>OV702292.1:393155571-398155571 GCA_916181665.1 Avena sativa
ATAGGAATGAGTTGTACTGGTCCCAATGTATCTTAGTTCACAGAATGGTTCTTAAAACCATCTGTTTTCCATTTGTGTGTGGTGTGTGTTTGTATTGTATGCTTGAATGAATGAATGAGAAGGAGTTAGTTTGAGAAACATGAGTCAAACTCAAAGTTTGAAGCCTTTGAAACAAAACCATGAACCTTAGAACTTTCCCTCTTACCCCTTTATCTATCTCAATCTTCAGATGACTCATGGAAACCCCGGAGGAAGCAACTCATTGCAGGACCCGATGTTGCAGATTCTGCAGATGCTAGTTTCCGATCGTGAAGCTAGTAGAGCCGAACACCAAGCCAACCTAGCCACTCTTCAACAGATAGCTCACATGGCCCACAATAATCAAGGCCATGGAAATCAGGATCATCATGGATCCAAGCTTAAGAACTTTCAGAATACCAATCCCCTTATCTTTAACAAATCTGAGGATCCCCTAGATGCTGATGACTGGCTGCAAACCATGGAGAACAATTTGGAAGTCGTAGGAGTTGGCGCCAATGAGAAGGTACTGTTTGCCACCCATTATATGGTAGGAGATTCAAGAGCCTAGTGGAATAGCACCCGTACTATGAACCATGGTTAGATGATGACTTGGGAAGCATTCAAGATCAAGTTCAGCTGCACCCATTTGCCACAAGGTTTAGTCACCAGAATGAGAGATGAGTTCAGGGAACAGAAGCAAGGAAGGATGACGGTAGTTGAATACCGTGACAAATTTCTGTCCCTAGCTAGATATTCCCCTGATGAGATCAACACTAAAGCCAAGAAGAAGGAAAGGTTCCTAAATGGATTGCATGATGAGATGCAGACTGTGTTAGTCGACATCCATTTTGAAGATCTAGAAGAGCTAGTAGACTCTTCCATCCAGATGGAAGGGAAGATCAACCAAGCCAATGACAACCACAAGCGCAGGATGATGCATCAGACTGGGTCCCACAATACCCAGAAATATCGCCCCAACCCGTCTGTAGGATATGCCCCAAGAAACAATAGACCCCCGATGTCTCGTCCAAGCTACCCCAATCGTAGTGGAGGAACCTTGAAGTCCGGAGGAAACCACAACAACAACCTCGGCAACTCCAACGACTTCAACCATGCACCGCCCAAGTCCAACAACAACAACAACAACAACAATACTGCCCCAAGGACTGGAAGCAATTCCATACCCGTTGCAGCCAAAGACAAGTCCCAGATTACTTGCTTTGAATGTGGAGTAAAGGGTCACTACTCCAACGAGTGTCCCAAGAAGATTGGAGCCACCACCAATGTGAATGCCCCAGCTCAGCAGCAACGCCGTGTTCAGTCTGGAAGAAGATTTTCCCCAAGGAATTCGCTCAACCGCAACGGCCGTCTGTTCCACATGAATGCTGAGGAAGCTCAGGAAGTGCCCGATGTCGTGTTGGGTATGTTTTCTGTTAACTCGGGACTTGCAAGTGTGTTGTTTGATTCTGGAGCATCGCACTCATTTGTTACAGAAGAATTTGCATTCAATAGTAAGATTCAACCAACAAAATTGAAGCATGTTATGATAGTTCAAATACCTGGTTCAACCACCAAAGCTAGAAAAATTTGCAAGCTTGTACCTATCAGAATCCATGGGATAGATTTTTATGCCAATCTAATAGTACTTGGAACCAAAGGTTTGGAGGTAGTACTAGGAATGGATTGGATGTCGAAACATAAAGGACTGATCGACTGTGCCAAGAGAGCCATAACCATGACCAGTAGCTCTGGAGTATCAGTAGAGCATGTATCTGAAACCTTGCCCCATCAATTCAAATGCAACAAGAGTCTAGCCCAACCAACCATAGACCAAGTCAGAGTAGTTTGTGAATACCCCGACATATTCCTAGATGAATTACCCGGTATGCCCCCAGATCGGGATATCTAGTTCATTATTGAACTAATTCCTGGAATAGGACCCATAGCTCAGAGACCTTATAGTATGAACCCATCTGAATTAGTGGAGCTGAAGAAAAACTTGATGCTATGCTAGAGAAAGGTTTGATTCAACCAAGCGCATCGCCATGGAGATCGCCCGTTTTGTTAGTGGATAAGAAAGATGGAGGTAACCATTTGTGCACGGAGTACTGGAAGTTGAATGATGTCACCATCAAGAACAAGTACCCACTGCCAAAGATAGAGGATCTGTTTGATCAGTTGACTGGTCCCAGAGTGTTCTCTAAGATTGATCTTAGAACTGGTTATCATCAACTCAAGATTTGTGCAATGGATATTCCACAGACCGCCTTTACCACTAGATATGGATTGTATGAGTATACGGTCATGTTTTTTGGGTTAACCAATGCCCCCGCTTATTTCATGAATCTCATGAATAAGATTTTTATGAACTTTCTGGATAAGTTTGTCGTTGTTTTTATCGACGATATTCTAATCTATTCAAAATCAGAAGAAGACCATGAGTTACACTTGAGAACCATCCTTGAAACCCTTAGAGAGCATCAGTTGTATGCCATGTTTAGCAAATGTGAATTCTGGTTGAAGGAAGTAGGATTCCTCGGACATATTGTGTCGGCAGGAGGAGTCGTTGTTGATCCCGCCAAGATCAAAGTTGTTGAAGAATGGAAATCCCCAACCACTCAAACTCAAGTCCGTGGATTTCTCGGATTAGTGGGATATTACTGCAAGTTTGTTGAAGGATTTTCGAGCATCGCAAGACCAAATGACCCAATTGTTGAAGAAAGATAAGAAGTTTGAATGGACCGACAAATGTGAAGCAAGTTTTCAAGAGCTCAAGAAGAGATTGATCTCAGCCCCACTTCTGATTATGCCAGATATCAAGAAGCCTTTTGATGTGTATTGTGATGTATCCAAGATTGGTCTCGGATGTGTGTTGATGCAAGAAGGCAAAGTCATAGCATATCTGTCCCGACACTGAATCAGCATGAGCAAAACTACCCTACCCATGATCTTGAACTAGCAGCTATAGTTTTAGCCTTGAAGACATGGCGTCATTACCTTATGGGTAACCACTGTGAGATTTATTCATATCACAAGAGCCTGAAGTATATTTTCACTCAGAAGGAGTTGAATATGAGGCAAAGGAGGTGGATAGAGTTAATCAGGGATTATGACCTTGACATTCACTATCACCTCGGCAAAGCCAATGTGGTAGCGGATGCTCTTAGAAGATTGCCGTGTAGATTGAACACCATGATCAAAGAAGCCCAGCCAAGTTTGCATGAAGAGTTGGAGCAGTTTAGAACGGAGCTAGTTAGCAAAGGATTTTTAGCTAGCATTGAACTTCAACCCACGTTGATCAGTCAGATCAAGGAGGCGCAGAAAGGAAATGCAAGTATCGACGGAATCAGACGTCGTATCGATACAGGGAAGGTACCTGGATTCACCGAAGATGAAGAAGGAGCTTTGTGGTACAAAGGATGTATCTGTGTGCCAGCAGATTCAGAGCTGAAGCAAGTTATCATGCAAGAAGCTCATGATACTCTTTATTCTATCCACCCCGGAGGAACGAAGATGTATCAGGATTTGAAGGAGCAATTTTGGTGGCACAAGATGAAGAGAGAAAACGGAAGCTACATAGCCAAGTGTGATATCTATCAGCGAGTCAAAGCAGAATATCAGAGACCCGCATGACTTTTGCAACCATTGTAGATTCCAGAATGGAAATGGGATTCCGTCGGAATGGAATTTATCACCGGTTTGCCTACATCTAGTAGGGGAAATGACTCTATCTGGGTCATAGTTGATAGACTATCCAAGGTAGCCCATTTTATACCTATCAAGACTACCTACCAGCGTTCGAAGCTAGCAGAGTTGTACATTGCTAGAATCGTCAGTTTGGGTGGAACCCCCAAGACCATAGTGTCGGATCGAGGAACCCAGTTTACCTCAAGATTTTGGCAGAAAGTCCAGGAAGGATTAGGAACCAAGTTGAATTTCAGCACAGCTTATCACCCGCAAACCGATGGACAGATTGAAAGAGTGAACCAAATCTTAGAAAATATGTTGCGAGCTTGTGTGCTAGAGTATGGATCAAAATGGGAAGATTGTCTGCCTTTCGCAGAATTCTCATACAACAACAGTTATCAAGCCAGTTTGCAAATGGCCCCATTTGAATTTATGTATGGAAGGAAGTGTCGTACCCCCTTGAATTGGTCGCAAGTAGGAGAGAGTCAGATTTTCGGACCCGACATCCTACGAGAAGCCGAAGAGAAGGTTCACAAAGTCCGCGAGCATCTCAAGACCGCCCAATCCAGATAGAAGAGTTATGCTGACAAGAGACGTCGAGACCTGGCCTTCAATGTTAGAGATTTTGTGTATCTCAAAGTGTCGCCCTTGAAGGGAATGCAACATTTTCAACTAAAAGGAAAGTTAGCCCCCAGATATATTGGACCCTTCAAAATTTTGAATCACAGAGGAGAAGTACCATATCAACTGGAACTGCCACAGGAGATGTCAGCCATCCATGATGTGTTGCATATCTCGTTACTTCGCAAATGCCTAGAAGTTCCGGAGAAGACTGAAGTGTTCAAGAACATCGATCACCAAGCCATAGATATCAACAAGGATCTAACCTATGGTGAAGTACCCATTCGTATTTTGGAAGAAGCCTTCAGAACCACCAGGACCCAGAGTATCAAGTTTCTCAAGATCCAATGGAGCAACCATACCGAAGAAGAAGCTACTTGGGAGCGAGAAGATTACATTAGGACTGAGTTTCTAGATCTCTTTAGTTCCTAGTTTTTCTTAAATCTCAGGACGAGATTTTTTTTAAGGAGGGAAGGTTTATAACACCCCAAAAACTTCTAATCAAGATTATCAAGTTCTAATCACCCAAGTTTAGGGTTAACAAAAAAAATTATTAAGAAAATGAATATGAATGCATGTGTGTTTGCATTAGTGTAGAATTGAGTGTATATGCCATGCTTGATTGTTCTAAATGATGTGAAATGGTTTAAAGGTGAATACTACATCATCTAGGACATTTACAAGGGAAATCAAAAGAAAAAGAAATCAAATAAGAATAAATAAATCAAATGGTCATTTTGACAAAAGTAAACCACTAGGCCACTTTGTGTGTTCCTAGAAGAAGATTTCTAGTAGAAGCAATTCCACCTCTTTTCACCCCTTGCTAGACCAAGTAAAAGTGTATCAAGGCCCACTTTACAAACTTACAAAAACATCTTGCAAATAAATTTAATGGATAGTTGAAAATTGAATCTAGTTCATATATGAAGATCCCACTTTTTCAAAAAACCATCAAACCAATTCCCCTTGACCTCTCCGAGCAAACATAGACTCTCAAGCTTATTTTAAGATCACTCCAAAATTTTGAATCAAAAATTCCACACTTTATTTCATGCGGCCATTTCCACAAACACCTTAACTACACAGATTAACCCTCTGCCTAACTTCACTGTTTAAACAGTAATCAATCGACAAATTGGTCTCCACTTTACTCCACTATCTCCCCTGAATCTAACCCAGCCCCAGACCAGCTCCCCCCTTTGTCGTTTGCACAGTGGAGCGCCGCCCGATTGTGGTCATCGCCGGCCGACCATGGCCAGCTCATAGCAGACCACCCTGCGCCCATCTAGGATGTCCAGGAGGTGCGCCACAGTCCACCACCACCCCTTGTCCACCCCACGATCGAAGCCAAGCCCTGGACCACCCTAGATACGCCGCGCTCTCTTTGCCATGTCCAGAGCGCGCCAGCTCGCCGCACCCGACCAGCTCGCGCAGACCGCGCCTCACCCCTGCCTTGCGTGCACTAGCTCGCCTTGATCACCCCAACCCCGCAGACAACCCCGTTCGCCGTCGCGCGACCTGCAGCTGCCGCACGCCGTCGCAAACACCTATGCGTCTGCGCGGAGCACCGCACGCTCCTGACCAGCTTAGACCGCCACCCGCGCATTGTCATTATGCCCGTAAGAACCGCCAGGGAACACCGCACCGCCCACTAGCCACTGCCATGCCAATAGCCGCCTGTAGCAACGCCACCGTCGAGCTCGTGCCTGCATCGCTTGGTCCCCTCGCCGCGCTATAAAAGGAGGCCACCCCCACCTCCAGTCTCCACACCACTCCACTCCCCACTCCTCACAGACACTCCCACACTTCTCCCTGGAGTAGGGCGAGCACCACCGCGCTGGAATTTCACCGGAGCCCGCCGCTGCTGGAGGAGAAGGGCGCCGTTGATTCCGACCACCCCAAGCCCTGCCTTGACTGTGACTCGTACCGCCATTGTCTACCACGTCGATCGCCCCCGTCGTCGACCCTAGCTGGAGCCCAAGTGAGCCCCGCCAGACCCCCACCACCACGCTAGGTTTAGTTCCTCGCCAGAGTAGTTCGTCGTCATCAACGACTCCCAGCCACTGGATTAGAATTAGATCGCACGGCTCAGATACGTAGATACCACTTCGCGTAGTTTAAGTCGCTGACGAGTGGACTCCCTCTATCAGCAGCCTGCTGTGCTGTGCAGTGCAGTTGGGCCGGCCCGTTTAACTTCCCGCGCTGGCCTGGAAATTCAAATATTGATTTTTCCATTTTAGTTAAAACCCTATTTTGTCTACAGATTCAAAAATCAATTCAGAGAGTTTCACTAAACCAAATTGCATGAATTAAATTTTGCTAGAAAGGGAATTAAAATATCTATCCAAGCCCGTTGGATTTAAATCATTTGGAGTTAGAGATAATCTTTAGTAAAAATACTAAGACAGAGACTTTTCTACATTCAAACATTTTTCAAAAATCAACCATAATAGCTTTTGAGTTGATTCCATCTCTCAAAAATCACATTTGACAATACCTATCTGAATATGTAAAAATATTTAGGTTTGCATGCAGTGACATTGGACTAGTACCAAAATAATGCTATTAGGGCATTTCTAGTCACTTTAAATCTATTAAATAATAATCTTAAACTTTATAAAATATGATCAACCCTTTAAATCACATTCCCATGTTTTAGAATATGTGGTGATGACATGTCTCCACATGATCCCATATTTTAATTGGAGAGATTAAATCTTAATTATTTTTCAATGAGTAGAAATTACTTTTCTCAAATAAGATAAATAAAACTAGTTCTTTATTTCATGTGATGATTATGATGATGCTATATCATCAAGTGTGAGCCTTAGTGTGCTAAATAGAACTAGTTAAGTATTGTTTGGTGATTGTGTACCCCGTATTTATTTATAGACAATAGTATCGACCCAAGCTACGAGGAGGAGGAGTTCTACCCAAAAGAAGAGGAGGAAAACTTCAACCACTGCACCAATCAAGGCAATCCATCACTAATTGCAAGATAACCTAAGCAGGATGCATTAGGCATGCTTTGGTTATATACCTTGATTTATACCAATCCCATGTTTTAATTGCAAGCTTTATTATTTACTTTACCAAAGTTCTTTACTTTTAGTTAGTGCTTTGTGAGTATTGCAAAAATATTATAGATAACATAAAGAGTATAAAATTAGGCCTATACTAGATGTCATTCTATCGCATGAGATTAAAGATTAGCACCCCTCATTAGTGAACACTCTTAACTTAGTGGCTAGTGCTAAAGCATAAAACTTGATCACTTTAGATGGGAATACTTGGTGAAAATGATTATGAAAACCTTGGAATGATGAGTAATTTTATTGAAATGTTTTGACATGTTTTTAGAAACACAAAAGGATTTGATGATGAAAATGTTGAGGCATGAGACTTAGCCCTTTTACCAAAAACTGATGGTTGGGTTCGGATGCGATACCATTCCAATTTTACCATACAACCACAATAACTGAATTGGGTAAGGCAAGGCCGGAAATTTATATGCATTAGTATGGTTCCCCTCACGAAAGAGGTTTGAGCTGAGGCTACCTCGTGAGTATGAATTGTCCACCTATGCAGTGCCTAGGATGGCAGATGGCCATGGCTGGGAGGCCAAGCTCATAGGGGAGGTGCCTATACTAGTGACATGGGTATACCCTACAGGTACTCAAGCTTGGTATATATGGCCTGAATACATAGAGGCCCATGGTGTCGCCAAGACCCAAATGAAGAACTCGAGTAACCTATGGACTCTCGATTTTTTGAAGAACAAGAAGAAGCTAAAGATAGAAAGTTCAAAGGGGAAAACCCTAACCTGTAACCGACTCGACCTGCTACCTGAGACCTAGCCTATCTATATAAAGGCTAGGAGGGGGCGGCAAGGAGGACACACGCAACCCTAGTTTCCACAACCCTCGCCAGATTGCATCTGCGCACCATTGTAATCCTCGATTCCTTTGATAATTCCACGAGCAGACAAGCAGGAGTAGGGACCTCTACGAGGCCTGAACCTGGGTAAATCTTCGAGTCCCCTGTGTGCTTGTTTGCTAGCCGATAGATGTCTCCAGCGCTCCCTCTTTCTCCAAAACCCAAGTCCATAACAATGGGCATTGATGAGTTAAACCCTCGTCAATTAGCGTCATCTGTGGGAACTGGGAGTGCTGATGTTGTGGCTTCTTCGGCCACATCAACCGCGATCTACAACTCCGCAACTGCGGAGATTCGCCAGCTCTTCGGCGCGTTCGACTTCACCGTCCACACGCCAGCCACTCACCCGGCTTTCGAGTCTGTGGGCGACGGAATCAGCCTGGCGATCGGGAGCTTCCGCTTCCAAGTCGGTCAGATGGGCACGCTTCGCATGCCCGACCAGCCGACGGTACCATCGATTGCTCCAGCATCGTGGTTCCCTCCATCTATCGGCACCCTCAGTGAGCTCAACGCCCCGACAACAGTCGAGAACACGGTCAGCGACAGCAGTCGTGACTCCGATCTGAGCGATCTGGCAACTGAAGATGGAACCTACGGTTCCGGATCTGAAAGTTGCGGGAGTAGCAGCTTCCCCAACCACTTCATTTGCGCCGTCATCAACGCGGGTGACACCTCCGCCAATCGCGACAACACGGGCAACCGTGGAAACAAAACCGACCCTCCTAACGGCGGCAACGGTGGCAAGGGTGGAAATGGTGGCAACGGTACCCCCGTTAACAACGGAGGAGCAGTTGAACACCCAACCATAATAAACGAGCAAACTGGCGAATGCGTCGTGATCAAGCTCAACGAACAAGAGTGGGCTCGCTGCCGCGATGCCTTATGAGGCAACCCTCTACCCTTCGGATCTCTGCAAGAACTGCTAATGGGATACCATTGGCTCCTGAAGGAAGAATTCAAGTGCCAAGTGCAAACAATCGCGCAACTCGAGGCGCGCAAAAAGGCGGCAGACGAGTCGAGCCTTCGACGTGCTAGGCTCTCCTCCCATAGAGGACCCTCCTCAAAGGGAAACGAGTACCTCACAAACAAGAGGCGATCTCGGATGGCCCATCTCACCGAGCAGGAACGAATAGAGGCTGCAAAGGTCCTCGATTTCAGCTCTATGACAGTCGATACATGGGGCAACGTGGTCCCCAAGACGACGCAGGCCACGGTGACAGCAGCAACCATGTACCTCCTTAACAACCAGCCTCCAGCTGGAGATCCCCGAGCCTCCATGCACCGATCTACGATCGCGGGCTTGGGACTAATCGAGGCCGCCCTCGACAAGGAGCCAACACCGGAGCCGAAAAAAGGCAAAGAGCTACTCCTCGCCCTCATCCAGCGACGACAGTCACGACCTGTCTCGACGCTGCCGCTCCCGGCGACACGACCACGACTATGATGCACGCGACGACCTCACGCAGCGCAAGATCGACAAATCAAGGGCGCGATGTGCTCGGTCAACTAATTTAGAAGACGAGGATGTGGAGCTCTGTGGCGCAAGATGCTTCAGCAGGGCCATCAGGCAAAAGCGAATGCCCAAGGGGTTTAAACTCCTATCGGAGAACCCGAAGTTTGACGGCCTATAGGACCCAAAGATCTGGCTGGAAGACCACATCTCCTCTGTCAGGCTCCACGGTGGCATTCGAAGCACGGCCATGCAATGCTTATAGCTACAGCTGCAAGGCGCCGCCCAAGCATGGCTCAACAACCTCCCACGCGGATCCATTCGCAGTTGGGATGAGCTGGTTTACAGCTTCGCGTGCAACTTCAAGGGCACCTACAAGCCGCCTGCATCAATCGAAGAGCTGAGATGCTGCCAGCAAAGATCGGGTGAATCGCTATGCTCCTACATCCAAAGGTGGTCCATCATCAAGAACTCCACAGAGAACATCTCGAAGGATCGCGTGATTGACGCATTCAACGGCGGCATCTGCCGCATAGAGCTTAGGGAGGAGATGGGCCGGTCAAATCCCAAGACCATCGACCACCTGATGGAAATCGCGAATCGGTGGGCCGATGGAGAAGATTCGGTGAAAAATCATGTTCACTCTGACGAGGAGGCAGAACTCGAGCGCAGACGCGACCGCCGAGGAAAACACTGCATGCGCATCTACGATGACCGCAACGACGTCAACATGGTCACAGATGGCTACGATGACAGACACGACGATAACCACAATAGCGGATACCGCAGCAGTGGGTACCGTGACTCCGGGAAAACAACGCAAGTGTGGCAACACCGCAACCGTGATGAGGCACCCGCGACATCCATTGAAGACAAACTGTCCGGGCCATGTACGGTGCACTTCTACATCAACAAGCATGATGGAAAGAAGAAGTCCAGCCACCTCCTCAAGGACTGCCGCGAGTTCCTCAAACTACATGAGGGATTTGTTTGGATGAATCGCAACGCAGTTGAAAGAGGCTATGGAGCCGCTCCAGGCGCCATGGCACATGGCGCTCCGCCACCACCACCTGGACTACCCCCAAACGCAGCTACGCTGGACCAGTAACAGGGAGGCAAACCATACCCATGAGCCATGGGTACCATGATGATCCAAAAAGGACGCCCCTCTAATAGGGTGCAGAAGGCCATCACTCGCCAAGTCAACTTGGCCACAAACTCGCCACCAACCACCACTGAGTACCTCAGCGGAAGCGAGTCCTGCATCACCTTCGACAAACACGATCATCTGCCTCAAGTACCTCATCCAGGCCATTGTCCCCTCGTACTCGAGGCTCAAATCAAAGGTTTCGACATGAGCCGCGTCTTCATGGACGGCGGAAGCGGCATCAACCTTATATTCGCGAGTACCTTGCGAGCAATGAGGATCCCTCTGGCTTGCCTAGAAGCCTCGGACACAACATTCCACGGCATCGTCCCAGGAAAAGGTGTATATCCCCTGGGCAAAATCAACCTCGACATCATCTTAGGCACGCCGAAAAACTTTCGGCGTGAGCGCATCGACTTTGAGGTCGTCGACTGGCCCTCACAGTACCACTGCATCCTCGGACGTGTCGCGTTTGCTAGGTTCATGGCAGTACCACACTACGCCTACCTGCAGATGAAAATGCCAGGTCCTAATGGCGTCATCACAGTCAACGGGAGTTTCGAGAGATCCGACAGCTGCGACAGAATTTCCTAGTCCTTTGGCATGCAGGAAGAACTCGCGAGACTAAAGGAGTCGACAGACAACAATCTGCCTCCCCTGAGCCGGCCCAGTTTGCCCGATCTATCTTTCGACTCATCGGTGCACACAAAGAAAGTGTAGGTCCATTCATCGGATCCCGCCAAAACGGCCCTCATCGCCAACAATTTGAGTCCCACATAGGAACTCGCGCTCGTAGAATTCCTCCGTGAGCACTGGGAAATCTTCGCCTGGTGTCCAGCGGACATTCCTGGAGTTCCCAGGGAATTCGCCGAGCACGCACTCAACGTCAACCCAGACGCAAGGCCAGTCAAGCAAAAGATTCAGCGATTATCTGAGCCAAGAGCAAAGGCAGTCGGAATGGAGATCAACAAACTCCTCGATGCCAAATTCATACGCGAGATCAAGGAAATCACTTGGCTCGCCAACATGGTGCTAGTACCAAAAAAGGACACGGATATCCTGCGGATGTGCGTGGACTTCACCTCTTTGAATAAGCACTGTCCAAAGAATCACTTCCCGTTACCACCAATTGACCAAATCATCGACTCCACCGCGGGATGCGAGTGCCTCTGCTTCCTCGATGCCTACTCAGGCTATAACCAGATTCAAATGAAGGAGGAAGATCAAGAAAAAACAGCGTTTACAACGCCCTTCGGTGTGTTCTGCTACAACACAATGCCCTTCGGGCTAAAAAATGTAGGAGACACCTACCAGCGGTGCATGCAGGCTTGCCTCAAGGATCAACTTGGTCACAACATTCAAGTCTATGTCGACGACATAGTAATTAAGACCAAGGAGGAAGCCTCCCTAATCGATGATTTACATGAAACCTTCGCCAACCTCGACCGCCAACGGATCAAGCTCAATCCGAACAAATGCGCCTTTGGCATACCATCTCGGCAACTACTCGGGTATCTCATCTCCACGAGAGGAATCAAGGCAAACCCGAAGAAAATAAAAGCCATACTGGCCACGGAGAAGCCGAAAAACATAAGGGGCATCCAGCAGCTGGCTGGGCGAATCGCGGCTCTCAGTCGATTCATCAGTCGGATGGGTGAAAAGGCACTGCCCTTCTACCAACTTCTCCGCAAAGCTGAAAAGTTTGAGTGGACCAACGAAGCGCAGGAAGCATTCGAAGACCTCAAGCGCCTGCTATCCACTTCGCCAGTATTGGTGACCCCACGAGAAAGGTAACCGCTATTGCTGGATATCTCCTCCACCAACCAAGTGGTCAGCACAGTACTTGTGGTCGAACGAGCCGAGGAAAACAAGGTCCACGGGGTACAGCGCCCAGTCTACTACCTTAGCGAGGTCCTCACACCAACAAAACAGCGGTACCCGCACTACCAGAAGCTGGCATACGGCGTCTTCATGACCGCCCGACGACTGCGCCACTACTTCCAGGAACACCCAATCGTGGTGGTCAACGACGCCTCACTGGGGCATATCCTCAATAACCCGGGAATCGAATTGTCTCCACGAGACATTACATACGAAAAGCGTGATGCAATCAAGTCGCAAGTTCTTCTTGACTTCCTCGTGCACTGGATGGAGAACCAGCTCCCCAAAAAACCAGATATGTCCTACCTCTGGACAATGCACTTCGATGGATCCAAGCGAAAGGACGGAGCAGGTGCAGGTGTCATACTGACATCGCCCCAAGGGGACAAGCTGAAGTACATCCTGCGAATGCAGTTCACTGCCTCCAACAACGAAGCCGAATACGAGGCCCTGCTACACGGGATGAGGATGGCAAAAGCCTGCGGCGCCAAGAGGCTCATTATATACGGCGACTCCAAGTTGGTCGTCAACCAAACAATGCATGAGTGTGACACACTGAACGACAACATGATCGCCTACCACGACCTCTACGACACACTCGAAGGGGACTTCGATGGCTGCGAGCTGCGACACGTAGGCCGCGAAAGCAATGAAGAGGCGGACGCACTTGCCAACATAGGCTCTACCTGCGCCCCCATACCACCTGGGGTATTTCTCGAGCGCATCTACGAATGCTCCATCAAGCCAAAGGCAGCAGAGAAGAAAACAAGCGCAGCAATGGACTCGGGGGCTACGCCACCCAATGAGCCAATAGCACTCAACGACCTGGAGCTGGATACAGGACTCGAAGGACCAATGAGCGTCATGATGGTCGAATCATCCTAGACTCAGCCGTACATCACGTACCTCCTCAGCAAAAGGCTATCGGACGATCCGACTGATGCAAGCACATCGCGCAGAGATCCAAGGCATTCGTTGCTATCAACAGCAAACTATACAAGTGCAGCATCACAGGAGTACTCCAGCGATGCGTCTCCACGGTCGATGGAATAGCTGTTCTCCTCGACATCCATGAGAGAACATGCGGACACCACGCTGGCACTCGTGCCCTCATGGCCAAAGCTCTACGAGCTGGGTTCTACTGGCCTACGGCCATGCGCGACGCCAAGGACATCGTCCAGAAATGCAACATGTGCCAGCGATTCGCAGACAAGACGCACGCACCTGGCGCAGAACTCCGACCAATTCCATTGGCCTGGCCCTTCGCACAATGGGGACTCGACATGCTCGGCAAGCTCCCCAAGTCCTCACGAGGAGGCTACGTCTACCTCCTGGTCGCAGTCGACAAGTTCACCAAGTGGATAGAGGCCATGCCAGTGACCAATCAATCAGGGCACAGCATAGTCAAGTTCTTCGAATCCATCGTCTTCCGCTTCGGAGTGCCACACAACATCATCACAAATAGTGGAACGAACTTCACATCCAAGGAGTTCCAAGAATTCTGCGAGAATCTGGGAATCAACATCAGCTACGCCTCAGTAGCGCATCCACAGACCAACGGTCAGGTCGAAAAGGCGAACGGGCTCGTCTGCGGCGGCATCAAGAAGCGACTCCTCCGGCCACTCGAACAAGCCGCGGGTTGCTGGCTAGACGAACTACAATCAGTACTCTAGAGCCTATGCACAACTCCAAACAGTGCCACAAGCTACACCCCGTTCTTTATGGTGCACGGCGCTGAAGCGGTGCTACCCGCTGAGGTATGGTACAAAGCGTCGCGCGTGGTCGCTTACAGCGAGCAGGAGTCAACCCTGGCACTCGAGGACTCCGTCGACTTCCTTGACGAGGCAAGGGAAATCGCTGCAGAAAGATCAACGATCTACCAGCAGAACCTGCGCAACTACCATAGTAGGAGGCTACGCCCCAGATCCTTCATCGAAGGCGACCTGGTCCTGCGACTGAAGCAGCAAGGACATCTCAAGCTCGAGTCCCCCTGGGAGGGACCATACGTGATTACAGAAGTAATCCTAGGTGGCGCCTATCGCCTTCAAGATTTAGAGACTGGAGTCGCATACTCGAACCCCTGGAACATCGCGCAGCTGCGATACTTCTACCCTTAGTCGTTTTTACTTTTACATTGCAAATAAGGCCACTCAGCCAAGGCTACTTAGCCACACATTATACTTCGTACTGTCTCACGAATAAATAAAGCTAAGTGCCCCAAAACTCTATGTTCTCCTTTATTTTTCAGCAACTTATCCACTCGGGGGCTGTGCCACCCTATACACACCTGTTCTATGAACTAAAACGCGATATCCTGAGTAGCTGGCACATCAGTCGAAACCCTTGACACACATCAACCCAGTTGCAACACACCTGACAGGTTGACAAGGGACTGAGATAAGCGCATGGTCAGGCTAACGAAAAGGAGTCGCATAGTGCAACGCACTCACAAAACATACACGCTAACAAGCTCTTTTTACATCATCAACAATCAATTATGCACATCATTACATACGAACTTTACAACACTGGTACACTTATGTGCAGGATACAAATTAAACTACTATTGCAACAAGAGAACGTTGGTTTGCTCCTCGAAGAAGTCGACGATCTCCTCCGCTAGGCGATCCACTACCTGATAGTGGGGCACCATATTCCAAGAAGAACCCGCTGGTGGTGCAGGTGGACCAGCCGCAATTGCCGCAACATCTACATCAGACCTATGTAGTCGCACCAGCAACAGAGCGGCCTTGGCACCAGCCACCAGCTGTTGTCTTACACACTCGTGAACCACAGACAGGTCTTGGAACTTGGCAAGGAGGGCCAGCAGGCTCGATGGTGCAACATCTAGCGGAAACATCGTCCGATAAATGTTCTTCAAGCAAGACTACGACTTCTTCAGGAAGTGCAGCACTCGCGATGCACAATCCTGCAGGGTCGCTAGTGCGATTGCACGATCATGATCTACCCAGAAGTATCCACTCTCTTGAAGTTGCTCTTGGGTCAGATCATGCATGCGAATGGCAACCCTATCCTTCTCATCCTACGGATGGCGTGCGCTGACAACTACACAAAGCAATGACAAAAGTGTGAGGACAGCACACCATTGCGAGTGACAACAAGGAAAAGATAAGAGTAAGCAAGCTAACATTTAAATTGGTCGCCTAGCTGCGTCACCTCCCCCAACAGATATTGTTCTCGGGCGGTGGCCTTCTCTGCCTTCGATTTCCATACATCCGCATTACCGCGGAGTACGGGAAATTCACTCTCCAACTGCTTCACGCGATCACGAAGTCGCGAGAGCAGAGACAGCTCATCAAGGGGTGGCGAATCCCGAGGTTCCCTCAAAGGATCACTTGATGTGCCCTATCAAAATCCAAGCAAGAAGCAATAAGAAGACCAAATTGATGCACAGGTAAAAGATTCGAGTGCATTCAATATTAGCAAAAAAAAGTATCAGCAGATACACTCGCCAAAGGCATGTTTTCAACAAAACATATAGGCTATTCAAAAATTACAAAGCTACTGAGGAGCAACTGGTTTCTTCGCTTGGACTTTGGCTTTGGGGGCCTCATCGAGTCCGTGGCGGTATCATATGCCACTAACTTTCCGCCGGCCCTTGACGCTGTAGCCTTTGCCGCCTTCTTGGCCCGCTGCAGCTCCTCAGAGTACTTTGCAACTGTGTTGATCAGTTGCGGCCCATACTTGCCACAGGCAGTCGCGAAAGGAGCAAAGACTACCTGTTGGCCGTCTGCGCTAACGGGCATCGCCCTTGAGACCGCCGCAGGATCAATTTCGACTCCGTGGGCCTGCACCATAGCGAGTGACATCGACGCACCAGCCGCACGGAGCGAGTTCTTGAAGCTCGCAGAGACGCCCCCGGCAAAAGACTCCACCAGCTCGTCCATGTTCTCGATCAGCTCAGCCTTGGGCACCAGCTCCTCCCGGAGGCGACTGAGCACACCCTTGTCCTTGGAGAGCATATCTTGAACGGCGGCACCGCGGTCCTCGACTGCTGACAGAGCACCCGCCAAGGCATCGTAACGACGGAGGGCCTGAGGATCGAAGCTCAAACCGCCAGCATCTGTACAGAACCCACACATGGGCACGAAAGTCAGCACTAACGACAAATTCAAAAAGAGAACAATAATGATATCCAAGCAAGGTACCTGAGAGAGCCTTAGCAATCGAGAAAAGCTGTTCTTCGAACAACTTCTCCCTAGCTACGATGGAGGCACGCAGATCCTCTTTGCACTTTTGTGCCTCGTCACGCGCCGCGATTGCCTCATCGCGGCTCTTCACAGCCACGGCGAGCGTCTTCTCCATGGTGGCGGAGTTGCGCAGAAGGGCATTAGGTTCAGCTACAAAACAAAACAAAAGGGATTGACTATCAGTCGACCACATAACAACGATGCAGAAGAAGAAGAAGTAAAGAGCACTTACTTTCTACCACGCGATGGCGTGTATCCGGCATTGCATGCTGGCGACCCATCGCAAGCACTTGCTCTCCCAGGTGAGCGGCTTCCTTCACAAGGAGCTATCGCAAAAGAAAAAACAAGAAAGGATCAGCCGAAGCCATAAATAAAATCGACTGTAACATCAGAATAAGAGATACTACACTTACATGACCCTCCAATGACTCCGAAGTCGATTGGTGTGCAGTCATCCGGGCAACCATCCGATGATCCCCATCGTGTGGAGAGCTGGATGAGTTATGCCCGGAGTGGGCCGCCAATGGAGGAGAAGGAGCACGCTCAACTTCTTTCTTGGCCCTGGAGGTCACGACTCCAGATTCTTTCAAAAATTGGACGTTGCCAGAAGATGACGACGCCTGCTGACTACAAGACCAAACCAACATCAAGAAAGGGCTACTCCAAAGAAGAACCAAAAAGGAAGATTCGAATACTTATCAATCAAACTTATCAAAGTCGAAGGTTGGATCCCCTGACTCTGACGATGACTCCTTCGGAAGCCGCATCTTCTTGCGAGAAGATGGCGCCATAGCACTCACAGGAATAGCACGGATTGGCGACTCCGCACCAATGCCTGCACCTTCCGGACTCGAAGGAGATGACGCATTAGAATCCTCGCTGCGCGAACGCTTGCGAGTATCCGGACTATCCGACTCAGGGGCTTCCTCCTCCACATCAGATGGGACGGTCGACTCCGACTCGTCCTCTTCCAAGGCTTCATGAGGAATAACCCCCTCGGGAAGAGGGGGCATACAGGCTGACACCGCCCAATCCTGCATACAGACAATAATTTAGCACAAAGCCAAGACACAGCAAAAGAAGCAATCGACAAAAAGAGCTACTATGTAGCACAATTGTACCTCAGGAGGAGGGTTAGAAGCATCGTATAGAGGAACAACTGGTTCACTAGGGAGCACATCCTTGACAGTGTACTTGGTGACCAATCGCACCCTCTTATCTACCTCACTCGCGGACATGCCATCAGCAGACACGTGAGTGACATTGTCAGCACCAGCCCACTGAAACATGGGGTGGACTCTGTCCTGCAGGGGCTGGACGCGACGGCGCAGCCATGTGCGAATGAGGGTGCAGCCTCCCTCCTCTTTGCCCATGCGAATCTCGAGGTCGCAGACACGCTCGTACATCACATCTGTCTCCGCGGACTCGCCGGGCATGATCACATTCTTCCGGGAGCGCCTCCTCTTGCATGGCGTCGCGGGGTCGAAGGGCGCGAGTCCGAAGTGGTCTCCGTCGGCCTTCTGGTTGCGAACATAGAACCACTTGTCCCTCCACCCTTGGACGGACATCATCAGCTTGATGTCGAAGTAAGTGGCGGATGGATCGACGTGGATACCGCAGCCGCCTACATCATAGACTACGGAGCCAGACGCCGATTGGCGCTTCAATTTGAAGAGGCGCTTGAAGAGGCCGAAATGCGGCTCGATTCCGAGCTAGCACTCGAAGAGGGTAATGTAGCAAGCTACGTGGAGGATGGAATTGGGGGACAGCTGATGGAGCTGGAGCCCGTAAAAACAAAGAAGGCCCCTGAAGAAAGGATGTAGGGGCAACAAGAGGCCGGGGATGATGAATGCTAGGAACATCACCCGAAAACCGGCAGGAGGAGCAGGGGTTACCTCGCTGCCGGGGACGCGCGCGTCGGCGACTGCAGAGGATAAAACTCCGTCTTGGAAAAGAAGACGAAGCTCTGAGGACTTGATCACCGAGGGACGCCACGCGCCATTCGTGACGCGAGTGCCCGCGCCCTTCTTCTTTCTGCCGGTGGTGGTGCTGGTGCTCGCAGCGGCGGAGCCACCCTTCTTCTTCATCGCAGCAGCGGCAGCAGCGGAATCGGCCGCAGCACCTCCCTTTTTCTTCCCCATTCCGCGGCGGCGATGTGACCAGAGGAAGTAGCTGGGAAATACGTAGAGCTGGTCCAGCGCCGCGGAGGGAAAAAGAGCACAGAGAAGCAGAGGAGCAGCGGCAACGGCGATGAAGGCAAAGGATGAATGGAAGTAGATGTGAATTTTACCGTCGCCGCATTGCTACTTAACCCCTGGAAGATGCAATCCAACGGCTCAGAAAAACCCTACCAGACACGTGGCGTTCATCGCGCTCGACACGTTGAGGAGCTGAAGCGCGAACCGTCCCCCATTTCTCCATTATGCGCGGAAATCGATGAGGTGCAGTTAAAATAAAGATTACGCACGCCCGGTCAAATCAGAGTCAGGAAATGGGACCCACCACTCGTCACGTCCCGTCAAACTCGCTCACACGGGCAACTGATGTCATGGAATCGTCAGCACTGACATCATCAAAAACTACACAACAGAAGACTTCGACTACTTTAGTCCTCGCTCGAGTCTTCGACTCCACCAAGCACTCGGGGGCTACTCCCATAGGGAGCGCTGGTCGCGCACCCTACGATTTTTCTTTTTCTTTTGCAGGAACATGGACAATCAAAACAAACCCAACCACTCGAAACACAGTTCAACTATGGACATGGGTTACTCCCATAGGGAGCGCCGGAAGCAAATTTGACTGAAACAAGCAAGCAAAAGACGACAGTAGTCGCAAAAGTTCTTTAGTCCCTGCCTGAGTCTTCGACTCAACCAGGCACTCAGGGGCTACTCCCATAGGGAGCACTAGTCGTGCACCCTATGATTATTGGTACAAAGTACTGTGTGTTGATAACATCCACACTCAAAGCTTATGGCGACACCGCCTCATAATTTTTCCCTACAAAGAGACTGCGTCTCCTGGGTCACCCGAATCGTCTCCGCGATGATAAAATTTGGATGCCGCCCTTATAGCGTAAAGATAAGACCTGAATAAGGCCTGGAAACGCATTTGCTGCGCACTACCAGAAATATATCCGTGCCTACAGGTACGATGAACATGCCTTGACGGACGCGTCGAGTGCTCACACCCATACACTGGAATTCGACTCCTGTAAGACCTCCGCGGCTTGAGTCGAATTACACCAGCACTTTTCCAGATTCGAGTCCACGGACTCGAGTTCGAGTAGATGGCGTTGTTTTACCCTTAGTTAACCGATACCGATACATCGGTTAAATCATGCACGCACATCAACAATCCCTATGACACAAACAGAGCAGTCGAAAAACATACTCAGTCATGCACTCGAAAGGCCTCATAAAGTCTCCAATCGAATATGTGATTCCACTGGATACTCGGGGGCTACTGACATGGGTATACCCTACAGGTACTCGAGCTTGGTATATTCTGCCTGAATATATAGAGGCCCATGGTGTCGCCAAGACCCAAAGGAAGAACTCGAGTAAACTATAGACTCTCAATTGCTTGAAGAACAAGAAGAACCTAAAGATAGAAAGTTCAAAGGGGAAAACCCTAACCTGTAACCGACTCGACCTGCTACCCGAGACCTAGCCTATCTATATAAAGGCTAGGAGGGGCGGCGAGGAGGACACATGCAACCCTAGTTTCCACAACCCTCGCCAGATTGCATCTGCGCACCATTGTAATCCTCGATTCCTTTGATAATTCCACGAGTAGACAAGCAGGAGTAGGGACCTCTATGAGGCCTGAACCTGGGTAAATCTTCGAGTCCCCTGTGTGCTTGTTTGTTAGCCGATAGATGTCTCCAGCGCTCCCTCCTTCTCCAAAACCCAAGTCCATAACAATGGGCATTGATGAGTTAAACCCTCGTCAACTAGAGTGTGTAATTGAAAGGTTATGATTGATTATCCGCATACTAAGTATGATGATTCAGGGTTATCCCTGACGGATGTATTAAATTTTGTGGTGAAAGTGCACCACCTCTACAGAGTGTCAAACTATTCGAATAGCCGCGTCTGCGGTCATGGACAGTTGGAGTAGCCATACTATTCCGTCGTCAGAGGTTTTCAAAATGACTTGTGAAGTGAACTATGATTTTTACTTGACCACAATAGGGTTGTGAATATGAAAACTAGGTTCCCACTTAAAGTGATTTGGAACATTAACTTAGTTTTCTTTACTTCTAAACTCAGTTTAAATAAATCTGGCTTTTTGCAAATAAACCTAGATCTTAAGATTCCTATTAGAACTACCCTACTTGTTAGTGATAGTTTACGAGTACTTAAAGAGTACTCATGGCTTTGTCCCTGGCTATTCCCGTGGCCAGACTATGAGAAGGACTACCAGGATGATGGCTAACAAGACGTCTATGACAACTAGGATCATCTCCCATCATCAGCATTGCCTGTGACCCTGAAGATGGAGCCCACTGCTACGCTTATTATTCCGCTGCTTGTTTTTATTAAGACTGGATCATGAGATCCTTTATGCGTGTAAGACCTTATTATGGTTTGTAATGGATGATGTACTATGATATCCAATCTATTAAGTCTTGCAAAAATGGTAATTCTGGGATTGCGATGTATGGCATAACAGGCATCTGGGATTATCCGGGTGTTGACACAAACCCACATAGAGATATTCGTAAAAGGTCTTTATGCCCCTCGTTACTATCTACCAAAGGATAATTATAAGCTGCCTTTGATCTCAAGTAAAGGGTGTTTGAATGGTTTATGGTTGTTTGTAGAAAATAAATTAAAACAAGTAAAATAAAACAAGTAACAAGTTTGTATGAAAGCATGGTTGAACTCAATAGGGCTAAAACATTCTTGGGGATGTAGGATACACCACTAGCATAGTATTATTGTTATATGTAATCAAGATAACATACTACTTGTGTCATGATATGTGTGGAGAGAGCCCCATAATAAGATGTTCACTACAAGGCTCGTAGGAGGCCACTTTGTTGGGCCAAGATTTGGTCACCTCTAATAACCACTATGATGTCTGAGAGCAGTCACCCATACAAACTACCAAAATTAAGGGTTTCCCCGTGGATATCGTAATTATCTTAGGGAGTCCCTATTTAATCCTCATTTAACCGTGTAGGTTACGAGCCGGCGCCAATCTGTCACGCAGCATTCCGGGTGTGCTTCCAAGACACGTCCAAAGGATTTCTCCCTCCCTTTAGTCCCGAGGGCAAATGATATGCGGCTGACTACACATACCATCTAAAGAGAGATCAAACACAAATCATAATTATATCATAGACAAGCAAGTCATATGGACAAAAGAATAGATCATCTTTATTACAAGTTCATAATGGTGATAGGGTTTCTCCATCTCCCCAAGAACAAAGGAACTACTCACTCATGGAAGCAATCAACAACATTATCATAATCAAATGAATGGATAAAAGTATGGAGGTAGATCTAATGCAAACCACAATCGAATCTAGAATTACAACGAGATCTAATAGATGAATGATGGGGGTAATGGTAGTAATGGAGATGCGGTGATATATGATGAAGGGGATGATGCATTGTCCTCCAATGATCCGTCAAGCAGCTAGGATTTTTCCGCAGCCAAGTTCCTCCTTCAGATCCCTCTCGGATGTGGTTTTTCATGGTTTCTGGTGGTTGTGAATGTTGGATCTCTCTCTCATCTTTGCCAGGAGAAAGTATTTGAAGAGGCGGTCATGATGACGCCTAGTACAGGCGGGTAGTATGGGCGAGCTTCGCCCGTACCAGTGGTCGTTATCGTTATTGATGCCTCCTCCTTGCTTGGTATTCTCCCAGGTGCGAACGTAAATTCATAAAATGACTTTTACTACTTAGAAATATCATATAATTACAGAATATGACAGCTCTAATTGATATGTTCAGATATGACACCATGATTTGGGATCCTATTGAAACAAGAACAAAATAGTGTGTTTAGACACGGTGAAATACAAAGATCCCTACGCTATTTATGCAAAAACAAAAGGTAAATATGCTTCAATTTTGGACTCATCGGTCTCCAAGGGGTTTGGTGTCATACGCCACTTGCAAAAACTAGGGACAAGTAAGTTCCAGTAAGGGGATCTTACTTAGTAGTACAAATGTGTAATGATTTGGAGGAGCCAAGGCACTACCAGATATAGATCATCATAAAGTAAAACAATGCAGTTTGCGTAAACAAGTAGGTAAAACATGCATAAGTAAAATAGTAGGACAAGGCTTATGAGCAAGTAGGTGGCTCGCCTGTAACTAGAATTATGGCAATATGCCCCTGGGCTTATTCTTAGAAAACCAGAATAACCAATATATCCTCCATATTTACTTTGATACAATCGCAACTATCGTCGTCAAGGATCACACATGCACACAAACAAAGTCCACAACCAACACAAGACATATAAGCATCAATACAATACAACAAGCAATTGAACAATACATCACTACAATTTAGTAGGTTTTGGGTATCTTGAGTTCATGGCATCTAGAATTACTTTATTTGCCTTTAGGGAGCTTCTTTTAAGATTTAATTTAATTGTCAGATACCACTTAAATAAGGGGTTTTAATACAAATGCTAGGTTATGTATGATACCAATGTATAAAATGATATCGTCAGATAGGTATTGAAATACCAAGGCCACCAAAAGTGGTTTCATGATTTTATACATTTTCTTTAATTAGTTATGATTTTCCTAGTGGAAATAACCATTGTTTGGGTTAATAATTCACCAGAAAAGATATGTGGCTCCAATAAATGTTTCCTAGGATTTTTTTTGTATATCTTTGATTTTATGATTTTTGAGAGTTGGATTCAGTTCAAAATAATTACCAGAATGCCCCTAGGAAAATCCCAAAGTCAATTCTGCTGTCAATTTGTCATTTTAACCAGATTTATAATACAAGACTAAACAGTATGAGACAAATGGGTATGGATAGGTATTGCAGATACCGTCCAGCAGAAACTGGAATCATCATTTTTGGAGTTTTAGATTTACAGATGTGATTTATTGGGTGAAACTACCCTAAACAGAAGAGTTTAATTCACCAAAAATCACCAAAAGCTCAATAAATCTTGAACTCCTTGGTTTTGGTAGGTTTCGTAGTACCACTCGACTGGGAGTTGGAATCAAGTTAATATACTTTTTACGTTGACCTAGGGAATTTTCTAAAGGAAGGACTGAATTGTTTTTGTCATTTTTTCTATGATAGATCTACATTTCACCTTGGTATGAGTCCAAGATAAGATGATAGGTATTTGGGATGGCTAGCAGCGGGAGATGGTCTCACATTAATTGGAGCACTAAATATGTTGAGAGGATTTATTGATTGAAAAGTACTTATTTTAGTAGGCTGTTTTTTAGAAAATATACAAATGTGCTTTTGACCAGGGCTTGGTGCTTCATGTTGGAGAAAACATAAGGGTATGTGTAGAAAATAAGATCTGGGCATTTATATCTATTTTCCATTTTGTTTTGCAATTAATCCAAACTGTTATTTAATAGAAATTCAGTAATTAAATAAAAACAGAGGTGGCTACGGGCTGGATCTGCAACGGAAATGGGCCACAAGAGCGGATCCGGTCCAGCTCGTCAGCAAGGGCCTATCGCACTATCGTGGGCTTGAGGCTGAGATTTGAATGCCCCGGGTAGGGGCCCACTCGTTAGCAAGGGCCTATCGCAAAAGGGTATCCGGTAATGCCGGTCATCCGATCAAGAGGCAATGGAAAGTCGCGGTTCATCTTCCTCGCTGAGCCAGGGAGGCGGAACAGAAACCCTAGGTCACGCCGGCGGGGTAAGGGAGCTCACCTGGGGCCGTATCCGGAAAAGTGGGGCGACGGGGGTGCTTGCTGGGTGGCATAACAAGGGGCAACAGAGGTGGCTTTGACCTCGGGGAGGAGCTCGCGGTAAGTCATTCGAGAAGCCCTCGCCGGAGCACGGTGGTAGCGATGGTTACCGGCGTCCCTGAGCCAGGAGAAGGGGCGGGTTAGATAGAGGGGATCATAGTGGTTCTCATGCAACTAAAAAAGAGAGAGGTAGAGGGAGGGAGAAGGGCAGGCACACACGGCCATAACGATGGCCGAAGCATCTTCTCCGGCTGCTTCCGGACAGTAGCGTCGGAGGGAGCTCCCGGGTGCTTAGGTAATGAGAGAGGCGAGGTAAGGGAGTGGAAATGGGGGGCAGTAGTTGCTTGGGGAGGCTTATGGCCCATTTTATGTTGCAACTAGGGCTCACGGTGAGCTGGGTCCATTTGGTCGAGGAGGAGAGGGAGAATGTCACTAGTTTGCTGGGAGGGGTGGTGGAGAGGTCGTGAGTGACTGCAGGTAGGAAGAGGGGATGCAGAGAGCATTTCCATGCAAGGTTTGGTTGCTCCCATGTGTATTCGACAAAGGAAAATAAATAGAGAAGGAGGGGTGTAAGGCCAGCTAGGGCAGCAGCTAGTGCTCAGAGGAGGTGGTGTGTGGGTTATGCTCAAGACCAGAGGGGTGCAAGAGTGGTAAAGGTTGATGTGGCATTGAAGCCACCAGATTTGGAAGTTTCCCTATGTATTACTCTCTTTCACCACAACCAAGCACTAAGGGACAAGAAGGAGGGGTTGTTTACTATAGTGCTACAGTGGTATGCTATAGTGCTACGACCAGGGGGTGTTAGGGTGTTGTGGTGGTAAATTGGTGGTGATTGACAAGGGCTTGAATTAGTTTTAGTTCAAGTTTTTTCAAGTATCCCAAATTGCCACATTTAGTGATCATGAAGAGGTTCTTATTTTGTGATATTGGCAAGATGAGGCAATGATACTGGTAGCTAGATAAGGTCAAGATACACCTCCAAGAATTATTTGGGATTTATCAGATGATTTTTGGTCCACTTTATATCAATTATTCAAATAGTGTTGAATATGTTGTATTGATTTCATTTAATTTTTTTGAATTGGATAAGGTGGGTTTTTGGTGTGAGATGGTCCCAAATACAATTTCACACATTGGAGAATTTTCCTAAGAATTATTGAGAAGGAAAAGTAACTAAAATAATTATTTTCTCATTTCTGCCATTTAAGAAAATAGGCAAAAAGAATTAGTAAAACTCTTCAAAAATATTTAGTTTTGAAGTGGTAATATAGTAAAAAAAATATAGGACTTGAATGTTCCTAAAGTTTAAAAAGTATTTTGGGTAAAAACAAACTTTCTTCTAAAGAGGGAGTTTTTAGATTCTTGTAAAAGAAAACATATAAATAGTTTTTGGGCCAAAATAATTATGGAAAATATTTTCTAAATTTTTATCTCTAATGTATATGATGTCCAAATAGTGTATCATTTTCAACCTTGGGTTTTGAAAATCAAACTTGATTTTGGAATAAACAAGAAATAAAGGATCTTGGGCACTAGTATTTTTATACCATCAAAACCTTGTTGGATAAAGGAGCTCAAGGCTGCCCTTGGGTCATGGGGTAGATGTATAGATAGCCCAAGTGATGTATATAACCATGGTACAGAGGTTTGGGGTTGATCATGATTGAGATTTCCTAGGATTGATGCCAAAGTTGGCTAAAAATAAGGGTATCAAAGCAAATTATTATTTAGCTTCAAAAACCATGTGGGTTTTAGAAGCACACGGCTCAAATTGTAACAAGTGAATTATGGGTGTATATACATTCATGACTAGAGCACAAACATTCCAAGTTTTGGTCAAAATAAGATGGCATGGAGATGGGAGCTTCTGCCAAAGTAGGCATGTTGATAAGATTTGCAGAGAGTTATTTTCTTGCCTGCAGAACTATCAAGAACAAGTGGTTCAAAGGATGTTCTAGCCAAGGGAAAGAGTAGGATTTTTAAGTCCTTATAATGGTTTGCAAGATGGTTCAAATGAAAAAGGGTTGAGAAAGGGGGAGACTAAAAAATGTGATATTGTTAACATTTCCAGACTTGGTCATAATTTGGCAGATTTGGGTTTTTTTACTAGGATACAAGGGGGAATGGTTTTGGGAGGATACAAGATTCCAAAATCATTATCAAGTGGATGAGGTTTAAGTGTAGGTGGAGTAGAAGGGATTCATGATTATAGTTGGTCCTCATTGACTTGGAAGCTATTAGAAAGGATTAATTCTGAATTGATATGGTTAAGAGATTAGATGGGAACTCTAGTGACTAGAGATCAGCTCAAGCTTGGGAAGATTTCTTAGGGTTTGTATTCTTGCATTAGCTTGATATTATAGGACGAGCTCCTAGGGTACCTCACTACTTCCTAAGCAAACAAATCCACACAATCTAGTTTAAGACAGTGGATCAAGGCAATTCATCTTAACAAGCAAATCAATCTACTAATATGGATACCATCAAACCTACCTTGAGGTAAGGAGTATTTTAAAGATTTTGAGTTTTGAAAAAGGTAAGAGTCCCTTGGTACTTCTACCAAGAGCAAAATTCAAAAGCTTTATAAAAAGGTTTTGGAAAACCTAGAGATAAGAGTAGTTGAAAGTTCTGTCTTGAAAACATAAGGATATTGTATCCTATAGATCTCCATAATTTTGTTAATAAAAGAAAGGAAAAAACTATGGTTGTTGTAGGGGCATCTTGGCTCAGGTTTTTGAAATGCTAGAACATTTGAGAATAGGTAAAGTAAGCCAAAACAGTTTTGTTAAGTAGCTTTTGTAAATTGAGGGGAAGGTAGAGGAGTATATCATCTACTATACATTTATATGCATGAGTACAAACAAACAAGCAAGCAAACATAGCATCACTAAACAAGAAAAAGTTTTGTTCCTCCTGATTTTTGCTTCCTGGAAAACTAATTAGGGTTACTGAAAGTGGGTTGTTGCAGAGCGAGAGGCAGCTAGGGCTCGGCAAACTCGAAAAAAAGGAAGGGTGAGATGTCGAAGGTTTTTATAGGGGTGGAGGCATGCTGAGGTGGGCACGGGGTCGATAAGATTTGAGAGAATTCTATGGGGAATCGATCGGATGGACGAACCGTGGCCGACTCGAGAAGGAAGACGACCACGAGGTGGGTCCCTCGCGTTAGAGAGAGCGGCAGTGGGTGGCTACGGCTGGTCGATGTTGGGCCACCGGCGGGCCGTTGCGCGGAAGAGGAGAGACGTGGGGCCCATCTAGGTTGGGTCGGTTTTACTTTCATGTTTTCTTTTCGTTTTTTGTTTTTGCTACTTCCTTCATGTCTTTTTATTTAGACCTCCAGTTGAGTTCAAATCTGTTTGTAGATTTTCGTAAAAATCGAAAGAAAATTTTAGGACTACTAGGGAATATATTCATATCCAAATAAAATATTCCAAAATATATTTTCAATTAGAACTCTAATAGATGCACGATGTGGTTTTCACATATGAAATTGATAAAAAGGCTTTTGGTAAAAAAGTTTTTGGATGATGCTAATGATGCAATGCACATGAATCCTATGAAAATTTCCCATTCTAAAATCTAGAATGTTACACACTAATAGTATATGCCTTTGTTTCTTCTACTCCAAGGCTCTGGCTTCCTTCAATGACAGTGCATAGTAGCCTTCCTTTATCCGAATAGGCAAGCCTCCAGTAAAGAATCCAGCAAATGGGTCGTCTAGCAGGATATGAGCCTTACCACCATGTATGGGCCACCCTGGCTTGCTGGAATAAGGACATGCTATGGTTATACGCATTTAGCATATTCCAGCGAACTTTGTTGTTGACGATGCTCTTTGTGACCCGTGTTCCTATTTACAGAGTGAAAACTTTATGTTTGACTTTCGGTGGCTATACCTAGAAATGGTGTATCCAAGTCATTTCCTTCTTGACAACATTGTTTGGATACTGGACCTTCTCTAGGGTGTAAACCCTAATCTGGCCATGTTGGTTAGATTGGACAAACGATAATGTTTCTACATGGTTACCATCCTAGATGCATCATTTGGGAGAAGCTTTTTTGGAGTCGAGGAGTCATCACCACTAGTGATGCTTTTTCTGCTACAAGTCTTTGTTAGCTTCGATGTGGTATTTGTTTTCTCAGTTCTTCTTCTTCTTTTGTTTTTTTATTATGTGTATCCTTGATGTCTAGACTTTCTCTAATAATTATACTATTATAGAGGCTAAGTATAATCAATATAATTTCGATATTATATATTCCCTTATTGAGGCAGGCTGGAGTACACGAGCATAAACGGAGCATATTGTTTGATTACATGCATTGTGTAGGAATCGTAATAGCGCTCATGTTTGCTTGACTGCGTTATGTAGGTAGACCCAAGTGCCCAAAGAAACCGTTTTCAGTTATCTGTATGGTGTTTCAAATGATTATCATGCGCAAATATCGATGAGACAAATAACTCACAACTATTTTGTCCATGTTTCTTGAAATGAAAAAAACATTTATCAATGAAGTGCGATGAACAACAAGGATTCACGTCCATGAAATTTGGAGTTGATCATGAAAACAGAATTACTGTGCGCCATGAATTTTTCAAAATCAATCACTATATTAAAAACTTAGGATTGTTGAAAGTTGGAATTGATCATGAAAATGGAATCACATTGTCGATCTAGAACTTTTTCATATGCCAGACATCTAAGTGGACTCAAACGTGTATCCACCTCGTAGTTGCAAGGAAAATTGATGTGTGGGATGGATCATAAGGATAGAATCCTCATACTGGTGGGACAGTTGCCTTATTATGGATGTTATGGTTATGTAGAAGTGTAATGGGTTTGATTGCAAAAAGATGCTTCTTCTTTACGCATTGTTTACAATATGCCCACTAGTACCAGTTGTGGTATTCCCTTCAGTGCTCTCGGTTTGAGCATGTGGCGGAAGATGTGTTTACCCTGCATGGATATTGACATAGTCCATGGTTTGAGCCTTCATTGCCCTAGGAATCTTTCTATTCATGATGTCAACAAATGTCTTACCGATGTTGGAATGGTCTACAGATCGTCCCTACATCGCCCTTGGCTTCTTCTTAGTCATGAAGGACGTCATACTTCTTACTTAGGATTTTATCTTATTCTACTCTTTCTTATTGGATGTGTGCACCCTAGTTGTGCAGATACCCAGTGTGAAATCTTTGCTTTTATCTCTTTCACGCAAACTTTTGAGCTTAATAAAATTATAACTTGTTAAAAAATGTATACCTTTTCATGTAGAGAGCATCAGGAACTAAAGTCGACGGGGGTGATAGAGATACACACACGAAGATTGAGATATACACATAGGTAGACACCAAGAGAAACAATTCACGTACTTCCACAATAACAAACATAGCCAACTTCCCCCACGATTATCGAAAATAAATACTTACAACATTAAAGTTGTGCTTAATGGAAAAATAAATTCAAAATTGGAAGTCATGGTTAACAGAACTTGGAATCGACTTCGCAAATAGAATTAATTACCACGTCCATTTAGGTCTTTTGGTGTGATGGTCATTTCAGATCAAAAACAATTATAGAGATCATGAAATAGAAATGTGAGGTGAGGTTGCATGGGTCGCTCGAGAAAGGCAATTACATCTTCACATGAGGCAAGAGAGCACAAACTTTAAAGCACGCTTAGTAGGGCCTCATAGAAATGGATGATTTGGCAATTCTTCTTAGGGTGCTTTGGAGTGGGAGAGCTATGAGTTTCGTGCCGTACCTAGTGGGTCAATGTAGCTAGCCAAAAGTGGGAAAACAATAAAAACCTACATCATGGGTCTGTTGATCTTCATGTAGATATTCAATTATGCCTAAGGTAGTTAGAGCAATTCCAACATATGATGTAAAATAGAGCAAACAAAATCAGTTTTAGGGTGCATGTTTCTGGGTTTTAGGGCACGGGATATGATAAAATAGGGCTTCTCCTATTTTTTAGATAATGTAAAATTGGACACTGACCAGCACATTTAAACATTTATATTTCAGAACTTTTACATATTTGAACATACAAACACATCCTACATACTTCGACTCTTTCAAACTCATCATAACTCCACTCCTCATCGGAACTATGAGCGAGGGCCTCCTGGTCAACAATGACATAGAATTTATCGTCTTCCTCCTACTTCACCATCGAGGGGCCAACCTCGTCTTCCTTGTTCTTTTCCTCCATCATAACACAAAACTCATGCTTCGCTTCCGGGTCCTCTGGATGAGCCTCTCTATAACTTGCAATGACCCTCTCATCGGCCTCATGGATTGCGATCTGCCGCATGGTGTGATAGTGTTTATTCTCCTCCTCACGAGACATCACCCGCACTCGTGAACTAGCATCTCCGCCTCTAAACGACTCTCATAATGAGGAAGTTGTGTTCCCGCTTCAGCTGGCCAAACCTCCATGCAACGACTAGCTCTGTCTTGTCGAACATACCGAGCCACACCCTTTCACGGTCGTAGGTGACCTCCACCACATAGAGGCCGGACTCTGCAGTCGGATGCCACCAAAGCCGGAAGCACTCTCGGCGTGGTGTCATCTCGAGGCAGCACGGGTAAGCGGTGGTGGCGTAGATGCCTATGGGTTGAATCGATGGTGTGAGAACCTGGCGCATGGCTTAATAGGACTGATAGGATACCCATATAAACAAGTTGCAACTTCTTTTCCATAAGCTCATCCAAAAAGAACCTCCAGGTTAAGCGTGCTTGGTTGATGTCTACGCACTTCTATTCTTGTAGACAGTTGATGGGCCTCCAAGTGCAGAGGTTTGTAGAACAGCAGCAAGTTTCCCTTAAGTGGATTACCCAAGGTTTATCGAACTCAGGGAGGAAGTGGTCAAAGGTATCCCTCTCAAGCAACCCTACAATCAAGATACAAGAAGTCTCTTGTGTCCCCAACACACCCAATACACTTGTCAGGTGTATAGGTGCACTAGTTCGACGAAGAGATAGTGAAATACAAGTGGTATGGATAATTATAAGTGATAACGGTGCCAGAAAAGAGCTTGACGGGTAGGAAGAGACTAAAGGCAATCTGAAATAAAGATGGAAGCAAGCAAACATGTAACAGATCTAGTTGCAAACGGTCTGTCAATGCTTAGAAACAAGGCCTAGGGATCATACTTTCACTAGTGAACACTCTCATATAAATATCATCTCTTTATGATACTACTCTTCGGTTGGATAACTCTAATCCACGGTAGGGCTATAACAGCACACCTCAAAGTTCATATTCCCCATCTAGATAAACCCTCACTGTCACCTTGAGAGTTAGATGGTTCCAACAAACACCACAATCTCATAGAGACATCCAACTCAAATTATACTCATGATAAGTATTTGTGTAACCTTAGCCAAAGTGCCACACGGTGTGCACACTGTTAACTTCACACACGTGGGGATAAGCAGAGATTCATTAAAGCACTTGAGTAACAGAATAGATCTATAGATTACAAAGCTCATGATCTCATAAGATCACGCATAGACAGAGAGATGAACACATAGCTACCGGTAGAGCCCTTAGCCTCGAGGAAGAACTATTCCCTCATCATCATGGGAATAAGCAACGGCGATGGAGATGGTGGTGGAGATCAATGGAGATGGATCTGGGGGCAATTCCCCGTCATGGCAGGGTGCCAGAACAGAGACTTTCTGTCCCCCGAATCTCCCCTTCAGTGGCGGCGGCGTTGTGGAAGTTTTCGTGGCTTTCTCCTGGATGATTTTGGGTTTCTGCATCGGAGGCTTCTTATAGGCGAAGGGGCGATGTCAGAGGGTGGACCAGGGGCCCACACCACCTGGTGGCGTAGCTGGAGGGACCCGCTCCACCACATGGTGTGGCCAGCCCCTGGCCCCTCTCCATTTCGTCTTCTCGCTCCATGAGTCTTATATCGACATTGGCTTTTGTCCGGTCCAATTCCGAGAATATTTATTTTCTAGCTTTTCTGAAACAAAAAACAGCAGAAAACAGGCAACTGGCACTGTGGCATCTTGTTAATAGGTTAGTTCCAGAAAATGTGTAAAAATACTCCAAAGTGTGGACAAAACATAAGAAAGTAGATATAAAGCAAGCATGGAACATCAAAATTATAGATATGTTTGCAACATATCAACATCCCCAAGCTTAACTCCTGCTCGTCCTCGAGTAGGTAAGTGATAAAAAGAAAGAATTTTTTTGAGGTGACATGCACCATCATAATCTTGATCAAAGTATTTGGAACATTGATAGCTGGGATCATAGCAACTATGTTGTAACATGAAATATATAGTTCTAACAATAAGACATATCATGAAATATATAGTTCTAACAATAAGACATAACAACTATGTTGTAACATGAAAAGGCACAAACAAAAGATTCATGAATAACAATGCTTTGCAAGGCGTTTGTTTGTTTCACATATATAAAACATAATGAGAATGGTATTCAGCTTGTCCCTCATTGTGTAGCAAAACATAAATGCATAGGACACCTTCAAAGTTCATAAGGGTGACTAGATACAAGTAGTTTAAGAACAAGCAATATCAAAGTTATGAATCAATCAACAAGTTTTGGGACAATGCACATTAAACTAAGAATGGCCACTATGCTCTCTCAATAGGTGCATAAAGATAGAAGATGAAGACTCAACATAAAAGTAAAATAAAGGCCTTCATAGAAGGAAGTAGGGATTCAAGTCTCATAAAGAGCTTCCAAAAATTATGGTACCTATTAGCTTTCATCTCTCATTGCCCCTATCATAAGCATCTTGAAGTGATTAAGGTTAAAGTGAACAAACCATGGAGTATATGCTTGACAAATTATAAGTTGGCAATCTCATGTCCCTTGAATACGAGGGCTACTCCTCATGCTACTCAAGTTTAGTTACCGGTAAGTTCTTGTCATAGTAAGTACATGTGTATCATAGAGAACCGCCAACGGGGTACCCCTTACACATGATACAAGAGCTATCCCATAATCAAAATGACAAGGCAAGCAGACAATGAGCATCTTAGCAATCTTATTATTTACCATGGGAAAATGGTGCTTTTTTCTCTCTTTCCTCTTTTCTCATCTTTTTTCTTTCTTTTTCTCAATCTCTATCTCTTTTTTTATAAGAAGAATGCTTCATAGATTGCTAACTATGGTGATGCTGCAAGTTTCCACCATGATTAGGCATGGCTTAGACTAGCGGCCCGGGCGTTTCTCTAACACACATACATAACTCCATGGACTTACAAGCTCCCCTTTCATTTCACACCGACGACATCCATAAAAAAGACCATGATATCAACTGGGTACAATGTACAAGTGCAATGTTGAAAGCCTTTCCCATGACAGCATGGTTCTGCTAATCCCAACGTATAAGTGCAAGCATATACAACATAGATGACACAATGATTCAAGTTTATTAGGGGCAAGAAAAGTAAAGTGTGCCATCAAGTTGGTGAGAGCTTTAATCACTAATTTTCACATAACAAGTTTAATTCGGAAGGTAGATAAAAACATGAATATACTTGGAATAGCAAATGCTAATAGGTAGGTATGGTGGACTCTTTGGAATAACTTGGTTTTATTTGGAGTTGGATGCAATAGTGGAACTCATACTTGGTATGGAGGCTAGCAAAATACTGGGAGCGACCAACTAAGAGACCAATAATGGCCATAATCATGCAAAGCGGCAAAACATTATTAATTAAAGCATAAAGTGATATTACAAGTTGAAAACTAAATGATCATAGAGGCTATGGTGACTTGGTATAGTCTTAACATGGTGTGAGCATGCGCCAAGTCAACACAAATAAAGCATTTAAAGGAGAATATCACAATATTATGCTTTTAATATGCGAAAACAATGCATGATTCTTTCAAGGCACATTAAGCAATCTCAATTGTTTATAACATGTCATGATACAACAATAATCACTAAGCATAAAGTCAAAATAATATCAAGCAAGACATGATAAATTCTAAGTCACAGTCAAAAACAAGCTCCTTTTATACCACTTAAGCATGACTTTCCTAATCTTTTCCAATCCAATCGAAAACTAAAGCTAAACGTAGTGCTAGCAAAGGAGAACACTCACAGAACAATAAGAGTGAAAACTAGATTGTTCTAGGCAATGAATAACGGGGTGTATCTCTCTCCAAAAGAAGTGTGTTGGGATCCAACCAACATATTTAAGCAATCCAAACAAAAGAAAACTAAAAGCAAAAATGATGACGCTCCAAGAACAACACAATTGTGCATGAAACAATAAAAATGAAGTGCTTGGAAGAAACCTGAGATTTTATTGATGAAGAAGGGGATGCCTTGGGCATCTCCAAGCTTTGACGCTTGTACTTCTTGAATATTTATTGGGGTGACACGGGTGGCATCCCCAAGCTTGAGCTTTTATCCATACTTCATCTTATCACATTACTCTTCCCTACACTTTAAAATTTCCTTCATACAAAACTTCACACAATCTTCATTAGCAACATTAGTGTACTCAAGAGATAATAAACCTTTGGGTTTTAGTTTTAAAACAGCAAAACTTTCATTAAAAACACAAGATACTCTAGCAATTCCATCAAAATCTCAATTCACCAAAAAGAAACCCAAAGAAATTGATAAAGAGGCAAATGCAAATAATGGTAGGAATCTGTCAAAACAGAACAGCAGGTGAAAACCGATTTTTTCGAAGATCTTCTGTTGCTCAAATCGAAAAGTGTTGAACTAATGAAAGTTATCTAACAACATGGGGGATTTATGCAGAAAATTAAAGCTCAATCCAACATACAGAGATTTTTCTCGATTTTTTACACTGAAGCACAAAAATCTGTTTCGGAACAGCACTTCCCCAAATCTTACTTCCCTCTCATTAGAGGTTATTCTTGGCACAAAAATCAAATAAAAAAGGATAAGGAGAGGTTATTACAGAAGTAATAACTTCCAAGACTCAATAAAACTATTGGGTTATCTCCCAAGAAGTACTTTTCTTTAATACCTTTAAGTTAGGCATGATAGTTTGAGAAGAAGCTCACATAAGAAATATGAATTAAAGTAAAAGAGAGCATCAAGAAGCAAATTCAAAGCACATTTAAGTCTAACCCACTTCCAATGCATAGGAATCTTGTAAAGAAACAAGCCATGAAATCACAAAGTGATACGTCCAAAATGTATCTACTTTCCTGAACACTTTTGCTATTGTTTCTTCTCTATACTTGTGTGATTTGGATACAACTAATGCGGACTGACGCTGTTTTCAATAGAATTGCCTTGGTGTCTACTTTTTGTGCAGAAAATCAACTATCAGGAAAATCCCGGAAAATATGCCAAAAATTCTATTTCACCCGAAGACTCCAGGAGCCAGAATACAAGACGGAGAAGAGCTAGGGGTGGCCACACCACCTGGTGGCTTGGGCCAGACCAGGCCGCGCCAGGGGGTGGTGTGGGCCCCCCCAGGCACCCCCTCGGCCTCTCTCTTCGCCTATAAGGAGCCTTCTGACCTAAAAACTTTGGGGGGGTCGACGTTTTTCTAGAAGGAGTTCCGCTCTACCGCCACCACCAGATTCCACGAAACAGCACCAGAAACTCCGTTCTGGCAACCTGCCGGGACGGGGAATTGGAGGAGATCATCACCATCATCATCACCATCGCTTCTCCATCGACCATCCATATTTCCCCCATCTATGAGTGAGTAATCCCCCGCTGTAGGATATGGGGATGGTAGGGATTGGATGAGATCGTTCATGTAATGGCATCAGATTGTTAGGGCATGGTGCCTAGTATCTTCTATTAGTGCTTTATGACTTTGTTGCGACTTGTTGTGCTTAATGCTTGTCACTACGGCCCGAGTGCCATGATTTCAGATCTGAACATGTTATTGATTCATTATGATAGTATTGTTTATGGTCTTACCTTCAAGTTGTATACACACATTGTTGTCCGGAACCAATGGCCCCAAAGTGACAGAAATCGGGATAACCGGAGAGAATGGCTTTGATGTGAGGATCACATGTGTTCACGGAGTGTTAATGCTTTGCTCCGGTGCTCTATTAAAAGGAGCACCTTAATTGCCAGTAGTTCCCTTGAGGCCCCGCTACAAACGGGCTAGCAGGACAAAAGATGTTGTGCAAGTTCTCATTGGGAGCACGTATGACTATATATGGAACACATGCCTAGGATTATCTAGTACTTGGATGCTTTATCTTATTTATCTGCAATTGCCCTATGTTCTGATTGCTATGTGAATTGTCTTGTCCATGCAACGCCCGTCCATCCATCCCTATGCCTACCGCACTCGAATCCCATTGTTTACTGCTATTGTTACTACTGTCTTTACTTTGCTACTCCTGTTACTTTGCTATTCCTACTACAAAACTGTTGCTACTGATAAACTGCTGTGAGCAAGATTATTTCCAGGTGCAGCTGAATTGACAACTCATTTGTTAAGGCTTATAAATATTCTTTGGCTCCCCTTGTGTCGAATCAATAAATTGGGTTTCACTTCCCTCGAAAATACTGCGATACACCCCCTATACTTGTGGGTCATCAAGACTATTTTCTAGCGCCGTTTCCAGGGAGCATAGCTTTATTTATCAAGTTCACTTGGATTCTCTATTGTTCGCTGTTATCCATCCATCATGGGTAAGTCTCGTGATGGCAAGGTTCCTATTTTACCACCCACTACAAGAAGAGGTACGGTTCTAAACACCTCTGCTGCTCTTGATTCACCGTCTGTTATGAGTAAGTTCCTTACACCACCACATACACATGCTACACACACTGCTACTACTGCTGAACCTGAAACTTCTGATGCTTATGATGCTGCTTCTACTGTGCTTGATAAGAGTGGTTCATTAGGTCCTTTCCTAGATGCTACGATTGCTAGAACTATAGCTCGAAATACCGAAACTCCTAATGAAGACACTACCACACCTGTTAGTTCACCTGAGTCTAGTGAAATTTATGATATTGAAGATGGTTATGTTGAGATGACCGATGAATTTATTAAAGAATGTAAGAACACACATGATAGGAGCGCTGCTAAGAGTCTCCTTGAGAGGCGTACTATTAGACCCAAATTGTCTCCTATTGCTAAGTTTGTTGCTTCTCCCATAAACATTATAGATGAAGATTATGATTTCTCTCTCGATCTATCTTACATAGCTATTGTTGAGAAAGAACCTTTTTGTGGGACTAAAAATGAAAGTGCGGTAGCACATATGAATGAACTTTCTACCATGAGTGGCTTGTTTTCTGATGATATTAAGATGCGAACTTACTTTGTTGCTAAGATTTTCCCCTTTTCACTGAAAGGAGAAGTTAAAACTTGGTTTAGTAATTTACCTCCTGGATCTATTGATAGCCCTGAGTGCTTGATTGGTACTTTCCTGCAGAAATATTTTCCTCCAAGTGCTAGACATGCTATTTTGCAGGAACTTTTTGATTTTAAACAGGGAGAAAAAGAGGTATTGCCTGAATCTTGGGCAAGGTTTTGTGCTTTGATTCATGCACAAGCTGGAAGTCCATTACCTAAGAATGAGCTTCTTGATATATTTTATAATGGACTAATAGAGGAACCTAGGACATACCTAGATAGTTGTGCTGATTGTGTTTTCAGGAATAGGACTCCTAAGGAAGCTGAGGAATTAATGGCTAAAATAAGCAAGAACTATGAAGATTGGACTCCTCCTAAACAGGCTATACCTGAAGTAATTGTACCTGAACCATCTATTCCGGTGCCTATTCCAACATCAAAGAAGAGGGGAGTTATTGAATTAAATGATGAAGGAAGCTAAGAAATGTCTTAAGGAGAAGGGAATTAAAGCTGCAGATGTCAAGAATTTACCTCCTATAGAAGAATTATGTAAGCCTACTCCCTACTCATCCACTATTGAGGTACACTCTCTCCAACACTTTGATGAAGGTGATATCCCTTACTCTAAACCTCCTGATCAATGCTTAGAAGAATCTGATATCTTTATTGTTAATCAAGATAACTTTAATAAAAGGGTGCAAAATCATCTAATGGAAAACACTAGAGCTATTGTTGAGTTTAAAGATATTGTGGAAAGAACCTCTAATGATGTTAAAATGATTGTTAAACACTTTCAAATGGTTCAAACTCAAATAGATCAACTCGTTAAAGTGCAAAACGACTTGCTAGTTAATGCTGCTAAAGAAAAACATGCTTATGAAATTAGAACTAGAAGTGGTGCTGCTACCCAGGATCCTCTATATCCTGAGGGGCATCCCAAAAGAATTGAGCAGGATTCTCAACAAGCTGAAAATAGTGCTTCTACTCGTAAGAAAAGGAAAAAGAAACATAAAACTGTTGTAGAACCTTCTGAACCTGCTATAGATCCTAATAGTATATCTATCTCTGATGCTGAAACTGAAAGTGGTAATGAAGAAAATGAAGTTCCCAATGAAGAAAAAGTTGAAGAAGAACCTGAAAAGCCACACTAAGAATACTAAATACACCAAAGAAGATTGTATTGCTAAGAAACATGGTAGTGAAAGAGAACCTTGGGTCCAAAAACCTATGCCTTTCCCTGATAAGAAACACAAGTCAAAGGAAGATGAACATTATAATAAGTTTTGTGAGTGGATGAAGCCTTTATTCTTGCAAATTCCTTTGACTGATGCTATTAAATTGCCTCCTTACTCAAAGTATATGAAGGACATTGTCTTGAATAAAATGAAGATCCCTAATGAAGAAATGTCTACTTTGCTTGCTAATTATTCCTTCAATGGCAAGGTTCCTAAGAAACTTGGAGACCCAGGGATTCCAACTATCCCTTGCTCTATTAAGAATAGTTATGTTAGAACTTCTTTGTGTGATTTGGGAGCTAGAGTTAGTGTTATGCCTTTCTCTCTCTATAAGAGGCTTCAGATTGAAAAATTGATACCAACTGATATATCTTTGTAAATGGATGATAAATCTACCACTATTCCTGTGGGTATATGTGAGGATGTACCCGTTCAAGTGGCTCATAATTGCTTGATATTAACTGATTTTTTTTGTGCTTGAAATGCCTGAAGATGATAATATGTCTATTATTCTTGGGAGACCTTTTCTTAATACTACAGGAGCTGTTATTAATTGTAATCAAGGAAAGGTGACTTTCAATGTTAATGACAAGGAACATACTATCTATTTCCCCAAGAAGATTGAAAGGACTTATGGTTTGAATTCAATTGAACATGTTGAGGGCATTCAAGTTGGAGAAATATATTGTCCCATACCAAGAGAAAAATTTGAAACTATTATGATTGGGACCATTGCTATCAAGGTTGAGGTAACATAATCATTAGTGGAATACAATGTTTTGTCTCATATGCAATTGTTTTGGTAGCAAGACTTGATCAACCTTGTTAACAAAAGGATTCCATTGAACAAAACAATGTTTTCATTATGATTATCTCCGTTTATTTCTATCCTTTGCATTTTAGTTTTTGCTTTCGTTTAGTTTTCTTTTTGTTGCTAGTTGCTTGCTTGTTAGAGTGTCTTAGAACTTATGCAGTTCTAGCTTTGTTGTGTCCTTGCATCATGTTTCCAAAAAAATCTGTCTGTCAGAAAAATCATTCTTCTATGCCTGAAAATGCCCAAATATAAAGTGTCTCGAGAAATTCCAGAAAATTCATATTAAATTTTTACGTGAAAAAAGGGGCAGAGGAGTACCTGGGAGGTACCAGGGGGCCCACCAGGCAGGCACACCACATGGTGGCGCGGCCAGCCCTAGGTGGCGCCATGCCCTGGTGTGGGCCACCCCTGGCCCCCCACTAACTCTCTCACCTGCCACTTTCTTCTCTCTCCCGAGTAAGCTCCAGTTCATTGCTCAAAATCACGTTCTTGCTGTGCTTGCTCTCGATTTTCGATCTCCTTGCTCAGCCCATCTTTCTTGCTAAAATTTGGAGCATTTGTTCCCTGGTATGTGACTCCCCCTTGTCCAAGTAGATTTGTGTTTAGTGGATTATATCTTGAGTATTTTGCTGCTGTAGGTGACTGGTTATGAGAGCTTGTAAGATTGTTTGATGCTTAGAGATATAGTTTTGATGCATGTTTAGGCCTCTTACAAGTCCCTATGAGTAGAATCCTTCATTATATTTACTTTGCAATCACTTGTTTAAATAGGTGTTTAAATTTCATAATAGAAGATGAGTGAAGACCACCTAAACCAACATGAGCTTTGGGTACCTGAGGTCATGAAGGTCCACCGGGAGGAGGAAGTTTTTCCCTCCATTTATCCATGCTCTGAGTTCATGAGAGCTGCAGGAATTCTACAAGATTTCCACACTTTGGTTTCTAATGCAGGGTTAGAGCACTTTTTGGAAGATGAACCTTGTCAATTTGTGAAGCTAACCATGTCTGTGGTGCAGGATTTCCAATTTAGTCACTCTTTGCCTAACCCCATGGTCCATTACAAAATTTACAATATTCCTATCAACCTTTCTCTTGATGATTTTTGTGCAGCTATTAAGGTACCTTAATGGGGATCATGTAGGAAGATTAAGGAGAGACCTGAACCACTCATGGATTTATATGCAGAAATTTGCCAAGGGAGTAGCTTCTCGAAGGAGAGTGGAAAAATCCGTAACATTCATTCCATTCGCTACTTTGCCTACTTTATTGCAAAGTGTGTTCTTGCTAGGAAAACTGCCAATAAGTTATCTTTGTTTGATCTAGCATTTATTTCTACTGCTCTTAGACAAGATAGGTCTTACAACTTGGGTGCTTTGATAGCTTTCCGTCTTGTTGCTAACCATGAGAAAGGTGGAATTTATGGAGGCCTCATTGCTTCTCGTTTACTAGCATTGCATGGTTTAGTGCCTCATCATCTAGACCTACAGTTTCCCATAGAAAGGCTTGATCTTAATTCCATGATACAGCATAAATTTGTTTCCTCGTGGGCTAGTATGAGTGAGTTATCTTATGAAATAACCTTTCTCAAAGCTGGTTGGATAAAGATCAAGTTCGAGCGTGTTGTTCTTTTGCCTGCACCTGTTTTGTTTAACCTTGATAACAGGGAAGGATGGTCCCTCACTTAGGAGGAGCTTGACACGTACTTGGGAGAGCTCTCCCAATAGGAGCAGGACACTAGAAGGGAGGTCACGGATGATTCGGTCCAGCCCTCGAATAAGGGAGAATCTTCATATCAGCAGCCCGCTTATGATTGGGGAGCTTCTTCTTCTCATGGGCCCAACTATGACCATTCTTACCAAGATCCGCCCGCTTGGAACCCCTATTCGTACATGGATTGATACCCACTTAGGCCAAAAGCCTAAGCTTGGGGGGAGGTACGCCGACACCGCACTCATCTTCATATCATGTTGCGTCGATACTTTGTATATTCATGTTTTCGTTCTCTTTTTAGTTTTCGTTCTTCTTTTGCTTTTGCTTTCTAAAAACACAAAAAGACCAAAAATATTTCTGTTGTTTCTCTTTGGTTTGCTTCTTTTTGCCTTGGTTTGTTTTCCCTTTTTGCTTTGTTTGAACTATTCGAAAAACCCAAAAAGATTTTGCTTTACTTGTTTTTCCCTTTTGGTTCTTGTTTAAAAATCGAAAACACCAAAAATATTTGTCGTTCTTCTTTGGTTTTGTGAGTTTGCTACAGGGTTCAGCAGTCCTCAGTGGAATATTGGTTTCATATTATTATTCAAGCCACACAAGTGAAGAGCAATAATGAGGATTAATGAAAACTTGAGGCGTGGTAAGAGGCTGGTAACGAACTCTATTTGTTTTCATTTTTGTACATATACTCATCACTATGGGCATGCTTAGTCTATTCATGTAGGGTGTATGTTATCTTTGGATGCTTAGTAGTTCTTGCTTTCGTATGATTAGCTCCAGCTCGCTAATAGTTTGTAGCATGTCTTATGAATATTTGCTTGCATTGCTCTATTCATAAACTGGTATGACACCGCGGTATCCTCCTCTGAATGTTTCATTTGATTGACTTGGCACATGCTCACGCATGTACATGGCTGTAATAATCAGTTAAGCCTCGATGAATTATTTTGCCTTGAGGATCTTGAATCACTTTCATGCCATGAGTAGTCCTGTTTTGTTGCAAGCATGATAATGACAGGTATTGCTCTCTCGTTTGTCGCTCCCTTACTATTGCTAGCCTCCACTCCCACTGAGTGTTTTACTCATGTTTCCATCTCCCTTAAACCAAATATTGCCAAAGTGTCCACCATACCTACCTATTAGCATCACTTGCTACTTCCATGCATATTCAATATGCCTTGTTTTCTTCCGAATAAAATGTTTGCTTGTTATGAGAAAATTAGTTAGTAAAGCTCTCACGAACTTGATGGCACACTTTATTTCCTGCACTTAATAAACCTGAACCATTGTGAACTCTCCATGAAAGTTATATGCTTGCAAATTATAGGCTGGGGATTAGCAGAACCGTGCTGTCATGGGGAACACTTTCAACACTTGTAAATATATACCCAGTTGATACCTTGCTCTTTTGATTGCGGATGTCGTCGGTGTGAAATAAAAGGGGAGCTTGTAAGTCCATGGAGTTATGTATGTGTGTTAGAGAAACGCCTGGGCCGCTGGTCTAATCCATGCTGACATGGTGGAAACCTGCAGTGTAACCATAATGATATCTATGAAGCATTCTTCTTATAAAAAAGAGAGAGATAGATATTGAGAAAAATAAAAAAGAGAGATTTATGAAAAGAGGAAAGAGAGAAAAAAGCACCATTTTTCCCATGGTAAATAAGAAGATTGCTGAGATACTCATTGTCTGCTTGCCTTGTCATTTTGATATGGGGATTCTTCCGTATCATCGGGCAAGGGGTACCCCGTTGGCAGTTCTCAATGATACGCACATACTTACGATGACAAGAACTTACTGGTAACTAAAGTTGAGTAGCATGAGGAGCGACCCTCGTACTCAAGGGACTTGGGATTTTCAGTTTATAGTCTGTCCAGCATATAACTCAGATTGGACCTCACTTTCACCTTAACCACATTAAAGATGCTTATGACAAGGGCAATGAGAGCTCAAAGCTAATGAGTACCATACTTTCAGCATTTGGAAGCCTTTCAAATTATTCAAAACCTTTTCTTTTACTTTTTGAGTCTCCACATATTCTCTGAGCACCTTTTTGAGAGCATAGTTGTCATTCTTTGTGTTTGTCCCATTGCTTGATTATTTGTGTTATGACTTTGATGCTTGTATCCTTGATATCTTTACTTCTAGTCATCACTTGAACTTCAGAGGTGCCTTGACATTCATAATCAAAGGCAAGCGAGATACCACTCTATCATACCTTTTTATGAGCATTGTAATGTTGCTTACGTTTATACTTCATGCTACTTATTATTTTTGAGTTGGAATCTCTTCATAGCTTGCAATGACTATTAAGTAGACTCAGTTGCATACTCTTTATTATGAACTGTCTAAGTAGTTGATCACATTGCTGAAAATATTTACATCTTATGAAGCAAATGTGTTCATGAAAGTTCTTTTATCGCACTCAGTTTTCAACTGAATTGCTTGAGGACAAGTAATAAGCTAAGCTTGGGGGGAGTTGATACGTCCAAAACATATCTACTTTCCCAAACACTTTTGCTATTGTTTCTTCTCTATACTTGTGTGATTTGGATACAACTAATGCGGACTGACACGGTTTTCAGCAGAATTGCCTTGGTGTCTACTTTTTGTGCAGAAAATCAACTATCAGGAAAAATTCCGGAAAATATGCCAAAAATCCTATTTCACCCGAAGACTCTAGGAGCCAGAATACGAGACGGAGAAGAGCCAGGGGGTGGCCACACCACCTGGTGGTGCGGGCCAGGCCAGGCCGCGCTAGGGGGTGGTGTGGGCCCCTAGGCACCCCCTCGGCCTCTCTCTTCGCCTATAAGGAGCCTTCTGACCTAAAAACTTCGGGGGGGTCGACGTTTTTCCATAAGGAGTTCTGCTCCACCACCACCACCAGATTCCATGAAACAGCACCAGAAACTCCGTTCTAGCACCCTGCCGGGACGAAGAATTGGAGGAGATCATCGCCATCATCATCACCATCGCTTCTCCATCGACCATCCATGTTTCCCCATCTATGAGTGAGTAATTCCCCGCTGTAGGCTATGGGGATGGTAGGGATTGGATGAGATCGTTCATGTAATGACATCAGATTGTTAGGGCATGGTGCCTAGTATCTTCTATTAGTGCTTTATGACTTTGTTGCGACTTGTTGTGCTTAATGCTTGTCACTATGTCCCGAGTGCCATGATTTCAGATCTGAACATGTTATTGATTCATTATGATAATATTATTTATGGTCTTACCTGCAAGTTGTATACACACATTGTGGTCCGGAATCAATGGCCCCGAAGTGACAGAAATCGGGATAACCAGAGGGAATGGCTTTGATGTGAGGATCACATGTGTTCACGGAGTGTTAATGCTTTGCTCCGATGCTCTATTAAAAGGAGCACCTTAATTGCTAGTAGTTCCCTTAAGGCCCCGCTGCAAACGGGCTGGCAGGACAAAAGATGTTGTGCAAGTTCTCATTGCGAGCACGTATGACTATATATGGAACACATGCCTAGGATTATCTAGTACTTGGATGCTTTATCTTATTTATCTGCAATTGCCCTATGTTCTAATTGCTATGTGAATTGTCTTGTCCATGCAACGTTCGTCCATCCATCCCTATGCCTACCACACTCGAATCCCACTGTTTACTGCTATTGTTACTACTGTCTTTACTTTGCTACTGCTGTTACTTTGCTATTCCTACTACAAAATTGTTGCTACTGATAAACTGCTGTGAGCAAGATTGTTTCCCGGTGTAGCTGAATTAACAACTCAGTTGTTAAGGCTTATAAATATTCTTTGGCTCCCCTTATGTCGAATCAATAAATTGGGTTTCACTTCCCTCAAAAATACTGCGATACACCCCCTATAATTGTGGGTCATGACAAAGCAACAAGCATAGTAAAGCAAAACAAGTGCAACTTCAAAATTTTCAACATAAAGAGGGGAAACTTAATATTGTTGAGACATATAAAACCATGTTTCCCTCTCTCATAATAACTTTCACTAGCATCATGAATAAAATTAACAATATAACTATCACATAAAACATTCTTATCATGAGCCACATGCATATAATCATTATTACTCTCCACATAAGCATAGTCATTCTTATTAATTGTAGTGAGAGCAAATTCAACAAAATAGCCATCCTTATTATTCTCATCACCAGAATCATCAAATATAGGAGGAATATTGTAATCATAATTAATTTTCTCCTCAATAGTAGGTGGACTGAAAATATCATATTCATTATTGTAATCATCATATATTGGAGGTGTAGTATCATCATAAGAAATAGAATAGTTATCTTCCAAAGTGTGTTCATTTGTAAACATATCATCTTTGGAACGAACATGGATAGTACTAATAGTGCAAAAATTATTAATATCATCATTTTTAGAATTGGTACCGAAGAGATTTTTAATATCAAAAGTAGTGTGATTTTCCCAATCATGATCACTACTATAGGTAATAGGCATAGGAACATCATCGAGTTCAGACTCATCAAAAACTATAATAGGAGCAACATGCTTAGGGGAAAATACCGTTTCCTCTCTCCTTTTACTCCTCTTCTTATTTTTCTTCTTCTCTTTAGGAGGGAAAATACCCTGGTTTATTGTTAGAGACAATAGAAGAAACTTTGGATGATTCCTTCTTTTCATTAATAAGATCAAAACACATATTAGTCCTGTCATATTTTGGTAAAATCTCATCTTTTATAATATTTTGTATGTAAGTATTTGTGTGGCAATTATCAACACAATAAAGATGACAACCATGCAGGACGCTATTCATATCAAAAGCACTCATATCTACCAAAGAAGTTTTTCCTGATAACTCTTCACACCCCAAAAATAATGTAAGTTCATCATGCTGATTAGGAGTGATCATGTCATCACAATACAAACTTGTAGTACTCATTGGATTAGAAGGGCTATTATTATGGCCTGAGCATTGAAAATTGAAATGACCCACTTCAAAGCGAAGTTCACAAATAAAAGGAGAGAGGGCACAAACATTTTTACCAAGATCGTTTAGAGCCTTATACCACGTTATAGTTTTTTCATTCCTATGGGTGATACAATATTCTTCTTCAATTTGATTATTCTCACAAGGTCTATGTATTCCACAAAAATTAACATGCTTATAAGAAATAGTACTTTCAGAGGTTTGAGCATGTTTATTGCTATCATTAATAACAATTTCATTTTCCATGCAAGTGTCTTTAAAAGGCTCATGATACATGTCCCATTTTTCTTTAGGAGCATTAATATGATAAGCAAAGGCTCTAAAACAATCAGTAAGAATTTGAGGATCAAGACCATATTTAGCACTAAGCTCTTGAAAATCAGCAGTTTCAGCGAAAGACTTAATGCAATCATACTAATAGTTTATAATTGGTTCTTTACCTTTGTTGTTATCCCAATCTTCGGTATTGCTTTGAATTGTTTCAAGAAGATCCCACTTAGCTTTGACCTCCTTACTTGTGAAGGATCCCTCTAAACAAGTATCTAGATAGTCCTTGTAATGTCCCGAAAGCCTTGCATAGAAATTATTAATAACAATATTACTGGGGAGCTCATGAATGGGACATTTGAGCATTAGTGACTTCAATCTCCCCCATGCTTGGGCAATACTTTCTCCATCATGTTGATGAAAATTATAAATGTAATTCCTATCTTTATGAATTTCATGAGGAGGATAAAATTTAGAGTAAAAGAGAGATTCAAGTTCCTTCCACTCCAAATGATGAGGATCATCTAGTAGCTCATACCACTCCCTTGCTTTACCCTTAAGTGAAAAAGGGAATAACTTCCTCTTAACTTGGTTCATTGAAATACCTGCACACTTGAACAACTCGCATAATTCTTGTATAAAGAGTAAATGATCACCAGGATGGACAATTCCATCTCCAAAATAACAGTTATTCATAACACATTTAACAATTTTTATAGGTATTTTAAAAGGGATGCTTTCAGTATGTGGATTTAAAATATCACAAGTATCATTAGAATTACCACATATGGGAGAGAAAGTATCATCAGAGCAAATTTTCTTCTTTAAAGCTGGGGAACTAAAAAGATCTTTTTCATAAAACTAACTTCCCCAAGCTTAGACATTTCCATAGCATTAGTAACAAAGGTGTTCAAAAGATTCATACTAATAACATTGTTATTGGCGTGCAAAGAAAGTTCCATGGTTTTTTTAATTTTCTTTTCAAACAATTTGTGTTCTACCTTAGGAAAAATACTAAAAGGCTCTCTATTTTTGTTGTTGTTTTCCATTAAGCCTAACTAGTGAAAATAAAAACAAGAAACAAAAAGACAAAATTGCAGAATCTAAAGGAATAACTTCGAGTAGTCACACCGGAGGATGTGAGTACCTTTTACCTTACCTCTCCGGCAACGGGGCCAGAAAATAGCTTGATGTCTACGCACTTCTATTCTTGTAGACAGTTGTTGGGCCTCCAAGTGCAGAGCTTTGTAGAACAGCAGCAAGTTTCCCTTAAGTGGATTATCTAAGGTTTATCGAACTCAGGGAGGAAGTGGTCAAAGGTATCCCTCTCAAGCAACCCTGGAATCAAGATACAAGAAGTCTCTTGTGTCCCCAACACACCCAATACACTTGTCAGGTGTTTAGGTGCACTAGTTCGGCGAAGATATAGTAAAATACAAGTGGTATGGATAATTATAAGTGGTAACGTTGCCAGAAAAGAGCTTGACGGGTAGGAAGAGACTAAAGGCAATCTTAAATAAAGATGGAAGCAAGCAAACATGTAACATATCTAGTTGCAAACGGTGTTTCAATGCTTAGAAACAAGGCCTAGGGATCATACTTTCACTAGTGAACACTCTCATATAAATATCATCTCTTTATGACACTACTCCGAACTACTCTTCGGTTGGATAACTTTAATCCACGGTAGGGCTATAACATCACACCTCAAAGTTCATATTCCCCATCTAGATAACCCCTCACTGTCACCTTGAGCGCTAGATGGTTCCAACAAACACCACAATCTCATAGAGACATCTAACTCAAATTATACTCATGATAAGTATTGTGTAACCTTAGCCAAAGTGCCACACGGTGTGCACACTATCAACTTCACACACGTGGGGATAAGCAGAGATTTATTAAAGTACTTGAGTAGCAGAATAGATCTATAGATTACAAAGCTCATGATATCATAAGATCCCGCATAGAGAGATAGATGAACACATAGCTACCGGTAGAGCCCTTAGCCTCGAGGAAGAACTACTCCCTCATCATCATGGGAATCAGTAACGGCGATAGAGATGGTGGTGGAGATCGATGGAGATGGCTCCAGGGGCAATTCCCCGTCCTGGCAGGGTGCCGGAACAGAGACTTTCTGTCCCCCGATTCTCCCTTTCGGTGGTGGTGGAGCTGTGGAGGTTTTCGTGGCTTTCTCCTGGATGATTTAGGGTTTCTACACCGAAGGCTTCTTATAGGCGAAGGGACGATGTCATAGGGTGGACCAGGGGGCCACACCACCTGGTGGCGTGGCCAGGGGACCCGTGCCACCACATGGTGTGGCTAGCCCCTGGCCCCTCTCCGTCTCGTCTCCTGGCTCCGTGTGTCTTCCGGTAAAATATCGACTTTGTCTTTTGTCCAGTCCAATTCCGAGAATATTTCTTTTCCAGTTTTTCTGAAACCAAAAACAGCAGAAAATAGGCAACTGGCACTGTGGGATCTTGTTAATAGGTTAGTTCCAGAAAATGTGTAAAAATACTCCAAAGTATGGACAAAACATAAGAAAGTATATATAAAACAAGCATGGAACATCAAAATTATGGATACGTTTGTAACATATCATTGGTCTAGAGCAATTTGAGGATGGGTGACCGTCCGGGAAGTGGGTACCGGGTGCGCACGAGTGAGGACAAAGTGCATAGGAAAGACTAGTGTTTGTCTGTGGGGCCAGTCTAGATATCCTATTAAGCTACCAGGAGTGACAGCTCGGACACGGAGAGTCCAGGGTGTTACAAGTGGTATCAGAGCCAATCCTCGCGGTTACACGTGTGTCTACGGGTCAGTGGCAGACATGTGGAGCATGGCGCGTGTGGCCTAGAGTGGACACGGCATGGCACATGTGCCGGCAATGAACGCACAGACGTGTCCCAAGAGAGGATGTTCTTGGCTTGTGGTTGATCGATGAGGATGTCGATCTTCTAAGGGTGGGTGTATGTGAGAACCTGGCGCATGGCTTATTAGGATTGATAGGATACCCATATAAACAAGTTACAACTTCTTTTTCGGAAGCTCATCCAAAAAAGAACCTCCAGGTTAAGCGTGCTTGGCCTAGAGCAATCTGAGGATGGGTTCATGTCCGGGAAGTGGGTACCAGGTGCGCACGAGTGAGGAAAAAGTGCGCAGAAAAGACTAGTATTTGTCCGTGAGGCCAGCCTAGATATCCTATTAAGCTATCAGGAGTGACAGCCCAGGCAAGGAGAGTCCGGGATGTAATAGATGGCGATTTGAACGGCAAATAGTTAGGAGGGCTACTGGATCTGCCGGTATTTTGGTGTTGTAGGAATCTGTGGTGGCATGGGTAGGGAACAACGATCGTGACACAGGTGAGAGAAAATGAAGAGTCCGAAACACCAGTTGAGCCTTGGAACGTGTCCATTTTATACGATAGGACGGCGTGACCCAAATCTGTAGCACAAGAAGCCATTTTTGGAACAGATATAAAAATATGGCAAGAAGCCATTTTTGGGACAGATGTAAAAATATGGAACACATTTAGGAATACATCATCTGGTTGGAGCTTGGTTTTTTGGCCTTTTGTGCCTTAAAACTTAGTTATATTTATACTGCATCATTTGTTGGAGATGCTTTAAGAAGACTATAAATCAGAGTGCATCATGCCTTTCCAAACCGAAAATTGGGGCGAATGGTGTAATACCCCGGGTCCGATGGCTGTCATCCCTAGCAACTTTTTAGAATCTCTAAACTTGTCCCACATATCAATAATAGTTGTTTTTGTGCACTTTGTCCTCACTCGTGCACACCCGGAAACGAATTCCTAGTCGGTCACCCATCCGTAAATCGCTACAAGTCAAGCACGCTTAACCTCATAGTTGTTTTTAGACATGTTTCCGGAAAAGAAGTTGCAACTTGTTGGTATGAGTAGCATATCAATCCTATTAAAACGAGTCAGGATCTCACAAATGGGATCTTGGATGGAGCATTGGTGAGCTTAGGAGTAAGTTTACGGTGCATCCAGACAATAGTGATGATGGCGTTTTCCATGCAAATTTTATGCTTGTGTTTAATGACGCAATTGATCAGATGCTCCAGGAGTGGCCTTTGCTTGATTGGTTGTTTATTTGGTCAAGTATGCATGATGCTTGTTCACTTTGACCATTTGTACATCAATCTCACCTTTTGAGTGTTTCTATGTTCCGCGCTCTCTGATTTGTTATATACTCGGGTACCTCTAGTCACACATCTAATTTTAAAAATAATCTCTAGAAATGATCAATATGTATCCGAATAAGTACTTGTGGAAATTTGTTTTTTTAAGGGGAGCAAAACACCGGCCTCTATATCAGTCGATGCACACAATTTTTTATTAAAAGTTCATTATCCAAAATTTTACAAAGCTAGGGTCGCTTAAAGTTAACACGTGAATAAACTAGCGAAAAATAAACAGCATAAGATGTCTAAACATTCAGTAGTTATCTAATATGTTGCCAACCACCCCAGCTAAAGATATCATAAGCGATCGCCAGTAGGTGGTTTCATCCAGTAGACATAGTATCATGCTGGTTCTGCAGGAGTAGAAACGTCCATAGCTACACATAGTACCACATGAATAATCTGCAAAAACGCGAGTTCTAGGGTGAAAGTATTTGTTAATCCCACCCAACCAATTTCTAAACATATTAGTGATGTTAGCGGGAGGCAGTAAGTCATATTGTAAAAGTTTGTGCAAGAACGTCCAATTTACTTTTATAGGAATGGTACAAAACATATATATATATATATCCTAAATCTGGTGAAAGAATACATTGGAGTAGTGATGCTTACCATGCACCTGAATATCAATATGCTACCAATATGCACCTCTCATGGCTTCTATTAAATCGAGAAATTGATGTATACATCGTCCATCGTCCATTTTTTTTATTTTGATACATGTAAAACGTCCTATATTGATAATATAAATCGAAGCTCCCCCAGCAAAGAGTACCACGCACGAGCGGAGAAAAAACTAAACAAGAGGAATTCCATCATTCCGCAGAAAGCATGCCAGTACTTTGATTGCTTACAGAATCAAAATAACTATATATTCTTTATGTTCCACTTTCAAGTCAACGAGAAGATAATCTTCAACTTCAGTTTTTCAATTTTATTTTTCTTGAAAATACCAATTTAACTTAAAAAAATTATCACACAAATAGTAAATTTGTTAGAACTTACTTATTATTGAATTCAAAACAAGAAGATCCACCCTAAATTATGGGGAAAAAGACAAAACAGCTAGTGATTTTAGTGCATACTAGCACACATTGACGTGCTTCACTACGGGTGAACTAATGATTTTTTTGCGAAAAATAAAATAAATAAACAATTATTATCTAAGTTCTCGATAATTAGATTTTTTACGATCGGGAGATGGCGATGTGCCGGTCTTACATTTTATTGAGTATCTTTGGCTCGGTGACATAACATTTGTAGTTTGTAGTCACGCAGCATGGTCCGACCTAGCCTTGTGGTCAATGAACATGGTGTGTTCCTGGTGGCTCGGCAGTTTGCGAGTGAAGATCAATCAGCATCTCGATGGCAACAAAGTCCACAATACAAATTGTCATCAATTTAAACTGAAAAATTTGGATCGAAGTAAACATGATCTAGAGTTGCCCAAAAGGTTTTTTTACAAACACAAGAACAACATCAGCTTAGATATCTTTGTCAAAAGAAAATCCCAGACGCGTCTAGCAACTAGCTATCTTTGTGTCAGGAAAAAAAATCCCGGAACGCATCTAGCAGCAAGCCTCCTATAGTCCCGTACAGGCAGTCAAGCAGCCCCGCGCCGGCCGCCTCCCAGGCCAGCAGTGTGCACGCACTCCAGCAGCCCGCCGCGACCCAGGCTAGCCGCGCGCACGCCGAGGCGATGCACGATGACCGGCTGTTGATGCATATCCTCAAGTTTCATGGCAAAGAACAACTAATTTGACCCAAATTAGCCAACTCCATATCGAAATCTTGGATTCTGGCTCCCAAATCCGGTGCTCAAAGAGGATCTTTCAGCTCTTCATTCCCAGCCGCTCGAGTTCGGGTGATCCATAGATAGAGCTCGCCATGGTTGGCCGTCCTATTCATCCACCGATGAAGAACATGCCTGGGCGCGGCCCTAGCTGACGACCAGCTTCTACTGTCTTCTCACGGAGAGATCTCCACACGCTCCGCCCTTCCAATCCCCCGCGGCCGCCCTTCTCCAGTCCCATCCCCGGCCACATTTCCCCTCCCGCTTGTTCACCACCACGCATCCCGAAGCGAGGCCCCCACGGCTAAAAAGGATGCAGAGGCTCTTGAGTCGATGGTATCTAAGCTCCACGAAGCTGGCGCCGCTCTGGCAAGAGGGGCTGGGGAGGGAAGGAAGAGGGGAGGAGGACGACCTGCCTTGGCAGGTCAGGCGAAGGTCTATCGCTTGTTTCTTTTCTTTTTTTTGGCATGCAACTAATCAGTATAACAGGAAGGCAGTGGTGGGTAATCTTCTATATCTAAATAGGAGTTCCCGGTTAATTTATTTTCCCAACATGCCACGTCAAACCTGCCACCTCATATGCTTTTTATGAATAAAAGATGTTCACTTTTATACCATTGTGTTCGAATAGGTGTCCCGTCACAACGCGCGGGGTATCATCTAGTCACCACTAACTCTAGGGGTAAAACTATCTTTTTGGACAGACGTAACGCAGCCTTATCTTTATTATTAGGTACTAGCAGAGTGTCCGTGCTTTGCTACGTCCTTTCAACTTTCTTTATTCATTAGACACATAAAAAAAAGTTCAAGGTATTCTCTAGAAAATTTCTATAAGACTTTGGTCTTTTTACCCATCAATTACACATGTTTAGAAGGTCCACATGGTATACGGATTTCTTTTTTTGAAATTTCAGAGAGTAATCTCCTATCCCGAAAAAACCACCTTTCACTTAGGGCAAACGCGGAGTTGGTCCAGCCACCCGACCTCCGTCCGGACACCTCACATCGCTGCCTTCGATCGGCCCTTTCTCCATCCTCCGTTATCAATCTCTTTGACACCAGGGCCCTGTTGATCGAGAGGCCTGCTCCTGCATTGCACCATGCCGCCATGGCCGAGCTCGCGTGTCATCTCGGTGCATCGTTCATGTAGCTAAGCTCTGCGAGCTGCGTGTTGTTGTTGTCTCGTCCCCGAAACCGCACCTAAGTTCACCCAAGACCCACGACTTCAACTTCGCGAATAGGCCAGGAGCCTCAGCGTGCCGGTCTTGTTGATCGGCGGCGGCGCTACGCAGAAGCGTGCCGGTCCGTTTCATAATATATGATGTTTTAGTTTTGTGAAGACAATGCATCTAGACGTCTTTTAGTAGATAGGTTCAGAGAGATTCACTACGAATCTGCACACTAAAATATGTCTATATACACTACCTTTATAATCCTAAAACATTTTATATTTTGAAACGGAGAGAGTAGATCTCTCGTGGTGTGGTGTGACGCTAGCTGTATAGTACCACCGATTATCAAAAGGCGTAAACCAAAGCTAGTTAGCACCTCTATATGTATATTTATAGTACTCACCGTGTGTACCACTCCCCAACTAAGCAGGATTAGACTCCTATTCGGTTTTGTAATAGACGTGCGCTTGTTTCACACGGGCTTTTTTTTTCCGATATGAACTGCTGATCGAGCCAGCCAGGTCTGGTACGCGTTGCTTTTTTCGATTGCAGTTTTTTCCGGATTCGCGGGATCGGGTTGGATATTTCTTTTAAGGAATACCATGACGGTACTCGCAGGGATAAAAGAGTCAAAAAAAGACGGACCATCAAGATCATAAGCCTTTAATATATTAGGTATATATAAAAAGAAAACTAATATTCGAATCTCCTCCATGCTCATGTCATATTTTTCTATTTTAAATAAAACGGTGAAGGATATTAGTAATGCCAAAATGTGTGGAGCGTATACGTATATGTGTTGTTCTGGTCGATGCAGAAATAGTTAGAACCGAATGCAATTTTGCAAAAGAAAAAGTTAGAACCGAATGCAAAAAGCATGGAAAATATCTCGTACGTTGGGCCTAATATAATTCTCTTCACGAGTGTCATCCTAACACTTGTGTAACCATGTAACTACCCATCACGCCATCGGTGCTTACAAAAATAAACCAATCATTTTGCTAAACATTCGTGCTTATTTGTATAGAAGAGGTGCTTAGTTAGGCATCCACCTAGTATAAATAAACACCGGTGCTTAACGAAAAACCGGTTTATTTTCCTAAGCACTTCCCTAAACACCTTGCATTGTACGTGCTCAAGTACAAATCATACATCAACCGGTTGGTAGCTAAAATTCATAAAAAACTATTTTGGACATGATAACATATTCTCTTCTTGAGTGTCTCATAGCACTTGGTGCAACCATGTATGTGTGCCAAGCCCCGGTGCCGGCCATTGCGCCAAGCGGCGGCGCCACCATGTAGACCCTGATCTTGGTGTAGATCCCTGTGGCGATCGCCGTTCCCAGCGTCCTCGCTGGATTCATGGACGCTCCCGTTTACTCCCTGCTCACATACATGCATGCAGATGCAGTCAGAATTTTATTTAACAAATGCATGTGAAATCAATTTGCAGCTGCATACATGGAGCAAAACTATATAAAAAAATATTCGCTGGATTGATTTGACTTATGCAGCGATAAGTACGTTCATCATCAGTGAAGCACCGGCTGCCACTGCTACCAGCTCCTTCACCTAAAGAAACAACAATAATGGCATCGTCTAATTAAGCTGATGGATTGAAATACTCATATACTTGAGGATTGCAAGATGGATGGATGGATGGATGAGGGTCCGCCGCGCCAGTCTTACCGCTTTAGGATCGACGACGAGGGCGACGATGACGAAGAGGAGGATGAATGTGATGACGAACTCAATGAGGAATGTTTCCGCGGTGCCGAGTGTGGGCACGGTGGCGACGATGGCACCTGGGTTCTCCGGGCGGTAGATAGCATTGGCCAGGAAGGAGGCGGCGATGGAGCCTAGGAACTGCGCCGCCATATAGGGTGCAAGGTGAGCACGTGGGAGGTAGCCAAACACGGCCATGGAGATGCTAACCGCCGGGTTCAGGTGAGCCCCGGACACGTGGACCAGCGACGACACGATCACCACAATCACCAGCCCCGCCGTCGTCGCCACGCCCAACAGGCCGAGTGCCCCATCGTGCGTGGCGTTCATGATCAGCGCCGATAGCACGATGAAGATGAGCAGGAATGTCCCCAAGAACTCGGCCAGCGCCTTGAAATATAAACATATCCCGTGCTCAGCTAATTAATGCTACTCTGGCGTTTACGACTCAAGCAGGATTTCACATAAAACATAGATATAGATATAGATATATACCTTCTTAACGAGGAGAACCGCCGCCCTCCTAGCGCTAATAATTGAGTTGTCGGGCTCGGGCACTTGCTTGGCCATCTCATCGTACAGTACTGGCACGATCTTGAAGAAAGGCGACACTATAGTGATAGTTTCCATGGTGGGGATGCTCAGTGAAACATCCCTGCGGAAGCTCCTGCTCTCCTCCATCCTCCAAAAATCTAATCTATAATGGCAACCTACTCGTACCTAAGTACTAAATTATAGAGCATGCAAGTGATTGATGCTCCTCGGAGAGTGGTACGGTGCATATATAGAGCTAGCCCAAGTAAATTTGACTTAATTAATTAGCCTGAATTTTGCGGCCACGGTACCTGTCCAAACTGAGAAACGACATTTGCTTAGCTAGCTGCACATCATTGGCCGAAATATTGAGAATGTTTCGCTGATTATTAGTACTAATGTCCTTGTGGATGGCTGGCCTGCCCATTCTCATCTTACTTGGTCAGACATTCTACATTTTATTTCCTTCATCCCATATATGTCTTCTCGCTAGTCACTGCTCCTGATGGTTGATAACTGAATTGTCATGTTTGTCAGTGGGATTATGCATGGTTTATGGCTGTTGGAACGAGAGGGCATTTTTTGATTTAAGGTGAATTAATTATTATTTTTCTGAAACTATATTAGCTAAAGTGTGGGTTGCCATAGAAAGTGTGGCATACGGAATGAACGACAACACAATTATTGCAAGCTAAATCTTGGCTAAAAAATGTAAGACTAGCTTAAATTACTTGATTTACCCATCATCAACATCCAGTGCCGGCCAGGATGTAGCCAGCTAGATACAAGCATCTTTCCTCTTTCTCACCATATATGACATGTGTTCGCTTTTCAGTGTTTCACCATTTCTTTTGTCGTTCCTACAAAAAGGTTCACAGGTGTTGAAACAAAGATTGGTGGACTCGAGCTTGGAGAAAACAGAACAAGTGTGAACCGAACATTACAGATTGAGGTGCTTGGTCATTGTCTTTGAGTTTGAGTAGTGGGTGGTAAACTTAACTAGGGAATGTAGCGCGAGTGTGATGGAATATCGTGAAATAATAGATTATAATTGTTGAAGTTACGGCAGTAGTACTATTCGCAGATAAAAGAGGCGGCGGATGGTGCAATTAGTGTTGAAGAATTAAAAAGTATAATAAAATTGAATTTCTAATTACGAATTAAAGCCAGAAAATTACTCACCCATGGTCACCACAGGATAACTACCGTGCGAAAATTATAGATAGGAAAGCGTGAGGAAATGAATGACCCCAATAAAAAATACCAGCTCGTGAAATAAGATTAGACAATTGTACACCATTGTAAAGTTATCGTGGGTAAAATTTTGTCAGAAAATTACCATCAAATAATCAAGAAATGGTTCCAAGAAATATTACCATAGACCTAGGATAAATAAAGTTGCAAAAATGAAGCCCGAAAGTTGTGTCTGAAAATTAACCATTGAATAGTTAAGAAAATAAGGTAAAAATACTATCGTAGACGTAGGCTAACTAACGGGGCGACGTGGGCGCACGAGAGGCCGGGAAAGTCAGGCCCTTTAATATATAGTTATATATAAATATAGGAACACGGGCGTTAGAATAACTTCTGTTAACCCGCATTGAACATAATAGTCACTAACTAATCCAACTTGTCACATGATCATGAACTCAGATGGCAACCCACGGATGTATTTTTCTGTTTGCAACCACAGCTTAATTGCAACATAGACTCCACATCCAGTAGTGCTTATGTTGCAATTACCCTGAGAGTGACATCACGGACAGCCATCAACAACAACATAGTAGGAACTATGGTTATGTTACATTTAAGCTGTAATTTGTTAGAAGTTAAGAGCAGGTAAGAAAATTTCAGAAATGTAAATTTAACATCTTATCATGTTTGTTAATTTGCATATTTGTAAGCAAGTAAAAATATTTTTAGTTTTCTTTCATTTTCTTCATTTCTTTTTTCTTTTTTTTGGGGGGAGGGAGGGGAGGAGCATGACCATGCTCATTTTTCGATAAAGGATAACATATTAATATCAACACTATATCAATTACAACTTGCCTCTACAACAATACAATATCAAGAGACTAACAAAGACCTCGAGGATGCACACATGCATATTATTAAAACAGAAGAAAACAAAAAGAGCAAAAGTGATACATGGTGAGCAGCAGTTGCTAGACTTTGTAATACATGTCTTATACCTATCCATTATGGTATAGTATACCACTTGGATATGTATACAACATGTATGCCTTCCGGGGCTTCCCGGCTAAATATAACATGTACCATGAATCCAAGAACAGGATATCGGTTCCTTGTTAGATTGATATGGTATTAGAGCGTATTTCTCCAGAAGTCTTGCTAGATCATATCTACACCCAAATTATTTGCTGATGGTGATTGCCGTGCTACAACCACAAAGAAATCTCCGGTTATGATTCACGGTCGCTTTCCCTCCCTCTCCATCTGATAGCTCCGTACTCTTCCGCCATGGCGAACCTGGCGGCTACCCTCGAAGCACCCCTCCCCCTCTCCCTCCCATGGGGAATTTGTCCTGTGACAATTAGTTGTTCTAGAAGACACGGATTCTTCTGGATCTCCATGGCGCGCAGGTCATGGGACTGCTAACCCTGACCTAGCAAAAACCCTAGAAGTTGAGGATGTAAAAAACGTACCCCCGTTCCAAATCTGGACTATGCAATCTGGCTTGCACGAGATCAAACCGTGCTAGTCTATTTGCTCAAGACCAAGATCTTCTTGCTCAAGTCATGGGTCTTGAGCACACCTCCGAGGTATGGGTGACATTGGAAGATATTTTCTCCTCACAGCCGCGTGCCAAGGTCAATATGTTATGTCTTGCTTTGTCTTCCGAACTCAGTTCATCACCAAGATGAAAGTATTTCCTTCCGAACTCGTTGCTACAAGAAAGAAAGTTGATGACGATGAGCTCAAGGGCTACATTATTGCAGGCATTGGTGGTGAATATACTCCACTTGTGGCCTCCATCATTGTCGTGCCTTCCACCACACTTAATGATATGTGTGCCCATCTGCAAGCTTTTGATAACCGTCAAAATATGTTGTCCTAGACAGGGCATAATACTGGATCTTTTCAGTCCTTGGTAAACGATGCCTCTCACTGCCAAAACAACTATAATAATTGTGATGCTCCTCGTCGTGATAATGCGTGTCAATCTGCATGCCAATACCATCATGATGGTGGTGCAAAGTATCATGATTATTCTTGTGATGGTGGAGGTAAGAATTGTCGTGATAGTGGTATCTACCGCCGCGATGGAGATGGTGGTCAGTACAACCAGGGGTGTGGTGCCCCAAGGGAGGTTGTGGTCGCGATGGTATACACATCCCTTCTCAAAATGTTACGTGCCAAATCTTTAAGAAGTACGCTCACCCTGCCAATGAATGTTGGTGGATCTACTCTGACAACAATGACGATGACGACTCACATACTGAAGAGAAAGGTGCATATGGCATTGATACAAATTAGTATATGGATAGTGGTGCCACAGATCATGTCACTAGTGAATTAGACAAGCTACACACTCGAGTAATTACAAGGGACATGATCAAGTGTATGACAATTACGCATATTGGTAATTTAACATTGCATACCCTCATATTTACTTATAATTCCGTAGAATCCTACATGTTCTTAGTGTATACAAAAGTCTTTTATCTACTTACAAACTTTCCCTAGACAATACTACTTTTCTTGAATTTCCTCCCCCTTTATTTTAAAAAGGATCCGGCCATGATGAAATCATGTTTAGAGGTTCGTGACATGATGGTTTATATCCTCTCCTGCCCATCCTCTCCGAGTCTCAAAAGAAAGCCTTCATCACCATCAAGCCTTATTCATCCACATGGCATCATCGTCTAGGGAATCAATTCTCCTTTATGTTCACCAAGTTCTTAGGAAAAATAACTTGATTATTCGCCTCAAATAAATCTCTATGTGTGTGATCCTTGTCAACAAGCAAAGAATTATCAATTACCTATCCTATCTATACTAGTGAGTATGATATTCCTTTGGAACTAGTATTATCTCATGTATTGGATCCGGCTTTTGTTTCTATTGGCAAACATCAATACAATGTAAGATTTATCGATCATTTTAGTAAATTCATTTGGATATATTTTTTCAGGAAGTGTCCTGATGTGCATTAAATGTTTCTTAATTTCCAGCAACTTGTTAAACATAAATTTGGCCTCAAAATTATCACTACGCAAACTGACCGGGGTAATGAATATGAAAAAATCATGGTTTTCTTGCAAAAAGTTGGCATTACACACCATATGCGTCTTGTCCTCGTGGTCACCAACAAAATGGTTTGGCTAAGTGTAAACTCCATTATATTGTTGAAACGGGTCTTTCTTTGATTGCTTATTGAAAGAACACATATGCCGCCTAGAGGGGGTGATATGCGGTTTAAAACTTTTACGAGATGGGCTTAGCAAAGGCGAAATTAAACTAGCGTTTACTTTAACAAGCACAAAACCTATATAAACTACGTATCACCTATGTGCACCAATAACTTATGCTAAGCAAGACAAGCAACTATGTGCTAGCAAGATATATGACTTCAAGCACGAAGGCTATTACAAAGTAAAGTGCATAAGTAAATAGCTTAGGTATAGAGATAACCGAGGCACGCGAAGACAACGATGTATTACCAAGTTCCTCCCTACAAGGGAGTGTGTCTCGTTGGAGGGGTGGGCAGTACTAAGACCACCATTGCCACAATGGCCTCGCCCTATTCTCTTATGAACCTCAGCACAATGGCCTGATTCACTTTTCCACTATCGGTGCCCTTCGAGGTGGGAACCGACGCCTTTACAACAAGCTTGGGCCACACATCCACAATTTAATTGGAGGCTCCCAAGTACAACACAAGTAACCACAACACAAAGACAAACTTGTTACGATGAAATCAAACCTAGGGTTTCCCAAGGAAAACCTAGGAGCAAGTCCCTCAAGTGAATGAGGTGAAAAAACAAATCCCTTTGGTGAGATTGTAGATCAAGGTCTCCTCCTTCGATTCTCCAAAGATCAACAGCTTTTAGTGGTCGGAGAAGGAGAACTAGAAGTTTTGGTGGCTTGGATATTAGGGTTCTTGATTTGAAGCTCGAGCAGCTTGAGGTTGAAGAAGGGGAGGGGTATTTTTACCCCCTCCCAAAATGTAGCCATTTGAGCCTGCTAGGGGCGGATTATCCGGCCTAAGTTGGGGTCGGATTATCCGGTTCCCTTGAAATCTCCGATACTGATAAATTCTGCAGCCAATAATTTGCCTACTATGTTGGGGCTCGCTCATCTTGTCGTCGACAATCCCTTAGCCATTTTGACGGGGGGGGGGGGGGGGGTTATCGAGGATTATCGATCCACCCCCGAATAATCTTGCCTGGAGCTCTCTGAAATTTAGGATTTTCCTAGAAAAAAACAATGAGATCTTTTCACTTCTTTTGATGGGTCGATACTAATATACTATACACATGTTTTCCTGCAACAGTCAACACCTGATTAGATTATCACAAGTGTTGTTATCTAACACATAGAACCATCCTAGAAATGTTTTTGATGTTAGATGACAACACTCATATTAGCAATAGGGAACATAAGATAATAGAAACATGTTCAATGAACTTAAGCTTGTCATCGATATTAACACAAGATCTAAATCCTCTCATGGATAAGAACCAAATAATAACGAAGAACGATGATGCCAAGTATGCAAAGCTTTGAGCTCTCTCCAAAATATATGATCAAGTTACTCACTTGAGAACCTCTCTTGATAGTATGGTTATCTATCCTATAAATCGGTCTCCCCAACCAACACCATGAGACCGGTAAGAAATAAATCCTATCAAGATCATACTTTTTCCTTGCGCATATTCCACTTGAGCTTGATGATGATGACGATCTTTTCAACAGAAAACATAAATATATATACCTTCTTAACGAGGAGAACCGCCACCCTCTTAGCACTGATGATTGAGGTATCGGGCTCAGGCCCTCTCATCGTGCAGTACTGGCGTGATGTTGAAGGAAGGCGACACCATAGCGGTAGTTTCCATGGCGGGGATGCTCAGTGAAACATCCCTGCAGAAGCTCCTGCTCTTCTCCATCCTCCAGAAATCCAATCTATAATGGCAACCTACTCATACCTAAGTACTAAATTATTAAGTTGGAGTGAGAGCATGCAAGTGATCGATGCTCCTCGGATAGTGGTACGGTGCATATATAGAGCTAGCCCACGTAAATTTGATCTTAATTAATTAGCCTAGATTTTGGCGGGCATGGTACCTGTCCAAACTGAGAAACGACATTTGCTTAGCTAGATGCACATCATTGGCCGAAAAATTGAAAATATTAGTTGATTACTACTAATGTCCTTGTCGATGGCTGGCCTTCCCATTCTTATCTTACTTGATCAGACATTCTACATTTTATTCCCTTCATTCCATACTGGTCCTGATGATTGATATCTGAATTTTCATGTTTCTCAGAGGGATTATGCATGGTTTATGGCTGTTGGAACTAGAGGACATTTTCACATTTAAGGTGAACTAATTAAACTATTTTGTGAAAATATTATATATACTCAAAACTAAACTATATTAGCTAAAGTGTGGGTTGCCATAGAAAGTGTGGCATACGGCATGAATCACACAAGTGTTGCAAGCTAAAGCTTAGATGAAAAAAACGTAAGACTAGCTTAAATTGCTCGATTTACCCATCGTCAACATCCAGTGCCGACCAGGATGCAGCCAGCCAGATGCAAGCATCTTTCCACCTTCTCACCATGTATGACATGTGTTCTCTTTTCAGTGTTTGACCATTTCTTTTGTCGTTCCTACAAAAAGGTTCACAAACGTTGAGACAAAGATTGGTGGACTCAAGCTTGGAGAAAACAGAACAAGTAGTGTGAACCGAACATTACAGATTGAGGTGCTTGGTCATTGTCTTTGAGTTTGAACACTGAGTGGTAAACTTAATAGGGATATGACCGTAAGAATAGCTTCAGTTAACCTGCATTGAAGGTAATAATCACTAGCTAATCCAACTAGCGAAATGATCATGAATCCAGATGCCATTATGCAGATGTATTTTCCTGTTTTGCAAATTGCAACATAGAGTCCACACCCAGTAGTGCGTATTATGTTGCAATTAACCTAACATCATGAACATACCATATCAACAAGTTGTGGCTTATGTTGCAGTTAAGCTGTAATTTGTTAGTAGTTGAGAGTAGGTACGAAAAATTTCAGAAATGTAAATTTAACATATAATCATGTTTTAATTTGCATATTTCTAAGCAACTACAAATATTCTTTGTTTTGTTTTAGTTTCTTCATTTCTTTTTAAGGGGGACACGACAGTACCATCAGGGATGGCTTATGTAACATCCCAAAACTTTAATCCAAGTTATCAAGATCCCAATCATCCAATTTAGGGTTAACAAAAACTTTTTCCATTTAAAATATTTAAGCATTCATATGTGTGTTGCATTAAATAGGATTTGATTTGAATTTCCATGATTGTTTGTTCAAATGGTTGTAAAATGACTCTAAGATGAATGCCACATCATCTAGATCATTCCCAAGCAAAAACAAAGAAAAGTAAACCAAATACAATTAATAATGGAAATGGTCACTTTTGCCATTTTAATCAACTAGCCCACTTTGGGAATTCATAGCACTCAATTTTCAACAGAAATAAATGTGGATCTTTGCACCCCTTGCTAGTACAAGTTAAGATGTACCAAGGCCCACTTTGTGATCTTCCAAAAACATTCAAACTCTAAATTTAAATGACATTTGAAAATGGAATCTAGTTCATATGTATAGATCGCCCTTTTTCAAAAACCATCCAAATAAACTCCATTTGACAAATCCTAGCAACCAGAGATGCTTAATCATGTTACTAACAACTCCACCAAATTTCATTTCAAAATTCCAAACTTGATTTCTTTCGGCCATTTTATCCAACACTTGGTGAGCAGAATCAAACTGGCCTAATTATCACTGTCTTTGATCAAAATTTGTCGAGCCATTTGAACCCAATTCAATTCCCTTGTCTCGCCTAAACCCAATCAGGCCACCAAGGACCTACCCAATGGCCTAGAACCACAGTGCCGCGCCACCCCGAAGCTATGCCCGCCGGCCAACTGTGCCCAGCCCGTAGGAGACCACCAGCCCCTCTCCGCCGCTCTAGGAAGGGAGGCCTGACCTCGCCACCATCCACGGTCCACCCCACGACCACTGCTAGCCCCTCGACCACCAAGGCCAAGCCCCGTACTAAGTCTCTGTGCCGCGCCAGCGCACGCCAGAGCGCCATCACCGACAGAGCACCACACGCCATGCCTCGACCCCGGACCGCGTGTGCCGCTCCGCCTTGACCACCTGAACCCGCCAGACACGCCCTTACCCCGCCGCGTGACCCACAGTCGCCGGGAACCACGTCGAGCACCGCCTCTGTCTCTCAGAGCGCGCGATGCTCCCGACCGCAATCCACCGCCCCTAGCACCGCATTAAGCCCTAGCTGACCGCCAGGGAACCGTCCATCGTCCACCTACCTCGCCCACACCGATAACCCCATGTGCCATCGTCACCGACGAGCTCCGTCCACACCTCTCAGCCGCCTCGCCGAACCTATATAAGGGAGCCTCCCTAGCACGAATTCTTCACACTCTCACACTCCCCTCTCTCCACTGATCCTTCCCCACCTCTCGCCAGAGCAGCTCGAGCAGCCAACCGTTGGAATTTCGTCGGAGACAGCCACAACAGAGGAGGAGACGCTGCCGTCTATTTCGTCCACCCTAGCCTCTGCCGCGACTTCGCCTGAGCCCGCCGTCATCTCCTCGTTCGTTTGCCCGCCTCGCCGCACTCGCTGGAGCCCTGGTACGCCCTCACCGCACCCCCACTGAGTCGTTAGGGTTCCACCTCGCCGGTGACGAGTCTGTCGTCGATGATAGACCCCAACCGTAGATGCTAGCTCTAATCCTATGGTCCATGTTGCCCCGTACCTCTTCGCGTTTAATGAGCCACTGATAGGCGGGACCCCCCGTCAGCAGTCCTTAGTGCCGCGGAGTGAATCTGGGCCGACCCGTTAGTGTTCCCGCGCTGGCCATGTGATTCAAATTTATATTTTTCTTTTTAGACTTAAACTTAGTTATATCCCTTAGTTTTAAATTCAATTCAGAGAGTTTTACAAATCCAAATTGAATGATTCCAATTTTGTTGGAAAGGTAATTAAAAACTCTATCCAAGACCGTTGGATTTAAATCATTTAGAGTTATAGATCTCTCCTAGATAAAATAACAAGACAGAAGCTTTTTCACATTCAAACATTTTTATAAAATCAACCATAATAGCTTTTGAGTTGATTCCAACTCTCAAAAATCACATTTAACCATAGCTATGTGAATATGTAATAATATTAAGGTTTGCATGCAGTGACTTTGGACTAGTACCAAAATAATGCTATATAGGCATTTCTAGTCACTTTAAATCATTAAATATTAAACTTAAACTTATTAAAATGTAATCCAACATTTAAATAACATTCCCATGTATTAGAATATGTGGTGATGACATGTGTCCATATGATCCCATATTTTAATTGGAGAATATTAATCTTAGTTAATTTTAATGAGTAGAAATTACTTCTCTCACATAAAATAAATAAACTTAGTTCATTAAACCTTGTGATGTTTGTGATGATACTAGATCATCAAATGTGTGCCTTAGAGTGCTAAGTAGACTAGTTAAGTATTGTTTGGTGATTGTGTATTTCGTATGTATTTATAGATGATAGTACCAACCAAGTCTACGAGGAGGAGGAGTTCTACCCTGAAGAAGACGAGGAGAATTTCAACCACTGCACCAACCAAGGAAAGCTATTGTTAGCAAGCTATTATTGGCAAGCTAACCCTTGAAAGCTAGATAACCTAAGCAAGATGCATTAGGCATGCTTTGGTTATACCATTTGACTTATACCTACTCCAAGTTTATTTACAAGCTTTACTTTCTTTACTTTACCAAAGTTCCTTACTTTGTTTATAGGTAGCATAAATAGTATAAAACTTGACCTATATAGTTAGACTTAGATGTCATTCTATGGCATGAAATTGATATTAGCATCCCACATTAGTGAACACTCTTAACTTAGTAGTTTAGAGCTAAACCAAAACTTGATCACTTTAGATGGGAATACTTGGTGAAAATGACTTGTGAAAACCTTGGAATGATGAGTCATTCTATTGAGATGTTTTGACATGTGTTGAGAAACACAACTGGTTTATGATGATGATGAAAAGGTTGAGGCATGAGCCTTAGCCCCTTTTATAAAAACGGATGGTTAGGTTCGGATGCGATACCATTCCAATTTTACCATACAACCATAATACCTGAATTGGGTAAGGCTTAGCCAGAAGTTTATATGCATTAGTATTGGTTCTCTCGCGGGAGAGGTTTGAGCTGAGGCTACCACTCAATGTTGTCCACCTATGCAGTGCCTAGGATGGCAGATGGCCATGGCTGGGAGGCCAAGCTCATAGGAGAGGTGCTTATACTAGAGTGTGTAAAGGAAAGGTTATGTTTGATTATCTACATACTAAGTATGATGATTCAGGGTTATCCCTGACATATGTATCGAATTTTGTGGTGAAAGTGTACCACCTCTCCAGAGTGTCAAACTATTCGAATAGCCGTCCACGGTTATGGACAGTTGGAGTGGCCATACTGTTCCGTTGTCAGATGTTTTCCAAATGACTTATGAAATGAATTGTGACATGAATTGACCACAACATGGTTGTGACTATGACAACTAAGTTCCCACTTAGGTGTTTTCAAACCTTATTTTATCTTTCTTTGTTTCTGAACTCAGCTTAGGTTTCAAACTTAACTTTACAAATAAACTTAGAACTTAGAATTCCTACTAGAACTACCTTACTTGTTAGTGATAGTTTGCGAGTACTTAAAGAGTACTCATGGCTTTTGTCCCTGGCTATTCCCGTGGCTAGACTATGAGGAGGACTACCCTGAAGGAGGACAACAGGATGGCTACGACAACTAGGATCATCTCCCATCGTCAGCATTGCCTGTGACGTTGAAGATGGAGATATTTATTCCGCTACTTGTTTGTACTAAGACTGGATCATGAGATCCTTTATTTGTGTAAGACCTTATTATGGTTTGTAATGGATGATGTACTATGATATCCAATCTATTATGTCTCGCAAAAATGGTAATCCTGGGATTGCGATGTATGGCATAACAGGCATCTGGGATTAAAAATCCGTGTGTTGACAATTTAAGAGGTGACAATCAGGCGCTAATGGAGGCTTCCGCAAGCGGGATTGGGCACAAGCACTGTAACACCGCGACGTACCTAGGTTCAGGGCCCTCTTAGCGAGGTAACACCCCTATTCCTGCAAGATCTCAATATGTAAGGGCTAAATGCCCAATACAAAGGCTCCTTGATATGTATCCCATATGAACTGGGGGAAACTGAAAAGAAAAGAGAGATCGATCCTACCAATGGAGGCACTGTGCCCCCTTATATACTGACTAGGGGTGCAGACTATAAGACATGACCGGCTGGTGTGGACCAACTAGTGGGACCCAGGGCAATAGTCAGCGCTACAATGTCCCACCATTCCGGCTGCTTCGGCTTTATCCCACGCTAGACGAAAGTCCTATCAAACTGTCGATAGCCATTATGCTTTTAGATGACGCAAAGTGGAGGATCCGGAGGCATGCTACTATTGCATCATCACGCTCTCCGGATTACCAGTACTGATTCCGAGGTGACTAGCTGGAGCGGGCCAGCTGGCCGGGTGTTCTGGTTGACCGGCTAGACGGTTCCAGCCGGGTGGATCTTGAGGGTTGATCGGTTGGACTGGGCCAACTGGCCTGATCTTCATGCTTGATAGCCACCCGGCCTGATCCTTATGGTTGAGGGCCATCTGGCATGCTTTAGCCGGATCAAGCCGGTTGAGCCTACCCAGGGGTAATCCACCTAAACTAGCCCCCGAGCACGCTAGGACTTAACCCTGAGGAGAAGTTTTTGCGCTCTACCGAGTGAGTCGATGTAGTTGTTGATGTTGCTGGCTGGGGATTGCCAAATTTTAGCTTAGGATACCCGGCTGGTGTAAACCGGATGCGGAATTGGTAGACACCCACTGGGTGAAGCGCTGATGGAGGTGGCCGACTGGCGCAGCCAGAGCTTGGAGAGAAAACGTCTCATCGCTGAGATTAGCGCTTGCATCAGCCATGACCAACTACTCTAAAAAACATCTTATCACTGTAGTTTCTTGGTAACCATGCGCACGCCTCGTTAACTCCTCCTGGATCTTCTATGGGAAGTTCCGCTGCCACACGCGATCCTGTAACCGAACCGCCATGGGAGTGGGGGTAGTTTCTTGCCACGTGGTGATGACGGAGATCAAAATACACGCACGCGCTGCAAATAAATAGGGGACTAGGGCAGTGGGGGTTTTCCCCTTCTCCCAGTCCCTCTTCTTTCCATCATCCTTTCGTCGCTGCTGCACTTCTGTGTGCTGCCTCCATTCTCTTCTGCCTCCAATCGTGCCGCTAGAAAAAGGTCTCCAGTGCCACCGCCAAACGCCACGACGATGGGACCTCGACTTTCCGCCACAACACCACCGAAGGATATGATTCTGATGCAGCGTGGGGGTTGGTGCGTCTTGTTGGTAGACGAACGGCTCATCGCGAAGTATTGGTGGGGAAGATTCCTCCTGCCGAAGAGGTTGGTGAAGGCAAGGTTGGCACCGGAGGGGGTGGGGTGCCAAACCCGAAGGAAGGCGAGCGCATCGTATTCCTTGCGCACTTGCTCATGGGTTTGGCCTTCTTGCGAGTGACTTCCTCATCGAGTTTTTCCGATTCTTTGACATGAACCTTCATAACCTCGACACCAATGCTATGGCGCATCTTTCCTTCCACATCGCATGTTGTGAGTCCTATATCGGCATCAAATCAGACATTGGGAACTTTTTGAAATTCTTCTTTTTGAAGTCACAGACGGTTCACAAGGATGGGCAGCTGGTGGATGTCCGCTGCACCACCATCTATCCTTGTTCATCCTTCCCCATGCCTCGGCTCGACCTGATCGACACTGTCAAGCTCTGGTAGAGAACATATTTTTACGTGAGGAATGCTACCCAGATGATTGCATCCAGCTGCCAGCCTTCCCAAATGTTTTCTCCAACCGGGAGAGCTGGGAGGTTAGGGTTCGGGGCGAAGGAGGATATCGAGAAGATGGTGGCCCGGATCAAGATGCTGGTGCAGGAGCACGCGATTTCCACACAGGACATCACTCTTTCGTGGATGGAGCGCCAGGTGCTCCCCATCTCGAATAGATCGCACAAGATGTGCTTTCTCTCTAGACCGATGGATCCCACCCGCACCTCTCGGCTAGACCCGCCATATGAGGCCCTCTGGGATTGGCTTGCGATAATTTCGAAGGAAGACCTTGAGGACCCCTGGTCTTACTCCTTTAGGCCTTTTGACCGGGCTAACCGTTCGCCTCGGGTAAGTTTTTTCTTATCCGACCGGATTTCCTTCTTGAGTTGGTTGCATTTATTGTTGCTTCATTCGTCTGGACAGCTTTTCATGGCACAGTTGGCTGAGTATGGGATGGACCCGGAGGTGCCCACGCCGTTCAAGCTGGATCACCAGCCTTTGAAATGCCCGCTCATGGAGCTAGAGCTATTTCTCACTCAGGATGATGACCCAATGACGGACCTGCATGGTAAGTTTTTTGATTACGAGGATCCAGAAGAGCCAGTCGATGGTGGTCAGTCCTATGTTGATCATGGTGAAGCTGATGCAGCTATCTATGGTGATGAAGGCCTGGGGCTGTGCCCAAGCCCAAACGGCAGCGACTGGCAGCAAGCACTGCTTAGGCAGAGGCAGGCACGAAGAAGTTTCCCCAATTCAGGAAGAGGGATGATATGCTCGTGGTGGCCGGGTGATTTTTTTTGTAGAGCATGCCTTCTTGCAGCTTACGGCTGTTGCTGACCTTAACTTCTCCTGCAGCAAGCCACTCTCACTAGATGCCATAGGTCTGAGCGTCGTTGTTGCCGCCCAGCTAGCTCCGGCCCCACAGGGCCACAATGCCGCTCTGGTTGCCCAGCTGGCCTCGTCAGCTCCGCGTCGCGTGGATACTCCTCCACCTGAGCCATCTAGAAACATCGATCTGGCTGGGAGCCCGACCGAATGTGGCCACTACTCAAGGCAAGGAGGGGGCGGTCGGAGATCTAGCTATGGAACTCGCTGATGCGGCTTACGGCGGGAGCATTCCGCTGGTTGGTCCTAGTACGGGAGCTCCCTCGGGTGCAAATCTGGAGGCGGGTGGTGCGTCGAAGGAGACTACGATCGGCGATCTTGCCGATGAGGAGGAGGAGGATGTCTTAATCACGAGGTACAAGCCCAGCGCGTCAAAGCCAGCCCAGGATGCGTCCAGCTCGGGACTCTCTGTGTTGCCCAAGCTGTCAAGCAAGGCACCTCTTGCCCTTGATCAAGGAAGGATCTTGGCAGAGATTCTTGAGCTAGGTCTTGGCAAGGCCCGGTAGCTGAATGCTTCTTTTGATGTATGATTTTTCGGCCGGTTGGGGGCATGCAATACACGGTTGACTTTCCTGGCTAACTGTGCTTCCTTGCAGCAAGCTTTTGCGGAGATGGCGGGAAAGGCACAGGATCTGGGTCGTAAGCTTGCTAAACCCGATCAAAACCCATCTACTATGCCTTCCAAACTGTCTGGCTTCTCTAGGTTCTTGCTGACCATGGTGATGCAAAAATAAAACAGCAGGCAATTTCTAGTTTGAGATTTTTTGGGATGCCACAACACAAAATTGGAACTTATGGTTAACTTACCTTGGATTCAACTTTGCGAATAGAATCACCTTATCCACGTGTATCTTTTTCATGTGGAGGTCATTGCAGACCAAAATAGATTATAGAGATCATGAACTAGAAAGGTGAGGTGAGGTATCATGGGTAGCTCGAGAAAGGTGAGAACATATTCACATGAGGCAAGAGATCACAAATGTTAAAGAACGTTGATGCATGTAAAATGCATACATGAACTTTATAGTTTATTGTCACATATTGCAACATATTTGCATCATATACCATGTTATATCCATGTTCTACATTAGTTTCTAGGGATTTACCAATGATCCCATTTATTTGGTTTATAACTCTCTAAGACATGAGAAACCTGTTTTGCATATTTTTACCTTTCAGGGACATAAACAAACTCAAATGGACCTGGCATTTTTAGGGGATTATTTTTTCACAAGGAAAACCATATGGAGCACGGGAACATTACGAGCGGAGCCCGGAGGGACAAAAGAGGCCTGATGGCGCGGCCTAGGGGGACCATGTGATAGCTCGAAATTTCATCACTTTTTACCATTGGGTTTCCTCTTGTTTATTGCCAGATTTCACTGAAGACTACCCCTTTCCACTAATATTAATATCACAATTAGTGAATCCTTGGTTTCTTGTGATGCTTTTCAGGCAATGAACATTTATTGAAGATCTAATAACATTTATGGGCTAATTACACCAGAATAAGAAAATCCCCAATTGGAGCAACTTTCATTGGAGGCGTCCTGGATACTTAACAACCACTAGTACGGTCGGGGCGCGCCCGTAGCGCCCGCCTGTACTACCCACCAACGCCTTCCTTATATCAATACAAGCAACTTTCGTGAAGGGATAGAGACGAGAAGAACCACAGAACAAAAGATATAGTCGCCGCAAGCCACCTAGAGGGAAAGATCAGATCTAAAAGAGGAGAAGAACTTCACCTCTATCGTGGTGGTGGCATGGAAGATGCTATGGATAGGATAAAGATGGGGTCAATGAGCACTAGAGGAATCCAGGGAGGGATAATGTGGTGATTCCACACACAGATGTTTATATTCCGCTCTATCAATGGTGGATTACAAGGGCTCCTTGAGCAGTTCGTAAGAAGGAGACTAGTTCTCTTACCCCACTACAATTATCTAGAGTTCTACCAAGACAGAATGATCGATCCCCTGCTATGGAGGTCTTGGTACTCCTTATATAGGGGAGCCCAGGTTACAAAGTTAGGGCATACATGGAGGCATTTTCCTCGAATATGCCCCTTGGTTAAAGTTAGGTGCTTCTTTATTAACTTTAACGGTTCGTCCAGACTATGGGTGTAAGCCTATGCATGCTCCTTGCCTTTAAGCGTCACCAGATGCAGGCTATGTCAGCCGACATAGCCCACGTCACCCTTGTCGGTCATGCCCTGCTGGTCCTTCCCTCTGCTTGATTCGCTCATGCTACAGCGGACAGAGGCCACCTTTTGACAAAAGGGAGATTCCTTCCTTCCCTTGGAAGCCAAGTGGTAACCCGGCTAGCGCTTGCTGGACCCGGCTACGAGGGTACCTGCACATCTTGTAGACAAATATGGCCGACATATATTTTATGCCGGTCGGATTAATGTTAGGCACATGCCCACCGGACTGAGTTATCCTGTAAGTCAGTCTGCCTTGAGGTGACCCGGCAAGCACTTGCTTTGACCGCACCGTACCTTGGCTAACTCGGCCTTTATACCCCGGCGTAACACTACCCGGGTGTATCCCCCAACATTAGTCCCCGAAGCTGGTGAGGTCTTAGCAACTTCAGTTGTTAAGTCCATAGCAGGTTCCTCTATTCGTACCTGCACTTCTTCAGCCGAGTTATTTCGTAACCCGGGCTCGTTACTTCGACATTTCCTTGGCTCAACCCGAGTCATTTCTCGCTGGCCGGGTCTTTGCCCTTGTATCCGGGTTATTTTCCTTCTTTCATACGCTTCCCCACGTCCTACGTGGAGGGTAATCATTACTTTGCCTCATTTTAAGGGTCGCGCCAGTTTACTGCGCCGGTTACTGTAGTAATGTCAGGAATAACTGCTCCGCACGTCCCGTCACGGCAGCACCTTGTTAACCGTATCATTACATCACGTCACAGGATCCTCTGTTCCGTGTGGCCCTTGCTGTGGCTTGTGCTTGATTGGCTAATTTGGTGCATACATGACCACATCATGCAGTTGGGCCGTAGCAATGGATCCCACTACACGCCCGCAATGCACGGTTAAATAGGGGGCAGGGGCAGCCCTTGGGGAAGTTCCCCCACTTCGCGTGCACCCTGCCTCTCTTCTTCTCCACTGCAACGCCACCGCCGCCACCGCTTCCGTGCTAGTGATGTGCCACCGCTTCCGCCCCCAGCCGCTCTTTGCGACCACGTCGCCGCCTCTGTTCGAGCTTTTCACCACGGGGCCCTGCACCTCCAGATTCCCCACCGTGGGATACCATTTTTCTGACTATTTTCTCGAGGACCTTGATTTCACTATGACAGTGGAGGAGGCCGCTGTCGTTGCCCAGGAATAAGAAGAAGAAGAAACCCCTGAGCGTGGTGGCTAGGCGGGCGCCTTCATCTGCTAGGATGACATCGTCTGGCTATATGCGACGCGCCACATCCCAGCGGGCGTCGCATGTCGCCTCGCCGCGGAAGAAATCTCTCCTTCACCAAATCTAGGGGAGTACATTGTTTTCCTCTCCCATTTCCAGTGCGGCTTCGACCTGCCTGTTTCTGATTTCTTTCGCAATTTCATTTCCACCTACCAACTCCAGCCGCATCATCTCCCTGCCAATGCCATTACCTCTCGTTCTTCTTTTTCCTCGAGCATAGAGGGGTATATCATCATCTAGCCCTCTAAGGAAATGTGGATCAAATTCTTTGGTTTGAGGAAAAACGTTGTCCTTGACAAGCACCTCACCCCTGCTGAGAAGCACTTGACTCAATGCGGTGGAGCCTCAGTCTCTCCCTGCAAGAACTCCGCTTTCCCCCGGGTCACCGGCCTTGAATCCTGCAAAGGCTAGGCCCGGACCTTCTTCTATGTCCGAAATACCTCGGACGTAGACTTGATCCGGCTCCTCCCTTTCAAGATTGGTGTCCCGGCCACCTCTCTATGGGAGAAGATCCCGAAGTAGCCCACGGCCTTGGCGAATCAGGTTAATCGCCGATCAAGGAGCTAGTTAAGAAGGAGTTATAGGGCGAGGAAATTATGATCACCTTCATCCGCAGCCGGGTCTCCCCCTTCATAAGCGTGCCCACAAGATCTGCTATCTTAGTGGCCCCCTTGACCCCCACCGGACCTCCTCCTTCGAGCTTAATAACTCCGAGGTGTTCCGCTAGGTCAAGGCCATCTTCAATGTGGAGAAGGAGTTCTCTGAGGCTTGAAAATGGGGGCTTGCACCCTTTACCCGGGCCAACCCGCCTCCTAAGGTAAATCCCTCTCTTGGTATCTTTTCCGTATTTTTTTGGTATGTCGGATATCTTTCTAACTCAACCATTGATACTTTTGCTCTCAGCAATTTCTCCAGCAATCAATTGAGGATGACAAGGAGCTGGCGAGCAACTGGGTGGCGGACCGTGTAGAGCCGGACGAGGTGGAGCCTGACTCGGAGAGGTTCTTGCCTACTCCGGACACCACCAAGCGTACCTCTGGTAAGGCCTCTTCTCTAAGGGATTGGCCGGATGACGATGACTCAGATGTTGAGGTTCTAGAGGTACTTGACCCGGTGCCTATCTCTTACGCATTCCTGGTTATGTCTGAATCTTTAGCTAACCCGGCCGGTCAGGTCCTCGAGGTTCCCCCTCTCGCCACGGATGATCCGGCTCCTTCTCCTTCCCAGAAGCACGTGGCTACCTCGGCTGCAGCTTCGGGGGCGCCACCGCCCAAGAAGAGGCAGAAGAAATCTGGGGTCAAGGCTCCGGCTAAACCCATGGTCAAGAGCACAGTCCAGAGGGCACCCAAACATCTGGTGCCCCCAACCTCGGACGAGTAAGTTGCTTTTCCTTTCCCGTTTGCTTTTGAGTCTTTCTTTCTCCTTTTGACTTGCTGTTTTTTCATTCCTTCAGCACACATAGGGATATTCCCCAGAGTGGCCGCATCATTTCTTCTCTAATCCGGAGCGGTTCTTCTTCCTCCCGCGATGACGACATTCGTCCGTTGAGTCCTACCCAAGAGGACTCCGCGACTGCGCCAGATCAGAGCCCACCTCGTCATGAGGAGGGCAATGTCGACGTGGGGGGCAGTAGAGCGGCCGAGGATACGACAATGCCAGATCTCCCCAGCTCCTTTGCTCCATTGCAACCGTCCAGCTCCGAGGTGCCAGCTTCATCGGCACCGCCCCAAATGATTCCTTCTTCAGTTCCAGTCTCTCCAGCATCACCGGTAGCACCAGCACCACCAAAAGTACCAGCAGCACCAGCAGCCTCAGCATCAGCACCAAAGCCAGCAGCACCAGCAGCAGTAGCCACAACCAAGCCCTCTTCGAAGAAGAAGTCTTAGTCCGCTACCTCCGGATCCACTATGTCCATCAAGGACATTTTTCAGCCAGCCTCCCAAGCTCAGTCCGGCTCTGCAGCCTCAGCTCTTGTTCAGCATCCAACATCATTTGGCAAGAGCAAGAAAGCCACCGAGCCTGCTAAGGATTCCACTTTCGGGTCTCCTGCCGCCGGATCTGAGGGCAGTAAGAGACTGGTCCTGCATACCAGTCTTGCTGCTGCTCAATCCATGAGGCGGGAGGCTCATGCCAAAGTCTTGGTGACGAGCTATTCTCTCAGCGGCGAAAGCTACAGCCCGACGCTTATAGAATATGTGCACAACTAGAATAATGCTGAGTTTATCGACCCGCAAGATGATCTGCCGGAGAAGTTTGGCCCAGCGGAGTTTAGCACTCAGATGAACTCTGCCAGCAAGGCTATCTCTTTGGCTGGCCGAACAATGGAGGTAATCCCTTTTTCTGCTATGCTTCTTTATGTACATGAACACTTATAGATATATCCACCAGTCCCTGAGCCTCTGAGGGAGTAATTTATTACTCGGTCGGATGCTCTTAGAGAATTTAGTGTAAGTTCTTAGCATTTTCAAATATCCATAGGCCTAGATCCGGGTTAAGTTCCACTTGGCCCGGATCTTCTATACTTCGAATATCCACACACCTATAGTCGGGTTAAGTTCCACTTGGCCTGGATCTTCTAAACTTCGAATATCCACATACCCAGAGCCGGGTTAAGTTCCATTTGGCCCGGATCTTGTGGACTTCGAATATCCACACACCTAGAGCCGGGTTAAGTCCCACTTGGCCCGGATCTTGTGGACTTCGAATATCCACACACCTAGAGCAGGGTTAAGTTCCACTTGGCCCGGATCTTGTGGACTTCAAATATCCACACACCTAGAGCCGGGTTAAGTTCCACTTGGCCCGGATCTTGTGGACTTCGAATATCCACACACCTAGAGCCGGGTTAAGTTCCATTTGGCCTGGATCTTGTAGACTTCAAATATCCACACACACCTAGAGCCAGGTTAAGTTTCACTTGGCCCGGATCTTGTAGACTTCGAATATCCACACACCTTGACCTGGGTTAAGTTCCACTTGGCTCGGATCTTGTAGACTTCGAATATCCACACACCTAGAGCCGAGTTAAGTTCCACTTGGCCCGGATGTTGTAGACTTCGAATATCCACACACCTAGAGCCGGGTTAAGTTCCACTTGGCTCGGATCTTGTAGACTTCGAATATCCACACACCTAGAGCCAGGTTAAGTGCCACTTGGCTCGGATCTTGTAGACTTTGAATATTCCCCTCTTCCATTCTTTTAACTAACATCTCATTGTTTCAGATTACCACCAACCGCCGAACTGTTGAGTTCCAGTGCCTGCTGGACTCATACATAGATCTCCGTGCCAGATATGGCAAGTTGTTGGTTGTTCACCAGAAGAAGGGTAACTTTCTTTCCTCAAGACCTTTTTCCTTTTTGTTCCTCTGAGTTACTCGCTATTCGTATTAACTTGTCATCCGAACCATGCAGTCGAGGTTGAGGATGAAAGTGTCATCATGCGCAAGAACTTGGCTAAGATCCAAGGTAACTTGTCTTGTTCCTTTAGCCATTGCGAGCTCTTTCCTTGACTCGGTAGATATTTATACCTTGGCTCTGCCGGGTCAACTCACTATTTGCAGTTACACTTGAAGATAGCGTGCCCATCCCTGACATGATGACACATTTTCTAGAACAAGCAGGGAAGCACCGGGATGAACTAAAGAAGAAATATGATGAGATTGCTCAGCTGCGCCTCAAAGACTCGGAGATTACTCGGCTGAACACCGAAATCCAAAGGCTCAAGGACCTTCATAAATCCGAGCTAGATAAGGATGATCAGGAGTTCGCTGAGGAAAAGGAGCGCTTGACCACTCAAATATCCAAGGACAAGGACTTGCTGCAGGAAGCCGACATAAAACTTACGTCAGTGACCTTCGAATATGTAAAACTCCAGGACAGCAATGCCAACGTGTATGCCAAGCTTACTCGCATCCTTTTCCAAATTTCCCGTGAGTTCCTTTCCTCTGTTCAATTCTCAAACCTCTGGATTTAATGATCCTGCTTACTCACATCTCTCATTCTGATCGCAGGCAAGTTCCTAGAAGGTGACGCTATTGCTTTTGGCATTGTAGCTAGGTCTCGCTCGCAACAGGGTATTCCAACAGGTCCTACCGCCGGGTCAATCCCTTATGACACGGAGGATCTGCTGGTGAGCCTTGCTGCCCGCATGGAACTGGTGAAGAACTATGGCGCAGACATAATGCCAGTAGCAGTTCAGATGTTCAACACTCTCTGGCCCACCGAGCCCACTCCCAAGGGAAGCGCTGCTTTTATAGCAAAATTAATGGAGTGCAAAACTCAGGTGCACCTGTGGCGCGAATCTGCTGCTCGAGCCAGAGCTAACACGACGCTGAAATTTGTCCTGTCTTGGTATGAAGAGCTAGATCTTAATCTGCTTGAGCGTTTGCGCACTGGGTCAAAGTGGTCCAATGACCCGGAGTGCATCGCGCAGCGCAAAGCCTGCGCCAATAAGCTCATCCAATATGCCTTGTGCCACAGTTGGAATGAGGGTTCGAGTTATCTTGATGTCATTGATGATGCCTACGTTTATGAGGGCGTGGAGGACGAGGAAAGTGAGGACGAGGCCTCCGAAGTCGGCGATGATGCCGAATATCCGGAAGACAAGGAGGCCAATCCCATAGATGCCAAAGTACCTCCTCCGTTGACCGATGACTCGGCTCCTGCTGCTGCCCCTTGAGCTTGAAAAACACTTAACAATATTCGTCAGATCCCCGGTATGCTGGGTGAAGTTGTACTTAAGCACAATGATTTGGTTATCTATATTTAGTTTCGTTTACTACTAAGTTAATAATGTCGGATTAACATGGGCGAAGTCCCCGAGTTTCCTTTTCTTGTTCCTCCAATTTTATGACTTGGCTCGCGTCTACCTTGGTTTGGTTTTTTGACTTACGAGTCCGAGGTTCAAAAAAATTGATTTAACGATACTTGAAACTTTGAGATTAGCTCAAAATAATCCGGTGAAAAATAAATGAAGTAAATACAGCTTTAGTTTAGATAACAAACATCGACTCGCTTACTCTCCTTTCCTTAGTCGTTTTTCACGTGCTTTGCGATTCCAAGCTTGTTCTCTTGCTTGCCATGAAGCCAATTCTTGTTGGACAACAGCAAAGTCAAAGAGTTGGGTTTTTGGTGCTCACACATTACTAATCCGGGTAAGGTGTAAGAAACTTAAGCCAGCAAACGTATAAAAACATAAAAAACAAGAAAGATAATTATTGCGGCAGTCCCTGAGTTTCTGCTAGGGGTTCTGAAGTTTCATTGATAAGCTCATTGCCGACATACATACCGACATATGAGTGACTCGGATACATTCACCTCTTTGTCAGGTGTAAAAAGGACGAAGTAGTTCTACATTCCATGGACGCTTAGATTCTTCTCCGGATCTGTCCACCTTGTTCTTCTCCTGTGGCTGTGCATCAATAAGATAGTAGGAATCATTGTGTAAAGCTTTTCTTACAACGAATGGTACTTCCCATGGGGGGATATCTTATGCTTGCCAACAGTGCGTTGCACCAGCCGGAGTACCAGATCACCTTCCCGGAAGACTCGGGGTTTTTTTCTGGCTATGGTAGCATCGGAGGTTTTGCTGATATATGCAGATCTGGACAAGGCCAGTTCTCTCGCTTCTTCCAGGAAATCAACATCATTTTGCCGGGCTTCGCGCTCTTCGGCTTCTGTGTATTGGGTGACCCTTGGCAAATCATGCTCTATGTCGGCTGGTAATACAACTTCTGCCCCATATACCAAAAAATGGCGTATAGCCTGCTGATTGATTCAGAGTTGTTCTTAAACTCCATAGTACTGCTGGTAATTCTTCTATCCAGCACCCCGTTGTTCTTTGCAGAGGCTCTATGAGCTAGGGTTTTATCTCGGACAAGACTAGTCCATTGGATCTTTCCACTCGTTCGTTCGATGCGGGGTGGGTTGATGTCTACGCACTTCTATTCTTGTAGACAGTTGTTGGGCCTCCAAGTGCAGAGGTTTGTAGAACAGCAGCAAGTTTTCCCTTAAGTGGATCACCCAAGGTTTATCGAACTCAGGGAGGAAGTGGTCAAAGGTATTCCCTCTCAAGCAACCCTGCAATCAAGATACAAGAATTCTCTTGTGTCCCCAACACACCCAATACACTTGTCAAGTGTATAGGTTCACTAGTTCGGCGAAGAGATAGTGAAATACAAGTGGTATAGATAATTGTAAGTGGTAACGGTGATAGAAGATAGCTTGATGGCATGGAAAAGACTAAAGGCAAACTGAAATAAAGATGGAAGCAAGCAAACGTGTAACATATCTAATAGCAAACGGTGTTTCAATGCTTAGAAACAAGGCCTAGGGATCATACTTTCGCTAGTGAACACTCTCATATAAATATCTTCTCTTTATGATACTACTCTTAACTACTCTCCGGTTGAACACTCTAATCGATGGTAGGGCTATAACAGCACACCTCAAAGTTCAACTTTCCCATCTAGAAAACCCCACACTGTCACCTTGAGTACTAGATGAGTCCAACAAACATCGCAATTTCATAAAGACATTCAACTCCAAATATAACTCATAACAAGTATTTGTAATCTCTAGCCTAAGTGCCACCATGGTGTGCACACTGTCACTTTCACACACATGGGGAGAGCAGAGATCTATTAAAGCACTTGAGTAGCAAGGTAGATCTATAGATTACAAGCTCATGATCACAATATGATCACGCATAGAGAGAGATATGAACACATAGGTACCAGTAGAACCCTTAGCCTCGAGAGAGAACTACTCCCTCATCATGGGAATTAGCAATGGTGATGGAGATGGTGGTGCAGATCGATGGAGATGGCCCAGGGGGCTTCCCCATCCCGGCAGGGTGCCGGAACAGAGACTTTCTGTCCCCCGAATCTCCCTTCGGTGGCGGCGGCGCTGTGGAACTTTTCGTGGATTTTTGATTGATGATTTAGGGTTTTGGTATCGGGAGGCTCTTATAGGCGAAGGAGGCAAGGTCGATGGCCGGCCAGGGGGCCCACACCATGCCCTGGCGCGGCCTAGGGTTGCCCGTGCCTGGGGGGTGTGGCCAGGCCCTGGCCCCTCTCCGACTCTCCTTCTGGTTCCGTGAGTCTTCCGGGAAAATAGGAACTTTGGCTTTTGTCCCGTCCAATTTCGAGAATATTCATTTTCTGACTTTCCTGGAACCAAAAACAGCAGAAAATAGGCAACTAGCACTATGGCATCTTGTTAATAGGTTAGTCCAAGAAAGTCTATGAAAAGTACTCCAAAGTTGGAACAAAACACAAGAAAGTAGATAAAACCAAGCATGGAACATCAAAAATTATAGATACATTTGAAATGTATCAACATCCCCAAGCTAACTCCTGCTCGTCCTGGAGTAGGTAAGTGATAAAAAGAAAGAATAATTTTTGAGGTGACATGCACCATCATAAACTTGATCAAAGTATTTGTAAAACATTCGAAGCTGGGATCATAGTACTTCAATCATAACATGAAAGACAAAGTTCTAGCAATAAGACAAAGAAACTATGATGCAACATGAAAAGGCACAAACAAAAGATTCATGAATAACAATGCTTTGCAAGACGTTTGTTTGTTTCACATGAAGAAAACATAGCATAATAGTATTCAGCTTGTCCCTCATAGAGTAGCAAGTATAAATGCATAGGACACCTTCAAAGTTCATAAGAGTGACTAGATACAAATAGTTTAAAACGAGCAATATCAAAGTATGCATCAATCAACAAGTCTTGGGACAATGCACATAGAACTAAGAATGACAACTATGCTCTCAAAGTAGGTGCATAAAGGTAGAAGGTGGAGACTCAGTATAATGGTGGAAGAAAGGCATTTTTTTAAAAGGAAGTAGGGATTCAAGTCTCATAAAGAGCTTCCAAAAATTATGGTACTTATAGCTTTCACCTCTCATTGCCCCTATCATAAGGATCTTGAAGTGATTAAGGTTAAAGTGAACAAACTATGGTGTACATGCTTGACGAAGTATAAGTTAGAAATCTCATGTCCCTTGTATACGAGGGCCGCTCCTCATGCTACTCAAGTTTAGTCACCGGTAAGTTCTTGTCATCGTAAGTACATGTGTATCATAGAGAACCGCCAACGGGGTACCCCTTGCCCGATGATACGGAAGAATCCCCATATCAAAATGACAAGGCAAGTAGACAACGAGCATCTCAGCATTCTTCTTATTTACCATGGGAATATAGTGCTTTTTTCTCTCTTTCCTCTTTTCATAATATCTCCTTTTTTCTCTTTTCTCTTTTTCTCAATATAGGACTCTTTTTTTATAAGAAGAATGCTTCATAGACAGATCATTATGGTTACGCCGCAGGTTTCCACCATGTCAGCATGGATTAGACCAGCGGCCCAGGCGTTTATCTAACACATATACATAACTCCATGGACTTACAAGCTCCCCTTTCATTTCACACCGACGACATCCATATACAAAAGAGCATGATATCAACTAGGTATAAGTACCAAGTGCAATGTTGAAAGCGTTCCCCATGACAGCATGGTTCTGCTAATTCCCAACAAATAAGTGCAAGCATATACAACATAGACGACACAATGGTTCAAGTTTATTAAGGGAAAGAAAAGTAAAGTGTGCCATCAAGTTCGTGAGAGCTTTAATCACTAGTTTTCTCATAACAAGTTTAATTTGGAAGGTAAACAAAAGCATGAATATACTTGGAATAGCATAAGCTAGTAGGTAGGTATGGTGGACTCTTTGGAATAACTTGTTTTAGGGAGTTGGATGCATGAGTGGAACTCATACTTTGTTGTGGAGGCTAGCAAAAGACAGGGAGCGACAAACTAAGAGAGAAATAATGGCCATAATCATGGAGAGCGACAAAACATCATTGATCAAAAGCATAGAGTGATACTACAAGTTGAAAACTAATGGATCATAAAGGCTATGGTTACTTGAGATAGTCATAACATGGTGTGAGCATGCGCCAAGTCAACCCAAATAAAGCATTAAAGGAGAATACCACTATACTATGCTTTAATATGCTAAAAAACGCATGATTCATCCAAGGCACATTAAGCAATCTCAATTGTTCATAACAAGTCATGCTACAGCAAATAATACTAAGCATACAGCCAAAACAATATCAAGCATGACATGACAAAGCATAGGCCACAGTCAAAAACGAGCTTTTTTTACCACATAAGCATGAACTTTCCTACTCTTTTCCAAACCAAACCAAACTATTTGAAAACCAATGTATGAAAGAGGGGGTCCAACCAATTTATTCAGAAAACTAAGAAAACCAAGCAAACGAAAAACCAAAACGAAAACGAAAAAGAAGACGCTCCAAGAACAACACAACTGTGCATGAAACAATAAAAATGAAGTGTTTGGGAGAAACCTGGGATTTTTATTTATGAAGAAGGGGATGCCTTGGGCATCCCCAAGCTTTGACGCTTGTACTTCTTGGATATTTCTTGGGGTGAGATGCGTGGTATCCCCAATCTTGAGCTTTAGTCCATCCTTCATCTCGTTACTCATTCCTTTCATACACCTGAAAATTTTCCTTCATACAAAACTTCACACAATTTTTATTAGCAACATTAGTGTACTCAAGATAATAGGTATTAAGGTTCAGTTCTAACACCAAATAAACTTCCATTAGAACACTATCTACTGTAGAACTTCCCTCAAAAAGCTCAATTCCCCAAAAGAACTCAAGAAGGAACCAACAAGAAGCAAATACAGAAATCTGTCAAAACAGACCAGCAGGTAAAGACGAATTTTTTCGAAGACCTTCTGTTGCTCCAATCAAAAAGTGTTGAACTAACGAAAGTTAGATAACAACCTGGGTCAGAAGAACAAAAATTTACGCATCAAAAAGACGTTCAGAGAATTTACACGAATTTTTACGGCGAAGGACAGAAATCTGTTTCGGGACAGCAACTTTCCCAATCATTACTTCTCTCTCATTAGAGGTTACTCTTGGCACAAAAATCAAACAAAAAGGATAAGGAGAGGTTATTACTGAAGTAATAACTTCCAAGACTCAACTAAAACTTTTGGGTTATCTCCCAATAAGTACTTTTCTTTAACGTCTTTAAGTTAGGCTTGATAGTTTGAGAAGATGCTCACATAAGAAATATGAATTGAAGTAAAAGAGAGCATCAAGAAGCAAATTCAAAGCACATTTAAGTCTAACCCGCTTCCTATGCATAGGAATCTTGTAAAGAAACAAGTCATTAAAGCACAAAGCAACAAGCATAGGAAAGCAAAACAAGTGCAACTTCAAGACTTTCAACATAAAGAGGGGAAACTTAATATTATTGAGATGCATAAAACCATGTTTCCCTCTCTCATAATAACTTTCAGTAGCATCATGAACAAAATTAACAATATAACTATCACATAAAACATTCTTATCATGAGCCACATGCATATAATCATTATTACTCTCCACATAAGCATAGTTATTCTTATTAATTGTGGTGGGAGCAAATTCAACAAAATAGCTATCATTATTATTCTCATCGCCATAGTCATCAAATATAGGAGGCATATTGTAATCATAATTAATTTTCTCCTCAATAGTAGGTGGACTAAAAATATCATACTCATCATTGTAATCATCATATATTGGAGGCATAGTATCATCATAAGCAATAGAATAGCTATCTTCCAAAGCCGGGGAACTAAAAAGATCATTTTCATAAAAACTAGCTTCCCTAGGCTTAGACTTTTCCATAGCATTAGCAATAAAGGTGTTCAAAGAATTCATACTAATAACTTTGCTATTAGCATGCAAATAAAGTTCCATAGGTTTTTTAATTTTCTCTTCAAACACTTCATGTCCTAACTCAAGATAAATACTATAAAGCTCTCTAATTTTTTTGTTGTTTTCCATTAAGCCTAACTAGTGAAAATAAAAACAAGAAACAAAAAGACAAAATTGCAGAATCTAAAGGAAATAACTTCGAGCACTCACACCAGAGGATGTGAGTACCTTTTACCTTACCTCCCCGGCAACGGCGCCAGAAAATAGGCGTTTGTCGTGGGAGGTTCTTCTTCTTTAATCCTCCGGTGTGAATACCTTTTACTTTACCTCCTCGGCAACGGCGCCAGAAAATAGGCGTTTGCCGTGGGAGGTTCTTCTTCTTTAATTCTCTGGTGTGAATACCATTTACCTTACCTCCCTGGCAACGGCGCTAGAAAATAGCTTGATGTCTACGCACTTCTATTCTTGTAGACAGTTGTTGGGCCTCCAAGTGCAGAGGTTTGTAGAACAGCGGCAAGTTTTCCCTTAAGTGGATCACCCAAGGTTTATCGAACTCAGGGAGGAAGTGGTCAAAGGTATTCCCTCTCAAGCAACCCTGCAATCAAGATACAAGAAGTCTCTTGTGTCCCCAACACACCCAATACACTTGTCAGGTGTATAGGTGCACTAGTTCGGCGAAGAGATAGTGAAATACAAGTGGTATAGATAATTGTAAGTGGTAATGGTGATATAAGATAGCTTGATGGCGTGGAAAAGACTAAAGGCAAACTGAAATAAAGATGGAAGCAAGCAAACATGTAACAGATCTAATAGCAAACGGTGTTTCAATGCTTAGAAACAAGGCCTAGGGATCATACTTTCGCTAGTGAACACTCTCATATAAATATCTTCTCTTTATGATACTACTCTTAACTACTCTCCGGTTGAACACTCTAATCGATGGTAGGGGTATAACAACACACCTCAAAGTTCATATTTCCCATCTAGAAAACCCCACACTGTCACCTTGAGTACTAGATGAGTCCAACAAACACCGCAATTTCATAAAGACATTCAACTCCAAATATAACTCATAACAAGTATTTGTAATCTCTAGCCTAAGTGCCACCATGGTGTGCACGCTGTCACTTTCACACACATGGGGAGAGCAGAGATCTATTAAAGCACTTGAGTAGCAAGGTAGATCTATAGATTACAAGCTCATGATCACAATATGATCACGCATAGAGAGAGAGATGAACACATAGGTACCAGTAGAACCCTTAGCCTCGAGACAGAACTACTCCCTCCTCATCATGGGAATCAGCAATGGTGATGGAGATGGTGGTGGAGATCGATGGAGATGGCTCCGGGGGCACTTCCCCGTCCTGGCAGGGTGCCGAAACAGAGACTTTCTATCCCCCGAATCTCCCCTTCGGTGGCGGCGGCGCTGCAGAACTTTTCGTGGATTTTTGATTGACGATTTAGGGTTTTGGTATCGGGAGGCTCTTATAGGCGAAGGAGGCAAGGTTGGTGGCTGGCCAGGGGGCCCACACCATGCCCTGGCGTGGCCTAGAGTTGCCCGCGCCTGGGGGTGTGGCCAGGCCCTGGCCCCTCTCCGACTCTCCTTATGGCTCCGTGAGTCTTCCGGGAAAATAGGAACTTTGGCTTTTGTCCCGTCTAATTCCGAGAATATTCATTTTCTGACTTTCCTGGAACCAAAAACAGCAGAAAACAGGCAACTGGCACTGTGGCATCTTGTTAATAGGTTAGTCCAAGAAAGTCTATGAAAAGTACTCCAAAGTTGGAACAAAACACAAGAAAGTAGATAAAACCAAGCATGGAACATCAAACATTATAGATACATTTGCAATGTATCATGGGCTACAGAGGAAACATCTAGCCGGATCTTCTTCTCCTGGCAGAACCTTGTAAATGCTCCTTCAGCAAAATTTGTGCCATTATCGATTATGATACTATGGGGATAGCCATATATCAAAATTATGTCTTTGAGGAACGTCACTATTGTTGCCCCATCATATGTCCTGATTGGCTTAACTTCAATCCATTTCGTAAATTTGTCCACCATAACTAAGATATGGGTCATTCCTCCCTTTGCCGGCTTAAATGGTCCTACCATATCTAGGCACCATACCGCAAATGGCCATGTAATGGGTTTGAGTTCCGCCATTGGTGTGTGGGTTTTTGTCGCATATCTCTGACAGCCATTGCATTTGTTCACCAGATCCTCTGCTTGCTCTAGGGCACTTGGCCAATAAAATCCATGCCGAAAAGCTTTTGCCACCAACGCTCTGTAGGATGCGTGATGACCACATTCTCCTTGATTGATATCTCAGAGTATGTCAAGCCCTTCTTCCGGGTCAATGCATCGCTGCAGCACTGTGGTTACACTTCTTTTGTATAATTCAGCATTGATGATGGTGTAGGCCTTTTCCCTTCTCTGGATTTGCCTTGAGAGTACTTCATCATCCGGCAAAGTTCCCTCCTTTAGGAATTCAAATATTGGTTTGGCCCAAGTAGGTATAGCTCGGATGGGAAAAATCTCCTCATCAATTTCCATTGCGTCCACCAACATTACTCCAGCCAGATTGATCCGGTCAGTCCCCGGGTTCTGCACAATAGTCCCCGGGTTAGCTGAGGTGCCTCCCCAGTCTATCTCCATTGGTGTAGCTTCCGACCCGGAGAGTGCAGGGATATATATTGACTCGGATTCTGGTGATGGTGTGATAGATGGCTTTCTCAAGTACTCTAATGCAATGCCTGGCAGAATTGGCTGCTGGGATGATCCCAACTTGGACAATACATCAGCTGCCTCATTTTCAATCCGGGGTACATGATGAAATTCGCACCCCTCGAAGAAGCCACTTATCTTTTGGACATAAAATCTGTAGAGTGCCATGTTTGCATCCAGAGCATCCCAATTGCCAGACACTTGCTGCACCACCAAATCCGAATCACCAAAACATAGTATCCGACGTATGCCTACCTCCTTTGCTACTTTGAGTCCATGCACCAGTGCCTCGTACTCAGCCACATTATTCGACACGCTAAATGGGATCTGGAGGACATATTTCAATTGGTCCTTCTTGGGCGAGGTAAGTGCTAGGCCGACCCCCAATCCCTCCTTTAGCTTTGATCCATCAAAATGCATTCACCAGTAATTTGAGTCCGACATAGGTGGTTCATACTGCATCTCAGCCCAATCCATAAAGAAATATTCCACTACTTGTGACTTGATCGCATCCCTTCTATCAAACTGTGGTGCATACGGGGCTAACTCAATTTCCCATTTCGCGATTCGACCGCTAGCTTCTTTATTGCCCATAACCTCGGATATGGGTGCTTCACACACCACCTTGATGGGGTGCTCCTCAAAGTATTGTTTGAGTTTCTTAGCCGACATATACACGCCATACACTATCTTTTGATAGTGCAGGTAGTTCTGTTTGGAAGCCGATAATACCTCGGTCAAGTAATACACCGGCCTTTGCACCGACTTTCCTTCCTCTTCGCGCTCCACTATGATTACTGCAATTACGACTCGGTTGGTCGTGGCTATATAGAGCAACATTGGCTCCTTGGGTATGGCGCAGCTAATATTAGCGCAGTAGAAAACATCTTTTTCAACTCATGGAATGCATTATCAGCTTGCGGTGTCCATGTAAATTTGTCTGCCCTTTTCATTAACTGGTAGAGGGGCAAAGCCTTCTCTCCCAGCCGACTCACAAACTGACTTAACGATGCTAGACAACCAGTGAACTTATGCACATTGTTAAGGCACTTTAGCAGTTCCATTCTCTCTATGGCCCGGATCTTTGTGGGATTGGTTTCAATACCTCGGCTAGAAACAAGGAAACCTAGTAACTTTCCTGCCGGCACACCAAAGGTACATTTTTCTGGGTTAAGATTCATCCGGAACCTCCTTAGGTTCGCAAATGTTTTCCGGATATCCTCAAGGAGGGTGTTGCTTTCCTTGGTATTTATCACCACATCATCCACATAAACTTGCACATTCTGACCTATTTGGTCATGTAAGCATTTTTGCATGCATCGCTGGTACGTTGCTCCTGCATGACGTAATCCGAACGGCATACTGCGATAGCAATAAGCCCCATATGGGGTGATAAGCACAATCTTTATTTGATCATCTGGGTTCAGGGGTATCTGGTGGAAACCAGAATATGCATCTATGAATGACAACAACTCACACCCAGTAGTTGAATCTATGACCTGATAAATCCTCGGCAGTGGAAATGGATTTTTTGGACACGCCTTATTCAGGTTCTTGTAATTGATATACATGCGCCATACCACTGCCACATTCGGATCGTCCTTCTTTTTCTCCACGAGCACCGGATTAGAGAGCCAATCCGGGTAAAGTACTTCCATGATAAACCCGGATGCGAGTAGCCGCGCTATCTCATCTCCAATGGCTTTTCTCCTATCCTCGGCGAAGCGGCGGAGAGGTTGCTTCACCGGCTTTGCCACGGGTCTCACATTCAAAGAGTGCTCGGCCAACTCCCTAGGCACACCTTGTAGGTCCTGTGTAGACCAAGCAAAAATGTCCCGATTCTCACGGAGGAAGTTGACGAGCTCGCTTTCCTATTCATCATTTAATACGGCACCAATACTTATGGTGAGCTCTGGAATCTGATCATCAACAGGTACCTTCTTCGTGTATTTTGTCGCTTGAAATTACACACTGCCACGTGGGTTGGTCAGGGTCGGCATATGCTGCTGCACGGACTGAGCTAGTGCAGCCACCTCCATGATTTTCCTCTTCTCCTGAGCGATCACGAGTGACCCGGCCAAGTTAGCCCCGGTAGATGCACATTCAATGGAATGCCTGAAGTCCCCAGCTATGGTTATCACTCCCCTTGGTCCGGGTAATTTCATCTTCAAGTAACTGATGTGAGTACTTGCCATGAACTTGCTCAGAGCGGGTCTACTGAGTAACGCGTGATATGCGCTTTCCAAGTTTACTACCTCAAACTCCAAGTTCTCAGTTCGGCAATTGTCCCTTCTGCCGAATAACACATCAACTCGGACCATACCAATTGGTTCGCATGATATACTTGGCACAATACCATGAAAGGTGGTCCTAGTAGCCTGGAGCATGTTCTCTGAGATCCCCAACTTGTGCATGGTATCCTTGTACATGATGTTAATGCCGCTACCATTATTTATCAGTACCTTGGAGAATCTCACATTGATGTTTGGCCCAATGAATGTCAGATCCAGGACCAAAGCGTAGGTCCCTGGACTTGGCATAATTTTCGGGGTGATCCTTAATACCCCAAGTAATCTCCTGATCTGACCAAGGCATATACCTCACCACAGCCGGCATTACTGCATTCACCTCCATATGCCGGTGTTACAAACTCTTTCATTAGTCTCTTCTGTGGTAAAGATGCAGTAACTCTAATGATGCTCTATGTACTCATTTCTCCCCTCATTGTTGTGGTAACCTTGATCTTGTTGTTCATTGTTATTCACTTGGTGCATAGCATCCCTCCTTTCCTGGTTCTCATATCTCAGCGGAGGCGGAGGCAACATAAGCTCCTGTCCGTTCCCCCCAGTTAATAGTTGCTACCGAGGTGCTTCATTCTGAGGTCCATCATGCCGAGGTGCATCATGCCAAGGTGCCTGTGCATTCCCCGAATTTCATTGTTCTAACTTCCTCATCCATTCACATTGTCGGGTCGTATGGTTCGCCGGACTATTTGGGCTTGGCATATGGAACTTGTATGGCTGATCCAACATTGACTCTAATGTATACCTCGGATGGTCCTTTCTCTCTTACCACTGTTTTTTCTGCTCCGGGGTCCAGGGATTTCTTCCTTCATTCTTTTGTTGCCAGTGTTGGCCTCCAGTTTTCTGACGCTGGTTTGCGCCGACATTGGGACGAGCTCGGTCCACAGCGGCCACTTGCTACGAGCTGTACCGGTAATCCGGACAATCGTCCCTTCTTTTATCTCGGAAATCATTCCTCCTAGATGATCCGGGACCATCTCTATGGTAGTACTCTTTGTTGGACTCACTTGACGTTAACCTGGGTTGCGTCGGGTCTCCCAAGGCATACGAATCTGTGATCCGGATTGCCTCAGCCAGTGTAGTTGGCATATCTCGCTGCAACCTCTGCCACAACATACTTCCATATCTACAACCTTGGGAGAACCACGCTATAGCCTGTGACTCAATTATTCGCTCACATGAATTACGCACATTGCACCACCGGGTCAGAAACTATCTGTCAGGCTCATTTGGTCTTTGATTACACAACACCAAAGTCTATGGCTTGTTTGGCCTCTTTTACATGCTCGAGAAGTTGCTCACAAATAGCTCCTCAAAATCTAGCCAGCAGTTTATGCTTCCTGGCGGCAAATTGTTCAACTAGACCCTTGCTGGCCCTTCCAACATTTGGGGCACATATCTCACAGCCCATCTTAGATTACATGTGGCAATGTTCATCGCAGTTGCGTAATCAATGAGCCAATCATCCGGCTTCGTACTACCATCATATGTCTTTGTTCCTCTTGCCAACTCGAAGTTCAGCACTGGCGGTTCTCTCATTATTCGGGGCCCAAAACATGCCAGACCCAGAGGACCTTGCACCTCAATCAGTTCCGACCTATAGATTTAGTCCAGCTTCAATCTTTCATCATCCGGCTGCAAATTCCTGCTTCCCAACCTCGATCCAATCACATGGTCCTCCGGTCTTGGGAATCCCGCATCCATAATTGATGAGTAACCATCATTGTACCTGTCTTGACCCGGACGAGCGTTTTGCTGTTGCCCTTCCTAACCTCCGCTTTTCTCCTGCCGAGGTGCATACTGCTGCTGCTGTTGCCGAGGTACATTTTGCCATGTTCTCGCCAGATCATGCTGTCCGACATTACCGTTGGTAGTGTTCCTCTAACCGGCATTGCCTTGGTCACAGTTACCTCGGCCAGGTTCACCTCGGCTGGCACTATGACGATCCTCATCAACTTGCACTGCTTTTCCTTTTCCTGCCTTTACCGGGTCATATGGGACCATTTGTTTATCTCTTCTTCCCGAGGTTACCACCTCCTCTCTCCTAGGAGCATAACCCAGGGATGACACAGCTCCAACAGATTTTGCCGGGTTGTTCCTTGCCGAATGAACCACGCGAGATGATCCGGGTTGCACCGGGTTTGCCTTATTCAGCTCCTCATTTTGCTGGCAAGCCACTCTCAACAAGTGATTTACCCTTTCCTATTGTATTTCCTGGGACTCTCCGGTTAAACCTTCTAATTCGGACGCTGCTGCATTCACAGCCCTGAGGTTTTTTGCCGGGGTACTGTACCTCTCCAGCCCTCCTGTCACTATTGTAGCTGTCTGACCTGGCCTAGGCTCACACTCCTTGTCAATTTTCGTGATCCGGTTTCTACCTCAGATTTTTACTCCATCTATGTGGTTCGCCTTTGCATATTCCCTCAAGGTGATGTTTAGCGACTGCTACAACTCGGCTACCTTTTTCGCCCCACCTAGCATTTTCTGCCTAGTCTCCTCTAACTCAGCTTGCGCCTGAGCCGGATCTACAACAGGAGCTATTGCTGTCGCTGGGCTATCTATTGCTTGCTGTAGTACATTCTCTGGACTTTCTAAAGGTGGGAACCTGTACCTTGCCTACTTTGGCGTGACCTCCGGATATAGCGCTGGATCCTTGCTCATTACTGCGTTTGGTGTAGTCATCATGACCTCAACGAAGCTTGCGGGGCGAGCGATACGCGGGTCACTAACTGTGCTGAGAGGTGGCTCTCCTCCCTCGATAACATGCCACAGATGAACACAGGTCTCGTCCATGCCGACGTATATCTTGTGTGCGCCTATCTTGATGAAGAGGCCATTGCACGGAGGAGGACACCTGCCGAAGCTCCCAGCATTGTCACTGACGTAGTCCAGTGCTCCAAAGCACTGAACTAAGCTAGAGACGATGCGCTCGCTGGTGCCAATGATGTTTCCCGTCCAGATTTTCACCCCTGCTAGCACTGCTAGCCCCAAGGTGGGCGCCAACTGTCGTGGTGGTGGCACGGCAGATGCCATGGATAGGCTAAAGATGGGGGTAATGAGCACTAGAGGAATCCAGGGAGGGATAGTGTGGTGATTCCACACACAGATGTTTATATTCCGCTCTATCAATGGTGGATTACAAGGGCTCCTTGAGCAGTTCGTGAGAAGGATACTAGTTCTCTTACCCCCCCACTACAATTATCTAGAGTTCTACCAAGACAGAATGATCGATCCCCTGCTATGGAGGTCTTGGTACTCCTTATATAGGGGAGCCCAGGTTATAAAGTTAGGGAATACGTGGAGGCATTTTCCTCGAATATGCCTCTTGGTTAAAGCTAGATGCTTCTTTATTCACTTCAACGGTCCGTCTGGACTATGGGTGTTACCCTATGCATGCTCCTTTCCTTTAAGCGTCACCCGACGCAGGCTACGTCAGCTGACATAGCCCGCGTCACCCTTGTCGGCCCCGCCCCGCTGGTCCTTCCCTCTGCTTTCTTCGCTCATGCTACAGCGGACAGAGGCCACCTTTTAACCAAAGGGAGATTCCTTCCTTCCCTTGGAAGCCAAGTGGTAACCCGGCTAGCGCTTGGTTGACCCGGCTACGAGCGTACCTGCATATCTTGTAGACAAATATGGCCGACATATATTTTATGCCGGCCAGATTAATGTTAAGCACATGCCCACCGGGCCGAGTTACCCCGTAAGTCGGCCTACCTTGAGGTGACCTGGCCAACACTTGCTTTGACCGCACCGTACCTCGGCTAACTCGTCCTTTATACCCCGTCGTAACCCTACCTGGGGGTATCCCCCAATAACCGCATTCCTCGACGATCTCCAACCTCTAAACCACACACTCTACCATCATTCCATCATTATTTAGAGAGAGAGGTTGGCACTTGTAAGATTAGGGTTTGATACTTTGATCTACCTTTGGTTTGTATTTGATTTGATCTTTAATTGCTATTAACTTTGAGATGATTTTTATTTGCAATACAATTATGCCTTTGATTTGTCTTCCTCTCATGTCTACGTAAATCCACATAGGCATGGAAGATGTAGGGGATTGGTGAGATGTGTTGTGCCTCCTTTAAATCCATCCATTTGTGATTGTTGTAATGTTTTATTTAAATAGTGAGAATGAATATCTATGTTTGCCTAATGCTTGTTATCTAATTTAAGGGCCCAGATAACATGATCCAAAGATCTCATAGGTATGAACTTGTATGCTAGTAATTTGGCGACCTACGAGTGACACAGCCGATATCAAAGAAGATCTAGCACTACTCGAGGACAACAAGGAACCATCAAGATTAAAGCCTTGATTTGGTCATAAGACCTTAATTAATGCGCTGGCCATGGGCGTGGTAACAGGCAGATGGATCATTGGGATTGGGAAGAATTGGCCATGAGGACTCCTAGTCGGTATATGGGTTGCTTGCCGACTCACTTATAAATAAGAAATATCACTATCACTTATTCTTCTTATTCCATTTAGCACTTTCACTATCACCATGAACTGTTTCTCTCTATGCCTAACTTATCATCTGTAGGACCTTTACACACCTTTCACATCTTTACTTTTATGCAATTTACTTATTTCCTAAGAAAGTTCCTATGTATTTTACTCACCACTTCCACCATCAACTTTTGCAGTCAATTCACTCAAGACCTGTGACACCTTGGGTGCGACAGAAACACTGCATAAAAACATTTTCCTAGGCTCCTTGTTGGGATCGGTATAAAAACTGGAATTAATACTTTCGTGAAAACATTCTCCGACGAACCTGTGCATTTGCAGGCCATCACCATGCCACCCCTACTCTTTCCCTCCTTGATAATCGTCAGCCGTCCATCTTGAGCCCTAGCTCTGAGTATTAACCTAAAAATCCTATAGAAAGGTCCCCCATCGTGATCTTAGAGGAGACAGAACATAAACATAGAAACTACAAAATAGAGCCATAACTAGGGAATATTGGAGGGGAACCATCGCCGGAGCCATCCCTGGTTGGATCTCCAACGTCATAAACACCGTCTCCATGATGAAGAGGGAGTAGTCCACCTCTAGACTATGGGTTTGTGATAGTAGCTTGATCTCTCTCTTGTGCTATCATTGTTTAGAACCATATGAGTTGTTTTACATGATTATGATCATATATGTAATTCCTATGTGGGGATCTTTGTTTGACATGATGATATTTGAGATTGGAATTCTATTATGTGTAAGATTTGTTGATAGATGCATATTATGTACCCCGTTCTTAAAGGCTTGTCCTGATCAAACTAGTATGCAAGGGCGTGTGTGGAGGAACGTGTGTATTAGATGGAGTAACATGATGGTGATGATTGGATAGTGATATAAAATTCAAGATCCACTATAGTTTTTTACCTTTCTTTTGTTATCTCACTAGGGATAAAGTGAATACATGTGTTATAATCATATAGTGACAACAAATATGATCTCGTTTGCTCAAGGTAGCACATTTTTATCCAAACATCATGTCAAAATACCCAAGGCTATACTATATATGTTCTTAACCCTAGATTGCATGGATTTTATTCCTTTCTAGAGGAGTATAAGTGAGATATGTTGTATCGTCTTTATATTAGTATGTGATGCCCATATGATGGTAATAAAAACACATAATGGAGTTTTAGAAATATTATATCATCTGTGTGCAGTTTTATCACCACCACACTTTGTGAGAGAGTAGACAAGTGAACCCATAAACCCGGGTCAATCTTTTATTATAATAAACCATTTTACTTACTTTTACTACATTTTATATTTTCTATAAAATTAAATCCAAAAACAAAAAAAATACTTTTACTTTTTGCAAGCATAAATAAAAATCTAAAAACAACTTTACTTTATTATCTTTACTTTTTATTCTAGTTATAGTTACATTACTATTTATTTAAGTTTTACTAATAAGAAACCATGTACTTGACCACCACATGGTGGGGTTGGGGGCAGAAGAAAAAACTGCTTTGCAAGTTGCTGGAAGTGCCTAGAATAAGGTTGTAGCCTTAGGTCCCCAAGAGTTTGATATAAACCCTCGAGTCACCCTAGTGGGGAAAATACAGTTGCTACATCACTCTACACTTGGAGTCCCCACGAGTTGGCATACACAAAGCTGTCGTCATCAAAGGCTGAGTTAGGCCTAATAGAAATGGAAGACTTGGCAGTTTCTCTGTGGGTGCCCTGGGTGGAAGAGCTATGAGTTGTGTGTTGTATCTAGTGGGTTAATGTAGCCAACTAAAAGTCGACAAACAATAAAAACCTACATCATAGGACTTGTTGGTCTTCATGCAGGATTCAATTATGCATATGATGTAACATAGAGTAGACAAAATCAGTTTTAGGGCACATGCTTTTGGATCTTAGGGCACATGTTCCATCTGATATGAAATAATAGGGCATTCACCAACACATTCAAAAGTTTTACACATTTGAAACATAGAAACTCATCCTACATTCTTTGACCTTTTCAAACCCATTCTAGTGCACTCCTCGTCGGAACTAGGTGCGAGGTCCTTCCGGTCTACACTGACATATAATTCACTATCAAGGGCCAACCTCATCTTCCTTATTCTTCGCCCCCTCACAACATAGAACTCATACTCCTCTTGCACGGCTTCCAGATGAGCCTCTTAATATCTCGTGATGACACTCTCATCGGCCATGTGGAAGGCGATATATCGCATGGTGTGACAATGTTTCTTCTCCTCCTCACGAGACACGAGTCGCGCTTCGGGAGCTTGCATCTTCGCCTCTACACGATTCTCATAATCCGGGGAAGTTGAGTTCACCATTTGCTGGATGAACCTCCACATGGCGAAAATCTCTGGCATGTAGAACATGTTGAGCCACACCCTTTCGCAATCGTTGGTGATCTCCACCGCATAGCGGCCGGACTCCGCAATCGCACGCCATAGAAGCCGACAGTCCTCTTGACTTGGTGCCATACCAAGGATGGGATGCAGAGGCGCGGATGGCTATGGGTCGACATTCATGGTGATTTGAAGGAGGCGTGGATGGCTATGGGATAGTGTGCTGGGAAGGGCTGCCAGATCCGGTGGTATTTTGGTACGGCCGGAATCTGTGGCGGCAGGGGTAGGTAACAGTGGTTGCGAGACGCGGGAGAGAGAAAATGAAGAGTTCAAAATGGCGGTTGGTCCTTGGCACGCATCCGTTTTATGCGATATGGCTGCCAATCTGTTCCCCAAATTTGCAGCAGAAGATGCCATTTTTGGGGCATGATGTAAAAAGTATTGGTCACATTTTAGGGATACATCACCTAGTGGAGCTGTTTTTCTGGCCTTTCATGCCTTGACCTTAAAAATAAGTTATTTTATTCTGCACCTTATGTTGGAGTCTTGGAGATAGTCTAAGAGCATCTCCAGCAGATGCGCTATTTTAGCGCGCTGCAAAAATGAGATACAGCATGCGCTAGACGGTTTGTGCGCGCTATTTTGCCGCGACCTTTCTCAGAAGATGCAAACGTGCATGCAAAAAATACAGTGCGGGAACGTAAGGCGCACTAAAATACAGCGCACAAACCGCGCGCACACAAAATTCACATTTCACAAAGATCTATAAAATGCATAAAAAAGTTTTCGATGAACAGAAAATAACAAGCAACAGACAACTGTGCTCCACTTAAACTACGCGCACCGTTACTCCTCGTTGTCGGTGGTGGTCTCGTCGGAGTCCGTCCACATGTCGTCCCAGCAAGGATCGTCGTTGTCGATCGTCTGGTGGTCGATCTGCGCCATGATGAAGGCCTTGTGCCGGCGGCGATCCGCGTGCTCCGCCCTCCTCTCGGCCCTCTTAGCCGCATAGAACTCCACCTCCGCCTGGACGTCCTGCGGGAAGAGGCGCCGCCAATCCACCATGGAGCGCTCGTCGCGCTCGGCGATGGAGAGGAACCGCTGCACCGAGCGATGAGAGCGACGGTCCTCCTCCGTGACGAGCGCGGGCGGCGGTGCGAGGAACTCTACCTCCGCGAGATTCTCCGTCTCGAGGAAGTTCATCTCATGCCGTGGGCAGCCGACGTGCCACTCCGCCACGTTGTATGCGTGGTGGCCTCCTCCGGGTGCTCATAGGTGCCGAGCGTGAGGCGGAAGCTGCCGGCGTGGAGCTCTGCGTAGAAGAGACCATTCAGGCGCGGGCGCACGCCCCTGAAGCCGTAGGCGGAGCTGCGGCGAGGCGGCATGGAGGCGCTAGGAAGCGGAATGGGATGCGGAGCGCGAGGAAGAAGAAGGGTGTAACATCCCAAAAACTTTAACCAAGGTTATCAAGATCCAAATCACCCAATTTAGGGTTAACAAAAACTTTTTATCATTAAAACAATTAGGAATTCATATATGTGTTGCATTAATATAGAATTGTTTTGAATTGCCATGTTTGTTTCTTCTAATGGTTGTAAAATGATTCAAAGATGAATTCCACATCATCTAGATCATTCCCAAGAAAAATCCAAAGAAAAAGAAATCAAATGGAATTAATAAATGCAAATGGTCATTTGTGCCATTTTAATCCACTAGGTCACTTTGGGTGTTCCTAGAAGTCAATTTCAAACAGAAACAATTCTAACTCTTTGCACCCCTTGCTAGTACAAGTAATGATCTACCAAGGCCCACTTTGAATTCTTACAAAAACATTTGAACTCTAATTTTAAATGGCATTTGAAAATGGAATCCATTTCATATGCATAGATCACTCTTTTTCAAAAATTACTCAAATGAATTCACCTTGACAATCCCAAGCAACCACAGATGCTTAAGAATATGACTAACACATCCACCAAAAATCTTTTCGAAATTCAATTAAAATCTTCTTGTGGCCATTTTGTCGAACAGTTGGCAGGCAAATAAAATCTTCCTACTAACACTATTGTTGATCAATGCTTTGTCGAGCCATTGCGCTCAATCTTGTCCCCTCTGATCTCTCTCTTGTCCCTCCTAGCTCTAACCAAGCCATCACAGAGCTACCATTTAGCCCCCAGCTGCAGTGCCGCGCCAGCCCGATGCCATGATCGCCGGCCGACCATGCACACGTCGCAGGAACACGCACCCCCTCTTCCGCCGCTCCAGGGAGGTAGGTGTGATAGCACCGCCGCCCTTGGTCCCTTCCCCGAGCCTTGCCAGCCCCTGGACCACCGAGGAACGCTCACGCCCACTGCCTCTGCACCATGCACAGTTCATGCGAGAGCGTCGTCCCTGGCAGACCCGCACAAGCCGCGCCTTGATCCCAGCTTGCGTGCGCCGCTCCTCCTTAACCCCAGCACACCCCCAGACACGCCCATTTCCCGCCGCGCCACCAGCAGCTGCCTTGAACCGCGTCGAGCACCGCCTCTGCCGTGCAGAGCATCGCCCTTTTCTGACCAAACGCCACCGCCCCTAGCGTCACCATCAAGTCGTAGCTGACCGCCAGGAGGCAAGCCACCGTCCGCCTACACCGCCCATGCCTCTAGCGCCCTGTATCGTCGACATCGACGAGCTCACCGTCGCCCTCACGGTCTCCTCATCGAGCCTATATAAGGAGCCCTCCCCAGCACCATTTCCTCACACCACTCAACTCCCCTCTCTCTCAGAAGCACCTCACACCATTGCCGGAGCCGCTCGAGCAGCAGTTTGCCAGAATTGCGCCGTAGTTCGCCGTAGCAGAGAAGAAAGGGGCCTGTCGATTTCATCCACCCCAGGAGCCGCCGCGACCTCGCCTGAGTCCGCCATCATATCCTTGTTCGATCGCCTCCATCGGCATGTTAGCTGGAGTCCTGGTAAGCCCCCATTGCACCCCCACCGAGCCGCTAGGGTTCCGTCTCGCCGGTGACCTGTCCGTCGTCGACGACGAGCCACGACCGTTGATCTAGGTTCTAATCGCACGGCCCACATCGCCCCGTACCGCTTCAAGTTAGAAGAGCCACTGACATGCGGGACCTCCCTGTCAGCTGTCCTCTGTGCCGTGGAGTGTCACTGGTCTGGCCTGTTAGTGTTCCCGCACTGGCCCTAGAATTTAGGATTTTCTCTTTAGACTTAATCTAGTTTCTGTCCACTAGTTTAAAAATCAATTAAGAAAGATCTACTGAACCAAATTGAATGATTAAAATTTTGCTAAAAAGATAATTCAAATATCTATCCAATCCCGTTGTATTTAAATCAATTGGAGTTATAGATCACCTATAGCAAAAATAACAAAACAGAGACTTTTCTATATTCAAACATTTTTCAAAAATCAACCATAATAGCTTTTGAGTTGATTCCACCTCTCAAAAATCACATTTGAATATACCTATCTGAATATGTAATAATATTTAGGTTTGCATGCAGTGACTTTGGGCTAGTACCAAAATAATGCTATATAGGCATTTCTAGTCACTTTAAATCATTAAATATTAATCTTAAACTTTATAAAAGGTGATCCAACATTTAAATCACATTCCCATGTATTAGAATATGTGGTGATGACATGTGTCCACATGACCCCATATTTTAATTGAAGAATATTAAATCTTAGTTAATTCCAATGAGTAGAAATTACTTTTCTCAAATAAAATAAATGAAACTAGTTCATTAAATCTTGTGATGTATGTGATGATACTAGATCATCAAGTGTGTGTCTTAGTGTGCTAAATAGACTAGTTAAGTATCGTGTGGTGATTGTGTATTCCGTATATATTTATAGATGATAGTACCGACCAAGTCTACGAGGAGGAGGAGTTCTACCCCGAAGAAGAAGAGGATAATTTCAACCACTGCAACAATCAAGGCAAGCCATCATTAACAATGCAAGTTAACACTTGCAAGCTATTATTGGCAAGCTAATACTTTTAAGCTATCATTAACAATGCAAGCTAACCCTTGCAAGCTAGATAACCTAAGCAAGATGCATTAGACATGCTTTGGTTATACCTTTTTGATTTATACCCACCCCAAGTTCTCTTACAAGCTTTACTTTCTTTTACTTTACCAAAGTTCTTTACTTTGTTTATAGATAGCATAAAGAGTATAAAACTTGACCTATCTAGTTAGACTTAGATGTCATTCTATGGCATGAGATTGAGATTAGCATCCCACTTTAGTGAACACTCTTAACTTAGTGATTAGAGCTAAACCCAAAAACTTGATCACTTTAGATGGGAATACTTGGTGAAAATGACTTGTGAAAACCTTGGAATGATGAGTCATTCTATTGAGATGTTTTGACATGTGTTGAGACACACAAATGGTTTATGATGATCATGAAAATGTTGAGGCACGAGCCTTAGCCCATTATAAAAACTGATGGTTGGGTTCGGATGCGATACCATTCCAATTTTACCGTACAACCACAACACCTGAATTGGGTAAGGCTTAGCCAGAAGTTTATATGCATTAGTATTAGCTCCCTCGTGGGAGAGGTTTGAGCTGAGGCTACCTCTCGATGTTGTCCACCTATGCAGTGCCTAGGATGGCAGATGGCCATGGCTGGGAGGCCAAGCTCATAGGAGAGGTGCTTATACTAGAGTGTGTAAAGGAAAGGTTATGTTTGATTATCTGCATACTAAGTATGATGATTCATGGTTACCCCTGACATATGCATCGAATTTTGTGGTGAAAGTGTACCACCTCTGCAGAGTGTCAAACTATTCGAATAGCCGTGTCCATGGTTATGGACAATTGGAGTGGCCATACTATTCTGTTGTCAGATGTTTTCAAAATGACTTATGAAATGAATTGTGACATGACTTGACCACAACATGGTTGTGACTATGACAACTAAGTTCCCACTTAGGTGAATTTCAAACTTTATTTTATCTTTCTTTGTTTCTGAACTCAGCTTAGGTTTCAAACTTAACTTTGCAAATAAACTTAGAGTTTACCATTCCTACTAGAACTACCTTACTTGTTAGTGATAGTTTGCGAGTACTTAAAAAGTACTCATGGCTTTGTCCCTGGCTATTCCCGTGGCCAGACTATGAGGAGGACTATCCGGAGGGATGAAAGCAGGACGGTTACGACAACTAGGATCATCTCCCATCGTTAGCATTGCCTGTGACACTGAAGATGGAGCCCACCGCTATGCTATTTATTCCGCTACCTGTTTGTACTAAGACTGGATCATGAGATCCTTTATTCGTGTAAGACCTTATTATGGTTTGTAATGGATGATGTACTATGATATGCAATCTATTATGTCTTGCAAAAATGGTAATCCTGGGATTGCGATGTATGGCATAACTGGCATCTGGGATTAAAAATCCGGGTGTTGACAAGTTGGTATTAGAGCCATCCTGACCATAGGAGACCCTAGTTAGAATGGACGTCCGAACAAAAATTTAGTTTCAAAACAAAAGCGAGTATTTGTGAAAATCTATTTCCCCTCTTGCCCTTGAGATTCTTTCAAAAAGATTCATGTTCCTAAAAAATTCTTACATTACTCCATCAAATTTGACACACTTGATCACCTCACTGACTTTCTCATCCTAAAATCCTATAGATGGAAGTTCAGTACTATAGGTTCTACTAGTTGGGCAACAGAGGCCAACTGATCTTCGAGAGGGATCTTGATGCACTGTCTGAGTACCTTGAGCGTCTGCATCCGGAATTCTTCAGAGCTCAACTCAACGACCATCCAGGAGGAGATTTGCAATGGCTAGTAGTTGCTGACCTTCAAGGCAAGATGGAGGCACCACTTTTTGAGAAGATTCAATTCACCGTAAGAGAGCACAACTGGCTAGATGGATTAGCCAGGGCAATGCATGAAGCTCTTGCTCGTCTTTGCGCACAAAATGTCAACTTGATCCAGGGAACTTGCTTTGCTCACTATGCAAGGCGTGATTCTATGGGAATGCCTCTGGAGATGCCAAGTCACCCGGAGTTGAAGCGCCAAGTGGAGAACCTCGACTTCCTACTGTATGATAGACAGAAGGAATTGGAAAATGCTTGAGAGTATGCCAACCACAACCTTGCCATTGCCGCCCAGAAGGCCCAGACTTTTTCACTGCTCGTCAAGGATCGTCAGTCACTTTGCCGTCAATGCGCAAATAAGGATCGCACCATCGACCGTCTTCATAAGAAGGTGGCCGACCTCGAGAAGACCATCAAGGAGCAAGAAGCTCAGCTTGCAGCAAAAGAAGAAGAGGAAGAAGAAGGTGAAGACATCCAGGGGGATATTCACTCGTACCTCAGCAATGATGATGACTATCTGGAGGATGATGCCATGTACTTCTACACCGACGATGATGACTCCGACTTCATCGATGATGAGTAGATGCACTAGAGCACTATCATAGGAGTGATAAGTGTCGGTCCCATTGTATCTTAGCTTACAGAATGGTTCTTAAAACCATCTGTTTTCCTTTTGTTGTGGTGTGTGAGTTTGTATCATGTGCTTTGATTGAATGAATGAAAATAAGTTAGTTGCAAAACCTGAGTCAAACTCAAAGTTTTAGCTTTGAAACCAAAACCATGAACCTTAGAACTTTCCCTCTTACCCCATTATCTATGTCAATCTTCAGATGAATCGTGGAAACCAAGGAGGGAGCAGCTCATCGCATGACATAATGCTGCAGATTCTGCAGACACTCATTGCAGACCGCGAAGCTAGTAGGGCAGAGCGCCAAGCAAATCTAGCCACCCTGCAGCAGATCACCCAGATGGCTCACAATAATCAGGTCCATGGAAATCAGGATCATCATGGATCCAAGTTCAAAAACTTCCAGAATACCAATCCCCCAATCATTAACAAGTCTGAAGACCCGCTGGATGCTGATGATTGGTTACAGATCATGGAGAATAACTTAGAGTCGCAGGAGTGGATGCCAACGAGAAAGTTCTGTTCGCCACCCACTATCTGGCAGAAGATGCAAGAGCATGGTGGAACATCACCCGCACGATGAACCACGATCAAGTGATGACGTGGGAAGCCTTCAAAGTCAAGTTCAGCCGCACCCATGTGCCATAGGGTCTAGTCACCAGAATGAGAGATGAATTCAGAGAACTAAAGCAAGGCAGAATGACTGTAGTGGAGTACCATGACCGATTCTTGTCCCTCGCCAGGTATGCACCTGATGAGATCAACACGGAGGCCAAGAAAAAGGAGAGATTCCTGAACGGACCGCATGATGAGATGCAGACGGTGCTAGTCAACATCCGTTTCGAGGATCTCGAAGAGCTAGTCAACTCTTCCATTCAGATGGAAGGGAAGATCAATCAAGCGAACGACAACCGCAAATATCGGATGATGCACCAAGCTGGATCCAATAGTCACCAGAAGTATCGTCCCAACCTGTCTGCCGGATATGCCCCACGGAACAATAGACCCCCAATCTCTCGTCCAAGCTACCCCAACCGTAGCAGAGGAAATGTGATGTCCGGAGGAAACAACAACAACCACCCCGGCAAATCCAACCACTTGAACCGTGCACCTCCCAAGTCCAACAACAACAACAATACTGCACCCAGAACTGGAAGCAATGCCGTGCCCGTGGCAGCAAAAGACAAGTCTCTGATTACTTGTTTTGAGTGTGGAGTGAAGGGTCACTACTCCAATGACTGTCCCAAGAAGATTGCCGCCACTGCCAATGTGAATGCCCCAGCTCAATAGCAGCGTCGTGTTCAGCCCAGAAGAAGATTCGCCCTAGGGAACCGTCACAACCGCAACGGTCGTCTCTGCCACATGAACGCTGAAGAAGCCCAAGAAGCGCCAGATGTCGTGCTGGGTATGTTAACTCAGTATTAGCAAGAGTGTTGTTTGATTCTGGAGCATCGCACTCGTTTGTCACCGAAGAATTTGCATGCACTAGTAAGATTCACCCAACCAACTTGAAGCATGTTATGATAGTTCAAATACCTGGTTCAACCACAAAAGCTAGAAAATTTTGCAAAGCTATACCTATTAGAATACATGGGATAGATTTTTATGCCAATCTAATAGTACTTAGAACCAAAGGTTTGGAAGTAGTACTAGGAATGGATTGGATGTCGAAGCATAAAGGATTGTTCGATGATGACCCACAAGTAAGGGGGTGTATCGCAGTATTTTTGATAAGTAAGAGTGTCGAACCCAACAAGGAGAAGAAGGTGCTGGCTAGTGGTATGGATCAAGAATTCTCTGCAAATACTTAGCAAACGGGTTTTTAGGGGTTTTCGATAAAGCAAGTAAACAAAGTACGAGTAAATAAAAGACAGTAGGAATAAATGCAGCAAGTGGCCCAATCCTTTATGCAGCAAAGGACAAGCCGGTTGTATTTCTATAGATGACCAAACATTCTTGAGGACACATGGGAAGACTGTCAAGTGCTTTCGCTTCATATAGTTGATTAATCTTCTTTAGCTTGCTAAGTGTTGTGTGGGTGAACCTGTGCTAATGTACCACCCCATCCAAGACTAATACATACTTTTGATTATACCCCTTGCAAACATTCGTAAGTACAAGAAAGTAATTAAGGTAGAAACCTAACCACATCTTTAAACTCTAAGACCCTTACGTCCCTTGTGCAATGGTTTCCTAACGGGGTTCAGGTTTCTGTCACTCCGGCAACCCCTACGATTAGTAGCCAAATACACAATGCATTCCCCTAGGCCCATATAGGTGAAGTGTCATGTAGTCGACATTCACATGACACCACTATAAGAAGTACACCACAACTTAAATAACAATCTACTGAATCTTTCTCAACACAACTCCACTACTAACAACAAGACTTCTCCCATGTCCTCAAGAACAAAACGAACTACTCACAAGACATCATATGGATCATGATCAGAGATGGAATAATGATGTATAACAATCTGAACATAAACAAGAATTCAATGGTTCACTCAATAGCATCAACTACAAAGAGTAATCAACACCGGGAAAGTTTCCCCTATGAACTATGCAAGATTCAACGCAATTGTTATAGCAATATGGAGATGGTGATGAGGGTGCTGATGGTGATGATGGTGGTGGTGATGATGATGATCCCGATGAAGTCCAGCTTGATGGTGGTGTTGATGGCGACGATCTCCCCTCTCCGGGAAGGAATTCCCCTGGCAGAAATCTGTCTGCCGAGAGGTCTTTCTCTCAGTGTGTTCCGCCCCGCAGAGGCGGCGGAATCTTTCTGTGGTCGCTCCCCGAGTCTTATGGTTTCGTGGGGATGATATACGCCAGAGGGGAGAGGCTGGAGTGGGCCAGGGCGGCCACACCACCTCCAGGCGCGGCCTAGGCCTGCCCGCGCCATGGGGTGGTGTGGGCCCCCTGTGGCCCACCTCCACTCCATATTCTGGCATCCTTAGTCTTCTGGAAAAATAGGATTTTCCATATATTTTCCCGGATTTTCTGATCTTCGCGAATTTTCCCTCCAAACAGCACCTTTTCCATCAGAATCCTGACTACAGCGGTCCATGCTCCAAAAGTCATCAACCATGCAAAAATAGATGAAATAACATAAGTATCACCTCTCAATACGAAATATATCAATGAATAATAGTGAATTAAGACATAGAATAGTGATACAAAATGGACGTATCAACTCCCCCCAAGCTTAGACTTCGCTTGTCCCCAAGGGAAACTGGGCTCAATAAACATGACCTCAAGTTTATGGAGTGAAGAGTCGATAAAAGAATACGGACAAGAAGCATCACATTCATCAAATACATAGATCATAATAGAAGACAACTCACTATTATATAACTCAACTTGCAGTGAGTAAAGGAAACACAATAAAGATACATAAAGTGAATCGTAATTGGTAATGGAAAACTTAGCTCTTGGTCGAAGAATAGTTGATAATTTGCTGGAGTTCACAAATAGCTGGCTTTTCAATGATAGCTTTCAAAGTAGTAAACTTCAAGATAAGAGCAATGTGCAAAACAAGGAACATAAGACATGATTGCATAAATCATCATATGAATGAATGAAACACAACAACTCAAAATACTTGCTGAGATAGAAGGGAGTAGGTTTACTGACTCAACTACAAAGTAAAAGAAAGGCCCTTCAAAGAGGGAAGCAGGGATTGCAAGTCTCATAAAGAGCTCCCAAAAATTATGATACTTACTAGCTTTCAGCTCTCATTGCCCCTATCATAAGCATCTGTAGGTGATTAAGGTTAAAGTGATCAAAAATGAGGATATGCATTGACAAGTTGTAAATTGAGAATCTCATGTCCCTTGAATACGAGGGCCGCTCCTCATGCTACTCAAGTTTAGTCACCTGTAAGTTCTTGTCATCGTAAGCATATGTGTATCATTGAGAACCGCCAACGGGGTACCCCTTGCCCGATGATACGGAAGAATCCCCATAACAAAATGACAAGGCAAGCAGACAACAAGTATCTCAGCAATCTTCTTATTTACCATGGGAATATGGTGCTTTTTTCTCTCTTTCCTCTTTTCATAACCTCTTTTTTTTCTTTTCTCTTTTTCTCAATCTCTATCTCTTTTTTTATAAGAAGAATGCTTCATAGATACTCGTTATGGTTACGCTGCAGGTTTCCACCATGTCAGCATGGATTAGACCAGCTGCCCAGGCGTTTCTCTAACACACATGCATAACTCCATGGACTTACAAGCTCCCCTTTCATTTCACACCGAAGACATCCATAGACAAAAGAACATGATATCAACTTGGTACAAAGTACCAGTGCAATGTTGAAAGCGTTCCCCATGACAGCATGGTTCTGCTAATTCACAACTTACAAAGCACAAGCATATACGCAACATAGGTGAGCACAGTGGTTCAAGTTTATTAAGTGCAAGAAAGTAAAGTGTGCCATCAAGTTCGTGAGAGCTTTAATCACTAATTTTCGCATAACAAGTTTAATTTGGGAGGTAGATAAAACAAGAATTTACTTGGAATAGAAATAATGCTACTAGGTAGGTATGGTGGACACAAATGGCAAAGGTTTTGGTTTAAAGGAGGTGGATGCACGAGAAGAATACCCTCTCAGTACAGGTTTTTGGCTAGCAAGGCTGGGTAGCAAGTACAAGAGTTGAAGGAAACAAACAAACATACAAGTGATAAAGACAAACATGCAATCTTCCTCGAAAGCACAAAAGATCTTAACTAAAGAATACTAGACTTATGAGCAAATCAATAAAGAAAGATGATGAAATTATTTTTCTTTAGAGTACTTCTATCTTTTTCTTTTCAACTCTCAAAAAGGTGTTGCTACTGACCGAGCCAGGTTTGCCAAAACCAACTAAATTAACTCAATGATCCAAAAGTGATACCAATACTAACAACAAGATCAATCATATAACCACGAATTGAGAACTAATATAAGTTATGCAAAAGAGTGAATGATAGAACTTCTCATTAATATTCCATAACGGCAACTCACACCAAGGGATACATATCTAATGAGAGAGGGGACACTTCCATAATGCAAACCATACTACATAATAACTCCTCTATTCATGATATGACTCTACTAAAAAGGTAAAAAAGATAGAAGATAGTGATATGATACCGCGGCACTCCCCCAAGCTTGGAACAAACCAAGGGGATGCCAAACCTGATGACAAATTATTCCTTAGGTGGTGGTGGTGTCCTTTTGATGAGCTCCTTGATCAGTTTCCCCAAGTCCTCAATCTCGAAGGTGAGAGTACAAATCAACTCCGAGTTGTGCTCAATACGGCTCGTGATCATTTCAGTTCGTGGATCCCAGCTCTCGTGATTCTTTTTCTGTTCTTCCCTCTTGGAGTCTTCTTTTCCTGCATGGTTATGGATGAAGGTATGGAAGGGATTCTTGGTGTGTGGAGGAAGTGACTAGGGATCTGAACGGTGATGAGGAGGCTTCCCTCTAATGGCTGGATTTTCCACCACTCCAATGCTTGCAATGGTAGTGCCGGTGTGCGGGTGTTGGCCTTGCTCCTCTTCACCTTCACTCTTGGTCTCCTTCTCCTTCCCGGGGTCTTGGAGGTCTTCGTCCATGGGCTCCTTCCCTTTTTCCTTGGCGGACACCATTGTGTTTCTAAGCTTTCAAAGAGTATGTCCTGGCAGAAATAGATCGAAACGAAAACACGATGAAAACACGATATACGGACCTCGGGGGATCCGGAGGGTTATATATTACGAAGTTTCATATCAAAAGGAAGGTACTAGGAGAAAACGAGTTGGAGGCGGAGTCCTAGGTGGCCTCACCACCTGGTGGCGCGGACAGGGGTGAGCCCGCGCCATGGGGTGGTGTGGGCCACCCTGGCTCCGTTTCCGTCCCTTTTTTGCTTCGTAACTTTCCTTATTGACTGAAAACTGCAAAAATATAGTTGGATTGTATTTTCGCGGAACTTTTCTTACCAGAACTGTTACCTATTTGAAAACAGACTCTGCAGGTCTCTGAATTTGGTATCTAGTAGATTCTTCTAGAGTCATCTCTTGAATATCATTAATATCTTCATCTTCATACACTTATTACTTGAGTCATAAAACCCTTCTCTTCCTTATTACACCATTATCTCCACTTCCTGGAAATTTCTTTCACACAAAACTCCACACAGTTCTCATTAGCAACATTAGTATATATGAAGTGCTAAAACCTTTTGAGTCCAACTTCAACTGAAAACCATCAAAACAAAAGCTACTGAAACAACTCCTTCCGAAAACCCAAAAAGAATTCAAAAAGGAAATTGAATAAAGAAGCAGATGCAAGAGTGGCAAAATCTGTCAAAACAGACCAGCAGGTAAAGATGAATTTTTTCGAAAATCTTCTGTTGCTCAAATCAAAAAGTGCAAAACTAACAAAAGTTAAACAACAACCTGGGGAAGAATCACAAAAAATTACAGCTCAATCCGACATACAGAGATCTCTCACGAATTTTTACAGTAAAGCACAAAAAATCTGTTTCGGGACAGCAACTTCCCCAAATATTACTTCTCTCTCATTAGGGGTTGATCTTGACACAAAGACCAAACAAAACGGATAAGGAGCGGTTATTACCGAAGTAATAACTTCCAAGAATCAAAGAAACAAAACCAAGCTGGAAGTAAAAAAAAATTGGGTTGTCTCCCATAAAGCTCTTTCTTTATAGCCTTTAAGATGGGCATGGTAATTTTGAAGAAGCTCTCATAGGGATATGAATTGAAGTGAAAGAGAGCATTAAGAAGGAAAAACACACATATTTAAGTCTAACCCACTTCCTATATAAGGAAATTTTGTAAACAAACAAGTTATTGAAACCAAAGGCAACTTGCATAAGAAGGCAAAAGAAGTGCAACATAAAAACTTTCAGCATAAAGCGAGGAAACTTAATTTTATTGAGATACATAAGAACACTTTTCCCTCTCTGATAGTAGCTTTCAGTATCATGCATAAACTTAACAATATAGCTATCACAAGGACCATCATAGCAATGATCACTTATTCTGACAGAAAACACGAGAATACTAGCTCTCATAACACTACTATGTGAAACAATATTAGAGGTATCCTTACAAAGGATAGTGTCCTCTTTTTCATATTTAGCAACAAAGTCTTTCACACTTGATATTATAGGTTCATCAACCATTTGTTTATCAGGTTCAATAGCTTTACTCATACTTTCATTAACCGTACTAGCTATCATAGAATGTTCCTTTACCTTAACTGGAAAAGGCATTTTCTCAATATAAGGTTCAGGTAAAACATGATTAGCAGTATAAACTTCAGTATTTCTTGCAGGAACACTCTTAGCAATATCTTTATAAGGTTCATGATACTTATTCCACTTCTTTTTAGGCACTTCAATATAGGAAGCAAAAGCCTTAAAATAAGAAGCAATAGCTTGAGAGTCTAGACCATAAGCATTTTTAATATTTTGAAAGTCATCAGTTCCCATAAAAGATTCAATGCATTCATAATCATAATTTATACCTGACTCTCTACCTTTGTCATTCTCCCAATCTTCAGCATTGTCTTGAATACGGTCCAGAAGATCCCATTTAGCTTCTTCTTCCATGCGAGTGAATGATCCAGCGCAAGAAGCATCCAATAAATCCTTGTCATGTAGAGGGAGTCTTGCATAAAAGTTATTGATAATAATATTGTTGGGGAGCTCATGAATGGGACATTTGAGCATTAGTAACTTCAATCTCCCCCAAGCTTGAGCTGTACTCTCTCCATCAAGAGGCCAAAAGTTGTATATTTGATTCCGATCTTTATGAATCTCACTAGGAGGATAAAACTTTGAATAAAAGAGAGGCACTATTTCCTCCCATTCCAGAGCTTAACCACTCTTCAGCAGCTTATACCATTCCTCAGCTCTTCCTTTCAGTGATAATGAGAATAACTTCTTCTTAACTTGATCTGTAGTAATACCTGCACACTTGAACAACCTGCATAATTCATGTATAAAGAGTAAATGATCACCGGGATGGACAGTTCCATCCCAACCATAGTAGTTATCCATAACACGATCAATAATTCTTGTAGGTATTTTGAAAACAGCTTTCTCAGCAGGTGGTGGCTTATCTACTACCTTAGCAGTGGTAGTAGCATTACCAAATAAGAAACTCAGTGAAGTATCCATAACGAAAATAAAGCAACTAACAGTAGTAAACAATACTCACAGTAGAAGTTTCCTTTACCAGTTCCACTCTCCAATAGCGCTTCACTCCCCGGCAACGGCGCCAGAAAATAGTCTTGATGACCCACAAGTATAGGGGGTGTATCGCAGTATTTTCGATAAGTAAGAGTGTCGAACCCAACAAGGAGCAGAAGGTGCTGGCTAGTGGTATGGATCAGGAATTCTCTGCAAATACTTAGCAAACGGATTTTTAGGGGTTTTTGATAAAGCAAGCAAACAAAGTACGAGTAAATAAAAGACAGTAGGAATAAATGCAGCAAGTGGCCCAATCCTTTATGCAGCAAAGGACAAGTCGGTTGTATTTATATAGATGACCAAACATTCTCGAGGACACATGGGAAGACTGTCAAGTGCTTTCGCTTCATATAGTTGATTAATCTTCTTTAGCTTGCTAAGTGTTGTGTGGGTGAACCTGTGCTAATGTAACGCCCCATCCAAGACTAATACATACTTTTGATTATACCCCTTGCAAACATCCGTAAGTACAAGAAAGTAATGAAGGTAAAAACCTAACCACAGCTTTAAACTCTAAGACCCTTACGTCCCTTGTGCAATGGTTTCCTAATGGGGGTTCAGGTTTCTGTCACTCCGGCAACCCCTACGATTAGTAGCCAAATACACAATGCATTCCCCTAGGCCCATATAGGTGAAGTGTCATGTAGTCGACGTTCACATGACACCACTAGAAGAAGTACACCACAACTTAAATAACAATCTATTGAATCTTTCTCAACATAACTCCATTACTAACAACAAGACTTCTCCCATGTCCTCAAGAACAAAACGAACTACTCACATAATATGGATCATGATCAGAGATGGAATAATGATGTATAACAATCTGAACATAAACAAGAATTCAATGGTTCACTCAATAGCATCAACTACAAAGAGTAATCAACACCGGGAAAGTTTCCCCTATGAACTATGCAAGATTCAACGCAATTGTTACAGCAATATGGAGATGGTGATGAGGGTGCTGATGGTGATGATGGTGGTGGTGATGATGATAATGATCCCGATGAAGTCCAGCTTGATGGTGGTGTTGATGGCGACGATCTCCCCTCTTCGGGAAGGAATTCCCCTGGCAGAAATCTGTCTGCTAGAGAGATCTTTCTCTCTCGGTGTTTTCCGCCCCGCAGAGGCGGCGGAATCTTTCTGTGGTTGCTCCCCGAGTCTTAGGGTTTCGTGGGGATGATATACGCGAGAGGGGCGAGGCTGGAGTGGGCCAGGGCGGCCACACCACCTCCAGGCCCGGCCTAGGCCTGCCCACGCCATGGGGTGGTGTGGGCCCCCTGTGGCCCACCTCCACTCCATCTTCTGGCATCCTTAGTCTTCTGGAAAAATAGGATTTTCCATATATTTTCCCGGATTTTCTAATCTTCACGAATTTTGCCTCCAAACAGCACCTTTTCCATCAGAATCCTGACGGCAGCGGTCCATGCTCCAAATGTCATCAACCATGCAAAAATAGATGAAATAACATAAGTATCACCTCTCAATACGAAATATATCAATGAATAATAGTGAATTAAGACATAGAATAGTGATGCAAAATGGACGTATCATTCGACTGTGCCAAGAAATTGGATGCTATGCTGGCAAAAGGTTTGATTCAGCCAAGCGCATTGCCATGGAGATCGCCCGTGTTGTTCGTCGACAAGAAGGATGGAGGCAACCATTTGTGCACAGATTATCGGAAGCTGAATGATGTCACAATCAAAAACAAGTACCCTTTACCCAAGATAGAGGATCTGTTTGATCAGTTGACTAGTGCCAGAGTATTCTCTAAGATCGATCTTAGGACTGGTTATCACCAACTTAAGATTTGTGCAACGGATATTCCAAAGACCGCCTTTACCACCAGATACGGATTATATGAGTATACGGTCATGTATTTTGTATTAACCAATGCCCCCGCTTATTTCATGAATCTCATGAATAAGATCTTTATGAATTTTCTAGATAAGTTTGTCGTTGTGTTTATCGACGATATTCTTATCTACTCCAAGTCAGAAGAAGACCATGAGCAACATCTGAAAATCATTCTTGAAACCCTTAGAGAGCATCAGTTGTATGCCAAGTTCAGCAAATGTGAGTTTTGGCTGAAAGAAGTAGGATTCCTCGGACATATTGTGTCGGCAGGAGGAGTCGCTGTTGATCCCGCCAAGATCAAAGATGTCGAAGAATGGGAAGCCCCAACCACTCAAACCCAAGTACGTGCATTTCTCGGATTAGCAGGATATTACCGCAAGTTCGTAGAAGGATTTTCGAGCATCGCAAGACCCATGACTCAATTGTTGAAGAAGGACAAGAAGTTTGACTGGACTGACAAATGAGAAGCAAGTTTCCAAGAGCTCAAGAAGAGATTGATTTCATCCCCAATATTGATTATGCCAGATATCAAGAAGCCGTTTGATGTATATTGTGATGCATCCAAGATTGGTCTCAGATGTGTGTTGATGCAAGAAGGCAAAGTCATCGCATACTGTCTCGACAACTGAAGCAGCATGAGCAGAACTACCCTACTCATGATCTTGAACTAGAAGCCGTAGTTTTAGCCTTGAAGACATGGCGTCATTATCTTATGGGTAATCGCTGTGAGATTTACTCAGATCACAAGATCTTGAAGTATATTTTCACTCAGAAAGAGCTGAATATGAGGCAAAGGAGATGGATAGAGTTAATCAAGGATTGTGACCTTGGCATTCACTATCACCCCGGTAAAGCCAATGTGGTAGCGGATGCTCTTAGCAGATTGCCATGTAGGTTAAACACCATGATCAAGGAGAAGCAACCAAGTTTGCATGAGGAGTTGGAGCAGTTTAGAACTGAGCTAGTTAGCAAAGGATTTTTAGCTAGCATTGAACTTCAACCCACTTTGATTAGCCAAATCAAGGAATCCTAGAAGGGAAATGCAAGTATCGACGGAATCAAGCGTCGTATTGGTACAAGCAAGGTGCCTGGATTCACCGAAGACGAAGAAGGAGTTCTGTGGTACAAAGGACATATCTGTGTGCCAGCAGAATTGGAGCTGAAGCAAGTTATCATGCAAGAAGCTCATGATACTCTTTATTCTATCCACCCCGGAGGAACAAAGATGTTTCAAGATTTGAAGGAGCAATTTTGGTGGCATAAGATGAAGAGAGAAATCGGAAGCTACATCGCCAAGTGTGTTATCTGTCAGAGAGTCAAAGAGGAACATCAGAGACCCGCAGGACTATTGCAACCATTGCAGATTCCGGAATGGAAATGGGATTCCGTCGAAATGGACTTCATCACTGGTTTGCCTACTTCTAGTAGGGGAAATGACTCGATCTAGGTCATCGTTGATAGACTGTCCAAGGTAGCCCATTTTATACCTGTCAAGACAACCTACCAGAGTTCGAAGCTAGCTGAGTTATACGTTGCTAGAATAGTCAGTTTGCATGGAACCCCCAAGACCATAGTGTCGGATCGAGGAACCCAATTTACCTCAAGATTTTGGCAGAAAGTCCAAGGAGGATTAGGAACCAAGTTGAATTTTAGCATAGCTTATCACCCGTAGACCGACGGACAAACTGAAAGAGTCAACCAAATCCTAGAAGATATGTTGAGAGCTTTTGTGTTAGAGTACGGATCAAAATGGGAGGATTGTCTGCCGTTCGCAGAATTCTCATAAAACAACAGTTATCAAGCCAGTTTGCAAATGGCCCCATTTGAGTTCTTATATGGAAGAAAGTGCCGTACCCCTTTGAATTGGTCGCAAGTAGGAGAGAGTCAGATTTTCGGACCCGACATCCTACGATAAGATGAAGAGAAGGTTCACAAAGTCCGTGAGAACCTCAAGACCGCCCAATCCAGACAGAAGAATTATGCTGACAAGAGACGTAGAGACCTGACTTTCAATGTCGGAGATTTTGTGTATCTCAAAGTTTCGCCATTGAAGGGAACGCAACGTTTTAGTCTGAAAGGAAAGTTAGCCCCCAAATATATCGGACCCTTCCAGATTCTGAATCGTCGAGGAGAAGTATCGTATCAACTAGAACTGCCTGAAGAGATGTCTTCCATCCATAATGTGTTTCATATCTCGTTACTTCGCAAATGCTTGGAAGTGCCGGAGAAGACCGAAGTTTTCAAGAACATCGATCACCGAGCCGTTGATATCAACAAGGTTCTAACGTATCGTGAAGTGCCCATCCGTATCTTGGAGGAAGCTTACAGAACCACCAGGACCCGGAGTATCAAATTTCTCAAGATCCAATGGAGCAACCAAACTAAAGAAGAAGCCACTTGGGAGCAAGAAGATTACATTAGGACTAAGTTTCCAGATCTCTTTAGTTCCTAGTTTTCTTTCTTAAATCTCGGAACGAGATTTTTTTAAGGGGGGAAGGTTTTTAACATCCCAAAAACTTTAACCAAGGTTATCAAGATCCAAATCACCCAATTTAGGGTTAACAAAAACTTTTTATCATTAAAACAATTAGGAATGCATATGTGTGTTGCATTAATATATAATTGTTTTGAATTGCCATGTTTGTTTGTTCTAATGGTTGTAAAATGATTCAAAGATGAATTCCACATCATCTAGATCATTCCCAAGCAAAGTCTAAAGAAAAAGAAATCAAATGGAATTAATAAATGCAAATGGTCATTTGTGCCATTTTAATCCACTAGGTCACTTTGGGTGTTCCTAGATGTCAATTTCAAACAGAAACAATTCTAACTCTTTGCACCCCTTGCTAGTACAAGTAATGATCTGCCAAGGCCGACTTTGAATTCTTACAAAACCATTTGAACTCTAATTTTAAATGGCATTTAAAAATGGAATCCATTTCATATGCATAGATCACACTTTTTCAAAAGCACCCAAATTAATTCACCTTGACAATCCCAAGAAACCACGGATGCTTAAGTATATGACTAACACATCCACCAAAAATCTTTTAAAAATTCAATTGAAATCTTCTTGCGGCCATTTTGTCAAACAGTTGGCAGGCAAATAAAATCTTCCTAACTAACACTATTGTTGATCAATGCTTTGTCGAGCTATTTGGCTCAATCTTGTCCCCTCTGCTCTCCCTTGTCCCCCTAGCTCTAACCAAGCCATCACAGAGCTACCATTTAGCCCCCAGTTGTAGTGTCGCGCCACCCCGACACCATGATCGCCGGCCGACCATGCACACGTCGCAGGAGCACACACCGCTCTCTTCCGCCACTCCAGGGAGGTAGGCGTGATAGCACTGCCGCCCTTGGTCCCTTCCCCGAGCCTTGCTAGCCCCTGGACCACCGAGGAACGCTCGTGCCCACCGCCTCTGCACCGTGCACGGCTCATGCCAGAGCGCTGTCCCCCGCAGACCCGCACAAGCCGCGCCTCGACCCCAGCTCGTGTGCGTCGCTCCGCCTTAACCCCAGCACACACCCAGACACACCCATTTGCCACCGCGCGACCAGCAGCCGCCATGAACCGCGTTGAGCACCGCCTCTGCCGCGCAGAGCGTCACCCTTTCCCGACCAAACGCCACCGCCCCTAGCATCGCCATCAAGTCGTAGCTGACCACTAGGAGGCAAGCCACCGTCCACCTACACCGCCCATGCCTCTAGCACCCTGTACTGTCGTCACCGACGAGCTCACCGTAACCCTCATGGTCTCCTCGTCGAGCCTATATAAGGAGCCCTCCCCAGCACCATTTCCTCACACCACTCAACTCCCCTCTCTCTCAGAACCACCTCACACCATCACCGGAGTTGCTTGAGCAGCAGTTCGCCGGAATTGCGTCGTAGTTCGCCATATCATAGAAGAAAGGGGCCCGTCGATTTCGTCCACCCCAGGAGCCGCCACGACCTCGCCTGAGTCCATCGTCTCCTCGTTTGATCGCCCCCATAGCCACGTTAGCTGGAGCTCTGGTAAGCCCCCATCACACCCCCACCGAGCCGCTAGGATTCCGTCTCGCCAGCGACCTGTCCGTCGTCGATGACGAGCCACGCCCGTTGATCTAGGTTCTAATCGCACGACCCACATCACCCCATACCGCTTCGCGTTAGAAGAGCCGCTGACATGCGGGTCCTCCCTGTAAGCTGTCCTCTGCGTCGCGGAGTGTCACTATGCCAGCCCGTTAGTGTTCTCGCGCTGGCCCTAGAATTTAAATTTAGGATTTTCTATTTAGACTTAATCTAGTTTCTGTCCACTAGTTTAAAAGCCAATTCAGAAAGATCTACTAAACCAAATTGAATGATTCAAATTTTGCTAAAAAGATAATTCAAATATCTATCCAAGCCTGTTGGATTTAAACAAACAGAGACTTTTCTACATTCAAATATTTTTCAAAAATCAACCATAATAGCTTTTGAGTTGATTCCACCTCTCAAAAATCACATTTGAATATACCTATCTAAATATGTAATAATATTTAGGTTTGCATGCATTGACTTTGGACTAGTACCAAAATAATGCTATATAGGCATTTCTAGTCACTTTAAATCATTAAATATTAATCTTAAACTTTATAAAATGTGATCCAACATTTAAATCACATTCCCATGTATTAGAATAAGTGGTGATGACATGTGTCCACATGATCCCATATTTTAATTGGAGAATATTAAATCTTAGTTAATTTCAATGAGTAGAAATTACTTTTCTCAAATAAAATAAATGAAACTAGTTCATTAAATCTTGTGATGTATGTGATGATACTACATCATCAAGTGTGTGCCTTAGTGTGCTAAATAGACTAGTTAAGTAATGTTTGGTGATTGTGTATTCCGTATATATTTATAGACGATAGTACCGACCAAGTCTACGAGGAGGAGGAGTTCTACCCCGAAGAAGAAGAGGAGAATTTCAACCACTGCACCAATCAAGGCAAGCCATCATTAAAAATGCAAGTTAACACTTGCAAGCTATTATTGGCAAGCTAATACTTGCAAGCCATCATTAACAATGCAAGCTAACCCTTGCAAGCTAGATAACCTAAGCAGGATGCATTAGGCATGCTTTGGTTATACCTTTTTGATTTATACCCACCCCAAGTTTTCTTACAAGATTTACTTTCTTTTACTTTATCAAAGTTCTTTACTTTGTTTATAGATAGCATAAAGAGTATAAAACTTGACGTAACTAGTTAGACTTAGATGTCATTCTATGGCATGAGGTTGAGATTAGCATCCTACTTTAGTGAACACTCTTAACTTAGTGATTAGAGCTAAACCCAAAAACTTGATTACTTTAGATGGGAATACTTGGTGAAAATGACTTGTGAAAACCTTGTAATGATGAGTCATTCTATTGAGATGTTTTGACATGTGTTGAGAAACATAAATGGTTTATGATGATGATGAAAATGTTGAGGCATGAGCCTTAGCCCTTTATAAAAACTGATGGTTGGGTTCAGATGCGATATCATTCCAATTTTACCGTACAACCACAATACCTGAATTGGGTAAGGCTTAGCCAGAAGTTTATATGAATTAGTATTAGTTCCCTCGTGGGAGAGGTTTGAGATGAGGCTACCTCTCGATGTTGTCCACCTATGCAGTGCCTAGGATGGCAGATGGCCATGGTTGGGAGGCCAAGCTCATAGGAGAGGTGCTTATACTAGAGTGTGTAAATGAAAGGTTATGTTTGATTATCTGCATGCTAAGTATGATGATTTAGGGTTACCCCTGACATATGTATCGAATTTTGTGGTAAAAGTGTACCACCTCTGCAGAGTGTCAAACTATTCGAATAGCCGCATCCGCGGTTATGGACAGTTGGAGTGGCCATACTGTTCCGTTGACAGATGTTTTTAAAATAAATTGTGACATGACTTGACCACAACATAGTTGTGACTATGACAACTAAGTTCCCACTTAGGTGAATTTTAAACTTTATTTTATATTTTTTTATTTCTGAACTCATCTTAGGTTTCAAACTTAACTTTGCAAATAAACTTAGAGTTTAGCATTCCTACTATGGCTTTATTTCTTTATTTCTGAACTCAACTTAGTTTGCGAGTACTTAAAAAGTACTCATGGCTTTGTCCCTGGCTATTTTCGTGGCTAGACTATGAGGAGGACTATCCGGAAGGAGGATAGCGGGACGGTTACGATAACTAGGATCATTTCCCATCGTCAGTATTGCCTGTGACACTGAAGATAGAGCTCACCGCTACGCTATTTATTCTGCTACTTGTTTGTACTAAGAATGGATCATGAGATCCTTTATTTGTGTAAGACCTTATTATGGTTTGTAATGGATGATGTACTGTGATATGCAATCTATTATGTCTCACAAAAATAGTAATTATGGGATTGCGATGTATGGCATAACAGGCATCTGGGATTAAAAATCCGGGTGTTGACAAAGGGGAGGAAGTTTCACAGTGCGCGCGCGTGGCGATTGGCGAGCGCTGCCGCGCGGCATTTGTAGCGCGCGCTACGTGGCGCGGGAGATTTGGCGTCCCGGATAGCACATCAGCCCGCGCGCGGCAAAATATCGCGCGCGCGCTATTTTCGCGCCACTGCTGCAGGAGGTATAGAGCGCGCGTGCTGCAAATTGGCGGTTAGAATAGCGCTGCGCTATTTTTGGGCATCTGCAGGAGATGCTCTAAGACGACTATAATCGGATTGGATCACACATGCCTTTTAAAATTGGGGTGAATGGGATCTTTGATGAAGCATTGGTGAGCATAGGAGCGGGTTTACGATGCACCTAAACAACCATGATAATGACGTTTTCCATGTAGATTTTATGATTGTGTTTAATGACGCAATTGATCAGCTGATGCTCCACGAGGTTGCTGGATTGGCGGTTTACCTGGTCAAATATGCATGAAGCTTGTACACTTTGAGTGTATGCATATCAGTCTCGCCTTTGGGTGTTTCTATGTTCATTACTACACTCTGATCTGTTATTCGGGGTACGTCTGGTCACACTTCAAATTTCAAAAATAATTTTTACAAATGATCAATTTGTAAAATCCAAACAAGTAATTGTGAAAAATTGTACCAGATTGTCCACTTTACTCTTAAAGAGAGGGTACAAAAACAGATATATTTTCTAAATCAGCAGTGATGCATTGGAGTAGTGATGCTTACCATGCGCCCGAAAATCAATATCATACCAATATTCACCTCTTATGGCTTCTATTAAATCTGAGAAATTGAATTGTACATCTTCCATGTTTTTGATTTTGATGTGGATTTTGTTACATGTAAAGTGTCCTATTGATAATATAAATCATACATCCGCAAGAAAAGAGTGCCACACGCGAGCGGAGCGAAAACTAAGGAGAATTTCGTCATTCTGTAGAAAGCATGCGAGTACTTTGATTGTTTACTTAATAAAAATAACTAGATGGTCTTTATTGTTCCACTTTCTAGGCAACTGAGAAGATAATCTCAATTTGTCAATTGTATTTCTCTCAGAAATAGGAATTTAACTCAAAGAATTTATCATACAAATAGTAACACGCACGAGCAAAGAGCGGAACGCATGAGCAAACAGTACCACACACGAATGGAGCAAAAACTAAACAAGAGGAATTCCGTCATTCCGCACAAAGCATGCCGGTACTTTGATTGCTTACAGAATCAAAATAACTATATATTCTTTATTGTTCCGCTTTCAAGGTAACGAGAAGATAATCTTCAACTTCAGTTTTTCAATTTTATTTCTCTTGGAAATACAAATTTAACTTAAAGAATTTATCACACAAATAGTAAATTTGTTAGAACTTACTTATTATCGAATTCAGAACAAGAAGATCCACCCTAAATTATGGGGTAAAAACACAAAATAGTTAGTGATTTTAGTGCATATAAAAAGAAAACGGATATTCGAATCTCCTCCACGCTCATGTCACATTATTCCACTTTAAATAAAACGGTGAAGGATATTCTATTAGTAATGCCAAAATGTGTGGAGCGTTTTTTTTCGGGGAGAAGAGAGCTTTCATATATTAGAAATAACAGGTTTTACATACTCCGACTCAACCAAATCAGCCACAGCCAGCGGGACATGCCCCAGCCAGAAGTAGCTTTGTCCTGAAAATCTAGCTACATCAGCAAGCATATGAGCCACCTGGTTGCTCTCTCTTCCAATTTTCACTACTTCAAAATCAAGACAAATATCTTGAATGTTCTTTATATGTTCATACAAATTCCATAGGCGAGACGGGCCCTGATTCCTTCGCTTAAGTGCTACAACGACCACAGAGTTGTCGGACTCCAGAATAACCGAAGCATTTTTAGCATCATGAACAGACTGAAGGCCCAAAAGGCATGCCTTTGCTTCAGCTTCAGGCACATCTTGGCAACTGATCCCAGTAGCGTTGCGTGCCCATAACACCTTCCCATAATGGTCACGGCAAATGCACGCAATAGAGCATGTTCCATTGTTTGCCTCAACGGAAGCATCCACATTAATTTTGATCCACCCGTCAGCAGGCGCCTCCCAGATCCTCTTAAGATCAGGATTTGGAGAGTCCTTAATCAGGTTCACTTTAGCTTCAGTACAAGTTTCCATGCTTAAGATGTGTTCGTTTCCTTTCCTGCTATTTTTTGACCCGCAACTAAGATTCAGTTCCTGCAAATATCTATTAAGGAAATGAATAGACCTAACAACACTGTCTTCACCTTTCTCATGAACGGCATCATTTCTCAGGTGCCAACATCGCAATAGAATCATCAGTACTAGCCCCCTTCTGTCTTTGTTGATGCCGGCGAGCAGTACAAGGAGCCAGTCTGGGCCAGAGAACTGAAAGAGAGATTCAGCTGGAAGATCCTAGTTTTTCCTCATCTCCTGTCTTAACGCCCTTGATTTTGTGCAAGAAACCGTAGCGTGGAAACTATTTTCTGTTTCACGACCACAGATAAAACAAGTTCTTTCTACTTCTAGATTTCTGCGGTATTTGTTCTGTTTAGTAGCCAAGTTGTCGCAGGCTGTTCGCCAACTAAAATTTTTCACTTTATTTGGAACAGGGGCGTTCCATATAATCTTCCATAAACTTCTATTGTTATCATTCGCGGAGCTGGTTCCGAGTCTGCTCTGGATATTGTTTTTCAGATTGTACGCCAGCTTGTACGCACTCTTGACCAAGAACACCCCATTGCTTTCATAATGCCAAGCAAGGAAATCGTTCCTGGATGCTACTGGATTATTCAACTGCAAGATGACATCAGCATCGTGTGGGTATACGATTATGAGGATGAGCCGTACATTCCAAGTTCCAGTACCATCATCGACAAATTGATGCACCTTCCTATGTCTATCCTTTTATTTTCCCCGTTGTGTTTTCAGAGCATAGTTTCTAGGCAGCCAATTGTCCCTCCAAATTCTAATGTTCTTTCCATCTCCAATCCTCCAAACAATGCCTTGTTTTAACAAATCAAGTTCATGCTCAATTCCATGCCAAACTGGGGAAGCTTCAGATCTGAATACAGTATCAATTAGGTTTCCTCTAGGATAATATATGGCCTTCATTAGTTTAGCAGCTAGATTATGGGTGTTTTGGGTTAGCCGCCAAGCTTGGCGAGCTAAGAGCGCTTGATTGAATAAAGTGGAGTCCCTAAAGCCCATGCCTTCTTGTTGCTTTGGCTTTATCAAGGTCTCCCACGATGCCCAACGAACTTTGCGCTTGTCTTCATCCTCTTCCTACCAGAATTCTCTGATGATCTGCATGTAGTCCTCATGGAAGGAAGCGGGCAGTTTGAAAATTTCCATCACATGGATGGGAAGAGCTTGAGCTACAGACTTGATTAACGGTTCTTTACCTCCCATGGACATGAGTCTTTCATCCCATATATTTAGTCTTTTGCGGAATCTGTCTTTAATGGGCTGAAAATTCCTAGCTTTCATTCTTCCTTCGGAAGTGGGAAGGCCGAGGTATTTTTGTGGAATCTGTCTTTTATACTTTTCGCATTCAGTTCTAGCTATTTCTAGTCGATTAGAGGAAATAGCTAGAACTGAATGCGAAAAGTATAAAAAAACATCTTGTATGCTGGACCTAATATAATTCTCTTCGGGAGTGTCATCCTAACACTTGTGCAACCATGTAACTACACATCACGTCATCGATCGGTGCAACAAGCACTGATCAATCCTTACAAGTGCAAATCATACATCAACCGGTTGGTAGCTAATATTCCTAAAAACTATTTGGACATGATAACATATTCTCTTTTGGAGCGTCTCATAGCACTTCGTGCAGCCATGTATGTATGCCTCAGTGTGCAGCCATGTATGTATGCCTCAGTGCTGGAGTGCAATGTAAGCCCGTGTGGTGCCCCGCAAAAACCACTACTAGAAAATCGCGTTGTTTTTGTGCATTGCATCATCATGACCGCATGCTCATGTTATCATGCCGCATTGCATTTGAGCATCGTCATCATCATGCATTTGTTTGTCTGAAACTATTTTTTGAAAAACATATTTTTTGTTTTCTAAATACCTCGCCTGTGTTTCAAATCCAAAACCCGGGTCTCCGGATTATTTCGTTTTGCCTACCAACGGTTTTCAAAAGCCCCGTTCTAAATAATAAAAATATTAGTTTATTTTTAGGGGGCAGCCGTACCGGGCCGATCCGACCCAGTCGGCCACCCCCAGTACAAAAATCAGAAACCCTAAACCCTTTTTCCTACCTAACTCTAACCTACCCAGTCCCCAGCCACATCATCCCACCCAATCGCAGATCGCCACATCAGCCTACTCCAAATCCCCACCAACCACCTTCTGCCACCTCTCTCCACCCACTACCCCAGCGCCACCTCATCTCCCGCCCAAATCCCTGCCTCCACCAACTCCCACACCACACCAGCCCCGCCTCGGGATCCCCCCACCTGCCTCCCGCCCTGGCCCCACAGCCCCCACACCCTGAACCGCCTCGTGCCCCTCCCCTGGCCCCACCGACCTGGGCGCGTCCCCCCATCCACACGCGCACGACCCCGTCTCGCTCGCCCCGTTCCCCCCGTCAGCCGCCGCCCCGTCGTTCCTCCTTCCCCGCCGCCGGCCTCCTCCACCGCCTCTGTCCCCGCTCGGCCCCCCCGTCTCCCCCGCGTTCCTCTCCTCCCTTTCTCGCGAGGCCCTCCCCTCTGCCGATCCTCGCCGGCCTCCGCGCCGCCGTCGCCTGCCCTCTCCCCGGCTTTGCCCCGCTGCGGAGCTCTCCGGCCTTCTCCGCCGCCGCCGGCTCGCGTCGACCACCTCCGGCCATCCGCGTCGCCCCTCCACGCGCTGGCCTTCCTCTGCCTCGGGGTACACCCCCGCTCCTCCTCGTCTTCCTCCCCGCGCCCCGGCGCCCTCCTCTCCTTCCTCTCCCCCTCCCCGGCCGCATCTCCGTCGGGTCGCCGCGCTGTCCACCTCGACCGTGCCGCCCGGCCGCGGTCTCCGCTTGTCCCACCTGGCGCCGACCCTCTGCCTCCCCGTCGCCGCCTCCGCCCGAGCCGAGCTCCTCTCCGGCCGCCGCTTGCGCCCTCCCGCCGCCTGTCTCCCCGCCGTCGGGCCCTCCTCGCTGCAAGTCAACACCGTCCGAGCCGCCGTCGCCACCACGTCATCTCCCCGTGTCCCCGACCCCGCGCGTAGGCGCCGGTCAACGCGCTCGTCGCCTCCGCCGGCGTTCCTCCACCGCGGAGCTTTTTCTGCAGCAGCGTTGTCGCGTCTTGCCGCGACCTCGTCGTCCTCGTGTGAGCTTCGTGGCGCCAGCAACCTCCGTCTCTGCTCCAACCCGAACCGCGTGCAACCGAGGCCTGCAATCGTGTTTGTTCCGTCAGGAAGGGTGGTGACCGTAATGCAAGGAGTTTGGGGTACTGTGTGTTCTGTGTTGTTTTTGTTGCTGCAAGAAAAGAGGTGATGTGGACTCGCTTGTTTGAGACCCTCGGGATGGACAAGTTTGACCGAAAATTCTCGACAAGATCTTCCTCTCGGAACCCAAAGACCGATCCCGAACCCTCGGCAAACCCCCAAGCTCCTCAAGTTCTCCATCCTAGAACCCGAAGGCGAAGGCGCTGCATGCCGAGACCTCCGCCATGGAGCGCCAAGACCGTATACCCCGAAGACCGAACCCCGGGCGCGTCAAGTTCTCCTTCCCGGATTCAAGGACTCCGACATGTGCGACAAGTACTCCTTCCCGGACCCGATGCTCGAGGACCGAACGCCAAGATCGCCTACACGGAACGACAAGCACTTCACCCCGGATGCCGAGACCGACCTGATGGCGCGGACCCGACAAGATCTTCGTGACGACAAGATCGACACCGACCAGGGCGAATCCGGTGCGTCCCGACGCCGAACCAAGTCCTTCTCCACGGAACGCCAAGATCTACTCTGTTATCCGAGGACGATCCCGCCGAGACCGAACCCCAGATCCGGACCCTGAGACCCGGCCCCGAACCCTCGGAGCCCAAGTTCGCCGAACCCTAATGTGATTCCCTATCCGAGACCCCATTATTTTTATAATATGACATTATCGTTTGTTGCATATTAGATTGTTCATCTCGCATGCATATCATGTGGTTAGGGGCATTATGCCGATTCATCTCATAATTAAATATGGAGTCTATATGCGGGATATCTTTGTCTTATTCCGGACTCCATTTAAATTGGTATAGCGAACCGAAGCCATGTTTTGTCTTGCTAATCTAACATTTAAATTGCGGGGTATCTAAACCACATGAACCTTCTAAATAAATGTCGGAACCCCGGTTCCGCTTAATATGACCTAATTGCATCGCATGCCTGCCATGTCATACATCATACATGCATCATGCCCGATCTTCTGCCGTAACATTAAATATTGCATCCGGTGTTTCTTCTAGTGCTTTGCTTCTTCACGGATTAGGCCGATGAGTTGATGCGAGTGTCGACCCGATCTTCGGATGAACCTTCGGCAATGTTTTCAGGCGAGCATCTCCCCCTTTCTACCTATCTTACTTTTATAGTATTTATTCCCTCCTGTTGATCTATTGCTATCTGTGTTGCGATGCTCTAGTTTTCGTGCCTGTGATATCCCCATGCAGCCTTATATTGCCTTGGACACATCCTATTACCTGTTGTCTGGTAGATAGTTGGACTTGCGCGTCGTAGTCGCTTGCTCAAGTGTTGTTGCGTGTCGTCAAGTACCACAGTTGTTGGAGTATTGCCGTGTGTTTAATGTTGGAGTAGATCAAGACTTTAATTACTGTTTAATAACTAAAATTGAAGTAGGTAATGCAGAGGCACCGGTGGGTAATGTTGGAGGGGCATGGCCATGCTCATTTTCGGTAAAGGATATCAACATTATATCAATTACACTTTGCCTCTATAGCAATACAATATTAAGAGACTAACGAAGACCTCGAGGATGCACACATGCATATTATTAAAAAGGAAGAAAACAAAAGGAGCAAAAGTGATGCACGGTGAGCAGCAGTTACTAGACTTTGTAATAATGTCTTATACCCATCTGACATACCTTCCCAAACCGCACAAGGTTGCGACCCCCGAGCACCCCGTCCGCCTCGCCTCGCGCCGCCGGCAGGGCCGCGAGCGCCCCCATCCTCGCATGCTACTGGCCGAGATGCATGCGCGCCTCGAGCTACCTCGTCCCCGCAGTCAATTCCAGGTCAAGGTCACCGGTTACTCGGCCCCTCATTTCCGGCAGCACCGCCTATGGTTTATCCCCTTCCCCTCCCCAGTCCCCACCTCGTTCCTTTGGGCGCTAGGCCGATGGGAGGACGACTTTGGTGCCTGTTCGGAAGGACACATCTGGGAGGGAGCTTTCTGGGAGCGACAACTAACATGATGCAAGTAAACAAGCCTAAGTTATCCCAGTGCAGTCGAGATTCTTAGACAGCTACCTCTCCTGGGGAACTTAACATCATGTTTCTAATGTCCGAGTATCAGTTTGGGCTCTATTATATTTCTGACTAAAAGTTTCTCATTGTCTTTAAGTAAATCAAGATATAATGATAAGGTATTTCTGTATGAAATGGAGGCCTGCACTTTGGATACCTGGTAACTACCATGTTGGAATTGCAACTCAGGTTTGCATATCTTATTGCACATTTACTCCGTATTCAATGTTGAATCCATTGCAGTTCGTGTATACTATATTCTGATGTAGTAGATTTTTTGTCTTCTTGCTTATTTGAAGCAATATTTTATTTTCTATAGAACTGAATAAATCTTTGCTCAGTTACCTGGATTTAGTATAAACCACTCATATACGTTCCTATAACTTAATACTAACGTGATTTCCTCTTTCTGAATATAGTTGGTCAGCACCCTCATTCCATCTATGTTGTTTTCTGTCATAATAATTAAAAATTAATCATCATGAACTTGTGATGAAATATTATTATGGTTAATTCATTCATTTCAGAACGTTGTATTTATTACTTCTTTTAAACTGAATTTTCATAGTGAATTTCTTGTTTATTGTTGTGAATACTTTTTCCATTCAGTTATAGGAGTACTATCGCTAATCAGATTACTTGATAGGTGCATCTTGTGACTGGACTCGTGAATACTTCACTCGAGATGATCAATTAAGTCGTAAGTGTCAATTATTTTCTTTCCAATTGAATTGATGCATGGGCTGGGTAGATAGGGGAGCAGCAATGGTGAAATTCCACATTATTCAATTTTCCTTGGTTTGATTCAGTTGGTTGCTCCGCACTATATTGAGTGCTCTTCTTATAATAATCAAATTATATAGTGAGTCAAGGATGTGTGATTTAAATATTTTAAATTCTATCCATGGAGGAAATTAGATGGTTTAAAGGGAAAGTCTGATAAGTCGAAAAATTTAGAGAAGAATGCAACGCAAGCATACAAAAGTAAAAAGATATGCATTGCGTCGAATAGTTTGGAGCCTCCATGGCACATTTTTTCTCCCGTTGCAACGCACATGCTTGTTTCCTAGTATTATTAAAAAGGAAGAAAACAAAAAGAACAAAAGTGATGCACGGTGAGCAGCAGTTGCTAGACTTTGTAATACATGTCTTATACCCATCCATTGTGGTATAGTATACCACTTGGATATGTATACAATATGTTTTGCCTTCCGGGGCTTCCCATGGAGAAGGTGTCCCGTGACAATTAGTTGTTCTAGAAGACACAGGTTCTTCTGGATCTCCATGGCGCGCAGGTCATGGGACTGCTAACCCTGCCCTAGCAAAAACCTAGAGGTTGAGGATGTAAAAAATGCACCCCCGTTCCGAATCTGGACTATGCAATCTGGCTTACACGAGATCAAACCGTGCTAGTCTATTTGCTCAAGACCAAGTTCTTCTTGCTCAGGTCATGGGTCTTGAGCACACCTCCGAGGTACGGGTGACATTGGAAGATATTTGCTCCTCACAGTCACGTGACAAGGTCAATATGTTATGTCGTGCTTTGTCTTCCGAACTCAGTTCATCACCAAGATGAAAGTATTTGCTTCCAAACTCGCTGCTACAAGAAAGAAAGTTGATGACGATGAGCTCAAGGGCTACATTAGTGCAGGCCTTGGTGGTGAATATGCTCCAATTGTGGCCTCCATCAATGTAGTGCCTTCCACCACATTAATGTGTGCCCATATGCAAGCTTTTGATAACACTCAAAATATGTTGACCCAGACGGGGCATAATACTGGATCTTTTTAGTCCTTGGCAAACGATGCCTCTCACTGCTAAAACAACTAAAATAATTGTGATGATCCTCGTCTGATAATGTGTGTCAATCTACATGCCAATACCGTCATGATGGTGGTGCAAAGTATCATGATTATGCTTGTGACGGTGGACGTCAGAATCGTCGTGATAGCGGTATCTACCGCCGCAGTGGAGATGGTGGTCAGTACAACCAGGGGTGTGGTGCCCCAAGGGAGGTTGTCGTCACGATCGGATACCCACCCCTTCTCATAATGTTACGTGCCAAATCTGTAAGAAGTACGCTCACCCTGCCAATGTATGTTGGTGGCTCTACTCTGACAACAATGACGATGACGACTCGCATACTGAAGAGAAAGGTGCATATGGCATTGATACCAATTAGTATATGGACAGTGGTGCCACAGATCATGTCACTAGTGAATTAGACAAGCTACACACTCACGTAATTACAAGGGATGTGATCAAGTGTACGACAATTACGCATATTGGTAAGTTAACATTGCATATCCTCATATTTAATTCTAATTCCGTAGAATCCTACATGTTCCTAGTGCATCCAAAAGTCTTTTATCTACTTACAAACTTGCCCTGGACAATACTGCTTTTCTTGAATTTCCTCCCCCTTTATTTTATAAAGGATTGAGCCATGAACAAAATCATGTTTAGAGGTCGTGACATGATGGTTTATATCCTCTCGTGCCCATCCTCTTTGAGTCTCAAAAGAAAGCCTTCATCACCATCAAGCCTTATTCATCCACATGGCATCATCGTCTAGGGAATCCATCCTCCTTTATGTTCACCAAGTTCTTAGGAAAAATAAACTTGATTTTTCGCCTCAAATAAATCTCTATCTGTATGATCCTTGTCAACAAGCAAAGAGTTATCAATTACCTATCCTATCTCTACTAGTGAGTTTGATATTCCTTTGGAACTAGTATTATCTCATGTATTTGATCCGGCTTTTGTTTCTGTTGGCAAACATCAATACAATGTAAGATTTATCGATGATTTTAGTAAATTCACTTGGATATAATTTTTTAAGAAGTGTCGTGATGTGCATCAAATGTTTCTTAATTTCTAGCAACTTGTTAAACATAAATTTGTCCTCAAAACTATCACTATGCAAACTGATCAAGGTAATGAATATGAAAAAAACATTGTTTTCTTGCAAAAAGTTGGCATTACACACCATATGCGTCTTATCCTCATGGTCACCAACAAAATGGTTTGTCTAAGCGTAAACACCTTTATATTGTTTAAACGGGTCTTTCTTTACTTGCTTATTGAAAGGACACATATGCCACCTAGAGGGGGGTGATAGGCAGATTATTTTTTTACGAGATGGGCTTAACAAAGGCTAAATAAAACTAGCATTTATTTTATCAAGCACAAAACCTATATAAACTATGGTTCACCTATCTTCACCAACAACTTATGCTAAGCAAGACAAGCAACTATGTGATAGCAAGATATATGACTTCAAGCACGAAGGTTATCACAAAGTAAATTGCATAAGTAAATAGCTCGGGTATAGAGATAACCGAGGCACGTGAAGAAGACGATGTATTACCAATTTCCTCGTTACAAGGGAGTACGTCTCTTTTTGAGGGGTGGGCAGTACTAAGACCACCATCGCCACAATGGCCTCACCCTATTCTCTAGTGAACCTCACCACAATGGCCTGATTCACTTTTCCACTATCGATGTCCTTCGAGGTGGGAACCGACGCCTTTATAACAATCTTGGGGCACACATCCACAACTTAATTGGAGGCTCCCAAGTAGAAGACAAGCTACCACAACACAAAGACAAACTTGTTACGATGAAATCAACACCTAGGGTTTCCCAAGGAAAACCTAGGAGCAAGTCCCTCAAGTGAATGAGGTGGAAAATCAAATCCCTTTGGTGAGAATATAGATCAAGGTCTCCTCCTTCGATTCTCCAAAGATCAACAGCTTTGAGTGGTTGGAGAAGGAGAACTAGAAGTTTTGGTGGCTCGGATATTAGGGTTCTTGAGTTGAAGCTCGAGCAGCTTGAGGTTGAAGAAGGGGAGGGGTATTTTTACCCCCTCCCAAAATGTAGCCATTGGAGCCTGCTAGGGGCGGATTATCCGTCCTAAGTTGCGGTCAGATTATCCGGTTCCCTTAAAATCTCCAACACTGATAAAATCTCCGGCCAATAATCCACCCACTATGTTGGGGCTCGCGCATCTTGTCGTCAAAAATCCCTTAGCCATTTTGAGGGGGAGCAGATTATCGATCCGCCCTCGGATAATCGTGCCTGGAGCTCTCTGAAACTAATGAGATCTTTTCACTTCTTTTGATGGGTCGATGCTGAAAATACTATACACATGTTTTTCCTGCAACACTCAACACCTGATTAGATTATCACAAGTGTTGTTATGTAAAACATAGAACCATTCGGGAAATGTTTTTGGTGTTAGATGACAACACTCATATTAGCAATAGGGCACCTAAGATAATAGCAACATGTTCAATGAACTTGAGCTTGTCATGGATATTAACACAAGATCTAAATCCTATCATGGATAAAAACCAAATAATAAACAAGAAAGATGATGCCAAGTATGCAAAGGTTTGAGCTCTCTCTGAAATATAAGATCAAGTTACGCACTTGAGAGACCCTCTTGATAGTATGGTTATCTATCCTATAAATTGGTATCCTCAACTAACACCACGAGACCGGTAAGAAAGAAACCCTATCAAGATCATACCTTTTCCTTGCGCATATTCCACTTGAGCTTGATGATGCCGATCTTTTCCATCTCAAGATGGAACACCTTTCTTTATTTTACTAGCTTAGTGAAGACTTGGTATTTTCTCCCCATACTCCACTATTGGAGAGCCTCGCTTTTAGCCACATCTTTACATATCCATGATCAACATAAGGATGGCAAGCATTAGGCATATGATCACTTCGAGATGGCTTATCTTGAACTTGCACTTCATTTCTTCTTTATTTATTATGTTGGTGTCTTGAAGGTACACATGAGATCACTCCATCTTGTTATTTAAGACACACTTGCCTGATACGTCGAAAACGTATCTATAATTTTTGATGCTCCATGCTTGTTTTATATCATTTGTCCTATGCTTTGTATACACTTTGAGGTATTTCTATACACTTTCTGGAACTAACCTATTAACAAGATGCCACAGTGCCAGTTGTCTGTTTTCTTCTGTTTTTGGTTCCAGAAAAGCCAGAAAATGAATATTCTTGGAATTGGACGAGACAAAAGCCAAAGTTAATATTTGACCGAGGGCAATGGGCAGCCAGAAGATGAGACGGAGAGTGGCCTCGAGGGGGCCACACCCCCTGGCCGCGCGGCCTGGCCTGGCCCGCGCCTGGGGGGGTGCAGCCGCCTCGGGCACCCCCTCGGCCTCCTCTTTCGCCTATAAGAAGCCTCCGATGCATAAACCCTAAATAATCAAGGAGAAAGCCACAAAAACCTCCACAACACCGCTGCCACCGGAGGGGAGATTTGGGGGTCAAAAAGTCTCTGTTCCGACACCCTACCGGGATGGGGAATTGCCCCCAGAGCCATCTCCATCGATCTCCACCACCATCTCCATCGCCGTTGCTGATTCCCATGATGATGAGGGAGTAGTTCTTCCACAAGGCTAAGGCTCTACCGGTAGCTATGTGTTCATCTCTCTCTCTATGTGTGATCTTATTGAGATCATGAGCTTTGTAATCTATAGATCTATTCTACTACTCAAGTGCTTTAATGAATCTCTGCTTATCCCCACATGTGTGAAGTTGATAGTGTGCACACCATGTGGCACTTTGGCTAAGATTACATAAATACTTGTCATGAGTATAATTTGAGTTGGATGTCTCTATGAGATTGTGGTGTTTGTTGGAACCATCTAGCGCTGAAGGTGATAGTGAGGGGTTATCTAGATGGGGAAAGCGAACTTTGAGGTGTGCTGTTATAGCCCTATCGTGGATTAGAGTTATCCAACCGGAGAGTAGTTCAGACTAGTATCATAAGGAGAAGATATTTATATGAGAGTGTCCACTAGTGAAAGTATGATCCCTAGGCCTTGTTTCTAAGCATTGAAACACCGTTTATAATAAGTTCTGTTACATGTTTGCTTGCTGCCACTCTTATTTCAGATTGCAATTACCACTTATAATCATCCTGATTACTTGTATTTCATTATCTCTTCGCCGAACTAGTGCACCTATACACCTGACAAGTGTATTGGGTGTGTTGGGGACACGAGAGACTTCTTGTATCTTGATTGCAGGGTTGCTTGAGAGGGATACCTTTGATCACTTCCTCCCTGAGTTCGATAAACCTTGGGTAATCCACTTAAGGGAAACTTGCTACTGTTCTACAAACCTCTGCACTTGGAGGCCCAACAACTGTCTACAAGAATAGAAGTACGTATACATCAAGCTATTTTCTGGCGCCGTTGCCGGGGAGGTAAGGTAAAAGGTACTCACATCCTCTGGCTGCTAAGCTATCTTCTAGCACTATTCCTGGTGTGTGAGTGCTCGAAGTTATTTCCTTTAGATTCTGTAATTATATATTTTTGTTTCTTGTTTTTATTTTTACTAGTTTGGCTTAATGGAAAACAACAAAAATAATATTGTGCTTTATAGTATTTATCTTGAGTTAGGACATGAAGTGTTTGAAGAGAAAATTAAAAAACCTATGGAACTTTATTTGCATGCTAATAGCAATATTATTAGTATGAATTCTTTGAACACCATTATTGCTAATGCTATGGCAAAGTCTAAGATTGGAGAATCTATTTTTTATGAAAATGATCTTTTTAGTCCCGCGAGCACGGAGGAGAAAATTTACTTTGATGATACTATGCCTCCAATATGATGATTACAATGATGAATATGATATTTTCAGTCCACCTACTATTGAGGAGAAAATTAATTATTATTACAATATGCCTCCTATATTTGATTATTATGGTTGAGAATAATAAAGATAGCTATTTTGTTGAATTTGCTCCCACTATGATTAATAAGAATGACTATGCTTTTAGGGAGAGTATTAATTATTTTATGCATGTGGCTCATGATAAGAATGTTTTATGTGATATCTATATTGTTAATTTTATTCATGATGCTACTGAAAGTTATTATGAGAGAGGGAAACATGGTATTATGTATCTCAACAATATTAAGTTTCCCCTCTTTATGTTAATTTTTTTGAAGTTGCACTTGTTTTGCTTTCGTATGCTTGTTGCTTTGTGATTTCACGACTTGTTTCTTTACAAGATTATTTTTCATAGGAAGTAGGTTAGACTTAAATTTGTTCCATATTTTCTTCTTGATGCTCTCTTTTACTTCAATTCATATTTCTTATGTGAGCATCATCGAAATTATCATGCCTAGCTCAAAGGCGTTAAAGAAAAGTACTTCTTGGGAGATAACCCAATAGTTTTCTTGAGTCTTGGAAGTTATTACCTCTGTAATAACCTCTCCTTACCCTTTTCATATTTGATTTTTGTGCCAAGAATAACCTCTAATAAGAGGGAAGTAAGATTTGGGGAAGTGCTGTCTCGAAACAGATTTTTGTGCTTCACTGTAAAAATTCGTGAAAAATATCTGTATGTTGGATTGAGCTGTAATTTTATGAATAAATACCCTAGGTTGTTTGATAACTTTCGTTGGTTCAACAATTTTTGATTTGAGCAACATAAGATCTTCGAAAAAATTGGTTTTCACCTGCTGGTCTGTTTTGACAGATTTCTGCCATTATTTATATTTGCCTCTTTATCGATTTCTTTTTGGGTTATTTTTTTGGTGAACTGAGCTTTTTAAGGGAATTGCTACAGTATCTTGTGTTTTAAATGAAAGTTTTTCTGTTTTAAAACTAAACCCCAAAGGTTTATTATCTTTTGAAGGCACTAATGTTGCTAGTGAAGATTGTGTGAAGTTTTGTATGAAGGAAATTTTCAGGTATAGGGAAAGAATGATGTAATGAGATGAAGAATGGACAAAAGCTCAAGCTTGGGGATGCCACCCCGTATCACCCCAAGAAATATTCAAGAGGTACAAGCATCAAAGCTTGGGGATGCCCAAGGCATCCCCTTCTTCGTCAATAAAAATCTCAGGTCTTTCTAGACACTTCGTTTTTATTGTTTCATGCACTATTGTGTTGTTCTTGGAGCGTCTTTGTTTTTGTTTTTAGTTTTATTTTGCTTGGTTTGCTGCAATAAGTTTGTTGTATCCCAGCACTTCTTTCAGAGAGAGACACACTTTGCTTTCATTGTTTAGAACACTCTAGTTTTCATTCTTATTGTTTTGTGAGTGTTCTCTTTTGCTAGCACTAGGTTTAGCCTTAGTTTTCTTGTGCTTTCAGCTTATAACTTTTTATTTCTTATTTGTGGATTTGTGAGACAAGCCCACTAATCTTTATTTATTATTATCTTTGTGAGTTGTTTCAAATAAAGTTGATTTGAATTGGAAAAGAGTAGGAAAGTTCATGCTTAAGTGGTATAAAAGGAGCTTGTTTTTGACTGTGACTTAGACTTTATCATGTCATGCTTGATATTGTTTTGGCTTTATGCTTAGTTATTATTGTTGTAGCATGATATGTTATAAACAATTGAGATTGCTTAATGTGCCTTGAAAGAATCATGTGTTGTTTTAGTGTATTAAAGCATAGTATTGTGGTATTCTCCTTTAAATGCTTTATTTGGATTGACTTGGCGCATGATCACACCATGTTAAGACTATACCAAGTCACTATAGCCTCTATGATCATTTAGTTTTCGACTTGTAATATCACTTTATGATTTAATTAACGATTTTTTGTCGCTTTGCATGATTATGGCCATTATTGCTCTCTTAGTTGGTCGCACCCAGTCTTTTGCTGGCCTCCATACCAAGTATGAGTTCCACTCATGGATCCAACTCCAAATAAAACCAAGTTATTCAAAAGAGTCCACCAAACCCACCTATTAGCATTTGCTATTCCAAGTATATTCATGTTTTTATCTACCTTCCGAATTAAACTTGTTATGTGAAAATTAGTGATTAAAGCTATCACGAACTTGATGGCACACTTTACTTTTCTTGCCCCTAATAAACTTGAACCATTGTGTCATCTATGTTGTATATTCTTGCACTTGTATGTTGGGATTAGCAGAACCATGCTGTCATGGGGAACGCTTTCAACATTGCACTTGTACATTGTACCCAGTTGATATCATGCTCTTTTGTTTATGGATGTCGTCGATGTGAAATGAAAGGGAAGCTTGTAAGTCCATGGAGTTATGTATGTGTGTTAGAGAAACGCATGGGCCGCTAGCCTAAGCCATGCCTAATCATGGTGGAAACTTGCAGCATCACCATAGTGAGCAATCTATGAAGCATTCTTCTTATAAAAAAAGAGATAGAGATTGAGAAAAAGAAAAAAAGATGAGAAAAGAGGAAAGAGAGAAAAAAGCACCATTTTCCCATGGTACATAAGAAGATTTCTGAGATGCTCATTGTCTGCTTGCCTTGTCATTTTGATTATAGGATAGCTCCTGTATCATGTGGAAGGGGTACCCTGTTGGCGGTTCTCTATGATACACATGTACTTACTATGACAAGAACTTACCGGTAACTAAACTTGAGTAGCATGAGGAGCGGCCCTTGTATTCAAGGGACATGAGATTTCCAACTTATACTTTGTCAAGCATATACTCCAAAGTTTGTTCACTTTAACCTTCATCACTTCAAGATGCTTATGATAGGGGCAATGAGAGCTGAAAGGTAATAAGTACCATAATTTTTGGAAGCTCTTTATGAGACTTGAAATCCCTGCTTCCCTTTATTAAGGGCCTTTCTTCCACTTTTATATTGAGTCTCCACCTTCTATCCTTAGGCACCAATTAAGAGAGCATAGTTGTCATTCTTAGTTCTATGTGCATTGTTCCAAAATTTATTGATTGATTCATAATGTTGATATTGCTTGTTCTTGAACTATTTGTATCTAGTCACCCTTATGAACTTTGAAGGTGTCCTATGCATTTATGTTTTGCTACTCCATGAGGGACAAGCTGAATATCACTATGCTATGTTTTCTATATGTGAAACAAACAAACGTCTTTCAATGCATTGTTATTCATGATCTTTGTTTGTATCCTTTCATGTTGCATGCATAGTTACTATGTCTTATTGTTAGAACTTCATCTTTCATGCTCATGTTTAGAGTACTTTGATCCCAGCTTTCAATGCTTGCAAATGGTTTGATCTTGATTGTGATGGTGCATGTCACCTCAAAAATTATTCTTTTTATCACTTACCTACTCGAGGACGAGCAGGAGTTAAGCTTGGGGATGCTTGATACGTCGTAAATGTATCTATAATTTTTGATGCTCCATGCTTGTTTTATATCATTTGTCCTATGCTTTGTCTACACTTTGAGGTATTTCTATACACTTTCTGGAACTAACCTATTAACAAGATGCCACAGTGCCAGATGCCTATTTTCTTTTGTTTTTGGTTCCAGAAAAGCCAGAAAATGAATATTCTCGGAATTGGACGGGACAAAAGCCAAAGTCAATATTTCACCGAGGGGAACACGGAGCCAGAAGACGAGACGGAGAAGGGCCTCGAGGGGGCCACACCCCCTGGTCACGCGGCCTGGCCTGGCCCGCGCCTAGGAGGGTGCAGCCGCCTCGGGCACCCCCTCGACCTCCCCTTTCTCCTATAAGAAGCCTCTGATGTAGAAACTCTAAATAATCGATGAGAAAGCCACGAAAACCTCCATAGCCCCGCCGCCACTGATGGGGAGATTCGGGGGACAGGAAGTCTCTATTCCGGTACCCTGCCGAGATGGGGAATTGCGCCCAGAGCCATCTCCATTGATCTCCACCACCATCTCCATCGTCGTTGCTGATTCCCATGATGATGAGGGAGTAGTTCTTCCTCGAGGCTAAGGGCTCTACCGGTAGCTATGTGTTCATCTCTCTCTCTATGCGTGATCTTATTGAGATCATGAGCTTTGTAATCTATAGATCTATTCTGCTACTCAAGTGCTTTAATGAATCTCTTCTTATCCCCACGTGTGTGAAGTTGAGAGTGTGCACACTGTGTGACACTTTGGCTAAGATTACATAAATACTTGTCATGAGTATAATTTGAGTTGGATGTCTCTATGAGATTGTGGTGTTTGTTGGAACCATCTAGCGCTCTAGGTGATAGTGTCGGATTATCTAGATAGGGAAACCGAACTTTGAGGTGTGATGTTATTGCCCTACCGTGGATTAGAGTTATCCATCCGGAGAGTAGTTCAGAGTAGTATCATAAAGAGAAGATATTTATATGAGAGTGTCCACTAGTGAAAGTATGACCCCTAGGCCTTGTTTCTAAGCATTGAAACACCATTTACAATCAGTTCTATTACATGTTTGCTTGCTGCCACTCTTATTTCAGATTGCAATTACCAGTTATAATAATCCATATTACTTGTATTTCACTGTCTCGTCGCCGAACTAGTGCACCTATACACCTGACAAGTGTATTGGGTGTGTTGGGGACACAAGAGACTTCTTGTATCTTGATTGCAGGGTTGCCTGAGAGGGATACCTTTGACCACTTCCTCACTGAGTTTGATAAACCTTGGGTAATCCACTTAAGGGAAACTTGCTGCTGATCTACAAACCTCTGCACTTGGAGGACCAACAGCTGTCTACAAGAATAGAAGTGCGTAGACATCATTGCCATAGTCTCAACTTTCTCATGACCAATATTTGGATCACTCCTTCAATGTTTTGGTCATCAGTTGATTTTCTTTGTTTTCTTATCCTTTCAACCTTGAGACCACCATACGGATCAAGCATTGCATATGGACATAGTATAACTCAATGCAAACACTAGTCCATAGGGATTACCATTAATTACCAAAGCCACACATGGGGGCACACATCCCCTTTCAATATCCTCCATTTTGGTAATTGATGATAATCCCTTTGAGAGGGTTTATATAATGAATTTAACAAGCAAAAATGGTTGTGCAAACATCAAATACTACACAAGTATGTGATTGTTGGTACACCCACAATATATAGAGCAAGACTCCCCCACAATATGTGCATGTGTGATGAACTTGAATTTCATTGGATATATTACCAACCATTAATGTTGGTTGAGTTTCCTCTATATATTAAACGTGCAAAGCAACAAAAATGATGCAGAGCATGAAAGGCAAATGTTTAATAACAAACTCAAAACATAAAACAAAATTCCCTTAAACCCTCCAAAACTTCTCCCCCATTGACATCGATTGCCAAAATGGGTGAAACTTTATAGACGACCAATATAGTGAGAATTCCTCTAAAGGTGTGCATTCGAAACCAATTTCTTATGATTGGAAATATTTGCACATATCCAATGACTAATACTTAGGAGAAAGTCAAACTATATTGAGGATCAAAAATATTGCAAAAGATAACAAGGTGAATAAGTATCAACGAATGAAGCAAGCAATCAAAACATCCACAGAACCACTTGACAAAAAAAGATACCAAATGAAAGATAGATATTATGATAATATAGAAACGAGAGTGATCTAAATAATATGAGGAGGCTCCCCAAGATTTGTGCACAAATTATAATTTACATTTGAATAAAGTATGCACAAACATGGAATCCCCACTCCCTCGATATCATTTACACCAGACAAAATACCAAGAAGAAAAATATGATAAGCACAAAGTGGTGCTATAAATAAAATTAGGAAGCTCACCAAGGTACGTGCACAAATTAGATTTTTGTATTTGAATACAATGTGCACAACATGGAGTCCTCGATTCCACTATTTTATTTAAAACACAACTATGTGAAAAAGAGCATATATAAAGGAATAAAACTTGTAATAAGCAAATGGTTGAGAAAAAAGTAAGAGACATCATAAAAACAGGCTCAACCACAAGGATGTGTGAGAGCCATGACAAAGAATATTATAAGACTAATACAAGGATGATCATTGAGAATCAACATAGTCATCAATGAATGATACTTCTTAGTATGAACATACAACACACAAGAATCAAAGAAGATATAAAAAATAGATAAGTAGTGTCTCTCATGTGTATAAGTTTCTAAGTAGACAATCTCACAAAGATATTGATCCACAAAGAAACATGTACACATAAAACAAATACTAAAACAAATAGAGCAAGATATCGAAAACAAAGTCATACAATACACCAATAAGATCTTTTCTTGATAGTATGGCCAAAAGGCTCAATTTTATATTATAGTATATTGATGAACTTTAACCACAAACATATAAAATACATCAAAACTATCACTATGGGAAAAATAGATAGTTGGAATGTACTGAGGAAGGAAACAAGTATCACAAACAAAGAATCAACTTTTCAAATTCATTAATATTGAACATGAGAGTACTTTGAGGAAAATATATGCAATATAATTGCTAAGTTGACATATATGGTATTGGTGAATCATGAGGATGATTTTGTATAGTCCCCATTATATGCATTCATACCAATGTACTCACATATGCAATAGAGAGCTTTCTTTAAAACCATAGCAAGAACCAAAACAATTGAAAATACAAAAACCCATGCTAAGACACAACCTACAAGAGGTTGGAAGCAAGATATGTATGGATGAGTAAAAGATACTTGTTACTGAGATATCATTGGTATGATGAAGTTCGTTGATCATCCTAGCTTGTCTCTAATTGTCATTGAGTCCTCACTTCTTCCTTATGAAATAGACAAGCATCCAATGCATCTCAAATGTACCTAAAACAAACTGAAGTACAATATGGTCCCCAAACTTATTGGGTCCAAAGTAGTTAGACAAACTACCATACATAAGGCAAAATCGATATAAATATGTGCATACAGATATGAATTTTAATTTCATGCACATCTTAGACGATTTAGGATTTATGGAGTTTCCCTATATATTGGATCAAGGAAAGCAAGAAAGCGATAAAATATACATATAGTAAATATGCATGCACATGACTTTCAAGAACCAAAGGAAATACAATTTGAATAAAACACCAAGTAAACCAAGAAGGCACACCAAAGTGTGACATGACTAATGGTTGTCCAAATTATATCAAAGACCAAATAAACACATGATAGACCCCAAGTTCAACAAATGAACAAGTAAAAAGCCAAAGAGCAATAGATAGATAAAAACAAACTTCTCAAGGGTTTATCTCATTCCAAAAGTTCAAAACAAGAAATAAGAAATGATACAAAACCTACTCCCTAAAAGAGTAAGGTTCCAAAAACCAACGCAAACTCTCCACACTTTTCATGATGGCACAAAGTACCAAAACAAGAAGGTCGAACTTCCAAGCATATGAAACATGATATGGATCTAAACAAGAAGCACAAAAAAGAGTATTCTAAATAATATAGGAGAACTCCCCATGATTAGTGCATTATTTAAGATTTTGCATTTTAATACAAAATGTACACATATGGGATCATCATCACTACCTATATAAAATAGAGCACTAAACGATTACAAGGCAAATCAAGATCCATAATAGGAAAGGAAGACATGGGAGTCAACACAAAATAGTTTCTTTGCAAAATATAGGGAAAATACAAACAAAAGCAAATGTAAATATGATCAAAAAATTCTACCATATATAGAGTACTAATTATGCAATGACAATAAGTAAAATGATAAATTTCCCAAGGAAGTTTACGAAGATATCCAAGATCATATTCACAACATGAAGCATATGGAAAAATACAAGAGTTAATCACCATGCTTAGATAGAGATTCTTGAGGGTATCAAATAGTTAGACAATCATGCCAAGCAGTCATTAGAGTAACGTGAGGTAAAGGTTTATCAATTTAGATATAACTGACCACATATAATAAAACCCTTACCAAGAAACACTCTCACAAACAAGATCCAAAAGATGAACAAAAATAGCATTAAACGCAAATAGGAACTTGTTTGAGCTCACGTGCCACATAGGAACTAAATAATTTTAAATATTAATTCTATGTGGTAATACCTCATATGTTCACATTTTATAGGTTTGCAATACGCACAAAGCATATTACTCTCCCATAATGTGATAAACCATTCTTTTTCAATAAGAGGATAAAATATACAATTATAGAACATTAATGGACATTATAGAATTTGAATTTCTCATGAGCATGACATACCAAATAGAGACTAGATAATCTTGAAATATAAATACTAAGTGGTATTCCTCATGTAAACACATTTTTAGGATTGTGTAATACCAAAATCACACCACTCCCACAAAATGGGATAGTCCATTACTTTCTCACTGAGCCAAAATGAGATAACAAGTAGGTTCAATAAAGGCTCAACATAACAAAACAAGTACATGGTGTGAAAGCTAACATAGACAGAGAAACTTGATAACGCAAGATAAGTAAGTGGTAAGCACAACCTATACAAACACATGCAAGGTACAAAACCAACACATGCACAAGGGGCGTGTAAGTTCTAATGTAAATGAGTTGAGTACATGTTACCGCAAGGATGGGAAATGGATATATGATAGAGACATGATAATACAAATGATTTGGCTTGAGAAAATATAATTGATGAAGTTCTCTTAATTCTTCATGATGTAGCCAAGTCTCCAATGCCCTCCAACAAAACCTATTTATCAAGGTTTAGCTTATTGGTCCCCAATTAGGTTGGGTCCTAAGAAGTTGGCCATAATAGGCTTGGCAACCCAAATGGTTCTTTTCTTGACACCACATTGGGTACCAACATATTTGGAATACACATTTCCAACTTCATGCTTACGAACAAAATAACCATCATTAATCATGATAGGGTTGGATGAGGAGTTACCAATAGTGCATGAAGAATATAAGTGACCCTTTTCACGGCATATGTAACAAGTTCTTCTCTTACCTTATTACTTCTTAGTTGATACCATAACATGAGGATTGGCTTGATCCTTCTCGAGAAGTGTCCTATCTTGAACTTGAGATGGAATTTGGGGCTGCTTCCTTTGTTGCTTCACACTAAGAGGCTTATTCTTCAGTGAGAAAGATCTAATATGATGCCCTTCAATTTTGCACTTGAAGCAAACAATCTTGGCTGAATTCTTGATTTGTTCATGGCCCTTCTTTTTTTTGCTCTTGAACTTATTCTTGTTAGTGGACTTGTTCTTGACATTGGATTTGGATCAAAGCCCACTCTTTTCACTGGGGAATTTTTTATACTCAACATTTTGTCAATTTTGGGCCTCCCTTCATGACTCCTTACCAATTATTTATTCAAGTGACTTGGGCCTTGAGCTTTTTGATTTCCTCTACATGATTAGTAACAACACAAGTACTAACGGAAGTAGAAGCTTTATTGTTAGAGCAACAGGGTAAGGAATGTAATTCATCACAAGATGTATAAATAGCATGAGTGTATGAATTACTAGGACTAGCACATGGAAATATGACATTAGTAGATGTAGTGCTAATGTACACATGAGGCTCATTAGACGTTACCTTTGACATAATAGCATCATGAGCTAATTTTAGCCTACCATGGGAGACTAGAAGATCCTCATGTAAGCTTGTGATCTTAACATGACTTTCTTCCAATTCCCCCTAATTGCTAGTTAGCAAAGCAAGTTGAGACTTTAGCTTAATATTTTCCTTCAAAATATATGATTCACAAGAAATAGAGTTAGTAGCACAAGCATCATCATTAATTGCAAGAGGTGAGGGAAACTTGGAAAGCTATTTGATGAGCTCACCATTGATGACCACATAGCCATTTTTAAGGTGCTCAAAATCCTCAAGGAGTTCAACATAAGCAACTCGAAGCTTGTCATTTTTAATTTTGAAATCATTGGCCACCTCAAGATCTCTATCATGAGATTCCTTCACTCTAGATAGATCTAGAGCAAAAGTATCCTCAAGAGATTCCTTGGTGCTTTGTTCCTCTTTAAAGAGCATCTCTTAGATCTTAAGCATCATTGGCATACTCACGCTTAAGAGCTCCCAATTTATAAATTATGTTCGGATGCTCCTCAACTTGAGATTCTAACTTATCAATACGTTCTTTACTCTCAATAGCAAAATCCAAGATTTCAATGAAGTTAGAGAAAGCAATATCATTCTTAACAAGAACATGATAAACCATCTCACCCTTTTCATGTAAAGAATCAACATCAATCTATTCTTCGTCATTATCCTCATACTCATCCTCATAAGAGTTATTGGGTTCCAAAGTAGGATTTACCATTGAAGCCTTAGCCATAAGCCATATGTGGGTACCATGAGATGATGACAATGAAGAATTACTTGAAGCTTCATTCAAGATCTTGTCTTAACCCATAGAATATTTGGTATCCTCTACATTGTTAGACATAGAACAACTAGAGGAAATAGAAGAATTTTTGTCATGGAAACAAGGCATATAAAGCATATCATCATGAGGTATATTGAGGAAATTTATGCATGGGATGCAAGCACCATCAATACAAGCATGTAAATTATTTATAGTGTGAAGTGTTTATGTCCAAATATGAAGCATTGCAATGAGACAAAGCTGAAGGATCATCAAAAGTAAGCTTACTATCAACATTGCAATTTTAATCACCACTCACCATATCATTACCTTGTGTCTTGCCACACTTTGGTGAAGTGAAAGAAGATGAGAACTCGTCACGGCTGGAAGTGGAAGCAATACAATCATCCTCAATAATATTGGACACATCATATTTGTCTTGAAGTTTTTTCCATAACTCATGAGTTCTACGGTAAGGAATGATTGAAGAAATAACTACATTGCTCATAGTATTAACAATCACATTAGTAGCTAAAGCATCTAGATCAGATTTTTAACTTCTCTAAAAATAGATTTTGGGGATCCATATGAGGAAAAACCTATATCTAGAATTCACTCTAAATTTTGTTGCGAGGCTCAAAATTTCTTAACTATACGAATTTTCCAGATATCATAATATGTGCCATCGAATATGAAAATGTCATCATGCACTAATCCCTAGACGTCATCTTTACTATCAAGGTGGTGAAGCCTAAAAAGAGAGACCAGGCTATGATACCAATCGAAAGGACACAGTTGTCTCCTACAAGAGGTTAATAGGTGGTTTAAAGCTTTTACATGGTGGGTTTAACAAGGATGGAATAAAACTAGCATTTACTTTGTCAAGAACAAAACCTGCATAAACTATGGTTCACCTATGTGCACCAACATCTTATGCTAAGCAATACAAACAACTATGTGATAGAAAAATATACGACTTCAAGCACGAAGGCTATTACAAAGTAAAATGCATAAGTAAATAGCTCGGTTATAGAGATAACCGAGGCACGCAGAGACGACAATGCATTACCGAGTTCCTCCCTACAAGGGAGTACGTCTTGTTGGAGGGGTAGGCGGTACTAAGACCACTAGTTCCATAATGGCCTCACCCTATTCTCCGGTGAACCTCGCCACAATGGACTAATTCACTTTTCCACTATTGGTACCCTTTGAGGTAGGAAACAACGCCTTTAGAACAAGCTTGGGGCACACATACACACCTGAATTGGAGGCTCCCAAGTACAATACAAGCTGCCACAACACAAATACAAACTTGTTAAGATGAAATCAACACCTAGGGTTTCCCAAGGAAAACCTAGGAGAAATTCCCTCAAGTGAATGAGGGGGAAAATCAAATCGCTTTTGTGAGAATGTAGATCAAGTTATCCTCCTAGGATTCTCCAAAGATTGACAACTTTGAGTGGTTAGGGAAGGAGATCTGGTAGTTTTGGTGGCTTGGGTATTAGGGTTCTTGAGTTGAAGCTCAAGTAACTTGAGGTTGAAGAAGGGGAGGGGTATTTATATCCCCTACCAAAATGAAGCCATTGGATCCTGCTAGGGGTGGATTATCTGGCCTAAGTTGGGGGGTTATCTAGTCCCCTTGAAATCTTCGGCTCTGGTAAAATATATGGCCAATAATCTGCTCCCTATATCGAGGATCACATCTTGTCGTCAAAAATCCCTTAGCCATTTTGAGGGGGGGGCAGATTATCGAATAATCCACCCCTGGATAATCCATCCCAGAGCTCTCTAAAATTAAGGATTCTCCTTGAAAAACAACAACAAGCTCTTTTCACTTATTTTGATGGGTCGATGCTGAAGTATATTATACACCTGTTTTTCCTGCGGCACTCAACACCTGATTAGATTAGCACAAGTGTTTTTATCGAACACAAAGAACCATTCGGTAAATGTTATTTGGTGTTAGATGACAACACTCAGATTAGTAATTGGTCACAGAAGATTATAGCAACATGTTCGATGACCTTGAGCTTGTCATGGATATTAACACAAGATCTAAATCCTCTCATGGATAAGAACTAAATAATAACCAATAAAGATGATGCCAAGTATGCAAAGGTTTGAACTCTCTTCGAAAGATATGATCGAGTTACTCACTCGAGAGCCCATGTTGATAGTACGGTTATTTATCCTATAAACCGGTCTCCCAAACTAACACCCGAGACCGGTAAGAAATAAACCCTATCAAGAACATATCTTTTTCTTGCGCATATTCCACTTGAGCTTGATGATGACGATCTTGTCCACCTCAAGCTGGAACACATTTTTTTATTGTGCTACCTTGGTGAAGACTTGGAATTTTCTCCCCCATACTCCACTATGGGAGAGCCTCTCTTTTAGGCACATATTCACATATCCATGATCAACATATGGATGGAAAGCATCAAGAATATGATCTCTTTGAGATGGCCGATATTGAACATGCACTTCATTTCTTCTTTATTTATTATGTTGGTGTCTTGAAGGTACACATGAGATCACTCCATCTTTTTCTTCAAGACACACTTGCCATATGCTCAACCTTCTCATGAGCAATATTTGGATCACTCATTCAAAATCTTGGTCATCAGTTGATCTTCTTGATTTTCTTCTCCTTTCAACCTTGATACCACCATATGGCCCAAGCATTGCCTATGGACATATCCTTAAGTATAATTCAATGCAAACATTAGTCCATAGGGATTGTCATTAATTACTAAAACCACACACGGGGCACACATGCCCTTTCACTTATGCTTCCATGTCTCTTAAATATTGGAATGATAATTCTCTTACAACCATTTTCTAATAAATTTGTTTCCCACCTAAGTACTAAATCTTAATTCATGTTGAAAAGTTACTCAATCTCAAGCCCAACTATATATGATTTTCTTCATATTTTTAGCTGTGTTAGTTGGCCTAATTAGGGGTGGGTATAACAAACCAAAACATTGAATTAATCGAGTCTAATTTCAGTTGGTAAATCTGGTAAACTGAATTTAATTAGGTAAATTAGGTTTTGACTCACAGTTAACCGAAAAACTGAAATAACCGAGATATAGACGAGAGAGCAATACCGTTCCATGGAAGGTGATACCGTCCAGTCGAAGTAGTTTATTTGTGAAACTGCATTCAAAAGCCCACCAGGACGCACTAACTCCTAACCTCCCAATACATGTATGTATTCATATTTTTCATTTGCTAATACACATATTATCTACTTTAGTATATATATCTAGACAGATGCGAGTTAGTTTATTTTGAACAGAGGAAGTACTTGAATGGACGTAGGACTATTCTAGGAGCAATGGTATGTGCATGGTCACTATTCATGGTCGATGTTGTCTGCTTGCCATCATATGAACAAATATTATAGACTTTGAGTGGTATTAGTTCTTGTTAGTTTATCATGGATCAATTTGGTTTAAAAAATCGAATTGTCACTATATCCAGTAGGAAAAGGAACCGGATAAGAGCTACTGTGCTTATAAGCTTGACCTCTCGAAGGCATATGATCAGGTTGATTGGAGATTCTTAGAGAGAGTGATGCAAAAGTTAGGCTTCTCTCGTCAGTGGGTGAAATGGATCATGACGTGTGTCACCACAGTGAGGTACTCAGTTAAATTCAATGGAACCATCTTGGATTTGTTCACACCATCGCGAGGGTTGCGGGAAGGTGATCCTCTCTCCCCGTTCTTATTTCTATTCGTGGATGGTGGCTTATCTGCATTATTTTGACAAGGGGTCACACATGGCGATATCAATCCAGTCAAGGTTTGCATGAGAGCTCCTGGTGTGTCCCGTTTACTATTCACAAACGACACACTATTGTTCTTTAAAGTCGAGATCCAACAGGTGGGGGCAATAAGGAATGCGATCAATAACTATGCACAAGCCACAAGACAGTTGATCAACCTAGGGAAGTGCAACATTATGTTCGGTCAGTGTTGTCCACCACAAACACAAGAAATGATCAGAGGTATATTGCAGCTACAAAAACCAGAGTTTGAGGAAAAATACTTGGGTTTTCCGATGCCTGGAGGAAGGATGAATAGGGGAAAACTTCAAAACCTACAGTTTTGTTGACAAAGAGGTTTATGGAGTGGGGAGATTCTTTTCCATCACAAGCTATCAAGGTGACACTTATTAAATCCATTTCCCAATCAATTCCGATGTACATTATGAGTGTTTGCAAGTTACCGATATTTTAGTGTAGTAAAAAATTTACCTATATCTTCTATTCATCCTTATCATGACAACTTTCATGATCAAGCTACTATAGCTTATAAAGGCGAATCACGAGTATAATGTTAGTTCCCAAAACCTTTTGGGAGATCAGGATGCCTAGCATCTCCAACCTTCACAAATTCTAATACAATATGAGAACATGTATATTGATAAATTATACTCTATCATATTGCAACCAAAACATTGTTTCAGATATCACAATACCTTCCACACATGATGGTTTCTAAAACAATTCTTTCAACTCCTAGATAACCTTGATACTAAAACATCTTTCGAATATCAAGGATCATGGAGGCAAACATGATACTTTACATACTAACACTGGAATTGTTACTCTTGATTTAATACTACTTATTAAACTTCATGGAGTAAATGAAGTTTACTGAAAGTTTGCAATAGGACATTTAAACTTTAGATTGACACTCAAAACAATATGATACCAGTTTGTAAAGTAAATACCAAGAATTCTATAGTTCTATTATCTCAATTATAACTAAGCATAAGGTAGTAAACAGATGGAAATGACTACAAAAAATTATGCAAATTTACTTTGATCTAGTTTATGATAAATTGAGTTCAACTTTAATCATATTAATACATGAACTCCACTCAAAACCAACATCCCTCGAGTCATTTGGTGGTTACATGAACCAGATCCACTACATCAAGACCGATCATCACGTGAATTGGTGCAGCTTCAAAGCCGAGGATCAATATGGTCATCAGATCAACCATATGACTCATGCTTTAACTTTCAGTTCATGTTGCGAGGCCATGTATGTACAAACTAGGCTCGTCAAGTAAGAACCTTAGTACTCGCGTGTGTAAAACTACCTTACACCCATTGTATGCGAGCGTAGAGTCTATCACACCCGATCATCACGTGGTGTCTCGAAATGACAAACTTTCTTAACGGTGCATACTAAAGGAAGAACACATTTTTATTTTGATATTTTAAATGAGGGATCATCTTATAATACTACTGAAGTGCCATACAAGCAATATAATATGCAAATAAACATCATATGCAAAACATGATATGATATGGCTCTTGCACTTGATCACTATCTTGTGCATCATGGTATGATATTCATCATTCCTATATGTTTAAGGCCGAGGTATATGGAACTTACACTTTTGTAAGTTATAATTTCCAAGAGTATCAATCCATACTAAAAATTATAACATTACCATATCATAGCACTGCCTGGCAAAACCAAAAACTGGACGCTTCTAATTTATCTTTTGCATGTTTTACGTGGCTTAGGGCTTTCAGGAATAGAACCATTCTTACCTACAAACATGGAACCACTATCGTCGGATTGATGACAAGTACACCATGAGGGGGTCCTCGAGGCGCGTGGAAGAGAGGGGTGTGAGACGTATGGTGTTCCGGGACAGTGAGCACACAAGTTTACCCAGGTTCGAATCCGCCGGCTTTGGACGGATCCTACTCCTGCTAGCAATCCAGTAATACGGCAGAGCCGGAATATGGGTTACAAAGGTTTCGCCTGTGCGAGTTGAGATTGTAGACTATTGTGAGGGTGCCCTAAAGGCTCTCCCTATGATGGCTTATATAGATTTCCGGACTAGGGTTTATAGGAGACGTCCATCCGGCTACGACTAAGAGTCAGTTACAGAGTACATCTTGAACTGCAAGTAATACTATGGGCTTATGTCGGTAAGTCTTCTGGGCCTTCCCGTAGCTGGATGGGACTCTGTATCTTCTCCCTGATTGGGCCACCCGTGAAGCAAAGCTCTAACCTGAAGTGGGCCACCCTAGTCAGTAAGGTACTGCGAGGGTACCTAGAAAGTATATCCCCAACAGCAGCCCCTGGAAGCCTCCAAGATCGAAAGTCGGATTCATCATCATCTAGCTTGATATTCGGCTTGCCGAATCTTGAAGGGTTCCTAAAACTTCAAAACAAAAGATATGATCCGGGTCTCAAAAAATGAGTCGGACTTATGAGTACGTTTATTCGTGTTTCTAGCTCGAAATTCAAACTAAGCCGGAACTTGGTCTCTGACGCAACCTGACAACAGTCATGGTCAAGTCACGTCACTGACAGACATTTCCTGTAAGCACGACCGTTGGTGGGTCCACCTTTCGCGGAACCGAGGTGTCGTTTCAATGCATGCGTGGAGATCGAGGCAACGTAATCATCACGCGGGGGTTCCTAGTCCTTTCCACGACGCGTGGCATGTTCATTGTAGCGTTTACACGAATCTTGACGCGTCTGGCGGATATAAGTGGTGTGGATTCCTTTCCCCATCTTCTTCACCAGTTCTCGGTGTCGTTTCCTTGTCCTCTACGCCTCCCACGAACTTAGCGCTCGACTTACCCTAGAAAAAACCTCCAGCGCCGCCCACCCAAGGTCACTGGCGCACCGGAAAGAATGCCTTCTGCATCGTCCTCCAGCTCGGCAGTGACGGCAGCAGCGGTGGCGGCGGTAGTGGAGTAAGAGAGCTACTGCGGGGTTTGGATCCCATGCGTCCTCGACGATCCCAAACTCCGCGTCATTGAAGATGAAGGGCTCCTCCGTGCCGGCGACTGGCAGAGCGGCTTCGGCGAAACCGTCCCCAACCCCCACGACGACGAGCGAGTGCATTTCAGCACTCACCTTGACAGAGGTCTGATTTTTCCTCCCTCAGATTTCTTTTCCGAGGTCATTAGTCATTATGGAGTTCATCTCCACAATCTGCCCCCGAACTCCATCTTAGAGATGAGTGCATACGCCTCTTTGTGTGAGGGGTATCTTGGCATTAGGCCGAGCCTTACTCTCTTCCGGTACCACTTTCATGTCCGGAGAAATTCCATAATTGCTGGTAATCCTTATATTACTGGTACCAATAGTTTTTCGTTTAGGCGAGAGCGCGTTTATCCCCGGATCATGGCAAGTGAGTCGGTCAAACAATGGTCGTCCACTTTTTTCTATCACAAGGATATCCTCGCTCCCGGCAAATATCATGCTTTGCCGACTTTCATCGACAGAGCCGCCACACCCCAAGAGTCCTGGGACAAGCTCGCTCCGGCTCTCAGTGATGATCTGCTTCTCGCCAAGACGCGGATCGAATATCTGATGAAGCACAAGGGCCTAAAAGGCTCCGACTTGGTTCAGTGCTAGGTGGCACGCCGGATCCAACCCCTTCAACATCATGGAGATCGACTGATGCATTCCATCATGTTGTCTAAGAAGGATTCCCTCCGCATTAGTCCCAAGACCTTAGAAACAAAAGATTATGTATGCCAAATCAGATGGTTGATAAGGGAGCGGATTGAGAGGAAAATTTCGGAGCTGTCCCTGGACATGCATACATCGGAAGATCCCGTTGTGCCGGTAAACTTCAGCAGCAACTCTTTTTATGTGCTCATCTTTATGTTATCCTTGAAATACTTCTCCTTTTTAGCTTGTTGACCTCCCCAAGTTGGAGTTTGCTCCTATCGAGGGATATCCTCCTGAGTTTTCTCAGGACGAGGGTGAATTGGTCCCAATGCCGGATGTCGTTCCTCAGAAATGCAAGGCTCCGTCATTGGCCATCGGCACCAAATAAGTGCCTGTTGTGAAGAGGTAATCTTTCCTCACAAGGTCTTTGTATTTTGCTTGTAATTTCTTCTGAGATGTAATGTTCTTTGTTCTATTATCTTCTCAGAGCTAAACAGCTCATCAAGGGCAAGAGGAAGGGAGTTGCCTCGAAACCCCTGCGTTAGTCAAAGCTTAAATTGGCTTCTCCTGCCGTGGCTCCTCTGACTCCTGCCCCTCAGCCTTCTGCAGCGCTGGAGATTACTCCATCTCCGACTGTTGTAGAAGATCCGGTTCAACCATCAGAGCCAGCGATCCTTGAATCGCAAACTGACGTCACCATGGGTGACTCAGGTGTTGATAAGGGTGAACCCTCTTCGGGTAATGATCCCCCGGCATAGACCTTTGCCGAGAATCTCCTGGACAATCCTGGACTTTCCAAACTTGGCTTATCTCGAAAGTCTATGGAGGAGATTCAACGGCTAGCCCGGCAATGCCTGGAGAGCCGGACTCTCTCTGCCAAAGAAGAAGCACAAGAAGCAGAGGATATCAAACACTCTGATCTTCTTAAACAAGTTCATCTTTGCGACGAGAAGCTGAGGTCTGGCGATCTTCCAACTGCGCTAGTGATTCCCCTAACTTTCACCGAAAAGGTTGCCACCACAGTGAATACCAGTTTAGACAAACTCATTCGCAAACAATATGTAAGTCGAAATTCCAACTTCCACTTTTCCTTATTTCATATCATATCCTCTATCCCCCAAGCATGAAGCAGGAAAATCAAATCTGGTTTTATGCTTCCTTAGGATGCCAAAGAATGAACTAGTGTAGCCCCCAAGGCTCGTGCTGATATTAGTACAAATAATAGCCCGAGTCTTTAGTAGACTTCTGACTCTAGGTATTCTGACTTACAGAAAGTATATTCCTCTAACCAGGATTTGTTGAAGAATGTTTGCAACAAGCGGAAAGAGATCAGAGCTCTCCGGCTTGAAAATGCACAGGTGAAGGTTTCCAAGGATGAGGCCGAAGGTAAACATTCCGAAACTCAAACCTTGCCTTTTATTTCATAGTAGAATTTTTGTTGAACTGTTGTTCTTTTGACTTACATCACTGGTAAAATAGTCCCGCGCTATGATTGAAGAGGCCGAGAATCTTAAGACCTTGGTGGTGGAAAACAAAGAACTTCGCCAAGAGCTGGATAAGCTTAAGGCAGATCATGAGAAGAGCATTGCTCAAATTCTCGAATCCACCTCCATGGGCACCGAGGAGCGTGATCGTAAGATTACGCTTCAAGATAAGAAAATCTCGCATCTCCACAATGAGCTATTCAGAGAAAAGGACATTTCCGAGGCACTCCGGGATGAACTCCAGAGTCTTCGTGAAGAGAAGGCCAAAGTCGACGATGTCATCTTTGGTACGTTTCCCTTTTTCTGACTTATTTGCATCTTCCGACTCTTTGGAGTCCGGGTTTACTTGACTTACCTCTGAACTTGATGGACTCCGCCTCTGCCAAATCTCACACCCACCGGCTTACCCAAGTTGGTGATTTGCTGCATGACTTCCGCCAATCCCTCAAAGATATTGGCGAAGTTCTCAAGGTTCCGGACATGCATAGCATGTCCGGTTTTGAGGTGCGAGACAAGTCCAAGGATATGCCGTAGCTTGTTCAGGACTGGAACATGTCATACGTGCAAACCGCAGTGCAAAACGCTCTCACCATGGTTATGAGCCACCATGGAAACATGGAAATCTGGCAAGTAACTAGAGGGTACTGCAAGGTGGACGAAGACAGACAAGAGCAAGACATCAAGGCTATCATGGACTCCTGCGTCAGATATGGGTGCCACGTAGCTAATTTGACCAGCTATGACACTCCCTTCTTCACCCGTGTGGACACGCCACCTCCGCCTTCCGAAGAAACAGCTGAAGTTTCCGACGATGATCAAACCATATCGTATTTCAACATCTCAGAACGTTATCAAAACGAGGCCGATGTATCCAGCGAGCCGGCAGCTCCTACCTCTCCCCCTATTTGGAGTTGTTCGTAAAATCCATATTACAGAAGGTAACTCCTCTGCCCAAGCCCCCGCAGCACGTCATAGTGGTGCTTCGAGTCTTGGTTTTAGGCCTTGTAGGATTAAACCGTTTGCTCTTTCGACTTGCCCATTATCTTGTGGATGTGTGACTGACGCAATGTCAAGCTAGATATTTTGTTCATTGCAGAATTCGGCAAGCTCTCCCATAGAAAAGTTACTCCGGTTGTCCGTGATAATGCTATGCGGATAACCGTATCGGATTATAACATCCTCAACAAATCTTCTGGTTGTTGCTCCATCACAACTAGTGACGGGTTTAGCCTCAATCCATTTGGTAAACTTATCCACCATCACTAAGAGGTGTGTAAATCCACTTGGAGCCCGTTTAAACGGTCCTACCATGTCAAGCCCCCAGACCGCAAAAGGCCATGCTATAGGTATTATTCGCAGCTGATCAGCCGGAACGTGAGATTGTTTGGTGTACTTTTGGCAGCCTTGTACGTCTTGACTAGCCGTTCGGCATCTGCCTTGGCTGTAAGCCAGAAAAACCATTTTGGAAAGCTTTTGCACTAAAGATTTGGCTGCAGCGTGGTGACCACACTCGCCTTCGTGGATCTCTCGTAAGATTTCCACTCCTTCTTCCGGAGATACACAGTGCTGAAAGACCCCAGATGCCCTCCGCTTATAGAGCTCACCACTAATTATAGTATAGGCTTTTGCTCGTCGGACGATCTGCTGGCTCAGAACTTCGTCTGCGTGTAATTTTCTGTCTACCAAAATATCAAGGTAGGGTTGAGTCCAGCTGGGAATTACAGCCAGAACTGCTACTAAAGGTGAGTCGGATTTGGTCGGATATTCTTCGTCCACTCCCTTTATAGAGGGAACTTTGAGGTGCTCTAGAAAAGCACCATCCGGGACCTTTTTCCGGGCAGAGCCTATTCGAGATAGTGCATCTGCTTCCTCATTTTCTTTTCAAGGGATGTGTTGAACTTCAAACCCTTCAAACGATTTAGATAATTCATCCACGATAGCCCTATATGCTGCCATGTGCTTGTTTGCCTTACAGATATCTGACACTTGTTGTGCAACAAGATCCGAATCTCCATAACACATTAAACGTCGGATGTCGATGTCCTTAGCAATATGAATTCCATGGAGTAATGCTTCATACTCGGCAATGTTATTTGTTGCTGTGAAGTGTATCTATAATACATAAAAAAGTTTATCTCCTTGGGGTGACTTGAGCACCACGCTAGCCCCCGAGCCCCCGAGCGCTTTAGACCCGTCAAAATGCAAGGTCCAGTAATCCGACTCTAGTAGGGTCATATTCTCTGTTGTCTCTATCCAATCAGTAACAAAGTCAGCGAGGATTTGAGATTTGATTGCTATACGAGGTTTATACTCAATGTCGAAAGCTGAGAGCTTTATGCCCAATTTGGCGACGCGTCCTGTGGCATCACTATTGTTGATTATATCTCTCATGGGAGATGTTCTCACCATGGTAATTGGGTGTTCCTGAAAATAAAGTCGTAACTTACGAGATGCTCAGAACACACCGTAAGCAAGCTTCTGATAGTGCGGATATCGCTGTTTTGATTAAGACCTCGCTGAGATAGTAAGTTGGGCGCTGCACCAGGTGTTCCTGATTTTCCTCCGGTCTCTCTACCACCATGATGATACTGACGACCTTGTTTGTCGCAGCGAGATAGAGCAACATTGGCTCCTATGGTTCCGGTGCTGCGAGAATGGGAGAAGATGAGAGTACTGCTTTCAGGTCTTGTGGTGCAGCTTCAGCTTCGTCGGTCAAAACGAATTTCTTGGTCTTTTTCAGGAGCTTGTATAGTGGTGTGGCTCTTTCACCGAGCCGGCTTACAAACCGACTAACTGCGGCAATGCAACCAGTTAGTCTCTGAACGTCCTTCAGGCGAGTTGGCCTGGAAATATTTAGTATAGCCTTGATTTTGTCTCGGTTTACCTCTATGCCTCTTTGAGACACGATAAAACCTAACAATTTTCCGGCTGGGATTCCAAAGAAGCATTTCTTCGGGTTAAGCATTATGTTGTATTTTCGTAGATTGGCGAACGTTTCTTCCAAGTCAGAAATTAACGTTTCCTTCTTTTTGGACATCACCGCAATGTCGTCCACATATGCATGTACATTGCGTCTGATTTGATCGTGGAGGCAACGCTGCATTGTGCGTTGGTACGTAGCTCCTGCGTTCTTCAGCCCAAAGGCCATCGTAATGAAACAGAAGGTTCTGAAGGGGGTTATGAATGAAGTTTTGACTTTGTCAGATTCCTTCATCCAGATTTGGTGATAATCGGAATATGCGTCGAGAAAACATAGAGTTCTGAGCCTGCCGTAGAATCAATAACTTGATCAATCCTAGGCAGAGCAAACGGATCTTTGGGACAAGCCTTATTCAAGGCAGTATAATCAACACACATCCTTAAATCAGTGGTGTCCTTTTTAGGGACCATTACAGGATTGGCCGACCACTTAGTGTGGATGACCTCTTCTATGAAACCGGCTAATTCGAGCCGTGCTAGTTCCTTAGCTATTTCCTTACGATTTTCGTCGCCAAACCATCGTAGGGACTGTTTGACGGGTTTAGCGTTCAGGTGTACATTTAAAGAGTGCTCGGCAAGTTCCCTAGGTACTCTGGTCATGTCAGATGGCTGCCATGTGAAGATATCTTGATTTGCTTGGAGGAACTTGACGAGCTCGCTTTCCTATGTGCTATCTAGACCTACGCCCATCTAGGTCACCTTGGAGGGGTCATCATCCTTCAACGGTGTCTTCTTCGTCTCTTGTGATGCCTTGAACTCCAGATTCGGCTTTGTCACCTCCTTCTTTGTTGCGGGCATCTTGGATGGATCTATGGTCTTCTTGATCTCCTGGTACTCCTGGGCGTGCAGCACGGCTTCAGCAAAGGCGGCATTTCCGTCCTCGCACTCTCGCGCCTTCTTCGGGTCTCCCCTGATGGTGATCACGCCATTGGGACCTGGAATTTTCATCATATTATAAATGTAACACGGACGAGACATGAAAGCCCAGTAAGCCGGACGTCCGAATATAGCGTGGTACGCGCTCTTGAACGGGACCACTTCGAAAGAAAGTGCTTCCATCTTATAGTTCTTTGGAGTTCCAAAGGTAACATCCAAAGTGATTTCTCCCAGGGAATTTGCTTGTCTTCCTAGGACAACTCCATGAAAGATCACAGAGCTGTAATTCAGCTGGGTCTCCGAGATCTTCATCCAGCGTAGCGTTTCGACATACAGAATGTTAATGCTGCTGCCACCGTCCATAAGAGTCTTGGAGCAACCATAGCCGTCAATAAGTGGATTGACAACTAAGGCGTATTTTCCTTGCCTGTACAACTTGGGCAGATGATCAGCACGGTCAAAGGTGAATGCCACTTCCGACCAGTCCAGGAACTGAGGGATAGCCGGAACTGTTGCATTGAGCTCATGTAGAACTACTTTCTTGACCTTAGCTGGTTGAGATCTGAGGAAGGTGACGTAAGTGTCTTTCTTTGTTGGGAAATTCTCTTTCCCTTCCGGCTTGGGATTTGAAGCATCGGCTTCCTCCATGTCGGAATCATCCTTGGTCTCTTTATATTTTTGGGATTCTTCTTTCCCTTCTTCCGCTTAGCCCTGTAACCGGCGGTATCGTCTTTCTTGATGTCATCATTGAAACGACACTCGACGTTTGTGTGGGACGAGCCCCCATTGGCGTCTAAGTGATGCACACATGGGTTATTGGCAATGTCGGCCCAGGAGTAGGTTTTGACCGGTTGCTGGTCTCCTCTACCTTGGACTCTTGATGTCCCACGACCCCGTCCCCGACCACTGCCGCACCCTCCTCGTCCTCCAGACCCGAAAGTTGCAGTGACCACTGTTGTTTCCGTGTTGGGCTTTTCTTCTGAGGTGTTCTTGCGCTTCTGAGCTTGCTGCTTTGGTTGTTTTTCCGACTGTGGCACAACTAGGGCGTTAAGTAATCCCTCTGCATCATCGTCATCATCTGCATACTTGCTCGCTGTTTCTATCATCTCTGCCAAATCAGTGACCTTGTCACACTTCAAGCGATGACGTAGTAAACCAATTGGGAGTCCTGCAATGAAAGCTTCAATCGTAGTTTGGTCATTTACTCCTTCATAGGAGTTCTTGGTGTCGATCCATCGTCCGAGATAATCTCGGCAAGTTTCTCCAGCTTTCTGGGTGCAACGCTGTAGGTCTCCTACCGTACAGGGCCTCCGATATGTGCCTTCGAAATTCCGAAAGAACGCACTTTGCATGTCATACCAGTTGTGGATGGTGTTCTCCGGAAGTTCATTGATCCATGATCGTGCCATCTTCTGCAACATGAGTGGGAGGTATTTGGTTGCGACCAGGCTGTTTCCGCCTTTGGCGATACAGCATGCCTGGAAAAAATCCTGGAGCCAAGTATCTGGCCGAGCTATACCGTCATAGGCTTGAATGTGTCTTGAGATAGAAAATCCTTCCAAGAATTTTGTGGCTCTTATGCATGGTCCGAAACACTTTGGGCCCACGTATATGTCATCATTTTCATAGCGCCGCGCCTCTATGTTGGAGTTGATCCTGTGCCTTGCGTCACTTGGGGATAAAGATCATACCGAATGACGGCTGTGGCTGTGGTGCCTTGGAGCCGGACTTCGGCTTCTACTACCACCTCCTCCACCACGATGCCCTCCTTGGCCTCCTTGGGAGCCATTGTGATGGCTACTTGGTGGAGAGGGTGGAGCAGCTGGATTGTTTCTGGCTGATCGCCGGCCTCCGTTCAGAATGTTATTATTCCGGTTCCAGGGAGGATCTTCATTACGACGAGCCCCTTGCCGGCTTGATTCAGCATGGTGTCCGTCATTCCTTTGTCCATCAGTCGGACGGCTTGTGTGTCTAGGAGGTGGCATTCTTTGATGGTCCTCCTCCCGACGCTTCTCTTTGTCTTCTTCCCTGCGATCGTTCGATTCTCGCCGGGGAGGATTCTTCAGATTCAGTGCAGCAATTGCCTCTTGCTCCACAGCTGGGGCAACGTTGCGCCAGTCACGTGCAGCTTTGTGATGTTGTCCTGAAGATCAGGTTCTTGAGAAGTTGTCTTCCCAACGGACGGATCGGTGATGCTGTTCCGGAGCACGTTGGGGTCTTACGTCATTCTAGGCCGGATCCGTGCAGCATTGCTCAGATTGGGAGACCAGTTTTCTGCTTCCGGACAGGGCAGCCTTCTGCTGCTCTAGACCCTTGTTGAGTAGTTTAGTGCCTAATCAAATCTGCTGTAGGCCTGGATTACTTGCTAGGATTTCTCGAGCCGTAACGGTGTTTTGCACTGGTGTTGGATACACCCAGTCTCCCTTGCTCTCGCGTCGAGGCATCCCATGGTCTCCTCCAAAGAGGACTTTGTGAATCTCCGGGAATTGGTCGTCATGAGTGTGATGTTTCCGGGTCTTCTGATGCTGCCGAGAGATGTACTTCTCCGCAGTTGGCATGCGTTTCTTTTCTTCCTCAATGTTTTTGGCCTCATCAAGGAGTACTTGGCGACGCGCTTCTAGGGCTTGGGCTCTTTCGTCCAGCTCTTTAGCAGTAAGTTCTGCAGCCATAGGAATAGGTGTGGTTAATGCAGCATCAATGAGTTTACGCGCACCTTCGGTGATCACGTGTCCATCCACCGACTATTCTTTGGGATCTTCTAGGATCAGTGCTCCATCCAAGTCTTCCTTGTATTCCTCGGCAATCACTTCCTCTGCCGGAGGATCTTTTGTCAGGGTCTTGTTCTTCTTGTTCTTCTTCTTTGCCTTCTTGGCAGCACCGGTAGCAAAGACGATTTTGGGTCCATTTCCCGGAGTCAAGATCTGATCGGTACTTTCAGACATCTGGACCTCGGGATTATCTCCGATATCCATGTCGTCCTGCACTTTGGGAGAGTTTTCCCTGGATCCTTTATCCATTACTTCTCCTTCCTCTATAGCTTTGGAGTTATACTCCTCTTCATACTCCACGGAGAACTTTCGGAAATCTGCCGACGTCATCGAGTCATCCGAGGATGCGAGTAAGTCGGTGTTTCTTCCGATCGCCTCCTGCACTGAGTTGGTGTTTTCTCCAGCATCGGCATAACTGGATCTAGATCCAACGTATCCGACGAAGTGCGACGTGTGGGTCCTGAGGTAGTTGCGGATTTCCTCGTGGGCTTCCTCGAAGATCTTGATAGTCTCAAGAACCTCATCCACGCTTGTGTCTTGCATCATCATACGCATCAACGTGTGCCTCAGGAACGGTTGACCTGTTCTGGCGTTGGCAGGGCCGGAACCAAGGTTGTTGCTGTGATCCTCCTAGATTTCGACTTCAGCGGGCGGATCGATCTGGGATTCGGCCTCGCCAGGGAGATCCACTCCAGATTCGACTTGAACTGCAAGGTCTGCTTCAGGCTCGGATTTCTCCACTATCTCCACAACTGGTGCGGGTTGGGTGGGATTAGGGTTTTCTAAGATCCGGAACTCTGCAGCCTCCGCGGACAAAGGGGACCTAGAATTTTCTTCTGCCTCTATCATCACCGCTGGGATGGGTGGGGCAGGTTCAGCAAAACCGATATAAACATCGATCTCACCGAAACACATGATGGTGTAGGTGGTTACGGCTTCCTTAGCCGGAATCCAAGTCTAGTCGAGAACGATGAGAGGGACGTCACTGGTGTAGAGGATGCGACCAACATCGATGGTCTCGCCGATTCCGATTCTTGCAGATTCCACTCGAAACGCAGATCCGAAGCTCACCTGCCCCACGGTGGGCGCCAACTGTCGTCGGATTGATGACAAGTACACCATGAGGGGGTCATCGAGGCATGTGGAAGAGAGGGGTGTGAGATGTACGGTGTTCCGGGACAGTGAGCACACAAGTTTACCTAGGTTTGAATCCATCGGCTTTGGACGGATCCTACTCCTGCTAGCAATCCAGTAATATGACAAAGCCAGAATATGGGTTACAAAGGTTTTGCTTGTGCGACTTGATATTGTAGACTATTGTGAGGGTGCCCTAAACGCTCTCCCTAGGACAGCTTATATAGATATCTAGCCTAGGGTTTATAGGAGAGATCCACCCGGCTACGACTAAGAGTCGGTTACAGAGTACATCTTGAACTACAAGTAATACTATGGGCTTATGTCGGTAAGTCTTTTGGACCTTCCCGTAGCCGGATGGGACTCCGTCTCTTCTCCGTGACTGGGTCTCCCATGAAGCAAAGCTCTAACCCGAAGTGGACCACCCTGGTCAGTGAGGTACTGCGAGGATACCCGGAAAGTATATCCCCAACAACCACAACAATGAGAATCAAATTATTATAAACTCATTATAAATCAAATATTGATTGTAGTAGGAGAGACAGACACCCGCTAGCCACTTATGCAAAACAAGTTGCATGTCAAGCGTGGAACATGTCTCATGTGCGAGGACATGTAAAGTTAGTACAAGCCGCTTCATCCTACTATTCCACCAATATCCAAAATACATAGAAGATGCAATAACATGATGATCGGCGCCCACATAATCATATGTGTTCTACCCGTGCAAAGAATCTACGCATAAACCTGGCTCTGATACCATGGTTGGATTCACAACATAGAAAACAAAAAATTCCTACGGTATGAACAACTAAGCACCAAGATCTATCTATCTAGATACAATCAACGGGTGGATATACATCCATAGAGATCTTACCCTTGAATACGTAAAGCTTTGTTAACGAAATCTACTTTCATGGATGATGTAGTCATTCACTTGCCGATCTCAAGATAATGATGGAGTCCAGCACCGCAAAGCAACAGTGCATCCGTGATCGCACACACGTCTGGTACCCCGACCACCTCCAAGTCCTCTCTCTAGCAAAGCAGAGGGAGCAGTAAATCCTTCTAGAGAAAACCACCGGGAACATGTAGATCCATATTCTAGAGGGGGAGAGAGATCCTTCACTAGGAGGTGTGAGAGGAGAGGAGGAGGCCTCCTTTTATAGGGGAGGATCAGCCTCCATGCGTTGGCCGGCGTCCATGGTGGGTGCCCCCACCTCTTCCTCATTCATGTGAGTGGAGCTTCCACTTAGAATTACCAGATCGATTCCATATCCACTCAAAGTTGCACTAATTTTCCACTAAAATTAATGTATCTCTCAGTTAATAAATCTCTTTTATTTATTTTCTTCAGAATTTTGTTAATTACTTTAATTAAAAAACATTTGCATAAACACCCTTGTGATACTTCGATATTACATCTGAAACCCTTTTCAGTAATTTGACCCGAAACAATTCTGGTGTCCATTGAAATAATTCCAGCACTTTCATAATCTTTCTCTGGTATCATATTTTCTCCAAAGGGTGTTGGTATCCCTTAAGTGTGTCACCCTATGGTTCGTGAATAGACCCCTCTCCGATCAATAATCAGCAGCGGGACATGTAGATCCATACTGACTCCCACATATTCAACGATGAGTCTAGTGATTGTCCGAACCTTTAACATCATAACTAAATACCTTTATCACCCGATATATTACATGTTCGAGATTCAATCATCGGTATCTCCATACCTAGTTTGATCTCGTTATTGACAAGTACTCTTTTCTCGTTCCCATGATATAACATTTCTTGTGATAAAATCACCTGCTTGTAAGCTATTATCAATGTGATATCACCGAGAGGGCCTAGATTATATCTCTCCATCATCGGGATGGAAAAATCCACTCTTGATCCATGAGCCTCAACGTAACACTTTCAAAGTACCAAACCCACCTTTATAGTCATCATGTTATGGTGTGACGTTTGATGTTATCAAAGTACTCTTCTGGTGTTAGCAATTAACACGATCTTATGGTCTAAGGATTAAAGTTACTTCGCATGATGTTATAGAAATGTAAATATAATGACTTTGATCATATTACTATACTTCGGATGAATGTTCAGCACACAATTCCACCAATGTTGTGACCTCATTATAAACAACATCCAATGTCCATGATCAGGAAACCTTGATCATCTTGTTAATCAATGAGCTAGTTTATATGAGAGGCATAACTAGGAACTCTATATATTTGTTTATTAAACACACATGTATTAACATTTCCAATTAACACAATTATAGCATGAGAAATAAACTTTTATCATAAACATGGAATAATATAATAACCACTTTATTATTGCCTCTCGGGCATATTCCCTTCAGAACACCCATGGATTGTGTGGGTGTTGATTTTATAATTGCTACCCTCCAACGTGTGCTTTCTACTATCGCGGTAATGTCGGATGCAGCGGCCCAGACCAACCTTACGCGAGACCGATTCCACGACTAACATACGGCTTGTACCATATAAGTGGCTGGCGGGTGTCTGTCTCTTTGACATTAGTTGATATGGCACTTACAAAGGAGAATATCATTTTGTGTCCCGAAAGTTTGGGCGCGTAGGTAACACGGTACCCGAGTTGATTTTAATCACCGCGATTCGAAAAGTTGGGGCGCCAATTGCTGAGAGGGGTGTTTCGAGTGAATGATGGCCAAACCCAATATTTTCAAATCGCGCCTATTAAGTCAGGATATTCCGTTACACTAGTTCTTGTTGTGCCCCTTCTTCGCCGGTCACTCTTCTTAGCCACCCTGCACGTGTCGTAGGGGCAAATCCATTGCTGTACTTTCCTATCTCTCGACACTAAATCTTGATGCGGCGGCGGTGGTCCCTTTTCTTCCCTTCCCCGACCCTAAATCTGCCGGCGGCAGAGGACATTTTTCTCCCTCCCTCGACACTGAATCCGATGGCGGTGACCCAGCATGTCTTGCAAGGCGAAGGTTGTAGCTACGTCGCCGACTGATTCGGGTCCGTCGGGGCCCAAGTCTAGGGCTCAACACGAAGCAGTGGCGAGGTCTTCAGCCCCGATTAGCAAGGAGGTCAGCAAGGATTCTGATCCCATGGTACCTACGAGCAGCGAGTTGAAGAGAAAAGAAAGGACGGCGGCGGATTGTTCGGCTCCGGTGGGCGGATGCGGCACCCAGATCTCGAAGAAAAAAACCCAGGAGAAGAGCGAGAGGTGAATTTTTCTTATCTGTGCCTTATCTTACAAGTAGATTATTTATGGCATAATAGAATCGAATGAACTAAAAAGTTTCTCTTTTTAATCAAATTAGGCACAACTTTGATACAAGGAACCTATATGACTTCACAGTTCATGTTCGCCAGTACACTGCAAAACTTGATTTTGGTTGCGAGAGGGTTGTGTTCGGGTAATATGTGCATCTGCTTGTGAATTGCAAAGAGGTTGTGTCTGTTTCGTAGCTGGTAGATATGCTTGCCGCTAGGATTCCCCGGGGTTCTAGACAGAGGACAAAGTTGGTGTGGCACAACATGAATGATACCTATCAGCAAATTGAGCACTCCCATGAGCTTCAGATGGTTTGGGAGTGTTGTGAAGCTGATCATAAGGTGAAAGTTGAAGCGATGATTGATGATATGTATGCAGATGTTGGAGATCTTGCTACCAGAGCTTCTGCTCCTAGAGAATACGGATCAATATATGTTGATCTAGATAAGTTCAGTATACGCATAGAGGTGGATTCATACATGACAAAACTTGATGAGGGAGTTAATAAGCCAGTTTCCTCATGTACTGTGGAGATCACTGTCGATTCCAAAAACATAACTCTTGATGAAATGAGAGAGATGATCGGTAAGGAAATCAGTATTGGCCCTAAGCAGATGGCACAAATACGGTGGTGACATTATAAGAAGCAGCAATTCATAGATGTTTTGGATACTGAAGATCTTATGCAGATTATGCAATGAAAGAAGCGAACCAGGAAGGTGTTCTTCCTTGGTACCATTTCAGATGTTGTTGAATAGGTTATAGTGGATGTAGAGGCCCCTATAGTGGCTGAACAGAATGAGGTGGTCGACGTTGATGAGATCTGATGAGACCAGCTACCCTAGGCTTTTCATATGGACCACGGGGTTGCCCTGCCTGTATTTGTAATATTGACTATTGTTGCATTTAGAGCGTGTTTCTGTGATTATGTTTGTTGAGATATTGCGATATAATGATGTGCGAGCTGTTGAGATTTTCGGACATGTCACTCACTGAAACCATCATTGTTGTAATAAGACATAAGTACATTGTAGTTTACATGATTATGTTTCTTAAGATGACGCACCATACTTGTTTATGTTATTATGTTTGTTGGGACATTGTAATGTAATGTTTTGTGAAACCATGAGTGGAGAAGTGATGCAACAATACATTGTAGTTGACATGATTATGTTTCTTGAGATGATGTAATGTACTTGTTTTTGTTATTTTGTTTGTTGAGAGATTGTAATGTAATGTTTTGCGAAACCATGACTGGACAAGTGATGCATAAGTACCTTGTAGTCAACATGATTTTGTTTCTTGAGTTGATGTAATATACTTGTTTCTGTGATTATGTTTGTTGAGAGATTGTAATGTGATATTTTGTGAAACCATGATGTGATTATGTTTGTTGAGAGATTGTAATGTAATGTTTTGTGAAACCATGAATGAACAAGTGATGCATAAGTACCTTGTAGTTGACATGATTTTGTTTCTTTAGATGATGTAATATACTGGTATGTTTTTGTTAGGCAATGAAATTGGGATGGAGGGAGTACATGTTTAATATTTGAAATAAGAATGTATGAAGAGAATCCATATTAGGCAGGAGACAGTAATCCAGGGAAAGGGCATGGTATCCATTAAACTATTGTAACATGCCAATTTAGTCATTGTTGCAGCGGTAGAAGGGCTGCTCTCTCTCTCCCTCTCTCTCTCTCTCACCGACGCCGATGTTATTGCCGGCGACGACGCATTCGCCATGCTATCCTTGAATGACGAGGACGACCAGTCGAGCAGCGACATCCTTCTCTCTGACATTGAGTATTCCTTCCATGATGTGAGTTCCTCTATTGTCTCGGGCTAGGGTTAGGAAATGGTAAATCTCTCGATTTGAGCTCCATATGTGCATGCAATCGTGTTCAATTCTAGCTTTGCGTTTACCTATAAGTACCACGGACGATGTACGACTCCGAATGGGAGGGCCTAGATATCGATAGAGAAGTGCCATGTGACCATGCGCTAAAACTGAGGAGATATGTTGCATTCGAAGGCAATAACACTGGGAGAGGGTTTTTGGGCTGTACAAATCAGGTTTGTTTACATTATGTGCAACGGTGACATGAAGTAAAATGTATCGTGTATGTTCATAACACTATAGTGTGTGTGTTTTTAGGTTGGCCCGGTGTGTAAAGCAGTAGAGTGGGTGGATCTTGAGTGGCCAGATGCACTTAAGAAATGTTTGGCACAGTTATGGGAGATGTATGAGTTGGAAAGGTCAGGGAGATTTACTGATGCTTGTGATACAGCTGAAAATAATTACAAGCTGTTGGTATGAAATAAGGAGCTAGAACAAGAAATCGAGAATTTGTAGTCAGAGCTAACTGACAGAATCAATGGGAGCTTGGTTGTCGTGCGCCAGCCGTAGGTTCCAGTGCTCTATCACAGATTGGAGAAGTTGGTCCATAGCCATACGATTTTCCTTCAAGATCCCTTTCATGATCTCCATCTGCTTCCTAGCCGAGGTGCGACCTTCACTGTGAAGCTTCGCCTAGTCGGCGTTTATCTCCTTCAGTTTCTGGCACTTGTCAGAAAGGACCGCGAGTTCAGCGCGCAGGTGGTCAAAGGCCAGTTTCTGGTAATTCTCCTTCTCCCTTTGGATTGCTATCTTGTCATTTAGCCAGGTCGCCAGGTCCTGGTCAAGCTTTCGCCTCTTTCCCTGCAACAAAAATACATAGTATGGTTTGTTCAGTTCACCAGGACAAGCTGGTTAGTTTCCATAATTAACTGAATTGACTAGTGGCACTGTCATAATTTCAAGGAAGAAGCAATCTAGGACTAATCAACATTTTATGAATCAACTAGTGGCACTGTCATAATTTCAATTTCAAACACAAATAAGGTTTATCTACAGTTTAGTGTGTTGTTGGTTTTTTCCAATATCATCAAATAGTAGTGGGCTAGTGGCAAACTCATAATGCAGAAAACCATGTCTAGATACATAATGGAAAGAGCACATGGTGTCCATTCATGAACGTGAACACCAACACATGTCCAGATAGATAAGGAGTTGCCCTAGGATTCTTATTGCACCCTATAATGGGAAGCAGACTTGGGCATTGCTCCCTGAACACTAAACATTACAAAAGGAGTGGAGCACGAACTGATATTCGTGTCCCCTCTAACGGGAATCAGACTTGGGCATTACTCCGATACGCCTCCAAACAAGCCCTTAGCTCCTCGTTCTCTTTCCAAACACCCTCGAGTACGGTGATCCCTCTGCTCATGTCCTCCTTCATCTCTTTCACTGCATCCAGGCAACGGTTCCTATCATGGTAGGCTCGAATGGTAGCCTTGGTTTCCTCAACGCGTCCTCTGAGTGCCTCGGTGACTTCATCCTGCAGGAGAGTGCACCTTTCCATGAGATTCTTCTTATCCTCCATGAGCTCGTTGATTATCTTGATGGCCTGTTCTTGCCTGTTCAAGTTATGGTCGAGCACTTTCTGCAGCCTCACGACGTCACGTGCAAAATCTAGCGAGATCTCCTTCTGCACAGATAATTGCTTGCGTAGGCTCTCATTAGCTTCGGTGAGGGAGCGTGCAAGCTCATGTTGGTTGTCAATCTTGGCACTGATCGTGGCCACCTTGTAACGGTACTCGGCCTTCGATCGCTGCATCGTTCATGTTAATTGAAATAGAAATTCTATAAATACACTCTAGGTTCCAGGTGAATACTAATACAGATCAAAAATCCCCGTTGAATCTATTGACCGTAGTGTTAAAAATGGACATAGAGATCTATTCATGACCACGATAAACTAATCCTAATCACAAAAAATCCATAGTGAATCTATGAACAGCGGTATTAAGGAAAGACCAAGAGATCCAGTCATATTCATGAAAACTAATACAACTCGCAAAAGAAGAAGAAAAACCAATGCGCGGCCGATACGATCTAAGAAATCCACATCACAACTCGGAGAAATAACAGTGTGGAGATTTGCTACCTCGCTGAGACATGGAACGGGGCTGAACGGGTCCTGCAACGCCTCCATCGTGGTGGATTCTGGCTCCACGGTCGGCCTATAATACATAGAAGAGGAAGAGCAAGAAGAAGAACAAAAACAAGAAGAAGCTGAATAAGATCATGATGGAGAGGGAGATAGAGAAGAAGTAGAACAAGAAGACCGTACTAGGAGGAGCCCTCGCCTGCTAGAACATTCGCCGCCATTGTCGGGGGAGATTGGGCCTCGGTGAGAGGGGGGCTTGAGTGGTTTGTAGAGCAAGAAGTACCTTGCGGCAAGATCTCTCCCTTTTCTCCACAAGGATTGTCGACCGGCCTCTCCCCCTCCTCAGGGGAGCCATGGCTTGGAGGGTGAGGGTGGCAGTGGCAGGAGGAAGAAGATAGTGATTAGTGTGGGAGAAGAGTCAAAGAGTACAGGTCGTGGTCCAGTAGTACTACTACTATTATACAAGACTACCGTGTACGGTCTACCTTCTCAAAGAAGCCAGGGAGGCAGGGGTAGGGAATCGATGGGACTTGTCTTTATTGCGATGGACAGTTCAATGGTCTTCGGTGCCGCCTAAAATCCAGTATATAATAAGAGGAGTGCGAGTCGGGTGGTCATCACGGGCATCGACGTGCACGTCCCACGTGCGTGTGTCACGTGTTGATGGGGCAATGACGTGCACAACTACTGCACGATCATGTCGGCACGTCGAATTCCGTCGAACTCCACGTCGACAGGCACGCACGGGATATTTACGAGTCTAGAATACGCTGTGCCACTTTTGTTGTGATCAAATTATGTTCAGTACGCGAGATATTACTTTTTTTGATAATCGAAAAATGCATGTGTGAACACGACACACAAAACTCCTGCTCGTCCTTGATCAGATCGGCACCCCACTCTGTGTAACCACCATCGACCATTCGGAACAATTACCACGAGCATGATGCCCCCTCGTCGTGGAAATGGCAGATCCAAGCTGTCCACTGACCGTCCTGTGTCCCCGGATCTTCGCTGCATCGTTCGCGCTCGCTAGTCGCCTGCTGAGGCAGCACGTCGTGTCTGACCACGCCAGGATCAATCGACATCCGCACTCGAGGACACTGCAACGTTGAAGCTCGTATCGTCCGCGCAGGAGGAGTGTGGGGTACCTGCAGCGACGGACAAGCGCAAATCAACAGCCAAGACGGGGGCGCATGTTGCACCGGCGAGTACGGACAAGAAGAGGAATGAGAAGAAGACCAGGAAGAAGAGAGGAGACAGCTATTCGGACAAGTCCGACTCGGCCAACAAGGAGGCGTTCATCGATCAGCTGGAGGCAGAAGTGGAGGAGAGTGATGTGGACCCATGGGACTACAAAGAGGAGGAGGAGGAGGACACCGACGAGGACATACCGCGCTTATTCAAGGAAGCAGGCAGTGTCAAGTCGTCAGAGGAGGACACCAACGGCGGCGATGGCAAGGACCATGGCATTGACGAAGACGAGGACGAACAGAAAGACGAAGACGATAGCTTCTTCAAAATATGATCATTTATTTTATTTAGATAGATGGATTTTCACTTGTTTATGGAGGTAAAGTATCGGTGGAACAGATAGAGAGGTGGCACGGATAGACCATGCATAAAAATGTGGAGAAGGGAGGGGTTATCCTGCCCGTTGGATCACATAGGATCAACGGTTGGTGGAGATGATCCGCGTGATATCTATGTCAGCCAATCAGGGCATAGCACCCAGAGTGAGCACACGTATGGGCTTTTGTGATATTTGTGACCGAGAGAGAGGGCAAATCTCTTTTCACAAACCACATATGGAACCACCATTGTCATTGAAATGTGTATTCTTTCATTAACCACATCTAGAGTCATTTCATGTCTATTCTTTTCACAATCCACCTATGGATCCACAAGTGTCGTTGCATGTGTATTCTTTTCAGAGACCACCTATGGATCAATCGGTGTCATTGCATGTGTGTTCTTTTTATTAACAACAACTAGAGTCATTGCATGTGTGTTATTTTCATTAACCACATATGGATCCACCAGTGTCATTGCATGTGTGTTCTTCTTATTAACCATAGCTACAGTCATTGCATGTCTGTTCTTTTCATAAACCACATATAGAACCACCATTGTCATTGAAATGTGTGTTCTTTCATTAACCACATCTGGAGTCATTTCATGACTATTCTTTTCACACCACATATTGATCCACCAGTGTCATTGTATGTGTATTCTTTTCAGAGACCGCCATATGGATCCACCAGAGTCATTGTATGTGTGTTCTTTTCAGACACCACATATGGAACCACCAGTGTCATTTAATATGTGTTCTTTTCATAATCCACCTATGGATTCACTAGAGTCATTGCATGTGTGTTATTTTCATTAACCACAGCTAGAGTCATTGCATGTGTGTTCTTTTCACAAACCACATATGGAACCACCAGTCATTGAAATGTGTATTCTTTCATTAACCACATTTAGTGTCATTGCATGTGCGTTCTTTTCATAGACCACATATGGATCCACCAGAGTCATTGCATGTCTGTTCTTTTAAGAGACCACATATGGACCCACCTGTGTCATTGCATGTGTGTTCTTTTCACAAACCACATATGGAACCACCATTGTCATTGAAATGTGTGTTGTTTTCATCAACCACAGCTAGAGTCATTGCATGTGTGTTCTTATCACAAACCACATATGGACCCACCAGTGTCATTGCATGTATGTTCTTCTCATTAACCACAGCTAGAGTCATTGCATGTGTGTTCTTTTCACAAACCACATATGGAACCACCATTGTCATTGAAATGTGTGTTCTTTTCATCAATCACAGCTAGATTCATTGGATGTGTGTTCTTCTCACAAACCACATATGGAACCACCATTGTCATTGAAATGTGTGTTCTTTCATTAACACACATTGAAATGTGTATTCTTCTCACAGACCACATATGGATCCACCAGAGTCATTGCATGTCTGTTCTTTTCAGAGACCACATATGGATCCACCAGTGTCATCGCATGTGTGTTCTTATTATTAACAACAACTAGAGTCATTGCATATGTGTTCTTTTCACAATCCACATATGGATCCATCAGTGTCATTGCATGTGTGTTCTTTTAATTAACCACATCTAGAGTCACTGGATGTGTGTTATTTTCATTAACAACAGATGGATCCACTAGTGTCATTGCATGTGTTTTCTTCTCATTAACCACACCTAGAGTCACTGGATGCATGTTCTTTTCACAAACCACAAATGGATCCGCCATTGTCATTGAAATGTGTATTCTTTTCAGAGACCACACATGGATCCACCAGTGTCATTGCATATGAATTCACCAGAGTTCAATGCATGTGTGTTCTTTTCACAATCCACCTCTGGATCCACTAGTGTCATTGCATGTGTGTTCTTTTTATTAACAACTAGAGTTCATTGCATGTGTGTTCTTTTCACAATCCACCTATGGACCCACCAGTGTCATTGCATGTGTGTTCTTCTTATTAACCAAAGCTAGTGTCATTACATGTCTGTTCTTTTCACAAACCTCATATGGAACCACCATTGTCATTGAAATGTGTATTTTTTCATTAACCACATCTAGAGTCATTGCATGTGTGTTCTTTTCTCAGACCACATATGGATCCACCAGTGTCATTGCATGTGTGTTCTTTTTATTAACAACAACTAGAGTCATTGCATGTTTGTTATTTTCATTAACCACATATGGATCCACCATTGTCATTGAAATGTTTATTATTTCATTAACCACAGCTAGAGTCATTACATCTGTGTTCTTTTCATTAACCACATATGGATCCACCATTGTCATTGAAATGTGTCTTATTTCATTAACCACATCTAGATTCATTTCATGTATATTCTTCTCACATACTACATATGGATCCACTAGTGTCATTGCATGTGTGTTCTTTTTATTAACAACAACTAGAGTCATTGCATGTTTGTTATTTTCACAAACCACATATGGATCCACCATTGTCATTGAAATGTGTGTTCTTCTCATTAACCATAGCTAGAGTCATTGCATGTGTTTTTTCAGAGACCACATATGGAACCACCATTGTCATTGAAATGTGTATTCTTTCATTAACCACATCTAGAGTCATTTATGACTATTCTTTTCACAATCCACCTATGGATCCACAAGTGTCATTGCATGTGTATTCTTTTCAGAGACCACATATGGATCCACAAGTGTCATTGCATGTGTGTTCTTATTATTAACAATACCTAGAGTCATTGCATGTGTGTTATTTTCATTAAACACATATGGATCCACCACTGTCATTGCATGTGTGTTCTTCTCATTAACCACAGCTAGAGTCATTGCATGTCTCTTCTTTTCACAAACCACATATGGAACCACCATTGTCATTGAAATGTGTGTTCTTTCATTAACCACATCTGGAGTCATTTCATGACTATTCTTTTCACAGACCACATATGGATCCACAAGTGTCATTGCATGTGTATTCTTTTCAGGGACCACATATGGATCCACCAGAGTCATTGCATATGTGTTCTTTTCAGAGACCACATATGGATCCACCAGTGTCATTGCATGTGTGTTCTTTTCACAATCCACCTATGGATCCACTAGAGTCATTGCATGTGTGTTCTTTTCATTAACCATAGCTAGAGCCATTGCATGTGTGTTCTTTTCACAAACCACATATCGAACCACTATTGTCATTGAAATGTGTATTCTTTCATTAACCACATCTAGTGTCATTGCATGTGTGTTCTTTTCACAGACCACATATGGATCCACCAGAGTCATTGCATGTCTGTTCTTTTTAGAGACCACATGTGGATCTACCATTGTCATTGAAATGTGTATTATTTCATTAACCACATCTAGAGTCATTGCATGTGTGTTCTTTTCTCAGACCACATATGGATCCACCAGTGTCATTGCATGTGTGTTCTTTTTATTAACAACAACTAGAGTCATTGCATGTTTGTTATTTTCACAACCCAGATATGGATCCACCAGTGTCATTGCATGTGTGGTCTTTTCATTAACCACAGCTAGAGTCATTGCATGTGTGTTATTTTCATTAACCACAGATGGATCCATCAATGTCATTGCATGTGTGTTCTTCTTATTAACCATAGCTAGAGTCATTGCATGTCTGTTCTTTTCATAAACCACATATGGAACCACCATTGTCATTGAAATGTGTGTTCTTTCATTAACCACATCTGGAGTCATTTCATGACTATTCTTTTCACAGACCACATATTGATCCACCAGTGTCATTGTATGTGTATTCTTTTCAGAGACCGCCATATGGATCCACCAGAGTCATTGTATGTGTGTTCTTTTCAGACACCACATATGGAACCACCAGTGTCATTTCATATGCGTTCTTTTCATAATCCACCTATGGATTCACTAGAGTCATTGCATGTGTGTTATTTTCATTAACCACAGCTAGAGTCATTGCATGTGTGTTCTTTTCACAAACCGCATATGGAACCACCATTGTCATTGAAATGTGTATTCTTTCATTAACCACATCTAGTGTCATTGCATGTGCGTTCTTTTCACAGACCACATATGGATCCACCTGAGTCATTGGATGTCTGTTCTTTTAAGAGACCACATATGGACCCACCTGTGTCATTGCATGTGTGTTCTTTTCACAAACCACATATGGAACCACCATTGTCATTGAAATGTGTGTTGTTTTCATCAACCACAGCTAGAGTCATTGCATGTGTGTTATTTTCATTAATCATAGATGGATCCACAAGTGTCATTGCATGTGTATTCTTCTCATGAACCACAGCTAGAGTCATTGCATGTTTGTTATTTTCAAAAACCACATATGGATCCACCATTGTCATTGAAATGTGTGTTGTTCTCATTAACCACAGCTAGAGTCATTGGATGTGTGTGTTTTTCACAAACCGCATATGGAGCCACCGTTGCCATTGAAATGTGTATTCTTTCATTAACCACATCTTGAGTCATTTCATGTCTGTTCCTTTCATAAACCACATATGGATCCACCAGTGTCATTGCATGTGTATTCTTTTCAGAGACCACATATGGATCCACCAGTATCATTGCATGTGTGTTCTTTTCAGATACCACATATGGATCCACCAGTGTCATTGCATGTGTGCTCTTTTCACAATACACCGATGGATCCACTAGAGTCATTGCATGTGTGTTCTTTTCATTAACCACAGCTAGAGTCATTGCATGTGTGTTGTTTTAACAAACCACATATGGAACCACCATTGTCATTGAAATGTGTATTCTTTCATTAACCACATCTAGTGTCATTGCATGTGTGTTCTTTTCACAGACCACATATGGAACCACCATTGTCATTGAAATGTGTATTATTTCATTAACCACATCTAGAGTCATTTATGACTATTCTTTTCACAATCCACCTATGGATCCACAAGTGTCATTGCATGTGTATTCTTTTCACAGACCACATATGGATCCACAAGTGTCATTGCATGTGTGTTCTTATTATTAACAATAGCTAGAGTCATTGCATGTGTGTTATTTTCATTAACCATATATGGATCCACCACTGTCATTGCATGTGTGTTCTTCTCATTAACCAGAACTAGAGTCATTGCATGTCTGTTCTTTTCACAAACCACATATGGAACCACCATTGTCATTGAAATGTGTGTTCTTTCATTAACCACATCTGGAGTCATTTCATGACTATTCTTTTCACAGACCACATATGGATCCACAAGTGTCATTGCATGTGTATTCTTTTCAGGGACCACATATGGATCCACCAGAGTCATTGCATATGTGTTCTTTTCAGAGACCACATATGGATCCACCAGTGTCATTGCATGTGTGTTCTTTTCACAATCCACCTATGGATCCACTAGAGTCATTGCATGTGTGTTCTTTTCATTAACCACAGCTAGAGTCATTGCATGTGTGTTCTTTTCACAAACCACATATGGAACCACTATTGTCATTGAAATGTGTATTCTTTCATTAACCACATCTTGAGTCATTTCATGACTATTCTTTTCACATACCACATATGGATCCACCAATGTCATTGCATGTCTGTTCTCTTCAGAGACCACATATGGATCCACTAGTGTAATTGCATGTATGTTCTTTTTATTAGCAAAAGTAGAGTTCATTGCATGTGTGTTATTTTCATAATCCACCTATGGACCCACCAGTGTCATTGCATGTCTGTTCTTCTCATTAATCACATCTAGAATCACTAGATGAATGTTCTTTTCACAAACCACATATGGATCCACCAGTGTCATTGAAATGTGTATTCTTTCATTAACCACATCTTGAGTCATTTCATGTCTGTTCCTTTCACAGACCACATATGGATCCACCAATGTCATTGCATGTGTATTCTTTTCAGAGACCACATATGGATCCACCAGTATCATTGCATGTGTGTTCTTTTCAGAGACCACATATGGATCCACCAGTGTCATTGCATGTGTGCTCTTTTCACAATCCACCGATGGATCCACTAGAGTCATTGCATGTGTGTTCTTTTCATTAACCAGAGCTAGAGTCATTGCATGTGTGTTGTTTTCACAAACCACATATGGAACCACCATTGTTATTGAAATGTGTATTCTTTGATTAACCACATCTAGGGTCATTGCATGTGTCTTCTTTTCACAGACCACATATGGATCCACCATTGTCATTGCATGTCTGTTCTTTTCAGAGACCACATATGGACCCACCAGTGTCATTGCATGTGTGTTCTTCTCATTAACCATAGGTAGCGTCATTGCATATGTGTTCTTTTCAATAACCACATATGGAACCACCAGTGTCATTGCATGTGTGTTCTTCTCATTAACCACATCTAGAGTCACTGGATGTGTGTTCTTTTCACAATCCACATATGGATCCACCAGTGTCATTGAAACGTGTATTCTTTCATTAACCACATCTTGAGTCATTTCATGTATGTTCCTTTCACAAACCACATATGGATGCACTAGTGTCATAGCATGTGGATTCTTTTCAGAGACCACATATGGATCCACCAGTGTCATTGCATGTGTGTTCTTTTCAGAGACCATATATGGATCCACTAGTGTCATTGCATGTTTGTTCTTTTCATAATCCACCTATGGATCCACCAGTGTCATTGCATGTGTGTTATTTTCATTAACCACAGCTAGAGTCATTGCATGTGTGTTCTTTTCACAAACCACATATGGAACCACCATTATCACTGAAATATGTATTCTTTCATTATCGACATCTAGTTTCATTGCATGTGTGTTCTATTCACAGACCACATATTGATCCACCAAAGTCATTGCATGTCTGTTCTTTTTAGAGACCACATATGGATTCACTAGTGTCATTGCATGTGTGTTCTTCTCATTAACCACAACTAGAGTCATTGCATGTGTGTTCTTTTCACAAACCACATAGGGAACCACCAGTGTCATTGCATGTGTGTTCTTCTCATTAACCACAGCTAGAGTCGTTGCATGTGTGTTCTTTTCACAAACTAGATATGGAACCACCATTGTCATTGAAATGTGTATTCTTTCATTAACCACATCTACAGTAATTTCATGTCTATTATTTTCAAAGACCACATCTGGATCCACCTGTGTCATTGCATGTCTGTTCTTTTTATTAACAACAACTAGAGTTCATTGCATGTGTGTGATACGTTGCAAATGTATCTATAATTTTTGATGTTCCATGCTTATTTTATATCTACTTTCTTCTGTTTTGTCCACACTTTGGAGTATTTTTATACACTTTCTTGGACTAACCTATTAACAAGATGCCACAGTGCCAGCTGCCTGTTTTCTGCTGTTTTTGGTTCCAGGAAAGTCAGAAAATGAATATTCTCGGAATTGGACAGGATAAAAGCCAAAGTCAATTTTTCAACGAGGGGGACATAGAGCCAGAAGACGAGACGGAGAGGGGCCAGAGGCCAGCCACACCACCTGGCCGTGCGGCCAGGCCTAGCCCGTGCCAGGGGGTGGTGCAGCCGCCTAGGGCACCCCCTTGGCCTCCCCTTTCGCCTATATATTGCCTCCGATACAGAAACCCTAAGTACCCAATCAAAATTCCACGAAAGAGTTTGTAGCCGCCATCATCTCCATACCTAGATCGGGAGGGATCTGAAGCTCTTCTAGGAACCCTGACGGAGGGGAGAATTCACCCTGGAGGCCTTCTTCATCACCATGCCTGCCTCCGGTGTGATGCGTGAGTAGTTCATCCCTGGACTACGGGTCCATGTAGTAGCTAGATGGTTGGTACTTCTCCTTTGTGATACCATGTTTAGATCTTGTGAGCTCTGTTCATGATCAAGATCATCTATTTGTAATCATACATGTTGTGTTTGCGGGGATCCGATGGATATTGAGATGCTATTTTAGATTGATGATTGATTCTATCATGTCTTTGTTATTTGTGATCTTGCATGCTCTCCGTTGTTAGTAGCTATCTTGGCCGAGTAGATGGTAGCAACTCCAAGAGGGAGTATTTATGCTCGATAGTGGGTTCATGCCTCTAGGAATCTGGGGAAGTGACAGAAATCTCTAAGGTACTAGATGTGCTGTTGCTACTAGGGAGAAAACAGCAATCGTTTGTTCATAGAACAATCGTATTGTTTACTTTACACACAATGCTTAATGCAATTATCTGTTGCTTGCAACTTAATACTGGAGGGGGTTCGGATGAATACCTGAAGGTGGATTATTAGTCATAGATGCATTTGGATTACGGTCTATGTATAATGTTGTAATGCCCAATCAAATCTCATAGGAGTTAACATGATTAGTATATGCATGTATGCTTTCTCGATGTTTGTCAATTGCCCCGCTGTAATTTGTTCACCCAACATGTCATCTATCTTAAGGAGAATCACCACTAGTGAACTATGGACCCCGGTCCTTTCTTTTACTATCAATCTACAATCTGCTATTTACTGTTTTCTGTTTACTTTCTGCAAGCAATTACTATCTTCCACACAATATGTTTAATCCTTTGTTTTCAGCAAAACCGGTGAGATTGACAACCTCACTGTAAGTTGGGGGCAAAGTTCTGTGGTTATGTTGTGCAGGATTCCAAGTTGGAAACAACACCTTGGAGGTGTTTCCTTGCTCCTACTAGTTCGATAACCTTGGTTTCATAACTGAGGGAACACTTGTTGTTGTGCTCATCATACCTTCCTCTTGGGGTTCCCCAACAAGCTCGATATATTTTGAGCCATCAAGCTATTTTTATGGCGCCGTTGCCGAGGAGTCAAGGACATCTTCACAAGGGGAGTCTCTCATAACCGATCTCTTTACTTTGTTATTTTTGTTTTGCTTAGTTTATTTCTACTTTGTTTGCTTGTTTCTTTATCAAAAACACATAAAAATTAGTTGTACTAGTTTGCTTTCTTTATTAAAAACACAAAAAATGACTACTCTTGAAAACACTAAGTTGTGTGACTTCACTAGCACCAACAACAATGATTTCATGTGCACACCTATTGCTCCACCTGTTCCTGAAGCTACTTTCTTTGAAATTAAACCTGCTTTACTCAATCTTGTTATGAGAGAACAATTTTCTGGAATTGGTACTGAAGATGCTGCTGCTCATCTAAATAAATTTGTTGAACTTTATGAGATGCAAAAACATAGGGATATAGACGGAGATATTATTAAGCTTAAATTGTTTCCTTTCTCTTTGAGAGAAAAAGCTAAAGAATGGTTGCAATCCCTAACTATAAATAGTATTGATTCTTGGAATAAATGCAAAGATGCTTTCATTGGAAAATACTATCCTCCTACTAAGATTATATCTATGAGAAGTGAAATAATGAAATTTAAACAATCTGATAATGAACATGTTGCTCAAGCTTGGGAAAGAATGAAATATTTGGTAAGGAATTGCCCCACTCATGGACTGACTGCTTGGATGATTATCCAAACCTTTTATGCAGGACTGAATTATTCTTCAAGAAATCTATTGGATTCTGCTGCTGGAGGTACCTTTATGACCATTACTTTGGGTGCTGCAACAAAGCTTCTGGATAATATGATGGTTAACTATTCTAAATGGAACATTGAGAGAGCTCCACAAGGTAAGAAGGTAAATTCTATTGAGGAAACCTCCTCCTTGAGTCATAAAATTGATGTTATCATGTCTATGCTTGTTAATGGGAAAGCTCATATTGATCCAAATCATGTTCCCTTAGCCTCTTTGGTTGCTCAAGAAGAGCAAGTTGATGTGAACTTTATAAGAAATAATAATTTTAGCAACAATGCCTACAGGAATAATTTTGGTAACAACAATTATAGGCCATATCCTCCCAATAATGGTAATGCTTATGGAAATTCCTACAACAATAATAGGAGTGCACCCTCCAAACTTGAAGCCATGCTTAAAGATTTTATTAGTAAACAAACTGCTTTCAACAAAACTATTGAGGATAAAATCTCTAATATTGAAAGAAATATAGCATCATTCACTGAAGCACAATCTTCTTTGAATAAAATGGTTGCTAAATCTGAAACAATTGAAAATCCCTTTGCTGCTACTAATGCCATACAAGTTAGAATTGATGAAAATGTTAGAATATTAGCTGAATTGCATGCTAAGTGGGAAAGAGAAGATGAAATTGCTAGAAATATTAGTATTTCTACTATCACTACCACTAATGTTGAAGCTAGTAAACCCAATGAACCTTTTCTAATAAAAATGCTGAAATTCTTTGAAATATGGGAAACAATATCTCCACTACTTTAGATGATAATTATGATTTTGATCTTGATGGTTGCAACATCTCTGAAGTTATTATGTTCCTACAAATGCTTGCTAAAAGTCCTAATGTTGGTGCTATAATATGGCCTTTCCAAAACACATTACTGATGCTCTCATAAAAATTAAAGAAGAAAAGATGAAACATAAAGCTTCTATTCCTATGAAATTAGAAGATGGATGGGAACCCATCATTAATATGAAAGTGAATGATTTTGATCTCAAAGCTTTATGTGATCTTGATAGTAGTGTTTCTATTATGCCTAGAAAGATTTATGAAATGCTTGATTTACCACCATTGGAAGGTTGTTATTTAAATGTCCCACTTGATGATACTGTTAAAAAGAAACTCATGGGGAGTATTAATGATGTTCTTATTATGGTTAACAATGCCTATGTCCCCGTTGATTTCTATGTTTTGGATGTTGAATGCAATGCTTCTTGTCCTATTACTTTGGGAAGACCTTTTCTTAGAACTGTTGGTGCCATTATTGATATGAAAGAAGGCACCATTAAATATCAACTCCCACTCAAGAAAGGTATAGAACACTTAGAAGAGAGAGAAGATTCCTTTTGCCTCTCCTATTAAAACAAAATTTTCTCTTAATGCTTCTTCATTTGAGAATACTTGATTCTTTTCTTGCTTCTTATGCCTAACTTAAAGGCGTTAAAGAAAAGTACTTATTGGGAGATAACCCAAAAGTTTTAGTTGAGTCTTGGAAGTTATTGCTTCAGTAATAACCTCTCCTTATCCTTTTTATTTGATTTTTGTGCCAAGAGTAACCTCTAATGAGAGAGAAGTAATGCTTGGGAAAGTTGTTGTCTGGAAACAGATTTTTGTGCTTCGCTATAAACATTCGTGTAAAATCTCTGTAAATCGGTTTGGTCTGTCATTTTTTGTGCTTCTGCCCCAGGATGTTATCCAACTTGCGTTAGTTCAATACTTTTCGATTTGAGCAACAGAAGGTCTTCGAAAAAATTAGTTTCTACCTGCTGGTCTGTTTTGACAGATTTCTGCCATTATTTGCATTTGCTCCTTGTTGATTCCTTTTTGGGTTCTTTTTGGGGAGTTGAACTTTTTAAAGGAAGTTCTACAGTAGCTTGTGTTTTAATGGAAGTTTTACTTGTGTTGTAACTGAACCAAAAGACTTATTATCTTGAGTGCTCTAATGTTGCTAATGAAGATCGTGTGTAGTTTTGTATGAAGGGAAATTTTCAGGTGTAGGGAAAGAATGATGTAATGAGATGAAGAATGGACTAAAGCTCAAGCTTGGGGATGCCACCCATGTCACCCAATAAATATCCAAGAAGTACAAGCGTCAAAGCTTGGGGATGCCCAAGGCATCCCCTTCTTCATCAATAAAAATCTCAGGTTTCTTCCAAACACTTTATTTTTATTGTTTCATGCACAATTGTGTTATTCTTGGAGCGTCTTCATTTTAGTTTTTTGTTTGCTTGGTTTTCTTAGTTTGCTTGAATAAATTGGTTGGACACCCTCATTCATGCATTAGTTTTCAAATAAGATTGGTTTGGATTGGAAAAGAGTGGAAAAGTTCATGCTTAAGTGGTAAAAAGGAGCTTGTTTTTGGCTGTGGCCTATGCTTTGTCATGTCATGCTTGATATTGATTTGACTTTATGCTTAGTTATTTTTTCTGTAGCATGACATGTTATAAACAATTGAGATTGCTTAATGTGCCTTGAAAGAATCATGCGTTGTTTTAGCATATTAAAGCATAGTATTGTGGTATTCTCCTTTGATGCTTTATTTGGGTTGACTTGGCGCATGCTCACACCATTTTAAGACTATCCCAAGTCACCATAGCCTTTATGATCATTTAGTTTTAGACTTGTAATATCACTTTATGCTTTAATGAATTATGTTTTGTCGCTTTGCATGATTATGGCCATTATTGCTCTCTTAGTTGGTCGCTCCCAGTCTTTTGCTAGCCTCCATAACCAAGTATGAGTTCCACTCATGCATCCAACTCCAAATAAAACCAAGTTATTCCAAAGAGTCCACCATACCTACCTATTAGCATTTTCTATTCCAAGTATATTCATGTTTTTATCTACCTTCCGAATTAAACTTGTTATGAGAAAATTAGTGATTAAAGCTCCCCTGAACTTGATGGCACACTTTACTTTCTTGCACTTAATAATCTTGAACCATTGTGTCCATCTTTGTTGCGTATATGCTTATGCTTTATAAGTTGAAGTTAGCAGAACCATGTAACATGGGGAACGCTTTCAACATTGCACTTATTATTCCGTTGATATCATGATTCTTTTGCTCATGGATCCCGGCGGTGTGAAATAAAAGGGGAACTTGTAAGATCATGGAGTTTGTATGTGTGTTAGAGAAACGCCTAGGCCGCTAGCCTAAGCCATGCCTAATCATGGTGGAAACTTGCAGCATAACCATAATGAGCATTCTATGAAGCATCCTCAAGAAAAACCTATGCAAATAGTAAGTAAAAAGATCGCTGAGATGCTCATTGTTTGTTGCCTTGTCATTTTGATATGGGATAGCTCCTGTGTCATGGAGCAAGGGTACCCCGTTGGCGGTTCTCTATGATACATATGTACTTACAATTATAAGAGCTTACTTGTGACTGAAGTTGAGTAGCATGAGGTTCGGTACTCGTAAGCAAGGGGCATGAGATTTCAACTTATAACTTGTCAAGCATATCCTCTTAGTTGTGTCACTTTAACCTTAATCACCTAAAGATGCTTATGATAGGGGTAATGAGAGCTGAAAGCTAATAAGTACCATAATTTTTGGAAGCTCTTTATGAGCCTTGAATCCTTGCTTCCTTCTACGAAGGCCTTTCTTTTAGTTTTATGTTGAGTCTCCATCTTCTATCTTTATGCACCTATTGAGAGAGCATAGTGGCCATTCTTAGTTTAATGTGCATTGTCCCAAGACTTGTTGATTGATTCATAACTTTGATATTGCTTTTTCTTAAACTGTTTGTATCTATTCACCCTTATGAACTTTGAAGGTGTCCTATGCATTTATGTTTTGCTACACTATGAGGGACAAACTGAATGCCATTCTCATTATGATTTCTTTATGTGAAACAAACAAACGTCTTGCAAAGCATTGTTATTCATGAATCTTTTGTTTGTATCCTTTCATGTTACAACATAGTTTCTTTTTTTGAGGTGAAACAGTAGGGAGAATCCCCACTGCAATTTTTTATTATAAGTTATGAGTATGTTACAAAGATAAATACAGATAGAATATTGATCTAAGGTAGATCAAAACATTAAAGTAAAACCATTCTAAGATGGGTAAAATCTACCCTATCCCTGATCTAATTGCTGGTTCAGCCAGGCCTTGAATTTCTGCTTGTATTCTACAACATAGTTTCTATGTCCTATTGTCAGAACTATATCTTTCATGCTATGTAAAAGTACTATGATCCCAGCTATCATTGTTCTACAAATACTTTGATCAAGTTTATGATGGCGCATGTCACCTCAAAAATTATTCTTTCTTTTTATCACTTACCTACTCGAGGATGAGCAGGAGTTAAGCTTGGGGATATTGATACGTTGCAAACGTATCTATAATTTTTGATGTTCCATGCTTGTTTTATATCTACTTTCTTATGTTTTGTCCACACTTTGGAGTAATTTTATACACTTTCTTGGACTAACCTATTAACAAGATTCCACAGTGCTAGCTGCCTGTTTTTTGCTGTTTTTGGTTCTAGGAAAGTCAGAAAATGAATATTATCGGAATTGGATGAGACAAAAGCCAAAGTCAATATGTCACCGAGGGGGACACGGAGCCAGAAGACGAGACGGAGAGGGGCCAGAGGCCTGCCACACCACCTAGCCGCGTGGCTAGTCTTGGCCCGCGCCAGGGGGTGCTGTGGCCGCTTAGGGCACCCCCTCGGCCTCCCCTTTTGCCTATATATTGCCTCCGATATAGAAACCCTAAGTACCCGATCAAAATTCCACGAAAGAGTCTGTAGCCACCGTCATCTCCATCCCTAGACCGGGAGGGATTTGAAGCTCTTCCCGGCACCCTACCGGAGGGGAGAATTCAACCTGGAGGCCTTCTTCATCACCATGTCTGCCTCCGGTGTGATGCGTGAGTAGTTCATCCCTGGACTACGGGTCCATGTAGTAGCTATATGGTTGGTTCTTCTCCTTTGTGCTACCATGTTTAGATCTTGTGAGCTCCGTTCATGATCAAGATCTTCTATTCGTAATCATACATGTTGTGTTTGCGGGGATCCGATGGATATTGAGATGCTATTTTAGATTGATTATTGATTCTATCATGTCTTTGTTATTTGTGATCTTGCATGCTCTCCGTTGTTAGTAGCTATCTTCGCCGAGTAGATGGTAGCAACTCCAAGAGGGAGTATTTATGCTCGATAGTGGGTTCATGCCCCTAGGAATCTGGGGAAGTGATAGAAATCTCTAAGGCACTAGATGTGATGTTACTACTAGGGAGAAAACAGCAATCCTTTGTTCATAGAACAATCATATTGTTTACTTTACACACAATGCTTAATGCAATTATCTGTTGCTTGCAACTTAATACTAGAGGGGGATCAGATGATAACCTGAAGGTGGATTATTAGTCATACATGCATTTGGATTACGGTCTATGTATAATGTTGTAATGCCCAATCAAATATCATAGGAGTCAAGATGATTAGTATATGCATGTATGCTTTCTCGATGTTTGTCAATTTCCCCGCTGTAATTTGTTCATCCAACATGTCATCTATCTTAAGGAGAATCACCACTAGTGAACTATGGACCCCGGTCCTTTCTTTTACTATCAATCTACAATCTGCTATTTACTGTTTTCTGTTTACTTTCTACAAGCAATTACTATCTTCCACACAATACGTTTAATCCTTTGTTTTCAGCAAAACAGGTGAGATTGACAACCTCACTATAAGTTGGGGGCAAAGTTCTGTGGTTGTGTTGTGCAGGATTCCAAGATGGAAACAACACCTTGGAGGTGTTTCCTTGCTCCTACCGGTTCGATAACCTTGGTTTCATAACTGAGGGAAAACTTGCTGCTGTGCTCATCATACCTTCCTCTTGGGGTTCCCCAACGAGCTCGATATATTTTGAGCCATCAGTGTGTTATTTTCATAATCCACCTATGGACCCACCAGTGTCATTGCATGTGTGTTCTTCTCATTAACCACATCTAGAGTCACTGGATGTGTGTTCTTTTCACAAACCACATACGGATCCACCAATGTCATTGAAATGTGTATTCTTTCATTAACAACATCTTGAGTCATTTCATGTCTGTTCCTTTCATAGACCACATATGGATCCACGAGTGTCATTGCATGTGTATTCTTTTCAGAGACCACATATGGATCCACCAGTGTCATTGCATGTGTGTTCTTTTCAGAGGACACATATGGATCCACCAGTGTCATTCCATGTGTGTTCTTTTCACAATTCACCTATGGATCCACTAGAGTCATTGCATGTGTGTTCTTTTCATTAACCACAGCTAGAGTCATTGCATGTGTGTTCTTTTTGCAAACCACATATGGAACCACCATTGTCATTAAAATGTGTATTCTTTCATTAACCACATCTACTATCATTGCATGTGTGTTCTTTTCACAGACCACATATGGATCCACCAGAGTCATTGCATGTCTCTTATTTTCAGAGACCACATATGGCCCCACCAGTGTCATTGCATGTGTGTTCTTCTCATTAACCACAACTAGAGTCATTGAATTTGTGTTATTTTCACAAACCACATATGGAACCACAAGTGTCATTGCATGTGTGTTCTTCTCATTAACCACAACTAGAGTCATTGCATGTGTTTTTTTCACAAACCACATATGGAACCACCATTATCATTGAAATGTGTATTCTTTCATTAACCACATCTAGTGTCATTGCATGCGTGTTCTTTTCACAGACCACATATGGATCCACCAGTGTCATTGCATGTGTGTTCTCTTCACATACCACATATGGATCCACCAGTGTCATTGCATGTGTGTTCTTTTTATTAACAACAACTAGATTCATTGCATGTGTGTTATTTTCATTAACCACATATGGATCCCCAGTGTCATTGCATGTGTGTTCTTATCAATAACCACATCTAGAGTCACTGGATGTGTGTTCTTTTCACAATCCACATATGAAGCCACCAGTGTCATTGAAATGTGTATTCTTTCATTAACCACATCTGGAGTCATTTCATGTATGTTCCTTTCACAGACCACATATGGATCTACTAGTGTCATTACATGTGTATTCTTTTCAGAGACCACATATGGATCCACCAGTGTCATTGCATGAGTGTTCTTTTCAGAGACCACATATGGATGCACCAGTGTCATTGCATGTATGTTCTTTTAACAATCCACCTATGGATCCACCAGTGTCATTGCATGTGTGTTATTTTCATTAACCACAGCTAGAGTCATTGCATGTGTGTTCTTTTCACAAACCAGATATGGAACCACCATTGTCATTGAAATGTGTATTCTTTCATTAACCACATCTAGTGACATTGCATATGTGTTCTTTTCACAGACCACATATGGATCCACCAGAGTCATTGCATGTCTGTTCTTTTTAGAGGCCCCATTGGACCCACCAGTGTCATTGCATGTGTGTTCTTGTCATTAACCACAGCTAGAGTCATTGCATGTGTGTTCTTTTCACAAACCACATATGGAACCACCAGTGTCATTGCATGTGTGTTCTTCTCATTAACCACATCTAGAGTCATTTCATGTGTGTTCTTTTCACAAACCACATATGGAACCACCATCGTCATTGAAATGTGTATTCTTTTATAAACCACATCTAGAGTCATTTCATGTATATTCTTTTCATAGATCACATATGGATCCACCAGTTTCATTGCATGTGTGTTCTATTCACAGACCACATATGGATCCACCAGTGTCATTGCATGTGTGTTCTTTTTATAAACAACAACTAGAGTCATTGCATGTGTGTTATTTTCATTAACCACATATGGATCCACCAGTGTCACTGCATGTGTGTTCTTCTCATTAACCACATCTAGATTCATTGCATGTGTGTTATTTTCACAATCCACATATGGATCCACCAGTGTCATTGAAATGTGTATTCTTTCGTTAACCACATCTGGAGTCATTTCATGTCTGTTCCTTTCACAGACCACATATGGATCCACTAGTGTCATTGCATGTGTATTATTTTTAGAGACAACATATGGATCCACTAGTGTCATTGCATGTGTGTTCTTTTCAGAGACCACATATGGATCCACCAGTGCCATTGCATGTGTGTTCTTTTCACAATCCACCTATGGATCCACTAGGGTCATTGCATGTGTGTTCTTTTCATTAGCCACAGCTATAGTCATTGCATGTGTGTTCTTTTCACAAACCACATATGGAACCACCATTGTCATTGAAATGTGTATTCTTTCATTAACCACATCTAGTGTCATTGCATGTGTGTTCTTTTCACACACCACATATGGATCCACCAGTGTCATTGCATATCTGTTATTTTCAGAGACCACATATGGACCCACCAGTGTCATTGCATATGTGTTCTTCTCATTAACCACAACAAGAGTCATTGCATGTGTGTTATTTTCACAAACCACATGTGGAACCACCATTGTCATTCAAAATGTGTGTTATTTTCATCAACCACACCTAGAGTCATTGCATGTGTGTTCTTCTCGCAAACCACATATGGAACCACCATTGTCATTGAAATGTGTATTCTTTCATTAAGCACATCTAGTGTCATTGCATGTGTGTTCTTTTCACAGACCACATATGGATCCACCAGAGTCATTGCATGTCTGTTCTTTTCAGAGACCACATATGGATCCACCAGTGTCATTGCATGTGTGTTCTTATTATTAACAACAACTAGAGTCAATGCATGTTTGTTCTTTTCACAATCCACCTATGGAACCACCAGTGTCATTGCATGTGTGTTCTTCTCATTAACCACAGCTAGAGTCATTACATGTCTATTCTTTTCACAAACCACATATGGAACCACCATTGTCATTGAAATGTGTATTCTTTCATTAACCACATCTAGAGTCATTGAATGTATGTTCTTTTCAGAGACCACATATGGATCCACCATTGTCATTGAAATGTGTATTATTTTCAACGACAGCCGTTGACCACAAACAATCAGGACACAGAGCTTACCAGCAACCGCTCTGGGCTTCTAGAAGACCTGATCCCCGATTGTTAGGCGCCGTTGGATCAGGGTGCGTGGACGATAAGGATGTTCTTTGTGAGGGCGATCCGCAAGAAGTCTGTTCTGCGAACTGATTGCAGTCGCAACCACGCTGGGCCTACGTCCTTTCCCTTATCCCCTTAACCTCGGGGCCGAAGCTCAGATCATGTTCCTTCATCGCCATGGAGAGGGAGAGTCCCAAACTCAGCTTGCACGAGGCTGAGATGTTCGCCCACTATGACATACTCGCGCTGCTCTTCGCGAGGCTTCCGGTCGGCTTCGAGCTCAGCTATGCCGGGGTTCCTGTCGTGCCGCTCTTACGCGACAACGTGTTGGCGAGGCAAATCGAGGAGCGCCGCCGCCAGCTGCCAGAGCGGAAGAGGGCAATGGCACAGTACTCGCGCACGAGCGCGTACTGGCGAAAGCTGTTCAAGAAGGAGCGGGTTGCGTTGATTGAGCTGTGCAGATCCCACCAGTAGGAGATCCACCCGGATCTATGCAACCCCGAAGGGAGGCAGCACTTCTGGGCAGTGCCTGGGCGTACGACCTCCACCATTATCGATGCAGGCGCGTCGTGAAGAATCCATGAGGAGGAGGAACGCTGCTAGGAACGTCGGCATCGATTCCGATGCGGAGGAGGTTGACGGCGACGTGGACAACGTCAACGATGATGGAGACTGCGGGAGTGTCATAGTCGATTAGGGCCACTTAAGCATAAATTAAATCTATGTATGGTATCTTAATGCCCTCTTTGGATATGATTCACTTGAGTCATAGTCGATTATCATCATAACCTATATATGTTGGCCATGTTTTAGTTGCCTTTGTCTTTGAAACTAGTATAAACTCATCCGCTCCTGAAAATAAAGTTCGCGCGTTCCTGACATATCGGATGGGACAATACGCTGACTCTGCTCCCAGCACTTGATGGCACAGTCATAATTTTGAGTGCGCCGGAGGAGAAGGGGTCGAGCGTGTTGTAATAGTGTACTACAGATATCACTGACTTAGATTTTTTTAGATATTTAAATGTGTCTATACCCAAAATATGTCTAGATACATGTTTTAGGTTTCTCTGTCTTTCAAACTAATCAAAGGTCATCAAATTCTGAACAAACAAAGTCATTGTGTTCACATATGATGGGACAATAAGCTGACTCTGCTACTTGATGGGACAACCATAATTCTGGAGTGCACCAGAGGAGATGGGAATCCAAGGGAGATGGGAACTAGTAGCTGCGTCCATACGTAGGTAAAAAATTAATGTCATAATATTTAAAAAATTGTAATCTGGTCCACATGACCCCATCACAAACACGTTACACGTGCCAGATATAAATAAAGACGACACGACTAGTTTAGTTTCAATGATATAATTCAACATACGACGTTACTGTGCTCGCATCTTTCTGCTCCTCTTATTAGTATGCTAGCCCACGCTGCATTAAGCAACAATTGATGAGGACTAAAAAATGATAAAATGGCAAATAAAACAATTTTTAAACTTACATTTAATCTGGAGAATCGTACAAAGATGAAATTGGCAGGGATTTATTATTTCTCTTGCAGTTAGCCGAAAGATCCTCAAGAAAATCCTCAATCACCCCTGCAACTTCTTCATATTCTAATACATCTCCATTATTTTCCCTTTCCTCCCTGTTCCGCTTACCTTTTTGTTTCTTTTCACACCCTTTTCTCGCCGACATCTCCACTTCTTCATAAATTGGCTGCTTACGTACGTTTTCCTCCAAGTGTTCATCACTGTTTTCCTCCACCTGCTGCAATTCCTCAAGTTCTTCGTCTTCGCGCTGCTCTTCCTCCAGTTCTGGCTGAGAAGCCTCATTTTCTGCCGCCGGGGTGTGAACAGGGACAAGATCATGTGTAACTAGGTTTTTGCACAACCTCTTGATATGGTCGAATCCTCCACAACGTTTGCATTTCCTTTTCCTAGCTCCCATCCTTGAACCTTTATCGGTGGAGGCTTCAATCCTTAGCTTTCTAGGCCTCCCAGGTGGCCTCCTAAGAACTGGTGGTTGAAGTTTGAACCCTGGGTCGACAATCTCCCAATCATTTTCATCAGCCATAGGTGGTATGTTTTCTGCATAAGTTGCAGCAAACTTGTCCACGGAGAAATAGTTGTCAACATAGTTCTCTATTTTAGATCCGCTACCTCTTAGCTTTAAGATGAAGTAAATTACATGGTGACATGGCATACCAGTAATCTGCCACTGCCTGCATGAACAAGTCTTGTTTCCAATGTCTATAGTGTACCTCCATTCACTTCCACGCTTGTATTCTGCATAAACCTCAGCCAATGTTCTGGAACTTCTGACCATCCTCATCTTTATCGTTCTCATTTCCCTAGTTCTTGCATTCAGTAACATAACCACCTTTGGAACTATTTTATGGCCTAAAAAATTTCTTGCAAAAATTATTTGCCTTAAATCTATCTTCACCATTATGCACTGTCTTAACAATTCCAAGTGTCTTCATGCCCGAAATCTTATCATTGAAACTCTCTGCCAAATTATTGCAAACAAAATCCACCTTGCTTAACTCACCAAACTTGCTTCGGGCCCATAGCTTGGTGTGATGTTCTTCAAGGTATTTTTTCACCTTTGGCACTACATACATGTTCTGCAAGTAATTAGCATGCGTGCTTGGGGTGTATTTGTATGCTGATCGCCACAAGTCCTCTTCAAAGATCTTTCCTTTGAACTTCTTCGTGAAGTTAGTAGCAAGGTGCCGCATGCATTCCCTATGCTCAACCCCAGGAAACATAGCATCAGCAGCATTCTCAAGACCCTTGCATGCATCAGTGTGTATCACCAAGCCTTCAGGGTGACCAAATAGTGTCCATAGTCTCTGCATGAACCATGTCCAGCTTTCATTTGATTCACCCTCAAGAATAGCATAAGCTACGGGTAGAAGCCAATTATGCGCGTCCAAAGCACAAGCAGAAGCAACATGTCCCCTGAACTCCCTTGTTAAAGAAGTTGCGCCTATTGCCAAGTATGGCCTGCAGCCGTCTAGGAACCCCTTCCAGCATGCCTTCAGGCAAACAAAACATCTCCTAAAGAATTTCTTATATGCCTGCTTATACCTGACCCCCCTCAAGACCTTTTCTCTTCCTTTCACAACCTCGTAATCGATGTCAACAACACTACCAGGTGATGTTTTCTCTACCTGAGCTTTGAAACTATACAACATGTGAAAACTATCATTCCACTTGCCTTGAATGAATTCTAGAGCTATCTCCTTCCCATAAAAGACTCTGTGGTAAGGAATCAGAACATTAAACTTTTTGCTAATCTTTGCTCTAAGTTCAGCAGGTCCAATGTTATGATCCTGCCTCACCCAGTCAAGTACAGTAGCAGCAATCCATTTGGTAGTCGCCAGTCTAATTTTATCACTTAAAGAAGTATTAGAGCAGTTGTGTTTCTTCGTGTTTACATTGATCTGCATTCGATAAGAATCCAAATAATTCAGAGCTAATTATCAACAGAATAAATATGAGAAAAACTAAAACTAAATGTAGCTATTGCAACCTGAAATGGGTGTCCACCCCGCATTGGAGATGCATGTAATCTCCATTTACACACATTACTTTCCCTAGAATGCACCCTAAATCTCTTTTGGTCGCTCTTTTCAATGATATATTCAAACCCAACTCTGATTGAATAGGTTGCAACTGCATATCTGTAGTCCTCCACATTCTCAAAGACAGTCCCCTCATCAATTGTAGGATTGTCCCTGTCAAAGTGTATCACTGGCCTGTCCTCGTCTTCATCGTCATATCTACATCCCATTTCCACATCTTCACATTCCTCTTCCTCATCAGTCCCATAGTCAGGCTCAAAGTTCGAATCAACCAAATATTCCCTACTCTCCATCCTATCAGGGTCAGCAGCCACGTCTGGATATGCTTTCTCATCATCATCCGCACTGCCACACATTTCAGTGTCTTCATGCTCGCTTGACAAAGCATCATGTTCAAGGACAAGATGTATAGACGTCCCGCGGTTACCAACACATATCCTTGCCATCACCACAGGACTAGAAACGCTAATTTGGGTATGCAGAAAAGGAATCACAGTTCTTACCCTTCAATGTGGACACACGACACCTTCTCCGGGCTCCATACCTCCAAAGCTCTGCACCCCGCTTCCTCTTCCCCTTTTTTGTTCTCCTATGTGCTCTCCAGATTTGAAGGAGATTCCGTGCTCTCTAGCCACGCAGGACCCATCTCTGTGTTCTCAAGCCTCGCAGGATCCATCTCCGAGCGGGATCCGGATCACCAACATCGTTGGGCGCCTAACCCAACGGCTGACTCTCGGTTTTCATTTCTAGACGCGCCTAGGCGATGGACGGCGGCAAGGAGATAGGGCAGGAAGGGGAGGGGACGTGTGGGGATGGCAGGGAGGGGAGGGCGGGAGGACAACGGCCCAAGGGGACGACGAGAGCGGTGCACGACTGAACAGAGTGGCGGTGGCAGGAGCATAGGAGCGGAGCGGAGCGGAGCTGGTTGCGAAAAAACATGGAAAATTGCACAATAATGTGTTGGTGGGCGACACCAGCCCTCGAACCTGGGATGCGTGTCGTCGAAGGTGGAAGAGGCGGACCCGCTAGTCAGAAAACATGCCACCTCTTAGCGCACTATGCACGGTAGCACTTCACGGAATTTTTTTGCCGGTCCCACATGTCAGTCTGCTTGATCAAAACTTCCATGCAGTGCATGGCTAGTTCACGCGCTAGTTCCGAAAAAACCCCGTTGATCCAAACTTGAAGTGGTAGTTTTGCTTCTTCTCCCTCGTCTCCTCGAAGTGGTAGTTCCGCTTCGTCTCCCTTGTCTGTTCTCCTCTTCTTCTTCTCCTCATAGTGGTAGTTCTTCTTTCTTCCTCGATGAAAACATTCCTACACGTAAGCCATGGCCAGTAGCCGGATGAAGAGGAACTGGTCCGATCTCCCGGCCGACCCACTTCGCAAGATCGCCGACTACTTGCTAGAGAAAGAGGAGTACATCGATACCTATGTTGCTTGTCGGGAAGTCTGCACTGATTGGCGTCGCACTTTAAAGGTGCCCAAATTCCATCTCAACAACTGGATCATGATAGATCACACACTTCCAGATGTTGGCGACTTCACCTTCCTCAACCTTGCCACCGGTCGTTGCTTCAGGATGAATCTAATGGAAGTCCATCGCAGGTTCACATTCACATCTGATATATATATAACATTCATTTATTTTGTATTTTCCATTGTAAACATCTTAGTGCTAACTGATGCCCTCTTCTTCAAAAAGATTCTACTTCGTCGGTGTTTCTCGTGGCGTCATCGTGCTTGCTCAGAGGGTGGAGTTGTACCAGATTCGTCTTCTGAACCCAATCACTCATAAGTCTAACACTGAGTTTCAAGCACACATACCATCTAATCTTCTGCAATCTGTTGTCATGACAAAGTCCTCGACGATGGTGTTCGTTTGCACAAATTATCCAGATCATATTGCACGGGCCGACAAGTGCACCCCAATGGGGCAAATCAATGAATCATTTGGAGAAGGATTGTATTCGCCACCTCCTGATACGCTTCTGGTCTGCATGACAGCATTCCGAGGGGAAGTATATGCATTACTTGAGAATGGAGACATCATGTCGACCAACATCCAGTTCGAGCAGCGCGCGAGCACTGTCAAAATGGCCAAAATAATTTCAGCCCCGGTCTTTGAACAGGTACGTGGAGGCTACAGATTTTACCTAGTTGAGTCAGATGGTGATCTGCTTCTTGTGTTGAACGGGGATTTCGCCAAAGGGCAACCGGTGTTGTACCGGGTGGACACGGAGAACGCCTCTCTCGAGGCTGTCGGTGACATTGGAAGTCGTGCCCTCTTCATTGATTACCATCGGTCTATCTCCATTGACACTAGGTTACACCTCATAGTCAAACCGGTTGCATATACTACAGGAATTATATCAGACTATATGATCATGAGGTTCAAGCCTGGGACAAGGAACCAACAATGATGTATGGCTTAAGTCTGGAACATACACCGAGGTCTTACCCTCTGGACGAGATACTGGCAGCACATTGCAGATGGAGAGAGTTCTCTGAACATGTGTTGCAGCACGTGGGAGCCAACGACAACGCAAAATATAGGGGAGAATGAATCCTATATTCATCCTAGGTTATTTGCTAGCATTTTCAGGTCTATTTTTCGAAGTAGAAATTTGTACTGTATTTATATTATTTCGATCAGTAGTATGCGTATTACCTTTTAGACAAAATTGTAATGTATTTAATTTTAGTACTTTCAGAATTCAAAGTATTTAGTTTTAGTAGCTTCTTTCAGAATTCTCTGTGTTAGACAGTCAGAGCCGGCGGCGACCATCAGCTCATTGCCGGAATTCAGGTTCCACATGGAAAATTGCACAATAATGTGTTGGTGGGTGGCACCAGCCCTCGAACCTGGGATGCGCGCCATTGAAGGTGGAGGAGGTGAGCCAGCCAGTCAGAAAACATGCCACGTCGTCATCCCCTGTTTCTGATGCCCTTTAAAAAAAGAAAGCACACCACGTTGTCATCCCCTATTTCTGATGGTGTTGCCACAATTCGACGGTACATAGTGGCATAGAAATAATATCGTATAAACATAAGGGTACATTCGTCAACATTTCTAAAATGAAACCCGGTCTCCTACCTGTCTTGGTACATTGCCCGATGAGGTGGATAGCCATGACCGATCTTTTTAATGCGTTCGCACTCTTATGCTGAGAAGGGAAATAAAGATTGAGCGGTTAATGCAACGAGTGCCGAATTATTACCCTCTAAGGGAGATGGTTATTTTCACGCATGCCCGTAGTCCAAACCTACCGCCAGTCTGTCACTCCCCTTCTTCGACAAACCACAGTTCACCTTGCGTAGCTCCTCCGTGCCGCACCACCTAGGGTAACATGGCCCTGCCTAAGCAGCCGCCGCCGCCGTGGCTGCCGTCGAAACTGGGGTATTTAGCCCCTCTAAGGCAGGCCATGAAGCTCTACTTCAAGGCCAGTCTCCCATTGCCCTGCCAGGTGGATGATTTTGTCGAATGCTCTGAATCGGCCGTGACGGCGGTGCTGGCGTCATCGGTGCCGGATGCAGCAAGCAGGGCCAAGAGAGCGATGTGGAGAAATCACACGGTGGCATTACGGCATGCTCTAGGCAGTGGGAATAAGGTACGTATCAAATCATTCATGAGAGCACACCGCCGAGGGTACACACCCTCGAATAGGGCAACGCCAAGGTCTAGGAACTCTCGCGTCCACGCTTCAGTACGGGCTACCTTACCGCAGTGGGGGAGGCTAGGAACACACCGTCTGCGGCAAAGACGCTCCATCCAACGCACCGTCGGAGGCCGTACCGTGGCAACGACAAGCGTCTACACCTATGATCCCAAGAAGAAGATGCCGAATTTCAGTTTTGAAGAAATCATTGCAGCGGCGCAGATGGTCCAACTGAACCGGGACTGGTGCATGCAAAGCGGTCATGCATGAACGATGCAGATTTCTTGTAGTTTGGCGGGAAGGCAATAGATGATTTTGGGTTAAATGATCGAAGAACTTATGTCCTCTCAAGGCAATTGGCCACCCAACTTTTCTGGTGGAGATCTGTAGTTTCTTTAGTGTAGAATAGTTAAGTTCAGACTGAAGAATAACTTTTATAGATGAAATGATGAAGAATTGTTCTATAAACTAGTAGGAAGTTTAGCCCACTTTTGTGCAGGTACAAGACCCTTTTGTATGGAAGTACTACTTTTGTAATCAAATACTATCAAGTATCTATTTCCTTCAATTACTAGTCATGGTTAAATCTAGTTAACTGGCATTCTTTATCCCAGACTACAAATTTTGCGTCTACTATCGATGTTGTAAACCATTTTTTCCTTTGTCTTGTGTTGTCTACAAAATGGTCATGTAGTTCAACTTGTTACAAATATAGCTACCTTGTACTTGAAGAGGAGATGGACTACATTTTCCTGGCATCCACAGAATTAACATTGCTCATTGCTAGACCACCCTCTTTTCATGAGGTTGTCCTTGGTTATTCACAGAAATTATAAAGCACGGTGTTCAACTACATCGATTCAAACTATTACACACACACTACATCAAATTTATTACCCACACATACTACATCGATCCAAACTATTACACACACGTACTACTTCAAATTCATTACCCACACATACTACATCGATTCAAACTATTACAAATTTTTAGTCGATGCTAACTTCCTGCTACGCTCTCCATACTTCAAATTCATTAGCCACACATACCACGGAATTCACTAGAGCTCTGTCTTCACAAGAGGGAAATCAGAACCACCAGCTTGTCCAAGCCCAGTTCCCCCACCGAAACTGTGTGTGCCATCGCCAAATGGTGGTGGTCCTGTGCCATCGATCCTTCCAGGACAAAACTGCAGGCAACAAGGACGCTTTCTGGAAGCCTCTTCGGGGCCCTAAATGCCATGTACCGATTCCAGAACCTCATCCAGGTGGATGATGATCGGGTGCTTCCAGCAAAGCTATCGCCCTGCCCTGCTTGGAATCTGCACCTCGTACATCTTAGGAACGGCGTCGGGATCATTCGTCCACGCCTTTACCTCGATGATCCATCAATCACTCGGTGGCACGATTTCCACTAGCTTGCCGCCAAGGCTATTGACGACCTTCTTGAGGGCCTCTGGCTCCCAAGCATCCAATGGGAGGTCGTCAAAGCCAAGTTTGGAGAAGAAATGAAGCTGCCACAAGCGATCCGCGACCCGGCCGGGTTCGGGGCCCCAACGGGTACCCGCCATCGTGTGAGACGGGAGTGACGCTAGCACATGCGGAAAGAAAACAATGAGATATTGGGATGTAGTTGGTGAAAATGTACGTGTGCATGCATGTGTTGTCTCCAGGACTCCATATTCCATTACGTGCATGTGATATGTGTTGTGTGCGTGCGTGGCCACGTGGGACATGTGGTTAGGCATAGGATTATTAGGGATATGATTAGGGCTTAAAGTGGGTCTGCGGGTCTGTGGGTATGGGTTTTCCACCGCCAAACCCGCCCAGTTAGACTTGGCGGGTCTAAATTTTTACCAAACCCTCCCTGTTTAAGGTGGGTACCCATCGGGTTTGCGGGTTTTGGAGCCCCATTGCCATCCCTAGACCGGACATGGCGGGGACACAAATTAGAGCAAGTGCAAGCTCTGATCTGATACGCGCAGCCAGAGCTGAGCAAATGTTATGGGGAGGGGAGCAGGGGAGAAGAGAAGAGCAGAGCAGAGCAAAGAAATAGATCTGGTCCACTCAGGGATCTCGTCCACACAGGGGTAAACTAGTCCACGGCCGCAAAAGATAACGGGGAATACTGATAGGGCGGGCCAAGAAGAGTTGACCTAACGGCGGTATTTGAGTTCAACCGTTTTTTGTCTGGTTCAAATGACCGTTTGGCTGTTAGATTTGTATTCACCCCCATTTGGCCCTTCTAGACAATTGGCGATTCTACTACGGCCCCTCCGTGAGATTGATGACAACTCTGGTATCGGGATGCGCTCACCCGGGAAGTTTGGTACCGCAAACAAACAATCCCCTTACAAAGGACGACCCTGAAAAGGGATTAAAATAAGCAACTAGTTAATCTACGTTGTGGCTGGATTCGTAGGTAATAATCAGTTCTTGTGTGAAAGCCCAATCAACCATGTAAAACTTGTAAACATAAAGTAGAAGCGTCTAACTTTGTTTTGCAGAAGGGCAAGTGATATGTGTGGTTTAGGTAAGTGTTTATGGGGATGAACAACGGAAGGCAAGGTGGCACCGTGAACCTGGTGCAGATGTTGGCGCTCTCGATGGAGATCAAGATGTGACAACCACCACATATCACACATGCATAACTAGTTTCTTTAGATGTTAGCTATTGTGTGGATCTTGTTGTTCTATTAGACTTACGACGGTAGCTTAATAACATAATCCATCATACTATAATTCCAATATTTGTGTTCCCCCACATGTGTGCACCAACAAGAAAGTTTGTAGTTATTAAGCAGGTCGTGATGATCTGGTGCTAGACATCTCTGCATTCACATATGGTGGGTACAAGCCATGTATGCACTTGAATACACTATGGTTAAATTTGGTGAGCCTAGCATGTACATACATGGCCTCAGAACACAGAGGAATGAAAGGTTAAGCATGAATCACATGTGATATGATCGATATGGTGATATCTACCCTGGCAACTGCATCAAAGGTCGTGATGATCGGGGATGATGCAGAGTAGAGGGATCATGTAGTCACCAAACGAATGTTGAGGGTTGTTCGTTTGAGTGGGAGTTCTGGTATTTTAGTTTAACCAAATAACAACCCATATTATGAACATTAAGATTAACTACTTTACAAATACTATTGTAGATGTCTCGCCCTACCTTCAACCTTAGCCCCTTCCTTGAGAAAGAAATTGTCAAAACTGACAGGACAAACTTCACCGCCTGGTCCACAATCTAAGGATTCTCCTTGTTCCCAGAAGCTATCCTGCATACTTGAGGCTTCTATAGGTGACCAACCCACTACTACCGCCTCTCCGGCTGATAAAAATGATTATCAATAGAAGGCAAATAATAATGCCTATGTCCAGAGTGGCATGCTCATGTCGTGGAGGCCAACCTGTAGAAGAGCTTCGCGGACAATAACGCCTTTGAGATCATCACTGATCTCAAGGCCATCTTTGCTCCCTAGGCCTAGTCTGAGAGGTATGAGGTTTCGAACCTCTTCTCGGATAAGATGGAGGAGCACAACAACTTCAGCAAGCACATGGTGAAAATGTCTGGCTATGTTTAATGCATGAATGACTATGATTGCAAGATCAACAACGAGTTGGCGATTAATAGGGTGTTGTAGTATCTGCCCCTAGCTACAAGAGCTTCATTATGAACTACAACATGCAGGATATGACCAAAACACTGTTTGAGTTATTTGCCGTGCTCAAGCATGCTGAGGTACAAATCAAGAAGGAGCACACCATCTTGATGGTCAACAATACCATTGACTTCAATAAATTCGCCAAGAAGGGCAAGGACAAGAAGGCAAACCCAAGGGGTACGGCAAAACTACTACCTCTTCCTCTAGGGCACCCCAGGTCAAGCACGGTGCCATATGCTTCTACTACATGGGTGAGGGTCACTAGAAGCATAACTTCCCGAAGTACCTAGATGATAAAAAGGCTGGCAAGGTCGTTGCCAAAGAGAAAGGTATATACGATATACATGTTATTGATGTTTCCCCCACTAGTGCCAGGAGCAATACCTGGGTATTTGATACTAGTTATGTTGCTCGTATATGTAACTCTCATCTTGAGTTGTGGAATAAGCGGCACCTGGTGAAGGACGAGGTGACGATGCATGTCAGCAGCGGCAACAGAGTTGAAGTCCTTGTTGTCTGCCTCTGCATCCCCTTTTAGGATTAGTTTTGAATTTGAATTTAGTATGTACCGGTGTTGAGCATGAATATTATAAGTGGGTCTTTATTGTTACAAGAAAGTTATTAGTTTAAATCATAGACAAGTAGTTGTTCTATTTATATAAATAATGTGGTTTATGCTCATGCACAACAAAGTAAAGGTTTATTCTGATTGAATCTTGATTGTGATGATACACACATCCATAACATAGATCCCAAGCGATGCAAGAACGATAGCAATAATTCCATATACATGTGGCATTGTCGTCTAGGTCAGATTGGTGTAAAACACATGAAGCAGCTCCATTATGATGGACTCCTAGAATCACTGGATTTCGAATCCCTCGAAAGATGCGAACCATGCCTCATGGGAAAAATGACCAAGACGCCGTTCAATGGTATGATGGAACAGGCTGCAGACCTATTGGGAGTCATACATTCTGATGTATGTGGGCCAATAAGTGTCTCCACGCGCAATGGTTATCGTTATTTTGTCACCTTCACTAACGATTTGAGTAGATACGGGTATATCTACTTAATGAAGCACAAGTCTGAAACCTTTGGAAAGTTCAAAGAATTTCAGAGTGAAGTTGAGAATCAACTCGACAAGAAAATCAAGCACCTTCATACAGATCGAGGGGGCAAGTATTTGAGTTACGAGTTTGGCACACATCTGAAGTCTTGTGGCATTGTACCACAACTAATGCCAGTTGGAACACCATAACATAATGGTGTATCCGAGCGACGTAATCACACCCTATTGGATAGCGTACAGTCTATGATGTCTCTTACCTAATTATCTGTATCTTTCTATGGATATGCACTTGAGACTATTGCATTTATTTTAAATAGAGCATCATCCAAGTTTGTGAAGATAATGCCATATGATTTATTGCATGGCACTAAGCCAAAGTTGTCTTTTTTGAAGTTTGGGGATGTGAGGCTTACGTTAAGGAACTATAGCCTGACAAACTCGAACCTAAAGAGGAAAATGCATCTTTGTAGGATATCCAAAGAAGACTATTGGATATACCTTCTATAACCAAGTTGAGGGAAAAACGTTTGTCGTGAAGAACAGTACCTTCCTCGAGAAAGAGTTTCTCGCCGAAGGTGTAAGTGGAAGGAATATAGACCTCAATGAGATTATCGACCCTGATCTTCAAATACCGAGTGTCACAACGGAAGCCATTTTGGATCCACCCTTATCAATTTAAGTGGGAGCGAATGATGATGATCATGAACCTCATGAGGAGATAGCTATCGAACCCTGCAGGTTAACAAGAAAATGTGTTGCCCCTTAATGGTATAGTTATCTTGTGAACATGGTCATGATTGTGGAACATGATGAATCTGCAATCTACACAGAAGCAATAGAAGGAGTGGACCTGAGAAACGGCAAATAGCCATTGAATCCGAAATGAAGTCCATGTATGACAACAAGGTATGGACCTTAGTGGATATTCTCGAAGGCCGAAAGGCCGTAGAGAATAAGTGGATCTTCAAGAAAAATACGGATGCTGACGGAAACATCACCATTTACAAAGCTCGACTTGTCGCAAAAGGATTCCGACAAATTCAAGAAATTCACTACAAAGAGACACTCTCTCCCGTAGAGAAACTAAAGTCTATTCGGATTCTACTAACAATTGTTGCATGTTTCAATTACAAAATAAGGCAGATGGATGTGAAAAATGCCTTCCTGAATGGAAACATTGAGGAAGATTTGTATATGGTGACGGAGAGTTTTTCAATCCAGAGGATGCTGGTAAAGTATGCAAACATCAGAGGTCCATTTATGGACTGAAGCAAGCATCTCGGAGATGGAATCTTCGATTAGATGAAGTCATCAAAAGTTCTGGATTTGTCCAAAATGCAGAAGAGGCCTGCATATATAAGAAAGTGAATGGGAGTTCAGTGGCATTCCTAGTACTATATGTGTAACACCCCAATTTTAGAAACCCTGATTAGTTGTCCAGAATACAAAAATCAGGGAGAACAAAAACTTTTTCTTGTTGATTGATGCAATGTTTGCTTGATTGCTTGTCTGTGCTTATGCATCTGAAGGTATAGCAGATGATATATGTCTTACCTCACCACAGTTGACAAAAGCTAGTTAACAAAATTGTCTTGGCTTATTTTACATTTTCTCAAATGTTCTGGCATTTCAAGAACCTGAGCCAAGGTGCCTTTGCAACCCTAACTATTTTAGCAGCTTCTATTGCCAAAATTATGGAGATCTATAAGATCTAACCTCCTTATGTTCTCAAGACAGAACCTTCAAAATACTCTTACCTCTAGGTTTCTCTAAAACCTTTTATAAATCTTTTGAATTCTACTCTTGGTAGAGATACCAAGGACTCTCACCTCATTCAAACTCCAAACTTTCAAAATACCCATCCTTACCTCAAGTTAAGCTTGATGGTAACCCTAGTAGTAGTAGATTTGCTTGTAAGATGAGTTGCCTTGATCTATTTATATGAATTGCCTTGATCTATTGTCTAACTTGTTTGCTTAGGTACTAAAGTGAGTTACCCTAGGAGGTCATCCTATAGGATCAAACTAAACTAAGATTACAAAACCCTAAGCAAGATTCCCAAGCTAGACCTGATCGCTAGTCACTAAGTAATCCTTAAAAACCATTAACCAGATCACCTCTAATATTATTTCTTTCTAGAAGCTTCCAAATCAAAATAGACCAATATCAAGCATGGATCCCTTATACTAAATCTAAACCTCAACCTCATCCATTTTATGATGATTTGGAAACTTGCATCCTCTCAAAATTATTTCCCTCTTATATTCTAGTCAAAATGTCCAACTCTGCCAAAAATGACTAAGTCTGGAAATCTGATATCAATATCATATCTTTGAGTATCCCTCATTTCTAATCCTTCTGCATTTTTGGTAATGCACTTGAACCATCTTGTAGACCATATTAAGGAATACCAAGGCCCACTCTTTACCTTGGCTAGACCCTCCTCTAACCCGCTTGTTCTTGATGGTTTTGTAGGCAAGAAAATAACTTTTTCTACAAATCTTATCAACTAGCATATTTTGTCAGAAGCTCACACCTTCATCCTACCTTCTTTGGACCAAATATTTGCATGTTTGTGTTTTACTCATAAATTTTTATCAATACCTACTTAACTTGTTCCAAATGGACCCTTGTGCTTCCCAAAACCCACAAGGTTTTGAAGGCTATTTGATAATCAGCTTTGGCACCCTTATTTTATTCAAAGTTTGAAATCAATTCCTAGAGAACTCAAGCATGATCAACCTAAACTTCTTGTACCTTGGTGATCTACTCAACTTAGTCTAACTATCCATCTATCCCTTGAATCAAGGTGAGCTCTAAGTTCACTAATCCAACCTTGTCTAGGTGGTATAAAAATAACATCACCCTAGATCCTTTATTCTTTGTTTCTCTTCCAAATCAAGTTGGATTTTTCCAAAACCCAATGTTGAAAATGGTAGATACAACATGTGGACATAATATACCTTGGATATAAATATTTATCAAATTTTATCAATAATTGTTTTGGCCCAACAACAAATAAATTCCTCTCTTTTGACAAAATCTCAAAACTCCTTCTATAAATGAAAGTTTATATTTATCCAAACCACGTGTGCAACTTTAAACACAATTTAGGCCTATACATCATACCCTATATTCCCACTTTATAAATAAATATTCTTGAAGAGTTTTAATAATTCTTTTTGCCTATTTTCTTAAATGGCAGAAATGAGAAAATAGAGGTTTTAAATACTTTTATTCTTCAATAAATCTTGGGAAAAATCTCCAAAGTGTGATATCATATTTGGGAGCATATCAAACCACAAACTCTCCCTGTCCAACTCAAAAATTTCAAAAGAAATCAAATAAATAGTTTCAGCACTATTCAACTAAATGAGATAATTAGGATCTAAAATGATCCAATAAATCCAAATTAATTCTTAGTGATGCACATTGACCATACCTATCTACCATCATCCTTATCTCACCTTTCCTAGATAAAAGATCAAGACTTTTCTTCTTGATCACCCATATGGCTAATCTTGCTACCTTGGCCAAACTTGAACAAAACCACATCCAAATCCCTTCAAACTTGGCAAGCACTTCTCCACAGCAAACCACCACCCTACTAGTCGTGTGGTACTGTAGCCGGTCACTGTAGCACAACTTGCCTCTTGTTCTTTGTTCTTGTTTGAACGGGAGACAAAGGCTAGGTCATGTCCTACCCCTTTTTAATTCGATGGAGCGGCCACACCCCTCCTCTCTGCTACCCTACTCGACACCAGGACCCTGAAGCACTCCACCACCCCACCCAGCAGCCCCCAAGCTAGACCTAGCCCTCACCCTAGCCATTTCTTTGTTTTTCCCGAAGCAATGGAGAGAGAGAGGCCTCTCCACCCTCTTTGCCTCTTGCCACAGTACGGGCATGCCAGAGGTGTCCCACACACTGCCCTCCACCGCCCAAGTCAACCACCCTCGGTCCAACACCACTCCTCCATGCCCAAAATGGACATTGTACATCATGGGCTCCCTCCTTGGTTTAAGTAGGCCCAGTGTCCACCCCGACCCCTCTCTCCCGGCTCATTCCACTCCCTCACCTCCCACTTACCCCTCTAGAACTCCACCCCCTCTCCCTCGCTCTGCTCTGCCCTAGAGAAGTAAGAAGAGCAAGCTTCGACCTCGAGCAAAAGTCGAGCGTAGCCTCTCCTCCCTTGCTCCCCTGGCCTTGCATGTCACTCTCCCGAACTCCCCTTGCCCTCCCGGTTCTAACCGTGCACTTCTTTTCATGATGCAGCAACCCCTGCAGCCCCTCCGGCGAGCTCCGACAGGCTCCGTTTGAGCGTCTTCACGCGAGCCGTTTCCCGGAAGCGAAGCTCACTGTGCCACCCATCCCCGAGCTCCCCTCTATTGACTGCATCACCTCTTTGCCTCCCCAACTCCTCCCGAGCTGTTAGTTGCGCACCCCCGGACCTCCTCGGCCGCCCGTTAGGGTTTCCAAACCCTAATCCCTCGACGGAGGAAAGAGACGAGTCGGGGCCGTCAATCCTGACTTAATCGAACGACCCTCGTCTCACCGTACCGCTTTGACCGCCCCAGGCCGCGTTTGGCTAGGCGCAGCCGGCCGCGTGTGGGCCGGCCTAGTGCCACGACCCTAGCCCATCTGTGGGATTTTAAAACCGGCGCCTGCACACGCCTAGCGCAGCTGGATGAGCCGATTCAGCTCTACGCGGCCCATTCCCTCAGATCCGGCCCGCGAGGCGTATTTCTCCTTTTTCTTTTATTAAGTTCTTTCCATATCTGATAAATACCTTGAAGAAACAAATGCCTAATAAAATGGAAATTATCTAGAAAGGCCCAGATCTATTTTTCCTACATCTTCTTACATGTTTTGTACAACATGCAGAGCTAACCCTAGTCCAAAAAGTTTTGGTCAATAGTTTTTGACATTAAATCTACTAAAATGTATCCTTTTAAGTAAATAATTTCCCAAGAGAGCCCCAACTATCCAAATGAAATGAATCCACCACCCTCTGGTAGGTTTTGTAGTTGCCAATCTTTTGGCATTGGTCCCATGCCAAGTGGAGCACTAGTACTAGTTTGGTAAAAATAACAAAATCAATGCAGTTAGGCACTATATAAATTCTTTAGGTCAATATGCATTACATTTTGGATTGAATACAATTCCCAGTAATGGGGTACTTCAAGTACTATCTAAACCAAGGAGCTCAATATTTATTGAGCTTCTATTGTTTTTAATGAATTAAATACTTATGTAGGTGGTGTATTCACTAGATAAATCCTTCCAGAAGTTTGGCAATTCCAAAAATAGTGATTACAATTTATTTTGGTAGGTATTTGTAATGCCTATCCATTGTCATTGTTCTCATGTCTTTTGGACCTTTAGAATAAATCTGGTTAAAAAGACAAATATACTACATAACTGACTTTTGGAATTTCCCAATGGCCCTCTGTTAAATATTTTGAATTGATTCCAACTCTCACAGAACCAGTCCATCATATCCTACTTAACCCTCTAAGGAAATACGTTTTGGAACTATAGATATTTTTTGGTGATTTATTCACCTAAACTAGAGGTTATTTCACTAAAAAAGCATAACTAAATATAGAAAATTGATAAAATCATGAAACCATTTTTGTTGGCCTTGTTATTTCAATACCTACCTGATGATATCCTTTTTGCACATTAATATCATACACCCAAGCCTTAGTTCAAAACCCCTTCATTAGGTGGCATTTGGCAATTAAATCCTTAAACAAGTTCCACAAATGCCTCTTCATTATTTCCAATTGCAACAAACTCAAATCTATCAAAACCTAGTGAATTGAATAATGTGTTGTATGTTCGTTTGTTGTATCATCTTGTTGATTGTATGCCTTGTATTGATTGTGCCCTTTGTTTGCTTGCATGTGATCCATATCGACGATAAATGCGATTATATCAGTGACCAGAAGAAGATGGTTATTATTATTGGTTATTATGGCATTCTAAGAAGAAGTCTAGGGACATATATGCCATATTGCTGATTATCAGGCAAGCCACCTTCTTGCTCATAAGACTTGCCCTATTGTTTTACTTATGCATGTTTTACTTATTGTTTATGAAAACTACGAGGTTTTATTATATGATGATCTATACCTGGTAGTGGCTTGGCTCCTCCAAACCATTACACTTTTATACTATTAAATACAACCTCCTTGATGACACCTACTGGTCCCTAGTATAATAGTTGGTGTATAACACCATACCCCTTTGGAGACCCGTTTTAGCTAAGCAAAACTATAGGATGGGAAAACCCCGAAAAAAGGTTTACAAAAATGTTTTATGATAAAACCTTGGTGAGGTTTGACCTACCAAGAGAGATTTAAGAAAGAAAAATATTTTGGTTTTACAAATGATGCTAGAAAGGAAGAGGAGAAAATGTTTACGAAAACGTACCCGGTTCTTTACAGCTTTAGCTATAACAACTAGACCCGTGAAAACCACATTACCCCGGTATAGGATGGGGCTTAACTTGTAGTTTATATTCCTTAGCATGGGCCATGCCATAACGCGTAGAAAAGGGTTCGAGTCCCCCGAAGCTGGTTCCTATCCACTTAGGGGGTCGACGTACCCGGAAGGTTCTATTGTCTCTTTGGAGGTCGGCTGAAACTATGGAGCTCCCGCGAATGGTATGGTTTATGGGAGTACGGAAGGGGAAATGATTCAGGAAGTGAGGTAGGGAGATTCGGACTCGAGGAGTCGGGTATTCGTCCTAGGGGAACTTAGCAACCATAGGAAAAGTGCCCATACTAGGGACGACCAATGAAAGGTTATGTTTGATTATCCGGACCCCCGTACACTTGGTGTAGCAGGCCGTGGTGTTATCCCGGTGGATGTATTGAATGGTGTGGGTAAAGTGTACAACCTCTACAGAGTGTTAAAATCTATTCGAATAGCCGTGTCTGTGGTTATGCATGGTTGGAAAAACTACTGTAGAGCGGTGCTGGTTTTGATTTCAAAAAGGATTTAGGAAAAGTGATGGCTTTGGAAATGTTTTGACCATGAGATGGTCGAAAAGGAAGGAAAGGAGTTTGGTCATGAGATGACCGGAAGGAAGAAAAGAATGGGTACCCCAATCCTAGTGTTTTCCAAAACTTTTCAAAAAGGTTTTCCAAAAAGGTTTTACAACATAGACATGTAGATGCTATATCTACAAGATAAACTATTTGAGAAAAGAATCTCCATTGGAGCCCTCCTACTACCATAGCCGTAATGCAAATCCTCTTGTTATTATTTGTTATCTTTTAGGGATTTCTATTTTCGTGCCCCTGGTTTGTTAGTTGTATTCAGTTTTCCCAAGCCACTTAGTTTTTCCTCACTGTTGCCCTTCCTCCATTCCGAAACCCTCACATGCGCTCGGACGGGGGGATGCCGTCATGTCAAAGGCTTGACCGTTACAGGCTGACCGGTGGGACCATGTTGGGGTGGGTCATGCGTTGAGTGTTATGTTTCATCGCCTCGACCGTTACATGCTGACAGGTGGGGCCAGGATACACAGCAGACCAACCATCCATCTCTCGTTGATTATGGGGGACGTGGTGTGGGACCATATGGGGCGCGTTTGGTGGTTATGTGCACCCTATCGCCTAAATTGGAAGTTTTTTTGTTATTTTTATGATTGGCCTTTTTAAGAGAGCCTTTTCCCCTCTCTTTCGCTAACATTTGTGTTTTTTTTGCCCAAAAAGGTAACAAATCTAGATCAGGTTATCTCTTCATTCATTGTTCCTTTTGCCCTCGTTTTTCCCCAATCTGGTAGCAAATCTAGAGCAGCAAAACTAACCAGCACCATAAATAAATTCAGTAAACAGAGAAGATGTAGATAAAGCAGCTAATATAGGTTATATAGTTCGGTACTTAACGAGGTTCGACAATTAGGCTATTCAGCAGCAGTAGCTGACAAGTTCAACACAGACAAGACAAAAGAAAAGCTGCTTTACAGTAGCAGTAGCAACAGATTGGCCCCTCATGGCCTATGCCAGGAGGGCCTCCGCCTCCTACCTCTAGCGCCTCCTCCACTTCTTGTTGCCCAGTCCCTTGACCTTGGGTGCCTTGGGCTTGATCGGGGGAATGCGAACCTCCTTGATAGCCACCTTCTGGAGGTTGTGGAGGTGAAGACCGAGCGCCTGGTGCTTGGCTATGAAGCCGTGGATGTTCACGGACTCGCCGCAGGTCCTCACATCCTCGTCATGCTTCACGAAGGAGTTGAAGTCCGTGGCGCGGAGCCTCCTGGTGGGGCAGAAGGGGCACCTGTACACGTCACCGACGAAGAAGTTGTTGTACTGGCCGGACTTCAGCCTCCTCAGCACATGACGAGTCTTGGTGTCCTTGGACATGTCATCGCTGCGGATGTCGCTCCTATCCTCCTATTGGAAAAAACAGTAGAGTGCAATAAGGACATGATTGAGATACTTTGATTATCGGGATTGATTATTTGCATAAATTAACCGATTACGATCTCCTAATTATTCCCCAAATATCAAACCAAATCGAATACTGATCCCAACTATGAACAGGGGGTTCAAATACAAACAGAGGGATTCATCGAAATACAAGATCTAACACAAGAGGATTAGCTACTGTAAAAATACGAACAGCCGAGCCCTAATAACATATGATCTAGCATCCAACGATGGGATCAGGGGAAGAAGAAGGTAAGGGGAGAAAACCCTGGTTACCTCCGACCATGGTTCAGCGATGGTGGTGTCGTAGGGGTTCTCTGGCCTTATGTAGAAAACCTCCTCGTAGGGGTCCCAGCCGAGCGGGATCTGCCCAAGACCGGCGGGGGCCTCCTCGCCGGCGGCTATGGCAGATGCGGGGACAGGGATGGGGGCCTATACGGGGACGGGGCCCTCCTCGCCGGCGGCCTTGGAGGAGCCGATGGCCACCGCGCTGTTCTTCTCCATCACTGGCGTGGTTGGGGTTTTCTTGGGGGTTTGCAGAAGGTGATGGGATAGTGGAGACGGTTGAGTGAGCGAGTGAGTGATGAGTGAGAGTGGGGAGGCCTCTATTAAAGGAGAAGGTAAGCGATGTTTCGTTGCACTACCGTGCACCGCGTATGCTACTGCACCGTGCATGGCCACACGTTTCCGCTACCGCCCCGTGCACCGCACACGCGTACCATGAGTCACATTTTTCCCCTCGTGTCTAACCCTGGCGATTCAGTTGTACTTAGTTTTGCCCTCGAGTGTAACACTGGCAGTTTAGTTGTACTCGGTTTTGCCCTCCAGTATTAACACTGCCGTGTGCAATATACTCAGTTTTACCCTCCGGTGGCTGGTCAACAGAGAGTCAACAAATAGGTTTTAGCTAGCTAATTGAGTCATTTTATGCATAACAAATTCAAAAAGAGCAAAACACAGTGGCATCTACCCAAGGAATCTTATTATGTGACCTGCCACCATAAGAAATGTATATAAACCAATTTTTAACCTAAATCACCACTTCTCAAATCACCTACTATTTATGAAGGTTCATGGCTTTCTACTCAAGCCTCTTCCCAAAACATCCCTCCCGAAAAAATAGTTTGTCTGAATGAGGCAATAATTGTCAAACTGGTGTATATTTGAATTGCAAATAGTTTGATGTATGCCAAGATGTATTTTATTGTATAAAAGACGCATTTTCCATTTTTTAAATCCTTTTCTATTTTCTATTTGAATCCCTTTGTCACTCTTGCCCTTAGTTTTTAAGTTCTACTCGGTTTTGCCCTTGGTTCTTAACTGGTACTCAGTTTTCCCCTCTCTTTGTATCCATCTCTCGCACCTGTGCTCATCTTCGCTGCTATGCTCTGATTGGTCGAGACGGTTGTCACACGAATCGTGCCCACAAACCGTTGATCCTCTGTGATCTAGCGGACAAGATAACCCCTATATCTACCGGGGCACCCCTCTATCCATGCAAAATAACGAGTATGCCCCTAGTACTTTAACTCCATAAATAAATGAACTTGAATATAATTTGAAGGGAACGTGTTCGAAGGTGTATAATTTGTGCATTGCATTCCACTCTATGAAAATGATAATCTCTAAAGATTTTCTTAGCACAATATTATCACGTATTAAGTGAGATTTCAAAGAGTTCAAATGTGTATAATTTTCGTATACACAAGTTGATGTCTATGCACGCTTTTGTTCTTGTGGACACTGTTGGGCCTCCAAGTGCAGAGATTTGTAGAACAGCAGCAAGTTTCCCTTAACTGGATCACCCAAGGTTTATCGAACTCAGGGAGGAAGTGGTCAAAGGTATCCCTCTCAAGCAACCCTGCAATCAAGATACAAGAAGTCTCTTGTGTCCCCAACACACCCAATACACTTGGTAGGTGTATAGGTGCACTAGTTCGGCGAAGAGATAGTGAAATACAAGTAATATGGATGATTATAAGTGGTAATTGCAATCTGAAATAAGAATGGCAGCAAGCAAAGATGTAACCGAACTGATTGTAAATGGTGTTTCAATGCTTAGAAACAAGGCCTAGGGATCATACTTTCACTAGTGGACACACTCATATAAATATCTTCTCTTCATGACGCTACCCTGAACTACTCTCCGGTTGGACGATGTAGGGCTATAACAGCACACCTTAAAGTTCGCATTCCCCATCTAGATAACCCCCCACTGTCACCTTGAGTGCTAGATGATTCCAACAAACACCACAATCTCATAGAGACATCCAACTCAAATTATACTCATGATAAGTATTTTATGTAACCTTAGCCAAAGTGCCACACGGTGTGCACACTATCAACTTCACACACGTGGGGATAAGCAGAGATTCGTTAAAGCACTTGAGTAGCAGAATAGATCTACAGATTACAAAGCTCATGATATCAATAAGATCACGCATAGAGAGAGAGATGAACACATAGCTACCGGTAGAGCCCTTAACCTGAGAGAGAACTACTACCTCCTCATCATGGGAGTCAGCAACGGCGATGGAGATGGCAGTGGAGTCGATGGAGATGGCTCCAGGGGCACTTCGCCGTCCCAGCAGGGTGCCAGAACAAAGACTTATGTCCCCTAAATCTCCTCTTCGGTGGCGGCAGCGCTGCGGAACTTTTCGTGGAATTCTGATCTTGTATCTAGGTAATTTTATAGGCGAAGAGGCAAGGTCGATGGGTGCCCGAGGGGCCCACACCACCCCTGGCGTGGCCTGGGCTGGCTTGTGCCACCAGGTGGTGTGGCCACCTCGTGGCCCCTCTCCATCTTGTCTTCTGGCTCCATGAGTCTTCTGGTAAAATATTGACTTTGGCTTTTGTCCGGTCCAATTCCGAGAATATTTCTTTTCCAGCTTTTCTGAAACCAAAAACAATAGAAAACAGGCAACTGACAATGTGGCATCTTGTTAATAGGTTAGTTTCAGAAAATGTATAAAAATACCTCAAAGTGTGAACAAAACATAAGAAAGTAGATACTAAACAAGCATGGAGCATCAAAAATTGTAGATACGTTTACGACGTATCAACATCCCCCAGCTTAACTCCTGCTCGTCCTCGAGTAGGTAAGTGACAAAAAGAATAATTTTTGAGGTGGATGCACCATCACAATCTTGATCAAGGTATTTGTAAAACATTGATAGCTCGGATCATAGTACTCTAACATAGACATGAAAGATATAGTTCTAACAATAAGACATAGCAACTATGTTGTAACATGAAAAGGTATAAATAAAAGATTCATGAATAACAATGCTTTGAATGACGTTTGTTTGTTTCACATATATAAAACATAATGAGAATGGTATTCAGCTTGTCCCTCGTGGTGTAGAAAAACATAAATGCATAGGACACCTTCAAAGTTCATAAGGGTGACTAGATACAAATAGTTTAAGAACAAGCAATATCAAAGTTATGAATCAATCAACAAGTTTTGGGACAATGCACATTAAACTAAGAATGACCACTATGCTCTCTCAATAGGTGCATAAAGATAGAAGATGGAGACTCAACATAAAAGTAAAAGAAAGGCCCTTCATAGAAGGAAGCAGGGATTCAAGTCTCATAAAGAGCTTCCAAAAATTATGGTACTTATTAGATTTCAGCTCTCATTGTCCCTATCATAATAATATTTAGGTGATTAAGGTTAAAGTGAACAAATATGAGGATATGCTTGACAAGTTATAAGCTGAAAATCTCATGCCCCTTACTTACGAGTACCATTCCTCATGCTACTCAACTTTAGTCACAGGTAAGTTCTTGTCATTGTAAGTACATGTGTATCATAGAGAACCGCTAACGGGGTACCCCTTGCTCGATGATACAGAAGCTTTCCCATATCAAAATGACAAGGCAAGCAGACAATGAGCATCTCAAAGATCCTTTATTTCCTATTTGCATAGGATTTTTTTTCTTTCCTATTTGTATAGGTTTTTTTATTGAGGATGCTTCACAGATTGCTCACTATGGTTATGCTGCAGGTTTCCACCATGATTAGGCATGGCTTAGACCAGCCGCACAGGCGTTTCTCTAACACATATACGAACTCCATGAGCCTTACAAGCTCCCCTTTCATTTCACACTGCCGGGATCCATAAGCAAACGAACATGATATCAACTAAATAAAGTGCAATGCTGAAAGCGTTCCCCATGATAACATGGTTCAAAATGCAAGCATATACGCAACATAGATGGGCACAATGGTTCAAGTTTATTAAGTGCAAGAAAGTAAAGTGTGCCATCAAGTTCATGAGAGCTTTAATCACTAATTTTCACATAACAAGTTTAATTTGGAAGGTTGATAAAAACATGAATATACTTGGAATATCAATAATGCTAATAGGTAGGTATGGTGGACTCTTTGGAATAACTTGGTTATATTTGGAGTTGGATGCATGAGTGGAACTCATACTTGGTACATGTGGAGGCTAGCAAAAGACTGGGAGGGACCAACTAAGAGAGCAATAATGGCCATAATCATGCAAAGCGACAAAACATTATTAATTAAAGCATAAAGTGATATTACAAGTCTAAAACTAAATTATCATAGAGGCTATTGGTGACTTGGTATAGTCTTAACATGGTGTGAGCATGCGCCAAGTCAACCCAAATAAAGCATCAAAGGAGAATACCACAATATTATGCTTTTATATGCTAAAACAACACATGATTCTTTCAAGGCACATTAAGAAATCTCAATTCTTTGTAACAAGTCATGCTACAGAAATAATCACTAAGCATAAAGTCAAAACAATATCAAGCATGACATGATAAAGTCTAAGTCATAGTCAAAAACAAGACTCCTTTTATACCACTTATTAGCATGAACTTTCCTACTCTTTTCCAATCCAAATCAACTTATTTGAAACTATGTATGAATGTGGAGGTCCAACCAATTTATTCAAGCAAACTAAGCAAACAAAACTAAGAACAAAAACAAAGACGCTCCAAGAACAACACAATTGTGCATGAAACAATAAAAATGAAGTGTTTGGAAGAAACCTAAGATTTTTATTGATGAAGAAGGGGATGCCATGGGCATCCCCAAGCTTTGACGCTTGTACTTCTTGAATATTTCTTGGGGTGACACGGGTGGCATCCCCAAGATTGAGCTTTTGTCCATACTTCATCTTATCACATTATTCTTCCCTACACTTTAAAAAAATTCCTTCATACAAAACTTCACACAATCTTCATTAGCAACATTAGTGTACTCAAGATAATAAGTCATTTGGTTCAGTTTCAACACAAGTAAAACTTCCATTAAGACACAAGCTACTGTAGCAATTCCTTTTAAAAGTTCAAGTGAATAAACAGAACTCAAAGAGAGAGATTAAGAGGCAAATGCAAATAATGGCAGAAATCTGTCAAAACAGACCAGCAGGTAAAAACCGATTTTTTCGAAGACCTTCTGTTGCTCAAATCAAAAAGTGTTAAACTAACAAAAGTTAGATAACAACTTCAAAAACTAGTGCAACTTCAAAAATTTCAACATAAAGAGGGGAAACTTAATATTGTTGAGATACATAAAACCATGTTTCCCTCTCTCATAATAAATTTCAGTAGCATCATGAATATAACTATCACATAAATCATTTTTATCATGAGCCACATGCATAAAAGAATTAATACTATCCACATAAACATAGTCATTCTTATTAATCATAGTGGGAGCAAAATCAACAAAATAGCTATCATTATTATTCTCATCACCATAATCATCAAATATAGGAGGCATATTGTAATCATAATTAATTTTCTCCTCAATAGTAGGCGGACTAAAAATATCGTATTCATCATTGTAATCATCATATATTAGAGGCATAGTATCATCAAAGTAAATTTTCTCCTCCGTGCTTGGGGACTAAAAAGAACATTTTCATAAAAACTAACTTCCCCAAGCTTAGACTTTTCGATAGCATTAGCAATAATGGTGTTCAAAGATTCATACTAATAATATTGCTATTAGCATGCAAATAAAGTTCCATAGGTTTTTTAATTTTCTCTTCAAACACGTCATGTCCTAACTCTAATTACTATAAACCTCTCTAATTTTGTTGTTGTTTTCCATTAAGCCTAACTAGTGAAAATAAAAACAAGAAACAAAAAGATATAATTGCAGAATCTAAAGGAAATAACTTCGAGCACTCACACACCAGCAACAGTACTAGAAGATAGCTTAGTAGCCAGAGGATGTGAGTACCTTTTACCTTACCTCCCCGGCAACGGCGCCAGAAAATAGCTTGATGTCTACGCACGCTTATATTCTTATAGACAGTTGTTGGGCCTCCAAGTGCAGAGGTTTGTAGAACAGCAGCAAGTTTCCCTTAAGTGGATTACCCAAGGTTTATCAAACTCAGGGAGGAAGTGGTCAAAGGTATCCCTCTCAAGCAACCCTGCAATCAAGATACAAGAAGTCTCTTGTGTCCCCAACACACCCAATACACTTGTCAGGTGTATAGGTGCACTAGTTCGGCGAAGAGATAGTGGAATACAAGTAATATGGATGATTATAAGTGGTAATTGCAATCTGAAATAAGAATGGAAGCAAGTAAACATGTAACAGAACTGATTGTAAATGGTTTTTCAATGCTTAGAAACAAGGCCTAGGGATCATACTTTCACTAGTGGAAACTCTCATATAAATATATTCTCTTCATGATGCTACCCTGAACTACTCTCCGGTTGGACGATGTAGGGCTATAAAAGCACACCTTAAAGTTCGCATTCCCCATCGAGATTACCCCCCACTATCACCTTGAGCGCTAGATGGTTCCAACAAACACCACAATCTCATAGAGACATCCAACTCAAATTATACTCATGATAAGTATTTTATGTAACCTTAGCCAAAGTGCCACACGGTGTGCACACTGTCAACTTCACAAACGTGGGAATAAGCAGAGATTCATTAAAGCACTTGAGTAGCAGAATAGATCTATAGATTGCAAAGCTCATGATCTCAATAAGATCACGCATAGAGAGAGATGAACACATAGCTACCGATAGAGCCCTTAGCCTCGAGAGAGAACTACTCCCTCCTCATAATGGGAGTCAGCAACGGCGATGGAGATGGCAGGAGAGTCGATGGAGATGGCTCTAAGGGCACTTCCCCGTCCCGGCAGGGTGCCGGAACAAAGACTTCTATCCCCCGAATCTCCTCTTCGGTGGCGGCGGCGCTGTGGAACTTTTCGTGGAATTTTGATCTTGTATCTAGGGGTTTTAGTCCCAGGGAACTTTTATAGGTGAAGAGGCAAGGTCGGTGGGCGCCCGAGGGGCCCACACCACCACCGGGCGTGGCCTGGGCTGGCCTGCGCCACCAGGTGGTGTGGCCACCTCGTGGCCCCTCTCCGTCTCGTCTTCTGGCTCCGTGAGTCTTCTGGTAAAATATTGACTTTGGCTTTTGTCTGGTCCAATTCCAGGAATATTTCTTTTCCAGCTTTTCTGAAACGAAAAACAGTAGAAAACAGGCAACTGGAACTATGGCATCTTTTTAATAGGTTAGTTCCAGAAAATATATAAAAATACCTCAAAGTGTGAACAAAACATAAGAAAGTCGATACTAAACAAGCATGGAGCATCAAAAATTACAGATACATTTATGATGTATTACAAGTTTATGCATTACATTCCACTACATGGAAATGATAAATGATCAGGATTTTATTAGCACAACATTATCATGACCTAAGTGAGTGCGATTTCAAAGAGTTCAAAGGTGTAAAAAAATTGTATACGCAAGTTTATGCATTATATTTTACTCCATGGAAATGGTAATCTCTCAAGATTTCCTTAGCACAACATTATCACGTATTAAGTGTGATTTCAAAGAGTTCAAATGTATATAATTTTTGTATACGCAAGTTTATGCATTATATTTCACTCCATGAAAATGGTAATCTCTCAAGATTTTCTTAGCACAACATTATCATGTATTAAGTGCGATTTCAAAGAGTTCAAAGGTGTATAATTTTTGTATATGCAAGTTTATGCATTATATTTCACTCCATGGAAATGATAATCTCTTAAGATTTTCTTAGAACAACATTATCACGTATTAAGTGCGATTTCAAAGAGTTCAAAGGTGTATAATTTTTGTATACGCAAGTTTATGCATTATATTTCACTCCATGGAAATGATAATCTCTCAAGATTTTCTTAGCACAACATTATCACATAGTAAGTGCGATTTCAAAGAGTTTAAAGGTGTATAAACATGCGTATATGTAATTTTATGCATTACATTCCACTCTACGAAAATGGGGGAGAAAATAATAATCTCTCAAAATTTTGTTAGCACATCATTATCATGTATTAAGTGCGATTTAAAAGTGTTCAAAGGTTTATAATTTTTGCATATGCAAGTTTGTGCATTACATTACACTCTATGAAAATGACAATCTCTCAAGATTTTCTTAGCACGACATTATCACGTATTAAGTGCGATTTCAAAGAGTTCAAAGGTGTATAATTTTTGTATACGCAAGTTTATGCATTATATTTCACTCCATGAAAATGTTAAATGATTAGGATTTTATTAGCACAACATTATCATGTACTAAGTGCGATTTAAAAGAGTTCAAAGGTGTATAATTTTCGTATATGTATTACATTATCACTATATGAAAATAAAGCAACGGCACGGGCACGCGGGGCTGGCTCGGGGTCCCATCTTGCAAAGGTAAGTTGGGGGTCTGGAGCTCACGTGGATAAGTTGTGGGTCCGGCGCTCACGTGGATAAGCTGTGGGTCCAATGCTGATCTGGATAAGTTGAGAGAGGCGGCCACTATGGGAATCGACTGAACGTGGCCCCACTTGTCAGCATGTAACGGCAAGGGTACACTACGGGACCCGACAGAACGCGGCCCTACTCGTCAGCATGTAACAACGAGGGTCCACTACGGGACCCGACTGAACACGGCCCCACTTGTCAGCACGTAACGGCAAGGCTGACGGACGGCGAGTTTCAGACCATGTGAGAGTTTCCTACAAGGAGATGGGCAAAAGTGAGGAAAAACTAAGCGGCTGGGGAAAACTGAGTACAACTAACGAACCGAGGGTACGAAAATAGAAATCTCTATCCTTTAAGGTGGTTTGCGAGTACATTCAAAGTACTCACTAGCATTGTCCCTGGCTATTAACTTGGTCAGATATCAAGAATAACGAGAGGTTGGCGACTATGCGATCTAGGATGTTCTCCCAGTCTGTTGCCTGTAGGTTAAGCCATGGCTCGGGCTCTACACTTGATAAAGTTCCGTAATGATAATTGATGTAGCCATAATGGCATGTTAGGTATGACATGTATCCGCTTAAGTAATGGATGATCACTTTGATACTCGTCGGTTATGTGCCATGACTAACTGATCATGGGATCGTGGTGTATGCATAACAGGGATTCTCGGAGGATTAATCCGGGGGCCCACAGTCATGGTATCAGAGCCAGGTTGACTGTAGGAGAACCTTAGCTAGCTCGTTAGATAGGAAAACTATTTTTGGAAACACCGGCTTTCAAAAAACTAGTTGCTCAAAGCTTTTCAAAAGATTCTACCTCTTATCTTATTCTAGTCTAAATAAAGTGATTTCGAAAATGGATTTCTCTATCCCTCATCAAAATTTCAAACCTACGGATTTCAAATAACTATGACATAGAACTCGGTGAAGACGAGGATAACAAGATGAAGACAAGCAACTATTAGCAAACACAAGGAGACCACAAGATTGCCCCACCAGCGGAATCCTCATAATCAGAAGAAATCAAGTGTTGCACTATCAAGAAGCATCCAAGATATGACGAAGGCTTAATATGCAAGATAGTGACCCAGACCCTAATCACGATGAACCTAAGATCGATAGTCCTAAGATAGGATTCCCTTATAACGCGAGTAGTTAACTCCTTGGTCCCCATGGTAGACCGTGTTTGATCGCCTAAGTTGCATAATGTGTTGCTTGATGTGTGTTATTTGCGAATGACATTGCGACCCCCTCACTCTATTCACCTGATATATGTGCTCTGGTTTGCTTTAAACTTAGTCAAATATGGCTCTGGGATCCATACCCCACCTAGTAACTCAGAAAACCCCAATAGTTGTCGCTAACAAGAATCCATACCAACCTAGGGAGTTATGGGAGGAAGAGTATCGCAGGAACCAGGACTTTGACATCATCAAGTTAGAACCACTCGAAGGCTCCTCCTCAGCAGGATGGCATACCCCATCCAACTCACTTGTCAATACTCATCATCAATACTGTGCGACAACACTCATCTGCCAACCAGAAAAAGAAGTGAAGACCTGACTACACTAACCTCCGGTATATTAGAGCTTCTGACAGCCGCAAAGATACTAACTATTTTAATTAAGCCTTCCCAAACCGATGGAAAGTTCCTCACCAGAAAGCCAGAATACTCCAAAATCCTGAAGACAAGACTGCTTGAAGACAACGAGTCTACTCCGCCATCATGCAGAAGCAATGTCAAAAGTTCCAGTGAAGACGTCTCCTCTGAAGCTGGAGGCCTCTACGTCGACTGAAGACTAACAAGAAGTGTCGCTAACAGCTAACCTGTCCAGAGCTAACTCTCTAACACTTCGTTAGGAAACCACCCTGACAAGGTTTATGCAATGGAACGCCACTTGAGGACCTCAACTCAAGACCCAAGGAGGTACAACCTTCTGCAGCATCACGCCGTCACTTCAAGATATAAGATCGACACCACCCTCAAATAGACCTTAGCGAAGCTCTAAGGTGGAAAGACTGCGTCTTTCCCAACTCAAATCCCGAAGCCTATCTATCGAGAGATACTTCAGAAAGATTTCCAGATTTGATGTCTTGTCGCCAAGCATCAACTCTCGAGTCATCAAATGAGACAATAACCGAATATTTACGAAGCCCCTCTGCTACTTCAGCTAAAGACCCACCTGAAGGACCCCCAATTCCCTAGCACCCTCTGTTCTAACCCTTTTTGAAGATCCGCAAGTCTAACTGCCCTGATAGGCTAAGTACGAATAAAAGTTGTATATAAGCCTCATAGGACCTAGTTCACGGACGTCATCAGAAGGTTTCAACTCTGGGCAGAAGATTGCGACATCCACCTAACCTCATCCGATGACTCCAAGAAGGAAGGACTAATGTATCCCTGATCTACCCTAGTTTAACCCTAGGGGGGAAAGACTGCGTCTTTCCCACACAAATAGAGTAACCACCTGCAAGAAACAACTTCAGGAGTCCTAACCCTAGGTCGTCGAATAGGTTACGATAAGCCTCTAAGGAAAGCGCCGTAGATAATTATATATAAAAGACATCAAGCCATTGATCCTACCCTCAGAAAAGAACTTCGCGAAGCTCCTTTTAGAGATAGTTCGCCCATCCTAAACCCTCGAGTCCTCGATTCCAAAAGGAAAAGAAGATCATCCGTCGCAATCCAGACAGGAACCTGCTCAACTCTCCGTGCATCCTAGAAGATTGAAGTTTAGCTCTATCGATGCAGTAACCATGTTCAAAGACGAAGTCCGTAAGTCAATATGCTTAAGACACCTAGTACTAACCCCGACTCAAAAATCCCCAAATCTTACTATCCCGAATATCGGGACGAGATTCTTTTAAGGGGGAAAGGTCTATAACACCCCAATTTCAGAAACCCTGATTAGTTTTCCAGAATACAAAAAGCAGGGGGAACAAAAACTTTTTCTTGTTGATTGATGCAATGTTTGCTTGATTGCTTGTCTGTGCTTATGCATCTGAATGTATAGCAGATGATATACTTCTTACCTCACCACAGTTGACAAAAGCTACTTAACAAAAACTATCTAGGCTCATTTTACATTTTCTCAAATCTTCTGGCATTTCAAAAACCTGAGCCAAGGTGCCTTTGCAACCCTAACTATTTTAGCAGCTTCTATTGCCAAAATTATGGAGATCTATAAGATCTAACCTCCTTATGTTCTCAAGACAGAACCTTCAAAATACTCTTACCTCTAGGTTTCTCTAAAACCTTTTATAAAGCTTTTGAATTCTACTCTTGGTTGATATACCAAGGACTCTCACCTCATTCAAACTCCAAACTTTCAAAATACCCATCCTTACCTCAAGCTAAGCTTGATGGTAACCCTAGTAGTAGTAGATTTGCTTGTAAGATGAGTTGCCTTGATCTATTTAGATGAATTGTCTTGATCTGCTGTCTAAATTGTTTGCTTAGGAACTAAACCTAGGAGCTCATCCTATAGGATCAAACTAAACTAAAATTACAAAACCCTAAGCAAGATTACCAAGCTGGACTTGATCTCGAGTCACTAAGTAATCCTTAAAAACCATTAACTAGATCACCTCTGATATTATTTGTTTCTAGAAGCTTCCAAATTAAATAGACCAATATCAAGCATGGATCCCTTCTACTCAATCTTAACCTCAACCTCATACATTTTATGATGATTTGGAAACTTGCATCCTCTCAAAATTATTTCCCTCTTATATTCTAGTCAAAATCTCCAACTCTGCCAAAAATGACTGTCTGGAAATCTGATATCAATATCACATCTTTGAGTCTCCCTCATTTCTAATCCTTCTACATTTTTGGTAATGCACTTGAACCATATTGTAGACCATATTAAGAACTACCAAGGCCCACTCTTTCCCTTGGCTAGACCCTCCTCTAACCCACTTGTTCTTGATGGTTTTGTAGGCAAGAAAATAACTTTTTCTGCAAATCTTATCAACTAGCCTATTTTGTCAGAAGCTCACACCTTCATCCTACCTTATTTGGACCAACTCTTTGCATGTTTGTGTTGTACACATAAAGTTTTAGAAATACCTACTTAACTTGTTCCAAATGGACCCTTGTGCTTCCCAAAACCCACAAGGTTTTGAAGGCTATTTGATAATCAGCTTTGGCACCCTTATTTTATTCAAAGTTTGAAATCAATTCCTAGAGCACTCAAGCATGATCAACTTCAAATTATTATACCTTGGCGATCTAATCAACTTGGTCTAACTATCCATCTATCCCTTTCATCAAGGTGAGCTTTGAGCTCACTAATCCAACCTTGTCTGGTGGTATAAAAATAACATCACCCTAGATCCCTTATTCTTTGTTTCTCTTCCAAATCAAGTTGGATTTTTCCAAAACCCAAGGTTGAAAATGGCAGATACAACATGTGGACATAATATACCTTGGATATAAATATTTATCAAATTTTATCAATAATTGTTTTGGCCCAACAACAAATAAATTCCTTTCTTTTGACAAAATCTAAAAACTCCTTCTATAAAAGAAAGTTTATATTTCTCCAAACCACATGTGCAACTTTAAACACAATTGAGGCCTATACATCATAGCCTATCTTCCCACTTTATAAATAAATATTATTGAAGAGTTTTAATAATTCTTTTTGCCTATTTTCTTAAATGGCAGAAATGAGAAAATAGAGGTTTTAAATACTTTTATTCTTCAATAAATCTTGGGAAAACTCTCCAAAGTGTGATATCATTTTTGGGACCATATCAAACCACAAACTCTCCCTGTCCAACTCAAAAATTTCAAAAGAAATCACCTAAACAGTTCTAGCACTATTCAACTAAATGAGATAATTAGGATCTAAAATGATCCAATAAATCCCAATTAATTCTTGGTGATGCACATTGACCATACCTATCTACCATCATCCTTATCTCACCTTTCCTAGATCAAAGAACAAGACTTTTCTTCTTGATCACCCATATGGCTAATCTTTCTACCTTGGCCAAACTTGAACAAAACCACATCCAAATCCCTTCAAACTTGGCAAGCACTTCTCCACAGCAAACCACCACCCTACTAGTCGTGTGGTACTCTAGCCGGTCACTGTAGCACAGCTTGCCTCTTGTCCTTTGTGCTTGTTTGAACGGGAGACAAAGGATAGGTCATGTCCTACCCCTTTTTAATTCGATGGAGCTGCCACACCCCTCCTCTCTGCTACCCTACTCGACACCTGCACCCTGAAGCACTCCACTACCCTACCCAGCAGCCCCTAAGCTAGCCCTAGCCCTCACCCTAGCCATTTCTTTGTTTTGCCCGAAGCAATGGAGAGAGAGGCCTCTCCACCCTCTCTGCCTCTTGCCATAGTACGGGCATGCCAGAAGTGTCCCATACACTGCCCTCCACCGCCCAAGTCGACCACCCTCTGTCCAACACCACTCCTCCATGCCCAAAATGGACATTGTACATCATGGGCTCCCTCCTTGGTTTAAGTAGGACAGAGTCCACCCCGACCCCTCTCTCCTCGCTCATTCCACTCCTCACCTCCCACTTACCCCTCCAGAACTCCACCCCCTCTCCCTCGCTCTGCTCTGCCCTAGAGAAGGAAGAAGAGCAAGCTTCGGCCTTGAGCAAAAGTCGAGCATAGCCTCTCCTCCCTTGCTCCCCTAGCCTTGCATGTCACTCTCCCGAACTCCCCTTCCCCTCCCGGTTCTAGCCCTGCACTTCCTTTCATGATGCAGCAACCCATGCAGCCCCTCCGGCGAGCTCCGACGAGCTCCGTTCGGGCGTCTTCACGCGAGCCATTTCCAGGAAGCGAAGCTCACCGTGTCGCCCATCCCCGAGCTCCCTTCTGTTGACCGTGTCACCTCTTTGCCTCCCTGACTCCTCCCGAGCTCTCAGTTGAGCACCCCTGGACCTCGTCAGCTGCCCATTAGGGTTTCCAAACCCTAATCCCTCGATGGAGGAAAGAGACGAGCCGGGGCCGTCAATCCCAACTTAATCGAACGGCCCCCATCTCACCGTACCGCTTTGACCGCCCCAGGACGCGTCTGGCTAGGCGCAGCCGGCCGCGTGTGGGTCGGCCCAGTGCCGCGACCCTAGCCCATCTGCGGGATTTTAAAACCGGCGCCTGCACACGCCTAGCGTAGCTGGATGGGCTGATTCAGCTCTACGTGGCCCATTCCCTCAGATCCGGCCCGCGAGGCGTATTACTCCTTTTTCTTTTATTAAGTTCTTTCCATATCTGATAAATACCTTGAAGAAACAAATGCCTAATAAAATGGAAATTATCTAGAAAGGCCCAGATCTATTTTTCCTACATCTTACATGTTTTGTAGAACATGCAGAGCTAACCCTAGTCCAAAAAGTTTTGGTCAATAGTTTTTGACATTAAATCTACTAAAATGTATCCTTTTAAGTAAATAATTTCCCAAGAGAGCCCCAACTATCCAAATGAAATGAATCCACCACCCTCTGGTAGGTTTTGCAGTTGCTAATCTTTTGGCATTGGTCCCATGCCAAGTGGAGCACTATAGTACTAGTTTGGTAAAAGTAACAAAATCATTGCATTTAGGCACTATATAAAATCTTTAGGTCAATATGCATTACATTCTGGATTGAATCCAATTCCCCGTAATGGGTACTTCAAGTACTATCTAAACACAGGAGCTCAATATTTATTGAGCCTCTATTGTTTTTTAAGGAATTAAATACTTATGTAGGTGGTGTATTCACTAGATAAATCCTTCTAGAAGTTTGGCAACTCCAAAAATAGTTATTCCAACTAATTCTGGTAGGTATTTGTAATTCCTAACCATTGTCACTAGTCTCATGTCTTTTGGACATGTAGAATAAATCTGGTTAAAAGACAAATATACTATAGAACTGACTTTGGGAATTTCCCAATGGCCCTTTGATAAATATTTTGAAGTAATTCCAACTCTCACTGAACCAGTCCATCAAATCCTACTTAACCCTCCAAGGAAATACTTTTTGGAACTACAGATATTTTCTTGTGATTTATTCACCTAAACTAGAGGTTATTTTACTAGAAAAAGCTTAACTAAATATAGAAAATTGATAAAATCATGAATCCATTTTTGTTGGCCTTGTTATTTCAATACCTACCTGATGATATCCTTTTTGCACATTAATATCATACATCCAAGCCTTAGTTCAAAACCCCTTCATTAGGTGGTATTTGGCAATTAAATCCTTAAACAAGTTCCACAAATGCCTCTTTATTATTTCTAATTGCGACAAACTCATATCTATCAAAACATACTGAATTGAATAATGTGTTGTATGTTCGTTTGTTTTATCGTCTTAATGATTGTATACCTTGTATTGATTGTGCCCTTTGTTTGCTTGCATGTGATCCATATCAATGATAAATGCGATTAGATCGGTGACCAGAAGAAGATGGTTATTATTATTGGTTATTATGGTACTCTAAGAAGAATTCCAGGAAAGCCACCTTCTTGATCATAAGACTTGCCCTACTGTTTTTCTAATGCATGTTTTACTTACTGTTTAAGAAAACTTCATTGTTTTATTATATGATGATCTATACCTGGTAGTGGCTTGGCTCCTCCAAACCATTACACTTTTGTACTATTAAGTACAACCCCCTTGATGACACCTACTGGTCCCTAGTATAATAGTTGGTGTATAACACAATACACCTGTGGAGACCCGTTTTAGTCGAGCAAAACTATAGGATGGGAAGACCCCAGAAAAAGGTCTACAGAAATGTTTTATGATAAAACCTTGGTAAGGTTTGACCTACCAAGAAAGATTTAAGAAAGAAAAATATTTTGGTTTTACAAATGATGCTGGAAAGGAGGAGGAGAAAATGTTTACGAAAACGCACCCGGTTCTTTGCACCTTTAGCTATAACAACTAAAGCCGTGCAACCACATTACCTCGGTATGGGACGGGGCTTAACTCATAGTTTGTTTTCCTTAGAATAGGCTATGCCATAACACGTAGAAAAGGGTTCGAGTCCCCCGAAGCCAGTTCCTATCCACTTAGGGGGTCGATGTACCCGGAAGGTTCTATTGTCTCTTCGGAGGTCGGCCGAAACTATGGAGCTCCCGCGAACGATACGGTTTATGGGAGTACAGAAGGGGAAATGATTCAGGAAGTGAGGTAGGGATATTCAGACACGAGGAGTCAGGTACTCGTCCCGGGGGAACTAAGCAACCATAGGGAAAGTGCCCATACTAGGGACGACAAATGAAAGGTTATGTTTGATTATCTGGACCCCCGTACACTTGGTGTAGCGGGTCATGGTGTTATCCCGTCAGATGTATCGAATGGTGTGGGTAAAGTGTACAACCTCTATAGAGTGTTAAAATCTATTCGAATAGCCGTGTCCACGGTTATGGACGGTTGGAAAAACTACTATAGAGCGGTGCTGGTTTTGATTTCAAACAGGATTTCGAAAAAGCGATGGCTTTGGAAATGTTTTGACCATGGGATGGTCAGAAAGGAAGGAAAGGAGTTTGGTCATGGGATGACCGGAAGGAAGAAAAGACTGGGTACCCCAATCCTAGTGTTTTCCAAAACTTTTCAAAAAGGTTTTACAAAAGTTTTCAACAAAGACATGTAGATGCTATATCTACAAGAGAAACTATTTGAGAAAAGAATCTCCATTGGAGCCCTCCTACCACAGCCATAATGCATATCCTCTTGTTATTATTTGTTATCTTTTAAGGTGGTTTGCGAGTACATTCAAAGTACTCACTAGCATTGCCCCTAGATATTAACTTGGTCAGATATCAAGAATAACGAAAGGTTGACGACTATGCGAGCTAGGACGTTCTCCTAGTCAGTTGCATGTAGGTTAAGGCATGGCTCAGGCTCTACGCTTGATGAAGTTACGCTAATGATGGTTGATGTAGCCATAATGGCATGTAAGGTATGACATGTATCTGCTTAATTAATGGATGTTCACTTTGATACTTGTCGGTTATGTGCCACGACTAACTGATCATGGGATTGTGGTGTATGCATAACAACGATTCTCGGAGGATTAATCCGGGGGCCCACAATATGTGGACGACATATTGTTGATCGGAAATTATGTGAATCTTCTAAATAGCGTGAAAGAGTATTTAAATAGTAAATTATCCATGAAGTACATGGGTGAAGCTGCCTACATTTTAGGCATTAAGATCTATAGAGATAGATCAAAGCGTCTATTGGCTCTTGGTCAAAGCACTTACCTAGAAAAGATTATCAAGTGTTTTAGAATGGATCTATCAAAGAAAGATTCACTGTTGATCATAAAAGGTAACAAGTTAACTGTGACTCAATTCCTAGAAATGGAACATGAAAAGGAAGCAATGAGAACCATTCCCTATGCCTCGACCATTGGCTCCATCATGTATGTCATGCTGAGTAGTAGACCAGATGTAGCCTTGGTTCTTAGATTGACGAGCCGTTTCCAAAGAAACCCTAGGTTGGATCATTGGAATGCAGTTAAGAATATCCTCAAGTACTTGAGAAGAACTAAGGATATGCTTCTAGTCTTTGGAGGACGTTAAGAAGAACTTGTCGTAACAGATTACATGTATGCAAGCTTCGGCACTGATCCAGATGACTCAAAATCTCCAATAGGGTATGTGTTCATGGTTAACGATGGTGCGGTGAGATGGATGAGCGGGAAGCAAAGCTCGGTGGCTCAATCTATAATGGAGTCAAAGTACATGGCTGCCACAGAAGCATCTATGAAGTTGTTTGGATGAGCAAGTTCATTAGTGAACTTATAGTGTTCCCAAGCACACAAGACCCTATTTGCATCTACTGCGACAACATGGGGGCCATTGCGAACGCGAAGGACCAGAGGTTCCACTCCATGTCCAAGCATATACATCGACGTTACCATGTAATAAGAGATTACGTAGAAAATGGTGACATTAGAGTTTGTTAAGTACATATAGATATGAATGTAGTTGATCCATTCACCAAGCCTACTCCATAGAAAAAGCATGATCAACACCAGGATGCTATTGGTGTTAAATTGATGCATGTTGTAAACTAGTGTAATTGTACTCTAGTGCAAGTGGGAGACTGAAGCAAATATACCCTAGAGGCCAATAAATAAAGTTGTTTTATCTCTAAATGTTTATAATAGTTTTGTATCATGCTATAACTATATTAAGAGGAAACATTAATATAGGTGTGATATATAAACAACCAGGTCCCTAGTATCCTCTAGTACTAGTTCGTTGGGCAGATGATGATCGAGGTTTCCTGATCATGGACTTGACATAAAACAGTCAACTGACAACGAGGTCGCTTGATGAAGTGATGGACACATCTGACCGTAGAATTGCAATGTGATCCAGTCAAAATTGTGATATCTAGCAAAGCATAGTGACTTAATCCTTCGATCATGAGATCATGTTTAATCACTATCTCTTGTGGCTGCTTTGATCACATCAACTGTCATGTCCGTAACTAGGTGACCATAAAGGTGTGTTTCAGGTATTCTAGAGGAATAGTTGAGGCATATGATCGAGATCGGGATTTGCCTATCCGAGTGATGGATAGATACTCTGTCCCACTTGGTGAGATCGCATCAATGAGCTTGCAAGCATGTGACTAGGTCACAGGAATGTGATATCACGGGAACGAGTAAATGTTTTTGTCAATAACAAGATCGAACTGTATATGGATACATGAGATCAGGTCTTGGACAAACCAGGTATCGTTGTGCAAAGGGAATAAGACTTGACATTTAGAAGGTTCAAGCGAACAACCGAATTCATGGAATGTGAAGGGATCATCATGTGTTTCCAGATACCGCTGATGATCATTGATCGGGGAGATGTCTCCTTCATGACTGAACATTCCCGAACTATAAGGGTGTCACGCTTAAGGGTAATCGACATTGCGGGTTGATCTACTACCAATAGAGAAATAGGAAGAGAGAACTGGAAGTGTTCCAGAGAGAATACCGAAGTGTTCGAAATACATTCAAAAGGAGTTTTTGAATGAGAGGAATTAAATAAAATGTATTTAATATTCAATTCTAAATTAATATTAAATATAAAAGGAAAAGGAAAACCCCCCATATGGGTCTTCCCTCCGCAAGAGGGAGGAGGGCCACAAGGTCCATGCGGAGAAGGGTGGGAGTGGTGGCACCCCACCATCTGTGGCCATCCCTCCCACCTCCTCCAAAGTGTTTAGTCCCACCCCAGGACTTGGAGGGCGAGAGTACCCCAGTTTTTCCTATATATAGGGGTGTCATTCACCCCAAATCCTCAGTCAATAAATTCAATTGGAATTAGCCATTATCTCTATCCCTCCCTCTTCCCCTCTCAGCATGTTCCCAAGTTAGGAATGTGCTACACGAGGTAGATACCTCTCCACCCAACGCACGTTATCGTGCCACTGGAATCGGTCGGGATCTTATTCTTCTGCTGTCTTTCTAGACCGGGGCCGGGGATACGTCGTTTACACCATATGCGTGTAAAACTCGACGAGGCACTACCACTAGTGGTATTGGATGCTTGAAGCCTTCTATACCCCGAGGTCTGCTTCACTCGGCTTCATCAGCAACGTTTTTGTGGGAACGTAATCCCGCGTCCGGTCTTCAAAGGTAAATATTGTATCCCCCTCATTAATGTACTTCTCCATAGATAGATCTTAGTTTGGTGCGTTCTCGTAGTAGGAATTTTTTTGTTTTCTGCCACGGAACCCCTTCACACACACCATGAAGAACGACTAGATTCATATGTTAACTAACTGGGATACGTCGTCTCAGATAAAAAAGGAGGCGTTGCTCCACTAGAGCACCTCAAAAGTGTCTTCATTTACTCCGGAGCGACCATTTACCAGCGTATGTGCCATGCAAAGTAGCCCCGAGGGTCGAAACTCAGGAATTTGGCAGTGGTTGTTCTATTGTAAATCCACGAAATTTAAGTTTTCCATGTACACAAAGTCCTTGATTTGCATCCGGTGTATAGACTGCCTGAATCCCCAAATGTTTCATATTTCGGTACGCGTTAATCGCATGATCCTTTCCTCCATCCTCGACAGGCTGCCAACATGGTCATTTTCATCCCCCTTTTATTGGCTTGAGGGGTGATCTTGCTGGGAACAGGGGCGCACTCCCTTTTCCCGTATCCCTATCACACGACATGGTCCCAACCATGTCGCATGCAGAGGAGGACCTTCCTTAGCCACCTTGGCTAGTTCATGTTGTTTGCGGAAGTCCACTTGTGCGAGTTAGCCGGTGCCGCTTCTTTCGCTCGAATCAATGAAGGAACCTCATTTTTAGATCTAGACTCAAGTCAGATGCCCATCCCCGCGGCGTGTGTGAATTTAACAAGATGCGAGTTCAGTAAAATTTGGAGGACAGAGAACTCATAATCTATTGTACCTTCAGGGTTCTTCTCGACCACCATGTTCTAAGCTCATTATAGGACTGTTAGGACAGAGGCCAGCCCATGCAGCAGGGTGCTCTTACACGAGGGACTGATAGGGACCTTCTTGGTGCACATCCCCTTCGACGGAGGATTTGCTTCCACCATCAGTGCCTCAAGGTCCGTCAACTATTGTTCGTCCGCGCTCGCCATCACCGCAACCTCCCCAGTCGTTCGCTCCTTTCCTGCGATATCCGTAGACGAATTGTCGCTATCATCCAAGTCATCCTCTGATCCCATGGTGAAAGGTAAAGGAGTCTACTGGTGAGGAAGTTGGTTGCTCTAATGGCTCTACTTGCATCTGCCCTACCTCTCTCGGCACATAGTCACTGGACCACAACTTCTCGAGAGGTACCACGGAGATGGGGCACTTCCTCGCCTTGGGTATGTTGCTGCCATATTGATCGAAGTCAGAGGCCGATGTGGTGATCCCCATCGGAGGTGTGATAGAGCAAAGCATGGCCTTATTCACCGTCGACGCCATCGTCAGATCCTTTGTACCCCTCCCATCCTTGGCTCCCTCGAATGATCTAGGGAGTTGTGCATACTAGGCAACCTCCCTAGACTTGTGCTTTCTTCCTAGTTCAGTACACCCCTCCTCCGTATGTTTGAGGTCATCTCCATATTCATGTTCATCCTCATTGTCATTTCCATTCTCTAGCTTGGGTGGCGGCGGTGACGGGTATTTGCAAGACCTTGTTCGATTCGCACACCCACATTGTATACCAAACTCTTGTGGAAGAGCTGCACGACACCGTTGATCTTATCAGGGTTGTGGCATGCCAGATGCATCCCTACCGACCCACATCGGCTGATCCAGCTCTCATCCATCGATATGGTACGGCCAAGCATAGTTAGGCTTGCCATGAGCCTAATCGCTCAACGCATTTTCTTAGGAAATCCCGAGAGGTGCACCCACACCTCCTCGAGCTTCTTGGCAGGTGTTGGGTCAGTGTCTGCATGCCAGCCTCGGATTGTGCACGCTCATCTTCAGTGCGTCCGGCGTGGGAAACACCACCAAGAACACGAGCACTGAGGGCTGGGAAACCTGCCAGTCCCAGTCACACTTGACGAGGTGTCGCAGCTCCGCCTCAAGAGCTAACGCGGAGAGACCTATCCCCTTAACACATTTTGAAGGCAATAATAATTGGTTATATTGCTAAATTGATATTTCGTTGCGTGATTACATTATGAGTTCTTATTTTCTATAGAGTAATAGAAGACTTGGGGACTAAGAATCCTAGTAGATATAAAATCCTAAACTACCAAATATAGCAATCTATGATCTACTCTAATACAAAACCATGGTATACTCTAGCACCCCTCGTAGTCGGATCGGTAATGACATGAACAATATGAGTGTCGCAGACAGTCCGACTGGAGCATAAGTCGAAGGCGCCGACTGGAGAGGATGCCGGTGGATGATAGACTTTGATGCTGATGTCAATGTAGCTGAGAGTGAGGACACCATAGTCATGATCTATGGTGTTGTTGGAGTGTTCGTGATGTAGTCGTCGTTGATGAAGTCGTTAAGGTTAATGTAGTGGTGGTTGATGTCGTGGTTGAGTCCAGGAGAAGTCACCAGAGTAATAAAATAGTAAACGGTGGTTGCAACGGTAGTCAACTCGAGTTAGACGTAGTTGGAGTTATGGTAGTAGAGGTAGGCGACACGTCGTGTCGAGCTTGCCAGACTCGGGAGCGCGCCAGGGACAAAGGCATGTGTCGGTTTTTTCAATACCGGACATGCGATAAAAAGGAACCATCACGAACAATGCGAGTCAGAGTCGAAGGGAGAAGCAGATAAAACCTTCGTGTATGGTCGGTTGCGCGTCGTAAGCGCTAAAGTAGACGAAGATGTTGAAATAAGAGAATTGAGCACATGCGGTGAAAATAAAAATTAGACTGCAACTCTCGCGGTGAGGTCGTGGTGGACAAACACGGCGGGATGGTTGTCCATGGCGATTGAACTATAGCAGTGGTAGCTGTCGGGGATCGAACCTATTTTTATTCATTCACATGCATGAGCTATTTCGCTTTTGTTGAACGAGATGTTGTAGATGTCGGGGATCAAACCCGTTTTATTCATCTACATGCAGGAGTACGGCGACGCAGAACGTATTGGCATTGACGAAGACCTTGATTGGTGGTGGCGGCGACGATGTGGTACATGTGGCAGAGTTGGTGGTGTAGATTTTTGTCGGTGACGTACTCGGACATGTTTGTCCCGGTTCATGTCAACGAAGATAAGCTGGTGTGGTGACGACTTGCGAACAAAGAAGCCATTGATGGCGCATGAAGGTGTCCCTTGTGGCGCTGAGCATAGCCTCCTTGGCACAATCGTTGGCGAGGATTTGCCGAAGATGAGTCGATGTCGAGGTTGGAACAGAGACGTGTGATGACGACATGCAGTGGTGGGCGATACAATCCAATCTATGATCGGTGAATGAAGAAGAACAGCCGGTCAAGCGACCGGCCAGAAATTTTTGATAAAATCTATTGGATCTAATCTACGAGTTGCGCGGCCCTGGGTGGAGATTGATCTCTCCGAGGGCGGCGTGGTAGAAGGGGTGGGCTAAACCCTAGGTCGAAAACCGAGAGGCTCTCATACCACGCAGACAATAATAATTGATTGTATTGATACACTGATATTGCCTAGTGTGGTTACATTATTGTGAGTCATTGGGCTGTTTATATGGAGACTAAAAAGTCTAGCAAAGATAGAATCCTAAACTATCAAATATAGCAATCCGTGATCTACTCTGATACAAAACTGTGGTATACTTTAACACATTTACATTCAACTACTCCCTAGATACATTCGAACCTAGACAAATCTGAGTTAATTAATTTTGATCGGAGGGAGTAGATAAAAGTGTGCTGCGCAATATCTTAATTGATTCACATCAGCTTATGTGAGGTTTCAGCATAAGAAATGATTCTCATTCAGATTTTGTCTCAATAATATTAAATTGTATCCCACGAACAAATTTGGTCGCACATTTCTGTTTTGTCTTAATGGAGCTAGCCAAATTCAGTTGGCACCTAGAGCCGTTCTTCTTCAGTTTTGTCACATTTTTCGGATTTTCTCTACATAGAACGCGCAATCCTCTTGCATGTTCGATCGGTTGTTTAATTTCACTTTGTCTCCAGAAAATCACAGATTTCGTTTTACTGGAGCAATGTATAACTCGTTCACTGGCGAAGTGGCAATTAGCAAACACTAGCAAATATAGCAACGAACAAGACAAGCTTTACTCTAATTATCGTATTTATATGATGATCATGAGCAATGAGAAGCAACTATGCATGGCGTACTAAACACATCAGGGAAGAAGGAGGCTGCCACGACAATCGCCGTCGATATCAGCCTGAGCCCACGGGCCTTCCATGCCTCAGCGGCACGGCCCTCGCTCTGAGCGGCCGCCTCATGACAACGGTAAACTCGAGCTTCTCGGTGAGGTCCACCTCCTCGCCGACCGCCTCCCGCCACTCGAACTCCCTGACCAGGTTGGCCACGAAGTACTCAAGGTGCAGCAGCGCCAGCGCCATGGCCGGGCAGACCCTCCTGCCAGCCCCGAACGGCATCATCTTGATCTCCTTGCTCCCCGTGAGGTCCACGTCCTCCCCCTCGCCGCCCGGCAGGAACCGCTCCGGCCGGAACTCCGAAGGTGCCGTCCAGACCTCCTCGTCCAGCCCGATGTCGCCCACCGCGAAGTTCACCGGCGTGCCCGCCGGAACGCGGTACCCGTCCAGCGTCGTCTCCTCCGCCGCGGCGTGCGGCAGCACGTAGTGCCCCGGCGGGTGCCGCCTCAGCCTCTCCAACACCACGGCCTTGAGGTACAGCATCCCCTGTAGGCCCTCCTCCCGCAGCTCGCCATCGACGACAGCGGAGACCTCGTCCCTTAGCCTGTCCTGCATCGCTGGGTTCTTGACCAGGTTCGCGAGTATCCACTGCAGTGCCGTGGCAGTGGTGTCCGTTCCAGCGCTCAGGAACTCGGAGCAGAGGCTGACGATCTCGCCGTCGGTGAGCCCCCTCCCTCCGTCCTCCGGGATCGCCAGCCTCACCAGGGAATCCACGTAGCAGTCGCCGCCAGCGCCGGCCTCCCTCCTTGCGCGGATGAGCGGGACGAAGAGCTCCTCCTGCCGCCGCCGCAGCGAGACGAGCTTGCTCCACCGGTGGCGGAAGACGAGCTTGGTGAGCGGCGGGAGGAAGGAGAAGACCTGGAAGCTGAGGAAGTTGCCCAGGAGGTCCCGCTGCAGCGCCTCGATGTCCATGACGCGCGCGTCGCCGAGGCGGTCGCCGCCGAAGCACATGTACACCAGTAGGCAGAACATGGCGTACTGGAAGGGCTCCATGACGGCGACGACGCCGCTGCCATCGCGACCAGCGGAGCGGATGCGGGAGAGGAGGACGTCGAGCACCCAGCGCCGGGCGGGGGCGAAGGAGCGGAGGCGGGCCGGGTTAAGCACGCCGGCGGCGAGGGTGCGGCGGAGCGCGCGCCAGGTGGGCCCGTAGGGCGCGGAGCTGACATTGCGGCCGCCGCTGGTGAGCACGGCGGCGGCAGGGGCAGTGGCCCGCGGGCGGGAGGCGAAGGCGGCGCCGCTCTGGACGAGGGCGCGGTGTGCCGGGCCTCGGGCCGCGACGAAGATCATGGGTCGCGCCCGACCCAGCGGCGCGAAGGAGAAGACCGGCCCGTAGGCTCGCGCTAGGCGCCGCAGCACGGGCTCCAGGTCGAAGTCGCGGCGGGCCAGGTGGAGCAGAGGGCCTAGCACTGGCATTGGCGCCGGGCCCGGAGGTAGCGGCGGCGGCGCGCCACGCGGCGAATGGGGCTCGCACGGGCTGCGGGCCCGGGCCCGCAGAAGCACTGAGCTGACAAGGCACATGAGCGTGGTGAGCGAGTAGAAGAGCCAGTCCTCCATGACGGCGGCGGGACGGACGGGTTGGATCTTTTGCCCCGGCTGGTCGCTAGGATTCCGGTGGGGAATGGTTTATTTGTACTGCAAGAAAAGGTCGGGAATGTTTGGGTACCGGTGGGAAGTGGGTGTGCCTGGATGGCAGCTGAACAAGCATGCACGGGAAAAATAATCAGCAGAGATATTATTGTGGCCGGTGGTATGTGTTGAAGTCATGAACACCGGTTAAGCTCGTGCGATGGCATTGCCATGGGATTATCTGCTGAATTTTTTTTAAAAAAAATCCAAGATCTAAGATTAGAGATAACCTTAAACATATATAGATGTCAAAAACAAAAAGAGATAACCTTAAACACAACGCCTACCTGCAAGACTAGTGAGGTAATTAATGTGTATCTATAATTTTAGCATGCAATAAGGTGGTTTGAGGGTATCGAATTATAAATTATAACAAGAGTAATAGAAATGAAACAGGGTTTGAGGGTATCAAATTATAAATTATAACAAGAGTAATAGAAATGAAACAGGTTTTTTATATCTCCTCGCTGGCACGAAACAAGCCACCCCAATCCATCATCTCCTTGTTCCTCCTCACGTGCATGTCGTTCCGCTGGCGCGAAGGGTGGGGTCCGCGGATACGTGCTACGATATGATGTTGTAGCTAGGTCTCTTAGCGTTTTTTGATCCACTCACATCTACCAATGGTGTTAACAATAGTGCCGTGCGAAAAAAGAATAAGATCTTTCCGACTATTGGTCCACCTCAGAGGTGACGGTCTTAGTTGGATGAATGCATGGAGGAGCATGCGGAATCGTGTACTTATTGCTCTACCAAAGTGGCATATGGTGTTTGTGTCATGGTCTAGTGGTTTCTTCTTCGACCGGCGAGGTTATTCTAGCTTCATCTTCGCCGCGGAGCTGGTGATGATAGGTATCTCGATTATGTCTTCCCGGATTAGGGGTTGTCGTGCATCTGTCTTCATCATTTTCTTCTCCGGGGTGTCAATATCTTTCTCGGGTTACTATCATGGGCGATTTTTTAAGTAACCATGTATTTTATTAGACAGTGTGTTTATAGAGATTACACATATGGTCACCACATGGGAGAATCATGTGTGTCACACAACTTCGCACAAAGATGCCCTCAAAAAGTAAAAATTAAAGTTCCACCCTTCGAGAAACGTGTGCCTCGCCTGATCATCATCCACCATGGTCCTCCGCCGCCACCATGGCAGCGCCGGAAAAGAGGCAAACAACCGCCATACCGAGACCTTCGCATACAATGATGCTTCCCGAGCTGATGAACCAGACCATCGCAAGCAACGAGGCTGAGGCTTCGTGGCACGTCGAGCGGGGACCTTCACCATGGTCACCATATCCCGACATTGTAAACTTCATCTGATGTAGTCGAAGAAGAGTAGTGCGCCGCCTACCGTCATCCACGTGTCCAGCCGCAAGACACCAAACACAACTACATCAGCCAACACGACCATCACCAGCAAGAGTGTCGACCGCTCACCACCAGACACAAAACTCACTAGATCAAGAGACAGCGAGACGACCAGGCCATCTACCCCCGGACACCACTGGTTGGAGTGATGCCAAGATGGGGGAAAAGCAGAGGCAATTTATTACAATGTGACATCGTCTCCACCGTAGATGCAGCGCCCCAAGGAAGCACAAGGCCAACCCTAACTAGAGGTGGGAGCTAAAGCACCAAGGTCACCACCCCCTCCCATTGCCGGAGAGGCCAATGGAGGAGGCAAGGACTGGTGGCTTAGCCAAAGTTGTCTGATCATGGATATCATGATGCACCTATAGAAAATGCTCGAATGAAGCCGGTGGACCTGGTTTTGGTTCAACCAATTATCCCTGGAATCCCATCTAAAAGGGCATGTGTTCCCTCATGTGTGGTTCTGGTAATTAATTACACTTGTAGAAACTGTCCATTGGCATCTTTTGGATCATGTGTTCGCTTCAAGGTAGAAGAAATGAAGAAGAAGAAGTAATGTACACGGACTTTGGGCCTATTGGAATCTTTTTGAAGAAGAAGGAGGAGGAGGATAATAAGAATAAAGAAAATAAGATCAAGAGTTTCTTGAAGAATAAGATGGAGTTCCTCATGTGTATCTTCAAGACATTATCCTAATGGAGTTAGAAGAAATGAAGTGCAGGCTCAAGATGCGCCATCTCTAGGAGATCACATTCTTGAAGCTTGCCATTCTCGGTGATCATGGTTTGATGAAGACAAGTTCAAAGAACTAGTTTCCCCATGGTGTATGGGGGAGAAATTCGCAAGTCTTCATCAAGCAAGCGCGAGCAAGAGCAATCAAGAAAGATGTTCCATCTTGAGGACATGAAGATCGTCTACATCAAGATCAAGTGGAATGCTCAAGGCAAAGGTATGATCTCGATAGGTTTTACTTTTTTTCCAGTCTCATGTTGTTAGTTGGGAGGCTGGGTTTAGGATAGATAGTCGTACTATCAAGAGGGCTCACGAGTAACTTGACCGGATAGTTTAAAGAGAGCTCAAACCTTTGCATCATTCGCATCATCTTTATTTGTTCTTATTTGGTTATTATCCATGTGAGGATTTAGAGCTTGTGTTGATCTCCTCGACAAGCTTAAGTTCATCAAACACTAATTTTTTTATGAATATCTTATGGCGTTTTTTATATTGGACGTTTTAATGGTTCTTTACCTAAGGAGGTTTCTTACCTCTTTCTTCTTCTGAAGGAAATATGCCCTGAGAGGCAATAATAAAGTTGTTATTATGTATTCCTTGTATATGATAGATGTTTATTTTACATGCTATAATTGTATTGATAGGAAACATCAATACATGTGTGTTTAATAAACAAAAAAAGGGTTCCTAGTCATGCCTCTCTTATAGACTAGCTTGTTGATTAACAAGATGATCAAGGTTTCCTGATCATGGACATTGGATGTTGTTAATAACAAGGTCACACCATTGGTGGAATGATGTGATAAACATTCATCCGAAGTATAGCATTACGATCAAGTCATTGTGTTTATATTTCTATAACATCATACGAAGTAATCTTTATCCTTAGACCATGAGATCATGTTAATTGCTAACACCGGAAGAGTATCTTGATAACATCAAACGTCACACCGTAACAGGGTGACTATAAAGATGGGTTCAGTGCTACGAAGGTGTTATGTTGAGGCTCATGGATCAAGATTGGAATTTGTCAATCCAGATGACGGATAGATATACTCTGGGCCCTCTCGGTGATATCACATTAGGATAGCTTGCAAGCAAGTGATGTGATCACTAGAATGTTATATCACGAGAACGAGAAAAGAGTGCATGTCGGTAACGAGATCAAACTAGGTATGGAGATACCGATGATCGAATCTCGGACATGTAATATATCGAGAGACAAAGGGATTTAGTTACAAGCGTTAAAGGTTCTCACGATCACAGGAGTCATCGTTGAATGTGTAGGAGTCAGTATGGATCTCCAGGTCCCGCTGCTGATTATTGATCGGAGAAGAGTCTCGATCATGTCTGCATTATTCGTGAACCGTAGGGTGGCACACTTATGAGTTACCGGACACCATTTTGGAGCACATATGTTTCAGACGAAAGAATTGCAAAGCGCAGGAATTGTTTCAATAGAAACCGGAAATTGTTTTGGGTGAAATTGCAGAAGGTGGTTCTGCATGTGATATTGAAATATTGCAAGGGGCTATATGTGAATGTTTGTTAATTAAAGTAATTAACAAAATTCTGAATAAATTTAATAAAAGAGTTTTATTAAATGAGAGAGCATTAAATTTGGAGAAACTTAATGCATTTAAAGTGGAGACTTTAAAAGGGAATGTGAAGAGGCATTTTAATGTGGAGGAGTTACCACCACATGAATGGGGAGGTGAGGGGTCCCCCCCCATGCGCCGTCCATGGAGAGAGGGGGCACCCCCCTCCTCCTATAAAAGGCCACCCATTCCCTCCTTCATCCACACACCTCCTTGTGAAGGATCTCTCTCCCCCTCTAGAATTATTCCCCCATGGTCTCGGATTAGCGAGATACATGTTCCCGGTGGCATTTCGTCTGAAAGGAGTTGCTGCTTCCGCTGGATCGCTGGAGCGAGGAGGTGGAGGTTGTCCGGTGTCTTGAACGTGTGTGTGAGTGCGGATGCGCTGCTGAGTTGCGGCGCTCGGACTTCCTCACGATCTTGAGATCGGCAAGTGTACGACTACATCAACCACGAGTTCCTACTCGTTAACAAAGCTCGTTGTCTTCGAGGGTAAGTTCTCTATGGATGTATGTCCACCCGTTTTCTTTGTACCTAGTAGATAGATCTTGGCGTGTAGTTCACACCGTAGGAAATTTTTTGTTTTCTATGCTGCGGACCCAACAGTGGTATCAGAGCCTGATCTATGCGTAGGTGCTTTGCACGGGTAGTACACATATGTTTATATGTGGGCGATGATGATCATGTTATTGCATCTTCTATGTACTTTGGATATTGGTGGCATAGTGGGATGAAGCGGCCCGGACCAACCTTACATGTCATCGTACATGAGACCGGTTCCACGACTGACATGCAACTTGTTTTGCATAAGTGGCTAGGGGGTGTCTGTCTCTCCTTAGTCAATATCTGATTTACAACGAGTTGCTAATAACTTAGTTATCCTTGTTGTGGTTCATGTTCGTAGGTTAGACAGGTTCTATCTCCGAAAGCCCTAAGCCACATAAAACTTGCAATTGATAAATTAGAGGCGTCTAGTCCATATCGTTGCTGGGCTAGTGTTTTGATATGGTATTGTTGTAAGTAGATGTATAATAGATACTCTTACAACTCACTTAACGTGTAAGTTCCATAGACCTTGGCCTTACACACAAAGGAATGATAAAGATCATACCACGATGCAAATGATAGAGATCAAATGCATGGACCATATCATCTCACTTCACACATTAGATGTTAGCATCTTATATTGCTAGTTTGGCGCGTTTGGTAGCATTATAAGATGATCCCTCATTTAGATATCAAGATAAAATGTGTTCTTCCTTAAGTATGCACCGTTTTGTGGATCGTGTTTTGAGGCATCACGTGATGATCGGGTGTTTTTCAACTCTACGCTTTCATACAACGGGTGTAAGACAGTTTTACACACGCAAATACTAAGGTTCTTACTTGACGAGCCTAGCATGTACAGACATGACCTCGGAACACGGACTGAAAGGTTAAGCATGAGTCATATAGTTGATATGATGCCCATATAGATGCTCGCCTTTGAAGCTACACCGACTCACGTGATGATCGGACTTGGTGTAGTGGATTTGGTTCATGTAATCACCAAAAGGACACGAGGGATGTCGTTTTTGAGTGGGAGTTCATTAGTAATTTGGATTAGTCGAACACAATCTATCATAAACTTAGTCTAAATATACTTTACAAATTCTGTTATAGATGGCACCACTTGCTTTTAATTTCAATGTGTTCATGGAGAAAGAGAAACTTGCTGCGAATGGTAGCAACTTCACCAACTGGGCTATGAATTTGAGGATTCTCCTCACTGTTTCACAAAAGCAATATGTGCTAGATGCGCCGCTAGGCCCCCCCACCAGCTCCTGATGCCCCTGACGAGGAAAAGAACGTCTATATAACTCGTCAGGAGGACCACAACTTAGTTCATTGCGGCATACTGTATGGGCTAGATCCAGAACTTCGAAAACGTTTTGAAAATGGCAATGACTTTGATACCATGGGATAATTGAAAATGATTTTCGATACCCATACTGCCGTAGAGAGTTATAATGCTACAGAAAAGTTCTTTAGCTGCATGATGGAGGAAAATAGCTCCGTTAGTGAGCATGTACTCAAAATGTCTGGGTACGCCGATAAGCTTGTGTCCTTAGGAATAACGATTCCCGTTGACTTAGGCATACATAGTGTTCTCCAATCTCTGCCACCTAGCTACAAGAGCTTCGTGATGAACTATAATATGCAGGGCATGAAGAAGTCTCTTCCGAGCTTCTGTCAATGCTTAAGACTGTAGAAGTGGAGATTAGGAAAGAACATCAAGTGTTGATGATCAATAGGACCACCGGTTTCAAGAAGGACAAGAAAGGCAAGCACAAGGGAAAGAAGGGTGGCAAGTCTGTTGCCACGCCTGAAAAGAAACCCCGAGCTGGCCCTAAGTCTGACACCGAGTACTACTATTGCAAGGGGACTGGCCATTGGAAGCGCAACTGCCCCAAGTATTTGGCGGACAAGAAGTCTGGCAAGGCAAACACAGGTATATGTGATATACATGTTATTGATGTGTACTTGACTAGTACTCGCAGTAGCACCTGGGTATTTGATACGGGATCGGTTGCTAATATATGTAACTCGGTTCAGGGGCTACGGAACAAGCAACAACTAGCAAGGGATGAGGTCACGATGCGGGTCGGCAATGGATCAAGAGTTGATGTGATCGCCGTCGGAACGCTGCCTCTCCATATGCCATCGGGATTAGTTATAAACCTAAATAATGGTTATTTGGTGCCTGCACTGAGCATGAACATTGTATCCGGATCGTGTTTGATGCAAAGTGGTTATTCATTTAAGTCTGAAAACAATGGTTGTTCGATTTATATGAATAATATCTTTTATGGTCATGCACCTATGTTGAATGGTTTGTTTCTGTGGGATCTCGATAGTAGTATTACGCATATTCATAATGTTAATGCTAAAAGGATTAAACTTGATAATGATATATCTACATATATGTGGCACTGCCGTCTAGGTCATATTGGCGTTAAACGCATGAAGAAACTCCATTCTGATGGACTTTTGGAATCACTTGATTTTGAATCATTTGATACATGTGAGCCATGCCTTATGGGCAAGATGACTAGAACGCCGTTTTCCGGTTCAATGGAATGGGCGACAGATCTATTGGAAATCATACATACTGATGTGTGTGGACCAATGAGTGTGTCGGCGTGAGGTGGACATCGTTATTTTGTTACTTTCATGGATGATTTGAGTAGATACGGGTATATCTATTTGATGAAATACAAGTCTGAAACTTTTGAAAAGTTCAAAGAATTTCAGAATGAAGTGGAAAATCATCATAACAGAAATATCAAATTTCTATGGTCCGACCGTGGAGGAGAGTATCTTAGTTACGAGTTTAGCACACATATGGAAGACTGTGGAATAGTTTCACAACTCACGCCTGCCAGAACACCACAACATAATGGTGTGTCAGAACGTCGTAATCGTACTTTATTAGATATGGTTCGATCTATGATGTCTCTGACTGACTTGCCACTGTCATTTTGGGGTTATGCACTGGAAATAGCTGCATTCACTTTAAATCGGGCACCATCTAAATCCGTTGAAACGACACCATATGAATTATGGTTTGGAAACAAACCTAAGCTGTCATTTCTTAAGGTTTGGGGATGCGATGTTTATGTGAAGAAACTTCAACCGGATAAACTCGAACCCAAAGCGGAAAAATGCGTCTTCATAGGATACCCTAAGGAAACGATTGGGTATACCTTCTATCACAGATCCGAGGGCAAGGTCTTTGTTGCCAAGAATGGATCCTTTCTTGAGAAGGAGTTTCTCGCGAAAGGAGTGAGTAGTCGGAAGGTAGAACTCGAAGAGTTTATTGAACCTTCTCTTCATGAAATGGCGAGTAGCGCAGCTCCAGAAGTTGTTTCGGAGTTGAATTCACCTAATGAAGAGAGAGCTAATGATATTGATCATGAAACTCTGAAAGAGGACACTACCGAACCTCGCAGGTCAAGCAGGACACGTGCAGCTCCTGAACTGTACGGCAATCCTGTTATGAATTTCATGATTGATGAAATGGATGACCCTGCGACATATGAAGAAGCGATAATGAGCCTGGATTCCAACAAATGGCTAGAAGCCATGAAATCCGAGATGGAATCCATGTACGAGAACCAAGTTTGGAACTTGGTGGACTTACCTCATGACCGAAAGGCCGTTGAGAATAAATGGATTTTCAAAAGGAAAACTGATGCTGATGGTAATGTGACCATCTATAAGGCTCGACTTGTCGCAAAGGGGTTTCGAAAAATTCAAGGACTTGACTACGATGAGACATTCTCTCCCGTAGCGATGCTTAAGTCGGTTAGGATTATGTTAGCAATTGCTGCATATTTCGATTATGAAATATGGCAGATGGATGTCAAAACTGCGTTCCTCAATGGTAAGATTGAAGAAGAGATGTATATGATACAACCTAAGGGTTTTGTCGATCCTAAGGATGCTAATAAGGTGTGCAAACTTCAGCGATCCATCTATGGACTGAAGCAAGCATCACGAAGTTGGAATCTCCGCTTTGATGAGGTGATCAAAGAGTTTGGATTTGTCCAAACTTATGGAGAGGCTTGTATTTACAAGAAAGTGAGTGGGAGCAATGTGGCATTTCTAATATTATATGTGGATGACATATTACTGATTGGAAATGATTTAGATCTTTTAAACAGTGTTAAAAGTTATCTAAACAACAAATTTTCGATGAAGGACCTTGGTGAAGCTTCATATATATTAGGCATTAAAATCTATAGAGATAGATCAAGACACCTAATTGGGCTATCGCAGAGTACATACCTTGATAAGATATTAAAGAAGTTTAATATGGACGGAAGTAAGAAGGGGTTCTTACCTATGTTGCAAGGCAAGACATTGAGTAAGACTCAAAGTCTAGCTACGGCAGAAGAAAGAGAGATAATGGATAGGATCCCCTATGCCTCAGCCATAGGCTCTATAATGTATGCCATGCTATGTACAAGACCGGATGTGGCACATGCTATTAGTTTGACTAGTAAGTACCAATCTGATCCAGGTTCGGAACACTGGATAGCGGTCAAGAATATCCTTAAGTACTTTAGAAGAACTAAGGATATGTTTCTTATATACGGAGGTGAAGAAGAGCTAGTCGCTAAGTGTTATGTCGATGCTAGCTTTGACACTGATCCGGATGACTCTAAGTCTCAATCCGGATACGTATTTCTCTTTTTTCCTCTTTGAAATGAGCCCAAGATTATCAAGATCGGAGTCCGGATGCAAAAGTTATGATCGTTTTGGTATTGGTTTTTCTTCCAGTTTTCAGGGGGGCTGAGACTATGGTCTCTAGGGAGAGGAGTCTCTGGTCTAGATGGAGTCTTCGACCCAAAAAGTCTCCGGATGGACACCGGGGGTTGCAGCTTTGTCTCCCCATGGCCTAGGTGCACTAGAGACTCTGAAGGGGTTCTAGAGACTCAGGCCTGGGCGATTTCTGGACATAACGGTTGGATTTCTATGGACCTATTTAAGGGCCCCTTCTTCCCCCAATAGATACCCTGTTGCAAGTTTTGAAGGATATATGCCCTAGAGGCAAATAATAAATAGGTTTTTATTGTCATATCTCAATTGGTTTATAATAGTTTCATATTTTGTTATAACTGTATCAAGTAGAAACATTGGTACAGGTGTGGTATGAAACAACCAAGTCCCTAGTAGCCTCTATTCATACTAGTTCATTGGTCATGAGGATAATCTGGGTTTGAAGATCATGGGCATTTATGTCAATTAACAACAAGGTCATATCATTGGAGAATGATGTGATTGGACATTCCTCGAAGGATTGCGACACGATCAAGTCATACAGTTCATTGTTGCAACAGCTAAATCTAGACTCCTTTTCCTTAGACCGTGAGCTCATATTACTCACTGTTTCCCAAGGCTTCTTTGACTGCATCAATCGTCATCTGGTAATACCGTGATCATAAAGGTGTGTGTTGGATATTCCAAAGGAACAGTAGATGACATGTGACTGCAAGACAGGGATTTGTTCACCCACATGGCGGGTAAAGATACATACGACTGGCTTGGTGAGATTACATCCACAAATGTTGCAACATGTGACTCGGTCACGGGGATGTAATATCACGGTAACAAGTAAAACATAACTTGTTGTTAATGAGATTGAACAAGGTATGTGATACCAATGATCGGATCTCGGAAAAGTCGTATCAAGAAACAAAAGGAAATTGGATGCTACATTTACCGGTTCAAATAACATTGTCATCATGAATGCATAGGGGTCACATGGACATCCATGGTCCCTCTATTGATCATTGATATAGATCATGTCTAGAGCATTCTCGAGCCATAAGGGGATACACTTAAGGGTACGATGAGAGCGATCATTCGTAAGACGGAATCACAACAGAGAAAGAGAAAGCCGGAATCGTTCCGCGGAGAGATCCAAAGTTGTTCGGAGAAGGAATAAACAAAAAAATCGAAAAAGTGTTTTCGAATAAGTGGGAATTTAAATATACATTTATTATATATTAGTTATGAATTAATATATTCTAAATAATATTTAGATTAATATTTATAAAAGCAACCTTTATATTAAGCCAAATCCCCTGAGGGAAATAGCCTAGAAGAAAAGCTGCAGAAAAATGGAAAATGGAAAAATAGTTTAGGCCCACGCGGGCGGCAAATACTAGCCGCCACGCGGGGGTGGACAGGGGCCAGACAGCCGCCAGGACGGCCAACACGACCCCGGCCCACGCGAGCGCGCAGGGAGCCAGGCCGCCAAGCAAGCCGCAGCCACTGTCGGCCCACCCAGGCAGCTAACCGGGCAGGAGGCCCAGGCGGGGCTGCCAGGCGGGCCACTAGGCGCACGCCGGCCCAACGCGGGGCCCCAGTCGCCACCACCACAGGCAGGAGATAGGCAGGTGCGGATTGTTCCACGCCAAGGCCCACCCGGTCGGCTTTGCCCAGGCTGCTGTTGTTCCCTTTCCCCTCTTGGGATGATTTTTGGCCCATTCGGCTGGGACAAAAATCCTGGTGTTTTTCCTTTAGCTATTAGTCCCACATGGCCTAGCCTTTGAGAAATGCACACCCCCTTAGCCTATATAAAGGGGTGCCCATGGGTGGGATGAAACACACCAATATTTGGAGAAGTCCTTTGGTTGACTTTCTCCTTCCCTCTCTCTCTATACCTTGTGACCAAGGCATCAAGTCTGGGCTGTGCGAACGAGGCATACATGTAGCACGCCGTTGCGCTGCAGGGATTCCTACCCGGATATCAACTTCCACACTCTCGACAGGATCGGGGAGACGGAGGTCTCATCGTGCACCGGATATGTACGAAGACACGAGGCGCAACACTTGGGGCGCTTAAATGTCGTGAGCTGGAGCTGCTGCACGATGAGGAAGCAGCAAGGGGTGACCTGCGAGGAGCTTCGTGACCTTGAGGTCGGCTACGAGTACGACTACATCAACCATGTTCCCCTCGGAACGTTAACCGCGTATGGTCTACAAGGGTATGTATTCTATATGAATCGGCCGTTATCGCATTACTACATAGATAAATCCTAGGTAGTATAGGACATTCCAATGTATGAAATTTTTTATTTTCTATCTTGGATCCCCTTCAGTGGTATCAGAGACGATCTATACGTAGGAGTGTTGTACGGCCAGTACGCACATGTATTGTGCGGGAATTGATCCCTTAGTTGTTACCCTCTAACGTGTACTTGTTTATACCACGGTATTGTTTGATGAAGTGGCCCGGACAAACCTTACGTGTATTCGTACGCGAGACTGGTTCCACGCTCAACATACGGCTTGTACCGTATAAGTGGATAGTGGGTGTCTGTCTCTCATTCAATAGTTGATATAGCATTTACGACGGAGGGCCCCGAAAGGGGTGTAGTAGAGACAACTGCTAGATCCATATTGTGGTTGGAAAGTTCATAGATTTGAAATATTCTATTGCGAAAGCCCTAACAACCACGTAAAAGTTGCAATAGATAAAGTAGAGGCGTCTAACTTTATTTTGTAGGAGGGCATGTCATTTGATATGGTATTGTATTGTATTGTATTGGTTGTTGTGAAGGTAAAGTAGTTTACTTTTCTGTTACTAAGTAGTATAGTAATAGTCATCGTTTCGATGGACGACCTGGTGGCGACGTCGTGGACCATATCATGCCGGAGCGCTCGATGGAGATCCAGGCGCAAGAAGAAGGACCATATCATATCACAATATACATATGATGTTGATACCTGTTTTACATCTTATTGTGTGCTAGTATTAGATACTCAATGATAGCAAATAAGATAATCCCTATTTAATTCCAATGATCGTGTTCCCCTTGTGTATGTACCACCAAGAAAGTTCTTCGTTATGAGGCCGGCCATGATGATCAGGGGTCAGACATATCTACGTTCGCATACAGTGGGTGTAAGCCATGTTGCACAGTGAATACACACAAGTTAGATTTGGCGAGCCTAACATGTAACAGACATGGCCTCGGAATACAAGAGATCAAAAGATTGAGCATGAGTCACATGGATGATGTGATTGACATTAGGGAATGTCTACCTTTGAGGCTGCACTAATGGCCATGATGATCAGGGGAGGTGCAGAGGATTAGGATCATGTGATCACTAAAATCGTCCAGGGGATGACAATTTTAGTGGAGATCAATTATAAATTGAACTCTTATTATGAACTTACACTATAAGAAAAGTTTCCTTCCGCAACGACTTAGCCCGACGGTAATCGTAGAAGGCGCGTCTTCCGCGATGAAATTCTCGGCTCGACCGTGGCCTATGGGAAACTTTTTTTTTCCGGTTTTGCGGCCCTCTACTACGACGGATCTGCTAAAAACATGGAGGAAGCTCGGCTGGCGTGTGGCATAAGCAAGATTTTTGTTTCCTCGCGCGATGTTGACTCGCCGAAGTCCTTTGAGGCGTGTGGGTCCCGGACGTCAATGTCTCTAGCGGACCATACTTTTCGGTCCCGCCTCTCTGATTTAAACTCGATAATGTTGCTCGAGGCATCTACCGTTTAGCCAAGATGCTAGGTTCCACATGTCAGCTCTAATTAGAAGGATCGTGTGTATGATGGAATTTTTTTTCGCTCGCACTACCCTGTTCTGAAGTTGATAGCGTTGCTCGATGCATCTACCATCTAATCAACCTCCCGGGACCCATATGTCATCCTCTCATTAGAAGAAACGTGTGTATGATGGAATTTTTTCCTTCACTGGCGCTACCCCATTCCGAGTTGATACAGTTGCTCGACGCATCTACCGTTTAACCAACCTCCTGAGCCCCACATGCCATCCTCTCATTAGAAAAAACGTGTTTATGATGGGTTTTTTCCTTCGCTCGCGCTACCTTGTTCCGAACTTGATAGCGTTGTTCGATGCATCTACCGTTTAATCACGATGTTGGGCCCCACATGTCATCCTCTCATTAGAAGAAACGAGTGTATGATGGATTTTTTACCCTCTGTAGCGCCTTTATCTTCCGAACTTGATAGCTTTGCTCACTGCATCAGCCGTTTATTCAGGCTGGTGGGTCCCTTATGTCAGCCTCACATTAGAAGAATCATGGGTATGATGGAATTTGTTTATTCTCTAGCTCTCCTGTTCCAAACTAGATAGCGTTGCTCGACGAATCTGCCGTTTGCTCACGCTACTGGTCCCCCATTTTAGCCTCTCATTAAAAAAAACGTGTACATGCTGAACTTTTTTCTCGCTCGCGCCTTCCTGTTTCGAACTGGCTACGTTGATCGGTGCAGCATCTGTATAAGGTCGCGCTGCTAGGTCCCACATATTAGCCTCTCTGTAAAGGAAACATGCGTATGATGGACTTTTTTTGGTCATGTCCGCTGTTTTGACCTTGGCAATTTGCTGGGCCCCAGATGTCAACCACCTCTATGCGGGAAATGTGTCTATGCTGGGTCCCAGCTGACAGCCTCTATTTAAAAGAAACGTGTGTATGTTGGACTGTTTTTTCAGGTCCTAGATGTCAGCCTCAGAGTACAAAAATTGCTCATAAAGGCCAAATTAAAAAGATTCTAGGCTAACTCGGGGCGGATGCCCTATTCGTCATGGCTTATATTCCATGGGCTCACTCCTAAATTGAATGGGCTATGGTCGGTGGCAACAAGACAATGAAAAGGCCTAATTAGAAGGTATTGGGATATGCTTGGGGCAGATAGGCTAATTTCATGGGCTATGCTTCGGCCTGCTGAGTCCGACATGTTAGCTTCTCTGTAAGTGCAACGTGTGTATGATGGACTTTTTTTTTGGCCGCATCCGCTGTTTTCACCGTGGCAGTCGTGTATGGTCTTACTGTTGGGGATCTTATGTCAGCCTCTCTGGAATGTTCTGGCTTGTGGGTCCCCGATGCAGCCTTGTATGTTCAGTCTGGTGGGTCCCTAATGTGAGCCTTTCTGTACAAGTATTTAAATTTTTTTTCGAACCCACCCTCAAAACAAACTCTAGGGACACTACATGCTGGTGGGTCCGTGATGTCATCCTCTCTGTAATACGATATTGCTAGAAGAAAAAATTGTAAACCCAAGATTCCAACAAAAACCTTCAAATCAAATAAACGTAAACTGAGTGCGTTTCCACTACAACAAAGATATTTATAGAAAAAATATTATTAAACTTTTATTAGTACTACAACTTCTGTATTAGTCTTCTTAAAATATTTTGTGTGTCTATGTTTATCTCTTTTAAAATATAGTAGGGCAGCGCTCCTGGCATATCAATTTATAAAATGCCACATAATGGGGTATTTTCTTAAAAACATGGGTAGACAGAGTTTTTTTATTATGAGAGGTAGGGGCAATGCCCAAAAGGCCGAATTAAAAAGAGTTTGGCTATTGCTTTACGTGGGTTATATTCCATAGGCTATGCTCCATGGGCTTCATTCTCAAATTTCACTAGGCTATGCTCAGCAGTCCGCTGACCCGTAAAAGGCCGAACTAATATGTTCTCTGCTATGCTCCATGGGCACCTTTCTCAGCAGTACCTAACCCTGAAAGGACCGAATTAAAATGTTCTGGGCTAAACAGGGACTGAATGAGCTACTCCACTCCCTTCGATCCAAATTCATATTCTCAGATTTGGCTAGATTCGGACGTATCTAGCACTAAAACATGACTAGATATGTCAGAATCTAGACAAATGTGAGAACATTAATTTGGATCAGAGGGAGTACTAGATTTATTCTCCTGGTTAATAAAAATTGCATTGTGATGTGCTTTGTCGGATTCGAAACAAAGACCTCGGCGAGGGCGGGGGAAAAGCGATAATTCTTTTTGGCAGATATTCATGTCAAAATTCAGCAGTACATAATAAGGTAGAAACATTATCAACAAATTCAAAGTTATTATTCGGGAGCACTTGACCAATTCAGCAACATTTCAAAATTGACCAATGCAGCAATACAGACAATGAAATACAATACCAGTACATTAGTATTAGTTGCAAAAATGCTTTAGTAATAGCAACGACAGAACATTTGAGAGATTCAGTAGCTTTCCTGCTTGAAATTCAATAGCAGTACAAAGAGAATCACTTCTTGTTCCAGCTAAAAAAACCTTGGCCCACGATCAGTTTGACCTGTTCTCCAAATAGACTCAATCATTGGAGCAAGCAAAACTGACGATCAAGTCTACTTCTCTGTGAGTACCTCCTCCTTACATCAATGCCTCTGTGACCGCCCATAGGAACCCAAAATGCCCAAGTCTCATCCAGATAATTGTAACAATGCTAAGTTTCAAAAGAATAGCAAGAAAATCTGATGCACTTCATCTAACCAAGTACCAGTACATCACAGTTCATTCTTCAAAATATTGTACTAATAGTAACGACATAACATTTGACAGATTCAGTAGAATTTGGAAGATTCAGTAGTATAGAATAGACCGTAAAAATATCAGATAGATTCTAGGTTCATATTCAACAGCACTTGACAGAGTCAGCACAACATTTGAAAGTGACAGGTTGTGGCAGTACACAGACAGTGACCAAAAGAATTGACAGACTCAGGAATGCGGACATTGAAATTCAATAGATGTAGCAAGGACTGATTCAAAAGTAAATCGAGACCACATTCTGCACTCGACCAGTCGATCTGAACAAGTACCGAAAAAAACTTTTGATAGGTTCAGTAGCATTTGAAAGATGCATCAGTACATAATAAGAAAGAAAAATATCGATAGATTCACAGTTCACATTCAGTGTCACTTCGACATATTCAGCAGCATTTCAAAGTGATAGATTCAGTTTGCCCTTTTCTCCGAACACTTGTCACTGGAAGAAACAAAACTGACGATCAAGTCTGCTTTTGTGTGCATGCCTCCTTCTTGCATTAATGCCTGTGTGTGACCTCCATAGGCAATTCAAAATGCCCAAAGCCTTGTCTAGATTATGAATTTATGACAAGGCCAAGTTACAAGATAAAAGCAAGACCATCTACTACACTTGATCTAAACTGAGGTATCCTATTACATAATATTACGATTACTTACGGTAGTTTGGTTCCAATCGCGGGCATTGGCAATGCTCGGTATGAACCATAATGGAGTCTCCGGAGATTTCCATGCAACGTTGGTTGAGAAACCAACAACTGCTTCTTCGGTATTTAGACCAAAGCAGCATATTTCAGGAAACGGCGTATATCCAAGTCCTATTGCATGGTGGGAGGTGTAGACACAGTTGCTTCTCGTCAGATATCCTGGGGAAACATCTGCACCGCCTACCGCAATATTAATCGGATAGTTCAATCCAAGAAAAAGGAAATATGCTCCTAGGTTAGCAATCCCTATCCATGGCTTAGGTGGATACTAGTAAGCAGTGTCCTTTGAGTACACCTTACAGCCAAACTCAGTAGCATAGGTGCCACAAGTGAGACCACAACGATCAACACTATGGTTAGCAACATGATTGCCATGGTCATAATAAGTACCGCCATAAAACTCCTTATTCGTAACGCCCACGGTATGGATAAGAAGAATGCGAGATTCATCTATAGATATTGCTAAGAACCATAAACCAGGTTCGTGTTTGTCATCATCTATGGCATCAAGGTTGCCCTCCTCGAGATGCGTGACAGGTGGTGACGGGAGTAGAATAGGACCTATAAAAAGAAATGACGGCCAAATCAGCCAACACTAGTTTACATCCATTAAAACTAAAGCTAGTGTTTAGAACAAGAATGGATCAAACTTACCAAAATACAGATGATTCTAGACATAAACACTGCCACTCTCAGTGGCTGCAAACACCAGACCCTTGTGGATAAGTGCATCGCTGTATCTGAAATAGCACTGGAACTGGTTCTCAAGAACTGTCCATGGATACTCATCGCCATCAAGGGTAGCAATTAAGTAGTTGAAGATAGCGACAAGAGAGAAATCTAAATAATCAACCGCAGCTGTGGGAGCTCGACAAATAGCAATCTTTCGGAGGAGAATAGGGCGATCATTATGCATGAATGTAAACGGATTGTTGGTGGGTACAAACACTTTGACTTGTGGGAGAGGAACGTGTTGATGAGTGTACACATTGACAAGCTCCCACTTGCACTCGGACCCAACAGTGGCGATCCAATCTTCATTGGTACCTACCCACTGCTTACCCATACAATTCAGGAACACAACATTAGAGGAGAACCTGTCCAGTGGTGTCAGCTTGCATGCCGTGCCCTTAACCTCGGAGTACTCGTTGCATTCCCATGGTTTCTTAGTCAGGTGAGAATGAAGAACACAGGGGATGCCAAACGGCTGAGAAGCATGTAAAGTTGCATTATATTTTTCCGAGTCAAGAAGTTGTTTGGACAAACTGGCGAGGCTCGCGGCGGTGATGATGTCGCATCTGGTTATGAGTTCTTCAAGTGTACCTTCAGTAAAAACATGCTGGAACAGCTCAGAATCATCACTTTCCTTGCTCGATCCTGCCATCGCAAGGGAGCTGATGGAAGTTGGGACAGTGGCTTGATTTGGTTTTTTAGAAAAGAGGGAAGATCGACGGCGGCAGGTGGTATAGGGAGAAGAAAAAACACTCTCATACTGTGCGGTGAACAGGATCGGAAAGCGGCATTCTGGAGGAGAAGAACATCGGTGCTTGGCATAGAAGTGGGGATAGAGCGTATAGGCGAGGTTCAATAAAATGAAAATGGATGCATGTTCCTCTGCTCCAGTTCCCTTCAGAATAGTACTACTCTGCTCCCAGTTCCCTCCACAATAAATCTTTCTTGTAAATCAAAGAGGAAGTAGTATGAAGAGTAGGGCCCGATCATCTAATCTCTCGAGGAGTCGAACCCGACTGTTTTCTTTGCTAAATTTTATGGTCCTTTATGCTAAATGCATGGACCTCAGTGTAATTTTACCTTTTTAGGTCCTTGGTGTAAATGTACCCCCACCATCTGTGTAAAATTCTAACCAAAAAGTGTAAGTGGTGAAATTTGAACAAATTTAAGCTTATTTGTCAATGAGTATGAAAATTCTTGGATTTCAAGCCAAATGACCAAGGTCAAGGACATATCAACATCATACTTTATGATGATGATGCCATGTCCAAGAATTAGCATACCGATAGATTTGGACATATTTTGAAAACAATCAAACATGAAGTAGTATGAAGAGTATGGCTCGATCAGCTGCTCTCTCGAGAAGGAGCCATACATGATTGTTTTCCTTGCTTATTTTTAGGGGGGGTGCTAAATATATGGACATCGATGTAATTTTCCCTTTTTTGGATACTTAATGTAAAATGTAATTCCACACACCATGTAAAATTCTAACCTAAAAGTGTAAGTGGTGAAATTAAGACGATTTTAAGCTTACTTGTCAATGAGTATGAACATTCTTGGATTTCAGTCAAATGACCAAGGTCAAGGCCATAGAAACATCATACTTTATGCTGATGATTCCCATATCATAGAATCTGCATGGCAACATATTTGGCCATATTTTGAAAATAATCGAAGAGGAAGTAGTATGAAAAGTTTGGCTCAGACCAACTAGTTTCTCGATAAGGAGACGAAACAGAAAGTTTTCCTTTGTAGGGTCTTTTGTGCTAAATGTATGGACCTCCATGTAATTTTTCCTTTTTTAGGTCCTTGATATAAAATATACTCCCACCGACCGTGTAAAAGTCGAAACTAAAAGTAAGTGGTGAAATTTAAATGAATTTAAGCTTAGTTTCAATGAGTATGAACCATATTTTGTGATTTTGAAGACAAACGGCCAAGGTCAAGCCATATCTACATCATACTTTATGCATATGATCCCATATCCAAGAATTTGCATGCCGACAAATTTGGCCATATTTTGAAAATAATCGAAGATGAAGTAGTGTGAAGAGTGTGGCTCAATCAGCTGCTCTCTAGAGAAGGAGTCAAACTCGACTATTTTCCTTGCTTAATTTAAGGGTCCTTTGTGCTAAATGTATGAACCTCGGTGTAATTTTCACTTTTTTAGGTCCTTGATTCAAATGTACTTCCACACCCATGTAAAATTCTAACCTAAAAGTGTAAGTGGTGAAATTTCGATGATTTTAAGCTTACTTGTCAACGAGTATGACCATTATTGGATTTCAAGCCAAATGACCAAGGTCAAAGCCATATCAACATCATACTTTATGTTGATGATCCCATATGAGAGAATATTCATGGTGACAAATTGCCCTATTTTGAAAACAATCGAAGAGGAAGTAGTGTGTAGAGTTTGGCTCAGATCAGCTGATCTCTCGAGAAGGAGCCGAACCAGATTTTTTTCCTTTTAGGGAGCTTTATGATAAATGTGTGGACCTCAATATAATTATTTCTTTTGTCAGGTCCCTGGTGTAAAATGTACTCCGACCAACCGTGTAAAAATCTAACCTAAAAGTAAGTGGTGAGATTTAAACGAATTTAAGCTTAGTTCAACGAGTATGAACCATTCTGGGATTTCAAGATGAACGACCAAGGTCATGAGCCCATATTCAAAAATTTGCACCTCGACAAATTTTGCCATATTTTGAAAACAATCGAAGATGAAGTAGTATAAAGAGTATGGCTCGATCAGATACTCTCTCGAGAAGGAGCTGAACCTGACTGTTTTCCTTGCTTAATTTTAGGGTCCTTTGTGCTAAATGTATGGACCTTGATGTAATTTTCCCTTTTTAGGCCCTTGATGTAAAATGTACTTCCATGCCCGTGTAAAATTCTAACCTAAAAGTATAAGTGGTGAAATTTCAATGATATTTTAGCTTACTGGTCATAGAGTATGACCATTATTGGATTTCAAGCCGAACGACCAAGCTCAAGGCCATATATATAAACCATCATACTTTATGTTGATGATCCCATATGAGAGAATTTGCATGGTGACAAATTTGGCCACATTTTGAAAACAATCGAAGAGGAACTAGTATGTAGAGTTTTGCTCAGATCAGCTGATTTCCTGAGAAGGAGCAAAACCAGAAAAAATTCCTTTTAAGGAGCTTTATCATAAATGTATGGACCTCGATGTAATTTTTTCTTTTTTCAGGTACCTGGCGTAAAATGTACTCCAACCAACCATGTAAAAATCTAACCTAAAAGTAAGTGGTGAAATTTAAATGAATTTAAGCTTAGTTGTCAACGAGTATGAACCATTCTAGTATTTCAAGATGAATGACCAAGGTCATGATCCCATATCTAAGAATTTGCATGCCAGCAAATTTGGCCATATTTTGAAAACAATCGAAGATGAAGTAGTATGAAGAGTATGGCTCGATCAGCTAATCTCTCGAGGAGGAGCCGAACCCGACTATTTTCCTTCCTTTATTTTAGGGTCCTTTGTGCTAAATGTATGGACCTTGATGTAATTTTCCCTTTTTAGGTCCTTGATATAAAATGTACTTCCACGCCCATGTAAAATTCTAACCTAAAAGTGTAAGTGGTCAAATTTTAGGGTCCTTTGTGCTAAATGTATGGACCTTGATGTAATTTTCCTTGCTTAATTTAAGGTTCCTTTGTGCTAAATGTATGGATCTCGATGTAATTTTCCCCTTTTCAGGTCTAAAAGTGTAAGTGGTGAAATTTAGACGATTATTTCAAGCTTACTTGTCAACGAGTATGAACATTCTTGGATTTCAATCCGAACGACCAATGTCATCAAGGCCATATCAACATCATACTTTATATGCTGATGATCCCATGTCAGGGAATTTGCATGGCAATAGATCTGGCCATGATTTGAAAACAATCAACGAGGAAGTAGTATCAAGAGTTTGGCTCAGATCAGCTAATCTCTTGAGAAGGAGCTGCACCTGATTTTTTTCTTTTAGGGTCCTTTATGCTAAATGTATGGACCTTGACATAATTTTTGCTTTTTTGAGGTCCCTGATGTAAAATGTACTCTGATCGACCGTGTAAAGTTCTAACTTAAAAGTAAGTGGTGAAATTTAAACGAATTTAAGCTTAGTTATCAACGAGTACGAACCATTCTTGTATTTCAAGACGAACAACCAAGGTCAAGGCCATATCTACATCATACTTTATGCTAATGATCCCATATTCAAGAATTTTCATGGTCACAGGCAATGCTGACGATGGGAGATGATCCTAGTTACCATAGACCTCCTGCTGTCCATCTTCCGGGTTATCAAAGCCATGAGTACTCTTGAAGTACTCGCAAACTATCACTAACACAAGTAAGGTAATACTAGTAGGAATCCTAAGCTCTAGTCTTATTTGCAATAAGCCAATTTTATTTCATAAGTACTACATAGTAAAGCCTATTTCAGTTCTCTATATTACTTAAGTCGGAACCTAGTTTTCATGTCCACAACCCTGTTGTGGTCAAGTCAAAGTCATTGTTCAAGTCACAAGTCATTTTGAAAACATATGACAACAGAATAGTATGGCCACTCCAACTGTCCATAACCGCGGACGCGGCTATTCGAATAGTTTGACACTTTGTAGAGGGGGTACACTTTCACCACAAAATTCGATACATTCGTCAGGGATAACCCCGAATCATCATACTTGGTATGCGGATAATCAGTCCTAACCTTTCAATTACACACCCTAGTATAGGCACCTCCCCTATGATCTTGGCCTCCCAGCCATGGCCAACTGCCATCCCCGGAACTGCATAGGTGGACATTTATCACGAGGTAGCCTCAACTCAACCTCTTTTAGCAAGGGAACCCATACTAAGATATATAAACTTCTAGTTAAGCCCTACCCAACTCAGGTATTGTGGTTGTACGGTAAAATTGGAATGGTATCGCATCCAAACCCAACCATCAGTTTTTATCAAAGTCAAGGCACATGCCTCATTCAGTATCATCTCCAAATCATTGTGTTTCACAACACATGTCAAAACATTTCAATAGAATGCCTCATCATTCCAAGGTTTTCATAATCATTTTCACCAAGTGTTCCCATCTAAAGTGATCAAGTTTAGTCTAGCACTAGCCACTAGGAATGAGGGTGTCACTAGTGAGGGGTGCTAATCAAGTGTAACTACCCAAGGCTAGTTCTATGATCTTGATGGCATCCATCCTAGTTTCCACTAATCACAATTAATTAACTAGGTAAGAAACTTTAGTAAAGGGAAAAGTAAAGCTTGGAATAAACCTGGGATTGGTATAATCAAAGTTGCATAATCAGGCATGCATGGTGCATCTTGCATAGGCTATCTTGCATAGTGGGCTTGCCTTGAGTAGTGTAGTTGTTGAAGTTCTCTTCCTCCTCTTTGTAGAACTCCTCTTCTTCGTACCCCGGGTCGGTACTAGCATCTATAAATACATACGAGATACACAATCACCAAACAACACTTAACTACTTCTATTTAGAACACATGGGCTCACACTAGATGATATAGCATCATCTCAATCATCACATGAAATATTTACACATTCTTATTTATCTTAGTTTGGAAAAGTAATTTCTACTCATTGAAAATACTTAAGATTTAATATTCTCCAATTAAAATATGGGATCATGTTGACACATACCATCACCACATATTCCAATACTTGGTAATGTGATTTAAAGGGTTTGGCATATTTTACAAGATTAAATATTGCTATTTAATAATACTATAGAGACTAGAAATGCCCATATAGCATTCTTTTAACACTAGTCCATGATCAATGCATGTAAAACTAAATCTTTTGTAAATTATCATATAGAGCATGGAAAATGGGATTTTTGAGAGTTGGAATCAACTAAAAAACATTTATGGTTGATTTTATAAAAATGCTTGAAGTTGTAAAAGTCTCTATCTTGTTATTTTTACTATAGGTGATACATAATTTGAAATGGTTTGAATCCAATGGGAGTGTGTAGATATGTTCACTACCTTTATAAAAAAATTGGAATCAGGTATTTTGGTTTAGTAAATTGCTCTAAATTCAATTTTGAATCTACTGAAAGAATAGGATTTTTAATTAAATGGAAAAACTCTATTTGAATTGTTGGGATCTGTGCGGGAACAAAACTGGGCCGGCCCAACTGCACAGTGCGCGCACAATGGGCTACTGACAGGCTGGTCCCACGTGTCAGGGACAGATCTAACGTGAAATGGTATCTGCTAATATCAGCCCTACGATTAGAGCAAGATCAATGACTCTGGTTCATCATGTACGTCATAGTGCGCGCGGGGCATTCTAAACCTAGGGGCATGGTGGGGGGCGTCGGAGGCTTACCAGGGCTCCATCTAGGTCTGGTGATGGGGGCGAACGGGCTGGTAGACGACAGCGAGTCGAATGGTGGTCGCTACGACTCCTAGGGTGGCTCCAATCAAAGGTGCCCTTCCTTCATTGTAGCGGCGGGATCCGGCAAAATTCTGGTGACGTGGTGCTTGCCTTGCTCCGGAGAAGGGTCAGGGATGTTTCTGAGAGATATGGGAGTGGAATGGTGTGCCGTTTGAGACTACGGAAGCGACCTATTTATACACCGGCGAGAGAGGCAGCGCGACCTGGCTCGGGCTCGTTGGCGACATTGCTACAGGTTGCTATAGGCATGGCAGAGGGCATAGGTCGACGCGGTGGACTGCAGCAATCGTCACGCGCATTGTGGCGTGGCAAGGTGCGGTCTTAGTCGGTCGGGAGAGGTCCGTGCTCTATGCGGGTACTAAAGTGTTCGTCATCGCGTACGGTGGTCACGAGGCGCGCGGTGGCGAACGGTCGTGTCTGGGAGGTGGCTGGTGACGCAGGGAGTGCGGGTACGCATGGAGAGAGCGAGGTGTGGCATGACTACGCGAGGCGGCTTCGGTGCTCTGGTCTGCGCTCGGCATGACAACGAGTTAAATGGGCGCAACATTGCTAGCTTCTCCACTACTCGCCGTTGGTTGAGGGGTGGATAGAGGGGTGCGGTGAGGTCACGCCTACCTACTATGGGTCGTGGGAGAGGGTGGAGCGGCGTGTGCCTTCGTGTCCATCATCGACCTGCATGGACATGCTCGGGTACGAAATGGCATTGGTGCAATGACGAAGGAGAGATGATCAACTACACGGCTGTGTACTAGGAGTGATCATGGGTGTGTAGTGGAGTCGAATTGGGTACAATTGGTGATCAATTGATTGATCAAATCAGTGAATAGTTGTTGAATTTGTACTCTGTCTGCTAAGTGTTTGATCAACTAGCCGTATGAACTAAACATTTAAATTTTCAAAATGATTTTTGGTGGGTGTGTTGGTCACATGCTTAGTAATCTCTAGGTGCTGGGATTTGTCAAGTGGAGATGGTTTGAGTGTTTTTTGAAAAAGTGCCATCTTTGCTGATGATCCCATATCCAAGAATTTGCATATCCAAGAATTTGCATGGCGACAAATGTGACCATATTTGTAAAACAGTCGAAGAGGAGGTAGTATGAAACGTATGGCTCGATCAGCTGCTCTCTTGAGAAGGAGCCGAACCCGACTATTTTCTTTGCTCAATTTATGGTCATTTGTGCAAAATGTATGGACCCCGATATAATTTTCCCTTTTTTAGGTACTTGATGTAAAATGTACTCCCACCGCCCATGTAAAATTCTAACCTAAAAGTACATGGTCAAAGTGAAACGAATTTAAGCATAATTGTCGACGAGTATGAAAAATTCTTGGATTTCAAGACGAACGACCAAGGTCAATGCCATATCAAAATCATACTTGATGTTGATGACCCCATATCAGAGAATTTGCATGGCAACAGATTTGTCCATATTATTTTGAAAACAATCAAAGATGAAGTAGCATGAAGAGTTTGGCTTAGATCAGCTAATCTCTCGAGAAGGAGCCGAACAAATGCAACAAAAGGTTTTCCTTTTAGGGTCCTTTTGTCTAAATGTATGGACATCGATGTAATTTTCCCCTTTTTTAGGTCCTTGATGTAAAATATGCTCCCACCGGCCATGTAAAATGCTAACCTAAAAGTAAGTGGTGAAATTTTAATGAATTTAAGCTTAGTTGTCAACGAGTATGAACTTTCTTAGATTTAAGCCGAACGACCACAAGGTCAAGGCCATATCTCTACATCATACTTTATGCTAATGATCCCATATCAAAGAATTTGCATGGCGACAGATTTGACCATATTTTGAAAAAAACCAAAGAGCAAGTAGTATGAAGAGTATGGCTCAATCAGCTACTCTCGTGAGAAGGAGCCGAACCCGACTATTTTCCTTGCTTGATTTTAGGGTCCTTTGTGCTAAATGTATGGACCTCGATGTAATTTACCCCCTTTTTAGGTTTAAAAGTGTAAGTGGTGAAATTTATAGGATTATTTTAAGCTTACTTTTCAACGAGTATGAACATTCTTGGATTTCAAGCCAAATGACCATGGTCGTCAAGGCCATATCAACGTCATACTTTATGCTCATGATCCCATGTTATAGAATGTGCATGGCAACAGGTTTGACCATGTTTTGGAAACAATCAAAGAGGAAGTAGTATTAAGAGTTTGGCTCAGATCAGCTGATCTCTCGAGAAGGAGTCGAACCAGAAACTTTTCCTTTTAGGGTCCTTTATAGTAAATGTATGGACTTCGATGTAATTTTTGCTTTTTTGAGGTTCCTGACGTAAAATGTACTCCGATCAACCGTGTAAAGTTCTAACCTAAAAGTAAGTGGTGAAATTTAAATGAATTTAACCTTAGTTGTCAATGAGTATGAACCATTCTTCAATTTCAAGACGAACCACCAAGGTCAAGGCCATATCTCCATCATACTTTATGATGATGATCCCATATTCAAGAATTTGCATATCGACAAATTTGGCCATACTTTGAAAACAATCAAAGAGGAAGTAGTATGAAGAGTTTGGCTCAGATCAGCTAATCTCTCGAGAAGGAGTCGAACCAATGCAACAAAATGTTTTCCTTTTTGGGTCCTTTGTGCTAAATGTATGGACATCGATGTAATTCTCCCCTTTTTTAGGTCCTTGATGTAAAATATGCTCCCACCGACCGTATAAAATGCTAACCTAAAAGTAAGTGGTGAAATTTTAATGAATTTAAGCTTAGTTGTCAACAAGTATGAACTTTCTTAGATTTCAAGCTAAACGACCACAAGGTCAAGGCCATATCTCTAGATCATACGTTATGCTAATGATCACATATCAAAGAATTTGCATGGTGACAGATTTGGCCATATCTTGAAAAAAATCGAAGAGGAAGTAGTATGAAGAGTATGGCTCGATCAACTACTCTCGTTAGAAGGAGCCGATCCCGATTGTTTTCCTTGCTTGATTTTAGGGTCCTTTGTGCTAAATGTATGGACCTCGATGTAATTTACCCTCTTTTTAGGTCTAAAAGTGTAAGTGGTGAAATTTATAGGATTGTTTTAAGCTTACTTGTCAATGAGTATGAACATTCTTGGATTTCAAGCCGAACGACCATGGTCGTCAAGGCCATATCAACATCATACTTTATGCTCCTGATCCCATGTTAGAGAATGTGCATGGCAACAAATTTGGCCATGTTTTGGAAACAATCGAAGAGGAAGTAGTATTAAGAGTTTGGCTCAGATCAGCTGATCTCTCGAAAAGGGGTCGAATGAGAAATTTTTCCTTTTAGGGTTCTTTATACTAAGTGTATGGACCTCTATGTAATTTTTGCTTTTTTGAGGTGCCTGATGTAAAATGTACTCCGATCGACCGTGTAAAGTTCTAACCTAAAAGTAAGTGGTGAGATTTAAACGAATTTTAGCTTAGTTGTCAACGAGTACGATCTATTCTTCAATTTCAAGACGAACCACCAAGGTCAAGGATATATCTCCATCATACTTTATGCGGATGATCCCATATTCAAGAATTTGCATATCAACAAATTTGGCCATATTTTGAAAACAATCGAAGATAAAGTAGTATGATGAGTGTGGCCCGATCAGCTACTCTCTCGAGAAGGAGCCGAACACTACTGTTTTGCTTCCTTAATATTAGGGTCCTTTGTGCTAAATGTATGGACCTCGATGTAATTTTCCCCCTTTTTAGGTCCTTGTTGTAAAATGTACTCCCTTCAACCGTGTAAAATTCTAACCTAAAAGTAACTGGTGAAATTTAAACAAATTTCAGCTTATAGTTGTCAACGAGTATGAACATTCTTTGATTTCAAGATGAACAACCACAAGGTCGAGGCTATATCTCTACATCATACTTTATTCTGATGATCGAGTATCCAAGAAATTGCATGGCGATAGATTTGGCCATATTGTGAAAACAATCAAAGAGAAAGTAGTATGAAGAGTATGGCTCGATCAACTGCTCTCTCGAGAAGGAGCCAAACCCGATTGTTTTCTTTGCTCAATTTCAGGGTCCTTTGTGCTAAATGTATGGACCTCGATGTAATTTCCCCCTTTTTTAGGTTCTTGATATAGAATGTACTCCCACCGACTGTGTAAAATGCTAACCTAAAAGTAAGTAATGAAATTTTAATGAATTTAAGTATAGTTGTCAACAAGTATGAAAAAATCTTGGACTTTCAAGCCGAACGACCACGAGGTCAAGGCCATATCTCTACATCACACTTTATGTTGATGATCCCATATTCAAGAATTTGCATGGCGATAGATTTTGCTATATTTTTAAAACAATCAAAGAGGAAGTAGTATGAAGAGTATGGCTCGACCAGCTGCTCTCTCGAGAAGGAGCCAAACCCGACTGTTTTCTTTGCTCAATTTGAGGGTCTTTTGTGCTAAATGTATGGACCTCGATGTAATTTTCCCTTTTTAGGTCCTTTATATAGATTTTACTTTATGCTTATGATCCCATATCCAAGAATTTGCATGCCAACAAATTTGGCCATCTTTTGAGAACAATCAAAGATATTAAAAACAAAAAATAATCAATTTGTTTTTCCAAGTGACAGGAATTTATTTTCTGAAAAGCAAGTAAGAAGAATTTATTTCCCTTTTTATGTTAAAAAATAAAGAGCGAGAAGAGACTATATGAGCATAGAGGAGGCAGCGAGAGAGCTGTGAAAAGGAGGATTTGAAGGCGGTGTGATGTCAGAGCAAAGCTGGGATGGGTTCCTGATACGAGGTACATGGTACAGTGAGTAGAGTAAATTTCAGGACCACGATATGTATGCACGCAAAATAAAATGTGTTTTCTCTCTCCTTCACTCCCTCATCAGGCTAGTCATAGTGGGAGTAACTTAGGTAGTACTACGTAGTAATGTAGTCCTACATGTATTGCCAACAGTAAACATTTAGATGACATGGCATGCAATTAAATGATGAAAGAGAGCCTTGTGGTAACTAGCTATGTTAAACATCACACATTTCAAGACAAAATGAGTCTACATTGCAATAAATGAGGCTTTGCATGATACCACACCTATATTATTTTCCACTATGGAGGTAGTAACTTAGACTAGTAACATATGCATGTTGGACTAAGTTACTCCCCACTATGACCAGCCTCACCACCCCACACTCCGGCCGGCTGATCTCCCTTATCCACAAAGTGGTGCTGCGCACACGCGTCGACCGACAACTTGCCTTGTGTCGGTGGCTATGTGCCTGTGTCTGGAGTGTTCGTCAGCTGCGTTGGTGGGAACCATTTTGGTCCTTGGCGGCAAAAAGTATTACTACTACAGTACTCCCTCTGTTTCAAAATATAAGATGTTTTAGCTTTGTGAAAGTAGTCTATCTAGACTTCTTTTAGTGTGTAGGTTCATCTAGATTTGGAGTGACTCTACACATTAAAAGGGATCTAGATACACTCCTTTCACAAAGCTAAAACATCATATATTTTGAAATGGATGGAGTACAATAGAGTAGCAATTCAAACTTTTCCGGTTTCGAAATTTTCACTTCCTTCACAAACATCCCGGGGGAGGGATATTCAAACGTTCGCCATTCACAGTACTACTAGTACAAGTACGAGTACTAATTAAGTGTTGGACAAGAGATTGGTTGATCTGGCCAGGAAAACAAAACAAAAACGTCCCATTGCATTGGATGCTCACCATTATGATCTGACCAGCCTACCTACACCGCACTACTCCACCTCTGTACCCTAGGAAGAGGAAGCACCAAGCACACCCACAGCAAGCTGGTTGAAAAGTGAGGAGTGCTCCTTTTTTTTCTTCCGTGAAGCAAGTAGTACTCCCACCTTCCGAAATTAGGATGCGTATTACTTCTGGTCAGAGTCAAATTTAATAAACTTTGACTAAATGTACGACATCAACTCAATGTTATTGGAATCATCATGGAATATATTTTCATATTATATGCATTTGTCATTAGAAAAGTCAGTATGTTTTTACATTTAGTTGGTCGAACTTTATAAAGATTGACTTTGACCAAACCTAATATGCGTCCAAATTTGGGAAAGAGGAAGCAGTATGAAGAGTATGGCTCGATCAGCTGCTCTCTTGAGGAGTCGTACCCAACTGTTTTCAATTACTTGTTTGGTTTTAGGGTCCTTTTTGCTAAATGTATGGACCTCAATGTAGTTTTCCCTTTTTTAGGTCCTTGATGTAAAATGTAGTCCCACCCATCCATATAAAATTCTAACAAATAAGTGTAAGTGATGAAATTTAAACGAATTTAAGCTTACTTCTCAATAGGTATGAACATTCTTGGATTTCAAGCCAAACGACCAAGGGCAAGGCCATATCAACATCATACTTTATGTTGATGGCCCCATACAAGAGCATTTGCATGCCAATAGATTGGGCCATATTTTGCAAACAATCGAAGAGGAAGTAGTATGAAGAGTTTGGCTCAGATCAGTTGATGTCTCGAGAAGGAGCCGAACAAGAAAGTTTTCCTTTTACGGTCCTTTGGGCTAAATGTATGGAGCTCCATGTAAATTTCCCTTTTTAGGTCTTTGATGTAAAATATGCTCCCACCGACCGTGTAAAATGCTAGCCTAAAAGTAAGTGTTGAAATTTAAACGAATTTAAGCTTAGCTGTCAACGAGTAGGAACTTACTTGGATTTTAAGCCGAACGACCACATGGTCAAGGCCATATCTCTACATCATACTTTATGCTAATGATCCCATATCCAAGAATTTGCATGGCGACAAATTTGGCCATATTTGTAAAACAGTCGAAGAGGAGGTAGTATGAAACGCATGGCTCGATCAGCTGCTCTCTCGAGAAGGAGCCGAACCCGACAATTTTTTTCTCAATTTTAGGATCATTTGTGCTAAATGTATGGACCTCAATGTAATTTTCCCCTTTTGAGGTACTTGATGTAAAATGTACTCCCACCGCACGTGTAAAATTCTAACCTAAAAGTAAGTGGTGAAATTGAAATGAATTTAAGCATAGTTATCAACGAGTACGATTTTTTTTTGGATTTCAAGAGGAACGACCAAGGTGAATGCCATATCAACATCACACTTTATGCTGATGACACCATAGCACAAAATTTGCATGGCAACGAATTTGTCCATATTATTTTGAAAATAATCGAAGAGGAAGTAGTATGAAGAGTTTGGCTTAGATCAGTTAATCTCTCGAGAAGGAGTCGAACCAATGCAACAAAAGGTTTTCCTTTTAGGGTCCTTTCTGCTAAATGTATGGACATTGATGTAATTTTCCCATTTTTTAGGTCCTTGATGTAAACTATGCTCCCACCGACCGTGTAAAATGCTAACCTAAAAGTGAATGGTGAAATTTTAATGAATTTAAGCTTAATTGTCAACGAGTATGAACTTTCTTAGATTTCAAGCCGAACGACCACAAGGTCAAGGCCATATATCTACATCATACTTTATGCTGATGATCCCATATCAAAGAATTTGCATGGCGACAGATTTGGCCATATTTTGAAAAAAAATCAAAGTGGAAGTAGTATGAAGAGTATGGCTCGATCAGCTACTCTCGTGAGAAGGAGCCGAACCCGACTGTTTTCCTTGCTTGATTTTAGGGTCCTTTGTGCTAAATGTATGGACCTAGATGTAATTTACCCCCTTTTTAGGTCTAAATGTGTAAGTGGTGAAATTTATAGGATTATTTTAAGCTTACTTGTCCACGAGTATGAACATTCTTGGATTTCAAGCCGAACGACCATGGTCATCAAGGTGATATCAACATCATACTTTATGCTCATGATCCCATGTTAGAGAATGTGCATGGAAACAGATTTGGCCATGCTTTGGAAACAATCGAAGAAGAAGTAGTATTAAGAGTTTGGCTCAGATCAGCTGATCTCTCGAGAAGGAGTCCAACCAGAAAATTTTCCTTTTAGGGTCCTTTATGCTAAATGTATGGACCTCGATGTAATTTTTGCTTTTTGAGGTTCCTGATATAAAATGTACTCCGGTCGACCATGTAAACTTCTAACCTAAAAGTAAGTGGTGAAATTTAATAGAATTTAAGCTTAGTTGTCAATGAGTATGAACCATTCTTCAATTTCAAGACGAACCACCAAGGTTAAGGCCATATCTACATCATACTTTATGCTCATAATCCCATATCCAAGAATATGAATGCTGACAAATTTGGCCATATTTTGAAAATAATCGAAGATGTAGTATGAAGAGTATGGCTCAATCTGCTACTCTCGTGAGAAGGAGCCAGACCTGACTGATTTCCTTGCTTAATATTAGGGTCGTTTGTGCTAAATGTGTGGACCTCGATGTAATTTTCCCCCTTTTAGGTCCTTGTTGTAAAATGTACTCCGATCGACCGTGTAAAATTTTAACCTAAAAGTAAGTGGTGAAATTTAAACGAATTTCATCTTATAGTTGTTAATGAGTATGGACATTTTTTGATTTCAAGATGAACAACCACAAGGTCGAGGCCATATCACTACATCATACTTTATTCTGATGATCGAGTATACAAGAATTTGCATGGCGATAGATTTGGCCATATTATGAAAACAATCTAAGAGAAAGTAGTATGAAGAGTATGGCTCGATCAGCTTCTCTCTCGAGAAGGAGCCGAACCCGATTGTTTTCTTTGCTCAATTTTAGGGTCCTTTGTGTGAAATGTATGAACCTCGATGTAATTTCCCCCCTTTTTAGGTCCTTGATGTAGAATGTACTCCCACCGACCGTGTAAAATGCTAACCTATAAGTAAGTGATGAAATTTCAACGAATTTAAGCATAGTTGTCAATGGGTATGAAAAAATCGTGGATTTCAAGCCGAACGACAACGAGGTCAAGGCCATATCTCTACATCATACTTTATGTTGATGATCCCATATTCAAGAATTTGCATGGCGACAGATTTGGCCGTATTTTGAAAACAATCGAAGAGGAAGTAGTATGAAGAGTATGGCTCAACCAGCTGCTCTCTCGAGAAGGAGTGGAACCCGATTGTTTTCTTTGCTCAATTTTAGGGTCCTTTGTGCTAAATGTATGGACCTCGATGTAATTTCCCCCTTTTTAGGTCCTTGATGTAGAATGTACTCCCACCGACCGTGTAAAATGCTAACCTATAAGTAAGTGATGAAATTTCAACGAATTTAAGCATAGTTGTCAACGAGTATGAAAGAATCTTGGATTTCAAGCCGAACGAGCATAAGGTCAAGGCCATATCTCTACATCATACTTTATGCAGATGATCCCATATCAAAGAATTTGCATCGCGACAGATTTGGCCATATTTTTGAAAAAAATCAAAGTGGAAGTAGTATGAAGAGTATGGCTCGATCAGCTACTCTCATGAGAAGGAGCCAAACCTGACTGTTTTCCTTTCTTGATTTTAGGGTCCTTTGTGCTAAATGTATGGACCTCGATGTAATTTACCCCATTTTCAGGTCTAAATATATAAGTGGTGAAATTTATAGGATTATTTTAAGCTTAGTTGTCAATGAGTATGAACATTCTTGGATTTCAAGATGAACGACCATGGTCGTCAAGGCCATATGAACATCATACTTTATGCTCATGATCCCATGTTAGAGAATGTGCATGGCAATAGATTTGGCCATGTTTTGGAAACAATCGACAAAGAAGTAGTATCAAGAGTTTGGCTCAGATCAGCTGATCTCTCGAGAAGGAGTCCAACCAGAAATTTTTCCTTTTAGGGTCCTTTATGCTAAATGTATGGACCTCGATGTAATTTTTGCTTGTTGAGGTTCCTGATATAAAATGTACTCTGATTGACCATGTAAAGTTCTAACCTAAAAGTAAGTGGTGAAATTTAATCGAATTTAAGCTTAGTTGTCAATGAGTATGAACCATTCTTCAATTTCAAGACGAACCACCAAGGTTAAGGCCATATCTACATCATACTTTATGCTCATAATCCCATATCCAAGAATATGAATGCTGACAAATTTGGCCATATTTTGAAAATAATCAAAGATGTAGTATGAAGAGTATGGCTCAATCTGCTACTCTCGTGAGAAGGAGCCAGACCTGACTGATTTCCTTGCTTAATATTAGGGTCGTTTGTGCTAAATGTGTGGACCTCGATGTAATTTTCCCCCTTTTAGGTCCTTGTTGTAAAATGTACTCCGATCGACCGTGTAAAATTTTAACCTAAAAGTAAGTGGTGAAATTTAAACGAATTTCATCTTATAGTTGTTAATGAGTATGGACATTTTTTGATTTCAAGATGAACAACCACAAGGTCGAGGCCATATCACTACATCATACTTTATTCTGATGATCGAGTATACAAGAATTTGCATGGCGATAGATTTGGCCATATTATGAAAACAATCTAAGAGAAAGTAGTATGAAGAGTATGGCTCGATCAGCTTCTCTCTCGAGAAGGAGCCGAACCCGATTGTTTTGTTTGCTCAATTTTAGGGTCCTTTGTGTGAAATGTATGAACCTCGATGTAATTTCCCCCTTTTTTAGGTCCTTGATGTAGAATGTACTCCCACCGACCATGTAAAATGCTAACCGATAAGTAAGTGATGAAATTTCAACGAATTTAAGCATAGTTGTCAACATGTATGAAAAAATCTTGGATTTCAAGACGAACGACCACAAGGTCAAGGTCATATCTCTACGTCATACTTTATGCTGACGATCCCATATCAAAGAATTTGCATGGCGACGGATGTGGCCTTTTGAAAACAATCGAAGATGAAGTAGTATGTACTCCCACCGACCGTGTAAAATGCTCCCACCAACCATGCGAAATGTATGGACCTCGATGTAATTTCCCCCTTTTCAGGTCCTTGATGTAGAATGTACCCCCACCAACCGTGTAAAATGCTAACCTATAGGTAAGTGATGAAATTTCAACGAATTTAAGAATAGTTGTCAACGGGTATAAAAAATCTTGGTTTCAAGCTCAACGACCACGAGTTCAAGGCCATATCTCTACATCATACTTTATGTTGATGATCCCATATTCAAGAATTTGCATGGCGACAGATTTGGCCATATTTTGAAAACAATCAAAGAGGAAGTAGTATGAAGAGTATGGCTCGACCAGCTGCTCTCTCAAGAAGGAGCCAAACCCGATTGTTTTCTTTGCTCAATTTTAGGGTCCTTTGTGCTAAATGTATGGACCTAGATGTAATTTTACCTTTTTTAGGACCTTTATTTAGAATGTACTTTATGGTTATGATCCCATATCCAAGAATTTGCATGCCCACAAATTTGGCCATCTTTTGAAAACAATCGAAGATATTAAAAACAAAAAATAATCAATTTCATTTTTCCAAGTGACATGAATTTATTTTTTGAAAAGCAAGTAAGAAGATTTTTTCGATCAGCTGCTTTCTCGAGGATCCGTACCTGACTGTTTTCAATTCCTTGTTTGGTTTTAGGGTCCTTTGTGCTAAATGTATGGACCTCGATGTAATTTTCCCTTTTTTAGGTCCTTGATGTAAAATATAGTCCCACCATCCATGTAAAATTCTATCCAAATAGTGTAAGTGGTGAAATTTAAACGAATTTAAGCTTACTTATCAATGAGTATGAACATTCTTGGATTTCAAGCCGAACGACCAAGGTCAAGGCCATATCAACATCATATTTTATGTTGATCGCCCCATACGAGAGAATTTGCATGGCAACATATTTGGACATATTATGAAAACAATCGAAGAGGAAGTAGTATGAAGAGTTTGGCTCAGATCAGCTGATCTCTCGAGAAGGAGCCGAACCAGAAAGTTTTTCTTTTATGGTCCTTTAGGCTGAATGTATGGACCTCCATGTAAATTTCCCCTTTTTGGCTCTTTGATGTAAAATATGCCCCCACCGATCGTGTAAGATGCTAACCTAAAAGTAAGTGGTGAAATTTAAACGAATTTAAGCTTAGCTATCAACGAGTATGAACTTTCTTGGATTTCAAGCCGAACGACCACAAGGTCAAGGCCATATCTCTATATCATACTTTATGATCGCATATCCAAGAATTTGAATGGCGACAAATTTGGTCATATTTGTAAAACAAGAGAAGAGGAAGTAGTATGAAACGTTTGGCTCGATCAGCTGCTCTCTCGAGAAGGAGCTGAACCCGACTACTACTCCCTTCGGCCCAAATTAATTGACTTGCATTTATCAGATTTGAATGCATCTAGCACTAGAACATGTTTATATACATCCGAATCTAGACAAATTCGAGCCAAGTAATTTGAGGGAGTACAATAGAGTAGTAATTCAAACTTTCCGAGTTTCGAAATTTTCACTTCCTTCACAAACATCGGGGGGAAGGATATTCAATAGACCGTCATTCGTAGTACTACTAGTACTACACGGTACAGTGAGTAGTAACAAAATAAACTTTTTTTGACGATAATACCAAAAGAAAGGACGTCTCAAAAGAAACTTCATTCAGCCACTAAGGGGTTGTTTGGTTCAGTGGCTATCCAGTGGGGCCTGTTCGTCTGCGGTATCAAAGTTCACAGGACAGCACATGGCGGTACCTAAGTTGCCTGAAATTGCCGCATTTCGAAATGTTGGGCCGCAACTACTGAGACGGGCCATTTCGAGGCAAACTCATCTCACCCCTGCCAAATTCAAACATTCCGTTAAACTGCCCCGTGAAGTAGACAGTCGGGACCCTCATGTCGGTCATCTGTCCGTGACGCGAGCGCCAACACGGCAACCTCTTAGGAATCCACCCTCCAGGCAGGACGATGCCTTCGGACATTTGACTTCCGGCGCCAAGTTGCTGCGCCCAGTCGCTGATCCCCAGCTCCAATGGCACATGTCGTAGCCGCTGTTGCGAGGCTCTAGCCCGCCTTCACCGCCGACGAGTCGAGCAGCTCTAGTCTACGGAGATCCTACTACCAAGGAAGAAGAAGTTCTGGCTACAAGCGGGTGAGCTACCCTTCTCTTTGCTATTCGCACTAATTATAACTGCTAGCTGGCTACTGAACCTCAAATTGTTTGTTAGCCCAACGCTGACAAACATATTTTGTCCATAGTTTTCTGTCAAGTGGGATCTCCAAGGACCTCCCTTACCTGGTTATGGTAGTCCTCTTCAGGTACGACTCTAAGGGCAAGTGGTATGGACACCATTGTATTACGATGGAAGAAGCGCCTACGCAGATCTGCACTATATCTGGTATGGTTGCTGCTCTGCGTAATCATGATGAATTATGGCCGAAGCAGACTGCAAAGTTCAGCTTCATGGATGAACGTGGCATCATGGTTCCTCTAACGTGTGACAGTCAGCTAATTGGGTTGATAAAAAGGTATGCTTCGGCTTGCATGTTTGAGCTGAATTGTGATGTACTGGATGTGGAAGCTGCTGCAGCTGGGAGTCACCCTTCTATTCTTGGACAGGGTGGTTACTCGAACCCAATTAGCTCCTGGTAAGCAAAGGTCTCTTGGGGTTCGCAATGTTTGTGCTGAATTGTAATTTTTGTTTTATTTACTCTATAGATATTGGGCAGTTATGCAACAGTCTTGTTTCTTTGATAGGAAGCGCCACAAGGTTAGAAACATGATTGCCGGGTTAGTCATTTTGCTGCCCGAAGAAATTAAAAACAAGTGGAAAGATGATGCTGGGCACGATTCTGGTGCCCACGGCGATGCAGAGTACGTGAAGCTAAGAAAATTGGCACTGAGGAAGAGGAAGAAGGAAGGAAATGAAGAAGCCAGTGGACGTGAATGCTTGGTACCCAGGCTACGGAAGAAGGCTGCTGGCAATGAAGATGCATAGTAATGTGTTGAACTCAAACCTATATATGTAATTCAGTTAAATTCTGGAGCTTTGTGTGTGGTACTTTGCTGGGCGAAACAATCAACCCACGTTCTCTGAGTAAAATGTACCGTGACTTAGGGTTTGGAAACGGTCGAGTCAGTAGTTGAATCTGAAACTATGATTGTGCCACTGCTATCTGAAAACACGCAATAATGGTTCCACGATTGCTGAGGGGCAGGAGGTCTCCAAATTCGATGGAATGTAAGTGGCACAGAAATAAATTATTTAAGCTGCCACACTGTACGAAGCAGCAACTTATTTCAGATGCTGCACAACAACGTGGCAACATAAATAGCAATGGCAACTGATAATGCCCAGATTAGGAGGAAATCGGTACCATTTTCTGGCCTAATCTTGAGCCCGTCTATCTCACCGCATCTCTTCTCCTGCATCCCCTGCATCTGGCGAAGCTCCCGAATCTCCAGTAACCGGGTGTACGTGCTTCCACTTTATAAAGTGTGGTTGTGCCATTTGCATGCGGCACAATCCATGTAGATTACGTTTAAACAAACCACCAATGTTACAATACACTAGTAGAAAAGTGGTCTTTGGTCCACGGTCACGTTCCCAATCCAGGACAGAGATCTAAATCGAGGCAGAAATCGATCTAAATCACAAATTCTTTCACAAATTAATCGAGACAGAGATCTAAATCGAGGCATTTCATTAATTCAACCAAAAATTCTTCTAAACAAAGGTGCAATTTCACATCCTACATTAATTCAACCACTAGTCAACAATTTCACTTCCGCTGCCACTGTCCTCCGAGCCGTCGGCTTCCTCGTCGTCATCAGACGGAAACTCCACGATTTCCGCATTGTTCGCGAGACGGAGCACCTCTTCGCGGCGAGCAGCGGTGATGACGGTGTACTTGGTCTGTCCAGGGACGGACCAGAACCTCTCCCACCCTTCTCGGTTGCGGAGATCCCGGTGCACCACGCGCCCATCAACGATGCGGTTGCCAATCTTGGCCTTCCGCTCCTTCTTGAACAGCACCGACCAGTACGGGCTGGCCACCGCGTACCGGGGCAGCGCCCTCTTCCACGCGGGCATCTGGCGGCGGTGCGCCATGATTTCGCTCTCCATCTCGGCTCGGCCAGGGAGCGGAGCCACCGGCACCCCCACATAGCTGATGCGCCATCCGTGGGGCACCGTCGCTACCGTCGGCGCGAGGATGTCGAAGTGCGCGAACATCACCGCCTCGTAGAAGTTCAGCGCGGGCATCTCCATGGCGGCGCGGTGGAGATTGGAGAGGGAGCGAGGGGATGGACGACGAAGCGACAGCACGGTGGAGATTGGAGAGGACGAGGGGATGGACGACGAAGCGACGCGCTATGGCGCCTTGTATTTGTACACGAGGACAACGAAGCGACGGGCGGAATATCCAAGGGGCATTCGTCAGACAAAAGGAAGTAATGCAGGGTTAAGATAGATTAACGGGCGACCAATATTTTTCCTCCCAGGACTCCGGGGCCAATAGTTCAGACTGCTAGGTCAACAAGTACAACTATTACAACTTAAAAAGGCATGGAGCTTAAGCTAAATAGAACTAGTTCTCACATATCTCCTTGATCTTCCTAATCTTAGCCCGATGTGCATCTTCCTGCGAGAGCAAGGATCGAATCGTCTGCTCCTTCCTTTTAGCATATTCCTTGCACAGCTTCAATTGTTTCTCTACATTTTTCCTCATGCACTTGTCAATACTCGTAGTTGTGAACTGCAGGACTTTGGCCTGGTGAAGATCATTCCTTGCTTGAGTCAGTTCTTGCTCTGCTTTAGCCTTCAGGGCCAACGCCGCGTCCTTCTCCTTATCGACTTTGCTAACATTGCCTTGCACCCACCTGAGATCTCTCTTATGCTTGGTCGTGTCAACTGGTTCCCATAGCTTCATCTCAACACTATCAAGAAGTGAGCTGAATATGGATTCTTTCAACTCAACAGTCATTTCCCATAGTTTGTCCAATGTTTTCTGCATCGATTTGGGCCACTCTGGATCGACCCATTTGACAACACCGCAACTTCCGCCTTGCATCATTGCACGATGTCCTTGACACCGTAGAAATCTCCTACCTGTGTTTCGTCCTTCGAACGCTACAAATTTAGCAGGCACATATCCATGTTTACATAGTAGAGGACTGTCTTCATCCGCTAAACCGTGATAGTCGGAGTCATACATCGTCTAGTTGTCCTAACACATCATACACGCATGAGTAAACAGATTAGATCTAGCTCAAAAAATATAAAACTGGCCACAGATGATAGAGATAGAGATGAGATGACTCACATCGAAATCATCGTCCCTATCGTCACGACGCGTTTCCTCGCCGTCTCCCCTTGAACCCATGGCGAGAGGGGAGGGGGGTGGCTGCCGGAGAGGGGATTTGGATGGAGGCGCCATCGGCTTGTGGCTATGGCAGGATGGGAGTGAGTGGGGAAGTGGCTTCGAGGGGAAGGAAGAGAAGTACGGGGAGGAAGAGAAGTAATGGGGACGTGACACTGGGATATGGCCCACTGAACTCATGAGTCGTGACACTCGCAACACTGGAGCACCCGGTGTTGCCAGTTTATCTAGAGCAATCATGGCCAATCATGCCGCAGAACAGCCTACTCGCGGATCGCTCTCACGAAGACCATCCCAATCGTCCAAGCGCCCCGATCGAACGGTATGTAACAATCGTCAAGTAGAACAACTGTGTTAGGGCGTGCCTTCTAGAAGACTCGGTCTAACAGCCACCCATTGGGGGGCTAAGGTTAGGGCTCTCCTAAGGTTAACTAGGATCCATATGTGGTTTGTGAAAAGAGCAGACATGCAATGACACTGGTGGATCCATATGTGGTTTGTGAATAGAACAAACATGCAATCACACTGGGTGGATCCATGTGTGTTTCATGAGAAGAACACACATGCAATGACACTAGTGACATGTGGTTTGTGAAAAGAACAGACATGCAGCGACTATAACTATGGTTAATGAAAAGAGTAGATATGCAATGACACTAGTGGATCCATGTGTGGTTCATGAGAAGAACACACATCCAATGACACCGGTGGATCCTTATGTTGTGAGAAGAACAGACATGCAATGACTCTAGCTGTGGTTCATGAGAAGAACACACATGCAATGACACTGGTATATCCTTATGTGGTTTGTGAGAAGAACAGACATGCAATGACTCTAGATGTGGTTCATGAGAAGAACACACATGCCAGGACACTGGTGTATCCATATGTTGTTTGTGAGAAGAACACACATGCAATGACTCTAGATGTGGTTCATGAGAGGAACACACATCCAATGACACTGGTGGATCCATGTGTAGTTTGTGAAAGGAACACACATGCAATGACACTGGTTGTGGTTCATGAGAAGAACACACATGCAATGACACTGGTGGATCCATGTGTGGTTTATGAGAGGAACAAACATGCAATGACATTGGGTGTGGTTCATGAAAAGACCAGATATGCAATGACACTGGTGGATCCATGCGGGGTTTGTGAGAAGAACAGACATGCCATCACACTTGGTGGATCCATGTGTGGTTCATGAGAGGAACACACATGCAATGACACTGGTGGATCCATGTGTGGTTTATGAGAGGAACAGACATGCAATGACACTGGGTGTGGTTCATGAAAAGACCAGACATGCAATGACACTAGTGGATCCATGTGGGGTTTGTGAGAAGAAAAGACATGCAATCACACTTGGTGGATCCATGTGTGGTTCATGAGAGGAACACACATGCAATGACACTGGTGGATCCATGTGTGGTTTATGAAAGGAACAGACATGCAATGACACTGGGTGTGGTTCATGAAAAGAACAGACATGCAATGACACTGGTGGATCCATGTGTCGTTTGTGAGAAGAACAGACATGCAATCACACTTTGTGGGTCCATGTGTGGTTCATGAGAGGAACACACATGCAAATCCATGTGTGGTTCATGAGAAGAACCCACATCTAACGACACTGGGTGTGGTTCATGAGAAGAACACACATGCAATAACACTGGTGGATCCTTATGTGGTTTGTGTATAAGAACACACATGCAATGAATCTAGCCGTGGTTCATGAAAAGAACACACATGCAATGACACTGGTGGATCCATGTGTGGTTTGTGAAAAGAACACACATGCAACGACACTGGCTGTGGTTCATGAGAAGAACACACATGCAATGACAGTGGTGGATCCATGTGTGGTTTATGAGAGGAACAGACATGCAATGACAGTGGTGGATCCATGTGTGGTTTGTGAGAGGAACAGACATGCAATGACACTGAGTGTGGTTCATGAAAAGAGCAGACATGTGTGGCATCCCGCAAAACCACTACTAGAAAATCGCGTTGTTTTTGTGCATTGCATCATCATGAACGCATGCTCATGTCATCATGCCACATTGCATTTGAGCATCGTCATCATCTTGCATTTGCTTGCATAAAACTATTTGCGGAAAAACCTAATTTGTTTTCTAAACGCCCCATCTTTATTCAAAACCAAAACCGGGTCTCCGGAATATTTTGTTTTGACTAACTACGTTTTGCAAACGGTCCGTTTAACATAAATAAAATATTAAATTATTTTAGTGGGGGCAGTCAAACGGGCCAATTCGACCCGAACGACCACCCCCAGAAATTAAAACGGTCCAACCTAGACCCTTTTCTACCCCAACCTATTCTACCCACCTCTCCTCCACCTCACCCCCTCCAATCCCTGAACGCCACGTCACCTCTCCCCTTCCCCCTAGCCTATCAAACCATGCCACCTCATCCCCCACTCCCTCAGCCGTTCCCCACCTCACCCAGCAGCCCCACCCCCTGGGCCACACACACCACACGACACACACACGCGCGCGCGCAGCCAGCCTCTCCCCCGTGGCCCCACCTCTCCCTGGCCCGCCCGCAGCAGCACAGTGCCCCACAGCCTCCCTCTCCTCCCCTTCCTCCCTCTCTCCACCCGCTCCCCGCACGCGGCCACCGCCGGCCAGGCACTCGCCCCACCGCCGCCGCGTGCTCCCGTCGCCGGCTCGCACCTCCCCCTCTCTCCTCCGGCGACCTCCCTCCCGGCGCTGCCCCTCTCCCTCCGACCATCGCCGCCGACCGCTCTTCCCCCACCACCGCGCGCCCCCTCATCCCCGCCTCCTCCGACCTCCTCCGCGCCACCTCCTCTTCCCTCCTTCCCCGCTTCTCCCTCTGCCCGCCCCGGCCACCGCTTCTCGCCTCCCGTCGCTCCGGCCGCGCTCGCCCTTCCGCGCCGGCCTCCCCTCTGCCGCCTCGCCGGCCTCCCCTCTGCCGCCTCCGCCAGCGCCTCCCTTCCGGTGCGCCGTCGCCCGACCCCGCGCCGGCCTCCTCCGGTCCGCCCGCCGCCCAGGAGCCGCCTCCGGCCGCGGCGTCGCCGTCCTCCGCTCGTTCAAGCTCCGCCGCAGCGCCCCTGCTCGCCGGGCCTCGCGACGTCCTCACCGCCTCCGCCCGTGCAGCAACCCCCATCCAGCCTCTGCGTGTGTGCTCCTGCGTGTATGTGTTGGTGCTTGTGTGTTGTACCAAGTCAACGTCCGAACCCATGGTTACAGTACCCGTTCTCTGTCTCAAGCCCGTCAACGCCATCTACACCGAGAGCCCGCGGTACCTGGAGGACGACATCAAACCGAAGCGCCAAGTCGCCGAGACCCCGTCCCCGAAGGCCTCCGACAGGGAACCGACAAGATCTGCATCACGGACGCACCACGGACGCGGAGAAACCCTCGGACGCCAAGATCTTCTCCATGGAACACCGGGAACTCCCCCTGAACGCCAAGTCGTCGGCACGGATACGACATGAACTTCCCTCGGACGCCAAGGTCTAACCCTCGGACCCGAAGACCGCGATGATGTTGGACCAAGATCCCCATCGGACAAGATCGTCACCAAGACCGGCCCTGTTGAGATCCGAAGACCGATCCCGTAGTCCGAACCTCGATTCCGTCGAACCCTGAACCCTGAGACCGAACCCCGACCCCCAGAACCAAGATCTTCCGAACCCTAATGTGTGAACCTTCTTCCGAGCCCCTATTTTAATAAATGCCATCTATATAAATTGTTGCATATTAAATTGTCATGTTGCATGAATATTTGTCTGTGGTTTGGGGGCCTTATGCCGATTCACCTTATAAATAAATATGGGGCCATATGCGGGCAAATCTAGTCTCATATTGGCCTCATTTAAATTGGTGTAGCGAACCGGTGATATATTTTGCCCTGTTATTACAACATTTAATTTGCGGGGTAGATAAATAACTTGAACCGTTTAACTAAATGTCGGGACCCCAGTTCCGCTTAATATTGCCTAATTGCATCGCATCTTTGCCATGTCATACATCATACATGCATCATGCCCGATCTTTTGCCGTAGTATTAAATAGTGCATCCGATGTTTATTCTAGTGTTTTGCTTCTTCGCGGATAAGGCCGTTGAGTTGATGTGAGCCTCGCCACGATCTTCGGATGAACCCTCGGCAATGTTTTCAGGCGAGCACCTCCCTCCTTTCTACCTATCTTACTTTTATAGTATTTATTCCCTCCTGTTGATCTATTGCTATCTGTGTTGCGATGCTCTAGTTTTCGTGCCCGTGATATCCCTTGCAGACTCATATTGCCTTGGACACATCCTATTACCTGTTGTTTGGTAGATAGTTGGACCTGCGCGTCGTAGTCGCTTGCTCAAGTGCTGTTGCGTGTCGTCAAGTACCACAGTTGTTGGAGTATTGCCGCCTGTTCGATGTTGGAGATGATCTTGGCTTTATTTATCGTTAACTTTAATTACTGTTTAATAACTAAAATTGAAGTAGGTAAGCAGAGGCACAGGTGGCCAATAGATGTTATTTGGTTGTTAACCGTCCACTTGTGTCCCGTAGGACCCCGAGTACTTGATACCTGTTCCTTGAATATTCGCGCTATCCACATCCGGGAGGCTTATGGACCCCCCTGAGCCAGAGCTTGATTCATTCTTATTTCTTGGGGCCACAAACTAGTTTGAGGTTTTATTTACTATCCTGTACTTATGCCATGCTTTACTGCTTTATTTAAATTGTGCGAGGTACTGCACACTGTACTGTTTAGGATCGTGGCCCGATTTCGCTGTATCGACAAGCCCAGCCACACTTTCGGGTTCCCAGTCGTTTACAGCCGCCTCCACAACCTTAAGCCCGTTTCGGAGCCGGCCGGCTTCGTTGCGGGATCTACTTAAAGGGGTGGCCCCCTGAAATATTTCTGAATCCTGTAATGGCTTTGTCGTGACTGTCTCGTTGGGTTTTGATTTGGTTTTTCCGAGGCATATCGAGTGTGTGTTGCTATTTGTGCACCCCTGCAGGGTTAAAACTTTCTGAAAGCCGTGTCCGCGGTTATGGACGACTTGGAGCACAGTATCTCGATCATAGACAACTATAACTAAAGTAGTGCTATAAATTTGACTCTATAATGACTAGTAATTAGCTTCACTACAATGGAATGGCTAAATAAAACTGCCAACAATTGCTTGTTTGTGAGGTCGCTTGCGACCCTTGTACCTGACTAGTAAGTATTGCAACTACAACGGAATGGCTAAATAAAAGTACCAACAACTGCTGGGTTTTGGGTTTATCTCATGCTATCTGTACCTGATTAGTAATTGTTGCAACTATAACAGAATGGTTAACTAAAAGTGCCCACTGCTTATTTTATCAGGATGACTATCTACACCTGACTAGTAATTGCTGCAACGATAACTGAATAAATAAAACTGCCAACTGTGTGAGTTCCTCGGTTGACTTCCTCGTTGGTCTCGAGGGGGAATACCAGGATGGGATTGTTTGGTGTTAGTACCAGGTTGGTTCCGAATAGGTCTTTCTTATCCCTCTCTAATAGCCGACAGTTGTATCGAGTCTCTATAGGTTGTTTAGTGCATGCTGCCGCTGCCGCTTCAGTCCACCATACCTATGTAGGCGAGGACCGCCGAATTCTAGTCTCGCCGTGTACTGGCCTCAGTACTGATCGCTCTCTCTTTTTCCTTTGCCCTTTGTCGGCACCCCTTTTTGTTTAAGCAGGTTTTGAGATCGACGTCGTTAGCAGGGTTACCCTTTCGGCTTGGCCTAGGCAGGGTTATGGACGCCATTGGTTATTCTTCAGGGCTCTTAGCCCCATTTGCATCTAGTCCGTAGTCGAACGCTCTATCGTTTTCAAGGTGATTTGGATCTTTGTACTGAATATCTGCATTCTTGACTCGTTGAGTTGCCGTTGTATATATATCTGTTCTGTGGGTCCCATCGAGGGCTGTTGTGTAATGTTATTACTTCGTTTTCCACCCGCACGAAAGTGCCTGGTGGGCACCTTTGAATCGTTTCTATGCGGGTTTGGCGGGTTTCGCTAAAACTTGCATAGGTCCGATTCTGAGGGTGTAACAACATGCAATGACACTGGTGGATCCATGTGTGGTTCGTGAGAAGAATAGACATGAAATCACACTTTGTGGATCCATGTGTGGTTCATGAGAGGAACACACATGCAATGACGCTGGTGGATCCATGTGTGGTTTATGAGAGGAATAGACATGCAAGGACACTGGGTGTGGTTCATGAAAAGAACAGACATGCAATGACATTGGTGGATCCATGTGTGGTTTGAGAGAAGAACAGACATACAATCACACTTGGTGGATCCATGTGTGGTTCATCAGAGGAACACACATGCAATGACACTATGGATCCATGTGTAGTTCATGAGAAGAACACACATACAATGACACTGGGTGTAGTTCATGAGAAGAACTCACATGTGATGACACTGGTGGATCCTTATGTGGTTTGTGTAGAAGAATACACATGCAATGACTCTAGCTATGGTTCATGAAAAGAAGACACATGCAATGACACTGGTGGATCCATGTGTGGTTTGTGAAAAGAACAGACATGCAATCACACTAGGTGGATCCATGTGTGGTTTGTTTAGAGGTACAGACATGCAATGACACTGGGTGTGCGACATGAAAAGAACAGACATGCAATGACACTGGTGGATCCATATGTGGTTTGTGGAAACCACAGACATGCAATGACTCTAGCTGTGGTTCATGAAAAGAATAGACATGCAATGACATTGGGTGGATCCATGTGTGGTTCATGAGAAGAACACACATCCAATGACACTGGTGGATCCTTATGTTGTTTGTGAGAAGAACAAACATGCAATGACACTAGCTATGGTTCATGAGAAGAACACACATGCAATGACACTAGGGGATCCATGTGTGGTTTGTGAAAAGAACAGACATGTAATCACACTAGGAGGATCCATGTGTGGTTTGTGGAAAGAACAGACATGCAATGACTCTAGCTGTGGTTCATGAAAAGAACACACATGCAATGACACTGGTGGATCTATATGTGGTTTGTGGAAGGAACAGACATGCAATGAAACTGGTGGACCTTAAGTGGTTTGTTTAGAGGAACAGACATGCAATGACACTGAGTGTGGTTCATGAAAAGAACAGACATGCAATGACACTAGTGATATGTGGTTTGTGAAAAGAACAGACAAGCAACGACTCTAACTGTGGTTAACGAAAAGTGCAGACATGCAATGACACTGGTGGATCCATGTGTGGTTCATGAGAAGAACACACATCCAATGACACCGGTGGATCCTTATGTGGTTTGCGAGAAGAACATACATGCAATGACTCTAGTTGTGGTTCATGAGAAGAACACACATGCAATGACACTGGTGTATCCTTATGTGGTTTGTGAGAAGAACAAACATGCAATGACTCTAGCTGTGGTTCATGAGAAGAACACACATGCAATCACACTGGTGTATCCTTATGTGGTTTGTGAGAAGAACACACATGCACTGACTCTAGATGTGGTTCATGAGAGCAACACACATCCAATGACACTGGTGGATCCATGTGTAGTTTGTAAAAGGAACACACATGCAATGACACTGGCTGTGGTTCATGAGAAGAACACACATGCAATGACACTGGTGGATCCATGTGTGGTTTATGAGAGGAATAGACATGCAATGACACTGGGTGTGGTTCATGAAAAGACCAGACATGCAATGACACTGGTGGATCCATGTGGGGTTTGTGAGAAGAACAGACATGAATTCACACTTGGTGGATCCATGTGTGGTTCATGAGAGGAACACACATGCAATGACACTAGTGGATCCATGTGTAGTTTATGAGAGGAACAGACATGCAATGACACTGGGTGTGGTTCATGAAAAGAACATACATGCAATCAGACTGGTGGATCCATGTGTGGTTTGTGAGAAGAACAGACATGCAATCACACTTGGTGGATCCATGTGTGGTTCATGAGAGGAACACACCTGCAATGACACTGGTGGATCCATGTGTGGTTCATGAGAAGAACACACATCCAATGACACTGGATGTGGTTCATGAGAAGAACACACATGCAATGACACTGGTGGATCCATATGTGGTTTGTGTAGAAGAATACACATGCAATGACTCTAGCTCTGGTTCATGAAAAGAACACACATGCAATGACACTGGTGGATCCATATGTGGTTTGTGAAAAGAACAAACATGCAATTACACTAGGTGGATCCATGTGTGGTTTGTTTAGAGGAATAAACATGCAATGACACTACGTGTGGTTCATGAAAAGAACAGACATGCAATGACACTGGTGGATCCATATGTGGTTTGTGGAAAGCACAAACATGCAATGACTCTAGATATAGTTCATGAAAAGAACAGACATACAATGACACTAGGTGGATCCATGTGTGGTTCATGAGAAGAACACACATCCAATGACACTGGTAGATCCTTATGTGGTTTGTGAGAAGAACAAACATGCAATGACACTAGCTGTAGTTCATGAGAAGAACACACATGCAATGACACTGGTGGATCCATGTGTGGTTTGTGGAAAGAACAGACATGCAATGACTCTAGCTGTGGTTCATGAAAAGAACACACATGCAATGACACTGGTGGATCTATATGTGGTTTGTGGAAGGAACATACATGCAATGAAACTGGTGGATCCTTATGTGGTTTGTTTAGAGGAACAGACATGCAATGACACTGAGTGTAGTTCATGAAAAGAACAGACAAGCAATAACACTGGTGATATGTGGTTTGTGAAAAGAACAGACATGCAACGACTCTAACTGTGGTTAATGAAAAGAGCAGACATGCAATGACACTGGTGGATCCATGTGTGGTTCATGAGAAGAACACACATCCAATGACACCGGTAGATCCTTATGTGGTTTGTGATAAGAACAGACATGCAATGACTCTAGCTGTGGTTCATGAGAAGAACACACATGCAATGACACTGGTGTATCCTTATGTGGTTTGTGAGAAGAATAGACATGCAATGACTCTAGATGTGGTTCATGAGAGGAACACACATCCAATGACACTGGTGGATCCATGTGTAGTTTGTGAAAGGAACACACATGCAATGACACTGGTTGTGGTTCATGAGAAGAACACACATGCAATAACACTGGTGGATCCATGTGTGGTTTATGAGAGGAATAGACATGCAATGACACTGGCTGTGGTTCATGAAAAGACCAAACATCCAATGACACTGGCTGTGGTTCATGAGAAGAACACACATGCAATGACACTGGTGGATCCATGTGTGGTTTGTGAAAAGAACACACATGCAATCACACAAGGTGGATCCATGTGTGGTTTGTGCAAAGAATAGACATGCAATGACTCTAGCTGTGGTTCATGAAAAGAACACACATGCAATGACACTGGGTGGATCCATGTGTGGTTCATGAGAAGAACACACATGCAATGGAACTAGTGGATTCTTATGTGGTTTGTTTAGAAGAATACACATGCAATGACTCTAACTATGGATCATGAAAAGAACACACATGCAATGACACTGGTGGATCCATGTGTGGTTTGTGAAAAGAATAGACATGCAATCAAACTAGGTAGATCCTTGTGTGTTTTGTTTAGAGGAATAGACATGCAATGACACTGGGTGTGGTTCATGAAAAGAACAGACATGCAATGACACTAGTGATATGTGGTTTGTGAAAAGAACAGACATGCAACGACTCTAACTGTGGTTAACGAAAAGTGCAGACATGCAATGACACTAGTGGATCCATGTGTGGTTCATGAGAAGAACACACATGCAATGACACTGGTGGATCCATGTGTGGTTTATGAGAGGAATAGACATGCAATGACACTGGGTGTGGTTCATGAAAAGACCAGACATGCAATGACACTGGTGGATCCATGTGGGGTTTGTGAGAAGAACAGACATGCATTCACACTTGGTGGATCCATGTGTGGTTAATGAGAGGAACACACATGCAATGACACTAGTGGATCCATGTGTGGTTTATGAGAGGAACAGACATGCAATGACACTGGGTGTGGTTCATGAAAAGAACATACATGCAATGACACTGGTGGATCCATGTGTGGTTTGTGAGAAGAACAGACATGCAATCACACTTGGTGGATCCATGTGTGGTGTAACACCCTCAGAATCGGCCCTATGCAAGTTTTAGCGAAACCCGCCAAACCCGCATAGAAACGATTCAAAGGTGCCCACCAGGCACTTGCGTGCGGGTGGAAAACGAAGTAATAACATTACACAACAGTCCTCGATGGGACCCACAGAACAGATATATATGCAACAGTGACTCAATGAGTCAAGAATACAGATACAATATACAAAGATCCAAATCACCTTGAAAATGATAGAGCGTCCGACTACGGACAAGATGCAAATGGGGCTAAGAGCCCTGAAGAATAACCAATGGCGTCCATAACCCTGCCCAGGCCAAGCCGGAAGGGTAACCCTGCTAACGGCGTCGATCTCAAAACCTGCTAAAACAAAAGGGGTGCCGACAAAGGGCAAAGGAAAAAGAGGAGCGTCAGTACTGAGGCCAGTACACGGCAAGGCTAGAATTCGGCGGTCCTCGCCTACATAGGTATGGTGGACTGAGCGGCAGCGGCAGCATGCGCTAAACACCTATAGAGACTCGATACAACTGGCGGCTATCAGAGAGGGATAAGAAAGACCTATCTGGATCCAACCTGATACTAACACCAAACAAAACCCATCCTGGTGTTTCCCCCTCGAGACCAATCGAGGAAGTCAACCGAGGAACTCACACCGTTGGCAGTTTTATTTATTCAGTTCTCGTTGCAGCAATTACTAGTCAAGTATAGATAATCATCCTGATAAATTAAGCAGTGGGCACTTTTAGTTAACCATTCCGTTGTAGTTGCAACACTTACTAGTCAGATACGATTAGCATGAGATAACCCAAAACCCAACAGTGTTGGTACTTTTATTTAGCCATTCCGTTATAGTTGCAATACTTACTAGTCATATCGGATACAAGTCAATTTATGACAGTAAACTTTAGTTATAGTTGTCTATGATCAAGCACTGTGCTCCAAGTCGTCCATAACCGCGGACACGGCTTCTCGAAAAGATTTAACCCTGCAGGGGTGCACCAAAGTATCCACAAGCACTTCGACCCTTTTTGCCAGATCAGTTAACATACACCCATCGGTATGTCGGCGGGGCCTAAGTCATGACGTTCCCAGACCCAAAGCAAGCACGGGGGGCCACCCCACTAAGTACACCCGCAACAAAGTCGGCCGGTCTCCGAGACGGACTCAGGGTTTGCGTTAGTGGCTGTAAACGACAGCAAATCCCAAAACTGGGACTGTCGATACCGCGAAAACACTCCGCTTCCTAAACAGTACAGCGTGCTCCTCACACAATCGTAAATAAAGCAGTAAAGCATGGCATAGGTACAGGATAGTAAATAAAACCTCAAACTAGTTGTGGCCCCCAGTACAATACTTTGAAATCAGATACTAATCAATGGGGGGCCCATATCTCCCCACCTGTGGTTAGCGCGCTCGATCTCGGAACAGGTGTCAAGAACTCGGGGTCCTACGGGACACAAGTGGGCGGTCTGAAACCAGATATTATCTATCACCCACCGGTGCCTCTGCTTACCTACTTCAATTTTAGTTGTTAAACAGTAATTAAAGTGAACAGTAATTAAAGCCATGATCATCTCCAACAATTAACTTGCGGCAATACTCCAACAACTGTGGTACTTGACGACACGCAACAGCACTTGAGCGAGCGACTACGACACGCAAGTCCAACTATCTACCAATCAACAGGTAATAGGATGTGTCCAAGGCAATATAAGGCTGCAGGGGATATCACGGGTACGGAAACTAGAGCATCGCAACACAGATAGCAATAGATCAACAGGAGGAAATAAAGACTATAAAAGTAAGATAGGTAGAAAGGGGGAGATGCTCGCCTGAAAACATTGCCGAAGGTTCAACCGAAGATCGGGTCGACTCTCGCATCAACTCAACGGCCTTATCCGCGAAGAAGCAAAACACTAGAAGAAACACCGGATGCACTATTTAATACAACGGCAAAAGATCGGGCATGATGCATGCATGATGTATGACATGGCAAAGATGCGATGCAATTTGGTCATATTAAGCGGAACCGGGGGTCCCGACAATTAAATATATGGTTCTATTTGTTTATCTACCCTGCAAATTAAATGTTGAATTAATAGGGCGAGATAAGTTACCGGTTCGCTACACAAATTTAAATGAGGCCAATATGAGAATAGATTTGCCCGCATATGGGCCCCATATTTAATTATATGGTGAATCGGCATGAGGCCCCCAAACCACACAAATATGCATGCGAGATGAATGATTAATATGCAACAGGTTTTATATTTAGTGTTTATAAAATAGGGGCTCGGGAAAAAGGCTCACACATTAGGGTTCGGCGAGCTTGGTCCGGGGGTTCGGGGTCGGTCTCAGGTTCGGGGTTCGATGGGCTCGGCGAGGTTCGGATACAAGATGGAGAACTTGTGGGCCAAGCGGTCGATCTTGCCGCTCTCGACGAACTTGAGCGGACCGGGTACCGGGGTCTTGGAGTCCGTGGAGTAGATCTTGTCGCACTATATCCGCTAGGCAGCTCTTGTCGTTCTGCGCGAATCTTGTCGTCACGAAGATCTTGTCGGGCCCTCGGATCAGATCGGTCTTGGCGTTCGGGATGAAGATCTTGGCGTCCGAGGGTTTCTCCGTGTCCGTGGTGCGTTCGTGATGCAGATCTTGTCGGTTCCCTGTCGGAGGCCTTCGGGGACGGGGTCTCGGCGACTTGGCGCTTCGGTTTGATGTCGTCCTCCAGGTACCGCGGGCTCTCGGTGTAGATGGCGTTGACGGGCTTGAGACAGAGAACGGGTACTGTAACCATGGGTTCGGACGTTGACTTGGTACAACACACAAGCACCAACACATACACGCAGGAGCACACACGCAGAGGCTGGACGGGGGTTGCTGCACGGGCGGAGGCGGTGTCAGGAACCGGGGCGACCAGACGGCAGGGGCCGCGGTCGGAGGGCGGCTGGCAGAGAGATGAGGCAGGCGATCGCGGGGCGCGATGGCGAGCTCGGGGTGCTGCAGGACGAAGGAGGCGAGGACGTCGCGAGGCCCGGCGAGCAGGGGCGCTGCGGCGGAGCTGAGGGAGAAAAGGGGTGGGGGAAACGCGGTGGGGAGCGGGACACGGCAGGAGGGAGAGGGAGCGGAGGCGGGGCGGCTCGCTGGTGACGGGAGCACGCGGCAGCGGTGGGGCGAGCGCCTGGCCGGCGGTGGCCGCGTGCGGGGAGCGGGTGGAGAGAGGGAGGAAGGGGAGGAGAGGGAGGCTGCGGGGTGCTGTGCTGCTGAGGGCGGGCCAGGGAGAGGTGGGGCCACGGGGGGAGAGGCTGGCTGCGCGCGCGCGTGTGTGTGTGTCGTGTGGTGTGTGTGGCCCAGGGGGTGGGGCTGCTGGGTGAGGTGGGGAACGGCTGAGGGAGTGGGGGATGAGGTGGCATGGTTTGATAGGCTAGGGGGAAGGGGAGAGGTGACGTGGCGTTTAGGGATTGGAGGGGTGAGGTGGAGGAGAGGTGGGTAGAATAGGTTGGGGTAGAAAAGGGTCTAGGTTGGACCGTTTTAATTTCTGGGGGTGGTCGTTCGGGTCGAATCGGCCCGTTCGACTGCCCCCACTAAAATAATTTAATATTTTATTTATGTTAAACGGACCGTTTGCAAAACGTAGTTAGTCAAAACAAAATATCCCGGAGACCCGGTTTTTGTTTTGAATAAAGATGGGGCGTTTAGAAAACAAATTAGGTTTTTCCGCAAATAGTTTTATGCAAGCAAATGCAAGATGATAACGATGCTCAAATGCAATGTGGCATGATGACATGAGCATGCGGTCATGATGATGCAATGCACAAAAACAACGCGATTTTCTAGTAGTGGTTTTGCGGGATGCCACAATTCGACACCACTAACAATGGATCTCGCCCTCGAGATCCGCCTCATGGTACGGAAAGAAGGTCGGCGATCTGCGTCTTCTCGCTTCGTGTAGATCCTCGCGACACCACTAACAATGATGCTTTCTTCGTCTTGAAATCGGCGACACCACCAACAAGATGTCGTTGATCCTGTTCGTCAAGAGAACACTCCGGATAACCAACGGACGAAGTTAAAGGTAAGGCCACCTCCAACTTTCATGGAAGGAGTAGAATTGCATCGATCCACCATTCGACATACAAAGCAAATGTTAAGAGTAGTGGTATGGTCGCGACTCCATCCCGCACTCAAAGCATTACTATGTACACGAATAGACAGATTATGCAACCAACCCTCAGGATTCAGACTGAAGATCTCGACAAGCGAGGTTCAGAATCAAAGGAGTGATGCAGACTCTGCATCGGATCTGGCGTAGAGGATGTCGTCGCGTCGGAAAACACCGGAAGGCACTAACAGGGAACAAAGAATGGTACCACAGATAGAGGATCACTCAGATAGCATGAAGTCCGGATGGTAGAACACCGTTATCAAAGGAGGAAGCGAAACCCTGAAGGTACGACGGAAACCCAACCACGAGAATTTCTGGACTCGAAGAAAGAGACGAGAGCGGATTCAAAACACGTAGAGGTAAGAGGAGAATAGCAGAGGGGTAAGGAGTAAAATCAGACCTAACCAGATCTATCCAACCGATTTTGCAAAATTAGTTTTGACACTCTACTTCGGCCGTTAGCTAGGTTATCCTACAGGCTGGACTTGTGGGGTATCGCAACTGCTGAGCTCTGATACCACTCTGTAACACCCTCAGAATCGGCCCTATGCAAGTTTTAGCGAAACCCGCCAAACCCGCATAGAAACGATTCAAAGGTGCCCACCAGGCACTTGCGTGCGGGTGGAAAACGAAGTAATAACATTACACAACAGTCCTCGATGGGACCCACAGAACAGATATATATGCAACAGTGACTCAATGAGTCAAGAATACAGATACAATATACAAAGATCCAAATCACCTTGAAAATGATAGAGTGTCCGACTACGGACAAGATGCAAATGGGGCTAAGAGCCCTGAAGAATAACCAATGGCGTCCATAACCCTGCCCAGGCCAAGCCGGAAGGGTAACCCTGCTAACGGCGTCGATCTCAAAACCTGCTAAAACAAAAGGGGTGCCGACAAAGGGCAAAGGAAAAAGAGGAGCGTCAGTACTGAGGCCAGTACACGGCGAGGCTAGAATTCGGCGGTCCTCGCCTACATAGGTATGGTGGACTGAGCGGCAGCGGCAGCATGCGCTAAACACCTATAGAGACTCGATACAACTGGCGGCTATCAGAGAGAAATAAGAAAGACCTATCCGGATCCAACCTGATACTAACACCAAACAAAACCCATCCTGGTGTTTCCCCCTCGAGACCAATCGAGGAAGTCAACCGAGGAACTCACACCGTTGGCAGTTTTATTTATTCAGTTCTCGTTGCAGCAATTACTAGTCAAGTATAGATAATCATCCTGATAAACTAAGCAGTGGGCACTTTTAGTTAACCATTCCGTTGTAGTTGCAACACTTACTAGTCAGATACGATTAGCATGAGATAACCCAAAACCCAACAGTGTTGGTACTTTTATTTAGCCATTCCGTTATAGTTGCAATACTTACTAGTCATATCGGATACAAGTCAATTTATGACAGTAAACTTTAGTTATAGTTGTCTATGATCAAGCACTGTGCTCCAAGTCGTCCATAACCGCGGACACGGCTTCTCGAAAAGATTTAACCCTGCAGGGGTGCACCAAAGTATCCACAAGCACTTCGACCCTTTTTGCCAGATCAGTTAACATACACCCATCGGTATGTCGGCGGGGCCTAAGTCATGACGTTCCCAGACCCAAAGCAAGCACGGGGGGCCACCCCACTAAGTACACCCGCAACGAAGTCGGCCGGTCTCCGAGACGGACTCAGGGTTTGTGTTAGTGGCTGTAAACGACAGCAAATCCCAAAACTGGGACTGTCGATACCGCGAAAACACTCCGCTTCCTAAACAGTACAGCGTGCTCCTCACACAATCATAAATAAAGCAGTAAAGCATGGCATAGGTACAGGATAGTAAATAAAACCTCAAACTAGTTGTGGCCCCCAGTACAATACTTTGAAATCAGATACTAATCAATGGGGGGCCCATATCTCCCCACCTGTGGTTAGCACGCTCGATCTCGGAACAGGTGTCAAGAACTCGGGGTCCTACGGGACACAAGTGGGCGGTCTGAAACCAGATATTATCTATCACCCACCGGTGCCTCTGCTTACCTACTTCAATTTTAGTTGTTAAACAGTAATTAAAGTGAACAGTAATTAAATCCATGATCATCTCCAACAATTAACTTGCGGCAATACTCCAACAACTGTGGTACTTGACGACACGCAACAGCACTTGAGCGAGCGACTACGACACGCAAGTCCAACTATCTACCAATCAACAGGTAATAGGATGTGTCCAAGGCAATATAAGGCTGCAGGGGATATCACGGGTACGGAAACTAGAGCATCGCAACACAGATAGCAATAGATCAACAGGAGGAAATAAAGACTATAAAAGTAAGATAGGTAGAAAGGGGGAGATGCTCGCCTGAAAACATTGCCGAAGGTTCAACCGAAGATCGGGTCGACTCTCGCATCAACTCAACGGCCTTATCCGCGAAGAAGCAAAACACTAGAAGAAACACCGGATGCACTATTTAATACAACGGCAAAAGATCGGGCATGATGCATGCATGATGTATGACATGGCAAAGATGCGATGCAATTTGGTCATATTAAGCAGAACCGGGGGTCCCGACAATTAAATATATGGTTCTATTTGTTTATCTACCCTGCAAATTAAATGTTGAATTAACAGGGCGAGATAAGTTACCGGTTCACTACACAAATTTAAATGAGGCCAATATGAGAATAGATTTGCCTGCATATGGGCCCCATATTTAATTATATGGTGAATCGGCATGAGGCCCCCAAACCACACAAATATGCATGCGAGATGAATGATTAATATGCAACAGGTTTTATATTTAGTGTTTATAAAATAGGGGCTCGGGAAAAAGGCTCACACATTAGGGTTCGGCGAGCTTGGTCCGGGGGTTCGGGGTCGGTCTCAGGTTCGGGGTTCGATGGGCTCGGCGAGGTTCGGATACAAGATGGAGAACTTGTGGGCCAAGCGGTCGATCTTGCCGCTCTCGACGAACTTGAGCGGACCGGGTACCGGGGTCTTGGAGTCCGTGGAGTAGATCTTGTCGCACTGTATCCGCTAGGCAGCTCTTGTCGTTCTGCGCGAATCTTGTCGTCACGAAGATCTTGTCGGGCCCTCGGATCAGATCGGTCTTGGCGTTCGGGATGAAGATCTTGGCGTCCGAGGGTTTCTCCGTGTCCGTGGTGCGTTCGTGATGCAGATCTTGTCGGTTCCCTGTCGGAGGCCTTCGGGGACGGGGTCTCGGCGACTTGGCGCTTCGGTTTGATGTCGTCCTCCAGGTACCGCGGGCTCTCGGTGTAGATGGCGTTGACGGGCTTGAGACAGAGAACGGGTACTGTAACCATGGGTTCGGACGTTGACTTGGTACAACACACAAGCACCAACACATACACGCAGGAGCACACACGCAGAGGCTGGACGGGGGTTGCTGCACGGGCGGAGGCGGTGTCAGGAACCGGGGCGACCAGACGGCAGGGGCCGCGGCCGCTGGAGACGGCCGGAGGGCGGCTGGCAGAGAGATGAGGCAGGCGGTCGCGGGGCGCGATGGCGAGCTCGGGGCGCTGCAGGACGAAGGAGGCGAGGACGTCGCGAGGCCCGGCGAGCAGGGGCGCTACGGCGGAGCTGAGGGAGAAAAGGGGCAGGGGAAACGCGATGGGGAGCAGGACATGGCAGGAGGGAGAGGGAGCGGAGGCGGGGCGGCTCGCCGGCGACGGGAGCACGCGGCGGCGGTGGGGCGAGCGCCTGGCCGGCGGTGGCCGCGTGCGAGGAGCGGGTGGAGAGAGGGAGGAAGGGGAGGAGAGGGAGGCTGCGGGGCGCTGTGCTGCTGCGGGCGGGCCAGGGAGAGGTGGGGCCACGGGGGGAGAGGCTGGCTGCGCGCGCGCGTGTGTGTGTGTTGTGTGGTGTGTGTGGCCCAGGGGGTGGGGCTGCTGGGTGAGGTGGGGAACGGCTGAGGGAGTGGGGGATGAGGTGGCATGGTTTGATAGGCTAGGGGGAAGGGGAGAGGTGACGTGGCGTTCAGGGATTGGAGGGGGTGAGGTGGAGGAGAGGTGGGTAGAATAGGTTGGGGTAGAAAAGGGTCTAGGTTGGACCGTTTTAATTTCTGGGGGTGGTCGTTCGGGTCGAATCGGCCCGTTCGACTGCCCCCACTAAAATAATTTAATATTTTATTTATGTTAAACGGACCGTTTGCAAAACGTAGTTAGTCAAAACAAAATATTCCGGAGACCCGGTTTTGGTTTTGAATAAAGATGGGGCGTTTAGAAAACAAATTAGGTTTTTCCGCAAATAGTTTTATGCAAGCAAATGCAAGATGATGACGATGCTCAAATGCAATGTGGCATGATGACATGAGCATGCGGTCATGATGATGCAATGCACAAAAACAACGCGATTTTCTAGTAGTGGTTTTGCGGGATGCCACATGTGGTTCATGAGAGGAACACACATGCAATGACACTGGTGGATCCATGTGTGGTTCATGAGAAGAACAAACATCCAATGACACTGGGTGTGGTTCATGAGAAGAACACACATGCAATGACACTGGTGGATCCTTATGTGGTTTGTGTAGAAGAATACACATGCAATGACTCTAGCTGTGGTTCATGAAAAGAACACACATGCAATGACACTGGTGGATCCATCTGTGGTTTGTGAAAAGAACACACATGCAATGACACTGGTGGATCCATGTGTGGTTTGTTTAGAGGAATAAACATGCAATGACACTACGTGTGGTTCATGAAAAGAACAGACATGCAATGACACTGGTGGATCCATATGTGGTTTGTGGAAAGCACAAACATGCAATGACTCTAGATGTAGTTCATGAAAAGAACAGACATGCAATGACACTAGGTGGATCCATGTGTGGTTCATGAGAAGAACACACATCCAATGACACTGGTAGATCCTTATGTGGTTTGTGAGAAGAACAAACATGCAATGACACTAGCTGTAGTTAATGAGAAGAACACACATGCAATGACACTGGTGGATCCATGTGTGGTTTGTGAAAAGAACAGACATGCAATCACACTAGGTGGATCCATGTGTGGTTTGCGGAAAGAACATACATGCAATGACTCTAGCTGTGGTTCATGAAAAGAACACACATGCAATGACACTGGTGGATCTATATGTGGTTTGTGGAAGGAACATCATGCAATGAAACTGGTGGATCCTTATGTGGTTTGTTTAGAGGAACAGACATGCAATGACACTGAGTGTGGTTCATGAAAAGAACAGACAAGCAATAACACTGGTGATATGTGGTTTGTGAAAAGAACAAACATGCAATGACTCTAACTGTGGTTAATGAAAAGAGCAGACATGCAATGACACTGGTGGATCCATGTGTGGTTCATGAGAAGAAAACACATCCAATGACACCGGTGGATCCTTATGTGGTTTGTGAGAAGAACAGACATGCAATGACTCTAGTTGTGGTTCATGAGAAGAACACACATGCAATGACACTGGTGTATCCTTATGTGGTTTGTGAGAAGAATAGACATGCAATGACTCTAGCTGTGGTTCATGAGAGGAACACACATCCAATGACACTGGTGGATCCATGTGTAATTTGTGAAAGGAACACACATGCAATGACACTGGTTGTGGTTCATGAGAAGAACACACATGCAATAACACTGGTGGATCCATGTGTGGTTTATGAGAGGAATAGACATGCAATGACACTGGGTGTGGTTCATGAAAAGACCAAACATCCAATGACACCGGCTGTGGTTCATGAGAAGAACACACATGCAATGACACTGGTGGATCCATGTGTGGTTTGTGAAAAGAACACACATGCAATCACACAAGGTGGATCCATGTGTGGTTTGTGCAAAGAATAGACATGCAATGACTCTAGCTGTGGTTCATGAAAAGAACACACATGCAATGACACTGGATGGATCCATGTGTGGTTCATGAGAAGAACACACATGCAATGGAACTAGTGGATTCTTATGTGGTTTATTTAGAGGAATACACATGCAATGACTCTAACTATGGATCATGAAAAGAACACACATGCAATGACACTGGTGGATCCATGTGTGGTTTGTGAAAAGAATAGACATGCAATCAAACTAGGTGGATCCTTGTGTGTTTTATTTAGAGGAATAGACATGCAATGACACTGGGCGTGGTTCATGAAAACAACAGACATGCAATGGCACTGGTGGATCCATATGTGGTTTGTGGAAAGCACAGACATGCAATGACTCTAGCTGTGGTTCATGAAAAGAACACACATGCAATGACACTGGTGGATCCATGTGTGGTTCATGAGAAGAACATGAAGGGAATATGCCCGAGAGGCAATAATAAAGTGGTTATTATCTTATTCCATGTTGATGATAAATGTTTATTTTACATGCTAGAATTGTATTGATCGGAAACATAAATACATGTGTGTTTAATAAACAAAAAGGGTTCCTAGTTATGCCTCTCTTATAGACTAGCTTGTTGATTAACAAGATGATCAAGGTTTCCGGATCATGGACATCGGATGTTGTTAATAACAAGGTCACACCATTGGTGGAATGATGTGATGAACATTCATCCGAAGTATAGCATTACGATCAAAGTCATTATGTTTATATGGCTATAACATCATATGAAGTAATCTTTATCCTTAGACCATGAGATCATGTTAATTGCTAACACCGGAAGAGTATCTTGATAACATCAAACATCACACCGTAACAGGGTGACTATAAAGGTGGGTTCAGTGCTACGAAGGTGTTATGCTGAGGCTCATGGATCAAGAGTGGGATTTGTCCATCCCGATGAAGGATAGATATACTCTGGGCCCTCTCGGTGATATCACACTGAAATAGCTTGCAAGCAAGTGATGTGATCACTAGAATGTTATATCACAGGAATGAGAAAAGAGTGCATGTCGGTAACGAGATCAAACTAGGTATGGAGATACCGATGATCGAATCTCGGACATGTAATATATAGCGAGACAAAGGGATTTAGTTACAAGCGTTAAAGGTTCTCACGATCACATAAGTCATTGTTGAATGTGTAGGAGTCAGTACGGATCTCCAGGTCCCGCTGCTGATTATTGATCGGAGAGGGGTCTCGATCATGTCTGCATTATTCGCGAACCGTAGGGTGACACACTTAAGGGATACCGACACCATTTGGAGCAAATATGTTTCAGATAAAGATTTAAGAAAGTGCTGGAATTATTTCAATAGACACCAAAACTGTTTCGGGTGAAATTGCTGAAATTGGTTCTGCATGTAATATTGAAATGTTGCAGGGGGTTTTATGTGAATGTTTGTTAATTAAAGTAATTAACAAAATTCTGAATAAAAATAATAAAAGAGTTTTATTAAATGAGAGAGCATTAAATTTGGAGAAATTTAATGCATTTAAAGTGGAGACTTTAAAAGAGAATGTGAAGGGGCAAATTTATGTGGAGGGAGTTACCACCACATGAATGGAGGAGGTGAAAGGTCACCTCCTCCATGCGCCGGCCATGAAGGAGGGGTACCCCCCTCCTCCTATAAAAGGCCACCCCCTCCTCACTTCTCACACACACCTCCTCATGAAGGATCTCTCTCCCCCTCTAGTATTATTCCCCCATGGTCTCGGATTAGCGAGATACATGTTCCCGGTGGCTTTATCTGGAAAGGAGTTGCTGCTTCCGCTGTTTTGCTGGAGCGAGGGACAGAGGTTGTCGGGGTACCGGATGTGTGTGCGATCACGGATGCACCGCTGCTTTGCGGTGCTGGACTTGGTGGTGCTGGAGCTAGATCTGATGGACATGCTGGAGCCGGACCTGCTGGACTTCATCACGATCTTGAGATTGGCAAGTGTACGACTACATCAACCACGAGTTCCTACTCGTTAACAAAGCTCGTTGTCTACGATGGTAAGTTCTCGTTTCCACCTGTTGCTTTGTACCTAGTAGATAGATCTTGGCGTGTAGTTCACACCATAGGAAAATTTTTGTTTTCTATGCTGCGGACCCAACGGTAGTATCAGAGCCTGATCTATGCATAGGTTCTTAGCACGGGTAGTACACATATGTTGATATGTGGGCGATGATGATCATGTTATTGCATATTCTATGTATTTTGGATATTGGTGGCATAGTGGGATGAAGCGGCCCAGACCAACCTTACATGTCATCGTACATGAGACCGGTTCCACGACTGACATGCAACTTGTTTTGCATAAGTGGCTGGCGGGTGTCTGTCTCTCCTACTATAGTCAATATCTGATTTACAACGAGTTGCTAATAACTTGGTTATCCTTGTTGTGGTTCCATGTTCATAGGTAAGAACGGTTCTATCTCCGAAAGCCCTAAGCCACGTAAAACTTACAATTGATAAATTAGAGGCGTCTAGTTTAGATCGTTGCTGGGCTAGTGTATTGATATGGTATTGTTGTAAGTAGATGTATGATAGATACTCTTACAACTCACTTAACATGTAAGTTCCATAGACCTTGGCCTTACACACAAAGGAATGATAGAGATCATACCACGATGCAAGTGATAGAGATCAAATGCATGGACCATATCATCTCACTTTACACATTAGATGTTAGCATCTTATACTGCTAGTTTGGCGCTTTCTGTAGCATTATAAGATGATCCCTCATTTAAATATCAAGATAAAATGTGTTCTTCCTTAAGTATGCACCGTTCTATGGGTCGTGTTTTCGAGACATCACGTGATGATCGGGTGTTCTCAACTCTATGCTTTCATGCAACGGGTGTAAGACAGTTTTACACACGCGAATACTAAGGTTCTTACTTGGGGAGCCTAGCATGTACAAACATGGCCTTGGAACACGGACCGAAAGGTTAAGCATGAATCACATAGTTGATAAGATGACCATATTGATGCTCGCCTTTGAAGCTACACCGACTCACGTGATGATCGGAATTGGTGTAGTGGATTTGGTTCATGTAATCACCAAAAAGGCACGAGGGATGTCGTTTTTGAGTGGGAGTCCATTTCTAATTTGGATTAGTCGAACTTAATTTTTCATAAACTAAATCGAAGTGAATTTGCATAATTTGTTGTAGTCATTGGCATCTGTTCACTACCTTATGCTTAGTTTTAATTGAGATAATAGAACTATAGAATTCTGGATATTTACTTTACGAACTGGTATCGTATTGTTTTGAAGGTCAATTTAAAGTTTATAAGTCCTATTGCAAACTTTCAGCAAACTCTATTTACTCTATGAAGTTTAATAAGTAGTATTAAATCAAGAGTAAGAATTCCAATGTTAGTATCTAAAGTATCATGTTTGCCTCCATGATTATTGATATTCAAAAAAAAATTCTAATATCAAGACTATATTGGAGCTAGAAATTGTTTCAGAAACCATCATGTGTGAAAGATAGTGTGATATCTGAAACAATGTGTTTCGTTGCATTATGATAGAGTATAATTTAGCAAAATACATGTTCTCATATTGTATGAGAATTTGTGAAGGATGGAGATGTTAGGCATCCGAATCTACCAAAAAGGTTTTGGGAACTGATATTATACTCGTGATTCTTCCTTATAATCTATAGTAGCTTGATCATGAAAGTTTTCATGATAAGGATGAATAGAAGATGTAAGTAAAATGTTTAATACACTAATAGATTACTAAAGAATGGATTTTTGAAAGAACACCAAACATTTGATGATGGTGATCCACTTCAAAGTGCAAGTCCAAAGGTATTAGTATTTGACTATATACGCTTTGTACCATGTGTCATGTTGATGACACCACTATTGATGTTGATAGATTATTTTAAAAGAAAAGGAATTGCTGAAAGAGAATCTATAAAATATTTGGCAGAAAATAAAAGGTTGGAGATGTCCAACTTAGGTATATAGAAGATATACATGTTATGGCTATATTCCTTGCTTGTTAAACAATGTGGTTCTTAGGTATTGGATACCAAATTGGTTGGTATGAAGTGTCAGACAGGACAACGCGATTCATGAACTACAATGGCCTAAGTAACTAGCAAGAGAATGAGTGATGATGTTCATCGAAAACAAATAAAGTGTTATTGTGTTTTTCATTGTCATCAAACCTAGCCTTCGAGATTTGTTTAAATAATTGTTATTTTGTTCTAGTATCATGAGAACAATGGTTGTTCAAATAATTACCGTATTCCATAAAGGATGGATGAACTTTTACAAGTCTAGTTGGAGAAATCACATCCATAAACACTATTGCTAAAATGTCGCAAGACAAATGGTTGGAAGATCACTTATGAAGTGACATCGCTGTTTAAATTATATTTGAAAGAAAACATGAAGAAACTCCAGGTTGATGGATTTTTGGAGTCTTTGATTTTGATCAATTGACGCCTGTGAGACTTTCCTCGAGATAATTGAAACTCCGTCCATAGGCCAGAGAGGAACGAATGACTAGCTTATTGGAAATTGTGCATGCTGATGTGCATAGTCCATTATGTGTAGCCATATGCGATGGATCTTTTTGCTTCATATGCTTTCTCCGAAAATTTGAGTGAATATATCTGTATATTTACTTAATAAGGAAGAAGTATGAAACATTTGAAAATTGTTCAAAGACTTTCAAGATGAAGTGAAAAATCATTGTAACAAGAAAATAAAGAGTTTATGATTCGATCATAAAGAAAGATATTTGAGTTGCATGTTTAGCAAAAACACCTAAGACTTGAGGAATTATTCCATGATTTGTGTTCCCCGATAAACCATAGGAGTATGGCATATTCGAGAGATAAAATCAAACCATGTTTGACATGGTAAGATCAAGGGTGTCATTTATAAAACTGCCATTATGTTTTAAGGATTGAAGCTTTAGAGACTATCGCTTTTACACTGAAAAGAGCACCATCGTGATCCATTGAAATGACACCATATGAGTTATGGTTTGGGATAAAATCCGAATTGTCTTTTCTTAAATTTTGGTATGCTATGCATAAGTAAAATGTTTACAACCAAAGTTGGATAAGCACGTCTTTGTAGGTTATCCCAAAGAATTTGTTAGGAATTTCTCCATAACACCGAGGACAAAAGAGTTTGTTACTTGGAACGTCAAGTTTCTTGAGAAGGAATTTTTCGTGAAAAGTTAAGTGGGAGGACAATAAAACTTTGATAAGGTTGTTGAACCTTAGCTATATGTGCTAAGTAGCACAGCACCGGAAAGTGTCCCGGTGGCGGCCACAATGCTCATGGCTCTCGTGATTACAAAAGGTGTGATCTCGGAGATTAGAGTTCCTATAGAACCGTGTGGGTCGGTAAGAATCAAATAGTAAGATTTGATAAGCAAGTCGTTATTGTTTTGACAATGATGAACCGACTACATGCAAAGAAGCGATGATGGGCCCTGACTCCATAAAATGACTAGAAGTCATAGAATCCGTGATAGTATCCATACACGAAAAATCAAGTTTCTGAACTTGGAAGACCCTCTGGAAAGGCGTGAAGCCTATCGGTCGTGTTTGGATCTATAAAGAAATAAGACATGGATTTTTAACATCTATGAAATAGTCGACATGTCAGAAAGAAGTTTACGACAATGTTCAAGGAGTTGACTATGACAAGATTTGATCATTCATAGCGATATATAGTCTTTACGGATTAATGTAGCAACCACTACATATAATTTGGTATATGGTAGTTGAATAAACAAAACAAGGTTCTTCTAATAGAACGGTAACCTAGGACATGTACATGACATGGTCCGAAGGGTTTTGTTAATTCAAAGGGTGCTAAAAGGGCATGTAAACTTCAATAGTTTAAGTAAGCATAGCGGAGTTGGAATCTTCACCATGATGAAAATGTTAAAAGAGTTTAATTTCATCGGAGATGATGAAGATGCTTGCATTTGCAAGAAATTAAGTGGGAGCGCTGACACATATTTCTAATACATTATGTAGAGGACATGGTGTTGATTGGAAATGATGTATCTTGTATTGACATAAGTTAAGAATTTCATTAAAATAGGATTTCGATGAAAGACTTGGGCAAAACCGGAATATTTGGCATCAATGTCTATATGGATAGATTGAGGCGCTAATATGGTTATGCCAGACGTACATATATGAGATATTGAAAGGGTTCAATATGGAAACAACAAGAAAGGTTCTTGCTGGATGGAAAGGATTGTATCAAGATTCAAGTGTTTCAACACTTGGTGAGTAAAATCACATGAATATTTTGATCGATTATACCGTGATATGTATATATCCAGATATGTCCTATGCTCTAAATGTTATGAGCACAGACCAGAATGATTCATAAGATCATCATTGGACGATAGTAAAGGTATTCTTATGAGCTTTGGAAGAACTAAGAATATTTCATGTATAAGTGACAAATAGTTAAAGGTAGTTCATTGTAAAGTGTTACATTGATACTAGTTTTGTCACAAGATACAAATTAAATTTATCTCAATTTAGACTATGGGTGGCACAATGTAATGGGAAGGATGTTCCAAGAAGGATTTGGATGAGTTCCAAAGTTGAGACATTGTGACGGATACTACAACAAAAGGCTAAGTATATGACTGCTATAGTAGCAGCAAAGGAGGGCATTTGTGTTAAGTAGTTTGTTATCAAACTAGGTGTGGTTCAAAGTGGGCTAATACTATGAAGATATATTGTATGACAATAATATCAACATATTTTAAACCCGAACGAACCGAAGGTCTCACCAAAGGACCAAATTTATATAATGCCATCTCATTTGAGAATGAGTGATGCGTAGAGACTCAAAGACATGCAAATACACACGGACCTGAAACTGTCAGATCTAGAGATTATGTTAACCACTAGCAATTGCATATATGCAACACTAGAAAGCCATAGGTGTTCAATACGCAAAGTTTTTCAAACTAGATTATTGACTCTAGTGCAAGTGGGAGACTGAAGGGAATATGCCCGAGAGGCAATAATAAAGTGGTTATTATCTTATTCCTTGTTTATGATAAATGTTTATTTTGCATGCTATAATTGTATTGATAGGAAACGTCAATACATGTGTGTTTAATAAACAAATAAAAGGTTCCTAGTCATGCCTCTCTTATAGACTAGCTCGTTGATTAACAAGATGATCAAGGTTTCCTGATCATGGACATTGGATGTTGTTAATAACGATGTCACAACATTGGTGGAATGATGTGATGAACATTCATCTGAAGTATAGAATTACGATCAGAGTCATTATGTTTATATTTCTATAACATCATACGAAGTAATCTTAGTCCTTAGACCATGAGATCATGTTAATTGCTAACACCGGAAGAGTATCTTGATAACATCAAACGTCACACCGTAACAGGGTGACTATAAAGGTGGGTTCAGTGCTACGAAGGTGTTATGTTGAGGCTCATGGATCAAGAGTGGGATTTTTCCATCCCGATGACGGATAGATATACTCTGGGCCCTCTCGGTGATATCACATTGAAATAGCTTGCAAGCAAGTGATGTGATCACTAGAATGTTATATCACGGGAACGAGAAAAGAGTGCATGTCGGTAACGAGATCAAACTAGGTATGGAGATACCGATGATCGAATCTCGGACATGTAATATATCGCGAGACAAAGGGATTTAGTTACAAGCGTTAAAGGTTCTCACGATCACAGAAGTCATCGTTGAATGTGTAGGAGTCAGTACGGATCTCCAGGTCCCGCTGCTGATTATTGATCGGAGAGGGGTCTCGATCATGTCTGCATTATTCACGAACCGTAGGGTGACACACTTAAGGGATACCGACACCATTTGGAGCAAATATATTTCAGATAAAGATTTAAGAAAGCGCTGGAATTATTTCAATAGACACCGGAACTGTTTCGGGTGAAATTGCAGAAACTGGTTCTGCATGTAATATTGAAATGTTGCAGGGGGTTTTATGTGAATGTTTGTTAATTAAAGTAATTAACAAAATTCTGAATAAAAATAATAAAAGAGTTTTATTAAATGAGAGAGCATTAAATTTGGAGAAATTTAATGCATTTAAATGTGAAGGGGCAAATTTATGTGGAGGGAGTTACCACCACATGAATGGAGAGGTGAAAGGTCACCTCCTCCATGCACCGGCCATGAAGGAGGGGCACCCCCCTCCTCCTATAAAAGGCCACCCCCTCCTCACTTCTCACACACAACTCCTCGTGAAGGATCTCTCTCCCCCTCTAGTATTATTCCCCCATGGTCTCGGATTAGCGAGATACATGTTCCCGGTGGCTTTATCTGGAAAGGAGTTGCTGCTTCCGCTGTTTTGCTGGAGCGAGGGACGGAGGTTGTCGGGGTACCGGACGTGTGTGCGATCACGGATGCACCGCTGCTTTGCGGTGCTGGACTTGGTGGTGCTGGAGCTGGATCTGATGGACGTGCTAGAGCCGGACCTGCTGGACTTCATCACGATCTTGAGATCGGTAAGTGTACGACTACATCAACCACGAGTTCCTACTCGTTAAGAAAGCTCGTTGTCTACGAGGGTAAGTTCTCGTTTCCACCCGTTTCTTTGTACCTAGTAGATAGATCTTGGCATGTAGTTCACACCGTAGGAAATTTTTTGTTTTCTATGCTGCGGACCCAATAGAACAAACATGCAATGACACTGGAGGATCCTTATGTGGTTTGTTTAGAGGAACATACATGCAATGACACTGGGTGTGGTTCATGAGAAGAACACACATGCAATGACACTGGTGGATCCATGTGTGGTTCATGAAAAGAACAGACATGGAATCACACTAGGTGGATCCATGTGTGGTTTGTGGAAAGAACAGACATGCAATGACTCTTGCTATGGTTCATGAAAAGAACAGACATGCAATGACACTGGGTTGATCCATGTGTGGTTCATGAGAAGAACAGATATCCAATGACACTAGTGGATCCTTATGTGGTTTATGAGAAGAACAGACATGGAATGACACTAACTGTGGTTCATGAGAAGAACACACATGCAATGACACTGGTGGATCCATGTGTGGATTGTGAAAAGAACATACATGCAATCACACTAGGTGGATCCATGTGTGGTTTGTTTAGAAGAACATACATGCAATGACACTGGGTGTGGTACATGAAAAGAACAGACATGCAATGACACTGGTGGATCCATATGTGGTTTGTGGATAGCACATACATGCAATGACTCTAGCTGTGGTTCATGAAAAGAACACACATGCAATGACACTAGTGGATCCATGTGTGGTTCGTGAGAAGAACAGACAGGCAATGACACTGGTGGATCCTTATGTGGTTTGTTTAGAGGAACATACATGCAAAGACACTGGGTGTGGTTCATGAGAAGAACAGACATGCAATGACACCGGTGGATCCATGTGTGGTTCATGAAAAGAACATACATGCAATCACACTAGGTGGATCCATGTGAGGTTTGTGGAAAGAACAGACATGCAATGACTCTAGCTATGGTTCATGAAAAGAACAGACATGCAATGACACTGGTGGATCCATGTGTGGTTTGTGAAAAGAACAGACATGCAACCACACTAGGTGGATCCATGTGTGGTTTGTGGAAAGAATAGACATGCAATGACTCTAGTTGTGGTTCATGAAAAGAACACACATGCAATGACACTAGTGGATCCATGTGTGGTTTGTGAAAAGAACAGACATGCAATCACACTAGCTGGATCCATGTGTGGTTTGTTTAGAAGAACACACATGCAATGACTCTAGCTGTGGTTCATGAAAAGAACACACATGCAATGACACTAGTGGATCCATGTGTGGTTCATGAAAAGAACACACATGCAATGACACTGGTGGATCCTTATGTGGTTTGTTTAGAGGAACAAACATGCAATTATACTAGGTGTGGTTCATGAAAAGAACAGACATGCAATGACACTGGTGGATCCATATGTGGTTCATGAGAAGAACACACATCCAGTGACACTGGTGGATCCTTATGTGTTTTGTGGAAAGCACAGACATACAATGACTCTAGCTATGGTTAATGAAAAGAACAGACATGCAATGACACTAGGTGGATCCATGTGTGGTCTGTGAGAAGAACACACATCCAATGACACTGGTGGATCCTTATGTGGTTTGGGAGAAGAACAGACATGCAAGGACACTGGTTGTGGTTCACGAGAAGAACACACATGCAATGACACTGATGGATCCATGTGTGGTTTGTCAAAACCACACACATGCAATCACACTAGGTTGATCCATGTGTGGTTTGTGGAAAGAACAGACATACAATGACTCTAGCTGTGGTTCATGAAAAGAACACACATGCAATGACACTAGTGGATCCATGTGTGGTTCATGAGAAGAACACACATGCAATAACACTGGTGGATCCTTATGTGGTTTGTGTAGAAGAACACACATGCAATGACTCTAGTTGTGGTTCATGAAAATAACAAATATGCAATGACATTGGTGTATCCATGTGTCGTTCATGAGAAGAACACACATGCAATGACACTGGTGGATCCTTATGTGGTTCATGAAAAGAGCAGACATGCAATGACACTGGTGGATCCCTATGTGGTTTGTGACATGCAATGACACTGGTGGATCCTTATGTGGTTGGTTTAGAAGAACATACATGCAATGACTCTAGGTGTGGTTCATTTAAAGAACACACATGCAATGACACTGGTGGATCCATGTGTGGTTCATGAGAAGAACACACATGCAATGACACTGGTGGATCCTTATGTGGTTTGTTTAGAAGAACACACATGTAATGACTCTAGCCGTGGTTCATGAAAAGAACACACATGCAATGACACTGGTGGATCCATGTGTGGTTCATGAGAAGAACACACATGCAATGACATTGGGTGTGGTTCATGAGAAGAATAGACATGCAATGACACTGGTGGATCCATATGTGGTTCATGAGAAGAACACACATGCAATGACACTGGTGGATCCTTATGTGGTTTGTTTAGAAGAACACACATGCAATGACTCTAGCTGTGGTTTATGAAAAGAACACACATGCAATGACACTGGTGGATCGGTGTGTGGTTTGTGAAAAGAACTAACATGCAATGACTCTAGGTGGATCCTTGTGTGGTTTGTTTAGAGGAACAGACATGCAATGACACTAGGTGTGGTTCATGAAAAGAACAGACATGCAATGACACTGGTGGATCCATATGTGTTTTGTGGAAAGCACAGACATGCAATGCCTCTAGCTATGGTTCATGAAAAGAATAGACATGCAATGACACTAGGTGGATCCTTATGTGGTTTGTTTAGAGGAACATACATGCAATGACACTGGGTGTGGTTCATGAGAAGAACACACATGCAATGACACTGGTGGATCCATGTGTGGTTTAGGAAAAGAACATACATGCAATCACACTAGGTGGATCCATGTGTGGTTTGTGGAAAGAACAGACATGCAATGACTCTAGTTGAGGTTCATGAAAATAACACACATGCAATTGCACTGGATGGATCCATGTGTGGTGTAACTACCTCGGTGAATTACGCTCTTAGTTACAAGCCTGGATGAGCGGAAATGGTTAAAATAGTACGGTGGGGCCAAATGCCACTCACAGGTAGACCTTTCGGCCGTCCTAACCATTTCCAAAACATCGGGGCAAGAACGAGCGGCGTAATCGGCAGGTGAAGGGATCAACTACATACACAAATGAGTATGTATGCAAGCCACCATACAACTGTCCTTAGAGCCATTCCATCTAAAAGAAATAGAAATATTGCAACGCCATACGGCAAGATCCAAATATCCTAGATAGATATAATAGTTTAGGATATCTCCTCATACATCCAACATCAGAGTATCAGGCGGAAGCGGAAAACAAGATCCGAGTACGGATAAGAAGCAAATCGGCATAAGATGCCCCATAAATAAACTCATCCTGCCCACAGATCTCACGGATCCCCGTTCCCGGAATCTCTACACCGAGTGATCGTTGCCAACATCGTCCGTCTCCTCCACCCAGTATCCATCTTGCGAGTTTACCTATCCATCTGAATCAAACAATTTATCGTGTGAGACCCTAGGGGTACTCAGCAAGTCTTTATGCCTCTAAAGGGGACACAACCTGGGGTGACGCAATTGCAGCAAAAGATAACACCAAACAATTCTAGGGATACTCGCTAACCATCCGCCTAACCAAAGATAGACGGATGTCCGTGAAATAATAACAACAGTTATAACAGTAATATTAACAGATCCATCCTCCTCCTCGCTTACCAACGAGGAAGCGGACGAACAACCCCCCATCCGTTGGCAGTTTTATTATCCATTCCATGAGTGTTGCACTATTTACTAGTCAGGTACTTAGTCAAATTAAAAGCGGTTCTTTAGTTATACTTGTCTATGATCGAGAATCTGTGCTCCAAGTCGTCCATAACCGCGGACACGGCTTTCAGAAAGTTTTACCCTGCAGGGGTGCACAAATAGCAACACACGCTCAATCAACCTCGGAAAAACCAAATCAAAACCCAACAAGGCATTCACGACAAAGCGATCACAGGATTCAGAAATGTTTCAGGGGGCCACCCCATTAAGCTACCCGCAACGAAGTTGGCCGGCTCCGAGACGGACTCAAGGTTTGCGTCAATGGCTGTAAACGACTGGGAACCCGAAAGTGTGACTGGGCTTGTCGATACCGCGAAAACACTCTGCATCCAAAACAGTACAGGTGCTCCTCGCACAATCTGAAATAAAGCAGTAAAGCATGGCATAAGTACAGGATAGTAATAAAGCCCCAAACTACTTGTGGCCCCAAGAAATAAGAATGAATCAAGCTCTGGCTCAGGGGGGTTCATAAGCCTCCCGGATGTGGATAGCGCGAATATTCAAGGAACAGGAATCAAGTACTCGGGGTCCTACGGGACTCAAGTGAGCATGAAAAACCAAATAGCAGATATTGCTCACCGGTGCCACTGTCATTAGTTATCCCATTACTACTCAGGTTAAGTTGTTTAGGTACCTCGTTATCCATCAGACACTCACATACCCTACACATGCTGTTCTACGACCCGCATGGCTCAAACAACTCCTATAGTAATGGCTCATGGGATGGAGGAACAAGCTTCGGTGGGGTTTAAAAGTAAAGGCTATGCAGTACTTGGGATTCAGTTTAATGCAATCGCGACTCAATGATGCAATAATAAGATAGAGGCAATAGGTACTATATGTATGCAAGCATGTGGTAGTGCTTGCCTGGCAGCTCGGTTGAAGCGAGGGATGGATCTGGGTAGTGCTCCTGGTTTTCTTGATATATCCCTTGCTCAGCGTCTATTCGAAGAAGAACCAAACAAACAAGGGCTAACATAAATAGAGTGCACAAGCATATGAATTAAAATGCGACAAGCAAACAATCATGCCATGATGAATGATGCACAATTTGCATGGCAATAAGGTAGCATGGCATGGGTGAGGTGTGGAATACAAGAATAAAACATTTTATGGAGTTTTAGTCACCTTTTATCCTCAAATAAGTTGCTGTAACCTTTATATTTATATGATGCATGCTGCAATTCAGAACATGGAATGCATAAACAGAAAGGTCTCGTCGAGCTGATCATTTTAGACATATTATTTGTCAAATTTGGAGTTATAAAACAAAAGTTATTAATTAATTAAGGCAAGGGGCATTTTATTGTAATTTTAATCATCTCGAAAATTTAAAGTGCTCAGAAAATATTTTGAAGGGCATATTTGAAATCCTCACATTTTTCTGATTCTTAAACATATATCATTTGTACTATTTGGTTTTAGAATTCAAAAGTTATTAAAAACAGATTTAAATTTATATTAAAACATATACTGAAATCATTTTATTAAAACAGAAAAGTAGGCGGCCCCTTTTCTACTCAGCCGCACCTAGCCCCAGTCACTGATGGGTGGGGCCAGTGCTGACTGGGCAGACAACGGCGCGCGGCGGTCTTTCTGCACCACGAGCTCAGCTAGCCCAGGTGACTGGCGAGTGGGACCAGCGGCGCGCAGGCCCACACGACAGCGAGCGAACTAGAGGATGCCACGTAGGGGATCTAGGGGCCGCGGGTTAAAGAAAAGGAAGGCAGAGTCCCTTTTTGCAAAAACGCCACGGGAGGCTGACAAGTCGGCCTAGAGGGAGCGCGGGTTGATGCAAAAAAAGTGTGTGTGTGGGGGGGGTATCCGCAAGATTGACAGCGCTACTGTTTTTCTTCTCGTTAACTGACGAAACAGACGACGATTGATCGGTGTTCGACAGGGAGCAGCGCACGGGGGATCGAACCCGCGACCTAGCGGGCGCGCGCGGCGGCGGCTGCCACTGCGGTGGAAGGGAGGTTGTTGCAGGGTTCGGCTACGCGGCGAGATAAGGGTTCTGCAACGCACAGCAAGAAGACGACGACGAACCCGCCGTGCACAGACGGCGTTTGTCGCCGTGATCTGCTCGCCTAGGAAGAGAAAAACAACGGGAGGGTGCCAGAGAGGTGTAGCAGCTCACCGAGAGTGCGACAGTGGCGGTGGAACGGGCCGAGGTGCAGGGGATCCGCGACGGAGCTGGCGGCCGGCGGGGTTAGGGTTTTGGCTCGGCTCGTCGGCGTGCAGCAAGATGGGCCGTCTCCTCCTCGACGTCGTGTACAGGGCTGATGCAGAGGACCTCCCCGACCTCGCCGACAACCTCATGCTTGTCTACGCCTCCTCGATCGATGGGAGATGGTGAAGACCGGCGATGGTTGGTCGGGATTAGAAGGGATGGAGGAAGCAGGGGTAGGTGGGGAGAGGAAGAGGAGGAAGGGCACGGCTCTGGGGGATCTGTGGTCAGCGCGGTAGAGAGGGAGGGTTGAGATAAAGGCGAGGGAGAGCGGGGTGCCGTAGGGGAGTGGGTTAGGGATAAAGGTGGCTTCGGCCACCTTTTCCTCCTCTCCTTCAGGTGCGCGAGCTGGGGCTCGGCATGGGCAGGCACGGGGGCATGGCAGGTGGGCCAGGGGAGGCAAGGCGGGGCAGACTCGGGCTGGTGGGGTCGCAAGGCAGGGGGAGAGGGAGAGGGAGGCTCGGTTAGAGCTAGGGTTAGAGGGAGGGGTAGCTCGGTTAGGGCTTTAGAGATGGGATAGGCTTCGGCCTTGGGTAGGGTTAGGGCTGGTGGGGCCTTGCTGGCCGAGAGAGAGGAGGAGGAGTAGCCTCGGCAGCGAGAGAGAGAGGTGAGGTAAGGCTTCGAAGAGCAAAGAGAGAGAGAGGGAGATAGAGAGGGAGAGAGAGAGAAAGAGAGAGACATGGGTGTGGTGGAGTGTTTTTGACAAGATCAAGCAAGATCAAGCAAAGATCAAACAAGATCTAGCAAAAGGAGTGGTAGAGCGAGGGATGGTGGTGAGGGGTGTTGGTATGCATGATCAAGTGAGAGAAAAGGATGGACAAGGTAATGATCTTACAAGCTCATGCAAAAGATGGAGGAGGTGGTGGTGAGGTGAGGCTTGTGATGCACATGGCAAGGAGAGAAGGAACAAGGTGAGGATTGAGAGAGAAAGGTTGGAGCTCAACAAAAGGAGAAACAATCAAAAACCAAAGAAAACCAAAGGAGATCCAGGGGTGGTGATGGTTGCATGGCCCATGCAAAAATATTGAATGCCATGTTTTAATCTTGTAAAAACAAGGTAAATAATCATGGCATTTATACATATGCATTCCAAAAATGGAGTAAAGCCAAGCTAAAGAATTTATAGAATTTGATCCACCCCACCCACATGAGCTAGAATAAAATCAAAAGAAAAAGAGAAACAAGCTCATGGATAATGGGATGGTGGAATTATAAGGTGGTGACAAAGAAAGGTGGTGGAGTTGGAATAAAAGATATGCCCCCAACTCAACTTGGGCATCTAGCATTTATCAAGAACCAAATACAATGTATCAAGAGCCAAATACAATTAATAATGTGTATGAGAGAAGAACCAAATGGAAAAGGGTTTTATATGATGCTCAAATGCAAGGTGGCATGATGTCATGAGCATGATATAATTATGATGCAACAATTATATATAGGAAGTAGCATTTATATAGGCTAGGCTAGTAGCATTGCAATTGTTAGACAATTGGGATGCTACAACTCTCCCCCACTAAACAAGAATCTCGCCCCGAGATTCCTAGAAAAAAAAGAAAACAACACAAGGAGAGGCGGGTGTTCGAACGAAGGTGACCCTCACGTTCCCAAGTTGATGAACAACGGAATGGTGCGACCACTACACCTTGCAAAACTTGCTAGACTTGTTGCGAGTCTTGCGTTTTGCTTCAGAAACAACGGGTTAGAAGAGTTGAAGGATTGTCGTGAGGCAAGAAGGTAGGATGAACATAGCTCCGGTTTTTCGAGAAACAAGATAAAAGACTAGAACCACTTGTGAAAGAAAAGGAAAAGATGATGTATCATGGATAAAGAAAGACACACCGTTAAGACTAAAGATTTACTGATACAAGAGAGGATGAATCTTTATCTCGCCGGAAGAAAGAGCTAGGTAGGAGAGGTTTTGAACCACTATGACAATAGCATTGTATCTTCTCTCGGATTTGAGAACTGAAGTACGGAAACAATATTGCCTTCAAACAATAGAGTCCCTTGATATCAACAGAAAGATTTAGTTAGACATCGTCGGATTAGATTCTTGTTGCAACGGTAAGAACCAAGGATCACGCAATTGAGGTGCGCGGATATAACTTCCAGAGATGGATGTGAAGCCAGATCATGGTGGAATCCCGAGAAGCAAAGAATATGGAGGATCTGGACTTTATTGTAGATATACTTATTGCCTTCTTTAGCCTTGAGGCTAACACAATAGATTTGCGGCTGATGGCATCAACCATAATTAGCTTTACCACAGAAAAAGAATTGATGAAACAAAGAGAGATAGTTTCCTTTCATCTTGTTTGGGGATGCCGAGCATCGGTAGAATGACGAGGATAGAAAAGAGTTTGCGTTTGTTTCCACCAGATAATTGATGATTTGCTCCCTCTAGAATAGACAGACCACCAACAAGAGATTATTGATTACTTTCTTCGAGAGAGCACTCCGGAAAAACAAGGACGGAAGTAAAAGTATCAAGGGATAAAGGCCACTTCTAACATCCGTGGAATGAGTGAAATCACATTAATTCACCAATTCAATGTACAAGAGCGAATGATAGGAGTAGTGGTATGGTAGCTAATCCATCCCGCACTCAAAGCATTACTCCGCACATGAATAAGAAAACCATGCAACCCAACTACCGAAACAGACTGAAGGTATTGACAATAACTCATGGAACTTCGTTAGAAAACAAGGATAGATGCAAACGATTCACCGGATTCATAGATATATAAAGATGATGATGTTTTCGTCATGTCTGAAGTACCAAGCCACCAGAAAGATATGAAGGAAGATTACGGAGAACAACTGCAAGATTCAACAGCTACAGAAAAGATAGCACCAACTTGAACAGAAGGAATACAAGATCTGGAAGGTCTTCATGGCCTCCGGTGGATTGAGCATAGACGACAGAGCGAGAGGGTTTCAAGAGATTACTTGACGAGATTGAGGTGAAAGAACTCCATGTTCTTCTTGAAATGATTGAGAAAGATTTAGCAGTCTTGAGGAAATCTTCGGCGGAACGACGATGATAACTCGCCAACAAGGAAAAACTCTAGGTTTGATTGAAGATGGAAGATGGAATTAACAATGGACTTGCTGATTCCAGAGTTGAAGTAATGTATTTAGCAGAAGGACGTGGTCGAGATAGGTGACTTCAAAAAGTTAGAATTCTCACTTTGAGGCTTTGCACACAGGCAGTGCTCACGAAGCTTGAGAGAAAGACACACAGATGATCTTCCATGTCCTTCCATTGATATCGAATAGGCAAGCATATTAACAACATATACCACCATGGATTAACAGGATATTCCCAGAATATCAAGTTCAAGAGGTGGGAGAAACAAACAAATGCTCGAAACACTTTCTGAGCTCAACGCTCTTTGAAAGATCAACGTTACGAGTAAGGATTCATGTTGGAAAGATGCACTGGTAGAATAGATTATCTGGTCCTTCGGAAGAAAACAGGAAATGCCACCTGGTTCACATTGTCGATCGGATCACCGGTTACAAAGATAAAGAGATTTTGGATAAGAAACGATGATAGCTCATACCTTAAGCAAAGCTATCAGAAGCGAAAAAAATGCAATTCCCTCGTATCCAGGAGAATTGTGCAGATATGGGGTTCAAAAAGATGTGCAGCATGATGGACAGATGATATACCGCCGTAGTGCCTTGAGAAACTCCGGATTGCCAAAGATCTTTGAATATGCGTAGATATGATCACGGTGTACTCAAAATCACAGGAGATAACCGTCACCATTTGGAGGATAGTGTTGATAGCATTTTCCATATTCCACTCATGATAAGTGTCCTATAGCTATGCCGAGAACCAAATTACGATCACCAGCATCGGATCGACACATGTTATGTAATTAGCCCAAGAGAATTGGAGATGAAATAAAACTCCAGGATTAAGCGCCGGTGACAAAAGAATGAGTTAGCATGGACATGCTGATAAAAGGGAGATAGATAATGTTTCACACACGACTGAAAAGGAGTGTGGAAACACAGATATATCAAAGAAAATTTTTCCGCATTTTTCAGCATTAAAATACCAATAGACGCGCAAAATCGCTTATCAGGTAGAGATTAGCAACTCCACATTCTGTGAAAGCATGCTGGAAGGAAGAACACCCTTAAGAAGATGGCACCGGTTAACAAGGAGTCAGATAGATCGCGCTGGTTTTCAAAAGCCTGTCAGTATGGAATGTACCAACAGTTGATAACCAAAGGCAGATTGTGATAACAAATTGGATACAACAGATAGACAAGGAATTACACACACACACACTTTCTATGGTACTATGGAAACCCAGAACACGTGAATCCTAGTTTGAATTTTAAGAAGAGGATTGAAAACGTTACACTTCCTTACCAGAAAAGGGTGGATGGTTGGGTAAGAAGAAAAGTGGAAGCAGTCCTACTCTCGCGTTTTGTTTTTCCCTAGTATACATAGCTACCAAAAATATTTGCTAGACTAACAACGACCATTTGGCTGAGACCCTGAAGGGCGGGATGGCTCTGATACCAATTGTAACTACCTCGGTGAATTACGCTCTTAGTTACAAGCCTGGATGAGCGGAAATGGTTAAAATAGTACGGTGGGGCCAAATGCCACTCACAGGTAGACCTTTCGGCCGTCCTAACCATTTCCAAAACATCGGGACAAGAACGAGCGGCGTAATCGGCAGGCGAAGGGATCAACTACATACACAAATGAGTATGTATGCAAGCCACCATACAACAGTCCTCAGAGCCATTCCATCTAAAAGAAATAGAAATATTGCAACGCCATACGGCAAGATCCAAATATCCTAGATAGATATAATAGTTTAGGATATCTCCTTATACATCCAACATCAAAGTATCAGGCGGAAGCGGAAAACAAGATCCGAGTACGGATAAGAAGCAAATCGGCATAAGATGCCCCATAAATAAACTCATCCCGCCCACAGATCTCAAGGATCCCCGTTCCCGGAATCTCTACACCGAGTGATCGTTGCCAACATCGTCTGTCTCCTCCACCCAGTATCCATCTTGCGAGTTTACCTGTCCATCTGAATCAAACAATTTATCGTGTGAGACCCTAGGGGTACTCAGCAAGTCTTTATGCCTCTAAAGGGGACACAACCTGGGGTGACGCAATTGCAGCAAAAGATAACACCGAACAATTCTAGGGATACTCGCTAACCATCCGCCTAACCAAAGATAGACGGATGTCCGTGAAATAATAACAACAGTTATAACAGTAATATTAACAGATCCATCCTCCTCCTCGCTTACCAACGAGGAAGCGGACGAACAGCCCCCCATCCGTTGGCAGTTTTATTATCCATTCCATGAGTGTTGCACTATTTACTAGTCAGGTACTTAGTCAAATTAAAAGCGGTACTTTAGTTATACTTGTCTATGATCGAGAAACTGTGCTCCAAGTCGTCCATAACCGCGGACACGGCTTTCAGAAAGTTTTACCCTGCAGGGGTGCACAAATAGCAACACACACTCGATCAACCTCGGAAAAACCAAATCAAAACCCAACGAGGCATTCACGACAAAGCGATCACAGGATTCAGAAATGTTTCAGGGGGCCACCCCATTAAGCTACCGCAACGAAGTTGGCCGGCTCCGAGACGGACTCAAGGTTTGCGTCAATGGCTGTAAACGACTGGGAACCCGAAAGTGTGACTGGGCTTGTCGATACCGCGAAAACACTCCGCATCCAAAACAGTACAGGTGCTCCTCGCACAATCTTAAATAAAGCAGTAAAGCATGGCATAAGTACAGGATAGTAATAAAGCCCCAAACTACTTGTGGCCCCAAGAAATAAGAATGAATCAAGCTATGGCTCAGGGGGTTCATAAGCCTCCCGGATGTGGATAGCGCGAATATTCAAGGAACAGGAATCAAGTACTCGGGGTCCTACGGGACACAAGTGAGCATGAAAAACCAAATAGCAGATATTGCTCACCGGTGCCACTGTCATTAGTTATCCCATTACTACTCAGGTTAAGTTGTTTAGGTACCTCGTTATCCATCAGACACTCACATACCCTACACATGCTGTTCTACGACCCGCATGGCTCAAACAACTCCTGTAGTAATGGCTCATGGGATGGAGGAACAAGCTTCGGTGGGGTTTAAAAGTAAAGGCTATGCAGTACTTGGGATTCAGTTTAATGCAATCGTGACTCAATGATGCAAGAATAAGATAGAGGCAATAGGTACTATATGTATGCAAGCATGTGGTAGTGCTTGCCTGGCAGCTCGGTTGAAGCGAGGGATGGATCTGGGTAGTGCTCCTGGTTTTCTTGATATATCCCTTGCTCAGCGTCTATTCGAAGAAGAACCAAACAAACAAGGGCTAACATAAATAGAGTGCACAAGCATATGAATTAAAATGCGACAAGCAAACAATCATGCCATGATGAATGATGCACAATTTGCATGGCAATAAGGTAGCATGGCATGGGTGAGGTGTGGAATACAAGAATAAAGCATTTTATGGAGTTTTAGTCACCTTTTATCCTCAAATAAGTTGCTGTAACCTTTATATTTATATGATGCATGCTGCAATTCAGAACATGGAATGCATAAACAGAAAGGTCTCGTCGAGCTGATCATTTTAGACATATTATTTGTCAAATTTGGAGTTATAAAACAAAAGTTATTAATTAATTAAGGCAAGGGGCATTTTATTGTAATTTTAATCATCTCGAAAATTTAAAGTGCTCAGAAAATATTTTGAAGGGCATATTTGAAATACTCACATTTTTCTGATTCTTAAACATATATCATTTGTATTATTTGGTTTTAGAATTAAAAAGTTATTAAAAACAGATTTAAATTTATATTAAAACATATACTGAAATCATTTTATTAAAACAGAAAAGCAGGCGGCCCCTTTTCTACTCAGCCGCACCTAGCCCCAGTCACTGATGGGTGGGGCCAGTGCTGACTGGGCAGACAATGGCGCGCGGCGGTCTTTCTGCACCACGAGCTCAGCTAGCCCAGGTGACTGGCGAGTGGGACCAGCGGCGCGCAGGCCCACACGACAGCGAGCGAACTAGAGGATGCCACGTAGGGGATCTAGGGGCCGCGGGTTGACGAAAAGGAAGGCAGGGTCCCTTTTTGCAAAAACTCCACGGGAGGCTGACAAGTGGGCCTAGAGGGAGCGTGGGTTGATGCAAAAAAGTGTGTGTGTGGGGGGGGTATCCGCAAGATTGACAGCGCTACTGTTTTTCTTCTCGTTAACTGACGAAACTAACGACGACTGATCGGTGTTCGATAGGGAGCGACGCACGGGGGATCGAACCCGCGACCTAGCAGGCGCGCGCGGCGGCGGCTGCCGCTGTGGTGGAAGGGAGGTTGTTGCAGGGTTCGGCTACGCGGCGAGATAAGGGTTCTGCAACGCACAGCAAGAAGACGACGACGAACCCGCCGTGCACAGAGGGCGTTCGTCGCGGTGATCTGCTCGCCTAGGAAGAGAAAAACAACGGGAGGGTGCCAGAGAGGTGCAGCAGCTCACCGGGAGTGCGACAGTGGCGGTGGAACGGGCCGAGGTGCAGGGGATCGGCGACGGAGCTGGCGGCCGGCGGGGTTAGGGTTTTGGCTCGGCTCGTCGGCGTGCAGCAAGATGGGCCGTCTCCTCCTCGACGTCGTGTACAGGGCTGATGCAGAGGACCTCCCCGACCTCGCCGACAACCTCATGCTCGTCTACGCCTCCTCGATCGATGGGAGATGGTGAAGACCGGCGATGGTTGGCCGGGATTAGAAGGGATGGAGGAAGCAGGGGTAGGTGGGGAGAGGAAGAGGAGGAAGGGCACGGCTCTGGGGGATCTGTGGTTAGCGCGGTAGAGAGGGAGGGTGGAGATAAAGGCGAGGGAGAGCGGGGTGCCGTGGGGGAGTGGGTTAGGGATAAAGGTGGCTTCGGCCACCTTTTCCTCCTCTCCTTCACGTGCGCGAGCTGGGGCTCGGCATGGGCAGGCACGGGGGCATGGCAGGTGGGCCAGGGGAGGCAAGGCGGGGCAGACTCGGGCTGGTGGGGTCGCAAGGCAGGGGGAGAGGGAGAGGGAGGCTCGGTTAGAGCTAGGGTTAGAGGGAGGGGTAGCTCGGTTAGGGCTTTAGAGATGGGATAGGCTTCGGCCTGGGGTAGGGTTAGGGCTGGTGGGGCCTTGCTGGCCGAGAGAGAGGAGGAGGAGTAGCCTCGGCAGCGAGAGAGAGAGGTGAGGTAAGGCTTCGAAGAGCAAAGAGAGAGAGAGAGGGAGATAGAGAGGGAGAGAGAGAGAAAGAGAGAGACATGGGTGTGGTGGAGTGTTTTTGACAAGATCAAGCAAGATCAAGCAAAGATCAAACAAGATCTAGCAAAAGGAGTGGTAGAGCGAGGGATGGTGGTGAGGGGTGTTGGTATGCATGATCAAGTGAGAGAAAAGGATGGACAAGGTAATGATCTTACAAGCTCATGCAAAAGATGGAGGAGGTGGTGGTGAGGTGAGGCTTGTGATGCACATGGCAAGGAGAGAAGGAACAAGGTGAGGATTGAGAGAGAAAGGTTGGAGCTCAACAAAAGGAGAAACAATCAAAAACCAAAGAAAACCAAAGGAGATCCAGGGGTGGTGATGGTTGCATGGCCCATGCAAAAATATTGAATGCCATGTTTTAATCTTGTAAAAACAAGGTAAATAATCATGGCATTTATACATATGCATTCCAAAAATGGAGTAAAGCCAAGCTAAAGAATTTATAGAATTTGATCCACCCCACCCACATGAGCTAGAATAAAATCAAAATAAAAAGAGAAACAAGCTGATGGATAATGGGATGGTGGAATTATAAGGTGGTGACAAAGAAAGGTGGTGGAGTTGGAATAAAAGATATGCCCCCAACTCAACTTGGGCATCTAGCATTTATCAAGAACCAAATACAATGTATCAAGAGCCAAATACAATTAATAATGTGTATGAGAGAAGAACCAAATGGAAAAGGGTTTTATATGATGCTCAAATGCAAGGTGGCATGATGTCATGAGCATGATATAATTATGATGCAACAATTATATATAGGAAGTAGCATTTATATAGGCTAGGCTAGTAGCATTGCAATTGTTAGACAATTGGGATGCTACATGTGGATCATGAGAAGAACAAACATCCAATGACACTGGTGGATCCTTATGTGGTTTGTGAGAAGAACAGACATGCAATGACACTAGCTGTGGTTCATGAGAAGAACACACATGCAATGACACTGGTGGATCCATGTGTGGTTTCTGAAAAGAACAGACATGCAATCACACTAGGTGGATCCATGTGTGGTTTATGAGAAGAACAGCCATGCAATGACACTGGCTGTGGTTCATGAAAAGAACACACATGCAATGACACTGGTGGATCCATGTGTGGTTCATGAGAAGAACACACATGCAATGACACTGGTGGATCCTTATGTGGTTTGTTTAGAAGAACACACATGTAATGACTCTAGCCGTGGTTCATGAAAAGAACACACATGCAATGACACTGGTGGATCCATGTGTGGTTCATGAGAAGAACACACATGCAATGACACTGGTGTGGATCCATGTGTGGTTTGTTTAGAGGAACAAACATTCAATGACACTAGGTGTGGTTCATGAAAATAACAGACATGCAATGACACTGATGGATCCATATATGGTCTGTGGAAAGCACATACATGCAATGACTCTAGCTGTGGTTCATGAAAAGAACACACATGCAATGCCACTGGTGGATCCATGTGTGGTTCATGAGAAGAACAGACATGCAATGACACTGGTGGATCCATGTGTGGTTCATGAAAAGAACAGACATGCAATCACACTAGGTGGATCCATGTGTGGTTTGTAGAAAGAACATACATGCAATGACTCTAGCTGTGGTTCATGAATGGAACAGACATGCAGTGACACTAGGTGGATCCATGTGTGGTTCATGAGAAGAACAAACATCCAATGACACTGGTGGATCCTTATGTGGTTTGTGAGAAGAACAGACATGCAATGACACTGGCTGTGGTTCATGAGAAGAACACCCATGCAATGATACTGGTGGATCCATGTGTGTTTTGTGAAAATAATAGACATGCAATCACACTAGGTGGATCCATGTGTGGTTTGTTTAGAGGAACAGACATGCAATGACACTGGGTGTGGTTCATGAAAAGAATAGACATGCAACAACACTGGTGGATCCATATGTGGTTTGTGGAAAGCACAGCCATGCAATGACTCTAGCTGTGGTTCATGAAAAGAAAAGACATGCAATGACACTGGTGGATCCATGTGCGGTTCATGAGAAGAATATACGTGCAATGACACTCGTGGATCCTTATGTGGTTTGTTTAGAGGAACATACATGCAATAACACTGTGTGTGGTTCATGAGAAGAACACACATGCAATGACACTGGTGGATCCATGTGTGGTTCATGAAAAGAACAGACATGCAATCACACTAGGTGGATCCATGTGTGGTTTGTGGAAAGAACAAACATGCAATGACTCTAGTTGTGGTTCATGAAAAGAACAGACATGCAATGACACTTGGTGGATCGATATGTGGTGCATGAAAAGAACAGACATCCAATGACACTAGTGGATCCTTATGTGGTTTGTTTAGTAGAACAGACATGCAATGACATTGGGTGTGGTTCGTGAAAAGAATAGACATGCAATGACACTGGTGGATCCATATGTGGTTCATGAGAAGAACACACATCCAATGACATTGGTGGATCCTTATGAGGTTTGTGGAAAGCACAGACATACAATGACTCTAGTTGTGGTTCATGAAAAGAATAGACATGTAATGACACTAGGTGGATCCATGTGTGGTTCATGAGAAGAACACACATCCAATGACACTAGTGGATCCTTATGTGGTTTGTGAGAAGAACAGACATGTAATGACACTAGCTGTGGTTCATGAGAAGAACACACATGAAAAAACACTGGTGGATCCATGTGTGGTTTGTGAAAAGAACACACATGCAATCATAGTAGGTGGATCCATGTGTGGTTTGTGGAAAGAACAAACATGCAATGACTCTAGCTATGGTTCATGAAAAGAACACACATGCAATGATACTGGTGGATCCATGTGTGGTTCTTGAGAAGAACACACATGTAATGACACTGGTGGATCCTTATGTGGTTTGTGTAGAAGAACACACATGCAATGACTCTAGCCGTGGTTCATGAAAAGAACACACATGCAATGACACTGGTGTATCCATGTGTGGTTCATGAGAAGAACACACATGCAATGACACTGGTGGATCCTTATGTGGTTTGTTTAGAAGAACACACATGCAATGACTCTAGCTGTGGTTCATGTAAAGAACACACATGCAATGACACTGGTGGATCGATGTGTGGTTTGTGAAAAGAACTAAAATGCATGACTCTAGGTGGATACATGTGTAGTTTTTTTAGAGGAACATACATGCAATGACACTGGGTGTGGTTCATGAAACGAACAAACATGCAATGAGACGTGGATCCATATGTGGTTTGTGGAAAGCACAAACTGAAGGGAATATGCCCGAGAGGCAATAATAAAGTGGTTATTATCTTATTCCTTGTTTATGATAAATGTTTATTTTGCATTCTATAATTGTATTGATAGGAAACGTCAATACTTGTGTGTTTAATAAACAAATAAAAGGTTCCTAGTCATGCCTCTCTTATAGACTAGCTCGTTGATTAACAAGATGATCAAGGTTTCCTGATCATGGACATTGGATGTTTTTAATAACGAGGTCACAACATTGGTGGAATTATGTGATGAACATTCATCCGAAGTATAGTATTACGATCAGAGTCATTATGTTTATATTACTATAACATCATACGAAGTAATCTTAGTCCTTAGACCATGAGATCATGTTAATTGCTAACACTGGAAGAGTATCTTGATAACATTAAACGTCACACCGTAACAGGGTGACTATAAAGGTGGGTTCAGTGCTACGAAGGTGTTATGTTGAGGCTCATGGATCAAGAGTGCGATTTTTCCATCCCGATGACGGATAGATATACTCTAGGCCCTCTCGGTGATATCACATTGAAATAGCTTGCAAGCAAGTGATGTGATCACTAGAATGTTATATCACGGGAACGAGAAAAGAGTGCATGTCGGTAACGAGATCAAACTAGGTATTTGGATACCGATGATCGAATCTCGGGCATGTAATATATCGCGAGACAAAGGGATTTAGTTACTACGTTAAAGGTTCACACGATCACAAGAGTCATCGTTGAATATGTGGGAGTCAATACGGATCTCCAGGTCCCGCCGCTGATTATTGATCAGAGAGGGGTCTCGATCATATCTGCGTTATTCATGAACCGTAGGGTGACACACTTAAGGGATACCGACACCGTTTGGAGCAAATATGTTTCAAATAAAGATTTAAGAAAGCACTGGAATCATTTCGATGGAAACCGGAATTGTTTCGGGTGAAATTGCAGAATCTGGTTCTGCATGTGATATTGAAATGTTGCAGGGGTTTTATGTGAATGTTTGTTAATTAATGTAATGGACAAAATTCTGAATAAAATAAATAAAATAGTTTTATTTAATGAGAGCTTGCATTAAATTTGGTGGAAATTTAATGCATGTGTGAGTGGAATTTTGAGTGGAGGCTTTTTATGGGAGTGGGAGCTCCACCCACATGAATGTGGAAGAGGTGGGAGCACCACCATGGCTGCCACGCCATGGCCCTTGGGTGCCCCCCTCTCCCCTATAAAAGGCCCCCCTCTCCTCCTCACAAACCACACCTCCTTGTGAAGGATCTCTCTCCCCCTCTAGTATTATTTCCCCATGGTCTCGGATTAGCGAGATACATGTTCCCGGTGGCTTTCTCTGGAAAGGAGTTGCTGCTTCCGCTGCTTTGCTGGAGCGAGGGACGGAGGTTGTCGGGGTACCGGACGTGTGTGCGATCACGGATGCACCACTGCTTTGCGGTGCTGGACTTGGTGGTGCTGGAGCTGGATCTGATGGACGTGCTGGAGCCGGACCTGCTGGACTTCATCACGATCTTGAGATCGGCAAGTGTACGACTACATCAACCATGAGTTCCTACTCGTTAACAAAGATCGTTGTCTACGAGGGTGTTCTCGTTGGATGTATGTCCACCCGTTGCTTTGTACCTAGTAGATAGATCTTGGCGTGTAGTTCACACCGTAGGAAATTTTTTGTTTTCTATGCTGCGGACCCAACAGTGGTATTAGAGCCTGATCTATGCGTAGGTGCTTTGCACGGGTAGTACACATATGTTTATATGTGGGCGATGATGATCATGTTATTGCATCTTCTATGTACTTTGGATATTGGTGGCATAGTGGGATGAAGCGGCCTAGACCAACCTTACATGTCATCGTACATGAGACCGGTTCCACGACTGACATGCAACTAGTTTTGCATAAGTGGCTAGCGGGTGTCTATCTCTCTTACTATAGTCAATATCTGATTTACAACGAGTTGCTAATAACTTGGTTATCCTCGTTGTGGTTCATGTTCATAGGTAAGACCGGTTCTATCTCCGAAAGCCCTAAGCCACGTAAAACTTACAATTGATAAATTAGAGGCGTCTAGTTTAGATCGTTGCTGGGCTAGTGTCTTGATATGGTATTGTTGTAAGTAGATGTATGATAGATACTCTTACAACTCACTTAACGTGTAAGTTCCATAGACCTTGGCCTTACACACAAAGGAATGATAGAGATCATACCACGATGCATATGATGGTGATCAAATGCATGGACCATATCATCTCACTTTACACATTAGATGTTTGCATCTTATATTGCTAGTTTGGCACTTTTAGTAGCATTGTAAGATGATCCCTCATTTAAATATCAAGATAAAATGTGTTCTTCCTTAAGTATGCACCGTTCTATGGATCGTGTTTCGAGACATCACGTGATGATCGGGTGTTCTCAACTCTACGCTTTCATGCAACGGGTGTAAGACAGTTTTACACACGCGAATACTAAGGTTCTTACTTGGCGAGCCTAGCATGTACAGACATGGCCTCGGAACACAGACCGAAAGGTTAAGCATGAGTCATATAGTTAATGTGATCACCATATTGATGCTCTCCTTTGAAGCTACACCGACTCACGTGATGATCAGACTTGGTGTAGTGGATTTGGTTCATGTAATCACCAAAAAGGCATGATGGATGTCGTTTTTGAGTGGGAGTTCATTTCTAATTTGGATTAGTCGAGCTCAATTTTTCATAAACTAAATCGAAGTGAATTTGCATAATTTGTTGTAGTCATTGGCATCTGTTCACTACCTTATGCTTAGTTTTAATTGAGATAATAGAACTATAGATTTCTGGATATTTACTTTACGAACTGGTATCGTATTGTTTTGAATGTCAATTTAAAGCTTATAAGTCCTATGGCAAACTTTCAGCAAACTCTATTTACTCCATGAAGTTTAATAAGTAGTATTAAATCAAGAGTAAGAATTCCAATGTTAGTATCTAAAGTATCATGTTTGCCTCCATGATTATTGATATTCAAAAGTTGTTTTAATATCAAGGTTATCTAGGAGCTGAAAGAATTGTTTCAGGAACCATCATGTGTGAAAGATATTGTGATATCTGAAATAATGTTTTTGGTTGCATTATGATAGAGTATAATTTAGCAAAATACATATTCTCATATTGTATGAGAATTTGTGAAGGATGGAGATGCTAGGCATCCGAATCTCCCAAAAAGGTGTTGGGAACTAACATTATACTCACGATTCTTCCTTATAGGCTATAGTAGCTTGATCATGAAAGTTGTCATGATAAGGTTGAATAGAAGATGTAAGTAAAATGTTTACTACACTAATAGATTACTAAAGAACGGATTTTTGAAAGAACACCAAACATTTGATGATGGTGATCCACTTCAAAGTGCAAGTCCAAAGGTATTAGTATTTGACTATATACGCTTTGTACTATGTGTCATGTAAATGACACCACTACTGATGTTGATAGATTCTTTTAAAAGAAAAGGAATTGTTGAAAGAGAATCTATAAAATATTTGGCAGAAAAGAAAAGGTTGGGGATGTCCAACTTAGGTATATAGAAGATATACATGTTATGGCTGTATTCCTTGCTTGTTAATCAATGTGGTTCTGAGGTATTGGATACCGGTATAGGATACCGAATTGGTTGGTGTGAAGTGTCATACAGAACAACACAATTCATGAACTACAACGGCCTAAGTAACTAGCAAGAGAATAAGTGATGATGTTCATCGAAAACAAATAAAGTGTTATTGTGTTTTTCGTTGTCGTCAAACCTATCCTTCAAGATTTGTCTTAATAATTGTTATTTTGTTCCGGTGTTACGAGAATGATGGTTGTTCAAATAATTACCATATTCCATAAAGGATGGATGAACTTTTACAAATCTAGTTGGAGAAATCACATCCATAAATATTATTGCTAAAATGTTGTAAGACAAATGATTGGAAGATCACTTATTAAGTGACATCGTTGTTTGAATTATATTGGAAAGTAAACATGAAGAAACTCCATGTTGATGGATTTTTGGAGTCTTTTGATTTTGATCAATTGACGCTTGTGAAACTTTCCTCGAGATAATTGAAACTCCGTCCATAGGCCAAAGAGGAACGGATGACTAATTTATTGGATATTATGCATGTTGATGTATATAGTACATTATGTGTAGCCATATGCGATGGATCTCTTGGCTTCATATGCTTTCTCCAGAAATTTGAGTGAATATATCTATATATTTACTTAATAAGGAAGAAGTATGAAACATTTGAAAATTGTTCAAAGATTTTCAAGATGAAGTGAAAAATCATTGTAACAAGAAAATAAAAGAGTTTATGATTTGATCATAAAGGAAGATATTTGAGTTACAGGTTTAGCAAAACACCTAAGATTTCAGGAATTGTTCCATAAATTTGCATTTCCCGATAAACCACAAGATTATGGTATGTTCGAGAAATCAAATCAAACCTTGTTTGACATGGTAAGATCAAAGGTGTCATTTATAAAACTGCCATTATGTTTTAAGGATTAAAGCTTTAGAGACTACCGCTTTTACACTGAAAAGAGCACCATCGTGATCCGTTGAAATGACACCATATGAGTTATGGTTTGGGATAAAACCCGAATTGTCTTTTCTTAAATTTTGGTATGCTATGCATATGTAAAATGTTTACAACCAAAGTCGGATAAGCACGTCTTTGTAGGTTATCCCAAATAATTTGTTGGGAATTCCTCCATAACACCGAGGACAAAAGAGTTTGTCGCTTGGAACGTCAAGTTTCTTGAGAAGGAATTTTTCATGAAAAGTTAAGTGGGAGGACAATAGAACTTTGATAAGGTTGTTAAACCTTAGCTATATGTGCTAAGTAGCGCATCGCCGGAAAGTGTCCTGGTGGCGGCCACAATGCTCATGGCTCCCGTGATTACAAAGGGTGTGATCTTGGAGATTAGAGTTCCTATTGAACCATGTGGGTCGGTAAGGATCAAATAGTAAGAATCAAACAGAAGTCGTTATTGTTTTGACAATGATGAACCGACTGCATGTAAAGAAGCGATGATGGGCCCTGACTCCATAAAATGACTAGAAGTCATAGAATCCGTGATAGTATCCATACACGAGAAATCAAATTTCTGAACTTGGAAGATCCTCCGGAAAGGAATGAAGCCTATCGGTTGTGTTTGGATCTATAAAGAAATAGACATGGATGTTTAACATCTATGAAATAGTCGACATGTCGGAAAGAGGTTTACGGCAATGTTCAAGGAGTTGACTATGACAAGATTTGATCTTTCATAGCGATATTTAGTCTTGACGGATTAATGTAGCAACCACTACATATAATTTGGTATATGGTAGTTGAATAAACAAAACAAGGTTCTTCTAATAGAATGGTTACCTAGGACGTGTACATGACACAGTCCAAAGGGTTTTGTTAATTCAAAGGGTGCTAAAAGGGCATGCAAACTTCAATAGTTGAAGTGAGCATAGCGGAGTTGGAATCTTCACCATGATGAAAATGTTAAAAGAGTTTAATTTCATCAGAGATGATGAAGATGCTTGCATTTGCAAGAAATTAAGTGGGAGCGTTGAGACATATTTCTAATACATTATGTAGAGGACATGGTGTTGATTGGAAATGATGTATCTTGTATTGACATAAGTTAAGAATTTCATTAAAATAGGATTTCGATGAAAGACTTGGGAAAAACCGGAATATTTGGCATCAATGTCTATATGGATAGATTGAGGCACTAATATGGTTATGCCAGACGTACATATATGAGATATTGAAAGGGTTCAATATGGAAACAACAAGAAAGGTTCTTGCTGGATGGAAAGGATTGTATCAAGATTCAAGTGTTTCAACACTTGGTGAGTAAAATCACATGAATATTTTGATCGATTATACCGTGATATGTATATATCCAGATATGTCCTATGTTCTAAATGTTATTAGCACATACCAGAATGATTCATAAGATCATCATTGGACGATAGTAAAGGTATTCTTATGAGCTTTGGAAGAACTAAGAATATTTCATGTATAAGTGACAAATAGTTAAAGGTACTTCATTGTAAAGTGTTACATTGATAGTAGTTTTGTCACAAGATACAAATTAAATTTATCTCAATTTAGACTATGGGTGGCACAATGTAATGGAAAGGATGTTCCATGATGGATTTGGATGAGTTCCAAAGTTGAGACATTGTGACGGATACTACAACAAAAGGCTAAGTATATGACTGCTATAGTAGCAGCAAAGGAGGGCATTTGTGTTAAGTAGTTTGTTATCAAACTAGGTGTGGTTCAAAGTGGGCTAATACTATGAAGATATATTGTATGACAATAATATCAACATATTTTAAACCCGAACGAACCGAAGGTCTCACCAAAGGACCAAATTTATATAATGCCATCTCATTTGAGAATGAGTGATGCGTAGAGACGCAAAGACATGCAAATACACACGGACCTGAAACTGTCAGATCTAGAGATTATGTTAACCACTAGCAATTGCGTATATGCAACACTAGAAAGCCATAGGTGTTCAATACGCAAAGTTTTTCAAACTAGATTATTGACTCTAGTGCAAGTGGGAGACTGAAGGGAATATGCCCGAGAGGCAATAATAAAGTGGTTATTATCTTATTCCTTGTTGATGATAAATGTTTATTTTGCATGCTATAATTGTATTGATAGGAAACGTCAATACATGTGTGTTTAATAAACAAATAAAAGGTTCCTAGTCATGCCTCTCTTATAGACTAGCTCGTTGATTACCAAGATGATCAAGGTTTCCTGATCATGGACATTGGATGTTGTTAATAACGAGGTCACAACATTGGTGGAATGATGTGATGAACATTCATCCGAATTATAGAATTACGATCAGAGTCATTATGTTTATATTTATATAACATCATACGAAGTAATCTTAGTCCTTAGACCATGAGATCATGTTAATTGCTAACACTGGAAGAGTATCTTGATAACATCAAACGTCACACCGTAACAGGGTGACTATAAAGGTGGGTTCAGTGCTACGAAGGTGTTATGTTGAGGCTCATGGATCAAGAGTGGGATTTGTCCATCCCGATGACAGATAGATATACTCTGGGCCCTCTCGGTGATATCACATTGAAATAGCTTGCAAGCAAGTGATGTGATCACTAGAATGATATATCACGGGAACGAGAAAAGAGTGCATGTCGGTAACGAGATCAAACTGGGTATTTGGATACCGATGATCGAATCTCGGGCATGTAATATATCGCGAGACAAAGGGATTTAGTTACTACGTTAAAGGTTCACACGATCACAAGAGTCATCGTTGAATATGTGGGAGTCAATACGGATCTCTAGGTCCCGCTGCTGATTATTGATCAGAGGGGGGTCTCGATCATGTCTGCATTATTCACGAACCGTAGGGTGACACACTTAAGGGATACACCATTTGGAGGAAATATGTTTCAGATAAAGATTTAAGAAAGCGCTGGAATCATTTCGATGGAAACCGGAATTTGTGAAGGATGGAGATGCTAGGCATCCGAATCTCCCAAAAAGGTGTTGGGAACTAACATTATACTCACGATTCTTCCTTATAGGCTATAGTAGCTTGATCATGAAAGTTTTCATGATAAGGTTGAATAGAAGATGTAAGTAAAATGTTTACTACACTAATAGATTACTAAAGAACGGATTTTTGAAAGAACACCAAACATTTGATGATGGTGATCCACTTCAAAGTGCAAGTCCAAAGGTATTAGTATTTGACTATATACGCTTTGTACTATGTGTCATGTAAATGACACCACTACTGATGTTGATAGATTCTTTTAAAAGAAAAGGAATTGTTGAAAGAGAATCTATAAAATATTTGGCAGAAAAGAAAAGGTTGGGGATGTCCAACTTAGGTATATAGAAGATATACATGTTATGGCTGTATTCCTTGCTTGTTAATCAATGTGGTTCTGAGGTATTGGATACCGGTATAGGATACCGAATTGGTTGGTGTGAAGTGTCATACAGAACAACACAATTCATGAACTACAACGGCCTAAGTAACTAGCAAGAGAATAAGTGATGATGTTCATCGAAAACAAATAAAGTGTTATTGTGTTTTTCGTTGTCGTCAAACCTATCCTTCAAGATTTGTCTTAATAATTGTTATTTTGTTCCGGTGTTACGAGAATGATGGTTGTTCAAATAATTACCATATTCCATAAAGGATGGATGAACTTTTACAAATCTAGTTGGAGAAATCACATCCATAAATATTATTGCTAAAATGTTGTAAGACAAATGATTGGAAGATCACTTATTAAGTGACATCGTTGTTTGAATTATATTGGAAAGTAAACATGAAGAAACTCCATGTTGATGGATTTTTGGAGTCTTTTGATTTTGATCAATTGACGCTTGTGAAACTTTCCTCGAGATAATTGAAACTCCGTCCATAGGCCAAAGAGGAACGGATGACTAATTTATTGGATATTATGCATGTTGATGTATATAGTACATTATGTGTAGCCATATGCGATGGATCTCTTGGCTTCATATGCTTTCTCCAGAAATTTGAGTGAATATATCTATATATTTACTTAATAAGGAAGAAGTATGAAACATTTGAAAATTGTTCAAAGATTTTCAAGATGAAGTGAAAAATCATTGTAACAAGAAAATAAAAGAGTTTATGATTTGATCATAAAGGAAGATATTTGAGTTACAGGTTTAGCAAAACACCTAAGATTTCAGGAATTGTTCCATAAATTTGCATTTCCCGATAAACCACAAGATTATGGTATGTTCGAGAAATCAAATCAAACCTTGTTTGACATGGTAAGATCAAAGGTGTCATTTATAAAACTGCCATTATGTTTTAAGGATTAAAGCTTTAGAGACTACCGCTTTTACACTGAAAAGAGCACCATCGTGATCCGTTGAAATGACACCATATGAGTTATGGTTTGGGATAAATGTTTATTTTGCATGCTATAATTGTATTGATAGGAAACGTCAATACATGTGTGTTTAATAAACAAATAAAAGGTTCCTAGTCATGCCTCTCTTATAGACTAGCTCGTTGATTACCAAGATGATCAAGGTTTCCTGATCATGGACATTGGATGTTGTTAATAACGAGGTCACAACATTGGTGGAATGATGTGATGAACATTCATCCGAATTATAGAATTACGATCAGAGTCATTATGTTTATATTTATATAACATCATACGAAGTAATCTTAGTCCTTAGACCATGAGATCATGTTAATTGCTAACACTGGAAGAGTATCTTGATAACATCAAACGTCACACCGTAACAGGGTGACTATAAAGGTGGGTTCAGTGCTACGAAGGTGTTATGTTGAGGCTCATGGATCAAGAGTGGGATTTGTCCATCCCGATGACGGATAGATATACTCTGGGCCCTCTCGGTGATATCACATTGAAATAGCTTGCAAGCAAGTGATGTGATCACTAGAATGATATATCACGGGAACGAGAAAAGAGTGCATGTCGGTAACGAGATCAAACTGGGTATTTGGATACCGATGATCGAATCTCGGGCATGTAATATATCGCGAGACAAAGGGATTTAGTTACTACGTTAAAGGTTCACACGATCACAAGAGTCATCGTTGAATATGTGGGAGTCAATACGGATCTCTAGGTCCCACTGCTGATTATTGATCAGAGGGGGGTCTCGATCATGTCTGCATTATTCACGAACCGTAGGGTGACACACTTAAGGGATACACCATTTGGAGGAAATATGTTTCAGATAAAGATTTAAGAAAGCGCTGGAATCATTTCGATGGAAACCGGAATTGTTTCGGGTGAAATTGCAGAAACTGGTTCTGCATGTGATATTGAAATGTTGCAGGGGTTTTATGTGAATGTTTGTTAATTAATGTAATGGAAAAAATTCTGAATAAAATAAATAAAATAGTTTTATTTAATGAGAGCTTGCATTAAATATGGTGGAAATTTAATGCATGTGTGAGTGGAATTTTGAGTGGAGGCTTTTTATGGGAGTGGGAGCTCCACCCACATGAATGTGGAAGAGGTGGGAGCACCACCATGGCTGCCTAGCCATGGCCCTTGGGTGCCCCCCTCTCCCCTATAAAAGGCCCCCCTCTCCTCCTCACAAACCACACCTCCTTGTGAAGGATCTCTCTCCCCCTCTAGTATTATTTCCCCATGGTCTCGGATTAGCGAGATACATGTTCCCGGTGGCTTTCTCTGGAAAGGAGTTGCTGCTTCCGCTACTTTGCTGGAACGAGGGACGGAGGTTGTCGGGGTACCGGACGTGTGTGCGATCACGGATGCACCGCTGCTTTGCGGTGCTGGACTTGGTGGTGCTGGAGCTGGATCTGATGGACGTGCTGGAGCCGGACCTGCTGGACTTTATCACGATCTTGAGATCAGCAAGTGTACAACCACATCAACCACGAGTTCCTACTCGTTAACAAAGCTCGTTGTCTACGAGGGTAAGTTCTCGTTGTATGTATGTCCACCCGTTGCTTTGTACCTAGTAGATAGATCTTGGCGTGTAGTTCACACCGTAGGAAATTTTTTGTTTTCTATGCTGCGGACCCAACACAGACATGCAATGACTCTAACTGTGGTTCATTAAAAGAACAGACATGCAATGACACTGGGTGTGGTTCATGAGAAGAACACACATGCAATGACAATGGTGGATACATGTGTGGTTAATGAAAAGAATAGACATGCAATCACACTAGGTGGATCCATGTGTGGTTTGTGGAAAGAACAAACATGCAATGACTCTAGTTGTGGTTCATGAAAAGAACAGACATGCAATGACACTGGGTGGATCCATGTGTGGTTCATGAGAAGAATAGACATCCAATGACACTGGTGGATCCTTATGTGGTTTGTGAGAAGAACATACATGCAATGACACTGGCTGTGGTTTATGAGAAGAACACACATGCAATGACACTGGTGGATCCATGTGTGGTTTGTGAAAAGAATAGTCATGCAATGACACTAGGTGGATCCATATGTGGTTTGTGAGAGGAACATACATGCAATGACACTGGCTATGGTTCATGAGAAGAACACACATGCAATGACACTAGTGGATCCATGTGTGGTTTGTGAAAAGAACACACATGCAATCACACTAGGTGGATCCATGTGTGGTTTATGGAAAGAACAGACATGCAATGACACTGGTGGATCCATGTGTAGTTCATGAGAAGAACACACATCCAATGGCACCGGTGGATCCTTATGTGGTTCATGAAAAGAGCAGACATGCAATGACACTGGTGGATCCCTATGTGGTTTGTGAAAAGAACAGACATGCAATGACACTGGCTGTGGTTTATGAGAAGAACACACATGCAATGACACTGGTGGATCCATGTGTGGTTTGTGAAAAGAATAGTCATGCAATCACACTAGGTGGATCCATATGTGGTTTGTGAGAGGAACATACATGCAATGACACTGGCTGTGGTTCATGAGAAGAACGCACATGCATTGACACTGGTGGATCCATGTGTGGTTTGTGAAAAGAACACACATGCAATCACACTAGGTGGATCCATGTGTGGTTTATGGAAAGAACAGACATGCAATGACTCTAGCTGTGGTTCATGAAAAGAACACACATGCAATGACACTGGTGGATCCATGTGTGGTTCATGAGAAGAACACACATGCAATGACATTGGGTGTGGTTCATGAGAAGAATAGACATGCAATGACACTGGTGGATCCATATGTGGTTCATGAGAAGAACACACATCCAATGACACTGGTGGATCCTTATGTGGTTTGTGGAAAGCACAGACATGCAATGACTCTAGCTGTGGTTCATGAAAAGAACATACATGCAATGCCACTGGGTGGATCCATGTGTGGTTCATGAGAAGAACACACATCCAATGACACTGGTGGATCCTTATGTGGTTTGTGAGAAGAACAGACAAGCAATGACACTGGCTGTGGTTCATGAGAAGAAAACACATGCAATGACACTTGTGGATCCATGTGTGGTTTGTGAAAAGAACACACATGCAATCACACTAGGCGGATCCATGTGTGGTTTGTGGAAAGAACAGACATGCAATGACACTAGTGGATCCATATGTGGTTCATGAGAAGAACACACATCCAATGAAACTAGTGGATACTTATGTGGTTTGTGGAAAGCACAGACATGCAATGACTCTAGCTGTGGGTCATGAAAAGAACAGACATGCAATGACACTGGGTGGATCCATGTGTGGTTCATGAGAAGAACACACATCCAAGGACATTGGTGGAACCTTATGTGGTTTGTGAGAAGAACCGACATGCAATGACACTGGCTATGGTTCATGAGAAGAACACACATGAAATGACAATGGTGGATCCATGTGTGGTTTGTGAAAAGAACAGACATTCAATCACACTAGGTGGATCCATGTGTGGTTTGTGGAAAGAACAGACATGCAATGACTCTAGCTATGGTTCATTAAAAGAACACACATGCAGTGACACTAGGTGTAGTCCATGTGTGGTTTGTGAAAAGAACAGACATGCAATCACACTAGGTGGATCCATGGGTGGTTTGTGAGAAGAACAGACATGCAATGACACTGGCTGTGGTTCATGAGAAGAACACACATGCAATGACACTGGTGGATCCATGTGTGGTTCATGAAAAGAACAAACATGCAATGACACTAGTTGATCCATATGTGGTTTGTGGAAAGCACAGACATGCAATGACTCTAGCTGTGGTTCATGAAAAGAACAGACATGCAATGACACTGGGTGGATCCATGTGTGGTTCATGAGAAGAACACACATCCAATGACACTAGTGGATCCTTATGTGTTTTGTGTAGAAGAACACACCCGCAATGACTCTAGCTGTGGTTTGTGAGAAGAACACACATGCAATGACACTTGTGTATCCATGTGTGGTTCATGAAAAGAACATACATGCAATGACACTAGTGGATCCTTATGTGTTTTTTTAGAGGAACAGACATGCAATGACACTAGGTGTGGTTCATGAAAAGAACAGACATGCAATGACACTCGTGGATCCATGTGTAGTTCATGAGAAGAACACACATCCAATGACATTGGTGGATCCTTATGTGGTTCATGAAAAGAGAAGACATGCAATGACACTGGTGCATCCCTATGTGGTTTGTGAAAAGAACAGACATGCAATAACACTGGCTATGGTTTATGAGAAGAACACACATGCAATGACACTGGTGGATCCATGTGTGGTTTGTGAAAAGAATAGGCATGCAATCACACTAGGTGGATCCATATGCGGTTTGTGAGAGGAACATACATGCAATGACACTGGCTGTGGTTCATGAGAAGAACACACATGCAATGACACTGGTGGATCCATGTGTGGTTTGTGAAAAGAACACACATGCAATCACACTAGGTGGATCCATGTGTGGTTTATGGAAAGAACAGACATGCAATGACACTGGTGGATCCATATGTGGTTCATGAGAAGAACACACATCCAATGACACTGGTGGATCCTTATGTGGTTTGTGGAAAGCACAGACATGCAATGACTCTAGCTGTGGTTCATGAAAAGAACATACATGCAATGCCACTGGGTGGATCCATGTGTGGTTCATGAGAAGAACACACATCCAATGACACTGGTGGATCCTTATGTGGTTTGTGAGAAGAACAGACAAGCAATGACACTGGCTGTGGTTCATGAGAAGAAAACACATGCAATGACACTTGTGGATCCATGTGTGGTTTGTGAAAAGAACACACATGCAATCACACTAGGCGGATCCATGTGTGGTTTGTGGAAAGAACAGACACGCAATTACACTAGTGGATCCATATGTGGTTCATGAGAAGAACACACATACAATGAAACTAGTGGATACTTATGTGGTTTGTGGAAAGCAGAGACATGCAATGACTCTAGCTATGGGTCATGAAAAGAACAGACATGCAATGACACTGGGTGGATCCATGTGTGGTTCATGAGAAGAACACACATCCAATGACACTGGTGGATCCTTATGTGGTTTTTGAGAAGAACCGACATGCAATGACACTGGCTATGGTTCATGAGAAGAACACACATGAAATGACAATGGTGGATCCATGTGTGGTTTGTGAAAAGAATAGACATTCAATCACACTAGGTGGATCCATGTGTGGTTTTTGGAAAGAACAGACATGAAATGACTCTAGCTATGGTTCATTAAAAGAACACACATGCAATGAAACTGGGTGTGGTCCATGTGTGGTTTGTGAAAAGAACAGACATGCAATCACACTAGGTTGATCCATGGGTGGTTTGTGAGAAGAACAAACATGCGATGACACTGGCTGTGGTTCATGCGAAGAAGACACATGCAATGACACTGGTGGATCCATGTGTGGTTCATGAAAAGAACAAACATGCAATGACACTAGTTGATCCATATGTGGTTTGTGGAAAGCACAGACATGCAATGACTCTAGCTGTGGTTCATGAAAAGAACAGACATGCAATGACACTCGGTGGATCCATGTGTAGTTCATGAGAAGAACACACATCCAATGACACTAGTGGATCCTTATGTGGTTTGTGTAGAAGAACACACCTGCAATGACTCTAGCTGTGGTTTGTGAGAAGAACACACATGCAATGACACTTGTGTATCCATGTGTGGTTCATGAAAAGAACATACATGAAATGACACTAGTGGATCCTTATGTGTTTTTTAGAGGAACAGACATGCAATGACACTGGGTGTGGTTCATGAAAAGAACAGACATGCAATAACACTGGGGGATCCAGGTGTAGTTCATGAGAAGAACACACATCCAATGACACTGGTGGATCCTTATGTGGTTCATGAAAAGAGCAGACATGCAATGACACTGGTGGATCCCTATGTGGTTTGTGACATGCAATGACACTGGTGGATCCTTATGTGGTTGGTTTAGAAGAACATACATGCAATGACTCTAGCTGTGGTTCATGAAAAGAACACACATGCAATGACACTGGTGGATCCATGTGTGGTTTGTTAAAAGAACTGACATGCAATGACACTGGGTGTGGTTCATGACAAGAACACACATCCAATGACATTGGGTGGATCCTTATGTGGTTTGTGGAAAGCACAGACATGCAATGACTCTAGCTATGGTTCATGAAAAGAACAAACATGCAATGACACTGGGTGGATCCATGTGTGGTTCATGAGAAGAACACACATCCAATGACCCCTATCTGTGGTTCATGAAAAGAACAGACATGCAATGACACTGGTGGATCCATATGTGGTTTGTGGAAGTAACAGACATGCAATGACTCTAGGTATGGTTCATGAAAAGAACAGATATGCAATAACACTGGTGGATCCATGTGTGGTTCATGAGAAGAACACACATCCAATGACACTGGTGGATCCTTATGTGGTTCATGGAAAGAACAAACATGCAATGACACTGGTGGATCCTTATGTGGTTTGTTTAGAAGAACACACATGCAATGACACTGGGTGTGGTTCATGAAAAGAGCACACATGCAATGACACTGGTGGATCCATGTGTGGTTTATGAGAAGTACACACATCCAATGAACTCTAGTGGATCTATCTTGGTATAATTTGATGTATGCCATGATGTATTTCATTGTAGAAGATACTTTCCATTTTTATACTACTCAGTTTTGCCCTTGGTTTTATGTGGTACTACTCAGTTTTGCCCCCCTCTCTCTATCTTTCGTAGAATCCCAAACCTGTGCTCACCCTGTCTGCTACTCCCTGATTGGTTGTCACAGTTGTCACGTGGATCGTGCGCACCAACCGTGGATTCTGTGCGATCCAACGATGATTGTTGCACACGTCGTGCCCTTCATAGTACAGTGTGAGACAGCATGGACGTCTCCCTCAGCGAGACTTCTACAAGAAGGAACACGATGTCGTCCGTGGAAAAAGTCGTCTGATGGCTCAATGCACGTTGCCCAGAAAAATGCTTGATGGCGGTGTTGATGTAGATCTCGTTGGGAACCCCAAGAGGAAGGTATGATGAGCACAGCAGCAAGTTTCCCTCAGTTATGAAAGCAAGGTTTAATCGAACCAGTAGGAGCAAGGAAACACCCTAAAGGTGTTACTAGCTGAGCTTTGGCAGGGCGCACTACCGGTGCTAGTAGCAACGTGGAGACCTGCACAACACAACCACAGAACTTTGTCCCCAACTTGCAATGAGGTTTTCAATCTCACCATGTTTTGTGGAAAACAAAGGATTAAACGTATCAAATGGAAAGAAGTAATAGCTTGCAGAAAGTAAACACAAAACAGTAAACAGTTTATAGAATGTATGTAAAAGACAAGGACCGGGATCCATAGTTCACTAGAGGTGGCTCTCCTTAGATAGAAAACATGCTGGGTGAACAAATTATAGCGGGGCAATTGACAAACATCGAGAAAGCAATAAATGCATATACTAATCATGTTGACTCCTTTGAGACTTGATTGGGAATTACAACATTATACATAGACCGCCATCCAACTGCATCTATGACTAATAATCCACCTTCAGGTTATCATCCGAACCCCCTCCAGTATTAAGTTGCAAGCAACATATTATTGTTTTACGAACTGCGTGTAAAGTAAACAATACGATTGTTCTATGAACAAAGGATTGTTGTTTTCTCCCTAGTAGCAACAACACATCTAGTACCTTAGAGATTTCTGTCACTTCCCCAGATTACCAGAGGCATGAACCCACTATCGAGCATAAATACTAACTCTTGGAGTTGCGAGCATCTACTTGGCCAAGATAGCTACTAACAACGGAAAGCATGCAAGATCACAAATAACAAAGACATGATAGAATCAATAATAAATATGAAATAGAATCTCAATATCCATCATATCCCCGCAAACACAACATGCAGAATTACAAATAGATGATCTTGATCATGAACGGAGCTCACAAGATCTAGACATGAAAGCACAAAGGAGGAGAACCAGCCATCTAGCTACTACATGGATCCGTAGTCCAAGGATGAACTACTCACGCATCACACCGGAGGATTGCATGGTGATGAAGAAGGCCTCCAAGGTGAATTCCCCTCTCCGGCAGGGTGCCAGGAAGAGCTTCAGATCCCTCCTGATCTAGGGATGGAGATGACGGCGGCTATAGTCTTTTTCGTGGATTTTTGATAGAGCACTTAGGGTTTACGTCCCGAGGGCATCTTATAGTCAGAAGGGGAGGCCGAGGGGGTGCCAGGGGCCACCACACCACCCCTGGCACGGGCCCAGCCTGGCCGTGCGTCCAGGTGGTGTGGCCAGCCTCTGGCCCTTCTCCGTCTCGTATTCTGGCACTTGATGACTTCGGAAAAATAGGCACTTTGGCTTTTGTCCCGTCCAATTCCGAGAATATTCATTTTCTGACTTTCTTCGAACCAAAAACAGCAGAAAACAGGCAGCTGGCACTATGGCTCTTGTTAATAGGTTAGTCCAAGAAATCATATGAAAAGTACTCCAAAGTTGGAACAAAACACAAGAAAGTGGATAAAACTAAGAATGGAACATCAAAAATTATAGATACATTTGCAATGTATCAACATCCCCGAGCTTAACTCCTGCTCGTCCTCGAGTAGGTAAGTGATAAAAAGAAAGAATAATTTTTGAGGTGACATGCACCATCAAAGACTTGATCAAAGTATTTGCAAGACATTCAAAGCTGGGATCATAGTACTTCAATCATAACATGAAAGTCAAAGTTCTAGAAATAAGCAAAGAAACTATGATGCAACATGAAAAGGCACAAACAAAAGATTCATGAATAACAATGCTTTGCAAGACGTTTGTTTGTTTCACATAAAGAAAACATAGAATAATAGTATTCAGCTTGTCCCTCATAGAGTAGCAAATATAAATGCATAGGACACCTTCAAAGTTCATAAGAGTGACTAGATACAAATATTTTAAAACAAGTAATATCAAAGTATGCATCAATCAACTAGTATTGGGACAATGCACATAGAACTAAGAATGGCCACTATGCTCTCAAAGTAGGTGCATAAAGGTAGAAGGTGGAGACTCAATATAATGGTGGAAGAAAGGCCTTTTTTAAAAGGAAGTAGGGATTCAAGTCTCATAAAGAGCTTCCAAAAATTATGGTACTTATATCTTTCAGATCTCATTGGCCCTATCATAAGCATCTTGAAGGTGATTAAGGTTAAAGTGACACAACTAAGAGGATATGCTTGACAAGTTATAAACCGAAATCTCATGCCCCTTACTTACGAAGACCGATCCTCATGCTACTCAACTTCAGTCACGAGCAAGCTCTTGTCATTGTAAGTATATGTGTATTATTAAGAACCGCCAACGAGGTACCCCTTGCACATGATACAGGAGCTTTCCCATAATCAAAATGACAAGGCAAGCAGACAATGAGCATCTCAGCGATCTTTTGATTTTCTATTTGCATAGGTTTTTATTGAGGATGCTTCATAGAATGCTCATTATGGTGATGCTGCAAGTTTCCACCATGATTAGGCATGGCTTAGGCTAGCGGCCCAGGCGTTTCTCTAACACACATACAAACTCCATGATCTTACAAGTTCCACTTTTATTTCACACCGCTAGGATCCGTAAGCAAAAGAACATGATATCAATGGGGTACAAAGTACAAGTGCAATGTTGAAAGCGTTCCCCATGAAACATGGTTCTGCTAATTTCAACTTATAAAGTGCAAGCATATATGCAACAAAGAAGGACCCAATGGTTCAAGTTTATTAGAGGCAATAAAGTAAAGTGTGCCATCAAGTTCGTGAGAGCTTTAATCACTAGGTTTCTCATAACAAGTTTAATTTGGAAGGTAAACAAAAGCATGAATATACTTGGAATAGCATAACCTAGTAGGTAGGTATGGTGGACTCTTTGGGATAACTTGGTTTAGGGAGTTGGATGCATGAGTGGAACTCATACTTTGTTGTGTAGGCAAGCAAAAGATTGGGAGCGACAAACTAAGAGAGCAATAACGGCCATAATCATGCAGAGCGACAAAACATCATTGATCAAAGCATAAAGTGATACTGCAAGTTGAAAACTAAAGGATCATAAAGGCTATGGTGACTTGAGATAGTCATAACATGGTGTGAGCAAGCGCCAAGTCAACCCAAATAAAGCATCAAAGGAGAATACCACTAACTATACTATGCTTTAATATGCTAAAACAACGCATGATTCATCCAAGGCACATTAAGCAATCTCAATTGTTTATAACAAGTCATGCTACAGCAAAGAATACTAAGCATAAAGCCAAAACAATATCAAGCATGGCATGACAAATCATAGGCCACAGTCAAAAAACGAGCTCTTTTTACCACATAAGAATGAACTTTCCTACTCTTTTCCAAACCAAACCAAACTATTTGCAAACCAATGTATGAAAGAGGGGGTCCAACCAAATTATTCAGAAAACTAAGAAAACCAAGAAAATGAAAAACCAAAATTAAAATGAAAAAGAAGACACTCCAAGAACAACACAATATGCATGAAATAATAAAAATGAAGTGTTTGGAAGAAACCTGGGATTTTATTGATGAAGAAGGGGATGCCTTGGGCATCCCCAAGCTTTGACGCTTGTACTTCTTGGATATTTCTTGGGGTGACACATGTGGCATCCCCAAGCTTGAGCTTTAGTCCATCCTTCATCTCATTACTCATTCCTTCCATACACCTGAAATTTTCCTTCATACAAAACTTCACACAATCTTTATTAGCAACATTAGTGCACTCAAGATAAATAAGTCTTAATGGTTCAGTTCTAACACCAAATAAACTTCCATTAGAACACTAGCTACTGTAGAACTTCCCTCAAAAAGCTCAATTCCCCAAAAGAACTCAAGAAGGAACCAAAAAGAAGCAAATGCAGAAAATGGCAGAAATCTGTCAAAACAGACCAGCAGGTAAATACGTATTTTTTCGAAGATCTTATGTTGCTCAAATCAAAAAGTGTTGAACTAGCGAGAGTTAGATAACAACCTGGGGCAGAAGCACAAAAATTCACGCCTCAAAAAGATGTTCAGAGATTTTACACAAATTTTTACGGTGAAGCACAGAAATCTGTTTCGGGACGGCAACTTTCCCAATCATTACTTCTCTCTCATTAGAGGTTACTCTTGGCACAAAAATAAAATAAAAAGGATAAGGAGACGTTATTACTGAATTAATAACTTCCAAGAATCATATAAAACTTTTGGGTTATCTCCCAATAAGTACTTTACTTTAATGCCTTTAAGTTAGGCATAAGAAGCAAAGAAAGAATCAAGTGTTCTCAAATGAAGAAGCACTAAGATTAAATTTTGTTTTCATAGGAGAAGCAAAAGAAATCTTTTCCCTCTTTTTAGGGAAGTGTTCTATACCTTTCTTGAGTGGGAGTTGATATTTAATGGTGCCTTCTTTCATATCAATGATGGCACCAACAGTTCTAAGAAAAGGTCTTCCCAAAGTAATAGGACAAGAAGCATTGTATTCAACATCCAAACATAGAAATCAACGGGGACATAGGAATTGTTAACCATAATAAGAACATCATTAAGACTCCCCATGAGTTTCTTTTTAGCATTATCATCAAGTGGGACATTCAAATAACAATCTTCAAGAGGAGGCAAATCAAACATATCATAAATCATTCTAGGCATAATAGAAACACTACTATCAAGATCACATAAAGCTTTGAAATCAAAGTCATTCACTTTCATATTAATGTTGGGTTCCCAACCATCTTCTTGTTTTATAGGAATAGAAGCTTTATGTTTCATCTTTTCTTCTTTAATCTTTATGAGAGCATCAGTAATGTGTTTTGTAAAAGCCATGTTCATAGCACTAGCATTAGGACTTTTAGAAAGCTTTTGTAGGAACTTAATAACTTTAGAGATATTGCAACCATCAAGATCAAAATCAAATTTATCATCTAAAGTAGTAGAACTATTACTAGCCTCAACACTAGTGGTGGTAATAGTAGAAACACTAATGTTTCTAGCAATTTCATCTTCTCTTTCCCAATTAGAATGTAATTTAGCTAATAGTCTAACATTTTCATCAATTCTTACTTGTATGGCATTAGTAGATGCAAAGGGATTCTCATTAGTTTCAGGTTTAGCAGCCATTTTATTTAAAGAAGATTAAGCTTCAGCTAAAGATGCTATATTTCTTTCAGCATTAGAGAGTTTTTCCTCAATAGTTTTATTGAAGGCAGTTTGTTTACTAATAAACTCTTTTAACATAACTTCAAGTTTAGAGGGATCACTCTTCTTATTGTTGTAAGAATTTCCATAAGCATTACCATTGTTGGGAGGATATGGCTTATAATTGCTGTTACCAAAAATTTTCCTATAAGCATTGTTGCCAAAATTGTTATTTCTTATGAAGTTCACATCAACTTGCTCTTCTTGAGCGACCAAAGAAGCCAAAGGAACATTATTTGGATCAATATGGGCTTTCCCATTAGCAAGCATAGACATAATAATATCAATCTTATCACTCAAGGAGGAGGTTTCCTCAATAGAATTTACCTTGTTACCTTGTGGAGCTCTCTCACTATGCCATTCAGAATAATTAACCATCATATTGTCCAGAAGTTTTGTTGCAGCACCCAAAGTAATAGTCATAAAAGTACCTCCAGTAGCAGAATCCAATAGGTTCCTTGAAGAATAGTTCAATCCTGCATAAAAAGTTTGGATGATCATCCAAGCAGTCAGTCCATGAGTGGGACAATTCTTTACCAAAGATTTCATTCTTTCCCAAGCTTGAGCAACATGTTCATTATCAAGTTGTTTAAACTTCATTATTTCACTTCTCATAGATATAATCTTAGCAGGAGGATAGTATTTTCCAATAAAAGCATCTTTGCACTTAGTCCAAGAATCAATACTATTCCTAGTTAAGGAATTCAACCATTCTTTAGCTTTTCCTCTCAAAGAGAAAGGAAACAATTTCAGCTTAATAATATCACCATCTATATCCCTATGCTTTTGCATCTCACAAAGTTCAACAAAGTTATTTAGATGGGAAGCAGCATCTTCATTACCAATACCAGAAAATTGTTCTCTCATAACAAGATTGAGCAAAGCAGGTTTTATCTCAAAGAAAGTATTTTTAGCCACAGGTGGAGCAATAGGTGTGCTCATAAAATCATTGTTGTTGGTGCTAGTGAAGCCACACAACTTAGTGTTTTCAATAGTAGTCATTTTTTTGGGTTTTCAAATAAGAAAGCAAACTAGTAAAACTATTTTTTTTTGTGTTTTTTGAATAACAAAATAAGCAAACAAAGCAAAAAGAAACTAAGCAAAACAAAAACAACAAAGTAAAGAGATTGATTATGAGGGACTCCCCTTGTGAAGATGTCCTTGACTCCCCGGCAACGGCGCCAGAAAAATGCTTCATGGCTCAATGCGCGGCGCCCAAAATAATGCTTGATGGCGGTGTTGATGTAGAGCTCGTTGGGAACCCCAAGAGGAAGGTATGATGAGCACAGCAGCAAGTTTCCCTCAGTTATGAAAGCAAGGTTTAATCGAACCAGTAGGAGCAAGGAAACACCCTAAAGGTGTTACTAGCTGAGCTTTGGCAGGGCGCACTACCGGTGCTAGTAGCAACGTGGAGACCTGCACAACACAACCACAGAACTTTGTCCCCAACTTGCGATGAGGTTTTCAATCTCACCATGTTTTGTGGAAAACAAAGGATTAAACGTATCAAATGGAAAGAAGTAATAGCTTGTAGAAAGTAAACACAAAACAGTTAACAGTTTATAGAATGTATGTAAAAGACAAGGACCGGGATCCATAGTTCACTAGAGGTGGCTCTCCTTAGATAGAAAACATGCTGGGTGAACAAATTACAGCGGGGCAATTGACAAACATCGAGAAAGCAATAAATGCATATACTAATCATCTTGACTCCTTTGAGACTTGATTGGGCATTACAACATTATACATAGACCGCCATCCAACCGCATCTATGACTAATAATCCACCTTTAGGTTATCATTCGAACCCCCTCCAGTATTAAGTTGCAAGCAACGGATTATTGCTTTACGAACTACGTGTAAAGTAAACAATATGATCGTTCTATGAACAAAGGATTGTTGTTTTCTCCCTAGTAGCAACAGCACATCTAGTACCTTAGAGATTTCTGTCACTTCCCCAGATTACCAGAGGCATGAACCCACTATCGAGCATAAATACTAACTCTTGGAGTTGCTAGCATCTACTTGGCCAAGATAGCTACTAACAACGGAGAGCATGCAAGATCACAAATAACAAAGACATGATAGAATCAATAATCAATCTGAAATAGCATCTCAATATCCATCGGATCCCCGCAAACACAACATGCAGAATTACAAATAGATGATCTTGATCATGAACGGAGCTCACCAGATCTAGACATGAAAGCACAAAGGAGGAGAACCAGCCATCTAGCTACTACATGGATCCGTAGTCCAAGGATGAACTACTCACGCATCACAATGGAGGCTTGCATGGTGATGAAGAAGGCCTCTAGGGTGAATTCCCCTCTCCGGCAAGGTGCCGGGAAGAGCTTCAGATCCCTCCCGATCTAGGGATGGAGATGATGGTGGCTACAGACTCTTTCGTGGATATTTGATCGGGCACTTAGGGTTTACGTCCCGAGGGCATCTTATAGTCGGAAGGGGAGGCCGAGGGGGTGCCAGGGGCCACCACACCATCCCCTGGCGTGGGCCCAGCCTGGCCACGCGGCCAGGTGGTGTGGCCGGCCTCTGGCCCTTCTCCGTCTCGTATTCTGGCACTTGATGACTTCCGGAAAAATAGGCACTTTGGCTTTTGTCCCGTCCAATTCCGTGAATATTCATTTTCTGACTTTCCTGGAACCAAAAACAACAGAAAACAGGCAGCTGGCACTGTGGCTCTTGTTAATAGGTTAGTCCAAGAAATCATATGAAAAGTACTCCAAAGTTGGAACAAAACACAAGAAAGTGGATAAAACTAAGCATGGAACATCAAAAATTATAGATACATTTGTAATGTATCATAGTCGAGCGGTCATGTCACGTTTAATCAAGTCTGAAAAGCCTACTACTGCTACTACAACACATGCACAGGGCAACGAGGTCATCGAGTGCACGGTTGTCGACGGGACGCTGCAATTTATTTCCACTAGATTTTAATAAGACATATCCCATTTTTATGAAGCGCTCTCAATCTCACTTCCAACTAGGCCCTACCGCTAGTAACTTCCATGAGAGAAGGGCCCCCCTCGAGTAGATCTAATGTTGCTAGAAATTGGTTCCGCGCCACTTGCATGCAGTGGAATCGAGGTCTGCCATGAGCGTGTTTGTAATGCAGCTCTAAAGTGGAGACCGTGGCTGTTTCAAAAAAAGGGAACCCAAAAAAAGGGTGGAGATCGTGGTATCCCCCCGCCGCCCGCCCACCACACGTGTCCACTCGAGGACTACAAATGGTCCGGTGTTTATAACCCCCCTCGACCTTCTTCTTCCATGAGCTCGTGTCATTTTTCCCCAGTCTGTCTAGTCCCAAGACCCCAATCTACACCTACCGTGCACGCTGGAGCTCCCTCGCTTGCATACCTCCTTCCCTTGGTGCGCCATGAAGCGTACGCGTGGAGACGAGCCGGAGGTGAAGCCTGTTGAAGGCGCAGTAGAAGATGGCTCGGTTGTTGCCAAGCAGGCGGAGACGTCTTCTCTGGGCATGAACGCCACTCGTCGCCGCGCCGTCGAGGGTGCGAGCTCGTCCGTCCAGCTAGTAGCCGTCGCCGGTGAGCAGCAGGTAGTAGCCGTCGCTACCGAGCAATAGGTATTAGCCATCGCGGCCAATCAGCAAGTGGCTAACAACGTCGTGGCCGACAACATCGTGGTGCTAGGGGCAGATCTGGATGGGGGGCAGGCGGCAGGCGGAGGCAATCCGGTGCTCTACATCAACGACCCCATCGCCGTACAGGAAATCATAGACGCAATCGCGTAGAATGATGAGTTCGAGGAGAAGGTCCCCGATGAGGAGTCCGAGGTACTACATTGCTAGCTTCTCTAGTCACAGCCACAGATTTCACTGTTCATAGATAGGATTTGCTCAATCATGTACAGATTCTTTTGCTCTTGAAGTAGGGTAGTATATATATGGTTCGATCGGTCGATTGATGCATCTGCCATCTAGTCACAAAACCCCAATATGCTCATCTGCCATCTAGTTGAGTTTGCTAGTTGAGTGTTTGTTTCGATACATAACATGCCTATAACATTACATTTCTTTTCCTTATTGATCCCAATGATTCAATTTTGCCCCAAAATAGTGCAAGGGCATCTGATGGTGTCGTTTTCTTTGGGATGGTTAGTGAACCTGAGGCAGCAATGCATATAAACAATATAGGTTATGCTGTTGGTATTTTGGTTCTCCGACTCCATCGCTGAAAAAAATGAGGCCCTAATTTTTTTCTCATATCGAACCTATATATATAATCTTTGTATTGTTTCTGATCTATGAATGCGTTGTATGATGCATATGTATATCCCTGAATATTGTTTTGTATGATTACATTTCAATTTCTTATTTTGGCCAATGATTCAAATTTGCCCCAAAGAGAGGCAGACACTGTCAACACCCGGATTTTTAATCCTAGGTGCCCGTTATGCCATACCTCGCAATCCCAGGATTACCATTTTTTCAAGACATAACGGATTGGATATCACAGTACATCATCCATTACAAACCATACATAAGGTCTTACACAAATAAGGATCTCATGATCCAGTCTTAATACAACAAGCAGCGGAAATAAATATAAAGCATAGCGGTGGGGTCCATCTTCAGGGGCACAGGCAATGATGACGAAGGGAGATAGTCCTAGTTATCATAGCCGTCCTACTGGCCATCATCTTGATAGTCTCCTTCATAGTCTGGCCATGAGAATAGCCAGGGACAAAATCCATGAGTACTCTTTAAGTACTCGCAAACTACCTCTAACAAGTAATATAGTTCTAAGTCAAGTACTAACTCTATGTTTAACTATAAAGTTAAGTTTGAAAACTAAGCTGGGTTCTGAAGCAAAGAAAGATAAAGTAAAGTTCTAGAATCACTTAAGTTGGGAAGCTATTGTCATAAACACAACCCTGTTATGGTCAAGTCAAGATTCATCATTCATTTCAAGTTATTTGGAAAACATCTGACAACGAAACAGTATGGCCATTCCAACTGTCCATAACCGTGAACGCGGCTATTCGAATAGTTGGACACTCTATAGAGGTGGTACACTTTCACCACAAGATTCGATACATCTGTCAGGGATAACCCTAAATCATCATACTTAGTATGCAGATAATCAAACATAACCTTCCCTTTTACACACCCTCGTATAAGCACCTCTCCTATGAGCATGGCCTCCCAACCATGAGCATCAGTCATCTTGGGCACTGCATAGGTGGACATCATGAGAGGTAGCCTCAGCTCAAACCTCTCCCGCGAGGGAACTAATACTAATGCATATAAATTTCCAGCTAAGCCTTACCCAATTCAGGTAGTGTGGTTGTACGGTAAATTTGGAATGGTATCGCATCCGAATCCAACCATCAGTTTTATAAAAGGGTTAAGGCTCATGCCTCATCATTTTCATCATCATAAACCATTTGTGTTTCTCAACACATGTCAAAACATCTCAATAGAATGACTCATCATTCCAAGGTTTTCACAATTCATTTTCACCAAGTGTTCCCATCTAAAGCGACTCAAGTTTTTGATCTACTCTAAACTACTAAGTTAAGAGTGTTCACTACGGTGGAAGTGATGGGCTCAATCTCATGCCATAGAATGACATCTAAAGGTTTCTAAATAGGTCAAGTTTTATACTTTTTATGCTACCTTCAAACAAGTAAGGGACTTTGTGTAAACTAAAGGAGGTAACACTTGTAAACCAAGACTTGGGGTAACTAATAGTTAAAGGGGGTGTGATCAAAGCATGCCTAAAGCATCTTGGATCAATTTAACTAGCTTAATTCCAGTTTACTACAATAGCTTGCACTGTTAATGGTGGCTTGCAAGTACAACTTGCAAGGATAACTTGGATAGGGCTAGCTTGCCTTGGTTGGTGCAATGGTTGAAGTTTTCTTCTTCTTCTTCTTGGAAGCACTCCTCCTCCTCGTAAGCTTGGTCGGTACTATCTTCTATAAATACATATGGAGTACACAATCACCAAAACAATACTTAACTAGTTTACTTAGTACTCTATGACACACAATTGATGATCTATTATCATCACAAGCATCACAAGTTTAATTCACTAGTTTCATTCTTTTTAATTTAGAAAAGTAATTTCTACTCATTGAAAAATTAACTAGGATTTAATATTCACCATGTAAAATATGGGATCACGTTGACACATGTCATCACCACATATTATAACATGTGGGAATGAGATTTAAAGGTTGGATCATAAATACTTTGGTTTAAGTTCATTATTTAATGATTTAAAGTGACTAGAAATGCCTATATAGCATTATTTTGGTACTAGTCCAAAGTCACTGCATGTAAACCTTAATATTATTACATATTCAGATAGGTATGGTGAAAGGTGATTTTTGGGAGTTGGAATCAACTCAAAATCTAACTTGGTTGATTTTATAAAAATGTTGCAAGGTGCAAATGCTTCTATTTTGTTATTTTTATTAGGAGAGATCTATAACTCTAATTGAATTAAATCCAACGGGCTTGGATAGATCATCTCAATACCTTTCAAAAAAAATTGGTTTCATGCATTTTGGATTTATAAAACTCTCTGAATTGATTTTCAAACTAGGGGACATAACTAATATTTAAACTAAAAAGAAAAATCCAATTTTGAATGGCTGGGCTAGCGTGGGAACGAACATGGGCTGGCCTAGTGGCGATCCGCGGCGCAGGGCTCAGCTGACAGGGGGGTCCCTCTTGTCAGTGGCTCTTAACACGTGAAACGGTACGCGTGCTGTGGGCCGTAGGATTAGAACTAGGATCTACGGCTGGGGATCGTCGCCGACGACGAACAGGTCGCCGGCGAGCTCGAACCCTAGCGGCTCGGTGGGGGTCTATCGGGGACGTACCAGGGCTCCAACAATTTCGGCGAGGCGGGAAAATGAACTAGAAGATGACGGCGAGGCGAGGCGCGTTTACGGCGGAGCTTGGGGTGCCCTAAATCGTAGGCGCCCTTCTCCTCCTGCTGTGGCAGCTCCGACTCCAATTCTGGCGAGGCAGAGCTCGAGCGGCGTCGGCTAGAGGTGGGTGAGGTTCAGTGAGAGGTGGGGAGTGAGTGGGTGTGGAGAAATGAGGCTGGGGAGGCCGGTTTATATAGGCCCGACGGTGGGACCGAGCGGTGTGGGCAGGCGACTCCGGTGAGGGCGGCACAGGGGGCTAGCGGCGTGGCTCGAGGTAGGGGACGGTGGCCTGTCTCCTGGCGGTGCGCTGAGGCTTAAAGGCGCGGCAAGGCGAGCTCTATGCTGGTCGGGAGCGTCATGCGCTCTGGGAGGCAGAGGCTGCGGGTTCGACGGCGAGCGGTGGCTGGGATGCGTTGGGCGACCAGCGGGGGTGTCTGGGGTGTTCGCTAGGTCCTGGCGGAGCAGTAGGCACGGGCTGCGGCCGAGGGGCGGTTTGTGCACGCGGGGATAGGGCACGCTCTTCGGGCGGCGTCGGCATGGTCGACCAGCTCCGGGCGCGGCGGTTCTTGGCCGTTCTGGTCACTGGCTCTAGGCTGGGGCTGGTTGGACGGTGGAGGTGGACCACGGGCGAGCATGTAGACATGGCGAGAGAGGGGGAAGCGGTCTGCTACTGTGAGGGCCAAGTTGGCTGGCAAGGTGCTCTCGGCATGGCCTTGCAGTGCAGCTAGGAGGTAGGGGATGGGTTGGTGCTGGTCTGCTTAGACTTGGGGGAGACAAGGGTGATCAAAGCACCATAATTGGCTAGACAAGATCAACTCCAAAACAGTAATAGTTAGGCCACTTTGATCTTGCCAACAAGGTGTTTGACAAAATGGCCGAAAGAGAAAAACTTTTGAATTTTGAAAAGATTTTTGGTGGGTTTGCTAGATAGAAGCTTGAGGCTCTGTGGGTGCTTGGGTTTTACAAATTGAGCTTGTTTGAATGGTTTTTGAAAAAGTGGGATCTTCCCATATGAAATAGATTCAATTTTGAACTGTCATTTAAAATTAGTATTTGAAAGATTTTTGCAGATCACAAGGTGGGCCTTGGTACCTCATATGTGTACTATCAAGGGGTGTAAAGATCCACAAATGTTTCTGTTAAGTTTTGAGTACTAGGAATAGCCAAAGTAGGCATGGGGGTTAATTTGGCCAAAATGACCATTCACTTCAAATATTCATTTTGAGTTATTTTTCTTTGGGAAAAGTTTGGGAATGACTTAGATGATGTTTATTTCACCTGAGAAACATTTTACAAGCAATGGATCACAGAACCATGGCAATTCAAATCAATTCCTAATTTAAATGCACAAACACATGAATGCTTTTATTTTTAATTTGGAAATTTTTTTGTTAACCCTAAATTGTGATGATTTAGATCTTGATAAGCTTGGATTGAAGTTTTGGGATGTTATAGACACATTGGTGTCAGATTTTTTCAGGGATGAGTGAGCGAACCTGGGGCCATGTAGAAGATCAATATAAGGTATGCAATTGTTACTTAGTTCGCTTACATCATCTCTGTAGAACTTATGAGGCCGCAATCATTATTCTATATTCATAGAACTATGATATTTCAATTATCTATTCCATGCATTCATAGTGTATAAGAATTACATTTTAGTTTGTCACCGAGGCCGATGATTGAAATTTGCCCCAAAAGAGTTCAAGAGGAGACACGTATGATGGTGTCGTGTTTTAGGGATGGGTTGGTGAACCTGAGGCAGTAATGCACACAAACAATATAGGTTGTGTTGTTGGTACTTTGGTTCTCCAACTCCATCTCTGAAACAAATTATGAGGCCCTTGATTTATTCTCATATGGAACTACATATATGATCATTGATTTGTTTCTGATCTTTTAATGATTGGTATGATGCATATGTATATGAATGGTTTTGATCATAAGTATTTTTAACATGTACCTGAAGATTAATTGTTTGGTTTTTTATTTATAATTACAATATTTAGGCTTGTTTTTGTACCTGACTATGTATCCCTGAATATTGTTTTGTACGATTACATTTCAAATTCTTATTGTGGCCAATGATTCAAATTTGCCCCAAAGAGAGGCAGAGACATTGGCGTCAGATTTTTTCAGGGATGAGTTAGCGAACCTGGGGCCATGTACAAGATCAATATAAGCTATGCAAGTGTTACTTGGTTCGCTTACACCATCCCTGTAGAAACTTATGAGGCCGCAATCTTTATTCTACATTCATAGAACTATGATATTCGAATTATCTATTCCATGCATTCATAGTGTATAAGAATTACATTTTAGTTTGTCACCGTGGCCGATGATTAAAATTTGCCCCAAAAGAGTTCAAGGGGAGACACTTATGATGGTGTCGTGTTTTAGGGATGGGTTGGTGAACCTGAGGCATCAATGCACACAAACAATATAGGTTGTGCTGTTGGTACTTTGGTTCGCCAACTCCATCTCTAAAACAAATATGAGGCCCTAGATTTATTCTCATATGGAACTACATATATGATCCTTGAATTGTTTCTGATCTTTTAATGATTGGTATGATGCATATGTATATGAATGGTTTTGATCATAAGTATTTTTAACATGTACCTGAAGATCAATTGTTTGGTTTTTTATTTATAATTAAATATTTAGGCTTGTTTTTGTACCTGACTATGTGTATCCCTGAATATTGTTTTGTACGATTATATTTCAATTTCTTATTGTGGCCAATGATTCAAATTTGTCCCAAAAGAGAGGCAGACACATTGGTGTCAGATTTTTTCAGGGACGAGTTAGTGAACCTGGGGCGATTTACAAGAACAATATAGGTTGTGCAATTGTTACTTGGTTCACTCACGCTGTCCCTGAATATAGTTATGAGGCCGTAATCTTTATTCTACACACACTCTGATGCAATTATTTGTCATTGTGTTGAGATGAAATGATATATGAACCGATCAAACTATTGCTGAGATGCTTTATCTTTGATATCCACGGATATATTGTCTTACATATACATGTTGTCAATTCTTGAGTTGTAATACAATTCAATCATATGTATGAGTTCTAAGTTATGTTCTTAAAAATCAACAGGAGGATGATGAAGTGGACGATAGCAAGGTATCCAGGGACAACAAGAGCCGCTACGTGCTGAGGCGGTTACGATGTGGGCTAATCCGTTTCCACCGTAGGGGGAGACTGTTTTGCCCATTCTGTGGTAGAGCAATCAACGTGGACCTCAACAACATGATCCAGCATGTAGAGGGCTTTGGCAGAGGCGGAGGCAGAAGCCAGAGGCCGATTACCTTGGGCCGGCACGCAGCCTACGGCAAATTCCTCCGGGAGTATGTCAGGACTAGGTTGTCGCTGCCTCCGGCTGATATGCCTTTGCCCTGCTAGGCGTCTCCGTGTCCCGGCCTTCTACTGTCGCCCCTGCTTTTATTTTGTTTTAGTTAATTATTACCTATGTGTGGCAAATATATACGTGGTGTCTCTGGTGAACCTTCTATATTAATCTACTCCTTTATATGGAGTGCCTTAAAAATTTTAGTGTTCAATTATATTACTGATCATGCTGATGCACGCTACAAAATATTTCTAGTGCTCGATTATATTATAATTGTCAAGGAATACATCAACAAGTTAAATTGGTCGATATTTTGTATTGAAGTGACTAAATGATCTCACATCGGCGGTGGACGTTGGCATCAGCCGAAGACCTTGGAGCAGCACGCAGTCTTCAGCAAATTCCTTGCAGGTTCAACAACGGGTTGCCACCGCCCAACTCCGAATTCGCTTACAGGTCCAACATGACAGAACTTGAGCTACCACAGAGACCTCGGTAGAGGTGGCAGAATTGGTGCGGGTGCAACCACAGCGACCGTGAGAACGGATTCTAGAGGAGGAAAACAGAACCGAGCAAGGTCGACAAGGTTATAGATCTCACCGTGAACCAATTCTTGACACCTAAGCGACGGGAGCGACATAACGGCGACAAGGTTATAGATTGCTGCTCCGGGGAAGAAGAAGACACGTAATGGATGCAGGTGCCAACGCTGCAAGCCTAATTGACACCTAAGCGACGGGAGCGACATAACGGCGAGAACTGATAGGGGGGCCAACTTGACGGCCGTTAGCCTGATTTTTTGTATTGAAGCGTAAAGTTGAATTCGTGCCGAAAAAGACACTCTGAGTATTTGGCACACCAACTGTAGTCATCCCGACTGATTTCAGGGAACTTGGGTACCGTGTTGCCTGGGCGCCCCAACTTTCGGGCCACAAAATGATATTCTCTATCCAGTGGATAACATGGGATATCCACTTTTTTTTGGTTATCCAGTGTTTGGTTTAGAGGGTGGAGGGGATATGGATAACCACATTTGGCTCAAAATGGTGGTTGACCATATCACACAAAAAGAGCTGGATGAGCTCAACCACTTTTGGATAGCTCCTCCGAAGCATTTTCTTGTTTGTTCACCCTTCCTCTCGAGAGAAAATAACCATCTTTTCTTACCTATGGGCTCGACAAGAGGCCAGCCATAGCGTAGGCCGTCCGGCAGAGCGGGTGTTGGAATATGCATGCGGGCGTAGGTCGCCGGGTAGAGTGGGCAGGCAGAGGGGGCGCAGGCAGGCATGTTGAAACGGGGTCGACAGGGGAAAAAAGGGTCGCGAGCTGCCGGCGGTCGTGGCCACTGCTAGGGAAGTGGTAAGGCGGATAAAAAGACGAGGTGAAAGAGGAAAATGAAAAAAAACAGTTGGGCCAATAGATTTTGACTGGCTATCCCTAACCAGTTTTTATCCCACTTTACCCAACAAAAAAGGCTACCCCTAACCAGCTGGTTGGGGATATCCTCATCCCTAAATGACATCCTCTAAACCAAACATCCCCTAACATAACAACACGAGTTTACATATAAAGGACTCGCTGCTAAACTAGTGCAGGTCCGGCGCCTCCTAGCACCTAGTCCGTGCCACCAGTGGAAGCTCGTGACATCGGCACCAACGCCAGCTCCAGCGACACAGCCAGCTCCTAACTCATCGGCACCTCCGGATAACGCAGTGGCACCTCTTGAGCCATCGGGGGCACCTCTTGAGCCATCAGCGGCACCTCCGGATAAGGCGGCGGTACCTCCTGAGCCATTAGCGGCACCTCCAGATATGGCGGCGATACCTCCGGAGCCATCGGCAGCTCCAGGAGGACACCGTGGATGAAGTTGCCATTGTTGGGGAACCGGTCCCAGTACTTGGTGAAAATGTTAGCACCGGTGAACACAACTATCTCGTAGCCGCAGTGGAAGGCCTGGTCGTAGAGGAGACGGGCGTCCCTGAAGTTGACGAACTTGACCTTCAATGTCCCGTCCGGATTGTCATGGAGGAGATACATATGATACTTGCGGCGACCATACCCAGCATCGAGGAAGGCGCACGCAGGCTGCCACTTTGTTCTCCATGGGGAGAAGGCCCAAATGTGCAGGGAATTGTCCTCCTGTGCGGCGATCTCAGGGTCTTTGCACTCTGGTACAGCGAGCGGTAGATGGAAGGTGGCCATGGATGATAGATGCGGATGGAGATGGTTGCTGGAAGCGGGGGATTAGAGATGGATTGTTGCGGGGAAGGGGAGAGGATAAATAGGAAGGAGATGATCCGATATTAATGTGGAAGATTACTGAAGCGAGGGGACAATCAATGTCACTGATGAAGCCGATGCGTGTGGCAAATATCGATGACGATGACTAGGGTAAGCGATTGGACGGAACGCTGACTATGCTTCCCGCACTCGATGGCCTAGTCATAATTTTATGGTGCGTCCAAGATGACCGTGACCACCCCCATCTATGGGCCCTACGTAGACGGTTGAGTTGATGGGTGAAAACAAATTGATAAAGTGAGCTCTTCCCTACTCCCTCTGGTCCGAGGTTTTCTATATCTTTATCTATATCTATACCACTATATAGTACACCAGGTTTTGAATTTGAATCGACCTTCACAACTTCTCGCCAATGCACATTTGGAGAAATCCAAGACGTTGATTTCCCTAAGGTTGTGGTTTTGTGATAAAATTGGTGTTTTGTGAAAAAATCACTAAGGTTGTGGTTTTGTGATAAAATGGCACCAAGATGTGGTGCTAAGTGAGAAAATCTTCTCCGGTCCTATTTTTTACTTTATTACTCAATATATCCCGCTTCATTGGAAGTTGATATGAATACCATCGAACTTGTATTCATCAAGGCATTCGAGGAAGCCAGAAAGATCCTGTTTGTGTTATTAGTACTCAGCTTTTAGTGGCTAGTCGATCTTGTACTGCTGCTATATTTTTTAAATAATATGATTTATTTAACAAATTTCACGAATAATACATGAATTTGAGGAATTGCGAATCTAGTGCAGCATTTGTTAAATTAGCCATACTATTCGTGTATTATTCATGAAATTTGTTAAACAAATCGTATTATTTTAAAAAATTAGCCATACTGCTGGCAAGGCGAGCAAGGGCTCCTTCCGCCGCAAATATTTTGCCTTTTAAAAAAAATGCTCCTCCACCCAAAATTATGTCTTGTCGCTGCTTTTTGTGAGAGAAAAGGCTCCTAGATGAAGGAGAACCATCCTCCCTCTATCCTCCTCAATGCGGCATTGGCTGCTATGTCCACTCTTGCATCTATGCCTGGCACTTGTTTAGGTGGGAAGCATCACAACAGTCACCTCTTCCTTCCCATGTAAGCTTCCGCACAATGGAGTACAACCGTGCAAGCGCAGCAGTACAGAGAAGGTTGGGGCCTATGGTGGTCCAGGCCAACTTTACTTCTGTTTGCCTCGTGCTTCTGCCCAAAAATGAGCCCTGGCTGGATGTTTTCTTTCTCTTCCATATTAGGCTTCTCTTCATAGTGCTAAATAACTTAGGCTAGTAAAACTTTCACATGTTACTACAGTACCTTCAAAGTGTACTGGGTGAAAACAAATATACACTGTTACTTTTTATAGATATGGCTCTTTCATTTTTTTTGAGCTTTACCTATTATAGAGCATAATTTTATATAGTGATGATATGTCATACTTTATTATTATGTGGGTCTCACGTGCCAACTTACTAATAAAAGGGTGATGCACAAATACAAAGAGGCCGCTAATCTTGTCCAACTAAACCAGGAATTTGTAAATAATAAGGCCTCAAAATAAACAAAAAGGACCCTAGTACAGAAAGGAAAGGCGCAATCAGGTAGAGCTTCATTGGTTATCAGCTATGTTATATAAAAGAAGGGCACGGCTCGAGGCCAGATCAGAGAGTCCTCATTTTCCCCCACCCAAATCACAATGCTTGGGACAGTCACTCTAAATATGGAAGCCACCATTATCAACTATTCCTCCTGCTGCCAGCCCCTCAAGCCCCGACGGGTCTACAAGGTCTCTCCATTTCTCCCTCACAATCCATTGATTTTTCTTTTATCGGTTTGTCCGTGCAACTATTTAATTTTTCGAACTTCCGTTTCTATAGTGCGTGGATATTCATCTAATCTTCCACCGCTGCGTCCGCAAGATCACCTCCTGCCAGAAGTGCGAGCACCCTAGCAGCGGATTCACCCATGAGCCCGCCAGGGGCGCCATCCTATCAGAGGCTAGGGTCAAGTGCGCCCACAAAGGCTGCAGTAGTTTGCTGCCCTACTACGAACTCCATGAGAACGAAATCATGTGCCGGTATGCTCCCTGCACTTGCATGGATACCAGCTGCGACTTTGCCGCCCCGTCGCCAGCGCTCGTCGCCCACCTTGAAGTGGTCCACTCGATCCAAGTGCACAAGGTCAAGTATGGCACCACCAAAGTTTTCCAGGAGCTGGTGCCGCTGCCGGGCGAGGCGTCCCGCCGTCTCATCATCATTGGGGAGTACGACGGCGCCGTGTTCGTCCTGACGATTGGCTCGGTAAGCACGGTCCTCCTCGTGTCTGCGGTCTATGTTAGGGCCGTGATGGGTGACTTGCCAGTGTACAGGGTAAGGATGTGGGCGGAATACCCACCGATGCTTTCCTGGACGGACGGCAGGAGGAGGACCGGCACCATGACGGTGGAGCTCGACGCGCCGAGCTCCGCTAATCCGGACGAGGTCGCGTTTGAGGACCTTACGTCTTACCTGGCGGCGCCACCTCATTACCTGGTCGGTCCTGCTACGTGGAAGGAGCTGCGTTTCTTCTTTCGCGTCGAGTTTTAGTGGTGATGTAAGCTGCTGTTACTTGGTTTAATTGCAGAATGATTGTTTGCATACCAGGAATGGTGGATTTTGTAGTACTAGTACTCTATCTCCGTCCCAAGAAATAAGGCTCCCTTATTTTTGTTTTTTGTTTGACCAAGATTTACTCTAAATATATATAAAGAATGTTGGTACTGTACAAATTTAGCATCATTGGAAAGTTGTTTCAATACGAATTCAATGAAACAAATTTTACACATATAAGGAAATTTTAGTTGCTCCATTTATTCGGTCAAACTTTACTTTGGATCGTGCATGCGCCTTATTTCTTGAAATAGAGGTACTAGATGAGTTCGGTGTATGTACTCTCCTGAGTATTTTTCATGAAGTCTTAACTTCCGATGGGTTGGGTGGATCAGTAGATGTACTCTGCTGAGTAGTAAGCTGAATAGAATTAAGCCTCTCTGTTTAGGAAGGCCAGAGGGCTGATTCGCAATAGTACCAAGTAGATGAACTCTAATTAATTTATACATGCACCTCTAGTTTTACATGCATGAGATGCTAGATAAAAAAAGGGGACATGATGAGAGATGAAACAATATGCATTGGGAGATTGAGAGAAAATAGAGATATCTAAATTAATGAGTCACGGGAATTAAGACAATAAAGAGGATAGGTCTTATTATAATTTCTAACAATTTTAAAAATCTCTCTAGCCTAATAATCCCAAACAGAGGTAGGAGTAATGGTCAACATACATTCGGGAGTACTAGTATGTACTACTACTAGTAGTAGTAGGAGTAGTAGTAGTACAATAGTGGAGTACGGTAGTAGTAGTACTCCCGTTCGATTCATATTAATTGTCACTAGATTGGATGTACTCGTATCTAGCACTAAAACATGTCTAGATACATCCATTTTCGCGACAAGTAAATATAGCCATTTTTGGAGTAGTACTAGTTTGGTTGGAAGAAATCAGATTTTTTCCGCAGTAGGGATAGTGGTTTTTTGCTAGTACTAGTACTAGTACATAGCATGTAGTAGTAATATATATGTTTATAGTATACTAACTCAACATACATCCGGGCAATCAACAAATGTTCATCTTGCGGTTCTGCTGCTACAGTGCTACTAGCAGTTTTTCAGGTGCCCATTCACCCTCTGTCTTTCAGCAGTACTCCGCCTAAGCAGTATACTCGAAGAAAGTCTCTACCACTATAAAATTATAATCTGCCATGGCTATTGATTGACACTACAATTCACTGAGGTGGAGTGGGTTGTTGGCGTGTGCTATGATGCCTACTCCTACTATCACTCGACAGTCAAAATAAAAGAAACAACTGTGATTCCTTGCATTAATTCTTGCCTCCGCCCCTTGCATGCCTGCAATATATACATGCATTAACTTCTGCGAGTAGTATAGTACAAGTAGGAGTAGTATCAAGCAAGGATATACCGAAACACAAAGATATACTCGTAGGTCACATGGTGTACCATTCCGAGTCTTCGTCTTCTTCTTTGGTCTGCTTGCCCTTTCCCTTGCCCTTCTTCCTTAGTTCTTTTTTTTGGTTGAACATTTCAAGAGTTTATTCACCCCTCTAGAAGTTCACTATCCGCATGTATACCTCGTACATCACGTAGGCGTCGAAGCTTGCATACTTGATCTGCTCTTCGGTCAGGGGCATGTTCCCCCATTGCTTGTGGTCCACATCCTCCTTCTTCTTCTTCATGACTTTGTAACGGATGTCTATGAGGGCCAACACGTAGTCTGCCAAAGAATTCTTCTCATTCATGGAGCTGGCAGGCTTCCACCTCTTCTAGATGTCCATGAAGTTTGTCACTGGTACTAGAGAATGCCTAAGCCTGATACGGTCGCTGCCGATGTCGACGCCTGCAAAGGAAATGTTAGGGTTGGTGAGGAACTCTGCTAGCTTGGAGCATGGCTGGTCGGCATAGCAGATCTGGTAGACCAGGCAATCCATTCCCACACATAGATAGACAATAGCGGCCTTCTGCGTCGATGATTTCTCGTTGGTGTACTCGACGTCGAGGCCAACAATCTTGTCGTCCGTTTTCTCCAGGAGCTTTTGGATTTTCTCGATGTAATCGTTCACCACCGACGCTCTGTTGGTATACACCACCTGTAGTGTGGTGTTTCCAGGGTCCACGAAGTAGTACATCTTGTCCAACGACGCTTCCATGGACAGTGATTGCTGCCATCTTTTGTTTTGCAGAGGTCCGGCCGAGTGATAGAAAAGAAATGGGATAGAGAAGAAAGGAACCGCTAGGAAGATCGAGAGATGCATGCATGAGCGGTTCTGGAGACGAAAGGGCATGCAGTTCCCCCTGGCCCCACCCACGTACTCCTATAGAATATAATTTATTTACAGATCAGTTTTACGGACGCGGATTATTTACGGCTATAGGTTGATTTATAGATTATACAAAAAGTACAAGAACCGAACACACGGGATACTTTATGAACGAAGCTCGAAAGTACAAATATTTTTTGAGTTTCAGCTACTACTACAATTTTATATAAAAAATGATATGTCATACTTATATTATCTGATTCTCACATGCAAGGCACTTGCAACTCACTAGTTATTTCTTATCTTATCTTATCTTATCTTACCACTATATCTCTACTATTATAATGGAGAAGCTTTGAATTGGATCCTTAGCACCAATCCTTACCGTTGGGCTGTTAGATCCAATGGTTTAGAGCACATGGATTCATGTTGAATAGTACCTAGAGCAAACTCCACCATTTTCGAGAACCATCATGTCACCACCCCCAAAATTTCATAACATGGTAGGATGTATTCTCTCTACTACTACAATGGAGCAGTTTTGAATTAGATCCGTAGCACCAATCTTGACTGTTGGGCTGTTAGATCAATGGTTCAGAGGAGCTAGATTCATGTTGAATAGTACCTAGACGTCTGACATATCACCACTACATAAAATTTTAATAGGTAAATTAAAAAATATATAAATTTGATCAACATCTATAAAGTATAGGTGTATATTTGGTTCTTCTACTTTTATATCATTTAGAAGTCAACGATTATTTGCTATCTAAAACTTGAAAATTCTGGTAACATGGTCTAGAAAACGAGGGAGAAGATTCTAGAATGATGGAAAAGTGTGTTTTGAGTTTTGTGCATACCATTCATTGTGATGAAGACTATCAATAAAATCTTCTAGATGATAGAATTGAAAAGAAGATCCAACGGCTGGAAATGTTGGGATTCGCGAGTCTTGATCCAACGGTCAATATTCAAAGTTATTCGTACACATTTCTAGTGTTGGATCAAGACTCTTAAATCCCAATATTGCTAGCAGTTGGATCTTCTTTTCCATTTTAGCATCTAAAAAATACTACTCCCTCCGTCCATAAATAACTTACTTGGGTTTGTCTAGATTCGAATGTATCTATACACTAAAATGCGTCTAAATATATTCGAATCTAGACAAAACCATCTCAGTTATTTCTGGACGAAGGGAGTACTTTTGATAGTCTTTAGCATAATGTATGCATATTACTACTCTAAGTTACTTACCACTCAGACCAGTCTTAGAGCATCTCTAGCATGGAAAAAATAGTGCTTTATCTCATGCTATGTAGCATGATATATCGTATTTGGAGAGTGCACGATGTTTTTTAAAAATTTTGCTCGCTATGGCGCTATTTTTTAAATAACATGCTATATCGCGCTAAAACATCATAGCGTTAGCGCTATTTCATGTATAGGACGTTATTTTTTGTTGGAGGGTGTGGAGTAAGATAACATATGATAAATGTGTCGAGTAAGCAAACATACAATGAAAATTTGATTGTTAAACTTAAGTGATCGTGTCAAGCCACCATCTCCTCCTGCAGCACCTGGCGCTGTACCTAGATTCAGCCTTGCCGGTTATCCTCCAACTTGGATAGCACCGGAATCGATTATGTATGTACAAGTATTACTCTAGGCAATTCATTACATGCTAAAATTGTTTATATTCATGATATACCTGTTATATTTTAAATCTTTACAAAAATATGTTTTGTAAAATAGTGCTTTATTAGGATGCTATAACTTTCATATCGTCTGGAGAAAAGCCACGCTAAATTAAATAGCACGCTAGTATTTTTTGCCTTGATCTCTAATGGCTTGTCTAAATTTGGTAGTCTCTTAGGCCTTCCGTAGCGTGTGAAAAAATCGGTGCCCAAATCACTTTACAAGAGTCAGGCACCGGTGCCTTCTATTGCCCGATCGATGCCACCAAATTTTTTCAGGGAACCGGAGCACCTAGGTGCTCCGATGCCCCAAACTCTTCACCCAATAGAATAGAAATATATGTGTAATATGCATGTTGTTGAGAGGATCTTCACCAAAGATAAGCCATGGAGATTAGTCTAGTTAATTTGTTTATCACGTTGTGGGCCAACTATTTATTTCTGGCCAAAGTGATCATATTGTGAGCTTGGTGTATCAAAAGAATTTCTAGGCATCACTTATGAGGTGGCAACTTTTCTATCTATTGGGCATCCACCACACTGTGGAAGGCCTTAGAGTATCTCTAGTGGCTTGTCTAAATTTGGTAGTCTACATCTTCACTTTATAGATAATGGTGTAAAATGATTCCTTTTTACACGACTTTAGTTTTCTAGTGGATAGTCGAAATTTGATAGTCTATATGTCCATCTGCACACAAATAGTCAATATACATAGCAAATCAGTACAACAAATGCTCTGAGTTGGCGCGGGAGCGAGCTCGCGAACGATCAACTTTGCTTTAGACATGGCGGCTCGGTTGTCCAAATATGGACAACGAGTAGCCTGTTTGGAGGATGTCTAAATTTTAGACAACCGGATACACAAGCCACCAGACACATTTTTTGGTCCATGGTGGTCTATATTTTGCTTAGACTACCGGATACACTAGCCAGTAGAGATCCTCTTAGGCTGGTCATAGTGGGAAACATACTACTCTAGTTCATATTACTACGTACCTTCATGTGTGTACGTAATTGAGCCGAAGGTAGAGACCTTATTTTTGCATAAATGGCTCTGGAAATATTCCGTACCTAGAAAGGCTAGGACATTATGGTTAACTATTTTTGTAGTCACTGGACTATAGATATCCCTAGGATACGATAGGATATTATTATTCTATATCTTTTGAACTGTATAGCCAAATTCAAAATCCTAAAGTGGCAAATTCTCCCACCTCACCTCCACCGAAATATTTCGAGTGGTCACACGCCCCAAGTTGTAGCTATACGGAATTCCTTTTCTACCCCTGACAATGGCCTATCTACTAATGTCGGGGCATGGGTATGGTTTGTAATCCCCCTCCCCACTCCGGGGGCCGGAGGTCCCCACAGCTCTAAAGCTGGGTAGTCCACCTTCCACCGACGCCATTTCCCCCAAAACACTACGAAAAACCCTAACCCCTTTCTCATCTCCGGCTCCTGCACCACCGCACCGGCCCATCCCCGCAGCGCTTCACCGGCCTACACGCCACCCAACCCCCTCTCACCTCCAGCACCTGCACCACCACACCGTAATCATCTCCGCCGCACTTCGCCTGCCTACACACCACCCAACACCCTATCTCACCTCCAGCTCCTGCACCACTACATCAGAACATCACCACCGCACTTCGTCGGCCCACACTCCACCCCAACCCCCCTATGCCACCTCCGGCTCCTGCACCACCGCACTTCACCGTCCTACACGCCATACCTCTATACCATATACTCCTAACCAGTCTATGGGATCAGCCGACGTCCACCTTACCGAACCCTAGTTCGCATGACACCCTCTTCCATACAACCGTGTTAGTTTTGCCGAGTCCCTAGTCCACAACACCTGACCTGCTTCACCTACGCTGGTGTGGGCTACATTAGATCTGCTTCATGGACTAAACATTCCACTACAACAGATCTGCTTCACCGACGCTCTTGTGCAGCGTATCGAAACCATAATAGGTCGTAACAGATCTGCTTCACCGATGGCGTTGTGCACTACACCAGATCTCCTTCACCGCCCATCTTGTCAAGCAGGCCAGACCGATCAACAACCTCCACAAATCTGCTTCACATAAGCTACCGAGATCTATCTGCTTCAGCCTGACTCACCACTACTGGGCACCTTCGGCGTCCTTAACGTCATCCACAAAGATGTCATGTATGCGTAAACGACGTTGTGGCCTAGGTAAACCAGATCTGCTTGTTCGTTCGTTTCAATATAGCAGGTATGAGCCTGCGACAGTGAACTATATTTCTATATTGGTGGTAAATTCCTACCTCAATACTGTCTTAATTGATATCCCACTCTCCCTTGATAAATTCGGTGTAGTCTATGTTAAATCCAAGCGTTAAACTACTCCTTCTGTTTCGAGGTATAAAGCATCCTTGTTATGCGTGTTTTTCTTTGACCAACAATTACTCTTAATATACATAAACAATTTTGGTAGTACAAAATAGACATCATTAGAGTTCATTGGTATTATGAAGTTCATGGCAAATGTTAATTCACTGAACATCTGAAGCTGCCTACCTGTTCAACAAGTTCACAAGTTATGTCATCATAATGTGCACTTGCTTTGGAGTTCATTGGTAGGTTTAAGCCATTGAACATGTAGGTTAACATTCCCTGCTCTACAAGTTCAGACTTTATGCTATTTTAATTTCAATCTGGTTGTTCTAAGCAAACATAGTAATTGCCTTCTCTTATGTAATTCATCGCAAATTTTATGTCATTGAACTTGTTGGTTTTGCATTCCCTCTGCAAGTTATGCCATTATTATTTGTTTCAATTAAGCTCCGACAGTAGTTGCCACCTATTGTTTACTACTCCCTCCATTTCAAAATATTAGATGTTTTAGCTTTGTGATAGGAGTGTATCTAGACACCATTTAGTGAGTAGGTTTACTCCAAACCTACATGAACCTATACACTAAAAGTGGTCTAGATGAGGACTTATACGTTTTGAAACGGAGGGAGTACATCCATTCCGTAAAAGAGGGCCTATACAACTTTAAGTCAAACAATGATGACTTTTACCAAGCTCATAGAAAAATATATTAAGGGTTAATTTGTGGCATTTGCGTCTATGAAAATATATGCCCTGATGTATCGAATGGCGTTGGTTTGGTATGGTAGATATTCCTGGTATGTTCTACAAACTTGGTCCAATTTTGCGTCGATTGACTTGCGAAAAATTGATACGGCTTATTTACTTTGGATTGGATGTAGTATTACATGGCATGTTTTAAGGCACTTAACACGGTTATCTGCATTCCCTGCTCTATAAATTCAAGTTTCTCAATTATAATTTCTGTAGCAGCAGTATCTACCTTCTATTATGTAGTTCATGGCATTTTAAGTCACTTCATAGATGGGTTAGCATTCTCTGCTCTATAAGTTGACAAGATATACCATTGTAATGTCTATCTTGTTCGTCCAAATGTTAGTACAGTAACTGCCTGCTTTGTATAAGGTGACACTTTCTATGGCACTTCTCATATTTGTTTGCAATCCTATTTCACAAGTTAAATCATTGTAATTTCTCTCTTGTTCATGCTAAGGAGTGAATGTAACTGCATTCTATTTTGTTTCCATGTCAATCTTTATGTCATTTAAATGTTTGTTTATATTCCTCAACTCCCTTCTCTACGTGTTCACAAGTGATTATACTATAATGTCTATATAGTTCTTTGTAAACAGCAACAGCCACTATTTGATATTATTTCCTCTCACGGGGAACACGGGGAATCGTAGAGTGAATCGCCCCTACAATCTTGTAAGTACCTGTTGCTTTGTATTGCTGAATGCAAACCTGTTTTATGTGAATGCGTGGCATGAACCTATATACAGAGGAGCAACAATAAAGTAGATGGATTGTCTATCCAAGTACTCGATGCATTGGATGTCTTCAAAGAACGAATTGACAGGATGTCCTCCAACGGGACTGCACAAAAAGAAATAGTAAGTCTCTTGTTTTTACTGAGGTGTTCTTAGTGTCAGATGCTTGTTTGTACGAGGTACCACATGATTCGGCTAATGATTAGAACAACGTTGACCTTAACCAAGACTAGACAAAAACTAGACGTAAATCCCTCGATTTATAATTCAATGTGCTCACTTGATTTTGGTGATGATCTATTCTTTCTATATTTGACTTGTTTTCATCTATCTATCTATTATGTGGTGGTAATTTAAGTATATCCAGTTTTATGCTAATTTAGAGTCTATTATTGTATTTTTCTGCTATAATTAAGAGTTTGTATGCACTCTAGAGGTAGTCATATTGTCTAGTGTCGGCACCACATGAGTTGGCCAATGATTAGAACAAGATGACCTTTAACGGTACTACACAAAGACCGAACGTAAATCCCTTGATTTATAATTCAATTTGCTCACTCAATCATGGTGGAGATCTCTTTTTGCTATATTTGACTAATGATCTTCTATATATATATATACGTTAACTAGACCATGATTAGGTGGTTGTGATTGAAGTATATCCACTTTTATGCTAATCTATATCTTATTATAATATTAGAGATCGCCACCATGATTGAGCTTATATGCACGCTGGAGGTAGTAACATAGTCTAGTGTTATATGTATGAGACTAGTATAAATTACTTGGTCTTGGTGGGGAGTAACTTGGACTAGTAAAAATGCATACAATACTAGTCCAAGTTAGTCTATCAACACTAAAGGGTGTCTAAATACATTCGTTTCACAAAATCCATGACATATTATATTTTGAAACGGAGGGAGTTCTATCTAGACTACTCATAGTAAGATTGTCATAGCTATTATCATCTAATATGATCCCTAGTTACTATATATATGTACTATAACCATGTTAATATGATCTGGAAGTCTATCGTGCACCTGTTGTTTGATTGCTTAATTCATTACCTCAATAGCTACTCTACATGATGCACATATAGAGTCTATTGCCAATTTGATTCTTTAGTTTGCTCATCATTAAAGCAATGTAATGATTTTCTTAACTTAAACGGTCAGAGCGCTGCCCTGTCAAGGCGAAGCTGTGGGTTTGAGCCCCATTAGTCCCAAACTAGGGATGACAATTTCTATGAGAAATATAATGTTTGATTAATAATAAATAAGGGATTTTCATCTATACATGATCAGATGATCTTGCGAGTTTAATATTAGCCACTATATGGTTCAATTGGTTATGGTTCTTGTGAATTTTTAGTTGACTTGTGATTGCATCAATGCTATATTCTGACGTGGTTCCTAGGCTATTGACCTTACAAGGTGCACAATGTATCATTTGCTTATTTGTGTACTGGATTTTCTTGCCTAGTTATATGTACAATGATACTGTCAGCAGCTGGAAATACAATAGCTGTAAGCATTACAAAGAAGGTTTGTGCTACTTTTTGGATGCATTCAACTATTGTTTTGGCAGCAAATGACCCATATCTTTGTTTCTCTTATTTTTTATTTACTGGCCTGATGATCAAAATATTTGAATGCTCTGGCTACTGAAAACACTACAAGAAATTCGGTTATACATGACCCTCCACATTGGTCGCTGAATGGTCATGGTTTTTGATTTATGACCTTTCTATGACCAAATATAGTTGGTCAAAAGCTGAGCGTCACTAGTTAAACACAATGACCTTTTTTCTGAATTGGTCATAGACGTCTATGACCAAAATAGATGGTCATAGATTATGTGACCAAACTATTTGGTCATAGGATATTTGTACCATCCACGTCAGATCCTACGTGGCTAATCCAACATGGCAAATCTATGACCAACTCCAATGGTTGTAGATCAGATTCAGCCCGGTCCACGTGGGTGCATTAGATGGGCCAAGCCCAATATTTCTGGCACGTTATATTTTTTTCTTGTCAATTCGTGTGTGCTTCATGGGCCAAACCAAAAATCCAGCCTTTTTTATTTCCCGGGCCTTTGCTGTTTAGTTCTTTTTAATACTGTCCAAATTTACAGGATTTGTGCATGATTCTAGTCAAATCTTATTTGGGGCGTGGCCATTTTGGATACCAGATAGCTTTTGGTTCATCGCTGACATCCAGGAAAAATTCGTAAGCAGAGCCCAACTCACATTGGATTTCATAAAGAAAACCAAAACTAAAACATCTCTTACAATAAGGACATAGTTCACAACATGTTGTAATATAAAACTGACTTCGATTCGTCTAGATTCGCATGTATCTATACACTAAAATGTCTAGATACATGCAAATCTAAATAAATACAAGTCAATTATTTCCGAACAGAGGGAGTACAATAATATAACCATGTAGTTCACTATCACCCAGAAACACGACTAGTTATTACTTTGTTGACTACTACTACTCTACTCTTCGCTGAGAATGAAATCCTGGTTCTTCCAACTTCCTCAGCCTGGAGCTCCTGGAATTCCAAAGTTATTGAAAAATGTGAGACATGTAAATATGACAGAAAGAGAATATAAAAGGTTCTTCTAGTATTGCATCATCAAAGTATATTATGTTGATTGTACGCAACACATTATAGAACAAACTGGACTAGATTCAAATATATCACTTTAAAATGTATATGTTCCTGTTACAAATCAAACTGAAGCAATTACTTTCCAACTCAACTAACTATATGAATTACTTCAAAAGAAGAAGCATAAATGCATTGTATCCACTAGCTAGTTCCTAGAAGGTTCAGGTCAACAACAATTTCAAGAAAAGGGGACATAATGTTTGTCTACCACTATATGAGGGAGATCATAGAATATGGGAAACTTATAAGGCATCACATGATACATGCATCAAGCAGCAGGTCATCAAGCATTAAGCCCATATCCGATCGAAAAGAACAAGTAGATACCTAACTTCCTGTTGATGCAGTGGATGAGGCTATAACTGAAGATCTGGTCTACAATGTCCTTGACGTTGGCTGTTGTAGGGTAAACGAGCAAGAACTAGCGCTGCACTCCCACAGGTGTAAACGAGTAAGAACTATCCAGAGAGGATATGGTCAAGAATTAGAGATGATAAACCTGGGTAGTATGTAATGACAGTATGCATCTAACAAAGTTAGAAAAGCTCATGATGTATAACCAACTTAAGTATTTAAGGGGCTGGGCTAGCAAATTGATCTTATAAAATAAAATTGTTATACATGTATAAATTATGCTTCTAAAAGACATATGAAAAGCCTTATCACTATCATATTCTACAGTCATCTGCTATACTGCTTACCATATTGTACAACATGAATAACAGAGTGCTCAGTTCTGCAACTCACAACATGTTTATGCTAATAAACATCAACATCAATACAAACCAACTAAAATCACCCGTTAGAATTAGCAGACAAATATATCATTAACACTTGCACCATAGAGACCCCCAAAGCGTAACTAGTAAGGTGGAATACAGTGCAGTAGAGTAGAAAGCTTATTTGGCACCCATGCAAGTACCAAGAAATTTGTCTAGCTGGTCGGTTAACACCACGTTTATTATGGATGACAGTTGCAACTAGTTATTAAGCCATTCTGTTTGCAAAAATCAAAGGAAGGCATTAATTATTACAGACAAAATATTTATCAAAAGCATTTGCAGTTCTACACTCCTCACACCGAGACATCAGTTCTCAGCTCTAGATCATTTGTTTTCATAATCAAAAGGTTCAATAGCACTTTATTTTGCAAAAGTCAGGGTGGTGATATATGCATTCAAACACTACTTAATGGACTCGATGCATCTTTGACTCATGTTTTGGTGGTACCTTAAGTCCACTTTACTTGTCCCTTTGTATTTTATTGTACATCCAGAGCAATGTTGCTCTCTTTTAGGCACCACACAAACATAAATTGCCCAAATACCACAAAAATAATAGTAGTTTAGCAGCATCCAAATCAAACATGGTATGAATGAATTGCCCACATACTCTAATGTAATGTTCAGGAGTACTCATAGATATAAACTCTTGCACATAGTACATGACCCCATTTGCTATTATTCTCAACAAACTTGTAATATTAGAAGCTAGCAAAACTGTGGTAGTGAGATGTTGCTTGCATGCCATGTGGAAATAATACAGTACATTATATAGAGGCGGTGGATAACCAGAATATTAAACAGTGTTCTTATGATTATTCGGGTAGTGGTTTTCATCGCAGGATTTAGAATAGACACATACAAGAGTGGAAACAGGTAGATTAGTGTGCTGGAGTGAACATTGACCAGTGCAAGACCTATATAGCTCGACCTTTTGTCTCTTCTGACGCATTATAATCAACTTCCAATATTTTTTAGTAATCCCACAGACGCAGATTCCCCATAAGAACGGGACAATAAATTTACCCAGCAAAGAGACTGAAATGCAAACAACATGATTTCACTTATACAAATGTGCAACTTGGACTTGCTACACATAGTACTGCTACATAGTAACTATTCACTGGACAACCATAGTAAATCACTGCTATTCAGTGGATATCCAGACTTTGTACGTAAGTATTCAGACAATGAGAACCTGCTTGATGGTCTCCCAGACACATATCTTTACCAGCAATGTAGGGAATCAAGAATTGAAGGGGAGAAAAAAAAATACATCTGTAACCGCTTTATGGTCTCCTAGAGGAAGAAGGGGACTGACCTTGGATGAGGAAGAAGGGGAATCCTTTGAGGTAGTAGTCGTAGACAAGATCCAAGGGACACAAGGCCGGAAACAGCCAGATTAGCCCGGAGGTAAGGGTGTGGGTGGCACCTGCTGGTCAGAACAGACGAACAGCATGGAGGCCGAATCCGGTGTTGGCGAGTATAGGGGCAGCTAGATCCGACAGTGGGGTGGGTAGTGGTACTTGTGCTCAGCTCATCCTTGCCCCACCTCTTCTCTTCACCCTCCATGGCCACTCAGCCACCCCGCCCACGCGCCCACGCTGCTAATGTCGTTGCCATCTGCTGGGTAAGATGGGGAAGCATAGAGATAGAAGTAGAGTAGGGGGCGGCGACATCGTGGGCGTGGGAGAGAGGAGCCGTGGGAGTAGGAAGGGATGTGTGCAGCCAGAAGGGGTGGGGATCTGGCATGAGGCGGCGGGAGCCATGGAACAGCAGAGGAGGAGCCGCCGTAGTAAGGAAGGAAAGAAGTGGGGAGGAGGGCAATGAGCGAGCAGAGGAGGTGCCGCCGCACCGTCGCCGTAATGGGGCAGGAAAAGGGTGCGGAATCGAAGGGGACTGAGGATAGGGGGTTAGGGTTTGGAGGGGCTAGGGCGAGGATGTCCCTGTCCACCATGGTGGTGGTGGTTGCTGTGTTTGGGGAATGGGGAGGAGAGATCCACGCCATGTCATCGATCTGCACCAACTGAATCACGGATTGCAATCACTTCCGTCCATTATGCTCAGATCCAACGGTTCTCCTTGCATCTCTCACCCTCTGAACTAGTATTGTCCACCTATGACCATTTCGTGTTAGGAAATTATGACTTTCTTGGAAAAAATGGTCGTTATTTTTCAAGGTTTGGACCCTCCCATATTCTCTAAGACTAATTAGTCCCGAATGGTCAAAGATCCATGACCAAAAAATTCATGGTCGTTAAGAAAAGGTCACTAGTCACCATATTTCTTCCAGTGAAAGGAATGGTTGATATCTTGTTTGTGTGAAATGATTCTGGTAGTCTATTTAAGACACTTGGTCTATTGTTTGTTTTTCCAAGGTACTATTATAGTTGCCTAATGATTAAAGAAATGCCACCTGTGATTGGAGGTCACTTTTTTGGCTAGTTCATACTATAGACCATTTTTAAACAATGTTCTGATATTTTAGGTTAATGCTTTGTTGTCCTGACCAGTTCTAAGTAGCTGAAGGAATCTCATGCACCACTTTTTGTTATATTTCTATATTTCCGTTATGCAGTGATATGATTAGTTTATGAGGGAAAGAGTCGAGTTGCTTGATTCCCTACATTCATTACCACACTAGTTCAGTTAGTCTGCATGAGACACACATGTTCATGGCTTGATTTTTTATATTAGGACAATGCCAATTTTGAAATTCTTTGACAACAAACATGGTGTTTTTTCACCTGCTTTGCTGCTTTAAAATAATATGTCTTAGTTTCAGCATGCAAATAACTTGTAGTGTTTGTTCCAGAGTGGCTATGATACTGGCACATGTACGCATCGGTCTAGGATATCGACAGTTCCTATTATTACGGAAAGAGATGTACGAGGCACATCATTGATTGTTCCTGGCCAATGATGAATTTGAATTATTTTACAAATAAGATGGCCGCTAGTTAGCTGGTACGCTGTGCTGACTTGTTTTCTTTGTTTTAGGCTACACACGAAGCTATGGGGCAGAAGGGAGGAATCCTATGTTAAGTATTGAGGTCATTTCACAAAGCAGTAGTGACAGTGGTTATTGTTTGCATCGGCCCACGGTTTCAGTTTTTCTAGCAGAAAGAGGTGTTACAGCTACACTCCAAACAATTGATTTAATTGAACAAGAAACATAGCAAATAGATGGAATAATCATGATTACACGTGAACAAATACAAGAACTGAAAGATCGACAAGATTGGACGGGCCGTCTACTTGATAATCTCTTCTGCAGCTATCATGGTATGCTAGTTATTACTTGTATGGGGATGTAAGCTCCATAGTAGAAACCCTGTTCCAACACATGTCTCACGATGTCTCTGTAATGCTTCATCTTGTTTTTGTTGAAAGTCTGGTCTGTAATAAATTTCAAAAAATATATGTTGTAATAGGGTGATCCTAGTGCGGCCATTAGTGGGCTGGAATATTAACAGACTGTTTAAAACCAGAATTTCACCATAGTTATAGAATACGCAAATATGCTGGCCAGCAGATGGGCCAAATAAAAACTAAAAGGCCGTAAGTGGCAGGTCAGAATATTGGTGGGCCTCATAAGTGGCCAAGGCCCTAAAAACGTACAGGGTTGAACAACAACAAGCCAGAACAGTAAAGGGCCCGAACTGTAATTGGCCCAAATATTGATATACCCGAACAGTAAAGACCTAAAACAGTAAAAGGCCTGAATAGTAAAAAGCCTGCGCACAACAAAACGGACAGAAGAGTAAAAGGCCTGAACAGTAAAAGGCCATAAGAGCAAAAGGCCTAAATAGTGAACGGCCAGAACAGTAGAAGGGTAGAACAGTAAAAGGCTAGAATAGTAAAGGATCCTAACACTAGCAACCCAGCAATGAAAAAGGCCATAACAAGAAATTGGTAGAACAGGAGCGGACCCCACGGACCATAGGAACAGTAACAGGATGCCTTCAGGCCTTAACAGTGTCTGACCTTCTGGCGCAGGCCCCTAATGGGCCGCATATTATTCTAGCAAAGTGGGCCTTCTTTAGGCCAAAACTATAGTGGGCCTCAAATCATACGGGCCCTGGATGGATTAATTAATGGGCCACATTAAACAGTACATGGCGTGAGAGTAAAGGGCCGTAATCTTATTGGGCTCTCCTCGTGGGCCGGCCCACTTAACAATTAGCAGGCCTTGTTTAGGCCAGGCTTCTGCCATGGTTTTTGTGACCATTAATGGTAGTAACCGGCCATTAACGGCTGGTGCCACGTGGCATTTTGCATGACGTTAGTAGTCAACGTGGCTAGCGAATAGATCTACGACGGAATAAGTTTTTGTGGCTGAAGGGTGCGATTTGCCATGGTCAGAAAAAATTCGTGGTAGATTCTTTTGTGACTGGGCTTTTACCACGAAGGGCATCCATCGTAGAAGACTTTTTAGCCACGAAAAATGGGCCTTCAACCACGAAAATCATCCGTTGTAAAAGTCAACTTTTCTTGTAGTGTTAGTCTAGATGTCTATTTGCAAATATCTTAATAGATCATTTCCTATTCCATCGAGGTCCTTTGCGACCATGGGAATATATTGCTTGATGTGGAACTTAGCAAAAGGGTCCAACTTCATAGATTAATACCCACGCCGAAGGGATATCCTTGTAAAAGGTGATCTTCTCTTCTTGATACAATAACCATTAGGAGATAATACGATGACTCTGCAATGTTTGTGTTTTCTCCATTATCATCCAATAAGCCTTTCTCCATTCGATGGAGAGTTGGACTGCAATTTTGTATTATGCAAAATCTGGCACATAACGTATGAGCCGTTGGATCAGTTTTCCTCCATCATGGATAAAAAGAGAATGTTTGGGAAAACACTTAGCGATCTTGCATTAGAGTTGAGAGCTCTTTTGAGGGCTTGATTGCAATGGAGGTCATGGATGAAAACGTATATGTAAGATATACAAATTATAAATGTGGTTCTTGCAAAACTCGTTGCAGTTTGCAAAGTATTTGATACTTGTGTCGTTTTGTGAAAATAGGATGGTCTGCTTGATAATTGCTGGAGTTGAGGCAATGAGGCTTGATGACGGCAAGCAAAAGGGTTGATGGCCTACATCACCCCTTCCTCAAAGATTATCATTTGGATTAGTGGACTTGAATATAAATTTGTAATCCATGTTTGTGTGTCTTGCTTTTGGCAGACGATTATTCATATGAACGAGTTACAAGATAGTTGTACTATTATTATGAATAATACCGTTATGGTCACATTATGATTATAAATAAGTTATTCTCATCACTATGTTACTCATAATAGTTTAAACATTTATAAGGGACTAGAATGCTAAAAGATATCCAAAGTTTAATTATGAAATGACACTACAGTTTAAGTCATTTTGGTTATTACATGTTCTTCATTCTAAATGAAGATCGGGGTCCTAGATGCTTGATCTAGAGACTTTGCAAAACCATGCCTCGTTAGGCAGAATGGCTAAAACTCCGCATTCTAGTAAAACGATGATATGAGAAGAAATGTTGAATCTTATACATAGTGATGTATCGTATTTTCAACAAGTAGTGGAAATCATTAGATAATTATGGACTTAAGTGAATAAGCGTATTTACTTAATGAAACATAAGTTTGAAACGATTTGAATTGTTCAAATGAGTTCACAACAAAGAGGGATATTGAATTAACAGAAATATAAAGTCTCTTCAATTTGATCGACATGACTAAAGTATTTAAGTTAATTTTGGCATAAAAGGACATGTGAAAGATGTTTTAAAAATTATGATAATTGGACGAATTCAAACTATGTTGAAATATCTAAACATCATAATCATTATGTATTAAGATACATATGGTATAATATTATCTCTTATAGGGGTTACAGTTATCGTTTAGAGTTAGATATCAAAATAAGTAAACACTCGATTGAAATATAAAGGATCATCTAAACATTCGTGGAAACAACACTATAAGAGTTATGGCACGTTCGAGTTTCTGGAGATTTTGATAAGTCAAAGTCATGACGAATAAACAAGTCTGTAGAGCATTCTTAGGAAGCTATGAATGCATCGTCTACAAGGGGCCAACCTGCTGTTGTCCTAAGTTGATGTGTCTTGATGAAGATACCGGTGGAAGAAAGTAAAATATCAAAACGAGGTATTTGACCTTACCTCCGAATTGTTGAGTGGCGCAGCGGAATTTGTTTCGTGAATCCAAACTCTACCTATAGAGGAGAAACCAATGATAATGATCATAAAGTTTTAGCTAAAGAAATTAGGATTCAACTATATATTCTACAAGTTTGTGGAATGATATTGTTGATTCACTTGTCATGTTTTGACAAATACATACCTACAAAATACAAAGAAGCATGATGGACCTAAATACGAGCAATGAATGGTCATTGAAATCTCGTTAGTCGAATTCTCGATTTGATGGTGATCAAGGAATTTTGGAATGTCCAAGATTATCGAGAGGACCTGGATTTGAGTGGGAGAAAATCAGCTTGGCTAAGTCATAATATGTAGCTAACATATTTTGAGTGGGAGCTAAGTGAAATCCCTGGATCTCAAATATGGATGCAATATTTGAGTGGGAGCATGAAATCATTCTGGGATATATGGACGACATATGTGAATGATGTGATTGGTGTTAATAACATTTAAGTAGGTAAATAAGGATGAAGTTGAAGTTATTAAACAATGAGATCTATTGAGATATATTGGTGAGTTTAATAAAAATCAAATGTCGAATGCTTCCTGGACTTGATTCTGAAAGATGTCCAGAATGTCCTAAGAAAGATTCTAAAGAAGCTCAAAATGGAACAAGGTAAGAAAGAAGTTCTTACTATATGAAGCATTGAGTTAGTATTGCAACTATGGTTAAAAGGAAGAAAGAGATGTGTTGCATCTCCTATGCCTCAGTCATAGGTTCTTCCATACAACCATGTCGTATACTCGACGTAATGTGACCCTAGGATATGATTGGAAGGACTACCTCTTAACTGTAAGAACATGTCTTGAAGTGATTCCTGAGTCGATCACTGAACCAGAATTAAGTTTGTACTTAAATGGAAAGAAGCAAAGTAAGTGTCATAGTTGCATTTCATGCACTAGGATCTACACAGATATAGAAGTATAAAGGCTCCATCTGATGTGATGTATAATGTTATGGCAGGGCTAGTTCACTTTTAACGTAGAATGATGTGTCCCAGGGCACAGTTCCCATGAGAAATCCCTCGAGGTTGATCTAAAGTCACTATAAGCTCCTGGAATCCGGCCTCGTTCTACTTCCATAACTACCATACATACACAAAGGATAGCAAAGTGTGTTTCGAGGTTTAGATGACAACAATGAAAATGACCATCATTATAAACACTAGAAACAAAGTGTCACTTTGTCACCAAATGAATACTTCAACCCATTATAATATAATGGTGTGAATGTAAAAATTAGGAAGACATTAATGATTTGCAAAAAACATAATGATCTAGTAAAACAGAACATGGACATGATGTTTCTTGTGAGCATGCATGATCAGTAAACAAATATGTTATATGGTTTATGATGAGTAAAATGCGAGCTAGATTATTTGTACTCTAGTGCAAGTGGGAGACTAAAGGAGATATGCCCTAGAGGCAAATAATAAATAAGTTTTTATTGTCATATCTCAATTGGTTTATAATTGTTTCATATTGTGCTATAACTATATCAAGTAGAAACATTGGTATAAGTCTGGTATGAAACAACCAAGTCCCTAGTAGCCTCTATTCATACTAGTTCGTTGGTCATGAGGATGATCTCGTTTCAAGATCATGGGCATTTATGCCAATTGACAACGAGGCCATATCATTGGAGAATGATGTGATTAGACATTCCTCGAAGGATTGCGACACAATCAAGTCATATAGTTCATTGTTGCAACAACTAAATCTAGACTCCTTTTCCTTAGACCGTGAGCTCATATTACTCATTGTTTCTCGAGGCTGCTTTGACTTCATCAATCGTCATCTGGTAATACAGTGATCATAAAGGTGTATGTTGGGTATTCCAAAGGAACAGTAGATGACATATGACTGCAAGATCAAGATTTGTTCACCCACATGACTGGTAAAGATACTGTTAGCATTCAGCAGGATTGGATGCTGGAATGGTGTTGTGCCTCAACCGTATACGAGTAGTATACAGACTTGTCTCTGTGTGGTACACATTTGTGTGTTCAGTCCGTTACATGCAAGTACTAGAGTAGCATTAGGATTAGATCACTTAAGTTGTACAAGTCGGATAACTAGTCCTAGCATATATATTTGCTTGTAACTAGGTCTGTAAGACCACATCATGTGAGTTGATTCAATAGAGAAGCAACAGGTGCGACACGCGCCTATGGCAATCAAAGATGATTTCGCGTGTGTGCGTGAGTTGTGAGAGATCGATCAGGCTAGCTTGACGTGCTGCAACATGCACGTCTTGGCTAATCGCTTGGTACTTGCGTGTCGTCTCGCCGGAAGGTCTTGGCCATTCATCGCCAGAAAGTACTCGGCGGCAGGGACTGTTGCAGGTCGTCGTCCGTGAGGTTGAGGTTCTTCGTTCGTGATCTGCTGAAAGTACAAGGAGGTCATGGCGTTGGTCAAGGAAGGCGAGAGCTCGAAAGTGGCACCGGTGACAGAGACGATGGGGGCAGCTTTGTATTCGTGCCTCGATCGCAAGGACTACGGGCTATGGGGACTCAACATGGAGGTGGCCATGGAGGCTCAGGAGGTTTGGGAGGCCATCGATCTAGGAGGCGACGAGTACATCAAGGGAGGCGCGAAGTACCGGAAGGATCGCCAAGCGCTAACAGCGCTCTATTCCGTCGTGCTGAAAGACGTGATGCAGCACCTCGTCAGAGAGAAATCGGCGAAGGATGCATGGGAGACGGTCAAGATCTTGCACCAAGGTCATGCCCATGTGAAGGAAGCGCATCTTCAAACTTTGACAAAAAGTTATGAAGATCTGAAGATGGAGGAGAGCGAGACGGTTGATCAGTTTGCCGCTAGTTTCGTTACCCTTGTCAACGCAATTAGGGGATATGGCAAGAGATTGGATGAGGTCAAGAACGTCAGAAGGTTCCTGCGTGCGGCACCGGCGCACTACATTCAGATCGTCACATCGATCGAACAATGTCTCGACCTGAATACACAGACGGTTGAGGATCTCGTTGGAAGATTCAAGGCACACGACGAGAGAATTCGGATCAGCCTCGGTGATCTAGAACAGGTTGAGCACCTGATGCTCATGAAGCAGCAGTGGATGACTCTTTCAAAAGAAAAGAAAGGAGGCTCCATGAACAGCAAGGAGAAACAACGCCCAGCAAAAAAGTACATCGCAGAGAAGGAGGATGAAGATGACACCCCTCCGCGGAGGAAGTTTGACATAAAGAAAGTAAGGTGTCATAACTGTGGTGAGCTTGGTCACTTCAAGGCTGATTGCTAGAAACCACCAAAGGAAAAGGAGAGGGCTCTCATCTCCTAGGAAGGAGATGATGGACCGATGATGCTGATGCTCGAAGTAACTGAGCTGAAGGATGAGGAGGATCCTCCATCACCGGCTACAGAGATTGTGGCAGAAGTGGATCACGATCTACCGTGTGTGGATCACGAGGAACGGAGTGCCCCATTTCCATGTGAAGCCACGTTTGAGGCAAGTGAAGCCTCAGAACTTGTTCATGGCGATCTATGCATTGGAATTTCACCCGCAACTCCGTCCGGTAATAAGTTCTTCATGCTTGTGGTGGATGATCATAGTAAATACATGTGAATTGTGTTGCTGAAAAGTAAGGATCAAGCTCAACAAGCATTCGAGAAGATCAAGTAAGCCAAAGAGTTCAAGGTGGAGGAGAAGATAAGAGCCATATGCATTAATCAGGGGGGTGAGCTGCACCAAACTGTGTTGACCATGGCACGGAGCATGATGAAGAGTAAAGGCTTGCCAGGAAAATTCTGGGGTGAGGCAGTCAATAGGGCTGTGTATTTGCTAAACATGGCGACAACTGAGAGTGGCGTTGGTATAACACCATATGAAGCATGGTATGGATGGAAACCCTCGGTTGATCATCTTTGCACTTTTGGGTGCGTGGCGCATGTCAAGACGGAGTCTGGCCATAAGAGTAAATTGGCGGAGCAGAGGACTCCAATGATCATGATGGGCTCTAAAAGCTCAAAGGAATACCGCTTGTGCAATCCTTATACCAATAAGGTGGTTGTTAGGGGCAACGTAATCTTTGAGGAAGACGAGTCATGGTATTGGGGATCCAACGAACCGGGATATCCAACTTTTCACGTCACGTGGGATCTTGAGTATGAAGAAAATATGGATCAATCAAGCTTATCCTTGTCAGCAAGTTCAGGCCCAGAAGACGTTGAAGGCCTAGGGGAGGTCCAGGTGTGGACACCAGGCCAGAAGCACTAGGGATTCTCCCAGAAGACAAAGAGTTTGAAGAAAAGGCTAGTCCGTGGCCAGAAGACACAGAGCTGGAAGGACGTGCATGTGCATCAGCGATACCTGCACTTGTTTGGCCAGCAATTAGAGGAGGAGGGAGAGCTGAAGCGAGCCCAACAAACATGCCAGCAAGGCCAGAAGGCGATGGTCCAAGAGTATGGACTGGTGGCCAGACAGATGGAGGAGACCCAACAATAGGGGGTGCAGATCCATCAAGAGGCTTTTCACGTGGTATAGAGAAGCTAGAAGGAAACATGCCAGAAAGGGATTCAAAAGGAAAAGACAAATCGTTACAGGTAGGCAACATGTGCCTTGCTACTCCGGATGAGCCAGAAGACGGCGTTGGTCAGGAGCAGGTAGAAGTCAGAATTGCTAGTCACGAGCTAACTTTGCTAGTCAACCAATAGGAGCTAGCTCCTACATATTTGTTCTATTGCATACAAGAGTACCGGCAAGCAGAAGATCAAATATGTGAAGCATCGATGAGAATGTACTTCATCGAACCAAGTATAATGTCTCAAGGCGTGGACAAAATGGACTGTTGGCGTGAAGGCGTGGAGAAGTGCGCGGACAAAATGGATTGCCGGTGGGAAGCCATGAAGAAGCTGACAAAAGTAAAGTCGATGACATGGGTGCTGAGAAAGGGGACAGTGAAAGTAACACCATGGATGATGCCCACGAAGAGCAGCTAGCGTATTTGGGACCCAGGTCGGTACAAAAGAGAGCACATCGTGCTTAGGGGGGGTGATTTTTAGCATTAAGCACGATTGGACACCGGAACAATGTCGTGCCTCAACCATATACGAGTAGTATACGGACTTGTCTCTGAGTGGTAAACGTTTGTGTGTTCAGTCCGTTACATGCAAGTACTAGAGTAGCACTAGGATTAGATCACTTGAGTAGTACAAGTCGGATAACTAGTCGTAGCATATATATTTGCTTGTAACCAGGTCTATAAGACCACATCGTGTGAGTTGATTCAATAGAGAAGCAATAGGTGCGACAAGCGCCTATGGCAATCAAAGATGATTTCGCGTGTGTGCGTGAGTTGTGAGAGATCGATCAGGCTAGCTTGACGTACTGCAACGTGTGCGTCTTGGCTGATCGCATCGTACTTGCGTGTCATCTCACCGGAAGGTCTTGGTCGTTTGTCGCCGGAAAGTACTCAACGGCAGGGGCTATTGCGGGCCGTCGTCCTGACGAAAGTATTGTCGGGGCTGGGCCAACAGATACATACGGCCGGCTTGGAGAGATTACATCCATAAATGTTGCAACATGTGACTCGGTCACGGGGATGGAATATCACGGTAACAAGTAAAACATAACTTATTGTTAACGAGATTGAACAAGGTATATGATACCAACGATCGGATCTTAGACAAGTCGGATCAGGAAACAACCAAGATGCTACATTTACCGGTTCAAAAGACATTGTCATCATGAATGTATAGGGGTCACATGGACATCCCTGGTCCCTCTATTGATCACTGATATAGATCATGTCTAGAGCATTCCTAAGTCGTGAGGGGATACACTTAAGGGTACGATGAGAGCGATCATTCATAAGACGGAATCACAGTAGAGAAAGAGAAAGCCGAAATCATTCCGCGGAGAGATTCGAAGTTGTTCGGAGAAGGAATAAAGGAAAAGACCAGAAAAGTGTTTTCGGATAAATGGGAATTTAAATATACATTTATTATATGTTAATTATGAATTAATGTATTCTAAATAATATTTAGATTAAGATTTATAAAAGCCACTTTTATATTAGGCCAAATCCCCGGAGGGAAATAGCCTAGAAGAAAAGCTGCAGAAAAACAGAAAAAGGAAAAACTGTTTAGGCCCATGCGGGCGGCAAATACTAGCCGCCGCACGGGGGCAGACAGTAGCCAGACGGCCGCCAGGCCGGCCAGCTCGACCCCGACCCACGCAGGCGCGCCAGGCCGCCAAGCAGGCCGCGGCCACTATCGGCCCACCCGGGCAGCTAAGCGGGCAGGAGGCCCAGGCGGGGCTGCTAGGCGGGCCACTGGGTGCACACCAACCTAGTGCGGGGTGCTAGTCACCGCTACCACGGGCGGGAGACACGCAGGCACGGGTTGGGTCATGGCAAGGCCCACCTGGCCAGCTTTGCCTAGGCTGCTGATGTTCCCTTTTACCTCTTGGGCCGATTTTTGGCCCATTCGGTTGGGACAAAAATCCTGGTGTTTTTTCCTTTACAATTAGTCCCACATGGCTTAGCCTTTGACAAAGGCACACCCCCTTATCCTATATAAAGAGGTGCCCATGGGTGGGATGAAACACACCAATATTTGGAGAAGTCCTTTGGTTGACTTTCTCCTTTCCTCTCTCTCTATACCTTGTGACCATGGCCCCAAGTCAAGGCTGTGCGAACGAGGAACACCTGCATCACGCCGTTGCACTGCAGGGATTCCTAGCCAGATATCAACTTCCGCAATCCTAGCGGGATCGGGGAGATGCTCCATTGTGCACCGAATGTGTGATACATTGCAAATGTATCTATAATTTTTGATGCTCCATGCTTGGTTTTATCCACTTTCTTGTGTTTTGTCCACACTTTAGAGTACTTTTCATATGATTTCTTGGACTAACCTATCAACAAGAGCCATAGTACCAGCTGCATGTTTTCTGCTGTTTTTGGTTCCAGGAAAGTCAGAAAATGAATATTCTCGGAATTGGACGGGACAAAAGCCAAAGTGCCTATTTTTCCAGAAGACTCTAAGAGCCAGAATACGAGACGGAGGAGGGCCAGGGGCTGGCCACAGCCCCCCAGGCGTGGGCTGGTCCTGGCCGCGCCAAGGCATGGTGTGGTGGCCCCAGGCACCCCCTCGGTCTTCCTCTTCGCCTATAAGAAGCCTTCTGACCTAAAAACTCCGGGGGGTTCGACGTTTTTCCAAAAAAGTTCCGCGGCACCTCCACCACCGAAGGGGAGATTCGGGGGATAGAAAGTCTCTATTCCAGCACCCTGCCGGGACGGGGAAGTGCCCTCGGAGCCATCTCCACCATCATCTCCATCGACCATCCATGTTTCCCCCATCTATGAGTAAGTAATCCCCCGCTGTAGGCTATGGGGATGGTAGGGATTGGATGAGATCATTCATGTAATGGCATCAGATTGTTAGGGGATGGTGCCTAGTATCTTTTATTAATAATTTATGACTTTGTTGCGACTTGTTGTGCTTAATGCTTGTCATTAGGGCCCAAGTGCCATGATTTCAGATATGAACATATTATTGATTCATTATGATAGTATTGTTTTTGGTCTTATCTACAAGTCGTATACACGCGTTGTTTTCCAGAACCAATGGCCCCGAAGTGACATAAATCGGGATAACCAGAAGGGAATGGCTTTGATGTGAGGATCACATGTGTTCATGGAGTGTTAATGCTTTGCTTCGGTGCTCTATTAAAAGGAGCGCCTTAATTGCCAATAGCTCCCTAGAGGCCCCGCTGCAAACGGGCTGGCAGGACAAAAGATGTTGTGCAAGTTCTCATTGCGAGCACGTATGACTATATATGGAACACATGCCTAGGATTGTCTAGTACTGGGATGCTTTGTCTTATTTATCTGCAATTGCCCTATGTTCTGATTGCTATGTGAATTGCCTTGTCCATGCAACGCCCGTCCATCCATCCCTATTCCTACCGCACTCGAATCCCACTGTTTACTGCTTTTGTTACTACTGTCTTTGCTTTACTACTTCTGTTACTTTGCTATTCCTACTACAAAACTGTTGCTACTGATAAACTGTTGTGAGCAAGATTGTTTCCAGGTGCAGCTGAATTGACAATTCAGTTGTTAAGGCTTATAAATATTCTTTGGCTCCCCTTGTGTCGAATCAATAAATTGGGTTTCACTTCCCTCGAAAATACTGCGATACACCCCCTATACTTGTGGGTCATCAAGACTATTTTCTGGCGCCGTTGCCGGGGAGCATAGCTTTATTTATCAAGTCCACTTGGAATCACTATTGTTCAAGCTAAGTTTATTTTCTCCTTGTTTGCTTGTTTCTTTATCAAAAATACAAAAAAAATTGGTTCCTACTCTAGTTGTTATTTTCGTTGGTCTGTTATTGTCTTGCTTTATCATGCTTGTTGTCAATGGTTGGTTTCTTTGAACCTGAATCTTATTGGCAAGGTGGGTTCACGGAAGATCAAGAAGATTATTATAAGGAACACCGCTTGTCACAAAAAGGGAAGCACTTATGGGAACAAATTGATAAATTGTATACCATTGCTAGAAACGTGTGCTCTACTTATAATGTTACTTATTGCTTTCATAAATCTTGTTGCTATAGGAGGTACAAACACCTCCCTTTTCATTGTGAGTATAATGATAATGTTACCATATCTTCTTATGTTAAAGGGAATTATGACTTTTCTGATGTGGAACAAATTGAGGATTTTTTGCTTGGAAGGGTGCTTTTGAACTTGCTAGTTTGTTTGAAAATATTGATGATTCACCTTACAAATATGAGGTTTATGGTATACTTAAATCTTGGTTTGATAATTACAAGGATCAAAATGGCTATATTCTTGAATATTTTAATAGATGTTTTCCCCAAATGGAAGAGACTAATGCCTTGCAGGATCCTATGGAAGAAGAAATCGATGAACCTGAAATCTCATTAGATGAAAAAGAGAAGGAGAGTGATGAACAAAAGGAGGAAGAATGGATTAGCTACCCATGCCTACCTTCTAATGAGAGTAACTCTTTATCCCTTACATTATTTGATTGTCCCCCATGCTTACTAAAGAAGGATGAATGTTATGTTCCTGAGGATTCTTTTGAAGATGTTTATGATAAAGCTCTATTGCTTGTAGATCATGAAAAGCATGCTTTATGTGATAGTTATATTGTTGAGTTTATTCATGAGGCTACTAAAAATTATTATGAGAGAGGAAAATATGGTTGTAGAAGTTTTCATGGTAGTGAAACACCTCTCTATGTGCTGAAAGTTTTGAAGTTACTCTTGTTTTATCTTCCTATGCCTGTCACTTTGTTCTTTGCGAATTTATTTGCATACACGATTCCTATGCATAGGAAGTGGGTTAGACTTAAATGTGTTTTGAATTTGCTTCCTGATGCTCTCTTTTACTTCAACTCATATTTCTTATGAGAGCATCCTCTCAAACTTTTATGCCTGAAGATGATAATATGTCTACTATTCTTGGGAGACCTTTTTCTTAAATACTGCAGGAGCTGTTATTAATTGTAATCAAGGGAAGGTGACCTTCAATGTTAATGACAAGGAACATACTGTATATTTCCCCAAGAAGATTGATAGGACTTATGGTTTAAATTCAAGTGAACATGTTGAGGGCATTCAAGTTGGAGAAATATATTGTCCCATACCAAGAGAAAAATTTGAAACTATTATGGTTGGGACCATTGCTATCAAGGTTGAGGTAACATAATCATAAGTGGAATACAAAGTTTTGTCTCATATGAAATTGTTTTGGTAACAAGACCTGATCAACCTTGTTAACAAAAGGATTGCATTGAACAAAACAATGTTTTCACCATGATTATCTCTGCTTACTACTATTCTATCCATTTTAGTTTTTGCTTATGCCTAACTTAAAGGCGTTAAAGAAAAGTACTTATTGGGAGATAACCCTAAAGTTTTAGATGAGTCTTGGAAGTTATTACTTTAGTAATAACCGCTCTTTATCCTTTTTATTTGCTTTCTGTGCCAAGAGTAACCTCTAATGAGATAGAAGTAATGATTGGGAAAGTTGCTGTCCTGAAACAGATTTCTGTGCTTCACCGTAAAAAATCGTGAGAGAGCTCTGTATGTCGGATTGAGCTTTAAATTTTTTTCTTCTTCCCTAGGTTGTTATCTAACTTTTGTTAGTTCAACACTTTTTGATTTGAGCAACAGAAGGTCTTCGAAAAAATTCGTCTTTACCTGCTGGTCTGTTTTGACAGATTTCTGCCATTTTCTGCATTTGCTTCTTGTTGGTTCCTTTTTGAGTTCTTTTGGGGAATTGGGCTTTTTGAGGGAAGTGCTACAGTAGCTAGTGTTCTAATGGAATTTTATTTGGTGTTAGAACTGAACCTTAAGACCTATTATCTTGAGTGCACTAATGTTGCTAATAAAGATTGTGTGAAGGAAAAATTTCAGGTGTATGGAAGGAATGAGTAATGAGATAAAGGATGGACTAAAGCTCAAGCTTGGGGATGCCACACGTGTCACCGCAAGAAATATCCAAGAAGTACAAGCGTCAAAGCTTGAGGATTCCCAAGGCATCCCCTTCTTCATCAATAAAAATCTCAAGTTTCTTCCAAACGCTTCATTTTTATTGTTTCATGCACAGTTGTGTTGTTCTTGGAGCGTCTTCTTTTTCGTTTTTATTTTGGTTTTTAGTTTGCATGGTTTGCTTAGTTTGCTGAATAAATTGGTTGGACCTCCTCTTTCATACTTTGGTGTTCAAATAGTTTGGTTTGGTTTGTAAAAGAGTAGGAAAGCTCATGCTTAAGTGGTAAAGAGAGCTTGTTTTTGACTATGGCCTATGCTTTGTCATGCCATGCTCGATATTGTTTTGGCTTTATGCTTAGTATTCTTTTCTATAGCATGACTTTTTATAATGAAATTGATATTGCTTAATGTGCTTTGGAAGAATCATGCATTGTTTTAGCACATTAAAGCATAGTATTGTGGTATTCTCCTTTGATGCTTTATTTGGGTTGACTTGGCACATGCTCACACCATGTTATGACTATCCCAAGTCACCATAATCCTTTATGATCCTCTAGTTTTCAACTTGTAGTATCACTTTATGCTTTGATCAGTGATGTTTTGTCGCTCTGCATGATTATGGCCATTATTGCCCTCTCGTTTGTCGCTCCCTTACTATTGCTAGCCTTCAATTTCACTGAGTATGTTTTACTCATGTTTCCAACTCCCTAAACCAAATATTTCCAAAGTGTTCACCATACCTACCTATTAGCATCATTTGCTACTTCCGTGCATATTCAATATGCCTTGTTTTCTTCCGAGTAAAATGTTTGCTTGTTATGAGAAAGTTAGTTAGTAAAGCTCTCACGAACTTGATGGCACACTTTATTTTCTTGCATCTAATAAACCTGAACCATTGTGTCCTTCTTTTTTGCGTATATGCTTGCGCGTTATAAGTTGAAGTTAGCAGAACCATGTTTCATGGGGAACGCTTTCAACATTGCATTGGTACTTAGTACCTCGTTGATATCATGTTCTTTTGCTTATGGATCCCGGCAGTGTGAAATAAAAGTGGAACTTGTAAGATCATGGAGTTTGTATGTATGTTAGAGAAATGACTAGGCCACTAGCCTAAGCCATGCCTAATCATGGTGGAAACTTGCAGCATAACCATAATGAGCATTCTATGAAGCATCCTCAATAAAAATCTATGCACATAGTAAATAAAAAGATCGCCAAGATGCTCATTGTCTGCTTGCCTTCTATTTTTATTATGGGATAGCTCCCGTGTCATGTGCAAGGGGTACCCCGTTGGCGGTTCTCTATGATACGTATATACTTACAATGACAAGAGCTAACTTGTGACTAAAGTTGAGTAGCATGAGGATAGGTCTTCATAAGTAAGGGGCATGAGACTTTGATTTATAACTTGTCAAGCATATCCTCTTAGTTGTGTCACTTTAACCTTAACCATTTAAAGATGCTTATGATAGGGGCAATGAGAGCTCAAAGCTAATGAGTACCATACTTTCAGCATTTGGAAGCCTTTCAAACTTTTCAAAACCTGTTCATTTCCTTGTTGAGTCTCCACACATTCTATGAGCACTTTCTTGAGAGCATAGTGGCCATTCTTAGTTCTATGTGCATTGTCCCAAGACTTGTTGATTGATGCATACCTTGATATTGCTTGTTTTAAACTATTTGTATCTAGTCACTCTTGTAAACTTTGAAGGTGTCCTATGCATTTATGTTTGCTACTCTATGAGGGACAAGCTGAATGCCACTATGCTATGTTTTTTTTATGTGAAACAAACAAACGTCTTGCAAGGAATTGTTATTCATGAATATTTTGTTTGTGCCTTTTCATGTTGCATCATAGTCACTTTGTCTTATTGCTAGAACTTTGTCTTTCATGTTATGATTGAAGTATTATGATCCCAGCTTTGAATGTTTTACAAATATTTTGATCAAGTCTTTGATGGTGCATGTCACCTCAAAAATTATTATTTCTTTTTATCACTTACCTACTCGAGGGCGAGCAGGAGTTAAGCTTGGGGATGTTGATACATTGCAAATGTATCTATAATTTTTGATGCTCCATGCTTGGTTTTATCCACTTTCTTGTGTTTTGTCCACACTTTGGAGTACTTTTCATATGATTTCTTGGACTAACCTATTAACAAGAGCCACAGTGTCAGCTGCCTGTTTTCTGCTGTTTTTGGTTCCAGGAAAGTCAGAAAATGCATATCCTCGGAATTGGACGGGACAAAAGCCAAAGTGCCTATTTTTCCAGAAGACTCCAGGAGCCAGAATACGAGACGGAGGAGGGCCAGGGGCTGGCCACACCCCCTCCCAGGCGCGGGCTGGGCCTGGCCGCGCCAAGGCATGGTGTGGTGGCCCCAGGCACCCCCTCGGTCTCCCTCTTCGCCTATAAGAAGCCTTCTGACCTAAAAACTCCACGGGGTTCGACGTTTTTCCAGAAAAAGTTCCGCAGCGCCGCCACCACCGAAGGGGAGATTCAGGGGATAGAAAGTCTCTGTTCTGGCACCCTGCCGGGACGGGGAAGTGCCCCTAGAGCCATCTCCATCGATCTCCACCATCATCTCCATCGACCATCCATGTTTCCCCCATCTATGAGTGAGTAATCCCCCGCTGTAGGCTATGGGGATGGTAGGGATTGGATGAGATCGTTCATGTAATGGCATCAGATTGTTAGGGCATTGTGCCTAGTATCTTTTATTAGTACTTTATGACTTTGTTGCGACTTGTTGTGCTTAATGCTTGTCACTAGGGCCCGAGTGCCATGATTTTAGATCTGAACATGTTATTGATCATTATGATAGTATTGTTTTTGGTCTTATCTACAAGTTGTATACACACGTTGTTGTCCGGAACCAATGGCCCCGAAGTGATAGAAATCGGGATAACCGGAAGGGAATGGCTTTGATGTGAGGATCACATGTGTTCACGGAGTGTTAATGCTTTGCTCCGGTGCTCTATTAAAAGGAGCACCTTAATTGGCAGTAGTTCCCTAGAGGCCCCGTTGCAAACGGGCTAGCAGGACAAAAGATGTTGTGCAAGTTCTCATTGCGAGCACGTATGACTATATATGGGATACATGCCTAGGATTATCTAGTACTTGGATGCTTTATCTTATTTATCTGCAATTGCCCTATGTTCTGATTTCTATGTGAATTGTCTTGTCCATGCAACGCCCGTCCATCCATCCCTATGCCTACCACACTCGAATCCCACTATTTACTGCTTTTGTTACTACTGTCTTTGCGTTACTACTTCTGTTACTTTACTATTTCTTCTACAAAGCTGTTGCTACTGATAAACTGTTGTGAGCAAGATTGTTTCCAGGTGCAGCTGAATTGACAACTCAATTGTTAAGGCTTATAAATATTCTTTGGCTCCCCTTGTGTCGAATCAATAAATTGGGTTTCACTTCCCTCGAAAATACTGCGATACGCCCCCTATACTTGTGGGTCATCAATATGTACGAAGACATGAGGCGCAACACTTGGGGCACTGAAATGTCATGAGCCGGAGCTGCTGCACAATGAAGAAGGAGCAAGGTGTGACCTACGAGGAGCTTCCACTAAAAGAAAACTTTCCTTCCACAACGAATTGGCCCGATGTTCGTCGTAGAATGCGCGTCTTCCGCGACGGAATTCTCGGCTCGACTGTGGCTGATGGAAAACTTTTTTTTAGGTTTCGCAGCCCTCTACTATGACGGATCTACTAAAAACATGGAGGAAGCTCGGCTAGCGCGTGGCAGAACCATGATTTTCGTTTCCTCGCGCAATGTTGACTCGCCGAAGTCTTTTGAGGCGTGTGGGTCCCGGACGTCAGTGTCTCTAGTGGACCGTACTTTTCGGTCATGCCTCCCGGATTTGAACTCGATAACGTAGCTCGAGGCGTCTGTCGTTTAGTCAGGCTGCTAGGTCCCACATGTCAGCCTCTCATTAGAAGGATCGTGTGTATGATGGAATTTTTTCCCTTCGCTCGCACTACCCTGTTCCGAAGTTGATAGCACTGCTCGATGCATCTACCGTCTAATCAACCTCCTAGGACCCACATGTAATCCTCTCATTAGAAGAAATGTGTGTATGATGGAATTTTTTCCTTCACTAGCGCTACCCCGTTCCGAGTTGATAGCGCTGCTCGATGCATCTACCGTTTAACCAACATCCTGAGCCCCACATGTCATCCTCTCATTAGAAGAAACGTGTGTATGATGGATTTTTTCCTTGGCTCGCGCTACCCTGTTACGAACTTGATAGCGTTGTTCGATGCATCTACCGTTTAATCACAATGATGGCCCCATATGTCATCCTCTCATTAGAAGAAACGTGTGTATGATGGATTTTTTACCCTCTGTCGCGCCTTCGTGTTTCGAACTTGATAGCGTTGTTCGCTGCATCAACCGTTTATTCAGGCTGGTGGGTCCCTTATATCAGCCTCACATAAGAAGAATCGTGGGTATGATGGATTTTTTTTCTCTAGCGCTACCCTATTCCGAACTAGATAGCGTTGCTCGAAGAATCTACCATTTTATCATGTTGTTGGGTCCCCCATTTCAGCCTCTCATTACAAGAAACGTGTGCATGCTAAACTTTGTTCTCACTCGCGCCTCCCTGTTTCGAACTGGCAACGTTGCTCGATGCAGCATCTGTATAAGGTCATGCTGCTGGGTCCTACATATCAGCCTCTATGTAAATAAAACATTGATTGCTCGATGCAACATCTGTATAAGGTCTCTGCTGGGTCCAACATGTTAGCGTCTCTGCAAATGCAAAGTGTGTATGATGGACTCCGCTGTTTTGACCTTGGCAACATCGATGGGTCCTAGATGTCAGCCTTCTCTGTGTAAGAAACGTGTGTATGCTGTAAAAAAATGTAAAAGAATGATAGAGATTATACTATATTATTATATATTTATATTGAAAAAACTAGGAATCAAACTCAAGACTTCAACAAATGGGAACCGCGTGTGCTTCCACTACGCTAGAACCATCTATGCCACTACTGGAAAATATTATGTTTAGAAATGTTGAAATCACTTAAAATGAAAAGGCATCGACCCTGACGACTTGCCATAAAAATGCTAAATGCTCTGTACAAATACAACATAGGTAGGAGAAGCTTGTCCTATACTTTATCAGAATGGCACGGAAATACTAAATTAAGACGATTTTGGGCGATAAAAAACTAACTTGGGTCCAATATTGTGCACAAATGGGCTCTTATCGTGGGCTCCTTACCGAAACTTTTTCAGTGTGGTTCAAGCTTAAAAAACCAAGTAATAATGTGTTGAGGGTTGGCAGCCCACAGCCAACCTGAACCAGAAGGATAAATTAGTAAGGTTTTGGGCCATAGTTTGGTGGAATGTAGTACTATTTTAAAATAACCTCCTCACTGAAAATTCAATGTACTAAATATGTCACGGGTCGGCAGACCACCTGACCCGGCAGGCTAAATTTGCAAGGTTTTGGACCAGTGTTGGGTCGAACGTGCAATCTTTTCGCTAGGTCCTTAGTGAAAATTCAATGTAGTTCGTACCCCATCCTCCAAAAAATGCAGTTGGTACCCTAAAAAATATATACTCTGCTCACCACGAAAGTCTAATTAAGGGTTTTTCTTTTGAAACAAGAATATGGGAAGTTTTTTGTGCGAAGTAGGGTTGAAATATTCGTTTTCATAGGTTGAGTAGTAAAAATATATTATACTGAAGGTCGATGGTCCACCTGACCTGGCTATACCTACGTCGAATCCAAAATAATGAAGTTGGAAATAGAGAAAAGTGACCGATATTGTGCCTTATTATACTTAGCGAACATAGCAAGGAACTTGGGAAGCGCAGGATTCGAACATGGAAAGTACTGGAGGGAGTTTGACTGATTGACATAAAATCGTGTGATATCAAGTCTTACAGCGCGCAATCATCTTTTCAGCAAAGGATATATTTCGAGATGGTTTGGGTGGCTTTGAATCGGTCTAAGTGCCCAATCGATTTGATGTACTCAAAACCTTGTAATCATGCCATATAAACTGTTGACGATAGACAAACGGTGGCCTCGACTTGCCTAGCCGTAGACAACTCGGGTAAGCACCAGCTTAAACTGATCACTCGAAGTTGTATGCTTCCGTACGATGAAATTAGTATATGCCGCAATTAGCGTCAACATGTTGCATTGTCATGATGCAAAAAGGCTCAGAATTTGCACATTTAGTTCACAGTTTCGAACATAATAATACAACCAGTTTATACACTAGCACAGACAGTACAATGTCAGCACATCAGAGGTTGACTTGTTCATGTCACATCAGAGCTTGAGTTGTTCATTTCACATATAGAAGAATGAGCAAGGATACATAATGTATTGAAAAAGTAATTTCACGGTAGCGCCAAAAGTATGACATGTATTAGAGACAATATGGGGTCTGCGTAAACAATTTTTCTTTTTTGGAAGGGTGTGCATTAACTCTCTTTTTTTAGAATATCGGCATAAACATTTGTGGCTATCATTCTAGGGCGTCTCGGCCTGCTTTGGCGTACCGAGCCAAGATCAATTACGGCCCAGTTAAGGCCTGTTTCGTGGCCCTATAAGAAGCAGTGACCTACTTTTCCCTGTTCGCTAAGAGGAAAGAAGGAATATTCCTCTCAAAACAAAAATCTGAACGGGGTGCGATGGTTCGAAAAAAATGCACGAGTCGCGTATATACAAGCCTGTAACAGTACTGAAAACTATAGTACAGAAATCATGCTACGAAATAAGCACGGCTACATGGATTATGCTGTGGAAGGCAATACTAAATACAAAAGCACGGCAGGGCTCATATAAACTGATTCAAGCTAGCCACTAAACCCAGTGTACTAACAGTCAACTCTTGAACCACGATGCAAAATAAGATGACACAACGATACACCAGAAAGATCCACATCTTAGTCTAGGGACGGCACAATGAGCATACCAAACCTAACTAGTCCTAAACCAAATTGCCACCTGTCGCACAGAGTTCCAACCATCTTTGGGAAGGCTGATAACTGCCGCAGGCTCACCTTCAGTTGGCTGCAGGTTACAACGTTTAATCTGAGGGAATTGTATTCTGCGAAATCTCCTGTATGTTGTGTACACACAGTTTTTCCTCATGAATGGAAACAATGTGCCATCAACAGCCTTGCATCAGCATTTCTTCATCATCTTGTCAATGATTGGATAATTGAGACCAAGAAACAGAGAGTTGTCCCCCAGGCTGTTAACCTGCCTCCAAACGATGACCCCTGGAGGTCCAGCAGAGCTAAGATCCTCTTCAAAAATGTAGACACGAGAGGCAGGATATAGAGGCGTAGGTTAGTCCTATTTTGAGCATGATGAATGATTTCACCGTCTTCTCCATGGTCAACCACCATGCCATACGTTGTAATTATGATCATCAAGCGTTCACCATCAGCCGATCGAGCGAGGAACCACATGCTGGACGATCATTCAGAATAGGTGCTGGAATTACAAACAGGAGCTCCTTGTTTCCTGCAACATCTGAATTCGAGACAAAAAGTGCATTACTGGCATACATATTCTAACACCAACATTCTTCATTGTTAATGCTAACAGTGTGAATAGGCAAATCCTGACAATAATATTACTCAATAAATTAACAACATTAGGAATTGCATTTCTTACTCTGCTATTCCGAATATTTGGATTTCTTGCTTATCTTAGTTTCCTAGTTGTTGTAAGTTTCAAAAGAGGAAGCGCCACTTTTTCGATATAGAGGCATGTCCACTTGAATCCTATAGGATTAGATGCCTACAGTATTTTGGATCAAGTGGTGTTTGATTGCACAGGAAAACTAAAGGAATTGTACAAAGAGGTTGGAGTGGATGGAAATTTTCCTCCAAATAGAGTGAAAAGGAATCCTTTCAAGGAATTCCTAAGGATTATACTCTTTCGAATCAAACAACATTTTATAGAAAAAAATCCTAAGGATCCATATCCTACAAAAATCCTACACAATTCCTCGGAATCCCAAGGCAAAATACAAAAAGGAAAGATTGGTGTCCTATAAAATACTATGTGATTCCTACAATCCGAGGAGGGCCTGAAAGTACAAACAGATAAAGAAACCTGGCTTCACTGTATTGCGCTCACAATTGAGATGCTGGTTAATAATACCTTTCATATTTTGACAATGAACGAACTTAGTAGTGCAGGGACGTCATCATACACTATATTTTTGGAAGGCATATTACTGGTACTAATTTATTATTGGCAATGGTTCATTCATTTTTAGGACATAAAGTGTGTGCTCATTCAGTCATACGAAAGGTAAAACATAAACAAGGTAGTTAAAGAACAACTTCACTGAATCACTCGCAATGTATCATCATGGAACTAGAATTATCTTCCGATGTGGGATCCCAGCAGTAGGTGCAGCCTTGACTTGTGACCGCAAAAATGAGGCCACAATTTTCAATGGCATCATAGCACTGTCGTCTTGCAAGACCTGAATGGTCCAAACATCTCCAAACTTGGCTACTGCCTTCTAGGTAGGCGATTTCACTGTCAAACAACACGAGGAGCTTATAGTCTGTGTAACCCCTAGCTTCCATGGGCACTCTGTAGATTACGATCTTCAACAGCTCAAGAGATCCATCCCACGACTTATTGAACTTTTCTCCATACTTGCGGATTCGCCAAAAAAACTTTTGCAATGTGAATGAGTTCAGAAATGACTACATGTAACTGGGGGAACCCTGGCTAGCTAGTAGCATTACAGGTTATATACTGGATGTGAGGCAGCTGCAATGTCACAAGTATCCGTCGATGGAAGGTCGATTACTCAATAGGTGTAGATGTTTGCTAGGCACCAGGCCCTGCGCTGGTCCACCATGGCAAGCCAGTCGTCGTTCATGCCAACCCAGAATTTTTCGTGCATGAAGGGTAGGATGGCGATGCACCGAGGATGGTCGACGGGCACCACGTCGTACACCATGTCGTGCAGGCGATGTACCCTCGTATCGTCATAGTGCTCGTCGAACCAATATGCAGGCTGAGGCATCAGTAGGCAGGGTTCATTCCAATGGTGAACAGTCCATTTCGTCCTTTTGTTGTTGGTGATACGATCGTACAGCAGCTTGCAGCATGCGGCTAGCCTGACGGTGCTGGAAATGTCTAGACGCTGAACGATGAGGTCGACATCGTCTGTGCTGAGTTGATCCCACTTGCATCGCCCGTTGAGCTTCGAATTAGCCATCACAACCGGATGGATTTAGGCGGATGCCAAGTGCGGCTGTGGTTTTTTGCAGGAGGAGGGGACCATTAGAAGAGAGAGTGTGGGGGAGATCGTGGGTGGAGTGGGGACTGGGGAAGAACATGGAGAGGCAAAGAAAAAACGAGGGAGAAGATTTTACTTGCTTGCTCTGTCTAGTCAACAACAGCATCGAGGACACCGCCACCTAGACTTCACTGTATGTTAGACTAGCATGCCATGCAGCTAGTAATTTGGCAATACTCCTACTTACTATGTATCAGAGGTGCAGTATTGTCTAGTCACATCAGTTTGACCAGAGGGTTTTCTTTTTACAGCTTTCATTTCAACACAGTGTACTAGTATTTTTAACGGAAAATAGGAGGATGAACTACTAGTAGTAGTAGCCGCGACATGGACACATGTAGTTTCATCTTGTTCCCCTACATGCAGAACTCGTAGCATAGAACTAAAAATATATACACCAGATATAATGCATAGTACGGGTGTATCCGTGGTATTTTTGGCATGTTGCATGTGTTCATATATGTTCTAGTACAAGGTACATGGAATTACACGTGTACAACATGCAACCGCGCAGTGAAATGAGAGACGTGCAAGCACACCAGATTTTGCTCAAGTCAGACAACATGCATGACTTTGTGTGGCTCTGATTCACTGACATGTGGGCCCTGTTAAGGTTGGCTCCACCTGCCAGTGAGAATCTGCATGCACTATGCGCTTGGAGCCACTAGGGACATCCACGACGGAAATTATAATATGCAACTAGCTGCACCGGCAACAAGTTGTTGCATGTGGCACTTCCAAGTTTTCAGAAAATGTGAAATAAATCATGAACATAGATCATATTTATATAGTTCATCTATAAATTTCCATCCCAAAAATATTACTAGTACATGGCCTGGTCACCACAAAATGAACAAATGAACACAAGATATTATTCGCTTAGGTTTTTTCTTTTTCATTGACACAGGTCACATAAGATCTTATTGTGGGACCGAATATTGTAGATACACAAGATACAACATAGCCAATGTTTCCGATTTATTTCACATTTTTTGAGAACTCGAAAGTGCAACAAATAATAAAGGGGTGCGGGTGCAACGAGTTGCAGAATATTCAACCCGCACTGAATAAAACTATGGCTTGCATACAGAAGGAGTTTTATCAAATCACAGGCCTTGCACTACATTGCAGCGAAATGAGTGTTAGAGTACAGCAAGTTAATGGCCGAGGCCATACGATACAAATAAGGTGAAGGAAATAATTCAATATACGCAAATCCCTATTCCATATGATCTCCCTTGAACCGTTAATTATGCCGGTTCCAATCCTTCGCGTTGGCCAAGCTTGGGATGAACCACAATGGAGTCTGCCGCCAATTCCAGCCAATGTTTTTTTAGGGAAATTCCAGCCAATGTTGGTTGAGAAACCAACGGCAGCGTCTTGAGCATTCATACTGATGCAGCATATTTCAAGAGAAATATTAAATCCCCCGAGGCTAACTTCATGCGGCAAGTTGTATACACAGTTGCCCCTCGTTAGATCTCCAGGGACAAGTCCTGCCACGCCAACTGGAATGGTAATTGGATAGTTCAATCCAAGGAAGATAGAAAATGCTCTAAGGTTTAAAGCCCTCCGCCATTGCCTCGGTGGAAGTAACCTACTAGTGTCAATTGAGAAAACATGGCAGCAAAACCCAGTAGAATAGGTGTGAATATTGCGGCCATGATGATAACCAACATTTTCAGCCACAGAATAAGTAGTGTCATACCGCCTAGCACTAACGCCCACAGTATTGATCAGAATAAGGCTACCACCATCAGGAGATCTTGCTAACCACCATAGATCAGGAATGTACTCACGATTACCGTCTAATTCAGGTGGCCCTAGAAGACGCATAGGACCCTTCAAGGAAAGCACATTCAGAGGTCAGCTGAGCAAAATTTGAATGATGAAGCTTGAAAATTTAAGGATGGAAATTTTACCCCATGCCCGAGATCCCATGCATAAACATTGCCAATCTGAGTTACAACATAGACAACTCCATTGTGGATAATTGCATCGCGGTAGCTGAACATGCTGAACTGGTTCTCAAGAACCAACAACATACCATGAGAACCATCAAGGAAGGCAATTACCGTGTCGAAGATGGCTAGGATAAAGAAATCCTTATAGTTCCCAATAGTCGTGGGAACTCGGCAAATGGCTATCTTCAGTAGATTAGTAGGCTGACCATCCGCGATAAACTTAAGTACCTCGGGTGTAGCCTCAAAATCGAGGATCGCTGGTAGAGGAATTCGGTGATGAGTGAACACATTCAGAAGCTCCTAGTTCCAGGCGAGGCCAACAGTGGCGATCCAATCTCCATGGGCACCTACCCACTCCTTACCCTCACAATCTGGCATCACAACATCAGAGGAGGACTTTTCTAGCAATGTCAGCTCACACATGGTCCACCCGAACTTCTTCTGTGGCTTCTACTTGCCCTGCCGCAATAGTAGCTACCCCTGTAGAACTGCTTCATGCGATTGTCGCGGTAGAAGACATTGTACTCAAGCGGTACCTCAATTGAGTGAGAGTGCAGAACACATGGGAGACCAAACAGATGAGATTTCGACAGGAATGCACTATGTGTTGCTGAGTAAAGATAATATTTGCAGTAGGCGGCGAGGCTCGTGGCGGAGATGACATTGCATCTAGCAGAGATTTCTTCAAGAGGGGCATCGGAAAACACCCTGGAAGTGTCAATGTTATCGATCAATTGGGCCATCCCGAGGAAGAGCTCGAGCAAGTGGGGGGCAATGGCGTTTGGTTTTGATTGGGGGTTTTGGAGGAGCGAGCGAGCGGCAGCTGGCAGGGCAAGACGGAAAACAGTCTATCAAACTGGGCGCCGGAGCTGATCCTAAAGCGGCATCGCAGCGTTAGCGCGTGCCTGTATTGGGTGTGCGAGTGGTAATGGCCGTCGCCGGGACGCTGGAGGTGAAGTGAGGATGGAGGTCGAGGCAAAGAGAAATACAGAATGAAATAAAACCAAGTGTGCCTTCTTTCTCTCTGCTAAATCTACAGTGCCTATCGAACTGGGCTACGGAGATGCTCTGAAAGCGGCATGGCGGTGTTGGCGTGTGCTAAAGGTGGGCGAGTGGGGATTAGCGAGAAGATGGAGAGGAAGAGGATGGATAGCAAAGGAAAATAGAATAAATCGATTGAAATCGTACCGCCTACCGAGCATGGTTTTTCTCTCTTCTATGCGTTTCCTGGTGCCTATCGGGTAAATAGGCCAGGCCTTTCTAGGAGTAGTACAGCATAAGTTAGCCTAGCACGGGATGGAGCTGTACTATCCTCTCAAATAAATGGTCATGGCAGAGAGACAATTTGGAGTATATTCGGAGCTCCTCTTGCCAAACGTAATAATCCTTGGATCTTCTACATTCATCATCTTGTGTAGTCACATTTGGAACAAGTACTAATGTAACTAATAAACGTATAAAGGTTCCACCGGTAATTAAGGAACCAAAACTGGAATACTACTACGCTCGAACTCTTGTGTAGTACAACAACAAAATGCTCATAAAATGGGCTACCAGTACGGCAGTACCATCTGTACACCCACACACTGCCACCTCAAATAAGCTTGCCTGCCACACCGCCAATTTCCTCTCCCCTGTCGGCCTCTACGCCCCCATTACCGGATCCAAAATCGAACATCTCTCAGTTTAATAAAAAGAAAGAGTCGACAATCTCTGAAAAAAAATCAACCATCCACCAAAAGAAAATCCATTGTCTAATGCTTCCCGTTCATTATGAATGGACAGTTGCAATTGCTCGAGCGCCACGCGGGAGTAGTAGTCGTCTGATCTACTGGTTGTAGCTCCGCGAAAGCACGCGCCTAAAAGCGGCAGAAGAATTTATTCTCTATTAGTGACGGAATAAGATCGGCGATATACAGTACCAAATCAACAAGTCAGTGGCTTTATCCGTCTGACTAGTGAGAGCCGACACGAGTGGTGAATAGCTTGAAGCACAGCGGAACAGGTGCCTTTAAGGCATACAGTACGTACACCTCCGTTCTGATTTAGGATGGTCACATGGTACTAAATAACTTAGACTACTCCAGTAACTTGCACATGTACCTTCATCATAGTGGGTAACAAGATGTGTGTAGTGTCACGCAAAGGCCTAATTAATTAGGTTGTACTCCCTCCGTTTAGAAATATAAGACGTTTTAGCTTTGTGAATCGAATGTATCTAGACGTCTTTTAGTGTATGGGTTCGTAGAGGTTAAGAGTGAACCTATACACTAAAAGGTGTCTAGATACATTCATCTCACAAATCTAAAGTGCCTTATATTTCTGAACGGAGGGAGTAGAATCATATACTACTAGTCTTGGTATGTGTGATGTTATGGTAACTAGCTAAGTTATCATGTCACTTTCTTTTTTCATTAATTAACTCTGAAAAGACATTTAATTCGATACAAGTATCTACGTATATTTGTAATTGAAGTTTGTCAAGATGCAAAATCTTAGGAAGAAGTTGAACCTCTTGTCAAAACTCTGTGTGGTTTCTGATACAGAGTATATTAATTGATTGTCAGATGGGTGCCTCCAAAAGCTTTTTCTTAAAACTTTTAAAGCAACTTACAATTTATTTGTAGTTCAAATTTGACCTAATTTTAATGAATCTACATAGAGTCATTCAAGTGCGGAGTTAGCTAGGAAGTTTGAAAACTCATAAAACATAGGAATAGTTAGTACAACATGTTGATCCACTATATATACTAGTAAGTTGCACGTGCCTTGCACGTGAGACTTAGATAGTAGACATATGACATATCACCATTGTATACAATTATAATTGGTAAAGCACAAAAAATTATAAATTCGATCAACATCTATAAAGTATGGGTGTATATTTGGTCCTTGTACTTTGTATCATCATGTAGAAGTCAAAGATTATTAGCTACCTAACACATAAAACTTTTGATATCATGGTCTAGAGAAACAAGGGAGAAGATTCTAGTATGATGGAGAAGTGTGTTTTGAGGTTTGTGCATAGCATTCATTATGCCGAAGACTATCAATACAATCTTCCAGATGCTAGAATGGAAAAGAAGATCCAACGGCTAGAAAAGCTGGGATTCACGAGTCTTGATCCAATGGTGAACATTCAAAGTTATTCATACACTATATACTGGTTTGTAATGAAGACTATAAATTGAATCTTCAAGATGCTAGAATGGAAAAGAAGATCCAACGACTAGAAATGTTTGGATTCGCGAGTCTTGATCCAACGGTCAATATTCAAAGTTGTTTGTACACTATATAGTGGTAAGATCATGTAGAAGTCAACAGTTATTAGCTACTAGTAAGTTGCACATGAGACTCAGATAGTAGAAGTATGACATATCATCGCTATATAAAATTATAATTTGTAGAGCACAAAAAATTATAAATTTGATCAACATCTATAAAGTATGGGTGTATATTTGGTCCTTGTACTTTGTATCATCATGTGTAAAAGTCAAAGATTATTAGCTACCTAACACATGAAATTTTTGATAACATGGTGTAGAGAAACAAGGGAGAAGATTCTAGTATGATGGAGAAGTGTGTTTTGAGGTTTGTGCATAGAATTCATTATGCCGAATACTATCAATAGAATCTTCTAGATGCTAGAATAGAAAAGAAGATCCAACAGCTAGAAATGCTGGGATTCACGAGTCTTGAACCAACGGTCAACATTCAAAGTTATCCGTACACTATATAGTGGTTTGTAATGAATACGATCAATAGAATCTTCAAGATGTTAGAATGGAAAAGAAGATCCAATGACTGGAAATGTTGGGATTTGCGACTCTTGATCCAACGGTCAATATTCAGTAAGTTGTTTATACACTATATAGTGGTAAAGTTAACGTTTATTAGCTACTAGTAAGTTGCACATGAGACTCAGATAGTAGATGTATGACTTATTATCACTAAATAAAATTATAATTGTTAAATCACAATAAATTATAAATTTGATCAACATCTATAAAGTATGGGTGTATATTTGATCCTTGTACTTTGTATCATCATGTAGAAATCAAAGATTATTAGCTACGTAACACATGAAATTTTTGATAACATGGTCTAGAGAAACAAGGGAGAAGATTCTAGTATGATGGAGAAGTGTGTTTTGATGTTTGTGCATAGCATTCATTATGCCGAAGATTATCAATAGAATCTTCTAGATGCTAGAATGGAAAAGAAGATCCAACGGCTAGAAATGCTGGGATTCATGAGTCTTGATCGAACGGTCAACATTCAAAGTTATCCGTACACTATATAGTGGTTTTTAATGAATACTATCAATCGAATCTTCAAGATGCTAGAATGGAAAAGAAGATCCAACGACTGGAAATGTTGGGATTCGCGAGTATTGATCCAACGGTCAATATTCAAAGTTGTTTTACACTATGTAGTGGTAAGATCATGTAGAAGTCAACGATTATTAGCTACTAGTAAGTTGCACATGAGACTCAGATAGTAGATGTATGACATATCATCACTAGATAAAATTATAATTGGTAAAGCACAAGAAATTATAAATTTGAGCAACATCTATAAAGTATGGGTATATATTTGGTCCTTTGTACTTTGTATCATCATGTAGAAGTCTAAGATTATTAGCTACCTAACACATGAAATTTTTGATCACATGCATTGTCTAGAGAAACAAGGGAGAAGCTTCTAGTATGACGGAGAAGTGTGTTTTGAGGTTTGTGCATAGTATTCATTATGCCAAAGACTATCAATAGAATCTTCTAGATGCTAGAATGGAAAAGAAGATCCAACGGCTAGAAATGCAGAGATTCGTGAGTCTTGATCCAACGGTCAACATTCAAAGTTATTCGTACACTATATAATGGTAAGATAAGATAAGATAATATAAGTTAAGATACTAGTAAGTTGCACATGCCCTGCACGTGAGGCTTAGATAATAGATGTCGGGCATATCATCACTATATAAAATTATAATAGGTAAAGTGGAAAAAATATAAATTTTATCAACATCTATAAAGTATGGGTGTATATTTGGTTCTTCTACTTTGTATCATCATGTGTAGAAGTCAAAGATTATTAGCTACCTAACACTTGAAATTTTAACAGGGTCTAGAGAACCGAGGGAGAAGATTCTAGTATGATGGAGACGTGTGTTTTGAGAGGTTTATGCATAGTGCATTCATTGTGTTCACGACTATCAATAGAATCTTCTAGATGCTAGAATGGAAAAGAAGATCCAATGGCTGGAAATGTTCGGATTCACGAGTCTCGATCCAATGGTCAATATTCAAAGTTATTCGTACACTATATAATGGTAAGATAAGATGTCTAAAAACATGGCTTGTGGCATTCAGATCCATACTCTTCAGATTGTCTTTACAGAAAGGAACAATCTCGTCGTCACTCGGAAAATTAAGAATAATATTTCCTGATATTTGGAAACTCACATCGATGACATTGTTTACTACAAGAAGATGCACCTGTCTACCTCCGAAAAGACAATTAACTCAAGAGAAATCTATCGCATTTACTTGTAGCTCAAGTTTGATATAATTTCATTAAATTGTCAAGATGCAAAATCTTAGCAAGAAGTTGAACTTGTTGTAGAAACTATCGTTGGTGGTTTGTGATATATTAAATCAGCCCCCAATGGTTACCTCCAAAAAACATAAATCTTTCAATGCAACCTACAATTTACTTGTAGTTCAAAATTGAACTAATTTCAATAAATCGACATAAAATCAATTTCAAGTGGGCAAGTTAGCTATAGGAATAAGTTTGAAAACTCATAAAACATGGGAATCATAAGTACAACATGTGGGTCCACTGTATATGTCTAAAAGCTTGGCTTGTGGCGTTCAGGTCCATATCCTTCGGACTTTGTTTAAGAAAACAAACAATAATCTCATCATCACTCGGAAAATTGAGAATGTTCTTTCCTGATAGTTGGAAACTCACACCGATGGTACTGATTACTACAAGAAGATGCATCCATCTACTTCCAAAGAGAAATTTAATTAAAGAAAAATCTATCGCGCTAACTTGTAGCTCTAGTTTGAGCTAATTTTTCGTTAAATTGTCAAGTTGCAAAATCTTAATTAGAAAGGAGTTAAAAACCTATTGTCAAAACTCTTGGTTGTTTTATGATATATTAACTGAGCCCACAATGGGTACACCTCCAAAAGTTTTTGTAATTCTTTAGAAGCAACCTACAATAATTTAGTTGTTGAAGTTCAAGTTTGACCAAATTTTGATAAATATAGGCATGAAGTCATTCAAGTGGGGCAAAGTTAGTTAGCTACATAGGGAGTGTGAAAACTCATAAAACATGGGAATCATAAGTAAAACATGTTGGTCCACTTAATATGTCTAAAAGCTTGGCTTATGGCAGTGAGATCCATATTCTTCAGACTTTCTTTACATAAAAGAACCATCTCGTCATCACTCGGAAAACTGAGGATTTTCTTTCCTCATAGTTAGAAACTCACACCGATGACATTGTTTACTAGAAGAAGATGCACCCATCTACCTACGAAAATACATTTCATTTAAGAGCAATCTATCACGCTTACTTGTAGCTCAAGTTTGATCTAATTTCATTGAATCGACAAGAAGTCACTGAAGTGTGCAAAGTTTGTTAGGAAGCTTGAAAAATCCTAGTACTAAAAACTTGGGCATTACGTATAAGAAACCGTTGGTCCAGTTTGTGTGATAATTGGGGTGGTTGCATTTTCTTTTAACTATGGTAGGTCTCGTAGGAGAGAGCTGCTTGAGAGTTAACACGATCGATGGAAGTACAACTTACATCAAGGACCTCATAAAAAAATGAAAATTGCATCCAAGTCCATTCATTTAACACAATGACCCTACAACTGAATAATGAAGTGTGTGTGTTTTGTTGTTTGCGCATACTAGCTTTCATCATGCTAAAGACTATCAATAGGATTTTTCTTGATGCTAAGGGAAAATAGAAGATCTAACGGTTAGCAATGTTTGGATTTGTCATTCTTAATCCAGCAGTCAATGTTCGAAGTTAATTCGTACACTGTACAATGGTGGTATGGTATTGTAAGAGATAAGACAATATAAACATAAGATAAGAAGTACCGCGAATGGCCGATCTAATGGTTGGTCTCGTAGGAGCGAGGTGCTTGAGAGTTAAGACGGTAAGTGGAAGTACAAGTTACATCAAGGACCTCATAAAAATGAAAATTGCATCCAAATCCATGCATGCATTTAGCACAAGGACCCTGAAACTGAGCAATGAAGTGTGTGTTTTGAGGTTTGCGCATACTAGCGTCCATTGTGCTAAGGACTATCGGTAGAATCTTTCTAGATGCTAATAATGGAAAAGAAGATCCAACAGTTAACAAAGTTTGGATTTGCCAGTCTTGATCCAACGGTCAATGTTCAAAGTTTGGATTTGCCAGTCTTGATCCAACAGTCAATATTCAAAACGGGTTCAAAATTGCCTTCCCTCCCAATGTTTGGCCGATCTTTTGGATAAAATCTCCCTCCCGATGTTTGGGAAGCAAGTGAAAATTTTGAAAACCGGAAAACTTTGAATTTTTGTGCTGCCAAGGACCAAAGTGGTTTCCTTCCTATGTACTCCTCGTCCCTACTCCACACCAACGCATGGCTGACGAACACGGCAGAGAATCAGAGCCGCCAAACCAAGGCACATGTGCGCAGCGCCACGCTGTGGACGATGGTAGAGAGATCAGCCGGACCAGTGCGCGAGGGGAAAGGGGAGGAGAGATGGAGCATAGGGAAGGAGAGAGAAAACACATGATTTGTTTTACGTGCATAGGTCCTGAAATTTACTACTAGTAGAGTGTACACTGTAAGGCCGCAGGAGTACCTCGTATCAGAAACCCATCATAACTTTGCTCTGACATGGAACCGCCTTCAACTTCTCTTCGCTCCTGCCCTCTTCCCCTGCTAATGTTTTATTCTCTCAGCATGTACAGCGCGTGGACAAAGGTGACCATATGTCTAAGCAAAGAAATATACTACTCCCGCATTGTGTAAAAAAGCACACCTTAATAAGGCTCAGATAGTAAATATATGACATATCATCACTATATAAAATTACAATTGGTAAAGCACAAAAAAATATAAATTTGATCAACATATATAAAGTATGGGTGTATATTTGGTCCTTGTACTTTGTATCATCATGTGTAGAAGTCAAAGATTATGAGCTACCTAACACTTGAAATTTTTGGTAACATGGTCTAGAGAAACGAGGGAGAAGATTCTAGTATGATGGAGAAGTGTGTTTTGAGAGGTTTATGCAGTGCATTCTTTGTGTTCAAGACTATCAATAGAATCTTCTAGATGCTAGAATGGAAAAGAAGATCCAACAGCTAGAAATGCTGGGATTCACGAGTCTTGATCCAAAGGTCAACATTCAAAGTTATCCGTACACTATATAGTGGTAAGATAAGATCATGTAGAAATCAACGATTATTATCTACGAGGGAGAAGATTCAAGTATGATGGAGAAGTGTGTTTTGAGGTTTGTGCATAGCATTCATTATGCTGAAGACTATCAATAGAATCTTCTAGATCCTAGAATGGAAAAGAAGATCCAACAGCTGGAAATATTGGGATTCACGAATCTTGATCCAACGATCAATATTCAAAGTTATTCATACACTATATAGTCGTAAGATAAGATAAGATATATTTATCTCTACTACTATAGTGGAGCAGTTTTGAATTGGATCCATAGCACCAATCCTGACCGTTGGGCTATTGGATCCAATGGTTCAGAGAAGTTGGATTCGTGTGGAATAGTACCTAGAGCAAACTCCACCATGCATGTTCTAGAACCATCATGTCACCACCCCCAAAATTTCATAGCACAGTAGACTGTATTCTCTCTACTTATACTACTATAGTGGAGCCGTTTTGAATTGGATCCATAGCACTAATCATGACCGTTGGGCTGTTAGATCCAATGGTTTAGAGCAACTGGATCCGTGTTGAATAGTACTCCCTCCACCAAAATATAAGGCGCCTAAGGATTAGTCAAAAGTCAACATTTTTTAAGTTTGACCATGATTATACACAAAAATATAAAAATTTAGAATACTAAATTAATATCAATAGATTCACCATAAAGTATATTTTCTTAATATGTCCATTCAATATTGTAGATTTAGATATTTTTTCTAAATATTTGGTCAAAGTTAGTAAGGTTTGACTTTTGACCAATCCTTAGGCGCCTTAAATTTTGGGACGGAGCGAGGGAGTACAGACCTAGATGCTAGAATGGAAAAGAAGATCCAACGGTTAGCAATGTTTGGATTTGCCAGTCTTGATCCAACTGTTAATGTTCAAAGTTAATCTCTACACTATATGTAGTGGTATGGTATATATTGTAAGAGATAAGAGACAAGATAAAGATAAGATAGAAGTACAGTGAATGGCCGATCTAATGGTAGGTCTCGTAAGAGCGAGGTACTTGAGAGTTCACATGGTCGGTGTAAGTACAAGTTATATTAAGGACCTCACAAAAAATGAAAATTGCATCCAACAAGTCTGTGCATTTAGCACAAGGACCCTTAAACCGAGTAATGAAGTAGTATGTGTTTTGAGGTTTGTGCATACTAGTGTTCATCGTGCTAAAGACTCTCAGTAGCATCTTTCTAGATGCTAAGAATGGAAAACAAGATCCAACGGTTAGCAATGTTTGGATTTGCCAGTGTTGATCCAATGGTCAATGTTCAAATAAGTTAATCCCTACACTATTCAATGGTGGCATGTGATACATTACAAATGTATCTATAATTTTTGATGTTCCATGCTTGGTTTTATCCACTTTCTTGTGTTTTGTCCACACTTTGGAGTACTTTTCATATGATTTCTTGGATTAACCTATTAACAAGAGCCACAGTGCCAGCTGCCTATTTTCTGTTGTTTTTGGTTCCAGGAAAGTCAGAAAATGAATATTCTCAGAATTGGACGGGACAAAAGCCAAAGTGCCTATTTTTCTGGAAGTCATCAGATGCCAGAATATGAGACGGAGCAGAGCTGGGGGCCGGCCACACCACCTGGCCGCGTGGCCAGGCCTGGCCTGTGCCAGAGGGTGCTCTGGCCGACCCCAGCACCCCTCGGCCTCTCCTTCTGCCTATATATTGCCCTCGGGACGAAAACCCTAAGTACCCGATCAAAAATCTACGAAAGAGTCTATAGCCTTCGTCATCTCCATCCCTAGATCAGGAGGGATCTAAAGCTCTTCGCGACACCCTGCTGGAGAGGGGAATTCACCCTGGAGGCCTTCTTCATCATCATGCAAGCCTCCGGTGTGATGCGTGAGTAGTTCATCTCTGGACTACGGGTCCATGTAGTAGCTAGATGGCTGGTTCTCCTCCTTTGTGCTTTCATGTCTAGATCTTGTGAGCTCCGTTCATGATCAAGATCATCTATTTGTAATTCTACATGTTGTGTTTGCGGGGATCCGATGGATATTGAGATGCTATTTCAGATTGATTATTGATTCTATCATGTCTTTGTTATTTGTGATCTTGCATGCTTTCTGTTGTTAGTAGCTACCTTGGCCAAGTAGATGCTAGCAACTCCAAGAGTTAGTATTTATGCTCGATAGTGGGTTCATGCCTCTGGTAATCTGGGAAGTGACAGAAATCTCTAAGGTACTGATGTTCTGTTGCTACTAGGGAGAAAACAACAATCCTTTGTTCATAGAACAATCATATTGTTTACTTTACACGCAATTCGTAAAGCAATAATCTGTTGCTTGCAACATAATACTAGAGGGGGTTCGGATGATAACCTGAAGCTGGATTATTAGTCATAGATGCAGTTGGATGGCGGTCTATGTATAATGTTGTAATGCCCAATCAAGTTCCAAAGGAGTCAAGATGATTATTATATGCATGTATTGCTTTCTCGATGTTTGTTAATTGCCCCGCTGTAATTTGTTCACCCAGCATGTTATCTATCTTAAGGAGAGCCACCTCTAGTGAACTATGGATCCCGGTCCTTTTTATTTTACATACAATCTACAAACTGTTTGCTACTTTGTGTTTACTTTCTACAAACTATTACTTCCTTCCATTTGATACGTTTAATTCTTTGTTTTCAGCAAAACCGGTGAGATTGACAACCTCATCATAAGTTGGGGACAGAGTTTTGTGGTTGTGTTGTGCAGTTCTCTATGTTGCTGATGGCACCGGTAGTGCGCCCTGCCAACGTTCAACTAGCTACACCTTTGGGGTGTTTCCTTGCTCCTACTGGATTGATAACCTTGGTTTCATACTAAGGGAAAACTTGATGTTGTGCTTATCATACCTTCCTCTTGGGGTTCCCCAACGAGCTCGATATAATTTTGGCCATCAAGCATATTTTCTGGCACCGTTGCCGGGGAGTCAAGGACTTCTTCACAAGGGGGGTCCCTGATAACCAATCTCTTTACTTTGTTATTTTTTTTGCTTTGTTTGCTTGTTTTTTTATCAAAAATACAAAAAAATTAGTTCCTACTATAGTTGTTATTTTCGTTGGTCTGTTATTGTCTTGCTTTATCATGCTTTCTATCAATGGTTGGTTTCTATGAAACTGAATCTTATTGGAAAGGTGGGTTGACGGAAGAACAAAAATATTATTATAAAGAAGACCGCTTGTCACAAAAAGGGGAACACTTATGGGAACAAATTGATAAATTGTATACCATTGCTATAAACATGTGCTCTACTTATAATGTTACTTATTGCTTTGATAAACCTTGTTGCTGTAGGAGGTATAAACACCTCCCTTTTCAATGTGAGTATAATGCTAATGTTACCATATCTTCTTATGTTAAAGGGAATTATGACTTTTATGATGTGGAACAAATTGAAGAATTTATTGCTTGGAAGGGTGCATTTGAACTTGCTAGTTTGCTTGAAAATATTGATGATTCACCTTATAAATATGAGGTTTATGATATACTTAAATTTTGCTTTGATAATTACAAGATAGAAAATGGCTATATTCTTGAATATCTTAATAGGTGCTCTCCACCAATGGAAGAGACTAATGCCTTGCAGGAGCCTATGGAAGAAGAAATTGTAGAAACTGGAAGCTCATTGGATGAAAAAGAGGAGGTGATTGATGATCCAGAGGAGGAAGAATGGATCACACATCCCTACCTTCTAATGAGAGTAACTCTTTACCCCTTACATTATTTGATTGTCCCCCATGCCTACCAAAGGAGGACGAGTGTCATGTTCCTGAGGATTCTTTTGAAAATGTTTATAATAAAGCTCTAGTGTTTGTAGATCATGAAAAGCATGCTTTATGTGATAGTTATATTGTTGAGTTTATTTATGAGGCTACTGAAAATTATTATGAGAGAGGAAAATATGGTTGTAGAAGTTTTCATGGTATTAGAACACCTCTCTATTTGCTGAAAGTTTTGAAGTTACTCTCGTTTTATCTTCCTATGCTTGTCACTTTGTTCTTTGTGAAATTATTTGCGTATAAGATTCCTATGCATAGGAAGTGGGTTATACTTAAATGTGTTTTGAATTTGCTTCTTGATGCTCTCTTTTACTTCAATTCATATTTCCTATGTGAGCATCTTCTCAAACTATCATGCCTAAGTTAAAGGCGTTAAAGAAAAGTACTTATTGGGAGATAACCCAAAAGTTTTAGATGCGTCTTGGAAGTTATTACTTCAGTAATAACCGCTCCTTATCCTTTTTATTTGCTTTTTGTGCCAAGAGTAACCTCTAATGAGAGAGAAGTAATGATTGGGAAAGTTGCTGTCCCGAAACAGATTTATGTGCTTCACCAAAAAATTCGTGTAAAATCTCTGAACGTCTTTTTGAGGCGTGATTTTTTGTGCTTCTGCCCCAATTTGTTATATAACTTTCGTTAGTTCAACACTTTTTGTTTTGAGCAACAGAAGGTCTTCGAAAAAATCCGTCTTTACTTGTTGGTCTGTTTTGACAGATTTCTGCCATTTTCTGCATTTGCTTCTTGTTGGTTCCTTTTTGAGCTTTTTGGGGAATTGAGCTTTTTGAGGGAAGTGCTTCAGTAGCTAGTGTTCTAATGGAAGTTTATTGGTGTTAGAACTGAACCTTAAGACCTATTATCTTGAGTGCACTAATGTTGCTAATAAAGATTGTGGGAAGTTTTGCATGAAGGAAAAATTTCAGGTGTATGGAAGGAATGAGTAATGAGATGAAGGATGGAATAAAGCTCAATCTTGGGGATGCCACGCGTGTCACCCCAAGAAATATCCAAGAAGTACAAGCATCAAATCTTGGGGATGCCCAAGGCATCCCCCTCTTCATTAATAAAATTACCAGGTTTCTTCCAAATGCTTCATTTTTATTGTTTCATGCACAGTTGTGTTGTTCTTGGAGCGTCTTCTTTTGAGTTTTTGTTTTGGTTCTTAGTTTGCTTGGTTTTCTTAGTTTTCTCAATTAATTGGTTGGACCCCCTCTTTCATACATTGATTTTCAAATAGTTTGATTTGGTTTGGAAAAGAGTAGGAAAGTTCATGCTTATGTGGTAAAAAGAGCTTGTTTTTGGCTGTGGCCTATGCTCTGTCATGCCATGCTTGATATTGTTTTGGCTTTATGCTTAGTATTATTTGTTGTAGCATGACTTCTTATAAACAATTGAAATTGCTTAATGTGCCTTGGATGAATCATGCGTTGTTTTAGCATATTAAAGCATAGTATAGTGGTATTCTTCTTTGATGCTTTATTTGGGTTGACTTGGCGCATGCTCACACCATGTTATGATTATCTAAAGTCACCATAGCCTTTATGATCCTTTAGTTTTCAACTTGTAGTATCACTTTATGCTTTGATCAATGATGTTTTGTCGCTCTGCATGATTATGGCCATTATTGCTCTCTTAGTTTGTCGCTCCCAGTCTTTTGCTAGCCTCCACAACCAAGTATGAGTTCCACTCATGCATCCAACTCCCTAAACCAAGTTATTCCAAAGAGTCCACCATACCTACCTACTAGCTTATGCTATTCCAAGTATATTCATGCTTTTGTTTACCTTCCAAATTAAACTTGTTATGAGAAAACTAGTGATTAAAGCTCTCACGAACTTGATGGCACACTTTACTTTTCTTGCCCTTAATAAACTTGAACCATTGTGTCGGCTATGTTGTATATGCTTGCACTTATTTGTTGGGAATTAGCAGAACCATGCTGTCATGGGGAACGCTTTCAACATTGCACTTGGTACTTGTACCTAGTTGATATCATGCTCTTTTGTATATGGATGTCGTCGGTGTGAAATGAAAGGGGAGCTTGTAAGTCCATGGAGTTATGTATATGTGTTAGAGAAACGCCTGGGCCGCTGGTCTAATCCATGCTGACATGGTGGAAACCTGCAGCGTAACCATAATGAGCTGTCTATGAAGCATTCTTCTTATAAAAAAAGAGTCCTATATTGAGAAAAAAGAGAAAAGAGAAAAAAATGAGATTATGAAAAGAGGAAAGAGAGAAAAAAGCACCATATTCCCATGGTAAATAAGAAGATTGCTGAGATGCTCGTTGTCTGCTTGCCTTGTCATTTTGATATGGGGATTCTTCCATATCATCGGGCAAGGGGTACCCCGTTGGCGGTTCTCTATGATACACATGTACTTACGATGACAAGAACTTACCGGTGACTAAACGTGAGTAGCATGAGGAGCGGCCCTCGTATCCAAGGGACATGAGATTTCTAACTTATACTTCGTCAAGCATATACACCATATTTTGTTCACTTTAACCTTAATCACTTCATTATGCTTATGATAGGCGCAATGAGAGCTCAGTTATAAGTACCATAATTTTTGGAAGCTCTTTATGAGACTTGAATCCCTGCTTCCTTCTATGAAGGCCTTTCTTCCACCATTATATTGAGTCTCCACCTTCTACCTTTATGCACCTACTTTGAGAGCATACTGGCCATTCTTAGTTCTATGTGCATTTTCCCAAGACTAGTTGATTGATGCATATCTTGATATTGCTTGTTTTAAACTATTTGTATCTAGTCACTCTTATGAACTTTGAAGGTGTCCTATGCATTTATATTTGCTACTCTATGAGGGACAAGATGAATACTATTATGCCATGATTTCTTTATGTGAAACAAACAAACGTCTTGCAAAGCATTGTTATTCATGAATCTTTTGCTTGTGTCTTTTCATGTTGCATCATAGTTTCTTTGTATTATTGCTAGAAATTTGTCTTTCATGTTATGATTGAAGTACTATGATCCCAGCTTTGATTGTTTTACAAATACTTTGATCAAGTCTTTGATGGTGCATGTCACCTCAAAAATTATTCTTTCTTTCTATCACTTACCTACTCGAGGACGAGCAGGAGTTAAGCTTGGCGATGTTGATACATTGCAAATGTATCTATAATTTTTGATGTTCCATACTTGGTTTTATCCACTTTCTTGTGTTTTTTCCACACTTTGGAGTACTTTTCATATGATTTCTTGGACTAACCTATTAACAAGAGCCACAGTGCTAGCTGCCTGTTTTCTGCTGTTTTTGGTTCCAGGAAAGTCAGAAAATGAATATTCTCGGAATTGGACAGGACAAAAGCCAAAGTGCCTATTTTTCCGGAAGTCATCAGATGCTAGAATACGAGACGGAGAAGAGTTGGGGGGCGACCACACCACCTGGCCGCGCGGCTATGCCTGGCCCACGCTAGGGGTGGTCTGGCCGACCCAGCACCCCTCGGCCTCTCCTTCCGCCTATATATTGCCCTCGGGACGAAAACCATAAGTACCTGATCAAAAATCCACGAAAGAGTCTGTAGCCGTCATCATCTCCATCCCTAGATCGGGAGGGATTTGAAGCTCTTCCCGGCACCCTGCCGGAGAGGGGAATTCACCCTGGAGGCCTTCTTCATCATCATGCAAGACTCCGGTGTGACGCGTGAGTAGTTCATCTCTGGACTACGGGTCCATGTAGTAGCTAGATGGCTGGTTCTCCTCCTTTGTGCTTTCATGTCTAGATCTTGTGAGCTCCATTCATGATCAAGATCATCTATTTGTAATTCTACATGTTGTGTTTGCGGGGATCCGATGGATATTGAGATGCTATTTCAGATTGATTATTGATTCTATCATGTCTTTGTTATTTGTGATCTTGCATGCTTTCCGTTGTTAGTAGCTATCTTGGCCAAGTAGATGCTAGCAACTCCAAGAGTTAGTATTTATGCTCGATAGTGGGTTAATGCCTCTGGTAATCTGGGAAGTGACAGAAACCTCTAAGGTAATAGATGTGCTGTTACTACTAGGGAGAAAACAACAATCCTTTGTTCATAGAACAATCGTATTGTTTACTTCACACGCAATTCGTAAAGCAATAATATGTTGCTTGCAACTTAATACTGGAGGGGGTTCGGATGATAACCTGAAGGTGGATTATTAGTCATAGATGCAGTTGGATGGCGGTCTATGTATAATGTTGTAATGCCCAATCAAGTTCCAAAGGAGTCAAGATGATTAGTATATGCATGTATTGCTTTCTTGATGTTTGTTAATTTCCCTGTTGTAATTTGTTCACCCAGCATGTTATCTATCTTAAGGTGAGCCACCTCTAGTAAACTATGGATCCCGGTCCTTTTATTTTACATACAATCTACAAACTTTTTACTACTTTGTGTTTACTTTCTGCAAACTATTACTTCCTTCCATTCTATACGTTCAATCCTTTGTTCTCCGCAAAACCGGTGATATTGACAACCTCATCGCAAGTTGGGGACAGAGTTCTGTGGTTGTGTTGTGCAGGTCTCCACGTTGCTCCTGGTACCGGTAGTGCGCCCTGCCAACGTTCAGCTAGCTACACCTTTGGGGTGTTTCCTTGCTCCTACTGGATTGATAACCTTGGTTTCATACTGAGGGAAAACTTGTTGCTGTGCTCATCATACCTTCCTCTTGGGGTTCCCCAACGAGCTCGGTATAATTTGGGCCATCAGTATGCATGGTATTGTAAGAGATAAGAGACAATATAAAGGTAAGATAAGAAGTACTGCGAATGGCCGATCTAATGGTAGGTCTCGTAGGAGCGAGGTGATTGAGAGTTAACACGGTCGGTGGAAGTACAAAGTACATCAAGAACCTCATAAAAATGAAAATTGCATCCAAGTCCATGCGTTTTAGCACAAGGACCCTAGCACTGAGTAATTAAGTACTATGTATTTTTAGGTTTGCGCATACTAGGGTTCATCATGCTAAATACTATCAATAGATCTAATCTTTCTGGATGCTAAGAATGGAAAAAATATCCAACGGTTAGCAATGTTTGGATTTGCCAGTCTTGATCCAACGGTTAATATGTTCAAAGTTAATCCCTACACTATGTAGTGGTATGGTATTGTAAGAGAGAGACAAGATAAAAGATAAGATAAGAAGTACTATGAATGGCTGATCTAATGGTAGGTCTCGTAAGAGCGAGGTGCTTTAGAGTTAACATGGTGGATAGAATTACAATTTACATCAAGGACCTCATAAAAAATGAAAATTGCATCCAAGTCCATGCATTTATCACAAGGACCCTGAAACCGAGTAACGAAGTACTGTGTGTTTTGAGGTTTGCGCATACTAGTGTTCATCATGCTAAAGACTATCAATAGAATCTTTATAGATGTTAAGAATGGAAAAGAAGATCCAACAATTAGCAATGTTTGGATTTGCCAGTCTTGAGATCCAACGGTCAATGTTCAAAATAAGTTAATCCCTACACTATGTAGTGGTGGTATATATGGTATTGTAAGAGATAAGAGACAACATAAAGATAAGAAGTACTGCAAATGGCCAATCTAATGGTAGGTATTGTAAGAGCGAGGTGCTCGAGTGGTCAGTGGAAGTACAAGTTACATCAAGGACCTCATAAAAAAATGAAAATTCCATCCAAGTCCGTGCATTTGGCACAAGGACCTTGAAACCAAGTAATAATGAAGTATTGTGTGTTTTGAGGTTTGTGCATACTAGTGTTCATCGTGCTAAAGACTATTAGTAGAATCTTTCTAGATGCTAAGAATGGAAAAGAATATCCATCGGTTAGCAATGTTTGGATTTGCGAGTCTTGATCCAACGGTCAATGTTCAAAGTTAATCGGTTAGCAAAGTTTGACCTAATTTCATGAAACAGTGAGCAAAGTTTGACCTAATTTCATTAAATAGTTAGGATGCAAAATCTTAGCAAGAAGATGAACCTGTCATCAAAACTCTCAGTGGTTTCTGATATATATTAATTGACCCTTCCCCCCGATGGGTACCTCCAAGAGCTTTTTCGTAAAACTTTCAAAGCAACCTACAATTTACCTGTAGTAGTCCAAATTTTACCTAATTTCGATAAATCGACATAAAATCATTCAAGTGGGTGAAGTTAGCTACGAAAATTTGAGAACTAATAAAACATGGGAAATCGTAAGTGCATCGTGTTGGTCCACTATATATGTGTGAAAACTTGGCTTGTGGCATTCAGATCCGTAGTCTTTGGACTTTCTTTAGGGGAAAGAACAATCTAGTCATCACTCGAAAAATTAAGAATGTTCTTTCCTAAGATAGTTGGAAACTCACACTTGCGGCATTGTCTACTACAAGAAGATGCACCTATATCTACCTCCAAAAAGACTTTTAAATCAAGAGGAATCTATTGCACTTACTTGTAGCTAAAGTTTGGCCTAGTTTTGTTAAACTGGAAAGATGCAAAATCTTAGCAAGAAGTTGAATTTGTCATCAAAAATCTCATTGGATGGTTTCTCATATATTAATTGTGACCCCCGATGGGTACCTTCAAAAGCTTTTTCGTAAAACTTCCACAGTAACCTACAATTTGCTTATAGTAGTTCAAATTTGACCTAATTTTGATAAATCGACATAAGGTCATTCAAGTAGGTGAAGTTAGGTAGCGAGTTTGAGAATTCATAAAACACAAGAAATCATAAGTACAATATGTTGGTCCACTATATATATGTGTGAAAACTTGTCTTCTGGCATTCAGATTGATATTCTTCGAACTTCCTTTACGAGAGAATAATCTTGACATCACTCAGAAAATTGAGAATGGTCTTTCCTGATAATTGGAAACTCACACAGACGACATTATTTACTACAAGAAGATGCACCCATCTACCTCCGAAAAGACATTTAATTCAAGAGCAATCTATTGCGCTTACAGTATCTCAATTCTGACTTAATTTTGTTAAATTTTCAAGATACAAAATCTTAGAAAGAAGTTGAACCTATCATCAAAGCTCATATTGGTTTCTGATATATTAATTCACCCCTCCCCCGAAGGCTACCTCCAACAGCTTTTTCATGAAACTTTCAAAGCAACCTACAATTTACTTGTAGTTCAAATTCGACCTAATATAATTTCAATAAATCTGGATAAAGTCATTCAAGTTGGCAGAGTTAGATAGGAAGTTTGAAAGCACATAAAACATGGGTATCATTAGTACAACATGTTGGTCCACTATATATATATATATATATGTCTGAAAACCTGGATTGTGGCATTCAGATCCATATTCTTTGCACTTTCTTGACGAAAAATAACAACCTCGCTTGTGATCTCTTGGAAAATTGAGAATTGAATGTTCTTTCCTGATAGTCCGAAACTCACACCGACGACATTGTTTACTGTATATTGATTTTTTCAATGAGTATACTATATATAGTTGGTCAAACTTTGTAACGGTTGACTTTGACTAAACCTAATATGCTGAGTAATACTCCCTCCATTTAGAAATATAAGATGTTTTAGCTTTGTGAATCGAATGTATCTAGATGTCTTTTCGTGTATGGGTTCGTAGAGGTTCAGAGTGAACCTATACACTAAAAGGCATCTAGATACATTCATTTCACAAAGCTAAAATGTCTTATATTTCTGAACAGAGTGAGTATTAAATAAATGGAGTATAGGGTAAGATTAAGAAAACAACATTTTTTAGAACCCTCACAAGCTTTTTCTTAGCATCACAGATCTGAATATTACATTGACACTAATGATTAACCAAACTGTAAACAGAGCAAACCCAAACACATATGAAGTAGTAGTAGTACAACTTAACGACTTCTAGGAGGACTCCGCGGTCTTCTCAGATGACTTGGTAGCATCCTCCGCGGGCAACTAGGTTGCGTCCTCCGTGGTACCATCGCCAAGAAGGGACTCGTGGATGCTGGGCAGCACATTGCTGTGCGCGATGGTAACACCGGCCATCAGCTTGCTGGGCTCCTCATCATGCATGACGGCGAGCATCACATACCTCGGGATGATGTAGATCTTCTTGCTATCCTTCGCGGCTTGTCCGGCGAGCTCTAGCAACTCGGCGGTGAGGTACTCGAGAACGGCCACGAGGTAGATGGGAGCCCTGAAGCCTATGCGTTGGGAGTATAGACCCTCCTTGAGGTAGCACCCGATCTAGCCGACGGGGAAATGCAGCCCGCCCTTGACGGACCTCGACACCTGCTTCTTCCTGCGGCTGCCTGGTGCGAGACTGTGACTTGGAGTGGCCAGAGCAGGATTCAGAAGCCGGCGACATGACTTCTTTGTCTCCACGGCCTTTGTCACCGCCACCTAGGTCTTCTTCTTCCCACGGGGAGCTCCGATGTTCGGAGCCATAGATGCAAAGTCTAAGAGGAAGAAAGGTTAGTTGTGGAGGGCCGGTGAAGGTGCCTGATGTGCTCGTCGTTCGATGTAGAGCTTGTTGGGAACCCCAAGAGGAAGGTATGATGAGCACAGCAGCAAGTTTTCCCTCAGTTATGAAACCAAGGTTTAATCGAACCAGTAGGAGCAAGGAAACACCCCAAAGGTGTTACTAGCTGAGCTTTGGCAGGGCGCACTACCGGTGCTAGTAGCAACATGGAGACCTGCACAACACAACCACAGAACTTTGTCCCCAACTTGCGATGAGGTTGTCAATCTCACCGTGTTTTTCGGAAAACAAAGGATTAAACGTATCGAATGGAAAGAAGGAAAAGTTTGCAGAAAGTAAACACAAAGCAGTAAAAGATTGTAGATTGTATGTAAAGAGAAAGGACCAGGATCCATAGTTCACTAAAGGTGGCTATCTTTAGATAGATAACATGCTGGGTGAACAAATTACAGAGGGGCAATTGACAAACACCGAGAAAGCAATACATGCATATACTAATCATCTTGACTCCTTTGATACTTGATTGGGCATTGCAACATAATACATAGACCGCCATCCAACTGCATCTATGACTAATAATCCACCTTCAGGTTATCATCCGAACCCCCTCCAGTATTAAGTTGCAAGCAACATATTATTGCTTTACAAACTGCGTGTAAAGTAAACAATACGATTGTTCTATGAACAAAAGATTGTTGTTTTCTCCCTAGTAGCAACAACACATCTAGTACCTTAGAGATTTCTGTCACTTCCCTAGATTACCAGAGGCATGAACCCACTATCGAGCATAAATACTAACTCTTGGAGTTGCTAGCATCTACTTGGCCAAGATAGCTACTAATAACGGAAAGCATGCAAGATCACAAATAACAAAGACATGATAAGATCAATAATCAATCTGAAACAGCATCTCAATATCCATCAGATCCCCGCAAACACAACATGTATGAATTACAAATAGATGATCTTGATCATGAACGGAGCTCACAAGATCTAAACATGAAAGCACAAAGGAGGAGAACCATCCATCTAGCTACTACATGGATCCGTAGTCCAAGGATGAACTACTCACGCATCACACCGGAGGCTTGCATGGTGATGAAGAAGGCCTCCAGGGTGAATTCCCCTCTCCGGTAGGGTGCCGGGAAGAGCTTCAGATCCCTCCCGATCTAGGGATGGAGATGATGGCGGCTATAAACTCTTTCATGGATTTTTTTATCGGGTACTTAGGGTTTTTGTCCCGAGGGCAATATATAGGCGGAAGGTGAGGCTGAGGGGGTGCCGGGAGCGGCCACACCACCCCCTGGCGCGGGCCAGGCCTGGCCGCGCGGCCAGTTGGTGTGGTGGCTCCTTGGCCCTTCTCCGTCTCGTATTCTGGCACTTGATCCCTTCCGGAAAAATAGTCACTTTGGCTTTTGTCCCGTCCAATTCCGAGAATATTCATTTTCTGACTTTCCTGGAACCAAAAACAGCAGAAAACAGGCAGCCGACACTATTGCTCTTGTTAATAGGTTAGTCCAAGAAATCATATGAAAAGTACTCCAAAGTTGGAACAAAACACAAGAAAGTGGATAAAACCAAGCATGGAACATCAAAAATTATAGATACATTTGCAATGTATCAGTGCCCAGGTCCCTTGTATTGAAACTTTAACAGCGTCGTCTTTACTATTTTATAAGTATGAATTTTTAATAGGAGTACTACTAAAAGGTTGTGTGCATGTTTCCTTATTTTCTTTGACTTTTTTGAAACATGGTCAGATATGTCAGCATGAAAATTCATACAAAGAAGTTGTATCTTTCAAAACAATAGTTGGTTTTCAGTATGACTGCATGGGTACAATAATTAGTACTATATGAATTTCTGACAAATTTACAAGCAATCTATCACGCACTTGTAGTTCAAAATTTACCTACTTTTGTTTTATTGAAAAAATGTCATTTAATTATGCTAAATTACCTAGAAGGCCTGAAAATACATGAAACTTGTTAACTATGAAACATACTCTATTTTGTGTGAAATTTAGTGTGTTGTGGCATTCAGAGCCATACTCTTTGCCTTTTCTTTAAAAAATAATTATATGTGGCACATCTAAAATAATTTAACAAAATTCTATACATAAAAGTTAAAACCTCCAATTAACAACATTAGTATGTCATGCCAAGATGCACCCTATCTACCCGAAATGGACACGACCTTTGGCATTATTTAACTTGAAACCCAAGTATATGTTAACACATCGCTGGTCATATTATGAAGAAGTGTTTTTAAACCTTGTCAAAATGCAGGTTTATCATTTACGGAAGAGGACACCATACATAAGTGCTTAACATTTTTTATTGTTTTCTTTACTTTTCTTTAATTTATCCCAATAAATGGGACGAGTGATGCAGATATGACCTTGACATTGGTAACTTGGATTAAAATGTGAAAAGTGTTCATACATGGTTATGACCATATTGTGTAGCAAGTTTTTTGAAAGTTGTCCAAATCCATATTTGTAGTTTTCGTCCAAACAAGCACAAATATAAGAGGACACCATTTAAGTTTCAACTATGTATCATTACCACCCCCCCTCCTGCAAAAAAAACTATGTATCATGACACACATTGAAATAAGTATTTTCATATAGTACTAACATGTGGTGGAAATTATCTATATTTTGCTAGAATATAGTGTGTGCACTCTAAGCCACATTATCTGGATGTACTTAATTACTAAAAACAAATCTTATCACTTGGAAATTGAAAAGCATTTTCCTAAATGTTTGGAACTATCATTGACAACATTATTTACCAAAGCCAAGATGCTTCGTAGAACGAGATATAGTACACTGCCCGCCTCTTCCCTGGACGCCATTTAATTTTGCACTCGGGCAGGCTTCTTCGGTGGGGGGCGAGAAGAGACCTCCTCGTCATTAGCCTCGGCCTCCTCCTCGTCATTGTCCTCGGCCTCCTCCCAATCATCGTCTTCGGCCTCCTCCTCCTCAAGGTCGACCTCAGACTCCTCCTCTTCCTCAGTCTCATCTTTCGTCTTATCAGAGTCATTCGGCGTTGGTGGTGGTGTCCCTTTGAAAAAGCGCTGCCAGTGGCTATCTTCTTCATCAGAGGAGTCAGACAACAGCGGCAGCCATGGCCCGTCGACTGAGTCTGGGCTTCCAGGTGGAGTTTCGGGGCCTTCCCATTTGTCAGGTCAATCGACGTGTTCTGGAGAGAGTTGTCATACGATATTTTGGAAGGAAATAGAGAGAGATTGAGTTCTAAGCAACGGCGGGTTGGGTGTTTTGGGTGAAAGTAGGGGTGTGTACTGTTGCAATTTATAATGTCTATTTATAGTCGTGCTTGTGTTAATACCCTGAAAAATATCCCAAAATATCATAAATAGATTGTACCAGACTCGTCCCGTCAACAAAAAAAGGATTATACCAGACTTGTCGGTTCTTGATTTTTCTCAGCCCATAGAATTCTGGAGGCGCGCTTTATCCAAAAATAAAGAGAATCATGCAGATCATGCTGAATTACTCGGTGTCTCTTACTTCCTCCGTGAAAAATTAAGTTTCTATAGTAGTACATACTTATCTAGCTACAGTACTACTAGTATACGTATACTCTTCATAAAGTTGTATCACCGAACTTGATTGATGGTGGTATGGTGTGGGCCTCATCTTTTTTGGCACCACTGCATCTCAGACTAGAAGTATAAAGCATACACAAGAAGGAAGGAGAAATGGAGAGGATAGTGGATGGATGGTGAGAGGGGGCAAAGGAGAGAGAAAATCTACTACGTAGTAGTATGTGTACTAGTACCGTGTGTCACGACCCATCGTAATATGTAAACTTTTAGCCGAAGTTAGATAGGAACCATGATCAACTATAGTATGTGTCAAACCATTAGCTTGTGGCATTCTGAACCATATTATTTGGACTTTCTTCACACAAAAAAATCATCGTCGTCACTAGGAAAATTGAAATTCTTTTTTTCCTAATTGTTGGAAACTCCCACATGCAGCAATGAAAACTACGCCAAGATGCACCCATCTACCAAACTATCGTGGGAACTTTATCAAATTCTAAACTATGATGTCAATTTGGCCTTGATGACCTTGGTCGTTCGGGTTGAAATAAACCCGATAGTGTCCATACACATGGTAGGACAATATTGTGAAGCTATTTTTCCAAAACTTATCTAATCCCATGATTACAGTTTTCATAGCACATGGTGCACAAGACATGATAGGACATCATGAGTAAAAATTTTGTTTTTTGTTTTACGTTTATTCAATGTGATCAATGTTCAAAACGGGTTGCCTTCCCTCCCAATGTTCGGACAACCTTTTGGATAACCTTCCCTCCCGATGTTTTGGAAGCAAGTGAAAATTTCGAAAACCGGAAAAGTTTGAACTTTTTTTGCCGCCAAGGACTAAAGTGGTTTCCTTCCTATGTACTCCTCGTACCTACTCCACACCAATGCACGGTTGCCGAACACGCCAGAGACACAGAGCCACTGTACCAAGGCACACATGCGCAGCGCCACGCTATGGACGAGGGGAGAGAGATTAGCCGGACCGGTGCACGAGGGGAAACGGGAGGAGAGATGGAGCATAGGGAAGGAGAGAGAAAACACATGATTTGTTTTGCGTGCATTGTTCCTGAAATTTACTACTAGTAGAGTGTACACTGTAAGGCCGCAGGAGTACCTCGTGTCAGAAACCCATCATAACTTTGCTCTGACATGGAACCGCCTTCAACTTCTCTTTGCTGCTGCCCTCTTCTCCTGCCAACGTTTTATTCTCTCAGCATGTATAGCGCGTGGACAGAGGTGACCATATGTCTAAGCAAAGAAATTACTACTCCCTCATTGTGTAAAAAAAGCACACCTTAATAAGCTCAGATAGTAAACGTAAGACATATCATCACTATATAAAATTATAATTGGTAAAGCACAAAAAATTATAAATTTGATCAACATCTATAAAGTATGGGTGTATATTTGGTCCTTGTACTTTGTATCATCATGTGTAGAAGTCAAATATTATTAGCTACCTAACACTTGAAATTTTTGGTAACATGGTCTAGAGAAACGAGGAAGAAGATTCTAGTATGATCGAGAAGTGTGTTTTGAGAGGTTTATGCATAGTGCATTTATTGTGTTCAAGACTATCAATAGAATCTTGTAGATGCTAGAATGGAAAAGAAGATCCAACGGCTAGAAATACTGGGATTCATGAGTCTTAATCCAACGGTCAACATTCAAAGTTATTCATATACTATATAGTGGTTTGTAATGAAGACTATCAATAGAATCTTCAAGATGCTAGAATGGAAAAGAAGATCTAGCGACTGGAAATGTTGGGATTCGCGAGTCTTGATCCAACGGTCAATATTCAAAGTTGTTTGTACACTATATAGTGGCAAGATCATGTAGAAGTCAATGATTATTAGCTACTAGTAAGTTGCACGTGAGACTCAGATAGTAGACGTATGACATATCATCACGATATACAATTATAATTGGTAAAGCGCAAAAAATTATAAATTTGATCAACATCTATAAAGTATGGGTGTACATTTGGTACTTGTACTTTGTATCATCATGTAGAAGTCAAAGATTATTAGCTACGTAACACATGATTTTTTTATAACATGGTCTAGAGAAACAATGGTAAGATAATAGATGTCTGGCATATCATCACTATATAAAATTATAACAGGTAAAGTGGAAAAATATAAATTTGATCAATATCTATAAAGTAAGGGTGTATATTTGGTTCTTCTACTTTGTATCATTATGTGTAGAAGTCAAAGATTATTAGCTACCTAACACTTGAAATTTTTGGTAACATGGTCTAGAGAAACGAGGGAGAAGATTCTAGTATGATGGAGACGTGTGTTTTGAGAGGTTTATGCATAGTGCATTCATTGTATTCAAGACTATCAATAGAATTGTCTAGATGCTAGAATGGAAAAGAAGATCCAATGGCTGGAAATGTTCAGACTCACGAGTCTCGATCCAACGGTCAATATTCAAAGTTATTCGTACACTATATAGTGGTAAGATAAGATGTCTAAAAACATGGCTTGTGGCATTCAGATCCATACTCCTCGGACTATCTTTACAGAAAGGAACAATCTAGTTGTCACTCTGAAAATTAAGAATGATATTTGCTTATATTTGGAAACTCACATTGATGACAATGTTTACTACAATAAGATGCACCCGTCTACCTTCGAAAAGACAATTAACTCAAGAGAATCTATCACATTTACTTGTAGCTCAAGTTTGATTTAATTTTCTTAAATTGTCAAGATGCAAAATCTTAGCAAGAAGTTGAACTTGTTGTAAAAACTATCAGTGGTGGTTTGTGATACATTAAATCAGCCCCCAATGGTTACCTCCAAAAAAGTAAAACTTTTAATGCAACCTATAATTTACTTGTAGTTCAAAATTGAACTAATTTCAATAAATCAACATAAAATCAATTTCAAGTGGGTAAAGTTAGCTATAGGAATAAGTTTGAAAACTCATAGAACACGGGAATCATAAGTACAACATGAGGGCCCACTATATATGTCTGAAAGCTTGGCTTGTGGCATTCAGGTCCATATCCTTCAAACTTTATTTACAAAAATGAACAATAATCTCATCATCACTTGGAAATTTGAGAATGTTCTTTCCTGATAGTTGGAAACTCACACCGGTGGTACTAATTACTACAAGAAGATGCATCCATCTACCTCTAAAGAGACATTTAATTAAAGAAAAATCTATCGTGCTTACTTGTAGCTCAAGTTTGAGCTAATTTTTCGTTAAATTGTCAAGATGCAAAATCATAATTAGAAAGGAGTTAAAAAACCTATTGTCAAAACTCTCGGTTGTCTTCTGATATATTTACTGAGCCCCCAATGGGTACACCTCCAAAAGTTTTTTGTAATTCTTTAGAAGCAACCTACAATAATTTAGTTGTTTTAGTTCAAGTTTGACCAAATTTCGATAAATATAGGCATGAAGTCATTCAAGTGGGGCAAAGTTAATTAGCTACATAGGGAGTTTGAAAACTCATAAAACATGGGAATCATAAGTAAAACACGTTGGTCCACTTAATATGTCTAAAAGCTTATCTTATGGCATTGAGATCCATATTCTTCAGACTTCCTTTACATAAAAGAACCATCTCGTCATCACTCGGAAAACTGAGGATTTTCTTTCCTCGTAGTTAGAAACTGACACCGACGACATTGTTTACTAGAAGAAGATGCACCCATATACCTACAAAAATACATTTAATTCAAGAGAAATCTATCGCGCTTACTTATAGCTCAAGTTTTATCTAATTTTGTTAAATCGACAAGAAGTCACTAAAGTGTGCAATGTTTGCTAGGAAACTTGAAAAATCCTAGTACTAAAAACTTGGGCATTACGTATAAGAATCCGTTGGTCCAGTTTGTGTGATAATTGGGGTGGTTGCATTTTCTTTTGACTATGGTAGGTCTCGTAGGAGAAAGGTGCTTGAGAGTTAACATGATCGATGGAAGTACAACTTACATCAAGGACCTCATAAAAAAATGAAAATTGCATCCAAGTCCATCCATTTAATACAATGACCCTAAAACTGAATAATGAAGTGCGTGTGTTTTGTGGTTTGCATATACTAGCATTCATCGTGCTAAAGACTATCAAAAGAATCTTTATCGATGCTAAGGGAAAATAGAAGATCTAACGGTTAGCAATGTCCGGATTTGCCAATTTTGATCCAATGGTCAATGTTTAAAGTTAATTCGTACACTCTACAATGGTGGTATGGTATTGTAAGAGATAAGACAAGATAAAGATAATATAAGAAGTACCGCAAATGGCCGATCTAATGGTTGGTCTCGTAGGAGCGAGGTGCTTGAGAGTTAAGGCGGTCATTGGAAGCACACGTTACATCAAGGACCTCATAAAAAAATGAAAATTGCATCCAAGTCCATGCATGCATTTACCAGAAGGACCCTGAAACTGAGCAATGAAGTGTGTGTTTTGAGGTTTGCGCATACTAGCGTCCATTGTGCTAAAGACTATCGGTAGAATCTTTTTAGATGCTAATAATGGAAAAGAAGATCCAATGGATAGCAAAGTTCGGATTTGCCAGTCTTGATCCAACGGTCAATGTTCAAAGTTTGTATTTGTCAATCTTGATCCACTGGTCAATGTTCAAAACGGGTTCAAAATTGCATTCCCTCCTAATGTTTGGCTGATCTTTTGGATAACCTTCCCTCTTGATGTTTGGGAAGCAAGTGAAAATTCCGAAAACCGGAAAACTTTTAATTTTTGTGCCGCCAAGGACCAAAGTGGTTTCCTTCCTATGTACTCCTCGTCCTACTCCACACTAACGCACGGATGCCGAACATGCCAGAGACACAGATCCGCCGTACCAAGGCACACATGCGCAGCACCACGCTGTGGACGAGGGGAGAGAGATCAGCCGGACCGGTGCGTGTGGGGAAATGGGAGGAGAGATGGAACATAGGGAAGGAGAGAGAAAACACACGATTTGTTTTACGTGCATAGGTCCTAAAATTTACTACTAGTAGAGTGTACACTGTAAGGCCGCATGAGTACCTCGTCTCAGAAACCCATCATAACTTTGCTCTGACATGGAACCGCCTTCAACTTCTCTTCGCTGCTGCCCTCTTCCATTGGCAACGTTTTATTCTCTCAGCATGTACAGCGCATGGACAAAGGTGAGCATATGTCTAAGCAAAGAAATGTACTACTCCCACATTGTGTAAAAAGCACACCTTAATAAGGCTCAGATAGTAAATGTATGACATATCATCACTATATAAAATTATAACTGGTAAAGCACAAAAAATTATAAATTTGATCAACATCTATAAAGTATGGGTGTATATTTGGTCCTTTTGCTTTGTATCATCATGTGTAGAAGATTCTAGTATGATGGAGAAGTGTGTTTTGAGAGGTTTGTGCATAGTGCATTCATTGTGTTCAAGACTATCAATAGAATCTTCTAGATACTAGAATGGAAAAGAAGATCCAACGGCTAGAAATGCTGGGATTCGCGAGTCTTGATCCAAAGGTCAACATTCAAAGTTATCCGTACACTATATAGTGGTAAGATAAGATAAGATCATGTAGAAGTCAATGATTATTAGCTACGAGGGAGAAGATTCTATTATGATGGAGAAGTGTGTTTTGAGGTTTGTGCATAGCATTCATTATGCTGAAGACTATCAATAGAATCTTCTAGATGCTAGAATGGAAAAGAAGACCCAACAGCTGGAAATGTTGGGATTCACGAGTCTTGATCCAACAATCAATATTCAAAGTTATCCATACACTATATAGTCATAAGATAAGATAAGATAACATAACATATATCTATCTCTACTACTATAGTGGAGCAGTTTTGAACTGGATCCATAGCACCAATCCTGACCATTGGGCTATTGGATCCAATGGTTCAGAGAAGCTGGATTCGTGTTGAATAGTACCTAGAGCAAACTCCACCATGCATGTTCTAGAACCATCATGTCACCACCCCAAAAATTTCATAGCACAATAGACTGTATTCTCTCTACTTATACTACTATAGTGGAGCAGTTTTGAATTGGATCCATAGCACTAATCATGACCATTGGGCTGTTAGATCCAATGGTTCAGAGCAACTGGATTCGTGTTGAATAGTACTCCCTCCGTGAAAATATAAGATTCATAAGGATTATTCAAAAGTCAACATTTTTTAAGTTTGACCATGATTATACACAAAAATATAAAAAATTAGAATACTAAATTAATATCAATAGATTCACCATAAAGTATATTTTCTTAATATGTCCATTCAATATTGTAGATGTAGATATTTTTTTCTAAATATTTGGTCAAAGTTAGTAAGGTTTGACTTTTGACCAATCATTAGGCGCCTTATATGTTGGGATGGAGCGAGGGAGTACAGACCTAGAGAAAACTCCACCGTGTTCTAGAACCATCATGTCACCACCCCCAAAATGCATAAATTAAGTCTATTAATAATAACTATCTACACATATTGAGAATACAACCTACTGTGCTTTAAAATTTTGGGGTTGGGGACATGATGGTTCTAGAACATGGTGGAGTTTGCTCTAGGTACTATTCAACATGAATCCAGCTGCTCTAAACCATTGGACCTAACATCCCAACGGTCAAGATTGGTGCTATATATGGATCCAATTCAAAACTGCTCCATTATAGTAGTAGATATATAGATAAAAAGCACACCTTAATAAGGCCTAGTATGTGGCATCCGCTAAGGTTCACCTTATATATAGTGGAAAATATAAAGTATCTTTAAGCCTAAGGTGCACCTCAAGCTTGTGTGTTGACCATAGATTATAGAAAAATCATTTCCCCTCTCTCCTTATTTCATGTGATCGTTTTCAAAAGGGGTTCAAAATTTTCAAGAGGCAAAATCTTAGTAGATATAACTCGAATAGTCTCAACTGATATATTAATTGACCGCTCGATGGGTAACCCCAAAAGCTTTTTACATAAAACTTTCAAACCAAGCTACAATTTATTGCTTGTAGTTCAAATTTGACCTTTTATTTCGATACATCGACATAAAGTCATTCAACAAGTGGACGGGGTCAGCTAGGAACCTTGAAAACTCATAAAACATGGGAGTCGTAAGTAAAACACATTGGTCCACCTAGCTAATATGTCTAGAAGCTTTGCTTATGGAATTAAGATCCATATTCTTCGGACTGTCGTTACGGAAAAGAATCATCTCGTCATCACTCAGAAAACTGAGAATTTTCTTTGCTGATTGTTGGAAACTCGCACCGATGACATTGTTTACTACAAGAAGATGCACACATCTACCTCCGAAAAGACAATTAATTCAAGAGCAATCTATCACACTTACTTGTAGCTAAAGTTTGACTTAATTTTGTTAATTTGATAAGAAGCCACCGAAGTGCACGAAGTTAGCTAGGAATCCTAGTACTAAAAACTTGGGTATTACGTATAAGAAGGTTAAGTTTGTGTGATAATTGGGGCAGTTGCATTTTCTTTTAACCTTGGTAGGTCTTGTAGGAGCAAGGTGCTTGAGAGTTAACACGGTCGGTGGAAGTACATACAAGTTACATCCAGGACCTCATAAAGAATGAAAATTACATCCAAGTCCATGCATGCATTTAGCAAAGGACCCTGAAACTGAGCAATGAAGTACTGTGTTTTGAGGTTTGCGCATACTAGCATTCGTCGTGCTAAAGACTATCAGTAGAATCTTTCTAGATGCTAAGAATGGAAAATAAGATCCAACAGTTAGCAATGTTGTTTGGATTTGCCAGTCTTGATCCAACTGTTAATGTTCAAAGTTAATCTCTGTACTATATGTAGTGGTATGGTATTGTAAGAGATAAGAGACAATATAAAGATAAGATAAGATAAGAAGTACTGCGAATGGCCGATCTAATGGTAGGTCTCGTAAGAGCGAGGTGCTTGAAAGTTAACACGGTCGGTGGAAGTACAAGTTACATTAAGGACCTCATAAAAATGAAAATTGCATCCAACAAGTCCATGCATTTAGCACAAGGACCCTTCAACCGAGTAATGAAGTACTAGTTCTTTTGAGGTTTGTGCATACTAGTGTTCATCGTGCTAAAGACTATCAGTAAAATCTTTCTAGATGCTAAGAATGGAAAAGAAGATCCAACGGTTAGCAATGTTTGGATTTGCTAGTCTTGATCCAACGGTCAAAGTTCAAATAAGTTAATCCCTACACTATGTCTAGTGCGTGGTATGATATGGTATTGTAAGAGATAGGACAAGATAAAGATAAGATAATAAGAAGTACTATGAATGGCTGATCTAATGGTTGGTCTAGTAGGTGTGATGTGCTTCAGAGTGAACATGGTCGGTGGAAGTACAAGTTACATATCCAGGACCTCATAAAAATGAAAATTGCATCCAAGTCCATGCATTTAGCACAAGGACCCTAAAAATGAGCAATGAAGTGTGTGTTTTGAGGTTTGTGCATACTAGCGTTCGTCGTTCTCATCAAGACTATTAGTAGAATCTTTTTAGATGCTAGGAATGGAAAAGAAGATCCAATAGTTAGCAAAATGTTTGGATTTGCGAGTCTTGATCCAACTTTTCATCAAAACTCTCGTTGGATGGTTTCTCATATATTAATTGCGACCCATGATGGGTACCTCCAAAAGCTTTTTCGTAGAACTTTCACAGTAACCTAAAATTTACTTATACTAGTTCAAATCTGACCTAATTTCGATAAATCGACATAAAGTCATTCAACTAGGTGGAGTTAGGTAGGCAGTTTTGAATTGGATCCATACTACCAATCGTGACCATTGGGCTGTTAGATCTAATGGTTCAAATTAGTTGGATTCATGTTGAACAGTATCTCGAGAAAACTCCACCATGTTCTAGATAGTTATTACTAATATACTTAATGTATGCCTTTTTCTCTAACAAGAATATTGGTTAATAACAACTTAATATTCGTTAAATCACATTTCATATAGTATATACGAGTGTTGCACGTGCCTGTGTGTGTGAAAACTTTGGCTTGTAGCATTTATTTAGATCAATATTCTTCGGACTTCCTTTACGAAAGATAATGATCATGAGATCACTCGGAAAATTGAGAATGTCCTTTCCTGGTAGTTGGAAACTCACACCGACGACATTGTTTACTACAAGAAGATGCACCCATCTACCTCTGAAAAGACATTTAATTTAAGAGCAGTCTATCATGCTTACTTGTAGCTCAAGTCTAACTTAATTTCATTAAATTGATGCAAAATCTTAGCAAGAAGTTGAACCGTACCTATATATCATCAAAACTCTTGGTGGTTTCCCATATATTAATTGAACCCTCCCCCTGATATATATGGGTACCTCCAAGAGAGATCTTTCGTCAAACATTCAAAACAACCTACAATTTACTTGTGGCAGTTCAATTTGTACCTAATAATTTCGATAAATCAGCATAAAATCAATCAAGTAGGTGAAGTTAGATAGGAAGTTTGAGAACTCATAAAACATGGGAAATCGTAAGTACAACATGTTGGTCCATAATATATGTCTGAAAACTTGCCTCGTGTGTCATTGAGGTCCATATTCTTCAGACTTGCTTTATGGGAAAGAACAATCTCGTCATCACACTCGAAAAATTCAGAATGTTCTTTCCTGAGATAGTAGGAAACTCATAGTGATGGAATTGTTTACTACAACAAGATGCACCTATAGACCTCCGAAAAGACATTTAATTCAACATCAATCTATATCGTGCTTACTTGTAGCTCAAGTTTGACCTAATTTTGTTAAATTGTCAAGATGCAAAATCTATCTTAGCAAGAAGTTAAACCTATTGTCAAAACTCTTGGTGTTTTGTGATATATTAATTGACCCCTCGATGGGTACCTCCAAAAGCTTTTTCGAAAAACTTTCAAAGTAACCTACAATTTTCTTAGACACGAGGCTAGTAAATTTCTAAGCTACGTATAGTAAGGGCGTGTGAAGTGTCTAGAAGTAGCTATGAAAACTCATTTTGGTCCAGCGTTTAGAACTGAAGTGGGTCCACACAACCATGCCAAAAAGAAAAACAGACTGTTATCCACTAAATAGTGGGCCCTCCCAATTGATTCTCTTAGACATAAGTCTAGCACTAAAATCACCTTGAAGAATATTTTTGTTAGCACTACCCAATCCACCATTAAGATATATGTTTAAGACTTGACACCATGCTTGGTTTGATGTCTGGGGCCAATGGGCTCACTACCGTGAGGCCCTATTGTTATTAGTGGTCTAGTTATATCCTATAGCAGTCAACAAATGTTAACTCAGACTCCTCTAGCTCTTCATTCTCGATGGAGCCTCGACGCTCGGCTTTGTAGGATGGTTACGAGGGCAGTAGGTGCCTATGGTGACTTCGTCAAGCTCAAGCCACCCCCCACTGGACAGTCTGAAGACACAATCTTTCGGAGGTGCTCATAGGGGTAGGATGTGCGTTCATGCGTTCATAGGGGTGAGTGTGTGTATGCATTTGTGAGCGTGTGCGTTTTGTAGAGGATTTTCGCAAAAATGAGAAAGATGGGCCTTCCGTTTGTATTAATTTTTGCTCGGTTTTCCCAAAGTAATTGTAATGGTCAATGGTGTCTAGGGTCTATGGGCTCACTACCAAGGGCCACATTATTAGTGGTTCAATTACATCCCATAGCAGCCAACGAATATGAGCTCCAACCCCCTAGCACTTCCTTCGCCACGAAGCCTCGGCGCTCGACTTTGAAGGATGGTTATGAGGGTAGTGAGAGGCGACGTTCCTGTCAATATATAGCGAGGTGCCTATGGTGACTTCATCAAGCTCAAGCCCCGCGGGATCAGTGTCGAGATCCAGTTTTTCTGAACTGCTCATAGGTGTACGGTATGTGTACCTGCATTCATAGGGGTGAGTGTGTGTATGCATTTGTGAATGTATCCATTTTGTAATGGGTTTTCGCAAAAAGAGAGGGGGCCTTTGGTTTATTTATTGAGTTTTGATCTATTTTCCAAAAGTACTCCATGTAATGCAAGTCAAACTAGGTGAGTGATATTTGGGGCCCACGGGCTCTCTAGCGCGGGCCCCAGTTATCAGTGGTCGAGTTAAATCCAATACAGAGTAGTAGCCAGCGAATGTGAGGACCGGCTCCCCTACCTCTTCCTTCTCCATGAAGCCTCTGCGCTAGGCTTTGAAGGCGCACTCTTTTTTCGAGAAATGTCAGCGGATTCAGTCATGCCGGTCCAACAAATGACGAGGGATCTTGATTCGCAAGACGGACGGGTTAGGGTAAGTACGCCAGAGTTCACGGTCTCAGTTTATTTTCTCGAATTCAGCTTATGGGTTCTCTCTTTTTGGGTTTTTTCTCTATTCTTCCTGTCTCGATCGATGATGTTTCCTGGGTTCAGATGCCGGCACAGATGGTAGACACGGAGTGGAACAACATCGTTACTGATGCGGATCTCTGGCTCTGTTGCGACTGCGCCCCGTCACCACGTCGCGTTCGAGGGAACGAACTTCGGCCATAGGTTCTTGGGTTGCAACTATGAATGTGAGCGTTGCACGTTCATCCACTGGGTAGATCTACCACACTCACTTTCGCTGCAGCGCGTGATGATGTCGCTGTGGTTACAACTTGAGATCCGTGATGACCTCAAAGAGGAGGAGCAGGAGCGCCATAAGATGCATGCCGAGGAGATGGCTGCAGAGTTAACGGATGTCTCCAACTCACTGCACTCGGTCATAAATAGGATAGATGCTCTTAGATTTGGGTAATTAGAGCTAGACATTAGGTTCTTAACCAAGTATGGTCTGCAATCTAGATATTTAGCATGCTCATGATGCTTTTGGTGGCTGGCTATAGATTCCACTAATAATTAAGTAATCCCCTTTGGTTTACTCGTACTCACCATCTCATAGTACTGCCACGTTAAATTACACTAGATTAATTAATATGGGAGTAGTTGACAGTCTGCTTACAGCCCTTCTGGAGTTTGTAGGTACTACTAATTGATCTGGATTATGTGTTACTGATATCTCTATCTATATACGAGTATCGCTACATTTTTGCACATTTGTGCACCTCCCCCGTTGTGCACCTTCTTTACCCAGCAGCGTCCACCTTTCCATCGCATCAGTGCAATCTCTGGTGAGTCCGCAACCATCCGGATGGTTGTTTAGGTGATTGCTATTTGAAATAGTAGATCTATATGCCACATTAGGAAGCTGGGATCACCATGGATGTAGCCATGGAATTAGTTATAAGGTCCACTGAAACTAGGTAAGTATATGCTTCCAAGAAGAGTCTTTTGAGGATGGGAAGCTTGCCCTGGCTTTATTTCACAGAACGTTCCTCTGTTGAACAATGTAGATGTAATTTGCTATATATCGTTCATAAACAGATTGTTGTTTGCTGGTGTCCTGCATTGTTGAGTTCTTTAAATTATATTGTTCATTAAAGGGAAACACGTCCAATCCTTGGCATCAGATTAGTGCACGTATCCTTCTTTGCATTCCGAAGTTGATGTGTTATTTCCTAAAATTTACTAGTTTTGCTGCATTTCATTTAGCATTATACGCATGTCCCACCCGTGGAGGAGGCACTATTGAGTGACAAGTGTTTTTATGTATCCAGCTGCTTTGCTGGAATTTCAGTAACCTATGCTTTGTCCCTGAAAATATTTTTTTCGATAAAGAGCGCTTTATTACTTAAAATGTCCCTTAATATACTGATCATTTTTATTGCATCATGATTTGCAGAAACAGAGTCATTATGATCTGTTGCCACTTATTACTAAGACCAGGACTGCTCATGTTTCAGCTAAGAAGGCGAACCCTGAAGTACGGCCCTTTTCATGTTGGTTCTATTTCCCATGTTTGGGAAATATGCCTCTATGGTTCTTTGCCATTTGCGGTACCACTGTGGAGCTTGCATGATGTGTGCAGCTGAATTTGGATTGTGAAACGAGAATTTGGTTTATTTTTTTTGAAATTAGAATCTGGTTTAATTTTGTATTTATTATCTGCATTTTCCACCTTACTCATATTGCTCATGGTGTAATGGTGCTGGTCACTACAAGGATTTGACAATTGCCCATCTCTGAGAGAAATACAAAGCTCATAGACACATGATTTCTTGCCTTCAAGAGAAAGTGAAACACCAGGACAGACAGATTAGGCGCCTGAAGGAAGAAGTGTCCACATCCACTAAGTGGATAGCTGATTTGACGGCAGGATGGAATACATCAATTTTAGTTTCTCATGATGCTGTTGTTGATTTTCAAAAGTTCGTGGTTGACAACTTAGTCCCCGAGTTGCCTGATGTGGATGGCGACGAGCTGATTGTCCAAGTGTACGACCGGATCTTGTAACAGGTGGGAATGCAAGCTGACAATCTTTTCAATTTGGCTCTAGAAGCAGATGAGACCCTGATAGAAATTCGAGATTATCACACCCATACAGTCCTGATCCTCCAAAAAATGAGGAAATCTATAAACCATATTGACCGCTCTACTTTTATTTTTGAAGGGTTTGGGTCTCTTGTGATGATGACTATTTGTTAAGTCAGGAAATATAACTATTTTGTTTGCTCCGCTAGTGTGTGGTGTCCACGAATCTATATATTTGATGTACTATTATGACATATATATTGGACCTGGCTTTATGTGACTATATTTGGCAACAACAGTCATCTTATTCGAACTTGCGGTGGTTTTTTATCTTTCAATTTTTTTCCTTCTGAGATCTGTTAATGATGATGTTAATGCGAGTTGTGAGTGATTTTTTAGCATGTTTCTGGTAGTAAACCAAAACTTGAAGTTGTAGATTGTGGAATTTTAGGTCGATGTTTGAACTCTAGATCTTGATGTCATAGAAAGGGCAGGCTTCTACCACCTGGAATATTTTACCCAGCAATTGATTGTATCATAGGAATAAGTGCACAAACTTGATGTTTGTAGGCGGGAAACTGGGCAACGCAAGTGCACAAACTTATATCAGTCGTGTGGTTTCTACTATTAATACAGCCGTGGTTTCCCCTAAAAAAGCGGGGTTCGCAAAAAAATAAAAAAAATAGTGGGGTGAAAGTTAGTTTCGAGTTCGAGGTAGCTCAGTCGTGTGCCCCTCGACCCCATCGTCATCTTCTCCGCCTGGCCGCCCTCCCTCGACCGGACCATCCCCGCCGCTCCACCATTGAACACCACCGCACTGATGTTCGCTGCTATGTATGTCCCCAACCTCCAGCCATTACGGGCTTTCTGAAGGATAGAATGCATTTATTTTTGGGCATTACGAGCTAAATAAGCTCGTGGCATTTACAGGAAATGGAATCGGCGTTGGCGGATGCATTTGCTACGTCGGCGGATGCTTGTAAAGCAGAGGTGGATGCTGAAGCAGCACCAGCGGATACATGTGAAGCGGATGTGGAGGCCGATGCTTTTACCGCATCGGAGTCTTGGGCAGTGTTGAGTGATGCTTCGAAAGTGGTGGAGGCATAGTCGAAATCCTCGTCGGCTGCTGCTGGGACAAATTCAGCTACGTTGGCTGCCGCTGCCAAAGCAACGGCCGCGTGGGATGCTAGGAATGCGTCAGCTCGTGGTCGTGCTTCTTCAGCATCAACGGCTGTGGCTCGCCATTCGTCGGCGGCGCCTACTCCATCTGCTCAGAACTCATCGACCACATTGTAAGTTCTGTGTTGGATTTTGTCTCCTTGACTTCCTCCCTCTTTTATGTATTCTGCTCTAGGGTTTTTCTGGATGAAGTGGATATTAGTTTAAACTAGTATTACTGGGAACATAAAAATCTATTTAATCACAAACTAGTGATCCAAATGGGATGAAACTTTCACAGGATTCAAACCTAGGCACCGATGGTTTACTGATTTTTTGTCAACTGTTTTCCGAATAGTTTTACTTTTTAGTTCAAAATCTGAACTACTGTCATATGTTTGATCTAAGATGGAAGGTGGATCCTGGGGCAAGTCACCATGAGACTTGGGTTCACCAAGTCACTGAAGTTGCGTCCATTTTTTCTCCTCTTCTTTATGATAAAACCAGAAAATTTAGGTGGGGGCCTTTTTGTCCTCCCCGGTGACCTAAAAAAAGTTTTTCATTCCCTTTGCCCAGTTCCAACATGCTGGAGCATTTTGTGGTGCTTTCGTACTACTCTGGTTGATTCCTTGTGTTGTTTAGGTTATTTTGTTGATAGACTCTGCTTTTTAGGTAGTTTTTCCGATGGGTGCAGTTTAGGAAATTTCGATGATAAATTTTCCTGTCAAAATGTATGATGCATTGTGGTGTTTACTTAATTCTTTTTTCAGGGTTGTGCATTGTGCATTGTGCTGTTTACTTAATTCTGATGATGCACTTGTGCTATTTGCATCATCCTACCAGCTTCGGTGGAAGAACATATGCAACAATCAACGACTTGCCAGGCGATGTATTTGGTTAGATTCTTGTCAGGCTTCCTCCGCACCCATCCTGCATACTGAGGGCATCAGTCGCCCGAAAATGTTTGATGGACTTCATGGGAAGCAACGATTTTAAAAGGCTAACCCTGTCACACAACAGAGGAAATGTCGTTACTTGGGTTTTTCACCAACAGCTCCGAGGACGCTCGATTCTTAACAGATCATAATCTTGACCAATCCATCTTCTAGAAGCTGAACAGGCTGGTGGAAGTACATAAAGCCTACAAACCATATGTACTCAGATGTCGCAATGGTAGGGTGCTACTTCATTATCCACAAGGGTCTAACATGATAAAGGCCTAGGATCCAATCAGTGGAAGTGAAACAGTGATACCAGAACCACCAATTTGGAGGAGACGTGAGTATGATAGCGGCATAATTCTCTATTGGAGAAGTCATGGGCAATTGTCTTCACACTGTTGCAGCAATTTCTGGGTTGTTTGGATAGTAACCAATGGTAACCAAGCACTGGTGCAGAGGTACTCATCGGAGTTAGGAAAATGGGAGGACTGGATTGAACCTGCTGAGATGCTGGCTAAGATTGATCGTAGGCCATCAACTCTCATAGGAGACATTTTGTACTGGCCAACAATGAACTCCAGATATATAATTTCCCTCGATAACGTGACAACAAAACTGTGTTATATTGAGTGCCCCCACGAGACACATGATCTTTCTGGATGCAATTTTGTCATCGCTAAGGGGCATAATGGAGATGTTGCCCTTGCGGTTATAAGAGACTTCAGTCTAAACACGTAGTCTAGTGCAAGATCATCAACAGGCAAATGGGAAGCTTGGGTGCCTCATATAAAGGTTGAGTTGGATACTCTCATGGCCTTGATAAATCATGGGCATATGGTGGGAAAGATTTAGTAAGGTTACTCTGCGCATTTGAGGATAGAGAAATGGTGGTTATATGGGCGAAGGAGGGAGTTTTCGAATTAGATCTCAGTAGCATGAATTCTGAAAAGTTCAGATCTCGTAAACGTTGGTGTACTTTACATCCCTACATTATGACTCTTGGTTAGTGCAGTATTTCATGTGCAACCCTTGCATTTTTGTACACCTATGATTTTGCTGATCATTTTGTTCATTTCCTTCAGCAACCGACGTAATCCGGAGTGCTAAATCAAAAAAACGAAAAGGAAGTCCTATTAGCAACACAGCTGATTCAGACTGCAACATCAAGGAGATGAAAATAACACTCGGATGAACAAGCAAGGCTTGTTTGGGAAAGCATGTGTTTGCCCAGGTTGTGTTATTTGGAGTTGTAGTCTGATATTTGTTTGTTTTGGTAGCTGATGTAACTGTGGCGGTACCTTTGTGTGTACTGCAGTCATAGTGGCAGGGGCTGGAATATTAGAGTTGTCTGTTTGTTTTGGGGGCCTATGTGTGTCTAATAAAACATTGTTTTATATGATGAAATGGTGTTCTCTATATAGTAGTGTATGCATGATGAAATCTTGTTTTATTTGTTCTACATATACTTTAGCTAGTCTTTGTGTTTTGAGAGTATGCTATAGTAGGAGTATTTGTTTCGCAGCAGGCTTTTTATTTGATCTGAATTAGTACTACCATTTAGTTAGTGCTTCCCGTAGAAGAGTCTGTGCCGACACCTAAATAATTAGTAGACCTTGGTTGCACACCATTTTCACATGCTTGAATTAGAGCTGCTTCAGACATTTGTTTGTTGTTATGTTAAACAAACATTCTTTTATTTGAGATCTGCATTTTCATACGCGTGGTAGATAATCACTATCCCTGACTTGGATCCCTGAAATAGAGGGAGAACGGCCTATTTTTTAATTATTCTTTGGACAATCTCTAAATTCAAAATCACTGTCGACCGCCAAAACCTACCGCCTTCCCCGTTTGAATCAGAGGCATGAGTTGATGTGAGTCTCGCCTTAAATTCCTAACTAGATGGAGTTCGAACTACACAACCTTTTTTCTAGTAATAAAAACTTGGCTGGCAGCCAAATTCAAAATCGTAATCGAGCGGGAAAAATAACCCACCGACCCCGAAGCATTTCGCACCCCCTCTGATTTTCAGGAAAAATCACCCACCAAGGTAGTACCATTTTTATATTATTACATGGACCCTAGACAAATTTAAAATCTGAGTCAACCGGCAAAATTTACCGCCTATGCTGTGTGAATGGAAGGTATCCAAGTTTCTGTGCAAAAAAAAGTTTATGGATGATCATTTGATGTGACTCTCGGCCTTGAATTCCTGGACAGATAGCGTACGGTCTACTACCTTTTTTCTATTAGTAGATGGAGGCTAGCCAAATTCAAAATCTCAATCGAGCAGCAAAATCACCCACCTACCAAGCATTTCCCGCCCCACCGTTTCAAAAACTTTGAGCCAAAATATCCCACCGGCCGAGGGAGTACCATTTTTCTATTATTATTATTAGATGGGCGCAAGCCAAATTCAAACTCTCAATCGAGCGGCAAAACCACACACCAACCTTGAAGCATTTCGCGCCCTTCCGTTTCAAAAACATTAGAATTTAAAATTCCAAATCTACCCATTGTTCAGATGACAAATGGGCATGCTAAAGTCGGTAGCTCAGGGGCATGATCGTAATTATTTTTTATGCTCACCTCTATGGTCCCGATTCCCCCAGTTCTTCCCGCCGACCCTCCCAAAAATCCCAAGCCCTTTGTCCCCTCCATGACCACCACGCGCACCGGCTTGAACTGCAGTCTCGTGCACCGCCGCGCAGCCGCTTCACCGACGCTCACCCACCAGATCTAGGAGATGTGGTGTCGTTCACCACGCCGATGGCATCATCGACCGCCCAAGCTCTGCTTCCTCACCGCCGAAAGCTACCCAACCGTACCGGATCCACTTCACCGATGTCCACCAGGCATGATCTAATTCAAAGAGTTCCATGTCCACCGCTCCAGATCAGCTGCACGGCCGTCGCCGTTCACTGCACCGGATCTGCCTCAGCCACACTCTCATCCACCGCTTTCAAGCCAACATTGACCGCCCAAGATCTGCTTCCCCGACGCCAATAGCCACCGCAACCGCCACACCCTCAATGACCTGGGCATCACTTGCACGGTACCAATGATGCTTAGACGCCTCTCCGATGAAGGTTAACCAAATCTCCAACCTGTTTTTGTTTTGTCAGTGGTATAGCAGGTTCAAGCCTATCACAGTAGACTGCATTTTTGTAATTGTGCTAGTAAATACAAGTCACTAGGCACGCCTATTCTTCGTGCTAGTACATACAATGTCATTAGACATGTTGGTTTGCATTCGCTTCTCTACAAATATCAAGTCATGCATGTGTCTATTATTTTTTCATGCACATGTTCTTATCTTAGCTACTCCGTACACCAGTAAATGCCTACTATTGTGTGGTTCTTGCAAAATGTAATGTCACTAGAAAATATTAGTATGGATTCCCTGCTACACAGTTACTGACTCTATCTGGTTATTTCCGAGGTAAGTTCCTGCTATTATTTCCTCCCTGGCATCGTTCTGCTATCCTGTGGTACCCGTTCAAACTCTTCGTACTAGTTCGATTATAATTTTTTTGTTGCCATCTGGTTCTTCAAAAGCTGCAACACTGACTATTTTCATTTTCTTTGCGTAGAGCTCAAAAAGGCAACACTAAACATGTTGGTTTGCACAGCCTACAGGTCCACCAGCGATGCCATTACATATTTTTTGTATCTGGTGCTGGTTCGTCCTAATCAACGGAATAATTATTCTTTACTATATAGTTCATTCGTGTTTTCCATTCCTGCTCAACAATTTCTGGTATAATGCGGTTATAATTTCTATGTGGTTCATTCTTAGCTATGACAGTAACTACATGCCATTGTGTAGCTCACCGCAAATTCCGAGTCACCCAATGTCTCTTGCATTCCAGGAGATACCACTGCTTCCATATATATTTGCTGAACTGACATGGCTAGTTTATACTGAAATTCTAAGAAACACTTTGTTTGATTGCTCATTTCATTGTTGGCATACTTGTCTAATGCTTGTTTGTCCTGTTCTACAATTCACAAGCCACACCATTATATCTCGTATCTGGTTCTGGTTCGTCCTAGGCAACGACATAACTATCCTCCACTGTATAGTTCATTCATGGTTTGCATTCCTGCTCTACAAGTTTTTATTATGCAGTTATAATTCCTATCTGGTTCATTCTTAGCTACGAGTAGTTTGTATTCTTTGTTGTATTAACTTGTTATTAGTTAGTTTCAGACTACACTTACTGTTATCGCCACCAAAGAGGGGACTGCAAGATCATATCTCAAGGTGGTTTTCCAATGTAGCTGTCACACTCAAAGGGAGATGCAGTTGATGGATTGAGAAAGCAAACTGACGACTCTGCTATCAACTTGATGCGCAACTGAAGTGTTGAATTTCTTTCCCTTTTGTTCATATTTTTTAATATTTTTAAGAAGTTTGAAGCTGATGTAATATCTAGATAACTCGCATAGGCCATGTAGGCATTTAGTTGACACCGTCCATGTATGGTGGTACCATAACTATGCTAGCCAGGTCAATCAGGTTTCAGAATTACCGAAACAGTAATGGTAACTGGCCAAAACAGTAACATGACAAAACGGTAATAGACCAAAACAGCAAAGGTAACTGGCTAAAACAACAACATGCCAAAACAGTAACAGACCGGAACAGTAACAGGCCAAAACAGTAACAGGCCAAATAGTAGCAGGCCAAAACACCAGCAGACCAGAACAGGGGCAATCCAGCACAGTAACCAGGCCAGAACAGTAATAGGCCTGAATAGTAATATGCCAGAACAGGGGAAACTAGCATAGTAACGAGCCAGAATAGTAAAGGACCACACAGTAATGAACATGAATAGTAGACGCCTAGAATAGTAACGAGCCAGAATAGTAAAAGGCCAAAACAGTATCGGACCTTCTCAAAAGTGGGCCATTCGTAGGCGGACCATGATGAGATGTGAGAACAGTGACGGGCTAACCGTGGGCTTTAACAGTATCGGGCCTACTTGGCACAGCCTGTTAACGGTTCGCACAGTATTCTAAAAGTGTGGGCTTTTGTAGGCCGAAACAGTAACGGGCCTGACATTCGTGGGTTGCTGTTGGCCACATCTTTGGGCCCATTTCAAACAGTGCAGGACGATACAGTAACGGGCCATAATCTTATTGGGCTCCCCTTATGGGTCGGCCCACTTAATTATTAGCAGGCCTTGGCTAGGCCTGGCTTCTACCACGGTTTATGTGGCTGTTAACGGTGGTAACTGGGCGTTAATGGTGTTTTCCACGTGGTATTTTGCATGACGTCAGTAGTCAACGCGGTTGGCGAACAAATCTATGACGGAACACGTTTTTGTGGCTGAAGGGTGCGATCCGTCATGGTTAGGAAAAAAACCGTGGTAGATTCTTTTGTGATGGGGCTTTTACCACGATGGGCATCCGTCGTAGAATAATTTTTAGCCATGAAAAATGGGCCTTCAACGACGAAAATCATCTGTTGTAAAAGCCAACTTTTCTTGTAGTGTTCGCAACCTTGAGGTCATCTACAAGTACGACTACATCAACCACGTTCCCCTCGGAACATTAACCCCGTACGGTCTACAAGGGTATGTATTCTATATGCATCGGCTATTAACGCATTACTACATAAATAGATCCTAGGCAGTTTAGGACGTTCCAACGTAGGAAAATTTTGTTTTCTGCCGCGGATCCCCTTGAAGTTTTCCTCTCCATTTTTGACCTTCTTGATCTTTCTATCTCTCAATCCCTCCAATAAATCTTGCATCTTCTTTAGGAATTTGAAAGGGGAGATCTAGATCTACAACTCCACCAATCAATGTCTCCTCTAATTGAGGGGAACATCTTGGGATCTAGATCTTGGAGTCTTTTCTGGATTTCCTCGATTGTTCTTCCTCTCTTATTCCTCCATAAGATTTTGTAGCTTTGGTGGAATTTGGGAGTGAAGGACTTGCCCTTGCATTAGATGCATTGGTTTGAGTTCTCCTCAGAGGATTTGGTTGGTGAAATCAAGAAGCTTGTTACTCTTGGGTTCTTGGAAGCTTGGACGGTTAAGTGGGATTTTTTGGTGAGTTCTTTGGGTCTCCAATTAAGTTGTGCATCCCTCCCTAAGTTAGTAGCCTTGGTGGTGGTTTCTCGGGAGCCTCCAATTAAGTTGTGCAGATTGTCCAAAATATTATACGGGTTTGGTGACCACCCTCAAGTGTCCCATAGTGGATTGGGTGCTTGCCATGTGACAAGTTCTCAGGAAAATAGGGTAAGGCCTCTTGTGGTGTTGGTGGTCTTTTAGTACCGCTCATCCCTCCAACGGAGACGTACTTCCCATCAAAAGGAAGAAACTTTGGGATACATCATCATCTTCGTGTGCCTCGATTATCTCTATACCCGAGCCCTTTACTTGTGCACTTTACATTGTGATAGTCTTCGTGCTTGAAATATTATCTTGCTATCACCTTGTTGCTTGTCTTCCTTAGCATAAGTTGTTGGTGCACATATGTTAACCATAGTATATATATAGGTGAAGGGTTCTATAGCAGAAAACAAAAATTTCCCTATGATGGAACTTCCTAACGCCCAAGATCTATCTATGTAGTAATACAGTAATGACCAGAGTGTATAGAATACATACCCATGTAGATCGTACGCGGTTAACATTCCGAGGGGAACGTGGTTGAAGTAGTCGAACTGGTGGCCGACCTCAAGGTCTCAAAGCTCCTTGCAGGTCACCCTTGCTCCATCTTCATCGTGCAGCAGCTCCGGCTCACGACATATAAGGTACCCCAAGTGCGGCCCCTCGCGGTTTCATACACATAGGGTGTATGATGACGACCTCTGGCTCACCAATCCCACCGGGAGTGCGGAAGTAGATCTCTGACTAGGAATCCCTACAGCAGAACGGTGCGCCACGGTGAAGCCTTGTTTGCACAGCCCATACATGGGGCCATAGTCACAAGGTAGAGAGAGAGAAGAGAGGAAGTAAACCAAAGGACTTCTCTATTTGGTGTTTGGTGTCGTGTCTAATCCCACCCATGGGCACCCCCTTTAAATAGGGGGAGGGAGGTGTGCCCTCCCCTTTGGGTTTCCCTTGTGGAACTAAACAAGGGAGAGAGGAGGGGGAGGTGGCGCCATGGGCCCTAGGGCACCATGGGCTAGCCGTCCAGAGGTGGGCCCCACCCTGCGCATAGCCCAAGGCTGGCCGGGTGGGCCCCATGTGGCGGCTAGGCCTTGGCCCCTTTGGCCCTTCCTTCTTGCAGTTTTCCCTCATGGGCCCTTTTCCCTAGGAATTTGGCCCATTAGTGGAATACCCTTTCAAATTAGATTTTAATATTATATTTAATATTAATTACAATAATTAACATGTAAATACATATTACAAAATCTGATTGGACCTTAAACACCTTTCGATTTCCTCCGAACAACTTTGGAACTTTCTCGGAACGATTTCGGTTATCTCACGGAACTTTTTCGGTTTCCTTTTCTCTTTCATATGGTGATTCCAACTTTCAGAGGATCTCTATCTCATCATACACTTAAGTGTATTTCCCCACGACTCGGGAATGGCACAGACATGATCTCCATCACTGATTAATAGAGGGACCGGGATGCCCATAATGACCCATGTCCATTCCACGATGATAATGTCGTTTGAATCATAAAAAATCGAGTCCAATACCCTTTGTTTCTCTAATAAGACTTGGCCGAGATCCGATCATTGATATCGCATACCTTGTTCAATCTCGTTACTGACAAGTTCTGTTTTACTTGTTACCGCGATATTACATCCCCGTGACCCAGTCACATGTTGCAACATTATAGATGTAATCTCATCAAGCCGGCCATATGTATCTAACCTGTCACGTGGGTGAACAAATCTCACTCTTGAGTGATATGTCATCTCCAGTTCCTCCGAATACCTAAACATACCTTTATGATCACTGTATCACCAAGTGACATTTGATGCTATCTAATATCCTCAAGAGACGTAAGATCATTTCCACTTGTTCGGTGTCCCACCCCGAAATCCGGAGTTAAATAGCGTTGGACGAAGCGTGTTTTCGGGTTGGGAACAACCCGTTTCCCAGCCGCGTTCCCTGGCCGAGTTCCCGGGTTTGAAAAAATTCAAGAAAACTCGGCAAACCTTGGCAAATATAGGAGATTTTCATTAATAGCAGGTAGTTTCATAATATTACATCATCTAGGCTTAAGAAACTAAAAGAACTTAAAAAAGGGTCGATGCCGATGTCGCCGGACGCCGCTTCACATGTCGAAGTTGCGGTAGAAGCTGGTGTAGTCTAGGTCTGCGTTGCCATCATCGTTGTCGTCGTCATCGCTTGGTGTTTGCAGGGGCGCGAACTGCCCTGGTCTCCGTTGCCATACCTCCACGGCTGGTACGAAGGGTCGATGTTGATGTCATCATCAAGGACGACGAGAGGCATGCATTGGTAGGTGGGCTCATGGCACGCTCTGGCCTAGTGCTCGGCCTCCTCCTGCTGGCGCTGAACATGGTGTGCCTCCTCCTACTCCCAGTCTACCCTGGACCAGGCGAGGATGTTCGCCTCCAGCATCGGCGGTGGTGGCGCGGTGTCGTGTAGAGAATGCTCAATCGCCATTTTGATGGCGAAGGAGTCCTCGTCGACAGACACACCCTAGTTCGCAGGCTCCGGCTTTCGCTGGCACAGGCGAAGCTGGTCGGTCGGTGGCATCGCCGCGCGAGGCTCGTCGATGACGATTCCCCGTGAGCGCGTCCTCGACAGCGAGAACACGGTGTTTCGGCCTCCCGTTTGACGGGCCGATAAACCTCGATGCTGCTATGCGGCGACTACGCATGAGCCGACCCAGACGAGCGCGAGGCGGCGGCGGAGGAGGAGGTGAGGCTGCCCATCCTCATGGGTAGCCAGTTCACTAGAGGTTGGCGTCTGACCCTCGCCATGGGCGCCGGAGAGTGCAGGAAGGCGGGCTGGGGATTGTTGCCGGCGTGGATGTTCTCGAGGACGTATGCGAGCATGCGCCCTGGCGCACTCCACCACCGATGGCAACTCGCCGCGTTGTTGCGCTTCGGAGGCATGCCCGATTGACCTTTATGCACGACGAGTTCCTAGGCCCTCTGCTCGGTGAAGAATTGCTCCCGAAACAGGAGGTTCCTCTGATCTTAAGAAAGCTCGGGATCCGGCATCACCGCGATGGTAGCCTAGATCACCTCCATCATCCGGTATTCCGCCAGTGCTGAGCTTCCAGCCAGGCGGGCAGTGGAAGTCCGACGGTGCCATGTACCCAGCGTCGTGGAGCATCCTCGCCTCCCAGATGGGGTGAACCAGCATACCACTGCATGTTGTAGTATACTATAGTTGTTGACATGATATTCACGGAACACCATTCTGCAAATATCACATCCCTCAGAGTGGTACAACAGAAACATTACGGGTCCAAATTACAAACATACACACATTATTATTACAATACCAAAATATCGAGATCTTTGAACGGTTCAAATTTACAAACCATACAATAACTTAAAAGTTCAGCAGAAGAACGAAAGACACAACGGTACAAAAGATGTGAGCTCAACAACTTATTCTATAAGGTTCATGTTGCTCGGCTCAACCTAGATATCTAAGTTACGGCCTAACAACTACTCTATCTTGTTGTCTTTAGCTCCAATGTGTATCCCATGTCCACCTCTTCGACTCCACCGAAAAGGTCCAGCTCTTTGTAGTAGACGTCGTTCTAGACTTTAGTAGCGTACACCTGGTTATCCTTCTCCTCCTCAGAGTCTAGCAAGGGGTTCAAAGGAAATGGTGAGTAACAGCGTTACCCAGCAAGTTCACTATATGCACGATGGGAAGTTTGATGCTCTAACTACCACCTCAGACTATAAGTCCTTGGTACTATGCAGTTTTTGTAAACATTTCTTCAAAGATTGATTTTATTCTCAAAAACAATGCACATCAGCCTTCATAGGTTGACCAGAACTTCATGGAGTTCCTTTCCTGCCGCGTTCATAGCTCCTTCCCGAAACAGGGAGTAACATGTCACAGTTCTTACACTCTGCATTGGTGTGTTGCTTTACCCATGAGATACCAAATCCTTGTTGATCAACCGGGCTGCTTACCCGTCCATAATTCCTTGTTGTGGGGCCTAGTAGGTGATCCAAACCAATCACTGCCCATCTTTGCGACCCCGCATGAAGACACGACCCCCCAAGAAGGTCTACCACGGTTACTCTTCGGGTAGCCTCTCGAAGACTATAACGAGCTCTGTCTGGCAGCCACCATCAGCTATGGTGAACCTCCACCAAGACAGCTTTGCACAAATAATCTAGACACCAATGTCACGGGGAACTAAGGGGTCCCACCCATGTGCTAAGTTCTTAACGAGAAATCAATAGCCTCACGATAAGGTAATCTGTCCATGCGAAAGGAAGAAGATCCAGCGGACTTCTCCGTCCCATTCCAAATCTCATGGTTAACGCGTAATATATGGCGCTAGAATCACTGATGTCATGGGTTATTATGTCCTATCTGTTCTACAACTAGAATCTTAGATTCCACTGCAATTCTTAATATTTATCATCACTTAGAAGGATAGTAGCATTTCATTGTTTGGAAAATACTTATTTTCAGTCTCTTTAAGAACATAGGTGATAACACAACATTTTCAAATACTTTCATAAAGACTCTCAAAGGACATGAGCAAGTGATGAACTTTCCTTATGACTGCAAGGTAGTGAAGTTGGATACTTCCACCAGACCTTGGGCTCCGATTTCTACAGAAGACCATTATTTCCCGGTAAGGACAATATTTAAAGAAGCAATATGCAATGCATAATAATGTCATGCAATGGTTTATTATTTTCTTATTTGCGTTTTTTAGCCACCTTATAAAGGTTTACTATTTTATTTAATCAGTAAAAGGAGAGTATTACTCAAAGTCTTTTAAATTAACATAACCATTATATCTAGTATTTTTTATAATGACTAGTATTATTCTAAGAGTTTAAAAATGAATTTATTTAATTTTTAACTCTTTTAAATATTTTCTTAAAATTGAATTAAGGAATAAAGACTTTATTTTTATCACACTTGATTTGTTTTACAAAGATACAAACTAGTATTTTCTATATTAGTATAACTATTTAGGATCTTAAAAGTGAATTTTATTCAATTTTAAGTGTTTTATATATTTTTGTAAAATTCCAAAATGAATATATACATAATAATAGTTCTGAATTAAATTACCTGAAATTCTATTTATTATTTTTCTTGAGTAGAGGACATTTTTGTGAGTTCATAGATATATTATTTGTATTTTTAGTAGTTTTATTTCTTTTTCTAGAAGTGTTTTTGTTTCAGGGGCATAATTGTAAATATATATTTTTAGATAGGTCTTTTAAAATACGGGCCTAGCCCACTGGGATGGCCCGGTCCAACTAGACCCAGCCCACTCGACCTAGTCAAAGGACCACCTAGGCAGTACTGGGTAGCCCACCGGCCCAGTGCCCCCACACTCACTCTCTCTCTTCCCCTCTTTCTCGCTCTTGCTCTCGCTCGATGTCGATGTTGTCGTGCTCGATTCCGACCTGGCCCCACCGCCGTGGCCATCGCTGCACTACAAGACTACCAAGTCGACGCTGCCGCACGGTCCTGTCCGAGCCGATTCGTCGACGGGGTCTTCTCCGGGCCGCGCTAACCCCCGCCCGAGGCTAGGGTTAGGGTTCGGCCGCATCGGTGCTTCGTCAACGCCGTGCTGGGTTGCTCACGACGCTCACCCCTTCTCCTCCGGCTGCTCCTGACGCACTACACGTGCAGGTTACAGCGCCCCTCCAGGGGTGCTCCTCGTGTTGTTGCCTCATCATCGCCACTGGCCACTCCTTTGCTTTGTCTTCTAACTTCTTGCGAGGACCTTGGGTAAGTGTGCTTCCCCCTCTGTTCTCCTCTTCATCATCTATCTACCTTGCCATGTCAAGTGTGCTTGCTGTGATTACCCCATGTCTAGGGTTCATCTCTGAACCAAGGGTTCATACCCTCTTAAGTGATACTAAAGTTAAATTCTTCTGGTTCATCCTACCAGTGATATTCTTCTAGGTGTTAATCTGCTAGTGGTACCTATTGCACCCTAATGCTCCTAACTTGTTGCTCTTCTCTCTGTCAATTAGTACTCTACTGAATATGTTGTTGCCACTCTGTTCTCAGTCAGAGAACCTTTTGTGAATGTGTACTTGATTTGTATGTGGATGCTTATAAAACAGTGGATGTGAGTTCATTTTGTTGGGTTGTGACTCACTGTGATACTAAAGTTGGGATGCCCTCTATTGAGGTGATGCTAATATTTTCTTGTGAAACACTGATGTGCTTAGCCTCACGATTTACTCCTGCTACTATGTTAAATCTTAAGTTTCTAAAGCTAAACTGGCTCTATGATTCCTGAAGAAGTAATTTATGCAGAGATGATTTAGAAAGATGGTTGATTCCTGTCTTTTTTATAGGAAGATAGTTTACTTAATGCTCTCTGTCAAGTGTGGCTTAATGATAGACAGTATTATATTCACTGTCTTTTCTGAATCAAATTTCTAATGTGATTCCTAAATTCATTTAGGAAGGTCATTATATGATTCCTAATTTCATTTGTAGTACTTAATAGATCGGTTCCTTAACCTTTTCCAGTTCTCCTCCAAAATTTTGTATGGTCTCTCAACATAAGTTAGATCTTCTTGTAATTCAATCTCTTCGTGTGTGATTGCATCATCAGGAACTTTAAGACACTTTCGGAGGTGTGACACATGGAAAACATTGTGAACTTGAACTAGCCTCGTTGGTAATTCTAAAGCATAAGCGGTGTTTCTATTCTGGATCAGTATCTTGAATGGTCTGATATATCTTGGACTTAGTTTCCCCTTTACTCTGAATCTCTTAACTCTCTTCATTGGTCTGACTATGAGATATACCATATCTCCCACTTCTGGATGCCATGCTCTACGACCTTGATCCGCATAACTCTTCTAGCGGCTCTGAGCTATCCTCAATCGATCCCTGATGGTATCGATGATGTCTTGTTTTTCCTTGATATAATCAGTGCAAATTTCTTGCCACTACCTGGTTAATACCAACATATTGGCGATCTGCATTTTCATCCATACAGTACCTCATAAGGTGTTGCCTTCATACTACTCTAATAGCTATTGTTGTAGGAAAATTCTGCCAAAGGTAGATGATCTTCCCACGAACCTCCAAAATCTAAAGCACAAGCTCTCAGCATATCTTCTAAGATTTGGTTGGTCCTTTCTATTTGTCCCCCGGTCTCTAGATGATAAGTTGTGCTGAATCCAGTTTTGACCCGAGTGCTTCGTGTAGTTGCTTCCAAAACACTGATGTAAACACAAACCCTCGATCAGATACTATCTTTTTGGGTACCCCATGCTTACTCATGATCTCCTTAACATATACTTCTACTAGCTTCTCAGCATTATCCTTTTGATTCGCTGGAATAAAATGTGCACTTTTGGTAAGTCTATCAACTATTACCCATATCATATCCTTCCTCTTTGGAGTATGCAGTAGTCCTGCAATGAAATACATACCAATTGCCTCCCAATTCCACTCTGTAATTTCTAGTGGTTGTAGTGGTCCTGCTGGACTTTGATGCTCTGCCTTCACTCTCTGGCAAGTATGACATTGAGACACATACTTTGCAATGTCTCTTTTCATATTGTTCCACCAAAATATCTCCTTAAGATCCATGTACATCTTTGTACTTCCTGGATGAATTGAATATGGTGTCTCATGAGCTTCACGGAGTATTATCTCTCTGATCTCTGGTACATCTGGTACACAAAATCGATTATAAAACCACAAAGATCCATAATCTCTAAGGTGAAAAGCTGATTTTGACCTTCGGAAATTCTTTTGATTTGTTCAGCAATAAATGGATCATCAAGTTGTTGTCGATAGATCTCACGACAAAAATCACTGGTCCGCTCTTCAGCAACCATCATGGTAGATAAATCTATACGATCCTCTTTTCTTACCAACTGTATTTCTAACCTTTCCAAATCCATCTACAATTCCTTTGGTAGTTCTCGATTTGTCGGTTGAATATATGCACTCTTACGGCTTAAAGCATCGGCTACTACATTAGCCTTCCTGGAGTGTAGTTAATTGTAAGGTCATAATACTTTATCAATTCCAACCATCTTTTCTGCCTCATGTTCAATTCTTTCTGAGTGAAGAAATATTTGAGACTTTTATGATCAGTGTATACTTCACACCTTGCTCCATAAAGAAAATGCCTCCAACTCTTTAAAGCAAAAACTACTGCCGCTAATTCCAAATCATGTGTTGGGTAGTTGGCTTCATGAGGTTTGATTTGTCTCAACCCATAAGAAATCACCTTGCAATCTTGCATTAGAACACATCCTAATCCCTCCTTGGATGCATCAAAGTATACCGTGTAATCTTTCTCGGTTTCGGGTACGGCTAAGACTGGTGATGTAGTCAACTTGGTCTTCAACTCTTGAAAAATGGCTTCACACTTTTCATCCCACACGAAAGGAGTATTCTTCCTTAGCAATTTGGTCACTGGTCCTGCTATCTTAGAGAAACCTTCAATGAATCTCCAATAGTAACCTGCCATTCCTAAGAAACCTCTGATTTGTTTAACATTGGTTGGTGCATTCCAATCCAATACTGATTGAACTTTGGATGGATTGATAGCAATTCCATCCCTACTAATGACATGACCAAGGAATTCAACCTTGTCCAACCAAAATTCACACTTACTGAACTTAGCAAACAACTAGTGTTCTCTTAAAATTTGTATCATTGTCCTCAGGTGATCAACATGCTCCTCTTTATCCTTAGAGTATATCAAAATATCATCAATAAACACTATGACGAACTTGTCCAGGTATGGCATGAAAACCTTGTTCTTCAGATTCATGAATATTACTTGTGCATTAGTCAACCCAAATGGTACGACCAACTACTCATGATGTCCATATCTTGACACAAATGCTGTTTTGAAACATCCTCAGGCTTAATCTTGATTTGATGATAACCTGATCTCAGATCAGTCTTGGAAAACACTCCGTCTACCTTTACTTGATCAAATAAATCCTGAATTCTCGACAAAGGCTACTTGTTCTTGATGGTGACATTGTTCAAATTTCTATAATCTCCACACATATGTCGTCCTCCATCTCTTTTATCAACAAAAATCACTGGAGTTCCCCATGGGGATACACTCTTTTGAATGAAACCTTTTCCGCCCAACTCATCAATTTGTTCTTTAAGTTCCTTTAGATCTTTAGGACCCATCTTGTACGGTGCTTCAGCAATAGGTGTCGTACCAGGTATTAGGTCATTAGTGAATTCTATCTCCCGATCAGGTGGCATTCCAGGTAATTCTGCTAGAAAAACATCTTGAAACTCATTTACTACTGGAATATCCTCCAACTTGACCTCACTCATGGAGTTTAATTGTAGGACCACATCTATATGTGTGTGTTTATCCGATTGGTAAACTAATCTTCCTCCTCCTGGAGTCCTGATTGAGACAGTCTTGTCTTCATAGTTGATTTGTGCTCCATGTTTAGTCATCCAATCCATTCCCTGTACTACTACTATTCCTTTTAATGGGATCACATAAAGATCCACATAATAGGTTTGACCACATATTGCGATAACTTGGTTTATTTTAATGTTTCTTACTACTACGATCCCTCTAGCGATAACTATGGTCATAGGTTTTTCTAACGGTGCCCTTCTAATCCCAAAATTATCATAGAATTGTTCAGATATGAATGAAGTAGTTGCACCTGTATCAAAAAGAACTTTTCCAGGGTCGGTAGTTATCGACCTCCTCCAAGGTTGCACAATTCAGCTTTCCAGTAGATCTACTCCTCTTGCCATTGTTGTTCTGGCATAATTTCCAACTCTGTTGGGTTGTCTGCCTCCACCTTTTGCTTGACCACCGCCTGAAGTGGACCAACCACGCGGTGGTTTCTTGGGACAATCAGACTTCAGGTGCCCCTTCTGACTGCACCCATAACATATGATCACCGGCTTATGGCAATCCCCGCTAATGTGCCCTGGAAGCTTACAATTCTGACAGATGACATTCCTCTTGGTTGTGGTTACACCACGACCTTCAGGTTCCCTCTGATTTCCAACTCGATCCATTAATCCTTTCCTGAACTTATTCTGGGATTCTTGCATTATCAGCATGTATTGCATGAAATCCTGCTCCATCAATGGCCTCATTGGTGGTGGTGGTAGACCTACCTGCATTCTGGCGTCTTCATCTGCCTTACCCATAGCTTCACGCTCCAAGCACTGATGTTCGGACTCGTCCTCTACACCCATCTCCATAACCCCCTAGTCATGTACATAAAGCGAAACTCATACTTACATCATGCCATGCTTTCTGAGCTCAACTTCATGCCCAGAACTAGTCACATGATGGAAATCAAGATCCAAATAAGAACCAAATATGCAACACACAAAATATACATTACAACCCATATTATACAACTCACAAATGCTACAGATCCCTATGAGCGCTTCCTCACTTAAATAATTACATCCAGCTCTCAAACTCTACAATACGCATTACCAAACTACTAACTCTCCTTGGAGATTCTTCTCCTCAGTGGCCTCCATGCTCATTGTACATGCCGAGAATCCATTCGTGCTGGCGTGAAGTCCAACACACGGTCTGTGGAACAGCTTGTCTCCTTGATGGAACGTACTCAGTATTAGAAGTATTAGGACTCGACACATCATACAGCTGAAATGTGTCTATTCCTTCCAACTCATCTGAGTCATCTTCCTCATCAGGTTCCACATATGAGTTTCCATAGATCCCATGAATCCATTCTTCATTAATATCATAATTAGGAACATCTTCTGGAGTCATGGAGAACTCAGAGGATTCAAACTCTACTTCTTGGAGATCTTCCTCATCCGACTCTACATTCTCTACGTGGACATCTCTTCCATCAGCGGAATAAGACATCACTCCCATCAGACTAGTTTGCCCCTCATCGCCAATAGAATCTTCTATAGGAATAGGATTCCCAGTAGACCCGTCAGTAGATCCATACCTCCATCCTTCAGAATTTCCAATAGGAAGTTCTGAATCTATAGTTCCCCTAGAATTCTGTGGTATAGGGTAACTAGTACGTTCATCTGGATATCTAGTGGGTTCTGGTATAGTGAATAAGGATATGGTGTATAGGATACTGGATCTATAGGTATATCCTTGGATATAGGGATAACTTCACCTCCTGCCTCCTTTTCTAACTGGGATGCTAAAAACTCCCGCCTCTAAGGATTAGTGAGATCCTCAAGCATACTCTCATTGTCTTCCACTATCATACGATGAGTATTGTAGAGAGATTCTACCACCGTCCGATATTGATCCATGTATTTATAAGCTAACCTTGGATGCTCCTTGACTAGCTGAAGAAGATTAATAGCTGCATCAAAATCCATTTAATCACGAGGAATCACGGTGTATGTGCTCCCTGCAAGGAATTCTGCCTTGTGCTCCCTAATAATGGCGAGTGCTTCCACTAGCGCAATATTATATGCCACGGACCGACTACGGCCTTCACCATGTGGCATAGTGAAATTTGGTCTCAGCTTCGCCGGTAAACAGACGTTGACTCGGTACTTTGCAAGCATTTGACCATCAAAGTATGTGAAAGTCTTTACTAGAATCTTGGCTTCACATCCAATACTTCTAAAAGTTCTCGTAGTTGATCCGTCAACTCTCCCTGGTAATCTTCAAGACTATCCTCCACCACAGTACAAGTCTGCTTAGGAAATCTGGGCGCCATTCTAGCTGCATACAAAATATTTAGAATTAGTAACAGTGCATCATAGTAAAGAATTATTGCACTAAAACAATATAACGAAATATTACCAATTGAACATTCATCATAGTTTCTAGCAAACTCTTTACCATTGCTCCTACACTCCTACAGGTAATTCCCTTTACTAGGTTTCCAACCTAAGGTCAAAGAAATTGCTCTGACGCTAGCTGCGGTGACCCAACATACCACTTCATGTTGTAGTATACTATAGTCGTTGACATAATATTCATACACACATTATTATTACAATACCAAAAGATCAAGATCTTTGAACGGTTCAAATTTACAAACATACAATAACTTAAAAGTTTAGCGGATAAACGAAAGACACAATGGTACAAAATACGTGAGCTCAATAACTTATTCTATAAGGTTCATGCTGCTCAGCTCAACTTAGATATCTAAGTTACAGCCTGACAACTACTCTGTCTTGTTGTCTTCAGCTCCAACGTGTATCTCGTAGTCCACCTCTTCGACTCCACCGGATAGGTCTGGTTCTTCGTAGTAGACGTTGTTCTAGACTTCAGTAGCGTACACCTGGTTATCCTTCTGCTCCTCATAGTCTAGCAAGGGGTTCAAAGGAAAGGGTGAGTAACAGCATTACCCAGCAAGTTCATTATATGCACGGTGGGAAGTTTGATGCTCTAACTACCACCTCGGACTATAAGTCCTTGGTACTATGCAGTTTTTTGTAAACATTTCATAAAAGATTGATTTTATTATCAAAAACTATGCCCATCAGCCTTCACAGGTTGACCAATACTTCATGGTGTTCCTTTCCTGCCATGTTCGTAGCTCCTTCCTGGAACAGGGAGTAACATGCCACAATTCTTACACTTCGTAGAGGTGCGTTTCTTTACCCATGAGAGACCAAATCCTTGTTGCACAACCGGGCAGGTTACCCGTCCACAATTCCTTGATGTGGGGCCTAGTAGATGATCCAAGCCAATCACTTCCCTTCTCTGCGACCCCGCATGAAGACACGATCCCCCAAGGTCTACCACGGTTATTCTTCGGGTAGCCTCTCGAAGACTCTATAAGCAGCTCTGTCTGGCAGTCACCATAAGCTATGGTGAACCTCCACCAAGAAAGCTATGCATAGATAATATAGACACCAATGTCACTGGGAACTAAGGGGTTCCACCTATGTGCTAAGATCTCAACGATAAATTAATAGCCTCATGATAAGGTCATCCGTCCATGCGAAAGGAAGAAGATCCAGCTGACTTCTCCGTCCCATTCCAAATCTCATGGTTAATGCGTAATATACGATGCTAGAATCGCTGATGTCATGGGTTATTAAGTCCTATCTGTTCTGCAACTGGAATCTTAGATTCCACTGTAATTCTTAATATTTATCATCAGTTAGGATGATAATAGCATTTAATTGTTTGGAAAATACTTATTTTCAGTCTCTTTTAGAACATAGGTGATAACACAACATTTTCAAATACTTTCATAAAGACTCTCAAAGGACATGAGCAAGTGATGAACTTGCCTTGTGACTGCAAAGTAGTGAAGTCGGATACTTCCACCAAACCTTAGGCTCCGGTTTTTACAAAAGACCATTATTGCTCGGTAAGGACAATATTTAAAGAAGCAATATGCATTAAATATTAATGTCATGCAATGGTTTATTATTTTCTTATTTGCGTGTTTTACCCACCTTATAAAGGTTTACTATTTTCTTTAATCAATAAAAGGAAAGTATTACTCAAAGTCTTTTAAATTAACATAACCATTATATCTAGTATTTTTATAATGACTAGTATTATTCTAAGAGTTTAAAATGAATTTATTTAATTTTTAATTCTTTTAAATATTTTCTTAAAATTCCATTAAGGAATAAAGACTTTATTTTTATCACACTTGATTTGTTTTACAAAGATACAAATTAGCATTTTCTATATTAGTATAACTATTTAGGATCTTAAAAGTGAATTTTATTCAATTTCAAGTGTTTTATATATTTTTCTAAAATTCCAAAAGGAATATATACATAATAATAGTTCTGAATTTAATTACCTAAAATTTTATTTATTATTTTTCTTGAGTAGAGGACATTTTTGTGAGTTCATAGATATATTATTTGTATTTTTAGGATTTTTATTTCTTTTTCTAGAAGTATTTTTGTTTCAGGGCATAATTGTAAATATATATTTTTAGATAGGTCTTTTAAAATTCGGGCCTAGCCCACTGGGCTGGCTCGACCCAACTAGACATGGCCCACCCAGCCTGGTCAAAGGACCACATGGGCAGTACTAGGCAGCCTACAGGCCTAGTGCCCCCACGCTAACTCTCTCTTCCCCTGCTTCTCGCTCTTGCTCTCTCTCTCGCCTCGCTCGATGCTGACACCGTCACGCTCGATTCCGACCTAGCCCCGCCATTGTGGCCATCGCCACTATGCAAGACTACCAAGTCAACACCGCCGCACGGTCCTGTCCGAGCCGATTCGTCGATGGGGTCTTCTCCCGGCCCGCTGACCCCCGCCTGAGGCTAGGGTTAGGGTTTGGCCTCCTTGGTGCTTCGTAGACGTCGCGTTGGGTTACTCACGGCGCTCACCCCTTCTCCTCCGGCTGCTCCTGACGCGCTGCAGGTGCTGGTTGTAGCGCCCCTTCGGGGGTGTTCCCCGTGCCGCCGCCTCTTCATCGCTGCCAGCCACTCCTATGCTTCCTCTTCTAACTTCTTGTGAGGACCTCGGTTAAGTGTGCTTCCCCACCTGTGCTCCTCTCTGTGCTTTATCTACCTTGCCATGTCAAGTGTGCTTGCTGTGATTACCCCCTGTCTAGGGTTCATCTCTGAACCTAAGGTTCATACACTCTGCAGTGATATTCAGTTAAATTCTTCTGGTTCATCCTACTAGTGATATTCTTCTGGGTGTTAATCTGCTAGTGGTACCTACTGCACCCTAATGATCCTAGCATGTTGCTCTTCTTTCTATCAGTTAGTACTCTACTGAATATGTTATTGCCACTCTGTTTTCAGTCAGAGAACCTTCTGTGAATGTGTACTGCATTTGTATGTGGATTCTTATACAACAGTGGATGTTAGTTCATTTTTTTGGGTTGTGACTCACTGTGATACTAAAGTTGGGATGCCCTCTGTTGAGGTGATGTTAATATTTGCTTGTGAAGCACTGATGTGCTTAGCCTCAGGATTTACTCCTTCTACTATGTAAATCTTAACTTCCTAAAGCTAAACTGGCTCTGTGATTCATGAGGAAGTAATTTATGCACATATGATTTAGAAATACGATTGATTCCTATCTTTTTTGTAGGAAGATGATTTACTTAATGGTCTCTATCAAGTGTGGCTTAATGATAGATAGTATTATATTCACTGTCATTTCTGAATCAACTGTCTAATATGATTCCTAAATTAATTTAGGAAGGTTATTATATGATTTTAATAGATATAGATGAACCTGTTGGTACAAAGGTGCTACCCAGTTGGGATGTGCCCTGTACCAGCAGTGTGATGAGTATAGATCTAGTTAGAACTAGATCCATTAGTCTGTGATGCTGGTCTAAGACCACCTTAAGTAGAAACCACAAGTTTTCTACTTGATGCTTCTTATTCATGTGTTTACCATGTTCTTGTAAGATCAGATCCATGATAGAATATATGAACATGTCAGAAATAAATATTTGATTGAAAAGGGTTGGTTTGTACCCTTGTAGATTTGTGCTTGTTGCTGCTGCCTTCCCCTTGGCTTGATCTTTCTCAACTGGTACTTCACGTCCCTTGCAACCTTGCTGTCCACCTCACTCCACCCTCTTCTCAGGTCACCATCTTGGCTGATGCTTTCCTGGGTTTGTTCTGCTGAAAGGTGGCTGTGTTTGTGATGGCTTTGCAAGAACCTATGTGTTCCTCTGTGGCTTGTGATGAATTGTGCTTGGTTCTGTGAAAATGAGTGGCAAAGCCCTGCTTTGCACTGTGTTGCTGGTTTTAAACCACTTTCCTACTTCCCTGCTGTCGACACCTCAATCTATGCATTTTAGTGTGTGAGCGGCTTCACTGTTGCTGGCTGTGGATGAGCTCAAATGCTTTTGACTTTGAACTCCCCATATTTTCCTAATTCCATCCCTGGTGAAACTTGCCCCCTTTGCTAATGAAGTTGTACTAATGTTCTTTGTGAAAAGAACAGATTCTACATTTGATGGTTTTTTCCCTTCTTTGAAAAGAATAGACTCATGATGTTAGGAAACAGTTCACTTCACTGTTAATGACTGAGAGTATTCTAATATTAACCCTCACTTTGTTTTATTCTAGTTTTGTCTCTTTTGCAGGTACAGACTTAAGTGAAGCTCAAGAAGATTTAGACTAGGTTTAGTCTAGGTTTAGTCTGTTAGGTTTTAATTGTAATCTTTTTCCTTTCCTATTTTTGTAAAGACAATGTAATGTGTGTGTAATATTAATAAAGCTTTTCTTTTCCTTCAATATTGTCTTTGTAAAGTACTTTCTTCAATATATATATATATATATGTTCATTTATTGTTTGAGGAATGAAGGAAAGAAATAAGAAAGACTTATTTTGTCCATTTCCTTTATAATTTGATAATTTCTTAATATTCAAACAATAAGAACAACTAAATTCTTTTTGAAATTCAAATAAACTCTAACACTTCTAATTCACTAATCTAATTTAAATTATTTAAACTTATTCAAATTTCAAAGTTGAATTCAAATTATTCACCCAAATTCATAATGTCTCCTAAGGTTCATGTCAGAATTCATAATAAACACTTCTAAGAGCTAAACCCTAACTCAAATCAGTGAAAGAAACTCTGATCCCCTAGGGTTTTATTTGGTGAAAAAATTACCCCAAATTTTACAAATGAATGCATGCATATGCACAAATTTCTATTTCTACCCTTTGTTAGTTCCTAAATGCTGGGATGTTACACCAGGGCTGGAGCGTCCGTCGGCTGAAGCCGTTCGCTGCCGCGGGGTTGCCGGGGAACCTCTCCGCCATCGTCTTTGCTGAGTGCTTCTTTCTGCCGGAGTTCGTGGTGGTGTAGGGTGGAGGGGCAGTGTGCTACGAACCAGTGATGTGGCCGTGTTTTATAGGCCGAGGTGGGCGGCAAAGGAAGGAGGGGTGTAGCGGCGCGGTGGGAAAAGGGGAAATTGCGGGAAGCCGAGGCGGCGGTGGCACGCCATTACACCGCCGCAAGGTCGACGAGACAGACAGTTATTGCCCGGCGGTCCGTCGCGGGAGCCGAGGCGGAAGGATGACGACGATCGGCCTCCAGTCGCTAACTAGACGAGTCCACATGCCGAATCTTTTTTCTGCCGAATTCACTTCGTCCGGCGTTCCGAGCATGTTCCCGATGCCCCGGGAATGGCCTGGGATCTCCGGACAAATTTTGGGCTGAATCCGGACGAAATCGGCATCCTGCGAATGCGACCGGGCCAATTTTTCTCGTCCGGACGAAAAAACACCCTAGGAACGGCCTGCTAGGAACCTAAGTGGATATTCTCTAATATTATCTCATAGTCTAAGGATAAGGAGACTATATTTCTAACTATTGCAACAATGAACTATGTGACTTGATCATGTCGCAATCTTTGGGTGATGTCCATCACATCATTCACCAATGATATGACCTTGTTGTCAATTGACATAAATGCCCCATGATCAGGAAACCTTGATCATAACTTGACCAACTAACTAGTATGAATAGAGGCTACTAGGGACTTGGTTTGTTTCATACCACACATGTACCAATGTTTCCACTTGATACAGTTATAGCACAATATGAAACTATTATGAACTAATTGAAATATGATAAACCCATTTATTATTTGCCTCTAGGGAATATCTCCTTCAGTCCCCCGCTTGCACTAGAGTACGAATAATCTAGCTTGCATCTACTAATCATAAACCATATCACATATGCGTTTATTGATTATGCATGTTCATGGGAAACGTCTTGTCCATGTTCTGTTTTACCAGATCATTATGTCTTTTGCAAATCGTTAATGTCTTCCTAATTTTGACATTCATGCCATTATCTTATAATGGGTTGAAGTATTTGTTTGGCGACAAAGTGAGACTTTGTTTCTAGTGTTTACAATGATGGTTGCTTTCATTGTTGTCATGTAAACTTTGAAACACACTTAGCACTTCTTTATGTGTATATATAGTAGTTATGGCAACAGAGTGAGGTTGATTTCCAGGAGCCAGCAGTAACGTTAGATCAGCCAAGACCAGATTTCTCATGAGTACTGTGCCCTGGGACACACCTTGTGTGTGAAGATGAATAGTCCCGCCACAACAATATACATCACGTTAGATGGTGCCCTCATATTTCTTTATCTATGTAGATCCTAGTGCATGAAATGCAACTTTGCGCCTTACTTTGCTTCTTGCCATTTAAGGACAAACTTAATTCTGGTTCAGTAATTAACTGAGGATCACTTTAAGACATGTTCTTACAGTTAAGAGCTTGTTCTTCCAACCAAAATGTCGGGTCACATTACTCGAGTATACAATATGGTTGTATGGAAGAACCTATGGTTGAGGCATAGGAGATGCAACACATCTCTTTCTTTCTTTTAACCATGGTTGTATTACTGAGACTAACTCAATGCTTCATACAAGTAAGAACTTCTTTCTTACCTTGTACCATTTCGAATTACTTCAGAATCTTGTCTAGGATATTCTGAACATCTTCAGAATCAAGTCTAGGAAGCATTCAACTATGATGTTCATTAAACTTATCAATCTATCTCGATATATCTCATTGTTTAATAACTTGTTCAACTTCATCCATATTTACTAACTTAAATGTTATCAATACCAATCACATCATTCATATATGTTGTCTACATATCTCAGAATGATGTCATGCTCCCACTCAAATATGGCATCCATATATGAGATCCAGGGATTTCACTTGGCTCCCACTCAAAATATGTCTCCTACATATTATGATTCAGCCAAGATACTTAGCTCCCACTTAAAATATGTCTCTTACATATTAAGATTTGGCCAAGTTGATTATCTCCCACTCAAATGCAGGTCCTCTCGATAATTTTGGACATTCCAAAATTCTTGATCACCATCAAATCGAGAATTTCAGTTATAAGACTTCAATATCCATATACTGCTAGTGTAAATCCAATAGACTCAAGCATTGCTATAGTTGTAGTTAACTCCTTGACTTTGTCCATACTTTGTGACAAATCAAGCTTTATGTCCTTCATTAAGTTTCATTTCCCTCTAATGACTTTGAAGTCATTCAGAAATATCAAGTAAACTTATTTACTTAATAAGATCAAGTAACATGTTACTTTTCAATCTTAAATGTAACTTAATATAGGATTTTATGACTCCTAGTCTTTCTTGTACTTAGGTCCATCACGCTTCATTGCAGTTCGTAGGTATGTCTTGTTCAAATAACATGACAAGTGAATCAATAATATAATTCCGCAAACTTCCAGAATATATCATTGAATCCTACTTTCTTTATTAAAAGTATTCACTAAAACTTTATGATCATTATCAATAGTTTCTCCTCTATGTGTAGAGTTCGGTTTCACGGAACATATTTTGTTGCGCCACTCAACAATTTGGAGGTAAGGTCAAATACCTTATTTTGATCTTTACTTTCTTCCACCTGTACCTTCATCAAGACACATGAAACTTAGGACAACAACAGGTGACGTGGGAATACCTTACATGTACTAGATCTTGGCATATACGGTCCAGTCTGGCAGAAGCCCACAGCGTTATCAGGTCCCAATCCAAGATTCGGGTGACCCATGGAAACTCCGATTGCTTGCGGCACAAGGCGAAGCTTAAGATAGAAAGTTTAAAGGGACAAACCCTAACCTGTAACCGACTCGACCTACTATCCGATACCTAGCCTATCTATATAAAGGCTAGGAGGGGCGGCGAGGAGGACAATCACAACCCTAGTTTTCACAACCTCACCAGATTGCATCTGCGCACCCCTTGTAACTTTCGACTCCCTCGATAATTCCAAGAGCAGACAAGAAGGAGTAGGGTCCTCTGCGAGGCCTGAACCTGGGTAAACATTGCGTCCCTATGTGCTTGTTTGCTAGACGATTGATGCCTCCAATGCTCCCTCCTTCTCCAAAACCCAAGTCCATAACAATGGGCATTGATGAGTTTAACCCTCGTCAATTGGCGCCGTCTATGGGAACTGGGACTGCTGATGTTGCGGCTTCCTCGGCCCCGTCGACTGTGATCTACAACTCCGCAATAGTAGAGATTCGCCTCCTCTTCGGTGCTTTCGACTTCACCATCCAAACGCTGGCCACTCGCCCAGCTTTCGAGTCCGTGGGCGATGGCATCGGCCTGGCGACTAGGAGCTTACGCTTATAGGTTGGTCAGTTGGGCACACTTTGCCTCCCTGATCAGCCGACGGTCCCCACGATTGCTCCAGCATCGTGGTTTCCACCATCGATCGGCACCGTAAGCGAACTCAACACCCCGACAATAGTTGGGAGCACGGACAGCAATAGCAGTCGCGAATCCGATCTCGGTGATCTGGCCACAGAAGACGGAGCCTACGGCTACATATCTGAAAGCTGCAGAAACAACAGCTTCCCCAATCACTTCATGTGCGCCGTCATCAACGCAGGCGACACCGGCATCAATCGCGACAACACCGGGACTGGTCTGTCCAACGGCGGCATCCCAGTCGAGAACGGTGGCCCCGCCAATGGCGCACCCACCAACAATGGGACGGGCGGAGACCTGCACCTCATGGCGAATGAGCTCACTGAAGAGCGCGTGCTGATCAAGCTCAATGACAACGAGTGGGCCCGCTGTCGAGAAGCTCTGCGAGGCAATCCTCTGCCCCCAAATTCATCGCAAGACATGCTGATGGGTTACCATTGGCTGCTCAAGGAAGAATACAAGCGCCAATAACAAGTAATCGCACAGCTCGATGCGCGCAGAAAGGCAGCGGACGAGTCAAGCCTTCGGTGGGCTTAGCTCTCTTCCATGGGAGGATCCTCCTCCAAGGGCAATGACCATGTGGCTGCCAAACAGCGCTCTTGACTGGCCCATCTCACTGACAAGGAGCGAGAAGAGGCCGTGCGAGTCCTCGACTTCTTGTCTATGATGGTGGATACGCGGGGCAACGTGCTCTGAAGACACCGCAAGCGGCAGTGAGGCAGCCACCATGTACCTCCTGAATAACCAGCCTCCGGCTGGGGATCCGCGAGCTGCCATGCACCGATCTACGATCGCGGGCTTGGGGTTAGTCGAAGCTCCACTCACCAGGGATCCAACACCGAAGCCGAATAAAAGCAAAGCTCCGGCCAGGCGCTATTCATCTCCCTCCTCCAGCAATGATAGCCACGACTTGTCTCGGCGGCGCCACTCATGGCGGCACGACCACGACTACGACGCGCGTGATGATATCACGCAGTGCAACATCGACAAGATGCACGCGAGGCGTGTCTGTTCAACTGACTCAAAGGATGACGGGATCAAGCTCTATGGCACCAGCTGCTTCAGCAGAGCTATCAGGCAGAAGCGAATGACTAAGGGGTTCAAACTCCCATCGGAGAACCCGAAATTCGACGGCCTGCAAGACCCGAAGATCTGGTTGGAGGATCACATCTCCTCTGTTAGGCTCCATGGTGGGACCACGAGTACGGTGATGCAATTCCTATAGCTACAGCTGTAAGGCGTCGCTCGTGCTTGGCTTAACAACCTCCCGCGCGGATCCATTCGCAGCTGGGAAGAGCTGGTCTACGGCTTCATGCGAAACTTCAAGGGAACTTACAAAAGGCTCGCATCAATCGAAGAACTGCGAGGCTGCTATAAGAAGACTGGCGAATCGCTGTGCTCGTATATGCAAAGATGGTCCACCATCAAGAATTCTGTAGAAGACATCTCTAAGGATCACACAATCGATGTGTTCAATGGCGGCGTGCGCCACAGAGAGCTCAGGGAGGAGCTGGGCCGCTCGAAGCCCAAGACAATCGGCCACCTGATGGAGATCGCGAATCGGTGGGCCGATGGAGAGGACTCGGTAAAAAACCATGTCCATTTTGATGATGATGACGACCTTGGCCGCAGGCGTGACCGCCGAGGAAAATGTCGAATGCGCGTCTACGAGGACAGCGAAGAGGTCGACATGGTCACGGCTGGCTACACCGACAAACGCGATGACAACCGCAATAGCGGATACCACAGTGGCGGATACCGCGGCAGCGGAAAAACCACGCAAGCATGGAAGCATCGCACTCGCGATGAGGCACCTTAAACATCCATCCAGGACAAACTGTCTAGACCGTGCAATGTATACTTCTACATCGACAAGCACGACGGCAAGAAAAAGTCTAGCCACCTTCTCAAGGACTGCCGCGAGTTCCTCAAGCTCCACGAAGGCCTGGCCCAAATGAATCGCGATGCGATCAACTAGGGCTACGGAGCTGCCCCGGACGCTGTGGCTCACGGCGCACCACTGCCACCACCCGAACCACCACCACTTGCGACTGCGCCAGTCCAAAACATGGAGGCGACCCATACCCGGGAGCGCTGGGAAACATGGGGATGATCCAAAAGGGACGCCCCTCAAATCGAGTACAGAAGGCAATCACTCGCCAAGTCAACCTGGTGATGAACTCTCCTTCCTCCACCACCGAGTACCTCAATGGAAGCGAGTCATGCGTCACCTTCGACAAGCGTGACCACCCGTGCCAAGTACCTCGCCCAGGCCACTATCCCTTGGTGCTCGAGGCGCATATCGGAGGCTTCGAGATGAGTCACGTATTTATGGACGGCGGAAGCGGCATTAACCTCATGTTTACAAGTACCTTGCGTGCAATAAGGATCTCTCTGACATGTCTAGAAGTTTCAGACACAACGTTCCACGACATTGTCCTAGGGAAGGGTGTGTACCCCGTAGGCAAGATCAACCTTGATGTCATCTTTGGCACGCTGCAAAACTTTCGGCAACACCGCATTGAATTTGAAGTCGCCGACTTTCCCTCCCAATACCACTGCATCCTCGGACGTGTCTCGTTCACAAGTTTCATGGCAGTGCCACACTACGCCTACCTGCAGATGAAGATGCCGGGCCCAAACGGCATTATCACAGTCAATGGAAGCTTCGAGAGATCCGAGAGCTACGATAGGGAATTCAACAGAATCTCCTAGTCTTTTGGCATGTAAGAGGAACTAGCGAGGTTGAAGGAGTCGACAGACAACAGTCTGCCTCCCCCGAGCAAGACAAGCTCACCCGACCAATCCTTTGACACATCGATGCACACCAAGAAAGTCCAGGTCCATCCAACAGACCCAACCAAGATGGCCCTCATTGCCAATGTTGGGGAGGTAACCCCGGATAGGGTAAGGACGGGGAAAGACGAAAGGATTATTCCCCGTCCAGTTTCCGAGTTATATTCTAAGCTGGCCGGGTCTTGTAAAGGTCGGCCGAGATAAGGAAAGGCAGGACCTTAGTAGTGATGGCAAGGCATTACCCGGCCGAGATACGGCGTAAGCCGGCCGGGTTGGCCCGAATGATCTTAATGCAGGTGAAGGACAGGCCGAGTTACGCGAGGAAGGGCCGAATGATACGAAGCTTGCAGGAGAAGGAGAAGCCCAAAGTCAAACCCTAGTCACGGAATCTGAGCAGAGCCAAAGCTAAAGAGAAATGTGCAGAACGACAGAGGGGCAGAAGGAGGTCACGGAGGTGACAGTTCTAGAGCTCGAGGCAAGCAGGAGGGGCCCTCTGGAATCTTACCGCGGTGGGAAGGGCGACAGGGAAAGAGGAGCAACGAACTACTATATTGGGACAAGCATATTCCTCGAATATGCTTGCCACGTCAGCCCTAGAAGAACCCAGGGCTCTCCTTTATAAGGGGAGGCTTGGACCCTAAGGAAGGGATCGACTGATTCTTGGGACCGTTAGGCTGGTAAAATTCTCTCTCTGTCCTTGTATACAGCTCAAGGAGCACTTGTAGCCGGAGGAAGGAGAAATAAAGATCTTTGCGTTAGCTTTCTGTGTGTAGAATCAACTACATCTTCCCTCCCAGATCCCACTAGCATCCATTGGCCCCAAACTTTAGCCTACCCATGGCATCTGCCGTGCCACCACCACGACAGTTGGCGCCCACCGTGGGGCCAGCAGCGGTGCTAGCTGGAGTTATGATCCGGACGGGAAACTTCATCAAGACTGGCGAGCGCGTTGTTTCTGGTTTGGTCCAGAGATTTGGTCTCTGTGAATATGTCAGCGACAATGCATGGAGTTTCAGGGGGAAAACTCCCCCGCGTAATGGTGTCTTCATCAGCCTGGGCGGGCACAAGGTCTACGTCGACGTCGACGTCTCCAGCGTTTATCCTTACCAAGTTGTTGTTGAAGGAGACCCACCTCTTAACGTTGCGAGCCGTCCACCCAGAGCACATCCTGCAGGCAGCGTCGAGGTGATGGTCGCGGCCGGAGTACAAAATGGAGCAGTAGCTGCTGGGTCAAGCAGAGAACCCGCCACCGCTGCACAGGGCGCACCCAGGCAGACCGCGCCACAACCCGCCGAGGTAATCCCGCCAGCGACCAATCCAACCGAGCTGCAGGGCACCACCCCAAAGGCACCAAGAGTAAGAGGGCCACCTCTGGACAGGCCAGAGAACATTCTTCAGGCGACCATAGAAAACTTGACTACGCCTGTAGCACCAATGCTTGATCCGGCGAATGCTCAGGCAGAGTTGGAGGAAACCAGGCAAAAGGTGCTGGTAGAGGCCAAAAAAGTGTCGGCCTTGCGGGAGTCCTTAAACAGGACCCTGCGAGAATATGCCAAAGCAAATAAGCTTGATGTCGCACCCGAACGGGTGGACGAATTAAGATTGAGAGGGAAAAACCTCATGGATGATATCAATAAAGAGCAGGATGCTCATAAAGCAGAATCAGTGGATTTGGGTTTGCCGAGGTACAGTACCCTGGCAAAAAACCTAAGAGCGGCAAATGCCGCAGCATTAGAGTTAGAGGGGTTGACCGGCGAGGCCCGGCAGAAACAGCAAGAAAGAGTAAACGAGCTGGTGCGCATCGCGAACCAGCAAAACGAAGAAATGCTCAGAGCAAACCCGGCGAGGCCAGAGGCCTCGCGAATGGTTCATTCGGCAGGAGCAGCACCTGCCTTGTCCGTGGCAGCAGCATCTTCACCCGGAAATAATGCTCGAAGAGACAAAGCAGTAACCTGGGGAAAAAGGAACAAGCAGATTGTCCCATATGATCCGGCAATGGCCAGAAAGGCAAATGAGAACAGAGGCAATGCAAGGCGAGGTAACAGTGGGGAGAGGAACCACGGCCGTGTGGAGAAAGATGGCGGAAGCCGAGGCAACGGAGACCTCGGAAGAAGAGAACCCGCGAGAGGCAATCAGGAGAACAATACCCCGGTCGAAGTAAGGAGAGAACTGCCACTCAACCCGCAACCAAGGCATGAACCCCGGCAGGAAAGAGAAACGAGGCCAACTCGCCACGATCGAATTAATGAAAGATACAATGATGGTTATTCTGAGATGGAATATGCGATCCGTGGCGGAAACAATCACTATGGAATACAGGACAGAGTTCTGTACAGAGATTTGCCATCAAATGATGCAAGAGTGAAGCTGGACCGGCTATACAGGTCCGAGTTGTTGGAAGAACAGGGTCCACCGGGGCCGACATGCTTTGGACCACGGATCATGGGCGAACCTCCTGTGCCGAACTTTCAGCTGGCAAGGGGCACGAAAACATATAATGGGAGTACCAAACCACAAGACTGGTTAATTGACTATGCCACTGCTGTAAAAATAGCGGGTGGGAACTTACGATGGGCAGTACGGTATGTACCACAAATGCTGGAAGGACCAGCTAGGGTGTGGCTGAATAATCTACCAGCCGGCAGTATCAACTGTTGGCTGGATTTTGAGGAAATGTTTGTCAGCAACTTTACCAGTACATACAAGAGGCCAAACAGGCCACAACAGTTAGCCATGTGCAAGCAGAGGCCGAATGAAACAGATAGAGAATTTTTAACTCGGTGGTGCAACCTGAGAAACTCATGTGAAGGAGTCATAGAATCGCAAGCAATAGCTTGGTTCGCGCAAGGATGCCGTTATGGCAGCGTATTGTGGCAACATCTGCAAAGAGATATGCCGACCACACTGGCAGAAATTATCAGAATAGCGGACTCCTACGCATTAGGAGACCCAACGCAACCAGAGTTAATGTCGGCAGATCATCGCGAGCAACAGGACCATTATGCAAGAGATTTGGCCGGGTCATCCAGGCGCGGTGATTTCAGAGGAAGAAGAAGAGAGGAAAGGCCGGATTATAGATATAATTCGGCCCAAGTGGCGGCGGTAGCGCAGGACCCACCGGGTCACGGAGCAACTCAACGGCAAAAGAATGGTCCTCAACAGTGGAGACCAAGAAATGAAGGAAAAAGGCAGTGGACCCCAGAACAAAAGAAACAGTGGCAGGAGAGGCCGAAGTACACATTCGAATCCATGTTAGATCAGCCGTGCAAATTTCACACGTCAAACCCATCCAGGCCAGCCAACCATACCACCCGCCAATGTGCATGGATGAAAAATGCAATGGGGAACCCCGCAGGGGTTCAGGCACCCCATCAAGTACATCAGCAGCATCAGCCACAGTTGACTGGAGCAAATGCACAGCAACTGATGTTACCGCCCCCTCCCCCGAGGTACGATAACTCGGATCGGAGAGACGCGGTGCATCAAGTGATGAACCAAGTCCAGGATGGAAGAACAAATCCGGCGAATACTGGACGCAATGATTACAGAGAACATCATCAGTCCTATTGCGTGTTCACAACGGAACAACAAGACAAACAAAGTGTGCAGCGCCGGCATATGGAAGTAAATGCAGTAATGCCGGCAGTACCAAGATATGTGCCTTGGTCGGATCAGGAGATAACTTGGAGCATAAAGGATCATCCCAAGATAATGCCAAATCCCGGATCATATGCACTTGTGCTGGATCCGACATTTGTTGGACCGAGCATCAATGTCAAATTTTCAAAAGTACTCATAGACAATGGAAGTAGTATCAATATCATGTACAAAGATACCATGCATAAACTCGGAATATCGCAGAACATGTTGCAATCCACGAGGACCACTTTCCATGGGATAGTGCCAGGGCTTTCATGTGAACCCATTGGTAAGGTCCGAGTGGATGTGTTATTCGGCACAAGAGATAACTGCAGAGCAGAGAATTTAGAGTTTGAAGTGGTGGATCTAGAGAGCTGTTATCATGCTCTACTCGGACGACCAGCGTTGGCCAAATTCATGGGCAGCTGTCATATAAGTTATCTGAAAATGAAGCTACCTGGACCACAAGGAGTGATAACTATAACAGGGGATTACAAGAAATCAATGGAGTGTGCATCAGCCGGGTCAAATTTGGCCGACTCATTGGTTATAGCAAGAGAAAAAAGAAGGATTCAGGAGGTAGCAGCCCTCGCTCAGTCGACACAGCTGAACATGCCGGCACTAGCCAACCTGCATGGCAGTGTCTCTTTTCAGCCGACTAAAGAAACGAAGAAGTTTCAGATAGATGAGCAATACCCGGAGCGTACTGTTACTATTGGTGCAGGCCTGGACGCTAAATAGGAAATCGAGCTCACCAACTTCCTCCGTGAGAATCGGGACATATTTGCATGGTCAACTCAGGATCTCCAAGGTGTTCCGAGGGAGTTGGCTGAGCACTCTTTGAATGTAAGGCCAGGAGCAAGGCCGGTGAAGCAACCTCTCCGCCGCTTCGCCGAAGACAGGAGAAAAATAATAGGGGATGAAATAGCTTGGCTCCTTGCAGCCGGGTTCATCATGGAGGTGCTGTACCCGGATTGGTTGTCGAATCCGGTGCTGGTAGAAAAGAAGAAAGATGATCCCAATGTAGCCATTGTATGGCGAATGTGTATCGATTACATGAACCTGAACAAGGCGTGTCCAAAAGATCCTTTTCCATTGCCTAGAATAGACCAAGTCATTGATTCGACCGCTGGTTGTGAGTTATTATCATTTGTAGACGTGTACTCTGGTTTCCACCAGATACCGTTAAATCCGGCCGATCAAATAAAGACTGCATTTATTACCCCGTACGGGGCTTATTGCTATCGCACAATGCCGTTCGGCCTGCGAAACGCAGGAGCAACATATCAGAGATGTATGCAAAAATGTCTACACGATCAAATAGGAAAAAATGTACAAGTATATGTAGATGACGTGGTCATCAAAACCAAGGAAAGAAAAACGTTGCTGGAAGATATACGGCAGACTTTTGCGAACCTGAGAAGGTTCCGAATGAAGCTTAACCCGGAAAAATGCACGTTTGGCGTGCCGGCAGGAAAATTACTCGGTTTTCTTGTATCTAGCCGAGGTATAGAGGCCAACCCAACAAAAATAAAGGCAGTAGAAAGAATGGAATTGCCAAGATGCTTAAAGGACGTGCAAAAATTCACGGGTTGTCTAGCCTCGCTCAGCCGGTTTGTATGTCGGCTGGGAGAGAAGGCGCTACCATTATATCAGCTGATGAAGAAATCAGATAAATTCGTTTGGACTCCACAAGCGGACAGCACATTTCATGAGTTGAAAAGAATGTTGGTCACAACACCTATTTTGGCTTCTCCATTATCAAAAGAGCCTATGTTACTCTATATAGCGGCTACCAATAGAGTAGTAAGTGTTGTAGTCGTAGTAGAATGACTTGAAGATAATAAGTCGGTAGAGAGGCCGGTATATTATTTAAGTGAGGTGTTGTCCACTTCAAAACAGAATTACCCACATTATCAGAAGATGGCTTATGGGGTGTATATGTCGGCAAAAAAGCTTAAACACTATTTCGAAGAGCATCCCATCAGAGTGATCTGTGAAGCGCCCATAGCCGACATATTGAGCAACAAAGATGCAAGTGGCCGAATAGCAAAATGGGCAATCGAATTGTCACCATACGCTCCACAATTTGATAGGAGAGATGCAATCAAATCTCAAGCAGTCGCCGACTTCTTCGTAGATTGGGCCGAAGTGCAATATGAGCCACCATTACCAGATCCAAATTATTGGACGATGCATTTCGATGGTTCCAAACTAAGAACTGGTTTGGGGGCAGGAATAGTGTTAACCTCGCCTAAAAGAGATCAGCTAAAATATGTGCTACAAATACATTTTGCCGCATCCAACAACGTAGCCGAATATGAAGCACTGGTCCATGGATTGAAAGTAGCAAAAGAGATTGACATACGCCGAATCTTATGCTATGGGGACTCGGATCTAGTAGTACAGCAAGTCTCAGGCAATTGGGATGCGTTAGACGCTAATATGGCTCTATACAGATTTCATGTGCAAAAGATCAGTGGGTACTTTGAAGGATGTGAATTTCACCACGTACCTCGGGCAGAAAATGATGCCGCGGACACATTGTCAAAACTCGGATCAACCCGGCAGTCAATTCCCCCGGGCATTGCCCTGGAACACCTCAGAAAACCATCAATAATCCCGTCACCAGAATCCGAATCTATCTTTATTCCGGCAAATCCAGCAGAGGATAATGCGCCGATGGAAGTAGACCAGCAATATGACTCGGAACCCCCCAAGAGGAGGACAGCAGAAGTAAGCACAATCATAAAGAAAGCCGAGACGGATATGTCGGCAGAAAACATGGAAGTAGACAATGAGAGTGCACCATAAAAAGTCACAACGCCATGGGCGCAACCCATATTCTCTTACCTTAAAGAGTCAATATTGCCGGATAATGAAGTATTAGCTAGACAAACTATAAGGAGAGAAAAAGCTTATACAATCATAAACAATGAGCTGTATAAAAGAAGCGTCACAAGCGTATTGCAGAAATGTGTGAGTTCGGCAGAAGGCCAGGAGATCCTCCTGGATATACATCAAGGAGAGTGTGGACACCATGCCTCATCTCGTGCCTTGGTAGCCAAAGCATTCAGGCATGGATTTTATTGGCCAACGGCGTTGAAAGAAGCCAAAGAGTTGGTTGAAAAATGCAATGGTTGTCAGAGATATGCAACCAGGATACATATGCCATCGGCCGAGTTAAAAACAATACCCATCACTTGGCCATTTTCTGTGTGGGGCTTAGATATGGTGGGACCATTTAAGCCGGCCCGAGGGGGAATGACCCACATATTGGTTATGGTGGACAAGTTCACAAAATGGATTGAGGTGAAATCAATAAAAAAATGCGATGGGCCCACAGCAGTGAAATTTCTCAAAGATATTATTTTAAGATATGGGTATCCGCACAGTATTATTACGGATAATGGCACAAATTTTGCAGAAGGAGCCTTCGCCAGATTTTGCAGAGAGAAACACATAAGACTAGATGTTGCCTCTGTGGCTCACCCAGCATCTAATGGGCAAGTAGAGAGGTCTAATAGACTAGTATTGTCAGGAATAAAACCACGACTTGTTGAACCACTGCAAAGGTCGGCAGGATGTTGGATTAAGGAACTCCCAGCCGTATTATGGAGCCTCAGGACTACTCCGAATAGATCAACATGCTATACACCATTCTTTCTGGTATACGGGGCAGAGGCCGTGCTTCCAGCCGACATAGTACATGATTCGCCAAGAGTTACTCAGTATACAACCTCAGAGGTAAACGAAATAGCTCGGCAAGATACTGTAGACCTGCTAGAAGAAGCTAGAGAACTGGCACTATCATGATCAGCTATTTATCAGCAGAACTTGCGACGATATCACAGCAAAAAGGTGAATCCAAGGGTATTCAAAGAAGGAGATTTAGTCCTCCGACTGGTGCAACGCACGGCCGGCATGCACAAGCTGTCACCTCCATGGGAGGGACCATTCATCGTGAGCAAAGCATTACATAACGATGCCTATTATCTAATCGACGCTTAATCCCCCGGAAGGAACAAGGCAGACAAAGCCGGCGAGGAAACAAAGAGGCCATGGAACGTAGCTTTACTTCGTCCATTTTATTCTTAGTGGTCATTTGGTCACACATTGCAAAGTAGTATCTTGCGATCAAGCACCAACTATGTATTAAAAACCTCGGCATCCAGAGCAGTGACTCGGGGACTGCTATATGTTATTTCAATTTCATCTTATGTGCTAAACCTCAGCATCCAGAGCAGTGACTCGGGGACTGCTATATGTTATTTCAATTTCATCTTATGTACTAAACCTCGGCATCCAGAGCAGTGACTCGGGGACTGCTATATGTTATTTCAATTTCATCTTATGTACTAAACCTCGGCATCCAGAGCGGTGACTCGGGGACTGCTATATGTTATGGAAATTCCGTTTTATGTATTAAACCTCGGCACTCAAAGCGGCGACTAGAGGACTACCATATACCACCCCAGGGTTATGTTGAGCACCAAAACTTGACACCCTGAGCAGCGCCTCGGCAGTGATCTTATATCGTTCCTGAAATTTAGTTTACACACTAGACTTCAGCGGAACAGGCAGTCACTCGGGGACTGCCATATATTGTTCCAAAGGGGCAGTCAATCTTTGATACAAAAAAGGTATCACACTTCAGAATAAGAGCAGATTAACCCCATATGATGTGCGAAGCTCACACCCAGATTACTCGACTAAAAAACGAGAGAACAAAGACAAAGATACATCCTAACAACAACAAAATTGCAGACTACCAAAGCAAGAATTCGGATGGAAGCCCACTTAAACAAAGTTATAATAACTGCAAACTTATATGTCGCAGCAATGTACGGCAAAAGGAGATTCAGGTCATATAGGGAATAAACAAGTGTTTCACCTACATCGTACGCCCGGCATACCAGGGATAGGAAATGACTTAAACGTTTTCAGCTGGAGAGGCGGCAACCTGGTCAGGGACTGGGGAATCTGAGGTAGGAGGAACTTCGGCCGATGTTACCTCGCCCTCCGCAGACCTAGGTGCAACCTCGGCCGAAGCCTGAGGCTGCTGAGGAGCATCAATTTGCGCAGTGGAATGCCCGGTACCCTTGGAGGAGGATCGCGCGTCGCCGTTGTCATCCGAGCTCGAACTGGAGTCACCAGAAGTGGCCGAGTCATCTTCATCTCCCCCTTGCTCAGCTAAATCGTCATCTGATGCATCCTTGACTACGACCTCCTCGTCCGGGTTTGGAAGGAAACTCGGCCCTTCATTCCAGGTGTGCACGTCGGCATACTCGACGAGTTGAAAGGCGCGAGCTTGCCGGAGAGCGACGAAAGTGGGGTCCTCAACCCAACGAGAACCAGTGCGCAGATTTCTCAAGATATCAAGAGAGATGTCTTCGTACCATGACATGATAACGGTGAGGGCCATATCAGCGCCAGCTCGCCCAGCTGATTCCCTCTAGAGAGTTAGTTGTTTTTCAGATGCCATAAGTCTTTTCACCAGCAATTCGACCTCATTGATATCGGGGGTCCCAGAAGTGTTCGGCCAGAGAACATGGTAAGCTCGAATAGCTGTCTGCACCAAGTCCCTGCCCATAATTTTCATCGGACCAATAGCAGCGCCGACAGCGACAAGGAAATCTTCCATCGAGTACTCCGAATCAACAGGGACACCTCGGCGCTTACGAGCTACAAGAACCGCTTTCGAGCTCACAGGCTTAGCTTCTGGGAAATGACCTGCGCAAAACACGAATGTATCAGGAGATAAGAAACTTACAATGAATATAATTCGGCTGAGATAAGAAACTTACAATGAATATAACTCAACATTTTATGGAGGTCTTTAGCCCAGATGATCTTGCTCTTCTCAAACGAAGCAATTTCCTCGCTCATTCCCTGAGTTTTCAGTTCGGCAGCCTCGAGGAGTTGTTTATTCTTCTGCAGCTCCAAAGCCAGCCGATTCTTCTCCTCGGAGAATTCCTGATCGACCTTTTCTAGTTCGGATTTCTGAGAGAGCTTAAGGGTCTCCACCTCGGCCCGCAGGCAAGCTATTTCATCATCTTTTTCTTTTAGCTGCGCCGAATGAGTAGCGCTTTGTTCTAAAAAATGCAGCATCACGTCAGGCATAGGCGTGCAATCTTGGTGAGATGCTGCGAAGGTTTGCAACTCGGCTTTACCACAGCCAAACGGAATAAAAAAGGTTAGCGCGTATTCTAAAGGGCGAAAAGGTGTAGGGTAAGAGGGAAACTAACCTTCCAAGCTCTTGACTTTCTTCTCAAGACGAATGTTGAGGTTATTGATGTTACCTGTGAACCCACAAAGTAAGCCGGCACCCCGCATACAAAACAATGACAATATCAGAGATGACAAGGAAAATGGTCGACTTACCTGCTTTTTTCACCACAGGAAGAACTTTTTCATATTTTTCTTCCAACTTCCTGTGTGAGAAGAGCAGTCTTTGAAATTCGGCAGTCCGCCGGTCATGTGCAACCTAAGCAACAGAACAAACCGTGAGTAAATATTCAAAGCCAAAACAGATCCGAGTTAAGCGAAAACTTAACCCAGATCTAGGTGGCTGGATATTCAAATCCAAAACAGATCCGAGCTAAGCGAAAACTTAACCCGGATCTAGGTGGTTGGATATTCAAAGTCAAAACAGATCCGAGCTAAGCGAAAACTTAACCCGAATCTAGGTGGCTGGATATTCAAAGCCAAAACAGATCCGAGTTAAGCGAAAACTTAACCCAGATCTAGGTGGCTGGATATTCAAAGCCAAAACAGATCCGAGCTACGCGAAAACTTAACCCGGATCTAGGTGGTTGGATATTCAAAGTCAAAACAGATCCGAGTTAAGCGAAAACTTAACCCAGATCTAGGTGGCTGGATATTCAAAGCCAAAACAGATCCGAGCTAAGCGAAAACTTAACCCAGATCTAGGTGGCTGGATATTCAAAGCCAAAACAGATCCGAGCTAAGCGAAAACTTAACCCGGATCTAGGTGGCTGGATATTCGAAGCTAAAGCAGATCCGAGTTAAGCGAAAACTCAACTCGGATATAGGTGGTTGGATATTCAAAGTCAAAACACATCCGAGTTAAGCGAAAACTTAACCCAGATCTAGGTGGCTGGATATTCAAAGCCAAAACAGATCCGAGTTAAGCGAAAACATAACCCAGATCTAGGTGGCTGGATATTCAAAGCCAAAACAGATCCGAGCTAAGCAAAAACTTAACCCGGATCTAGGTGGCTAGATATTCGAAGCTAAAGCAGATCCGAGTTAAGCGAAAACTCAACTCGGCTCTTGGTGGCTGGTTATTAAAAGCCAAAACAGATCCGAGTTAAGCGAAAACTTAACCCAGATCTAGGTGGCTGGATATTCAAAGCCAAAAGTAGATTCAGGCGAAAGCTTAACCCAGACCTATGTGGCTAGACATTCAAAGAACAGCTAGATAAAATTTAAGCAAAAGTTTAAGATAGATCTACTCGGATATAGGCTCGAACCCTAAATTAAGTCGAGTTAAGTATAGCACTATAAAAAATTCCAAGCGAGTAACAAGTTACTCATTTGCAAGTTTCGGGGACTAATGTATATAGCATATGGAGAATCAGTCTAAACCCCGAGAAGTAGCAATTACCTCGTTCATCTTGTTGCTATCCAGAATGATCTTGGCAGCTTGATCCAAACGGCTGCTGATGTCGGAAAGTTGAAACGGCTGACTGTTTCGATTGCCCTCAAGTTGATCAGCAGCATTCCAGTTATGAGCATATTCCACCAGCGAGCCGAGGTTGTTCCCACTAGCCATCCGGGTTAAGACTTTACCTCGGACATGTTGTGCAACCACTGCAGCCGCAGGGCTTGTATGAAGAGCAAGCTGGGTGCTGGCAGCCGAGGTAACAGAGGCTTTGGTAGGCGCAGTTCCTTTGCGCAACACGTCGGCAATACTCGGCTGAGAAGAGCCGGCGAGACCTTTTTGGGAAGTGGAAGTTTTGGTGGCAACAGTTTTTCTTACTATGGAGGAGGCACCAGCAGAAGCTGATACCTCGGCAATGGGAACAATGCCTTTAGGAGCAGGAGGGATCGCAGGCGCAGAGGACGCCGGGGTATTAACGACCACGGCGGAGGCTGGGGTTACTGCAGGAGCTACCGAGGTAGAAAGAGGCTCGGTGGATATGCTCGGATTCAATGGAGGGGCAACGGGTTCGGTAGAAATCTCGGAGACACGAGTATCAGGCGCATCGTGACGAGGGGGCGACTGATTCGGAGCTGAAGGAGAGGCAACACGAGCAGGACTGGGAATCCTAGTATCTTCAACGGGCGGTGGAGACGGCTGCCAAATCGGGCGGCTAGTCATGCTAGGACCGCCAGGTTTAACGGAAAGCGGAGCACTGCGAAAATAATAAAGAAAAAAGGGTGTCAAGATGAAAAACAGAAAGAGAGGAACGAGAAATACGAGCAAAAGGAACTTACCGGGTGACCCCAGGCATGGTCTTGCGCCTGGGAGGATTCGGAGCAGACTTCTTCATTCGTTTCTTGGGGGCCGCCTCTGAGGCACTGGCAGGAGCCCCGCGTTTCCCCGAGGTAACTGGGGGCCGGGAAGCAATAGGCTCGGCGTCGTGAACCTGACCGGCCGGATTAGCTGGGAAAGTAGAAGCCGGAAATGCATAAGAAATAGGCATTGCGGCAACTACCTCAAGAACTTGGGCCTCGTCCGAATCACCTTCCTCCTCATGGACCGAAGTCTTGCCATGAGCGCGGGCCGGAGCGGGATCCGACTTAGGGACGAATTCTTCGGAGTCCGTCTCCCCAACGTCCGGGGTGTTCCGGTCCGCAGTCCACGGAAGCGACAAAACCTCGGCATCCTCGTCCTTTTGCTCGGCGAACCTCTATGAGGCGAAAAAGAAGGAAGGTTAGCGAAAACAAGTTATGAAAACAATAGAAAATCAAAGCATTAATGATTGAACTTACTGCGGGAGGAGGATGCTCGCGGGTATAAGGTTTCAATCCCCAAGTCCAATCTTCAGGCATCTCCGTCTTAAATATAGCACGGACACGCTTGAAGACGAGGTAGTTGTCCAGCTCGACGGTCGAGACTCGGTTGGGATCAAGTGGACCACTCATGTAGCAAAGTTTGTGCGTCCTTTTCTGGAATGGGCAAACTCGGCTACTGATGAAGGTAGCCATCAAGTCCTCGCCGCATAACCCGGCCCGGATCAGCTCCTTGAGCCGAGTCTCGAAAAGCTCGGCCAAGACGTGACTCCTCCTCGAATTGTAAGTCCAATTCACCTTGGAAGGCGGACCAATGGAGAAGGCAGGTTGCCGAATCTTGTCTTCCGTCCCTCTGTTCTTGATATAAAAGAAGGATTTGTGCCACTTCTTGCACGACTCAAGCCCGGTGACACGAGGAAATACGGATTTCCTCCAAGGTGTAATGGACGCCGCCCCGCACTGAGTAAGCAGTTTCTCGGAAGGGTGCAGAGACTTGTCAGGGACTACATTAGAACGAATCTGGAAGAATTTCGACCAAACGTGCACGGACGGCCATAGGCCGAAGTATCCCTCCGAGGCGGAGATGAATGCAGAAAGAGAAGCGATGGCATTCGCAGGAAGATGATGCGGCTGAAGGCCGAAGTAGTCGAGAAACTCTCTTGCGAAATCGCTAAGAGGGAGACCAAAGCCGCGCGAGAAATGTGACATAAAAACTACATATTCGCCCTCCCTAACATCTGGAGATAACTCGTTGCCGGGTAAACGACAAGAGACCTCGGCGGGGATCCTCCGGGTTCGAATGAGCCACTCGATCTCCCGCCGGGTAACAGAGGAGCCCTGCCACGAGCCTCGCTCGGGCCCGGAGCCAGCATCATCATCCTCTACCAGGGCACCGCTAAAGGAACTAGACATGGTTTCACCAGAAAGATCGCCGGAGGAAGAACTCGCGGCGGAGGAAAACTTAGAGCTACGAGGCCCCGTCGCAATTCAACGCAAAAACGGCGGCGGAACGACGACAGAACCGCGGCGCAAGAACAAAGAGGAAACGAAGGAATCTAGAGGAAAGCCTAGGCGGCAAGGCCGAAAAGAACTCACCGGCGACAACGCCGGAGCAAGTGAGCGGCAACGAGGCAGACGGAGCAGCGCGGCGGAGTCCTCCTCGTCGCAGAACCAGTTGAGCGCGCGGCGACGGAACCGCAAACGAGCGCAGGAGCGAGAGGAAGAAGAAGGGCGCAGGCGAACGAGAAGGGGAAAGTGAATCCTCGACGCCGCGCCCCTACTTTATAGCCTAGCCGCAAGCAAGGTAGTGGGATCGTGGGTGTGGCAGTGGGCAGCACGGATCGTGTGCGCAGCACGACCATGCGTTGCTGAGCGGAACCGCACCGAAGGCCACACAATTGACCAAGGAGCTCACGATCCCCAACGAGAACGGCGCACGAGGCGTCGCAGCAACGGCGCGACAGGCGCGGCAGTAACTATAGCTTGTCAGTAGATACTGTAGAGGAACAAAAAACTAGAGAAACAATGATGAGATTGACACGTGGGAAGAGGCGTGCACTAGTAAATACGGTGTTACCACGAGCAGGCGGAAGATAACTCGGAAAGAATGCATAATGTGTATCATGAAACTGATACGACCCGGCGGGCGGGACCATATCAGCTTCGGGGACTAATGTTGGGGAGGTAACCCCGGATAGGTAAGGACGGGGAAAGACGAAAGGATTATTCCCCGTCCAGTTTCCGAGTTATATTCTAAGCTGGCCGGGTCTTGTAAAGGTCGGCCGAGATAAGGAAAGGCAGGACCTTAGTAGTGATGGCAAGGCATTACCCGACCGAGATACGGCGTAAGCCGGCCAGGTTGGCCCGAATGATCTTAATGCAGGTGAAGGACAGGCCGAGTTACGCGAGGAAGGGCCGAATGATACGAAGCTTGCAGGAGAAGGAGAAGCCCAAAGTCAAACCCTAGTCACGGAATCTGAGCAGAGCCAAGAGCTAAAGACAAATGTGCAGAACGACAGAGGGGCAGAAGGAGGTCACGGAGGTGACAGTTCTGGAGCCCGAGGCAAGCAGGAGGGGCCCTCTAGAATCTTACCGCAGTGGGAAGGGCGACAGGGAAAGAGGAGCGCCGAACTACTATATTGGGACAAGCATATTCCTCGAATATGCTTGCCACCTCAGCCCTAGAAGAACCCAGGGCTCTCCTTTATAAGGGGAGGCTTGGACCCTAAGGAAGGGATCGACTGATTCTTGGGACCGTTAGGCTGGTAAAATTCTCTCTCTATCCTTGTATACAGCTCAAGGAGCACTTGTAGCCGGAGGAAGGAGAAATAAAGATCTTTGCGTTAGCTTTCTGTGTGTAGAATCAACTACATCTTCCCTCCCCAGATCCCACTAGCATCCATTGGTCCCAAACTTTAGCCTACCCATGGCATTTGCCGTGCCACCACCACGACAGCCAACAACTTGAGTCCCACATAGGAACTCGCGCTCGTCAAATTCCTCTGAGAGCGCTGGGAAATCTTCGCCTGGTGTCCAGCGGACATGCCAGGAATTCCCAGGAAATTCACCGAGCATGCACTCAACATGAATCGTGAAGCAAGGTTAGTCAAACAAACAATCTGGCGACTGTCGGAACCAAGGGCAAAAGAGGTCAGAATAGAAGTCAACAGACTCGTCGATGCTAATTTCATACGCAATATCAAGGAAAGAACCTGGGTCGCAAACCTCATGCTCGTTCCTAAAATATACACGGATATCCTACGGATGTGCGTGGACTTCACCTCCCTAAACAAGCACTGCCTGAAGGACCAATTCCTGTTGCCACGGATCGATTAGATAATCGACTCCACTACGGGATGCGAGCGCCTCTTCTTCGTCGACGCCTACTCAGGCTATCATCAAATTCGAATGAAGGACGAAGACCAGGAGAAAACGACATTCGTCACGCCCTTTGGCGTCTTATGCTACACAATGATGCCCTTTGGGCTGAAAAACACAGGAGCCACCTACCAGCGGTGCATGCAGGCCTGGCTCAAGAGCCAACTTGGTCGCAACATCCAAGTCTACTTCGACGACATCGTCGTCAAAACCAAGGACGAAGCCTTGTTACTTGACGATCTCCGTGAGACCTTTGATAACCTTGACCGCTACCGGATTAAACTAAATCCGGACAAATGCGCCTTCGACGTACCATCTGGGCAGCTTCTCGGGTATCTCATCTCCACGAGAGGGATTGAGCCAAACCCTAAGAAAATAAAGGCCATACTAGCCATGGAGAAGCTGAAAAATGGAAAAGGCATCTAGCAGCTGGCTGGGCGAATCGCAGCGCTCAGTCGATTCATCAGTCGGATGGGCGAAAAGGCACTTCCTTTCTACCAACTTCTCCGCAAGGCTGACAAATTCGAGTGGACAAACGAATCACAAGAAGCATTCGATGACCTCAAGTGTCTACTGTCCACCTCACCGGTGTTGGTGACACCTCACGAAAAAGAGCCGCTACTGCTATACATCTCCGCCACCAACTAGGTGGTAAGCACTATGCTCGTGGTGGAACAAGACGAAGAAAATAAAGTCCACAGGGTACAATGCCCAGTCTACTACCTCAGTGAGGTGCTCACGCCCATAAAACAGCGGTAACCGCATTATTAGAAGCTAGCATACGACATCTTCATGACATCCAAGCGACTGCGCTACTACTTCCAGGAGTACCCAATCGTAGTGGTTAACGACACCCCACTTGAGAACATCCTCAATAATACCAACGCCATTGGACGAGTCTTGCTCTAGGGATATAGTTGTCTCCACGAGACATCACATACGAGAAGCACGATGCGATCAAGTCGCAAGTTCTCCTGGACTTCCTCGTGCACTGGATGGAAAACCAGCCCCCCGACGAGCCAGATATGTCCTATCTATGGACAATGCACTTCGATGGGTCCAAGCACAAGGAGGGAACTGGTGCGGGCGTCATCCTGACGTCGCTGCAAGGTGACAAGATGAGGTATGTTTTGCGAATGTAGTTCATCGCCTCCAACAACGAAGCTGAATACGAAGCCTTGCTCCATGGGATGCGGATGGCTAAAGCCTGCGGCACCAAGAGAGTCGTCATCTACGGCGACTCCAAGCTGGTGGTCAATCAAACAATGAATGAGTGTGATCTTTGAGCGACAACATGATCGCCTACCGCGACCTCTACGACACACTCGAGGGAGACTTCAACGGCTGCGAGCTGTGGCACGTCGGCCACGAGAGGAATGACGAGGCAGACACACTCGCCAACATCGGATCCACTTGTGCCCAAGTGCCACCCGGAGTATTTCCCGAGCACATCTGCGAGCGCTCCATCAAACCAAAGGCTCCAGAGCATAAAACCAGCGCGTCAAAGGACTCGGGGGCTATGCCACCCAACGAGCCAATGGCACTCGACGACACGGGGCCAGACACAGGACGCGAAGGCCACATGGAGGTCATGATGATCGAGCCATCCTAGACACAACCATATGTCACGTACTTGCTCAGCAAAAGGTTGCCAGATGACCCGACTGATGCACATCATATAGCGCGGCAGTCCAAGGCATTCGCCCTCATCAATGGCGAACTGTACAAGTGCAGCATCACAGGAGTCCTTCAGCGGTGCATCTCCAACAGGGATGGAAGAGCAATCCTCCTCGACATACACGAAGGCATTTGCGGGCACCATGCCGGCAGTCGCGCCCTCGTCGCCAAATCTCTACGAGCTGGATTCTACATGCCAACGGCAATGCGCGATGCCAAGGACATCGTCCAGCGTTGCAACGCCTGCTAGCGATTCGCGAACAAGCCACATGCACCTGGCACAAAACTCAGGCCAATACCCGTGGCTTGGCCCTTCGCACAATGGGGACTCGACATGGTCGGCAAACTCTAGAGATCCTCATGAGGAGGATACGTCTACCTCCTATTCGCGCTCGACAAATTCACCAAGTGGATTGAGGCCATGCCGGTGACAAACCAATCAGGAGTCAGCGCTGTCAAGTTCTTCGAGTCCATCATCTTCCGCTTCGGGGTGCCACATAGCATCATCATGGACAGTGGGACGAACTTCACCTCCAAGGAGTTCCAGGATTTCTGCAAAAACCTAGGAATCAACATTAGCTACGCCTCGGTGGCAGATCCCCAGACCAACGGTCAAGTCGAAAAGGCCAACGGCCTCATCTATGCGGGATCAAGAAAAGGATCCTCCGGCCACTCGAAAAAGCTGCGGGGCGCTGGCCAGACGAGCTGCAATTAGTACTATGGAGCATGCGCACAACTCCAAACAGCTCTACTGGCTACACTCCATTCTTCATGGTACACGGCGCCGAGGCGGTACTACCCGCAGAGGTGCGCTACAAGGCCCCACGGGTAGTAGCATATAGCGAGGCAGAATCAACACTCGCACTCAAAGACTCCGTCGACCTCCTCGATGAGGCACGCGAGATCGCAGTGAAGAGATCCACGATCTACTAGTAGAATCTCCGCAACTACCACAGCAGAAGGCTACGCCCCAGATCCTTCGTCGAAGGAGATCTGGTCCTGCGACTAAAGCAAGAAGGGCACCTCAAGTTCGAGTCCCCTTGGGAAGGACCTTATGTGATTACCGAAGTAATCCCAAGTGGCGCCTATCGCCTTAATGACTTCAAGAGCGGAGTCGCATACTCCAATCCCTGGAAGGTCGCGCAGCTGCATCGTTTCTACCCCTAGATGTTTTTTACTTTACAAATAAGGCTATTCAGCTTGTCTACTTAGCCACACATTGTACCTCATGATATTCTGCGAATAAATAAATCTAAGTTCCCCAAACTTTGTGTCTCTATTTTTCTTGTAATTACATTGCTCGAGGGCTACGCCACCCTTTAACACCTTGTTCCACGAACAACACAGTATCCTGAGTAGCTGATGTACTACCAATCGAACCCTTGATAACACCAACTCAGCTGTAACGCACCTGATAGGTTGGCAAGGTGCTGAGATGAATATACGCCAGGCTAACGAAAAGGAACTGCATATTACAATACACTCGAAAAATATATAAGCTAGCAAGCTCTTTACACATTAACGGGTATCAAGCACACCTGGCACAATCGTACGAATTTTACAACACTTATACATCTATGTACATGGTATAAACTACACTACTACTGCAAAAGGAGAACATTTGATTGATCTTCAAAGAAATCAACGATATCTCCGGTTGGCCGATCAACCGCCTGGTAGTGTGGCACCATGTTCCAGGTTATCCCTTCTGGTGGCGGCGGCGGCCCAGCGGCAATAACCACGACATCCACATCTGGCCGATGCAATCAAACAAACACCAATGCATCCTTGGCACCTATGACCAGCTGTTGGCGCACGCACTCGCATACCAAGCTGATATCTTGAAACTTCGCAAGTAGAGCTAACAAGCTTGAAGGCACCACTTCCAGGGGAAACATCGGCTGAAAATATGCCTAAGGAACGACTGCGCCTTCTTCAAACACTGAAGCACCTCCGATGCACGATCCTGCAGTGTCGCTAGCGCAACTGCACGATCGTGATCCATGCAGAAGTACCCACTAGCATGCAGCTGCTCCTGGGTCAAGTCATTCATTCGAATGGCAACCCGATCCCTCTCATCCTGCGGATGACGAGAGCTAACAACTACAAGAAACAAGAGCAGAGCATAATACAGAGCATCGCCGCGAATGGCCAAAGAAAAGGATAAGAAGATAGAGAGCTAACACTTAAACTGCTCGTTCAGCTGCGCAACTTCGTCCAGGAGATACTTCTCGTGCGCGCTGGCCTTCTCAGCCTTCGACTTCCATACATCTGCACTACCATGGATCACAGGCAATTCTCGCTCCAATTGCTTCATGCGATCGCACAGTCGCACAAGCAGCGAAAGCTCCTCCACTTTTGAATGTGGTTGCGCCACAGTTTCATTAGTGGGAGGGGAGTCAGGAGGACCACTCAAAGGACCCTATTACAGCCAAACAAGAGGCAAATAAGACCAACTATACATTAATAGGGAAGTGCACTCAAAATATCAAAAGAGGTACCCCCACAAAATAAGGTCCATTAGAAGGAAAGCTAAGCTATTACACAAGGTAGCTAAGGAATGCTTTGCTTTTTCAATTTAGACTTCGGGGGCTTCCTTGAATCTATAGCAGTCTCTGACGGCACAAACATCCTAGTTGTAGCGCCAGATGTCGCAGCCTTCGCACTCTTCAATCGCCACAGCTCATCCGAATAAGCGGTGACTATATCAATGAGCCGAGACCCATACTTACTACAACTAGTGGCGAAAGGCTGAAAGACTACTTGTTGGCCATCCGCAGTGACCGACATCGCCGAGGAGATATCGCTAGGGTCCAGGTCCACATCATGGGCATGCACCATTACGAGTCCCATGGTCGCGCCAACTGCCTGCTGCGAGTTCTTGAACTCCACTGGCACGCCTTCTGTGAAGGATTCCACCAAGCCATCAAAATTCTCGATCATCTGGGCCTTGGGAAGCATCTAATCTCGAAGACGACCCAGCACGTCCTTGGCCTTTCCAAGTGTGTCTTGGAGAGAGAGATGTTGCGGTCCTCGACGGCGGCCACGGTGCTGGCCAAGGCATCCACGTGGGCCAAAGCCTGGGCGTCAAAGCTCACACCGGCGACATCTAAAGAATACACATATCAACACAACATCATGAACAAAAAACGCATTGGAAAACACAAGTGAGACAGTGTAATACTTGAGAGTGCTTTCGCGATGGAGAAGAGCTATTCTACGAACAACTTTTTCCTCTCAATGGCAGAGGAACGAAACTCTTCCTCGCGCTTTTGTGACTCCTTCAGAGCCTCGACTGCTTCTTCATGTTTCTTCTCCGTCGCGGCAAGTCCTTTTTCGAGGGAACTAACGCGACAAAGAAGTTCATTATGTTCACCTGCAGGGAACAAAATAGCAAAACCTGAGGTTCACCAACCTCCACACAAGAAGAGTGGAAAGAAAAGTATAAAACTGACCTTTGACAGCGCGATGGCGGTTATCTAGCATAGCATGCTGTCGACTAAAAGAAATGATTTGCTTGGCAAGGCGAGTAGAATCCTTCACAATAGTCTACAAGACAAAAGAAGCAGCGTTAACATCAAAAGAAGAAATTCAAGTGCCAATGGCATGAAGAAAACTCACGTGTTCCTCCAGGGACTTCAAAGATTCCTTCAGAATTGACGTCCCGGCAACAACTTGATGCTCCCCAGCATGGGGGAGCTCGAGGAATTGGCACCAGAGTGGGCCGCCACCGAAGGAGAAGAAGACCACACCGCCACCTCCTCGTTCTTGGAGTCTGCGACTCCTGACTCCTTAACAAATTGGTAGTCGTCGGAGGATGATGACGTCGTTTGACTGCAAAATTCCCAGCACCACTTCACAAGGGAAAGACTTTGAGAAAGAGAAGATGAACTCGCAAATGTGAAAACTTACCCATCAAAATTCTCGAGGTCGAAGGAATCACCAGACGACTCCTTTGACAACCTCGGCTTCTTCCGCGAAGGAGGATCCATGGTGCGCATAGGAACGGCGGGGATTGGCTCCTCCACAGCAGTAGGAGAATCCTCCGGCATCATCGGTGATGAAGCATCCAAACCCTCGCTACGGGAACGCTTGCGAGTCCCATGCCCACTGGACTCGGGGGCTTCCTGCTCCTCTCCAATAGGGATGGTGGAGCCCGCCTTTCCCTCTTCTTCCGCTGCACAGAATTATTACTTCAGGCTGAGGAGGCAAATTGGCTGCCACTTTCCAGTCCTACAATCAGAAGAAGCATCATTATACAAGCCACCTAACAGGCAATCGAAAATCCAGAAAACCTCAAAGAGAAATCCACCTCTGGTGGAGGATTACTGGCGCAGAATGGAGGCACGACTGAGTCACCCAGGAGATCCTCCTTGGTGGTGTACTTGGTCACCAGCCGCAACCTCATGTCCACTTCACCAGAAGAAATGCCCTCTGCAGAGATGCGAGTGACATCACCAGTACCAATCCAGCGGCACATCGGATGCACCCTGGCATGCAGAGGCTATACGCAGCGGCGCATCCACATGTGAATGAGTTCAACACTGCCTACTTCCTTGCCTATGCGTTATTCGAGGTCGCAGACATGCTGATACAGGGTCTCTATTTCCTCGACTTCCGTGGGCATCACAACATTCTTCCAGGATCTCCTCCTCTTGTAGGCTACCACCGGATCGAAGGGTGCGAGTCTGTAGTGCTCTCCATCGGCCTTCTAGTCGTGGATGTAGAAGCACTTATCCCTCCACCCAGGGACAGATGCAGTGAGCTTGATTGCGAAATAGGTGACATTGGAGTCAACGTGGATCCCGCAGTGATAAGGGGTAACCCCATGGGTGGCCCGATCTTCACAGATCTCGTGGTCAAATTGATGTGAAAGCTAGGGGAAAGGGAGAAGGTAGCGGAAGCAGAAGCGGACACTGATACATTGCAAATGTATCTATAATTTTTGATGTTACATGCTTGGTTTTATCCATTTCTTATGTTTTGTTCCAACTTTGGAGTACTTTTCATATGATTTCTTGGACTAACCTATTAAGAAGAGCCACAGTGCCAGCTGCCTGTTTTTTGCTGTTTTTGGTTCCAGGAAAGTCAGAAAATGAATATTCTCAGAATTGGACGGGACAAAAGCCAAAGTGCCTATTTTTCCGAAAGGGATCAAGTGCCAGAATACGAGACGGAGAAGGGCCAGGGGCCAGCCACACCACCTGGCCACGCGGCCAGGCTAGGCCCGCGCCAGGGGGTGGTGTGGTGGCTCCCGGCACCCCCTCGGCCTCTCCTTCCACCTATAAGATGCCCTCGGGACGAAAACCCTAAGTACCCGATCAAAAATCCATGAAAGAGTCTGTAGCCGCCATCATATCCATCCCTAGATCGGGAGGGATCTGAAGCTCTTCCCGGCACCCTGCCGGAGACGGGAATTCACCCTGGAGGCCTTCTTCATCACCATGCAAGCCTCCGGTGTGATGCGTGAGTAGTTCATCCTTGCACTACGGATCCATGTAGTAGCTAGATGGCTGGTTCTCCTCCTTTGTGCTTTCATGTTTAGATCTTGTGAGCTCCGTTCATGATCAAGATCATCTATTTGTAATTCTACATGTTGTGTTTGCGGGGATCCGATGGATATTGAGATGCTATTTCATATTGATTATTGATTCTATGATGTCTTTGTTATTTAGGATCTTGCATGCTTTCCGTTGTTAGTAGCTATCTTGGCCAAGTAGATGCTAGCAAGTCCAAGAGTAGTATTTATGCTCGATAGTGGGTTCATTCCTCTAGTAATCTGGGGAAGTGACAGAAATCTCTAAGGTACTAGATGTGTTATTGCTACTAGGGAGAAAACAACAATCCTTTGTTCATAGAACAATCATATTGTTTACTTTACACACAGTTCGTAAAGCAATAATCTGTTGCTTGCAACTTAATACTGGAGGGGGTTCGGATGATAACCTGAAGGTGGATTATTAGTCATAGATGCAGTTGGATGGCGGTCTATGTATTATGTTGTAATTCCCAATCAAGTCTCAAAGGAGTCTAGATGATTAGTATATGCATGTATTGCTTTCTCGGTGTTTGTCAATTGCCCCGCTGTAATTTGTTCACCCAGCATGTTATCTATCTAAGGAGAGCCACCTCTAGTGAACTATGGATCCCGGTCCTTTTCTTTACATACAATCTATAAACTGTTTCTGCTTTGTGTTTACTTTCTGCAAACTTTTACTACTTTCCATTTGATACGTTTAATCCTTTTTTTTCCGCAAAACACGGTGAGATTAACAACCTCATCACAAGTTGGGGACAAAGTTATGTGGTTGTGTTGTGCAGGTATCCACGTTGCTACTAGACCGGTAGTGCGCCCTGCCAAGGCTCACCTAGTAACACCTTTGGGGTGTTTCCTTGCTCCTATTAGTTCGATTAAACCTTGGTTTCATACTGAGGGAAACTTGCTGCTGTGCTCATCATACCTTCCTCTTGGGGCTCCCAACGAGCTCTTGAGATTTCTGTCACTTCCCCAGATTACCAGAGGCATGAACCCACTATCGAGCATAAATACTAACTCTTAGAGTTGCTAGCATCTACTTGGCCAAGATAGATACTAACAACGGAAACCATGCAAGATCACAAATAACAAAGACATGATAGAATCAATAATCAATCTGAAATAGCATCTCAATATCCATCAGATCCCCGCAAACACAACATGCAGAATTACAAATAGATGATCTTGATCATGAACGGAGCTCACAAGATCTAAACCTGAAAGCACAAAGTAGGAGAACCAGCCATCTAGCTACTACATGGATCCATAGTCCAAGGATGAACTACTCACGCATCACACCAGAAGCTTGCATGGTGATGAAGAAGGCCTCCAGGGTGAATTCCACTCTCCGGCAGGGTGCCGGGAAGAGCTTCAGATTCCTCCCGATCTAGGGATGGAGATAACGGTGGCTATAGACTCTTTCGTGGATTTTTGATCGGGTACTTAGGGTTTTCATCCCGAGGGCATCTTATAGGCGGAAGGATAGGCCGAGGGGGTGCCTGGACTGGCCACACCACCCCCTGGCGCGGCCAGGCCTGGCCCACGTGGCCAGGTGGTGTGGTGGCCCCCTGGCTCCTCTCTGTCTCATATTCTAGCATCTGATGACGTCCCGGAAAAATTGGCACTTTGGCTTTTGTCCCGTCGAATTCTGAGAATATTCATTTTCTGACTTTCCTAGAACCAAAAACAACAGAAAACAGGCAGCTGGCACTGTGGCTCTTGTTAATAGGTTAGTCCAAAAAATCATATGAAAAGTACTCCAAAGTTGGAACAAAACACAAGAAAGTGGATAAAACCAAGCATGGAACATCAAAAATTATAGATACATTTGCAATGTATCAACATCCCCAAGCTTAACTCATGCTCGTCGTCGAGTAGGTAAGTGATAAAAAGAAAGAATAATTTTTGAGGTGACATGCACCATCAAAGACTTGATCAAAGTATTTGCAAAACATTCAAAGCTGGGATCATAGTACTTCAATCATAACATGAAAGACAAAGTTCTAGCAATAAGACAAAGAAACTATGATGCAACCTGAAAAGGCACAAACAAAAGATTCATGAATAGCAATGCTTTGCAAGACGTTTGTTTGTTTCACATAAAGAAAACATAGCATAATAGTATTTATCTTGTCCCTCATAGAGTAGCAAATATAAATGCATAGGACACCTTCAAAGTTCAGAAGAGTGACTAGATACAAATAGTTTAAAACAACCAGTATCAAGTTATGCATCAATCAACTAGTCTTGCGACAATGCACATAGAAATAAGAATGGCCACTATGCTCTCAAAGTAGGTGCATAAAGATAGAAGGTGGAGACTCAATATATAATGGTGGAAGAAAGGCCTTCATAGAAGGAAGCAGATATTCAAGTTTCATACAGAGCTTCCAAAAATTATGGTACTTATAGCTTTTAGCTCTCATTGCCCTATCATAAGCATCTTGAAGTGATTAAGGTTAAAGTGAACAAACTATGGTGTACATTCTTGACGAAGTATAAGTTAGGAATCTCATGTCCCTTGTATACGAGGGCCGCTCCTCATGCTACTCAAGTTTAGTTACCGGTAAGTTCTTGTCATCGTAAGTACATGTGTATCATAGAGAACCGCCAATGGGGTACCCCTTGCCCGATGATACGGAAGAATCCCCATATCAAAATGACAAGGCAAGCAGACAACGAGCATCTCAGCAATCTTCTTATTTACCATGGGAATATGGTGCTTTTTTGTCTCTTTCCTCTTTTCATAATCTCTTTTTTTCTTTTTCTCTTTTTTTTCAATATAGGACTCTTCTTTTTTTATAAGAAGAATGCTTCATAGACAGCTCATTATGGTTACGCTGCAGGTTTCCACCATGTCAGCATGGATTAGACCAGCGGCCCAGGCGTTTCTCTAACACATATACATAACTCCATGGACTTACAAGCTCCCCTTTCATTTCACACCGACGACATCCATATACAAAAGAGCATGATATCAACTAGGTACAAGTACCAAGTGCAATGTTGAAAGCGTTCCCCATGAAAGCATGGTTCTGCTAATCCCCAACAAATATGTGCAAGCATATACAACATAGACGACACAATGGTTCAAGTTTATTAAGGGCAAGAAAAGTAAAGTGTGCCATCAAGTTCGTGAGAGCTTTAATCACTAGTTTTCTCATAACAAGTTTAATTTGGAAGGTAAACAAAAGTATGAATATACTTGGAATAGCATAATCTAGTAGGTAGGTATGGTGGACTCTTTGGAATAACTTGGTTTAGGGAGTTGGATGCATGAGTGGAACTCATACTTGGTTGTGGAGGCTAGCAAAAGACTGGGAGCGACAAACTAAGGGAGCAATAATGGCCATAATCATGAAGAGCGACAAAACATCATTGATCAAAGCATAAAGTGATACTACAAGTTGAAAACTAAAGGATCATAAAGGCTATGGTGACTTGAGATAGTCATAACATGGTGTGAGCATGCGCCAAGTCAACCCAAATAAAGCATCAAAGGAGAATACAACTATACTATGCTTTAATATGCTAAAACAACGCATGATTCATCCAAGGCACATTAAGCAATCTCAATTGTTTATAACAAGTCATGCTACAACAAAGAATACTAAGCATAAATCCAAAACAATATCAAGCATGGCACGACAAAGCATAGGCCACAGTCAAAACGAGCTCTTTTTACCACATAAGTATGAACTTTCCTACTCTTTTTCAAACCAAACCAATCTATTTGCAAACCAAAGTATGAAAGAGGGGGTCCAACCAATTTATTCAGAAAACTAAGAAAACCAAGAAAATGAAAAACCAAAACGAAAACGAAAAAGAAGACGCTCCAAGAACAACACAACTGTGCATTAAACAATAAAAATGAAGCGTTTGGAAGAAACCTGGGATTTTTATTGATGAAGAAGGGGATGCCTTGGGCATCCCCAAGCTTTGAATCTTGTACTTCTTGGATATTTCTTGGGGTGACACGCGTGGCATACCCAAGCTTAAGCTTTAGCTTTAGTCCATCCTTCATCTCATTACTCATTCCTTCCATACACCTGAAATTTTTCCTTCATACAAAACTTCACACAATCTTTATTAGCAACATTAGTGCACTCAAGATAAATAAGTCTTAAGGTTCAGTTCTAGCACCAAATAAACTTCCATTAGAACACTAGCTACTGTAGCACTTCCCTCAAAAAGCTCAGTTCCCCAAAAGAACTCAAAAAGGAATCAACAAGAAGCAAATGCAGAAAATGGCAGAAATCTGTCAAAACAGACCAGCAGGTAAAGACGAATTTTTTCGAAGACCTTCTGTTACTCAAATCAAAAAGTGTTGAACTAACTAAAGTTAGATAACAACCTGGGGCCGAAGCAAAAAAATTCACGCCTCAAAAATACATTCAGAGATTTTACACGAATTTTTACGGTGAAGCACATAAATCTGTTTCGGGACAGCAACTTTCCCAATTATTACTTCTCTCTCATTAGAGGTTACTCTTGGCACAAAAAGCAAATAAAAAGGATAAGGAGCGGTTATTACTGAAGTAATAACTTCCAAGACTCATCTAAAACTTTGGGGTTATCTCCCAATAAGTACTTTTCTTTAACGCCTTTAAGTTAGGCATAAGAAGCAAGAAAGAATCAAGTGTTCTCAAATGAAGAAGCATTAAAACCAAATTTCTTGCCCTTACCTGTCTTGATTTTATTCTTAACCTTGGGGAAAATATGATTGTTTGGTGGAGAAGAAAGGTGCATGGTCCCCTTTCCCACATCTATTATTGCTCCAAGGAGTTCTAATAGGGACCTTCCAAGTGTAATTTGTCCTTTTCCTGCACATTCAATAACAAGATAATCAGTAGAAATCATTTTCCCAAGGATCTTTGTAAACACTCCTTCAGCTATTACAATAGGTAATATGGTAGCATTATTAGCAAGAGATATTTCTTTTCCTCCTTTAGTAAGCCCCCAAATATTCAAAGATTCATAAATATCTTTGGGCATAAGACAAAGTTCAGATATGATATCACATTGAGCTTGAAAAGTTCCAGTGTTTATCTCCATCTTTACTGTAGGGAGCCACTTTGATGGTTCAGATTTTATTGGAACATAATTATGATGCTCCCTAAGCGTATTATAGCAATCTTTTAAGCTAGTAGTGCTAGTCTCAAGAGTGTTCAATCTAGCAAATATTCTTGCGAAAGAAATATCAGTTTGGCTAGGCAAGTTGTAAGTAAGGATCAATTTCTTTATAGAATTAATAGCATCATCCTCATTACATTTGAGGAAATCTCCTCCCACAATAGCATCTAAAGCATATCTATAGCAAAGAGCAATCCCAAGGTAAAAACTGCTAAGGAACAAGCTTTGAGTCATTTTAGGCTCAGTTTTTTCATGTAGATCAGAGATTCTAGACCAAGCTTCCTTAAAACTTTCCTCAATTCCTTGTTTAAAAGTGAAAATCATTTCCTCGGGTGACATAGTGACTGGAGCAAGGCTAGACATAGTGGCAACTTAAGAAAGGAAGTAATTTTTTGTGTTTTTGAATAAGAAAGCAAACTAGTAAAACTAATTTTTTTTGTGTTTTTGATAAAGAAACAAGCAAACAAAGCAAAATAAACTAAGCAAAACAAAAATAACAAAGTAAAGAGATTGGTTATGAGGGACTCCCCTTGTGAAGATGTCCTTGACTCCCCGGCAACGGCGCCAGAAAAATGCTTGATGGCTCGGTATTGATGTAGAGCTCGTTGGGAACCCCAAGAGAAGGTATGATGAGCACAGCAGCAAGTTTCCCTCAGTTATGAAACAACGGTTTAATCGAACCAGTAGGAGCAAGGAAACACCCCAAAGGTGTTACTATCTGAGCCTTGGCAGGGCGCACTACCGGTGCTAGGAGCAACATGGAGACCTGCACAACACAACCACAGAACTTTGTCCCCAACTTGCGATGAGGTTGTCAATCTCACCATGTTTTGCTGAAAACAAAGGATTAAACGTATCGAATGGAAGGAAGTAATAGTTTGCAGAAAGTAAACACAAAGTAGTAAAATGTTTGTAGATTGTATGTAAAAGAAAAGGACCGGGATCCATAGTTCACTAGAGGTGGCTCTCCTTAAGATAGATAACATGCTGGGTGAACAAATTACAACGGGGAAATTGACAAACATCGAGAAAGCATACAAGCATATACTAATCATCTTGACTCCTTTGAGACTTGATTGGGCATTACAACATTATACATAGACCGCCATCCAACTGCATCTATGACTAATAATCTACCTTCAGGTTATCATCCGAACCCCCTCTAGTATTAAGTTGCAAGCAACAGATTATTGCTTTATGAATTGTGTGTAATGTAAACAATACGATTGTTCTATGAACAAAATATTGTTGTTTTCTCCCTAGTAGCAACATCACATCTAGTACCTTAGAGATTTCTGTCACTTCCCTAGATTACCAGAGGCATGAACCCACTATCGAGCATAAATACTAACTCTTGGAGTTGCTAGCATCTACTTGGCCAAGATAGCTAGTAACAACGGAAAGCATGCAAGATCACAAATAACAAAGACATGATAGAATCAATAATCAATCTATAATAGAATCTCAATATCCATCGGATCCCCGTAAACACAACATGCAGAATTACAAATAGATGATCTTGATCATGAACGGAGCTCACAAGATCTAAACATGAAAGCACAAAGGAGGAGAACCAGCCATCTAGCTACTACATGGATCCGTAGTCCAAGGATGAACTACTCACGCATCACACCGGAGGCTTGCATGGTGATGAAGAAGGCCTCTAGGGTGAATTCCCCTCTCTGGCAGGGTGTCGGGAAGAGCTTCAGATCCCTCCCAATCTAGGGATGGAGATGACGGCGGCTACAGACTCTTTCATGGATTTTTGATCGGGTACTTAGGGTTTTCGTCCCGAGGGAATATTATAGGCGGAAGGAGAGGCCGAGGGGGTGCCTGGGCTGGCCACACCACCCCTGGCGCGGCTAGGCCTAGCCCACGCGGCCAGGTGGTGTGGTGGCCCCCTGGCTCCTCTCCGTCTCGTATTCTGGCATCTAATGACTTCCAGAAAAATAGGCACTTTGACTTTTGTCCCGTCCAATTCCGAGAATATTCTTTTTCGGACTTTCCTGGAACCAAAAATAGCAGAAAACAGGCAACTGGCACTGTAGCTCTTGTTAATAGGTTAGTCCAAGAAATCATATGAAAAGTACTCCAAAGTTGGAACAAAACACAAGAAAGTCGATAAAACCAAGCATGGAACATCAAAAAATATAGATACATTTGCAATGTATCAATGCCACGCGGAGAGGGAAGAACACCTTGGACAGGGTCTTGACGTCTTGGCAAAGGGACACCAATGTCAAGGCCTTGTACAACGAGGGAGGCGCGATGCAAACTCCAAAGAGGTGGTGACGATAGTCAATCCCCTTTGGTAGAAGGGGATGAGACAAAACTAGATATTCCACAAAGGGGGTTGTCTTTAGTCTATCATATATGCCTAAGGGATACAATGAGCGGTGGGGCTCTATTTATAGGCCAGCTACAAGTTCAGGGTAGTTTGGGCATAAAACTAGGGTTTGGTTCGGAATAGAGGGGTACATGTCCCAAGGGCCTAGATGTTGGCTCGCAGGCCCATCACTTAGGCTGGACAGTCCGGGTTGGGTGGATCGGACAGTCTGGGGTAGCCGGACACTCTAGGTAGTGTCCGGGTAGAGTCCGATATGACCTACTGACTATCCGCGCCAGGATGGAGCCGGGGCCGGACGGATACTCCATACTCGTCGGTATGAACCTATCATGAATATGGGATGGAGTATGAAGTAGTATACCATTCAAAAAGGTAGGAAGTGGGCTTGCATAGAGGAACGGATTCACCTTTGGAGTCCATGAAGACTTAGCATTGTAGATGTAGTAGCGTCCGTAGGACGGACTGCATCATGCAGCCTCCGACATCATAGACTACTGAACCCGACCCTGATTGACGTTTGAGCTTAAAGAGTTTATTGAAGAGGCCAAAGTGTGGCTCGATTTTGAGCCAGCACTCGCAAAGAGTAATAAAGCAGGCGATGTGGAGGATAGAGTTTGGGAACAGCTGGTGCAGCTGGAGCCCGTAGAAGCAAAGAATACCCCTAACAAACGGATGAAGGGGGAGCAAAAGACCGCGAATGATGAACGCAAGGAACATCACTCAAAAACCTGCAGGAGGACTGGGGATTACCTCATCGCCAGGAGTGCGAGAGTCATCCTCCGCGACAGGGAGTGCTCCATCCTGGCGCTGTGTGAACAGCTCTGATGGCTTGATAGTGGATGGGCGCCATGACCCATTGGTGATGCGAGTCTTCGCGCCCTTCTTCTTCCCCGTCGTGGCAGCAGCACTAGTGCCTGCGGTGCAGCGCTTTTCTTCTTGGTCGCTACAACGTCAGCCACAGATCTAGCGGCGGAGGCTCCCTTCTTCTTGCCCATCTTGTGCTGGCGGTGTGAGCGCAGGAAGTAGCTGGGGAAGGTACAGAGTTGGTCCAACGCCACAGAGGAGATGCGAGCAATGCAACAGCAAGAGCAACAATGGCGGAGGTGCGCGAACGAGAAGAATATGTGGGGAAATTACCACACGGTGAAGCTCTACTTAACCTCACAGCAGATGCCATCCAACGCCAGGAGAAAACCAAACCCGACGCATGGCATGCATCGACATTGACACGTGGCAAGGGTAACCCACGAACCGTCGCCCCACTCCCCCCATTACGAGCGAGACTCGAGGAGACACAGTTAAAACAGAGATTACGCACGCCTAGTCAAGTCCAAGTCAGAAAATGGGACTCACTACTCATCATGTCCGGTCAAGACGCTCACGCGGGTAACTGAGGTCATCTCATCGTCAGCACTGACGTCATTAACTCCAGCAGGAGCACCTTCTGACTACTCTAGTCCTTACTCGAGTCTTCGCCTCGACCAAGCACCCGGGGGTGATGACCCACAAGTATAGGGGGTGTATTGTAGTACTTTCGATAAATAAGAGTGTCGAACCCAACGAGGAGCAGAAGGTGTTGACAAGTGGTTTGGATCATGAATTCTCTGTAAATACTTAACAAACAGATTTTTAGGGGTTTTTGATAATGCAGATAAATAAAGTGCGAGTAAATAAAAGACAATAATAATAATTGCAGCAAGTGGCCCAATCCTTTCTTTAGCAAAGGACAAGCTGGTTGTATTACTTAAGATGACCAAACATTCTCGAGGACACATGGGATTATTGTCAAGTGCTTTCGCTTCATATAGTTGATTAATCTTCTCTAGTTGGATAAGTGTTGTGTGGGTGAACCTATGCTAACGTACTGACCTTACTAGGACTAATACATACTTGTGATTATACCCCTTGCAAGCATCCGCAACTACAAGAAAGTAATTAAGATAAAAACCTAACCACAGCCTTAAACTTTGAGATCCTACACTCCCTTATGCAAAGGTTTCCTAACGGGGGTTCCAGTTTCTGTCACCCGGCAACCCCACAATTAGTAGCCAAATACACAATGCATTCCCCTAGGCCCATAAAGGTGAAGTATCATGTAGTCGGCATTCACATGACACCATTAGAGTAATAGCACCACAACTTAAATATCAAACCATTAAATCTTTCTCAACACAATTCCACTACTAACAACATGACTTCTCCCATGTCCTCAAGAACTAAACGAACTACTCACGAGACATCATATGGATCAAGATCATAGATGAGATAATGATAAGTAACAATCTGAACATGAACAATAATTCAATGGTTCCACTCGATAGCATCAACTACAACAAGTAATCAACACCGAGAAAGTTTCCCCTAAGAACTATGCAAGATTCAACCCAATTGTTACAACGGTACGGAGTGGTGGTGATGGTGCTGGTGGAGATGATGGTGGAGATGATGATCCCGATGAAGTCTAGCTTGATGATGGTGTTGATGGCGACGATCTCCCCCTCTCCGGGAAGGAATTTCCCCGACAGATTTCTGCCTGTCGGAGAGCTCTTTCTCTCTCTGTTTTTTCTGCCTTGCAGAGGCGGCGGAAGCCTTTTGTGGTCGCTCCCCGAACTTTAGGTTTCCGAGGGGAATATATATGCGGAAGGGGGAAGTGGAGATGGGCCACAAGGGGCCCACACCACCTGGTGGCACGGCCCGAGGGGCCCGCGCTAGGTGGTGGTGTGGGCCCCTTGTGGCCCATCTCCACTTCCCCTTCTGGCATTCTTCATCTTCTAGAAAAATAGGAATTTCCGTATATTTTCTAGGATTTTCTGATATTCGCAAATATTGCATCTAGACAGTGCTTTTTCCATCAGAATCCTGACTTTGGTGGTTCATCAATCATGCAAAAATAGATGAAATAAAATAAGTATCATATCTTAATATGAAATATATCAATGAATAACAATAAATTATGATATAAAATAGTGATGCAAAATGGATGTATCAACTCCCCCCAAGATTAGACCTCGCTTGTCCCCAAGCGAAAACTGAGCTCAATAAACATGCCCATAAGTTTATGGAGTGAAGTGTTGATAAAGAGAATACGGACAAGAAGCATCACATTCATCAATACACAAATCATAATAGAAAACAACTCACTATTATTAACTTAACTTGCAATGAGTAAGGGAAACACAATAAAGATACACAAAGTAAATCATATTTGGTAATGGCAAACTTTGTTCTTGGTCAGAGAATGGTTAACAAGTTGCATGAATCAAACATAGTGGGGTTTTCAATGATAGCTTTCAAAGTAATATTCACTTAGATAAGAGCAGTGTGCAAAACAAGGAACATAAGAAACATGATTGAATAAATCATCATATGAATGATTGAATCATGACAACTCAAATGCTTGCTTGAGATAGAAAGGAATAGGTTTATTGACTCAACTAAAAAGTAAAAGATAGGCCCTTCGTAGAGGGTAGCAGGGATTTCAAGTTTCATAAAGAGCTTCCAAAAATTATGGTACTTACTAGCTTTAATCCCTCGTTGCCCATATCATAGGCATCTTGAAGTGATTAAGGTTAATGTGAGGGAAAATATGAGTTATATGCTTGACAAATTATAAGTTGAAAATCCCATGCCCCTTGAGTACGAGTACCAAACCTCATGCTACTCAACTTTGGTATCTTGTAAGTTCTTGTCATTGTAAGTGTATGTGTATCATAGAGAACCGCCAACGGGGTACCCCTTGCCCCATAACACAGGAGCTATCCCATATTAAAATGACAAGGCAACATACAATGAGCATCTCAGTGATCTTTTTATTTGCTATTTGCATAGGTTTTTATTGAGGATGCTTCATAGAATGCCACTATGGTTATGCTGCAAGTTTCCACCATGATTAGGCATGGCTTAGGCTAGCCGCCTAGACGTTTCTCTAACACATACACAAACTCCGTGAGCTTACAAGCTCCCCTTTTATTTCACACCGCCGGCTTCCATAAACAAAAGAACATGATATCAACTAAATAATAAGTGCAATGTCGAAAGTGGACCCCATGATAACATGGTTTTGCTAACTCCCAACTTATAATTTGCAAGCATACAAGCTTCATAAGATAGTCACAATGATTCAAATTTATTAAGTACAAGAAAATAAAGTGTGCCATCAAGTTTGTGACAGCTTTAATCACTAAGTTTCACATAACAAGTTTAATTTGGAAGATAGATAAAACTCGAGAATTTACTTGAAATAGCAATAATGCTAAAAGGTAGATATGGTGGAAACAAATGACATAGGTTTTAGTTTAAGGATTGGATGCACGAGAAGCATTCCCTCTCAGTACAGGTTTTTGGCTAGCAAGGCTGGGTAGCAAGCATAAGAATTGAAGGAAACAACCAAACATACAAGTGATAGAAACAATCATGCAATCTTCCTTGAAAACACAAAAGATCTTAACTAGAGAATACTAAGCTTATGAGCCAATCAGGAAAGAAAGATAATAAAATTATATTTCTAAAAGTACTTTTCCCTTTTCCATTCAATCCTCAAATAGTTTTGCTACTGACCAGAGCTAGGTTTGCCAAAACCAACTAAATTTACTTAATGATCCCAAAGTGATACCAATACTAACACCAAGATCAATCATATAACAGAAATTGCAAACTAAAATAAGATGTGCAAAAAGTAAATGATAGAATTTCTCATTAATATTCCATAACGGCAGCTCACACCAAGGGATACATAGATAACTAACTAGAGGAGAGATACTTCCACAATGAAAACCATCATATATGATAACTTCTCTATTCATGATATGACTCTACTAAAAAGGTAAAAGATGAAAGATAATGATGTGATACCGTGACACTCCCCCAAGCTTGGAACAAACCAAGGGGATGCCAAAACCTGATGACGAATTACTCCTTCGGTGGTGGTAGTGTTCTCTTGATAATCTTTTCAATCAATTTCTTCAAATCCTCAATCTCGAAGGTGAGAGTACGAATCAACTCCGAATTATGCTCAATGCGGTTCATGATCATGTTAGACTGTGAATCCCAGCCCTTGTGATTCTTTCCCCACTCTTCCTCTTTAAAGTGTTCTTTTCCTACATGGTTAGAACGAGGCATATCCCAATTGGAGGGTAATTTATCCTTAGGGATCTTTTGGAATTGCTGCTCATGTATAAGGGTATGGAAGGGATTCTTGATGCATGGAGGAAGTGACCATGAAGCCAAGCAAAGGCGCGGAACCTTCCCTCCAGTGGACATCCGTGCAGTACTTTTGAGCTTGACAGGATTTGTCACCACTCCAATGCTTGCAATGGTGGTGCTAGTACGTTGACGATGGTCTTCCTTCATTTCCTCTTCAACTTCACCCTTGATCTCCTCCTTCTGCTTGGGGTCTTGGATATCATCTTCGATAGGCTTCTTGCCCTTATCGTTGGTGGAGACCATCGTGCTTCTAAACTTGAGAATAGTTCCAGACAGAAATAGATCAAAATATGAAAACATGACGAGAACATGATATACGTACCTCGGGGGATCCGGGGGATTATATATTACAAAGTTTAACAACAAAAGGAAGGTACTGGGAGAAAACGTGTCGGAGACGGGCTCTGGAGTGGCCACACCCCCTGGTGGCGCGGCCAGGTGGGCCCAAGCCACGGGGTGGTGTGAGCCCCCCGGGCTCCGTTTCTGTCCCTTTTTCGACTCATTGTCTTCCATGTTAGATAAAAACTGCAAAAATATAAATTGAAAGGTTTTTCGCGGACATTTTCTTACCAGAACTGTTACCTATTCGCAAACGGACTCTATAGGTTTCTAAATTTGTTCTTTAATAAATTATTCCAGAGTTACCACTTGAATAATATCAATATCTTCATTGTAAGAATCTTCAAAAATATAATGTTTGAGTCTTTTGACCATTCTTCATCTCATTACATCATTCTCTCCTAACACTTGAACAAAAATTCATACAAAACTTCACACAATCTTCATTAGCAACATTAGTGCATGCAAGATAATAAAGCTTTGGGTTCAATTTCAACTGAAGTCCATCAAAACATAAGATACTGTAGCAACTCCTTTCAAAAGCCCAAAAGAATTCAAAAATAAAATTGATTTAAGAGGCAAATGCAAAAAATTGCAGAAATCTGTCAAAACAGGCCAGCCGGTAAAGATCATTTTTTTCGAAAATCTTCTGTTGCTCAAATCAAAAAGTGCAAAACTAACGAAAGTTAAATAATAACCTGTGGCATGCACACAAAACATTACAGATCAGTACGATGTTCTGGGATTTTTCACGATTTTTTACAGTGAGGCACAAAAATCTTTTTCGGGACAGCAACTTCCCCAAATTTTACTTCTCTCTCATTAGAGGCTAATCTTGACACAAAAACCAAGAAAAGGATAAGGAGAGGTTATTATAGAAACAATAACTTCCAAGACTCAAAGAAACAAAAATAAACTGAAAGCAAAAAATATAATGGGCTGTCTCCCAAAAAGCTCTTTCTTTATAGCCATTAAGATAGGCATGATAATTTCAATGATGCTCACATAAGAATATGAATTGAATTAAAAGAGAGCATCAAGAAGAAAATATACACATATTTAAGTCTAACCCATTTCCTATGCAAGGGAATTTTGTAAGAAAACAAATTATTGAAACAAGAGGCTACTAGCATAGGAAGGCAAAACAAGTGCAACATAAAGTCTTTCAGCATAAAGCGAGGAAACTTAATATTATTGAGATGCATAAAACATTTTTCCCTCTCTCATAATAAATTTCAGCATCCTGAATAAATTTATATGATATAACTATCACATGTACCATAGTACCAATGATCACTTATTCTGACAGATAACACAGGGACACTAGCTTTCCTAGTTCTACTAGGACGTGAAACAATATTAGAAGTATCCTTACAAAGGATAATGTGTCCATCTTCTACATTTTTAGTGACAAGGTCTTTCACATTGGCTATTGCAGGTTCAATATCTACTTGTTCATCAGGTTCTACAGCTTTCTTTGTACTTTTGTTAACCATACTAGCTATCATAGAATGTTCCTTGACCTTAATAGGGAAAGGTATTTTCTCGATGTAAGGTTTAGGTAAAATACAATCAGCTGAATAAACTTCAGTATTTCTAGCAGGAACACAATTCACACTATCTTTATATGGCTCATGATATGTGTTCCATTTATTTTTAGGAATTTTAATATAAGAGGAAAAGGCCTTAAAACAATTTGCAATACTTTGAGAATCAAGACCATAAGCAACACTAATATTATGAAAATCATCAGTTCCCATAAAAGATTTAATGCATTAATAAACATAATTTATACCTGACTTTCTTGAATACGGGCTAGAAGATCCCATTTAGCTTCTTCTTTCATACGTGTAAATGATCCAGCACAAGAAGCATCCAATAAATCCTTATCATGAAGAGAAAGCCTTGCATAAAAGTTATTGATAATAATATTATTGGGGAGCTCATGAATAGGACATTTGAGTATTAGTAACTTGAATCTCCCCAAGCTTGGGCGGTACTCTCTCCATCACGAGGCCAAAAGTTATATATTTGATTCCGATCTTTATGAATCTCACTAGGAGGATAAAATTTGGAACAAAAGAGAGGTATAATTTCCTCCCATTCAAAAGATTGGCCATTCTTTAGCAGCTTATACCATTCCTCAGCTCTGTCTTTCAATGATACCGAGAATAACTTTTTCTTAAATTGATCTATTGTAATACTTGCAGACTTGAACAATCTGCATAATTCATTTATAAAAAGCAAATGATCACCGGGATGGAAAGTTGCATCTCCAAAATAGTAGTTATCCATAACACGATCAACAATTTTTATAGGTATTTTAAAAGGATCAATTTTAGCAGGTGGTGGTTCATCTACTACCTTAGAAGTGGTAGTAGCATTCCGAAATAAGAAACTAAGTGAATTATCCATATTGAAATAAAGTAACAAACAGAAATAAACAATACTCACAGTAGAAGTTTCCTTTACCAGTTCCACTCTTCAATAGTGCTTCACTCCCCGGCAACGGCGCCAGAAAATAGTCTTGATGACCCACAAGTATAGGGGGTGTATCGGAGTGCTTTCAATAAATAAGAGTGTCGAACCCAACTAGGAGGAGAAGGTGTTGACAAGTGGTTTGGATCATGATTTCTCTGTAAATACTTAGCAAATAGATTTTTAGGGGTTTTTGATAATGCAGATAAATAAAGTGCGAGTAAATAAAAGACAATAATAATAATTGCAGCAAGTGGCCCAATCCTTTCTTTAGCAAAGGACAAGCCGGTTGTATTGCTTAAGATGACCAAACGTTCTTGAGGACACATGGGATTATTGTCAAATGTGTTTGCTTCATATAGTTGATTAATCTTCTCTGGTTGGATAAGTGTTGTGTGGGTGAACCTATGCTAATGTACTGACCTTACTAGGACTAATACATACTTGTGATTATACCCCTTGCAAGCATCCGCAACTACAAGAAAGTAATTAAGATAAAAACCTAACCACAGCCTTAAACTCTGAGATCCTACACTCCCTTATGCAAAGGTTTCCTACCGGGGGTTCAGGTTTCTGTCACTCTGGCAACCCCACAATTAGTAGCCAAATACACAATGCATTCCCCTAGGCCCATAAAGGTGAAGTATCATGTAGTCGACGTTCACATGACACCATTAGAAGAATAGCACCACGACTTAAATATCAAACCATTAAATCTTTCTCAACACAATTCCACTACTAACAACATGACTTCTCCCATGTCCTCAAGAACTAAACGAACTACTCACGAGACATCATATGGATCAAGATCATAGATGAGATAATGATAAGTAACAATCTGAACATGAATAATAATTCAATGGTTCCACTCAATAGCATCAACTACATCAAGTAATCAAAACCGGGAAAGTTTCCCCTAAGAACTATGCAAGATTCAACCCAATTGTTACAATGGTACGGAATGGTGGTGATGGTGCTGGTGGAGATGATGGTGGAGATGATGATGATACCGATGAAGTATAGCATGATGTCGGTGTTGATGGCGACGATCTCCCCTCTCCGGGAAGGAATTTCCCCGGTAGATTTCTGCCTGCTGGAAAGCTCTTTCTCTCTCTATAGTTTCCGTCCCGCAGAGGCGGTGGAAGCATTCTGTGGTTGCTCCCCAAAATTTAGGTTTCCGAGGGGAATATATACGCGGAAGGGCGATGCCGGAGGTGGGCCAGGGTGGCCACACCACCTGGTGGCGTGGCCCAGGTGGGGCCGCGCCAGGGGGTGGTGTGGGCCCCCTGTGGCCCATCTCCACTTCCCCTTCTGGCATTCTTCTTCCTCTGGAAAAATAGGAATTTCTGTATATTTTCTGGGATTTTCCGGTCTTCGCAAATATTGCATCTGGATAGTGTTTTTTCCATCAGAATCCTGACTCCGGTGGTTCATCCTCCAGAAGTCATCAATCATGCAAAAATAGATGAAATAACATAAGCATCATCTCTTCAGATGAAATATATCAATGAATAACAGTAAATTATGATATAAAATAGTGAGGCAAAATGGACATATCAGGGGGCTACTCCTAACAGGAGCGCTGGTCGCGCACCCGAGGAATTTGTCTAAAGGCATTCAAGCATTTTGACAACATATTTTCTTTTCAAGAACCCTTTAGTCGAATCAACAATTCGATTGTGGACTTCGGGTTACTCCCATAGGGAGCACTAAAAGCACATTCGACCGAAACAAGCAAAAGACGATAGCAGTCGCAAAGTACTTATAGTCCCTACTCAAGTCTATGACTCGAATAGACACTCGGGGGTTACTCCCATAGGAAGCGCTGGTCGCGCATCCTATGATTTTTTTCTTACACATAACTTCATGTTGACTACGTCCACACTCGAAAGCATCGGCGACTTCGCCTCACATTTTCCCTACAAAGAAACTACATCTCCTGGGTCACCCGAATCATCTCCACGATGATAAAATTCGGATGCCACGTTTATGACGTGAAGATAAGACTTGAATAAGGCCTGACAAAGCATCTGCTGCGCTCTACCAAAAACAATCCATACCTACAGGTATGATGAATAAGCCTTGACGGACGCGTCGAGTGCTCACACTTACACACTGGGATTTGACTCTATAAGACCTCCATGGCCTGAGTCGAATTACACTAGCACTTTTCTGAATTCGAGTCTGGGGACTCGAGTTTGAGTAGATTGCGTTGTTTTTCTCTAAGGCAGTTAACTGATCCCGATACATCGGATAAATCAGGCATGTATATCAACAATCCTATGATACAAATCAGAGCACTCGAAAATATGCTCGGCTATGCACTCGAAAGACTTCATTAGTCTCAGCTCGAATCTGCGATTCAACTGGCCACTTGGGGGCTACTGACGTGGGCATACCTTATAGGTACTCGAGCTTGGAATATACGGTCCAGTCTAGCAGAAGCCCACGGTGTTACCAGGGTCCAATCCAGGATTCGTGCGACCCACAGAAACTCTGATTGCTTGTGGCACAAGGCGAAGCTTAAGATAGAAAGTTTAAAGGGACAAACCCTAACCTGTAACTAACTTGACCTGCTACCTGAGACCTAGCCTATCTATATAAAGGCTAGGAAGGGGCAGCGAGGAGGATAATTACAACCCTAGTTTCCACAACCTCGTCAGGTTGCATCTGCGCACCCCCTGTAACTTTTGACTCCCTCGATAATTCCAAGAGCAGACAAGCAGGAGTAGGGTCCTCTGCTAGGCATGAACCTAAACCTTGCGTCCTTGTGTGCTTGTTTGCTAGCTGATTAATGCCTCCAGCGCTCCCTCCTTCTCCAAAACCCAAGTCCATAACAATAGGCATTGATAAGTTTGTCCTTGTGGAAGATGCATTCATAGTTGTCTAAGAATACACTATAAAGACTTGTTTATTCGCTACGATTTCGAGATCGAAACCTCTAGAAACTCAAACATGCCATAAGTCTTATGGTGTTGTTTCCACGAATCTTTAGATGTTCCTTTATATTTCAAACGAGTGTTTGCTCATTTCGATTTCTAACTCTAAACGATAGCTATAACCTCGATAAGAGATAATATTATACCATATGTATCTAATACAACATGATTATTATATTGAGACATTTAATACAGTTTGAATTTGTCCAATTGTCATAATTTGTGAAACATCTTTCACAAGTCCTTTTATGCCCAAAAATTAACTTAAATACTTTAGTCATGTCGATCAAATCGAAGAGACTTTTGTATTCCAATTAATCTAATATCCTCCTTTACTCTGAAATCATTTGAACAATTCAAAACAGTTTCAAACTTATGTTTCATTAAGTAAATACTCATATTCACTTAAATCCACAATGAAGTATGAAATAATGATTTCCACTATTTGTTGAAAATACGATACATCACTATGTATAAGATTCAACATGAAGTATAAATAATGATTTCCACTATTTGTTGAAAATATGATACATCATTATGTATAAAGTTCAACATTTCTTCGCATATCACTATTTTACCAGAATACAGAGTTTCAGTCATTCTGCCCAACGAGGCATGGTTTTGCAAAGTCTCTAGATCAAGTATCTAAGACCCCGATCTTCATTTAGAATGATGAACATGCAATGACCACCATAACTTAAACAATGGTGTCATGTCATTATTAAATTTTGGATATCTTTTAGCATTTTAATCCTTTATAAATGCTTAAACCATTATCATTAACATAGTGATGAGAATAACTCATTTATAATCATAATGTGACCATAAAGGTATTATTCATAAGAACAATACAGCTGGCTTGTAACTTATTCATATGAATAATCGTCTCACCTAAAGAAAGACACACAGTCAAGGATTAGAAATTTATATTCAAGTCCACTAATCTAAATGATAATCTTTGAGGAAAGGGGTGAAGTCGGCCATCAACTATTTTGCTCGCCGTCATCAAGCCACATCGCCTCATTTCCAGCAATTCTTAAGCAGACTATCCTGTTTTCACAAAATGGGACAAGTATCCAATACTTTTGTAAACTGCAATGAGTTTTGCGAAAATTATATTTATAACTTTATATATCTAACATATACTCTTTTCATCCATGACCTCCATTACAATCGAGCCCTTCTAAGAGTTCTCAACTCTAATGTAAGATTGCTAAATAATTCTCTAAATATTATTTTTTCATCCATGACGAAGGAAAACTCATCCAACGGCTCATACTTTATGTGCCTGATCTTGCAGAATACAAAATTGTAGTCCAACTATTCATCAAATGGAGAATGTCCTATTGGATGATTATGGAGAATACACAAACATTGCATAGTCATCGAATTATCTCCTAATGGTTATTATATCAAGAAGAGAATATCACCTTTTACGAGGATATCCTCATGCGTGGGTATTAATCTATGTAGTTGGACCCTTTTGCTAAGTTCCACATCAAGCAGGAAATTTCCCATGGTCGTAAAAGACCTCAATGGGATAGGCCATGATCTACTAAGATATTTTCAAATAGACATCCAGAGTAAGTTCATAATATGAGTTCTGATACGGGTCGCCCGATCTTCTCAGTAGAACGGTGGATAATTAGTGTTTTCCTCTCGAATATCACTCAGCCGTACACGACGCGCCACTGCACGGACTTGCGGCTCTATGGATATTCACTCGACACGCACCGGATTGATTGCTGCTGACTAGAAGCGGAGATCGCCAAGCCCTCAATTCCAAGCGGAAAAGCAAACTTGACATTGATCTGCAGATGGAAACATGGTGTCGCCAAATCCCTCTCACTAACCCTCGTATGAGCTGTGGAGAAGAGGAACAAGCAAATATTGCAATGTTTCAATCTGAAAATTATACATAGTCTGCCCTAGTTGCTCTCGGTCTTGGGTATATAAAAGTCTCGATGGATGCCTAATCTGACTTGGTCCGATCTCCTAATTAACTAGTCTAAAACGAGGTTAAAAACCTACCCGTGTAGGTACAGTCCATATATGGCACGTAGGCCCTTTTCTTCAAACAATTAGAAACCTGGATGGATTTTAATACGTGTATTGCCATACGTACTAACTAATTCTATCTTTGGCTAGGTCCTCTCCGACTCCATATTTGAACGCACATGGATCAGCTTCTACGCCTCCCTCCCACTGCTTCTTTTATATGTACGTCCTTGTATCCTCTTCATAGACAGAGTACTCGTTGACATCATCATCTTCCGGAAGTATGGATTTGAGGTAATCGTCGACATATCTGAGTAACAATAATTCAGGCGATTTAGGTAGTATAAAATTCTTAGAAAATAAATTGGTGTACTCGTTAAGCATTAAATTCACCTGTTGTTGTAGTGCTTTCGCTCGAGCTCGCGTGATCGGACCAGTTGGCATCTCAATGCGAATATCTTTTTCTTTTACTTGTGTATCTTGATCAACAACTGGAGAATGTGGCAATATAGCAGGTATGCCTTCATCATCCTTCCCCTCTTCAAAAAGCGTCGTCCTCGATGCTAGATCATCTCCTCTAAAGAACGGCAATAAATCGGCAACATTAAATGTAGAGCTCACGGCATAGTCATCTCTTGGAAGCTCAATCTTGTATGCATTATCATTAATTTTCTCTAACAACTTGAACGACCCATCTCCTCTTGGCATTAATTTGGATTTGCGGCGCTCCGGAAAACGATCCATGTGGTAATGCACCCATACAAGATCTCCTGGCTCAAATAATAGCTTCTTCCTTCTTTTGTTTGCTCGATCAGCAAACATTTTTTTGTTTGCGCTCAATTTCTTCTTTCACCTTGATGTGCATATTTTTAATATAATCTACTCTCTTTGATGCCTCCATATTAGATCGATGTTGGCTTTGAAGTGGTAGAATCCATACACCACCTCAAATGGGCACATTTGTGTAGTAGAGTGGATGGCTCGGTTGTAAGCAAACTCAACGTGTGGTAGAAGGTCCTACCATTCTTTTAGGCTCTTCTTGATCATGGTCCTCAACAGCATGGAGAGAGTGCGGTTCACTACCTCCGTTTGGCCATCAGTTGGGGATGACAAGTCGTGCTAAATAACAATTTTGTCCCCAGTTTCCCTATAGTGTCTTCCAAAAATAGCTCATAAACTTTACATCACGATCTGAAACAATTGTCCACGGAACACCATGCAACCTATCTTCCTAAAAACAAGTCAGCAACATGCGACGCGTCGTCGCTCTTATGGCAGGGTATAAAATGCACCATTTTTAAAAACCGGTCCACAATAACAAATATAGAATCTCTCCCTCTTTTAGTCCTAGGTAGTCCTAATACAAAATCCATACTAATATCCTCCTAAGGAGAATTAGGAACAGAAAGAAGAGTATACAAACCGTGTGGATGTAACTTTGATTTTGCCTTATGACAAGTAATGCAGCGCTGCACATACCTCTCTACATCACGTCGCGTCTTAGGCCAGTAGAAATGATCACCTAACATCGAAAGTATCTTCTCACGTCCAAAATGTCCCACAAGTCCTCCCGTGTGTGATTCCTGCAACAGTACCAAACGCACAGACAACTTGGGAACACAAAGTTTGTTAGAGCGAAAACAAAACCCATCACATATGTGATATTTTTCCCATCCTTTGCCTGTGGTACACCGAGCAAAAGGTGCAGCAAAATCATGATCAGTACAATACAAATCACGCAGACTCTCTAATCCAGGAAATTGAACATCTAGACGATTCAAAAGAACACTTTTTCGAGAAAGAGCATCAGCAACCATATTTTCTTTTCCCTTTTTATATTTTACAATGTAAGGGAAAGATTCGATAAATTCCACCCACTTAGCATGATGCCTATTCAGTTTTGATTGACTTTGCAAATATTTTAAAGCCTCATGATCTAAATGAATAACAAATTCCTTAGGCCATAAATAATGTTGCCAAGTCTCTAAAACATGCACTAAAGCATAAAGTTCTTTATCATACACCAGATAGTTCAGTTGTGCACCTTTCATTTTTTCACTAAAGTAGGCAACCGGTTTACCTTCTTGCATCAAAACACCACCAATACCAATTCCACTAGCATCACACTCTATTTCAAAATTCTTAGTAAAATCCGGTAAAACAAGTAATGGTTCTTCGGTTAATCATTTCTTAAGCATATCAAAAGAATCTTGTTGTGTTGGGGCCCATGTAAATTCCATACCTTTTTTTATTAGTTCACTTAGTAGAGCAGCAATAGTACTAAAATCCTTCACAAACCGTCTATAAAACCCCGCAAGACCATGAAAGCTATGAATTTGACTAACATTCACAGGTGTAGGCCAATTTTTAATAGCTTCAATTTTAGACTTGTCTACTTCCACACCTTGTGCTGAAACAACATAACCCAGAAATATCACCTTATCTTTGCAAAATGTGCATTTTTGAAAATTTCCAAACAACTTTGCATCACATAAAACAACAAGTACTTCTCGAATGTGGGCAACATGATCTGATTCATTACGACTATAAATCAAGATATCATCAAAATAAACAACCAAAAATTTCCCAATGAAATGTCTTAAAACATGGTTCATCAATCTCATAAAAGTACTAGGAGCATTAATTAAACCAAAAGGCATGACCAACCAGTCATACAAGCCAAAATTTGTTTTGAACGCTATTTTCCACTCATCGCCTGCTTTCATTCGAATTTGATGATAACCACTACGCAAGTCAATTTTAGAGAAAATAACAGCATCACTTAATTCATCTAGCATATCATCTAAGTGAGGTATAGGATGACGATATCGAATAGTGATATTATTAATTGCTCGACAATCTACGCACATGCGCCAAGTACCATCTTTTTTAGGAACTAATATAACAGGAATTGCACAAGGGCTTAAGCTTTCACATATGTACTCCTTGTCGAGAAGCTCTTGTACCTGTTTCATAATTTACTTTGTTTCCTCGGGGTTGGTGCGGTCTGGTGGTCGGTTGGGTAACATCACTCCTGATATCAAATCAATTTGATGCTCGATCCCACGGATTGGTGGCAAACCAGCGGGTACCTCTTCCGGAAAGACATCACTATATTCCTGCAAAAGCTGAGATACACCACTAGGAAGATATGTTGAGTCGTCAGTAGAAAGCAATCCATCCTTATATAAAAGGACAATGTGCACCAAATTGGGATCCTCTGCAAAAGCTCTCATTTCGGATTTGGTGGCTAGCATAACTAAACCTTTCACTCCCTCATTTTTATTTTTACCATTTTGTTTGACTTTAAGGTGACTCTCACTCACGGATTGTGGAATATCTCTCTTTTTCTCATTCTAAACTTTTACCTCTAATTTCCTTTTATCGGCATGAACGATTTGTGTAGGGGTAAGGGGATGCAATACCATAAACTTGTCGTTCCACTTGAGCTTGTAGCAATTTGTCCGCCCGTCATGAAAAACTCGACGATCAAATTGCCATGGACGTCCCAACAACAAGTGACACACTGACATTGGAACCATATCGCAGTCAACAGTATCTTCATAATCACTAATCTTGAAATTTATCTTCACCGTATGACTTACTTTCACTTCGCCAACATCGCTAAGCCACGGAATATGATATAGATGAGGCTCATACTTTAAGCCTAATTTTGTTCACATCTCTTTGCTGGCCAGATTATGGTAACTGTCTCCGTCAATAATAACTTTGCAAACGTTACCGCCAACGGTTGCCCATGTCTGAAATAAATTGCATCGTTGCTCTACAGACTGTTTCTCAGACACACTAAGGACACGTGGTCTACATACAAGAAAATGCTCAGCGTCTGGAGTCCCCGGTCGACGGTCCACTTGTTCGTCCGTAGAAGTCGTGTCATCACAATCAGCAAATGGATTAATGTATTCTTCCTCTAAAATATACCCCTCATCAGTGAGAATCATAACCTTGTTATTTGGCCAATCTTTCCTGAAGTGTCCAAGTCCGCCGCACTTGTGGCATTCCTTATGGCGTGCACGAGTTGAGGAACCCATAGAAGACGCCCCACTAGCAGCAGGTGCCGCTGATCTTCGTGATGGCGACGGCGAAGGATCATTCTTTTTTCCCTGCTGAACTATGATTCGCGGACGTGTTCTCAGGTTGTGTACTACGACCCGAGGAAAATCCCTTGCTGTACTGTGAAGCTGACCCTTGTGAGTAACGTTGTCATGTTGCATATTTATTATCTTCAATGACTTGCTTCTCAGCCTCTCGTGCCTGATGCATCAGTTCGATCATAGTAGTGTATGGATGGTGATTGACAATTCGTCTAATGGAATAATTCTTTTCTTTTTTTTTTTGAGATAAAGTGGCTGCATCTGTATTAATTTATAACCAAGTCAGATACAATACTATCTGCAACATCTAAACCATACCTTACACAGTTTATTCTTGCAGCCTTCTTTAGCCATCTTATGAGCAGCCTTGTTCGTTGTTCGTCGTACCGCTCGCACCGTAGTCTCATCAAAGCCCCGGAGGAGGTCCTTTATTTCCGAAACTATCTGACCATAGTTAGAGCAATCCTTCTCCTTCCCATTGAGCTTCGCAGCAACCTCGATTCTGTCTATCTCCAAAATGATCCGCTTGCATTGAACTTCCCCAGCCACCAGTAGGCCTCTTTTGCACGCCATCAGTTCCGCTCCCTCTGCATCAAATACGTGGGGAAAAAATGGCATGCTCCGGCAACAAAGCTTCCATGATGGTCTCGGATGACCACCCCACCCCCACCTAAATCTTCTGTGGAGCGAAAAGCCACGTCGGCGTTCACCTTTTGCCACCCCTCGCTCGGCGGTGTCCAGCATTCTTTGGCCTTTGCTGATGACGGGGTAGTAGTGCCATGGATATTGTACCACTCCTCCATGCCCTCAAGGGTTTTGCGAATCAGTGCTCTTGGATCCTCCACTCGACAAGACTCCTGGGCATCATTTCGTGTCTGCCACAGGTTGTAGATAAGCATCATCACCATGGCAGCCACTCTTCCTTCCAGCTTCCCTATCCAATCCAGGAGCCAACCTTTGAGAGCCGAATGGCAAGACAGATCTAACGGTGGCTTGTCAATAGATACGCCCAACTCTTTTTCTAGCAGACCCCATGTCATCGCTGAATGGGGGCAGGACCAGAAGCGACGGAGTAAGCTCTCCTCTTTGTAGCACACTAGACAGATTACCCTGTCTTTTATACATCTGTGTTTGAGCTCTCTCCCCACCGCTAGTCCGTTCTCCACAAGCCGCCAGAAGTGCACCTTAACCTTCCCTGACACATTGGTGCCCCACATCGAGAGCCACCCTCTATGTTGCTCGCAAGAGCGCGACGACTCATGCGTGCCCCTTCTTTGGTTCTTCCTTTGGATCGCCAGGTGGTATGCCGTATTGACAGAGAATACGCCAGATTTGGTGTGATTCCAAGCAAGGAAGTCTACCGAGCCAGGTTTTCCCACCTGAGTTTTTAAGATATCTTGCACATCGATCTCGCAGAAGAACTGCATCAGTTCTGCCTCATCCCATGCCCCTCCACCCGGCAGTAAAAAGTCTGTAACCAGCTCCGGGCAGGTCTCCTCTTTGCATCCCAATGGATGTTTTGCACTATTTCTTGGAATCCATTTGTCCTCCATTATTTTCACGGATGCACCATCCCCAATTCTCCACTCTCGTAGCAGTTCCCTCCCATGAACGATGCTCTTCCAAGTGAACGAGCCTCGTTTCGGGCATGTGGCAGAAAGAAAGTCGTCGTCTCTGAAGTACCGAGCCTTTAGGACCTTAGCGCAAAGTGACTCCGGATTCGTTAGAATCCTCCACCCCTGTTTAGGTAGGAAGGCTTGGTTGAAACATTCATAGTCCCTAAACCCCAGCCCTACTTTATCCTTCCTCTTGCACATCCTATCCCAGGCCACCCAATGGACCTTTCGTTGATCTTGTGTGTCCCCCCACCAGAATTTCGAGGACACCAAACTCAACGTTTTGCACTGTTTTTTGGAGAACCAGAAGCAGCTCATCGGGTATGCGGGAACCGCCTGAAGAACAGATTTCACAAGAACCCCTTTTGCTTCCTTCGACAGCCCCTGTCCCTTGAAACCTTTCACTTTTGCCTAGGAACGATCTGTGACATACTTAAAACACCCATCTTTTGATCGACCCACTACCGTAGGCAGTCCTAGGTAGCGCTTAGATAAGGCCTCGCAGGAAATACCAATACAAGATTCCGGTTCCTCTTTCAACTCAAAAGAGCAGCCCAGGCCAAAAAAGATAGAATATTTATTAAGATTCACCCGTTGACCCGGACTAGCCTCGTAGTCTTGAAGAACTTTCTTCAGAGAGAGCAAACTGACAGGGGTGGCTTCAAGAAAGACAACACTATCATCCGCAAACAACAAGTGAGTAACATGCGGTCCATGGGCACCAAACTGAACCCCTCGGAGCAGATTGTTAGCTTGGGCCTCCTTCAGGAGAGCAGAGAAACCCTCCACACAGAATAAGAACAAATAGGAGGATAACGGATCTCCCTGCCGCAGTCCTCTTGAAGGGAGGAAAACCTCAGACACCCCTCCATTCAGCTTGACTGGGAATCTCACCGAAGAAAGACAGCGCATGACCATCTTGACCCAACACTGATCAAACCCCAAATTCAGAAGCATTCTCTCCAGGAAAATCCATTCAACTCTATCATATGCCTTCATCATATCTAGCTTTACAGCACATAACGGTGTCTTCCTCCTCCGGGTCCTAATAGCATGGGTACTCTCACACGCAATTAGGACATTATCAGTGATCAGCCTCCCTAGGACAAAAGTGCTTTGCTCTTCCGAGATTAGAATGGGGAGGATCTACTTCAAGAGGTTGGCAACAACTTTTGATGCCAATTTGTATAGAACATTGCACAGGCTGACCGGCCTGAACTGTGTGAGATTAACTAGCGAGTTCACCTTAGGAATAAGCACCAGAATGGTGTCATTGAAGTCGACCGGACTGTCCCTTCCCGCCAAGAATCCTCTAACTTCCATGCAAACTTCTTGTTTTATCAGAGCCCAGTGGAATTGATAGAAGAGAGCAGGAAGCCCATCTGGGCCGAGAGCTTTTGTCGGCCCCATCTGAAAAAGGGCCACCTCGATTTCTTTATCTGTGATCTCTGCCATCAGGGCCTCATTCATTTCTGGAGAGACGAACTCCCCAATCTGATCAATGATATGATCCGTGTGAGAGGCGCCTTCCGAGGTGAATAGCTTACCATAGAAAGTCCTCGCCCACTCCCGCATCTCCTCATCAGTCAAGCAAAGGCTATCGTCCTCCTTGTGGAGTACCCGAATCAAGTTCTTTTGTCGCATGTGCGATGCACGATTTTGGAAGTATCTGGTGTTATGGTCCCCTGCTTTGAGCCATTCCTGTCTTGATCTCTGCCTATACATCACTTCCTCCCTACCATAAACCTCATGGAGCTGGTTCTCTATATCGCGAACTTCTTGCTGAGAGCCTGTGACTAAGGAACTTGACTTAGCCTCCTCCAGTTTGGTTCGAAGGAGTTTTATTTGCTGTCGCACCAAGCCAAACACCTCCTACCTCCACTATTTCATATGAGTAGAGACTCCCTGTAGCCTCTCCCAAAGGTTAGCCACCTCATTGCCACGTGTCTGATGAGCCTGCCACGCGTCCTTCACCATATCCTCATATGTCTCATGGCTTGTCCACATCTCCTCATACAAAAAGCCTCTGGTTTTTGGACCTCTCCTCTCGGGCTCCCCCTCCACCTTAATAAGAAGGGCGAGATGATCAGTTTCTTCTATCGGAATATGCTGAGCAAGAGAATAGGGGAACAGCTGCAGAAAATCCTTTGAAGCGGTAGCACGGTCAAGTCTCGCCTGAATGTTGGCCTCCCCCTCTCGTCTATTGCTCCAAGTGAAAGGATAACCCGAGAACCCCATGTCTGTCACGCGGTAGTCCGCCAGGTAGTCCCTGAACTGAGCCATGAGCTCTTCAATCCGTTCGATACCTCCCATTTGTTCATCCCATGTTAGAACTTCGTTAAAATCCCCGGCACAAAGCCACAGCAGGTTGTCCTGGGATCGTAAGAACCGCATAATCTCCCAAGTTTTCTGCGAAGATCAGACCGGGGCTCCCCATAGATTCCAGTGAATCTCCAGGAGATGTTATCACAAGTAATCTTTGCATCTATATAGTATTGACACCAGGGCTTAACCTCCACCTCCACATCATCACGCCACCACAAAGCCAAGCCCCCTCCTTTCCCCTTTCCCTCAACACAAATGCCATGTCTGAAGCCCATGCTCCACTGCAGTTTCTCCATATACTTCTTCTGCTTTGTCTCACAGAGGAACACCACCGCCGGATTGAAGGATCTTATAAGATCCCGCAGCTCTCCCACAGCCGGGTCCAACCCCAACCCCCGGTTGTTTAGGGCAAGGAGATTCGTTGATCTCGACGGCCCTACCTCGCAGGGTCCACCGCTGGATCCTCAAGTCTAGTAAAAACCGAGTCATGTCTCTGCTCCGTTTGCATTACTGTTGGATCTTCGATCCTTTCAAACACCGACCCGGTGCGTGGCTTCTTCAACCTCTCCTCCGGGCCCTCTCCTGCCACATGCACCTGAACCGGCATCCACACCTGTTTAGCCCCTCTCTTTTTGTTGCGAGCACCCGGTGGCAGTGTGGAATTCTCCTTTGGGTGCTAAGCAGGGGGGGGTTCTCTCTCTCCTGGAGTAGGTGTCCCCCTTCTTAACTCTGGTAACTGCTCTTTCAACGGCCGGAGCCTTCCCCTGGTGCTGCAAACTCTCCCGCGCCATGTGGTGCTTCTCTGGACTCCGCACTTCCTCACCACCCCGCCCAGTCTCATCACCGCCAGTGCAGGACGAGGACGAGTATTCAAACTCCCTTGTCAAATTTTTGCGAGGAGCGATATCCCAGATCGTTACCCCGATCCTGTCTCGTGAGTCCGAACTCGCTGATCGCCCGCTATAGCTCCCCGTAGACATGGAAGGCCTTACTTGGGATGGGGGCTTCATTGTCCTTTTCGGACAGGCCCTCAGCTACTCACCCCACTATTGCACCTCCGCCTTCTCAGCTGAGCACCCCTCATTTGCATGGACCAAACAGCCACAATCAAAACAGAAATGAGGGATCTTCTCGTACTTTAGATCAAAACAAGATCCTTCCTCATCCTCCTCATTTTCCTTTAAGCTCATCCCCCGCAACAAAGGTTGATCAACCCGGATAGACATTCTTATGCGTAGGTATTTACCCCATGCAAAGCCATCCTCATCCACTTCCACTGAGATAAACTTTCCAATCCATCCTCCTATGATCTCCCCATAGGTCTTGTTCATCATGTCCATGGGTAAATCCAGCACTCTAACCCAAACATCACCATGTTAAACACCATATCTGATGGCCTTGAGGAGGCATCAAAATCCTTCAACAGTACCACGTGGAAATCAAACTGCCACGGACCACTCTTCAGCACATGTTTGCAATCACCCTCAGAAGTGAAACGTACCACAAATCTGTTGTCAGCCAGCTCCTTGAATTGAGCAGGACGGTGGAGACCCCATGCCCTCTCCATTGCGCGCTGCAGACCACTCAACACCAATCTGCGTGGAGAGCAAACCTTGCCCACCACTGCCCATCTAGGCTTAGGCATTTGGATCGACTCAGTGTTTCTGATAACCAAGCCCGTCGCCTCCTTATCTATCAACAAGAGGTCACCCAACTTAGCAGACAGGCCCGCCGCTAGGTCGTTCGCGCCCGCCTTCACCGGAGATTGAGACGGCGTCCTCTGCATAGCTCGCCCACGACCCCCCGATCCTGCCGGAGAACGGGCGTTTGACCTCGAACCAGCTCCGCTCTGGCCATCGCCCCTAGGGGAATGCCTAGATTGCATCCTTGACGAACCGCCGCCTCGACCCGCCGAGCGATCTGGGGAAGCCATCTCCACCACACCAAACCGCTACTCCCCTCGCCGGAGCAGGGGTACACCCAAACACCACCGCGGGTCAGATCTCGCCGTCGAGACCCTAGCCGCCGTGGAACAACTCACCCCTGAAGCGAAAAACCCTAGACCTAAACAATCGCCCTCGCGATCGCCACTAGCGTATTTCGGTTACGTGGTGGACCTGTTTTCGTCATAATTGTATTCTGTAAAGGACCTAATGGAATAATTCAAACCTGCATTGAAACGTGCCATGGTTTGGTCTTGTGTTTCAGGAACATCAGCGTGTATAATTATTTTCTCCATTTCTTTATAGTACTCATCAATTGTCTTTGATAATTGTTTCAAACCAACTAGCTTCTCGTAGAGCGAACGCTTGTAATTTTTGTGAACAAAACGCGCTCTCATATGTCGTTTCATCTCCTCCCAAGTAGTGACACGAGGCTCATGGAACTCCATTCTTTGTTGAACACAACGCTCCCACCATGCAGCAGCATATCCATCCAAAGCGGCAACCGCGGGGTCCAACTTGCGCTGATTGGAATAGCGGTTCATACAGAACAATTTGTCAAACTTCAGCTCCCATGCAAGATAGTCCTCAACCTCCTCAGTACCATCAAAAGTGGGCATTATGAACTTGGGCCTGGTAATTACATCATCATCATCCTGCTGGCGACGATTGTGAGCCTGCTGAAATTGTTGCCCACGTGGAGATAAGCGGTCATCGTCATTGTAGTCATCATAAATAGGGGCAGCTGCATAGTCACCGGGTATATGTGCGTCCTGCATGTCATGTCTGTGGAGACTAGGAACACCCCTGGCGCACTCACCATGCGGATCCCGTGGGTGAACACCATAAGCGTCATGGTTGTAGGCACCAAATTCAGCCCCTTGAGCAGCCGCTTGGCCACCTCCTCCTCTACCGTTTCTATGGCCACGCCCCATAGCTGCACATGCCATGACATCGGCAGCCCAACGCTGCTGCGCTGTTTCGCGCACTTGACGCAGTTGTGCCTCCTCACGCTGCTGCGGCTCAGTGTCAGGTTGTTTGCGATGTTGTTCACCCTCTTGGTGATGTTCACCTATAGCATGAGGATTATGCGCACTCCCAGCAACTCCACCTGCACTACTCTCTACCAAGGTGGTGAGTCTAGCTATCGCGTCAGACGTCTCCTTGTGACGCTCATCCACCGTCAAAGACATCTTCTGAAAGTCTGTCTCTAGATTGTCCAAAATGTTGTGCACACTCGCAACATCATTATGTAGCAAGCTGACCGCCTCCGTGAACTCCTCGAGAAGGGTAGCACGAAGAGAATAGTAGTGCATTGAGGTCATCAGAGCCACAGGATCACCCAAATCATGTTTGTGCAAGTCATCGGTTCCTGCCATGGACACAAAAACAAAACACAACAAAACCAAGTGAAAGTGTATATGTGGATTTATAAAAACTCTCGCCGCTCACAACTCTTAAATCTGAGACAAAGTAAGTTTTACCCTTCCGAATGAAATTAAGAGAAGCAACACTGACGCTCGAAGTAGCAACAATCAACCAAGATTATTGTATGAGCAAATACCAAGAACCACAACTTAATGCAAGACACGGGTGTTTTTAGTGGAGCTTGATGGGGTAACCTATCAAATTCTGCAATCAAGATTGTCGAGCTAGGTAGCAATCCAAACGTATACCACAATGCCTAATTGCTGATCAATAAAAATATGAGAAGAAAAGATAGCAACTCACACGTGGAGATTAATGGGACCGATGCAACTTTAGGAATGCGCAAAAACTAGATATATGTGAAAACAAAAGCACGATGTTGCAACGGTACAAGGAGAGACACTAGCTATTGCTCGAGATGAAAAGAGGCACACGATTGCTCAAACTAAATGTGCGGGTAAGAACAAACTTGAAATTGCTGAATGTTCCTTCAAAGTATATGATAAAGACGAGTTGTACTATAGGCCAGATTGTTTTTCTCTTCTTCTTTTTTTTCGATTTTTTTTTTCTTTTGCTTTTTTTTTGGCCAACGATCAGAATTAAAGGAAGTACCAAGGAACAACTATAACCACACTGATACGAACGATCACAACTTGATGAAAAGAATAAACTCTTTTTTTATTGAGCACACGAATCCTATAGAGCAGCCTCTCGAGCAACCCTAAAGCTAGTCTCGATAGGTGATGGATACGCAAAGATGTATAGCTCACTAAACTCAACAAAAGATACTCTAAATTACTGATATTTTTGTGGGAAATTTTCTGTATACGACACAACTATAGACAGAGAAACGCGGAAAATTCAAGGCTAAGGTACGCAAACGGAAAATTGACCAGCAACTAAAACACGATGAACGAGTGGAATACGACCTAACAAAACGCACCAAAAACAGAATTAACTATGGCTAAGGGATTTTTTTTGGCTTTTCAGGTGTATAGGACAGAAAATAAATCTACGACTATGAGTAAAGAAATTCTACTGAATTGTTCTGGAATCTGATACCAAGATGATACGGGTCGCCTGATCTTCTCAGTAGAACGGTGGATAATTAGTGTTTGTCTCGAATATCACTCAGTCGTACACCACACGCCACTGCACGGACTTGCGGCTCTATGGATATTTGCTCGACACGCACCAGATTGGTCGTCGCTGACTACGAAGCGGAGATCGCCAAGCCCTCAATTCCAAGCGGAAAAGCAAACTTGACCTTGATCTGCAGATGGAAACACGATGTCGCCCAATCCCTCTCACTAACCCTCGTATGAGCTATGGAGAAGAGGAACAAGCAAATATTGCAATGTTTCAATCTGAAAATTATACGTAGTCTTCCCTAGTTGCTATCGGTCTTGGGTATATAAAAGTCTAGATGGATGCCTAATCTGACTTGGTCCGGTCTCCTAATTAACTGGTCTAAAACGACGTTACAAACCGACCCGTGTAGGTACAGTCCATATATGGCAAGCAGGCCCTTTTCTTCAAATAATTAGAAACCCGGATGGATTTTAATACGTGTGTTGCCTGTGTTGCCATACGTACTAACTAATTCTATCTTTGACTAGGTCCTTTCCGACTCCATATTTTAATGCACATGGATCAGCTTCCACGCCTCCCTCCCACTGCTTCTTTTGTATGTACGTCTTTGTATTCTCTCCATAGACAGAGTACTCGCTAACAGCATCATCTTCCGGAAGTATGGATTTGGAGTAATCGTCGACATATCTGAGTACAAATAATTCAGGCGATTTGGGTAGTATAAAATTCTCAGAAAATAAATTGATGTACTCGTTAAGGATTAAATTCACCCGTTGTTGTAGTGCTTTCGCTCGAGCTCGCGTGATCGGAACAGTTGGCATCTCAATGCGAATATCTTTTTCTTTTACTTGTGTATCTTAATCAACAACTGGAGAATGTGGCAATATAGTAGGTATGCCCTCATCAAGTTCAATCCTAATTGAGCTTCCATTAAAATTATCATCCACTGGACGATTTTAGTGATCACACTATCCCAATCCGCTACACCACCCCCGATCATTACGGCCAGCAATGCAGTTTTAAAGATAGACATTCCTCAATGTCAATCACATCATCTATGTGACCCATGCTCGACCTTTCGGTCTCTTGTGTTTTGAGTCCATGTCTACACATGCTAGGCTCGCCAAATCTAACTTGTGTATATTTGTAGTGCAACATGGCTTACACCCACTGTATGCGAACACAGATATGTCTGACACCCGATCGTCATGGCCTGCCTCATACCGAAGAACTTTTCTGGTGGTGCACACACAAGAGAAACACTATCATTGGAATTATATATAATACTTGCATATAATAAGATGTAAAAAGGTATCAACATCACATGTATATTGTGATATGGTCGTTATTATTGAGCCTTGATCTCCATCGAGCGCTCCGGCATGATCTCTATCTTGCCCCTGGTTTGAGCAGGTCGTCCATCGAAATGATGACTATTACTATACTATTTAGTAACAGAAAAGTAAACTACTTTACCTTCGTAACGACCAATACCATATCATAACGCAATCCCTCCTTCAAAACAAAGTTAGATGCCTCTACTTTATCTTTTGCAAGTTTTACGTGGTTGTTAGGACTTTCGTAATAGAACCGTTTCTAATCTATGAACTTTCCAACCACAACATAGATCCAACAGTTATCTCTACTACACCCTTTTCGGGGCCCTCCGTTGTAAATGCTATATCAACTATTGAATGAGAGACAGACACCCTCTAGTCACTTATACGGAACAAGCCGTATGTCGAGCGTGGAACCAATCTCGCGTACGAATACGCGTAAGGTTGGTCCGGGCCGCTTCATCAAACAATACCATGATATAAACAAGTACATATTAGAGGGTAACTGTTGGAATTATGCCCTAGAGGCAATAATAAAGATGTTATTATTATAATTCTTGTTCATGATAAAGTTTATATTCCATGCTAGAATTGTATTAAGCGGAAACGTTAATACTTGTGTGGTCTGTGAACAACACCGTGTCCCTAGTACGCCTCTATGGACTAGCTCATTGATCAATGATGGTTAAGGTTTCCAAACCATAGACATGAGTTGTCAATTGATAATGAGACCATATCATTGGGAGAATGATATGGTGGACAGACCCAAACTAAGCGAAGCAATTAGATCGTGTCATTGTGTTCATCTTTGCGAAGCTTTTCCTATGTCAAATATTGTATTCCTTAGACCATGAGATAATACAACTCCCTGGTATCGGAAGAAAGCTTTGAGGTCATCAAACGTCATCCTATGAGAGGGTGATCATAAAGGTGTCTCTCAGGTGATCGGAAAGTATCTGTTGGGTTGTATGTATCGAGATGGAATTTGTCCCTCCCAAGTCGGAGAGATATACTTCGGGCCCACTCGGTAATCGATATCAACACCGCTTGCAAGAATGTGGTTAAGGAGTTAATCACAAAGTGATATCGGATTACGGAACGAGTAAAGTACTTGCTATGAACGAGATTGAACTAGGTATGACGATACCGACGATCGAATCTCGGGCAAGTAAAATATCGCGAGACGAAGGGAATATATATATATGGGATTGATTGAATCCTGGCATCGTGATTCATCCGATATGATCATCGATGAATGTGTGGGAGTCAATATGGGTGCCCAGACCCCGCTGTTGATTATTGATAGAAGATCATGTCTGCATATTCTCGAACCCGCAGGGTCACACACTTAACGTGTCTCGACGCTAGGATAGATTGGATACTTGGTTTATGAATTTTTGTTCGGAGTCTCGGATGGGATCCGGGACATCACGAGAGGTTCCGGAGTGGTCCGGAGAATAAGATTCATATAAGGCAGTGCAGTTTTTGGAGTTTGGAATTGTTCCGGATTAATCGGTATTGTACCGGAAGCTTCTAGAACCTTCCGGAAGGGTACCAACGTGGCCCCACCTTCCGGGAGGGGGCATGGGCCTATGAGGGAGTGTCCTGGCCGCATTGGGCCAGGGGCACAAGGCCCCATAGGGCCCAGCCGATCCTAGATAAGTTTAAATCGTTTAAACTAGAGATAAGATAGGGTTTCTAGAAGGGAGAGTTTAAATCGTTTAAACTAGAGATAGGCTTGGAGGATGGGCAAGGGCTGGCCGCACCCTCCCCCCCTCTGTATATAGAGGGCTGGTGCGCCCCCTCCCCCCCAACCTACACCTTCCTCCAAACCCTAGTTGCCCTGCTGCCCTCCTCTCTCCCTCCCGACTGTTTGTAGGCGAAGCCCTGCTGCAGAAATTCTTCACCATATACACCATGCCGTCGTGTTGTAGATCCAATCTATCTCTCCACCATACTTGCTGGTCCGAGGAAGGAGGAGACGTCGAGGTGCCGCACGTGTGCATCTCACGGAGGCACCGCCACTTGTGGTGCTGGATCGGATCGGATCGCGAGGAGGAGAAGCGAGTACGACTACATCACCCACGTTCCGACGAACGTTCCGCTATGCGAATCTTCAAGGGTATGAAGATCTAATCCAATCTCTCTCGTTGTTTGCATCTCCTAGATTAGATCTTGGCTTTCCCTCTGTTCGCTTCCGTAGAAAATTTTGATTTACTATGCTGCAAAACCCTTCAGTGGTATCAGAGCTAGATCTATGCGTAGATGTGATTCACGAGTAGAACGCAACATGGTTGTTGCGGGAGTTGATGTTTTCTGTTGCAAGCCTCTTGTTTGTGTTCTTCTTATGACGCGGGATAGTGAGATTGAAGCGGTCCAGGCCAACCTTACGCGACGTCGTTCGCGAGACCGGCTCCGCACTTGACGTGTGGCTTGTACCACACATGCGGCTGGTGGATGTCAGTTTCTCTCACTATAGTTGTCATGGGATTAACACCGGAGTTTGGCAACCATAATATCACCGTTGTGGCTTTCCGTAGGTAAGAATCGTTCTTAGCATCTACTCCCATAAGCCACGTAAAACATGCAACAACAAAGTAGAGGCGTCTAACTTGTTTTTGCAGGGAGTGTTTTCTGTGATATGGTATGGCCCAAGATGTGATGTGTATATTGTATGCGATGATCATGTTTTGTAATGTTTCACGACTTGCATGTCGATGAGTACACAACCGGCAGGAGCCATATGGTTGTCTTTATAATTGTGTATGACCTGCGAGTCAACTTCTTATACGCCATGTAATAGCTTTACTTTATCGCTAAGTAGTTAGCAATAGTTGTACTTGCTATTCGTGGTGGAGGCAATCATGGTGGAGTGATGGAGATCATGCCGGAACGCACAAGATGGAGATCATTGCGCGAAGATTGGCTATACCATGTCACATAAAGTTATATGCATGTGATGTTTATCCTTTTATGTATCTTATTATGCTTAGATCGCGACGGTAGCATTATAAGATGATTCCTCACTTAAAGATCAAGATAAAACTGTGTTCTCCCCATGTATGCACCGTTGTGAAAGTTCGTCGTGTCCAAGCATCACGTGATGATCGGGTGCTATAGACTCTACGCTCACATACAACGGGTGCAAGCCAGTTTTGCACACGCGGAAATACTTGGGTTTGACTTGACGAGCCTAGCATGTACAGACATGGCCTCGGAACACATGAACCGAAAGGTTAAGCATGAGTCATATGAATGATATGATCGACACTTCGTTGTCCACCATTGAAGCCACATCTCTTCTCGTGAAGATCGGATTAGGTGTGGTGAATTTGGATCGTGTTCACTAAACAACTTGAGGGATGTTGAATTTAGTGGGAGTTCATCTAGTAATTTGATTAAGTTGAACTATTTATCATGAACATAGTCTAAATTGTACTTGCAAATACTGTAGATCACATGGCCAAGTCCAACTTCAACTTCAACGTTTTTGCTGAGAAAGAAAAGCTTAGAAACAATGGGTCTAACTTCACCAACTGGTTCCGCAATCTAAGAATCATTCTGTCTGGCGGACAAAAGGACTATGTCCTTGAGAAAGCGTTAGGTAACCCCCTGCTGCAACTGCGCCGGCTGATGAGAAAGCTGTCTATCAGTCGCGCAAAGATGATTATGGTGTGATTAAGAGCACCATGTTGTTTGCTATGGAACCGGAACTTCAAAATCGTTTTGAAAACTATCCCGGGCCCTTTGAGATTCTCGAAGAGCTGAAAACCATGTTTCAGACTCAGGGCCGTTCTGAGAGATATGAGATCTCCGAGAAGTTCTTTAACTGCAAGATGGAGGAAGGGAGTTCCGTTAGTGAGCACGCCATTAATATGTCGGGCTACACTCAACGCCTTGAGCAACTGGACTGCAAGATTCCAGAGGAGCTCAAGATTGGCAGGGTTCTGCAATCACTCCCTCCCAGCTACAAAAGTTTTGTAGTGACTCACAATCAGATTGGTTCCACTGATACGATCACCGAGCTCTTCGCAAAGCTGAAGGCTGTGGAGGTGGACATCAAAAAGGATAATCATGTGTTGATGGTCAACAAGCCCTCCTTTAAGAAAGGTAAAGGTGCAAAGAAGCCCTTCAAGAAAAGCGGCGGCAAGCGCGTTGCCCCTGCTGAGAAGAAGCTCAAGTCTGGTCCTAAGCCGGACACTGAGTGCTTCTATTGCAAGGACAAGGGTCACTGGAAGCGCAACTGTCCGAAGTACTTAGCGGACAAGAAGGCTGGCACCATCAAAGGTATATTTGATATACATGTTATTGATGTTTTCCTTACTAGCCCTCGTTGTAGTGCCTGGGTATTTGATACTGGTTCAGTTGCTAATATCTGTAACTCGAAACAGGTGCTACGGAATAGACGACGGCTTGCGAGGGATGAGGTGACGATGCGCGTTGGCAACGGATCAAGAGTTGATGTGATGGCCGTCGGCACGCTCTCCTTAGTTTTACCTTCGGGATTAGTTTTAAACCTTAATAAATGTTATTATGTGCCTGCGTTGAGCATGAACATTATTTCTGGATCGTGTTTATTGCAAGACGGTTATTCATTTAAATCGGAGAATAATGGTTGTTCTATTTATATGAGTAACATCTTTTATGGTCATGCACCCCTTGTGAATGGTTTATTTCTTCTAAATCTCAAAAGGGATGAAACACACATCCATAACATTGAGGCTAAGAGATGCAAAGTAGATAGTGATAATACTACTTATTTGTGGCACTGTCGTCTAGGTCATATTGGTGTAAAGCGCATGAAGAAACTCCATTCTGATGGACTTTTGGAGTCTCTTGATTTTGAATCATTTGACACATGCGAACCATGCCTTATGGGCAAGATGATCAAAACCCCGTTCTCCGGTATGATGGAGCGAGCAACGGACTTGTTGGAAATCATACATACCGATGTATGCGGACCGATGAGTGTTTCGACGCGCGGTGGATATCGCTATTTTCTCACTTTTACCGATGACTTAAGTAGATATGGGTATATCTATTTAATGAAACATAAATCTGAAACGTTTGAAAAGTTCAAAGAATTTCAGAATGAAGTGGAGAACCATCGTAACAGAAAGATTAAGTTTCTACGATCCGATCGTGGGGGCGAATATTTGAGTTATGATTTTCTCACGCATCTTAAAGCAAGCGGAATTGTTTCGCAACTCACGCCACCCGGAACACCACAGCGCAATGGTGTGTCTGAACGCCGGAATCAAACCCTATTAGATATGGTCCGATCGATGATGTCTCTTACTGATTTGCCGTTATCATTTTGGGGTTATGCATTAGAAACCGCTGCATTCACTTTAAATAGGGCTCCATCTAAATCCGTTGAGACGACACCGTATGAACTGTGGTTTGCTGCTAAACCTAAGTTATCGTTTCTTAAAGTTTGGGGATGCGAAGCTTACGTCAAGAAGTTGATGCCGGACAAGCTCGAACCCAAAGCGGAGAAGTGCGTCTTCATAGGATACCCTAAGGAAACTATTGGGTATACCTTCTATCACAGAACCGAAGGCAAAGTGTTTGTCGCAAAGAACGGTTCCTTTCTTGAGAAGGAGTTTCTCTCGAAAGAAGTGAGTGGGAGGAAAGTAGAGCTAGACGAGGTTATTGAACCTTCTCTTGAATTGGAGAGTAGCGTAGCACCTGAAATTGTTCCAGTGCCGCCTGCACCAACAATAGAGGAAGCTAATGACAAGGATCATGAAGCTTCGGACGATGCTGCTACTGAACGTCGCAGGTCGACAAGGTCGCGTGCCCCTCCTGAGTGGTACGGCAACCCTGTCTTGACAGTCTTGTTAGTAGAAGACAGCGAACCTACGAACTATGAGGAAGCGATGATGAGCCCAGACTCTGAGAAATGGCTAGAAGCCATGAAATCCGAATTGGGATCCATGAGTGAAAACCAAGTATGGACTTTGGTCGACCCTCCTAGCGACCGAAAGGCCGTTGAGTGCAAATGGATCTTCAAGAAGAAAACGGACGCGGATGGTAATGTTACCGTCTATAAAGCACGGCTTGTTGCGAAAGGTTTTCGACAAGTTCAAGGTGTTGACTACGATGAGACTTTCTCTCCCGTAGCGATGTTTAAGTCCATTCGGATTTTATTAGCAATTGCTGCATTTCATGATTATGAAATATGGCAAATGGATGTCAAGACTGCTTTCCTCAATGGCAACATTGATGAAGAGTTGTATATGATGCAACCCGAAGGTTTTGTCGATCCTAAGGATGCTGATAAAGTATGCAAACTTCAGCGTTCCATTTATGGACTGAAGCAAGCGTCTCGGAGTTGGAACCTTCGTTTTGATCAAGTGATCAAGAGCTTTGGATTTGTTCCAAATTTCTACGAAGCTTGCATCTACAAGAAAGTGAGTGGGAGCTCGGTGACGTTTCTGGTACTATATGTGGATGACATATTGATTATTGGAAATGACATCGACATGCTTAACGATGTGAAGAGTTATTTGAACAAGTGTTTTTCAATGAAAGACCTAGGTGAAGCTGCTTATATATATTGGGCATCAAAATCTATAGAGATAGACAAAGACGCCTGATAGCTTTAAGCCAGAGTACATACCTAGACAAAGTTCTGAAAAGGTTCAGAATGGATAAGGCATTGAAAGGTTCAGTGCCTATGTTGTCAGGTAAGATATTGAGCAAGGCTCAGTGTCCAGCTACGGTAAATGATAGGGAAGCTATGAGCAAAGTGCATTATGCCTCGGCCATAGGTTCCATCATGTATGCCATGCTGTGTACTAGACCGGATGTGTCCAATGCTCTTAGTTTGACGAGCAGATATCAAAGTGATCCAGGAGTGGAACACTGGACAGCCGTGAAGAACATCCTAAGGTACCTAAATAGGACTAAAGAAATGTTCTTAGTCTATGGGGGTGATGAACAGCTCGTCGTAAAAGGTTACGTCGATGCTAGTTTCGACACCGACAAGGATGATGCTAAATCTCAGACAGGATACGTGTATATTTTGAATGGAGGAGCTGTGAGCTGGAGAAGCTGCAAGCAAAGCGTGGTCGCGGGATCTACAGTAGAGGCGGAATACATGGCTGCTGCAGAAGCGTCAAGTGAAGGAGTTTGGATCAGAAACTTCATCACTGAGCTTGGCGTGGTTCCAAGTGCATTGGACCCACTGGAGATATTGTGTAACAACACTGGCGCCATAGCACTCGCTAAGGAACCAAGATATCATCCAAAGACCAAGCATATCAACCGCAAGTTTCATATAATCCGAGATTATATAGCAGATGGAGATCTGAAGATCAGCAAAGTACATACAGATCTGAATGTCGCAGATCCATTGACTAAACCTCTTCCACGTGTAAAACATGATCAGCACCTCAGTGCCATGGGTGTAAGATTGTTGCCAAATGTAAACTAGATTATTGACTCTAGTGCAAGTGGGAGACTGTTGGAATTATGCCCTAGAGGCAATAATAAAGATGTTATTATTATAATTCTTGTTCATGATAAAGTTTATATTCCATGCTAGAATTGTATTAAGCGGAAACGTTAATACTTGTGTGGTTTGTGAACAACACCGTGTCCCTAGTACGCCTCTATGGACTAGCTCATTGATCAATGATGGTTAAGGTTTCCTAACCATAGACATGAGTTGTCAATTGATAATGAGACCATATCATTGGGAGAATGATATGGTGGACAGACCCAAACTAAGCGAAGCAATTAGATCGTGTCATTGTGTTCATCTTTGTGAAGCTTTTCCTATGTCAAATATTGTATTCCTTAGACCATGAGATAATACAACTCCCTGGTATCGGAAGAAAGCTTTGAGGTCATCAAACGTCATCCTATGAGAGGGTGATCATAAAGGTGTCTCTCAGGTGATCGGAAAGTATCTGTTGGGTTGTATGTATCGAGATGGAATTTGTCCCTCCCAAGTCGGAGAGATATACTTCGGGCCCACTCGGTAATCGATATCAACACCGCTTGCAAGCATGTGGTTAAGGAGTTAATCACAAAGTGATATTGGATTACGAAACGAGTAAAGTACTTGCTATGAACGAGATTGAACTAGGTATGACGATACCGACGATCGAATCTCGGGCAAGTAAAATATCGCGAGACGAAGGGAATATATATATGGGATTGATTGAATCCTGGAATCGTGGTTCATCCGATATGATCATCGATGAATGTGTGGGAGTCAATATGGGTGCCCAGACCCCGCTGTTGATTATTGATAGAAGATCATGTCTGCATATTCTCGAACCCGCAGGGTCACACACTTAATGTGTCTCGACGCTAGGATAGATTGGATACTTGGTTTATGCATTTTTGTTCGGAGTCTCGGATGGGATCCGGGACATCACGAGAGGTTCCGGAGTGGTCCGGAGAATAAGATTCATATAAGGCAGTGCAGTTTTTGGAGTTCGGAATTGTTCCGGATTAATCGGTATTGTACCGGAAGCTTCTAGAACCTTCCGGAAGGGGACCAACGTGGCCCCACCTTCCGGGAGGGGGCATGGGCCTATGAGGGAGTGTCCTGTCCGCATTGGGCCAGGGTCACAAGGCCCCATAGGGCCCAGCCGATCCTAGATAAGTTTAAATCGTTTAAACTAGAGATAAGATAGGGTTTCTAGAAGGGAGAGTTTAAATCGTTTAAACTAGAGATAGGCTTGGAGGATGGGCAAGGGCTGGCCGCACCCTCCCCCCTCTATATATAGAGGGCTGGTGCGCCCCCTCCCCCCCAACCTACACCTTCCTCCAAACCCTAGTTGCCCTGCTGCCCTCCTCTCTCCCTCCCGACTGTTTGTAGGCGAAGCCCTGCTGCAGAAATTCTCCACCATATACACCATGCCGTCGTGTTGTAGATCCAATCTATCTCTCCACCATACTTGCTGGTCCGAGGAAGGAGGAGACGTCGAGGTGCCGCACGTGTGCATCTCACGGAGGCACCGCCACTTGTGGTGCTGGATCGGATCGGATCGCGAGGAGGAGAAGCGAGTACGACTACATCACCCACGTTCCGACGAACGTTCCGCTGTGCGAATCTTCAAGGGTATGAAGATCTAATCCAATCTCTCTCATTGTTTGCATCTCCTAGATTAGATCTTGGCTTTCCCTCTGTTCGCTTCCGTAGAAAATTTTGATTTACTATGCTGCGAAACCCTTCAGTAACAACTAAGGGATCAATGCCAGTATACTACTTGTGCGTACTGGCCGTACATCACTCCTACGCATAGATCGGCTCTGATACCACCGAAGGGTTCCGTAGCAGAAAACAAAAAAATTCCTATGATGGAATTTCCTAATGCGCAAGATCTATCTATGTAGTAATGCAGTAACGACCGGAGCATATAAAATGCATACCCTTGTAGACCGTACGCGATTAATGTTTCAAGGGTAACGTGGTTGAAGTAGTCGAACTCGTGGCCGAACCCAAGGTCGTGAAGCTCCTCGCAGGTCACCCCTTGCTCCATCTTCATCGTGCAACAACTCCGGCTCACGACATCCAAGGTGCCCCAAGTGTGCCCCCTCGCAGTTTCGTACACATACGGTGTACGATGACGACCTCCGGCTCCCCGATCCCGACGGGAGTGCGGAATTAGATCGCTGGCTAGGAATCCCTGTAGCACAACGGTGCGCCGCGGTGAAGCCTTGTTCGCACAACCCATACATGGGGCCATGGTCACAAGGTAGAGAGAGAGATGAGCGGAAGTCAACCAAAGGACCTCTCTATTTGGTGTTTGGTGTCGTGTCTAATCCCACCCATGGGCACCCCTTTATATAGGGGGAGGGAGGTGTGCCCTCCCCATTGGGTTTCCCATGTGGGACTAAACAAGGGAGAGAGGGGGAGGTGGCGCCATGGGCCCTAGGTCACCATGGGCCGGCTGGCCAGGGGTGGGCCCCACCCCGCGCACAGCCCAAGGCTGGCCAGGTGGGCCCCATGTGGCGGCTAGGCCTTGGCCCCTTTGGCCCTTGGCCCTTCCCTCTTGCGGTTTTCCCTCATAGGCCCTTTTCCCTAGGAATTTGGCCCATTAGTGGAATACCCTTTCAAATTATATTTTAATATTATATTAATATTAATTACATTAATTAACATGTAAATACATATTACAAAATCTGATTTGACCCGAAACACCTTTTGGTTCCCTTTCGATGTCCTCTGAACAACCTCGGAACTTTCTCAAAATGATTTCGGTTCTCTCATGGAACTTCTATGGTTTCCTTTTCTCTTTCATATTGTGATTCCAACTTACAAAGGATCTCTAGCTCATCATACCCTTAAGTGTATTTCCCCACGGCTCGGAAATGGCACAGACATGATCTCCATCAATGATTAATAGAGGGACCGGGATGCCCATAATGACCCCTCTGGATTCCATGATGATAATGTCATTTGAACTGTAAAACGTCGAGTTCAATTCCCTTTGTTTCTTTGATACGACTTGTCTGAGATCCGATCATTGGTATCACATACCTTGTTCAATATCGTTACCGACAAGTTCTATTTTACTTGTTACCTTGATATTACATCCCCGTGACCCAGTCATATGTTGCAACATTATGGATGTAATCTCATCAAGCCGGCCGTATATATCTAACCCATCACGTGGGTGAACAAATCCCGCTCTTGAGTGATATGTCATCTACTGTTCCTCCGAATACCTGAACATACCTTTATGATCACTGTATCACCAAGTGACATTTGATGCTATCTAAGTATCCTCGGGAGACAATGAGTAATATGATATCATGGTTTAAGGAGAAGGAGACTACATTTCTAACTATTGCAACAGTGAACTCTATGACTCGATTGTGTCGCAATCTTTGGGTGATGTCCATCACATCATTCACCAATGATATGACCTTGTTGTCAACTAGCATAAATGCCCCATGATCAGGAAACCTTGATCATCGCTTGACTAATGAACTAGTATGGATAGAGGCTATTAGGGACTTGGTTTGTTTCATAACACACGTGTACCAATGTTTCCACTTGATACAGTTATAGCACAATATGAAACTATTATGAACTATTTGAGATATGATAATAAAAACACCTTTATTATTTGCCTCTAGGGCATATCTCCTTCAATAGGTCTTGTGCTTGACAAAGTAAACGCTAGTTTTATTCCGCATTTGTTAAGCCCATCTCGTAAAAGTTTTAACCACCTATTGTAGGGGTTCCGCGTATGAAAACAATAAATTTTACCCTACGCCCCTGAACCCCTGAAGCTGCCAGGACCTATCTATTAGTAATACAGTAACAGGAGGGGCTTTTCGCGAACTTAACCTTGAAGACCGAAAAGCGTTGTCAACGCTCAGGAGAGCGTGGTTGATGTAGACGAGCCGAAGCCGACCTCAAGGTCGTGATGAAGTCCTTGCGCTCCATTGGCTCCAATGACTTGAGTGCCTCAAGTGCGACACCTCGCGGCGAGTTACACATGTTCGGTGCCTCACAATGACTCCCGCTTTCCCGATCCAGTAGCAGTTGCGGAAGTAGAGCTCCCGGATCCAAATCCCGCAGCGCGACGGCGCTCCCCGGTGAAGATGTCTCTCATTCGTGCAGTCCAGACTTGGGACCACGGTCACGTGAGAGAGAGGCGGAGAGAGAAAATATCAATTAGAGGTCCCCCCAAAAGTGAGAAGACCTTTATTGATTATTGGCATATTTTATTTGGCCAAATACCCCCACTATATATAGGGGAGGGGAGGTACTACCTCCCTCAAAGTCCCGGGGTGGGACTAAAGGAGAGGAGGGGGAGGGGAGGCTGCCGGCCACCTAGTGGGCTCCGCATGGGGGGGCTAGGCCCATCCGGCCACCCCCTTGCCCCTTCTCCCTCTCTCCTTTCCCTAATGGGCCCTCTCCCCTCCGGGAATTGGCCCATTAAGCCTTTGTCACTCGATACTTGCATTGCCCGAGATCTGATCAATGACATCGCCATGTCGTGTTCAATCTCGTTACTGAACAATGCTACTTGACTCGTTCGGACAAGTGATATCCCCGTGATCAAATCACACGTTGCGCAGCTATTGGATTCAACTTCTCCGAGTGGGCCCTTTGAGTATCTTCCCGTCACATGGACAGACAAATCCCGCTCTTGACATATATTTCCTCTATGGTTTCCTCCGAGTACCTGAACACACCTTTATAACCACTGTATTACCAAGTGGCGCTTGATGCTATCTAAGCACTCTCGGGAGACAGAGATTGATATAGCCTCGCGGTCTAAGGAATAGTCTGCGAGGATCCATTTCTAATCATCGTAACTTGAACTTCGTGACATGATCGGGTCACGATATTTAGGTTGGGTATTAGTTCATCATCTCATTCTCGGAATGAGATGACTTCATTTCCAACTGGCATAAATGCCACATGATCAGGAAACATGATCATCTGTTGACCAATGAACCAGTGACTAGAGTTTCACTAGGAACCCCTGGTTGTTTGTATATCACACGTGTATTGATGTTTCCAATCAAGACAGTTTTAGCATGATACAAAACTTAGTCATAAACTATATGAAATATGATAATAGTCCTCATAACTATTTGTCTCTAGGGCATATTTCCAACAGTCTCCCACTTGCACTAGAGTACAAATACACTAGCTGCATTTGTTCCTTAATCATTGGCACCATATATTTGGTACCCTGAACATGGTTGCTCATGGAAGAGGTTGAGTCTTGGGTCTGTACTTTACAGTCCCAAATCCTTTGCAACTTACTAATATCACCTTGATTGACATTAATACTTTATCATCACATGATAACATCTATGTGCATGCATCGTCGCTATGGCAGCAAAACGAGGCCTAATTCCAGGAATCTACAGTGACTTGAGATCAACCTCGAGGGCTTTCTCATGGGCACTGTGCCCTAGGACACATCATTCTACGTTAAAAGCAAACTAGCCCCGCCATAACATTATACAATACTTTAGATGGTACCCTTATCTATTATTATAAATGTATTTATCGAAACACCAGTGCACTCTGTGCAACTTTCGATGTTTTTGTTCACCTCTCTTCCTACTTGACTTCAATCGGTATTTACGGGAGTTTCCAACATATTCCCTTATAACATAACTCTTTATATTTTAAGATATGTCATCCTTATGGATTTGGAAAACATGTCTGAAGTTCTCTACTAGACACTACGGATAAACTCAGCTCAACATTCTGTGATTTGAACTTAATCACTTTTAAACGTTCCTTATTTGGATCACATATTATGGTAAGTTATCATCATGGTTTACTAAGATAGAACCTATGTCTCAACATAGTGGATGATGATCATCCTTTTCTTTCTTTCAACCATTGGTGTTCAACTTAATACTATTCCTAATTTGAGTTTTTAAGGACCAGTTCCTTAATTAACTTCTATTCTGAAATCCCTTTCAGAATCCCTTAAGGAATACCACATAATATCATAATACGCCTATTATCAACTTCTACATCTTATAAATCATTATTTATAATTATTTGCACTTTCATTCTTAACACACTTAAGAATTACTCCTATAAGCTCCCACTCAAAAATATGTCATTCACATATTGTTTTAGGAAGACTTTTATAGCTCCCACTCAATTTCATGCAAATTGCATATCTACTCATTGTTTTGAATAACTTCAAAATCCTTTGATCAAATATCAAACTTGGAGATTTACTATGAGATACTAGTATTGTTACTAGTTTTAAATCCACTAGACATTTAGCACACATGAATCAAATTCATTTGAATTTGTCCAAAACTTGACAAATTGTACTTTTTTCATTCACCCCCTTTTCCACTATGGCTTTGCAGTCATTTGGGAAAATTCCAAGTAACCCCTTTTACTTGTGAGATTCAGCAACTAATTGCTTTCTAATCTCAAGGGAATTTTGCTATTAGGATTTCTCATAATTTTAGTTTACCATTATTTCCTTAGTAGTTCGTAGGTATGTCATATTCCAAGAATCATGACAAATGATTCACAAATGTCTCCATACAAGATATGGATTACATTTTGAATCCTACTTCATGTAGTGAAAACACCAGTGGGGAAAACACAATGATCACTATCATTAATTCTTTCCATCGTGAAGAGAATCATTCAGGAACGTTGTCCGTTGCGCTTCTCAACACTCTGATGCAGGGATATGAATCATCATCGTGTTTTTCACTATCTTCCATTTGCTCCATAATTGAGAAATATCACTCAATGTGAACTTTCTTAAGAATGCACCAAAATCCAAGCAATACAAGTTTTGCTTCTCTTTTGGTTTAGCTATGGATTTCGTATTTAAAGTTTCCAATGAATACTCTACAAGGACTTATTCGCTATTGTTTTGGTTATATCGAATAACCCCAAAACTTTTACAACGATCCATACTATATATGGAGCCGTTCTCACGAATACAGATGGTTCACTATGTGTTTAATTTGAGTTCTAACTAATGGTCTCTACATCTACACTGCAATGATTTATTTGGCGCCTTCCATTCACCCACTTTGATATATAATATCACATTGTGATGCTTTGCATTTTGACGTTTCAAAACGCTTTGCATTTCACAATTATGCCATTTTTTATAAAGTCGAATTTCTTTAGTATTGATCAAATCATAGTAATTAGATTTTGTTTTATATTTATACCCTTTCTTGATGAAACACTTTGATCAAATCAAATGGTTTCATATTCATGTTTCCTTTGGTAAACTTCTTTACGCATTTAAACAATCATTTAATGATAATTACCATTTTCGTTAAAACACAATACATCGAATATGTATTAACTTTTAACAATTCATTGAACACTTTGTATTCAAGTAATACATGGTGTTCAAGTTATTTTGCCGAACTTAGGCATGATTTATATGTGATAAGAAATCGAATGACTTTCACATATTATCACATAACTTTGAAATTTAAACAATGGTTTTCATTCCGTAATGAAATATCATTTAAGTTGGGTATTTTAATGCATTTCAATATTTTACAAATGTTCATGCATTATCAATTAGTTTCAAACAGCAAGGATAATTCACACATAATCAAACAAGATATGAACACGAATAGAAATCATTCATAAAAGTAGAACAACTGTTTATTACAAACTCATATGAATAACCGTCTCACAAAGTGTGAGACACACTAAAGAAGTTCACAATATTTTGATTACAATAATCATCCTAAAACATAAACTAAATGATAAATGTTGAGGGAGAGTGTCGTTGTCCATCATCATCATGCTTGCCATCAGCATGCAATGTCACCTCCTCTCCAGCAAGCACCTCTCATGCAGAAGGACTTGTTTTCAGCAAAACAGAACAAGTATCAGATATACTTAACACTGCAAATGTGTTTGCAAGATTATAACATTTATAAAATTGTATATCAAATATATACCTTTGTCATTGATGACCTGAGCGAAATCTGGTTCAACCAACACATTCCTGAGATGTGTCACGAACCGGTGGAACTCCATTGATTCCGCGTCGCCCCTCATTACGCAAGTCCTGACTTGTGCTTGGTAGCTTGGTGGCAGCGACCGCAGCACAACGCCGTTTGCAAAAAAGCTCGTCATCCAGCTATCCAGGAAGTGTGCAGGCCTCATGTATACATCATGCATGCACTCCAAGTTGTCGTCCAGTGGTGAGTTCTCCTCCATCTTAATGGAGAGGAAGTATCCCATCAGCTCATGCTCCCATATGCGTTCTTGCTCCACGAAAAGTGTCCTAAGCTGTAGCATCACCGAACGAGGGTTGACATCACCCACGAAAGGCCACAGCTGATCCACCATTTCGAAACGCATGGTAACTGAAATGAAGGAGGCCATCTCACGATGGAGATAGCGGTCTTTCCGCTGCTCTGGGGTCTCTAGGTCAGTGGGCTGATCCAAATCGATCCCGTCGAGTATGTAGTCGACCACGTCATTCTCGCTAAGGAGAACGTGCAGACGCGTAACCCATATGGAGAAGTTTGATCCATCTCATCTGAGCTTCTCTCCTTCTAACCAATCAATCATCAACAGTAAAGGTGTCATCTACATTTATAATTGCAGAAGGAATTTAGACTAAGTTTATAATTAAATGAGTTAATAATAACTCCACTCAGAAACACCTATCCCCATAAGGGTTCCTAGTGATAACATGACCCCTATTAGCCACATCTCCCCCGATTAACATGGCCATCGATGTGGGTTCAAAGGTGGACGCTAAACATCGGTCACATCATTCATGCGACTCGTGCTCGATCTTTCGACCATCCATGTTCCGAGGCCACGCTTCTATGGCGTGCTAGGCTCGCCAACTCAACCTTAGTGTATTCTTTGTGCAACATGGCTTACACCCACTGTATACGAACGTAGATATGTCTGACACCCAGTCACCCTAGGTCGCCTCATACCGAAGAACTTTCTTGGTGGTGCACACTAAGGGGGAACACAATCGTTGGTAATTTTAACAGGGATCATCTTATTAGGCTACCATCAATTATCTAATACTAGCACACAATAAGATATACAAACAATAACATTGAATGTAAATGCGATGTGATATGGTCCTTCACGTCGTGATCTCCATCCGTCGTCACCGGATTCCGGCGCCAGGGTTCCGGCGCCGTAGACACCAGGTTACCGGTGTCATTCCGGCGTGGTAGTTCGTCACTTCCGTGACTATCTACTACTACGTAACAAAAGGTAATCACTTTACCTTTGCCACAACCATATCACAAAGCAACGCCCCCCTGCAAAACAAAGTTAGACGCCTCTACTTTATCTTTGCATGTTTTACGTAGCTGAATGGGCTTTCACACAAGAACCGTTCTTACCTACGAACTTTCAGCACAACGTTGATCAAGTAGTTGTCTCTACTACACCCCTTTCGTGGCCCTCCGTTGCAAATGGTATACCAACTAATGCGAGAGAGATAGACACCCCCCTAAGCCACTTTATACAGTACAAGCCGTATGTCAAGAGTTGACCAGACTCGCGAATGAACGCGTAAAGTCGGTTGGGGGCCGCTTCATCAAGCATTACTGCGGCATACACAAGTACACGTGGGAGGGTAACAACTAAAAGATCAACACCCACACGCTACATCTCGTGTGTTCTACCCGTACTAGTATTACTACGCATAGATCTAGCTCTGATACCACTGTAGGGGTTCCGCATATGAAAACAATAAATTTAACCCTACGCCCCTGAACCCCTGAAGCTACCAGGACCTATCTATTAGTAATACAGTAACGGGAGGGGGTTTTGCGAACTTACCCTTGAAGACCGAAAAGCGTTGTCAACGCTCAGGAGAGCGTGGTTGATGTAGACGAGCCGAAGCCAACCTCAAGGTCGTGATGAAGTCCTTGCGCTCCTTTGGCTCCAACGACTTGAGTGCCTCAAGTGCGACACCTCGCGGGGAGTTACACACATCAGGTGCCTGACGATGACTCCCGCTTCCCCGATCCAGCAGCAGTTGCGGAAGTAGAGCTCCCGGATCTGAATCCCGCAGCGCGACGGCGCTCCGTGGTGAAGATATCTCTCGTTCGCGCAGTACAGACTTGGGACCATGGTCACGTGAGAGAGAGGGGGAGAGAGAAAATAGCAATTAGAGGTCCTCCCAAAAGTGATAAGACCTTTATTGATTATTGGCATATTTTATTTGGCCAAATACCCCCACTATATATAGGGGAATGGGAGGTACTACCTCCCTCAAAGTCCCGGAGTGGGACTAAAGGAGAGGAGGGGGGAGGGAAGGCTGCCGGCCACCTAGTGGGCCCTGCGCGGGGGGGGGGGGGGGCTAGGCCCAGCCGGCCACCCCCTTGCCCCTTCTCCCTCTCTCGTTTCCCTAATGGGCCCTCTCCCCTCCGGGAATTGGCCCATTAAGCCCTTGACCATTTAAATTTATTTTTCTCTTTATTAAATAATTATGAATAAATGATTAAATCAATATTTAACATTCATTCACATATTATTCAACCTCCGTGGCTGTGGAACACTTCCACCTCCACTCCGGACATCCTCCGGACTTATCGAAACCCTTCCGGTTTTCTCTCTACTATTCTTCGGCGATTCCACCAATCCTATAAACACTCTCTAAGCATCATCAAGCCCTTAAGTGTGATACCCCACAGTTTGGGAACACTCCAGACATGGTCGGGACACTCCTGCACCAATAATCAACAGAGGGACCTGGATGGCCATGTGACTGTTGTGCGTTCCACGAAGATCTTTCGTCGTTTGAACCGGGACAATCGTGTCTTATTCCCTTTGTCACTCGATACTTGCATTGCCCGAGATCTAATCAATGACATCGCCTTGTCGTGTTCAATCTCGTTACTGAACAATGCTACTTGACTCGTTCCGACAAGTGATATCCCCATGATCAAATCACACGCTGCGCAGCTATTGGATACAACTTCTCGGAGTGGGCCCTTTGAGTATCTTCCCATCACATGGACAGACAAATCCCGCTCTTGACAGATATTGCCTCTACGGTTTCCTCCGAGTAACTGAACACACCTTTATAACCACTGTATTACCAAGTGGCGCTTGATTCTATCTAAGCACTCTCGGGAGACAGTGATTGATATAGCCTCACGGTCTAAGGAATAGTCTATGAGGATCCATTTCTAATCATCGTAACTTGAACTTCGTGACATGATCGGGTCATGATGTTTAGGTTGGGTATTGGTTCATCATCTCATTCTCGGAATGAGATGACTTTATTTCCAACTGGCATAAATGCCACATGATCAGGAAACATGATCATCTGTTGACTAATGAACCAGTGACTAGAGTTTTACTAGGAACCCCTGGTTGTTTGTATATCACACGTTTATTGATGTTTCCAATCAATACAGTTATAGCATGATACAAAACTTAATCTTAAACTATATGAAATATGATAATAGTCCTCATAACTATTTGTCTCTAGGGCATATTTCCAACACTATTCACCCCCTCCCCCTCTAGGTGGCATATGTGTCCTTTCACCACCCTTGTTCATATATGCGTTCATCATGCTCCTCTTCGACGATCATGTTATGCATGATCACACAAGAAGTTATCACCCCCCTCATATGATCATTGCTCCAGGTTCTAGCAGGGTGCCGCACAATAGCCCAACAAGATTGGAGCACACCAAATTGTTGGAAATATGCCCTAGAGGCAATAATAAAGTTGTTATTATTCATATTTATTTTTTCATGATAAATTTTTATTCTCTATGCTACAATTGTATTAACCGGAATCGTAATGCATGTGTAGAGTTATAAACAACATTGTGTCCCTAGTGAGTCTCTACACAACTAGCTCATTAGTTAAATGATGGTTAAGTATTCCAAACCATGAACATATGATGTTGATTCATAATGATATCATATCATTCGGAGAATGATGTGATGGATATACCCATATAATAAGTATAGCTTATGATCGCATCTTCTAGTTTTATTGCTATCACTTTCTGAATATGTCAAGTATAGTTTCCTCACACCATGAGATCATGTTACTCCCGAGCATCAGAGGAAATTAAACGTCACTTTGTAATTGGGTGATTATAAAGGTGGCTTCCAAGTATCTTTGATAGTGTCTATTGGGTTGCAAAAATCAAGACTGGGATTTGTTCCTCCGTATGATGGCGTGTAAGGTATCTCTGGGACCTCTTGGTAGTATAGCATCCTAAGAGCGTGCAAGCATGTGACTAATGTATTTGGTCATGGGGTGTAGCACCCCGATAAAACCACTACTAGAAAATCGTTGTGTTTTTGTTTTGTGCATCATCATGACCGCATGGTCATGTCATCATACCACATTGCATTTGAGCATCATCATGTCATCATGCATTTTGCCTAAAACTATTTTTCAAAATCTTATCTTTGTTTTCTAAATATCCCCATCTTATTTCAAATCAAAACCCTGGTGTTTTCGGATATCTTTTATTTGTCTAAAAACCTATTTGCAATATGTTTTGTTTTTCAAAGAAAATAAAATAAGTAAATAAAAATGTTTTATTGGGGGAGGCCGCCAGCCTGCCAGGCCAAAAGCCTAGCATGCCAGCAGCCTACTACCCGACCCAAACAAAGCTGGCCCAACCCAAACCCCACCTAACCTAGTCCCTGACCTAAACCCTAACCAACCCCGTTCCCCATCCGCCGCACCCAACCCTAGCTTCAGCCGAACCACGCCAACCACAGCAAGTAGTGGCAGTCACGCACACGACATGGTGGACGCACCCCGCACGTTTCTCCCTCACATCGCGACGCACGCGAGGCATGTGACCCAGCGCGCCACCCTACTCCTTGACAAAACCCGGCCCCATCCCATGGGTCCCATTCCCTCACCTCTACCGACACGCAACCACCCACCTCATATTCCCATCGCCTCAATCCCAGTCGCCTCCCCCCGAGCTACGCTCGCGCGCACCGCCGCAACCCTCCTTCCTCACTTCCCACCGTCAGCAAGCCCCCACACGCCCTGCGTCTTGCCATCGGCCACTGTCGGTCCCTACAGAGCATGCCTCGCCTCTGGCCTTGCAGCGCCGCCCAGAGGCCATGGCCAGAGCCTGCCGCCAGTAAGGTCGCGCCACCGTCTTTCGCCCGAGGCCGCCTCCTCTCCTCCTTGCGTCTCTTGCTTTCGCCGCACAGCGACCTTACCCTCCACCGCAGTCGTTGTTTGCCCCATGCTCGACTTCGTGCCTGGGACCCTGCCTGCGCCTGCCGCCGGCCAGTGCCCCTGGTGCCACCACCACTTCCAATCCCGGCTCCCTGTCGCCTCCACCCAGAGCCGCACCACTCTGGCTCTGCCTCGTGGGCCTCCACCACCAGGAGCTCCACCGCCGCCCCCATTCTCAACCTCTAGCCCCACCACTGCATGTGTCCTTGATCTCGCGCCGTCCTCTTTCCTAGTGCCACCTTGAGCTCCTCCGGCAAGGCCCCCCTCTGGCCTACGTCGACAGTGTCCTGCAGCACGCTCTCGGCCCGGGGTGACCATGCCCTGCCTTTTTCCTTGTCCCACATGTGTGCGCTTCCGGTTGCAACCACCACAGAGAAGTACTCACATCCCTTCGTTGCCTTCGTTCCATATTCAAGTTCTGTTGTTGATCTTCCACCGTTGTAACCAATGACATATTTTGGAGGACCGTGATGTTGTGCCTCGGGGAGGTCTCTGCCTAGTACGCCACCACCACGAAGACATTCCAAACACGAACCCGATGACCCGAAGATCTCCTTCACGGAATCCCAAGGCAGAACCTCGAAGACCCTAGAGACCGATCCCAAACATGCGCCAAGTTCTCCTTCTCGGATCCGACGACCGAGACCGATCCCGTCGAACCCCCTCTGAGCACCAAGATCGTCGATCTGATGTGTGACCCCTATCCGAGACCCCTATATTTTATAATATATGACATTGTCACTTGTTTCATATCAATTGATCATATCGCATACATCTTCATTTGTTTGGGGTATATTGTCAATTCACCTAATAATTAAATGTGGAGACAATATGCGGGCTATTCTTGTCTTATATCGGCTCCATTTAAATTTGTGTAGCAAACTGATGCTATGTTTTGCCTTGTGGATACAATTTAAATTGTGGGGTCTCTAAATAATTTGAACCATATAATTAATTTTCAGGACCTCGGTCCCGCTTAATATTGCCTAGTTGCATCACATCTTTGCCATGTCATGCAACATACATGCATCATGCCCGATCTTCTGCCGTAGTATTAAATAGTGCATCTGGTGTTTCTTTTAGCACTTTGATTCTTCACATATTAGACCGATGATTTGATGCGAGTATTGACAAGTTCTTTAGATAATGTATCTTCGACAGTGTTTCCCAGGCGAGCAATCTCCCCCTTTCTACCTATTTTGCGTTTATAGTCTTTATTTCCTCCTGTTGATCTATTGCTACATGTGTTGCGATGCTTTAGTCTTTTCGTACCCGTAATATCCCTTGCAGCCTTTATATTGCCTTGGACACCTCCTATTACCTATTATTTGGTAGATAGTTGGCCTTGAGTGTCGTAGTCGCTTGCTCAGGTGCTGCTTCGTGTCGTTGAGTACCACAGTTGTTAGAAGGCTACCATATGCTTTATGTTGGAGATGATCATGACTTTAAATACAACTTGGTATTAAAATGCTGGAATAGATATAACTAATGCAGAGGCACCAGTGGGCAATAGCTAATATTTGGTTTTTAACCAATCACTTGTGTCCCGTAGGCCCCGAGTACTTGATACTTGTTCCTTGACTATCGCACTATCCGCATGTGGGACCATGAATCCCCTTAGCCAGAGCTATTCATTTCTTATTTCTTGGGGCCACAAACTAGTTTGGGGCTTTATTACTATCCTGTACTTATGCCATGCTTTACTGCTTTATTTATGATTGTGCGTGGAGCACCTGTAATGTTTTGGAACATGGAATGTTTTCGTGGTATCGACAAGCCCAGTCACACTTTCGGGTTCCCAGTCGTTTACAGCCATTGTCACAAACCCTGGGTCCATCTCGGAGCCGTCCAACTTCGTTGCGGGAAGCTTAGTGGGGTGGCCCCCTGAAATATTTAATGAATCCAGTGATTGCTTTCTCGTGAAAGCCTCGTTGGGTTTTTATTTGGTTTTTCCGAGGTTGATCGTGCGTGTGTTGCTATTTGTGCACCCCTGCAGGGTAAATCTTTCTGAAAGCTGTATCGGCGGTTATGGACGACTTAGAGCACAGTATCTCGATCATAGACAACTATAACTAAAGTCGTGCAATAAATTTGACTTTGACATGTCTAGTAATCAGTCTCACTACAACGGAATGAGGAAATAAAAGTGCCAACAACTGCTAGATTTGGGATGTCCTATGCTAATTATATCTAACTAGTAAGTATTGCAACTACAATGGGATGGTTAACTAAAACTACCCACTGCTTATGATATCAGAATGGCTCATGCTATATATATCTGACTAGTAAGTGTTGCAACTATAATGGAATGAATAAAACTGCCAACTGTTTGAGTTCCTTGGTTTGACTTCCTCGTTTGGTATCAAGGGGAAATACCAGGATGGGTATGATTGGTGTTAGTATCAGGTTGGTTCCGAATAGGTCTTTCTTATCTCTCTCTAATAGCCTATAAGTGTATCGAGTCTCTATAGGTTGTTAGTGCATGCTTCGCTGCCGCTTTAGTCCACCATACCTATGTAGGCGAGAGCCTCCGAATTCTAGACTCGCCTTGTACTGGCCTCAGTACTGACCGCTCCCTTTTTTCCTTTGCCATTTGCTGGCAACCCTTTCTGTTTAACAGGTATAAGTTCACCATCGTTAGCAGGGATACCCTTCCGGCTTAGCCTGGGCAGGGTTATGGACGCCATTGGTTATTCTTCAGGGCTCTTAGCCCCATTTGCATCTTGTCCGTAGTCGGATGTTGTATCATTTTCAAGTTGATTTGGATCTTTGTACTATATATCTGTATTCTTGATTCATGGAGTCGTTGTTGTATATATATGTTCTGTGGGTTCCATCGTGGACTATTGTGTAATGATATTACTTTGTTTCCACCCGCACGCAAGTGCCTAGTGGGCATCTTTGAATCGTTTCTATGCGGGTTTGGCGGGAATCGCTAAAACTTGCATAGGACAGATTCGAGGGTGTTACACGGGGATCCTATACCACAGTACAAGTAAAGAGAACTAAGATTGAACTAGGTATAGTGATATCGACAATCGAATCTCAAGCAAGTAATATATCGCAATACAAAAGGAATCGTATATCAGATTAATTGAATCCTTGCATTGTGGTTCAACCGATAAAAGAACTTCGTTGAATATGTAGGATCCAACATGGACGTTCCAGTCCCACTGATGCTTATTGATGGGAGAGGTGTCTCGCTCATGTCTGCATGTTCTCGAACTCGTCGGGTCACACACTTAACGTTTCAGTGTTGCTAGGTTTTCATCGAGATAATAGATGGTTTGATCGAATGGAGACTCGAAGTGTCATATGAGATCCTAGATATCACGAGGAGTACTAGAATGGTCCGGAGGTAAATAAAACGTAGATGGGAAGTATTTTTTAGATTACCGTAAAAGTTAGGGATTTTTCGATATTGTACCGGAGGTTCTAGAAGGTTCAGAAGGGCACCATAGTGGGTACCAGCTGTCTTAGACTTTCCACATGGCCCGAGGGGGAGTGTATAGACCCACATGGGCCATCACACCAACCCCCTGAGGCCCATCTGCATGGGGCTAAGGGATAAGGTCAAATCCCTTAAAATTATGGAGTTAACTTGGGGGGAAAGTATTCCCCTTTTGTTGGATGACCCTAGGGCTTGGAGGAGGGTCCAAGGCAACCCCCCACACCTATATAAGAGGGAGGGAGGGCTGGGTCGTGGCACTTGACCCCTGGCCTCCTCCCTCTCCCTCTCCCTCTCCCTCTCTCTTCCGCATAGACGCTTAGTGAAGCACTGCATACCTTCTCCACCATATATCCAAGCATCACTGTTATGCTACTAGGATCTTGCGAAGCTCTTTTCCCTCGCTTGCGGGTTCAAGGAGGAGGAGACGATATCAAGGCATAATGTGTGGATACCGCGGAGGTGTCGTTCGTTCGGCATATGGATCTAAAAGGTCAAGATCTATATCGGTTTGAACCGACGCGTGTGTATGACTATATCATCCATGATCTCTAGATTGTCAACCGCTCGTGCTCTTCGAGGGTAAGTAGATTAGATATATTCTACTTGTTACTTGTGTCTAGTAGATTAGATCGTGTGGGGTTCCCTCTTGCTATTTCGTAGAACTTTTTTGTTTTCCGTGCAACGAACCCTACACAATGCTCGATCTACATTCTTTCTAGTAGCCTCTTGCTCCTTTGCAATCCTCTTGTGCTTCTCTTTAGTAGTCTTGCAAATGGTCTTCACAAATGTAGACCAGATAGGATAGATACCATTTGCTAGATAGTACCCCATGTTGTAACTGTGGACATTGACCACAAAGATGACTCTAGGAGCCTTGCCTTCCGCAAGGCTAGAAAACACGAGAGATCTTTGGATGACACAGATGTCATTGTGAGAACCAGCCATGCCAGAGAATGAGTGTAAAATCCAAAGATCATATGATGCAACAGCCTCAAGTATGATTGTGCACCCTCCAACATGTCCATTATATTTGCCCCTCCCAAGCAAATGGATAGTTCTTCCACTCCCAATACACGCAGTCTATGCTACCAATCATATATGGAAACCCTCTAGTTTCATTGAAACCCAATAGCCATTTAGTGTCATGAGCATTGGGTGGCCTCAAGAATTCTCCACCAAAAACCTCCACAACATATTTGAAGAACTTGTACATTGCTTCTAGGAAGGTGGACTCTCTCATGCGCAAGCACTCGTGTCGGGGGAATGACCTCCGGATACGCCAACCGAACAAGAACTATGGCAGTCGGTTCACGTCCGGCTGGCTGAGCGCAGCCGGACACGAGCAGGTCATACTAGCTACTTTACGGTAGCCAGAACCACGAGGAGCAGCAAGGCAGGGACCGGCTACATCAGCGTAGCCAGACTCAATCAGGAGGACAGAGCGATGTGCTACACAGTGCGCGGTATGCCCTGGTACGATGACAAGACCTACAACTACATGGCCATACCGAAGACTTTGTTGGGTGACGCGGGAACAGTGGCCAGATGCTGACGACAGGCTCGCACGGCATTCACTATACCCACGATGACCCTACCGCATGTACCTCTGGGATGTAAGTGTACCGGATACTGTAGATGACTAGCCGGCTAGGGCCCGCCTGTGGAACCCGCCAGCCAGACTGGCCAGTGAGACCGTTGTGTCTCTGCCTATATAAGGAGAGGCAAGTCTCTCGTAGCAAGGGTTGGTCTGAGTGCATTTAAGGAGGTAGATAGAAGATACAGCTCCAGGAGCGATCGTAGCCCGTATACTACTCATAGTCAGATCGGCAGGAGTAGGAGCTTTACCTCACCACGAGGGCTCCGAACCTGGGTACTTCTTGTGTCTCGCTACACTTGCTCGTATCCAATACCACATGCGGACGCCGTCGAGAGCATCCCTGCTAGTCCCCACACCTCTGTCTAACCTTCTTAGGTACTGTTGTTCGTAATACAACGACAGTTGGCGCCCACCGTGGGGCATGATGGCTTCGACCGGAGTCACGTTCCGCATGAGACCCCGCACTTCAGCCGGTGAGCACGTGGCCTCCGACCTAGTGCTTACGCTCGGCAAGTTTGACTGTGTCATCAACAACGCTTCCTGCTTCGCCGGATCCACGTTTCTGGCAAACGGCTCTATCCTGCTCTTCGGTGACCTCCCCGTCTATGTCGCCACCGTGCCGGAGCGTTTCTCTAGGGAGATCGTTTCCGTCACGGAGCCGCTGCACCTTGGCAGCAGCACCTCCGTCACCCCTCGTGGTGTCGAGGTGATGATGGCCGGCTCCAGCTCTCAGCCCCGCCGGCCGCGGGAGAGAGGCATGGACGAGGTCGGAACTTCTGCTTCGCCGCAGCCTAGGAACCTGGTGGAAGAGGCTATTGACCGGCTCCTCATGTCGGGTAACCTTAGGGATAACCCTGGGGAGGTGGAGGCCAACTTCACCATGGAGAGGCAGCTTCTCCTGCAGGAGGCCATGGAGCTGGCTGCGACCCGGAAGCAGATCGAGATCACTCGGTGCGAGTACGACCGCACGCACGGCCACACTCCGGCTACGTGGAGCCGAGCCAGTGCGGACAAGTGTGGCGTCGGGGCGGCGAGCTAGGCGGTAGGATGGAAAGGGATGGCGAGCCGGATCCGCAACCCGCTCTCATCCGGCCCACCTACAGCACACCCATCAAGAACCTGCGTGCGGCGTGAGCCGCGGCAGATGAACTGCCCAACTTGGAGGGCGAGGAGCGAGATCGGCAGCACGCCCGGGTGCAGGAGCTCCTCCGGATCATGGATGAGCAGGCTGATGCCATCCGGCAGATGCATGAGGACCCCAGCTGCTCCAGGGGAAGCAAGCCGCCCGGCAACAGCAAGGGTGCAGCCCGTGAGACCCAGCAGGCATCCTCTCCTCCGGCTAAGGCCCGCAGCAAGCGTCGTAGCTCTGGCAACAAGGGTCAGCCGTGCTAGGAGCAAATAGCGAACAGCAACCCACCGCCTCCCCCTCCACCAACCGGAGCGCCACGATCTGCCGGTTCCCGTCTCTCGGGCCGGGTAGGAGCGCCCAACCCAGATCATCTGGATGCCCGTGACCGTATCGATCTCCTCGCTCAAGCACGCATCACGGAAGAAGATTCCACTAGACCGGTTTGTTTCAGACCCCGCATCCGGAACGAGCAGTTTCCGGATAAGTTCACCCTGCCCAGGGATAGCCCCAAGTACGACAGCAGCATGAAACCGGAAGATTGGCTGACCGACTACGCCACGGTAGTCGGCATCGCCCATGGGAACAAGCGCACAGCTGTGTGCTATGTCCCCCTCATGCTAACCGGGTCAGCGAGGACATGGCTCAATAGCCTCGCGCCCAACAGCATCAACATCTGGCCAGATTTTGAGAACGTGGTCGTCCGCAACTTCAACGACACATACAAGTGTCCGGGCCGCCCGCGTGACCTGGCCTTGTGCATCCAGGGTGACCGCGAGTTAGACCGTGAGTACCTCGCCAGGTGGACGGAGCTGCGCAACACCTGCGAGGGCATCCTGGAGAGCCAGGCGATCGGCTTCTTTGTCGAGGGGTGCCGAGAAGGCACCATGCTTCGCCACCGGCTACTGTGTGACGAGCCGAAAACTATGGCGGAGCTCATGATGGTTGCGGACCAGTACACCACGGCGGATGCCACGATGAAGAAACCCCTCCGAGTGAGTGCTGACGGACGTTCGACTCCATCGGAGCCGGATCGCGACCATCCGAGCAATCCGGCTGGAGAAGCCGGATCCTCTAGGTGCCACGGCAATGACAACCGGTTCCATAGGGACCGCCAAGCCGGAAAACAGAAGCCTCGCTACCACGTGTGGCGGGTCAATGCTATGGAGGGCGTGCCCAACGCACCATCTAACAACGCAAGCAGGCAGAAGCCGCGGCTCACCTTCGACCAAATGTTTGATGGCCCGTGTAAGTGGCATAGCGGTCCCTTCAAGCCGGCTACGCACACCACCCAGAACTACAGCTGGACCCGCCAGCTAAAGGACCAAGGCAACCAGCAACGTCTACCCCCGCCCCCTCCTGGTGGACCCCCACCACCGGCTAGGGGAGCCGGCAATGATGGTAACAGCGGCAACAACAACGGCTACCTCCATCCACACGCCGCCTACCACATCTTCGAGATGGAGCTGGACGACAAGCACAGCCACAGGCGGCGCTCCAAGGAGATCAATGCCATCATCTCCCCAGTCCCCCAGTACCTGAACTGGTCGGACACCCCCATCACCTGGCGCCGGGAGGATCAGCCAGACCAGCTTCCGAATCCCGGGGGCTACACCATGGTGCTTGACCCCAACAAGCGCACCTGCCGCTTTTCACGCGTCCTCATCGACAGAGGCAGTAGCCTCAACCTTCTCTACCGGTCTTTGCTAGAGAAGCTTGGCATCCATGATGCCAACTTGCGCCCGACTACCACGACATTCCACGGCATACTGTTGGGGCTGGCTTGTGCTCCGCTGGGTAAAATCCAGTTGGATGTCATCTTCGGGACCGAGGAGAACTTCTGGCGCGAGCCGGTATGGTTTGAGGTGGTGAACTTGTCGAGCTCCTACCATGCTCTCCTCGGGCGCCCCGCCCTCGCCAAGTTCATGGTCGTCCCCCACTACGCGTATCTCAAGACGAAGATGCCGAGGCCAAACGGCGTGATCACCATCGTCGGCTGCTTCATGCGGTCGATGGAGTGCGCCTCAGCCAGCTCCAAGCTGGCCGAGGCCCTCATCATAGCCGAAGAGAAGCGCGAGATCATGCGCAATGTGGCCATGGCCCAGCAAGAAGTGCTAGCTAGCAGGAAGCCGGCTGGGGATGCAGCTTTCCAGCCGGCCAGGGAGACGAAGAAGATTCTGCTCGACCCCTCCGACCCGACCAAGTTCGTCACCATTGGTGCCAACTTGGACAGCAAATAGGAAGGCGCGCTCGTCGACTTCCTCCGTGAGAATCGGGACATCTTCACATGGTCACCCAAAGACATGCCAGGTGTGCCGAGGGAGTTCGCCGAGAACTCGCTTCATGTGCGGCCGGATGCCAAGCCGGTCAAGCAGCCTCTATGTCGGTTCACAGAGGAGAAAAGAAAGATCATTGGTGACAAGATCACCCGGTTCCTTGCAGCCGGGTTCATTATGGAGGTGTACCACCCGAACTGGCTGGCCAACCCAGTCCTAGTGTTGAAGAAGAACAAGACCTGGCGCATGTGTATCGACTACACCAGCCTGAACAAGGCGTGCCCGAAAGACCCCTTCGCTTTGCCCCGTATCGATCAAGTTATCGATTCCACAGCCGGCTGCGATTTGTTGTCCTTTTTGGATTGTTACTCCGGTTACAACCAGATAGGGCTAAACCCGGCTGACCAGATAAAGACATCGTTTATCACCCCGTATGGGGCTTTCTGCTATGTAACCATGCCTTTCGGTCTGAAAAATGCAGGCGCTACCTATCAGCGTTGTATGCAGAAATGCTTGCACTCACAGATCGGCCGAAACATGCATGCCTATGTGGACGATGTCGTCATCAAGATAAAGGAGAAGCGCACCCTCCTCGAAGATTTGGGGGAAACATTCGGCAACCTCTGTCAGTACCAAATGAAGCTGAACCTGGAGAAGTGCGTCTTTGGCGTCCCATCTAGCTAGTTACTCGGTTTCCTTGTTTCACAACGAGGGATCGAGGTGAACCCGGAGAATATTGCGGCCATCGAGAGGATGCAGCCACCCAAGAGATTGCTTGGAGTCCAGAAATTCACCGGATGCTTGGCCTCCCTCAGCCATTTCGTTAGCCGGTTGGGGGAGAAAGCACTTCCGCTGTACCAGCTAATGAAGAAGATGGACAAGTTCTCCTGGACCTCGCGGGATGACGCCGCCTTTCATGACCTCAAGCGCATGCTATCCACAACGCCGGTTCTAGCCACGCCGGCTAGAAAGGAGCCGATGTTGCTCTATATAGTAGCCATCAGCCGGGTCGTCAGCGTCGTCCTAGTGGTGGAGTTCCCCGAGAAAGGCAAGGCTCAGCCGGTTCAGCAACCCGTCTACTACCTCAGCGAGGTTCTCTCCCTCTCCAAGCAGAACTACCCCCACTACCAGAAGATGTGCTACGGTGTGTACCTGGCGTGCAAGAAGCTCAAGCACTACTTCCAGGAGCATCCGATTGAGGTGGTGTGCACCGCACCCCTTTCGGAAATCATCGGCAACAAGGATGCCACCAGCCAAGTCGCCAAGTGGGCCATCAAGCTCGCCGCCTACTCCATCCAGTACGAGCCAAGGCTCACGATCAAGTCACAGGCTCTGGCGGACTTCCTCGTCGACTGGGCCGAAACCCAATACCTCCCTCCGGTTCCCGACTCGGACCATTAGAGGATGCACTTCGATGGCTCGAAGATGCTCGGGGGCTTGGGATCCGGCATCGTCCTCACCTCGCCCAAAGGAGACCAGCTGGAGTACGTTCTCCAGATCCACTTTAAGGCCTCTAACAACGTCGCAGAGTACGAGGCGCTGGTGCATGGCCTCCGGCTAGCCAGGGAGATTAGCGTCAACCGGATCCTTTGCTTCGGCGACTCGGATCTGGTGGTGCGGCAGGTATCTGGAGAGTGGGATGCTTGAGATGCAAACATGGCTCTCTACTGGTTCCACGTACAGAAGCTCAGCACCTGCTTCGACGGATGTGAGTTCCATCACGTCCCTTGCGTCAACAACGAGGCAGCTGATTCGCTCGCTCAAATCGGATCCACCAGGCAGGCGATCCCACCAGGGGTCTCCTTGGAGCATCTCCGCAAGCCCTCCATCAACCAATCTCCCGATTCGGATTCCATTATCTAGGCGGGAAGAATTCTGGTTGACGACACGACAGATGCGGAACTGGCAGAGCCCGCGAAGAAGAAGGCTTGCACCAACTCCGGCAAGTCCGTACCCTCTGGCTCGCAAGACCCAGGAGCTGCCGACTCATCAAGCGGCTCGGGGGCTGCCATTCCAGGTACCTCATCCAGGCAGCCAGCCGACATCCCTTAGCCGGAGAACGAGAGCGTCCTCACTATCCGGGAGATACCATCCTGGACGCAGCCCTTCATGAACTACATCACCAATGGAGAACTTCCAGATGACGAGGTGGAGGCCAGGAAAATCCAGTGACGCGCGCACACGTACACCATCATCAACAAGGAATTGTACAAGCACAGCGTATCCGGCATCTTCCAGCGGTGTGTCGATGTGGACACAGGCTACCGGCTACTCAAGGACATCCACCAGGGCGAGTGCGGACATCACGCTTCATCCAGGGGCAATAGTCACCAACGCATTCCGCCAGGGATTGCTACCATGCGGTACCAAAGTTCACGGGTGAGTGCACCATGGTACCTAAGTTGCCTAAAATTGCCGCGTTTCGAAATGTTGGGCCGCCAACTACCGAGAGGGGCCATTTTGATCCAAACTCATCTCACCCCTACCAAATCCAAACATTCTGTGACACTGCCCCATGAAGTAGACGGTTGGGACCCTCATGTCAGTAATATTTCCGTGATGCAAGCGCCAACACGGCAACCACGTAGGTGGAACGAGAGACTAAAGGAGCATGGTGCGTTGACCAAATTCACAAATCCACTCCCTCCCTCCTTTCGCATGAACCCTAGCACCGGCGGCGTCGAAATCCCCTCTCCAACCAGAATGATCTCTTCGGGCATTTGACTTCTCGTGCCAAGTTGCTGCGCCTACTTTTTGCTACCGAGCTCTAATGCCAAATGTCGTGCCAGCCGTTGCGACGATCTAGCCTGCCTCTACCGTCGACGAGCTGAGCAGCATGAAGGATGGCAGATCCATTTGCCGAGGAAGAAGTACTTCTGGCTAATTGCGGGTGAGCTACTCTTCTCTTTGCTATTCGCACTACCTATAACTTCTAGTTGTCTATTGGCATTACAAAGATATATCGAACATAGAATTATTTGCTAGCAAGACGCTGACAAACAATTCTTATCTTTTGTCTCCAATTTTCTGTCAAGTAGGATCTCCGCTGAACCCAAATACACGGTTCTGGTCACCATCTGCGGCTACCTCATTAAATTAGCAGATGGGAAGAGCACGTGGAAATAAGATCAGAATCTGAAGATGGAAGTAGCGCCTGTGCAGGTATGCATTATCCCTGGTTTGGTTGGTGTTGTGCGTGAACTTGCTGAAATGAGGCCAGAGCAGACTGCACAGTTCAGCATCGTTGATGAACGAGGCTTCAAGGTTCCTATAGCGTGTGATAGTCAGCTAATTGGGTTGATGAAACAACATGTTGGGCTTCGTGTGGTTATGCTGATGTGTAACATACTGGATGAGGAAGCTCCTGCTACTGGGAGTCGCCTAGCTATTATTGGACAGGGAGGTCTAACTCGAACCCCTGCTGTTGTTGAGCAAAATGTGGTTCCTCGTCCGCAACATGCTTCTGTCAGGCAACCTCCTCGTAGGAGTCCCCGTATTGCCGTTGTGGAAAACTCTGCTCTGGAATCTGCTGGTACTGGTCGTCCCCGTCCCCGTGCCCGTGTTACTGCAGCTGCTGCTCACCCAATCCATGCCGATGTTGAGCAAACTAAGGCTTATGGAGGCTGCCCCACTGTTGTTGCCAAGACCACCGCCTTGTGTGCTGCTCCTCCTTGAAACCGTCCTCAAGTTGTGCGAACCCGTGCTCTGGAATCTGCTGGTACTGGTCGTCCTCGTGTTGTTGTTGATATGGCCACTGTTGACCCAATCCCTGTCGTTGTTGAGCAAACTAAGGCTTCCGGAGGCTGCCCCACTGTTGTTGCAAAGACTGATGCCTTGTGTCCTCCTCGAACCCGTGCTCAGCTTCGGCGAGCTGCTGGTCTGGAGCCAGCTCATGGTCTGGACTCTGCTAGCACTCGAAACACTACTGTTGTGGGAACTGCTCCTGATCGTCGATGTGGCATGGCAGAAGCTAATCCTATTGTGGTTGACGTTAGAAGGGGCCCTGCCTATCCACCATGTAATGTAGCTCCCGCTGCTAAGGGCCCTCGCCTTGTTCCTGGTCCTGGTACTTCCACCGAGGTTGATCCAGCTAACGGTGACGCTGGTAATGGCGACGATGGCATTGGGGCTGGGTCTGATGGTGCCGCTCCACCTCTCGAACCTCTCGGAGGTTTCTATCCTGAAGAATCTGATGATGGCAAAGTAATCATTCGTATCGGTGTTGCGGATTATACTGCAAAATTAGATGATGGCACAGAAAAATTCTATGACGAATTTGATGTAATCCTTGGCAGATACGATCCTGCAGTGGTAGAGTTATCTGACCTGATGGCATCGTTTCGTGTGAAGGTGCTGTGGGGGTCCTCCTAGGAAGCATGTTTGTTATATTTTGGTTATAGGAGCAAAAAGGCTATCGAAGTGAAAGATACCAGGGATTTAGTCGTACCGTTTACAATGAAAGATTATAGAGGTGAAGTGTACTTCCACTTGATAGTGCAAATGGTTGGAGAGGAATTGGAACTCGACAATAGAGATGATGGACTTTTAGAAGGCATGCGTGACCTGATCCATGGCATCACTGGGGCTGGTGCGACTGAGGGTAGCTTCGAACAGAGGAGAGTCTTACAGAGGAGCGTCATAAAGATGAGAAGGAAGAGCATCCCCAGAAAGGGCACCCTGAAGAAGAACGTCACCAAGGAGACCACGCCAGAGAAGAGGACGCCCAAGAGTCGTACGAAAAAAGGCACCACGCCTCAGAGTACACCCCTGAGATCCAGTCAAAATGCCACACCGAACGGTAGCAGCAAAACCGCTAAGAGGGCTAGCATAGTGGTGAACACTCCTAGGAGGGGTAGCAAAGAGGCGAAGATGGCCAGAACGAAGGCTACCACACCCAGTGGGAGCAGAAAAAATACTAATTTGGAGCGAAACATGCCGCTGAGGTCAGGCAATAATGCCAGCACGAAGGATAACCACGCCCAATAGTAGCAGCAAAAGGGCTAATTTAGAGCGGAACACGCCACTAAGGTCAGGCAATAATGCCAGCACGAAGGAGAACACGCCCAATAGTAGCAGCAAAAGGGCTAATTTGGAGCAGAACACGCCGCTGAGGTCATGCAATAATGTCAGCATGAAGGAGAACACGCCCAATAATAGCAGCAAAAGGGCTAATTCGAAGAAGAACACGCCACTGAGGTCAGGCAATAATGCCAGCACCCTGGAGCCAACATCCGTGAGGGGAGGCAGGAAGGAGATCACACCCAAGAGCGGCAGCAAAAAGCCTAGTTCGATGGGGAATGGAACGCAGATGTCAAGCCCTGCTGATACCATCAGGAAAGATTACATCAGGAAGGAGGATGTACACAGGAAGAGAAGGAGGGTTCTGTACAGTCAAGATGAAATTGATTCTGACTGCTGTTTGTCCACTAAAGTACCTGGGATGCGTGCAAACGTAAGACCACTCCATGTGGTTGCAGCAGAACCAACTGAGTGTCTTGGAGAAAACAGAGTTGCTGGTGAGGTGGATTGGGGCAATGTTCCAGTCCATCTGGGTGGAGACGATGGTGCAGCCCCACCAATGGGAGTCAATATGATGTGTGCAGTACTAGGCATTAGAGACGATGGCCAGGATTCTGAATCAGATGAAGAAGAAGGCACTGTAGAGGATCAAGAATCTGGTGATGATGAAATAGACGAGGAACTTAACGATGAGGCTGGTATTCCAGTCGATGGTTTGGGTGTTGAAGTAGAAGAAATGAAACATGACCACGAGTATCCTATAATTTTGGTCGGCACCCAGTTCAGGAGCATGCATGAGTTTAGGATGTCGTTCCGGCATTTTTGTATCAAGGGGGAGTTCGACGTTTATCGAGTGAAGAACACCGCCCAGAGGTATGAGGTCGTTTGCAAGTTAACGTGGATGAATGGACGGGCCGAGGTACATTGTCCATGGAGGATCACAGCAAGAGCCTTACCTACGTCGAATGCAATTAGGGTACTGGGGCAATGAATGCAGCAAACCATTAGAACCCTCTCTCTCTTTCACTCTATAACTACAATTGATGTGTGATATCTTTCTGGCAACTAGTCGACTCCGCTTATATTTTAAATGAATCTGTGTTGCAGGTGAACAAAATGGGCCCTCCACACATGTGTCCGACAGGCAGCAAACTGAAATCCTCAATGGATGATATGGAGTGGGTGGCTATGCAATCTATGTCCATACTAAAGGATAACCCTAAGAAGACCGCGAAGAATATTCAGACTAGCCTCGGTTCCGAATACAACATTGTCCTTCCGTATTACATGGTTTGGAAAGGTAAAAAGAAAGCTCTGGGGGTCTTGCACGGGGATTGGACCAATAGCTTCAGGATGTTGTACAACTTCAAGGCGGAGGTACAAGCTAGTTGTCCGGGGAGTGTTGTGGAGATTGACACCAAATTAGAAGGTGGTAAAATATATTTCAAAAGCTTTTTCATGGCGCTTAAACCTTGCATCCAGGGATTCAAGGACGGTTGTAGGCCGTATCTGAGTGTAAACAGCACTGTCCTAACTGGCAAATGGAAAGGCTGTCTGCCATCTGCCACAGCACTTGATGGTCACAACTGGATGTTCCCAATGGCATTCGGGCTGTTTGAAACAGAAACGGAGGAAAACTGGGTCTGGTTTATGAGGCAGCTCAGGAGATCAATAGGCCACATGGATCCATTGGCTATATCCACGGATGCATGCAAAGGGCTGACGAATGCAGTGAAGGAGGTGTTCCCGCGAGCTGAAGGTAGAGAATGCCATGCCCATATGATGCTCAACTTGTACTCACACTATGCAGGCAGCGTATTTCGTTACATGTTTCCTGTTGCTAGAGTTTATAAACCTAGTAGCAGCGAATATTTCATGAGCAAGATTTTTGCGGAAGCTCGTGAACTTCCAGAGTACTTATCCATCCATCATTCACAACTATGGAAGAGGAGTCAATTCAACCCTGACATCAAAGTTGATTACATAAACAACAACCTTGCAGAATGCCTGAATAACTAGGCGAAGGACATAAAAGTGTGTCCTGTTCATATCTTGATGGACAGCATACGTGGTATGATCATGAAGCTGTTAAATATAAGGAGAGAGATTGGTAGGAGACTTAGAGGACATATGCTACCGCCAGTTGTACATCAACTACACAAGAGAAGCCGAGGACTTGCTCATCTTAAGGGTCTCCCGTCAACCAGTAGAAGCTATGAGGTGGTCGATATGTCCAAGAGTGGCAAAAGGGATGTTGTGAACATCCAGCTGCGAGAATGCACCTGCTTAGAGTGGCAGCATACCGGGAAACCTTGCGACCATGCCTTGGCCTTCTTGGTGAAGAAAAGAACTCTACCACATTTGGATCAGTATTTGTCAGACTACTACTCTATGGAAAAGTTCAGAGCTGCGTACCCTGGATCCATCGAGCCATGTATAGACCCATCTCAGTGGCCTCAAGTCCAACTATCTTTCGAGCTTTGCCAGCCAATTACAAAAAGAGGTAGAGGAAGACCTCAGGTGAATAGGTTTAAGAATTTTCTCGAGAAGAAGGGTTCGGCTTTCTATGCTACAAAGAAGGGCAAAAACAGATGCAAGACCTGCCATCTTATAGGCCATAGAGCAGCGGGTTGTCCCCTTAATGCTCCCAAACCTAGGTATGAGATGGTACATTCACACAAAAAATTGTTTATAATCTTTAATATAAGGTAGTAATCCATGTACTGTTTTTTTTACAGGAAGCGCAAGGTAAGAAACAAGACAGGTGACTCAGTGATTTTGTTGCAGGAAGAAAACCAAAACGAGTGGAGTGATGCTGCCGGACAAGATTCTGGTGCTGATTGGCCTGACTTTCCTCGACCCGGAGATGCAGGGTACGTGAAGGTAAGAAAATTGGCACCTAGGAAGAGGAAGAAGGCCGGAGATGAAGAAGCCAGTGGACGTGAAGGCAAGAGGAAGAAAGTTGGCACCCAAGCAGAGAAAGAAGGCTAGCAGTGTAGAAGCCTAATGATGTATTGAACTTGAACCTATATATGTAGTTTGGTTAAACTCTGGAGCTGTGTGCGTGGAACTTGTCGGGCGAAACAATCTGCCTCCCGTACTCGGAGTAAAATGTATCACGACTTTAGGATTGGATACGGCCGAGGCCACTAGTTGAATCCGAAATTGTGACTGTGCCACTACTATCTGAACAATCGCGATAGCTGAGTGGTTAAGGGGTCTCCAAAATCGATGGGTGTTAGTGGCACAGACATGAATTATTTATAGGCGCTTAATAAATCCCTGCTATTGGCATTACAATTATGATAAGTTTCTGGGCTGAAAAACAATTTCTTAAGCTGGCTGCTACACTCCACGAAGCAGCAACTTATTTCAGTTGCTGGACAACGACATGGCAACATAAACTGCAAATGCAACTGATAATGCCCAGATAATGAGGAAATTGTTTCCACTATCTGTCCTAATCTTGAGCCTGTATGTCTCACCACCTCCCTGCCCCTGCCTCCCCTGCACCTGGCGAAGCTCCCGGATCTCTCGCTCCATCGCACGAATATCCTCTTTCTTGTCCCACACAGCATCACGCAGATCCTAAACAAGCTCTCTGTGAAAACCTGTCAGTGGCTTTTCGATCCACACAAACTTGTCACAGCCAGTTCCCCTCCCTTCCTACGTAGTAGATCGAAGGAAACAAAAAAAAGAATTACATTACGCTTTCCGGATCCGGGTTACCATTGTACCTGCAGTAGGAACTTACCGCTCTGATGCTGCAGTTGCTGAATTTTCCTGCAGTATTTTCTTCGGTCCACGAAATCCATCTCGGCATCTTCTCACTGCACAAACACAACATATCGGGGTAGTAATCGTAGGGCGCCCTCCGGTACCTGATGGGGGCACCCGCCTGACGGTGTTGAGCCGACCCTGATTCCGCACGAGACGAACTGCACGAGCTGCGAGCCATAAGCGAGGGGAGCGAGGGCAGAGGAAAGAGAAGCCTTTGGATGTTAGGGTAGTGGTGAAGCGTGATTTATCCCCACTTAATAACTCAGGCAGAATCCTACCGTCCACATTCGGCTGACAGGTGGGGGACCTAGCGTGTGGATTTGTCAACCAAACCTCGCGCCTTCGTGGTTCAAAAGCCCTCTCGCGCGCATTGGATGAAATTTTTTGGCACCTTGCGCACGTACATATGACTGGGAGGCCTTGCTCAGGAACCAGACATGCATGGCCCACAATCTTACTCCATCCTAGGAACTTGTCATGGCTCGCGCCGGCAGATCCATCCGCTCCACCGCTTCAAGTAGGGCTCGCCACGACGGATCCACCTAAGATCCTACCATCGCAATATCAATTGGCCATGGTTTCTTGAGAGGAGTGACGATGCTACGTATCCGAGCTCGGCCCCTCCTACCTATAGAAGGACTGATGCGGCGTCGAGCTCGAGCAGGAGCCGCCAGGCGCGACGGTGCTCGGTCCATGCCAACCCCGTCACCTTCGTCATTGTTGATTCCGATGTGGAGGACGACGGGGACAAAGCTGTGCAGAACGCCATTGTTGCTTCCTTGGCGAAGGGCAAGCCATGGGGGGGAGTGGATGTCACTGGGAAGGGCACAGCGGTGTCACCAATCGTGGTGGACTCAGACGACAGCGGTGTGATGTGGGTTTAGATGTTGTTTAGGATGGTTGCAATTTCGGTTGTGTTTAGTGCGAGTACAATTATTGTAATGGGTTTGTCGAGCTATATTGAGAAATATGTGTAGCAGCGTGTGAGTGCTTCCACTTTAGAAATTGTGTCTGTGCCATTTGCATGTTGCATTATCAACGTAGATTACATGTAAACAATCCAACGAAAATCAGATTACAACCATCAGACGGGAGTGGCATGATGGAAGAGAAGTTGGGACAGTGGCTTCAAGGGGAAGGAAGAGAAGGGGGCCGTGACACTAGCAGGTGGGCCCTCGGAACACGTGACACTGACATGCGGGTGCGGGAGCACACGATATTGCCAGTCTGTCCAGAGCAAGCAGACTTTGCAACGTGACAACAGCAAGCTGATTGGACCAATATAATAACTCGTCAAATTACTAAGGACTACTAAAAACTACAATTGGGGTACATTCGCACAACACGTATGCTCTACGCACCTGAGAAGCATCGCTTAAGTCTAACAGTAACGACAGCACAAGTACTACATTTCCCTGTCGGTCTTCTCGATACAAATGTAGAAATGCATCTGCCTGTTCGGTCTAGCACCGACAAGGTACTGAGATGGCACACATAGGATCAACCTTAGGTCCGCATACTCCACCTCCCACAGCGTCGGGCAGCTCGGCACCTCGGCTAGCACAAGAATTCTATCGAACGATGGTGGCTGGGCGTTCGCCCACATGCGCACCATGTATACGGGCCAGGCGCACGAGACCGACCTGACGCATACGACACACACGACGGTGGGCCTGGCTCTGGTTCTCGGAACACCGGCGGTGATTGTCAGGACGAAAACAGAGTCGTCCCCCCTGGAAAATTAGCCGGCGGCATGCCGAGTCAGTGAACGGCACCTGCTCTTGGAGAAGTTGGGCTTGCCCGTACGAGATCCTAATCACTTCGATCAAGTGCTCCTCTACAAGGTGGACGACGAGCTCTACCAGCGGGCCGGTGTAGTTGCAGCCCGGCTCCGTGCAGGAGCACGCGCCGTGTGGGCACGCGAGCTCATGGAGCGGGAGCTCGTGGTAGGAGTAACAGCGAAAGCATTCTGGGTGGGAGGACACGAGCGGGAACGTCGCTGCCAAGTTGCACGCGAGGATCTCTAGATTCTTGGGCTACAGCATTTGCCACATCTGAAGTTCGTCAAGAAATCGGAAAAAAGATCAACAGTTAGATTGGCGAATAGCAGGAATATGTAGGATAAGTTCAAAAGCTTGTAAAATGATTTCATAGCATGAAGGTAGCGACCCGAGAATTGGCGGATGTCGTCGGCTTGCGGCTACGGCAGGATGAGAGTGAAGTGGGGAAAGTGGCTTCGAGGGGAAGGAAGATAAGTACGGGGAGGAAGAGAAGTAATGGGGACGTGACACTGGGATATGGCCCACTGAACTCGTGATTGTGACACTCGCAACATGCCAGTTTGTCTAGAGCAAACGTGGCCAATCATGCCGCAGAACAGCCTACTCGAGGATCACTCTCACGAAGACCATCCCAATCGTCCAAGCGCCCCGATCGAACGGTATGTAACAATCATCAAGCAGAACAACTGTGTTATGGCGTGCCTTCTAGAAGACTCGGTCTAACGGTGGATCCATTGGGGGCTAATGTTAGGGCTCTCCTAAGGTTAGGAACCATATGTGGTTTATGAAAAGAACACACATCCAATGACACTGGTGGATTCTTATGTGGTTTGTGAGAAGAACACACATGCAATCACACTGGGTGGATCCATATGTGGTTTATGAGAGGAACACACATGTAATGACATTAGTTGATCTATGTGTGGTTCATGACAGGAACACACATGCAATGACACTAGTGGATCCATATGTGGTTTGTGGAAAGAACACACATGCAATGACACTGGTTGATCCATATGTGGTTTGTAGAAAGAACACACATGCAATGACTCTGGTGGATCCATGTGTGGTTTGTGGAAAGAACACACGTGCAATGCCATTGGTGGATCCATGTGTGGTTTGTGGAAAGAACACACATGCAATGCCATTAGTTGATCCATGTGTGGTTTGTGAAAAGAATACACATGCAATGACTCTATTTGGTCCATATGTGGTTTGTGAAAAGAACACACATGCAATGACTCTAGTGGATCCATATGCGGTTTGTGGAAAGAACATACATGCAATGACTCAAGTGGGTCCATATGTGGTTTGTGGAAAAGAACACACATGCAATGACCACTGGTTGATCCATATGTGGTTTGTGGAAAGAACACACATGCAATGTCACTGGTGGATCATATGGTTTGTGAAAAGAACACACATGGAATGAACACTGGTGGATCCATAAGTGGTTTGTGGAAAGAACACACATGCAATGACTCTAGTGGATCCATATGTGGTTTGTGGAAAACAACACACATGCAATGACCACTGGTTGATCCATATGTGGTTTGTGTAATGAACACACATGCAATGACACTGGTGGATCCATACGTGATTAGTGAAAAGAACACACATGCAATGAACACTGGTGGATCCATAAGTGGTTTGTGGAAAGAACACACACAGTGAACACTGGTGGATCCATATGTGACTTGTGAAAAGAATACACATGCAATGACATTGGTTGATCCATATGTGGTTTGTGACAATAACACACATGCAATGCCATTGGTTAATCCATGTGTGGTTTGTGGAAAGAACACACATGCAATGACTCAAGTGGGTCCATATGTGGTTTGTGAAAAGAACACACATGCAATGACTCATGGGAATCCATATGTGGTTCTTCACAGGAACACACATGCAATGACATTGGTTGATCCATGTGTGCTTCATGACAAGAATACACATGCAATGACACTAGTTGATCCATATGTGGTTTGTGGAAAGAACACACATGCAATGACACTGGTTGATCCATATGTGGTTTGTGGAAAGAACACACATGCAATGACTCTGGTGGATCCATGTGTGGTTTGTGGAAAGAACACACATGCAATGCCATTGGTGGATCCATGTGTGGTTTGTGGAAAGAACACACAAGCAATTCCATTGGTTGATCCATGTGTGGTTCATGAAAAGAATACACATGCAATGACTCTAGTGGGTCCATATGTGCTTTGTGAAAAGAACACACATGCAATGACTCTAGTGGATCCATATGTGGTTTGTGGAAAGAAAACACATGCAGTGACACTGGTGGATCCATATGTGGTTTGTGAACAGAACACACATGCAATGAACACTGGTGGATCCATAAGTGGTTTGTGGAAAGAACACACATGCAATGACTCTAGTGGATCCATATGTGGTTTGTGGAAAAGAACACACATGCAATGACCACTGGTTGATCCATATGTGGTTTGTAGAAAGAGCACACATGCAATGACACTGGTGGATCCATATGTAGTTTGTGAAAAGAACACACATGCAATGAACACAGGTGGATCAATAAGTGGTTTGTGGAAAGAACACACATGCAGTGAACACTGCTGGATCCATATGTGATTTGTGAAAAGAATACACATGCAATGACATTGGTTGATCCATATGTGCTTTGTGACAATAACACACATGCAATGTCATTGGTTAATCCATGTGTGGTTGGTGGAAAGAACACACATGCAATGACTCAGGGGGATCCATGTGTGGTTTGTGGAAAGAACACACATGCAATGAACACTGGTGGATCCATGTGTGGTTTGTGGAAAGAACAAACATGCAATGGCACTGGTGGATCCATATGTGGTTTGTGAAAAGAACACACATGCAATGACTCTAGTGCTGGTTTTAGTATAAGAACACACATGCAATGACTCTAGTGGGTCCATATGTGGTTTGTGAAAAGAACACACATGCAATGACTCTATTGGATCCATGTGTGGTTTGTGGAAAGAACACACATGCAATGCCATTGGTTGATCCATGTGTGGTTTGTGAAAAGAATACACATGCAGTGACTCTAGTGGGTCCATATGTGGTTTGTGAAAAGAACACACATGCAATGACTCTAGTAGATCCATATGTGGTTAGTAGAAAGAACACACATGCAATGACTCAAGTGGGTCCATATGTGGTTTGTGAGAAGAACACACATGCAATGACTCAGGGGGATCCATGTGTGGTTTGTGGAAAGAACACACGTGCAATGAACACTGGTGGATCCATATGTGGTTTGTGGAAAGAACACACATGCAATGACACTGGTGGATCCATATGTGGTTTGAGAAAAGAACACACATGCAATGACTCTAGTGTTGGTTTTAGTATAAGAACACACATGCAATGACTTTAGTGGGTCCATATGTGGTTTGTGAAAAGAACACACATGCAATGACCCTAGTGGATCCATATGTGCTTTGTGGAAAAGAACACACATGCAATGAACACTGGTGGATCCATAAGTGGTTTGTGGAAAGAACACACATGCAGTGAACACTGGTGGATCCATATGTGATTTGTGAAAAGAACACACATGCAATGCCATTGGTTGATCCATATGTGGTTTGTGAAAAGAACACACATGCAATGCCATTGGTTAATCCATGTGTGGTTTGTGGAAAGAACACACATGCAGTTACTTTAGTGGATCCATATGTGGTTTATGGAAAAGAACACACATGTAATGACCACTGGTTGATCCATATGTGGTTTGTGGAAAGAACACACATTCAATGACACTCGTGGATCCATATGTGGTTTTTGAAAAGAACACACATACAATGACTCTAGTGCTAGTTTTAGTATAAGAACACACATGCAATGACTCTAGTGGGTCCATATCTGGTTTGTGCTAAGAACACACGTGCAATGACTCTAGTGGATCCATATATGGTCTGCGGAAAGAACACACATGCAATAACCACTGGTTGATCCATGTGTAGTTCATGACAGGAACACACATGTAATGAACACTAGTGGATCCATATGTGATTCTTGACAGGAACACACATGCAATGACATTGGTTGATCCATGTGTGGTTCATGATAGGAACACACATGCAATGAAACTGGTCGATCCATATATGTTTTGTGAAAAGAACACACATGCAATGACTCTGGTGGATCCATTTGTGGTTTGTGGAAAAACACACATGCAATGCCATTGGTTGATCCATGTGTGGTTTGTCAAAATAATACACATGCAATGCCATTGGTTGATCCATGTGTGGTTTGTGGAAAGAACACACATGCAATGACATTGGTTTATCAATATGTGGTTTGTCGAAAAAACACGCATGCAATGACCACTTGTTGATCCATATGTGGTTTGTGGAAAGAACACACATGCAATGACACTGGTTGATCCATGTGTGGTTTGTGGAAAGAACACATGCAGTGACTCTAGTGGATCCATGTGTGGTTTGTGAAAAGAACACATGCAATGACTAGTGGATCCATATGTGGTTTGTGGAAAGAACATGCATGTAATGACCACGGGTTGATCCATATATGGTTTGTGGAAAGAACACACATGCAATGACACTGGTTGATCCATGTGTGGTTTGTGGAAAGAACACACATGTAATGACTCTAGTGCTGGTTTTAGTATAAGAACACGCATGCAATGACTCTAGTGGGTTCATATGTGGTTTGTGAAAAGAACACACATGCAATGACTCTAGTGGATCCATATGTGGTTTGTGGAGAAGAACACACATGCAATGAACACTGGTGGATCCATAAGTGGTTTGTGGAAATAACACACATGCAGTGAATACTGGTTGATCCATATGTGGTTTATGAAAAGAACACACATGCAATGACACTGGTGGATCCTTATGTGGTTTGTGAGAAGAACACACATGCAATCACACTCGGTGGATACATATGTGGTTTGTGAAAAGAACACACATACAATGACTCTAGTGATGGTTTTAGTATAAGAACACACATGCAATGACTCTAGTGGGTCCATATCTGGTTTGTGAAAAGAACACATATGCAATGACTCTAGTGGATCCATATATGGTCTGCGGAAAGAACACGCATGCAATAACCACTGGTTGATCCATGTGTAGTTCATGACAGGAACACACATGCAATGAACACTAGTGGATCCATATGTGGTTTTTGACAGGAACACACATGCAATGACATTGGTTGATCCATGTGTGGTTCATGACAGGAACACACATTCAATGACATTGGTTGATCCATGTGTGGTTTGTGAAAAGAACACACATGCAATGACACTGGTCGATCTATATGTGGTTTGTGAAAAGAACACACATGCAATGACTCTGGTGGATCCATGTGTGGTTTGTGGAAAAACACACATGCAATGCCATTGGTTGATCCATGTGTGGTTTGTCAAAAGAATACACATGCAATGCCATTGGTTGATCCATGTGTGGTTTGTGGAAAGAACACACATGCAATGCCATTGGTTTATCAATATGTGGTTTGTCGAAAGAACACACATGCAATGACCACTGGTTGATCCATATGTGGTTTGGGGAAAGAACACACATGCAATGACACTGGTTGATCCATGTGTGGTTTGTGGAAAGAACGCATGCAGTGACTCTAGTGGATCCATGTGTGGTTTGTGAAAAGAACACACATGCAATGACTAGTGGATCCATATGTGCTTTGTGGAAAGAACACCCATGTAATGACCACAGGTTGATCCATATATGGTTTGTGGAAAGAACACACATGCAATGACACTGGTTGATCCATGTGTGGTTTGTGGAAAGAACACACATGTAATGACTCTAGTGCTGGTTTTAGTATAAGAACACGCATGCAATGACTAGTGGGTCCATATGTGGTTTGTGAAAAGAACACACATGCAATGACTCTAGTGGATCCATATGTGGTTTGTGGAGAAGAACACACATGCAATGAACACTGGTGGATCCATAAGTGGTTTGTGGAAATAACACACATGCAGTGAATACTGGTTGATCCATATGTGGTTTATGAAAAGAACACACATGCAATGACACTGGTGGATCCTTATGTGGTTTGTGAGAAGAACACACATGCAATCACACTGGGTGGATACATATGTGGTTTGTGAAAAGAACACACATACAATGACTCTAGTGATGGTTTTAGTATAAGAACACACATGCAATGACTCTAGTAGGTCCATATCTGGTTTGTGAAAAGAACACATGTGCAATGACTCTAGTGGATCCATATATGGTCTGCGGAAAGAACACACATGCAATAACCACTGGTTGATCCATGTGTAGTTCATGACAGGAACACACATGCAATGAACACTAGTGGATCCATATGTGGTTTTTGACAGGAACACACATGCAATGACATTGGTTGATCCATGTGTGGTTCATGACAGGAACACACATGCAATGACATTGGTTGATCCATATGTGGTTTGTGAAAAGAACACACATGCAATGACACTGGTCGATCTATATGTGGTTTGTGAAAAGAACACACATGCAATGACTCTGGTGGATCCATGTGTGGTTTGTGGAAAAACACACATGCAATGCCATTGGTTGATCCATGTGTGGTTTGTCAAAAGAATACACATGCAATGCCATTGGTTGATCCATGTGTGGTTTGTGGAAAGAACACACATGCAATGCCATTGGTTTATCAATATGTGGTTTGTCGAAAGAACACACATGCAATGACCACTGGTTGATCCATATGTGGTTTGTGGAAAGAACACACATGCAATGACACTGGTTGATCCATGTGTGGTTTGTGGAAAGAACGCATGCAGTGACTCTAGTGGATCCATGTGTGGTTTGTGAAAAGAACACACATGCAATGACTAGTGGATCCATATGTGCTTTGTGGAAAGAACACCCATGTAATGACCACAGGTTGATCCATATATGGTTTGTGGAAAGAACACACATGCAATGACACTGGTTGATCCATGTGTGGTTTGTGGAAAGAACACACATGTAATGACTCTAGTGATGGTTTTAGTATAAGAACACGCATGCAATGACTAGTGGGTCCATATGTGGTTTGTGAAAAGAACACACATGCAATGACTCTAGTGGATCCATATGTGGTTTGTGGAGAAGAACACACATGCAATGAACACTGGTGGATCCATAAGTGGTTTGTGGAAATAACACACATGCAGTGAACACTGGTTGATCCATATGTGGTTTATGAAAAGAACACACATGCAATGACATTGGTGGATCCTTATGTGGTTTGTGAGAAGAACACACATGCAATCACACTGGGTGGATCCATATGTGGTTTGTGGAAAGAATACACATGCAACGACCACTAGTTGACCCATGTGTCGTTCATGACAGGAACACACATGCAATGACATTGGTTGATCCATATGTGGTTTGTGACAATAACTGAAGGGTTTCGCATCATAGTAAATCAAAATTTTCTACGGAAGCGAACAGAGGGAAAGCCAAGATCTAATCTAGGAGATGCAAACAACGAGAGAGATTGGATTAGATATTCATACCCTTGAAGATTCGCACAGCGGAACGTTCGTCGGAACGTGGGTGATGTAGTCGTACTCGCTTCTCCTCCTCGCGATCCGATCCGATCTAGCACCACAAGTGGCGGTGCCTCCGTGAGATGCACACGTGCGGCACCTCGACGTCTCCTCCTTCCTCGGACCAGCAAGTATGGTGGAGAGATAGATTGGATCTACAGCACGACGGCGTGGTGTATATGGTGGAGAATTTCTGCCGCAGGGCTTCGCCTACAAACAGTCGGGAGGGAGAGAGGAAGGGCAGCAGGGCAACTAGGGTTTGGAGGAAGGTGTGTGTTGGGGGGAGGGGGCGCACCAGCCCTCTATATATAGAGGGGGGTGCGGCCAGCCCTTGCCCATCCTCCAAGCCTATCTCTATTTTAAACGATTTAAACTCTCCCTTATCCAGAAACCCTATCTCTAGTTTAAACGATTTAAACTTATCCCTTATCTAGAAACCCTATCTCTAGTTTAAACAAGTTTAAACTTATCTAGGATCGGCTGGGCCCTATGGGGCCTTGTGCCCCTGGCCCAATGCGGCCAGGACACTCCCTCATAGGCCCATGCCCCCTCCCGGAAGGTGGGGCCACGTTGGTCCCCTTCCAGAAGGTTCTAGAAGCTTCCGGTACAATACCGATTAACCCGGAACAATTCTGAACTCCAAAAACTGCACTGCCTTATATGAATCTTATTCTCCGGACCACTCCGGAACCTCTCGTGATGTCCCGGATCCCATCCGAGACTCCGAACAAAAATTCATAAACCAAGTATCCAATCTATCCTAGCGTCGAGACACGTTAAGTGTGTGACCCTGCGGGTTCGAGAATATGCAGACATGATCTTCTATCAATAATCAACAGCGGGGTCTGGGCACCCATATTGACTCCCACACATTCATCGATGATCATATCGGATGAACCACGATGCCAGGATTCAATCAATCCCATATATATATTCCCTTCGTCTCGCGATATTTTATTTACCCGAGATTCGATCGTCGGTATCGTCATACCTAGTTCAATATCGTTCACAGCAAGTACTTTACTCGTTCCGTAATCCGATATCACTTTGTGATTAACTCCTTAACCACATGCTTGCAAGCGGTGTTGATATCGATTACCGAGTGGGCCCGAAGTATATCTCTCCGACTTGGGAGGGACAAATCCCATCTCGATACATACAACCCAACAGATACTTTCCGATCACCTGAGAGACACCTTTATGATCACCCTCTCATAGGATGACGTTTGATGACCTCAAAGCTTTCTTCTGATACCAGGGAGTTGCATTATCTCATGGTCTAAGGAATACAATATTTGACATAAGAAAAGCTTCGCAAAGACGAACACGATGACACGATCTAATTGCTTCGCTTAGTTTGGGTCTGTCCACCATATCATTCTCCCAATGATATGATCTCATTATCAATTGACAACTCATGTCTATGGTTAGGAAACCTTAACCATCATTGATCAATGAGCTAGTCCATAGAGGCGTACTAGGGACACGGTGTTGTTCACAAACCACACAAGTATTAATGTTTCCGCTTAATACAATTCTAGCATAGAATATAAACTTTATCATGAACAAGAATTATAATAATAACATCTTTATTATTGCCTCTAGGGCATAATTCCAACAGTCTCCCACTTGCACTAGAGTCAATAATCTAGTTTACATTTGGCAACAATCTCACACCCATGGCACTGAGGTGCTGATCATGTTTTACACGTGGAAGAGGTTTAGTCAATGGATCTGCGACATTCAGATCTGTATGTACTTTGTTGATCTTCAGATCTCCATCTGCTATATAATCTCGGATTATATGAAACTTGCGGTTGATATGCTTGGTTTTTGGATGATATCTTGGTTCCTTAGCGAGTGCTATGGCGCCAGTGTTGTCACATAATATCTCCAGTGGGTCCAATGCACTTGGAACCACGCCAAGCTCAGTGATGAAGTTTCTGATCCAAACTCCTTCACTTGACGCTTCTGCAGCAGCCATGTATTCCGCTTCTACTGTAGATCCCGCGATCACGCTTTGCTTGCAGCTTCTCCAGCTCACAGCTCCTCCATTCAAAATATACACGTATCCTGTCTGAGATTTACAATCATCCTTGTCGGTGTCGAAACTAGCATCGACGTAACCTTTTACGACGAGCTGTTCATCACCCCCATAGACTAAGAACATTTCTTTAGTCCTATTTAGGTACCTTAGGATGTTCTTCACGGCTGTCCAGTGTTCCACTCCTGGATCACTTTGATATCTGCTCGTCAAACTAAGAGCATTGGACACATCCGGTCTAGTACACAGCATGGCATACATGATGGAACCTATGGCCGAGGCATAAGGCACTTTGCTCATAGCTTCCCTATCATTTACCGTAGCTGGACACTGAGCCTTGCTCAATATCTTACCTGACAACATAGGCACTGAACCTTTCAATGCCTTATCCATTCTGAACCTTTTCAGAACTTTGTCTAGGTATGTACTCTGGCTTAAAGCTATCAGGCGTCTTTGTCTATCTCTATAGATTTTGATGCCCAATATATAAGCAGCTTCACCTAGGTCTTTCATTGAAAAACACTTGTTCAAATAACTCTTCACATCGTTAAGCATGTTGATGATATTTCCAATAATCAATATGTCATCCACATATAGTACCAGAAACGTCACCGAGCTCCCACTCACTTTCTTGTAGATGCAAGCTTCGTAGCAATTTGGAACAAATCCAAAGCTCTTGATCACTTGATCAAAACGAAGGTTCTAACTCCGAGATGCTTGCTTCAGTCCATAAATGGAACGCTGAAGTTTGCATACTTTATCAGCATCCTTAGGATCGACAAAACCTTCGGGTTGCATCATATACAACTCTTCATCAATGTTGCCATTGAGGAAAGCAGTCTTGACATCCATTTGCCATATTTCATAATCATGAAACGCAGCAATTGCTAATAAAATCCGAATGGACTTAAACATCGCGACGGGAGAGAAAGTCTCATCGTAGTCAACACCTTGAACTTGTCGAAAACCTTTCGAACAAGCCGTGCTTTATAGACGGTAACATTACCATCCGCGTCCGTTTTCTTCTTGAAGATCCATTTGCACTCAACGGCCTTTCGGTCGCTAGGAGGGTCCAGCAAAGTCCATACTTCGTTTTCGCTCATGGATCCCAATTCGGATTTCATGGCTTCTAGCCATTTCTCAGAGTCTGGGCTCATCATCGCTTCCTCATAGTTCGTAGGTTCGCTGTCTTCTACTAACAAGACAGTCAAGACAGGGTTGCCGTACCACTTAGGAGGGGCACGCGACCTTGTCGACCTGCGACGTTCAGTAGCAGCATCGTCCGAAGCTTCATGATCCTTGTCATTAGCTTCCTCTATTGTTGGTGCAGGCGGCACTAGAACAATTTCAGGTGCTGCGCTACTCTCCAATTCAAGAGAAGGTTCAATAACCTCGTCTAGCTCTACTTTCCTCCCACTCACTTCTTTCGAGAGAAACTCCTTCTCAAGAAAGGAACCGTTCTTTGTGACAAACACTTTGCCTTCAGTTCTGTGATAGAAGGTATACCCAATAGTTTCCTTAGGGTATCCTATGAAGACGCATTTCTCCGCTTTGGGTTCGAGCTTGTCCGGCATCAACTTCTTGATGTAAGCTTCGCATCCCCAAACTTTAAGAAACGACAACTTAGGTTTAGCACCAAACCACAGTTCATACGGTGTCGTCTCAACGGATTTAGATGGAGCCCTATTTAAAGTGAATGCAGCGGTTTCTAATGCATAACCCCAAAATGATAACGGCAAATCAGTAAGAGACATCATCGATCAGACCATATCTAATAGGGTTCGATTCCGGCGTTCAGACACACCATTGCGCTGTGGTGTTCCGGGTGGCGTGAGTTGTGAAACGATTCCACTTGCTTTGAGATGCGTGAGAAAATCATAACTCAAATATTCGCCCCCACGATCGGATCGTAGAAACTTAATCTTTCTGTTACGATGGTTCTCCACTTCATTCTGAAATTCTTTGAACTTTTCAAACGTTTCAGATTTATGTTTCATTAAATAGATATACCCATATCTACTTAAGTCATCGGTAAAAGTGAGAAAATAGAGATATCCACCGCGCGTCGAAACACTCATTGGTCCGCATACATCGGTATGTATGATTTCCAACAAGTCCGTTGCTCGCTCCATCATACCGGAGAACGGGGTTTTGATCATCTTGCCCATGAGGCATGGTTCGCATGTGTCAAATGATTCAAAATCAAGAGACTCCAAAAGTCCATCAGAATGGAGTTTCTTCATGCGCTTTACTCCAATATGACCTAGACGACAGTGCCACAAATAAGTAGTATTATCACTATCTACTTTGCATCTCTTAGCCTCAATGTTATGGATGTGTGTTTCATCCCTTTCGAGATTTAGAAGAAATAAACCATTCACAAGAGGTGCATGACCATAAAAGATGTTACTCATATAAATAGAACAACCATTATTCTCCGATTTAAATGAATAACCGTCTTGCAATAAACACGATCCAGAAATAATGTTCATGCTCAACGCAGGCACATAATAACATTTATTAAGGTTTAAAACTAATCCCGAAGGTAAAACTAAGGAGAGCGTGCCGACGGCCATTACATCAACTCTTGATCCGTTGCCAACGCGCATCGTCACCTCATCCCTCGCAAGCCGCCGTCTATTCCCTAGCTCCTGTTTCGAGTTACAAATATTAGCAACTGAACCAGTATCAAATGCCCAGGCACTACAACGAGGGCTAGTAAGGAAAACATCAATAACATGTATATCAAATATACCTTTGATGGTGCCAGCCTTCTTGTCCGCTAAGTACTTCGGACAGTTGCACTTCCAGTGACCCTTGTCCTTGCAATAGAAGCACTCAGTGTCCGGCTTAGGACCAGACTTGAGCTTCTTCTCAGCAGGGGCAACGCGCTTGCCGCCGCTTTTCTTGAAGGGCTTCTTTGCACCCTTACCTTTCTTAAAGGAGGGCTTGTTGACCATCAACACATGATTATCCTTCTTGATGTCCACCTCCGCAGCCTTCAGCTTTGCGAAGAGCTCGGTGATCGTATGAGTGGAACCAATCTGATTATGAGTCACTACAAAACTTTTGTAGCTGGGAGGGAGTGATTGCAGAACCCTGTCAATCTTGAGCTCCTATGGAATCTTGCAGTCCAGTTGCTCAAGGCGTTGAGTGTAGCCCGACATCTTAATGGCGTGCTCACTAACGGAACTCCCTTCCTCCATCTTGCAGTTAAAGAACTTCTCAGAGATCTCATATCTCTCAGAACGGGCCTGAGTCTGAAACATGGTTTTCAGCTCTTCGAGAATCTCAAAGGGCCCGGGATAGTTTTCAAAACGATTTTGAAGTTCCGGTTCCATAGCAAACAACATGGTGCTCTTAATCACACCATAATCATCTTTGCGCGAATGATAGAAAGCTTTCTCATCAGCCGGCGCAGTTGCAGCAGGGGGGTCACCTAACGCTTTCCCAAGGACATAGTCCTTTTGTTCGCCAGACAGAATGATTCTTAGATTGCGGAACCAGTTGGTGAAGTTAGACCCATTGTTTCTAAGCTTTTCTTTCTCAGCAAAAACGTTGAAGTTGAAGTTGGACTTGGCCATGTGATCTACAGTATTTGCAAGTACAATTTAGACTATGTTCATGATAAATAGTTCAACTTAATCAAATTACTAGATGAACTCCCACTAAATTCAACATCCCTCAAGTTGTTTAGTGAACACGATCCAAATTCACCACACCTAATCCGATCTTCACGAGAAGAGATGTGGCTTCAATGGTGGACAACGAAGTGTCGATCATATCATTCATATGACTCATGCTTAACCTTTCGGTTCATGTGTTCCGAGGCCATGTCTGTACATGCTAGGCTCGTCAAGTCAAACCCAAGTATTTCCGCGTGTGCAAAACTGGCTTGCACCCGTTGTATGTGAGCGTAGAGTCTATAGCACCCGATCATCACGTGATGCTTGGACACGACGAACTTTTGCAACGGTGCATACATGGGGAGAACACAGTTTTATCTTGATCTTTAAGTGAGGAATCATCTTATAATGCTACCGTCGCGATCTAAGCATAATAAGATACATAAAAGGATAAACATCGCATGCATATAACTTTATGTGACATGGTATAGCCATTCTTCGCGCAATGATCTCCATCTTGTGCGTTCCGGCATGATCTCCATCACTCCACCATGATTGCCTCCACCACGAATAGCAACTACAACTATTGCTAACTACTTAGCGATAAAGTAAAGCTATTACATGGCGTATAAGAAGTTGACTCGCAGGTCATACACAATTATAAAGACAACCATATGGCTCCTGCCGGTTGTGTACTCATCGACATGCAAGTCGTGAAACATTACAAAACATGATCATCGCATACAATATACACATCACATCTTGGGCCATACCATATCACAGAAAACACTCCCTGCAAAAACAAGTTAGACGCCTCTACTTTGTTGTTGCATGTTTTACGTGGCTTATGGGAGTAGATGCTAAGAACGATTCTTACCTACGGAAAGCCACAACGGTGATATTATGGTTGCCAAACTCTGGTGTTAATCCCATGACAACTATAGTGAGAGAAACTGACATCCACCAGCCGCATGTGTGGTACAAGCCACACGTCAAGTGCGGAGCTGGTCTCGCGAACGACGTCGCGTAAGGTTGGCCTGGACCGCTTCAATCTCACTATCCTGCATCATAAGAAGAACACAAACAAGAGGCTTGCAACAGAAAACATCAACGCCCGCAACAACCATGTTGCGTTCTACTCGTGAATCACATCTACGCATAGATCTAGCTCTGATACCACTGAAGGGTTTCGCAGCATAGTAAATCAAAATTTTCTACGGAAGCGAACAGAGGGAAAGCCAAGATCTAATCTAGGAGATGCAAACAACGAGAGAGATTGGATTAGATCTTCATACCCTTGAAGATTCGCACAGCGAAACGTTCGTCGGAACGTGGGTGATGTAGTCATACTCGCTTCTCCTCCTCGCGATCCGATCCGATCTAGCACCACAAGTGGCGGTGCCTCCGTGAGATGCACACGTGCGGCACCTCGATGTCTCCTCCTTCCTCGGACCAGCAAGTATGGTGGAGAGATAGATTGGATCTATAGCACGACGGCGTGGTGTATATGGTGGAGAATTTCTGCCGCAGGGCTTCGCCTACAAACAGTCGGGAGGGAGAGAGGAAGGGCAGCAGGGCAACTAGGGTTTGGAGGAAGGTGTGTGTTGGGGGAAGGGGCGCACCAGCCCTCTATATATAGAGGGGGGGTGCGGCCAGCCCTTGCCCATCCTCCAAGCCTATCTCTAGTTTAAACGATTTAAACTCTCCCTTATCCAGAAACCCTATCTCTAGTTTAAACGATTTAAATTTATCCCTTATCTAGAAACCCTATCTCTAGTTTAAACGAGTTTAAACTTATCTAGGATCGTCTGGGCCCTATGGGGCCTTGTGCCCCTGGCCCAATGCGGCCAGGACACTCCCTCATAGGCCCATGCCCCCTCCCGGAAGGTGGGGCCACGTTGGTCCCCTTCCGGAAGGTTCTAGAAGCTTCCGGTACAATATCGATTAACCCGGAACAGTTCCGAACTCCAAAAACTGCACTGCCTTATATGAATCTTATTCTCCGGACCACTCCGGAACCTCTCGTGATGTCCCGGATCCATCCGATACTCCGAACAAAAATTCATAAACCAAGTATCCAATCTATCCTAGCGTCGAGACACGTTAAGTGTGACCCTGCGGGTTCGAGAATATGCAGACATGATCTTCTATCAATAATCAACAGCGGGGTCTGGGCACCCATATTGACTCCCACACATTCATCGATGATCATATCGGATGAACCACGATGCCAGGATTCAATCAATCCCATATATATATTCCCTTCGTCTCGCGATATTTTACTTACCCGAGATTCGATCGTCGGTATCGTCATACCTAGTTCAATCTCGTTCACAGCAAGTACTTTACTCGTTCCGTAATCCGATATCACTTTGTGATTAACTCCTTAACCACATGCTTGCAAGCGGTGTTGATATCGATTACCGAGTGGGCCCGAAGTATATCTCTCCAACTTGGGAGGGACAAATCCCATCTCGATACATACAACCCAACAGATACTTTCCGATCACCTGAGAGACACCTTTATGATCACCCTCTCATAGGATGACGTTTGATGACCTCAAAGATTTCTTCCGATACCAGGGAGTTGCATTATCTCATGGTCTAAGGAATACAATATTTGACATAAGAAAAGCTTCGCAAAGACGAACACGATGACACGATCTAATTGCTTCGCTTAGTTTGGGTCTGTCCACCATATCATTCTCCCAATGATATGATCTCATTATCAATTGACAACTCATGTCTATGGTTAGGAAACCTTAACCATCATTGATCAATGAGCTAGTCCATAGAGGCGTACTAGGGACACGGTGTTGTTCACAAACCACACAAGTATTAATGTTTCCGCTTAATACAATTCTAGCATGGAATATAAACTTTATCATGAACAAGAATTATAATAATAACATCTTTATTATTGCCTCTAGGGCATAATTCCAACACACATGCAGTGAACACTGGTTGATCCATATGTGGTTTATGAAAAGAACACACATGCAATGACATTGGTGGATCCTTATGTGGTTTGTGAGAAGAACACACATGCAATCACACTGGGTGGATCCATATGTGGTTTGTGGAAAGAACACACATGCAATGACCACTGGTTGACCCATGTGTCGTTCATGACAGGAACACACATGCAATGACATTGGTTGATCCATATGTGGTTTGTGACAATAACACACATGCAATGCCATTGGTTAATCCATGTGTGGTTTGTGGAAAGAATACACATGCAATGACTCAAGTGGGTCCATATGTGGTTTGTGAAAAGAACACATGCGATAACTCAGGGGGATCCATGTGTGGTTTGTGGAAAGAACACACATGCAATGAACACAGGTGGATCCATATGTGGTTTGTGGAAAGAACACACATGCAATGACACTGGTGGATCCATATGTGGTTTGTGAAAAGAACACACATGCAATGACTCTAGTGTTGGTTTTAGTATAAGAACACACATGCAATGACTCTAGTGAGTTCATATGTGGTTTGTGAAAAGAACACACATGCAATGACTCTAGTAGATCCATATGTGGTTTGTGGAAAAGAACACACATGCAATGAACATTGGTGGATCCATAAGTGGTTTGTGGAAAGAACACACATGTAGTGAACAGTGGTGGATCAATATGTGATTTGTGAAAAGAACACACCTGCAATGCCATTGGTTGATCCATATGTGGTTTTTGAAAAGAACACGCATGCAATGCCATTGGTTAATCCATGTGTGGTTTGTGGAAAGAACACACATGCAATGACTCTAGTGGATCCATATGTGGTCTGCGGAAAGAACACACATGCAATGACCACTGGTTGATCAATGTGTGGTTCATGATAGGAACACACATGCAATGAACACTGGTGGATCCATACGTGGTTCTTGACAGGAACACACATGCAATGACATTGGTTGATCCATGTGTGGTTCTTGACAGGAACACACATACAATGACATTGGTTGATCCATGTGTGGTTAATGACAGGAACACACATGCAATGACATTGGTTGATCCATATATGGTTTGTGGAAAGAACACACATGCAATGACACTGGTTGATCCATATGTGGTTTGTGGAAAGAACACACATGCACTGACACTGGTGGATCCAAATGTGGTTCATGACGGGAACACACATGCAATGACTCTAGTGGATACATATGTGGTTTGTGGGAAGGACACACATGCAATGAACTCTAGTGGATCTATCTTGGCATAATTTGATGTATGACACGATGTATTTCATTGTAAAAGACCCACTTTCCATTTTTATACTAATCAGCTTTGCCCTTGGTTTTTTGATACTACCCAGTTTTGCCCCCTCTCTCTCTCTTTCGTAGAAGCCCAAACATGTGCCCACTCTGTCTGCTATGTCCTGATTGGTTGTCATAGTTGTCACGCGGATCCTGCGCACCAACTGTTGATCCTGCATGATCCAACGAGGCTCGTTGCACACGTCGTGCCCTTCGCATGACAGCGCGAGATAGCACGGACGTCTCCCTCAACGAGACTTCTACAAGAAGGAACACGATGCCGCCCATGGAAAAAGTCGTCGAGTGGTCATGTCATGTTTAATCTAGTCTGCAAAGGCTACAAGTCTACTGCACGGCAACTGCTCATCCACGGCCCACGAGCTATACCATTTTTACTACGCAGCGCGCCTGCCCTCTCACTTCCGATAGGCCCCCACCACACAAACCTTCCACCCGGCAGCGGCAGCCGGAAGAGCTGCCTACCGGGGCCCTCGAGGAGGCCTAAACGTCCCCGCATTAAAAACCCAGCCTATCGGGTCCTCCATTCGCACTCATCCACTACTCTCTCTTCCCTATCTAGCAAAACCCCACAATCTTGAACGTACTTGCATGAACCTTCTCCATGAAACCAATGTGTGGGGGTGAGTGTCCGGGCATCGCCGCCGGGGTGGTGCTTCACGCGGCAGATCTGGAGGAGCATCACGCAGCACAAGGCGAGGAGGACGTGCAGTTCAACCTCTTGGGGGACCATGTGCTCACCGGTGCTGACAACTTTGGAGGCGTCGATGAGGGCATGGAGTTCGACGAACACGCTCCGCTCGTGTACCCGGAGGTACATCTATTTCTACATGTTTCATATTTTTTGCTCGAGCTTAATCTATCCTGGCGTCATAAAAAAATCTAGTCCTAATGATTAGATGCAACATACGAACCGATACATGGAGAGATCTAGTCTGTTTTGAATGAATCCACATTATATATTAATAAGTTACCAAGAACACAAGCCACATTAATTTAGGAGCGAGCTAGGGAGACGGCCGTAATGAACTGCTGAACCTGTATAGACATGTTATTGCATCGAAAGTAACTCGAAATGGTGGAAGGAATATATATTTATTATTTTGCTCATTTCGGTTTGTATTCCATACATTACAGGTGGATTCAAGTGAGATGGACTCTAACAAGGAGACCAGGGACAACAAGAGCCGCCATGTCATGAAGAAGCTCAAGAACGGGATAATCCCTTTTCGCACTCGACTTGGGGAGCTCATATGCCCTTTCTGTAAGAAAGGAGTCAACCTGAGGATTGCCAGCTTGATTCCGCATGCGGTTGGCATCGGTAAAATCCCGGCTAGTAAACACAAGTCGGTGACCAAGGCTAAGCACGCTGCTTATGGCAAATTCCTGAGGGAGTATGTCAAGACCGACCTAGTGTCCCCTTACTTAGGAATCAGCAACTTCTAGCCGACCAACCCGTCACTGTGCTGGCCTGGCCACTAATAATATTTAGTTCTCTTACAGTATCTAGACCCTTAAACTATGAGGATTTCTATTTTCGTACCCTTCAAAATATATTCAAGTTCATCTGTTTATGGAGTTAAAGTTCCGGTGGCATACTCGTTATTTTGCATGGATAGAGGGGTTCCCCCGACAGATATAAGGGTTATCCTGTCCGCTAGATCACAGAGGATCAACGGTTGGTGGGCACGATCTATGTGACAACTGTCTCGACCAATCAGAGCGTAGCAGCGAAGATGAGCACAGGTGTGAGAGATGGATACAAAGAGAGGGTAAAACCGAGTAGCACTTAAGAACCAAGGGCAAAACTGAGTAGAACTTAAAAACCAAGGGCAAAACTGAGTAAAACTTAAAAACCAAGGGCAAGAGTGACAAAGGGATCCAAATAGAAAATAGAAAATGATTTAAAAATGGAACCAAACCGCTAGTGTTATGCTCGAGGGCAAAACTGAGTACAACTGAATCACCAGGGTTAGACACGAGGGGAAAAACGCGACTCACGGTACGCGTGTGCGGTGCACGGGACGGTAGCGGACACGTGTGGCCGTGCACAGTGCATTAGCATATGCGGTGCACGGTAGTGCAATGAAACGTCGCTTCCCTTCTCCTTCAATAGAGGCCTCCCCACTCCCACTCATCACGCACTCGCTCACTCAACCGTCTACGCTGTCCCATCACCTTTTGCAAACGCCCAACAAAACTTCAACCACGCCGGCGATGGAGAAGAATGGCGCGGTGGCCATCGGCGCCTCCAAGGCCGTCGGCGAGGAGCCCCCTGTCCCCGTATAGACCCTCGTCCCGTCCCCGCATCTGCCGTAGCCGCCGGCGAGGAGGCCCCCGCCGGTCTCGGACAGATCCCGCTCGGCTGGGACCCCTACGAGGAGGTTGTCTACATAAGGCCGGAAAACCCCTACGACACCAGCATCGCCGACCCATGATCGGAGGTAACCAGGGTTTTCTCCCCTTCCCTTGTTCTTCCCCCGTTCCCATCGTTGGATGCTAGATCGTATGTTATTAGGGCTCGGCTATTCGTATTTTTACAGTAGCTAATCCTCTTGTGTTAGATCTCGATTTTCGATGAATCCCCTTGTTCGTAGTTGGGATCAGTATTCGATTTGGTTTGAGATTTGGGGAATAATCGGGAGATCTCATTTGGTTAATTTATGCAAAAAATCAATCCCGATAATCAAAGTATCTCAATCATGTCCTTATTTCACTCTACTGTTTTTTTCCAACAGGAGGATAGCAGCGACCTCCGCAGCGACGACGAGTCCAAGGACACCAAGACTCGTCATGTTCTGAGTAGGCTAAAGTTCGATCAGTACAACAACTTCTTCGTCGGCGACGTGTACAGGTGCCCCTTCTGCCCCATCAGGAGGCTCCGCGCCACGGACTTCAACTCTCTCGTGAAGCATGTCGAGGACGTGAGGACCTGTGGCGAGTCCGTGAACGTCCACGGCTTCATGGCCAAGCACCAGGCGCTCGGTCTTCACCTCCGCAACCTCCAGAAGGTGGCTATCAAGGAGGGTCGCATGCCCCTGATCAGACCCAAGGCGCCCAAGGTCAAGGGGCTGGGCAACAAGAAGTGGAGGAGGCTCCATAGGAAGGAGGCGGATGCCCTCCTGGCAGAGGCCACGAGGGGCCACTGGTCAGCTGCTGCTGCTGTAAAGCAGCTTCTTTTGTCTTGTCTGTGTTCTGCTGAGCAGCCTAATTGTCGAACCTCGTTAAGTACCATACTATATAACCTATATTAGCTGCTTTATCTACATCTGTTCTGTTTACTGAATTTATTTATGGTGCTGGTTTGTTTTGCTGCTCTAGATTTGCTACCAGATTGGGGAAAAACGAGGGCAAAAGGAACAATGAATGAAGAGAGAAGGTGCTCTAGATTCCCTGCCTTTTTGGGCAAAAAAACACAACTGTTAGAGAGAGAAGGGAAAAGGCGCTCTTAAAAAGGTCAAATAACAAAAAAAAACTTCCAATTTAGGCGTCAGGGCGCACGTAACGGCCAAGCCTTTGACCAGACGGCACCCCCCTCCAAGCGCATGTGAGGGCTTCGAAATATCGGGAGGGCAAAAGTGAGGAGAAACGAGACACAATGTTGCTATAGCTAAATCTTACAAAAAGCTGAATTTGGATTTACCATGCAATCTGGCTAGATCTCCACAATGTAGCTATTCTAAATCCCTAAACTATGTGGTGCGTTGAAACCTAATGTTTTTCCACCGACACGTGTGTTGCAAAGTTGCTTGATCGTGCATTGTTACACAAGTGGCCTACAGAGAAACTTATAGAAGCATGAGCAAACGAGCTTCATTTTGGCAAATTCTGGACAAGCTTTGCGCAATCGACAGGCCTGATCGGCTAAGCAGCTGCCCCGGGGTGTAGGGATGCTAGGTCCATGTCTATGCTTACACTTCTTAAACTTGTTAGGAATAATAGATATACACTTCCTTCTATCATGTCACGTTACGTCGTGTCAGCACCGCGCACCCGCTATGGATCGGCAATGGGACGGTGGTCTACGTGACCGGTCTCTGCCATGCCAAAGCCACGTCGCACACCCGTCCCATCGCCTACCGGGACGGACGCCGAATTTAATCGCTAGGATTGGAAACCAACTGTGCTCGCCTGGTTAAACTTGCCTCCACATGGGTATGACCGGAATATTGGTAAACGCAATTTAAGCATCGCCTTCCGTCTCCTCAGCACATCACTGTGCAAAAATCCCCAACTCATTCCTTCCGTCGCCGCCACAGCCACCGCAAGAACCATCGATGCTACCGCAGGCACCGCCTCCGCCGGGCCATACCACCGCAACAGATCGCTCCACCGCCACGCCCAGTCCTAGCCACCGCTACCGACCCTAGGCCACCGCCGCCGCATTAGCTGCTGCCATGGACGCAGAGTACAGCGTGTTCAGCGACGGGAGCGACTTCACCGACGAGTACACCATCACCGCCCATGGCACCACCAAGTTGACGATCGTCCACACAAATGCGTCAGTGGAGGTCGCCAAGGTCATCGCAATCTACGAGCGGTGGCTACAGGAGCCGATGGACAGATACAAGATCGTCGGCCTTGACCTCGAGTATACCGGAGATAGGAAGAGGACGGCGCTTTTGCAGCTGTCCATGCGCAACCACTGCCTCCTATACCACGTATGTAGGGCCAAATCTGTATGCCTGGAGCTTCGCGAGTTCCTTTCACGGGAGGGAGATCTACTTCGCCAGCGTCGACATCAAGAACAACACTCCGAAGCTAGAGCAGGATCTCCTCGTTCATGTCGTCAATCACATCGATCTCCAACGTTTATGGAGGTACCCGGATGGCGGTACAGGGAAAGCCGGCATGGCTAGACTCGTTGCCGACATCATCGACCGCGAGTACGCCGGGATGAAAGTCGAGTTCCTGAAGCACCTGCACGAGCGATGGGAGTGGAGGGACCTGGATTACGATGCGATCAAGTACGCAGCCAGGGACGCGTATGTCTGCTACGAGATGCTCAACTGGATCTGGCGGGTGGGTGAGTGTGTTGTTTATCACTACTAGTTTCGCATTTCGTTCCTAGTTTTATCTCGCCTGTATTTTATCTCGCATGTATTTTCTAAGCATTCTGTGTGTAAGAACCAAGCTCGTATGATCCCTGTGCTATTAGCTACTTAACCTGTATGAATTACATTCCCCCTTTTGTATGCTCAACATTCATTCTTACAAATTCTATTTGTGCCATTTGCATACGGCAGAATCCAGGACTGGCATGCATAAGGTGTGATATAGTCATAAGTCATAACCAAACCCAGATTATAGCGAAGGATACAGTCATAACCAAACCCAAATTATAGTTTGACAAAGGTAATACACAGTAGTTCGTAATTGCTCACATAGTGTACTTCTGAAATAACATGTTTTCATAAACACAACAATCATGCACTAAAAGTCTACATCCCAGCCTGTTGGAGAAGGCAACCGATCCCAGGATGCCTTCGATCGCTTGCCCCGGCTTGTAGATTCATCTACACTCTGGCATCTGGGGCAAACAACCTGCCTTGGTGGTGGTTCAATGATGTGATGCCTGGAACGAGATTTTACAATCTGGCGGTATAGCTCGTGGCTAACATACCCATCAATTGCAGCGTACTTCAGATTAGGTTCAGAAAGTGGCTTATCCTCCTAGTAATCGTGCCCTAAACGCCTCCACAAACATCTTGGCAATTTGCCCTTCATGTCAGCGTACCAGGGGTCGATGAGTTCGGAGGCAAGAGCGGCCATCCCGGTCTTGCTGCCCTTCGTCCCTGGGATCCAGTAAATTTCCTGGATGTCCACTCTACACTCCTTTGGGATTCTAATGTTGACAGTAGGGCTTTCAAGCAGTTTAGTGTCATTCATGATGTCAACACTAGTAAATGTTATGTGCTGGTTCACGAGAAAGTCATGAAACAGATCCCTAATGCTTTCGCCCCACCTGCATGAAAACGAATTCAGACAAATAATATAGCAATAACTTTTACAAACAGACGGTTTAGGAACAAAAAGACAGCAAAGTCTACCAGATCCCGTCAGCCCCCTTCTCGCAAAAAGGCTGGTATACGAGGACGTGCCCCTTCATGGAGAGTTGCACCACGGCGATCCTACGGTGATCGCGGCTGTACTCGAGGTCGAGACCTACGAATCTGTTTTCTTCGAACTGCAGCCAACTCATGTAATTATTCAAAGTGTTCCTCACCGTCCGAGGGTTGGTGGTGTAGACGACATTGATCTTCTTCCCGCCATGTACTTCTATGTCGAAGTGCGCAATTTCTTGCCTACCGTCGTTTCAGACGTCCGGAGAGTCCATGACTACAGGCAAGAGGGAAAGGATACGGAGGAAGAGGGTGATGCGATGGTGGAGGAAATGGATTAGGCCATGGAGGAGAAAGACGATGAGGCCGTGGAGGAGGAAATGAGACGGAGAAATGAAAGATTGGAACCGCCCTTACCAATATCTAGAATGGTGCACGACCGTTCGTAGTAGGGTGAAGGTGGAGAAAAACGGCGGTTTTACACGTCGACGTTAGCGCTTCCTAAAATTTGTTCTGCGCCACCTGCATGCGGTGGAATCGAGGTCTACCATGCACGATCCAAGTCAAACGTAGGCACGTTTGCGCGTGCCGACCTTCACTTACTGACAGGCAGGCCGCACATTTCTCTCTCTTGCGATTTATTTTTTCACTTCCTCTAGACGGTTCCGGTGCCCGCCCTCAATAATTACGCCCCCTCCCCCTCCTTGTCTTCCATGCGGACGAGAACCGGCGGCGGCGGTGGTTCCTTGCAGATTCACTCCCCACTCGAACAACTGCCTCCATCCCTGATTCCATCCCCTCTCGAATCCATCCGCCTCCTTATCACAACGCCTCCATTAATCTACCAGATTCCAGGCTCCATTTGGCGCTATGGGTAGAGCTTGGGGTAGCAGCAGGCTAAAGCGAAAGGCATGCGACGACGACGCGGATGGCCAGGGCGACCGCCACCGCGAGGATTGGTGATGGCCGAACCTCAGCGCCGTGAACATGCATAGGATCGCCTTCATCTTTGTCGTCCTCCTCGCTCGCTGCATCCCTGGCTACCGCTTCACGATGCGGGACATGGACGAACAACCGTTCGGCACGCCAGGCCTTCTTTACCCTGATAATAGCAAATGGCCAAACGACCGCGATGGCCACGTAAGTTCCAATATCTAGCTTATTCGTTTAGTCATATCGTTGATTCATATGTGCTGAACTCTCATCGGAATCCTATGTTCCTTTCGTCGAACGTGTTGTGTGCACGCGTGGTTTGAACAAATCAAACCATTTAAGACTATTCTGTACAGCGGAAGCTCTGCTCGTACCTGATATTCTAGTATTTTCGTAGTGACACGGTCTTACTTTAGGTGATAGACGAGTTGTCAATTTCGATTTTGCAATGGAATGCCTGCTAGGTGATATTTTGTTTCCTAAAATAAAAACAAACAGATTAGACGATTTGAGGCTGTTATGCCTCGAGTTGTTTATGATCATCGTTAGGAGTTTGTTCTGGGGGCTCTGCTACTACTCCATATATTGGGTATCTTCGTAGTGACACAGGCACAATTTAGGCGATATCTGAGGAGACACTCGTATTTAGGCGATATTTTGTGTACTTTAATCTGAAGGTCCAGTTGTCAAATTGTATTTGCAATGGAATCTATGCTAGGTGATTGTACCAACTGACAACAAACTCTGCAGAATATTCATGCAAAACTGATGCTGCTGGATAAGTGGTCTGAATCAGTAGTGGTGAATATCAAGGAAGAAGAAGAGACGGAAATGGAAGATCGCCAGAACTGGGTGGGTGGCAACGGCGAGTGGCTGGTCCTTTTATCACAGGATGGGAGTACTTGGACTCTAAAAAATGGCTATAGATCGGTGAGATTTGCATTGCCATCTTTGGAGGGTGTCGGCATTACTGCATTCAACAACAGGTGGCCGCCGCCCATTTCCGAATTCGCTTACAGGTTCAACATGGCAGAACTTGACCTCCTGAATGTATAGCTCCCACATAGACCGCGGGAGGGGGTGCGGAAGACCTGGGAGTACGACCTCTTAGCGGTGTTCGACAAGGCAATCACATTCATTAGATGCCCAGAAGACAAGGAATGGACAGTCTTGCGCAACGACTTCCTGCGGCCGGAGAAGTATGTCGATGTCGTCTTCACCTACAGCTACTCTTCGTAGAAACCGCAACGCATTTATGCGGTCACTGAACCTAGGGGTGACGTGCGTGTTTGGGAGCCATCCATTTGGGGTGAGTCATGGTGTCATATAGCATGTAAAATCCCATTCAAAATTCTGCTTACTGACTGTAAGTAACACGCAAGTACCCACGCAGCCCCGCGCATCATTCCAGCTCTGGTCATCGAAGATGCAGTAGCAGATGCTGAACTTGGGACACGGCTGGTTCCTGGCACCTCTCGGAGGCGACACGGAACAGGATGATGAACTCATGTGGATTCATATCAGGGGAGCACTAAACAGCGTTGGTGATACAATAGAACATGTGGGGACACAACTTTCTTCATACCCATCGCTGTGGTGTCACGTTTTCTCGAGGTCCGCATGCCCATCCAAAGACCCAGTAGAGCAAGTCTGGAGCAGAGTCGACAATCTGAAGGGACAATCTGTGTTTCTTGGGATCAACTACCCTTTCTTTGTCGGAGCCCCTAGAGCTGTTGAACCTGTAATTGCTCAGCCAGCCTGGCTCCTGATGCTGCTGCTAGTGTTGGTGGTGGTGGAGCTGACGAAGAACTAGCTACTGCTGCTCCTAGTGAAGCTGACGAAATACTTGGTGATGCTGCTGCTGGTGAAGCTGACGAAATACTTGCTAATGCTGCTGCTGTTGAAGCTGACGAAATACATGTTGAGGCTGCTGCTGGTGAAGCTGACGAAATACCTGCTGAGGCTGTTGCTGGAGTCTAGGAAGAACATGCTGGTATTGTTGCTGAGGTGCCAGCACTTCCAGTGTTTATAGCAGACTGTGTGTTTGCTGGACACTCATGCGCCTATCATGTTGACACTCCAGATCCGACCTGGAGCCGAATCCACGTCGGGGGGAGGGGGGCCTACAATTGGCTCATCAGTTGGGTCGTACGATTTGATGGAGAATGCTAGACGGCCAAACGCAGCATTCTGGTTCGTTCCGACGATACCACCAGCTCCAGGGACCTAGTGCTCATACTGGCAGATCCGATGAACCATTTGTCTTTATCTTTATCATTAGTTACGCTTATTTGTGTAAAGACTAAGTTGTGCTTATTTGTGTAAGACTAAGTTAGGCCTAGCTGCGTAATATTCAGTGAAGCCCAGCTTTTCTTTCCACACCCATAACAACAGAATTGCAGCATAGAACATATAAAGGTAATGTGCATACTAGGCATTTTTGCTTAGGATAACAACCACTTCAAGCAAATGATACATAGTGTACGCATTTGAACGCATCACTAGAATGTGCTACCTATTAATGATTGATGACATGGATCTAGCTTTTCTGCGCGTATTTGCATTGAATCGCTCATTAATCTGTTCACATATTTTTTGATAATGGCTGATGAACTCCACTCTCTTGGTACCTTGCTTCGTCAGCGAGCACTTGTTGATGCAATGCAAAGTATAGAACATGGTCGTCATCGTCATTTCATTTAGATTCTCTATGTTTCATCATCACGGAGCTACTAATTTCAAATGAAAATCTAGTAAACAACATATGTGTACATTGTTAGAGTATGCTATGGCCACGGTACAGAGCTTGATGCATTTTCACCTTGTTGGTGTTGTGCCGAACTGGGTGGATGCGGCTTTGGGGTTTGGAGAGGAAGGCGTCGTGGCTGGTGGGTGTGCGACCACGGCGACGGTGAGCTCGGATTCTGGAGGAGGCCAACAGGACCGAGCATGGTCGGCATGGTGACAGATCTCACCCGGGAATGAATTCCCGTCCCCGCGCCGTGCCATGGGTGCGGCCGTGGTGAGGGCCAGCTCCGATTCAGGATGGGGAGGAGAACGGGGCTGAGCAGGTTCGTCCATGTCCTAGCTCCGCGCCACGGCCGTGACCATAGATTGCCGCCCCGGAGGAAGAAAAAGACGCGTAAAGGATGCATGCGCCAACGCTGCAAGCCTACATGGCAGCCACGATGGCAGCGACATAACGGCGAAAGCTGACATTGGGCCAACTTGACGGCCGTTATCCTGATATTTTGTATTGAAACGTAAAGTTGAATTCGTGCCAAAAAAGACCCTCTGGGTATTTGGCACGCCAACTTTGGGCAACGCCACTGATTGTAAGCAACTTGGGTACCGCGTTGCCTGGGCGCCCCAACTTTCGGGCCGCAAAATGATATTCTCATTCCGCCACGGCTTCTATTGGCCCACCGCCCTCGAGGATGCTGAGCAGCTAGTCCGTGCGTGAAACGGGTGCCAGCGCTTCGGGCAGCTCAGGCACATGCCGGCTATAGTACTCAAAACTATACCGATCACCTGGCCCTTTGTTGTCTGGGGCCTTGACATGGTCGGTCCCTTCAAGCGGGCACGCGCAGGCATGACCCACCTACTGGTGGCGGTAGACAAGTTCACAAAGTGGATAGAGGCCAAGCCTATCCGGAAGTTGGACGGGGCGACAGTCGTCACCTTCTTCACCGACATCATTAACCGGTTTGGATACCCCAAAAGCATCATCATAGACAATGGCACGAATTTCGCCAAGGGGGCCTTTGTCCGGTTCTACAGCAACAAGGGCATCCGGCTGGACCTCGCCTCCATCGCGCACCCGCAGTCCAATGGGCAAGTTGAAAGGGCAAATGGCCTAGTGCTAGCTGGCATCAAGCCGCGCCTCATCGAGCCCTTGGAGCGATCGCCCGGATGCTGGATTGAGGAACTTCTGGCTATGCTGTGGAGCCTCCGCACCACGCCAAATAGGTCAACCGGCTTCACCCCGTTCTTCCTCGTCTATGGCTCGAAAGCCGTCCTCTCCGCCGACATCGAGTTCGACTCACCGCGCAAGCTCCTCTACGATGAAAAAGCTAACCATGAGGCGCGGGAGGATGGCGTGGACCTCCTCGAGGAGGCCCGCGAGCTGGCACTGTCCAGATCGGCCCTGTACCAGCAGCGCCTACGCCACTACCATTCGAGACGGATCCGCCCCGTCGCATTCCGCGAGGGCGATCTGGTTCTCCGGCTGGTGCAAGACACGAAGGGCATGCACAAGCTATCACCGCCTTGGGAAGGCCCCTTCATCAACAGTCGGGCGCTGCACAACAATTCCTACTACCTCATTGATGCGCAGCAGCAGCGCAAGAACAAGATGGACAAGTCGGACGAGGAAACAGAACGCCCCTGGAACGCGGCCCTGCTCCGCCCGTTTTACACCTAGTCATCGGACAATATGTATCCCGCGAACTCTATGAATGAAAATGCGGACCCCCGCGAGATACTTGGGGGCTCCTTGCTAGAAATTTGTGTGTATTTGTTTCTGGTTCAGTTTTTCTGGCTCCGGCAACCCCTACCCGGGGGCTCGCCGGCTGGCCCGACCTGCTAAATCAACAAACCGGCTGAGTAGTGTGCGATGATGTCAGAGGCCCACTCTTCGTCTTAGCTACAGACTGCAACCCGGTTGTTCGGCTAGCAAGAGCAAAAGCCTGAGGCATCCCACGTGAACGGGGAGGAGATGCGATGGATCGAGCGTCCCGGCCTTGCAACTAGTTTGAGATGATCCGGCTACTAAGCCCTCAGTACCGTGCGCAATGAATTGTCAGCTCCCTTCGATTTCGGCTGCAGACCGCAACCCGGCTGCCCGACAAGGACGCAGCGTAAACAGCAGAGCGCACGGGAAAATGACTAAGTGGCCAGAGAAGCACAAGCTAGTTTTCGAAAACTAAAGCTACCTTTCGGCTAATAGGCGCTACCTTAACCGACTAACCTATTAATGAATGGGTATACATATGTGTTTGTTTTGTACGACTACATCGAGTCGGATTTCAAGGAGAGGGGAGATTCAAAGTCCTTGCCTTCATCAAGCGCTCCGAATCTCGGGGGCTACACCCACTGGGTGCGCTCGCGCGCCCCTAGTGGAACCATGTAGTTCCGACCGGCTAAAGGGAGTTTAGCCGGATATTTGGAGCCCAGGTGAGGGCAAGGGCAGGAAAAGAAAGAAGAAGATTCAAAGCACCTGGCTACGCCAGCTACTCCGAATCTCGGGGCCTACACCCAGTGGTCGCTGGCGCGCCCCCACTGGAGTTGAGGATCCCTGGCTAAACGCATTCAGTCGGATATCTCCCGGTTGCGTTAGCCGGCTAGAGGCGTCTAGCCGGACGATGCTAAGGACTTGAAGAAAAGAAAGAAGAAGATTCGAAGCACCTAGCTACGCCAGCTACTCCGAATCTCGGGGGCTACACCTAGTGGGTGCGCTGGCGCGCCCCCACTGGAGTTGGAGTTCTCCCGACTAAAGGCGTTTAGCTGGGCGAAGGCAACCGGAAAAGTTCAACCGGCAAAATATCAAAACTTCGAGGCATACATAAAATCACAAGATGGAAGCAAGCCAAATAGTGTGATTGGATAAAAAAGGGAGACGAAGCTCCCATAAGTTCACCCGGCGTCAAAGACAGCCGGCACAGACGACAAGGTTCAACAAAACAAAATAACTACAAGTTCACTCGGCATTCCGGGGATCATATCTAGGCGGCAGGGCCCTTGCCGTGAGGATGATCTTGGCCAGAGGTGGTCTCGGGAGGCGGAGGAGGCGCGTTGGCAGATCCGGCTCCGATGTCCCCACCAGTCGGCTACGACGAGGCTTCCGCATTAGGCGTCCCAGCAGACTCTGAGTCGATGAGGACCTCGTCGACGTCGCGTAGTCAGCAATCTTGATGGCGGAGGCACGGAGCTCCGGATGGGCTTGGCGGATGACGGTGAGGTCAGTGCCAGCACAGAAGCCCCCGTCGATCTTCTCGACGCATGCGTCCTTGTACCAGGAGAGTATCAAGGCCAAGGTCATCTCTGCCCCGGCTCGCGCCGCCAGATCCGTCAGGCGATCGACGGTGGCCGGCACCTCCGTCACTTTGGCCGCCAGCTGCGCCATCGTCTCCGGAACCGGCGTGTCCGGCCACAGGAACATGAAGATCGCTTGAGCCGCTTGACGGAGCTTAGTGGCCTCCTCGCCAAGGAGGACACCAACTCCTGGGCGATTGGCTGCTCCCTTGGCCAGTTCTCCTGCAGACGGTTATACGCCAGCAGGTCTACGCTGGGATAAAATGCTGTCAGAAAAAAGGAATGTCAGATCTGGCTACCGGATCCGGAGAGACGAAGATAGTCGAAGAAAATCTTACCATTGGCGGTGTGCCCAACCTGCATCAGCTCCTCCACCAGAGCCTTCTCCCGAACCGTCAGTCGTTTGACCTCCTTCTCTTGGTCCTTGCTTTGGGCTTCGAGGAGGTCAAAGGCCTGGGCCCGGCTGGTGAGGGCTGCGTCGCGCTCCTTGATGATGGCCTCCAGGGCGTCCGTCTTGGCGTGCTAGTCCTTATTCTGCAGCCGGAGCGTAGAATTGGACTTGCTTAGCCGGTTGTTCGCCTTCTTCAGACGATCGATCTCCCACTGAGCGCACACCATGATGGCTGCGGAAACTGACTATTAGCAAAAAAAGAATGGAAGAGGAGAAAGACGAAAGTATCTGGCAATTAAATCTGGATGAAGGGACTTACTCTGGGAGGTCCGTTGGCAGCCACGAGCTTCTGCTTCAGGGTCCGGTTGCCGCCGGCTGTGGCCTCGAGCAGCCGGATCTCCTTCACCGCCAGCTCGAGGGTGGCAGCAAGATCCTCCAGCAGGCGGTAGAGGAGGCATCGTCGTCAACGGCGTTGGCAACCAGCGACTCCTTCGCCTCCAGCACCGTTGTGCGCCATTCCTCCCCCGGCTCATCGTCGGAGTTGTCATCGGTGATGACTACAAGCTCCTTGCTGGTGGAGGCCATCCGCGCCGCCGCAGGGGAACTACCTCCACTTTGTGGGGCGGCCATTTCCGGCTGCACCACCATGGTCGGCGGGGCGTCCCCTGCTCCGGCTACGGTAGCCGGATCATCCTGAGGTGGGGATGGATACGGAGCCCTAGGCGAAGGAGGGGGAGCAGAGGCAATCGGAGGTGGCACGGTGTCCGGTGCGCGGGGCGGCGAGCCAGTGGGCGCCCGCGCCGGACTCGCGGTACCAAAGGAGACTAGTGAGCTGGACACCAAAAGACAAGAGAAAAGCAAAAACAAATAAGCAAAAGATAGAATGGGCTGCACAAAAGAAAGAGAAAAGACAAAAGCAACAAAGCAAGACCAGCGGAGGACTTATCCCGGCACCACGGGGGGCGGCCCCTTCTTGCGGCCAAGGCAGCTGGGGGGAAGGGCGCCGGTCCGGCTCCTCCATGGCAGGCCGACTGGCCCCGCTTCCTCCACTGGACCGGCTGGAGCCGTTCCCACCGGCGCTCGACCGGCTGGAGTCGTCGTCCGTTGCGCGGCGTTGAGTTGGTTAGGGAGCCGGTGCGGCCTCCTCCTCCTCATCAACCTCCGCGCAGGGGTCATGAGCCGGCTCGTCGTTCCGTCTAGGGAAGACGTCACCGTACCCATCTGACTCCTCGCCGGACCGGCGAGCACGTGGCTCGGGAAGGTTAGGCGTGAAGTTCTGGAGGAAGGTCTCGCCCTCCTCCCGGATGATGCAAGGGAAGGTCTGTGAAAGAAAGAAGACAAGGGTCAGCCGAATTAAAAGACAGAACAAGAAAGCAAAAACCGGCTGGCGAGACTTACCCGGGGCGCGCGGTTGTCGCGGCAGTAGGGAGCCAGCCCGAAGTTCCAGTGCTCCGGCAGCCGCTCCTTCATGATCGTCCACACCCACTCCTTCAGGTTGTGGTAGCGGGGATCGTGACGGGACAGCCAGGTCGGGTCTAGCCGGCCGGAGTAGTAGCACATCTTGTGTGCGCGCTGCTGCAGAGGCATCATCAGCCGGGACATCCAACTGAGTGTGATGTCTAGGCCGGTCAAGCCGACGGTGATGAGGGAGCGCATCCGCTGCAGCATCGCGTCCGACTCCGCATTCTCACCGTGGATCTTCAGGTCCCAATTCTGTCGCTAGATTCCATGTTCTAGAAAGCTGGCAGATTGATCCGGTCCACGTCGCCGAGGTTGCGGACGTAGAAGTACGACTGCTGCCACAGTCGCAATGTGTCCTGCAGCCGGAACTTGGGGTAGCCGGTCTGCGTGCGGGAGTAGATGGAGGCGCCACCGCACATCACCAGCGGCCCTTGGGTGAACTGGAACCGGCCGGACGCGAAAGAGCCGGCAGAACAACCCGAGATCCGGCTGGATCTCGAGGTAGCTCTCGTAGAACGCCACGAAGTGCGCCAGCGTGCCGATGGCGTTGGCGCCAAGGTGGTGGAGGCGGAGGTCGAAGAAGGGGAGGAAGGTGAGGAAGAAGGGGTGCACCGGCAGCGCGAAGCCGCGGGCGAGGTGCGACAAGAAGATAACCCGCTCCCCCTCCGTTGGGTGCGGTGATTCCTATCCCGCCGGCGCCAGCCGCACCGCCACCTCCGTCTCTGGCGGCAATACGCGGGTGGCGCGGTATTTCTCTATATGCTCCTCCGTCATGGAGGAGTCGCACCATGCTCCGCGCTCGGCAGCCATCTCCGGCTCGCTGGGCGTCGCACCGGCTAAGGAGTGGCGGTGGCCCGTGTCTCCGACGACGCTAAACGGGCAGCGCAGCGGGCTCCGGTGACAGAAACTGGCAAGACGAAGCGAGAAAGCAAGGGCGCGGGGGCTGACTGGGAAGGCAACGAGCGGAAGGAGGAACTGCCCTCCCCGGGCGACATTTTAAAGGCCCGGAAGCGCAACCGTCCGCGCTGCCACGCGGCGCCCATCAGGCCGCGCCCCGCTCCTTCCACCGCACAGGATCCTTTGTGCAGGCGCCAAACGTGCAGAAGATCCCGGAGCAGAAACCGAAGAGGCAAGCGGCAGTTTCCCGAGGCAACGTGCGACGGGACATTACACTGCCCGCCGCAGCGCAATGATGGCGCGTGCGCGCGTGGCCGGCGTCAGCACTGACGTCACGGATAGCGCAATCACCAGACGTAGCCGGCGAGAAATTTCAAAGTTGGGGAGGAGCGCGCGCATATTTCACCTAAGGGCGAAATCTACACGCGCTCGGGAGCTAGTGTCGGGGGATGACCACCGGATACCCCAAGCGAACAAGAACTACGGCAGTCGGTTCGCGTCCGCCTAGCTGAGCGCAGCCGGACACAAGCAGGTCATACCGGCTACTTTACGGTAGCCGGAACCACGAAGAGCAGCAAGGCACGGGACCGGCTACATCAGTGTAACCGGACTCAATCAGGAGGACAGAGCGACGTGCTGCACAGTGCGCGGCACGCCCTGGTACGATGACAAGACCCGCAACTACACGGCCATACCGAAGACTTTGCTGGGTGACGCGGGAACAGTCGACAGGCTCGTACGCTGTTCACTGTACCCACGACGACCCTATCGCATGTACCTCAATGGGATGTAAGTGTACCGGATACTGTAGATGACCAGCCGGCTGGGGCCCGCTTGCGGGACCCGCCAGCCGGACTGGCTAGTGAGGCCGTTGCCTCTCTGCCTATATAAGGAGAGGCAAGGCTCTCGTAGCAAGGGTTAGTCTGAGTGCATTTAAGGAGGTAGATAGAAGATACAGCTCCAGGAACGATTGTAGCCCCTATACTACTCATAGTCAGATCGGCAGGAGTAGGAGCTTTACCTCACCATGAGGGCTCCGAACCTGGATACTTCTTGTGTCTCACTACACTTGCTCGTATCCAATCCTGCCTGCGGACGCCGTCGAGAGCTTCCCTGCTAGTCCCCACACCTCTATCTAACCTTCTTAGGTACTGCCGTTCCCAATACAACGACAACTCGTCAACAAGATCGCTAGCTATGCCGTAAGCAAGCGTGCAGATAGCAGCGTTGCATTTTTTATACGAGGTGAAGCCGAGCTTATTGGTAGCATCTTTCTTCAAGGAGAAGTAGTTGTCATGATCCCTCATTCTGTGAAGAAGACGCATGAAGGTCTTCCTTGACATCCGAAAGAGCTGCCGGAAAAGAGGTGCACCGTACAAAGGGGTGGTGCGATGGAAGTAGTCCCGGTACAATTGTTCGTGGCCAGCCTCTCGGTTATGGTCCAGCGTGGTGGCGTGCCCCTTCACTGAGCCACGGAACTTGGGCGGCACCGCCTCATTGTGCTCATGGATAAGCACGGTTGCGGCTATAAAAATCTCACTATCATCGTCGGACTAGTCCGACGACGACTCAACGAAGGCCTTGAAGAAGTACTCGTTCAAGTTGTCGTCCATGGTCTTCCAGTCCCAGCCCGGCAAATGGTTGAATAGATGAGTTGTGGCCTAGAACAAGGCCAAGTTAAAGGTCCTAGAATCTTCCTCTCTAGCATGGTTCGGGTACAACACGCGGCCGACCAAGAACCCAGAGCAACGTCCCGCCTGGACTCCTAGGACATGGCAGCGACCGGGCAAGCAAGGTCGCGGTCGGCGATGGCTGCAGCTGGTTGGGTGTTCCAATGACGCTAAACAAGGCCGAACTTCGACGACAAGAGTCTAGAGGGCGACGGCTAGGGGAGAGATAAAGGGTCCCAACGGCGGCTTTCCTAGAGGGTGGCAGCGTACTGGCGGCGGCGTGGGAGAACAAGGGGAAGAGGGAGACTGTGTGGCTAACTGGATGGTCCGGGCGGGGCAAAGAGAGGACACTGACGCTCGGACATGCGGGATGGCACTGAAATAGACCGGTCCGGGGTGCTGCACGCCGTCGTTGGAGATGCTCTAATTGCTATACACTGGCCTTCCTATCTCTGACCAGACAAGTGAAAACAGAAACCACAAAACTCAACTTAAATACGAGAGCACGACGAGAGAGGTGAAAACAGAAACCACAAAACTCAACTTAAATTCGAGAGCAAGCTCGTCGGAACAAGAGCAGCAGGTTCATATGCACGTCGGTGTATATATAAAAAGAAACAACTTCCATCTTCCAAGCTCCCAAGTACAATAGTAACTCTTTGAACAAACACGCTATGCTCTAATTCAGGCTGATATACTACGTACATTATACTTGAGACACCTCTCTGCCTGATGAATTAACTGTAAAGAGAACATGGGATGTTTACAGCAACGTATAACACGCGGCTCAGGTAAACTCATTTGGACATGTTCTGACTCCTGATGCAAAGCTGGAGCACCATCCTTAGAACACTCTCAATCTCTAGCTACTATCTTCAGCTTCTTTGGACTCTCTAAGCCACTCTTGCAGTTTGAGTTCTTGCTCTTCCTTAAACCTCTTGTAGCTCTCCGCCGTGTAGGAGATATCAGAAGCAGAGACGCTCTGATTTGTAGTAGCTGCGTTGTTATTTGCCATCAAACGGCTTGAAATGAGGGTGTCGTCCCTTTCTGCATCAGAGGGTGTCGACCCACTATGACCTCCGGCTTGTGATGATTCTGGAGCTGTAGATGACACTGAATTCTCACTAACGTCATCATTCGTGGTCAAATCAGACTGTGGCCATCTCAGACTGGATGCCTTTTGCTTCGCAGTGTTGAACATGGAAGACAAGTAGTTCCTGCTACTTCCACCATTAGTTGCGCCCAAATCATCATATGCTTCCAAGCTTTTGTCTGATTGGAAACCCCAAATGGGGTTCTGGATTAGCCTGGACGCAAATAATTATTTTCTTAAAAACCAACTAAAGTGGATGGGTTCCTCTAAAGACAAAGAGGCTATCAGTGCAGAAGACACAGTTCGATATTTGAATTCAAGCATAATCTTAACTTAACCAAGTTATGATTAAAGGAGAGTGTTAGTGATAGAGATAGCTTCGGTTATCCAATGAGTCATGTATGTTCTTTCATGTATGGTACGTGTTATGGTCGGCATCCCGTATACGAGAGAGGCCCAATAGTGGGCCAAATTAGGGGCTTAGCCCAGTTTATTTTATTATATAAGAGTTGTAATCAGATATTGACAATCAAGCAATAATCAGAACATTATTGCCGACTCCTGGAGGAGTGACTCCTGGAGGAGTCGGCCTTCTCCCTGCCCTAGCCGCCGCCTGCTTGCTGCGCCGCCTCCCCAGCCTCACGCGACGGCGCCCCGCCGCCGGCGCCGCCTTTCTAGCTCCCTCGCAGCTCACTTCCACCCCTACAACCTACGGCCCAGATCCGGTAGACCTCTAGCCTCTACCAGTACGATTACATATATAGCATATCAAGATGGACCATTCCAAAATGAAGAAGGAAAGGATGCCACTATTCTAGAAGTCTACAAATGGTATGAACGCACAATCTTTAGTATGCTAGGAGGCTCCACATTGTATCAGACAGAACAGAACCATAAAATGTCTCATGGCCATGTAACAAAAACCAGATGGTTCTCGAGATCGGTAAATACTTACCCCCTCTTTGGTTGGGTTTTCGACATTATCTTCAGAGATTTATTTATATCCTTGATCATATCATCAGCAATGGGAAGTCCAAACTCAGCCATGGACCTCACAGCACAGATAGAATCCTCTATATCTTCAGTGTGTAATGTTACCTCACGAGTCTTTTCTGCAACCTTCCCCTGATGAGAAAACCAAAAAGGCTATGTTAGAATTTCACAGCACGACAGCATTCAACATCTCAGCTCGGTTTGTACTACACCCTGACAAGAACAGATCAAGTCATTGAACGGCTAAGAAAATTAGCAAACATCAGCCAATGCTAAAACTTATGGTGCTAGAAGGAAAAGAACATGCCAGAACTTTCTAAAAAATAACCAAAAGAAAGTAACGGCATGAACTGTGGTGCCAAATAACTAGCCTTACACTTGAGAATGAAGCTTCATGCATATTCAAAGTCCTACCATATTTTAACAGCTAAATTTAATTGCTGAAGCTGGCTTTCTCCAAACCAGGCTCTGCCAGTGCTAATCAGAAATTGGTATTGGTTGGCTCCGGAGTGGCTACCAAGTCGTGGTTGGTTTGGCTCTGCAACTAAAATGACCTTTCAAAGTCTGGAATGAGCCAGCCAACACCAAGGAAATGCACTGAAGTATATAGTTCACACTTCATAAAGACCAGTCAAGTGAAAGAGTCAACCATAGTATGTTAGAAGTGAATACAGTAGCCTCATCACGGTGTACAATGCAAGGTGTTTAGGGAGGTGCTTATAAAATTAAAGCTGTTTAAAAGAACCAATGCTTATTTCTATACCAGAGGTGCCTAATTAAGCACCTCTCCCATAAAAACAGACACTAGTGCTTAAGTAAAAAATCGGTTTATTTCTGTAAGCACATCTCTGCACCTTGCATAGTTGCATTATACATGCCCTCATATTACTTTATAATTCCATAAATCTATATTACTGCATTCATTAATAAGTTACCAAGATCATAGTAAGGGGACAATATCGCACTGCTCAGTCTATATCCGCAGAGCATTCATATTTGTTTCATACCTGAGGAAGTATAATAATAGTGTAATGCCAAACAAAAATGAATCATATGAAGAAGATGGAGCACTACAGTAGATAAATCATCCCATGGTATCACCATGGTAAACCGTAAGGATAGATATACATATGGTCGACTAACACAGAGAAAGTCAATAGGTTGCTAGTAATTCAGTAGTATATATATACACTAAAAAACAAGCTTGCCCGACCTAATTCCCATGATAATTGATTTACATCAAACAGACGCTTACAGCAAAGCGCAGGTTCCAGATTGACAAGCGAGCCTAGCTTCCTTAAAAGTGAATCACCCTTATCAGCACTGCACAGAGAGCAAATTAGAAGGGGGGAGGGGGTGCTGGACCTTCACGTCTAGGAGGATGGGCATAGATGCGTTGGCGTGCTGCTGGACGAAGTAGAGCCCGATGGAGGGCTCGTTGGCGACGTGCTTGATCATCTCGTCGACCCCCTCCTTCACTGCTTAACAAAATCCCGCGGGTCAGCGAGGTGCTCGACGAAATTCTCCACAGCAGCAGGAACAAGAACACAAAGAGGAAGATCGGACGGATTTATTATTACCGCAGAGGAAGCCGTCGGCGGGGGAGAGGTCAGATGTAGACGGGGAGGACGACGCGAGGGAGGCGGAGGAGGGGAAGGGGCTGTTCATGTCCGTGTCCGCCGCAGAGCGCGGCGGCCAACCATCACGGGCGGAGCCGCTGCCGCCTCTCTCGTCCTCTTCTCGACGAGGAACTCAAGATTAGACTAGAAAGAGGTAAGAGGCTAACAGCATCTTCACTAGCTCGGCGTTCCGGTCCCAAATCCTGCGCTATAGCTTCCGCATAGATTTAACTTTCCAGTGGCCTACCCACGCCGAGATCTCGGCATCGGCCAAATTTTACAAAATACGATAAAATTTATATGATTTCAGGCAATTGCATTAAGATATAGACGAGATCATATTATGTTAAATTAGGACATATGCCTAAATTTTGACTGAAGTAGTCTAAAAGAAACTTAAAAACCATTGAAAACAGTAAATAAACTAGCCGATGCCGACGACGGCGCGCCGATCACATGCCGAAGTGGCGGTAGAACGAGGTGTAGTTGGTATCCCGGGTCCCGTCGTCCTCGCCATGGTCGTCGCTCGGTGGCTGCGGTGGCCAGGATCTGCCCTGGCCGGAGTTGCTACTGCGCCACAGCTGCGATGAGGGCCTAGCATCGTCGTCGTCGCCGTTGAGGACGACGAGCGGCGTACCCTGAAAGGCTCTGCTGGCAAGCTCGGAGTCTCCATGCCGGCGATGACCTCCCGGATCTCCTCGACGAGGTCGGAGGCCTCCGGCATCAGCGACACGGGCACGCCTCCCACACTGAGCCTCCACGTTGTCGGGCAGCGGAAGTTTGACGGCGTCGGGTAGCCGGCATCGTGGCTCAGTCGTGCCTCTCACGGCTACAGGGAGCGCCGGTTGAAGCCGTTCGCCGTCGTCGGGTCGCTTGGGAAGCGCTTCGCCATGGCAGCTGCCAAACTCTTCTTCTCTTTGCCAGAGCTTGAGCTTTCGGGTTGGGGGAATGGGAGGCGAGTGTTGTAACATCTCAAAACTTCAATCCAAGGTTATTAAGATCCAAATTATCAAAATTAGGGTTAACAAAAACTTTTCCAATTAAAATTATTAAAGCATTCATATGTATGTGCATTTAATTGGGAGTTGATTTGAATTGCCATGATTAAGTGATCCATTGCTTGTAAAATGATTCTTAGGTGAAATAAACATCATCTAGAACATTCCCAAACAAATCTCAAAGAAAAACAAATCAAAATAAATAAAAGAAGAGAATGGTCATTTGTGCCATTTTAATCAACATGCCTACTTTGGCTATTCCTAGGACTCAATTCTTAACAGAGATAAATGTGGATCTTTGTACCTCTTGCTAATACATGTAATGATGTACCAAGTCCCACTTTGTGATCTGCCAAAAACTTTCAAACACTAATTTTAAATGGCATTTAAAAATTGAATCTAGTTATGGGAAGATCCTACTTATTCAAAAACCACTCAAATAAGCTTTATTTTCAAAACCCAAGCAACCACAGATGATCAAGCTTATGACTAACACACCCACCAAAAATCTTTTCAAAATTCAAAACTAAATTTCTTGCGGCCATTTATACAAACACTTGGCAGGCAGGAATCAAACTCTAATCCTAGCTCACTGTTTTCTACAGGGTTTTGCCACCCATTTGTTCTCAAATCACTCCCTCTGTCTCCAATTGATCAAACCAGGCCATAAACACCCCATCCCCTACCCCCTAGCAGCAGTGCTGAGCCACCCCGAGGACATGCCCGCCGGCCAAACCTTGCCAACGCCGCATCAGACCGCCCCTCTCTCTCTCGCCATGTCTATGAGCTAGCCTAGACCGCAGCGCCACCCTCTGTCCCCTCCCCGAGCAGAGCCAAGCCGTGGACCACCCGCAGAGCACCGCGCCCAGAGAGACCGCACCATGCCGAGCACGCGCCAGAGCGCCGCGCCCGACAAGCGTGAACACGCCGCGCCTCGACCGCAGCCCGTGCTCACCGCTTCGCCACGGCCCAGGGAACCCCCCAGACATGCCCGTTTGCCGCCAATTGCACCACAGCCACCGCATGCCGTGAAGACCGCCGCCTCTGCCGCTCAGAGCGTGAGCACCGCCCGACCAAACGCCACCGCCCCTAGTCCCGCATTTAATCTATAGTGCACCGCCAGGAGGCAGGCCACCGTCTCCTACCTCGAGCCACGCTACTAGCACGCTGTGCAGCCCTCGTCGGAGTCGCCCGCCAATCACTCTCGGTCGCCTCGTCGAGCTATAAATAGAGGCCACCCCAGCACAAACCACTCACACCATTCCACTCCCCTCTCCTCACTGGTCCTTCCCCACCTCTAGCCGGAGCAGCCGAGCACTTGTTCGCCGGAATTTGGCCGGAGGATCCCACTTCAAAGGAGGAGAAGGCGACGTTGATTTCGTCCACCCCCGGAGCTGCCTCGACCACCCCTGAGCTCGTCTTCATCCACCAGTTCGTTTGCCCGCCTCGCCATCGTTGCTGGAGCCCTGGTACGCCCCTGAGCACCCCCACCGAGCCGCTAGGGTTTGTCCTCGCCGGCGACATGTCCGTCGTCGACGACGAGCCCCAGCCGTCGATCCTAGTTCTAATCTAACGGCCCACATCGCCCCGTACCGCTTCGCGTGTTAAGAGCCGCTGACCGGTGGACCCCCCTGCAGCTGTTCCCCGCACCGTGGAGTGCCACTGGGCTGGCCCGTTAGCTTTCCCGCGCGACCCAGTTAATTCAAATTAGGATTTTTCTATTTAGGTTTGAACCTAGTTATGTCCCTTAGTTTGAAAATCAATTCAGAGAGATCTACAAACCCAAATGAAGTGATTCCAATTTTGTTAGAAAGCTACTGAAAAGATCTACCCAAGCCCGTTGGATTTAATTCAATTAGAGTTAGAGATCTCTCCTAGTAAAAATAACAAGACAGAAGCTTTTGCACATTCAAACATTTTTCAAAAATCAGCCATGATAGCTTTTGAGTTGATTCCAACTCTCAAAAATCACATTTAACCATACATATTTGAATATGTAATAATATTAGGGTTTACATGCAGTGACTTTGGACTAGTACCAAAATAATGCTATATAGGCATTTCTAGTCACTTTAAATCATTAAATATTAAACTTAAACCAAAGTAATTATGATCCAACCTTTAAATCACATTCCCACATGTTATAATATGTGGTGATGACATGTGTCCACATGATCCCATATTTTAAGTGGTGAATATTAAATCTTAGTTATTTTTCAATGAGTAGAAATTACTTTTCTTAAATAAAAATAATGAAACTAGTTAATAAAATCTTGTGATGCTTATGATGATAATAGATCATCCAATGTGTGCCTTAGAGTGCTAATTAGACTAGTTAAGTATTGTTTGGTGATTGTGTACTCCGTATGTATTTATAGACGATAGTACCGACCAAGCTTTCGAGGAGGAGGAGTTCTATCAAGAGGAGGAAGAAAACTTCAACCACTGCACCAACCAAGGCAAGCTAACACTTGCAAGTATAATGCTTAGCAAGCTAGAATTAAGCTAGATGATTGAGCAAAGATGCTTTAGGCATGCTTTGGTTATACCACTTTGACTATTCCTTACCCCAAGTATTATTTTCCAAGCTTTACTCCATTTACTTTATACAAAGTCTTTTACTTGTTTTGGAAGGTAGCATAAAGAGTATAAAACTTGACCTATATAGATAACTTTAGATGTCATTCTATGGCATGAGATTGATCCCATCTTTCCACCTTAGTGAACACTCTTAACTTAGTAGTTTAGAGTTAGATAAAAAGTTGAGTCACTTTAGATGGGAACACTTCGTGAAAATAAATTGAGAAAACCTTTGAATGATGAATCATTATATTGAGATGTTTTGACATGTGTTGAGAAACACAAATGGTTTATGATGATGAAAATGTTGAGGCATGAGCCTTAGCCCTTTTATAAAACTGATGGTTGGATTCGGATGCGATACCATTCCAAATTTACCGTACAACCACAATACCTGAATTGGGTAAGGCTTAGCCGGAAGTTTATATACATTAGTATTAGTTCCCTCGTAGGAGAGGTTTGAGCTAAGGCTACCTCTCAATGTTGTCCACCTATGCAGTGCCCAAGATGACAGATGGTCATGGTTGGGAGGTCATGCTCATAGGAGAGGTGCTTATACTAGGGTGTGTAAAGGAAAGGTTATGTTTGATTATCTGCATACTAAGTATGATGATTCAGGGTTATCCCTGACAGATGTATCGAATCTTGTGGTGAAAGTGTACCACCTCTGCAGTGTAAAACTATTCGAATAGCCGCGTCCGCGGTTATGGACAGTTGGAATGGCCATACTATTTTGTTGTCAGATATTTTCAAAATAACTTATGAAATGAATGATGAATCTTGACTTGACCACAACAGCGTTGTGTTTATGACACTAGCTTCCCGAACTTAAGTGATTCTAGAACTTTATTTTATCTTTCTTTGCTTTTGAACTCAGCTTAGGTTTCAAACTTAACCTTATAGTTAAACTTAGAGTTAGTACTTTACATTAGGACTTTACTACTTGTTAGTGGTAGTTTGCGAGTACTTAAAGAGTACCCATGGCTTTTGTCCTTGGCTATTCTCATGGCCAGACTATGAAGGAGACTACCAAGGTGATAGTCAGCAGGACGGCTATGATAACTAGGACTATCTGCCTTCATCAGCATTGCCTGTGCCCCTGATGGACCCCACCGCTACGCTTATCTTTTATTCCGCTACTTGTTGTATTAAGACTGGATCATGAGATCCTTATTTGTGTAAGACCTTATGTATGGTTTGTAATGGATGATGTACTGTGATATCCAATCTGTTATGTCTCGCAAAAATGGTAATCCTGGGATTGCGATGAATGACATAATAGGCATCTGGGATTAAAAATCTGGGTGTTGACAAGTGTGCGTGTTCTAGGGATGGCGAGGGTGGCCGGAATTTATAGTCGAAAGAGGAAAGTGCGGCGAGGGCAGGAGGGGTGTACCGACGTGAGCGATAAAAGTGGAAACGGAGGGAAGGTGGGCGGGCAGTGGCGTGCCATTACAGCGACGTGTGGGAGCTGAGGACAGTCAGTCGTTGTCTAGCGGTCCATCGCGGGAGCCGAGACGACAGGATGAGGACGACTCGGTTCACACGCTGATAGGGCAGGGCCATAGTGTGGGTTTTTTCTTTCCCGTTGATTCCGCTTCATCCGATGTTCCTAGGCGACTCCTGACGCCCTGGGTTCGGCCTGGGAAACCCGAATGTAAAATGGGCCGGATCCGGGGAAAACTGGGCGCCTGGGAACGCGATTGGACGAATTTTCGCTGCCCCAATGAAAAAAGGGCCTGGAAGTCCCTCCTGGGAATGCTAGTGATGCTCTAAGATGGAGGAAAGAATTCGCCAGAATCTGCACAAGACAACGGCGATGATGGCGACGAAGGGGAGGGGCCGAATAAAAAGAGGAGAAATTGGATGGTAGGTACGCTGACATGCTATGTTGTTGCCCGCTTGTGGGCTTCTTAACAAGAAGAATTCAATTTTCTCAAGATATTTCAAAAAATTGAATTCATGTTTCTTTTGTCCTGCTTTATAAATAATCAAGATCTAAGACGAATACGAAACCAAGTTTGCTAAAGTCACAGCACAATGAAGCCTTAAAGAAAGAAAAGGAAGCAAAAAATAAAGAGAGCGCTCAGCTTGGGGGAGGAGTCGAGTATGGGTGTGTTTCCCTCCTCATGTCCTGAAGCAAGCTATCTAGATACTCCATATCCCGCTGCCTAGAGAGAGGGTGACACAACTGAAGATAGGCAAGAAATTTAAAAATGGAAACAGAAGCATGCCTAGAAAAAATACGTTCAATAACCATCTTGTTGCGTATGTTCTAAAGCTTTCGGCTCAACGAGGAAAACACAAACCAGAAGAGGCGGGTTTGTCTTAGTCTCGAAGAACTCACCGAGGTCGTGGGCCTACCAAGCCATCCCTAGAGCTTCCCGGACAAAACTCCATAGAAACTGGACATCTCGGCAAGAGAACATAATGTGAGTCCCCGTCTCCAAGGCCCAACAGAGCAGACAAAGGACATTGCCAAACCGATTCCACTTGGCCACCTCCACCCTTGAGGGTAGATGATCCCGCAGAAGCTACCACATAAAGATTATCAAATTAATTGGTAGCGGTGCTTTCCAAAGGGGGGTCATCCAAGGGAGTTCGTCCCCCCTGAAAAGAGCCATGTAGGCCAAACTAAATGAGAACCCTCCTAAGGGAGAGGGACATGAAGAGACCATGTCAAAAGCCTTTGAGAGCGCCAAGGGAAGAGACCCTTGGAGAGCCTTGTAGGCCGCCACCTCCTCCGCGTTAAAGGTTTGCCGGAATGGGATGTTCCATGTACCTTCTTGACACACGTCATCCACTAGGAGTAATAGAGAGGCGTAAATTGCAAAAGGGGCAAAATTCTATGCAGACGGGGGGTGACAAACACAAATCCATCTAGAAGAGGACGCCTTTCCCATTACCTATGGAGAAGGAAATCCCTAGACCAAAGTCATGTTTGATGTCCTGGATAGTCCTACTAGAAATATGCCCTAGAAACAAATAGTAGTAAGGATTATTATCATATTTCATAAAGTTTATGATTAAGTTTTATATCATGCCATAATTGTATTGAAAGGAAACGTCAATACACGTGTGATATATTAACAGCAGGGGTTCCCGGTGAAACTCTAGTTACTGGTTCATTGGTCAACAGATGATTAAGGTTTCCTAATCAAGTGGCATTTATGCCAGTTGGAAATGGAGTCATCTCATTCTGAGAATGAGATGATGAACTAATACCCAATCTAAACATCATGACCCGATCATGTCACGAAGTTTAAGTTACGATGATTAGACTAGACCTAGTAGACTATTCCTTAGACCGTGAGGCTATATCAATCACTGTCTCCTGAGGGTACTTTGATAGCATCAAACGTCACTTGGTAAAACAGTGATCATAAAGGTGTGTTCAGGTATTCGGAGGAACAGTAGAGGCATTATACGTCAAGAGAGGGATTTTTCCATCCGCGTGACGAAAAGATACTCGAGGGCCCACTCGGAGAAGTTGTATCCAATAGTTGTGCAGTGTGTGATTTGATCACAGGGATATCACTTGTCGAAACGAGTCAAGTAGCATTTGTAGGTAACGAGATTGAACCTGACATGGTGATGTCATTGATCAGATCTCGGGCAATGCAAGTATTGAGATACAAAAGGAATAAGACACCACAGCCACAGGTCAAACAACGAAAGATTTCATGGAATGCATAGGGGTCACATGGCCATCCAGGTCCCTTTGTTGATCATTGTCTCGGGAGTGTCCCGACCATGTCTGGAGTGTTCCCAAACCATGGGGTATTACGCTTAAGGGCTTGGTGATGCTTAGAGAGTGTTTACAGGATCGGTAGAATCACCGAAGAAAGAGAAGAGAGAAAACCGGAAGAGTTTCGGTAAGTTCGGAGGATGTCCGGAGTAGAGGTGGAAGGTGTTCCATAGCCACGAAGATTGAATAATATGTGAATGAATGTTAAATATTGATTTAATCATTTATTCATAATTATTTAATAAAAGAGAAATCAATTAAAGGGTTAAAATACCTTATTTGGCCAAATTCGGAGGGAGAAAGGCCCAAGAGGGAAAGACCAAAGGAGGAAGGAGGAGGGGGATGGCCGGCTGGGCCTTGGCCACCCGCATGGGGCCCACTTGGGCCTCCTTGGCTAGTCGGCGGCTGCCCCCCCTCTCCCCTCCTTCATTTAGTTCCACATGGCTAAGCTAGTTAGCCATGGGGTGGGATTTCCCCTATATATAGTGGGGTATTTTGACCAAATAAACACACACAATATTCAATAAAGGTTTCCTCACTTTTGGGGAGACCTCCAATTGATATTCTCTCTCTCTCTCTCTCTCTCTCCCGTGACCGTGGTCCCAAGTCCGGACTACACGAATGAGATACATCTTCACCGCGGAGTGCCATCGTGCTGCGGGATTCAGATCCAGGAGCTCTACTTTCGTAACTGCTGCTAAATCGGGGAAGCGAGAGTCATCGCCAGGCACCGGATGCATGTAACTCCCTGCGAGGTGCAACATTTGAGGCACTAGAAGTCGTTGGAGCCGCAGGAGCGCGAGGACTTCAACATGACCTTGAGGTCAGCTTCGGCTCATCTACATCAACCACGCTCTCCCGAGCATTGACGACGCTTTTCAGTCTTCAAGGGTAAGTTCGTGAAAAGCCCCTCCCTTTACTGCATTACTAATAGATAGGTCCTGACAGCATCAGGGGTTTAGGGGCGTAGGGTAAAATTTTATTGTTTTCATATGCGAACCCCTACAGTGGTATCAGAGCTAGATCTATGCATAGTATTGCTAGTACGGGTAGAACACACGAGATGTAGCATGTGAGCGTTGATCTTTTAGTTGTTACCCTCCCACATGTACTTGTGTATACTGCAACAATACTTGATGAAGCGGCCCCCAACCGAATTTACGTGTTCATTCGCGAGACTGGTCCACGCTTGACATACGGATTGTACTGTATAAAGTGGCTTTGGGGAGTGTATGTCTCTCTCGCATTAGTTGGTATACCAGTTACAACAGAGGGCCTCGAAAGGGGTGTAGTATATACAACTACTTGATCAGCGTTGTGGTGAAAGTTCGTAGGTAAGAACGGTTCTTGTGCGAAAGCCCATTCAACCACGTAAAACATGCAAAGATAAAGTAGAGGCGTCTAACTTTGCTTTGCAGGGGGTATTGCTTTGTGATATGGTTGTGGCAAAGGTAAAGTAATTACCTTATGTTGCTAAGTAGTAGTGGACGGTCACGGAGGTGACAGACTCCCACGCCAGAAAGGCACCGGTACCCTGGTGTCTACTGCGTCGGAACCCTGGCGCCGGAATCCGGTGACGCCGGATGGAGATCACGACGTGAAGGACCATATCACATCGCATTTACATTCAATGTTATTGTTTGCATATCTTATTGTGTTCTAGTATTAGATACTCGACGGTAGCCTAATAAGATGATCCCTATTAAAATACCAATGATTATGTTCTCCCTTAGTGTGCACCACTAAGAAAGTTCTTTGGTATGAGGCAGCGCCGTGATGATCGGGTGTCAGACATATCTACATTCGCATATAGTGGGTGTAAGCCATGTTGCACAACGAATACACTAAGGTTGAGTTTGCGAGCCTAGCATGTGTAGACATGGCCTCGGAACACAGATGGTCAAAAGATCGAGCACGAGTCGCATGAATGATGTGACCGACATTTAGGCGTCCACCTTAGCACCCACATTGATGGCCGTGACGATCGGGGGAGATGTGGGGAAAAGGGGTCGTGTAATCACTAGAACCCTTCAGGGGATAGGTGTTTTTAGTGGAGTTATTATATTAACTCATTTAATTATAAACTTAGTCTAAATTCCTTTTGCAATTATAAATGTAGAAAATGGTTCTCCCTGATGCTACCTTCCCTATTGACGATTGGTTAGATGAAGAGAAGCTTGGGCTAGACGGATCAAACTTCTCTATGTGGGTTGCGCGTATCCATATTCTTCTTAGCGAGAATGACATGGTCGACTATATACTCAACAAGTTGGATTTGGAGCAGCCTAGTATCTTAGAGACCCTAGAGCAGCGGGAAGACCGCTATTACCATCGTGAGATGTCCACCTTCATATCAGTGACAATGCGTTTCGGGATGGTGGATGAGCTGTGGTCAGTCATGGGTAATCTTGACCCTCGTACGATAATGGTACAGCTTAGGACACATTTCGTGGAACAAGCATGCATATGGGAGCATGAGTTAATGGGAGATTTTCTCTCCATTAAGATGGGAGAGAACTCTTCACTTGAAGACCACTTGGAGCGCATGCATGATGCGTACATGAGGCCTGCATACTTCCAAGATAGTTGGATGACGAGCTCTTTTGCAAATGGCGTTGTGCTGCGGTCCCTGCCACCAAACTACCAAGCACATGCCAGGATCTGCATCACGAGAGGCGATGCGGAAACACAGGATTTCCACAGGTTCATATCACATCTCAGGAATGTGAAGGTTGAACCCATTGTGGGTGAGGTCATCGATGACAAAGGTATATATTTGATATACAATGTTACAAATGTTATAATCTTGCAAACACATGTTGCAGTGTTAAGTATATTAGATACTTGTTTTGTTTTGCTGAAAAAGGGTCCTTCTACATGAGAGGTGCTTGCAGGAGAGGAGGTGACATTGTGTGTTGATGGCGAGCATGATGATGATGGCCAACGACACTCTCCCTCGACGGTTATCACTTAGTTTATCATTTTGGATGATTATTGTAACCGATAGATTATGAACTTCTTTAGTGTGTCTCACACTTCATGAGACGGTTATTCATATGAGTTTGTAACAAACAGTTGTTCCACTTTTATGAATGATTTCTATTTGCGTTCATATCTTATTCGATTATGTGTGAATTATCCTTGTTTTGAAACTAACTGATAATGCATTAAAATTTGTAAAATAATGAAAATGCCTTGAAAATTACCCAACTTAATGATATATTCATTACTGAGTGAAACCATTGTTTAAATTCAAAGTTATATTGATAATATGTGAAAGACATGTGTTTTATTGTCACATATGAATCATGCCTAAGATCGGCAAATATAACTTAAACACCGTGTATTGCAAGAATACAAAGTGTTTGATGAATTGTTGAAAGTGAATGCATATTCGATGTATCGTATTTCAACAAAATGGTAATTATCATTATGTGATTGTTTGAATTTTGTAAAAGGGTTTACTGAATAAAACATGGGCATGAAACTATTTGATATGATCAAAGAATTTCAGCATATGAAGGTTATAAAGATAAATAAGAATCTAATTACTACAATTTGATCAATAGTAATGAAATTCGATTTTATAAGAATGGCATAAAGGAAATTGTGAAATGCAATGCGTTTGAAACGTCAAATTGCAAAGCATCACAATGTGATATTAGATATTAAGTGGGTGAATAGATGGCGCCAAATAAATCGTTGTAGTGTAGATATAAATACCATTAGGTAGACATAGTTAGCACTCAATTAGAATATTTAGTAAACCATTTGAATTCATGAGATCGGCGCCATAACTTGTATGGATCATCGTGGAAGTTTTGGGGTTATTCGATATAACCAAAACAATAGCGAATAAGTCCTTGTAGAGTATTCATTGGAAAAATGAATACGAAATCCATGGCTAGAACCAAAAGAAAGGCAAAAGTAGTGTTGCTTAAATTTTGGTGCTTTTTCAAGAAAGTTTATGTTCTCGAATGTGAAGCTTTTGGAAGATAGTGAAAAACACGATGAGGATTCAAAACCCTAGAGAGACTTCAACAAACGATATTGGTCGAGGTAGACTAAACCCCGAAAAGACACCTCTCCTCTCCCACGACCTGCGCTGCCCTCGAGGCGGCCGGGCCGCGCCGCCGCCTCCTACCCCCTCAGCCACCTCCTGTCCCCTCCCCTCCTGCCGTCGCTGGTGGCCAGCATCAGCCCTAGGCCGGGCGGCGCCGGTGGCAGCGGGCCTCTCGCCTTTCCCCTCCTTAGCTTGGGCGTCGCGGGGCCACCCTAGCCTGGGTGGGGCAGCTCGGCGGCGGAGGCCTGGCGCGTTGACGGGAACCCTGGAGCTTTGCGGATGGTCAGCGTGGTGGTGGTGCTGCTGTTGGTGGAAGGGGCAACCAAGGTGGAACTCCACCGGTGAGCCCGGCAGGCCTAGATCTGGGCCCGATCTGGGTCAAGGCGGGTCAGGTTGGGTTCGATCTCGCTGCCTTCGGCTCGCCGGATGAGCGGTTCATGATATGGATGGCGGTGTTGATGCCATGCCTGCTGCAGCATGGCGATGGGAGCTTCGCGGACCTGTCGGGGTCTGGCCGAGCCGATGTGGCCAAATAAGAGGGTTGCGGCGGTGCTGTCCTACGTGATGCAGTGTAGTGGCCGGGACTTTATGAGCCCTCCAGGCCTCGGCCGGGCCTGTGTGGCCTGGTTTGTACCAGCTGCCGCGTCCGGACGGCACCCGCCGGTGGTGATACGTTGCAAACATATCTATAATTTTTGATGTTCTATGCTTGTTTTATATCTACTTTCTTATGTTTTGTCCACACTTTGGACTACTTTTACACATTTTCTGGAACTAACCTATTAACAAGATGCCACAGTGCCAGTTGCCTGTTTTCTTCTGTTTTTGGTTCCAGAAAAGCCAGAAAATGAATATTCTCGGAATTGGACCGGACAAAAGCCAAAGTCGATATTTTACCGAAAGACTCACGGAGCTAGAAGACGAGACGGAGAGGGACCAGGGGCTAGCCACACCATGTGGTGGTGTGGGTCCCCCTGGCCGTGCCACCAGGTGGCGTGGGCCCCTGGTCCACCCTCTGACATCGCCCTTTCGCCTATAAGAAGCCTCTGATGCAGAAACCCTAAATAATCCAGCCTCCAGCCACGAAAAGTTCCACAACGCTGCTGCCACCGAAGGGGAGATTCGGGGGACAGGAAGTCTCTGTTCCGACACCCTACCGGGACGGGGAAGTGCCCCCGGAGCCATCTCCATCGATCTCCACCGCCATCTCCATCGATGTTGCTGATTCCCATAATGAGGAGGGAGTAGTTCTCTCTCGAGGCTAAGGGTTCTACCGGTAGCTATGTGTTCATCTCTCTCTCTCTCTCTCTCTATGCACGATCATATTGTGATCATAAGCTTTGTAATCAAGTAGATCTACCTTTCTACTCAAGTGCTTTAATAGATCTCTAGCTCTCCCCACGTGTGTGAAAGTGATAGCGTGCACACCATGGTGGCACTTAGGCTAGATATTACAAATACTTGTTATGAGTTATATTTGGAGTTGGATGTCTCTATGAAATTATGGTGTTTGTTGGAACCATCTAGCGCTCAAGGTGATAGTGAGGGGTTATCTAGATGGGGAAAGAGAACTTTGAGGTGTGCTGTTATAGCCCTACCATGGATTAGAGTGTCCAATCGGAGAGTAGTTCAGAGTAGTATCTTAAAGAGATGATATTTATATGAGAGTGTTCACTAGTGAAAGTATGATCCCTAGGCCTTGTTTCTAAGCATTGAAACACCGTTTGCTACTAGATATGTTACATGTTTGCTTGCTTCCATCTTTATTTCAGATTGCCTTTAGTCTCTTCCTACCTGTCAAGCTCTCTTCTGGCACCGTTACCACTTATAATTATCTATACCACTTGTATTTCACTTTCTCTTCGCTGAACTAGTGCACCTATACACCTGACAAGTGTATTGGGTGTGTTGGGAACACAAGAGACTTCTTGTATCTTGATTGCAGGGTTGCTTGAGAGGAATACATTTGACCACTTCCTCCCTGAGTTCGATAAACCTTGGGCAATCCACTTAAGGGAAACTTGCTGCTGTTCTACAAACCTCTGCACTTAGAGGCCCAACAACTGTATACAAGAATAGAAGTGCGTAGACATCAAGCTATTTTCTGGCGCTGTTGCTGGGGATTAAAGAAGAAGAAGCTCCCACGTTAACAATGCGCCATCAAAGCTATTTTCTGGCGTCGTTGCCGGGGATGTAAGGTAAAAGGTACTCACATCCTCTGGCTACTAAGCTATCTTCTAGTACTGTTGCTGGTGTGTGGGTGCTCGAAGTTATTTCCTTTAGATTCCGCAATTATATATTTTTGTTTCTTGTTTTTATTTTCACTAGTTAGGCTTAATGGAAAACAACAAAAAAATTAGAGAGCTTTTTAGTATTTTTCCTAAGGTAGAACATGAATTGTCTGAAAAGAAAATTAAAAAAACCATGGAACTTTGTTTGCATGCTAATAGCAATGTTATTAGTATGAATCTTTTGAACACCTTTGTTACTAATGCTATGGAAACATCTAAGCATGGGGAAGTTAGTTTTTATGAAAATGATCTTTTTAGTTCCCCAGCTTTAAAGAAGAAAATTTGCTCTGATGATACTTTATCTCCCTTATGTGGTAATTCTAATGATACTTGTGATATTTTAAATCCACATACTGAAAGCATCCCTTTTAAAATACCTATAAAAATTGTTGAACATGTTTTGAATAACTGTTATTTTGGAGATGGAACTGTCCATCCTGGTGATCATTTACTCTTTATACACGAATTATGCGAGTTGTTCAAGTGTGCAGGTATTTCAATGAACCAAGTTAAGAGGAAGCTATTCCCTTTTTCACTTAAGGGCAAAGCAAGGGAGTGGTATGAGCTACTAGATGATCCTCATCATTTGGAGTGGAAGGAACTTGAATCTCTCTTTTATCTAAATTTTATCCTCCTCATGAAATTCATAAAGATAGGAATTACATTTATAATTTTCATCCACATGATGGATAAAGTATTGCCCAAGCATGGGGGAGATTGAAGTCACTAATGCTCAAATGTCCCATTCATGAGCTCCGCAGTAATATTGTTATTAATAATTTCTATGCAAGGCTTTCAAGACATTACAAGGACTATCTAGATACTTGTTTATAGGGATCCTTCACAAGTAAGGAGGTCAAAGCTAAGTGGGATCTTCTTGAAACAATTCAAATCAATACCGAAGATTGGGATAATGACAAAGGTAAAGAACTAGGTATATATTATGAGTATGATTGCATTAAGTCTTTCGCTGAAACTGCTGATTTTCAAGAGCTTAGTGCTAAATATGGGCTTGATCCTCAAATTCTTATTGATTGTTTTAGAGCCTTTGCTTCTCATATTAATGCTCCTAAATAAAAATGGGACATGTATCATGAGCCTTTTAAAGACACTTGCATGGAAAATGAAATTGTTATTAATGATAGCAATAAACATGCTCAAACCTCTGAAAGTACTATTTCTTATAAGCATGTTAATTTTTGTGGAATACATAGACCTTGTGAGAATAATCAAATTGAAGAAGAATATTGTATCACCCACAGGAATAAAAAAATAGAATGTGGTATAGGTCTCTAAATGATCTTGGTAAAAAGGTTTGTGCCCTCTATCCTTTTATTTGTGAACTTTGCTTTGAAGTGGGTCATTTCAATTTTCAATGCTCAGGCCTTAATAATAGCCCTTCTAATCCAATGAGTACTGCAAGTTTGTATTGTGATGACATGATCACTCCTAACTAGCATGATGAACTTACATTATTTTTGGGGGGTGAAGAGTTATCAAGAAAAACCTCTTTGGTAGATATGGGTGCTTTTGCTATGAATAGTGTCCTGCATGGTTGTCATCTTTATTGTGTTGATAATTGCCATGCAAATACTTACATACAAAATATTATAAAAGATGAGATTTTACCAAAATATGACATGACTAATATGTGTTTTGATCTTATTAATGAAAAGGAGGAATCCTCCAAAGTTTCTTCTATTGTCTCTAACAATAAACCAGGGTATATATAGAAGCTTCCTTTCAAGCCTCCCCCTCCTAAAGAGAAGAAGAAAAAGAAGAAAAGGAGGAGTAAAAGGAGAGAGGAAACGGTATTTTCCCCTAAGCATGTTGCTCCTATTATAGTTTTTGATGAGTATGAACTCGATGACGTTCCTATGCCTGTTACCTATAGTAGTGATCATGATTGGGAAAAGCACACTTCTTTTGATATTGAAAATCTCTTCGGTACCAATTCTGAAAATGATGATATTAATAATTGCTTCACTATTAGTACTATCCATGTTCCTTACAAAGATGATATGTTTACAAATGAACACACTTTAAAAGATAACTATTCTATTGCATATGATGATACTACACCTCCAATATATGATGATTACAATAATGAATATGATATTTTCAGTCTACCTACTATTGAGGAGAAAATTAATTATGATTACAATATGCCTCATATATTTGATGATTATGGTGATGAGAATAATAATGATAGCTATTTTGTTGAATTTACTCCCACTAAAACTAATAAGAATGACTATGTTTATGTGGGGAGTATTAATTCTTTTGTACATGTGGCTCATGATAAGAATGTTTTATGTGATAGTTATATTGTTAATTTTATTCATGATGCTACTGAAAGTTACTATGAGAGAGGGAAACATGGTTTTATGTGTCTCAACAATATTAAGTTTCCCCTCTTTATGTTGAAAATTTTCAAGTTGCACTTGTTTTGCTTTCCTATGCTTGTTGCTTTGTGCTTTCATGACTTTTTTTATATTTTCATATGAAGTGGGTTAGACTTAAATGTGTTCTATATTTGCTTCTTGATGCTCTCTTTTACTTCAATTCATATTTCTTATGTGAGCATCTTCTCAAACTATCATGCCTAACTTAAAAGCGTTAAAGAAAACACTTATTGGGAGATAACCCAATAGTTTTAGTTGAGTCTTGGAAGTTATTACCTCTATAATAACCTCTCCTTATCCTTTTTGTTTGATTTTTGTGCCAAGAATAACCTCTAATGAGAGGGAAGTAAGATTTGGGGAAGTGCTGTCCCGAAACAGATTTTTGTGCGTCACTATAAAAATTCGTGAAAAATCTCTGTACGTCGGATTGAGCTGTAATTGTTTGTGTGTCTGCCCCAGGTTGTTGTCTAACTTTCGTTAGTTTAACACTTTTCGATTTGAGAAACGGAAGGTTTTCAAAAAAATCGGTTGCTACCTGCTGGTCTGTTTTGACAGATTTCTGTCATTATTTGCATTTGCCTCCTAATATCTTTCTCTTTGAGTTCTACTTGATCATTTGAACATTTTAAAGGAAGTGCTACAATAGCTTTTGTTTTAATGGAAGTTTCACTTGTGTTGAAACTTATTATCTTGAGTACACTAATGTTGCTAATGAAGATTGTGTGAAGTTTTGTATGAAGGAAATTTTAAAGTGTAGGGAAGAGTAATGTGATAAGATGAAGTATGGACAAAATCTCAAGGTTGGGGATGCCACCCGTGTCACTCCAAGAAATATTCAAGAAGTACAAGCGTCAAAGCTTGGGGATGTCCAAGGCATCCCCTTCTTCATCAATAAAAATTTCAGGTTTCTTCCAAACACTTCAGTTTTATTGTTTCATGCACTCTTGTGTTGTTCTTGGAGCGTATTTGTTTTTGGTTTTAGTTTTCTTTTGCTTAGTTTGCTTGAATAAATTGGTTGGACCCCCTCATTCATGCTTTAGTTTTCAAATAAGTTGATTTGGATTGGAAAAGAGTAGGAAAGTTCATGCTTAAGTGGTATAAAAGGAGCTTGTTTTTGACTGGGACTTAGACTTTATCATGTCATGCTTGATATTGTTTTGGCTTTATGCTTAGTGATTATTGCTGTATCATGACATGTTATAAACAATTGAGATTGCTTAATGTTCCTTGAAAGAATCATGCTTTGTTTTAGCATATAAAAGCATAATATTGTGGTATTCTCCTTTAATGCTTTATTTGGGTTGACTTGGCGCATGCTCACACCATGTTAAGACTATACCAAGTCACCATAGTCTCTATGATCATTTATTTTTCATCTTGTAATATCACTTTATGCTTTAATTAATAATGCTTTGTCGCTTTGCATGATTATGGCCATTATTGCTCTCTTAGTTGGTCGCTCCCAGTCTTTTGCTAGCCTCCATACCAAGTATGAGTTCCACTCATGCATCCAACTCCAAATAAACCAAGTTATTCCAAAGAGTCCACCATACCTACCTATTACATTTGCTATTCCAAGTATATTCATGTTTTTATTTACCTTCCGAATTAAACTTGTTATTTGAAAATTAGTGATTAAAGCTCTCACGAACTCGATGGCACACTTTACTTTTCTTGCCCATAACAAACTTGAACCATTGTGTCATCTAAGTTGTATATGCTTGCACTTATATGTTGGGGATTAGCAGAACCATGCTGTCATGGGGAACGCTTTCAACATTGCACTTGTACATTGTACCCAGTTGATATCATGCTCTTTTGTTTATGGATGTCGTCGGTGTGAAATGAAAGGGGAGCTTGTAAGTCCATGGAGTTATGTATGTGTGTTAGAGAAACGCCTAGGCCGCTGGTCTAATCCATGCCTAATCATGGTGGAAACCTGCAGCGTAACCATAATGAGCAATCTATGAAGCATTCTGCTTATAAAAAAGAGATAGAGATTGAGAAAAAGAAAAAAAATAGATGAGAAAAGAGGAAAGAGAGAAAAAAGCACCATTTTCCTATGGTAAATAAGAAGATTGCTGAGATGCTCATTGTCTGCTTGCCTTGTCATTTTGATATGGGGATTCTTCTGTATCATCAGGCAAGGGGTACCCTGTTGGCGGTTCTCTATGATACACATGTACTTACTATGACAAGAACTTACTGGTAACTAAACTTGAGTAGCATGAGGAGCGGCCCTCGTATTCAAGGGACATGAGATTTCCAACTTATACTTTGTCAAGCATATACTCCATAGTTTGTTCACTTTAACCTTAATCACTTCAAGATGCTTATGATAGGGGCAATGAGAGCTGAAAGCTAATAAGTACCATATTTTTGGAAGCTCTTTATGCGACTTGAATCCCTTCTTCCTTCTATGAAGGCCTTTCTTCCACTTTTATATTGAGTCTCCACCTTCTATCCTTAGGCACCAATTAAGAGAGCATAGTTGTCATTCTTAGTTCTATGTGCATTGTCCCAAAACTTATTGATTGATTCATAATGTTGATATTGCTTGTTCTTGAACTATTTGTATCTAGTCACCCTTATGAACTTTTAAGGTGTCCTATGCATTTATGTTTTGCTACTCCATGAGGGACAAGCTGAATGCCACTATGCTATGTTTTCTATATGTGAAACAAACAAACGTCTTTCAATGCATTGTTATTCATGATCTTTGTTTGTATACTTTCATGTTGCATGCATAGTTACTATGTCTTATTGTTAGAATTTCATCTTTCATGCTCATGTTTAGAGTACTTTGATCCCAGCTTTCAATGCTTGCAAATGGTTTGATCTTGATTGTGATGGTGCATGTCACCTCAAAAATTATTCTTTTTGTCACTTACCTACTCGAGGACGAGCAGGAGTTAAGATTGGGGATGTTGATACATTGCAAACGTATCTATAATTTTTGATGTTCCATGCTTGTTTTATATCTACTTTCTTATGTTTTGTCCACACATTGGAGTACTTTTACACATTTTCTGGAACTAACCTATTAACAAGATGCCATAGTGCCAGTTGCCTGTTTTCTTCTGTTTTTGGTTCCAGAAAAGCCAGAAAATGAATATTCTCGGAATTGGACCGGACAAAAGCCAAAGTCGATATTTTACCAGAAGACTCACAGAGCCAGAAGACGAGACACAGAGGGGCCAAGGGCTGGCCACACCATGTGGTGGCGCGGGTCCCCCTGCCCGCGCCACCAGGTGGTGTGGGCCCCTGGTCCACCCTCTGACATCACCCTTTCGCCTATAAGAAGCCTCCGATACAGAAACCCTAAATAATCTAGCCTCTAGCCACGAAAAGTTCCGCAGCACCGCCACCACCGAAGGGGAGATTCGGGGGATAGAAAGTCCCTGTTTCGACACCCTGCCGGGACGGGAAAGTGCCCCCGGAGCCATCTCCATCGATCTCCACTGCCATCTCCATCGCCGTTGCTGATTCTCATGATGAGGAGGGAGTAGTTCTCTCTCGATGCTAAGGGTTCTACCGGTAGCTATGTGTTCATCTCTCTCTCTCTCTATGCATGATCATATTGTGATCATGAGCTTTGTAATCAAGTAGATCTTCCTTGCTACTCAAGTGCTTTAATAGATCTTTGGCTCTCCCCACGTGTGTGAAAGTGATAGCGTGCACACCATGGTGGCACTTAGGCTAGAGATTACAAATACTTGTTATGAGTTATATTTGGAGTTGGATGTCTCTATGAAATTGTGGTGTTTGTTGGAACCATCTAGCGCTCAAGGTGATAGTGAGGGGTTATCTAGATGGGGAAAGCGAACTTTGAGGTGTGCTGTTATAGCCCTACCATGAATTAGAGTGTCCAACCGGAGAGTAGTTTAGAGTAGTATCATAAAAAGATGATATTTATATGAGAGTGTTCACTAGTGAAAGTATGATCCCTAGGCCTTGTTTCTAAGCATTGAAACACCGTTTGCTAGTAGATATGTTACATGTTTGCTTGCTTCCATCTTATTTCAGATTGCCTCTGCACTTGGAGGCCCAACATCTGTCTACAAGAATAGAAGTGCGTAGACATCAGGTGGCGGTGGAGGACGCCCTCCAGGTGGTGGTGCTGCTGCCACCCTTCGGCTCCAATGGCCTGGTGTGCTCTTGTAGCGGTGTCCGGTCGGCTACCGTCTTTGGCGGTGGAGGTTGGTCCCTCCCGCGTGGTTGTGACACTACCCGTCCATGTCTGCGGCTGTTTCGTCTCGGGTAGGACGACCTTGCAACGTTTACCATGGTGAGACGACAATGGCGAGTGCAAGACCGTGGTGGCGTATATTGGTGGCTGGCGAGATTGGTGGAGCGCTACGGATTGTCCGGGATATGGTTTTTTGGGGGCCGAGAGAAATCCTTGTCCTTTTGGCACCGACGCGGTGACGCTTGAGAGTGTCACCCTTCCTTCCTAAAGGGTGTCGGGTGTACCTCTTCCCCACTCCTTGGAGCGTATCGGGGGAAACCCCAGGATCAGTCCGGACAGCAGTGTCGTCGTCGTCATTTTCCTTCTTGGAGGTGATGTTTGGTACGCGGTGATCTGGAGTGCTAGGATCATGGCGGGAAACTGTAGGAGAGCACAACGGTTGCGGGTCATCTTCGTTTTCGTCAAACCGTCAATGTCGGCTTTTTTCTCTTCTTTTTTTGGGCTTGCTTGTGCTGTGTTTGTCTAGCAGTGTTCTCGCAGTTGTACCTTATGGTTGCTATATTAATATAGCGGGGCGAAAGCCTATTTCGAGAGATTCAAAACCCTGCATCAGAGTGTTGAGAAGCGCAATGGAAAGCATTCCTAAACGATTCTCTTCATAAAGGAAAGAATCAATGATAATGATCATTGTGTTTTCCCCACTGGTGTTTTCACTACACAAAGTAGGATTCAAAATGTACTCCACATCTTGTATGGATACATTTGAGAATCATCTGTCATGATTACCAGAATATGACATACCTACGAACTACTAAGGAAATAATTGTAAACTAAAGTTATGAGAAATCCTAAAGATAAAATTCACTTAAGATTAGAAAGCAATTTATTGCTGAATCTTAACAAGTAAAGTGGTTACTTGGATTTCCAAATGACTTCAAAGTCATGAAGGAAAGGGTGAATGACAGAGGCACAATTTTTCATGAATAAGGTATTGGACAAATTCAAATGAATTTGATTCAAGTGTGCTGAAAGTCTAGTGGATTTAAAACTAGTAAGGTACTTGTATCTCATAATAAATCTCTCAGTTTGATAATTGATCAAAGGATTTTGAAATTATTCAAAATAGTGAGAGTGGATATGCAATTTGCATGAAATTGAGTGGGAGTTATAAAAGTATTCCTAAAACAATATGTGAATGACATATTTTTGAGTGGGAGCAATAAAAATCTCGAACTCAAGTATGTTGGGAACATGTTTTGAGTGGGATCTTAAGGATTGATTCTTAAATGCGTGTACGCCACATTAAGAATAAAAGCACAAGTACCGATAAATAATGATTTATAGAGATTAGAAGTTGATAATAAGTATATTATGATATTATGTAGTATTCCTAAAAGGGATTCTGAAAAGAGTTTCGGAATAGGAATTGATTCAGGACTAGTCCTTGATCAATTCAAATTAGGAAGAGCATTAAGTCTAACATCAAATTAGGATGATCATCATCCACTATGTTGAGACATAGGTTCTATCTTAAAAACCATGATGGTAACTTAACATAATATATGATCCAAGAAGGAACGTTTGAAAAGTGATTGAACAAGAATCACGGAACATTGAGCTAAGTTTGTCCACAATGTCTAATTGAGAACTGTAGACATGTTTCCAAATCCATGAAGGTTGACATATCTTAAAAGCATAAAGGGTTATGTTGTGAGAAGATTGGAAACTCCTGTATCGATAATACCGACTAAAGTCAAGTAGGAAGCGAGGTGAACAAAACATCGAAAGTTGCACAGGGTGTACTAGTGTTTCGATAATTACATTTATAATAATAGATAAGGGTACCATATAAAGTGATGTATATTGTTATGGAGGGACTAGTTCGTCTTTAACGTAGAATGATGTGTCCCAGGGCACAGTGCCCATGAGAAAGCCCATGAGGTTGATCTGAAGTATTGTAGGCTCCTAAAAACCGGCCTCGTTCTGCTGCCATAACTACGATGCATACACAAAGATGTTATCATGTGATGATAAAGTATTAATGTCAACAAGGTGACATTAGTAAGTTTCAAAGGATTTGGGACTGTAAAGTACAGGCCCAAGACTCAACCTCTTCCATGAGCAAGCATGTTCAAGGTACCGGGATATATGGTACCAATGATTAAGAACAAATGCAGCTAGTTTATTTGTACTCTAGTGCAAGTGGGAGACTGTTGGAAATATGCCCTAGAGACAAATAGTAACTGTATTGAAAGGAAACGTCAATACACATGTGATATATAAACAACCACGGGTTCCCGGTGAATCTCTAGTCACTGGTTCATTGGTCAACAAATGATCAAGGTTTCCTGATCATGTGGCATTTATGCTAGTTGGAAATGGAGTCATTTCATTCTGAGAATGAGATGATGAACTAATACCCAACCTAAACATCATGACCCGATCATGTCACGAAGTTCAAGTTATGATGATTAGAATAGACCTAGTAGACTATTCCTTAGACCGTGAGGCTATATCAATCACTGTCTCCCGAGGGTACTTTGATAGCATCAAATGTCACTTGGTAAAACAATGATCATAAAAGTGTGCTCATGTATTTGGAGGAACAATAGAGGCATTATACATCAAGAGCGGGATTTGTCCATCCGCGTGACAGAAAGATACTCGAGGGCCCACTCGGAGAAGTTATATCCAATAGTTGTGCAGCGTGTGATTTGATCACAAGGATATCACTTGTTGAAACGAGTCAAGTAGCATCTGTCGGTAACGAGATTGAACCCAACATGGTGACGTCATTGATCAGATCTCGGGCAATGCAAGTATTGAGAGACAAAAGGAATAAAACACGATAGTCACGGTTCAAACGACGAAAGATTTCGTGGAATGCACAGGGATCACATGGCCATCCAGGTCCCTCTGTTGATCATTGGTTCGGGAGTGTCCCTCCCATGTCTAGAATGTTCCTGAACCGTGGGGTATCATGCTTAAGGGATTGGTGATGCTTAGAGAGTGTTTACAGGATCGATAGAATCACCGAAGAAAGAGAAGAGAGAAAACCGGAAGGGTTTCGTTAAGTCCGGTGGATGTCCGAAGTGGAGGTGGAAGGTGTTCCATAGCCACGGAGATTGAATAATATGTGAATGAATGTTAAGTATTGATTTAATAAATTATTCATAATTATTTAATAAAATAGAAATCAATTAAAGGGTTAAAATACCTTATTGGGCCAAATCCAGAGGGAGAAAGGCAAGAGGGAAAGACCAAAGGTGGAATGAGGAGGGGGATGGCTAGCTAGGCCTTGGCCACCCGCGTGGGGCCCACCTGGTCCTCCTTGGCTGGTCGGAGACTGCCCCCCTCTCCCATCCTTCGTTTAGTCCCACATGGCTAAGCTAGTTAGCCATGGGGTGGGATTTCCCCTATATATAGTGGGGTATTTTGACCAAATAAACACACACAATATTCAATAAAGGTTTCCTCACTTTTGGGGAGACCTCCGATTGATATTCTCTCTCTCTCTCTCTCTCTCTATCTCTCTCTCTCTCTCTCCCTTGACCATGGTCCCAAGTCCGAACTATGCGAACAAGAGACATCTTCACCGCGAAGCACCGTCGCGCTGCGAGATTTGGATCCAGGAGCTCTACTTCCGCAATTGCTGCTGGTTCAAGGAAGTGGGAGTCATCGCCAGGCACCGGATTCATGTAACTACCTATGAGGTGCAACATTTGAGGCACTAGAAGTCATTGGAGCCGCAAGAGCACGAGGACTTCAACACGACCTTGAGGTCGGCTTCGGATCGTCTACATCAACCACGCTCTCCTGAGCGTTGACAACGCTTTTCGATCTTCAAGGGTAAGTTCACAAAAATCCCCTTTCGTTACTACATTACTAATAGATAGGTCCTGGTAGCATCAGGGGTTCAGGGGCATAGGGTAAATTTTTATTGTTTTCATACGCGAACCCCTACAAGCCCTCCAGAACTGGGAGCCCTCCCGGCACTCACATGCCAGAAGAGGATGGCCCTAGAGGTATTTGTCTTTAATGAGATGAAGCCACAACCCTCCATCATTCGTGAGGATCCTCTACACCCATTTTAGCACCAAGGCCATGTTAAAACGATGGGAGTCCAGGACACCTATGCCCCGAAGAATTTTGGGAGCGTAGAGGTCTGCCCACTTTACCATCTGGTACTTCCGGAGACTGTCCTTAGCTACCTAAAAGAACTGAGACAACTCCTTAGCAAAGTTTGCATGAGTCGCTTCGGGTAGTAAGTATAGTCACATCCAGTACATAGGGAGGCAGACAAGCAGGAGTTGATCAAGAATGTCTTGCTACCCTTTGTTCTGAGCCATGCCCACAAGAGTTCAACCTTTGACCGAACCCTCATAAGCAAGGGAGTAAGATCCTTGATCAAGACTCGAGTATCTCGTACCGGCATCCCTAGATAAGTGATGCGGAAATCAGCTAGCCTACAATTGAGGTTGTAAGCAATGATGTGATGTCTTTCGTCATCAGAATAACCCAGGATCATAACCTCACTCCTTATTAAAGTTGTTCTTAAGGCATGACATAGATTCAAAGCATAGGAGCAAGAACTTGAGATTAATGATGTCAAGTTCTGAGCCTTGGACCATGATCATGGTGTCATCTTCATATTAGAGGTGGGAGACCCCACCTTCGGGGATCAGATGCCCTACCACACCGGAAATGTGGCCAGAGATTTTTCCCTATCCAAAATGTCTACCAGAGCATCCACTATAGAGTTAAATAACAGGGGGAGATAGGGTCTCCCTTCCTAACTCCGCATGAAGGTCTAAAATAAGGACCAACCTCCCCATTGATGTTGATAGTTGTGTTTCTGCTCATGAAAAACTGCATAATCCAGCAGATCACCTGTCAACAAACCCTCTTCTAGCCAGCACCTGCCATAAGAAGGCCCAGTCCAACCGGTCATATGCCTTATGAAGATCCAGGTTAAGGAACATGCCCTTATGGCGTTGTACCTTAACCTCATGGATAATCACATGAAGAGAAAGAACACCATCACGGATGAGGCAAGCCCTTCGGGAAGGCAAACTGAAGGGGGTGGGTCGGGCGTTCCATGACTAGGGCCAACCTAGAAGCGCAGAAGGCAAAGATCCACTAGATGATGTTAATCATCATAATCGACCTAAATTGGCAGATATCCGTCGCCCCCATGACTTTGGGGATCACGGTAGTCACCCCAAAGTTCAGTCGGGACATCACCAGGGTGCCCGTGTAGAACTTCTGGAACATAAGAATGATCATCTACTGGAGTTGGTCCTAGAATATTTGGAAAAAGACCACTAGAAGACCATCCATCCCTAGGTCCGTGGTGGTCTTGATGGAATTAATCGGCATAGCCACCTCGCCTGGCAAGAATGGGAGTGTCATCTCGGCATTCTCATCGGATCTAACCATGACCCCAGGCTGCCAGAAGTTGGCCTCAAGTGAGATCCTGGAGCATGAAACTATGGAGAATAATTCCTTGTAGAAGTAATAAACATGGGAGGAGATTCCTTGGGTTTTTAGGAGAATATAACCCTCCTAGAGGCAGGGAATCGAGCATTCCCGTCGTCTCTCATTGGCAATAGCATGGAAATAAGTTGTGTTGGATTCCCCCTAGAGAGTACATGCATGGCGACTCCACTACTGCCAGAAAGCCTCTTCTCCCTTATAAATCTCCATAATGGAGGTCTCAAGGCAGTACCTATGGGACCAGTTGTCGTGGTGGTGTCACGATAGATGCCATGGGATGGCTTAATGGGGCCAAATGGACGCCGGAGTATTCGAGGAGGGAGGATGCGCTAGAAAACGCACACAAAAGAATACACGATGTACCCAGGTTCAGGGCTCTCCTAGTGAGATAATGCCCCTACTCCTGCATGACTATCTCTATATCAAGAGTTGTATCAGTGAATACAGAGGGCTCCTTGAGCTGTATTTTGAGAGGATGAAGAAGCTCTCTACACTCTCCTCTCTCTAAGTGTAAATGCGGGAAATGAAGGAACCGTGGGTCTATCCTATCTATGGAGGCCCTGGGGCACCTTATATACGGTGCCTAGGTTACACATGTTAGGGCATAGGTGGCAAAGGAATATGCTCTATTGGTGGTGCTAAAGTCTTCTCCTGGGGCCCTCCAGGATGCTCCTCTTGTCACTGGATCACCTCCCAAGAACCCTCGATGGGACAAGGGATGTTTGCTCCTGACAACTATCACCACGCCTGGTAACGGTCGCCTCCGGGTTATCCTCGATGGGACCATTCACCGTAATCCAGGGCATGCCTATATGACAACGAGGATCCTCTTCGGGATTATTGGGAAAAGACTAGAGCATTGACTTAGAGGCCGGCATATGATCGTTGATCACACGCCAGTCCCTTATGTTGAATCAATGGCACTAGCCGTGGTAGGTCGGCCTGGCTATTCATGCATAAAAGAGACAACTTGGTTACACCGACATATTTTGTGTATATTGGCCCTGATATGTCGGCCACCCAATGTCGGTCAACCTTAATCCCAATTAACCTCTTGATATCACTTTACACCATGCCTTGACCCAACCGGGGGTCATCCCCCAGACATTAGTTCCCGAAGCTGTCGCGGTCCTACAGTGCTAGCTGAAGGGACACGACAGGTTCCTTCAATAATAAGAAACATATCACAGCAGCTGATATATCATATGTCGGCCGAACTTTAATATCGGCCATTACCGACTTTATTCAGTCAGCACTAAACTTTATCTCAGCTAACAATCTATCTCTTCTTTTTCTATGTCGGCATTGCGATGGTTCATAATGTTATCTTGGGTTTCTCTTATTTTATATTAGTTGCTCATACATGTCACACAATTATGATGGATCGCCTCATTTTCTGTAGGGTGATATGACACATGCCACTGTTGGCACGTCTTGCGGGTCCCATAGGAGGTCAATTCTCCCTATCAAGCGTCAAATCCACCCGCATGGCGCCTCAATTACCGCTGATATCGCAGGATCAGTTATGGTGCTACGAGCCATTACCCTTCCCATGGCATGATTAGGGGAGCTGTTCGTGCAATAATCGCATCGGTTACTGAGATCATGGGCGCATTCAATCCCATGGCCCACGACCTCACCGGGCCTATAAATAGAGGGGCGGGGGGGGGGCATCATTTTAATTTACCCTCCGCCCGTCTTCTCTAAAGTTATGCCACCGCTTACTGCTCCTAGCCGATGTGTTGTGCAACTCCCTCTTGCGCTGCCGCTAGGTTTTACTTCTCCCCGCTGCCGATTCAATCCGCGCGTGCATCACCGCTGCCGCCACCACGGGATATTGCCATTCTAAGCCTAGCGCCACCGCAGATCTGGCGTCCCACGAGCTCGTCCCCGTCGAGAACGGTGAGGAGGATATGGGCACCGGTTTGGAGCGACCTTCTTGGAAGGGCTTAGATGTTACCTCCAACGAGATCGTGTAGCTCCGCCGAACGCAGCGGATCCCGCCGGAGGTTGAGTGCCGCTTGCCCGGTGCCAAGCTCGCCCAGGAGGTTCACCCTAGTGAGTATGTTGTCTTCGTATCGCACTTCGAGTGCATCTTTGGCCTTCCAGTTAGTGATTTTACCAAGAAGTTCTTCAATAAATTCGGTCTCCATCCTCATCATCTCTTGGCGAATGCCATTACCACTTTGTCTGCTTACATCTCTTGCTGTGAGGGATATCTTGGCCTCTGGCCCTCCATAAATCTTTGGGCCAAATACTTCCAATTCTGGCCCCAAGTTATCCCTGATCCGGATACTCCTGGCGGCACGAAACCCATGACCCAATGTGGAGCGACCATCGTTGTACCCCAGCAAAACTCCATCTTTCCTCAGATCAAAGGCCTGTAGTCCTGCAAGAAGTGGCTCTGGTCCTTCTTCTACATGAAGAACACGCCCGAGACAGATATGATCGGGTTGCCAAAGTTCGTCATCGGTACCCCTGGCGTGAAATACAACTAGGATTTTTATCTCAAGGAGCTCAACGTCGAGGCCAATTAGATTCATAAGGTCATCGTTCAGCTCAAGGGAGATGGTATGTCGGCCAACGATCTAGTGGCAACATTCATTAGTTATCGGATCTCTTTGCTCCAACACCGAACTAACAAGATATGTCAAATGAGCGACCAGCATGACCCCAACTGGATGCCGACCTTTGAGCTGAACAAGCCCGAGGTCCGGAGAGAGGTTAAGGCCATTGCCAAGACTGCAATGACAGATGATTGGGAGTGGGGCAAAGCGCCGCATGATAGAGAGCACCCAGTGTCTAGGGTAAGCATCGACATACTTTTCCATGCCGACATACTTATTCATGCCGTCTTATTAATTTTATTCAAAGTTTAACTTTGAATTTCTCTTGCTTGATGTGTAGAGATTAGTCCATCAATCGATTAAGGATGTTTAGGACCCCCCCAATCACGTAGGGCAAAGATCATGAAGTCTCGGATATGGAAGATTCGAATTCTGAGGACTATATGCCAATTCCTGATGCCGGCATTGGTCCTGCTCCGGGTAAGACCTGTTCTCGAGATCCACTAATAGATTGGCCTGACGATGATGATGATTGTCGGATTTTGGAGGTACTTAATCCTCTTCCAATTGCATTCACATTTCTGCTACACCCGAGAGCAGCTGATACAGACGACCAGGTGGTGGAGGAGCCACCTCTAGCCATGGGTGGCTGAGGCGGGACTAAGAGGCACGCCGGATCTAGGGTCCAGAAAACCTAGAAACCCCAGAATAAGCGCAAATTAGGAATCAAGAAACCTCGCGCGAGACCGATGATGACTGGGTAATTTTACCTTAGCCAACATTCCCTTATATTTGTATTTATTGTTTCTTTCTTTCTTTATTTTCTCTAATTGAGATGACTAAATGTTATGCTCTTCTGCAGGGCTGCCTTGGAAGTCACGCAGAGTGCGTCCTGCATCGATTCTCTGATAGTGATGCCTCTGTCTCCACCTTCGGCCAATATTAGAGCTTCAAGTCCGGCAAGAGTGAATACTTCCCTAGCATCACTTGCCGACATATCGCAACCAAAAGGAGCGGCCGATAATGGAGACGAGCATGTTGCTCTGGAAGATGATGTCATGCATCAAGCTGGAGACAATACCCTGGCTCCAGACCGAGATGAAGATCCTAGCATCGGCAATATGGGCACCGAGACTAAGAATACCGAGACTCCAGAACTACCAGAGCAACCTCAGCCATAGCAGTAGCAGCAAACTCAGTAGCAGCAACAATCAGAACAACAACAACAAAAACCAAAGTAGTAGCAAACACTACGATAACCCTCAGCATAGCAGCAGTAGACAACTCCACCAACAAAGCGAGAATATCATTTTGTGGCCCGAAAGTTGGGGTGTCCAGGCAACACGGTACCCAAGTTGCTTACAATCAGCTGTGTTGCCCAAAGTTGGCATGCCAAATACTCAGTGGGTCTTTTTCGGCACGAATTCAACTTTACGTTTCAATACAAAATATCAGGCTAAGGTCCGTCAAGTTGGGCCCCCCTGTCAGTTCTCGCCGTTATGTCGCTCCCGTCGCTTAGGCGGGGTGGCTGTCACGTAGGCTTGTAGTGCTGGCACAGTGGATAGGACAACACCCCCTGCCTAGTGTATTGACGTGACAAAATAGGGCACATGTATCGGCATTATAATTATTTTTTGTTTACTCAGAAGCTGGAACGGCCACCGCCACGCGTCTCTCCTTGGACTTCCGTCCCAATCATTAACAACTACATTAAAATCGCATTGACGGTTCCACCATTCCCCTGCCTCGCAGAAACCACTCTTCTTCTTCCTGTCATCTATCTTCTTCCCGTCTTCTCCTTACCGCCATGGAAGATCGTCGCACTCTAGAGACAAGCTTCACTACCCATGACAATAAGAAGATAGACATTGTCTACACCAACGAGGAGGAGACAGTGGTGCGAGTCTTGAGGATGTACGAGGGTTGGCTTGAGAAAGACGAGGACAAGTTTGTGGGATTGGACCTGGATTACACCCCGGAGCACCCATATGAAGGGAGTGAAGTTGCCATCGTTCAACTGGCCATGCGGAAACACGTCCTCGTCTACCACCTCTCCCTGTTTGTAGATCTGCTCTATGTAGCTAACCGCTTTTAGGGTTTTCTCCTCTTGTTCTTTATCCACTTGCTCATCTTGCAACTACTGGATTTTATTTAGGACCAAATAAATTTTGACAAGACAATGTTGAGAGTCTTGATCTTGCATTTACTAAATTTTTCAAAATTATATTCAGATGATGATCTTGCATTGACAAAATATTTGTAGTTACAAATTTTGGTGATGACAAACTACATACTTTCAGGACTGACAGGAATTGTCCGGCGCTGCGCCAGTTCCTTGTAGAAAAGGGAATTGTTTTCTGCACTGTTGACAAAACAACTGATTTTTTAAAATTTTATCAAGAGGGAATTATAATTCCTGCACACAACTAGATCGATATTCAGCGTCTTGTTAAGATCCTAGGGGGATCGAGGAAGGATGGAATGGCATCGCAACTAGAATCCTTGATGAGTCGTACGACAGGATGAAGGAAGATTTCCCTACAGATAGGCATGATTTCTGGGATGAGTGGCCGTTGTTTGATATAAACCTGAAGTATGCAGCCATAGATGCTTACGTGACCTACCAGCTGTACAAGAAGATCCATTTGTTTCTACGTTACCTCGTGTTTTGCCCTATTTGCAAGAGGGAAGACGAGCTTAGGGGAGCCCTTTGTAGAAAATGCAGAATAGCTGAGTTTGAAGCTGCATATGCAAAGAAAATGGCTGCACCTGAAGCAGCTGACAGAGAGGCTGCAGAAGCAACTGAAAGAGAGCTTGCAGCTGAAGCAGGAGCAGCTAAAGCAGCAAACAGAGAGGCAACATCTTCTAGCGGCAACAATCAGGCCTGTGATGCACCGCTAATTGTGTCACAGGACGCTGAAGATAGGGAAGCCAAGTCAGATCCCAGGTAGGACAAAGCATTTCATGAGCTGTGGAGTACCTGGAATGGTCACAGTTGGTCGCCTAGGAACGATGGCAAGCGCCTCAAGTGGTCTGATGAGAAGTGAATTAAATTTACTTCTTAGTGTTATGTTTCTGTTTTGTGGAACTCAGTTAGCCTGTCAAGATGTCTAGCGCCTCAAGTGATAGTAGTAAAATAAATTTAACCCTCTTTGTGTTATGTTTATGTATGTGTCTTGTAGCTTGTCAAGATGGTAGCTCGTTAACTGGCAGTTTGAAAGAGTGCCCTTTTCCTCTCTCGCTAAACAGATATGTTTCATTTTGCCCAAATTGGTAGCAAATCTAGAGAAGTTTCTCACTTCGATAATTCGTTCCCTTTTGGACCTCTTTTTTCCTCCGATCAGGTAGCAAATCTAGAGCAGCAAATCACACCAGGCAGAATACATTCATTCAGAAAACAAAACAAATGTAGATATAGCTGTGCGCAGCTAAATAGGATATAGCGATAAAAAGTAGGTTGCTTAACGAGGTTCGATGCATTCAGCCAGAAATAGGATGCAAGCAAAATATATAAAATCAAAAGAAGCTACTTAGCAGTAGCAGCCGCCACAGCAGCAGTTACATTCAAGGACACATCCAACCCGTCCTTCATGCGCCCGTGCCTCCGCCTCCTCCCTCCGGCGCTTCCTCCACTTCTTGTTGCCTAGTCGCTTGATCTTGGGGGCCTTGGGCCTGATTGCAGGCATGCGACCCTCTTTGATGGCCACCCACTGGAGGTTTTGGAGGTGAATGCCGAGAGCCCGGTGTTCAGCGATGTAGGCATTGATGTTCATGGTCTCGCGCTCGCCGCCTTCATGGATGCCGAAGCCCGGGGCATCTACATGCTTCAGTAAGGAGTTGAAGTCGGTGTCGATGAGACTCACCTAGCCGAAGGCGATCCCCTTGCAGAAGGGGCAGCGCCGAGAGCCGCCCCTGAAGAAGGCGTCATACTGTCCGACCCACAGCCTCCTCAGCACCTAATGAGTCTTGGTGTGGATGGACTCGTCATCGTTGCAGATGTCGCTGCCAGAAACCTATTGGAAGAAAAGGAAAATGGGGGAGTAGATGATGTAAGAAGATCGAGCAATCGAAATGCGAACAAGCGAATCCTAATAAACTAAGATCTAGCATCCAATGATGGGAACGGTAGAAGAACCAGGGGAGGGGAGCAAACCCTAGTTACCTCCGACCATGGGTCATCGATGCCGGTGTCGTAGGGGTTCATCAAAGCGATGTACTTATCTGGATCGTAGGTTCCCAATAAGTGCTTGATATGCTTGTGATCGGCGAGGGCCTCCTCGCTGGCGGGGGGCTCCTCTTTAGCGGCCCCGTCGGTAGCGGGGACGGGGACCTGGACGGGAACAGCGGCTGCCATCGATGGCTCGACTGGGGCCTAGACAGGGACGGCGGCTGCTTTCAACGCGTCGAGGGGGACCGGTGAGGATATGGGGGCCTCCTCGCTGGCGGCCTCGGAGGCAACGATGGCCACCTTATCCTCCTCTGCCATCACCGGCGCAGACGGGGTATTCTTGAGAGTTTGCGGGTGCTGGTGGGACGGTGGAGAGGGTTGCGTGGGGAGAGTGAGCGAGAGTGAGAGTGGATGTGCGGAGAGGGGCTCTATAGTTAAGGTGGATGGAAGCAAGGCACGTTTTGTTGCACCACCGTGCAACGCGCCGTGCAGTCTACTGCACCGTGCACCGTGACACGCGCACGGTACGTCACGTTTTTTCCCGGGCCATGCATGGCAGTTCTATATTGAGCCACATGCAAAGGGCGTATACACAATTTCTATGTACGAAGTTTGACACGACCCTAAAATTGGCGATAGTTAACAGTGGAAATGTAGAGGGGAAGGTAGGTGGCTGTACGACGAGATTTGTGGGGTTGTGCTAGATCGGGTAGAGGGATGTGTTGATGGCTGCGAGTGACTCGATGAAGGCAGAGACGTTAGGTCTCGTCGATCTCAGCTCTTCGGCCTCCAGCTAGCGCGTGCAAGCTTCTTACGGTGGGGCCCAGTTGGAAGTGAGATTGAGAGCCGCTGCGTAAAAAATGGGATATGTCTTATTAAAATCAAGTGGCAATAAATTGCAGCTGTCCATCAACGACCGTGCACTTGATGACGCATGTGTTGTGGCGTAGTAGTAGCAGCAGTAGGCTTTTCAGACTTAATTAAACATGACATGACCGCTCGACGACTTTTTCCATGGTCGGCTTCCTGTTCCTTCTTGTAGAAGTCTCGCTGAGGGAGACATCCATGATGTCTCACGCTGTACTGTGAAGGGCACGACGTGTGCAACGATCATCGTTGGATTGCACAGAATCAACGGTTGGTGCGCACGATCTGCGTGACAACTGTGACAACCAATCAGGGAGTAGCAGACAGAGTGAGCATAGGTTTGGGCTTCTACGAAAGATAGAGAGAGGGGGCAAAACTGAGTAGTGTCAAAAAACCAAGGGCAAAACCGAGTAGTATAAAAATGGAAAGTGAGTGTCGTGTACAATGAAATACATGGATCAACCAATGGCATTGCATGTCAGTTCTTCTCACAAACCACATAAGGATACACCAGTGTCATTGCATGTGTGTTCTTTTCATGAACCACAACTAGAGTCATTGCATGTCTGTTCTTCTCATGAACCACATAAGGATACACCAGTGTCATTGGATGTGTGTTCTTTTCATGAACCACACCCGGTGTCATTGGATGTGTGTTCTTTCCACAAACCACACATGGATCCACCAGTGTCATTGCATGTCTGTTCTTTTCATGAATCACAACTAGAGTCATTGGATATCTGTTCTTTCCACAAACCACATAGGGATCCACCAGTGTGATTGCATGTGTGTTCTATTCATGAACCACAGCTAGAGTCATTGCATTTCAGTTCTTCTCACAATCCACATAGGGATCCACCAGTGTGATTGCATGTCTGTTCTTTTCATGAACCACATCCAGTGTCATTGCCTGTCTGTTCCTCTAAACAAACCACACCTGGATCCACCCAGTGTCATTGCATGTCTGTTCCTTCCATAAACCACATATGGATCCACCCGTGTCATTTCACATGTGTTCTTTTCATGAACCATAGCTAGAGTCATTGCATGTCAGTTCTTCTCACAAACCACATAAGGATCCACCAGTGTCATTGCATGTCTGTTCTTTTCATGAACCACACCTAGTGTGATTGCATGTGTTTTCTTTCCACAAACCACACATGGATCCACCAGTGTCATTGCATGTGTGTTCTTTCCATGAACCACACAGTGTCATTGGATGCGTGTTCTTCTCATGAACCACACATGGATCCACCAGTGCCATTGGATGTGTGTTCTTTTCATGAACCACAGCTAGAGTCATTGCATGTGTGTTCTTCTAAACAAACCACACATGGATCCACCAGTGTCATTGGATGTCTGTTCTTTTCATGAACCACACCAAGTGTGATTGCATGTCTGTTCTTTCCACAAACCACACATGGATACAGCCAGTGCCATTGGATGTGTGTTCTTTTCATGAACCACAACCAGTGTCATTGGATGTGTGTTCTTCTCACTAACCACACATGGATCCACCTGTGTCATTGCATGTCTGTTCTTTTCATGAACCACAACTAGAGTCATTGCATGTCTGTTCTTTCCACAAACCACATATGGATGCACCAGTGTCATTGCATGTGGGTTCTTTTCATGAACCACAGCTAGAGTCATTGCATGTCAGTTCTTCTCACAAACAACATAGGGATCCACTAGTGTGATTGCATGTGTGTTATTTTCATGAACCACAGCTAGATTCATTGCATGTCAGTTCTTCTTACAAACCACATAGGGATCCACTAGTGTGATTGCATGTCTTTTCTTTTCATGAACCACACCTAGTGTCATTGCATGTCTATTCCTCTAAACAAACCACACATGGATCCACCTAGTGTCATTGCATATTTGTTCCTTCCACAAACCACATATGAATCCACCAGTGTCATTGCATGTGTGTTCTTTTCATGAATGATAGCTAGTCATTGCATGTCAGTTCTTCTCTCAAACCACATAAGGATCCACCAGTGTCATTACATGTCTGTTCTTTTCATGAACCACACCTAGTGTGATTGTATGTGTGTTCTTTCCACAAACCACACATGGATCCACCAGTGTCATTGCATGTGTGTTCTTTTCATAAACCACACCCAGTGTCATTGGATGTGTGTTCTTCTCATGAACCACACATGGATACACCAGTGTCATTGGATGTGTGTTCTTTTCATGAACCACAGCTAGAGTCATTGCATGTGTGTTCTTCTAAACAAACCACACATGGATCCACCAGTGCCATTGGATGTGTGTTCATTTCATGAACCACACCAAGTGTCATTGGATGTGTGTTCTTCTCACAAACAACACATGGATACAGCTAGTGCCATTGCATGTCTGTTATTTTCATGAACCACACCCAGTGTCATTGGATGTGCGTTCTTCTCACAAAGCACACATGGATCCACCAGTGTCATTGCATGTCTGTTCTTTTCATGAACCACAACTAGAGTCATTGCATGCCAGTTCTTCTCGCAAACCACATATGGAGCCACCAGTGTCATTGCATGTGTGTTCTTTTCATGAACTACAGCTAGAGTCATTGCATGTCAGTTCTTCTCACAAACCACATAGGGATCCACCAGTGTCATTGCATGTCGGTTCTTTTCAAGAACCACACCCAGTTGCATTGCATGCCTGTTCCTCTCAACAAACCACACATGGATCCACCTAGTGTGATTGCATGTCTGTTCTTTTCAGAAACCACATATGGATCCACCAGTGTCATTGCATGTGTGTTCCTTTCATGAACCACAACCAGTGTCATTGCATGTCTGTTCCTCTAAACAAACCACACATGGATCCACCCAGTGTTATTGCATGCCTGTTCCTTCCGCAAACCACATATGGATCCACCAGTGTCATTGCATGTGTGTTCTTTTCGTGAACCATAGCTAGAGTCATTGCATGTCAGTTCTTCTCACAAACCACATAAGGATCCACCAGTGTCATTGCATGTCTGTTCTTTTCATGAACCACACCCAGTGTGATTGCATGTGTGTTCTTTCCATAAACACACATGGATCCACCAGTGTCATTGCATGTGTGTTCTTTTCATGAACCACACCCAGTGTCATTGGATGTGTGTTCTTCTCATGACCCACACATGGATCCACCAGTGTCATTGGATGTGTGTTCTTTTCATGAACCACAGCTAGAGTCATTGCATGTGTGTTCTTCTGAACAAACCACACATGGATCCACCAGTGTCATTGCATGTCTGTTCTTTTCGTGAACCACACCCAGTGTCATTGCATGTCTGTTCTTTCCACAAAAAACACATGGATACATCCATTGCCGTTGGATGTGTGTTGTTTTCATGAACCACACCCAGTGTCATTGGATGTGTGTTCTTCTCACAAACCACACATGGACCCACTAGTGTTATTGCATGTCTGTTCTTTTCATGAACCACAACTAGAGTCATTGCATGTCTGTTCTTTCCACAAACCACATATGGATCCACCATAGTCATTGCATGTGCGTTCTTTTCTTGAACCACAGCTAGAGTCATTGCATGTCAGTTCTTTTCACAAACCACGTAGGGATCCACTTGTGTGATTGCATGTGTGTTCTTTTCATGAACCACACCTAGTGTCATTGCATGTCTATTCGTCTAAACAAACCACACATGGATCCACCTAGTGTCATTGCATGTTTGTTCCTTCCACAAACCACATATGAATCCACCAGTGTCATTGCATGTGTGTTCTTTTCATGAATGATAGCTAGTCATTGCATGTCAGTTCTTCTCTCAAACCACATAAGGATCCACCAGTGTCATTACATGTCTGTTCTTTTCATGAACCACACCTAGTGTGATTGTATGTGTGTTCTTTCCACAAACCACACATGGATCCAGCAGTGTCATTGCATGTGTGTTCTTTTTTTCATAAACCACACCCAGTGTCATTGGATTTGTGTTCTTCTCATGAACCACACATGGATCCACCAGTGTCATTGGATGTGTGTTCTTTTCATGAACCACAGCTAGAGTCATTGCATGTGTGTTCTTCTAAACAAACCACACATGGATCCACCAGTGCCATTGGATGTGTGTTCATTTCATGAACCACACCAAGTGTCATTGGATGTGTGTTCTTCTCACAAACAACACATGGATACAGCCAGTGCCATTGCATGTCTGTTATTTTCATGAACCACACCCAATGTCATTGGATGTGCGTTCTTCTCACAAACCACACATGGATCCACCAGTGTCATTGCATGTCTGTTCTTTTCATGAACCACAGCTAGAGTCATTGCATGCCAGTTCTTCTCGCAAACCACATATGGATCCACCAGTGTCATTGCATGTGTGTTCTTTTCATGAACTACAGCTAGAGTCATTGCATGTCAGTTCTTCTCACAAACCACATAGGGATCCACCAGTGTCATTGCATGTATGTTCTTTTCAAGAACCACACCCAGTTGCATTGCATGCCTGTTCCTCTAAACAAACCACACATGGATCCACCTAGTGTGATTGCATGTCTGTTCTTTTCACAAACCACACATGGATCCACCAGTGTCATTGCATGTGTGTTCTTTTCATGGACCACACCCAGTGTCATTGCATGTCTGTTCCTCTAAACAAACCACACATGGATCCACCCAGTGTCATTGCATGCCTGTTCCTTCCGCAAACCACATATGGATCCACCAGTGTCATTGCATGTGTGTTCTTTTCGTGAACCATAGCTAGAGTCATTGCATGTCAGTTCTTCTCACAAACCACATAAGGATCCACCAGTGTCATTGCATGTCTGTTCTTTTCATGAACCACACCCAGTGTGATTGCATGTGTGTTCTTTCCACAAACCACACATGGATCCACCAGTGTCATTGCATGTGTGTTGTTTTCATGAACCACACCCAGTGTCATTGGATGTGTGTTCTTCTCATGACCCACACATGGATCCACCAGTGTCATTGGATGTGTGTTCTTTTCATGAACCACAGCTAGATTCATTGCATGTGTGTTCTTCTGAACAAACCACACATGGATCCACCAGTGTCATTGCATGTCTGTTCTTTTCGTGAAACACACCCAGTGTCATTGCATGTCTGTTCTTTCCACAAAAAACACATGGATACATCCATTGCCGTTGGATGTGTGTTGTTTTCATGAACCACACCTAGTGTCATTGGATGTGTGTTCTTCTCACAAACCACACATGGACCCACTAGTGTCATTGCATGTCTGTTCTTTTCATGAACCACAACTAGAGTCATTGCATGTCTGTTCTTTCCACAAACCACATATGGATCCACCAAAGTCATTGCATGTGCGTTCTTTTCTTGAACCACAACTAGAGTCATTGCATGTCAGTTCTTTTCACAAACCACATAGGGATCCACTAGTGTGATTGCATGTGTGTTCTTTTCATGAACCACACCTAGTGTCATTGCATGTCTATTCCTCTAAACAAACCACACATGGATCCACCTAGTGTCATTGCATGTTTGTTCCTTCCACAAACCACATATGAATCCACCAGTGTCATTGCATGTGTGTTCTTTTCATGAATGATAGCTAGTCATTGCATGTCAGTTCTTCTCTCAAACCACATAAGGATCCACCAGTGTCATTACATGTCTGTTCTTTTCATGAACCACACCTAGTGTGATTGTATGTGTGTTCTTTCCACAAACCACACATGGATCCACCAGTGTCATTGCATGTGTGTTCTTTCCATAAACCACACCCAGTGTCATTGCATGTGTGTTCTTCTCTTGAACCACACATGGATCCACCAGTGTCATTGGATGTGTGTTCTTTTCATGAACCACAGCTAGAGTCATTGCATGTGTGTTCTTCTAAACAAACCACACATGGATCCACCAGTGCCATTGGATGTGTGTTCATTTCATGAACCATACCAAGTGTCATTGGATGTGTGTTCTTCTCACAAACAACACATGGATACAGCCAGTGCCATTGCATGTCTGTTATTTTCATGAACCACACCCAGTGTCATTGGATGTGCGTTCTTCTCACAAACCACACATGGATCCACCAGTGGCATTGCATGTCTGTTCTTTTCATGAACCACAGCTAGAGTCATTGCATGCCAGTTCTTCTCGCAAACCACATATGGATCCACCAGTGTCATTGCATGTGTGTTCTTTTCATGAACTACAGCTAGAGTCATTGCATGTCAGTTCTTCTCACAAACCACATAGGGATCCACCAGTGTCATTGCATGTCTGTTCTTTTCAAGAACCACACCCAGTGTCATTGCATACCTGTTCCTCTAAACAAACCACACATGGATCCACCTAGTGTGATTGCATGTCTGTTCTTTTCACAAACCACACATGGATCCACCAGTGTCATTGCATGTGTGTTCTTTTCATGAACCACACCCAGTGTCATTGCATGTCTGTTCCTCTAAACAAACCACACATGGATCCACCCAGTGTCATTGCATGCATGTTCCTTCCGCAAACCACATATGGATCCACCAGTGTCATTGCATGTGTGTTCTTTTCGTGAACCATAGCTAGAGTCATTGCATGTCAGTTCTTCTCACAAACCACATAAGGATCCACCAGTGTCATTGCATGTCTGTTCTTTTCATGAACCACACCTAGTGTGATTGCATGTGTGTTCTTTCCACAAACCACACATGGATCCACCAGTGTCATTGCATGTGTGTTGTTTTCATGAACCACACCCAGTGTCATTGGATGTGTGTTCTTCTCATGACCCACACATGGATCCACCAGTGTCATTGGATGTGTGTTCTTTTCATGAACCACAGCTAGAGTCATTGCATGTGTGTTCTTCTAAACAAACCACACATGGATCCACCAGTGTCATTGCATGTCTGTTCTTTTCGTGAACCACACCCAGTGTCATTGCATGTCTGTTCTTTCCACAAAAAACACATGGATACATCCATTGCCATTGGATGTGTGTTGTTTTCATGAACCACACCCAGTGTAATTGGATGTGTGTTCTTCTCACAAACCACACATGGACCCACTAGTGTCATTGCATGTCTGTTCTTTTCATGAACCACAACTAGACTCATTGCATGTCTGTTCTTTCCACAAACCACATATGGATCCACCAGTGTCATTGCATGTGTGTTCTTTTCTTGAACCACAGCTAGAATCATTGCATGTCAGTTCTTTTCACAAACCACGTAGGGATCCACTAGTGTGATTGCATGTGTGTTCTTTTCATGAACCATAGCTAGAGTCATTGCATGTTAGTTCTTCTCACAAACCACATAGGGATCCACCAGTGTGATTGCATGTCTGTTCTTTTCATGAACCACACCTAGTGTGATTGCATGTCTGTTCCTCTAAACAAACCACAAATGGATCCACCCAGTGTCATTGCATGTCTGTTCCTTCCAGAAACCACACATGGATCCACCAGTGTCATTGCATGTGTGTTCTTTTCATGAACCATAGCTAGAGTCATTGCATGCCAGTTCTTCTCACAAACCACATAAGGATCCACCAGTGTCATTGCATGTCTGTTCTTTTCATGAACCACACCCAATGTGATTGCATGTGTGTTCTTTCCACAAACCACACATGGATCCACCAGTGTCATTGCATGTGTGTTCTTTTCATGAACCACACCCAGTGTCATTGGATGTGTGTTCTTCTCATGAACCACACATGGATCCACCAGTGTCATTGGATGTGTGTTCTTCTCATGAACCACACATGGATCCACCAGTGTCATTGGATGTGTTTTCTTTTCATGAACCACAGCTAGAGTCATTGCATGTGTGTTCTTCTAAACAAACCACACATGGATCCACCAGTGCCATTGGATGTATGTTCTTTTCATGAACCACACCTAGTGTCATTGGATGTGTGTTCTTCTCACAAACCACACATGGATACAGCCAGTGCCATTGCATGTCTGTTCTTTCCATGAACCACACCCAGTGTCATTGGACGTGTGTTCTTCTCACAAACCACACATGGATCCACCAATGTCATTGCATGTCTGTTCTTTTCATGAACCACAACTAGAGTCATTGTGTGTCAGTTCTTCTCACAAACCACATATGGATCCACTAGTGTCATTACATGTGTGTTCTTTTCATGAACCACAGCTAGAGTCATTGCATGCCAGTTCTTCTCACAAACCACATAGGGATTCACCAGTGTCATTGCATGCCTATTCTTTTCATGAACCACACCCAGTGTCATTGCATGTATGTTCCTCTAAACAAACCACACATGGATCCACCTAGTGTGATTGCATGTCTGTTCTTTTCACAAACCACACATGGATCCACCAGTGTCATTGCATGTGTGTTCTTTTCATGAACCACACCCAGTGTCATTGCATGTCTGTTCCTCTAAACAAACCACACATGGATCCACCCAGTGTCATTGCATGTCTGTTCCTTCCGCAAACCACATATGGATCCACTAGTGTCATTGCATGTGTGTTCTTTTCATGAACCATCGCTAGAGTCATTGCATGCCAGTTCTTCTCACAAACCACATAAGGATCCACCAGTGTCATTGCATGTCTGTTCTTTTCATGAACCACACCCAGTGTGATTGCATGTGTGTTCTTTCCTCGCACACTCGTGGTTGATGTAGTCCTGCGACACAATCAGCAGCGCATCCGTCCTCGCACACACGTTCAAGGTACCAGACAACCTCCACCTCCTCGCTCCAGCGAAATCAGCGGAAGCAGCAACTCCTTCCAGATGCAAGGCCACCGGGAACATGTATCTCGCTAATCTGATACCATGGGGTAATATCTAGAGGGGGAGAGAGATCCTTCACGAGGAGGTGTGGTTTGTGAGAGGGGAGAGGGGGGCTTTATATAGGAGGGAGGGAGTCCCCTCCTCTCCCATATCCGACGCATGAGGGGGGACTCCTCCCCTCCTTCATTCATGTGGTGAACCTGCACTCACATAAACATGGCCTCCACCCAAAATCCCACTCACATGTATTTAATTTCCACCAAATTAAATGCAACTCTCAATTTAATAAAACTCTTTTATTTATTTTATTCGGAATTTTGTTAATTACTTTAATTAACAAACATTCACATAAAACCCCTTGCAACATTTAAATATCACATGCAGAACCACTTTCTGCAATTTCACCCAAAACAATTCCGGTTTCTATCGAAACAATTCCTGTTTCTATCGAAACATTTCCTGCGCTTTGCAAACCTCCTAGATGGTGTCCGGCAACCCTTAAGTGTGTCACCCTATGGTTCGCGAATAATGTAGACATGATTTAGACTCCTCTTAGATCAATAATCAGAAGCGGGACCTGGAGATCCATACTGACTCCTGCACATTCAACGATGACTTTTGTGATTGTGAGAACCTTTAACACTAGTAACTTAATCCCTTTGTCTCATGATATAATACATGTCCGAGATTCGATCATCGGTATCCAAATACCTAGTTTGATCTCGTTACCGACATGCACTCTTTTCTTGTTCCCGTGATATAACATTCTAGTGATCACATCACTTGCTTGCAAGCTATCTTAATGTGATATCACCGAGAGGGCCCAGAGTATATCTATCCGTCATCAAGATTGAAAATTTCCACTCTTGGTCCATGAGCCTCAACATAACACCTTCGTAGCACTGAACCCACCTTTATAATCATCCTATTACAGTGTGACGTTTGATGTTATCAAGATACTCTTCCGGTGTTAGCAATTAACATGATCTCATGGTCTAAGGATAAAGATTACTTCGTATGATGTTATAGCAATGTAAACATAATGACTTGCTCGTAATGCTATACTTCGGATGAATGTTCATCACATCATTTCACAAATGATGTGACCTTGTTATTAACAACAACCAATGTCCATGATCAGGAAACCTTGATCATCTTGTTAATCAACAAGCTAGTCTATAAGAGAGGCATAACTAGGAACCCTTTTTGTTTATTAAACACACATGTATTGACGTTTCCTATCAATACAATTATATCATGCAAAATAAACATCTATCATATACAAGGAATACATAATAACAACTTTATTATTGCCTCTCAGGGCATATTTCCTTCAGTCTCCCACTTGCACTAGAGACAATAATCTAGTTTACATAGTGATAAATCTAACACCCATGGAGTTCTGGTGTTGATCATGTTTTGCCCTAGGGAGTACTTTAGTCAATGGATCTGCTACATTCAGGTCTGTGTGCACTTTACAAATCTTTATATCTCCATCCTTGACATGCTCGCGGATGGAGTGAAACCGGCGCTTAATATGCTCGTAATTCTTGTGAGACCTTGGTTCCTTGGTGTTGGCTATGGCTCCATTGTTGTCACAATAGATCACCATTGGGTCCAATGCACTAGGAACCACACCCAGTTCCTAGTGTGATTGTATGTGTGTTCTCTCCACAAACCACACATGGATCCACCAGTGTCATTGCATGTGTGTTCTTTTCATGAACCACACCCAGTGTCATTGGATGTGTGTTCTTCTCATGAACCACACATGGATCCACCAGTGTCATTGGATGTGTGTTCTTTTCATGAACCACACCCAGTGTCATTGTTGGGGGGATACCCCCGGGTAGGGATGCGCCGGGGTATAGAGGCCAAGTTAGCCGAGGTACGACGAGGTCAAAGCGTATGCTGGCCGAGTCACCTCAAGGCAGGCCGACTTACAGAGTAACCTGGACCGAAGGTTGTCCACCTAACTGTGTCCCGGCCAACGTATGTCGTATGCCGGCAGGCTTTTTGTAACTTGTATGCAGGTACCCACGAGGCCGGATTAACGAGGCATGATCCGGGTTATATCAGGCTTGCAAGAGAAGGAAGGTATCTAGCTACTCAGAAGGTGGTCACTGTACGCTGGAGCGTGAGCGAAGCGGATAGAGGGAAGGACCACCAAGGCGTGGCCGACAAAGGTGACACAGCCCATGTCGGCTGATGTTGGCACCGCAGAGGCTTACGTAGCCTCTGCTTGGCTTACGATGGCAAAAGGTGACCCGGTCAGTTTGCTATTTTGGGAGAGGCATATTCCCAGGAATATGCGTCCACGTATGCCCTAAATAGTAGCCTGGCCTCCCCTTTATAAGAAGCGCCGGGACCTCAGTAGAAGGGGATCGCGAGTTGTTTGGCTGGCGCGTGGGTAGTTTGTTAGTAGAGAGACAAGTAGTGGTGAGAGTAAGAGAGCTTCTTCTTCCTCCTCTCCCCAATATAGCTCAGGGAGCATCTGTAAACCTTGAGAACTTGGAGAATACAAAGCATCAGTGTGTGGAATCACCACACTATCCCTCCCTGGATTCCTCTAGTGCATATTGGCCCCACCTTTAGCCTATCCATGGCATCTGCCGTGATACCACCACGACAGTTGGCGCCCACCGTGGGGCCAGCAGTGCTAGCAGAAGTGAAGATCCGGACGGGAAGCATCATCGGCAACAGCGAGCGCATCGTCTCTGGGCTCGTTCAGTGCTGGACTACGTCAGCGACAATGCTGGTTGCTTCGGCAAGCGACCTCCACCGTGCAATGGCATCTTCGTCAAGCTTGGTGCCCACAGGATCTACGTTAGTGTCGATGTGTCTTGAGTTCACCCGCGGCACATCGTCCAGGGAGGCGAGCCACCCCTTAGCGCGGCTCATGGTGCGCGTATCTCTCGCTCCCCTAACCGCGCTGAGGTAATGATGACAACGCCTGACGCTGGTGCAAGCAAAAACCCGGCGCCAGATCCGGAGGTAACACCCAAGGCGCCCAGGAAAAGTAGAGGTCCTCCGCTAGAGAGGCCAAAAAACCTGCTGCAGTAGGTGAAAGATAGCTTGGAAAGTCCCATAGCACCTGTGGTAGATCCGGCTCAGGCACGGGCCGAGTTAGAGGAAACTAGGTATAAAACACTAGAGGGTGCAAAAAAGATAGCCGTGGCTCAGCAGTCGTTGAACATGACGCCGCACGAGTACGCAAGAGCAAATAAGGCAGATGCTGTAAAAGTAAAAGGGAGAAACCTCATCAGTGAGATGAACAAAAGAGGGTGACACTAGAGTTGAGGAATTAGAGAACCCTTTGTCCATGGGGTTACCAAAGTACAGCACCCCGGCAAAGAACCTCAGAGCAGCGGATGCAGCTGCATGCGAGTTAGAAGGTTTGACGGGTGAAGCTCGGCAAAGGCAACAAGAGAGGGTCAACGAGTTGGTTCGGATCGCTAACAGACAGAAAGAAGCGTTGCTCAGGGCTAATCTAGCAAGAGCTGGGGCTTCCAAGGTCATTTATTCGGCAGTAGGTAACCCGAAGAAATCTGCAGGGGCTGCATCATCACCTCATGGTGGCCCTAGAAGAGAGGAAGTGGTAACCTCGGCAAGGAGAAACAAATAGATAGTTCCATATGACCCGGCAAGGGCAGGGAAAGGAAAAGCAGTACACGGAAATGAGGATCGACAAAGTGTCAGCCGAGGTGAAGCTGGCCGAGGTAACCGCGACCAAGGCAATGCCGGTCAGAGAAACGCTGAGAACGGCAATGCCGGACATCGTAACTCGGCGGGTGCAGGGCAAAACCTAGCTCGGCAACAGCAGCAGCGGAGTGTACCTCGGAAAGAGCAGAATGCCGGCCAGGGGATGTGGCAAAATTGCGCTCAACAAGAGCAAGACAGATACAACGACCGTGATTCGGAAATGGTGAATGTGGGATACCCTAGGATGGATTATCATGTGATAGGGTCAAGGTTGGGGAGCAGGAACTTGCTCCCGGATGACGCCAGGCTGAAGCTGGATCGGCTCTATAGGTCGGAGCAAATTGAGGGGCAAGGTCCTCCGGGTCCAGCGTGCTTTGGGCCCCAGATCATGGAAGAGCCTCTGGTACCTAACTTCCAGTTACCCAGAGGCACGAAAACATATGACGGCAGCACCAAGCCGGAGGATTGGTTGATCAACTACGCAACAGCAGTGAAAATTGCGACAGGCAATTTGAGATGGGTAGTGAGATACGTACCTCAGATGATGGAGGGGCCAGCGAGGGTATGGTTAAACAATTTACCACCTGGTAGTATCAATTTCTGGATCGATTTTGAGGAAATGTTTGTCAGTAACTTCTCGAGCACGTATCAGAGGCCGAACAGGCCACAAACGCTAGCAATGTGCAAGCAGAGACCAAATGAAACAGACCGGGAGTTCTTAACCCGATGTTGCAATGTGAGAAACTCATGTGAAGGCGTGATTGAGTCTCAGGCCATAGCTTGGTTTATGCAAGGGTGTAGATATGCAAGCATGCTGTGGCAAAGGCTACAAAGGGATATGCCAACTACACTAGCAGAGACAATCCGTATTGCTGATTCGTATGCTTTTGGGTGATTTGACTCAACCCTGGCTTATGTCAAACGAGTCAAATGAGGAGTACTACCAGCGAGATGGAGCCGGTTCATCCCGACGAAATGATTACTGGGGTAAGAGAAGAGATGATAGACCAGATTACAGGTACAGTTCGCAACAAGTTGCTGCTGTAAATCAAGATCAACACGGTGCAGGGAGTAATCAGTGTTAGAAAACTGGAGGGCAATAGTGGACTCCAAGAAATGATGGCAAGAAAACTTGGACGCCCGAGCAAAAGAGATAGTGGCAAGAAAAGAAAGACCGGCCGAGGTATACGTACGAGGCAATGCTGGATCAGCCATGCAAATTTCACACGCCAAATCCGAGTAACCCGACGGGTCATACAACCCGGCAATGTGAGTGGATGAGGAAGATAGAGCAAAGTGGCTCGGGGAATGCTCAGGCACCTCGGAACGATCAACCTCAGCAGGAGTTACCTCGGCAGCAGTTGCTCTTCGGAGCAAACACACAACAGTTAATGTTACCACCACCTCCGCCGAGATATGAGAATCATGAGAGAAGGGATGCAGTGCATCAGGTGGAAAACCAGCATCATCCAGATCAAAGGTACCCCGACAATGATGGGAGAAATGAATACAGAGAGCATCACCAGAGTTACTGTGTGTTTACCACAGAGGAAACGGATATAAAGAGCTTGCAACACCGACATATAGAAGTGAATGCGGTTATGCCGGCGGTGACGAGGTACATGCCTTGGTCGGATCAGGAAATTACCTGGAGTATCAAGGACCATCCAAAGCTAATGCCGAGTCCTGGTTCGTATGCATTAGTGCTGGACCCAACGTTCATCGGGCCAAATATCAATGCGAGGTTCTCTAAGGTGCTGATTGACAATGGCAGCAACATCAATATTATGTACGTGGATACAATGCGCAAGTTGGGAATCTCGAAGAACATGCTCCAAGCTACAAGGACAACTTTCCATGGCATTGTGCCTGGTATCTCCTGTGAACCCATCGACAAAGTCCGGATTGATGTGTTATTTGGCACAAGAGATAACTGCCGAACTGAGAATTTGGAGTTTGAGGTTGTGAACTTAGAAAGCGCATATCACGCGTTACTCGGCAAGCCAGCCCTAAACAAATTCATGGCAAGTACTCACATCAGTTACCTGAAGATGAAGTTGCCTGGGCCAAATGGAGTAATTACCATAGTCGGGGATTTCTGACGTTCCATTGAGTGCGTGTCAGCCGGGTCTAACCTGGCCGAATCACTCATGATTGCACAAGAAAAGAGAAAGATCCAGGAAGTAGTAGTGTTGGCCCAGTCCCCACAGCAGTATATGCCGGTGCTGAGTAACCCGCATGGAAGTGTCTCATTTCAAGCAACAAAGGATACAAAGAAAGTACCTGTTGATGATCTGTTCCTAGAGCGCACCGTAACAATTGGTGCCGGGTTAACTGACAAATAGGAAAGCGAGCTCGTCAACTTCCGCCGTGAGAATCGGGATATCTTTGCTTGGTCCACACAGGACCTTCAAGGTGTTCCGAGGGAGTTGGCCGATCACTCTTTGAATGTGAGACCCGGAGCAAAGCCGGTGAAGCAACCTCTCCGCCGCTTCGCTGAAGACAGGAGAAAAGTGATTGGAGATGAGATAGCTCGGCTCCTTGCAGCCAGGTTCATCATGGAAGTGCTTTATCCGGATTGGTTATCTAATCCGGTGCTTGTGGAGAAGAAGAAAGATGATCCGAATGTGGCAGTGGTATGGCATATGTGCATCGATTACACGAACCTGAATAAGGCGTGCCCAAAAGATCCATTCCCACTGCCAAGGATAGATCAGGTCATAGATTCTATTGCTGGGTGTGAACTGTTGTCATTCATAGACGCATATTCTGGTTTCCACCAGATACCTCTGAACCTGAATGATCAAATAAAGACTGCGTTTATTACCCCGTACGGGGCTTATTGCTATCGCACCATGCCTTTCGGTTTACGTAATGCAGGGCCAACGTACCAAAGATGTATGCCAAAATGTTTACATGACCAAATTGGTCGAAACATGCAAGTATATGTGGATGATGTGGTTATAAAAACCAAGGAAAGCAAAACGCTCCTTGATGATATCAGGCAAACATTCGCGAACATAAGGAGGTTCCAGATGAAGCTTAACCCGGAGAAGTGCACCTTCGGTGTCCCGGCTGGAAAATTACTCGGATTTCTTGTCTCCAGCCGAGGTATCGAAGCTAACCCTACTAAAATCCGAGCCATAGAGCGAATGGAATTGCCGAAGTGTCTTAACGATGTCCAGAAGTTCACTGGTTGCCTGGCATCCTTAAGTCGGTTTGTATGTCGATTGGGAGAAAAGGCATTGCCTCTCTATCAACTAATGAAAAAGTCGGACAAATTCGTATGGACGCCGCAGGCAAATGAAGCCTTCAGCTAGTTAAAGAAAATGATAGCCACTGCACCAGTATTAGCCTCTCCACTATCAAAAGAGCCAATGTTGCTCTGCGTAGCCACAACCAACCGAGTTGTAAGTGAAGTGATAGTGGTAGAGCGCGACGAAAAGGGTAAGTCGGTGCAAAGGCCAATCTATTACCTGAGTGAGGTATTGTCAGTGTCAAAACAAAACTATCCTCACTATCAGAAAATGGCATATGGTGTGTATATGGCAGCTAAGAAACTAAAGCATTATTTTGAAGAACACCCCATAAAAGTGATATGTGAAGCCCCCATATCTGAAATAATGAGCAACAAGGATGCAAGCGGCCGGATCACGAAATGGGCAATCGAGCTAGCCCCTTATGCTCCACAATATGACAGGAGAGATGCGATCAAGTCTCAGGCAGTGGCCGACTTTTTCGTGTATTGGGGCGAGATGCAATATGAGCCACCATTGCCAGATCCGAACTACTGGAGAATGCATTTTGACGGATCAAAAACGAAAACTGAGTTAGGCGCCGGAGTTGTGCTCACCTCTCCAAAGAAAGACCAACTGAAGTACGTGTTGCAGATCCACTTCGCAGCATCAAACAATGTTGCAGAATATGAAGCACTGGTGCATGGGCTCAAAGTGGCGAAAGAAATTGGAATACGTCGGATCCAGTGCTTTGGTGACTCGGATCTGGTAGTTCAGCAAGTCTCAGGGAAATGGGATGCATTGGATGCAAACATGGCACTGTACAGATTTCATGCGCAAAAAATATCGGGATACTTTGAGGGATGCGAGTTCCATCATGTACCCCGGCTAGAAAATGAGGCTACCGACGTACTGTCGAAACTCGGGTCAACCCGACAAGCGATCCCACCAGGTGTAACACTAGAGCACCTCAGAAAGCCATCTATCAGGCCATCCCCAGAATCCGAGTCAATCTATATCCCGACAAATCCGGAGTCGGAAGCTGCACCCATGGACATTGATGTGGGAAGCGGTTCAGGAAACCCGAGGACTGCTTCGTAGAACCCAGGGACTGCGCAGCTTGACCCGGCAGAGGTTATGTCGGTGGATCAAATGGAAATTGACAAGGATGTGTTTCCAGTGCGAGCTATACCAGCTTGGGCACTGCCCATATTCCAATTCCTGAAGGATGGAACTTTGCCCAATGAAGAAGTGTTTTCGAGGCAAATTCAGAGGAGGGCAAAGGCATATACAATTATCAATGCCGAGCTATACAAGAGGAGTGTCACGAATGTCCTGCAACGGTGTGTTGACCCGGAAGAAGGGCTTGACATCCTCCGAGAGATACATCAAGGGGAATGTGGGCATCACGCCTCATCTAGAGCCTTAGTGGCAAAAGCTTTCCGACATGGATTCTACTGGCCAAGTGCCTTGGAACAAGCAGAAGATCTAGTAAGAAAATACAATGGTTGTAAGAGGTATGCTACCAGGACACACATGCCAATGTCGGAGCTCAAGACCATACCAATTACCTGGCCATTTGTCGTATGATGTTTGGATATGGTTGGCCCATTTAAGCCGGCGAGAGGGAACATGACCCATATCTTGGTTATGGTTGACAAGTTCACAAAATGGATTGAAGTAAAGCTGATAAAAAAATGTGATGGAGCTACAACCGTGACATTCCTCAAAGATATCATCCTGAGATATGGCTATCCTCATAGTATCATAACAGATAACGACACTAATTTTGCTGAAGGAGCATTTGCACGATTCTGTCGGGATAAGAAGATCCGGCTGGACGTTGCTTCAGTAGCCCACCCTGCATCGAACGGACAAGTGGAAAGATCCAACGGATTAGTTTTATCCGGGATAAAACCCCGGCTCGTTGAGCCGCTGCAAAGATCAGCGGGGTGCTGGATAGAAGAATTACCAGTGGTACTGTGGAGTTTAAGAACAACTCCGAATCGATCAACAGGCTATACGCCATTTTTTTCTAGCATATGGGGCAGAAGCTGTATTACCAGCCGACATAGAGCATGATTCGCCTAGGGTCACCCAATACACAGAAGCCGAAGTGCGAGAAGCCCGGCAAAATGATGTTGATCTACTGGAAGAAGAAAGAGAATTGGCATTGTCCAGATCCGCCATATATCACCAAAATCTCCGACGCTATCATAGCCGGAAAGTAAACCCCCGAGTCTTCCGGGAAGGTGATCTGGTACTCCGTCTGGTACAACGTACTGTTTGTTGGAGATATGCCCAAGAGGCAATAATAAAGGTGGTTATTATTATATCTTTGTGTTTATGATGAATGTTTACATCCCATGCTATAATTACTTTAATTAACAAACATTCACATAAAACCCCTTGCAACATTTAAATATCACATGCAGAACCACTTTCTGCAATTTCACCCAAAACAATTCCGGTTTCTATCGAAACAATTCCTGTTTCTATCGAAACATTTCCTGCGCTTTGCAAACCTCCTAGATGGTGTCCGGCAACCCTTAAGTGTGTCACCCTATGGTTCGCGAATAATGTAGACATGATTTAGACTCCTCTTAGATCAATAATCAGAAGCGGGACCTGGAGATCCATACTGACTCCTGCACATTCAACGATGACTTTTGTGATTGTGAGAACCTTTAACGCTAGTAACTTAATCCCTTTGTCTCATGATATAATACATGTCCGAGATTCGATCATCGGTATCCAAATACCTAGTTTGATCTCGTTACCGACATGCACTCTTTTCTTGTTCCCGTGATATAACATTCTAGTGATCACATCACTTGCTTGCAAGCTATCTTAATGTGATATCACCGAGAGGGCCCAGAGTATATCTATCCGTCATCAAGATTGAAAATTTCCACTCTTGGTCCATGAGCCTCAACATAACACCTTCGTAGCACTGAACCCACCTTTATAATCATCCTATTACAGTGTGACGTTTGATGTTATCAAGATACTCTTCCGGTGTTAGCAATTAACATGATCTCATGGTCTAAGGATAAAGATTACTTCGTATGATGTTATAGCAATGTAAACATAATGACTTGCTCGTAATGCTATACTTCGGATGAATGTTCATCACATCATTTCACAAATGATGTGACCTTGTTATTAACAACAACCAATGTCCATGATCAGGAAACCTTGATCATCTTGTTAATCAACAAGCTAGTCTATAAGAGAGGCATAACTAGGAACCCTTTTTGTTTATTAAACACACATGTATTGACGTTTCCTATCAATACAATTATATCATGCAAAATAAACATCTATCATATACAAGGAATACATAATAACAACTTTATTATTGCCTCTCAGGGCATATTTCCTTCAGTCTCCCACTTGCACTAGAGACAATAATCTAGTTTACATAGTGATAAATCTAACACCCATGGAGTTCTGGTGTTGATCATGTTTTGCCCTAGGGAGTACTTTAGTCAATGGATCTGCTACATTCAGGTCTGTGTGCACTTTACAAATCTTTATATCTCCATCCTTGACATGCTCGCGGATGGAGTGAAACCGGCGCTTAATATGCTCGTAATTCTTGTGAGACCTTGGTTCCTTGGTGTTGGCTATGGCTCCATTGTTGTCACAATAGATCACCATTGGGTCCAATGCACTAGGAACCACACCCAGTTCCTAGTGTGATTGTATGTGTGTTCTCTCCACAAACCACACATGGATCCACCAGTGTCATTGCATGTGTGTTCTTTTCATGAACCACACCCAGTGTCATTGGATGTGTGTTCTTCTCATGAACCACACATGGATCCACCAGTGTCATTGGATGTGTGTTCTTTTCATGAACCACACCCAGTGTCATTGTTGGGGGGATACCCCCGGGTAGGGATGCGCCGGGGTATAGAGGCCAAGTTAGCCGAGGTACGACAAGGTCAAAGCGTATGCTGGCCGAGTCACCTCAAGGCAGGCCGACTTACAGAGTAACCTGGACCGAAGGTTGTCCACCTAACTGTGTCCCGGCCAACGTATGTCGTATGCCGGCAGGCTTTTTGTAACTTGTATGCAGGTACCCACGAGGCCGGATTAACGAGGCATGATCCGGGTTATATCAGGCTTGCAAGAGAAGGAAGGTATCTAGCTAGTCAGAAGGTGGTCACTGTACGCTGGAGCGTGAGCGAAGCGGATAGAGGGAAGGACCACCAAGGCGTGGCCGACAAAGGTGACACAGCCCATGTCGGCTGATGTTGGCACCGCAGAGGCTTACGTAGCCTCTGCTTGGCTTACGATGGCAAAAGGTGACCCGGTCAGTTTGCTATTTTGGGAGAGGCATATTCCCAGGAATATGCGTCCACGTATGCCCTAAATAGTAGCCTGGCCTCCCCTTTATAAGAAGCGCCGGGACCTCAGTAGAAGGGGATCGCGAGTTGTTTGGCTGGCGCGTGGGTAGTTTGTTAGTAGAGAGACAAGTAGTGGTGAGAGTAAGAGAGCTTCTTCTTCCTCCTCTCCCCAATATAGCTCAGGGAGCATCTGTAAACCTTGAGAACTTGGAGAATACAAAGCATCAGTGTGTGGAATCACCACACTATCCCTCCCTGGATTCCTCTAGTGCATATTGGCCCCACCTTTAGCCTATCCATGGCATCTGCCGTGACACCACCACGACAGTTGGCGCCCACCGTGGGGCCAGCAGCGCTAGCAGAAGTGAAGATCCGGACGGGAAGCATCATCGGCAACAGCGAGCGCATCGTCTCTGGGCTCGTTCAGTGCTGGACTACGTCAGCGACAATGCTGGTTGCTTCGGCAAGCGACCTCCACCGTGCAATGGCATCTTCGTCAAGCTTGGTGCCCACAGGATCTACGTTAGTGTCGATGTGTCTTGAGTTCACCCGCGGCACATCGTCCAGGGAGGCGAGCCACCCCTTAGCGCGGCTCATGGTGCGCGTATCTCTCGCTCCCCTAACCGCGCTGAGGTAATGATGACAACGCCTGACGCTGGTGCAAGCAAAAACCCGGCGCCAGATCCGGAGGTAACACCCAAGGCGCCCAGGAAAAGTAGAGGTCCTCCGCTAGAGAGGCCAAAAAACCTGCTGCAGTAGGTGAAAGATAGCTTGGAAAGTCCCATAGCACCTGTGGTAGATCCGGCTCAGGCACGGGCCGAGTTAGAGGAAACTAGGTATAAAACACTAGAGGGTGCAAAAAAGATAGCCGTGGCTCAGCAGTCGTTGAACATGACGCCGCACGAGTACGCAAGAGCAAATAAGGCAGATGCTGTAAAAGTAAAAGGGAGAAACCTCATCAGTGAGATGAACAAAAGAGGGTGACACTAGAGTTGAGGAATTAGAGAACCCTTTGTCCATGGGGTTACCAAAGTACAGCACCCCGGCAAAGAACCTCAGAGCAGCGGATGCAGCTGCATGCGAGTTAGAAGGTTTGACGGGTGAAGCTCGGCAAAGGCAACAAGAGAGGGTCAACGAGTTGGTTCGGATCGCTAACAGACAGAAAGAAGCGTTGCTCAGGGCTAATCTAGCAAGAGCTGGGGCTTCCAAGGTCATTTATTCGGCAGTAGGTAACCTGAAGAAATCTGCAGGGGCTGCATCATCACCTCATGGTGGCCCTAGAAGAGAGGAAGTGGTAACCTCGGCAAGGAGAAACAAATAGATAGTTCCATATGACCCGGCAAGGGCAGGGAAAGGAAAAGCAGTACACGGAAATGAGGATCGACAAAGTGTCAGCCGAGGTGAAGCTGGCCGAGGTAACCGCGACCAAGGCAATGCCGGTCAGAGAAACGCTGAGAACGGAAATGCCGGACATCGTAACTCGGCGGGTGCAGGGCAAAACCTAGCTCGGCAACAGCAGCAGCGGAGTGTACCTCGGAAAGAGCAGAATGCCGGCCAGGGGATGTGGCAAAATTGCGCTCAACAAGAGCAAGACAGATACAACGACCGTGATTCGGAAATGGTGAATGTGGGATACCCTAGGATGGATTATCATGTGATAGGGTCAAGGTTGGGGAGCAGGAACTTGCTCCCGGATGACGCCAGGCTGAAGCTGGATCGGCTCTATAGGTCGGAGCAAATTGAGGGGCAAGGTCCTCCGGGTCCAGCGTGCTTTGGGCCCCGGATCATGGAAGAGCCTCTGGTACCTAACTTCCAGTTACCCAGAGGCACGAAAACATATGACGGCAGCACCAAGCCGGAGGATTGGTTGATCAACTACGCAGCAGCAGTGAAAATTGCGACAGGCAATTTGAGATGGGTAGTGAGATACGTACCTCAGATGATGGAGGGGCCAGCGAGGGTATGGTTAAACAATTTACCACCTGGTAGTATCAATTTCTGGATCGATTTTGAGGAAATGTTTGTCAGTAACTTCTCGAGCACGTATCAGAGGCCGAACAGGCCACAAACGCTAGCAATGTGCAAGCAGAGACCAAATGAAACAGACCGGGAGTTCTTAACCCGATGTTGCAATGTGAGAAACTCATGTGAAGGCGTGATTGAGTCTCAGGCCATAGCTTGGTTTATGCAAGGGTGTAGATATGCAAGCATGCTGTGGCAAAGGCTACAAAGGGATATGCCAACTACACTAGCAGAGACAATCCGTATTGCTGATTCGTATGCTTTTGGGTGATTTGACTCAACCCTGGCTTATGTCAAACGAGTCAAATGAGGAGTACTACCAGCGAGATGGAGCCGGTTCATCCCGACGAAATGATTACTGGGGTAAGAGAAGAGATGATAGACCAGATTACAGGTACAGTTCGCAACAAGTTGCTGCTGTAAATCAAGATCAACACGGTGCAGGGAGTAATCAGTGTTAGAAAACTGGAGGGCAATAGTGGACTCCAAGAAATGATGGCAAGAAAACTTGGACGCCCGAGCAAAAGAGATAGTGGCAAGAAAAGAAAGACCGGCCGAGGTATACGTACGAGGCAATGCTGGATCAGCCATGCAAATTTCACACGCCAAATCCGAGTAACCCGACGGGTCATACAACCCGGCAATGTGAGTGGATGAGGAAGATAGAGCAAAGTGGCTCGGGGAATGCTCAGGCACCTCGGAACGATCAACCTCAGCAGGAGTTACCTCGGCAGCAGTTGCTCTTCGGAGCAAACACACAACAGTTAATGTTACCACCACCTCCGCCGAGATATGAGAATCATGAGAGAAGGGATGCAGTGCATCAGGTGGAAAACCAGCATCATCCAGATCAAAGGTACCCCGACAATGATGGGAGAAATGAATACAGAGAGCATCACCAGAGTTACTGTGTGTTTACCACAGAGGAAACGGATATAAAGAGCTTGCAACACCGACATATAGAAGTGAATGCGGTTATGCCGGCGGTGACGAGGTACATGCCTTGGTCGGATCAGGAAATTACCTGGAGTATCAAGGACCATCCAAAGCTAATGCCGAGTCCTGGTTCGTATGCATTAGTGCTGGACCCAACGTTCATCGGGCCAAATATCAATGCGAGGTTCTCTAAGGTGCTGATTGACAATGGCAGCAACATCAATATTATGTACGTGGATACAATGCGCAAGTTGGGAATCTCGAAGAACATGCTCCAAGCTACAAGGACAACTTTCCATGGCATTGTGCCTGGTATCTCCTGTGAACCCATCGACAAAGTCCGGATTGATGTGTTATTTGGCACAAGAGATAACTGCCGAACTGAGAATTTGGAGTTTGAGGTTGTGAACTTAGAAAGCGCATATCACGCGTTACTCGGCAAGCCAGCCCTAAACAAATTCATGGCAAGTACTCACATCAGTTACCTGAAGATGAAGTTGCCTGGGCCAAATGGAGTAATTACCATAGTCGGGGATTTCTGACGTTCCATTGAGTGCGTGTCAGCCGGGTCTAACCTGGCCGAATCACTCATGATTGCACAAGAAAAGAGAAAGATCCAGGAAGTAGTAGTGTTGGCCCAGTCCCCACAGCAGTATATGCCGGTGCTGAGTAACCCGCATGGAAGTGTCTCATTTCAAGCAACAAAGGATACAAAGAAAGTACCTGTTGATGATCTGTTCCCAGAGCGCACCGTAACAATTGGTGCCGGGTTAACTGACAAATAGGAAAGCGAGCTCGTCAACTTCCGCCGTGAGAATCGGGATATCTTTGCTTGGTCCACACAGGACCTTCAAGGTGTTCCGAGGGAGTTGGCCGATCACTCTTTGAATGTGAGACCCGGAGCAAAGCCGGTGAAGCAACCTCTCCGCCGCTTCACTGAAGACAGGAGAAAAGTGATTGGAGATGAGATAGCTCGGCTCCTTGCAGCCAGGTTCATCATGGAAGTGCTTTATCCGGATTGGTTATCTAATCCGGTGCTTGTGGAGAAGAAGAAAGATGATCCGAATGTGGCAGTGGTATGGCATATGTGCATCGATTACACGAACCTGAATAAGGCGTGCCCAAAAGATCCATTCCCACTGCCAAGGATAGATCAGGTCATAGATTCTATTGCTGGGTGTGAACTGTTGTCATTCATAGACGCATATTCTGGTTTCCACCAGATACCTCTGAACCTGAATGATCAAATAAAGACTGCGTTTATTACCCCGTACGGGGCTTATTGCTATCGCACCATGCCTTTCGGTTTACGTAATGCAGGGCCAACGTACCAAAGATGTATGCCAAAATGTTTACATGACCAAATTGGTCGAAACATGCAAGTATATGTGGATGATGTGGTTATAAAAACCAAGGAAAGCAAAACGCTCCTTGATGATATCAGGCAAACATTCGCGAACATAAGGAGGTTCCAGATGAAGCTTAACCCGGAGAAGTGCACCTTCGGTGTCCCGGCTGGAAAATTACTCGGATTTCTTGTCTCCAGCCGAGGTATCGAAGCTAACCCTACTAAAATCCGAGCCATAGAGCGAATGGAATTGCCGAAGTGTCTTAACGATGTCCAGAAGTTCACTGGTTGCCTGGCATCCTTAAGTCGGTTTGTATGTCGATTGGGAGAAAAGGCATTGCCTCTCTATCAACTAATGAAAAAGTCGGACAAATTCGTATGGACGCCGCAGGCAAATGAAGCCTTCAGCTAGTTAAAGAAAATGATAGCCACTGCACCAGTATTAGCCTCTCCACTATCAAAAGAGCCAATGTTGCTCTGCGTAGCCACAACCAACCGAGTTGTAAGTGAAGTGATAGTGGTAGAGCGCGACGAAAAGGGTAAGTCGGTGCAAAGGCCAATCTATTACCTGAGTGAGGTATTGTCAGTGTCAAAACAAAACTATCCTCACTATCAGAAAATGGCATATGGTGTGTATATGACAGCTAAGAAACTAAAGCATTATTTTGAAGAACACCCCATAAAAGTGATATGTGAAGCCCCCATATCTGAAATAATGAGCAACAAGGATGCAAGCGGCCGGATCACGAAATGGGCAATCGAGCTAGCCCCTTATGCTCCACAATATGACAGGAGAGATGCGATCAAGTCTCAGGCAGTGGCCGACTTTTTCGTGGATTGGGGCGAGATGCAATATGAGCCACCATTGCCAGATCCGAACTACTGGAGAATGCATTTTGACGGATCAAAAACGAAAACTGAGTTAGGCGCCGGAGTTGTGCTCACCTCTCCAAAGAAAGACCAACTGAAGTACGTGTTGCAGATCCACTTCGCAGCATCAAACAATGTTGCAGAATATGAAGCACTGGTGCATGGGCTCAAAGTGGCGAAAGAAATTGGAATACGTCGGATCCAGTGCTTTGGTGACTCGGATCTGGTAGTTCAGCAAGTCTCAGGGAAATGGGATGCATTGGATGCAAACATGGCACTGTACAGATTTCATGCGCAAAAAATATCGGGATACTTTGAGGGATGCGAGTTCCATCATGTACCCCGGCTAGAAAATGAGGCTACCGACGTACTGTCGAAACTCGGGTCAACCCGACAAGCGATCCCACCAGGTGTAACACTAGAGCACCTCAGAAAGCCATCTATCAGGCCATCCCCAGAATCCGAGTCAATCTATATCCCGACAAATCCGGAGTCGGAAGCTGCACCCATGGACATTGATGTGGGAAGCGGTTCAGGAAACCCGAGGACTGCTTCGTAGAACCCAGGGACTGCGCAGCTTGACCCGGCAGAGGTTATGTCGGTGGATCAAATGGAAATTGACAAGGATGTGTTTCCAGTGCGAGCTATACCAGCTTGGGCACTGCCCATATTCCAATTCCTGAAGGATGGAACTTTGCCCAATGAAGAAGTGTTTTCGAGGCAAATTCAGAGGAGGGCAAAGGCATATACAATTATCAATGCCGAGCTATACAAGAGGAGTGTCACGAATGTCCTGCAACGGTGTGTTGACCCGGAAGAAGGGCTTGACATCCTCCGAGAGATACATCAAGGGGAATGTGGGCATCACGCCTCATCTAGAGCCTTAGTGGCAAAAGCTTTCCGACATGGATTCTACTGGCCAAGTGCCTTGGAACAAGCAGAAGATCTAGTAAGAAAATACAATGGTTGTAAGAGGTATGCTACCAGGACACACATGCCAATGTCGGAGCTCAAGACCATACCAATTACCTGGCCATTTGTCGTATGATGTTTGGATATGGTTGGCCCATTTAAGCCGGCGAGAGGGAACATGACCCATATCTTGGTTATGGTTGACAAGTTCACAAAATGGATTGAAGTAAAGCTGATAAAAAAATGTGATGGAGCTACAACCGTGACATTCCTCAAAGATATCATCCTGAGATATGGCTATCCTCATAGTATCATAACAGATAACGACACTAATTTTGCTGAAGGAGCATTTGCACGATTCTGTCGGGATAAGAAGATCCGGCTGGACGTTGCTTCAGTAGCCCACCCTGCATCGAACGGACAAGTGGAAAGATCCAACGGATTAGTTTTATCCGGGATAAAACCCCGGCTCGTTGAGCCGCTGCAAAGATCAGCGGGGTGCTGGATAGAAGAATTACCAGTGGTACTGTGGAGTTTAAGAACAACTCCGAATCGATCAACAGGCTATACGCCATTTTTTTCTAGCATATGGGGCAGAAGCTGTATTACCAGCCGACATAGAGCATGATTCGCCTAGGGTCACCCAATACACAGAAGCCGAAGTGCGAGAAGCCCGGCAAAATGATGTTGATCTACTGGAAGAAGAAAGAGAATTGGCATTGTCCAGATCCGCCATATATCACCAAAATCTCCGACGCTATCATAGCCGGAAAGTAAACCCCCGAGTCTTCCGGGAAGGTGATCTGGTACTCCGTCTGGTACAACGTACTGTTTGTTGGAGATATGCCCAAGAGGCAATAATAAAGGTGGTTATTATTATATCTTTGTGTTTATGATGAATGTTTACATCCCATGCTATAATTGTATTATAAGGAAACTCTAATACTTTTGTAAACATAAAAGAGTCCCTAGTAAGCCTCTTGTTGAACTAGCTTGTTGATTGATTGATGATCATGGTTTCCTGATCATAGACATTGGATGTGATTAATAACAAGGTTATATCATTAGGAGAATGATGTGATGGACACACACCCATAGTAAGCGTAGCATAAGATCAAGTCATTAAGTTCGTATTGCTGTAAGCTTTGAAATACATAGTAACTTAATCTTTCGACCATGAGGTTATGTTAATCACCATCACCGGATGGGTACTTTGATGACATTAAACGCCACTTCGTAACTGGGCGGTTATAAATGTGTCATTGGGTATTCTGAAAGTATGTGTTGAAGCGCATAGACCAAGATTGGGATTTGTCCATCCATATGACGGATAGATATACTCTGGGCCCTCTCGGTGGAATGTCATCTAGATAGCTTGCAAGCATGTTACTGGGTCACAAGGGATGACGTAACATGGAACGAGTAAAGAGTAATTATCAGTAACAAGGAAGAACTAGGTATGAAGATACCGACGATCAAACCTCAGATGAGTAGAATATCGCGAGACAAAGGGAATTGGTTTCGTATGTTAAATGGTTCAATCGATCACGATATCGTCGTTGAATATGTGGGAGCCATTATGGATCTCCAGATCCCGCTGATGGTTATTGATAGGAGAGGTGTCTTCATCATGTCTGCATATTCACGAACCGTAGGGTGACACACTTAAGGTTCGAAGTTGTTTTAAGTAGATACGGAATTTGCGTTGGAGACCAAATGTTGTTCGGAGTCTCGGAATGGATCTGGGACATCATGAGGAGATCCGGAATGGTCCGGAGAATAAGATTCATATATTGGGGATCATTTTCTCAGTTGGGAAATGTTCCGGAGTGTTTGTATGGAGATTCTAGAAGGTTTCGGAATGTTCTAGAAGGTTCTAGGGGATTTCTTGGAGTTTACTTGAAAACCAAGAAAGGGATCAAGGGAGTCCAAGTGGGGCAATACACGGATTCGTGGGGGAGGAGGACTCCTCCCCCCCAACCCGCCGGCCCAAGGAGGAGGGGAGTCCTACTAGGACTCCCCCTCCCCAGGCGCGCCTCCCTCCCTTAAATAGAAGGGAGGGGGTGCCCCCTCTTGCTCCTCCTATCACAACAACCAATCTCAGCCGCCTCTCTCCTCCACCTTTCTTCTGCACAAGCATAGGCGAAGCCCTGCAGAATTCTCATCTCCACCACCACCACCACGTCGTCGTGCTGCTGGGATTCCATGGAGAAGATCTACTACCTCCGCTGCTCGCTGGAACAGGGAGAGGAAGGTCTGCTTCGACTCCGCACGTGTGACCGTCTGCGGAAGTGCTGCCGGAACGCGGCGCCGGAAGGATCGTCCACATGATCTTGAGATCGGCAAGTGATCGACTACATCATCCACGAGATCTAATCTCGTAACGCTTTCGGTTCTACGAGGGTTAGTACCGATCTATCTCGTTGCTCATGTCTAATAGATTAGATCTTGGCTTTTGTCTAGATTAGATCTGGGTTTTTGTTCGTTCTTGCGGTAGAAATTTTTTGTTTTCCATGCTACAAACCCATTAGTGGTATCAGAGCCTTGTCTATGCGTAGATCTGTTGCACGAGTAGAACACAATGATGTTGTGGGCATTGGTGCTCGTGCCGTCTTTTGCTATTTGTGTACTTTGCATCTTGAGGTATGGTGGGATGAAGCGGCTCGGGCTAACATTACATGTCATCGCACATGATACTTGCTCCACGCTTGACGTGCAACTTGTTTGCACAAGTGGCTTTGTGGGTGTCTGTCTCTCCCATCATAGTATAGATCAAATCTACACTTTGCACTTGATAGCACTTGTATCAACGTTGTGGTTCAGTTTCGTAGGTAAGATCCGTTCTTAGACGAAATCCCCAAGCCACGTAAAACTTGCAAAGAAAATTAGAGGCATCTAACTTGTTTTTGCAGGGTGTTTGTGATGTGATATGGCCATCATGTGATTGTGATTGTATTTTATGTATGCAATGATCCTTGTTGTAATATGGCAACCGGCAGGAGCCTAATGGTTGTCTTTAATTCTGTTAAGACCTGCGTGTCTATTCATCTTGTAATAGCTTTGTTCCAAGTAGTTGTAATAGTTGCTAGTGATGATGGACAACCATGAAGCGGCGCCACAGACCTTGACGCAATGCTGGTGATGATGGAGATCATGTCCGTGCTTTGGAGATGGAGATCGAAGGCATAAGAAGAAAGGGCCATATCATATCACACTAATTATGAATTGCCTGTGATGTTAATCCTTTATGCATCTTGTATTGCTTAGATCGCGACGGTAGCATTATAAGATGATCCCTCTCACTAAATATCAAGTAATAAAGTGTTCGTCCTTAGTTGGCACCGTTGCTAAGACTCGTCGTTTTGAAGCATCTCGTGATGATCGGATGTGATAGATTCTACGTGTGCATACAACGGGTGCAAGCCAGATTTGCACATGCGGAAACTAAGGTTAATCTTGACGAGCCTAGCATGTACAGACATGGTCTCGGAACACGGAATACCGAAAGGTAGAGCATGAGTCATATGATTGATATTATGAACATGAAGATTGTTCGCCAATGAAACTACATCTTCTCTCGTGATGATCGGACTTGGTGTAGTGGATTTGGTTCGTGTAATCACTAAGACAACGTGAGGGATGTTGTTTTGAGTGGGAGTTCACCTAGTTAATTTAAGAATTAAATTTGAACACTATTTATCATAAACTTAATCTAAAACTACTTGCATATTTGTTGTAGATTATGGCGAATGTTTCCATCAATTTCAATGCGTTCCTAGAGAAAGAAAAGCTTAAGAACAATGGAAGCAATTTCACGGACTGGTTCCGTGGACCAAAGACCGTCCTCAGGGCTGGTCAGTTGACCTATGTGCTCGAAGCACCGCTAGGTGACCCACCTGCAGAAGATGCCACCGATGACGTAAAGAATGTTTGTGCCACTCGGAAACATCACTACTCCACAGTTCAGTGTGCCATCCTGTACGGTTTAGAACCGGAGCTTCAAAAGCGTTTTGAGCACCATGACCCGTTTGAGATCATTAAGGAGCTCAAGATCATTTTTGAGACTCACGCGGCCATGGAAAGCTATGAAGCTTCCGAGAAGTTCTTTACCTGCAAGATGGAAGAGGGTAGCTCCGTTAGCGAGCACGTGCTCACCATGTCTGGGCACACAAACAAACTCCGAGAGTTGGGGATACTGATTCCTAATGAATTGGGGATTCACCGTGTCCTCCAATCACTGCCACCAAGTTACAAGAACTTTGTGATGAACTACAATATGCACTGCAGGAACAAGACGTTGCCTGAACTATCGTCCATGCTGAAAACTGCTGAAGTGGAGATCATGAAGGAGCACCAAGTGTTGATGGTCAATAAGACCACCTTTCAAGAAACAGGGCAAGCCTAAGAACAAGGGCAACTTCAAGAAGGACGGCAAGAAAGCTGCCGCACCTGCTAAGAAGCCCAAGGCTGGTCCTAAGCCTGAAACTGAGTGCTTCTACTACAAGGGTGCTGGTCACTAGAAGCGTAACTGCCCCAAGTACCTGGCGGATCTGAATAACGGCAACATCAAGAAGAAAGGTATATTCGATATACATGTTATAGATGTGTATCTTACTAGTAATTGTAGTAGTTCCTGGGTATTTGATACTGGTTCGGTTGCTCATATTTGTAACTCGAAATAGGAGCTGCGGAATAAACGAAGACTGGCGAGAGACGAGGTGACGATGCGCGTTGGAAATGGCTCCAAGGTTGATGTGATCGCCGTCGGCACGCTCCCTCTACATCTCCCATCGGGATTAGTTTTAAATTTAAATAATTGTTATTTGGTGCCTGCGTTAAGCATGAACATTATATCTGGATCTTGTTTATTGCGAGACGGTTACTCTTTTAAGTCTGAGAATAAAGGTTGTTCGATTTATATGAGTAATATCTTTTATGGTTATGCACCTGAGATGAATGGTTTATTCTTATTGAATATCGATAGTAGTGATACACATGTTCACAACATAGATGCTAAACGAATAAAATTGAATGATAATTCTACATACATGTGGCATTGTCGTCTTGGTCACATTGGAGTGAAGCGTATGAAGAAACTCCATTCCGATGGACTTCTTGAATCACTTGATTTTGAATCACTTGAAAGATGCGAAGCATGTCTAATGGGAAAAATGACTAAGACTCCATTCTCTGGAATAATGGAGCGAGCTACAGACTTATTGGAAATAATACATACTGATGTGTGTGGACCAATGAGTGTAGCATCGCGTGGTGGATATCGTTATGTTCTCACTTTCACGGATGACTTGAGTAGATATGGGTACATCTACTTTATGAAACATAAATCTGAAACTTTCGAGAAGTTTAAGGAATTTCAAAGTGAAGTGGAAAATCATCGTAACAAGAAGATTAAGTTTCTGCGTTCTGACGGCGGAGGTGAATATCTGAATTATGAGTTTGGCATGCATTTAAAGAAATGTGGAATACTTTCGCAGTTGACACCACCGGGAACACCACAGCGTAATGGTGTGTCCGAACGTCGTAATCGAACTGTTTTAGATATGGTTCGGTCTATGATGTCTCTTATAGATTTACCATTATCATTTTGGGGCTATGCATTAGAGACAGCCGCATTCAATTTAAATAGGGCACCATCTAAATCCGTTGAAATGACACCGTACGAATTGTGGTTTGGTAAGAAACCTAAGTTGTCGTTCCTTAAAGTTTGGGGTTGCGAAGCATATGTAAAGAAGCTACAACCTGATAAGCTTGAACCCAAAGCGGAGAAATGCGTCTTCATAGGATACCCTAAAGAAACAATTGGGTATACCATCTATCATAGATCCGAAGGCAAAGTTTTCGTTGCTAAGAATGGATCCTTTCTGGAGAAGGAGTTTCTCTCAAAAGAAGTGACTGGAAGGAAAGTAGAACTCGACGAGGTTATTGAAACTTCTCTCGGAGTTGAGAGTAGCGTAGCACCGGAAGATGTTTTTGTGCCGCCTGCACCAACTGGAGAGGAAGCTAATGATGATGATCATGAAACTTCGAACGAAGTTACTACTAAACCTCGAAGGTCAACGAGGGTTTGTACCACTCTTCAGTGGTATGACTCTGCCTTGAGTGTCATGTTAGTGGATAACACTGATGACCCTGCGACGTATGAAGAAGCTATGGTGAGCCCAGATTCCGACAAATGGCTAGAAGCCATGAAATCCAAAATGGGATCCATGTACGAAAACCAAGTATGGACTTTGGTGGACTTACCGGATGGCCGTAAGGCTGTCGAGAACAAATGGATTTTCAAAAGAAAAACAGATGTTGATGGTAATGATACCGTCTATAAAGCTCGACTTGTCACGAAAGGGTTCCGACAAATTCAAGGAGTTGACTACGATGAGACTTTCTCACCAGTAGCAAAGCTAAAGTCTGTGAGGATTATGTTGGCAATCGCTGCATATTTCGATTATGAAATTTGGCAGATGGATGTCAAAACGATGTTCCTTAATGGAGACATTGAGGAAGAATTGTACATGGTACAACCCAAGGGTTTTGTCGATCCTGGTGATGCTGATAAGGTATGCAAACTTCAGCGCTCCATTTATGGACTGAAGCAAGCATCCCGGAGTTGGAATCAACGTTTTGATAAAGTAATCAAAAACTTTGGATTTATACAAACTTATGGAGAAGCTTGTATTTACAAGAAAGTGAGTGGGAGCTCTTTAGCATTCCTAGTACTATATGTAGATGACATATTGTTGATTGGGAATGATATAGAACTTCTTAATAGCGTCAAAACCTATTTGAATAATAGTTTTTCAATGAAGGATCTTGGCGAAGCGGCATATATTCCAGGCATCAAGATTTATAGAGATAGATCAAGACGCCTAATAGCGCTTTCACAAAGTACATACTTAGACAAAGTTCTAAAGAAGTTTAGAATGGAAGAGAGCAACAAAGGGTTCGTGCCCATGTTGTCAGGTAATACCTTGAGTAAAAGTCAAAGTCCGGCTACGGCAGAAGATAGAGAAAAGATGAATAAAATTCCCTATGCCTCGGCCATAGGTTCTATCATGTATGCCATGCTGTGTACAAGACCGGATATAGCCCATGTTGTCTTCTGTATTTGTTATTTATTTTTATGTCGGCTGGCTTAAGTCCCTTCTGCCTAAGCCGAATTAGTAGTGTGTGAGCACCAAAACCTCAACTCTTTGACTTGCTGCTGTCCAACAAGAATTGGCTTCATGGCAAGCAAGAGAACAAGTTTGGAATTGCGTAGCACACGAAAAAGACTAAGGAAAAGAACGTAATTGAGCCGACATTTGTTATTCGGACTAACCTTATGTTTACTTTACTTTTACTATGCTGGATTATTCTGAGCTAATCCTAAAGTTTCCAAGTATTGTCAAGTCAATTTTTGAAACTCGGACTCGTAAGTCACAAAACCGAATCAAGGTAGACGCGAGCCGAGCCATGAAATTGAAGGAACAAGAAAATGAAACTCGGGGACTACGCCCAAATTAATCCAATGAGAACAACTTAGTAGCAAATTATAATCAGTATGCTTAATACATCTACACCTGGCATACCGGGGATCTGATAAATTTCAAAGTGTTTTTTGGTGCTCAAGGAGCAGCAGCAGGAGGGGGTAACTCGGCGCCAGCGGGTGGAACTCCGGCTTCAGCCTCATCGTCATCTTTATTCTCTTCGAAGGACCATCGTCAGTAGGCTTCGTCCTCTTCCTTCTCATCTGAACCATCTTCGACGTATTCGTCGTCAATGGCGCCGAGGAAGCTTGGTCCTTCATTCCATTGATGGACAGGGGCAAACTGGATGAGGTTGTGGGCGCAAGCCTTGTGCCAGGCTACCCAATCCGGATCATTTGACCATTTGGACCCAGTGCGCAAGCGCTCGAGAATCTTTAGATCTAATTTTTCATACCAGCTGAGCACAAAGTGGAGGACAGTATCAGCTCCGGCGCGTGCGGCAGATTCCCTCCAGAGGTCGAGCTGGGTCTCGCAATCCATCAGCTTGTTGATCAAAGCAGTGGATCCCTCCGAAACATCCTCACCAGGCCAAAGGGCACGGAAGATCCGGACGGCTGAATCCAGGAGACCCGAACCATAGTTCTTCATAATTTCAACTCGGGAGGATAGGCTCACTATCAGATCCTCCATGTCAAAAGGAATGGGTTCAGAGCCAGGATTAGTGGGGGTACCCCTCTGCCGGCGGAACTTGGCAACGGCAGTAGATGCAATGGCATCACCCTCTGAGAATTTGCCTGAAGACAAAACAAGTGAAATAAGTAAAAGAATTTAACCCGGAGAAATACATGTCGGCTGAAGGAAAGGAATTTACGGGAGATATGACTATGGATCCGAGTCAGCTCTTTGGTGCAATTATCACGCCACTTCTAGAGCTTCTCAAGTTCAACATTAGCCGAGTCAAGCTTGACGTCGGCCTCCTTCAACAATTCTTGATCCTTTGCAAGTTGGAGGTTAAGGCGTTCTCGTTCCTCGTTGAAGTCTTGGCCAACCTTGTCCATTTCAATCTTGTGGAGACTTTAAGTTTTTTCATCTCAGCCTTGAGCTTGGCAAGTTCATCATCATTGGCTTGGAGTTTGGCAAGTTCGTCATCCTTCTTCTTGAGCTCGGCCTGATGTTGCCCTGCTTGTTCGAGAAATGCAGCATCATGTCAGGCACGGGCACACTATCTTCAAGGGACGCTGCAACGGTTTGTCGACCCGGCAGAGCCGAGGTATAAATATCTGCCGAGCTCAGGAGAAAGGAGAGAGGGCACGGAAATTAAGTAATCAAAGCGAATTACCTTTTATCTCGGCCAAGTTTTTTCTCATAATTGTATTTTCGGCCTCCACTCTGACTGCACAATCCGAATGACAGATTAGTTCGGCGGGAAAAGGCACAGAAAGATGGGAAAAAAGTCAAAGAGAAAACTTACCCCTTTTCTCAAACTCAGCAAGAAGCGCAACATGTTTCGAGCGCAGCGCCTTGTGTGTGTCCAAGAGGCGCTGAAACTCAGCACTCCAATGATTGGTAGTGACCTGAAAAAAACAAGGTTGGCTCAGTTATATGCATATTCAAAGTGTACAAAATCCGGGCCAAGTGGAACTTAACCTGGCTCTAGGTGTGTGCATGTTCGAAGTGTACAAGATCCGGGCCAAGTGGAACTTAACCCGGCTCTAGGTGTGTGCATATTCGAAGTGTACAAAATCCGGGCCAAGTGGAACTTAACTCGGCTCTAGGTGTGTGCATATTCGAAATGTACAAAATCCGGGCCAAGTGGAAATTAACCCGGCTCTAGGTGTGTGCATGTTCGAAGTGTACAAAATCCGGGCCAAGTGGAACTTAACCCGGCTCTAGGTGTGTGCATGTTCGAAGTGTACAAAATCCGGGCCAAGTGGAACTTAACCCGGCTCTAGGTGTGTGCATGTTCGAAGTGTACAAGATCCGGGCCAAGTGGAACTTAACCGGCTCTAGGCGTGTGCATGTTCGAAGTGTACAAGATCCGGGCCAAGTGGAACTTAACCCGGCTCTAGGTGTGTGCATATTCGAAGTGTACAAAATCCGGGCCAAGTGGAACTTAACCTGGCTCTAGATGTGTGCGTATTCGAAGCTACTAAGGAGCTACGCTAGTTCTCTAAGGAGCATCCGGCCAAGTAACAAGTTACTCCCCCGAAGGCTCGGGGACTAATGGATATGTCTCTAAGCACTTGTGCCTAGTAAGGAAAATACAAAGTAGCATACCTCCATCATCCGGCCAGCAATGTTGATAGCCTTGGCTGCAGTGTTCATTTGTGCACTGAATTCGGCGGGCCCAAACTTCTCCGGGAGATCGTCATTGGGATTGACGAACTCCGCTCTGTTCCAATTATCGACGTATTCGATCAGAGCTGGAGGATAACTCTCTCCACTAAGCATGTGAGGCGCAACCAAGCCTTTGGCATGGGCTTCCTTCCTTGCAACTAGGGCAACAATAGGGCTGGTATGCAGCGCAAGTTGCTTGCTGCTAGCTGACCCGGAGGGGGCATCTTTCTTCGGCAGCATAGACACGAGCGTGCGCTGTCCAGCCTCGATGGATGCTGCCTTGGTGGCACCAGAACCTTTCTTAGCCTTGGGTTGCTGCTGGGAGGCTGAGGTTTGAGCTGCTGATTTGGACTTGGGTGCAGCCTTGGTGCTAGTGGGGTCTTCTCGCCGGGTCTTGGAAGACTCGGACGAGGCAGAAGGAGTTGGTGCTGGTACTGGTGCTTGTGTTGCTGGTGCTGCTGCTAGTGCTGCTTTTGATGCTAGAGCTGGTGCTTGTGCTGGTGCTGGTGTTGGCGGTGGTGGTGCTTCTACTGCTGGTACCTCGGGGGTGGCAGGTTGCGGTTGAGCCAATGAAGAGCTGGGAGCATCAGCTACCTCGGCCGTGCCACTTCCCCCTGCTCTGAGGTTGCCCCCCTCTGGACGAGGTGGACTAAGATCTGGAGTAGCCACCGAGCCTCCCTGAATTGGGCTCAACGGGCGCATGTCATCGTCGCGAGGGGGAGATGGGGTACGCCGGAGGGGTGAAGCAATGCTGTAGCTGCTCTGGGGGACCTCCACCGCAGCCCTGCCGAATCAAACGACGAATAACAAGTTATAACAAAAAGAGAGGCATATTGATAGAAAAACATGAAGCGGAGAATTAGACAAAGAGAAAAGTGACTTACTCGTCAGAAGTCAAAGGCTCCCTAGGCGTTCGAGCTCTCTGGACTATGGCCTTAGTCGGAGGTTTGCTGGTGACCTTGTCCGCGGACTTCTTCCGCCTTTTGGTTGTCTTGGGAGGCCCAGAAGAAGCAGCTGAGGTGGCAGCCCTTTTCTTAGACGCGGCTAGGGCCGGCTCACTCGAGGCAAGAGGGGGATCTTCATGGATCTGCCCAGCCAGGTTAGCTGAAGCTGGAAATGCATAAGAAATGGGTACAACATCAAATACCTCCACCACCTCAACGTCGGAATCATCTTCATCGTCAGGCCAGTTCCTTAAGGAAGAGAAGTTACCAGAGGGTCGCTTGGTTGCGTCCGGGGTAGGCAGGAACATTTCCTAATCTGGCTCCTCCTCGTCCGAAACAAGTCGATCCTTCCCCCATTTGAGGGAAGGCTCGGTGCCATCTTCAAGGGTCTGCTGAAGAAACCACTAAAAAGAAAATGCAAAGGGATCAAATAAGCAACATGCTCCGACATAGGATATAACTCGAAGAAGGGTTGGGTAGTGAGATTTACCGCAGGAGGAGGCTTGTCCCGGTAGTAATGCTCCAACCCCCACTCCTACTCATTAGAGAAGTCCTTATCGGTCGTGAAGATGGCCTTGACCCAGCGGAAGATCTCAGTATTGTTCAACTCGAAGGAGGAGGTCCTGTTGAGGTCAAGCCGCCAGCTCATATGGCAAAGTTTGTGTGTGCGCTTCTGTAGGGGGGGAAATCCGGCTGCGGATGAATGTGATCATCACATCCTCGTTGTGCAGCCCCAGATCCTTCAGCTCCTAGAACCACTTATTGACCTGATTCACTAAGGCAGTTGGTTTCTTGGGAATCCGGTCCCACATATCCGGATTAGGAGGACCCATTACAAAGGGGCGGAGCCGGATCAGATCCTCATCCGAGCCATTCCTCACATAAAAGAAGGTCCGGGCCCAGCCCTTGGAGGAATCAAGCCCCATGACTCGGGGGAAGACAGATTGTTTCCGGGAAGAGATGGAGGCGGCACCAAATTGGGTCAGGTGCTTGTCCTCCGGGGCACACAGCTTATCCGGAACCACGTTCCTTCGCAGACCGAAGAACCAGATCCAGAGCTCTTTGGTGGGCCACAAGCCGACGTATCCTTCTACGGCAGAGGTGAAGGAAGAAAGGGATGTAATGGCATTTGCCAGAAGATGGTGAGGTTGGAGTTCATAGATGTTGATGAAATCATGGAAGAAATCACTCACTGGCAAGCCGAAGCCGCGCTGGAAGTGAGAAAGGAATACGACGAACTCACCCGGATTGGGTGAGGGAGCGAGCTCCTCAGAGGCAAGGCGAGAAATCACGTCCTCGGGGATGTGGCGGGTGTGGTAGAGCCAATCCAGGTCATCCTGGCACACCCAAGAACCGGCCCAGGCACCGCGCTCCATGGTTTCACCCCCTCCTCCATCTCTTCTTCAACGACGGCGAGCTCCTCCTCGGTCATCTCCAGGTCACTGTCCTCACCGGCCCGATCGGAGGTGGGGGGTAGAGGCTTGGATTGGCGCGGACCCGTGACGTTGAAGCAGCGTGGGAGCGGCAGCGAGGCTAATGCAAAGAAGCACGGTGCGGCGGCGGCGCTGCAGAGTAGATGCGGCGGCGGCGCTGTCGCAAGGAAGAAGAAGAGGCAGAGAGGCAGAGGGGCGCGAGAAGGGGAAAATAGCCAAGGGGAGCGCCCCTCTCCTATTTAACCACGCCACAGCAGTGGGTAGTGGGATCGTGCTGTGCATCGAGGCCACATAGTGTGGCCATGTATCAGCCGGATCAGCCAATCAGAGGCAAGCCACGGGAAGGGCCACAGGAAATAGGGGATCGCACGACGCGACGTGGTGATGCAGTTAACGAGGAGGCAGCTGCGACGCGACGTGTGCGGTAGTAACCCCTGACAATAAGTGTAGTAACTAGCGCAAGCCCTTAAAAAGAGGCAAGATAATGATTACCCTCCACGTGAGACGTGGGGAAGTGTATAAGAGAAGGAAGGATAACCCGGAAAACTGAAGGGTAGCCCGGCCAACGAGTGATGACTCGGAATGTGCCAAGGGAATGCTACGCCACGGGATCCGAGCTACAGAGTATCTCGGAAAAGGGAGTAAAAAGATTGAACCTGCCGTGGCCTTAGCAGCTGAAGTTGCTAAGACCGCACCAGCTTCTGGGACTAATGTTGGGGGGATACCCCCGGGTAGGGTCACGCCGGGGTATAGAGGCTGAGTTAGCCGAGGTACGGCAAGGTCAAAGTGTATGCTGGCCGAGTCACCTCAAGGCAGGCCGACTTACGGAGTAACCCGGACTGGAGGATGTCCACCTAACTGTGTCCCAGCCGACGTATGTCGTATGCCGGCAGGCTTTTTGTAACTTGTATGCAGGTACCCATGAGGCCGGATTAACCAGGCATGATCCGGGTTATATCAGGCTTGCAAGAGAAGGAAGGTATCTCGCTGGTCAAAAGGTGGTCACTGTATGCTGGAGCGTGAGCGAACCGGACAGAGGGAAGGACCACCAAGGCGTGGACGACAAAGGTGACGCAGCCTATGTCGGCTGACGCTAGCGCCACAGAGGCTTACGTAGCCTCTGCTTGGCTTACGATGGCAAAAGGTGACCCGGTCGGTTTGCTATTTTGGGAGAGGCATATTCCTAGGAATATGCCTCCATGTATTCCCTAACTAGTAGTCTGGCCTCCCCTTTATAAGAAGCGCCAGGACCTTAGTAGAAGAGGATCGCGAGTTGTTTGGCTGGCGCGTGGGTAGTTTGTTGGTAGAGAGACAAGTAGTGGTGAGAGTAAGAGAGCTTCTTCTTCCTCCTCTCCCCAATACAGCTCAGGGAGCATCTATAAACCTTGAGAACTTGGAGAATACAAAGCATCAGTGTGTGGAATCACCACATTATCCCTCCCTAGATTCATCTAGTGCATATTGGCCCCACCTTTAGCCTGTGACACCACCATGAAAGTCATTGGATGTGTGTTCTTCTCATGAACCACAAAAGGATCCACAAGTGTCATTGATGTGTGTTCTTTTCATGAACCACAACTAGAGTCATTGCATGTGTGTTCTTCTAAACAAACCACACATGGATCCACCAGTGCCATTGGATGTGTGTTCTTTTCATGAACCACACCTAGTGTCATTGGATGTGTGTTCTTCTCACAAACCACACATGGATACAGCCAGTGCCATTGCATGTCGGTTCTTTTCATGAACCACACCCAGTGTCATTGGATGTGTGTTCTTCTCACAAACCACACATGGATCCAACAATGTCATCGCATGTCTGTTCTTTTCATGAACCACAACTAGAATCATTGCGTGTCAATTCTTCTCACAAACCACATATGGATCCACCAGTGTCATTGCATGTGTGTTCTTTTCATGAACCACGGCTAGAGTCATTGCATGTCAGTTCTTCTCACAAACCACATAGGGATCCACTAGTGTCATTGCATGTCTGTTCTTTTCATGAACCACACCCAGTGTCATTGCATGTCTGTTCCTCTAAACAAACCACACATGGATCCACCTAGTGTGATTGCATGTCTGTTCTTTTCACAAACCACACATGGATCCACCAGTGTCATTGCATGTGTGTTCTTTTCATGAACCACACCCAGTGTCATTGCATGTCTGTTCCTCTAAACAAACCACACATGGATCCACCCAGTGTCATTGCATGTCTATTCCTTCCACAAACCACATAAGGATCCACCAGTGTCATTGCATGTGTGTTCTTTTCATGAACCATCACTAGAGTCATTGCATGTCAGTTCTTCTCACAAACCACATAAGGATCCACCAGTGTCATTGCATGTCTGGTCTTTTCATGAACCACACCCAGTGTGATTGCATGTGTGTTCTTTCCACAAACCACACATGGATCCACCAGTGTCATTGCATGTGTGTTCTTTCCACAAACCACACATGGATCCACCACTGTCATTGCATGTGTGTTCTTATCATGAACCACACATGGATCCACCAGTGTCATTGCATGTGTGTTCTTTTCATGAACCACAGCTAGAGTCATTGCATGTGTGTTCTTCTAAACAAACCACACATGGATCCACTAGTGTCATTGCATGTTTGTTCTTTTCATGAACCACACCCAGTGTCATTGCATGTCTGTTCTTTCCACAAACAACACATGGATACAGCCATTGCCATTGGATGTGTGTTCTTTTCATGAACCACACCCAGTGTCATTGGATGTGTGTTCTTCTCACAAACCACACAGGGACCTACCAGTGTTATTGCATGTCTGTTCTTTTCATGAACCACAGCTAGAGTCATTGCATGTCTATTCTTTCCACATACCATATATGGATCCACCAGTGTCATTGCATGTGTGTTCTTTTCATGAACCACAGCTAGAGTCATTGCATGTCAGATCTTTTCACAAACCACATAGGGATCCGATAGTGTGATTGCATGTGTGTTCTTTTCATGAACCACAGCTAGAGTCATTGCATGCCAGTTCTTCTCACCTACCACATAGGTATCCACCAGTGTGATTGCATGTTTGTTCTTTTCATGAACCACACCCAGTGTGATTGCATGTCTGTTCCTCTAAACAAACCACAAATGGATCCACCCAGTGTCATTGCATGTCTGTTCCTTCCACAAACCACACATGGATCCACCGGTGTAATTGCATATGTGTTCTTTTCATGAACCATAGCTAGAGATATTGCATGTTAGTTCTTCTCACAAACCACATAAGGATCCACCAGTGTCATTGCATGCCTGTTCTTTTCATGAACCACACCCAGTGTGATTGCATGTGTGTTCTTTTCACAAACCACACATGGATCCACCAGTGTCATTGCATGTTTGTTATTTTCATGAACCACACCCAGTGTCATTGGATGTGTGTTCTTCTCATGAACCACACATGGATCCACCAGTGTCATTGGATGTGTGTTCTTTTCATGAACCACACGCAGTGTCATTGGATGTGTGTTGTTCTCATGAACAACACATGGATCCACCAGTGTCATTGGATGTGTGTTCTTTTCATGAACCACAGCTAGAGTCATTGCATGTGTGTTCTTCTAAACAAACTACACATGGATCCACCAGTGCCATTGGATGTGTGTTCTTTTCATGAACCACACCTAGTGTCATTGGATGTGTGTTCTTCTCACAAACCACACATGGATACAGCCAGTGCCATTGCATGTCTGTTCTTTTCATGAACCACACCCAGTGTCATTGGATGTGTGTTCTTCTCACAAACCACACATGGATCCACCAATGTCATTGCATGTCTGTTCTTTTCATGAACCACAACTAGAGTCATTGTGTGTCAGTTCTTCTCACAAACCACATATGGATCCACCAGTGTCATTGCATGTGTCTTCTTTTCATGAACCACAGCTAGAGTCATTGCATATCAGTTCTTCTCACAAACCACATAGGGATCCACCAGTGCCATTGCATGTCTGTTCTTTTCATGAACCACACCTAGTGTCATTGCATGTCTGTTCCTCTAAACAAACCACACATGGATCCACCTAGTGTGATTGCATGTCTGTTCCTTCCACAAACCACATATGGATCCACCAGTGTCATTGCATGTGTGTTCTTTTCATGAACCACACATGGATCCACCTAGTGTGATTGCATGTATGTTCTTTTCACAAACCACACATGGATCAACCAGCGTCATTGCATGTCTGTTCTTTTCATGAACTACAGCTAGAGTCATTGCATGTCTATTCTTTCCACAAACCACACATGGATCCACCAGTGTCATTGCATGTCTGTTCTTTTCATGAACCACAGCTAGAGTCATTGCATGTCAGTTCTTTTCACAAACCACATAGGGATCCACCAGTGTGATTGCATGTGTGTTCTTTTCATGAACCATAGCTAGAGTCATTGCACGTCACTTCTTCTCACAAACCACATAGGGATCCACCAGTGTGATTGCATGTCTGTTCTTTTTGAACCACACAAAGTGTGATTACATGTCTGTTCCTCTAAACAAACCACAAATGGATCCACCCTGTGTCATTGCATGTCTGTTCCTTCCACAAACCACACATGGATCCACCAGTGTCATTGCATGTGTGTTCTTTTCAGGAACCAAAGCTAGAGTCATTGCATGTCAGTTCTTCTCACAAACCACATAAGGATCCACCAGTTGCATTGCATGTGTGTTCTTTTCATGAACCACACCCAGTGTCATTGCATGTCTGTTCTTTTCACAAACCACATAAGGATCCACCAGTGTCATTGCATGTCTGTTCTTTTCATGAACCACACCCAGTGTGATTGCATGTGTGTTCTTTCCACAAACCACACATGGATCCACCAGTGTCATTGCATGTGTGTTCTTTTCACTAACCACACCCAGTGTCATTGGATGTGTGTTCTTCTCATGAACCACACATGGATGCACCAGTGTCATTGCATGTGTGTTCTTTTCACTAACCACACCCAGTGTCATTGGATGTGTGTTCTTCTCATGAACCACACATGGATGCACCAGTGTCATTGGATGTGTGTTCTTTTCATGAACCACAACTAGAGTCATTGCATGTGTGTTCTTCTAAACAAACCACACATGGATCCACCAGTACCATTGGATGTGTGTTCTTTTCATGAACCACACCCAGTGTCATTGGATGTGTGTTCTTCTCACAAACCACACATGGATACAGCCAGTGCCATTGCATGTCTGTTCTTTTAATGAACCACACCCAGTGTCATTGGATGTGTGTTCTTCTCACAAACCACACATGGATCCACCAGTGTCATTGCATGTCTGTTCTTTTCATGAACCACAACTAGAGTCATTGCATGTGTGTTCTTCTAAAAAAACCACACATGGATCCACCAGTGCCATTGGATGTGTGTTCTTTTCATGAACCACACCTAGTGTCATTGGATGTGTGTTCTTCTCACAAACCACACATGGATACAGCCAGTGTCATTGCATGTCTGTTCTTTTCATGAACCACACCTAGTGTCATTGGATGTGTGTTCTTCTCACAAACCACACATGGATCCAACAATGTCATCGCATGTCTGTTCTTTTCAGGAACCACAACTAGAATCATTGCGTGTCAATTCTTCTCACAAACCACATATGGATCCACTAGTGTCATTGCATGTGTGTTCTTTTCATGAACCACGGCTAGAGTCATTGCATGTCAGTTCTTCTCACAAACCACATAGGGATCCACTAGTGTCATTGCATGTCTGTTCTTTTCATAAACCACACCCAGTGTCATTGCATGTCTGTTCCTCTAAACAAACCACACATGGATCCACCTAGTGTGATTGCATGTCTGTTCTTTTCACAAACCACACATGGATCCACCAGTGTCATTGCATCTGTGTTCTTTTCATCAACCACAGCTAGAGTCATTGCATGTCTGTTCCTCTAAACAAACCACACATGGATCCACCCAGTGTCATTGCATGTCTGTTCCTTCCACAAACCACATATGGATCCACCAGTGTCATTGCATGTGTGTTCTTTTCATGAACCATCACTAGAGCCATTGCATGTCAGTTCTTCTCACAAACCACATAAGGATCTACCAGTGTCATTGCATGTCTGGTCTTTTCATGAACCACACCCAGTGTGATTGCATGTGTGTTCTTTCCACAAACCACACATGGATCCACCAGTGTCATTGCATGTGTGTTCTTATCATGAACCACACATGGATCCACCAGTGTCATTGCATGTGTGTTCTTTTCATGAACCACAGCTAGAGTCATTGCATGTGTGTTCTTCTAAACAAACCACACATGGATCCACTAGTGTCATTGCATGTCTGTTCTTTTCATGAACCACACCCAGTGTCATTGCATGTCTGTTCTTTCCACAAACAACACATGGATACAGCCATTGCCATTGGATGTGTGTTCTTTTCATGAACCACACCCAGTGTCATTGGATGTGTGTTCTTCTCACAAACCACACAGGGACCTACCAGTGTTATTGCATGTCTGTTCTTTTCATGAACCACAGCTAGAGTCATTGCATGTCTATTCTTTCCACAAACCATATATGGATCCACCAGTGTCATTGCATGTGCGTTCTTTTCATGAACCATAGCTAGAGTCATTGCATGTCAGATCTTTTCACAAACCACATAGGGATCCGACAGTGTGATTGCATGTGTGTTCTTTTCATGAACCACAACTATAGTCATTGCATGTCAGTTCTTCTAACCTACCACATAGGTATCCACCAGTGTGATTGCATGTTTCTTCTTTTCATGAACCACACCCAGTGTGATTGCATGTCTGTTCCTCTAAACAAACCACAAATGGATCCACCCAGTGTCATTGCATGTCTGTTCCTTCCACAAACCACACATGGATCCACCAGTGTAATTGCATATGTGTTCTTTTCATGAACCATAGCTAGAGATATTGCATGTTAGTTCTTCTCACAAACCACATAAGGACCCACCAGTGTCATTGCATGCCTGTTCTTTTCATGAACCACACCCAATGTGATTGCATGTGTGTTCTTTTCACAAACCACACATGGATCCACCAGTGTCATTGCATGTTTGTTATTTTCATGAACCACACCCAGTGTCATTGGATGTGTGTTCTTCTCATGAACCACACATGGATCCACCAGTGTCATTGGATGTGTGTTCTTTTCATGAACCACACCCAGTGTCATTGGATGTGTGTTGTTCTCATGAACCACACATGGATCCACCAGTGTCATTGGATGTGTGTTCTTTTCATGAACCACAGCTAGAGTCATTGCATCTGTGTTCTTCTAAACAAACCACACATGGATCCACCAGTGCCATTGGATGTGTGTTCTTTTCATGAACCACACCTAGTGTCATTGGATGTGTGTTCTTCTCACAAACCACACATGGATACATCCAGTGCCATTGCATGTCTGTTCTTTTGATGAACCACACCCAGTGTCATTGGATGTGTGTTCTTCTCACAAACCACACATGGATCCACCAATGTCATTGCATGTCTGTTCTTTTCATGAACCACAACTAGAGTCATTGTGTGTCAGTTCTTCTCACAAACCACATATGGATCCACCAGTGTCATTGCATGTGTCTTCTTTTCATGAACCACAACTAGAGTCATTGCATATCAGTTCTTCTCACAAACCACATAGGGATCCACCAGTGTCATTGCATGTCTGTTCTTTTCATGAACCACACCTAGTGTCATTGCATGTCTGTTCCTCTAAACAAACCACACATGGAACCACCTAGTGTGATTGCATGTCTGTTCCTTCCACAAACCACATATGGATCCATCAGTGTCATTGCATGTGTGTTCTTTTCATTAACCACACATGGATCCACCTAGTGTGATTGCATGTATGTTCTTTTCACAAACCACACATGGATCAACAAGTGACATTGCATGTCTGTTCTTTTCATGAACTACAGCTAGAGTCATTGCATGTCTATTCTTTCCACAAACCACACATGGATCCACCAGTGTTATTGCATGTTTGTTCTTTTCATGAACCACAGCTAGAGTCATTGCATGTCAGTTCTTTTCACAAACCACATAGGGATCCACCAGTGTGATTGCATGTGTGTTCTTTTCATGAACCACAGCTAGAGTCATTGCACGTCACTTCTTCTCACAAACCACATAGGGATCCACCAGTGTGATTGCATGTCTGTTCTTTTTGAACCACACCAAGTGTGATTGCATGTCTGTTCCTCTAAACAAACCACAAATGGATCCACCCTGTGTCATTGCATGTCTGTTCCTTCCACAAACCACACATGGATCCACCAGTGTCATTGCATGTGCGTTCTTTTCATGAACCATAGCTAGAGTCATTGCATGTCAGTTCTTCTCACAAACCACATAAGGATCCACCAGTGTCATTGCATGTGTGTTCTTTTCATGAACCATAGCTAGAGTCATTGCATGTCAGTTCTTCTCACAAACCACATAAGGATCCACCAGTTTCATTGCATGTCTGTTCTTTTCATGAACCAGACCCAGTGTGATTGCATGTGTGTTCTTTCCACAAACCACACATGGATCCACCAGTGTCATTGCATGGGTGTTCTTTTCATTAACCACAACCAGTGTCATTGGATGTGTGTTCTTCTCATGAACCACACATGGATCCACCAGTGTCATTGGATGTGTGTTCTTTTCATGAACCACAACTAGAGTCATTGCATGTGTGTTCTTCTAAACAAACCACACATGGATCCGCCAGTACCATTGGATGTGTGTACTTTTCATGAACCACACCCAGTGTCATTGGATGTGTGTTCTTCTCACAAACCACACATGGATACAGCCAGTGCCATTGCATGTCTGTTGTTTTAATGAACCACAACCAGTGTCATTGGATGTGTGTTCTTCTCACAAACCACACATGGATACACCAGTGTCATTGCATGTCTGTTCTTTTCATGAACCACAACTAGAGTCATTGCATGTTAGTTTTTCTCACAAACCACATATGGATCCACTAGTGTCATTGCATGTGTGTTCTTTTCATGAACCATAGCTAGAGTCATTGCATGTGAGTTCTGCTCACAAACCACGTAGTGATCCACCAGCGTCATTGCATGTCTGTTAATTTCATGACCCACACCCAGTGTCATTGCATGTATGTTCCTCTAAACAAACCACACATGGATCCACCTAGTGTGATTGCATGTCTATTCTTTTCACAAACCACACATGGATCCACTACTGTCATTGCATGTGTGTTCTTTTCATGAACCACACCTAGTGTCATTGCATGTATGTTCCTCTAAACAAACCACACATGGATCCACCCAGTGTCATTGCATGTCTGTTCCTTCCACAAATCACATATGGATCCACCAGTGTCATTCCATGTGTGTTCTTTTCATGAACCATAGCTAGAGTCAGTGCATGTCAGTTCTTCTCACAAACCACATAAGGATCCACCAGTGTCATTGCATGTCTGTTCTTTTCATGAACCACACCCAGTGTGATTGCATGTGTGTTCTTTCCACAAACCACACATGGATCCACCAGTGTCATTGCATGTGTGTTCTTTTCATTAACCACACCCAGTGTCATTGGATGTGTGTTCTTCTCATGAACCACACATGGATCCACCAGTGTCATTGGATGTGTGTTCTTTTCATGAACCACAACTAGAGTCATTGCATGTGTGTTCTTCTAAACAAACCACACATGGATCCACCAGTACCATTGGATGTGTGTTCTTTTCATGAACCACACCCAGTTTCATTGGATGTGTTTTCTTCACACAAACCACACATGGATACAGCCAGTGCCAATGCATGTCTGTTCTTTTAATGAACCACACCCACTGTCATTGGATGTGTGTTCTTCTCACAAACCATACATGGATCCACCAGTGTCATTGCATGTCTGTTCTTTTCATGAACCACAACTAGAGTCATTGCATGTCAGTTTTTTCTCACAAACCACATATGGATCCAGTAGTGTCATTGCATGTGTGTTCTTTTCATGAACCACAGCTAGAGTCATTGCATGTCAGTTCTTCTCACAAACCACATAGGGATCCACCAGTGTCATTGCATGTCTGTTAATTTCATGAACCACACCTAGTGTCATTGCATGTCTGTTCCTCTAAACAAACCACACATGGATCCACCTAGTGTGATTGCATGTCTATTCTTTTCACAAACCACACATGGATCCACTAGTGTCATTGCATGTATGTTCCTCTAAACAAACGACACATGGATCCACCCAGTGTCATTGCATGTTTGTTCCTTCCACAAATCACATATGGATCCACCAGTGTCATTGCATGTGTGTTCTTTTCATGAACCATAACTAGAGTCATTGCATGTCAGTTCTTCTCACAAACCACATAAGGATCCACCAGTGTCATTGCATGTCTGTTCTTTTCATGAACCACACCCAGTGTGATTGCATGTGTGTTCTTTCCACAAACCACACATGGATCCACCAGTGTCATTGCATGTGTGTTCTTTTAATGGACCACACCCAGTGTCATTGGATGTGTGTTCTTATCATGAACCACACATGGATCCACCAGTGTCATTGCATGTGTGTTCTTTTCATGAACCACAGCTAGAGTCATTGCATGTCTGTTCTTCTAAACAAACCACACATGGATCCACTAGTGTCATTGCATGTCTGTTCTTTTAATGAACCACACCCAATGTCATTGCATGTCTGTTCTTTCCACAAACAACACATGGATACAACCATTGCCATTGGATGTGTGTTCTTTTCATGAACCACACCAAGTGTCATTAGATGTGTGTTCTTCTCACAAACCACACATGGATCCACCAGTGTCATTGCATGTCTGTTCTTTTCATGAACCACAACTAGAGTCATTGCATGTCTGTTCTTTCCACAAACCACATATGGATCGACCAGTGTCATTTCATGTGTGTTCTTTTCATGAACCAAACTAGAGTCATTGCATGTCAGTTCTTTTCACAAACCACATAGGGATCCACCAGTGTGATTGCATGTGTGTTCTTATCATGAACTACAGCTAGAGTCATTGCATGTTAGTTCTTCTCACAAACCACATAGGGATCCACCAGTGTCATTGCATGTCTATTCTTTTTATGAACCACACCAAGTGTGATTGCATGTCTGTTCCTCTAAACAAACCACAAATGGATCCACCCAGTGTCATTGCATGTCTGTTCCTTCCACAAACCACACATGGATCCACCAGTGTCATTGCATGTGTGTTATTTTCATGAACCATAGCTAGAGTCATTGCATCTTAGTTCTTCTCACAAACCACATAAGGATCCACCAGTGTCATTGCATGTCTGTTCTTTTCATGAACCACACACAGTGTGATTGCATGTGTGTTATTTTCACAAACCACACATGGATCCACCAGTGTGATTGCATGTGTGTTCTTTTCATGAACCACACCCAGTGTCATTGGATGTGTGTTCTTCTCATGAACCACACATGGATCCACCAGTGTGATTGCATGTGTGTTCTTTTCATGAACCACATCCAGTGTCATTGGATGTGTGTTGTTCTCATGAACCACACATGGATCCACCAGTGTCATTGGATGTGTGTTCTTTTCATGAACCACAACTAGAGTCATTGCATGTGTGTTCTTCTAAACAAACCAGACATGGATCCGCCAGTGCCATTGGATGTGTGTTCTTTTCATGAACCACACCTAGTGTCATTGGATGTGTGTTCTTCCCACAAACCACACATGGATACAGCCAGTGCCATTGCATGTCTGTTCTTTTGATGAACCACACCCAGTGTCATTGGATGTGTGTTCTTCTCACAAACCACACATGGATCCACCAGTGTCATTGCATGTCTGTTCTTTTCATGAACCACAACTAGAGTCATTATGTGTCAGTTCTTCTCACAAACCACATATGGATACACCAGTGTCATTGCATGTGTCTTCTTTTCATGAACCACAACTAGAGTCATTGCATGTCAGTTCTTCTCACAAACCTTATAGGGATCCACCAGTGTCATTGCATGTCTATTATTTTCATGAACCACACCTAGTGTCATTGCATGTCTGTTCCTCTAAACAAACCACACATGGATCCACCTAGTGTCATTGCATGTCTGTTCCTTCCACAAACCACATATCGATCCACCAGTGTCATTGCATGTGTGTTCTTTCAATGAACCACACATGGATCCAGCTAGTGTGATTGCATGTCTGTTCTTTTCACAAACCACACATGGATCCACCAGTGTCATTTCATGTCTGTTGTTTTCATGAACTACAGCTAGAGTCATTGCATGGCTGTTCTTTCCACAAACCACACATGGATCCACCAGTGTCATTGCATGTCTGTTCTTTTCATGAACCACAACTAGAGTCATTGCATGTCAGTTCTATTCACAAACCACATTGGGATCCACCAGTGTGATTGCATGTGTGTTCTTTTCATGAACCACAGCTAGAGTCATTGCACGTCACTTCTTCTCACAAACCACATAGGGATCCACTAGTGTGATTGCATGTCTGTTCTTTTTGAACCACACCAAGTGTGATTGCATGTTTGTTCCTCTAAACAAACCTCAAATGGATCCACCCTGTGTCATTGCATGTCTATTCCTTCCACAAACCACACATGGATCCACTTGTGTCATTGCATGTGTGTTCTTTTCATGAACCATAGCTAGAGTCATTGCATGTCAGTTCTTCTCACAAACCACATAAGGATCCACTAGTGTCATTGCATGTGTGTTCTTTTCATGAACCATAGCTAGAGTCATTGCATGTGTTCTTTTCACAAACCACACATGGATCCACCAGTGTCATTGGATGTCTGTTCTTTTCATGAACTACAGCTAGAGTCATTGCATGTCTATTCTTTCCACAAACCACAGATGGATCCACCAGTGTGATTGCATGTCTGTTCTTTTCATGAACCACACCCAGTGTGATTGCATGTTTGTTCCTCTAAACAAACCACACATGGATCCACCAAGTGATTGCATGTCTGTTCTTTTCACAAACCACACATCGATCCACCAGTGTCATTGCATGTGTGTTCTTTTCATGAACCACACATGGATCCACCTAGTGTGATTGCATGTCTGTTCTTTTCACAAACCACACATGGATCCACCAGTGTCATTGCATGTCTGTTCTTTTCATGAACCACAGCTAGAGTCATTGCATGTCTGTTCTTTCCATAAACCACATATGGATCCACTAGTGTCATTTCATGTGTGTTCTTTTCATGAACCATAGCTAGAGTCATTGCATGTCAGTTCTTCTCATGAACCACATAGGGATCCAATAGTGTGATTGCATGTGTGTTCTTTTCATGAACCACAGCTAGAGTCATTGCATGTCAGTTATTCTCACAAACCACATAGGGATCCACCAGTGTGAATGCATGTTTGTTCTTTTTAATGAACCACACCTAGTGTCATTGCATGTCTGTTCCTCTAAACAAACCACACATGGATACACCCAATGTCATTACATGTCTATTCCTTCCACAAACCACATATGGATCCACCAGTGTCATTGCATGTGTGTTCTTTTCATGAACCACACCCAATGTCATTGGATGTGTGTTCTTCTCACAAACCACACATGGATCCACCAATGTCATTGCATGTCTGTTATTTTCATCAACCACAACTAGAGTCATTACATGCCAGTTCTTCTCACAAACCACATATGGATCCACCAGTGTCATTGCATGTGTGTTCTTTTCATGAACCACAGCTAGAGTCATTGCATGTCAGTTCTTCTCACAAACCACATAGGGATCCACAAGTGTCATTGGATGTCTGTTGTTTTCATGAACCACACCCAGTGTCATTGCATGTCTGTTCCTCTAAACAAACCACACATGGATCCACCTAGTGTGATTGCATGTCTATTCCTTCCACAAACCACATATGGATCCACTAGTGTCATTGCATGTGTGTTCTTTTCATGAACCATAGCTAGAGTCATTGCATGTCTGTTCTTTCCACAATCCACACATGGATCCACCTGTGTCATTACATGTCTGTTCTTTTCATGAACGACATCTACAGCCATTGCATGTTAGTTCTTCTCACAAACCACATAGGGATCCACTAGTGTGATTGCATGTGTGTTCTTTTAATGAACCACAACTAGAGTCATTGCATGTCAGTTCTTCTCACAAACCACATAGGGATCCACCAATTTGATTGCATGTTTGTTCTTTTCATGAACCACACCTAGTGTCATTGCATGTCTGTTCCTCTAAACAAACCACGCATGGATCCACCCAGTGTCATTGCATGTATGTTCCTTCCACAAACCACATATGGATCCACCAGTGTCATTGCATGTGTGTTATTTTCATAAACCATAGCTAGAGTCATTGCATGTCAGTTCTTCTCACAAACCACATAAGGATCCACCAGTGTCATTGCATGTCGGTTCTTTTCATGAACCACACCCAGTGTGATTGCATGTGTGTTCTTTCCACAAACCACACATGGATCCACCAGTGTCATTGCATGTGTGTTCTTTTCATGAACCACACCCAGTGTCATTGGATGTGTGTGCTTCTCATGAACCACACATGGATCCACCAGTGTCATTGGATGTGTGTTCTTTTCATGAACCACACCTAGAGTCATTGCATGTGTGTTCTTCTAAACAAACCACACATGGATCCACCAGTTTCATTGCATGTCTGTTCTTTTCATGAACCACACCCAGTGTAATTGCATGTATGTTCTTTCCACAAACCACACTTGGATCCACCAGTGCCATTGGATGTGCGTTCTTTTCATGAACCACACCCAGTGTCATTGGATGTGTGTTCTTCTCACAAACCACACATGGATCCACCAGTGTCATTCATGTCTGTTCTTTTCATGAACCACAGCTAGAGTCGTTGCATGTCTGTTCTTTCCACAAACCACATATGGATCCACCAGTGACATTGCATGTGTGTTCTTTTCATGAACCACAACTAGAGTCATTGCATGTCAGTTCTTCTCACAAACCACATAGGGATCCACCAGTGTGATTGGATGTGTGTTCTTTTCATGAACCACAACTAGAATCATTGCGTGTCAATTCTTCTCACAAACCACATATGGATCCACTAGTGTCATTGCATGTGTGTTCTTTTCATGAACCACGGCTAGAGTCATTGCATATAAGTTCTTCTCACAAACCACATAGGGATCCACCAGTGTCATTGCATGCCTGTTTTTTTATGAACCACACCCAGTGTCATTGCATGTGTGTTCCTCTAAACAAACCACACATGGATCCACCTAGTGTGATTGCATGTGTGTTCTTTTCACAAACCACACATCGATCCACTTAGTGTGATTGCATGTCTGTTCTTTTCACAAACCACACATGGATCCACCAGTGTCATTGCATGTCTGTTCTTTTCATGAACCATAGCTAGAGTCATTGCATGTCAGTTCTCCTCACAAACCATATAGGGATCCACCAGTGTGACTGCATGTGTGTTCTATTCATGAACCACATCTAGAGTCATTGCATGTTAGTTCTTCTCATAAACCACATAGGGATCCACCAGTTTGATTGCATGTATGTTCTTTTTGTGAACCACACACAGTGTAATTGCATGTCTGTTCCTCTAAACAAACCACACATGGATCCACCCAGTGTCATTGCATGTCTGTTCCTTCCACAAACCACATATGGGTCCACCAGTGTCATTGCATGTGTGTTCTTTTCATGAACCATAGCTAGAGTCATTGCATGTCAGTTCTTCTCACAAACCACATAAGGATCCACCAGTGTCATTGCATGTCTGTTCTTTTCATGATTGACACCTAATGTGATTGCATGTGTGTTCTTTCCACAAACCACACATGGATCCACTAGTGTCATTGCATGTGTGTTCTTTTCATGAACCACACCCAGTGTCATTGGATGTGTGTTCTTCTCATGGACCACACATGGATCCACCAGTTTCATTGGATGTGTGTTCTTTTCATGAACCACAGCTATAGTCATGGCATGTGTGTTCTTCTAAACAAACAACACATGGATCCACCAGTGTCATTGCATGTCTATTCTTTTCATGAACCAGACCCAGTGTCATTGCATGTCTGTTCTTTCCACAAACCACACATGGTTACAGCCAGTGCCATTGGATGTGTGTTCTTTTCATGAACCACACCCAGTGTCATTGGATGTGTGTTCTTCTCACAAACCACACATGGATCCACCAGTGTCATTCATGTCTATTCTTTTCATGAACCACAGCTACAGTCATTGCATGTCTGTTCTTTCCACAAACCTGTTGGGGATCGGTGCGGAAAACAAAAATTTCCCTACGACGGAACCCCAGAAACTTAGCCTAGGATCTATCTATGTAGTAGTGCGGTAACGGCCGAACTGTATAGAATACATACCCTTGCAGACCGTACGTGGTTAACGTTCCGCGGGGAACGTGGTTGATGTAGTCGTACTGCAGGTGTGCCTTGATCGCACAGCCTAGACTTGGGGCCATGGTCACGAGGTATAGAGAGAGAGGGAGGGGGAGAAAGTCAACCAAAGGACTTCTCCAATTGTATGTTCAATCCCACCCATGGGCACCCCTTTATATAGGGGGAGGGGGTATGCCCTCCCCTTTGGGTTTTCCATGTGGGACTATTCAAGGGAGAGGGGGGAGGCGCATGGGCCCTTAGGGCTACATGGGCCAGCCAGCCAAGGGTGGGCCCCACCCTGCGCACAACCCTAGGCTGGCCGAGTGGGCCCCCTTGAGGCGCCTGGCCCTTGGCCCTTCCCCCCTTCGGTTTTCCCTCATGGGCCTTTATTCCCTAGGAAGTTTGGCCCATTAGTGGAATAACCCTTCAAATTAGATTTTAACATTATATTTAATATTAATTACACTAATTAACATGTAAATACATATTACAAAATCAATCTTGACCCAAAACACCTTTCAGTTCCCTTTCGATTTCCTCGGAACGACTTCGGATCTTTCCTGGAATGATTCCAGTCCTTTATTCTTTCTCCGAACAACTTCGGATCTCTCTGTGGAACAATTCCGGCTTTCTATTTCTCTACTGTGATTCCGTCTTATGAATGATCGCTCTCATCGTACCCTTAAGTGTATCCTCTCACGGCTCCGGAATGCTCTAGACATGATCTGTATCAATGATCAACAGAGGGACCAGGGATATCCATGTGACCCCTATGCATTCCTGATGACAATGTCGTTTGAACCGTCTAAATGTAGCATCCTCTTCCTTTTGTTTCTGATAGAACTTGTCCGAGATCCGATCACTGGTATCCCATACCTTTGTTCAATCTCGTTCACAACAAGTTATGTTTTCTTGTTATCGTGATATTACATCCCCGTGACCTAGTCACATGTTGCAACATTCATAGATGTAATCTCACCAAGTCGGCCGTATGTATCTTTACCCGTCATGTGGGTGAACAAATCCCGGTCTTGCAGTCACATGTCATCTACTGTTCCTTCGGAATACCCAACGTACACCTTTATGGACACCGTATTACCAGATGACGGTTGATGCAGTCTAAGCAGCCTAGGGAAACAGTGAGTAATATGAGCTCACGATCTAAGGAGAAGGAGTCTAGGTATAGATGTTGCAACAATGAACTAGATGACTTGATCGTGTTGCAATCCTTCGAGGAATGTCCAATCACATCATTCTCCAATGTTATGATCTCGTTGTCAGTCGGCATAAATGCCCATGATCTTGAAACCCAGATCATCTTTGTGACCAACAAACTAGTATGAATAGAGGCTACTAGGGACTTGGTTGTTTCATACCACACCTGTACCAATGTTTCTCCTTGGCATAGTTATAGCACAATATGAAACTATTATAAACTAATTGAGATATGATAATAAAAACCTATTTCTTATTTGCCTCTAGGGCATATCTCCTTCAGTCTCCCACTTGCACTAGAGTACAAATAAACTAGCTTGAATTTTACTCATATAAACCATATACTATATGCGTTTACAGATCATCCATGCTCGTGGGAAACGTCATGTCCATGTTCTGTTTTACCAGATCATTATGTCTTTTGCAAATCGTTAATGTCTTCCTAATTTGACATTCACACCATTATCTTATAATGGGTCGAAGTATTTGTTTAGCAACAAAGCGAGACTTTTGTTTCTAGTGTTTATGATGACGGTCGTTTTCACCGTTGTCATTTAAACTTCAAAACACACTTTGCTATCCTTTGTGTATATACTATAGTCATGGCAGCAGAACGAGGCCGGATTCCAGGAGCTTACAGTGACGTTAGATCAACCTCGAGGGCTTTCTCATGGGCATTGGGCCCTGGGACACATCATTCTACGTTAAAAGCAAACTAGCCCCGCCACAACATTATACATCACATCAGATGTAGCCTTTATACTTCTATATCTATGTAGATCCTAGTGCATGAAATGCATCTATGCCACTTACATTGCTTCTTGCTACTTAAGTACAAACTTAATTCTGGTTCAGTGATCAACTCAGGAATCACTTAAAGACACGTTCTTATAGTTAAGACTTTGTCTTACCAACCAGAACTTCGGGTCACTTTTTGTCGAATATACAACATGGTTACATGGAAGAGCCTATGACTGAGGCATAGGAGATGCAACGCATCTATTTCATTCAACCATAGTTGCAATACTCAATGCTTCATATAGTAAGAACTTCTTTCTTACCTTGTTCCATTCTGAGCTACTTCAGAATCTTGTCTTAGGACATTCTGAACATCTTTCAGAATCAAGTTTGGGAAGCATTCGAAATTTAGTATTTATTAAACTCACCAATCTATCTTGATAGATCTTATTGTTTAATAACTTCAACTTCTCCTAACTTAAATACTATTAACACCAATCACATCATTCACATATGTCGCCCACATATCACAGAATGATTTCACGCTCCCACTCAAATATGACATTCATGTTTGAGATCCAGGGATTTCACTTAGCTCCCACTCAAAATATGTTAGCTACATATTATGAATTAGCCAAGCTGATTTGCTCCCACTCAAATCTAGGTCCTCTCGATAATCTTGGACATTCCAAAATTCTTTGATCATCATCAATTTGAGAATTCCAATTACGAGACTTCAATATCCATATATATTTCTAGTGTAAATCCAAAAGACTTAAGCATCACTACTGTTGTAGTCAATTCCTTGAATTTGTCCAAACTTGTGACAAATTGAGCTTTTTGTCATTCATTAAGTTTCATTTCCTTCTTATGACTTTGCAGTCATTCAGAAATATCAAGTAAACTTCTTTACTTTAATAAGATCAAGTAACATGTTACTTTGCAATCTTAAATGTAACTTAATATAGGATTTTATGACTCCTAGTCATTTCTCGCACTCAGGTCCATCACGCTTCTTTGTAATTCGTAGGTATGTCTTGTTCAAAACATGAGAAGTGAATCAATAATATAATTTCCACAAACTTGTAGAATATATAGTTGAATCCTACTTTCTTTAGTAAAAGTATTCCCTGAAACTTTATGATCATTATCATTGGTTTCTCCTCTATTTGTAGAGTTTGGATTCACGAAACAAATTCCGCTGCGCCACTCAACAGTTCGGAGGTAAGGTCAAATACCTTGTTTTGATCTTTTACTTTCTTCCATCTATATCTTCATCAAGACACATCAACTTAGGACAACGGTAGGTTTGCCCCTTGTGGATGATGCATTCATAGTTTCCTAAGAATGCTGTACAAAGACTTGTTTTATTCGCCACGACTTCGACTTATCGAAATCTCCAGAAACTCGAACGTGCCATAACACTTATGGTGTTGTTTCCACGAATATTTTAGATGTTCCTTTGTATTTCAAATGAGTGTTTGCTTATTTTGATCTCTAGCTCTAAACGACAACTATAACCCTGATAAGAGATAATATTGTACCATATGTATCTAATATATATTGATTATGATGTTTAGACATTTCAACAAAGTTTGAATTCGTCCAATTATCATAATTTGTGAAACATATTTCACAAGTTCTTTTTATGCTAAATTTAACTTGAATACTTCAGTCATGTCGATCAAATCGAAGAGACTTCGTATTCTTGTTAATTTCAATATCCTCCTATCATTGTGAACTCATTTGAACAATTCAAATCATTTCAAAACTTCATGTTTCATTAAGTAAATATGCTTATTCACTTAAGTCCACAATTAACAAATGATTTCCAGTACTTGTTGAAAATATGATACATCATTATGTATAAGATTCAACATTTCTTCGCATATCACCGTTTTACCAGAATGCAGAGTTTTAGTCATTCTACCCAAGAGGCATGGTTTTGCAAAGTATCTAGATTAAGCATCTAGCACCCCAATCTTTCATAAAGAACCCGCAATAACAAAAATGACTTAAACTGTAGTGTCATTTCATTATTAAACTTTGGATATCTTTTAGCATTCTAATCTTTTATAAATGCTTAAAATATTATTATTAACATAGCGATGAGAATAACTTATTTATAATCGTAATGTGACCATAACGGTATTGTTCATAAGAATAGTACAAACTGGTTTGTAACTTGTTCATATGAATAATCGTCTCGCCAAAAGCAAGACACACAAACAAGGATTACAAAATTATATTCAAGTCCACTAATGCAAATGATAAACTTTGAGGAAAAAGGTGATGTCGGCCATCAACTGTTTTGCTTGCCGTCATCAAGTCACTTTGCCTCAAAACCAGCAATTCTCAAGCAGATCATCTTGTTTTCACAAAACGGGACAAGTATCAAATACTTTGCAAACTGTAATGAGTTTTGCAAGAACCACATTTATAATTTGTATATCTTACATATACCTTTTCATCTATGACCTCCATTGTAATCAAGCCCTTCAAGAGTTCTCAACTCTAATGCAAGATCGTTAAGTGTTTTTCCAAACATTCTCTTTTCATCCATGATGGAGGAAAACCCATCCAATGGCTCATAGTCTATGTGCCTTATTCTGCAGAATACAAAATTTAGCTCAACTCTCCATCGAATGGAGAATGTCTTATTGGATGATTATGGAGAAAACACAAACATTCCAAAGTCATCGAATTATCTCCTAATGGTTATCGTATCAAGAAGAGAAGATCACCTTTTACGAGGATATCCCTCAGCTGTGGGTATTAATCTATGAATTTGGACCCTTTTGATAAGTTCCAAATTAAGCAATATATTCCCATGGTCGCAAAGGACCTCAATGGGATAGGCTAAGGTCTACTAAGATATTTGCAAACAGACATATAGAGTAAGTTTATAATAAAAGATCAATTTATAATTGGTCTCCACTAAAACGGTCATCCCCTGGACGATTTTAGTGATCTCATGATCCCTATCCTCTGCACCTCCCCCGATCGTCACGGCCATCAGTGCATTATCAAAGGTAGACATTCAATAATGCCAATCACATCATCCATGTGACTCACGCTCGATCTTTCGATCTCTTGTGTTCCGAGGCCACGCTTCTCTAGCGTGCTAGGCTCGCCAAATCTAACTTGTGTGTATTCGCTGTGCAACATGGCTTACACCCTTTGTATGCGAACGTAGATATGTCTGACACCTAGGCCTGTAACCCTGGATCGCCTCATACCGAAGAACTTTCTTGGTGGTGCACACACAAGTGGAACACGGAACATTGGAATTAAATAGGGATTATCTTATTTGCTACCGTTGGGTATCTAAATACTAGCACATAATAAGATGCAAAAAACTGGTATCAACATCATATGTATAATGTGATATGATATGGTCTTTCTTGCGCCTTGATCTCCATCGAGCGCTCCGGCATGATCTCCTTCTTGCCCTTGGTTTGAAGCCAAGTCCACGACGCCGCCACCAGGTCGTTCATCGGAATGATGACTATTACTATAGTACTTAGTAACAGAAAAGTAAACTACTTTACCTTCGTATCGACCAATGCCATATCATAATCACATGCCCCCCTGCAAAATAAAGTTAGACGCCTCTACTTTATCTATTGCAAGTTTTACGTGATTGTTAGGGCTTTCGCACTAGAACCGTTTCTAAACTACGAACTTTCCAACCAAAACATGGATCCAATAGTTGTCTCTATTACACCTCTTTCGGGGCCCTCCGTTGTAAATGCTATATCAACTATTGAATGACAGACAGACACCCGCTAGCCACTTATACGGTACAAGCCGTATGTTAAGCGTGGAACCAGTCTCGCGTACGAATACGCGTAAGTTCGGTCCGGGCCGCTTCATCAAACAATACCGCGATATAAACAAGTACACGTTAGAGGGTAACAACTAAGGGATCAATGCCTGCACAATACTTGTGCATACTGGCCATACAACACTCCTATGCATAGATCGGCTCTAATACCACTGTTGGGGACTGGCGCGGAAAACAAAAATTTCCCTACGACGGAACCCCAGAAACTTAGCCTAGGATCTATCTATGTAGTAATGCGGTAACGGCCGGAGCGTATAGAATACATAACCTTGTAGACCGTACGCGGTTAACGTTCCGCGGGGAACGTGGTTGATGTAGTCGTACTCGAAGCCGACCTCAAGGTCGCGAAGCTCCTCGCAGGTCACCCCTTGCTCCTTCTTGATCTTCATCATCTTCATCGTGCAACAGCTCTGGCTCACGACATTCTAGCGCCCCAAGTGTTGCGCCTCCTGTCTTCGTACACATCCGGTGCACGATGATACCTCCAGCTCCCCGATCCCGTCGGGAGTGCGGGAGTTGATATCCGGCTAGGAATCCCTGCAGCGCAACGGCGTACTACAGGTGTGCCTTGATCGCACAGCCCAGACTTGGGGCCATGGTCATGAGGTATAGAGAGAGGGAGGGGGAGAAAGTCAACCAAAGGACTTCTCCAATTGTATGTTCAATCCCACCCATGGGCACCCCTTTATATAGGGGGAGGGGGTGTGCCCTCCCCTTTGGGTTTCCCATGTGGGACTATTCAAGGGAGAGGGGGGAGGCGCATGGGCCCTTAGGGCTACATGGGCCAGCCGGCCAGGGGTGAGCCCCACCCCGTGCACAGCCCTAGGCTGGCCGGGTGGGCCCCCTTGCGGCGCCTGGGCCTTGGCCCTTTGGCCCTTCCCCCCTTCGGTTTTCTCTCATGTGCCTTTATTCCCTAGGAAGTTTGGCCCATTAGTGGAATAACCCTTCAAATTAGATTTTAACATTATATTTAATATTAATTACACTAATTAACATGTAAATAAATATTACAAAATCAATCTAGACCCGAAACACCTTTCGGTTCTCTTTCGATTTCCTCCGAACGACTTCGGATCTTCCCGGAATGATTCTAGTCCTTTATTCTTTCTCCAAACAACTTCAGATCTCTCTGCGGAACAATTCCGGCTTTCTCTTTCTCTACTGTGATTCCGTCTTACGAATGATCGCTCTCATCGTACCCTTAAGTGTATCCTCTCACGGCTCGGGAATGCTCTAGACATGATCTGTATCAATGATCAACAGAGGGACTAGGGATATCCATGTGACCCCTATGCATTCCTGATGACAATGTCGTTTGAACCGTCTAAATGTAGCATCCTCTTCCTTTTGTTTCTCGATACAACTTGTCCGAGATCCGATCACTAGTATCCCATACCTTTGTTCAATCTCGTTCACAACAAGTAATGTTTTCTTGTTACCGTGATATTACATCCCCGTGACCTAGTCACATGTTGCAACATTCATAGATGTAATCTCACCAAGTCGGCCGTATGTATCTTTACCCATCATGTGGGTGAACAAATCCCGGTCTTGCAGTCACATGTCATCTAATGTTCCTTCGGAATACCCAACGTACACCTTTATGGCCACCGTATTACCAGATGACGATTGATGCAGTCTAAGCAGCCCAGGGAAACAATGAGTAATATGAGCTCACGGTCTAAGGAGAAGGAGTCTAGGTATAGCTGTTGCAACAATGAACTAGATGACTTGATCGTGTTGCAATCCTTCGAGGAATGTCCAATCACATCATTCTCCAATGATATGATCTCGTTGTCAGTCGGCATAAATGCCCATGATCTTGAAACCCAAATCATCTTCGTGACCAACGAACTAGTATGAATAGAGGCTACTAGGGACTTGGTTGTTTCATACCACACCTATTCCAATGTTTATCCTTGGCACAGTTATAGCACAAGATGAAACTATTCTAAACTAATTGAGATATGATAATAAAAACCTATTTCTTATTTGCCTCCAGGACATATCTCCTTCAAAACCACATATGGATCCACCAGTGTCATTGCATGTGTGTTCTTTTCATGAACCACAGCTAGAGTCATTGCATGTCAGTTCTTCTCACAAACCACATAGGGATCCACCAGTGTGATTGCATGTGTGTTCTTTTCATGAACCACACCTAGAGTCATTGCATGTAAGTTATTCTCACAAACCACATAGGGATCCACAGTGTCATTGCATGTCTGTTCTTTTCATGAACCACACCCAGTGTCATTGCATGTCTGTTCCTCTAAACAAACCACACATGGATCGACCTAGTGTGATTGCATGTCTGTTCTTTTCACAAACCACACATGGATCCACCAGTGTCATTGCATGTGTGTTCTTTTCATGAACCACACATGGATCCACCTAGTGTGATTACATGTCTGTTCTTTTCACAAACCACACATGGATCCACCAGTGTCATTGCATGTCTGTTCTTTTCATGAACCGCAGCTAGTCATTGCATGTCAGTTCTTTTCACAAACCATATAGGCATCCACCAGTGTGATTGCATGTGTGTTCTATTCATGAACCACAGCTAGAGTCATTGCATGTTAGTTCTTCTCATAAACCACATAAGGATCCACAAGTTTGATTGCATGCCTGTTCTTTTCATGAACCACAACCAGTGTCATTGCATGTCTGTACCTCTAAACAAACCACACATGGATCCACCTAGTGTCATTGCATGTCTGTTCCTTCCACAAACCACATATGGATCCACCAGTGTCATTGCATGTGTGTTCTTTTCATGAACCATAGCTAGAGTCACTGCATGTCAGTTCTTCTCACAAACCACATAAGGATCCACCAGTGTCATTGCATGTATGTTCTTTTCATGATCCACACCCAGTGTGATTGCATGTGTGTTCTTTCCACAAACCACACATGGATCCACCAGTGTCATTGCATGTATGTTCTTTTCATGAACCACACCCAGTGTCATTGGATTTGTGTTCTTCTCATGGACCACACATGGATCCACCAGTTTCATTGGATGTGTGTTCTTTTCATGAACCAGAGCTACAGTCATGGCATGTGTGTTCTTCTAAACAAACAACACATGGATCCACCAGTGTCATTGCATGTCTGTTCTTTTCATGAACCACACCCAGTGTCATTGCATGTCTGTTCTTTCCACAAACCACACATGGATACAACCAGTGCCATTGCATGTCTGTTCTTTTCATGAACCACACCCAGTGTCATTGGTTGTGTGTTCTTCTCACAAACCACACATGGATCCACCAGTGTCATTGCATGTCTGTTCTTTTCATGAACCACAGCGAGAGTCATTGCATGTCTGTCCTTTCCACAAACCACATATGGATCCACAACTGTCATTTCATGTGTGTTCTTTTCATGAACCATAGCTAGAGTCATTGCATGTTTGTTCTTCTGACAAACCACATAGGGATCCACCTGTGTGATTGCATGTGTGTTCTTTTCATGAACCACAGCTAGAGTCATTGAATGTCAGTTCTTCTCACAAACCACATAGGGATCCACCAGTGTGATTGCATGTATGTTATTTTCATGAACCACACCTAGTGTGATTGCATGTCTGTTCCTCTAAACAAACCACACATGGATCCACCTAGTGTGATTGCATGTCTGTTCTTTTCCCAAACCACACATGGATCCACCAGTGTCATTGCATGTGTGTTCTTTTCATGAACCACACATGGATCCACCTAGTGTGATTGCAAGTCTGTGCTTTTCACAAACCACACATGGATCCACCAGTGTCATTGCATGTCTATTCTTTTCATGAACCACGACTAGAGTCATCGCATGTCTGTTCTTTCCACAAACCACATATGGATCCACCAGTGTCATTTCATGTGTGTTCTTTTCATGAACCATAGCTAGAGTCATTGCATGTCAGTTCTTCTCACAAACCACATAGGGACCCACTAGTGTGATTGCATGTGTGTTCTTTTCATGAACCACATCTAGAGTCATTGCATGTCAGTTCTTCTCACAAACCACATAGGGATCCACCAGTGTGATTGCATGTCTGTTGTTTTTAATAAACCACACCAAGTGTCATTGCATGTCTGTTCCTCTAAACATACCACACATGGATCCACCCAGTGTCATTGCATGTCTGTTCCTTCCACAAACCACATATGGATCCACCAGTGTGATTGCATGTGTGTTCTTTTCATGAACCACACCCAGTGTCATTGGATGTGTATTCTTCTCATGAACCACACATGGATCCACCAGTGTCATTGGATGTGTGTTCTTTTCATGAACCATAGCTAGAGTCATTGCATGTGTGTTCTTCTAACCAAACCACGAATGGATCCACCAGTGTCAATTGCATGTCAGTTCTTTTCATGAACCACACCCAGTGTCATTGCATATCTGTTCTTTCCACAAACCACACATGGATCCACCAGTGCCATTGGATGTGTGTTCTTTTCAAGAACCACACCCAGTGTCATTGGATGTGTGTACTTCTCACAAACCACACATGGATCCACCAGTGTAATTGCATGTCTGTTCTTTTCATGAACCACACATGGATCCACCTAGTGTGATTGCATGTCTGTCCTTTTCATAAACCACACATGGATCCACCGGTGTCATTGCATGTGTGTTCTTTTCATGAACCATAGCTAGAGTCATTGCATGTCAGTTCTTCTCACAAACCACATAGGGATCCACCATTGTCATTGCATGTCTGTTTTTTCAGGAACCACACCCAGTGTCATTGCATGTCTGTTTCTCTAAACAAACCACACATGGATAAACCTAGTGTGATTGGATGTCTGTTCTTATCACAAACCACACATGGATCCTCCAGTGTCATTACATGTCTGTTATTTTCATGAACCACAACTAGAGTTATTGCATGTCTGTTCTTTCCACAAACCACATATGGATCCACCAGTGTCATTGCATGTGTGTTCTTTTCATGAGCCACATCTAGAGTCATTGCATGTCAGTTCTTCTCACAAACCACATAGGGATCCACTAGTGTGATTGCATGTGTGTTCTTTTCATGAACTATAGCTAGAGTCTTTGCATGTCAGTTCTTCTCCCAAACCACATAGGGATCCACCAGTGTGATTGCATGTCTGGTCTTTTTAATGAACCACACCCAGTGTCATTGCATGTCTGTTCCTGTAAAAAAACACATATGGATCCACCCAGTGTCATTGCATGTATGTTCCTTCCACAAACCACATATGGATCCACCAGTGTCATGGCATGTGTGTTCTTTTTATGAACCATAGATAGAGTCATTGCATGTCAATTCTTCTCACAAACCACATAAGGATCCACCATTGTCATTGCACGTCTATTCTTTTCATGAACCACACCTAGTTTGATTGCATGTGTGTTCTTTCCACAAACCACACATGGATCCACTAGTGTCATTGCATCTGTGTTCTTTTCATGAACCACGCCCAGTGTCATTGGATGTGTGTTATTCTCATGAACCACACATGGATCCACTAGTGTCATTGGATATGTGTTCTTTTCATGAACCACACCTAGAGTCATTGCATGTGTGTTCTTCTAAACAAACCACACATGGATCCACCAGTGTCATTACATGTCTGTTGTTTTCATGAACCACACCAAGTGTCATTGCATGTATGTTCTTTCCACAAACCACACATGGATCCACCAGTGCCATTGGATGTGTGTTCTTTTCATGAACCACACCCAGTGTCATTGTATGTTTGTTCTTCTCACAAACCACACACAAGTGTCATTGCATGTCTGTTCTTTTCATGAACCACACATGGATCCACCTAGTGTAATTGCATGTGTGTTCTTTTCACAAACCACACATGGATCCACCAGTGTCATTGCATGTGTGTTCTTTTCATGAACCATAGATAGAGTCATTGCATGTCAGTTCCAGCGTCATTGCATGTCTGTTCCTCTAAACAAACCACACATGGATCCACCTAGTGTGATTGCATGTCTATTCTTTTCACAAACCACACATGGATCCACCAGTGTCATTGGATGTGTGTTCTTTTCATGAACCGCAGCTAGATCCACCAGTGTCATTGGATGTGTGTTCTTTTCATGAACCACACCCAATGCCATTGGATGTGTGTTCTTTTCATGAACCTCACCAAGTGTCATTGGATGTGTGTTCTTCTCACAAACCACACATGGATCCACCAGTGTCATTGCATGTCTGTTCTTTTCATGAACCACACATGGATCCACCTAGTGTGATTGCATGTCTGTTCTTTTCACAAACCACATATGGATCCACCAGTGTCATTGCATGTCTGTTCTTCCCATGAACCACACCCAGTGTCATTGCATGTCTGTTCCTCTCAATAACCACATATGGATCCTAACCTTAGGAGAGCCCTAACTTTAGCCCCCCAATGGGTGGCCGTTAGACCGAGTCTTCTAGAAGGCACGCCCTAACATAGTTATTCTGCTTGACGATTGTTACATACCGTTCGATCGGTGCGCTTGGACGATTGGGATGGTCTTTGTGAGAGCGAACCGCGAGTAGGCTGTTCTGCGGCATGATTAGCCATGCTTTCTCTGGACAAACTGGTAACACCGGGCGCTCCACTGTTGCGAGTGTCACGACTCACGAGTTTAATGGGCCATATCCCAGTGTCACGTCCCCATTACTTCTCTTCCTCTCCATACTTCTCTTCCTTCCCCTTGAAGACACTTTCCCCACTTCACTCCCATCCTGCCGTAGCCGCAAGCCGAAGGCTCCTCCATCCCAATCTCCTCTCCGGCAGCCACCCCCTCCCCTCTTGCCATGGGTTCAAGGGGAGACGGCGAGGAAACGCATCGTGACGACAGGGATGGTGATTTCGATGTGAGTTGTCTCATCTCTATCTCTATCATCTGTGGCCAGTTATCTATTTTTTGAGCTACATCTACTTTGTTTACTCATGCGCGTATGATGTGTTAGGCGAACCAGACGATGTATGACTTCGACTATCATGGTTTAGTGGATGAAGAAAATCCTCTGCTATGTAAACATGGACATGTGCCCGCTAAATTTTTAGCGTTCGAAGGACGAAACGCAGGCAGGAGGTTTCTACGGTGTCAAGGACATCGTGCAATGATGCAAGGCGAAAGTTGCAGTGTTGTCAAATGGGTAGATCCAGAGTGGCCCAAATCGATGCAGAAAACGCTGGACAAACTATGGGATATGACTATTGAGTTGAAAGAATCTGTAGTCAGCTTACTTCTTGACAGTGTTGAGATGAAGCTATGGGACCCAGTTGACACGACCAAGCTTAACCGAGATCTCAGGAGGGTGTAATACAAGGTTAGCAAAGTCGAGAAGGAGAGGGACGTGGCGTTGGCCCTAAAGGCTAAAGCAGAGCAAGAACTGACTCAAGCAAGGACTGATCTTCACCAGGCCAAAGTCCTGCAGTTCACAACTACGAGTATTGACAAGTGCATGAGGAAAAATACAGAGAAACAATTGAAGCTCTGCAAGGAAGATGCTAAAAGGAAGGAGCAGACGAATCGATCCTTGCTCTTGTAGGAAGATGCGCATCGGGCTAAGATTAGGAAGATCAAGGAGATTTGTGATAACTAGTTCTATTTAGCTTGAGCTCCGTGCCTTTTTAAGTTGTAATAGTAGTACTTGTTGACCTAGCGGTCTGAACTAGTGGTCCCGGAGTTTTGGGAGGAAAAAAATTGCTCTCCCATTAGTCTGTCTTAACCTTGCATCACTTCCTTTTGTCTGATCATGGTGGTATTCTGACATTGGTGGTTTGTTTAAACGTAATCTACATGGATTGTGCCGCATGCAAATGGCACAGCCACAATTTATAAAGTGGAAGCATGTACACCCGGTTAATGGAGATCCGGGAGCTTCGCTAGACGCAGGGGATGCAGGAGTAGGGAGGCAGTGAGATAGATGGGCTCGAGCGTCTGGGCATTATCGGTTGCCATTGCTATTTATGTTGCCACGTCGTTGTGCAACATCTGAAATAAGTTGCTCCTTCGTGGAGTGTGGCAGCTTAAATAATTTATTTCTGTGCCACTTACATTCCGTCGTATTTGGAGACCTCCTGCCCCTCAGCAATCGTGGAACCGGTGCTGCGTGTTTTTAGATAGCAGTGGCACAATCACAATTTCGGATTCAACTACTGACTCAGGCGTTTCCAAACCCTAAGTCGCGGTACATTTTACTCAGAGAATGTGGGTAGATTGTTTCGCCCAGCAACATGCCACACACAGAGCTCCAAAATTTAACAGCATTACATATATAGGTTCAAGTTCAACACATTACTATGCATCTTCATTGCCATCAGCCTTCTTTCGTAGCCTGGGTGCCAAGCCTTCACGTCAACTGGCTTCTTCATTTCCTGCCTTCTTCCTCTTCCTCGATGCCAATTTTCTTAGCTTCACGTACTCTGCATCGCCGGGACAATGGGCACCAGAATCGTGTCCAGCATCATCTTTCCACTCGTTTTTAATTTCTTCGGGTAGCAAAATGACTGACCCGGCAGTCATGTTTCTAACTTTGTGGCGCTTCCTGTCAAAGAAACAAGACTGTTGCATAACTGCCCAATATCTACAGAGTAAATGAAACAAAAATTACAATTCAGCACAAACATGCGAACCACAAGAGACTTTTGCTTACCAGGAGCTAATTGGGTTCGAGCGACCACCCTGTCCAAGAATAGAAGGGCGACTCCCAGTTGCACCAGCTTCCACATCCAGTACATCACAATTCAGCTCAAACATGCAAGCCGAAGCATACCTTTTCATCAACCCAATTAGCTGACTGTCACACGTTAGAGGAACCATGATGCCACGTTCATCCACGAAGCTGAACTTTGCAGTATGCTTCAGCCATAATTCATGATGATTACACAGAGCAGTAACCATACCAGATATAGTGCAGATCTGCGCAGGCGCTTCTTCCATCATGATACAATGGTGCCCATACCACTTGACCTTAGAGTCGTACCTGAAGAGGACTACCGTAACTAGGTAAGGGTGGTCCGTGGAGATCCCACTTGACAGAAAACTATGGACAAAATATGTTTGTCAGCATTGGGCTAACCAACAATTTGAGGTTCAATAGCCAGCTAGAAGTTATAATTAGTGCGAATAGCAAAGAGAAGGGTAGCTCACCCACTTGTAGCCAGAACTTTTTCTTCCTTGGTAGTAGGATCTGCCATCCTCCGAGCTGCTCGGCTCGTCGGCGGCGGAGGCGGGCTAGAGCCTCGCAACGACGGCTACGGCATGCGCCATTGGAGCTCAGGATCAGCGACTGGGCGCAGCAACTAGGCACAGCAACTTGGCACCGGAAGTCAAATGTCTGAAGGGACCGTCCTGCCTGGAGGGTGGATTCCGACGCTGCCGATGCTAGGAGAAAGGTGGGAATGGATTTGTGAAATTGGTCAACGCATCCAATCCACTTAGCTACTCGATTTGCCTAAGAGGTTGCCACGTTGGTGCTCGCATCACGGACAGATGACCGACATGAGGGTCCCGACCGTCTACTTCACGGGGCAGTTTAACAGAATGTTTGAATTTGGCAAGGGTCAGATGAGTTTGCCTCAAAATGGCCCCTCTCAGTAGTTGGCGGCCCAACATTTCGAAACGCGGAAATTTTAGGCAACTTAGGTATCGCCATGCACTGGCATGTGAACTTTGGTACCACAGATGAACATGCCCCCAACAAAGCAGTAGCAACCAGCTCCACCGACAAAGCAGCAGCCGAAGAAACCAGCAAAGCCAGTAGTTGCGGCCGAGCAAATGTCGATCACGGATATGATGAAAATATCCACTACTGCCTCTAAGAAAAATCCATATAGGCAAGTGACACTGCACGTGAGTCCAGCTGCGACCATGGTTAGCGCCTGAAGGGGTTCCGTGGCAGAAAACAAAAAAAATCCTACTACGAGAACGCACCAACCGAAGATCTATCTATGGAGAAGTACAATAATAAGAGGTATACAATGATCATACCTTTGAAGACCGAAAAGCGGGATTACATCCCCGCACAAACGTTGCTGAAGAAGCCGAGTGTCGCAGAACTCAAGGTCTAGAAGTCTTCAAGCGTCCAACACCACTAGTGCTGGTGCCTCGTCGAGTTTTAGACGTGTACGGTGTAAAGACGTCTCCCGGGCCCCGGTTCAGCAAGGCAGCGGAAGAAGAAGCTCTGAACCGATTCCAGTAGCACAACGACATGCATTGGCTTGAGAAAACTCTAGCTCGTAGAGAATATTCCAAACTTGGGAACACACTTGAGAGGGAGAGAGATAATGGCAAAGGACAATTGTGGGATCGATTTGGGGAGAGGGGTGCTTCGCTTTATATAGGTGGAAGGGAGGCACTACCTCCCTTAAAGTCCTGATGTGGGACTAAAAGGAGGGAGGAGGCGGCCGACCAGCCCTCCCATATGGGCCCCATGTGGTGGGAGGCCCACTAGGGCTGGAGCCCCCCTCTAGCCTTCCCTAGGGCACAACCCCCTCTTGGGCCTTCTCCGATGAGGCCCATTTAGGTGGACTACCCAATAAATCCATTTTAAATAATATTTTTAATATTAATTCATTTAATTAATATTAAATACATATTATTTAATACCTATCACTCTGAAACACCTTTTGGACCCCTTCGATCATCACCGGATATCCTCGAAACACTATCGATATCTCACTAGAACAATTCTGGAGTTCTCTCTTCCTATTTCTCTTTTGGTAGCGGATCAACCCGAAACGTCTCTACCCTTAAGCATGACACTTATACGGTTCGGGAATATTCATACATGATTGAGAAATCTCTTTGATCAATGACCAACAACGGTATTTGGAAACACATGATAACCCCTGCATATTCCATGAATTTGGTTGTTCGCTTGAACCTTCTAAACGTCGAGTCTTATTCATTTTGCACAATGACACCTGGTTTATCCAATACCTGATCTCATGTATCCATATATAGTTCGATCTTGTTACTGACAAACATGTTTACTCATTTTTGTGATATTAAATCCTCGTGACCTAGTCACATGCTTGCAAGCTCAATGATGCAACCTCACCAAGTGGGCCTAGAGTATCTATCCATCACTCGGATAGGAAAATCCCGATCTCGATCCATACGCCTAAACTATTCCTCTAGAATACCTGACGCACACCTTTATATCCACCTAGTTACAGTCATGGCGGTTGATGTGATCAAAGTAGTAGCAGGAGATACTAATTAATCATGACCTCACGGTCAAAGGATTAAGTCACTATGCTTTTCTATATATCGCAATGTTGAACATTGTGATTGGATCATATTGCAATTCTATCGTCAGGTGTGTCCATCACTTCATTAAGTGACCTCGTTGCTAGTTGACCTTTTAGCCAAATCATGATCGGGAAACCTCGATCATCATATGCCCAACGAACTAGTACTAGAGGGTACTAGGGACCTGTTTGTTTATATACCACACCTGTACTAATGATTCTGCTTAATAGAGTTATAGCATGATACAAAACTATTATGAACATTAGATATATATCAATAAAACAACTTTATCTATTGGCCTCTAGGTCATATCTCCTTCAGTATCCCACTTGCACTACAATACAATTACACTAGTTTACATCAGGCAATAAACTAACACCAGTAGCATCACGGTGTTGATCATGCTTTTCCTGTGGAAGAGGCTTTGTGAATGGATCAGCTACATTCACATCTGTATGTACTTTGCAAACCCTAATGTTACCATTTTCTATGTCATATCTTATTACATGGTAATGTTAGTGTATGTGTTTGGCCATGGAGTGGAACCTCTGGTCCTTCGCATTCGCAATGGCCCCCATGTTGTCGCAGTAGATGCACATAGGGTCTTGCACGCTTGGGAACACTCCAAGTTCAGTAATGAACTTCCTCATCCAAACAACTTCATTAGCTACTTTTGTGGAAGCCATGAACTTCGACTCCATTTTAGATTGAGCCACCGAGCTTTGTTTCCCGCTCCTCCAGCGCACCGCGCCACCATTCACCAGAAACACGTACCCTGTTTGAGACTTTGAGTCATCTGGATCAGTGTCGAAGCTTGCATCCAGGTAACCTGTTATGGAAAGTTCATCTTCACGTCCTCCAAAGACTAGAAGCATATACTTAGTTCTTCTCAAGTACTTGAGGATATTCTTAATTGCATTCCAATGAACTGACCTAGGGTTGATTTGGAAATGGCTCATCAAGCTAAGAGCCAAGGCTACATCTGGTCTAGTGCTTAGCATGGCATACATGATGGAGCCAATGGCCGAGGCCTAAGGAATGTCTCTCATTGCTTCTCTATCATGATTCATTACTAGGAACTGAGTCACACTCAACTTATTACCTTCCATGATCGGCAATGAACCCTACTTTGCCTGATCCATTCTGGATCGTACTAGAATATTTTCTAGGTAAGTGCTTTGACCAAGAGCTAGCAGACACTTTGATCTATCTCTATAGATCTTAATGCCTAAAATGTAGGCAGCTTCACTCATGACCTTCATATAGAATTTACAATTTAAATACTCTTTCACGCTACTTAGAAGATTCACGTCATTCCCTATTAACAATATGTCGTCCACATATAGTACCAGGAATGCCACTGAACTCTCATTCACTTTCTTATATATATGCAGGCCTCTTCAGCATTTTGGACAAATCCAAAACTTTTGATGACTTCATAAAATCAAAGATTCGAGCTCTGAGATGCTTGCTTCAGTCCATAAATGGACCTCTGAAGTTTGCACACTTTACCAGCATCATCTGAATTGACAAAACCCTCCAGTTGCATCATATACAACTCTTCCTCAATGTTGCGATTCAGGAAGGTGGTTTTTTCATATCCATCTTCCATATTTCATAATCAAAATGTGCAGCAACTGCTAGTAGAATCTGAATAGACTTTAGCTTCGCTATGGGAGAGAATGTCTATTTGTAGCCAATTCCTTGAATTTTTAGGAAACCTTTTGCGACAAGTAGAGCTTTGTAGACATTGACATTTCTGTCAGCGTCCGTATTTTTCTTGAAGATCCACTTATTCTCTACGAGCTTTTGGGCTTCGGGAATATCCACCAAGGTCCATAATTGGTTGTCATACATGGACTCCATTTCGGATTCCATGGCTATTTTCTATTTCTCGGATTCAGGGCCTTCCATTGCTTCTGTGTTGGTTGCAGGTTCATCATGTTCCACCATCATGACCATGTTCACAAGATAAACGTACCATTTAGGGGCAACACGTTTTATTTTTTACCTGCGTGGTTCGATAGCTATCTCCTCATGAGGTTCATGATCATCATCATTCGCCCCCACTTCAATTCATAAGGGTGGCTCCGGAACAGCTTCCGTTGCGACACTCGGTATTTGAAGATCAGGGTCGATAATCTCATCGAGTTCTATCTTCCTTCCACTTACACCTTTCGCGAGAAACTCTTTCTCGAGGATGGTACCATACTTTGTGACAAACGTTTTTCCCTTAACTTTGTTGTAGAAAGTATATCAAATAGTCTCCTTTGGATATCCTACAAAGATGATTTTTTCTGCTTTAGTTTTGAGTTTGTCAGATTGTAGTTTCTTAACGTAAGACTCACATCCCCAAACCTTCAGGAAAGACAACTTTGGCTTAGTGTCATGCCATATATCATACGGTGTTGTCTTCATAGACTTGGATGTCACTCTATTTAAAATGAATGCACCAGTCTCAAGTGCATATCCCCAGAATGATATAGATAAGTCGGTGAGAGACATAATAGACCACATGGTATCCAACAGGGTGTGATTACGTTGCGCAAACACACCATTACACTATGGTGTTCTAGCCGACGTAAGTTGTGGTACAATGCCACAAGCCTTCAGATGTGTGTCAAAATCGTGACTCAAATACTCGCCCCCTCGATTAGTACAAAGGTAATTGATTTTCTTGTCAAGTTGATTCTCAACTTAACTCTAAAATTCTTTGAACTTTTCATAGGTTTCAGACTTATGCTTCATTAAGTAGATATACTCGTATCTACTCAAATTGTTACTGAAGGTGACTAAGTAACGATAACCATTGCACATGGAGACACTCATCGGTCCACATACATCAGAATGTATGACTCCCAATAGGTCTGCAGCCCGTTCCATCATACCATTGAACGACGTCTTGGTCATCTTGCCCATATGGCACGGCTCACAAGGATCGAGAGATACAAAATCTAAGGATTCCAAAAGTCCATGTGAATGGAGTTTCTCATGCGTTTTACACCGATATGACTGATGACAATGCCACATATACATGGAATTATCATTACCATGCTTGCATCGCTTGGCATCTATGCTATGGATGTGTGTGTGTCATCATAATCAACATTTAATAAGAATAAACCTTCACTCTGTCACGCATGAGCATAAAACACATTAATCATATAAATGGAATAACCATCTGTCTCTGATTTAAATGAATAACGGTCTTGCAAAAAGCAAGACCCACTAACAATATTCATCCTCAAGGACGGTACATAGTAACACTGATTCAATAATAAAACTATTCCTGAAGGGAGACACAAAGGGAGAGTGCCGACAACCATCACATCCACCTTATGGCCATTGCCGACACACATCGTCACCTCGTCCTTCACCAAGTGTCCGCTATTCTACAACTCCTCCTAAGAGTTACAAATATGGGCAACAGAGCCGGTATGAAATACCCAAACATTGATCTTGGCACTTTTGAGGAAAACATTTATAACATGTATATCATATATACTTTTCCTCTTTGGCAACGATCTTGCCAGTCTTCTTATCATCCATGTACTTAGAGCAGTTGCGTTTCCAGTGACCCTCACCCTTCTAGTAGTATCACGTGGCGTCGACCTTGGCCTTGGGATCCCTAGAGGAGGAGGCAACAGGCTTGCCTTCCTTCTTGGGTTTGCCCCTCTTGCCCTTGCCCTTCTTGGTGGATTTCTTGAAGTCAATAGTCTTGTTGACCATCAAGATGTTGTGCTCCTTCTTGATTTCCACCTCAGCGTGCTTGAGCATGGCTAACAACTCAGACTCTTGTAGCTAGGGGGCAGAGAATGCATCACCCTATCAACTACTAGCTTGTCATTGATTTTGCAATCAAGATCGTTCAGGCATTGAACATAGACAGACATTTTGACCACGTGCTCACTCAAGATGCTGTGCTCTTCAATTTTGGCAGAGAAGAAGAGGTTCGAAACCTCATACCACTCAAACCTAGCTTGAGGTGAAAAGATGGCCTCGAGATCGGTGATGATTTCGAAGGAACTATTGTTCTCAAAGCGCTTCTTCAGGTCACCCTCCATGGCATAGAGCATGCCACTCTAGACACATGTGTTATCATTGGTCTTCTACCGATAAACATTTTTACCAGCCTAAGAGGCGTTGGCAGCGGGTTGGTCACCTAACGCGGCTTCAAGTATGTAGGTGATGAGTGCATAATTGCATCATGTTTTATATTATTATTTTGCATTGTAGTTATAGGATCTTGGTATTTTATGACGTTCGCATGCACATTTTATGTCTGTTTTCACCAGGATCAGGACAGATGATGGATACAATGGACACAATTCTTGGAGTAGTTGTACTAGGGAGAAAAGGAGTCAAAAACAACATAAATCGCTTATTTGGGAAATATCGATAACACCAGAAGAAAACCTGAAGCGATCAAGGCGTCCAGAGAGTTTGACGACCAACTATACAGCGGGAATAATTTTCTGGCCGTATAGTTCCCGTCGTATAGTTGGCGCCGCCACTGCCTCCTCAAATAGTTTCACCCCATGCAACTAGATCAGAGAGATGACATACAGAATAACCAGAAATCACCGAAACCTCACCTCCGGAAGGCATCTGGAGGGGGAACTTGTCCACCGGGGATCTATCTTAGCCCTGTGCAGATCCAGGAGGCTAAGGCATCGATCTTCATCACAAACCGCTGCATCACCACCATCTCCGTCCATCCCATCTACATCTTGTCTAGATCTTGTTGTAATTTCCGTACTCGTTGAGGATTTATACAAGTAATATTCTTCTATGATAGATTCTATTGTCTTTGCCATGATGTTGATTGCCTCCATGTCTGAGTAAATCATTAGTTCTTGGGGAGATGGAGAAACCCTAGTATGAGATTGAAATAAGATAAAGTTTATTATGATATTCATCGTTGTGATCATGTGTTAGATTGTCTTCATCTTGATGTTGGGAGAAGTCGACCTCTCAATATTTGCCTCTGGGGACTTGATGGAGAGAACTACTTGTTGGTAGACAGAGGTGTGTTAGCACTTATAGTGACTATAAAGCTGTTGGCACCCCTTACGTATCAACTTGGGAACCGATGAAACTCATGGAACACTATCCATGCCATGGGATACGTCCTACAAGATTAAGTCCCTTACTCGCGCAATAATTGGATTAATGTCGATAACTAACTATTGTGGTTATGAGGATGATGTGAGCAGTGGTTGTTGCCTATTTGTCCAAATATGGAGTTCCTCCCACACATACATAGTTGAGACTATTCATGATAATAATCTTTACCTTAGTTCTTTATAATGCTAGAGGTGTATCCGCTACTCCCTGAGAACGCCTTCCCCTATTGTAGTTCCAATCTCTTTTACATATGCGATACTTACTTTCTATGTTCAGTGTTTTACTTTACTTATTGCTTCTCTTATACCAAAAACTCAAAAACACCTTTTTTACACAATATTCACATTTTATCTTGTTACTTAGAACTTTATTTAGCATTTCTATTGTAGTATTTATTTCAAGAGTTGTTAGACTTTAGACTCCTGCTCCCTGTGGGATCGATATCTTTATTTTGAAAATAGCTACAAACGATCTGTCACTTCCAGTCATCAAGCTATTTTCTGGCGCTATTGCCGGGGAGCTAAGCGTTGTAGGTATTTTAGTTTTTGCTTATTTATTTTAGTATTGCTAAGTTTTTTTTGAGTTACAGGTTTCCACCAACATGATGGAGTTTGAGCATAAGGCTAGTGCTAACTCACTCAGCCATTTTGGGAAGCCCTATGATATTTATAAAAGAGACAACTCCAACGAGAAGACGAGGGGGTTTGAAATAAATCCTCTACTACTTGGTATTATACACAAGATGCAATTTACTGGAGATGAAGAAGATCCTGATCCATATGAGCATATTGCATGTTTCAAAGATATGTGTGGCACTTTCCAATTACCGGGATATACCGCTAATGAGGTAAGTGTTAAACTTTTTAGTTAGACTTTGACTAGTACATCTCTCTCATGGTATAGATCTCTATCCTCAGAAGCCACTACTAGTTGGGATAATTTAGCCAGTGAGTTTCTAGCAAAATATTATCCATTATCAAAATCTTTTGGAATCAAGTGTCTTATAATGACTTGGAGGAACCGTCCTAATGAAGGACAAGTAAGAGCTTATATCAGATTTACAGATTTACTTAATCTATGTCCTCGTCATGATTTTCCTGAATGGTATTTATTGCATATCTTTTATGGCGGTTTAATTGAACCTAATAAAATTGAACTAGACTCTTTCACGGAAGGAGCCTTTATGAATCTTCCTATAACTAAATCTTGGACTTTACTTAATGGAATTCGCAATCATAGAGTCTCATGGAATTTTGGTCTAGGAAGAGAAGGAGGCATAGAAATAGATTATGATTGTATTCATGACAATAATAAAAAGGGCCATGTTAAATAATTATCTAAGGAACTAAGTTTAGATTCAGATCTTGTGTTGCATGTTGTTAAAGCTTTTACAGAACACATCAAAGCTCCAAAATATGGTTTGGTCAAGTATGATCTACCACCCGAACCTGAGAAGAAAAGAGAAGTTAAAGCAACACTGGCCTCCCTAGAACCAATATATGAGATGCCTTTCCCTAACACTACATAGAAGCATATTTTTGAATATGAACATGTCAAAGAAGTACAGGAGAAGAAGGAAGAGGAAAGTATGCCAGAAGTTGTGGAACATCTGGAAGAACCCAAAGATGAAGAGGTAACCAAGGAAGCAATTATGGCTATGTATGCACATTGTAACATAGTTGAACTTGATAAAGAGACTTCCGTATTGGTTGAAGGTAAAATAAAGGTAAAAGATGTGGGTAAGCATATTCTTCCCTGCATATTTAAGGAAACCTCGCATTGGTTTATGTGATCTTGGCACCGAAGTTAATGTTATATCTTATGATTTTTATTTATAAATAAAAGAAGAAATAGAATCGGCTACAATTGAAAATACTGATATGACAATCATGTTAGCCAATAAAACTCTTAGAATTCCAATGGGAGTAGTTGAAGATGCAACTGTCACAATTGGCAATAAAAACTTTCCTATCGATTTTGTAGTTGTTGGTATGTCAGCTGACACTCTTTGCCCAATTATATTTGGAAGAAACTTTTTGAGTGATGTAGGTGCCAAAGTTGACTTCGAAACATAGATTGTGTCTCTTAAGCTTGGGGAAGCGGAAAAAGAATTCCACTTTTCCAAATCTAAGGACAAACCTCTAATAGAAGAAGAAGAGAAAGAGAAAACTATTGAGGAAATGGCAGCTCTCTTCTTTAGTGATCAAAAAGAAGAAATAAATGAAGACTTAAATTATGAAGAAATAGTTATGGAGGACAAGTCCCTAGAAGAACTAGAAGGTGAATTCGATTCACTTCCCATTATAGGGCCTCCAACTAATGAGGCTTTTGAAGAGACAGAAAAGAGAGGGGACGAGGAATTACCACCCCAGAATTGAAGACTCTACTAGATAATCTTAAATACAGATTTTTAGATGATACAAATAAATTTCTTGTTATTATTAGTGCTAAACTTTCTGGAGATGAAGAAGAAGAACTCATGAAAATACTTAAGGAACATCACAAGGCCTTTGGGTACTCAATGGATGATTTGAAGGGCATTAGTACCATGATAACCGTCCATCGAATATTCATGGAGGAAGGTGCTTAACCAGTTGCGGAATTTAATGGAAGATTGAAGCCTGAAATGAAGGAAGTGGTAAGAAAAGAAATAGTACGTCTATTGGACGCATGTATAATCTATCATGTAAAAGAAAGTGAATGGGTAAGTCCTGTTCATTGTGTCCCTAAGAAGGGTGGTTTCACTGTTGTTCCTAACGAAAACAATGAATTGATACCTACTAGAACTATTGTTGGACATAGGATGTGTATAGATTTCAGGAAATTGAATAAAGAAACTAGGAAAGATCACTATCCTTTATTGTTCATAGATCAAACTTTAGAAAGTTTAGCAAACCACACTCATTTTTGCTACTTGGACGGATACTCTGGTTTTTCTCAGATAGCTGTTCATCCTGATGACCAACTTAAAACAACTTTGATTAGCCCTTATGGTTTACATGCTTACCATCGTATGTCTTTTGGTTTATGTAATGCTCCAGCTACTTTTCAAAGATGCATGACTGCTATTTTTGTGGATTTTGTAGAACTAATAATGGAAGTATTTATGGATGACTTTTCTGTCTATAGAACTTCGTTTACTAGTTGCTTGGATAATCTTAAAAGAGTTTTACAGTGTTGCAAAGAAACCAATCTTGTTCTAAACTTGGAGAAGTTCCATTTTATGGTCAAATAAGTTATAGTCCTTGGACATAAGGTATCAGGTAAGGGAATTGAACTGGGTAGAGCTAAGGTTGAGGCCATAGAGAGAATTCCACAACCTAGGGATATAAAAGGTATAAGAACTTTCCTTGGTCATGTGGGTTTTTATAGAAGGTTCATTAGAAATTTCTGTGGAATATCTAAACCTTTGACTAACCTTCTACAAAAGGGAGTAAGATTTAATTTTGATGATAAATGTCTTGTAGCCTTTGATAAACTTAAATATGCTTTATCGCATGTTCCTATCATTAAACCACCTATCTGGGATATGACTTTTGACTTAATACGTGAAGCTAGTGATGATGCTGTAGGAGTAACTCTGGGACAACATATAGGTCGCATATTTAATATTATACATCATGCTAGTAGAACACTTAATAGTGCTCAAAATAATTATCCTAAGGAAGAGAGGGAACTTTTTGCTGTATTTTTCTCTTGCGATAAATTTCGTTCTTATATAGTTGATGCAAAAGTAAGAGTTCGTACGGATCGTGATGGTTTAAAAGAACTCCTCGAGAGGAAAAATCATAAGCCAAGGCTGATCCGTTGGATCCTTTTACTTCAAGAATTTGAGTTGCAGATTATGCAGAGGCAAGAGATAAAGATGTTGGATGCAGTGTCCATATTCACCCAGCAAGACACCAATCTTATTGAGAGGAACTTTAGTCCTGGTGATTTTCGTTTCTGAGAATTATTAAATGAACTTAGGTCAATTCCTCCAAAAGAGAAGAAGTCTTTGTTATTGGAGGAGCTAGTCATCCCCGAATAACTAAACGGTAAGTGTTCTTACTCAAATAAGTGATTTGTTTTCACAAATTTTACTCCTAAATTTTTTGCCTTTAAATTCCTCATGTTTTTCTGAAGTTTCTGAAGGTTTTACCAACTATACGGTCGCAACTATATGACCGGAGAAAAATCTCCGGCCGTATAGTTGGTCGTTAAACCTTCTGTATCTTCTTTGCAAAATTGTTCTGTTGTCTGGAAACTATACTGTCGCAACTATACGACCGAAAAAAAATCTCTGGCTGTATAGTTGGTCGTTAAACTCTTAGACAATTTTGATTTTCGTGTTTGGATCTATACGGTCGCAACTATACGGCCGGAGAAAATCCTCCTGCCATATAGTTGGTCATTAAACTCTCAGACATCTTTCGGTTTCCATTTTTGTTTTTGAAATAAAAACGGTTTTGTTGGTTCCAAGTCGGTAACTTAATCGACCTAGACTCAGGATATTTGGAAATATCTACCTGAAACCAACTATATGGCTGGAACTATACGAGCCGTGCCCGTATAGTTGGTCGTTACACGATAGCACTCCTCCAAATCCGCGATTTCTTCTCCTATTCCGTTAAGATTCTTTTCTTGGGCGTGAATTTGGTGTTTCTCGCGAGTTTTACCGACCTCTGACCCCCTTATATACTGCCATTGTCCCTCTCTCTAATCATAATCTCCAGAAACCAATCTACCTCTTATTTATACGTGAGGACACACAAACCAAGGGACAGAAGTCAAGGAGAGAAGTTCCTATGGAGATCGGGAGCAATAGTGAGTAAGGCAAGGATATCAAGATTATCCCTATGGAGTTCCTTGACACCGACAATGAACGTTGGAAGAGGGAGTTGAAAGCCCTTGAGCGGAAGATTGAAGAGATGGACAAGGAGATGCTGGGGACACCCAAGCATCTTCGATTGCTGCGACTTTATCTTGATAAACTTGATGAAGATATTAAGCAAACAACCGAATCAGGTTTTTCTATGAGTCTTAAAGCGATTCAAACCCTTCAAGATAACAATGAGCTCATTAAAGAACAAGTGAAAGTGCTGGAGAGGAATAATCTTTTCTACAAGTTGCGTGTTAAAGAGTTAGAAGTTGTCAATCAATCCCTCCGCCTCAGGCTGGCCCGTGAAGAGAAGATACCACATGCCATGGCTCCTCAACAATCTACAATAATCACGGTATCAAATAATTGCAAGGGATTATTTGATCCCGCCTGGCTTGATTCCAAGCTTAGGGAGATCTTTAAGACCTTGTAATCTATCTTTATAGTTTTATATTACTGTTTTAGTTTTGCATTAGTTCAAACTAGAAATAAAGTTTGCATCATTAGAATTCACTTCAGGAATAGTCGATCCCTTTTATGAAATTCCAAGTTTATTATCATATATGGAGCAATGTTGAGTTTGTGTTTGTCCTATTGGATATATGAATGGCTTGAGTATAATTTTACTTGCACTTGATGATAGCAATAGGAGTATTCCACACCATTGGTATTAATGGAACATACAAAGATAATTTGGTCAATATGTTATAAGTACATGGTTTGATTTACAAAGAAAGAAAAATTATCTAATTAGTTAAGTCAAAAAACAAACCTTGAACAAAGGAAATTAAAAGTGCTATCAAATTAGAGTGAGAACAAGACGAGGTAGAATATTCAAGCTATAAAAAGATTGCTTCATATACAATTGGAATTTGGTAATTGAGATTGTAAAACTTTGAATTCCTACATGAAGTGGAATGTATGGCTAGCTCCTTTGCACAAAATTTAAACAAAACTATGAGCATATATATATAAGGAGAGAAGAAAAAGAGCGAATGTGCAAAGAGCAAATAGGCATACACCACTATATTATAGTATGACAAAGAGATGTTTTGAGATTTTGAATCCCAAGTGAATATGTTAATCCTAAAACACTTGGGACTACCTCGCTAACGCATTTGGTTGAACTAAATACTTTTACATCATACTGAGCGTGATCTTTTGTGAACTGTTAAATGCTAAGGTGTGGAAGCCTGTGATGAGTGCATATTTGCATCATGTTTTACACTACTATTTTGTATTGTAGATGTAGGATCTTGGTATTTTACGGCGCTCGCGCGCATATTTTATGTCTGTTTTCACCAAGGTCAGGACAGATGATGGATCCAATGGATACAATTCTTAGAGTAGTTGTATTATGGAGAAAAGAAGTAAAAAACAACGTAAATCACTTATTTGGGAAATATTAATAATACCAGAAGAAAACCCGAAGAGAACAAAGGAGACAGAGGGTTCAACGACCAACTATACGACCGGAATAAATTTTCCGGCCGTATAGTTGGCGCCGCCTCCGCCTCCTCAAATAGTTTCACCCCATGCAACTGGATCGCAGAGATGACATACAGAACACCTAGAAATCGCTGAAACCTCACCTCCGGAAGGCATCTTGAGGGGAACTCATCCACCGGGGATCCATCTTCGCCCTGTGCAGATCCATGAGGCTAAGGCATCAATCTTCATCATCCACCGCTGCATCACCACCATATCCATCCATCACATCTACGTCTTGTCTAGATCTTGTTGTAATTTCCATACTCGTTGAGGATTTATACAAGTACTATTCATCTATGATAGATTCTATTGTCATTGCCATGATGTTGATTGCCTCCATGTCTGAGTAGATCATTAGTTCTTGGGGAGATGGAGAAACCCTAGTATGAGACTGAAATAAGATAAAGTTTATTATGATATTCATCGCTGTGATCATGTGTTAGATTGTCTTCATCTTGATGTTGTGAGAAGTCGAGCTCTCAATATTTGCCTCTTATGGGGACTTGATGGAGGGAACTACTTGTTGGTAGACGAAGGTGTGTTAACACTGACTATAAAGCTGTTGGCACCCCTTACGTATCAACTTGGGAACTGAGGAAACTCATGGAACACTATCCATGCCATGGGATATGTCCTACAGGATTAAGTCCCTTAATACACTACAAGAAAAGTTTCCTTTCACAACGAATTGGCCCAACGGTCGTCGTAGAAGGCGCGTCTTCCGCAACAAAATTCTCGGCTAGACCATGGCCGATGGAAAACTTTTTTTTTGCAGTTTCGTGGCCCTCTACTACGAAGGATCTACTAAAAACATGGTGGAAGCTCGGCTAGCACGTGGTAGAAGCAATATTTTTGTTTCCTCGCACGATGTTGACTCGCCGAAGTCTTTTGAGGCATGTGGGTCCCGGACGTCAGTGTCTCTAGCGGACCATACTTTTCGGTCGTGCCTCCCTGATTTGAACTCGATAACATTGCTCGAGGCGTCTGCCATTTAGTCAGGCTACTAGGTCCCACATGTCAGCCTCTCATGATGGAATTTTTTTCCTTCGCTCACGCTACCCTGTTCTGAAGTTGACAGCGCTGCTCGATGCATCTACCGTCTAATCAACCTCCTGGGACCCACATGTCATCCTCTCATTAGAAGAAACGTGTGTATGATGGAATTTTTTCCTTCGCTGGCGCTACCCTGTTCCGAGTTGATAGCGCTGCTCGATGCATCTACCGTTTAACCAACCTCCTAAGCCCCACATGTCATCCTCTCATTAGAAGAAACATGTGTATGATGGATTTTTTCCCTTGGCTCGCGCTACCCTGTTTCGAACTTGATAGCGTTGTTCGATGCATCTACTGTTTAATCACGATGATGGGCCTCACATGTCATCCTCTCATTTGAAGAAACGTGTGTATGATGGATTTTTTACCCTCTGTCGCGCCTTCGTGTTCCGAACTTGATAGCGTTGCTCGCTGCATCAGCCTTTTAATCAAACTCATGGACCCCACATATCATCCTCTCATTATAATAAACGTGTGTATGATATAATTTTTTCCCTCGGTCACGCCTCTGTGTTCCAAACTTGATAGTGTTGCTCGCTGCATCAGCCGTGCTGGTGGGTTCCTTATGTCAGTCTCACATTAGAAGAATCGTGAGTATGACAGACTTTTTTTTTCTACTCTAGCGCCACGCTGTTCCTAACTAGATAGCGTTGCTTGACGAATCTGCCATTTGGTCACGCAGCTAGGCCCCACATGACCTCTCATTAGAAGGATCGGTTGTATGATTGACTTTTTTCTCTGCTCGCGCTCCGTGTTTCGAACTTGATAACGTTGCTCGCTGCATCAGCCATTTTTCAGGCTGCCGCGTCCCCCATGTCAGCTCTCGTTGGAACAAATGTGTGCATGATGGAATTTTCTCTCGCCCGCACCTCCCTGTTTCGAACTTGGCAACGTTGCTCGATACATCACCCGTATAAGGCTGCGCTGGTAGGACCCACATGTTGGTCTATCTCTAAATGAAATGGGGTGTATGTATGGGGCTTGTTCGTCTGCGGTACCAAAGTTCGCAGGCCAGCGCATGGCGGTACCTAAGTTGCCTGAAATTACCGCGTTTCGAAAAGTTGGGCCGCCAACTACTGAGAGGGGCCATTTCGAGCAAACTCATCTCACCCCTGCCAAATTCAAACATTCCGTTAAACTGGCCCATGAAGTAGACGGTCGAGACCCACATGTCGGTCATCTGTCCGTGACACGGGCACCAACGCGGCAAACTCTTAGGCAAATCGAGAAGCTAAGTGGATTGGATGCGTTGACCAATTTCACAAATCCATTCCTAGCTTTCCCCTAGCACCGGTAGCGTCAGAATCCACCCTCCAGGCAGGACGAACCCTTCGGACATTTGACTTCCGGGGCCAAGTTGCTGCGCCCAGTCGCTGATACCGAGCTCCAATGGCGCATGCCGTAGCCGCCATTTCGAGGCTCTAGCCCGCCTCCGCCGCCGACGAGCCGAGCAGTTCGGAGGATGGCAGATCCTACTATCAAGGAAGAAGAAGTTCGGGCTACAAGCGGGTGAGCTACCCTTCTCTTTGCTATTCGCACTAATTATAACTGCTAGCTGGCTACTGAACCTCAAATTGTTTGTTAGCCCAACGCTGACAAACATATTTTGTCCACAGTTTTATGTCAAGTGGGATCTGCTGGGACCCCCTTACCTGGTTACGGTAGTCCTCTACAGGTACGACTCTAATGGCAAGTGGTATGGAAGACATTGTTTCACGATGGAAGAAGCGGCTGCACGGATCTGCACTATATCTGGTATGGTTGCTGCTCTGTGTAATCATGTTGAATTATGGCCGAAGCAGACAGCAAAGTTCAGCTTCATGGATGAACGTGGCATCATGGTTCCTATAATGTGTGACAGTCAGCTAATTGGGTTGATGAAATGGTATGCTTCGGCTGCCATGTTTGACCTGAAATGTCATGTACTGGATGTGGAAGCTGCTGCAACTGGGAGTCGCCCTTCTATTCTTGGACAGGGTGGTTGCTCGAACCCAATTAGCTCCTGGTAAGCAAAGGTCGTTTGGGGTTCGCATGTTTGTGCTGAATTGTAATTTTTGTTTTATTTACTCTGTAGATATTTGGCAGTTATGCAATAGTCTTGTTTCTTTGACAGGAAGAGCCGCAAGGTTAGAAACATGACTGTCAGGTCAGTCATTTTGCTGCCTGAAGAAATTAAAAATGAGTGGAAAGATGATGCTGGACACGACTCTGGTGCCCATTGTCCCGGTGATGCAGAGTACGTGAAGCTAACAAAATTGGCAACGAGGAAGAGGAAGAAGGCAGGAAATGAAGAAGCCAGTGGACGTGAAGGCTTGGCACCTATAGTAATGTGTTGAACTTGAACCTATATATATGTAATTCTGTTAAATTCTGGAGATCTGTGTGTGGCACGTTGCTGGGCGAAACAATCTACCCACGTTCTCTGAGTAAAATGTACCGCGACTTAGGGTTTGGAAACGCCCGAGTCAGTAGTTAAATCTGAAATTGTGATTGTGCCACTGTTATCTGAAAACAAGGATCCACCGGTTCCACGATTGCTGAGGGGCAGGAGGTCTCCAAATACGATGGAATGTAAGTGGCACAGAAATAAATTATTTAAGTTGCCACACTCCACGAAGCAGCAACTTATTTCAGATGCTGCACAACAACGTGGCAACATAAACAACAATGTTCTCACTGATAACGCCCAGATGAGGAGGAAATCGGTACCACTTTCTGGCCTAATCTTGAGCCCGTCTATCTCACCGCCTCTCTGCTCCTGCATCTCCTGCATCTGGCGAAGCTCCCGGATCTCCAGTAACGGGGTTACGTGCTTCCACTTTATAAATTGTGGTTGTGCCATTTGCATGCGGCACAATCCACGTAGATTACGTTTAAACAAACCACCAATGTCAGAATACACTAGTAGAAAAGGTGTCTTTGGTCCACGGTCACATTCCCAATCCAGGACAGAGATCTAAATCGAGGCAGAAATTGATCTAAATCACAAATTCTTCCACAAATTAATTGAGACAGAGATCTAAATCGAGGCATTTCATTAGTTCAACCATAAATTCTTCTAAACAAAGGTGCGATTTCACATCCTACATTAATTCAACCACTAGTCAACAATTTTACCTCTGCTGCCACTGTCCCCCGAGCCGCCGGCTTCCTCGTCGCTGTCGGACGGAACCTCCACGATGTTCGCATTGTTCACGAGACGGAGCACCTCTTTGCGTCGAGCGGCGGCGATGACGGTGTACTTGGTCCGTCCAGGGACGGACCAGAACCTCTCCCGCCCTTCTCGGTTGCGGAGATCCCGGTGCACCACGCGCCCGTCAACGATGCGGTTGCCAATCTTGGCTTTTCGCTCCTTCTTGAACAGCGTCGGCCAGTACGGGCTGGCCACCGCGTAGCGGGGAAACGCCCTCTTCCACGCGGGCATCTAGCAGTGGCACGCCGCGATTTCACTCTCCATCTCGGTTCGGCCAGGGAGCAGAGCCACCGGCACCCCCGCAGAGCTGATGCGCCATCCGTGGGGCACCGTCGCGGCTAGCGGCACGAGGATGTCGAAGTTCGCGAACATCACCGCCTCGTAGAAGTTCAGATCGGGCATCTCCATGGCGGAGCGGTGGAGATTGGAGAGGACGAGGGGATGGACGACCAAGCAACGCGCTGTGGCGCCTCCTATTTGTACACGAGGACGACGAAGCGACGGGCGGAATATCCAAGGGGTATTGGTTAGACAAAAGAAGTAATGCGGGGTCAGACAAAAGAAGTAATGCGGGGTCAGAGCAAATTTTTTCCTCCCTGGAATCCAGGACCAATAGTTCAGACCACTAGGTCAACAAGTACAACTATTACAACTTAAAAAGGCACGGAGCTTAAGCTAAATAGAACTAGTTATCACACATCTCCTTGATCTTCCCAATCTTAGCCTGATGCGCATCTTCCTGCAAGAGAAAGGATCGAATCATCCGCTCCTTCCTTTTAGCATCTTCCTTGCACAGCTTCAATTGTTTCTCTGCATTTTTCATCATGCACTTGTCAATACTCGTAGTTGTGTACTGCAGGACTTTGGCCTGGTGGAGATCATTCCTTGCTTGAGTCAGTTCTTGCTCTGCTTTAGCCTTCAGGGCCAATGCCGCGTCCCTCTCCTTCTCGACTTTGCTAACATTGTCTTGCACCCACCTGAGATCTCGCTTATGCTTGGTCGTGTCAACTGGTTCCCATAGCTTCATCTCAACACTGTCAAGAAGTGAGCTGAATACGGATTCTTTCAACTCGACGGTCATTTCCCATAGTTTGTCCAGCGTTTTCTGCATCGATTTGGGCCACTCTGGATCTACCCATTTGACAACACCGCAACTTCCGCCTTGCATCATTGCACGATGTCCTTGACACCGTAGAAACCTCCTACCTGCGTTTCGTCCTTCGAACGCTACAAATTTAGTGGGCACATATCCATGTTTACATACCAGAGGACTGTCTTCATCCGCTAAACCGTGATAGTCTGATTCATACATCGTCTGGTTGGCCTAACACATCATACGCGCATGAGTAAATAGATTAGATCTAGCTCAAAAAATAGATAACTGGCCAAAAATGATAGAAATAGAGATGAGATGACTCACATCGAAATCACCGTCCCTGTCGTCACGACGCGTTTCCTCGCCATCTCCCCTTGAACCCATGGCGAGAGGGGAGGGTGGGGGGTGGCTGCCGGAGAGGGGATTGGGATGGAGGCGCCGTCGGCTTGCGGCTATGGCAGGATGGCAGTGAAGTGGGGAAAGTGGCTTCGAGGGTAAGGAAGGGAAGTACGGGGAGGAAGAGAAGTAATGAGGACGTGACACTGGGATGTGGCCCACTGGACTCGTGAGACATGACACTCGCAACAGGGGAGCACCCGGTGTTGCCAGTTTGTCCAGAGCAAGCGTGGCCAATCATGCCGCAGAACAGCCTACTCGCGGATCGCTCTCACGAAGACCATCCCAATCGTCCAAGCGCCCCAATCGAACGGTATGTAACAATCGCCAAGAAGAACAACTGTGTTAGGGCGTGCCTTCTAGAAGACTCGGTCTAACGGCTACCCATGCAATGACACTAGTGTATCCATGTGTGGTTTGTGAAAAGAATAGACATGCAATCACACTAGGTGGATCCATATGTGGTTTATGGAAGTAACAAACATGCAATGACTCTAGCTGTGATTCATGAAAAGAACAGACATGCAATGACACTAGGTGGACTCTAGCTGTGGTTCATGAAAAGAATAGACATGCAATGACACTGGTGGATCCATATGTGGTTTGTCTAGAGGAACACACATGCAATGACACTGGGTGTGGTTCATGAAAAGAATAGACATGCAATGACACTGGTGGATCCTTATGTGGTTTGTGAGAAGAACAAACATGCAATGACACTGGTGGATCCTTATGTGGTTCATGGAAAGAACTGACATGCAATGACACTTGGTGTGGTTCATGAAAAGAACTAACATGCAATGACACTGGGTGTGGTTCATGAAAAGAACAGACATGCAATGACACCGGTGGATCCATGTGTGGTTTATGCAAGTAACAGACATGCAATGACTCTAGCTGTGGTTCATGAAAAGAATAGACATGCAGTGACACCAGCGGATCCTTATGTGGTTTGTCTAGAGGAACACACATGCAATGACACTAGGTGTGGTTCATGAAAAGAACACACATCCAATGACACTGGTGGATCCTTATGTGGTTCATGAAAAGAACTGACATGCAATGACACTGGGTGTGGTTCACGAACTGACATGCAATGACACTGGGTGTGGTTCATGAAAAGAACAAACATGCAATGACACCAGTGGATCCATGTGTGGTTTATGGAAGTAACAGACATGCAATGACTCTAGCTGTGGTTAATGAAAAGAACAGACATGAAATGACACCGGGTGTGGTTCATGAAAAGAACACACATGCAATGACACTGGTGGATCCTTATGTGGTTTGTTTAGAAGAACACACACGCAATGACACTGGGTGTGGTTCATGAAAAGAACAGACATGCAATGACACTGGTGGATCCTTATGTGGTTTGTTTAGAGGAACAGACATGCAAAGACACTGGTGGATCCATGTGTGGTTCATGAGAAGAACACACATCCAATGACACTGGTGGATCCTTATGTGGTTCATGAAAAGAACAGACATGCAGTGACACTGGTGGATCCTTATGTGGTCTGTCTAGAGGAACACACATGCAATGACACTGGGTGTGGTTCATGAAAAGAATAGACATGCAATGACTTATGTGGTTTGTTTAGAAGAACACACATGCAATGACACTGGGTGTGGTTCATGAAAAGAACAGACATGCAATGGCACTGGTGGATCCTTATGTGGTTTTTTAGAGGAACAGACATGCAATGACACCGGTGGATCCATGTGTGGTTCATGAGAAGAACGCACATCCAATGACACTGGTGGATCCTTATGTGGTTCATGAAAAGAACTGACATGCAGTGACACTAGGTTTGGTTCATGAAAAGAACAGACATGCAATGACACCGGTGGATCCATGTGTGGTTCATGAAAAGAACAGACATGCAGTGACACCGGTGGATCCTTATGTGGTTTGTCTAGAGGAACACACATGCAATGTCCCTGGGTGTGGTTCATGAAAAGAAAAGACATGCAATGATATTTGTGGATCCTTATGTGGTTTGTGAGAAGAACAGACATGCAATGACACTGGTGGATCCTTATGTGGTTCATGAAAAGAACTGACATGCAATGACACTGGGTGTGGTTCATGAAAAGAACAGACATGCAATGACACCGGTGGATCCATGTGTGGTTTATGAAAGTAACATACATGCAATGACTCTAGATGTGGTTCATGAAAAGAACAGACATGCAATGACACCGGGTGTGGTTCATGAAAAGAACAGACATGCAATGACACTGGTGGACCCTTATGTGGTTTGTTTAGAAGAACACACATGCAATGACACTGGGTGTGGTTCATGAAAAGAACAGACAAGCAATGACACTGGTGGATCCTTATGTGGTTTGTTTAGAAGAACACACATGCAATGACACTGGGTGTGGTTCATGAAAGCAACAGACATGCAATGGCACTGGTGGATCCTTATGTAGTTTGTTTAGAAGAACAGACATGCAATGACACCGGTGGATCAATGTGTGGTTCATGAGAAGAACACACATCCAATGACACTGGTGGATCCTTATGTGGTTCATGAAAAGAACTGACATGCAGTGACACTGGGTGTGGTTCATGATAAGAACAAATATCCAATGACACTAGCGGACTCTAGCTGTGGTTCATGAAAAGAACAGACATGTAGTGACACCGGCGGATCCTTATGTGGTTGATCTAGAGGAACACACATGCAATGACACTGGGTGTGGTTCATGAAAGGAACAAACATGCAATGACACTGGTGGATCCTTATGTGGTTTGTGAGAAGAACAGACATGCAATGACACTGGTGGATCCTTATGTGGTTCATGAAAAGAACTGACATGCAATGACACTGGGTGTGGTTCATGAAAAGAACTAACATGCAATGACACTGGGTGTGGTTCATGAAAAGAACACACATGCAATCACACTGGTGGATCCATGTGTGGTTCATGAGAAGAACAGACATGCAATGACACTGGTGGATCCTTATGTGGTTCATGAAAAGAACTAACATGCAATGACACTGGGTGTGGTTCATGAAAAGAACTGACATGCAATGACACTGGGTGTTGTTCATGAAAAGAACATACCTGCAATGACACCGGTGGATCCATGTGTGGTTTATGGAAGGAACACACATGCAATGACACTGGGTGTGGTTCATGAAAAGAACAGACATGCAATTACTTATGTGGTTTGTTTAGAAGAACACACATGCAATGACACTGGGTGTGGTTCATGAAAAGAACAGACATGCAATGACACTGGTGGATCCTTATGTGGTTTGTTTAGAGGAACAGACATGCAATGACACCGGTGGATCCATGTGTGGTTCATGAGAAGAACACACATCCAATGACACTGGTGGATCCTTATGTGGTTCATGAAAAGAACTGAAACGCAGTGACACTGGGTGTGGTTCATGAAAAGAATAGACATGCAATGACACTGGTGGATCCATGTGTGGTTCATGAAAAGAATAAACATGAAGTGACACCGGTGGATCCTTATGTGGTTGTCTAGAGGAATAGACATGCAATCACACAGGTGGATCCATGTGTGGTTTATGAGAAGAACACACATCCAATGAACTCTAGTGGATCTATCTTGGCATAATTTGATGTATTCCATGATGTATTTCATTGTACAAGACACTTTCCATTTTTATACTACTCAGTTTTGCCCTTGGTTTTATGTGGTACTACTTAGTTTTGCCCCCCTCTCTCTATCTTTCGTAGAAGCCCAAACCTGTGCTCACCCTGTCTACTACTCCCTGATTGGTTGTCACAGTTGTCACGTGGATCATGTGCACCAACCGTTGATTTTGTGCGATCCAATGATGATCTTTGCACATGTCGTGCCCTTCACAGTACAGCGTGAGACAACACGGACGTCTCCCTCCGCGAGACTTCTACAGGAAGGAACAGGATGCTGTCCATGGAAAAAGTCGTCGAGCGGTCATGTCAAGTTTAATCAAGTCTAAAAAGCCTACTACTGGTACTACAACTCATGCATAGGGAAACGGGGTCATCGAGTGCACGGTTGTCGATGGGACGCTGCAATTTATTGCCACTTGATTTTAATAAGACATATCCCATTTTTACGAGCGCTCTCAATCTCACTTCCAACTGGGCCCTACCGCTAGTAACTTCCATGAGTCAAGGGCCCCCTCGTGTAGATCTAACGTTGCTAGAAATTAGTTCCGCACCACTTGCATGCAGTGGAATCGAGGTCTGCCATGAGCGTGTTTTCAATGCAGCTCTAAAGTGGAGATCGTGGCTGTTTTAAAAAAAGGGAACCGAAAAAAAGGGTGGAGATCGTGGTAGCCCCCCACCCCCCGCCCACCACACGTGTCCACTCGAGGACTACGAACAGTCCGGTGTTTATAACCCCCCTCGACATTCTACTTCAATGAGCTCGTGTCATTTCCCCCCAGTCTGTCTAGTCCCAAGACCCCAATCTACACCTGCCATGCGTGCCGAAGCTCCCTCGTTTGCACTACCTCGTTCCCTTGGTGCGCCATGAAGCATACGCATGGAGACGATCCAGAGGTGAAGCAAGTTGAAGGCGCAACAGCAGATGGCTCGGTCGTCGCCAAGAAGGCGGAGGCGTCTTCTCCGGGCACGAACGCTGCTCGTCGCCGCGCCGTCGAGGGTGCGAGCTCATCCGTCCAGCCAGTAGCCGTTGCCGCCGAGCAGCAGGTGGTAGCCGTCACCGCCGAGCAGCAGGTGGTAGCTATCGCCACCGAGCAGCAGGTGGTAGCCATCGCCGTCGAGTAGCAGGTAGTAGCCATCGTCACCAAGCAGCAGGTGGCCGACAACATCGTGGCCGACAATGTCGTGGTGCCAGTGGCAGATCTAGATGGGGGGCAGGCGACAGGCGGAGGCAATTTGGTGATCTACATCGACGACCCCATCGTCGTTCAAGAAATCTTCGACGCAATCGTGGAGAATGATGAGTTCGAGGAGGAGGTCCCTGATGAGGAGTCCGAGGTACTACATTGCTAGCTTCTCTAGTCGCAGCCGCAGTTTTCACTATTCATACATAGGATTTGCTCAATCGTGAACAGATTCTTTTGCTCTTGAAGTAGGGTAGTATATATATGATTTGATTGGTTGATTGATGCATCTGCCATCTAGTCACAAAACCCCAATCTGCTCATCTGCCATCTAGTTGAGTTTGCTAGTTGAGTGTTGATTTCGATACACAGCAGGCCTATAACATTACATTTCTATTCCTTACTGAGCCCAATGATTCTATTTTGCCCCAAAATAGTGCAAGGGCATCTGATGGTGTAGTTTTCTTAGGGATGGTTAGTGAACCTGAGGCAACAATGCACATAAACAATATAGGTTGTGCTGTTGGTATTTTGGTTCTCCGACTCCATCGCTGAAAAAATGAGGCCCTAATTTTTCTCTCATATGGAACCTAAATATATAATCTTTGTATTGTTTCTGATCTATGAATGCGTTGTATGATGCATTTGTATATCCCTGAATATTGTTTTGTACGATTACATTTCAATTTCTTATTGTGGCCAATGATTCAAATTTGCCCCAAAGCGAGGCAGACACATTGGTGTCAAATTTTTTCAGGGATGAGTGAGCGAACCTGGGGCCATGTACAAGATCAATATAAGCTATGCAATTGTTACTTGGTTCGCTTACGCCATCTCTGTAGAACTTATGAGACTGCAATCTTTATTCTACATTCATAGAACTATGATATTTGAATTATCTATTCCATGCATTCATAGTGTATAAGAATTACATTTTAGTTTGTCACCGAGGCCGATGATTGAAATTTGCCCCAAAAGAGTTCAAGGGGAGACACGTATGATGGTGTCGTGTTTTAGGGATGGGTTGGTGAACCTGAGGCAGCAATGCACACAAACAATATAGGTTGTGATGTTGGTACTTTGGTTCTCCAACTCCATCTCTGAAACAAGTTATGAGGCCCTTGGTTTATTCTCATATGGAACTACATATATAATCCTTGAATTGTTTCTGATCTTTTATTGATTGGTATGATGCATATGTATATGAATGGTTTTGATCATAAGTATTTTTAACATGTACCTGAAGATTAATTGTTTGGTTTTTTATTTATAATTACAATATTTAGGCTTGTTTTTGTACCTGACTATGTATATCCCTAAATATTGTTTTGTACGATTACATTTCAATTTCTTATTGTGGCCAATGATTCAAATTTGCCCCAAAGAGAGGCAGACACATTGGTGTCAGATTTTTTCAGGGATGAGTGAGCGAACCTGGGACCATGTACAAGAACAATATAAGTTGTGCAATTGTTACTTGGTTCACGCATGCCATTCCTGAATAAACTTATGAGGCTGCAATCTTTATTCTACATTCATAGAACTATGATATTCGAATTATCTATTCCATGCATTCATAGTGTATAAGAATTACATTTTAGTTTGTCACCGACGCCGATGATTGAAATTTTCCCCAAAAGAGTTCAAGGGGAGACACGTATGATGGTGTCGTGTTTTAGGGATGGGTTGGTGAACCTGAGGCAGCAATGCACACAAACAATATAGGTTATGCTGTTGGTACTTTGTTTCTCCAACTCCATCTCTGAAACAAATTCTGAGGCCCTTGATTTATTCTCATATGGAACTATATATATGATCCTTGAATTGTTTCTGATCTTTTAATGATTGGTATGATGCGTATGTATATGAATGGTTTTAATCATAAGTATTTTTAACATGTACCTGAAGATTAATTGTTTGGTTTTTTATTTATAGTTACAATATTTAGGCTTGTTTTTGTACCTGACTATGTATATCCCTGAATAATGTTTTGTACGATTAGATTTCAATTTCTTATTGTGGCCAATGATTCAAATTTGCCCCAAAAGAGAGGCAGACACATTGGTGTCAGATTTCAGGGACGAGTTAGTGAACCTGGGGCGATGTACAAGAACAATATAGCTTGTGCAATTGTTACTTGGTTCACTGACTCCATCCCTGAAGAAACTTATGAGGCCCCTAGATTTATCCTACATTCACTCTGATGCAATTATTTGTCATTGTGTTGAGATGAAATGATATATGAACCGATCAAACTATTGCTGAGATGCTTTATCTTTGATATCCACGGATATATTGTCTTACATATACATGTTGTCAATTCTTGAGTTGTAATACAATTCAATCGTATGTATGAGTTCTAAGTTATGTTCTTAAAAATCAACATGAGGATGTTGATGAAGTGGACGATAGCAAGGTATCCAGAGACAACAAGAGCCGCTACGTGCTGAGGCGGTTACAGTGTGGGCTAATCCGTTTCCACCCTAGGGGGAGACTGTTTTGCCCATTCTGTGACAGAGAAATCAACGTGGACCTCAACAGCATGATCCAGCACGCGGAGGACGTTGGCAGAGGCGGAGGCAAAAGCCATAGGTCGATTACCTTGGCGCGGCATGCAGCCTACGGCAAATTCCTCCGGGAGTATGTCAAGACTGGCCTATATCCCATCGACTAGGCTGTCGCTGCCTCCTGCTGATAAACCCCTGCCCTGCTAGGCGTCTCCGTGTCCCGGCCTCCTGCTGTAGCCCCTGCTTTTATTTTGTTCTAGTTAATTATTACCTGTGTGTGGCATGTAAGACAATATATCCGTGGTGTCTCTGGTGAACCTTCTATATTAATCTACTCCTTTATATGGAGTGCCTTAAAGTTTCTAGTGTTCAATTATATTTACTGATCATGCTCATGCACACTACAAAAAAATTCTAGTGCTCGATTATATTATAATTGTCAAGAAATACATCAACAAGTTAAATTGGTCGAAATGTTGTATTGAAGTAACTAAATGTATCACACACATAATAAACTAGAAACTAAAATCTAATTCAAACACATAATGTATCACCACCACTTGTTATCGTCCTTGACTTGCTCCCCCTTCAACCGCTTGATGTCGCCACCGTCCCAAGATCCCTGCTCGTCCTGAAACTGCTTTATGTCCTCCTCGCGCTTATTCTCCTGGGCTAGCTTGCAACCAGGGCATAGCTCTCTCGCGAAAAACCCCACCTTAACCATCCCATCTTTCATGGTAATGAGCTTACTATATAACTCGTATGCCATGTAGGCGTCTCTGGCTGCATACTCGAGGTGCACCTGGCTCATCGGCTTCCACTCCCAGTAGTCGTGATTGAGTCGCTTCAATTTCTTCAGTTTTTCATAGGATTTATCGATGATTTCCGCTGCCAGATCACCCATGCCATCCTTCGCTGGGTATGATTTGATCTTGTACAGATTTTGGATGTCGATGTGGTGCCCCTCTGGGATTTTTATCAACGCACGAGAAAGCATAATTGTGTCATTTGTGATATCCACGCTAGTGAAAGTTATCCCTTTCCTACACAAGAACTTGACCAGAGCCGGACAATGCATCTCAGTTGGTTTACTCCTGCACTTAGATGGTTCTAGGGATGTAAGGGAACAAGTGATGCATAAGTGGTGATCTCAAATTTAAATTTCACATACCTGCAGAAGTGGTAAACGAGGACCTCCTCATGTATGGCGATTTGCACGACATCGATCTCTTGTGGAGGATTTTTTCGCTTATTTGCACAGGTGTACTCCAAGTCTAGCCCCACAAACTTGTGCTTCTCTTTCTCAAGAAATTGCTCAAACCTAGCGAGAGTTGTCTCTACAGTCGCTTCATCATTTGTGTACACCACTGTCAAAGTCGTGGTGCCATGGGCAGGGACCAAGTGGGTCTCTGTTGTGCGTTTCCCATCGTCCATGCCTGCAAGGAAATGGGTGAAAGGAAATGCCTGCAAGGAACTGCCTGCAAGAGGAAGAAGAAGATGAAACGACGGTTCCAGAACAGAGGAAGAAGAAGCGCCCAGGAAAAACTGCAGAGGAATTACTGAGGAAGAGGAATGACTGGAGAAGAAACATGGTAAGTGCAACTTTCGGTTCGAGAACTCACCGTGGTTACGTGGAGATCGTGGCAGTGCCGCCGGTTCAACAAGTGAGGCCAGTTCCTGCGAGAATATGAAATTAGCTGTACATTTTTCTATGCGAGAAATTGAGAGAAATAATTTATATTTTGTCTTTCATAATTAAACACAATGAAGTTGGTACAGCCCAAGAGATTTGAACAAAAGAGATTTGCTAGTTTAACATACAACAACACTTACAGGCCCAACATGGCAGAACTTGGAGAGCCCTAGAACTTGAGCTACCACAGAGACCTCGGCAGAGGTGGCAGAATTAGTGCGGGTGCAACCACGGCGATGGCGAGCTCGAATTCTAGAGGAGGAAAAAAGAACCGAGCATGGTCGACAAGGTGATAGATCTCACCGGGAACCAATTCTCGTCCCTGCACCGTGCCATAGGTGCGTCCACGGTGAGGGCGAGCTCCGACTCGGGATGGGAAGGAGAGTAGGGCCGAACAACTTCGTCACGTCCCAGCTCCGCGCCATGGCCGCGACCACAGTTGCCGCTCCAGGGAAGAAGACGCGTAATGGATGCTGGCGCCAACGCTGCAAGCCTACAGGGAGGAGAGCTGGGCCGAGCAGGATCGTCCACGTCCCAGCTCCGCGCCATGGCTGCGACGCCCCACATATTGCTGCTCCGGGGAAGAAGAAGACGCGTAATGGATGCAGGCGCCAACGCTGCAAGCCTAATTGACACCTAAGCGACGGGAGCGACATGAGCGAAATAACGGCGAGAACTGACAGGGGGGCAACTTGACGGCCGTTAGCCTGATTTTTTGTATTGAACATAAAGTTGAATTCGTGCCAAAAAAGATCCTCTAAGTATTTGGCACACCAACTGTAGTCATCGCGGATGATTTCAGGGAACTTGGGTACCGCGTTGCTTGGACACCCCAACTTTCGGGCCGCAAAATGATATTCTCGTATGTATGATAAACCTTTTTTCAGCCGCGTCTGCTGTTTTGGACTTCCAATAGATTTAAACTGTGTGTGTCGCCACTACGCCAAAGTTATTTATAGAAAATATATTATTAAACATTCCTTAGTACCTTCAAGTTATGTTTTAGTGTTTTTAAAAAGATGTTGTGTGACCATGTTTATATTTTTAAAAATAAAAGGGCAGCCCCCTGACATCCACATATATAATGGACTAGTTTCTTAAAAATATAGCGGAGTTTTTTTTTAAGAGGTGGAGGCAGAGTTTTTTTAAGAGGTGGGGGGCAATGCTCAAAAGGCCGAATTAAAAAGATTTTGGGCTATTATACATGGTCCATCTACATGCGCTATACTCCATGAGCTCCTTTCTTAAATTTCACTGGGCTGTGCTAAGCAGTCCCTTGACCCTGACAAGGCCGAATTAAAATGTTCTTGCCTATGCTCCATGGGATCCTTTCTCAAATTTCACTAGCCTGTGCTCAGCAGTTCCCTGACCCTGCGCTAAAAAAACAGTTCCCTGGCCTCAAAAAGGCGTGTGTGTATGTTGGACTATTTTTTGGGTCGAACTTGATAACATTGTTGGGTCCTCCATGTTAGCCTCTCACCATGTTGGACTTTTTTCTCGCTCGCGCCTCCCTATTTCGAACTTGGCAATGTTGCTTGACGCACCATCTCTATAAGGTCGCGCTGCTGGGTCCCATGTGTCAGCCTCTCTGTAAATGAAACGTGCGCATGATGGGCTTTTTTTCAGCCCCGTCTGCTGTTTTGACATCGGTCCGTTGTTAGGTCTAAATATACATGGTGCAAAGTAAAGGACCAAATATACACACATACTATATAGATGTCGATCAAATTATATATTTTTTGAAAATTATCTATTATAATTTTATATAGTGATGATATGTCATATGTCTATTATCTGGTTCTCATGTGCATGGTACGTGGAACTTACTAGTAATGCAGTAGTTTCAACAAAACAACATAGGTAGGCGGAGCTTTTTCTAGGGGGGGGGGGGCTGGGAAGGGGATGACCATAAAGGCCGAATTAAAAAGATTCTGGGATAACTAGGGGCGGATGCCCTATTCTTCATGGGATCACTCCAAAACTGAATGCACTATGATCGGCGGCCACAAGATAATGAAAATGCCGAATTGAAGGTTTTGGGCTATGATTGGTCCTGATAGACTAATTTCATGGGATCAGTAATAAAAATTCTAGACCTCAACAAGGAAGAAAAAACGAGGGAGAAAATTTTGGCCGATATTTTCGCGTGAGAATTGTTGACAACTAGGACACATACCCCGCACGCGTCAAAACTTTCCCACTCGTGCCTTCCAACTCGCGCCTTCACTCCAGCAGCCAGCTACTGTCTCTTTGCGCCATTCTTCTAGAGACGCGTAGGCGGTAAAAACCACAAGCCGTGGACCAAAACATTCACACTCCATCTATCAGCCGGGGCGGCCTGACACCATTGCCGCCGGTCAGCTAGTCGATCCCCACGGTACGCTTATATATCTTTAGTTCGCTTAATCATTCCCTAGAAGTATTTTCATACTCGATCTGCTCATTTGACATTGTTCTGCACTTGATCTGTTTGTTCGAATTGGTTGTCATTTTGTGCTCGGTCGATCTATTCTCTCAAATATGTAACATAGTTCTGCACTCAATTTCTGAAATAAGCTAAAATTACGTGGCATTTATAGTTCTATATTCAATCAGGTTGCTCAGATATCTTGGCTTAATTAGATCTATAATCAACCTGTTCGGTGAAATATCTTGAAAGCTTTTGACCATCTCTATCCTCAACAGATGGACATATATTGGATACTGAATGGAAAAAAGAAACACCTTCATATTGGGAAGGTGTTAATTACTTCATGAAGTTTGTTAGACAGCATAACGGCGACTCGGATGTGTTTTGCCCATGCCGATAATGACTTAATTATAAAAAGCCGAGTCAGAGCATAGTCACAGACCAGACATTCGTTAATGGGATGCAACGCTCATATATTAGGTGGACTAAACATGGTGAACCATATGATCAGCCTGTTCTTGATCCTCTAGCTGATGCTGATCTGCCTGAAGCTTATCAGATCGAGGATGAGGATCTTTCTGTTTTGTTAAGGGACCTATATCCCACTTCAAGCAAAAAAAGGCGCTCCTTCTCTTAAAAGATCACTTTTCTCTAACCTGATAGAAGATGCCAAGTGTTCAGTGAACCCTGATTCTGGTATCTCAAGATTCGAGCAGGTAATGAAATTACTAAAGGAGAAGTCGTTCAACAAGATTACCAAAAAAGCTTTCAATTCAGTGATTAAGGTGTACAACGAGTCAATCCCTAGGGTAGGACTACCAAAATCCTTTTATGAGATGAAACAGTACATCAAGGTACTTGGACTATCATATGATTAGATCCATTTTTGTCCAAATAACTATGTACTATTTTGGGAGGATTATGAAAACCTCGATGAATTCCCAGTATGTAACGAATCAAGATGGAAAAATGGTGATAAAAATAAGAAAGATCCTTGTAAGGTTCTGAGATATTTTTCAATTATAGATAGATTGAAGAGGTTGTTTCAGTCAGAACAAACATCTAAGGAAACAAGATGGCACAAAGAGATTCTCAAGCCAGACGATTACTTACTCAGACATCCAGCTGATGGCGATGAATGGAAGACCTTTGACAAGGCCCATCCAGGATTTGCAGCGGATCCAAGGAACCTGAGACTTGGCCTAGCTACAGATGGATTTAACCCATTTGGCAACATGAGTAACTCGTACAACATGTGGCTAGTACTTGTTACAATTTACAACATGCCTCCCTGGCATGCACTAATCACTCGAACGGCTTGCTGGCTTTACTCATCCTAGGTCCCAAATCACCTGGGAAGGATTTTGATCTGTTCATGCAGCCTCTTATACGAGACTTGCAGGAACTATGGAAGGGTGTCATGACTCCTGATATCCTTGCCAGCAACCATGAAGATGCCAAGTTCCCTATGCGTGCTGCTGTGTTATTCTGCACCCATTATTTTCCAGCTCTTGGCACTATGTCAGGCAGAGTGACATTAGGTTATAACGCATGTGTTTGCTGAGACAAAACAGGTCACAGTGAGGCTAAAAAAAGACTGGTTTCCTTGGCCACCGGGTTTTTCTTCCTCAAGGCCACAAATTCTGAAAAAACTTGAAAAAATTGCTGTTCTATGGAAAGAGGACTGAATATGGCACTGCACCACAAAAGTTCACTACAGCTGAGTTGCAGGCACATTTACAAAAGGTCAGAAATGTCAAACCAGGAAAACAACCAGCTGCTAGACGAGGTAAAAGAAAGAATGCACAAGATGCACCGACAGTAGGAGAAGGATCCAAAAGAAAGAGAGCGGAAGAAGTAGCAGCATATTCCCAAGGGAAGGAAAAGGAACTGAGAATATTTTATAAGCGCAAGTCCACTCTATGGGACTTGCCGTATTGGGCTGGTAAGACACTTCGACATAATATTGATGTCATGCACATGGAGAAAAATATATGTGACAACATTATAGGCACATTACTCAACATTCCATGTAAGTGATGACCCACAAGTATAGGGGGTGTATCGCAGTATTTTCGATAAGTAAGAGTGTCGAACCCAACGAGGAGCAGAAGGTGCTGGCTAGTGGTATGGATCAGGAATTCTCTGCAAATACTTAGCAAACATATTTTTAGGGGTTTTCGATAAAGTAAACAAAGTACGAGTAAATAAAAGACAGTAGGAATAAATGCAGCAAGTGGCCCAATCCTTTATGCAGCAAAGGATAAGCCAGTTGTATTACTTAAGATGACCAAACGTTCTCGAGGACACATGGGAAGACTATCAAGTGCTTTCGCTTCATATAGTTGATTAATCTTCTTTAGCTTGCTAAGTGTTGTGTGGGTGAACCTATGCTAATGTACCGCCCCATCCAAGACTAATACATACTTGTGATTATACCCCTTGGAAACATCCGTAAGTACAAGAAAGTAATTAAGGTAGAGACCTAACCACAGCTTCAAACTCTAAGACCCTTACGTCCCTTATGCAATGGTTTCCTAATGGGGGTTCAGGTTTCTGTCACTCCGGCAACACCTACGATTAGTATCCTAATACACAATTCATTCCCCTAGGCCCATATAGGTGAAGTGTCATGTAGTCGATGTTCACATGACACCACTAGAAGAAGTACACCACAACTTAAATAACAATCTATTGAATCTTTCTCAACGCAACTCCACTACTAACAACAAGACTTCTCCCATGTCCTCAAGAACAAAACGAACTACTCACAAGACATCATATGGATCATGATCAGAGATGAAATAATTATGTATAACAATCTGAACATAAACAATAATTCAATGGTTCACTCAATAGCATCAACTACAAAGAGTAATCAACACCGGGAAAGTTTCCCCTGTGAACTATGCAAGATTCAACTTAATTGTTACAGCAATATGGAGATGGTGATGAGGGTGCTGATCGTGGTGATGATGATGATGATCCCGATGAAGTCCAGCTTGATGGTGGTGTTGATGGCAACGATCTCCCCTCTCCGGGAAGGAATTCCCCTGGCAGAAATCTGTCTGCCGGAGAGATCTTTCTCTCTCGGTGTTTTCCGCCCCGCAGAGGCGGCGGGATCTTTCTGTGGTCGCTCCCCGAGTCCTAGGGTTTCAGGAGGATGATATACGCCAGAGGGGAGAGGTTGGAGTGGGCCAGGGTGGCCACACCACCTCCAGGCGTGGCCTAGGCCTGCCCGCGCCATGGGGTAGTGTGGGCCCCCTGTGGCCCACCTCCACTCCATCTTCTGGCATCCTTAGTCTTCTGGAAAAATAGGATTTTCCGTATATTTTCCCGGATTTTCTGATCTTCGCGAATTTTGCCTCCAAACAACACCTTTTCCATCAGAATCCTGACTGAAGCGGTCCATGCTCCAAAAGTCATCAACCATGCAAAAATAGATGAAATAACATAAGTATCACCTCTCAATACGAAATATATCAATGAATAATAGTGAATTAAGACATAGAATAGTGATGCAAAATGGACGTATCAACTCCCCCCAAGCTTAGACTTCGCTTGTCCCCAAGCGAAACTGAGCTCAATAAACATGGCCTCAGGTTTATGGAGTGAAGAGTCGATAAAAGAATACGGACAAGAAGCATCACATTCATTAAATACATAGATCATAATAGAAGACAACTCACTATTATATAACTCAACTTGTAATGAGTAAAGGAAACACAATAAAGATACATAAAGTGAATCATAATTGGTAATGGCAAACTTAGCTCTTGGTCGAAGAATAGTTGATAATTTGCTGGAGTTCACAAATAGTTGGTTTTCCAATGATAGCTTTCAAAGTAGTAAACATCAGGATAAGAGCAATGTGCAAAACAAGCAACATAAGAAACATGATTGAATAAATCACCATATGAATGAATGAAACACATCAACTCAAAATACTTGCTGAGATAGAAGGGAGTAGGGTTACTAACTCAACTACAAAGTAAAAGAAAGGCCCTCAAAGAAGGAAGCAAGGATTTCAAGTCTCATAAAGAGCTCCCAAAAATTATGATACTTACTAGCTTTCAGCTCTCATTGCCCCTATCATAGGCATCTTTAGGTGATTAAGGTTAAAGTGACACAACTAAGAGGATATGCTTGACAAGTTATAAGTTGAAATCTCATGCCCCTTACTTATGAGTACCGATCCTCATGCTACTCAACTTCAGTCACGAGCAAGCTCTTGGCATTGTAAATACATGCGTATCATTGAGAACCGCCAACGGGGTACCCCATGCACATGACACAGGAGCTATCCCATAATCAAAATGACAAGGCAAGCAGACAGTGAGCATCTCAGCGATCTTTTTATTTGCTATTTGCATAGGTTTTTATTGAGGATGCTTCATAGAATGCTCACTATAGTTATGCTGCAAGTTTCCACCATGATTAAGCATGGCTTAGGCTAGCGGCCCAGGCGTTTCTATAACACACATATAAACTCCATGATCTTACAAGTTCCGCTTTTATTTCACACCGCCGGGATCCATAAGCAAAAGAAGATGATATCAACTAGGTACAAGTACCAATGAAGTGTTGAAAGCGGTCCCCATGATACATGGTTCGGCTAACTTCAACTCATAAAGCACAAGTATATACGCAACAAAGAAGGACCCAATGGTTCAAGTTTATTAAATGCAAGAAAGTAAAGTGTGCCATCAAGTTCGTGAGAGCATTAATCACTAATTTTCACATAACAAGTTTAATTTGGGAGGTAGACAAAACAAGAATTTACTTGGAATAGCAATAATGCTACTAGGTAGGTATGGTGGACACAAATGACAAAGGTTTTGGTTTAAAGGAGGTGGATGCACGAGTAGAATACCCTCTCAGTACGGGTTTTTGGCTAGCAAGGCTGGGTAGCAAGTATAAGAGTTGAAGGAAGCAAACAAACATACAAGTGATAAAGACAAACATGCAATCTTCCTCGGAATCACAAAAGATCTTAACTAGAGAATACTAAACTTATGAGCAAATCAAGAAAGAAAGACGATGAAATTATTTTTCTCTTTAGAGTACTTCTATCTTTTTCATTCAACTCTCAAAAATAGTGTTGCTACTGACCGAGCCAGGTTTGCCAAAACCAACTAAATTAACTCAATGATCCCAGAGTGCTACCAATACTAACAACAAGATCAATCATATAACCACGAATTAAAAACTAATATAAGCTATGCAAAAGAGTGAATGATAGAACTTCTCATTAATATTCCATAACGGAAACTCACACCAAGGGATACATATCTAACGAGAGAGGGGACACTTCCATAATTCAAACCATACTACATAATAACTCCTCTATTCAAGATATGACTCTACTAATAAGGTAAAAAAATAGAAGATAGTGATGTGATACCGCGGCACTCCTCCAAGCTTGGAACAAACCAAGGGGATGCCAAACCTGATGACAAATTACTCCTTAGGTGGTGGTGGTATCCTCTCGATGAGCTCTCTAATAAGTTTCCACAAATCCTCAATCTCAAAGGTGAGATTACGAATAAGCTGCGAGTTTTGCTCAATGCGGCTCATGATCATGTCGGGTTGAGAATTCCAGCTCTTGCTATTCTTTCCCCACTCTTCCTCCTTGAAGTCTTCTTTTCCTGCATAGCTTGGCAGGTTTCACCACTCCAATGCTTGCAATGGTAGTGCCGGTGTGCGTACATTGGCCTTGCTCCTCTTCACCTTCACTCTTGATCTCCTTCTCCTTCCCGGGGTCTTGGAGGTCTTCCTCCATAGGCTCCTTCCATTTATCCTTGGCGGACACCATTGTGTTTCTAAGCTTTCAAAGAGTATGTCCTGGCAGAAATAGATCAAAACAAAAACATGACGAAAACACGATATACGAACCTCGGGGGATCCGGGGGGTTATATATTACGAAGTTTCATATCAAAAGGAAGGTACTGGGAGAAAACGAGTCGGAGGCGGAGTCTGGGGTGGCCTCACCACCTGGTGGCGCGGCCAACGGTGGGCCCACGCCACAGGGTGGTGTGGGCTACCCCGGCTCTGGTTCCGTCCCTTTTTAGCTTCGTAACTTTCCTTATCGACTGAAAACTTCAAAAATATAGTTGGATTGTATTTTCGCGGAACTTTCTTACCAGAACTGTTACCTAGTTGGAAACGGACTCTGCAGGTCTCTGAATTTGGTATTTAGTGGATCCTTCCGGAGTCACAACTTGAATATCATTGATATCTTTATCTTCATACACTTATTACTTGAATCATAAAACCCTTATCTTCCTTATTACACCATTGTCTCCACTTCCTGGAAATTTCTTTCACACAAAACTTCACACAGTTCTCATTAGCAACATTAGTATAAGTGAAGTGATAAAACCTTTTGAGTCTAACTTCAATTGAAAACCATCAAAACAAAAGCTACTGTAGCAACTCCTTCCGAAAACCCAAAAAGAATTCAAAAAGGAAATCGAATAAAGAAGCAAATGCAAGAGTGGCAAAATCTGTCAAAACAGACCAGCAGGTAAAGATCAATTTTTTCGAAAATCTTCTGTTGCTCTGCAAAACTAACGAAAGTTAAATAACAACCTGGGGCAGGAGCACAAAAAATTACAGCTCAATCCGACATACATAGATCTCTCACGAATGTTTACGGTGAAGCACAAAAAATCTGTTTCAGGACAGCAACTTCCCCAAATATTACTTCTCTCTCATTAGAGGTTGATCTTGACACAAAAACCAAACAAAATGGATAAGGAGCGGTTATTACCAAAGTAATAACTTCCAAGACTCAAAGAAACAAAAACAAACTGAAAGCAAAAACAAATTGGGTTGTCTCCCATAAAGCTCTTTCTTTATAGCCATTAAGATGGGCATGATAATTTTGAAGAAGCTCTCATAGGGTTATGGATTGAAGTGAAAGAGAGCATTAAGAAGCAAAAACACACACTCATTTAAGTCTAACCCACTTCCTATGCAAGGGTATTTTGTAAACAAAGAAGTTGTTGAAACCAGAGGCTTCTTGCATAAGAAGGCAAAAGAAGCGAAATATAAAAACTTTCAGCATAAAACGGCGAAACTTGATATTATTGAGATGCATAAGAACACTTTTACCTCTCTCATAGTAGCTTTAAGTATCATGCATAAACTTAACAATATAGCTATCACAAGGGCCATCATAGCAATGATCACTTCTTCTAACAGAAAACACGGGAATACTAGCTCTCATAACACTACTTTGTGAAACAATATTAGAGGTATCCTTACAAAGGATAGGGTGTCCCTCTTTTTCATATTTAGTAACAAAGTCTTTCACATTTGCTATTATAGGTTCATCAACCATTTGTTTATCAGGTTCAACAGCCTTATTCATACTTTCATTAACCATACTAGCTATCATAAATGTTCCTTTATCTTAACTGGGAAAGGCATTTTCTCAATATAAGGTTCAGGTAACACATGATTAGCAGTATAAAATTCCGTATTTCTTGTAGGAACACTCTTAGCAACATCTTTATAAGGTTCATGATACTTATTCCACTTCTTTTTAGGCACTTCAATATAGGAAGCAAAAGCCTTAAAATAAGAAGCAATAGCTTGAGAGTCTAGACCATAAGCTTTTTTAATATTTTGAAAGTCATCAGTTCCCATAAAAGATTCAATGCATTCATAATCATAATTTATACCTGACTTTCTACCTTTGTCATTCTCCCAAGCTTTAGCATTGTCTTGAATATGGTCCAGAAGATCCCATTTAGCGTCTTCTTCCATACGAGTGAATGATCCAGCGCAAGAAGCATCCAATAAATCTTTATCATGTAGAGGGAGCCTTGCATAAAAGTTATTGATAATAATATTGTTGGGGAGCTCATGAATGGGACATTTGAGCATCACTAACTTCAATCTCCCCCAAGCTTGAGCTGTACTCTCTCCATCAAGAGGCCAAAAGTTGTATATTTGATTCCGATCTTTATGAATCTCACTAGGAGGATAAAACTTTGAATAAAACAGAGGCACTATTTCCTCCCATTCCAGAGCTTGACCATTCTTTAGTAGCTTATACCATTCCTCAACTCTTCCTTTCAGTGATAATGAGAATAACTTCTTCTTAACTTGATCTGTAGTAATACATGCATACTTGAACAACCCGCATAATTCGTGTATAAAGAGTAAATGATCATCGGGATGGACAGTTCCATCCCCAACATAGTAGTTCTCCATAACACGATCAATAATTCTTGTAGGTATTTTGAAAACATCATTCTCAGCAGGTGGTGGCTTATCTACTACCTTAGCAGTGGTAGTAGCATTACCAAATAAGAAACTCAACGAATTATCCATAACAAAAATAAAGCAACTAGCAGAAGTAAACAATACTCACAGTAGAAGTTTCCTTTACCAGTTCCAATCTCCAATAGCGCTTCACTCCTCGGCAACGGCGCCAAAAAATAGTCTTGATGACCCACAAGTATAGGGGGTGTATCGCAGTATTTTCGATAAGTAAGAGTGTCGAACCCAACGAGGAGCAGAAGGTGCTGGCTAGTGGTATGGATCAGGAATTCTCTGCAAATACTTAGCAAACAGATTTTTAGGGGTTTTCGATAAAGCAAGTAAACAAAGTACGAGTAATTAAAAGACAGGAGGAATAAATGCAGCAAGTGGCCCAATCCTTTATGCAGCAAAGGACAAGCCGGTTGTATTACTTAAGTTGACCAAAGGTTCTCGAGGACACATGGGAAGACTGCCAAGTGCTTTCGCTTCATATAGTTGATTAATCTTCTTTAGCTTGCTAAGTGTTGTGTGGGTGAACCTGTGCTAATGTACCGCCCCATCCAAGACTAAGACATACTTGTGATTATACCCTTGCAAACATCCGTAAGTACAAGAAAGTAATTAAGGTAGAGACCTAACCACAACTTTCAACTCTAAGACCCTTACGTCCCTTGTGTAATGGTTTCCTAACGGGGGTTCAGGTTTCTGTCACTCCGGCAACCCCTACGATTAGTAGCCAAATACACAATGCATTCACCTAGGCCCATATAGGTGAAGTGTCATGTAGTCGACGTTCACATGAAACCACTAGAAAAAGTACACCACAACTTAAATAACAATCTATTGAATCTTTCTCAACGCAACTCCACTACTAACAACAAGACTTCTCCCATGTCCTCAAGAACAAAACGAACTACTCACAAGACATCATATGGATCATGATCAGAGATGAAATAATGATGTATAAAAATCTGAACATAAACAATAATTCAATGGTTCACTCAATAGCATCAACTACAAAGAGTAATCAACACTGGGAAAGTTTCCCCTATGAACTATGCAAGATTCAACTCAATTGTTACAGCAATATGGAGATGGTGTTGAGGGTGCTGATGGTGATGATGGTGGTGATGATGATGATGATGATGATGATCCCGATGAAGTCCAGCTTGATGGTGGTGTTGATGGCGACGATCTCCCTTCTCCGAGAAGGAATTCCCCCGGTAGAAATCTGTCTGCCAGAGAGATCTTTCTCTCTCGGTGTTTTCCGCCCCGCAGAGGCGGCGGAATCTTTTTGTGGTCGCTCCCCGAGTCTTAGGGTTTTAGTAGGATGATATATGCCAGAGGGGAGAGGCTGGAGTGGGCCAGGGTGGCCACACCACCTCTAGGCGCGGCCTAGGCCTGCCCGCGCCATGGGGTGGTGTGGGCCCCCTGTGGACCACCTCCACTCCATCTTCTGGCATCCTTAGTCTTCTGGAAAAATAGGATTTTCCGTATATTTTCCTGGATTTTCTAATCTTCGCAAATTTTGCCTCCAAATAGCACCTTTTCCATCAGAATCCTGACTGCAGCGGTCCATGCTCCAAAAGTTATCAACCATGCAAAAATAGATGAAATAACATAAGTATCACCTCTCAATACGAAATATATCAATGAATAATAGTGAATTAAGACATAGAATAGTGATGCAAATTGGACGTATCAGTAAGACAAAAGATAGCTATAATTCTAGGCTTGACTACGAAAAACTCAACATTAACAACAACTTGAAGTTGCATCCTGAAGATACGGTTGATAAGGGCGGTGAAAAACATTACAAATTTTGAGGTGCAGAATTTACCTTGCCGATTAATAAAATGGTACTATTTTGTGACTTCCTCCGAGGTGTGAAGTTCCCATCTGGTTTTGCTTCCAACATTGCAAATTGTATCAATGCAGAGGGGAACAAGCTCCAAGGGTTGAAAACTCATGATTGCCACATCCTACTACAAAGGCTTTTAGCTCTTGGGGTTAAAGGTTTAGTGAACAAGGATTTGTACAACGTGCTTGCAGAGTTGGGAAAGTTATTTAGGGAAATCTGTAGCAAAACTATGGATAGAAGAGTTGTAGCACGTCTTCAGATGGACATAGCATAAATCTTGTGCAAGCTTGAGCTGATATATCCACCAGCCTTCTTTGATGTGATGGTGCATTTGGCTGTTCATCTGACTGAAGATGCACTTTATAGAGGTCCCGTACAGTACGGATGGATGTACCCTATAGAACATCGACTTTGCACTTTCAAGGGTACTGTCAGGAGAAAGGCTAGAGCAGAGGCTTGCATTGCAGAGGCATACATTGCTGCTGAAGCATTTGGATTTTGCTCAAGATACATTCCTGATCATAAAACGAGATCCAGTATGGGTGGCAGAATTGAAGAAGTTGAAAAATTTGTTTTTAACCATGGTGTTCGCCTAGTAGGAAAGAAGGAACATAGAACATTAATGCAGCACAAATATGACCAACTTACTTGGTATGTGCTGAATAACACTGATGAGGCTGAAAGCTTTGTTGCTGAGCACTATTCATACATATCCTCACATATATGAAATGAAACTTGTAGCAAGATATGTTCAGATGTCTTACTTGAGTATCGGTTTTATAGGTTATTTAAAGCAACCAAAGGAAAAGATTATGCTGCACCAATACGTGGGGGTGGGTTTCAGGAATGGTTTAAGAATCATGTAAGATGGTCAATTGAACTTTGAATTGCATATGAATTGTGCACATGAGATGGCCTCTTGTTTATCTTGTATAACCGCAGATCACGAAGCTACGTGAAGAGAATCCGGGTGATGTTAGTGATGGTCTCTATGCCCTATCACGTGGTCCGGCAAAGAGGGTGCAGACAACTTCAGCTTGCAATGACGATGGTATCCACTACATCACTTATGAGCGTGAGAAACATCTGAAGACACAAAACAGTGGCATCATGACCAGTGGAGAGCACTTGACAACCAAAATGAAGAAGTTAGATGACTATGATCATTATGGTCGCATAAAAGAGGTTATTGAGTTGAGTTATAACGACCAGACTGGTGGTTGATCTGTGGTTCTATTCAAGTGTTATTGGTTTGACCAAGATCCGAACAAGAAAAGAGGCCCAAGAAATGATGGGAATTTCATATCGATCAATACTACTACTGAGTGGTACAAGGAGGAACCTTATATTTTGGTAACTCAAGCTTCCAAGGTAATTTTCTTGGATGACAGAGATAATAAGGACTGGCAATATGTGCAAAAGTTTGAGGCAAGGAGCACCTATGATGTGAATGAGTATGACAAGCCAGTCACCACAGATGTTGCCCACGAAGATGATCCTAGTGGTTGTATGGTAACTGAACTGGCTGACGTCGATGAAAATTTGATTGCCAGAGGCGGCTCTGCACATGATGGACAAGTAGATTTCATTGTCGAGGTTAGTGTAGTCAATAAAGACAGGAATAAACTAGTTCTACCTGATGAATCTCAGGACATGTATGATGAATGGCAAGGGGAAGAAGATCCAACCCAGTGGGAATATGTGGATCTAGAACGCGGTGGTGCAGAAAGCGATGATGGTGACGATGATTAGACTATTGTTTCATATTATGCAGTGATATGATGAACAGTGATTCGTATTGGTTTTCTCTTTGTAAAATGTATGAGACATGGTGACAATTTCCTATTGGATTGTAATCCTAGACTAATTGTTTTCCCTGTCTAAATTGGATTAAGCTTAATTCGACAAGTGCAAACATATATATAACATGTTCACTTGGCGTGCAGCAGAAACATTGGTTCAATACATTAATTAATTATCAATCACAGGACCAGTTTCATACAGAAGGCGGCATATGCACCTCGTGTCAGTAGAGATGGGCGAGCACATTGTCTCGGCAGATGGGGCAGCTAGCGTTGGTCTCAAATCAAGTGAAGATGCACTTGCGGTGGTACGGATGGTTGCATCCCCGGAGATGCACCGTTGTGCGCTTCGACAGCGCCTGCATGCATATGCTGCAGTGGCCATCCTCCTGCTCAACCAGGTACCAACTGTCTTGAAGTGCCGGCAAGTTGATGATGAGCCGGAGATTTAGGCTGAGGGTTAGGTCGAAGTGGAACCCGTCGACCCACATACACGCCTCAAGCCAGAGCCGGTGCAGAATGTCGTATGGCATGATGATGTCCCACTCCTCCGCCATGAGTTCTAGGTTCTTCAGCAGCCATACACGGCCAAGAACCTTGCGCATAGTTCCCACGACCCTGCTCTCTCTTCGCAGCTTGTTGGGAGGTAGACTGAGATTCAACACTTCCACTTCGTAGGGTGTGGTCGCGACATCGTCCTCCTCTAGAGGAGCTGGGATGGAGCCAGGCATCCTCCTGAGCTCGTACGTCCTTGAGAAGAAGATCTTCAATGTCATTGTGATGGGTTCGTAGCATGGAAAACAAAAAATTTCTACCGCAAGAACGAACAAAACCCAGATCTAATCTAGATAAAAGCCAAGATCTAATCTATTAGACATGAGCAACGAGATAGATCTGTACTAACCCTCGTAGAACCGAAAGCGTTACGAGATTAGATCTCGGGGTTGATGTAGTCGATCACTTGCCGATCTCAAGATCGTGTGGACGATCCTTCCGGCGCCGCGTTCTGGCAGCACTTCCGCAGTCGGTCACACGTGCGGAGTCGAAGCAGACCTTCCTCTCCCTGTTCCAGCGAGCAGCGGAGGTAGTAGATCTTCTCCACAGAATCCCAGCAGCACGACGGTGTGGTGGTGGTGGTGGAGGAGAGAATTCTGCAGGGCTTCGCCTAAGCCGGAGCAGAGCGAAGGTAGAGGAGAGAGGCGGCGGCTAGAGCTTGTTATGAGAGAGGGCTAGGAGGGGGGCCCCCTCCCTTCTATTTAAAGGAGGGAGGCGCGCCTGGGGAGGGGGAGTCCTAGTAGGACTCCCCTGCTATGGCCGGCGGGTTGGAAAGGGGGGAGGAGTCCTCCTCCCCCACGAATTCGTGTCTCGCCCCACAAGGTTTCCTTTGACCCTTTCTTGGTTTTCAAGCAAACACCAAGAACTCTTCTAGAACCTTCCAGAACATTCCGAAACCTTCTAGAATCTCCATACAAACACTCCGGAACATTTCCTAACTTAGAAAATGATCCCCAATATATGAATCTTATTCTCCAGACCATTCCGGATCTCCTCATGATGTCCCGGATCCAATCCGAGACTCCGAACAACATTTGGTTTCCAACGCACATTCCATATCTACTTAAAACAACTTCGAACCTTAAGTGTGTCACCCTACGGTTCGTGAACATGTAGACATGATGGAGACACATCTCCGATCAATAACCATCAGCAGGATCTGGAGATCCATAACGGCTCCCACATACTCAACAATGACTTCGTGATTGATAGAACCATTTACATACGAAACCAATTCCCTTTGTCACACGATATTCTACTTATCCGAGGTTTGATCGTCGGTATCTCTATACCTACTTCTTCCTCGTTACTGATAAGTACTCTTTACTCGTTCCATGTTATGTCATCCCTTGTGACCCAGTCACATGCTTGCAAGCTAACTAGATGACATTCCACCGAGAGGGCCTAGAGCATATCTATCCGTCATATGGATGGACAAATCCCAATCTTGGTCCATGCGCTTCAACACATACTTTCAGAATACCCAATGACACCTTTATAACCACCTAGTTACGAAGCGGTGTTTGATGTCATCAAAGTACCCATCCGGTGATGGTGATTAACATAACCTCATGGTCGAAGGATTAGGTTACTATGCATTTGAAAGCTTACAGCAATACGAACTTAATGACTTGATCTTATGCTACGCTTACTATGGGTGTGTGTCCATCACATTATTCTCCTAATGATATAACCTTGTTATTAATGACATCCAATGTCCATGATCAGGAAACCATGATCATCTACTAATCAACAAGCTAGTTCAACAAGAGGCTTACTAGGGACTCTTTTATGTTTACAAAACACACATGTATTAGTGTTTCCTTATAATACAATTATAGCATGGGATGTAAACATTCATCATAAACACAAAGATATAATAATAACCACCTTTATTATTGCCTCTTTGGGCATATCTCCAACAGTCTCCCACTTGCACTAAAGTCAATAATCTAGATTACATGGTAATATACCTAACACCCATGGCGTTCTGGTGTTGGTCATGGTTTGCTCTAGGGAGAGGTTTAGTCAACGGATCTGCCACATTTAGATCAGTGTGTACTTTGCAAATCTTTATGTCACCATCTCGGACATACTCGTGAATAGCATGGAAACATAGCTTGATGTGCTTCAGCTTGCTATGTGACCTTGGCTCCTGTGCATTAGCTATGGCACCTGTGTTGTCACAGTAGATGGCCATCGGGTCCAACGCACTGGGAACCACGCCAAGTTCAGTAATGAACTCCATCATCCATATGGCTTCTTGTGCAGCCTCCTAAGCAGCTATGTATTCCGATTCAGTTGAAGATTTCGCCACAACGCTTTGCTTGACACTCCTCCAGCTCACTGCAGCACCATTAAAAATAAATACGTATCCAGACTGTGACTTCGAGTCATCTGGATCGGTGTTCCAACTAGCATTAGTGTAACCATTTACAACAAGTTGTTCATCACCTCCATAAGAAAGAACCATATCCTTAGTCCTATTCAGGTACTTTAGGATATTCTTGACCGCTGTCCAGTGTTCCATTCCAGGATCACTTTGATATCTGCTAGTCAAACTAACAGCATGTGCTATATCCGGTCTTGTACACAGCATGGCATACATGATAGAACCTATGGCCGAGGCATAGGGAATATTATTCATCTTTTCTCTATCTTCTGCCGTAGCCGGACTTTGAGTCTTACTCAAGGTCTTACCTGACAACATGGGCACGAACCCTTTCTTTCTCTCTTCCATTCTAAACTTCTTTAGAACTTTGTCTAAGTATGTACTTTGTGAAAGCGCTATTAGGCGTCTTGATCTATCTCTATAAATGTTGATGCCTAGAATATATGCCGCTTCGCCAAGATCCTTCATTGAAAAACTATTATTCAAATAGGTTTTGACGCTATTAAGAAGTTCTATATCATTCCCAATCAACAATATGTCATCTACATATTGTACTAGGAATGCTATAGAGCTCCCACTCACTTTCTTGTAAATACAAGCTTCTCCATAAGTTTGTATAAATCCAAAGTTTTTGATTACTTTATCAAAACGTTGATTCCAACTCCGGGATGCTTGCGTCAGTCCATAAATGGAGCGCTGAAGTTTGCATACCTTGTCAGCATCACTAGGATCGACAAAACCCTTGGGTTGTACCATATACAACTCTTCCTCAATGTCACCATTAAGGAATGCCGTTTTGACATCCATCTGCCAAATTTCATAATCAAAATATGCAGCGATTGCTAAAAAAATCCTCACAGACTTTAGCTTCGCTACTGGTGAGAAAGTCTCATCGTAGTCAACTCCTTGAATTTGTCGGAACCCTTTCGCGACAAGTCAAGCTTTATAGACGGTAACATTACCATCAGCATCTGTTTTTCTTTTGAAAATCCATTTGTTCTCGACAGCCTTACGGCCATCCGGTAAGTCCACCAAAGTCCATACTTGGTTTTCGTACATGGATCCCATTTCGGATTTCATGGCTTCTAGCCATTTGTCGGAATCTGGGCTCACCATAGCTTCTTCATACGTCGCAGGGTCATCAGTGTTGTCCACCAACATGACGTTCAAGGCAGAGTCATACCACTCAGGAGTGGTACGAACCCTCGTTGACCTACGAGGTTCAGCAGTAACTTCGTTCGGAGTTTCATGATCAGCATCATTAGCTTCCTCTCCAGTTGGTGCAGGCGGCACAAAAACATCTTCCGGTGTTGTGCTACTCTCAACTCCGAGAGAAGGTTCAATAACCTCGTCGAGTTCTACTTTCCTTCTAGTCACTTCTTTCGAGAGAAATTCCTTCTCAAGAAAGGATCCATTCTTGGCAACGAAAACTTTGCCTTCGGATCTATGATAGAAGGTATACCCAATTGTTTCTTTCGGGTATCCTATGAAGACGCATTTCTCCGCTTTGGGTTCAAGCTTATCAGGCTGTAACTTCTTTACATACGCTTCGCAACCCCAAACTTTAAGGAACGACAACTTAGGTTTCTTACCAAACCACAATTCGTACGGTGTCGTTTCAACGGATTTAGATGGTGCCCTATTTAAAGTGAATGTGGCTGTCTCTAATGCATAGCCCCAAAATGATAGCGGTAAATCTGTAAGAGACATCATAGACCGAACCATATCTAAGAGAGTTCGATTACGACGTTCGGACACACCATTACGCTGTGGTGTTCCCGGCGGTGTCAACTGAGAAAGTATTCCACATTTCTTTAAATGCATGCCAAACTCATAACTCAGATATTTACCTCCGCGGTCAGAACGCAGAAACTTAATCTTCTTGTTACGATGATTTTCCACTTCACTTTGAAATTCCTTAAACTTCTCGAAAGTTTCGGACTTATGTTTCATAAAGTAGACATACCCATATCTACTTAAATCATCCGTGAAAGTGAGAACATAACGATATCCACCACGCGATGCTACACTTATTGGACCGCACACATCGGTATGTATTATTTCCAATAAGTCCGTAGCTCGCTCCATTATTCCAGAGAATGGAGTCTTAGTCATTTTTCCCATTAGACATGCTTCGCATCTTTCAAGTGATTCAAGAAGTCCATCAGAATGGAGTTTCCTCATACGCTTCACTCCAATTTGACAAAGACGACAGTGCCACATGTATGTAGAATTATCATTCAATTTTATTCGTTTGGCATCTATGTTGTGAACATGTGTATCACTACTATCGAGATTCAATAAGAATAAACCATTTATCTCAGGTGCATTACCATAAAAGATATTACTCATATAAATCGAACAACCTTTATTCTCAGACTTAAAAGAGTAACCGTCTCGCAATAAACAAGATCTAGATATAATGTTCATGCTTAACGCAGGCACCAAATAACAATTATTTAAATTTAAAACTAATCCCGAAGGTAGATGTAGAGGGAGCGTGCCGACGGCGATCACATCAACCTTGGAGCCATTTCCAACGCGCATCGTCACCTCGTCTCTCGCCAGTCTTCGTTTATTCTGCAGCTCCTGTTTCGAGTTACAAATATGAGCAACCGAACCAGTATCAAATACCCAGGCACTACTACGACTACTAGTAAGATACACATCAATAACATGTATATCGAATATACCTTTCTTCTTGATGTTGCCGTTCTTCAGATCTGCCAGGTACTTGGGGCAGTTACGCTTCCAGTGACCGGCACCCTTGCAGTAGAAACACTCAGTTTCAGGCTTAGGACCAGCCTTGGGCTTCTTAGCAGGTGCGGCAGCTTTCTTGCCGTCCTTCTTGAAGTTTCCCTTTTTCTTAGGCTTCCCTGTTTCTTGAAATTGGTGGTCTTATTGACCATCAACACTTGGTGCTCCTTCTTGATCTCCACTTCAGCAGTTTTCAGCATGGACGATAGTTCAGGCAACATCTTGTTCATGCAGTGCATATTGTAGTTCATCACAAAGATCTTATAACTCGGTGGCAGTGATTGGAGGACACGGTGAATCCCTAACTCATTAGGAATCGTTATCCCCAACTCTTGGAGTTTGTTTGCGTGCCCAGACATGGTGAGCACGTGCTCGCTAACGGAGCTTCCCTCTTCCATCTTGCAGGTAAAGAACTTCTCGGAGGCCTCATAGCTCTCCACGGTCGCGTGAGTCTCAAAAATGAGCTTGAGCTCCTTAATGATCTCGAACGGGTCATGGTGCTCAAAACGCTTCTGGAGCTCCGTTTCTAAACCGTACAGGATGGCACACTGAACTGTGGAGTAATGATTTTTCCGAGTGGCGTAAACATTCTTTACGTCATCGGTGGCATCATATGTAGGTGGGTCACCTAGCGGTGCTTCGAGCACATAGGTCATCTAACCAGCCCTGAGGACAATCTTCATACCACGGAGCCAGTCCGTGAAGTTGCTTCCATTGTTCTTAAGTTTTTCTTTCTCTACAACAAATTTGCAAGTAGTTTAGACTAAGTTTATGATAAATTGAGTTCTACTTTAATTCTTAAATTAACTAGGTGAACTCCCACTCAAAACAACATCCCTCACATTGTCATAGTGATTACACGAACCAAGTCCACTACACCAAGTCCGATCTTCACGAGAGAAGATGTAGTTTCATCGGCGAACAATTTTCATGTTCATCATATCACTTATAGGACTCGTTCTCTACCTTTCGGTATTCCGTGTTCCGAGACCATGTCTGTACATGCTAGGCTCGTCAAGATTAACCTTAGTTTCCGCATGTGCAAATCTGGCTTGCACCCATTGTATGCACACGTAGAATCTATCACATCCGATCATCACGAGATGCTTCGAGACGACGAGTCTTAGCAACGGTGCCAACTAAGGACGAACACTTTATTACTTGATATTTAGTGAGAGGGATCATCTTATAATGCTACCGTCGCGATCTAAGCAATACAAGATGCATAAAGGATTAACATCACAGGCAATTCATAATTAGTGTGATATGATATGGCCCTTTCTTCTTATGCCTTTGATCTCCATCTCCAAAGCACGGACATGATCTCCATCATCACCAGCATTGCGTCAAGGTCAGTGGCGCCGCTTCATGGTTCTCCATCATCACCAGCAACTATTACAACTACTTGGAATAAAGCTATTACAAGATGAATAGACACGCAGGTCTTAATAGAATCAAAGACAACCATTACGCTCCTGTCGGTTGCCATATTACAACAAGGATCATTGCATACATCAAATATAATCACAATCACATGATGGCCATATCACATCACAAAACCCCTGCAAAAACAAGTTAGACGCCTCTAATTTTCTTTGCAAGTTTTACGTGGTTTGGGGCTTTCGAATAAGAACGGATCTTACCTACGAAACTGAACCACAACATTGATACAAGTGCTATCAAGTGCAAAGTGTAGATTGGATCTATACTATGATGGGAGAGACAGACACCCGCAAAGCCACTTGTGCAAAGCAAGTTACACGTCAAGCGTGGAGCAAGTCTCATGTACGATGACATGTAATGTTAGCCCGAGCCGCTTCATCCCACCATACCACAAGATGCAAAGTACACAAAGCAAAAGACGGCACGAGCACCAACGCCCACAACATCATTGTGTTCTACTCGTGCAACAGATCTATGCATAAACCTGGCTCTGATACCACTGATGGGTTCGTAGCATGGAAAACAAAAAATTTCTACCGCAAGAACGAACAAAACCCAGATCTAATCTAGATAAAAGCCAAGATCTAATCTATTAGACATGAGAAACGAGATAGATCTATACTAACCCTCGTAGAACCGAAAGCGTTACGAGATTAGATCTCGGAGTTGATGTAGTCGATCACTTGCCGATCTCAAGATCGTGTGGACGATCCTTCCGACGCTGTGTTCCGGTAGCACTTCCGCAGTCGGTCACACGTGCGGAGTCAAAGTAGACCTTCCTCTCCCTGTTCTAGCAAGCAGCGGAGGTAGTAGATCTTCTCCACGGAATCCCAGCAGCACGACGGTGTGGTGGTGGTGGTGGAGGAGAGAATTTTGCAGGGCTTCGCCTAAGCCGGAGCAGAGCGAAGGTAGAGGAGAGAGGCGGCGGCTAGAGCTTGTTATGAGAGAGGGCTAGGAGGGGGCCCCCCTCCCTTCTATTTAAAGGAGGGAGGCGCGCCTGGGGAGGGGGAGTCCTAGTAGGACTCCCCTCCTATGGCCGGTGGGTTGGAAAGGGGGGGAGGAGTCCTCCTCCCCCACGAATCCGTGTCTCGCCCCACAATGTTTCCTTTGACCCTTTCTTGGTTTTCAAGCAAACACCAAGAACTCTTCTAGAACCTTCCAGAACATTCCAAAACCTTCTAGAATCTCCATACAAACACTCCGGAACATTTCCTAACTTAGAAAATGATCCCCAATATATGAATCTTATTCTCCGGACCATTCCGGATCTCCTCGTGATGTCCCGGATCCAATCCGAGACTGCGAACAACATTCAGTTTCCAACGCACATTCCATATCTACTTAAAACAACTTCGAACCTTAAGTGTGTCACCCTACGGTTCGTGAACATGTAGACATGATGGAGACACATCTCCGATCAATAACCATCAGCGGGATCTGGAGATCCATAACGGCTCCCACATACTCAATGATGACTTCGTGATCGATAGAACCATTTACATACGAAACCAATTCCCTTTGTCACACGATATTCTACTTATCCGAGGTTTGATCATCGGTATCTCTATACCTGGTTCTTCCTCGTTACTGATAAGTACTCTTTACTCGTTCCATGTTATGTCATCCCTTGTGACCCAGTCACATGCTTGCAAGCTAACTAGATGACATTCCACCGAGAGGGCCCAGAGCATATCTATCCATCATATGGATGGACAAATCCCAATCTTGGTCCATGCGCTTCAACACATACTTTCAGAAACCCAATGACACCTTTATAACCACCCAATTACGAAGCGGTGTTTGATGTCATCAAAGTACCCATCCGGTGATGGTGATTAACATAACCTCATGGTCGAAGGATTAGGTTACTATGCATTTGAAAGCTTATAGCAATACGAACTTAATGACTTGATCTTATGCTACGCTTACTATAGGTGTGTGTCGATCACATCATTCTCCTAATGATATAACCTTGTTATTAATGACATCCAATGTCCATGATCAGGAAACCATGATCATCTACTAATCAACAAGCTAGTTCAACAAGAGGCTTACTAGGGACTCTTTTATGTTTACAAAACACACATGTATTAGTGTTTCCTTATAATACAATTATAGCATGGGATGTAAACATTCATCATAAACACAAAGATATAATAATAACCACTTTTATTATTGCCTCTTGGGCATATCTCCAACACATTGTGTACGACATCACCTTGTTAACTAACTGTGGCTCGAAGACAGAGAAGTCGGTTGTGGCTGCGGAGACGCAACAGACACGGAAGACATGGGGGCCAGACTCGATGATGCGCTCCTGTGAGGAGCGCTCCAATTCCGGCGGCACCGCCATTTGGGGATTTTTTTGAGGGGTGGGGGGACGGGAGGGGGCGGGGGCTAGTCCATGGTGCTGGCCTAGATGAGGGGGAAGAGGCCAGGGGAAATGGGTGAGAGCCTGTATGATTTGTAGGATAGGAAAATCGTAGGAATAGGAAAAATGTAGGATTTTGTTATCATGTTCACTCCAATCCTATAAGAATTCATATGCACCAAAGTGTGTTTGATTCCACCATAGGAATCTAAAAAAGAGGTATGGGTGAATGTTTGATTTCCTACGAAAACTAGTACTGTACAAAGGAATCCTTAAGAAAAAATCCTATGGGAATCAATCCTACAAATCAAACAATCGTCATAGGAAAATTTCTATAGGATTTAATCCTACAAAATTCCTAGGCAAATCCTTGGAATCAAATGGACCCTGATAGTGGACTACCCGAACAAAAGGCGGGGCTGCGCTACCTGGTCACTCCCCAACGTCATCCCTGGCTCGTCCTCTCTTCATGGTTCTATTTAGGCTCGTCATAGTGCTAGTGGGAGTAATTTGGGTAGTACATAGTCCTACATGTATTGCCAACTAAGCATTTAGATGACATGGCATGCAATTAAATGATGAGACAGAGCCTTGGGGTAACTAGCTATGTTACCTTAAGGGCGTATCCAATGTGAAAATAAGGTCGGATATAAGACACATGTGGTCGACCTTGGTGGAATTTAAACATTGTAGCACTCGGTCTTTAGCTAAGAAACCTTGCGGTCGACCATACCAGTATGACCCGGCCATAAGAACTAGAAAATAATTGTTTTCTCTCTCCTCACTACACAGTGCGCTTGCGGCAGAATTTCAAGACAAAATGAGTCTACATTGCAATAAATGAGACTTTGCATGATACCACACCTATGTTACTTTCCACTATGGAGGTAGTAACTTATTTTATTTTATTTTGCAAAAATGGAGGTAGTAACTTAGACTAGTAATTACTACTCTAAGTTACTCCCCACCATGACCAGCCTAAATATACTTGCATATGTTATTATCTTCATAGTGGGTGATAACATGTGTATGGTGTCATGCAAGACCTAATTAATTAGGTTCTAGACTCATATAAATGTGTGATGTTATGGTAATACCTCCCTCTTTTTCATCATTAATTATCATGTCATGTCACCAATTTTCTTAGTTAGCATTGCATGTACATGCAAGTTACTACTCCCAGGTGACGAGAGGATGGTTGTTGTCTCTCTGTTAAATAGAGGAAGGGTTGTTGAGCTGGACAGGGAAGACCAATTTTTAACATATCCTTGATTTTTTTATGGCATCATCTGTGCAGCGTAGGCACCGGTGCCGGATGGATGAGAAGTTATTTGGGCACCGATATTTGCATACGCTATGGAGGGCCACCCAGGTTCTACGAATTTCTAAGCTTTTTAGCTAAAAGAGAGCAACTACGTAGATGCATAGGCTGGTGGTACTTCCCCTTGCTATCGGTAAAAGAGAGAAACTATGTGGATGTGATGATGATTCAATTTGTACATAACATAACTAGTATAGGTACAACACAACCACGGCAGAAACTAAACCATACTCTAGACAAAATCAGCACACACATAGACACCCGAATATCATACGGTTCTTTTTTGTCAAGAACCTATGTCGCCCTCTTCCCGTGCGGCCATGCCATCTGGTGTTTGATGAACTCGAGGAAGCTGCTAGCCATGTCACAACCTTTGTTGCTGCACTTGAGCTTCATTCCGAGGACATCTGATCCGGTTCGAAGACGCCTCCATATTCACACCCCGGTCACTGGCCATCAGACAATTTTCCAACACATTGTGCGCATGCAATGTGCGCTGCGGCCTTGCCAAAGCACTGCTCGTGCAAGGAAAAGAGATTTATCCCAAACACAAGAGTTGTATCGAACCAGTGTGGAAAATATCATGAAGAAAGACGTAGTAATAACCATGTACGCGGGACAACGAACTATTTGAGAACACAACCTGCAGCTGAAGACCTGCCTCATTGCACTCATGTTAATCATAGCTTCAAACCACTCGTCCGCCATAGAGCCGTTTTCTTCAATTGTGGCGGATCTGAGTGGGATTTTGAGACCGAGCGAGAGAGCAGAGGGAGGAGTGCAGATCTGAGAGGGTTGATGAGAGCGAGCGAGAGAGACTGGTACAATAGTTAAATACTAGGAGTACTAGTCTCCTTATCTCACTCTAGGCAATATCGTCCGTCCATCCAAATTCAACGGCCATGAACCGATACCTTATCTCTTTGGCAAGAGACCTGTGCGGAGAAAACTAGGGAAGCGTCGTGTTCCCTGATTAATTATCACCCTCTGACCCGGTGTACACGTCGCTTTGATGACCTAGGGCTACATGGAAGACTAAATACTGTACTCCAGTACTACTCCGGGATGGAGGTACTAGTACTACTACTCTACCTCTGTTTGGGATGAGAGTATGAGACTAGCCCCAATGGGGGTATCAGGTGGTACATACTGTATCATGCATTAGACTTTTCACAATGGGGTGTAGCTTAGCACGTTACCATAGGAGTTATAAATACCTAATAGACAACCTCTCCAATTCATTGTATTTTAGAGGTTGTATCTTAATTTAATGTTTTCTCTTATGTATTCATTTTATTGGGTAATCAGCTCTTTTTGCCTATGATTACGTACAAGGGTGTATCTTAGCTACTACGTACTACTCCCTCTGTTCCAAGGGTTAAGGCATATAATTTTTTCAAAAAGTCAAACAATGTAAAGTTTGACTAAGTTTTTAGAAAAAAAATTAATATTTGCAATTTGAAATATATATCCTTGGATACATCATGAAACATATTTTCACGTGGTATCTTTATAATATCATAGTTCTTGATAGTTTTTTCAAAAAGCTTGGTCAAACTTTCAGTAGCTTGACTTTTCAAAACAATTATTGGCCTTAAGCCTTGGGACGGAGGGAGTTGTAAGATACCACAACACCCTCTCTCCTCCTTAATTTACATGCCACAAAAGCATTTTTCCTAGTATGTCGTGCTAAGAGACTCCCCCACTGTTAAAGACCTTATTACATGCATGGAAAATGCTTATGTGTTACGGCAATTAATGATGAAAGAGATTGTGTTAGTATCACTGAAAAATAATTATAATTTTGAGCCACATCCATAAAGTATAGGGTGTATAATTGGTTCTTGTACCTTGTGTCATGTAGAAATCAACCTACTATAATGATGAAAGAGATTGTGTTGGTATCACTGAAAAATAATTATAATTTTGAGCCACGTCCATAGAGTATAGGGTGTATAATTGGTTTTTGTACCTTGTGTCATGTAGAAATCAATCTAGTACTACTAGCTACCTATTACTCATTATTCTCGAGAGAAATGACGAAGAAGATTCTAAAATTATTGAGAAGTGTGTTCTGAGTTTGTGCATAGCGTTCACTATGCTAAACACTACCAATGGAATATTCTATATGCTAGCATGGATAGAAGATCCAGCGGTTTGCTCTAGGTACTATTCAACATGAATCCAGCTACTCTAAACCATTGGATCTAATAGCCTAACGATAAGGATTGGTGCTATAGATCAGTCATATTCAAAACTGCTCCATTAGTGGTAGAGAGAATACAACCTACTGTGCTATGAAATTTTTGGGATGGTGACATGATGGTTCTAGAACATGCATGGTGGAGTTTGATCTAGGTACTATTCAACACGAATCCAGCTGCTCTAAACCATTGGATCTAACAGCCCAACGGTCAGGATTGGTGTTATGGATCCAATTCAAAACTACTCCATTATAGTAGTAGAGATAATCTGACATACTGTACTTCTATAGTTCTATCACGTGCTAGAGCACTAAACCATGTGCAACTTATTACTATTGTATACTATAGTACATACTCCAAGAATTTACCAGACTCATTGCTCGAGCTGCCAGCTGCTCGCCACCTCTGTTTCGATAGTGTATAGTACTACTACTCCTACTATCCGATTAGACTGCGGCCAGCTGAAAGTACGGCCGCTACAAGTACCGATATGACATTTCTCTTGTGAGTTAATGCCCCGGACAACCACCGACTGCTAAAAAACTCACGCGCCGCCAAGCGGTCGCTCTGCATACTCCTTGGAGCATCTAAAAAAAGGTACTCCTTAGAGAAATGTTGGGTCAAAACTGAGTAGCACCGCTAGTAATACTACTAGTACTATACTTTCTCCTTCATTCTACTCTCTGGCAAAATTTCTTTCTTCCACCAGAGGCATGTTACCCTCACAAATACTTGAAGGAATCCTGGTGGATTGGTTGCGTCGTCCTCGGAGGTCTGCTTCGGCTCGAGGCCAGGCCTCGAAACAGTTCATCCGGCGGGAACATGCCACCATTGGAGCCGCCTGTGTAGAGCGCCCGGTCGCCCGCGGTAAACGTGTGTTGGCCCTGCCGGCCACACGCGATTTTGGGCCCGCTCGAGGCTACCGATCCTGCGCTGGCCACGTCACGGAGGCGTCAACACGGCAGGCGAACAAAAGTGGACCTCTGCAACAAAGCCCCGGTCCCGGTGTGCCTCCCTTTCGACTGTGACGGAGCTGCATCCGGGCATGCGCTCTGGGTGGACATCAACCGTAGCCAAGTTAAGCCCGTGCGAGACAGTGGCCAATCCTTCCGCCGGGAACCTGCAGCCAGCGATAATGCGACCGGGGCAGACAACTCGGGCGGGAGCCAGGTTGCTGTGGCCATGGCCGACACCGTCCTGGGGCCCCTCGAGCCTATCGATCTTGTGCTGGCCCTTGCTTACGATCAGGACATGCTCGAGTTCAAGCTCGCGCGCGAGGAACCTTTGGCAAGCGAGCATGCGACCGGGGCAAACAACTCGGGTGGGTGCTAGGTTGTCGTGGCCGTGGCAGACGATGCCATCCTGGGTCCCCTCAAGCCTATCGATCCTATGCTGGCCCTTACTCACCATCAGAACATGCTCAAGTTCGAGCTCGAGCGCGAGGAACCTGCGGCTGGCAAAGGTGCGGCTGGGGGAATCGACTCAGTAGGGGGCCAGTGTGCTCCTCTACTCGTTCCGAGCAATCTCATCCCTTCAACCATGATTAACACACAGGTGCGCACTGTGTTTCGTGTGTGAAGCAAACATTAGTAGCAAGAGTATGGCTCAGCTGCTCGGTTGAAATTGAGCCGGACCCGACTGCCTTTTCAAGCTAATTTTGAGGGTCCTTTGTGCCAATTGTATGGATTTGGATGTAATTTTCTATTTTTTGATGTAACCTTTTAATTCCACCGAATGTGTTGATTGAAGCATGATGCACTTTCGGGTGAAATTAGCTACTCCCTCCGACCCAAATTAGTTGACTTAGATTTGTCTAGATTCATGTAGCTAGACTTGTTTTAGTGTTAGATACATCCGAATCTAGATAAAACTAAGTCAACTAATTTGGGTCGGAGGGAGTATAAAATTAATCTTAAAAAATATAACATGTAATTTATCCAATAAATTCATGTAGTACTAGTAAGTTGCACGTGCCCTGCACGTGAGACTCACATAATAGACGTCTGACATATCATCACTATATAAAATTATAATAGGTAAAGCAGAAAAAATATAAATTTGATCAACATCTATAATATATGGGTGTATATCTGGTTCTCGTACTTTGTATATCATGTAGAGTGAACGATTATTAGCTAATCTAAAACTTCAAATTTTGGTAACATGGTCTAGAGTAACGAGGGAGAAGATTCTAGAATGATGGAGAAGTGTTTTGAGGTTCCCATGTTTCTGGACATAGTGAACCACCCATGTTTTACTTGTGATTCCTTGGTTCTTTGAGTTTTCAAAGTTCGTAGATAAATTAACCCACTTAAATTACACTACTGTCTCCGATTCAAATTAATGTTCTCAGATTTGTTTAGATTCGGGTATATGTATCTAGCACAGAAACATGACTAGATACATTTGAATCTAGATGAATCTATGAACATTAATATGGATCAGAGGGAGTTTGTCGAAATTATGTCAAATTATTTCGAACCACATGTGAGATGACAATTTCTCTTTAAATTCCACAAAAATCTACTGAAGTTGCCCACCAGACAACCAATATATGGAGAACACGACCGAGAGTTTTCAAAGGTTCAACTTCTTTCTAGACTTTGCATGCTGGCAAAGTTGACCCTGCTTTGAGAAAGAGAGAGAAATAGGCCAAAAAAATAGGGGGACTCATGCATGGCGTCCTTTTGCTTGTATTACCTGCCATGAAAAATAATAAACATGAGTTTTTCACAACTTTTGAAAAAAGCCGCTTCACAAAAATGGCCTACCATGTATAAGTATGAACAGGTTTCAGGACTAGCGACCAAGCAAGGTCATGGACATATCCATGTTTATAGGAATTTTGTAGTAGTTCTACAAGAAAGTAGATGTGCGCATCTTGGTGTTGGTAAATAGCTTTGCCAATGGGAGTTCCCAAATACTAGGAAAAGTAACAACTCCAATTTTCTAAGCGATGGAAATATTTTTCTCTGTAAAGCAAAGTACTCCACTTCCGTACTAGTACTACTCGAAAAGGGAGGTGGCTCCTTCCAAAAAAAAGGAGGCAACATGAGAGCAGCGGGAGGAGGAGTCGGAAGGCGGTGTGATGTCAGAGCAAAGCTATGATAGGCTACTGACACGAGGTACACTCCACTAGTAGTAAATATATAGACCTACTAGTAGTAATATGCACGCAAAAAAAGTTGTGTTTTCTCTCTCCTTCGCTGGCTCTCACCATCCATCCTCCATCGATCTCTTCTCTGCAGCCGCGGATGCACAATCCAGCTTGTCTCTTCCTCGTCCATAGTGTGGCGCTGCGCACATGTGACTTGGTACGGCACACCGATCTACTTCCATCAACCATCCCCCCTCCCGAAATTAAAGCCATCTACTGGATTAATAATCATCTACACCAATACAAAAAGTCTCAAAAGTAATAATAATAATTACAAAAAGGTCCTCAGACCACATTGCGATGACTACAAACCCTAGTGTGCTAATTGGAGTGTCTCGCTCCTTCAGGACCTACGGTACCCAAGTTCCAAAAAATAAATAAAGAATGCCACTGCCCCAATTTTCAGACTAAGTGTACCATGCTTTCTTACAATTCCCAAGTTTTAGGATTTTTCAAGCGGGCATATAAATGTTTTTCATCTTATTCTTATTTAACCTTCTTGCTTTTTGATGAGGTTGCTGCATGTAATACTAGTTGTTCAATAGTTCAAATGTTAGGTATTATACATGCTGGTATAAAGTTGGCAATAGATGACGTGTCACTTTGTAATACCTAACACTCGGTTATACTATTGAACTAGCTCTCATGCACTTGTAGAATATAAATTTAGACCTAATTCGATAAATCGACAGAAAGTCGTCTGAGTGGGTGAAATTAGCTAGAAAATTAAGCTTGAAAAATATAACATGTAATTTATCCAACCACTTTATGTACTATAGTAAATAAATGGCACATTCTATGAACTCTAAGCCATATTGATCACACTTCCTTCCAAAAAATACTTTTACTAGTTTACCATGCATGCTAACATGCACCGACCTAGCTATACCAAAATATGGGCACACGGTCATTATCTTGATGAAGATAGGGTATGTCCATGACCTTGGTCAGTTGGCTTGAAACCCAAGAAAGTTCATACATAGTAGTACATGATATAGTAGGCAATACCAAAAGTATGAGTTTTTCAAGTACTTTTACTGGTAGAAAAATAAGAAAGAATGGCCCCACCAAATTTTCGTACAAAGTGGACAACTCTTTCTTACAGTTCCAAAGTTCAAGTATTTTTCAAACTTCCAAGCTAAAGCTCCACATGCACTTAAATTCATGACTCAAAGTCGATTAAACGAAATTAGGTCAAACTTGAATACATGTGAGCATGATAGACTATTACTCTTGAAAATATCGAAAATTCTTTTGAAGGTACCCAGGTAGCCAATATATCATGGGCCAACAATAGTTTTGAAAAATGCCATTACTGATTAGTATTTGCATACCGACAAATTTGACCGCGTATGGAAAACATTCAAACAAAATAAAGCGTAAAACAAAAACATGAGACTTCATTATGATTGGGGTACTTTTGCTAGTAGTATTATTAATTGCCAAGAAAAATGATAAACATGAGATTCTACAACCTTAGGGAAAACGGATTCACATTATAGCCCACCATGATGTAACATTATTGATTCCTGGTTTTCAACACGAACGACCAATAAGGTCATGGCCTTCTATATCGATGTATACCCTAGCTACACTTTTACATAGGGTTCTAACATCGGGTAGATGGGTGTGTCTTGGCCTAGTAAACAATGTTGTCCGTGGCAGTTTTGAACAATTAGGAAAAAACATTTTTCACTTTTCCAACTGATTATGGGGATGTTTTGTACTAGTAGTAACGAAAATCAGAAGAACGTGGCACTGAATGTGAGAAGCGCTCCATGTTTCCGGACATAGCGAACCATCCATGTTTTACTTGCGATTCCTAGGTTCTTTGAGTTTTGAATGTTTGTAGATAAATTAACCCAATTAAATTACACTACTATATCCGATTCAAATTAATATTCTCAGATTTTTCTAGATTCGGATATATGTATCTAGCACAGAAACATGACTAGATACATTTGAATCTAGATGAATCTATGAACATTAATATGGATCGGAGAGAGTTTGTCGAAATTAGGTCAAATTATATCGAACCACATGTGATCTGCCAATTGCTCTTTAAATTTCACAAAAATCTTTTGAAGTTATCCACCAGATAGCCAATATATCGGGAACACGACCGGGAGTTTTCAAAGATTCAACTTCTTTCTAGACTTTGCATGCCGGCAAAGTTGACCTTTCTTTGGAAAAAGAGAGAGAAATAGGCAACAAAAACAGGGGGACTCATGCATGGCATCCTTTTTCTTGTATTGCCTGCCATGAAAAATGATAAACATGAGTTTTCACAACTTTTGAAGAAACCCACTTCACAAAAATGGCCTACCATGTATAAGTATATGAACAGGTTTCAGGACGAGCGACCAAGCAAGGTCATGGACATATCCACATCATAGTTTATGGTAATTTGGTAGTACTACAAGAAAGTAGATGTGTGCATCTTGGCATTGGTAAACAACTTTGCCAATGCGAGTTTCCAAATACTAGGTGACGAGGGTTTAACTCGTCAATGCCCATTGTTATGGACTTGGGTTTTGGAGAAGGAGGGAGCGCTAGAGGCATCAATCGACTAGAAAACAAGCACACAGGGATGCAAGGTTTACCCAGGTTCAGGCCTCGTAGAGGTTCCTACTCCTGCTTGTCTGCTCTTGGAATTAACGAAGGAATCGAAGATTACAGGGGCGCGCAGATGCAATCTGGCGAGAGTTGTGGAAACTAGGGTTGCGTGTGTCCTCCTCGCCGCCCCCTCCTAGCCTTTATATAGATAGGCTAGGTCTCGGGTAGCAGGTCGAGTCAGTTACATGTTAGGGTTTTCCCTTTAAACTTTCTATCTTTGGCTTCTTCTTGTCTCGCAAGCAACCGAGAGTCCGCGGGCCACTCGAGTTCTCCATTTGGGCCTTGGCAACGTCGTGGGCTTCCGCAATATCCAGGCCGTATATACCAAACTCGAGTACCTGTAGGGTATACCCATGTTAGTATCCCCCGAGTGTCCAGTGGAATCATAGATTCAACTGGGGACTTTATGAAGAAATTCGAATGCATGATTGAGTATTTTTTCAACTGTTCAGTTCATGTCATAGGGATTATTGATATGCGTGCCTGATTTAACCGATGTATCGGTATCAATTAACTGCCTTAGGGCAAAACAACACAATCTACTCAAACCCGAGTCCCTAGACTCGAATTCGGAAAAGTGCTAGCGTAATTTGACTCAAGCCACGGAGGTCTTACAGGAGTCGAATTCCAGTGTATGGGTGTGATCACTCGATGCGTCCATCAAGGCATGTTCATCGTACTTGTAGGCACGGATATGTTTCTGGTAGTGTGCAGTAGATGCGTTGCCAGGCCTTATTTAGGTCTTATCTTCACGCTATAAGCGCGCCATCTGAATTTTTGGTCATCACGAAGATGATTCAGGTGGCCTAGGAGACACAATCTCTTTGTAGGGAAAATTCGAGTGTGGATGTTATCAACACACAGTACGGTGTACAAATAATCATAAGGTGCGCGACCAGCGCTCCCTATGGGAGTAGCCCCCGAGTGCCTGGTTGAGTCGAAGACTCAGGCAGGGACTAAAATTTTGCGACTGCTGTCATCTTTTGTTGCTTGTTTTAGTCGAATTTTCTTCCGGCACTCCCTATGGAAGTAACCCATGATCCATAGTCGAACCATAGGTTCGAGTGGTTGGGTATGCTTTGAATGTTCATATTCCTGCATAAAAAAAATCGTAGGGTGCGCGACCAGCGCTCCCTATGGGAGTAGCCCCCGAGTGCTTGGTGGAGTCGAAGACTCGAGCAATGATTAAAGTAGTAGAAATCTTCTAGCGCTCCTCTTGATGACATCAGTGCTGACGAGGTGATGACCTCAGTTGCCCGCGTGAGCAGCTTTGACGGGACATGACGAGCGGTGGGTCCCACTTTTTGACTTTGATTTGACCGGGCGTGCGTAATCTTTCGTTTTAACTGTGTCTCCTTGATTTCCGCGTGTAATGGAGATAGTGGGGGACGGTTCGTGTTTTGGTCTCTCCACGTGTCGACCGTGATGTGCGCCACGTGTCCAGTAGGGTTTCTGCTGGTCGTTGGATGGCATCATCAAGGGGGTTAAGTAGCAGCGCAACTGCGGTAATTTTCTATCTGCCCTTTCTCTACTTGTGCTTCCATCGCCATTTCCGCTGCTCTCTGCTTCCTAGAGCTCGTCCTTTTTGTGGTGTTGGACCAACTCCGCGTGTTCCCGAGCTACTTCCTCCGCTCGCACCGCCATCGCAAGGTGGGGAAAACCAAGGGACGCACCACCGCTGAGTCCACCGCCGCCATTGCTGCTGCCAAGAAGAAGGGAGGCTCCACCACTGTAGGCACCAGCGCCGCCGGCGCCAGGAAGAAGAAGGGCGCGGGTACCCGCGTCACCAATGGTGCATAGTGCACGTCCATCATCAAATCCTCTGAGCTCTATCTCCTGCGTCAAGATGGAGTTCTGTCACCCGTGGTGGATGACTCGCGAGTGCTAGGTGGTGAGGTAACTCCTTGTCCTCCTGCTGGTTTCCGGGTGATGTTCCTAGCATTCATCATCTGCGGTCTTTCTCTGCCCCTGCATCCTTTCTTCAGGGGCCTCCTTTGCTTCTACGGGATCCAGCTTCATTAGCTGTCCCCAAACTCTAATCTCCATATTGCCTGCTATATTACACTTTGCGAGTGCTGACTCGGAATCGAGCCACACTTTGGCCTCTTTAAGAGGATTTTCAAGTTGAAGCGCCAGTCAGCATCTGGTTTTGTAGTCTACGACGTATGAGGCTGCGAGGATCCATGTCGAATCCTCCGCCACATATTTCGATATCAAGCTCATGGCGTCTGTCCAAGGATGGAGAGACAAGTGGTTCTATATCTGCGACCAGAAGGCCGATGGAGAGCACTACGGACTCATGCCCTTCGATCCCACGACGCCGTGCAAGAGGAGGCGTTCTTGGAAGAACATGGTGATGCCTGGCGAGTCCGAGGAGACGGAAGTGCTGTATAAGCGCGTCTACGACCTCGAGGGCCGCATGGGTAAAGAAGAGGGAAGCGCCTCCCTCATTCGCACATGGTTGCACTGTTGCATCTAGCCTCTACAGGCCAGAGTCCACCCCATGTTCCAATGGGCTAGTGCAGACGATGCCACTCGCGTATCTGCCGATGGCATTTCCGTGGGTGAAGTAGATAAGAGGTTGCGACTGGTGACAAAGTACACCACCAAGGAGGTTCTCCCAGGCGAACCAGTCGTACCTCCCTTTGATACCTCTAACCTTCCTCCTGAGGTAGGATTTTGCTACGAAGTAGCTTGATTTGTCGATTGCTTCTAGTTTCTTGATGTATAATGAATTGTTTTCTGAATGCAGGATTGGAAGGTGTCGGGGGGATGATCCCTAGATACCCCAACCGGACAAGAAACAGGACAGTCGGATCACGGTCGGCTGGCCAGATGCAGTCGGACAAGGCAAGTCGGGCCGGCTATCGCATGGTAGCCGGATCGACGAGAAGCAGCCGGCTACGGCGATGTAGCCGGAACCAATCAAGGAGATAGGACAACATATGGATCAGTGCACGGTATGCCCTGTACGATGACAAGACCGGCAACTACTCGGCCATACCGAAGACTTTGCGGGGCTGACGTGGGAATAGTGGCCCGATGCTGACGACAGGCTCGCACGACATCCAATGTGCCTACGACAGCCATACCGCTCATACTCCGATGGGACATATTGTACCGGATACCGTAGATGACCAGTCGGCTGGGACCCGCCTGTGGGGCCCACCAGTCGGACTGGCCAGTGAGATCGTTGCCTCTCTGCCTATATAAGGAGAGGCAAGGCCTCATTAGTAAGGGTTGGTCTCAGTGCATTTAAGGCAATAGCTAGAGAATATAGCTCAAGGAGCACGTGTAGTTCATATATCCCTCATAGTCAGATCAAGAAGGAGTAGGAGTTTTATCTCATCACGAGGGCTCTGAACCTGGGTACTTCCTGCGTCCAGTTACGCTTGCTTGTATCAATCCCGCCTGCGGACGTCGTCGATAGCTTCCCTACTAGTCCCCACACCTCTATCTAACCTTCTTAGGTACTGTCGTTCCCAATACAACGACAGTTGGCGCCCACCGTGGGGCAGATGGCTTCGACCGGAGTCACGTTCCACACGGGACCCCGCACTTCAGCCGGTGAGCGCGTGGCCTCCGTCCTGGTGCTCACGCTCGGTAAATTCGACTGCGTCATCAAAAACGCTTCCTGCTTCGCCGGAACCTTCTTCCCGGCGAACGGCTCCATCCTGCTTTTCGGCGACCTCCCCGTCTATGTCGCCACCGTTCCGGAATGTTTCCCTAGGGAGATCGTCTCTGCCGTGGAGCTACCGCATCCGGGCGGTAGCACTTCTGTCGCTTCCTGCGGCGTGGAGGTCATGATGGCCGGCTCCAGCTCTCATCCCTGCCAACCGCGGGAGCGAGGCGCGGTCGAGGGTGGAACTTCCGCACCTCCGCAGCCTCAGAATCTGGTGGAGGAGGCCATTGATCGGCTCCAGACGCCGGTTAACCTCGGGGATAACCCGGAGGAGGCGGAAGCCAACTTTGCCATGGAGAGACAGATCCTCCTCCTGGAGGCCATGGAGATGGCGGTAACCCGCAAGCAACTCGAGATCACCCGACGCGAGTACGACCGCGTGCACGGCTTCACTCCGGCTACCGCGGAGCCGAGCCGGCACGGCCAGGTGCAGCGCCGGGGCGGCGAGCTGGGCGGAAGGTTGGAAAAGGATGGGGAGCCAGATCCCGCACCCGCCCTCATTCGGCCCACCTACAACACGCCCATCAAGAACTTGCGCGCGGCGCGAGCCACGGCAGAAGAGCTGCCCAATCTGGAGGGCGAGGAGCGAGCCCGCCAGCATGCTCGCATGCAGGATCTCCTCCGCATCACGGATGAGTAGGCTGATGCCAACCGGAAGATGAAGGAGGACCCCAGCTACTCCAAAGGGAGCAAGCTGCCTGTCAACAGCAAGGGCGCGTCCCGCGATACTCAACAGGCATCCTCCCCTCAGCCGGCTAAGGCCCACAGCAGGCATCGCAACTCTGGCAACAAAGGGTCAGCCGCGCCAGCAGCAAACGGTGAACAGCAACCCACCGCCTCCCCCTCCACCAACCGGAGCACCTAGACCCGCCGGTTCCTGTCTCTCGGGCCAGGTGGGAGCGCCCAACCCGGATCGTCCGGATGCCCATGACCGCATCGAGCTCCTCGCTCAAGCGCACGTCACGGAGGAAGAAGACTCCACCGGACCGGTTTGTTTCGGACCCTGCATCCGGAACGAGCCGTTTCCGGATAAGTTCACCCTGCCTAGGGACACCCCCAAGTACGACAGCAGTATGAAGCTGGAAGATTGGCTGACCGACTATGCTACGGCAGTCGGCATCGCCCATGGGAATAAGCACACAACGGTGCGCTACGTCCCCCTCATGCTAACCGGGTCGGCAAGGACGTGGCTCAATAGCCTTGCGCCCAATAGCATCAACGCCTGGCCGGACTTTGAGAAAGTGTTTGTCTGCAACTTCAATGACACATACAAGTGTCCGGGACGCCCACGCGGCCTGGCCTTGTGCGTCCACGGTGACCGTGAGACTGACCGCGAGTACCTCGCCAAGTGGACGGAGCTGCGCAACACCTGTGAGGGCATCCTGGAGAGCCGGGCTATCAGCTTCTTCATCGAGGGTTGCCGAGAAGGCACCATGCTTTGCCACCGGCTACTGTATGATGAGCCGAAAACCATGGCGGAGCTCATGACGGTTGTGGACCAGTACGCCACGGCGGATGCCGCCATGAAGAAGCCCCTCCGAGTAAATGCGGACGGGTGTCCGAATCCTACGGAGCCGGCTCGCGACCGACCGAGCAATCCGGCTGGCGAAGCCGGATCCTCCAGACGCCATGACAATGACAACTGGTTCCATGGGGACCGCCAAGCCGGACAATAGAAGCCCCGCTACCACGCGCGGCAGGTCAATGCTGTGGAGGGTGTGCCCGACGCACCGGCTAACGATGCAAGGAGGCAGAAGCCACGGCTCACCTTCGACCAGATGCTTGATGGCCCGTGCAAGTGGCACAGCGGTCCCTTCAAGCCGGCTATGCATACACCCGGAATTGCAGCTGGACCCGCCAGCTAAAAGACCAGGGTAACCAGCCTCGTCTCCCTCCTCCCCTTCCCGGTGGACCTCCACCACCGGCTAGGGGAGCCGGCAATGATGGTAACAGCGGCAACGGCGGCAACAACAACAACAGCTACCCCTAGCCGCATGCCGCCTACCACATCTTCGAGACGGAGCTGGACGACAAGCACAGCCGCAGGCGACGCTCCAAGGAGGTCAATGTCATCGTCTCTCTGGTCCCCCAGTACCTGAACTGGTCGGAAACCCCCATCACCTAGAGCCGTGCAGACCAGCCAGAGCAGCTGCCGACTCCCGGGGGCCACACCATGGTGCTCGACCCTCTCATTGTCTCCAATGCGCGTACCTGCCGTTTCTCGCGCGTCCTCATCGACGGAGGCAGCAGCCTCAACCTCCTTTACCAGTCCTCGCTGGAGAATCTGGGCATTCGCGAATGCGACATATGCCCGACTACCACAACGTTCCATGGCGTACTATTGGGGCCAGCTTGCGCCCCGCTGGGTAAAATCCAGCTGGACGTCATCTTCGGGACCGAGGAGAACTTCCGCTGTGAACCGATCTGGTTCGAGGTGGTAAACCTGACGAGCTCCTATCATGCTCTCCTCGGGCGCCCCGCCCTCGCCAAGTTCATGGCCGTCCCCCACTATGCATACCTCAAGATGAAGATGCCGGGACCCAACGGCGTGATCATCGTCGCCGGCTGCTTCAGGCGGTCGATGGAGTGCGCCTCAGCTGGTTCCAAACTGGCAGAGGCCCTCATCATAGCCGAGGAGAAGCGCATAATCATGCGTAATGTGGCCATGGCCCAGTAGGACATGCCGGCTAGCAGCAAACCGGCTGGAGAACGAGCTTTCTAGCCGGCAAAGGAGACGAAGAGGATCCTGCTCGACCCCTCCGACCCGACCAAGTTCGTCACCATTGGTGCCAACTTGGACAGCAAATAGGAAGGCGCGCTCGTCGACTTCCTCCGTGAGAATCGGGACATCTTTGCATGGTCCCCCAAGGACATGCCAGGTGTACAGAGGGAGTTCGCCGAGCACTCACTTCATGTGCGACCGGATGCCAAGCCGGTCAAGCAACCTCTGTGCTGATTCGCAGAGGAGAAGAGGAAGATAATCGGTGACGAGATCACCCGGATCCTTGCAGTCGGGTTCATCACGGAAGTGTACCACCCGGATTGGCTGGCGAACCCAGTCCTGGTGTTGAAGAAGAACAAGACCTGGCGCATGTGTATCGACTACACCAGCTTGAACAAGGCGTGCCCGAAAGACCCCTTCGCATTTCCCCGCATCGATCAAGTCATCGATTCCACGGCCAGCTATGATTTGTTGTCTTTTCTAGATTGCTATTCTGGTTACAACCAGATCTGGTTAAACTCGGCTGATCAGATTAAGACATCATTTATCACCCCCTACGGGGCTTTCTGCTATGTAACCATGCCTTTCGGTCTAACGAATGCAGGTGCTACCTATCAGCGCTGCATGCAGAAGTGCTTGCACTCGCAGATAGGCCGAAACGTGCATGCCTATGTGGACGATGTGGTCATCAAGACCAAGGAGAAGCGCACCCTCCTCGAAGATCTAGGAGAGACATTTGGCAACCTCCGCCAGTACCAGATGAAGCTGAACCCGGAGAAGTGCGTCTTCGGAGTGCCATCCAGTGAGCTCCTCGGTTTCCTCGTATCACAACGAGGCATCGAGGCAAATCTGGAAAAGATCACGGCCATCGAGAGGATGCAACCGCCCAGGAGCCTGCTTGGAGTCCAAAAGTTCACCGGATGCTTGGCCTTCCTCAGTCATTTCGTCAGCCGGCTGGGGGAGAAGGCACTCCTGTTGTACCAGCTGATGAAGAAGATGGACAAGTTCTCCTGGACATCGCAAGCCGACACCGCATTTCATGACCTCAAGCGCATGCTATCCACAGCACCGGTTCTAGCCACGCCGGCTAGCAAGGAGACGATGTTACTCTATATAGCAGCCATCAGTCGGGTCGTCAGCGTCGTCCTGGTGGTGGAGCGCCCCGAGGAAGGCAAGGCTCAGCCGGTTCAGAGGCCCGTATACTACCTCAGTGAGGTTCTCTCCCTCTCCAAGCAGAACTACCCCCACTACCAGAAGATGTGCTATGGCGTGTACCTGGCATGCAAGAAGCTCAAGCACTACTTCCAGGAGCATCCGATTAAGGTCGTGTGCACCGTACCCCTTTCGGAAATCATCGGCAACAAAGACTCCAGCGGCCGAGTCGCCAAGTGGGCCATCGAGCTCGCCGCCTACTCCATCCAGTACGAGCCATGGCTCACGATCAAGTCGCAGGCATTGGCGGACTTCCTCGTCGACTGGGCCGAGACCCAGTATCTCCCACCGGTTCCGGATTCGGACCACTAGAAGATGCACTTCGATGGGTCGAAGATGCTTGGGGGCTTGGGAGCCGGCATCGTGCTCACCTCGCCCAAGGGAGACTGGCTGGAGTACATACTGCAGATCCACTTCAAGGCCTCCAACAACATAGCCGAATACGAGGCACTGGCGCACGGACTCCGGCTAGCCAGGGAGAATGGTGTCAACCGGATCCTTTGCTTCGGTGATTCGGATCTGGTGGTGCAGTAAGTATCCGTAGAATGGGACGCCAGGGATGCAAACATGCCCCTCTACCGGTTCCATATCCAGAAGCTCAGCGCCTCCTTCGACGGATGCGAATTCCATCACGTCCCCCGCGCCAACAACGAAGCAGCCGATTCGCTCACCCGAATCGGATCCACCAGGCAGGCGATCCCACCTGGGGTCTCCTTGGAGCACCTGCACAAGCCCTCCATCAACCCGTCACCTCAGTCAGACTCCATCATATGAGCAGGGAGCGCTCCGGCTAATGGAGCGGCAGAAGCAGAGCCGGCAGAGCCTCCAAAGAAGAAGACCCGCACCAACTCCAGCAAGGTAGTACCCTCTGGTTCGCAAGAACCAGGGGCTACCGGCTCGTCAAGCGGCTCGGGGGCTGCCGTCCCAGGTACGTCACCCGGACGACCCCCCGACAGCCATCAACCGGAGAGCGGGAGCATCCTCGTCATTCGGGAAGTGCCATCTTGGGCGCAGCCCTTCATGAACTACATCGCCAACGGGGAACTTCCGGATGACGAGGTGGAAGCCAGGCAAATCCGGCACCGCGCGCACACGTACACCATCATCAACAATGAACTGTACAAGCGCAGCATATCCGGCATCTTCCAAAGGTGTGTCGATGTGGACACGGGCTACCGGCTACTCAAGGACATCCACCAGGGCGAGTGTAGGCACCACGCTTCGTCAAGGGCGATAGTCGCCAAGGCATTTCGCCACGGCTTCTATTGGCCCACTGCCCTCAAGGACGCTGAGCAGCTGGTCCGCGAGTGCAATGGGTGCTAGCGATTCGGGCAGCTCAGGAACATGCCGACTTTGGTGCTCAAGACCATACCAATTACCTGGCCCTTCGCGGTTTGGGGCCTCGACATGGTCGGTCCCTTCAAGCGAGCACGCGCGGGCATGACCCATCTGCTGGTGGCGGTGGACAAGTTTACAAAATGGATCAAGGCCAAGCCCATCCGGAAGCTGGACGGGGCGATAGTCGTTACCTTCTTCACCTACATCATCAACCGGTTCAGCTACCCCAACAGCATCATCACTGACAACGGCACGAACTTCGCCAAGGGAGCCTTCGCCGATTCTGTAGCAACAAGGGCATCCGACTGGACCTGGCTTCCGTCGCGCACCCGCAGTCCAATGGGCAGGTCGAAAGGGAAAACGGCTTGGTGCTAGCCGGCATCAAGCCACGCCTCATCGAGCCGTTGGAGCGTTCACCCGGATGCTGGATCGAGGAGCTTCCGGCTGTGCTATGGAGCCTCCAGACCACGCCGAATAGATCAACCGACTACACCCTATTCTTCCTGGTCTACGGATCAGAAGCCGTCCTCTCCGCGAACATCGAGTTCGACTCCCCGCACAAGCTCCTCTACGATGAAAAGGCCAACCAGGAGGCGCGGGAATACGGTGTGGACCTCCTGGAGGAGGCCCGCGAGCTGGCATTGTCCAGGTCGGCCCTGTACCAGCAACGACTATGCCGCTACCATTCAGGCCGGATCCGCCTAGTCGCGTTCCGCGAGGGCAACCTGGTCCTCTGGCTGGTTCAAGATACGAAGGGCATGCACAAGCTATCGCCACCTTCGGAGGGCCCCTTCATCATCAGCCGGGCGCTGCCCAACGACTCCTACTACCTCATCGATGCGCAGCAGCCGCGCAAGAACAAGATGAACAAATCAGACGAGGAGACCGAGCGTCCCTGGAATGCGGCCTTGCTGTGCCCATTTTACACCTAGTCAGTGTATGTATCCCGCAAACCTTATGAATGAAAATGCGGACCCCTACGAGACGCTCGGGGGCTCCTTGCTAGAAATGTGATTTGCATCTGTTTTGTGGTTCCGATTTTCCGGCTCCGGCAACCCCTACCCGAGGGCTTGCCGGCTAGCCCGACCTGCTAAGTTAACAAACTGACTGAGTAGTGTGCGACAATGTCAGAGGCCCACTCTTCTTCTCAGCTACAGACCGCAACCCGGCTGTCCGGCTAGCAAGAGCAAAAGCCCGAGGCATCCCACACGAAAAATGGGGAGGAGACGCGACAGATCGGGTGTCCCGGCCCCGCAACTAGCTTAAGGCAATCCGGTTACTAAGCTGTCAGTACCGTGCACGATGTACTGTCAGCTCCCTTCGATTCTGGCTGTAGACCGCAACCTGGCTGCCCGGCAAGGACGCAATGAAAACAGCAGAACACACGGGAAAGCACAAGTGTCCAGAAAGGCGCAAGCTAGTTTTAAAAAAACAAATCCGCTTCCCGGCTACAATTTGGCAGACTAACCTATTAACATGTGAGGATGTATGTGTATGTATATTCTTGTATAACTACCTCGAGTTGGAATTCAGGAAGGAAAGAGAAGAAGATTTGAAGTCCTTGCCTTCATCAAGCGCTCCGAATCTCGGGGGCTACACCCACTGGGTGCGCTCGCGCGCCCCCAGTGGAATCTTGTAGTTCCTGACCGGCTAAAGGCGTTTAGCCGACCGTTCGGAGCCCAGGTGAGGTCAAGGGCAGGAGCAAGAGAAGACAAAGAAGATTCGAAGCACCTGGCTACGCCAGCTACTCCGAATCTCGGGGGCTACACCCAGTGCATGCGCTCGCGTGCCCCCACTGGAATGTTAGTTCCCCCGGCTGAAGGTGTTCAGCCAGCGAAAGCAACCGACTAAGACGGATCTAGTCGGATAAGAGTTAGAAGATTTGGGAGGACGGGGAAGATTCAAAGCACCTGGCTACGCCAGCTACTACGAATCTCGGGGGCTACACCCAGTGGGTGCGCTAGCACGCCCCCACTAGAGGTGCAGTTCCCCCGGCTAAAGGCGTGTAGCCGGGCGAAGTCAGCCGGATAAAGTCAACCGGCAAAATATTGAAAGAAAATGCAAAGTGCGCAAGTTGAAGGGAAACCAAGCCAGTTCAAAATTAACATTAAAAGGAAAAAAGGAGGCGAAGCTCCCATAAGTTTACCCGGCGCCAGAGGCAGCCGGTACAGACAGACAAGTTCAGGACAAAGCAAGACAAACAAATACACCCGGCATCCCGGGGCAGTAGCTAAACGGCAGGACCCTTGCCGTGAGGAGCATCTTAGCTGGCGGTAGCTTCAGGCGGAGGAGGCAGCGGCGTTCAATCGAGTTCCGGCGCTCGCAGCTGGCTGCGTTGAAGTCTCTGCATCAGGAGTACCGATGGACTCCGAGTCGGTGAGCACCTCGTCGGGGTCCACGTAGTCGGCGATCTTGATGGCGGAGCCCCGGAGCTCCGGTTAAGCCTGGCGGATGGCAGCAAGGTCGGCGCCAGCGCGGAAGCCTCCATCGATCTTCTCGACGCAGGCGTCCTTATACCAGGAGAGCATGAGGGCCAGAGCCATCTCCGCTCCGGCTTGCGCCGCCAAGTCCCGTAGCCAGTCCACCGCAGCCGGCACCTCCCCCACCTTCGTAGCCAGCTGCGCCATCGTCTCCGGAACTGGAGTTTCAGGCCACAGGAACGAGAAGATGTCCCGTGCCGCTTGATGAAGCTTGGCAGCCTCCTCGCCAAGAAGGACGACGAGCTCCTGGGCTATCGGCTACGCTCCCGGCCAGTTCTCCTGCAGCCGGTTGTACGCCTGCAGGTCTATGCCAGGATAAAACACTGTCAGAAAAAGAGAGTCAGATCTGGCTACTGGATCCAGAAAGGAAGGGAGACGAAAAAGGGGAACGTACCCTTAGCCGTGTGGCCAACTTGCATCAGCTCCTCCACCAGAGCCTTCTCCTTCGTCGCCAGCCGCTTGATCTCCTTCTCTTGGTCCTTGTTTTGGGCCTCGAGAAGATTGAAGGCTTCGATACGGCTGGTGAGCGAGGCGTCGTGCTCCTTGATGGTGGCCTCCAGACTGTCTACCTTCGTGTGCCAATCCCTGTTCTGCAGCCGTAGAGTGGAGTTGGACTTGCTCAGCCGGTCGTTCGCTTTCTTCAAGCGATCGATCTCGCCTTGAGCGCACATGAGGATAGCTGCGACAAAACCGGCTATTAGCAAAAAAAAGGGCAAGCTGGATGAAGCAAACTTACTCTGGGAGGTTCCGTTGGCGGCAGCAAGCTTCTGCTCCAAGGACCAGTTCCCGCCGGCTATGGCCTCCAGCAGCCGGATCTCCTTCACCGCCAGTTCGAGGAGGGCGGCAAGATCTGTCAGCGAGGCGGCATAGGAGGCATCATCAGCCACGGCGTTGGCGGCCAGGTACTCCTTCGCGGCAACCACCGTTGTCCTCCACTCCTCTCCCGGCTCGTAGTGGGAGTTGTCATCACCGACAACCACGAGTTCCTTGCCGGTTGCTTCCCCCCGCACGCCCGTGGAAGAGCCACCCGGCTAAGAACCCTCCGCTTCTGGCTAGACCACCACGTCCGGCTGAGGACCCTCTGCTCCGGCTGAGGCAGCCGGTTCAGCTCGAGGTGGCGGCAGAGGCGGTGCTGCGGGAGAAGGAGGGGCACTGGCAGACATGGTCGGAGCACGGGGTGGCGACCCGGTCGGTGCTCGCGTTGGGCTCATGGCTCCAAAGGAGACCAGCGTGCTAAGAAGACAGAAGAGGAGAAGAAGGAAAGAAAAGCAAATAAGCCAAAGGCAGAAAGGGAGAAAAAAGAAACAAACAGAAGATGGTGAAAGAAGGAGGAAGACCCCTGCACAACCGGAGGCGGCCCCTTCTTCCAGCCAAGGCGACTCAGCGGAAGGGCGCTGGTCCGGCTCCTCTTGGGGGCTGGCTCCTCCGCGGCAGGCCGACTAGAACTGGAACGGCTGGAGCCGCTCCCGCTAGCGTCGCCGTCCGTCGCAGGGCACTGCATCGGATCGGAGGCCGGCACGGCCTCCTCCTCCTCGTCAACCTCCGCGTGGGGGTCAGCGGCCGGTTCGTCGTTCCGGCTAGGGAAGGCATCCCCGTCCCCGTCCGACTCCTCGCCAGACCACCGAGCACGCAGCTCGGGCAAGTCAGGCGTAAACGTCTCGAGGAGGCCTCACCCTCCTCGCAAAGAATGCAAGGGAAGATCTGCCGAATACAAGAGATTAGTCGGATAAAACAAGAAAGAAGGGCAAGAAGTACGAAAGAAAACTCTGGCTAAAAGGACCTACCCAGGGAGCGCGGTTATCCCGACTGTAGGGCGCCAGGCTGAAGGTCCAGCCCTCCGGCAGCCGCTCCCTGGTGATCGTCCACACCCACTCCTTCAGGTTGTGGTAGCAGGGATCACGGCGCGATAGCTGGGTTGGGTCCAGCCGGACGGAGTAGAAGCACATATTGTGCGCTCGCTGCTGCAACGACATCATCAGCCGGTACATCCAGCTGAGGATGATGTCCAGGCCGGTTAGCCGGCAGGTGACGAGGGAGCGCATGCGCTGCAATATCGCGTCTGACTCCGCCTTGTCGCCATAAATCTTTAGCTCCCAGTGCTATCGGTTGGACTCGACATCCTGGAAGGCCGGAAGGTTGATCCGGTCCATGTTGGTGACGTTCTTGACGTAGAAGTACGACTGCTGCCACAGTCGTACCGTGTCATGCAGCCAGAACTTCGGGTAGCCGGTCTGCATGCGGGAGTAGATGGAGGCGCTGCCACAGACGACTAGCGGCCCATTCGTAAACTGCACCTACGGCCGGACTCGGAAGAGCCGACAGAAGAGCCCGAGATCCGGCTGGATCCCGAGATAGCTCTCGCAGAACGCCATGAAGTGCGCCAGCGTTCCGATTGCGTTGGCACCGAGATGGTGGAGGCGGAGGTCAAAGAAGGCCAAGAACGTGAGGAAGAACGGGTCCACCGGCAAGGTGAACCCGTGCGCCAGATGCGAGAGGAAGATGACCCGCTCTCCCTCCGCCGGGTGCGGCGACTCCTCTCCCGTCGGTGCTAGCCGCACTGCTACTTCCTCCTCCAGCGGAAGGACGCGGGTAGCACAGTATTTCTGGATGTGGTCCACCGTGACGGAGGAGCCACACCAGGCTCCACGCTCGGCTGCCATCTCCGGCTGACAGGAAGGCGCGGCGGCGGAGGAGTGGCGGTGCCCCGTACCACCGACAACGACAAAGGAGCGGCGCAACGGGCTACAACAGCAGCGAAGGCGGGGCGCAGAGGGCAAGAGCACAGAAGAGGAAAGAGCAACTGGAAGCGGGGGAGCGAAGGAAAGGAACTTCTCCCCCCGCAGCGTCCCTTTAAAGGGCCGGAAGATCAACCTTCCACATCACCACGTGGCAGTCATCCAGGCAACCAGCACCCCAACCGCCGCCCGGATCCCGTGTGCCGATGCGCGGTTCGCAGAAGATCCTGGAGTAGGAACCAAAGCGCCGGGAAACAGTTTTCCGAGGCGACGTGCGACGGGACGTTACGCTTCCCGCTGCAGAGCAATGATGGCGCGTGCGCGCGTGGCCGGCGTCAGCACTGACTTCATGAGTAGCGCAACCGCCAGGCGTAGCCGGTCACAAAATTCAAAACCAAGAGGGAGCGCGTGCACATTTCGCCTAAAGGCAGAATCCACACGCGCTCAGGGGCTAGTGTCGGGGGGATGATCGCCAGATACCCCAGCCGGACAAGAAACAGGACAGTCAGATCGCGGCCGGCTGGCCAGATGTAGCTGGACAAGGGAAGTCGGGCCGGCTATCGCATGGTAGCCGGATCGGCGAGTAGCAGCCGGCTACGGCGACGTAGCCGGAACCAATCAAGGAGACAGGACGACGTCTGGATCAGTGCACGATACGCCCTGTACGATGACAAGACCGGCAACTACTCGGCCATACCAAGACTTTGCGGGGATGACACGGGAACAGTGGCCCGATGCTGACAACAGGCTCGCACGGCGTCCACTATGCCTACGACAGCCATACTGCTCATACTCCGATGGGACATATCGTACCGGATACTGTAGATGACTAGTCGGCTAGGACCCGCCTGTGGGGCCCGCCAGTCGGACTGGCCAGTGAGACCGTTGCCTCTCTGCCTATATAAGGAGAGGCAAGGCCTCAGTAGTAAGGGTTGGTCTCAGTGCATTTAAGGAAGTAGCTAGACCATACAACTCAAGGAGCACTTGTAGTTCATATATCCCTCATAGTCAGATCAGGCAGGAGTAGGAGTTTTACCTCATCACGAGGGCTCCGAACCTGGGTACTTCCTGTGTCCAGCTACACTTGCTTTTATCCAATCCCGCTTGCAGACGCCGTCGATAGCTTCCCTGCTAGTCCCCACACCTCTATCTAACCTTCTTAGGTACTGTCATTCCCAATACAACGACAGAAGGTGTCTCCCAGTTTGCCCCCTCTTCCTGAGGGGGTTATTCCTCGCGAAGTAGATGAAGAGGACGAGTCGGAATCGACCGTCCCACTTGAAGAGGAGGAGGAAGCCCCCGAGTCCAGCGGTCCGGACACTCGCAAGCGTTCTCGCAGCAAGGATTCAGATGCTTCGTGTCCTTCGACTCTAGAGAGCCCTTCTATCGGTGCAGAGGAGCCGATACCCTCCGTTCCTATGCGCTCTATGGCTCCTCCTTCTCGGAAGAAGCTTTGACTGCCAAAGGAATCGTCGGAGTCGAAGGAGCAGTCCTTCGATCTTGATAGATTTGACTGGTAAGTTCTGTATTAGCGAATTCATTTTGGTTTCTTCTTTGAGTTGTCATCTGTCTTGAAGCTCTTGTTTGATTTTGTGTTTCAGTCAAGTGGCGACGTCGTCTTCTCACGACGTCCAATTTTTGAAGGAGTCCAGAGTCGCGGACTCCAAGTCCAAGAAGGTGGCTTCGCGGTCTCCTTCTCCTCCATTGGTGGCCCACTCTAGGCATAACTCATCGAGTTCCCCACATGCTGGGGAGCATGCGATGGTTACCCGGATGACTGTGCAATAGCCTTCTTCGGAGCCTGTGGAGGATCATGTAAGTATCTTGTAGTTTGGCAGTCGAATTTATTCTTGGCGTGCTTTACTTGAACTTGAAATGTCTCTGATGCAGCTCATCATGAAGGAAGCCGCCCGCCTGGCGAAGCAGGTCCTTAACATGGGTCGATAGCATGCGCGACTGGACAATCGCCATCGCATTGTCGAAAGTAAGTTTTGACTTCGTCTTTGTCTTTTGCGAATATTATTGATTCGATTTGGTAACACTCTCTGTATGTTGCAGCTGAGCAATGAATTACTTTGCCATGCTGCTGCATTGGAGAAGACATTGGCCGCGGCGACGAAGAATCGTGACGAGGCAGTCGCAGCCTTGGAGGAGTCGCGGAAGCGAGAGTAGGATCTCCTTGCCTCCACTGCTGAGAGGGAGAAGATGTTCGAGGAGCATCTTCTCTCGATTGCCAAGTCCCTCTCAGGTGTGACTTTTTTCATTTGGATATGTCTTGCTCTTCTGTACTTTGATGTGTGATTGTTGTACTAATGCTTTTGTGTATGCAGATGCCAGCGGCTTGAGTTTCGATGCCCAATCTCTGCGCCGCGCGGATGCTTTGGTTGGTGCCATCGCCTTAGTCGAGGACTGAAGTGTTTCCCTCCAGGAGATGCTGGGGAAGGCCAATGATGTGCTCAGTTGCATCCGTGAGGACTTGACTCCCAAGGCTGGGATGACCGACAACCTCGGTGACCTGGTGGAATCCCTGGCTAGAGGAATCCCCACAGACTTCAAAAATTCACAGCGCTCCGTCAGCGCCACCATGGCACTCGCAATGGTGCAGGCCCATGGCGTGGAGATGGATCCCTCAGCTATCTCTGAGGCGATGCCTGTCGACGCTGGGGGCCAGCAAGTAGTTTTTGCTTCCTATGCTGGTAAATGCAAAAATTACGGTCCCCAGCTTATCGAGACACTCGCCAAGTACTTCGAAGAGCGGCGTCAAGCGAAGGCTGCGGCTTCTGGGGGTACTACTAGCAAGTCCGTGGCATCAGAGACTGCCACGGATGCGATGAAGCCCCCGAGGCCTAAGTCTAAGTCAAAGAAACATGTTGCGCCTTAGTCTTCATCTGTAATAGCTGCAGTGGTTTACCCTTTTGCTTTATGGAACAATGATTTTGTGGGGGTGTCACAATTGAAACTTTTCCTGTGTTTGAATGCATATATGCCCTTTGCCAAATGTATTCTTGTTCTCTTATTTGCTTTTTGCTTGATTCGTGGTAGGGTACATCAAGTGCTCCTTTGAGTGATCCATATGATCCTCCCTCTACCTATGAGATCTTGGCGCAGCCTCGTTCGAAGGTGGAGGAGTTGTCATTGCTTTCGTGACTGTACGATCGTATTAAACAGCTGGAGCGTGAGCTACCCATCCTCCGTGGTAGCGCCGATGTATGGAAGTCGAAGGCAGAGAAAGCCTCTACTCACAAGAAGTACCTATTGGAGGAGGTGGCTCACCTGAGTGAGCACTTCAAATGTTAGCCTTCTATCCTCTTATCTTTTCTGTCAGTCGTGGTGATGCATGTCTTTCACACTTTGCTTTTTGTGTGGTGTAGTTGTCAGTGCTCGCCATCCACTGGATGAAAAAGATCGGATCGCTGTTCGAGTGCATGATTTGACCCAGGAGCAGCTACAGGCAAGTGGGTACTTCTAGGTGGATCATGACCGTGCAATTACACTTGCGACCCTGCAGGATCGTGCTTCTCGAGTGCTTCATTTTCTGAAGAAGGCACAGTCGTGCCTCAGGCACATCTATTAGACGATGTTTCCACTGGACGCTGGCCCTTCAAGCCTGTTGGCCCTCCTGGCGAGATTCCAGGATTTGAGTGCAGTTCGTGAGTGCGTGCGGTAGCAGTTAGTGGCTGGTGCCAAGGCTGCTTTGTCGCCGGTGCGACTGCATAGGCCTGATGTGGACATTGCGGCTGTTGCTGCTAGGCCGCTGACTCCACCGGCAGGTTCGACCTGGAACATGGTTCCTCATTACCAGGCGGTGGATCGTTCAGCAGAGGAAATTTTCGACTTCTTTGAGGAACAGACAAACGTTCTTCTACTGTAGTAGTAGTTTGATTTGTATCTTGCACATAAGTATACCAGTATTGTAGAAGTTCGTGTGGATATATGTAATTACTTGATATGTAAAGAGCTTGCTAGCTTATATGTTTTGCGAGTGTATTTGTACTCGGCAGTTCCTTTTTGTTAGCCTGACTTGTTTTATCTCAGCACCTTGCCAACCTGTCAGGTGCATTGCAACTGGGTTGGTGTTTTATCAAGGGTTCAATTGATATTGTGTCAGCTACTCAGGATACTACGGCTTGTTCGTAGAATGAATATGTAAAGGGTGGCATAGCCCCCGAGTGAAAATATTGCCAGAAAAATAAACAAGAACACAGAGTTTTCAGGGCACTTAGCTTTATTTATTCGCAGAACAGTACGAGGTACAATGTGTGGCTAAGTAGCCTGGTCGAATAGCCTTATTTTTAAGGTAAGAAAAAAAACGACTAGGGGTAGAAGCGCCACAGCTGCGCGACGTTCCAGAGGTTGGAGTATGCGACTCCTGTCTCGAAATCTTTGAGGCGATAGGCGCCACCTGGGATTACATCTGTAATCACTTATGGTCCCTCCCAAGGGGACTCGAGCTTGAGGTGCCCTTGCTGCTTCAGTCGTAGGACCAGGTCTCCTTCGACGAAGGATCTGGGGCGTAGCCTTCTGCTGTGGTAGTTGCGCAGGTTCTGCTGGTAGATCGTCGATATTTCTGCTGTGATATCTCGTGCCTCGTCAAGGAGATCGATGGAGTCTTCGAGTGCAAGTGTTGACTCCTGCTCGCTGTATGCGACTAACCGTGGGGCTTTAAAGCGTACTTCTGTGGGTAGCACTGCTTCGGCGCCGTGCACCATGAAGAATGGGGTATATCCCGTGGCACTATTTGGGGTTGTTCACAGGCTTCAAAGTACTGACTGCAGCTCGTCTGGCCAACATCCAGCGGCTTACTCGAGTGGCCGGAGGAATCGCTTCTTGATTCCACCGCAGACGAGGCCGTTGGCCTTTTCGACTTGATCGTTTGTCTTTGGATGAGCTACGGAGGCAGAGCTTATGTTGATTCTCAGGTTCTCGCAGAAACCCTGGAACTCCTTAGAGGTGAAGTTAGTTCCATTGTCCGTGATGATGCTGTGTGGCACTCCGAAGCGATAGACAATGGACTCGAAGAACTTGACGGCGCTGGCTCCTGACTGTTTGTCACCGGCATGGCCTCTATCCACTTGGTGAATTTGTTGACTGCGACCAGGAGGTAGACGTAGCCTCCTCACGAGGACTTTGGGAGCTTGCCGACCATGTTGAGTCCCCATTGCGCAAAGGGCCAAGCCAATGGTATTGGCCGGAGTTCCGCGCCAGGTGCGTGCAGTTTGTCCGCAAATCGCTGACAAGCATTGCATCTCTGGATGATGTCCTTGGCATCGAGCATGGCCGTGGGCAATTAGAATCCAGCTCGTAGAGCTTTGGCGACGAGGGCGCGACTATAGGCATGGTGCCCATAGGTCCCTTCATGGATGTCGACCCTTCCGTCCGTGTTGGAGACACACCATTGGAGTACTCCTGTGATGCTGTACTTGTATAGTTCGCCGTTGATGACGAAGAATGCCTTGGATCGTCGTGCGATATGTCGCGCGTCAGTCGGGTCGTCTGGCAGCCTCTTACTGAGAAGATATGTGATGTAGGGTTGAGTCCAAGATGGCTCGATCATCATGACCCCCATTGGAACCTCGAGTCCTGTGTCAAGCTCCAGGTCATCGAGTGCCATTGGCTCATTGGGTGGCGTAGCCCCCGAGTCTGTTGTTGCGCTTGTTTTCTTCTCTGTGGCCTTTGGCTTGATGGAGTGTTCGTAGATACGCTCGAGAAATACCCCAGGTGGTATGGGGGCACAGGTGGAGCCAATGTTGGCGAGTGTGTCCGCTTCTTCATTACTTTCACGGCCTACATGCCGCAGCTCACAGTCGTCGCAGTCCCTTCGAGTGTGTCATAGAGGTCGTGGTAGGCGATCATATTGTCGTTCAGCATGTCGCACTCGTGCATTGTCTGGTTGACGACCATCTTGGAGTCGCTGTAGATGATGAGCCACTTGGCGCCGCAGGCTTTTGCCATCCGCATCCCGTGCAACAGGGCCTCGTATTCAGCTTCATTGTTGGAGGCAGTGAACTAGATTCACATAATGTATTTCTCCTTGTCTCCCTGGGGCGATGTCAGTATGACACTTGCGCCAGCCCTGTCCTTACGCTTGGATCCATCGAAGTGCATCATCTAGAGGTAAGACATATATGGCTTTTCAGGGAGCTGGTTCTCCATCCAGTGCACGAGGAAGTCAGGGAGGACTTGCGATTTGATCGCCTCGTGCTTTTCGTATCTAATGTCTTATGGAGACAGCTCGATTCCCCAAAGCGTGACTCGTCCGGTGGCATCGGGGTTGTTGAGTATATGACCAAGCGGGGCGTCGTTGACCACCACGATTGGATGCTCTTGGAAGTAGTGGCGCAGTTGCCTGGCTGTCATGAAGACGACGTATGCCAGCTTCTGATAGTGTGGGTAGCACTGCTTTGTTGTTGTGAGCACCTCGCTGAGGTAGTAGACAGGGCGCTGCACCCCGTGGACTTTGTTTTCTTTGGCTCGTTCCACCACGAGCACTGTGCTGACAACCTGGTTGGTGGCGGAGATGTATAGCAACAATGGTTCTTTTTCGCGTGGAGTCACCAGTACTAGCGACGTAGATAGTAGACACTTGAGGTCTTCGAATGCTTCCTGCGCCTCGTCGGTCCACTCGAACTTGTCAGTTTTGCGGAGAAGTTGGTAGTAAGGCAGTGCCTTTTCACCCATTCTACTGATGAATCGACTGAGCGCTGCGATTCATCCAGCCAGCTGCTGGACGCCTCTTACGTTTTTTGGCTTCTCCATGGCTAGTATGGCTTTTATTTTCTTCGGGTTTGCCTCACTCCCTCTCGCGGAGATGAGATTCCCGAGTAGTTTCCCAGATGGTACGCCGAAGGCGCATTTGTCCAGATTGACCTTGATCCGGTAGCGGTCGAGGTTGGCGAAGGTCTCCCGTAAATTGTCACTTAGCGAGGCTTCCTCTTTGGTTTTGATGACGATGTCGTCACCATAGACTTGGATGTTGCGACCGAGTTGATTCTTGAGGCAAGCCTGCATGCACCGCTGATAGGTGGCTCCTGCATTTTTGAGCCCGGAGGGCATTGTGTTGTAGCAAAACACACCAAAAGGCGTTGTAAACGCCGTTTTCTCTTGATCCTCCTCCTTCATTCGAATCTGATTATAGCCTGAGTAGGCGTCGAGGAAGCATAGACGCTCACATCCCGCGGTGGAGTCGATTATTTGGTCGATTCGCGGCAGCCGGAAGTGAACCTTTGGGCAGTGCTTGTTCAGGGAGGTGAAGTCCACGCACATCCGCAGGATATCCATGTCTTTTTTAGGTACCAGCACCGTGTTGGCAACCCAAGTGCTTTCCTTGATCTCGCGTATGAATTTGGCGTCGAGGGGTCTGTTGATCTCCATTCCGACCGCCTTTTCCCTTGGTTCAGACAGTCACCGAATTGTCTGCTTGACTGGCCTTGCGTCTGGGTTGACGTTGAGTGCGTGCTCGGCGAATTCCCATGGAACCCCTGGCATGTCCACTGGACACCAGGCGAAGATTTCCCAGTGCTCACGGAGGAATTCGACGAGCGCGAGTTCCTATACGGAACTCAAGTTGTTGGCGATGAGGGCCGTCTTGGTCGGGTCCATTGGGTGGACCTGGACTTTCTTCGTGTGCACCGACAAGTCGAAGGACAGGTCAGGTGAACTTGGCTGGCTCAGAGGAGGCAGACTGTTGTCTGTGGACTCCTTTAATCTTGCGAGTTCCTCCTGCATACCAAAGGACTGGAGATTCTATTGAATTCCCTGTCGCAACTGTCGGACCTCACGAAGTTGCCGTTGATTGTGATTTCGCCATTTGGGCCTGGCATCTTCATCTGCAGGTAGGCGTAGTGTGGCACCGCCATGAACCTTGTGAACGCAACACGTCCGAGGATGAAGTGATATTGTGAAGGCCAATCGACGACCTCGAAGTCGATGTGCTCTCGCCAAAAATTTTGCGGCATGCCAAAGATGACGTCGAGGTTGATTTTCCCTGGGACGATGTCGTGGAACATTGTGTCTGAAACTTCCAGACACGTAAGAGGGATCCTCATTGCATGCAAGGTACTCGCGAACATTAGGTTGATGTCGCTGCCGCCGTCCATGAAGACGCAGCTCATGTCGAAGCCCCCAATCTGCACCTCGAGTACGAGGGGACAGTGGCCTGGACGAGCGACTTGGCGCGGGTAGTCATGCCGGTCGAAGGTGATGCAGGAGTCGCTTCCACTGAGGTACTCAGTGGTGGAAGGTGGAGAGTTTATTGCCAAGTTGACTTGGCGAGTGATGGCCTTTTGCACTCGATTTGAGGGACGCCCCTTTTGGATCATCCCCATGTTGCCCACGGGTCATGGGTATGATTTGCTACCGTGATTCTAGACCGGTGCGGCCGCTGCTGGTGGTATTCTAGGCAGTGGTGGACGAGCTCCGTCTGCCACGGCGCCTGGGGCGACTCCATAGCCCCTATTGACTGCGTCGCGATTCATTCGAGCCAGACCCTCATGGAGCTTGAGAAACTCGCGGCAGTCTTTGAGAAGGTGGCTGGATTTTTTCTTGTCATCGTGCTTGTCGATGTAGAAGTGCATGTTGCATGGGTCAGACAGTTTGTCCTCAATGGTTGTTGCGGGTGCCTCTTCGCGAGTGCGACGCTGCCACACCTGGGTGGTTTTTCCGGACTCGCGGTATCCACCATTGTGATAGCCGCTATTCCAGTTGTCATCGCGTTTGTCAGCGTAGCTGGCTGCGACCATGTTGACGTCGCCGCGGTCATCGTAGACGCGCATTCGCCACTTGCCTCGATGGTCGCTTCTGCGCCCGAGGTCGTCGTCGTCGTCGGAGTAGGTGCAGTTTTTCACCGAATCCTCTCCATCGGCCCATCGATTCGCAATTTCCATTAGGTGGTCAATTGTCTTGGGCTTCGAGCGGCCCATCTCCTCCCTGAGCTCTATGCGGCGAACACCGCCATTGAATGTGTCGATTGCGCAGACCTCCGAGATGTTTTCTGTGGAGTTCTTGATGATGGACCACCTCTGTATGTACGAGCGTAGCGACTTGCCCGACCTTTGCAGGCAGCTCCTCAGCTCTTCGATTGATGCGGGCCTTTTGTAAGTGCCCTTGAAGTTGCGTACAAAGCTGTAAACCAGCTCTTCCTAGCTGCGAATGGATCCGCGCGGGAGGTTGTTGAGCCATGCGCGGGTGGCGCCCTGCAGCTGTAGCTGCAGGCATTGCATGGCCGTGCTTCGACTCCCGCCATGTAGCCTGACGGAGGAGATGTGGTCCTCCAACCAGATCTTTGGGTCTTGTAGGCCGTAGAATTTTGGATTCTTCGACGGGAGTTTGAACCCTTTACGCATTTGCTTCTGCCTGATGGCCCTGCTAAAGCATCTGGCGCCGCAGAGTTCAGTCTCGTCCTCTTCAGAGTCAGTCGAACGAGCACGTCTTGCCCTTGATTTGTCGATTTTTCATTGCGTGAGATCATCGCGTGCATCATAATTGCGATCATGTCAGTGTGAGCGGCGACACCGAGACAGATCGTGACTGTCACCGCTGGATGAAGGTGAGGAATAGTGTTTTGCCAGAGCTTTGCCCTTCTTCGGCTCCGGTGTTGGCTCTTTGTCGAGAGCGGCCTCGACTAATCCCAAGCCCGCGATCGTAGATCAGTGCATGGTGGCTCGCGGATCTCCAGCTGGTGGCTGGTTGTTGAGGAGGTACATGGTGGCCACTATCACCGCGGCTTGCGGTGTCTTTGGGTCCATGTTGCCCCGCGTGTCGACTGTCATAGAGCCGAAGTCGAGGACTTTCGCGGCTTCTATGCGTTCTTGCTCGGTGAGATGGGCCATCCGAGATCGTCTCTTGTTGGCCACATACTCGTTACCCTTGGAGGAGGATCCTCCATGGGAGGAGAGCCCAGCTCGACGAAGACTCGACTCATCCGCCGCCTTTTTACGAGCTTCGAGTTGCGCGATTGCGTGTAGCTGGCGTCTGTACTCCTCCTTTAGTAGCCCATGGTAGCCCATCAGCATGTCCTGCAACATGCCGGGAGGCAGAGGATTGCCTCGCAGAGCTTCTTGGCAGCGGGCCCACTTGTTGTCGTTGAGTCTAATCACGACACATTCACCAGTGTGCTCGTTCACCATGGTTGGAGGTTCGATTGCCCCTCCGTTGTTGACGGGCGCGCCATTGCCACCATTGGTGGGGCCGCCGTTGGGTGGTCCGCCATTAGGTATGCCATCGTTGGGCGGATCAGTGCCAGATCCATTGCCACCATTTTCACGATTGGCGGCGGTGTCGCCAGCGTTGATGACAGCACACATGAAGTGGTTGGGGAAGCTGTTGCTTCCGCAACTTTCGGATCCGGAGCCGCAGACTCCATCTTCCGTTGCTAGGTCACCTGGATCGGCTCCGTGACTGCTGTCGATGTCCGTGCTCCCAGCTGTTGCTGAGGTGTTGAGCTCGCTGAGGGTGCCGATTGGTGGAGGGAACCACGACGCTAGAGCAATCGCGGGTGTAGTTGGCTGGTCAGGCATGCGAAGCGTGCCCATCTGACCAACCTAGAAGCGGAAGCTCCCAATCGCTAGGCTGATTCCATCGCCTACGGACTCGAAAGCCGGGCGAGTGGCTGGCGTGTGATGGTAAAGTCGAACGCGACGAAGAGCTGGCAAATCTCCACTGTTGCGGAGTTGTAGATCGCGGTTGATGGGGCCGAAGAAGCCGTGACATCAGCACTCCCAATTCCCACAGACGGCGCCAATTGACGAGGGTTTAACTCGTCAATGCCCATTGTTATGGACTTGGGTTTTGGAGAAGGAGGGAGCGCTGGAGGCATCAATCGGCTAGCAAACAAGCACACAAGGACGCAAGGTTTACCTAGGTTTAGGCCTCGTAGAGGTCCCTACTCCTACTTGTCCGCTCTTGGAATTAACGAAGGAATCGAAGATTACAGGGGCGCGCAGATGCAATCTGGCGAGAGTTGTGGAAACTAGGGTTGTGTGTGTCCTCCTCGCCACCCCTCCTAGCCTTTATATAGATAGGCTAGGTGACGAGGGTTTAACTCATCAATGCCCATTGTTATGGACTTGGGTTTTGGAGAAGGAGGGAGCGCTAGAGGCATCAGTCGGCTAGCAAAGAAGCACACAGGGACGCAAGGTTTACCTAGGTTCAGGCCTCGTAGAGGTCCCTACTCCTGCTTGTCTGCTCTTGGAATTAATGGAGGAATCGAAGATTACAGGGGCGCGTAGATGCAATCTGGCACGAGTTGTGGAAACTAGGGTTGCATGTGTCCTTCTCGCCGCCCCCTCCTAGCCTTTATATAGATAGGCCAGGTCTTGGGTAGTAGGTCGAGTCGGTTACAGATTAGGGTTTTCCCTTTAAACTTTCTATCTTTAAACTTCTTCTTGTCTCGCAAGTAATCGAGAGTCCGTGGGCCACTCGAAGTCTTCATCGGGTCATCGCAACGCCGTGGGCTTCCACCGTATCTAGACCGTATATACTAAACTCGAGTACCTGCAGGGTATACCCATGTCAGTAGCCCCCGAGTGTTCAGTGGAATCGTAGATTCGACTGGGGACTTTATGAAGCCTTTCGAATGCATGACTGGGTATTTTTTCGAGTGTTCTGTTTATGTCATGGGGATTGTTGATATGCGTGCCTGATTTAACTGATGTATCGGTATCAGTTAACTGCCTTAGGGCAAAACAATGCAATCTGCTCGATCTCGAGTCCTTGGACTCGAATTCGGAAAAGTGCTGGTGTAATTTGACTCAAGCCGTGGAGGTCTTACAGGAGTCGAATTCCAGTATATGGGTGTGAGCACTCGACGCATCCGTCAAGGCATGTTCGTCATACCTGTAGGCGTGGATATATTTCTGGTAGTGCGTAGCAAATGCGTTGCCAGGCCTTATTCAGGTCTTATCTTCACGCTGCAAGCGCGGCATCGGAAATTCTGTCATTGCGGAGATGATTTGGGTGGCCCAGGAGACGCAGTCTCTTTGTAGAGAAAAATATGAGGCGGTGTCGCCATAGACTTCGAGTGTGGATGTTATCAACACACAGTACGACATACAAATAATCTTAGGGTGCGCGACCAGCGCTCCCTATGGGAGTAGCCCCCGAGTGCCTGGTTGAGACTCAGGCAGGGACTAAAATTTTGCGACTGTTGTCGTCTTTTGTTTGCTTGTTTCAGTCGAATTTGCTTCTGGTGCTCCCTATTGGAGTAACCCATGATCCATAATCGAATCGTAGATTCGAGTGGTTGGGTATGCTTTTGAATGTCCATATTCCTGCATAAAAAATAAAATCGTAGGGTGCGTGACCAGCGCTCCCTATGGGAGTAGCCCCCGAGTGCTTGGTGGAGTCGAAGACTCGAGCAAGGACTAAAGTAGTCGAAGTCTTGTAGTGCTCATCGTGATGACATCAGTGCTGACAATGTGATGACCTCAATTGCCTGTGTGAGCGACTTTGACAGGACGTGACGAGCGGTGGGTCCCACTATCTGACTTTGATTTGACCGAGCAGGCGTAATCTTTCATTTTAACTACATCTCCTCAATTTCTGCGTGTAATGGAGATCGTGAGGGACGGTTCGTGTTTTGGCCTCTCCACGTGTCGACTGCGATGTGCGCCACGCGTCCAATAGGGTTTTTGCTGGCCGTTGGATTGCATCCGCAAGGGGGTTAAGTAGCAGCGCAGCTGCGGTAATTTTCCCATCTGCTCTTTTCTCTGCTTGTGCTTCCATCGCCATTGCCGTTGCTCTCTGCTTCCTAGAGTTCGTCCCCTTCACGGCGCTGGACCAACTCCGCGTGTTCCCAAGCTACTTCCTCCGCTTGCACCACCACCGCAAGATGGGGAAAAAGAAGGGAGGTGTCGCCACTAGGTCTGTTGCCGCCACGTCCATCGCCAAGAAGAAGGGTGGCTCTGCTGCCATGGGCACTAGCGCCGCCGGCGCCGGCAAGAAAAAAGGTGTGGGCACTTGCGTCACCAATGGCGCGTGGCGCGCATCCACCATCAAGGCCTCTGAACTCCGTCTTCTACGCCAAGATGGAGTTCTTCCGCTCGCCGAAGACGATTCGCGAGTGCCTGGTGACAAGGTAACCCCTGTCCTCCATCAGGTTTCCGGGTGATGGTCCTAGCATTCATCATTCGTGGTCTGTCTCTGCCCCTGCATCGCTTTGTCATGGGCCTTCTTTGTTTCTATGGGCTCCAGCTGCACTAGCTGTCCCCAAACTCTCTTCTTCACATTGCGTGCTATATCACGCTTTGCGAGTGCTGGCTCGGAGTCGAGCGACACTTTGGTCTCTTCAAGTGGCTTTTCAAGCTGAAGCGTCAGTCAACTTCTGGCTCATTAGTCTACGACGTAGGCGGCTGGGGGATTCATGTCGACTCCTCCGCTACCTACTTCGACATCAAGCTCACGGCGTCTGTCCAGGGGTGGAGAGAAAAGTGGTTCTACATCCACGACCAGAAGGCCGACGGAGAGCAATACGGACTCGCGCCCTTCGACTCCGTGATGCCGTGCAAGAGGAGGCGTTCTTGGAAGAACATGGTTATGCCTGGCGAGTCCGAGGATACGGAAGTGTTGTACAAGCGCGTCTGCGACCTCGAGAGTCACATGGGTAAAGAGGAGGGAGGCGCCACCCTCATTCGCACATGGTTGCGCCGTCACATCCAGCCTCTGCAGGCCAGAGTCCACCCCATGTTCCAATGGGCTGGTGCGGACGATGTCACTCGCGTATCTGCCGATGGCATTTCCGCGGGTGAAGTAGATAAGAGGTTGTGGCTGGTGACCAAGTACACCACCAAGGAGGTTCTCCCCGACGAACCAGTCGTGCCTCGCTTCGATGCCTCTAACCCTCCTCCTGAGGTATGATTGTGCTACGAAGTAGCTTTATTTGTCGATTGCTTCTAATTTCTTGATGTATACTAAATTGTTTTCTGTATGCAGGATTGGAAGGTGTCTCCCAGTTTGCCCCCTCTTCCTGGGGGGGTTATTCCTCGTGAACTAGATGAAGAGGACGAGTCAGAATCGACCGTCCCACTTGAAGAGGAGGAGGAATCCCCCGAGTCTAGTGGTTCGGACACTCGCAAGCATTCTTGCAGCAAGGATTCGGATGCTTCGTCTCCGTCGACTCCAGAAGGCCCATCCATTGGTGTTGAGGAGCCGATTCCTGCTATTCCTGTAAACTCCATGGCGCCATCTGCTTGCAAGAAGATGCGGCTGCCGAAGGAGTCGTCGGAGTCAGAGGAGCAAACCTTCGACTTTGATAAATTTGATTGGTAAGTCTACAACTCTCATCTTGGTTCCTTTTGGAGTTGCATTTCCTGATGCTGGATTTTGTTTCGTAGTCAACCGGCATCGTCGTCTTCTGGCGACGTCCAATTTGTGAAGGAATCTAGAGTCGCGGACTCCAAGACCAAGAAATTGGCGGAATGATCTTCCTCTCCTCCATTGGCGGCCCACTCTGGGCACAACTCATCGAGTTCTCCACACGCTAGGGATCACCAGATGGTTGTCCGGACGACTGTGTGGCAATCATCTTCGGAGTCTCTGGAGGAGCTTGTAAGTGTGATTTTGTTTTGCAGTCGAATTTGTGATCCATGCTATCTGCTGATCCTTTATTTTTCTTCTGAGACAGCTCATTTTGAAGGAAGCTGCTCGTTTGGCGGAGCAGATACTTGCGATGGGTTGACAGCACGCAATGCTGGACAATCGCCATCGCATGGTCGAAGGTTAGTATTTTTTCTTCTTCTTCTTTGTTCTTGTGATACTTTATACATTCGACTGACGATCCATCTTGTATTTTTGTAGCTGAGCATAACGAACTTCTTCGCGATGCTGCCTCTCTTGAAAAGATGCTCGCCACGGTGGTGAAGAGTCGCGACGAGGCAGTCGCTGCGCTGGATGAATCGCGGAAACGCGAAGAGGATTTGTGCACCTCCATCGCTGCGAGGGAAAAGTTGTTCGAAGAACAGCTCTTCTCGATTGCCAAGTCTCTTTCAGGTATTCTTTCGTCTGGATTTTGATTGTTTCTTTCTTCGATATCTTGTTATTGTGCTGACACTTTGCTCTGTGCAGATGCTAGCGGTCTGAGCTTCGATGCCCAGGCACTTTGTCACGATGATGCTTTGGCAGGAGCCGTCGTGGCAGTCGAGGACCGCATCGCTTCCATTCAGGGGAGGCTGACTAAGGCCAAGGTTGTGCTCAGTCGCATCCGCGAGGAGCTGACGCCCAAGGCTGAGCTGATTGAGAACTTGGAGGACCTGGTGGAGTCCCTTACTGGAGGTATCTGCGTGGACTTCAGGAAATCGCAGCGTGCGGTTGGTGCTTCCATGGCACTCGCCATGGTGCAAGCCTATGGAGTGGAGGTGGATCCTGCTGCGGTCTCCAAGGCGATGCCCATCGGCGTAGATGGTCAATAGGTAGTTTTTGCTCCCTTTGCAACTTTCTACGGCAAGTACGGGCCACAAATCATCAACACAGTCAATAAGTATTCCGAGGAGCTGCAGCGAGCCAAGAAGGCGGCAAAGGCTGCGGCGTCAGGGGCTGGCGGGAAGTCTGTGGCGTCTGATACTGCCATGGACTCGATGAGGCCCCCGAAGCCGAAGTCCAAGTCGAAGAAGCAGGCTGCTCCTCAGTAGTTATATTGTAATAGTTAATAGTTTGACTCCTTTTGTTGAAAACATGCCGTTGGCTGAATGTCTCTGTTGATACTTTTGTCATGTTTGAATGCACTTGAGCTTTTGTCCACCTATTGCTTGGTCCCTTATTCGCTCTTGCTTGGCTTGTGATAGGGTACGTCGAGTGGTCCTTCGGGTGATCCTCGGGACCCTCCATCCGCTGATGAGACTTTGGCGCATTCGCGTTCCAGGGTGGATGAGTTGTGTCTGCTTTTGCGACTGCGTGATCATGTTAAGCAGCTGGAACGTGAGCTGCCCATCCTTCACGGTAATGCAGATATGTGGAAGTCAAGGGCGGATAAGGCTACTGCCCGAGAGCAATATCTGTTGGAGGAGGTGACATAGTTGGGCGATCAGTTCAAGTGTTAGCCTCCTGACCCCTTATCTTTTCTTGTAGTCAGTCGCGATAGTTCCTTGTCTTCATATCTTCCCTCTTGGTGTAGTTGTCAGTGCTCGTCATCCGCAGGATGAGAAAGATAGGATCGTCATCCGAATGAACGACTTAACCCAGGAACAACTTCAAGCGAGTGGGTATTTTTGGGTGGACCACGATCGCGCAATTGCTCTTGCAACCCTGCAGGATCGTGCCTCTCGAGTACTCCACTTTCTGAATAAATCGCAATCATGCCTGAGGAATATCTACCAGACAATGTTTCCACTGGATGTCGTCCCTTCGAGCCTGTTGGCCCTCCTGGCTAAGTTTCAGGATTTGAGTGCAGTTTGCGATTGCGTGTGGCAGCAGTTGGTGGCTGGTGCCAAGGCTACTTTGTCGCTGGTGCGATTGCACAGGCCTGATGTAGACATTGCAGCTGTTGCTGCTGGACCTCTGATTCCACCGTCAAGCTCGACCTGGAACATGGTTCCCCATTATCAGGTGGTGGATCGTTCAGTAGAAGAAATTGTCGACTTCTTTGAGGAACGGACAAACATTCTTCTACTGCAGCAGTAGTTTAACCTGTCTCCTGCACATAAATGTACCAGTGTTGTAAAGTTCGTATGTGTATGCTGTATATAATTGATTGATGTTGATATGTAAAGAGCTTGCTAGCTCATATATTTTGCGAGTGTATTTGTACTCTGTAGTTTCTTTTCGTTAGCCTGACTTATTTTATCTCAGCGCCTTGCCAACCTGTCAGGTGCGTTGCAACTGGGTTGGTGTATCAAGGGTTCGATTGTTGTTGTGTCAGCTACTCGGGATACTGCGTATTGTTCGTAGAACGAGGGTGTAAAGGGTGGCGTAGCCCCCGAGTGATAGAATTGCTAGAAAAATGAGGAAAACACAGAGTTTTGGGGCACTTAGCTTTATTTATTCGCAGAATCAGTACGAGGTACAATGTGTGGCTAAGTAGCCTGGCTGAATAGCCTTATTTGTAATGTAAGAAAAAAAGGGGACGATTAAGGGTAGAAGCGCCGCAACTGCGCGACGTTCCAGGGGTTGGAGTATGCGACTCCTGTCTCCAAATCTTTGAGGCGATAGGCGCCACCTGGGATTACTTCTGTAATCATGTATGGTCCTTCCCAAGGGGACTCGAGCTTGAGGTGCCCTTGCTGCTTCAGTCGCAGGACCAAGTCTCCTTCGATGAAGGATCTGGGGCGTAGCCTTCTGCTGTGGTAGTTGCACAGGTTCTGCTGGTAGATCGTCGATCTTTCTGCTGTGATGTCCCGTGCCTCGTCAAGGAGATCGACGGAGTCTTCGAGTGCAAGTGTTGACTCCTGCTTGCTGTACGCGACTACCCGTGGGGATTTAAAGCGTACTTCTGCGGGTAGCACTGCTTCGGCGCCGTGCACCATGAAGAACGTGGTATATCCCATGGCGCTATTTGGGGTTGTGCGCAGGCTCCACAGTACAGACTGTAGCTCGTCTGGCCAACATCCAGCGGCTTGCTCGAGTGGTCGGAGGAGTTAATTCTTGATTCCACCGCAGACGAGGCCGTTGGCCTTTTCGACTTTACCGTTGACTTGTGGATGAGCTACGGAGGCATAACTTACGTTGATTCCCAGGTTTTCGCAGAAACCCTGGAACTCCTTAGAGGTGAACTTCGTTCCATTGTCCGTGATGATTCTGTGTGGCTCTCCGAAGCGATAGACAATGGACTCGAAGAACTTGACGGCACTGGCTCCTGACTGGTTTGTCACCGGCATGGCCTCTATCCACTTGGTGAATTTGTCGACTGCGACCAAGAGGTAGACGTAGCCTCCTCATGCGGACTTTGGGAGCTTGCCGACCATGTCGAGTCCCCATTGCACAAAGGGCCAAGCCAATAGTATTGGCCAGAGTTCTGCGCCAGGTGCGTGCAGTTTGTCCGTGATTCGCTGATAAGCGTTGCATCTCTCGACGATGTCCTTGGCGTCACGCATGGCCGTGGGCTAGTAGAATCCAGCTCATAGAGCTTTGACGATGAGGGCGCGACTGCCGGCATGGTGCCCACAAGTCCCTTCATGGATGTCGAGGAGGACGGCCCTTCCGTCCGTGTTGGAGATGCACCATTGGAGTATTCCTATGATGTTGCGCTTGTATAGTTCATCGTTGATGACGGCGAATGCCTTGGATCACCGTGTGATGTGTCACGTGTCAGATGGGTCGTCCGGTAGCCTCTTGCTTAGAAGATACGTGATGTAGGGTTGAGTCCAAGATGGCTCGATCATCATGGCCCCCATTGGTTCCTCGATTCCTGTGTCAAGCTCCAGGTCGTCGAGTGCCATTGGCTCATTGGGTGGTGTATCCTCCGAGTCTGTTGTTGCGCTTGTTTTCTTCTCTGTGGCCTTTGGCTTGATGGAGCGTTCGCAGATACACTCGAGAAATACCCAAGGTGGTATGGGGGCATAGGTGGAGCCAATGTTGGCGAGTGCGTCCGCCTCTTCATTGTTTTCGCGGCCTACGTGTCGCAGCTCACAGCCGTCGAAGTCCCCTTCGAGTGTGTCGTAGAGGTTGCGGTAAGCGATCATATTGTCATTCAGCGCGTCGCACTCGTGCATTGTCTGGTTGACGACTAGCTTGGAGTCACCGTAGATGATGAGCCTCTTGGCGCCGCAGGCTTTTGCCATCCGCATCCCGTGCAATAGGGCCTCGTATTCAGCTTTGTTGTTGGAGGCGGTGAACTGCATTCGCAGAATGTATTTCAGCTTGTCTCCTTGGGGCGATGTTAGTATGACACTTGCGCCAGCCCCGTCCTTACGCTTGGATCCATCGAAGTGCATCATCCATAGGTAAGACATATCTGGCTTTTCGGGGAGCTGGTTCTCCATCCAGTGTACGAGGAAATCAGGGAGGACTTGCGACTTGATCGCGTCGCGCTTCTGATACATTGCAAATGTATCTATAATTTTTGATGTTCCATGCTTGGTTTTATCCACTTTCTTGTGTTTTGTCCACACTTTGGAGTACTTTTCATATGATTTCTTGGACTAACCTATTAACAAGAGCCACAGTGCCAGCTGCCTGTTTTCTGCTGTTTTTGGTTCCAGGAAAGTCAGAAAATGAATATTCTCGGAATTGGACGGGACAAAAACCAAAGTGCCTATTTTTCGGGAAGTCATCAGATGCCAGAATACGAGGCGGAGAGGGGCCAGAGGCTGGCCACACCACCTGGCCGCGCGGCCAGGCTTGGCCCACGCCAGGGGGTGGTGTGGTGGCCCCAAGCACCCCCTCGGCCTCTCCTTCCGCCTATAAGATACCCATGGGACGAAAACCCTAAGTACCCGATCAAAAATCCACGAAAGAGTCTATAGCCGCCGTCATCTCCATCCCTAGATCGGGAGGGATCTAAAGCTCTTCCCGGCACCCTACCGGAGAGGGGAATTCACCCTGGAGGCCTTCTTCATCACCATGCAAGCCTCCGGTGTGATGCGTGAGTAGTTCATCCTTGGACTACGGATCCATGTAGTAGCTAGATGGCTGGTTCTCCGCCTTTGTGCTTTCATGTCTAGATCTTGTGAGCTCCGTTCATGATCAAGATCATCTATTTGTAATTCTGCATGTTGTGTTTGCGGGGATCTGATGGATATTGAGATGCTATTTCAGATTGATTATTGATTCTATCATGTCTTTGTTATTTGTGATCTTGCATGCTTTCCGTTGTTAGTAGATATCTTGGCCAAGTAGATGCTAGCAACTCCAAAGAGTTAGTATTTATGCTCGATAGTGGGTTCATGCCTCTGGTAATCTGGGGAAGTGACAGAAATCTCTAAGGTACTAGATGTGCTGTTGCTACTAGGGAGAAAACAACAATCCTTTGTTCATAGAACAATCGTATTGTTTACTTTACACGCACTTCGTAAAGCTATAATCTGTTGCTTGCAACCTAATACTGGAGGGGGTTCGGATGATAACCTGAAGGTGGATTATTAGTCATAGATGCAGTTGGATGGCGGTTTATGTATAATGTTGTAATGCCCAATCAAGTCTCAAAGGAGTCAAGATGATTAGTATATGCATGTATTGCTTTCTCGATGTTTGTCAATTGCCCCGCTGTAATTTGTTCACCCAGCATGTTATCTATCTAAGGAGAGCCACCTCTAGTGAACTATGGATCCCGGTCCTTTTCTTTACATACAATCTACAAACTGTTTACTGCTTTGTGTTTACTTTCTGCAAACTTTTACTTCTTTCCATTCGATACGTTTAATCCTTTGTTTTCAGAAAAACACGGTGAGATTGACAACCTCATCGCAAGTTGGAGACAAAGTTCTGTGGTTGTGTTGTGCAGGTCTCCATGTTACTACTAGCACCGATAGTGCGCCCTGCCAAGGCTCAGCTAGCAACACCTTTGGGGTGTTTCCTTGCTCCTACTGGTTCGATTAAACCTTGGTTTCATAACTGAGGGAAACTTGCTGCTGTGCTCATCATACCTTCCTCTTGGGGTTCCCAACGAGCTCTACATCAACACCGCACCAGCACTTTTCTGGCGCCATACACTGAGCCATCAGCTTCTCATATGTAATGTCTCGTGGAGACAACTCGATTCCCCAAAGCGCGACTCGTCCGGTGGCGTCGGGGTTGTTGAGCATATGCCCAAGTGGGGCGTCATTGACCACCACGATTGAGTGCTCCTGGAAGTAGTGCGCAGTCCCCTAGCTGTCATGAAGATGTCGTATGCGAGCTTCTTGTAGTGCGGGTACCGTTGCTTTGTTGGCGTGAGCACCTCGCTGAGGTAGTAGACTGGGCGTTGCACCCCGTGGACTTTGTTTTCTTCGGCTCGTTCCACCACGAGTACTGTGCTGACCACCTGGTTGGTGGCAGAGATGTATAGCAGCAATGGTTCTTTTTCGCGTGGAGTCACTAGTACTGGCGAGGTAGATAGTAGACGCTTGAGGTCTTTGAATGCTTCCTGCGCCTCATCGGTCCACTCGAACTTGTCAGTTTTGCAGAGAAGTTGGTAGAAAGGCGGTGCCTTTTTGCCCATCCGACTGATGAATCGACTGAGCGCCACGAATCGCCCAGCCAGCTGTTGGACGCCTCTTATATTCTTCGGCTTCTCCATGGCTAGTATGGCTTTTATTTTCTTCGGGTTCGGCTCAATTCCCCTCATGGAGATGAGATACCCGTGTAACTGTCCAGGTGGTACGCCAAAGGCGCATTTGTCTGCGTTGAGCTTGATTCGGTAGCGATCGAGGTTGGCAAAGGTCTCGCGTAAATCGTCGATTATCGAGGCTTCCTCTTTGGTCTTGATGACGATGTCGTGAACATAGACTTGGATGTTGCGACCAAGTTGATCCTTCAGGCAAACCTGCATGCATCGCTGATAGGTGGCTCCTGCATTTTTTAGCCCGAAAGGCATTGTATTGTAGCAGAACACACCGAAAGCCATTGTAAACGCTGTTTTCTCTTGATCTTCCTCCTTCATTCGGATCTTATTATAGCCTGAGAAAGCGTCGATGAAGCAGAGGCACTCACATCCCGAAGTGGAGTCGATAATTTGGTCGATTCGCGGTAGCGGGAAGTGATCCTTTGGGCAGTGTTTATTGACTGGCTCTACCGGACTAGGCGTATTCCTGCCGGCGACGTCGCTCGTCTCCCCTCCGCTGAACTGGCCCTCTCACCCAATCCGGGTGAGTTTGTTGTATTCCTGTCCCACTTCCAACGGGGATTTGGTCTCCCGGTGAGCGATTTCTTCCGGGATTGGGTTAGGACATACCACCTGCAGCCGCACCATCTCCCAGCAAATGCTATCACCTCTCTTTCCGCCTTTGCCTCTATGATCGAGGGCTACACCAGACTATGGCCCATGAAGGAGCTGTGGATCCGGTTCTTTGGCCTCCGTCGCAACGTTGTCCCCAATATCCATGTTGAGTCGGAGGACAAGCAGCTCACCCAGTTCGGAGCTGCCTCCATCTCACCCCGGAGGTTTTCGGTCTTTCCCTGGGTTACCGGGCTTGACTCCTGCAAAGGATGGGCCCAGACCTTCTTCTACGTCCGAAACGAGGGTACCGAAGACTTGATTCGGTTGCTGCCCTATGCTCCGGGTCTACCTGACACGGATTTCTAGGAGGAGGTCCCCAAGAAGCCTACCGCTCTGGCCAACCAAGTTAACAAGAGGTTCGTGGAGCTGAAGAAGCTCGGATTGCGCAACGAGGATGCTATGATCACGTTCGTGCACAACCGAATCTCTCCCCTCCAGAAGCGCACCCACAAGTTGTGCCACATGAGCTTCGGCCGCGACCCCAACCGAACCTCCTCCTTTGAGTTGAGCAACACGGAGATCTTTCGCCGGGTTAAAGCTCTTTTCACCACCCACAAGGATTTCTCCGCCGAATGGATGTGGGGAATCGAGCACTACTGCCGTGACAGGCTCCCTCCCGCGGTAAGCTTCGCGGGGCAAACTTATTTCGGATCAAGTATGTGTTGGTTTTTGTCATATTTTTGACTCTGCTCTTTGTGCTTTTTCTCAGCTGTTTCTTCAGCAAACTCTCGAGGATGGCACGGATCCGACCCTTAAGTGGGCGCCGGACCGAGAAATCCCGGATGAGGAGGAGCCAGACTAGGAGATGTTCCTCCCTATGACCGACGCCACCAAACTACCCAGCGGTAAATTCTCTTCTCTTAGAGATTGGCCCGATGATGAGGATGACTCGGATATCAACGTGATTGAACCCGTTGAGGCTGTCCCTCATTCTTTTTCCTTTCCGGCATCATCTACCCCCGGTGGGCATATCCACGAGGATCCTCCACTTGCTACGGGTGAGCCGGTTCCAGTGGCGTCGAAGAACAAGCGCGGAGCCGCATCAAGTTCTTCCTCCGAACCTTCTCAGCCCACAAAAAGGCAAAAGAAGGCCGGAGACAAGACTGCCTCCAAGCGGGCAGGCAAAGCCCCGGCACGCAGGGCCCGGAATCCCAAGGAGGCCGAAACCTCGGATGCGTAAGTCATTTCTCATTGTGTAACTCACTTTTCCTTGCATCGCGGTAATTTCACTCCTGACATTATTCTCTTTTTCAGGCCTCCTGTGGAGGTCCCTCAGAGCGGATCGAGCATTTCTTCTCCCCTTCGGTCTGGCCCTTCTCCTCCTCGTGACGACGAGTCACCCCTATTGAGCCCTATTCCGGAGGGCTCTGCGGCTGCTCCGGGTTCCGCGGTACCTCATCGAGAGGAACGCGACCTCGGAGTGGGAGGGGTCGGTTCGGCCGAGGCGACGGCGTCCACCACTTCGGCATTGCCGCAACCAGCAACCACCGAGTCTATCACAACACCAGCACCAGCAGCAGCTCCAGTACCAGCAACCGAGCCAGCACCTGCCCCGGAACCAAGGAAACCAACAATAGCTCCAGTGCCAAGTTCCTCTGCCTCTTCCGAGTCATCTCAGCCTCGGCGAGGAACCATTCCAGCAACTTCCAAAGGGAAATCCATCGTGGTTACTTCTTCCCAGCAAGCTAAAGGCAAGAAGGCTCCGGATACTGCCAAGTCTACATCCATCGAGGCCGGTCAGCAAACCCTGTCGTCGATGCTTCCGAAGAAATCACCAGCAGTGACAGATGTTCCTGCCGAGCCAACAGATGCGCAGCAGATGGTTCTGCACAACAGCCCAGCTCTTGCTCTAGTTGAGAGGAAGGAAGCTCATGCGAAGGGCTTGGTGGCACCCCACATGCCCACTGGCAAACGGTACCCTCTGAGCCTTATCGAGTTTGTTATGAACTGGAACAAGGCGGAGTTCGTCCACAACGATGATCTCCCGGAAAAGTTCGGCCCTGCAGAATTTTCTGCCCAGATGAATACTGCCGCCAAGGCAATTAACCTCGCGGGGCGAATGATGGAGGTATGTAAACTTCAAAACCAACGTAGATAATAGTCGGGTCTGGGAAAAGTCCTTTACATGCTGTAGATAATAACTATTAGTCCCCGAGCCTCCGGGGGAGTAGCTTGTTACTCGACCGGATGCTCATTAGAAAACCAACGTAGCTACATGTAAACTTCAAATATGCACACACCTAGAGCCGGGTTAAGTTCTACTTGGCCCGGATCTCGCACACTTCGAATATGCACGCGCCTAGAGCCGGGTTAAGTTCCACTTGGCCCGGATCTTGTACACTTCGAATATGCACACACCTAGAGCCGGGTTAAGTTCCACTTGGCCCGGATCTTGTACACTTCGAATATGCACACACCTAGAGCCGGGTTAAGTTCCACTTGGCCCGGATATTGCACACTTCGAATATGCACACACCTAGAGTCGGGTTAAGTTCCACTTGGCCCGGATCTTGCACACTTCGAATATGCACACACCTAGAGCCGGGTTAAGTTCCACTTGGCCCGGATCTTGCACACTTCGAATATGCACACACCTAGAGCCGGGTTAAGTTCCACTTGGCCCGGATCTTGCACACTTCGAATATGCACACACCTAGAGCCAGGTTAAGTTCCACTTGGCCCGGATCTTGCACACTTCGAATATGCACACACCTAGATCCGGGTTAAGTTCCACTTGGCCCGGGTCTTGTACACTTCGAATATGCACCAAGATAATTTTACACTTCTGTACTTCTTTCAGGTAACCACCAATCGCCGGAGCGCCGAATTTCAATGCCTGCTTGATACCCACAAGATCCTGCGCGCAAAACATGTTGCACTTGGTGCAGAACATGAAAAGAGAGGTAATTTTCTCCCTCGGCACCTCTCCGTTTTTATTTACTTTCTTCCGTCAAACTAATCTCCTCATTCGGTTTTTGCAGCTGGGGTAGAGGCTGAGAACAAAATTATGCGGAAGAACTTGGAGGAAATCCGGGGTATGTCCTCTTTTGTTTGACCTCGTATTGTTTTCCATTTCTTCTTCTCCTTGGCTCGGCAAACATTCACTCCTCGGCTCTGCCGGGTCAACATACTATTTCAGCATCGCTTGAGGATAGTGTGCCCGTGCCTGATATGATGCTGCATTTTCTCGAACAAGCAGGGCAGCATCAAGCTGAGTTGAAGAAAAAGAATGATGAACTTGCTCTCCTTCGGACTAAAAACGACGAGATTGCCAAGCTCAAAGCTGAGATGGAGAAGATGAAGGCCCAGCACCGAACTGAGCTCCAAAAGGTTGGCCAGGACTTCACAGAAGAGCGTGAGCGTCTTACTCTCCAGATCTCCAAGGACCAGGACCTACTCAAAGAATCCGACCTCCAGCTTCGGTCGGCAAACGCTGAGCTTGAGCAACTTCGTAAAAGATGCGATGCCTGCATCAAGGAGTTAACCCGGATCCATAGCCATATTTCTCGTAAGTTCCTTTCCCTTGTCTGACATAACTCTCTGGGTTACCTCATATGTCTTTTATTTACCTTCTTCATTTGCCTTGTTTCTAGACCACTTTCCAGAGGGTACTGCGATTGCCAGTGCTTCTGTTGCCAAATTTCGCCGAGAGAGGGGTACTCACATTGCTCTTGATGGTGAGGACATTCCCTTGGACATGGAGGACCTATTGGTCAGCTTGTCCTCTCGTGTGGAGACCATCAAGAATTATGGCAAGGATATCCTCGACGTTGCAGTTCAGATTTTCAATACGTTCTGGCCCGGAGAGAGTAGCCCGGAGACCATTGCAACTCTCGTTGAGAAGTTAATGGAAGTTGAGACCCAGCTTGACCTCTGGAGAGAGTCCGTTGGTCGTGCTGCAGCTGACACCATCCTTCATCATATCTCACATGGTACGAGAAGATCGACCTCAGCCTCCTCACACGCCGGTGCACCGGATCCAGATGGATCGATGATCCGGAGTGGGTAGCTCGGCGCCAGGCTTGCGCCTACAGCCTCGTCGAATATTCTCCTATTCATGATTGGATTGAAGGGTCGAGCTTCCTGGAATCCGCTGGGGACGAGCAGAATGAGAATGTTGAAGATGGGTCGGATGAGGGCGGAGAAGATGATGCTTCAGATATTGAAGACATCGACGACGACGCCGAACCTGCTCCTCCTGCTGCTCCTTAGTTCTAAATAACTTGAAAATTTATCAGATCCCCGGTATGCTGGGTGCAATTGTATGCCGGATGTGTGATATTTTGCTACTATATTTTTATGCCGGATTAACTTGGGCGTAGTCCCCGAGTTTCATTTTCTTGTTTGTCCGATTCTCTGGCTCGGTCCGCGTCTACCTTGATTTGGTTTTACGACTTACGAATCCGAGGTTCATAAATCGTTTTAACAATACATAGAAACTTTTAGGCTTAGCTCAAAATAATTCAGCATAATAACTTGAAAATAAATACAGGGTTAGTCCTAGAAACAAACGCTAGCTCGAATAAACTCGTTTCCTTAGTCGTTTTTCATGTGCTACGCAATTCCAAACTTGTTCCCTTGCTTTCCATGAAGCCAATTCTTGTTGGACAGCAGCAAGTCGAAGGGTTGGGTTTTTGGTGCTCACACATTACTAATCCGGGTTAAGTAGAACGACCTATTCCAGCTACCGCATAAGAAATTACGACAAACATTATTAAGGCAGTCCCCGAGTTACTGCTCGAGGCGCTGCTATTTCATTGATAAGCTCATTGCCGACATACATACCGACATATGAGACGACTCGGATACATACACTTCTTAGCTAAGTGTAGAAGGGGCGAAGTAGTGCTACATTCCACGGTTGCTTGGATTCCTCTCTGGACCTGTCCGCCTTGTTCTTTTCCTGTGGCTTTGCATCTATGAGATAGTAAGAATCATTATGCAATGCTTTGCTCACAATGAATGGCCCTTCCCATGGGGGGATAATTTATGCATGCCAGTAGTACGTTGTACCAACCGGAGCACCAGATCGCCTTCCCGAAAGACTCGGGGGCACACTTTCCGGCTATGATAGCGTCGGAGATTTTGCTGATATATGGCGGATCTGGACAGTGCCAGTTCTCTCGCTTCTTCTAGCAGATCAACATCATTTTGCCGGGCTTCTTGCACTTCGGCTTCTGTGTATTGGGTGACCCTAGGCGAATCATGCTCTATGTCGGCTGGTAGTACAGCTTCTGCCCCATATACCAGAAAAAATGACGTATAGCCTGTTGATCGATTCAGAGTTGTTCTTAAGCTCCACAGTACCGCTGGTAGTTCTTCTATCCAGCACCCCGCTGATCTTTGCAGCGGCTCAATGAGCCGGGGTTTTATCCCGGATAATACTAATCCGTTGGATCTTTCCACTTGTCCGTTCGATGCGGGGTGGGCTACCGAGGCGACATCAAGTCGGATCTTCTTATCTCGGTAGAAGCGCGCAAATGCTCCTTCCGCAAAATTTGTTCCGTTGTCAGTTATAATACTGTGTGGATAACCATATCTCAAGATGATGTCTTTGAGAAATGTCACGGCCGTAGCTCCATCACATTTTCTTATAGGTTTCACTTCAATCCATTTTGTAAACTTGTCCACCATGACCAAAATGTGTGTCATGTTTCCTCTTGCCGGTTTGAACGGGCCAACCATATCCAAGCACCATACTGCAAATGGCCACGTAATTGGTATGGTCTTGAGTTCCGACATAGGCATATGTGTCTTGGTGGCGTACCTCTGACAACCATTGCAATTTATCACCAGATTTTCTGCTTGTTCCAAGGCACTTGGCTAGTAAAATCCATGTCAGAACGCCTTTGCCACCAAGGCTCGGGATGAGGCATGATGCCCACATTCCCCTTGATGTATATCTCGGAGGATGTCAAGCCCTTCTTCCGGGTCAACGCATCGTTGGAGGACATTGGTTACACTCCGTTTGTATAACTCGGAATTGATGATTGTGTATGCTTTTGCTCTCCTCTGAGTTTGCCTGGCTAACACCTCCTCAGTAGGTAACGTTCCGTCTTTCAGGAATTGGAATATAGGCAGTGCCCAAGCAGGTATTGCTCGTGGAGGGAACATCTCCTCATCAATTTCCATCTGATCCACCGGCATAACTTTAGCCGGATCACATTGAGCAGTCTCCGGGTCTAGCGAGGTAGTCCCTGGGTTTCCCGAGGTAGTCCCCGGGTTTGCTGATGCAGTCTCCGGGTCTCGCGTACTACCTCCCATGTCAATGTCCATGGGCTCAGCTCCGGATTCCGTATTTTCTGGGACATAGATCGAGTCGATTCCTAGGGACGGCCTGATAGATGGTTTTCTGAGGTGTTCCGATGCTACACCCGGTGGAATTGCCTGTCTGGTCGATCCAAGCTTTGACAACATGTCGGCAGCCTCGTTTTCCATTCGGGGTACATGGTGAAATTTGCACCCCTCGAAGTAACCAGATATCTTCTGCACGTGAAATTTGTATAGTGCCATGTTTGGATCCAGGGCGTCCCACACTCCGGACACCTGCTGCACTACCAGATCCGAGTCTCCAAAGCATATTATCCGACGTATGCCAATTTCCTTTGCCACTTTGATCCCATGCACAAGAGCTTCATACTCAGCGACATTATTCGATGCCGCAAAATGGATCTGCAATACGTACTTTAGTTGGTCCTTCTTTGGTGAGGTAAGCACAACCCCGGTGCCTAGTCCGGTTTTGGTTTTCGACCCGTCAAAGTGCATCCTCCAGTAGTTCGGATCTGGTGGCGATGGTTCGTATTGCACCTCGGCCCAATCCACGAAAAAGTCCGCCACAGCCTGAGACTTGATCGCTTCTCTTCTGTCGTATTGGGGCGCATAAGGGGCCAGCTCAATTGCCCATTTTGCGATCCTGCCACTCGCATCTTTGTTACCCATTATCTCGGATATGGGAGCCTCACATATAACTTTGTTGGGGTGCTCCTCAAAGTAATGCTTTAACTTCTTTGCCGTCATATAGACACCGTATGCCACCTTTTGAAAGTGTGAGTAGTTCTGTTTCCAGGCAGACAATACCTCGCTCAGGTAATACACTGGCCTCTGTACCGACTTACCCTCTTCATTGCGCTCCACTATGATTACTGCACTTACAACTCGGTTGGTTGCGGCTACGTAGAGCAACATTGGCTCCTTTGATAGTGGGGAGGCTAACACTGGCGCGGTGGCCAACATCTTTTTTAAGTGGGCAAAGGCTTCATCGGCCTGTGGCATCCAAACGAATTTATCCGACTTTTTCATGAGTTGGTAGAGAGGCAGTGCCTTTTCTCCTAACCGACATACAAACCGACTCAACGATGCCAGGCATCCAGTGAACTTCTGGACATCATTGAGACACTTCGGCAGCTCCATTCATTCGATGGCTCGGATCTTAGTTGGATTAACTTCGATACCTCGGTTGGAGACGAGAAATCCGAGTAATTTTCCAGCCGGGACACCGAAGGTACATTTTTTCGGGTTAAGCTTCATCCGGAACCTTCTCAAGTTCGCGAATGTTTGCCTTATGTCGTCAAGGAGCGTTGCACTTTCCTTGGTCTTGATAACCACATCATCCATGTATACTTGTACGTTTTGACCTATTTGGTCGTGCAAACATTTTTGCATACATCTTTGGTGCGTTGAACCTGCATTACGTAAACCAAACGGCATAGTGCGATAGCAGTAAGCCCCGTACGGGGTAATAAACGCCGTCTTTATTTGATCATCCGGGTTCAGAGGTATCTGGTGGAAGCCAGAATATGCATCAATGAATGACAACAGTTCGCATCCCGCGGTCGAGTCTATGACCTGATCTATCCTCGGTAGTGGAAATGGATCTTTTGGACACGCCTTGTTCAGGTTCGTGTAATCGATACACATGCGCCAAACCACTGCCACGTTCGGATCATCCTTCTTCTTTTCTACCAGCACCGGATTAGAGAGCCAATCTGGATATAGTACCTCCATGATAAATCCTGCCGCTAGTAACCGAGCTATCTCGTCTCCAATGACTTTTCTCCTATCCTCGGCGAAGCGGCGGAGAGGTTGCTTCACCGGCCTTGCTCCGGGTCTTACGTTCAAAGAGTGCTCGGCCAACTCCCTCGGAACACCTTGCAAGTCCTGTGTAGACCAAGAAAAAATATCCCGATTCTCACAGAGGAAGTTGACGAGCTCGCTTTCCTATTTGTCAGTTAACCCGGCACCAATTGTTACGGTGCGCTCCGGGAACATGTTATCAACTGGAATCTTCTTGGTGTCCTTTGCAGCTTGAAATGAAATGCTGCCATGCGGGTTACTTAACGCCGGCATATATTGCTGCGCGGACTGAGCTAATGCTGCCACCTCCTGGATTTTTATTTTCTCTTGCGCAATCACGAGTGACTCGGCTAGGTTAGACCCGGCTGAAGCACACTCCATGGAACGTCGAAAATCTCTAGCAATGGTAATTACTCCATTTGGCCCAGGCAACTTCATCTTCAGATAACTGATGTGACAGCTTGCCATGAATTTGTTCAATGCTGGTCTTCCGAGTAACGCGTGATACGCACTTTCCAAGTTCACCACTTCAAACTCCAGATTTTCAGTTCGGCAGTTATCCCTTGTGCCGAATAACACGTCGACCCGGACCTTGCCTATGGGCTCACAAGAAATGCCTGGTACAATGCCATGGAAAGTTGTTCTCGTAGCCTGGAGCATGTTCTCCAAGATGCCCAACTTGCGCATCGTATCCGCATACATGATGTTAATGCTACTGCCATTATCAATCAAAACCTTGGAGAACCTCACATTGATGTTCGGTCCAATGAATGTCGGATCTAGCACTAGCGCATACGAACCTGGGCTCGGCATAAGTTTAGGATGATCTTTGATGTTCCAGGTGATTTCCTGGTCCGACCAAGGCATGTACCTCGTCACTGCTGGCATGACCGCATTGACCTCCATATGTCGGTGCTGCAAGCTCTTTCTATCTATTTCCTCGGTTGTGAACACACAATAACTCTGGTGATGTTCCCTATACTCATTCCTTCCCTCGTTTCTGGGGTATCTCTGATCCGGTTGTTGCTGATTTTCCACCTGATGCACTGCATCCCTTCTCTCATTGTTGTCATACCTCGGTGGAGGGGGAGGCAACATTAGCTGTTGCGTGTTTGCTCCGGAGAGCAATTGCTGTCGGGGTAACTCCTACCGAGGTTGATCATTCCGGGGTGCCTGAGCATTCCCCGAACCACCTTGCTCTATCTTACGCATCCACTCACATTGCCTCGTCGTGTGACCCGCCGGGCTACTCGGATTTGGCGTGTGAAACTTACACGGCTGGTCCAGCATCGACTCATAGGTATACCTCGGGCGGTCTTTCTTTTCCTGCCACTGTTTCTTCTGCTCTGGAGTCCATGTCTTCTTGCCATCAGTTCTTGGAGTCCATTGCCCTCCCGTTCTCTAGTGCTGGCTGCTCCTTTCTCTGGGTTGATCTTGATTCACAGCTGCAACTTGTTGCAAACCGTAGCAATGATCCGGTCTATCATCTCTCCTTTTTCCTCTGTAATCATTCCTCCGGGATGACCTAGCTCTGTCCCTCTAATAGTATTCCTCGTTTGAGTCATTTGACGCGAGCCTAGGTTGAGTCGGATCGCCCAAAGCATACGAATCAGCAATCCGGATCATTTCTGCCAGTGTAACTGGCATTTTCCTTTGCAACTTCATCCACAGCTCGCTGCCATATCTGCATCCCTGTGCAAACCACGCTATGGCTTGTGACTCTATGACACCCTCACACGAGTTTCTCACTGTACACCACCGGGTCAAGAATTCACGATCCGTCTCGTTAGGTCTTTGCTTGCACATTGCTAGGGTCTGCGGTCTATTCGGCCTCTGATATGTACTTGAGAAGTTGCTGATAAACATTTCTTCAAAATCTATCCAGCAGTTGATGCTTCCGGGTGGTAAATTATTCAACCATACTCTGGCCGGACCTTCCAACATCTAGGGTATGTAACGTATAGCCCATCTCAAGTTGCCAGCTGCAATTTTCACCGCCGTAGCGTAGTTTATCAGCCAATCCTCCGGCTTGGTACTGCCGTCATACATCTTCGTGCCTCTGGGTAACTGGAAGTTGGGTACCGGCGGTTCCTTCATGATCCGGGGTCCAAAGCACGCTGGACCTGGAGGACCTTGACATTCGATCTATTTCGACCTATACAGGCGATCCAGTTTTAACCTGGCGTCATCCGGCATTACATCCCTGCTTCCCAATCTTGACCCTATCATGTGATAGTCCGGTCTGGGATACCCTGCGTTCACCATCTCCGAATCACCATCGTTGTATCGGTTTGGCTCTCGTTGCGCACCTTTCTGCTGCATATCTCGGTCGGCGCTTTGCTCTTACCTTGGTATACTCTGCTGCTGCGGTTGTCCTGCTCCTGCAGAGTTGCACTGTTCGGCATTGCCGTTGGCAGCGTTCCCTTGACCGGCATTGCCTTGGTCGTGATTACCTCGGCCAGCTTCACCTCGGCTCACACTCCGTCGATCATCACCTTTCCGCATCTCTTTTTCTTTTCCCGCACGCGTCGGGTCGTACGGGACGATCTGTTTGTTCCATCTGGCCGAGGTTACTACCTCTTCTCTCCTTAGACCGCCATGAGGCGATGATGTGGCTCCAGCGGATTTCTCCGGGTTACCCATCACCGAATGGACGATCTTGGAAGCCCCAGCTCTCTTCGGGTTAGCTCTTAGCAGCTCCTCTTTTTGTCTGTTCACGATCCGGACCAGCTCGTTAACCCTATCTTGATGTCTTTGACGGGCCTCACCCGTCAGTCCCTCTAACTCGGACGTAGCGGCATCTGCTGCTCTGAGGTTCTTTGTCGGGGTACTATACTTCGGCAACCCCACAGACAGATAGTTTTCCGACCCTTCTTCTCCATCATCACCTTCTATGTTCATCTCGCTTATGAGATTTCTCCTGAGACGATGCGTTCGCCAGTGCCGATGAGGTTTCCCGTCCGGATCTTCACCCCTGCTAGCGTCGCTAGCCCCATGGTGGGCGCCAACTATCGTGGTGGTGTCACGGCAGATGCCATGGATAGGCTAAAGGTGGGGACTAATATGCGCTAGGGGAATCCAGGGAGGGATAGTGGAGTGATTCTCCACACAGAAGTTTGTATTGCTAGATCTTCAAGATTACAAGTGCTCCTTGAGCTGTATTGGCGAGAGGAGGAAGAAGGAGCTCTCTTACCCTTGCCTCCTATTTTTCCCTAGAACCCTAGATCAACTAGTGCTTATCCAACTAGAGCTCAACCAACCAGTGCTCAACCCACCCCCCCTACCAGAACCCTAACCCCCCTTATATAGAGGAGGTTCGGTCCTGGCCTAGGGCATACGTGGAGGCAAATTCCTAAGAATATGCCCCTTCCCAAAGTCGTAACCCGACCGGGGTGCTTTTCCCCCACGTCACACATGCTTTAGTGATGTAAGCCTCTACGGCGCCCACGTCAGCCGACGTGAGCATCGTCACCCTTGTCGGCCATGACCCGGTGGTCCTGCCCTTGCTTTATTCGCTCATGCAATGCGTACCAGACCTTCTTTTTTGACAAGAGAGATTCCTTCCTTCTCCCAGAAGCTAAGCGAGGATCCGGATCATAGTAGATCCGGCCACACCTGTTCCTGCATATAAGTTAGACAAGCACTTCCGACTTACTCCTTAAGTCGGATGAGACAACGTTAGGCAACCCCCTGGTCCGGGTTACTCCGTGATCTGGCCTGCCTTGAGGTGACTCGGCTAGCATCCGCTTTGACCTTGCCGAACCTCGGCTAACTCGGCCCTTATACCCTGGAGTGACCCTACCCGGGGGTATCCCCCCAACATTAGTCCCCGAAGCTGGTGCGGTCTTAGCTGCCTTAGCCGCTAAGGCCACATCAGGTTCATTTATGTCCGAGCCTCGGACGTTTAATTCCGGGTTAGCTCCTTATCTTGGATTATATGGATTTACGTTCCCTTCGCACGTTCCAAGTTTTCACTTGCCGGCCGGGTCACCACTTTGGCTCGGATCCCATGGTTATCATGGTTTGATCCGGGCCCCGTTTCCTTCTCTCATACGCCAACCCACGTGGAGGCTAATCATTACCTCGTCTTATTTTAAGGGCCTGCACAGTAATCGCCGCAGTAATTGTCAGTTATCACTGTGCGTGGGTCACGTCATGCCTGCCTCCTCGTTTACCGCAACAGCGCGTCACGTCATGGGATTGCTTCTACTCTATGGCCCCCTGTGTGGCTTTTCTCTGATTGGCTGATGCTGGTGATACACGGCCACACCGTGTGGCTCGTCGGCGCAACGCGATCCCACTCATCGATCTCTGGGGGTGGTTAAATAGGGGAGGGGCACATCCCTTAGCGTTTTTCCACCTCTGCGCCCCTCTACCCGTTGCGTTTTCTCCTTCGTCTTCCCTGCGACCATGCCGCCGCCGGTGCTTCTAGCAGCAGCGCCGCCGCCGCACTCTCCCCGTGCTTCCGCTTTGCAAGCACCACTACGCAACTGCTTAGCCACGGTCCTCGCCAATCTAGGCCACAGATACCTGCCGCCGCTAGCTCCAGCGAGGATAGCGAATACGAGATGACGGAGGAGGAGCTCGTCGTCGCCGAGCAGGAGATGGAGGAGGACGCCGGCGCGGCGGACCGCGGCGTGTGGGCCGATTCGTGGGTCTGTCAAGACGACATTGAGTGGCTCTACCGGACAAGGCGTATTCCCGCCGGCATCGTCGCTCGTCTCCCCTCTGCCGAACTGGCCCCCCACCCAATCCGGGTGAGTTCGTTGTATTCCTGTCCCACTTCCGATGGGGATTTGGTCTCCCGGTGAGCGATTTCTTCCGGGATTGGGTTAGGACATACCACCTGCAGCCGCACCATCTCCCAGCAAATGCTATCACCTCTCTTTCCGCCTTTGCCTCTACGATCGAGGGCTACACCGGACTATGGCCCACGAAGGAGCTGTGGATCCGGTTCTTCGGCCTCCGTCGCAACGTTGTCCCCAATATCCACGTTGAGTCGGAGGACAAGCAGCTCACCCAGTTCGGAGCTGCCTCCATCTCGCCCCGGAGGTTTTTGGTCTTTCCCCGGGTTACCGGTCTTGACTCCTGCAAAGGATGGGCCCGGACCTTCTTCTACGTCCGGAACGAGGGTACCGAAGACTTGATTCGGTTGCTGCCCTATGCTCCGGGTCTACCTGACACGGATTTCTAGGAGGAGGTCCCCAAGAAGCCTACTGCTCTAACCAACCAAGTTAACAAGAGGTTCGCGGAGCTGAAGAAGCTCGGATTGCGCAACGAGGATGCTATGATCACGTTCATGTGCAACCAAATCTCTCCCCTCCAGAAGCGCACCCACAAGTTGTGCCACATGAGCTTCGGCCGCGACCCCAACCGAACCTCCTCCTTCGAGTTGAGCAACACGGAGATCTTTCGCCGGGTTAAAGCTCTTTTCACCACCCACAAGGATTTCTCCGCCGAATGGACGTGGGGAATCGAGCACTACTGCCGTGACAGGCTCCCTCCCACGGTAAGCTTCGCGGGGCAAACTTATTTCGGATCAAGTATGTGTTGGTTTTTGTCATATTTTTGACTCTGCTCTTTGTGCTTTTTCTCAGCTGTTTCTTCAGCAAACTCTCCAGGATGGCACGGATCTGACCCTTAAGTGGGCGCCGGACCGAGAAATCCCGGATGAGGGGGAGCCAGACCAGGAGATGTTCCTCCCTATGACCGACGCCACCAAACGACCCAACGGTAAATTCTCTTCTCTTAGAGATTGGCCCGATGATGAGGATGACTCGGATATCGACGTGATTGAACCCGTTGAGGCTGTCCCTCTTTCTTTTGCCTTTCCGGCATCAGCTAACCCTGGTGGGCATATCCATGAGGATCCTCCACTTGCTACGGGTGAGCCGGTTCCGGTGGCGTCGAAGAAGAAGCGCGGAGCCGCATCAAGTTCTTCCTCCGAACCTTCTCAACCCACAAAAAGGCAAAAGAAGGCCGGAGACAAGACTACCTCCTTCATTCGGATCTTATTATAGCCTGAGAAAGCATCGATGAAGCAGAGGCGCTCACATCCCGAGGTGGAGTCGATAATTTGGTCGATTCGCGGTAGCGGGAAGTGATCCTTTGGGCAGTGCTTGTTCAGGGAGGTGAAGTACACGCACATCCGCAGGATATCCGTGTATTTTTTAGGTACTAGCACCGTGTTGGCGAGCCAAGTGCTTTCCTTGATCTCGTGTATGAATTTGGTGTCGAGGAGTCTGTTGATCTCCATTCTGACCGCATTTGCCCTTGGTTCGAACAGTCACCGAATTGTCTGTTTAACTGCCCTTGCGTCTGGGTTGACATTGAGTGCATGCTTGGCGAATTCCCTGGGAACCCCTGGCATGTCCACTGGACACCAGGCAAAGATTTCCCAATGCTCACGGAGGAATTCAACGAGCGCGAGTTCCTATGTGGAACTCAAGTTGTTGGCGACGAGGGCCGTTTTGGTCGGGTCCGATGGGTGGACCTAGACTTTCTTCGTGTGCACTGACGAATCGAAGGACAGGTCGGGTGAACTTGGCCAGCTCAGGGGAGGCAGACTGTTGTCTGTCGACTCCTTCAATCTTGCGATCTCCTCCTGCATGCCGAAGGACTGGGAGATTCTGTTGAATTCCCTATCGCAGTTGTCGGACCTCTGGAAGCTCCCATTGATTGTGATGACGCTGTTTGGACCTGGCATTTTCATCTGCAGGTAGGCATAGTGTGGCACTGCCATGAACTTAGCGAACGCAACGCGTCCGAGGATGTTGTGGTACTGTGAGGGCTAGTGGACAACTTCGAAGTCTATGCATTCGCGTCGAAAGTTTTTCGGCGTGCCGAAGATGACATCGAGGTTGATTTTGCCCAGGGGATATATGCCCTTCCCTGGGACGATGTCGTGGAACGTCATGTACGAGACCTCTAGACACGTTAGAGGGATCCTCATTGCTCGCAAGGTACTTGCGAACATGAGGTTAATGCCGCTTCCTCCATCCATGAAGACGCGACTCATGTCGAAGCCTCCGATCTGTGCCTCGAGTACGAGGGGACAGTGGCCTGGACGAGGGACTTGGCACGGAAGGTCACGCTTGTCGAAGGTGATCCAGGAGTCGCTTCCACTGAGGTACTCAGTGGTGGAGGGCAGAAAGTTTGTCGCCAAGTTGACTTGGCGAGTGATGGCTTTCTGCACCCGATTTGAAGGGCGCCCTTTTTGGACCATCATGTTGCCTACGGCCCGTGGGTACGGTTCGCCACCTTGATTCTAGACCAGTGTGGCTGCGGGTGGTGGTTCTCTGGATGGTGGTGGAGGAGCTCAATGTGCTACGGCGCCTAGGGTGACTCCATAGCCCCTGTTGACTGCGTCGCGATTCATCCGAGCCAAACCCTCGTGGAGCTTGAGAAACTCACCGCAGTCCTTGAGAAGGTGGCTGGATTTTTTCTTGCCGTTGTGCTTGTCGATGTAGAAGTGCATGTTGCACAGCCTAGACAATTTGTCCTCTATAGTTGTTACGGGTGCTTCTTCGCGAGTGCGGCGCTGCCACACCTATGTGGTTTTCCCGGAGTCGCGGTATCCACCGCTGCAATAGCCGCTGTTGCGGTTGTCGTCGCGTTTGTCGGTGTAGACTGCTGCGACCATATTGACGTCATCGCGGTCATCGTAGACGCGCATTCGCCGCTTGGCTCGATGGTCGCGTCTGCGCCTGAGGTCGTCGTTGTCATAGTAGGTGCGGTTTTTCACCGAATCCTGTCCATCAGCCCGCCGATTCGCAATTTCCATCAGGTGGTCAATTGTTTTGGGCTTCGAGTGGCCCAGCTCCTCCCTGAGCTCTATGCGGCGAACGCCGCCGTTGAATGCGTCGAGCGTAGCGATTCGCCCGACCTTTGATGGCAGCTCCTCAGTTCTTCGATTGATGCGGGCCTTTTGTAAGTGCCCTTGAAGTTGCGTACAAAGTTGTAGACCAGCTCTTCCCAGATGTGAATAGATCCACGTGGGAGATTGTTGAGCCATGCTCGGGTGGCGCCCTGCGGCTGTAGCTGCAGGCATTGCATGGCCATGCTTCGGCTCCCACCGTGGAGCCTGACGGAGGAGATGTGATCTTCCAACCAGATTTTCGGGTCCTGCAGACCGTCGAATTTTGGGTTCTCTGATGGGAGCTTGAACCCCTTGGGCATTCGCTTCTGCCTGATAGCTCTGATGAAGCATCTGGCGCCGTAGAGGTCCATGTCGTCGTCCTCTGAGTCAGTCGAACGAGCACGTCGTGCCCTTGATTTGTCGATTTTGCACTACATGAGGTCATCGCGTGCATCATAATCGTGATCGTGCCGCCGTGAGCAGCGACGTCGAGACAGATCGTGACTGTCGTCACTGGACGAGGGTGAGGAATAGCGTTTTACCAGAGCCTTGCCTTTTTTTGGCTCCGGCGTCGGCTATTTGTCGAGAGCAGCCTCGATTAACCCCAAGCCCACGATCATAGATTAGTGCATGGCGGCTCGGGGATCTCCGGTCGGCGGCTGATTGTTGAGGAGGTACATGGTGGCCGCCGTTACCGCAGCTTGCGGTGTCTTTGGGACCACGTTGCCCCGTGTGTCGACTGTCATAGAGCTGAAGTCGAGGACTTTTGCAGCTTCTATGCGCTCCTGCTCGGTGAGGTGGGCCATCCGAGATCGCCTCTTGTTGGCCACGTACTCGTTGCCCTTGGAGGAGGATCCTCCGTGGGAGGAGAGCCCGGCCCGTCGAAGACTCGACTCGTCTGCCGCCTTTTTACGTGCTTCGAGTTGTGCCATCGTGTGCATCTGGCGTCTGTACTCCTCCTTTAGTAGCCAATGGTAGCCCATCAGTAGGTCCTGCGGCGTGTCGGGGGCAGAGGATTGCCTCGTAGAGCTTCTCGGCAACGGGCCCATTCGTTGTCTTTGAGCCTTATCATGACGCGTTCGCCAGTGTGTTCGTTCACCATGGTTGGTGGTTCGACTACCCCTCCATTGTTGATGGGCGCGCCATTGCCACCGTTGGTGGGGCCGCCGTCGGGTGGACCGCCATTAGGTATGCCACCGTTGGGTGGATCAGGACCGTTGCCACCGTTTTCGCGATTGGCGCTGGTTTTGCCGGCGTTGATGACGGCACACATGAAGTGGTTAGGGAATATGTTGCTTCCGCAACTTTCGGATCCGGAGCCGCAGACCCCATCTTCTGTTGCTAGGTCACCCAGATCGGATCCGCGACTGCTGTCGCTGTCCGTGCTCTCAGTTGCTGCTAAGATGTTGAGCTCGCTGAGGTCGCCGATTGGTGGCGGGAACCATGATGTCGGAGCAATCACGGATGCTATTCGCTAGTCAGGCATGCGAAGCGTGCCCATCTGACCAACTTGGAAGTGGAAGCTTCCGATCGCCAGGCTGATTCCATCACCCATAGACTCAAAAGTCGGGAGAGTGGCCGGCGTGTGGACGGTGAAGTCGAACGCGCCGAAGAGCTGGCAAATCTCTGCTGTTGTGGAGTTGTAGATCGCGGTTGATGGGGCTGAAGAAGCCGCAGCATCAGCACTCCCAGTTCCCACAGACGGCGCCAATTTACGAGGGTTTAACTCATCAATGCCCATTGTTATGGACTTGGGTTTTGGAGAAGGAGAGAGCGCTGGAGGCATCAGTCGGCTAGCAAACAAGCACACATGGACGCAAGGTTTACCCAGGTTCAAGCCTCGTAGAGGTCCCTACTCCTGCTTGTCTGCTCTTGGAATTAATGGAGGAATCGAAGATTACAAGGGCGCAGATGCAATCTAGCGAGAGTTGTGGAAACTAGGGTTGCATGTGTCCTCCTCGCCGCCCCCTCCTAGCCTTTATATAGATAGGCCAGGTCTCGGGTAGCAGGTCGAGTCGATTACAGATTAGGGTTTTCCCTTTAAACTTTCTATCTTTAAACTTCTTCTTGTCTCGCAAGTAATCGAGAGTCCGTGGGCCACTCGAAGTCTTCATCGGGTCGTGGCAACACCGTGGGCTTCCATCGTATCTAGACCGTATATACTAAACTCGAGTACCTGCAGGGTATACCCATGTCACTAGGTCTCGGGTAGTAGGTCGAGTCGGTTACAGGTTAGGGCTTTCCCTTTAAATTTCTTTCTTTGGCTTCTTCTTGTCTCGCAAGCAACCGAGAGTCCGCGGGCCACTCGAGTTCTCCATTTGGGCCTTGGCAACGCCATGGGCTTCCGCAGTATTCAGGCCGTATATACCAAAATTGAGTACCTATAGGGTATACCCATGTCACTAGGAAAAGTAACAACTCTACTAAGCGATGGAAATATTTTTTCTATGAAGCAAAGTACTCCACCTCATTCTGTACTGCTACTCCAAAGGGTAGGCAGCGCGAGAGCAGCGAGAGGAGTGCCCTGCACATGAGACTCGGATAATAGACGTATGACATATCATCATTATATAAAATTATAATAGGTAAAGCACAAAAAAATTATAAATTTGATCAACATACATAAAGTATGGGTGTATATTTGGTTCTTATACTTTGTATCATCATGTAGAAGTCAAAGATTATTAGCTACCCAAAACACTTGATTTTTTTGGTAATATGGTCTAGAGAAATGAGGGATAATATTCTAGTATGATGGAGAAGTGTGTTTTGAGGTTTATGCATAGCATTCATTATGCTGAAGACTATCTATACAATCTTCTAGATGCTATAATGGAAAAGAAGATCCAACGGTTGGAAATATTGGGATTCGCGAGTATTGAGATCCAACGGTCAGCATTCAAAGTTATTCGTACAATCTTATCTTACCAAGTATTATATAGTGTATGAATACAAATAACTTTGAATATTGACCGTTGGATCAAGACTGGTGAATCCGAACGACATTTCCAGCCATTGTATCTTGTTTTCCATTCTAGCATCTAGAAGATTCTATTGATAGTCTTCAGTATAATTAATGCTATGCACAAACCTCAAAACACACTTCTCCATCATACTAGAATCTTATCACTTGTTTCTCTAGACCAATGTTACTAGCAAAAATTTCAAGTGTTAGGTAGCTAATAATCTTTGACTTCTACACATGATGATACAAAGTAGAAGAACCAAATATACATCCATAATTTATATATGTTGATCAAATTTATATTTTTCTGCTTTACCTATTATAATTTTATATAATAATGATATGTCAGACGTCTCTTATCTGATTTGTCTCTGATTCAAATTAATGTTCTCAGATTTGCCTAGATTCGGCTATATGTATCTAGCACACAAACTTGACTGGATACATTTGAATCTAGATGAATCTATGAACATTAATATGGATCGGAGGGAGTCTGTCGAAATTATGTCAAATTATTTCGAACCACATGTGAGCTGCCAATTTCTCTTTAAATTCCACAAAAATCTTTTGAAGTTGCCCACCAGACAGCCAATATATGGAGAACACGACTGAGAGTTTTCAAAGATTCAACTTCTTTCTAGACTTTGCATGCCGGCAAAATTGACCCTGCTTTGAAAAAAGAGAGAGAAATAGGCCAAAAAACAGGGGGACTCATGCATGGCGTCCATTTGCTTGTACTACCTACCATGAAAAATAATAAACATGAGTTTTTCACAACTTTTGAAAAAAGCTGCTTCACAAAAATGGCCTACCATGTATAAGTATGAACAGGTTTCAGGACGAGTGACCAAGCAAGGTCACGGACATATCCATGTTTATGGGAATTTTGTAGTAGTACTACAAGAAAGTAGATGTGCACATATTGGCATTGGTAAACAACTTTGCCAATGGGAGTTCCCAAATACTAGGAAAAGTAACAACTCCAATTTTCTAAGCAATGGAAATATTTTTCTCTGTAAAGCAAAGTACTCCACTTCCATACTAGTACTACTCGAAAAGGGAGGCAGCTCCTTCTAAAAAAATGAGGCAGCATGAGAGCAGCAGGAGGAGGAGTCGGAAGGCGGTGTGATGTCAGAGCAAAGCTATGATGGGATGCTAACACGAGGTACACTCCACTAGTAGTAAATATATGGACCTACTAGTAGTAATATGCATGCAAAACAAGTTGTGTTTTCTCTCTCCTTCATTGGCTCTCAACATCCATCCTCCATCGATCTCTTCTCTGCAGCCGCGGGTGCATAGTCCGGCTTGTCTCTTCCTCATCCACAGCGTGGCGCTGCGCATGTGTGACTTGGTACCGCACACCGATCTACTTCCAGCAACCATCCCCCCCCCCCCCCCGAAATTCAAGCCATCTATTGGTTTAATAATCATCTACACCAATACAAAAATTCTCAAAAGTAATAATAATAATTACAAAAAGGTCCCCAGACCACATTGCGATGACTACAACCCCTAGTGCGCTAATTGGAGTGTCTCGCTCCTTCAGAACCTATGGTACCCAAGTTCCAAAAAATAAATAAAGAATGCCACTGCCCCAATTTTCAGACTAAGTGTACCATTCTTTCTTACAATTCCCAAGTTTTAGGATTTTTCAAGCGGGCATAGAAATGTTTTTCATTTTATTCCTATTTAATCTTCTTGCTTTTTGATGAGGTTGCTGCATGTAATGCTAGTTGTTCTATAGTTCAAATGTTAGGTATTGTACATGCTGGTATAAAGCCGGCAATAGATGACGTGTCACTTTGTTATATCTAACACTCGGTTATACTATTGAACTAGCTCTCACGCACTTGTAGAATATTAATTTAGACCTAATTCGACAAATCGATGGAAAGTCTTCTGAGTGGGTGAAATTAGCTAGAAAATTAAGCTTGAAAAATATAACATGTAATTTATCCAACCACTTTATGTACTATAGTAAATAAATGGCACATTCTATGAACTCTAAGCCATATTGATCACACTTCCTTCCAAAAAATACTTTTACTAGTTTACCATGCATGCTAACATGCACCGACCTAGCTATACCAAAATATGGGCACATGGTCATTATCTTGATGAAGACAGGGTATGTCCATGACCTTGGTCAGTTGGCTTGAAACCCAAGAAAGTTCATACATAGTAGTACATGATATAGTAGGCAATACCAAAAGTATGAGTTTTTCAAGTACTTTTACTGGTAGAAAAATAAGAAAGAATGGCCCCACCAAATTTTCATACAAAGTGGACAACTCTTTCTTACAGTTCCAAAGTTCAAGTATTTTTCAAACTTCCAAGCTAAAGTTCCAAAGTTCAAGTATTTTTCAAAATTCTTTCGAAGGTACCCAAGCAGCCAATATATCATGGGCCAACAATAGTTTTGAAAAATGCCATTACTGAATAGTATTTGCATACCGACAAATTTGACCGCGTATGAAAAACATTCAAACAAAATAAAGCGTAAAACAGAAACATGAGACTTCATTATGATTGGGATACTTTTGCTAGTAGTATTATTAATTGCCAAGAAAAATGATAAACATGAGATTCGACAACCTTAGGGAAAACAGATTCACATTATAGCCCACCATGATGTAACATTATTAATTCTTTGTTTTCAGCACGAACGACCAACAAGGTCATGGCCTTCTATATCAATGTATACCCTAGCTACACTTTTACATAGGGTTCTGACATCTAGTAGATGGGTGCGTCTTGGCCTAGTAAACAATGTTGCCTGTGGGAGTTTCGAACAATTAGGAAAAACATTTTTCACTTTTCCAACTGATTATGGGGATGTTTTGTACTAGCAGTAAAGAAAATCAGAAGAATGTGGCACTGCATGCGAGAAGCGCGCCATGTTTCTGGACATAGCAAACCATCCATGTTTTACTTGCGGTTCCTAGGTTCTTTGAGTTTTCAAGGTTCGTAGATAAATTAACCCAATTAAATTACACTACTGTATCGGATTCAAATTAATATTCTCAGATTTGTCTAGATTCAGATATATGTATCTAGCACAAAAACATGACTAGATACATTTGAATCTAGATGAATCTATGAACATTAATATGGATCAGAGGGAGTCTGTCGAAATTAGGTCAAATTATATCGAACCACATGTGAGCTGCCAATTGCTCTTTAAATTTCACAAAAATCTTTTGAAGTTGCCTACCAGATAGCCAATATATCAAGAACACGACCGGGAGTTTTCAAAGATTCAACTTCTTTCTAGACTTTGCATGCCGGCAAAGTTGACCTTGCTTTGGAAAAAGAGAGATAAATAGGCAACAAAAACAGAGGGACTCATGCATGGCATCCTTTTCTTGTATTCCCTGCCATGAAAAATAATAAACATGAGTTTTCACAACTTTTGAACAAACCCGCTTCACAAAAATGGCCTACCATGTATAAGTATGAATAGGTTTCAGGACGAGCGACCAAGCAAGCTCATGGACATATCCACATCATAGTGTATGGTAATTTGGTAGTACTACAAGAAAAGCAGATGTGTGCACCTTGGCATTGGCAAACAACTTTGCCAATGCGAGTTTCCGAATACTAGGAAAAGTAACAACTCTACTAAGCGATGGAAATATTTTTTCTATAAAGCAAAGTACTCCACTTCATTCTGTACTACTACTCCAAAGGGTAGGCAGTGTGAGAGCAGCGAGAGGAGTGCCCTGCACGTGAGACTCGGATAATAGATGTATGACATATCATCATTATATAAAATTATAAATTTGATCAACATACATAAAGTATGGGTGTATATTTGGTTCTTGTACTTTGTATCATCATGTAGAAGTCAAAGATTATTATCTACCCAAAACACTTGATTTTTTTTGGTAATGTGGTCTAGAGAAACGAGGGAGAAGATTATAGTATGATGGAGAAGTGTGTTTTGAGGTTTATGCATAGAATTCATTATGCTGAAGACTATCTATACATTCTTATAGATGCTATAATGGAAAATAAGATCCAACAGTTGGAAATATTGGGATTCGGAGTATTGAGATCCAACGGTTGGCATTCTAAGTTATTATTACAATCTTATCTTACCAAGTACTATATAGTGTACGAATACAAATAACTTTGAGTATTTACCGTTGGATCAAGACTCGTGAATCCAAACGACATTCCCAGTCGTTGGATCTTCTTTTCCATTCTAGCAGCTAGAAGATTCTATTGATAGTCTTCAGTATAATTAATGCTATGCACAAACCTCAAAACACACTTCTCCATCATATTAGAATCTTATCACTCATTTCTCTATACCAATGTTACTACCAAAAATTTCAAGTGTTAGGTAGCTAATAATCTTTGACTTCTACACATGACGATACAAAGTAGAAGAACCAAATATACACCCATACTTTATATATGTTGATCAAATTTATATTTTTCTGCTTTACCTATTATAATTTTATATAGTGATGGTTTGTCATACGTCTCTTATCTGATTTGTCTCCAATTCAAATTAATGTTCTCAGATTTGTCTAGATTTGGGTATATGTATCTAGCATAGAAACATGACTAGATACATTTGAATCTTGATGAATATATGAACATTAATATGGATCAGAGGGAGTTTGTCGAAATTATGTCAAATTATTTCAAACCACTTGCGAGCTGCCAATTGCTCTTTAAATTCCACAAAAATCTTTTGAAGTTGCCCACCAGACAGCTAATATATGGAGAACACGACCGAGAGTTTTCAAAGATTCAACTTCTTTCTAGACTTTGCATGCCGGCAAAGTTGACACTGCTTTGAAAAAAGAGAGAGAAATAGGCCAAAAAACAAGGGGACTCATGCATGGCGTGCTTTTGCTTGTATTACCTGCCATGAAAAATAATAAACATGAGTTTTTCACAACTTTTGAAAAAAGCCGCTTCACAAAAATGTCCTAACATGTATAAGTCTGAACAGGTTTCAGGACGAGCGACCAAGCAAGGTCACGGACATATCCATGTTTATGGGAATTTTGTAGTAGTACTACAAGAAAGTAGATGTGCGCATCTTGGCGTTGGTAAATAGCTTTGCCAATGGGAGTTCCCAAATACTAGGAAAAGTAACAACTCCAATTTTCTAAGCGATGGAAATATTTTTCTCTGTAAAGCAAAGTACTCCACTTCTGTACTAGTACTACTCGAAAAGGGAGGCAGATCCTTGCAAAAAAAGGAGGCAGCGCGAGAGCAGCGGGAGGAGGAGCCGGAAGGCGGTGCGATGTCAGAGCAAACCTATGATGGGCTACTAACACGAGGTACACTCTACTAGTAGTAAATATATGGACCTACTAGTAGTAATATGCACGCAAAACAAGTTATGTTTTCTCTCTCCTTTGCTGGCTCTCACCATCCATCCTCCATCGATCTCTTCTCTACAGCCACGGGTGCACAATCCAGCTTGTCTCTTCCTCGTCCACACCGATCTACTTCCAGCAACCCTCCCCCCAAATTCTAGCGATCTACTGGATTAATAATCATCTTGTTTTTTTATGAACAAGTTTCAGGCCGAGCAACCTCGCAAGGTCGTGGACATATCCACATCATAGTTTATGGTAAATTTCCCATATTTGGTAGTACTACAAGAAGTAGATGTGCATATCTTGCAATTGGTAAACAATATACGAACAACTTGAATATTGACCATTAGATCAAGACTCGCAAATCCCAATATTTCCAGCCGTTGGATATTCTTTTCCATTATTCTAGCATCTAGAAGATTCTATTGATAATCTTCACCACAATGAATGCTATGCACAAAACTCAAAACACACTTCTCCATCATTCTAGAACCTTCTGCCTCGTTTCTGTAGACCATGTTACCAAAATTTTAAAGTTTTAGATAGCTAATAATCGCTGACTTCTACATGACATACAAAGTATAAGAACCAAATATATACACCCATACTTTATAGATGTTGATCAAATTTATATTTATTTGCTTTACCTATTATAATCTTATCTTACCACTATATAGTGTATGAATAACTTTGAATATTGACCATTGGATCAAGACTCGTGAATCCCAACATTTCCAGCCGTTGGATCTTCTTTTCCATTCTAGCATCTAGAAGATTCTATTTGTTTGAACGGTCTTAAAGATTCTATTGATAGTCTTCATCAAAATGAATGCTATGCACAAAACTCAAAACACACTTATCCATCATTTTAGAATATTCTCCCTCATTTCTCTAGACCATGTTACCAAAAATTTCATGTTTTAGATCTCCACTACTATAATGGAGCAGTTTTCAATTGGATTCATAGCACCAATCCTGACTGTTGGGCTGTTAGATCCAATGGTTCAAAGCAGCTAGATTCGTGTTGAATAGTACCTAGAGCAAACTCCACCATGTTCTAGAACCATCATGTCACCACCCCCAAAATTTCATAGCACAGTAGGCTGTATTCTAAATATGTGTATATAATTATTATTAATAGACTTAATTTATGCATTTTTTCTCTAATGTATGAAATGTGATTTAACAAAAAAATGAGTTGTTATTCACCAATAGTCTTGTTAGATAAAAATGCATATACATTAAGTCTATTAATAATAACTATATCTACACATATTGAGAATACAGCCTAATAATGTGCTATGAAACTTTTGGGGTGGTGACGTGATGGTTCTAGAACATGGTGGAGTTTGCTCTAGGTACGTACTATTCAACACGAATCTAGCTGCTTTGAACCATTGGATCTAAGATCCCAACGGTCAGGATTGGTGCTATGGATCCAATTCAAAACTGCTCCATTATAGTAGTAGAGAGAATACATCCTAGCGTGCTATGAAATTTTGGGGTGGTGACATGATGGTTCTACAACATGCATGGTGGAGTTTGCTCTAGGTGCTATCCAACATGAATCCAGCTTCTCTGAACCATTGGATCTAACACCACAATTGTCGGGATTGGTGTTATGGATCCAATTCAAAACTGCTCCATTATAGTAGTAGAGATATAACCACTATATAGTGTATGAATAACTTTGAATGCTGACCGTTGGATCAAGACTTGCGAATCCTAATATTTCCAACTGTTGGATCTTCTTTTCCATTCTAGCATCTAGAAGATTCTATACATAGTCTTCAACATAATGAATGCTATGCATAAACCTCAAAACACACTTCTCCATCATACTAGAATCTTCACCCTAGTACGGAGTAGCTAATAATTGTTGACTTCTACATGATCTTATCTTACCACTATATAGTGTATGAATAACTTTGAATGTTGACCGTTGGATCAAGACTCGCGAACCCCAATGTTTCTAGCAGTTGGATCTTCTTTTCCATTCTAGCTTATATAAGAATCTATTGATAGTCTTCGACATAATGAATTCTATGCACAAACCTCAAAACACACTTCTCCATCATACTAGAAGCTTCTCCCTTGTTTCTCTAGACCATGTTATCAAAAATTTCATGTTTTAGGTAGCTAAATAATCTTTGACTTCTACATGAAGATACAAAGTACAAGGACCAAATATACACCCATACTTTATAGATGTTGATCAAATTTATATTTTTTTGTGATTTACAAATTACTAGTAAGTTACATGTGCCTTACACGTGAGACTCAGATAGTAGACATATGACATATCATCACTATATAAAATTATAATTGGTAAAGCACAATAAATTATAAATTGGATCAAGATCTATAAAGTATGGGTGTATCCTTGTACTATGTATGTCATGTAGAAGTCAAAGATTATTAGCTACCTAACACATGAAATTTTTGATAACATGGTATAGAGAAAAAGGGATAAGATTCTAGTATGATGGAGAAGTGTGTTTTGAGGTTTGTGCATAGCATTCATTATGCCGAAGACTACAAATAGAATATTCTAGATGCTAGAATGGAAAATAAGATCCAATGGCTAGAAATGCTGGGATTCACGAATCTTGATCCAACGGTCAATATTTAAAGTTATTCATACACTATATAGTGGTAAGATAATTGTATATAGTGAAGATGATATGTCATACGTCTACTATCCGAGTCTCACGTGCAACTTACTAGTAGCTAATAACTGTTGACTTCTACATGATCTTACCACTATATAGTGTACAAACAACTTTGAATATTGACCGTTGGATGACTCGCGACCCAACATTTCTGGTTGTTGGATCTTCTTTTTCATTCTAGCATCTTGGAGATTTTATTGATAGTCTTCATTACAAACCACTATATAGTGTACGAATAACTTTGAATGTTGACCATTGGATCAAGACTCGTGAATCCCAGCTTTTCGAGCCGTTGGATCTTCTTTTCCATCCTATCATCTAGAAGATTCTATTGATAGTCTTTGGCATAATGAATGCTATGCACAACCTCAAAACACGCTTCTCCATCATACTAGAATATTCCCCTTGTTTCTCTAGACCATGTTATCAAAAATTTCATGTGTTAGGTAGCTAATAATCTTTCACTTCTACATGATGATACAAAGTACAAAGACCAAATATATACACCCATACTTTATAGATGTTGATCAAATTTATATTTTTTTTGTGCTTTACCAATTATAATTGTATATACATATGTCATAGGTCTACTATCTGAGTCTCATGTGCAAGACATGTTCAACTTACTAGTAGCTAATAATCGTTGACTTCTACATGATCATACCACTATATAGTGTACGAACAAATTTTGAATATTGACCGTTGGATCAAGACTCGCGAATCCCAACATTTCCAGCCATTGGATCATCTTTTCCATTCTAGCATCTTGAAGATTCTATTGATAATCTTCATTACAATGATTGCTAAGCACAAAACTCACTTCTCCATCATTCTAGAATCTTCTCCCTCATTTCTCTAGACCATGTTACAAAAAAATTGAAGTTTTAGATATCTAATAATCGTTGATGTACTTCTACATGATATACAAAGTACAACAACCAAATATATATATACACCCGTATTTTATAGATGTTGATCAAATTTATATTTTTTCTACTTTACATGTTATAATCTCAACACTATATAGTGTACAAATAACTTTGAATATTGACCGTTGGATCAAGACTCGCGAATCCCAGCATTTCCAGCCATTGGATCTTCTTTTCCATTCTAGCATCTAGAAGATTCTATTTTTTAACGGTCTAGAAGATTCTATTGATAGTCTTCATCACAATGAATGTTATGCACAAAACTCAAAACACACTTTCCTCATCATTCTAGAATCTTCTCCCTAGTTTCTCTAGACCATGTTACTGAAAAATTCATGTTTTAGATAGCTAATAATCGTTAACTTCTACATGATCATACAAATATATAGTGTACAAACAAATTTGAATATTGACCGTTGGATCAAGACTCGTGAATCCCATCATTTCGAGCCATTGGATCTTCTTTTCCATTCAAGCATCTAGAAGATTCTATTGATAGTCTACATCACAATGAATGCTATGCACAAAACTCAAATAACACTTATCATTATAGAATATTCTCCCCCATTTCTCTACACCATGTTAACACTTATCATTATAGAATATTCTCCCCCATTTCTCTACACCATGTTACCAAAATTTTAAAGTTTTAGATAGCTAATAATCATTGACCTCTATATGATATCCAATAGCTAGAAATGCTGGGATTCGCGAACCTTGATCCAATGGTCAACATTCAAAGTTATTCGTACACTATATAGTGGTAAGATAAGATAAGATCATGTAGAAGTCAACGATTATTAGCTACGAGGGAGAAGATTCTAGTATGATGGAGAAGTGTGTTTTGAGGTTTGTGCATAACATTCATTATGCTGAAGACTATCAATAGAATCTTCTAGATGCTAGAATGGAAAAGAAGATCCAACAGCTGGAAATGTTGGGACTCATGAGTCTTGATCCAACGGTCAGTATTCAAAGTTATTCGTACACTATATAGTGGTAAGATATCTCTATCTCTACTACTATAATGGAGCAGTTTTGAATTGGATCCATAGCACCAATCCTAACCGTTGGATTGTTTGATCCAATAATGGTTCAGAGAAGCTGGATTCGTGTTGAATAGTACCTGGAGCAAACTCCACCATGCATGTTCTAGAACCATCATGCCACCATCCCCAAAATTTCATAGCACAGTAGGCTATATTCTCTCTACTATTGTAGTGGAGCAGTTTTGAATTGGATCCATAGCATCAATCTTGACCGTTGGGCTGTTAGACCCAATGGTTCAGAGCAACTGGTTTCGTGTTGAATATATAGTACAGACCTAGAGCAAACTCCACCATGTTCTAGAACCATCATGTCACCACCCCCAAAATGCATAAATTAAGTCTATTAATAATAACTATCTACACATATTGAGAATACAACCTACTATGCTATGAAATTTTGGGGGTGGTGAAATGATGGTTCTAGAACATGGTGTAGTTTGCTCTAGGTACTATTTAACACGAATCTAGATGCTTTGAACCATTGTATCTAATAGCCCAACGGTCAGGATTGGTGCTATGGATCCAATTCAAAACTGCTCAATTATAATAGTAGAGATAATTTTATATAGTGATGATATGTTAGGTGTCTATTATCTAAGTCTCACGTGCAGGGCATGTGCAATTTACTAATAGTGGTAAGATATGAATAACTTTGAGTGATGACCATTGGATCAATACTCATGAATCCCAATATTTCCAACCGTTGGATCTTCTTTTCCATTCGAGCATTTAGAAGATTCTATAGATAGTCTTCAGCAGAATGAATGCTATGCACAAACCTCAAAACACACTTCTACATCATACTCCTAGAATCCTCTCCCTCGTTTCTCTAGACCATGTCACCAAAAATTTCAAGTGTTAGGTAGCTAATAATCTTTGACTTCTACATGATGATACAAAGTACAAGAACCAAATATACACCCATACTTTAGATATGTTGATCCAATTTGTAATTTTTTTGTGCTTTACCTATTATAATTTTATATAATGATGATATGTCATATGTCTATTATCTAAGTCTCACGTGCATGGAATGTGCAATTTACTAGTAGCCTACAATGTATGAACATTCTTGGGTTTCAGTCCGAAGGACCAATAAGGTCATGGCCATATATATCGATACCCTAGCTACACTTTACGATACGGTTCTCACATCGGGTAGATGGGTGCGTCTTGGCGTAGTAAACAATGTTGACCGTGGGAGTTTCGGACAATTATGAAAGAACATTTTTCACTTTTCCAAGTGATTACGAGGATATTTCGTACTAGTAAAGAAAATCAGAAGAATTTGTCTCGGAATGCGACAAACACGCCATGTTTCCGGACATTGCGGAGCATGCATGTTTTCCTTGTGATTCCTAGGTTGTATGAGTTTTTATGAGTCGTAGCTAAATTAAACCACTTAAATGATAGTGTTGTCTTCCTAAATTAGTTCAAATGAGTTGGCATATGCATATGCGCACCGTTTAGCTAAGAAACCCAAGTTCACTCAGCCGTTTCGCTCACTACAGTATATGGGCCCCATTCATACAAATAACTTTGAATGCTGACAGTTGGATCAATTATTTGATGTATTTACACAAATTTGAAATATTTATTTATTTTTTATGAGGGCCACGGCTGGCCGACAGCACCACCACAATTTTCTTTTTCATCTATCCTCCACCGTACTAGACTCTGACTTTTCTTCACAAGCTGCACACGCCACCGTCCCATCGCATTCGATGCGTACTGCTTTTTGAGCCTTCCTTTTAATACTACTCGGGAGGTGAGCCAAGCGCGATTCAGCACTAAATTTTCACGTGATATTGGCGGGATCTTCTAGTTCAAAATTTTAGAGGATTATTGGCAGGACCCTCCCTTCTACCTTTCCCAAAATTTAACCCTTCCTTTACTTCTCAGTTCTCAACAAACGCTAGCTACCTCCATACTGACGGGGCCTCTCGCTCGCTCGCCAGCCGACTCCACAATCCATACTCACATCATTCTCTATCCCATCCCTCCTTAGCCGACTTCCAGGTCGCTAGAGTCTACTCAACGACGCTGTCATCCATGCTACCGCCGTTGCTTCGTCGCATATGCTTCCCCCACTCAGAGTGTCAGCTTCCCCACCACCCCAACCGAGAGATGCGTACACCACGCGGACCCCTCACCAGGGCAATGGTTAGAACTCCATACAACCGAGATGAAGGTTGCTGCACACTTACTATGCCCGCTTTCCTTGCACTTTACTACTACTTCCGAATGTAGTTCATCGCTTCCTTGGTTGTGCCTTCTCGTTACCAATTATTTCTAATGCATGATAGTTGTAGTACTGCGAGATCGGTTCAAAGAGAAAAGAAGGCAACTGCTAGTCATCAAGCCAAATTGGTTATCTCGCACTAGTACGAAGCCTCGCCAACCCAATAATAACCCCCAACAATCCTCCCCAGACAATGGTTTGCCTCCATTTTGCATATACGCACGCTGTCGTTATGCATTTTATTTTTGAGAGTAGTTCAGACTTTTCTTTCCCTGTCTTGTCATACTAGTATATATTTTTTGTAAGGCATGGAAGATGATGTACTACCGAAACATGCCCTGTCTTGCCAAGGAATCCTGAAGAGTTTTGGACATGCGGATCTAGCCCCGCTCGGCACAACACAACTGGTATAGAAACATGGCCTGGTCGAGTGCCCTAAACATGGCTATTTGTTGCACCTTGCGTGTTATTTACTGATTGATTTGTTGCATTGCAATTTGCAGAAGCAAGTGCATGATCATGTCCCTGCCAAGGAGGTTCACAGCACAGATATTCAGCGTGCTAGTGATACATCCATGTCTATGAACCAAACCAAAGTATGGTGTATGGCCGAAGCTAAGATTAGGCTTATCCAAAAGGATTTGGACACAACCACTCGGCGGATCAGAGAATTGAACCGAGGATGGATTTTTACTATTGAAGATGGCCTTGATGCTGCTGCTGATCTTTAGAAATTAGTCACTGAAAATCGTGTTCTCAATTTGGTTGATGCAGATGTTAATGAGATCAACGTGACGGTTTTGGAACAGATGAAAGCACGAGCAGAGATTCTCCGTGCATATTTGCAGGCAGATGATTTTCGAAGGGTGATGAAAGAGCTACCATGCAAATAGATTGTTATTTCGAATAATGAGGATGAATTTCGTTGTGTTGTCAGCTTGATATTTTCTTTGGCACGCTGTATGAAACTGTACTGTACCTAATTGCTGCATATGGATAATCTATCCCAGTCCCATTCTAGCCATTCGGAAAATGGAAAAGCAACATTTTCCCATGATAAACTTGAAACCTTATTTTGCACTTTTGTTTAGATCTGTAGAAACACGTTTTGCCAAAAATTAACACATTACCATGAAAGGTAGTTCATTCCCGTTACCGTGAATAAATTCGTGCACTATATACTTGTGTGGCCCTAAAGTCAAACTTTTAGACTGCAGTAGTAGATCGAGTACAAAAAAATCAACTGAGCGACAAACCACAAGCCGAAATCCCCTCTTCCACCAAGCAGTGCGCCAGAAACACCCGCCGCAGTGGGCTCCTACGTCCAAAATTCAAACGATACTAAATTTTCATCTCGCCCTTCAGTCCAGAAACAACGCGCCAAAGGCCATTCCTCAAAATGGTTTCTCTTGTAAATTCCCACGCGCCACACAATTCAAAGTTTCAAACATACTAGTACCACCCGCGCCCTTCGGGCTGAATCCCTTGAGATCACCTTGCACGACCATGGTCGTGCTCCTTCCGTCCCATCTCCCCTTCACAGCCTCTCCACCGGCATGCCACCATAGCGACCACGAAGACGTTTTACCAGCTCCCGACGCTGGCCCGCATCAGATCAGCTCCTCTATACACGAGGTCCACGGCGTCGGAGCCGGCTCAGCAACACTGTCGTAGCTTCATTGGATCCACTTCCCTGACTCCACGGCACCAGATCTGCTTCCTCGACCTTGTCCATGGTGCCTGAGAGATGGGGAGGCAAACCCGCTCAAGGGCGAACGGCGAGGTCGTAGCTCACCATAAGTCCGGCAAAGGCATGGGAAGGAAATCACGTAATCACGGTCACAAAGGTTGCCGCCATACACTTCATATGCTCTTTATGCATTTGATGTCTGAAAGTAGTTCATCGCTTGTTTCACTGCATTCTCGCACTGAGTTTTTTATCTTGTACTCCGACATTTCTTATCGAGGCATCGTATAAGCATATGTCTGTCATTGTTCCTTCAGAGCTTTCAACTTCTTGCTAGCACTGTACTAACTTGCTCTTCTACACACACCTCGCTCTTAAATCTCAGGACGTTGGACTCGTCTAGGACCTCCCTGCTAGTCCGCCAGCTTGTCCACCCCCCAAGGTGCTTGCTCTATTTTTTAATTATGATATCTGTTGCATTTTCCATGTTTTGTATTTCAATCCCACCAAATATTTTGCAATGCCCTCTGCCTAGTTCATGCATCATATATATAGAGCACACTTTTTCTTACTATTCTTTTGTTCCATGTGCATCTCATTACATATAGAACTATAATAGATTGAAGTATTGTTTATGTGTGTCAGGAATCAGCTGGTTCATGTAAGACACGTTCAGGTACCAAACGCGAAGCATCGACAAGACGTCCTGCTAATGCTACCGGTGGAACACAAACACACGCCATAAAATACAATAAACGAAAATCAGGAAACTCACATACGGCTAAAAAGTGTCGTCTTGATGGCACACCACAGGTTCCAACAGTAGTAGACGCAGCAAGTACCATCCCACACATTCCACAATCACCAATTGCCAATCAAGATACCCAACAAGAATTGACAGCAGAACCAGCTTTGACCTCTACTTGCCTAACACTGCTGGCACAACACCAACAAGCTAGCGATGATCACCAACCTGTTGATCAGCCCATCGCCAAACAAGGTATATGTTCCAAGGATTATCAATGCATGCTTCCTTTTATATACCGTGCAAGCTTGATGTAATGGTTGAATTGGCAGCTACACAAAGATTTAAAAAAAGGGGGCCAACGGTAGGAAAAAATCTTGAAGCTAAAATTTCCGAAATGCAATCTAGATATTGCATCAATTCTATTGTGCCTGGCAAGCGAAGGCCAGAAGATCCAGAAGAATCTGCTTTTCTAGCATCCAAAATAGGCATTTTTGTCAGGAATGATATTCCCATCTTCGCATCGTTCAAGCTCCACCAACAGACCCCTGACCATTACAATTCATTACTGCAGAAGTTACATGTATGTCATGGTGCTCTGTCCCATGCATTCAAGCTTGCTCTTGGTTCTATTCTAAGTCACATAACACATAAAATTTTCCATTCTTGCTGACAGACAAAATTCAACTTCGATTAGGATAATGAGGATGTAGAGTATGTTCTCATGGATATGTTCTCCTGTTCTTTATGCCAGGAGCGCCGTAGGCTAAAGAGTAAATACTTTGATGGTAAGGCAAGCAAGGATATTCAAAGAACGACTCCTATGGAACACACTATGACTGACCAACACTAGATAGATCTTCTCGACCACTGGTTTGATCCAAAGATTACAGTATGGTTTGTGAAGACTGATACCATATCACATTCAAAATTCCTATTTGCACATCTGTATCACTAGTATCCTTTTGCAGATGAATGCTGAGAAAAACAAGAGAAACCGTGTCGCACAATGCTTAACAAACCTGTAATACCCCAAATCTTTAATCAAGGTTATCAAGTTCCTAATCACCCAATTTAGGGTTAACAAAAAGTTTTATTAAGAAGAAAGCATATGAAGGCATGTGTGTTTGCATTAGTGTAGAATTGAGTGTATATGCCATGCTTGATTGTTCCAAATGTTGTGAAATGGTTTAAAGGTTAATGCCACATCATCTAGACCATTTACAAAGAAAATCCAAAGAGAAAGAAATCAAATAAGAATAAATAAAGCAAATGGTCATTTTGACCATTTTAAACCACTAGGCCACTTTAGGTGTTCCTAGGAGAAGATTTCTAACAGAAACATTTCTATCTCTTTTCCCCCTTGCTAGACCAAGTAAAGATGTCTCAAGGCCCACTTTACAAACTTACAAAAACATCTAGCAAAGCCATTTAATGGACATTTGAAAATTGAATCCAATGTATGTGTTAAGATCACACTTTTTCAAAAACACATCAAATGAATTAACCTTGACCTATCCAAGCAAACCTAGTCTCTCAAGCTTAAGGCAAGTTCACTCAAAAAGTGTGAATCAAAAATTCAAAAATATTTTTCATGCGGCCATTTCACCAAACACTTGGCAGGCACAGAATAAACACTAGACTAGATGCATTGTTTGGTATAGTGAGCATCAACCATTTGGTCTCCAATTTAACCCCCTTGTCCCGTGTAAGCCTAACCTAGCCCCAGACCAACTCCCCCCTTCGCCGTTGGCACAGTGGAGCGCCGCCCGTTCTTGGTTGTCGCCGGCCGACAGTGGGCAGCATGCCAGGAGCCACGCCAGCTTCGCCCAAGATGCGTACTAGACACACAAGCTCCTACCGCCACCCCCTGTCCACCCCACGATCGAAGCCTAGCCCTGGACCACACTAGCACTGTCGTGCACCGCCTCTTTGTGCCGTGTCCAGAGCACGCCAGTGCGCCATGCCCGACCAGCTCGCACGCGCCGCGCCTTGACCTCCCCTCGCGTGCACAGACCCGCCATGATAGCAGCACCTCGGCAGACACCCCCGTTCGCCGCCGCGCGACCCGCAGCAGCCGCACGCCGCCACAAACACCTCTATCTCCGTCCAAAGCGCCGCACGCGCCCGACCAAACCCAGCCACCCCACGCCTCGCCTTTAAGCCAGCAACGACCGCCAGGAGACACTGCACCGTCCACCTACCCTAGCCATGCCCTTAGATCTCTGTGCCGCCCTCGCCGGAGACGCCAGCCCGCACCGCTCGGTCCACTTGTCGAGCTATAAAAGGAGGCCACCCTAGCCTCCCTTCCTCACACCACTCGACTCCCCACTCACCACTGAGCCTTTCCTACTTCTCCCCAGAGCAAGGCGAGCACCACCGTGCCGGAATTGCACCGGAGTCCGCCGTTGTTGGAGGAGAAGGGCGTCGTCGATTGCGACCACCCCAAGCCTCGCCGTGACCGTGCCTCGCTTCGCCGTCGTCTACCATGCCGTTTGCCCTTGTCGCCGAGCCTAGCTAGAGCCCAAGTGATCCCCGCCAGACCCCCACCGCCGCGCTAGGTCTAGTTCCTCGCCGGAGCTGTTCATCATCGACGATGACTCTCGGTCGTTAGATTAGAAGTTGATCGCACGACTCAGATTTGCCCATACTATTTCGCTTAGTTAGTTTCGCTGACTAGTGGGTCCGCGCTGTCACCAGCCCACTGCGCCACGGAGTGCCACTGGGCCGGCCCGTTAGCTTTCCCGCGCTGGCCCAAAAATTCAAACAATTGATTTTCCATTTTAGTTTATATCCTATTATGTCCACTTATTCAAAAATCAATTCAGAGAGTTTCACTTAACCGAATGGTATGATTCAAATTTTGTTAGAAATATAATTAAAATATCTATCCAAGACCGTTGGATTTAAATCATTTAGAGTTAGATATAATCTATAGCAAAAATAACAAAACAAAGACTTTTGCAACTTCAAACATTTTTCAGAAATCAACCATAATAGCTTTTGAGTTGATTCCAACTCTCAAAAATCACATTTGATAATACCTATCTGAATATGTAATAATATTTAGGTTTGCATGCAGTGACATTGGACTAGTACCAAAAGAATGCTATTAGAGCATTTCTAGTCACTTTAAATCATTTAAATAATAATCTTAAACTTTATAAAATGTGACCAACCCTTTAAATCACATCCCCATGTATTAGAATATGTGGTGATGACATGTATCCACATGATCCCATATTTTAATTGGAGAATATTAAATCTTAATTAATTTTCAATGAGTAGAAATTACTTTTATCAAATAAACTAAATGAAACTACTTCTTTAAATCTTGTGATGAGTGTGATGATGCTAGATCATCAAGTCTGTGGGGTCCCCCGGATTTAAGCATCCGAGAAATCCTAGTTATGTAAATATCCACGTTCCCATGATCAGTGAGCCATGAAACATAACCGACAAATATCATTACAACATCCAAACATAACGAATACAAGACATACATAGCTGCCATTACGGCTACACAACTTTCAATAGCGGAATTCATCACACGCAGGGCCCAATCATGCCTCAACCTATAGGCGACTGACTGGGAAGACGGCCTAGCTCGCTGGACGTCACCTTAATTTTCTGATGTCGAACCTCTAAAAGCTTGGCCAAGTAAATAGCTAGGTACAATGCCATGAGTACTTTGGAATGTACTCGCAAACCACCAAGATAAGTGAATTAAGGGAATACAATTCTGGATGTGGCGAGATAGCTCTATCTAGGGTTGTTTTTGAAAAGTCCAGACTATCACTTATAGTTATGGCATCTCCATATCTTTGTTGAAAAAGAGTTCTGAAACATGCCTCTGTTTTATAAATCAAGATATCCCCAAATCCTTGTTAAAAACATTTTTGAAAATAGTTTTGGAGAAAACCCTTTTTAAACCACTTTGACCACCTCCGGTCAAAACAAGACTTTAAACTCAGGTTCCCCCGGAATCTCCATACTTTAATCCATTTTTCCAAACAAGCACCATTTGGGTACTCCTAGCCAACACCTTTCCAACCGTCCTTAACCGTGGACACGGCTATTCGAATAGATTATACTCTACAGAGTTTGCGCACTTTCCCCACAAGAATCAATACATCCGCTGGGATAAAACCACGGCCCACTACACAAGGTAGACGGGGGTTCGGATAATCAAACCTAACCATTCGCTTGTCAACCCTAGCAAAGGCTGCTTTTCCTTTTGGGTTTGTTCTCCCCGGCAACGAGTATGTGGCTCCCAGCCATAGTCCTGCCTTCCATACACGCGTATACCCAAACCACAGCTTGGCGTATACCTTAACTTGGTGACTTCACTTCCTTCCGTACCACCTAAGTCATACCGTCCGCAGGAGACCCAATTGTTGCACCGGCACTCCTGCCAAGACAGGCTCACTCTTGCTGAAGCAAGCTACAGGCTCCAGATCCGTAGATCTGTTAGCGCCTGCCTGGAATTCAAGGGATTTCTCCCGATAAGCATAGTACAAGCGGCATCGGCTAAAGAAGACAAACTACGAGCTAAGCCCCAGCACCTGGGGTAATGTGGTTGCACTGATAAAAATTGTTCCGATAAAGGCGTAGAACATCCCTTCTCTTTCTCTTGTTCACTTTATCATTTCCCATCATCACCACTTCTTTAGTTAAAACATCCTCTTGGAATGATGGCTCTTCCCAAGGGTTTTACAAAGCTGTTTTGAAACATTTGTAGTAGGGTAAATCCCAAAACATTTTATTCAGCAAAAATCTGTGGTTTCCAACGAGGTAGGATGCTAATCATAGTAACCTCGATCTAAAGGGGAGTAAATGGTAGGTACATAAGGGTGGTGCCATGAGGGACACAAAGTCATAACTTGGAGGAGCCAAGTCATTAGTGCAGTATTTATAAAACAAGACATGTAGATGAATAATGCAATTTATAAAGAGGATACAAAACAGGTAATAAAGAGAGTAGGACAAGTATCGGAATTCAGAAATGGTGGCTTGCCTGTGATCAGCGATAAGTCTCTGGACTTCTTAGATAACCAAGAATACCCAAGAATATACAATGATAACCATCTTCTTCTGATCTCCGAGATAATCGCAACTATCGTCCTCAGGGAGCACACATGCAAACAAGCAAGAGCACAATCAACACAAGGCATACAAGCATCAATACATACAGCAAGCAATGAGCAAAACAAGTTTACAAATCAGTAAGTCTTAGGGAGAATGGATTAATGAGATTGGCCTTGTCTTGGAAATATGGAAGAAAACCCCTTAGGATTTATAGTCTAGGAATTACCTAAGAGGGGTTTTGGAACAAGGACATATTCTATATGATACCATTGTGTAAAAATGATACCAACAGATAGGAGTTGATAAAATGAAACCAACAAAAGTGGTTTCACTATTTTATCACTTTTCTTCAATTTATTATGAATATCCTACTGATAAAAGCTCTAGTTTTAGGAAATAATTCACCAAGAAAGTTCTGTACTTCCAAAAATTATTTCCTTGGATGGTTAAGTGGGGTTTGAGGTACTGGTTCACTGAGAGTTGTAATTATGTCAAAATAATTACCAGAATGCCCTCAGGAAAATCCCAAAGGCAGTTCTGGAGGGTTTTTGTCTTTTTCACCAGATTTAATCTACAGAAGATTTTGATATGATTCCAAGTGCAAAGGATTGGTACTTTGAGTACCTTTCTGTAAGAATTGGAACCACCAAATTTGGAGTTGTGGAACTCCTGTAGTGATTTATCTAGTGACAATACCACATACAGAAGTATTTAATTCACTAAAATTTTACAGAGGGTCAATAAAACCTTATCTCCTAGTTTTAGATAGGTATTGATGGGCCACTTCTATGGGAGTTGGAATTAGCCTAATATATGCTATAGGTATGCCTAGGGAATTTTCTAAAGTCAGAACTGGAGGGATGTTGTTATTTTTACCAATGTTAAAACATAGTTCACCTTGACATGAGATAAATGCTAGATGGTAGGCCTATAGTTATGCTATCAGGAGAACTTGGTTTCATCCCTGTTGGAGATGTTTATCTCACTCAGGAAATTATTTACTAGAAAGGGTACCTTTTTAGTAGCTTTATTGTCAGTAAAAAATGGCATTTACTTTTGGCAAGCTACCAGTTCTGCATGATGAAGAAAACCCTAGGGGACCATGTAAAATTGTCACCTGGACGAAATCATGCAGTTTTATATTTTATTTGGATTTAAACTAACAGGTATATTGCAGATCTAGAATTCCCAGAGAAAAGAAAAAGGAAAAACCACTGTCGGGCCGGATCTAGAGGGAAGGTGGGCCGTAGAGGGAAATCGGCCCGTCCGGGCTGCGCTGGGAGCGGGAAGCGGTGACTTTGAACCCGACATGTGGGGCCCCGAGGTTAGTGGGAGCGAGCGGCCGAACAGGTATCCGCAGATCTGGGTCGTTGGGCTAAAGAGGATCGAACGATGCCGGGGCTTCTTCAACCCTCGACGCTGGACCGGCTCGCCGGAACCCTAGGCAGGGGAAAATGGGCCAGGGTGCTCACCAGAGGGCGGGAGAGGCGTCGGGGATGTGCTGGGATGACGCGGTGACCGGATACGACCTCGGCGAGGGGTGGAAGGGCCCCGTTTGGTGCAGATCCGTGGAGTCCGATGTCGGGCAGAGGGCCGCGGCTCCGAGCTCGTCTGTAGTGGCGCCAGGGAGGAACCTACAAGAAAAGAGAGGCTGGGTCAGATGCATGGGAAGGAGGGGAGCTCGGCTAGGTAACATGCAGAGGAAGAAGCAGAGGGGTGGAAGAGATATGCTTGAAACTAAGGAGGAGGTCGACGCTCATTCTTCTTCTTTTCTCGGGCAAGGTGGAGCAGGGGTGAGGGAGAGGAGGCTCTGGGGTGAGGGGGAGTGTGAGGGGGCAAATGAGCCAGAGTGGGGAGAGATGGGTGGCCTGGGATATTTAACCCGAGGGGGAGAGGTCCATGATGGACTTGTTCCATGGGGAGGACAAGGGGAGGGAGCTAGCCATTCATTGGGCATGGAGGGTGGTGGAGAGAGGGTGGAGGTGTCATATGGGGTCGTGTTTAGGGAAGAGGGGCAGTGGGGCTGCTGTCCTAGACTTATCTTTCCAAAGTAGGCAATAAAGTCTTGACCCTCTCTCTCTCTCCTTCCAAGTACTAATGACAGGTGAGGGGTGTACTACTGGGGTTTCGACCAGGAGTGAGATGGGTGCTGGAGAGAGGTGTTGGTCAAGCTTTTGATGAGGGTTGGAAGTGGTTTGAGTAGTGGATTTGATTAGTTGGCATAATTGGTCAATTTAATGGTTATGAAGGAAGTACAGGGATGTAGTCTTTATAAAATGGGGGAGTGGTACTAGTGGGTAGATATAGTCAAGGTACCCCTCTTGGAATTATTTGAGATTTTTCAAAGGAGTTTTAGTCCACTTAAATCCATTTATTCAAAAACTGCAGAAGTGAAGTATTGGAGTTCATTTGATATTTTTACATTGGGCCTTGTTAGATTTTGATGGGAGATGGTCCCAAATGTGAATACACACGTAGGGGAATTTTCCCGAGATTTATTGGAGGATAAAAGTATTTAAAACAATTATTATTCCAATTCAGCCATTTAAGAAAATGGGAAAAAAGAAATAATAAAGCTCTTCAAAAATATTTATTTTTGAAGTGGGAAGATGGTGTATGATATATGGATCTCAATTGAGCTAAAAGTTGGGGAAGTGCTATGGCAAAAACAAAACTGTCCTTTGGGGAAGGAGTTTTGGAGATTTTTCCTATTAAAGAGATTAATTAGATTTGGAGCCACAATAATTATGGATAATATTTGATAAATTTTTAATGATCAAGGTATATGATGTAGACAAGATGTAGCAAGCATTTTAAACCTTGGGATTGGAGAATCCAAGTTGATTTTGGTGAAACTTAGAGATTTAAGGATCTTGGGTAAGCTTTTTTCATGCCACCAAAACCTTGTTGGATCTTGGAGCTCAGATCTCCCCTTGGGGCATGGGGTAGATGGATGGATAGACCAAGTGATGTAGATCAACATGGTATAGAGTTTTGAGCTTGATCTTGCTTGAGTTCACCAAGAATTGATTTCAAACTTTGAATAAAATGAGCCTGCCAAAGCAGATTATCAACTAGCCTTCAAAACCTTGTGGGCTTAAGAAGCACAAAGATCCACTTGGATCAAGTGAAGTAGATGTTGATAGACCTATATGAGCAGATCACAACCATGCAAAGAGTTGGTCAGTAGAAGGTTGGGTGATGGTGTGAGCTTTTGTGAAAGTAGGCATGATGACTAGATTTGCAGGAAAAGTTATTTTCTTGCCTGCAAAACCATCAAGAACAAGTAGGTTGGAAGATGATCTATCCAAGGGAAAGAGTGGGCCTTGGTATTCCTTAGGATGGTTAACAATATGGTTCAGATGCATTTTCAAAAATGCACAAGGTTTGAGAAAGGGAGGCATTTAAAAAGGTGATGTTGGAAATAGTTTTCTAGACAGCCAAATTTGGCAGATTTAGGGTTTTTGACTAGAGCATGAGAGGGGATGTTTTTGATGGGTTGCAAGGTACCCAAGCATCATCAAGTGGATTATGTTGAAGTGTAGATTGGGTAGAAAGGATCCATGCTTGATATTGGTCTTCATTGACTTGGAAACTTCTAGAAGAGATATCTTCATAATTGATCTGGTTAAGGGTTTTTAGATGATCACCTAGTATCTAGAGATTAGATCCTGCTTTGTACTCTTGCTTAGGGTGTGGTGATTTGGAAACCTCTTGATCCTAGTGATGAGCTCCTAGGGTAGCTCATACTATCCCTAAGCAGACAAATCAAGCAGCAGATCAAGGAAATTCATCTTATAAACTAAGCAGACCTACTACTGGGCAAGCTTAGCTTGAGGTAAGATTGAGGCATTTTGAAGAGGTTGGATTTTGAATAAGATGAGAGTCCTTGGTATCTCTACCAAGAGTAGAATTCAAATGCTTTGAAAAGAGGTTTTGGGAAAACTAGAGATAAGGTTAGTTGAGGGTTCTGTCTTGAAAACATAAGGAGGTTATACCTCTCCATAATTTTGTCAATGGAAGCTACTAAACTAGTTTTGGTTACACAAGCATCTTGGCTCAGGTTTTGAAATGCCAGAACATTTGAGAATATGCAAAATGAGCCAGGATAGTTTTGTTAAATAGCTTTTGTCAACTGAGGGTGAGGTAAGGAGTATCATAATGTAAACACTCACATGCACAAGTACAAACAAACAACAAGCAAACACTGCATCAATGAACACGAAAAGGTTTTGTTCCCCCTTATTTTTGCCTTTTGGACAACTAATCAGGGTTGATGAAATTGGGGTGTTACAAAGTTTGAACCTTAGTGTGCTAATTAGACTTAGTTAAGTATTGTTTTGTGATTGTATACCCCGTATTCATTTATAGACGATAGTACCGACCAAGTCTACGAGGAGGCAGAGTTCTACCCCGAAGAAGATGAAAAAAACTTCAATCACTACGCCAATCAAGGCAAGCCATCACTAGATGGAAGTTAACCTAAGCAAGATGCATTAGGCATGCTTGGTTATACATTTTGATTTTTACCCATCCCAAGTTTTACTTGCAAGCTTTACTCTTTTACTTTACAAAGTTCTTTACTCTTAGTTAATGCTTTGTGAGGTTTTGGAAAGATAGTATAGATAGCATAAAGAGTATAAAACTAGGCCTATACTAGATGTCATTCTATGGCATGATATTGAGATTAGCATCCCTCATTAGTGAACACTCTTAACTTAGTGGCTAGTGCTAAACCAAAAACTTGATCAATTTAGATGGGAATACTTGGTGAAAATGATTATGAAAACCTTGGAACGATGAGTCATTCTATTGAGATGTTTTGACATGTGTTGAGAACAAAAATGGATTTGATGGTGAAAATGTTGAGGCATGAGCCTTAGCCCTTTATAAAAAACTGATGGTTGGGTTCGGATGCGATACCATTCCAATTTTACCGTACAACCACAATACCTGAATTGGGTAAGGCTTAGCCAGAAGTTTATATGCATTAGTATGGGTTCTCTCGCGGAGGAGGTTTGAGCTGAGGCTACCTCTTGATGATGTCCACCTATGCAGTGCCCAGGATGGCAGATGTCCATGGCTGGGAGGCCAAGCTCATAGGGGAGGTGCTTATACTATAGTGTGTAAAGGAAAGGTTATGATTGATTATCCACATACTAAGTATGATGATTCAGGGTGATCCCTGATGGATGTGTCGATTTTTGTGGTGAAAGTGTACCACCTCTACAGACTGTCAAACTATTAGAATAGCCGCGTCCGCGGTCACGGACAGTTGGAGTGGCCATACTGTTCCGTTGTCACATGTTTTCAAAACGACTTCTGAAATGAATTATGACTTTGACTTGACCACAACGGGGTTGTGACTATGAAAACTAAGTTCCCACTTAGGTGATTTAGAACATTAATTTAGCTTTCTTTGCTTCTAAACTCAGTTTAGATAAACCTGAATTTTTGCAAATAGACTTAGAGCTTAGCTTTCCTACTAGAACTACCTTACTTGTTAGTGATAGTTTGCGAGTACTTAAAGAGTACTCATGGCTTTGTCCTTGGCTATTCCCGTGGCCAGACTATGAGGAGGACTATCAGGAAGATGGACAGCAGGACGGCTACGGCAACTAGGATCATCTCCCATCATCAGCATTGCATGTGACACTAAAGATGGAGCCCACCGCTATGCTTATTTTATCGCTCCTTGTTTATATTAAGACTGGATCATGAGATCCCTTATTTGTGTAAGACCTTATTATGGTTTGTAATGGATGATGTACTGTGATATCCAATCTGTTATGTCTCGCAAAATGGTAATCCTGGGATTGCGATGTATGGCATAACAGGCATCTAGGATTAAAAATCCGGGTGTTGACAAGTTGGTATCAGAGCCATCCTGACCATAGGAGACCCTACTTAGAAGGGACGTTCGAACAAAAACTTAGTTTCCAAACCAAATAAGTAAGTATTTATGAAAACCTATTCCCACACTTATCCTTGATTCTTTCAAAAAAATCATGTTCCTCAAAAAATCTTACATTACTACATAAAATTTGACACACTTGATCACCAAACTAACTTACTCATCCTAAATTCTTATAGATGGAAGTTCAGTATTGCAAGTTCTACCAGTTGGGAAATGGAGGCCAGCTAATCTTTGAGAGGGATCTTGATGCACTGTTAGAGTATCTTGAGCGCCCGCATCCGAAATTCTTCGGAGCTCAACTCAAGGATTTTCCAGCAGGAGATCTACAATGGCTGATAGTTGCAGAACTTCGAGGCAAGATGGAAGCACCCCTTTCTGAGAAGATTCAATTCACCGTGCGAGAGAACAACTGGCTAGATGGATTATCCAGGGTTATGCATGAAGCTCTTGCTCATCTATGTGGGTAAAATGTCAACTTGATCTAGGGAACTCGCTTTGCTCATTACGCAAGGCGTGATTCTATGGGAATGCCATTGGAGATGCCAAGTCACCCAGAGATGAAGCGACAAGTGGAGAATCTTGACTTCCTGCTATATGATAGATAGAAGGAATTGGACAATGCTCGAGCCTACGCCAACCACAACCTTGCCATTCCTGCCAAGAAGGACCAGACTTTCACCATGCTTGTCAAGGATCGCCAATCACTTCATCGTCAACGCGAGAAGAAGGATTGCACCATTGCTTGTCTTCGCAAGAAGGTGGCCAACCTCGAGAAGACCATCCAGGAACAAGAAGCTTAGCTTGCAGCAAAAGAAGAAGAGGAAGAAGGTGAAGACATCCAGGGAGATATTCACTCATACCTAAGTGATGACAATGACTACCTGGAGGATGATGCCATGGATTTCTACACAGATGATGATGACTCCAACTTCATTGATGATGAGTAGATGCACTTGATCACTACCATAGGAAGGAGTTGTATTTGTCCCATTGTATCTTAGTTTCACCGAATGGTTCTTAAAACCTGAAGGAAATATGCCCTGAGAGGCAATAATAAAGTCGTTATTATGTATTCCTTGTATATGATAGATGTTTATTTTACATGCTATAATTGTATTGATAGGAAACATCAATACATGTGTGTTTAATAAACAAAAAGGGTTCCTAGTCATGCCTCTCTTATAGACTAGCTTGTTGATTAACAAGATGATCAAGGTTTCCTGATCATGGACATTGGATGTTGTTAATAACAAGGTCACACCATTGGTGGAATGATGTGATGAACTTTCATCCGAAGTATAGCATTACGATCAAGTCATTGTGTTTATATTGCTAGAACATCATACGAAGTAATCTTTATCCTTAGACTATGAGATCATGTTAATTGCTAACACCGGAAGAGTATCTTGATAACATCAAACGTCACACCATAACAGGGTGACTATAAAGATGGGTTCAGTGCTACGAAGGTGTTATGTTGAGGCTCATGGATCAAGAGTGGAATTTGTCAATCCAGATGACGGATAGATATACTCTGGGCCCTCTCGGTGATATCACATTAGGATAGCTTGCAAGCAAGTGATGTGATCACTAGAATGTTATATCACGGGAACGAGAAAAGAGTGCATGTCGGTAACGAGATCAAACTAGGTATGGAGATACCGATGATCGAATCTCGTACATGTAATATATCGAGAGACAAAGGGATTTAGTTACAAGCGTTAAAGGTTCTCACGATCACAAGAGTCATCGTTGAATGTGTAGGAGTCAGTACGGATCTCCAGGTCCCGCTGCTGATTATTGATCGGAGAAGGGTCTCGATCATGTCTGCATTATTCGCGAACCGTAGGGTGGCACACTTAAGAGTTACCGGACACCATTTTGGAGCACATATGTTTCAGACGAAAGAATTGCAAAGCGCAGGAATTGTTTCAATAGAAACCGGAAATTGTTTCGGGTGAAATTGCAGAAGGTGGTTCTGCATGTGATATTGAAATATTGCAAGGGGCTATATGTGAATGTTTGTTAATTAAAGTAATTAACAAAATTCTGAATAAATTTAATAAGAGAGTTTTATTAAATGAGAGAGCATTAAATTTGGAGAAACCTAATGCATTTGAAGTGGAGACTTTAAAAGGGAATGTGAAGAGGCATTTTAATGTGGAGGAGTTACCACCACATGAATGGGGGAGGTGAGGGGTCACCCCCCCCCCCCCCCCATGCGCCGGCCATGGAGAGAGGGGGCACCCCCCTCCTCCTATAAAAGGCCACCCATTCCCTCCTTCATCCACACACCTCCTTGTGAAGGATCTCTCTCCCCCTCTAGAATTATTCCCCCATGGTCTCGAATTAGCGAGATACATGTTCCCGGTGGCATTTCATCTGGAAGGAGTTGCTGCTTCCGCTGGATCGCTGGAGCGAGGAGGTGGAGGTTGTCCGGTGGCTTGAACGTGTGTGCGAGTGCGGATGCGCTGCTGAGTTGCGGCGCTCGGACTTCCTCACGATCTTGAGATCGGCAAGTGTACGACTACATCAACCACGAGTTCCTACTCGTTAACAAAGCTCGTTGTCTCTGAGGGTAAGTTCTCTATGGATGTATGTCCACCCGTTTGCTTTGTACCTAGTAGATAGATCTTGGCGTGTAGTTCACACCGTAGGAAATTTTTTGTTTTCTATGCTGCGGACCCAATAGTGGTATCAGAGCCTGATCTATGCGTAGGTGCTTTGCACGGGTAGTACACATATGTTTATATGTGGGCGATGATGATCATGTTATTGCATCTTCTATGTACTTTGGATATTGGTGGCATAGTGGGATGAAGCGGCCCGGACCAACCTTACATGTCATCGTACATGAGACCGGTTCCACGACTGACATGCAACTTGTTTTGCATAAGTGGCTGGCGGGTGTCTGTCTCTCCTACTATAGTCAGTATCTGATTTACAACGAGTTACTAATAACTTGGTTATCCTCGTTGTGGTTCATGTTCGTAGGTTAGACAGGTTCTATCTCCGAAAGCCCTAAGCCACGTAAAACTTGCAATTGATAAATTAGAGGCGTCTAGTTTAGATCGTTGCTGGGCTAGTGTTTTGATATGGTATTGTTGTAAGTAGATGTATAATAGATACTCTTACAACTCACTTAACATGTAAGTTCCATAGACCTTGGCCTTACACACAAAGGAATGATAGAGATCATACCACGATGCAAATGATAGAGATCAAATGCATGGACCATATCACCTCACTTCACACATTAGATGTTAGCATCTTATATTGCTAGTTTGGCGCGTTTGGTAGCATTATAAGATGATCCCTCATTTAGATATCAAGATAATATGTGTTCTTCCTTAAGTATGCACCATTTTGTGGATCGTGTTTTGAGGCATCACGTGATGATCGGGTGTTTTCAACTCTACGCTTTCATACAACGGGTGTAAGACAGTTTTACACACGCAAATACTAAGGTTCTTACTTGACGAGCCTAGCATGTACAGACATGGCCTCGGAACACGGACCGAAAGGTTAAGCATGAGTCATATAGTTGATATGATGCCCATATAGATGCTCGCCTTTGAAGCTACACCGACTCACGTGATGATCGGACTTGGTGTAGTGGATTTGGTTCATGTAATCCCCAAAAGGACACGAGGGATGTCATTTTTGAGTGGGAGTTCATTAGTAATTTGTATTAGTTGAACTCAATCTATCATAAACTTATTCTAAATATACTTTACAAATTCTGTTGTAGATGGCACCACCTGCTTTTAATTTCAATGTGTTCATGGAGAAAGAGAAACTTGCTGCGAATGGTAGCAACTTCACAAACTTGGCTATGAATTTGAGGATTCTCCTCACTGCTGCACAAAAGCAATATGTGCTAGATGCGCCGCTAGGGCCCCCACCAGCTCCTGATGCCCCTGACGAGGAAAAGAACGTCTATATAACTCGTTAGGAGGACCACAACTTAGTTCATTGCGGCATACTGTATGGGCTAGAGCCAGAACTTCGAAAGCGTTTCGAAAATGGCAATGCGTTTGATACCATGGGAGAATTGAAAATGATTTTCGATACCCATGCTGCCGTAGAGAGTTATAATGCTACAGAAAAGTTCTTTAGCTGCATGATGGAGGAAAATAGCTCCGTTAGTGAGCACGTACAAAAAATGTCTGGGTACGCCGATGAGCTTGTGTCCTTGGGAATAACGATTCCCATTGACTTAGGCATACATCGTGTTGTCCAATCTCTTCCACCTAGCTACAAGAGCTTCGTGATGAACTATAATATGCAGGGCATGAAGAAGTCTCTTCCCGAGCTTCTATCAATGCTTAAGACTACAGAAGTGGAGATTAGGAAAGAACATCAAGTGTTGATGATCAATAGGACCACCGGTTTCAAGAAGGACAAGAAAGGCAAGCACAAGGGAAAGAAGGGTGGCAAGTTTGTTGCCACGCCTGAAAAGAAACCCCGAGCTGGCCCTCAGTCTGACACTGAGTGCTACTATTGCAAGGGGACTGGCCATTGGAAGCGCAACTGCCCCAAGTATTTGGCGGACAAGAAGTCCGGCAAGGCAAACAAAGGTATATGTGATATACATGTTATTGATGTGTACTTGACTAGTACTCGCAGTAGCACCTGGGTATTTGATACGGGATCGGTTGCTAATATATGTAACTCGGTTCAGGGGCTGCGGAACAAGCGACAACTAGCAAGGGATGAGGTCTTGATGCGGGTCGGCAATGTATCAAGAGTTGATGTGATCGCCGTCGGAACGCTGCCTCTCCATATGCCATCGGGATTAGTTATAAACCTAAGTAATTGTTATTTGGTGCCTGCACTGATCATGAACATTGTATCCAGGTCGTGTTTGATGCAAAGTGGTTATTCATTTAAGTCTGAAAACAATGGTTGTTCGATTTATATGAATAATATCTTTTATGGTCATGCACCTATGTTGAATGGTTTATTTCTGTTGGATCTCGGTAGTAGTATTCCGCATATTCATAATGTTGATGCTAAAAGGATTAAACTTGATAATGATATATCTACATATATGTGGCACTGCCGTCTAGGTCATATTGGCGTTAAACGCATGAAGAAACTCCATTCTGATGGACTTTTGGAATCACTTGATTTTGAATCATTTGATACATGTGAGCCATGCCTTATGGGCAAGATGACTAGAACGCCGTTCTCCGGTTCAATGGAATGGGCGACAGATCTATTGGAAATCATACATACTGATGTGTGTGGACCAATGAGTATGTCGGCGCGAGGTGGATATCGTTATTTTGTTACTTCCATGGATGATTTGAGTAGATATGGGTATATCTATTTGATGAAACACAAGTCTGAAACTTTTGAAAAGTTCAAAGAATTTCAGAATGAAGTGGAAAATCATCATAACAGAAAGATCAAATTTCTACGGTCCGACCATGGAGGAGAGTATCTTAGTTACGAGTTTAGCACACATATGAAAGACTGTGGAATAGTTTCACAACTCACCCCTGCCGGAACACCACAACGTAATGGTGTGTCAGAACGTCGTAATCGTACTTTATTGGATATGGTTTGATCTATGATGTCTCTGACTGACTTGCCACTGTCATTTTGGGGTTATGCACTGGAAACCGCTACATTCACTTTAAATAGGGCACCATCTAAATCCGTTGAAAAGACACCGTATGAATTATGGTTTGGAAACAAACCTAAGCTATCATTTCTTAAAGTTTGGGGATGCGATGTTTATGTGAAGAAACTTCAACCGGATAAACTCGAACCCAAAGCGGAAAAATGCGTCTTCATAGGATACCCTAAGGAAACGATTGGGTATACCTTCTATCACAGATCCGAGGGCAAGGTCTTTGTTGCCAAGAATGGATCCTTTCTTGAGAAGGAGTTTCTCGCGAAAGGTGTGAGTAGTCGGAAGGTAGAACTCGAAGAGGTTATTGAACCTTCTCTTCATGAAATGGCGAGTAGCGCAACTCTAGAAATTGTTTCGGAGTTGACTTCCCCTAATGAAGAGAGAGCTAATGATATTGATCATGAAACTCCAAAAGAGGACACTACCGAACTTCGCAGGTCAAGCAGGACACGTGCAGCTCCTGAACTGTACGGCAATCCTGTTATGAATTTCATGATTGATGAAATGGATGACCCTGCGACATATGAAGAAGCGATGATGAGCCCGGATTCCAACAAATGGCTAGAAGCCATGAAATCCGAGATGGAATCCATGTACGAGAACCAAGTTTGGAACTTGGTGGACTTACCTCACGACCGAAAGGCCGTTGAGAATAAATGGATTTTCAAAAGAAAAACTGATGCTGATGGTAATGTGACCATCTATAAGGCTCGACTTGTCGCAAAGGGGTTTCGACAAATTCAAGGAGTTGACTACGATGAGACATTCTCTCCCGTAGCGATGCTTAAGTTGGTTAGGATTATGTTAGCAATTGCTGCATATTTCGATTATGAAATATGGCAGATGGATGTCAAAACTGCGTTCCTCAATGGTAATATTGAAGAAGAGTTGTATATGATACAACCTAAGGGTTTTGTCGATCCTAAGGATGCTAATAAGGTGTGCAAACTTCAGCGATCCATCTATGGACTGAAGCAAGCATCACAAAGTTGGAATCTCCGCTTTGATGAGGTGATCAAAGAGTTTGGATTTGTCCAAACTTATGGAGAGGCTTGTATTTACAAGAAAGTGAGTGGGAGCAATGTGGCATTTCTGATATTATATGTGGATGACATATTATTGATTGGAAATGATTTAGATCTTTTAAATAGTGTTAAAAGTTATCTAAACAACAAATTTTCGATGAAGGACCTTGGTGAAGCTTCATATATATTAGGCATTAAAATCTATAGAGATAGATCAAGACGCCTAATTGGGCTATCGCAGAGTACATACCTTGATAAGATATTAAAGAAGTTTAATATGGACGGAAGTAAGAAGGGGTTCTTACCTATGTTGCAAGCCAAGACATTGAGTAAGACTCAAAGTCCGGCTACGGCGGAAGAAAGAGAGTTAATGGATAGGATCCCCTATGCCTCAGCCATAGGCTCTATAATGTATGCCATGCTATGTACAAGACCGAATGTGGCACATGCTATTAGTTTGACTAGTAGGTACCAATCTGATCCAGGTTCGAAACACTGGATAGCGGTCAAGGATATCCTGAAGTACTTGAGAAGAACTAAGGATATGTTTCTTGTATACAGAGGTGAAGAAGAGCTAGTCGCTAAGTGTTATGTCGATGCTAGCTTTGACACTGATCCGGATGACTCTAAGTCTCAATCCGGATACGTATTTCTCTTGAATGGAGCAGCAGTTAGTTGGAGGAGCTCCAAACAACCTGTGGTGGCTGGATCAATAACGGAGGCGGAATATGTTGCTGCTTCAGAAGCGGCGCAGGAAGCAGTTTGGATGAAAGAGTTCATTACGGAACTGGGTGTGGTTCCCAGTGCGTTGGACCCGATGGTGATCTATTGTGACAACAATGGAGCCATAGCCAACGCCAAGGAACCAAGGTCTCACAAGAATTCCAAGCATATTAAGCGCCAGTTTCACTCCATCCGCGAACATGTCAAGGATGGAGATATAAAGATTTGTAAAGTGCACACGGACCTGAATGTAGCAGATCCGTTGACTAAAGTACTCCCTAGGGCAAAACATGATCAACACCAGAACTCCATGGGTGTTAGATTTATCACTATGTGAACTAGATTATTGTCTCTAGTGCAAGTGGGAGACTGAAGGAAATATGCCCTGAGAGGCAATAATAAAGTTGTTATTATGTATTCCTTGTATATGATAGATGTTTATTTTACATGCTATAATTGTATTGATAGGAAACATCAATACATGTGTGTTTAATAAACAAAAAGGGTTCCTAGTCATGCCTCTCTTATAGACTAGCTTGTTGATTAACAAGATGATCAAGGTTTCCTGATCATGGACATTGGATGTTGTTAATAACAAGGTCACACCATTGGTGGAATGATGTGATGAACTTTCATCCGAAGTATAGCATTACGATCAAGTCATTGTGTTTATATTGCTATAACATCATACGAAGTAATCTTTATCCTTAGACCATGAGATCATGTTAATTGCTAACACCGGAAGAGTATCTTGATAACATCAAACGTCACACCATAACAGGGTGACTATAAAGATGGGTTCAGTGCTATGAAGGTGTTATGTTGAGGCTCATGGATCAAGAGTGGAATTTGTCAATCCAGATGACGGATAGATATACTCTGGGCCCTCTCGGTGATATCACATTAGGATAGCTTGCAAGCAAGTGATGTGATCACTAGAATGTTATATCACGGGAACGAGAAAAGAGTGCATGTCGGTAACGAGATCAAACTAGGTATGGAGATACCGATGATTGAATCTCGGACATGTAATATATCGAGAGACAAAGGGATTTAGTTACAAGCGTTAAAGGTGCTCACAATCACAGGAGTCATCGTTGAATGTGTAGGAGTCAGTACGGATCTCTAGGTCCCGCTGCTGATTATTGATCGGAGAAGGGTCTCGATCATGTCTGCATTATTCGCGAACTGTAGGGTGGCACACTTAAGAGTTACCGGACACCATTTTGGAGCACATATGTTTCAGACGAAAGAATTGCAAAGCGCAGGAATTGTTTCAATAGAAACCGGAAATTGTTTCGGGTGAAATTGCAGAAGGTGGTTCTGCATGTGATATTGAAATATTGCAAGGGGCTATATGTGAATGTTTGTTACTTAAAGTAATTAACAAAATTCTGAATAAATTTAATAAAAGAGTTTTATTAAATGAGAGAGCATTAAATTTGGAGAAATTTAATGCATTTAAAGTGAAGACTTTAAAAGGTAATGTGAAGAGGCATTTTAATGTGGAGGAGTTACCACCACATGAATGGGGGAGGTGAGGGGTCACCCCCCCATGCGTCGGCCATGGAGAGAGGGGGCACCCCCCCTCCTCCTATAAAAGGCCACCCATTCCCTCCTTCATCCACACACCTCCTTGTGAAGGATCTCTCTCCCCCTCTAGAATTATTCCCCCATGGTCTCGGATTAGCGTGATACATGTTCCCGGTGGCATTTCTTCTGGAAGGAGTTGCTGCTTCCGCTGGATCACTGGAGCGAGGAGGTGGAGGTTGTCTGGTGGCTTGAACATGTGTGCGAGTGCGAATGCGCTGCAGAGTTGCGGCGCTCGGACTTCCTCACGATCTTGAGATCGGCAAGTGTACGCTACATCAACCACGAGTTCCTGCTCGTTAACAAAGCTCGTTGTCTTCGAGGGTAAGTTCTCTATGGATGTATGTCCACCCGTTTGCTTTGTACCTAGTAGATAGATCTTGTCGTGTAGTTCACACCGTAGGAAAATTTTTGTTTTCTATGCTGCGGACCCAACAAAACCATATGCTTGCCTTTTGTGTTGTGGTGTGTGTTTGTATTGTGTGTTGAATGAATGAATGATAAGAAGTTAGTTGCAAAACCTGAGTTCAAACTCAAAGTTTTAGCTTTTAAAACAAAACCATGAACCTTAGAACTTTCCTCCTTACCCCTTTATCTACTTCAATCTTCAGATGACTCGTGGAAACCCCGGAGGAAGCAGCTCATCACAAGACCCAATGCTGCAGATTCTGTAGATGCTAGTTTCAAACCGTGAAGCTAGTAGAGCAGAGCGCCAAGCCAACCTAGCCACCCTGCAACAGATAGCTCAGATGGCCCACAATAATCAAGGCCAAGGAAATCTGGATCATCATGGATCCAAGCTTAAGAATTTTTAGAATACCAATCCCCTATCTTCAACAAATCTAAGGATCCTTTAGATGCTGATGACTGGCTGCAGACAATGGAGAATAACCTAGAAGTCGCAGGAGTTGACGCCAACGAGAAGGTATTGTTTGCCACCCACTATCTGGCAGGAGATGCAAGAGCCTGGTGGAATAGCACTCGTACTATGAACCACGGTCAGATCATGACTTGGGAAGCTTTCAAGATCAAGTTCAGCCGCACCCATGTGCTACAGGGTTTAGTCACCAGAATGAGAGATGAGTTCAGAGAACTGAAGCAAGGCAGGATGATGGTAGTTGAATACCGTGACAAATTTCTGTCTCTCGCTAGATATGCCCCTGATGAGATCAACACTGAAGCCAACAAGAAAGAAAGATTCCAAAATAGATTGCATGATGAGATGCAGACGGTGTTAGTCAACATCCGTTTTGAAGATCTCGAAGAGCTAGTCGACTCTGCCATCCAGATGGAAGGGAAGATAAACCAAGCCAATGACAACCGCAAGTGCAGAATGATGCACCAGACTGGGTCTCACAATACCCAGAAGTATTCCCCCAACCCGTCTGCAGGATATGCCCCAAGAAACAATAGACCCCCGATGTCTCGTCCAAGATACCCCAACCGTAGCGGAGGAAACGTGAAGTCCGAAGGAAACCACAACAACAACCCTGGCAACCCCAACAACTTCAACCGTGCACCGCCAAAGTCCAACAACAACAACAACAATACTTCCCCAAGGACTAGAAGCAATGTCATGCCTGTTGCAGCTAAAGACAAGTCCCAAATCACTTGTTTTGAATGTGGGGTCAAGGTTCACTACTCCAACGAGTGTCCCAAGAAGATCGCAGCCACCACCAATGTGAATGCTCCAGCTCAGCAGCAACACCGTGTTCAGGTTGGAAGAAGATTTGCCCCAAGGAATTCGCTCAACCGCAACTGTCGTCTGTTCCACATGAATGCTGAAGAAGCCCAGGAAGTGCCAGATGTCATGCTGCGTATGTTTTCTGTTAACTCAGTACTTGCAAGAGTGTTGTTTGATTCTGGAGCATCACACTCGTTTGTTACAGAAGAATTTGCATGCACTAGTAATGTTGGGGATATACTTTCCGGGTATCCTCGCAGTACCTCACTAACCAGGGTGGCCCACTTTGGGTTAGAGCTTTGCTTCACGGGCGACCCAATCAGGGAGAAGAGACGGAGTCCCATCTGGCTACGGGAAGGCCCAGAAGACTTACCAACATAGGCCCATAGTATTACTTGTAGTTCAAGATGTACTCTGTAACCGACTCTTAGTCGTAGCCGGATGGATCTCTCCTGTAAACCCTAGCCCGGATATCTATATAAGCCGTCCTAGGGAGAGCCTTTAGGGCACCCTCACAATAGTCTACAATCTCAACTCGCACAGGCGAAACCCGTGTAACCCATATTTCGGCTCTGCCGTATTATTAGATTGCTAGCAGGACTAGGATTCGTCCAAAGCCGGCAGATTCGAACCTGGGTAAACTTGTGTGCTCACCATCCCGGAACATCGTACGTCTCACACCCCTCTCTTCCACACGCCTCAAGGACCCCCCTCATGGCGTACTTGTCCTCAATCCGACGACAGTTGGCGCCCACCGTGGGGCAAGTGAGCTTCGGATCTGCGTTCCGAGCAGAATCTACAAGAATCGGAATCGGCGAGACCATCACCATCGGTCGTATCCTCTACGCCACCGACGTCCCTCTCATCGTTCTCGACGAGACCTGGATTCCGGCTAGGGAGGTCGTGACTACCTACACCATCATGTCTTTCGGAGAGATCGATGTGTACATCAGATTCGCTGAACCTGTCCCACCCACCCCAGCGGTGACGATAGAGGCAGAAAAAATTTCTGGGTCCCCTTTGTCCGCGGAGGAGGCAGAGTTTCGGATCTTAGAAAATCCTAATCCCACCCAACCCTCACCAGTTTCGGAGATAGTGGAGAAATCCGAGCCTGAAGCAGACCTTGCGGTTCAAGTCGAATCTAGAGTGGATCTCCCTGGCGAGGCCGAATCCTAGATCGATCCACCCGCTAAAGTCAAAATCCAGGAGGATCAGAGCAACAACCTTGGTTTCGGCCCTACCAACGCCGGAACAGGTCAACCGTTCCTGAGGCACACGTTGAGGTGTATGATGATGCAAGACGCAAGCGTGGATGAGTTTCTCGAGACTATCAGGATCTTCGAGGAAGCCCACGAGGAAAGTCGCAACTCCCTCAGGACCTACATGTCGCACTTCGTCGGATACATTGGATCTGGATCCGGCTCTGCTGATGCTGGAGAAAACACTGACTCAGTGCTGGAAGCAATCGGAACAAACACCGACTTACCTACATCCTCAGATGACTCGATGACGTCGGCAGATTTCCGAAAGTTCTCCGTGGAGTATGAAGAGGAGTATAACTCCAAAGTTATAGAGGAAGGAGAAGCCATGGATGAAGGATCCGGGGAAAACTCTCCCAAAATGCAGGACGACATGGATACCGGAGATAATCCCGAGGTCCAGATGTCCAAAAGTACCGATCAGAGCTTGACTCCAGGAAATGGACCCAAATCCGTCTTTGCTATCGGCGCTGCCAAGAAGGCAAAGAAGAAGAACAAGAAGAACAAGACCCCGGCAAAAGATCCTCCGGCAGAGGAAGTGATTGCCGAGGAATACGAGGAAGACTCGGATGGAGCACTGATCCCAGAAGATCTCAAAGAAGAGTCGGTGGATGGACACATGATCACCGAAGGTGCGTGTAAACTCATCGATGCTGCATTAACCATTAATATTCCTACAGCTGCAGAACTTACTACTGAAGAGCTGGACGAAAGGGCACAAGCCCTAGAAGCGCGTCGAAAGTACTCCTCGATGAGGCCAAAAACATTGAGGAAGAAAAGAAATGCATGGCAACTACGAAGAAGTACATCTCTCGGCAACATCAGAAGACCCGGAAACGTCACACTCATGACGACCAATTCCCGGAGATTCACAAAGTCCTCTTTGGGAGAGACCATGGGATGCCTCGACACGACAGCAAGGGATACTGGGTGTATCCAACACTAGTACAAAACAACATTGCGGCTCGAGAAATCCTAGCAAGTAATCCAGGCCCAGAGCAGATTCGATTGGGCATTAAACTACTCAACAAGGGTCTGGAGCAGCAGACGGCTTCGCTATCCATAAGGGGAAAACTAGTCTCCCAATCTGAACAATGTCGCATGGATCCATCCTAGAATGACGTAAGACGCCAACGTGCTCCGAAACAGCATCACCATTCCGACCGTCGGGAAGATAACTACTCAAGAACCGGACATTCAGGACAGCATCACAAAGCTGCACGTGACTGGTGCAATGTTACCCTAGCTGCGGAGCAAGAGGCAATTGTTGCACTCAATCCAAAGAATCCTCCCCGGTGAGAGTCGAACGATCATAGGGAAGAAGACAAAGAGAAACTTTGGGAGGAGGACCATCAAAGGATGCCACCTCCTAGACACACAAGCCGTCCGGCTGACAGACGAAGGAACGACAGACACCATGCTGAGTCAAGACGGCAGGGGGCTCGTCGTAATGAAGATCTTCCCCGGAACCAGAATAATGACGCTCCGAATGGAGTCCAGCGATCAGCCGGAAACAATCCAGCTGCTCCACCCTCTCCACCAAGTAGGCATCACAATGGCTCCCAAGGAGGCCAAGGAGAGCGTCGTGGTGGAGGAGGTGGTGGCAGAAGCCGAAGTCCGGCTCCAAGGCACCACAGCCACAGCCATCATTCGGGACGATGTTTATCCCCAAGTGACGCAAGGCACAGGATCAACTCCAACATAGAGGCGCGGCGCTACGAAAATGATGACATATACGTGGGCCCAAAGTGCTTCGGACCATGCATAAGAACCACAAAATTCCCGGAAGGATTTGCTATCTCAAGACACATTCAAGCCTATGACGGTATAGCTCGGCCAGATACTTGGCTCCAGGATTTTTTCTAGGCATGCTGTATCGCCAAAGCCGGAAACAGCATGGTCGCGACCAGATACCTCCCACTCATGTTACGGAAGATAGCACGATCATGGCTCAATGAACTTCCGGAGAACACCATCCACAACTGGTATGGCATGCAAAGTGTGTTCTTTCGGAATTTCGAAGGAACATATCGGAGGCCCTATACGGTAGGAGAACTACAGCGTTGCACCCAGAAAGCCGGAGAAACTTGCCGGGATTATCTCGGATGATGGATCGACACCAAGAACTCCTATGAAGGAGTAAATGACCAAACTGTGATTGAAGCTTTCATTGCAGGACTCCCAATTGGTTTACTACGTCATCGCTTGAAGTGTGACAAGGTCACTGATTTGGGAGATATGATAGAAACATCGAGCAAGTATGCAGATGCTAACAACGATGCAGAGGGATTACTTAATGCCATGGCTGTGCCACAGTCGGCAAAACAACCAAAGCAGTAGGCTCAGAAGCGCAAAAACACCTCGGAAGAAAATCCCAACGCGGAAACGGCAGTAGTCACTGCCACTTTTGGGTCTGGAGGACGAGGAGGGCGCGGCGGTGGCCATGGATGCGGTCGGGGGACATCAAGAGTCCATGGTAGAGGAGACCAACAACCCGGCAAAACCTACTCATGGGCCGACATGTGTGCATCATTTAGACGCCAATGGGGGCTCGTCCCACACAAATGACGAGTGTCGTTTCAATGACGACATCAAGAAAGACGATACCGCTGGCTATAGGGCTAAGTAGAAGAAGGGAAAGAAGAATCCCGAAAAAGATAAAGAGACCAAGGATGATTCCGACATGGAGGAAGCCGATGCTTCAAATCCCAAGCCGGGAGGGAAAAATAATTTCTCGACAAAGAAAGACACTTACGTCACCTTCCTCGGATCTCAACCAGCTAAGGTCAAGAAAGCAGTTCTACATGAGCTCAACGCAATAGTTCCGACTGTCCCTCAGTTCCTAGACTGGTCGGAAGTGGCAATCACCTTTGACCGCGCTAATCATCCACCTAAGTTGCACAGGCGAGGAAAGTATGCCTTAGTCGTCAATCCACTTATTGACGACTATGGTTTCTCCAAGACTCTCATTGATGGCGGCAACAGCATTAACATTCTGTATGTCGAAACGCTACGCCGGATGAAGATCTCGGAGACCCAACTGAATTACAGCTCTGTGATCTTTCACAGAGTTGTCCCAGGAAGACAAGCAAATTCCCTAGAAGAAATCACTTTGGATGTTACCTTTGGAACTCCAAGAAACTATCGGACGGAAGCACTTTCTTTTGAAGTGGTCCCGTTCAAGAGCGCGTACCACGCTATATTTGGACGTCCGGCTTACTGGGCTTTTATGGCTCGTCCGTGTTACATTTATAATATGATGAAAATTCCAGGTCCCAACAGCATGATCACCATCAGGGGAGACCCGAAGAAGGCACGAGAGTGCGAGGACGGAAATGCCGCCTTTGTTGAAGTTGTGTTGCACGCCCAGGAGTACCAGGAGATCAAGAAGACCATACATCCGTCCGAGATGCCCGCGATGAAGAAGGAGGTGACAAAGCTGAATCTAGAGTTCAAGGCATCAGAAGAGACGAAGAAGACGTCGTTGAAGGATGATGACCCCTCGAAGGTGACCCAGATAGGCGTAGGCCTAGATAGCACATAGGAAAGCGCGTTCATCAAGTTCCTCCAAGCAAATCAAGACATATTCGCATGGCAGCCATCTGACATGACCAGAGTACCTAGGGAACTTGCCGAGCACTCTTTAATTGTACACCCGAATGCTAAACCCGTCAAACAGTCCCTACGATGTTTTGGCGATGAAAAGTGTAAGGCAATAGCTAAGGAACTAGCATGGCTCGAGTTAGCCGGATTCATAGAAGAGGTCATCCACACTGAGTGGTTGGCAAATCCTGTAATGGTCCCTAAAAAGGACACCACTGATTTAAGGATGTGTGTGGATTATACTGCCTTGAACAAGGCTTGTCCGAAAGATCCATTCGCTCTGCCTAGGATTGATCAAGTTATCGATTCAACCAACAAAATTGAAGCATGTTATGATAGTTCAAATACCTGGTTCAACCACCAAAGCTAGAAAAATTTGCAAGGTTGTGCCTATCAGAATCCATGGGATAGATTTTTATGCCAATCTAATAGTACTTGGAACCAAAGGTTTGGAAGTAGTACTAGGAATGGATTGGATGTCGAAACATAAAGGATTGATCGACTGTGCCAAGAAGGCCATAACCATGACCAGTAGCTCTGGAGTATCAGTAGAGCATGTATCTGAGACCTTGCCCTGTTAATTCAAATGCAACAAGAGTCTAGCCCAACCAACCATAGACCAAGTCAGAGTAGTCTGTGAATACCCAGACATATTCCCAGATGAATTGCCCGGTATGCCCCCAGATCGAGATATCGAGTTCATTATTGAACTAATTCCTGGAACTGGACCCATAGCTTAGAGACCTTATAGCATGAACCCATTTGAACTAGTGGAGCTGAAGAAGCAACTTGATGCTATGCTAGAGAAAGGCTTGATTCAACCAAGCGCATCGCCATGGAGATCGCCCATTCTATTTGTTGATAATAAAGATGGAGGTAACCATTTGTGCACGGATTACCGGAAGCTGAATGATGTCACCATCAAGAACAAGTACCCACTGCCCAAGATTGAGGATCTGTTTGATCAGTTGACTGGTGCCAGAGTGTTCTCTAAGATTGATCTTAGAACTGGTTATCATCAACTCAAGATTCGTGCAACGGATATTCCAAAGACTACCTTTACCACCAGATATGGATTGTATGAGTATACGGTCATGTCTTTTGGATTAACCAATGCCCCCGCTTATTTCATGAATCTCATGAATAAGATTTTTATGAATTTTCTGGATAAGTTTGTCGTTGTTTTTATCGACGATATTCTAATCTATTCAAAGTCAGAAGAAGACCATGAGCAACATCTGAGAACCATCCTTGAAACCCTTAGAGAGCATCAGTTGTATGCCAAGTTTAGCAAATGTGAATTCTGGTTGAAGGAAGTAGGATTCCTCAGACATATTGTGTCGGCAGGAGGAGTCGCTGTTGATCCCACCAAGATCAAAGATGTTGAAGAATGGGAAGCCCCAACCACTCAAACCCAAGTCTGTGCATTTCTCGGATTAGCGGGATATTACCGCAAGTTCGTAGAAGGATTTTCGAGCATCACAAGACCGATGACCCAATTGTTGAAGAAAGATAAGAAGTTTGAATGGACCGACAAATGTGAAGCAAGTTTTCAAGAACTCAAGAAGAGATTGATTTCAGCCCCAATCTTGATTATGCCAGATATCAAGAAGCATTTTGATGTGTATTGTGATGCATCCAAGATTGGTCTCAGATGTGTGTTGATGCAAGAAGGCAAAGTCATCGCATATTTGTCCCGACAACTTAAGCAGCATGAGCAAAACTACCCTACACATGATCTTGAACTAGCAGCTGTAGTTTTAGCTTTGAAGACATGGCATCATTACCTGATGGGTAATCGCTGTGAGATTTATTCGGATCACAAGAGCCTGAAGTATATTTTCACCTAGAAGGAGCTAAATATGAGGCAAAGGAGATGGATAGAGTTAATCAAGGATTATGACCTTGACATTCACTATCACCCTGGCAAAGCCAATGTGGTAGCGGATGCTCTTAGCAGATTGCCGTGTAGATTAAACACCATGATCAAAGAAGCCCAGCCAAGCTCGCATGAGGAGTTGGAGCAGTTTAGAACTAAGCTAGTTAGCAAAGGATTTTTAGCTAGCATTGAACTTCAACCCACTTCGATTAGTCAAATCAAGGAAGCCTAGAAGAGAAATGCAAGTATCGACGGAATCAAACATCATATTGGTACAGGAAAGGTACCTGGATTCACCGAAGATGAAGAAGGAGTTTTGTGGTACAAAGGACGTATCTGTGTGCCAGAAGATTCAGAGCTGAAGAAAATTATCATGCAAGAAGCTCATGATACTCTTTATTCTATCCACCCCAGAGGAACGAAGATGTATCGGGATTTGAAGGAGCAATTTTGGTGGCACAAGATGAAGAGAGAAATCGGAAGCTACATAGCCAAGTGTGATATCTGTCAGAGAGTCAAAGCGGAACATCAGAGACCCGCAGGTCTATTGCAACCATTGCAGATTCCGGAATGGAAATGGGATTCTGTCTTAATGGACTTTATCACCGGTTTGCCTACTTCTAGTAGGGGAAATGACTCAATCTGGGTCATAGTTGATAGACTGTCTAAGGCAGCCCATTTTATACCTGTCAAGACAACCTACCAGAGTTCAAAGCTAGCAGAGTTGTACATTGCTAGAATTGTCAGTTTGCATGGAACCCCCAAGACCATATTGTCAGATCGAGGAACCCAATTTACCTCGAGATTTTGGCAGAAAGTCCAAGAAGGATTAGGAACCAAGTTAAGTTTACAGCTTATCACCCACAGACCGATGGACAGACTGAAAGAGTCAACCAAATCTTAGAACATATGTTGAGAGCCTGTGTGCTAGAGTATGGATCAAAATGGGAAGATTGTCTGCCTTTCGCAGAATTCTCATACAACAATAGTTATCAAGCCAGTTTGCAAATGGCCCCATTTGAATTTCTGTATGGAAGGAAGTGTCGTACCCCTTTGAATTGGTCGCAAGTAGGAGAGAGTCAGATTTTCGGACCCAACATCCTACGAGAAACTGAAGAGAAGGTTCACAAAGTCCGTGAGCATCTCAAGACCACCCAATCCCGACAGAAGAGTTATGCTGACAAGAGACGTAGAGACTTGACTTTCAACGTCGGAGATTTCGTGTATCTCAAGGTGTCGCTGTTAAAAGGAATGCAGCATTTTCAGCTGAAAGGAAAGTTAGCCCCCAGATATATTGGACCCTTCAAGATTCTGAATCGCCGAGGAGAAGTATCTTATCAACTGGAATTGCCAGAGGAGATCTCAGCCATCCATAATGTGTTCCATATCTCGTTACTTCGCAAATGCTTAGAAGTTCCGAAGAAGACCAAAATTTTCAAGAACATCGATCACCGAGCCATTGATACCAACAAGGATCTGACGTATCACGAAGTACCCATCTGTATCTTGGAGGAAGCCTTCAGAACTACCAAGACCCGGAGTATCAAATTTCTCAAGATCCAATGGAGCAACCATACCGAAGAAGAAGCTACCTGGGAGCAAGAAGATTACATTAGGACTGAGTTTCCAGATCTCTTTAGTTCCTAGTTTTTCTTAAATCTCGGGACGAGATTTTGTTTAAGGAGGGAAGGTTTGTAACACTCCAAATCTTTAATCAAGGTTATGAAGTTCCTAATCACCCAATTTAGGGTTAACAAAAACTTTTATTAAGAAGAAAGCATATGAAGGCATGTGTGTTGGGATTAGTGTAGAATTGAGTGTATATGCCATGCTTGATTGTTCCAAATGTTGTGAAATGGTTTAAAGGTGAATGCCACATCATCTAGACCATATACAAAGAAAATCCAAAGAGAAAGAAATCAAATAAGAATAAATAAAGCAAATGGTCATTTTGACCATTTTAAACCACTAGGCCACTTTAGGTGTTCCTAGGAGAAGATTTCTAACAGAAACTGACGAGGGTTTAACTCATCAATGCCCATTGTTATGGACTTGAATTTTGGAGAAGGAGGGAGCGCTGGAAGCATCAATCGGCTAGCAAACAAGCACACAGGGACGCAAGGTTTACCCAGGTTCAGGCCTCGTAGAGGTCCCTACTCCTGCTTGTCTGCTCTTGGAATTAACGAAGAAATCGAAGATTACAGGGGCGCGCAGATGCAATCTGGCGAGAGTTGTGGAAACTAGGGTTGCGTGTGTCCTCCTCGCCACCCCCTCCTAGCCTTTATATAGATAGGCCAGGTCTCGGGTAGCAGGTCGAGTCGGTTATAGATTAGGGTTTTCCCTTTAAACTTTCTATCTTTAAACTTCTTCTTATCTCGCAAGTCATTGAGAATCCGTGCGCCACTCGAAGTCTTCATTGGGCCGTGGTAACGCCGTGGGCTTCCACCATACCCGGACCGTATATACAAAACTCGAGTACCTGCAGGGTATACCCATGTCAATAGCCCCCGAGTGTCTAGTGGAATCGTCGATTTGACTGGGGACTTTATGAAGCCTTTCGAGTGCAGATTAGGGTTTTCCCTTTAAACTTTCTATCTTTAAACTTCTTCTTATCTCGCAAGTCATTGAGAATCTATGCGCCACTCGAAGTCTTCATTGGGTCGTGGCAACGCCATGGGCTTCCACCATACCCGGACCGTATATACCAAACTCGAGTACCTGCAGGGTATACCCATGTCAGTAGCCCCCGAGTGTCCAGTGGAATCGTCGATTCGACTGGGGACTTTATGAAGCCTTTCGAGTGCATGACTGAGTATTTTTTGAGTGTTCTGTCTATATCATAGGGATTGTTGATATGCGTGTCTGATTTAACCGATGCATCGGTATCAGTTAACTGCCTTAGGGCAAAACAACACAATCTACTCGAACTCGAGTCCCCGGACTCGAATTCAGAAAAGTGCTGGTGTAATTCGACTCAAGCCGCGGAGGTCCTATAGGAGTCGAATTCCAGTATAAGGGTGTGAGCACTCGACGCGTCTGTCAAGGCATGTTCATCATACCTGTAGGCACGGATATATTTCTGGTAGTGCATAGCAAATGTGTTGCCAGGCCTTATTCAGGTCTTATCTTCACGCTGTAAGCAAGGCATCCGAATTTTTGTCATCGCGGAGATGATTCGGGTGACCCAGGAGACGCAGTCCCTTTGTAGGAAGGAAAAATATGACGCGGTGTTGCCATAGACTTCGCGTGTGGATGTTATCAACACATACTATGATGTACAAATAATCATAGGGTGCGCGACCAGTGCTCCCTATGGGAGTAGCCCCCAAGTCCCTGGTTGAGTCGAAGACTCAGGCAGGGACTAAAGAACTTCCGCGACTGCTATTGTCTTTTATTTGCTTGTTTCAGTCGTATTTGTTTCCGGCGCTCCCTATGGGAGTAACCCATGATCCATCTTTGAACCGTAGATTCGAGTGGTTGGGTAAGCTTTGAATGTCCATATTCCTGCATAAAAAGAAAATCGTAGGGTGCGCGACCAGCGCTCCCTATGGAAGTAGCCCCCGAGTGCTTGGTGGAGTCAAAGACTCGAGTAAGGACTAAAGTAGTCGAAGCATTGTAATGCTCATCTTTTGATGACATCAGTGCTGACGATGTGATGACCTCAGTTGCCCATGTGAGCGGCTTTGACGGGACGTGACGAGCGGTGGGTCCCATTTTCTGACCCTAACTTGACCGGGCGTGCGTAATCTTTCGTTTTAACTGCGCCTCCTTGATTTCCGCGTGTAATGGGGGTAGTGTGGGACGGTTCGTGTTTTATCCTCTCCACGTGTCGATCGCGATGTGTGCCACGTGTCCAATAGGGTTTCTGCTGGCCATTGGATTGCATCTGCAAGGGGGTTAAGTAGCAGCGCAGCTGCGGTAATTTCCCATCTGCTATTTCTTTGCTTGCGCTTCCATCGCCATTGTTGCTGCCCTCTGCTTCCTAGAGTTCGTCCCCTTCGTGGCACTAGACCAACTCCGCATTTTTCCAAGCTATTTCCTCCGCTCGCATCGCCACCGCAAGATGGGGAAGAAGAAAGGAGGCACCACCACTGGGTCTATTGCGGCCACCGTCATCACCAAGAAGAAAGTGTCTCTGCCACCGTGGGTACCAGTGCTGTCGGCGCTGGCAAGAATAAGGGTGTGGGCACCCGCGTCACTAATGGCACGTGGCGCGCGTCCATCATCAAGGCTTCTGAGCTCCATCTTCTACGTCAACATGGAGTTGTTTCTCGCGCCGAAGATGATTCGCGAGTGCCTGGCGACGAGGTAACCCCGCGTCCTCCGTCCGGTTTCCGGGTGATGTTCCTTGCATTCATCATCCGTGGCCTTTCTCTGCCCCTGCATCCTTTTGTCAGGGGCCTTCTTTGTTTCTATGGGCTCCGGCTGCACCAGCTGTCCCCAAACTCGCTTCTTCACATTGCGTGCTATATCACGCTTTGTGAGTGCTGGCTCAAAGTCGAGCCACACTTTGGTCTCTTCAAGCGGCTTTTCAAGCTAAAGCGTCAGTCGGCATCTGGTTCCGTAGTCTATGACATAGGAGGCTGCGGGATACATGTCGACTCCTCCGTCACATACTTTGATATCAAGTTCATGGCGTCCGTTCAAGGGTGGAGGGACAAGTGGTTCTACATCCGTGACCAGAAGGCCGACGGAGAGCACTACGGACTCACGCCCTTCGATCCCGCGACGCCGTGCAAGAGGAGGCGTTCTTGGAAGAACATGGTGATGCCTGGTGAGTCTGAGGAGACAGAAGTGTTGTACGAGCACGTATGCGACCTCGAGAATCGCATGGGTAAAGAAGAGGGAGGCGCCACCCTCATTCGCACATGGTTGCACCGTCGGATCCAGCCTCTGCAGGCCAGAGTCCACCCCATGTTCCAATGGGCTGGTGCGGACGATGTCTCTCGCGTATCTGCCGATGGTATTTCCGCGGGTGAAGTAGATAAGAGGGTGCGACTATTGACCAAGTACACCACCAAGGATGTCCTCCCCAGTGAACCAGTCGTGCCTCCATTTGATGCCTCTGACCCTCCTCCTGAGGTATGAGTGTGCTATGAAGTAGCTTTATTTGTCGAGTGCTTCCGATTTCTTGACGTATGCTGACTTGTTTTCTGTATGCAGGATTGGAAGGTGTCTCCCAATTTGCCCCCTCTTCCTGAGGGGGTTATTCCTCACAAAGTATATGAAGAGGACGAGTCGGAGTCGACCGTCCCACTTGAAGAGGAGGAGGAAGCCCCCGAGTCTAGTGAGTCCGGACACTCGCAAGCATTCGCGCAGCAAAGATTCGGATGCATCTTCTCCTTCGACTCCAGAGGGCCCAGCTATTGGCATGGAGTCGCTGATTCCTATTGTTCCTATGAGCTCCATGGCGCCATCTGCTCGCAAGAAGATGCGACTGCCAAAGGAGTCGCCGGAGTCAGAGGACCAAACCTTCGATTTTGATAATTTTGACTGGTAAGTCTACAATTCTTGTCTTGGTTCCTTTTGTAGTTGCATTTTCATGTTGCTGGTTTTTGTTCCGAAGTCAACCGGCGTTGTCGTCTTCTGGCGACGTCCAATTTTTGAAGGAATCTGGAGTCGCGGACTCCAAGGCCAAGGAAGTGGCTGAGCGATCTTCTTCTCCTCCATTGGAGGCCCACTCCAGCACAACTCATCGAGTTCTCCACACGCTGTGGAACACCAGATGGTTGTCCGGACGACGGCGTGGCAATCAACTTCGTAGTCCCTGGAGGAGCATGTAAGTGTGATTTTGTTTTTGCAGTCGAATTTGTGGTCCATGCTATCTGCTGAGCTTTTACTTTCTTCTGAGGCAGCTTATTGTGAAGGAAGTTGCTCGCTTGGCGGAGCAGGTACTTGTGATGGGTCATCAGCATGTCATGCTGGACAATCGCCATCGAGTCGTTGAAAGTTAGTATTTTGCTTCTTCCTATTTATTCTTGCACAGTTTATACATTCGACTGATGCTCCATCTTATATTTTGGTAGCTGAGCATAATGAACTCCTCCGCGACGGTGCTTCTCTTGAAAAGACGCGCGCCGCGGCGGTGAAGAGTCGCGACGAGGCAGTCGCTATGTTGGATGAATCGTGGAAATGCAAAGAGGATTTGTGCACCTCCATCGCCATGAGGGAAAAGTTGTTCGAAGAACAGCTCTTCTCGATTGCCAAGTCTCTTTCAGGTATTCTTTCGTTTCGATTTTGATTGCTTCTTTATTTGATATCTTGGTGTTGTGCTAACACTTTGCTCTATGTAGATGCGGGTGGTCTGAGCTTCGATGCCCAGGCGCTTCGTCGCGATGATGCTTTGGCAGGCACCGTTGCGGCAGTCGAAGACCGCAGCGCTTCCATTCAAGGAACGCTGACCAAAGCTAAGGGTGTACTCAGTCGCATTCGGAGGAGCTGGCACCCAAGGCTGAGCTGATTGAGAACTTGGATGACCTGGCGGAGTCCCTTGCTGGAGGTATCCCCTCGGACTTTAGGAAATCGCACCGTGCGGTTGGCGCCTCCATGGCACTCGCCATGGTGCAAGCCCATGGAGTGGAGATTGATCCATCCGCGGTCTCCAAGGTGATGCCCGTCGGCGCAGATGGTCAACAGGTAGTTTTTGCTCCTTTTGCAACTGTCTGCGGCAAGTACGGGCCGCAACTCATCAACACAGTCACCAAGTATTCTGAGGAGCTGTAGCGAGCCAAGAAGGCGGCGAAGGCTGCGGCATCAGGGGCCGGCGGGAAGTCTGTGGCGTCTGATACTGCCACGGACTCGATGAGGCCCCCGAAACCGAAGTCCAAGTTGAAGAAGCAGGCTGCTCCTCAATAGTTATATTTGTAATAGTTAATAGCTCGACTTCTTTTGTTGAAAACATGCCGTTGGCTGAGTGTTTCTATTGATAATTTTGCTATGTTTGAATGCACTTGAGTTTTTGTCCATGTGATGCTTGGTCCCTTATTATCTCTTGCTTGGCTTGTGATAGGGTACATCGAGTGGTCCTTCGAGTGAACCTCGAGATCCGCCATCCGCTGGTGATACCTTAGCGTAGTTGCACTCAAGGGTGGATGAGCTGCCCCTTCTTTCGCAACTGCGCGATCGCGTTAAGCAGCTAGAACGCGAATTGCCCGTCCTCCATGGTAACGCGGATGTAGGGAAATCGAGGGCGGAGAAAGCCACCGCCCAAGAGCAATATCTACTAGAGGAGGTGGCGCAACTGGGTGATTAGTTCAAACGTTAGCTTTCTGCCACCTTATCTTTTCTTGTAGTCAATCGCGATAGTTCATTGTCTTCATGCTTTTGCCTCTTGCTTGGTATAGTTGTCAGCGCATGGCATCCGTAGGATGAGAAAGACAGGATCGCCATTCGCATGAACGACCTGACCTAGGAACAACTTCAGGTAAGTGGGTACTTCTGGGTGGATCATGATCGCGCAATCGCACTTGCGACCCTGTAGGATCATGCCTCGTGAGTGCTCCACTTTCTGAAGAAATCGCAGTCGTGCCTGAGGAATATCTACCAGACGATGTTTCCGCTAGACACCATTCCTTCGAGCAGTTAGTGGCTGGCGCCAAGGTTGCTTTGTCATTGGTGCGACTACACAGGCCTGATTTGGATATTGTAGCTGTTGCTGCTAGACCTCCGCCGCCGCCGGCAGGTTCGACCTAGAATATGGCTCCTCATTACCAGGCGGTGTATCGCCCAACAGAGGAAATTGTTGACTTCTTCGAAGAACAGACAAACATTCTTTTGTTGCAATAGTAGTTTAACTTGTATCCTGCACATAAGTATACCAGTGTTGTAAAGTTCGTATGTATGTTGTATATAATTGATTAATATTGATCTGAAAGAGCTTGCTAGCTCGTATATTTTGCGAGTGCGTTGCACTATGCGATTCCTTTTCGTTAGCCTGACGTGTGTTTATCTCAGCACCTTGCCAACCTGCCAGGTGCGTTGCAGCTGGGTTGGTGTTTGCCAAGGGTTCGATTAGTGCGTCAGCTACTCAGGATATCGCGATTGGTTTGTAGAACAGTTGTGTAAAGGGTGGCGCAGTGCCCGAGTGATAAGATTGCGACAAATAATAGAAAACGCTGAGGTTGGGGCACTTAGCTTTATTTATTCGTAGAACAGTACGAGGTACAATGTGTGGCTAAATAGCCTGGCTGAAAAGCCTTATTTGTAATGTAAAAGGAAGAAAAGACGACTAGGGGTAGAAGCGCCGCAGCTGCGCGACGTTCCAAGGTTTGGAGTATGCGACTCCTGTCTTGAAATCTTTAAGGCGATAGGCGCCACCTGATATTACTTCTATAATCACATACGGTCCTTCCCAAGGGGACTCGAGCTTGAGGTGCCCTTGTTGTTTCAGTCGCAGGACCAGGTCTCCTTCGACGAAGGATCTGGGGCATAGCCTTCTACTGTGGTAGTTGCGCAGGTTCTACTAGTAGATCGTCGATCTTTCTGTTGCGATGTCCCGTGCCTTGTCAAGGAGATCGACGGAGTCTTCGAGTGCAAGAGTTGAATCCTGCTCGCTGTAAGCAACCACTCGTGGTGCTTTGTAGCGTACCTCTGTGGGTAGTACCGCCTCAGCACCATGCACCATGAAGAACAGAGTGCATCCTGTGGCACTGTTTAGAGTTGTGCGTAAGCTCCAGAGTACAGATGGCAGCTCGTCTGGCCAACATCCGATGGCTTGTTCGAGTGGCCGGAGGAGTCTCTTCTTGATTCCGCCATAGACGAGGCCGTTGGCCTTTTAGACTTGACCGTTGGTCTGTGGATGAGCTACGGAGGCATAACTTATGTTGATTCCCAGGTTTTCGCAGAAACCATGGAACTCCTTAGAGGTGAAGTTCGTTCCATTGTCCGTGATGATGCTGTGTGGCACTCCGAAGCGATAGACAATGGACTCGAAGAACTTGAAGGCGCTGGCTCCTGACTTGTTTGTCACTGGCATGGCCTCTATCCACTTGGTGAATTTGTCGACTGCGACCAAGAGATAGACGTAGCCTCCTCATGAGGACTTTGGGAGCTTGCCGACCATGTCGAGTCCCCATTGCACGAAGGGCCAAGCTAGTGGTATTGGCCAGAGTTCCACGCCAGGTGCGTGCGGTTTGTCCGCGAATCACTGGCAAGCGTTGCATCTCTGGACTATGTCCTTGGCATCACGCATGGCCGTGGGCTAGTAGAATACAGCTCGTAGAGCTTTGGCGATGAGGGCGCGACTGTCGGCATGATGTCCACAAGTCCCCTCATGTATGTCGAGGAGTGCGGCCCTTCCATCCGCGTTGGAGACGCACCGTTGGAGTACTCCTGTGATGCTGCGCTTGTATAGTTCGCCGTTGATGACGGCGAATGCCTTGGATCGCCATGTGATGTGTCGTGCGTCAGTCGGGTCATTAGGTAGCTTCTTGCTGAGAAGATATGTGATGTAGGGTTGAGTCCAAGATGGTTCGATCATCATGACCCCCATTGGTCCCTCGAGTCCTGTGTCAAGCTCCAGGTCGTCGAGTGCCATTGGCTCATTGGGTGGCGTAGCACCCAAATCTGTTGTTGCGCTTGTTTTCTTCTCTACAGCCTTTGGCATGATGGAGCGTTCGCGGATATGCTCGAGAAATACCCCAGGTGGTATGGGGCACAGGTGGAGCCAATGTTGGCGAGTGTGTCCGCCTCTTCATTGCTTTCGCGGCCTATGTGCCGCAGCTGCAGCCATCGAAGTCCCCTTCTAGTGTGTCGTAGAGGTCGCGATAAGCGATCATATTGCCGTTCAGTGCATCACACTCGTGCATTGTCTGGTTGACGACCAGCTTGTTGTTGCCATAGATGATTAGCCTCTTGGCGCTGATACATTGCAAATGTATCTATAATTTTTGATGCTCCATGCTTGGTTTTATCCACTTTCTTGTGTTTTGTTCCAACTTTGGAGTACTTTTCATATGATTTCTTGGACTAACCTATTAACAAGAGCCATAGTGCCAGCTGCCTGTTTTCTGCTGTTTTTGGTTCCAGGAAAGTCATAAAATGAATATTCTCGGAATTGGACAGGGCAAAAGCCAAAGTGCCTATTTTTCTGGAAGTCATCAAGTACCAGAATACGAGACGGAGAAGGGCCAGAGGCCGGCCACACCACCTGGCCGTGTGGCCAGGCTTGGCCCTCGCCAGGGGGTGGTGTGGTGGCCCCTGGCACCCCCGCGGCCTCCCCTTCCGCCCATATATTACCCTCGGGACGAAAACCCTAAGTGCCCGATCAAAAATCCACGAAAGAGTCTGTAGCCGCTGTCATCTCCATCCCTAGATCAGGAGGGATCTGAAGCTCTTCCCGGCACCCTGCCGGAGAGGGGAATTCACCCTAGAGGCCTTCTTCATCACCATGCAAGCCTCCGGTGTGATGCGTGAGTAGTTCATCCTTGGACTACGGATCCATGTAGTAGCTAGATGGTTGGTTCTCCTCCTTTGTGCTTTCATGTCTAGATCTTGTGAGCTCCGTTCATGATCAAGATCATCTATTTGTAATTCTGCATGTTGTGTTTGCAGGGATCCGATGGATATTGAGATGCTATTTCAGATTGATTATTGATTCTATCATGTCTTTGTTCTTTGTGATCTTGCATGTTTTCCGTTGTTAGTAGCTATCTTGGCCAAGTAGATGCTAGCAACTCCAAGAGTTAGTATTTATGCTCGATAGTGGGTTCATGCCTCTGGTAATCTGGGGAAGTGACAGAAATCTCTAAGGTACTAGATGTGTTGTTGCTACTAGGGAGAAAACAATAATCCTTTGTTCATAGAACAATCGTATTGTTTACTTTACACGCAGTTCGTAAAGCAATAATATGTTGCTTGCAACTTAATACTGGAGGGGGTTCGGATGATAACCTGAAGGTGGATTATTAGTCATAGATGCAGTTGGATGGCGGTCTATGTATAATGTTGTAATGCCCAATCAAGTCTCAAAGGAGTCAAGATGATTAGTATATGCATGTATTGCTTTCTCGATGTTTGTCAATTACCCTGCTATAATTTGTTCACCCAGCATGTTATCTATCTAAGGAGAGCCACCTCTGGTGAACTATGGATCCCGGTCCTTGTCTTTTACATTCAATCTACAAACTGTTTACTTCTTTGTGTTTACTTTCTGCAAACTTTTACTTTTTTCCATTCGATACGTTTAATCCTTTGTTTTCCGCAAAACACGGTGAGATTGACAACCTCATCGCAAGTTGGGGAAAAAGTTTTGTGGTTGTGTTGTGCAGGTCTCCACGTTGCTACTAGCACCGGTAGTGCGCCCTGCCAAAGCTCAGCCAGTAACACCTTTGGGGTGTTTCCTTGCTCCTACTGGTTCGATTAAACCTTGGTTTCATAGCTGAGGGAAACTTGCTGTTGTGGTCATCATACCTTCCTCTTGGGGTTCCCAATGAGCTCTACATCAACACTGCACCAGCACTTTTCTGGGCGCCATACACAGAGCCATCAAGCATTTTTCTGGCACCGTTGCCGGGGAGTCAAGGACATCTTCACAAGGGGAGTCCCTCATAACCAATCTCTTTACTTTGTTATTTTTGTTTTGCTTAGTTTCTTTTTGCTTTGTTTGCTTGTTTTGTTATTCAAAAACACACAAAAATAGTTTTACTAGTTTGCTTTCTTTACCAAAAACACAAAAAAATTAAGTCTCCTTTAGTTGTCGCCTCTTCCTTAGCTCACCATGTTGATCCCTAAATTCACCTTGAAGGACCTTTCAATTGGTAGTGGTTCTATAATTGGGAAAGATAATATTGAAGAATTCTTTAATCATGTTAGTAAACATGAGGATACTGAGGATAGATCCCTTGCAGAACTTGCTCCAAACTATGAGATTGTTGTAGCTTATTTAATTCACATGTTGGAAGCTAGGTTTGTTAACCTCAACCCCTTAATGCAAGTAATGTTTCTTAAGCTTAAAGAAATTGAGGACCCTGAAAAGAGGGATTTTATTCTAGAAACTTTGTTTAAGGAATTCTATGATGTTGCCAAGGAAGCTAGGAAAGTTTTTGAACGTTTCAATATGCTAGGCTCATGTGTAGATGTTGTTGGTACACGAGAAAAGATGAACAAAACCGAACCTAATGGGGAGGAACCTAAGATACCAATACCCTTCAAACTAGTAGCAATACATGATGCCATAGAAAAGAATCTTGATTGGATTGTTCCTGCAAACCCTTTTGATGAGAATAGTGAACCTAAGAGCATTGAGAGAGGATCCTCTAGAACTTATTTGTATGATATACCTTGCCTTGTTGAAAATATTTCTGATATTGATCTTAATGCTTCTTCATTTGAGAACACTTGATTCTTTCTTTGCTTCTTATGCCTAACTTAAAGGTGTTAAAGAAAAGTACTTATTGGGAGATAACCCAAAAGTTTTAGATGAGTCTTGGAAGTTATTACTTCAGTAATAACCTCTCCTTATCCTTTTTATTTGTTTTTTGTGCCAAGAGTAACCTCTAATGAGAGAGAAGTAATGATTGGGAAAGTTGCTGTCCCGAAACAGATTTATGTGCTTCACCATAAAAATTCGTGTAAAATCTCTGAACGTCTTTTTGCGGCGTGAATTTTTTTGCTTGTGCCCCAGGTTCTTATCTAACTTTAGTTAGTTCAACACTTTTTGATTTGAGCAACAGAAGGTCTTCGAAAAAATTCGTCTTTAATTGCTGGTCTATTTTGACAGATTTCTGCCATTTTCTGCATTTGCTTCTTGTTGGTTCCTTTTTGAGTTCTTATGGGGAATTGAGCTTTTTGAGGGAACTGCTACAGTACCTAGTGTTCTAATGAAAGTTTATTTGGTTTTAGAACTGACCTTAAGACTTATTTATCTTGAGTGCACTAATGTTGCTAATAAAGATTGTGTGAAGTTTTGTATGAAGGAAAAATTTCAGGTGTATGGAAGGAATGAGTAATGAGATGAAGGATGGACTAAAGCTCAAGCTTGGGGATGCCACGCGTGTCACCCCAAGAAATCTCCAAGAAGTACAAGCGTCAAAACTTGGGGATGCCCAAGGCATCCCCTTCTTCATCAATAAAAATCCCAGGTTTCTTCCAAACGCTTCATTTTTATTATTTCATGCACAGTTGTGTTGTTCTTAGAGCGTCTTCTTTTTCATTTTCATTTTGGTTTTTTGTTTGCTTTGGTTTGCTTAGTTTTATGAATAAATTGGTTGGACCCCCTCTTTCATACATTGGTTTGCATATAGTTTGGTTTGGTTTGGAAAAGGGTAGGAAAGTTCATGCTTATGTGGTAAATAGAGTTTGTTTTGACTGTGGCCTATGCTTTGTCATGCCATGCTTGATATTGTTTTGGATTTATGCTTAATATTCTTTGATTTAGCATGAATTGTTATAAACAATTGAGATTGCTTAATGTGCCTTGGATGAATCATGCGTTGTTTTAGCATATTAAAGCATAGTATGGTGGTATTCTCATTTGATGCTTTATTTGGGTTAACTTGGCGCATGCTCACACCATGTTATGACTATCTCAAGTCACCATAGCCTTTATGATCCTTTAGTTTTCAACTTGTAGTATCACTTTATGCTTTCATCAATGATGTTTTGTCGCTCTGCATGATTATGGCTATTATTGCTCTCTTAGTTTGTCGCTCCCAGTCTTTTGCTAGCCTCCACAACCAAGTATGAGTTCCACTCATGCATCCAACTCCCTAAACCAAGTTATTCCAAATAGTCCACCATACCTACCTACTAGCTTATGCTATTCCAAGTATATTCATGCTTTTGTTTACCTTCCAAATTAAACTTGTTATGAGAAAACTAGTGATTAAAGCTCTCACGAACTTGATTGCACACTTTACTTTACTTGCCCTTAATAAACTTGAACCATTGTGTCGTCTATGTTGTATATGCTTGCACTTATTTGTTGGGGATTAGCAGAACCATGCTTTCATGGGGAACGCTTTCAACATTGCACTTGGTACTTGTACCTAGTTGATATCATGCTCTTTTGTATATGGATGTCGTCGGTGTGAAATGAAAGGGGAGCTTCTAAGTCCATGGAGTTATGTATATGTGTTAGAGAAACGCCTGGGCCACTGGTCTAATCCATGGTGACATGGTGGAAACCTGCAGCGTAACCATAATGAGTTGTCGATGAAGCATTCTTCTTATAAAAAAAGAGAGTCCTATATTGAGAAAAAAGAGAAAAGAGAAAAAAAGAAATACTATGAAAAGAGGAAAGAGAGAAAAAATCACCATATTCCTATGGTAAATAAGAAGAATGCTGAGATGCTTGTTGTCTACTTGCCTTGTCATTTTGATATGGGGATTCTTCCGTATCATCGGGCAAGGGGTACCCCGTTGGCGGTTCTCTATGATACACATATACTTACAATGACAAGAACTTACCGGTGACTAAACTTGAGTAGCATGAGGAGGGGCCCTCGTATACAAGGGACATGAGATTTCTAACTTATACTTTGTCAAGCATGTACACCATAGTTTGTTCACTTTAACCTTAATCACTTCAAGATGCTTATGATAGGGGCAATGAGAGCTAAAAGCTATAAGTACCATAATTTTTGGAAGCTCTTTATGAGACTTGAATCCCTACTTCCTTTTTATAAAAAGGCCTTTCTTCCACCATTATATTGAGTCTCCACCTTCTATCTTTATGCACTTACTTTGAGAGCATAGTGGCCATTCTTAGTTCTATGTGCATTGTCCCAAGACTAGTTGATTGGTGCATAACTTGTTATTGCTTGTTTTAAACTATTGTATCTAGTCACTCTTATGAACTTTGAAGGTGTCATATGCATTTATATTTGCTACTCTATGAGGGACAAGCTGAATGCTATTACGCTATGTTTTCTTTATGTGAAACAAACAAACATCTTGCAAAGCATTGTTATTCATGAATCTTTTGTTTGTGCCTTTTCATGTTGCATCATAGTTTCTTTGCTTATTGCTAGAACTTGGTCTTTCATGTTATGATTGAAGTACTATGATCCCAGCTTTGAATGTTTTACAAATACTTTGATCAAGTCTTTGATGGTGCATGTCACCTCAAAAATTATTCTTTCTTTTTATCACTTACCTACTCGAGGACGAGCAGGAGTTAAGCTTGGGGATGTTGATACATTGCAAATGTATCTACAATTTTTGATGTTCCATGCTTGGTTTTATCCACTTTCTTGTGTTTTGTTCCAACTTTGGAGTACTTTTCATATGATTTCTTGGACTAACCTATTAACAAGAGACACAGTGCCAGCTGCCTATTTTCTGCTATTTTTGATTCCAGGAAAGTCATAAAATGAATATTCTGGGAATTGGACGGGACAAAATCCAAAGTGCCTATTTTTCCGGAAGTCATCAAGTACTAGAATACGAGACGGAGAAGGGCCAGAGGCTGGCCACACCACCTGGCCGCGCGGCCAGGCTGGACCCGCGCCAGGGGGTGGTGTGGTGGCCCTGGCACCCCCTCGGCCTCCCCTTCCGACTATAAGATGCCCTCGGGACGTAAACCCTAAGTACCCGAGCAAAAATCCATGAAAGAGTTTGTAGCCGCCGTCATCTCCATCCCTAGATCGGGAGGGATCTGAAGCTCTTCCTGGCACCCTGCCGGAGAGGGGAATTCACCCTGGAGGCCGTCTTCATCACCATGCAAGCCTCCGGTGTGATGCATGAGTAGTTCATCCTTGGACTACGGATTCATGTAGTAGCTAGATGGCTGGTTCTCCTCCTTTGTGCTTTCATGTCTAGATCTTGTGAGCTCCGTTCACGATCAAGATCATCTATTTGTAATTCTGCATGTTGTGTTTGCGGGGATCCGATGGATATTGAGATGCTATTTCAGATTGATTATTGATTAGATCATGTCTTTGTTATTTGTGATCTTGCATGCTTTCCGTTGTTAGTAGCTATCTTGGCCAAGTAGATGCTAGCAACTCCAAGAGTTAGTATTTATGCTCGATAGTGGGTTCATGCCTCTGGTAATCTGGGGAAGTGACAGAAATCTCTAAGGTACTAGATGTGTTGTTGCTACTAGGGAGAAAAACAACAATCCTTTGTTCATAGAACAATCGTATTGTTTACTTTACACGCAGTTCGTAAAGCAATAATATGTTGCTTGCAACTTAATACTGGAGGGGGGTCGGATGATAACCTGAAGGTGGATTATTAGTCATAGATGCAGTTGGATGGCGGTCTATGTATAATGTTGTAATGCCCAATCAAGTCTCAAAGGAGTCAAGATGATTAGTATATGCATGTATTGCTTTCTCGATGTTTGTCAATTGCCCTGCTGTAATTTGTTCACCCAGCATGTTATCTATCTAAGGAGAGCCACCTCTAGTGAACTATGGATCCCGGTCCTTGTCTTTTACATTCAATCTACAAACTGTTTACTTCTTTGTGTTTACTTTCTGCAAACTTTTACTTCTTTCCATCCGATATGTTTAATCCTTTGTTTTCCGCAAAACACGATGAGATTGACAACCTCATCGCAAGTTGGGGACAAAGTTTTATGTTTGTGTTGTGCAGGTCTCCACGTTGCTACTAGCACCGGTAGTGCGCCCTGCCAAAGCTCAGCAAGTAACACCTTTGGGGTGTTTCCTTGCTCCTACTGGTTCGATTAAACCTTGGTTTCATAACTGAGGGAAACTTGCGGCTGTGCTCATCATACCTTCCTCTTGGGGTTCCCAACAAGCTCTACATCAACACCGCACCAGCACTTTTCTGGGCGCCATACACATAGCCATCAGGCGCCACAGGCTTTTGCCATTTGCATCCCGTGCAACAGGGCTTCGTATTCAGCTTCATTGTTGGAGGCGGTGAACTGCATTCGCAGAATGTATTTCAGCTTGTCTCCTTGGGGCAATGTCAGTATGACACCTGCGCCAGCCCCGTCCTTACGCTTTGATCCATCGAAGTGCATCGTCCAGAGGTAGGACATATCTGGTTTTTCGGGGAGCTGGTTCTCCATCTAGTGTAGGAGGAAATCAAGGAGGACTTGCGAATTGATCGCGTCGCACTTTTCATATGAAATGTCTCGTGGAGATAGCTCGATTCCCCAAAGCGCGACTCATCCAGTGGCGTCGGGGTTGTTGAGGATGTGCCCAAGCGGGGCGTCATTGACAACCACGATTGGATGCTCCTGGAAGTAGTGACGCAGTCGCCTGGCTGTTATGAAGACGCCGTTTGCCAGCTTGTGCTAGTGCGGGTACCGCTGCATTGTTGGCATTAGCACCTCGCTGAGGTAGTAAACTGGGCGCTGCACCCCGTGGATTTTGTTTTCTTTGGCTCGTTCCACCACGAGTACTATGCTGACCACCTGGTTGGTGGCGGAGATGTATAACAGCAGTGGTTCCCTTTCGCGTGGAGTCACCAGTACTGGTGAGGTAGACAGTAGATGCTTGAGGTCTTCGAATGCTTCCTGCGCCTTGTCGGTCCACTCAAACTTGTCAGTTTTGCGGAGAAGTTGGTAGAAAGGCAGTGCCTTTTCACCCATACGACTGATGAATCGACTGAGCGCCGCGATTCGCCCAGCCAGTTGCTAGACGCCTCTTATACTTTTTGGTTTCTCCATGGCCAGTATGGCTTTTATGTTCTTCGGGTTTGCCTCAATTCCCCTTGCGGAGATGAGATATCCGAGTAACTGCCTAGATGGTACGCAGAAGGCACACTTGTCCGGATTGAGCTTGATCCGGTAGCGGTCGAGATTTGCGAAGGTTTCACGTAAATCGTAGATTAGCGAGGCATCCTCCTTTGTTTTGATGACGATGTCGTCGATGTAGACTTGTATATTGCGACCAAGTTGATCCTTGAGGCAAGCCTGCATGCACCGCTGATAGGTGGCTCCTACGTTTTTGAGCCCGAAGGGCACTGTGTTGTAGCAGAACACACCGAAAGGCATTGTAAACGTCGTTTTCTCTTGATCTTCCTCCTTCATTCGAATCTGGTTATAGCCTGAGTAGGCGTCGAGGAAGCAGAAGCACTCACATCCTGCGGTGGAGTCGATGATTTGGTCGATTCGCGGAAGCGGGAAGTGATCTTTTAGGCAGTGCTTGTTTAGGGAGGTAAAGTCCATGCACATCCGCAGGATATCCGTGTCCTTTTTGGGTACCAGCATCATGTTGGCGAGCCAAGTGCTTTCCTTGATCTCGCGTATGAATTTGGCATCGAGGAGTCTGTTGATCTCCATTCCGACTACTTTTGCCCTTGGTTCAGACAGTCACCGAATTATCTATTTGACTGGACTTGCGTCTGGGTTGACATTGAGTGCGTGCTCAGCGAATTCCCTAGGAACCCCTGACATGTCTGCTAGACACCAGGCAAAGATTTCCCAGTGCTCACGGAGGAATTCGACGAGCGCAAGTTCCTATGCAGAACTTAAGTTGTTGGCGATGAGGGTCGTCTTGGTCGGGTCCGATGGGTGGACCTGGACTTTCTTCGTGTGCACCGATGAGTCGAAGGATAGGTCGGGTGAGCTTGGTCGGCTTAGGGGAGGTAGACTGTTGTCTGTCGACTCCTTCAATCTTGTGATCTCCTCCTGCATGTCGAAGGACTAGGAGATTTTGTTGAATTCCCTATCGCAGCTGTCGGACCTTTTGAAGCTCCTGTTGATTGTGATGACGCCATTTGGACCTGGCATTTTCATCTGCGGGTAGGCGTAGTGCGGCACTACCATGAACCTAGTGAATGCGATGCGTCTGAGGATGCAGTGGTACTGTGAGGGCCAGTCGATGACTTCGAAGTCGATGCGTTCGCGTCGAAAGTTTTGTGGCGTGCCGAAGATGACGTCGAGGTTGATTTTGCCCAGGGGGTATATGCCCTTCCCTGGGACGATGTCGTGGAACGTCGTGTCCGAGACTTCTAGACACGTCAGAGGGATCCTCATTGCTCGCAAGGTACTTGCAAACATGAGGTTAATGCCGCTTCCACCATCCATGAAGACGCGATTCATGTCGAAGCCTCCAATCTGTGCCTCGAGTACGAGGGGACAGTGGCCTGGACGAGGGACTTGGCGCGGGTGGTCGCGTTTGTCGAAGGTGATGTAGGAGTCGCTTCCGCTGAGGTACTCAGTGGTGGATGGCGTAGAGTTTGTTGCCAAGTTGACTTGGCGAGTGATGGCCTTTTGTACCCGATTTGAGGGGCGTCCCTTTTGGATCATCATGTTGCCCACGACCCGTGGGTATGGTTTGCCGCCTTGATTCTGGACCGGTGCAGCCACGGGTGGTGGTACTCCAGGTGGTGGTGGAGGAGCTCCGTGTGCTATGGCGCCTGGGGCGACTCCATAGCCCCTGTTGACCGCGCCGCGATTCATCCGAGCCAGGCCCTCATGGAGTTTGAGAAACTCGCGGCAGTCCTTGAGAAGGTGGCTGCATTTTTTCTTGCTGTCGTGCTTGTCGATGTAGAAATGCACGTTGCACGGCCTGGATAGTTTGTCTTTGATTGTTGTTGTGGGTGCCTCTTCGCGGGTGCGGTGTTGCCATACCTGCGTGGTTTTCCCGGAGTCGCGGTATCCACCGCTGCGGTAGCTGCTATTGCGGTTGTCATCGCGTTTGTCGGCGTAGCCTGCTACAACCATATTGACATCATCGCGGTGATCATAAACACGCATTCGCCGCTTGCCTCGATGGTCGCGTCTACGCCCGAGGTGGTTGTCATTGTTGAAGTAGGTGCGGTTTTTACCGAATCCTCTCCATCGGCCCACCGATTTGCAATTTCCATCAGGTGGTCGATTGTTTTGGGCTTCGAGCGGCCCAGCTCCTCCCTGAGATCTATGCGGCGAATGCCGCCGTTAAATGCGTCGATTGCGTGATCCTCCGAGATATTTTCTGCGGAGTTCTTGATGATGGACCACCTCTGGATGTACGAGCGTAGCGATTCGCCTGACCTTTGCTGGCAGCATCTCAGTTCTTCGATTGATGCGGGCCTTTTGTAGGTGCCCTTGAAGTTGCGCACAAAACTGTAGACCAGCTCTTCCCAGCTGCGAATGGATCCGCGCGAGAGGTTGTTGAGCCATGCTCGGTGGCGCCCTGCAGCTGTAGCTGCAGGCATTGCATGGTCGTGCTTCAACTCCCGCCATGGAGCCTAACGGAGGAGATGTGGTCTTCCAACCAGATTTTCGGGTCCTGCAGGCCATCAAATTTTGGGTTCTCCGATGGGAGCTTGAACCCCTTGGGCATTCGCTTTTACCTAATAGCCCTGCTGAAGCATCTGGCACCACAGAGCTCCACGTCTTCGTCCTCCGAGTCAGTCGAGCGGGCACGTCGTGCCCTTGACTTGTCGATTTTGTGCTGTGTGAGGTCATCGCGCGCATCGTAGTCGTGGTCGTGTCGCCGTGAGCGGCGGCATCGAGACAAGTCATGGTTGTCGTCGTTGGACGAGGGTGAGGAATAGTGTTTTGCTAGAGCCTTTCTTTTCTTCGGCTCCGGTGTTGGTTCTTTGTCGAGAGCGGCCTCGATTAACCCCAAGCCCGCGATCGTAGACCGGTGCATGGCGGCTTGGGGATCTCCAGCCGGCGGCTGGTTGTTGAGGAGGTACATGGTGGCCGTTGTCACTGCAGCTTGCGGCGTCTTTGGGACCAAGTTGCCCCGTGTGTCGATTGTCATAGAGCTGAAGTCGAGGACTTTTGCAGATTCTATGCGCTCTTGCTCAGTGAGGTGGGCCATTCGAGGTCGCCTCTTGTTGGCCACGTACTCATTGCCCTTGGAGGAGGATCCTCCATGGGAGGAGAGCCTAGCCCGTCGAAGACTTGACTCGTCCGCCGCCTTTTTACACGCTTCGAGTTGCGTAATCGTTTGTAATTGGCGTATGTACTCCTCCTTTAGTAGCCAATGATATCCCATCAGCAGATCCTGTGGTGTGTTGGGGGCAGAGGATTGCCTCGCAGGGATTCTCGGCAACGAGCCCACTCGAGATCATTGAGCTTGATCACGACACGTTCGCCAGTGTGTTCGTTCATCATAGTTGGAGGTTCGACTACCCCTCCATTGTTGACGGGCGCGCCATTGCCACCATTGGTGGGGCCACCATTGGGTGGTCCGCCGTTAGGTATGCCACCGTTGGGTGGATTAGGGCCGTTGCCACCATTTTCGCAATTGGCGCTGGTTTCGTCGGCGTTGATGACGGCGCACATGAAGTAGTTGGGGAAGTTCTTGCTTCCGCAACTTTTGGATCCGGAGCCGTAGACCCCATCTTCTGTTGCTAGGTCACCCAGATCGGATCCGTGACTGCTGTCGCTGTCCGTGCTCTTAGCTACTGTTGAAGTGTTGAGCTCGCTGAGGGCGCCGATTGGTGGCGGGAACCACGATGCTGGAGCAATCGCGGATGCTGCTGGCTGGTCAGGCATGCAAAGCGTGCCCATCTGACCAACTTGGAAGCAGAACCTCCCGATCGCCAGGCTGATTCCATCGCCCACGAACTCGAAATCCGGGCGAGTGGCCGGCGTGTGGACGGTGAAGTCGAACGCGCCGAAGAGCTGGCAAATCTCCGCTGTTGCGGAGTTGTAGATCTCGGTTGATGGGGCCGAAGAAACCGCAACATCAGCACTCCCAACTCCCACAGACGGCGCCAATTGACGAGGGTTTAACTCATCAATGCCCATTGTTATGGACTTGGATTTTGGAGAAGGAGGGAGCGCTGGAAGCATCAATCGGCTAGCAAACAAGCACACAGGGACGCAAGGTTTACCCAGGTTCAGGCCTCGTAGAGGTCCCTACTCCTGCTTGTCTGCTCTTGGAATTAACGAAGGAATCGGATATTACAGGGGCGCGCAGATGCAATCTGGCGAGAGTTGTGGAAACTAGGGTTGCGTGTGTCCTCCTCGCCGCCCCCTCCAAGCCTTTATATAGATAGGCCAGGTCTCGGGTAGCAGGTCGAGTCGGTTATAGATTAGGGTTTTCCCTTTAAACTTTCTATCTTTAAACTTCTTCTTGTCTCGCAAGTCATTGAGAGTCCGTGGGCCACTCGAAGTCTTCATTGGGCCATGGCAACACCGTGGGCTTCCACCGTACCCGGACCGTATATACCAAACTCGAGTACCTGCAGGGTATACCCATGTCAGAAATATTTCTATATCTTTTCCCCCCTTGCTAGACCAAGTAAAGATGTCTCAAGGCCAACTTTACAAACTTACAAAAACATCTAGCAAAGCCACTTAATGGACATTTGAAAATTGAATCCAATGTATGTGTTAAGATCACACTTTTTCGAAAAAACATCAAATGAATTCACCTTGACCTATCCAAGCAAACCTAATCTCTCAAGCTTAAGGCAAGTTCACTCAAAAAGTTTGAATCAAAAATTCAAAAATATTTTTCATGCGCCCATTCCACCAAACACTTGGCAGGCACAGAATAAACACTAGACTAGCTGCACTATTTGGTATAGTGAGCATGGACCATTTGGTCTCCAATTTAACCCTCTAAGCCTAACCCAGCCCCAGACCAGCTCCCCCCTTCACCACTGGCACAGTGGAGCGCCGCCCGTTCTTGGTCGTCACCGACTGACAGTGGGCAGCACGCCAGGAGCCACGCCAGCCTCGCCCAAGATGCGCACCAGACACGCGAGCTCCTATCGCCACCCCCTGTCCACCCCACGGTCGAAGCCCAGCCCTGGACCACACTAGCACCGCCGTGCACCGCCTCTCTGCACCGTGTCTAGAGCGCGCCAGTGCGCCGCGCCCGACCAGCTCGCACGTTCTGCGCCTTGACCTCCCCTCGCGTGCACAGACCCGCCATGATAGCAGCACCCCAGCAGACACCCCCCGTTCGCCGCCGCGCGACCTGCAGTAGCCGCATGCTGCCGCAAACACCTCTGCCTCCATCCAGAGTGCCACACACGCCCGACCAAACCCAGCCGCCTGACGCCTCGCCTTTAAGCCAGCAATGACAGCCAGGAGACACCGCACCATCCACCTACCCTAGCCATGCCCTTAGCTCTCTATGCTGCCATCGCCGAAGACGCCAGCCCGCACCGCTCGGTCCCCTCGTCGAGCTATAAAAGGAGGACACCCTAGCCTCCCTTCCTCACACCACTCGACTCCCCACTCACCACTGAGCCTTCCCCACTTCTCCCTAGAGCAAGGCGAGCACCACCGTGCCAGAATTGCACCGGAGTCCGCCGCTACTGGAGGACAAGGGCGTAGTCGATTGTGACCACCCCAAGCCTCACCATGACCGTGCCTTGCTTCGCCATCGTCTACCACGTCCCTAGCTAGAGCCCAGGTGAGCCCCGCCAGACCCCCACGGCCGCGCTAGGTCTAGTTCCTCGCCGGAGCTGTTCGTCGTCGACGATGACTCTTGGCCGTTAGATTAGAAGTTGATCGCACGGCTCAGATTCGCCCATACTATTTCGCTTAGTTAGTTTTGCTGACCAGTGGGTCCATGCTGTCAGCAGCCCGCTGCGCTGTGGAGTGCCACTGGACCGGCCCGTTAGCTTTCCCACGCTGGCCCAAAAATTCAAACAATTGATTTTCCATTTTAGTTTAAATCCTATTCTGTCCACTTATTCAAAAATTAATTCAGAGAGTTTCGCTTAACCAAATGGTATGATTCAAATTTTTTTAGAAAGATAATTAAAATATCTATCCAAGCCCATTGGATTTAAATCGTTTGAAGTTAGAGATAATCTATAGCAAAAATAACAAAACAGAGACTTTTGCAACTTCAAACATTTTTCAAAAATCAACCATAATAGCTTTTGAGTTGATTCCAACTCTCAAAAATCACATTTGATAATACCTATCTGAATATGTAATAATATTTAGGTTTGCATGCAGTGACATTGGACTAGTACCAAAAGAATGCTATTATAGCATTTCTAGTCACTTTAAATCATTTAAATAATAATCTTAAACTTTATAAAATGTGACCAACCCTTTAAATCACATTCCCATGTATTAGAATATGTGGTGATGACATGTGTCCACATGATCCCATATTTTAATTGGAGAATATTAAATCTTAATTAATTTTCAATGAGTAGAAATTACTTTTCTCAAATAAACTAAATGAAACTAGTTCTTTAAATCTTGTGATGAGTGTGATGATGCTAGATCATCAAGTTTGAACCTTAGTGTGCTAATTAGACTTAGTTAAGTATTGTTTGGTGATTGTGTACCCCGTATTCATTTATAGACGATAGTACCGACCAAGTCTACGAGGAGGAGGAGTTCTACCCTGAAGAAGACGAAAAAAACTTCAATCACTGCACGAATCAAGGCAAGCCATCACTAGATGCAAGTTAACCTAAGCAAGATGAATTAGGCATGCTTGGTTATACATTTTGATTTATACCCATCCCAACTTTTACTTGCAAGCTTTACTCTTTTACTTTACCAAAGTTCTTTACTCTTAGTTAATGCTTTGTGAGGTTTTCGAAAGATAGTATAGATAGCATAAAGAGTATAAAACTAGCCCTATACTAGATGTCATTATGTGGCATGATATTGAGATTAGCATCCCTTATTAGTGAACACTCTTAACTTAGTGGCTAGTGCTAAACCAAAAACTTGATCAATTTAGATGGGAATACTTGGTGAAAATGATTATGAAAACCTTGGAATGATGAGTCATTCTATTGAGATGTTTTGACATGTGTTGAGAACACAAATGGATTTGATGGTGAAAATTTTGAGGCATGAGCCTTAGCCCTTTATAAAAAACTGATGGTTGGGTTCGGATGCGATACCATTCCAATTTTACCGTACAACCACAATACTTGAATTGGGTAAGGCTTAGCCGAAAGTTTATATGCATTAGTATGGGTTCCCTCACGGAGGAGGTTTGAGCTGAGGCTACCTCTTGATGATGTCCACCTATGCATTGCCTAGGATGGTAGATGGCCATGGCTGGGAGGCCAAGCTCATAGGGGAGGTCCTTATACTAGAGTGTGTAAAGGAAAGGTTATGATTGATTATCTGCATACAAAGTATGATGATTCAGGGTGATCCCTAAAGGATGTGTCGATTTTTGTGGTGAAAGTGTACCACCTCTGCAGAGTGTCAAACTATTGAATAGCCGCGTCCGCGGTCATGGACAGTTGGAGTGGCCATACTGTTCCATTGTCAGATGTTTTGAAAATGACTTGTGAAATGAAGTATGACTTTGACTTGACCACAACAGGGTTGTGACTTTGAAAACTAAGTTCCCACTTAGGTGATTTAGAACATTAATTTAGCTTTCTTTGCTTCTGAACTCAGTTTAGATAAACCTAGCTTTTTTCAAATAGACTTAGATCTTAGCTTTCCTACTAGAACTACCTTACTTGTTAGTGATAGTTTGCGAGTACTTAAAGAGTACTCATGGCTTTGTCCCTGGCTATTCTCGTGGCCAGACTATGAGGAGGACTATTAGGAAGATGGACAGCAAGACGGCTACGACAACTAGGATCATCTCCCATCGTCAGCATTGCCTGTGACACTGAAGATGGAGCCCACCGCTATGCTTATTTTTTCGCTGCTTGTTTGTATTAAGACTAGATCATGAGATCCCTTATTTGTGTAAGACCTTATTATGGTTTTTAATGGATGATGTACTGTGATATCCAATCTGTTATGTCTCGCAAAAATGGTAATCCTGGGATTGCGATGTATGGCATAACAGCCATCTAGGATTAAAAATCCGGGTGTTGACAAAACCGAACTGGATCTCGTGCGTTGGTTGGCCACCTGAGTACAATAGTAAGAATAATTAGTTTTTAATCTTCTACAGAGTTTGTGCTTCTTATATTTTGATAATGTGTTCTGCCCACTTTGCAGAAAGGTGCGGTAAGTCTGCAGCAAAAATTCCAGGCATGCTAGACGAGCAAAAAAGAAGGGCTCAATCCCTCCGCTGAGAGTGTTATTGTAAGTCTTCTGTTCGATTGATATTTTGTGATGACACACCCGCAGTGATTTATATGTATAGTTAGATGTGCAACACTGCTTGAACTTCTGCCCAGTTTTCTTTTTAATTTAAGTACTAGATGATTTCCAACTAGTGTCAGTTTCAGTTTTCAGCTGTACAAAGAGTTGTCTTGTGTATATCATGCACCCGGCGATGAAGAAACAGACAGATGCCATGTTGGCATAGTCCTGTTATTGCATGTTGGTGATAAAATTCTTATCAGTATGATCAGATAGCTGTACTTTTACTACAATATATATGATGCATAATCAGCCATGCCAACTTGTAAGACTTGTTCATAGACAGGTTAAATGTGTTGTTTGCATGTTTCTCTGTATTAGCTTTTCTTCTCTCACCCATGTCTACCAACTGATAACCTTACAGATTAAATTGAATGAGGAGATGGCAAAACCTGGGAAAGATGGTCTAGAACAAACCTAAGAAGAATGTCTGGAAACATTTAAAATGGTACTAAAAGGTGAAGGTCATCATAAAAGCACGTTCATGCGTAATGTTGGGTTGTGGCAGTGCAAGTCCAAGTCCAATTCCAAGTTGCTGTATTTGTCTAGTCAGGAAGAAATTGTAGCACTACAGGCTGAATAGAAAGTGCATAGACGAGCAATCAATGATATGAGACAGAAAGCATTAGCATGTGATGCGGAGTTGAAGATGTTACGAGATTAGCAGAATTCTCGAGAGCCCATAAATGAAGTGACTTGTCTAAATTGAAGATGAACCCTGACAATGATAGGTGAGTACAATGGTCTTATGAAATGGTTCCTGCTATAGAGCCCGGATTGTGTTTGGGGCCATGTAACAAAAACGGAGGGAGTATTTGTTTTGCATCATGCTTTTATCTGTTTACCGTATGCTCGATGCACAAAAATCCTGTGCCCCAACCTCACTCTCTCAGCCTTGGATTCATGAACCTCAAAAAGCTTTTTTCTTCTTTGGACAACCGCCAGATTCAAAATCTCAGTCCATCAACAAATCCTACAGCCTACCCCGTTTGAATCGGAGATTATGTATCCAATTTGTTTGCCAATATGGTAAGTATTTTGATGATCAGTTGATGTGAATCAGCCTTAAATTTGTACCGAGGGAGTACCATTAACGAAATTAAAAAATCTCAGTCGAGTGGCAAAACCTGCAGCCAACCCTGTTTGAATCGGAGTTATCCAATTTTCATTATGGATGATAAGTTAATGTCACTCCCGGCCTTCAATTCCTGAATAAGGAGTACACCTTTTATCCAAATGTTGCTTGGACACTAGCCAAATTCAAAATATTAGTTTGCACAATTATTATGCTCATGGATGATTAGTTGATGTGACTCTAGGACTTGAATTCCTGGAAAGATAGCGTACGGTCTACTAGCTTTTTATATTATTATTTGGCCGGTAGCCAAATTCAAAATCTCAATCGAGCGGCAAAATCACACACTGACATTGAAGCATTTCCTGCCCCACCATTTCAAAAACTTTGTGGCAAAATCTCCCACCAGGAAGTACCATTTTTCTGTTATTATTATTTGGCCGGTAGCCAAATTCAAAATCTCAATCGAGCGGCAAAATCAGACACTAACCTTGAAGCATTTCCCGCCCCACCGTTTCAAAAACTTTGTAGCAAAATCTCCCACCGGGAGTACCATTTTTCTGTTATTATTATTTGGCCGGTAGCCAAATTCAAAATCTCTATGGAGCAGCAAAATCAAACACTGAGTTTGAAGCATTTCCCGCCCCACCATTTCAAAAACTTTGAAGCCAAATCTCCCACCATGGAGAACCACTTTTCTATTAATTATTATTTGGCCGGTAGTCAAATTCAAAATCTCTGTGGAGCGGCAAAGTCAAAAACCGACTTTGAAGCATTTCCTGCCCCACCGTTTCAAAAACTTTGAGGACAAATCTCCTACCAGGGAGTACATTTTTCTATTATTATTTGGCTGGTAGCCAAATTCAAAATCTTTGTCGAGCGGCAAAATCAAACACTGACTTTGAAGCATTTCCCACCCCACCACTTCAAAAACTTTGAGGCCAAATCTCCCACCAGGGAGTACCACTTTTCTATTAATTATTATTTGGCCAGTAGTTAAATTCAAAATCTCTGTCGAGCGGCAAAGTCAAAAACCGACTTTGAAGCATTTCCTGCCCCACCGTTTCAAAAACTTTGAGGCCAAATATCCCACCAGGGAGTACTATATTTCTATTATTATTATTTGGCCGGTAGCCAAATTCAAAATCTCAGTCGAGCGGCAAAATCAAACAATAACTTTGAAGCATTTCCCACCCCACTGTTTCAAAAACTTTGAGGCCAAATCTCCCACCGAGGAGTACCATTTTCTATTAATTATTATTTGGCTGGTAGCCAAATTCAAAATCTCTATCGAGCGGCAAAATAACACACTGACCTTGAAGCATTTCCCGTCCCACCGTTTCAAAAACTTTGAGGCCAAATCTCCCACCGGGGAGTACCACTTTTCTTTTAATTATTATTTGGCCGGTAGCCAAATTCAGAATCTCTTTCGAGCGGCAAAATCAAAAACCGACTTTGAAGCATTTCCCGCCCCACTGTTTCAAAAACTTTGAGGCCAAATCTCCCACCGGGGAGTACCACTTTACTATTAATTATTATTTGGCCTGTAGCCAAATTCAAAATCTCTGTCGAGCGGCAAAATCAAACACCAACTTTGAAGCATTTCCCGCCCCACTGTTTCAAAAACTTTGAGGCCAGATCTCCCACCGGGGAGTACCACTTTACTATTAATTATTATTTGGCCGGTAGCAAAATTCAAAATCTCTGTCGAGCGGCAAAATGAAACACCGACTTTGAAGCATTTCCCGCCCCACTGTTTCAAAAACTTTTGTGAGGCCCTCGGATTAATCATCCGAGAATCCATGTTATGCATACACCACGATCCCATGATCAGTTAGTCGTGGCACATAACCGACAAGTATCAAAGTAAACATCTATTACTTAAGCGGATACATGTCATACCTTATATGCCATTATGGCTACATCAACAATTATCAGCGGAACTTCATCAAACTTAGAGCCCGAGCCATGCCTTAACCTATAGGCAACTAACTGGGAGAATGCCCTAGATCGCATAGTCGTCAACTTCACCTTCTTCTCGAGATCTGACCAAGTTAATAGCCAGGGACAATGCCAGTAAGTACTTTGAATGTACTCGCAAACCACCTTAAGAGAATAATAATAATAATAAGAGAATATGCAATATGGCTATGGTAGTAGGAGGACTCCAAGAGAGGTTCTTTTCTCAAATAGTTTCTCTTGTAGATATACCATCTACATATCTTTGTTGAAACTTTTGTAGAACATTTTGGAAACCTTTTTGAAAGTTTTGGAAAACACTAGGACTGGGTCACCCATTTGTTTCTTCCTTCCGGTCATCTACTGGCCCACACCTCCTTACAACTCCGACCATCTCACGGTCAAAACATCTTTTGAAAACATCTTTAGAAAACCAAAACCACATCGCTCTATAGTAGTTTGTCCAACCGTCCATAACCGCGGATATGGCTATTCGAATAGATTTACACTCTGCAGAGGTTGTACACTTTACCCACACCATCCGGGTACCCTGCCCTGATATTCACCGATCGTGGCTTGAGTAACTGATCAAGACTCGCCGGATGCCACTCTAGTATAGGCCCTTCCCTATGAGTTGTTCCCCTCAAAACCGGGACGTATGGATCCACAGACCAACTAGAGCACCCCACTCATACCTGTAGGGGGCAATTTCAATGAAGGGCTCATAGTATCGCCCGGTCACTCGCATGGGTGATCCTGCTTCCTCCAGGTGACTGTTTAAAAGTTGACCCTTTATTTAAAGGAACCCCAGAATTCGAGGGAGTTGTTCCCTTATAAGTAGTTGTGAGAATTCCTACACCAGAGTAGCAAACTTCAAGTCCAGCCATGTCCTCCAGAGTAGTGTGGTTGCACGGGTTAAGTTGTTATAGCTAAAGCTGCAAAGAACTGGGTGCGTTTTTGTAAACATTTTCCTCCATCTTTCAGCATTTTGTAAAATAAAAACCTTTTTATTTTCTCAAACTTCTCTTAGTAGGTCAAACCTCAACAAGGTTTTTCCATAAATGTTTTGTAAAACTTTTTCGGGGGTCGTCCCATCCTCTAGTTTTGCTTTGGCTAAAACGGGGTCTCCAAAAGGGTAAGGTGTTATACACCATCTACAATGCTAGGGTCAAGTAGGTGTCATCAAGGGGGTTGTACTTAGTAGTACCAAGAGGTAATGGTTTGGAGGAGCCAAGCCATTACCAGATATAGCTCAACATAATTTTTTCAACAATGCAGTTTCATAAACAGTAGGTAAAACATGCATAAGTAAAATAGTAGGACAAGTCTCATGAGCAAGAAGGTGGCTTGCCTGAGATTAGCAAACTGGCAATATATGTCCCTAAACTTCTTCTTAGAATAAAATGATAACCAATAATATTAACCATCTTCTTCTGGTCTCCGATATAATCGCATCTATCGCCGTTATGGATCACATGCAAGCAAACAAAGGGAACAATCAAACCAAGGCATACTGTCAACACCCAGATTTTTAATCCCAGATGCCTGTTATGTCATTCATCGCAATCCCAGGATTATCATTTTTGCGAGACATAACAGATTGGATATAACAGTACATCATCCATTACAAACCATACATGAGGTCTTACACAAATAAGGATCTCATGATCTAGTCTTAATACAACAAGCACTGGAATAAATAATAAGCGTAGCGGTGGGGTCCATCTTCAGGGGCACACGCAATGCTGATGAAGGCAGATAGTCCTAGTTATCATAGCCATCCTGCTGGCCATCATCTTGGTAGTCTCCTTCATAGTCTGTCCATGAGAATAGTCAGGGACAAAAGCCATGAATAGTCTTTAAATACTCACAAACTACCTCTAACAAGTAGTATAGTTCTAAAGTAAATTGTTAACTCTAGGTTTAACTAGAAAGTTAAGTTGGAAACCTAAGCTGAGTTTAGAAAAAAAGAAAGATAAAATAAAGTTCTAGAATCACCTAAGTTGGGAAGCTAGTGTCATAGTCACAACCCTGTTGTGGTTAAGTCAAGATTCATCATTCATTTCATAAGTTATTTTGAAAACATCTGACAACGAAACAGTATGGCCACTCCAACTGTCCATAACCGCGGACGCGGCTATTCGAATAGTTTGACACTCTACAGAGGTGGTACACTTTCACCACAAGATTCGATACATCTGTCAGGGATAACCCTGAATCATCATACTTAGTATGCAGATAATCAAACATAACCTTTCCTTTACACACCCTAGTATAAGCACCTCTCCTATGAGCATGGCATCCCAACCATGACCATCTATCATCTTAGGCACTGCATAGGTGGACAACATTGAGAGGTAGCCTCAGCTCAAACCTCTCCCACGAGGGAACTAATACTAATGCACATAAATTTCCGGCTAAGCCTTACCCACTTCAGGTATTGTGGTTGTACGGTAAAATTTGGAATGGTATCGCATCCGAATCCAACCATCAGTAAAGGGTTAAGGCTCATGCCTCAACATTTTTATCATCATAAACCATTTGTGTTTCTCAACACATGTCAAAACATCTCAATAGAATGACTCGTCATTCCAAGGTTTTCTCAATTCATTTTCACCAAGTGTTCCCATCTAAAGTGACTCAAGTTTTTATCTAACTCTAAACTACTAAGTTAAGATTGTTCACTAAGATGGAAAGATGGGATCAATCTCATGCCATAGAATGACATCTAAAGTTATCTAAATAGGTCCAGTTTTATACTCTTTATGCTACCTTCAAAACAAGTAAAGGACTTTGGTAAAGTAAAGGAAGTAAAGCTTGGAAAATAATACTTGGGTAAGTAATAGTCAAAGTGGTATAACCAAAGTATATCTAATGTCTTTGCTTGAGTTATCTAGATTGCAAGGGTTAGCTTGCATTGTTAATGGTGGCTTGCTAGTATAATACTTGCAAGTGTTAGCTTGCCTTGGTTGGTGCAGTGGTTGTAATTTTCTCCCTCCTCTTCTTGGTAGCACTCCTCCTCCTCGAAAGCTTGGTCGGTAATATCGTCTATAAATACATACGGAGTACACAATCACCAAACAATGCTTAACTAGTCTACTTAGCACTCTAAGGCACACATTGGATGATCTATTATCATCATAAGCATCACAAGGTTTTATTAACTAGTTTCATTCTTTTTATTTAAGAAAAGTAATTTCTACTCATTGAAAATAACTAAGATTTAATATTCACCACTTAAAATATGGGATCATGTGGACACATGTCATCACCACATATTCTAACATATGGGAATGTAATTTAAGGGTTGGATCACAATTACTTTGGTTTAAGTTTAATATTTAATGATTTAAAGTGACTAGAAATGCCTATATAGCATTATTTTGGTACTAGTCCAAAGTCACTGCATGTAAAGCTTAATATTATTACATATCCAGATAGGTATGGTTAAATGTGATTTTTGAGAGTTGGAATCAACTCAAAAGCTATTTTGGTTGATTTTATAAAAATGTTTGAATGTGCAAAAGCTTCTGTCTTGTTATTTTTACTAGGAGAGATCTCTAACACTAAATGAATTAAATCCAACGGGCTTGGATAGATCTTTTCAGTAGCTTTCTAACACAATTGGAATCACTCCATTTGGATTTGTAAATCTCTCTAAATTGATTTTCAAACTAGGGAACAGAACTAAGTTCAAAACTAAATAGAAAAATCTAAGTTTGAACTAAATGGGTCGCGCGGGAAAGAAAACGGGCCGGCCCAGTGGCGTTCCGCGGCACAGAGAACAGCTAACAGGGGGTCCACCGGTCAGCGGCTCTTTACACACGAAGCAGTACAGGGCGATGTGGGTCGTTAGATTAGAAGGGAGATCTACAGATGGGGCTCGTCGTTGACGACGGACAGGTCACCGGCGAGGTCTAACCCTAGTGACTCGGTGGGGGTGCTCAGGGGGCATACCAGGGCTCCAGCTACGGCGGAGATGGGGGGTGATCGAACGTGTTGTCAACGGCGGGCTCAGGGGTGGTCGCAGCAGCTCCTGGGATGGACGAAATCGATGGCGCCTTCTCCTCCTCTACAGCGGGCTCCTCCGGCAAAATTCCGGCGAACCAAGGCTCGAGTGGATCCGGAGAGAGGTGGGGAAGGATCAGTGAGGAGAGGGGAGTGGAATGGTGTGAGTAGTTGGTGCGGGGGAGGGATCCTTTTATAGGGCGACGAGGGGACCGAGCGGCACAACGGCGAGCTCACCGGTGACGCTGGTACAGGCAGCTAGAGGCATGGGCGGCGTAGGCGGACGATGGCCTGCTTCCTGGCGGTGCTCTACAGCGTAAATGCGTGGCTAGGGGCGGTGGCGTTTGGTCGGGAGAGTCCCGCTCTCTGGGAGACAGAGGTGGTGCTCGACATGGCGCACGGCGACTATGGGTCGCGCGGCGGCGCACGGCCATGTCTGGCGGGGTGCTGGGGTCGAGGCGGAGCGGTGTGCGAGATTTTATGTAGAGTGGCGGTCTGCAGTGTGCTGGCGGCTGACGCGCTCTGGCGCGCTCTGGCGAGCTCACAGAGAGACTGGGTGGCAGCGCTGAGGTGTGGTCTAGGGCCTGGGGGTGATCGAGGGGTGGACAGGGAGTGGCGATAGGGTTGGGCAGAGCTAGTGGTGGTGCTGGATTGGTGTTGCGTGGTTTGTGGCGCTCTGTCCACGATCGGCCGGCGGGGACCACAAAGTGGCGGCGCTCCACTGCTACTCTAGGCCGGTTAGTAGCTTAGTTAGGTGCTGGTTAGAGTTAGAGGGGACAAGGGGACCAAATGGAGCCCAATTACTCGACAAAGCAATGATCATTGAATAGTAATAGTTAGGCAGAAATTTTGTGCATGCCACCTGTTCGACACAATGGCCGCATGAACTCAAGTTCGGAATTTTTGGATGAATTTTGTTGGGTTTGCTATACACATGCTTAAGCCTTTGTGGTTGATTGGGATTTAAAAATGGAGCTCATTTGAGTGGTTTTTGAATAAGTGTGATCTTCTCATATGAACTACATTCAATTTTCAAATGCCATTTAAAATTAGTGTTTGAAAGATTTTGTCAGATCACAAGGTGGCCCTTGGTACATCATTACATGTACTAGCAAGGGGTGCAAGGATCCATATTTGTTTCTATTAGGTTTTGAGTTCTAGGAATAGCCAAAGTAGGCATGGTAGTTAAAATGGCACAAATGACCATTTCTTTCTTTTATTCATTTTGATTTGTTTTTCTTTGGGATTTGTTTGGGAATGATCTAGATGATGTTTATTTCACCTAAGAATCATTTTACAAGCAATGGATCACTTAATCATGGCAATTCAAAACAACTCCTAATTTAAATGCACACCCATATGAATGCTTTAATAATTTTAATTGAAAAAGTTTTTGTTAACCCAAATTTTGATGACTTGGATCTTAATAGCCTTGGATTAATGTTTTGGGATGTTATACCATACGGCAAACAAACATACCACACATTATTCAATTCAGTGGGTTTTGATAGATTGAGATAGTAGCAATTGGAATTACTTAAATTGCGTTTGTGGAATTTCCTTTAGGTTTCATTTGCCAAGACCACTTAATAAAGGGGTTTGGAACTAAGGCTTGGTCCTGAATGATATAAATATAGAAAAATGATATAAATAGATAGGTATTGATAAAACAAGCCCACCAAAAGTGGTTCCTTGATTTTATCAATTTTCTATATTTAATTATGATTTTTCTAGTGAAATAACCTCTAGTTTAGGTGAATAAATCACCATAAAAGATATGGAGCTCCATTAAATATTTCCTCAGAGGGTGATCGGTATATTTGAGTTTTTGATATTTGACAGTTGGAAACACGTCAAAATAATTACCAGTATGCCCTTGGGAAAATCCCACAGTCAGTTTTGTAGTCAATTTGTCTTTTTAACCAACTTTATTTTACAGGTCCAAATGATATGAGGCCAAGTATAGTGGGTAGGTATTACAAATACCTTTCAGTAGAAATTGGAATTAGTATTTTTGGAGTTGCTAAGCTTCTGAAATGATTTATCTAGTGAATATAGCACATACATAGGTATTTAATTCATTAAAATTCAACAGAGGATCAATAAATCTTGAAAACATGGGCTTTGGTTAATCTTGATGTATCACACCACTGATAATTTGCAACAACTCAAAAGGTTCTATAGATCAGTCTAGGGAATTTTCTAAAGACAGAGAAGACTTTTTTTGTTATTTTTGTTACAAGCAGAATATAACCCCACTTGGCATGATATGAATACTCACTAGTAGGCATATCAAATACCTATCATAGGGACTTTGGTTCAACCCATTTGGTTCTGTATAGGTCAATGAGAAATTTATTTAGTGAAAAGATACCTTTTTGTAAATTTAATGCCAGAAAATAATGAAGTTTATTTTTGGCAAAAGACCAGTTCTGCATGTTGCACAAAACATGTAAGAACCTAAAAGAATTTAGAACTAGGATATTTGTGTTGGTTTTCATTTTTGAAACTATTTGAACTAACATGGATATATAGTAGATCTATAATTTAGAGATAAAAGAAAAAGGGCATGGAGGAGCAGCGGGCCGGATCTGGATAGATCTGGGCCGGTCCGCGGCGATTGAGGCCCAGTAGGAGGGCAACGAGTGCGGGAGGCGCGGGATCTCCTGCTTGAATCGGCCAGGTGCACCCCGCTCGTCAGTGACTCAGTAGAGAGAAGGGGTATAGGGCGACGGGGGCCGTTGGATCAAGGCATGATCGACAGCGTAGGGTTGTCGTCTTCCTCAGACGCGGCGGCGGCGAGGGAAACCCTAGGGAGGGTATGACGGGGCACGGGGAGGCTTACCCAGGGTTTCCTGGAGCCGGAGATGCGGCAGAGGTGACGCGGTGCTCCATGGGGACCTCGGGGATGGGCGGCATGACCTGGTTTGCTTCCGGAAGAAGGGCTTGCGAGAGAACCCGGTGGCGTCTACCTTTAGTGCTCGCCGGAGCTGTGCCCAGGCTTGTTGCATGTTAGAAATGAGGGCACGATTAGATGCGTAAGAGCAAGGGGAGTTCGATAAGGTGACATGTAGAGAATGGGGAGCATAGGGGAAGGACCTACGCTTGAAACTTGGTCATGGCCGAGAGTTCTTCTTCTCTCTTTCTCTCGGCATGACAGGGAAAGGGAGGGCGAGTGGTTTACAGGGGAGGTGAGTGGGGGTTAGAGGAGGCAAATGAGAGGCAGAGAGGCACGGGGGTGGCCTCTGGCCTATTTAAACCGGGAAGGAAGGGTCCATGGTGGACATGGTTTAGACAATGGCAAAGGAGGGGTGATGGTCGTTGATAGGGCCTCAGGGGCAGTGGAGGTAAGTGTGTGGAACACTCTGGCATGCCCGTACTGTGGCAAGAGGCAGAGAGGATGGAGAGGCCTCTCTCTCCATTGCTTCGGGCAAAACAAGGAAATGGCTAGGGAGAGGGCTAGGGCTAGCTTGGGGGCTGCTTGGTGGGGTAGTAGAGTGCTTCAGGGTCCTGGTGTCGAGTAGGGTAGCAGAGAGGAGGGCAGTGGCAGCTGCATTGAAATAAAAAGGGGTAGGACATAACCTAGCCTTTGTCTCCCCTTCAAACAAGCACAAAGGACAAGAGGCCAGTTGTGCTATAGTGACCAGCTACAGTGCTACTACCAGAGAGGGTGGAGTTGCTATGGAGAAGTGTTGGGAAAGTTTGGATGGGGTTTGGAGGTGATTTGCTTAGTGACCTTCTTTTATGGTCAATTTAGCCATAATGGATGATTATGAAGAGAGGTTCTAATCTTTGGTCTTGACAAGGTGATATAATGATGCTGGTAGCTAGATATGGTCATGGGATACCTTCATGAATTATTAGAATTTTTTCAAAGGACTTTTAGTCCCCTTAAAACCATTTATTCAAAAAGTGCAAAAGTAGTTTCTAGAAGCTCATTTGATATTTTTACTTTCGACCAGATTGGCTTTTGATGTGAGATGGTCCTAAATATTAATTCACACTATGGGGATTTTCCCAAGATTTATTGGAGAATAAAAGTATTTAAAACAATTATTATTTCATTTCAGCCATTTAAGAAAATGGGAAAAAAGAAATAACAAAACCCTTCAAAAATATTTATTTTTGAAGTTGGAAGGTAGGGTATGATATATATGCCTCCAATGTTTTCCAAGTTGGTAAGGTGTTTTAGCAAAAACCAAACTTTCCTTTATGGAAGGAGTTTGGAGGTTTTGCCCATTAAATTAATTAATTAGTTTTTGAGCCATAATAATTATGGATAGTATTTGATAAATACTTATAATCATGGTATATGATGTACACAAGGTGTATCTAGCATTTGCATTATTGGATTTTGGAGATCCAACTTGATTTGGAAGAGAAACAGGGGATAAAGCATCTTGGGCAAGGTTATTTTTATGCCACCAAAACCTGGTTGCATCTTGGAGCTCAAAGCTCACCTTGGGTCATGGGCTATATGGATAGATAGACCAAGTGATGTAGATCACCATGGTATAGAGGTTTGAGGTTTATCATGGTTGATCTCTCCAAAGATTGATTCCAAACTTTGAATAAAATAAGCGTGCCAAAGCAGGTTATTAAATAGCCTTCAACACCTTGTGGGTTTTGAAGCACAAGGATCCATTTGGAACAAGTGAAGTAGGTATTGCTAGACCTTTATTAATACAACACAATCATGCAAAGAGTTGGTCCAAAGGAGGTAGGATGAAGGGGTGAGCTTTTGACCAAGTAGGCTAGTTGATAAGATTTGCAGGAAAAGTTATTTTCTTGCCTGCAAAACCATCAAGAACAAATGTGTTGAAGGATGGTCTATCCAAGGGAAAGAGTGGGCCTTGGTAGTCCTTAAAATGGTCTACAAGATTTTTCAATTGCATTACCAAAAATGCACAAGGTTTGAGAAAGGGAGGCATTTAAAGAAGTGATGTTGAAACAGTTTCTAGACTTTGTCAAATTTAGCAGATCTAGGGTTTTTGACTAGAATATGAGTGGGAATGTTTTTGAGGGTTTGCAAGGTATCAAAGCATTATCAAGTGGGTGAGGCTAAAGTGTATATTGGGTAGAATAGATCCATGCTTGATATTGGTCTTCACTGACTTGGAAACTGCTAGAATGGATCACTTCAGAATTGATTTGCTTAAGGGTTTTAGATGATCACCTAGTGGCCAGAGGTTAGATCCATCTTGTATTCTTGCTTAGGGTTTGGTGATCTTAAGGTAGCTTGATCCTAGAGGATGATCTCCTAAAGTAGCTCATACTACTTCTAAGCTGGCCCTCCCAAAATCCCAGGCTTCTATCCCACGCCCTCACCTCCACGACCACAGCGCGCACCGCCCGGCGGCAATTCCACGGCTGTCGGAGCCGCTTCATCGATGCCCACCCCATCGGATCTAGTTCACCGGGTCTCTCTGCCACTCCACCAGAGTTGTGGTCTTGCTGACCGCGCCTATGGCGTCGTCGACCGCCCACGCTCTGCTTCCCTGCAGCCGAAAGCTACCCAAATGTACCGGAGAAGCTTCACCATTGTCCACCAGACAGGATCTAGTTCAACAAGTTCCATGTCCACTGCTCCAGACCAGCTACACGGTCATCACGGTTGACTGCACCGGCATCGACCACCCAAGATCTGCTTCCCCGACACCAACAACCACCGCAACCGCAGCACCCTCGGTGACCTGGACGTCACTCGCACGGTACCGACGATGCTTAGACGCCTCTCTGACCAAGGTAACCAAATCTCTAACCCATTTTTGTTTTTTCAGCGGTATAGCAGGTTCAAGCCTGTAGGAGTGAAGTGCATTTTTGTAATCGTGCTAGTACATGCAAGTCATTGGGCACGCCCGTTCTTCATGCTAGTACATACAATGTCATTAGACATGTTCTTTTGCATTCGCTGCTCTAAAAATTTCAAGTCATGCACATGTCTATTATATTGTCATGCACATGTTCTTATCTTAGCTGCTCCGTACACCAGTAATTGCCTGCTATTGTTTAGTTCTTGCAAAATGTAATGTCAGTGGAAAATATTAGTGTGGATTCCCTGCTCCACAGTTACTGACTCTATCTGGTTATTCCTGAGCTAAGTTCCTGCTATTATTTCCTCCCTGGCATCGTTCTGCTATCCTGTAGTACCCGTTCAAACTCTTCATACTAGTTCGATTATAATTTTGTTGTTGCCATCTGGTTCTTCAAAAGCTGCAACACTAACTATTTTATTTTTCTTTGTGTAGAGCTCAAAAAGGCAACACTGAACATGTTGGTTTGCACAGCCTACAGGTCCACCAGCGATGCCATTATATATTTCTATATATGGTGTTGGTTCGTCCTAATCAACGGCATAATTATTCTTTACTATATAGTTCATTCATGTTTTCTATTCCTGCTCACAAGTTCTGGTATGCTGTGGTTATAATTTCTATGTGGTTCATTCTTAGCTACGACAGTAACTGCATGCCATTGTGTAGCTCACGCAAATTCCGAGTCACCCAACGACTCTTGCATTCCAGGAGATACCATTGCTTCCATATATATTTGCTGAAATGACCTGGCTAGTTTATACTGAAATTCTAAGAAACACTTTGTTTGATTGCTCATTTCATTGTTGGCATACTTGTCTAATGTTTGTTTGTCATGTTCTACAGGTTCACAAGCCACACCATTATATCTTGTATCTAGTTCTGGTTCGTCCTAGGCACCGACATAACTATCCTCTACTATATAGTTAATTCATGGTTTGCATTCCTGCTCTACATGTTCGTATTATGCAGTTATAATTCCTATCTGGTTCATTCTTAGCTATGAGTAGTTTGTCTTCTTTGCTGTATTAACTTGTTATTAGTTAGTTTCAGACTGCAATTATTGCTATCGCCACCAAAGAGGGGACTGCAAGATCATGTCTCAAGGTGGTTTTCCAATGTAGCTATCACACTCAAAGGGAGATGCAGTTGATGGATTGAGAAAGCAAATCGAGGACTATGCTATCAACTTGATTGGCAACTGAAATGCTCAATTTTCTTTCCCTTTTGTTCATATTATGTAATATTTTTAAGAAGTTTGCAGCTGATGTAATGTCTAGATAACTCGCATAGGCCATGTAGGAATTTAGTTGACACCGTCCACGAATGGCGGTACCATAACTGCGCCAGCCAGGTCGATCAAGTAACTGGATAGGGTTTTGTTATTTGCCCTTCTTTTATTGCGCCTTCCATGAACAGTAAAATATGATCGCTAATTATACTCCTTTTATGATATTTGCATGGCCTTCAGAATTACCGAAACAGTAATGGCAACTAGGTAGAACAGTAACAGGCCAAAACAGTAACAGGTCAAAACAGTAACATGCCAAAACAGTAACAGTCTAGAACAGCAGCATGCCAGAACAATAACAGGCCAGGACAGTAACAGTCTAAAACAGTAATAGGCCAAAACAGTAGCAGGCCAAAACACGAGCAGACCAAAACAATAGCAACCCAACATAGTAACAGGCTAGAATAGTAATAGACCAGAAAAGCAACAAGCCAGAACAGTAACAAGCATGAACAGTAGCAGGATAGAACAGTGGCAACAAGCATAGTAACGGGCCAGAACAGTAAAGGACCGCAACAGTAACAGACATGAATAATAGATGGCCAGAATAGTAACGATCCAGAATAGTAAAAGGCCAGAACAGTATCGAACCTTCTCAAAAGTGGGTCGTTCTTAGGTGGCCCAGGACGAGCTATGCGAACAGTGACATGCTGACCGTGGGCCTTAATAGTATCGGGTCTACTTAACGCAGGCTTTTAACGGGCCACACAGTATTCGAACAGTGTGGGCTTCTATAGGCCGTAACAGTAACGGGCCTGACATTCTCGGGCTGCTGCTGGTTGCTTCTTTTGGGCTCATTTCAAACAGTGCAGGACAAAACAGTAACGGGCCATAATCTTATTGGGCTCCCCTTATGGGCCGGCCCACTTAATTATTAGCAGGCCTTGGATGGGCCTGGCTTCTACCATGGTTTTTGTGGCTGTTAACGGCGGTAACTAGGCATTAACGGTGTTTGCCACGTGGCATTTTGCATGACATCAGCAGTCAACACGGTTGGCGAACAGATCTACGATAGAACACGTTTTCGTGGCTGAAGGGCGATCCGCCATGGTCAGGAAAAACCGCGGTAGATTCTTTTGTGATGGGGCTTTTACCATGATGGGCATCCGTCGTAGCAGACTTTTTAGCCACCAAAAAGGGCCTTCAACCACCAAAATCGTCCGTTGTAAAAGCCAACTTTTCTTGTAGTGATAGCGTAGTGATGAGTGCATATTTGCATCATGTTTTATGTTATTATTTTGCATTGTAGATGTAGGATCTTGGTATTTTACAGCGCTCGTGTGCACATTTTATGTCTGTTTTCACCAGGATCGGGACAGATGATGAATCCAATGGATACAATTCTTGGAGAAGTTGTACTATGGAGAAAATGAGTCAAAAAACGTAAATCGCTTATTTGAGAAATATTAATAATACCAGAAGAAAAACAGAAGCGAACAAGCGAGGCAGAAGGTTCAACGACCAACTATATGACCGGAGGACATTTTCCGGCCGTATAGCTCTGGCCGTATAGTTGGCGCCGCCTCCGCCTCGTCAAATAGTTTCACCCTGTGCAATTGGTTCGAGGAGACAACACACAGAACACCTAGAAATCGCAGAAACATCACCTCCGGAAGGCATCTAGAGGGGGAACTCATCCACAAGGATCCATCTTCGCCCTCTGCAGATCCGGGAGGCTAAGGCATCGATCTTCATCAACCACCGCTGCATAACCACCATCTCCATCCATCCCATCAACATCTTGTCTAGATCTTGTTGTAATTCCCGTACTCGTTGTGGATTTATACAAGTACTATTCATCTATGATTGTTTCCATTACCATTGCTATGGTGTTGATTGCCTCCATGTCTGAGTAGATCATTAGTTCTTGGGGAGATGGACAAACTCTAGTATGAGATTGAAATAAGATAAAGTCTATTATGATATTCATCATTGTGACCATGTGTTAGATTTTCTCTATCTTGATGTTGAGAGAAGTCAACCTCTCAATATTTGCCTCTCATGGGGACTTGATGGAGAGAACTATTAGTTGGTAGACGAAGGTGTGCTACCACTTATAGTGACTACAAAGCTATTGGCATCCCTTACGTATCAACTTGGGAAACCGAGGAAACTCACGGAACACTATCCATGCCATGGGATACGTCCTGCGGGATTACGTCCCTTAATAGCGCAGTAACTCGATTGATGTCGATTGCTGACTAATGTGTTATGAGGATGATGTGAGTAGCGGTTGCTGCCTAATTGTCCAAATACAGAGTTCCTGTCACACATACATAGTTGATAATGTTCATGATAATAATCTTTATCTTAGATCCTTGTAATACTAGTGGTGTATCCGCTACTCCCTGAGAACACTTTTTCCCTATTGCAGTTCCAATCTCTCTTACATACATGATACTTACTTTCTATATTAAGTTATTTTACTTTACTTTATTATTGCTCTTATACCTAAAACCCCAAAACACCTTTTGACACAATACTCGCATTTTATCTTGTTACTTAGAACTTAATCTAGCATTTCTTTTGTAATATTTTATTTCAAGAGTTATTAGACTTCAGACTCCTGCTCCCTGTGGGATCAATGTCTTTATTTCAAAACTAGCTACAAACGATCTGTGCACTTGCAGTCATCATGCAGTAATTCGATTAATGTCGATTGCTAACTGTTGTGGTTATGAGGATGATGTGAGCAGCGGTTACTGCCTAATTGTCCCAATACAGAGTTCATCCCACACATACATAGCTGAGAATGTTCATGATAATAATCTTTATCTTAGATCCTTATAATACTAGTGGTGTATCCACTACTCCTTGAGAACGCTTTTTTCCTATTGTAGTTCCAATCTCTCTTACATATGTGATACTTACTTTCTGTGTTAAGTTATTTTACTTTACTTTATTATTGCTCTTATACCTAAAACCTCAAAACACCTCTTTACACAATATTCGTATTTTATCTTGTTACTTAGAACTTTATTTAGCATTTCTATTGTAGTATTTATTTTAAGAGTTATTAGACTTCAGACTCCTGCCCCCTGTGGGATCGATATCTTTATTTTGAAACTAGCTACAAATGATTTGTGCATTTGGAGTCATCGGTAGGAGAGTTTATGGGAACGAGGAGAATCCTCAAATTGCGGGACCAGACGCTGAAGTTTGTCCCATCAGTTTTGAGCTTTTCTTTCTCAAGGAAAGGGCCAAGGTTGAAAGTGGGGCGAGACATCTACAATGGTATTTGCAAAGTAATAAACCTTAATGTTCATAATATGGGTTCTGTTAAATACCAGAACTCCCACTCAAACGAACACCCCTCAACATTCATTTAGTGACTACACGATCCCTTTACACCGCATAATTCCCGACCATCATAGCCTTTGATGCGGCTGCCAGGGTAGATATCACCATATCGATCATATCTCCACGTGACTCATGTTTAATCTTTCGGTCATATGTGTTTTGAGGCCATGTATGTACATGCTAGGCTCGTCAACTTTAACCATAGTGTATTGCAGTGCATATATGGCTTGCACCCACCGTATGCGAACATCGATGCGTTTGCACCCAATCATCACAGCCTGCTCCACAATGATGGACTTTCTTGGGGGTGCACACTTGTGGGAGAACACGAACATTCGAAATATAGTAGAGGGATTATGTTATTATGCTACCGTCATAGTCTAATACTAGCACAACAAGATTCACACAACAATTAACATCTAATGTAAATAGTTTATGTGATATGTGGTCGTTGTCGCGCCTTGATATCCATCGAGTGCACCAGCATCTGCACCAAGTTCATGGTGCCACCTTGCCTTCAGCTATTCATCCCATAAACACTTACCTAAACCACACATATTTATTTCAAGAGTTATTAGACTTCAGACTCCTGCTCCCTGTGGGATCGATGTCTTTATTTTGAAACTAGCTACAAACGATCTGTGCACTTGCTTATATCAGATTTAAAGATTTACTACGTCTATGTCCGTATCATGATTTACCTGAATGGTATTTATCGCATATCTTTTATGGCGGTTTAATTGAACCTAATAAAATTGAAATAGACTCTTTCACAGAAGGAGCCTTTATGAATCTTCCTATACCTAAATCTTGGGCTTTACTTAATAGAATTCGTGATCATAGAGTTTCATGGAATTTTGGTCTAGGAAGTGAAGGAGGCGAGAAATAGAACATGATTGTATTCATGACTACAATAAAAAAGTCCATGTTAAAGAATTATCTAAATAAATTTACTTGGATTCAGATCTTGTGTTGCAAGTTGTTAAAGCTTTTACAGAACATATTAAAGCTCCAAAAGAGGGACCGTTCAAGTATGATCCACCACCCATACCTGAGAAGAAAAGAGAAGATAAAGCAACACTGGCCTCTTTAGAACCAATAAATGAAATGCCTTTTCCTAACACTACACGAAAGCATATTCTTAAATATGAACAGGTCAAAGCAGTACAGGATAAAAAGGAAGAAGAAAGTATGCCAGAAGTCGTGGAACATCTGGGGGAAACCAAAATATGAAAAGGTAACCAAGGAAGCAATTATGGCTATGTACGCACATTGTAACATAGTTGAACTTGATGAAGAGACTTTCGTATTGGTTGAAGGTAAAATATATGGTTAAGCCTATTCTTCCTTGCATATTTAAAGAAACCTCGCATTACGGTTTATGTGATCTTGGCACCGAAGTTAATGTTATATCTTATGATTTCAATTAAGAAATTAAATAAGAAATAGAACCGGCTACAATTGAAAATACTGATATGACAATTATGTTAGCCAACAAAAATCTTAGAATTCCAATGGGAATAGTTGAAGATTCAACTATCACAATTGGCAATAAAAACTTTCCCATCGATTTGGTAGTTGTTGATATGCCAGCTGACACTCTTTGCCCTATTATATTTGGAAGAAACTATTTGGGTGATATAGGTGCCTATGTCAATTTCAAGAAGGAGATTGTGTCTCTTAAGATTGGGGGACGGAAAATAAATTCCATTTTCCAAATTTAAAGACGGGCCTCCACAAATACAAGATGATGAAGAAGAGAAAACTATTGAAGAAATGGCGGCTCTTTTCTTTGGTAATCAAGAAGAAGAAATAAATGAAGATCCAAATTATGAAGAAATAGTTATGGAGGACAAGTCCCTAGGAGAACTAGAAGATGAATTTGATTCACTTCCCATAATGGGACTGATACGTCCATTTTGCATCACTATTCTATGTCATAATTCACTGTTATTCATTGATATATTTCGTATTGAGAGGTGATACTATGTTATTTCATCTGTTTTTGCATGGTTGATGACTTTTGGAGCATGGACCGCTGCAGTCAGGACTGATGGAAAAGGTGTTGTTTGGAGGCAAAATTCGCGAAGATTAGAAAATCCGGGAAAATATACGGAAAATCCTATTTTTCCAGAAGACGAAGGAAGCCAGAAGGGGGGCTAGAGATGGGCCACAGGGGGCCCACACCACCCCCTGGCGTGGTCCAGCCTAGGCCACGCCACCAGGTGGTGTGGCCACCCTGGTCCACCCCTGGCACTCCCCTCTGCCGTATATTATCCTCCCGAAACCATAAGACTCGAAGAGCGACCACAGAAATATTCCGCCGCCTCTGCGGGGCGGAAAACACCGAGAGAGAAAGATCTCTCCAGCAGACAGATTTCTGCCAGGGGAATTCCTTCCCGGAGAGGGGAGATCGTCGCCATCAACACCACCATCAAGCTGGACTTCATCGGGATCATCATCATCATCACCATCATCATCACCATCAGCACCCTCATCACCATCTCCATATTGGTGTACAATTGAGTTGAATCTTGCATAGTTCATAGGGGAAACTTTCCCGGTGTTGATTACTCTTTGTAGTGATGCTATTGAGTGAACCATTGAATTATTGTTTATGTTTAGATTGTTATACATCATTATTCCATCTCTGATCATGATCCATATGATGTCTTGTGAGTAGTTCGTTTTGTTCTTGAGGACATGGGAGAAGTCATGTTATTAGTAGTGGAGTTGTGTTGAGAAAGATTCAATAGTTTGATATTTAAGTTGTGGTGTACTTCTTATAGTGGTGTCATGTGAACGTCGACTACATGACAATTCACCTATATGGGCCTAGGGGAATGCATTGTGTATATGGATACTAATCGTAGGGGTTGCCAGAGTGACAGAAACCTGAACCCCCGTTAGGAAACCATTGCACAAGGGACGTAAGGGTCTTAGAGTTTAAAGCTGTGGTTAGGTTTCTACCTTAATTACTTTCTTGTACTTACGGATGTTTGCAAGGGGTATAATCACAAGTATGTATTAGTCCTAGGAAGGTCGGTACATTAGCATAGGTTCACCCACACAACACTTAGCAAGCTAAAGAAGATTAATCAACTATATGAAGCGAAAGCACTTGACAGTCTTCCCATGTTTCCTCAAGAATGTTTGGTCATCTTAAGTAATACAACCGTCTTGTCCTTTGCTGCATAAAGGATTGGGCCACTTGCTGCATTTATTACTACTGTCTTTTATTACTCGTACTTTGTTTACTTGCTTTATCAAAAAACCCTAAAAATCCGTTTGCTAAGTATTTGCAGAGAATTCCTGATCGATACCACTAGCCAGCACCTTCTGCTCCTTGTTGGGTTCGACACTCTTACTTATCGAAAATACTGCGATACACCCCCTATACTTGTGGGTCATCAAGACTATTTTCTGGCGCCGTTGCCGGGGAGTGAAGCGCTATTGGAGAGTGGAACTGGTAAAGGAAACTTCTACTGTGAGTATTGTTTACTTCTGTCAGTTCCTTTATTTTTGTTATGGATAATTCGCTGAGTTTCTTATTTGGTAATGCTACTACCACTACTAAGGTAGTAGATAAGCCACCACCTGCTGAGAATGATGTTTTTAAAATACCTACAAGAATTATTGATCGTGTTATGGATAATTATTATGTTGGGGATGGAACTATCCATCCCGGTGATCATTTGTTCTTTATACACGAATTATGCGGGTTGTTCAAGTGTGCAGGTATTACTACAGATCAAGTTAAGAAGAAGTTATTCTCATTATCGCTGAAAGGAAGAGTTGAGGAATGGTATAAGATGCTGAAGAATGGTCAAGCTCTAGAATGGGAGGAAATAGTGCCTCTCTTTTATTCAAAGTTTTATCCTCCTAGTGAGATTCATAAAGATCGGAATCAAATATACAACTTTTGGCCTCTTAATGGAGAGAGTACAGCTCAAGCTTGGGGGAGATTGAAGTTACTAATGCTCAAATGTCCCATTCATGAGCTCCCCAACAATATTATTATCAATAACTTTTATGCAAGGCTCCCTCTACATGACAAGGATTTATTGGATGCTTCTTGTGCTGGATCATTCACTCGCATGGAAGAAGAAGCTAAATGGGATCTTCTGGACCGTATTCAAGACAATGCTGAAGCTTGGGAGAATGACAAAGATAGAAAGTCAGGTATAAATTATGATTATGAATGCATTGAATCTTTTATGGGAACTGATGACTTTCAAAATATTAAAAATGCTTATGGTCTAGGCTCTCAAGCTATTGCTTCTTATTTTAAGGCTTTTGCTTCCTACATTGAAGTGCCTAAAAAGAAGTGGAATAAGTATCATGAACCTTATAAAGATGTTGCTAAGAGTGTTCCTGCAAGAAATATTGAAGTTTATACTACTAATCATGTCTTACCTAAACCTTACATTGAGAAAATCCCTTTCCCATGTAAGATAAAGGAACATTCTATGATAGCTAGAATGGTTGATGAAAGTATGAATGAAGCTGTTGAACCTGATAAACAAATGGTTGATGAACCTATAATAGCAAATGTGAAAGACTTTGTTACTACATATGAAGAAGAGGGACACACTATCCTTTGTAAGGATACCTCTAATATTATTTCACAAAGTAGTGTTATGAGAGCTAGTATTCCTGTGTTTTCTGTTAGAATAAGTGATCATTGCTATGATGGTCTTTGTGATAATTATATTGTTAATTTTATGCATGATACTAAAAGTTACTATGAAAGAGGGAAAAGTGTTCGTATGCATCTCAATAATATCAAGTTTCCTCGTTTTATGCTGAAAGTTTTTATGTTGCATTTCTTTTGCCTTCCTATGCAAGTAGCCTCTGGTTTCAACAACTTGTTTGTTTAAAAAATTCCCTTGCATAGGAAGTGGGTTAGACTTAAATGTGTGTATTTTTGCTTCTTAATGCTCTCTTTCACTTCAATTCATATTCCTATGTGAGCATCTTCAAAATTATCACGCCCATCTTAATGGCTATAAAGAAAGAGATTTTTGGGAGACAACCCAGTTTGTTTTTGTTTCTTTGAGTCTTGGAAGTTATTACTTCGGTAATAACCGCTCCTTATCCGTTTTGTTTGGTTTTTGTGTCAAGATCAACCTCTAATGAGAGAGAAGTAAGATCTGGGGAAGTTGTTATCCCGAAACAGATTTTTGTGCTTCACCGTAAAATTCGTGAGAGATCTCTGTATGTCGGATTGAGCTGTAATTGTTTGTGCTTCTGCCCCAGGTTGTTATTTAACTTTCATTAGTTTTGCACTTTTTGATTTGAGCAACAGAAGATTTTTGAAAAAATTGATCTTTACCTGCTGGTCTGTTTTGACATATTTTGCCACTCTTGCATTTGCTTCTTTATTCGATTTCCTTTTGAATTATTTTTGGGTTTTCAGAAGGAGTTGCTACAGTAGCTTATGTTTTGATGGTTTTCAGTTGAAGTTGGACTCAAAAGGTTTTTCACTTCATATATACTAATGTTGCTAATGAGAACTGTGTGAAGTTTTGTGTGAAAGAAATTTCCAGGAAGTGGAGATAATGGTGTAATAAGGAAGAGAAAGGTTTTATGACTCCGGTAATAAGAGTATGAAGATGAAGATATTGATGTTATTCAAGTGATGACTCCGGAAGAATCTACTAGATACCAAATTCAGAAACCTGCAGAGTCTGTTTTCAAATAGGTAATAGTTCTGGTAAGGAAAGTTCCGCGAAAATACAATCCAACTATATTTTTGCAGTTTTCAGTCAATAAGGGAAGCTACGAAGCGAAAAAGTGATGGAAATGGAGCCAGGGTGGCTCACACCACCCTGTGGTGCGGGCCCACCCCTGGCCGCGCCACCAGGTGGTGAGTCCACCCCGGACTCCGCCTCCAACTCGTTTTCTCCCAGTACCTTCCTTTTGTTATGAAACTTCGTAATATATAATCCCCCAGATCCCCCGAGATTCGTATATCATGTTTTCGTCGTGTTTTTGTTTCGATCTGTTTCTGCCAGGAACTATTCTTGAAGCTTTGAAGCACAATGGTGTCCGCCAAGGATAAGGGGAAGGAGCCTATGGAGGAAGATCTCCAAGACCCCAAGCAGGGGCTGGTACCTTTAGTCTCTTGCCCTGCATCAACGGAAGCCCTACGAGTCACTAAGGAGTTCTGCGATAAGTACCGAGACTTGAGGAGGAAGGTGGACATGCTTCAATGGGAGAATAATAGGCTTCGCAAGATGCTGGAAGATTTCCTCACGTCAACTAAGAAAATATTACCACCACCACCGAAGGAGTAACTCGTCATCAGGTTTGGCATCCCCTTGGTTTGTTCCAAGCTTGGGGGAGTGCCGCGGTATCACATCACTATCTTCTATCTTTTTGCCTTATTAGTAGAGTCATATCATGAATAGAGAAGTTATTATATGGTATGGTTTGCATTATGGAAGTGTCCTCTCTCTCGTTAGATATGTATCCCTTGGTGTGAGTTGCCGTTATGGAATATTAATGAGAAGTTCTATCATTCACTCTTTTTCATAGCTGATATTAGTTTTCAATTCGTGGTTATATGATTGATCTTGTTGTTAGTACTGGTATCACTTTGGGATCATTGAGTTAATTTAGTTGGTTTTGGCAAACCTGACTTGGTCAGTAGCAACACTATTTTTGAGAGTTGAATGAAAAAGATAAAAGTAACTCTAAAGAAAAATAATTTCATCGTCTTTCTTTCTTGATTTGCTCATGAGTCTAGTATTCTCTAGTTAAGATCTTTTGTGCTTCCAAGGAAGATTGCATGTTTGTCTTTATCACTTGTATGTTTGTTTGTTTCCTTCAACTCTTATACTTGCTACCCAGCCTTGCTAGCCAAAAACCTGTACTGAGAGGGAATTCTTCTCTTGCATCCACTTCCTTTAAACCAAACCCATGCCATTTGAGTCCACCATACCTACCTAGTAGCATTATTGCTATTCCAAGTAAATTCTCGTTTTATCTACCTCCCAAATTAAACTTATTATGTGAAAATTAGTGATTAAAGCTCTCATGAACTTGATGGAACACTTTACTTTTCTTGCATTTAATAACCTGAACCATTGGGTCCTTCTTTGTTGCGTATATGCTTGCGCTTTAGGAGTTGAAGTTAGCAGAACCATGTATCATGGGGAACGCTTTCAACACTGCCATGGTACTTTGTACCTAGTTGATATCATGATTCTTTTGCCTATGGATCCCGGTGGTGTGAAATAAAAGGGGAATTTGTAAGATCATGGAGTTCATATGTGTGTTAGAGAAACGCCTGGGCCGCTAGCCTAAGCCATGCCTAATCATGGTGGAAACTTGCAGCATAACTATAGTGAGCATTCTATGAAGCATCCTCAATAAAAACCTATGCAAATAGCAAATAAAAAGATCGTTGAGATGCTCACTGTCTGCTTGCCTTGTCGTTTTGATTATGGCATAGCTCATGTGTCATGTGCAAGGGGTACCCCGTTGGTGGTTCTCAATGATACACGTGTATTTACAATGAAAAGAGCTTACTCGTGACTGAAGTTGAGTAGCATGAGGTTCGGTACTCATAAGTAAGGGGCATGAGATTTCAACTTATAACTTGTCAAGCATATCCTCTTAGTTGTGTCACTTTAACCTTAATCACCTAAAGATGCCTATGATAGGGACAATGAGAGCTGAAAGCTGGTAAGTATCATAATTTTTGGGAACTCTTTATGAGACTTGCAATCCCTGCTTCGCTCTACGAAGGGCCTTTCTTTTACTTTGTAGTTGAGTCAGTAAACCTATTCCTCTCTATCTCAGCAAGTATTTTGAGTTGTTGTGTTTCATTCATTCTTATGATGATTTATTCAATCATGTTTCTTATGTTCCTTGTTTTGCACATTGCTCTATCTTGGTGTTTACTACTTTGAAAGCTATCATTGAAAAACCAGTTATGTGTGAACTCCAGCAAATTATCAAACTATTCTTCGACCAAGAGATAAGTTTGCCATTACCAATTATGATTCACTTTATGTATCTTTATTGTGTTTCCTTTACTTATTGCAAGTTAAATTATATAATAGTGAGTTGTCTTCTATTATAATCTATGTATTGATGAATGTTATGCTTCTTGTCTGTATTCTTTTATCAACTCTTCACTCCATAAACCTGAGGCCATGTTTATTGAGCTCAGTTTCGCTTGGGGACAAGCGAAGTCTAAGCTTGGGGGGAGTTGATACGTCCATTTTGCATCACTATTCTATGTCATAATTCATTGTTATTCATTGATATATTTCGTATTGAGAGGTGATACTTATGTTATTTCATCTGTTTTTGCATGGTTGATGACTTTTGGAGCATGGACCACTGCAGTCAGGATTCTGATGGAAAAGGTGTTGTTTGGAGGCAAAATTCGCGAAGATCAGAAAATCCGGGAAAATATACGAAAAATCCTATTTTTCAGAAGACGAAGGAAGCCAGAAGGGGGGCTGGAGATGGTCCACAGGGGGGCCACAACACCCCCTAGTGTGGGCCAGCCTAGGCCGTGCCACCAGATGGTGTGTGAAGGAAATATGCCCTGAGAGGCAATAATAAAGTTGTTATTATGTATTCCTTATATATGATAGATGTTTATTTTACATGCTATAATTGTATTGATAGGAAACATCAATACATATGTGTTTAATAAACAAAAATGGTTCCTAGTCATGCCTCTCTTATAGACTAGCTTGTTGATTAACAAGATGATCAAGGTTTCCTGATCATGGACATTGGATGTTGTTAATAACAAGGTCACACCATTGGTGGAATGATGTGATGAACATTCATTCAAAGTATAGCATTACGATCAAGTCATTGTGTTTATATTGCTATAACATCATACGAAGTAATCTTTATCCTTAGACCATGAGATCATGTTAATTGCTAACACCGGAAGAGTATCTTGATAACATCAAACGTCACACCGTAACAGGGTGACTAAAAAGATGGGTTCAGTGCTACGAAGGTGTTATGTTGAGGCTCATGGATCAAGAGTGGAATTTGTCAATCCAGATCACGGATAGATATACTCTGGGCCCTCTCGGTGATATCACATTAGGATAGCTTGCAAACAAGTGATGTGATCACTAGAATGTTATATCACGGGAACGAGAAAAGAGTGCATGTCGGTAATGAGATCAAACTAGGTATGGAGATACCGATAATCGAATATCGTACATGTAATATATCAAGAGACAAAGGGATTTATTTACAAGCATTAAAGGTTCTCACGATCACAGGAGTCATCGTTGAATGTGTAGGAGTCAGTACGGATCTCCAGGTCCCGCTGTTGATTATTGATCGGAGAAGGGTCTCAATCATGTCTGCATTATTCGTGAACCGTAGGGTGGCACACTTAAGAGTTACCGGACACCATTTTGGAGCACATATGTTCCAGACGAAAGAATTGCAAAGCACAGGAATTGTTTCAATAGAAACCAGAAATTGTTTCGGGTGAAATTGCAGAAGGTGGTTCTGCATGTGATATTGAAATATTGCAAGGGGCTATATGTGAATGTTTGTTAATTAAAGTAATTAACAAAATTCTGAATAAATTTAATAAAAGAGTTTTATTAAATGAGAGAGCATTAAATTTGGAGAAACTTAATGCATTTAAAGTGGAGACTTTAAAAGGGAATGTGAAGAGGCATTTTAATGTGGAGGGGTTACCACCACATGAATGGGGGAGGTGAGGGGTCACCCCCCCATGCGCCGGCCATGGAGAGAGGGGGCACCCCCTCCTCCTATAAAAGGCCACCCATTCCCTCCTTCATCCTTACACCTCCTTGTGAAGGATCTCTCTCCCCCTCTAGAATTATTTCCCCATGGTATCGGATTAGCGAGATACATGTTCCCGGTGGCATTTCGTCTGGAAGGAGTTGCTTCTTCCGCTGGATCGCTAGAGCGAGGAGGTGGAGGTTGTCCGGTGGCTTGAACGTGTGTGCGAGTGCGGATGCGCTGCTGAGTTGCGGTGCTCGGACTTCCTCACGATCTTGAGATCGGCAAGTGTACGACTACATCAACCACGAGTTCCTACTCGCTAACAAAGCTCGTTGTCTTCGAGGGTAAGTTCTCTATGGATGTATGTCCACCCGTTTGCTTTGTACCTAGTAGATAGATCTTGGCGTGTAGTTCACACCGTAGGAAAAATTTTGTTTTCTATGCTACGGACCCAATAGTGTGGCCACCCTGGTCCACCCCTGGCACTCCCCTCTGGCATATATTATCCTCCCGAAACCCTAAGACTCGGAGAGCGACCACAGAAAGATTCCGCCGCCTCTGCGGGGCAGAAAACACCGAGAGAGAAAGATTTCTCCGGCAGACAGATTTCTGCCGGGGGAATTCCTTCCCGGAGAGGGGAGATCGTCGCCATCAACACCACCAAGTGGGATCATCATCATCATCACCATCTCCATATTGTTGTAACAATTGAGTTGAATCTTGCATAGTTCATAGGGGAAACTTTCCCGGTGTTGATTACTCTTTGTAGTTGATGCTATTGAGTGAACCATTGAATTATTGTTTATGTTCAGATTGTTATACATCATTATTCCATCTCTGATCATGATCCATATGATGTCTTGTGAGTAGTTCGTTTTGTTCTTGAGGACATGGGAGAAGTCATGTTGTTAGTAGTGGAGTTGTGTTGAGAAAGATTCAATAGTTTGATATTTAAGTTGTGGTGTACTTCTTATAGTGGTGTCATGTGAACGTCGACTACATGACACTTCACCTATATGGGCCTAGGGGAATGCATTGTGTATATGGCTACTAATCGTAGGGGTTGCCGGAGTGACAGAAACCTGAACCCCCGTTAGGAAACCATTGCACAAGGGACGTAAGGGTCTTAGAGTTTAAAGCTGTGGTTAGGTTTCTACCTTAATTACTTTCTTGTACTTACGGATGTTTGCAAGGGGTATAATCACAAGTATGTATTAGTCCTAGGAAGGTCGGTACATTAGCACAGGTTCACCCACACAACACTTAGCAAGCTAAAGAAGATTAATCAACTATATGAAGCGAAAGCACTTGACAATCTTCCCATGTGTCCTCGAGAACGTTTGGTCATCTTAAGTATTACAACCGGCTTGTCCTTTGCTGCATAAAGGATTGGGCCACTTGCTGCATTTATTCCTACTGTCTTTTATTTACTCGTACTTTATTTACTTGCTTTATCAAAAACCCCTAAAAAATCTGTTTGCTAAGTATTTGCAGAGAATTCCTGATCCATACCACTAGCCAGCACCTTTTCCTCCTCGTTGGGTTCGACACTCTTGCTTATCGAAAATACTTCGATACACCCCCTATACTTGTGGGTCATCAGGGACCTCCAACTGATGAGGCTTTTGAAGAGCCAGAAAAGAGAGGGGACGAGGAACTACCACCCCTGGAGTTAAAGACTCTACCAGACAATCTCAAATACAGATTTCTAGATGATACAAATAAATTTTGTGTTATTATTAGTGCTAAACTTTCAGGAAAAGAAGAAAAAGAACTTATGGAGATACTTAAGGAGCATCACAAGGCCTTTGGGTAGTCAATGGATGACTTGAAGGGCATCAGTCCCATGATAGTCGTCCATCGAATATTCATGGAGGAAGGTGCTAAACCAGTTGCAGAATTTAATAGAAGATTGAAGCCTAAAATGAAAGAAGTGGCAAGAAAAGAAATTGTATGCCTACTAGACGCAGGTATAATCTACCATGTTAAAGAAAGTGAATGGGTAAGTGAAATGGATCGTATGGGCACCTAGAGGGGGGGGGTAATAGGTGCTACTTCAAATTTTAATGCCTTTTCAATTTTAGGCTTGACACAAAAGGTAAATTCTCTAGATAGACTATTAGTAAGAATTTCCCTATATGCAAACCTAACTACTAGCGAGTAAAGGCGAGTGGAAAGAGGAACGAGTGAACCATAGTGAAGCACGCGGAGACACGGGATTTGTTTTACCGTAGTTCCTTCCTTGTTAAGGGAAGTACATCTGCGTTGGAGGGGTGGGCGGTACTTAAGACCACCACGCCACAATAGGCCTCACCATGTTCTCCGATGGATCCTGGCACCAAAGGCCTGATCCACCTTTCCACTATAGGAACCCTTCGAGGCGGGAACCGGCGCCTTTACACAACTAGCAGGGCATAACTCCACAACCAAATTGGAGGCTCCCGTAATGACAACAAGCTGCCACAAGAACAAGTTATCAATAACAAAACACAAGATCTAGATATTGACAAGAATACTAGATCGGGGATTTCTCCAAATGAATGGAGAGGAGTTGATGCACTTGATTCGTGATGACAATGTAGATTGTCTCCTCCTTCAATTCCCCCAAAGATCAAAGTCTTCGGGTGGTTGATGTGGGAGATCGAGAGAGAGAGAGAGAGAGCTCTTGCAATGGGTCTGACACTTTTTAAATGAATCAAGAGTTCTGCCTGAAGGGGGTGAAGGGGCTTTTATACCCCCTTCCCCAACTGAGCCGTTGGAGCCTTTGGGGGCCAGATTATCCGGCCCAAGTGAGGGCCGGATTATCCGGCCTGGGGAAAACTCCGCCCCAGACTCGGATTATCCGGCAGATAAACCGCCCCTACTCAGAGCGATGCGCTGAGCCTGCCCTTGAGCGCCTCCTGGGGGCTGGATCCGGCCCCATGCGAAGGCCGGATTATCCGGCCAGGGAAGGAAAAATCGCCCCTATTCGGATTTTCCGGGAGAAAATCCGAACCCACTCCGAGCGTCACGCCTTGGCTGCCTTTGATCGTTTTCTGGGGGCCGGATTATCCGGCCCCATGCGAAGGCCGGATTATCCGGCCCCATGCGAAGGCCGGATTATCCGGCCAGAACCCACTCCGAGCGTCGCGCCTTGGCTCCCTTTGATCGATGAGTTAGGATGGATCATCCGGTCCTTGGTGGGGCGGAGAATCCGCCCCCCCCAAACACCAGAACATTCCCTGCACACTTAGCACACATGAGGAGACTCCACGGTATTGTTATCTAACACTCAAAACACAGGGAACCATGAAATGTTCTTTCAATCTCTCTCTTTTTGGTGTTATATTACAATACTAGGATTTGCAGGATAGTTCTCAAGGCAACAAGATTTAATGAAAGATAAAGACTCCCCCCCAATGTGTGCATACAAACAATTGCAATTGATTACAAATACACACAAGCGGGTAAAAGTCTATATCATTGGAACAAATGTGAAAAGCTCATACCACCGGTAGGGGGATAGAAGCGCCCTCAATACATTATAAGAATATCCAATGATAGCCATAGAGCGTGCCTCCCTTGATATAGATATCTAATAGCCATAAGAATATCCAATGAGATAGATGACTCCATATGAATATTCCATAGGATAAATCCACAGACACAAAGTTTCATACAAACCGCAAATTAAAGTTCAACGCTAAATGGGCATAAGCGACAAAATGACGAATAGAAAAAGTGCAAATGCTTGTGCCCGACCCATGCAAATCCTCGTAGACCTAATAGAACTACTTCTCCCCCTTTGGCATCGAGACGCCAAAAAGGAAGAAGAGTGATGCTAGCACCCCAAGGTATCACTCGTAGTCCTCAACCTCGTCCTCGTCCTCGTCCTTGTCCTCATCCTCAAGCTCCTCAGTGTCATCGTCCTCATCATCAGCAGTGGCCACGAAAGGGAACATGTGACGCTCCAGCTCTCCATAGTTAAGCCCAGAAGAAGAGTTCCACCGAGCATATGGTGTGGGAGGAGTAGGAGCAGGGGGATCGCCAGAAGCACCGGACACATGGTGAAGGATGAGCTGCTGAGAGTGAGCCAACTCATGGCGCTGCTTGTAAGCCTTGTACTGGCCCTTGCGTGTGTCCACGCCCATGCAAAGAATGTTCCGCTGGAACCAGTTTAGTTGCTTGATCTCACGAGCAATGGGAGGCACTGGAGGCCAGCGAGCACTTGCACGAGCATCCCTCATGAGACCCTCGGGAGCAGAGGAGGAGAGAGAGGTCTTCCTAACCTTGGTGTATATCTTCTTGGCCTTGTGCACAACATCAATATTGAACTCTTTAGTGGGGAGCAAGTGCTTGATCAGCACCATGATGTAAGGAGCATACGGGATGGAAAGCCTGTTGAACATGGCATCGATTAACTCATGGTAAATGAAGTCCATCACATCCAACTTATATGACACGGACTCATCCTCACAGGATGCCACCTCATGAGAGAAGGCAAGAAGCTGAACTAAGTGACCACCGATATTGTCATTGTTGCCTCCACTTGGAGTGATGGAATCACGAAAGAGACCCACCAAGCTAGCATATATGGGAGAAAGACCAGCAAGGGTGCCCACAATACCATTGTCATCGGTGCACGGGGAGAGGGCAACATCTTTATTGGGCTTGAGTTGGGTGATGATGCGGTGGCCACTAGCACGGTCCCTGTGGTGGAAAGGATAACCAAGCACCTCAGCAAAAACACGGAAATAATCTTGCATAGGCTTGTCACGAGTCATCCACTTCATGGTGCGGTGCTCATCACCGCAAATGACCAAGGTGGAGAAGAACTGCTTCACAATCTCAGAATCATAGGAGCATTGGAGGGCCATGAGATGGTGCAGCCCCATCCTCTCAGACACATACATAGCATCAACAAGGTGAGGCTTCTCCGAGGCCTCAACAAGAACCAGAGGATGCATAGGCTGAATCTTCAGCTGAGCATACACATCTTCATAGATCCCATTTTGTTCAACGCACCAAAAGCGAGAGTCACCCAGCTCAATATCATGTGGCACTTCATCAACAGATCCCGATGACGAATGGAGGAGAAGGTAACATGATCCATCTTCTTATAGTTAATCTTGGGCCCTTTGCCCTTCCTCTTGGACACACCCTTCCTATCCCTCTTTGCATGTTCAGCCATGCACTTCTCTTCGTTCTTTCTTCTCCTTAGCTCAACCTCGTCCACTAAGTTACCCTTTCCGTCGTCCCGAAAGTATTTAGCACGAGGATGGTGCTTGTAGGTCTTGGGAGCGCTGGAACCACCTGTGAATCGAATAAGGGGAGTAGCAGGGAGATAAGCATACACACAAGTCCAGGAGAGAACATAGAAAAAGTAGGCAAATAGTTCATAGTCAAATCCTACTCAATGCACAAATCAAGACGAAACTGAACTAGTTTTTAGTCTGTCAGGTCAGATTATCCGTCCTGGCCAGGGGTGGATAATCCGGCCCTAGCAGAAATTTTCAGAATCGCCTAGATTGAATGCAAAAGAGTAGATCAGGCCTAGATACTGCAAGACTACGGTTTCTACGTGAAACAACATCCTTCTAGACAATGTTCCACCCAACAAACAACACATATAGCCAAAGATGGGGAGAGAGGGAGTTACCCTTACTCATTGGAGGAAGAACGCGGAGGAGAAGGTTCTCGGAGGCACGGAGAAGAAGATCCGGGGAGGCCCAGAAAATCTGGTGGCCGGAGAGGGTGGGGGACGACACGCAGCGGCTGAGGAGAGGGAGAGGGTCGAGAGAGAAGTTCTGCTCGTTATGAGCCCTTCCCCCCCGACCCCAGCCCTTAAGAACGAAATCTGCCAGGGCCGGATTATCCGGCCTATACTTGGGCCGGATTATCCGCCCTAAGTTCTAAACTTCTGTTACACACAGAGTGAGGCCAGCGCGTCCCCTAATAACACCCCCAAAAGGTGTACAAGGGACTTGTGTGCAAGAAAAGATGTCTGAGGGGTAGGGAAAGGCTTAGGATTAAGAAAGCCAAACTAAGATGGTACTACACACTCAAATTTGCAAGAATCGAATCAACTAAAATCCAAAATTGAGTGTGATTCCCATAAAAGCATGAGAGGAGCTAAAACGATCAAGAAGATCCAAATAAATCCAACTCTTCTCATGAAGGAGGACGGTGGCTGAAGCCACCTTGTTGGAGTGTATGGTATGACACCGCGAAGATATATCTTGGGTTCATGACCAATACTCATCAATAAGCTCACATATCACAAAATGATATTAAGAGAAATGATTTGACTTGCTTTCGACATTATGGGGGGAGGGTTAGCCCAGTCAATTAGGACCACACTCCCCTATATCCATGCCCCACATCTAGACCAAATAAGACTGAGATCTACGAGTGAGTGCATGGGTAATCAAGACAAGCTCCTTGAATCAACGATATTTAGCTCATTCCTCAAGTAACAAAACCTTGCTTCATCAAGTGGCTTCGTGAAAATATCAGCAAGTTGGTTCTTCGTGCTCACAAAAGATAGATCAATATCGCCTCGAGCAACATGGTCCCGAATAAAATGATTTTGAATCTCAATATGCTTTGTCCTTGTGTGCTGTACCGGATTGTACGCAATTTTGATTGCACTTTTATTATCGCATAAAAGAGGCACTTTGTCACAATTGACACCGTAATCCTTTAAAGTTTGCCTCATCCATAATAACTGAGTGCAGACACTAGTAGCAGCAACATATTCAGCTTCGGCGGTGGAGAGAGATATACAATTCTGCTTTTTAGAAGACCAACAAACTAGAGACCTTCCCAAGAACTGACAAGCTTCAGAAGTTGATTTTTGATCATCCTTATCACTAGCCCAATCTGAATCAGTATAACCACATAGAGAGAAATTGGAGCCCTTGGGATACCATAGACCAAAGTTAGGGGAATGAACCAAATATCGGAGGATCCTCTTGACCGCCACTAAGTGGCTTTCTTTAGGAGCTGCTTGATACCTTGCACACACACCCACACTCAACACAATATCGGGTCTAGATGCACAGAGGTAAAGAAGAGAGCCGATCATGGACCGGTATACCTTTTGGTCCACATATTTACCGTGGGGGTTAAGTTCAAGGTGACATTTTGTTTGCATCGGAGTGACGACGGCATTAAGATCCATCGTCTTGAATCTCTTGAGAATGTCTTGGATGTATTTAACTTGATTGATGAAGGTTCCTTCTCTAAGTTTCTTGATCTCGAATCCAAGAAAGAACCGTAACTCCCCCATCATAGACATCTCAAACCTGTCAGTCATAAGCTTTGAAAATTCATCATTAAAAGCTTTATTAGTAGAGCCAAAGATGATGTCGTATACATATAGTTGGCATACAAAGAGCTCCCCCTTAACCTTCTTAGTAAAAAGAGTGGGATCGATTTGCCCAACTTCGAAGCCACGGTCTAGCAAAAGCTCTTTAAGGTGCTCATACCACGCACATGGGACTTGTTTAAGGCCATAGAGTGCCTTATCGAGTTTGTAGACATGGTTCGGGAAATTAGGATCCTCAAATCCTGGGGGTTTCTTTACATATACCAACTCATGTAGAGGACCATTAAGAAAAGCACTCTTAACGTCCATTTGCTGCAATTTAAAATTATTATGGGCAGCATAAGCAAGAAGGATATGGATGGACTCAAGACGAGCCACAGGAGAATAGGTCTCGCCGAAGTCAATGCCCTCAACTTGGGAATAGCCTTATGCCACGCGTCTCGCCTTGTTCCTCACAACAATGACATTCTCATCTTGCTTGTTTTTAAATATCCATTTAGTGTAGATAACATTGCGGCAGTCCTTGGGCTTCTCCACTAGTTTCCAAACCTTGATGCACTCAAAGTTATTCAACTCTTCATGCATAGAAACAACCCAGTTCGGATCTTCAAGAGCTTCAAACACTTTCTTGGGTTCCACCATAGAGATGTGGGCTTGATGCTCACCAAAACTTGCCAATTCCCTTCCTGTGGAAACTCTTGATCGAAGATCACCTACAACTTTGTCAAGAGTATGACCTCTTAACTCAAGGTTCCGATCAGCATGAGCCTTGCGACGAAGTTCAATAATCTTGTTGTCTCTTGGTGGAATACTTTCATCGCTTGTGTCTTTATTAGAATTATTTGCTTGACCTTGATTAGTAGCCTGATTATCAGTAGTAGGAGATGACGAAACTTGCCCTTGAGGTGGATCAACAGCCTTAACAGGAGGCTGCTGATCATCAGGATTTTTAGGGCCAGATAATCCGGCCGAGTATGAGGCCGGATAATCCGGCCGAGTATGAGGCCGGATAATCCAGCCTGAGAGAACCTGAAACATCTTCACCAGGTTGCCTAGATCTTGCTTGAATTGGCGAGGGGCCGGATAATCCGGGGTCAGCCGGAAAATCCGGCCTGGGGCTTGCAGCTGTTTCTTCGATATGATGAGCAGTTTGGTCGTCAGTGGAGTGGTGACTGGATAATCTGGTGTCGACCGGATAATCCGGTATGGAGCATTCAGGAGCATGTTGACCTTCAGCATTTGGTGGAGTTGGTGTAGAAGTTACTCCCATGGTTGGAGCATGTTGAGTCTATATAGACGAGGGCTCTTCATGAGTAGAGTATTGTCCTTCCCGATTCGCCACAAGGGGTTCCTCAATGGGGCGGAAAAATCCCACACCCATTCTTCTTATGGCATCTTGGGGTATTTCAACATCTGCATCACAAACATCAACTTGCCCCGCACGGGAGCCATCATTTTTCTTGAACACCACACTACAAGATTCTACAATAGTTCCGGAGAGCTTATTGCAGACTCTATAAGTGTGGAATTCGGTACCATAACCAACAAAAATACCTTCTAAAGCCTTAGACTCGAATTTAGATAAACGAACTCCCTTGATGAGAAAGAAACACTTACACCCAAATACCCGAAAGTATGAGATGTTTGGCTTGTTACCGGTAAGTATTTCATACGGAGTCTTGTCCAAAGATTTTACGGAGGTATAACCGGTTGGATGAATGACAAGTGGTAGAGATTGCTTCATCCCAGAAGTTATATGGATACTTGAATTCAGCTAGCATAGACCTTTCCATATCCATTAGAGTCTGGTTCTTCCTCTCGGCAACACCATTTTTTTGAGGGGTGTACGCAGCGGAATATTGATGTCTTATCCCCTCTTCACTTAGGAATTCATTTATGGTGTAGTTCTTGAACTTGGAGCCGTTATCGCTTCTTATTGCCAGAATAGAGACGTTGTGTTGATGTTGAACCTCGTTGGCGAAGTCGATGACCGTTTGTTGAGTCTCGCTCTTCAACTTGAAGAAATAGACCCAAGTGTATCTTGAGTAATCATCAACGATCATAAGGCAGTACTTCTTCCCACCGAGGCTTGCATGAGATGGAGGTCCAAAGAGGTCCACATGAAGGAGCTCTAAGATCCTTTTTGACGAAATAATAGTCTTCCTTCGATGAGGAGAGTCATGCATTTTCCCTTCAACACAAGCCCTGCAAACACGATCTTTAGCAAAGGAAACATTTTCTTTTAGTCCAAGGATGTGGCCACCCTTGTGGAGACTTTGCAAAGTTCTCATATTTACGTGGGCTAGTCGATGATGTTGTAACCAACCTGCGTCAGCCTTTCCGAAAAGACACATCGGGCCTGTAGTGGTTTTCTCCGAAAAGTCCACCACGTACAGGTCATTTTGGTGTTTGTATCTATACAGTCACAACTATATGACTGAACCCAAAATTCCGGCCATATAGTTGGTCGTTAAACTCTCAGACAATTTTCATTTGTCTTTTCGTTTATTCATCTAAAAAAAGTTATTGTCAGTTTCGAGTCATGATTTAATCGACCTGGACTAGAGATATTTGGAAATATCTTCCCGGAACCAATTATACGACCGGACCTATATGGGTTGTGCCCGTATAGTTGGTCGTTACGCGGCAGGACTCTTCCAAATCCGTGATTTATTTCCCTGTTTTGTTAAGATTCTTTTCTTGGATGACAATTTGGTGTTTCTCGCGAGTTTTATCGACCTCTAACCCCCTTATATACTGCCATTGTCTCTCTCTCTAATCACAATCTACTAGAACCAATCTAGAAATGCGTTATCCCGTCCTAGGCCGTGGGAAACCCATGTGGCACATTGCTCCTTCCAGGGACTGATCTAGCAGCCCATCCATGGAGGAGGATGACGAGGAGGTGGAGTGGTTTAACCCGAGGTACAAGGAGTACGTCGCGCCAAGCTACTTCAACAATGATTCCAAAGATGACGTGGTTGACGTCTACATCCACTGAGACGTCTATGATCCACCGGAGATCAATTGGGCGGCGATGAAAAAAGCTCAAAAAGAGAGAGAAGATCGCAAGCCGCATGGAAAAGGGCGTGTGGAGACGATCAAGTTCATCACCATAGATCCAAGGCTACACAAGCGTAAGGAATTATCTAATATTGGTGCAGGTGCTATCATAGAAGGGGAGGTTCCACTCTCGAAGCCAACCATTGGTGCTCGTATGAAGGTTAAGCCTCAAGAAGAGTGGAGGGACGATTTCCACTTCCCCGATCCATCAATTATGGATGAGGAAGAAGAAGCTGTCCCTAGGACCAAGGATCGCGTGCGAGCACTGTAGATATATCAGAAGCAGGCGCTACTCCATCGCGTCGAAGTCCTTCACCGTCACAATGAGATGGACAAGAAGGAAGACCTCCTTCCATTGGTGACTAAGCTCGTAGATAGTGTGGACACTCTGCAATCTGATCTGCATAGGTGCTACAGCTGCATAACTACTCTAGAGGAGACCAACAAGAAGCTATGCACTGCGGTGTTACACGCCATGGCGCCACAATGATCTACAATAAGCACAGTATCAAATAATCGCAAGGGATTATTTGAACCTGCCTGGCTTGATTCCAAGCTTGGAGAGATCTTTAAGACCTTGTAATCTATCCTATGAGTTTATTATTATTATTATTTTTGCATTAGTTCAAACTAGAAATAAAGTTTGCATCATTATTATTCCCTTCAGGAATAGTCGATCCCGTTAATGAAATTCCGAGTTTATTATTATATATGGAGCAATATTGAGTTTGTGTTTGCTTTAATGATATATGAATGGCTTGAGTATGATTTTACTTGCACTTGATGGTAGCAATAGGAGTCTTCCACACCATTGGTATTAATGGAACACATAAAGATAATTTGGTCAATATGCTATAAGTCTATGGTTTGATTTACAAAAAGAAATCTATACAATTAAGTTAAAAAAAGAAACCTTGAATAAGGGAAAATGAAAGAGCTATCAAAATAGAGTGAGAACAAGTCAAGGTAGAATCTCCAAGTCATAAGAATGCTTCATATACAGTTAGAATTTGATAATTGAGATCATTGAACTTTGAATTCCTACATAAGGTGGAATATATGGCTAGCTCCTTCGCACAACACTTAAAACAAAAGTGTGAGCATATATGCAAAAGAAAAGAAGAGAAAGGAGAAAAAGAGCGAATATGCAAAGAGCAAATAGGCATATACCACTGTATTGTAGTATGACAAAGATACACTTTTGAGATTTTGAATCCCAAGTGCATACGTTGATCCTAAAACACTTGGGACTACCTCGTTAACTCATTCGGTTGAACCATATACTTTTAAATTATGTTGAGATTCAACTTTTATGAACTATTGATAACTAAGGTGTGGAAGCCTGCTAATACTATTCAGATGGTTCGAGTAAGGTACTATTCACGAACTTATTCCTATGTATCGTATATGATAAACACATGCTGCAACTGCCTCATTTATTTTCATCGACTCGGCTTCATGAATATGAGGATCACATCCATTAAGCTAAAACTTGCTCGGGACAAGCAAGAGTCTGAGCTTGGGGAAGTTGATGAGTGCATATTTGCATCATGTTTTACATTATTATTTTGCATTGTAGATGTAGGATCTTGGTATTTTACAGGGCTCGCACGCATATTTTATGTCTATTTTCACCAGGATCAGGACAGATGATGGATCCAATGGATACAATTCTTGGAGCAGTTGGACTATGGATAAAAGGAGTCAAAAACAACATAAATCGCTTATTTGGGAAATATTAATAATACTAGAAGAAAACCAGAAGCGAACAAGGGAGACAGAAGGTTCAACGACTAACTATACGACCGGAGCACATTTTTCGGCCGTATAGCTCCGGCCGTATAGTTGGCCCCGTCTCCGCCTCGTCAAATAGTTTCACCCCATGCAATTGGTTCGAGGAGACAACATATAGAACACCTAGAAATCGTAGAAACCTCACCTCCGGAAGGCATCTGGAGGGGGAACTCATCCACAAGGATCCATCTTCGCCCTGTGTAGATCCGGGAGGCTAAGGCATCGATCTTCATCAACCACCGCTGCATCACCGCCATCTCGATCCATCCCATCTACATCTTATCTAGATCTTGTTGTAATTCCCGTACTCGTTGTGGATTTATACAAGTACTATTCATCTATAATTGTTTCCATTACCATTGCTATGATGTTGATTGCCTCCATGTCTGAGTAGATCATTAGTTCTTGGGGAGATGAAGAAACCTTAGTACGAGATTGAAATAAGATAAAGTCTATTATGATATTCATCGCTGTGACCATGTGTTAGATTTTCTACATCTTGATGTTGAGAGAAGTCGACCTCTCAATATTTGTCTCTCGTGGGGACTTGATGGAGGGAGCTACTAGTTGGTATACAGAGGTGTGCTAGCACTTACAGTGACTACAAAGCTGTTGGCACCCCTTACGTATCAACTTAGGAAACCGAGGAAACTCACGGAACACTATCTATGCCATGAGATACGTCCTACCGGATTACGTCCCTTAATAGCGCAGTAACTCGATTGATGTCGATTGCTGACTGTTGTGGTTATGAGGATGATGTGAGCAGCGGTTGCTGCCTAATTGTCCAAATACGGAGTTCCTCCCACACATACATAGTTAAGAATGTTTATGATAATAATCTTTACTTAGATCCTTATAATACTAGTGGTGTATCCGCTATTCTTTGAGAACGATTTTTCCCTATTGCAGTTCCAATCTCTCTTACATACGCGATACTTACTTTCAGTATTAAGTTATTTTACTTTTCTTTATTATTGCTCTTATACCTAAAACCTAAAAACACCTTTTACACAATATTCGTATTTTATCTTGTTACTTAGAACTTTATTTAGCGTTTCTATTGTAGTATTTATTTTAAGAGTTATTAGACTTCAGACTCCTGTTCCCTATGGGATCGATATCTTTATTTTAAAACTAGCTACAAACGATTTGTGCACTTGCAGTCATCAGTAGGAGAGTTTCTGGGGAACGAGGAGAATCCTCAAATTGCGGGACCAGACGCTGAAGTTTGTCCTGACAATTTTGAGCTTTTCTTTCTCAAGGAAAGGGCCAAGGTTGAAGGTGGGGCGAGACATCTACAATGGTATTTGCAAAGTAATCAATCTTAATGTTCATAATATGGGTTCTTTTAAATACCAGAACTCCCACTCAAACGAACACCCCTCGACATTCGTTTAGTGACTACACGATCCCTTTACACCACATAATCCTTGACCGTCATAGCCTTTGATGTGGCTGCCAGGGTAGATATCACCATATCGATCACATCTCCATGTGACTCATGTTTAACATTTCGATAATATGTGTTCTGAGGCCATGTATGTACATGCTAGGCTCATCAACTTTAACCATAGTGTATTGTAGTGCATATATGGCTTACACCCACCGTATGCGAACATCGATGTGTTTGCACCCGATCATCACGGCCTGCTCCACAATGATAGACTTTCTTGGTGGTGCACACTTGTGGGAGAACACAAACATTGGAAATATAGTAGAGGGATTATTCTATTATGCTACCGTCATAGTCTAATACTAGCACAACAAGATTCACACAACAATTAACATCTAATGTAAATAGTTTATGTGATATGTGGTGGTTGTCGCGCCTTGATGTCCATCGAGTGCACCGGCATCTGCACCAAGTTCATGGTGCCACCTTGCCTTTGGATGTTCATCCCATAAACACTTATCTAAACCACACATATCACTTGCCCTCCTGCAGAAGAAAGTTAGACGCTTGTACTCTATCTTTGCAAGTTTTTACATGGTTGATTGGGCTTTCGCATAAGAATCGATTCTTACCTATGAATCCAACCACAACGTGGATTAACTAGTTGTCGATTTATTCCATTTTTAGGGTCATCCTTTGTAAGTGCCATATCAACTAATGTCGAAGAGATAGACACCCGCCAACCACTTATACGATACAAGTCGTATGTTAGTCGTGGAACCGGTCTTGCGAAAGGTTACGTGTAAGGTTGGTTCAGGATGCTTCATCTAACATTACCGCGATAGTAGAAAGTACACGTGGATGGGTAGCAATTAGAAAATCAATACCCACACAATCCACGTGTGTTCTACTCGTACTAGTACATATATGCATAGACCGCTCTGATACCACTAAAAAGGTTCCGTGGCAGAAAATAAAAAAAATCCTACTACGAGAACGCACCAACCCAAGATCTATCTATGGAGAAGTACAATAACAAGCGGGATACGGTGATCATACCTTTGAAGACCAAAAAGAGGGATTACGTTCGCACAAACGTTGCTGATGAAGCCGACCTTCATAGACCTCAAGGTCTAGAAGGCTTCAAGCGTCCAACACCACTAGTCGTGGTGCCTCGTCGCACGCGTACGATGTAAAGATGTCTCCCAGGCCCTAGTTTAGCAAGGAATGAAAGAAGAAGCTCCAAACCGATTCTAGCAGCACGACGACATGCGCTGCATTGAGGAAAAACACTACCTCATAGAGCATGTTCCAAACTTAGGAACACACTTGAGAAGGAGAGAGATAATGGCAAAGACCAATTGTGGGATTGATTTAGGGAGAGGGGTGCCCCTCTTTATATAGGTGGAAGCGAGGCACTACCACCCTTAAAGTCCCGGGGGTGGAACTAAAAGGAGGGAGGAGGCGGTCTACCAGCCCGCCCACATGGTGGGAGGCCCACTAGGGCCGGTGGCCCCCCTCTAGCCTTCCCTAGGGCGCAACCCCTCTTGGGCCTCCTCTGGTGAGGCCCATTTAGGTGGGCTACCCCATAAATCCATTTTAAAAAATATTTTTAATATTAATTTATTTAATTAATACTAAATACATATTATTTAATACCTATCACTCCGAAACACCTTTCGGACCCCTCCGGTCATCATCGGATATTCCCGAAACACTTTAGATATCATTACAAGAATTTGATCGATCCCTGACTTTTTTTTTCACGACGTATTTATGGTCTGTCACGGATCCTTCACGTTCCCATCCAAATCGTCGCGAACTGGCCGCGGCCCTCAAAAGCCCAATTTTTTATGACGAAACGGACAAGTTATGGTGGAAAACGTCAAGGATTTCGTCGGGAGCCCTTTTGGCCCAGAGTCGTTCCCGAAATAATCGCGCGAGATCGGGAGATGGACGCCCGCCCTCGTTCCCCGCCTATGCGAATGAAAATTTTGGTAAGTGCTGCGCCCACCTTTATTCCTGCTACGAAGGAAATTTTTGCTAAAGTGGTGCGCCCGCCCCTATTTCCCCGCCCTACCCCTACTCCCACGGTCAAACCCTAGCTCATCGCTCCCCAGTCCCTCGCCGCCACCCACCCTCCTCTCTTCCGATCAAATCCCCATAGCATCCCTTCGCCGCCGCCACAACTACCGCACCCACTCCGCTAGCTATCCTCCCCTCTAGATCAACCCTCTGTCTTATGGCTCATCCCCTCGACGAGTACCGCCGGATCTAGACACGGAAGACGACGTCAAGCTTCCCAAGCCTCGATCTGGCTGGATGTGCGGCCGGGCCTGGTAAACTCGTCTGCCCCCACATTTCCCCCGCAGCCTCTGCATCGTCCACATCGCCTCTCCTCCTCGGCAGCCACACCAGCTTCTCCGCCCGCCCGAGAGCCACAACCACCTCCGCCCGAGGGAACTCTCCCGGTCGCCTCCATCGTGCCGTCGTTCCAAACCAACAGTAAGTCTCCTTGTTCTCCTCCTCCTTTTTCTCCTCCGCGTGTCGCCTGTGAGAGAACCAGATTTTTATACTAGATCTCATGTGTGGTGGCCCGTCCAGATTTTTATACTTCCGCTACCTTCTCCATCGACTAGCTTCTCACTATTCTTGTGGCTTTTGCTGGTTTTTTACACGAATCCTGCGTGGTAAGACACTCACCCTTGTTTTTAGATGATTCCCTTGCAATAGAGATGCATAATATATTATTCCACAGATCTACGCATAAATAAACGTATTTATATTAGCTGATTTTGGTTAGCCAATTTGGACCTAGATATGAACGAACCCCCTCAAGGATTCTGTTGGCGTGGTTCAGAATTGATGTGAAACATCAGCCTTCTTAAGGTGGCAAAGGATTTCTTGTGCCCATGGGAAGGGCGTGGCATATTAGGTAGTATCCTCCGAAATCTTGATGCGGAACACCAGGACAAGGGCAGTATTAGGATCCTTAGTCTTGCTTTGTTTCATGTAATCTTTACGGTATGTTTTGTTTTTTCAGGTATTGTGTATGCCTCATCTTGGAATCTAATATATTACTGCCTATTCTTGTTTTTTGCGGGTACTGCTTATTCTTGTTAATGGACTAAAACTTGGCAAGCATCTTTTTGCTAGTTTGATGTGACTGGCCTTAGGAAGTTGACTGTAGGATTACTTTTTTTTCCAATATCTGCCTGTTGTTTGATGATGGACAGTTGCTGATGCTGTCTAGGTAATTAGATACCAGACTCTTGTTTTAATTGGTCGGGTGAAATGCAGAATGCATGTCGATTTAAACAGAGTTGTGTGTAGCAACGGAGGCACATGCATACCATCGTTAAAGAAAAAATCTGTAACAGCTGAATTTTTTTTTCTTATATTCTGTGCATTTCTCTTACATTTGTGTTATGTGGTTATTGATTCACCTAATGCTGAGATTAAGTTTTATTTCAAAACAATCTATACACCTCTATGTTTGTGTGTTGCAAATTCCAAGATCACCTACCAGAAGCTTGATGAACAAAGTTAGTATCTAAGTATTTTGTTTTATTTTCCACTACTGCACATCACTGTACCTGATTTCTACCATCTTCTATTGATTTAACTGCCAAGAATTTCTTTACTAAAAGCAACCTACTACATGGTTGTCCAGTGTGGCTATGTGCAGAGCAGTGAGTTAGTCCACATGAAGCGTCGTGTAAGGGGATTTGGCCCACTGCATATGCATGTTTTCACGATCTTCTTCTCCTGAATACAAAATCATCAATCTACTCTAGAGCCAAGAGTAACTTAAATTAGTCCCTGTCCTTATTTTCTTTATAATTCGTTTTTTTTCATGTTAATTCTGCAGGGAATGTGCATACAGAAGCTAGACTAAACTTCTGAAGTTGCCAATGACAGGTATGTTATCCATTTTATTTCAGACCCCTTTCAATCCAGTCACTATTGTGCCAAACCGTCAAGGTACATCCAAGTCATCTTGAGCTTTCTAGCAGTCACACCCCTCCTAGCAAGTAATCCTCAGCGGCGGCCACACAAATTCGTGGCTAAACCACTCCGATCATTCCTAATTTGGGTTTCATTCTTTAGGTTATGTAATATAATTTTCTTTGTTAGAAAGATCCCTTCTGTCATCCATATGGTGGTATAAAAATTTGGGGCACAATATGAAGTAATTCATTATTTGGCAGATCGTATAAAAACCTACTTTTCAGCATTGCATTCTTGATATGTCACATTTATGATTATGGGTTCATGTGGAAAGTACAAACTGTGTGCAAGCAAAAAATCTCTTGCAGAACTATCTGTTCTTTAATAAGACACATGTTTTCAGATATATATTGCGATTATGCATGTCTCATTTTGGTTCATGGTAGAGCATTCTCAATTGAAGGAGCGTAATAGAAGGAAGCCAACTACTTTGACAGATTATGTTTTTTTTCCTACATCCATACAACGAGGACAAATAGTTATGGTACATGTAGGTTCAGGTTTCCAATATTTGTATTTGGTCTCTATTAATCTTGTGATAATTATGGCTCTAGAGAATAATAAGGCCCAGAAATTGTATGCTATTAGCAATCTAAAGCTCATTTCGCATGTGATCCATACGCCTCCGTAGCCTGATGTTTTTCTTGCAGCTCTTTATGTATTGTGCTAAGTTGACAATGTTAAGTTTGATTAGCATGCATGACACCATAGGAGAAAGTAGATGATTATTCCATTCATTCATTATCACTTTAATTTTTAAAGTGCCCTGCAACAACGTGCGGGGTATCGCCTAGTTAGAGTAAGAATTAGTACCTCCACTTGGTTTATGCAGTTTAACTCTGTTCATTTCCTGCAGATCTCTCTACATGGATACCTGCAGCTGCCAGCCTCAACGACAATGCGAAGATCTTCAACTATAGCCCCACCGCATCGACACAAAGTCAGGTATCTCTTCGTCTTCTAGATCATATATTGGCCAGATGCTTGATGCATGTATCATATGCTTGGCTATGGAAATCTATGAATCTGTAATGCTTTGTTGGCACCTTCTATGACCTCAAACTTCCTAGTATTTATTTTATTTTCATTCATACATTAGCACTCTTTCTTATTGCATGTCAACAAATATTTGTTGAATGCTATTGTTTAGAATGCCAAGATAAGTAATTTTCCTGTTATTTGTGGCACTTATAATTGTTTGAACCATTGCTTCCAGTTTGCAATCTATTAATTAATACTTGGTTCCACCCCTTCTAGTTTGCAGCTAGAGAAGTGACCTTGCAGATCCTGATGGATGAAGACGTGAAACAGTTCCAATCTTCGTTGTGTTCATAGAATTCAATTTTCGTTGTTGTATATTATTCTGTCGGAGTGTTATTCTAAGGATTGATGTGGTGTGCTTGTATATGTTTTGATAGTAATTGTGAATAGGCTTGTAACTGTAATAAATATTTCCTTGTATTAAATGCACAGAAACGTTGCAAAGATGCATCGAAACATTTGCATTATGCTGAGATTAAATAGATTGGAACATTGACATCGGCTGAAACAAACTGACCGAAATCAGGGAAATAATCGATTAGAAAGGTGTAAAATAATAATGCATGCAAAATTAGGGTGTGTGGGTCCCATATGGAAGAATGGCGTCAGAAAAGTACAAAAAGACGCCAGCAAGCTGCACTAACGGCCGTTCCCCCTGACGAAAATCCAACGTCAAGATGATGATGTCAGAAACGGTGCAGTGATGTCAGCAAATGCTCCTAACGCCTGTTAGTATACCGTTTGCCACGTGGAATTTTTGGGCCTGGACAGATGGCCGTGACGTTTTCAGATTGGATCCATTTATGTCTTGTAGTGTATCTCCCTAGAACGATTCTAAAGTTATCTCTTCCTATTTCTCTTTTCGTACCATATCAATCCGTAGAGTCTCTACCCTTAAGCGTGACACCCATTCAGTTTGAGAATATTTAGATATGATCGAGACATCTCTCCGATCAATGACCAATATCGGTATCTAGAAACACATGATGGCCCTTGCATATTCCACGAATTTGGTTGTTCACTTGAACCTTCTATACGTCGAGTCTTATTCCTTTTGCACAACGATACCTGGTTTGTCTAAGATCTGATCTTATGTATCTATATATAGTTCGATCTTGTTACTGACAAACATGTTTACTCGTTTTCGTGATATTACATCCTCATGACCTAGTCACACGCTTGCAAACTCATTAATGTAACCTCACCGAGTGGGCCCAGAGTATCTATCCGCCACTCGGACAGGAAAATGATCTCGATCCATACGCCTGAACTATTTCTCTGGAATACCTGACGCACACCTTTATAGCCACCTAGTTACGGTCATGACGGTTGATGTGATCAAAGCAGCTGCGAGAGATAATGATTAAGCATGACCTCATGGTCAAAGGATTAAGTCACTACTCTTTGCTAAATATCGTAACATTGAACATTGTGACTGGATCACATTGCAATTCTATGGTCGGGTGTATCCAACACTTCATTAAGTGACCTCGTTATCAGTTAACCTTTTAGGTAAATCATGACCAGGAAACCTCGATCATCATCTACCCAACGAACTAGTACTAGAGGATACTAGGGACCTGCTTGTTTATATACCACACATGTATTAATATTTCTGCTTAATACATTTATAGCATGATACAAAGCTATTGTGAACATTAGAGATATATCAATAAAACAACTTTATTTATTAGCCTCTAGGACATATCTCCTTCAGCACCAAAGTGAATCCAACTGGTAGAGGGTTTTTCTCGTCCTAGACTATTAGCAGAAAGAGCTTGGGATCCCTCAATCATTTTGCCATGGACTAGAATAACACCGACATGAGCAAGGTGAGATCCGGGAATCCTCATTCGAAACAGCATTCGGTAGGCCCAGGCACACTCGCTCAGAAAATGTTCCAGGCGAAGGTTGCTCTGGTTGAGGTCGAAAAAGTTGCCGAGGTAATCATCCTTCCATTCTTTTCAAATTCGCGTAAACATATAAAATCCCTTGTCCCTGAGATTTGGGTTGAGTAATAATTACTCAGCTGGAAGATCCTAGATTATTTTTCCAACACTTCATCTTGTGAGCCTTGTATCGAAGTCCTATTCCCCAAGATTCGGGTTGAGTAATGATTACTGGGCTCGAATCTTTTAATTCGAATCCTATTCTCTGAGATTCAGGTTGAGTAATGATCACTTGGCTCAAATCTTTTAAATTTATTCGCTAACATTTCATCTTGTCAGCTTTGGACCAACTCCCGGACAAAGCTATACCAGAAGCTCCTTTTGGAACACAAGAGCCTCTCTGATAAGCACAAGCAACTATTGGTCGAGCTAAAAGCCAAGGTATATTTTTACTAACATTCCTTTGCCAACATACCGCTTATGTCTGGACTGTCTTGATTTGAAATTTCCATTTGCTTCTTTCACCGATCTAATATTCACCGATATTTGTAGCCGGGACAAAAGAGCAAATTGAGGAGCTACTAAAGCGGACTTCCGACATTGAGGGTATGATATGCTCTGTGCTTTATTTTGCACATGCTTTATCTTATATGCACTAATATTGGTATCTCGGTGTAGCTGAGAAAACAACTTTTGCAGATCACCACCAGGACTGCATAGCTATGCTGGACTTGGCTAATCAACTGAAGCAGCGGGAGGAGAAGCACCAGGCCGAGCTCAAGAAAGAGAGAGACGAGGTGTCTAAGCTGAAAATGCAGCTCAAAATATGAAGAAGGAGCACAAAGCCGAGCTTGAGTGGGTTTCTCCAGACTTTGCCGAGGAGAAGGATTGCTTGGTGGTTTAGATCTAGAAAAAAAAAGAATTTCTTGACGAGATCGAGATAATGATTAACTCGGCACAGAAGGAACTGGATGATCTTAAGGGCCAAGGAAAAGTCTGGATGTCCGAACTAACCAGAATTAAAAACAAAATGGCCAATAAGTTCTTTTTGCTCTGCATTTTCTGTCGACATACGCCCAAATTTACCATTCTTTCTGCTTGTCTTCAGGTAGCTTTCCTCACTTCACACCCACTACAACAACCGTTGTCAACAAGGCCAAACATAGTAGAGTCGAGATTGGCCCGGTATGTAATGAGTGGGAGATAGAAGACCATTTGTTTGCTATGTCGGCTCGCCTTAAACCTCTCAAGGTTTTTGGAGTCGACATGCTTGATGCGCCATTTGCACCTTCGGCGCTCTCGGGCCAGGAGTTCCACCTCCCAAATCTACCGTAGAATTGGCGAAATGCTTGATGGACAGTGATGATAGGCTCAGTGAATGGCGTGAATCAGTCGCCCGGGTCGGTGCTAATGAAGCTTTGACCTTTGCACTCTATTGGTATGAGGGCATCAAGCTCGAAGCTCTTCATAGTATGCGCGAGGCTCCAAAGGGACAACAGATCCGGTACTCATCAAGCAACACCAGGAGAGGGCTTACTCCTTCATCCCTTATGCCGACATTCATACCTTCGTCAAGGGCCCGAAGGACCCCGCTGATGAAGAGGAGGAAAGCAAAGAAGAAGATGAAGAGGTTGACAAGGGTATCATTGTTGAGACTGACGCACCTTTAGCCAGGTCCGCTGATCTAGAAGTCGGCACTTCCGTTCCTCCTACCGATCCTTCTGGCTCCGGTTTTGCAGCTTGAACTTATGTTGCCTTGCAAAACTTAATTCGTTAATATATACATTTTCTTTTGATGCTACTCAAATCTTAAGTTAAATAGCAAGGCTTAGTGCTGAATCGCTTTGGGCCAATTCCTTGAGTTTGCTTTCTTGTCTACTTAGCTTCATAACCTTGGGTCTTGTCTACCATTTCAGCATTCAACGTATGAGTCACAAGGTCACAAAACTAAGTTTACAATACTTAAAAATCTGAGATATAGCTCATAGCCATTCGACATAGCAAACAAAAACCGAGACACTAGGTTAGTCAGAAACAACAAATATCGGTTCACTTGTTTTTTCTTTCCCTAGCCGTTTTTCGTGTGTGTAGCAACCTCTAGATTTTTCTCTTTCTTGCCATGAAGTCGGGTTGCGGATAGCAGCTAAGTCGAAGAGTGAGCCTTTGGTTCCAACACATTACTGGGCCGACATAGGAAATGCAAGCTAAGCCAGCTGACACATAAAAGTAAAGGTACTTGAAAATATTACGATGAGGGAAGTCCCCGAGTTTATTTCAGGGTGCCGAGATTTCATTCATTGCTCATAACTGGCATACACGACCGATATATGAGGGGCTTAGAGATACATACATTCTCCCCTTAGGTGTAAAAGGGACGGAGCAAAGCTACATTCCATGGGCTCTTGTTTCCTCCCCGGACCTATCCATCTTATTCTTCGCTTGCTTTTGAGCATCTATAATATAATTGTTGGGCCATGTAGAGATAAAAAAACTTTTCCCTACACGGTGATCCCAAGATCTAGCTGAGGTAGTAGGCCACGAGGATTACCACTAGACGCATAGTTGTAGAATTGATGAAGCACGTCGCTTGATGCGGTGCAGTCCTCACGATCTAATCGTCGAAGTACTGAACATACATCACCTCCGCTAGTATCCACACGTACAAGGAGGAGCACCGGCGGTGGACTGCTAGGTCTGGTATAGCGGCAAGACTAGACTGACTGGAGCTAGGGTTTCCAACGCATGGAATGATCTAAGCATCACACCTCTCTAGGTATGTGTGCCCTAGTATATATTGGGAGTGAAAGTGGGCTCCACTCACTTGTGGCCCATTCACTAAAGCCCATATTAGACATTGTGAGTCCAACTCACTGACTTAGTCCATATCTGATTCGGGTCCAACCCAAATACATTTCCGGTTTAGGTCTAACCCAAACTTGCTCCGCTCTTAAGTGTGTGACCCGATAGGCTCATGGTGAATCAGACACGATCCAAGTCTCACTCGTAATCGATCAGTCGGTAGTGGCTCCTAGCAGAACGTGCCAACTCCCAAGTACCAAATAGTCATGACGACATACCTTCCAATGCGACTTTCATCTGAGTCCCTTTTGCCTCACGATATACCTTGTCGAACTATAGGCGAATGATCGTCATCCCTTTAAATAGTCTGACTGTCTTCTCGATCAGAGATAAGTGATTCATCCGACTAACTCTTAGTCGATCGCCTTGGTTAACACTTAACCGACTCATGCATGGACATGCTTTCCAAATCATATCTTCCGAGATGGCCCAGAGAATATCTCTCCAGTCGGAGGGGAAAAATCCCATCTTGGTCATCCACATCGCACAACTTGATTCTCGGTCAACCCGAACTCTGCCTTTATAACTGCCTAGTGACGGAACAATGTTTGACAGAACCTAAGTCGGTGATCCTCAACTCGGATTGTGTAATAACCTCAGGTCTAAGGATTACATTGATTGAGACATACAAATGATGACATGTTGATTGTATCTCAATATGGGTCACTACGACTCACTAAACTCTTTAGCCGAATCCGTGTAAGTCAGAATAGCATCACCATGCCCATAACAAGTGGAACCAAGTCATTAGCTGACTTTCACATTAGTCTAAGCTGTGTGTCCAGCACAACCTCAACAACCAAGGACAACTAATATGAACAACATGAATGTATAGTTCCACAATAGAATCACATATGCAATGATACATATCAGTAGTTTATACAAGTATAATAACTTTATGAATACATTGGGAATAACATCATATATGATTGCCTCTAGGGAATATTCCCAACAGTCTCCCACTTGCACTAGAGTCAATCATCCTACATCATATGTCTAGGCATCTAATGCCCATAGCTCTCAAGTGCGCCTCATGCTTTGGTTGTAGTAGCGGCTTTGTCAACGGATCCGCAATGTTTGCATCCGTGTGTACCTTGCATAACTTGATATCACCTTGATCCACGAACTGGCGAATCAAGTGGTATCGCATGAGTATATGTTTGTCCTTCTGGTGTTGATGAGGCGTAACCTCGGCAATGTCCATGGAGGACTTAGGGTTTCATGCAAAATAGAACATTGGGGATTTCTTCGGATGTCAGGAGAACAATGGAGTCAAAGTCTCCTAAATACTTGGTGAATCGCACTATTACAAATTGCTTGGGGATTGTTCGGTGATTTCACCTAGGTTTCTCCCGTCCTATATATAATAGGCCGGGTCTCAAAGCTGTATGTGGATAGGTTACATATACATGATTACAATACCAACTCAATGTAGGTTCTCTTTCCTAATATAACTATAGCCTTTGTCGGTTGCTCTTTGGACCATCATCTTGACCTTTCATGGGCCGTAATCCTTTATGCAGACCTGGGTAGCAAATCATAGGTACCTGAGTAATCATACCTATGTCAATAGCCCCCGAGACTCTACCTGAACCATAGATTCGGGTCGAGTCTCAAAGATATGTTTTAGTTCTTTTCCTTTGTTTTTTTTCCATTTTTGACTTTATAGGGATTTGGTACAACGAGCTTGATGCATCCGACGGACCGGGAATCAGTTAATTGCTCCTGGGAAAAACCAAGGTTGTCCTACATCAAATTCAAATCCCCGTACCTGAACTCGGAATTTATTACAGGCGTAATTCAGTTCGGGCCACTAAGGTCTTATCGAATACTGAATTCCAGTTTTATTTTATCGGGTTCCCAATGCGTCTGTTGGGAATTTTCATCGTATCGTAGATATGGATATAATACTGGCAGGGCGCATTCTTGTTCGATTACTAGGCCACACAGGACGAATCCCGGGGTCTTACCTTCATGTTTTTCAACATGTCATTCGGATTTTTGTTGCGTTTGGATGCGATCCGAGATTATTTGACTTTTATCGGATGCTTGATTTTTGTTTCTTATATACCCTCTCGATAGGAGTTCTTTGTTTTTCCTTTATTAGGTGCGCATCAGCGCTCCTGATAGGAGTAGCCCCAGAGACTATGTTCGGATGTATGTATCATGACATAGGCTCGAAAATCCTTTATCATGAAGTTAGTGTTTCCTCAAATATTTATCGAGTGCGCGACCAGCGCTCCCGATAGGAGTAGCCCCCGAGGCTATAGTCGAAATTTTTGTTTTTGATTCTAGTCTCAATTTTTTTCATGGAGGAATTTACTTCGACTCCTTATTTTTCTTTAGGTGTGTATCCTTTCCACTGAACGGTTTTTGCTATGATGTCACTGATAATGAATTTTTTGCTGCTTGATTCTCAAAAGATATGCCTTTGACGAGATGTTTTGAATGTGGGCCCATGCAATAGTAATGATGACGTGTGGTGGCATATTCAGCATAATTTCCTGACTGCATGTCCTCTTTTTTGCGCCAAGATCAATGCAGCATGCGCTGTTCTCCCATTTTTACTGCAGTAATAACTTCTTAAGTTATTTTCCTTTACAGAATCTATTGACACATGTCACCATCGTGTGTTCTTCAGACAGTTTGATTTTACATCAAACAGTCCAAGATATGTGCTTTTGCTCTTATAAAGGCAAGGGGATTCTTTTACTTCTTTTTACCCCTTACTCGCTAACTTCATCTTCTTCCTTGCGCCATTGCCTTGCTCCTGCTTCCTTGCCTACTTCCATTGTTCTTCCGCATACCAGTGTCGCTCCTTCACCACCATGGGCAAAAGCAAGGTGGGAACTTCCTGTATGGCCACCAAGGCCACCAGGAAGAGGGCCATCGGATGGGCCCCTTCCAAGTGCACGAGATGGGCGCTGTGCGAGGCGTGGAACTCTAGCCATCTGGAGGAGGGTACCTTCAAGCTTCCTAGGGACGAAGCTGCTCCAATCCACAAATCAGGCTAGAGGGTAATGTTTCTCTCCTTTCTTTTCTGCGGCCTTTCTCTTCCTATCCACAAATTTCTTCGTGGTCTCCTTTTCGTCTACGGCATGCAGCTGTATCAGCTCACGCCGAACTCTATCCTCCATGTTGCTTGTTTTGTCACTCGCTGTGAATGCTTTCTCGGGATTCATCCCCATTGGGGCCTATGGAAGTATTTCTTTTATGTTCACCATAATGCCACCAATACCATCGTCCATGATGTTGGCGGCGCCATTTTATTAGTTTGCTCTGATGTAGATTACTTTGATTTTAAGCCTGCTGATTACGGCCAAAGGTGGAAAAGCAAATGGTTTTATATCAAGGATCAATCAGTCGAGGGTCAGTCTTTCGGGTTAGCCCCCTTTGACCCTAAGAAAACTTGCCGCAAACTTGACTCTTGGGATCAACATCCTACTGCCGAAGAAATGGCAGAGATCTAACCCCTTCTTGACCGTATTTCAAAACTGCGGCATGAAGTTGGTAAGGAATTGTCGGGTCTTCAAATTCTGGCATACTTCTTGTGGATCCGCGTGCAGCCCCTGCAGGCCCAACTCTCTGGCATGTGGGAATATACCGGAAAGAAGGATCCCATGAGGATTTCTCGGGACGATCTGACCCTCAAGGTTTGTGAAAAAAGGATTCGTAATTTTACAACCCTTATAGCAAAAAGCGTGGTTCCCTCTGACTGTCGCGTAGAGCCTTTTGGCAAGAAGAACCATCTTCCTGAGGTAAATTCCTTTCTATTTTGCTCTTTGTTCATCTCTCTCTCTCTTTGTTCTTTTTGCGGCTGTTCTCTTTTGTGATTGCTAGTCTTCTGTTTATAGAGGATCATGATCATCTATCCTATCTTCCTCCTCTTCCTGAGAACGTTGAGCTTCCCGCTAGTCCTTCTGCTTCCGATGATCTCCCTGTGACTGGGACTGCCGCTGACGAGGAGATGGAGACATCTACCGCAGAATCTTCATCAAGGACGCCGTCGCTTCCATCGGCTCGCTCTAAAGATTTTCACGTCGTTCCTGCTGGCAAAAAAAGGAAACATCCTTCTGCCGTGGAGAAGATCGAAGACTCGAATGACTCTACGGCCTCAAAACCTTTGGGTGCCACTCCATTATCATCGGCTCCTCCACAGATCAACCTATTCTGCTTTGCACAGGACGTCTCTTTGTAAGTACTTATCGCCTTTTTACTATTTTGTCAGATGATTCAGTTGCTGATGCTTCCCTATTTTTTGTCCTTTATCGTGTAGTGGTGATGATGCGGTAGACCCGCCCTTGTCTCCTCTTGTCACTTCTTTTGCTCCTTCTGCCAAGGACCCAAAGGATTTGCTCGCGTCTTCTGCAGATCCACTTATCCAGAAGGATGTTGCCGCTTTGCCGAAACCACCGCCGCCGAAGAAAAGAAAATAAGCTGGAAAAGGCGTGATGATATCTGAGAGCCCTGTCGAGGTGGATATGCAAGATGTAAGTACATCCGTGATTTTTGATTTCACCATGGATCCTCCCTTTGTCTTTCCTAATGTCCTTCTTCACAGCCTATGATACGTGAGATGGTTGATATGGCCTCTCACTTCATCAAGATCTGTAATGAAGCCGAAGGTCTCAAAGGTATATTTTCATCTGCTTGCGAGTTCTGCGCTTCCTCCCTTTTTTTGAATTTTTTGTATTACCTTCTGATTTCTTCAACCGCTGCCAAGGAGTCTAAGGTCCCGTGACGAGGCGTTGAAGCGTGCCAACAATCTGGAAGCCAAACTTTGGGTTGCTGAAAAAGCTTTGGAAGAGGCTAAACAGAAAGCCAAGACTGATGCCAAAAAAAGAGCCAAACAAGTTGCCTCCCGAGATGAAAATCTCTGGAAGCGCTTGGAGAACCTCAACGCTTCCTTGACTCGTAATTTTTTTGTTTGGTACGGTAGAATTTTTGTTTCAGTCCTCATTGCTCCTGTGTTCTCACCGTCCCCCTTTTTTGTTGGTATGTGTAGAGCTGTCAGGCCAAAATTTGCTGCTTGATGAGGATAAAAAGGTTAATCCTTTATCGGATGCTGTTAGCACCTTGGAGGCTAACAGTGTTCATGTGCACAACCTTCTTGTCTGCTCACGCTGTCCCTTCAAGAGCCTATATGCCAAAGTCTTTCTGTCGAAGGAAGTGCTTGCTGACCTGAACAATCTCGTCGCTATTTTTGGCGCTGATCCAAATCCGCTTGTTGGATATAGCGTGACTCAGTTGAAGAGCGGCGTCGAAACTTCGATGGCATTGGCGATGGCCCACGACAAGCAAGTCAGCTGGGAGAAGGTTAGCTCCTTTGTCCTAGTAAACTCCAAAGGCCAAGCAGTTGATTTGAAGCCTTTCATTAAAAGAGCCAGGAAATACTCTCGGCTACTTCTGGGCATAAGCTCAGGTCTAGAGAGATCAACTACTCCTTCCTCGACTAGTGCTCCTTCTTCAGCTGCTACCCCTGCTGTAGCTAGTTCTCCTTATGCTAGCGCTACTTTGTCCTTGGAAAAATTAGCTCCATAGCTTAATTTTTGTAGTTTCCATGTTTCTGCTGCTATTATTGTAATAACTATTGAACTTATCCTGGTGCTGGAATGTCTCCTTATGAAAAGAAGCTTCTTGTACATATGCCTCTGAATGGCTCTTTCTTTGCTGAAGGTTTTCTATTTTTCATGTTCCTTGCCAGATTTTGAGTGATTATGTGGTTCCTCCTGTGCCCTCACAGACGTCGGATGCAGCCCCGTCCACATCTGAGGCCGGTGCAACCAAGACTGCCATTGTCCGTATAGTGGACCCGTCGTTATATGCTGAAAAAATTGAATAGGTGAAGAAGCTTGAGAGGAAACTCCGGGTTGTTCAATCAATGGTGGATGTTGCCCAGTCGAAAATGCACCATGCCCTTGATCGTGAGGAGTTCTTCTTGGATGAGATTTCTGTTGCTAGTGAGAAGATGTTGTGTAAGTCCTTTTACTTTTGCTTCCTACTGCTCCCCTTTTATACGGGCTACCAATGTTTTCCCTTTTTGTAGTCTTTCGGTTGTGCGAGAGGGAGGAAACCCAACGTCTGTGTAACCAAATTCACGCCCTCGTGTCCGCTTCACAAAATTACGAGACAGATTTTTGGATTGATCACCGCCGTGCTTATGCTGTGGCTCTGCTTCAGGATCGCGTATCTGAGGTGGGGCAGTTTGTTGAGTGCTGTCGTAGATTGCTGGCCATTGTTTACAATGCTATGTTTCCTCAGGATCCCTAGCCTCAGACTTTGGCTGATTTGATGGCGAAGTTTCGACAGGGTGAACAAATTCATCATTTTGTAAAGCTTCAACTTGTGGCGGGTGCCAAGCTTGCGCTGTCTTGGGTACATGCGGATCATCCGACGCTGGATTTGGATGTCATATCGCCGGAGCTGCCTTCTCCTGCTGATGGTGGTCTTGTCAATAAGGCGCCTCATTATGCTGCCGCTCGTAGACCTGCAATTAGGATTGTTTGAAGGTGCCTAGAGTCAGACGACGAGTTTTTTATGAACTTTGCTATCTGACTGTTTCTGCTTCTATTGTGTAGCTTTGTACTTTTTAGAAGAAATACTTTATAGAGGTACTTTATACTTGTCAAAAAGGTCGTATGCTTTATACAAGATTTTGATTGCATATTGTATTCTTTTGTTGAGGACCCGACGAACCGATGTCTTGTTGCATAATTGCCTTCATGTGCCTTAGAAATTTTTATGCCGAGAAGTACTTTCTTTATTCATTGATAAGTATAAATGGATACATTGCATGGGTGTAAGCGCCTGGCCGTTGGCCTTATTGAATATAAGAGTAACGATTTTTCCTAAAAACTACGGCTTTTGTCTTGTGGTGCTCCATCACGCTCCTTGTTGGCTTGAGGTAGTTGTAATCTTTTTCGACTGAAGGCGATGTGTCTGCACGGTGGACCAGAGAGAAAAGTAGTTGGTTTACTGGGTCGCTTGTACTTGGGGAAACCGACGAGTACGCCTCTTATGCAGGACCGGAAGTGGAGGCCGGATAAGTGGCTTTTGTGGGTATGCAGTGCTCTTGACTTTCTAGGGTTCGCTCGCTGTGTCCTTCGTGTAGTAGTTCTTCATCCGTTATTTTTAGCTGGCCAAATTGCGTCTCCATCCCGAAGGATTTTGATATTTTGTTGAATTATCGATCGCAGCTATCCAAACGGCTGAAGCTTCCTTTTACTGTTATGACTCCATTGGGGGCTGGCATTTTTAGCACCAGGTATGCATAGTGGGGTACTGCCATGAATCTAGCGAAAGCTAGTCATCCTAGGAGCGCATGATACTATGATGGCTAGTCCATGACTTCGAATTCTAGCTTTTCGCGCCTGAAGTTGCTTCTCGATCCGAAGACCATGTCGAGGTGCACTTTGCCCAAAGGAGTTTCAGCTTTGCCTAGAACTATTCCGTGAAAAGTTGTATCCGTTGGTGCTAGATTTGTCAGGGACCAATTCATTGCTCGTAGTGTTTTGGCATAAATGAGGTTGATGCTGCTCCCTGCATCCAAGAAACCTTGCTCATGTCGAACCCACCAATTTGTGCCTCCACTATTAGTGCTGATTGACCAGGTCGTGGGACCCGAAGTGGGTGGTCAGCTCTGTTGAATGTTATTTCTTGTTCTGACCAATGAAGATACTCCAGTGTAAGGGGTGGTGCTGTTTCCGCCATGTTTACTTGTCTGGTGATCAACTTCTATGTTCTATTAGAGGGTCGTCCCTTCTGGATCATCGACATTGCTCCCTTTGATTGGGGGTACTCATCTTCTTGGTTTGTTGTGTTTTGCGGTTGTCCTGCTGGCGGATACCCCGGTGGTGGTGGTGCACCGATAGCAAAAGCTCCGGGTGTAGTAATGTAGCCTCGGTTTGCTACTTTAGTTGTCCTTGTGTTGCATAGCTCTTGCATTTTTAAGAATGTTTGACAATCCTTTAGGAGTTGATTGGATCGCCTTTTCGCTGTTGAGTCTATGTAGAAGTGCATATTGCATGGTCCTTCCAACATTTGTCCTGCCGACATAGGTGGGTCTCGATTTGTTGGCTGGTACCATTGCTGCGGCTGGCTTCCACCAGTGTCGTCCTTGCTATTGCGGTACACATTGTTGTAACCGTCTCTTCGTCTGTTATCCCCTAAAGATAAACCGGCTGCGATGTAACCTTGTGTGCTATACCCATCATTGTTTCGTTGCCTTCTATCGTTATTACGCCTGTCCCTGTCTTCTTCGGGTGAGTGGGCTCTTTTGTTGTGTAATGCGTCTTCTCCATCTGCCCAGCGGTTGGCTATGTCCATCAACTGCGAAATTGTCCTTGGTTTGATTCGTCCCAACTCTTCAATGAATTCTTGCCGTCGAAGTCCATCATTGAAAGCATCAATTGCTCTTTCATCGAATATGGTTTTAGCCGAGTTTTCGATAATGTTGCACCGCTGAACGAAAGCTCGTGTTGACTCTCCTAGTTTTTGTTTACAAGATCACAATTATTCTAGAGACACAAATTGCTTGGAAGTGGACTAGAAATTTTGGATGAACTTGTTGTCCAGGTCGTTCTAGCTACTGATAGAATCTCCGGGTAGTTGTCTTAACCAAGAGCGAGCTGCACCGGTTAGGTGCAGCTGCAAACTTTGCATTGCGGTATCCTTGGAGACACCTTGTAGCTTAACTATGGCTAGATAATCTGTCAACCAAGCTTTGGGTTCTTGGAGGTCGTCATATTTTTGATGATAGTGAGGTAATCTTAAGTCTTTTGGTACTAGAGTCTTGCAAACCCGTTGGGTAAAGCAACTGGCTTCGCATAGTTCTTGCTCTTCCTCGCTTTCACCGTCATAGTATCTTCGGCTGCTACGCTCTTCCCTGAATCGATCGATCCATCGTTGTGTAATATCGTTTCTCGCATCATTCCTTAGCTCTGATCCCAATAAGTGGACCCGATGTGGAGATCATGATCTTCGGGTGTGGCCTGCTTGCCAGGGCTGCTGCGACGGCGTGGGGATCTGTCAGGTTTCCGCGTGGTTCCTTGCTCTTCCTACGTGAGAGATGCTCCTACCATGCCGAGGTTATTCAGGACAGAGCAATGGAGAGATGCACGAGGATCATCGGGTGCGGGTTGAGTTGTGACCAGGTATGTTTGTGAGGCCACAATTGCTGCTTGAGCCATTTTTGCCTTGATATTTCCTGCTTGATCTATTGATATAAACGATAGATCTAGGTCCTGGATCAGTTCGCTTCTTTCTGTTTTGGGGATGTTCTGTAGTCGAGATGTTCCCCTTCTTGGCGGTGCTCCTCCTGTCATGCTCCCTGATCCTCAGGTAGAGCTTAGCTGTGCCCGTCATAGGCTAGATTCGTCGATAAGCCTTTTTCTTTCGTCGAGCTGCCTCTGCGTCCTTAGCAGGTCTATTTTTTTTATGATGAAGCAAATGTTGGTATGCTAGTAGATCTTCACGCGTGGCATTAGCTGTCATGGGGATTGCACCCGAAACTGCCGCTCTTGCTTTTTGCCATGCTTCGGCTGGTAGCCAGAGAGTTTGCCTCTCGCCTCTGCGTGACTCCCCCTCCTGGGGTTATGCGGTTGTTTGCTGGGTCTTCCCCATTTCCGTGATTTCCTTCGTTTCCGTGGTTTCCTGCATTGTCGCTTGATAGGATATCATCAGGGTTAAAAATAGGATTATTGTTGGAGTCTTGCTATGTTGATGCGTCTCCGATGATCACGCATACTTGATGCTGGGTAATATATGGACTGGTGACGTCGTCATCTGAATTGAGGGAGACACTGTCTGGTCGATCAGTGAAGTCCATTAGTTTTTGTTCTGGGTAGATTTCTGACATCCTTATCCCAAAGTCGATGCTTTCACTACTTTCCTCAGGTTTAGAGTTTGCTGGGCTTGTTCCATGTGGTGGAGTTAGCGGGGAGTCTGATCCGAAGGAGAGATTGTCGTAAAGACCATCAAGGTCCCCCAAATTCGTCTTATCTTGCTTGTTTTCTTCTGGTGCTTTGATTTCCACCGTGACCTCCATGGAGGATCCGATAGATGATGCTGGTATTTCCGTAAGCGCAGTCTTTTCCACCAACGGTTCTGATGTAATCAGGGCCGAAGGGTGTGATTCTTCAGGGTATTATACTTGGAAGTGGAAGCTTCTGATGATTAGATCGGATCCGCCGTTGAATCCGGTGGGTACGATCACAGGGGTGGGCGGGTGTGGAACTATATTTGTTGGGTTGCTTCTTGGAAAAGAGAATTCCGCCAAATCCATGGTTCCAGCATTCAAGTTTCCCACAGATGGCGCCAATTGACGAGGGGTAATGTAACACCACAAAAGTACTAATCATGATTATCAAGTTCTAATCACCCAAGTTTAGGGTTAACAAAAACTTTTATTACTAAATTGAATATGAATGCATGTGTGTTTTGCATTAGTGTATGAATGAGTGCATTTGCCATGTTTGATTGCTACAAATGTTAAGAAATGGTTTAAAGATGAATGTTACATCATCTAGGCCAATTACACACAAAATCAAAAGAAAAAGAAATCAAATATGAATTAAATAAGCTAATGGTCATTTTGACCAAAGTTAACCACTAGGCCACTTTGAGTGTTCCTAGTAAAGAATTTCTAACAGAAACATGCCCATTTCTTTTCACCCCTTGCTAGACCAAGTAAAAGTGAACCCAAGCCCACTTTACGAACTCACCAAAACTATTTTCAAATCTATTTAAAGGACAACTCAAATTTGAATCAAGTTCATATGGTAACATCACCATTTTGCAAAAACCACCCAAATCAATTCACCTTGCCTTTTCCAAGCAACCATAGACACTCAAGCATAAGATCAAAACACTCACCAAATTTCATTCAAAAATTTCAAATTTAAATTCTTGCGGCCATTTAGTCGAACACCTTGACACAAATCAAAACCTGCCTAACTCCACTGTTTGGAGCATTGATCATTTGACCAATTGCCCCCATTGCACCCCTGTCTCCCCCAACATCTAGCAACACTAGACACGCATCCCCTCTTTGCCGTTGCGCTAGTGCAGCACCGCCCAAAGCCACCCTTGCCGGCCGACCATGGACAGAGCACCATGGACCACGCCACCCTCTCCCACGATGACCAGGAGAGAGGCGACTGTCCATCGCCACCCCCTGTCCAGCCCTTGCCCACAGCCAGGCCCTAGACCACCCCAGCAATGCCGCACCCACTTTCTCTGCGCCGTGCCAGGAGCGCGCTAGAGCACCGCAGCCGACCAGCTCGGACACACCGCGCCTCGCCCTCTCCGCGCGTGCACACACTCGCCTTAACACCAGCTAGCTCCCAGACATCCCCGTTCGCCGCTGCGCGACCCGTAGCCCCTGTGCGCCGTCTCGAACCCCGCCAGTTCCACGCAGAGCACCGCACGCGCTCGACCATCCTCGACCGCCCCGTGCCGTGCCATTAAGCCCGTGATGACCATCCTTGACCTACCCTCAGCCACGCCGATAGCTTGCTGTACCGCCGTCACTGGAGAAGCCAGCCCATCCCGCTCGGTCCACTCGTCGGTGTATAAATAGAGGCCCCCTCCGCCTCAATTCACCACACCATTCCACCCCACTCCTCACAGAACCTCTCACACCTCTCCCCGGAGCAAGGCGAGCACCACCTCGCTGGAATTTGGCTGGAGTCCGTCGTTGCAGAGGAGAAGAGGAGACGTTGATTGGAGCCGCCCCAGGAGCCGCCGTGACCACCGTTCGAACCGCCATCATCGACAACATCATTCGCCCCCATCGCTGACCCTAGATGGAGCCCTGGTGAGCCTCACACGATCCCCACCACCGCGTTAGGGTTCAGACCTCGCCGGAGCCGTTCGTCGTCGACGATGAACCTCAGTAGTTAGATCAGGTTCTAATCGTAGGGCCTATGTTGAACGACACCGTTTCGGTTAGATAGAGTCGCTGACTAGTGGGACCGTCCTGTCAGCAGCCCACTGCACCATGCTGTGCAGATTGGGCCAGCCCGTTTACTTTCCCGCAAGCCTGTAAATTCAAATAGTTATTTTCCATTTTAGTTAAAACTAGTTTCTGACAGTAGATTTAAAAATCAATTCAAAGAGATTCACTAAATGAAATTGCATGATTCCAATTTTGTTAGAAAGGTATTTAAATTATCTATCCAAGCCCGTTGGATTCAAACTATTTGGAGTTAGAGATCACCTATAGTAAAAATAACAAGACAGAGACTTTTCCAACTTCAAACATTTTTCAAAAATCAACCGTAAATGCTTTTGAGTTGATTCCAACTCTTAAAAATCACATTTTACAACATCAATCTGAATATGAAAAAATATTTAGGTTTGCATGTAGTGACATTGGACTTGTACCAAAAGAATGCTATTTGGGCATTTCTAGTCACTTTAATTCTATTAAATGATAATCTTAAACTTTATAAAATATGACCACCACTTTAAATCACATTCCCATGTATTAAAATATGTGGTGATGACATGTGTCAACAGGATCCCATATTTTAATTGGAGAATATTAAATCTTAAGTATTTTTCAATGAGTAGAAATTACTTTTCCAAAATAAGATAAATAAAATTAGGTCTTTATTTCATGTGATGATTGTGATGATGCTAGATCATCAAGGGTGAGCCTTAGTGTGATAAATAGAAATAGTTAAGTATTGTTTGGTGATTGTGTACCTCATATTCATTTATAGACGATAATACCAACCCGGGATACGAGGAGGAGGAGTACTATCAAGAAGAAGAAAACTTCAACCACTTCACTACTCAAGGTAAGCTAACACTTGCAAGTATTATACCTATGCAAGCCATCCTTGCAAGATAACCTAAAAAAGATGCATTAGGCATGCTTGGTTATATAACTTTGATTAGACCAATCCCAAGTTTTACTTGCAAGCTTTATTCTTTTACTTTACCAAAGTTCTTTACTTTTAGTTAGTGCTTTGTGAGTATTGGAAAAATAGTATAGATACCATAAATAGTATAAAACTAGGCCTAAGTATTTATATGTAGATGTCATTCCAAGGCATGAGATTAGATTTGGATAGTTACACTTGATTAGCACCCCTCATTAGTGAATACCCTCAGCTTCACTTTGGATGGGAATACTTGGTGAAAATGATTATGAAAACCTTGGAATGATGATTCATTCTATTGAGATGTTTTGACATGTGTCGAGAAACACTAAAGGATTTTGATGATGAAAATGTTGAGGCATGAGCCTTAGCAATTTATAAAACCTGATGGTTGGGTTCGGATGCGATACCATTCCAATTTTACCGTACAACCACAATAACTGATTTGGGCAGGGCTTAACTGGAAGTTTATATGCCTTAGTATGGGTTCCCTCACAGAAAGAGGTTGAGCTGAGGCTACCTCGTGAGTGTGAATGTCCACCTATGCAGTGCCCAGGATGGCAGATGGCCATGGCTGGGAGGTTAAGCTCATAGGGGAGGTGCCTATACTAGAGTGTGTAATTGAAAGGTTATGATTGATTATCCTCATACTAAGTATGATGATTCAGGGTTATCCCTGATGGATGTATCGAATTTTGTGATGAAAGTGTACCACCTCTGCAGAGTGTCAAATTATTCGAATAGCCACGTCCGCGGTCATGGACAGTTGGAGTGGCCATATTGTTCCATCGTCAGATGTTTTCAAAATGAATGGTGATGTGAACTATGACTTTGACTTGACCACAATAGGGTTGTGGATATGAAAGCTAGGTTCCCACCTAAGTGATTTAGAATATTAACTTAGTTTTCTTTACTTCTAAACTCAGTTTTAGATAAACCAGCCTTTTTGCAAATAAACCTAGAGCTTAAGATTCTTACTAGAACTACCTTACTTGTTAGTGATAGTTTGCGACTACTTAAAGAGTACTCATGGCTTTGTCCCTAGCTATTCTCGTGGCCAGACTATGAGGAGGACTACCAGGATGATGGACAGATGGAGGTTTACGACACCTAGGACCATCTCCCATCGTCAGCATTGCTTGTGACCCTAAAGATGGAGCCCCTACTACGTTTATTTTCCGCTGCTTGAATTGTATTAAGACTGGATCATGAGATCCTTTATTTGTAAGACCTTATTATGGTTTGTAATGGATGATGTACTGTGGTACTAATTCTATTATGTCTCACAAAAATGGTAGTCCTGGGATTGCGAGGTATGGCATAACAGGCATCTAGGATTAAAAATCCGGGTTTTGACAAGTTGGTATCAGAGCCATCCCGACCATGGGAGACCCTAGTTAGAATGGACGTCCGAACAAAAAACTTAGTTTCAAAACAAAAGAAGTGAGTATTTATGAAAACCTATTCCCACTCTTATCCTTGATTATTTCAAAAAAATTCATGTTCCTAAAAAATTCTTGCATTCCTACATAAAATCTGACACACTTGATCACCTCACTAACTTACTGACCCTAAATTCTTATAGATGGAAGTCCAGTATTGCAAATTCTACCAGCTGGGCAATGGAGACCAACTGACCTTTGAGAGGGATCTAGATGCACTGTCAGAGTATCTTGAGCGCCCGCATCCGGAATTCTTTGGGGCCCAACTCAACAATCACATAGGAGGAGATCTACAATGGCCGATAGTTGCAGATCTCAGAGGCAAGATGGAAGCACCCACTTCGGAGAAGATCCAATTCACCATGCGTGAGAACAACTGGCTAGATGGATTAGCCAGGGCTATGCATTAAGCTCTTGCCCGTCTATGTGGGAAAACATCAACCTAATCCAAGGAACTCGCTTTGCTCACTTCGCAAGGCGTGATTCTATGGGAATGCCCTCGGAGATGCCAAGAAACCCGGAGCTGAAGCACCAGGTGGACAATCTTGACTTCACGTTGTATGATAGGCAGAAGGAGTTGGACAACTCTCATGCCTACGCCAACCACAACCATGCCATTGCAGTCAAGAAGGACCAGACCCTCGCCATTCTTGCCAAGGAGCGCCAATCACTTTGTCGTCAGCGCGACAAGAAGGATCGCACCATCGATCGTCTTCGCAAGAAGGGGGCTGCTCTCGAGAAGACCATCCGTGAACAGGAAGTTCAGCTTGAAGCAAAGGAGGAGGAAGGTGAAGATATCCAGGGAGATCTTTACTCTTACCTTAGTGATGACAACGACTACCCGGAGGATGATGCCATGGAGTTCCACACTGATGATGATGATTCCGACTTCATTGATGATGATTAGATGCACTTGATCACTACCGTAGGAATGAGTTGTACAGGTCCCACTATATCGTAGTTTCAAAGAATGGTTCTTAAAACCATCTGTTTTCTATTTGTGTGTGGTGTGTGTTTGTATGGTGTGCTTTGAATGAATGAATGAGAGGAAGTTGTTAGTTTGCAAAACCTGAGTGAAACTCAAAGTTTAAGCTTTTGAAACAAAACCACGAACCTTAGAAATTTCCCTCTTATCTCATTATCTATGTCAATCTTCAGATGACTCGTGGAAACCCCAGAGGAAGCAGTTCATCCTAGGAACCAATGTTGCAGATTCTACAAATGCTAGTTTTTGACCATGAAGCTAGTAGAGCCAAACGCCAAGCCAACCTAGCCACTCTTCAACAGATAGCTCAGATGGCCCACAATAACCAAGGTCACGGAAACCAGGATCACCATGGATCCAATCTCAAGAACTTTCAGAATACCAACTCACCTATCTTTAGTAAGTGTGAGGATCCCTTAGATGCTCATGACTGGCTGCAAACCATGGAGAACAATCTGGAGGTCGCAGGAGTTGAAGCCAATGAGAAAGTACTGTTTGCCACCCATTATCTAGCAGGAGATGCAAGAGCCTAGTGGAATAGCACCCGTACCATGAACGAAGGTCAGATGATGACTTGGGAAGCATTCAAGATCAAGTTCAGCCGGACCCATGTGCCCCAAGGTTTGGTCACCAGGATGAGGGATGAGTTTAGGGAACTGAAGCAAGGAAGGATGACAGTAGTTAAGTACCATGACAAATTTCTGTCACTAGCTAGATATGCCCCTGATGAGATTAACACCGAAGCAAAGAAGGAAAGGTTCCTAAATGGATTGCATGATGAGATGCAGACTGTGTTAGTCAACATCCGTTTTGGAGATCTAGAAGAGCTAGTAGACTCTCCCATCCAGATGGAAGGGAAGATAAACCAAGCCAATGACAACCACAAGTGCAGGATGATGCACCAGACTGGATCCCACCATACCCAGAAGTATCGCCCCAACCCGTCTACAGGATATGCCCCAAGAAACAACAGACCCCCTATGTCCCGTCCAAGCTATCCCAATCGTAGCGGAGGAAACCTAAAGTCTGGAGGAAACCACAACAACAACCCTGGTAACTCCAATAACTTCAACCGTGCACCGCCCAAGTCCAACAACAACAACAACAATAACAATAAGAATACTGCCCCAAGGACTGGAAATGATGCTGTGCCTATTGCAGGAAAAGACAAGTCCCAGATTACTTGCTTTGAATGCAGAGTCAAGGGTCACTACTCTAATGAGTGCCCAAGAAGCTTGCAGCAGCCACCAATGTGAATGCACCTGCTCAACAGCAACGCCGTGTTCAACCTAGAAGGAGATTTGCCCCAGGGAACTCGCTCAACCGCAACGGCCGTCTCTTCCACATGAATGCTGAAGAAGCTCAAGAAGCGCCCGATGTCGTGCTAGGTATGTTTTCTGTTAACTCAGTACTTGCAAGAGTGTTGTTTTATTCTGGAGCATCACACTCGTTTGTTGCAGAAAAATTTTCATGCACTAGTAATATTCAACCAACAAAATTGAAGCATGTTATGATAGTTCAAATACCTGGTTCAACCACCAAAGCTAGAAAAATTTGCAAGGCTGTACCTATCAGAATCCATGGAATAGATTTTTATGCTAATGTAATAGTACTTGGAACCAAAGGTTTGGAAGTAGTACTAGGAATGGATTGGATGTCGAAACATAAAGGATTGATCGACTGTGCCAAGAATCCATAACCATGACCAGTAGCTCTGGAGTATCAGTAGAGCATGTATCTGAGACCTTGCCCCATCAATTCAAATGAAACAAGATTCTAGCCCAACCAACCATAGACCAAGTCAGAGTAGTATGTGAATACCCCGACGTATTCCCATATGAATTGCCCGATATGCCCCTAAATAAGGATATCGAGTTCATCATTGAACTAATTCCTCGAACTATACCCATAGCTCAGAGACCTTATAGTATGAACCCATCTGAATTAGTGGAGCTGAAGAAGCAACTTGATGCTATGTTAGAGAAAGGTCTGATTCAACCCAGCGCATCACCATGGAGATCGCCTGTATTGTTTGTGGATAAGAAAGATGGAGGTAACCGTTTGTGCATGGATTACCGGAAGCTGAATGATGTCACCATCAAGAACAAGTACCCACTGACAAAGATAGAGGATTTGTTTGACCAGTTGACTGGTGCCAGAGTGTTTTCTAAGTTTGATCTTAGAATTGGTTATCATCAACTCAAGATTCGTGCAACTGATATCCCAAAGACTTGTTTCACCACCAGATATGGATTGTATGAGTATACTGTCATGTCTTTTGGATTAACCAATGCCCCCGCTTATTTCATGAATCTCATGAATAAGATTTTTATGAACTTCCTGGATAAGTTTGTCGATGTGTTTATCAACGATATTCTGATCTATTCCAAGTCAGAAGAAGACCATGAGCTACACCTAAGAACCATCCTTGAAACCCTTAGAGAACATCACTTGTATTGCAAGTTTAGCAAGTGTGAATTCTTGTTGAAGGAAGTAGGATTCCTAGGACATATTGTGTCGGTAGGAGGAGTCGCTATTGATCCCGCCAAGATCAAAGATGTTGAAGAATGGAAAGCCCCAACCACTCAAACCCAAGTCCTTGCATTCCTCGGATTAGCGGGATATTACCGCAAGTTCGTTGAAGGATTTTCGAGCATCGCAAGACCGATGACCCAATTGTTGAAGAAAGATAAGAAGTTTGAATGGACGGATAAATGTGAAGCAAGTTTTCAAGAACTCAAAAAGAGATTGATTTCAGCCCCAGTTCTGATTATGCCGGATATCAAGAAGCCTTTTGATGTGTATTGTGATGCATCCAAGATTGGTCTCGGATGTGTGTTGATGCAGGAAGGCAAAGTCATAGCATATATGTCCCGACAATTGAAGCAACATGAGAAAAACTACCCTACCCATGACCTTGAACTAGCAACCGTAGTTTTAGCATTGAAGACATGGCGTCATTACCTTATGGGTAACCACTGTGAGATTTATTCGGATCACACGAGTCTAAAGTATATTTTCACCCAGAAGGAGCCGAATATGAGGCAAAGGAGATGGAGAGAGTTAATCAAGGATTATGACCTTGACATTCACTATCACCCTGGCAAAGCCAATGTGGTAGCGGATGCTCTTAGCAGATTGCCGTGTAGGTTAAACACCATGATTAAAGAAGCCCAGCCAAGTTTGCATGAAGAGTTGGAGCAGTTCAGAACAGAGCTAGTTAGCGAAGGATTTTTAGCTAGCATAGAACTTCAACCCACTTTGATCAGTCAGATCAAGGAAGCGTAGAAAGGAAATGCAAGTATCGATGGAATCAAGCGTCGTATCGATACAGGGAAGGCACCCGATTCACCGAGGATGAAAATGGAGTTTTGTGGTACAAAGGACGTATCTATGTGCCAGCAGATTCCGAGCTGAAGCAAGTTATCATGCAGGAAGATCATGATACTCTATATTCTATCCACCTCGGAGGAACGAAGATGTATCAGGATTTGAAGGAGTAATTTTGGTGGCATGTGATGAAGAGAGAAATCAGAAGCTACATAACTAAGTGTGATATCTGTTAAAGAGTCAAAGCGGAACATCAGAGACCCACATGACCTTTGCAACCATTGCAGATTCTAGAATGGAAATGGGATTCTGTCAGAATGGATTTTATCACCGGTTTGCCTACTTCTAGTAGGAGAAATGACTCTATTTAGGTCATAGTTGATAGACTGTCCAAGGTAGACCATTTTATACCTGTGAAGACTACCTACCAGAGTTCGAAGCTAGCAGAGCTGCACATTGCTAGAATCATCAGTTTGCATGGAACCCCTAAGACCATAGTGTCAGATCGAGGAACCCAGTTTACCTAAAGATTTTGGCAGAAAGTCCAAGAAGGATTAGGAACCAAGCTGAACTTCAGCACATCTTATCACCCGCAGACCGATGGATAAACTAAAAGAGTCAACCAAATATTAGAAGATATGTTGAGAGCTTGTGTTCTAGAATATGGATCAAAATGGGAAGATTGCCTGCCTTTCCCAGAATTCTCATACAACAATAGTTATCAAGCTAGTTTGCAAATGGACCCATTTGAATTTCTGTATGGAAGGAAGTGTCGTACCCCCTTGAATAGGTCGCAAGTAGGAGAGAGTCAGATTTTCGGACCCGACATCCTATGAGAAGCCGAAGAGAAGGTTCACAAAGTTCATGAACACCTTAAGACCGCCCAATCCAGACAAAAGAGTTATGCCGAGAAGAGACATCGAGACCTGACCTTCAATGTCGGAGATTTTGTGTATCTCAAAGTATCGCCCTTGAAGGGAATGCAACGTTTTCAACTGAAAGGGAAGTTATCCCCTAGATATATTGGACCCTTCAAGATTTTGAATCGCCGAGGAGAAGTATCATATCAACTGGAACTGCCAGAGGAGATTTCATCCATACATGATGTGTTCCATATCTCGTTACTTCACAAATGCCTAGAAGTTCCGGAGAAGACAGAAGTGTTTAAGAACATCGATCACCGAGCCATAGATATCAACAAGGATCTGACATATCGGGAAGTACCCATCCGTATCACCAGGACCCGGAGTATCAAGTTTCTCAAGATCTAGTGGAGCAACCATACCGAAGAAGAAGATACTTGGGAGCGAGAAGATTACATTAGGACTGAGTTTCCAAATCTCTTTAGTTCCTAGTTTTTCTTAAATCTCGAGACGAGATTTTGTTTAAGGAGGGAAGGTTTGTAACACCCCAAAAGTACTAATCGGGATTATCAAGTTCTAATCACCCAAGTTTAGGGTTAACAAAAACTTTTATTACTAAATTGAATATGAATGCATGTGTGTTTTGCATTAGTGTATGAATGAGTGCATTTGCCATGTTTGATTGCTACAAATGATAAGAAATGGTTTAAAGATGAATGATACATCATCTAGGCCAATTACACACAAAATCAAAAGAAAAAGAAATCAAATATGAATTAAATAAGCTAATGGTCATTTTGACCAAAGTTAACCACTAGGCCACTTTGAGTGTTCCTAGTAAAGAATTTCTAGCAGAAACATGTCCATTTCTTTTCACCCCTTGCTAGACCAAGTAAAAGTGAACCCAAGCCCACTTTACAAACTCACCAAAACTATTTTCAAATCTATTTAAATGACAGCTCAAATTTGAATCAAGTTCATATGGTAAGATCACCATTTTGCAAAAACCACCCAAATCAATCCACCTTGCCTTTTCCAAGCAACCATAGACACTCAAGCATAAGATCAAAACACTCACCAAATTTTATTCAAAAATTTCAAATTTAAATTCTTGTGGCCATTTAGTCGAACACCTTGCAGACACAAATCAAAACCTGCCTAACTCCACTGTTTTGAGCATTGATCATTCGACCAATTGCCCCCATTGCACTCCCCTGTCTCCCCCAGCATCTAGCAGCACCAGACACGCATCCCCTCTTTGCCGTTGTGCTAGTGCAGCGCCGCCCAAAGCCACCCTCGCTGGCCGACCATGGACAGAGCACTACGGACCACGCCACCCTCTCCCACGATGACTAGGAGACAAGCGACCATCCAACGCCACCCCCTGTCCAGCCCTTGCCCATAGCCAGGCCCTAGACCAACCCAGCAACACCGCACCCACTTTCTCTGCGCCGTGCCGAGAGCGCGCCAGAGCACCGTAGCCAACCAGCTCGTACGCACCGTGCCTCACCCTCTCCGCGCATGCACACACTCGCCTTAACACCAGCTAGCTCCCAGACATCCCCGTTCGCTGCCGCGCGACCCATAGCCCCCGTGCGCCGTCTCGAACACCGCCAGTTCCGCGCAGAGCACCGCACGTGCCCGACCATCCTTGACCACCCCGTGCCGTGCCATTAAGCCCATGATGACTGCTAGGGAGCACCGCGTCGCCCCCTACCCTCAGCCACACCGATAACTCGCTGTACCACCGTCGCCGAAGAAGCCAGCCCATCCCGCTCGGTCCCCTCGTCGGTGTATAAATAGAGGCCCCCTCCGCCTCAATTCACCACACCCTCCCACTCCCCACTCCTCACAGAACCTCCCACACCTCTCCCCAGAGCAAGGCGAGCACCACCTCACCGGAATTTCGCCGGAGTCCGCCGCTGCAAAGGAGAAGAGGAGCCATTGATTAGATCCGCCCCAGGAGACGCCGCAACCACCATTCGAACCGCCGTCATCGAAAAAGTCATTCGCCCCCATCGCCGACCCTAGCTGGAGCCCTGGTGAGCCACACACGACCCTCATCGACGCGTTAGGGTTTAGACCTCGCTAGATTTGTTTGTCATCGACGATGAACCTCAGCTGTTAGATTAGGTTCTAATCGTAGGGCCTAGATTGAACGATACCGTTTCGGTTAGATAGAGTCGCTGACTAGTGGGACCGTCCTGTCAGCAGCCCACTGCACCATGCTGTGCAGATTGGGCCAGCCCGTTTACTTTCCCGCAAGCCTGTAAATTCAAATAGTTATTTTCCATTTTAGTTAAAACCAGTTTCTGTCAGTAGATTTAAAAATCAATTCAAAGAGATTCACTAAATGAAATTGCATGATTCCAATTTTGTTAGAAAGGTATTTAAATTATCTATCCAAGCCTGTTGGATTAAAACCATTTGGAGTTAGATATCACCTATAGTAAAAATAACAAGACAAAGACTTTTCCAACTTCAATTTTTTTTCAAAAATCAACCATAAATGCTTTTGAGTTGATTCCAACTCCAAAAATAATCACATTTTACAAGATCAATCTGAATATGCAAAAATATTTAGGTTTGCATGCAGTGACATTGGACTAGTACCAAAAGAATGCTATTTGGGCATTTCTAGTCACTTTAATTCTATTAAATGATAATCTTAAACTTTATAAAATATGACCACCACTTTAAATCACATTCCCATGTATTAGAATATGTGGTGATGACATGTGTCAACATGATCCCATATTTTAATTGGAGAATATTAAATCTTAAGTATTTTTCAATGAGTAGAAATTACTTTTCCAAAATAAGATAAATAAAATTAGGTCTTTATTTCATATGATGATTGTGATGATGCTAGATCATCAAGGGTGAGCCTTAGTGTGCTAAATAGAAATAGTTAAGTATTGTTTGGTGATTGTGTACCTCGTATTCATTTATAGACGATAGTATCGACCCGGGATACGAGGAGGAGGAGTACTACCAAGAAGAAGAATAAGAAAACTTCAACCATTGCACTACTCAAGGCAAGCTAACACTTGCAAGTATTATACCTATGCAAGCCATCATTGCAAGATAACCTAAATAAGATTCATTAGGCATGCTTGGTTATATAACTTTGATTAGACCAATCCCAAGTATTACTTGCAAGCTTTATTCTTTTACTTTTAGTTAGTGCTTTGTGAGTATTGGAAAAATAGTATAGATACCATAAAGAGTATAAAACTAGGCCTAAGTATTTATATGTAGATGTCATTCCAAGGCATGAGATTAGATTTGGATAGTTACACTTGATTAGCACCCCTCATTAGTGAATACCCTCAGCTTTAGTGGCTAGTGCTAAGCATAAAAGTTGACCACTTTAGATGGGAATACTTGGTGAAAATGATTATGAAATCCTTGGAATGATGATTCATTATATTGAGATGTTTTGACATGTGTGGAGAAACACTAAAGGATTTTGATGATGAAAATGTTGAGGCATGAGCCTTAGCCCTTTATAAAAACTGATGGTTGGGTTCAGATGTGATACCATTCTAATTTTACCGTACAACCATAATACCTGATTTGGGTAGGGCTTAACTGGAAGTTTATATGCCTTAGTATGGATTCCCTCGTGGAAAGAGGTTGAGCTGAGGCTACCTCGTGAGTGTGAATGTCCACCTATGCAGTGCCCATGATGGCAGATGGCCATGGCTGGGAGGCCAAGCTCATAGGGGAGGTGCCTATACTAGAGTGTGTAATTGAAAGGCTATGATTGATTATCTGCATACTAAGTATGATGACTCAGGGTTATCCCTGACAGATGTATCGATTTTTGTGGTGAAAGTGTACTACCTCTGCAGAGTGTCAAACTATTCGAATTAGCCGCGTCCGTGGTCATGGACAGTTGGAGTGGCCATACTGTTCCGTCGTCAGATGTTTGCAAAATGACTGGTGAAGTGAACTTGACTTTGACTTGACCACAACAGGGTTGTGGATATGAAATCTAGGTTCCCACTTAAGTGATTTAGAACATTAACTTAGTTTTCTTTACTTCTAAACTCAGTTTTAGATAAACCTGGCTTTTTGCAAATAAACCTAGAGCTTAAGATTCCTACTAGAACTACCTTACTTGTTAGTGATAGTTTGCGAGTACTAAAAGAGTACTCATGGCTTTGTCCCTCGCTATTCTCGTGGCCATACTATGAGGAGGACTACCAGGATGATGGACAGCAGGAGGTCTACGACAACTAGGATCATCTCCCATCGTCAACATTGCCTATGATCCTGAAGATGGAGCCCCTACTACGTTTATTTTCCGCTGCTTGAATTGTATTAAGACTGGATCATGAGATCCTTTATTTGTAAGACCTTATTATGGTTTGTAATGGATGATGTACTGTGGTACCAATTCTATTATGTCTCGCAAAAATGATAATCCTGGGATTCTGAGGTATGGCATAATAGGCATCTGGGATTAAAAATCTAGGTGTTGACAGGTAACCTCGGCAATGTCCATGGAGAAGGACTCAGGGTTTCATGGAAAAGATACGCCGTGGATTTCGTCGGATGTCAGGAGAACAATGGAGTCAAAGTTGCCCGAATACTTGGTGAATCGCACTATTACAAAATGCTTGGGGATTGTTTGGTGATCTCTCCTAGGCTTCTCCCATCCTATATATAATAGGCCGGGTCTCAAAGCTGTATGCGAATAGGTTACATATACATGATTACAATACCAACTCAATGTCGGTTTTCTTTCCTAATACAACTATAGCCTTTGCCAGTTGCTCTTTGGACCATCATCTTGAACTTTCATCGGCCGTAATCCTTTATGCAGGTCTGGGTAGCAAATCATAGGTACCCGAGTAATCATACCTATGTCAGGTGTTGTCTAGGTTCCTTGGCTTGTGCTATAGCACCATTGTTATCACAATACACGTCTAACGGATTGGAAGAGCCCTGAACCACACCAAGATCCATGAGGAAATTCCTCATCCAAATAGCTTCCTTTGCCGCCTTTGAGGCGGCAATATACTCAGCCTCTATCATAGACACAGACACAGTCTCTTGCTTGGAACTCTTCCAGCTCACAGCCCCACCATTTATAACAAACACATATCCAGATTGCGAACGAGAATCATCCGAGTTAGTGAGATAACTCGCATCCATGTAACCCTTTACAATGAGTTCATCCTCACCTCCATAAAATAGGAACATATCCTTAATCCTTCTCAAGTACTTAAGGATATTTTTATCCGCTGCCCAATGGATTTCTCCAGGGTCAGCCTAGTATCTGCTCACAACACTTAGGGCATAGGAAACATCTGGCCTTGTACAAATCATAGCATACATGATGGATCCGACTGCTGAAGCATACGAAATCACACTCATCCGACTTCTTTCATCAGTTGTTGAAGGACACTAAGTCTTGCTAAATTTTACGCCATGGAACATCGGTAAGAACCACTTCTTAAACGATTCCATGTTGAACTTATTCAACACTTTTTCCAAATATGTACTCTGACTCAATCCAATGAGTCTCCTTGATCTATATCTATAGATCCGGATTCCTAGTATGTAGGTCGCCTCACCCAATTCCTTCATCGAAAAACTCTTTTCCAATGATCCCTTGGTTTCTTGCAACATTTGGACATCATTCCAATCAATAATAAGTCATCCACCTATAAGATCAGAAAGTTTACTTTGCTCCCACTAAACTTCTTGTATAAACAAGAATCATGATCACTCTTGATGAAGCCAAACGATTTGACTACCTCATCAAAGCGAATGTTCCAACTCCGAGATGCTTGCTTTAACCCATAAATAGATTTCTGAAGTTTGCATACTTTGTCAGCTTTAGCCGGATCGACAAAACCCTCAGGGTGTATCATATACATGTTGTCGGTTAAATTTCCATTAAGAAAATCCGTCTTGATATCCATCTACCATATCTCATAGTCGAAATAGGCTGCTATAGCTAACATGATCTGAACTGACTTAAGCATCGCTACGGGTGAGAAAGTCTCAACATAGTCAACTCCTTGAACTTTTCGGAACCCCTTTGCGACAAGCCGTGCTTTATAGACAAAAACATTTCCATCCATATCAGTTTTCTTCTTAAACACCCATTTGCACTCGACGGGTCTTGCACTGTCTGGCAGATCAACTAAGTTCCAAACTTGATTTTCATCCATGGACTTTAACTCGGATCTCATGGCTCCAAGCCACAACTTGGACTCAGATCCCACCATCGCTTCTGAATAAGTTGCCGGCTCATCACTGTCCAATAGTAACACACCACGAACACTTTGCAATGTGGCCGATCTTCATAGTGTAGGTGCAGTTGCCAGATCGGCTACCACGACCGGCTCAACCTCCAAGGCTCTTGTCGACTCGCTACCAGCTGGTTCCCCTCAAATTTCTTCGAGCTGCACCGTGATCCCACTGACTCCTCGACTGAGAAACTCTTTCTCAAGGAAGACACTGTTCTGAGCGACAAACACTTTGCCCTCTTCTCAGTTGTAGAAGTAGTAACCCAAGGTTTCCCTTGGATACCCCACGAAGATACACTTATCCGACTTGGCTGTAAGCTTGTCCGACTGAAGTCGCTTGACGAATTCTTCACAACCCCAAATCTCAAGAAAATACAAATTCGGCTTCTTGCCATTCCACATCTCATGTGGTGTCTTATCTACTGACTTTGATGGTACTCTGTTTAGTATGAACACTACAGTTTCTAGACAATAACCCCTAATTGATAACGGCAGATCTGTCCGACTCATCATTGATCGTACCATGTCCAACAAGGTCCGATTCCGCCTTTCCGACACACCGTTTCTCTGCGGCGTTCCTGGCAGAGTGAGCTGGGGAACTATTCCACAACTCCTTAGATGGTCATCAAACTCATGGCTCATGTACTCGCCTCCTTAGTCTGACCGAAGAATCTTTATTTTCTTGCCGAGTTGATTCTGTACCTCATTCTAGAATTCCTCGAACTTTTCAAAGGCTTCTGACTTATGTTTCATCAAGTAGATATGTCCATACCTACTGAAATCAACAGTGAAGGTAATTAAGTACTCATACCCACCTCTGGCTGTCATGCTCATCAGGCCACATACATCACTATGTACGAGTCCCAGTAAGTCAGACGCCCTTTCACAACTCTTTGCAAAAGGTGTCTTGGTCATTTTGCCGAGTAGGCAAGATTCACATGTCTCGAACAACTCCAAGTCGAACAAAGTTAGGAGTCCATCATCATGGAGCTTCTTCATGTGTTTCCAACTTATATGACCAAGCCGACAGTGCCATAAGTAAGTCATATTCAGATCATTTGGTTTCAACCTTTTCACATTCATGTTGTAAACCGACTCACCATCAAGATTCAAAATAAATAACCCATCCTAGACAGGTGAAAAGCCGTGAAACATATCATTCAAATACAAAGAACAAACATTATTCTTAATATTCGACTCATAGCCTTGTCTCATCAAACATGAGGCAGAAATAATGTTTTGACTAAGCACTGGAACATAATAACAATTATTCATCTCCATTAAAAATCCAGAAGGTAAATGAAGTTGCATCGTGCCGATTTCCAACACGGCGACTCTCGCTTTGTAGCCGACTCGAATGTCAACATGTCCTCTCGCCACGCTCCTACTTCTTACCAGTCCCTACAACGAGTTGCAGATGTGAATAAATGGTCGGGTATCATATACCCAAGAACTATTAGGTGCATCAGCAAGATAAATGTCTATAACATTGCAAACAATCATACCTGAGTCGGAAGTCACACCTCCACTCTTGGCTTTATTAGCCAGATACTTGCTGCAACTCTTCTAGTGGCCATCCTCCTTACAATAGAAGCAAGTGGATTCGGCTGCAGGAGATGTCTTAGTCCCTGAGGAAGCGCTTTGGACCGGGTTCTCAGCCTTGCCTCCCGACTTTACCTTCTTCTTCTTAGTCCAAGAACTCTTCTTGAACTTGGCCTTATTCTGCACCATCAACACTTGACTGGCGCCTTTCTTGAGGTCCGCCTCAGCCTGCTTGAGCATCCCATGTAATTTAGTGACCTGCTTACCCATACCATGCATGTGGTAGTTCGATATGAACTGACCATACACACTAGGAATAGAGTTCAGAATTATGTCCATAGCGAACTCTTCGCTAAAGGGGTAACCAAGCCTTTCTAGAGACTGCACGTAACCAACCATCTTGATCACATGCGGGCTCATCGGATCGCCATCCTTAAGCTTGCAGCTTAGCAAAGCTTGAGATACTTGATACCTCTCGGTCTTTGCCTGGGCCTGGAACATACTTTTGAGGCTTTCGATCATATTGTAGGCCTCAACATTCTTGAACTACTACTGCAAGTCCCGGTTACATGTGAGTAAGCATAAGATAGCTAATTTCCATAGACTCATCACAAGTCTTACGATAGGCATTGGTGGCTACGACAGTCGCTTTCTCATTTAGCCCATCTAGAAGGGTGTTGTCTAGGACATGGTCCCTCTTTTCTTTCTTGAGAACAATTCTCAGATTACGATACCAGTTGGTGAAATTAGTTGAATTTAGCTTATCTTTCTCTAATATAGTTCTCAATGCAAAACTAGAAACCTGAGGGAGACTGCTAGGTGCCATTGATCTACAACAGAAAAATATGCAAAACACTTAAGACATGTATCCATAAAAGACCAAACATAATTAAACATTTTAATACTTGTGCTCCCACTAGAACAAACACCCCTTCGATGGTTACTTAGTGATTCAGGATCCTAAATAAGCAAGTAAACTAGTGAGGTGGTAAATTTCCTTCTCCTTTTCCTGCACGCTGAAACCAGTTGCACTGCTGAGTTGTGTGGTTTGCCGGCTTACTCGGGTTCGGGGTGTGGAAACTGCAAGGCTGATTGAGCATCATCTCGAACTTATACTTAGGCCTATCTTGACATGGCTTCTTCTGATCACCCCATTGCTTCTTGCCATCACTCTTTTGCACCCATTGTTGGTAGCTACTTTTCTGACGCTGGTTCCTGCCGGCATCTAGCCGGTCTTGATAAACAATCGCCACTTGGTTGGACCCATATCGATAATCTGGTCTACCATCTCTTCTTTTTCCTTCATAATCATTACGATAATTTCGCCTGGATGACCTAACCCCATCATGGGACGGATGTTCCCTGCTCGACTTAGCCAACATTAGCAACGGCTGAGTTGGGTCACCCAAGGCATACATATCTGCTATCTTTATTGTCTCGTCCAAAGTGGCTCGCATTTCCATTTGCAATTTCTGCCAAAGCATGCTTCCATGTCGGCAACCCTGTGCAAACCAAGTTATGGATTGCGAGTCAACAACTCCCTCACATGAATTGCGCATTGTACTCCATATTGTGAGGTACTCTTGGTCTATTTCATTCTCTCTCTACTTGCACATGGACAATTGTTGAAGACAGTTCGACCTCTTGTATGTGCCGGTGAAATTGGTAACAAATATTTCTTCAAAATCAAGCCATCAGTTGATGCTTTTCTCTGGTAGATTATTCAGCCAAATCCTGGCAGGCCCTTCTAACATCTGTGGTACATACCGCACTACCCAACAATGATTTTCGGTAGCGACATGCACTACTGTATCATAATCCGTCAACCAATCCTCCGGCTTGTACTGTCATCATATGTTTTTGTACCACAATGCAACTGGAAGTTCAACACTGGTGGCTCTCGCATGATCCGAAACAACTGGGACCCGAGGGACCTTGCTCCTCAAGGATTTCTGATAGATAAATTCTGTCAAGCTTCAACCGTGCGTCATGTGCTGGTAGTTGATGATTCCCCAGCCGAGACCCAAGTGGATTCTCAATCATTCTGTGCTCATGCCTCTGGTAACCGACATTGTCCATGGCCGAATAACCATCAGTGTAGCTGTTTGCCCTTGGGTCCCCACCTTGATGTTGATAAGCCTACCCGGCACTCTACTGTTGTAGAGGAGGATTACACGTCAGATGCCGAGGTGGCTGCCCTGCTAGCCGATTTATGACTGTGCCGATTCAGGTTGTTTTGGTTGGGATTACCTTGCCCGACATTTCCCTGGTCGACATTTCCTTGGCCGGCATTGCCTTGCTCGGCAATTTTCTTTCCGGCAAAAGCCAGATCGTACACCAGCAACTACTTGTTCTTGCTGGAGTTGGCACTCCCTTCACGCCTCACGCCGATATGAGGAGATGATGCTTGGCCCACTGATCTGGCACCAACACCTCCAGCTGAACAAATGATCCTGGAATTGCCGGCACCATCTGGGTTTGCCTTGAAGTATGTCTCATTTTGATGGTTAGCGATATACAACAACTCATTTACTCTGGCTTGCTGCTTGTGCAGTGCCTCCCCTGATAAGCTAGATAGCTCAGCTACTACTGCCTCTGCAGCTCTAAGATTTTTAGTACGAGTACTATATTTCGGCCTATTAGCCGATAGATAGCTAGCCGACATACCTGACTTAGATATACCATCTCTAGCTATTTCAGCATTAAGGTTTTTACCATGGTTACTGTAACATCCCAATTTTAGCAACCCTGATTAGTTGTCTAGAATGCAAAAATCAGGGGGAACAAAAACTTTTTCTTGTTCATGGGTGCAGTGTTTGCTTGTTGTTTGTTTGCACTTGTGCATATGAGTGTATACCATATGATACTCCTTACCTCACCCTAAGTTGTCAAAAAGCTATCTAACAAAACTATCCTGGCTCATTTTCTATATTCTCAAATGTTCTGGCATTTCAAAACCTGAGCCAAGAAGCCTTTGCAAACCAACTATTTTAGTAGCTTCTATTGATCAAACTATGGAGAGCTATATAACATAATCTCCTTATATTTTCAAGACAGGACCTTCTACTATTCTTATCTCTAGATTTAACAAAACCTTTTTATGAAGCAATTGAATTCTACCCTTGGTAGGGATACCAAGAGACCCTCATCTTATTCCAAACTACAACCTTTTCGAAATACCCAACCTCACCTCAAGCCAAGCTTGATGGTAACCCCAGTAGTAGTTAAATTGTTTGTAAGATGAATTACCTTGATCTGCTGCTTGATTTGTCTGCTTAGGAGATAGTATGAGCTACTCTAGGAGCTCATCACTAGGATCAAGATGTTTACAAATCACCACACGCTAAGCCAGAATACAAAGCTGGATCTGATCTCTAGATACTAGGTGATCATCTAAAACCCTTAACCAGATCAATTCTAAAAATATCCCTTCTAGAAGCCTCCAAGTCATTGAAGACCAATATCAAGCATGGATCCTTTCTACTCCCTCTACACTTCAACATCAGCCACTTGATGATGCTTTGGTACCTTGCATCCCATCAAAATCATCACCACACACATTCTAGTCAAAAACCCTAAATCTGCCAAATTTGGCTGTCTGGAAAACTAATTCCAACATCACCTTTTTGAATGCCTCCCTTTCTCAACCCTTGTGCATTTTTGAAACTGCATATAAACCATCTTGTTAACCATCCTGAGGACTACCAAGGACCACTCTTGCCCTTGGTTAGATCATCCTCCAACACACTTGTTCTTGATGGTTTTGCAGGCAAGAAAATAACTATTCCTACAAATCTAGTCAACATGCCTACTTTGATAGAAGCTCACACCACCATCCAACCTTCTATGGACCAAATATTTGCATGGTTGTGTTCTACTAATATAGGTCTATCAATATCTACTTCACTTGTTCCTAGTGGATCTTCGTGCTTCTTAAACCCACAAGGTTTTGAAGGCTAGTTGATAATCTGCTTTGGCAGGCTTATTTTATTCAAAGTTTGAAAGCCTGTCTTGGTGAGCTCAAGCAGGATCAAGCTAAAACCACTACACCATTGCAATCTACATCACTTGGTATATCCATACATATATCCCATGCCCCAAGGGGAGATCTGATCTCCAGGATACAACCATGTTTTGATAGTATGAAATTAACATCACCCTAGATCCTTAATCTAGGGTATTCCACCAAAATCAACTTGGATTCTCCAATCCCAAGGTGCAAATGCTTGCTACACCTTGTCTACATCATCTACCTTGATCATCAAGATTTATCAATAATTATCCATATTTATTATGGACCAAAACTATTTAATTCCCTTAATAGGCAAAACCTCCAAAACCTCTCCCATAAAGGAAAGTTTGGTTTTTGCCAAAACACCTCTCCAACTTTTGGCTCAATTGAGGTCCACATATCATATCCCATCTTCCCACTTCAAAAATAAATATTTTTGAAGACTTTATTATTTCTTTTTGCCTATTTTCCTAAATGGCAGAAATGGAATAATAAATGTTTTAAATACTTTTAAGCCACAATAAATCTTGGGAAAATTCCCCTAAGTGTGTATTCACATTTGGGACCATGTCACATCAAAAACCAATCTTGTCCAATGTAAAATTTTCAAATAATCTACTATAAACTACTTCTGCACTTTTTGAATAAAGGATTTTAAGTGAACTAAAAATCTTTAGAAAAATCCCAAATAATTCTTGGATATCTACCTTGATCTCATCTATCCACCAGTACCATCTTCCCACCTTGTCCTATGAATTTTTTTGAACTTCCTTCACAATCACCTATTTACTCAATTTAGCAAACCTAGCTAGTATTGAGTTAAGTCAAGATCAAGCCATCATCCAAAGGCTTGACCAGCACCTCTCTCTAGCACCCATCTCACTCCTAGTCGAAAACCCAGTAGTTCACCCCTCACTTGTCATTAGTACTTGGAAGGAGAGAGAGAGAGGGTCAAGATATTATTGCCTACCTTGGGAAGATAAGCTTAGGACAGCAGCCCCACTGCCCCTCGCCCTAAGCACGACCCCAGATAACACCTCACCCCCTCTCCACCACCCCTGCTGCCCAATGGAAGGCCAGCTCCCCTCCCCATTCTCTCCTTGGACCAAATCCACCATGAACCATCCCCCTCAAGTTAAATAGGCCAGAGGCCCTCACAGCACGCCTCTGCCCCTCATTTCTCCCCCTCACCCTCCACCTACCTCCCTAGAGAGCTACATATCCATCTTCTTAGCTCTACCTTGCAATGGAGAAGGAGGCTTGCTCCTCTCGGCCTCCTTCGAGCAGAGCATGCGTGGCCGACCTCGATGCTCCCGGACCCCTCTTTTTCCACTCCTCACCTCTCCTCCAGATCCCTTGCACGACCTCAACCGGCCTCCCCCTTTTGCATGTCTAGGGAAATGGAGAAGAAGCCCTCTCGGGTCTTTCTCTAAGGAGGTATCGTGAGCTCGATCTACTGCCTCTCTCCCTCTGTTTCTTTGTCGGAGAGATCCTCTAGACATCTTCTTTCTGACCCTGCCTTCCTTTCCTACATGCATGATCCCCAGGGCCAGCTCCGGCGAGCTCTCGAGAGCACAACAGCAAGTATCGGCGGGTGAACTCTTCCCTGACGCAGAAACCGGCTGTGCCGCCCCTCTCTGGGATCGCCGTCGTCGACCGCTTCTCCTCCGCCGCTCCCCACCCGCTGGCATGCCCTTAGGTGAGCTCTCATGTGCGCCCCGCCGCCAGCTAGGGTTCCTGCCCCTGCGTCCTGCCCGCAAGGTGGAAGACGGCTGGGAGCCATCGATCTCGATCTAATCAAGCGGCTCCCGTCGCTCCTTACCTTTTCGCCCCGTCGGCCTGCTGACACCTGGGCCCCGCCCTAGTGATTTGAACCCCGCCTCCCCCGCTTGCTGAGACGCCGCATGGGCTGGCCCATCCCGCTGTGGGCAGCTCCTGGTCAATATCGGCCTGTCATGGTAAAAATTCATTTCCCCTTTTTATTTTTCTTTTCCAGATCTGCTATTTTAAACTGCCAGGTTTAATTCGAAACAAAAATGAAAACAAGATGAAACTGCCTAGATCAAATTTTCCCTAGATGCATGCATGTTTTCCCTAACATGCAGTATGGACCACCTGCCTAGATTTTTATCTCATTATTTCTTGGTATATGAATTACCAAAAAGTATCCAAAACACTAGTAAATTATTTCAGGGAGTTTGGTAAATTCAAATGGAATAAATCCAATTGTCTCTGGTAGGTGTTCCCTATACCTATCCCATGACCTTGGCTTCCCTCCAAGTGGAACCATTAAACCCCTGTAGCAAAAATAACAAGATCCACCTAATTATGACTTTAGGAAATTCTCTAGGCCAATATATGAAAGGTATTAACCTAATTCCAACTCTCTGTGATGTGGTACCCTCAGTACTACCAAAATCCAGGAGATCAAGATTTAATGAGCTTCTGAGGATTTCTAATGAATTAAGCATTTTTGTCCATGGTATTATCACTAGATAAATCATCACAGAAGCTCTAGAACTCCAAAAAGGTTGATTCCAATTTATTTAGAAAGGCACTCTAAATACCTACCATGTGATCTTGGAATCAACTCAAAAGCTTCTGTAGATTTAATTCGGTGAAAAAGACAAAACAACTCCAAAACTGCCTTTGGGAATTTCCTGAGGGCATTCTGGTAATTATTTTGACATGATTCCAACTCTTAGTGAACCAGTACATCAAACCCCACTTAACCATCCAAGGAAATAATTTCTGGAAGTAAACTTTCCTGGTGAATTATTACCTAAAACTAGAGCTTTTATCACTAGGATATTCTTAATAAATTGAAGAAAAGTGATAAAATAGTGAAACCACTTTTGTTGGTTTCATTTTATCAACACCTATCTGTTGGTATCATTTTTACTCTATGGTATCCTACAGAATAGGTCCTTGATCCAAAACTCATCTCTTAGGTAATTTCTAGACTATAAATCCTAAGGGATTTTCTTCCATGTTTCCAAGACAAGGCCAATCTTATTAAATCCATTCTTCCTAAGACCTACTGATTTGTAAACTTGTATTGTTCATTGCTTGCTGTATGTATTGCTGCTTGTATGCCTTGTCTTGATTGTGGTCTTGCTTGTTTGCATGTATACTCGATGACGACGATAATTGCGCTTGTATTGACGCCGAGAAGAAGAGATCTTATTATTACTGGTTATTATGGGTATTCTAAGAAGAAGTCCAGGGACATATTGCCATATTGCTGATCATCAGGCAAGCCACCTTGTTTCTCATAAGCCTTGTCCTATTGTTTTACTTATGCATGTTTTATCTTCGGTTTAGTAAAAATTGCACTGTTTTACTATATGTTGATGAATATATGGTAGCGGTTTGGCTCCTCCGAACTATTACACTTTTGTACTATTAAGTATAACCCCCTTGGTGACACCTACTTGTCCCTAGTAGAATAGATGGTGTATTGCATCATACCCCTTGGAGACCCTGTTTTAGCCGAAGCAAAACTAGAGGATGGGAAGACCCCGAAAAAGTTTTACCAAATGTTTTATGTTAAAACCTTGGTGAGGTGGGACCTCTTAGGAGATGTTGAGAAAGAAAAAGGTTTTGTTTTACAAAATGCTGAAGGAAAGATGGAGGAAAAAGGTTTACAAAAACGCACCCGGTTCTTTGCAGTTTTGCTAGAACAATTAACCCTATGCAACCACATTACTCTAGAATGGGACAGGGCTGGATTTGATGGTTGTTTATTCTGGTATAAGCTGCCTCGTAACTACTACAGGGGATTGCGATCCCTGGAGGGTGGGCCTTCTCTGGACAAACGGTTCATGTGGGACATCGACCGGGAGAAGGAACGAAGGGTTTGCGGACCTCCACGCGTTACTATGAGCCCCTCATTAAAAGCGCCCACTATGTAAAGTGTAAAATGCGCTCCGGTTGGTCCTCGGTAACCGACATCCCGGTTTTGAGGGGAATAACACTCATGGGGTAGGCACTTATACTGGAGAGGGCATCCGGAGAGTCTTGATCGGTTACTCGACACACGATCGGTGAAGATCAGGGTAGTGTACCCGGATGGTGTGTGTAAAGTGTACAACCTCTGCAGAGTGTAAATCTATTTGAATAGCCATGTCCACGGTCATGGACGGTTGGGAAAGTTACTGTAGAGGGGTGCTGGTTTTGTTTTCAAAAAGGATTTCGGAAAAGCAAAGACTTTGAAAATATTTTGACCATGGGATGGTCAAAAAGGAGAAAAGTTTTGACCATGGGATGGTCAGAAAGGAGTTTGGTCGTGGGACGATCGGAAGAAAGGAACTAATGGGTGGCCCAGTCCTAAGGTTTTCCAAAACTTTTCAAAACGGTTTCCAAAATGTTTACAAAAGTTTTCAACAAAGATATGTAGATGCTATATCTCTAAGAGAAACTATTTGAGAAAAGAACCTCTCTTGAAGCCCTCCTACTACCACAACCATAATGCATATCCTCTTGTTATTATTATTATCTTGAGGTGGTTTGCGAGTACATTCAAAGTACTCACTGGCATTGTCCCTGGCTATTAACTTGGTCAGATATCAAGAAGAAGATGATGTTGGCGACTATGCGAGCTAGGACGTTCTCCCAATCAGTTGCCTGTAGGTTAAGGCATGGATCGGGCTCTACGCTTGATGAAGTTCCGCTGATGATTATTGATGTAGCCTTAACGACATTTATGTAAGTCTTGTAATTCGGTATTTCTCGGATGTTGTAATGATACTTGTCAGTTATGTTCCACGACTCACTAATCATGGGAACATGGTGTATGCATAACAAGGATTTCTCAGATGATTAATTCGGGGGCCCCACAGTTACGCACAACATCTATGCTACTAGGATGAGTTTCTACTGCAGTAAACCCATGTGCCTTGTTATACTCGCGAAGGGAGATATCAAACTCCTGTCAGGCGCGAGCTACCTCGATAGCCTCCTGGAGAATGTTCTGGCGCTGCTCCTCCAACTGAGCATGCGCCTGTGCCAGATCAACAATGTGAGCAACTATCCCATGTGTCAAAGTATAAGCGAGGTAGGGTAAGGGGAACACGCTCGGATCCGGGCACATGATCTTCAGCCTAACTGCACTGAGCCCAAGAAGGGAGCTCTGGTCAACCTTGAGGAACTTGCCGAAAGTTTGAGAGACGTGCTCAATACTTTCCTCCATCTTGGTGTCATCATGGACCCCAAGAAGGCGTACCTAGACCATGGAGAGCACGTGAGTTGTCTCCTAGTGCTCCATTGAAGGCTTGATGGACACCTAGATCCGGTGGATAGGGAGCATGAAGTTTCTCCCATAAGCACCCCTGCGAAGGATCTCCACCGACAGGAATGTCACTGCAAACTCTATCGTCGAGACTCTCTGCGCCCGCCACTCCATTCCTAGAAGAACCCCACGCGGCTCCAAGTGAATGAGCTCCTCCATCGCCTCGATAAATGTCATGGGAATGGCCACGACAGTCTCTGCCAGGGGTAGAGATTGATATGATTGGGGGAAAGAGCGAGTCGCCATCCGCGAAACAAGATCGAGGGCAGACATGATGGTTTACCCAGGTTCGGACCCCTATAGGGTAAAGACCTACTTCCTGCTAGATTATATTATTGGCGACTGGATTACAAGATCGGCGAACTCGGTGGCTAGGTAGAGAGTCACTTGGATGAGGTAGGTAATAGCACGTAAGTACAATGAGAGCCCTAGGGAGGTTCATATAGAGTCACCTCACTAGGTTTACAAGATTACAACTGAATCAGTTTAGGTTTTGGAGGATTTGACCTAATCCGATCGGGCCTAACTAGGGTCTTGGGTATGCAACTTCAGTCGCCGGGCTTCGTTCGAAGTCTCCTTCTAGTTGCGATGCCAGCAGGCCCACTCGCTGTGGTCCTAGGCCAGTTGAATCTTCCTTCTGGGCATACCCTGATTCAAATATTCCCATCAATAAACAATAGGGCCTCTTGATCCTGCAACACCGTGACCATATCCAGAGTCTCACGAACGGTCATCTTGAGCCCGCACATGTCGATGAAGAAGAACCGCCATCCACCTCGTGGCCCAAGTACTCCACGGTCTCGCGGTCGTGGTGGGGAACCCTAGTAAGGGCGTCCTACAACCATCCTCGCTCGAGCCATCTCGCTCGAATTGGCCAGGGCCCTGATTGTGGGGGGCTACAAATGTTGGATGCTCCCTCCAACCAAACAGAACCCGGTGAAGCCGCTGACTTCTTCTTCTTTTTCTTTTTCTTCTTGGATCCTGTCGCAGTAGTATCACCGCCATCCCAAGCCGGAGAGGGATGAGTCAACAGTTGCTCATGGTCCCTATTGCACCACGACTCACCATTTTCCCATGTCTGTAGACCCCATGCTCCCATTTACCCCTCCCACGGTTAGCCAAAGCCTGTTGGTGTAGGGCTACCTCACGGTGGCCATCCTAAGCTACCATGGCCATGTACGAGCGGTGATGATCAAGCGGTGGTGGTGGTGGCGAAACCCTAGAAGTGGCAGTGGTGCTAGTTTGGGATGGGATCGACGTAGAGGTGGGTAGAAGGGGAAAATCAGGTCTGGTTAGTCCCGGGCCGTTAAACCGCCCTCCTCTCCTAGCCAGCACAATGGTCTAGAAATGGGTTAGCCATCCCAGACCGCCAGGCGCCAGCAGGCTGAGGCCCGCCAGCAGCCCTTCTGACCAGTCGTTTACGCTGGCTAAACCTGGGGGACAGGTTGGGTAAGGTACTAGCCTAAGGGCCCCCATCCTAGCCACGTAACTCCTTCCATCCTGTGACACATGCATCTCAGCCATCCCCACCCTGCACAACAACGACTAGCAGTCGGTGGCAGCGGCCGACGGCAAGGCGGGATAGGCCATGAAGCACCGAGGTGAGGCGGAGCCAACCTCGAGGGGGTCACCGACAAGAGGCTACATGATACCTTCAATCTGGATTATGGATGCAGTATAGTAGTTTTTTTCCCTAGAATAGACCTAGTTTACTGAACCTTGGGAAACACTTGCTAAAAGTAATTGTGGAACTTCTACTAGACTTGCTAGTTTATTTTGTTTTTCATTTACTGGACCTTACAAGTTTAGTTTGTATCTTTAGGTTGTTTTCAATGATGGAGATACGGCATAACGTATCAGACCAAAGATGATTCCTCCAATGTTGAAGATTCACCTGCAACTATGCATACAAATGGGATAAAAATAAGGTTAAGCACATTCATGTGTAAAATGGTCTAATAGTGATAGGAATTGTGGGCAGCACATCCTAAGCTACTAGAGCCCCTGAAACCATGGGTGGCAATAGTCTCTTGGTCCAACCATTTACACCCTGAAAGCATGGGTCACAATGATTATTAAGTAAAATAGACCAAAACCTTATAGTTGATGATGTTGCTGTAGATCCCAAACAGATCACTAAGCGAATATTGTACTCCCCTTTCTATCACTAGGGTTTCGCGTGTCAGACGCCATTCTCCACTGATCTCACCTCACACCTTATCAATATGTGGGGTCTTGGGTACCTACAAGTCCTCGAACCGAGGTAGATACAAAGATACAAGATAAAAAGGCTCATATTCAATCACTAAACAATATTCCCATGAAATTAGATGCTCATAGATGCTATGAGGCTTCACCCCAACCCCCATCCCTTGAGGACTACTCACTCATAATAATAAGATCAAGAATAAGAATCATTGCTGAAATACTTAGATTGAAATCAAATGTTCTTACAATGGTCGCCAATTCACAAGAAGATCTCTATTACAAGATAATGGCTATGGCTATGAAGGAGATATGAGATGGAGGTGATGAAATATGGTGGTGTGGATCTCCTTCAGTGTGTGATGGATGAGATCTGAAGGGTAAATTTGTTCTATGGCGACTAGAGGGTGCGTCTCTCCTCGAACGATCTCACTCCCTTCACATAAGTAGTTCTATTTGACCTAAGGAAGGCACCAACGTGCAGTAAGGGAACACGGTACGGGCGGTCTTCGCCCGTACCGATGCTCGTTACACCTCCTAGAAATTCCATTTCTCCCCTAGTTGACTTGGTTGTGTTACCAACGACATATTCTTCACTAATTGCTCCTGATTTTGCCATAAAAGCATGATTTTCTGCACATCACAAAATAAGAGAAGGATTTGCACATCTTTGCAATAATTATTCATTAGTAGCAAGGGTAGAGAGATATTTAGTCAATTTCTTGACTTAAAATAAGATTTATACATGGATAAAGATGGCTATTTTCATATCCATCAACATCCCCAAGCTTAAACCTTGATCGTCCTCGAACAAGAAACCAAAAATCATAAGGAACTCAGTGTTTAAACTGAAATAACGAGAATGTAATTTCACTTACAAGAGATAGCCATATGAGTCCAACACTTCTTCCATTCAAAATCTTAGCATAGTCAGAGTAGTGCCAAGAATATCAATGCTAGATTTGGTAACTCAAGATAATCAAAGTAAAGTCTCTATGAACATAAGTAGTTAGCAATCTTTCCAATTCCTCTAGTCAACTTTCAGCTTGGCAAGGAACAATAGGAAGTTTGATAACATCAATTTAAGCGTGAAAGATCATGTGAAAAGAAGCATAACAATAAATTTTCTCATTGACACCCACATCAATGAATCAACTCCATCAAAACACTTCCTTCTATTTATTGCCTTTAAAGAAAATTCATATAATAATAACGAGACCATGCCAAAGACTTTGTACGTGACCACATTGGATTCAATAATAGTTTCCAACTAAAGTCATTAATGACTTTTGTAACATTTTGCACCGCCCTCAAGAGTACCAATACTTTTGCCCATATGTAGTTGGCTATCCATGCCATCAACTCATAGATGAAATCAGGATTAATACCTAGATCGTTCAAAGGCTAGCGGAGTTGTTGGCATCCCAGGGTGTTCATCAAAATTTTTGTAGACAAGATTTCAAGGAATATCATACTTTGGATACACATTTTAGTTTTGGCATGCATCATAATCAATACTAGCCTTCATTTCAATCAAACAACTCATTTCAAAAGTGCTATCTAGACTATCATTATATCTATGTAGTTGAGTATCTTCAAGGTTAAACTCTTAAGATAATCAAAACATTACACAAGTCATAATTGGAGACTTTTATTTTTGTACTTATTTAGCATAATTATTTCCAAGGAAAGGCTGAGTTAACTACAAGAACTAGAGAAAAAGCTTACTCATATGAATTGAAAGCTTTACTATAACTATTTTGAATTACTCCCACTAGCATAGTACCTTAACAATTCTACTAACTAGCATAAACATTTCAAATTTCTAAAGTTGGAGACATAGTACATACCTCTCATGAGTAACTTCACAATTCTCTTCCATACGATGTGTTCTTTCAAAACTCAAAAGTAGATCACTCCCATTAGTAATATCAAAGCAAAGAGGCAAATGAAGATGCACTTTCCAACAATAAGGATAAAAGGAAAAATATTTTTGTATTTTTGAGGATTGGGTTTAAAGAATAGAAAAATGTTGGCGACTAAGGAAGATACTAAAAATAAACAAAAAAGAAAACAAAAGAAAAAGCAAAGTGTTGGAACAAGTCCAACACCAGTGTTTCAAAGCTCACTTGGAGCTGTAGTACAAACTCATTATTACATAAATAAATTGCTTGAGGAACACATCCCTGAGCTTAGGCTTTTGCAAGCCCCGTTGTTGCTCATTGTGGTGGCGGAGGATAATCTTCCCAAGTTCCATTGGCTGCTCCAATCGATGAACTAGGGCGAGAGGTTCGAAGTGGGGTATCGAATATTGATTATGAGGTTGTTCATGTTCTCAATGTTTCATTCGAGCGCATACACATATTCATAGGTGGTGTAGTAGTTCAGTGGTTGCTGATCTTGTTTGGGTCCTTCATGCTCTTCTTCTACTTCTTCCTCTCCTCGTGGTCCAGCTTGTGGTGGTAGAGCTGCCTCAACCTACGCATCATAATGCATACGTCCATCCTTGATAGAGAATATACCATTATGCAAAGGAGCAGCGATCAAGTGATCGGCTCTAGGTATATCTAAGTAATACCTACCATTAATTTTTCTAATCATACCACATGCATTAAGAGTAGCAAAACAGAGACGGCGAACACCTTGCAACGGTAGCAAGTTACTTATGGAGATGAAGTGCTCGAGCAAGAACGGTGATAACTCCTCTGCACATGGGTCCACGAGTTTGGAGAGCTTGATACTTCAAATAAATCACTAGAAGAGCGCCCAAATTTAACATCAAGTTATAGTTTGGAATGCCATCTTTTGAGAGGATAATCATGTCGTCCTCATTGACTCTTGTGAACTCACCATGGGCTTGTAGGGTATTAGAAATAGCATAGAACAAATAGCGAACTGCGGGACACTCAATTTGATTCCCCTTTGTGACAGGATTTGAGATTCTCATATTATTGAAATAATAGTTAGGGGTAGGACTAAGTGTGAAACAAGTGGAGCGGATATCAGTGACGTAGTTGGAAAAACCAAATTAGTTACACCAATCATCAAGAGACAAGTCATACTCATGGTTCATCAAGCATAAATTGATCCTATCAACTCCTGGGATGTCCTCCTCAAAACTATAGAATGGACCCACCATATGCTTCAAGCTACTAAGAAACTCGAGTGTAAAGCGGCGATAGGTGGCGGCCTCCTAAAAAACAAAGTCAAGCAAACCAACATTATTGCAAAGATAATTAAAATCATGGTGAATGCCAAGTTGGTTCATAATATGGGGGCACACACATTTGATGGACTTGATATCGCGGTTCTTGAGACGGTTGAAATAGTTGAGATGAAAGTCTTCAGTGAACTCGATGTTGAGTGCTGTAGGGGTTAATCCTTCAACCGGCAGCGCAACTTGTGTAGTCACCGCACACGTATGGATCCTTTTGTTCATCTGAAAAATAAAAAGTTTCACTAATAAAAAACTTTTGTCAAATAATTTTTTGATCCAATAGAAATAAGCATAGGGTACTCCTCTACACATTTTACAAAAGAATCTCCTCGAAATAACAAAATTAAACATGCACAATTAGATATTAAGCTCAAAATAAGACCTAAGTCTAGATTGATAATGGCAAGAGTTAGGGCATGATTTTGTTGCAAATAAGTTGGGGATCGGAGGATAAATGTACCTTAAATCGATGACGTGCGAGGAATCAAATCTAAAACAAGTAGAGGTTCAGGACAAATAAAGGTGGTTTGGAGTTTGGAGGAAGAAGAAAGAGAAAATGAGAGTTTAGATTTAGGTTTAGGTTTACCTCTTCCCTGGGCTCAAGTCACAGCCGAACGGTCGGTACGGGTGGGTAGTATGGTTGCGGCGACCACGGCCCGCCTGTACTGAGCAACATTGACCTAGGATCAAGGTTCGATCCTGGCGACCCACTAGGTACATGCGTGCAGTATGGTCATGCCCCATCGTATTGACAGTCGTTGCGGACATAGTAATTTCTAATAAATTTGCAAATTCTGCTTCGAACACGGTATGGGCGAGCGGTACGACCGCGTCCCCCTATACTGGTAGTCGTTAAGGACTCAGTAGCATCGAACAAAATTTGCAATCTTCATTTTCTTGGCTGAGATGCAATATGGGCTCGTGGTACAGTGGCCTCCCACTGCACTGATGATTGTTATGGCCATAGTGTATGCAAAACTTGAAATTTTTGTTGCATCTTTCTCACACGCCTTTGCACATCAGTTATACCTTAAAAATGACACTAGAAATATAGCACGAAACTAGTGATTAAATAACTGTGTGTTAGTGAATAAAATTTAAAGGAAAAATTATCTTTCTTTCTTCTCCTGTCTTCAATGGATCTCTTGAATTCTCTTTATTACAAAACAAAAACAAAACTAACACTAACACAATTAAAAACTTTTATTTCATATGGGTTGCCTCCCATGAAGAGCTTCTAGTTATGGTCAATTAGCTTGACCCAAATGGTGATCATTTTGGTTTTGAAAGTGGAATACCCACTCCAAAATAGTTGTCTTTTAAAGTGATGATCCCATCTTCATTAGGTTTGAATTTTTTCTTTCTAGGGAAGTGAACTACAATAGGTTCTCTAGATGGTAGCCCTACTCTAACATTCCTTCATGCAAATTTATTAAAGCTTTTATAGTTCTTAAGAATGGCCCACCTAGAATTATTGGAGCTATAGGATATTCAGGCATGTCCACTTTAACAAGATCAATTAGTGCAGGACATCCTTTGATTCTACAACAATATTTTCTTTGACTCCTACATATTGTTTGTAAGTTGAATCAGCCAAGTGGAGTCTTAGTTTAGTAGTTTTAAATGGCCCAAGGTTAAGTATTTCAAATAGACTTTTAGAAATTGTTGAGACACTAGCACCAAGAACACAAAGTGCAGCAATCTCATTAACTCCTATGTGGATTCTAATAGTCGGCTCAAATATATCATCTAGTTTAGCTGGAAGTTTCTCAGCTATTTTCTTATATTGCATTTCTAGCTCACGTACCTTGGCTACTATTTCTTGAATAAAATGTTGGTATATGGCATCATTTCCTCCTTAAATACCGGGATTCTTCACGTTGATCATATTTACAAGATCTCCACAGTATAATTCGGATATGGTGCATTGCTATAGTCCAGCTCTTAGGATTCTCATCTTTGTTTCCCACCCTCATCATCTTGAGGTCTTCGACCAGATTTGGCTTGGGCTTTCCTTCAAACCTTCCTAGGATGAGAGTCATGCATGAATATTATTAATTATTCTTTGGTTTCAACCCAAACGACGAAAGTTGTGCCCTTAGCAACATCATATGTTCATTTATGATACAGTTCCGCATCTGGTAGATGGGTGCATCTTGTTATACTAATCCGTTTTGCTAGGGGAGTTACCAACTATCAGGAAAAGGTTTATGATAATGTTCCATGTGACATGAGTGTTTATTTGTATGAAGAGTATGCCTCAAAATGCCACAACCCTAGTTTCACACGGAGTGGACCATGTTCTACACATGATTCCCAAGTTCTATGAGTTTGACACTCAGCTATTTTGCCCAATTGTGCTTCCATGGTATTTGTTCTTTCCTGTAAAGTTTGATCACCATTTTAAGAGAAAATGCTTGGTTAGATAATTTGTAAATAACTAATTCATGGTTCTCCGTAATCTTAATAAGAAGGTTATTTTGTTCAGTTTATGATTGCATAAAAGATTTGAAAGAATTTTTAAGTGGAAGATTACCATTACTATTGTTAAAGTTGTTGTTTTTTGGAGTACCTACATGATTAGCATATTTATTTTGAAAGTTCGAGCCATAGTTTTGACTCTTACATGCAGGGTTATAATGATTACGAGCTATAAAATCTACTTCCTCAATATTTGAGTCAGTGATGGCATTTACCTGGGTGTCCTTACCCTTAAGAATTTTTAGGAGCTCATCTACGTTTGAAGTAAGCTCTTCATTATTCTCCTCGGTGATTGCATTCACCTTTCTTGAGGAGGATATCTCTATATGCCATTGGGAATGGTTGCTTTGCATGTCATCTAGAAGATTCTTTGCAACATTTACTACTTTGCCCATGAATGTGCCTCCGGTTGCAGTGTCAAGCATAGATTTATACATTGGGTTAAGGGAATTATAAAATAAGTGGAGAATTAACAACTCTTCCATCCCATGGAAGGGATAGCTCATTACGGATTCCTCCATCCTTTCCCAAGCAAGCACTAGTGGCTCAAGATCTTCTTGTCTAAAACTAGTAATATTAGATCGAAGTTGCATAATCTTAGTTGGAGGGAAAAACTTAGTCATGAAAATATTAGCACATTCCCCCCATGAAGTGATAGTTCCTTTAGGCAAAGCTAGCAACCAATATTTGTTTTTCCTCTAAGTAAAAATGGAAATAAGCGTAATTTAACAGCATCGAGGTCAACATCTTTTATGCGCATCATGTCGCATATTTCAGTAAATGTATTTAGGTGCAAACCTGAATCTTCAACAACTAAGCCTCCAAATTGGTTATGTTGAACCAAACTCAAAAGGTTAGGCTTATCTCGTATTTTCCACTGTAATAGTGAGTTGAGTAATAGGTGCACATAAAATCATCATTGGGAGCAGCACACTCCCCAAGCTTCTTTTGTGCCATATTAATTATCTTTTTGGTATTTTTAGATTGAGAAAAACAATTAAACAAGTAACTATTTTTTTGGAGTTTTCAAATAGATAACAAAACATAAACTAATAACAAGAATTAAAACAAAAACAAAACGAATAAACAAGGTCTCTAATAACCTCACCAGGATAGTGAAATTGCTTCCCTCGCAACAATGCCAGAAAAAGGGCTGATACATTCGATCTAAATTATGGATGCAGTATAGTAGTTTTTTCCCTAGAATAGACCTCGGTTTATTGAACCTTGGGAAACACTTGCAAAAAGGAATTGATGAACTTCTACAAGACTTGCTAATTAATTTTGTTTTTCGTTTATCGAACATTTCCAGTTTACTTTGTATCTTTTGGTTGTTTTCAATGATGGAGATAGGCCGGGGTTGAAGATTCACCTGCAGCTATGCATACAAATGGGATATAAATAAGGTTAAGCACATTCATGTGTAAAATGATCTAATAGTAATAGGAATTTTGGTAGCATATCCTAAGCTACTAGAGCCCCTAAAACTACATGTGACAATAGTCTCTTGGTCCAACCGTTTGCACCCCGAAACCAAAGGTCACAATGATTATTAAGTAAAACATACCAAAGCCTTACGATTGATGACGTTGATGTAGATCCCAAGAAGATCACTAACCAAATATTGTACTCACCTTACTATCACTGGGGTTTTGCGCATCAAACGCCGTTCTCCACTCATCTCACCTAACACCTTGATCAATCTGCAGGGTCTTGGGTACATACAAGTCTTCGAATCGAGGTAGAGACAAATATATAAGATAAAAAAATCCCCTATTCAATCACTACACAATATTCTCATGAAATTAGATGCACATAGATGCTGCGAGGATTCACCCTAATGAGTCCAAAATTGAAGCATATTTACCTTTTGTTTTTGTATAAATATAATATGGATTTTGGTATTTCACTATGCTTGGACGCAGCTTTTTGCCTTTGTTTCAATAGGATCCCAAACTATTAAGTCTATTATGAACATATCAATTGGAACTGTCATATTATGCTATAATATGATATTTTTTAGTGATAAAAGTTATTTTATTGATTTACCTTCGCACCTGGGAGAATACCAAGCGAGAGGAAAGCATCAACCACGATAACAGCCAATGGTACGGGCGGAGCCCATCCGTACCGTCCGCCCGTACCACGCGACAACGCGTCCGCCTCATCAAATACTCTCTCCTAGCAAAGACGACAGAGAGATCCGACATTCACAGCCACCAGAAACCACGAAAAACCACTTTTGAAAGGGATCTAAAGGAGGAACTTGGTGGAGCTAAAATCCCTGCTGTTGCATGGATCATTGGAGGACATCGCATCATTCCCTTCATCATCAACCGTTGCATCCTCATCACCATCATCACCACCATCTCTCATCTATTAGATAATGTTGTAATTCTAGATTTAATTGTGGTTTGCACTAGATTTATCCTCGTACTTTTATCCATCCATTTGATTATGATGATGTCATTGATTGCTTCCATGTGTGAATAGTTCCTTTGTTCTTGGGGAGATGGACAAGCCCTAGGACTATTATGAACTTGTAATAAAGATGATATATTCTTGTGTCCGTATGACTGGCCGGTCTATGATAGATTCATGATTTGTGTTTGATCTCTTTTAGATGGTATGTGTAGTCGGTCACATATCATTTGCATTCGGCACTAAAGGGAGGGAGAAATCCTTTGGACGCGTTTGGGAGCATGCCTGGAATAGCTTAGTGAAACATTGGTGCTAGCTTGTAACCAACATGGTCAAAGGAGGATAAAGAGGAACTCCCTAAGCTAATTATGATATCCACAGGGAAACCCTTAATTGTAGTGGTTTGTATGGGTGATTTCTCTCAGACATCGCAGTGGTTATTTAGAGGTGACCTCACTCTTGGCTCAACAAAGTGGCTTCCTATGAGCCTTGTAGTGAACATCTTATTATGGACCTCTTTCTACACATATCATGACACAAGAAGTATGTTATCTTAATTAATAATAATAATATCATGCTAGTGGTGTATCCTACATCCCTGAGAATGTTTTATCCCTATTGAGTTCAACCACGTTTTCACACAACATTGTTACTTTCTTTCTTTTACTTGTTTTAATTACTTTTCTACACACAACCAAAAACCTTTCAAACACCTTTTACTTGAGATCAAAGTTAGCTTACAAATATCCTTTGGTGGAAAGTGATGAGGGGCATAAAACACTTAACCAAATAGCTCTCTGTGGGTATGATACTCTTATTTCGAAACTAGCTATAATTGATTTGTGCACTTGCAGCCATCAAGCTATTTTCTAGCGCCGTTGCCGGGGAGCTAAGCGCTTTTGGTCTTTGTTCTTAGTTGCTTATTTCACTAATTGTTTTACTAAAGTTGTTTACTAGTTTCAGGTAAACATCATGGGTGAGTACCAACATATAATCCAGCTGGAAGCTGTAAAGAATTCTGGTCCACCCATGGACACTTATTTAAAATCCAATAACCCAAGAGGGTATGATATTAAACCCATGCTTTTGGATCTTTTGCATGCTAAAAAGTTTGTAGGGGACGGTACGGAAGATCCGTATGAGCATGTAGGGTTTTTTGAGGACGCTTGTGGGACTTTTTGTCTTAATATACAGATCGAGGATGAGGATAAATCTATTATTTTTATTCAAACTCTTATTGATGAGGCATGTTCTTGGTATATTCAAAGTCCTAAAAAGATTACTAATTCCTAGGAGAGCTTAGCCTCTTTGTTTCTAGTTGATTTCTTTCCCAGGACGAAAACTCTTGGAGCAAGACGCATAATCACAAATTTTAAAGGAAAGCTTGAAGAAAGGTTGCATGAAGGGTATAAACGGTTTAGGGGATTGCTTGATTGCTTCCCCCATCACAACTTCCCTCCTTGTTTGGTAATACATACCTTCTATGTAGGCTTGAATAATAATAATAGAAATGAACTCAACTCCCTTACCAATGGGCCATTCACTGAATTTAGTGTTGAAAGAGTCTAGAATTTGCTAGACACGGTGCATAGGATAGAGAAAGCTTATTGTGGGGCTGAGCTTAGTAAAGAAAATCCTATAAATATAATTGTTTCAAAAGATTTCTAGCTTCAGGAAAATTAGAAAAGCTACTTAGAAATTTTAACCTTGACCATCACATGATTGTTCAAATTGTTAAAACTTATGCTAAATACCTGCAGATCCCAAAAGACTGGGAACACTACACACCACCTGTGGAGGAGAAACCCCCTAAAACTTGCCACACAGACAAATACTCGCAAATGCAGAATAAAATGCTAGATGAGGAGGTAACCATTCTCACAAAAATAATAGAGAGTAAGGGTGAAAAAACAAAAGGATATGAAGGTTAACTAAGGACATGTGAACCATTAAAAAGAACATTGGGATAGTAAAAGAATTTCTGGAACCCGAGGTGTTCGAGGATGAAGTAATCATAGTAAGTAAAGAATCCTCTGAAATGATAGGAGGCAAGTTTGATGGTAGAAATAGAAGTCAACGGAAAATCTGTTTAGGGGGAACTATGCATGTAGAGTTTTGTGACTTAAGCTCTTCCATTAACATTATGCCTTATACAATCTATGAACAGATACGTTGCCATCTTGATGAACCATACCATGAGCCGTCAAAAGTTACTTTTTATGCTTTCTAACCGAACTTTGCAGCAGACTCATGGGATACTTCATAATGCCTATGTTTCTGTGGGAGCTTTTCTGTAACTAGTTGACTTTCATATTATTGAAATGACTTTGAATTCCTTCTAGCAAGTCATTTTTGTAACCGTTTTATAGATCTATGAACATTGATATTGATAACAAGAAACAAGTTTTGTCTAGAAGTTTTAGAAATTAATTGCAGCCAATTCACAAAGTTGCCTTTTGAAAAGAAAGTTGAAGTCAAGGAAGACAGAACTATTGAGGAATTGGCATCAATTTATTTTTACTCCACAATCCGAGTTGGAGAGGAGTTTGACGAGCAATGATTCGCTCCCAAATGACTCTACAAAAGAAGATTTGGACAAAATCCTCAATGCTGCACCAGGAATTGATACTCACCTTAAAGAAGAATTTTAAGAGCTTGAAAGAAAAGGGGATGAGGATCCACCACCTCTCGTTTAAAACCCTCTCCCTCCAGGGCTCGGGTATGAATTATTAGACAAGGAAGGTAAGTGCCATGTGATTTTAGATGATAAGCTCTCTCATGAAGAAAGTAAGAAATTGTTAGAAGTACTTGTCAAACAGCGCGAAGCTTTTGGATACACTCTTAGCGACATAAAAGGGATAGATCCTTCCATAGTAACTCACAAGATAATTATGGTGGAGGATGCTAAACTATGCGTTGATAATCAAAAAAGGTTGAACCCTAAAATGAAAGAGGTAGTAAGAAAATAAGTTATACGTATGTTGGACAGTGGTATTATCTATCAAATTTCAGATAGCAAGTGCGTGATCCCAACTCATTGTATACCCAGGGAAGGATGTATAACTGTAATTAATAATGATAAGGATGAATTAATTCCCGCAAGAACAATAGCATGTTATAAAATGTGTATAGACTTTAGGAAGTTAAACAAGGAAACAATAAAAACTCATAATCAAATACCTCTCATAAATATCATAATGGAAAGGATGTCTGGTAATTCTCACTTCTGTTTTCTTGATGGTTATTCGGGGTACTCTCAAATCGCTATTCAGCCCGAAGACCAAGAAAACACCACTTTCACCTATCCTTATGGAACATATGCTTATCGACTAATGCCTTTTGGTTTATGTAACGTAGTTGCTACCTTTCAAGTGTGTGTTTTTAAAATCTTTGATAGTTTTTTGGAAAGCTCCATGGAGGTTCTTATGGACAACTTTGTCCTATATGGAACCGCTTTTGAGCAATGCCTTTATAATCTTAGTAGAGTTTTGTAGCGGTGCAGACATACCAAGATGGTTCTTAATTGGGAGCACTGCCGATTTGTAACATCCCAAAACTCAAATCCAAGGTTATTAAGATAAAATCATCCAAAAATAGGGTTAACAAAAACTTCTTCAAACTTAAAATGAAAGCATCCATATATGTGTGCATTTAAAATAGGAGTTGTTTGAATTGTCATGATTGAATGATCCAATGCTTGTAAAATGTTTCTTAGGTGATTTAAACATCATCTACATCATTCCCAAACTTTTCTTAAAGAAAATCAAATCAAAAAGAATTAAAAAGGAGGAATGGTCATTTTGGCAAATTTAACTCTCATGCCTACTTTGGCTATTCCTAGTACTCAAAACTTAACAGAAATAATTCTTGATCTTTGCACCCCTTGCTAGTACACATAATGAGGTACCAAGGCCCACCTTTTGATCTGCTAAAAACATTCTTTTACTTATTTTAATTTGCATTTGAAAATTGAATCTAATGCATATGCATAGATTACCCCTATTTCAAAACCCATCTATTTGAGCTCCAGTTTCAAAACCCTTGCAACCAGAGACTACGTAGCACTAGTGGAGATCACTCAAAAATTTTGAAACCAAAATTCAAAACTTTTTCTCTTGCGGCCATTTCATCAAACACCTTGCTGACAAGATTATATTGGCCTAACTAATACTGTTTTGGGTTGATTTTGTCTAGCAATTGCAATGTGCTTTGATCATCTTTGTCCCCCTCAAGCCTGACCAGACCAACCCCAGCCTCTTCCCTAACCCCTAGCTGCATTGCACTGCCATGCCGAGCCCTCTCTCGCCGGCCGACCGTGCACCGGCAGCAGCCGCCCTCTCCAGTCTCTCCCACCATGTCTAGCAAGTTGCCTGTGGTCCACCTCCACCGCCCAACCAGCCCCAGGCCAGAGACAGAGGGCAGAGCAGCCAGGAATAGCCACGCCCGGAGGCGGTCGAGCATGCCGACGCCGCCCCCAGAGCACGCCCTGTCCTCGCTCACACAAACCACCCCTTGGCCACATCGCGCGCCCGCCGCTCCGCCTCGACCTGGAGAACACCCCAGACACCCCCGCTGGCCGCCCAACGCCTCACAGCCACCGCTCGCCATGGACACCGCCGCCTCTGCCTCTCAGAGCGCCACCTCACCTAGACCGCGTGCCACCGCCCCTACGCTCGCATTCAAGTTCTAGAGCACCGCTAGGGAACCACACATTGATCGCCACCCCTAGCCATGCCTCTACCCTGCCGTAGCCATGTCGCCATCGTCGACTGCCCATCCCGCTCGGTCTCACCGTCGGGCCTATAAAAGGAGCCCTCCCCAGCCTCTTCTCTCCACACCATTCCACTCCCCTCACCTCTCTGAACCTCACCCACCTCTAGCCGGAGCAAGGCAAGCTCTGCCTCGCCGGAATTGGAGCCGGAGCAGCCGCGACAGGAGGAGAAGGGTGCCGTTGATTGCGACCATCCTAAGCTCCGCCACAACCGTGCCTCGCCTCGCCGTCGTCTTCCATGTTGTTTGTCCGCCTCGCCGACCCTGCTGGAGCCCTGGTACACCCCCAGTAGACCCACCCGAGCCGCTAGGGTTCGAGCTCGCCGGCGACCTGTTCGTCGTCGACGATGACCCTCAGCCGTTGATCTCGCTTCTAATCCTACGGCCCACAATGTGCGTACCGTTTTGCGTTTTAAGTGCGGCTGACAAGCGGGACCCCCCTGTCAGTTGAGCCTCGTGCCGTGGAGCGCCACTGGGCCGGCCCATTTCTTTTCCCGCGCTAGCCCACCCATTCAAATCTGGAATTTTCTTTTTAGTTAAATCTAGTTTCTGTCCACTATTTAAAAATTCAATTATGTGAGTTTGACAAATCAAAATAGCATGAAACAAATTTTGCCTGAAAGTTATTAAGATGATCTATCCAAGCCCGTTGGATTTAATTCAATTAGAGTTATAGATCTCTCCTAATAAAAATAAGAAGACAGAAGCTTTTGCAACTTGCAACATTTTTATAAAATCAACCAAGTTAGCTTTTGAGTTGATTCCAACTCTCAAAAATCACATTTCATCATATCTATCCAAATATGTAATAATATTAAGGTTTACATGCAGTGACTTTGGACTAGTACCAAAATAATGCTATATAGGCATTTCTAGTCACTTTAAATCATTAAATAATAAACTTAAACTAAAGTAATATTGATCCAACCTTTAAATCTCATTCCCACATGTTGGAATATGTGGTGAGGACATGTGTCCACATGATCCCATATTTTGGTGGTGAATATTAAATTTTAGTTAATATTTCAATGAGTAGAAATTACTTTTCTAAAATAAAAAGGATGAAACTATTGAATTAAAACTTGTGATGTTTGTGATGATAATAGATCATCAAATGTGTGTTTTAGAATGCTACTTAGCCTAGTTAAGTATTGTTTGGTGATTGTGCACTCCCTATGTATTTGTAGACACTAGTACCGACCAAGCTTTCGAGGAGGAGGAGTTCTACCAAGAAGAAGAAGAAGAAAACTTCAACCACTGCACCAACCAAGGCAAGCCACCATTAACAGTACAAGCTACCCTTAGCAAGCTAGCACTATCCCAGATTAACCCTTGCAAGTTAGTACTTGCAAGTGTAGTACTTAGCAAACTAGAATCAAACTAGATATGCCTTAAGCATGCTTTGATCACACCCTTTTGACTATTAGTACCCCAAGTCTTACTCACAAGTTTTACTCCCCTTAGTACACAAAGATCTTTACTTGTGTTGAAGGTAGCATAAAAAGTATAAACTTGACCTACTTAGAAACCTTTAGATGTCATTCTATGGTATGAGATTGATCCCATCCTTCCACTTTAGTGAACACTCTTAACTTAGTATTTTAGAGTAGATCAAAAACTTGAGTCACTTTAGATGGGAACACTTGGTGAAAATGAATTATGAAAACCTTGGAATGATGAGTCATTCTATTGAGATGTTTTGACATGTGTTGAGAAACACAAATGATTGAGGATGATGAAAATATTGAGGCATGAGCCTTAACCCTTTTATAAAACTGATGGTTGGATTCGGATGCGATACCATTCCAAATTTACCGTACAACCACACTACCTGAATTGGGTAAGGCTTAGCTGGAAATTTATATGCATTAGTATTAGTTCCCTCACGGGAGAGGTTTGAGCTAAGGCTACCTCTCAATGTTGTCCACCTATGCAGTGCCCAAGATGACTGATGGTCATGGTTGGGAGGCCATGCTCATAGGAGAGGTGCTTATACTAGGGTGTGTAAAGGGAAGGTTATGTTTGATTATCTGCATACTAAGTATGATGATTCAGGGTTACCCCTGACAGATGTATCAAATCTTGTGGTGAAAGTGTACCACCTCTGCAGAGTGTCAAACTATTCGACTAGCCGCGTCCGCGGTTATGGACAGTTGGAATGGCCATACTGTTTCGTTGTCTGAAGTTTTCTAAATACTATGAAGTAATGATAAATCTTTGACTTGACCACAACAGGGTTGTGTTGATGATAATAGCTTCCCAACTTAAGTGATTCTAGAACTTTACTTTATCTTTCTTTGCTTCTGAACTCAGCTTAGGTTTCAAACTTAACTTGATAGTTAAACTTAGATTTAGCACTTTGACTTAGAACTATACTACCTGTTAATAGTAGTTTGCGAGTACTTAAAGAGTACTCATGGCTTTTGTCCCTGGCTATTATCATGGCTACACTATGAAGGAGATTATAAAGATGATGGTCAGCAGGACGACTATGATAACTAGGACTATCTGCCTTCGTCAGCATTGCCTGTGCCCCTGAAGATGGACCCCACCGCTACGCTTATCTTTTATTTCCGCTGCTTGTTGTATTAAAGACTGGATCATGAGATCCTTATTTGTGTAACACCTTATGTATGGTATGTAATGGATGATGTACTGTGATGCGAGGTATGGCATAACGGGCATCTGGGATTAAAAATCCGGGTGTTGACAAGTTGGTATCAGAGCCATCCTGACCATAGGAGACCCTAGTTAGAATGGACGTCCAAACCAAAAACTTAGCTTCAAAACCAAAGTGAGTATTTATGAAAAACTATTTCCCCTCTTACCCTTGTGAACTCATTCTTTCTCAAAAATTCATGTTCCTCCAATTTTTTTACATTACTACTTAAAAATTGGACACACTTGATCACTTCATTAACTTCCTCATCCTTAATCCTTGTAGATGGAGACTCAATTCAGCAAGTTTTACCAGTTGGGAAACAGAGGCCAACTGATCTTTGAGAGGGATCTGGATTCACTGTCGGAGTTACTGGGACGCCCACATCCGGAGTTTCTTGGAGCTCAACTTCCAGGACCCCCAGGAGGAGACCTACAGTGGCTAGTCACCGCGGATCTTTGAGGAAGCATCGAAGCACCAACTTCTGGGAGAATTCAGTTCTTCGTGAGAGAGAACAACTGGCTAGATGGATTAGCCAGGGCAATGCATGAAGCTCTCGCACGTCTATGTGCCCTCAGCGTCAACAAGATCCAAGGAACCCGTTTTGCACACTATGCAAGACGTGACTTCATGGGAATGCCGATGGAGATGGCAAGTCACCTAGAGTTGAGGCGTCAAGTGGAGAACCTTGATTTCTTGCTTCATGACAGACAGCAGGAACTGGACAATGCCAGGGAGTTAGCCAACCAGAACAGTGCCATCGCCGACCAGAAGGCCCAGACTTTCGCATTGCTCGTCCAAGACCGCTAGTCTCTTCGCCGCCAGCGTGCCAAGAAGGATCGCACCATCGCCCGTCTTCGCAAGAAGGTGGCCAACCTTGAGAAGACCGTCAAGGAGCAGGAAGCTCAGCTTGCCGCCAAGGAAGAAGAAGATGAGGGTGAAGACATCTAGGGAGATATGGATTCTTACCTCAGCAACAATGATGACTTTCTGGAGGAGGATGCTGTGGACTTCTACACTGATGATGAAGACTTTGACTTCATCGACGATGAGTAGATGCACTAGTGCACTGTCGTAGTATGAGATGTATCATCTCATTGTATCGTAGCTTACAGAATGGTTCATCAAACCATCTGTTTTCCCCTTTGATTGTTGTGGTGTGTGTTGTATCGGGTGCTTGCTTGCATGAATGAAAATGAAGTTAGTTGAAAAACCTGAGTCTAACTCAAAGTTTTAGCTTTGAAAACCCAAAACCATGAACCTTAGAATTTCCCTCTTACCCCTATATCTATCTCAATCTTCAGATGACTCGTGGAAACCAAGGAGGGAGCAGCTCGTCGCAGGACCCAATGCTGCAGATCTTGCAGAATCTCATCGCGGATCGTGAAGCAAGCAGGGCCGAGCGTCAAGCCAACTTAGCAACATTGGAGCAGATCGCCCAAATGGCTCTCAACAACCAAGGACATGGAAATCAGGATCACCAAGGATCCAAACTCAAAAACTTTCAGAACACCAATCCCCCAATCTTTAACCAATCTGAAAACCCATTAGATGCTGATGACTGGTTATAGACCATGGAAAACAACTTAGAGTTTGCCAGAGTTGATGAGAATGAGAAAGTTCTCTTCGCCACCCACTATCTGGCGGGAGATGCAAGAGCTTGGTGGAATAGCATCCGCAATATGAACCATGGCCAGGTGATGACCTAGGAAGCATTCAAGGTCAAGTTCAGCTGCACCCACGTGCCGCAAGGTCTTGTCAACAGGATGAGAGATGAATTCCGCGAATTGAATCAAGGAAGAATGACTGTGGTGGAGTACCATGACAGATTCTTGTCACTTGCCAGATATGCACCAGATGAGATCAACACGGAGGCCAAGAAGAAGGAGAGATTCTTAAACGGACTGCATGATGAGATGCAGACTGTCCTCGTCAACATCCATTTCGATGATCTCGAAGAGCTAGTCGACTCTGTCATTCAGATGGAAGGGAAGATTAACCAGGCAAACGACAACCGCAAGCGTCGTATGGTGCAGCAGTCTGGATCCAGTAGTCACCAGAAGTACCGTCCTAACCCCTCACCAGGATATGCACCAAGGAACAACCGACCCCCAAATTCTCGCCCAAGCTACCCCAACCGTAGCGGAGGTAATGTGAAGTCCGGAGGAAACAATCACAACTTCGGTAATGCCAACAATTTCAACCGTGCCCCTCCCAAGAGCAACAACAACAACACTACACCTAGAACTGGCAGCAATGCTGTGCCTGTTGCAGTCAAGGACAAGTCCCAGATCACTTGTTTCGAGTGTGGAGTGAAGGGTCACTACTCCAATGAGTGTCCCAAGAAGACTGCCGCCAATGCCCCTGTGAATGCCCCAACTCAGCAGCAGCGTCGTGTTCAACCAGGAAGGAGATTTGCCCCAGGGAACCCTCACAACCGCAACGGTCGCCTCTTCCACATGAACGCAAAAGAAGCCTAGGAAGCGCCAGATGTAGTGCTGGGTATGGTTTCTGTCAACTCAGTTTTAGCAAGAGTATTGTTTGATTCTGGAGCATCGCATTCATTTGTCACCGAAGAATTTGTATGCACTAGTAAGATTCACCCAACCAACCCAAAGCATGTCATGATAGTTCAAATCCCCGGTTCAACAACAAAAGATAGAAAAATTTGCAAATCTGTACCTATCAGAATACATGGGATAGATTTTTATGCCAACCTAATTGTACTTGGAACCAAAGGATTGGAAGTAGTACTAGGTATGGACTGGATGTCAAGGCATAAAGGATTGATAGACTGTGCTAAGAAAGCCATCACCAGACCAGTGGTTCTGGAGTAAGAGTAGAGCATATCTCTGAAACCTTACCCCGTCAATTCAAGTGCAACAAGAGTGTAGCCCTGCCCACCATTGACCAAGTCAGAGTAGTCTGTGAATACCCCAACGTATTCCCAGATGAATTGCCAGTTATGCCCCCGGATAGGGATATTGAGTTCATTATCGAACTAATCCCTGGAACCGGACCTATAGCCTAGAGACCCTATACCATGAACCCCTCAGAGTTAGTGGAACTGAAGAAGCAGTTGGATGCCATGTTAGCAACAGGCTTGATTCAGCCAAGCGCATCGCCATGGAGATCACTAGTGTTATTTGTCGACAAGAAAGATGGAGGCAATCGTCTATGTACATATTACAGAAAGTTGAATGATGTCACCATCAAGAACAAGTACCCCTTGCCAAAGATAGAGGATCTATTTGATCAGTTGACTGGAGCTCAGGTATTCTCAAAGATTGATCTTAGGACTGGTTATCACCAACTTAAGATTCGTGCAACGGATATTCCGAAGACCGCCTTTACTACTCGCTATGGTTTATACGAGTATACGGTTATGTCTTTTGGATTAACTAATGCCCCTGCTTATTTCATGAATCTCATGAATAAGATCTTTATGAATTTCCTAGATAAGTTTGTAGTTGTGTTTATTGATGACATCCTTATCTACTCCAAGTCAGAAGAAGAGCATGAGCAACATCTGAGAATCATCCTAGAAACCCTGAGAGAGCATCAGTTATATGCCAAGTTCAACAAGTGTGAGTTTTGGCTAAAAGAAGTAGGATTCCTAGGACATATTGTGTCTACTGGAGGAGTCTCTGTTGATCCCACCAAAATCAAAGATGTCGAAGAATGGGAAGCCCCAACCAATCAAACCCAAGTTCGTTCATTTCTCGGATTAGCAGGATATTACCGCAAGTTCGTAGAAGGATTCTCGAGCATAGCCCGACCAATGACCCAATTGTTGAAGAAGGATAAGAAGTTTGAATGGACAGACAAATGTGAATCCAGTTTCCAGGAGCTAAAGAAGAGATTGATATCAGCCCCAATTTTGACCATGCCAGACATCAAGAAGCCGTTTGATGTGTATTGTGATGCATCCAAGATTGGCCTAGGATGTGTATTGATGCAAGAAGGCAAAGTCATCACGTATCTGTCTCGACAATTGAAGCAACATGAGCAGAACTATCCGACCCATGATCTTGAGCTAGCAGCCGTGGTTCTAGCATTGAAGACATGGCGTCATTATTTGATGGGTAATCGCTGTGAGATTTACTCAGATCATAAGAGCTTGAAGTATATCTTCACTCAGAAGGAGATGAATATGAGGCAAAGAAGATGGATAGAGTTAATCAAGGATTATGACCTTGACATTCACTATCACCCCGGCAAAGCCAATGTGGTAGAGGATGCTCTTAGCAGATTGCCGTGTAGGCTTAACACCATGATCAAAGAGAAGCAACCAAGTTTGTATGAGGAGTTGGAGCAGTTTAGGACTGAATTAGTTAGTAAAAGATTCCTATCTAGCATTGAACTTCAACCCACTTTGATTAGCCAAATCAAGGAAGCCTAGAAAGGAAATGAAAGTATCGACAGAATCAAACGTCGTATTGGTACAGGAAAGGTACCTGGATTCACCGAAGACGAAGAAGGAGTACTGTGGTACAAAGGACGTATCTGTGTTCCAGCAGATTCGGAGCTGAAGGAAGTTATCATGAAGGAAGCTCATGATACTCTTTATTCTATCCACCCCGGAGGAACAAAGATGTATCAGGATTTGAAAGAGCAATTTTGGTGGCACAAGATGAAGAGAGAGATTGGAAGCTACATCGCCAAATGTGACATCTGTCAAAGAGTCAAAGCAGAGCATCAGAGACTTGCAGGATTGTTGCAACCATTGCAGATTTCGGAATGGAAATGGGATTCCGTCGGAATGGACTTTATCACCGGTTTACCTACTTCTAGTAGGGAAAATGACTCAATCTGGGTCATAGTTGATAGACTGTCCAAGGTATCCCACTTTATACCTGTAAAGACAACCTACCAGAGTGCAAAGTTAGCGGAGCTATACATTGCTAGGATTGTTAGTCTGCATGGAACCCCCAAGACCATCTTCTTAGATCGAGGAACCCAGTTTACCTCAAGATTTTGGCAGAAAGTTCAGGAAGGTTTTGGAACCAAGTTGAACTTCAGTACCACTTATCACCCGCAAACAGATGGACAGACTGAGAGAGTCAACCAGATCCTAGAGGATATGCTTAGAGCTTGTGTGTTGGAATACGGATCAAAATGGGAAGACTGCCTGCCTTTCGCAGAATTCTCATATAACAACAGTTATCAAGCTAGTTTGCAGATGGCACCATTTGAATTCCTATACTGAAGGAAGTGTCGTACCCCTTTGAATTGGTCACAAGTAGGAGAGAGTCAGATCTTTGGACTCGACATTATCCGAGAAGCAGAAGAGAAGGTTCACAAAGTCCGTGAGCACCTCAAGACCGCCCAGTCCAGACAGAAGAGTTATGCTGACAAGAGAAGGAGAGACCTGACTTTAAATGTCAGAGATTTTGTATATCTCAAGGTTTCACCATTAAAGGGAACTCAACGCTTTAGTCTGAAAGGAAAGTTAGCCCCTAGATATATCGGGCCCTTCAAAATTCTGAACCGTCGAGGAGAGGTATCGTATCAACTGGAACTTCCTAAAGAGATGTCAGCCATCCATAATGTGTTCCATATCTCGTTACTTCGCAAATGCCTAGAAGTGCCAGAGAAGACTGAAGTTTTCAAGAACATCGATCACCGAGCTATGGAGATCAACAATGACCTGACCTATCGGGAAGTGCCCATCCGTATCTTAGAAGAAGCCTACAGGACCACCAGGACCAGGAGTATCAAGTTTCTCAAGATTCAGTGGAGCAACCATACCGAGGAGGAAGCTACTTGGGAGCGCAAAGATTACATTAGAACAGAGTTCACAGATCTCTTTAGTTCCTAGTTTTCTTTGTAGATCTCTTTAGTTCCCAGTTTAAGGGGGGAAGGTTTGTAACATCCCAAAACTCAAATCCAAGGTTATCAAGCTAAAATCATCCAAAAATAGGGTTAACAAAAACTTTTTCAAACTTAAAATGAAAGCATTCATATATGTGTGCATTTAAAATAGGAGTTGTTTGAATTGTCATGATTGAATGATCCAATGCTTGTAAAATGTTTCTTAGGTGATTTAAACATCATCTACATCATTCCCAAACTTTTCTTAAAGAAAATTAAACCAAAAAGAATTAAAAAGGAGGAATGGTCATTTTGGCAAATTTAACTCTCATGCCTACTTTGGCTATTCCTAGTACTCAAAACTTAACAGAAATAATTCTTGATCTTTGCACCCCTTGCTAGTACACATAATGAGGTACCAAGTCCCACCTTTTGATCTGCTAAAAACATTCTTTTACTTATTTTAATTGGCATTTGAAAATTGAATCTAATGCATATGCATAGATCACCCCTATTTCAAAACCCATCTATTTGAGCTCCAGTTTGAAAACCCTTGCAACCAGAGACTACCTAGCACTAGTGGAGATCACTCAAAAATTTTGAAACCAAAATTCAAAACTTTTTCTCTTGCGGCCATTTCATCAAACACCTTGCTGGCAAGATCATATTGGCCTAACTAATACTGTTTTGGGTTGATTTTGTCTAGCAATTACAATGTGCTTTGATCATCTTTGTCCCCCTCAAGCCTGACCAGACCAACCCCAGCCTCTTCCCTAACCCCTAGCTGCATTGCACTGCCATGCCGAGCCCTCTCTCGCCGGCCGACCGTGCACCGGCAGCAGCCGCCCTCTCCAGTCTCTCTCACCATGTCTAGCAAGTTGCCTGTGGTCCACCTCCACCGCCCAACCAGCCCCAGGCCAGAGACAGAGGGCAGAGCAGCCAGGAATAGCCACGCCCGGAGGCGGTCGAGCATGCCGACGCCGCCCCCAGAGCACGCCCTGTCCTCGCTCACACAAACCGCCCCTTGGCCACATCCCGCGCCCGCCGCTCCGCCTCGACCTGGAGAACACCCCAGACACCCCCGCTGGCCGCCCAACGCCTCACAGCCACCGCTCGCCGTGGACACCGCCGCCTCTGCCTCTCAGAGCGCCACCTCACCTAGACCGCGTGCCACCGCCCCTACGCTCGCATTCAAGTTATAGAGCACCGCCAGGGAACCACACATCGATCGCCACCCCCAGCCATGCCTCTACCTCGCCGTAGCCATGTCGCCACCGTCGACTGCCCATCCCGCTGGGTCTCACCGTCGGGCCTATAAAAGGAGACCTCCCCAGCCTCTTCTCTCCACACCATTCCACTCCCTCACCTCTCTGAACCTCACCCACCTCTAGCCGGAGCAAGGCGAGCTCTGCCTCGCCGGAATTGGAGCCGAAGCAGCCGCGGCAGGAGGAGAAGGGTGCCGTTGATTGCGACCACCCCAAGCTCCGCCGCAACCGCGCCTCGCCTCGCCGTCGTCTTCCATGTTGTTTGCCCGCCTCGCCGACCCCGCTAGAGCCCTGGTACGCCCCTAGTAGACCCCCACCGAGCCACTAGGGTTTGAGCTCGCCGACGACCTGTTCGTCGTCGACGACGACCCTCAGCCGTTGATCTCGCTTCTAATCCTACGGCCCACAGCGCGCGTACCGTTTCGCGTTTTAAGTGCCGTTGACAAGCAGGACCCCCCTGTCAGTTGAGCCCCGCGCCGCGGAGCGCCACTCGGCCGGCCCATTTCTTTTCCCGCGCTAGCCCACCCATTCAAATCTAGATTTTTCTTTTTAGTTAAATCTAGTTTCTGTCCACTATTTAAAAATTCAATTCTGTGAGTTTGACAAATCCAAATAGCACAAAACAAATTTTTCCTGAAAGGTATTAAGATGATCTATCCAAGCCCGTTGGATTTAATTCAATTAGATCTATAGATCTCTCCTAATAAAAATAAGAAGACAGAAGCTTTTGCAACTTGCAACATTTTTATAAAATCAACCAAGTTAGCTTTTGAGTTGATTCCAACTCTCAAAATTCACATTTCATCATATCTATCCAAATATGTAATAATATTAAGGTTTACATGCAATGACTTTGGACTAGTACCAGAATAATGCTATATAGGCATTTCTAGTCACTTTAAATCATTAAATAATAAACTTAAACTAAAGTAATATTGATCCAACCTTTAAATCTCATTCCCACATGTTGGAATATGTGGTGAGGAAATGTGTCCACATGATCCCATATTTTGGTGGTGAATATTAAATTTTAGTTAATATTTCAATGAGTAGAAATTACTTTTCTAAAATAAAAAGGATGAAACTATTGAATTAAAACTTGTGATGTTTGTGATGATAATAGATAATCAAATGTGTGTTTAAGAATGCTACTTAGCCTAGTTAAGTATTGTTTGGTGATTGTGCACTCCCTATGTATTTATAGACGCTAGTACCGACCAAGCTTTCGAGGAGGAGGAGTTCTACCAAGAAGAAGAAGAAGAAAACTTCAACCACTGCACCAACCAAGGCAAGCCACCATTAACAGTACAAGCTACCCTTAGCAAGCTAGCACTATCCCCGATTAACCCTTGCAAGTTAGTACTTGCAAGTGTAGTACTTAGCAAACTAGAATCAAACTAGATATGCCTTAAGCATGCTTTGATCACACCCTTTTGACTATTAGTACCCCAAGTCTTACTCACAAGTTTTACTCCCCTTAGTACACAAAGATCTTTACTTGTGTTGAAGGTAGCATAAAAAGTATAAACTTGACCTACTTAGAAACCTTTAGATGTCATTCTATGGCATGAGATTGATCCCATCCTTCCACTTTAGTGAACACTCTTAACTTAGTATTTTAGAGTAGATCAAAAACTTGAGTCACTTTAGATGGGAACACTTGGTGAAAATGAATTATGAAAACCTTGGAATGATGAGTCATTCTATTGAGATGTTTTGACATGTGTTGAGAAACACAAATGATTGAGGATGATGAAAATATTGAGGCATGAGCCTTAACCCTTTTATAAATTGATGGTTGGATTCGGATGCGATACCATTCCAAATTTACCGTACAACCACACTACCTGAATTAGGTAAGGCTTAGCTGGAAATTTATATGCATTAATATTAGTTCCCTCACGGGAGAGGTTTAAGCTAAGGCTACCTCTCAATGTTGTCCACCTATGCAGTGCCCAAGATGACTGATGGTCATGGTTGGGAGGCCATGCTCATAGGAGAGGTGCTTATACTAGGGTGTGTAAAGGGAAGGTTATGTTTGATTATCTGCATACTAAGTATGATGATTCAGGGTTACCCCTGACAGATGTATCGAATCTTGTGGTGAAAGTGTACCACCTCTGCAGAGTGTCAAACTATTCGAATAGCCGCGTCCGCGGTTATGGACAGTTGGAATGGCCACACTGTTTCGTTGTCAGATGTTTTCTAAATACTATGAAGTAATGATAAATCTTTGACTTGACCACAACAGGGTTGTGTTGATGATAATAGCTTCCCAACTTAAGTGATTCTAGAACTTTACTTTATCTTTCTTTGCTTCTGAACTTAGCTTAGGTTTCAAACTTAACTTGATAGTTAAACTTAGATTTAGCACTTTGACTTAGAACTATACTACCCGTTTAATAGTAGTTTGTGAGTACTTAAAGAGTACTCATGGCTTTTGTCCCTAGCTATTATCATGGCCAGACTATGAAGGAGATTATCAAGATGATGGTCAGCAGGACGGCTATGATAACTAGGACTATCTGCCTTCGTCAGCATTGCCTGTGCCCCTGAAGATGGACCCCACCGCTACGCTTATCTTTTATTTCCGCTGCTTGTTGTATTAAAGACTGGATCATGAGATCCTTATTTGTGTAACACCTTATGTATGGTATGTAATGGATGATGTACTGTGATATCCAATCCGTTATGTCTCACAAAAATGGTAATCCTGGGATTGCGAGGTATGGCATAACGGGCATCTAGGATTAAAAATCCGGGTGTTGACATGATTCATGGTAAGAGAAGGTATAGTTTTTGGGCATAAAGTTTCTGAAAAAGGATTGAAGTTGATGGTTCAAACTTGGATACTTTAGAAAAATTACCGATTCTGCAAGACGTAAAAGGGGTAAAGAACTTTCTTGGGCATGCTGGTTTCTATAAACGTTTTATTAAAGATTTCGCTAAGATAGCTGCTCCTTTAGCCCATCTCCTAGATAAATATACCCTTTTTTCTTTTGATAGAAATTGCATTGATTCCTTCAAATAGTTGAAAAAGGCGCTAGTTTCTGCACCAGTTATCCAACCACCAAACTGGGATGAGCCATTTGAAATTATGTGTGATGCTAGTGACTATGCTATTGGGGCTGTTCTAGTGTAGAGAAATGGGTCGAGCCATAACTTCATTGAATATGCTAGTCGAGTTTTTAATGAGGATCAAAGAAATTATGCAACAATCGAAAAAGAATTTTTAGCTATGGTTTTTGCTTGTGATAAATTTAGACATTATATTATCAATTCAAAAGTAATAGTTTATACTGATCATTAGGATTTGAGAAACCTTCTAGCTAAGAAAGATGCTAAACCCTGCCTAATTAAATGGGTCTGGCTACTCCAAGAATATGACCTGCAAATAGTGGATAAGAGAGGTAAAGATAATCCCGTTGCCGATCATCTATCATGAATGGAAGGTATCATAGGGGATCCTGTTCCCATTAACGAATCTTTGCTAGGGGAATATCTTGTGGTTATAGAGCCTCGGACCCATGGTTCGTAGATTATGCTAACTTCCTTGTAAGTAAGTTCCTACCAAAAGGAGTGGATTACAATCAAAGAAAGAAATTCTTTAATTATTTGGATGATCCTTATTTGTATAGGCACGATATTGATGGGATAATTAGGAAATGTGTGACTGACCACGAGGTGAGACCTATTCTCAAAGCTTGTCATGCTAGTCCTTATGGAGGAAATCATGCTGGTGATCGAACGGCAGTTAAAGTCTTGCAATTAGGCTTTTACTAGCCTACCCTTGTTAAAGATGCTCATGAATATGTTAGGAATTGCGATGCTTGTCAGCGTATGAGTAACATTGGTAAAATACATGAAATGTCTATGAAATATAATCTAGTAATATAGCCATTTGATGTTTGGGGAATGGATTTTATGGGACCTTTTGTCCCCTCTAATGGTTATACTCATATTCTTGTTGCTGTTGACTATGTTACTAAGTGGGTAGAAGTTATACCCACTTCTCATGTAGATGCAGCCACTTCCATCAAAATGATCAAGGACATCATCTTTCCCAGGTTTGGAGTACCTCGGTTTTTGATTACTGATGGAGGAACTCATTTTATGAAAGGTACTTTTAGCTGGATACTTCACAAATATGGAGTCGATCATCAAGTAGCTTCACCTTATCACGCACAAACCAGTGGACAAGTGGAGTTGTCTAACCAGGAAATTAAAATCATACTCCAGAATATAGTGATCAGGTTAAGAAAGGACTGGGCTCTGAAGATTAAGGATGCGTTATGGGCGTATTGCACAACCTTCAAGAATCCTATGGGAATGACACCATACAAGATGGTTTACAGTAAAACTTGTCATCTTCCATTAGAACTTGAGCATAAATCCCGTTGGGCTATCAAAACCATGAATTTCGATTTTAAACCTGCTGGGGGGAAACGGCTCTTAGATATTCATGCCTTGGATGAATTCATAAATGAAGCATATGAAAATGCTAGGATATTTAAATTCGGAGACAAAGTTTTGCTTTACAACTCTAGGATTAAGATTTTTGCAGGCAAACTAAAATCCATGTGGGAAGGACCTTATGAAATTGAAGAGGCATACCCTTCGGGGGCGGTAAGGTTGAAAGTACTACACCCTCTTCTTCATCCTGGATTGTCAATGGGTAGCGCTTGAAGCATTATAGAGTTGGGGAAGCTGACACAGTGGATCTAATCTCCTTAATCTTGGCCGAGGATTATAGTAAAGTGAGGTAACAATATTTTAAGTTGCTTGATTTTTGTTGTTCTGAATTCTTTTGGTTTGTTTCGCCTTGATTTTTGCTTTCCTCTCAACTTTACGACTTTTCTGAACCATTTTCTGACATAGTATGGGTAGGCCATATGGGCAGACGCGCCCGTACCAGTGGTTGTGAAGCGGGTAGAACCCTACACTCTGTTTCTCGCATTTCGGTATGACCGGGCTGTACGGGCAGACGCGCCCATACCAGTGGTCGTTACCGACGCTGTGTTTCCTCGTTTGATCTTATTCATTTAAGAAAGAGATAATAGTCATCAAGTCACCAGTATGGGCGCACAGTACAGGCGGGACCTTCCCGTACCATTACCCGTGACTGACTCCGCCTCTCTTATCTAAGGTTTTTCCCTTTTATTCTGCATCTTTTCTCTCTTTTACATTGTCTTTCACCATTATATTTCAGATCTCGAGTTTTCTTTCTTCCTTTATAGCCATTACATCTTAGATCTCACTTGATCGCTCAAGGACAATGCAGCCTTTTCATATCAAACAGATCTGGAACAAGAAAGAAGACATTTCTGAAGCACAAGCCAAAGGAAGGGGATCCGAGAAGTATACTTCCTCCTCCTCAACCCACGAGCCTTTGTAAGTGGTTCTACTCCCCAATTGGGAAGATATGTTTCCGTGCAAGTTGGAGATGCTCAGGCATGTGGAACAAAGGAAGAACAAAGGAGAATCCCCACTCAACCCCTATAGGTATAACCTTCGCAAATCTTCTCTTAAATCTCCTCTAGGATCCTCTTCTCGAAAAGGAGGAAAACAGGATGAGATTCGAGAAAAGATCTAGAATCTTGAAAATATTTCCAAAGCTTGTGTCGAAACTATTGGGGAAGGAGTTGGCTCTTACTAGATGATGGGTTAAGACCTCGAAAAGAAGGTCGATGACATGGACAGTAGAATTCAACTCCCAACCAAGATCATCATGGAAATGGCTAATGACAGGAAGCTGCTAAGCAAAATAATTATAGAATTACATGCTAACATCATAGAGATATCCACTCGATCCGCTTGTATTGCTCATGCCTGCAACCTCAAGGAAGAACAAGAAGAGGAAGATGATGACTTCTTCACGCCCAAGAAGGAGTAAGCAATCACAAGGGATTATTTGATCCACCCATTTTGATCCCAAGTTTGGTGGGATCTATGAGAACCTTGTAATCTATGTTACAGTTTTAGCATGTTTAATTTCTCGCACGCATGTTAGGTTTTAATTCTAGAATTTTCATTAGTTGCATCAACTTTGAGCTCCCTTTTGTTCAAGAGAAGATTTATATCCGTTGAGTTTTGAGACTTTATGATATTTGAACTTATCTTTTTATTCATGATTATTATATTAGATGATTGAAATAGGTTGAATGTTATGATACTTGTACAACTATCATGATTTTAGGGACTTCCACACCAATAAGAGTCTTGGTTAAATTATGATAAGAATAATTTTGGTAGCATATTATAGTCACGAGTTCTAAAAAGCCATGTATGAGTAGTTCCTTTGTTCTTGGGGAGATAGAGAAGCCCTAGAACTATTATGAACTTGTAATAAAGTTGATCTATTCTTGTGTCCATATGACTGGCTGATCTATGATAGATTTATGATTTGTGTTTGATCTCTCTCTTTAGATGCTATGTGTAGTCAGCCACATATCATTTGCCTTCGGGACTAAAGGGAGGGAGAAATCCTTTGGACATGTTTGGGAGCATGCCTAGAATAGCTTAGTGACACATTGGCGCTGGCTTGTAACCAACACGATCAAAGGAGGATAAAGAGGGACTCCTTATGCTAATTACGATATCCACGGGGAAACCCTTAATTGCGGTGGTTTGTATGGGTGATTGCTCGCAGACATCGCAGTGGTTATTTAGAGGTGACCTCACTCTTGGCTCAACAAAGTGTCTTCCTACGAGCCATGTAGTGAGCATCTTATTATGGAGCTCTCTCCACACATATCATGACACAAGAAGTATGTTATCTTAATTAATAATAATAATATCATGCTAGTGGTGTATCCAACATCCTTGAGAATGTTTTAACCCTATTGAGTTCAACCACATTTTCACACAACATTGTTACTTGCTTTCTTTTACTCGTTTTAATTACTTTTCTAGACACAACCAAAAACCTTTCAAACACCTTTTACTTGATATCAAAGGCAGCTTACAAGTATCCTTTGGTGGAAAGTGACGAGGGGCATAAATACCTTAACCAAATAGCTCTTTGTGGGTATGATACTCTTATTTCGAAACTAGCTACAATTGATCTGTGCACTTATAGCCATCACACCCCAACCGCATCCTGTGAGGACTACCCACTCATAATAATAAGATCGAGAATAAGAATCATTGCTGAAATACTTAGATTGAAATCAAATATTCTTACAATGGTCGCCAATTTGCAAGAGGATCTCTATTACAAGATAAGGGATATGGCTATTAAGGAGGTAGGAGATGGAGGTGATGAACTATGGTGGTGTGAATCTCCTTCGGTGTGTGATGGATGAGATCTGAATGGCGAATATGTTCTATGGCGGCTGAAGGGTGTGTATCTCCTCAAATGATCTTGCTCCCTTCACATTAGTAATTATGTTCGACCTAAAGAAGGCATCGGTGTGTAGTACGGGTGTACGGTACGGGAGGGCTGTGACCGTACCAATCCTCGTTACACCTCCTAGAAATGCTTTTTCTCCCTAGTTGACTTGGTTGTGTTGGCAACGACATATTATTTAGTAATTTCTCCTGATTTCGCCGTAAAAGCATGATTATCTACATATCACAAATTAAGAGAAGGACTTGCACATGTTTGCAATAATTAGTCATTAGTAGCAAGGCTAGAGAGATATTTAGTCAATTTCTTGACTTAAAATAATATTTAAACGCGGATAAAGATGGCTATTTACACAGCCATAACTACACCTGCACTGGGAAGACCTCACCAACTAGAGGAAGTCCCCGAGAGAAGGCCTCTGCAGGGCCGAGATGTAGCGCGTAGTTGAGACGTCACATTCCTCGCTACCAAGCATCACCTTTTATCCCTTGCCAACTCCGATGACTATCGGAGTGGCCACCTCGGCTACCCCATGTATCTTAATTTCATCCTAGACTCCTCCACATCGCCCCATTAGAGACCATGGAGGTCACCAAGGGCAAAAACTACCTCCGGCAAAGGGAGGGGACCCGCATGAGCCACTAGTGCATGGGGAGGGCTCAAAGGTTGGGGCAGGGTAGCGGAGGTAGGCCATCAACGCAGAGCGGGACGGAGGGTGGGAGGATCTGGGCGCTCACCAGAGTATGGTGCACCCGCTCCGGGATGAGTTCACCGCACCAGATGTCATGAGCGTTGATGACAACCTCCGCCTCATTGAGGAGCACTAGGCGGCGAGCACCAAGGCGGCGGAGGAGGAAGGATGGGACTGAGCCAGTGGAGGACCCCGGGAAGATGGATGCACACGAGGCGTGCCATGGAAGGGACGGTGCTGTGTCCCCCGGGGGTCAGGAGGACATGGCGCAGGTGAGGAGCACAGCGGGGAGGCATCCCTTCACCGGCAGGGCAGGCAACTACCAGCACGGTAGGATTCAAATTTGAATCGCCAGCATGCATCTGAGTACATACTGTCCTCTCAGTTCTTGCTTGCGGTGTTTGGTGAGACATAACATCCCCAATTCTTAGTCTTTTCCTGTTCAGAAAATTATATTCCATATGCCTTTTTTGTTCTTTGTTTAGCTTGTAGAACTAGAAATCAAGGAAATTTTTCTTATGACCTTCAATGAGTCCAATCTAAGAGAATTTTTCATATTTGAATAACTAAGCTTGATTCTTATAGCTATGTTTTTTCTCTTTCTTGCATTTTGAAAATCCTGCATCAAAGAGGCTGGTGTAACACAAATCTACTATTGTGTCCCGATCTTCATAGATTCGAGGGGATTTGGGGGAGGGAGCGAAGAACACAAATAACACGCGAGGGAAATGAAAGATATAAATGCACCCAAATCGGTTTGCTCCCGCTAGACCAAACCACCAACCCAATAGAATCAACTTGGAAGAGACACAAAGATAGATATCCAAGTACGAAAGATTAACAAGGAGCAGCTAGAATCTTCTTGTAGAGAGATTCCAAGGCAATAGAGATCACAAGATATAAAGAGCGCTCATACAAGGATGGTTGTGGTCATCTCAAATATTAGATCTAAGAGGCCTTGTACCCGCACGGGTCTTCTCCACAAGGGTAGGACATGGAGCCACAACTCTATATCTTAATCATATCTTATCTAGGGTTTACATATGGAGGTGGGGTATATATATATATAGGCTATCCACTTAAACAAGGGGTATTTTAGGCATACATGGGAGTTTGGGGCGTTCCATGGGCTAAGGCCTAGTACTTATGCGCACATGCACTCGGTTGACTGGTAATACTGGCCCTCGGGTCTGGTAGTACCGGGATAGCCTCTCTCGGAGCGGTAGCACCGAGCTTCATGGGGGAGTGCGACCTCCAGGTCTAGTAGTACTAGCATCGGGGCCGACAGTACTGGTGATGAGTGGTAGCTCCGGGTTTTGGTACCAGCCAGTACCGAACTGGTTGGTGTAACTCGGTAGGTTGGGCTGGTAGTATCGGTTGTTCGAGCGGTAGTACGGCAAAAACTACCTTCTTGCTTCTCCTCTTCCATGATTCTTTCTTGGGTGTCTTGGTTCCTTGGCCATATGTTGTAGCTCCTCTTGGCATCATGATTGAGGGCAGCGACCTAGGCATGAGTCACGCACTTGGCTCAAGTAGGATACCATTCACATGAGGACTAAAGGAGCACAAGAGATGGAAGGAATTCACCTTAGTAGGGATGGTTGGTGTAACATGATGTGGTCTAATGGTGATTGCCATATGTTGGGCTGCATCATCTTTCCCCTCTTGAAAAAGAGGCGACCTCGATGATGTTCCGTCATCACCTTATAAGGAGGGAGATTTACCCGTTATGTCTTGGGGAATGCTCTCTAGATCTCATTTTGTACTCGCACTCAATCGAGGTTGACATTGGAGCGCGGGTACCTACGCACAACATAGAAAAAAGAAAGAATGTGTGTGAATGGTACATAAACGCATCCTCCATCATGATGCATCTTCTCATGTGCACATCACGATTAGTGGGAAGCAGCATATTATAGAAAGCATGGTGATTATGTGAGCAAAAGGTGGGAACACGCTTATCATGGTGAGTATCAAAATTTCAAAAAGGTGAGAAAGCTACGGGGCAATCTCAGTATAAATCATATGATCATTATTGCAAGCAACACGTGTGAAATAGCAATTGTTCAACATACTAGATGACCCGGTGTGCCACCGGTCGAGGCCGAAAACAAGATAGTATTTTGTCCATAGATTTAATCATTTCAAACTAAACTGTGCCAAAATGCTTGGAACTATGAATCACACAAATGCGGACTCCATGTATGGTGGATCCATATGTCACTGACATAGGGTCAATTGACCTTGGGAGTCCTAAGCTAGCTAACTTGTGCTCGTCTTAGCATAAGTAGCATCATAGCACTATTCTTACTGCGAGGGTAAATATATGGAAGGAACCCAATTTTTGTTTCATGATAGTAGAATCCATTCGAGTAGATATATCGATCTTGTGAAAAGAATGAGCGTGAAATAAGAATAATTTATGTAGATTTTAAATTTACCTACTCTTTGTTCCAAATAAGCTTATTATTATGAATATGCCCAAACTCTCTTTAGCCTAATTCACAATGTCTTGCAAAATAACCTAATTCGCAATGTGCTCAAAGTCTACTAGTGCACCGTGACAGGGGCTTGTTACTTCATGGCCCCAAAGTTGGTGTGCGAGTGCATCACAGGGTCCAAATTTCTTGTAATTGCCGGGTTTCGCAAAGTTGGGATGCCCCGTGAAGTAGACGGTAGGGACCCTTATGTTAGTACTCTATCCGTGACGCGAGCACCATCGCGGCAACCACGTAGGCAAAATGAGGAACTAAGGGCCTTATTGTGTTGAACAAATTCACATATTCCTCCCTCCTTCGCATGAAGCCTAGCACCGGATGCAGCGAAATCCACCCTCCAAACAGAACGATCCCTTGGGACATTTGCCTTCCGGTGCCAAGTTGCTACACCCACTCGCTAATCCCGATTTCCGTTGCCACATGTCGTGCCCGTCATTATGACGCCTAGCCCATCTCTGCTACCAGACGAGCTGAGCAGCATGGAGGATGGCAGATCCTACTACCAAAGAAGAGACGTTCCTTCTATATGCGGGTGTGATACTCTTCTCTTTGCTATTCACACTAACTATAACTACTAGCTGCCTATTGACATTATAGAGATAGATCAAACCTAGAATTGTTTGCTAGTCCAACATTAACAAACTATTCTTATTTTTTGTCCCCAAATTTCTATCAAGTAGGATCTCCCCGGACACCCCTTACCTGGTTACGGTAATCCTTGGCAGCTACCACTCTCAATTAGAAAATGGGAAGGGCAAGTGAATTCTCTTCATTGTTTCATGATGAAAGAAGCAGCAGCGTAGATCTACACTATCCCTAGTATGGTTGCTGCTTTGTGTAAACACACTGAATTAGGGTCGAAGTAGACTGCACAGCTTAGCTTCAAGGATGAACGAGGCATCATGCTTCCTATAACATGTGACAGTCATCTAAGCGGATTGATGAAAAAATCTCTGATGGCTCGCATGTTTCTCCTAGATTGTAAAATACTAGACGTGGAAGTTGTTGCTACTAGTAGTCGCCCTACTATTCTTGGTCAGGGTGGTCTATCTCGAACCCCTGCTACTGTTAAGCAAAATGTGGTTCATCGTCTGCGCCATGGTTCTGTTGTGCAACTTCCTCGTAGGAGTCCCCGTATTGCTATTGTGCAAACCCCTGCTATGGAATCTGCTGGTACTAGTCATTGTCGTGGTGTTGTTGCTCTGGGTGCTGCTATTGTGCAAACTAAGGCTTCTGGAGGCTTTTCCGATGTTGTTGCCAAAACTGCTATCTTGGGTGATGCTCCTCCTCGAACCCATGGTGAAGTTCAGCGGGCTGCTATTGTGGCTACTCGAAGCCCTATTGTTGTCGAGCAAGCTCATGGGCTGGACTCTGCTAGTACTCGAAGCACAACTATTGTGGAAACTTCTCCTGGTTGTCAATGTGGTATGGCAGCAGCTGCTTATATTGTAGCTTCCATTAGTTGTGGCCCTCCCTGTCCACCAGGTATTGTATCTCCTGGTGCTAAGGGCTCGGTCGATTCCACCCCCGTCCCCTTTGTCATTGTTGATTGCGATGAGGAGGGCGAAGGCGATGAAGCAATTCAGAACACCATTGAAGCCTCCTTGGCAAAGGGTAAGCCACATGCGGGAGTGGATGTTGTTGGGAAGGCAAGGCAGGGTTACAAATTGAGGTGGACTCTGACAACAGTGGCGTGATCTAGGTTTAGATGTTGTTTAGGTTGATTGCAATTTCAGTTGTGTTTAGTATGGGTACAATTATTGTAATGGGTTTGGTGAGCTATAATGAGAGATATGGATAGTTCTGTTAAGTGCAATAACAGGGTGTATGTGCTTCCACTTAATAATTGTGTCTGTGCCATTTGCATGCGGTAGAATCCATGTAGATTACGTTTAAACAAACGACCAAAGTCAGATTACAACCATCAGACAAAACAAAAAATGAAGGGCTAAGACAGAGGTATCAACGACCAATTTTTTCTCCCAGGACTCCCAGATACAACTACTAGTTCAGACCACTTGGTCAACAAATACTATTACAATTAAAAAATTACGGAACTCTAGCTAAATAGAACTAGTTATCAAACATATCCTTGATCTTCCTAATCTTAGCCCAATGGACATCTTCCTGTGAGCTAAGGGTTTGAATCGTCTATGCCATTCTTTTAGCATCTTCCTTGTATATCTTTAATTGTTTCTCTACATTCACCCTCATACACTTGTCCATACACATAGTTATAGCCTGGTGTACTTTCGCCTGGTAAATCCTTGATTTAGTCAGATCTTGCTCTGCTTTAGCCTTCAGGACCAGCGCCACGTCCCTCTCCTCCTCAACTTTGCTAACCTTGTCTTGCACCCTCCTGAGATCACGATGAAGCTTGTATGTGTCTCCATGGTCCAATAACCTCATCTTAGCACTCTCAATAGTTGAGCTAACTATGCCTTCTTTCAACTCAACAGTTCTATCCCATCATTTTTACAGTGATTTCTGCATCGATTTGGGCCACTCCGGATCTACCCATTTGACAACACCACAATTTTTCATGGCAACTTTTCACCCTGCTCTTGACACCCTAAAACCTTCCTATCTGTGTTGCGTCCTTCGAACGCTACAAATTTAGCAGGCACATCTCCATGTTTACAAGGGGGAGGACTGTCTCCCTCTGCTAAACCGTGATACACTACAAGAAAAGTTTCCTTCCGCAATGAATTGGCCCGACGGTCGTCGTAGAAGGCGCATCTTCTGCGACGAAATTCTCGGCTCGGCTGTGGCCGATGGAAAACGTTTTTTTACGGTTTCTTGGCCCTCTACTATGACGGATCTGCTAAAAACGTGGAGGATGCTCGATTGGCGCGTGGCAGAAGCAAGATTTTTGTTTCCTCGCATGATGTTGACTCGCCAAAGTCTTTTGAGGCGTGTGGGTCCCGGACGTCAGTGTCTCTAGCGGACCATACTTTTCGGTCGTGCCTCCCTGATTTGAACTCGAAAACGTTGCTCGGTGCATCTACCGTTTAGTCAGGATGCTAGGTACCACATGTTAGCCTCTCATTAGAAGGATCGTGTGCATGATGTAATTTTTTTCCTTCGCTCGCGCTACCCTGTTCCGAAGTTGATAGCGCTGTTCGATGCATCTACCGTTTAATCACGATGTTGGGCCCCACATGTCATCCTCTCATTAGAAGAAACGTGTGTATGATGGAATTTTTTTCTTCGCTGGCGCTACCCCGTTCTGAGTTGATAGTGCTGCTCGACGCATCTACCATTTAACGAACCTCCTGAGCCTCACATGTCATCCTCTCATTAGAAGAAACGTGTGTATGATGGATTTTCCCCCTTGGCTCGCGCTACCCCGTTCCGAGTTGATAGCGCCGCTCGACGCATCTACCGTTTGGGCTACCTCCTGAGCCCCACATGTCATCCTCTCATTAGAAGAAACATGTGTATGATGTAATTTTTTCCTTCACTGGCGTTACCCCATTCCGAGTTGATAGCGCTGCTTGACGCATCTACCGTTTAACCAACCTCCTGAGCCCCACATGTCATCCTCTCTCATTACAAGAAACGTGTATATGATTGATTTTTTTCCTTCGCTTGCGCTACCCTGTTCCGAACTTGATAGCGCTGTTCGATGCATCTACCGTTTAATCACGCTGCTGGGCCCACATGTCATCCTCTCATTAGAAGAAATGTGTGTACGTATGATGGATTTTTTCCTTCACTGGCGCTACCCCGTTTCGAGTTGATAGCGCTGCTCGACGCATCTACCGTTTAACCAACCTCCTGAGCCCCACATGTCATCCTCTCATTACAAGAAACGTGTGTATGATGGATTTTTTTCCTTCGCTCGCGCTACCCTGTTCTGAACTTGATAGCGATGTTCGATGCATCTACCGTTTAATCATGCTGCTGGGCCCCACATGGCATCCTCTCATTAGAAGAAAGGTGTGTATGATGGAGTTTTTACCCTCTGTCGCGCCTTCGTGTTCCGAACTTGATAGCTTTGCTCTCTGCATCAGCCGTTTATTCAGGCTGGTGGGTCCTTTATGTTAGCCTCAGATTAGAAGAATCGTGGGCATCTCAATTTATTAAATGCCAGATAATGGAGTAGTTTCTTAAAAACATGGGTAGGCGGGTTTTTGTTTTGTTTTAAAGGGCAATTCCAAAAAGGCCGAATTAAACATTTTGGGATATTCTTCATCTACTATACTCAATGGGCTATACTCCATGCGCTATTCTCCATGGGCTCCTTGATAAATATTTAAATGGGCTGTCGTCAGCAAGTCCCCTGACCCCTACAAGGCTGAATTAAATTGTTCTGGGCTAAAGAGGGGTTGAATGGGCTAGATTTTACCTCCTCTTTAGTAAAATTTGCATGGCAGGGCCGGATTCAGAACACAGACCTCACTACCGGAGGGAAAAAGAAACGACAATTCTTTTGACATATATTCGTGTAAAATATCTAAAGAACAAGGGACATAGACCGCGTGCGCCAAAACTGGACAGGTATCCAATGACTTCACTTGGTACCCTCTGATTTCTGTCCAAAACACATCCAACGGTTCTGATGACACACATGCAAAACTCTAGTGCAAGCAGCCCAGCAGCAGCGACATAACTTTTTTACAAATTCAGTAGCATTTGAAAGATCCAATAGTACAGAATAAGGCAGAAAAAATATTGATAGATTCCTATTTCATATTCAACAGCACTTGACCGATTCTGTAGCATTCCAAAGTGACTGTTTCAGCTATACAGACACTGAAACTCAATAGCAGTACAGAGAGAACCCGTTCATGTTTCAGCTCTAAAAACCTTGTCGCACGATCAGTTTGCCCTTCTCTCCAAACACACTTGATCATTGGAGCAAGCATAACTGATGATCAAGTATGCTTTTGTGTGCACACCACCTCTTCACATTAATACCAGTGTGACCCCCATATATATGCATCCCAAAATGCCCAAGCCTCATCTAGATTGTGACAAAGCCAAGTTTAAAAAGGAAAGCAAGACCATCTAGTACACTTGATCTAAACAAGTACCAGTACATCAGTATTAGTTCTAGAAAATACCTTAGTAATAGTAACGACATAACACTTGACAGATTGAGTAGCATTTGAAGCTTGAGCAGTACAGAATAAGATAGAAAAAATATCTACAGATTCCCAGTTCATATTTAACACCACTTGATAGATTCAACAACATTTCAAAGTGACCGATTCAGCAGTACAAACAATGGCCAAAAGAAATGACAAATTTAGCAATTAAGACATTGAAATTCAATAGTTGTAGAAAGGCCATGACTCATAAGGAAAGAGAGTCCATATTAAGCACTCGACCGGTCGATCTGAACAAGTACCACTACATATGTATACTACAAAATAGATTAGTAGTAGCAAGTTAAGACCTCCATACAAAATACTCGGCATAACGCAAGAGCGTGTCAAGTGCTGGCCGGGTAGCACTTTCTTTCTTGCCTGTTACCCTTTCCTTGTCACACCGTCGCCTGTGGGCCCACTATGTCAGCAGTGTACATTGGAAATAGGTATACATTGCCGCAAACTTGTTCCACCTCTCCCCATACAAATTGAATATGTCACCAACATAAAGTAGTAATTAATTAGTAAGATGTTACATATCTTAACATTAGGATCATCACAAAGAACATTTAGATGTTTTATCTCACTTTTGAAACTTGTTGATGCAATACTCCTAATCCACAGGGAATTCTGACGAACGGTTCAGAAGCTTCTAGGTAACACCACGGCTGCGATAGGTACGACCTGAGCCCTTCTAGGGTGACTTCGGGTGACGATGGCCTGCTCGTCAGCTCAGATGTCGCCACCATTTCGACCGCATGGAGCTCAAGCCACAGAGACAGCGACCAAAGCTTCACCTTGTACCGCGGCGATTCGCATGCCCCTGAACTGATGAACCTGGGGGATATGATGATGTCCGTGGTGTGGGGCTTGTTCGTGTGTGGTACCAAAGTTGGCAGGCCAGCGCATGGCGGTACCTAAGTTGCCTGAAATTACCGTGTTTCGAAAAGTTGGGCCGCCAACTACTGAGAGGGGCCATTTCGAGGCAAACTCATCTCACCCCTGCCAAATACGAACATTCCGTTAAACCGCCCCGTGAAGTAGACTGTCGGGACCCACATGTCGGTTATCTGTCCGTGACGCGGGCGCCAACGCGGCAACCTCTTAGGCAAATCGAGCAGCTAAGTGGATTGGATGCGTTGACCAATTTCACAAATCCATTCCCAGCTTTCCCCTAGCACCGGCGGCGTCGAAATCCACCCTCCAGGCAGGACGATCCCTTCAGACATTTGACTTCCGGGGCCAAGTTGCTGCGCCCAGTTGCTGTGCCCAATCGCTGATATCGATCTCCAATGGCGCATGCCGTAGCCGCCGTTGCGAGGCTCTAGCCTACCTCCACCGCCGACGAGCCGAGCAGTTCGGAGGATGGCAGATCCTACTATCAAGGAAGAAGAAGTTCTGCCTACAAGCAGGTGAGCTACCCTTCTCTTTGCTATTCGCACTAATTACAACTGCTAGCTGGCTACTGAACCTCAAATTGTTCGTTAGCCCAATGCTGACGAACATATTTTGTCCACAGTTTTCTGTCAAGTGGGATCTGCACGGACCCCCCTTACCTGGTTACGGTAGTCCTCTACAGGTATGACTCCAAGGGCAAGTGGTATGGAAGCCATTGTTTCACGATGGAAGAAGCGCATGCGCAGATCTGCACTATATCTGGTATGGTTGCTGCTCTGCGTAATCATGTTGAAGTATGGCCGAAGCAGACTGCAAAGTTCAGCTTCATGGATGAACATGGCATCATGGTTCCTATATCGTGTGACAGTCAGCTAATTGGGTTGATGAAAAGGTATGCTTCAGATTGCATGTTTGAGCTGAATTGTGATGTACTGGATGTGGAAGCTGCTGCAACTAGGAGTCGCCCTTCTATTCTTGGACAGGGCGGTTGATCAAACGCAATTAGCTCCTCGTAAGCAAAGGTCGCTTGGGGTTCACATGTTTGTGCTGAATTGTAATTTTTGTTTTATTTACTCTGTGGATATTGGGCAGTTATGCAACAGTCTTGTTTCTTTGACAGGAAGCGCCGCAAGGTTAGAAACATGACTGCCGGGTCAGTCATTTTGCTGACCGAAGAAATTAAAAACGAGTGGAAAGATGATGCTGGACACGATTCTGCTGGCCATTGTCCCGGCGATGCAGAGTACGTGAAGCTAAGAAAATTGGCACCGAGGAAGAGGAAGAAGGCAGGAAATGAAGAAGCCATTGGACGTGAAGGCTTGGCACCCAGGCTACGGAAGAAGGCTGCTGGCAATGAAGATGCATAGTAGTGTGTTGAACTTGAACCTATATATGTAATTCTGTTAAATTCTGGAGCTCTGTGTGTGGCATGTTGCTGGGCGAAACAATCTACCCACGTTCTCTGAGTAAAATGTAGCGCGACTTAGGGTTGGGAAACGCCCGAGTCAGTAGTTGAATCCGAAATTGTGATTGTGCCACTGCTATCTGAAAACAAGGATCCACCGGTTCCACGATTGCTAAGGGGCAGGAGGTCTCCAAATACGACGAAATGTAAGTGGCACAGAAATAAATTATTTAAGCTGCCACACTCCACGAAGCAGCAACATATTTCAGATGCTGCACATCGACGTGGCAACATTAATAGCAATGTTCTCATCGATAATGCCCAAATGAGGAGGAAATGGGTACCACTTTCTGGCCTAATCTTGAGCCCGTCTATCTCACCGCCTCTCTGCTCCTGCATCCCCTGAATCTGGCGAAGCTCCTGGATCTCCAGTAACCGGGTGTACGTGCTTCCACTTTATAAATTGTGGTTGTGCCATTTGCATGCGGCCAAATCCACATAGATTACGTTTAAACAAACCACCAATGTCAGAATACACTAGTAGAAAAGGGGTCTTTGGTCCACGGTCACGTTCCCAATCCGGAACAGAGATCTAAATCGAGGCAGAAATTGATATAAATCACAAATTCTTCTACAAATTAATTGAGACAGAGATCTAAATCGAGGCATTTCATTAATTCGACCACAAATTCTTCTAAACAAAGGTGCGATTTCACATCCTACATTAATTCAACCAACTAGTCAACAATTTCACTTCCGCTGTCCTCCGAGCCGCCGGCTTCCTCGTCTTCGTCGGACGGAACCTCCATGATTTCCCCATTGTATGCGAGACGGAGCACCTCTTCGCGGTGAGCGGCGGTGATGACGGTGAACTTGGTCCGTCCAGGGACGGACCAGAACCTCTCCCGCCCTTCTCGGTTGCGGAGATCCCGGTGCACCACGTGCCCGTAAACGATGCGGTTGCCAATCTTGGCCTTCCGCTCCTTCTTGAACAGCGCCGGCCAGTACGGGCTGGCCGCCGCGTACCGGGGCAACGCCCTCTTCCATGCGGGCATCTGGCGGCGGCGCGCCACGATTTCTCTCTCCATCACAGCTCCGCCGGGGACGAGGAGTGGAGCCACCGGCACCCCTGCATAGCTGATGCACCATTCGTGGGGCACCGTCGCGGCCGGCGGCATGAGGATGTCAAAGTGCGAGAACATCACCGCCTCGTAGAAGTTCAGCGAGGGCATCTCCATGGCGGCGCGGTGGAGATTGGAGAGGGAGCGAGGGGGTGGACGATGCGGTGGAGATTGGAGAGGGCGAGGGGATGGGCGACGAAGCGACGAGCTGTGGCGCCTCCTATTTTTACACGAGGACGACGAAGCGACGGGCGGAATATCCAAGGGGCATTGGTCAGACAAAAGGAAGTAATGCAGGGTTAAGACAGATTAACGGGCGACCAATTTTTTTACTCCAGGACTCCGGGGCCAATACTTCAAACTGCTAGGTCAACAAGTACAACTATTACAACTTAAAATAGGCATGGAGCTTAAGCTAAATAGAACTAGTTATCACACATCTCCTTGATCTTCCTAATCTTAGCCCTATGCGCATCTTCCTGCGAGAGCAAGGATCGAATTGTCTGCTCCTTCCTTTTAGCATCTTCCTTGCACAGCTTCAATTGTTTCTCTGCATCTTTCCTCATGCACTTGTCAATACTCGTAGTTGTGAACTGCGGGACTTTGGCCTGGTGAAGATCCTTCCTTGCTTGAGTCAGTTCTTGCTCTGCTTTAGCCTTCAGGGCCAACGTCGCGTCCCTCTCCTTCTTGACTTTGCTAACCTTGTCTTCCACCCCCATGAGATCTCGCTTATGCTTGGTCATGTCAACTGGTTCCCATAGCTTCATCTCAACATTGTCAAGAAGTGAGCTGAATGCGGATTCTTTCAACTCAATAGTCATTTCACATAGTTTGTCCAGCGTTTTCTGCATCGATTTGGGCCACTCTAGATCTACCCATTTGACAACACCGCAACTTCCGCCTCGCATCATTGCACGATGTCCTTGACACCGTAGAAACCTCCTGCCTGCGTTTCGTCCTTCGAACGCTACAAATTTAGCAGGCACATATCCATGTTTACATAGCAGAGGACTGTCTTCATCTGCTAAACCGTGATAGTCGGCGTCATACATCATCTGGTTGGCCTAACACATCATACGCGCATGAGTAAGCGGAGTAGATCTGGCTCAAAAAATAGATAACTGGCCACGGATGATAGAGATAGAGATGAGACGACTCACATCGAAATCACCATCCCTGTTGTCACGACGCGTTTCCTCGTCGTCTCCCCTTGAACCCATGGTGAGAGGGGAGGGGGGTGGCTGCCGGAGAGGGGATTGGGATGGCGGCGCCATCGGCTTGCGGCTACGGCAGGATGGGAGTGAAGTGGGGAATGTGGCTTCAAGGGGAAGGAAGAGAAGTACGGGGAGGAAGAGAAGTAATGGGGACGTGACACTGGGATATGGCCCGCTCAACTCGTGAGTCGTGACACTCGCAACAGGGGAGCCCCCGGTGTTGCCAGTTTGTCCAGAGAAAGCATGGCCAATCATGCCGTAGAACAGACTACTCGCGGATCGATCTCATGAAAACCATCCCAATCGTCCAAGCGCCCCGATCAGACGGTATGTAACAATCGACAAGCAGAAAAACTATGTTAGGGCGTGCCTTCTAGAAGACTCGGTCTAACGCTAAGGTTAGGGCCCTCCTAAGGTTAATTAGTATCCATATGCGGATTATGAAAATAACATGCATCCAATGACACGGGTGGATCTAGCTGTGGTTAATGAGAAGAGAAGACATGCAATGACACCGGTGATATGTGGTTTGTGGGAATAACACACATGCAATGACACCGGTGATATGTGGTTTGTGAGAAAAACACACATGCAATGACTCTAGCTGTGGTTAATGAGAATAGCAGAGATGCAATGACACCGGTGGATCCATGTGGGGTTAATGAGAAGAACACACATGCAATGACACAGGGTGTGGTTCATGATATAGTTTGTAAGAAGAACACACATGCAAAGACTCTAGCTGTGGTTCATGAAAAGAGCAGACATGCGATGACTCTCACTATGGTTCATGAAAAGAGCAGACATGCGATGCCACCGGTGGATCCATGTGTGGTCTATGAGAGGAACACACATGCAATTACACTAGTGGATCCTTACGTGGTTTGTGAGAATAACACACATGCAATGACACTGGTGGATCCATGTGTGGTTCATGGGAAGAACACACATGCAATGACACATGTGATATGTGGTCTGTGAGAATAACACACATGCAATGACTCTGGTGATATGTGGTTTGTGAAAAGAACACACATGCAATGACTCTAGCCGTGGTTAATGAAAATAGCAGACATGCAATGACAACGGTGGATCCATGTGGGGTTAATGAGAAGAACACACATGCAATGACACTGGGTGTGGTTCATGATATGGTTTGTGAGAATAACACACATGCAATGACACTGGTGGATCCATGTGTGGTCTGTGAGAAGAACACACATGCAATGGGGCTCTCCATGCAATGACACTAGGTGTGGTTCATGATATGGTTTGTGAGAAGAACACACATGCAATGACACTGGTGGATCCATGTGTGGTCTTGGGGAAGAACACACATGCAATGGCACTGGTGATATGTGGTCTGTGAGGAGAACACACATCCAATGACTCTAGCTGTGGTGCATGAAAAGAGCAGACATGCAATGACACTGGTGGATCCATGTGTGGTTCATGGGAAGAACAGACATGCGATGACACTGGGTGGATCCATGTGTGGTTTGTGAGAAGAACACACATGCAACGCCACTAGTGGATCCATGTGTGGTTCATGTGAAGAACACACATGCAATGACTCTGGTGATATGTGGTTTGTGAAAAGAACAGACATGCAATGATTCTAGCTGTGGTAATGAGAAGAGGAGACATGCAATGACACCGGTGGATCCAGGTGTGGTTTGTGAGAACAACACACATGCAATGACACTGGGTGTGGTTCATGATATGGTTTGTAAGAAGAACACACATGCAATGACTCTAGCTGTGGTTCATGAAAAGAGCACGCATGCGATGACTCTAGCTGTGGTTCATGGGAAGAGTAGACATACAATGACACTGGTGGATCCATGTGTGGTTCATGGGAAGAACACACACGCAATGACACTGGTGGATCCATGTGTGCTCTGTGGAAAGAACACACATGCAATGACACTGGTGATATGTGGTCTGTGAGAGAACACACATCCAATGACTCTAGCTGTGGTTCATGAAAAGAGCATACATGCAATGACACTAGTGGATCCATGTGTGGTTCATGGGAAGAGCAGACATGCGATGACACTGGGTGGATCCATTTGTGGTTTGTGAGAAGAACAGACATGCAATGACACTGGTGGATCCATGTGTGGTTCATGGGAAGAACACGCATGCAATGACTCTGGTGATATGTAGTTTGTGAAAAGAACAGACATGCAATGACTCTAGCTATGGTTAATGAGAAGAGCAGACATGCAATGACACCGGTGGATCCATGTGTGGTTTGTGAGAAGAACACACATGCAATGACTCTGGGTGTAGTTCATGATATGGTTTGTAAGAGGAACACACATGCAATGACTCTAGCTGTGGTTCATGAAAAGAGCACGCATGCGATGACTCTAGCTGTAGTTCATGGGAAGAGCAGACATACAATGACACTGGTGGATCCATGTGTGTTTCATGGGAAGAACACACATGCAATGACACTGGTGGATGCATGTGTGGTTTGTGGGAAGAGCAGACATGCAATGACACTGCTGGATCCATGTGGGGTTAATGAGAAGAACACACATGCAATGACACTAGGTGTGGTTCATGATATGGTTTGTGAGAAGAACACACATGCAATGACACTGGTGGATCAATGTGTGGTCTGTGAGAAGAACACACATGCAATGACACTGGGTGTGGTTCATGATATGGTTTGTGAGAAGAACACACATGCAGTGACACTGGTGGATCCATGTGTGGTCTTTGGGAAGAACACACATGCAATGACACTGGTGATATGTGGTCTGTGAGAAGAACACACATCCAATGACTCTAGCTGTGGTTCATGAAAAGAGCATACATGCAATGACACTGGTGGATCCATGTGTGGTTTATGGGAAGAGAAGACATGCGATGACACTGGGTGGATCCATGTGTGGTTTGTGAGAAGAACACACATACAATGACACTGGTGGATCCATGTGTGGTTCATGGATAGAACACACATGCAATGACTCTGGTGATATGTAGTTTGTGAATAGAACAGACATGCAATGACTCTAGCTATGGTTAATGAGAAGAGCAGACATGCAATGACACCGGTGAATCCATGTGTGGTTTGTGAGAAGAACACACATGCAATGACTTTGGGTGTGGTTCATGATATGGTTTGTCAAAAGAACACACATGCAATGACTCTAGCTGTAGTTCATGAAAAGAGCATGCATGCGATGACTCTAGCTGTGGTTCATGGGAAGAGCAGACATACAATGACACTGGTGGATCCATGTGTGGTTCATGGGAAGAACACACATGCAATGACACTGGTGGATCCATGTGTGGTTTGTGGGAAGAGCAGACATGCAATGACACTGGTGGATCCATGTGGGTTTAATGAGAAGAACACACATGCAATGACACTAGGTGTGGTTCATGATATCGTTTGTGAGAAGAACACACATGCAATGACACTGGTGGATCCATGTGTGGTCTGTGAGAAGAACACACATGCAATGACACTGGGTGTGGTTCATGATATGGTTTGTGAGAAGAACACACATGCAATGACACTGGTGGATCCATGTGTGGTCTTTGGGAAGAACACATATGCAATGACACTGGTGATATGTGGTCTGTGAGAAGAACACACATCCAATGACTCTAGCTGTGGTTCATGAAAAGAGTAGACATGCAATGACACAGGTGGATCCATGTGTGGTTCATGGGAAGAACAGACATGCGATGACACTTGTGGATCCATGTGTGGTTTTTGAAAAGAACACACATGCAATGACTCTAGCTGTGGTTAATGAAACGAGCAGACATGCAATGACACCGGTGGATCCATGTGGGGTTAATGAGAAGAACACACATGCAATGGCACTGGGTGTGGTTCATGATATGGTTTGTGAGAAGAACACACATGCAATGACACTGGTGGATCCATGTGTGGTCTGTGAGAAGAACACACATGCAATGACACTGGGTGTGGTTCATGATATGGTTTGTGAGAAGAACACACATGCAATGACACTGGTGGATCCATGTGTGGTCTTTGGGAAGAACACACATGCAATGACACTGGTGATATGTGGTATGTGAGAAGAACACACATCCAATGACTCTAGCTGTGGTTCATGAAAAGAGCAGACATGGAATGACACTGGTGGATCCATGTGTGGTTCATGGGAAGAACAGACATGCGATGACACTAGGTGGATCCATGTGTGGTTTGTGAGAAGAACACACATGCAATGACACTGGTGGATCCATGTGTGGTTCATCGGAATAACACACATGCAATGACTCTAGTGATATGTAGTTTGTGAAAAGAACACACATGCAATGACTCTAGATGTGGTTAATGAGAAGAGCAGACATGCAATGACACCGGTGAATCCATGTGTGGTTTGTGAGAAGAACACACATGCAATGACACTGGGTGTGGTTCATGATATGGTTTGTAAGAAGAACACACATGCAATGACTCTAGCTGTGGTTCATGAAAAGAGCACGCATGCGATGACTCTAGCTGTGGTTCAGGGGAAGAGCAGACATACAATGACACTGGTGGATCCATGTGTGGTTCATGGGAAGAACACACACGCAATGACACTGGTGGATCCATGTGTGGTCTGTGGGAAGAACACACATGAAATGATACTGGTGGATCCATGTGTGGTTCATGGGAAGAACACACATGCAATGACACCGGTGATATGTGGTTTGTGAGAAGAACACACATGCAATGACTCTAGCTGTGGTTCATGAAAAGAGTAGACATGCAATGACACTGCTGGATCCATGTGGGGTTAATGAGAAGAACACACATGCAATGACACTGGGTGTGGTTCATGATATGGTTTGTGATAAGAACACACATGCAATGACACTGGGTGTGGTTCATGATATGGTTTATGAGAAGAACACACATGCAATGACACTGGTGGATCAATGTGTGGTCTGTGAGAAGAACACACATGCAATGACACTGGGTGTGGTTCATGATATGGTTTGTGAGAAGAACACACATGCAGTGACACTGGTGGATCCATGTGTGGTCTTTGGGAAGAACACACATGCAATGACACTAGTGATATGTGGTCTGTGAGAAGAACACACATCCAATGACTCTAGCTGTGGTTCATGAAAAGAGCAGACATGCAATGACACTGGTGGATCCATGTGTGGTTTATGGGAAGAGAAGACATGCGATGACACTGGGTGGATCCATGTGTGGTTTGTGAGAAGAACACAGATACAATGACACTGGTGGATCCATGTGTGGTTCATGGGAAGAACACACATGCAATGACTCTGGTGATATGTAGTTTGTGAATAGAACAGACATGAAATGACTCTAGCTATGGTTAATGAGAAGAGCAGACATGCAATGACACCGGTGAATCCATGTGTGGTTTGTGAGAAGAACACACATGCAATGACTTTGGGTGTGGTTCATGATATGGTTTGTCAAAAGAACACACATGCAATGACTCTAGCTGTGGTTCATGAAAAGAGCACGCATGCGATGACTCTAGCTGTGGTTCATGGGAAGAGCAGACATACAATGACACTGGTGGATCCATGTGTGGTTCATGGGAAGAACATACATGCAATGACACTGGTGGATCCATGTGTGGTTTGTGGGAAGAGCAGACATGCAATGACACTGGTGGATCCATGTGGGTTTAATGAGAAGAACACACATGCAATGACACTGGGTTTGGTTCATGATATGGTTTGTGAGAAGAACACACATGCAATGACATTGGTGGATCCATGTGTGGTCTGTGAGAAGAACACACATGCAATGACACTGGGTGTGGTTCATGATATGGTTTGTGAGAAGAACACACATGCAATGACACTGGTGGATCCATGTGTGGTCTTTGGGAAGAACACACGTGCAATGACACTGGTGATATGTGGTCTGTGAGAAGAACACACATCCAATGACTCTAGCTGTGGTTCATGAAAAGAGTAGACATGCAATGACACAGGTGGATCCATGTGTGGTTCATGGGAAGAACAGACATGCGATGACACTTGTAGATCCATGTGTGGTTTTTGAAAAGAACACACATGCAATGACTCTAGCTGTTGTTAATGAAACGAGCAGACATGCAATGACACCGGTGGATCCATGTGGGGTTAATGAGAAGAACACACATGCAATGGCACTGGGTGTGGTTCATGATATGGTTTGTGAGAAGAACACACATGCAATGACACTGGTGGATCCATGTGTGGTCTGTGAGAAGAACACACATGCAATGACACTGGGTGTGGTTCATGATATGGTTTGTGAGAAGAACACACATGCAATGACACTGGTGGATCCATGTGTGGTCTTTGGGAAGAACACACATGCAATGACACTGGTGATATGTGGTCTGTGAGAAGAACACACATCCAATGACTCTAGCTGTGGTTCATGAAAAGAGCAGACATGCAATGACACTGGTGGATCCATGTGTGGTTCATGGGAAGAACAGACATGCGATGACACTAGGTGGATCCATGTGTGGTTTGTGAGAAGAACACACATGCAATGACACTGGTGGATCCATGTGTGGTTCATCGGAATAACACACATGCAATGACTCTGGTGATATGTAGTTTGTGAAAAGAACAGACATGCAATGACTCTAGATGTGGTTAATGAGAAGAGCAGACATGCAATGACACCGGTGAATCCATGTGTGGTTTGTGAGAAGAACACACATGCAATGACACTGGGTGTGGTTCATGACATGGTTTGTAAGAAGAACACACATGCAATGACTCTAGCTGTGGTTCATAAAAAGAGCACGCATGCGATGACTCTAGTTGTGGTTCATGGGAAGAGCAGACATACAATGACACTGGTGGATCCATGTGTGGTTCATGGGAAGAACACACACGCAATGACACTGGTGGATCCATGTGTGGTCTGTGGGAAGAACACACATGAAATGATACTGGTGGATCCATGTGTGGTTCATGGGAAGAACACACATGCAATGACACCGGTGATATGTGGTTTGTGAGAAGAACACACATGCAATGACTCTAGCTGTGGTTCATGAAAAGAGTATACATGCAATGACACTGCTGGATCCATGTGGGGTTAATGAGAAGAACACACATGCAATGACACTGGGTGTGGTTCATGATATGGTTCGTGAGAAGAACACACATGCAATGACACTGGGTGTGGTTCATGATATGGTTTATGAGAAGAACACACATGCAATGACACTGGTGGATCAATGTGTGGTCTGTGAGAAGAACACACATGCAATGACACTGGGTGTGGTTCATGATATGGTTTGTGAGAAGAACACACATGCAGTGACACTGGTGGATCCATGTGTGGTCTTTGGGAAGAACACACATGCAATGACACTGGTGATATGTGGTCTGTGAGAAGAACACACATCCAATGACTCTAGCTGTGGTTCATGAAAAGAGCAAACATGCAATGACACTGGTGGATCCATGTGTGGTTTATGGGAAGAGAAGACATGCGATGACACTGGGTGGATCCATGTGTGGTTTGTGAGAAGAACACACATACAATGACACTGGTGGATCCATGTGTGGTTCATGGGAAGAACACACATGCAATGACTCTGGTGATATGTAGTTTGTGAATAGAACAGACATGAAATGACTCTAGCTATGGTTAATGAGAAGAGCAGACATGCAATGACACCGGTGAATCCATGTGTGGTTTGTGAGAAGAACACACATGCCATGACTTTGGGTGTGGTTCATGATATGGTTTGTCAAAAGAACACACATGAAATGACTCTAGCTGTGGTTCATGAAAAGAGCACGCATGCGATGACTCTAGCTGTGGTTCATGGGAAGAGCAGACATACAATGACACTGGTGGATCCATGTGTGGTTCATGGGAAGAACATACATGCAATGACACTGGTGGATCCATGTGTGGTTTGTGGGAAGAGCAGACATGTAATGACACTGGTGGATCCATGTGGGTTTAATGAGAAGAACACACATGCAATGACACTGGGTGTGGTTCATGATATGGTTTGTGAGAAGAACACACATGCAATGACATTGGTGGATCCATGTGTGGTCTGTGAGAAGAACACACATGCAATGACACTGGGTGTGGTTCATGATATGGTTTGTGAGAAGAACACACATGCAATGACACTGGTGGATCCATGTGTGGTCTTTGGGAAGAACACACATGCAATGACACTTGTGATATGTGGTCTGTGAGAAGAACACACATCCAATGACTCTAGCTGTGGTTCATGAAAAGAGTAGACATGCAATGACACAGGTGGATCCATGTGTGGTTCATGGGAAGAACAGACATGCGATGACACTTGTGGATCCATGTGTGGTTTTTGAAAAGAACACACATGCAATGACTCTAGTTGTGGTTAATGAAACGAGCGACATGCAATGACACCGGTGGATCCATGTGGGGTTAATGAGAAGAACACACATGCAATGGCACTGGGTGTGGTTCATGATATGGTTTGTGAGAAGAACACACATGCAATGACACTGGTGGATCCATGTGTGGTCTGTGAGAAGAACACACATGCAATGACACTGGGTGTGGTTCATGATATGGTTTGTGAGAAGAACACACATGCAATGACACTGGTGGATCCATGTGTGGTCTTTGGGAAGAACACACATGCAATGAGACTCGTGATATGTGGTCTGTGAGAAGAACACACATTCAATGACTCTAGCTGTGGTTCATGAAAAGAGCAGACATGCAATGACACTGGTGGATCCATGTGTGGTTCATGGGAAGAACATACATGCGATGACACTAGGTGGATCCATGTGTGGTTTGTGAGAAGAACACACATGCAATGCCACTGGTGGATCCATGTGTGGTTCATCGGAATAACACACATGCTATGACTCTGGTGATATGTAGTTTGTGAAAAGAACAGACATGCAATGACTCTAGATGTGGTTAATGAGAAGAGCAGACATGCAATCACACCGGTGAATCCATGTGTGGTTTGTGAGAAGAACACACATGCAATGACACTGGGTGTGGTTCATGATATGGTTTGTAAGAAGAACACACATGCAATGACTCTAGCTGTGGTTCATGAAAAGAGCACGCATGCGATGACTCTAGCCGTGGTTCATGGGAAGAGAAGACATACAATGACACTGGTGGATCCATGTGTGGTTAATGGGAAGAACACACATGAAATGACACTGGTGGATCCATGTGTGGTCTGTGGGAAGAACACACATGCAATGACACCGGTGGATCCATTTGTGGTTCATGGGAAGAACACACATGCAATGACACCGGTGATATGTGGTTTGTGAGAAGAACACACATGCAATGACTCTAGCTATGGTTCATGAGAAGAGCAGACATGCAATGGCACCGGTGGATCCATGTGGGGTTAATGAGAAGAACACACATGCAATGACACTGGGTGTGGTTCATGATATGGTCTGTGAGAAGAACCCACATGCAATGACTCTAGCTGTGGTTCATGAAAAGAGCAGACATGGGATGACTCTAACTGTGGTTCATGAAAAGAGCAAACCTGTGATGCCACCGGTGGATATATGTGTGGTCTATGAGAGGAACACACATGCAATTACACCGGTGGATCCTTACGTGGTTTGTGAGAATAACACACATGCAATGACACTGGTGGATCCATGTGTGGTTCATGGGAAGAACATAAATGCAATGACACTAGGTGGATCCATGTGTGGTTTGTGAGAATAACACACATGCAATGACACTGGTGGATCAATGTGTGGTTCATGGGAAGAACACACATGTAATGACTCTGGTGATATGTGGTTTCTGAAAAGAACAGACATGTAATGACTCTAGCTGTGGTTAATGAGAAGAGCAGACATGCAATGACACCAGTGGATCCATGTGTGGTTTGTGAGATGAACACACATGCAATGACACTCGGTGTGGTTCATGATATGGTTTGTAAGAAGAATACACATGAAATGACTCTAGTTGTGGTTCATGAAAAGAGCACGCATGCGATGACTCTAGTTTTTGTTCATGGGAAGAGCAGACATACAATGACACTGGTGGATCCATGTGAGGTTCATGGGAAGAACACACATGCAATGACACTGGTGGATCCATCTGTGGTCTGTGGGAAGAACACACATGCAATGACACTAGTGGATCCATGTGTGGTTCATGGGAAGAACACACATGCAATGACACTGGTGATATGTGGTTTGTGAGAAGAACACACATGCAATGACTCTAGCTGTGGTTCATGAAAAGAGCAGACATGCAATGACACTGGTGGATCCATGTGTGGTTCATGGGAAGAACACACATGCAATGACTCTGGTGGATCCATGTGGGGTCTGTGGTTCTTAGGTATTGGATACCGAATTGGTTGGTATGAAGTGTCATACAGGACAACGCAATTCATGAACTACAATGGCCTAAGTAACCAGGAAGTGAATGAGTGATGATGTTCATCGAAAACAAATAAAGTGTTATTGTGTTTTTCGTTGTCATCAAACCAAGCCTTCAAGATTTGTTTAAATAATTGTTATTTTGTTCCGGTATCATGAGAAAAATGGTTGTTCAAATAATTACCGTATTCCATAAAGGATGGATGAACTTTTACAAGTCTAGTTGGAGAAATCACATCCATTAAAACTATTGCTAAAATGTCACAAGACAAATGATTGAAAGATCACTTATGAAGTGACATCGCTGTTTAAATTATATTTGAAAGAAAACATGAAGAAACTCCATGTTGATGGATTTTTGGAGTCTTTGATTTTGATCAATTGACGCATGTGAGACTTTCCTCGAGATAATTGAAACTCCGTCCATAGGCCAGAGAGGAACGGATGACTAGCTTATTGGAAATTGTGCATGCTGATGTGCATAGTCCATTATGTGTAGCCATATGCGATGGATCTTTTTGCTTCATATGCTTTCTCCGAAAATTTGTGTGAATATATCTGTATATTTACTTAATAAGGAAGATGTATGAAACATTTGAAAATTGTTCAAAGGCTTTCAAGATGAAGTGGAAAATCATTGTAACAAGAAAATAAAGAGTTTATGATTCGATCATAAAGGAAGATATTTGAGTTACATGTTTAGCAAAAACACCTAAGACTTGAGGAATTGTTCCATGATTTGTGTTTCCCGATAAACCATAGGAGTATGGCATATTCGAGAGATAAAATCAAACCATGTTTGACATGGTAAACTGCCATTATGATTTAAGGATTGAAGCTTTAGAGACTACCGCTTTTACACTAAAAAGAGCACCATCGTGATCCATTGAAATGACACCATATGAGTTATGGTTTGGGATAAAACCCGAATTGTCTTTTCTTAAATTTTGGTATGCTATGCATAAGTAAAATGTTTACAACCAAAGTCGGATAAGCACGTCTTTGTAGGTTATCCCAAAGAATTTGTTGGGAATTTATCCATAACACCGAGGACAAAAGAGTTTGTTACTTCGAACGTCAAGTTTCTTGAGAAGGAATTTTTCGTGAAAAGTTAAGTGGGAGGACAATAGAACTTTGATAACGTTGTTGAACCTTAGCTATATGTGCTAATTAGCGTAGCACCGGAAAGTGTCTCGGTGGCGGCCACAATGCTCATGGCTCTCGTGATTACAAAAGGTGTGATCTCGGAGATTAGAGTTCCTATATAACCGTGTGGGTCGGTAAGAATCAAATAGTAAGATTTGATAAGCAAGTCGTTATTGTTTTGACAATGATGAACCGACTACATGCAAAGAAGCGATGATGGGCCCTGACTCCATAAAATGACTAGAAGTCATAGAATCCGTGATAGTATCCATACACGAGAAAACAAGTTTCTGAACTTGGAAGACCCTCCGGAAAGGCGTGAAGCCTATCGGCCGTGTTTGGATCTATAAAGAAATAAGACATGGATGTTTAACATCTATGAAATAGTCGACATGTCGGAAAGAAGTTTACGACAATGTTCAAGGAGTTGACTATGACAAGATTTGATCTTTCATAGCGATATATAGTCATGACGGATTAATGTAGCAACCACTACATATAATTTGGTATATGGTAGTTGAATAAACAAAACAAGGTTCTTCTAATAGAACGGTAACCTAGGACATGTACATGACATGGTCCGAAGGGTTTTTTTAATTCAAAGGGTGCTAAAAGGGCATGTAAACTTCAATAGTTGAAGTAAGCATAGCGGAGTTGGAATCTTCACCATGATGAAACTGTTAAAAGAGTTTAAATTCATCGGAGATGATGAAGATGCTTGCATTTGCAAGAAATTAAGTGGGAGCGCGGAGACATATTTCTAATACATTATATAGAGGACATATTGTTGATTGGAAATGATGTATCTTGTATTGACACAAGTTAAGAATTTCATTAAAATAAGATTTCGATGAAAGACTCGGGCAAACCCGGAATATTAGGCATCAATATCTATATGGATAGATGAAGGCGCTAATATGGTTGTGCCAGACATACATATATGAGATATTGAAAGGGTTCAATATGGAAACAACAAGAAAGGTTCTTGCTGCATGGAAAGGATTGTATCAAAATTCAAGTGTTTCAACACTTGGTGAGTAAAATCACATGAAGATTTTGATCGATTATACCATGATATGTATATATCCGGAATGTCCTATGCTCAAAATGTTATGAGCATATACCAGAATGATTCATAAGATGATCATTGGACAATAGTAAAGATATTCTTATGAGCTTTGGAAGAACTAATAATATATAATGTATAAGTGACAAATAGTTAAAGGTAGTTCATTGTAAAGTGTTACATTGATACTAGTTTTGTCACAAGATACAAATTAAATTTATCTCAATTTAGACTATGGGTAGCACAATTTAATGGAAAGGATGTTCCATGATGGATTTGGATGAGTTCCAAAGTTGAGACATTGTGACGGATACTACAACAAAAGGCTAAGTATATAACTGCTATAGTAGCAGCAAAGGAGGGCATTTGTGTTAAGTAGTTTGTTATCAAACTAGGTGTGGTTCAAAGTGGGCTAATACTATGAAGATATATTGTGTGACAATAATATCAACATATTTTAACCCGAACGAACTAAAGGTCTCACCAAAGGACCAAATTTATACAATGCCATCTCATTTGAGAATGAGTGATGCGTAGAGACGCAAAGACATGCAAAACACGGACCTGAAACTGTCAGATCCGGAGATTATGTTAACCACTAGCAATCGCGTATATGCAACACCAGAAAGCCATAGGTGTTCAATGTGCAAAGTTTTTCAAACTAGATTGTTGACTCTAGTGCAAGTGGGAGACTGAAGGGAATATGCCTGAGAGGCAATAATAAAGTGGTTATTATCTTATTCCATGTTTATGATAAATGTTTATTTTGCATGCTATAATTTTATTGATCAGAAACATCAATACATGTGTGTTTAATAAACAAAAAGGGTTCCTAGTTATGCCTCTCTTATAGACTAGCTTGTTGATTAACAAGATGATCAAGGTTTCCTGATCATGGACATTGGATGTTGTTAATAACAAGGTCACACCATTGGTGGAATGATGTGATGAACATTCATCCAAAGTATAGCATTACGATCAAGTCATTATGTTTATATTGATATAACATCATATGAAGTAATCTTTATCCTTAGACCATGAGATCATGTTAATTGCTAACACCGGAAGAGTATCTTGATAACATCAAACGTCACACCGTAACAGGGTGACTATAAAGATGGGTTCAGTGCTACGAAGGTGTTATGTTGAGGCTCATGGATCAAGAGTGGAATTTGTCAATCCCAATGACGGATAGATATACTCTAGGCCCTCTCGGTAATATCACATTAAGATAGCTTGCAAGCAAGTGATATGATCACTAGAATGTTATATCACGGGAACGAGAAAAGAGTGCATGTCGGTAACGAGATCAAACTAGGTATGGAGATATCGATGATCGAATCTCGGACATGTAATATATCGCGGGACAAAGGGATTTAGTTACTAGCGTTAAAGGTTCTCACGATCACAGAAGTCATCGTTGAATGTGTGGGAGTCAGTATGGATCTCCAGGTCCCGCTGCTGATTATTGATCGGAGAGGGGTCTCGATCATGTATGCATTATTCGCGAACCGTAAGGTGACACACTTAAGGGATACCGACACCATTTGGAGCAAATATGTTTCAGATAAAGATTTAAGAAAGCGCTGGAATTATTTCAATAGACACCGAAACTGTTTCGGGTGAAATTGCTGAAATTGGTTCTGCATGTAATATTGAAATGTTGCAGGGGGTTTTATGTGAATGTTTGTTAATTAAAGTAATTAACAAAATTCTGAATAAAAATAATAAAAGAGTTTTATTAAATGAGAGAGCATTAAATTTGGAGAAATTTAATGCATTTAAAGTGGAGACTTTAAAAGAGAATGTGAAGGGGCATTTTAATGTGGAGGGGTTACCACCACATGAATGGAGGAGGTGAAGGGTCACCCCCTCCATGCGCCGGCCATGAAGGAGGGGCACCCCCTCCTCCTATAAAAGGCCACCCCCTCCTCACTTCTCACACACACCTCCTTGTGAAGGATCTCTCTCCCCCACTAGTATTATTTCCCCATGGTCTCGGATTAGCGAGATACATCTTCCCGGTGGCTTTATCTAGAAAGGAGTTGCTGCTTCTGCTGCTTTGCTGGAGCGAGGGATGGAGGTTGTCGGGGTACCGGACGTGTGTGCGATCACGGATGCACCGCTGCTTTGCGGTGCTGGACTTGGTGGTGCTGGAGTTGGATCTGATGGACGTGCTGGAGCCGGACCTGCTGGACTTCATCACGATCTTGAGATCGGCAAGTGTACGACTACATAAACCACGAGTTCCTACTCGTTAACAAAGCTCGTTGTCTACGAGGGTAAGTTCTCATTGGATGTATGTCCACCCGTTGCTTTGTACCTAGTAGATAGATCTTGGCATGTAGTTCACACCGTAGGAATTTTTTTGTTTTCTATGCTGCGGACCCAACACTAGCTGTGGTTCATGAAAAGAGCAGACATGCAATGACACCGGTGGATCCATGTGGGGTTAATGAGAAGAACACACATGCAATGACACTGGGAGTGGTTCATGATATGGTCCGTGAGAAGAACACACATGCAATGATTCTAGCTGTGGTTCATGAAAAGAGCAGACATGCGATGACTCTAACTGTGGTTCATGAAAAGAGCAGACCTGAGATGCCACCGGTGGATCCATGTGTGGTCTATGAGAGGAACACACATGCAATTACACCGGTGGATCTATGTGGTTTGTGAGAAGAACACACATGCAATGACACTGGTGGATGCATGTGTGGTTCATGGGAAGAACACACATGCAATGACACAGGTGATATGTGGTCTGTGAGAATAACACACATGCAATGACTCTGGTGATATGTGGTTTGTGAAAAGAACACACATGCAATGACTCTAGCTGTGGTTAATGTAAAGAGCAGACATGCAATGACACCGGTGGATCCATGTGGGGTTACTGAGAAGAACACACATGCAATGGCACTGGGTGTGGTTCATGATATGGTTTGTGAGAAGAACACACATGCAATGACACTGGTGGATCCATGTGTGGTCTGTGAGAAGAACACACATGCAATGACGCTGGGTGTGGTTCACGATATGGTTTGTGAGAAGAACACACATGCAATGACACTGGTGGACCCATGCGTGGTCTTTGGGAAGAACACACATGCAATGACACTGGTGATATGTGGTCTGTGAGAAGAACACACATCCAATGACTCTAGTTGTGGTACATGAAAAGAGAAAACATGCAATGACACTGGTGGATCCATGTGTGATTCATGGGAAGATCATACATGCAATGACACTGGGTGGATCCATGTGTGGTTTGTGAGAAGAACACACATGCAATGACACTGGTGGATCCATGTGTGGTTCATGGGAAGAACACACATGCAAGGACTCTGGAGATATGTGGTTTGTGAAAAGAACAGACATGCAATGACTCTAGCTGTGGTTAATGAGCAGACATACAATGACACCGGTGGATCCATGTGTGGTTTCTGAGAAGAACACACATGGAATGACACTTGGTGTGGTTCATGATATGGTTTGTAAGAAGAACACACATGCAATGACTCTAGCTGTTGTTCATGAAAAGAGCACGCATGCGATGACTGTAGCTGTGGTTCATGGGAAGAGCAGACATACAATGACACTAGTGGATCCATGTGTGGTTCATGGGAATAACACACATGCAATGACAATTGTGGATCCATATGTGGTCTGTGGGAAGAACACACATGCAATGACACTGGTGGATCCATGTGTGGTTGATGGGAAGAACACACATGCAATGACACCGGTGATATGTGGTTTGTGAGAAGAACTCACATGCAATGACTCTAGCTGTGGTTCATGAAAAGAGTAGACGTGCAATGACACTGGTGGATCCATGTGTGGTTCATGGGAAGAACACACATGCAATGACTCTGGTGGATCCATGTGTGGTCTGTGGGAAGAACACACATGCAATGACATTGGGTGGATTCATGTGTGGTCTGTGGGAAGAACACACATGCAATGAGACTGTTGATATGTGGTCTGTGAGAAGAACACACATGCAATGACTCTGGTGATATGTGGTTTGTGAAAAGAACGTACATGCAATGACTCTAGTTGTGGTTAATGAAAAGAGCAGACATGCAATGACACCGGTGGATCCATGTTTGGTTAATGAGAAGAACACACATGCAATGACACTAGGTGTGGTTTATGATATGGTTTGTGAGAAGAACACACATGCAATGACACTGGTGGATCCATGTGTGGTCTGTGAGAAGAACACACATGCAATGACACTCGGTGTGGTTCATGATATGGTTTGTGAGAAGAACACACATGCAATGACACTGGTGGATCCATGTGTGGTCTTTGGGAAGAACACACATGCAATGACACTAGTGATATGTGGTTTTTGAGAATAACATACATGAAATGACTCTAGCTGTCGTTCTTGAAAAGAGCAGACATGCAATGACACCGGTGGACCCATGTGTGGTTCATGGGAAGAACACACATGCAATGACACTGGGTGTGGTTCATGATATGGTCTGTGAGAAGAACACACATGCAATGACTCTAGTTGTAGTTCATGAAAAGAGCAGACACACGATGACTCCAACTGTGGTTCATGAAAAGAGCAGACCTGCGATGCCACCGGTGGATCCATGTGTGGTCTATGAGACGAACACACATGCAATGACACCGGTGATATGTGGTTTGTGAGAAGAACACACATGCAATGACTCTAGCTGTGGTTCATGAAAAGAGCAGACATGCAATGACACTGGTGGATCCATGTGGGGTTAATGAGAAGAACACACATGCAATAACACTGGGTGTTGTTCATGATATGGTTTGTGAGAAGAACACACATGCAATGACACTGGTGGATCCATGTGTGGTCTGTGAGAAGAACACACAAGCAATGACACTGGGTGTGGTTCATGATATGGTTTGTGAGAAGAACACACGTGCAATGATACTGGTGGATCCATGTGTGGTCTTTGGGAAGAACACACATGCAATGACACTGGTGATATGTGGTCTGTGAGAAGAACACACATCCAATGACTAGCTGTGGTTCATGAAAACAGCAGACATGCAATGACACTGGTGGATCCATGTGTGGTTCATGGGAAGAATAGACATGCGATGACACTGAGTGGATCCATGTGTTGTTTGTGAGAAGAACACACATGCAATGACACTGGTGGATCCATGTGTGGTTCATGGGAAGAACACAGATGCAATGATTCTGGTGATATGTGGTTTGTGAAAAGAACAGACATGCAATGACTCTAGTTGTGGTTAATGAGAAGAGAAGACATGCAATGACACTGGTGGATCCATGTGTGGTTTGTGAGAAGAACACACATGCAATGACACTGGGTGTGGTTCATGATATGGTTTGTAAGAAGAACACAGATGCAATGACTCTAGCTGTGGTTCATGAAAAGAGCATGCATGCGATGACTCTAGTTGTGGTTCATGGGAAGAGCAGATATACAATGACACTGGTGGATCCATGTGTGGTTCATGGGAAGAACACACATGCAATGACACTGGTGGATCCATGTGTGGTCTGTGGGAAGAACACACATGCAATGACACCGGTGGATCCATGTGTGGTTCATGGGAAGAACACACATGCAATGACACTGGGTGTGGTTCATGATGTGGTCTGTGAGAAGAACACACATGCAATGACTCTAGTTGTAGTTCATGAAAAGAGCAGACATGCGATGACTCTAACTGTGGTTCATGAAAAGAGCAGACCTGCGATGCCACCGGTGGATCCATGTGTGGTCTGTGAGAATAACACACATGCAATGACACCGGTGATACGTGGTTTGTGAAAAGAACACACATGCAATGACTCTAGCTATGGTTAATGAAAAGAGCAGACATGCAATGACACCGGTGGATCCATGTGGGGTTAATGAGAAGAACACAGATGCAATGACACTAGGTGTGGCTGATGATATGGTTTGTGAGAAGAACACACATGCAATGACACTGGTGGATCCATGTGTGGTATGTGAGAAGAACACACATGCAATGACACTGGGTGTGGTTCATGATATGGTTTGTGAGAAGAACACACGTGCAATGACACTGGTGGATCCATGCGTGGTCTTTGGAAAGAACACACATGTAATGACACTGGTGATATGTGTTTTATGAGAAGAACACACATCCAATGACTCTAGCTACGGTTCATGAAAACAGCAAACATGCAATGACACTGGTGGATCCATGTGTGGTTCATGGGAAGAACATACATGCAATGACACTGGGTGGATCCATGTGTGGTTTGTGAGAAGAACACACATGCAATGACACTGGTGGATCCATGTGTGGTTCATGGGAAGAACACACATGCAATGACTCTGGTGATATGTGGTTTGTGAAAAGAACAGACACGCAATGACTCTAGCTGTGGTTAATGAGAGGAGTAGACATGCAATGACATCGGTGGATCCATGTGTGGTTTGTGAGAAGAACACACATGCAATGACACTTGGTGTGGTTCAAGATATGGTTTGTAAGAAGAACACACATGCAATGACTCTAGACGTGGTTCATGAAAAGAGCACGCATGCGATGACTCTAGCTGTGGTTCATGGGAAGAGCAGACATACAATGACACTGGTGGATCCATGTGTGGTTCATGGGAAGAACACACATGCAATGCCACTGGTGGATCCATATGTGGTCTGTGGGAAGAACACACATGCAATGACACCGGTGGATCCATGTGTGGTTCATTGGGAGAACACACATGCAATGACACCGGTGATATGTGGTTTGTGAGAAGAACTCACATGCAATGACTCTAGCTGTGGTTCATGAAAAGAGCAGACATGCAATGACACCGGTGGATCCATGTGTGGTTCATGGGAATAACACACATGCAATGACTCTGGTGGATCCATGTGTGGTCTGTGGGAAGAACACGCATGCAATGACATTGGGTGGATTCATGTGTGGTCTGTGGGAAGAACACACATGCAATGACACTGGTGATATGTGGTCTGTGAGAAGAACACACATGCAATGACTCTGGTGATATGTGGTTTGTGAAAAGAACATACATGCAATGACTCTAGTTGTGGTTAATGAAAAGAGCAGACATGCAATGACACCGGTGGATCCATGTGGGGTTAATGAGAAGAACACACATGCAATGACACTGGGTGTGGTTCATGATATGGTTTGTGAGAAGAACACACATGCAATGACACTGGTGGATCCATGTGTGGTCTGTGAGAAGAACACACATGCAATGACACTCGGTGTGGTTCATGATATGGTTTGTGAGAAGAACACACATGCAATGACACTGGTGGATCCATGTGTGGTCTTTGGGAAGAACACACATGCAATGACACTGGTGATATGTGGTTTGTGAGAATAACATACATGCAATGACTCTAGCTGTCGTTCTTGAAAAGAGCAGACATGCAATGACACCGGTGGATCCATGTGTGGTTCATGGGAAGAACACACATGCAATGACACTGGGTGTGGTTCATGATATGGTCTGTGAGAAGAACACACATGCAATGACTCTAGTTGTAGTTCATGAAAAGAGCAGACACACGATGACTCTAACTGTGGTTCATGAAAAGAGCAGACCTGCGATGCCACCGGTGGATCCATGTGTGGTCTATGAGAGGAACACACATGCAGTGACACCGGTGATATGTGGTTTGTGAGAAGAACACACATGCAATGACTCTAGCTGTGGTTCATGAAAAGAGCAGACATGCAATGACACTGGTGGATCCATGTGGGGTTAATGAGAAGAACACACATGCAATAACACTGGGTGTTGTTCATGATATGGTTTGTGAGAAGAACACACATGCAATGACACTGGTGGATCCATGTGTGGTCTGTGAGAAGAACACACATGCAATGACACTGGGTGTGGTTCATGATATGGTTTGTGAGAAGAACACACGTGCAATGACACTGGTGGATCCATGTGTGGTCTTTGGGAAGAACACACATGCAATGACACTGGTGATATGTGGTCTGTGAGAAGAACACACATCCAATGACTAGCTGTGGTTCATGAAAACAGCAGACATGCAATGACACTGGTGGATCCATGTGTGGTTCATGGGAAGAATAGACATGCGATGACACTGGGTGGATCCATGCGTTGTTTGTGAGAAGAACACACATGCAATGACACTGGTGGATCCATGTGTGGTTCATGGGAAGAACACACATGCAATGACTCTCGTGATATGTGGTTTGTGAAAAGAACAGACATGCAATGACTCTAGCTGTGGTTAATGAGAAGAGCAGACATGCATTGACACCGGTGGATCCATGTGTGGTTTGTGAGAAGAACACACATGCAATGACACTGGGTGTGGTTCATGATATGGTTTGTAAGTAGAACACACATGCAATGACTCTAGCTGTGGTTCATGAAAAGAGCATGCATGCGATGACTCTAGTTGTGGTTCATGGGAAGAGCAGATATACAATGACACTGGTGGATCCATGTGTGGTTCATGGGAAGAACACACATGCAATGACACCCGTGGATCCATGTGTGGTCTGTGGGAAGAACACACATGCAATGACACCCGTGGATCCATGTGTGGTTCATGGGAAGAACACACATGCAATGACACTGGGTGTGGTTCATGATATGGGTTGTGAGAAGAACACACATGCAGTGACACTGGTGGATCCATGTGTGGTCTTTGGGAAGAACACACATGCAATGACACTGGTGATATGTTGTCTGTGAGAAGAACACACATCCAATGACTCTAGCTGTGGTTCATGAAAAGAGCAGACATGCAATGACACTGGTGGATCCATGTGTGGTTTATGGGAAGAGAAGACATGCGATGACACTGGTTGGATCCATGTGTGGTTTGTGAGAAGAACACACATACAATGACACTGGTGGATCCATGTGTGGTTCATGGGAAGAACACACATGCAATGACTCTGGTGATATGTAGTTTGTGAATAGAACAGACATGAAATGACTCTAGCTATGGTTAATGAGAAGAGCAGACATGCAATGACACCGGTGAATCCATGTGTGGTTTGTGAGAAGAACATACATGCAATGACTTTGGGTGTGGTTCATGATATGGTTTGTCAAAAGAACACACATGCAAAGACTCTAGCTGTGGTTCATGAAAAGAGAACGCATGTGATGACTCTAGCTGTGGTTCATGGGAAGAGCAGACATACAATGACACTGGTGGATCCATGTGTGGTTCATGGGAAGAACATACATGCAATGACACTGGTGGATCCATGTGTGGTTTGTGGGAAGAGCAGACATGCAATGACACTGGTGGATCCATGTGGGTTTAATGAGAAGAACACACATGCAATGACACTGGGTGTGGTTCATGATATGGTTTGTGAGAAGAACACACATGCAATGACATTGGTGGATCCATGTGTGGTCTGTGAGAAGAACACACATGCAATGACACTGGGTGTGGTTCATGATATGGTTTGTGAGAAGAACACACATGCAATGACACTGGTGGATCCATGTGTGGTCTTTGGGAAGAACACACATGCAATGACACTTGTGATATGTGGTCTGTGAGAAGAACACACATCCAATGACTCTAGCTGTGGTTCATGAAAAGAGTAGACATGCAATGACACAGGTGGATCCATGTGTGGTTCATGGGAAGAACAGACATGCGATGACACTTGTGGATCCATGTGTGGTTTTTGAAAAGAACACACATGCAATGACTCTAGCTGTGGTTAATGAAACGAGCGACATGCAATGACACCGGTGGATCCATGTGGGGTTAATGAGAAGAACACACATGCAATGGCACTGGGTGTGGTTCATGATATGGTTTGTGAGAAGAACACACATGCAATGACACTGGTGGATCCATGTGTGGTCTGTGAGAAGAACACACATGCAATGACACTGGGTGTGGTTCATGATATGGTTTGTGAGAAGAACACACATGCAATGACACTGGTGGATCCATGCGTGGTCTTTGGAAAGAACACACATGCAATGACACTGGTGATATGTGGTTTATGAGAAGAACAAACATCCAATGACTCTAGCTACGGTTCATGAAAACAGCAAACATGCAATGACACTGGTGGATCCATGTGTGGTTCATGGGAAGAACATACATGCAATGACACTGGGTGGATCCATGTGTGGTTTGTGAGAAGAACACACATGCAATGACACTAGTGGATCCATGTGTGGTTCATGGGAAGAACACACATGCAATGACTCTGGTGATATGTGGTTTGTGAAAAGAACAGAGACGCAATGACTCTAGCTGTGGTTAATGAGAGGAGCAGACATGCAATGACATCGGTGGATCCATGTGTGGTTTGTGAGAAGAACACACATGCAATGACACTTGGTGTGGTTCAAGATATGGTTTGTAAGAATAACACACATGCAATGACTCTAGACGTGGTTCATGAAAAGAGCACGCATGCGATGACTCTAGCTGTGGTTCATGGGAAGAGCAGACATGCAATGACACCCGTGGATCCATGTGTGGTTCATGGGAAGAACACACATGCAATGCCACTGGTGGATCCATATGTGGTCTGTGGGAAGAACACACATGCAATGACACCGGTGGATCCATGTGTGGTTCATTGGGAGAACACACATGCAATGACACCGGTGATATGTGGTTTGTGAGAAGAACTCACATGCAATGACTCTAGCTGTGGTTCATGAAAAGAGCAGACATGCAATGACACCGGTGGATCCATGTGTGGTTCATGGGAATAACACACATGCAATGACTCTGGTGGATCCATGTGTGGTCTGTGGGAAGAACACGCATGCAATGACATTGGGTGGATTCATGTGTGGTCTGTGGGAAGAACACACATGCAATGACACTGGTGATATGTGGTCTGTGAGAAGAACACACATGCAATGACTCTGGTGATATGTGGTTTGTGAAAAGAACATACATGCAATGACACTAGTTGTGGTTAATGAAAAGAGCAGACATGCAATGACACCGGTGGATCCATGTGGGGTTAATGAGAAGAACACACATGCAATGACACTGGGTGTGGTTCATGATATGGTTTGTGAGAAGAACACACATGCAATGACACTGGTGGATCCATGTGTGGTCTGTGAGAAGAACACACATGCAATGACACTCGGTGTGGTTCATGATATGGTTTGTGAGAAGAACACACATGCAATGACACTGGTGATATGTGGTTTGTGAGAATAACATACATGCAATGACTCTGGCTGTCGTTCTTGAAAAGAGCAGACATGCAATGACACCGGTGGATCCATGTGTGGTTCATGGGAAGAACACACATGCAATGACACTGGGTGTGGTTCATGATATGGTCTATGAGAAGAACACACATGCAATGACTCTAGTTATAGTTCATGAAAAGAGCAGACACACGATGACTCTAACTGTGGTTCATGAAAAGAGCAGACCTGCGATGCCACCGGTGGATCCATGTGTGGTCTATGAGAGGAACACACATGCAATGACACCGGTGATATGTGGTTTGTGAGAAGAACACACATGCAATGACTCTAGCTGTGGTTCATGAAAAGAGCAGACATGCAATGACACTGGTGGATCCATGTGGGGTTAATGAGAAGAACACACATGCAATAACACTGGGTGTTGTTCATGATATGGTTTGTGAGAAGAACACACATGCAATGACACTGGTGGATCCATGTGTGGTCTGTGAGAAGAACACACATGCAATGACACTGGGTGTGGTTCATGATATGGTTTGTGAGAAGAACACACGTGCAATGACACTGGTGGATCCATGTGTGGTCTTTGGGAAGAACACACATGCAATGAGACTGGTGATATGTGGTCTGTGAGAAGAACACACATTCAATGACTCTAGCTGTGGTTCATGAAAAGAGCAGACATGCAATGACACTGGTGGATCCATGTGTGGTTCATGGGAAGAACATACATGCGATGACACTAGGTGGATCCATGTGTGGTTTGTGAGAAGAACACACATGCAATGCCACTGGTGGATCCATGTGTGGTTCATCGGAATAACACACATGCTATGACTATGGTGATATGTAGTTTGTGAAAAGAACAAACATGCAATGACTCTAGATGTGGTTAATGAGAAGAGCAGACATGCAATCACACCGGTGAATCCATGTGTGGTTTGTGAGAAGAACACACATGCACTGACACTGGGTGTGGTTCATGATATGGTTTGTAAGAAGAACACACATCCAATGACTCTAGCTGTGGTTCATGAAAAGAGCACGCATGCGATGACTCTAGCCGTGGTTCATGGGAAGAGAAGACATACAATGACACTGGTGGATCCATGTGTGGTTCATGGGAAGAACACACATGAAATGACACTGGTGGATCCATGTGTGGTCTGTGGGAAGAACACACATGCAATGACACCGGTGGATCCATTTGTGGTTCATGGAAAGAACACACATGCAATGACACCGGTGATATGTGGTTTGTGAGAAGAACACACATGCAATGACTCTAGCTATGGTTCATGAGAAGAGCAGACATGTAATGGCACCGGTGGATCCATGTGGGGTTAATGATAAGAACACACATGCAATGACACTGGGTGTGGTTCATGATATGGTCTGTGAGAAGAACCCACATGCAATGACTCTAGCTGTGGTTCATGAAAAGAGCAGACATGGGATGACTCTAACTGTGGTTCATGAAAAGAGCAAACCTGTGATGCCACCGGTGGATATATGTGTGGTCTATGAGAGGAACACACATGCAATTACACCGGTGGATCCTTACGTGGTTTGTGAGAATAACACACATGCAATCACACTGGTGGATCCATGTGTGGTTCATGGGAAGAACATAAATGCAATGACACTAGGTGGATCCATGTGTGGTTTGTGAGAATAACACACATGCAATGACACTGGTGGATCCATGTGTGGTTCATGGGAAGAACACACATGTAATGACTCTGGTGATATGTGGTTTCTGAAAAGAACAGACATGTAATGACTCTAGATGTGGTTAATGAGAAGAGCAGACATGCAATGACACCAGTGGATCCATGTGTGGTTTGTGAGATGAACACACATGCAATGACACTCGGTGTGGTTCATGATATGGTTTGTAAGAAGAATACACATGAAATGACTCTAGTTGTGGTTCATGAAAAGAGCACGCATGCGATGACTCTAGTTTTTGTTCATGGGAAGAGCAGACATACAATGACACTGGTGGATCCATGTGAGGTTCATGGGAAGAACACACATGCAATGACACTGGTGGATCCATCTGTGGTCTGTGGGAAGAACACACATGCAATGACACTAGTGGATCCATGTGTGGTTCATGGGAAGAACACACATGCAATGACACTGGTGATATGTGGTTTGTGAGAAGAACACACATGCAATGACTCTAGCTGTGGTTCATGAAAAGAGCAGACATGCAATGACACTGGTGGATCCATGTGTGGTTCATGGGAAGAACACACATGCAATGACTCTGGTGGATCCATGTGGGGTCTGTGGGAAGAACACACATGCAATGACACAGGTGATATGTGGTCTGTGAGAAGAACACACATGCAATGACTCTGGTGATATGTGGTTTGTGAGAAGAACTCACATGCAATGACTCTAGCTGTGGTTCATGAAAAGAGCAGACATGCAATGACACTGGTGGATCCATGTGTGGTTCATGGGAAGAACATACATGCGATGACACTAGGTGGATCCATGTGTGGTTTGTGAGAAGAACACACATGCAATGCCACTGGTGGATCCATGTGTGGTTCATCGGAATAACACACATGCTATGACTCTGGTGATATGTAGTTTGTGAAAAGAACAGACATGCAATGACTCTAGATGTGGTTAATGAGAAGAGCAGACATGCAATCACACCGGTGAATCCATGTGTGGTTTGTGAGAAGAACACACATGCAATGACACTGGGTGTGGTTCATGATATGGTTTGTAAGAAGAACACACATGCAATGACTCTAGCTGTGGTTCATGAAAAGAGCACGCATGCGATGACTCTAGCCGTGGTTCATGGGAAGAGAAGACATACAATGACACTGGTGGATCCATGTGTGGTTCATGGGAAGAACACACATGAAATGACACTGGTGGATCCATGTGTGGTCTGTGGGAAGAACACACATGCAATGACACCGGTGGATCCATTTGTGGTTCATGGGAAGAACACACATGCAATGACACCGGTGATATGTGGTTTGTGAGAAGAACACACATGCAATGACTCTAGCTATGGTTCATGAGAAGAGCAGACATGCAATGGCACCGGTGGATCCATGTGGGGTTAATGAGAAGAACACACATGCAATGACACTGGGTGTGGTTCATGATATGGTCTGTGAGAAGAACCCACATGCAATGACTCTAGCTGTGGTTCATGAAAAGAGCAGACATGGGATGACTCTAACTGTGGTTCATGAAAAGAGCAAACCTGTGATGCCACCGGTGGATATATGTGTGGTCTATGAGAGGAACACACATGCAATTACACCGGTGGATCCTTACGTGGTTTGTGAGAATAACACACATGCAATCACACTGTTGGATCTATGTGTGGTTCATGGGAAGAACATAAATGCAATGACACTAGGTGGATCCATGTGTGGTTTGTGAGAATAACACACATGCAATGACACTGGTGGATCAATGTGTGGTTCATGGGAAGAACACACATGTAATGACTCTGGTGATATGTGGTTTCTGAAAAGAACAGACATGTAATGACTCTAGCTGTGGTTAATGAGAAGAGCAGACATGCAATGACACCAGTGGATCCATGTGTGGTTTGTGAGATGAACACACATGCAATGACACTGGGTGTGGTTCATGATATGGTTTGTAAGAAGAATACACATGAAATGACTCTAGTTGTGGTTCATGAAAAGAGCACGCATGCGATGACTCTAGTTTTTGTTCATGGGAAGAGCAGACATACAATGACACTGGTGGATCCATGTGAGGTTCATGGGAAGAACACACATGCAATGACACTGGTGGATCCATCTGTGGTCTGTGGGAAGAACACACATGCAATGACATTAGTGGATCCATGTGTGGTTCATGGGAAGAACACACATGCAATGACACTGGTGATATGTGGTTTGTGAGAAGAACACACATGCAATGACTCTAGCTGTGGTTCATGAAAAGAGCAGACATGCAATGACACTGGTGGATCCATGTGTAGTTCATGGGAAGAACACACATGCAATGACTCTGGTGGATCCATGTGGGGTCTGTGGGAAGAACACACATGCAATGACACAGGTGATATGTGGTCTGTGAGAAGAACACACATGCAATGACTCTGGTGATATGTGGTTTGTGAAAAGAACACACATGCAATGACTCTAGCTATGGTTAATGAAAAGAGCAGACATGCAATGACACCGGTGGATCCATGTGGGGTTAATGAGAAGAACACACATGCAATGACACTAGGTGTGGTTCATGATACGGTTTGTGAGAAGAACACACATGCAATGACAATGGCGGATCCATGTGTGGTCTGTGAGAAGAACACACATGCAATGACACTGGGTGTGGTTCATGATATGGCTGGTGAGAAGAACACACATGTAATGACACTGGTGGATCCATGTGTGGTCTTTGGGAAGAACACACATGCAATGACACTGGTGATATGTGGTCTGTGAGAAGAACACAAATCCACTGACTCTAGATGTGGTTCATGAAAAGAGTAGACATGTAATGACACTGGTGGATCCATGTGTGGTTCATGGGAAGAGCAGACATGTGATGACACTGGGTGGATCCATGTGTGGTTTGTGAGAAGAACACACATGCAATGACACTGGTGGATCCATGTGTAGTTCATGGGAAGAACACACATGCAATGACTCTGGTGGATTCATGTGTGGTTTGTGAAAAGAACAGACATGCAATGACTCTAGCTACGGTTAATGATAAGAGCAGACATGCAATGACACCGGTGGATCCATTTGTGGTTTGTGAGAAGAACACACATGCAATGACACTGGGTGTGGTTCATGATATGGTTTGTAATAAGAACACACATGCAATGACTCTAGCTGTGGTTCATGAAAAGAGCACGCATGCGATGACCCTAGCTGTGGTTCATGGGAAGAGTAGACATACAATGACACTGGTGGATCCATGTGTGGTTCATGGGAAGAACACACATGCAATGACACTGGTGGATCCATGTGTGGTCTGTGGGAAGAACACACATGCAATGACACCGGTGGATCCATGTGTGGTTCATGGGAAGAACACACATGCAATGACACTGGTGATATGTGGTTTGTGAGAAGAACACACATGCAATGACTCTAGCTGAAGGGAATATGCCCGAGAGGCAATAATAAAGTTGTTATTATCTTATTCCATGTTTATGATAAATGTTTATTTTGCATACTCTAATTGTATTGATCGGAAACATCAATACATGTGTGTTTAATAAACAAAAAGGGTTCCTAGTTATGCCTCTCTTATAGACTAGATTGTTGATTAACAAGATGATCAAGGTTTCCTGATCATGGACATTGGATGTTGTTAATAACAAGGTCACACCATTGGTGGAATGATGTGATGAACATTCATCCAAAGTATAGCATTACGATGAAGTCATTATCTTTATATTTCTATAACATCATACGAAGTAATGTTTATCCTTAGACCATGAGATCATGTTAATTGCTAACACTGGAAGAGTATCTTGATAACATCAAATGTCACACCGTAACAGGGTGACTATAAAGATGGGTTCAGTGCTACGAAGGTGTTATGTTGAGGCTCATGGATCAAGAGTGAAATTTGTCAATCCCGATGACGGATAGATATACTCTGGGTCCTCTCGGTGATATCACATTAAGATAGCTTGTAAGCAAGTGATATGATCACTAGAATGTTATATCACGGGAACGAGAAAAGAGTGCATGTTGGTAACGAGATCAAACTAGGTATGGAGATACCGATGATCGAATCTCGGACATGTAATATATCGCGGGACAAAGGGATTTAGTTACTAGCGTTAAAGGTTCTCACGATCACAGAAGTCATCGTTGAATGTGTGGGAGTCAGTATGGATCTCCAGTTCCCGCTGCTGATTATTGATCGGAGAGGGGTCTCGATCATGTCTGCATTATTCGCGAACCGTAGGGTGACACACTTAAGGGATACCGACACCATTTGGAGCAATATGTTTCAGATAAAGATTTAAGAAAGCGCTGGAATTATTTCAATAGACACGGAAACTGTTTCAGGTGAAATTGCTGAAATTGGTTCTGCATGTAATATTGAAATGTTGCAGGGGGTTTTATGTGAATGTTTGTTAATTAAAGTAATTAACAAAATTCTGAATAAAAATAATAAAAGAGTTTTATTAAATGAGAGAGCATTAAATTTGGAGAAATTGAATGCATTTAAAGTGGAGACTTTAAAAGAGAATGTGAAGGGGCATTTTAATGTGGAGGGGTTACCACCACATGAATGGAGGAGGTGAAGGGTCACCCCCTCCATGCGCCATCCATGAAGGAGGGGCACCCCCCTCCTCCTATAAAAGGCCACCCCCTCCTCACTTCTCACACACACCTCCTTGTGAAGGATCTGTCTCCCCCTCTAGTATTATTTCCCCATGGTCTCGGATTAGCGAGATACATGTTCCCGGTGGCTTTATCTGGAAAGGAGTTGCTGCTTCTGCTGCTTTGCTGGAGCGAGGGACGGAGGTTGTCGGGGTGCCGGACGTGTGTGCGATCACGGATGCACCGCTGCTTTGCGGTGCTGGACTTGGAGGTGCTGGAGCTGGATCTGATGGACGTGCTGGAGCCGGACCTGCTGGACTTCATCACGATCTTGAGATCGGCAAGTGCACGACTACATCAACCACAAGTTCCTACTCGTTAACAAAGCTCGTTGTCTATGAGGGTAAGTTCTCATTGGATGTATGTCCACCCGTTGTTTTGTACCTAGTAGATAGATCTTGGCGTGTAGTTCACACCGTAGGAAATTTTTTGTTTTCTATGTTGCGGACCCAACTGTGGTATCAGAGCCTGATCTATGCGTAGGTGTTTTGCACGGGTAGTACACATATGTTTATATGTGGGCGATGATGATCATGTTATTGCTTCTTTCATGTATTTTGGATATTGGTGGCATAGTAGGATGAAGCGGCCCGGACCAACCTTACATGCCATCGTACATGAGACCGGTTCCACGACTGACATGCAACTTGTTTTGCATAAGTGGCTGGCGGGTGTCTATCTCTCCTACTATAGTCAATATCTGATTTACAATGAGTTGCTAATACTTAGTTATCCTCGTTGGTTCATGTTCGTAGGTAAGAACGGTTCTATCTCCGAAAGCCCTAAGCCACGTAAAACTTGCAATTGATAAATTAGAGGCGTCTAGTTTAGATCATTGCTGGGCTAGTGTATTGATATGGTATTGTTGTAAGTAGATGTATGATCGATACTCTTACAACACACTCAACGTGTAAGTTCCATAGACCTTGGCCTTACACACAAAGGAACGATAGAGATCATACCACGATGCAAGTGATAGAGATCAAATGCATGGACCATATCATCTCACTTTACACATTAGATGTTAGCATCTTATACTGCTAGTTTGGCGCTTTCTGTAGCATTATAAGATGATCCCTCTTTTAGATATCAAGATAAAAATGTGTTCTTCCTTAAGTATGCACCGTTCTATGGATCGTGTTTTGAGACATCACGTGATGATCGGGTGTTCTCAACTCTACGCTTTCATGCAACGGGTGTAAGACAGTTTTACACACGCGAATACTAAGGTTCTTACTTGGCGAGCCTAGCATGTATAGACATGGCCTTGGAACACGGACCGAAAGGTTAAGCATGAGCCATATAGTTGATGTGATGACCATATTGATGCTCGCCTTTGAAGCTACACCGACTCACGTGATGATCGGACTTGGTGTAGTGGATTTGGTTCATGTAATCACCAAAAAGGCACGAGGGATATCGTTTTTGAGTGGGAGTTCATTTCTAATTTGGATTAGTCGAACTCAATTTGTCATAAACTAAATCGAAGTGAATTTGCATAATTTGTTGTAGTCATTCGCATTTGTTCACTACCTTATGCTTAGTTTTTATTTGAGATAATAGAACTACAGAATTCTGGATATTTACTTTATGAACTAGTATCGTATTGTTTTGAATGTCAATTTAAAGTTTATAAGTCCTATTGCAAACTTTCAGCAAACTCTATTTACTCCATGAAGTTTAATAAGTAGTATTAAATCAAGAGTAAGAATTCCAATGTTAGTATCTAAAGTATCATGTTTGCCTCCATGATTATTGATATTCAAAAAGTTGTTTTAATATCAAGATTATGTTGGAGCTGGAAATTGTTTCAGAAACCATCATGTGTGAAAGATATTGTGATATCTGAAACAATGTGTTTGGTTGCATTATGATAGAGTATAATTTAGCAAAATACATGTTCTCATATTGTATGAGAATTTGTGAAGGATGGAGATGTTAGGCATCCGAATCTACCAAAAAGGTTTTGGGAACTGATATTATACTCGTGATTCTTCCTTATAAGCTATAGTAGCTTGATCATGAAAGTTGTCATGATAAGGATGAATAGAAGATGTAAGTAAAATGTTTACTACACTAATAGATTACTAAAGAATGGATTTTTGAAAGAATGCCAAACATTTGATGATGGTGATCCACTTCAAAGTGCAAGTCCAAAGGTATTAGTATTTGACTATATACGCTTTGTACTATGTGTCATGTGAATGACACCACTATTGATGTTGATAGATTCTTTTAAAAGAAAAAGGAATTGCTGAAAGAGAATCTATAAAATATTTGGCAGAAAATAAAAGGTTGGAGATGTCCAACTTAGGTATATAGAAGATATACATGTTATGGCTATATTCCTTGCTTGTTAAATAATGTGGTTCTTAGGTATTGGATACCGAATTGGTTGGTATGAAGTGTCATACAGGACAACGCAATTCATGAACTACAATGGCCTAAGTAACCAGGAAGTGAATGAGTGATGATGTTCATCGAAAACAAATAAAGTGTTATTGTGTTTTTCGTTGTCATCAAACCAAGCCTTCAAGATTTGTTTAAATAATTGTTATTTTGTTCCGGTATCATGAGAACAATGGTTGTTCAAATAATTACCGTATTCCATAAAGGATGGATGAACTTTTACAAGTCTAGTTGGAGAAATCACATCCATTAAAACTATTGCTAAAATGTCACAAGACAAATGATTGAAAGATCACTTATGAAGTGACATCGCTGTTTAAATTATATTTGAAAGAAAACATGAAGAAACTCCATGTTGATGGATTTTTGGAGTCTTTGATTTTGATCAATTGACGCATGTGAGACTTTCCTCGAGATAATTGAAACTCCGTCCATAGGCCAGAGAGGAACGGATGACTAGCTTATTGGAAATTGTGCATGCTGATGTGCATAGTCCATTATGTGTAGCCATATGCGATGGATCTTTTTGCTTCATATGCTTTCTCCGAAAATTTGTGTGAATATATCTGTATATTTACTTAATAAGGAAGATGTATGAAACATTTGAAAATTGTTCAAAGGCTTTCAAGATGAAGTGGAAAATCATTGTAACAAGAAAATAAAGAGTTTATGATTCGATCATAAAGGAAGATATTTGAGTTACATGTTTAGCAAAAACACCTAAGACTTGAGGAATTGTTCCATGATTTGTGTTTCTCGATAAACCATAGGAGTATGGCATATTCGAGAGATAAAATCAAACCATGTTTGACATGGTAAACTGCCATTATGATTTAAGGATTGAAGCTTTAGAGACTACCGCTTTTACACTAAAAAGAGCACCATCGTGATCCATTGAAATGACACCATATGAGTTATGGTTTGGGATAAAACCCGAATTGTCTTTTCTTAAATTTTGGTATGCTATGCATAAGTAAAATGTTTACAACCAAAGTCGGATAAGCACGTCTTTGTAGGTTATCCCAAAGAATTTGTTGGGAATTTCTCCATAACACCAAGGACAAAAGAGTTTGTTACTTCGAACGTCAAGTTTCTTGAGAAGGAATTTTTCGTGAAAAGTTAAGTGGGAGGACAATAGAACTTTGATAACGTTGTTGAACCTTAGCTATATGTGCTAATTAGCGTAGCACCGGAAAGTGTCTCGGTGGCGGCCACAATGCTCATGGCTCTCGTGATTACAAAAGGTGTGATCTCGGAGATTAGAGTTCCTATATAACCGTGTGGGTCGGTAAGAATCAAATAGTAAGATTTGATAAGCAAGTCGTTATTGTTTTGACAATGATGAACCGACTACATGCAAAGAAGCGATGATGGGCCCTGACTCCATAAAATGACTAGAAGTCATAGAATCCGTGATAGTATCCATACACGAGAAAACAAGTTTCTGAACTTGGAAGACCCTCCGGAAAGGCGTGAAGCCTATCGGCCGTGTTTGGATCTATAAAGAAATAAGACATGGATGTTTAACATCTATGAAATAGTCGACATGTCGGAAAGAAGTTTACGACAATGTTCAAGGAGTTGACTATGACAAGATTTGATCTTTCATAGCGATATATAGTCATGACGGATTAATGTAGCAACCACTACATATAATTTGGTATATGGTAGTTGAATAAACAAAACAAGGTTCTTCTAATAGAACGGTAACCTAGGACATGTACATGACATGGTCCGAAGGGTTTTTTTAATTCAAAGGGTGCTAAAAGGGCATGTAAACTTCAATAGTTGAAGTAAGCATAGCGGAGTTGGAATCTTCACCATGATGAAACTGTTAAAAGAGTTTAAATTCATCGGAGATGATGAAGATGCTTGCATTTGCAAGAAATTAAGTGGGAGCGCGGAGACATATTTCTAATACATTATATAGAGGACATATTGTTGATTGGAAATGATGTATCTTGTATTGACACAAGTTAAGAATTTCATTAAAATAAGATTTCGATGAAAGACTCGGGCAAACCCGGAATATTAGGCATCAATATCTATATGGATAGATGAAGGCGCTAATATGGTTGTGCCAGACATACATATATGAGATATTGAAAGGGTTCAATATGGAAACAACAAGAAAGGTTCTTGCTGCATGGAAAGGATTGTATCAAAATTCAAGTGTTTCAACACTTGGTGAGTAAAATCACATGAAGATTTTGATCGATTATACCATGATATGTATATATCCGGAATGTCCTATGCTCAAAATGTTATGAGCATATACCAGAATGATTCATAAGATGATCATTGGACAATAGTAAAGATATTCTTATGAGCTTTGGAAGAACTAATAATATATAATGTATAAGTGACAAATAGTTAAAGGTAGTTCATTGTAAAGTGTTACATTGATACTAGTTTTGTCACAAGATACAAATTAAATTTATCTCAATTTAGACTATGGGTAGCACAATGTAATGGAAAGGATGTTCCATGATGGATTTGGATGAGTTCCAAAGTTGAGACATTGTGACGGATACTACAACAAAAGGCTAAGTATATAACTGCTATAGTAGCAGCAAAGGAGGGCATTTGTGTTAAGTAGTTTGTTATCAAACTAGGTGTGGTTCAAAGTGGGCTAATACTATGAAGATATATTGTGTGACAATAATATCAACATATTTTAACCCGAACGAACTAAAGGTCTCACCAAAGGACCAAATTTATACAATGCCATCTCATTTGAGAATGAGTGATGCGTAGAGACGCAAAGACATGCAAAACACGGACCTGAAACTGTCAGATCCGGAGATTATGTTAACCACTAGCAATCGCGTATATGCAACACCAGAAAGCCATAGGTGTTCAATGCGCAAAGTTTTTCAAACTAGATTGTTGACTCTAGTGCAAGTGGGAGACTGAAGGGAATATGCCTGAGAGGCAATAATAAAGTGGTTATTATCTTATTCCATGTTTATGATAAATGTTTATTTTGCATGCTATAATTTTATTGATCAGAAACATCAATACATGTGTGTTTAATAAACAAAAAGGGTTCCTAGTTATGCCTCTCTTATAGACTAGCTTGTTGATTAACAAGATGATCAAGGTTTCCTGATCATGGACATTGGATGTTGTTAATAACAAGGTCACACCATTGGTGGAATGATGTGATGAACATTCATCCAAAGTATAGCATTACGATCAAGTCATTATGTTTATATTGATATAACATCATATGAAGTAATCTTTATCCTTAGACCATGAGATCATGTTAATTGCTAACACCGGAAGAGTATCTTGATAACATCAAACGTCACACCGTAACAGGGTGACTATAAAGATGGGTTCAGTGCTACGAAGGTGTTATGTTGAGGCTCATGGATCAAGAGTGGAATTTGTCAATCCCAATGACGGATAGATATACTCTAGGCCCTCTCGGTAATATCACATTAAGATAGCTTGCAAGCAAGTGATATGATCACTAGAATGTTATATCACGGGAACGAGAAAAGAGTGCATGTCGGTAACGAGATCAAACTAGGTATGGAGATATCGATGATCGAATCTCGGACATGTAATATATCGCGGGACAAAGGGATTTAGTTACTAGCGTTAAAGGTTCTCACGATCACAGAAGTCATCGTTGAATGTGTGGGAGTCAGTATGGATCTCCAGGTCCCGCTGCTGATTATTGATCGGAGAGGGGTCTCGATCATGTATGCATTATTCGCGAACCGTAAGGTGACACACTTAAGGGATACCGACACCATTTGGAGCAAATATGTTTCAGATAAAGATTTAAGAAAGCGCTGGAATTATTTCAATAGACACCGAAACTGTTTCGGGTGAAATTGCTGAAATTGGTTCTGCATGTAATATTGAAATGTTGCAGGGGGTTTTATGTGAATGTTTGTTAATTAAAGTAATTAACAAAATTCTGAATAAAAATAATAAAAGAGTTTTATTAAATGAGAGAGCATTAAATTTGGAGAAATTTAATGCATTTAAAGTGGAGACTTTAAAAGAGAATGTGAAGGGGCATTTTAATGTGGAGGGGTTACCACCACATGAATGGAGGAGGTGAAGGGTCACCCCCTCCATGCGCCGGCCATGAAGGAGGGGCACCCCCTCCTCCTATAAAAGGCCACCCCCTCCTCACTTCTCACACACACCTCCTTGTGAAGGATCTCTCTCCCCCACTAGTATTATTTCCCCATGGTCTCGGATTAGCGAGATACATGTTCCCGGTGGCTTTATCTAGAAAGGAGTTGCTGCTTCTGCTGCTTTGCTGGAGCGAGGGACGGAGGTTGTCGGGGTACCGGACATGTGTGCGATCACGGATGCACCGCTGCTTTGCGGTGCTGGACTTGGTGGTGCTGGAGTTGGATCTGATGGACGTGCTGGAGCCGGACCTGCTGGACTTCATCACGATCTTGAGATCGGCAAGTGTACGACTACATAAACCACGAGTTCCTACTCGTTAACAAAGCTCGTTGTCTACGAGGGTAAGTTCTCATTGGATGTATGTCCACCCGTTGCTTTGTACCTAGTAGATAGATCTTGGCATGTAGTTCACACCGTAGGAATTTTTTTGTTTTCTATGCTACGGACCCAACACTAGCTGTGGTTCATGAAAAGAGCAGACATGCAATGACACCGGTGGATCCATGTGGGGTTAATGAGAAGAACACACATGCAATGACACTGGGAGTGGTTCATGATATGGTCTGTGAGAAGAACACACATGCAATGATTCTAGCTGTGGTTCATGAAAAGAGCAGACATGCGATGACTCTAACTGTGGTTCATGAAAAGAGCAGACCTGAGATGCCACCGGTGGATCCATGTGTGGTCTATGAGAGGAACACACATGCAATTACACCGGTGGATCTACGTGGTTTGTGAGAAGAACACACATGCAATGACACTGGTGGATGCATGTGTGGTTCATGGGAAGAACACACATGCAATGACACAGGTGATATGTTGTCTGTGAGAATAACACACATGCAATGACTCTGGTGATATGTGGTTTGTGAAAAGAACACACATGCAATGACTCTAGCTGTGGTTAATGTAAAGAGCAGACATGCAATGACACCGGTGGATCCATGTGGGGTTACTGAGAAGAACACACATGCAATGGCACTGGGTGTGGTTCATGATATGGTTTGTGAGAAGAACACACATGCAATGACACTGGTGGATCCATGTGTGGTCTGTGAGAAGAACACACATGCAATGACGCTGGGTGTGGTTCACGATATGGTTTGTGAGAAGAACACACATGCAATGACACTGGTGGACCCATGCGTGGTCTTTGGGAAGAACACACATGCAATGACACTGGTGATATGTGGTCTGTGAGAAGAACACACATCCAATGACTCTAGTTGTGGTACATGAAAAGAGAAAACATGCAATGACACTGGTGGATCCATGTGTGATTCATGGGAAGAACATACATGCAATGACACTGGGTGGATCCATGTGTGGTTTGTGAGAAGAACACACATGCAATGACACTGGTGGATCCATGTGTGGTTCATGGGAAGAACACACATGCAATGACTCTGGAGATATGTGGTTTGTGAAAAGAACAGACATGCAATGACTCTAGCTGTGGTTAATGAGAAGAGCAGACATACAATGACACCGGTGGATCCATGTGTGGTTTCTAAGAAGAACACACATGGAATGACACTTGGTGTGGTTCATGATATGGTTTGTAAGAAGAACACACATGCAATGACTCTAGCTGTTGTTCATGAAAAGAGCACGCATGCGATGACTCTAGATGTGGTTCATGGGAAGAGCAGACATACAATGACACTAGTGGATCCATGTGTGGTTCATGGGAATAACACACATGCAATGACAATTGTGGATCCATATGTGGTTTATGGGAAGAACACACATGCAATGGCACTGGTGGATCCATGTGTGGTTCATGGGAAGAACACACATGCAATGACACCGGTGATATGTGGTTTGTGAGAAGAACTCACATGCAATGACTCTAGCTGTGGTTCATGAAAAGAGTAGACGTGCAATGACACTGGTGGATTCATGTGTGGTTCATGGGAAGAACACACATGCAATGACTCTGGTGGATCCATGTGTGGTCTGTGGGAAGAACACACATGCAATGACATTGGGTGGATTCATGTGTGGTCTGTGGGAAGAACACACATGCAATGACAGTGGTGATATGTGGTCTGTGAGAAGAACACACATGCAATGACTCTGGTGATATGTGGTTTGTGCAATGACTCTAGTTGTGGTTAATGAAAAGAGCAGACATGCAATGACACCGGTGGATCCATGTTTGGTTAATGAGAAGAACACACATGCAATGACACTAGGAGTGGTTCATGATATGGTTTCTGAGAAGAACACACATGCAATGACACTGGTGGATCCATGTGTGGTCTGTGAGAAGAACACACATGCAATGACACTCGGTGTGGTTCATGATATGGTTTGTGAGAAGAACACACATGCAATGACACTGGTGGATCCATGTGTGGTCTTTGGGAAGAACACACATGCAATGACACTAGTGATATGTGGTTTTTGAGAATAACATACATGCAATGACTCTAGCTGTCGTTCTTGAAAAGAGCAGACATGCAATGACACCGGTGGACCCATGTGTGGTTCATGGGAAGAACACACATGCAATGACACTGGTTGTGGTTCATGATATGGTCTGTGAGAAGAACACACATGCAATGACTCTAGTTGTAGTTCATGAAAAGAGCAGACACACGATGACTCCAACTGTGGTTCATGAAAAGAGCAGACCTGCGATGCCACCGGTGGATCCATGTGTGGTCTATGAGAGGAACACACATGCAATGACACCGGTGATATGTGGTTTGTGAGAAGAACACACATGCAATGACTCTAGCTGTGGTTCATGAAAAGAGCAGACATGCAATGACACTGGTGGATCCATGTGGGGTTAATGAGAAGAACACACATGCAATAACACTGGGTGTTGTTCATGATATGGTTTGTGAGAAGAACACACATGCAATGACACTGGTGGATCCATGTGTGGTCTGTGAGAAGAACACACAGGCAATGACACTGGGTGTGGTTCATGATATGGTTTGTGAGAAGAACACACGTGCAATGACACTGGTGGATCCATGTGTGGTCTTTGGGAAGAACACACATGCAATGACATTGGTGATATGTGGTCTGTGAGAAGAACACACATCCAATGACTAGCTGTGGTTCATGAAAACAAAAGACATGCAATGACACTGGTGGATCCATGTGTGGTTCATGGGAAGAATAGACATGCGATGACACTGGGTGGATCCATGTGTTGTTTGTGAGAAGAACACACATGCAATGACACTGGTGGATCCATGTGTGGTTCATGGGAAGAACACACATGCAATGAATCTGGTGATATGTGGTTTGTGAAAAGAACAGACATGGAATGACTCTAGTTGTGGTTAATGAGAAGAGAAGACATGCAATGACACCGGTGGATCCATGTGTGGTTTGTGAGAAGAACACACATGCAATGACACTGGGTGTGGTTCATGATATGGTTTGTAAGAAGAACACATATGCAATGACTCTAGCTGTGGTTCATGAAAAGAGCATGCATGCGATGACTCTAGTTGTGGTTCATGGGAAGAGCAGATATACAATGACACTGGTGGATCCATGTGTGGTTCATGGGAAGAACACACATGCAATGACACTGGTGGATCCATGTGTGGTCTATGGGAAGAACACACATGCAATGACACCGGTGGATCCATGTGTGGTTCATGGGAAGAACACACATGCAATGACACTGGGTGTGGTTCATGATGTGGTCTGTGAGAAGAACACACATGCAATGACTCTAGTTGTAGTTCATGAAAAGAGCAGACATGCGATGACTCTAACTGTGGTTCATGAAAAGAGCAGACCTGCGATGCCACCGGTGGATCCATGTGTGGTCTGTGAGAATAACACACATGCAATGACACCGGTGATACGTGGTTTGTGAAAAGAACACACATGCAATGACTCTAGCTGTGGTTAATGAAAAGAGCAGACATGCAATGACACCGGTGGATCCATGTGGGGTTAATGAGAAGAACACAGATGCAATGACACTAGGTGTGGCTGATGATATGGTTTGTGAGAAGAACACACATGCAATGACACTGGTGGATCCATGTGTGGTATGTGAGAAGAACACACATGCAATGACACTGGGTGTGGTTCATGATATGGTTTGTGAGAAGAACACACGTGCAATGACACCGGTGGATCCATGCGTGGTCTTTGGAAAGAACACACATGCAATGACACTGGTGATATGTGGTTTATGAGAAGAACACACATCCAATGACTCTAGCTACGGTTCATGAGAACAGCAAACATGCAATGACACTGGTGGATCCATGTGTGGTTCATGGGAAGAACATACATGCAATGACACTGGGTGGATCCATGTGTGGTTTGTGAGAAGAACACACATGCAATGACACTGGTGGATCCATGTGTGGTTCATGGGAAGAACACACATGCAATGACTCTGGTGATATGTGGTTTGTGAAAAGAACAGACACACAATGACTCTAGCTGTGGTTAATGAGAGGAGCAGACATGCAATGACATCGGTGGATCCATGTGTGGTTTGTGAGAAGAACACACATGCAATGACACTTGGTGTGGTTCAAGATATGGTTTGTAAGAAGAACACACATGCAATGACTCTAGACGTGGTTCATGAAAAGAGCACGCATGCGATGACTCTAGCTGTGGTTCATGGGAAGAGCAGACATACAATGACACTGGTGGATCCATGTGTGGTTCATGGGAAGAACACACATGCAATGCCACTGGTGGATCCATATGTGGTCTGTGGGAAGAACACACATGCAATGACACCGGTGGATCCATGTGTGGTTCATTGGGAGAACACACATGCAATGACACCGGTGATATGTGGTTTGTGAGAAGAACTCACATGCAATGACTCTAGCTGTGGTTCATGAAAAGAGCAGACATGCAATGACACCGGTGGATCCATGTGTGGTTCATGGGAATAACACACATGCAATGACTCTGGTGGATCCATGTGTGGTCTGTGGGAAGAACACGCATGCAATGACATTGGGTGGATTCATGTGTGGTCTGTGGGAAGAACACACATGCAATGACACTGATGGATCCATGGGTGGTTCATGGGAAGAACGCACATGCAATGACACTGATGATATGTGGTCTGTGAGAAGAACACACATGCAATGACTCTGGTGATATGTGGTTTGTGAAAAGAACATACATGCAATGACTCTAGTTGTGGTTAATGAAAAGAGCAGACATGCAATGACACCGGTGGATCCATGTGGGGTTAATGAGAAGAACACACATGCAATGACACTGGGTGTGGTTCATGATATGGTTTGTGAGAAGAACACACATGCAATGACACTAGTGGATCCATGTGTGGTCTGTGAGAAGAACACACATGCAATGACACTCGGTGTGGTTCATGATATGGTTTGTGAGAAGAACACACATGCAATGACACTGGTGATATGTGGTTTGTGAGAATAACATACACGCAATGACTCTAGCTGTCGTTCTTGAAAAGAGCAGACATGCAATGACACCGGTGGATCCATGTGTGGTTCATGGGAATAACACACATGCAATGACACTGGGTGTGGTTCATGATATGGTCTGTGAGAAGAACACACATGCAATGACTCTAGTTGTATTTCATGAAAAGAGCAGACACACGATTACTCTAACTGTGGTTCATGAAAAGAGCAGACCTGCGATGCCACCGGTGGATCCATGTGTGGTCTATGAGAGGAACACACATGCAATGACACCGGTGATATGTGGTTTGTGAGAAGAACACACATGCAATGACTCTAGCTGTGGTTCATGAAAAGAGCAGACATGCAATGACACTGGTGGATCCATGTGGGGTTAATGAGAAGAACACACATGCAATAACACTGGGTGTTGTTCATGATATGGTTTGTGAGAAGAACACACATGCAATGACACTGGTGGATCCATGTGTGGTCTGTGAGAAGAACACACATGCAATGACACTGGGTGTGGTTCATGATATGGTTTGTGAGAAGAACACACGTGCAATGACACTGGTGGATCCATGTGTGGTCTTTGGGAAGAACACACATGCAATGACACTGGTGATATGTGGTCTGTGAGAAGAACACACATCCAATGACTAGCTGTGGTTCATGAAAACAGCAGACATGCAATGACACTGGTGGATCCATGTGTGGTTCATGGGAAGAATAGACATGCGATGACACTGGGTGGATCCATGCGTTGTTTGTGAGAAGAACACACATGCAATGACACTGGTGGATCCATGTGTGGTTCATGGGAAGAACACACATGCAATGACTCTGGTGATATGTGGTTTGTGAAAAGAACAGACATGCAATGACTCTAGCTGTGGTTAATGAGAAGAGCAGACATGCATTGACACCAGTGGATCCATGTGTGGTTTGTGAGAAGAACACACATGCAATGACACTGGGTGTGGTTCATGATATGGTTTGTAAGTAGAACACACATGCAATGACTCTAGCTGTGGTTCATGAAAAGAGCATGCATGCGATGACTCTAGTTGTGGTTCATGGGAAGAGCAGATATACAATGACACTGGTGGATCCATGTATGGTTCATGGGAAGAACACACATGCAATGACACTGGTGGATCCATGTGTGGTCTGTGGGAAGAACACACATGCAATGACACCCGTGGATCCATGTGTGGTTCATGGGAAGAACACACATGCAATGACACTGGGTGTGGTTCATGATGTGGTCTGTGAGAAGAACACAGATGCAATGACTCTAGTTGTAGTTCATGAAAAGAGCGGACATGCGATGACACTAACTGTGGTTCATGAAAAGAGCAGACCTGCGATGCCACCGGTGGATCCATGTGTGGTCTGTGAGAATAACACACATGCAATGACACCGGTGATACGTGGTTTGTGAAAAGAACACACATGCAATGAATCTAGCTGTGGTTAATGAAAAGAGCAGACATGCAATGACACCGGTGGATCCATGTGGGGTTAATGAGAAGAACACACATGCAATGACACTAGGTCTGGCTCATGATATGGTTTGTGAGAAGAACACACATGCAATGACACTGGTGGATCCATGTGTGGTATGTGAGAAGAACACACATGCAATGACACTGGGTGTGGTTCATGATATGGTTTGTGAGAAGAACACACGTGCAATGACACCGGTGGATCCATGCGTGGTCTTTGGAAAGAACACACATCCAATGACACTGGTGATATGTGGTTTATGAGAAGAACACACATCCAATGACTCTAGCTACGGTTCATGAAAACAGCAAACATGCAATGACACTGGTGGATCCATGTGTGGTTCATGGGAAGAACATACATGCAATGACACTGGGTGGATCCATGTGTGGTTTGTGAGAAGAACACACATGCAATGACACTGGTGGATCCATGTGTGGTTCATGGGAAGAACACACATGCAATGACTCTGGTGATATGTGGTTTGTGAAAAGAACAGACACGCAATGACTCTAGCTGTGGTTAATGAGAGGAGCAGACATGCAATGACATCGGTGGATCCATGTGTGGTTTGTGAGAAGAACACACATGCAATGACACTTGGTTTGGTTGAAGATATGGTTTGTAAGAAGAACACACATGCAATGACTCTAGACGTGGTTCATGAAAAGAGCACGCATGCGATGACTCTAGCTGTGGTTCATGGGAAGAGCAGACATACAATGACACTGGTGGATCCATGTGTGGTTCATGGGAAGAACACACATGCAATGCCACTGGTGGATCCATATGTGGTCTGTGGGAAGAACACACATGCAATGACACCGGTGGATCCATGTGTGGTTCATTGAGAGAACACACATGCAATGACACTGGTGATATGTGGTTTGTGAGAAGAACTCACATGCAATGACTCTAGTTGTGGTTCATGAAAAGAGCAGACATGCAATGACACCGGTGGATCCATGTGTGGTTCATGGGAAGAACACACATGCAATGACACTGGGTGTGGTTCATGATATGGTCTGTGAGAAGAACACACATGCAATGACTCTAGCTGTGGTTCATGAAAAGAGCAGACATGTGATGACTCTAACTGTGGTTCATGAAAAGAGAAGACCTGCGATGCCACCGGTGGATCCATGTGTGGTCTATGAGAGGAACACACATGCAATTACACCGGTGGATCCTTACGTGGTCTATGAGAATAACACACATGCAATGACACCGGTGATATGTGGTTTGTGACAAGAACACACATGCAATGACTCTAGCTGTGGTTCATGAAAAGAGCAGACATGCAATGACACTGGTGGATCCATGTGGGGTTAATGAGAAGAACACACATGCAATTACACTGGGTGTGGTTCATGATATGGTTTGTGAGAAGAACACACATGCAATGACACTGGTGGATCCATGTGTGGTCTTTGAGAAGAACACACATGCAATGACACTCGGTGTGGTTCATGATATGGTTTGTTAGAAGAACACATAGGCAATGGCACTGGTGGATCCATGTGTGGTCTTTGGTAAGAACACACATGCAATGACACTGGTGATATGTGGTGTGTGAGAAGAACACACGTCCAATGATTCTAGCTGTGGTTCATGAAATGAGTGCAATGACACTGGTGGATCCATGTGTGGTTCATGGGAAGAATAGACATGCGATGACACTGGGTGGATCCATGTGTGGTTTGTGAGAAGAACACACATGCAATGACACTGGTGGATCCATGTGTGGTTCATGGGAAGAACACACATGCAACGACTCTGGTGATATGTGGTTTGTGAAAAGAACAGACATGCAATGACTCTAGCTGTGGTTAATTGGAAGAGCAGACATGCAATGACACCGGTGGATCCATGTGTGGTTTGTGAGAAGAACACACATGCAATGAAAATGGGTGTGGTTCATGATATGGTTTGTAAGAAGAACACACATGCAATGACTCTCGCTGTGGTTCATGAAAATAGCATGCATGCGATGACTCTAGCTGTGGTTCATGGGAAGAGCAGACATACAATGACACTGGTAGATCCATGTGTGGTTCATGGGAAGAACACACATGCAATGACACTGGTTGATCCATGTGTGGTCTGTGGGAAGAACACACATGCAATGACACCGGTGGATCCATGTGTGGTTCATGGGAAGAACACACATGCAATGACACCGGTGATATGTGGTTTGTGAGAAGAACACACATGCAATGACTCTAGCTGTGGTTCATGAAAAGAGCAGACATGCAATGACACCGGTGGATCCATGTGGGGTTAATGAGAAGAACACACATGCAATGACACTAGGTGTGGTTATGATATGGTCTGTGAGAATAACACACATGCAATGACACTGGTGGATCCATGTGTGGTCTGTGAGAAGAACACACATGCAATGACACTGGTGGATCCATGTGTGGTATTTGAGAAGAACACACATGCAATGACACTGGTGATATATGGTCTGTGAGAAGAACACACATCTAATGACTCTAGCTGTGGTTCATGAAAAGAGCAGACATGCAATGACACTGGTGGATCCATGTGTGGTTCATGGGAAGAACATACATGCAATGACACTAGTGGATCCATGTGTGGTTCATGGGAAGAAAACACATGCAATGACTCTGGTGATATGTGGTTTGTGAAAAGAACAGACATGCAATGACTCTAGCCGTGGTTAATGTGAAGAGCAGACATGCAATGACACCGGAGGATCCAGGTGTGGTCTGTGGGAAGAACACACATGCAATGACACTGGTGGATCCATGTGTGGTTCATGGGAAGAACACACATGCAATGACACCGGTGATATGTGGTTTGTGAGAAGAACTCACATGCAATGACTCTAGCTGTGGTTCATGAAAAGAGTAGACATGCAATGACACTGGTGGATCCATGTGTAGTTCATGGGAAGAACACACATGCAATGACTCTGGTGGATCCATGTGTGGTCTGTGGGAAGAACACACATGCAATGACATTGGGTGGATTCATGTGTGGTCTGTGGGAAGAACACACATGCAATGACACTGGTGATATGTGGTCTATGAGAAGAACACACATGCAATGACTCTGGTGATATGTGGTTTGTGAAAAGAACATAAATGCAATGACTCTAGTTGGGGTTAATGAAAAGTGCAGACATGCAATAACACCAGTGGATCCATGTGGGGTTAATGAGAAGAACACACATGCAATGACACTGGGTGTTGTTCATGATATGGTTTGTCAGAAGAACACACATGCAATGACACTGGTGGATCCATGTGTGGTCTGTGAGAAGAACACACATGCAATGACACTCGGTGTGGTTCATGATATGGTTTGTGAGAAGAACACACATGCAATGACACTGGTGGATCCATGTGTGGTCTTTGGGAAGAACACACATGCAATGACACTGGTGATATGTGGTTTGTGAGAATAACATACATGCAATGACTCTAACTGTCATTCTTGAAAAGAGTAGACATGCAATGACACCGGTGGATCCATGTGTGGTTCATGGGAAGAACACACATGCAATGACACTGGGTGTGGTTCATGATATGGTCTGTGAGAAGAACACACATGCAATGACTCTAGTTGTAGTTCATGAAAAGTGAAGACACACGATGACTCTAACTGTGGTTCATGAAAAGAGCAGACCTGCGATGCCACCGGTGGATCCATGTGTGGTCTATGAGAGGAACACACATGCAATGACACCGGTGATATGTGGTTTGTGAGAAGAACACACATGCAATGACTCTAGCTGTGGTTCATGAAAAGAGCAGACATGCAATGACACTGGTGGATCCATGTGGGGTTAATGAGAAGAACACACATGCAATGACACTAGGTGTGGTTCGTGATATGGTATGTGAGAAGAACACACATGCAATGACTCTAGCTGTGGTTCATGAAAAGAGCAGACATGCGATGACTCTAACTGTGGTTCACGAAAAGAGCAGACCTGCGATGCCACCAGTGGATCCATGTGTGGTCTATGAGAGGAACACACATGCAATTACACCGGTGGATCCTTACGTGGTTTGTGAGAATAACACACATGCAATGACAATGGTGGATCCATGTGTGGTTTATAGGAAGAACACACATGCAATGACACAGGTGATATGTGGTCTGTGAGAAGAACACACATGCAATGACTCTGGTGATATGTGGTTTGTGAAAAGAACACACATGCAATGACTCTAGTTGTGGTTAATGAAAAGAGCAGACATGCAATGACACCGGTGGATCCATGTGGGGTTAATGAGAAGAACACACATGCAATGACACTGGGTGTGGTTCATCATATGGTTTGTGAGAAGAACACACATGCAATGACACTGGTGGATCCATGTGTGGTCTGTGAGAAGAACACACATGCAATGACACTGGTGGATCCATGTGTGGTATTTGAGAAGAACACACATGCAATGACACTGGTGATATATGGTCTGTGAGAAGAACACACATCCAATGACTCTAGCTATGGTTCATGAATATAGCAGACATGCAATGATACTGGTGGATCCATGTGTGGTTCATGGGAAGAACATACATGCAATGACGCTGGCTGGATCCATGTGTGGTTTGTGAGAAGAACACACATGCAATGACACTGGTGGATCCATGTGTGGTTCTTGGGAATAAAACACATGCAATGACTCTAATGATATGTGGTTTTTGAAAAGAACAGACATGCAATGACTCTAGTCGTGGTTAATGAGAAGACCAGACATGCAATGACACCGGTGGATCCATGTGTGGTTTGTGAGAAGAACACACATGCAATGTCACTGGGTGTGGTTCATGATATGGTTTGTAAGAAGAACACAAATGCAATGACTCTAGCTGTGGTTCATGAAAAGAGCACGCATGCGATGACTCTAGATGTGGTTCATGGGAAGAGCTGACATACAATGACACTGGTGGATCCATGTGTGGTTCATGGGAAGAACACACATGCAATTACACTGTTGGATCCATGTCTGGTGTATGGGAAGAACACACATGCAATGACACTGGTGGATCCATGTGTGGTTCATGGGAAGAACACACATGCAATGACACCGGTGATATGTGGTTTGTGAGAAGAACACACATGCAATGACTCGAGCTGTGGTTCATGAAAAGAGCAGACATTCAATGACACTGGTGTATCCATGTGTGGTTCATGGGAAGAACACACATGCAATGACTCTGGTGGATCCATGTGTGGTCTGTGGGAAGAACACACATGCAATGACACTGGGTGGATCTATGTGTGGTCTGTGGGAAGAACACACATGCAATGACACTGGTGAGATGTGGTCTGTGAGAAGAACACACATGCAATGACTCTGGTGATATGTGGTTTGTGAAAAGAACACACATGCAATGACTCTAGCTATGGTTAATGAAAAGTGCAGACATGCAATGACACCGTTGGATCCATGTGGGGTTAATGAGAAGAACACACATGCAATGACACTTGGTGTGGTTCATGATATGGTTTGTGAGCAGAACACACATGCAATGACACTGGTGGATCCATGTGTGGTCTATGAGAGGAACACACATGCAATTACACCGGTGGATCCTTACGTGGTCTATGAGAATAACGCACATGCAATGACTCTAGATGTGGTTCGTGAAAAGAGCAGACATGCAATGACACTGGTGGATCCATGTGGGGTTAATGAGAAGAACACACATGCAATGACACTAGGTGTGGTTCATGATATGGTTTGTGAGAAGAACACACATGCAATGACACTGGTGGATCCATGTGTGGTCTGTGAGAAGAACACGCATGCAATGACACTCAGTGTGGTTCATGATATGGTTTGTGAGAAGAACACACATGCAATGACACTGGTGGATCCATGTGTGGTCTTTGGTAAGAACACAGATGCAATGACACTGGTGATATGTGGTCTGTGAGAAGAACACACGTCCAATGATTCTAGCTGTGGTTCATGCAAAGAGCAGACATGCAATGACACTGGTGGATCCATGTGTGGTTCATGGGAAGAACAGACATGCGATGACACTGGGTGGATCCTTGTGTGGTTTGTGAGAAGAACACACATGCAATGACACTGGTGGATCCATGTGTGGTTCATGGGAAGAACACACATGCAACGACCCTGGTGATATGTGGTTTGTGAAAAGAACAGACATGCAATGACTCTACCTGTGGTTCATGAAAAGAGAAGACCTGCAATGATACCGGTGGATCCATGTGTGGTTCATGGCGAGAACACACATGCAATGACTCTGGTGATATGTGGTTTGTGAACAGAACAGACATGCAATGACTCTAGCTGTGGTTAATGAGAAGAGCAGACATGCAATGACACCGGTGGATCCATGTGTGGTTTGTGAGAAGAACACACATGCAATGACACTGGGTGTGGTTCATGATATGGTTTGTAAGAAGAACACACATGCAATGACTCTAGCTGTGGTTCATGAAAAGAACATGCATGCGATGACTCTAGCTGTGGTTCATGGGAAGAGCAGACATACAATGACACTGATGGATCCATGTGTGGTTCATGGGAAGAACACACACGCAATGACACTGGTGGATCCATGTGTGGTCTGTGGGAAGAACACACATGCAATGACACTGGTGGATCCATGTGTGGTTCATGGGAAGAACACACATGCAATGACACCGGTGATATGTGGTTTGTGAGAAGAACACACATGCAATGACTCTAGCTGTGGTTCATGAAAAGAGCAGACATGCAATGACACTGGTGTATCCATGTGTGGTTCATGGGAAGAATACACATGCAATGACACTGGGTGTGGTTCATGATATGGTTTGTGAGAAGAACACACATGCAATTACTCTAGATGTGGTTCATGAAAAGAGCAGACCTGCGATGCCACCGGTGGATCCATGTGTGGTCTATGAGAGGAACAAGCATGCAATTACACCGGTGGATCCTTACGTGGTTTGTGAGAATAAAACACATGCAATGACACTGGTGGATCCATGTGTGGTTCATGGGAAGAACACACATGCAATGAATAAAGTGATATCTGGTCCGTGAGAATAACACACATGCGATGACACCGGTGATATGTGCTTTGTGAGAAGAACACACATGCAATGACTCTAGCTATGGTTCATGAAAAGAGCAGACATGCAATAACACTGGTGGATCCATGTGGGGTTAATGAGAAGAACACACATGCAATGACACTGGGTATGGTTCTTGATATGGTTTGTGAGAAGAACACACATGCAATGACACTGGGTGTGGTTCATGATATGGTTTATGAGAAGAACACACATGCAATGACACTGGTGGATCCATGTGTGGTCTTTGGGAAGAACACACATGTAATGACACTGGTGATATGTGGTCTATGAGGAGAACACACATCCAATGACTCTAGCTATGGTTCATGAAAAGAGCAGACATGCAATGACACTGGTGGATCCGTGTGTGGTTCATGGGAAGAACAGACTTGCGATGACACTGGGTGGATCCATGTGTGGTTTGCGAGAAGAACACACATGCAATGACACTGGTGGATCCATGTGTGGTTCATGGGAAGAACACACATGCAATGACTCTGGTGATATGTGGTTTGTGAAAAGAACAGACATGCAATGACTCTAGCTGTGGTTAATGAGAAGAGGAGACATGCAATGACACCGGTGGATCCAGGTCTGGTTTGTGAGAAGAACACATATGCAATGACACTGGGTGTGGTTCATGATATGGTTTGTAAGAAGAACACACATGCAATGACTCTAGTTGTGGTTCATGAAAAGAGCACGCATGCGATGACTCTAGCTGTGGTTCATGGCAAGAGCAGACATACAATGACAGTGGTGGATCCATGTGTGGTTCATGGGAAGAACACACACGCAATGACACTGGTGGATCCATGTGTGCTCTGTGGGAAGAACACACATGCAATGACACTGGTGGATCCATGTGTGGTTCATGGGAAGAACACACATGGAATGACACCGGTGATATGTGGTTTGTGAGAAGAACACACATGCAATGACTCTAGCTGTGGTTCATGAAAAGAGCAGACATGCAATGACACTGGTGGATCCATGTGTGGTTCATGGTAAGAACACACATGAAATGACACTAGGTGTGGTTCATGATATGGTCTGTGAGAAGAACACACATGCAATGACTCTAGCTGTGGTTCAGGAAAAGAGGAGACATGCGATGACGCTTACTGTGGTTCATGAAAAGAGCAGACCTGTGATGCCACCGGTGGATATATGTGTGGTCTATGAGAGGAACACACATGCAATTACACCGATGGATCCTTACGTGGTTTGTGAGAATAACACACATGCAATGACACTGGCGGATCCATGTGTGGTTCATGGGAAGAACAGACATGCAATGACACTGGGTGGATCCATGTATGGTTTGTGAGAAGAACACACATGCAATGACACTGGTGGATCCATGTGTGGTTCATGGGAAGAACACACATGCAATGACTCTGGTGATATGTGGTTTGTGAAAAGAACAAACATGCAATGACTCTAGCTGTGGTTAATGAGAAGAGCAGACATGCAATGACACCGGTGGATCCATGTGTGGTTTGTGAGAAGAACACACATGAAATGACACTGAGTGTGGTTCATGATATGGTTTGTAAGAAGAACACACATGCAATGACTCTAGCTGTGGTTCATGAAAAGAGCACGCATGCGATGACTCTAGCTGTGGTTCATGGGAAGAGCAGACATACAATGACACTGGTGGATCCATGTGTGGTTCATGGGAAGAACACACACGCAATGACACTGGTGGATCCATGTGTGGTCTGTGGGAAGAACACACATGCAATGACACTGGTGGATCCATGTCTGGTTCATGGGAAGAACACACATGCAATGACACCGGTAAAATGTGGTTTGTGAGAAGAACACACATGCAATGACTCTAGCTGTGGTTCATGAAAAGAGCAGACATGCAATGACACTGGTGGATCCAAGTGTGCTTCATGGGAAGAACACACATGCAATGACACTGGGTGTGGTTCATGATATGTTCTGTGAGAAGAACACACATGCAATGACTCTAGCTTGGTTCATGAAAAGAGCAGACATGCAATGACTCTAACTATGGTTCATGAAAAGAGCAGACCTGCGATGCCACCGGTGGATCCATGTGTGGTCTATGAGAGGAACAATCATGCAATTACACTGGTGGATCCTTACGTGGTTTGTGAGTATAACACACATGCAATGACACTGGTGGATCCATGTTTTGTTCATGGGAAGAACACACATGCAATGAATAAATTGATATCTGGTCCGTGAGAATAACACACATGCGATGACACCGGTGATATGTGCTTTGTGAGAAGAACACACATGCAATGACTCTAGCTATGGTTCATGAAAAGAGCAGACATGCAATAACACTGGTGGATCCACGTGGGGTTAATGAGAAGAACACACATGCAATGACACTGGGTGTGGTTCATGATATGGTTTGTGAGAAGAACACACATGCAATGACACTGGGTGTGGTTCATGATATGGTTTATGAGAAGAACACACATGCAATGACACTGGTGGATCCATGTGTGGTCTTTGGGAAGAACACACATGCAATGACACTGGTGATATGTGGTCTGTGAGGAGAACACACATCTAATGACTAGCTATGGTTCATGAAAAGAGCAGACATGCAATGACACTGGTGGATCCGTGTGTGGTTCATGGGAAGAACACACATGCAATGACACCGGTGATATGTGGTTTGTGAGAAGAACACACATGCAATGACTCTAGCTATGGTTCATGAAAAGAGTAGACATGCAATGACACTGCTGGATCCATGTGTGGTTCATGGGAAGAACACACATGCAATGACACTGGGTCTGGTTCATGATATGGTCTATGAGAAGAACACACATGCAATTACTCTAGCTGTGGTTCATGAAAAGAGCAGACATGCGATGACTCTAACTATGGTTCATGAAAAGAGCAGACATGCGATGCCACCGGTGGATCCATGTGTGGTCTATGAGAGGAACACGCATGCAATTACACCGGTGGATCCTTACATGGTTTGTGAGAATAACACACATGCAATGACACTGGTGGATCCGTGTGTGGTTCATGGGAAGAACACACATCCAATGAATAAAGTGATATCTGGTCTGTGAGAATAACACACATGCCATGACACCGGTGATATGTGGTTTGTGAGAAGAACACACATGCAATGACTCTAGCTATGGTTCATGAAAAGAGCAGACATGCAATAACACTGGTGGATCCATGTGGGGTTAATGAGAAGAACACACATGCAATGACACTGGGTGTGGTTTATGGTATGGTTTGTGAGAAGAACACACATGCAATGACACTAGGTGTGGTTCATGATATGGTTTATGAGAAGAACACACATGCAATGACACTGGTGGATCCATGTGTGGTCTTTGGGAAGAACACACATGCAAAGACACTGGTGATATGTGGTCTGTGAGGAGAACACACATCCAATGACTCTAGCTGTGGTTCATGAAAAGAGCAGACATGCAATGACACTGGTGGATCCGTGTGTGGTTCATGGGAAGAACAGACATGCGATGACACTGGGTGGATCCATGTGTGGTTTGTGAGAAGAACACACATTCAATGACACTGGTGGATCCATGTGTGGTTCATGGGAAGAACAGACATGCAATGACTCTGGTGATATGTGGTTTGTCAAAAGAAAAGACATGCAATGACTCTAGCTGTGGTTAATGAGAAGAGGATACATGCAATGACACCAGTGGATCCAGGTGTGGTTTGTGAGAAGAACACACATGCAATGACACTGGGTGTGGTTCATGATATGGTTTGTAAGAAGAACACACATGCAATGACTCTAGCTGTGGTTCATGAAAAGAGCACGCATGCTATGACTCTAGCTGTGGTTCATGGGAAGAGCAGACATACAATGACACTGGTGGATCCATGTGTGGTTCATGGGAAGAACACACACGCAATGACACTGGTGGATCCATGTGTGGTCTGTGGGAAGAACACACATGAAATGATACTGGTGGATCCATGTGTGGTTCATGGGAAGAACACACATGCAACGACTCTGGTGATATGTGGTTTGTGAAAAGAACAGACATGCAATGACTCTACCTGTGGTTCATGAAAAGAGAAGACCTGCAATGATACCGGTGGATCCATGTGTGGTTCATGGGAAGAACACACATGCAATGACTCTGGTGATATGTGGTTTGTGAAAAGAACAGACATGCAATGACTCTAGCTGTGGTTAATGAGAAGAGCAGACATGCAATGACACCGGTGGATCCATGTGTGGTTTGTGAGAAGAACACACATGCAATGACACTGGGTGTGGTTCATGATATGGTTTGTAAGAAGAACACACATGCAATGACTCTAGCTGTGGTTCATGAAAAGAGCACGCATGCGATGACTCTAGCTGTGGTTCATGGGAAGAGAAGACACACAATGACACTGGTGGATCCATGTGTGGTTCATGGGAAGAACACACACGCAATGACACTGGTGGATCCATGTGTGGTCTGTGGGAAGAACACACATGCAATGACACTGGTGGATCCATGTGTGGTTCATGGGAAGAACACACATGCAATGACACCGGTGATATGTAGTTTGTGAGAAGAACACACATGCAATGACTCTAGCTGTGGTTCATGAAAAGAGCAGACATGCAATGACACTGGTGGATCCAAGTGTGGCTCATGGGAAGAACACACATGCAATGACACTGGGTGTGGTTCATGATATGGTCTGTGAGAAGAACACACATGCAATGACTCTAGCTGTGGTTCATGAAAAGAGCAGACATGCAATGACTCTAACTATGGTTCATGAAAAGAGCAGACCTGCGATGCCACCGGTGGATCCATGTGTGGTCTATGAGAGGAACAAGCATGCAATTACACCGGTGGATCCTTACGTGGTTTGTGAGAATAACACACATGCAATGACACTGGTGGATCCATGTGTGGTTCATGGGAAGAACACACATGCAATGAATAAAGTGATATCTGGTCCGTGAGAATAACACACATGCGATGACACTGGTGATATGTGCTTTGTGAGAAGAACACACATGCAATGACTCTAGCTATGGTTCATGAAAAGAGCAGACATGCAATAACACTGGTGGATCCATGTGGGGTTAATGAGAAGAACACACATGCAATGACACTAGGTGTGGTTCATGATATGGTTTGTGAGAAGAACACACATGCAATGACACTGGGTGTGGTTCATGATATGGTTTATGAGAAGAACACACATGCAATGACACTGGTGGATCCATGTGTGGACTTTGGGAAGAACACACATGCAATGACACTAGTGATATGTGGTCTGTGAGGAGAACACACATCCAATGACTCTAGCTATGGTTCATGAAAAGAGCAGACATGCAATGACACTGGTGGATCCGTGTGTGGTTCATGGGAAGAACAGACATGCTATGACACTGGGTGGATCCATGTGTGGTTTGTGAGAAGAACACACATGCAATGACACTGGTGGATCCATGTGTGGTTCATGGGAAGAACACATATGCAATGACTCTGGTGATATGTGGTTTGTGAAAAGAACAGACATGCAATGACTCTAGCCGTGGTTAATGAGAAGAGGAGACATGCAATGACACCGGTGGATCCAGGTGTGGTTTGTGAGAAGAACACACATGCAATGACACTGGGTGTGGTTCATGATATGGTTTGTAAGAAGAACACACATGCAATGACTCTAGTTGTGGTTCATGAAAAGAGCACGCATGCGATGACTCTAGCTGTGGTTCATGGCAAGAGCAGACATACAATGACAGTGGTGGATCCATGTGTGGTTCATGGGAAGAACACACACGCAATGGCACTGGTGAATCCATGTGTGCTCTGTGGGAAGAACACACATGCAATGACACTGGTGGATCCATGTGTGGTTCATGGGAAGAACACACATGCAATGACACCGGTGATATGTGGTTTGTGAGAAGAACACACATGCAATGACTCTAGCTGTGGTTCATGAAAAGAGCAGACATGCAATGACACTGGTGGATCCATGTGTGGTTCATGGGAAGAACACACATGAAATGACACTAGGTGTGGTTCATGATATGGTCTGTGAGAAGAACGCACATGCAATGAGTCTAGCTGTGGTTCATGAAAAGAGAAGACATGCGATGACGCTAACTGTGGTTCATGAAAAGAGCAGACCTGTGATGCCACCGGTGGATATATGTGTGGTCTATGAGAGGAACACACATGCAATTACACCGATGGATCCTTACGTGGTTTGTGATAATAACACACATGCAATGACACTGATGGATCCATGTGTGGTTCATGGGAAGAACACACATGAAATGACACAGGTGATATGTGGTCTGTGAGAAGAACACACATGCAATGACTCTGGTGATATGTGGTTTGTGAAAAGAACACACATGGAATGACTCTAGCCGTGGTTCATGAAAAGAGTAGACATGCAATGACACCGGTGGATCCATGTGGGGTTAATGAGAAGAACACACATGCAATGACACTGGGTGTGGTTCATGATATGGTTTGTGAGAAGAACACACATGCAATGACACTGGTGGATCCATGTCTGGTGTATGGGAAGAACACACATGCAATGACACTAGTGGATCCATGTGTGGTTCATGGGAAGAACACACATGCAATGACACCGGTGATATGTGGTTTGTGAGAAGAACACACATGCAATGACTCTAGCTGTGGTTCATGAAAAGAGCAGACATGCAATGACACTGGTGGATCCAAGTGTGGCTCATGGGAAGAACACACATGCAATGACACTGGGTGTGGTTCATGATATGGTCTGTGAGAAGAACACACATGCAATGACTCTAGCTGTGGTTCATGAAAAGAGCAGACATGCAATGACTCTAACTATGGTTCATGAAAAGAGCAGACCTGCGATGCCACCGGTGGATCCATGTGTGGTCTATGAGAGGAACAAGCATGCAATTACACCGGTGGATCCTTACGTGGTTTGTGAGAATAACACACATGCAATGACACTGGTGGATCCATGTGTGGTTCATGGGAAGAACACACATGCAATGAATAAAGTGATATCTGGTCCGTGAGAATAACACACATGCGATGACACTGGTGATATGTGCTTTGTGAGAAGAACACACATGCAATGACTCTAGCTATGGTTCATGAAAAGAGCAGACATGCAATAACACTGGTGGATCCATGTGGGGTTAATGAGAAGAACACACATGCAATGACACTAGGTGTGGTTCATGATATGGTTTGTGAGAAGAACACACATGCAATGACACTGGGTGTGGTTCATGATATGGTTTATGAGAAGAACACACATGCAATGACACTGGTGGATCCATGTGTGGTCTTTGGGAAGAACACACATGCAATGACACTAGTGATATGTGGTCTGTGAGGAGAACACACATCCAATGACTCTAGCTATGGTTCATGAAAAGAGCAGACATGCAATGACACTGGTGGATCCGTGTGTGGTTCATGGGAAGAACAGACATGCTATGACACTGGGTGGATCCATGTGTGGTTTGTGAGAAGAACACACATGCAATGACACTGGTGGATCCATGTGTGGTTCATGGGAAGAACACACATGCAATGACTCTGGTGATATGTGGTTTGTGAAAAGAACAGACATGCAATGACTCTAGCTGTGGTTAATGAGAAGAGGAGACATGCAATGACACCGGTGGATCCAGGTGTGGTTTGTGAGAAGAACACACATGCAATGACACTGGGTGTGGTTCATGATATGGTTTGTAAGAAGAACACACATGCAATGACTCTAGTTGTGGTTCATGAAAAGAGCACGCATGCGATGACTCTAGCTGTGGTTCATGGCAAGAGCAGACATACAATGACAGTGGTGGATCCATGTGTGGTTCATGGGAAGAACACACACGCAATGGCACTGGTGAATCCATGTGTGCTCTGTGGGAAGAACACACATGCAATGACACTGGTGGATCCATGTGTGGTTCATGGGAAGAACACACATGCAATGACACCGGTGATATGTGGTTTGTGAGAAGAACACACATGCAATGACTCTAGCTGTGGTTCATGAAAAGAGCAGACATGCAATGACACTGGTGGATCCATGTGTGGTTCATGGGAAGAACACACATGAAATGACACTAGGTGTGGTTCATGATATGGTCTGTGAGAAGAACACACATGCAATGACTCTAGCTGTGGTTCATGAAAAGAGAAGACATGCGATGACGCTAACTGTGGTTCATGAAAAGAGCAGACCTGTTATGCCACCGGTGGATATATGTGTGGTCTATGAGAGGAACACACATGCAATTACACCGATGGATCCTTACGTGGTTTGTGATAATAACACACATGCAATGACACTGATGGATCCATGTGTGGTTCATGGGAAGAACACACATGAAATGACACAGGTGATATGTGGTCTGTGAGAAGAACACACATGCAATGACTCTGGTGATATGTGGTTTGTGAAAAGAACACACATGCAATGACTCTAGCTGTGGTTCATGAAAAGAGTAGACATGCAATGACACCGGTGGATCCATGTGGGGTTAATGAGAAGAACACACATGCAATGACACTGGGTGTGGTTCATGATATGGTGTGTGAGAAGAACACACATGCAATGACACTGGTGGATCCATGTCTGGTGTATGGGAAGAACACACATGCAATGACACTAGTGGATCCATGTGTGGTTCATGGGAAGAACACACATGCAATGACACCGGTGATATGTGGTTTGTGAGAAGAACACACATGCAATGACTCTAGCTGTGGTTCATGAAAAGAGCAGACATGCAATGACACTGGTGGATCCAAGTGTGGCTCATGGGAAGAACACACATGCAATGACACTGGGTGTGGTTCATGATATGGTCTGTGAGAAGAACACACATGCAATGACTCTAGCTGTGGTTCATGAAAAGAGCAGACATGCAATGACTCTAACTATGGTTCATGAAAAGAGCAGACCTGCGATGCCACCGGCGGATCCATGTGTGGTCTATGAGAGGAACAAGCATGCAATTACACCGGTGGATCCTTACGTGGTTTGTGAGAATAACACACATGCAATGACACTGGTGGATCCATGTGTGGTTCATGGGAAGAACACACATGCAATGAATAAAGTGATATCTGGTCCGTGAGAATAACACACATGCGATGACACTGGTGATATGTGCTTTGTGAGAAGAACACACATGCAATGACTCTAGCTATGGTTCATGAAAAGAGCAGACATGCAATAACACTGGTGGATCCATGTGGGGTTAATGAGAAGAACACACATGCAATGACACTAGGTGTGGTTCATGATATGGTTTGTGAGAAGAACACACATGCAATGACACTGGGTGTGGTTCATGATATGGTTTATGAGAAGAACACACATGCAATGACACTGGTGGATCCATGTGTGGTCTTTGGGAAGAACACACATGCAATGACACTAGTGATATGTGGTCTGTGAGGAGAACACACATCCAATGACTCTAGCTATGGTTCATGAAAAGAGCAGACATGCAATGACACTGGTGGATCCGTGTGTGGTTCATGGGAAGAACAGACATGCTATGACACTGGGTGGATCCATGTGTGGTTTGTGAGAAGAACACACATGCAATGACACTGGTGGATCCATGTGTGGTTCATGGGAAGAACACACATGCAATGACTCTGGTGATATGTGGTTTGTGAAAAGAACAGACATGCAATGACTCTAGCTGTGGTTAATGAGAAGAGGAGACATGCAATGACACCGGTGGATCCAGGTGTGGTTTGTGAGAAGAACACACATGCAATGACACTGGGTGTGGTTCATGATATGGTTTGTAAGAAGAACACACATGCAATGACTCTAGTTGTGGTTCATGAAAAGAGCACGCATGCGATGACTCTAGCTGTGGTTCATGGCAAGAGCAGACATACAATGACAGTGGTGGATCCATGTGTGGTTCATGGGAAGAACACACACGCAATGGCACTGGTGAATCCATGTGTGCTCTGTGGGAAGAACACACATGCAATGACACTGGTGGATCCATGTGTGGTTCATGGGAAGAACACACATGCAATGACACCGGTGATATGTGGTTTGTGAGAAGAACACACATGCAATGACTCTAGCTGTGGTTCATGAAAAGAGCAGACATGCAATGACACTGGTGGATCCATGTGTGGTTCATGGGAAGAACACACATGAAATGACACTAGGTGTGGTTCATGATATGGTCTGTGAGAAGAACACACATGCAATGAGTCTAGCTGTGGTTCATGAAAAGAGAAGACATGCGATGACGCTAACTGTGGTTCATGAAAAGAGCAGACCTGTGATGCCACCGGTGGATATATGTGTGGTCTATGAGAGGAACACACATGCAATTACACCGATGGATCCTTACGTGGTTTGTGATAATAACACACATGCAATGACACTGATGGATCCATGTGTGGTTCATGGGAAGAACACACATGAAATGACACAGGTGATATGTGGTCTGTGAGAAGAACACACATGCAATGACTCTGGTGATATGTGGTTTGTGAAAAGAACACACATGCAATGACTCTAGCTGTGGTTCATGAAAAGAGTAGACATGCAATGACACCGGTGGATCCATGTGGGGTTAATGAGAAGAACACACATGCAATGACACTGGGTGTGGTTCATGATATGGTTTGTGAGAAGAACACACATGCAATGACACTGGTGGATCCATGTCTGGTGTATGGGAAGAACACACATGCAATGACACTAGTGGATCCATGTGTGGTTCATGGGAAGAACACACATGCAATGACACCGGTGATATGTGGTTTGTGAGAAGAACACACATGCAATGACTCGAGCTGTGGTTCATGAAAAGAGCAGACATTCAATGACACTGGTGTGTCCATGTGTGGTTCATGGGAAGAACACACATGCAATGACTCTGGTGGATCCATGTGTGGTCTATGGGAAGAACACACATGCAATGACACTGGGTGGATCCATGTGTGGTCTGTGGGAAGAACACACATGCAATGACACTATTGATATTTGGTCTGTGAGAAGAACACACATGCAATGACTCTGGTGATATGTGGTTTGTGAAAAGAACACACATGCAATGACTCTAGCTGTTGTTAATGAAAAGAGCAGACATGCAATGACACCGGTAGATCCATGTGGGCTTAGTGAGAAGAACACACATGCAATGACACTTGGTGTGGTTTATGATATGGTTTGTGAGAAGAACACACATGCAATGACACTGGTGGATCCATGTGTGGTCTGTGAGAAGAACACACATGCAATGACACTGGGTGTGGTTTATGATATGGTTTGTGAGAAGAACACACATGCAATGACACTGGTGGATCCATGTGTTGTCTATGAGAAGAACACACATGCAATGACACTGGTGGATCCATGTGTGGTCTTGGGGAAGAACACACATGCAATGACACTGGTGATATGTGGTCTGTGAGAAGAACACACATCCAATGACTCTAGCTGTGGTTCATGAAAAGAGCAGACATGCAATGACACTGGTGGATCCATGTGTGGTTCATGGGAAGAGCAGACATGCGATGACACTGGGTGGATCCATGTGTGGTTTGTGAGAAGAACACACATGCAACGACACTGGTGGATCCATGTGTGGTTCATGGGAAGAACACACATGCAATGAGTCTGGTGATATGTGGTTTGTGAAAAGAACAGACATGCAATGACTCTAGCTGTGGTTAATGAGAAGAGGAGACATGCAATGACACCGGTGGATCCAGGTGTGGTTTGTGAGAAGAACACACATGCAATGACACTGGGTGTGGTTCATGATATGGTTTGTAAGAAGAACACACATGCAATGACTCTAGCTGTGGTTCATGAAAAGAGCACGCATGCGATGACTCTAGCTGTGGTTCATGGGAAGGGCAGACATACAATGACACTGGTGGATGCATGTGTGGTTCATGGGAAGAACACACACGCAATGACACTGTTGGATCCATGTGTGCTCTGTGGGAAGAAAGCACACACAATGACACTGGTGGATCCATGTGTGGTTCATGGGAAGAATACACATGCAATGACACCGGTGATATGTGGTTTGTGAGAAGAACACACATGCAATGACTCTAGTTGTGGTTCATGAAAAGAGCAGACGTGCAATGACACTGGTGGATCCATGTGTGGTTCATGGGAAGAACACACATGAAATGACACTAGGTGTGGTTCATGACATGGTCTGTGAGAAGAACACACATGCAATGACTCTAGCTGTGGTTCATGAAAAGAGCAGACATGCGATGACTCTAAATGTGGTTCATGAAAAGAGCAGACCTGTGATGCGACGGGTGGATATATGTGTGGTCTATGAGAGGAACACACATGCAATGACACTGGTGGATCCATGTCTGGTGTATGGGAAGAACACACATGCAATGACACTGGTGGATCCATGTGTGGTTCATGGGAAGAACACACATGAAATGACACAGGTGATATGTTGTCTGTGAGAAGAACACACATGCAATGACTCTGGTGATATGTGGTTTGTGAAAAGAACACACATGCAATGACTCTAGCTGTGGTTCATGAAAAGAGTAGACATGCAATGACACCGGTGGATCCATGTGGGGTTAATGAGAAGAACACACATGCAATGACACTGGATGTGGTTCATGATATGGTTTGTGAGAAGAACACACATGCAATGACACTGGTGGATCCATGTCTGGTGTATGGGAAGAACACACATGCAATGACACTGGTGGATCCATGTGTGGTTCATGGGAAGAACACACATGCAATGACATCGGTGATATGTGGTTTGTGAGAAGAACACACATGCAATGACTCGAGCTGTGGTTCATGAAAAGAGCAGACATTCAATGACACTGGTGTATCCATGTGTGGTTCATGGGAAGAACACACATGCAATGACTCTGGTGGATCCATGTGTGGTCTGTGGGAAGAACACACATGCAATGACACTGGGTGGATCCATGTGTGGTCTGTGGGAAGAACACACATGCAATGACACTGGTGATATGTGGTCTGTGAGAAGAACACACATGCAATGACTCCGGTGATATGTGGTTTGTGAAAAGAACACACATGCAATGACTCTAGCTGTGGTTAATGAAAAGAGCACACATGCAATGACACCGGTGGATCCATGTGGGGTTAGTGAGAAGAACACACATGCAATGACACTTGGTGTGGTTCATGATATGGTTTGTGAGAAGAACACCCATGCAATGACACTGGTGGATCCATGTGTGGTCTGTGAGAAGAACACACATGCAATGAAACTGGGTGTGGTTCATGATATGGTTTGTGAGAAGAACACACATGCAATGACACTGGTGGATCCATGTGTGGTCTTGGGGAAGAACACACATGCAATGAGACTGGTGATATGTGGTCTATGAGAAGAACACACATCCAATGACTCTAGCTGTGGTTCATGAAAAGAGCAGACATGCAATGACAATGGTGGATCGATGTGTGGTTCACGGGAAGAGCACACATGCGATGACACTGGGTGGATCCATGTGTGGTTTGTGAGAAGAACACACATGCAACGACACTGGTGGATCCATGTGTGGTTCATGGGAAGAACACACATGCAATGACTCTGTTGATATGTGGTTTGTGAAAAGAACAGACATGCAATGACTCTAGCTGTGGTTAATGAGAAGAGGAGACATGCAATGACACCGGTGGATCCAGGTGTGGTTTGTAGAAGAACACACATGCAATGACACTGGGTGTGGTTCATGATATGGTTTGTAAGAAGAACACACATGCAATGACTCTAGCTGTGGTTCATGAAAAGAGCACGCATGCGATGACTCTAGCTGTGGTTCATGGGAAGAGCAGACATACAATGACACTGGTGGATCCATGTGTGGTTCATGGGAAGAACACACATGCAACGACTCTGGTGATATGTGGTTTGTGAAAAGAACAGACATTCAATGACTCTACCTGTGGTTCATGAAAAGAGCAGACATGCAATGACACCGGTGGATCCATGTGTGGTTTGTGAGAAGAACACACATGCAATGACACTGGGTGTGGTTCATGATATGGTTTGTAAGAAGAACACACATTCAATGACTCTAGCTGTGGTTCATGAAAAGAGCACGCATGCGATGACTCTAGTTGTGGTTCATGGGAAGAGCAGACATACAATGACACTGGTGGATCCATGTGTGGTTCATGGGAAGAACACACACGCAATGACACTGGTGGATCCATGTGTGGTCTGTGGGAAGAACACACATGCAATGACACTGGTGGATCCATGTGTGGTTCATGGGAAGAACACACATGCAATGACACCGGTGATATGTAGTTTGTGAGAAGAACACACATGCAATGACTCTAGGTGTGGTTCATGAAAAGAGCAGACATGCAATGACACTGGTGGATCCAAGTGTGGTTCATGGGAAGAACACACATGCAATGACACTGGGTGTGGTTCATGATATGGTCTGTGAGAAGAACACACATGCAATGACTCTAGCTGTGGTTCATGAAAAGAGCAGACATGCAATGACTCTAACTATGGTTCATGAAAAGAGCATACCTGCGATGCCACCGGTGGATCCATGTGTGGTCTATGAGAGGAACAAGCATGCAATTACACCGGTGGATCCTTACGTGGTTTGTGAGAATAACACACATGCAATGACACTGGTGGATCCATGTGTGGTTCATGGGAAGAACACACATGCAATGAATAAAGTGATATTTGGTCCGTGAGAATAACACACATGCGATGACACTGGTGATATGTGCTTTGTGAGAAGAACACACATGCAATGACTCTAGCTATGGTTCATGAAAAGAGCAGACATGCAATAACACTGGTGGATCCATGTGGGGTTAATGAGAAGAACACACATGCAATGACACTAGGTGTGGTTCATGATATGGTTTGTGAGAAGAACACACATGCAATGACTCTGGTGGATCCATGTGTGGTCTATGGGAAGAACACACATGCAATGACACTGGGTGGATCCATGTGTGGTCTCTGGGAAGAACACACATGCAATGACACTGGTGATATGTGGTCTGTGAGAAGAACACACATGCAATGACTCTGGTGATATGTGGTTTGTGAAAAGAACACACATGCAATGACTCTAGGTGTGGTTAAAGAAAAGAGCAGACATGCAATGACACCGGTGGATCCATGTGGGGTTAGTGAGAAGAACACACATGCAATGACACTTGGTGTGGTTCATGATATGGTTTGTGAGAAGAACACACATGCAATGACACTGGTGGATCCATGTGTGGTCTATGAGAAGAACAGACATGCAATGACACTGGGTGTGGTTCATGATATGGTTTGTGAGAAGAACACACATGCAATGACACTGGTGGATCCATGTCTGGTGTATGGGAAGAACACACATGCAATGACACTGGTGGATCCATGTGTGGTTCATGGGAAGAACACACATGCAATGACACCGGTGATATGTGGTTTGTGAGAAGAACCCACAAGCAATGACTCGAGCTGTGGTTCATGAAAAGAGCAGACATTCGATGACACTGGTGTATCCATGTGTGGTTCATGGGAAGAACACACATGCAATGACTCTGGTGGATCCATGTGTGGTCTGTGGGAAGAACACACATGCAATGACACTGGGTGGATCCATGTGTGGTCTGTGGGAAGAACACACATGCAATGACACTGGTGATATGTGGTCTGTGAGAAGAACACACATGCAATGACTCTGGTGATATGTGGTTTGTGAAAAGAACACACATGCAATGACTCTAGGTGTGCTTAATGAAAAGAGCAGACATGCAATGACACCGGTGGATCCATGTGGGGTTAGTGAGAAGAACACACATGCAATGACACTTGGTGTGGTTCATGATATGGTTTGTGAGAAGAACACACATGCAATGACACTCGTGGATCCATGTGTGGTCTGTGAGAAGAACACACATGCAATGACACTGGGTGTGGTTCATGATATGGTTTGTAAGAAGAACACACATGCAATGACTCTAGCTGTGGTTCATGAAAAGAGCACGCATGCGATGACTCTAGCTGTGGTTCATGGGAAGAGCAGACATACAATGACACTGGTGGATCCATGTGTGGTTCATGGGAAGAACACACATGCAATGACACTGGTGGATCCATGTGTGGTCTGTGGGAAGAACACACATGCAATGACACCGGTGGATCCATGTGTGGTTCATGGGAAGAACACACATGCAATGACACCGATGATATGTGGTTTGTGAGAAGAACACACATGCAATGACTCTAGCTATGGTTCATGAAAAGAGCAGACATGCAATGACACCGGTGGATCCATGTGTCGTTCATGGGAAGAACACACATGCAATGACACTGGGTGTGGTTCATGATATGGTTTGTGAGACGAACACACATGCAGTGACACTGGTGGATCCATGTGTGGTCTTGGGAAAGAACACACATGCAATGACACTAGTGATATGTGGTCTATGAGAAGAACACACATCCAATGACTCTAGCTGTGGTTCATGAAAAGAGCAGACATACAATGACACTGGTGGATCCATGTGTGGTTCATGGGAAGAACACACACGCAATGACACTGGTGGATCCATGTGTGCTCTGTGGGAAGAACACACATGCAATGACGCTGGTGGATCCATGTGTGGTTCATGGGAAGAACACACATGCAATGACACCGGTGATATGTGGTTTGTGAGAAGAACACACATGCAATGACTCTAGTTCTGGTTCATGAAAAGAGCAGACGTGCAATGACACTGGTGGATCCATGTGTGGTTCATGGGAAGAACACACATGAAATGACACTGGGTGTGGTTCATGATATGGTCTGTGAGAAGAACACACATGCAATGACTCTAGCTATGGTTCATGAAAAGAGCAGACATGCGATGACTCTAACTGTGGTTCATGAAAAGAGGAGACATGTGATGCCACCGGTGGATATATGTGTGGTCTATGAGAGGAACACACATGCAATTACTCCGATGGATCCTTACGTGGTTTGTGAGAATAACACACATGCAATGACACTGGTGGATCCATGTGTGGTTCATGGGAAGAACACACATGCAATGACACAGGTGATATGTGGTCTGTGAGAAGAACACACATGCAATGACTCTGGTGATATGTGGTTTGTGAAAAGAACACACATGCAATGACTCTAGATATGGTTCATGAAAAGAGTAGACATGCAATGACACCGGTGGATCCATGTGGGGTTAATGAGAAGAACACACATGCAATGACACTGGGTGTGGTTCATGATATGGTTTGTGAGAAGAACACACATGCAATGACACTGGTGGATCCATGTCTGCTGTATGGGAAGAACACACATGCAATGACACTGGTGGATCCATGTGTGGTTCATGGGAAGAACACACATGCAATGACACCGGTGATATGTGGTTTGTGAGAAGAACACACATGCAATGACTCGAGCTGTTGTTCATGAAAAGAGCAGACATTCAATGACACTGGTGTATCCATGTGTGGTTCATGGGAAGAACACACATGCAATGACTCTGGTGGATCCATGTGTGGTCTGTGGGAAGAACACACATGCAATGACACTGGGTGGATCCATGTGTGGTCTGTGGGAAGAACACACATGCAATGACACTGGGTGGATCCATGTGTGGTCTCTGGGAAGAACACACATGCAATGAGACTGGTGATATGTGGTCTGTGAGAAGAACACACATGCAATGACTCTGGTGATATGTGGTTTGAGAAAAGAACACACATGCAATGACTCTAGGTGTGGTTAAAGAAAAGAGCAGACATGCAATGACACCGGTGGATCCATGTGGGGTTAGTGAGAAGAACACACATGCAATGACACTTGGTGTGGTTCATGATATGGTTTGTGAGAAGAACACACATGCAATGACACTGGTGGATCCATGTGTGGTCTATGAGAAGAACACACATGCAATGACACTGGGTGTGGTTCATGATATGGTTTGTGAGAAGAACACACATGCAATGACACTGGTGGATCCATGTCTGTTGTATGGGAAGAACACACATGCAATGACACTGGTGGATCCATGTGTGGTTCATGGGAAGAACACACATGCAATGACACCGGTGATATGTGGTTTGTGAGAAGAACACACAAGCAATGACTCGAGCTGTTGTTCATGAAAAGAGCAGACATTCGATGACACTGGTGTATCCATGTGTGGTTCATGGGAATAACACACATGCAATGACTCTGGTGGATCCATGTGTGTTCTGTGGGAAGAACACACATGCAATGACACTGGGTGGATCCATGTGTAGTCTGTGGGAAGAACACACATGCAATGACACTGGTGATATGTGGTCTGTGAGAAGAACACACATGCAATGACTCTGGTGATATGTGGTTTGTGAAAAGAACACACATGCAATGACTCTAGGTGTGGTTAATGAAAAGAGCAGACATGCAATGACACCGGTGGATCCATGTGGGGTTAGTGAGAAGAACACACATGCAATGACACTTGGTGTGGTTCATGATATGGTTTGTGAGAAGAACACACATGCAATGACACTGGTGGATCCATGTGTGGTCTGTGAGAAGAACACACATGCAATGACACTGGGTGTGGTTCATGATATGGTTTGTGAGACGAACACACATGCAGTGACACTAGTGGATCCATGTGTGGTCTTGGGGAAGAACACACATGCAATGACACTAGTGATATGTGGTCTGTGAGAAGAACACACATCCAATGACTCTAGCTGTGGTTCATGAAAAGAGCAGACATGCAATGACACTGGTGGACCCATGTGTGGTTCATGGGAAGAGCAGACATGCGATGACACTGGGTGGATCCATGTGTGGTTTGTGAGAAGAACACACATGCAACGACACTGGTGGATCCATGTGTGGTTCATGGGAAGAACACACATGCAAGGACTCTGGTGGATCCATGTGTGGTTTGTGAAAAGAACAGACATGCAATGACTCTAGGTGTGGTTAATGAGAAGAGCAAACATGCAATGACCGGTGGATCGATGTGTGGTTTGTGAGAAGAACACACATGCAATGACACTGGGTGTGGTTCATGATATGGTTTGTAAGAAGAACACACATGCAATGACTCTAGCTGTGGTTCATGAAAAGAGCACGCATGCGATGACTCTAGCTGTGGTTCATGGGAAGAGCAGACATACAATGACACTGGTGGATCCATGTGTGGTTCATGGGAAGAACACACATGCAATGACACTGGTGGATCCATGTGTGGTCTGTGGGAAGAACACACATGCAATGACACCGGTGGATCCATGTGTGGTTCATGGGAAGAACACACATGCAATGACACCGATGATATGTGGTTTGTGAGAAGAACACACATGCAATGACTCTAGCTATGGTTCATGAAAAGAGCAGACATGCAATGACACCGGTGGATCCATGTGTCGTTCATGGGAAGAACACACATGCAATGACACTAGGTGTGGTTCGTGATATGGTCTGTGAGAAGAACACACATGCAATGACACTAGGTGTGGTTCGTGATATGGTCTGTGAGAAGAACACACATGTAATGACTCTAGCTGTGGTTCATGAAAAGAGTAGACATGCGATGACTCTAACCGTGGTTCATGACATGAGCAGACCTGCGATGCCACCGGTGGTCTATGAGAGGAACACACATGCAATTACACCGGTGGATCCTTACGTGGTATGTGAGAATAACACAGATGCAATGACACCGGTGATATGTGGTTTGCGAGAAGAACACACATGCAATAACTCTAGTGGTTCATGAAAAGAGCAGACATGCAATAACACTGGTGGATCCATGTGGGGTTAATGAGTAGAACACACATGCAATGACACTGGGTGTGGTTCATGATATGGTTTGTGAGAAGAACACACATGCAATGACACTGGTGGATCCATGTGTGGTGTATGAGAAGAACACACATGCAATGACACTAGGTGTGGTTGATGATATGGTTTGTGAGAAGAACACACATGCAATGACACTGGTGGATCCATGTGTGGTCTTTGGGAAGAACACACATGCAATGGCACTGGTGATATGTGGTCTATGAGGAGAACACACATCCAATGACTCTAGCTGTGGTTCATGAAAAGAGCAGACATGCAATGACACTGGTGGATCCATGTGTGGTTCATGGGAAGAACAGACATGCGATGACACTGGGTGGATCCATGTGTGGTTTGTGAGAAGATCACACATGCAATGACACTGGTAGATCCATGTGTGGTTCATGGGAAGAACACACATGCAATGACTCTGGTGATATGTGGTTTATGAAAAGAACAGGCATGCAATGACTCTAGTTGTGGTTAATGAGAAGAGCAGACATGCAATGACACTGGTGGATCCATGTGTGGTTTGTGAGAAGAACAAACATGCAATGACACTGGGTGTGGTTCATGATATGGTTTGTAAGAAGAACACACATGCAATGACTCTAGCCGTGGTTCATGAAAAGAGCATGCATGCGTTGAATCTAGCTGTGGTTCATGGGAAGAGCAGACATACAATGACTCTGGTGGATCCATGTGTGGTCCATGGGAAGAACACACATGCAATGACTCTAGCTGTGGTTCATGAAAAGAGCAAACATGCAATGACACTGGTGGATCCATGTGTGGTTCATGGGAAGAACACACATGAAATGACACTGGGTGTGGTTGATGATATGGTCTGTGAGAAGAACACACATGCAATGACTCTAGCTGTAGTTCATGAAAAGAGCAGACATGCGATGACTCTAACTGTGGTTGATGAAAAGAGCAGACCTGTGATGCCACCGGTGGATATATGTGTGGTCTATGAGAGGAACACACATGCAATTACACCGGTGGATCCTTACGTGGTTTGTGAGAATAACACACATGCAATGACACTGGTGGATCCATGTGTGGTTCATGGGAAGAACACACATGCAATGACACAGGTGATATCTGGTCTGTGAGAAGAACACACATGCAATGACTCTGGTGATATGTGGTTTGTGAAAAGAACACACATGCAATGACTCTAGCCGTGGTTCATGAAAAGAGTAGACATGCAATGGCACCGGTGGATCCATGTGGGGTTAATGAGAAGAACACACATGCAATGACACTGGGTGTGGTTCATGATATGGTTTGTGAGAAGAACACACATGCAATGACACTGTTGGATCCATGTCTGGTGTATGGGAAGAACACACATGCAATGACACTGGTGGATCCATGTGTGGTTCATGGGAAGAACACACATGCAATGACACCGGTGATATGTGGTTTGTGAGAAGAACACACATGCAATGACTCGAGCTGTGGTTCATGAAAAGAGCAGACATTCAATGACACTGGTGGATCCATGTGTGGTCTGTGGGAAGAACACACTTGCAATGACACTGGTGGATCCATGTGTGGTTCATGGGAAGAACACACATGCAATGACACCGGTGATATGTGGTTTGCGAGAAGAACACACATGCAATGACTCTAGCTGTGGTTCATGAAAAGAGCAGACATGCAATGACACTGGTGGATCCATGTGTGGTTCATGGGAAGAACACACATGCAATGACACTGGGTGTGGTTCATGATATGGTCTGTGAGAAGAACACACATGCAATTACTCTAGCTGTGGTTCATGAAAAGAGAAGACATGCGATGACTCTAACAATGGTTCATGAAAAGAGCAGACCTGCGATGCCACCGGTGGATCCATGTGTGGTCTATGAGAGGAACACGCATGCAATTACACCGGTGGATCCTTACGTGGTTTGTGAGAATAACACACATGCAATGACACTGGTGGATCTATGTGTGGTTCATGGGAAGAACACACATCCAATGAATAAAGTGATATCTGGTCTGTGAGAATAACACACATGCGATGACACCGGTGATATGTGGTTTGTGAGAAGAAGACACATGCAATGACTCTAGCTATGGTTCATGAAAAGAGCATACATGCAATAACACTGGTGGATCCATGTGGGGTTAATGAGAAGAACACACATGCAATGACACTGGGTGTGGTTCATGATATGGTTTGTGAGAAGAACACACATGCAATGACACTGGGTGTGGTTCATGATATGGTTTATGAGAATAACACAAATGCAATGACACTGGTGGATCCATGTGTGGTCTTTGGGAAGAACACACATACAATGACACTGGTGATATGTGGTCTGTGAGGAGAACACATATCCAATGACTCTAGCTGTGGTTCATGAAAAGAGCAGATATGCAATGGCACTGGTGGATCCATGTGTGGTTCATGGGAAGAACAGACATGCGATGACACTGGGTGGATCCATGTGTGGTTTGTGAGAAGAACACACATGCAATGGCACTGGTGGATCCATGTGTGGTTCATGGGAAGAACACACATGCAATGACTCTGGTGATATGTGGTTTGTGAAAAGAACAAACATGCAATGACTCTAGCTGTGGTTAATGAGAAGAGCAGACATGCAATGACACCAGTGGATCCAGGTGTGGTTTGTGAGAAGAACACACATGCAATGACTCTGGTGTGGTTCATGGTATGGTTTGTAAGAAGAACACACATGCAATGACTCTAGCTGTCGTTCATGAAAAGAGCACGATGCGATGACTCTAGCTGTGGTTCATGGGAAGAGCAGACATACAATGACACTGGTGGATCCATGCGTGGTTCATGGGAAGAACACACATGCAATGACACTGGTGGATCCATGTGTGCTCTGTGGGAAGAACACACATGCAATGACACTGGGTGTGGTTCATGATATGGTCTGTGAGAAGAACACACATGCAATGACTCTAGCTGTGGTTCATGAAAAGAGCAGACATGCGATGACGCTAACTGTGGTTCATGAAAAGAGCAGACCTGTGATGCCACCGGTGGATATATGTGTGGTCTATGAGAGGAACACACATGCAATTACACCGATGGATCCTTACGTGGTTTGTGAGAATAACACACATGCAATGACACTGGTGGATCCATGTGTGGTTCATGGGAAGAACACACATGCAATGACACAGGTGATATGTGGTCTGTGACAAGAACACACATGCAATGACTCTGGTGATATGTGGTTTGTGAAAAGAACACACATGCAATGACTCTAGCTATGGTCCATGAAAAGAGTAGACATGCAATGACACCGGTGGATCCATGTGGGGTTAATGAGAAGAACACACATGCAATGACACTGGGTGTGGTTCATGATATGGTTTGTGACAAGAACACACATGCAATGACACTGGTGGATCCATGTCTGGTGTATGGGAAGATTACACATGCAATGACACTGGTGGATTCATGTGTGGTTCATGGGAAGAACACACATGCAATGACACCGGTGATATGTGGTTTGTGAGAAGAACACACATGCAATGACACCGGTGATATGTGGTTTGTGAGAAGAACACACATGCAATGACACTGGTGTATCCATGTGTGGTTCATGGGAAGAACACACATGCAATGACTCTGGTGGATCCATGTGTGGTCTATGGGAAAACACACATGCAATGACACTGGGTGGATCCATGTGTGGTCTGTGGGAAGAACACACATGCAATGACACTGGTGATATGTGGTCTGTGAGAAGAACACACATGCAATGACTCTGGTGATATGTGGTTTCTGAAAAGAACACACATGCAATGACTCTAGCTGTGGTTAATGAAAAGAGCAGACATGCAATGACACCGGTGGATCCATGTGGGGTTAATGAGAAGAACACACATGCAATAACACTTGGTGTGGTTCATGATATGGTTTGTGAGAAGAACACACATGCAATGACACTGGTGGATCCATGTGTGGTCTGTGAGAAGAACACACATGCAATGGCACTGGGTGCGGTTCATGATATGGTTTGTGAGAAGAACACACATGCAATGACACTGGTGGATCCATGTGTGGTTTTGGGGAAGAACACACATGCAATGACACTGGTGATATGTGGTCTGTGAGAAGAGCACACATCCAATGACTCTAGCTGTGGTTCATGAAAAGAGAAGACATGCAATGACACTGGTGGATCCATGTGTGGTTCATGGGAAGAGTAGACATGCGATGACACTGGGTGGATCCATGTGTGGTTTGTGAGAAGAACACACATGCAATGACACTGGTGGATCCATGTGTGGTTCATGGGAAGAACACACATGCAATGACTCTGGTGGATCCATGTGTGGTTTGTGAAAAGAACATACATGCAATGACTCTAGCTGTGGTTAATGAGAAGAGCAGACATGCAATGACACCGGTGGATCCATGTGTGGTTTGTGAGAAGAACACACATGCAATGACACTGGGTGTGGTTCATGATATGGTTTGTAAGAAGAACACACATGCAATGACTCTAGCTGTGGTTCATGAAAAGAGCACGCATGCGATGACTCTAGCTGTGGTTCATGGGAAGAGCAGACATACAATGACACTGGTGGATCCATGTGTGGTTCATGGGAAGAACACACACGCAATGACACTGGTGGATCCATGTGTGGTCTGTGGGAAGAACACACATGCAATGACACTGGTGGATCCATGTGTGGTTCATGGGAAGAACACACATGCAATGACTCTGGTGATATGTGGTTTGTGAAAAGAACAGACATGCAATGACTCTAGCTGTGGTTAATGAGAAGAGCAGACATGCAATGACACCGGGGGATCCATGTGTGGTTTGTGAGAAGAACACACATGAAATGACACTGGGTGTGGTTCATGATATGGTTTGTAAGAAGAACACACATGCAATGACTCTACCTGTGGTTCATGAAAAGAGCACGCATGCGATGACTCTAGCTGTGGTTCATGGGAAGAGCAGACATACAATGACACTGGTGGATCCATGTGTGGTTCATGGGAAGAACACACACGCAATGACACTGGTGGATCCATGTGTGGTCTGTGGGAAGAACACACATGCAATGACACTGGTGGATCCATGTGTGGTTCATGGGAAGAACACACATGCAATGACACCGGTGATATGTGGTTTGTGAGAAGAACACACATGCAATGACTCTAGCTGTGGTTCATGAAAAGAGCAGACATGCAATGACACTGGTGGATCCATGTGTGGTTCATGGGAGGAACACACATGCAATGACACTGGGTGTGGTTCATGATATGGTCTGTGAGAAGAACACACATGCAATTACTCTAGCTGTGGTTCATGAAAAGAGAAGACATGCGATGACTCTAACTATGGTTCATGAAAAGAGCAGACCTGCGATGCCACCGGTGGATCCATGTGTGGTCTATGAGAGGAACACGCATGCAATTACACCGGTGGATCCTTACGTGGTTTGTGAGAATAACACACATGCAATGACACTGGTGGATCCATGTGTGGTTCATGGGAAGAACACACATCCAATGAATAAAGTGATATCTGGTCTATGAGAATAACACACATGCGATGACACCGGTGATATGTGGTTTGTGAGAAGAACACACATGCAATGACTCTAGCTATGGTTCATGAAAAGAGCATACATGCAATAACACTGGTGGATCCATGTGGGGTTAATGATAAGAACACACATGCAATGACACTGGGTGTGGTTCATGATATGGTTTGTGAGAAGAACACACATGCAATGACACTGAGTGTGGTTCATGATATGGTTTATGAGAAGAACACAAATGCAATGACACTGGTGGATCCATGTGTGGTCTTTGGGAAGAACACACATACAATGACACTGGTGATATGTGGTCTGTGAGGAGAACACATATCCAATGACTCTAGCTGTGGTTCATGAAAAGAGCAAACATGCAATGACACTGGTGGATCCATGTGTGGTTCATGGGAAGAACAGACATGCGATGACACTGGGTGGATCCATGTGTGGTTTGTGAGAAGAACACACATGCAATGACACTGGTGGATCCATGTGTGGTTCATGGGAAGAACACACATGCAATGACTCTGGTGATATGTGGTTTGTGAAAAGAACAAACATGCAATGACTCTAGCTGTGGTTAATGAGAAGAGTAGACATGCAATGACACCGGTGGATCCAGGTGTGGTTTGTGAGAAGAACACACATGCAATGACTCTGGGTGTGGTTCATGGTATGGTTTGTAAGAAGAACACACATGCAATGACTCTAGCTGTCGTTCATGAAAAGAGCACGCATGCGATGACTCTAGTTGTGGTTCATGGGAAGAGCAGACATACAATGACACTGGTGGATCCATGTGTGGTTCATGGGAAGAACACACATGCAATGCCACTGGTGGATCCATGTGTGCTCTGTGGGAAGAACACACATGCAATGACACTGGTGGATCCATGTGTGGTTCATGGGAAGAACACACATGCAATGACACCGGTGATATGTGGTTTGTGAGAAGAACACACATGCAATGACTCTAGTTGTGGTTCATGAAAAGAGAAGACATGCAATGACACTGGTGGATCCATGTGTGGTTCATGGGAAGAACACACATGAAATGACACTAGGTGTGGTTCATGATATGGTCTGTGAGAAGAACACACATGCAATGACTCTAGCTGTGGTTCATGAAAAGAGCAGACATGCGATGACTCTAACTGTGGTTCATGAAAAGAGCAGACCTGTGATGCCACCGGTGGATATATGTGTGGTCTATGAGAGGAACACACATGCAATTACACCGATGGATCCGTACGTGGTTTGTGAGAATAACACACATGCAATGACACTAGTGGATCCATGTGTGGTTCATGGGAAGAACACACATGCAATGACACAGGTGATATGTGGTCTGTGACAAGAACACACATACAATCACTCTGGTGATATGTGGTTTGTGAAAAGAACACACATGCAATGACTCTAGTTGTGGTTCATGAAAAGAGTAGACATTCAATGACACCGGTGGATCCATGTGGGGTTAATGAGAAGAACACACATGCAATGACACTGGGTGTGGTTCATGATATGGTTTGTGAGAAGAACACACATGCAATGACACTGGTGGATCCATGTCTGGTGTATGGGAAGAACACACATGCAATGACACTGGTGGATCCATGTGTGGTTCATGGGAAGAACACACATGCAATGACACCGGTGATATGTGGTTTGTGAGAAGAACACAGATGCAATGACTCGAGCTGTGGTTCATGAAAAGAGCAGACATTCAATGACACTGGTGTATCCATGTGTGGTTCATGGGAAGAACACACATGCGATGACTCTGGTGGATCCATGTGTGGTCTACGGGAAGAACACACATGCAATGACACTGGGTGGATCCATGTGTGGTCTGTGGGAAGAGCACACATGCAATGACACCGGTGATATGTGGTTTGTGAGAAGAAAACACATGCAATGACTCTAGCTATGGTTCATGAAAAGAGCATACATGCAATAACACTGGTGGATCCATGTGGGGTTAATGAGAAGAACACACATGAAATGACACTGGGTGTGGTTCATGATATGGTTTGTGAGAAGAACACACATGCAATGACACTGGGTGTGGTTCATGATATGGTTTATGAGAAGAACACAAATGCAATGACACTGGTGGATCCATGTGTGGTCTTTGGGAAGAACACACATACAATGACACTGGTGATATGTGGTTTGTGAGGAGAACACATATCCAATGACTCTAGCTGTGGTTCATGAAAAGAGCAAACATGCAATGACACTGGTGGATCCATGTGTGGTTCATGGGAAGAACAGACATGCGATGACACTGGGTGGATCCATGTGTGGTTTGTGAGAAGAACACACATGCAATGACACTGGTGGATCCATGTATGGTTCATGGGAAGAACACACATGCAATGACTCTGGTGATATGTGGTTTGTGAAAAGAACAAACATGCAATGACTCTAGCTGTGGTTAATGAGAAGAGTAGACATGCAATGACACCGGTGGATCCAGGTGTGGTTTGTGAGAAGAACACACATGCAATGACTCTGGGTGTGGTTCATGGTATGGTTTGTAAGAAGAACACACATGCAATGACTCTAGCTGTCGTTCATGAAAAGAGCACGCATGCGATGACTCTAGCTGTGGTTCATGGGAAGAGCAGACATACAATGACACTGGTGGATCCATGTGTGGTTCATGGGAAGAACACACATGCAATGACACTGGTGGATCGATGTGTGCTCTGTGGGAAGAACACACATGCAATGACACTGGTGGATCCATGTGTGGTTAATGGGAAGAACACACATGCAATGACACCGGTGATATGTGGTTTGTGAGAAGAACACACATGCAATGACTCTAGCTGTGGTTCATGAAAAGAGAAGACATGCAATGACACTGGTGGATCCATGTATGGTTCATGGGAAGAACACACATGAAATGACACTAGGTGTGGTTCATGATATGGTCTGTGAGAAGAACACACATGCAATGACTCTAGCTGTGGTTCATGAAAAGAGCAGACATGCGATGACTCTAACTGTGGTTCATGAAAAGAGCAGACCTGTGATGCCACCGGTGGATATATGTGTGGTCTATGAGAGGAACACACATGCAATTACACCTATGGATCCTTACGTGGTTTGTGAGAATAACACACATGCAATGACAATGGTGGATCCATGTGTGGTTCATGGGAAGAACACACATGCAATGACACAGGTGATATGTGGTCTGTGACAAGAACACACATGCAATGACTCTGGTGATATGTGGTTTGTGAAAAGAACACACATGCAATGACTCTAGCTGTGGTTCATGAAAAGAGTAGACATTCAATGACACCGGTGGATCCATGTTTGGTTAATGAGAAGAACACACATGCAATGACACTGGGTGTGGTTCATGATATGGTTTGTGAGAAGAACACACATGCAATGACACTGGTGGATCCATGTCTGGTGTATGGGAAGAACACACATGCAATGACACTGGTGGATCCATGTGTGGTTCATGGGAAGAACACACATGCAATGACACCGGTGATATGTGGTTTGTGAGAAGAACACACATCCAATGACTCGAGCTGTGGTTCATGAAAAGAGCAGACATTCAATGACACTGGTGTATCCATGTGTGGTTCATGGGAAGAACACACATGCGATGACTCTGGTGGATCCATGTGTGGTCTATGGGAAGAACACACATGCAATGACACTGGGTGGATCCATGTGTGGTCTGTGGGAAGAACACACATGCAATGACTCTGGTGATATGTGGTTTCTGAAAAGAACATACATGCAATGACTCTAGCTGTGGTTAATGAAAAGAGCAGACATGCAATGACACCGGTGGATCCATGTGGGGTTAATGAGAAGAACACACATGCAATGACACTTGGTGTGGTTCATGATATGGTTTGTGAGAATAACACACATGCAATGACACAGGTGGATCCATGTGTGGTTTGTGAGAAGAACACACATGCAATGACACTCGGTGTGGTTCATGATATGGTTTGTGAGAAGAACACACATGCAATGACACTGGTGGATCCATGTGTGGTCTTGGGGAAGAACACACATGCAATGACACTGGTGATATGTGGTCTGTGAGAAGAGCACACATCCAATGACTCTAGCTGTGGTTCATGAAAAGAGCAGACATGCAATGACACTGGTGGATCCATGTGTGGTTCATGGGAAGAGCAGACATGCGATGACACTGGGTGGATCCATGTGTGGTTTGTGAGAAGAACACACATGCAATGACACTGGTGGATCCATGTGTGGTTCATGGGAAGAACACACATGCAATGACTCTGGTGGATCCATGTGTGGTTTGTGAAAAGAACAGACATGCAATGACTCTAGCTGTGGTTAATGAGAAGAGCAGACATGCAATGACACCGGTGGATCCATGTGTGGTTTGTGAGAAGAACACACATGCAATGACACTGGGTGTGGTTCATGATATGGTTTGTAAGAAGAACACACATGCAATGACTCTAGCTGTGGTTCATGAAAAGAGCACGCATGCGATGACTCTAGCTGTGGTTCATGGGAAGAGCAGACATACAATGACACTGGTGGATCCATGTGTGGTTCATGGGAAGAACACACATGCAATGACACTGGTGGATCCATGTGTGGTCTGTGGGAAGAACACACATGCAATGACACCGGTGGATCCATGTGTGGTTCATGGGAAGAACACACATGCAATGACACCGATGATATGTGGTTTGTGAGAAGAACACACATGCAATGACTAGCTGTGGTTCATGAAAAGAGCAGACATGCAATGACACCAGGGGATCCATGTGTGGTTCATGGGAAGAACATACATGCAATGACACTAGGTGTGGTTCGTGATATGGTCTGTGAGAAGAACACACATGCAATGACACTAGGTGTGGTTCGTGATATGGTCTAAGAGAAGAACACACATGCAATGACTCTAGCTGTGGTTCATGAAAAGAGCAGACATGCGATGACTCTAACTGTGGTTCATGAAAAGAGCAGACATGCGATGCCACCGGTGGATCCATGTGTGGTCTATGAGAGGAACACACATGCAATTACACCGGTGGATACTTACGTGGTATGTGAGAATAAAACACATGCAATAACACCGGTGATATGTGGTTTGTGAGAATAACACACATGCAATGACTCTAGTGGTTCATGAAAAGAGCAGACATGCAATAACACTGGTGGATCCATGTGGGGTAAATGAGTAGAACACACATGCAATGACACTGGGTGTGGTTCATGATATGGTTTGTGAGAAGAACACACATGCAATGACACTGGTGGATCCATGTGTGGTCTATGAGAAGAACACACATGCAATGACACTAAGTGTGGTTCATGATATGGTTTGTGAGAAGAACACACATGCAATGACACTAGTGGATCCATGTGTGGTCTTTGGGAAGAACACACATGCAATGGCACTGGTGATATGTGGTCTGTGAGGAGAACACACATCCAATGACAATAGCTGTGGTTCATGAAAAGGGCAGACATGCAATGACACTGGTGGATCCATGTGTGGTTCATGGGAAGAACAGACATGCGATGACACTGGGTGGATCCATGTTTGGTTTGTGAGAAGATCACACATGCAATGACACTGGTGGATCCATGTGTGGTTCATGGGAAGAACACACATGCAATGACTCTGGTGATATGTGGTTTGTGAAAAGAACAGACATGCAATGACTCTAGCTGTGGTTAATGAGAAGAGCAGACATGCAATGACATCGGTGGATCCATGTGTGGTTTGTGAGAAGAACACACATGCAACGACACTGGGTGTGGTTCATGATATGGTTTGTAAGAAGAACACACATGCAATGACTCTAGCCGTGGTTCATGAAAAGAGCACGCATGCGATGAATCTAGCTGTGGTTCATGGGAAGAGCATACATACAATGACTCTGGTGGATCCATGTGTGATTCATGGGAAGAACACACACGCAATGACTCTAGCTGTGGTTAATGAAAAGAGCAGACATGCAATGACACCGGTGGATCCATGTGGGGTTAATGAGAAGAACACACATGCAATGACACTTGGTGTGGTTCATGATATGGTTTGTGAGAAGAACACACATGCAATGACACTGGTGGATCCATGTGTGGTCTGTGAGAAGAACACACATGCAATGACACTGGGTGTGGTTCATGATATGGTTTGTGAGAAGAACACACATGCAATGACACTGGTGGATCCATGTGTGGTCTTGGGGAAGAACACACATGCAATGACACTGGTGATATGTGGTCTGTGAGAAGAGCACACATCCAATGACTCTAGCTGTGGTTCATGAAAAGAGTAGACATGCAATGACACTGGTGGATCCATGTGTGGTTCATGGGAAGAGCAGACATGTGATGACACTGGGTGGATCCATGTGTGGTTTGTGAGAAGAACACACATGCAATGACACTGGTGGATCCATGTGTGGTTCATGGGAAGAACACACATGCAATGACTCTGGTGGATCCATGTGTGGTTTGTGAAAAGAATAGAGATGCAATGACTCTAGCTGTGGTTAATGAGAAGAGCAGACATGCAATGACACCGGTGGATCCATGTGTGGTTTGTGAGAACAACACACATGCAATGACACTGGGTGTGGTTCATGATATGGTTTGTAAGAAGAACACACATGCAATGACTCTAGCTGTGGTTCATGAAAATAGCACGCATGCGATGACTCTAGCTGTGGTTCATGGGAAGAGCAGACATACAATGACACTGGTGGATCCATGTGTGGTTCATGGGAAGAACAAACATGCAATGACACTGGTGGATCCATGTGTGGTCTGTGGGAAGAACACACATGCAATGACACCGGTGGATCCATGTGTGGTTCATGGGAAGAACACACATGCAATGATACCGATGATATGTGGTTTGTGAGAAGAACACACATGCAATGAATCTAGCTGTGGTTCATGAAAAGAGTAGACATGCAATGACACCAGGGGATCCATGTGTGGTTCATGGGAAGAACACACATGTAATGACACTAGGTGTGGTTCGTGATATGGTCTGTGAGAAGAACACACATGCAATGACACTAGGTGTGGTTCGTGATATGGTCTGTGAGAAGAACACACATGCAATGACTCTAGTTGTGGTTCATGAAAAGAGCAGACATGCGATGACTCTAACTGTGGTTCATGAAAAGAGCAGACATGCGATGCCACCGGTGGATCCATGTGTGGTCTATGAGAGGAACACACATGCAATTACACCGGTGGATACTTACGTGGTATGTGAGAATAACACACATGCAATGACACCGGTGATATGTGGTTTGTGAGAAGAACACACATGCAATGACTCTAGTGGTTCATGAAAAGAGCAGACATGCAATAACACTGGTGGATCCATGTGGGGTAAATGAGTAGAACACACATGCAATGACACTGGGTGTGGTTCATGATATGGTTTGTGAGAAGAACACACATGCAATGACAATGGTGGATCCATGTGTGGTCTATGAGAAGAACACACATGCAATGACACTAAGTGTGGTTCATGATATGGTTTGTGAGAAGAACACACATGCAATGACACTGGTGGATCCATGTGTGGTCTTTGGGAAGAACACACATGCAATGGCACTGGTGATATGTGGTCTGTGATGAGAACACACATCCAATGACAATAGCTGTGGTTCATGAAAAGGGCAGACATGCAATGACACTGGTGGATCCATGTGTGGTTCATGGGAAGAACAGACATGCGATGACACTGGGTGGATCCATGTGTGGTTTGTGAGAAGATCACACATGCAATGACACTGGTGGATCCATGTGTGGTTCATGGGAAGAACACACATGCAATGACTCTGGTGATATGTGGTTTGTGAAAAGAACAGACATGCAATGACTCTAGCTGTGGTTAATGAGAAGAGGAGACATGCAATGACATCGGTGGATCCATGTGTGGTTTGTGAGAAGAACACACATGCAACGACACTGGGTGTGGTTCATGATATGGTTTGTAAGAAGAACACACATGCAATGAATCTAGCCGTGGTTCATGAAAAGAGCACGCATGCGATGAATCTAGCTGTGGTTCATGGGAAGAGCAGACATACAATGACTCTGGTGGATCCATGTGTGATTCATGGGAAGAACACACATGCAATGACTCTAGCTGTGGTTCATGAAAAGAGCAGACTTGCAATGACACTGGTGGATCCATGTGTGGTTCATGGGAAGAACACACATGCAATGACACCGGTGATATGTGGTTTGGAGAAGAACACACATGCAATGACTCGAGCTGTGTTTCATGAAAAGAGCAGACATTCAATGACACTGGTGTATCCATGTGTGGTTCATGGGAAGAACACACATGCGATGACTCTGGTGGATCCATGTGTGGTCTATGGGAAGAACACACATGCAATGACACTGGGTGGATCCATGTGTGGTCTGTGGGAAGAACACACATGCAATGACTCTGGTGATATGTGGTTTCTGAAAAGAACACACATGCAATGACTCTAGCTGTGGTTAATGAAAAGAGCAGACATGCAATGACACCGGTGGATCCATGTGGGTTTAATGAGAAGAACACACATGCAATGACACTTGGTGTGGTTCATGATATGGTTTGTGAGAAGAACACACATGCAATGACACTGGTGGATCCATGTGTGGTCTGTGAGAAGAACACACATGCAATGACACTGGGTGTGGTTCATGATATGGTTTGTGAGAAGAACACACATGCAATGACACTGGTGGATCCATGTGTGGTCTTGGGGAAGAACACACATGCAATGACACTGGTGATATGTGGTCTGTGAGAAGAGCACACATCCAATGACTCTAGCTGTGGTTCATGAAAAGAGTAGACATGCAATGACACTGGTGGATCCATGTGTGGTTCATGGGAAGAGCAGACATGCGATGACACTGGGTGGATCCATGTGTGGTTTGTGAGAAGAACACACATGCAATGACACTGGTGGATCCATGTGTGGTTCATGGGAAGAACACACATGCAATGACTCTGGTGGATCCATGTGTGGTTTGTGAAAAGAATAGACATGCAATGACTCTAGCTGTGGTTAATGAGAAGAGCAGACATGCAATGACACCGGTGGATCCATGTGTGGTTTGTGAGAACAACACACATGCAATGACACTGGGTGTGGTTCATGATATGGTTTGTAAGAAGAACACACATGCAATGACTCTAGCTGTGGTTCATGAAAATAGCACGCATGCGATGACTCTAGTTGTGGTTCATGGGAAGAGCAGACATACAATGACACTGGTGGATCCATGTGTGGTTCATGGGAAGAACAAACATGCAATGACACTGGTGGATCCATGTGTGGTCTGTGGGAAGAACACACATGCAATGACACCGGTGGATCCATGTGTGGTTCATGGGAAGAACACACATGCAATGATACCGATGATATGTGGTTTGTGAGAAGAACACACATGCAATGAATCTAGCTGTGGTTCATGAAAAGAGCAGACATGCAATGGCACCAGGGGATCCATGTGTGGTTCATGGGAAGAACACACATGCAATGACACTAGGTGTGGTTCGTGATATGGTCTGTGAGAAGAACACACATGCAATGACACTAGGTGTGGTTCGTGATATGGTCTGTGAGAAGAACACAGATGCAATGACTCTAGCTGTGGTTCATGAAAAGAGCAGACATGCGATGACTCTAACTGTGGTTCATGAAAAGAGCAGACATGCGATGCCACCGGTGGATCCATGTGTGGTCTATGAGAGGAACACACATGCAATTACACCGGTGGATACTTACGTGGTATGTGAGAATAACACACATGCAATGACACCGGTGATATGTGGTTTGTGAGAAGAACACACATGCAATGACTCTAGTGGTTCATGAAAAGAGCAGACATGCAATAACACTGGTGGATCCATGTGGGGTAAATGAGTAGAACACACATGCAATGACACTGGGTGTGGTTCATGATATGGTTTGTGAGAAGAACACACATGCAATGACACTGGTGGATCCATGTGTGGTCTATGAGAAGAACACACATGCAATGACACTAAGTGTGGTTCATGATATGGTTTGTGAGAAGAACACACATGCAATGACACTGGTGGATCCATGTGTGGTCTTTGGGAAGAACACACATGCAATGGCACTGGTGATATGTGGTCTGTGATGAGAACACACATCCAATGACAATAGCTGTGGTTCATGAAAAGGGCAGACATGCAATGACACTGGTGGATCCATGTGTGGTTCATGGGAAGAACAGACATGCGATGACACTGGGTGGATCCATGTGTGGTTTGTGAGAAGATCACACATGCAATGACACTGGTGGATCCATGTGTGGTTCATGGGAAGAACACACATGCAATGACTCTGGTGATATGTGGTTTGGGAAAAGAACAGACATGCAATGACTCTAGCTGTGGTTAATGAGAAGAGCAGACATGCAATGACATCGGTGGATCCATGTGTGGTTTGTGAGAAGAACACACATGCAACGACACTGGGTGTGGTTCATGATATGGTTTGTAAGAAGAACACACATGCAATGAATCTACCCGTGGTTCATGAAAAGAGCACGCATGCGATGAATCTAGCTGTGGTTCATGGGAAGAGCAGACATACAATGACTCTGGTGGATCCATGTGTGATTCATGGGAAGAACACACATGCAATGACTCTAGCTGTGGTTCATGAAAAGAGCAGACATGCAATGACACTGGTGGATCCATGTGTGGTTCATGGGAAGAACACACATGAAATGACACTAGGTGTGGTTCATGATATGGTCTGTGAGAAGAACACACATGCAATGACTCTAGCTGTGGTTCATGAAAAGAGCAGACATGCGATGACTCTAACTATGGTTCATGAAAAGAGCAGACCTGTGATGCCACCGGTGGATATATGTGTGGTCTATGAGAGGAACACACATGCAATTACACCGATGGATCCTTACGTGGTTTGTGAGAATAACACACATGCAATGACACTGGTGGATCCATGTGTGGTTCATGGGAAGAACACACATGCAATGACACGGGTGATATGTGGTCTGTGACAAGAACACACATGCAATGACTCTGGTGATATGTGGTTTGTGAAAAGAACACACATGCAATGACTCTAGCTGTGGTTCATGAAAAGAGTAGACATTCAATGACACCGGTGCATCCATGTTTGGTTAATGAGAAGAACACACATGCAATGACACTGGGTGTGGTTCATGATATGGTTTGTGAGAAGAACACACATGCAATGACACTGGTGGATCCATGTCTGGTGTATGGGAAGAACACACATGCAATGACACTGGTGGATCCATGTGTGGTTCATGGGAAGAACACACATGCAATGACACCGGTGATATATGGTTTGTGAGAAGAACACACATGCAATGACTCGAGCTGTGTTTCATGAAAAGAGCAGACATTCAATGACACTGGTGTATCCATGTGTGGTTCATGGGAAGAACACACATGCGATGACTCTGGTGGATCCATGTGTGGTCTATGGGAAGAACACACATGCAATGACACTGGGTGGATCCATGTGTGGTCTGTGGGAAGAACACACATGCAATGATTCTGGTGATATGTGGTTTCTGAAAAGAATACACATGCAATGACTCTAGCTGTGGTTAATGAAAAGAGCAGACATGCAATGACACCGGTGGATCCATGTGGGGTTAATGAGAAGAACACACATGCAATGACACTTGGTGTGGTTCATGATATGGTTTGTGAGAAGAACACACATGCAATGACACTGGTGGATCCATGTGTGGTCTGTGAGAAGAACACACATGCAATGACACTGGGTGTGGTTCATGATATGGTTTGTGAGAAGAACACACATGCAATGACACTGGTGGATCCATGTGTGGTCTTGGGGAAGAACACACATGCAATGACACTGGTGATATGTGGTCTGTGAGAAGAGCACACATCCAATGACTCTAGCTGTGGTTCATGAAAAGAGTAGACATGCAATGACACTGGTGGATCCATGTGTGGTTCATGGGAAGAGCAGACATGCGATGACACTGGGTGGATCCATGTGTGGTTTGTGAGAAGAACACACATGCAATGACACTGGTGGATCCATGTGTGGTTCATGGGAAGAACACACATGCAATGACTCTGGTGGATCCATGTGTGGTTTGTGAAAAGAATAGACATGCAATGACTCTAGCTGTGGTTAATGAGAAGAGCAGACATGCAATGACACCGGTGGATCCATGTGTGGTTTGTGAGAACAACACACATGCAATGACACTGGGTGTGGTTCATGATATGGTTTGTAAGAAGAACACACATGCAATGACTCTAGCTGTGGTTCATGAAAATAGCACGCATGCGATGACTCTAGCTGTGGTTCATGGGAAGAGCAGACATACAATGACACTGGTGGATCCATGTGTGGTTCATGGGAAGAACAAACATGCAATGACACTGGTGGATCCATGTGTGGTCTGTGGGAAGAACACACATGCAATGACACCGGTGGATCCATGTGTGGTTCATGGGAAGAACACACATGCAATGATACCGATGATATGTGGTTTGTGAGAAGAACACACATGCAATGAATCTAGCTGTGGTTCATGAAAAGAGTAGACATGCAATGACACCAGGGGATCCATGTGTGGTTCATGGGAAGAACACACATGTAATGACACTAGGTGTGGTTCGTGATATGGTCTGTGAGAAGAACACACATGCAATGACACTAGGTGTGGTTCGTGATATGGTCTGTGAGAAGAACACACATGCAATGACTCTAGTTGTGGTTCATGAAAAGAGCAGACATGCGATGACTCTAACTGTGGTTCATGAAAAGAGCAGACATGCGATGCCACCGGTGGATCCATGTGTGGTCTATGAGAGGAACACACATGCAATTACACCGGTGGATACTTACGTGGTATGTGAGAATAACACACATGCAATGACACCGGTGATATGTGGTTTGTGAGAAGAACACACATGCAATGACTCTAGTGGTTCATGAAAAGAGCAGACATGCAATAACACTGGTGGATCCATGTGGGGTAAATGAGTAGAACACACATGCAATGACACTGGGTGTGGTTCATGATATAGTTTGTGAGAAGAACACACATGCAATGACAATGGTGGATCCATGTGTGGTCTATGAGAAGAACACACATGCAATGACACTAAGTGTGGTTCATGATATGGTTTGTGAGAAGAACACACATGCAATGACACTGGTGGATCCATGTGTGGTCTTTGGGAAGAACACACATGCAATGGCACTGGTGATATGTGGTCTGTGATGAGAACACACATCCAATGACAATAGCTGTGGTTCATGAAAAGGGCAGACATGCAATGACACTGGTGGATCCATGTGTGGTTCATGGGAAGAACAGACATGCGATGACACTGGGTGGATCCATGTGTGGTTTGTGAGAAGATCACACATGCAATGACACTGGTGGATCCATGTGTGGTTCATGGGAAGAACACACATGCAATGACTCTGGTGATATGTGGTTTGTGAAAAGAACAGACATGCAATGACTCTAGCTGTGGTTAATGAGAAGAGGAGACATGCAATGACATCGGTGGATCCATGTGTGGTTTGTGAGAAGAACACACATGCAACGACACTGGGTGTGGTTCATGATATGGTTTGTAAGAAGAACACACATGCAATGAATCTAGCCGTGGTTCATGAAAAGAGCACGCATGCGATGAATCTAGCTGTGGTTCATGGGAAGAGCAGACATACAATGACTCTGGTGGATCCATGTGTGATTCATGGGAAGAACACACATGCAATGACTCTAGCTGTGGTTCATGAAAAGAGCAGACTTGCAATGACACTGGTGGATCCATGTGTGGTTCCTGGGAAGAACACACAGGAAATTACACTGGGTGTGGTTCATGATATGGTCTGTGAGAAGAAGACACATGCAATGACTCTAGCTGTGGTTCATGAAAAGAGCAGACATGCGATGACTCTAACTGTGGTTGATGAAAAGAGCAGACCTGTGATGCCACCGGTGGATATATGTGTGGTCTATGAGAGGAACACACATGCAATTACACCGGTGGATCCTTACGTGGTTTGTGAGAATAACACAGATGCAATGACACTGGTGGATCCATGTGTGGTTCATGGGAAGAACACACATGCAATGACACAGGTGATATGTGGTCTGTGAGAAGAACACACATGCAATGACTCTGGTGATATGTGGTTTGTGAAAAGAACACACATGCAATGACTCTAGCTGTGGTTCATGAAAAGAGTAGACATGCAATGACACCGGTGGATCCAAGTGGGGTTAATGCGAAGAACACACATGCAATGACACTTGGTGTGGTTCATGATATGGTTTGTGATAAGAACACACATGCAATGACACTGGTGGATCCATGTGTGGTTCATGGGAAGAACACACATGCAATGACACCGGTGATATGTGGTTTGGAGAAGAACACACATGCAATGACTCGAGCTGTGTTTCATGAAAAGAGCAGACATTCAATGACACTGGTGTATCCATGTGTGGTTCATGGGAAGAACACACATGCGATGACTCTGGTGGATCCATGTGTGGTCTATGGGAAGAACACACATGCAATGACACTGGGTGGATCCATGTGTGGTCTGTGGGAAGAACACACATGCAATGACTCTGGTGATATGTGGTTTCTGAAAAGAACACACATGCAATGACTCTAGCTGTGGTTAATGAAAAGAGCAGACATGCAATGACACCGGTGGATCCATGTGGGTTTAATGAGAAGAACACACATGCAATGACACTTGGTGTGGTTCATGATATGGTTTGTGAGAAGAACACACATGCAATGACACTGGTGGATCCATGTGTGGTCTGTGAGAAGAACACACATGCAATGACACTGGGTGTGGTTCATGATATGGTTTGTGAGAAGAACACACATGCAATGACACTGGTGGATCCATGTGTGGTCTTGGGGAAGAACACACATGCAATGACACTGGTGATATGTGGTCTGTGAGAAGAGCACACATCCAATGACTCTAGCTGTGGTTCATGAAAAGAGTAGACATGCAATGACACTGGTGGATCCATGTGTGGTTCATGGGAAGAGCAGACATGCGATGACACTGGGTGGATCCATGTGTGGTTTGTGAGAAGAACACACATGCAATGACACTGGTGGATCCATGTGTGGTTCATGGGAAGAACACACATGCAATGACTCTGGTGGATCCATGTGTGGTTTGTGAAAAGAATAGACATGCAATGACTCTAGCTGTGGTTAATGAGAAGAGCAGACATGCAATGACACCGGTGGATCCATGTGTGGTTTGTGAGAACAACACACATGCAATGACACTGGGTGTGGTTCATGATATGGTTTGTAAGAAGAACACACATGCAATGACTCTAGCTGTGGTTCATGAAAATAGCACGCATGCGATGACTCTAGTTGTGGTTCATGGGAAGAGCAGACATACAATGACACTGGTGGATCCATGTGTGGTTCATGGGAAGAACAAACATGCAATGACACTGGTGGATCCATGTGTGGTCTGTGGGAAGAACACACATGCAATGACACCGGTGGATCCATGTGTGGTTCATGGGAAGAACACACATGCAATGATACCGATGATATGTGGTTTGTGAGAAGAACACACATGCAATGAATCTAGCTGTGGTTCATGAAAAGAGCAGACATGCAATGGCACCAGGGGATCCATGTGTGGTTCATGGGAAGAACACACATGCAATGACACTAGGTGTGGTTCGTGATATGGTCTGTGAGAAGAACACACATGCAATGACACTAGGTGTGGTTCGTGATATGGTCTGTGAGAAGAACACAGATGCAATGACTCTAGCTGTGGTTCATGAAAAGAGCAGACATGCGATGACTCTAACTGTGGTTCATGAAAAGAGCAGACATGCGATGCCACCGGTGGATCCATGTGTGGTCTATGAGAGGAACACACATGCAATTACACCGGTGGATACTTACGTGGTATGTGAGAATAACACACATGCAATGACACCGGTGATATGTGGTTTGTGAGAAGAACACACATGCAATGACTCTAGTGGTTCATGAAAAGAGCAGACATGCAATAACACTGGTGGATCCATGTGGGGTAAATGAGTAGAACACACATGCAATGACACTGGGTGTGGTTCATGATATGGTTTGTGAGAAGAACACACATGCAATGACACTGGTGGATCCATGTGTGGTCTATGAGAAGAACACACATGCAATGACACTAAGTGTGGTTCATGATATGGTTTGTGAGAAGAACACACATGCAATGACACTGGTGGATCCATGTGTGGTCTTTGGGAAGAACACACATGCAATGGCACTGGTGATATGTGGTCTGTGATGAGAACACACATCCAATGACAATAGCTGTGGTTCATGAAAAGGGCAGACATGCAATGACACTGGTGGATCCATGTGTGGTTCATGGGAAGAACAGACATGCGATGACACTGGGTGGATCCATGTGTGGTTTGTGAGAAGATCACACATGCAATGACACTGGTGGATCCATGTGTGGTTCATGGGAAGAACACACATGCAATGACTCTGGTGATATGTGGTTTGGGAAAAGAACAGACATGCAATGACTCTAGCTGTGGTTAATGAGAAGAGCAGACATGCAATGACATCGGTGGATCCATGTGTGGTTTGTGAGAAGAACACACATGCAACGACACTGGGTGTGGTTCATGATATGGTTTGTAAGAAGAACACACATGCAATGAATCTAGCCGTGGTTCATGAAAAGAGCACGCATGCGATGAATCTAGCTGTGGTTCATGGGAAGAGCAGACATACAATGACTCTGGTGGATCCATGTGTGATTCATGGGAAGAACACACATGCAATGACTCTAGCTGTGGTTCATGAAAAGAGCAGACTTGCACTGACACTGGTGGATCCATGTGTGGTTCATGGGAAGAACACACATGAAATTACACTGGGTGTGGTTCATGATATGGTCTGTGAGAAGAATACACATGCAATGACTCTAGCTGTGGTTCATGAAAAGAGCAGACATGCGATGACTCTAACTGTGGTTGATGAAAAGAGCAGACCTGTGATGCCACCGGTGGATATATGTGTGGTCTATGAGAGGAACACACATGCAATTACCCCGGTGGATCCTTACGTGGTTTGTGAGAATAACACAGATGCAATGACACTGGTGGATCCATGTGTGGTTCATGGGAAGAACACACATGCAATGACACAGGTGATATGTGGTCTGTGAGAAGAACACACATGCAATGACTCTGGTGATATGTGGTTTGTGAAAAGAACACACATGCAATGACTCTAGCTGTGGTTCATGAAAAGAGTAGACATGCAATGACACCGGTGGATCCAAGTGGGGTTAATGCAAAGAACACACATGCAATGACACTTGGTGTGGTTCATGATATGGTTTGTGATAAGAACACACATGCAATGACACTGGTGGATCCATGTCTGGTCTTGGGGAAGAACACACATGCAATGGCACTGGTGATATGTGGTCTGTGAGAAGAACACACATCCAATGACTCTAGCTGTGGTTCATGAAAAGAGCAGACATGCAATGACACTGGTGGATCCATGTGTGGTTCATGGGAAGAGAAGACATGCGATGACACTGGGTGGATCCATGTGTGTTTTGTGAGAAGAACACACATGCAGTGACACTGGTGGATCCATGTGTGGTTCATGGGAAGAGCAGACATGCAATGACACCGGTGGATCCATGTGGGGTTAATGAGAAGAACACACATGCAATGACACTGGGTGTGGTTCATGATATGGTTTGTGAGAAGAACACACATGCAATAACACTAGTGGATCCATGTCTGGTGTATGGGAAGAACATACATGCAATGACACTGGTGGATCCATGTGTGGTTCATGGGAAGAACACACATGCAATGACACCGGTGATATGTGGTTTGTGAGAAGAACACACATGCAATGACTCGAGCTATGGTTCATGAAAAGAGCAGACATTCAATGACACTGGTGTATCCATGTGTGGTTCATGGAAAGAACACACATGCAATGACTCTGGTGGATCCATGTGTGGTCTGTGGGAAGAACACGCTTGCAATGACACTGGGTGGATCTATGTGTGGTCTGTGGGAAGAACACACATGCAATGACACTAGTGATATGTGGTCTGTGAGAAGAACACACATGCAATGACTCTGGTGATATGTGGTTTGTGAAAAGAACACACATGCAATGACTCTAAATGTGGTTAATGAAAAGAGCAGACATGCAATGACACCGGTGGATCCATGTGGGGTTAATGAGAAGAACACACATGCAATGAAACTTGGTGTGGTTCATGATATGGTTTGTGAGAAGAACACACATGCAATGACACTGGTGGATCCATGTGTGCTCCGTGAGAAGAACACACATGCAATGACACTTGGTGTGGTTCATGATATGGTTTGTGAGAAGAACACACATGCAATGACACTGGTGGATCCATGTGTGGTCTTGGGGAAGAAGACACATGCAATGACACTGGTGATATGTGGTCTGTGAGAAGAACACACATCCAATGACTCTAGCTGTGGTTCATGAAAAGAGCAGACATGCAATGACACTAGTGGATCCATGTGTGGTTCATGGGAAGAGTAGACATGTGATGACACTAGGTGGATCCATGTGTGGTTTGTGAGAAGAACACACATGCAATGACACTGGTGGATCCATGTGGTTAATGACACTGGTGGATCCATGTGTGGTTCATGGGAAGAACACACATGCAATGACACTGGTGGATCCATGTGTGGTCTGTGGGAAGAACACACATGCAATGACACTGGTGGATCCATGTGTGGTTCATGGGAAGAACACACATGCAAGGACACAGATGATATGTGGTTTGTGAGAAGAACACACATGCAATGACTCTAGCTGTAGTTCATGAAAAGAGCAGACATGCAATGACACCGGGGGATCCATGTGTGGTTAATGGGAAGAACACACATGCAACGACACTAGGTGTGGTTCGTGATATGGTCTATGAGAAGAACACACATGCAATGACAGTAGGTGTGGTTCATGATATGGTCTGTGAGAAGAACACACATGCAATGACTCTAGCTGTGGTTCATGAAAAGAGCAGACACTCGATGACTCTAACTATGGTTCATGAAAAGAGCAGACCTACGATGCCACCGGTGGATCCATGTGTGGTCTATGAGAGGAACACACATGCAATTACACCGGTGGATCCGTACGTGGTATGTGAGAATAACACACATGCAATGACACCGGTGATATGTGGTTTGTGAGAAGAACACACATGCAATGACACTCGTGGATCCATGTGTGGTCTGTGAGAAGAACACACATGCAATGACACTGGGTGTGGTTCATGATATGGTTTGTGAGAAGAACACACATGCAATGACACTGGTGGATCCATGTGTGGTCTTTGTTAAGAACACACATGCAATGGCACTCGTGATATGTGGTCTGTGAGGAGAACACACATCCAATGACTCTAGCTGTGGTTCATGAAAAGAGGAGACATGCAATGACACTGGTGGATCCATGTGTGGTTCATGGGAAGAACAGACATGCGATGACACTGGGTGGATCCATGTGTGGTTTGTGAGAAGATCACACATGCAATGACACTGGCGGATCCATGTGTGGTTCATGGGAAGAACACACATGCAATGACTCTGGTGATATGTGGTTTGTGAAAAGAACAGACATGCAATGACTCTAGCTGTGGTTAATGAGAAGAGAAGACATGCAATGACACCGGTGGATCCATGTGTGGTTTGTGAGAAGAATACACATGCAATGACACTGGGTGTGGTTCATGATATAGTTTGTAAGAAGAACACACATGCAATGACTCTAGCCGTGGTTCATGAAATGAGCACGCATGCGATGACTCTAGCTGTGGTTCATGGGAAGAGCAGACATACAATGACTATGGTGGATCCATGTGTGGTTCATGGGAAGAACACACATGCAATGACACTAGTGGATCCATGTGTGGTCTGTGGGAAGAACACACATGTAATGACTCTAGTTGTGGTTCATGAAAAGAGCAGACATGCAATGACACTGGTGGATCCATGTCTGGTTAATGGGAAGAACACACATGAAATGACAGTGGGTGTGGTTCATGATATGGTCTGTGAGAAGAACACACATGCAATGACTCTAGCTGTGGTTTAATGAAAAGAGCAGACATGCGATGACTCTAACTGTGGTTGATGAAAAGAGCAGACCTGTGATGCCACCGGTGGATATATGTGTGGTCCATAAGAGGAACACACATGCAATTACACCGGTGGATCCTTACGTGGTTTGTGAGAATAACACACATGCAATGACACTGGTGGATCCATGTGTGGTTCATGGGAAGAACACACATGCAATGACACAGGTGATATGTGGTCTGTTAGAAGAACACACATGCAATGACTCTGCTGATATGTGGTTTGTCAAAAGAACACACATGCAATGACTCTAGCTGTGGTTCATGAAAAGAGTACACATGCAATGACACCGGTGGATTCATGTGGGGTTAATGAGAAGAACACACATGCAATGACACTGGGTGTGGTTCATGATATGGTTTGTGAGAAGAACACACATGCAATGACACTGGTGGATCCATGTCTGGTGCATGGGAAGAACACACATGCAATGACACTGGTGGATCCATGTGTGGTTCATGGGAAGAACACACATGCAATGACACCGGTGATATGTGGTTTGTGAGAAGAACACACATGCAATGACTCGAGCTGTGGTTCATGAAAAGAGCAGACATTCAATGACACTGTGTATCCATGTGTGGTTCATGGGAAGAACACACATGAAGTGACTCTGGTGGATCCATGTGTGGTCTGTGGGAAGAACACACATGCAATGAGACTGGGTGGATCCATGTGTGGTCTGTGGGAAGAACACACATGCAATGACACTGGTGATATGAGGTCTGTGAGAAGAACACACATGCAATGACTCTGGTGATATGTGGTTTGTGAAAAGAACACACATGCAATGACTCTAGCTGTGATTAATGAAAAGAGCAGACATGCAATGTTACCGGTGGATCCATGTGGGGTTAATGAGACGAACACACATGCAATCACACTTGGTGTGGTTCATGATATGGTTTGTGAGAAGAACACACATGCAATGACACTGGTGGATCCATGTGTGGTCTGTGAGAAGAACACACATGCAATGACACTGGGTGTGGTTCATGATATGGTTTGTGATAACAACACACATGCAATGACACTGGTGGATCCATGTGTGGTCTTGGGGAAGAACACACATGCAATGACACGGGTGATATGTGGTCTATGAGGAGAACACACATCCAATGACTCTGGCTGTGGTTCATGAAAAGAGCAGACATCCAATGACACTGGTGGATCCATGTGTGGTTCATGGGAAGAGCAGACATGCCATGACACTGGGTGGATCCATGTGTGGTTTGTGAAAAGAACAGACATGCAATGACTCTAGCTGTGGTTAACGAGAAGAGCAGACATGCAATAAAACCGGTGGATCCATTTGTGGTTTGTGAGAAGAACACACATGCAATGACACTGGGTGTGGTTCATGATATGGTTTGTAAGAAGAACAGACATGCAATGACTCTAGCCGTGGTTCATGAAAAGAGCACGCATGCGATGAATCTAGCTGTGGTTCATGGGAAGAGCAGACATACAATGACTCTGGTGGATCCATGTGTGGTTCATGGGAAGAACACACATGCAATGACTCTAGCTGTGGTTCATGAAAAGAGCAGACATGCAATGACACTGGTGGATCCATGTGTGGTTAATGGGAAGAACACACATGAAATGACACCGGGTGTGGTTCATGATATGGTCTGTGAGAAGAACACACATGCAATGACTCTAGCTGTGGTTCATGAAAAGAGCAGACATGCGATGACTCTAACTGTGGTTGATGAAAAGAGCAGACATGTGATGCCACCGGTGGATATATGTGTGGTCTATGAGAGGAACACACATGCAATTACACCGGTGGATCCTTACGTGGTTTGTGAGAATAACACACATGCAATGACACTGGTGGATCGATGTGTGGTTCATGGGAAGAACACACATGCAATGACACAGGTGATATGTGGTCTGTGAGAAGAACACACATGCAATGACTCTGGTGATATGTGGTTTGTGAAAAGAACACACATGCAATGAATCTAGGTGTGGTTCATGAAAAGAGTAGACATGCAATGACACCGGTGGATCCATGTGGGGTTAATGAGAAGAACACACATGCAATAACACTAGGTGAGGTTCATGATATGGTTTGTGAGAAGAACACACATGCATTGACACTGGTGGATCCATGTCTGGTGTATGGGAAGAACACATATGCAATGACACTGGTGGATCCATGTGTGGTTCATGGGAAGAACACACATGCAATGACACCGGTGATATGTGGTTTGTGAGAAAAACACACATGCAATGACTCGAGCTGTGGTTCATGAAAAGAGCAGACATTCAATGACACTGGTGTATCCATGTGTGGTTCATGGGAAGAACACACTTGCAGTGACTCTGGTGGATCCATGTGTGGTCTGTGGGAAGAACACACATGCAATGAAACTGGGTGGATCCTTGTGTGGTCTGTGGGAAGAACACACATGCAATGACACTGGTGATATGTGGTCTGTGATAAGAACACACATGCAATGACTCTGGTGATATGTGGTTTGTGCAAAGAACACACATGCAATGACTCTAGCTGTGGTTAATGAAAAGAGCAGACATGCAATGACACCGGTGGATCCATGTGGGGTTAATGAGACGAACACACATGCAATGACACTTGGTGTGGTTCATGATATGGTTTATGAGAAGAACACACATGCAATGACACTGGTGGATCCATGTGTGGTCTTTGGGAAGAACACACATGCAATGACACTGGTGATATGTGGTCTGTGAGAAGAACACACATCCAATGACTCTACCTGTGGTTCATGAAAAGAGCAGACATGCAATGACACTGGTGGATCCATGTGTGGTTCATGGGAAGAGCAGACATGCGATAACACTGGGTGGATCCATGTGTGGTTTGTGAGAAGAACACACATGCAATGACACTGGTGGATCCATGTGTGGTTCATGGGAAGAACACACATGCAATGACTCTGGTGGATCCATGTGTGGTTTGGGAAAAGAACAGACATGCAATGACTCTAGCTGTGGTTAATGAGAAGAGCAGACATGCAATGACACCGGTGGATCCATGTGTGGTTTGTGAGAAGAACACACATGCAATGACACTGAGTGTGGTTCATAATATGGTTTGTAAGAAGAACACACATGCAATGACTCTAGCTGTGGTTCATGAAAAGAGCACGCATGCAATGACTCTAGCTGTGGTTCATGGGAAGAGAAGACATACAATGACACTGGTGGATCCATGTGTGGTTAATGGGAAGAAGACACATGCAATGACACTGGTGGATCCATGTGTGGTCTGTGGGAAGAACACACGCACAATGACACTGGTGGATCCATGTGTGGTTCATGGGAAGAACACACATGCAATGAGACCGATGATATGTGGTTTGTGAGAAGAACACACATGCAATGACTAGCTGTGGTTCATGAAAAGAGCAGACATGCAATGACACCGGTGGATCCATGTGTGGTTCATGGGAAGAACACACATGCAATGACACTAGGTGTGGTTCGTGATATGGTCTTTGAGAAGAACACACATGCAATGACTCTAGCTGTGGTTCATGAAAAGAGCAGACATGCGATGACTCTAACTGTGGTTGATGAAAAGAGCAGACCTGCGATGCCACCGGTGGATCCATGTGTGGTCTATGAGAGGAACACACATGCAATTACACCGGTGTATCCTTACGTGGTATGTGAGAATAAGACACATGCAATGACACCGGTGTTATGTGGTTTGTGAGAAGAACACACATGCAATGACTCTAGTGGTTCATGAAAAGAGTAGACATGCAATAACACTAGTGGATCCATGTGGGGTTAATGAAAAGAACACACATGCAATGCCACTGGGTGAGGTTCATGATATGGTTTGTGAGAAGAACACACATGCAATGACACTGGTGGATCCATGTGTGGTCTATGAGAAGAACACACCTGCAATGACACTAGGTCTGGTTCATGATATGGTTTTTGAGAAGAACACACATGCAATGACACTGGTGGATCCATGTGTGGTCTTTGGGAAGAACACACATGTAATGACACTGGTGATATGTGGTCTGTGAGGAGAACACACATCCAATGACTCTGGCTGTGGTTCATGAAAAGAGCAGACATGCAATGACACTGGTGGATCCATGTGTGGTTCATGGGAAGAGCAGACATGCGATGATACTGGGTGGATCCATCTGTGGTTTGTGAGAAGAAAACACATGCAATGACTCTGGTGGATCCATGTGTGGTTCATGAAAAGAGTAGACATGCAATGACTCTGGTGATATGTGGTTTGTGAAAAGAACAAACATGCAATGACTGTAGCTGTGGTTAATGAGAAGAGCAGACATGCAATGACACCGGTGGATCCATGTGTGGTTTGTGAGAAGAACACACATACAATGACACTGGGTGTGGTTCATGATATGGTTTGTAAGAAGAACACACATGCAATGACTCTAGCTGTGGTTCACGAAAGGAGCACGCATGCGATGACTCTAGCTGTGGTTCATGGGAAGAGCAGACATACAATGACTCTGGTGGATCCATGTGTGGTTCATGGGAAGAACACACACGCAATGACACTGGTGGATCCATGTGTGGTCTGTGGGAAGAACACACATGCAATGACACTGGTGGATCCATGTGTGGTTCATGGGAAGAACACACATGCAATGACACCAGTGATATGTGGTTTGTGAGAAGAACACACATGCAATGACTCTAGCTGTGGTTCATGAAAAGAGCAGACATGCAATGATACTGGTGGATCCATGCATGGTTAATGGGAAGAACACACATGCAATGACACTGGGTGTGGTTCATGATATGATCTGTGAGAAGAACACACATGCAATGACTCTAGACGTCGTTCATGAAAAGAGCAGACATGCGATGACTCTAACTGTGGTTCATGAAAAGAGCAGACCTGCGATGCCACCGGTGGATCCATGTGTGGTCTGTGAGAATAACACACATGCAATGACACCGGTGATACGTGGTTTGTGAAAAGAACACACATGCAATGACTCTAGCTATGGTTAATGAAAAGAGCAGACATGCGATGACTCTAACTATGGTTGATGAAAAGAGCAGACCTATGATGCCACCGGTGGATATATGTGTGGTCTATGAGAGGTACACGCATGCAATTACACCGGTGGATCCTTACGTGGTTTGTGAGAATAACACACATGCAATGACACTGGTGGATCCATGTGTGGTTCATGGGACGAAGACACATGCAATGACTAAAGTGATATCTGGTCTGTGAGAATAACACACATGCGATGACACCGGTGATATGTGGTTTGTGAGAAGAACACACATGCAATGACTCTAGCTATGGTTCATGAAAAGAGCAGACATAACACTGGTGGATCCATGTGGGGTTAATGAGAAGAACACACATGCAATGACACTGGGTGCGGTTCATGATATGGTTTGTGAGAAGAACACACATGCAATGACACTGGGTGTGGTTCATGATATGGTTTATGAGAAGAACACACATGCAATGACACTGGTGGATCCATGTGTGGTCTTTGGGAAGAACACACATGCAATGCCACTGGTGATATGTGGTCTGTGAGGAGAACACATATCCAATGACTCTAGTTGTGGTTCATGAAAAGAGGAGACATGCAATTACACTGGTGGATCCATGTGTGGTTCATGGGAAGAACAGACATGCGATGACACTGGGTGGATCCATGTGTGGTTTGTGAGAAGAACACACATGCAATGACACTGGTGGATCCATGTGTGGTTCATTGGAAGAACACACATGCAATGACTCTGGTGATATGTGGTTTGTGAAAAGAACAAACATGCAATGACTCTAGCGGTGGTTAATGAGAAGAGCAGACATGCAATGACATCGGTGGATCCATGTGTGGTTCATGGGAAGAACACACATGCAATGACACCGGTGATATGTGGTTTGTGAGAAGAACACACATGCAATGACTCTAGCTGTGGTTCATGAAAAGAGCAGACATGCAATGACACCGGTGGATCCAAGTGTGGTTTGTGAGAAGAACACACATGCAATGACAAAGTTTGGTTCATGATATGGTTTGTAAGAAGAACACACATGCAATGACTCTAGCTGTGGTTCATGAAAAGAGCACGCATGCGATGACTCTAGCTGTGGTTCATGGGAAGAGCAGACATACAATGACTCTGGTGGATCCATGTGTGGTTCATGGGAAGAACACACACGCAATGACACTGGTGGATCCATGTGTGGTCTGTGGGAAGAACAGACATGTAATGACACTGGTGGATCCATGTGTGGTTCATGGGAAGAACACACATGCAATGACACCAGTGATATGTGGTCTATAAGAAGAACACACATGCAATGAATCTAGATGTGGTTCATGAAAAGAGCAGACATGCAATGACACTGGTGGATCCATGTGTGGTTCATGGGAAGAACACACATGCAATGACACTGGGTGTGGTTCATGATATGGTCTGTGAGAAGAACACACATGCAATGACTCTAGCTGTGGTTCATGAAAAGAGCAGACATGCGATGACTCTAACTGTGGTTCATGAAAAGATCAGACCTGCGATGCCACCGGTGTATCCATATGTGGTCTACCAGAGGAACACACATGCAATTACACTGGTGGATCCTTACGTGGTTTATGAGAATAACACACATGCAATGACACTGGTGGATCCATGTGTGGTTCATGGGAAGAACACATATGCAATGACACAAGTGATATGTGGTCTGTGAGAAGAACACACATGCAATGACTCTGGTGATATGTGGTTTGTGAAAAGAACACACATGCAATGACTCTAGCTGTGGTTAATGAAAAGAGCAGACATGCAATGATACCGGTGGATCCATGTGGGGTTAATGAGAAGAACACACATGCAATGACACTGGGTGTGGTTCATGATATGGTTTGTGAGAAGAACACACATGCAATGACACTGGTGGATCCATGGGTGGTCTGTGAGAAGAACACACATGCAATGACACTGGGTGTGGTTCATGATATGGTTTGTGAGAAGAACACACATGCAATGACACTAGTGGATCCATGTGTGGTCTTTGGGAAGAACACACATGCAATGACACTGGTGATATGTGGTATGTGAGAAGAACACACATCCAATGACTCTAGAGTGGTTCATGAAAAGAGCAGACATGCAATGACACTGGTGGATCCATGTGTGGTTCATGGGAAGAACATACATGCAATGACACTGGGTGGATCCATGTGTGGTTTGTGAGAAGAACACACATGCAATAACACTGGTGGATCCACGTGTGGTTCATGGGAAGAACACACATGAAATGACTCTGGTGATATGTGGTTTGTGAAAAGAACACACATGCAATGACTCTGGTGATATGTGGTTTTATGTGGTACTACTCAATTTTGCCCCCCTCTCTATCTTTCGTAGAAGCACAAATCTGTGCTCACCCTGTCTGCTACTCCCTGCTTGGTTATCACAGTTGTCACGCGGATCGTGCGCACAAACCGTTGATTCTGTGCGATGCAACGATGATCGTTGCACACGTCGTGCCCTTCACAGTACAGCGTGAGACAGCACGGACGTCTCCCTCAGCGAGACTTCTACAAGAAGGAACATGATGCCGTCCATGGAAAAAGTCATCGAGCAGTCATGTCATGTTTAATCAAGTCTAAAAAGCCTACTACTGCTACTACTACGCCACAATGCATGCGTCATCGAGTGCACGGTCGTCGATGGACAGCTGCAATTTATTGCTACTTGATTTTAATAAGACATCTCCCTTTTTTACACAGCGGCTCTCAATCGCCAATTTTAGGGCCGTGTCAAACTTCATACATAGAAATTGTGTGTGCGCCCTTTGCATGCGGCTCAATACAGAACTGCTATGCATGGCCCGGGAAAAAACGTGACGTATCATGCGCGTGTCGCGGTGCACGGTGCAGTCGACTGCGCGGCGCGTTGCACGGTGGTGCAACGAAACGTGGCTTGCTTCTATCCACCTTAGCTATAGAGCCCCTCTCCGCACACCCACTCCCACTCTCGCTCACTGTCCCCACGCAACCCTCTCCACTGTCCCACCAGCATCCGCAAACTCCAGAGAATACCCCATCCGCGCCGGCGATGGCCGAGGAGGATAAGGTGGCCATCATCGCCTCCGTGGCCGCCGGCGAGGAGGCCCCTGTCTCCTCACCGGTCCCCCTCGACGCGTTCAAAGCAGCCGCTGTCCCTGTCCAGGCCCGAGTAGAGGCATCGATGGCAGCCGCCGTTCCCGTCCAGGCCCCCATCCCAGCTACCGACGGAGCCGCCGAAGAGGAGCCCCCCGCCGGCGAGGAGGCCCCCGCCGGTCACAAGCAGATCACGCACTTCTTGGGCACCTACGATCCAGATAAGTACATCGCTCCGCTGAACCCCTACGACACCGACATCGACGACCTATGGTCGGAGGTAACCTTGGTTTGCTCCCCTCCCCTGGTTCTTCTACCGTTTGTTAGAAATAATGGGCTAATCTATTTAAAATTTAGCTGGTATTGTCATGTTTAATATTATGGAATTAATCATGGAAATTGTGCCTAATTATCCAACACCGTTCCCATCATTGGATGCTAGATCTTGGTTTATTAGGATTCGCTTGTTCGCATTTTGATTGCTCGATCTTCTTACACCATCTACTCCCCCATTTTCCCTTTCTTCCAATAGGTTTCCGGAAGCGACGTCTGCAGCGATGACGAGTCCATTCACACCAAGGCTCGTCAGGTGCTGAGGAGGCTGCGGGCCGGCAAGTACGACGGCTTCCTCAGGGGCCCCTACTACAGCTACCCCTTCCGCAAGGGGGGCGTCTACTGCTTGACGAGTCGCGCCACCGGCGACACCGTCTTGAACACCTTACTGAAGCATGCAGAGGTCACGGGCTCCGGCATCCACAAAAGCGGCAAGCCCGATCCCACGAACATCAACGCCTACATCGCTGAACACCGTGCTCTCGGCATTCACCTTCGAAACCTCCAACGGGTGGCCATCAAAGAGGGCCGCATGCCTCCAATCAGGCCCAAGGCCCCCAAGTCCAAGAAACAGGGCAGAAAGAAGTGGAGGAGGCGCCAAAGGGAGATGGAGGCGCTAGCGAATGAACGGTTTGGATGTCTCCTTGAATGTATTTGCATCTTCCACAGCTGCTGCTGCTAAGCAGCTTCTTTTGATTTTCTATATATTGCTTGCATCCTATTTCTGGCTGAATGCATCAAACCCTGTTAAGCAACCTACTAATTTCTATCACTATATCCTATTTAGATGCGCACAGCTAAATCTACATTTGTTTTGTTTTCTGAATGAATGTATTCTGCCTGGTGTGATTTGCTACTTTAGATTTGCTACCTGATCAGAGGCAAAAAGAGGTCCAAAAGGGAACGAATTATCGAAGAGAGAATCTTATCTAGATTTGCTACCAATTTGGGCAAAATGAAACATATCTGTTTAGCGAGAGAGGAAAAGGGTACTCTTTCAAACTGCTAGTTAACGAGCTACCATCTTGACGAGGCCCCATCTTGACGTCTCCCTCTATCGGAAGGAACATGATGCCGTCCATGGAAAAAGTTGTCGAGTGGTCATGTCACGTTTAATCAAGTCTAAAAAGCCTACTACTGCTACTACTACGCCACAACACATGCGTCATCGAGTGCACGGTCGTTGATGGACATCTGTAGTTTATTGCCACTTGATTTTAATAAGACACATCCCATTTTTACGCAGCGGCTCTCAATCTCACTTCCAACTGGGGCCCACCGTAAGAAGCTTGGACGCGCTAGCCGGAGGCCGAACAGCTGAGCTCGACGAGACCTAACGTCTCCGGTTCATCGAGTCACTCACAACCATCAACACATCCCTTTACCGAATCTATCACAACCCCACAAATCTCGCCGTACAGCCACCTACCTTCCCCTCTACATTTCCACTTTTAACTATCGCCAATTTTAGGGCCGTATCAAACTTCGTACATAGAAATTGTGTGTGCGCCCTTTGCATGCGGCTCAATACAGAACTGCCATGCATGGCCCGGGAAAAAACATGACGTACCGTGCGCGTGTCGCGGTGCACGGTGCAGTCGACTGCGCGGCGCGTTGTACGGTGGTGCAACGAAACGTGCCTTGCTTCTATCCACCTTAGCTATAGAGCCCCTCTCCGCACACTCACTCCCACTCAAGCTCACTGTCCTCACGCAACCCTCTCCACTGTCCCACCAGCATCCGCAAACTCCCGAGAATACCCCGTCCGCGCTGGTGATGGCCGAGGAGGATAAGGTGGCCATCATCGCCTCCGTGGCCGCCGGCGAGGAGGCCCCCATCTCCTCACCGGTCCCCCTCGACGCGTTCAAAGCAACCGCTGTCCCTGTCCAGGCCCGAGTGGAGGCATCGATGGCAGCCGCCGTTCCCGTCCAGGCCCCCATCCCAGCTACCGACGGAGCCGCCGAAGAGGAGCCCCCCGCCGGCGAGGAGGCCCCCGCCGGTCACAAGCAGATCACGCACTTCTTGGGCACCTACGATCCAGATAAGTACATCGCTCCGCTGAACCCCTACGACACCGACATCGACGACCTATGGTCGGAGGTAACTTTGGTTTGCTCCCCTCCCCTGGTTCTTCTACCGTTTGTTAGAAATAATGGGCTAATCTATTTAAAATTTAGCTGGTATTGTCATGTTTAATATTCTGGAATTAATCATGGAAATTATGCCTAATTATCCAACACCGTTCCCATCGTTGGATGCTAGATCTTGGTTTATTAGGATTCGCTTGTTCGCATTTCGATTGCTCGATCTTCTTACACCATCTACTCCCCCATTTTCCCTTTGTTCCAATAGGTTTCTGGTAGCGACGTCTGCAGCGATGACGAGTCCATTCACACCAAGGCTCGTCAGGTGGTGAGGAGGCTGCGGGCCAGCAAGTACGACGGCTTCCTCAGGGACCCCTACAGCTACCCCTTCCGCAAGGGGGCGTCTACTGCTTGACGAGTCGCGCTGGCGACGGCACCGTGTTGAACACCTTACTGAAGCATGCAGAGGCCACGGGCTCCGGCATCCACAAAAGCCGCAAGCCCGAGCCCGCGAACATCAACGCCTACATCGCTGAACACCATACTCTCTGCATTCACCTCCGAAACCTCCAGCGGGTGGCCATCAAAGAGGGTCGCATGCCTCCAATCAGGCCCAAGGCCCCCAAGTCCAAGAAACTGGGCAGCAAGAAGTGGCGGAAGCACCAGAGGGAGATGGCGGAGGCGCGGGCGCTTGCAGGATGTGCCTGCAGCTATGGCGACTGCCCCTACTGCTAAGTAGCTTCTTTCTAGCTATATCCTATTTCTGGCTGAATGCATCGAAACTCGTTAAGCAACCTACTTTCTATCGCTATATCCTATTTAGCTGCGCACAACTATATCTACATTTTTTTTTGTTTTCTGAATGAATGTATTCTGCCTGGTGTGATTTGCTGCTCTAGATTTGCTACCAATCGGAGGCAAAAAGAGGTCCAAAAGGGAACGAAATACTGGAGTGAGAATCTTCTCTAGATTTGCTACCAATTTGGGCAAAATGAAACATATATGTTTAGCGAGAGAGGAAAAGGGCACTCTTTCAAACTGCCAGTTAAGAAGCTACCATCTTGACAAGCTACAAGACACATACATAAACATAACACAACGAGGGTTAAATTTAGTTTACTAGTATCACTTGATGCGCTAGACATCTTGGCAAGCTAACTGAGTTCCACAAAACAGAAACATAACACTGACAAGTAAAATTTAATTCACTCCTCGTCAGACCACTTGACGCACTTGCCATCATTTCAGGTACTCCACATCCGACGAACTGATTTGTCCCAAATGGCATCTTACTTGGCTTTCCTATCTTTAGCATCCTACGGCACAATTAGCGGTGCATCACAGGCCTGATTGTTACCGCTAGAATATGCCGCCTCTTTGTTTGCCGCTTCAGCTACAGCCTCTCTGTCAGCTACTTCTTCAGCTGCAAGCTCTCTTTCAGCTGCTTCTGCAGCCTCTCTGTCAGCTGCTTCAGATGCAGCCAATTTCTTTGCATATTCAACTTCAAACTCAGCTATTCGGCATTTTCTACAAAGGGCTGGCTCCCCTAAGCTCGTCTTCCCTCTTGCAAATAAGGCAAAACACGAGGTAACGTTGAAAAAATGGATCTTCTTGTACAGCTGGTAGGTCACGTAAGCATCTATGGCTGCATACTTCAGGTTTATATCAGACAACGGCCACTCGTCCCAGAAATCGTGCCTATCTGTAGGGAAATCTCCCTTCATTGTGTCGTACGACTCATCGAGGATTCTAGTTGCAAGTGATGCCATTCCATCCTTCTTCCTGCTTCCTAGGATCTTGACAAGACGCTGAATATCGATCCAGTTGTGCGCAAGAATTATAATTTCCTCTTGATACAATTTCAAAAAATCAGTTGTTGTGTCGATAGTGCAGAAAACAATTCCCTTTTTTTCAAGGAACTGGCGTAGCCCCGGACATTTCCTGTCAGTCCTGAAAGTATGTAGTTTGTCATCACCAAAATTTGTAACTACAAATATTTTGTCAATGCAAGATCATCATCTCAATATAATTTTGAAAAGTTTAGTAAATGCAAGATCAAGACTCTCAACATTGTATTGTCATAATTTATTCGGTTTTGCTATTTCTCAGTCGACTGAACGAGTTGCACATTTCTTTTAACTACGGTTGCACTTTTCTTAGGTGATTGAGACTAAAGAAAATCTCAGTCGATTGAGACATAGGCAAACCCTAATTTATTTGGTCCTAAGTAAAATCCAGTAGTTGCAAGATGAGCAAGTGGATAAAGAACAAGAGGAGAAAACCCTAAAAGTGGTTAGCTACAGAGAGCAGATCTGCAAACCTGGAGAGGTGGTAGACGAGGACGTGTTTCCGCATGGCAAGTTGAACGACGGCAACTTCATTCACTTCATATGGGTGCTCCGGGGTGTACTCGAGGTCCAATCCCACAAACTTGTCCTCGTCTATCCCAAGCCAACCCTCGTACATCCTTAGGACACACACCACTGTCTCCTCCTCGTTGGTGTAGACAACGTCTATCTTCTTGTTGTCATGGGCAGTGAAGCTTGTCTCTAGAGTGTGTAGATCTTCCATGGCGGCAAGGAGAAGACAAGAAGAAGATAGTAGATGACAGGAAGAAGAAGAGTGGTTTCTGTGAGGCAGGGGAATGGTGGAACCGTCAATGCGCTTTTATGGTAGGGGTTAACGATTGGGACGGAAGTCCAAGGAGAGACGCATGGCGGTGGCCGTTCCAGCTTCTGAGTAAACAAAAAATAATTATAATACCGATACATGGGCCCTGTTTTGTCACGTCAATACACTGGGTAGGGGGTGTTGTCCTATCCACTGTGCCAACGCTGCAAGCCTACGTGACAACCACCCCGCCTAAGCGATGGGAGCGACATAATGGCGAACTGACAGGAGGGCCCAACTTGACGCCCGTTAGCCTGATTTTTTGTATTGAAACATAAATTTGAATTCGTGCCAAAAAAGACCCTCCGACTATTTGGCACACCAACTGTAGTCATCCCGGCTGATTTAAGGGAACTTGGGTACCGCGTTGCCTGTACACCCCAACTTTCGGGCCGCAAAGTGATAATCTCCATGGTGTGGCCATCAATTTGGGCGACAAACACAGTGCCCTCTTTCCCGATGCCGATGATATCCACTCTCCGTGAGCCCCCTGTGGGCACCGGCTTAGACGGCTCCTTGTGTTTGTGGCTATAGGGCATTATGGGTGTAGTCCTCGAGTGGGCAACTCTGAGGTGGGGGACGAGCTCTACCATAGGTGTTAGCTCTACCGACGAGGTGATGAACTCGCATCCAGGCTCCATGCAGACTTGCTAGCCGTGAAAGCACCAGATTATGTGGTCGTAGACGTCGTTGTAGGGGAGGAATGTCCCCCAGTGGTCACTGGGGCATCTGCTACCTTTTCCGCCCGCGACTTGGCGGTACAGCTCCTTCGAGCATGCGGCCAGCCGGGTGGCGCTGGTAGTGTCCAGAGGCATAGCAATTTTGTTGAAAACATCGTCGCCGACCTTGCTCCAGACGCCGTGCAGTTGTGCATTGATTGCGACATCAGGATGGATTAGGGGGAAGAGGTCGGACCAAAGTATGACTATCAGGGGACTTTTAGAGAGGGGTGGCGCGCGACCTGCAAGATCCGACATAGCGGGAGAGATGGCGAGGAAAATGTGTGAAGCATGCACTGGAGATGATCCCAAATGCGGGGCCAGGCGGCGTTGGCGAGTGGGTATAAAAACAACCGAGATGGGGAAGATGGGATGGCTCTTTGAACGAGTTTTTTTGCAAGGCCTCTGGAGCTTCATCCAGGACACTGATTAGCTTGGCCTGCACGCTGCAGTGCACTAAATTAACCATCTGAAATCCTGGCGCATTTTATAGCTAGGCTGGCATGCTGCCGTGCCCTAAATTAACCATGTCATAACCTGGGCCATTATAGCTAGGCCGACACACTGCCGTGTATGCCGACTAGAGTTACTACTGCTGTCATGTTTGACCAGATGATCTTTGTTGTTTGCTAAAAAGGATTATACTGTAGGACTGGACTATCAAGCAGCTCGACCCGTTAAGACTCGGCTCGTTAAGGCTCATGCTCATTAAGGCTCAGATCATTAAACTCATTAAGGATAATGAGCAAAAAGTAAAGCTCAGCTCGGTTCATTAGATGTTAACGAGCGCTCATGAGCTGCTCGTAATGAAAATGTATCAACCTCAAATAGAGGCATACCAATAATGAAAAACGACAGTCGGCAGGGTTCGTTCAGTGCCACGGTCAGCAGATCCAGATCGAGAAGATGGAGATGGGGTATGCAGTGGGAGATGACGAGTTGATGAGACACATGAGAAATATTCTGAATCCATCGGGGGAGTCTAGGGTAAGGTTTTTGGTCGGTCGCTCTCGCTCCTAGATTGATCAGTCTTACTCAATGGGCTAGATGTTTGCCTTAGATGGGCTTCTAGATTAGACATGTAGCAACATAAGTGGGACTTACCTTGGTTGTTACCGAGCTTAACGAGTAGCTCATGAACATCGTTAACTCGATTGTTTAGCTCGTTAAGGATATCGAGCAAAAACTGCAACTCAGCCAATATCGCTAAGGAAACGAGTTGATTTTGAACGAGCCGAGCAAACATGTGCTCATTAAACTCATCGAGTTTCGACTTTTATGTCCAGCCCTAATACTTTGGAATAGGAGGTAGTACAATACTAGTAGTAGTACACTAGATGTTTGTTTTGCAGTTTTGCTGCAAACATAGTACAATAAATACCTCCACATTGGAGCCTAGCGCGATTAAGTACCATGGTGTTCCAACAGGATGCATGATAATAGAAGGTGTTCAAGCACCTCTTGACAGAATAGTTATAATTAGAAGCGAACAGTCACTACATTAATACACCTAAGATATAGTAAATTGTCCATCAAATGATGGGTGATAACCTGCACATCTGATCACCTTCTCGCAGTTATCATGATCAAATACTATCACCTTAAAGGAAGTGGTGGCAAGCTTCTTGAATACCAGAAAGTATCCTACCTTCAAGTCATGTGCTTTTACAAAATCTAGCCATCCTTCGTCAAGGATTACCTTGTCATCTTTCTTCTTCAGCTCGACATCCCAGCAGCAGGCTTTGCATATCTTCAGCTTGATGGCCTCTGGATACTCTCCAAACATTAGCAAAAAGGAGCTAGGTATGCTCCATACGTCTAACCCTCCCGGTATTAACAACATCTTGTAGAACTCGTCACAAATGTTCTCCACGTGGGTGTTCCTGGCTAGCCCCTCCATCCAGACTGCATAGGACTCTCTTGTCTTCTTTGATGATGAGTCTATCTAAGCTCTTCTTGCTTGAACACTGCAAAAAAATCCCGTGGACAGATAATGTCTCTACCAGCTGTCAATAATTGTGAAATAGTACAGTATTAGCTGATAGAGTTCAATACAAGATCAACTAAGAAAGTAAAATGGAGAAACTTTCTTAACGAACTACACAAATTAAAGTCTTAACTCTAGCTACCATGAACGCCGGTTATATTAGTAATACTTACAAGGTCTAGGCATCACATTAGTGCAGTTCTTTATCGAGCAGTACAGATACCGAACACCTAGGAACATACGAACGGACGAACATGATGAGCTCTATCTGCTGCCGATGCTAGAGATGCATACATATACTCGTAATTTTGGCAAAAATCAGGGTAGGGCAGCAGCCGCCCTAACTTGCCCAAATTAAAGGGACCTCCGCCCCTGAGACAAATCTAAAGCAAAACATACCGAGTGGCCTCCCAAATCATCATCAGCCGCGGATCAATCAATACAAAATTTGAACTTATTATTACAGTTCACCATAGATCTAGCCCCGGAACTAGCTTGCATGCGTAAAACTGAACTGTAGTATACAAACGGGTTAAATGCACTATATGAGAACTATACTCAACACCAACCCAATGTTAACCAAGCGCTAATAAAAGCTTGACCGCATCTCATCACCAAGATCAAGGGCTTCAGGGATTATGTACATACCGCACTGCCACCGTGATGTCTGAGGGATGCGACGGCTCTATAGATGAGGTTGCAGGGCCCACCGCCCACAGCCGACCCTCCTAAGACGAGTAAGTTGCGACGGTGGTGGTCGTCAATGGAGGGAAGCGTAATGGCGATTAAGGAGTGTTGTGTGAGAGATGGATGGGGCTAGGGCGGGGGCTGGTGAGGGAATAAATGCGGCGAGGTTACACTAATGTTGTGGACAAAGAAAACCTTGCCATCAATACAGTACTACTAATTGTCATGCAAAAAATAATTGCCTAGAAAATTGGGCACGACAGCTTGAGTGCTTGAATAGGGAAACATCAAACACGTACTATGAAAGTATATTATTACGTACATAGTGCCTAGTACAATCAAGTGGAAATGATGTTGCAAGTACTAATACTACAATACAGTATGAAAGTACTACGTACATAGTACTGTACATTACATGGTGATAAGTACTAGCTACAGAAATGATGTTGCGAGTGCTCATAATCAGCTTTTCGGTATTTTGGTCAAACTTCACATAGTTCTAGGCAGGATTGGCACAAACCATATTGGCGCCTCAAACATTTGCTCTCTATGTTCCGCTCTAGTGTAGTTAAGTGATGAACCTATGGCTTCTCCCCCATTGACATGCATGCGGCTCCAATCTGGAACTGGCGGTGGGCGATGTTGGCAGCGCACGTGTGTAGCAAACACATAGTCTCCTCTGAACACTGGCAGAGCTTCGTCAACATCGACATCACCAGGTTCGGAGTTTGTAGGGGGATCGAGGATGAATGGATGGTTGATTCCCACAAACACTGACCTCCCTTCAAGATTATCCCTTCTGATCCAGTCCGGTGCTACAGGGTCATCCAAATTAAGGGCCCTCTGGAAAACGTGGCAGCGGAGCGAGGGATAAGTGAGCAGTTCTCTACCCATGTATGATATAGGATTACCATGGCTGCTAGTTCATGCACCCCTGGTGTGAATCCACAGGATATTCCAGCCAAGCTCTGCCAAGTACCAGCCACGTAATGCAATATCTTCAGCCTTGACATCATGACCGGCTTGGATGTTTGCCGGCTCTTCAATTACTAGAGCCTGTATGACACGCGGGCCTGCAAGTATACCTGTGTGTGCATTTATAAATTTTACTTTTAAATGACACGCGGGATTCAAAAAGTATCACGAACAATGCAGTTGTAAGTAATTTATAAATTTTACTTTTAAATAACAGGACTCACTCCACTTGTTTGGTTCCCAGACAAGAACATCTCCTCACGGTTCTGTCACCGTGTATATGCGATCAATAGAACCACTGATTAGACACTTGTCAATGGCATTGACATACGTTGCTGGTGCAAGATAGTCGTTTCGAAGGATAATCCAGTCCTTGTAACCAGGAAAATCTATGGTAGCAATGAATTTGTTAAACACCACCATCGCGCTATAGTGCCATTGGTTGTCAAATTTGTACAGTTTCTTTGCTATTTGTATCTTCAGCAGCTCGATATACGCGTTCTTGTAGAGGTAAGTGCATGGGGGGCCAGGGAAACACTGGTTACCCGATGGATAAATATCAACACACTGCACACCTGGCATCTCGATACGTGCCATACTATATACGTTTTGGAGGTACCAGCGCCCCAGGTGCTTTGCAATCGCAATCCATTCTCTGTTGGCACCAACCCATCGACCCTTGTTTTCAAATCCTTCATCATCTCATGTTTCGGGTATGTCATCATCAACTAGTACAAATGCTTCTACTGTTGGATTGTCTAGTGGCATCAACAATGCGTCAATGCCCTGCAACAGATTTTCTTCATATATAGGGGCATGCAAGGTGTTGGACAAAGGGGTAGTGCTAGCTAGCTTTGCGGAAAAACTAAAATCTGAAAGATTCAGAAAAATGTTGAATAAATCATGAATGCATGCAGACAAACAACCAAGGAATAAGGTCTTGTTTGCATTAAAGAAAAAGTGTAGGAATAGTTAAGTTTCCTATGCTGGCACTGTTCAGAGGAATGGACCAGAGGAAAAATTGCAAGCAATTTTCCTATGATTGATTAACAAGATTAGGGGCCTCTTTCGATCAATGGTTTTTAAAAAAACGTAGGAATAGGAAAAACACATGATTGACATGGTAGGTACAGTAAATTCATATTAGGAATTAAAAACACAGGAATTTTGTAACAGGTGTCTTTGGATGGTGAATAGGAAATAAACACAAGAGTTTTGCAGGAATATAGTGTAAGCGCACTGGACTTCTCAAAGGAGAAATAGAATGAGGTCCGAGCTCGTGTTTAGATTCTTATGGAATGGAGGGCATAGGAACTAAGAAGTGACTCCATAAGAATTTGATATCTTCCAAAATCCTATGGGTTAGAATCCTCCAAAACTCATATGCAATTCTTCATATCCAACTTGGAACACATTTTCAAATTCCTACGCGTGCAAAGAACAAGAATGAGGTTCCAAGAGACACGATAACATCATAAATATACTCTCCCGTGAGGTTTGACTTTGATTTTACCATGTTTTAAAGTAATCCTATGTTTTTGTATTCATGTAAATCAAAGAGCCAACTTTTTACAGAAATCTTGTGTTTGTAAAACACATGAAACTTAAAATATAACGCCAGCCATGATTGTCCAATACACCTTCCATTATAGGTATTAACAATCCTGGTCGTTCTTGTGTTTTCAGATTAGTATGTTTGGAGGAGGGGGGGCACTGAAGCAAAAGTCTCGGGCCTCTTTCGATCGCAGGATTGAAACCACAGGAATTTCACAGGTTTGCCGGTGAAAAACAGGCGATTGTAAAACATAGGAAAACTACCTACATGATTGGCACGATGAGAGTTGAGCCTCAAGTAGATGTTCCAATTCCTACAGGATTTAAGCATGGGTGGGGGTTGCAGTTCAAAAGAATTTGCGTACCACGATTCCTTTGATCCAAATTCAATCCATAGGAAAGAATCTAAGGATTCGAGTCCTACAAGAATCATGCAAAACTGATTTTTACCTGCTCGTCATGGTCTAGTGGCCATGTCTGTGGGTTAGAGTGAAGTAGGCAGGGAAAACCAAATGGGACACCAGGATCTTTCGCAATCCCTCGATGCATGCCAACCATGCCACAAGCCAGGCGAGCGATGCTCAGAAGATCGGCGGGACCGGTGATGTTGCTCAGCGGTCCGTAATGGAGGTTGCCAAATCCCATTGCCTGGCTGTAGCGCTCAGATATCTTACGCTTCATCGCTCCAGATGTTGTTCCGGGGAAGAGTACTACGGAAGATTAGTCGGGATGGGTTGGCGGTTTCTACCTTTCTGCAAGGGTGGAGAGGGGCTACGATGGTGCACAAGCGGCCGGAGCGGCAGAGGAAGACGATGAGGGGCGCAGGGCGGTTCTCCTCCGGTTGTCGGATCGACTACTTCGACCCGGTATATTAGGGCAAAACTAACAAGGGACATAAATATAGATGCTTATGAAAAAAAGGAATAATAACAGAAAATTAGATATAGTAGTATTTCTTAAACGCTCTAGCCCGCAATGCTGGCCCCTAGTTTGAGGCGCTACTGTTTTTTCTGGTAGGTAGCTAGGGACAATAAATCACACCCTGCCGAAGAAAAAAGTTCGAAATGTCCTCAAATTTGCTTTGCGTGTGGGGATGGTGATGCCGCACTGAAGGAGAGATCAAACACAATTTGTTTTGAATACATATATACTACTCCCTCCGATCCATATAATGTTCTTAGATTTATCTAGATTAGAATGTATATAATCATGTTTTCGTGCTAGATTTATCTAATGGTTGGAAACTCCGAGTGGCAACATTATTACCATGATATGATTCACCCATTTACTCCCAAATATGGGAATATCACGGATGATGGGAGTACAATTTACATCAAGGACCTAAAAATGGATAATATTACATAGAGGTCCTTACTTTTAGCACGAAGCACCCTAAAAATAAGCAAGGGAAATAGTCGGGTCTGGCTCCTTCTCGAGAGAGCAGAGCCATACTCTTCATAGTACTTTATCTTCGTTTGTTTTCAAAATATATGGCCAAATTTGGTGGCATGAAAATTCCTGGACATGGGATCATCATCAGCATAAAGTATGATGTAGATATGGCCATGACCTTGGTCGGTCGTCTTGAAATCCAAGAATGTTCATACTCATCGGCAACTAATAAAATTAAATACGTTTAAATTTTACCACTTGCTTTTAGGTTCGAATTTTACACGTAAGGACATAGGGATTACATTTTAAATCAAGGACCTAAAAAGGTAAAATTTTATCGAGCTCCATATATTTAGCACGAAGCACCCTAAAATTAAGCAGAGAAAACAGTCATGTTTTGCTCCTTCTCGAGAGAAATGTTGATCGAGGCATACTCTTCATACTACTTCCTCTTCGTTTGTTTTCAAAACATGGCCAAATTTGGCGGCTTGCAAATTCTTGGATAGGGGATCATGAATCATCAACATAAAGTATTATCTAGATATGGCCATGAGGCCCATGACCTTGGTCGTTCTTCTTGAAATCCAAGAATGTTCATACTTATCAACAACTAATAATCTTAAATACGCTTAAATTTTTACAGTTGCTTTTAGGTTTAAATTTTACATGTACGGATGGTGGGAGTACATTTTACATCAAGGACCTAAAAAGGTAAAATTACATCGAGGTCCATACATTTAGCACGAAGCACCCTATAAATAATCAGGGAAAACAGTCATGTTTTGCTCCTTCTCGAGAGAAAAGCTGATCGAGACATACTATTCATACTCCTTCCTCTTTATTTGTTTTCAAAATATGGCCAAATTTGGCTCCATGAAAATTCTTGGATATGGGACCAGGAACCATCAGCATAAAGTATGATGTAGATATGTCCATGACCTTGGTCGTTCGTCTTGAAATCCAAGAATGTTCATACTCATTGATAACTGATAATCTTAAATACGTTTAAATTTACCATTTGCTTTTAGGTTTGAATTTTACACGTACGGACGGTGGGAGTACATTTTACACCAAGGACCTAAAAAAGGTAAAATTACATCGAGGTCCATACATTTAGCACGAAGCGCCCTAAAATTAAGCAGGGAAAATAGTCATGTTTTGCTCCTTCTCGTGAGAGAAACTAATCGAGCCATACTCTTCATACTACTTCCTCTTTGTTTGTTTTCAAAATATGGCCAAATTTGGGGCATGCAAATTCTTGGATATGGGATCACGAATCATCGGCATAAAGTATGATGTAGATATGGCCATGACCTTGGTCGTTCATCTTGAAATCCAAGAATGTTCATACTCATCGACATATAATAATCTTAAACATGTTTAAATTTTACAACTTGCTTTTAGGATCTAATTTTACATGGACATTCGGAGTACATTTTATATCAAGGACCTAAACAAGGTAAAATTACATCGAGGTCCATACATTTAGCACGAAGCACCCTAAAATTAAGCAAGGAAAACCGTCATGTTTTGCTCCTTCTAGAGAGAGAAGCTGACCGAGCCATGCATACTCTTCATACTACTTCCTGTTCGTTTGTTTTCAAAATATGGCCAAATTTGGTGGCATCAAAATTCTTCGCTATGGGATCATGAATCATCAGCATATAAAGTATGATGTAAATATGTATGACCATTTTCTTCGGCTTGAAATGCAAGAATTTTCATATTCGTTGACAACTAATAAGCTTAATTACGTTTAAATTTTACCACTTGCTTTTATGTTCAAATTTTACACGGACGGTGGGAGTATATTTTATAGTAAGGACCTAAAAAAGGTAAAATTACATCGAGTTCTATACATTTAATTACCATGGAGCACCCTAATATTAAGTAGGGAAAATAGTCGAGTTCGGCTACTTCTCGAGACAGCAGCTGGTCGAGCCATACTCTTCGTACTACTTCCCTCTTTGTTTGTTTTCAAAATATGGCCAATTTGGTGGCATGAAATTCTTGGATATGGGATCATGAATCATTGATGTAAAGTATAAAGTAGATATGACCATGACCTTGGCCGTTCGGCTTGAAATCCAAGATTGTTCATACTCATTCACAACTAACCTTAAATTCGTTTAACTTTTACCACTAACTTGTAGGTTTGGATTTTACACGGACGGTAGGAGTACATTTTACATCAAGGACCTAAAAAGGGAAATTACATCGAGGTCCATTCATTTAGCATGAAGTACCCTAAAATTAAGCAAATAAAACAGTTTGGTTTAGCTCATTCTCGAGAGAACAGTTGATCGAGCCGTACTCTTCATAGTACTTCTTCCTCTTCGTTTGTTTTCATGAAGGACCTAAAAGGGGGAAATTACATCGAGGTACAAAAATTTAGCACGAAGCATGCCTTAAAATTAAGCAAAGGAAATTAGTCAGGTTCGGCTCCTTCTCGAGAAAGAACCTGACCAAGCCATACTCTTCGTAGTACTACTTCCTCTTTGTTTGTTTTTAAAATACATGGCCAAATTTTGTGTCATGCAAATTCTTCGATATGGGATCATGAATCATCAGCATAAAGTATGATGTACATATGTCCATGACCCTAGTGGTTCGGCTTGAAATGCAAGAATGTTCATACTCATTAACAACTAATAAGCTTAAATACGTTTAAATTTTACCACTTGCTTTTGTATTCGAATTTTACAGGGACAATGGGAATACATTTTACCGAAGGACCTAAAAAGGGGTAAAATTACATCGAGGTCCATACATTTATCACGAAGCACCCTAAAATTAAGCAGGGAAAACAATCATGGTTGGGTCCTTCTTGAGAGAGAAGCTCATCGAGCCATACTCTTCATACTACTTTTTCTTTGTTTGTTTTCAAAATTTATGGACATGGGATCATCGTCAGCATAAAGTATGATGTAGATATGGCCATGACCTTGGTCGTTCGTCTTGAAATCCAAGAACGTTCATACTCATCGACAACTAATAACCTTAAATACTTTTAAATGTTGCCACTTGGTTTTAGGTTTGAATTTTACAAGGATGGTGCGAGTATATTTTACATCAAGGACCTAAAAAATGTAAAATTACATCGACGTCCATACATTTATGTCTGAAAACTTGTCTTGTGGTTTTTAGATCCATATTCTTCGGTGTTTATTTAGGTAAAAGAACAATCTTGTCATCACTCGAAAAATTGAGAGTTAAATGTTCTTTCATGATAGTTGGAAACTAACACCGAGTACATTGTTTACTACATGAAGATGCACCCATCTACCTTTGGAAATACTTTTAGTTCAATAGCAATCTATCGCGCTTACTTGTAGCTCAAGTTTGACCTAATTTTGTTAAATTGTCAAGATGCAAAATCTTAGCAAGAAGTTGAACCTATCGTCAAAAATCTCAGTGTTTTATGATATATTAATTGTGACCCCTCGATGGATACCTCCAAAAGATTTTTCGTAAAACTTTCAAAGCAACCTACAATTTTACTTGTAGTTTCAAATTTGACCTAATTTTGATAAATCAACATAAATTCATTCGGTCAAATAAGCAGAGTTAGCTAGGAAGTTTGAAAACTCATAAATAAAACATGGGAATCGTTGGTACAACATGTTGGTAAACTTGGCTTCTGGCATTCAGATCCAATATTCTTCGGACATTCCTAAACGAAAAAGCACAACCTCGCTCGTCATCCACTCAAAAAATTGAGAATAATTGAATGTTCTTTCCTGATATAGTTGGAAAATCACACCGACGACACTGTTAGGATTTGCTGGTCTTGATCCAACGGTCAATGTTCGAAGTTATCTGTACACGATATGGTGGTATGGTATGGTATTGTAAGAGATAAGAAAAGATAAAGATAAGATAAGAAGTATTGTGAATGGCCGATCTTTTGAGTAACCTTCCCTCCCGATGTTTGGGAAGCAAGTGAAAATTTCGAAAACGGGAAAAGTTTGAATTTTTTTTGCCGCCAAGGACCAAAGTAGTTTCCTTCCTATGTACTAATCCCCGTCCCTACTCCACGCCAACGCGGCTGTCGAACACGCCAGAGACACATAGCCGCCGTACCAAGGCACACGTGCATAGCACCACGCTGTGGACGAGGGAGAGATCAGCCGGGCCGGTGCGCGAAGGGAAATGGTAGGAGAGAGGGAGGATGGGGATGGTGAGAGGCAGTGAAGGAGAGATATGTCTACAGCGCGTGGACAGAGGTGAGCATATGTCTAAGCAAAGAAATGAGTACTAGTACTATACTAGTGTACTAGTACTAATATACTTTCCTCAAAAAAAGTACTAATATACTGCTCCCTCCGATCCAAATTAATGTTCTCAGATTTGTCTAGATTCGGATGTATCTAGCACTAAAACATGACTAGATACATCCGAATCTAGACAAATGTGAGAATACTAATTTGGATCAAGGGAGTACTATTTGATTTTTACCTAATAAGGCCATCAACAATGTGTACAAAAGCACACCTTAAGGCCTAGTATGTGGCATCCACTAAGGTTCACCATATACATTGTGGAGAAAATAGAGTTTGTATCTTTAAGCCTAATAAGGTGCACCTCAAGCTTGTGGGTTGCCCATAGAGAATAGAAAAATCATTTCCCCTCTCTCCCTGTTTCATGTGATCGTTTGCAAAAGGTGTTCAAAATTTTCATGATGCAAAATCTTAGCTAGAAGTCGAACCACTTGTCAAAACTCTCTGTGGTTTCTGATATATTAATTAACCGATCGATGGGTACCTCCGAAAGCTTTTTTCATAAAACTTTAAAAGCAACCTATAATTTATTACTTGTAGTTCAAGTTTGACCTAATTTCATTAAATTCAAGAGCAATATATCTCATTTAGTTGTAGCTCAAGTTTGACCTAATTTCATTAAACTGTCAAGACGCAAAATCTTAGAAAGAAGATGAACCCCTCGTCAGAACTCTCTATGGTTTCTGATAGTATAATAATTGACCCCCTGCCCCCCACGCGGCCCCCTCCGATGGGTACCTCTAAGAGCTTTTTCGTATAACTTTCAAAGCAACCTACACAGTTTACTTGTAGTAGTTCAAATTTTACCTGTTATATTTTTTCTGCTTTACCTATTATAATTTTATATAATGATGGTATGCCAGATGTCTATTATCTGAGTCTCACGTCCAGGGCACGTGCACTTTACTAGTACTTGTAGTTTCAAATTTGACCTAATGTCGATAAATCGACATAAAGTCATTCTAATGGCCAGAGTTAGCTGGGAAGTTTGAAAACTCATAAAACATGGGAATCATCGGTACAACATGTTGGTCCAATATATCTGTATGTAAACTTGGCTAGTGGCATTCAGATCCAATATTCTTCGTACTTTTCTTTAGGAAAAAGAACAACCTCTCTCATATTGTTCACTCAGAAAATGTAGAATTGAATGTTCTTTCTTGATAGTTGGAAACTCATACCGACGACACTGTTTACTACAAAAAGATGCACCGATGATCTACCTATCAAAAACATTTAATTCAAGAGCAATTGATGACCCACGAGTATAGGGGGTGTATCGTAGTATTTTTGAGGGAAGTTAAACCCAATTTATTGATTGGACACAAGGGGATCCAAAGAATATTTATAAGCCTTAACAACTGAGTTGTCAATTCAGCTGCACCTGGAAACAATCTTGCTCACAGCAGTTTATCAGTAACAACAGTTTTGTAGTAGGAATAACAAAGTAACAACAGTAGTAAAATAAAGACAGCAGTGACAATAGCAGTCAACAGTGAGATTCGAGTGCGGTAGGCATAGGGATGAATGGACGGGCGTTGCATGGACAAGACAATTCACATAGCAATCAGAACATAGGGCAATTGCAGATAAATAAGATAAAGCATCCAAGTACTAGACAATCCTAGGCATGTGTTCCATATATAGTCATACGTGCTTGCAATGAGAACTTGCACAACATCTTTTGTCCTGCCAGCCCGTTTGCAGCGGGGCCTCTAGGGAACTACTGGCAATTAAGGTGCTGCTTTTAATAGAGCACCGGAGCAAAGCATTAACACTCCGTGAACACATGTGATCCTCACATCAAAGCCATTCCCTTCCGGTTATCCCGATTTCTATCACTTCGAGGCCATAGGTTCCGGACAACAACGTGTGTATACAACTTGCAGATAAGACCAGAAACAATACTATCATAATGAATCAATAACATGTTCAGATCTGAAATCATGGCACTCGGGCCCTAGTGACAAGCATTAAGCACAACAAGTTGCAACAAAGTCATAAAGCACTAATAAAAGATACTAGGCACCATGCCCTAACAATCTGATGCCATTACATGAACGATCTCATCCAATCCCTACCATCCCCATAGCCTACAGCGGGGGATTACTCACTCATAGATGGGGGAAACATGGATGGTCGATGGAGAAGCGATGGTGATGATGATGGCGATGATCTCCTCCAATTCCCCGTCCCGGCAGGGTGCCAGAACGGAGTTTCTGATGCTGTTTTGTGGAATCTGGTGGTGGCGGCGGAGCGGAACTCCTTCTGGAAAAACGTTGAACCCCCTGAAGATTTTAGGTCAGAAGGCTTCTTATAGGCGAATAGGGAGACCGAGGGGGTGCCTAGGGCCACCACACCATGCCCTGGCGCGGCACTTTGGCTCTTGTTAATAGGTTAGTCCAAGAAATCATATGAAAAGTACTCCAAAGTGTGAAAGAAACACAAGAAAGTGGATAAAACCAAGCATGGAGCATCAAAAATTATAGATACATTTGCAATGTATCAACATCCCCAAGCTTAACTCCTGCTTGTCCTCGAGTAGGTAAGTGATAAAAAGAAAGAGTAATTTTTGAGGTGACATGCACCATCAAAGACTTGATCAAAATATTTGTAAAACATTCAAAGATGGGATCATAGTACTTCAATCATAACATGAAAGACAAAGTTCTAGCAATAAGACAAAGAAACTATGATGCAACATGAAAAGGCACAAACAAAAGATTCATGAATAACAATGCCTTGCAAACCGTTTGTTTGTTTCACATAAAGAAAACATAGCATAGTGGCATTCAGCTTGTCCCTCATAGAGTAGCAAACATAAATGCATAGGACACCTTCAAAGTTTACAAGAGTGACTAGATACAAATAGTTTAAAACAAGCAATATCAAGGTATGCATCAATCAACAAGTCTTGGGACAATGCACATAGAACTAAGAATGGCCACTATGCTCTCAAGAAAGTGCTCATAGAATGTGGAGACTCAACAAGGAAATGAACAGGTTTTGAAAAGTTTGAAAGGCTTCCAAATGCTGAAAGTATGGTACTCGTTAGCTTTGAGCTCTCATTGCCCCTATCATAAGCATCTTTAATGTGGTTAAGGTGAAAGTGAGGTCCAATCTGAGTTATATGCTTGACAGACTATAAACTGAAAATCCCAAGTCCCTTGAGTACGAGGGCCACTCCTCATGCTACTCAACTTTAGTTACCGGTAAGTTGTTGTCATCATAAGTATGTGCATATCATTGAGAACCGCCAACAGGGTACCCCTTGCCCGATGATACGGAAGAATCCCCATATCAAAATGACAAGGCAAGCAGACAATGAGTATCTCAACAATCTTCTTATTTACCATGGGAAAATGGTGCTTTTTTCTCTCTTTCCTCTTTTCATAAAACTCTTTTTTTTCTTTTTTTCAATGGCTATCTCTCTCTCTCTTTTTATAAGAAGAATGCTTCATAGATACCATTATGGTTACGCTGCAGGTTTCCACCATGTCAGCATGGATTAGACCAGCGTCCTAGGCGTTTCTCTAACACACATACATAACTCCATGGACTTACAAGCTCCCCTTTTATTTCACACCGACGACATCCGCAAACAAAAGAGAAAGGTATCAACTGGGTATATATTTACAAGTGTTGAAAGCGTTCCTCGTGACAGCACGGTTCTGCTAATCCCCAGCCTATAATTTGCAAGCATATAACTTTCATGGAGAGTCCACAATGGTTCAGGTTTATTAAGTGCAGGAAATAAAGTGTGCCATCAAGTTCGTGAGAGCTTTACTAACTAATTTTCCCATAATAAGCAAACATTTTATTCGGAAGAAAACAAGGCATATTGAATATGCACGGAAGTAGCAAATGATGCTAATAGGTAGGTATGGTGGACACTTTGGAAATATTTGGTTGAGGGAGTTGGAAACATGAGTAAACACTCAGTGGAAGTGAAGGCTAGCAATAGTAAGGGAGCGACAAACGAGAGAGCAATAGCTGTCATTATCATGCTTGCAACAAAACAGGACTACTCATGGCATGAAAGTGATTCAAGATCCTCAAGGAAAAATAATTCATCGAGGCTCAACTGATTATTACAGTCATGTGCATGCGTGAGCATGTGCCAAGTCAATTCAAATGAAACATTTAGAGGAGGATACCGCAGTGTCATACCAATTTATGAATAGAGCAATGCAAGCAAACATTCATAAGACATGCTACAAACTATTAGCGAGCTGGAGCTAATCATAAGAAAGCAAGAACTACTAAGCATCCAAAGATAACATACACCCTACTTGAACGGACTAAGCAAGCTCACAATGATGAGTATATGTACAAAATGAAAACAAATAGAGTTCGTTACCAGCCTCTTACCACGCCTCAAGTTGTCATTGATCCTCATTATTGCTCTTCACTTGTGTGGCTTGAATAATAATATGAAACCAATATCCACTGAGGACTGCCGAACCCTGTAGCAAACTCGCAAAAACCAAAGAAGAACGACAAATATTTTTGGTGTTTTTGATTTTTAAACAAGAACCAAAAGGGAAAAACAAGCAAAGCAAAATCTTTTTGGGTTTTTCGAATAGTTCAAACAAAGCAAAAAGGGAAAAGCAAAACATGGCAAAAAGAAGAAGCAAATCAAAGAGAAACAACAAAAATATTTTTGGTCTTTTTGTGTTTTTAGAAAGCAAAAGCAAAGAAGAACAAAAACTAAAAAGAGAACGAAAACATGAATATACAAAGTACCAACGCAACATGATATGGGGATGAGTGCGGTGTCGGCGTACCTCCCCCCAAGCTTAGGCTTTTGGCCTAAGTGGGTATCAATCCCAAGCTGGCCAGGATGAAGTGTCACCCTGGTACGACGAAGAGGTCCCCTCATCCTGGTGCGAACTCGAGTATGTCCCTCCGTAATGCGCAGAGTAATCATAGGAGGGCACATCCTCCTGGTGCTGCTCGTGGAAACCCAACAAGCGAAGCTGCTCGTCCACCTCCTCCTTGGAGCGCGACCACGGTCTCCTGTGAACACTAAACAAAGAAGGTTGTGGCAAAAGGATCTCCGTTTGATCCCCGTCAGTGAAAAGCATCCTATATACTAGACTGTCCAAATCAGAAGTAGTAGTGACAAAGTGATGAGATTTCATAGCAACAAGGTCAAGCCTCTGTGGTGCTAGCATAGCATCATAGGGATCCACTGAAAGACCTAATGCATTGACTATACGCGAGGCAATGATGCCCCCATAGATAGGCCCCCTAGCAGCTAAGCGGCGAGCAATAAGCGAGCCAAGATTGTACCGTGTGTCATTGTTAAGCGCAGCAGCAAGGAATGCTAAATGATAGTTGGAGATATTACTTGTGTTCTCCCTACCAAGTACACGAGTAGCAAGATAATATGCAAAGTATCTAAGAGCAGGGAGTTGGATATTTCTTATCTTTCTGTGTTGCGCCACACAGTCATCATCATTGGTCACCCCTCGGTAAAGCTCCAACAAATCAGCGGGTCGCCCTTGAATTTTCTTCACGGTCCCTGTCATACGCACACCTACAATACCACAAAATCTCTCCAAAGGCATGGTGAAGGGCAGATCATAGATTTTAAAACAGATAGTAGACTGATAGGGTGTGTTAGTAAACATGAAGCTCTCAACAAAAGTTTTGGTGAGCATAGCGTATTGCGCACTCTCATCTTGCATATATGAGGTCAAACCAACCCTCTCAATCGGGAGCAAGAAATCATCAAGAATACCTGCATCTTGTAAGAAGGTATAACAAGGAAAAGAGGATGGGTGAGCATCCCCATCATCCCTTTCACTACCAATACGAGTTGCAATGAGATCTTCATTGTATGATGGCCTAGCTTGAGAGGTTGTTCTTGAGGGCCTCGACCTCCTAGGTGCATCACTCTCAAATATCTCTCCAAAAGTATGGTTGTTCATGCTTAGTATTCTGAAATTTAAACACCTATCAAACAAGTGATTGCAAAGTAAATATAAAGAAGGATCTACTCATAGGGACTTGCAAGAGGACTAAACATGCATCAAAACTATATCTCTAAGCATCAAACAAGCTTACAAGCTCTCATAACCAGTCACTTATAGCAGCAAAATACTCAACATATAATCCACTAAACACAAATCTACTTGGACAAGGGGAGGAGTCACATACCAGGGAACAAATGCTCCAAATTTCAGTAAGAAAGATGGGCTGAGCAAGGAGATCGAAAAAATCGAGAGCAAGCACAGCAACAACGCGATTCTGAGCTATGAACTGGAGCTTACTCGGGAGAGAGAAGAAAGTGGCAGGTGAGAGAGTTAGTGGGGGGCCAGGGGTGGCCCACACCAGGGCATGGCACCACCCAAGGCTGGCTGCGCCACCATGTGGTGTGCCTGCCTGGTGGGCCCTCCTGGTACCTCCCAGGTACTCCTCTGCCCCCTTTTTACATAAAAAATTAATATGAATTTTCTGGAATTTTTCGAGACACTTTATTTTTGGGCATTTTTCAGAAATAGAAGAATGATTTTTCTGACAGACAGATTTTTTTGTTTTTGGAAACATGATGCAAGGACAAAACAAGGCTAGAACTACAGAAGTTCTAACATGCAAGCAACTAACAACAAAAAGAAAGCTAAATGAAAGCAAAAACTAAAATGCAAAGGATAGAAATAAATAGAGATAATCATAATGAAAACATTGTTTTGCTCAATGGAATCCTTTTGTTAACAAGGTTGATCAGGTCTTGTTACCAAAACAATTACATATGAGACAAAACTTTGTACTCCACTAATGATTATGTTACCTCAACCTTGATAGCAATGGTTCCAATCATAATAGTTTCTAAATTTTCTGTTGGTATGGGACAATATATTTCTCCAACTTGAATGCCTTCAACATGTTCAATTGAATTCAAACCATATGCCCTTTCAATCTTCTTGGGGAAATAGACAGTATGTTCCTTGTCATTAACATTGAAGGTCACCTTTCCTTGATTACAATTAATAACAACTCCTGCAGTATTAAGAAAAGGTCTCCCAAGAATAATAGACATATTATCATCTTCGGGCATTTCAACCACAACAAAATCAGTTAATATCAAGTAATTGTGAGCCACCTGAACAGGTACATCCTCACATATACCCACATGAATGGTGGTAGATTTATTAGCCATTTGCAAAGATATATCAGTTGGTATTAATTTTTCAAGTTGAAGCCTCTTATAGAGAGAGAAAGGCATAACACTAACTCCAGCTCCCAAATCACACAAAGCAGTTCTAACATAACTGTTCTTAATAGAGCAAGGGATAGTTGGAATCCCTGGGTCTCCAAGTTTCTTAGGAACCTTACCATTGAAGGAATAATTAGCAAGCAAAGTAGAAATTTCTTCATTAGGGATCTTCTTTTATTCGAGACAATGTCCTTCATATACTTTGAGTAAGGAGGCAATTTAATAGCATTAGTCAAAGGAATTTGCAAGAATAAAGGCTTCATCCACTCACAAAACTTATTATAATGTTCATCTTCCTTTGACTTGTGTTTCTTATCAGGGAAAGGCATAGGTTTTTGGACCCAAGGTTCTCTTTCACTACCATGTTTCTTAGCAATAAAATCTTATTTGGTGTATTTAGTATTCTTAGTGTGGTTTTCAGGTTCTTCTTCAACTTTTTCTTCATTAGGAACTTCATTTTCTTCATTACCACTTTTAGTTTCAGCATCAGAGATAGATATATTATTAGGATTTATAGCAGGTTCAGAGGGTTCTACAACAGCTTTATGTTTCTTCTTCCTTTTCTTATGAGTAGAACCACTATTTTCAGCTTGTTGAGAATCCTGCTCAATTCTTTTGGGATGCCCCTCAGGATATAGAGGATCCTGGGTAGCAGCACCACTTCTAGTTCTAATTTCATAAGCATGTTTTTCTTTAGCAGCATTAACTAGCAAGTCGTTTTGCACTTTAACGAGTTGATCTATTTGAGTTTGAACCATTTGAAAGTGTTTAACAATCATTTTAACATCATTAGAGGTTCTTTCCACAATATCTTTCAACTCAACAATAGCTCTAGTGTTTTCCATTAGATGATTTTGTACCCTTTTATTAAAGTTATCTTGCTTAACAATAAAGATAATCGAATTCTTTTAAGCATTGATCAGGAGGTTTAGAGTAAGGGATATCACCTTCATCAAAGTGTTGGAGAGAGTGTACCTCAATAGTGGATGAGTAGGGAATAGGCTTACATAGTTCTTCTATAGGAGGTAAATTCTTGACATCTGCAGCTTTAATTCCGTTCTCCTTAAGACATTTTTTAGCTTCCTTCATCACTTCATCATTTAATTCAATAACTCCCCTCTTCTTTGATGTTGGAATAGGCACAGGAATAGATGGTTCAGGTACAATTACTTCAGGTATAGCTTTTTTAGGAGGAGTCCAATCTTCATAATTCTTGCTTATTTTAGCCATTAATTCCTCAGCTTCCTTAGGAGTCCTATTCCTGAAAACACAATCAACACATTTATCTAGGTATGTCCTAGATTCCTCGGTTAGTCCATTATAAAATATATCAAGAAGCTCATTCTTAGGTAATGGACTTCCAGCCTGTGCATGAATCAAATCACAAAACCTTGCCCAAGATTCGGGCAATACCTCTTTTTCTCCCTATTTAAAATCAAAAAGTTCCTGCAAAACAGCATGTCTAGCACTAAGAGGAAAATATTTCTGCAGGAAAGTGCCAATCAAGCACTTAGGGCTATCAATAGATCTAGGAGGTAAATTACTAAACCAAGTTTTAGCTTCTCCTTTCAGTGAAAAGGGAAAAATATTAGCAACAAAGTAAGTATGCATCTTAATATCATCAAAAAACAAGCCACTCATGGTAGAAAGTTCATTCATATGTGCTACCGCACTTTCATTCTTAGTCCCACAAAAAGGTTCTTTCTCAACAATAGCTATGTAAGATAGATCGAGAGAGAAATCATAATCTTCATCTATAATGTTTATGGGAGAAGCAGCAAACTTAGCAGCAGGATATAATTTGGGTCTAATAGTACGCCTCTCAAGGAGACTCTTAGCAGCGCTCCTATCATGGGTGTTCTTACATTCTTTAATAAACTCATCGGTCATCTCAACATAACCATCTTCAATATCATAACTCTCACTAGACTCATGTGAGCTAACAGGTGTGGTAGTGTCTTCATTAGGAGTTCCGGTATTTCCAGCTATAGTTCTAGTAATCGTAGCATCTAGGAAAGGACCTAATTAACCACTCTTATCAAGCACAGTAGAAGCAGCATCATAAGCATACGAAGTTTCAGATTCAGCAGTAGTAGCAGTGTGTGTAGCATGTGTATGTGGTGGTGTAAGGAACTTACTCAAAACAGACGGTGAATCAAGAGCAATAGAGGTGTTCAGAACCGTACCTCTTCTTGTAGTGGATGGTAAAATAGGAAACTTGCCATCACGAGACTTACCGATGATGGATGGATAGAAGAAAACAATAGAGAATCCAAGTGAGCTTGATAAATAAAGCTATGCTCCCCGGCAACAGCGCCAGAAAATAGTCTTGATGACCCACAAGTATAGGGGGTGTATCGCAGTATTTTTGAGGGAAGTGAAACCCAATTTATTGATTCGACACAAGGGGAGCAAAAGAATATTTATAAGCCTTAACAACTGAGTTGTCAATTCAGCTGCACCTAGAAACAATCTTGCTCACAGCAGTTTATTAGTAGCAACAGTTTTGTAGTAGAAATAGCAAAGTAACAACAGTAGTAAAATAAAGATAGCGGTGTCAATAGTAGTAAACAGTGGGATTCGAGTGCGGTGGGCATAGGGATGGATGGACGGGCGTTGCATGGACAAGACAATTCACATAGCAATCAGAACATAGGGCAATTGCAGATAAATAAGATAAAGCATCCAAGTACTAGACAATCGTAGGCATGTGTTCCATATATAGTCATACGTGCTCGCAATGAGAACTTGCACAACATCTTTTGTCCTGCTAGCCCGTTTGCAGCGGGGCCTCTAGGGAACTACTGGTAATTAAGGTGCTCCTTTTAATAGAGCATCGGAGCAAAGCATTAACACTCCGTGAACACATGTGATCCTCACATCAAAGACACTCCCTTCCGGTTATCCCGATTTCTATCACTTCGGGGCCATATGTTCCAGACAACAACGTGTGTATACAACTTGCAGATAAGACCAGAAACAATACTATCATAATGAATCAATAACATGTTCTGATCTGAAATCATGGCACTCGGGCCCTAGTGACAAGCATTAAGCACAACAAGTTGCAACAAAGTCATAAAGCACTAATAAAAGATACTAGGCACCATGCCCTAACAATCTGATGCCATTACAAGAACGATCTCATCCAATCCCTACCATCCCCATAGCCTACAGTGGGGGATTACTCACTCATATATGGGGGAAACATGGATGGTCGATGGAGAAGCGATGGTGATGATGATGGCGATGATCTCCTCCAATTCCCCGTCCCGGCAGGGTGCCAGAACGGAGTTTTTGGTGCTGTTTCGTGGAATCTAGTGGTGGCGGCGGAGCGGAACTCCTTCTGGAAAAACATCGAACCCCCCGAAGTTTTTAGGTCAGAAGGCTTCTTATAGGCGAGGAGGGAGACCGAGGGGGTGCTTGGGTCCACCACACCATGCCCTGGCGCGGCCAGGCCCAGCCCGCGCCTGGGGGGGGGTGTGGCCAGTCCCTGGCCCTCCTCCGTCTTGTATTCTGGCTCCTGGAGTCTTCTGGAAAAATGGGCACTTTGGCTTTTGTCCCGTCCAATTCCGAGAATATTCATTTTCTGACTTTCCTGGAACCAAAAACAGCAGAAAACAGGCAGCTGGCACTATGGCTCTTGTTAATAGGTTAGTCCAAGAAATCATATGAAAAGTACTCCAAAGTGTGGACAAAACACAAGGAAGTGGATAAAACCAAGCATGGAGCATCAAAAATTATAGATACATTTGCAATGTATCAGCAATCTATGGCGTTTACTTGTAGCTAGCTCAAGTTTGACCTAATTTCGTTAAATTGTCAAGATGCAAATTCTTAGCAAGAAGTTGAACCTATCATCGAAACTCTCGCTGGTTTCTGATATATTAATTTTGACTCCTCGATGGGTATCTCCAAAAGCTTTTTCGTAAATCTATCAAAGCAAAACCTACAATTTACTTGTAGTTTCAAATTTTACCTAATTCCGAGATATCGACATAAAGTCATTCAAATGGGCGGGGTTAGCTAGGAAGCTTGAAAACTCATAAATCATGGGAATCGCAAGTACAACATGTTGTCGATCCACTATATATGTCTGTCAACTTGGCTTGTGGTATCCACATCCAATATACTTTGATCTTTATAGAAAATTAAAGAACAACTAACCTCACTCGTCTTCACTCAGAAAATGTAGAATTGAATGTTCTCTCCTGATAGTTGGAAACTCACATGGACGGTATTGTTTACTACAACAAGATGCACTGATCTACCTCTGAAAATACATTTAATTCAAGAGCAATCTATCGCGCTTACTTGCAGCTCAACTTTGATCTAATTTCATTAAATTGTCAAGATGCAAAATCTTAGCAAGAAGTTGAACCTATTGTCAAAATTCTCGGTGTTTTATGACATATTAATTGTGACCCCTCGATGGGTACCTCCAAAAGATTTTTCATAAAACATTAAAACCAACCTACAATTTACTTGTAGTTTCAAATTTGACCTAATTTCGATAAATCCACATAAAGTCATTCGGTCAAATGGGTAGAGTTAGCTAGGAAGTTTGAAAACTCATAAATAAAATAGGGGAATCGTTGGTACAACATGTTGGTAAACTTGGCTTCTGGCATTTAGATCCAATATTCTTCAGACATTTCTTTACGGAAAAGAACAACCTCGCTCGTGAGCACTCGGAAAATTGAGAATAATTGAATGTTCTTTCCTGATATAGTTGGAAAATCACACCAACGACACTATTTACTACAAGAAAATGCACCCATCTACCTTTCTGAAAAGTCATATATTTCAACAGCAACCTATCGCGCTTACCTGTAGCTATGGTTTGACCCAATTTCGTTAAATAGTGTCATGCGATGCAAAATCTTAGCAAGAAGTCAAACCTGTTGTCAAAACTCTCAGTTGTTTCTCATATATTGATTGTGACCTCCCCCCCAACGGTACGGTACCTCCAAAAGCATTTTCGTAAAACTTTCAGAGCAACCTACAATTTAGTTATAGTTCAAGTTTGACCTAATTTCGATAAATCAGCATGTAGTCATTCAAGTGGGCAGAATAATTAGATAGGGAGGTTGAAAATGCAAAAAACATATGGGAATCGTAAGTAAAACACGTTGGTCCACTTAATATGTCTAGAAGCTTGGCTTACGACATCGAGATCCATATTCTTCGAGCTTTCTTTATGGAAAAGAACCATCTCATCATCACTCAAAAAACTGAGAATGTTCTTTCGTGATACTTTGAAACTAACACCTAGGACATTGTTTACTACATGAAGATGCACCCATCTACCTTTGGAAATACATTTAATTCAATAGCAATCTATCGCGCTTACTTGTAGATCAAGTTTGACCTAATTTCGTTAAATTGTCAAGATGCAAAATTTTAGCAAGAAGTTGAACCTATCGTCAAAATTCTCAGTGTTTTATGATATATTAATTGTGACCCCTCGATGGGTACCTCCAAAAGATTTTTCGTAAAACTTTCAAAGCAACCTACAATTTACTTGTAGTTTCAAATTTTACCTAATTTCGATAAATCGACATAAAGTCATTGAGTCAAATAGGCAGAGTTAGCTAGGAAGTTTGAAAACTCATAAATAAAACATGGGAATCGTTGGTACAACATGCTGGTAAACTTGGCTTCTAGCATTCAGATCCAATATTCTTCGGACATTCCTAAATGGAAAAGCACAACCTCGCTCGTCATCCACTCGAATATATTGAGAATAATTGAATGTTCTTTCCTGATATAGTTGGAAAATCACACCGACGACACTGTTTGGATTTGCCGGTCTTGATCCAACGGTCAATGTTCAAAGTTATCTGTACTACGAATGGCCGATCTTTTGAGTAACCTTCCCTCCCGATGTTTGGGAAGCAAGTGAAAATTTCGAAAACGGGAAAAGTTTGAATTTTTTTTGCCGCTAAGGACCAAACTAGTTTCCTTCCTATGTACTACTTCTCGTCCCTACTCCATGCCAACGCGGCTGCCGAACACGCTAGAGACACAGAGCCGCCGTACCAATGCACACGTGCGCAGCACCACGCTGTGGACCAGGGAGAGATCAGCTGGGCTGGTGCGCGAGGGGAAATGGTAGGACAGAGGGAGGATGGATGGTGAGAGGCAATGAAGGAGAGATAAAACACACAATTTGTTAGGAACCCATCATAACTTTCCTCTGACATCGAACCGCCTTCAACTCCTCTTCGCTGCTGCCCTCTTTTACCCTGCCTACGTTTTATTCTCTCAGCGTGTACAGTGCATGGACAGAGGTGAGCATATGTCTAAGCAAAGAAATGTGTACTAGTACTATACTAGTGTACTAGTACTATACTAGTGTACTAGTACTAATATACTTTCCTCAAAAAAAGTACTAATATACTGCTCCCTCCGATCCAAATTAATGTTCTCAGATTTATCTAGATTCGGATGTATCTAGCACTAAAACATGACTAGATACATCCGAATCTAGACAAATGTGAGAATACTAATTTGTATCGAGGGAGTACTATTTGATTTTCCCTAATAAGGGCATCAGCAATGTGTACAAAAGCACACCTTAAGGCCTAGTATGTGGCATCCACTAAGGTTCACCATATATATTGTGGAGAAAATAGAGTTTTTATCTTTAAGCCTAATAAGGTGCACCTCAAGCTTGTGCGTTGCCCATAGAGAATAGAAAAATCATTTCCCCTCTCTCCCTGTTTCATGTGATCGTTTTCAAAAGGTGTTCAAAATTTTCATGATGCAAAATCTTAGCTAGAAGTCGAACCACTCGTCAAAACTCTCGGTAGTTTCTGATATATTAATTAACCGCTCGATGGGTACCTCCAAAAGCTTTTTTCATAAAACTTTTAAAGCAACCTACAATTTATTACTTGTAGTTCAAGTTTGACCTAATTTCATTAACATAAAGTATTATGAAAACCAAATAATAATTAATAATGTTCGTATTATACTTTTATAACTCTTTTTTCCGGATACACGTAACATGATGACACAAAAAAATATTATACTTCTTTGCTTTTTTGAAATGTTATGAAAACCGTGTCAACTTTTTCGGGATGCGGATGCATAGCAAGAACATGAATTTTCAGAACTTGCGGTGGTTTTTCGATGTACCAAATTCCTGCTTAGCTTCAAAAGATTTTTGGAAAATTTTAAGAGCAACTTATCGTGCTTACATTTAGTTAAAATTTGAGAAGGTCGATGGGAGTACAGTTTACATCGAAGACCTCAAAAATAGAAAATTGCATAGAGGTCCATACATTTAGCACAAAGGGCGCTAAAATATAGAAATGGAAAACAGTCGGGTGCGGGTCCTTCTCGAGCAAGCGGCCGAGCCATACCCTTCGTACTACTTCTACTGTACTTCTGATCCAGCGTGATGTGGGTGTGCTTGGTGGCTTCCTCTTCACAGGGTGTGAAATGGAACGACAATGAAGTACTACAGAGTAGTGGTAAAGCTGGTCAGATCATAATGAAGTGCATCGAATGCGATGGGACGTACTGCAGACACCAAACAGTATAAACAATCCTTTGTGCACCACTATCTTTTGAATCTTTTGAATAACCTTCCCTCCGGATGTTTGGGAAGGAAGTGAAAATTTCGAAACTGTGAAATTTTGAACTCTGACTCTAATAATAGTATTGTATGAGTACTATCCCTTTTGTCGCCAAGCCCAAAAATGTTTCCTTCTATGCAGCACACCTGATACTGACACGGAGCCAACGACAAGGCAGGTCGACACACGTGCGGAGTGCCACATTTTGGACGAGGGAGAGATCACCTAGCCGGGGTGTGGGTATGGTGATGAGGCACTAAAGGAGAGAGAAAACACAATTTGTTTTGCGTGTATACAGTAGTACTATATAGTAAAGGTCCTGAAATTTACTAGTACTAGTTCTGTACTACTAGTACTACGAGGTGACTGTACCCTATACCTCGTGTCAGGAACCCATCTCACAGCTTTGCTCTCATATCACACTGCCTTCAACTCCTCCTCTTCGCTGCTCTCTCGAGCTGCTTCCTCTATGCCCAAAGTTTCTCTTCTGTCTCTTTGTTTCTTTTCTACAGAAATACATATTCTTCCTCCCTCCGACCCAAATTAATTAACTCAGATTTGTCTAGATTCGGATGTATCTAGACATATTTTAGTACTAGATACATCCGAATCTAGATAAACTTGAGTCAATTAATTTGGGTCAGAGGGAGTACTTGCTTTACAGAAAATACACTCCTCTCACTTGGAAATTTGATTTTTTTCCTTTCCTCATAGTTGGAAACTCCGAGTGGCAACATTGTTACCATGCCATGATTCATGCCCATTTTACGCTGAAATATGGGACCACCATGGATGGTGGGAGTACAATTTACATCAAGGACCTAAAAATGTAAATAATTATATAAAGGTCCTTACATTTAGCACGAAGCCCCCTAACATTAAGCAATGGAAATAGTCGGGTGCGGCTCCTTCTCGAGAGAGCAAGTGATTGAGCCATACTCTTCATACTACTTTCCCTTCATATTTTTTTGAAATATATGGCCAAATTTGGCGGCATTCAAATTTTTCGATATGGGATCATGAATCATTAGCATAAAGTATGATGTAGATATGTCCATGACCCTGGTCGTTCGGCTTGAAATGCAAGAATGTTCATATTCATTGGCAACTAATAAGCTTAAATACGTTTAAATTTTACCACTTGCTTTTATGTACGAATTTTACCCGTACGGACGGTGGAGGTAAATTTTACATCAAGGGCCTAAAAAGGTAAAATTACATCGACGTCCATACATTTAGCATGAAGCACCCTAAAATTAAACAGGGAAACTCATGTTTAGCTCCTTCTCGAGAGAAAAGCTAATCGAGGCATACTCTTCATATTACTCCCTCTTCGTTTGTTTTCCAAATATGGCCCAATTTGGCGGCATGCAAATTCTTGGATATGGGATCGTGAATCATCGATATATAGTATGATGTAGATATGGCCATGACCTTGGTCGTTCGGCTTGAAATCCAAGATTGTTCATACTCATTCACAACTAAGCTGAAATACGTTTGAAATTTTAGCTATTTTTTTAAATAATACATTTTAAAAATAATTTTCACAAACAATACACGAATTGAAAGATTTACAATTCTAGTGCAGTGTCGGCACTTGAAAAGCCGACCAGTCCTTATCGGCTTTTGAATAGCCGACTAGGTCCTATCTGTTTTTGAAAAGCTGACTAGTCATTGTCTGTTTTTGAAAAGCCGACTAGTCCCCCTATTCTTCACATTGCCCTTTAACCTGCCAACTTTTCAAAAGTAGACAGAGACTTATCAGCTTTTCAAAAGCAGACAAGGACTAGTCGGCTATTCAAAAGCCGATAAGGACTGGTCGGCTATTCAACTGCCGATACCACGCTAGAATTGCAAATCTTTCAATTCTTGTATTATTCGTGGAAATTATTAAAAAATGTATTGTTTAAAAAAATAGCTGAATTTTACCACTTGCTTTTATCTTTGAAATTTACACGGACGGTGGGAGTAAATTTTACAGCAAGGACCTAAAAAGGGGTAAAATTACATCGAGGTCCATACTTTTAGCACGCAACACCCTAAAGCATGGAAAACAGTCATGTTTGGCTCCTTCTTGAGAGAGAAGCTCATCGAGCCATACTCTTTAGACTACTTCCTCTTCGTTTGTTTTCAAAAAATGGCCAAATTTGGCGGCATGGAAATTCTTGGATATGTGATCATCATCAACATAAAGTATGATGTAGATATGACCATGACCTTGGTCATTCATCTTGAAATCCAAGAATGTTCATACTCATCGACAAATAATCTTAAATACGTTTAAAAAATGTAAAATTACATCGAGGTCCATACTTTTAGCACGAAGCACCCTAAAATTAAGCAGGGAAAATAGTCGGGTTAGGCTCCTTCTCGAGAGAGAGAAGCTGGTCGAGCCATACTCTTCATACTACTTCCTCTTCGTTTGTTTTTAAAATATGGCCCAATTTGGTGGCATGCAAATTCTTGGATATGGGATCATGAATCATCGATATAAAGTATGATGTAGATGGATATGGCCATGACCTTGGTCGTTCGGCTTCGAATCCATGATTGTTCATACTCATTCACACAACTAAGCCTAAATACGTTTAAATTTTACCACTTGCTTTTATCTTCGAATTTTACATGGACGGTGGGAGTACATTTTATAGCAAGGACCTAAAAAGGGGTAAAATTACATAGAGGTCCATACCTTTAGCATGAATAAAGCATTCTAAAACTAAGCAAGAAAAACAATCTTGTTTGGCTCCTTCTCGAGAGAGAAGCTAATCGATCCATACTCTTCATACTTCTTCCTCTTGGTTTGTTTTCAAAATATGGCCAAATTTGACGGCATGAAAATTCTAGGATATGTGATCATCATCAACATAATGTATGATGTAGATATGGCCATGACCTTGGTCGTTCGTCTTGAAATCCAAGAATGTTCATACCAATCGACAAAAAATAATCTTAAATACGTTTAAAAAGGTAAAATTACAACAAGGTCCATACATTTAGCACGAAGCATGTCGTGGTGGTGTCACGACAGATGCCATGGATAGGCTAAAGGTGGGGCCAATATGCACTAGAGGAATCCAGGGAGGGATAGTGTGGTGATTCCACACACAGATGTTTTGTATTCTTTAAGTTCACCAAGTTTACAGATGCTCCTTGAGCCGTATTGGGGAGAGGAAGAAGGAGCTCTCTTACTCTCACCACTACCTCTACTCAATGAACAGGCCAATCTCTTGCCCAATAGCTCGCGATCCCCTTCTACTGAGGTCCTAGCGCTCCTTATAAAGGGGAGGCCAGGCTACTAGCTAGGGCATACGTGGAGGCATATTCCTGGGAATATGCCTCTCCCAAAATAGCAAACCGATCGGGTCACCTTTTGCCTTCGTAAGCCATACAGAGGCTACATAAGCCTCTGCGGTGCCAGCGTCAGCCGACATAGGCTGCGTCACCTTTGTCGGCCACGCCTTGCTGGTCCTTCCCTCTGTCCGCTTCGCTCACGGTCCAGCGCATAGAGACCACCTTTGGACCAGCAGGATACCTTCCTTCTGTTGTAAGCCTGATATAACCCGGATCAAGCCTGGTTAATCCGGCCCCGTGGGTACCTGTAGATGAATTATAAAGAGCTTGCTGACGTACGATTGACGTCGTCCGGGACATGGTTAAATGGACTTCCTCCGGGTCGGGTTACTCCGTAAGTCGGCCTGCCTTGAGGTGACCTGGCCAGCTTTCGCTTTGACCTTGCCATACCTCGGCTAACTCGGCCTCTATACCCTGGTGTTACCCTACCCGGGGGTATCTCGCCAACATTAGTCCCTGAAGATGGTGCGGTCTTAGAAACTTTAGTTGCTAAGGCCACGGCAGGTTCAATCTTTTTGCTCCCTTTTCCGAGTTACTTTGTAGCTCGGATCCCGTGGTGTAGCATTCCCTTGGCACATTCCGAGTTATCACTCGCTGGCCAGACTACCCTTTAGCTTTCCGTGTTGTCCTTCCTTCTCTTATACACTTCACCACGTCCCACGTGGAGGGTAATCATTATCTTGCCTCATTTTAAGGGCCTGCGCTAGTTACTGCACTTATTGTCAGAGATTACTACAGCAAACATCGTGTCGCAGCTGCCTCCTCGTTAACCGCATCACCATGTCATGTCGTGCGATCCCCTGTTCCCTGTGGTCCTTCCTATGGCTTGCTTCTGATTGGCTGACCCAGCAGATACACGGCCACACCGTGTGGCCTCGAGGCACAGCACGATCCCACTATCCATCGTTAGGGCATGGTTAAATAGGAGAGGGGGCGTGCCCCTTGGCTGTTTTTCCCCTACTTGCGCCCCTCTGCCTTTCTGCTTCTTCTTCTTCCTTGCGACAGCACCGCCGCCGCCACTTCTACTCTGCAGCACCACCGCCACATCTCACGTTTGTGTTTCCTTGCTGCAGCTCCCATGCTGTCTCAACGCCACGGGGCCGCGCCAGTCTAAATCATTGCCCCCACCTCTGATTGGGCCGGTGAGGACAGTGACTTAGAGATGACAGATGAAGAACTCTCCGTCGTCGAGAAGGAGGAGACGGAGGAGGAAAACGAGGTGCAGGAGCGCGGTGCCTGGGCCGGCTCTTGGGTGTGCCAAGATGATCTTGATTGGCTCTACCGCACCCGCCGCATTCCCCAAGGTGTGATTTCGTGCCTCCCCTATGGAGAGATTGCTCCCTTACCCAATCCGGGTGAGTTTGTCGTCTTCCTCTCCCACTTTCAGCGCGGCTTCGGCCTGCCAGTGAGTGATTTCTTCCATGATCTTATAAATACATACGAGCTGCAACCCCATCATCTCCCGGTGAACGCCATCACTTCCCTTTCCTCCTTCGCATCTGCCATAGAAGGATTCCTCGGCCTGTGGCCTACCAAGGAGCTCTGGATCCGGTTCTTTGGTCTGAAGAAGAACGTTATCCGGAAAAGACAGCTGCCCCAGCCAACAAGTTGCTCACCCAGTGCGGTGGCGCTTCCATCTCTCCCCGGAAAACTTCCGTCTTCCCCCGGTTACGGGCCTCGAGTCTTGCAAAGGCTGGGCACGGACCTTCTTTTATGTCTGGAATAACACGAATGAAGATTTGATCCGGCTGCGCCCCTTCACGATGGGCCCTCCTAATCCAGCTTTGTGGGACCGGATCCCCAAGAAACCAACTGCCCTGGCGAACCAGGTTAACAAGCGGTTCAAGGAGCTCAAGGAGCAGAAGCTGCGCAACAAGGATGTAATGATCACATTCTTCCACAGTCGGATCTCCCCCCTGTAGAAGCGCACACACAAGCTTTGCCATATGAGTGGGCATCTTGACCCCAACCGGACCTCCTCCTTTGAGTTGAACAATACCGAGATCTTCCGCCGGGTTAAGGCGATCTTCTCCACCGACAAAGAGTTCAACTCGGATTGGGAGTGGGGGTTGGAGCACTTCTGCCGGGATAGGCCTCCTCCTGCGGTAAACTTTGTTACCCAATCCTTCTCCGAGTTATATCCTATGTCGGAACAAGTTACTTATATGATCCCCTTGCATTTTGCTTTCAGTTGTTTCTCTAGCAAACTCTCGAAGATGGCACCAAGCCTTCCCTTAAATGGGGGAAGGATCGGCTTGTCTCAGATGAGGACGAGCCGGATCATGAGATGTTCTTGCATGCCCCGGACGGATCCAGGCGAACCGTTGGTAACTTCCTTTCCTTAAGGGATTGGCCTGACGATGAAGATGATTCCGATATTGAGATGTTGGAGGTATATAACCTGGCACCTATTTCTTACGCATTTCCGGCTTCAGCTAACCCGGCTGGGCAGATTCACGAGGATCCCCCTCTTGCTACGGGTGAGCCGGTTCCTGCTGCGTCTAAGAAACGGGCCGCTACCTTGGCTGCTTCTTCCGAGCGTCCCCAAGCAAACAAAAGGCGGAAGAAGTCCGCTGACAAGGCCGCCACCAAGCCTCCGACTAAGGCCATAATCCGGAGAGCTCGAAAGCCCAGGGAGCCTTTGACTTCTGACGAGTAAGTCACTTTTCTCTTTGTCCAATTCTCTGCTTCATGCTTCTCTACCTATATGCCTTTCTTTTTGTTATAACTTGTTATTCGTTGTTTGATTCGGAAGGGCTACGATGGAGGTTCCCCAGAGCGGCTCCAGCATCACCTCATCTTTCCGGCGCACCCCATCTTCCCCTTGTGGTGACAATACACGCCCACTGAGCCCAATTCAGGAGGGTTCAGTGGCTGCTCCGGGTCTTAGCCCACCTCGTCCAGAGGAGGGCAACCTCGGAGCAGGGGGAAGTGGAACGGCCGAGGTAGCGGATGCTCCCAGCTCTTCATCGGCTCAGTCGCAACCTGTCACTTTCGAGGTACCAGCAGCAACCGCAGCACCACCGCCAACACCAGCAACAGTACAAGCATCAGCACCAGTACCACTAGCAGCACCAGCAGCATCAGCAGCAACACAAGCACCAGCACCAGCACCAACTCCTTCTGCCTCGTCCGAGTCTTCCAAGACTCAGTGAGAAGACCCAGCTAGCACCAAGGCTGCACCCAAGTCCAAATCTGCAGCTCAAGCCTCAGCCTCCCAGCAGCAACCCAAGGCCAAGAAAGGTTCTAGCGCCACCAAGGCAACATCCATCGAGGCTAGACAGCGCACGCTCGTGTCTATGCTGCCGAAGAGAGATGCCTCCTCCGGGTCAGCTAGCAGCAAGCAACTTGCACTGCATACCAGCCCTGCTGCCGCCCTAGTTGCAAGGAGGGAGGTCCACGCCAAAGGCTTGGTTGCGCCTCACATGCTTAGTGGAGAGAGCTATTCTCCAGCTTTGATTGAATATGTCAACAACTGGAACAAAGCGGAGTTCGTCGATCCAAATGACGATCTCTCGGACAAGTTTGGGCCCGCCGAATTCAGCGCACAAATGAACATGGCAGCTAAGGCTATCAACCTTGCTGGTCGGATGATGGAGGTACGCTACTTTGTCTTTTCTTTAACATGCACAAGTGCTTAGAGATATAGCCATTAGTCCCCAAGCCTTCGGGGGAGTAACTTGTTACTCGGTCGGATGCTCCTTAGAGAACTAGCGTGGGTCCTTAGTAGCTTCGAATATGCACACACTTAGAGCCGGGTTAAGTTCCACTTGGCCTGGATCTTGTACACTTTGAATATGCACACACCTAGAGTCGGGTTAAGTTCCACTTGTCCCAGATCTTGTACACTTCGAATATGCACACACATAGAGCCGGGTTAAGTTCCACTTGGCCCGGATCTTGTACACTTCGAATATGCACACACCTAGAGCCGGGTTAAGTTCCACTTGGCCCGGATCTTGTACACTTCGAATATGCACACACCTAGAGACGGGTTAAGTTCCACTTGGCCCGAACCTTGTACACTTATAATATGCACATAACTGAGCCAACCTTGCTTTTTTCAGATCACTACCAATCGTCGGAGTGCTGAGTTTCAGCGCCTCTTGGACACACACAAGGTGCTGCGCTCGAAACATGCTGCGCTTCTCGCTGAGTTCGAGAAAAGGGGTAAGTTTTCTCTTTGACTTTTCCCCATCTTTCTGTGCCTTTTCCCGCTGAACTAATCCGTCATTCGGATTGCACAGCCAAAGTGGAGGCCGAAAACACCCTCATGAGGAAAAACTTAGACGAGATAAAAGGTAATTCACTTTGGTTAACCCTCTTCTGCGCTCTTTCTCCTTTCTTCTTGGCTCAGCAGATATTTATACCTCGGCTCTGCCGGGTTAACAAACCGTTGCAGCCTCCCTTGAAGATAGTGTGTCCGTGCCTGATATGATGCTGCATTTTCTTGAACAAGCAGGGCAACACCAGGCCGAGCTCAAGAAGAAGGACGACGAGCTTGCCAAGCTCCGAGCTAAGGATGATGAACTCACCAAGCTCAAGGCTGAGATGAACAAACTCAAAGAGCTCCACAAGATTGAAATGGACAAGGCTGGCCAAGACTTCACCAAAGAGCGAGAACGTCTTAGCCTCCAACTTGCAAAGGATCAAGAGTTGCTGAAGGAGGCCGACGTCAAGCTTGACTCGGCTAATGTTGAACTTGAGAAGCTCTGGAAGAGGCGTGCTGATTGCACTGTAGAGCTGACCCGGATCCACAGTCATATCTCCCGTAAGTTCCTTTCCTTCCGCCGACGTGTATTTCTCCAGGTTAGACTCCTTCATTCATTTCACTTGCTTTGTTCCCAGGCAAATTCCTAGAGGGCTATGCCATTCTGGTTACTGCGGTTACCAAGTTCCGCTAGTAGAGGGGTACCCCAACTGGTCCTGGCTCTGAAACCATTCCCTATGACATGGAGGACCTGCTGGTCATCCTATCCTATCGCATTGAAATTGTGAAGAACTATGGTTAGGGTATCCTGGATTCAGCCGTCCGGATCTTCCGTGCCCTTTGGCCCGATGAGGATCCTCCGGAGGGGTCCACTGCTCTGATCAACAAATTGATGGATTGCGAGACCTAGCTCGACCTCTGGAGGGAATCCACCGCACGTGTCGGATCTGATACTGTCCTCCACTTCGTGCTCACGTGGTATGAAAAACTAGATCTGAATGTTCTCGAGCGCTTGCGCACTGGGTCCAGGTGGTTGAATGATCCAGATTGGGTAGCTCGATGCAAGGCTTGTGCCCACAACCTTATCCAGTTTGCCCCTGTCCATCAATGGAACGAAGGGCCAAGCTTCCTCGGCATCGTTGGCGATGAATATGTTCAAGATGATTCGGGTGACGAGGAAGAGGACGAAGCCTCGGATCTCGAAGATAATGAAGATGATGACGAGACTGAATCCGGAGTTCCACCCGCTGGTGCCGAGTTACCTCCTCCTGCTGCTCCTTGAGCACAAAAAACACTTTGAAATTTATCAGATCCCCGGTATGCCGGGTGCAGATGTATTAAGCATAATGATTATAATGTTTTGCTACTAAGTTGTTCACACTGAATTAACTTGGGCGAAGTCCCCGAGTTTCATTTTCTTGTTTCTCCAATTTCATGGCTCGGCTCGCATCTACCTTGATTCGGTTTTGTGACTTACAAGTCCGAGTTTCAAAAATTGACTTAACAATACTTGGAAACTTTAGGATTAGCTCAAAATAATCCAGCATAGTAAAAATAAGGTAAACATAAGGTTAGTCCGAATAACAAATGTCGGCTCGATTACGTTGTTTAACTTAGTCGTTTTTCGTGTGCTACGCAATTCCAAACTTGTTCTCTTGCTTGCCATGAAGCCAATTCTTGTTCGACAGCAGCAAGTCGAAGAGTTGAGTTGTTGGTGCTTACACACTACTAATCCGGCTTAGGCAGAAGGAACTTAAGCCATCCAACATAAAAAATAAAATAGTTAACAAATAGAATGACAATTATTACTAAGGCAGTCCCCGAGTTACTGCTCGAGGTGCCAAGATTTCATTGATAAACTCATTGTTGGCATACATACCGACATATGATAGACTCGGATACACACACTTCTTTGTTAAGTGTAGAACGTACGAAGTAGAGCTACATTCCATGGATGCTTAGATTCCTCGCCGGACCTGTCCGCCTTGTTCTTCTCCTGTGGTTGTGCATCAATGAGATAATAAGAGTCATTGTGCAATGCTTTGCTCACAATGAATGGCCCTTCCCATGGGGGGGATAACTTATGCATGCCAGCAGTACGTTGTACCAGCCGGAGTATCAGATCACCTTCCCGAAAGACTCAGGGGTTTACTTTCCGGCTATGATAGCGTCGGAGATTTTGCTGATATATGGCAGATCTGGACAATGCCAATTCTCTCGCTTGTTCCAGTAGATCAACATCATTTTGACGGGCTTCTCGCACTTCGGCTTCTGTGTATTGGGTGACTCTAGGCAAATCATGCTCTATGTCGGCTGGTAATATAGCTTCTACCCCATATACCATAAAAAATGGCGTATAGCCTGTTGATCGATTCAGAGTTGTTCTTAAACTCCATAGTACCGCTGGTAGTTCTTCTATCCAGCACCCCGCTGATCTTTGCAGCGGCTCAATGAGCCGGGGTTTTATCTCGGATAATACTAATCCGTTGGATCTTTCCACTTGTCCGTTCGATGCGGGGTGTGCTACCGAGGCAACGTCCAGCCGGATCTTTTTATCCCGGCAGAATTGCGCAAATGCTCCTTCAGCAAAATTGGTGCCGTTATCTGTTATGATACTGTGAGGATAGCCATATCTCAGAATGATATCTTTGAGGAATGACACGGTTGTAGCTCCATCACATTTTCTTATCGGCTTTACTTCTATCCATTTGGTAAACTTGTCAACCATAACCAAGATATGGGTCATATTTCCTTTTGCCGGCTTAAATGGCCAACCATATCCAAACACCATACAGCAAATGGCCAGGTAATTGGTATGGTCTTGAGCTCCGACATTGGCATGTGTGTCTTGGTAGCATATCTCTGACAACCATTACATTTTCTTACTAGATCTTCTGCTTGTTCGAAGGAACTTGGCCAGTAGAATCCATGTCGGAAAGCTTTTGCCACTAAGGCCTTGGATGAGGCGTGATGCCCACATTCCCCTTGATGTATATCTCGGAGGATGTCAAGCCCTTCTTCCGGGTCAACACACCGTTGCAGGACATTCGTGACACTCCTCTTGTATAGCTCGGCATTGAAAATCGTGTATGCCTTTGCCCTCCTTTGAATTTGCCTCGAAGGCACCTCTTCATTGGGCAAAGTTCCATCCTTCAAGAACTGGAATATGGGCAGTGCCCAAGCTGGTATAGCTCGCACCGGAAACACATCCTCGTCAATTTCCATTTGATCCACCGACATAACCTTTGCCGCGTCAAGTTGCACAGTCCCCGGGTTCTGCGAAGCAGTCCCCGGGTTTCCTGAACCACTTCCCACATCAATGTCCATGGGCACAGCTTCCGACTCTGGATTTGCCGGGATATATATTGACTCGGATTCTGGGGATGGCCTGATAGATGGCTTTCTGAGGTGCTCTAGTGCTACACCCGGTGGGATCGCTTGTCGGGTTGATCCGAGTTTCGACAGTACGTCGGCAGCCTCATTTTCCAGCAGGGGTACATGGTGGAACTCGCATCCCTCGAAGTGTCCCGATATCTTCTGCACATGAAATCTGCACAATGCCATGTTTGCATCCAAAGCATCCCATTGCCCTGAGACTTGCTGAACTACCAGATCTGAGTCATCAAAGCACTGGATCCGACATATTCCAATTTATTTTGCCACTTTGAGCCCATGCACAAGTGCTTGATACTCTGCAACATTGTTTGATGCTGCGAAATGGATTTGCAGCACATACTTCAGCTGGTCTTTCTTGGGAGAGGTAAGCACAACTCCGGCGCCTAACCCGGTTTTTGGTTTTGATCCGTCAAAATGCATTCTCTAGTAGTTCGGATCTAGCAACGGTGGCTCATATTGCATCTTGGCCCAATCCACGAAAAAGTCGGCCACAGCCTGAGACTTGATCACATCTCTCCTGTCGAATTGTGGAGCATAAGGGGCTAGCTCGATTTCCCATTTTGCGATCCGGCCGCTTGCATCCTTGTTGCTCATTATCTCAGATATGGGGGCTTCACATATCACTTTGATGGGGTGCTCTTTAAAATAGTGCTTCAGCTTCTTTGCTGCCATATACACACCATATGCCATCTTCTGATAGTGAGGATAGTTTTGTTTTGACACTGATAATACCTCACTCAGGTAATAGACTGGCCTTTGCACCGACTTACCCTCTTCGTCGCGCTCTACCACTATTACTGCACTTACAACTCGGTTGGTTGCGGCTATGTAGAGCAACATTGGCTCTTTTGATAGTGGAGAGGCTAATACTAGTGGAGTGGCTAACATTTTCTTTAACTGGATGAAGGCTTCATTGGCCTGCGGCGTCCATACGAACTTGTCCGACTTTTTCATTAGTTGATAGAGAGGCAATGCCTTTTCTACCAACCGACATACAAACCGACTTAAGGATGCCAGGCAACCAGTGAACTTCTAGACATCGTTAAGGCACTTCGGAAATTCCATCCGCTCTATGGCTCGAATTTTAGTTGGGTTAACTTCGATACCTCGGCTAGAGACAAGAAATCTGAGTAGTTTTCCAGCCGGGACACTAAAGGTACACTTCTCCGGGTTAAGCTTCATTCAGAACCTCCTTAAGTTCGCGAATGTTTGCCGGATATCATCAAGGAGCATTTTGCTTTCCTTGGTTTTTATAACCACATCATCCACATACACTTGCACATTTTGGCCAATTTGGTCGTGTAAACATTTTTGCATACATCTTTGGTACATTGCCCCTGCATTATGTAAACCGAAAGGCATGGTGCGATAGCAATAAGCCCCGTATGGGGTAATAAACGCAGTCTTTATTTGATCAGTCGGGTTCAGAGGTATTTGGTGGAAACCAGAATATGCGTCTATGAATGACAACAACTCACACCCAGCAGTAGAATCTATGACCTGGTCTATCCTTGGCAGTGGGAATGGATATTTTGGGCACGCCTTATTCAGGTTCGTGTAATCGATGCACATACGCCAAACCACTGCCACATTCGGATCATCTTTTTTCTTCTCCACAAGCACTAGATTAGATAACCAATCCGGATAAAGCACTTCTATGATGAACCCGGCTACGAGGAGCCGAGCTATCTCATCTCCAATGACTTTTCTCCTGTCTTCGGTGAAGCGGCGGAGAGGTTGCTTCACCGGCTTTGCTCCGGGTCTCACATTCAAAGAGTGCTCGGACAACTCCCTCAGAACACCTTGCAGGTCTTGTGTGGACCAAGCAAAGATATCCCGATTCTCACAGAGTAAGTTGACGAGCTCGCTTTCCTATTTGTCAGTTAACCCGGCACCAATTGTTACAGTGCGCTCTGGGAAAAGATCATCAACAGGTACTTCCTTTGTATCCTTTGTTGCTTGAAATGAGACACTTCCATGCGGGTTACTCATTGCCGGCATGTATTGCTGCGCAGACTGAGCCAATGCCGCTACTTCCTGGATCTTTCTTTTTTCTTGTGCAATCATGAGTGACTCGGCCAGGTTAGACCCTGCTGACGCACACTCAATGGAATGTTGGAAATCCCCAGCTATGGTGATTACTCCATTTGGCCCGAGCAACTTCATCTTCAGGTAGCTGATGTGAGTACTTGCCATGAATTTGTTCAGGGCTGGCCTACCTAGTAATGCGTGATATGCACTTTCTAGGTTCACCATCTCAAATTCCAAATTCTCAGTTCGGCAGTTATCTCTTGGGCCGAATAACCCATCAACCTAGACTTTTCCAATGGGCTCGCAGGAAATACCTGGCACAATGCCATGGAAAGTTGTCCTTGTAGCTTGGAGCATGTTCTCCGAGATTCCCAACTTGCGCATTGTATCCACATACATGATATTGATGTTGCTGCCATTGTCAATCACTACCTTGGAGAACCTCACATTGATATTTGGCCCGATAAACGTTGGGTCTAGCACTAATGCATACGAACCAGGACTCGGCCTGAGCCTAGGATGATCCTTGATACTCCAGGTAATTTCCTGATCAGACCAAGGCATATACCTCGTCACTACCGGCATAACCGCATTCACCTCCATATGTCGGCGTTGCAAGCTCTTTCTATCTGTTTCCTCCGTGGTAAACACACAGTAACTCTGGTGATGCTCCCTGTACTCATTTCTCCCATCATTTCCGGGGTATCTTTGATCTGGCTGATGCTGATTGTCCACCTGATGCACTGCATCCCTTCTCTCATGGTTTTCATACCTCGGCGGAGGTGGTGGCAACATCAACTGTTGCGTATTTGCTCCGGAGAGTAGTTGCTGCCGAGGTAGCTCCTGTCGAGGCTGATCGTTTCGAGGTGCCTGAGCATTCCCTGAACCACTTTGCTCTATCTTCCTCATCCACTCACACTGCCGAGTTGTGTGACCCGCTGGGTTACTCGTACTTGGCGTGTGAAATTTGCATGGCTGATCTAGCATTGCCTCATAAGTATATCTCGGCCGGTATTTCTTTTCTTGCCACTGTCTCTTTTGCTCTGGCGTCCAAGTTTTCTAGCCATCATTTCTTGGGGTCCACTGCTGCCCTCCAGTTTTCTGACGCTGATTACTCCCTGCTCCGGGCTGATCTTGATTTACAGCAGCAACTTGTTGCGAGCTGTACCTGTAATCCGATCTATCATCTCTTCTCTTACTTCGGTAGTCATTTCGCCGGGATGATCCGACTCCGTCTCGCTGATAGTACTCCTCATTTGACTCGTTTGACACAAGCTGGGGTTGAGTCGGATCACCTAAAGCGTATGAATCAGCAATCCGGATTGTTTCTGCCAGCGTAGTGGGCATATCCCTTTGTAACCTTTGCCACAACATGCTTGCATATCTACACCCTTGTGCGAACCAAGCTATGGCCTATGACTCAATCACGCCCTCACATGAGTTTCGCACATTGCACCAGCGAGTTAAGAACTCCCGGTCTGTCTCATTTGGTCTCTGTTTGCACATTGCTAGGGTCTGTGGCCTGTTCGGCTTCTGATATGTGCTTGAGAAGTTACTGACGAACATTTCCTGAAAATCCAGCCAGCAGTTGATACTACCGGGTGGTAAATTGTTTAGCCATATCCTCGCTGGCCCCTCCAACATCTGAGGTATATATCTCACGGCCCATCTCAAGTTGCCTGTAGCAATTTTTACCGTTGTTGCGTAGTTAATCAACCAATCCTCTGGCTTTGTGTTGCCGTCATATGTTTTTGTGCCTCTTGGTAACTGGAAGTTAGGTACCGGAGGCTCCTTCATGATCCGGGGCCCAAAACACTCCGGACCCGGAGGACCTTGCACCTCAATTTGCTCCGACCTATAGAGCCGATCTAGCTTTAGTCTGGCGTCATCCGGTAGCAAGTTCCTGCCTCCTAGCCTTGATCCTATCACCTGATGGTCCGGCCTATGGTATCCTGCATTCACCATTTCCGAATCACCGTCGTTGTATCTGTCTTGTTCTTGTTGATCACATCTCTGTTGGATACCTTGGCCTGCACTTTTCTCTTGCCGTGGTATATTACGCTGCTGCTGTTGCCGAGGTAGGTTTTGCCCTGCACCTGCCGAGTTACGTTGTCCGACATTGCCGTTTCCAGCGTTTCTCTGACCTCGGCCAGCTTCACCTCGGCTGACACTTTGTCGATCCTCATTTCCTTGCACTGCCTTTCCTTTCCCTGCCCTTGCCGGGTCATATGGAACTATCTGTTTGTTTCTCCTTGCCGAGGTTACCACTTCCTCTCTTCTAGGGCCATCATGAGGTGATGATGCAGCCCCAGCGGATTTTTCCGGGTTTCCCACTGCCGAATAAACGACCTTGGAAGCCCCTGCTCTTGCCGGGTTAGCCCTGAGCAACTCCTCATTCTCTTGCCGGGCCATCATGAGAAACTAACTCATTGACCCTCTCTTGTTGTATTTGCCGGGCTTCACCCATCAAACCTTCTAACTCGGATGCAGCCGCATCCACTACTCTGAGGTTCTTTGCCGGGGTGCTGTACTTCGGTAACCCCATGGACAAAAGGTTCTCTGATTCCTCAACTCTAGTCTCACCCTCTTTGTTCATCTCACTGATGAGGTTTCTCCCTTTTACTTTTATAGCATCTACCTTATTTGCTCTTGCGTACTCGCGCAACGTCATGTTCAACGACTGCTAAGCCACGGCTATCTTTTTCACACCCTCTAGTATTTTCTACCTAGTTTCCTCTAACTCGGCTTGTGCCTGAGCCGAATCTACCACAGGTGCTATGGGGCTTCCCAAGCTATCTTTTGCCTGCTGCAGCACATTCTCTGACCTCTCTAGCGGAGGACCTTTACTTTTCCTGGGCGCATTGGGTGTTACCTCCAGATCCGGTGCCGGGTCTTTGCTCGCACCAGCGTCAAGCGCTGTCATCATTACCTCAGCGCGGTCAGGGGAGCGAGTGATACACGCACCGTGAACCGCGCTAAGGGGTGGCTCGCCTCCCTCGACGAGGTGCCGCAGGTGAACGCAAGACACATCGACACCGACATAGATCTTGTGGGCACCAAGCTTGATGAAGAGGCCATTGCATGGTGGAGGTCGCCTGCCGAAGCTACCAGCATTGTCGCGGACATAGTCCAGCGCTCCAAAGCGCTGAACGAGCCCAGAGACGATGCGCTCGCTGGTGCCGATGATGCTTCCCATCCGGATCTTCACTCCTGCTAGTGCCGCTAGCCCCATTCTGGGTGCCAACTATCGTGGTGGTGTCACGGCAGATGTCATGGATAGGCTAAAGGTGGGGCCAATATGCACTAGAGGAATCTAGGGAGGGATAGTGTGGTGATTCCACACACAGATGTTTTGTATTCTTTACGTTCACCAAGTTTACAGATGCTCCTTGAGCCGTATTGGGGAGAGGAAGAAGGAGCTCTCTTACTCTCACCACTACCTCTACTCAATGAACATGCCAATCTCTTAACCAATAGCTCGCGATCCCCTTCTACTGAGGTCCTAGCGCTCCTTATAAAGGGGAGGCCAGGCTACTAGCTAGGGCATACATGGAGGCATATTCCTGGGAATATGCCTCTCCCAAAATAGCAAACCGACCGGGTCACCTTTTGCCTTCGTAAGCCATGCAGAGGCTACGTAAGCCTCTGCGGTGCTAGCGTCAGCCAACATAGGCTGCATCACCTTTGTCAGCCACGCCTTGCTGGTCCTTCCCTCTGTCCTCTTCGCTCACGCTCCAGCGCACAGAGACCACCTTTTGACCGGATACCTTCCTTCTCTTGCAAGCCTGATATAACCCGGATCAGGCCTGGTTAATCCGGCCCTGTGGGTACCTGTAGACGAATTATAAAGAGCTTGCCGACCTACGATTGACGTCGGCCAGGACATGGTTAAACGGACATCCTCCGGGCCGGGTTACTCCGTAAGTCGGCCTGCCTTGAGGTGACCTGTCCAGCTTTCGATTAGACCTTGCCATACCTCGGCTAACTCGGCCTCTATACCCCAGTGTTACCCTACCCGGGTATCCCCCCAACAAAGCACCCTGAAATTAAGCAGGGAAACAGTCATGTTTTGCTCCTTCTCGTGAGAGAAGCTGATCAAGCCATAATCTTCATACTACTTCTTGTCTATTTGTTTTCAAAATATGGCCAAATTTGGCGGCATGCAAATTCTTGGATATGGGATCACGAATCATCAACATAAAGTATGATGTTGATATGGCCATGAACATGGTCGTTCGTCTTGAAATCCAAGAATATTCATACCAATCGACAACAAATAATCTTAAATACGTTTAAAAAGGTAAAATTACAACGAGGTCCATACATTTAGCACGAAGCACCCTAAAATTAAGCAAGGAAACAGTCATGTTTTGCTCCTTCTCGTGAGAGAAGCTGATCAAGCCATAATCTTCATACTACTTCCTGTTTGTTTGTTTTCAAAATATGGCCAAATTTGGCGGCATGCAAATTCTTGGATATGGAATCACGAATCATCAACATAAAGTATGATGTAGATATGGCCATGACCTTGGTCGTTCTTCTTGAGACCCAAGAATTTTCATACTCATCGACAACTAATAATCATAAATATGTTTAAAATTCTACCACTTGATTTTAGGTTCGAATTTTACACGGACAGTGGGAGTATAATTTACATCAAGGACCTTAAAAGGGGGGAAATTACATTGAGATCATTACATTTAGCATGAACTACCCCAAAATTAAGCAAAGAAATAAAACAGTCGGGTTCGGCTCATTCTCAAGAGAGCACCTGATCGATCCATACTCTTCATACCGCTACTTCCTATTCATTTCTTTTCAAAATATATGGCCAAATTTGGTGGCATGCAAATTCTTGGATATGGGATCATCATCATCATAAAGTGTGATGTTGATATGGCCATGACCTTGGTAGTTTGGTTGAAACTCCAAGAATGTTCATACTCATTAACAACTAATAATCTTAAATATGTTTAAATTTTACCACTTGCTTCTAGGTTCGAATTTTACACGGACGGTGGAAGTACATTTTACATCAAGGACCTAAAAAAGGTAAAATTAGATCGATGTCCATACATTTAGCATGAAGCACCCTAAATTAAGCAAGGAAAATAGTTCGCTGGGAAGCTTTTGAACTCATAAAACTTGGTAATCAATCGTAAGTGTATCAAGGTCCACCCTTTGTCTGAAAACTAGGGTTGTTGTTGTGGTACTCTGGGTCATTTTTCTTCATACTTTATTATAGAAAAACTTGTCGCGTTCAGTTTCATTGTTCTTATAAGTTGGAACCTGTGGTTGCCACTATTTTTCACCTTGCCAATATGCACACATCTACAAAATATAGGAACGTTACAATACAATACGATGTGCATATGGTTGTTACCTTTGTCGTTTGGCTTGAAACCCAAGAGTGTTCATACACCGTGGGCCATATATATTGTGTAACTATTTTTTTGTAATTTATGATGACTCACGGTTATTAATTATTTTTCAGTGTAAATAGTAGTACACTCAAGAGGACGCCATGAAGAAGGCTTCATTTTTAGGTTTTCATTATTTTTGTTCATAGCTAGTGAGGATCAAATTGTCCACATGCATATTCGTAGCAAGAATTTTAATATTCCTACAGAACTCTCATTGGTTTTTGAAGTATTGACTGCCTCGGTACCATAAAGACTCAAAGGATGTTTGTAACTTTTTAAGAGCATTCTATCATGTTTACTTGTAGTTCAAATTTGAAAATGATTTTTTATTCCTAAATTTTGGAAACTCCCAGTAATGGTAGCATTATTATTCACCATGCCAAGATGCACTCATCTACCAAATATGGGAACATTACCATAAAGTATGTTGTACATATATATAAGGGCATTTAGCTTGTCTTTCGGCCTGAAGCCTAAGGATATGTTCATACATGGCAGGCCATATTTTCAATTACATTGTTTTTTATATGCGAACTCTCTTGATAATAATCATTTTTCACAGCAAGTAGGACAAGTTATAGGTCACCGTGCAATGTTTTTTATTGTTTTCAAATAAAAGACAAATTTTGTACATGCAAATGCTTAGCAAGAAGTTGAATCCAAACATTGGTTTCCGATATATTGACAGTCTAGGTGTGGGTACCTTCAAAAGATATTGTATAACTTTAAGAGCAATCTACTACTTACTCATAGTTCAAATTTTATCTAACATTGATAAATTAGCTTAAATTAGTTTAATAATGTGAAGTTCACTAGGAAACCTTGAGAACTCAAAAAAGTTCGTAATCTGAAGTGAAACATGTATAAACTTTGTCTGGAAACTAGGCTTATGGCATTCCGAGGCATATTCACCGTGCTTGCTCTTAGGAAAATAAATCCTAGGAAAATAATAATCTACTTAAAGTTTATGATTAATCGGGCTGTTTTTTGTGTGAGGTGTAATAAACAGACATATATCATTAGTCCTACACTTCAAAAGAAAATCTTCGATGGACATTTGGATATGTGAATGAAACGTTAAATCTTATGTACAAACAAGTTATGTTCAAAAACAAGTTTATTACGACCAAATAAAGCCTTCACAAATTCAATGTGCGAAGGACTGTTATGTTGGTACCTTTGTGTAAACATTGACGTTTCATATGAAATAAGTCTCTTACATACCAGCTACATGCATCCAAAAAATATTGAGGGAGATAAATATCATTAGTATCTAGTTTTTAGCATCATTCAAATCTTTGTGTGTGAATGGGAGCAATGGCATTCAGGGACCACTTGTCAGTCTTGCTACCAATGAGGTTAAATCGGTCATTACAATACTAACCAGCCAAATTTGTGCATATTACACTAAAAAACTGTTAAAATGTGTAAAAATGACATCCATCAAGTGTTTGTGCAAAAGTGCGATGAAAAGATGGTGGATCGTGCAATTTCCTATATCTAAAAAAATGTTTTATACTACTTCCTCCGTCCCAAAATATAAGGTGTCTAAGGATTGGTCAAAAGTCAAACCTTGCTAACTTTGACAAAATATTTAGAAAAAAAATATCTACATCTACAATATTGAATGGACATATTAAGAAAATATACTTTATGGTGAATCTATTGATATTAATTTAGTATTATAAATTTTATATTTTTGTATATAATCATGGATAAACATAAAAAATATTGACTTTTGACTAATCCTCAGGCGCCTTATATTTTGGGATGGAGGGTAATACAAAGTATTGTACTGTACTTACTACTAGAAATATAGGTACCAGATGGAAGTTTGAAACCAAAGGGTACCCACTATTTTAGTCGATTCAAAGAAATGAACTAGTTCGTCAAAAAGTGATGATATGTGAAATGTAGTTTTTTTGTAGTGCGGTACTACTAAAGCTGATAGAGGGTTACCCACTCCCATTCTCTAATAACTCCTCCCCCACCATTCCATCTCTCGCTAAGACATTCCCGCACTCACCTCATGACTCTCAGTCGTTAACCCAGTCATTGCCTCGATGAAACTAATGCCAAAACCTTTGTTTGTGGTTGAGCTGGGGTCCTCATCAAGCTCTACTTTGGAGTTGTAGGTGGCTTGTTCGATTCAGACGGCCTCAGCGCCCTCTCTGAAGCGTCCTTCGCCTTTCGTATGTGTGCGGGTCATGCCCAACGTGAGGCGTCCATCGCCCTTAGGGTTTCGACCGGTCGCGTCGAAACCCTCGTTGCCCACCGAGCCGTCGTCCAAGCCTCCGGTGCCGCGTGCATTGGGAACGAATGCTCGTGCGGCGGCAGACGTGTCCTTTTTATCTGCAGGTTGGACTCTCATTCCCAATGTGCCAAATTTCAGAGTGTACACGGTGAAACACCTATCGGTGGCGCCCCCTTCATCAATGATTGTTTGTGCTTCTTCGGTGTATGTGGCTGGTTCTTCGTCAGTGGCGCCTTATTCATCTGCTCAACCCATCGACCCCTGTGCAAGTTTGCGCCCCCAACTACAACGAGGTTAGATCTGGAGGATTGGGGCTTTAACCCAAATCTGACGTGCATCTAGTCAGATTTTTGCAACGTGTACTACAGGTCCTTTGTTGAACTGCTTAGTTGTATGTCATATTCTTGATAATTGTCTTTTGTGTTGTTCTTTATACTCCCCCCGTCCAGAAATAACTGACTTGACTCTGCCTAGATTTGAATGTATCTATATTTGTCTTTTGTGTTGTTCTGCTTAGTTATGGAATATTCTTGATGACGATGATGCAGGGTTCTGTTTTGGTACTTAGATGATGCATTGTGTGGTTTGGGAATTTTCCATGCCGCTTTGTGCTGTTTTGGTATTTTTTTTGTAGGATGCATTGTGTCATGTCTCCTCACTGTGTTGTTTCATCCATTTTGATCTGCGTTTTGCTGTTTAGGATTAAATGATATGCCTTCTGTCTATTCAGATTATTTCAATGGCCCATCAGTTTAGGTAATTTTGATTGTGCAGACACTGTTTATTAAATTTAATTACCATAATACCTTTTGCTGTTTTGGTATTTTTGATGTTGCATTGCATATATGCTATTTTGTCTATCCAGATAATGCATTGTGCTATTTTAGCCATTCAGATTATGCATTGTGCTGTTTTTTTTGCGGGGGATATGCATTGTGCTATTTAATCAATCTAATTAAATGTTATGTCTTCTACTAGTAGCTGTTCAGATAATTTTGAGGACCCATCGGGTTAGGTCATTCTAATGATGCATTGTGCTGTGTAGGCAATTTAATTTACCAGATACCTTGTGCTGTTTAGGTAATTTTGATGGTGCAATGACTCATCATGATCTTTAGTCAATTTATACAATGCATTGTGCTGTTTTGGTAATTCCAAAGGACTGACGCAATGGTAATTTTCATGTAGGACGTCCCAGTTGTAATGCCAAACTTAGACTACATTCTTGACCGGACTGCTCCAGCTCCAGGTGGCTATGGAGATGCTATCCCCATCATAGCAAGGGAGTTGAAGCTACCGGGCAGGAGAGTGGAGGCCTTGGCAAGGGCAAGTGCTGCCAGGTCGGTCGCTAGTTCTGCCAAACCGAGAAGACGCCCTAGGTCGGTTGGACACCATGCCACGGCGGATCATCCTAGGCGCTTCTACATCCAGTTAGTCCAACATGACTTGTATATGCTTATCATCCCAACTTACTTCAAGCCTTACTTGAAGGGACGCCCCTACCCCCAACTAGTGGTGGTCCAAGCATGCGAGGAATGCGTGTGGGTTGTCCATGCCAACTGCAACAAAGACCAGATCGTCCTGGACAAAGAGTGGGCTACCTTTGCTGCTTTCCATGGGTTCAGGGAGGGTGACTGCCTTATGTTTAAGGTCACCGCAGATGGATTCAATATGAAAATCTACGACCGCATCACCTCCTGCCGGAAGGTGTTTGTCTGTCGTGAGCACACACATCTTGTTTAAGTGCCAATTTGGATCGAAGAATTTTCAAAGGAATTTTGGAGGAATTCGACCCATAGTATTTTTTTCATAAGGAAGCCCTTTGGATGAAAGGAATCATACCTCCAAAATTCATATAGATTGCATTTCTACACCCCAATCCCATAGGAATTTCAACATCCACTTTTTTACACTCATTTGCGTAGGATTGAGGCAATTTTTCTCCGTGTTTACTGTGTTTCATTGAAATGACTTTAAGCCAGCAGATTTGTACCTCCGACCCTATTATCCTGTGTTTTGAAATTCTGTGATCCAAAGAAAGCTATTTCCTCTATTTTGCAATCCATTGTTTTGTACATGTGACCGAGTCAAATTTCGGTGTTTCTAAATCATGTTATCCAAAGAATCCCTAAGTTATGTTTAAGTTTGCCGTTCGATCTTTTGGTGACCGTTTGTGATGCTTATGCATCAAGCCCTAAGTATATTCAATATGACTACTACTACTACTCCCTCCGATTCATTGCTAGATACGTCAAATTCAGCGACGAGTAAATATGGATGGGAGGGAGTACTACTACTACGAGCAAGAGACCTAAATGGTTGAGTAGTTTTGATTAAAATATTCTTGGACTTATGTCTAGTACAAGACCTAGAGGCTAGTTGATTAAAATATTTGGCATAATACTTTGAGGCATTTTCATTGTCTAGAGCACTAGTAGTTTGGAGAGAAAAAGTAAAAAAAGCTGCTACATGGGACCCACGCAAGATACCTAAACGGTGGGGCAATTTTGATTTTTCTAGACTCACGTCAAGTTATTTTCTTAGCTCATGCACAAGCCTTAGCACACTGCACAATATTTGCAGCTAGTAAGCTCGATCGCTTGATGGACCAACGAGATTGCTCGAAGGCCGGCGACGAGACTCAGTACTTTTTTTGAACAAGCGAGACCCAGTACTTGACGTTTTGCTTCCACTATTCACTCTCCTCTCTCCTCCTACTAGTACTACCTTGCTCTTCCTTCACAGAAACCATTTTCTCCCACTGCTCCTCCCTTTCTTCTCTACTTCTTCATCCAGCTATGTCAAAAAATATCTTGTCTCGTCGGAAGAATAGCAAGATGGCGGTGGTTAGAGCCGTGGAGAAATCCCGTCGGCAGGGTGACCTGCAGGCTCGGACCGAGAAAGGAGACTAGCCATGGGGCGAGGGCTCGTCTTCGCACATGTATCCGAAGAGCGGCTATCATGGGGACCAAGAGTCTGGGTAGGTTTGTACTTCTGTTGATTCTGGGCTGTCTGCTCCTACTATTGAACTGTCTATGTACATCTTCCAGGGCAGGCGGCTCGAGCGTCGAATTTTCCACCCCACGGGTCGATAGCACAACGGATATCTCTGACGCGTTTGATGCCCTCATGCCCGCTCTCGATCGAAGAAGAGAGGTACCGTAGTCACTATACATGTATTGACATTTTTTGTTCTTCTCTGCATGCACTCCATGCTCTCTTACTGATGATGCATTTTCCATGCAGGAAGTCAGGGCGAGAATCTCGGCCAAAGTAGATGAAATCTACAGCCATAACATCAACATTCTTCAGAAAAACTTCGAGCTCAACCTAGAGTGTGATCGCCTCCGAGGCGATTTGGCTTTTCAAATGAAGCTCGCGCGATCTTACGAGCGTGACTACTCCATGCTTCGCACTGAGTGTGAAAATTTGAAGAAAGAAGTCACGATGCTCCGCAGCCAGCAGCTACCATTGCGGAGATCGTCCAGATCACGCCCCGCTAAGTAGGAAGAGAGAAGCCATCTCATGTTGGCCGTCGAGGTCGCGACCATTGCAGAGGTCATCGAGGCCCTACCTCCACAGGGCGTCCACAGTGTTGCAATCGCCGAATCTTGGAGTAGGAACTTGGAAGGGGGGGACTTGCCTACGTGGCCCTCCTTTTTCTTTCTTTTGGGTTGCATGGATCGTTTTTTCTCATTCGTCTGGGCATAATTATATTGCACTATTTAGCATTCGAATGCGCTATATGGAGCTTTTGTAATGATATACTTGTCGTATAGTAGTCACTGTTTAGTGTACATATTACATTCAAATTTAGTCAAATACCGTGACATCCTTTTTAATTAGGTTGGAGGGCATTTTCAGAAAAATTAGGATGTAGGGAGAGTATGTCTGATAAATCAAAAATAATTAAATAGTCAATGAGTGATCTTTAAATTTGGTCATACTTTCTACTTTGTCAGATGTGTAGGGATTCGGGATCCAGTGTCTACACAAGAAAATGCACCGTCAGCATCGGGGACACCTAGCTATTGTCTAGACTCTGGAGTACTTTGGGTCACAAGCACAGCTACCCCTATAGTCTACCCACGGACAACCAATGATTCCTTGCATAGGCATTCCCGCCAGAGCCTTCGCAGGGAAGGTATCCGCTTTGACCCGTTGATTTCGGATTGGACGGTCAAGATTGCTAAACGCTGAACTCTGTCTCCCTGGATGATGTTTCTACTACTACTACTACTACTACTACTATGTAAAAATACACTTATGTGTGAGCTGTGTTGATTAGCGAGGGTCATCAGCGTATGGGGGCCTCGACCGCACAAAAAAAAGGTTTGCCACTCAATCAATTGTGCTCACATGTACCATTAAATGTGAGCATTTTACCAGCTCGACTGCCTCTATGCACTAATCGTCCATCCATCTAATCACTGGCTGTATAATTTAAAGTGTTCAATTCTACGTATCTCACAAATGATTCTTCAAACTGACAACCTAGAAAACTCCTCTAGAAAGAGAGAAAGAGAAATTACTTATGATGTTAATTGGGTGTGTAGTATTACCTCTGTATGTAAATACAAATTAGCAGAAGTACTTAATCACTAACATATATAGTAACTAATTTCGTGCGTTATTTTATAGTAAAAATACTTCAGTATAAAAATGTAAAACTGTGACAGAAGAAAAGAAGTGGTTTCGTTTATGGAGTGTAGCGAATATCATTATTTACCATGACAACATTGCAAATTTATAATATTGTCGTACTCCCTCAATACGAAACTTAGATTTGTCTAGATTCACGAGTATATAGATCAAGTATGTAGATCATATTCATGAGTATATAGATGTATTTTAGTGATACATATGAATCTAGATAAATTCCAAGTCACTTATTTCTGAACTACTAGTAATAGTTTTATCACAAGTCTCCTACGACAAGAGGTCAATTGTCTTTGTGAGTGTCCACAAGAATGTAGTACATTTATTGAATTAAAATTTTGCACCTAGCCACCACAAATGAATCTAGCATCTCCCTCCTTGACACATCTAATTACAAATTAGATGGTCACTAAGGTTTATACACATCAGGTCATTGCATATGGTTATTGTGTTGGAATTCATTTCTTGTGCTATATATTCTTGGTGATAAAGACATTATTTTTTGTCATGTAATGGAAACATTTCCCCTTATGGTGAAAACATTGTTTCGTTTTATGGAATGCTCTGTAAAATGGTAAAAGTAATTATTAACAATGAAAATATTTTTAGATACTAAAAAAGGTCACAACTCTTTTTTGGTCGTTTCATGCATCATTAGAAATGATGGTAGTTTAATGTAACATTTAGAAAGTAGGGAAAAACAACGAAACTTATCATTGTTCATGGAGAGGTATATGTATATTGTCTGCCTAGACGTCAAATATGAACAATGCAAAACCAAAATTGTGCATGTCGACAGTTATGCAAAACCATCCATAGTACTGCATCCATTAAAAATACACGATATCTTGGTAAGCTAGAAACATGTTTGGGAGTACTTCTAAAATACCTGGGAGATGTTTAGTTCTAATAAGTCGACCAAGTATTGCACCAAAGTTCTAAATTATGCAGGATATTATTATGCTTTAATAAGGTAATTTATTGGAGTGCACGCAATAAAATAGTCGTGCGAAGCATGCATTCACTCCTGAACACCATAAGTAAAAGTTTGAACTAGTGGAGCGCCAAAATGACATCGTGCCAGCTAGCCCGATTAATGGTCTGCTACTACAGTAACCTACACATCTACCCCTATAGTCTACTCTGGGACACCCAGTGATTGCTTGCATAGGCGTCCGCGCCAGAGCCTTTGAAGGGAAGGTATCCCCTATGGCCCGTTGATTTGGGATGGGCGGACAAGATTGCTAGACGGCCAAAATCACATGGTCCCCACTCCCTCGCACCCCTCCATTTCAAACACTACGATATTTCTGGCGCCCCTCCATTTCAAATGATACCAAAATCACGTGGTCCCCACTCCCTCGCGCCCCTCCATTTCAAACACTGCGAAATTTCTCGCGCCCCTCTGTTTCAAATGGTACCAAAATCACATGCTCCCCACTCCCTCACGCCCCTCCATTTCAAACACTGCGAAATTTCTCGCGCCCCTCCGTTTCAAACGATACCAAAATCACGTGTTCCCCACTCCCTCGCGCCCCTCCATTTCAAACACTGTGAAATTTCTCGCGTCCGGAACCTCCCGCAGCACTTCTCCACGGCTGGCCTTGCCCGCCGGAACTCGACACCATCCACTCCTCAGCCAACAGTATACCGGAGCTGCATCAGATGTGGTCTCATCCAAAGCATCATTGCCGCTTCACCGACGTCCACCGCACCCGACCTTGGTCACCGAGTCCATCGTCGTCCACCACACCTGATTTCCTTTTCCCAATTTCCCCTCCACGATGTCGAATCCGTCAACGACTGCCCAAGATCTGCATCAATGCTGGTGGCATCCTCCCCACCCATACCTTACCTGAACCGCCGTGCAGTACACCGATTCATCCTCGTCCACTGCGATTAAGTCGGCATCGAGTGCCCAATATCTGCTTCCTCGACGCAAATAGCCGGCGCAACTGAAGCACCCTGGGTGACAAGGATGTCACTCGCACTGGTATAGATGATGATTAGAAGCCTATTCGACCATGGTAACCAAATCACCAACTCTTTTTTTGTTTTGTCAGCAATACAGCAGGCTCAAGCCTGTCGCAATGAACTGCATTTTTCTAATCGTTCTGTACACCCAGTCAAAGCGCACGCCTGTTCTTCGTGCTAGATACTACGAAGCAGGTCACTAGACATGTTGGTTTGCATTAGCTGCTCTACAAATTTTGAAGTCATGCACATGTTCTTAGCTACTCCGAACAACAGTAATTGCCTGCTATCGTGTAGTTCTTGCAAAATGTAAAATCAATGGAAAAGTATTAGTTTGGATTCCTATTCCATAGTTACTGAATCTATCTGGTTGGTCCTGAGATAACTTCCTATTACTGTTTCCTCCTTGGCATCGTTATGCTGTCCGGTAGTACCCGTTTTGACTCTTCATACTAATTCGATTATAATTTTGTTGTTGCCATCTAGTTCTTCAACAGCTGCAACACTAACTATTTTCTTTTTCTTGGATAGAGCCTAGAACGGAACAATGAACATGATGGTTTGCATAGTCTCTTCTACATGTTCACAAATGACGCCATTATTTCCTTATCTGGTGCTGGTTCGTCCTAATCAATGGCATAAGTGTCCTCTACTATGTAGTTCACTCGTGGTTTGCATTCCTGCTCTAGACGTTCTCTTATGATGCCATTATAATTTCTATCTGGTTGATTCTTAGCTACGACAGTAACTACATGCCATTGTGTAGCTCACCGCAAATTCTGAGTCACCCAACGACTATGCATTCCAGGAGATGCCACTTCTTCCATATATATTTGCTGAAATTCTAAGAAACACTTTGTTTTATTGCTCATTTCACTCTAGGCACACTTGTCTAATGCTTGTTTGTCTTGCTCTACAGGTTCACGAGCGACGCCATTATATCTTGCATCTAGTTCTAGGTCTGGTTCGTCCTAAGTCATGACATAACTGTTCTCTACAATATATAGTTCATTCGTGGTTTGCATTCCCGCTCTACAAGTTCTCGTATGATGCGGTTATAATTTCTATCTGGTTCATTCTTCACTATGACAGTAACTGCATGCCATTTTGTGTCTCAACGCAAATTCCGAGTCACCCGACGTCTCTTGCATTTTAGGGTATAGAACTGCTTCCATATATATTTGTTGAAATGACCTGGCTAGTTTATTTTTGCTGAAATTCTAAGCCACACACACACATTTTTTGATTGCTTGTTTAATGCATGCTTGCTTGTCCTATTTATTTGATGTGTTGGTCAAAAATTGAACCATTGACCAGTTGTAAACTCCAGATCATAAATCCTGTCATATTAGTCAAATGAGTAGTTTATCTTGTTTGATGTTTTAACTTGTTGTTACTTAGTTTCAGGGTGCAATTATTGCTATCGCCACCAAAGAGGGGGCTGCAAGATCACATCTCCTCCAATGTAGCTGTCACACTCAAAGGAAGATGCAGGTGATCAATTGAGGACTCTGCTATCAACTTGATTGTCAACTGAAATACCGATTTTTCTTTCCCTTGATTTGATAATATGTAATATTTTAAGAAGTTTGCAGCTGATGTAATATCTAGATAACTCGCGTAGACCATGTATGCATTTAGTTGACGCTGTCCACATATGCGGTGGTCGTTACGGTTACTACGCCGGGCAGGTCGATTAGGAAACAGTACCGTGCTTTGTTATTGGCCCGTCGTGTATTTGACCGATGATGAACAATAAAAAATGATGGATTATATAAACGTTTTATGATATTGGCATGGGCTTCAGAAAAGGCTGAAACTGTAAAATGCCATAAATATAATGGGCCGACCTACAAGTTGTAACTGGACGTAACAGTAACAGGCTGTAATGGTAACGGGCTATAAGAGTAGTAGGCCATAACAGTAACATGCCTTAACAGTAACATGCCTTAACAGAAATAGCCCATCGGAGTAACATGCAAGAAACCATGAAATACCAGAACAGTAACATGCCAAAACAGTAGCCGGCCGCAACAGTAAAGGGTCGCAATTGTGAAAGGCCAGAATATTGATAAGCCAGAACAGTAATGACCCGAGAAATTTCTAGGCGAGGGCAGTAACAGGCCGACTCATTTACCAGACTAGAATAGTAAAGGGCTGCTTGTGGGCCTGAATAGATAAAGCCCGGAACAGTGAAATGCCAGGACAGTAACATGCCTGAATAGTAACGGGCCATCTCAGACAAGGGCCGTCAGTAGGCCACCCACGATGGGCTGCGATAAATAGTGATGGGCCGCCCGCAGGCCTTAAATGTACAGGAGCGACTTGGCGCAGGCTGCTAATGGGTCGCAGAATGTTGGACCATCATGGGCCTTCTTTAGGCCGAAACAGTATTGGGCCAGAAAGTTCACGGGCCCCTGCCGACTGCAACTTTGGGCCCATTTCAAACAGTACAGGACAAAACAGTAATGGGCCAACTTCTTATTGGGCTCCCCTAATGGGCCGGCCCAGTTAGAATTTACCAGGCCTTGGTTGGGCCTGGCTTCTGCCACGGTTTCTATGGCCGTTAACGGTGGTAACTGGCCACTAATGGCGGTTGCCACGTGACAGTTTGCATGACGTCAGCAGTCAATGCGGCTGGCGAATAGATCTATGACGAAACAAGTTTTCGTGGCTAAAGGTTGCGATCCGCCATGGTCAGGAAAAAACCCATGGTAGATTCTTTTGTAACGGGGCTTTTACCACGATGGCCATCCATCGTAGAAGACTTTTTAGCCACGAAAAACGGGCCTTCAACCACGAAAATCGTCCGTTGTAAAAGCTAACTTTTCTTGTAGTGATAATCAGAGTCGTACAACATCTCGACAGCTTAACACATCAGACATGCATGAGTAATTAGATTATATCTAGATTAAAATAGATAAATGGACACATATGTAATAGATGAGATGACTCACATTGCTTTCACTATCGCTATCATCTCGACACATTTCCTCATCGTCTCCCCCTGAACCCATGATGAAAGGGGGCTGGGGGACTAGGCTGGCTATGGGAGAGATCGCTGGAGGTGACGTCCACTTGCGTCTATGGTAGGATGGAAGAGAAGTTGGGATAGTGGCTTCGAGGGGAAGGAAGAGAAGTAAATGAGACATACGAACATATCTAACATCTTCATCACAGGGCCCATGGAACATGTGACACTAGCAGGTGGGAGCACGCGCTATTGCTAGTTTGTCCAGAGTAAGCGGATAGTAAGTGCGACCAATCATGTCGCATAACACCCTACTCGCGGACCCCTCTTACGAAGAACCATCCAAATCGTCCAAGCTCCCCGATCAAACGATATGTAACAATCGGGATGGATAACAAGTGTCTTCGCGGGGGCGGGCCTTCTAGAAGACTCGATCTAACAACCACCATTGGGCGCTAAGGTTACAATCAAATCTTGCACCTCCAGTGGATGTGGTGATACAACTTTTGTCACACTGGTACACCATTTCATGCGGCAATTGCATTCCAATGTGTTTTGGGGCCTTTTGACACATGGAGTCTCTGGAATCATTGCATGTGTTCTTTTCCAAATCACCTTCATCCACATGAGCACACACACTCCAGTGGATGTAGTGATGCAACTTCTGTCACACTAGTGCACCATTCCATGTGGTCGTTGCATTCCAATGTGTTTTTGGGCCTTTTGACACATGGTTTGACACAAGGAGTCTCTGGAGTCATTGGATGTGTTCTTTTCCAAACCACTTTGATCCACATGGGCACACACACTCCAGTGGATGTGGTGATGAACCTTCTGTCACACTGATATATTTGAATTGCAAATAATTTGATGTAGGCCAAGATGTATTTCATTGTATAAAACATACATTTTCCATTTTTAAATTTATTTCTATTTTGTATTTGAATCCCTTTGTCTGTTTTTGCCCTTGATTTTTTGATAGTACTTAGTTTCCCTCTCTCATAGTCACAAACTCTCACAAAATCCCAAACATCTCCTCACTTTGGCTGCTACACCTTGATTGGTTGACACAGTTGTCACGCGGATCATGCACACCAACCATTGATCCTATGTGATCCAACATGGATCGTTGCATGCGTCGTGCCCTACAGAGCAAGTACAATAGGGTATAGTCAGCTGGCTATAAGAGATAAAATAGTATAGTTTGGGTGAGGTGGAGGAGAGACAATCGGAGAAAGAATGTAAGCGAGCTATAAGTTAAGAGCCAGCTCTAGCACGTGCTCCTACACACTTTATGAGAGTGACATATGGGCCATGTATTGATTAAGTAGTACACTTTTGTAGCCAACTATTGTATATATTGGCTATAGAGCTAGCTATAGATGATGTTTCACTTCCTTATAGCCAACAACCGGCTATATTATTGAACTTGCTCTCACACTACAACGTGACAACGTAGGGATGTCCACTTGCCATCTGGCCTAGTGACCCCGCCCCTGTTTTGTCTGTTGGGGTTTTAAGGACCGCGTCTCTCTCAGTGATACTTCTATGGGAAGGAACACTGAGTCATACGTTAAATAATTCATCGAGTGGTCATGTCATGTTTAATATCATCTAAAAAGCCCACTACTCCACAACATATGCACACGGCAATGGGCGTTGCAATTTATTGTCACTGGATTTTACTAAGGCATATCCATTTTAAATGCAGCGCGCCTGCAATCTTACTTCCAACTGTGCCCCACCGCACGAACCTTCCATGCTTCAGCCAAAGGCCAAAGAGCTGCCTACCGCGCCACCAATTGGGATTGGGCCTCGAGTAGGGGGTCCCTCGAGGAGCCCTAATGTCCTCGCCTTTAAAACCCATTCATCTTCATTATGTACCTCGCACGAATCCACGTCCCTCTGCCTGACCTAGCAAAACCCCACAAATCTCACCGTACAGGCACCAACCTTCTCCATTACATTTCCCCTTTTATTTATTTTTATCATCAATTTTATGGCTATGTCAACATTCATACTTAGAAATTGTGTATGTGACCTTTGCATGCGGCAGAATCTAGTAATGCCATGCATGGCATGGGTTTATTACTAAATATAGCTACCTAAAGGTAAGAGTAGTTGAAGGTTTTGTCTTGAAAACATAAGGAGATTATAAATTTTCATAGTTTTGTCAATAGGAGCTACTAAAATAGTTTTGGTTACACAAGCATCTTGTCTCATGTTTTGAAATGCTAGAACATTTGAGAATATGTAAAATGAGCCAGGATAGTTTTGTTAAATAGCTTTTGACAACTGATGTTGAGGTAAGGAGTGTATCATAAGCTATAAAATCAGAAGCTTAAGCACAGACAACAACAAGCCAACACTGCAACACTTAACAAGAAAAAGTTTTTGTTCCCCCTGATTTTTGCATTCTAGACAACTAATCAAGGTTGCTGAAATTGGGATGTTACAACTTTGAGCCGAAATCTCCCACCGAGGAATACCACATTTCTATTATTATTATTTGGCCAGTAGCAAAATTCAAAATCTCTGTCGAGCGGCAAAATAACACAATGACTTTGAAGCATTTCGTGCTCCTCCGTTTCAAAATCTCTTGACTTTAAAATTCCCATTCTACCCATTGTTCAGATGCCCTATGGGCATGCTAAAGTCTGTAGCTTGGGGGAACGATTGTAATAATTTTTCTGTTCACCTCCATAGTCCTGATTCGCGCAGTTTTTCCAGCTGGCCCTCCCAAAATCCCAGGCTTCTCTCCCACGCCCTCACCTCCACGACCACGGCACGCACCGCCCGACGGCAATTCCACGGTTGCCGGATCCGCTTCATCGGTGCCCACCCCATCGAATCTAGTTCACTTTTTGGGTCTCTCTGCCACTCCACCAGAGCTGTGGTCTTGCTGACCACACCTATGGCATCGTCGATCGCCCACGCTCTGCTTCCTCGCCACCGAAAGCTACCCAACCGCACCGGAGCAGCTTCACCGTTGTCCACCAGACGGGATGTAGTTCAACAATTTCCATGTCCACTGCTCCAGACCAGCTACACGGTCGTCACCATTAACTGCACCGGCATCGACCACCCAAGATCTGCTTCCCCGACACCAACAACCACCACAACCGCAGCACCCTCGGTGACCTGGACGTCACTCGCATGGTACCAACGATGCTTAGACGCCTCTCCGACCAAGGTAAGCAAATCTCCAACCCGTTTTTGTTTTGTCAGCGGTATAGCAGGTTCAAGCCTGTCAGAGTGAACTGCATTTTTTTAATCGTGCTAGTACATGCAAGTCACTAGGCACGCCTGTTCTGCGTGCTAGTACATACAATGTCATTAGACATGTTGGTTTGCATTCGCTGCTCTACGAATTTCAAGTCATGCACTTGTCTGTTATATTTTCATGCACATGTTCTTATCTTAGCTGCTCCGTACACCAGTAATTGCCTGCTATTGTGTAGTTCTTGCAAAATGTAATGTCAGTGGAAAATATTAGTGTGGATTCCCTGCTCCATAGTTACTGACTCTATCTGGTTATTCCTGAGCTAAGTTCTTGCTATTATTTCCTCCCTGGCATCGCTCTGCTATCCTGTAGTACCCGTTCAAACTCTTCGTAGTAGTTCGATTATAATTTTGTTGTTGTCATCTAGTTCTTCAAAAGCTGCAACACTGACTATTTTCTTTTTCTTTGTGTAGATCTCAAAAAGGCAACACTGAACATGTTGGTTTGCACACCCTACAGGTCTACCAGCGATGCCATTATATATTTTGTATATCTAGTGCTGGTTCGTCCTAATCAACGACATAATTATTCTTTACTATATAGTTCATTCGTGTTTTCCGTTCCTGCTCACAAGTTCTGGTATGCTGTGGTTATAATATTTATGTGGTTCATTCTTAGCTACGACAGTAACTGCATGCCATTGTGTAGCTCACCGCAAATTCCGAGTCACCCAATGACTCTTGCATTCCAGGAGATACCACTGCTTCCATATATATTTGCTGAAATGACCTGGCTAGTTTATACTGAAATTCTAAGAAACACTTTATTTGATTGCTCATTTCATTGTTGGCATACTTGTCTAATTTTTGTTTGTCCTGTTCTACAGGTTCACAAGCCACACCATTATATCTCGTATCTGGTTCTGATTCGTCCTAGGCAACGACATAACTATCCTCTACTATATAGTTAATTCATGGTTTGCATTCCTACTCTACATGTTCGTATTATGCAGTTATAATTCCTATCTAGTTCATTCTTAGCTATGAGTAGTTTGTCTTAACTTGTTATTAGTTAGTTTCAGACTGCAATTATTGATATCGCCACCAAAGAGGGGACTACAAGATCATGTCTCAAGGTGGTTTTCCAATGTAGCTATCACACTCAAAGGGAGATGCAGTTGATGGATTGAGAAAGCAAATTGAGGACTCTGCTATCAACTTGATTGGAAACTGAAATGCTGAATTTTCTTTCCCTTTTGTTCATATTATGTAATATTTTTAAGAAGTTTGCAGCTGATGTAATATCTAGATAACTCGCATAGGCCATGTAGGCATTTAGTTGACGCCGTCCACGAATGGCGGTACCATAACTATACTTGCCAGGTCGATCAGGTAACTGTATAGGGTTTTGTTATTTGCCCTTATTTTATTGCGCCTTCCATGAACAGTAAAAGATGATCGCTAATTATACTCCTTTTATAATATTTGCATGGCCTTCAAAATTACCGAAATAGTAACGGCAACTGGGTAGAACAGTAATAGGCCAAAACAGTAACAAGCCAAAACAGTAATAAGCCAAAACAATAACAGGCCAAAATAGTAACAGTCCAGAACAGCAGCAGGCCAGACAGTAACATGCCAGGACAGTAACAGTCTAAAACAGTAACAAGCCAAAACGATAGCAGGCCAAAACACCAGCAGACCAGAACAATAGCAATCCAGCACAGTAACAGGCTAGAACAGTAACAGACCAAAAAAGCAACATGCCAGAATAGTAACAGGCCTGAATAGTAGCATGATAGAACAACGGCAACAAGCACAGTAACGGGCCAGAACAGTAAATGACCGCAACAGTAACATACATGAATAGTAGACGGCCAGAACAGTAACAAGCCAGAATAGTAAAATGCCAGAACAATATGGGACCTTCTCAAAAGTGGGCCGTTCGTAGGCGGCCCGGGACGAGCTATGCGAATTGTGACATGCTGACCATGAGCCTTAACAGTATCGGGTCTACTTAACGCAGACTTTTAATGGGCCACACAATATTCAAACAGTGTGGGCTTCTATAGGCCATAACAGTAACGAGCCTGACATTCTCGGGCTGCTGCTGGTCGCTTCTTTTGGGCCCATTTTAAACAGTGCAGGACGAAACAGTAATAGGCCATAATCTTATTGGGCTCCCCTTATGGGCCGTCCCACTTAATTATTAGCAGGCTTTGGATGGGTCTAGCTTCTACCAAGGTTTCTGTGGCTGTTAACGTTGTTACCCTTGGTGTTAACGGTGTTTGCCACATGGCATTTTGCATGACGTCTGCAGTCAGCACGGTTGGCGAACAGATCTATGACAGAACATGTTTTCGTGGCTGAAGGGCGATCCGCCATGGTCAGGAAAAAACTGTGGTAGATTCTTTTGTGATGGGGCTTTTACCACGATGGGCATCCGTCGTAGAAGACTTTTTAGCCATGAAAAAGTGCCTTCAACCACCAAAATCATCCATTGTAAAAGCCAACTTTTCTTGTAGTGATAGCGTAGTGATGAGTGCATATTTGCATCATGTTTTACATTATTATTTTGCATTGTAGATATAGGATCTTGATATTTTACAGCGCTCGCGCGCATATTTTATGTCTGTTTTCACCAAGATCAGGGTAGATGATGGATCCAATGGATACAATTCTTGGAGCAGTTATACTATGGAGAAAAGGAGTCAAAAAAACGTAAATCGCTTATTTGGGAAATATTAATAATACTAGAAGAAAACCAGAAGCGAACAAGGGAGGCATAAGGTTAAATGACCAACTATACGATCGGAGCATATTTTCCGGCCGTATAGTTGGTGTTGCCTCCGCCTCATCAAATAGTTTCACCTCGTGCAATTGGTTCGAGGAGACGACATACAGAACACCCAGAAATCACAGAAACCTCACCTCCGGAAGGCATCTAGAGGGGGAACTCATCCACAAGGATCCATCTTCGCCCTACACAGATCCGGGAGACTAAGACATCGATCTTCATCAACCACCACTGCATCACCACCATCTCCATCCATCTCATCTACATCGTGTCTAGATCTTATTGTAATTCCCGTACTCGTTGTGGATTTATATAAGTACTATTCATCTATGATTGTTTCCATTACCATTGCTATGATGTTGATTGCCTCCATGTCTGAGTAGATCATTAGTTATTGGGGAGATGGACAAACCCTAGTGTAAGATTGAAATAAGATAAATTCTATTATGATATTCATCGTTGTGACCATGTGTTAGATTTTCTACATCTTGATGTTGAGAGAAGTCAACCTCTCAATATTTGCCTCTCGTGGGGACTTGATGGAGGGAACTACTAGTTGGTAGACGGAGGTGTGCTACCACTTATAGTGACTATAAAGATGTTGGCATCCCTTACGTATCAACTTAGGAAACCGAGAAAACTCACGGAACACTATCCATGCCATGGGATACGTCCTGCAGGATTACGTCCCTTAATAGCGCAGTAACTCGATTGATGTCGATTGCTGACTGCTATGGTTATGAGGATGATGTGAGCAGCGGTTGCTGCCTAATTGTCCAAATACGGAGTTCCTCCCACACATACATAGTTGAGAATATTCATGATAATAATCTTTATCTTAGATCCTTATAATACTAGTGGTGTATCCGCTACTCCCTCGGAACACTTTTTCCCTATTGCAGTTCCAATCTCTCTTACATACGCGATACTAACTTTCTGTATTAAGTTATTTTACTTTACTTTATTATCGCTCTTATACCTAAAACCCCAAAACACCTTTTTAGACAATACTCGCATTTTATCTTGTTACTTAGAACTTAATCTAGCATTTCTTTTGTAATATTTATTTCAAGATTTATTAGACTTTAGACTCCTACTTCCTGTGGGATCGATATCTTTATTTCGAAACTAGCTAGAAATGATCTGTGCACTTGCAGTCATCATGTAGTAATTCGATTGTTGTCGATTGCTAATTGTTGTGGTTATGAGGATGATGTGAGCAGCGGTTACTGCCTAATTGTCCCAATACGAAGTTCGTCCCACACATACATAGTTGAGAATGTTCATGATAATAATCTTTATCTTAGATCCTTATAATACTAGTGGTGTATCCGCTACTCCTTGAGAACGCTTTTTCCCTATTGTAGTTCCAATCTCTCTTACATACGCGATACTTACTTTCTGTATTAAGTTATTTTACTTTACTTTATTATTGCTCTTATACCTAAAACCCAAAAACACCTCTTTACACAATATTTGTATTTTATCTTGTTACTTAGAACTTTATTTAGCATTTCTATTGTAGTATTTACTTCAAGAGTCATTAGACTTCAGACTCCTGCTCCCTGTGGGATCGATATCTTTATTTTGAAACTAGCTACAAACGATCTATGCATTTGCAGTCATCAGTAGGAGAGTTTCTGGGAACGAGGAGAATCCTCAAATTGCGGGACCAGGCGCTGAAGTTTGTCCCATCAGTTTTGATCTTTTCTTTCTCAAGGAAAGGGCCAAGGTTAAAAGTGGGGCGAGACATCTATAATGGTATTTGCAAAGTAATCAATCTTAATGTTCATAATATGGGTTCTGTTAAATACCAAAACTCCCACTCAAATGAACACCCCTCAGCATTCGTTTAGTGACTACACGATCCCTTTACACCGCATAATCCCCGGCCGTCATATCCTTTGATCCGGCTGCTAGGGTAGATATCACCATATAGATCACATCTCCACGTGACTCATGTTTATCCTTTCGGTCATATGTGTTCTGAGGCCATGTATGTACATGCTAGGCTCGTCAACTTTAACCATAGTGTATTGCAGTGCATATATGGCTTGCACCCACCGTATGCGAACATCGATGCGTTTGCACCCGATCATCATAGCCTGCTCCACGATGATAGACTTTCTTGGGGGTGCACACTTGTGGGAGAACACGAACATTTCAAATATAGTAGAGGGATTATCTTATTATGCTACCGTCATAGTCTAATACTAGCAAAACAAGATTCACACAACAATTAACATCTAATGTAAATAGTTTATGTGATATGTGGTGCTTGTCGCGCCTTGATATCCATCGAGTGCACCGGCATCTGCACCAAGTTCATGGTGCCACCTTGCCTTCGGCTATTCATCCCATAAACACTTACCTGAACCACACATATTTATTTCAAGAGTTATTAGACTTCAGACTCCTGCTCCCTGTGGGATCGATATCTTTATTTTGAAACTAGCTACAAACGATATGTGCACTTTCTTATGTCAGATTTAAATATTTACTACGTCTATGTACGCATCATGATTTACCTGAATGGTATTTATTGCATATCTTTTATGGCGGTTTAATTGAACCTAATAAAATTGAACTAGACTCTTTCACAGAAGGAGCCTTTATGAATCTTCCTATACCTAAATCTTGGGCTTTACTTAATAGAATTCGTGATCATAGAGTTTCATGGAATTTTGGTCTAGGAAGTGAAGGAGGCGAGAAATAGAACATGATTGTATTCATGACTACAATAAAAAAGGCCATGTTAAAGAATTATCTAAATAACTTTACTTGGATTCAGATCTTGTGTTGCAAGTTTTTAAAGCTTTTACAGAACATATTAAAGCTCCAAAAGAGGGACCGGTCAAGTATGATCCACCACCCAAACCTGAGAAGAAAAGATAAGATAAAGCAACACTGGCCTCTTTACAACCAATAAATGAAATGCCTTTTCCTAACACTACACGAAAGCATATTCTTGAATATGAACAGGTCAAAGCAGTATAGGATAAAAAGGAAGAAGAAAGTATGCCAGAAGTCGTGGAACATCTGGAGAAAACCAAATATGAAAAGGTAACCAAGGAAGCAATTATGGCTATGTACGCATATTGTAACATAGTTGAACTTGATGAAGAGACTTCTATATTGGTTGAAGGTAAAACAAAGGTAAAAGATGTGGTTAAGCCTATTCTTCCTTGCATATTTAAAGAAACCTCGCATTACGGTTTATGTGATCTTGGCACCGAAGTTAATGTTATATCTTATGATTTCAATTTAGAAATAAAATAATAAATAGAACCGGCTACAATTGAAAATATTGATATGACAATTATGTTAGCCAACAAAAATTTTAGAATTCCAATGGGAGTAGTTGAAGATTCAACTGTCACAATTGGCAATAAAAACTTTCCCATCGATTTTGTAGTTGTTGATATGCCAGCTGACACACTTTGCCCTATTATTTGGAAGAAACTTTTTGGGTGATATAGGTTCCTATGTAAATTTCAAGAAGGAGATTGTGTCTCTTAAGCTTGGGGGAACAGAAAATAAATTCCATTTTTCCAAATTTAAATACAGGCCTCCACAAATACAAAATGATGAAGAAGATAAAACTATTGAAGAAATGGCGGCTCTTTTCTTCGGTAATCAAGAAGAAGAAATAAATGAAGATCCAAATTATGAAGAAATAGTTATGGAGGACAAGTCTCTGGAAGAACTAGAAGATGAATTTGATTCACTTGAATTTGATTCACTTCCCCTAATAGGACCTCCAACTGATGAGGCTTTTGAAGAGCCAGAAAAGAGAGGGGACGAGGAACTACCACCCCCGGAGTTGAAGACTCTACCAGATAATCTCAAATACAGATTTCCAGATGATACAAATAAATTTCGTGTTATTATCAGTGCTAAACTTTCAGGAAAAGAAGAACTTATGGAGATACTTAAGGAGCATCACAAGGCCTTTGGGTAGTCAATGGATGACTTGAAGGGCATCAGTCCCATGATAGCCGTCCATCGAATATTTATGGAGGAAGGTGCTAAACCAGTTGCGGAATTTAATAGAAGATTGAAGCCTGAAATGAAAGAAGTGGTAAGCCAAGAAATTGTATGCCTAATAGACGCATGTATAATCTACCCTGTTAAAGAAAGTGAATGGGTATGTCCTGTTCATTGTGTCCCTAAGAAGGGAGGTTTCACAGTTGTTCCTAATGAAAACAATGAATTGATACCTAGTAGAACTATTGTTGGGCATAGGATGTGCATAGACTTCAGAAAATTAAATAAAGAAACTAGGAAAGATCACTGTCCTTTACCGTTCATAGATCAAACTTTACAGAGGTTAGCAAACCATACTCATTTTTGTTACTTGGACAGATACTCTGGTTTTTCTCAAATAGATGTTCATCCTGATGACCAACTTAAAACAACTTTCATTAGTCCTTATGGTTTACATGCTTACTGACGCATGCATTTTGGTTTATGTAATGCTCCGGCTACTTTTCAAAGATGCATGGCTGCTATTTTTGTGGATTTCATAGAACTTATAATGGAAGTATTTATGGATGACTTTTTTGTCTATAGAACTTCTTTTACTAGTTGCTTGGATAATATCAAAAGAGTTTTGCAGCGTTGCGAATAAACTAATCTTGTTCTAAACTAGGAGAAATGATATTCTATGGTCAAAGAAGGTATAGTCCTTGGACACAAGGTATCAAGTAAGGGAATTGAAGTTGATAGACCTAAGGTTGAGGCAATTGACAAAATGCCACAGCCTAGGGATATTAAAGGCATAAGAAGTTTCCTTGGTCATGTGGGTTTTTATAGAAGGTTCATTAGAAATTTCTATGGAATATCTAAACCTTTGACTAACCTCCTGCAAAAGGGAGTAAGATTTAATTTTGATGATAAATGTCTTGAAGCCTTTGATAAACTCAAAAATGCTTTATCTCGTGCTCCAATCATTAAACCACCTAACTGGGATACAACCTTTGACTTAATATGTAAAGCTAGTGATGATGTTGTAGGAGGAACTCTAGGACAACATATTGGTCGTAGATTTAATATTATACATCATGCTAGTAGAACTCTAAATGGTGCTCAGAAGAATTAGCCAAAGAAAGAGAAGGAACTGTTTGCTGTATTTTTCTCTTGTGATAAATTTTGTTCTTACATAGTTGATGCAAAGGTAAGAGTTCATACGGATCGTGATGGTTTAAAACAACTCCTTGAGAGGAAAGAACATAAGCCAAGACCGAGCCGTTGGATTCTTTCACTTCAAGAATTTGAGTTGCAGATTATGCAGAGGCGGGAAATAAAGATGTTAAATGCAGTGTCCATGATTTCCCAGCAAGACACCAATCTTGTTGAGAGGAACTTTAGTCCTGGTGATTTCCATTTATGAGAATTATTAAACGAATTAAGGTTAATTCCTTCAGGAGAAGAAGTCTTTGTTGTTGGAGGAACTTTCTCATCCCCGAATTAGCAAATGGTAAGTGCAAGGTAAGTGTTCTTACCCAAATAAGTGATTTGTTTTCACAAATTTTACTCCTAAATTTTTTTCCTTTGAATTCCTTGTGTTTTTCTGAAGTTTTAGAGGGTTTTTACCAACTATATGGGTAAAATTCTTTGTATCATCTTTGTGAAATTGTTTTCGATATCTGAGCTCCCACCGTATAGTTGGTCGTTAAACTCTTTGTATCATCTTTGTGAAATTGTTTTCGATATCTGAGCCTATACGGTCGCAACTATACGACCGGAGCCAAAATTCCAGCCGTATAGTTGGTCATTAAACTCTCAGGCGCTTTTGCCTTTTGGTGTCTATATCTATACTGTTGCAACTATACAACCAGAGCCAAAATTCTAGCTATATAGTTAGTCGTTAAACTCTCAGACACTTTTGCTTTTTGGTGTCTATATCTATACGGTCGCAACTATATGACCGGAGCCAAAATTCCGGCCATATAGTTGGTCGTTAAACTCTCAGACACTTTTGATTTTTGGTGTTTGTATCTATAGAGTCGCAACTATATGACCGAAGCCAAAATTCCAGCCGTATAGTTGGTCGTTAAACTCTGAGACAATTTTCGTTTGTCTTTTCATTTATTCATCTAAAAAAACTTATTATCGGTTCCGAGTCATGATTTAATCGACCTGGACTAGAGATATTTGGAAATATCTGCCCGGAACCAATTATATGACCGGACCTATACGGGTCGTGCCTGTATAGTTGGTCGTTACACGGCATGACTCTTCCAAATTCGTGCTTTCTTTCCCTATTTTGTTCAGATTCTTTTCTTGGATGACAATTTGGTGTTTCTCACGAGTTTTACCGACCTCTGACCCCCCTTATATACTACCATTGTCTCTCTCTCTAATCACAATCTACTAGAGCCAATCTAGCAATGCGTTATCCCATCCTAGGCCGTGGGAAACCCATGTGGCTCATTGCTCCTTCCAGGGACTGATCTAGTAGCCCGTCCATGGAGGACGATGACGAGGAGGTGGAGAGGTTTAGCCCGAGGTGCAAGGAGTACGTCGAGCCAAGATACTTCAACAATGATTCCAAAGATGACGTGGTTGACGTCTACATCCACCGATACGTCTATGATCCACCGGAGGTCAATTGGGCGGCAATGAAAAAGCTCAACAAGAGAGAGAAGATCGCAAGCCACATGGAAAAGGGCGTGCGGAGACGGTCAAGTTCATCACCATAGATCCAAGGTCGCACAAGCGTAAGGAATTACCTAATATTGGTGCAGGTGCTAGCAAAGAAGGGGAGGTTCCACTCTCGAACCCAACCATTGGTGCTTGTATGAAGGTTAAGCCTCAAGAAGAGTGGAGGTACAGTTTCCACTTCCCCGATCCATCAATTATGGATGAGGAAGAATAAGCTGTCCCCAGGACCAAGGATCACGTGCGGGCACTGGAGATATATCATAAGCAGGCGCTACTCCATCGTGTAGAAGGTCATCACCGTTACATTGAGATGGAGAAGAAGGAAGACCTCCTTCCATTGGTGACTAAGCTCGCAGATAGTGTGGACACTCTGCAATCTGATCTGCGCAGGTGCTACATCTGCATAACTACTCTAGATGAGACCAACAAGAATCTATGCACCGCGGTGTTACACGCCATGGCGCCACAGTGATCTACAATAATCACAGTACCAAATAATCGCAAGGGATTATTTGAACCCGCCTAGCTTGATTCCAAGCTTTGGGAGATATTTAAGACCTTGTAATCTATCCTATAAGTTTATTATTATTATTTTTGCATTAGTTCAAACTAGAAATAAAGTTTGCACCATTAGAATTCCCTTCAGGAATAGTCGATCCCGTTAATGAAATTCCAAGTTAAATATTATATATGGAGCAATATTGAGTTTGTGTTTGCTTTAATGATATATGAATGGCTTGAGTATGATTTTACTTGCACTTGATGATAGCGATAGGAGTCTTCCACACCATTGGTATTAATGGAACACATAAAGATAATTTTGTCAATATGCTATAAGTCTATGGTTTGATTTACAAAACGAAATTATCTATACAATTAAGTTAAAAAAGAAATCTTGAACAAGGGAAAATGAAAGCGCTATCAAAATAGAGTGAGAACAAGTCGAGGTAGAATCTCCAAGTCATAAGAATGCTTCATATACAGTTGGGAATTTGATAATTGAGATCATTGAACTTTTAATTCCTACATAAGGTAGAATATATGGCTAGCTCCTTTGCACAACACTTAAAACAAAAGTGTGAGCATATATGCAAAAGAAAAGAAGAGAAAGGAGAAAAAGAGCGAATGTGCAAAGAGCAAATAGGCATATACCACTGTATTGTAGTATGACAAAGAGGCACTTTTGATATTTTGAATCCCAAGTGAATACATTGATCCTAAAACACTTGGGACTACCTCGTTAACTCATTCGGTTGAACCGGATACTTTTACATTATGTTGAGATTCATCTTTTATGAACTGTTGATAACTAAGGTGTGGAAGCCTGCTAATACTATTCAGATGGTTCGAGTAAGGTACTATTCATGAACTTATTCCTATGTATCATACATGATAAACACATGCTGCAACTGCCTCATTTATTTTCATCGACTCAGCTTCATGAATATGAGGATTACATCCATTAAGCTCAAACTTGCTCGGGACAAGTAAGAGTCTAAGCTTGGGGAAGTTGATGAGTGCATATTTGCATATTGTTTTACATTATTATTTTGCATTGTAGATGTAGGATCTTGGTAGTTTACGGGGCTCGCGCGCACATTTTATGTCTGTTTTCACTAGGATCAGGACAGATGATGGATCCAATGGATACAATTCTTGGAGCAGTTGTACTATGGAGAAAAGGAGTTAAAAAACATAACTCTCTTATTTGGGAAATATTAATAATACTAGAAGAAAACCAGAAGCGACCAAGGGAGGCATAAGGTTCAATGACCAACTATACGATCGGAGCACATTTTCTACCCGTATAGCTCCGGCCGTATAGTTGGCGCAGCCTCTGCCTCGTCAAATAGTTTCACCCCATGCAATTGGTTCGAGGAGACGACATATAGAACACCCAGAAATCGCATAAACCTCACCTCCAGAAGGCATTTGGAGGGGGAACTCATCCACAAGGATCCATCTTCGCCCTGTGTAGATCCGGGAGGCTAAGGCATCGATCTTCATGAACCACCGCTGCATCACCACCATCTCCATCCATCCCATCTACATCTTGTCTAGATCTTGTTTTAATTCCCGTACTCGTTGTGGATTTATACAAGTACTATTCATCTATGATTATTTCCATTACCATTGCTATGATGTTGATTGCCTCAATGTCTGAGTAGATCATTAGTTCTTGGGGAGATGGAGAAACCCTAGTATGAGATTGAAATAAGATAAAGTCTACTATTATATTCATCGCTGTGACCATGTGTTAGATTTGCTACATCTTGATGTTGAGAGAAGTCGATGTAGTGGCCTCGGATCGGTAAGGATCCTAAGTCCCTGTGATTAACATGCTAGTCCCTGGATCAATAGCTAGCACTCACAGTCGATGAAATATCATGTAAAACACAAAGTATTTATTACACGGAGAATCCAGAGTATGAAATTATTACAAAGATTGCTTAGCATTATGCTAGCTCAAATAACAGCGGAAACATAAAAGCAGCATGAGTCCATCAACGCCCCAGGCTTGTCGAGTGTAGACCCACGATCCCTATGCACCTTTCAATCTTCGGATTCTGCACATAAGACGTGCAGCCAACAAGTTGGGTCAATACTTTGAATGTATTGGCAAATTACACCAAGGAGAGAAAAGACTATCTCTACATGCAAGGCTGGTATAGGCTGTAGAGTTCATTTGCTCAAAGCTATTTTTCTTAAGTAGAGAGAAGAATAGATGATTGCCCTACTTTGTAAACATTTTCTTGGATAAAATAAGGTCGAGTAGCACACGAGGATATTACGCACCAAGTGTCCAAACAACCAAACACTTGGATATTACGCACTAAGCGTCACTTGGATATTACACACCAAGTTTCCCAAAATCCCACCCATTAGCGATATTACGCACGCCATGGGGTTTCAAAACTTTGTTTTAGAAAAGAGAGAGGAAGATCCTTCAGAGGCTCCATCCTTCAGACGCTCAATGTTGTTCTGTTACCGTGAACACGGCCGATCGATCAGATTGCAATACTCTCGAGAGTTTGTGCACTTTACCCACAATCCACGATCAAGTCCTTTTACAAACAAGACCATGGCGAGGCTTTCCCTTAGTAGCCCCTCTACCTTCCGGATCCAACCGTGCCAAGAACCTCCAAATGTTGGTACCCAGGTGAGGTTTCCCACTAAGTACTAGGCCAAGACAGAGCCCATAATGTATTGTGGTTGCACTGGAAGCTTCTGAATTCTGAAACATGGCAGACTTCTTTGATTCCTGGGCGGCCGTCCTCCACCAAAATCTCACTCGTTGACCCGACAACCATTCCGCCCAGAAGAAAACTTAGTTTTATTTTGAAGTGGATTTGAGAAGAAAAGTTTGCTCTAGAGAGCCTTTATACTTAGAAAAATTCTTTGTCTTTCGAACCCCCCAACGGTACTTTGTATATATAGCATAGCAAGCAATACTTAACAAAAACAGGGGTACCTATTAGGATGGAAATCCTAAGTATAGAGCTACTCATGGCATACTACAAAATCATCGCACTTGCAAAATAATACTAAGGAAAAATTCTACTAGAATATCCTACACATGCATACTACAGAATTTTTGAAGATCACATGCATAGAATCAAAACTGGGACAAAATTATGAACAAGTGGTGTAACTTGCCTTGATCCGAACAGCACTCTACACAGTAGCACTCCTTAACGCACTCTGAGCAATCTAACGAATCACAAACATAGATCTGATCACAACTTGCTCAAGCATATCACAAAGAAAATCATGCATGCATGCAACATGGTAATTTATGCAAGGTTGGTTAAATTTATCAAGGTAGCAAGTTTGTGTTGTGATAGTGTAAGGGTGTCACTAGGGTTTATTTCCAAGGGTTTAGATCTAATTTTGAATCACTAAATAAAATCCTAGGATTATAAGGTGATCAACCATCTAGTTAGCCCCAAGCTAGATCTAATGACCCTAAGCAAGGCTCAAAGATTTGGATCAGTAGGTATTGTGGAAACAAAGTTATAGCAACAAGAATCAAATAGAATAGAATTTTAATTATTTTTCTATAGATTAAACCTTCTAATCGAATGATTAAAAACTACACCTAAAACATTACTGCAAACCTGCAATATTATTACAGATTCGGATTCTACATAAAATTAGGAATCCAACGGTATATTACAAGCCAGATTTGGACAAATATTTGATTTTATATGATTTTCGCAAGTTTTAAATCTAATCTGCAAACAGATCTAAATTCTACTTAAAACCCTAGCCAGGTGTCACTGTCTGATTGGCCCAGCTGGCAACGGGGGGGGGTGACGCGGCGCTGGCGCGTGCGTGTTGACGCGCGCAGCCACGTGGCAAGCCTCTATTCGCAGATACCCCTTCGGCCTACATCTAATCCTGCGCGTTCATCTTCGATCCGACGGTCATGAGAGGCGGCGGCGACTTACAGGGCGTGACGGTGGCGCGGGGCGGCGGTGGCGTCGGTGGTCGACGGTGGCGGTGCTCCGGCGGGTCCCTGGAACCGTGGCGGGGTCGACGAGGTTCGCCTGGCTCTCGCGGTCACGCTCGCGTCCTCGTCGCCTCGCCTTGCTTCCTCGGCTGGCAGCAGCGTCCCACCGTTCTTCTTCTCCCTGGTGGTGCTCCGGCGAGCAATTGCGGATGCGATTCTGCGAGAGGGAAGGGGAACGACACACGGCGCGAATCAGTGGTGAACGAGGAGCAGTTCTAGGGAAAGGAAGGAGCGAGAGGTGGTCCCAAACGTCTCGGCGAGGTCCAACCCGACGGCGGCGGCGCGGATCGTCGTTCGTCTAGGGTTCGCAAGGGGAAAATCGGACGGGGTGAGGCGGAGGGTGGAGGGGTTTATAAGGGGATGGAGACTTGGGTGAGGGGTTCACAACCACCACAGAATCCTACCGGATTCGGTCGAGGCGTGCTGCAGGGGGAGTCCTGCTCGAGGTAGGAGACGACCTCGTGGGTCCCAGCTGTCAGCGGCGGAGGGGAGAAGGTGGGCTGGTGCGGCGTGGGTGGTTAGCTGTCGCGCGGTGCGGATGGGCTGGTGCTGTGGCTGGGTGGGCTGGCGAGCCGGCCCAGCTGGGTTTGCCACTGCCTCCGTTTTTTTTCCTTTTATCATTTTTTTCAATTTCTGGTTTGGTAAAACTCAAATAACTTTTGCAAGACAAGTCCAAAAGTGTTGAAACTTGTTTCCAATTTTTTGTAAAAATAAGGTGGTCAACATAGGACCATGGTTTACTATTTTTACATAGTTTATTGAAGGGTCAAACTATTACAACAAAAGTGCTCACTTATGGGAATAATAAATAGGGTTTTTAAAATGGGTTTTATGTGTTGGGATTTTGTTGTTGCAGTATTATTCAAATGTAGGATGCCAATGATGCAAGGATGATGCATGACACTATTAACATCCAAACTCCGAATCTAGGATGTTACAAACCTACCCCCCTTAGGAAGAATCTCGTCCTCGAGATTCGGGTTGGCTAGCAAATAGGTGTGGGTGTTCTGCCTTCAAGTCTTCTTCACGCTCCCACGTAGCTTCTTCCTCGGAGTGGTGGTTCCATTGTACCTTGCAGAACCTTATAGTCTTGGTGCGGGTAATCCTTTCAGCTGTTTCCAGTATTCTAATGGGTTTTTCCTCGTAGGTAAGGTCATTCTCCAATTGAACCTCGTCTAGGGGAACGGTGTCTCTTAGCGGTGTTTCAGCCATCTCCGGGTGACACTTCTTTAGCTGTGACACATGAAACACATCATGAACAGTCAGTCCTTCCGGTAGCTCCAACTGATAAGCGACTTCTCCTCTACGGGCCAGAACTTTATATGGTCCTATGAATCGTGGGGCTAACTTGCCCTTGATTCCGAACCTCTTAACTCCTCGTAGGGGTGAAACTCGGAGATACGCACGATCCCCTATTTCATAAGCCACATCTCTGCGTTTGGAATCAGCGTAGCTCTTCTGTCGGGATTGGGCTATCTTTAGCCTATCCTGAATCTGTCGCACCTTTTGTTCGGCATCCTTTATCAAGTCCGGTCCAAAAAGACTGCGTTCTCCAACTCCATTCCATAGCAATGGAGTCCTACACTTCCTGCCATATAGAACTTCAAACGGAGCCATCTTGATACTTGTCTGGTAGCTGTTGTTGTATGAGAACTCCGCATATGGCAGGTTATCGTCCCAACTAGACCCATAGTCTAGTGCGCAAGCTCTCAACATATCTTCCAAAATTTGATTCACCCTTTCTGTTTGGCCATCTGTTTGAGGGTGGAAGGCAGTACTGAATTCTAGTCGGATCCCAAGAGACTCATGTAGTTGTCGCCAGAACTTTGAAGTAAACTGGGTGCCTCTGTCTGACACAATTCCCTTGGGAACACCATGTAGGCTTACAATCCTTGACATGTATATCTTAGCAAGCTTAGCACTTGTATATGTGGTCTTTACGGGGATGAAGTGAGCCACCTTGGTGAAGTGGTCCACCACTACCCAGATAGAATCAAATCGAGAACGAGTCCGGGGTAATCCCGTGATGAAATCCATGCCTACCTTGTCCCACTTCCAGTCGGGTATAGGTAGTGGTTGTAGTAATCCTGCCAGTTTCTGATGCTCGGCTTTAACTCTGTTGCACACATCACACAGAGAAATATACTCTGCAATATCTCTTTTTAGGTTATTCCACCAGAATCTATCTTTCACATCCATGTACATCTTTGTGTTACCTGGATGAATTGAGTATGGCGAATCATGAGCTTCTTGTAGAACCATCTTCCTGATATCGGGGTCATTGGGAACGCACAAACGCTTCCCATACCAGAGGGTCCCTTGTTCGTCCAGACGAAATTCTTTAGTCTTTCCTTCATTTATCCTGACTCTTATTTCTTCCAACTCTTTATCCCCCTTTTGTGCTTCTTGGATCCTTTCTTGGAAAGTGGACACTATTTCCATAGTCGCTACGTGTCCTTTCGGGACTATCTCCAACCTGAGATGCCTGAATTGCTTGCATAAATCCTCTGGAAGTTCCCCTGTGGTAAGTCCATTCACATACACCTTACGGCTTAAGGCATCAGCCACCACGTTTGCCTTTCCGGGGTGGTACTGTAAATCCAAGTCATAGTCCTTAATTAGCTCAAGCCATCTTCGTTGTCTCATATTCAACTCCTTTTGGGTGAAGATGTACTTCAAACTTTTATGATCTGTGAACACATCACAATGTTTGCCCATGAGGTAGTGTCTCCATACCTTGAGTGCATGAACCACAGACGCAAGTTCCAAATCATGAGTGGGATAATTGTGCTCGTGGTTCTTAAGTTGTCGGGAGGCATAGGATACCACTTTCCCATTCTGCATCAATACACTTCCAAGTCCTTGTCATGAAGCGTCACAATAGACTTGAAAATCCTTCTGGATATCTGGCAAACACAGAACTGGTGTCGTTACAAGGCGTTTCTTCAACTCTTGAAAACTTGCTTCACATGCCTCGGTCCATAGGAATTTCTTTTCCTTCTTTAATAGTTCCGTCATGGGTTTTGCTATCTTGGAAAAGTTTTCGATGAACCTCCGGTAATATCCTGTGAGGCCCAAGAAACTCCTAATATCTCCCACATTCTTGGGTGACTCCCATTCCGTCACGGAAGCTACCTTGCTAGGATCCACGGCAACTCCTTTTGCTGACACAACATGACCAAGGAATCCCACTTCTTTTAACCAGAACTCGCACTTGCTGAATTTGGCATACAACTTGTGTTCTCTTAATTTTTCCATAATAAGGCGCAGATGTTTCTCATGTTCCTTCTCATCCTTAGAGTATATGAGTATATCATCTATGAATACCACGATAAACTTGTCCAAATATTCCATGAACACCTTGTTCATCATGGTCATGAAGTATGCTGGGGCATTGGTTAGACCAAAAGACATCACGGTGTACTCATACAATCCGTATCTTGTGGTGAATGTTGTCTTGGGCACATCCTGTTCTCGAATCTTTAGCTAAAAATAGCCCGATCATAGATCGATCTTTGAGAACACACTGGCTCCTTTTAGCTGGTCAAACAGGTCGTTGATGTTGGGCAGAGGATACTTATTCTTAATCGTCACTTCGTTCAACGAGCGGTAGTCCACAACCAGCCTCTTGGTCTTATCCTTCTTTTCCACAAAAGGACGGGTGCTCCCCAAGATGACGCGCTGGGTTAAATGAACCCCTTGTCCAATTGTTCCCTAAGCTGTTTCTTGAGTTCCTTTAACTCGTCCACATCCATCTTGTATGGTCTCTTAGCTATCGGCCCCGTGCCTGGCATTAAGTCAATGAGAAACTCGATATCACGGTTGGGTGGCATTCCGGGTAGCTCTTCTGGGAAGACATCTGGGTATTCCTTTACAATAGGTACCTCCTCCAAGCTAACCCCCTTAAGAGAGTTCACCATGACTTCCTTAAGTGCGAAATTCGACTTGATCCGAATCCTTCTCCCTTTCGGTGTTGTCAGCATGACAGTTCTCTTGGCACAATCTATGACTCCTTCATATTCGGTCATCCAATTCATGCCCAAGATTATGTCTAATCCTTGTGATTCTAGAACTACTAGACTGGTGGGAAAAATGTGTGTCCCAATCCTTAGTTCTAATTCCCGGCAACCGGAGTTTGCCACTATTTCTCCCCCAGGAGAACTTACCCTTAGAGGAAAGTTTATAGTCTCCGTTGGTATCTTGCCTCTATCCACAAATACCCTTGATATGAATGATTGCGATGCACCAGTATCAAAAAGAACAACTGCGGGAATAGAATTGAGTTTGAACTTACCAATCATAGAGTCTGGCGCATCACAGGCATCCTCCATTGAAACATGATTCACCGTGGCTTTAACAAACGGATTTGGCTTCTTCCCGTTCCCATTGCCATGGTTGTGTCCATTTCCATTCCCGTTACCATTGCCATTCTTCCTCTCGGGGCAAGAGGTTGCATAGTGCCCTGTCTTGTTGCACTTAAAGCATGTCACCTCACTGAGATCCTTTCCATTGCCGCCATTGCCATTGCGGTTTTTGTGCCCATTGTGTTTGTGGCCACCATGGTTATGACCGTTATGGTTGTGGCCATTATTGTTATAAGGTGGTGGTGAGGAATTGTGCTGCTTCTGGTATGGAACAGAGTGTTTGTGAGGGTTAGATTTCCTCTTGCGATTTTCTATGCTCTTCCTCTTTGATTCAACCACAATGGCTCTGTCTAGGAGTTCTTGAAAGTTGTCAAATTTCTGAGCCACAAGCTGAATGGATATCTCATCATTGAGCCCTCTTAAGAACTCCTCCTGTCTCTTGGCATCAGTGGAAACATCATCGGGTGCATAACGGCTAGCTTATTGAAAAGCTCACCATACTCGGTGACAGAACGGTGCAGCTGGTGTAGGTCGCGAAACTCGCGCCTCTTTAGAGCCATGACACCAGCAGCTACATGATGAGTGCGAAAAGCTAACTCAAACTGTTCCCAAGTGATAGCATCAATGTCCGGGTGGGTGACTTGGTAGTTATCCCACCATTCTGCAGCAGGTCCTTCAAGCTGGTGTGCGGCATAACGCACCCTGTCGGCTCCGACAGCTTGCACGGTGTCTAGCTTCTTGTTGATCGTACGCAGCCAGTCATCGGAGATGATTGGTTCAGTGCTGCTAGTGAAGGTAGGTGGGTTTAACCTCAAAAACCGAGTCAAGCGATCTTGTTGAGGAGGTGGCGGAGGTGGTGGTGGTGGCGGGTTGTTGTTGTTGTTTTGCATGTTCTGAGTGAGCAGTTGGATCAGCTGGTTCTGAGTGGCCAAAAGTTCTGCTATTTCTAGCGGGATTTCGGGGTTCTCACGTCTTGGCGGCATCTGTGGGGTTAAGAGAATAGTTAAGAAATAGACAGAAAGACTAAGTAGTAAACTCCTACCCTTATGAAAAACACACCAAGCACACATGGCACACAAGGCACACAGGGCATAACACCACAGATTTAGCATAGGAAACAACCAAATTTAACTAAACCAGACTTGTCTTGGTATTTATTACATTTGCGAATAACGTTCTACTATAGAATTAAAGGTGGTCCAACTATTACACATCTTCCACGCCTTCCTCTTCCTCGTCCTCGAACGAGTAGCCTTCTTGCTCTAGAGTTGTCTTGTACAACTCCATCTCCTTTGTGGTGGCTTCAAGCTTCTCTTGGAGGTCCTGTATCTCATCTTGTAGCTTTTTGGTAGTGGCTTCTAGCTGCTCCTGAAGACCCTCCTTCTCGTTTTGTAGCTCCTCCACTAAACTTGACTTCATTGCGGCTTCAAGTTGCTTTGCCAAGTCCCTCTTGGAAGCACGCACATCATCGATTATCTTGCAAAGGCCTTCAGTTTGCACTTCATCTCCATCGATCTACTGTTTGAGTTCCCTAATTCTCTTGTTTTTATTTATCACCCTCTTCTCTTGGCTAGCGAACTTCTTCTCTTGGTCCTGGAATTTTATCTCTTGGAGCTTCATTGCCTCTTCCTGCTGCTTGATCATTCCTTCCTTCTCCTTTATGAGGGCGCATAGCTCGTCGTTCTTCAACATCTCGAGGAAGGTACCCTTTTCAAGGTCATGGATGTGGCACTCCAAGTCTTGATATTGTGTTCTTCGGCGCTTGGTAGAAGTTCTTTCCTCAAAGGTTAACTCCATGGGAATCCCTTCCTCATCTCTTCTTCCAAAGAGGCCGCCGCAGTGTCCTTGGAGAGCTTCATGATGACGTCCACATAGGCGACCAATGAGTTGCTGCAAGCTAATGCTAAGGGCCTTCTCCATGGAATCGCTAACAATGTGGATTGCTATGTCTTCCTCCGGGTTCTTGCCTCGCTCTTTTCCTGGCTGGATGACCTTGACTCCCCAACAGCCGTTCTTGTGGAGTTTCTTCATTGTGCTCCCTTGGATTGTAGGGAGAGGAAGATCCAAACGCGTGAGTAGATCCATGAGGCATCCTCCAAAGCGAAGGGGCTCGATGTCCGCGACGGTGTCGTAGAGGAAGCTTGTCATCTTTGAGTTAGAGGAATGAGGGTTAGATTCTTAAACAAGTAGAGGAAAGCAGATACTAGAGGTGCGGAAAATAACTTAGTAGGAAACAAGTAAGGCACTAAAGTTAGAGGTGGTTCCAATCCTAGGGTCACGTCCTACAGGCAACGATGTGCTCTGATACCATCTGTAGTGGCCTCGGATCGGTAAGGATCCTAAGTCCCTGTGATTAACATGCTAGTCCCTGGATCAATAGCTAGCACTCACAGTCGATGAAATATCATGTAAAACACAAAGTCTTTATTACACGGAGAATCCAGAGTATGAAATTATTACAAAGATTGCTTAGCATTATGCTAGCTCAAATAACAGCGGAAACATAAAAGCAGCATGAGTCCATCAACGCCCCAGGCTTGTAGAGTGTAGACCCGCGATCCCTACGCACCTTTCAATCTTCGGATTCTGCACATAAGACGTGCAGCCAACAAGTTGGGTCAATACTTTGAATGTATTGGCAAATTACACCAAGGAGAGAAAAGACTATCTCTACATGCAAGGCTGGTATAGGCTGTACAGTTAATTTGCTCAAAGCTATTTTTCTTAAGTAGAGAGAAGAATAGATGATTGCCCTACTTTGTAAACATTTGCTTGGATAAAATAAGGTCGAGTGGCACACGAGGATATTACGCACCAAGTGTCCAAACAACCAAACACTTGGATATTACGCACCAAGCGTCACTTGGATATTACACACCAAGTTTCCCAAAATCCCACCCATTAGCGATATTACGCACGCCATGGGGTTTCAAAACTTTGTTTTAGAAAAGAGAGAGGAAGATCCTTCAGAGGCTCCATCCTTCAGACGCTCAATGTTGTTCTGTTACCGTGAACACGGCTGATCGATCAGATTGCAATACTCTCGAGAGTTTGTGCACTTTACCCACAATCCACGATCAAGTCCTTTTACAAACAAGACCATGGCGAGGCTTTCCCTTAGTAGCCCCTCTACCTTCCGGATCCAACCGTGCCAAGAACCTCCAAATTTTGGTACCCAGGTGAGGTTTCCCACTAAGTACTAGGCCAAGACAGAGCCCATAATGTATTGTGGTTGCACTGGAAGCTTCTGAATTCTGAAACATGGCAGACTTCTTTGATTCCTGGGCGGCCGTCCTCCACCAAAATCTCACTCGTTGACCCGACAACCATTCCGCCCAGAAGAAAACTTAGTTTTATTTTGAAGTGGATTTGAGAAGAAAAGTTTGCTCTAGAGAGCCTTTATACTTAGAAAAATTCTTTGTCTTTCGAACCCCCCAACGGTACTTTGTATATATAGCATAGCAAGCAATACTTAACAAAAACAGGGGTACCTATTAGGATGGAAATCCTAAGTATAGAGCTACTCATGGCATACTACAAAATCATCGCACTTGCAAAATAATACTAAGGAAAAATTCTACTGGAATATCCTACACATGCATACTACAGAATTTTTGAAGATCACATGCATAGAATCAAAACTGGGACAAAATTATGAACAAGTGGTGTAACTTTCCTTGATCCGAGCAGCACTCTACACAATAGCACTCCTTAACGCACTCCGAGCAATCTAACGAATCACAAACATAGATCTGATCACAACTTGCTCAAGCATATCACAAAGAAAATCATGCATGCATGCAACATGGTAATTTATGCAAGGTTGGTTAAATTTATCAAGGTAGCAAGTTTGTGTTGTGATAGTGTAAGGGTGTCACTAGGGTTTATTTCCAAGGGTTTAGATCTAATTTTGAATCACTAAAACAAATCCTAGGATTATAAGGTGATCAACCATCTAGTTAGCCCCAAGCTAGATCTAATGACCCTAAGCAAGGCTCAAAGATTTGGATCAGTAGGTATTGTGGAAACAAAGTTATAGCAACAAGAATCAAATAGAATAGAATTTTAATTATTTTTCTATAGATTAAACCTTCTAATCTAATGATTAAAAACTACACCTAAAACATTACTGCAAACCTGCAATATTATTACAGATTCGGATTCTACATAAAATTAGGAATCCAACGGTATATTACAAGCCAGATTTGGACAAATATTTGATTTTATATGATTTTCGCAAGTTTTAAATCTAATCTGCAAACAGATCTAAATTCTACTTAAAACCCTAGCCAGGTGTCACTGTCTGATTGGCCCAGCTGGCAACGGGGGGGGTGACGCAGCGCTGGCGCGTGCGTTCTGACGCGCGCAGCCACGTGGCAAGCCTCTATTCGCAGATACCCCTTCGGCCTACATCTAATCCTGTGCGTTCATCTTCGATCCGACGGTCATGAGAGGCGGCGGCGACTTACAGGCCGTGACGGTGGCGCGGGGCGGCGGTGGCGTCGGTGGTCGACGGTGGCGGTGCTCTGGCGGGTCCCTGGAACCGTGGCGGGGTCGACGAGGTTCGCCTGGCTCTCGCGGTCACGCTCGCGTCCTCGTCGCCTCGCCTTGCTTCCTCGGCTGGCAGCAGCGTCCCACCGTTCTTCTTCTCCCTGGCGGCGCTCCGGCGAGCAATTGCGGATGCGATTCTGCGAGAGAGAAGGGGAACGGCACACGGTGCGAATTAGTGGTGAACGAGGAGCAGTTCTAGGGAAAGGAAGGAGCGAGAGGTGGTCCCGAACGTCTCGGCGAGGTCCAACCTGACGGCGGCGGCGCGGATCGTCGTTCGTCTAGGGTTCGCAAGGGGAAAATCGGATGGGGTGAGGCCGAGGGTGGAGGGGTTTATAAGGGGATGGAGACTTGGGCGAGGGGTTCACAACCGCCGCGGAATCCTACCGGATTCGGTCGAGGCGTGCTGCAGGGGGAGTCCTGCTCGAGGTAGGAGATGACCTCGTGGGTCCCAGCTGTCAGCGGCGGATGGGAGAAGGTGGGCTGGCGCGGCGCGGGTGGTTAGCTGTCGCACGGCGCGGATGGGCTGGTGTTGCGGCTGGGTGGGCTGGCGAGCCGGCCCAGCTGGGTTTGCCACTGCCTCCGTTTTTTTCCTTTTATCATTTTTTTCAATTTCTGGTTTGGTAAAACTCAAATAACTTTTGCAAGACAAGTCCAAAAGTGTTGAAACTTGTTTCCAAATATTTGTAAAAATAAGGTGGTCAACATAGGACCATGGTTTACTGTTTTTACATAGTTTATTGAAGGGTCAAACTATTACAACAAAAGTGCTCACTTATGGGAATAATAAATAGGGTTTTTAAAATGGGTTTTATGTGTTGGGATTTTGTTGTTGCAGTATTATTCAAATGTAGGATGCCAATGATGCAAGGATGATGCATGACACTATTAACATCCAAACTCCGAATCTGGGATGTTACAGTCGACCTCTCAATATTTGCCTCTCATGGGGACTTGATGGAGGGAACTACTAGTTGGTAGACGGAGGTGTGCTAGCACTTATAGTGACTACAAAGTTGTTGGAACCCCTTACGTATCAACTGGGGAAACCGAGGAAACTCACGGAACACTATCCATGCCATGAGATACGTCTTGCGAGATTACGTCCCTTAATAACACAGTAACTCGATTGATGACTGATGTGGTTATGAGGATGATGTGAGCAGCGGTTGCTGCCTAATTGTCCAAATACGGAGTTCCTCCCACACATACATAGTTGAGAATGTTCATGATAATAATCTTTATCTTAGATCCTTATAATACTAGTGGTGTATCCGCTACTCCCTGAGAACGCTTTTTCCCTATTGCAGTTCCAATCTCTCTTACATACGCGATACTTACTTTCTGTATTAAGTTATTTTGCTTAACTTTATTATTGCTCTTATACCTAAAACCAAAAAACACCTTTTTACACAATATTCATATTTTATCTTGTTACTTAGAACTTTATTTAGCATTTATATTGTAGTATTTATTGCAAGAGTTATTAGACTTCAGACTTCTGCTCCCTGTGGGGTCGATATCTTTATTTTGAAACTAGCTACAAACGATTTGTGCACTTGTAGTCATCGGTAGGAGATTTTCTGGGGAACAAGGAGAATCCTCAAATTGCGGGACCAGACGCTGAAGTTTGTCCTGTTTGTTTTGAGCTTTTCTTTCTCAAGGAAAGGGCCAAGGTTGAAGGTGGGGCGAGACATCTACAATGGTATTTGCAAAGTAATCAATCTTAATGTTCATAATATGGGTTCTGTTAAATACCAGAACTCCCACTCAAACGAACACCCCTCGGCATTCGTTTAGTGACTACATGATCCCTTTACACCGCATAATCCCCGACCATCATAGCCTTTGATGCGGCTGCCAGGGTAGATATCACCATATCGAACACATCTCCATGTGACTAATGTTTAACCTTTCAGTCATATGTGTTCTGAGGCCATGTATGTACATGCTAGGCTCGTCAACTTTAACCATAGTGTATTGCAGCGCATATATGGATTGCACCCACCGCATGCGAACATCGATGTGTTTGCACCCGATCATCATGGCCTGCTCCATAATGATAGACTTTCTTGGTGGTGCACACTTGTGGGAGAACACGAACATTGGAAATATAGTAGAGGGATTATCTTATTATGCTACCGTCATAGACTAATACTAGCACACCAAGATTCACACAACAATTAACATCTAATGTAAATAGTTTATGTGATATGTGGTGGTTGTCGCGCCTTGATATCCATCGAGTGCACCGGAAAAAACATCTGCACCAAGTTCATGGTGCCACCTTGCCGTTGGTTGTTCATCCCATAAACACTTATCTAAACCACACATATCACTTGACCTCCTACAGAAGAAAGTTAGACGCTTCTACTTTATCTTTGCAAGTTTTTACATGGTTGATTGGGATTTCGGACAAGAACCTATTCTTACCTATGAATCCAACAACAACGTGGATTAACTAGTTGCCGATTTAATCCATTTTCAGGGTCATCCTTTGTAAATGCCATATCAACTAATGTCGAAGAGACAGACACCCGCCAGCCACTTATACAGTACAAGTCGTATGTTAGTCGTGGAACCGGTCTCACGAAAGGTTACGAGTAAGGTTGGTTCAGGATGCTTCATCTAACATTACCGCGATAATAGCAAGTACACATGGGTGGGTAGCAATTAGAAAATCAACACCCACATAATCCATGTGTGTTCTACTCGTACTAGTACATATATGCATAGACCGCTCTGATACCACTAAAGAGGTTCCATGGCAGAAAAAAAAATCCTACTACGAGAACGCACCAACCCAAGATCTATCTATGGAGAAGTACAATAACAAGCGGGATATGGTGATCATACCTTTGAAGACCGAAAAGAGGGATTACGTTCGCACAAATGTTGCTGATGAAGCCGACCTTCACATACCTCAAGGTATAGAAGACTTAAAGAGTCCAACACCACTAGTGGTGGTGCCTCGTCAAGTTTTACATGTGTACGGTGTAAAGACGTCTCCTAGGCCCTGGTTTAGCAAGGAATGAAAGAAGAAGCTCTAGACCGATTCTAGCAGCACGACGACATGCGCTGCATTGAGAAAACACTACCTCATAGAGCATGTTCCAAACTTGGGACAACACCTGAGAGGGAGAGAGATAATGGCAAAGGAGTATTGTGGGAATGATTTGGGGAGAGGGGTGCCCCTCTTTATATAGGTGGAAGCGAGGCACTACCTCCCTTAAAGTCCCGGGGGTGGAACTAAAAGGAGGCAGGAGGTGGGAGGAGGCAGTCGACCAGCCCGCCCACATGGTGGGAGGCCCACTAGGGCCGGTGGCCCCCCTCTAGCCTTCCCTAGGGCGCAACCCCTCTTGGGCCTCCTCTTGTGAGGCCCATTTAGGTGGGCTACCCCATAAATCCATTTTAAATAATATTTTTAATATTAATTAATTTAATTAATATTAAATACATATTATTTAATACCTATCACTCTAAAACACCTTTCAGACCCCTCTGATCATCATCGGATATCCCCGAAACACTTTTGGTATCTCCCCAGAATGATTCTGAAGTTATCTCTTCCTATTTCTCTTTTGGTACCAGATCAACCCGTAGTGTCTATACCCTTAAGCCTGACACCCATCCAGTTCAAGAATATTTAGACATGATCGAGACATCTCTCTGATCAATGACCAACATCGGTATCTAGAAACACATGATGGCCCTTGCATATTCCACGAATTTGGTTGTTCACTTAAACCTTCTATACGTCGAGTATTCTTACTTTTGCACAACGATACCTAGTTTGTCCAAGACCTGATCTCATGTATCCATATATAGTTCTATCTTGTTACCGACAAACATGTTTACTTGTTTTCGTGATATTACATCCTCATGACCTAGTCACATGCTTGCAAACTCATTGATGTAACCTCACCGAGTGGGCCCAGAGTATCTATCCGCCACTCGGATAGGAAAATCTTGATCTCAATACATACGCCTGAACTATTCCTCTAGAATACCTGACGCACACCTTTATAGCCACCCAGTTACGGTCATGGCAGTTGATGTGATCAAAGCAGTTACAAGAGATAATGATTAAGCATGACCTCATGGTCAAAGGATTAAGTCACTACTCTTTGCTACACATCGTAACGTTGAACATTGTGACTGGATCACATTGCAATTCTATGGTCGGGTGTGTCCAGCACTTCATTAAGTGACCTTGTTATCAGTTAACCTTTTAGTTAAATCATGACCAGGAAACCTCGATCATCATCTGCCCAACGAACTAGTACTAGAGGATACTAGGGACCTGCTTGTTTATATACCACACATGTATTAATGTTTCTGCTTAATACATTTATAGCATGATACAAAGCTATTGTGAACATTAGAGATATATCAATAAAACAACTTTATTTATTGGCCTCTAGGGCATATCTCCTTTAGCACCAAAGTGAATCCAACGGGTGGAGGGTTTTTCTCATCCCATACTATGAGCAGAAAGAGCTTGGGATCCCTCAATCATTTTTTCATGGACTGGAATAACACTGACATGAGCAAGGTGAGATCCGTGAATCCTCATTCGAAATAGCATTTGGTAGGCCCAGGCACACTCGCTCAGAAAATGTTCCAGGCGAAGGTTGCTCTGGTTGAGGTCGAAAAAGCTGCTGAGGTAATCATCCTTCCATTCTTTTCAAATTCACGTAAACATATAAAATCCCTAGTCCCCGAGATTCGGGTTGAGTAATAATTACTGAGCTGGAAGATCCTAGATTATTTTTCCAACACTTCATCTTGTGAGCCTTGTATCGAAGTCCTATTCCCCAAGATTCGGGTTGAGTAATGATTACTGGGCTCGCATCTTTTAAGTCGAATCGTATTCCCCGACATTCGGGTTGAGTAATGATCACTTGGCTCAAATCTTTTAAATTTATTCTCTAACATTTCATCTTGTCAGCTTTGGACCAACTCCTGGACAAAGCTGTACCAGAAGCTCCTTTTGGAGCACAAGAGCCTCTCAGATAAGCACAAGCAACTATTGGTCGAGCTAAAAGCCAAGGTATATTTTTACTAACATTCCTTTGCCAACATACCGCTTATGTCTGGACTGTCTTGATTTGAAATTTCCATTTGCTTCTTTCACCGACCTAATCTTCACCGATATTTGTAGCCGGGACAAAAGAGCAAATTGAGGAGCTACTAAAGCGGACCTCCGACATCGAGGGTATGATATGCTCTGTGCTTTATTTTGCACCCGCTTTATCTTATATGCACTAATATTGCTATCACCACCAGGACTGCATATCTATGCTGGACTTGGCTAATCAACTAAAGCAGCGGGAGTAGAAGCACCAGGTCAAACTCAACAAAGAGAGAGACGAGGTGTCTCAGCTGAAAATGCAGCTCGAAATATGAAGAAGGAGCAAAAAGCCGAGCTTGAGTGGGTTTCTCTAGACTTTGTCGAGGAGAAGGATTGCTTGATGGGTTAGATCTAGAAAAACAAAGAATTTCCTGACGATACCGAGATAATGATTAACTCGGCCTAGAAGGAACTGGATGATCTTAAGGGCCAAGGAAAAGTCTGGATATCCGAACTAACCAGAATTAAAAACAAAATGGCCAATAAGTTCTTTTTGCTCTGCATTTTTTGCCGACATACACCCGAATTTACCATTCTTCCCGCTTGTCTTCAGGTAACTTTCCTCACTCCACACCCACTACAATAACCATTGTCAATAAGGCCAGACATAGTAGAGTCGAGACTGGCCCGGTATGTAATGAGTGGGAGATAGAAGACCATTTGTTTGCTATGTCGGCTCGCCTTAAACCTCTCAAGGTTTTTGGAGTCAACATGTTCGATGCGCCATTTGCACCTTCGGCGCTCTCGGGCCGGGAGTTCCACCTCCCAAATCTACCATAGAATTGGAGAAATGCTTAATGTACAGTTTAGATAGGCTCAGTGAATTGCGTGAATCAGTCGCCCGGTCGGTGCTAATGAAGCTTTTACCTTTGCACTCTCTTGGTATGAGGGCATCAAGCTCGAAGCTCTTCATAGTATGCGCGAGGGCTCCAAATGGACAAAAAATCCGATACTCATCAAGCAACACCAAGAGAGGGCTTACTCCTTCATCCCTTATGCCGACATTCATACCTCCGTCAAGGGCCCGAAGGACCCCGCTGATGAAGAGGAAGAAAAGCAAAGAAGAAGATGAAGAAGAGGTTGACAAGGGTATCATTGTTGAGACTGACGCACCTTTAGCCGGGTCCGCTGATCTAGATGTTGGCACTTCCATTCCTCCTACCGATCCTTCTGGCTCCGGTTTTGCATCTTGAACTTATGTTTCCTTGCAAAACTTAATTCGTTAATATATACATTTTCTTTTGATGCTACTCAAATCTTAAGTTAAATAGCAAGGCTTAGTGCCGAATCGCTTTGGGCCAATTCCTTGAGTTTGCTTTCTTGTCTACTTAGCTTCATAACCTTGGGTCTTGTCTACCATTTCAGCATTCAACGTATGAGTCACAAGGTCGCAAAACTAAGCTTACAATACTTAAAAATCTGAGATATAGATCATAGCCATTCGACATAGCAAACAAAAACTGAGACACTAGGTTAGTCAGAAACAACAAATGTTGGTTCACTTGTTTTTTCTTTCCCTAGCCGTTTTTCGTGTGTGTAGCAACCTCTAGATTTTGCTCTTGCTTGCCATGAAGCCGGGTTGCGGATAGCAGCTAAGTCGAAGAGTGGGCCTTTGGTTCCAACACATTACTGGGCCGACATAGGAAATGCAAGCTAAGCCAGCTGACACAAAAAAGTAAAGGTACTTGAAAATATTACGACGAGGGAAGTCCCCGAGTTTATTTCAGGGTGTCGAGATTTCATTCATTACTCATAGCCGGCATACACGACCGATATATGAGGGGCTTAGAGATACATACATTCTCCCCTTAGGTGTAAAAGGGACGGATCAAAGCTACATTCCATGGGCTCTTGTTTCCTCCCTAGACCTATCCATCTTATTCTTCGCTTGCTTTTGAGCATCTATAATATAATTGTTGGGCTACGTAGAGATAAACAAAACTTTTCCCTACACGGTGATCCCAAGATCTAGCTGAGGTAGTAGGCCATGAGGATTACCACTAGATGCATAGTTGCAGAATTGATGAAGCACGTCGCTTGATGCAGTGAAGTCCTCACGATCTGATCGTCGAAGTTCTGAACATACAACACCTCCGCCAGTATCCACACATACAAGGAGGAGCGCCGGCGGTGGACTGCTAGGTCCGGTACAGCGGCAAGACTGGACTGACTGGAGCTAGGGTTTCCAACGCATGGAATGACCTAAGCATCACACCTCTCTAGGTATGTGTGCCCCAGTATATACTAGGAGTGAAAGTGGGCTCCACTCACTTGTGGCCCATTCACTAAATCCCATATTAGACATTGTGATTCCAAATCACTGACTTAGTCCATATCTGATTTGGGTCCAACCCAAATACATTTCCGGTTTAGGTCTAACCCAAACTTGCTCCACTCTTAAGTGTGTGACCTGACAGGCTCATGGTGACTCGGACATGATCCGAGTCTCACTCGTAATCGATCAGTCGGTAGCGGCTCCTAGAAGAACGTGCCGACTCCCAAGTACCAAATAGTCATGATGACATACCTTCCAATGCAACTTTTGTCTGAGTCCCTTTTGCCTCACGATATACCTTGTCGAACTAGGCGAATGATCGTCATCCCTTTAAATAGTCTGACGCTCTTCTCGATCCGAGATAAGTGATTCATCCGACTAACTCTTAGTCGATCGCCTTGGTTAACACTTAACCGAGTCATGCATGGCCATGCTTTCTGAATCATATCTTCCGAGATGGCCCAGAGAATATCTCTCCGGTCAGAGGGGAAAAATCCCATCTTGGTCATCCACATCACACAACATGATTCTCAGTCAACCCGAACTCTGCCTTTATAACAGCCCAGTGACAGAACAATGTTTGACAGAACCTAAGTCGGTGATCCTCAACTCGGATTATGCAATAACCTCAGGTCTAAAGATTACATTGATTGAGACATACAAATGATTACATGTTCGTTGTATGTCAATATGGGTCAGTATGACTCACTAAACTCTTTAGCTGAATCCGTGTAAGTCAGAATAGCATCACCATGCCCATAACAAGTGGAACCAAGTCATTAGCTTACTTTCACATTAGTCTAAGCTGTGTGTCCTGCACAACCTCAACAACCAAGGAAAACTAGTATGAACAACATGAATGTATAGTTCCACAATAGAATCGCATATGCAATGATACATATCAGTAGTTTATACAAGTATAATACCTTTATGAATACATTGGGAATAACATCATATATGATTGCCTCTAGGGAATATTCCCAACAGTCTCCCACTTGCACTAGAGTCAATCATCCGACATCACATGTCTAGGCATCTAATGCCCATAGCTCTTAGGTGCGCCTCATGCTTTGGTTGTAGTAGTGGATTTGTCAACGGATCCGCAATGTTTGCATCCGTGTGTACCTTGCATAACTTGAAATCACCTTGATCCACGAACTGGCGAAACAAGTGGTATTGCATGAGTATATGTTTGTTCTTCTGGTGTTGATGAGGGGTAACCTCGGCAATGTCCATGGAGAAGGACTTAGGGTCAGGAGAATAATGGAGTCAAAGTCGCCTAAATACTTGGTGAATCGCACTATTACAAATTGCTTGGGGATTGTTCGATGATTTCACCTAGGCTTCTCCCGTCCTATATATAATAGGTCGGGTCTCAAAGTTGTATGCGGATACGTTACATATACATCATTACAATACCAACTCAATGTAGGTTCTCTTTCCTAATATAACTATAGCCTTTGTCAGTTGCTCTTTGGACCATCATCTTGACCTTTCATGGGCCGTAATCCTTTATGCAGGCATGGGTAGCAAAGCATAGGTACCCGAGTAATCATACCTATGTCAATAGCCCCCGAGACTCTACCTGAACCGTAGATTCGGGTCAAGTCTCAAAGATATGTTTTAGTTCTTTTCCTTTGTTTTTTCCATTTTTGACTTTATAGGGATTTGGTACAACGAGCTTGATGCATCCGACGAACCGGGAATCAGTTAGTTGCTCCTGGGAAAAGCAAGGTTGTCCTACATCAAATTCAAGTCCCCAGGCCTAAACTCAGGATTTATTACTGGCGTAATTCAGTTCAGGACACTGAGGTCATATCGAATACTGAATTCTAGTTTTATTTTATCGGGTACCCAACGCATCCGTTGGGATTTTTCATCGTATAGTAGATATGGATATAATACTGGCAGGGCGCATTCTTGTTCGATTACCAGGCCACACAGGACGAATCCCGGGGTCTTACCTTCATGTTTTTGAACATGTCATTCAGATTTTTGTCGCGTTTGGATGCGATCCAAAATTATTTGACTTTTATCGGATGCTTGATTTGTGTTTCTTATATACCCTCTCGATAGGAGTTTTTTGTTTTTCCTTTATCGGGTGCACATCAGCGCTCCTGATAGGAGTAGCCCTCGAGACTATGTTCGGATGTATGTATCAGGACATAGGCTCGAAAATCCTTTATCATGATGTTAGTGTTTCCTCAAATATTTATCGGGTGCGCGACCAGCGCTCCTGATAGGAGTAGCCCCCAAGGCTATAGTCAAAAAATTTGTTTTTGATTCTAGTCTCAATTTTTTTCATGGAGGAATTTACTTTGACTCCTTATTTTTCTTTGGGTGTGTATCCTTTCCACTAAATGGTTTTTGCTATGATGTCACTTATAATGAATTTTTCGCTGCTTGATTCTCAAAAGATATGACTTTGACGAGATGTTTCGAACGTGGGCCCGTGCAATAGTAATGATGACGCGTGGCGGCGTATTCAGCGTAATTTCCTGATTGCATGTCCCCTTTTTTGCACGAAGATCAATGCAGCATGCGCTGTTCTCCCATTTTTACCGCAGTAATAACTTCTTAAGATATTTTGCTTTACGGAATCTATTGACACGTGTCACCATCGTGTGTTCTTCAAACGGTTTGATTTTACATCGAACAGTCCAAGATATGTGCTTTTGCTCTTTATAAAGGGAAGGGGGATTCTTTTACTTATTTTTACCCCTTACTCGCTAACTTTATATTCTTCCTTGCTCCGTTGCCTTGCTCCTGCTTCCATGCCTACTTCCGTTGTTCTTCCGCGTGCCAGTATTGCTCCTTCACCACCATGGGCAAAAGCAAGGTGGGAACTTCCTCTACAGCCACCAAGGCCACCAGGAAGAGGGCCATCGGATGGGCCCCTTCCAAGTGCACGACGTGGGTGTTGTGCGAGGCGTGGAACTCTGGCCATCTGGCGGAGGGTACCTTCAAGCTTCCTGGGGACGAAGCTGCTCCAATCCATGAATCAGGCTGGAGGGTAATGTTTCTCTCCTTTATTTTCTGCCGCCTTTTTCTTCCTATCCACATATTTCTTAGTGGTCTCCTTTTCATCTATGGCATGCAGTTGTATCAGCTCACACCGAACTCTATCCTCCATGTTGCTTGTTTTGTCACTCGCTGTGAATGCTTTCTCGGGATTCATCCCCATTGGGGCATGTGGAAGTATTTCTTTTATGTTCACTGTAATGCCACTGATACCATCGTCCATGACATTGGTGGTGCCATTTTATTAGTTTACTTCGATGTAGATTACTTTGATTTTAAGCCCGCTGATTACATCCAAGGGTGGAAAAGAAAATGGTTTTATATCAAGGATCAATCAGTCGAGGGTCAGTCTTTCGGGTTAGCCCCCTTTGACCCTAAGAAAACTTGCCGCAAACTTGAATCTTGGGATCAACATCCTACTGCCGAATAAATGGCGGAGATCCAACCCCTTCTTGACCGTATTTCAAAACTGCGGCATGAAGTTGGGAGGGAATTGTCGGGTCTTCAAATTCTGGCATACTTCTTGCGGATCCGCGTGCAGCCCCTGCAGGCCCGACTCTCTGGCATGTGGGCATATACCGGAAAGAAGGATCCCATGAGGATTTCTCGGGACGATCTGACCCTCAAGGTTTGTAAAAAAAGGGTTCGTAATTTTACAACCCTTATAGCAAAAAGCGTGGTTCCCTCTGACTGTCGTGTAGAGCCTTTTGGTAAGAAGAACCGTCTTCCTGAGGTAAATTCCTTTCTATTTTGCTCTTTGTTCATCTCTCTCTTTTTTGTTCTTTTTGCGGTTGTTCTCTTTTGTGATTGCTAGTCTTCTATTTATAGAGGATCATGCCTGAGAATAGTGAGCTTCTCGCTAGTCCTTCTGTTTCCGACGATCTCCCTGTGACTAGGACTGCCGCTGACGAGAAGATGAAGACATCTGCCATAGAATCTTCATCAAGGACGTCGTCGCTTCTGTCGGCTCGCTCTAAAGATTTTCACGTCATGCCTACTGGCAAAAAAGGGAAACGTCCTTCTGCCGTGGAGAATATCGAAGACTCGGATGACTCTACGGCCTCAAAACCTTTGGGTGCTGCTCCATTAGCGTCAGCTCCTCCACAGATCAACCTATTCCGCTTTTGCGCAGGACGTCTCTTCGTAAGTACTTATCACCTTTTTACTGTTTTGTCGGATGATTTAGTTGCTGATGCTTCCCTATTTTTTGTCCTTTATCGTGTAGTGGTGATGATGCGTAAGACCCGCCCTTGTCTCCTCTTGGCACTTCTTTTGGTCCTTCTGCCAAGGACCCAAAGGATTTGCTCGCGTCTTCTGCAGATCCACTTATCCAGAAGGATGTTGCCGCTTTGCCGAAACCACCACCACCGAAGAAAATAAAATCAGCTGGAAAAGGTGTGATGATATCTGAGAGCCCTGTCTAGGTGGATATGCAAGATGTAAGTATATCCGTGATTTTTTTATTTCACCATGGATCCTCCCTTACTTGTCTTTCCTAATGTCCTTGTTCACAGCCTATGATACATGAGATGGTTGATATGGCCTCTCACTTCATCCAGATCCGTAATGAAGCCGAAGGTCTCAAAGGTATATTTTCATCTGCTTGCGATTTCTGTGCTTCCTCCCTTTTTTTTACTTTTTGTATTACCTTCTGATTTCTTCAACCGCTGCCAAGGAGTCCAAGGTCATCCGTGACGAGGCGTTGAAGCGTGCCAACGATCTGGAAGCCAAACTTTGGTTCGCTGAAAAATCTTTGGAAGAGGCTAAACAGAAAGCCAACACTAATGCCGAAGAAAGAACCAAACAAGTTGCCACCCAAGATGAAAATCTCTAGAAGTTCTTAGAGACCCTCAACGCTTCCTTTACTCGTAAGTTTTTTGTTTGGTAGGGCAGAATTTTTGTTTCAGTCCTCATTGCTTCTGTTTTCTCACCGTCCCCCTTTTTTGTTGGTATGTGTAGAGTTGTCAGGCCAAAATTTGCTGCTTGATGAAGATAAAAAGGTTAATCCCTTATCAGATACTGTTAGTACCTTGTAGGCTAACAGTGTTCCTGTCCGCAACTTTCTTGTCTGCTCACGCTGTCCCTTCAAGAGCCTATATGCCAAAGTATTTCTGTAGAAGGAAGTGCTTGCTGACCTGAACAATCTCGTCACTATTTTTGGCGCTGATCCAAATCCGCTTGTTGGATATAGCGTGACTTAGTCAAAGAGCGGCGTCGAAACTTCGATGGCATTGGTGATGGCCCACAGTGAGCAAGTCAGCTGGGAGAAGGTTAGATCCTCTATCCTAGTCAACTCCAAAGGCCAAGAAGTTGATTTGAAGCCTTTCATTAAAAGAGCCAGGAAATACTCTCGGCTGCTTCTGGGCATAAGCTCAGGTCTAGAGAGATCAACTGCTCCTTCCTCGACTGGTGCTCCTTCTTCAGCTGCTACCCCTGCTGTAGCTAGTGCTCCTTCTGCTAGCGCAACTTTGTCCTTGGAAAAATTAGCTCCATAGCTTAGTTTTTTTAGTTTTCTGTGTTTTTGATGCTATTATTGTAATAACTATTGAACTTATTCTGGTGCTAGAATACCTCCTTATGAAAAGAAGCTTTTTGTACATATGCCTCTGAATGGATCTTTCTTTGCTGAAGGTTTTCTATTTTTCATGTTCCTTGCCAGATTTTGAGTGATTCTATGGTTCCTCCTGTGCCTCCACAGACGTCGGATGCAGCCCCGTCTACATCCAAGGCCGGTGCAACCGAGACTACCATTGTTCGTATAGTGGACCCGTTGTTATATGCTGAAAAAATTGAATAGGTGAAGAAGCTTGAGAGGAAACTCCGGGTTGTTCAATCAATGGTGGATGTTACCCACTCGAAAATGCGCCAGGCCCTTGATCGTGAGGGATTCTTCTTGGACGATATTTCTATTGCTAGTGAGAAGATGTTGTGTAGGTCGTTTTACTTTTGCTTCCTACTGCTCCCTTTTTTTATGGGCTGCCAATGTTTTCTCTTTTTGTAGTCTTTCGATTGTGCGAGAGGGAGGAAACTCAACGTCTGCGCAACCAAATGCATGCCCTCTTGTCTGCTTCGCAAAATTACGAGACAGATTTTTTGATTGATCACCGCCATGCTTATGCTATGGCTCTGCTTCAGGATCGCGTATCTGAGGTGGAGTAGTTTGTCGAGTGTTGTTGTAGATCACTGGCCATTGTTTACAATGCTATGTTTCCTTAGGATCCCCAGCCTCAGACTTTGGCTGATTTGATGGCGACGTTTTGACAGGGTGAACGGATTCATCATTTTGTAAAGCTTCAACTTGTGGCGGGTGCCAAGCTTGCGCTGTCTTGGGTACATGCGCATAATCCGACGCTGGATTTGGATATCATATCGTCGGAGCTGCCTTCTCCTGTTGATGGTGGTCTTGTCAAGAAGGGGCCTCATTATGCTGCCGCTCGTAGACTTGCAATTAGGATTGTTTGAAGGTGCCCAGAGTCAGACGACGAGTTTTTTATGAACTTCGCTATCTGACTGTTTCTTCTTCTATTTTCGTAGCTTTGTACTTTTTAGAAGAAATACTATATAGAGGTACTTTATACTTGTCAAAAAGTTTGTATGCTTTATACGAGATTTTGATTGCATATTGTATTCTTTTGTTGAGGACTCGACGAACTAACGTCTTGTTGCATAATTGCCTTCATGTGCCTTAAAAAAATTTATGCCGAGAAGTACTTTCTTTATTCATTGATAAGTATAAATGAATACATTGCATGGGTGTAAGCGCCTGGCCGTTAGCCTTATTGAATATTAGAGTTACGAATTTTCCTAAAAACTGCAGCTTCTGTCTTGAGGTGCTCCATCATGCTCCTTGTCGGCTTGAGGTAGTTGTAATCTTTTTCGACTGGAGGCGACGTGTCTGCACGGTGGACCAGAGAGAAAAGTAGTTGGTTTACTGGGTCGCTTGTACTTGGGGAAACCGACGAGTACGCCCTCTTATTCAGGACCGGAAGTGGAGGCCGAATAAGTGGCTTTTGCGGGTACGCAATGCTCCTGACTTTCTAGGGTTCGCTCGCTGTGTCCTTCGTGTAGTAGTTCTTCGTCCGTTATTTTTAGCTGGCCAAATTGCGTCTCCATCCCAAAGGATTCTGATATTTTGTTGAATTCTTGATTGCAGCTATTCAAACGGCTGAAGCTTCCTTTTACTATTATGACCCCATTGGGGGCTGGCATTTTTAGCACCAGTTATGCATAGTGGGGTACTGCCATGAATCTAGCGAAAGCTGGTCATCCCAGGATCGCGTGATACTGTGATGGCCAGTCCATGACTTTGAATTCTAGCTTTTCGCGCCTGAAGTTGCTTCTCGATCCGAAGACCACGTCGAGGTGCACTTTTCCCAAAGGAGTTTCGGCTTTGCCTAGAACTATTCCGTGAAAAGTTGTATCCGTTGGTGCTAGATTTGTTAGGGACCAATTCATTGCTCGTAGTGTTTTGGCATAAATGAGGTTGATGCTGCTCCCTGCATCCAAGAAAACCTTGCTGATGTCGAACCCACCAATTTGTGCCTCCACTATTAGTGCTGATTGACCAGGTCGTGGGACCCGAAGTGGTTGGTCAGCTCTATTGAATGTTATTTCTTGTTCTGACCAATGAAGATACTCCGGCATAGGGGGTGGTGTTGTTTCCGCCATGTTTACTTGTTTGGTGATCAACTTATGTGTTCTATTAGAGGGTCGTTCCTTCTGGATCATCGACATTGCTCCCTTTGATCTAGGGTACTCATCTTCTTGGTTTGTTGTGTTTTGCGGTTGTCCTGCTGGTGGATACCCCGGTGGTGGTGGTGGTGCACCAATAGCAAAAGCTCTGAGTGTAGTAATGTAGCCTCGGTTTGCTACTTCAGTTGACCTTGCTTTGCATAGCTCTTGCATTTTTAAGAATGTTCGGCAATCCTTTAGGAGGTGATTGGATCGCCTTTTCCCTGTTGATTCAACATAGAAGTGCATATTGCATGGTCCTTCCAACATTTGTCCTGCCGACATAGGTGGGTCTCGATTTGTTGGCTGGTACCGTTGCTGTGACTGGCTTCCACCAGTGTCGTCCTTGCTATTGCGGTACCCATTGTTGTAATCGTTGCTTCGTCTGTTGTCCCCTAAAGATAAACCGACTGCGACGTAACCTTGTGTGCTATACCCATCATTGTTTCGTCGCCTTCTATCGTTATAGCGCATGTCCTGTCTTCTTCGGGTGAGTGGGCTCTTTTGTTGTGTAATGCGTCTTCTCCATCTGCCCAGCGGTTGGCTATGTCCATCAACTGCAAAATTGTCCTTGGTTTGATTCGTCCAACTCCTCAATGAATTCTTGCCATCAAAGTCCATCATTGAAAGCATCAATTTCTCTTTCATCGGATATGGTTTTAGCCAAGTTTTTGATAATGTTCCACCGCTGAACGAAAGCTTGTGTTGACTCTCCTAGTTTTTTTTTACAATCTTGCAATTGTTCTAGAGACGCATGTCGCTTGGAAGTGGACTAGAAATTTTGGATGAACTTGTCCTCCAGGTTGTTCCAGCTACTGATAGAATCTTCGGGTAGTTGTCTTAACAAGAGCGAGCTGCACCGGCTAAGTGCAGCTGCAAACTTTGCATTGCGGTAGCCTTGGAGACACCTTGTAGCTTAACTGTGGCTAGATAATCTGTCAACCAAGCTTTGGGTTCTTGGAGGTCGTCATATTTTTGACGATCGTGAGGTAATTTTAAGTCTTTTGGTACTGGAGTCTTGTGAAAAGCAACTGGCTCCGCATAGTTCTTGCTCTTCCTCGCTTTCATCGTCATAGTATGTCCGGCTGCTACGCTCTTCCCTGAATCGATCGATCTGTCGTTGTGTAATATTATTTCTTGCATCATTCCTTAGCTCTGATCTCGAGAAGTGGCCCCGATGTGGAGATCGTAATCTTTGGGTGTGACCTGCTTGCCAGGGCTGCTGCGATGGTGTGGGGATCTATCGGATTTCCGCATGGTTCCTTGCTCTGCCTGCACGAGAGATGCTCCTACCATGCCGAGGTTATTCAAGGCGGAGCAATGGAGAGCTGCACGAGGATCGTCGGGTGCGGTTTGAGTTGTGACCAGGTATGTTTGTGCGACCACAATTACTGCTTGAGCCGTTTTTGCCTTGATATTTCTTGCTTGATCTATTAACATAAATGATAGATCCAGGTCCTGGATTAGTTTGCTTCTTTCTGTTTCGGGGATGTTCTGTAGTCGAGATTTTCCCCTTCTTGGCGGTGCTCCTCCTATCATGCTCCCTGATCCTCGGGTAGAGCTTAGCTATGCCCGTCATAGACTGGATTCGTCGGCAAGCCTTTTTATTTCTTCGAGCTGCCTCTGCATCCTTAGAAGGTCTCTTTTTTTATGATGAAGTAAATGTTGGTATGCTAGTAGATCTTCACGCGTGGCGTCAGCTGTTATGGGGATTGCACCCGAAATAGCCGCTCTTGCTTTTTGCCATGCTTCGGCTAGTAGCCAGAGAGTTTGCCTCTCGCCTCCGCGTGACTCCTCCTCCTGGGGTTATGCGGTTGTTTGCTGGGTCTTCCCCATTTCCGCGATTTCCTTTGTTTCCGTGGTTTCCTGCATTGTCGCTTGATAGGATATCGCCAGGGTTAAAAATAGGATTACCGTTGAAGTCTTGCTGCGTTGATGCGTCTCCGATGATCACGCATACTTGATGCTGGGTAATATATGGACTGGTGACATCGTCATCTGAAATGAGGGAGACACTGTCTAGTCGATCAGTGAAGTCCATTAGTTTCTATTCTAGGTAGATTTCTGCCATCCTTATCCCAAAATTGATGCTTTCATTGCTTTCCTAAGGTTCAGAGTTTGCTGGGCTTATTCCATGTGGTGGAGTTAGCGGGGACTCTGATCCGAAGAAGAGATTGTCGTAAAGACCATCAAGGTCCCCTAGATCCGGCTTATCTTGCTTGTTTTCTTCTGGTGCTTTGATTTCTGCCGTGACCTCCATGGAGGATCCGATAGATGATGCTGGTATTTCCGTAAGCACAGTCTTTTCCACCAAGTTCAGGGTATTATACTTGGAAGTGGAAGCTTCCGATGATTAGATCGGATCCTCCGTTGAATTCGGTGGGTACTATCACAGGGGTGGGCGGGTGTGGAACTGTATTTGTTGGGTTGCTGCTTTGAAAAGAGAGTTCCGCCGAATACATGGTTCCAGCGTTCAAGTTTCCCACAGATGGCGCCAATTGACGAGGGGTAACCTCGACAATGTCCATGGAGAAGGACTCAGGGTTTCGTGGAAAAGATACGCCGGGGATTTTGTCAGATGTCAGGAGAACAATGGAGTCAAAGTTGCCCGAATACTTGGTGAATCGCACTATTACAAATTGCTTGGGGATTGTTCGATGATCTCTCCTAGGCTTCTCACGTCGTATATATAATAGGCCGGGTCTCAAAGCTGTATGCGAATAGGTTACATATACATGATTATAATACCAACTCAATGTCGGTTCTCTTTCCTAATACAACTATAGCCTTTGTCGGTTGCTCTTTGGACCACCATCTTGACCTTTCATGGGCCATAATCCTTTATGCAGGCCTGGGTAGCAAATCATAGGTACCCAAGTAATCATACCTATGTCAGGTGTTGTCTAGGTTCGTTGGCTTGTGCTATAGCACCATTGTTATCACAATACACGTCTAACAAATTGGACGAGCCCTAAACCACACCAAGATCCATGAGGAAATTCCTCATCCAAACAGCTTCCTTTGCCGCCTTTAAGGCGGCAATATACTCAGCCTCTATCATAGACGCAGACACAGTCTCTTGCTTGGAACTCTTCCAGGTGACAACCCCACCATTTATAACAAACACATATCTGGATTGCGAATGAGAATCATCCGAGTCAGTGAGATAACTCACATCCATGTAACCCTTTACAATGAGTTCATCCTCACCTCCATAAACTAGGAACATATCCTTAATCCTTCTCAAGTACTTAAGGATATTTTTAGCCGCTGCCCAATGGATTTCTCCAGGGTCAGCCTAGTATCTTCTCACAACACTTAGGGCATAGGAAACATCCGTCCTTGTACAAATCATAGCATACATGATGGACCCGACTGCCGAAGCATACGAAATCACATTCATCCGTCTTTGCTCATCAGTTGTTGAAGGACACTAAGTCTTGCTAAATTTTTACGCCATGGGACATTGGTAAGAACCCCTTATTAGATGACTCCATGTTGAACTTATTCACCACTTTGTCCAAATATGTACTCTGACTCAATCCAATGAGTCTCCTTGATCTATCTCTATAGATCCGGATTCCTAGTATGTAGGTCGCCTCACCCAATTCCTTCATCGAAAAACTCTTTTCTAATGATCCCTTGGTTTCTTGCAACATCTGGACATCATTCCAATCAATAATAAGTCATCCACATATAAGATCAGAAAGTTTACTTTGATCCCACTAAACTTCTTGTATAAACAAGAATCATGATCACTCTTGATGAAGCCAAACGATTTGACTACCTCATCAAAGTGAATGTTCTCACTCCGAGATGCTTGCTTCAACCCATAAATAGATTTCTGATGTTTGCATACTTTGTCAGCTTTAGCCAGATCAACAAAACCCTCGGGGTGTATCATATACATGTTCTCGGTTAAATTTCCATTAAGAAAATCCATCTTGACATCCATCTACCATATCTCATAGTCGAAATAGGCTGCTATAGCTAACATGATCCGAACTGACTTAAACATCGCTACGGGTGAGAGAGTCTCATCGTACTCAACTCCTTGAACTTGTCGGAACCCCTTCGCGATAAGCCGTGCTTTATAGACAAACATTTCCATCCATATCAGTTTTCTTCATAAACACCCATTTGCACTCACGGGTCTTGCACTGTCTGGCAGATCAACCAAGTTCCAAACTTGATTTTCATCCATGGACTTTAACTCGGATATCATGGCTCCAAGCCACAACTCGGACTCAGATCCCACCATCGCTTCTGAATAAGTTGTCGGCTCATCACTGTCCAACAGTAACACATCACGAACACTTCACAATGTGGCTGATCTTCGCAGTGTAAGTGCAGTTGCCGGATCAGCTACCACGATCGGCTCAACCTCGAAGGCTTTTGACGACTCGCTACCAGCCGGTTCCCCTCGAATTTATTTGAGCTGCACCTTGATCCCACTGACTCCTCGACTGAGAAACTCTTTCTCAAGGAAGACACTGTTTCGGGCGACAAACACTTTGCCCTCTTCTCAGTTGTAGAAGTAGTAACCCAAGGTTTCCCTTGGATACCCCACGAAGATACACTTATCTGACTTGGCTGTAAGCTTGTCCGACTAAAGTCGCTTGACAAATGCTTCACAACCCCAAATCTTAAGAAAATACAAATTCGGCTTCTTGCCAGTCCACATGTCATGCAGTGTCTTATCTACCGACTTTGATGGTACTCTGTTTAGTATGAACACTACAGTTTCTAGACAATAACCCCTAATTGATAAAGGCATATCTATCTGACTCATCATTGATCGTGCCATGTCCAACAAGGTCCGATTCTGCCTTTCCGACACACTGTTTCTCTGCGGTGTTTCGGCAGAGTGAGCTAGGGAACTATTCCACAACTCCTTAGATGGTCATCAAACTCATGGCTCATGTACTCGCCTCCTCAGTCTGACCGAAGAAACTTTATTTTCTTGCCGAGTTGATTCTGTAACTCATTCTAGAATTCCTTGAACTTTCAAAGGCTTCTGACTTATGTTTCATCAAGTAGATATGTCCATACCTACTCAAATCATCAGTGAGGGTAATGAAGTACTCATACCCACCACTGGTTGTCGTGCTCATCAAGCCACATACATCACTATGTATGAGTCCCAGTAAGTCAGACGCCCTTTCACAACTCTTTGCAAAAGGTGTCTTGGTCATTTTGCCGAGTAGGCAAGATTCGCATGTCTCGAATGACTCCAAGTCGAACAAAGTTAGGAGTCCATCATCATGGAGCTTCTTCATGCGTTTCCAACTTATATGACCAAGCCGACAGTGCCATAAGTAAGTCATATTCAGATCATTTGGTTTCAACCTTTTCACATTCATGTTATAAACCGACTCACCATCAAGATTCAAAATAAATAACCCATCCCGGATAGGTGAAAAGCTGTAAAACATATCATTCAAATAAAAAGAACAACCATTATTCTTAATATTCGACCGATAGCCTTGTCTCATCGAACATGAGGTGGAAATAATGTTTCGACTAAGCACTAGAACATAATAACAATTATTCATCTCCATTAAGAATCCAGAAGTTAAATGAAGTTGCATCATGCCGACTTCCAACACGGCTACTCTGACTTTGTTGCCGACTCGAATGCCAACCTCTCCTCTCGCCACGATCCTAGTTCTTACCAGTCCCTGCAACGAGTTGCAGATGTGAATAAATGGTCAGGTATCATATACCCAAGAACTATTAGGGCATCAGCAAGATAAATGTCTATAACATTGCAAACAAGCATACCTGAGTCGGAAGTCACACCTCCACTCTTGGCTTTATTAGCTAGATACTTGCCGCAACTCTTCTAGTGGCCATCCTCCTTACAATAGAAGCAAGTGGATCCGGTTGCAGGAGATGGCTTAGTCCCTGAGGAAGCGCTTTGGACCGGGTCCTCAGCCTTGCCTCCCGAATTTTCCTTCTTCTTCTTAGTCCAAGAACTCTTCTTGAACTTGGCCTTATTCTACACCATCAACACTTAATTGGCACCTTTCTTGAGGTCCTCCTCAGCCTGCTTGAGCATCCCATGTAATTTAGTGAGCTTCTTACCCATACCATGCATGTGGTAGTTCGATATGAACTGACCATACACACTAGGAAGAGAGTTCATAATTATGTTTGTAGCGAACTATTCGCTAATGGGGTAGCCAAGCCTTTCTAGACACTACACGTAACCAACCATCTTGATCACATGCGGGCTCATCGGATCGCCATCCTTAAGCTTGCAGCTCAGCAAAGCTTGAGATACTTGATACCTCTCGGTCTTTGCCTGGGCCTAGAACATACTTTTGTGGGTTTTGATCATATTGTAGGCCTCAACATTCTCTAACTACTGCTGCAAGTCCAAGTTCCATGTGATTAAGCATAAGATAGCTAATTTCCATAGACTCATCACAAGTCTTACGATAGGCATTGGTGGCTACGACAGTCGCATTCTCATTTAGCCCATCTAGAAGGGTGTTGTCTAGGACATGGTCCCTCTTTTCTTTCTTGAGAACAATTCTCAGATTACAATACCAGTTGGTGAAATTAGTTCCATTTAGCTTATCTTTCTCTAAGATAGTTCTCAATGCAAAACTAGAAACCTGAGGGAGACTGCTAGGTGCCATTGATCTACAACAGAAAAATATGCAAAACACTTAAGACATGTATCCATAAAAGACCAAGCATATTAAACATTTTAATACTTGTGCTCCCACTAGAACAAACACCCCTTCGATGGTTACTTAGTGATTCAGGATCCTAAATAAGCAAGCAAACTAGTGAGGTGGTAAATTTCCTTCTCCTTTTCCTGCACTGCTAAGTTGGGTGGTTTGCCGGCTTACTTGGGTTTGGGGTGTGGAAACTACAAGGCTGATTGAGCATCATTTCTAACTTATACTTAGGCCTATCTTGCCATGGCTTCTTCTGATCACCCCATTGCTTCTTGCCATCACTCTTTTGCACCCATTGTTGGTAGCTAATTTTCTGATGCCGGTTCCTGTCGGCATCTAGCCGGTCTTGATAAACAATCGCCACTTGGTTGGACCCATATCGATAATCTGGTCTATCATCTCTTCTTTTTCCTTCGTAATCATTACGATCATTTCGCCTGGATGACCCGGCCCCATCATGGGCCAGATGTTCCCTGCTCGGCTCAGCCAACATTAGCAACGGCTGAGTTGGGTCATCCAAGGCATACATATCTGCTATATTTATTGTCTTGTCCAAAGTGGCTGGCATTTCCCTTTGCAATTTCTGCCAAAGCATGCTTCCATGTCGGCAACCCTGTGCAAACCAAGTTATGGCTTGCGAGTCAACAACTCCCTCACATGAATTGCACATTGTACTCCATATTGTGAGATACTCTTGGTCTGTTTCATTCTCTCTCTGCTTGCACATGGACAGCTGTTGAAGATGGTTCGTCCTCTTGTATGTGCCGGTGAAATTGGTAACAAATGCTTCTTCAAAATCAAGCCATCAGTTGATGCTTTTCTCTGGTAGATTATTCAGCCAAATCCTGGCAGGACCCTCTAACATCTGTGGTACATAGCGCACTACCCAACAATGATTTCCGGTAGCGACATGCACTACTGTATCATAATCCGTCAACCAATCCTCCGGCTTGTACTATCATCATATGTTTTTGTACCACAATGCAACTGGAAGTTCAGCAGTGGTGGCTCTCACATGATCTGAAACAACTGGGACCCGGGGACCTTGCACCTCAAGGATTTCTGATAGATAAATTCTGTCAAGCTTCAACCGAGCATCAAGTGCTAGTAGTTGATGATTCCCTAGCCGAGACCCAAGTGGATTCTCAATCATTCTGTGCTCATGCCTCTAGTAACCGACATTGTCCATGGTCGAATAACCATCATTGTAGTTGTTTGCCCTTGGGTCCCCACCTTGATGTTGATAAGCCTACCCGGCACTCTACTGTTGTAGTGGAGGATTACGCGTCGGATGTCGAGGTAGCTGACCCGCTAGCCGATTTATGACTGCGCCGATTCAGGTTGTTTTGGTCGGGATTACCTTGCCCGACATTTCCTTGGCCGACATTGCCTTGCTCGGCAATTTTCTTTCCGGCAAAAGCCAGGTCGTACATCAGCAACTACTTGTTCTTGACGGAGTTGACACTCCCTTCACGCCTCGTGCCGATATGAGGAGATGATGCTTGGCCCACTGATCTGGCAGCAACACCTCCAGCTGAACGAATGATCTAGGAATTGCCAACACCACCTGGGTTTGCCTTGAAGTATGTCTCATTTTGATGGTTAGTGATATACAACAACTCATTTACTCTAGCTTGCTGCTTGCGCAGTGCCTCCCCTGATAAGCTACATAGCTCAGCTACTGTTGCCTCTACAGCTCTAAGGTTTTTAGCAGGAGTACTATATTTTGGCCTATCAACCGATAGACAGCTAGCCGACGTACCTGACTTAGATCTACCATCTCTAGCTATTTCAGCATTGAGGTTTTTACCATGGTTACGCACAACATCTATGCTACTAGGATGAGTTTCTACTGCAGTAAACCCATGTGCCTTGTTATACTCACGAAGGGAGATATCAAACTCCTGTTAGGCGCGTGATACCTCGATAGCCTCCTGGACAATGATCTGGCACTGCTCCTCCAACTAAGCATGCGCCTGTGGCAAATCAACAATGGGAGCAACTGGCCCATGTGTCAAGGTATAAGCGAGGTAGGGTAAGGGGAACACGCTCGGATCCGAGCACATGATCTTCAGCCTAACTGCACCGAGCCCAACAAGGGAGCTCTGGTCAACCTCGAGGAACTTGCCGAAAGTTTGAGAGATGTGCTTAATAATTTCCTCCATCTTGGTGTCATCATGGACCCCAAGAAGGCGGACCTAGACCATGGAGAGCACGTGAGTCGTCTCCTAGTGCTCCATTGAAGGCTTGATGGACACCTAGATCCAGTGGATAGGGAGCATGAAGTTTCTCCCACAAGCACCCCTGCGAAGGATCTCCACCGACAGGAATGTCACTAAAACTCTATCGTCGAGACTCTCTACACCTGCCACTCCATTCCTAGAAGAACCTCACGCAGCTCCAAGTGAATGAGCTCCTCCATCGCCTCGAGAAATGTCGTGGGAATGGTCACGATAGTCTCTACCAGGGGTAGCGATTGATATGATTGGGGGAAAGAGCGAGTCGCCATCCAGGAAACAAGATTGAGGGAAGACATGAGGGTTTACCTAGGTTCGCCCCCCTATAGGGTAAAGACCTACTTCCTGCTAGATTATATTATTGGCGAGTGGATTACAAGATCGGTGAGCTCGGTGGCTAGGAAGAGAGTCACTTGGATGAGGTAGCTAATAGCACGTAAGTACAATGAGAGCCCTAGGGAGGTTATATAGTCACCTCACTAGGTTTTACAAGATTACAACTGAATCAGTTTAGGTTTTGGAGGATTTGACCTAATCTGATCAGGCCTAACTAGGGTCTTGGGTATGCAACTTCAGTCGCCAGGCTTCGTTCGAAGTCTCCTTCCAGTTGCCATGCCAGTAGGCCCACTCGCTATGGTCCTGGGCCAGTCGAATCTTCCTTCTGGGAATACCTTGATTTAAATATCCCCATCAACAATCAATAGGGCCTCTTGATCCTGCAACACTGTGACCATATCCAGAGTCTCGCGAACGATCATCTTGAGCCTGCCCATGTCGATGAAGAAGAACCGCCATCCACCTCGTGGCCCAAGTACTCCAGGTCTTGTGGTCGTGGCGGGGAACCCTAGTAAGGGGGTCCTACAACCATCCTTGCTCGAGCCATCTCGCTCGAATTGGCCGGGGCCCTGATTGTGGGGGGCTACAAATGTTGGATGCTCCCTCCAACCAAACATAACCCGGCGAAGCCGCTGACTTCTTCTTCTTTTTCTTTTTCTTCTTGGATCCTGTCGCAGTAGTATCACCGCCATCCCAAGACGGAGAGGGATGAGTCAGTAGTTGGTCATGGTACCTATTGCACCATGACTTGCTATTTTACCTTGTGTGCAGACCCTGTGCTCCCATTTGCCCCTCCCACGGTTAGCCAAAGCCTGTTGGCATAGGGCTGCCTCACGGTGGCCATCCGGGTGGACAGGTTATGGTGGGGACCGCTAGCACGGAGAGCCCCCACCTGACACTAGTTGCGGGGTAGAGCTAGACGAGGCTCGCACTTGTGCCACCTTCCATGGAGGCGAACGGCAGGCCCAATGGTGATACGGGCCCATAGCGGTGTGGTGATGTGAGGCATTTTTTGGAAGCAAATAGAGCCGGGGTGCAATCAGGGGGGTTAAGGCATGGGGTGATCGACCGATATTATGGGGGCTATGGGCATGATTCATCGCAACCATCGCCATGTACGAGCGGTGATGATCAAGTGGTGGTGGTGGTGGCGAAACCCTAAAAGTGGCAGTGGTGCTAGTTTGGGATGGGATCGATGTAGAGGTGGGTAGAAGGGGAAAATCAGGTCTGGTTAGTCCCAGGCTGTCAAACCGCCCTCCTCTCCTAGCCAACATGATGGGCTAGAAATGGGTCAACCGTCCCAGGCCACCAGGCGCTAGCAGGCCGAGGCCCACCAGCAACCCTTCTGACCAGTCATTTACGTTGGTTGAATCTAGGGGACATGTTGGGTAAGGTACTAGCCTGAGGGCCCCCATCCTAGCCACGTAACTCCTTCCATCCCATGACACATGCATCTCGTCCATCCCCACCCTACACAAGGACGACTAGAAGTCGGCGGCAGCGGCCGGCGACAAGGCGGGATAGGCCATGAAGCACCGAGGTGAGGCGGCGCCAACCTCGAGGGGGTCATTGGCAAGATGCTACGTGATATCTTCAATCCGGATTATGGATGCAGTATAGTAGATTTTTCCCTAGAATATACCTAGGTTTACTGAACCTTGGGAAACACTTGCTAAAAGGAATTGTGGAACTTCTACTAGACTAGCTAATTTATTTTGTTTGTCATTTACTAGACCTTACAAGTTTAGTTTGTATCTTTGGTTGTTTTCAATGATGGAGATACGGCATAACGGATCAGACCAAAGATGATTCCTCCAATGTTGAAGATTCACCTGCAACTATGCATACAAATGGGATAAAAATAAGGTTAAGCACATTCATGTGTAAAATGGTCTAATAGTGATAGGAAGTGTGGGCAGCACATCCTAAGCTACTAGAGCCCCCGAAACCATGGGTGGCAATAGTCTCTTGGTCTAACCATTTACACCCTGAAAGCACGGGTGACAACGATTATTAAGTAAAACAGACCAAAACCTTACAATTGATGATGTTGCTGTAGATCCCAAGCAGATCACTAAGCGAATATTGTACTCCCCTTTCTATCACTAGGGTTTCGCGTGTCATACGCCATTCTCCACTCATCTCACCTCACACCTTATCAATCTATGGGGTCTTGGGTACCTACAAGTCCTCAAACCGAGGTAGATATAAAGATAAAAGATAAAAAGGCTCATATTCAATCACTACACAATATTCCCATGAAATTAGATGCACATAGATGCTGCGAGGCTTCACCCCAACCCCAAGCCCGTGAGGACTACTCGCTCATAATAATAAGATCAATAATAAGAATCATTGTTGAAATACTTAGATTGAAATCAAATGTTCTTACAATGGTCGCCAATTCACAAGAAGATCTCTATTACAAGATAATGGCTATGGCTATGAAGGAGATATGAGATGGAGGTGATGAAATATGGTGGTGTGGATCGCCTTCAGTGTGTGATGGATGAGATCTGAATGGTAAATTTGTTCTATGGCGACTAGAGGGTGTGTCTCTCCTCGAACGATCTCACTCCCTTCACATAAGTAGTTCTATTTGACCTAAGGAAGGCACCAATGTGCAGTGAGGGAAGATGGTAGGGGCGGGCTTCACCCGTACTGATGCTCGTTACACCTCCTAGAAATTCCATTTCTCCCCTAGTTGACTTGGTTGTGTTGCCAACAACATATTCTTCGCTAATTGCTCCTGATTTTTCCATAAAAGCATGATTTTCTGCACATCACAAAATAAGAGAAGGATTTGCACATCTTTGCAATAATTATTCATTAGTAGCAAGGCTAGAGAGATATTTAGTCAATTTGTTGACTTAAAATAAGATTTATACATGGATAAAGATGGCTATTTTGATAGCCATCAACATCCCCAAGATTAAACTTTGATCGTCCTCGAACAAGAAAACAAAAATCATAAGGAACTCAGTGTTTAAACTGAAATAACTAGAATGTAATTTCACTTAAAAGAGATAGCCATATCAGTCCAACACTTCTTCCATTCAAAATCTGAGCATAGTTAGAGTAGTGCCAAGAATATCAATGCTAGATTTGGTAACTCAAGATAATCAAAGTAAAGTCTCTATGAACATAAGTAATTAGAAGTGTAGCAATCTTTCCAATTCCTCTAGTCAACTTTCAGCTTGCCAAGGAACAATAGGAAGTTTTATAACATCAATTTAAGCGTGAGAGATCATGTGAAAAGAAGCATAACAATAAAGTTTCTCATTGAACCCACGTCAATGAATCAACTCGATCAAAACACTTCCTTCTATTTATTGCCTTTAAAGAAAATTCATATAGTAATAACGAGACCATGCCAAAGACTTTGTAGGTGACCACATTGGATTCAATAATAGTTCCCAACTAAAGTCATTAATAAATTTTGTAACATTTTGCACCGCCCTCAAGAGTACCAATACTTTTGCCCATATGTAGTTGGCTATCCATTCCATCAACTCATAGCCGAAATCAGGATTAATACCTAGATCGTTCGAAGGCTAGCGGAGTTGTTGGCATCCTAGGGTGTTCATCAAAAGTTTTGTAGACAAGATTTCAAGGAATATCATACTTTGGATACACATTTTAGTTTTGGCATGCATCATAATCAATACTAGACTTCATTTTAATCAAACAACTCGTTTCAAAAGTGCTATCTAGACTATCATTATATCTATGTAGTTGTGTATCTTCAAGGTTAAACTCTTAAGACAATCAAAACATTACACAAGTCATAATTGGAGACTTTTTATTTTTGTACTTATTTAGCATAATTATTTCCAAGGCAAGGCTCAGTTAACAAGAACTAGAGCAAAAGCTTACTCATATGAATTGAAAGCTTTACTGTAACTATTTTGAATTACTCGCACTAGCATAGTACCTTAACAATTCTACTAACTAGCATTAACATTTCAAATTTCTAAAGTGGGAGACATAGGACATACCTCTCATGAGTAACTTCACAATTCTCTTCCATACGATGTGTTCTTTCAAAACTCAAAAGTAGATCACTCCCATTAGTAATATCTAAGCAAAGAGGCAAATGAAGATCCACTTTCCAACAATAAGGATAAAAGGAAAAATATTTTTATATTTTTGAGGATTGGGTTTAAAGAATAGAAAAATATTGGCAACTAAGGAACATACTAAAAACAAACAAAAAACAAAACAAAAAACAAAACAAAAGAAAAGAAAAATCAAAGTGTTGGAATAAGTCCAACACCAGTGTTTCAAAGCTCACTTGGATCTGTAGTACAAACTCATTATTACATAAATAAATTGCTTGAGGAACACATCCCTGAGCTTAGGCTTTTGCAAGCCCCGTTGTTGCTCACTGTGGTGGCAGAGGATAATCTTCCCAAGTTCCATTGGCTGCTCCAATCGATGAACTAGGACGAGAGGTTCGAAGTGGGGTCTCGAAGATTGATTACGAGGTTGTTCATGTTCTCAATGTTTCATTCAAGCGCGTACACATATTCATAGGTGGTGTATTAGTTTAGTGGTTGCTGATCTTGTTTAGGTCCTTGATGCTCTTCTTCTACTTCTTCCTCTCCTCGTGGTTCAGCTTGTGGTGGTAGAGCTGCCTCAACCTACGCATCATAATGCATACGTCCATCCTTGATAGAGAATATACCGTTATGCAAAGGAGCAGCGATCAAGTAATCGTCTCCAGGTATATCGAAGTAATACCTACCATTAGTTTTTCTAATCATACCACATGCATTAAGAGTAGCAAAACAGAGACGGCGAACACCTTGCAACGGTAGCAAGTTACTTACGGAGATGAAGTGCTCGAGCAAGAATGGTGATAACTCCTCTGCATATAGGTCCACGATTTTGGAGAGCTTGATACTTCAAATAAATCACTAGAAGAGTGCCAAATTTGACATCAAGTTACAGTTTGGCATGTCATATTTTGCGAGGATCATCATGTGGTCCTCATTGACTCTTGTGAACTCACCACGGGCTTGTAGGGTATTAGAAATAGCATAGAACAAATAGCAAACTGCAGGACACTCAATTTGATTCCCCTTTGCGATAGGATTTGAGATTCTCATATTGTTGAAATAATAGTTAGGGGTAGGACTAAGTGTGAAACAAGTGGAGCGGATATCAGTGACGTAGTTGGAAAAACCAAATTAGTGACACCAATCATCAAGAGACAAGTCATACTCATGGTTCATCAAGAATAAATTGATCCTATCAACTCCTGGGATGTCCTCCTCAAAACTATAAAATGGACCCACCATATGCTTCAAGCTACTAAGAAACTCGAGTGTAAAGCAGCGATAGGTGGCGGCCTCCTGAAAAAAAAAGTCAAGCAAACCAACATTATTGCAAAGATAATTAAATCATGGTGAATGCCAAGTTGGTTCATAATATGGGGGCACACACATTTGGTGGACTTGATATCACGGTTCTTGAGACGGTTGAAACAATTGAGATGAAAGTCTTCGTGAACTCGATGTTGAGCGTTGTAGGGGTTAATCCTTCAACCGTCAGTGCAGCTTGTGTAGTCACCGCACACGTATGGCTCCTTGTGTTCATCTAAAAAATAAAAAGTTTCACTAATAAAAATCTTTCTTCAAATACATTTTTGATCCAATAGAAATAAGCATAGGGTAATCCTACACATTTTACAAAAGAATCTCCTCTAAATAACAAAATTAAACATGCACAATTAGATATTAAGTTCAAAATAAGACCTAATTCTAGATCGATAATGAAAAGAGTTAGGGCATGATTTTGTTGCAAATAAGTTGGGGATCAGAGGAGAAACGTACCTTGAATCGATGATGTCGGAGGAATCAAATATAAAACAAGTAGAGGTGAAGGGCAAATAAAGGTGGTTTGGAGTTTGGAGGAACAAGAAAGAGAAAATGAGAGTTTAGATTTAGGTTTAGGTTTACCTCTTCCCTGGGCTCAAGTCGCAGCCGAACGGTCGGTACGGGTGGGTAGTATGGTCACGGAGACCACGACCCGCCCGTACTGAGCAACATTTCCCTAGGATCGAGGTTCGATCTTGGCGACCCACTAGGTACATGCGTGCAGTAGGGTCGTGCCCCATCGTATTGACGGTAGTTACGGACACAGTAATTTCTAATAAATTTACAAACTCTACTTCGAACACGGTATGGGCGAGCGGTACGACTGCATCCCCCTATACGGGTAGTCGTTAAGGACTCAGTACCATCGAACAAAATTTGCAATCTTCATTTTCTTTGGCTGAAATGCAGTACGGGCGCGTGGTACAGTGGCCTCCCACCGTACTGATGGTCGTTATGCCCATAGTGTATACAAAACTTGAAAAAAAAATTGCATCTTTCTCACACGCCTTTGCACATCAGTTATACCTTAAAAATGACACTAGAAATATAGCACGAAACTAGTGAATAAATAACTTCTCCTATCTTCAATGGATCTCTTGAATTCTCTTTATTACAAAACAAAAACAAAACTAACACTAACACAATTTAAAACTTTTATTTCATATGGGTTGTCTCCCATGAAGAGCTTCTAGTTATGGTCAATTAGCTTGACCCAAATGGTGATCATTTTGGTTTTGAAAGTGGAATACCCACTCCAAAATAGTTGCATTTTAAAGTGATGATCCCATCTTCATTAGGTCTGAATTTTTTCTTTCTAGGGAAGTTTCTCTAGATGGTAGCCCTACTCTAACATTCCTTCATGCAAATTTATTAAAGCTTTTATAGTTCTTAAGAATGGCCCACCTAGAACTATTCGAGCTATAGGATATTCATGCATGTCCACTATAACAAGATCAATTAGTGCAGGACATCCTTTGATTCTACAACAATATTTTCTTTGACTCCTACATCTTGTTTGTAAGTTGAATCTGCCAAGTGGAGTCTTAGTTTAGTAGTTTTAAATGGAGCAAGGTTAAGTATTTCAAATAGACTTTTAAAAATTGTTGAGACACTAGCACCAAGAACACAAAGTGCAGCAATCTCATTAACTCCTATGTGGAATCTAATAGTGGGCTCAAATATATCATCTAGTTTAGCTGGAAGTTTCTCAGCTAATTTCTTATATTGCATTTCTAGCTCACTGACCTTGGCTACTACTTCTTGAATAAAATGTTGGTACATGGCATCATTTCCTCCTTAAATACCGGGATTCTTCACGTTGATCATATTTACAAGATCTCCACAATATAATTCGGATATGGTTATAGTCCAGCTCTTAGGATTCTCATCTTTGTTTTCCACCCTCATCATCTTGAGGTCTTCGACCAGATTTGGCTTGGGATTTCCTTCAAACCTTGCTAGGATGAGAGTCATGCATGGACATTATTAATTATTCTTTGGTTTCAACCAAAACAACGAAGGTCGTTCCATTAGCAACATCATATGTTCATTTATGATACAGTTCCGCATCTGGTAGATGGATGCATCTTGTTGTACTAATCCGTTTTGCTAGGGGAGTTACCAACTATCAGGAAAAAGTTTATGATAATGTTCCGTGTGACATGAGTGTTTATTTGTATGAAGAGTATGACTCAAAATGCTACAACCCTAGTTTCACACGGAGTGGACCATGTTCTACACATGATTCCCAAGTTCTATGAGTTTGACACTCGGCTATTTTGCCCAATTGTGCTTCCATGGTCTTTGTTCTTTCCTATAAAGTTTGATCACCATTTTAAGAAAAAAATGCTTGGTTAGATAATTTGTAAATAACTAATTCATGGTTCTCCGTAATCTTAATAAGAAGGTTATTTTGTTCAGTTTGTGCTTGCATAAAAGCTTTGAAAGAATTTTTAAGTAGCAGATTACCATTACTTGCTCCATTAATATTGGTACAGTTGTTGTTGTTTGGAGTACCTACATGATTAGCATATTTATTTTGAAAGTTCGAGCCATAGTTTTGACTCTTCCATCCAGGGTTATAATGATTACGAGCTATAAAATCTACTTCCTCAATATTTGAGTTGGTGATGGCATTTACCTAGGTTTCCTTACACTTAAGAATTTTGAGGAGCTCATCTACGTTTGAAGTAAGCTCTTCATTATTCTCCTCGGTGATTGCATTCACCTTTCTTGGGGAGGATATCTCTATATGCCATTGGGAATGGTTGCTTTGCATGTCATCTAGAAGCTTCTTTGCAACATTTACTACTTTTCCCGTGAATGTGCCTCTGGTTGCAGTGTCAAGCATAGATTTAGACATTGGGTTAAGGGAATTATAAAATAAGTGGAGAATTAACAACTCTTCCATCCCATGGCAGGGATAGCTCATTACAGATTCCTCCATCCTTTCCCAAGCAAGCGCTAGTGGCTCAAGATCTTCTTGTCTAAAACTAGTAATATTAGATCGAAGTTGCATAATCTTAGTTGGAGGGAAAAACTTAGTCATGAAAATATTAGCACATTCCTCCCATGAAGTGATAGTTCCTTTAGGCAAGCTAGCAACCAATCTTTGTTTTTCCTCTAAGTAAAAATGGAAATAAGCGTAATTTAATATCATCGAGGTCAACATCTTTTATGCGCATCATGTCACATATTTTAGTAAATGTATTTAGGTGCAAACCTAAATCTTCAGCAACTAAGCCTCCAAATTTGTTATGTTGAACCAAACTCAAAAGGTTAGGCTTAATCTCATATTTTCCACTGTAACAGTGAGTTGAGTAATAGGTGCACATAAAATCATCATTGGGGCAGCACACTCCCCAAGCTTCTTTTGTTCCATATTAATTATCGTTTTGGTATTTTTAGATTGAGAAAAACAATTAAACAAGTAACTATGTTTTTGGAGTTTTCAAATAGATAACAAAACGTAAACTAATAATAAGAATTAAAACAAAAACAAAACAAATAAACAAGGTCTCTAATGACCTCACCAGGATAGCGAAATTGCTTCCCTAGCAACAACGCCAGAAAAAGGGCTGATACATTTGATCTAAATTACGGATGCAGTATAGTAGTTTTTTCCCTATAATATAGCTAGGTTTATTGAACCTTGGGAAACACTTGCAAAAAGGAATTGATGAACTTCTACAAGACTTGCTAATTAATTTTGTTTTTCGTTTATCGAACATTTCCAGTTTACTTTGTATCTTTTGGTTGTTTTCAATGATGGAGATAGGCCGGGGTTGAAGATTCACCTGCAGCGATGCATACAAATGGGATATAAATAAGGTTAAGCACATTCATGTGTAAAATGATCTAATAGTGATAAGAATTGTTGGTAGTATATCCTAAGCTACTAGAGCCCCTAAAACTACATGTCACAATAATCTCTTGGTCCAACTGTTTGCTCCCTGAAACCAAGGGTCACAATGATTATTAAATAAAATATACCAAAGCCTTACAATTGATGACATTGATGTAGATCCCAAGAAGATCACTAACCAAATATTGTACTCACCTTACTAGCACTGGGGTTTTGCACATCAGACGCCATTCTCAACTCATCTCACCTAACACCTTGATCAATCTGTAGGGTCTTAGGTACATACAAGTCCTCGAATCGAGGTAGAGACAAATATATAAGATAAAAAATCCCCTATTCAATCACTACACAATATTCTCATGAAATTAGATGCACATAGATGTTGCGAGGATTCACCCTGATGAGTCCAAAATTGAAGCATATTTACCTTTTGTTTTTGTATAAATATAATATGGATTTTGGTATTTCACTACGCTTGCACGCACATTTTTGCCTTTGTTTCAACAGGATCCCAAACTACTAAGTCTATTATGAACATATCAATTGAAACTGTCATATTATGCTATAATATGATATTTTTAAGTGATAAAAGTTATTTTATTGATTTACCTTCGCACCTGGGAGAATACCAAGCGAGAGGAAAGCATCAGCCGCGATAACGACCAGTGGTACGGGCGGAGCCCGCCCATACCGTCTATCCGTACCACACGGCAAAGCGTCCGCCTAATAAAATACACTCTCCTAGCAAAGACGGCAGACATTCACAGCCACCAGAAACCACGAAAAAACACTTCTGAAAGGGATCTAAAGGAGGAACTTGGTGGAGGTAAAATCTCTGCTGCTGCATGGATCATTGGAGGACATCGCATCATTCCCTTCATCATCAACCGTTGCATCCTCATCACCATCATCACCCCCATCTCTCATCTATTAGATATTGTTGTAATTCTAGATTTAATTGTGGTTTTCACTAGATTTATCCCCGTACTTTTATCCATCCATTTGATTATGATGATGTCATTGATTGCTTCCATGTGTGAGTAGTTTCTTTGTTCTTGGGGAGATGGACAAACCCTAGCACTATTATGAACTTGTAATAAAGATGATATATTCTTGTGTCCGTATGACTGGCCGGTCTATGATAGATTTATGATTTGTGTTTGATCTCTTTTAGATGGTATGTGTAGTCGGCCACATATCATTTGTCTTCGGGACTAAAGAGAGGGAGAAATGCTTTGGACACGTTTGGGAGCATGCCCGGAATAGCTTAGTGACAAATTGGCGCTGGCTTGTAACCAACATGGTCAAAGGAGGATAAAGAGTAACTCCCTAAGCTAATTATGATATCCACGGGGAAACCCTTAATTGCAGTGGTTTGTATGGGTGATTGCTCTCAGACATCGCAGTGGTTATTTAGAGGTGACCTCACTCTTGGCTCAACAAAGTGTCTTCCTATGAGCCTTGTAGTGAACATCTTATTATGGAGCTCTGTCAACACCCGGATTTTTAATCCCAGATGCCTGTTATGCCATACCTCGCGATCCCAGGATTACCATTTTTGCGAGACATAACAGATTGGATATCATAGTAAATCATCCATTACAAACCATAAATAAGGTCTTACACAAATAAGGATCTCATGATCCAGTCTTAGTACAATCAAGTAGCGGAATAAATAGTGTAGCGGTGGGGTCCATCTTCAGAGTCACAAGCAATGCTGACGATGGGAGATAGTCCTAGTTATCGTAGCCGTCCTATTGTCCTTCGTCTTGGTAATCTCCTTCATAGTCTGGCCATAGGGATAGCCAGGGACAAAAGCCATGAGTACTCTTTAAGTACTCGCAAACTATCACTAATAAGTAAGATAGTTCTAGTAGGAAATGCTAACTCTAAGTTCAATTGTAAAGTTAAGTTTGAAACCTAAGCTGAGTTCTGAAACAAAGAAAGATAAAAGAAGTTTGAAAACACCTTAGTGGGAACTTAATCATCATAGTCACAACCCTGTTGTGGTCAAGTCATGTCACAATTCATTTCATAAGTTGTTTTGAAAACATCTGACAACGGAACAGTATGGCCACTCCAACTGTCCATAACCGCGGACGTGGCTATTCGAATAGTTTGACACTCTACAGAGGTGGTACACTTTCACCACAAGACTTGATACATCTGTCAGGGATAGCCCTGAATCATCATACTTATTATGCAGATAATCAAACATAACCTTTCCTTTACAGACCCTAGTATAAGCACCTCTCCTATGAGCACATCCTCACAACCATGACCATCTGTCATGTTGGGAACTGCATAGGTGGACAACGTTGAGAGGTAGCCTCAGCTCAAACCTCTCCCGCGAGGGAACTAATACTAATGCATATAAACTTTCGGCTAAGCCTTACCCAATTTAGTTATTGTGGTTGTATGGTAAAATTGGAATGGTATCGCATCCGAACCCAACCATCAGTTTTATAAAAGGGCTAAGGCTCATGCCTCAACATTTTCATCATCATAAACCATTTGTGTTTCTCAACACATGTCAAAACATCTCAATAGAATGACTCATCATTCCAAGGTTTTCACAAGTCATTTTCACCAAGTATTCCCATCTAAAGTGAATCAAGTTTTGGTTTAGCTCCAACTACTAAGTTAAGAGTGTTCACTAAGGTGGGATGCTAATCTCAATCTCATGCGATAGAATGACATTTAAGTCTAACTAGATAGGTCAAGTTTTATACTCGTTATGCTACCTTTAAACAAATAAACGACTTTGGTAAAGTAAAGGAAGTAAAGCTTGTAAATAAGACTTGGAGTAGGTATAAGTCAAAGTGGTATAACCAAAGCATGCCTAATGTATTTGCTTAGGTTATCTAGCTTACAAGGGTTAGCTTGCATTGTTAATGATGGCTTGTTAGTATAATACTTGCAAGTGTTAGCTTGCCTTGGGTAGTGCAGTGGTTGAAGTTTTCTTCCTCCTCCTCTTGGTAGAACTCCTCCTCCTCGTAGACTTGGTCGGTACTATCGTCTATAAACACATACGGAATACACAATCACCAAACAATATTTAACTAGTCTACTTACCACCCTAAGGCACACATTTGATGATCTAGTATCATCACAAGCATCACAAGGTTTAATGAACTAGTTTCATTCTTTTTATTTGAGAAAAGTAATTTCTACTCATTGAAAATTAACTAAGATTTAATATTCTCCAATTAAAATATGGGATCATGTGGACACATGTCATCACCACATATTCTAACATATGGGAATGTGATTTAAGGGTTGGATCACATTTTAATAAGTTTAAGTTTAATAAATAATGATTTAAAGTGACTAGAAATGCCTATATAGCATTATTTTAGTACTAGCCAAAGTAACTGTATGCAAACCTTAATATTATTACTCCCGCCGACCCATATTAGTTGACTTGGACTTATCTAAATTCGGATGTATCTAATACTAAAACATGTCTAGATACATCTGAATCTAGACAAATTTGAGTCAACTAATATGGGTCGGAGGGAGTACATATTCAGATAGGTATGGTTAAATGTGATTTTTGAGAGTTGGAATCAACTCAAAAGCTATTATGGTTGATTTTATAAAAATGTTTGAATGTGCAAAAGCTTATGTTTTGTTATTTTAACTAGGAGAGATCTCTAACTCTAAATGATTTAAATCCAACGGGTTTGGATAGATATTTTCAGTAGCTTTCTAACAAAATTGGAATCACTCAATTTGGTTTAGTAAATCTTCCTGAATTGATTTTTGAACTAAGGGACAGAACTAGGTTTGAATTAAAATAGCAAAACTTATATTTGAATCTATGGGCTTAGGCGGGAAACTAAATGGGCCGGCCCAGTGACGCTCAGTGGCGCAGAGGGTGACTGACAAGGGGGGTCCGCATGTCAGCGACACTTAAAACCCGAAATGGTACGGGGCGATCTGGGCCACACGATTAGAACAAAGATCAACGGCTCATGGTCGTCGTCGATGATGGACTCGTCGCCAGCGAGACTGAACCCTAAACGGCCGGTGGGGGTCTGCTGGGGACGTACCAGGGCTCCAGCTAGTGCGGCGAGGCGGTCAAACGAACTGGTGGACGACGCCGAGCTCAGGGAAGGTCGTGGTAGGGGCTGAGGTGGACGGAATCAACGGCAACTTCTCCTCCTCTGCATCGTCTTCCTCCGGTGAAATTCCAGCGAACGGTGGCTCGAGCGGCTTCGACGAGAGAGGGGAAATGCTTAGTGGAGAGAGGGGAGTGGAATGGTGTGGCGATTGAGGCTGGGGTGGCCTCCTTATATAGGTTCGACAAGGGGACCGACGGGTGTGGGCAGGCGTCTCCAGCGAGGGCGGTGCAGGGGCTACCGGCGTGGGCGAGGTAGGCGGACGGTGGGCGGTCTGCTGGCGGTCAGCTATGGTACAATGGCATGGCTAGGGGTGGTGCCTAACTGTCAGGGACTTCCCGCGCTCTAGGGGATAGAGGCGATGCTCGATGGCGATCATGGTGACTGTGGGTCACGTGGCGGTGCACGGCCGTGTCTGGCGGGGTGCTGGTGTCGAGGTGGAGCGGCGTGCACGATTTGGTGTCGAGGCGTGGTATGCTGCGTGCTGGCAGCGATCGTGCTCTGGCGCGCTCTGGCTGCTCGCAGAGAGAAAGGGCGGCGCAGCGCTGAGGTGGTCTAGTGCTTGGTTGGGCTTGGGGAAGGGGCAGTGAGGTGTGGTAGGGTTGGGCGGAGCTAGAGGGCACGCTGGAATGGCGCGGCTCGGTCTCTGGCGCGTTGCCCGCTTCTGGCCTGCGACGACCATATTGTGGTGGCGCTGCACTGGCACTGCGGGGAAGGGGGAGTGCTGGTCTGGGCTTAGTTAGGCTCAGGGGGGTCAGAGGAGAGATGATAGGGTCCAGAGGGGGACAAGGGCTTAACTAGCAATAGTGTTAGTTAGCCCAGTTGATTTCTGCCTGCCACCTGTTCGATCAAATGGCCGCATGAGAGAAATTTTTGAATTTTTGGTGGAGTGGTTCATCTCATGCTTAAGCATCCAGGTTTGCTTGGGATTTGGAAATGAAGTTCATTTGAGTAGTTTTTGAGAAAGGGTGATCTATATATATGAACTACATTCAATTTTCAAATGTCATTTAAATTTAGAGTTTGAAAGTTTTTGGGATGAAACAAAGTGGGCCTTGGCACATCACTACTTGTACTAGCAAGGGGTGCAAAGATCCACAATTTTCTCTGTTAAGATTTGAGTGCTAGGAATAGCCAAAGTGAGCTATGTGATTAAAATGGCAAAAGTGACCATTTGCTTATTTAATTCTTTTGGATTTATTTTTCTTTGGGATTTGCTTGGGAATGATCTAAATAGTGTGTAATTCACCTTAGAGTCATTTTACAATCAATAGATCACTCAATCATGGCAATTCAAAACAACTCCTATTTTAAATGCACACACATAAGAATGCTTAAAGATTTTTAAATAGCAAAAGTTTTTGTTAACCGTAAATTTGGTAGATTTGATCTTGATCACTTGGATTAAAGTTTTGGGATGTTACAAGATCTTTCCACACATATCATGACACAAGAAATATGGTATCTTAATTAATAATAATAATATCATGCTAGTCGTGTATCCTACATCCCTGAGAATGTTTTAGCCCTATTGAGTTCAACCACGTTTTCACACAACATTGTTACTTTCTTTGTTTTACTCATTTTAATTACTTTTCTGCACACAACCAAAAACCTTTCAAACACCTTTTACTTGAGATCAAAGGAAGCTTACAAATATCCTTTGGTGGAAAGTGATGAGGGGCATAAAACACTTAACCAAATAGCTCTCTGTGGGTACGATACTCTTATTTCGAAACTAGCTATAATTGATTTGTGCACTTGCAGCCATCAAACTATTTTCTAGCGCCGTTGCCAGGGAGTTAAGCGCTTTTGGTCTTTTTATTAGTTGCTTATTTCACTAATTGTTTTAGTAAAGTTGTTTACTAGTTTCAGGTAAACATCATGGGCGAGTACCAACATATAATCTAGTTGGAAGCTGTAAAGAATTCTGGTCCGCCCATGGACGCTTATTTAAAATCTAATAACCCAAGAGGGTATGATATTAACACCATGCTTTTGGATCTTTTGCATGCGAAAAAGTATGCAGAGGACGGTAAGGAAGATCTATATGAGCATGTAGGGTTCTTTGAGGACGCTTGTGGGACTTTTTGTCTTAATATACTGACCGAGGATGAGGTTAAATCTACTGTTTTTATTCAAACTCTTATTGCTGAGGCACGTTCTTGGTATATTCAAAGTCCTAAAAAGATTACTAATTCCTGGGAGAGTTTAGCCTCTTCGTTTCTAGTTGATTTCTTTCCCAGGACGAAAACTCTTGGAGCAAGACGCATGATCACAAATTTTAAAGGAAAGCCTGAAGAAAGGTTGCATGAAGGGTATACATAGTTTAGGGGATTGCTTGATTGCTGCCTCCATCACAACTTCCCTCCTTGGTTAGTAATACATACCTTCTATGTAGGCTTGAATAATAATAATAGAAATGAACTCGACTCCCTTACCAATGGGCCATTCACTGAATTTAGTGTTGAAAGAGTATAGAATTTGCTAGACATGGTGCATAGGATAGAGAAAGATTATTGTGGGGCTGATCTTAGTAAAGAAAATCCTATAAATATAATTTTTTGAAAAGATTTCTAGCTTCAGGAAAATAAGAAAAGCTACTTCGAAATTTTAACCTTGACCATCGCATGATTGTTCAAATTGTTAAAACTTATGCTAAATACCTACAGATCCCAAAAGACTGGGAACACTACACACCACCTGTGGAGGAGAAACCCCCTAAAACTTTCCACAAGGACAAATACTCACAAATGCAGAATAAAATGCTAGATGAGGAGGAAACCATTCTCATAAAAATAATAGAGAGTAAGGGTGAAAAAAACAAAAGGATATGAAGGTTAACTAAGGACATGTGAACCATTAAAAAGAACATTGGGATAGTAAAAGAACTTCTGGAACCTGAGGAGTTCGAGGATGAAGTACTCATAGTAAGAATCCTCTGAAATGAGAGGAGGCAAGTTTGATGGTAGAAATAGAAGTCAACAGAAAATCCCTTTTTGTTTAGGGGGAACTATGTATGTAGGGTTTTGTGACTTAAGCTCTTCCATTAACATTATGCCTTATACAATCTATGAATAGATACATTGCCATCTGATGAACCATACCATGAGCCGTCAAAAGTTACTTTTTTATGCTTTCTAACTGAACTTTGCAGCAGACTCATGGGATACTTCGTAATGCCTATGTTTCTGTGGGAGCTTTTGTGTACCTAGTTGACTTTCATATTATTGAAATGACTTTGAATTCCTTCTAGCCAGTCATTTTTTGTAACCCTTTTTATAGATCTATGAACATTGATATTGATAACAAGAAACGAGTTTTGTCTAGAAGTTTTAGAAATTAATTGCAGCCAATTCACAAAGTTGCCTTTTGAAAAGAAAGTTGAAGTCAAGGAAGAGAGAACTATTGAGGAATTGGCCTCAATTTATTTTTACTCCACAATCCGAGTTGGAGAGGAGTTTGACGAGCAATGGTTCGCTCCCAAACGACTCTACAAAAGAAGATTTGGACAAAATCCTCAATGTTGCACCAGGAATTGATACTCGCCTTAAAGAAGAATTTGAAGAGCTTGAAAGAAAAGGGGATGAGGATCCACCACCTCTCGTTTAAAAACCTCTCCCTCCAGGGCTCGGTTATGAATTATTAGACAAGGAAGGTAAGTGCCATGTGATTTTAGATGATAAGCTCTCTCATGAAGAAAGTAAGAAATTGTTAGAAGTACTTGTCAAACAGCACGAAGCTTTTGGATACACTCTTAGCGACATAAAAGGGATAGATCCTTACATAGTAACTCAAAATATACCTATGGTGGAGGATGCTAAACCATGTGTTGATAATCAAAAAAGGTTGAACCCTAAAATGAAAGAGGTAGTAACAAAATAAGTTATATGTATGTTAGAAAGTGGTATTATCTATCCAATTTCAGATAGCAAGTGGGTGAGCCCAACTCATTGTATACCCAGGGAAGGATGTATAACTATAATTAATAATGATAAGGATGAATTAATTCCCGCAAGAACAATAGCATGTTATAAAATGTGTATAGACTTTAGGAAGTTAAACAAGGAAAATATAAAAACTCATAATCAAATACCTCTCATAAATAGCATAATGTAAAGGATGTCTGGTAATTCGCACTTCTGTTTTCTTGATGGTTATTCGGGGTACTCTCAAATCGCTATTCAGCTCGAAGACCAAGAAAACACCAATTTCACCTATCCTTATGGAACCTATGCTTATCGACTAATGCCTTTTGGTTTATGTAACGCAGTTGCTACCTTTCAAGTGTGTGTTTTTGCAATCTTTGACAGATTTGTGGAAAGCTCCATGGAGGTTCTTATGGAAAACTTTGTCCTATATGGAACCGCTTTTGAGCAATGCCTTTATAATCTTAGTAGAGTTTTGTAGCAGTGTAGACATACCAAGAAGGTTCTTAATTGGGAGCAATGCCGATTCATGGTAAGAGAAGGTATAGTTTTGGGGAATAAAGTTTCTGAAAAAGGATTGAAGTTGATGGTTCAAACTTGGCTACTTTAGAAAAATTACCGATTCCGGAAGACATAAAAGGGGTAAAGAACTTTCTTGGGCATGTTGGTTTCTATAAATGTTTTATTAAAGATTTCGCTAAGATAGTTGCTCCTTTCTGAAGGAAATATGCCCTGAGAGGCAATAATAAAGTTGTTATTATGTATTCCTTGTATATGATAGATGTTTATTTTACATGCTATAATTGTATTGATAGGAAACATCAATACATGTGTGTTTAATAAACAAAAAGGGTTCCTAGTCATGCCTCTCTTATAGACTAGCTTGTTGATTAACAAGATGATCAAGGTTTCCTGATCATGGACATTGGATGTTGTTAATAACAAGGTCACACCATTGGTGGAATGATGTGATGAACATTCATCCGAAGTATAGCATTACGATCAAGTCATTGTGTTTATATTGCTATAACATCATACGAAGTAATCTTTATCCTTAGACCATGAGATCATGTTAATTGCTAACACCGGAAGAGTATCTTGATAACATCAAACGTCACACCATAACAGGGTGACTATAAAGATGGGTTCAGTGCTACGAAGGTGTTATGTTGAGGCTCATGGATCAAGAGTGGAATTTGTTAATCCAGATGACGGATAGATATACTCTGGGCCCTCTCGGTGATATCACATTAGGATAGCTTGCAAGCAAGTGATGTGATCACTAGAATGTTATATCACGGGAACGAGAAAAGAGTGCATGTCGGTAACGAGATCAAACTAGGTATGGAGATACCGATGATCGAATCTCGGACATGTAATATATCGAGAGACAAATGGATTTAGTTACAAGCGTTAAAGGTTCTCACGATCACAGGAGTCATCGTTGAATGTGTAGGAGTCAGTACGGATCTCCAGGTCCCGCTTCTGATTATTGATCGGAGAAGGGTCTCGATCATGTCTGCATTATTCGCGAACCGTAGGGTGGCACACTTAAGAGTTACCGGATACCATTTTGGAGCACATATGTTTCAAATGAAAGAATTGCAAAGCGCAGGAATTGTTTCAATAGAAACCGGAAATTGTTTCGGGTGAAATTGCAGAAAGTGGTTCTGCATGTGATATTGAAATATTGCAAGGGGCTATATGTGAATGTTTGTTAATTAAAGTAATTAACAAAATTCTGAATAAATTTAATAAAAGAGTTTTATTAAATGAGAGAGCATTAAATTTGGAGAAACTTAATGCATTTAAAGTGGAGACTTTAAAAGGGAATGTGAAGAGGCATTTTAATGTGGAGGGGTTACCACCACATGAATGGGGGAGGTGAGGGGTCACCCCCCCATGCACTGGCCATGGAGAGAGGGGGCACCCCCCTCCTCCTATAAAAGGCCACCCATTCCCTCCTTCATCCTCACACCTCCTTGTGAAGGATCTCTCTCCCCCTCTAGAATTATTTCCCCATGGTCTCGGATTAGCGAGATACATGTTCCCGGTGGCATTTCGTCTGGAAGGAGGTGCTGCTTTCGCTGGATCGCTGGAGCGAGGAGGTGGAGGTTGTCCGGTGGCTTGAACGTGTGTGCGAGTGCGGATGCGCTGCTGAGTTGCGGCGCTCGGACTTCCTCGCGATCTTGAGATCGGCAAGTGTACGACTACATAAACCACGAGTTCCTACTCGTTAACAAAGCTCGTTGTCTTCGAGGGTAAGTTCTCTATGGATGTATGTCCACCTGTTTGCTTTGTACCTAGTAGATAGATCTTGGCGTGTAGTTCACACCGTAGGAATTTTTTTGTTTTCTATGCTGCGGACCCAACACTTTCGCCCATCTCCTAGATAAATATACCCTTTTGATTTTGATAGAAATTGCATTGATTCCTTCGAACAGTTGAAAAAGGTGCTAGTTTCTGCACCATTTATCCAACAACCAAACTGGGATGAGCCATTTGAAATTATGTGTGATGCTAGTGATTATGCTATTGGGGCTGTTCTAGGGCAGAGAAACAGGTCGAGCCATAACTTCATTCAATATGCTAGTCGAGTTTTTAATGAGGATCAAAGAAATTATGCAACAATCAAAAAAGAATTTTTACCTATGGTTTTTGCTTGTGATAAATTTAGACATTATATTATCAATTCAAAAGTAATAGTTTATACTGATCATCAGGATTTGAGAAACCTTCTATCTAAGAAAGATGCTAAACCCCGCCTAATTAAATGGGTCTTGCTACTCCAAGAATATGACCTGCAAATAGTGGATAAGAGAGTTAAAGACAATCCCGTTGCTGATCATCTATCATGAATGGAAGGTATCATAGGGGATCTCGTTCCCATTAACGAATCTTTGCCAGGGGAATATCTTGTGGTTATAGAGCCTTGGACCCATGGTTCGCAGATTATGCTAACTCCCTTATAAGTAAGTACCTACCAAAAGGAATGGATTACAATCAAAGAAAGAAATTCTTTAATTATTTAAAACATTACTTTTGGGTGATCCTTATTTGTATAGGCACGGTATGGACGAGATAATTAGGAAATGTGTGACTGACCACGAGGTGAGACCTATTCTCAAAGCTTGTCATGATAGTCCTTATGGAGGAAATCATGCTGGTGATCGAACGACAGCTAAAGTCTTGCAATCAGGCTTTTACTGACCTACCCTTGTTATAGGTGCTCATGAATATGTTAGGAATTATGATGCTTGTCAGCGTATGAGTAACATTGGTAAAATACAGGAAATGTCTATGAAATATAATCTAGTAATAGAGCCATTTGATGTTCGGGGAATGGATTTTATGGGACCTTTTGTCCCCTCTAATGGTTATACTCATATTCTTGTTGTTGTTGACTATGTTACTAAGTGGGTAGAAGCTATACCCACTTCTCATGCAGATGCAGCCACTTCCATCAAAATGATCAAGGACATCATCTTTCCTAGGTTTGGAGTACCTCGGTTTTTGATTACTGATGGTGGAACTCATTTTATGAAAGGTAATTTTAGCAAGATACTTCACAAATATGGAGTCGATCATCGAGTAGCTTCACCATATTACCCACAAACCAGTGGACAAGTGGAGTTGTCTAACCGGGAAATTAAGGTCATACTCCAGAAGACAGTGATCAGGTTAAGAAAGGACTTGGCTCTGAAGCTTAATGATGCGTTATGGGCGTATCGCACAGCCTTCAAGAATCCTATGGGAATGACACCATACAATATGGTTTATAGTAAAACTTGTCATCTTCCATTAGAACTTGAGCATAAATCCTATTGGGCTATCAAAACCATGAATTTCGATTTTAAAACTAGTGGGGGAAACGACTCTTAGATATTCATGCCTTGGATGAATTCATAAATGAAGCATATGAAAATGCTAGGATATTTAAGGAAAAGGTAAAGAAATGGCATGATAGAAAGCTAGAGAATAAGGAATTTAAATTCGGAAACAAAGTTTTGCTTTACAACTCTAGGATTAAGATTTTTGTAGGCAAACTAAAATCCATGTGGGAAGGACCTTATGAAATTGAAGAGGCATACCCTTCAGGGGCGGTAAGGTTGAAAATACTACACCCACTTCTTCATCCTAGATTGTCAATGGGCAGCGCTTGAAGCATTATAGAGTTGGGGAAGCTAACACAGTGGAGCTAATCTCCTTAATCTCGGCCGAGGAGTATAGTAAAGTGAGGTAACAATATTTTAAGTTGCTTGATTTTTGCTATTCTGAATTCTTTTGGTTTGTTTTGCCTTGATTTTTGCTTTCCTCTCAACTTTACGACTTTTCTGAACCATTTTCCGACATAGTACGGGTAGGCCATATGGGCAGACGCGCCCGTACCAGTGGTTGTTAAGCGGGCAGAACCCTGCACTCTGTTTCTCGCATTTTGGTACGACCGTACCGTACGGGCAGATGCGCCCATACCAGTGGTCGTTACCTATGTTGTGTTTCCTCGTTTTATCTTATTCATTTAAAAAAGAGATAATAGTCCGCAAGTCACCAGTATGGGCGCACAGTATAGGCGGGACCTTCCCATACCATTACCTGTTACTGACTCCGCCTCTCTTATCTAAGGTTTTTCCCTTTTACTCTACATATTTTCTCTCTTTTACATTGTCTTTCACCATTATATTTCAGATCTCGAGTTCTCTTTCTTCCTTTATAGCCATTACATCTTAGATCTCACTTGATCGCTCAAGGACAATGCAGCCTTTTCATATCAAATAGATCTGGAACAAGAAAGAAGACATTTCTGAAGCACAAGCCAAAGGAAGGGGATCCTAGAAGGATACTTCCTCCTCCTCAACCCATGAGCCTTTGCAAGTGCTTCCACTCCCCAATTAGGAAGATATGTTTCCGTGCAAGTTGGAGATGCTCAGGCACGTGGAACAAAGGAAGAACAAAGGAGAATCCCCACTCAACCCCTATAGGTATAACATTTGCAAATCTTCTCTTAAATCTCCTCCGGGATCCTCTTCTCGAAAAGAAAGAAAAAAGGATGAAATTCGAGAAAAGATCGAGAATCTTGAAAATATTTCCAAAGCTTGTGTCGAAACTATTGGGGAAGGAGTTGGCTCTTACTAGATGATGGGTAAAGACCTTGAAAAGAAGGTCGATGACATCAACAGTAGAGTTAAACTCCCAACCAAGATCATCATGGAAATGGCTGATGACAGGAAGTTGTTAAGCAAAATAATTATAGAATTACATGCTAACATCGTAGAGATGTCCACTCGATTCGCCTGTATTGCTCATGCCTACATCCTCAAGGCGGAACAAGAAGAGGAAGATGATGATTTCTTCACGCCCAAGAAGGAGTAAGCAATCGCAAGGGATTATTTGATCCACCCAGTTTGATCCCAAGTTTGTCAGGATCTATGAGAACCTTGTAATCTATCTTACAGTTTTAGCATGTTTATTTTCTCACACGCATGTTAGGTTTTAATTCTAGAATTTTCATTAGTTGCATCAACTTTGAGCTCCCTTTTGTTCGAGAGAAGATTTATATCCGTTGAGTTTTGAGACTTTATGATATTTGAAGTTATCTTTTTATTCACAATTATTATATTAGATGATTGAACTAGGTTGAGAGTTATGATACTTGTACAACTGTCACGATTTTAGGGACTTCCAAACCAATAAGAGTATTGGTTAAATTATGAGAATAAGAATTTTGGTAGCATAATATAGTCACGAGTTCTAAAAAGCCATGTATGAGTAGTTCCTTTGTTCTTGGGAGATGGATAAACCCTAGCACTATTATGAACTTGCAATAAAGATGATCTATTCTTGTGTCCATATGACTGGCCGGTCTATGATAGATTTATGATTTGTGTTTGATTTCTCTCTTTAGATGGTATGTGTAGTCGACCATATATCATTTGCCTTCGAGACTAAATGGAGGGAGAAATCCTTTGGACGCGTTTAGGAGCATGCCCAGAATAACTTAGTGACACATTGGCGCTGGCTTGTAACCAACACGATCAAAGGAGGATAAAGAGGGACTCCTTATGCTAATTACGATATCCACGGGGAAAGCCTTAATTGTGGTGGTTTGTATGGGTGATTGCTCTTAGACATCGTAGTGGTTATTTAGAGGTGACCTCACTCTTGGCTCAACAAAGTGTCTTCCTATGAGCCATGTAGTGAACATCTTATTATGGAGCTCTCTCCACACATATCATGACACAAGAAGTATGTTATCTTAATTAATAATAATAATATCATGCTAGTGGTGTATCCAACATCCTTGAGAACGTTTTAGCCCTATTGAGTTCAACCACATTTTCACACAACATTGTTACTTTCTTTCTTTTACTCATTTTAATTACTTTTCTGGACACAACCAAAAACCTTTCAAACACCTTTTACTTGATATCAAAGGCATCTTATAAGTATCATTTGGTGGAAAGTGACGAGGGGCATAAAGACCTTAACCAAATAGCTCTTTTTGGGTATGATACTCTTATTTCGAAACTAGCTACAATTGACATGTGCACTTACAGCCATCACTCCCCAACCCGCATCCCGTGAGGACTACCCACTCATAATAATAAGATCGAGAATAAGAATCATTGCTGAAATTCTTAGATTGAAATCAAATATTCTTACAATGGTCGCCAATTTGCAAGATGGTCTCTATTACAAGATATGGGTTATGGCTATGAAGGAGGTAGGAGATGGAGGTGATGAACTATGGTGGTGTGAATCTGCTTCGGTGTGTGATGGATGAGATCTGAATGGCGAATATGTTCTATGGTGGCTGGAGGGTGTGTATCTCCTCAAATGATCTTGCTCCCTTCACATAAGTAGTTATGTTCGACCTAAGGAAGGCATTGGCGTGCAGTACGGGTGGACGGTACAGGAGGGTTGCGACTATACCAATGCTCGTTACACCTCCTAGAAATTATTTTTCTCCCTAGTTGACTTGGTTGTGTTGGCAATGACATATTCTTTAGTAATTTCTCCTGATTTTGCCATAAAAGCATGATTATCTACATATCACAAATTAAGAGAAGGACTTGCACATGTTTGCAATAATTAGTCATTAGTAGAAAGGCTAGAGAGATATTTAGTCAATTTCTTGACTTAAAATAAGATTTAAACACGGATAAAGATGGCTATTTACACAGCCATCATTGCACCTTCACTACGCAGGCCTCGCCAACTTGAGGAAGTCCCCGAGATAAGGCCTCTGCAGGGCCGAGATGTAGCACGTAGTGGAGACGTCACATTCCTCGCTACCAAGCAGCACCTTTTATCCCTTGCCAACTCTGGTGACTATCGGAGTGGCCACCTTGGCTACCCCATGTATCTTAATTTCATCCTAGACTCCTCCACATCGCCCCATTGGAGACCATGGAGGTCACCAAGGGAAGCAACTACCTTCGGCGAAGGGAGGGGACCCGCATGAGCCACTAGTGCATGGGGAGGGCTCAAAGGTTGGGGCAGGGTAGCGGAGGTAGGCCATCAACGCAGAGCGGGACGGAGGGTGGGAGGATCTAGGCGCTCACCAGAGTATGGTGCGCCCCCTCCTGGATGAGTTCACCGCACCAGATGTCACGGGCGTCGGTGACAACCTCCGCCTCATTGAGGAGCACCAGGTGGCGAGCGCTATGGCGGTGGAGGAGGAAGGATGGGACCGAGCCAGTGGAGGACCCTGGAAAGATGGATGCACATGAGGCGTTCCATCAAAGGGACGGTGCCGTGTCCCCCGGGGGTCAGGAGGACATGGCGCAGGTGAGGAGCACAGCGGTGAGGCATCCCCTCAGTGGTAGGGCAGACAACTGCCAGCACAGTAGGATTCAAATTTAAATCGCCAGCATGCATCTCAGTCCATACTGTCCTCTCAGTTCCTGCTTGCGGTGTTTGGTGAGACAGAACATCCCCAATTCTTAGTCCTTTCCTGTTCAGAAAATTATATTCCATACGCCTTTTTTGTGTTGTTTGTTTAGCTTGTAGAACTAGAAATCAAGGAAATTTTTCTTATGACCTTCAACGAGTCCAATCTAAGAGAATTTTGATTCGAGGGGATTTGGGGGAGGGAGCGAAGAACACACGAGGGAAATGAAAGATATAAATGCACACCACACCCAAATCAGTTTGCTCCCGCTAGCCCGAACCACCAACCCAATAGAATCCACTTGGAAGAGACACAAAGATAGATATCCAAGTACAAAAGATTAACAAGGAGCGGCTAGAATCTTCTTGTAAAGAGATTCCAAGGCAATAGAGATCATAAGATATAAAGAGCGCTCATACAAGGATAGGTTGTGGTCATCTCAAATATTAGATCTAAGAGGCCTTATACCCACATGGGTCTTCTCCACAAGGGGAGGACATGGAGCCACAACTCTATATCTTCATCATATCTTATCTAGGGTTTACATATGGAGGTGGGGTATATATAGGCTAGCCACTTAAACAACGGGTATTTTAGGCATAAAGGGGAGTTTGGGGCATTCCATGGGCTAAGGCCTAGTACTTATGTGCGCATGCACTCGGTTGACTGGTAATACCGGCCCTCGGGTCCGGTAGTACCGGGCTAGCCTCTCTCGGAGCGGTAGCACCGAGCTTCATGGGGGCGTGCGACCTCCAGGTCTAGGAGTACTAGCATCAGGGCCGGTAGTACAGGTGATGAGCGGTAGCTCCTGGTTTTGGTACCAGCCAGTACTGAACTGGTTGGTGTAACTCGGTAGGTTGGGATGGTAGTACCGGTTGTTCGAGCGGTAGTACGGCGGAAACTACCTTCTTGCTTATCCTCTTCCATGCTTCTTTCTTGGGTGTCTTGGTTCCTTGGCCATATGTTGTAGCTCCTCTTGGAATCATGATTGAGGGCAGCGGCCTAGGCATGAGTCACGCACTTGGCTCAAGTAGGATCCCATTCACATGAGGACTAAAGGAGCACAAGAGATGGAAGGAATTCACCTTAGTAGGGATGGTTGGTGTAACATGATGTGCTCTAATGGTGATTGCCATATGTTGGGCTGCATCATCTTTCCCCTCTTGAAAAAGAGGCGACCTCGATGATGTTCCGTCATCACCTTATAAGGAGGGAGATTTACCCGTTATGTCTTGGGGGATGCTCTCTAGATCTCATTTTGTACTCTCACTCAATCAAGGTTGACATTGGAGCGTGGGTACCTATGCACAACATAGAAAAAAGAAAGAATGTGTGTGAATGGTACATAAACACATCCTCCATCATGATGCATCTTATCATGTGCACATCACGATTAGTGGGAAGCAACATATTATAGAAAGCATGGTGATTATGTGAGCAAAAGGTGGGAACACGCTTATCATGGTGAGTATCAAAATTTCAAAAAGGTGAGAAAGCTACGAGGCAATCTCAATATGAATCATATGATCATTATTGCAAGCAACACGTGTGAAATAGCAATTGCTCAACATACTAGATGACCCGGTGTGCCACCGGCCGAGTCCGAAAACAAGATAGTATTTTATCCATAGATTTAATCATTTCAAACTGAACCGTGCCAAATTGCATGGAACTATGAATCACACAAATGCGGACTCCATGTATGGTGGATCCATATGTCACTGACATAGGGTCAATTGACCTTGGGAGTCCTAAGCTAGCTAACTTCTGCTCAGCTTAGCATAAGTAGCATCATAGCACTATTCTTACTGCGAGGGTAAATATATGGAAGGAACCCAATTTTTGTTGCATGATAGTAGAATCCATTCGAGTAGATATATCGATCTTGTGAAAAGGGTGAGCGGAAAATAAGAATAATTTATGTAGATTTAAATTTATCGGCTCTTGGTTCCAAATAAACTTCTTATTATGAATTTGCCCAAACTCTCTTTAGCCTAATTCATAATGTCCTGCAAAAGAACCTAATTCGCAATTGTGCTCAAAGTCTGCCAGTGCATCGTGGTAGGGGCTTGTTACTTCGTGGCCCCAAAGTTGGTGTGCGAGTGCATCACAGGGTCCAAATTGCTTGTAATTGCCGGGTTTTGCAAAGTTGGGATGCCAACTACTGAAAGGGCCCATTTCAAGGAAAACTCATCCCACCCCTACAAAATTCAAACATTTTGTCAACTGCCCTGTGAAGTAGACGGTAGGGACCATTATGTCAGTACTCTATCCGTGACGCGAGCACCAACGCGGCAACCATGTGGGAAAAACGAGGAACTAAGGGCCTTATTGTGTTGACCAAATTCACATATTCCTCCCTCCTTCGCATGAAGCCTAGCACCGGTTGCAGTGAAATCCACCCTCCAAACAGAACGATCCCTTGGGACATTTGCCTTCCAGTGCCAAGTTGCTGCACCCACTCGCTAATCCCGATTTCCATTGCTGCATGTCGTGCCCGTCGTTGTGATGCTCTATCCCATCTCTGCTGCCGGACGAGCTGAGCAGCATAGAGGATGGCAGATCCTACTACCAAATAAGGAGAAGTTCTTCCTATATGGGGGTGAGATATGATACGTCCATAACGTATCTATAATTTTTGATGGTTTTATGCTAATAATATGCTTTTGACACTCCTTTTTGTATAAAGTTTATGATTAATTTGGACTAACCTACTAATAGTTGCAAAAGTGCACAATTTTCTTGTTTTACACTTTGATATGTAGGAATTAACAAGAATACAAGTGGAAACCTTGTTGGAGTCAAATTGGGATTTTTCCAGAAATCTGTCTCAGAACTCTTTTTGACGATGGTCATGTTTCGGGTCAAAGATAGCGTCAAACGGAAAACTCTTCAACTACAAAGTTGTTGGAAATTTCGCGACAAACATTCTGGACATAAAATTTAGCTGATTCCGAGTCCGTACGGGCCCGCTAGGCCCGATTTACTGCAGCCCAAGATGGGGTGACGGGAATCCGAGAAGCTATATAAAAGGAGGAAATCTAATTCGCCCAGAGCACCTCCACCCACAAATTTGCAGCCGCCAAAGCCACGTTTTTGTCTCCCCCATGGATCCCATCTCCATGGGGGAGGGCTCCCAAGAAGCCATGAAGGAAGGGGGCTAAGGGGCGGTGCTCCCCCATGATACCGGTGGCGGGGAAGGAGTCCTGCGCGCCGCCGTCGGCGCTGCCGCCGCCCTATTCACCATCTTCACCGCCATCTCCATCACCTAATCCTCCTAGTATGCAGTGGTTTATCCTCCCACACACCTCTGTACCGTCCTTTGTAAACATGGTGTTTGATGCTATAAGTTATAATCCTATGATCCATGTCATGTTTGTGTAGTTTCTTTGTTCTTAGATTGAATGGTTGAACGTCTTTGGTTCATTAGAGTTGTATGTTGATATGGTACAGTATTTTGGTGTCCATTATATTTGTGCGCGCGTGGATTAAACATCATAGGGTTTGTAGTATGTGTAAAAGGAAGGGGGAGTTCTGCCGGAGTGACAGAAACCTGAGGACGCGAACCGGAACATTGCACGTATGCGAGTAAGAGGACCATTCAACTTAAGGCTATGGTTGGGGAAACCTTAATGCATTGTTAGTACTTGCGGATGTTTGCTAACAATCTAATCATATAGTACATGTAATTCCAAGTAGTGAAGTGCATGTATATTTAGCCTCTCCCACATAGAAAACTGCATCGAAGACAATGAACCTGATCTATTCGCTATTTAAACTTGGACAAAGCCACCACAATTACCACCACTATTCTACACTCATGGTTCTATTAGTTTAGTGTATTTTATTGCTGCAGCAACCATCTTTACTTTCTTGTTATTTATTATCATGCAAAGCTATCTCTATTACTCGTATTGTTGCTCTAGTTTTATTTCCTAGATAATGCAAACGTTTAGTATGTGTAGAGTTGTATCAGTGGTTGATAGAACTTAAGAGAATATTTATCCTACCTTTAGCTTCTTGTTGGGTTCGACACTCTTACTTATCAAAAAGGCTACACACGATCCCCTATACTTGTGGGTTATCAAGATACTCGAAGCACAGCTGTTGTGGAAACTTCTCCTGGTTGTTAATGTGGCATGGTAGCAACTGCTTATATTGTAGCTTCCATTAGTTGTGGCCCTGCCTGTCCACCAGGTATTGTAGCTCTTGGTGCTAAGGGCTCGGTCGATGCACCCCCGTCCCCTTTGTCATTGTTGATTGCGATGAGGAGGACGAAGGCGATGAAGCAATTCAGAACACCATTGAAGCCTCCTTGGCAAAGGGTAAGTCACATGCGGGAGTGGATGTTGTTGGGAAGGCAAGACAGAGTCACAAATCGAGGTGGACTCTGACAACAGTGACGTGATCTGGGTTTAGATGTTGTTTAGGTTGGTTACAATTTTAGTTGTGTTTTGTACAGGTACAATTATTGTAATGGATTTGGTGAGCTATAACGAGAGATATGGATAGTTCCGTTAAGTGCAATAACAGGGTGTACGTGCTTCCACTTAATAATTGTGTCTGTGCCATTTGCATGTAGCAGAATTCATGTAGATTATGTTTAAACAAACGACCAAAGTTAGATTACAACCATCAGACAAAACAAAAAATGAAGGGCTAAGACAGAGGAATCGACGACCAATTTTTTCTCCCAGGACTCCCAGATACAGCTACTAGTTCAGACCACTTGGTCAACAAATACTATTACAATTAAAAATTACAGAACTCTAGCTAAATAGAACTATTTATCAAACATATCCTTGATCTTCCTAATCTTAGCCCGATGGACATCTTCCTGCGAGCTAAGGGTTTGAATCGTGTATGCCATTCTTTTAGCATCCTCCTTGTAAATCTTTAATTGTTTCTCTACATTCATCCTCATACACTTGTCCATATGCATAGTTGTAGCCTGGTGTACTTTCGCCTGGTAAATCCTTGATTTAGTCAGATCTTGCTCTGCTTTAGCCTTCAGGACCAGCGCCACGTCCCTCTCCTCCTCAACTTTTCTAACCTTGTCTTGCACCCTCCTGAGATCACGATGAAGCTTGTATGTGTCGCCATGGTCCAATAACCTCATCTCAACACTCTCAATAGTTGAGCTAATTATGCCTTCTTTCAACTCAATAGTTCTATCCCATAGTTTTTATAGTGATTTCTGCACTGATTTGGGCCACTCTGGATCTACCCATTTGACAACACCGCAATTTTTGCATGACAACTTTGCACCCTGCTCTTGACACCCTCAAACCTTCCTGTCTGTGTTGCGTCCTTCGAACGCTACAAATTTAGTAGACACATCTCCATGTTTATAAGGGGGAGGATTGTCTCCCTCTGCTAAATCGTGATACTCAGAGTCGTATAACATCTCGACAGCCTAACACATCAGACGTGCATTAGTAATTAGAGTAGATCTAGATCAAAATAGATAAATAAACACATATGTAATAGATGAGACGACTCACATTCCTTTCATTGTCATTGTCATCTCGACACATTTCCTCACCGTCTCCCCGTGAACCCATGGCGAAAGGGGGGTGGGGGACTAGGGTGGCTACGGGAGAGATCGCTGGAGGTGACGTCCGCTTGCATATATGGTAGGATGGAAGAGAAGTTGGGATAGTGGATTCGAGGGGAAGGAAGAGAAGTAAATGAGACATACGAACATATCTAACATCTTCGGTACAGGGCCCATGGAACATGTGACACTAGCAGGTGGGAGAATGCGCTATTGCTAGTTTGTCCAGAGTAAGCGGATAAGTAAGCATGGCCAATCATGTCGCAGAACAGCCTACTTGCGGATCCCTCTTACGAAGAACCATCCAAATCGTCCAAGCTCCCCGATCGAACGATATGTAACAATCGGGATGCATAACAAGTGTCTTCGCAGGGGCGGGCCTTCTAGAATACTCGATCTAACAACCACCATTGGGCGCTAAGGTTATGATCAAATCTTGCACCTCCAGTGGATGTGGTGATGCAACTTCTGTCACACTGGTGCACCATTCCATGTGGCAGTTGCATTCCAATGTGTTTTGGGGCCTTTTGACACATGGTTTGACACATGGAGTCTCTGGAATCATTGCATGTGTTCTTTTCCGAATCACCTTCATCCACATGAGCACACATACTCCAGTGGATGTGGTGATGCAACTTCTGTCACACTAGTGCACCATTCCAGGTGGTCGTTGCATTCCAATGTGTTTTGGGGCCTTTTGACACATGGTTTGACACAAGGAGTCTCTGGAGTCATTGGATGTGTTCTTTTCCAAACCACCTTGATCCACATGGGCACACACACTCCAGTGGATGTGGTGATGCAACTTCTGTCACACTGGTATATTTGAATTGCAAATAATTTGATGTAGGACAAGATGTATTTCATTGTATAAAACACACATTTTCCATTTTTAAATCTGTTTTTATTTTGTATTTGAATCCCTTTGTCTGTTTTGCCCTTGACTTTTTGATAGTACTTAGTTTTCCCTCTCTCGTAGTCACAAACTCTCACAAAATCCCAAACATCTCCTCACTTTGGCTACTATGCCTTGATTGGTTGACGCAGTTGTCACGCGGATCATGCGCACCAACCATTGATCCTATGTGATCCAACATGGATCGTTGCACGCGTCGTGCCCTTCAGAGCAAGTACAATAGGGTATAGTCAGCTGGCTATAAGAGATAAAATAGTATAGTTTGTGTGAGGTGGAGGAGAGAGAATAGGAGAAAGAATGTAAGCGGGTTATAAGTTAAGAGCCAGATCTATCACATGCTCCTAGGCACTTTATGAGAGTGACATGTGGGCCACGTATTGATTAAGTAGTACACTTTTGTAGCCAACTATTGTATATATTGGCTATAGAGCTGGCTATAGATGACATTTCACTTCCTTATAGCCAACAACCGGCTATATTATCTGTGGCATCCCGCTAAAACCACTACTAGAAAATCGTGGTGTTTTTGTGCATTGCATCATCATGACCGCATGCTCATGTCATCATGCCACATTGCATGAACATATGATTAAATTGTTACATTCAAATTATCTCATTTGTATTTTTGTTCTTGATATTTGTATTTGATATTTGTGTTTGCCTCTCTCTATATATATATTTCCCCTGTCTATATTCTCTCTCTAGTGGTGCCATGTGTGTTGGAACCATAATGTCCAATTGCATTTTTTTGAGTCTTGCTAGTTTATATTTTGTCAAATGTCCAAGTGGAGTTGAGGGCATATCTCTTTTAATCGTTTCTCTCTACTAACATGATATGACCTCTTATCACTTGATCTTGTTCCTTTTCCACCATGCATGGATATATGGGCTCTATTTATTTTTGAATGTTTTAATTCATGCCCATGTATAATTATGTGTGGATCCATCCCAATATGTTATCCATGATCTGGCTATATTCTGGTACAATCCTATCTACTCTCTAGCTTCAAGTTTTCCTAGATAACCTATCTAAACTAAACTAGCTAAATAATCATAGCTAGCTAGTTATCTAATCCTATCCGTGTGTGTCAAAACCCACACATACACACACCATCTATTCAAATATAGTCCAAATCTAACACTGACCAGATGTGCCTACACACGCTCACACTTCTACTCCCTGACGTGGTGTACACATACACCTACACACACATTTTCTTTTATATCTATCTACCACTTGTGGCCATCAGTGCCATCGATCAGGACAGCTGAATTCCTATGTGTGGTCACACCTGGTACACCCCACCTCCTCTCCCTCTTGATCTGACTCGACCGAAGCTGGTGGACACCGAGCAACGTGCGCTGCACTGTTTTTCTCCTCGACCACTCACGTGCGTGATCGCCACTGAGCCCATGCCTTTGTTGTGCTTCCTCCATGTGCTTAAGGCAACACTAGCTGGGCACACCATCCCTATCCTCCCACCATCCCTAGATCTCGATCCGGAGGACACCTACCCCTTCCCCACGAAAACCTTCTCGCCGCCGCCGTGTACGTCCGCTCGGTGAACTTGCCATGCCGATGAACCACGTTGTCTGGTAACAGTGCCCGTGCTGAAGGCTTAGCAGCCACTTCCGCATCCATCGGCTGCATGGAGCGAGGAGGAGGGGGCTCGCCTGCGACGGCACCATCCTCGCTTCCCCTGTGCACACGGTCGGCACCGTCGGCGTCCTCTTCATCACGCCGCCGTCCTCCACCTCTTCAGCAAGCGTTGCTCGTCGAGGAGCACGCTGTGTTTTGGTTCTTCGCGGATTAGGCCGTTGAGTGGATGCGAGTATCGACAAGTTCTTCGGATATGAACCTTCGACAATGTTTCCCAGGCGAGCATTCTCCCTCTTTCTACCTATTTTGCATTTATAGTCTTTATTTCCTCCTGTTGATCTATTACTATCCGTGTTGCGATGCTTTAGTTTCCGTGCACCATTTATACTCCTTGCAGCCTCTATATTGCCATGGACACATCCTATTACCTGTTGTTTGATAGATAGTCAGCCTTGCGAGTCATAGTTGCTTGCTTATGTGCTGCTTCGCGTCGTTGTCATTTCACCGTTGACGGCAAGTTGACACATGATAAATGGTGGAGATGCTTATTGGTGGAGATGATCATGACTTTAATTACAACCATTAAAATGCTAGATATAACTAATGCAGAGGCATCGGTGAGCAATAGATGTTATTTGGTTCTTCCACGCTCACTTGTGTCCCGTAGGACCCCGAGTACTTGATACCTGTTCCTTGATTTTTCGCACTATCCACATCTGGGAGGCCTTATGGACCCCCCTGAGCCAGAGCTTGATTCATTTCTATTTCTTGGGGCCACAAAGTAGTTTGGGGCTTTATTACTATCCTGTACTTATGCCATGCTTTACTGCCTTATTTAAGATTGTGCGTGGAGCACCTGTACTGTTTTGGATCGGGCCATGTTTTCGCGGTATCGACAAGCCCAGTCACACTTTCGGGTTCCCAGTCGTTTATAGCCGTCGTCGCAAACCCTGGGTCCATTCCGGAGCCGGCCAACTTCGTTGCGGGTAGCTTAGTGGGGTGGCCCCCTGAAATATTTTATGAATCCTGTGATCGCTTTGTCATGAATGCCTCGTTGGGTTTTGAGTTGGTTTTTCCGAGGTTGATCGAGTGTGTGTTGCTATTTGTACACCCCTGTAGGGTAAAACTTTCTGAAAGCCGTGTTCGCGGTTATGGATGACTTGGAGCATAGTATCTCGATCATAGACAAGCATAACTAAAGTAGTGCTATAAATTTGACTTAATATGTGACTAGTAATCAACTCAAGTATAACGGAATGGATATTAAAAATGCCAACAGTTGGTGGATCTGGGTTGTGTTGTGACATGCTATACCTGCCTAGTAAGTATTGCAACTCCAATGGAATGTGATAAAAGTGCCAAGAACTGCTGGGTTTTGGGATTCCTCGGGACAATTATATCTGACTAGTAAATGTTCCAACTACAACGGAATGTTAACTAAAACTGCCCACTACTTATGCTATCAGGATGACTCATGCTATCTATATCTGATTAATAATTGCTGCAACTATAACGGAATGAGTAAAATTGCCAACTGTGTGAGTTCCTCGGTCCGACTTCCTCGTTCGGTCTCGAGGGGGAAATACCAGGATGGGTTTGTCCGGTGTTAGCTTCAGGTTGGATATGGATAGGTCTCTCTTATCCCTCTCTGATAACCGCCAGTTGTATCGAGTCTCTATAGGTTGTTTAGTGCTGCTACGCTGCCACTTCAGTCCACCATACCTATGTAGGCGAGAGCCGCCGAATTCTAGCCTCGCCGTGTACTGGCCTCAGTACTGACGCTCCTCTTTTTCCTCTGCCCTTTGTCGGCACCCCTTTTGTTTTAGTAGGTTTGAGATCGACGTCGTTAGCAGGGTTACCCTTCCGGCTTGGCCTGGGCAGGGTTATGGACGCCATTGGTTATTCTTCAGGGCTCTTAGCCCAATTTGCATCTTGTCCGTACTCGGACGCTGTATCGTTTTCAAGGTGATTTGGATCTTTGTATTGTATATCTGTATTCTTGACTCATTGAGTCACTATTATATATATATATATATCTGTTCTGTGGGTCCCATCGAGGACTGTTGTGTAATGGTATTACTTCGTTTTCCACCCGCATGAAAGTGTCTGGTGGGCGTCCTTGAATCGTTTCTATGCGGGTTTGGCGGAAAGGGCTAAAACTTGCATAGGGCAGATTTGAGGGTGTTACATTATTGAACTTGCTCTCACACCACAACGTGACAATGCACGGATTTCCACTTGCCATCTGGCCTAGGGACCCCGCCCCTGTTTTGTCTGTTGGGGTTTTAAGGACCACGTCTCTACTAGCGACACTTCTACGAGAATGAACACTCAGTCATACATTAAATAATTCATCGAGTGGTCATGTCATGTTTAGTCTCATCTAAAAAGCCAACTACTCTACAACATATGCACACGGCAATGGGCGCTGCAATTTATTGTCACTAGATTTTACTAAGGCATATCCATTTTAAATGAAGCGCGCCTGCAATCTTACTTCCAACTGGGCCCCACTGCACAAACCTTCCACGCGTCAGCCGAAGGCCAAAGAGTTGCCTACCGCGCCACCAATTGGGATTGGGCCTCGAGGAGGGGGTCCCTCGGGGAGACCTAATGTCCTCGCCTTTAAAACCCATTCATCTTCATTATGTCCCTCGCACGCATCCACACCTCCCTTTGCCCGATCTAGCAAAACCCCACAAATCTCACCATACAGGCACCAACCTTCTCCATTACATTTCCCCTTTTATTTATTTTTATCATCCATTTTATGGCTATGTCAACATTCGTACTTAGAAATTGTGTATGTGACCTTTGCATGCGGCAGAATCCAGTAATGCCATGCATGGCATGGGTTTATTACTAAATATAGCTACCTGAGCTTGTGGTGGGACCCACAAGACAAGATGCATGTATCAACAAATGGGCACGAACTAAGGACACAGTCATAAAATACGATGCTAGCCAACTCGGCACCTCATGATTGGTTGTAGTGGCACATACATAATTCCTCATCCCCAACTCAAACAACTGATCCCCTCCTCAATCCATCCCCTCCCGAATCCATCCATTCCGGATCCCACCACCTCCATTAGTTTCTTATGGTTTCCTAGGTGGTAGGTCACATAAAAATACTCCATTAGTAGGTGCCACTATGTTTTGATCCTTTTTTGAATTAGTTGTGTATAAAATGACCCAATTAGCCACTAAACCCCATTCATTGACTATGTGTTGACCAGCCACTTGAGGGTAAAACTGAGTATATTGCACTAGCCAGGCTTAGTACCCGAGGGTAAAAGTGAGTGCAACTAACGTGCCATTGTTACTCTTGAGGGGATAAATGAGTATACCTAACACGCCAGGGTTAGACTTGAGGGGGGAAATGTGACTTACCGTATGCATGTCGTGGTGCACGGTGCAATATCGTACGTGGTGCAACGAAATGTCCCTTCTCTTAACCTTTATTATAGAGCCCCTATCCCTCTCCGCCTACCCACTCTCACTCTCCCTCACTCATGCAACCGTCTCGACTATCCCATCACCTTTTGCAAACTCCAAAGAAAACCCCAATCACGCCAGCGATGGAGAAGGAGGATGCGGTCGCCATCGTCGCCTCCAAGGACGCCAGCAAGGAGGCCCCGTCTCTGTCTAGGCCCCCATCGAGGCCTCTAAGGAAGCCAGTGTCCCTGTCCAGGCCCTCATCCCTGCTTCCGACATATCCACCGATGAGGAGGCCCTGCCGGTCATGGGCAGATCCCGCTCGATTGGGACCCCTACAAGGTGGAGGATTACATATGTCTCGAGAACCCCTACGACACCAGCATCATCGATGCATGGTAGGCGGTAACTAGGGTGTTCTCCCCTTCCCTTGTTCTTCTCCCATTCCCATCGTTGGATGCTAGATCTTGTGTTATTAGGGTTCGACTATTTGCCTTCCAATCATTGGATGCTAGATCGATCTTCTTACATCATCTAATCCTCTTGTGTTGGATGCTAGATTGATCTGATGTTTCGATGAATCCACATGTTCACATTTTCAATGCTATTTTATTTGTGCTTCGAGTTGTAGTTAAGGGATTTCATAGTTAATACTAGCACCGATTTTTAGTTGGAATCCGTATTTGATTTTGTTTGAGATTTGGGGATTGGGGAATTTAACACACTCGCTTAATTTATGCAAATAATCATGGGATCTTAATCGGTTAATTTATGCAAATAATCAATCCCGATAATCAAGGGATCTCAATCTTGTCCTTATTATCATGCACGATACTATTTTGTTCCAACAGGTGCACAACAGCGACGTCTGCGGCGACGACGAGTCTAGGCACACCAAGACTTGTTAGGTGCTGAGGAGGTTGTAGTCCGGCCAGTACAATGCCTACTTTGCTAGCAGCGTCTACATGTGCCCCTTCTGCATGAGTAAACTCGCTTCCACCAACTTCAACTGCCTCGTGAGGAATGTAGAGGGCTTGAGCTCCTGCAACCCTAATGTCAGCGCGACCATGAACATCAATGCCTTCTTCGCTCTCCACATGGCGCTCGACATTATTCAACTCCGCCTAGCAAGTGGCCACCATAGAGAGTCGCATGCCTCCGATCAAGCTCATGGTGCCCAAAATTAAGGGACTGGGCAGCAAGAAGTGGAGGAAGCGCCAGAGGGAGGAGGCGGAGGCCATGAGGGGTTGGATGTGTGTGTTGTTGCTACTGTAAAGAAGCTTCTTTTGTTTTTATATGTTGTGTGTTGGCTGCTGAGCAGCGAATGTATAGAACCTCGTTAAGTACCCTACTATTTATTGCTATATCCTACATTAGCTGTTGTGCGCGGCTTATCTACATGTGTTTTGTTTTCTAAATGTATGTATTTTGCTGGTGTGATTTGCTGCTCTAGATTTGCTACCAGATCGGGCAAAAATAAGGGCCAAAAGGAACGAATGATGGAAGAGAGAGGCTTCTCTAGATTTGCTACCAATTTGGGAAAAAAGAAACATAATTGTTAGCGAGAGAGGAAAAAGGCGCTCTGATAACTACCAATTAACGATCAAAAAAAGAAATTATCCAATTTAGGCGAGAAGAGATAGAGCCCACTGATGGCCCAAATATATCGAGCTCGTTGGGGAACCCCAAGAGGAAGGTATGATGAGCACAGCAGCAAGTTTTCCCTCAGTAAGAAACCAAGGTTATCAATCCAGTAGGAGCAAGGAAACACCCCAAAGGTGTAGCTAACTGAACGTTGGCAGGGCGCACTACCAGTGCCAGCAGCAACGTGGAGACCTGCATAACACAACCACAGAACTTTTCCCCCAACTTACGCTGAGGTTGTCAATCTCACCGGTTTTGCTGAAAACAAAGGATTAAACGTATCGAATGGAAGGAAGTAATAGTTTGCAGAAAGTAAACACAAAGCAGTAAACAGTTTATAGATTGTATGTAAAAAGAAAGAACCGGGGTCCATAGTTCACTAGAGGTGGCTCTCCTTAAGATAGATAACATGCTGGGTGAACAAATTACAGCGGGGCAATTGACAAACATCGAGAATACAAGCATATACTAATCATCTTGACTCCTTTGAGACTTGATTGGGCATTACAACATTATACATAGACCGCCATCCAACTGCATCTATGACTAACAATCCACCTTCAGGTTATCATCCGAACCCCCTCCAGTATTAAGTTGCAAGCAATAGATTATTGCTTTACGAATTGCGTGTAAAGTAAACAATACAATTGTTCTATGAACAAAGGATTGTTGTTTTCTCCCTAGTAGCAACAGCACATCTAGTACCTTAGAGATTTCTGTCACTTCCCCAGATTACTAGAGGCATGAACCCACTATCGAGCATAAATACTAACTCTTGGAGTTGCTAGCATCTACTTGGCCAAGATAGCTACTAACAACGGAAAGCATGCAAGATCACAAATAACAAAGACATGATACAATCAATAATCAATCTGAAATAGCATCTCAATATCCATCGGATCCCCGCAAACACAACATGTATGGATTACAAATAGATGATCTTGATCATGAACAGAGCTCACAAGATCTAGACATAAAAGCACAAAGGAGGAGAGCCAGCCATCTAGCTACTACATGGACCCATAGTCCAGAGATGAACTACTCACGCATCACACCGGAGGCTTGCATGATGATGAAGAAGGCCTCCAGGGTGAATTCCCCTCTCCAGCAGGGTGCCGGGAAGAGCTTCAGATCCCTCCCGATCTAGGGATGGACATGACGGCGGGTACAGACTCTTTCGTGGATTTTTGATCGAGTACTTAGGGTTTTGGTATCGGAGGCAATATATAGGCGGAAGGAGAGGCCGAGGGGGTGCTCAGGTCGGCTAGACCACCCCCTGGCGCGGGCCAGGCCTGGCCACGCAGCCAGGTGGTGTGGCCAGGGCCCAGCCCTTCTCCGTCTCGTATTCTGACTTCCTGGAACCAAAAACAACAGAAAACAGGCAGCTGGCACTGTGGCTCTTGTCAATAGGTTAGTCCAAGAAATCATATGAAAAGTACTCCAAAGTGTGGACAAAACACAAGAAAGTAGATAAAACCAAGCATGGAACATCAAAAATTATAGATGCATTTGCAATGTATCAACATCCCCAAGCATAACTCCTGCTCGTCCTCGAGTAGGTAAGTGATAAAAAGAAAGAATAATTTTTGAGGTGACATGCACCATCATAAACTTGATCAAAGTATTTGTAAAACATTCAAAGCTGGGATCATAGTACTTCAATCATAACATGAAAGACAAAGTTCTAGCAATAAGACAAAGCAACTATGTTGCAACATGAAAAGGCACAAACAAAATATTCATGAATAACAATGCTTTGCAAGACGTTTGTTTGTTTCACATAAAGAAAACATAGCATAATAGTATTCAGCTTGTCCCTCATAGAGTAGCAAATATAAATGCATAGGACACCTTCAAAGTTCATAAGAGTGACTAGATACAAATAGTTTAAAGCCAGCAATATCAAGGTATGCATCAATCAAATAGTCTTGGGAAAATGCACATAGAACTAAGAATGGCCACTATGCTCTCAAAGTAGGTGCATAAAGGTAGAAGGTGGAGACTCAATATAATGGTGGAAGAAAGGGCCTTCATAGAAGGAAGTAGGGATTCAAGTCTCATAAAGAGCTTCCAAAAATTATGGTACTTATAGCTTTCAGCTCCCATTGCCCCTTTCATAAGCATCTTGAAGGTGATTAAGGTTAAAGTGAGACAACTAAGAGGATATGCTTGACAAGTTATAAACCAAAATCTCATGCCCCTTACTTACGAAGACCGAACCTCATGCTACTCAACTTTAGTCACAAGTAAGCTCTTGTCATTGTAAGTACATATGTATCATAAAGAACCGCCAACGGGGTACCACTTGCACATGATACAGGAGCTATCCCATAATCAAAATGACAAGGCAAGCAGACAATGAGCATCTCAGCGATCTTTTTATTTGCTATTTGCATAGGTTTTTATTGAGGATGTTTCATAGAGTGCTCATTATGGTTATGTTGCAAGTTTCCACCATGATTAGGCATGGCTTAGGCTAGCAGCCTAGGCATTTCTCTAACACACATACAAACTCCATGATCTTACAAGTTCCACTTTTATTTCACACCGTCGGGATCCATAAGCAAAAGAACATGATATCAACGGCGTACAAAGTAAAGGTGCAATGTTGAAAGCGTTCCCCATGATACATGGTTCTGCTAATTTCAACTTATAAAGCACAAGCATATACGCAACAAAGAAGGACCCAATGGTTCAGGTTTATTAAATGCAAAAAGGTAAAGTGTGCCATCAAGTTTGTGAGAGCTTTAATCACTAGTTTTCTCATAACAAGTTTAATTTGGAAGGTAAACAAAAACATGAATATACTTGGAATAGCATATGCTAGTAGGTAGGTATGGTGGACTCTTTGGAATAACTTGGTTTAAGGAGTTGGATGCATGAGTGGAACTCATACTTGGTTGCGGAGGCTAGCAAAAGACTAGGAGCGACAAACTAAGAGAGCAATAATGGCCATAATCATGCAAAGCGACAAAACATCATTGATCAAAGCATAAAGTGATACTACAAGTTGAAAACTAAAGGATCATAAAGGCTATGGTGACTTGAGATAGTCATAACATGGTGTGAGCATGTGCCAAGTCAACCCAAATAAAGCATCAAAGGAGAATACCATTACACTATGCTTTAATATGCTAAAACAACGCATGATTCATCCAAGGAACATTAAGCAATCTCAATTGTTTATAACAAGTCAAGAATACTAAGCATAAAGCCAAAACAATATCAAGCATGGCATGACAAAGCATAGGCCACAGTCAAAAACAAACTCTCTTTACCACTTAAGCATGAACTTTCCTACTCTTTTCCAAACCAAACCAAACTATTTGAAAACCAATGTATGAAAGAGGGGGTACAACCAATTTATTCAGCAAACAAAGCAAATGAAAAAACAAAACAAAAACGAAAAAGAAGACGCTCCAAGAACAACACAACTGTGCATGAAACAATAAAAATGTTTGGAAGAAACCTGGGATTTTTATTGATGAAGAGGGGGATGCCTTGGGAATTCCCAAGCTTTTATGCTTGTATTTCTTGGATATTTCTTGGGGTGATACGCGTGGCATCCCCAAGCTTAAGCTTTAATCCATTCTTCATCTCACTACTCATTCCTTCCATACACCTGAAATTTTTCCTTCACACAATCTTTATTAGCAACATTAGTGCACTCAAGATAATAAGTATTTAGGTTCAGTTATAACACCAATAAAACTTCCATTAAAACACTAGCTACTGTAGCACTTCCCTCAAACATCTCAATTCCCCAAAAGAACTCAAAAAGGAACCAACAAGAAGCAAATGCAGAAAATGGCAGAAATCTGTCAAAACAGACCAGCAGGTAAAGACGAATTTTTTCGAAGACCTTCTGTTGCTCAAATCAAAAAGTGTTGAACTAATGAAAGTTAGATAACAACCTGGGGCAGAATAACAAAAATTCACGCCTCAAAAGGACGTTCAGAGATTTTACACGAACTTTTACGGTGAAGCACAGAAATCTATTTTGGGACAGCAACTTTCCCAATCATTATTTCTCTCTCATTAGAGGTTACTCTTGGCACAAAAAGCAAATAAAAAGGATAAGGAGCGGTTATTACTGAAGTAATAACTTCCAAGACTTATCTAAAACTTTTGGGTTATCTCCCAATAAGTACTTTTCTTTAACGCCTTTAAGTTCGGCATAAGAAGCAAGAAAAAGAATCAAGTGTTCTCAAATGAAGATGCATTAAGATCAATACCAGAAATATCTTCAACAAGGCAAGGTATATCATCCAAATAAGTTCTAGAGGATCCTCTCTCAATTCTCTTAGGTTCACTATTTTCATCAAAAGGGTTTTCAGGAACAATCCAATCAAGAATATTTTCTATGGCTTCATGTATTGCTACTAGTTTAAAGGGTATTGGTATCTTAGTTTCCTCCCCATTAGGTTCAGTTTTGTTCATCTTTTCTCGTGTACCAACAACATCTACACATGAGCCTAGCATATTGAAATGTGCAAAGACTTTTCTAGCTTCCTTGGCAACATCATAGAATTCCTTAAGCAAAGTTTCAAGAATAAGATCCCTCTTTTCAGGGTCCTCAATTTCCTTAAGTTTAAGAAACATTACTTGCATTAAGAGGTTAAGGTTAACAAACCTAGCTTCCAACATGTGAACTAAAGAAGATGCAGCAATCTCATAGTTTGGAGCAAGTTCTGCAAGGGATCTATCCTCAATATCCTCATGTTTACTAACATGATTAAAGAATTCTTCAATTTTATATTTTCCAATTATAGAACCACTACCTATTGAAAGGTCTTTCGAGGTGAATTTAGGGATCAACATGGTGAGCTGAGGAAGAGGTAACAACTAAAGGAGACTTAATTTTTTTGTGTTTTTGATAAAGAAAGCAAACTTGTAAAACTAATTTTTTGTGTTTTTGATAAAAGAAACAAGCAAACAAAGCAAAAGTAAACTAAGCAAAACAAAAATAACAAAGTAAAGAGATTGGTTATGAGGGACTCCCCTTGTGAAGATGTCCTTGACTCGCCAGCAATGGCACCAGAAAAAGTTGTTGATGTCCCAAATATATCGAGCTCGTTGGGGAACCCCAAGAGGAAGGTATGATGAGCACAGCAGCAAGTTTTCCCTCAGTAAGAAACCAAGGTTATCAATCCAGTAGGAGCAACAGTTTATTGCTTTACGAATTGCGTGTAAAGTAAACAATACGATTGTTCTATGAACAAAGGATTGTTGTTTTCTCCCTAGTAGCAACAGCACATCTAGTACCTTAGAGATTTCTGTCACTTCCCCAGATTACCAGAGGCATGAACCCACTATCAAGCATAAATACTAACTCTTGGAGTTGCTAGCATCTACTTGGCCAAGATAGCTACTAAGAATGGAAAGCATGCAAGATCACAAATAACAAAGACATGATAGAATCAATAATCAATCTGAAATAGCATCTCAATATCCATCGGATCCACGCAAACACAAAATGTATGGATTACAAATAGATGATCTTGATCATGAACGGAGCTCACAAGATCTAGACATGAAAGCACAAAGGAGGAGAACCAGTCATCTAGCTACTACATGGACCCGTAGTCCAGAGATGAACTACTCACGCATCACACTGGAGGCTTGCATGATGAAGAAGGCCTCCAGGGTGAATTCCCCCCTCCGTTAGGGTGCCGGGAAGAGCTTCAGATCCCTCCCGATCTAGGGATGGAGATGACGGCGGCTACAGACTCTTTCGTGGATTTTTGATCGTGTACTTAGGGTTTTAGTATCGGAGACAATATATAGGCGGAAGGAGAGGCCGAGGGGGTGCTGGGGTCGGCCAGACCATCCCCTGGAGCGGGCCAGGCCTGGCCACGGGGCCAGGTGGTGTGGCCAGGCCCCAGCCCTTCTCCATCTCGTATTCTGGCTCCAGATGTCTTCCGGTAAAATAGCGACTTTGGCTTTTGTCCCGTCCAATTCCGAGAATATTCATTTTCTGACTTCCTGAAACCAAAAATAGCAGAAAATAGGGAGCTAGCACTGTGGCTCTTGTCAATAGGTTAGTCCAAGAAATCATATGAAAAGTACTCCAAAGTGTGGACAAAACACAAGAAAGTAGATAAAACCAAGCATGGAACATTAAAAATTATAGATACATTTGCAATGTATCACCCACTCATGTGCACTACCAAACACAGTGGTTGATGACGGCGCAACCACGGTGATGACAAGCTCGGATTCGGGAGGAGGATAGCAGGACCGAGAAGGTTTGGCATGGTGATAGATGTCCTCTAGGAATGAATTCTCGTCCCCATGTCGTGCCATGGGTGTGGCCATGGTGAAGGCGAGCTCCGATTCAGAATGAGGAGGAGAGCGGGGCCAAGAAGGTTTGTCCACATTCCGGATCTCACCCCCGAAGGAATTGACGTCCCAGCTCCATGCCATGGCCGTGACCATAGATTGCCACTCTGGGGAAGAAGAAGGCAGCGTAATGGGGAATGGATGCAGGCGCCAACATAGCAAGTCTACATGGCATCCACGATGGTAGTGACATAATGGTCAAAACTGACAGAGGGCCCAACTTGACGGGCGTTAGCATGATATTTTGTGTTCAAACGTTATGTTGAATTCGTGCCAAAAAATACCCTCTAAACATTTGGCATGCCAACTATGGGTAACGCGATCCGATTACAAGCAACTCGGACCCCACTATGCCTCGGCGTCTCAACTTTTGGGCCAAAAATTAGAAACCTCCCGTGGTAGGCTATTTGTTTTAGAGTAAATTGCATGGATACACACCTATTTGGGTCATCAGAAACCCCAATGAGAGTATTTCAACAAGACAACAATTTTTTAGGTATTTGCACTCATAACTAATTGGCCAAAATCATGATAGGTTATTGTATATTCGAGATAACATAAAATTAATATCATAAAATCTATATTGCAATGTACATTTTAGTTATTTTTTATCATAACAGTTACACTAAACTATAAGGTATTCAAAGATCTTTTCTAATGATACCTAATATCTGGTGTATTTTTCATACAAAGGAGGTAGTAAATAACAAAATGTTAATTTTCCCCTATAAAGGGATAAAGTCTGCCTATAACGCAATCATATCCTCTTATTTCCTTGGTACCATAATTTAATTAAAACTTCTCAATTCTATCATATAGATCGAGGGTTTAAGGAAGCCCACGACAAACCAAAAATAAATACGATGGAATTATTTATGCTGTGACAATGCCATGATCAAGCTGGACAATCTCTTCATGGGGACATGCACACAAGAGTAAACTTTAGCACGACTAAGTAAACAATAAACCAAAGTACTGAGAAACACAATCTTAAGTAACATATATGCTACAACCTATGTTCCTAAATATAAGTCATTTTTGGGATTAATTGAGCTCCCAAAACATCTTATATTTAGGACCGGAGATAGTACATGCTTTCCCTAGATCGGTAAAAAGTAGATGTACATCATATAAGAAAAGAAGGAAAACTACACGCTTCCAAGGTGACGACAATCCTATGTCAAATAGCATGCGACATACAATAAAGTTATAAATAATATTACAATCACACTCACATGGAAGCTAAATCAGGTGGAAACTTCAACTTGCAAGTGATTTTCTGATGACTTTCCTCTCAAAACCTGGCATTTAACTAATAGCCAATGAAACTTCTTCTAAGGAATGGTTCGAGAGGAAAATCAGTCTCTACATGTTAATCTACCTTCTTGACTATTAATCAGTCCTGCAAAAAATCAACCTTCTTGAAAAATTTTAAAACATCAAATCTAGCAGGACAAATAAATAAATCATATGATCATTTCGAAATTTATAGGAGCATGGAATAACTGCAGACCACAAACATGGTAGTATAAATCATTTACCATAACTAATAGCATGTTAGAATAAAACATGCGATCTGCAAGAAATCACAGTGACTGAAACTCAAATACTCAATAACATATTATCCACAACAGGAAAAAGAATTGTCCACTATGAAATCACAGGAAACTAAATGTCATTAGATTCTAAACTAGTATGACATTGTCCTGCATAAAGATGTTAGATGAACATACCAAAAGCACTAACATGCTCTGACAGAATGTAGTCGCATGCCTAGTTAATGTGTAGCAACAACTGGTATAAACATTCAAACATTGCCTGGTAAAATTGTACTATTTGTTGAAGCATATCCCAAAAATAGGTTCAAATCTATAGGCACAAAAAGACCTATAAGAAGAGGTGGACGGCGTGAAACAAACTGAGCACAAAAGGAGGTTAATTAGCAGGCAGACATTTCACAAACACGGAAAGGGTGGGGAGTGCAGAGAAAGGAGACCCATCGGAATACCTAAGTAGAAAAGAGAGTAGAAGAACATCAGGAGAAACGTAGACCTGGATGCAGAGGACAATCGAAGCATCCTCCAAAACAATTTAAACGTGATTCTGAATGGGTGTGACCTTGTCCTCTATCAAGAAGTTTGTGTGCCTACTAAAAAATGCACTGGTTAGGGCATTGTTTAGCTGAATTACATTGATCATTTATTAAACAAATGAATTTAAAATAAACATACTTTAAATTTGTCTATACATAATCATATACAATATATACTTTCATTGATTAGAAATAGACATGCCACACTTATGATTGGTAAATACTATTATTCTGAAAGTGTCCCAAGTTTTTATGCACAAGGGAGATAATTCTGTAATAAGGGAACGGTAAAAAAGACCCTTGGGGCTCTCTCAAGTCATGAAATTATGTCGTTTTGCCCTTCTTGACAATAAATTTTAAATATGTCCTAGCAAGATTTAAGCAATAGGATTTCCTGAAAGCCCTGTTGTGTGGTGTTATTTTTCCTCCATCTTCTATTATATGTAGCACATTCTTGCCCTACTCACATCCCCCAACACTGGATTCTCACCCACCAAACCAAAGTCCAGTGACAAGGGAAAAGTACAACTGCTAGGAAGTCACTCACCTCCATATGATCTGAGACAATTCATTCTCGGAATTTCTGGCGGTGGTGACTTTCCACCAAAACCCAAAGTACACAATGTTGTCACCTATGTGTGTACATTTAAAAACTAAAATGGCACTTGAGAAAAAGCAAGAAATAAGAGATACAACTACTAAGAAGTCACTCACCTTCAATTAGTTTCTAGAAATTACTATCATTGTACACTTGCACAACCATACCACTTGATTAAAGCTAGAATTGGCAAAGCTACTGCAATTCTTATTCAGGCAACAGAAACAATAAAAAGCATCAGAAAATGCACATATGCATTCATGGGAAAGAAATTAAAGGTATGAGCTTTCATCCGTAGCCTGTGCGGTTGGTGAAAGCATATTCATACCAGATGCCATGCTAACATTGACTCAAAAAAATCGAAAGATTAAGATTCCTGTGAAAGAGTTATTTATCCTCACTGGGCAGTGATGTGTGCAAGTGCACAGATCGTTTGTAGCTAGTTTCGAAGTATAGATATTGATCCCATAGGGAGCCTAAAGGTAAGTGTTTATGAGTGAAGACTTTGTCACACTCAAAGTTGTCACAGGTCTTCGAGTGAATTGACTGTAAATGTGGAAATAAGAATGAAATTTGGATTAAACTGAATGTATTTTAATAAAACTAAAGTGTAAACTTCAGGAACAAAAAGCATAAAAGTAAAGAACTATTTTATTGTTTGTGGTTTTCTGCAGATAACAAAGAAAGCGCGGGGAGATACAGTTCATGGTGATAGTGACTATGCCAGGTGGACGAATGATAAGTGTAACAATTATAATCTTATAAATATATGTGTAGGCGAGAAACCTATAATTAGCCGGAACTCCTCTTGGTAGATTTCATCCCAACTTCAATAATCCTACTAGCCTGTTCAGAAAACCATGGTCAGTCACTAGACCATTAAGATCCTTTAGGTTGCTTAGCAATTAAGCTCCTTGGATTAGACTAATGCAATAAGCACAGTGGATCCTCGTGATCCTTGAGTCAAACTAGTTTCTCATTGATATCCTCGTGTCACTCGGGGGTCGCCGGTCTGCTAGCGAACAAGATCCTATCTATGTAGAATAAAGCATCATGTTGTCTGGGTCCTTAATTGGACAACAAGCATTAGGCATCCCACAGATAGTCAAGCACACATAGTATAATGATTAAAATCAATCACAAACTAATGGAAAATATATGGAGGCACATCACATCTCACTAATCCCTTACATCTCCCACGACCAAGGAACTTACTCACACATGAGAGAAGAAAGCATCATCGATATAATTAAATAAAGGGAGTTCTTCTCGATATTACCGTGGAGATCCACAATAAGAATAGAAAAGTAATCCAACACAATTTAAGATAGGAAGAAACAATCTCAAACCCTAATCTTGCAAGGTGAAGATCTCTCTCTCTCTCTCTCAAGTACAAGTAATGGGTATGAAGGTGTGATGGCTGGGAGGTCGAAGATCGTGGAGAGAGATGAAGAACGTCTTCCCCTTCTTCTCCGGATCTCTTTCTTTCTCCTTTCTAAATAGGATGGGGGCTGTTGTGTTATGATTTCGCGTCTGGCCTCTTCATGAAAGTTGTCCCTTTTGACAAGACGGAGGCGGCAGCAGCTATACAGCAGGAACTATATGACTGGAAAAATATTCCCGCCATATAATTGCTCATTAAAGCTTCTGTAGGCTTCCCTTGATTTCTTACGAAAAGAGACTTGCTTGTTTTCGCATGAATATTTTGTTTCTCTTGTTAAAACCTTCTGTTGAAGTTCAGAACCTGAAACACATATTAAAAACCAAGTTTTCTTTGTTACCGAAGTCTTAGCATTAGGTAAAGCTAGAAAATAATCAAATCCGGAAGTAAACCATCAAAAATATGTCGAATCTCATAACTATCAACTCCCCCAAGCTTAGATGTTTCTCGCCCTCGAGTGACAAGAAAATAAGGAAGAATAGCGGAGATTCGAGACTGAAATAAAAGAACTTATAAGATCAAATTGGTGTCAAATTCTTTTCTTCACAATTCCTGCAATCTTAAACATGATCATACAAGTATACACAAGATTGCACTGAGTCCACTTCCTAACCCCGTATATCTTGCTAGCAAATAAATCATATGCCCAAGAAAGTGTCAAAAGTTTAGCTAGGAAAGTGAAACAAATTCTTTTGGTGTCTCTCCTTGTTGAGAGATGAAAACTTTTTGCTCTTGTTTCTTTAATCAATTAAGAGTACTCAGGTTGGCACCAAAAGAATTCAATTTAATAACAACTCATCTATTCCCACGTCAAAATTTCAAGACTCTCAAAGCACCTTTTTCCTTTCCTTGTTTTTCAAAAACTTCAGCCCTTTCATAGAGAAATCATGTCACTATTTTTCACATGTTAATTGGGACTATGTTGCGCACTCGTGACCATGCCAATAAATAATTGTTGAGCAACACTTGGGTTAGAGGAGTACTACAACTTCACTTGGAACATGAAACCATGAGACTAAAATTTTACCCGTCATAGCATTGCTGCTACAGACGCTTACATAAATCAATAGCTGAAATCAAGTGGTTTCCCACATTTAGATTGTTCGTTGACTAGCGGAGTTAATAGTTCCCCATGGAGCACGACAATGTTGTAATGACGCGTGTAAAGCAATATCTTACGGTAATTATTACAAAATGCAGTGGCATAATCTCTACTACTTCAAAGCATCCATTTTATCAGAAAATTTCATTCAAGGGTGCTATCGATTTACATTAAGCTCAAATGGGGTTGAGTAGTTCTAAAATCAAATCCTTTGAGATAAACATGGACTCAAGTCATATTTTGGATGCTTTTTCTTGTTGTAAAAATGTAGGAAATATTTTTAACCAACTTCATTGCTCATTATTTCAAAGATAAAAAGGAGACACTAGCAAAGGAATAAAATTTATAGGATAGCAAGCTAAATGGGGAATGACTCAAGTGCAAGCGAGTAAATAATTGTAGGATCAATTTAAAGTTGTAGAAAAGGTGATGAAAGGAATGTGATACCTCCTCTTTCTTGCTTCGTTCTCGTACTTGAGTCGAATCCCCTCTATATTTCCCTATTGCCAAGTCACTTGAAATTGAGCAATCTCCGAGAGAAACAAAGAAACAAATTTGCAATAAAAGTTACAACTAATTTTTTTGTATTTTGTTTTAGGAATGCAAACTGAAAGTAAACATGCAATTTTGAAGAAGTAAAATAAATCAAAATAAGAAAGAAAAATATGAATGCAAGGTTTGGACGTTTTCAAGCCTCCCCCAAGCTTAGGCTATTATTGCCAGGCTCAGTTGTTGCAGTCATTCGGCGGCTGGTGCGGATACTACTGGTAGTAGTCCGGGAAGTGGGTCATAAAGTGATTGGAGTTTTGAGTTAAGGCACTCACATCTTCATTCACTCCTTGTAGAGTGTGGTCAATCTCCCCAACGCGCCGGTTGAGCTGCTGAAATTCTTAGGGGACGTAGTTGAACCCCAGTTGCGGCTGATTGAGCCATGGATCCTAGGATCCCCTTGTTGCTGCTGATGTACCTCCCAAGAAGGATTGTATTCCTGCTCCTCCTCCTTCTCATGCTCATCCTCATCTTGCTGCTCTCCTTCTTCATATTCTTCTTGATCAGGCTGGAATTCAGCCATGATCTCCACCACTTGATCCTTAGTGAGGATCCAGTTGTCCTTCTCCACAATCGTGAAGGCTTGTGGACAGGGCAACGGAACCTGCTCAACCTATGCATCACCAAGTTAACCAAACTGATATGCTCGGAGCCTCTTGTTAGCTTGGTAAATACCGAGGAAACCACAAGCAGTTAAATATTTGACATCCATAAGTTTGGAGCCGTCAATAGGTTGCATCACATGTAATATAATGTTCAATGCTAGGTCAAGGTGGGTTACCAATGCGAATGTCACCTTTCTTTTTGTTGCTCTGGTGAAGAAAGTGTTGGATGAGTAGAACCGTGGGATTGGGGCTTTGTGGAGCATTGGGGAAGAGTGCCTTCGTGATCATGGCCATGTCCGCATTGCCCATGGAATCGGTATCTCCTCTTCCCAATAGTGTATTAGCGAGGAACAAGGCATAGTAGCGAATTGTGGGGTTTTGAATGGTGGACATCTTCTTCTGGTAGAAGTCCCTGCCACTGTTAACAAAAATAACCTCCCAAGTTTCTCCACTTGAGACGCTATATAAATTTGCAACAGTTGACTCCCCATCGTGAGGGAAGCCAAAAGCATCACAAAATTGTTCGAAAGTTATTTCATAAAGCTGCTGGTTGATGGTGAAGCTTACCTTGCATGCATTACCTTTCTCCCTGTGGTCATCGTAGAAAGAGGCAAGGAACTCAAAGGTGAGCTCTGCGTAAGTATTATGGCTTGCGTAGGCGAGTAGTGCTAGCCTTGAATTTGCACACATGAGGTCGAAGTCCTCCCTCAACCCTGCCATGGTGATGAAGCTATCATCGGCCCAATGTGTGGGCATCACCCTCCTTGATGAAACCATGGCCAACTTGCTATTGAGCTCGGCCCGGTGGCCCGATCTCTCGCCATGTTGGCGCTTGCTCTTGCGAAAAATGCTACCAATTTTGTTCATCTTGATGTATTGAAAAATTGCACCATTAAACCTTAGGTATATAGTTTCTACATGATATACAAACAATTCTACGTGAATTTTTTTAATCCTAACATGAAAAATAAAAAGGAAAAAACAAAATAAGCTTGAGTTCATCCACTAGATCAATGTGAGAGTTTCAACCATGGAATTCTGAAAATAAAGCATGGATAGGGAGAGAAACATACCGATCTGTTGATTCCCTAACTCAAATGAATGAAATCCACGAAGAATCAAGAATTCTAGGTGGGTTTTGAGAGGTTTGGAGAGAGAATATGAGAGAAAAAGTGAGGAGGAAGAAGAGCCCTAGCCGCCCCGGTGCGATTAAGTGGTCACGCCGAACTATACGGGCGGGATATGTAGTTCTCGCCATATAGTTGTAGCGGCATCGACAATTAGCGTTTCTTTATGCCAGAACACAGCAATACGGGCGCAACTATACGACCAGATCATAATGGTCCCGACATATAGTTGGTCGTCAAAACTTATGTGTCCTCGAGATAAATTTTCTTGGACATGCATCGATAACTATACGGCCAAACTATACGGCTAGAATTTTTATTCCTGCCGTATAGTTGGTCGTCATACCATCAGTACCTTGGAAAAGAAATTTGACAAAGGCGTCGATATCTATACGGTTGGAACTATACGGCCAAATTTTTTATTCCCGCCATATAGTTGGTCATTAAATCTTCTATACCTACAAAAGAAAATTTGTTGATGGCAAGGATATCTATACGGTCAAACTATACGGCCAGAATTTTTATTCCCGCCATATAGTTGGTCGTTAAACCTTCAGTAGTCATCAAAAAAAATCTATTTCTTCGAGAATTCTTTCTTATCCTGAAATTTAGCGAAACACCTAGTTTTTGATAGAAAAATGATAGTAAAAATTGTCGACCAATAACAACATGTATGGAGTAGGATTTTAAGTATTACCTAACTTCTTCTCCTCAACTGGAGATTCACTTTTTAATCTGGACAAAAATGATTAAGCTAGTTTTTGTAGATAAAACTCAAACTTTTATTTTTATACTTATTATATGCTTGTTCAATCGATATTTCTACTACTTTTTGACAGCTACATCTTCACGGGCGTGCTTCCGCAAGAATGTCTATGAAAAAGTTGTAGGAATAAAATGAACATTTTATTCTTTAGTTTATTTTATTAATGTGATGGGTTGACTCCCATTAAGCATTTTATTAAGAATGTTTGAATAACTCAACCCCTTCCCTGTTCTCGAATTCTTACCTTGGGTTTCCCCTTATCAAAGGCACTTACCACATGAACTCGTTTTGCCGATGGAATATATCTTTCTCCTCCTAGCTTCTTTGGAAAATACCGGATGATTTCAACAGCATAAACATTGAAGATTATTTTTCCCTTAGCGCAATCAACTGATGCTCCTGCGGTGCTAAGGAAAGGTCTTCCAAGTATTATGGATAATTTTTCATCCTCTGGCATTTCAAGAATAATAAAATCAATAGGAATAACATGCTCATCTATTCTAAGTAGAACATCCTCAATCATACCAATGGGTTGTTCACTGGATTTGTCAGCCATCTGTAAAGTGATAGTAGTAGGGGAATACTCCCCTAATCCTAACCTTTTATAGAGGAAATATGGCATTACACTAACTCCTGCATGTAAATCACACAAGGCATTGTGAATATCTGTTTTGCCAATTGAGCGTGAAATAGTTGGTATTCCAGGATCTCCCAATTTAAACAATAGCTTCCCATTAGCAGGATAACTAGTCACCATGGCAACGGTTTCAGTTATTTCTTTCTTTCTAATAAGAATATCACAGAGGAATTTAGAATAGGTGGGAACTTTTATTGCATCCGCAAATGGAATTTCTAGATGAAGATAACCAAGTGCCTTTTTGAAAGAATCATAGATTACCTGATCTGGTGCTTTCTTTTTTTGATCTAGATAAGGAAGCTTTCGCTCACCTTTCTTATTCTTGTCTTTTACCTTTTGTGGGGGAACAGGCTCTTTTGTTGCTTTCTTTTGTTGCTTCTTATCGCTTTTCTTTTTTCTACTACAACAACTTCATCTTCATTGCTTGTCTCCTTTTCTTCTCTTGGATCAATCGTCTCTGCATCAGAGTCATAACGGTCATCTTGTGGATCATTTTGGTCCTCCTTGGTTTGATCTTGTGTTTCTTGAGCTGTTTCATCTTGAGGATCCACCAGTGTATCATCTTCTTGGCTTGCTTTGAGCAAGGCTTTTTCCTTTCGATCTTTTTCAGCTTCCTATTCTGGTGGTCCTAATGGTCCTGTAACAATTACACCTCTTCTTGTAACAACATTAGTAGAAAAAGGAATATATATCTCATCTTGAAGAAAAATTTGATAATCAGATGCTATTTGTTTACATTGGGTTTCAATCATACTAAGATACTTGTGAAATAATTTTATTTCTTGGCCAATCTCATCATAATTTTCCATGAGTTCCGCCAAAATATTTTTATGTCTTTGAAAATGCTTATGCATGTTATTATGAGATTTTGCTTGTCGATGTTTTAATTCTTGAAAAACTTTTCTAGTTTCATCTTCTTCAGTAAAAACTTGTAACAAGTCTACTTTGTTCTCCTTAACAAGTTCAGAAGGTATACCTTTTACTTTCATTGTTTTTCGTAGTTTAGGCATAAGATCAAGAGTTATACGAAGCATCCTTTTTTCTAGCTTAGTGTCGAAATCAGGATTATATAAAGAATCATTCTTAGCCCTAGTAGACATCAATTCCAAACATGCTTTAATAGTTAAAGTATTTATCAATCCTCTTGCTGATAAGTCAAGCAACTCTCTGGTTTGAGTATTAAGACCATGGTAAAATAAATGGCAAATAGTTGATTCAGAATAGCCGTGATAAGGAATTCTATTGATCTTTCCAAAGAATCTATCCCAGGCTTATGGGTAGTTTTCTCCCATGTTCTGACTAAAGTTATCTATATTCTTTCTAGTTTCAGTTACCTTTTTAAAAGGATTAAACCTATTTATTAATTTGACAATACAGTTTTCCCAACATTTAATGTAATGACGAGGAAGAGAATATAACCAGTCTAGAACCTTACTTTTAAGAGACCAAGGAAAAAAATTAGACGAGAGAAGTCTCTTGGCAAACCTTTTGGTCCAAGTGTTGTCATCACATCGTTAAACTCTCTAATGTGTCTTCATGGGTCTTCAGCTTCCATTCCACTAAAACTTTTTCCTGCAAAATTTTAAAATTCCACCATCAAATCGATATTCTCTAACTCCAGGATTAGGAAATTATATTAGTTGTTTAAGGAAAGCAGAGTTTGGAGCACTACATTCTCTAAGAGTTTTCTCAGGTTTCTTGGGAGTTGTCCTGAAAATGGACATGATTTCCATAAAATCACTCAGGTTTTCAACTTCAACCTTGTTTGATCTTAAAAAAATCAATAATCTCCTCGCGCCTTTGAATAGGCACGTGCTCAAAATAATCTGGTAAATAGGTCCTACCAGAGGGTGTAGACCCTTTGTCTCCTAGGAAGACCATTTTGTAGTAGTAACACTTGAAATGTCAAGAGACAAACACTTAGCGCTTAGCTCCCCGACAACAGCGCTAGAAAATAGCTTGATGTCTGCAAGTGCACAGATCGTTTGTAGCTACTTTCGAAGTATAGATATCAATCCCACAGGGAGCGCAAAGGTAAGTGTTTAAGAGTGAAGTCTCTGTCACACTCAAAGTTGTCACAGGTCTTCGAGTGAATTGACTACAAGTGTGTAAATAAGAATGAACTTTGGATTAAACTGGATGTATTTAAATAAAAAAATTGTAAACTTCAAGAATAAAAAGCATAAAAGTAAAGAACGATTTGATTGTCTGTGGTTTTCTACAGATGACAAACAAGGCGCGAGGAGATACATTTCATGGTGATAGTGACTATGCCAGTTGGAGGAATGATAAGTGTAACAATTACAATCTTATAAATATATATGTAGGCGAGCAACCCATAATTAGACGAAACTCCTCTTGGTAGATTTCATTCCAACTTCAACAATCCTACTAGCCTGTTACCAAAACCATGGTCAGTCACTAGACGGTTAAGATCCTTCAGGTTGCTTAGCAATTAAGCTCCTTGGATCAGACTAATGCAATAAGCACAGTGGTTCCTCGTGATCCTCGAGTCGAACTAGTTTCTCATTGATATCCTCGTGTCACTCGGGGGTCGCCGGTCTGCTAGCGAACAAGATCCTATCTATGTAGAACAAAGCATCGTGTTGTCTGGGCCCTTAATTGGACAACAAGCATTAGGCATCCCACAGATAGTCAAGCACACATAGTATAATGATTAAAATCAATCAAAAACTAATGAAAAATATATGGAGGCACATAACATCTCACCAATCCCTTACATCTCCCACGCCCAAGGAACTTACTCACACATGAGAGAAGAAAGCATCATCGATATAATTAAATAAAGGGAGTTCTTCTCGATATTACCGTGGAGATCCACAATAAGAATAGAAAAGTAAACCAACACAATTCAAGATAGGAAGAAATAATCTCAAACCATAATCTTGCAAGGTGAAGATCTCTCTCTCTCTCAAGTACAAGTAATGGCTATGAGGGTGTGATGGCTGGGAGGTCGAATATCGTCGAGCGAGATGAAGAACGCCTTCCCCTTCTTCTCCGGATCTCTTCTTTCTCCTTTCTGGATGGGATGGGGGCTGCTGTGTTATGATTTCGTGTCTGTCCTCTTCACAAAAGTTGTCCCTTTTGACAAGACGGAGGCGTCGTCAGCTATACGGCGGGAACTATACGGCTAGAAAAATATTTCCACCGTATAGTTGCTCGTTAAAGCTTCTGTAGGCTTCCCTTGATTGCTTCTAAAAAGAGACTTCCTTGTTTTCGCCTGAATATTGTGTTTCTCTTGTTAAAACCTTCTATTGATGTTCAGAACCTGAAACACATATTAAAAACCAAGTTTTCTTTGCTACCGAAGTATTAGCGTTAGGTAAATCTAGAAAATAATCAAATTGAGAAGAAAACCATCAATAAAAACCATCAAAAATATGTCGAATCTCACAGCTCATAGGCAGTCACAGTCAGGCTCAATTTACATGATTGAACGGTCATACTATTTTTTTGCTTGAGAAGGACAGTCAGAATATATAGGAAACTGCATTGAATTAGAAAAGAAAAAACCAAAGAGTGCAGGTCACAGACATAACCAAAGCTTGCTAAAAATCCATCAATAGACTATATTCACCGAGATATAAACAAATGTGCCTTTTCTGGATAGTGAGGAAATATCAGTATAGGAAATAAACCCTAACACAATATGATATGTGAAAGATCGGTATAAGAGACTAGAGGGGGTGTGAATAGGCGCTACTCAATTTTTAGCTTCTTATCAAATGAGGCTTGACACAAATTAAGTTCTCTAGATGTGCATCTAAGTGATCGAACCTATATGACAAGCAAGCAAGCAACAATAATAATGAGTAAAGGATAGAAATCGCCGAGAGGGGACACAGAGATGTGTTCCTGAAGTTCCTTCCTTTTGAGGGGAAGTACGTCTCTGTTGGAGGGGTGGGTGGTACTAAGACAACCAGCACCACAAAGGCCTCACCCTATTCTCCCGAGCACCCGCCTTGCGGCCAGCACACAATCCACTATGCGATGACCTTGAAGGTGGCAACCAAAACCTTGGGGCACTTCTCCACAACTGAATTGGAGGCTCCCAAGATGACCTCGAAGCTCTTACACATGAGGATGAGCTATGGAGGGCGACTTCTTCAAGTTAGGGTTTCCTCAAATCCTAGAGCAATAACAACTTACACAAATGGTGGGGAAACACAAATCCCTTTCGTGGAAAGCTAGGTCTAGGTCTCCTACCTCAAATCGCCAAGGGGCAACAAGTTTGAGTGGCTAGAGAGGGAGATCTAGGAGGTTGGAGCTCAACATTAATGGAGGAGAGAGTTGAAGCCGCAGCCTTCACTTGGACAAGAAGGGGGTATATATAACCCCCTAGAAAAATAGTCGTTGCTGCATCACTAACCCGGAGTCTCCGGTCTTAGGGGCCGGAGTCTCCAGGGTGGGCGCTGGACTCTGGGCAGGACTCCGGTGGGGTCCCTGATTGCTTTTCGAGCCATCCTGGAGACTAGGCCGGAGACTGGCCCGGAGTCTCTAGGCTCCTGCCCTAGAGACTCCGGTGGCGCGCACGACTCTGGATCCAACTCTAGACCTAGATACAAAGGGTTTGCCTGGGGGGACAGAGACTTGCCCGGAGACCTGGCTGGAGTCTTTGGTCCAAGACCCCGGAGTCTCCGGGCCTGGACCCTAGAGTCTCCGGACTCAGGGGAGGCAGCAGACCGAAGCTCCCAACAGGCACCTTTTCTTCATGAAAATTTGAACCCTTCTCCTTCAAATACTAGAACACTGTCTTGTGCCTTTATACGGATGAAACTGCAATAGTTAGCACATGGTAAAAACTATCTTCGGTTGACACCAAACATCAAAACATGATTAGGGCAGGAAGTGCCCTTTCAATCTCCCATTTTTGCTGTTTGATGACAACACAAGGATTTTCAACAAAATAGATAAGCACAAGGTACAAGAGGTAGAGAGGCTCCCCCTCGAAGTGTGCACACACGAGATTTGTATTTGAATATAAGTGCACAAGAACAAGGGAGCTCACTCCCCCTAGATATAACAAACCTACCCATATACAAGGCGATAAGAATTGTTAAGTGATACTCATACCTTTGTACCAATAGATGTGGTGAAGAGATATATAAGAGCATCCAATAAGAGGGGTCTTCATCATACATGATATATAAATCCATAGATAAGATAGATACCACATAGTCTTCACATACATAGTCACACAACATGGGTCCACAGATGATACATAACATAGGTCCACAAATAAAGCAAGGAAAATAAGAACAAATCACAAGCGGAAGAATCAAATGAAGAACGAGCTTGTGACTTCCCGTGCAAATCCCATGCTACCTAATAGCAACTTCTCCCCATTTGGCATCGAGACACCAAAAGGGGACAAGAGCAAGAATACACGCCCCAACCAGATCACTCATCATCCTCGTCCTCCTCGTCATCATCAGAGCTCGCCTCGGAACCTTGATCATCATCAGCAGAAGGGACCTTGCCACGGTGAGAAGAGGAAGCATCATCTTCAAACATGCGCCAATCAACAGAGCCTTGAGCCCAAGACCCATAAGAGAGAGTGCGAGAGGGCTAAGGTCAAGCCTGACCATCACCGGATTCTTCGGCATCACTATCTTCCTCCCATTGGTGAAACTTCTTCAGAATCTTCTTGTCCCTCTTGTACGCTTCATATTGACCCTTGCGAATATCAATGTTCATGCACAGAAGCATCTTCTCCCAAAACGTGGCCTTCTTCATTTTCCCCTCCACATAGTCACGAGAAAATGAAGGCATCCCGGCATTGCTAGCATTCTTCCTCCTAGCGCGGACATGGCTGACAGCAGGAGGGCTATCCTCCTCATCCTCTCTAATCTCATTATCAGGCACTGGGGCAGAATAGCCACGAGGATCTATAGTGGTAGTGGGAGCCTTGCACTACAACTGAAGAGGGGCATGAGCAACAACAGGTGGGCCCTCAAGCGAAGAGGGCAAGTTCATCCTCGCAAAGGTGGAAAGCACAAGCCTCATGACATAGGGGGAATAGGTGGGAGTCTTCTTCTCAGAGATGTTGATGGCCATTTCCATGAAGATGAAATACATGACGTCAAGAGGAGTGGCAGGAGCATCGGGGCCTTTGAGGTACACATAATGAGCAAGAGTCATAAGAGGAACCAAAGCCGACCGAATAGTGTCAGATTGCCCGCTTGAGGGTAAATGTTCTCACGAAACATGCGCATCAAGATGTGGAACGATGGCCTTAGGTTCCTTGCTTCTCCAAGGACAGCATTCTTATTGTAGATAGGAGCTAGAGGCTTCTTGTTGTACTCAAGCCCGATAGTCTCATGAATGCGATGACCAACTGGTGCATTCCTGCCCTCAAATGGATACTCCAAGACCACAGCAAACTCACTCATGGTGGACTAACAACGGACCTCGTCAGTCATCCAAGTCATAAGAATCTCATTTCCTTCTCCGAACACGAGAGTCGCAAAAAACTGATGCACAATCTGAACATTGTAGCTCTTCTAAAAACCCATGAGATGATGCAACCCAAGTTTCTCGGTGATCTAGAGAGACTCAGAGAAGTAGGTCTTGTTGTTCATGAAGCCAAATTCTAGAGGACGCTGCGGGCACACGGTCTTCTTCTCAGACAGATGAGCATAAATCTCGGTCATGATCAAATACTGCTCACGCCTCTAGAAACGAGAATCCGAGTTCTTACATGCCATATCATAGGACAACTGCCTCCTCATGACCCGGAACTCATCATTGTTCAACCCTAAGTGAGTGGTGAGATTGTCATACTTTCTTTTCTTAGCAAGTTCCATATGATGAAGATGCTCTTCCTCTTGCCACCTCAATGACATGGATTTCTTTCCCCTGGACTTTTTAGCTTGCTCCTCACGGCTGTCATACAGGTGCTGGTTGGACATCTTGCGAGGGTTGTCCCCATAGTTCGGGGTCTTGGACTTGGTGTGACGAGGACGAGAGCTACTGGAACCACCTGCACAAATAAGCAAGAAGGCACGAAAATACATCAAGAAATGAGTTTTGCAAGCCCTGGAAACATATGGTGGAAGGAGTATGAGAACTGGATCGAAAACAGAGGAAGTTCCCTGGCGTCTCCGGTCTCTTGCCCCAGAGTTTCCGGCCAGGGCTGGAGTTTCCGGGCCACCAGAGTCTCCGATCGAGGTGATCGGAGTCTATGGCCTAGAAACATGGCAAAAGACGGGAAACAGGGGGAATTCACCCAGTCATAGATCGGGGTCTCAAGAACTCCAAGAACACGAAATTGCCGCAACAAAGTACAAACTACCATGGAGAAAGAGATCCCTAACCGCATTCCTATCTAGGGGAAACCCTAGGCAGAGAAAGAGAGGAGGGGCACCTTGGTCCCTAGCCAGAGAAAGAGAGGAGGGCCGGAGACAGGGAGAAGAGGGGGAAGCCGGTGGCAGTGGCGAAATCGGGGCGGAGGGAGCCCCGGTGGCAACGGACGGAGGAGGGTGTGGGTTAGAGAGGAGAGAAGGGAGTCAGGGATGGAAAGGAGTAACTGGGAGTTACCCCCACCCTGACTCTCTACTCAAATCGTGCGAGAAACCGCTAGGCCGGAGTCTCCGGGCCCCAAGGGCCAGAGTCTCCGGGGTCAGACCCCGGAGTCTCCGGCCTCCACTGCCATAAAACACCAGATTCAAGGAGGACATGCAAAAATCATAAAAAGATGGCACAAGGTAACCAGGTGAAGAGCCAAGGGAGACACAAACAACCATAGTAGAAAAAGGAACCATCAAGGATGCAAAGAACACCTAGACACACACCAATGTGTGGGTCCGTGGCCGAGGCCACCATGTTTGAGTATACCTGGCTTGGCACCATGAAGATATATCTTGGGTCCATTACCAAAACTCGTCATTGAAGCTCACATATCACAAAATGATATAAAGAGGATGATTTTCTTACTTTGGGCATAATGGGGGAGGGATGGTCCAATCAATTAGGACCGCACTCCCCCTATGTCCATGCCTACATCTAGATAGGATAACATATGAAAGCATGGGTATGGGTGCATGGTCTCAAGCCACATTGCTCGAATCAATGATTTTTGGCTCATGCCTTAACTCTCGGAATCTCTTCTTATCAAGGGGCTTGGTGAATAAATCCGCAAGATTCTTCTCGGTGCTAACATAAGAGAGGTCAATATCTCCATTATTCACATGCTCCCGACTTAAGTGATGATGAATATCAATATGCTTGGTTCTTGTGTGTTGCACCGGGTTGTAGGTGACCTTGATTGCTTTCATTATCACAAAGAAGAGGCACTTTGTCACAAGTGACACCGTAATCCTTTAAAGTTTGCCTCATCCATAACAATTGTGCACAACAACTAGCGGCCACAATATACTCGGCTTCGACGGAAGACAAGGAGACACAATTTTGTTTCTTTGATGACCAACACACCAAGGACCTACCAAGGAATTGGCAAACCCCAGAGGTTGATTTCCTTCCAACTTTGTCTCCTGTCCAATCTGAATCCATGAAACCATGAAGAACAAAGCTTGAGCTCTTGGGATACCATAAGCCAAAGTTTGGGGTATCAACAAAATATCGAAAGATTCGGTTGACCGCCACAAGGTGGGTTTATTTTAGGGCGGCTTGAAACCATGCACAAATACCCACACTTAACATAAAATCTAGTCTAGATTCACAAAGATAAAGCAAAGAGCCAATCATAGATTGATATACCTTTTGATCCACATCTTTACCCTTAGTATCGAGAGTGAGATCACATTTGAAGGGCATGGGAGTCTTGGCTCCATTTAAATCCGTCAACTTGAACCTCTTGAGCATATCTTGAATGTATTTGGCTTGATTAATGAAGATACCTCCAATTACTTGCTTCACTTCAAAGCCAAGAAAGAATTGCAACTCCCCCATCATAGACATTTCAAACTCATCGGTCATTAGCTTAGAAAAAACATCATTGAAAGCTTTGTTAGGGGAGCCAAAGACAATATCATCAACATAAATTTGACATATGAACAAGTTTCCTCCAACTCTCTTAGTAAAAAGAGTGGGGTCGATTAGCCCAACTTCGAAACCACGGTCTACTAACAACTTTCTAAGGTGCTCATACCATGCATGTGGGGCTTCTTTAAGGCCATAGAGTGCCTTATCAAGTTTGTAGACATGGTTTGGAAACTTGGGATCCTCAAAACCCGGAGGTTGCTTGACATATACCAACTCATTTAAGGGACCATTAAGAAATGCACTTTTAACATCCATTTGTTGTAACTTATAGTTATGATGAGATGCATATGCAAGCAAGATACAAATGGATTCAATACGAGCAACATGGGCGAAAGTTTCACCGTAGTCGATACCCTCGACTTGGGAGAAGCCTTGAACCACTAGTCTTTCCTTGTTGCGAATAACCATCCCATTTGCATCTTGCTTGTTCTTGAAGATCCACTTTGTTCTGATGACATTATGGCACTCCTTGGGTCTCTCCACCAATGACCACACTTGGTTACACTCGAAGTTGTGAAGTTCTTCATTCATGGGCATCAAGCCAATCCGTGTCTTCAAGCGCTCCATACACCTTTGGGGGCTTTACACAAGAAATGAAACTATTGTGGCCAACAAAGTTAGCCACTTGGTTACGAGTAGAAATGCCCCTTTCAAGATCACCAACAACATTTTCAAGAGTAATTCCTTCTCGGATGAGCTTGGCGATCCTCCTTTCTTCATGACGCGCATGAGCTTCCTTAATGAGTTCTTGAGAAGCTACTTGGTCATCACCATAATTTTGATCCTCGTCTTGACCTTGAAATTGAGCTTGCTCCTCTTCTTGATCTTGCTCGACATTTTGACTTTTGTCCATCTTTATGAGCTTGATCTTCGTCATTATGGGGTGGAGAACACCCATCATTTACTTGAGCTTGACCTTGACAATGAGCTATCTCTTCAACAATGGTATCTCGGTGGCTATGGGGTTGATATAGATCTAGCGTAGGTGACGGATCCACTTGAGTAGAGCATTTTCCTTCTCCTTCCACCACAAGGGGTTCCTCAACGGGGTAGAAAAATCCCACACCCATTCTTCTTATGGCTTGAGGAGGAATTTCATCACCTACATCATCGAGATCAATTTGCCCCACTTGGGAGCCATTATGCTCATCGAACTTCACGTTAGAGGACACTATAACTTGCCTAGTGGACTTGTTATACATCCTATAGGCATGAGAGTCTGATGCATAGCCAACAAAGATACCTTCAATAGTACGAGTCTCGAATTTAGATAACCGGTTACCTTTCTTAAGAATATAGCACTTGCACCCAAACACCCGAAGATAGTGGATACTTGGCTTCTTGCCGGTGAGGATCTCATATAGAGTCATATCAAAATGCTTGCGAAGATAAACCCGGTTGGCAATATGACATGCGGTTGAGATAGCTTCGGCCCAAAAGTTATATGGAGACTTGAACTCCACAATCATGGTTCTTGCCATATCCATTAGAGTCCGGTTCTTCCTTTCTGCCACACCATTTTGTTGAGGGTTATAAGGGGCGTAATATTGATGCTTGGTCCCCTCATCCCCAAGAAACTCATCTAAGGTGTAGTTCTTGAACTTGGTACCATTTTCACTTATTATGGCCAAGATCTTCTTGTTATTTTGACGTTGCGCTTCATTGGCAAAGTTAATGACGGTTTGTTGAGTCTCACTCTTCTTTTTGAAGAAATGTACCCATGTGTATCTTGAGTAGTCATCAATAATAACTAAACAATACTTCTTCCCCCCAAGACTACCAAAGGATGGAGGACTAAAGAGATCCATGTGAAGGAGCTCCAAGATCCCATTGGAATATATGGTTGTAGTTGGGGGGTGTGCCGTCTCATGGAGCTTCCCATCAATGCATGCCCTACACACACGATCTTTGGCAAAATTTACATTATCTTTTAAACCAAGGATGTGGCCTCACGTATGGAGGCTTTGCAAAGACCTCGTGTTGACATGGGCAAGACGGTGATGCCAAAGCCATCCCACGTCACCTTTAGCCATTAGGCACGTCGCGGTAGGTGTGGGTTTATTATCGAAATCTACCACATACAAACCATTCTAGGTGTACACAACAAAGGCTATAGAGAGAGTCTTGCTCCACATGATAACCACAACCTTCGGGGTAAAGTAGGCATTAAAGCCCATAAGCGTGAGTTGATGAATGGAAAGTAAATTGTATGAAAGGGATTTGACAAGCATAATGTCCACAGTGGATATATCCAGTGTGACTACTACCTTACCCAAACCCAATACCTTAGAGGTTGATCCATCTCCATAAGTTACACACATATTGGAAGTATTAGGTCTCGTCTCGTCAAGCAACTCTTTGCTTCCGACCATATGACTTGTGGCACCACTATCAACCACCCATTTTCTTCCACCAGAAGTATAGCCCTACAAGAAATCAATGCTTGGTTTTAGGTACCCATTGTTGTATGGTTCCTCATTTGTTAGTCACAAAAATCTTGGGAACCCAAATGGCCCAATGGTAATCATCACCATAAGAGGTTCCTACATATTTAGCATAGACATGACCATCATAAGATTTCATAAGAACATAGGATGGGTTATATTTTCCCGCAAAATCATTATGATATGGTCCATCACCATTCCTAATGACACTTGGTTCCTTCTCTTTTTCCATCTCCCCCTCCTTCACAAAATTAATCATTTTGGAAGGGGAAGAGGGCAAATTCTTCTTCTTCTTACCCTTGTTATTCTTCTTGGACTTGGATGCAAACCCAAGTCCTTCCTTAGTCACATTATCCCTTTGATTACTCAAAAGGTCATTTAGACTTTTCTCACCTTGAATACATGAGACAAGGCCTTTCTCAATTGTAGCTTTCAACTTCTTGTTCTCCTCGAGAAGATTTCCATGCTCACAACAAGGGTTAATAGAACATGAAGCAATACTAGTTGGCATGGTTGAAACATCTTTTGTTACTTGAGTTTGAAGTTGTTCATGTGACTTTGAAAGAGTAGAGAATTTGCTCAACAAGGCCTCATGTCCCTTCTTGAGTTTCTCAAAACTTTCATTTAGTCTATCATGACCAACACCAAACTCGAGCTTTTCCTTTTTAAGAACATTAGATAGAGTGAGAGCATTGTCTTGTTCTTTAAGAAGTTTAGAGATATTTAAGTTAAAAGATTCTTCATGATAAATATACTTATCTTCTAGGGCAACTCTTTTACTTTGCTCTTCCTCAAGAGCATCGGTCAAGGCGGCTACCTCCATGGAGGCCTCCCTAGCATGCCCAGACATCTTTGAGATGGAGTCATCTCTCGGCAATGATATAACGTGCTTCACCTAGTTGACTCAAGAGAGCCTCAACACATACCTTGGCTTCTACTACCAAGTTATCCAAGCAACTAGTGGATTCCACTACTTCCTTCTTAATCTTGAGACTCATTTCATCATCATATGACGATGCATCAATAGAAGGAGAAATAGTGGGTGGACGAGTTACCGTGGAGGCTTTATCCATGAGACATTTGGGGTTGGTGACGAGCTTGTCCTCATTTGGAGAGTCAAAGAGGGATGTAGGTGAGGAGGTTGATGTAGAAGTAGCCACTAGACATGTAGGCTTGGTGATGCGCTTGTTCTCATTGGGAGAGTCGAAGAGAGATGTTGGTGAAGAGGTCGTGGTAGTAGTAGCGGAAGTGGTGGCAATTGTGGCAATGGCGACCACGCCCACAATCTCTCCATCATCTTCATCATCACTATCAATCTCATTGTTCTCTTCATATTCTTCACGGGCTACCAACACATATTTTTGTGGCTCCTTCTTGTTGGGAAATTCTTTTTTGGGACTTTCTTGACAAAGTTCTTGTTTGGAGCGGGCTTGAACTTGGATTTCAAGATGAGCCTTCCTCCATGGTCTTCTCTCTTCTCATATGGGCACTCGGCGATGAACTGGTTGGTTTCTCCACAATTGTAACATGATCTCAACTTGGGTCTTGCACTAGTTGTGGTAGTCCTTGACAGATTGTCCTTTCCTTGGTGAGACTAAATCCAGTTGCTCATGGAGAGCACACTTGATGTCTTCGTCATCACCTTCAATAATCCCCAACGAGTCAACTTCTTCTTCATAGAAATGAGCCTTGGCCTTCAAAGCAAGAGTTGGAGAATCCATTCTCCGAGCACGAGCAAGAGCATCATCGACGGTCTTGTTCATGATTCCAAGAGCCACAAACTCATTAAACACTTCATTGGAGGACATGGCATAGAAGTCCGCTCTTGAGCGAATATTGTTGGCCATTTCTTGATGGAAGGGCAAGATGTCTTGCATGAACTTTCACTTGATCCACTTGTCATCCACATCCCTACTACCATGGTCAATCATCCTAATTGAAAGGGTCGTGACCCTTCGATAGAGAACTTCGAGAGTCTCATCCTCCTTCCCAACAAATGCATCGGCTTCATAGTGCATTTCTTCAAACTTGGATTTTTGAATGCTTTCATTTTCAAGATAGACTCGTTGAAGAGCATTACAAGCTTCCTTGGAGGTGTCATAAGAGCGAATGTGAGTCATTTGCTCATGAGTCAAAGCATCTTGGAGAATGGCCATTGTGGTGGCATTGAGTTGATTGTTGATTTCCTCGGTGGGTGTCATGTTGTAGGGGTTGCGTGGATAGAAGCCGAACTCCACAACCTTCCAAATATGAACACTAGAACTTTTAAAGTGAGAGCACATTAGATTTTGCCAATTGGCCAAATTAGATACATCAAGCTTAGGTGGTGGACCACGATGATTTATATGTGGCATTGGGAGAGGGGCATTATTATAGCTAGGTGGTGGAGGCATGTTTCCCATGGGGTTGCTTTTAGCCTTGTTTCCATCATAATCGATGGGAGATTCCTTTTGGGGATCTTCCACCGGTTTGGAGCCACTTGATGGATTATCAATGGCGTCAGCAACCATAACTTCCTTTTTACCAAGATATGATTCAAGAAAGTCTTTCATCTCTTGTCGAAGCGTATCCATAGATGCGGAAAGCTCACTCATAGTGATGGGGTGTTCATTGGGAGGAACTTCACTCCCCTTCGAGTCGCTCATACTTCTCTTAGGCGGTTGATGATTCCAAAATTGAAGCATATTTACCTTTTGTTTTTGCATAAATAGAGTAGCGATCTTTATATTTCACTGCGTCTACGCGCCCTATTTTTTTCTTGTTTCAACAGGATCTCAAATCATGGAGTCATATATGAACATATCAATTAGAGTTGTCATATTGTGTAATTATATGATATTTCTAAGTGATAAAAGTCATTTTATGAATTTACCTTCGCACTTGGAAGAATATCAAACAAAGAGGGGGCACCAGTACTGATAATGACCACTGGTACGGGTAGAGTCCGCCGTACCGTACGCCCGTACTAGGTGCCATCGTGACCGCCTCGTCAAATACTTTCTCCTGCAAAGACGACGGGGAGATCCGACATTCATGGCCACCAGAAACCATGAAAAACCACATCCGAGAGGGATCTGAAGGAGGAACTTGGCTAGGGTAAAATCCTAGCTGATTCACGGATTATTGGAGGACAACGCATCATCCCCTTCATCATCAACCGCTGCATCTCCATTACCACCATTACCCCATATCTCATCTAGTAGATCTCTTTGTAATTCCAGATCCAGTTATGGTTTGCATTAGATCTACCTTCATACTTTTATCCATCCATTTGATTATGATGATGTTGTTGATTGTTTCCATGAGTGAGTAGTTCCTTTGTTTTTGGGGAGATGGAGAAACCCTAGCACCATTACGAACTTGTAATAAAGATGATCTATTTTTGTGTCTATATGACTTGCTTGTCTATGATATAATTATGATTTGTGTTTGATCTCTCTATTTAGATGATATGTAAAGTCGACCACATATCATTTACCCTTGGGACTGACGGGAGGGGTAAATCCTTTGGATGTGTCTTGGAAGCGTACCCAGAATGCCCCATGATAGATTGGCGTTGGCTCATAACCTACATGGTCAAAAGAGGGTTAAAGAGGGACTCCCTAAGCTAATTACGATATCCACGGGGAAACCCTTAATTGTGGTGGTTTGTATGGGTGACTTCTCTCAGATATCGTAGTGGTTATTTAGAGGTGACCTCACTCTTGGCTCAACAAAGTGGCTTCCTACGAGCCTTGTAGTGAACATCTTCCACACATATCATGACACAAGGAGTATGTTATCTTGATTGCACATAACAATAATACTATGATAGTGGTGTATCCTACATCCCTGAGAACATTTTAGCCCTATTGAGTTCAACCACGCTTTCATACAATCTTGTTACTTGTTTTCTTTTATTTGTTTTAATTACTTTTCTGTAAACAACCATGAACAACTCAAACACCCTTTACTTGAGATCAAAGATAGCTTATAAGTATTCTTTGGTAGAGAGTAACAAGGGGCATAAAGACCTTTACCAATAGCTCTCTGTGGGTTCGATATCTTACTACGAAACTATCTACAATTGTCCTATGCACTTGCAGTCATCAAGCTATTTTCTGGCGCTGTTGCCAGGGAGCTAAGCGCTTTTGGTATTTGTTCTTAGTTACTTATTTTTACTCATTGTTTTACTAAAGTTGTTTACTAGTTTCAGGTAAGCACCACGACTGCACTCAGACTGATTAATCAGCTCGATGCTACTAAATATCTTGGGAATTTCAATAGAGGACTAGTTAAAGAATTCCCGAGTGGGAGAGAACCAGAATACGAGGTCAGTCCTTGTTTTATCGCTATTATTAAAGACAAAACTTTTGCAGGAGATGATCCCGATGAGAATCCTTACAATCATTTAATGCGTTTTATTGAGCTATGTTGGACTCTTAAATTAAGAGACTATTTTGATGATGAACTGAAACTTAAACTATTTAGCCAATCTCTAACCAACACTACTTTGGCTTGGTATAGAATTTGCCCTGCAGAGAAAATTGATACCTGGGAAAAATTTAAAGGAGAATTTATGTCTCGATTCTTTCCTAAGGTAAAAACTGCTGAAGTAAGAAGGGCAATTACAAACTTCAAGAACTGCCTAGGTGAAGGTTTGGTACGAGCCTACAAAAGGTACAACCCCATGTGGAGGAGAGTGAATGGGTAAGTCTTGTTCATTGTGTTCCAACAAAAAGTGCGTTTACGATTATAGAAAATGAACATAATGAAATGGTGCCTACTAGAACTGTTGTTGGACACAGGATGTGCATTGACTATAGGAAACTTAATAAGGAAACTCGGAAGGACCATTACCCTTTACATTTATCAAATATTAGAAAGGCTTGCTATGCATTCTCATTTTTGTTACTTAGATGGCTATTCTAATTTTTCCCAAATTGTTGTACACCCTGATGATCAACTTAAAACTACTTTTATTTGTCCTTATGGCCTTTATGATTATCGTCATATGCCTTTTGGTCTTTGCAATGCTCCTGCCAGTATTATGGAAGTATTCATGGACGACTTCTCTATTTATGGAACTTCCTTTAATCATTGTCTCCATAATCTTCATAAATTTTTGCAGAGATGTGAAGACACCAACTTAGTCTTGAACTAGGAGAAATGTCATTTTATGGTTCAAGAAGGCATAGTACTCAGTCACAAAGTCTCAGGTCAGGGCATAGAAGTCGATAAGGCAAAGATTGAAGCAATAGAAAGGTTACACCCTCCTTGAGACATAAAAGGTATAAGAAGTTTCTTATGTCATGTAGGATTTTACAGAAGATTCATTAAGAATTTCTCGAAAACCGCTAAACCCTTAACTAACCTTCTTCAAAAGGATGTTCGTTTAAATTTTGATGAAAAGTGTCTTACTTCTTTCAACATATTAAAACAAGCCCTTCTTGAAGCTCCCATTATAAAACCACCTAATTGGAAGAAACCTTTTGAGCTATTTTGCGAAGCTAGTCATGAAGTTGTAGGAGCAATTCTTTGTCAGTATGATGGTGATGACCTTAATATCATTCATCATGCTAGTAGCACCTTAAACGGGCCCAAAAGAACTATCCTATGCCAAAAAAGAATTCTTCGCAGTAGTTTTCTCCTGTGATAAATTTATATCTTATATCATGGACTCCAAAGTAAGAGTACATACTGATCATATTGGCTTAAAGGAAATCCTAGAAAGGACCGATGTTAAGCCAAGAATGATCCGTTGGAATCTACTTTTGTAAGAATTTGATTTACAGATCCTACAAAAGAAAGGAAGATATGGAGGAAACATTCATGGACACTCAAGAAGTTACTCATCCTAAGGAGGTGCCATCCGTGTACATACATGTGGGAACCACACTACCAAAAAGCAAGTTCTCTATTTCTTCTTCCAAGGTTTTGGTGATTTTATGTGACCTATTTTATTCGAAGAGAGGAAGAAAACATAATCAAATGAGTCCATACTCCCTCGATCATCATGGCTTATGAAATCTTTAACACATCTTTGTTCTGGATGATTTTCTGTTATTTCCTTTTGCATATTTGATTTCCTCTCGTTTTTCTTAGTTCATGGCCGGTCTTACGAGATCGGTACGGGCGGGCGATACGGCCAGATCCACCCGTACCAATGGTCGTTAAGCCTGATGTTGCCTTTGTTTCATTTTCGCATAGTCGGTATGTCCGCACCGTACGGTCACCCCCCCCCCCCCGCGTACGGCTGGTCGTTATCTCGTCTGTGACCGCCTTCAGCTTTTTGTTTATTCTTGTGTCAAAAAAAGGGAAACACCACAAAGTCGGTACAGACGGGCAATATGGGCGGGACCCGCCTGTACTGTTTAGTCGGTTGACTAATTACTGACTTCAACCCATGTCGCTTTTGGAAACGACCCAGTACGGGCGCACCATACGGGCGTACGCCCGTACCAGTTGGTAGTTACGACCCGAATTGCCTATTTTGCACTTATTTGTTTCTATATTTGTTAGGATTCTTTTCTTGGGCAACCCTTTTTCCTCCTAGTACGAATTTTACCCAGCCTCTAACCCTTTATAAGTCTCTTTAGAGATCCACCTCTCTCTTATATTAACAGATATAGTCTACTTGATGCGCTACTCGATTCAAGGCAAAGGCAAGCCTCTAAACCTCATGTCTCATTCATGGGATAGTTTATAAACCTCCTCCATCGAAGCTGATGATCGTGAAGCTCAAGGCCTAAGCCCCAAGGACAAGTGGTACACTTATGATTCGGATGATGATTCTAAAGACGAGGAGTTCTAGATCTTCATGGAGCAATCAGAGGGGATGGAAGCAACCGGACTACTTAGCAATGGTGAAGCCTAAAGATGAGGAAGAAGCCAAGAAACCTCATGGAAAGGGGTGCACGGAGTCACTCAAGCTCATCTCTATCAGCTACTCTTCACCAAAGCGTAAGAAGTCTAACCGCTCCAATGCAGGAACTTATCAGGATACTATGGCTCATACGTCAACAACAAAGAATATCACCATGAACGCACGCATGAGCATGAAGCCACGAGAGGATTGGGGGTTCAACCTTCTAGACGTGCCAGTTGGTGTGCACGTCCCAAATAATGAACACCATCTTCACAGGATAGAAAAGTACCAGAAAGAAGAGCTCATCCACAGGGGGATCGTGCGCAAGCGCCTTTTGGATCTTGAAGGAAAGAAGGAACTCAATGACATGATGATCAAGGTTGCTGATGGGATGTTCCTCTTGTGTTCGGATCTACAGAAGTGTCTTCAACGCATACCCGCTTTGGAGGATATGAACAAGAAGCTTCGAGTGGCACTCTCCAACAAGACTCCTTCACCATGATACACATCATCGTATCAAAGAAACGCAAGGGATTATTTGATCCACCCAGCTTGATTCCAAGCTTGGGGGGATCTGTGAGAACATTGTAATCCATCTTACAGTTTTTGCATGTTTACTTTTCTATACGCATGGTTAGGTTTAGAATTCCGAATTTTCATTAGTTGCATCAACTTCGAGTTCCCTTTCTTCAAGAGAAGATTTATATCCGTTGAGTTATGAGACTTTATGATAATTGAAGTTGTGTTTGATTCATGATTATTATATTAGATGATTGAACTAGGTTGAGTGTTATGATACTTGTACAGCTGTCATAATTTTAGGGACTTCCACACCAACAAAGGTATTGATTAAGTTATGGGAAGAAGAACTCTAGTAACATATTATAATTAAGAGTTTTTGAAAGCCTTGGAAGAAGTGAGCATGATCAAATAGTTGTGCTGAAAAGAAGAAGAGAAAAGGGAGCAAGTAAAAATATAGACATACAAGTATCAAAAGAGAAGAAGAAATCAACTATCAAAAGAATCAAACATAGAGAAAAAGAGAAAGAAAATGGTCATGAATCTTCATTACTAAACTTAGTGCTCTATATATTTAAACTCTGTGATTATATGATATGTTGAATCACTAGCAGCTTCTTATAATTTCATTAATACTAAAAAAGGTGTGGAAGACTCTAAGTTATGTAATGTGTAAGGGTATGGTAATACCCCCGACATATCTCTACATCTTATGTTGTATTCCTGCTTCAATTTCTACCTCATTTATTGTAACAACTCGTGTCTCGTGAATATGATGATCTTGTCCATAAGCCACCATCTTGCTTGGGGACGAGCAAGAGCCTAGCTTGGGGGAGTTGATGAGTCCAAAATTGAAGCATATTTACCTTTTGTTTTTGCATAAATAGAGTAGGTATCTTTGTATTTCACTGCGTCTACACGCGCTATTTTTTCTTGTTTCAACGGGATCTCAAATCATGGAGTCATATATGAACATATCAATTAGAGCCATCATATTGTGTAATTATATGATATTTCTAAGTGATAAAAGTCATTTTATAAATTTACCTTCACACCTGGAAGAATACCAAACAAGGAGGAAGCACCAGTACTGATAACGACCACTGGCACGGGCAGAGCCCGTCGTACCGTACGCCCATAACAGGCGCCATCATGACCGCCTCGTCAAATACTTTCTCCTAGCAAAGACGACGAGGAGATCCGACATTCACGGCCACCAGAAACCACGAAAAACCACATCCGAGAGGGATCTGAAGGAGGAACTTGGCTAGGGTAAAATCCTAGCTGATTCACGGATCATTGGAGGACAACGCGTCATCCCCTTCATCATCAACCGCTGCATCTCCATTACCACCATTACCCCATATCTCATCTGGTAGATCTCTTTGTAATTCCAGATCCAATTATGGTTTGCATTAGATCTACCTTTATACTTTTATCCATCCATTTGATTATGATGATGTTGTTGATTGTTTCCATGAGTGAGTAGTTCCTTTGTTCTTGGGAAGATGGAGAAACCCTAGCAACATTATGAACTTGTAATAAAGATGATCTATTTCTGTGGCTGTATGACTTGCTTGTCTATGATATAATCATGATTTGTGTTTGATCTCTCTCTTTAGATGATATGTAAAGTCGACCACATATCATTTGCCCTTGGAACTGAATGGAGGGAGAAATCCTTTGGACGTGTCTTGGAAGCGTACCCAGAATCCCCCGTGATAGATTGGCATCGGCTCATAACCTACATGGTCAAAAGAGGGTTAAAGAGGGACTCCCTAAGCTAATTACGATATCCACGGAAAACCCTTAATTGTGGTGGTTTGTATGGGTGACTGCTCTCAGACATCATAGTGGTTATTTAGAGGTGACCTCGCTCTTGGCTCAAAAAAGTGGCTTCCTACGAGCCTTGTAGTGAACATCTTATTATAGGGCTCTCTCCACACATATCATGACACAAGGAGTATGTTATCTTGATCACACATAACAATAATACTATGCTAGTGGTGTATCCTACATCCCCGAGAACGTTTTAGCCCTATTGAGTTTAACCACTCCATAAAATATTGTTACTTGTTTTATTTTACTTGTTTTAATTACTTTTCTGCAAACAACCATAAACAACTCAAACACCCTTTACTTGAGATCAAAGGTAGCTTATAAGTGTTCTTTGGTAGAGAGTAACGAGGGGCATAAAGACTTTTACCAATAGCTCTTTGTGGGTTCGATATCTTTACTTCGAAAGTAGCTACAATTGGCTTGTGCACTTGTAGTCATCAGCGGTTAAGCCAAAGAAGAGATCCTTGCTCTCATACCAAATGAAAGATCGTTATAAGCGACTAGAGGGGGGTGAATAGGCGCTACTCAATTTTTAGCTTCTTTTCAAATTGAAGTTTGACACAAAGTAAGTTCTCTAGATGTGCAACTAAGTGATCGAACCTATATAACAAGCAAGCAAGAAAGCAACAATAATAAGGAGTAAAGGATAGAAATCACCGAGAGGGGACACAGAGATGTTTTCCTGAAGTTCCTTCCTTTTGAGGGGAAGTACATCTCTGTTGGAGGGGTGGGCGGTACTAAGACCACCAGCGCCACAAAGGCCTCATCCTATTCTCCCAAGAACCCGCCTTGCGGCAAGCACATGATCCACTATGCGGTGACCTTGAAGGTGGCAACCAAAACCTTGTAAAAAACCTTGGGGCGCTTCTCCACAACTGAGTTGGAGACTCCCAAGATGACCTCGAAGCTCTTACACACGAGGATGAGCTATGGAGGGCGACTTCTTAAAGTTAGGGTTTCCTCAAACCCTAGAGCAATAACAACTTACACAAATGGTGGGGAAACACAAATCCCTTTGGTGGAAAGCTAGGTCTAGGTCTCCTCCATCAATTCCCCAAGGGGCAACAAGTTTGAGTGGTTAGAGAGGGAGATCTAGGAGGTTGGAGCTCAACATTAATGGAGGAGAGAGAGTTGAAGTTGCAGCCTTCACTTGGAGAAGAAGGGGGTATATATTCCCCTCCCCCCAGAAAAATAGTCGTTGCTGCATCACTAACCCAGAGTCTCCTGTCTTGGGGGGCAGAGTCTCCGGGAATGGCCAGAGTCTCCGGGGTGGTGGCTGGACTCCGGGCAGGACTCCGGTGGGGGTCCCTGAATGCTTTTCGAGCCACCCCGGAGACTAGGCCGGAGACTGACCCAGAGTCTCCGGGCACCTACCCCGGAGACTCCAGTGGCGCGCACGACTCCGGGTCCAACTCCGGACCTGGATACAGAGAGTTTTCCTGGGGGCGGAGACTTGCCCGGAGATCTGGCCAGAGTCTCCGGTCCAAGACCCTGGAGTCTCCGGGCCTAGACCCCATAGTCTCTAGACTCAGGGGAGGCAGTAGATCGAAGCTCCCAACAGGCACATTTTCTTCATGAAAATTTGAACCCTTCTCCTTAGAATACTAGAACACTGTCTTGTGCCTTTATACAAATGAACCTGCAATACTTAGCACATGGTAAAAACTATCTTGTGTTGACACCAAACATCAAAACATGATTAGGGCAGGAAATGCCCTTTCAATATGCCTCGCATATAGCAGGAATTTCGGATGATTAATCTGGAGCACGATAAGGTGGAAACCTTGTCAAGAAAACCTTATACTATCTTGAAGAACGATCTAAACCTTGTAAAAGACCCAATGAACCAATACCAGGATCAATATTGTTTTTTTAGGGAGGTCAGCGGTTGTTGGTGATATAGATGAGAAAGTATGTTCACGGCCATAAATGAATCAAATAGAGAAAGCATTTTTCTATGGGACAAGTTATCACCTTATACCTTTTATTTTGTATATAGTTCTCTAAGCCGACAATCGACAAAACACAAACATGAAATAATGCAATATCTCATCGAGCAGTTGATAGCAGCAACACCACGAGACGTACGTGAATAGAGGAGGCAAACAAGGCTAGAAGTCAGATTGTAGCACACTCATGCCTAACTAACAAACCTGGAGAACCCAAAAAGAATACCAGTGCCCGCCACAAAAACTATGTACACGTCATGGGAAAGAAAGAGTTGATTTTAGTCAGGGAATAATTATATGTATCCTTGGAAATGAATTTACCTAGCTTTGCTTGAGGATGATGAAATCTTGTTGGGGATGATGATTTTCTAATCTCTCTTTTTTCTTGCCTTCACCGGTTCTCCCTTTTCTTTGCTTCTCCTCTATACCAGAGGATGCCCTAGCCGTTCTCTGTCCTGGCTCCTTCCTTCTTGGTTGCATCTTGCTACTACCCCTTGTTCCCCACATCTGAAAAGGGCTTTATTCTTCATCTATTCCTTTCCAACTGATGTGCTAATATCGACTTTCTTCATGACCATTCTTTTGCTAATGTGTTGCTTCATGCATACAAACAACAAATGAAAGAGTGATTAAAGGTGGATTGGGAACCTTATACGTCCACATCAGAGAAGAAAAGGAGCATACACCAATAACTCACTACTACATTCACCAGTTCTAGGATAGCCATTTTGCCACAAAATCAAGCTCAGTAGTAAAAGGGAACAATCATCCAACAGCAGCCAACACAGATAAGAGATAACTTAATCATTAAAGATATAACTCAATCACTAAAGATGCAAATACTGAAGAATGGTGATCTTACTAACATGTGGTATTCTATTTCTATGATGACAGGATTTATGAAGTAGAAGAATAATAGTATTATATTGTTATCAAAATAAGTCCATTCACCTTTGTAATATCGAGCATATAGCAGTGGTAATTTTTTTCACCAACCCCACATCCCCTTTTGGTCCCAAATTGAACTATATATATGGAGCAGTTCTGAGTGGCTATGACACTAGACATCACCAACTATTAGTTATGAAAGATGTTCTCCAAAATTAGTTCCAATCTTTCAAAATTCCTCAAAAATACTATCAGCGAGATAAAACCTATTTCGAAAATGAAAACTAAACCTGACATCTAAATCACATTGTATGGAGTTGTGTGAGAGAATTGACTACCAAAATAATCCTACTAACAAGGGGACAAACACGGTAGGAAACCCTTATTACATACATTATGTTCAGAGAATTAACAATCCAAAAAACAAAGTCTCGTCAAATCTCAAATCGCCTAGCTAAAAGTGTCCCTTATTTTAATATATGTTCTGCCCAACCAAGGGCTAAAACAAAATAGAATCTAGATATGCTCAAATCACCTGATTGACTTGAAAAAAGAATGATGATATGGTAGAAGATTTCTCTTCGTATCATCTGTCAACTAACCAAAGCCTAAAATAATGTGGCATTATAAACTAAAAGAAAAATATCTGAACCTAGGGAAGTAGGGCGGACGACAAAACGAGATGGTGATGTGCTCTGACGAGCAACGTCGTGGCCATGGCTGTCGCTCAGAGCCATGCGCTACATAAACTCCATGAAGGCGCAGTCATCCATCCTAGCAATAGCATTATTAGGAGCAGCTAGCAATCAATAATATTCTAAAAAATGCACATCGACAGCTAATAGTCTCTCTCTCTCTCAATTTGTCTCACACGGTCTCACCATATAAGGATCATACAACAATATCAGCAAATAGCAAGGCAGCGGTAGCAGATAGCAATGCATCAGCCAACAAAAAAATTTAGAGCACGAGTTACAATATCTCTGACTCACCCCTTCCATACTAGCTAGCAAGCAAATTAATGTCACAAGTCACAACACATCGCATGGAATTTTCTGTCTTCCCCACCGTGATGCTTTTCCCTTCCCCTTCTCGCCCACCCCACCACGACGTAGCCACACTTGGGGCTCTAGTCCCTCTGCTCATTACTCTCTTCTCATGGGCCTCCTCCCATCCCCTTCGTGGTTGATTTGGTCATTAAATATTGAGCGCATCAAGTCAGTTAAAAATGGAAGCATTGCCATCTGTCATAGGACTGATAATTTATCGATCTTATGGTGATGGATAAAAGGCTAGAGTAGAAGAAGAAATTGGGTTGTGGAGGAGCTCACCTAGAGTTTAGGCCCGTCGATCTGGCCATGTCGATGCTGGATGTAGAGATAGAGAATGCCTTCTATTTTTCTTGCTCCCATAGCACCACATAAGAGGAGGGATTTGAGCCGGCTGTGGCTAGGAGACAAAGCCGACTGGTGGGGAGTCGATAGCATCATCGACATGGCCGACCCTAGCCGAGCCTCCTCCCTCGCTGTCTTCCGCTCCTCCCCACATTATCTGGTTGATGACGCTCATCTACCACTCCTCTTCGATTCCTCCGGCCGATGAGGTCTGAGGTGCCTCCATGGAAGAAGCCTGTTGTTCCCACCTCGTCCACACCGCATGGATGGTAGAGGAGGAGGAGGCAAGAAGGCGGAGGTGGAGCTATGGAGGAGACAAGGTGGGGGAGGTGGAGTTGGAGGAAACAAGGCTGCGAAGAGGGTGGAGGTGATGGCGGCGGCTTCAAGAGAGATAGATGGAGTAAATGTGAAGAGAGAGGAAGGGAGGAGACGCAGCTAGGTTTTTACCTCTCGCCCGTCAGGTCGTGCAACTCGCATACCACAATCCGGAAAGGATTCGTGTAATTTTCACGGCCCCACACCAATAAGGCCAAGCAGTCATTCACCTTCCAAGCCTATGCAAAGGTGACACTAGAGTTACCGAGATCCAAGGAATGTAACTCTCTGCGGGAGTAAAACTGGTATCGTACAAGGCGATCAGACGGAGCAACGCACACACGCATGATGGAGTGATGGTGAGGCGGGTACTGTTCCACCAGTTATAGGAGAAATTGCAAGCAACAATGGGAGAAAATTAAGAACATGCATGATCAAGAATTTTCAAAGTACGAGTATGGTTGCCAACAAACATAGGAAAAGAGCAATTGTTCATCAAGTTTGTCAAAACAATTGTAGGATAAAGAAATATTTGGAGCATGGCATGTCTATGGAAATATCATCACACTCAAATAATTTCACATGATCAACATGATGCAAATGCAAAGTATCACATTGGGACATGAATGAAGCATATGAAATGTCATAATTAGTGTCCATAGCATGTATATCCTCATAATTCATCATGTCCACTAGTGGGAGCATAGAATCATCAACACACATGTGTTTAACTTGGCCATACCTCTCATGTGAAGTGGGTGTTGTGGTAGTAGTGGCCTCCATGTGGGCGACTTCTTCATCAAATATGGGGATGGTATCATCTTCATCCACCATGTACATCTTCTCGATAGGAGGAACCATCATCTCAAGGCTTAGCGCCTCTTGCTCCAAGGTACCTAGCACATCATGATAAAACACGCTAGAGAAAGAGGGTACGTTGATACCCCCGGTAGGGTCACGCCGAGGTATAAAGGCCGAGTTAGCCGAGGTACGACAAGGTCAAAGCAGATGCTGGTCGAGTCACCTCAAGGCAGGCCGAATCACGGGGTAACCCGGACCAGGGGATGTCCACCTAACTAGGTCTCAGCCGACTTATATCGTAAGTCGGTGAGATATATCTAACTTGTATGCAGGAACAGGCGTGGCCGGATCAACTAGGTATGATCCGGGTTATATCAAGCTTGTAGGAGAAGGAAGGTATCTCGCTGGTCAAAGGTGACCACTGCACGCAAAGCGTGAGCGAAGCGAACAGAGGCAGGACCACCGAGGCGTGGCCGACAAAGGTGACGATGCCTATGTCAGATGACGCGGGCGCCGCAGAGGCTTACGTAGCCTCTGCATGGATGACGCTGGGTTAAAGTAACCCGATCGGCTTACTATTTTGGGAGGAGGCATATTCCCTGGAATATGCCTCCACGTATGCCCTAACTGGAGACCTAGCCACCCCTATATAAGGAGGGTTAGGGCCTCTGTAGAAGGGGTTGGTCTTTAGAGGTTATGTTCTTCTAGCAAGTTACTGAGGACTAGCTAGTGGTGAGAGTAAGAGAGTTCCTTCTTCCTCCTCTCTCCAATACAGCTCAAGGAGCACTTGTAATGTGTGGAAGTGAAATCAAATACAAAGCTACTGTGTGTGGAATCACCACACTATCCTTCCCTGGATTCCCCTAGTGCATTTAGTCCCCACCTTTAGCCTATCCATGGCATCTGCCGTGACACCACCACGACAGTTGCCGCCCACCGTGGGGCTAGCGGCGCTAGCAGGGGTGAAGATCCGGACGGGAAACCTCATCGGCAGCGGCGAACGCATCGTCTCCGGGCTTGTTCAGCGCTTTGGAGCGCTGGATTTTGTCAGCGACAACGCTGGCTGCTTCGGCAAGCGCCCTCTTCCGCGCAACGGCCTCTTCGTCAAGCTCAGCGCGTACAAGGTTTACGTTGCTGTCGATGTGTCGTGCGCTCATCCGTGGCACGTCATTGAAGGAGGCGAGCCACCCCTTAGCGTGGTTCACGGGGCGCGTATCACTCGCTCCCCGTACCGTGCTGAGGTGATGATGGCTGCACCAGGTGCGGGCGCAAGCAAGGATCCAGCACCAGATCCGGAGGTAACGCCTAAGGCGTCGAGGAAAAGTAGAGGTCCTCCACTAGATAGGCCAGAGAATGTGCTGCAGCAAGCGATGGATAGCTTGGCAAACCCAGTAGCAGCAGCAGTAGATCCGGCTCAGGCACAGGCCGAGCTAGAGGAAACTAGGCAAAAAATACTAGAGGGTGCGAAAAAGATAGCCGCGGCTCAGCAGTCATTGAATATGACACTGTGTGAGTACGCAAAGGCAAATAAAGTAGATGCTATAAAAGTGAAGGGGAGAAACCTCATGAGTGAAATGAACAAAGAGGGAGATACTAGGATTGAGGAGTCAGAGAACTGTTTATCCGTGGGGCTGTCGAAGTATAGTACCCCGGCGAAAAACCTCAGAGCAGCAGATGCAGTTGCGTCCGAGTTGGAGGGTCTAACGGGTGAAGCCCGTCAGAGACAGCAAGATAGGGTCAATGAGTTGGTTCGGATCGCGAACAGGCAAAATGAGGAATTGCTCAGGGCTAACCCGGAGAGAGCTAGGGCCTCCAAGATCGTTCATTCGGCGGTGGGTAACCCGGAGAAATCCGCTGGAGCTGCATCGTCTCCTCATGGTGGTCCTAGGAGAGAAGAGGTAGTAAACTTGGCCAGGAGGAACAAACAGATAGTCCTGTATGACCCGGCAAGGGCAGTGAAAGGAAAAGAAGTGTAGAGAAATGAGGATCGACGAAGTATGAGCCGAGGTGAAGCTGGCCGAGGTAACCGCGACCAAGGCAATGCCGGTCAAGGAAATGTTGTAAATGGCAATGCCGAACAGCGCAACTCGGCAGGAGCAGGACAACCGCAGCAGCGGAATATACCAAGGCAAGAGCAAAGTGCCGGCCGAGGTATGCAACAGAGAGGTGCTCCACGAGAGCAAGACCGATATAACGATGGTGATTCGGAAATGGTGAACGCAGGATACCCAAGGCCAGACTATCATGTGATAGGGTCAAGATTGGGAAGCAGGGATTTGATGCCTGACGATGCCAGATTAAAACTGGATCGACTGTATAGGTCGGAACAGATTGAATGTCAAGGTCCTCCGGGTCCAGCGTGTTTTGGGCCCCGGATCATGAAGGAACCTCCGGTACCCAACTTCCAGCTACCTAGAGGCACTAAGACATACGATGGCAGCACAAAGCCAGAAGATTGGTTGATTAACTATGCTACAGCTGTAAAGATTGCTACAGGCAACTTGAGATGGGCTGTGAGATACGTACCCCAGATGTTGGAGGGGCCAGCGAGGGTATGGCTAAACAATTTGCCGCCCGGAAGTATCAACTGTTGGATTGATTTTGAGGAAATGTTTATCAGCAATTTCTCAAGTACGTATCAGAGGCCGAATAGGCCACAGACCCTAGCAATGTGCAAGCAGAAACCAAATGAGATGGACCGGGAGTTCTTAACCCGGTGGTGTACCATGCGAAACTCATGTGAGGGTGTGATTGAGTCGCGGGCCATAGCATGGTTTGCGCAAGGCTGCAGATATGCAAGCATGTTGTGGCAAAGATTGCAAAGGGATATGCCAACTACATTGGCAGAGACAATCCGAATTGTTGATTCGTATGCTTTGGGTGATCCGACTCAACCCAGGCTCGTGTCAAACGAGTCAAATGAGGAGTACTACCAGAGAGATGGAGCCGGGTCATCCCGGAGGAATGACTACCGGGGTAAAAGAAGAGATGACAGACCGGATTACCGGTACAGTTTGCAACAAGTTGCTGCTGTGAATCAAGATCAACCCAGAGCAGGGGGCAATCAACGTCAGAAAACTGGAGGGCAACAATGGACACCGAGAAGCGATGGCAAGAAAACTTGGACGCCAGAGCAAAAGAAACAGTGGTAGGAAAAGAAGGACCATCCGAGGTATACTTACGAGTCAATGCTGGATCAGCCGTATAAATTTCACACGCCAAATCCGAGTAACCCAGCGGGTCATATGACAAGGCAGTGTGAGTGGATGCGTAAGATAGAACAAGGTGGTTCGGGGAATGCTCAGGCACCTCGGAATGATCAACCTCGGCAGGAGTTACCCCGACAACAATTGCTCTCCGAAGCAAACACGCAACAGCTAATGTTGCCTCCCCCTCCGCCGAGGTATGACAACCATGAGAGAAGGGATGCGGTGCATCAAGTGGAAGACCAACATCAACCGGAACAGAGGTACCCCAAAAACGAGGGGAGGAATGAGTACAGAGAGCATCATCAGAGTTACTGTGTGTTTACCACAGAGGAAACCGATAGAAAGAGCTTGCAGCGCCGACACATGGAGCTGAATGCGGTAATGCCAGCAGTGACGAGGTATATGCCTTGGTCGAACCAGGAAATTACCTGGAGCATCAAAGATCATCCCAAGCTTATGCCAAGTCCTGGTTCGTATGCGCTAGTGCTGGATCCGACATTCATTGGGCCTAACATCAATGTGACGTTCTCAAAGGTACTAATTGACAATGGCAGTAGCATTAACATCATGTATGCGGATACGATGCCGCAAGTTGGGTATCTCGGAGAACATGCTCCAAGCTACAAGGACAACTTTCCATGGCATTATGCCAAGCATTTCTTGTGAGCCCATAGACAAGGTACGGGTTGACGTATTGTTCGGTACGAGAGATAACTGCCGAACTGAGAATTTGGAGTTTGAAGTGGTGAACTTAGAAAGTGTGTATCACGCGTTACTCGAAAGACCAGCACTGAACAAGTTCATGGCAAGTTGTCACATCAGTTATCTGAAGATGAAGCTACCCGGGCCAAATGGAGTGATTACCATAGCTGGAGATTTCTGACGTTCCATTGAGTGTGCGTCAGCCGAGTCTAACCTAGCCGAGTCACTCGTGATTGCGCAAGAGAAAATAAAGATATAGGAGGTAGCGGCATTGGCTCAGTCCGCGCAGCAATATATGTCGGCGTTGAGTAATCCGCATGGTAGTGTCTCATTCCAAGCCACAAAGGATACCAAGAAAGTGCTTGTTGATGACATGTTCCCAGAGCGCACCGTAACAATTGGTGCCGGGTTAAATGATAAATAGGAAAGCGAGCTCGTCAACTTCCTCCGTGAGAATCGGGATATTTTTGCTTGGTCCACACAGGACTTGCAAGGTGTTCCGAGGGAGTGGGCCGAGAACTCTTTGAATGTGAGACTCGGAGCAAGGCCGGTGAAGCAACCTCTCCGCCGCTTCGCCGAAGATAGGAGAAAAGTCATTGGAGATGAGATAGCTCGGTTACTAGCAGCAGGGTTTATCATGGAAGTTTTTTACCCGGATTGGCTATCTAATCCGGTGCTGGTGGAGAAGAAGAAGGATGATCCGAATTTGGCAGTGGTTTGGCGTATGTGTATCGATTACACGAACCTGAAAAAGGCGTGTCCGAAAGATCCATTTCCACTGCCAAGGATAGATCAAGTCATAGATTCAACTGCTGGGTGTGAACTGTTGTCATTCATTGATGCATATTCTGGTTTCCACCAGATACCCCTGAATCCGGATGATCAAATAAAAACTGCATTTATCACCCCGTATGGGGCTTATTGCTATCGCACCATGCCATTTGGCTTACATAATGCAGGGGCAACGTACCAAAGATGTATGTAGAAATGTTTGCACGACCAAATTGGTCAAAATGTACAGGTGTATGTAGATGATGTGGTTATCAAGACCAAGTAAAGCAAAATGCTCCTTGACGATATCAGGCAGACATTCACGAACCTAAGGAGGTTCCGAATGAAGCTTAACCCAGAAAAATGCACCTTCGGTGTCCCGGCTGGAAAATTACTCGGATTTCTTGTCTCCAGCCGAGGTATCGAAGTCAATCCAACTAAATTCTGGGCCATAGAGCGAATGGAACTGCCGAAGTGTCTTAACGATGTCCATAAGTTCACTGGTTGCCTGGCATCGTTAAGTCGGTTTGTATGTCGGTTGGGAGAAAAGGCACTGCCTCTCTATCAACTCATGAAAAAGTCGGACAAGTTCATTTGGACGCCGCAGGCCAATGAAGCCTTTATCCAATTAAAGAAAATGTTAGCCACTGCACCAGTGTTAGCCTCTCCACTATCAAAGGAGCCAATGCTGCTCTATATAGCCGCAACCAACTGAGTTGTAAGTGCAGTAATTGTGGTAGAGCGCGACGAAGAGGGTAAGTCAGTGCAGAGGCCAGTATATTACCTAAGCAAGGTATTATCCGCATCAAAGCAAAATTATCCGCATTATCAGAAAGTGGCATATGGTGTGTACATGTCGGCTAAGAAGATAAAACACTATTTTGAGGAGCATCCCATCAAAGTAATATGTGAAGCTCCCATATCCTAGATAATGAGTAACAAGGATGCAAGTGGCAGAATTGCGAAATGGGCAATTGAGCTAGCTCCTTATGCGCCACAATATGACAGAAGAGAAGCAACCAAGTCTCAGGCTGTGGCCGACTTTTTTGTGGACTAGGCCGAGGTGCAATATGAACCACCATTACCAGATCCGAACTATTGGAGAATGCACTTTGACAGGTCAAAAACAAAAACCGGGTTAGGCGCCAGAGTTGTGCTTACCTCACCAAAGAATGACCAGTTGAAGTATGTGCTGCAGATCCATTTCGCAGCATCAAACAATGTCGCCGAATATGAAGCACTTGTGCATGGGCTCAAAGTGGCAAAATAAATTGGGATACGTCGGATCCAATGCTTTGGCGACTCGGATTTGGTAGTTCAGCAAGTGTCGGGGCTGTGGGATGCTCTTGATCCAAACATGGCACTGTACAGATTCCATGTGCAGAAGATATCTGGTTACTTTGAGGGATGCGAATTTCGCCATGTAGCCCGGGTGGAAAATGAGGCTGCCGACGTATTGTCGAAGCTCGGGTCAACCCGACAAGCAATTCCACCAGGTGTAGCATTAGAACACCTCAGAAAACCGTCTATCAGGCCGTCCCCAGAAACCGACTCAATCTATGTCCCGGAAGATCCGGAGTCTGGAGCTGCACCCATGGACATTGACATGGGAGATGGTACGCGAAACCCGAGGACTGCCTCGGCAAACCTGGGGACTGCCTCGGCGAACCCGGGGACTGCTTCGCAAGACCCGGGGACTGCTCAGCGTGATCCGGTTGAAGTTATGCTGGTGGGTCGGATGGAAATTGATGAGGATGTCTTCCCTGTATGAGTAATACCAGCTTGGGCACTACCTATATTTCAATTCCTGAAAAGATGGAACTTTACCCGCTGAGGAGGTGTTATCCAGGCAAACTCAGAGGAGAGCAAAGGCATACACGATCATCAATTCCGAGCTATACAAAAGGAGTGTGACCAATGTCCTCTAGCGATGTGTTGACCCGGAAGAAGGGCTTGACATCCTACGAGATATACATCAAGGGGAATGTGGGCATCATGCCTCGTCCAGAGCCTTGGTAGCAAAAGCTTTCCGGCATGGATTCTACTGGCCAAGTTCCTTAGAACAAGCAGAGGACTTGGTAAGAAAATGCAATGGTTGTCAGAGGTACGCTACCAAGACACATATGCCAATGTCAGAACTCAAGACCATACCAATCACCTGGCCATTTGCTGTATGGTGTTTGGACATGGTTGGCCCGTTCAAACCAGCGAGGAGAAATATGACTCACATTTTGGTCATGGTTGATAAATTTTCAAAGTGGATTGAAGTAAAGCCAATAAGAAAATATGATGGAGCTACGGCCATGACATTTCTCAAAGACATCATCTTGAGATACGGTTATCCTCACAGTATCATAACAGATAATGGCACAAATTTTGCTGAAGGAGCATTTGCGCGATTCTGCCGAGATAAGAAGATTCGGTTGGACGTTGCCTCGGTAGCCCACCCCGCATCAAACGGACAAGTGGAAAGATCCAACGGATTAGTATTATCCGGGATAAAACCCCGGCTCATTGAGTCGCTGCAAAGATTAGCGGGGTACTGGATAGAAGAACTACCAGCGGTACTGTAGAGTTTAAGAACAACTCTGAATCAATCAACAGGCTATACGCCATTCTTTCTGGTATATGGGGCAGAAGCTGTATTACCAGCCGACATAGAGCATGACTCGCTTAGGGTCACCCAATACACAGAAGCCGAAGTGCAAGAAGCCCGGCAAAATGATGTTGATCTGCTAGAAGAAGCGAGAGAATTGGCATTGTCCAGATCCGCCATATATCAGCAAAATCTCCAACGCTATCATAGCCGAAAAGTAAACCCCCGAGTCTTCCGGGAAGGTGATCTGGTACTCCGGTTGGTACAACGTACTGCTGGCATGCACAAGTTATCCCCCCATGGAAAGGACCATTCATTGTGAGCAAAGCATTGCACAATGATTCTTATTATCTTATCGATGCGAAACCATAGGAAAAGAACAAGGCGGACAGGTCCAGCGAGGAATCTAAGCGTCCATGGAATGTAGCTCTACTTTGTCCTTTCTATACTTAGCAGAGAAGTGTATATATCCGAGTCTCTCATATGTCGGTATGTATGCCGGCAATGAGCCTATCAATGAAATGTGGGCACCTCGAGCAGTAACTCGGGGACTGCCTTGAAAATATTTGTTGTCTTCTGTATTTATTATTTATATGTCGGCTGGCGTAAGTTTTTCTACTTAGGCCGGATTAGTAGTGTGTGAGCACCAAAAACCCAACTCTTCGACTTGCTGTTGTCCAACAAGATTTGGCTTCATGGCAAGCAAGAGCACAAGTTTGGAATTGCGTAGCACATGAAAAACGACTAAGGAAAGGAACTTAATCGAGCCGACATTTGTTTTTTGGACTAACCTTATGTTTACTTTCTATTTATTATGCTGAATTATTTTGAGCTAATCCTAAAGTTTCCAAGTATTGTTAAGACAATTTTTTGAAGCTCAGACTCGTAAGTCATAAAACCGAACCAAGGTAGACACGAGCCGAGCCAAGAAATTGGAAGAATGATAAAATGAAACTCGGGGACTACGCCCAAGTCAATCCAGCATAAAAACTTAGTAGCAAAATATCACTTGTGGGCTCGATACAATTGCACCTGACATACCAGGGATCTGATGAAATTCAAAGTGTTTATAATCAAGGAGCAGCAGGAGGAGGTAATTTGGCGCCAGCAGGTGCAGCCCTAGCCTCGGCTTCAGGGTCATCTGCATCCTCCTCGATGTCTGAGATTTCGTCCTCTTCGTCCTCATCCGAATCATCTTCAGTGTTTTCAGCATTTTCATCATCGGCGGCATCCAGGAAGCTTGGTCCCTCGTTCCATTGATGAATGGGGGCGTATTGGATGAAGCTATGAGTGCAAGCCTTGCATCGAGCTACCCAATCCGGGTCAGTAGACCACTTTGATCCAGTGCGCATACGCTCAAGGAGTTTGAGGTCAATCTTCTCGGACCACGTAAGCACGTAGTGAAGAACGATCTCAGCTCCGGCGCGTCCAGCAGATTCTCTCCAGAGATCAAGCTGCGTATCGCACTCCATGAGCTTGGCAAAAAGAACAACAGTACTCTCCGGAGTATCTTCTTCAGGCCAAAAGACGTTGAAGATCCGGACTACTACGTCCAAGATGTCCTTGCCGTAATTCTTCACGATCTCGACTCGGGAGGACAAGCTGACTATCAAATCCTCGAGATCAAGAGGAATGGTGCCAGGACCAGATGGAGTACCCCTCTGCCTGTGGAACTTGGCAACAGCCTTGGATGCAATGACATCGCTCTCTGGGAATTTGCCTGAAAAAATAAGACAGGTGGAATAAGTGAGAAGAGTTGACCTGGAGAGACTCATGACAGTTGAAGAGAAAAAGAACTTACCAGAAATATGGCTATGAACCCGGGTCAGCTCCTTGGTGCAGTTGTCACGCCTCTCCCGGAGTTGCACAAGTTCGGCATTCGCCGACTCAAGCTTGACGTTGGCCTCCTTAAGTAATTCGTGGTCCTTGGCAATCTGGAGGTTGAGGCGCTCGCGCTCTTCAGTGAAGTCCTGGCCAGCCTTTTGAAGTTCGGATTGGTGCTGCGCTTTCAGCTTCTTCATGTCTGCCTTGAGCTTGGCAATTTCATCATCTTTGGTTCGGAGGACGGCGAGCTCATCATCTTTCTTTTTTAGTTCATCCTGATGCTGCCCTGCTTGTTCGAGAAAATGCAGCATCATATCAGGCACGGGCACACTATCTTCAAGAGAGGCTGAAATAGTTTGTTGACCCAGCAAAGCCGAGGTATGAATGTTTGCCGAGCTAAGGAGAAAAGGAGATAGAAAGCATAGCAAGGTTGAGCAAAAATGACTTACGCTTTATCTGGTCTAAGTTTTTCCTCATGAGGATATTCTCAGCCTCCACACCAGCTGCGAAATCCGAATGAGGGATCAGTTCGGCGGAAAAAGATAAAGAAAAACGGAAAAATGCCAAGGAAGAAACTTACCCCGTTTATCGTGTTCGGTGATAAGCACAGTATGTTTCGCACGCAGCATTTTGTGAGTATCCAGGAGACGCTGAAACTCGGCGCTCCGGCGGTTGGTGGTCACCTGAAAATAGTACAAAAAGATAGCTTAGTCTTATGCATATTCAAAGTGTACAAAATCCGGGCCAAGTGGAACTTAACCCGGCTCTAGGTGTGTGCATATTCGAAGTGTACAAAATCCAGGCCAAGTGGAACTTAACCCGACTCTAGGTGTGTGCATATTCGAAGTGTACAAGATCCGGGCCAAGTGGAACTTAACCCGACTCTAGGTATGTGCATATTCGAAGTGTACAAAATACGGGCCAAGTGGAACTTAACCCGGCTCTAGGTGTGTGCATATTTGAAGTGTACAAGATCCGGGCCAAGTGGAACTTAACCCGGCTCTAGGTGTGCGCATATTCGAAGTGTACAAGATCCGGGCCAAGTGGAACTTAACCCGGCTCTAGGTGTGTGCATATTCGAAGTTATTAAGGAGCTACGTTCATTTTCTAAGGAGCATCCGGCCGAGTAACAAGTTACTCCCCCGGAGGCTTGGGGACTAATGGCTATATCAATAATATCTACAACATGCTAGGGAAAAGACGAAGTAACGTACCTCCATCATCCGACCCGCAAGGTTAATTGCCTTGGCGGCAGTATTCATCTGCGCAGCAAATTCGGCGGGACCGAACTTCTCCAGGAGATCGTCGTTGTGGAAGAACTCCGCCTTGTTCCAGTTGTTCACGAACTCGATCAAGGTTGGAGGGTATCGCTCGCCGCTGAGCATGTGGGGAGCCACTAGGCCCTTGGCATGTGCTTCCTGTCTCTCAACCTAGGCAGCAGCGGGGCTAGTGTGCAACACAAGTTGCGCATCAGCTGGCTCAGCAGGGGTGCCCTTCGGAGGTGGAGTCTTCTTCGAAAGCATGGACACAAGTGTGCGCTGTCCAGTCTCGATGGATGCTGCCCTGGTGGCGTCAGGAGCCTTTTTGCCCTTGGGCTGCTGCTGAGAAGTTAAAGTTGTTGCGGCCGATTTGCCCTTGGGAGCTGCCTTAGTGCTAGCTTTGGTACTGCTAGTATCTTCTCGCCAAGCCTTGGAGGACTCGGACGAGGCAGAAGGACTTGGTGCTGCTGCTATGGCTTTTGTTGTTGTTGCTGGAGCTGGAGCTGATGATGGTGCTGGTGCTGGTTTCTGCTTCGGCAGAGGTGCTGAAGGTAACTCGGTTGAAGCTGGTTGCGGTGGAGCCGAAGTGGTGGTTGTCGCTGCCTCGGCAGATCCAGTCTCCCCCACTCCGGGGTTGCCCTCCTCTTGACAAGGTGGGCTGGAACCCGGAGCAGCCGTTGAACCCTCCGGAATGGGGCTCAACGGGCGTGAATTGTCGCCACGCGGGGGAGAAGGGCTGTGTCAGAGCGGCGAGGCAATGCCAGATCCACTCTGTGGGACCTCCACCGCGGCCCTGCCGAATCAAATAATGTATGATGAGAAACTATAACAAAAGAAGAACAAGAAAACAGCGAAGGAAGAAGAGGCTTACTCATCCGAGGTCAGGGGCTCTTTGGGCTTCCGAGCCCTCCGGGCTGTGGCCTTGGTTGCAGGCTTGGTGGCGGTTTTGTCCTTGGACTTCTTCCGCCTTTTAGCTGGCTGAGAAGGTCCGGAGGAGGATGCAGAGGCAGCTCCCCTTCTCTTCTTCGGTGCGACCGGGACAGGCTCACCCACGGCAAGGGGGGTCTTCATGAATCTGCCCACCGGGGTTAGCTGATGCCGGAAAAGCATAAGAAAGGGGGATAGCGTCAAATGCTTCCATCACCTCAACATCCGAATCATCTTCATCGTCGGGCCAATCTCTAATGGAAGAGAGTTTACCGGTGGGTCGCTTGGTCGCGTCGGCCATCGGAAGGAACATCTCCTGATCCGGTTCCTCCTTGTTCAAGGTATCCCGGTTAGGCGCCCATTTGAGGGAAGGCTCGGTGCCATCCTCGATGGTTTGCTGAAGAAACATCTAAGGGAAAGAAAAGGCAACAGGATTAAAACCTACAACAAAGACCGACATATGATAAATTCGGAAAAAGTTTGGGGCACGAGACTTACCGTAGGAGGAAGCCTATCTCGGCAAAAGTGTTCAATTCCCCACGTCCACTCAGCAGAGAAGTCCTTCTTAGTGGTGAAGAGGGACTTGACCCGGCGAAAGATCTCGGTGTTGCTCAATTCAAATGAGGAGGTCCGGTTGGGGTCACGGCCCCAGCTCATGTGGCAAACTTTGTGCGTGCATTTCTGGAGGGGGGAGATCCGGTTGCGAACAAACGTGATCATGGCATCCTCATTGCGCAATCCAAGATCCTTCAACTCCTAGAACCTCTTGTTGACCTGATTTGCTAGGACAGTGGGTTTCTTGGGGACCTTGTCCCACAAATCCGGATTAGGAGAACCCGGAGCATAGGGGCGCAGCCGGATCAGATCCTCAGTTGTGTTGTTCCGGACATAGAAGAAGGTCCGGGCCCATCCCTTGCAAGAGTCAAGCCCTGTGACTCGGGGGAAGATGGACTGCTTCTGGGGAGAGATTGATGCAGCGCCAAACTGCGTGAGCTGCTTGCCCTCCGGGTCAAGCTGGATGTTCAGAATCATGTTCCGGCGAAGGCCAAAGAACCGGATCCAGAGCTCCTTCGTGGGCCATAGTCCGGCATAGCCCTTGATAGTGGAAGCGAAGGCAGATAGAGATTTGATGGCATTAGCCGGAAGATGGTGCGGCTGAAGCTCATACGTATTGAGCCAGTCGTGGAAAAAATCACTAACTGGGAGACCGAACCCGCGTTGGAAGTAGGATAGAAACACCACATACTCACCCGGATTGGGTGAGAGGGCAAGCTCGGAGGAAGCAAGGCATGCGGTGACGCCCTCCAGGATGCGCCTGGTGCGATACAGCCAGTCCAGGTCATCCTGGCAAACCCAGGATCCGGCCCACGCGCCGCGGTCGGCATTCGCCGCGTCTTCCTCCATTTCTTGCTCTGCGACGGCGAGATCCTCCTCAGTCATCTCGAGATCGCTATCCCTGCTGGCGCTAGCAGCGGCGGGGGGCACTGGCTTGGACTGACAACGGCCCGTGGCGGAGGAGATGCGTAGAGGTGGCGGCGGCGCTAGTGCGCATGGAAGCAGTGCAATGGCGGCGCTGTCGCTGGAGAGGAAGAGGAAGAAGTAGAGGCAGAGGGGCGCAAAAGTGGGGAAAGACCCCAGGGGGCGCACCCCTCCCCTATTTAACCACTCCCTTGAGGGGGCAGTGGGATCGCGTTGTGCGGGTGGGCAACACGGTGTGGCCGTGTACAACCCGGATCGACCAATTAGCAGTGAGCCACACGAAGGGCCACAGGGCGCAGCGGATCCCATGACGTGACGTTATGGTGCAGTTAACAAGGAGGCAGGCACGACGTGGCGTGTGCAACAGTAACTTCTGACAATAACTGCGACGGTTACTGTTGCTGGCCCTTAAAATGAGGCAAACGTGATGATTAACCTCCACGTGGGGAAGCGTACATGAGAAGGAAGAGTGATTCGGATGAGTATGAGGTGACCCGGCCAGCGAGTGAAAACTCGGAATGTGCCAAGGGAAAGTAAAACCTATGAAAATCCGGACTATGAGTTAACTTGGAAAGAAAACCAGAGGCTTGATAAAATTGAACCTGCTGTGGCCTTAGCGGCTAAGGCAGCTAAGACCGCACCAGCTTCGGGGACTAATGTTGGGGGGATACCTCCGGGTAGGGTCACGCCGAGGTATAAAGGCCGAGTTAGCCGAGGTACGACAAGGTCAAAGCAGATGTTGGCCGAGTCACCTCAAGGCAGGCCGAATCACGGGGTAACCCGGACCAGGGGATGTCCACCTAACTAGGTCTCAGCCGACTTATATCATAAGTCGGTGAGATATATCTAACTTGTATGCAGGAACAGGCGTGGCCAGATCAACTAGGTACGATCCGGGTTATATCAAGCTTGTAGGAGAAGGAAGGTATCTCGCTGGTCAAAGGTGACCACTGCACGCAGAGCGTGAGCGAAGCGGATAGAGACAGGACCACCGAGGCGTGGCCGACAAAGGTGACGATGCCTATGTCGGATGACGCAGGCGCCGCAGAGGCTTACGTAGCCTCTACATGGATGACGCTGGGTTGAAGTAACCCGGTCGGCTTACTATTTTGGGAGGAGGCATATTCCCTGGAATATGCCTCCACGTATGCCCTAACTAGAGACCTAGCCACCCCTATATAAGGAGGGTTAGAGCCTCTGTAGAAGGGGTTGGTCTTTAGAGGTTATGTTCTTCTAGCAAGTTACTGAGGGCTAGCTAGTGGTGAGAGTAAGAGAGTTCCTTCTTCCTCCTCTCTCCAATACAGCTCAAGAAGCACTTGTAATCTGTGGAAGTGAAATAAAATACAAAGCTACTGTGTGTGGAATCACCATACTATCCCTCCCTGGATTCCCCTAGTGCATTTAGTCCCCACCTTTAGCCTATCCATGGCATCTGCCATGACACCACCACGACAACTCTCAACTCTCTCTGTGTATCACCCATGTCCTCAAAGTGGAAGCACTCAATCTCACATATGGTGGAGTCACTCATCTTGCTTTTTCTCTCACTTAAGTGGGATAAGTGGCTCTCAAAATCACATGGGATTAGTACCACATCATCACTCAGGCATATGGGAATATGCTCGGTTTCCTTAACTCCATGTGCCTCCTTTAGTGAAGGGAAAATCCCATGCTCACCATCCTCAACCTTTTCTCCAAATATGAGTGCCTTAAGTTGGGCATCATCACTCTCATCGCCATCAGAGGTATCATATTTTGCCTCAATGGTTGTACCACAACCATTGTCCAAGGTTTGGCACCATGTCTTAAAAGCATCAACTTCATGAGAGGCCATCTCGATGGATTTGTCCAACTTAGCGAAGTAGAGATCCATAGTGTCCTTCTCATTTGTTGACAAGCTTGTAGTTTTTGTAGGAGGCTTCCTTGGAGAAGGTTAGTTATGGAAGTTCTTGGTGTTGGAAGCTTCATGGTGTGGGTGATGATGTGTTTGCTTGTTCGTCTTCTTTGTCCATGATGTAGCACCAACATCATATGAGGTCTTCTCTCTGGAGGGTCTTAAAGCTCATGTAGTAGTATTCCTCGAAATATAAGTGGTGTCATTGATGTTCTTGTAGTTGGTTACCCCATGTCGAACTTGTTTTGTCGATGTAGCTTGATGGTCCATACAATATCTTGCTTCCTTGTTCTCATGGCAGAGAGGACTTGTACACCATCTTGATCTTGTAGCACATATAGTGTGTATGCTCTTGAGATTTTATTGTTGGCGGCACACTTGTATTGGCAAAAGGTGAGCTTGTTGGGGCTCATGTGTATTGGTACTTGTTGGGTTGTTGTGTACTCTTGAGCTTGATGGACCATCATCATAGTATGTAGTCCCTCTTGATGGAGGCGACTTGAAAAGCTTGTCATTGTTGGCCTCTTAAAGACACGCCTCCGCTTGCATGGATAGAAGTTCTCGGTCTGCATGTGGTGGGAGAAGTGATCTATCTCATGAGGGAGTCACCATCATAGTCTATGAAGTGTTCCATGTCCGCCAGGCTTGAGAAGTTGAAGTCCTCATGGTGCTCCATGTGCTCCATGATTGGGGAGTCATTGTTGGTGTAGTACTCCAAGTCCTCCAAGCATGCAGAGCTAATATAGGTGTAGATGTCATCTATGCTTGCGGAGTCATCATTGTCATGGCTCATCATGGATTCCTCATAGTATTCATCATTAGTTCCGGAGTCCCTAAACATGTTTCTCACAAGGCTAAGTGTGATATAGTGGAATAATGGATTCAAGGATGCTACACCGTATCTCACCTTGTAGATAGTATTGGACCAATGGTATGCACCGAGAGAAAACCAAATACAAAGTAGAAGTGGCATTGTATCAACGAACACAAGAATACACACGACGTATGAGGATCTTAGGTATGGAAAGTGGCATGCAAATTGGAACAACCGGAAACCAAGATTTGTAAAAGCAAGTAAAGAACCACGATGATCAAAAAGCAAAAACAAGTTGATCTCACATGATAGGAGTTGTGTTCAAGGAAACACACACGGTGGGATAAACAGGACTTGTGCGGTAGAAAAAGTGAGCTAAGAACCAAATAAAGTCCTAGAAAAGACAATAACCTCATGCCTCACTAGTACAAGGAGAGGCGCTAGTTCGATTGTACAAAATTAAAGGGCTACAAGATTTTCACAATAAGTACCACCTACAAGATGTTCATCGAGTTTGAGCTTCCTATTCTATATGGAACTTGTAATTTTCTTAATTTTTAATTTTCTTTTTTTCTTTTTTTCACTTGCCTCTTCCTTATGCCAACAACTATATAAGATAACTATATGAGATAAAAATTAAAGGGCTACAAGATTTCACAATAAGTACCACCTACAAGATGTTCATCGAGTTTGAGCATCCTATTCTATATGGAACTTGTACTTTTCTTAATTTTTAATTCTCTTTTTTTCTTTTTTTCACTTGCCTCTTCCTTATGCCAACAACTATATAAGATAACTATATGAGATAACACATACAATTTTTTCTTAGAATACTACAAGGTATCAAATGTGCAAAGCCCAATAAATCGTAGGAGTAACTAGTCTCATTAGGTATTTGTAGGTCACAAAGATAGTTTGGCTTTCAAAGGAATGCAAGTGGGAAGAAGTCACGAAATTGTTATACCTTTCGTCGTCGATCTTCACCATTTATTTATGGATCTGTCTTTGATCACAGAATTTTGTTGGATTATATAGTATGAACAACGTAAATTATGATTTAGATATCCTTCTCCTCTTCAAACTAAGCTAAAGAACACCAAAATCTGAGTTCGAATGCAAAAGTTATGGGCAAAACGGTGTGGAAGCTGAAAACTGGGATTTGCTGATTTTTCTCATTATAGGGCAGTAGTACCAGAAAAAAGTCTGGTAGTACCAAGGTTCCTAGAGTCCGGTAGTACTGCCAGGTACCAGGGAAGTCCGGTAGTACCGCTTCTTGGGCCCGGTAGTACCGGTGGTAGTAGAACATCCAGATTTGACACATTTTTTACGATTTTGAGGGCGATTTGGGCAGAACTTCTTCAAGAAAAACACCAAATCGAAAGGGGGAAAACAAGGAATTAGGCCATGGAAATGCAAAGGAAGTTAGATCAATGAGTTTTGCAGCGGATCTTTGGATCAAAACCTACCAGAACACTCTCAAATTCTAGATCGGCCCAAATCACGAATATGACTATTTTGGTGGAAATTTTCGAATTTAGGCAAGAAAAATAAAATTGGTGGTTAGAAACTCAACACAAACTCGAATCCATGGCAACTAAAGGTTCTTGATACCATGGTGTAGCACAAAGCTACTATTATGGCCCGATCTTCATAGATTCGAGGGGATTTAGGGGAATCAAAGATACAAACACACAACACACCCAAAACAGTTTGCTACCACTGATCTGAACCACCAACCCAATCCACTTGGAAGAGACACAAAGGTAGAGATCTAAGTAGGAAAGATTGGCAAGGAGCATCTAGAATGTTCTTGTGAAGAGATTGCAAGGTAATAGAGATCACAAGATAGAAAGAACGCTCATACAAGGAGAGGCTATGGTCATCTCAAAGATTAGATCTAAGAGGCCTTGTACCCACATGGGTCTTCTCCACAAGAGGAGTTTATGGAGCTACAACTCTATATCTTCATCATCTTATGTAGGATTTACATATGGAGGTGGGGGCATATATATAGGCCAGACACTTAAACAAGAGGTAGTTTAGGCATAAAGGGGAGTTTGGGGCATTACATGGGCCGAGGCCGAGTACTTGTGCACGCATGCATTGTATTGACAAGTAGTACCGGCCCTCAGGTCCGATAGTACTGGTCTAGCATCTCTTAGAGTGGTTGCACCGGGCTTCACGGGGGCGTGCCTGTAGCACACCGAAAAAAAATCCCCAACTAGAATTGCTTGTTATTTTTAATTCTTGCACCATCATGCATTTGTTTTGTCCCTAAAAATAGTTTGCTAAATCCTTATTTTGTTTTTACATTACTTCCCTCCTTTTATTTCAAATTAAAACCCTAGATCTTTCTGAATATTTTTGGTTGCCTCAAAAACTATTTGCAAAAACATTTTATAGAAGAAATAAAATAAAAATGTTTTTTAATAGGGGAGGAAGCCAAACGACCAGGCCCAAGTCACTCAGCCTGCCAGCCACCTAACACCCTGCTAACCCTAACACCCACCACGCAACACACGCACACTACTGACCAACCCTAGCCGCCTTCACTCACGCACGCGACATAACACAACTCACACCAAACGCACCCTGACCTGGTCAACTCAACTCCACACCCGCACCGACCCACACCCACCCTCGGTGGACATGCACGCCACACATCACGCAGACACCACACACTCAAACCTGCACCCAACACACACATGTACATACGCACTCACACACGACCTAACAAACACTTCACGCACGCACACGTCATGCACACCAGCCTCCTTTCCCCATCGTATCTATTCCTAAGCCCCGTGACCCCGACCTCTAACTTCGATCCCTGCTGCCGCATCTCTCCATCCCCACTGTGTCTCCTACCGCATAGCTGACGTCGACCAACATGCCCCACTCCATCTCCTTTGCGCTCCTCTTCCACCGCATCGCCCTCACCTGCAAGCTTCCACCGCCGGATGCTCTACAACCTTCTCCACCAAGGTCTGCGCTACCCTCCATCGTCTATGACTACCTCCTCGTGCACTGATGCTATCCTCCGAGACAAGCAACCACCGGCTGGCATCAAACTTGTTCCTCCATGTGTTGCCCTGTCTCCTGAAGCTCCATCTCTGATATCTCGACCTCTTTGCCGCCCCACGTCAGCATCGTCCTCCGCCATGTCTAGAGCTCCGAGCTCAACTCGGATGGCATGGAGATCCATCTCCTTTGCCCTTGCTTCCCATGATCCCGCCGCCCCGCGCCTCCCTTCGACCGATCGACCAAGTTCATCGATGCACACAAGGTGTTTGGACACTTTTCTAAACCAAGTTGAGCCCCAATGTGTGTGCTTGTAGGTGGTGATACCGTGTTGGTGCTTGAAGGTGCACGAATGTGGTGGTGTGTGAATATGGTGGTGGTGTTGTTCGAGACCCCCGATAGCTAAGAACAACAATTAGAATGAGGACCCCCCAATTTCTGCCCGAGGATGACCAATGACCAATGTTTGAAGGTGAACACGAGTACACAGTGCCGAAAACCCAAGTTCTCCATCTCTGATGACATGGTAGTCAACATGGATCCTAAGGAGTCTGACACTCTACTTCACGGGATGCCAAGTCTCCTTCATGGAAACTGAAGACCCCGATCCTGGATTCCGAAGACCGAACCCAAACCCCTCCGAGTCCAAGATCTTTGAATCCCAAACGTGTGAACCCAAAAGCCGCCCCTATTTTATAAATTGTCATACAACTTGTTGCATATTAAATTCTTCATGATTGCATACATGCCATGTGGTTTGGGGAAAATAGTCGATTCACCTAAATTAAATATGGATACTATATGTGGGATATTCTTGTATTATTCTGACTCCATTTAAATTGTGTAGCTCACCGATGACATGTTTTGCCTTGTTAAATCAACATCTAATTTGCTGGATACCTAAATAACTTGAACCACCTAATTAATTGTTGGGATTCCAGTTCCTCTTAATATTACTAGGTTGTATCGCATCTTGCCCTGTCATGCAACATATCATGAACATGATGGGTCTTTTACCATAGTATTAAATAGTGCATTCGGTGTTTCTTTAAGTGGTATGCGTCTTCACAGATTAGGACGTTGAATTGATGTGATCTACAACAGTTTCTTCGGATGATGTTTCTTCAGCAATGTTTCTTAGGTGAGCATCCTCCCCCTGCTACCTATTTTTGCTTTATGGCTTTACTTCTCTCTATTGCTCTCCATGTTGCGATGTTTTAGTTTTCCGTACCATTTATACTCCTTGCAGCCTATATTTTCCTTGGTCACTTCCTATTCTCGTTGCTTGGTATATAGTTGGCCTTATGAGTCGTAGTTGCTTGCTCAAGTGTTGGTTCGAGTTGTCGAGTTTTACATTTGTTAGGAGGTTGTCACATTCTTTATGGGGGAGTTGATCATGGTTCTACTTACAACTGGTTAATTAAAATGTTGGGAATATATATAACTAATAAAAAGGTACCAGTGGGCAACAGTTGAGATTTGGCTTTTATCCCTCCCACTTGTGTCCACCTAGGATCCGAGTAGTTGATGCATGTTCTTTGAATATCACACTATCCACATGGGAACCCATGGAACCCCTTGGTATTACCTTGATTCACATCTTATTTTTCGGGGCCACAAATAGTTTGGGGCTTCACTACTATCCTATACTTATACCATGATTTACTACTTTATTTACTACGGTTGCTCGAGGAGGGTTTACCTATAATGTTTTGGAAAAATATGGAATGTTTTCGCGGTATCGACAAACCTAGTCACACTTTCAGGTTCCCAGTTGTTTACAACCATTGTCACGAACCTCTGGGTCTATTCCGAAGCCCGTACGACTCTGTAGCGGGTAGCTTAGCGGGGTGGCCCCCCGAAATCATTTTTGAATCTTATGAATTCTTTATCATGATGCCTCTTTTCTTTCATTTGGGTTTTCCCCGAGGTTGATAGTGCGTGTGTTGCTATTTATGCATCCCTGCGGGATAAATCTTTTGAAAAGCCGTGTTCGCACTTATGGACTACTTGAAGCACAATGTCTCGACCATAGACAACTCAAACTAATGTAGTGCTATAAATCTGACTTTGGCATGAGTAGTAATCGGTTCCACTATAACGAAATGGTTAATTAAAAGTGCTAACAAGTGGTGAAATTGGGATGTCTTAAGATATCTATATCTAACTAGTAAGTACTACAACTTCGGTGTAATGGTTAATAAAACTACCAACTGTGTGAGTTCCTCAGAAGAACTTCCTCGTTTGGTCTCGAAGAGGAAACTTCAGAATGGGTTATGTTTGGTGTTAGTATCAGGTTGGTTTCGAATAGGCATCTATCACCCTCTAATAGCCGACAGTTGTATCGTGTCTCTATAGGTTGTTTTAGTGCATGTTTTCTGCCGCTAAGCCCATCATACCTTTGTAGGCGAGAGCCGCCGAATTCTAAGACTCGTCGTGTACTGGCATCAGTACTGACTGCTCCTTTTTTCCTTTGTCCTTTGTAGGCACCCTTTGCTTTGATAGATATCAGTTTGACGAAGTTAGTAAGGTTACCCTTCCGGTTTGGCTTGGGCAGGGTTATGGATGCCATTGGTTATTGTTCAGGACTCTTAGTCCAATTTACATCTTATCTGTTCTCGGATGTTGTATCGTTTTCAATGTGATTTTGATCTTTGTAATGTATATTTGTATTCTTGACTTGAGGAGTCGTTGTTGTATATATATGATCTCGTGGGTTCCATCGTGAACTATCAATATTACTTCGTTTTCCACCCACACGCAAGTGCCTAGTGGGCGTCATCGAATCGCTTCTATGCGGGTTTGGCGGGAATCCTAAAATATGTATGGGGCCAATTCCAGAGCGTTAAAGTACCGGCGTCGGGAGCGGTAGTATCAGCGACGAGCGGTAGCTCCGGGTTTTGGTACCGGCCAGTCCCGGACTGGTTGGCGTAGCTCAGCGGGTTGGGCCGGTAGTACCGGTCGTGCAAGTGGTAATACCAGTAGCGACTGCCTTCTAGTATCTCTTCTTCCATGCTTCTTGCTTGGGTGTCTTGGTTCCTTGGCCATCCGTTGTAGCTCCTCTTGGCATCATGATTGTGGGCAGGGACCTAGGCATGAGTCACACACTTGGCTCAAGTAGGATCCCATTCACACGAGGACTAAAAGAGGACATCGGTAGTGGCTAGCGAAGTAGCCCTAAAGGGAGCAATCCGCGCAGCATATGGATAGGTGGCGTCGCCGCGTTACCCTGTACGGCAACGACAATCATTCCATACAACCATACTTTGGGTGCTACGACCCACCTCTTCTTCCCTAGGGGTGAGCTTGGTTGGCACCGCGGTCTACCGAAGAATGTCGTGTCCTATGACAAGGTTCAACACAATGATGAAGAATGTCGTGTCCTATGACAGGTTCAACACAATGATGACGTGATGCCGTCCTATGACGTGCTGCAGTCCAAGAGATGGAAGGAGTTCACCTTAATAGAGATGGTTGGTGTAACATGATGTGGTCCGGTGGTTGGTGTAACATGATGTGGTCCGGTGGTGATTGTCATATGTTGAGCTGCATCAGAGGTCTTAGAATTTTTTGTGCGTAGCTCGTCTGATTCCTCATTTGCATAAAATTGTGGTGTGTTCATGCTCAATTGTAACACAAATTGTAGATCCAAATCTTTGCCCTTGCTCATAAAAACACAGACAAGGACACCAATGTGTTCCTTGCATGTTCGAACCCAAAAACACTGTAATCAGTTCGGCTTCCTTGATGTATTTGATGCCCCTTTTACCAGCATCAAAGCCAGACTGCATTTGCAGTTCACAGGATTCTACCAGGGAGAGAATGCAACACAACATCTCAGTTTCTGGATTAAAAGGCAATTCATTTTATATGTACAGAATAATATAGTGTTGACCAGTATAATTTTTACATCAGGGCCCAAGGTCAGGATAACCAACAACAACTACTTGAGGCTGATCATCATTGTAAAAATTAACTAATTTTTTACACAGCGCTGAGCTGACATACTAACTCCAACCAGTGAAGTCCTTTTGATGGGAGACGAAAGCTATACGATCTCCTCTAGAATAGAATTCAAGGAAATCTGCAAAAGAGAAACATGTTAGCTTCGTCAAACACAAGGAACATTGTGGCAACATATTGTATAGCCATGATAGAATGCATCAAGATGTTGAACAGGAGTCAGATCACAGCTATAAACTAACCAGTTCCCCGGTGGTTATACCATGAGATGGTGAGAACATCCCATTTTGGAAACGTGTTTCTCTAAATTGTCTCTCAAGTAGAACATAATGATGTCAAGATAGGGGAGTGGTACAGCATGCTCAGCTAACTCAGAAATATACCAACATAAGGAAAAAACAAAGGGCTTCAGTGTTCATGATACAAGCACTGTCACAGCATATCAATACTCCATCTAGCTTGGATTGTTTCTCACAGTGACTTGACAGATCTCATTTTCGTTTACCTTATTGAGAACGAGCATATTATAAATATTTTGTAATCTATCAAGGTAAAATTCTAACAGATGCAGTTTACAGGAAAGTAGCTAATTGTGTGGTTCAGAGGACAATAGATAATGATCACATTGAGTCCGCTGCACTTACCGATTAGTGTTGTCATCAGCTTCTTCTTTGTGAAAGCTTCCGTTTGTGTTCTCTGAGCTAGGCGACTGCTCCATTGAGTTGCTTGGGTTTTGTAGAAGTTGGGAAAAACTCCGCCACAATCTTGCAGGCAGAATGGGAGCAGTTTCCTGCTGCTGCTCAGATGGCACTTCATACGTACCAGCCGAACCCGGACTTAACTCAGAGAACCTTACAGCTCCAAGAAGTCTCTCAGGGAGCTCTGATTCAGCTTGACTCTCGACAAGAAATGCTAAATCTACAGTCAGTGTCGCCACATAACCAAACGCCAGATGGACAATTGCATTTGCAACTATTGAAGAACCTATATCCACATCGACTTCAAAGAAATTTGATCCTTGAACATACTTGCACGAAAGCGCTCTGCCAAGTATACAGATGGCTTGTTCACCCACAGCTTTTCGAACAATCCAGGGCCCCTTAACTATATTTGCTATCAGTTTAAGTCTGGATTTCCGGAAAGCGTCATCACCTTTCAGAAATTGATCCATTAGAGAACCCTCAGGTGCGGGTTCCAGTGAGACAAAGTAAAAGATTGCGCTGTAGTTCTCCTTGCTGGGCAGTTGCAGGTTGAAAGCCCAGACAAAAGGCTGATTACCATGTGAAACCTCCTCGTCGATGGCTTTCCTCACCCGATGGTTCTTGTTTTTCAGGACCTCACATATTTTTGCTGGGCCTTTGATCCAATCAACTCCAAGAGGCTTTAGAAGATACTTCCCACCAGGTATTTTTGCCTTAGTGGTAACATATTCTGGGCCTCTAACCATAAATGTGTCACCAGGAGGAGTACTCCAGCCATTATGACAGTTTTCAGGTGGTAGACAAGGAACTGCTCCTCCTGACTGGACATTTTGTATCCATTGGGGCTCAGCCTCACCATCAGTAAAGGCCATCTACAAGAAATGCAAATTCTAGTTAGTTCTCCGAGGAATAGAACAGATTTCTCATGTAGAAGCACCAAGCAGAGAAATGTTAACATTTAATCCGGGTATTAGAATTTTTTGTGGGGTGTATCGCCTTGACAAGACGATTGAGTCCATAAAATTCCCTTTATCGAAAAAAAATTAATAACTATGAAGCAGAGAAATGTTAATGTTTACTTTAGCTCTGGTAGAAGAGAAAACAACCCATCCCGATATCCTACTCCTCCTGGCGGCAGCGCCGCGCCGCCCGGGGGATTCTACCGCCGCCCTTCTCTCGGCCTCCCCGCCCTCATCCCCTCCTCTCCGCCGCTGCCGGAGGGGTCGCCGGGCAAAGCCCGCGCGGCCCGGCAGCGGCGGGGCCTCAGCTGGGCGTGATCTCGCATGAAGACGGCGGCGCTCCGGTCTTTTCCCGGATCGCGGTGGCTCGTGGCGGCATCGGCCGGAGCAGCCAAGCGGCGGGGAAGTTCTAGCGTCGGCACGGTGGTTCTAGGACCGCAGGGTCTGGACCTCGGCACTTGCGCCTGCACCGATCTTCCGCTTGGACAGTGGCCTTCTCCCCACGTGCCACATGGGAGCCGGGACGGCGGTTCCGGGCATGGCGGCGACGGCCTCCTCGCCGGAGGTGCGGACGGGATGGGGCTGGTGTGGCCGATCTTGGGATCCCACACCGATCCTCACAGCAACGTGTGTGTGGCCATGGCGCCGGCCACACAGCGATGCGGCCTCCTCCAACTTAGGCTGATCGTCGGTCCAAAGATCTGGTCGGGTGGGTGCTGCCTCGTGGCGACTTCTCGGCGGCGGATCAAGTTGAGGAGGGGATGGTGAACGGACTGCTGAAGCGGGTGAGGATGCCAACATCGACGGCGGCCCCTAAGGGTGTCGTTTTCCTCGTTGGAGGCGAAGGTGGGGGCATCCCTCGCTCCATTGTTTCCGGGGGAAACCTCAGATCTGAGGGAGGCTACCATTTACGGCGGCGAAATCTCTCACAGTTGTTGCATTCTGGTAGAAACTTCGCAACGTTGCACTACACTAGCCCTGGTGCTTTATAATGATTTGCTCCAATCAATAGGATGCAATGCAAGCCTGAAGTATTGGTACAAACAGATAAGAGATGATATTTTCAGATCCAAAGCTTGCATCAAATAGGTTGTAACAGTAGCTAAATGTAACTAGCTAAAAGTATATCAATTTTCAGTTAGCACCAGAGAGGATCGCCTCACCAATGCCGCAACCAAATCAGGTCACATCTATACATAAACAGGTAGAAGCATTATTATTCTTCTGGCAGTTTCTTTAGATAAGGGGAGAGATTTTTCTTAGGAAGTTGCACAAACAAGCTCCCGCTGAGCCTTTTTTCCGAAAGGTTGGTCAAGTCCCTCTGCTTTACTACCTGAGCTAAAGAACGAGTTCACACTCCAAACTAAACCTGAAAACAAGAGGGCTAGCCCTTCGTGAGTCGAATCAGCTTCCTGATTCAACGGATTCATCACTGCCGACCCACAAACATCACTGCTCCCCACGAGAATTTCTCCGATTGCCATCGAATTAAGGTGAAAAAGCCAACACAAGCTACGGACCAAGCAAGGGACTGGAGTTGCAGTAAGCTCACCGAGAGGTTCTTGCGGCGGGATTGATGGATGGATCAATCTGGCGGGCGAGGAGCGGGTATTTTCTTGTGGCGATTTGGTTGGATTTTGCTGCGTGGGGAGTGTAATGGGCGGATGAATCTTGCGTGGGTTTTTTTTGTTGCCTTGTCGTCTAGGGAAAAGAAGCTGGAAAAGGCACCGATGGTGTGACCACTCCTCAAAGACTAGAGATCCCTCAGACTAATCACAATAGGGATTTTTTTTTTAAGGACACGATAGAGAGTATTATATAGTAGTATCGCGCGTATATGATACTAGTATATAATACCATCTCTACAATAAGTATTATAGTCTTAGTATATTTATTGTTTTGTATAATCTTAATACAAAATTGTGTACAAGGTTTATTTGAGATTAGTTTTTCTAGTGATACGTGTTATGATACTGTATCTATTTATGATACCAATATAACTTTTTTTATCACTAATTAAATGTCACGTCAGAATTTTACCAGCATGGCATGCATGATACTACTTATGATACCCCATTAGGCATGTAATAATTAACTGGAAACTAGAAAAAAAACGAATTCTGATTGATTTTCTAAAAGAATCCTTATTAAACCCAAGAGTGGATTACTGCTCAGGCACTCTCACACCTTTTGGCAAGAAGTACATTACGCGTCACGGCCTTGTGTGCAGATTTTCACCGAGGGATATTACCTTTGTTGACTTAACTTTGGTGGTGTACGCTGCTGTCCAAAAAGAGGTCCAAATTCAACAATACGGTCTGATTTGGAGTAAGTGATTTTTCTTAGACAATCGAGATCTAATTAATGTCGTGTATGTTTCAAGTTTATCGGTTTTCATCGTCATAGTTCAGTCTTTGTTGATTTATTGTTCAACTTTACATGGTCTAGTAATATTTCAAGTCAAACGCTTTTTTTTTTTTGAGAAAATCATGCTGCGATTTTATTCAATACCAGCACCATCCGATGCCAACAGGTCCACAGAATACACAGGAGGTACCCGAGCCAAGTCTTACAGTGTTTATTTTCGCAGCTATCCTTAGCTAGACGATGAGCCACACTATTTGCAGATCGTCGTACATGTTTCACTGCAGCGTCGCCAAACAAAGCTAGCATCGCTTTCACTTCTTCAACTAGGGGTCCATGGATAGACTGATCCATCTCCTTACACTGCAGCTTCTTCACAGCCCCAAGACAGTCTGTCTCCAACTCCAGCTTGACGACCCCCATTTCAGCAGCTAGTTGCACCGCTCTACGACATGCAAGAAGTTCAGCTCTCTCCGGATCCACCGCCGTCGGGAAAAAATGGCATGCTGCTGCCACAAACTCGCCATGGTGATCATGAACAACCGCACCACCGCCACCTTAGCCTGAATCCTTGAGAAAAGAACCATCTGCATTTGCTTTGTGCCACCCTTCTGACGGTAGGAGCCAGTGCTCCTCTCGCCGCGACTGGCCCGTGGTCGGCGTGGCTGAATTCACATTCTTCCGCTCCTCCACATAGAACAGGGTTTTGCGCGTCGTCGTCATAGGATCTTCGATCTGAGCAGTATCTCTAGCATCATTTCTAGCTAACCACATCTGGTATATTGTCATCAATCCAACAGCTAGATCGTCAGGGTCCAAACCTCCCATCCACTCCAGCAACCAGTTCGACAGGTCCTTCTGGTCTCTAACTATATCCGGTGGGGCTTTCAGCTGTAGCTTCGACAGTTCTCTGCTACATTCCCACACCCTGACAGCATGTGGACATCTCCAAAATCTGTGGATCAGTGTTTCTTCTCTATTACAGACAACACACCTGATCCCAGGTTTGATGTTTCTCCTTTGTAATTCGTGTCCAACAGCAAGGCCATTCTTAGCCAGCCTCCATGCATGAATCTTCACTTTATTGGGCACATCAGCAGCCCATAACGCCAGCCACCCTTTGTGATCATCACACGTAGAAGAAGAACTAGCATGTCCTGCCGCCATTACTTCCACCTGTCTCTCAAGATGGTATGCTGATTTGACTGAGAAAATCCCCTTTTTGGTGTAGTTCCAAGCAAGGTAATCATCTATTCCGGCTCGACCTACGGGAATATTCTTAATGTCTTCAACATCCACATCGTAGAAACAGTCCTGCAATTTCTGAGTATTCCATCCATTACCACCTGGCAGCAATAGTTCACAGACCTTGTTAACCACCACATCAGGCTTATGGCCCAAAGGCTTATTTACACTAGCCCTCGGGATCCAATTATCCCCCCAAACTGAGATGTTAGTCCCTGAGCCAACACGCCAAATGAGACCCTTTTTGAGCAGCTCCCTATCGTGTATAACACTCTTCCAGGTGAACGAAGCTGTCTTCGGGCACCCTGCATGTAGGAAGTCTCACACGTGCACACAGAGAACCCGGCCTAGTAACCATCCTCCATGCCTGTTTAGCCAGAAGCGTCTGATTGAAATCTTCAAATTCTCTGAAGCCCATGTCTCCCTTCTTTTTCGGGCCACACATCTTCTTCCAACTTATCCAATGAACCTTTTTCTTGCCTTTAGAAGCACCCCACCAGAACCCCGACGAGATTGACGTGAGCTTCTGGCACATAGATTTTGATAATCTAAAACAGCCCATGGTATAAGTCGGAACCGCCTGTAGGACAGATTTCACCAACGCCTCTCTTCCCGCCTTGGATAAACCCTGCCCCTTCCACCCTCCCACCTTTCCACATGAACGTTCGGGCAAGTTCTTAAAGGCGCCATTTTTTGACCGCCCTACCACAGTTGGCAGACTGAGATACTTCTCAGAAAGAGCCTCACAAGAAATACCCAACGTATTCATCAGATCAGTCCGGGCCTCTTCCGCACATCCTCTCCCAAAATAAATAGATGATTTTTGAAAGTTTACACGCTGACTAGAACTTATCTCATACTTCTACAAAATACTCTTGAGCGCCACCATGCTGTCATGAGCAGCCTCCATGAAGACCACACTATCATCCGCGAAAAGCAAATGAGTGATAGTTGGTCCATCCGACCCAAACTTGATCCATGTCAGCTCTCTCTCTCTCTCTGTGTGTGCTTGCCTAAGTAAAGCTGAAAAACCTTCAACACATAAAAGAAAGAGATATGGGGAGAGGGGATCCCCTGCCTTAAACCACGTGAAGGTAGGAACATCTCTAACGTGCCCCCATTCAACTTGACCGAAAACCTCACCGACCTGACGCATCTCATGATCATTGCAATCCAAGTCTGTGAGAAACCCATTCTTGTCAACATTTGTTCAAGGAACGACCATTCCACTCTATCATACGCCTTCATCATATCGAGCTTTACTGTGCACAGAGGCGTCTTCCTTTTCCTTTTCCGAATGGCATGTGTACACTCATATGCATTGAACACATTGTCCGTGATCAACCGGCCCGGAACAAAGGCACTCTGTTCTTCGGAAATAAGAATTGGCAAGATCTTCTTTAACCGGTTAGCTAGCACCTTTGATGCAATCTTATACAATACATTGCACAAACTAATCGGTCGAAACTGTGAAAGTAACTCCGGTGAGTTTACCTTCGGGATCAATACCAACATGGTGTTATTAAAATCTTCTAGACATGGCCGTCCACCTAGGAAATCTCGAACAACGCGGCAAACAGAACTTTTTAACACATGCCAGTGCCTTTGGTAAAAGAGCGTCGGCAGCCCATCAGGGCCCAGAGCCTTGGTCGGACCCATTTGGAATAAGGCCTCCTCTATCTCCAAATCGGTAAAGACAGCTGTCAGCCCACCGTTCATTTCAGAACAAACAAAATTCTCAATTAAATTCAGAATTTCAGCACTATTGCTGGAGCCTTCAGAGGAATATAACGCGTGATAAAAGGCCAGTGCCATATCACGCATACCATCATTTGTTTTGCACAGTGATCCATCCTCTCTTCTCAATGCCCGAACCGTATTTTTGCGCCTCCTGTGAGATGCTCGGTTCTGGAAAAATTTCGTGTTTCTATCTCCCCACTTGAGCCAATCTTGTCGAGAGCACTGTCGGAACATAATCTCTTCGCGCTCGTAGATGTCATGAAGTTTCAGCTCGATGTCCTTCACCTCCGGGGATGTGCCTGCCTCCCTCGCCGCGGAGCGTGCCGAGTCAAGCAAACACCGCAGTCTCTTTGTTTCTGCTCGGACTGAACCAAAGGAGTTAACACTCCAACGTTGAATATCCTTTGATACATTATGGAGCCGTCTCCACAAACCATTTATCCCAGCATCCCCATTATCATTTTCCTCCCATGCTGCATTGATCATTTGCTCATAGTCATCATGTCGTGTCCACATTTCTTCAAACTTGAATCCTCTATCAACCGTCATGTGATGTATCGGAGGCTCAGCCAGCACCTTGACAACTAGGGCCATATGAGCAGATTCCTTAGTGGCTATGTACTCCACAGAAGAGTAGGGGAACAACTCAAGAAACGACACCGTCGCCGTTGCCCTGTCCAGCCTGACTTGTACATTATCCGCCCCTTGTCTTTTATTATTCCAGGTGAAATCATATCCAGTATATCCCATATCGGTTAGCTCACAATCCATTAAACAGGACCTGAACGCCTCCATCTGCGCTTCACTGCGGGCATTGCCACCCAACTGTTCATGCTGGTAAAGAATCTCATTGTAGTCTCCAGCACAAATCCACGGGAGATTGTCTTGAGCACGTAGATACCGTAGCATTTCCCAGGTTTTTGACCTCAGCTCAGTCCGTGGCTCGCCCTATATACCTGTAAAGCGCCAAGTTTTGACTTCAAAGGAGATTGCTACATCTAAATAATATTGACACCATGGTCTAACTGTGACGTCAACGTCATCTCTCCACCATAGCGCCAAACCTCCACTTCTGCCCACACAATCCACCGCAACACCATTTGCGAAACCTAAACTCCATTTGATCTTGTCCATATCCCTAGCCTTCTTCTTTGTTTCACTTAAGAACACCACCGCTGGGTTGTGACACCTACACAGGTCACGAAGCTCGCTCACCGTCGCGTCCAACCCCAATCCGCGACAGTTTAGGCCCAAGAGATTCATTGGTCTCGGCGGCCTTGCGCTGCAGGGTCTGCTGAAGAGCTGTTCGGGTCTTCTAGTCTATCAAAAACTGAGCCTGTCCGCTGTCTCTTTCCTACTGATTCTGCCACTTCTTCCTCCTGAGCACGAGTTCCAACTGGAACCCACCTCATCTTCGTACCTCTCTTCCTTGAGCCGGATCCCTGTGGCGGTCGCTCAACTTCCTTGTCCATACCAGCTATCTGGTTCCTAGGTTTTCTGGAGAAGGTGCCTGACTTGTGTTTACGAGGAGCCTGCCCCACCGAAACATCGTATAGCTTCTCATGCTCCTGCCCCTGCGCCCCTGCCCCGTGGCATTTAATGGGGCTAGTGGCATTCCCAGTAGCATGTTTAGCTTATCTATCGCTAGTGCGCGAGGAGCTAGAGTAGGCTTGGTCCCTACAATAATTTTTATGTGGAGGTATATCCCTGATCTGAACTCCGGGATCAGCTCTGTCCATGTTCCTGAATTCAGCATCCGATGACCTGCTACTGAAACTGCCCAAGGAGACAGAGGGACGAGCAGGTGGCGTATTACGTCGAGATCGTCCTGCAGGAGCACGCAACCACTCGCCCCACTGGTGCACATCTTCTTTCTCCGCCGGACACCCATCAGCCAAGTGAGCCAGCCTTCCACAATCAAAGCAAAAGTGCGGGATCTTTTCGTACTTAATGTCAAACCACTCCCCTTCCAATTCTTCTTCAGACTCACGCAACCTCACACCCCGTGGTAGAGGCTGATCAACCTGCACAGCAACTCTGATTCTGAGTTCTTCCCCCATGTCATGCCTTCCTCATCTACATCCACCGAGATATACTTCCCAATCCACCCTCCAATGAGTTTTCCATAGGCCTTATTCATCATATCCAACGGCAGGTCCAAAACCTTGACCCATACATCCATCAAATCAAAAGCCATGTTTGAAGGTCTGACCTTCCCATCATATTCCTTTAGTAGGACGACATTGAAATCAAACTGCCATGGGTCACTCTTCATAGCATGCCTCCAGTCTCCCTCCATCGTGAATCTCACAACAAAACGATTGTCTCCTATATCCTTAAACTTGCGAGGGGAGCAAACCTTACCAACTACCACCCATCTAGGACGAGGAACCTCCGACGGGCCAATATCCTTAACCACCAACCCGGTGAACTCCTTGTCAGTTAGGAGCAGATCTCCCATCTTCGCCGAAAGCCCCGTAGCCAGATCGTCGCCGCCTCTCTTTGACGGCGATCGGGATGGTGTCCGCGAGGAATTCCCACCCCTACCCGTCGCACGAGCTGGAGACGCCATGGAACCACACTCTCCACCGAACCCTAGCAGTCTAGGGCACGAGAGAGACACTTAAACCCACCACCGGAGTTGACCTCGCCGTCGAGATCTGCCCCGCCGCCAACCTCATGCACCCTTGAGGAGAAAACCCTAGTGTTGGATGTGATCGCCTCCCGATCGCCCTAGAGAAACTTCCGCTCGTGGTGGACCCACCTATTACATTCCAAACGCAACTCAAACGCTTGTTGGAATTTGAGGTGTTTGCGTGTGGACTTTTGACCCATAACAAATATAAATTCTGAAATTCTTTTTGGTCCATTATTTGTGGCAGCTCATGTGTGTGCTAGCGGTGCTAAAGTTTACTCCCACATTGCTAGTTGAGTGAGAGTTACACATCTTTATACACTAGTCTGTTCTATCACTCACTAAGGTGTGAGAAGAAGAGCAGCTCTCGTGCACTCCTCCGATGCCGCCTGCCTCGTCTCGCCTCGCCTCGCCTCGCCTCGAATCTCGCCAAGCCGGGCTTTATTTTTGCTGTTCGGGAAAATTAACCATGAATTAATTACGAGTCATTAACGAACGCATTAATTAGTCAGTCGTTTCTAGATTTTCTATATTGTGGGTTGTTACCGACTCGGACGTGGGCTGATCTCCATGATCTTCCTGACATGCACTGTATAAGCGTCTGCGCTAAACCTAACCGGTACTACCAATCACACGCGTGTCCTTCCAGTCTATTGCATCGTCGCCTTCGTCTTCCCCAACCCGGCCTGCGGCATGCACCGCAAATTGGGACAGTAGGCCTCCGGAACTCCGTCTCTTGTGAACCTTTATGGGTGAGGGGCGATCAGATTTTTGGGAAGCGCTCATGCACGACTACTGGCATCCACAACATCGTCCGACGATGAGTTCCCGGATGGCGACTTCTTCCCGGACGTCACCAACCTCTTCGACAACCTCAACATGGGCGACAACATTGCTGCCACCGTTGCGGCTACTGCTGCTGCTGCTACCGCTGCGGCTGCTGCTACCACCGCTGCGTCTACTAGTGCTGCTATCGCTGTGGCTGCTGCTACCGCCGCTACACCATATATGATCGCAATTTCTCTCTTTTAGATTATACTAGAGTGTTCAGTTCTAACGTTTGGTGTAGATGTAATAGGTTTATTTTATTTAGATATAATATGTTCATCTACTATGTTAGTTTGCGTGATCTATTTAATTGCTATTTGTATGATCATGCTTTACCAATTATTTATTCGGATTAAATCATATGGATTATTTCTTATATTTTTAGCAATCTAAAAACCTGATTATAGGCAACTGAAATCCACTGGTGTAGTCGCGGCTACTAGGCCGCCTTATTTTGATGGTATGCACTATAAGATATGGCGCATGAGAGCAATTCTATGGTTTCAAAACCTAGACTGCTATAGCGCCACTCTTGGCAAACCTGAAGAAGATCTTTCTGCTAAGCAGGAAGCGGCCTTTAAGAACGCCGATATCATATTTCTGACGGCTCTGTTCAGTGTTCTTAGGGACAATATTGTTGACCCATACATGTCCTATGATAATGGCAAGGACGCATGGGATACGCTCGAGGCCAAGTTTGGGGCCTCGGACGCTGGCACTGAATTGTATGTCATGGAGCAATTCTATGACTACAAGATGGTTGCTGAGTGCTCCATCGTTGAGCAGGCTCATGAGATACAATCACTTTCCAAAGAACTTGAGCAGTTCAAGTGTACTTTACTGGACAAGTTTGTGGCCGAAGGCATTATTGCCAAGCTTACTCCCTTATGGAGGAACTTTGCTACTCCTCTGAAACATAAGAGACAAGAGTTTTCCGTTATGAATCTCATTGGGTCTCTTCATGTGTAAGAGAAGAGAGGGCAAAGGACACGCGTGCTTGAGGATTTAAGGGAGCTTATAGTGCCAATTTGGTATAGAAGAAAAACTTCCAATCCCACAAGTTCCAGAATAAGAACAAACCTGAAGGCAAAGAGAAGTCTGATGGCAAGAACAAGGCCACACACTCAACCAACTTCAAGAGGAAAAATGATAAGAAGAAAGGCTCTTGCCACGTTTATGGTGATCCTGATCATTGGACTCCTAGCTACCCTAATCGCTTTGACAAGTGTCAATATGGGAACATTGGAAAGAACGCTAATGTTGTCATTGGCAATACTGAGATGAAGGAGGCTGGTGCGGTATTTTACCTACTATCCTTTCAGTATGTCATTCTCCAAAATGGTGGATAGACACGGGCGCTAATACACATATATGTTCTGATATTTTCATGTTTTCTTCTTATCAGGTCTCAGGGACTTCTTTCGTGCTGATGGGAAATGGCTCACGTGCTTCTGTTCATGGTGTTGGTACAGTAGTTCTGAAGTTTACTTCAGGGAAGACCGTACAGGTGAAAAATGTACAACACGTTCCCTCCATCAATAAGAATCTCGTCAGCGGATCGCTTCTATGTTGAGATGGTTTTAAGTTGGTTTTTAAGTCCAATAAATTTGTAATTTCTAAGTATGTACAATTTTTTGAAAAGGGTTATGAGTGCGGAGGTCTGTTCCGCTTATCTTTATCAGACTCATGTACTAAAGTTATTAATCATGTTTGCAATGATAATGATGTTGGCCACACAGAGATAAACAAAACTTTTCTCCTACGCGGTACTCCCAAGATCCAGCTCAGGTGATAGGCCACGAGGTTTACCACTAGACGCGCAGGTGCGGATTGTTGATGAAGCGCGTCAGTTGATGCCGTGCCGAACGACCCTCGTACAGCACGTCCAGATCCCTACGGACCTCCTTGTCCCGAGCGTCGCACGTGCAACGCCTCTACCGGTATCCACATGTACAGGAAGGAGCTCTAGGAAGAGGACTGCTAGATTCTGTCTAGCCCGAAATGGGAGTGGAGAAAGTGACGGCTAGGTCAGGGACAATCCCTTATCACTCCACTTATATACACTCCTAGCTGGGCTCAACGCTTGAGGCCCATCTAGGCCGTACCCCAATCTCCACATGGATCTAATCCACATGGGCTCCTTACCCTTAAGTGTGTGACCCTGTAGGTTTACGTACGTCTGGACACGACACGAGTCACCACTCTGAGTCGATAGTTGGTAGTGGCCTCTAGCAAGACATGCCAACTCCCAAGCGTCGTAAAGTCAGAAGACAAACATTTCTCAATGTGACTTTCATCCAAGTCCCTTTGCCTCACGATATATCTTGTGAAGTTATAGGAGAGTTGTTGCCATCCTTTTAATAGCTCGACTCTCTCTTCTCGTTCCGTGATATACGATTCACTGGACTAACACTTAGTACAACTCCTTGGTTAACACTTAACCAAGTCGCGCATGACCATGCTTCCGAATAATATCACACGAGAGGGCCCAGAGAATATCTCTCCATTACGGAGGGGCAAATCCCATCTTGGTAATCCACGTCACACAGCTTGCTTCACAACCAACCCAAACCCTACCTTTATAACTGCCCATTTATGGAACATCGTTTGATAGGACCTAAGCTGGCGATCCACAATTCGGATCATGTGATCACCTCAGGTCGAAGGATTCCATTGCTTGAGACTACAAATGACAACATGCTCGTTGAATCTCAACTGTGGGTCAATCCGATTCACTAAACTCTTTAGCCAAATCAGTGTAAGTCCGAATAGCATCACCATGCCCATGACAAGTGGAACCAAGTCATTAGCCGACTTTCACATTAGTCTAAGTTGTGTGTCCAGCACAATCTCAACGACCAAGGACAACTAGTATGAACAACATGAATATATAGTTCCACAATCGAATCACATATTCAATGATACATATCAGTAGTTCATACATGGACAATAACTTTATGAATACATTGGGAATAACATCATACATGATTGCCTCTAGGGCATATTTCCAACAGTCTCCCACTTGCACTAGAGTCAATCATCTGGCATCACATGTCTAGGCATCTAATGCCATAGCTCTTAGGTACGCCTCATGCTTCGGCTGTGGTAGTGGCTTTGTCAACGGATCCACAATATTTGCATCCGTGTGTACCTTGCATAACTTGATATCACCTTGATCCACGAACTGGCGAATCAGGTGGTACCGCATGAGTATATGTTTGTTCTTCTGGTGTTGTGTAGGTTACTTGGCTTGTGCGATAACACCATTGTTGTCACAATACACGTCTAACGGATTGGACGAGCCCTGAACCACAGCAAGATCTATGAGGAAATTCCTCATCCAAATGTCTTCTTTTGCCACCTCCGAGGCAGCAATATACTCAGCCTCTATCGTAGATGCGGACATTGTCTCTTGCCTGGAACTCTTCCAGCTCAGAGCCCCTCCGTTTATTACAAACACATACCCTGATTGCGAACGAGAATCATCTGAATCAGTGAGATAACTCGCATCCGTGTAACCCCTTACACTGAGTTTATCCACACCTCCATAAACCATGAACATATCATTAGTCCTTCTCAAGTACTTAAGGATATTTTTAGCCGCTTCCTAGTGGATCTCTCCAGGGTCAGCCTGGTATCTTCTCACAACACTTAGAGCATAGGAAACATCCAGCCTAGTACAAATTATAGCATACATGATGGATCCGACTGCATAAGCATACGGAATTGCACTCATCTAACTTCGCTCACCAGTTGTCAAAGGACACTAAGTCTTGCTAAGTTTTACGCCATGGGACATCGGTAAGAACCCCTTCTTAGACGATTCCATGCTGAACTTCTTCAACACTTTGTCCAAATATGTACTCTGACTCAATCCAATGAGACGCCTTGATCTATCTCTATAGATCTGGATTCCTAGTATGTAAGTCGCCTCACCCAAGTCTTTCATCGAAAAACTATTTTCTAATGATTCCTTGGTTTCTTGCAACATCTGGACATCATTTACAATAAGTAATATGTCATCCACATATAAGATCCGAAAGTTTACTTTTCTCCCACTAAACTTCTTGTATAAGCAAGAATCATGATCACTCTTGATGAAGCCAAACGATTTGACTACCTCATCAAAGCGAATGTTCCAACTCTGAGATGCTTGCTTCAACCCATAAATGGATTTATGATGTTTGCATACCTTGTCAGCATTAGCCGGATCTACAAAACCCGCGGGTTGTATCATATACACGTCCTCGGTTAAATTTGCATTAAGGAAAGCCGTCTTAACATCCATCTTCCATATCTCATAGTCGAAATAGGCTGCTATAGCTAACATGATCCAAACTGACTTAAGCATCGCCACGGGAGAGAAAGTCTCATCGTAGTCAACTCCTTGAACTTGTCGGAACCACTTCGCGACAAGCCGTGCCTTATAGATAGAAACATTTCCATCCGTACCAGTTTTCTTCTTAAAGACCCATTTGCACTCGACGGGTCTTGCACCGTCTCGCAGATCAACCAAGTTCCAAACTTGATTTTCATCCATGGACTTTAACTCAGATCTCATGGCTCCAAGACACGACTCAGAATCAGAACCCACCATCTCTTCCAAATAAGTTACCGACTCATCACTGTCCAATAGTAATACATCACAAACACTTCGCAATCTTTCTGATCTTCGCAGTGTAGGTGCATCTGCCGGCTCAGCTACCATGACTGGCTCAACCTCCAAGGCTTTCACCAAATTGCTACTGACCGATTCCTCTCGAACTTCTTTGAGCCACACCGTACTCCCACTGACTTCCCGACTGAGAAACTCTTTCTCAAGGAAGACACCGTTCCGAGCGACAAACACTTTGCCTTCTTCTCGGTTGTAGAAGTAGTAACCCAAGGTTTCCCTTGGATACCCAATAAAAATGCACTTATCCAACTTGGATGTAAGCTTGTCCAACTGAAGTCGCTTGACAAATGCTTCACAACCCCAAATCTTAAGAAAAGACAAACTCGACTTCTTGCCAGTCCACATCTCATGCGGTGTGTTCTCTCTCGACTTTGATGGTACTCTGCTTAGTGTGAACGTTGCAGTTTCTAGACAATAACCCCAAAATGATAAAGGCAGATCGGTCTGACTCATCATTGATCGTACCATGTCTAACAAGGTCTGATTCCGCCTTTTTGACACACCGTGTCTCTGCAGCGTTCCCAGCAGAGTGAGGTGGGGAACTATTCCACAACTCTTTAGAGGGTCATCAAACTCACGGCTCATGTACTTGCCTCCTCGGTCCGACCGAAGAAACTTTATTTTCTTGCCGAGTTGATTCTGTACCTCATTTTGGAATTCCTTGAACTTTTAAAAGGCTTCTGACTTATGTTTCATCAAGTAGATATATCCATACCTACTCAAATCATCAGTGAAGGTAATGAAATACTCATAACCACCTCTGGTTGTCGTCCTTATTAGGCCACATACATCACTATGTATTAGTCCCAATAAGTCGGACGCCCTTTCACAACTCTTTGCAAAAGGTGTCTTGGTCATCTTATCGAGTAGGCAGGATTCACATGTCTCGGACAACTCCAAGTCGAACGAAGTTAGGAGTCCATCATCATGGAGCTTCTTCATGCGTTTCAACTTATATGACCAAGCCGACAATGCCAAAAGTAAGTCATATTCAGATCATTTGGTTTCAACCTTTTCACATTTATATTATAGACAGATTCACCATCAAGATTCAAAATAAATACCCCGTCCTAGACGAGTGCAAAGCCGTGAAACATATCATTCAAATACAAAGAACAATCATTATTCTTAATATTTGACTCATAGCCTTGTCTCATCAAACATGAGGCAGAAATAATGTTTTGACTAAGAACTGGAACATAATAACAATTATTTAGCTCCATTAAGAATCCAGAAGGTAAATGAAGTTGCATCGTACCCAAGAACTATTTGTTGGGTTCGCAGCATAGAAAACAAAAAATTTCCTACGATGGGAACTATACGCCAAGATCTACCTACTAGATACAAGCAACAAGTGGATATACATCCATAGAGAACTTATCCTCGAAGACAACAAAGCTTTGTTAACAAGATGGAACTCGTGGATGATATAGTTGTACACTTGCCGATCTCAAGATCGTGATGAAGTCCAGCAGGTCCGGCTCCAGCACATCCATCAGATCCAGCTCTAGCAAGTCCAGCACCACCAAGTCCAGCACCGCAAAGCAACGGTGCATCCGTGATCGCAGACACGTCCGGTACCCCGACAACCTCTGTCCCTCGCTCCAGCAAAGCAGCGGAAGCAGCAACTCCTTTCCAGATAAAGCCACCGGGAACATGTATCTCGCTAATCCGAGACCATGGGGAATAACTAGAGGGGGAGAGAGATCATTCACGAGGAGGTGTGGTTTGTGAGGAGGAGAGGGGGGCCTTTTATAGGGGAGAGGGGGGGCACCCAAGGTCCATGGCGTGGCAGCCATGGTGGTGCCCCCACCTCTTCCACATTCATGTGGGTGGAGCTCCCACTCCCATAAAAAGCCTCCACTCAAAATTCCACTCACACGTGCATTAAATTTCTACCAAATTTAATGCAAGCTCTCATTAAATAAAACTATTTTATTTATTTTATTCAGAATTTTGTAAATTACATTAGTTAACAAACATTCACATAAAAGCCCCTGCAACATTTCAACATCACATGCAGAACCAATTTCAGCAATTTCACCTGAAACAGTTTTGGTGTCTATTGAAATAATTCCAGCGCTTTCTTAAATCTTTATCTGAAAAATATTTGCTCCAAATGGTGTCGGTATCCCTTAAGTGTGTCACCCTATAGTTTGTGAATAATGCAGACATGATCGAGACCCCTCTATGATCAATAATCAGCAGCGGGACCTGGAGATCCGTATTGACTCCCACATATTCAACGATGACTCTTGTGATTGTGTGAACCTTTAACGCTGTAACTAAATCCCTTTGTCTCGCGATATATTACATGTCCGAGATTCGATCATCGGTATCCAAATACCTAGTTTGATCTCGTTACCAACATGCACTCTTTTCTCGTTCCCGTGATATAACATTCTAGTGATCACATCACTTGCTTGCAAGCTATTTCAATGTGATATCACCGAGAGGGCCCAAAGTATATATATCCGTCATCGGGATGGAAAATCCCACTCTTGATCCATGAGCCTCAACATAACACCTTCGTAGCACTGAACCCACCTTTATAGTCACCCTGTTATGGTGTGACATTTGATGTTATCAAGATACTACTCCGGTGTTAGCAATTAACATGATCTCATGGTCTAAGGACTAAGATTACTTTGTATGATGTTATAGCAATATAAACATAATGACTCTGATCGTAATTCTATACTTCAGATGAATGTTCATCACATCATTCCACCAATGTTGTGACCTCGTTATTAACAACATCCAATGTCCATGATCAGGAAACCTTGATCATCTTGTTAATCAACGAGCTAGTTTATATGAGAGGAATAACTAGGAACCTTTTATTTGTTTATTAAACACACATGTATTGACATTTCCTATCAATACAATTATAGCATGCAAAATAAACATTTATCATAAACAAGAAATAAGATAATAACCACTTTATTATTGCCTCTCGGGCATATTCCCTTCAGTGTCTCACTTGCACTAGAGTCAATAATCTAGTTTGAAAAACTTTGCGTATTGAACACCTATGGCTTTCTGGTGTTGCATATACGCGATTGCTAGTGGTTAACATAATCTCCGGATCTAACAGTTTCAAGTCCGTGTGTATTTGCATGTCTTTGCGTCTCTACGCATCACTCATTCTCAAATGAGATGGTATTGTATAAATTTGGTCCTTTGGTGAGAACTTTAGTTCGTTCGGGTTAAAATATGTTGATATTATTGTCATACAATATATCTTCATAATGTTAGCCCACAAACTACTTAACACAAATGCCCTCCTTTGCTGCTACTATAGCAGTCATATACTTAGCCTTTTGTTGTAGTATCCGTCACAATGTCTCAACTTTGGAACTCATCCAAATCCATCATGGAACATCCTTTCCATTACATTGTGCCACCCATAGTCTAAATTGAGATAAATTTAATTTGTATCTTGTGACAAAACTAGTATCAATGTAACACTTTACAATGAACTACCTTTAACTATTTGTCATGTATACATGATAAATTCTTAGTTCTTCCAAAGCTCATAAGAATATCTTTACTATCATCCATTGATCATCTTATGAATCATTCTGGTATGTGCTCATAACATTTAGAGCATAGGACATATCTGGATATATACATATCACGGTATAATCGATCAAAATCTTCATGTGATTTTACTCACCAAGTATTGAAACACTTGAATCTTGATACAATCCTTTCCATGTAGCAAGAACCTTTCTTGTTGTTTCCATATTGAACCCTTTCAATATCTCATATATGTACGTCTCTTATAACCATATTAGTGCCTCAATCTATCCATATAGACATTGATGCCAAATATTCCGGTTTTACCCAAGTCTTTCATCGAAATCCTATTTTAATGAAATTCTTAACTTGTGTCAATAAAAGATACATCATTTCCAATCAACAATATGTACTCTGCATAGTGTATTGGAAATTTGTCTCAGTGCTCCCACTTAATTTCTTGCAAATGCAAGCATCTTCATCATCTCCGATGAAATTAAACTCCTTTAACATGTTCATCATGGTGAAGATTCCAACTCCTCTATGATCACTTCAACTATTGAAGTTTGCATGCCCTTTCAGCACCTTTTGAATTAACAAAACCCTTCAGACCGTGTCATGTATATGTCCTAGGTAACCATTCTATTAGAAGAACCTTGTTTTGTTTATTCAACTACCATATACCAAATTATATGTAGTGGTTGCTACATTAATCCGTCAAGACTAAATATCGCTATGAAAGATCAAATCTTGTCATAGTCAACTCCTTGAACATGGCAGTAAACTTCTTTCCGACATGTCGACTATTTCATAGATGTTAAACATCCATGTCTATTTCTTTATAGATCCAAACACAACCGATAGGCTTCATGCCTTTCCGGAGGGTATTCCAAGTTTAGAAACTTGATTTCTCGTGTATGGATACTATCATGGATTCTATGACTTCTAGTCATTTTATGGAGTCAGGGCCCATCATCACTTCTTTGCATGCAGTCGGTTCATCATTGTCAAAACAATAACGATTTCTGTTTCAAATCTTACTATTTGATTCTTACCGACCCACATGGTTCAATAGGAACTCTAATCTCCAAGATTTAAGAAAAGACAATTCGGGTTTTATCCCAAACCATAACTCATATGGTGTCATTTCAACGGATCATGATGGTGCTCTTTTCAGTGTAAAAGCGGTAGTCTCTAAAGCTTTAATCCTTAAAACATAATGGCAGTTTTATAAATGACACCTTTGATCTTACCATGTCAAACAAGGTTTGATCTGATCTCTCGAACATACCATACTCCTGTGGTGTATCGGGAAATGCAAATTCATGGAATAATTCCTGAAATCTTAGGTGTTTTGCTAAACCTGTAACTCAAATATCTTCCTTTATGATCAAATCATAAACTATTTTATTTTCTTGTTACAATGATTTTTCACTTCATCTTGAAAGTCTTTGAACATTTTTCAAATGTTTCATACTTCTTCCTTATTAAGTAAATATATAGATATATTCACTTAAATTTCTGGAGAAAACATATGAAGCAAAAAGATCCATCGCATATGGCTACACATAATGGACTATATACATCAACATGCATAATATCTAATAAGTTAGTCATCCGTTCCTCTTTGGCCTATGGACGGAGTTTCAATTATCTCGAGGAAAGTTTCACAAGCGTCAATTGATCAAAATCAAAAGACTCCAAAAATCCATTAACATGGAGTTTCTTCATGTTTACTTTCCAATATAATTCAAACAGCAATGTCACTTCATAAGTGATCTTCCAATCATTTGTCTTGCGACATTTTAGCAATAATGTTTATGGATGTGATTTCTCCAACTAGACTTTTAAAAGTTCATCCATCCATTATGGAATACGGTAATTATTTGAACAACCATTGTTCTCGCAATACCGGAACAAAATAAGAATTATTAAAACAAATCTTGAAGGCTAGGTTTGACGACAATGAAAAACACAGTAACACTTTATTTGTTTTCGATGAACGTCATCACTTATTCTCTTGCTAGTTACTTAGGCTGTTGCAGTTCATGAATTGTGTTGTTCTGTATGACACTTCACACCAACCAATTCGGTATCCAATACCTCAGAACCACATTGTTTAACAAGCAAGGAATACAACCATAACATGTATATCTTCTATATACCTAAGTTGGACATCTCCAACCTTTTCTTTTCTGCCAAATATTTTATAGATTCTCTTTCAATAATTCCTTTTCTTTTAAAAGAATCTATCAACATCAATACTGGTGTCATTTACATGACACATAGTACAAAGCATATATAGTCAAATACTAATACCTTTGGACTTGCACTTTGAAGTGGATCACCATCATCAAATGTTTGGTGTTCTTTAAAAAAAATCCATTCTTTAGTAATCTATTAGTGTAGTAAACATTTTACTTACATCTTCTATTCATCCTTATCATGACAACTTTCATGATCAAGCTACTATGGCCTATAAGGAAGAATCGCGAGTATAATGTTAGTTCCCAACACATTTTTGGGAGATCCGGATGCCTAGCATCTCCATCCTTCACAAATTCTCATACAATATGAGAACATGTATTTTGCTAAATTATACTCTATCATAATGCAACCAAAAACATTGTTTTAGATATCACAATATCTTCCACACATGATGGTTCCTGAAACAATTCTGTCAGCTCCTAGATAACCTTGATATTAAAACAACTTTTGAATATCAATAATCATGGAGGCAAACATGATACTTTAGATACTAACATTGGAATTCTTACTCTTGATTTAATAGTACTTATTAAACTTCATGGAGTAAATAGAGTTTGCTGAAAGTTTGCAATAGGACTTCTAAACTTTAAATTGACATTCAAAACAATACGATACCAGTTCATAAAGTAAATATCTAGAATTCTATAGTTCTATCATCTCAATTAAAACTAAGCATAAGGTAGTGAAAAGATGCCAATGACTACAACAAATTATGCAAATTCACTTAGATTTAGTTTATGACAAATTGAGTTCGACTAATCCAAATTAGAAATGAACTCCCACTCAAAAACGTCACCCCTCGTGCCTTTTTGGTGATTACATGAACCAAATCCACTACACCAAGTCCGATCATCACGTGTGTCGGTGTAGCTTCAAAGGCGAGCATCAATATGGTCATCACATCAACTATATGACTCATGCTTAACCTTTTGGTCCGTGTTCCGAGGCCATGTCTATACATGCTAGGCGCGCCAAGTAAGAACCTTAGTATTCGCGTGTGTAAAACTGTCTTACACCCGTTGTATGAAAGCATAGAGTCGAGTACACCAGATCATCACGTGATGTCTCGAAACACGATCCATAGAACGGTGCATACTTAAGGAAGAACACATTTTATCTTGATATTTAAATGAGGGATCATCTTACAATGCTACTAAAAACTCCAAACTAGCAATATAAGATGCAAACATCTAATGTGTAAAGTGGGATGATATGGTCCATGCATTTGATCTCTATCATATGCATCATTGTGGCGCCCCGCAAAAACCACTACTAGAAAATCGCGGTGTTTTTGTGTTGCGCATCATCATGACTGCATGCTCATGTCATCATGCCACCTTGCATTTGAGCATCGTCATCATCTTGCATGGTTTGTTTAAAAACTATTTTCGAAAAGTCTGTTTTTGTTTTCTAAACGCCCCGTCTTTATTCAAACACAAAACCTGGGTCTCCGGAATATTTTGTTTTGTCTATCCACGGTTTGCAAAAGCCCCGTTTTAAATAAATAAAATTTTTAAATTGTTTTTAGGAGGCAGCCCGCCAGGCCCGAAAGCCCAGCTGGCCACCTCTAGATAAAATCCTAGCTACCCCAAATCTTTTCCTACCTAATCCTAATCTACCCATCCCCAGCCACATCACCCCGACCAATCACCACCCGCCACCTCACCACTCCCTCCACTCCCATGCCGCCACATCAGCCTCCTGGCCCCACATCCTCTCCACACCCTCACACACCTGCCCCAACACCACACACACAGCTGACCCACTCCCCAACCTCCTCTCCCTTCCACCCCGGCCCCACCGATCCCACCCTGCTGGCCCCACCTCCCCAAAGACCGAGCCTCGCTCGCGTCCACCTCTCCCCCTCGCCCACGCGTCTTTCCTCCCCTTTGGCAACCGCCGCCGCCACAGGAGCCCTCCACCTCGCTCGCCTCTTCCGCCTCCTCCCTGGAGCTCCATCCGCCGCCTCTGGTCAACGCCCGGCGGCCGCGTCGCTCGCCCACGACCCTCCTCGCGGGCATGGCCCCACCCCATGGACTCCGCTCGCCTCCGTCCCAGCCCCACATCCGCTCATCCCGCCGCCTCTCTCGGTGCTCCTGGCCACCGCCGCCGCTGCGTGCTCTCGGTCTGGCCTCGCGCGCCGTTCCCCGCTCGCTCCGCGGCCCTCCGTCGCCATTCCGTCGCTCACCCCCCCTTCGGCCTCAAGCTCCGGCGCCGAACCTCCCTCTCCTCTCGTATCGCCGCCTAGACCCCCCGTCTTCCCCGCTCGCTCCTCTCCCCTCTGCTTGTCCCCGCCGCCATGACCGTCCGCAGCGCCTCCCAGGGCCCCGCCACCGCGGCCCGACCTCCCTCTGCCTGGCCTCGTCGCGCCGCCTGCGGCAGCACGTCGGAGCGCCATGACCCCGCCTTTTCGGTGCTCCTCTATGTGGCCTTGGCCGCTGTCATACGTGCAAGGTGGATGTTCATCTGTGTTTATAGTGCTGTTGTGTACTCAACTCAGTCGACCTCGCGAGTTCCTGTGGTTTTGTGCTCGAGCCTAGGCCAGGATATGTTCCCGTTGTTGTGGTGATACCATGAAGACGAACCCGAGAAGATGGTGTGGTAGCGTTGACGCGGTGTGAGTGCCACCTTCCTAATACAAGGTCGACACCGACACGCCAATCGAAGCCACGAGATACCTCAAGTTCCCCTACACGGACACGAAGATCGCCTACATGGACCCGATGGCGGAGACGCTGAAGACCCGATCCCGGATCCGAAGTCTAAACCCTGGCACCGACTTCATGTTCTCCTTCACGGATGCAAGACCCAGTTCCCGGCGCACGAAGACCGATCCCGGCGAGACCGAACCGACCCCTTCGAACCCCCCCAAGATCTTCGGACCAATGTGTGACCCTAAGCCTCTATATTTTTATAACATGATGTTTAATTTGTGCATATTAAATTGTCATGCTTGCATACATATTATGGGTGTTTGGGGGTGTTTCGACGATTCACCTAAATTAAATATGGGATCCATATGCGGGCAAATCTAGTCTTATATTGGTCCCATTTAAATTTGTGTAGCGAACCGGTGCTATCTTTTGCCATGTTAAGACAACATTTAAATTGTGGGGTATCTAAACAACTTGAACCACTTAAATATTTGCCGGGACCCCGGTTCCGTTAATATGGCCTAAATGCATCGCACCTTTGCCATGCCATACATCATGCATGCATCATGCGATTTTCTACCGTAGTATTAAATAGTGCATCCGGTGTTTCTTCTAGTGTTTTGCTTCTTCGCGGATTAGGCCGATGAGTTGATGCGAGTGTCGACCCGATCTTCGGTTGAACCTTCGGCAATGTTTTCAGGCGAGCACCTCCCCCTTTCTACCTATCTTACTTTTATAGTATTTATTCCTCCCTGTTGATCCATTGCTATCTGTGTTGCGATGCTCTAGTTTTCGTACCCGTGATATCCCTTGCAGCCTTATATTGCCTTGGACACATCCTATTACCTGTTGATTGGTAGATAGTTGGACTTGCGCGTCGTAGTCGCTTGCTCAAGTGCTGTTGCGTGTCGTCAAGTACCACAGTTGTTGGAGTATTGCCGCATGTTTAATGTGGGAGATGATCATGGCTTTAATTATTGTTTAATAACTAAAATTGAAAGTAGGTAAATGCAGAGGCACCGGTGGGTAATAGACAATATTTGGATTTTAACCGCTCACTGGTGTCCCGTAGGACCCCGAGTTCTTGACACCTGTTCCGAGATCGAGCGCGCTAACCACAGGTGGGGTGTGTGGGCACCCCCATCGGCTTACTACATGATTTCAAAGTATTGTACCGAGGGCCACAAAGTAGTTTGGGGCTTTATTACTATCCTGTACTTATGCCATGCTTTACCGCTTTATTTAAGATTGTGCGTGGAGCACCTGTACTGTTTAGGATTGCGGAGTGTTTTCGCGGTATCGACAAGCCCAGTCACACTTTCGGGTTCCCAGTCGTTTACAGCCATTGACGCAAACCCTTGGTCCATTCCGGAGCCGGCCAACTTCGTTGCGGGTAGCTTAGTGGGGTGGCCCCCATGTACTTGCTTTGGGTCTGGGAAACGTCATGACTTAGGCCCCGCCGACATACCGATGGGTGTATGTTAACTGATCTGGCAAAAAGGGTCGAAGTGCGTGTGGATACTTTGGTGCACCCCTGCAGGGTTAAATCTTTTCGAAAAGCCGTGTCCGCGGTTATGGACGACTTGGAGCACAGTTCTCGATCATAGACAACTATAACTAAAGTTTACTGTTATAAATGGACTTGTATCCGATATGACTAGTAATCAGCTCCACTACAACGGAATGGCTAAATAAAAGTACCAACAACTGCTGGGTTTTGGGATATCTCATGCCAATTGCATCTGACTAGTAAGTGTTGCAACTACAACGGAATGGTTAACTAAAAGTGCCCACTGCTTATTATATCAGGATGACTATCTATACCTGACTAGTAATTGCTGCAACGATAACTGAATAAATAAAACTGCCAACTGTGTGAGTTCCTCGGTTGACTTCCTCGTTTGGTCTCGAGGGGGAAATACCAGGATGGGTATGTTTGGTGGTAGAATCAGGTTGGTTCCGAATAGGTCTTTCTTACCCCTCTCTGATAGCCGCTATTTGTATCGAGTCTCTATAGGATGTTTAGTGCATGCCGCGCTGCCGCTCAGTCCACCATACCTATGTAGGCGAGGACCGCCGAATTCTAGTCTCGCCGTGTACTGGCCTCAGTACTGACCGCTCTCTTTTTCCTTTGCCTTTGTCAGCACCCCTTTTGTTTAAGCAGGTTTGAGATCGACGTCGTTAGCAGGGTTACCCTTCTGGCTTGGCCTGGGCAGGGTTATGGACGCCATTGGTTATTCTTCAGGGCTCTTAGCTCAATTTGCATCTTGTCCGTACTCGGACGCTGTATCGTTTTCAAGGTGATTTGGATCTTTGTACTGTAAAACTGTATTCTTGACTTTTTAAGTCGCTGTTGTATATATATGTTTTGTGGGTTCCATCGAGGACTATTGTGTAATGATATTACTTCGTTTTCCACTCGCACGCAAGTGCCTGGTGGGAACTTTGAATCGTTTCTATGCGGGTTTGGCGGGAAGCGCTGAAACTTGCATAGGGCCGATTCCGAGGGTGTTACAATCATGGTATGATGTCTATCATTCCTTTGTGTGTAAGGCCAAGGTCTATGGAACTTACACGTTAGGTGTGCTGTAAGAGTATCTATCATACATCTACTTACAACATTACCATATCATGACACTAGCCCAGCAACCATCTAAACTAGACGCCTCTAATTTATCCATTGCAAGTTTTACGTGGCTTAGGGCTTTCGGAGATAGAACCGGTCTTACCTACGAACATGGAACCACAACGAGGATAACCAAGTTATTACCAACTCGTTGTAAATCAGATATTGACTATAGTAGGAGAGACAGACACCCGTCAGCCACTTATGCAAAACTAGTTGCATGTTAGTCATGGAACCGGTCTCATGTGCGATGACATGTAAGGTTGGTCCGGGCCACTTCATCCCACTATGCCACCAATATCCAAAATACATAGAAGATGAAATAACATGATCATCATCGCCCACATATAAACATATATGTACTACCCGTGCAAAGCACCTACGCATAGATTAGGCTCTGATACCACTGTTGGGTTCACAGCATAGAAAACAAAAAAATTCCTACGATGGGAACTATATGCCAAGATCTATCTACTAGATACAAGCAACGGGTGGATATACATCCATAGAGAACTTACCCTCGAAGACAACAAAGCTTTGTTAACAAGATGGAACTCGTGGATGATGTAGTCATACACTTGCCGATCTCAAGATCGTGATGAAGTCTAGCAGGTCCGGCTCCAGCACGTCCATCAGATCTAGCTCCAGCAAGTCCAGCACCACCAAGTCCAGCACCGCAAAGCAGCGGTGCATCCGTGATCGCACACACGCCCGGTACCCTGACAACCTCCGTCCCTCGTTCCATCAAAGCAGCGGAAGTAGCAACTCCTTTCCAGATAAAGCCACCGGGAACATGTATCTCGCTAATCCGAGACCATGGGGAATAACTAGAGGGGGAGAGAGATCCTTCACGAGGAGGTGTGGTTTGTGAGGAGGAGAGGGGGGGCCTTTTATAGGGAGAGGGGGGTCACCCAAGGGCCATGGCGTGGCAGCCATGGTGGTGCCCCCACCTCTTCCACATTCATGTGGGTGGAGCTCCCACTCCCATAAAAAGCCTCCACTCAAAATTCCACTCACACATGCATTAAATTTCCACCAAATTCAATGCAAGCTCTCATTAAATAAAACTATTTTTTATTTTATTCAGAATTTTTTCAATTACATTAATTAACAAACATTCACATAAAACCCCTTGCAACATTTCAATATCACATGCATAACCAATTTCAGCAATTTCACCCGAAACAGTTTCGGTGTCTATTGAAATAATTCCAGCGCTTTCTTAAATATTTATCTGAAACATATTTGCTCCAAATGGTGTCGGTACCCCTTAAGTGTGTCACCCTACAGTTCGTGAATAATGCAGACATGATCGAGACCCCTCTACGATCAATAATCAGTAGCGGGACCTGGAGATCCGTACTGACTCCCACATATTCAACGATGACTCTTGTGATCGTGTGAACCTTTAACGTCGTAACTAAATCCCTTTGTCTCGCGATATATTACATGTCCGAGATTCGATCATATCTATCCAAATACCTAGTTTGATCTCATTACCGACATGCACTCTTTTCGTGTTCCCGTGATATAACATTCTAGTGATCACATCACTTGCTTGCAAGCTATTTCAATGTGATATCACCGAGAGGGCCCAGAGTATATCTATCCGTCATCGGGATGGTCAAATCCCACTCTTGATCCATGAGCCTCAACATAACACCTTCGTAGCACTGAACCCACCTTTATAGTCACCCTGTTATGGTGTGACGTTTGATGTTATCAAGATACTACTCCGGTGTTAGCAATTAACATGATCTCATGGTCTAAGGACTAAGATTACTTCGTATGATGTTATAGCAATATAAACATAATGACTCTGATCGTAATGCTATACTTCGGATGAATGTTCATCACATCATTCCACCAATGTTGTGACCTCGTTATTAACAAAATCCAATGTCCATGATCAGGAAACCTTGATCATCTTGTAAATCAACGAGCTAGTTTATATAAGAGGCATAACTAGGAACCTTTTGTTTGTTTATTAAACACACATGTATTGACATTTCCTATCAATACAATTATAGCATGCAAAATAAACATTTATCATAAACAAGGAATAAGATAATAACCACTTTATTTTTGCCTCTCGGGCATATTCCCTTCACTATTAGGTGCATCTGTGAGATAGATGTCTATAACATTGCAAACAAGCGTACCTGAGCCGGAAGTCACACCTCCACTCTTGGCTTTGTCAGCCAGATACTTGCTGCAATTCCTCTTCCAATGGCCATCCACCTTGCAATAGAAGCAAGTGGATCCGGCTGCAGGAGATGGCTTAGTCCCTGAGGAAGCACTTTGGACCGGGTCCTCAACCTTACCTCCTGACTTTGCCTTCTTCTTCTTAGTCCAAGGACTCTTCTTGAACTTAGCCTTATTCTACACCATCAACACTTGACTGACGCCTTTCTTGAGATTCGCCTCAGCCTGCTTGAGCATCCCATTTAATTCAGTGAGCTTCTTATCCATACCATGCATGTGGTAGTTCGATATGAACTGATCATACGCACTAGGAAGAGAGTTCAGAATTATGTCCGTAGCGAACTCTTCGCTAATGGGGTAGCCCAGCCTTTCCAGAGACTGAATGTAACCAACCATCTTGATCACATGCAAACTCAGTGGATCGCCATCCTTAAGCTTGCAACTCAACAAAGCCTGAGAGACTTGATACCTCTCAGTATTTGCCTGAGCCTGGAACATACTTTTGAGGCTTTCGATCATATCGTAGGCCTCAGCATTCTCGAACTGCTGCTGCAAGTCTGGTTCCATGTGAGCAAGCATAAGACAACTAATATTCGTAGACTCATCACAAGTCCCAGGGTAGGCATTGGTGGCTGCGACACTCGCATTCTCATTCGGCTCATATGGAAGTGGGTTGTCTAGGACATGGTCCCTCTTTTCTTGCTTGAGAACAATTCTCAGATTACGATACCAGTTGGTGAAGTTAGTTCCATTCAGTTTATCTTTCTCTAAGATGGTTCTCAAAGAAAAACTGGAAATTTGAGGGAGACTTCTAGGTGCCATTGATCTACAACAGAAAAATATGCAAAACACTTAAGACATGTATTCATAAAAGAGCAAGCATATTAAACACTTTAATACTTGTGCTCCCACTAGAACCAACACCCCTCCAATGGTTACTTAGTGATTCAGGATCCTAAATAAGCAAGCCGACTAGTGAGCTTTAGCATCACCGCTAGTCGTCAAGTGATCTAGGTAGACAACTCCTTGTCAATCGTATCTCATACAACTCCTATTGGATGGGTGGCATCACATGCCCCGACTCCCATCCGACTTTTCCTCGAGTCCCACAACTATTGTGATATACCCATCTAGATTACCGAGTGCTTCCGCTGTAAGAGTCTGACTTGAACCCACCTAGTCGGAAAGAATTGACAGCACCTCAATTTTATGAGCCCACTACCAAAAATGTCCGACTTGTGATGGTGCAGCACTGGCAGGGAAACCGAATAGACCTTCTTTGAGGGATTACTTTCTACCAACTATCTAATAGAGGTAAAACAGAGACATAACAATAACACAAAATAAAGCAATTATAATGTGAAATGGTATGGCTCTCTTCATGGTGATCTCCATCTCCATAAAGGTTGTAATTCGACTCCTGTCAACTCTTGTCACATGCCGTCTTACACCATGTAGCCGACTTGTACATCGACTTGCATGCCATTCGGGTTCTCGAAACAGCCACACTAGCTAGTAATGTAAATTACATAGAGAATCCGACACGCAGGTTGTTATACAATAAAAGGACAACACCTAGGCTCCAGCCGGCTGACAAAAACCGTGATACGCAGATCACGTATGTCTTACACACATCACATGCACATAAGCTATACCATTCACAACATCATCCTACAAAACAAGTGCATAGATACGATATCTACCGGTGTTGTGAAACTTGCAACAACATCTAAGGCACTATGATAGGGCGAAGCCGGCGGTCCCGCTTCGACCAAATCGGATAAAACAATTTTACCCAAATCAGATCTGTACTCCGATTCGACCAAACTCTTTGATCTTCTATCACCGCATCCGGATTTACTTGTCATAGTCTACCCGATGGCAGAAGCCGATCGGTAGGGGTATGTCGTTCCACGACCTTAGCAGTTAGATCATGGAAACCAGATCATCCATTCCCCGAGTACAGTTGATCCAATCAACTTCATAAAAAACCAATCTATCTCATAGATCGACCACCAAAACTACAATTAGATCCAATCTAACGCCAACCGCATATCACATATGTAAGAACTCGAGCCTAAAACCAGAAACTAACGCTCTGATACCACTGTTGGGCCACGCAGAGATAAACCAAACTTTTCCCCTACGCGGTACTCCTAAGATCCAGCTCAGGTGATAGGCCACGAGGTTTACCACTAGACGCGCATGTGCGGATTGTTGATGAAGCGTGTCAGTTGATGCCGTGCCGAACGATCCCCGTACAACATGTCCAGATCCCCACGGACCTCCTTGTCCCCAGCGATGCACGTGCAACGCCTCTACCAGTATCCACACATACAGGAAGGAGCTCCAGACAAAGGACTGCTAGATCATGTCTAGCCCGAAATGGAAGCAGAGAAAGTGACGGCTAGGTCAGGGACAATCCCTTGTCACTCCATTTACATACACTCCTAGCTGTGCTCAACGCTTGAGGCCCATCTAGGCCGTACCCCAATCTCCACATGGATCTAATCCACGTGGGCTCCTTACCCTTAAGTGTATGACCCTGTAGGTTTACGTACGCCTGGACACGACACGAGTCACCACTCCGAGTCGATAGTTGGTAGTAGCCTCTAGCAAGACGTGCCAACTCCCAAGCACCGTAAAGTCAGAAGACAAACCTTTCTCAATGTGACTTTCGTCCAAGTCCCTTTGCCTCATGATATATCTTGTCAAGCTATAGGCGAGTTGTTGCCATCCTTTTAATAGCTCGACTCTCTCTTCTTGTTCCGTGATATACGATTCACTGGACTAACACTTAGTCCAACTCCTTGGTTAACACTTAACCAAGTCGCGCATGGCCATGCTTCTGAATTATATCGCATGAGAGGGACCAGAGAATATCTCCATTATGGAGGGGCAAATCCCATCTTGGTAATCCACGTCACGCAGCTTGCTTCACAACCAACCCGAACCCTACCTTTACAACTGCCCATTTACGGAACAACGTTTGATAGGACCTAAGCTGGCGATCCACAACTCGGTGAAGGGGTTTCGCGTATGAAAATAATAAATTTTATCCTACGCCCCTGAACCCCTGAAGCTGCTAGGACCTATCTATTAGTAATATAGTAACGAGAGGGGATTTTCGCGAACTTACCCTTGAAGACCGAATAGCATTGTCAACGCTCAGGAGAGCGTGGTTGATGTAGATGAGCCGAAGCCGACCTCAAGGTCGTGATGAAGTCCTTGCGCTCCTTTGGCTCCAACGACTTGAGTGCCTCAAGTGCGACACCTCGCGGGGAGTTACACACGTCCGGTGCCTGACGATGACTCCCGCTTCCCCAATCCAGCAGCAATTACGGAAGTAGAGCTCCTGGATTCGAATCCTGCAGCGCGACGGCGCTCCGTGATGAAGATGTCTCTCGTTCGCGCAGTCCAGACTTGGGACCACAGTCATGTGAGAGAGAGGGAGAGGGAGAAAAATATCAATTAGAGGTCCTCCCAAAAGTGAGAAGACCTTTATTGATTATTGGTGTATTTTATTTGGCCAAATACCCCCACTATATATAGGGGGAGGGGAGGTACTACCTCCCTCAAAGTCCCGAGGTGGGACTAAAGGAGAGGAGGGGCAGGGGAGGCTGCCGGGAACCTAGTGGGCCCCACACGGGGAAGGGGGTGCTAGACTAGCCGGCCACCCCCTTGCCCCTTCTCCCTCTCTCCTTTCCCTAATGGGCCCTCTCCCCTCCGGGAATTGGCCCATTAAGCCTTTGACCATTTAAATTGATTTTTCTCTTTATTAAATAATTATGAATAAATGATTAAATCAATATTTAACATTCATTCACATATTATTCGACCTCCATGGTTGTGGAATACTTCCACCTCCACTCCGGACATCCTCCGGACTTACCGAAACCCTTCCGATTTTCTCTCTACTATTCTTCGGCGATTCCACCGATCCTATAAACACTCTCTAAGCATCATCAAGCCCTTAAGCGTGATACCCCACGGTTCAGGAACACTCCAGACATGGTCGGGACACTCCCGCACCAATGATCGACAGAGGGACCTAGATAGCCATGTGACCCCTGTGCGTTCCACGAAGATCTTTCTGTTGGGTCCGCAGCATAGAAAACAAAAAAATTCCTACGGTGTGAACTACACGCCAAGATCTATCTACTAGGAACAAAGCAACGGGTGGACATACATCCAACGAGAACTTACCCTCGTAGACAACGAGCTTTGTTAACGAGTAGGAACTCGTGGTTGATGTAGTCATACACTTGCCGATCTAAAGATCGTGAGGAAGTCCGAGCACCGCAACTCAGCAGCGCATCCGCACTCGCACACACGTTCAAGCCACCGGACAACCTCCACCTCCTCGCTCCAGCGATCTAGCAGAAGCAGCAACTCCTTCCAGACGAAATGCCACCGGGAACATGTATCTCGCTAATCTGAGACCATGGAGGAATAATTCTAGAGGGGGAGAGAGATCCTTCACAAGGAGGTGTGAGGATGAAGGAGGGAATGGGTGGACTTTTATAGGAGGAGGGGGTGCCCCCTCTCTCCATGGCCGGTTCATGGGTGGGTGACCCCTCACCTCCCCCATTCATGTGGTGGTAACCCCCCCCCCACATTAAAATGCCTCTTCACATTCCCTTTTAAAGTCTCCACTTTAAATGCATTAAATTTCTCCAAATTTAATGCTCTCTCATTTAATAAAACTCTTTTTTATTAAATTTATTCAGAATTTTGTTAATTACTTTAATTAACAAACATTCACATATATCCCCTTGCAATATTTCAATATCACATGCAAAACCACCTTCTGCAATTTCACCCGAAACAATTTCCGGTTTCTATTGAAACAATTCCTGCGCTTTGCAATTCTTTCGTCTGAAACATATGTGCTCCAAAATGGTGTCCGGTAACTCTTAAGTGTGCCACCCTACGGTTCGCGAATAATGCAGACATGATCGAGACCCTTCTCCGATCAATAATCAACAGCGGGACTTGGAGATCCGTACTAACTCCTACACATTCAACGATGACTCCTGTGATCGTGAGAACCTTTAACGCTTGTAACTAAATCCCTTTGTCTCTCGATATATTACATGTCCGAGATTCGATCATCGGTATCTCCATACCTAGTTTGATCTCGTTACCGACATGCACTCTTTTCTTGTTCCCGTGATATAACATTCTAGTGATCACATCACTTGCTTGCAAGCTATCCTAATGTGATATCACCAAGAGGGCCCAGAGTATATCTATCCGTCATCTGGATTGACAATTTCCACTCTTGATCCATGAGCCTCAACATAACACCTTCGTAGTACTGAACCCATCTTTATAGTCACCCTATTACGGTGTGACGTTTGATGTTATCAAGATACTCTTCCGGTGTCAGCAATTAACATGATCTCATGGTCTAAGGATAAAGATTACTTCATATGATGTTATAGCAATATAAACATAATGACTTGATCGTAATGCTATACTTCGGATGAATGTTCATCACATCATTCCACCAATGGTGTGACCTTGTTATTAACAACATCCAATGTCCATGATCAAGAAACCTTGATCATCCTGTTAATCAACAAGCTAGTCTATAAGAGAGGCATGACTAGGAACCCTTTTTGTTTATTAAACACACATGTATTGATGTTTCCGAATCAATACATTTCTAGCATGTAAAATAAACATCTATCATGTATAAGGAATATATAATAACAACTTTATTATTGCCTCTCAGGGCATATTTCCTTCACTTTCGTCGTTTGAACCGGGACAATCGTGTCTTATTCCCTTTGTCACTCGATACTTGCATTGCCCGAGATCTAATCAATGGCATCACCATGTCGTGTTCAATCTCATTACTGAACAATGCTACTTGACTCGTTCCAACAAGTGATATCCCCGTGATCAAATCACACGCTGTGCAGCTATTGGATACAACTTCTCCGAGTGGGCCCTTTGAGTATCTTCCCGTCACATGGACAGACAAATCCCACTCTTGTCATATATTGCCTCTACAGTTTCTTCCGAGTACCTGAACACACCTTTATAACCACTGTATTACCAAGTGGCACTTGATGCTATCTAAGCACTCTCGGGAGACAGTGATTGATATAGCCTCATGGTCTAAGGAATAGTCTACGAGGATCCATTTCTAATCATCGTAACTTGAACTTCGTGACATGATCGGGTCATGATGTTTAGGTTGGGTATTGGTTCATCATCTCATTCTCGGAATGAGATGACTTCATTTCCAACTGGCATAAATGCCACATGATCAGGAAACATGATCATCTGTTGACCAATGAACTAGTGACTAGAGTTTCACTGGGAACCCCTTGTTGTTTGTATATCACACGTGTATTGATGTTTCCAATCAATACAGTTATAGCATGATACAAAACTTAATCATAAACTATATGAAATATGATAATAGTCCTCATAACTATTTGTCTCTAGGGCATATTTCCAACAGTCTCCCACTTGCACTAGAGTGCAAATACACTAGCTGCATTTGTTCCTTAATCATTGGCACCATATATCTGGTACCCTGAACATGCTTGCTCATGGAAGAGGTTGAGTCTTGGGTCTATACTTTAAAGTCCCAAATCCTTTGCAACTTACTAATGTCACCTTGATTGACATTAATACTTTATCATCACGTGATAACATCTGTGTGCATGCATCGTCGTTATGGCAGCAGAACGAGGTCTGATTCCAGAAACCTACAGTGACTTTAGATCAACCTCGAGGGCTTTCTCATGGGCACTGTGCCCTGGGAAACATCATTCTACGTTAAAAGCGAACTAGCCCCGCCATAACATTATACAACACTTTAGATGGTACCCTTATCTATTATTATAAATGTATTTATCAAAACACCAGTGCACTCTGTGCAACTTTCGATGTTTTTGTTCACCTCGCTTACTACTTGACTTCAATTGGTATTTACAGGAGTTTCCAACATATTCCCTTATAACATAACTCTTTATGTTTTAAGATATGTTATCCTTATGGATTTGGAAAACATGTCTGCAGTTGTCTACTAGACACAGCGGACAAACTCAGCTCAACGTTCTGTGATTTGAACTTAATCACTTTTAAACGTTCCTTATTTGGGTCACATATTATGCTAAGTTATCATCATGGTTTACTAAGATAGAACCTATGTATCAACATAGTGGATGATGATCATCCTTTTATTTCTTTCAACCATTGATGTTCAACTTAATACTATTCCTAATTTGAGTTTTTAAGGACCAGTTCTTGAATTAACTTCTATTCTGAAACCCCTTTCAGGATCCCTTAAGGAATACCACATAATATCATAATACGCCTATTATCAACTTCTACATCTTATAAATCATTATTTATAATTATTTGCGCTTTCATTCTTAACACACTTAAGAATTACTCCTATAAGCGCCCACTCAAAAATATGTCATTCACATATTGTTTTAGGAAGACTTTTGTAGCTCCCACTCAATTTCATGCAAATTGCATATCTACTCACTGTTTTGAATAACTTCAAAATCCTTTGATCAAATATCAAACTTGGAGATTTACTATGAGATACTAGTACTATTACTAGTTTTAAATCCACTAGACATTTAGCACACATGAATCAAATTCATTTGAATTTGTCCAAAACTTCACAAATTGTACTTTTGTCATTCACCCCCTTTTCCACTATGGCTTTGCAGTCATTTGGGAAAATTCCAAGTAACCCCTTTTACTTGTGAGATTCAGAAACTAATTGCTTTCTAATCTCAAGGGAATTTTGCTATTAGGATTTCTCATAATTTTAGTTTACCATTATTTCCTTAGTAGTTCGTAGGTATGTCATATTCCAAGAATCATGACAAATGATTCACAAATGTCTCCATACAAGATATGGATTACATTTTGAATCCTACTTCATGTAGTGAAAACACCAGTGGGGAAAACACAATGATCACTATCATTGATTCTTTCCTTCGTGAAGAGAATCGTCCAGGAACATTGTCCGTTGTGCTTCTCAACACTCTAATGCAGGGATATGAATCCTCATCGTGTTTTTGACTATCTTCCATTTTCTCCATAATTGAGAAATATCACTAAATGTGAACTTTCTCAAGAATGCACCAAAATCCAAGCAATACAAGTTTTGCTTCTATTTTGGTTTAGCTATGGATTTAGTATTCAAAGTTTCCAATGAATACGGTACAAGGACTTATTCGCTATTGTTTTGGTTATATCGAATAACCCCAACACTTTTACGACGATCCATACTAGATATGGAGACGTTCTCACGAATACAGATGGTTCACTATGTGTTTTAATTGAGTGCTAACTATTTCTAACTAATGGTCTCTACATCTACACTACAACGATTTATTTGGCGCCTTCTATTCACCCACTTTGATATCTAATATCACATTGTGATGCTTTGCATTTTGACGTTTCAAAATGCTTTGCATTTCACAATTATGCCATTTTATAAATTCGAATTTCTTTACTATTGATCAAATCATAGTAATTAGATTCTATTTTATATTTATACCCTTTGTTGATGAAACACTTTGATCAAATCAAATAGTTTCATATTCATGTTTCCTTTGGTAAACTTCTTTACGCATTTAAACAATCATTTAATGATAATTATCATTTTCGTTAAAACACAATACATCGAATATGTATTAACTTTTAGCAATTCATTAAACACTCTGTATTCAAGTAATACACGGTGTTCAAGTTATTTTGCCAAACTTAGGCATGATTTATATGTGGTAAGAAATCGAATGACTTTCACATATTGTCACATAACTTTGAATTTTAAACAATGGTTTTCATTCTGTAAATATCATTTAAGTTGGGTATTTTAAGGCATTTCAATATTTTACAAATGTTCATGCATTATCAATTAGTTTCAAACAACAAGGATAATTCACACATAATCAAACAAGATATGAACACGAATAGAAATCATTCAGAAAAGTAGAACAACTGTTTGTTACAAACTCATACGAATAACCGTCTCACAAAGTGTGAGACACACTAAAGAAGTTCACAATCTTTTGATTACAATAATTATCCTAAAACATAAACTAAATGATAAATGTTGAGGGAGAGCGTCGTTGGACATCATCATCATGCTCGCCATTAGCACGCAACGTCACCTACTCTCTAGCAAGCACCTCTCATGCAGAAGGACCTGTTTTCAGCAAAACAGAACAAGTATCAGATATACTTAACACTGCAAATGTTTTTGCAAGATTATAACATTTATAAAATTGTATATCAAATATATACCTTTGTTATTGATGACCAGAGCGACATCTGGTTCAACCAACACATTCCTGAGATGTGTCACGAACCGGTGGAACTCCATTGATTCCGCGTCGCCCCTCATTACGCAAGTCCTGACTTGTTCTTGGTAGCTTGGTGGCAGCGACCGCAGCACAACGCTGTTTGCAAAAGAGCCCGTCATCCAGCTATCCAGGAAGTATGCAGGCCTCATGTACACATCATGCATGCGCTCCAAGTGGTCGTCTAGTGATGAGTTCTCCTCCATCTTAATGGAGAGGAAGTCTCCCATCAGCTCATGCTCCCATATGTGTGCTTATTCCACGAAATGTGTCCTAAGCTGTAGCATCACCGAACGAGGGTTGACATCACCCACGAAAGGCCACAGCTCATCCACCATTCCGAAACGCATGGTAACTGAAATGAAGGGGGCCATCTCACGACGGAGATAGCGGTCTTTCCGCTGCTCTGGGGTCTCTAGGTCAGTGGGCTGATCCAAATCCATCCCGTCGAGTATGTAGTCGACCACATCATTCTCTCTAAGGAGAACGTGGAGACGCGCAACCCATATGGAGAAGTTTGATCCATCTAATCTGAGTTTCTCTCTTTCTAACCAATCAATCGTCAACAGGAAAGATGCCATCTACATTTATAATTGCAAAAGGAATTTAGACTAAGTTTATAATTAAATGAGTTAATAATAACTCCACTCAAAAACACCTATCCCCATAAGGGTTCCTAGTGATAACACGACCCCTATCAGCCACATCTCCCCCGATTAACACGGCCATCGATGTGGGTTCAAAGGTGGACGCTAAACGTCGGTCACATCATTCATGTGACTCGTGCTCGATCTTTTGACCATCCGTGTTCCAAGGCCACGCTTCTATGGCGTGCTAGGCTCGCCAACTCAACCTTAGTGTATTCGCTGTGCAACATGGCTTACACCCACCGTATGCGAACATAGATATGTCTGACACCCAGTCACCCTGGGTCGCCTCATACTGAAGAACTTTCTTGGTGGTGCACACTAAGGGGGAATACAATTGTTGGTAATTTTAACAGGGATCATCTTATTAGGCTATCGTTGAGTATCTAATACTAGCACACAATAATATATACAAACAATAACATTGAATGTAAATGGGATGTGATATGGTCCTTCACGTCATGATCTCCATTCATCGTCACCGGATTCTGGCGCCAGGGTTCCGGCGCCATAGACACCAGGGTACCGGTGTCATTCCGGCGTGGTAGTCTGTCACCTTCGTGACTATCTACTACTACGTAACAAAAGGTAATCACTTTAACTTTGCCACAACCATATCACAAAGAAACGCCCCCTGCAAAACAAAGTTAGATGCCTCTACTTTATCTTTGCATGTTTTACGTGGCTGAATGGGCTTTCGCACAAGAACCGTTCTTACCTACGAACTTTCAGCACAACGCTGATCAAGTAATTGTCTCTACTACACCCCTTTCGGGGCCCTCCGTTGCAAATGGTATACCAACTAATGCGAGAGAGACAGACACCCCCTAAGCCACTTTATACGATACAAGCCGTATGTCAAGCGTGGACCACTCTCGCGAATGAACGCGTAAAGTCGGTTGGGGGCCGCTTCATCAAGCATTACTGTGGTATACACAAGTACACGTGGGAGGGTAACAACTAAAAGATCAACGCCCACACGCTACATCTCGTGTGTTCTACTCGTACTAGCATTACTACGCATAGATCTAGCTCTGATACCACTAAAGGGGTTCCGCGTATGAAAACAATAAATTTTTACCCTACGCCCCTGAACCCCTGAAGCTGCCAGGACCTATCTATTAGTAATACAGTAACGGGAGGAGCTTTTCGTGAACTTACCCTTGAAGACCGAAAAGCGTTGTCAACACTCAGGAGAGCGTGGTTGATGTAGACGAGCCGAAGCCGACCTCAAGGTCGTGATGAAGTCCTTGCGCTCCTTTGGCTCCAACGACTTGAGTGCCTCAAGTGCGACACCTCGCGGGGAGTTACACACGTACGGTGCATGACGATGACTCCCGCTTCCCTGATCCAGCAGCAGTTGCGGAAGTAGAGCTCCCGGATCTGAATCTCGCGGCGCGACGGCGCTCCGCGGTGAAGATGTCTCTCGTTCGCGCAGTCCAGACTTGGGACCACGGTCACATGAGAGAGAGGGGGAGGGATAAAAATATCAATTAGAGGTCCTCCCAAAAGTGAGAAGACCTTTATTGATTATTGGTGTATTTTATTTGGCCAAATACCCCTACTATATATAGGGGGAGGGGAGGTACTACCTCCCTCAAAGTCTCGAGGTGGGACTAAAGGAGAGGAGGGGCAGGGGAGGCTGCCGGCCACCTAGTGGGCCCCGCGCAGGGGGCTAGTCCTATCCGGCCACCCCCTTGCCCCTTCTCCCTCTCTCCTTTCCCTAATGGGCCCTCTCCCCTCCGGGAATTGGCCGATTAAGACTTTGACCATTTAAATTGATTTTTCTCTTTATTAAATAATTATGAATAAATGATTAAATCAATATTTAACATTCATTCACATATTATTCAACCTCCATGGTTGTGGAACACTTCCACCTCCACTCCGGACATCCTCCAGACTTACCGAAACCCTTCCGATTTTCTCTCTACTATTCTTTGGTGATTCCACCGATCCTATAAACACTCTCTAAACATCATCAAGCCCTTAAGCGTGATACCCCACGGTTTGGGAACACTCCAGACATGGTTGGTACACTCCCGCACCAATGATCGACAGAGGGACCTAGATGGCCATGTGACCCCTGTGCGTTCCACGAAGATCTTTTGTTGTTTGAACCGGGACAATCGTTTCTTATTCCCTTTGTCACTCGATACTTGCATTGCCCGAGATCTGATCAATGACATCACCATGTCATGTTCAATCTCGTTACTGAACAATGCTACTTGACTCGTTCCGACAAGTGATATCCCCGTGATCAAATCACACGCTACGCAAATATTGGATACAACTTCTCTGAGTGGGCCCTTTGAGTATCTTCCCGTCACATGGACGGACAAATCCCGCTCTTGACATATATTGCCTCTACGGTTTCCCCCGAGTACCTGAACACACCTTTATAACCACTGTATTACCAAGTGGCGCTTGATGTTATCTAAGCACTCTCGGGAGACAGTGATTGATATAGCCTCACGGTCTAAGGAATAGTCTACGAGGATCCATTTCTAATCATCGTAACTTGAACTTCGTGACATGATCGGGTCACTATGTTTAGGTTGGGTATTGGTTCATCATCTCATTCTCGGAATGATATGACTTCATTTCCAACTGGCATAAATGCCACATGATCAGGAAACATGATCATCTGTTGACCAATGAACCAGTGACTAGAGCTTCACTAGGAACCCCTGGTTGTTTGTATATCACACGTGTATTGATGTTTCCAATCAATACAGTTATAGAATGATACAAAACTTAATCAAAAACTATATGAAATATGATAATAGTCCTTGTAACTATTTGTCTCTAGGGCATATTTCCAACACTCGGATCATGTGATCACCTCAGGTTGAAGGATTCCATTGCTTTAGACTACAAATGACAACATGCTCGTTTCATCTCAACTGTGGGTCAGTCCGATTCACTAAACTCTTTAGCCGAATCAGTGTAAGTTGGAATAGCATCACCATGCCCATGACAAGTGGAACCGAGTCATCAGTCAACTTTCACATTAGTCCAAGTTGTGTGTCCAGCACAACCTCAACGACCAAGGGCAACTAGTATGAACAACATGAATATATAGTTCCACAATCGAATCACATATTCAATGATACATATCAGTAGTTCATACATGGACAATATATTTATGAATACATTGGGAATAACATCATACATGATTGCCTCTAGGGCATATTCCCAACAAATGTGTCCAATATTTGGCATTCACGACTTTGTCATATTAACTTTGGTTGCATGACACGGGTAGCCAATATGAGTTTAATCCTGAAGTTTACCACTGTCAAAGGTTCTAAGTGCCAGGTTTGTGTGCAAGCAAAGCAACCCCGCAAGTCTCATACGGTAGTGGAACCGAGAAACTTAGCACCACTAGAACTTATACATTCAGATCTTTGTGAGATGAATTATGTGTTAACAAAAGATGGAAAAAGATACTTTATGACGTTGATTGATGACTCCACTAGATACTACTACGTTTATCTTCTGAAATCTAAAGATAAAGCTTTGAATTACTTCAAAATCTATAAAGTTGAAGCAGAAAACCAACTTGATCTTAAAATCAAGCGTCTAAGGTCGGATCATGGTGGAGAGTACTTTTCAAATGAATTTTGATTTATTATGTATGGAACATGGTATTATACATGAGAGTATGCCTTCCTACTCACCTCAGTCAAATGGGGTGGCTGAAAAAAAGAATCGCACTCTAACTGATTTGGTTAACACCATGTTAGATACATCAGGTCCTTCAAAGGAATTGTGGGGGGAGGCGCTAATGACTGCGTGTCATGTCCTAAATCATGTTCCCGTAAAGGATAAAACCATGACTCCATTTGAGGCATGGGAGAAGAAAAGGCTTAAACTCTCTTACTACAAACTTGGGGATGTTTGGCGAAAGTCAATATTCCAATACCCAAGAAGCGAAAGCTTGGACCAAAAACGGTGGATTGTGTTTTTCTGGGATATGATTTTCATAGCATTGGCTATAGATCTTTGATAGTAAAATCAGAGGTATCCGACATGCATGTTGGTACAATTATGGAGTCGAATGATGCGACTTTCTTTTGAGGACATCTTTCCCATTAAAGGTATGTCTAGCTCATCAAATCAGGAGTTGACTAGTTCATCTAGTTAGGAACTTGCTATAATTCATGAACCCATTATGCCGATAGAACACTATGATGATCATGTGGAGGACGACAATGAAGCTCCTAAAAGGAGCAAGATACAGAGGACTGCAAAGTCATTTGGTGATGATTTCATTGTGTACCTTGTGGATGATACTCCCACTTCTATTTCATAAGCATATGCATCTCAAGATGCTGACTACTGGAAAGAAGCTGATCATAGCGAGATGGATTCCATATTAGCTAATGGAACTTGGGAGGTCATCATCCTTATGGGTGCAAACCTATAGGAGGTAAGTGGGTGTTCAAGAAAAATGTTAGACCTGATGGTACTATTGAAAATTACAAGGCACGTCTTGTGGCCAAGGGTTATACCCAGAAAGAAGGTGAAGACTTTTTACATACCCACTCACCTGCAGCCAGATTGACCACTATTCGAGTACTACTATCCTTGGCTGCCTCACATGGTCTTCTCGTTCATCAAATGGATGTTAAGACAACTTTTCTAAATGGATAGCTAGATGAGGAAATTTATATGGAGCAGCCTAATGGATTTGTAGTAGATGGTCAAGAAGGAAAGGTGTGTAAGTTAGTGAAGTATTTATATGGTCTTAAGCAAGCTCCTAAGAAGTGGCATGAAAAGTTTGAAAGAACTTTAACCGATGAAGGTTTTGTTGTAAACGAAGCTGATAAGTGTGTGTACTATCGCCATGGTGGGGGCGAGGGAGTTATTATGTGTCTCTATGTCGATGACATCTTGATATTTGGGACCAACCTCACTGTTATTGAGGAGGTCAAAGAGTTCCTATCTCGCTGCTTTGCGATGAAGGACTTGGGAGTGGCTAATGTAATCTTAAACATCAAGCTACTGAAGGATGATAATGATGGGACTACACTGCTTTAGTCCCACTATGTGGAAAAGATATTGAGTCACTTCAGGTATAGCGACTACAAGTCTTCTCCACCGCCTTATGATTCGAGTGTGCTACTTCAAAAGAATCGAAGGAATGCTAAAGATCAATTAAGATACTCTCAAATCATTGGCTTGCTCATGTATTTAGCTAGCGTACAAGGCCCGACATCTCCTTTGATGTAAGCAAACTGAGTCGATTTGTGTCAAATCCCTGAGATGATCATTGACATGCTCTTGAGAGAGTTTTGCGCTATTTGAAAGGCACCATGAGTTATGGTATTCACTATACTAGGTATCCACGAGTACTTGAGGGTTATAGTGATTCAAATTGGATATCTGATGCTGATGAGATTAAGGCCACCAATGGTTATTTGTTTACACTTGGTGGTGGCGCTGTTTCCTAGAAGTCTTGCCAGCAGACCATCTTAACAAGATCAACTATGGAAGAAGAACTCACACCATTAGACACATCCACTGTTGAAGCAGAGTGGCTTCATGAGATATTGATGGACTAAATTGTGGTTAAAAAACCAATTCACGCCATCCCGATGAACTATGATAATCAAACCGTGATTATCAAAGTAAACAGTTCTAAGGATAATATGAAGTCATCAAGGCATGTGAAGTGGAGATTGAAATCTGTCAGGAAACTGAGAAACTCCAAAGTTATTGCATTGGATTATATCCCAACATCTAAGAACTTGGTAGATCCCTTTACAATGGGTTTATCATGTAATGTGATATATAATGCATCGAGAGAGATGGGTTTGAGATCCACAATGAGTTGTTCGCAGTGGTAACCAAATATATGTGATCGGAGATCCCGTGAATTAGAGCTAGGAGACAAGCTGTTGATCAGCTGAGAGGAGAGTATGCCTATATTATATTTACATCTCCATAAATATGCAATACTCTCTTATTCTGCATGGCAGGTTGATAGGGCTTTTCTAATGTTTATCTTAATGTTTTTCAAGTGGCTTTTCTAATCAGAGATGTTGTCCTGCAGACCATCTATTGGGGAACACACCTATATGAGCATGACTGTTAAACATCGCAGCCATGAGAGTTGGATGCTCTCTAATAAACACATGAAATGCCCTGGAGTATGATGCATAATCTCCAAACCGTGGGGAAGCCCTGCTGCAGCCTTGTACCCGTCTAGATTTTCTATGAAACTAGTGTGCAGAAAACTTGTAGTTCAAGGCATAGTCCATTATTCAAGTTGCTAGATAGTGTAGCATGAAGTTTAACATGGAATTTCAACTTAACACTCTCCACTACACACCGGTATATAAAAAATATTTTGGAATAAAAATGATGTGATGTGCCAATGATAATTTGTGGGAGATTGTTGAAATTTGAGGTGTTTGGATGTGGGCTTTTGGCCCATAACAAATACAAATTCTGAAATTCTCTTTGACCCATTATTTGTGGCAGCTCATGTGTGGGCTAGTGGTGCTAAAGTTTAGTCCCACATTGCTAGTTAAGTGAGAGTTACACCTCTTTATATACTAGGTTATTCTATCACTCATTAAGGTATGAGAAAAAGAGCAGCTCCCGCACACTCCTCCTCCGACGCTGCCCGTCTCGCCTCGTCATGACGAGCGCGCCGCGGGTTGCAGGAATCTTGTCGAGCTTTATTTTTGTTGTTCGGGAAAATTAATCATGGATTAATTATGAGTCATTAACAGACACGTTAATTAGTCAGCCGTTTCTAGATTTTCTGGATCGTGGGCTGTTACTAACTCGAACATGGCTGAGCCCCACGATCTCCCCGACCTACACTATATAAGCGTCTGCGCTAAACCTAATCGGTACTACCAATCACACGCGTCTCCTTCCAGTCTTTGCGTCGCCGCCTTCGTCTTCCCCATCCCGGCTTGCTGAGTACACCACAGATCAGGATAGTAAGCCTCCGGAACCACGCCTCTTGTGAACCTTTACGAGTGAGGGGCGATCAGATTTTTGGGGAGCGCTCAAGCACGACTACTGGCATCCACAATGGCGTCCGACGGTGAGTTCCCGAACGACGACTTCTTCCTGGACTTCACCAGCCTCTTCGACAATCTCAACATGGGCGACAACGCTGCTGCCACTGCTGCGGTTACTGCTGCTGCTGCCGCCGCTACACCGTATGCGATCTCAGTCTCTCTCTTTTAGATTATGCTAAATTGTCTAGTTCTAGCGTTTGGTGTAGATGTAATAGGTTTATCTTATTTAGATGTAATATGTTCATCTACTATGTTAGTTTGAGTGATCTATTTAATTTCTATCTGTATGGTCATGCTTTACCAATTATTTATTTGGATTAAATCATATGGATTATTGCTTATATATTTAACAACCCTTGATACCGCCACATACTTACTACCAAAACTGGTTTTGTAGATTTGTTAAGTGTGTTAACTTTTTATGCATAACATGTCGGGATTTTTTCCCGTTATTCGGCCTGGCCCAACATATTTTACGGGTTAAGGGTTTTGGTGTAATTTGATTACTAAGTTGGGTTAGAAATTGATACTGGAGGTTGAAGTTAATGATGGTATTGGGCTTTACTTGAAAAGTAGAAAAGTTTACTTGAGGTAATTTATATGCAATGTTTTCAAAATTCCACGTATCTATTAATAATCGACAATGATAGTACAAAGAGGCCTAAAAGTAATAAGAATTATAAATAGGTCAATGGACCACCTAACAACGACTACTGACACTAGCACGAGCCAAAGTCGCGTCGCCGTCCTCGTGCCACCATCACTCGAGCTGAGAAAAACTTGTTGTACTAGAGATTTTTGTAGTAGACAGACGGAAAGTCATCATGGTAAGGCCCCGAAGAACCAACGCATTAGAGAAGCAATCATCATAGTAGAAGACAATTGTAGATCTGAAGAGACTGACCACAAACAACACCAGCAAATACGAAATATGACAGGATCCCAAGAGATCCGCAAGACACACGAATCCATGCACCCTCCATCAGCACTATACGCACCATCGGAGCGAGTATAGGACGGAGAGGATATTATTCTGACTTTAATATGTAGCCGTCGCCTCACCATCCCAAAAAAGACACTGAAATATCTAAAAAAAAGAATGAAAACCCTCCCGTCGGTGAGGGGCCGTGGTCCGCCACGCCTCCATGGCCCTAAGGCCAACGAAGACGGAGTGGACGGACGGCGTCAACGGCAAGGGGACGAAACCCTAGATGGGTTTGCAGCCGCCGCCTACCAATCGCATGTGCCTTTTCCGATACCTACTGATTTAGTTATGATGCCTAGATTGGTAATTTATATGCATTGTTGATATACGAGCAAAAGAAGATCACCGGTTTGAAGGTATTATCCCCTATCTAGTCGATGAAGGTGACTCTATACTTTAGTATGTCAAAATTATACTACACATTGGCTGCCCGACAATTAGGTTGTTGTAGTTACATTATATAGGCTCCAAATTTTTGATTTGTACTCATGACTAAGCCCATGATTTTTCATAGCAATTAGCCTACTTTTTTCCAACTGTTTGATCTAGTACTTTTATTTATTTTCTCCACCGAATTCTACCAGAAAGGTGTTGACTAGGTAAAGAATAGGCCACATGGGCACTGATTTGCTGACTAGACCATAACTTACAATAACCAAAACATGTGCCAAACATATATTGTCGGTGATTCTTAATGTTTGATTTTCAGCTGAAATTTCAGCAAACAGTTTTATGCAATTTTTCATCATAACACCATGATGCGCTGTGTTGAGGCCTGCAGCAAGCTGTTTCATGCCTACAGATGGAAGCCTCATAACCAATGTTGATTTGTTATGTTTCTTAGGCCATATATTCTTGTTTTGGCTGGTATGTGGATTTCCTAAGGTTAGGTGCTACTTTGTCGGTCATTTTTTCTGTAGTGTGAACATAAACAAGTATAATCACCTTTGCTATATTTTTTCATGTAGATTCAGCGATGGTGCATACATGGGAGTCTGAAATCATAATTGCTGAATATTTACATAAAGGTATTATTGGGCATCAACTTTTGTATATGCAAGTGTCGTATATACAAGCAATATACTAATGAAAACTCTTCCTTAACGAGAAATACAATAAATTTATTTCTCTGTGTATATTCAAGTTTTATTATCTTTGATGTAGTTATATTAAACAAAACAGATTTGTTGCTGGTGGGCCTTGGTATTTTAGGCCCCCTCCAATTAACTAGAATATTTTAGAGGGCAACCGACCGGTGAATAAGTGTAAAGTAATATATGTTTTTGCCTATGATTTAATACTTGTTAATGATATAGATGTTTTTGTTGCTCGGTGCAAATATTTCGGGTAAGTTGATCAGTGTTTTTATAATCTATGAAGATTACTCAAACTTTACTACTACTATGTCAGGTTCGTGTTCGTTAAATTTTTGTATGTTTCTTTGTTTGCATCTATTTTCTTCATCGTATTTCGATGTTTGTGCAATAAAACCATTATTAACATTATTTGTAAATTTTTTCACAGCTTCTTCTTATTTGTCATTGTCTGTCGTGTAGCAGGGAAGAGATAGAGGCCAAACCATTTTTTGCTGCCTTACCTTAGTGAATGTCATCTAATATGGGCCTTTTGGTTGCTATGTCAATGTCTTCACCCTATATCTAACATGTTTTCCTCTTGAGTTGTTGTCGGTCGCGAAAAGAACACATTGTGAAGATCAGTTTCCCTGATCTCTACTATCTAAAAAGGAAATGAAGGTTCCGTTTTTTGCCAATCTGCACTACGTCTCATTCTTCGTCAATCGTCCCGCCTCCACGGCCGCACGTCGAAAAAATGCTCGCAATATCTCGCGTGTCCGCCACAAATGACTCCGCCCCTCCCGTTCCCCTTCTCCATGCGTCCAACGCCACGGGGCCTTCCTACCTCCACGCCTCCACACCACACCCGCCGCCGACGCGAGCGCTCTTCGCACCTCATGCCTTCGCTTGCCAATCTCTTTGCCGTTACCGAGAAGTTCAAACCAGATTGACAAGTGTTCCTGCAAAAAATCGCCAGGATGGGAGAAGGGGTCTCGAGAGGGTCTACCGATCGAGGATCGACGGATCTGAGCGCCATCCCTTGCCGTTGGTCACCTTTGTGAGGTTCGCCCTCCTTCCGCACGCTCCTCTTTCTCCCCCAGCAGCAGTCTTGGTGCTCGATTTCATTGGTATCTTGCATCCATTGATGAAGGTCTGGATTAATTAGGGCTTAGAAGGCAATGGTATTATCTTGTCTCTTGATTAATAGAAGGGGATGACGAATTTGATCTGATCGGGATGTAATCCGACTAGATTCACACTGTAATATAGGAGCTTAATATTCCCGTGTTGTCTCCCATCCAGGTCACTGCTGTCGTATCCCCCTTCCAGGACCACACCAAACCCCCAGGACAACGTTGGCGTGTCCTCTGAGAATGGAGGCCAGCTTCCTCCTTTATATTATTTTGCAAGGTTCAGGTTCTTACGCAAAATCCAATATCAAGCTTGGTGAGCAAAGCACAGTCTGAATCTCCACAATTTCCCCATTTTCCTATTCTATAAATCTCTCCTTCAACATTGCAAAGCACCCGGTTCTACTATTCTGTTTAATATATGCACACTTCAAGGGGTGGTTGGTAGAAAGAAAAATAGGTCTCGTACTTTCATTGGCATCTTAGATCGAAAATAGCTTGGCAATGTACTGATGTTAGAAGTGTTTTGTACTTTCATATGTAGTTTGATTTGGAACGTTGATCTGCTAGCTGTTCTTTCTGCAAGTCTTGATGCTAAGAAGCGGATTATTCCATTGGTTCAGTATTTATATTTTTTAATATATATGAAGATAATCATCTGGTTCTTTGCACTATATAGATTAACTAAATATTTTTGTGTCACCTGACCTATCATAGGCAACATGGTGCTCTTTAAACAACTTAGATTTATATGGTTTCAGGTCTGCTGCCTACTTGCTCATCTATATCTTTGTTTTGCTCGCATGTGTGCGTTTCCTTACACTTCTCCCCTTTCTGTATGTTGTCCTCATTTGCTATCCGTGCTTATATTTTAGTTGGCAATCTACTAGCATCCACGAGCATATTAGGAAAAAACCAGGGACATGGTTGCTACGGTTTGTATTATTCACCTTTCCTATTTATTTTCATGTTTATGTGTAGATCTGTAGTGAAAAAGATATTATAAGAGAGTATTCAGTCAAAGTGATTATGTGCCATATCTTTGTTGTTGTTTCTATACAGATCATTCATGCCTTTTCAAGATTTCTGTTGAGCACAATCAATAAACACAGTTTCGCTTTGGTTTTGCATGTTAATACCAGGATTATGCTCATGAGACCAAGATTAAGGAAGGATTTCATGAGACATTCTATGTGAAGAATTCGTACTTTTAATATACAACCATGCTTTTTTTGGACTAAGATCTGAGGATTATCTCTTTTTCTACTAAGGAACTTTCGTGAGGACTCTCTATTAGTTAGGAATGTCTAGACCAGGCCCGGTGAGTGGTGAGTTTATGACATGCATTGATTTTTTGGGCATCATTTTAACATGTGAATCGGGTTGGCACTGTAATTTTAGAAGAGTAAGCAAGTATCTGTATGATACACTACTCTTGAATCGGGATATCATAGGCATAAGAAAATTATTTAATGTGCTTGGTATTGAAAGTCAATAGCCACTGGACCAATCATATTCCGTGATCTCTTACTATGGACCTCTGGACACTTGCTCGGATGATACTTATTGATATCATATCTCTTAACACAAAGTACATGAGCAATGTCTAATTACCATACTGTGTGACTAATTGTCGAGATATATGATTTGAAGTGTTAGTATATTTTTCATTACAGAGTGTTTTTCAATTATAATTTGAAGTGTTAGTACATTTTTCATTACATAGTGTTACTATAGAACCTAGAATATTGGGAATTGTGTTCAATTTTTTTGGTGGTTTGCATAATCAAGTTAATTGTTATACATGTATTACCCTATAAGAATTCCATTGAGGGCAATATTAAATAATCCTTTTTTGGAGGAAAAATCGTTTCTTCTTGCAAACGTTGGTGGATATTAATTGAATTTGGATAGCATAAAGGTTCGAGGTAACATATGCTACAGAAGTTTAAGCCACCTTCATCACAGAATGTCTTCAGTGACCAATGTGGATATCTTTTTACCTATAACTAAATTATGCTTTCACATGTGGTCGTTTGGCGAACAACCTTCATTGGTAGCACCCAACTATAGCTCACTAAGTCAACCTCATCAATTTTAGGGATTCTGCTTCTTGATTAACCCAACTTTCAGGGATTGTGATGGAGGCCTCCTAGGAAAGAGTATCTTAACGGACAGTAGGTTAACTCCACATAGCCATCAAGGTCAGGGCACATTCATCTTCTTCTACCGCAAGTAAGCACACTTCTCTCGCAGTCTAAGGAAATTTGTAATGTTCTACTGATCAGCTGTTTACCTGAAACTGGAACATGCCCGATAATCTTTAGATTAACATTCTGAAGTTCAGTAGTTAGTTCTGATTGAATTTCAGTTTTTTAGCATGAACTTTCTAACCCGTACTATACTTCCCCTTCCGTTTGTTTTGCATATGAAATATGGAGTGCTTGTCCATGAAATATTGAATGATGCCAACCTTGACAAATATTTGTATGATGTTAATTTCCCTTGTTCTCTTGTAGCGCTAATAAAGCTTGCGATATTCATACACCTCCCTCAGAATAGTGCTTGTTGTAGTAACACTTCTCCCCCTCTTTATGTCGTGTCGTCGTCTTGGATGAAGCACATGAAATATTCCTCAATATATAACGGATTTTTGACTGGTATACTTAAGAAGTTTATTGCAATGTCGAAGGGATTTTAAGCTAATTTTCACATCCGTGAAATATTGAATGATGCCAACCTTGACAAATATTTGTATGATATTAATTTCCCTTGTTCTCTTGTAGCGCTAATAAAGCTTGGGATATTCATACATCTCCCTCAGAATATTGTTTGTTGTAGTAACACTTCTCCCCCTCTTTTTGCCGTGTCGTCGTCTTGGATGAAGCACATGAAATATTCCTCAATATATAACGGATTTTTGAATGGTATAGTGAAGAAGTTTATTGTAATGTCGAAGGGATTTTAAGCTAATTTTTACATCTGCAAATCTAAATGCATACAAATTCTCAACATTCTTTAGAGGGTAAGTTAACTTGTTATTTGTTTCTCGGTAGTTAAAATTGAATAAGACTTTTATTTGTGTTTTGCACCTCTATCATATATTTTTTTCTCCCGTTGCAACGCACGGACATGTTTCCTAGTCTACTAAAATACATCAAGACACAAAGGTTGAAATCAATTAGGGAGGAGCTACCAGTATACCGGGAGTAAAAATGGAAGTGGAAAATAAGTTCAACAATCTTAGCCGCTTATGGACACCTGAGAACTTTATTTTTTTCTTAGTTGATATAATACTGGTTTTGTAGACTGATTTATTGTAGTGTAACCAATAGTTCTAGGAGCTTTTTTACCTTCGTGTTCTTGTTTATAAAATATTTAGATGTATGGATATCATATGTATTTTTGACATAGTTGCATATTTTTCGAACCAAATTCAGATTTAATTGAACTTGTTCTGGTGCTCAAATTTGACATAGTAGAATTATTGATTCTTTGATGAGTACCTATATTTTGTTGTTTCCTAGACTACAAGTATTTTGCTAAATGTGCCTAAAACCAGCAGTGATTATAAATTGCATGTTGAGTCATGTGCGTTGGTTAATCTATACCGTGGAAGTAGAATATTTTTATAAGTACATTATTAAACCTTAGTTAATTAACAAATATTAGTAATTGTTAATTTCTCGAGTGATTAGAATGAACCAAGAAATTTATAAGATCCTTCTCGTGAATACTTACACATGTAATGGAACTTAGGAAGATCGAATTCAGACAAGTGCAATGATTTTTTAATTTCGGACAGCTTATGAATGCAGTTTAATTATAAAATATTTTACTAACTATCAAATCCAACTAATGCTACTAATTTAAACTAATTATACCAATTTTTCTTATTGTTTCATAAAATAATTTTGGTCTGAAGTTAGATGTGCGTTGCACATGCACACTTACTAGTAGCAATTAGCCTACTTTTTTCCAACTGTTTGATCTACTACTTTTATTTATTTTCTCCACCGAATTCTACCACAAAGGTGCTGAATAGGTAAATAATAGGCCACATGGGCACTGATTTGCTGACTAGTACATAACTTACAATAACCAAAACACGCGCCAAACATGTATTGTCGGTGATGCTTAATGTTTGATTTTCAGCTGAAATTTCAGCAAGCTGTTTCATGTAATTTTCTGTCATAAGATCATGTTGCGCTGTGTTGAGGCCTGCAGCAAGGCAGCCGCAACATTAGGGTTAAAAATGGTAAGAAAACTTTCCATTCATTTTTGAAGAAAAATAAAATGAAAAGTTTAAAATAAAACGGAAGCGACATTTTACGAAAAAGGAACGAAAATGAAATATTCTAAACAGAAAAGAAAACGGAACAGTCATTTTCGACGAAAACAGAAACAGTAAGTAAATTTCGAAAAAACAAATACGGGAACATTCTAAAAAGATATTCAAGTAGATCCATGTATAAAATAGTACTTTGTGTCGATGATTTTTATTACTCTTGTCTGGTCATGGAATATATGCAGAGTCTACATAATATATGCAATCATCTCAGGCTACATACTAGTCAAGTGAGTGTTTTAACGTATATGTAAAACTATTTATGTCAGCATATGTGCTTCCCGAAGTGTTGAATTATATGTATTACTTTATGTTTAATTGTCGCTTGTGAAAGTTGTGAGCTATTTCTTGTCTGTTACGTGTACAAACCAATATATTATGTCACTATTATATTCTGACAAAAGTCCATTTTGATGTCGTATCCATTCCGCATCCATTCCATATTCATTTTTGGTGATTTCTGATTCCATATTTGTTTCTAGAATTTCCGGTTTCACTTTTGATTCCGGCGTGAAAAACAGAAACGAAAACGATAATGCATGTTTCTATTTGTTTCCGTTCTGTTTTCAACCCTATCTAGCATGAACAAGCCTTTGAAGCTGTCAGCAGATGTGTGGTCGTATTTCCGTGTGCAAAAATTGTACGAGGATAATTTTAACACTAACTTTACTTAGATAGGTTTACACGTGGCACACACTATTGATGTGAGTTTGGGGTGGAAGTCATTCTTTGAAAGAAAAACCGATGCTTTAGGCCTTTCAAAATGAGTGTCTGTTAACGCGTCATCCTAGGCAAAATATTATAGGTTTTTAGTTTGTGGCCCCAAAGTTGAGACGCCAAGGCACATAACTGGGCACGAGTTGCGTGTAATCGGATCATGTTACCCATAGTTGGCATGGAAAATTCTTAGAGGGTATTTTCGGCACGAATTCAATATACGTTTGAACACAAAATATCACGTTAACGCCCATCAAGTTGTCCCTGTCAGTTTTGACCGTTATGTTGATGTCATCGTGGCTGTCATGTAGAATTCCAGCGTTGGCGCCTACATCTATTCCCTATTATGTCGCCGCCTTCTTCCCCAAAGCGGCGATCTTTGGTCGCGTCCATGGCGCAGAGCTAGGACGCCAATTTCTTTGGGGGTGAGATCCGAAACATGGCCGAACCTGCTCGGCCCCGCTCTCCTCCTCATTCCGAATCGGATCTTGCCCTCACCATGGCCTCACCCATGACACAACACGGGGACAAGAATTCATTCCTGGAGGAGATCTATCACCATGCCAAACCTGCTCGGTCCTGCTGTCCTCCGCCCGAATTCGAGTTCGCCGTCGCCTTGGTCACACCTGCATCAACCACCGTGTTTGGTAGTGCATATGAGTGGGTTGTATATCTTCTCACCTAAATTGGAAGTTTTTTATCGTTAATTTGCAGTTTTAGAGCGCCTTTTTCCTCCCTTGCTAATAGTTATGTTTCTTTTTTGCCCAAATTGGTAGCAAATCTAGAGCAATTTCTCTCTTCAATCATTCATTCCTTTTGGCCCTCGGTTTTGCCCGATCTGGTAGAAAATCTAGAGCAGCAAATCACACCAGCAAAAAACACATACATTCAGAAAACAAAACACATGTAGATATAATTGTGCGCAGCAAATATAGGATATAGCGATAGATAGTAGGGTACTTAACGAGGTTCGATACATTTAGTGCTCAGCAGCCAACACAGAACATACAAAAACAAAAGAAGCTTCTTTACAGCAGCAGCAACAGACACATTCAGCCCCTCCTGGCCTCCGCTTCCTTCCTCTAGTGCTTCCTCCACTTCTTGTTGTCTAGTCCCTTGATCTTGGGGACCTTGGGATTGATCGGAGGCATGCGGCCCTCTACACTGGCCACCTGCTAGAGGTTGCGGAGGTGAATACCGAGCGCCTTGTGGTGAGCGATGAATACGTTGATGTTCATGGCCGCGCTGACATTGGGGTTGCAGCTCGAGCCCTATGCATGCATCACAAGGCAGTTGAAGTTGGTGGCGACGAGTTTCCTTTTGCAGAAGGGGCACCTGTAGACGCCTCCATCGAAGTAGGTGTCGTACTAGCCGGACTATAGCCTCCTTAATACCTAACGAGTCTTGTTGTTCCTGGACTCATCGTCGCTATAGACGTCACTGCTTTGCACTTGTCGGAACGATATAGTAGTGTGCATGATAATAAGGACATGATTGAGATCCCTTGATTATCGGGATTGATTATTTGCATAAATTAATCCATTGAGATCCCTTGACAATTTTCATAAATTAATGGAGTGTGTTAAATCTCCCAATCTCCAAATCTCAAACAAATTCAAATACTGATTCCAACTAAAGATCGACACTAGTATTAACTATAGAATCCCTTAACTAAGTCTTGAAGCACAAATAAAATAGGATTGAATGCGAACAAGAAGATTCATCGAAACACAAGATCAATCTAGAATCCAACACAAGAGGATTAGCTGATGTAAGAAGATTGATCTAGCATCCAACGATTGAAATGCGAACAACCGAACCCTAATAACGCAAGATCTAGCATCCATCGATGGGAATGGGAGAAGAACAGGAGAAGGGGAGCAAACCCTAGTTACCTCCGACCATGGGTCGATGATGCTGATGTCGTAGGGGTTCTCCGAAGAGATGTACTCCTCTGCATTGTACGGGTCCCAGTCGAGCGGGATTTGCCCTGGACCGGCAAGGGCCTCCTCACCGACGACTATGTTGGAAGCAGGGACGGGGGCCTAGAGGGGGACGGTGGCTGCCTTCGATGCCTTGACAGGTGCCTGGATGGGGATGGGGGCCTGGACAGGGACAACAACTACCTTCGATGCCTCGACGGGGGCCTGGACGAAGATGGGGCCTCCTCGCTAGTAGCCTTGGAGGTGACGATTGCCACCACATCCTCATTCTCCATCGCCAGCGCGGTTGGGGTTTTCTTGGGAGTTTGTAGAAAGTGATGGGATAGCGGAGACAGTTGCGTGAGTGAGCGAGAGTGAGAGTGATAGGCAGAGATGTAGAGGAAGAGGATCTCTATAATAAAGGTGAAGGGAAGGGATATTTTTTTGCACCACCGTGCACCGCATACTAACCGCGTACGCTACTACATCGTGCACTGCGACACACGTATAGTAAGTCATGTTTTCTCCTAGACCATGCATGGCAGTACTAGATTCTGCCGCATACAAAGGGCACAAACATAATTTCTAAGTACGAATGTTGACACGACCATAAAATTGGCAATAAAAATAAATAAAAGGGGAAATGTAATGGAGAAGGTTGGTGGTTGTACGGTGAGATTTGTTGGGTTTTTGCTAGATCGGGCAGAGGGAGGTGTGGATGAGTGCGAGGGACACGATGAAGGCAGCTGGGTTTTAAAGGCGGGTACGTTATGTCTCCTCGAGGGGCTCCCCTCCTTGAGGCCCAATTGGTGGCACGACAGATAGCTCTTCGTCCTCCGGCTGACGCGTGTCACTTTCATGCAGTGGGGCCTAGTTGGAAGTGAGATTGCAGGCGTGCTGCGTAAAAATGGGATATGGCTTAGTAATATCCAGTGATAATAAATTGCAGCGCCTGTGGATGACCATGCACTGGATGACCCGTTACCGTGTGCATGTGTTATGGAGTACTAGTAGGATTTTTAGATGAGATTAAATATGACATGACCACTCGACGAATTATTTAATATACGGCTTAGTGTTCCTTCTTTTAGAAGTGTCGCTGAGAGAGACGCACCCCTTGAGAACCCAACAGGTAAAACAGGGGGCGGGGTTGCTAGGCTAGATGGCAAGTGGATATCAGTGCCTTCTCAAGCTTTAGTGTGAAGGGCACGACGCATCAACGATCCGCGTTGGATCACAGAGGATTAACAGTTGGTGTGCATGCTCCGCGTGACAACTGTATCAACCAATCAGGGAGTACCAGCCACCGTGAGTAGATGTTTGGGCTTTTATGAGAGTTTGTGACTACGAGAGAGGGCAAAACTGACTACTATCAAAAAACCAAGGGCAAATAGACTAAGAGATTAAAATAGAAAATAGGAAAAAATTGAAAAGGACACAGGAAATTATACTAGGGGATCAAGGTGGTTTTGAAAAGAACACATGCATTGACTCTAGAGACTCTATGTGTCAAACCATGGTCACAAATCCCAAAAACACATAGGATTGCAAGTGCCACATGGAATGGTGCACGAGTGTGACAGAAGTTGGATCACCACATCCACTGGAGAGTGTGTGCTCATGTGTATCAAGATGGTTTGGAAAAGAACACATGTAATGAAACTAGGGATCAAGGTGGTTTTGAAAATAACACGTGCAATGACTCTAAAAACTCCATGTGTCAAACCATGGTCAAAAGCCCAAAAAGCCCTTGGAATGCAACTGCCACATGGAATGGTGCTCTAGTGTAACAGAAGTTGCATTACCACATCAATTGGAGTGTGTGTTCTCATGTGGATCAAGGTGGTTTGGAAAATAACACATGCAATGACTCTAGAGACTCCATGTGTCAAACCATGGTCAGAAAGCCCCAAAAGCCCTTGGAATGCAACTGCCACATGGAATGGTGCACTACTGTGATAGAAGTTGCATCACAACATCCGTTGGATTGTGTGTTATCATTTGGATTAAGGTGGTTTGGAAAAGAACACATGCAATGACTCTAGATACTCCATGTGTCAAACCATGGTCAGAAAGCCCAGAAACACATAGGATTGCAACTGCCACATGGAATGGTGCACGAGTGTGATAGAAGTTGCGTAACCACATCCATTGGAGTGTGTTGGTCATGTGGATTAAGGTAGTTTGAAAAGAACATATGGAATGAAACTAGGGGATCAAGGTGGTTTTGAAAATAACACATGTAGTGACACTAGGGGATCAAGGTGGTTTCTAAAAGAACACATACAATGACTCTAGAGACTCCATGTGTCAAACCATGGTCAGAAATCCCCAAAACACATAGGAATGCAACTGGAACATGGAATGGTGCACTAGTGTGACAGAAGTTGCATCACCATATCCATTGGAGTGTGTGTGGTCATGTGGATCAATGTGGTTTGGAAAATAACATGCAATGACACTAGGGGATCAAGATGGTTCTAAAAAGAACACATGTAATAACTCTAGGGACTCCATGTGTCAAACCATGGTTAAAAATCCCCAAAACCCTTAGAATGCAAGTGCCACATGGAATGGTGCACTACTGTGAAAGAAGTGGCATCACCACATCCATTGGAGTGTGCGTTCTCATGTGGATCAAGGTGGTTTGGAAAAGAACACATGCAATGACTCTAGAGACTCCATGTGTCAAACCATGGTCAGAAAGGCCAAAAAGCCCTTAGAATGCAACAGCCACATGGACTGGTGCACCAGCATGACAAAAGTTGCATCAACACATCCATTGGAGTGAGTATTCTCATGTGGACCAAGGTGGTTTGTAAAATAACACATGCAATGACTCTAGAGACTCCATGTGTCAAACCATGGTCACAAAGTCCGAAAACACATAGGAGTGCAACTACCACATGGAATGTTTGACCAGTGTGACAGAAGCTGCATCAGCACATCCATTGGAGTGCGCGTTCTCATGTGGATCAAGGTGGTGTGGAAAATAACACATGCAATGACTCTAGAGACTCCATGTGTCAAACAATGGTCACAAAGGCCAAAAACACATAGGAATGCAACTCCCACATGGAATGGTGCACCAGTGTGACAAAAGTAGCATCACCACATCCATTGGAGTGTGTGTGGTCATGTGGATCAAGGTGGTCTTGAAAAGTACACATACAATGATTCTAGAGACTCCATGTGTCAAACCATGGTCAGAAAGCCCAAAAACACATAGGGATGCAACTGCCACACGTAATGGTGCACCAATGTGACAGAAGTTGCATAACCACATCCATTGGAGTGTGTATGATCATGTGGATCAAGGTGGTTTGAAAAGAACATATGCAATAACTCTAGAGACTCAACATGGTTTTGAAAATAACACATGCAATGACTCTCGGGACTCCATGTGTCAAACCATGGTCAGAAAGCCCAAAAAGCCCTTGGAATGCAACTACCACATGGATTGGTGCACTAGTGTGACAGAAGTTGCATCACCACATCCATTGGACTGTGTGTTCTCATGTGGATCAAGGTGGTTTGGAAAACAACACATGTAATGACTCTAGAGACTCCATGTGTCCAACCATGGTAAGAAAGCCCAAAAGGCCCATAGGAGTGTAACTGCCACATGGAATGGTGCACCACTATGACAGAAGTTGCATGACCACATCCACTGGAGTGTTTTTTCTCATGTGGAACAAGGTGGTTTGGAAAAGAACACATGCAATGACTCTAGAGACTCCATGTGTTAAACCATGGTCAGAAAGCCTAACAACACATAGGAATGCAACTGGAACATGGAATGGTGCACTAGTGTGACAGAAGTAGCATCACCACATCCATTGGTGTGTGTGTGGTCATGTGGATCAAGGTGGTTTTGAAAAGAACACATGCAATGACTCTAGAGACTCCATGTGTCAAACCATGGTCAGAAATCCCCAAAACATATAGGAATGCAATTGCCACATGTAATGGTGCACCATTGTGATAGAAGTTGCATCACCACATCCATTGGAGTGTGTTTGGTCATGTGGATCAATGTGGTTTTGAAAATAGCACATGAAATGACACTAGGGGATCAAGGTGGTTTTGAAAAGAACACATGCAATGACTTTAGGGACTCCATGTGTCAAACTGATGGCTGTGAAAATATCCATCTTTCTCCATGTTTAAACCTTATTTTTAGTCATGCAATTGACAAGAAACTCTCTAGCTTTTCCACTAATGACTAATTATTGCAAATATATGAAAACCATTGATTTGAATTGTGCTGTGGGGGAAATCACGCTTTTAATGCGAAATCTGGAGCCATAAATGAAGATTTTGAGCAAGTCTACACGACCAAGCAAACCTGGAGTCAATGCCAGGCGCCAGACTCCATAATGACCACAGGTACGGGCAAGGACTGCTCATATGGCCTGACCGTACCAGGTGGCAGTGGCTTCATTTCGTCAAACCGTACGACTTTCGTGAAGGCTTCTATATATTTTGAGATCCCAACCGCTGTGTAGAGGGCCTCCATTCTCAGATTGCATCACAACACCATGAAAGGAGATCCACCACCATAGTTCATCCTCTCCACCCTCCATCCTCTCCATAGCCATAGCCATTATCTTGTAGTTTAGATATCCTTGTGATTTGACGACCATTGTAAGAATATTTGATTTCAATCTAAGTATTTTGCAAAATGTTTTCTATCCTTGATCTTATTGTTATGAGTGAGTAGTCCTCATGGGCTGCAGGTTGGGGTGAAACCTCGCAGTGATTATGTGCATCTAATCCATGGGAGCATTGTTTATTGTTTGTATAAGAGATTTGTATCTTTGTTTCTTTGTCTCTTGTCTCGATCTTTTGACTTGTAGGTACCCAATACCCCCAAAATCGATAAAGGCTTGAGGTGAGATACTTGGTTAACGATGATATCATAGAAAAACCAATGACAGAAAGGGGAGTACGGTCTTCACTTAGCGATCCAATGGGCAACAATAGCAACATCACTTCTTAAGGCTTTGATCTGTGTTTTCACTTAATAATTGTTTGTAGCCTAGTGCTTCATGGTGCAAACAGTTGGATCAAAAGGCTATTGCTATGCATGTGGCTCGCAGGGGCTTTAGTATATCGTGATGTTCTACCCACAAATTTTATCTCTATTAAAACACTACACATGATTGTGCTTATTATTATTTTTCCCATATGATTTGCAGTTGCAGGTGAATCTTCAACCCTGACCTATCTCCATCCATTAAAACAACCCATGATATAAAGTAAACTAGAAAGGTCCGGTAAACGAAGGTAAAATGAACAAACAAAGTCTTGTAGAAGTGTCCCTATTTAATTACTTTTAGCACTGTTTTCGAAGGTTCGATTAAACCTAGGTCTACTAGGGAAAAATCTACTATATTGCATCCGTGAATCCGGATCGATGGTATCAACCCTTTTTCTGGCGCCATTGCAGAGGAAGCAATTTGCTATCCTGGTGAGGTCACTAGAGACCTTATTTTTAGTTTTATTTTTGTTTGTAGTTTATTTCTTGTTATAAGTTTAACTTCTTGTTATCTATTTGAAAACCCAAAAAAATTTAGTTACTTGTTTATTTGTTTCCTTTATTCCAAAAACACCAAAAAGTAAAGAGCCATGGCTCAAAAGAAACTTGGGGAGTATGCTATTCCTACTGATGATTTTATTCGTGCACCTATTACAGCCGCTGTTGATGCGGAAGCATATGAAATTAAGCCTAACCTTTTGAGTTTGGTTCAAAAAAATCAATTTGGAGGCTCATCTTTTGAGGACTCAGGTTCGCACTTAATACTTTTGCTGAAATTTGCGACATGGTGCGCATTAAAGATGTTGACCCAAATGCGGTGAAATTATGTTTATTCCCTTTCTCTCTAAGAGGAATGGCTAAGGACTGGCTGCTAGCTTTGCCTAAAGGCACTACTACATCTTGGGAGGAATGCACTAATCTCTTTTTGACAAAAAATTTCTGTCCAGCTAAGACTATGCAGCTAAGATCCAACATTACAAGTTTTAGGAAAGAAGACTGCGTGCCACTAGCTCTTGCTTGGGAAAGGATGAAAGAATCCGTAATGAACTGTCCTAGTCATGGGATGGAAGAATGGCTTATATTACATTTATTCTATAATGGCCTTAACCCAATGTCTAAGTCTATGATAGATACTACCACATGAGGAATTATCCTGAGAAAGCAAGTGAGTGTTGCAAATAAAATACTTGATGATATGCAAAACAACCATGCCCAATGGCATGTGGAAAGAACCTCAAAAATGGTGAATTCAATCACCGAGGCAAACAATGAAGATCTTACTGCAAAGGTAGATGAGTTACTCAACATGGTAAAGGGTAAGGAAGATACCCAAATTAATGATATCACTACCGATGTTAGTGATGTTAATTTATTGCTCGTAATCCTTATAACCCTGCTTGGAAGAGTCAAAACTTTGGCTCAAATTTTCAAAATCAATATTCTAATCATGCAGGTGTTCGACAGAATAATTATGATAGCAATATGATGGCAACAAACGTGGCCACTTTTCGTTGGGACTCCAAGTGCAGAGTGTTGTAGCAAGCTTCTTTTACCCACAAGGGTGACTCGAGGGTTCATATCAAACTCTCGGAGAATTGGTTATGGAAGGATGTTTGTCTTTTACCCTTCAAGCAACCAGTAAAGCAAAATAATTTGTCTTGTGTCCCCAATTACACCAAGTGGTTGTCAAGCACAAGGTTTCTTATTAGTAATATGAAATAAAATAAAATGTAAACTGAAATAAAAGCAGTAAATAAAGTAAAGTAATGCAAACTAGATGATATGGAAGATAGTAGAGTTCTTTTTGTTTTTTATGAGTGATTGCAAGTAAAGAAAGTATTTTTGTATTTTCGAAATAATAAATTGTAGAAAATGTAAAGGATAGTAGATGCAATGGAAAGGTGTTTCTTATGATAAAAATCAGACCGGGGTTCATGGGTTCACTTGTCTACTCTCTTTTTAAGTTGTAGTGATCACGAAACAATTCATCAATGATAAAGATTCATGGAAATCTTATAAGTGCTTGATAAAAGGAATTAATATGGGCATCACATTCTAATATTGAGATGGAATACATCTCTCTCTTACACTCCTCAAGAAAGGGAAATCTCCATGCAATCTTGATTTAAGAACAAATTAGAGTATAGCTTTAAGCAATATTATATGATGTTTGAAATACAAATATGCTACCTTGATTTAACAAGGTCATCACACTGTCACATGATAACTATAGCACATGATTTCACTTTACCCCTAGTGAGGCAGCAAAAGAAAGGTAAAAAACAAAGTAGATCTTGAATATTATGTGTGACAATTCAATCTCCACCCCATGCTACTCCATCTAACACACACTTCTCCCCATACAAGTTCTTGCGTACACGTTGGATCAAAAAAAGCAATGAAGAACGGGGGTGCATGATATGCATCTATTAAAACATCTTACACAAAATAGATTTCAATCTCAAATATCAAATCATAGAACAAAGATCCACCGCATAGGGATTACAAATATGACCATAATCATGTTGGGCAGCTCATATGGTACTAGATCTATGAAGAACAAGAGAGAAATAGATCAAGCTAGTGCCATAAACCCATAGCCCAGAGGTGGAATACTCCCTCTTCATCATGGTGATGAAGCTGGAAATGTTGGAGAGGGTGGAGATCTCCCCGGAGGTGGCTCTGGCGGAGTTTCCCCCTCCAATCTTTGCTGGATCTAGTGGTGCTTTTGTCTTTGGTGTCTCTCATCGCTTCAAGTCGCTTCTATTCCGAGGACGCCCCCGGGGGTCCTTATATAGGAATTTTTAGGTCAAGAGAACTCCGTGGGATAAAGAATCAAGGTGATCGGACTGTCGAGGAGGGAAAGAGCATGGGTGGTGTGCCCACTAGGACTAGGCACGCCACCTAGGCTCTTTTGGCCTTCCTGGTGAGATTCCGGTGCTCCAAATGCTTCTCGTGGATAAATATTGGTATTCCCAAAAGTGCAGGCCCATTTGACTTCGCATAGATCCTGAAACATCAAAAACATTGAAAACAGGGTTTTTCTGCCATGCAAGGTTATAACCAAAATAAAGGGGATCATTGGTAAATCCCCAAAAATCAATATAAAACAGGGATATAACATTATATATGATGAAAATATGTGGGAAAACATGTTAACAAACTACAAAGTTCATGTATGCATTTTACATGCATCAACATCCCCAAGCTTAACCTATGCTCGTCCTCGAGCATGAAGGTGATAAAACTAAACATGGTTTTTGGAGTTTGTTACCTTTGCTACCTTCATTATCATGTAGAGTTCATGATATCAATTCCTTTTAATGAAACATAATATGCAATTGTACTATCAAGTTGTATCTTTTACACATCTATAAATATGCTAAACAATAAGTGATGGTGTGATAAAACAAATGATGAACAAAATAAACCTTCATGCACACTTTAATGAACCTATAGAATTAGAGACTCTTTCATGATTGGCATTGGTGTTTTCATGCCTCTATTTCTAGGTTACTTCTTAGTTTCATGCCCTTGACTGGAAGACTCATGTCTTCTCTTGAGATGTTTGCATCACATACCAAAAGTAAGCATTGAATACATATGTTAATCCTCCATAAAGAATAAAAAATAGAATTTTGAGCTATGTAATCCATGTCAACAATACTAATAAGGATGGGGTTCTCAGTAGCTTTTTATTTTCACTTTGTTTTAAAGCATCGTATGGTTTATGTGCTAAACATACAATTTGATTGTTTCATACACCTAGTCTATGACCTTGTACTCCTCATGCTACTCAACTTAGGTCTGTCATTATATACTCATGTTGGTCTTGTGAAACCGCATCACTGAAGTACTTCTTGCCCCTGTGTAGCTATACGCCCCTCTTTTTGGCATTTATTTATTTGCTTATTTTCGCATAAAAGATAATATATTCCTTGATTGTGTTCAAGGTGGGATGGGGGCAGTATCTCTACTCCAGAAGACAAGAAAAACAAACATATGACTCATATCAACAAGGATCATCATGCTGTAAGTTTCTGATGCATGTAAAATGCATACATGAACTTTGTAGTTTGTTAACATGTTTTCCCACATATTTGAATCATATATATAATGTTATATCCTTGTTTATATTGATTTTTTGGAGATTTACCAATGATCCCCTTTATTTTGGTTATAACCTTGTTTTCAATGTTTTTGAGGTTCCAGGACCTAAACAAAGTCAAATGGACCTATACTTTTGGGGATCCAATATTTATCCACGGGAAGCATCTGGAGCGTTGGAATTCCATAATGAGGGCTAGGAGGCCCAAGATAGCCTAGGTGACGTGCCCAGGCCTAGTGGTCATGCCACCTGTGCCATCTCCCACCTTGGCTGTCCGATCGCCTTGATTCTTTTGCCCACATACTTCTCTTGACCTAAAAACCCCAATATAGGGACCCCTGTGGTGTCCTCGAGAGAGAGAGCCACCAAAGATGAAAACACCACCAAACAGAGTTAGATCCATCGAAGATTGGAGGGGGAAACTCTGTCGGATCCACCTTCAGTGAGATCTCCACCCTCTCCAACATCTCTGGCTTCATCACATGATGAGGAGGGAGTATTCCACCTCTGGGCTATGGATTTGTGGAAGTAGCTTGATCTCTCTCTCTCTCTCTTGTTCTTCATAGATCTAGTACCATATGAGATGCCCAACATGATTATAGTCATATTTGTAATTCCTATGTGGTGGATATTTGTTCTATGATTTTATATTTGAGTTTGGAATCTATTTTGTGTAAGATGTTTTTATAGATGCATATCATGCACCCCGTTCTTCATTGCTTGTTTTGGTCCAACTTGTATGCAAGAACTTGTATGGGGAGAAGTGTGTGTTAGATGGAGTAGCATAGGGGTGGATATTGAATTGTGACACATATTATTCAATATCTACTTTGGTTGTTACCTTTCTTTTGCGGCCACTAGGGGTTAAGTGTAATCATGTGCTACAGTTATCATGTAAAAGTGTGATGACCTTGTTAAATCAAGGTAGCATGTTTTGTATTTCAAACATCATATAATATTGCTTAAAGCTATACTCTGATCTATTCTTAAATCAAGATTGCATGGAGATTTCCCTTTCTTGAGGAGTATAAGGTAGAGATGTATTCCATCTCAATATTAGAATGTGATGCCCATATTAATTCCTTTTATCAAGGACTTATAGAGTTTCCATGATCTTTATCATTGATGAATTGTTTTGTGATCACTACAACTTAAAAAGAGAGTAGACAAGTGAACCAATGAATCCCGGTCCAATATTTATCATAAGAAACACCATTCCTTTACATCTACTATCCTTTTTAGCAATTAATTATTTCAAAAAGACAAAAATACTTTATCTATTTGCAATCACGCATGCAAACCCCAAAACAACTCTACTATCTTCCATATCATCTAGTTTCCATTTATTTACTTTAGTTTATTTAATATTTTTGTTTCATATTACTAATACGAAACCTTGTGCTTGACAACCACTTGGTGGAGTTGGGGGCACAAGACATTTTATTTTACTTTAGAGGTTGCTTGAAGAGGAGAAGACAAAAACCCTTCATAGCCAATTCCCCGAGAGTTCGATATAAACCCTCGAGTCACTCTTGTGGGGAAAAGACGCTTGCTGCAACACTCTACACTTGGAGTCCCAATGAAAAGTCGCAGCCTTTGTTGCCATCAAGACTATTTTCTGGCGCCGTTGCCAGGGAATTGCAAGAAGGTACATCACAACTGCATCCTCATCAAGTTTGAAGAGCAAGGTAACTTTCGCAACAACTGCCTCTCTTCTGGCGTCATCATCTTCATTAAGTTGTGCAATAACCCAAGCTTGGGGAGGTTGCACCACTGTGAGCTTTTTCTTCTCCTTTTAGATTTTTAAAGTATTTTATTTTGTCTTGTTTTTAGTCTTTTTAAGTTTCATTAAAACATAAAAACACATAAAAATTAGTATTACTTATTTGCAAACATGGGGGGAAGAACCAAACTTTGTGACTACACAAACACACCTAATGATCAATTCATGGCTAGACCCATTACCACTCCTGAAATAACTACTGAAAGTTTTGAAGTAAGTCCTGGTCTTTTAAATCTTATAACTAGGGAACAATTTGGGGGAGTTCTAGTGAGGATCCCTTTATGAATTTGCATGATTTTTGTTAAATTTGTGATTTGCAAATTTTAAAAATGTGGAAACTGACATTGTTAAACTCAAACTATTCCCATTTTCACTAAGAGGTAAAGCTAAAGAATTGTTATTGTCACTTCCTGCTGCTAGTATAAACTCTTGGGATGACTTAAAAGAAGCTTTCATTAAGAAATACTACCCTCCTGTTAAGATCCTACAAACATAAATAGTATCCTCTCATTTAGACAAAATGATAATGAACATGTAGCAATAGCCTGGGAGAGAGTTAAAAATTGTAACATCCCAAAACTTCAATCCAAGCTTATCAAGATCTAAATCATCAAAATTTAGGGTTAACAAAAACTTTTCCAAATTAAAAATGAAAGAATTAATGTGTATGTGCATTTAAATTAGGAATTGATTTGAATTGCCATGGTTCTGTGATTCTTTGGTTGTAAAATGTTTCTTAGGTGATTTAAACATCATCTACATCATTCCCAAACTTTTGCTAAAGAAATCAAATCAAAAACAATTAAAAAGGAGGAATGTTCATTTTGGCCATTTTAATCCACTACACTACTTTGAGTGTTCCTAGCACTCATTTCTTAACAGAAACAATTGATGATCTTTGTACCCCTTGCTAGTACACATAATGAGGTACCAAGGCCCACCTTTTGATCTGCTAAAAACATTCTTTTGCTTATTTTAATGGCATGTGAAAATTGAATTCAATGCATATGCATAGATCACCTCTATTTGAAAAACCATCAAAATGAGCTCTACTTTCAAAACCCTTGCAACCAGAGACTACCTAGCACTAGTGTAGATTCCCAAAAATTTTGAAACCAAAATTGAAAAGTTTACTTCTTGCGGCCATTTCATCAAACAGGTGGCAGGCACAAATCTGGCCAAATTCAAAACACTATTTGGAGCAGTAATTTTGGTCACCATTTGTGCCTAACTCGGTCCCCTTGTCCACCTAGTGAAACCCCTACCCTTTGCTAGCCCGGCCAAGCCCTGTGCACACGACCAAATGGTCATGGCCATTAAGGCCGAGCACGTTGAGCACCCCCACCAACGACATCGCACTATAGTAGCCGCCAGCCTCTCTCACCTTGTCCAGCACGTCACCCGTGGTCCACCTCCACCGTCCAACCAGCCCCAGCCTAGAGACAGAGACCGGAACGGCCAAGAACCGCCGCGCCCGGAGCTGGTCGACCATGCCGACACCGCCCGCAGAGCGCGCCCTGTCCCCACGTGCATGAACCGCCCCTCGGCCGCAGCCCGCGCCTACCGCTCCGCCAGGACCTAGGGAACACCCTAGACATCCCCGCTGGCCGCCCAACGCATCCTAGCCACCGCTCGCCGTCGAACCCGCAGCCTCTGCCGCTCGGAGCGCGTGACGCTCCAGACCAGCACAGAGCTCACCTTGCCGCGCCTTTAAGCCTCAGCGCACCGCCAGGAGACAGGCCACAGTCCCCTACCTCGAGCCACGCCGCTAGCCCCCTGTGCCGCCCTCGCCGGAGTCGCCTGCCCACACCGCTCGGTCTCACCGTCGGGCCTATATAAACCGGCCTTCCCAGCCTCATTTCTCTACACCCACTCACTCCTCACCTCTCACTGAACCTCACCCACCTCTAGCCGACGCTGCTCGAGCTCTGCCTTGCCAGAATTGGAGCCGGAGCCGCCGCAGCAGGAGGAGAAGGGCGCCTGTGATTTAGGGCACCCCAAGCTCTACCGCAACCGCGCCTCGCCTCGCCATCGTCTTCCAGTTCTTTTGCCCACCTCGCCGACCTTGCTGGAGCCCTGGTACGTCCCCGATAGACCCCCACCGAGCCGCTAGGGTTCGAGCTCGCCGGCGACCTGTTCGTCATCGACGACGATCCCCAGCTGTAGATCCCAGTTCTAATCCTACGACCCACAGCGCGCGTACCGTTTCACGTGTTAAGAGCCACTGACAAGCGGGACCCCTGTTAGCTGAGCCTCGCGCCGCGGAGCGCCACTGGGCCGGCCCATGTTCGTTCCCGCGCTAGCCCAGCCATTCAAATTTGGATTTTTCTTTTTAGTTTAAATCTTAGTTCTGTCCCCTAGTTTGAAAATCAATTCAGAGAGTTTTATAAATCCAAATTGCATGAAACCAATTTTTTCTGAAAAGTATTGAAATGATCTATCCAAGCCCGTTGGATTTAATTCAATTAGAGTTATAGATCTCTCCTAATAAAAATAACAAAACAGAAGCATTTGCACCTTGCAACATTTTTATAAAATCAACCAAGTTAGCTTTTGAGTTGATTCCAACTCTCCAAAATCACATTTCACCATACCTATCTGAATATATAATAATAGTAAGGTTTACATGCAGTGACTTTGGACTAGTACCAAAATAATGCTATATAGGCATTTCTAGTCGCTTTAAATCATTAAATTATGAACTTAAACCAAAATAATTATGATCCAACCTTTAAATCTCATTGCCACATGTTAGAATATGTGGTGATGACATGTGTCAACATGATCCCATATTTTAAGTGGTGAATATTAAATCTTAGTTAATTTTTAATGAGTAGAAATTACTTTTCTAAATTAAAAAGAATGAAACTAGTGAATTAAACTTGTGATACTTGTGATGATAATAGATCATCAAATGTGTGTCTTAGAATGCTAATTAGACTATTTAAGTATTGTTTGGTGATTGTGTGTTCTGTATGCATTTATAGACGATAGTACCGACCAAGTCTACGAGGAGGAGGAGTTCTACCAAGAAGAAGAAGAAGAAAACTTCAACCACTGCACCAACCAAGGAAAGCCACCATTAACAGTGCAAGCTATTGTAGTAAACTGGAATTAAGCTAGTTAACTTGATCCAAGATGCTTTAGGCATGCTTTGATCACACTCCTTTAACTATTAGTTACCCCAAGTCTTTGTTTACAAGTGTTACCTCCTTTAGTTTACACAAAGTCCCTTACTTGTTTTGAAGGTAGCATAAAAAGTATAAAACTTAACCTATTTAGAAACCTTTAGATGTCATTCTATGGCATGAGATTGAACCCATCCTTTCCACCTTAGTGAACACTCTTAACTTATTAGTTTAGAGAGGATAAAAACTTGAGTCACTTTAGATGGGAGCCCTTGGTGAAAATGAATTATGAAAACCTTGGAATGATGAGGCATTCTATTGAGATGTTTTGACATGTGTTGAGAAGCACAAATGGTTTATGACGATGAAAATGTTGAGGCATGAGCCTTAACCCTTTTATAAAACTGATGGTTGGATTCGGATGCGATACCATTCCAAATTTACCGTACAACCACATTACCTGAATTGGGTAAGGCTTAGCTAGAAATTTATATGTATTATTATTAGTTCCCTCACGGGAGAGGTTTGAGCTAAGGCTACCTCACATGATGTCCACCTATGCAGTGCCCAAGATGACTGATGGTCATGGTTGGGAGGCCATGCTCATAGGAGAGGTGCTTATACTAGGGTGTGTAAAGGGAAGGTTATGTTTGATTATCTGCATACTAAGTATGATGATTCAGGGTTATCCCTGACAGATGTATCGAATCTTGTGGTGAAAGTGTACCACCTCTGCAGAGTGTCAAACTATTCGAATAGCCGCGTCCGCGGTTATAGACAGTTGGAATGGCCATACTGTTTCATTGTCAGATGTTTTCCAAATAACTTGAAATGAATGATGAATCTTGACTTGACCACAACAGGGTTGTGTTTATGATACTAGCTTCCCAACTTAAGTGATTCTATAAATTTATTTTATCTTTCTTTGCTTCAGAACTCAGCTTAGGTTTCAAACTTAACATTATAGTAAAACTTAGATTTAGCACTTTAATTTAGAACTATAGTACCTGTTAGTAGTAGTTTGCGAGTACTTAAAGAGTACTCATGGCTTTTGTCCCTGCCTATTCTCATGGCCAGACTATGAAGGAGAATATCAAGATGATGGCCAGCAGGACGGCTATGATAACTAGGACTATCTTCCTTCGTCAGCATTGCCTGTGCCCCTGAAGATGGACCCCACCGCTACGCTTATCTTTTATTTCCGCTGCTTGTTGTACTAAAGACTGGATCATGAGATCCTTATTTGTGTAAGCCCTTATGTATGGTTTGTAATGGATGATGTACTGTGATATCCAATCCGTTATGTCTCGCAAAAATGGTAATCCTGGGATTGCGAGGTATGGCATAACGGGCATCTAGGATTAAAAATCCGGGTGTTGACAAAAATATTCTTAGATCTTGCCCATCACATGGAGTAAATGAATGGACCATATTACATTCTTTTTATAATGGCCTAAATATTATGTCAAGAAGCATCCTAGATTCTGCTACAAGGGGTGCATTTATGAGTAAAACTGTGTTTGAAGCTAAAATTATCCTAGAAAGCATGCTCCACAACCATAGTCAATGGCATTTATGAGTAAAACTGTGTTTGAAGCTAAAATTATCCTAGAAAGCATGCTCCACAACCATAGTCAATAGAACGCTAAAAGACCACCAAACCCATCTAAGAAAGTAAACTCCATTGAAGAACTAGACCCTACAGGAAGTAAACTTGATGCCATATTTGCCTACATATCCAAGCAAAATACTGATAATGTTCCTCTACAAGTGTTAGTAACAAACACCAAAGAAAGTGTGGATGTCAACTTCATAAGAAACTTTGGTAGCAATGGGTATGGGAAAAACTATAATAACTCATATGGTAGACCATCCTATGCACCAAATAACTATGGCAGTCGTCGTTTTATTCCATATCCTAATGTTAATGAAAATAAATGGAAACCTGCTACCATTCCACAAGCTAATGAGGAAGAAACAACAAGAGCCTAATAAAAATCTTACTGAACAAGTAGCTCACCATACCACCATGATAGAACAACTTCATAAATCACTTTTATCCGTAAGCTCTGATATTAAAGGCTTACAAAACCAAGCAGCTGGCTTGGACAAAGCTCTATCAAAACTCACTGATAATCAAGCAACCTTGATAAATATGTCTGCAGGAAAAACACAAGGACCACCGGCCATAGGTATGAATTCTATTAACATAACCACAAGCACACCATATTTGGAAGAAACTTATTATGAATTAATGAATTATATATGATCTCCTTGAGACACTACTATCAAAACTCAAGATCCAAGTGGTAGAAGAACTATCAAAAGATGTTGAAGAAACTACTGTGATCGAAAGTGAAAAAGAACCAACAAATGATAAACAAGTAGAGGAAGTAAAGATGCTTAGTGAAACAAAAGAACCTCTACTTGATCTTGATAAATTTAGCTTTCATGACCTCATTAACTTGTTACAAAAAAATTCTAATGATCCATCGTTTAATGGTCATCAAGCAGGATTTGGTTCCTATCTACCAAACTATGTTATAAAAGAAAAGATTGAAATATAAAATAGAGAAGCTATGATACCACCTAAGATTGGGGATGTATGGATCCCCAAGGTATTAATCACTATTGGAAAAGAGACACATCATGCTATTCTAGATTTAGGATCTATTGTCTCAGTTTTATCTAAGGATCTATATGACTTACTTGAATTAAAACCTATGGAAAAATGCTCAATAGATCTTTTACTTGCTGATTATTCAACTAAACATGGTCTAGGAAAAGTTCATGATATTATGGTTGAATTACATATGACATTTGTGCCTGTTGATTTTATTGTCATGGACATGGGGAGCAATACCTCAAGTCCTATAATACTTGGTAGACCTTTCTTGAGAACCACAGGTGCAGTCATTGATGCAAAAGAAGGAAATGTGAAGTTCCAATTTCCTCACAAGAAGTGCATGGAACAATTTCCAAGGAAGAAGGAGGTAGCTAAGAAGAACAAGCTACCCCATGAGTTCCACATCACCTAAATCAAGTAAGTAAAGCCTAGCTATATGGCTATAAAGAAAGCTCTTTTCGGGAGGCAACCCGGTTATTTTCTTTTGGATTTTTGTGTTCAACTCTTGGTGTATCAAGATATTTTTGTTTTGGTATTATTTCTGAAGTTTTTAATAAAGTACCAAGTGGAACCAATTTTGGATGTTTTAAAAGTTGCTAAACATATGGAGTAGCAAATTCCCGCAGAACAGTTTTTAGTGCGTGAATTTTCTGATTTTTTCTGTAACTCGGATTGTGCTCATATTAATACAGAATTTACAACTTTTCATCCTATGTATGCACAAACGTTTTCTAAAATTCCTGACATGTCTAAGTGGTCAAAAAAATTCGTTTTACTATTACTGAAAATCTGGACAGATTCTGTCATGTTTTGTTTTAACCATTCCCATGTGTCTTAAAATGATTTGTATGAGTCATATTAAATGCTAGGGATAGGAAGGAACATTATATTCTTGATGTAGCATTTATTAAGAATTTTGTTTTTGATATATGAGTAGCAAATATTATATTCTTGTGCCACTAATGTCACCTCTCAGAAAAGAGATGTGAGAAAAAGTTTTGTGTTGAAGTTTTTTGACAGGGAACAGAGGAACACCACACCAAGAGAAATCCAAGGATGGTGAAAACCATAAGCTTGGGGCTTCCCATGGCACCACACTGGACCAATCCAACTCTTGGTTTGAAAACCTCTAAACTTTGTTTTTTGAGCAACATAGAACTATCATAGAAACTTGGAGCGTCTATTTTGTCATTTTACATTTTTGTTTTGCATTAAAAAGACCACCACCACCATTATTATAAATGTTTATGATCATCTACTGAAAAGAAACTCTACCTTAATGATATTAAAATTAAAAAAGAATGCCATGGAAATAAAAGGAAAGGGGAGATAAAAACAAAAGCTGAAATTCATGTTGTGTCTAGTTCTTAAGTTCAAGTGCTTTGTATGAAACATGATCTGTTTTATGCCTATTAATTTGAATCCATTGGTTGTGCATATTTATGTTCAGAATTAATAAGCAAGGTGAGAAAATAAATTTTGACATTATGAACTAGATGGCACACTCTTTAGATCTAGTTTTGCTAAGCCTCTTCTACATAAGTTAAGACTTGTTCCAAGCCCCTTAAAACTAGACTAGACATATCCACCTACTTGTGGCAAAGTCTACTTTCAAGTATAGTATGTATGTATCCTCCAAACACTCTTAAAACACCCTTTTTCATGTACTTTAAAGCTTCTAAGAAAGTAGGGTTTGGGACGACACCACCATGGAAATTTTTGTTCTTTACATCCTATTAGTTGATTGTTGGCTAAACCATGCTATCATGGCACAGGCTTTCAAAGTTGAATGTTGAGAATCAATCATGTTTAAAATTCTACCTATGGATTGCATCGATGTGAAATGAAGTGTGCATACTGGAGTAGGCATGTTGGTAGAAAACGCTACTGAACCGCCAGCCAAAGCCATGGCTGACATGGTGGAAACTTACAACATAATGATCCGTGTTCATATGTCTGTTCTTCTTGTTTTCTGGAGTAGAGATATTGCCCCCTCAAACCTTGAACATAATCAAGTAACTATATTATCTTCTATGATAAATAAGCAAAAACAAATGCTAAAAATCGGAGCATATAGCTACACAGGGGCAAGAGGTACTTTAGTGAAGCGGTTTCACAAATACCAACATGAGCATACAATGAAAAGCCTAAGTTGAGTAGCATGAGGAGTGCAAGATCATATACTAGGTGCATGAAATAATCAACTTGTAAGATGTTGGGCACATAAATCATAGGAATCTTTAAAGCAATGTAAACAAAGGTACCGGGAAACCCATCCTTATTAGTATTGTTGACATGAATTACATAGCCCAAAATTTTATTTTTTATTCTTTATGGAGGATTAACATATGTATTCAATGCTTACTTTTGATACGGGATGCAAAACAAGTCAAGGGAAGACACAAAACTAAGAAGTAAGTCTTCTAGTCAAGGGCATGAAACTAAGAAGTAGCCCAAAAATAAAGGCATGAAAACAGCAATGCCAATAATGGAAAGAGTCTCTTATTCTATAGGTTCATCAAAGTGTGCTTGAAGGTTTATTTTGCTCATCATTTGTTTTATCACGCCATCACTTATTGTTTAGCATGTTTATGGATGTGTAAAAGATACAACTTGATACTATACTTACATATTATGTTTCATTGAAAGTAATTGAGCCTATAAACTCTACATGATAATGAAGGAAGCGAAGGTAACAAACTCCAAAGTCCATGTTTAGTTTTATCACCTTCATGCTCGAGGATGAGAATAGGTTAAGCTTGGGGATGTTCATGCATTTAAAATGCATACATGAACTTTGTAGTTTGTTAACATGTTTTCTCACATATTTGCATCATATATAATGTTATATCCCTGTTTATATTGATTTTTATGGATTTACCAATGATCCCTTTTATTTTGATTATAACCCTGCAGGGCAGAAAAACCCTGTTTTCAATGTTTTTGATGTTTTAGGACCTAAACAAAGTCAAATGGACCTATACTTTTGGGGATGCCAATATTTATCCACGGGAAGCATCTTGAGCACTGGAATTCCACCAGGAGGGCCAGGAGGCCTAAGATAGCCTGGGTGGCACGCCTAGGCCTGGTGGGTGCGCCACCTGTGCTATCTCCCTCCTCGGCCATCTGATCGCCTTGAATCTTTCACCCACAGACTTCTCTTGACCTAAAAACCCCTATATAAGGACCCCCGGGGCATCCTCGAGAGAGAGACATCAGAGATGAAAACACCACCAAACAGAGTCAGATCCATCGAAGGTTGGAGGGGGAAACTCTGTTGGAGCCACCTCTGGGGAGATCTCCACCCTCTCCAATATCTCCGGCTTCATCACCATGATGAGGAGGGAGTAGTCCACCTCCAGGCTATGGGTTTGTGGTAGTTGCTTGATCTCTCTCTCTTGTTCTTCATAGATCTTGTACCATATGAGCTGCCCAATATGATTATGGTCATATTTGTAATTCCTATGTGGTGGATCTTTGTTCTATGATTTGATATTTGAGATTGGAATCTATTTTGTGTAAGATGTTTTAATATATGCACATCATGCACCCTGTTCTTCATTGCTTGTTTTGATATGCAAGAACTTGTACGGGGAGAAGTGTGTGTTAGATGGAGTAGCATAGGGGTGGAGATTGAATTGTGACACATATTATTCAAGATCTACTTTGGTTTTTACCTTTTGTTTTGTTGCCTCACTAGGGTTAAGTGAAATCATGTGCTATAGTTATCACGTGATAGTGTGATGACCTTGTTAAATCAAGGTAGCATGTTTTGTATTTCAAACAGCATATAATATTGCTTAAAGCTGTACTCTAATATATTCTTAAATCAAGATTGCATGGAGATTTCCCTTTCTTGAGGAGTATAAGGTAGAGATGTATTCCATCTCAATATTAGAATGTGATGCCCATATTAATTCCATTTATCAAGCACTTATAGAGTTTCCATGATCTTTATCATTCATGAATTGTTTTGTGATCACTACAACTTAAAAAGAGAGTATACAAGTGAACCCATGAAACCCGGTCTTATTTTTATCATAAGAAACACCATTCCTTTGCATCTACTATCCTTTTTATTTTTAGCAATTAATTATTTCGAAAATACAAAAATACTTTCTCTATTTGCAATCACACATACAAACCCAAAAACAACTCTACTATCTTCCATATCATCTAGTTTGCATTTCTTTACTTTAGTTTACTTAATATTTTTGTTTCATATTACTAATACGAAACCTTGTGCTTGACAACTACTTGGTGGAGTTGGGGACACAAGACATTTTATTTTACTTTATAGGTTGCTTGAAGAGGAGAACATAAACATCCTTCATAGCCAATTCCTTGAGAGTTTGATATAAACCCTCGAGTCACCCTTGTGGGGAATATACAATTGCTGCAACACTCTGCACTTGGAGTCCCAACAAAAAGTGGCAACCTTCGTTGCCATCATTTTCCACCATGTCATGCATGGCTTTGGCTAGCGGTTCAGGAGCGTTTTCTACCAACATGCTACAAACATGCCTACTCTAGTGTGCACACTTCATTTCACATTGTTGCAATCGATAGGTAGAACTTACACATGATTGATATTTGACATTTAATATTGAAATCTTTGTGCCATGCCAGTCATGGTTTAGCTAACAACCACTAATAAGATGTGAAGCACAAAAATTTCCATAGTGGTATCACCCCAAACCTTACTTTCTTATGAGATTTAAAATACATGAAAAAGGGTGTTTTTAAGAGTGTTTGGAGGATTAAAATACATACTATACTTGAAAGTAGCTTTTGCTACAAGTAGGTGGGTATGACTAGTCTAGTTTTAAGGGGTTTGGAACAAGTCTTAGCTTGTGCCGAAAAGGCTTAGCAAAAAGAGATCTAAGGAGTTGCCATCTAGTTCATAATGTCAACATTTATTTTATCACCTTGCTTCTTCATGTTGAACATAGATATTCACAAGCAAAGGATACAATTTAATAGGCATAAAACAGATCATGCTTCATATAAAATACTTGAGCTTAAGAACTAGACACAACATGAATTTCAGGCTTTTTTATCTCCCCTTTTCTTTTGTTCATGGCATTCTTTTTCAGTTTTAATCTCATCAATGTAGAGTTTCTTTTCAGTAGCTAATAATAAGCATTTATAATAATGGTGGTGGTGGTCTTTCTAATGCAAGACAAAAAGTAAAATGACAAAACAAACGCTCCAAGTTTCTATGATAGTTCTATGTTGTTCAAAAAAGGTTTAGAGGTTTGCAAACCAAGAGTTGAGTTGGTCCAGTGGGGTGCCTTGGGCATCCCCAAGCTTATGGTTTGCACCATCCTTGGATCGCTCTTGGTGTGGTGTTCCTCTATTCCCTGTCAAAAACTTTAACACAAAACTTTTTTCCCATCTCTTTTTTGAGAGGTGACATTAGTGGAACACGAATACGAGAATTGCTGCCTATATATCAAAGAAAAAATTCTTTATAAATGTTCCAGAAAGCATATAATGTTCCTAAATATCCCTAGCAAATAATATGACTCATACAAATCATCTTAGGACACATGGGAATGGTTAAAACAAAGCATGGTAGAATCTGTCCAGATTTTCAGCAACAGAAAAACAAACTTTTTTGGTCCACTTAGACATGTCAAGAATTTTAGAATTTTTGTGTGTATATAGAGGATGAAAAGTTGTAAATTATGTATGAATCTGAGCGCAATTGGAGTTACATAAAAATAACTGTTCTGCAGAAATTTGCTACTCCATATGTTTAACAACTTTTAAAACATCCAAAATGGGCTCCACTTGGTACTTCATTAAAAACTTCAGAAAGAAAACCAAAAACAAAAATCTCTTGCTACAGAAAGAGTTCAAAAAAATTCCAAAAGAAAAAATAACCGGATTGCCTCCCGCAAAGTGATTTCTTTATAGCCATATACCTAGGCTTTTCTTACTTGGTTTAGCTGATGTGGAAATAATGGGATAGCTTGTGATTTTTATCTACCTCCTTCTTTCTTGTAAAGTGTTGCATACACTTCTTGTGAGGAAATTGAAACTTTACATTTCCTTCTTTTGCATCAATGACTACACCTGAGGTTGTCAAAAGGCCTACCAAGTATTATAGGACTTGGGGTATTTCTCCCCATATCCATGACAATAAAATCAACAGGTAACAAATGTCATATGTAATTCAACCATAATATCTTCAACTTTTCCTAGATCATGTTTAGTTGAATCATCAGCAAGTAAAAGATCTGTTAAACATTTTTTCATAGGTTTCAATTCAAGTAAGTCATACAGATCTTTAGATAAAACTGAGACACTAGATCCTAAATTTAGAATAGATACAGATGTGTCTCTTTTCCGATAGTGATTAATACCTTGGGGATCCATACATCCCCAAGCTTAGGTGGTAGCATAGCTTCTCTATTGTATCTTTCAATCTTTTCTTTTATATCATAATTTGCTAGGTAAGAATGAAATCCTGCTTGATGACCATTAAAGGATGGATCATTAGAATTTTTTTGCAACAAGTTAATGAGTTCATGCAAGCTACATTTATCAAGATCAAGTAGATGTTCTTTTGTTTCACTTAGCATCTTGACTTGTTCTACTTGTTTATCTCTATTATATAAATTGAAGATTTCATGTTTATCATCTCTTTTGGCACTTTAGCTTTTTCAAGGCTTTCTTTGACTTTTACTTCTAGGAGTAGGCCATCTAACAATATATAAGCGTTGTTGGAAGTTATCTTTATGAAGGAACCTCCACTTTATTTATCTAAATATGCCATTAAACTTTTAGTTAGCCCTCTATAGAAGATGTGCATTAACATCCAATCTCTAAATCCATGTTCTGTCCCAAAATCTATTTCTCTAAATCTTTCCCAAGATCTTATAAGAGGTTCATCATTTTTTGTTTAAACATGATAAGAATTTCCCTAAGATGACCTATTACTTCAGGGGTTCCAAATCTTTCAACAAAAGCAGCTTTAACATTAAACCAAGAGCTAAAATTTCCAGGTGGCCATTTTAATATCCAATCTAAAGCCTTACCAGCAAGTGAATACAAAAAGTTTAACTTTAATCATACTTTTGTTTTTATTACTCATGTTTAGATCTTTGCATCTTCCATTAAAATTTCTCAAATGCTGCATGGGGTTCTCATTGGGCTTCCTATAAAAACGGTTTTCATAAATAGCTTTAGTAGCTACAAGGTCTATTTCAAATGATTCAAGTGGTATCTCACTCTCTTTTGTGAAGTTCTTTACACTAAAGGGCCAATAAGCTCTCTTTTCCTTTTTATGTATTTTTAAAGAAAAACTTAAAAAGACTAAAAACAAGACAAAAGAAAAATACTTTAAAAATCTAAAAGGAGAAGAAAAGGCTCATAGTGGTGCAACCTCCCCAAGCTTGGGTTGTTGCACAAGTTGATGAAGATGACGATGCCAGAAAATAAGTAGTTGTCGTGGGAGTTACCTTGCTCTTCAAACTTGATGAGGATGTTGTTGTGATGTACCTTCGCCAATTCCCCAGCAATGGCGCCAGAAAATAGTCTTGATGGCAACAAAGGTGGTCACTTTTTGTTGGGACTCCAAGTGTAGAGTGTTGTAGAAAGCTTCTTTTCCCCACAAGGGTGACTCGACGCTTTATATCGAACTCTCGGGGAATTGGTTATGGAAGGGTGTTTGTCTTCTTCTCTTCAAGCAACCTGTAAAGCAAAATAATTTGTCTTGTGTCCCCAACTCCACCAAGTGGTTGTCAAGCACAAGGTTTCATATTAGTAATATGAAATAAAATAAAATGTAAACTGAAAAAAGCAGGAAATAAAGTAAAGTAATGCAAACTAGATGATATGGAAGATAGTAGAGTTGTCTTTGGGTATTTTATGGGTGATTGCAAGGAAAGAAACTATTTTTGTATTTTCAAAATAATAAATTGCAGAAAATGTAAAGGATAGTAGATGCAATGGAAATGTGTCTCTTATGATAAAAATTGGGCCGAGGTTCATGGATTCACTTGTCTACTCTCTTTTTAAGTTGTAGTGATCACGGAAAAATTCATCAATAATAAAGATTCATGGAAATTCTATAGGTGCTTGATAAAAGGAATTACTATGGACATCACATTCTAATATTGAGATGGAATACATCTCTCTCTTATACTCCTCAAGAAAGGGAAATATCCATGCAATCTTGATTTAAGAACAAATCAGAGTATAACTTTAAGTAATATTATATGATGTTTGAAATACAAATATGCTATTTTTATTTAGCAAGGTCATCACACTGTCACGTGATAACTATAGCAAATGATTTCACTTCGCCCCTAGTGAGGCAGCAAAAGAAATGTAAAAACCAAAGTAGATCTTGAATATTATGTGTCACAATTTAATCTCCACCCCCATGCTACTCCATCTAACACACACTTCTCTCCATTGAAATTATTTCATACAAGTTGGATCAAAACAAGCAATGAATAATGGGGTGCATGATATGCATCTATTAAAATATCTTCCACAAAATAGATTCCAATCTCAAATATCAAATCATAGAACAAAGATCCACCACATAGGAATTACAAATATGACCATAATCATGTTGGGCATCTCATATGGTACTAGATCTATGAAGAACATGAGAGAAATAGATCAAGATACTTCCAGAAACCCATAGCCCAGAGGTGGACTACTCCCTCTTCATCATGGTGATGTAGCTGGAGATGTTGGAGAGGGTGGAGATCTCCCCAGAGGTGGTTCGGCAGAGTTTCCCCCTCCAATCTTCACTAGATCTGGTGGTGTTTTTGTCTCTGGTGGCTCTCGTCACTTCCCGTTGGTTCTGTTTCAAGGACGCCCCGAGGGGGATTATATAGGTATTTTTAGGTCAAGAGAACTCCATGGGCGAAAGTATCAAGGAGATCAGTCGGTCGAGGAGGGAAAGAGCATGGGTGGTGCGCCCACCAGGCTTGGGCACACCACCTGGGATCTTTTGCCCCTCCTGGCTCTCTTGGTGAGATTCTAGTGCTCCAGATGCTTCTTGTGGATAAATATTGGCATTCCCAAAAGTGCAGGTCCATTCGACTTCGTATAGGTCCTAAAACATCAAAAACATTGAAAACAGGGTTTTCTGCCTTGCAAGGTTATAATAAAAATAAAGGGGATCATTGGTAAATCCCCAAAAATCAATATAAAATAGGGATATAACATTATATATGATGCAAATATGTGGGAAAACATGTTAACAGACTACAAAGTTCATGTATGCATTTTACATGCATCATAATAATGGAGCAAATCATGGCAATCTTTCTTTGGAAAATACTATTAAAACTTTCATGCAAACTCGAACCGAGCAAAGCAATATGCTTATGAAATAAGGGAGAACTATGAATCTTGTATTGGTAAATTGTCTAACCAGGTCGTCGCAATTAGAAATGATGTGCAGGCTCTACAATAAAGAACCAAGACCGTGGAGGCACAATGGGGCAAAGTAGCTGAGAGCCAAGATCTCATACTTGCATAATTCGTTGGAAAGCCTGAGCCAAATCTGGTAGAGGACCTCAAGATTATGAGGACGGAAGTAAAAGAAGAAAATCTTGAAGAGCTGGACTATAGAAAAACGCCAATAAGGAAGATTTATTAAAGATGATCATCGTAAGGAATCCCAGTATCGAACAAGGTAATGGTGCTACATACAATTTTTTATAAAATAAGTAGCATCTAAAGTTCATGAACTAGAAATGGAGTATAAGAAACTAGCTAGTAAGCTTCTAGCTAAGTTAGATGATATCTTTGAGCCCACTATTAAAGTTAAGATTGGTATTAATGAGATATTTGCACTTTGTGATCTTGGTGCAAGCGTTTCAACAATTTCCAAGAGTTTATTTGACAAGTTAAACTTAGGGCCATCTGCAACTACTAAAATGAGACTCCATCTTGCTGATTCAACCTATAAACAAGTTGTTGGGATAAAATAAAACATAGTTGTTGAAAGTAAAGGATGTCCTGCTCTTATTGATCTTTTTATAATGGACATGCTAAAGATCCCATAGCACCTATAATTTTAGGTAGGCCCTTCCTAAGAACCATTAAAGTTTTGATTAATCTACTTGAAGGGAATGTGAGAATAGGACTACCATCTAGAGATCCTTTTATAGTTCACTTCCCTAGGAAGAAGAAGGCCAAGTATAATAATAATGATGATGGTATAATCACACTTAAAGCTAATTACTTTGGAGTGGGTGTTCCACTTCCAAAGCCTAAATTGTCACCATCTAGGTCACCTTAACTAGAAGTGCTTCATGGGAGGCAACCCATGTGAAATAAAGTTTTTTGTACTTGTGTTAGTTTTTTGTTTTGTTTTTGTTTTAATAAAGCGTGTTCAATAAGTCCTTTGGATATAGGAGAAGAAAATAAGGTAATCCTTGATCTTTTATATTTGCTAACACATGGCCTTAAGGTACTGCTATTTTTTATGAAGTCTATTTGTTGTTATATTGTTGATTACTAGGATGTGCAAAGGCGTGTGAAGCTACTAACTGAATCCCACAAGTTTTTAAGCTTCTAGGACACTTAGCGACCACCGGTACGACCGTAGTCCCCCGTACCACACGCACGTACCACATCGCGGCTCAAGAAAATAGAAACTCTGATTTTTGTTGTAGGACATAGTGGGCGTAAAAACTACTGGTAGAACTAGAGGGGGCCGCACTGCCTGCCCATACCATACCCCGAGAAAAACATCGAGTTTAAAGGTACGGACGTGCGCGACCATACCACGTGCCCATACCCAGTGCACCGCCGGAAGGGATCCTTCGACCCCAAGGTAGGACATTCGGTATGGGCGGGCTCCGGCCATACCGCTGGCCCGTACCGAGTATGCGATAGCCATATCCAACCAGGAAGAGGTAAACCTAAAAATCCTCTAAACACAAATCTCTCTTTATTCTACCTCAAAACTCCAAACCACCTCCATTGGATCTTCAATTCTACTCATTCTTTCTTCGATTCCTCACACCCAATCGATCTAAGGAATGTTTATTCTCTGATCCCCAGTTTATTTGCGTCAAAACCTTGCTCAATCTTTCACCATTATCAATCTAGACTTAGTTCTTGTTCTTGAGCTAATCTTGACTATGAGCATGCTTAGTTTTGTTTTTAGAGGATTTTCTTTTGTAAGCAATGTATAGGATCGTTTATGCTATGTTTCTATTGGACTAAATTTTTGATTGCCATTATTATTTGTTTTTAGATGAAAACAAGGAGCCATACACGTGTGATGGCTGCAGAACAAGCCACACCACCCGTTGATACGCTAACCCCCGAGTCGTTTGGTATCAATTTCACTGAGGAGTTTCAGCTCAACCGTTTCAACCGTCTCAAGCTCCGAGAATCAAGTCCAACAAGTGGGCGTGTCCTTACATCCTCAACCAACTTGGCATTCGTCGTGACTTTGACTTATTCTGCAACAATGTTGGTTTGTAGCACTTTGTTTTTCAGGACGAAGCCACATACCACCGCTTGACGCTTGAGTTCCTTAGTACCTTGACGCATACGGTGTGCTCACACTATTTTCCCGAGGAACAAATGCCTGGAGTTGATCGCATCAACTTCCGTCTTATGAATTGTGAGTATTCCTTGACGGTCGACCAATGGGCTCACTACTTTGGGTTTGCCAACAACGCTACCAACATATGCTCCACCAGCTTTGTTCTTGATCCATCACCCTTGGCTTACTTTAATAGAATGAGAATTCATGTAAATACACCCAAGGGAAACCAAATTGATCACCGTGTTGTTCGTTATTTGTTTTTTGTTATTTCTAACACCTTGCAGGCACATGGTGAGTTTACTAGAATTAATGAGGAGGATATGATAATCCTCGCTAGAGCTTCTATTCCTAACTGTAAATTAACGCAAAATTTGGGTGCCCTTCTTTTGTTTTATCTTAAGCATCAAGCTCTGTAGTCTCGTGGTTCCATATGTAGAGGAGGAGTCATAATCATTCCTGCATGTGCTCTTCACGTCAACCTAGGTAATATCCAACCGTTGGTAGGAGACTGTCGTGTTGGTTTTTCTGTTCTAAGAGCCCGTGGTATGATTTCTAGAACTAATGGTAGATACTTACTTGATATACCTAGAGCAGATCACTTGATCCCAGCTCCTTTTCCTAATGGTTCGGTCTATCAAAGATGGACATTTGCGTGATGATGTGCAGGTTGAGGAAAGTCTACCCCAACAAGAAGAACCCATGGGAGAAGAAGAAGATGAAGAAGTAGAACAATAAGGACCCGAACAAGATGTGCAGCCACCAAATTAATATACCACCTATGATGATATCTATGCTCTCAAAGGAAGCATCCAAAACATGAACAACCTCTCCATCAACCTTCGAGATGCTACCGCCAACCTATCAACACAGTTCAACAATTGGACAGCCAATGGAACTTGGGAGATTATCCACCACCACCACAATGAGCTACAAAAGGGCTTGAAAAAGCCTAATCTTGGGGATGTGCCCCCCCTGAGTTTTTATTTGTGTAATAATGAGATTGTACTCCAGCTCCTTGTGAGCTTTGAAATACTCATGTTGGTTTGTTCCAACATTTCGCTTTTTCTTTCATTTTTTGTTTGCTATATTTTTTGTTTGTTTTTATTTCCTTAGTTCCTTGCTTAGTCGCAAGTTCTCTTCTATTCTTTAATCCCCATCCTCAAGAATACAAATAGATTTTTTCTCTTTTTCTTTTTCATGAAAGTGGATTTTCCTATTGCCTCTTTGCTTAAATATTATTATGAGAGTGATTTTAACTTGAGTTTTGAAGGAACACATCCCCATAAGGAATAGAATCATGAAGTCACTCATGAGAGGTATGCCCTATGTCTCCCACTTTAGAAGTTTGAATTGTTTATCTTAGTTCATTGATTTGGTAAGATGCTATGCTAGTGGGAGTAATCTAAAATAGTGAGAGTAAAGTTTTTTATTTGCATGAGTAGTTAGTTGTGGAAGCTTTTGCTCTAGTTCTTGTAGTTAACCGAGTCTTGCCTTGGAAATAATATTGCCAAACAAGCACAAACAGAAAAAGTCTCAAATTTATGACTTGTTTGATGAATGATTGTTTTGAGAGTTTACCTTTGAAGATAATTAACATTGTAGATGTTTTGATGGACTTGATAACACTCTTTAAAAGGAGTTGTTTGATTGAGATGAAGTCTAGTGGTAATTGCGATCCATGCCAAAGCTACTGCGGATCAAACTGTGATACTATTTAAAAAGTTCTATGCTTTTCATGCACACCTTTGGATGCCAACAACTCTGCTGGCCTACGGAAGATCAATGGTACAACCCCTGATTTCGGCTATGAGTTGACGACATAGGTGGAACTTGTCACCATAATGGGCAAAAATATTGGTACTCTTGAAGGTTGTGTAAACTATTGTTTAAAACAATCACTCGATGATCCTTGTTGAGAATTACCCGTGAAAAATGAAGATCCACATAACAAGTCTTTGGCAAGGTCTTATTACTAATTTATGAATTTTCTTGAAAAGCAATGAATGGAATAGAAGTGTTTTGATAGTCTTGATTTACTAACGTGGGAGTGATGCATGTATGATGTATACATGAACTTTGCACTTTATTACTTGATATTCCAACATATTTTCATCATATATGGGTTATATTCATGTTTTATAATGATTATTGGGAATAATTCACACTTCCCATATTGCTTTGGAATTAACCCTACCGAGGCAAAAAACCCTTATTTCAATGTTTTTGACTTACAGGTACCCAAACAACGTCCAATTGAACTAAAACTTCACAGGACCCAGCATTTATCAGAATGAAGAACAATGGGCCAAAGATCCGCGAGAAAAGAGAACCGAGAAGGGAATGGGCATAACATCCATGGCCCACCCCCTGGCCGTGGCTGGTATGCTCTTTCCTCCCTCGAGTCTCCAGTGCCGTTGATTCTTTCGCCAAAGGACTTATCTTGACCTAAACCCTACTATATATACCCCCTTTCAGCGATCCTCGACACTGACGGAGGCGGAGATCAAAAACACAGAAACAAAGAGTCACCGGAGAAGATTGGAGGGGGGAAACACCGCCAGAATCGCCTCCATAGGGCTCCACCCCCTTTGGTGTGTTCATCATCAATACCTACATCAAGATCCTCTCCATCTCCCTACTGTATTCTCTTGGCAAACATGATGTGTGAAGCAATATTTTATCTTCCCTTGATCTATTGTGACTCCATGTCTTTGTTTGAGTAGTTTGTTATGGCAAAAGTAAAATAGTTCGTTTATTGGTTGCATTCAATGTTGTTATCTTTTATGATTGTCTTCTTGTACAATATATGAGTGCACACATATGTTGGGGAATGCATGTAAGGTGATCATCATAATGTAATGGAGTGGGGAGGACTGTGGAGGACAGAAAACCGTGGTCCAATCCATAAAGTTACATTAGGGGGCACATATATCGGGGACCCTAGAGTTTATAGCTATGGTGGGACAATTATGTCTTAATAATTACTATGTTTGCTTAGTAACATGGCCTTAGGATCCATCATAAGAGTTGTGTATGCACATTTATTTGGCTGCACTGAATTAAGGCTCCATCTTGGAAGAAACAATAAACAACCAACGAATGAATGAAATAACAATTGCCTAAACATTTACTCCCTTAGAGAAAGTTGCTACTTGAGGAACTTGCTACTTGATAAAACTTCCCACCACTCCACTCCACTTCATTAGATCAATTTAACTTACACTAGTTTACTTGTAGTTTCCACTAACACATAATTTATTTATATTCTACCTAGTACGAAAACAAAACACACACTTAGAACCTAGCTTTGCATAGACGGCCATATAAGACGGTTATAGGGATTTAGAGAATAGCTAGTTTACCTTCAGCTCCTCGTGGGTTTTACACTCAAATACTTATCAAATTGTACTACGGTGATGCCCTGCACTTGGGGGTTATCAAGATACTTTTCTAGTACCGTTGCCAGGGAGCGTAACACTAGGCTTCTATTCTTGATTGCATTGATACTTTATTTTTATTAGCTTTTTCTTTTATATAAAACTAAAACCCAGAAAATTAGATGGATCCTTTTCCCAAGATTAACCATGAGATATATGATATTTATGTCAAATATATTCTTTTGGGCACTAACCTTTTTGATGCAATAGATAATGTTGAAAGTACCAAGGAAGGAGATGATAAAAGCCTAAGCTTGGGGATGTACATTGTAACACCCCAAAAATACCAATCAGGATTATCAAGTTCTAAGTACCCAAGTTTAGGGTTAACAAAAACTTTTATTATTAAATCTAATATGAGTGTATGTGGGAATTGCATTAGTTTATGAATGAGTGTAATTGCCATGTTTGATTGCTACAAATGATAAAGAATGGTTTAAAGATGAATACTACATCATCTAGGCAAATTACAAACAAATTCAAAAGAAAAAGAAATCAAATATGAATCATATGATCAAATGGTCATTTTGACCAAAGTTAACCACTAGCCCACTTTGGGTGTCTCTAGTAAAAGATTTCTAATAGAAACTTTCCCAATTATTTTCACCCCTTGCTAGACCAAGTAAAAGTGAACCCAAGCCCACTTTACAAACCAACATAAACAAATTCCAAATCTACTTAAAGGACAATTCAAAATTGAATCAAGTTCGTATGCTAAGATCACCACTTTTCCAAAACCACTCAAGTCAATTCCACTTGACCTTTCCCAGCAACCATAAACACTCAAGCATGTGACAAACACACTCACCAAATTTCATTCAAAAATTCAAAACTTATTTTCATGTGGCCATTTGGTCGAACACATTGCAGACACAGATAAACCACTGCCTAACTTACATAGTTTTGAGCAGTGATCACTCACCCCTTTGTCCCCTCTACACTCCACTCACTCACCCCAGTGCCCAGCAAGCACAATACACACTCCTTTCTTTGTCGTTGTGCTAGTGCCACGCCGCCCGACGCTCACCGCGCCGGTCCACCATGGACAGCTCGTAGTACGCAGCGCCGCCCTCTTCCACAACGACCAAGAGACAGGCGACCGTCCACCGCCACCCTCTGTCCACACCTCGACCGCAGGCAAACCATGGACACCCGAGAAACACGCCGCCCATTTCTCTGCTGCCATGCCGAGAGCACGCCAGAGCGTCGCAGCCGACACGCGCACACACGCTGCCCCTCTCCCTCGCAACGTGTGCCCGCACTCTCCGTGACCCTAGCTACCTCCCAGACATGCCCGTTCGCCACCGTGCGACCTGTAGCCCCTGCACGCTGTCTCGAACGCCATCGTTCCCGCGCAGAGCACCGACCAGTCCTGACTGTTCTAGAACACCCGATGCTGCACCATTAAGTGTGCGACGACCGCCAGGAAGCATCACGCCAAACCGTACCCGCAACCATGCATATAGCCCCCTGTATCGCCGTCACCGACGAGCCCGAGCCACCCCGCTCTGTCCCCATCGCCGGTGTATAAATAGAGGCCACCCCAGCCTCTATTATCCACACCATCTCACTCCCCACTCCTCACAGAACCTCCCACACCTCTCCCTGGATCAAGGCAAGCACCACATCGCCGGAATTTGGTCGGAGTCCGCCGTTGTAGAGGAGAAGAGGAGCCGTTGATTGGAGCTGCCCTAGGAGCCGCCGTGACTACCATTCGAACCGCCACTGTCTACAATGTTGTTTGCCTCCATCGCCGACCCTAGATAGAGCCCAGGTGAGTCCCCATGTACCCCCACCATCACTGTTAGGGTTCAGTCTCGCCGGAGCCGTTCGACGTAGAAGATGAACCTCAGCCATTAGATCCTAGTCTAATCGCACGACCTAGATTGAAAGATACTGTTTTAGGTTAAATGAGCCACTAACTAGTGGGACCCCCCTATCAACAGCCTGCTGCACCCGTGCAGTGCAGTTGGGCCGGCCCATTTGGTTTCCCGCGTAGAGCCCATCCATTCAAATATTTTTTTCCAATTTAGTTAAAACTAGATTCTGTCAGTAGATTCAAAAATCAATTCAAAGAGATTTACAGAAACAAATTGCATGATTCCAATTTTGTTAGAAAGGTATTCAAAATATCTATCCAAGCCCGTTGGATTTAAACCATTTGAAATTATAGATCACCTATAGTAAAAATAACAAGACAGCGACTTTTCCACATTCAAACATTTTTTAAAAATCAACCATAAATGCTTTTGAGTTGATTCCAACTCTCAAAAATCACATTTAACAAGATCTATGTGAATATGAAAAAATATTTGGGTTTACATGCAGTGATCTTGGACTAGTACTAAAAGAATGCTATATAGACATTTATAGTCACTTTAATTGTATTAAATAATAATCTTAAACTTTATAAAATATGACCACCACTTTAAATCACATTCCCAAGTATTAGAATATGTAGTGATGACATGTATCAACATGATCCCATATTTTAATTGAAGAATATTAAATCTTAAGTATTGTCAATGAGTAGAAATTACTTTTCTAAAATAAAATAAATATGACTCGGCCTTTATTTCATGTGATGATTGTGATGATGCTAAATCATCTAGTGTGAGCCTTAGTGTGATAAATAGAAGTAGTTAAGTATTGTTTGGTGATTGTGTACCTCGTATTCATTTATAGACGATAGTACCGACCCGGGATACGAGGAGGAGGAGTACTACCAAGAAGAAGAAGAAGAGAACTTCAACCACTGCAATACTCAAGGCAAGCTAACACTTGCAAGTCTCATACCTATGCAAGCCATCCTTGCAAGATAACCTATGCAAGATGCCTTATGCATGCTTGGTTATGCAACTTTGATTATACCAATCCCAAGGTTTACTTGCAAGCTTTATTCTTTTATTCTTACCAAAGTTCTTTACTTTTAGTTAGTACTTAGTGAGTATTGGAAAAATAATATAGATACCATAAAGAGTATAAAACTAGGCCTAAGTAGTTATACTTAGATGTCAGCAAAAGGCATAAAACTAGAGTTGGATAGTTACACCTGATTAGCACCCCTCATTAGTGAATACCCTCAACTTTAGTAGCTAGTGCTAAGCATAAAAGTTGATCACTTTAGATGGGAATACTTGGTGAAAATGATTATGAAAACCTTGGAATGAGGATTCATTCTATTGAAATGTTTTGACATGTGTTATGGACACAAAATGATTTGATGATGAAACTAGTTGAGGCATGAGCCTTAGCCCTTTATAAAAACTGATTGTTGGGTTCGGATGCGATACTATTCCAATTTTACCGTACAACCACAATACCCGAATTGGGTAGGGCTTAACTGGAAGTTTATGTGCCTTTGTATGGGTTCCCTCACGAAGAGGTTGAGCTGAGGCTACCTCGTGAGTATGAATGTCCACCTATGCAGTGCCCATGATGGCAGATGGCCAATGCTGGGAGGCCAAGCTCATAGGGGAGGTGCCTATACTAGAGTGTGTAATTGAAAGGTTAGGATTGATTATCTGCATACTAAGTATGATGATTCAGGGTTATGCCCGACGGATGTATCGAATTTTGTGGTGAAAGTGTACCACCTCTGTAGAGTGTCAAACTATTCGAATAGCCGCGTCCGCGGTCATGGACAGTTGGAGTGGCCATACTGTTCCGTTGTTAGATGTTTTCAAAATGACTTATGAAGTGAACTATGACTTTGACTTGACCACAACAGGGTTGTGGATATGAAAACTAGGTTCCCACTTAGGTGATGTAGAACATTAAACTAGTTTTGTTTACTTCTTAACTCAGTATGAAATAAACCTGGCCTTTTGCAAATATACCTAGAGCTTAAGGTTCCCACTAGAACTACCTACTTGTCAGTGATAGTTTGCGAGTACTTAAAGAGTACTCATGGCTTTGTCCCTGGCTATTCCCGTGGCCAGACTATGAGGAGGACTACCAGGAAGATGGACAACAGGAGGTCTATGACAACTAGGATCATCTCCCATCTTCAGCATTGCCTATGAACTTGAAGATGGAGCCCTACTATGTTTACTTTCCGCTGCTTTGATTGTATTAAGACCGGATCATGAGATCCTTTATTTGTAAGACCTTTATTATGGTTTGTAATGGATGATGTACTGTGATACCAATCTGTTATGTCTCACAAAAATGGTAATCCTGGGATTGCTATGTATGGCATAACAGGCATCTGGAATTAAAAATCCGGGTGTTGACAAGTTGGTATCAGAGCCATCCTGACCATAGGAGACCCTAGTTAGAATGGACGTCTGAAAAAAACTTAGTTTCAAAACAAAAGAAGTGAATATTTATGAAAACATATTCCCACTCTCATCCTTGAGATTCTTTCAAAAAAATCATGATCCTCCAAAAATTCTTGCAATCATACATAAAAATTTGACACACTTGATCACCCCACTAACTTTCTCACCCTAAATTCTTATAGATGGAGGTAAAGTATAGCAAGTTGTAACATCCCAAAACTTTAATCCAAGGCTATTAGATCCAAGTCATCTAAATTAGGGTTAACAAAAACTTTTTCCAATTAAAATTGTTAAAGCATTCATATGTGTGTGCATTTTAAATAGGAGTTGTTTTGAATTGCCTTGATTAAGTGATCCATTGCTTGTAAAATGATTCTTAGGTGAAATAAACATCATCTAGATCATTCCCAAACAAATCCCAAAGAAAAACAAATAAAAGAAGAGAATGGTCATTTGTGCCATTTTAATCAACATGCCTACTTTGGCTATTCCTAGAACTCAATTCTTAATAGAAACAAATGTGGATCTTCGCACCCCTTGCTAGTACATGTAATGATGTACCCAGGCCCACTTTGTGATCTACCAAAAACATACAAACACTAATTTTAAATGGCAATTGAAAATTGAATGTAGTTCATATGAGAAGATCACACTTATTCAAAAACCACTCAAATGAGCTCCATTTTCAAAACCCAAGCACACCTAGAAGATCAAGCATGTGATCAACCACTCCACCAAAATTCAGCCAAAAAATTCAAATATTTTTCTCTTGCGGCCATTGTGTCGAACACTTGGTAGACAGAATCAACTTTGGCCTAACTATTACTGTTTTGATAATTTCTTGTCGAGCCAATTGGTTTCCATTGATCACTCTTGCCTCCCCTGAGCCCAACCAGACCAAAACCCACCCTAGTTCTAGCCCCTGGCGCCAGTGCAACGCAGCCCCGATGCCATGCTCACCGGCCAACGTTGCCAACGCAGCAGCAGACCGCCAGCCCCTCTCCGCTGCTCTAGGAAGCTAGGCGCCACCCTCCCGCCGCCCACGGTCCACCCCATGCTCACTGCCAGCCCCTGGACCACCGAGGAACCGCCGAGCACTAAGTCTCTGCGTGCAGCCAGAGCACGCCAGAGCGCCCTCGCCGCCAGCACGCCACAGACCGCGCCTCGACCTAATCCCGCGCGCGCTGCTCCGCCTGGACCCCAGCAACCCGCCAGACAAGGCCGTGCACCGCCGCACGACCCACAGTCGCCGTGCGCCGTGTCGAGCATCGCCTCTATCTCCCAGAGCGCGGGATGCCCCCGACCAAACGCCACCGCCCCTAGCTGCGCATTTACACCGTAGAGCACTGCCAGGAGGCAGGCCACCGTCCCCTACCTCAAGCCATGCTGCTAGCACACCGTGCAGCCCTTGTCGGAGTCGCCGCCCATCCCTTTTGGTCGCCTCGTCGAGCTATAAATAGAGGCCACCCCAACACAAACCACTTACACCATTCCACTCCCCTCTCCTCACTGGTACTTTCCCACCTCTAGCCGGAGCAGCTCGAGCACTTGTTCACCAGAATTTGGCCGGAGAAGCGCGCTGTAGAGGAGGAGAAGGCGCCGTCGATTTCGTCCACCCCAGGAGCTGCCGCGACCATCCCTGAGCCTGCCATCGACAACTCGTTCGATCGCCCCCATCGCCGCCGTAGCTGGAGCCCTGGTATGCCCCCTGAGCACCCCCACCGAGCCGCTAGGGTTTGTCCTCGCCGGTGACCTGTCTGTCATCGATGACGAGCCCCAGCCATAGATCTCCCTTCTAATCTAACGGCCCACATCGCCCCGTACCGCTTCGCGTGTAAAGAGCCGTTGACCGGTGGAACCCCCTTGTCAGTTGTGCCCCGTGACGCGGAGTGCCACTGGGCCGGCCCGTTTACCTTCCCGTGCGACCCAGTTAATTCAAATCTAGATTTTTCTAATTTAGTTTGAACCTAGTTCTGTCCCTTAGTTTGAAAATCAATTCAGAGAGATTTACAAATCCAAATGGATTGATTCCAATTTTGTTAGAAATCTACTGAAAAGATCTACCCAAGCTCGTTGGATTTAATTCAATTAGAATTAGAGATCTCTCCTAGTAAAAATAACAAGACATAAGCTTTTGCACATTCAAACATTTTTATAAAATCAACCATGATTGCTTTTGAGTTAATTCCAACTCTCAAAAATCACATTTAACCATACCTATATGAATATGTAATAATATTAAGGTTTACATGAAGTGACTTTGGACTAGTACCAAAATAATGCTATATAGGCATTTCTAGTCACTTTAAATCATTAAATATTAAACTAAAGTAATGGTAATCCAACCCTTAAATTACATTCCCATATGTTAGAATATGTGGTGATGACATGTGTCCACATGATCCCATATTTTAAGTGGTCAATATTAAATCTTAGTTATTTTTCAATGAGTAGAAATTACTTTTCTTAAATAAAAATAATGAAGCTAGTTAATAAAACTTGTGATGCTTGTGATGATAATAGATCATCAAATGCGTGCCTTAGAGTGCTAAGTAGACTATTTAAGTATTGTTTGGTGATTGTGTACTCCGTATGAATTTATAGACGATAGTACCGACCAAGCTTTCGAGGAGGAGGAGTTCTATCAAGAGGAGGAAGAAAACTTCAACCACTTCACCAACCAAGGCAAGCTATTATCGGCAAGCTAACACTTGCAAGTATTATACTAGCAAGCCACTATTAACAATACAAGAAAATCCTTGCAATCTAGATAACCCAAGCAAAGATGCTTAGGACATGCTTTAGTTATACCACTTTGACTATTACTACCCCAAGTATTATTGTCCAAGTTTTACTTCCTTTACTTTACCAAAGTCCTTTACTTGTTTTGAAGGTAGAATAAAGAGTATAGAACTTGACCTATTTAGATAACTTTAGATGTCAATCCATGGCATGAGATTGATCCCATGTTTCCACCTTAGTGAACACTCTTAACTTAGTAGTTTAGAGTTTGATAAAAACTTGAGTCACTTTAGATGGGAACACTTGGTGAAAATGAATTGAGAAAACCTTGGAATGATGAGTCATTCTATTGAGATGTTTTGACATGTGTTGAGAAACACAAATGGTTTATGATGATAAAAATGTTGAGGCACGAGCCTTAGCCCTTTTATAAAAACTGATGGTTGGATTTGGATGCGATACCATTCCAAATTTACCGTACAACCACAATACCTGAATTCGGTAAGGCTTAGCCGGAAGTTTATATGCATTAGTATTAGTTCCCTCGTGGGAGAGGTTTGAGCTGAGGCTACCTCTCAATGTTGTCCACCTATGCAGTGCCCAAGATGACAGATGGTCACGGTTGGGAGGCCATGCTCATAGGAGAGGTGCTTATACTAGGGTGTGTAAAGGAAAGGTTATGTTTGATTATCTGCATATTAAGTATGATGATTCAGGGTTATCCCTGACAGATGTATCGAATCTTGTGGTGAAAGTGTACCACCTCTGCAGAGTTTCAAACTATTCGAATAGCCGTGTCCGCGGTTATGGACAATTGGAATGGCCATACTGTTTCGTTGTCAGATGTTTTCAAAATAACTTATGAAATGAATGGTGAATCTTGACTTGCCCACAGCAGGGTTGTGTTTATGACACTAGCTTCCCAACTTAAGTGATTCTAGAACTTTATTTTATCTTTCTTTGCTTCTGAACTCAGCTTAGGTTTCAAACTTAACCTTATAGTTAAACTTAGAGTTAGTACTTTACTTTAGAACTATACTACTTGCTAGTAGTAGTTTGCGAGTACTTAAAGAGTACTCATGGCTTTTGTCCCTGGCTATTCTCATGGCCATACTATGAAGGAGACTACCAAGATGATGGCCAACAGGACGACTATGATAACTAGGACTATCTGCCCTCGTCAGCATTGCCTGTGCCCCTGAAGATGGACCCCACCGCTACGCTTATCTTTTATTCCGCTGCTTGTTGTACTAAGACTGGATCATGAGATCCTTATTTGTGTAAGACCTCATGTATGGTTTGTAATGGATGATGTACTGTGATATCCAATCTGTTATGTCTCGCAAAAATGGTAATCCTGGGATTGCGATGAATGACATAACAGGCATCTGGGATTAAAAATCCGGGTGTTGACAAGTTGGGATTAGAGCCATCTTGACCATAGGAGACCCTAGTTAGAATGGACGTCCGAACAAAAACTTAGTTTCAAAACCAAAGTGAGTATTTATGAAAACTGTTTCCTCTCTTATCCTTGGGAATTCATTCTTTCTCAAAAATTCATGTTCCTCAAATTCTTACACTACTACTTAAAATTTGACACACTTGATCACATCACTAAATTCATCATCCTTAATTCTTGTAGATGGAGACTCCGTTCAGCAAGTTCTACTAGTTGGGAAACGGAGGTCAGCTGATCTTCGAAAGGGATCTGGATTCACTGTCGGAGTTATTGGGACGCCCGCATCCGGAGTTTCTTGGAGCTCAACTTCCAGGACCCCCAGGAGGAGATTTGTAGTGGCTGGTCACCGCTGATCTTAGAGGAAGCATCAAAGCACCAACGTCCAGGAGAATCCAGTTCTCTGTGAGAGAGAACAACTGGCTAGATGGATTAGCGAGGGCAATGCATGAAGCTCTCGTACGTCTATGTGCCCTCAGTGTCAACCAACTCCAAGGAACCCGTTTTGCTCACTATGTAAGACGTGACTTCATGGGGATGCCGATGGAGATGCCAAGTCACCCGGAGCTGAAGCGTCAAGTGGAGAACCTTGACTTCCTATTGTACGATCGCCAGAAGGAATTGGACAATGCTAGGGAGTTTGCCAACCACAACCCTGCCATTGCCGCCCAGAAGGCCCAAACTTTCTCACTGCTAGTCAAGGATCATCAGTCTCTTCGCCTCCAGCACGAGAAGAAGGATCGCCCCATCGCCTGTCGTCGCAAGAAGGTGGACGACCTCGAGAAGACCGTCAAGGAGCAAGAAGCTCAGCTTGCAGCCAAGGAGGAAGAAGAGGAGGGTGAAGACATCTAGGGAGACATGGATCCTTACCTCAACAATGATGATGACTTTCTGGAGGAGGATGCCGTGGACTTCTACACTGACGATGAGAACTCTGACTTCATCGACGATGAGTAGAGGCACTAGAGCACTATCGTAGCATGAGACGTATCGGTCCCATTGTATCGTAGCTTGCAGAATGGTTCTTAAAACCATCTGTTTTCCTTGTTGTGGTGTGTGTGTGTGTTTGTATCGTGTGCTTGTTTGCATGAATGAAATGAAGTTAGTTACAAAACCTGAGTCAAGCTCAAAGTTTTAGTCTTGTAACCAAAACCATGAACCTTAGAACTTTCCCTCTTACCCCTTTATCTACCTCAATCTTCAGATGACTCGTGGAAACCAAGGAGGGAGCAGCCCGTCGCAAGACCCAATGCTGCAGATCTTGTAGAATCTCATCGCAAACAGAGAAGCAAGCAGGGCAGAGTGCCAAGCAAATCTAGCAACATTGCAACAGATCGCCTAGATGGCTCTCAACAACCAAGGGCATGGAAACCAGGATCACCATGGATCCAAACTCAAAAACTTTCAGAATACCAATCCCCCAATCTTTAACCAAGCTGAAAACCCACTAGATGCTGATGACTGGTTACAGACAATGGAAAACAACTTAGAAGTTGCAGGAGTTGATGACAACGAGAAAGTTCTCTTCGCCACCCACTATCTGGCGGGAGATGCAAGAGCGTGGTGGACTAGTATCCGTAACATGAACCATGGTCAAGTGATGACATGGGAAGCCTTCAAAACCAAGTTTAGCCGCACCCACGTGCCGCAAGGTCTAGTCACCGGACTAAAGGATGAGTTTCGCGATTTCAAGCAGGGCAGAATGACTGTAGTGGAATGCCGTGACAGATTCCTGTCGCTTGCAAGATACGCCCCTGATGAGATCAACATAGAGGTTAAGAAGAAAGAGAGATTGGTGAACGGACTGCATGATGAGATGCAGACTGTCCTCGTCAACATCTGCTTCGAGGATCTCGAAGAGCTAGTCGACTCTACCATTCAGATGGAAGGGAATATTAATCAGGAAAACGACAACCACAAACATCATATGATGCAACAATCAGGATCCAACAGTCACCAGAAGTACCGTTCCAACCCCTCACCAGGATATGCACCAAGGAACAACCGACCCCAATGTCTCGACCAAGCTACCCCAACCGTAGCGGAGGCAATGTGAAGTCCGGAGGGAACAATCATAACTCCAGCAACACCAACAATTTCAACCGTGCCCCTCCTAAGAGCAACAACAACAACAACACTGCACCCAGAACTAGCAGTAATGTTGTGCCTGTCGCAGCAAAAGACAAGTCCTAGATCAGTTGTTTTGAGTGTGGAGTAAAGGGACACTATTCCAATGAGTGTCCCAAGAATACTGCCGCCACTGCCAATGTGAATGCCCCAGCTCAACAGCAGTGTCATGTTCAACTAGGAAGAAGATTTGCCCCAGGGAACCCTCACAACCGCAACGGCCGTCTCTTCCACATGAACACCAAGGAAGCCCAAGAAGCGCCAGATGTAGTGCTGGGTATGTTTTCTGTCAACTCAGTTTTAGCAAGAGTATTGTTTGATTCGGGAGCATCGCATTCATTTGTCACCGAAGAATTTGCATGCACTAGTAAGATCCACCCAACCAACTTGAAGCATGTCATGATAGTTCAAATCCCCGGTTCAACTACAAAAGCTAGAAAAATTTGCAAAGTTCTACCTATCAGAATACATGGGATAGATTTTTATGCCAACCTAATTGTACTTGGAACCAAAGGATTGGAAGTAGTACTAGGTATGGACTGGATGTCAAGGCATAAAGGAATGATAGACTGTGCTAAGAAAGCCATCACCATGACCAGTAGCTCTGGAGTAACAATAGAGCATATATCTGAAACCTTACCCCGTCAATTCAAGTGCAACAAGAGTCTAGCCCTACCCACCATAGACAAAGTAAGAGTAGTCTGTGAATACCCCGACGTATTCCCAGATGAATTGCCAGGTATGCCCCCGGATAGGGATATTGAGTTCATTATCGAACTAATCCCCGGAACCGGACCCATAGCCTAGAGACCCTATAGCATGAACCCCTCAGAGTTAGTGGAACTGTAGAAGCAGTTGGACGCCATGTTAGCAACATGCTTGATTCAACCAAGCGCATCACCATGGAGATCACCAGTGTTATTCGTCGACAAGAAAGATGGAGCCAACCGTCTGTGCACAGATTATAGGAAATTGAATGACGTCACCATCAAGAACAAGTACCCTTTGCCAAAGATAGAGGATCTATTTGATCAGTTGAATGGAGCCCAGGTATTCTCAAAGATTGATCTTAGGACTGGTTATCACCAACTTAAGATTTGTGCAACGGATATTCCAAAGACCGCCTTCACTACTCGTTATGGTTTATACGAGTATACGGTTATGTCTTTTGGATTAACCAATGCCCCTGCTTATTTCATGAACCTCATGAATAAGATCTTTATGAATTTCCTAGATAAGTTTGTAGTTGTGTTTATCGACGACATCCTTATCTACTCCAAGTCAGAAGAAGAGCATGAGCAACATCTGAGAATCATCATAGAAACCCTGAGAGAACATCGGTTATATGCCAAGTTCAGCAAGTGTGAGTTTTGGCTGAAAGAAGTAGGATTCCTAGGACATATTGTGTCTGTGGAGGAGTTTCTATTGATCCCGCCAAGATCAGAGATGTCGAAGCATGGGAAGCCCCAACCACTCAAACCCAAGTCCGTGCATTCCTTGGATTAGCGGGATACTACCGCAAGTTCGTCGAAGGATTTTCAAGCATCGCCAGACCCATGACCCAATTGTTGAAGCAGGACAAGAAGTTTGAATGGACTGACAAGTGTGAAGCCAGTTTTCAAGAAATGAAGAAGAGATTGATATCAGCCCCAATATTGATCATGCCAGACATCAAGAAGCCATTTGATGTGTATTGTGATGCATCCAAGATTGGTCTCGGATGTGTATTGATGCAAGAAGGCAAAATCATTGCTTATCTATCTCAACCACTGAAGCAGCATGAGCAGAACTATCCGACCCATGATCTTGAGCTAGCAGCCATAGTTTTGGCATTAAATACTTGGCATCATTATCTGATGGGTAATCGCTGTGAGATTTACTCAGATCACAAGAGATTGAAGTATATTTTCACTCAGAAGGAGCTGAATATGAGGCAAAGGAGATGGATAGAGTTAATCAAGGATTATAACCTTGATATTCACTATCACCCTAGCAAAGCCAATGTGGTAGCAGATGCTCTTAGCAGATTGCCTTGCAGGCTAAACACCATGATCAAGGAGAAGCAGCCCAGTTTGTATGAGGAGTTGGAGCAGTTTAGAAATGAGCTGGTTAGCAAAGGATTCTTAGCTAGCATTGAACTTCAACCCACGTTGATCAGCTAAATCAAGGAAGCCTAGAAGGGAAATGAAAGTATCGACGGAATCAAACATCATATTGGTACAGGAAAGGTACCTGGATTCACTGAAGACGAATAAGGAGTTCTGTGGTACAAAGGACGTATCTGTGTGCCAGCAGATTCAGAGCTGAAGCAGGTAATCATGCAGGAAGCTCATGATACTCTTTATTCTATCCATCCTGGAGGAACGAAGATGTATCAAGACCTGAAAGAGCAATTTTGGTGGCACAAGGTGAAGGGAGAAATCGGAAGCTACATCGCCAAGTGTGATGTCTATCAAAGAGTCAAAGCAGAGCATCAGAGACCCGCAGGACTGTTGCAACCATTACGGATTTCGGAATGGAAATGGGATTCCGTTGGAATGGACTTTATCACCGGTTTGCCTACTTCCAGTAGGGGAAATGACTCAATCTGGGTCATAGTTGATAGACTGTCTAAGGTAGCTCACTTTATACCTGTCAAGACAACCTACCAAAGTTCGAAGCTAGCAGAGCTGTATATTGCTAGAATTGTTAGTCTGCATGGAACCCCCAAGACCATAGTATCAGATCGAGGAACCCAGTTTACCTCGAGATTTTGGCAGAAAGTGCAGGAAGGATTAGGCACCAAGTTGAATTTCAGCACCGCTTATCACCCGCAAACTAATGGACAGACTGAGAGAGTCAACCAAATCTTGGAGGATATGCTTAGAGCTTGTGTACTAGAGTATGGATCAAAATGGGAAGACTGCCTGCCTTTCGCAGAATTCTCATATAACAACAGTTATCAAGCCAGTTTGCAAATGGCACCATTTGAATTCCTATACGGAAGGAAGTGTCGCACCCCTTTGAATTGGTCGCAAGTAGGAGAGAGTCAGATCTTTGGACCCGACATTCTCCGAGAAGCCGAAGAGAAGGTTCACAAAGTCCGTGAGCACCTCAAGACCGCCCAATCCAGACAGAAGAGTTATGCTGACAAGAGAAGGAGAGACCTGACTTTCAATGTCGGAGATTTTGTATATCTCAAGGTTTCACCATTGAAGGGAACCCAACGCTTTAGTCTGAAAGGAAAGTTAGCCCCCAGATATATCGGACCCTTCAAGATTCTGAATCATCGGGGAGAAGTATCATATCAATTGGAACTACCTGAAGAGATGTTAGCCATCCACAATTTGTTCCATATCTCGTTACTTTGCAAATGCCTGGAAGTGTCAGAGAAGACTGAAGTTTTCAAGAACATCGATCACCGAGCTGTTGAGATCAACAATGACCTGACCTATCGTGAAGTGCCCATCCGTATCTTGGAAGAAGCGTACAGAACCACCAGAACCAGGAGTATCAAGTTCCTCAAGATTCAATGGAGCAACCATACCGAAGAGGAAGCCACCTGGGAGCGAGAAGATTACATTAGGACAGAGTTCCTAGATCTCTTTAGTTCCTAGTTTCCTTTGTAAATCTCGAAATGAGATTTTGTTTAAGGGGGGAAGGTTTGTAACATCCCAAAACTTTAATCCAAGGCTATTAAGATCCAAGTCATCTAAATTAGGGTTAACAAAAACTTTTCCAATTAAAATTATTAAAGCATTCATACGTGTGTGCATTTTAAATAGGAGTTGTTTTGAATTGCCTTGATTAAGTGATCCATTGCTTGTAAAATGATTCTTAGGTGAAATAAACATCATCTAGATCATTCCCAAACAAATCCCAAAGAAAAACAAATAAAAATGAATAAAAGAAGAGAATGCTCATTTGTGCCATTTTAATCAACATGCCTACTTTGGCTATTCCTAGAACTCAATTCTTAACCGAAACAAATGTGGATCTTTGCACCCCTTACTAGTACATGTAATGATGTACCAAGGCCTACTTTGTGTTTTTAGCAAAAACTTACAAACACTAATTTTAAATAGCAATTGAAAATTGAATGTAGTTCATATGAGAAGATCACACTTATTCAAAAACCACTCAAATGAGCTCCATTTTCAAAACCCAAGCACAGCTAGAAGATCAAGCATGTGATCAACCACTCCACCAAAATTCATCCAAAAATTCAAATATTTTTCCCTTGCGGCCATTGTGTCGAACACTTGGCAGACATAATTAACTTTGGCCTAACTATTACTATTTTGATCATTTCTTGTCGAGCCAATTGGTTTGCATTGATCACTCTTGCCTCCCCTGAGCCCAACCAGACCAAAACCCACCCTAGTTCTAGCCCCTGGCGCCAGTGCAACGCAGCCCCGACGCCATACTCGCTGGCTAATGTTGCCAATGCAGCAGCAGACCGCCAGCCCCTCTCCGCCGCTCCAGGAAGCTAGGCACCACCCTACCGCCACCCACGGTCCACCTCACGCTCACTGCCAGCCCCTGGACCACCGAGGAACCGCCGCGCACTAAGTATCTGTGTGCATCCAGAGCATGCCAGAGCACCCTCGCCGCCAGCATGCCACAGACCGCGCCTCGACCTAATCCCGTGCGCGCCGCTCCGCCTCGACCCCAGCAACCCGCCAGACATGGTCATGCATCGCCGCACGACCCACAGTCGCCGTGCGCCACGTCGAGCACCGCCTCTGTCTCCCAGAGCGCGGGATGCCCCCGACCAAACGCCACCGCCCCTAGCCGCGCATTTACGCCGTAGAGCACCGCCAGGAGGCTAGCACGCTGTGCAACCCTCGCCGGAGTCGCCCGCCCATCCCTTTCGGTCGCCTCGTAGAGCTATAAATAGAGGCCACCCCAGCACAAACCACTCACGTCATTCCACTCCCCTCTCCTCACTGGTCCTTCCCCACCTCTAGCCGGAGCAGCTCGAGCACTTGTTCACCAGAATTTGGCCGGAGAAGCCTGCTATAGAGGAGGAGAAGGCGCCGTCGATTTCGTCCACCCCAGGAGCTGCCGCGACCACCCCTGAGCCCGCCGTCGACAGCACGTTCGATCGCTCCCATCGCTGCCGTAGCTGGAGCCCTGGTATGCCCCCTGAGCACCCCCACCGAGCCGCTAGGGTTTGTCCTCGCCGGCGACCTATCCGTCGTCGACGATGAGCCCCAGCCGTAGATCTCCCTTCTAATCTAACAACCCACATCGCCCCGTACCGCTTCGCGTGTAAAGAGCCACTGACCGGTGGACCCCCCCTTGTCAGCTGTGCCCCGCGCTGTGGAGTGCCACTAGGCCGGCCCGTTTACCTTCCCGCGCGAACCAGTTAATTCAAATCTAGATTTTTCTAATTTAGTTTGAACCTAGTTCCGTCCCTTAGTTTGAAAATCAATTCAGAGAGATTTACAAATCCAAATGGAGTGATTCTAATTTTGTTAGAAATCTACTGAAAAGATCAACCCAAGACCGTTTGATTTAATTCAATTAGAATTAGAGATCTCTTCTAGTAAAAATAACAAGACATAAGCTTTTGCACATTCAAACATTTTTATAAAATCAACCATGATAGCTTTTGAGTTGATTCCAACTCTCAAAAATCACATTTAACCATACCTATCTGAATATGTAATAATATTAAGGTTTACATGCAGTGACTTTGGACTAGTACCAAAATAATGCTATATAGGAATTTCTAGTCACTTTAAATCATTAAACCAAAGTAATGGTAATCCAACCCTTAAAATTACATTCCCATATGTTAGAATATGTGGTGATGACATGTGTCCACATGATCCCATATTTTAAGTGGTGAATATTAAATCTTAGTTATTTTTCAATGAGTAGAAATTACTTTTCTTAAATAAAAAGAATGAAGCTAGTTAATAAAACTTGTGATGCTTGTGATGATAATAGATCATCAAATGCGTGCCTTAGAGTGCTAAGTAGACTATTTAAGTATTGTTTGGTGATTGTGTACTCCGTATGAATTTATAGACGATAGTACCGACCAAGCTTTCGAGGAGGAGGAGTTCTATCAAGAGGAGGAAGAAAACTTCAACCACTTCACCAACCAAGGCAAGCTATTATCGGCAAGCTAACACTTGCAAGTATTATACTAGCAAGCCACCATTAACAATACAAGAAAATCCTTGCAATCTAGATAACCCAAGCAAAGATGCTTAGGACATGCTTTAGTTATACCACTTTGACTATTACTACCCCAAGTATTATTGTCCAAGTTTTACTTCCTTTACTTTACCAAAGTCCTTTACTTGTTTTGAAGGTAGAATAAAGAGTATAGAACTTGACCTATTTAGATAACTTTAGATGTCAATCCATGGCATGAGATTGATCCCATGTTTCCACCTTAGTGAACACTCTTAACTTAGTAGTTTAGAGTTAGATAAAAACTTGAGTCACTTTAGATGGGAACACTTGGTGAAAATGAATTGAGAAAACCTTGGAATGATGAGTCATTCTATTGAGATGTTTTGACATGTGTTGAGAAACACAAATGGTTTATGATGATAAAAATGTTGAGGCACGAGCCTTAGCCCTTTTATAAAAACTGATGGTTGGATTCGGATGCGATACCATTCCAAATTTACCGTACAACCACAATACCTGAATTCGGTAAGGCTTAGCCGGAAGTTTATATGCATTAGTATTAGTTCCCTCGTGGGAGAGGTTTGAGCTGAGGCTACCTCTCAATGTTGTCCACCTATGCAGTGCCCAAGATGACAGATGGTCATGGTTGGAAGTCCATGCTCACAGGAGAGGTGCTTATACTAGGGTGTGTAAAGGAAAGGTTATGTTTGATTATCTGCATACTAAGTATGATGATTCAGGGTTATCCCTGATAGATGTATCGAATCTTGTGGTGAAAGTGTACCACCTCTGTAGAGTGTCAAACTATTCGAATAGCCGCATCAGTGGTTATGGACAGTTGGAATGGCCATACTGTTTCGTTGTCAGATGTTTTCAAAATAACTTATGAAATGAATGGTGAATCTTGACTTGCCCACAACAGGGTTGTGTTTATGTCACTAGCTTGCTAACTTAAGTGATTCTAGAATTTTATTTTATATTTCTTTGCTTCAGAACTCAGCTTAGGTTTCAAACTTAACCTTATAGTTAAACTTAGAGTTAGTACTTTACTTTAGAACTATACTACTTGTTAGTAGTAGTTTGCGAGTACTTAAAGAGTACTCATGGCTTTTGTCCTTGGCTATTCTCATGACCAGACTATGAAGGAGACTACCAAGATGATGGCCAGCAGGACGGCTATGATAACTAGGACTATCTGCCTTCGTCAGCATTGCCTGTGCCCCTGAAGATGGACCCCACCGCTACGCTTATCTTTTATTCCGCTGCTTGTTGTATTAAGACTGGATCATGAGATCCTTATTTGTGTAAGACCTTATGTATGGTTTGTAATGAATGATGTACTGTGATATCCAATCTGTTATGTCTCGCAAAAATGGTAATCCTGGGATTGCGATGAATGACATAACAGGCATCTGGTATTACAAATCCGGGTGTTGACACAAGTTCTACCAGCTGGGAAATCAAGGTCACCTGATCTTTGAGAGGGATCTAGATGCACTTGTAGAGTACCTTGAGCGCCCGCAGCCGGAATTCTTCGGTGCCCAACTCAATGATCAGCAAGGAGGAGAGCTATCGTGGCTGAGAATTGCAGATCTCTGAGGCAAAATGGAAGCACCCACTTCGGAGAAGATCCAATTCAGTGTTCAGGAGAATAACTGGCTAGATGGATTAGCCAGGGCTATGCAAGAATCTCTTGCCCATCTGTGTGGACAAAACATCAACCAGATCCAGGGAACTCGCTTTGCTCACTATGCAAGGTGTGATTCTATGGGAATGCCCTTGGAGATGCAAGGACACTAGGAGTGGAAGCATCAAGTGGATAATCTTGACTTCATGTTGTATGATAGACAACAAGAGTTGGACAACGCCCGTGCCTACGCCAATCACAACCATGCCATTGCAGTCAAGAAGGACCATACCCTCGCCATCCACGCCAGGGAGTGCCAATCACTTAGTCGTTAATGTGACAAGAAGGATCGCATCATCGATCGTATTTGCAAGAAGGTAGCCACTCTCGAGAAGACCATCCATGAACAAGAGATCCAGCTTGAAGCAAAGGAGGAGGAAGGGGAAGATATTCGTGGAGATCTCTACTCTTACCTCAGTGATGATGATGGCTACCTGGAAGACGATGCCATGGAGTTCCACACTGATGATGATGATTAGATGCACTTGAGCACTACCGTAGGAATGAGTTGTACCCGGTCCCACTATATCGTAGTTTTACAGAATGGTTCTTAAAACCATCTATTTTCTATTTGTGTTGTAGTGTGTGTTTGTATTGTGTGCTTAGAATGAATGAATGAATGAGAGGAAGGTGTTAGTTTACAAAACCTAAGTCAAACTCAAAGTTTAAAGTTTTTGAAACAAAACCATGAACCTTAGAGATTTCCCTCTTATCTCACTATCTATCTCAATCTTCAGATGACTCGTGGAAATCCCGGAGGAAGCAGTTCATCTCAGGACCCAATGCTGCAGATTCTGCAAATGCTAGTTTCTGACCGTGAAGCTAGTACAGACGAACGTCAAGCCAACCTAGCCACTCTTCAACAGATAGCTGAGATGGCCCACAATAATCAAGGTCACAGAAACCAGGATAACCATGGATCCAAGCTCAAGAACTTTCAGAATACTAACCCACCTGTCTTTTGTAAGTCTGAAGAGCCCTTAGATGCTGATGACTGGCTGTAAACCATGGAGAACAACTTAGAGGTTGCAGGAGTTCAGGCCAATGAAGAAGTACCGTTTGCCACCCATTATCAGGCAGGTGATGCAAGAGCCTGGTGGAATAGCATCCGTCCCATGAACGGAGGTTAGATGATGACTTGGGATGAGTTCAAAATCAAGTTCAGCCGGACTCATGTGCCCTGGGTAGTATTAAGAGGATGAGGGATGAGTTTAGAGAATTGAAACAAGGAAGGATGACTGTGGTGGAATACCGTGACAAATTTCTGTCACTAGCTAGATATGCCCCTGATGAGATTGACACAGAAGCAAAGAAGAAAGAGAGATTCCTGAACGGACTACATGATGAGATGCAAACCGTGCTAGTCAACATTCCTTTTGATGATATTGAAGCTTTAGTGGACTCTGCCATTCAGATGGAAGGAAAGATCAACCAGGACAATGACAATCGCAAGCTCATGATGATGCACCAGCCTGGACCCCACAATACCCAGAAGTATCGCCCCAACCCGTCTGCAGGATATGCCCCAAGAAACAACATACCCCCTATGTCCCGTCCAAACTATCCCAACCATGGAGGAGAAACCCAAGGTCTGGAGGAAACCATAACAATAACCCCGGCAACTCCAATAACTTCAACCATGCACTGCCCAAGTCCAACAACAACAACAACAACAACAATACTACCCCAAGGACTGGAAGCAATGCTGTGCCTATCGCAGGAAAAGACAAGTCCCAGATTACTTGCTTTCAATGCAGAGTCAAGGGTCACTACTCCAACGAGTCCCCCAAGAAGCTTGCAGCAGAGACCAATGTGAATGCACCCGCTCAGCAGCAACGCCATGTTCAGCCTGGAAGGAGATTTGCCCCAGGGAATTCGCTCAACCGCAATGGCCGTCTGTTCCACATGAATGCTGAAGAAGCTCAGGAAGCGCCATATGTCGTGTTAGGTATGTTTTCTGTTAACTCAGTACTCGCAAGAGTGTTGTTTGATTCTGGAGCATCGCACTCGTTTGTTATAGAAGAATTTGCAAGAACTAGTAAGATTCAACCAACAAAGTTGAAGCATGTTATGATAGTTCAATTACCTGGTTCAACCACCAAAGCTAGTAAAATTTGCAAGGCTGTACCTATCAGAATCTATGGAATAGATATTTATGCTAATCTAATAGTACTTGGAACCAAAGGTTTGGAAGTAGTACTAGGAATGGATTGGATGTCGAAACACAAAGGATTAATCGACTATGCCAAGAAAGCCATAACCATGACCAGTAGCACTGGAGTATTAGTAGAGCATGTATCTGAGACATTGCCCTGTCAATTCAAATGCAACAAGAGTCTAGACCAACCAACCCTAGACCAAGTCAGAGTAGTCTGTGAATACCTCGACATGTTCCCAGATGAATTGCCCGGTATGCCCCTAGATCGGGATATCGAGTTCATCATTGAACTAGTTCCTAGAACTGGACACATAGCTCAGAGACCTTATAGTATGAACCCATCGGAATTAGTGGAGATGAAGAAGCAACTTGATGGTATGCTGGAGAAAGGTTTGATTCAACCAAGTGCGTCGCCATGGAGATCGCCTGTTTTGTTTGTGGATAAGAAAGATGGAGGTAACCATTTGTGCATGGATTACCGAAAGCTGAATGATGTCACCATCAAGAACATGTACCCACTATCGAAGATAGAGGATATGTTTGACCAGTTGACTGGTGCCAGAGTGTTTTCTAAGATTAATCTTAGAACTAGTTATCATCAACTCAAGATTTGTGCAACGGATATTCCAAAGACCGCCTTTACCACCAGATATGGATTGTATAAGTACACTGTCATGTCTTTTGGATTAACCAATGCCCCCGCTTATTTCATGAATCTCATGAATAAGATTTTTATGAACTTCCTGGATAAGTTTGTTATTTTGTTTATTGACGATATTCTGATCTATTCCAAGTTAGAAGAAGACCATGAGCTACACCTAAGAACCATCCTTGAAACCCTTAGAGAACATCAGTTGTATGCCAAGTTTAGCAAATGTGAGTTCTGGTTGAAGGAAGTAGGATTCCTAGGTCATATTGTGTCGGCAGGAGGAGTCACTGTTGATCCCGCCAAGATTAAACATGTTGAAGAATGGAAAGCCCCAACCACTCAAACCCAAGTCCGTGCATTTCTTGGATTAGCGGGATATTACCACAAGTTTGTTGAAGGATTTTTGAGCATCACAAGACCGCTGACCCAATTGTTGAAGAAAGATAAGAAGTTTGAATGGACGGACAAATGTGAAGCAAGTTTTCAAGAGCTCAAGAAGGAATTGATTTGAGCCCAATCTTGATTATGCCATATATCAAGAAGCTTTTTGATGTATATTGTGATGCATCCAAGATTGGTCTCGGATGTGTGTTGATGCAAGAAGGCAAAGTCATATCATATCTGTCCCGACAACCAAAGCAGCATGAGCAAAACTACCCTACCCATGACTTAGAATTGGCAGCTGTAGTTTTAGCTTTGAAGACATGGCATCATTACCTTATGGGTAACCTCTATGAGATTTATTCGGATCACAAGAGTCTGAAGTATATTTTCACCTAGAAGGAGCTGAATATGAGGCAAAGGAGATGGATAGAGTTAATCAAGGATTATGATCTTAACATTCACTATCACCCCGACAAAGCCAATGTGGTAGCGGATGCTCTTAGAAGATTGCCGTGTAGATTAAACACCATGATAAAAGAAGCCCAGCCAAGTTTGCATGAAGAGTTGGAGCAGTTTAGAACGGAGCTAGTTAGCAAAGGATTTTTAACTAGCATAGAACTTCAACCTACTTTGATCAGTCAGATCAAGGAAGTGCATAAAGGACATGCAAGTATTGACAGAATCAAGCGTCGTATCGGTACAATGAAGGTACCCGGATTTATCGAAGATGAATAAGGAGTTTTGTGGTACAAAGGACATATCTGTGTGCCAGCAGATTCCGATTTGAAACAAGTAATTATGCAAGAAGCTCACGATAATCTTTATTCTATCCATCCTAGAGGAACAAAGATGTATTAGGATTTGAAGGAGCAATTTTGGTGGCACAAGATGAAGAGAGAAATCGGAAGCTACATAGCCAAGTGCGATATCTATCAAAGAGTCAAAGCGGAACATCAAAGACCCGCCGGACTTTTGCAACCATTGCAGATTCCGGAATGGAAATGGGATTCCATCAGAATGGATTTTATCACCGGTTTGCCTACATCTAGTAGGGGAAATGACTCTATTTGGGTCATAGTGGATAGACTGTTCAAGGTACCCCATTTTATACCTGTCAAGACCACCTACCAGAGTTCGAAGCTAGTAGAGCTATACATTGCTAGAATCGTCAATTTGCATGGAACCCCTAAGACCATAGTATCGGATCGAGGAACCCAGTTTACCTCAAGATTTTGGCAAAAAGTCCAAGAAGGATTAGGAACCAAGCTGAACTTCAGCATAGCATATCACCCGCAAACCGATGGACAAACTGAAAGAGTCAACCAAATGTTAGAAGATATGTTGAGAGCTTGTGTGTTAGAATATGGATCAAAATGAGAAGATTGTCTTCCTTTCGTAGAATTCTCATACAACAATAGTTATCAAGCCAGTTTGCAAATGTCCCCATTTTAATTTCTGTATGGAAGGAAGTGTCGTACCCCCCTAAATTGGTCGCAAGTAGGAGAGAGTCGAATTTTTGGACCCGACATCCTACGAGAAGCCGAAGAGAAGGTTCACAAAGTCCATGAACACCTCAAGACCGCCCAATCCAGACAGAAGAGTTATGCGGACAAGAGACGTCGAGACCTGACCTTCAATGTCGGAGATTTTGTGTATCTCAAAGTATCACCCTTGAAAGGAATGCAATGTTTTCAACTGAAAGGGAAGTTAGCCCCCAGATATATTGGACCCTTCAAGATTTTGAATCGCCGAGGAGAAGTATCATATCAACTGGAACTGCCGATGGAGATGTCATCCATACATAATGTGTTCCATATCTCATTACTTTGCAAATGCCTAGAAGTTCTGGAGAAGACCGAAGTGTTCAAGAACATAGATCACCGAGCAATAGATATCAACAAGGATCTGACATATCGTGAAGTACCCATTCATATTTTGGAAGAAGCCTTCAGAACCACCAGGACCCGGAATATCAAGTTTCTCAAGATCCGGTGGAGCAACCATATTGAAGAAGAAGCTACTTGGGAGCGAGAATATTACATTAGGACTGAGTATCCAAATCTCTTTAGTTTCTAGTTTTTCTTAAATCTTGGGACGAGATTTTCTTTAAGGAGGGAATGTTTGTAACACGCCAAAAATACTAATCAAGATTATCAAGTTCTAAGTACCGAAGTTTAGGGTTAACAAAAACTTTTATTATTAAATTTAATATGAGTGTATGTGTGAATTGCATTAGTGTATGAATGAGTGCAATTGCCATGTTTGATTGCTAAAAATGATAAAGAATGGTTTAAAGTTGAATACTACATCATCTAGGCCAATTACAAACAAATTCAAAAGAAAAAGAAATCAAATGGTCATTTTGACCAAAGTTAACCACTAGCCCACTCTGGGTGTCTCTAGTAAAAGATTTCTAATAGAAACTTTCCAAATTCTTTTCACCCCTTGCTAGACCAAGTAAAAGTGAACCCAAGCCCACTTTACAAACCAACAGAAACAAATTCCAAATCTATTTAAAGGACAATTCAAAATTGAATCAAGTTCATATGCTAAGATCACCACTTTTCGAAAACCACTCAAATCAATTCCACTTGACTTTTCCTAGCAACCATAGACACTCAAGCATGTGACAAACACACTCACCAAATTTCATTCAAAAATTCAAAACTTATTTTCATGCGGCCATTTGGTTGAACACATTGCAGACACAGATAAACCACTGCCTAACTTACATTCTTTTGAGCAGTGATCACTCACCCCTTTGTCCCCTCTACACTCCACTCACTCACCCCAAAGCCCAGCAAGTGCAAGACACACTCCCTTCTTTGCTGTTGTGCCAGTGCCACGCTGTCCGACGCTCACCACGTCGGTCGACCATGGACAGCTCGCAGCACGTAGCGCCGCCCTCTCCCACGATGACCAAGAGACAGGCGATCGTCCACCGCCACCCTCTATCCACCCTCGACCGCAGGAAGGCCGTGGACCACCTGAGAAACGTCGCGCCCATTTCTCTGCTGCCATGCCGAGAGCGCGCCAGAGCGCCGCAGCCGACACACGCACACACGCCGCCCCTTGCCCTTGTCGTGCGTGCCTGCACTCGCCATGACCCTAGCTACCTCCCTGACATGCCCATTCGCCGTTGCGCGACCCGTAGCCCCTGTACGCCGTCTCCAACACCGCCGCTCCCACGCGGAGTACCGACCAGTCCCGACCATTCTAGACCGCCCCGTGCTGCGCCATTAAGCATGCGACGACCGCCAGGAAGCACCATGTCGAACCCTACCCGCAACCATGCCTATAGCCCCCTGTATCACCGTCAACTACGAGCCCGAGCCACCCCGCTCTGTCCCCATCGCCGTTGTATAGATAGAGGCCACCCCAACCTCTATTCTCCACACCATCTCACTCCCCACTCCTCACATAACCTCCCATACCTCTCCCCGGAGCAAGGAGAGCACCACATCACCGGAATTTGGCCGGAGTCCGCCGCTGCAGAGGAGAAGAGGAGAAGAGGAGCCGTTGATTGGAGCCACCCTAGGAGCCGCCGTGACCACCATTCGAACCGCCGTCGTCTACAACGTTGTTCACCCCCACCGCTGACCCTAGCTGGAGCCCAGGCGAGTCCCCACGTACCCCCACCATTGCTGTTAGGGTTCAGCCTCGCCGAAGCCGTTCGATGTAGAAGATGAACCTCAGCCGTTAGATCCTAGTCTAATCGCACAACCTAGATTGAAAGATATCGTTTCGGGTTAAATGATCCACCGACTAGTGGGACCCCCTATCAGCAGCCCACTGCGCCTGCGCAGTGCAGATGGGCCGACCCATTTGGTTTCCCACGCAGATCCCATCCATTCAAATAATCTTTTTCCAATTTAGTTAAAACTAGATTCTGTTAGTAGATTCAAAAATCAATTCAAAGAGATTTAAACCAAATTGCATGATTCCAATTTTGTTAGAAAGGTATTCAAAATATCTATCCAAGCCCGTTGGATTTAAACCATTTGAAATTATAGATCACCTATAGTAAAAATAACAAGGCAGAGACTTTTCCACTTTAAAACATTTTTTAAAAATCAACCATAAATGCTTTTGAGTTGATTCCAACTCTCAAAAATCACATTTAGCAAGATCTATCTCAATATGTAAAAATATTTAGGTTTACATGCAGTGATCTTGGACTAGTACTTAAAGAATGCTATATGGGCATTTCTAGTCACTTTAATTGTATTAAATAATAATCTTAAACTTTATAAAATACGACCACCACTTTAAATAACATTCCCAAGTATTAGAATATGTGGTGATGACTTGTGTCAACATGATCCCATATTTTAATTGGAGAATATTAAATCTTAAGTATTTTCAATGAGTTGAAATTACTTTTCTAAAATAAAATAAATAGAACTAGGCCTTTATTTCATGTGATGATTGTGATGATGCTAAATCATCTAGTGTGAGCCTTAGTGTGCTAAATAGAAGTAGTTAAGTATTGTTTGGTGATTGTGTACCTCGTATTCATGTATAAACGATAGAACCGACTCAGGATACGAGGAGGAGGAGTACTACCAAGAAGAAGAAGAGAACTTCAACCACTGCGCTACTCAAGGCAAGTTAACACTTGCAAGTCTCATACCTATGCAAGCCATCCTTGCAAGATAACCTATGCAAGATGCCTTAGGCATGCTTGGTTATGCAACTCTGATTATACCAATCCCAAGTTTTACTTGCAAGATTTATTCTTTTATTCTTACCAAAGTTCTTTACTTTTAGTTAGTACTTTGTGAGTATTGGAAAAATAGTATAGATAGCATAAAGAGTATAAAACTAGGCCTAAGTAGTTATACTTAGATGTCAGCAAAAGGCATAAAACTAGAGTTGGATAGTTACACCTGATTAGCACCCCTCATTAGTGAATACCCTCAAATTTAGTAGCTAGTGCTAAGCATAAAAGTTGATCACTTTAGATGGGAATACTTGGTGAAAATGATTATGAAAACCTTGGAATGAGGATTCATTTTATTGAAATGTTTTGACATGTGTTATGGACACAAAATGATTTGATGAAGAAACTTGTTGAGGCATGAGCCTTAGCCCTTTATAAAAAGTCATGGTTGGGTTCGGATGCGATACTATTCCAATTTTACCGTACAACCACAATACCCGAATTGGGTAGGGCTTAACTGGAAGTTTATGTGCCTTAGTATGGGTTCCCTCGCGAAGAGGTTGAGCTGAGGCTACCTCGTGAGTGTGAATGTCCACCTATGAAGTGCCCAGGATGGCAGATGGCCATGGCTGGGAGGCCAAGCTCATAGGGGAGGTGCCTATACTAGAGTGTGTAATTGAAAGGTTAGAATTGATTATCCGCATACAAAGTATGATGATTCAGGGTTATCCCTGATGGATGTATCAAATTTTGTGGTGAAAGTGTACCACCTTTGCAGAGTGTCAAACTATTTGAATAGCCGCGTCCGTGGTCATGGACAGTTGGAGTGGCCATACTGTTCCATTGTCAGATGTTTTCAAAATGACTTGTGAAGTGAACTATGACTTTGACTTGACCACAACAGGGTTGTGGATATAAAAACTAGGTTCCCACTTAGGTGATGTAGAACATTAAACTATTTTTCTTTACTTCTTAACTCAGTATGAAATAAACCTGGCTTTTTGCAAATAAACCTAGAGCTTAAGATTCCCACTAGAACTACCTTACTTGTCAGTGATAGTTTGCGAGTACTTAAAGAGTACTCATGGCTTTGTCCCTGGCTATTCCCGTGGCCAGACTATGAGGAGGACTACCAGGAAGATGGACAGCAGGAGGTCTATGACAACTAGGATCATCTCCCATCATCAGCATTGCCTGTGAACTTGAAGATGGGGCCCTACTACGTTTACTTTCCGCTGCTTTGATTGTATTAAGACTAGATCATGAGATCCTTTATTTGTAAAACCTTTATTATGGTTTGTAATGGATAATGTATTGTGATACCAATCTGTTATGTCTCGCAAAAATGATAATCCCGGGATTGCGATGTATGGCATAACAGGCATCTGGGATTAAAAATCCGGGTGTTGACATCCATGACACCCCAAGAAGAAGAGGAAAAGACATAACAAGTGGAGGAAGAATGGAGTAGCTACCCATCTCCTACACCCAACAAGGGTAATGAACACATTCTTATTAGTGATGATGATCTTTCATTGTCTAGGAGTCCTCTACGTGGACCAATTATTACTAATATATGGGAGGATGAAAGTGATATAATTGAGTTAGATGATCCAATATGCTCATTAGACGACTTGTCTTTATATGGTGAATCTATTCAAAATTATGAGTGACGAGGGGTAACCTCGGCAATGCCCATGATGACGGACTTGGGGTTTCATGGAAAAGAGAACGCTGGGGATTTCGTCGGATGTCAGGGAAACAATGGAATCAAAGTCACCTGAATATTGAGTAATCGCACTATTATAGGTTGTCCTCTAGATTTCGGTACCCTCGGTTGGGCTTCTCCCGTCCTATATATAATAGGCTGGGTCTGAAAGCTGTATGCGGATAGGTTTCATACACGCATAATTACAATACCAACATAATGTCGGTTCATAGTGTCTTTCCTAATACAATCAAAATCTTTGTCGGTTGCTTCCTTGGGCTGTCATCTAAAACCTTCATGGGCCGTAATCCTTTTACCCAATACGGGGTAGAGAATCATAGTTATCCGAGTAATCATACCCATGTCAGTAGCCCCCGAGACTCTACTTGAACCGTAGTTTCAGGTTGATTCTCAAAGTTTCTTTTCCTTTATTTTTATCACTTTTTGTGTTTTGTAGGGATTTGGTACAACGAGTCTGATGCTTCCGATGGATCGGGAATCAATTAATTGCTCCTGGGCAAAAACAAGGTTGTCCTACATCAAATTCAAGTCCCTAGGCTTGAATCTGGAATTTGTTACTAGCGTAATTCACTTTGGGCCACTGAGGTCTTACCGAATACTGAATTCCAGCTTCTATTTTATTGGGTACCCAACACGTCCGTCGAGATTTTTCATTGTATCAGTGATACAAATATTTTACTGGCAGAGCGCATTCTTGTTTGATTACCAGGCCACACAGGACGAATCTTGGGGTTTTACCTTCATGTTTCTGAACACATCATTCGGATTTTTGTCGTGTTTGAGCGTGATCTGAGATTTTTTGGCTTTTTCGGCAGTTCCCCTGTTGGGATAATTTACCAAATGGTTTCAATGCTTTATACTGACTCCTGATGGGAGTAATCTTTCTTTTGAGGGTACCTTTTCGAGGATACGTTGATGTAAGACTCAAAGGTACTTTCCAATCATAGATATTTTGTGTTATACACAATTGTATTTTCATCGGGTGCACACCAGCGCTCCCGATGGGAGTAGCCCCCGAGGCTATGTTTGGATGCCTGTATCTGGACATAGGCTCATAATTGTTGTTAGCTTGATGGGAAACATAGATAATAATAAAGAGCTTAAGGCACATAAAACTTATCTCTTTATACATAAGGCAAAAAAAATCGATGATACATTATTCTTTGGGCGGATGGCATATAGCCATTTGTCCTGGATATTCTGTCTCAAGAAGCCGAATTGTAACTCTTATCATACTGTAAGTAATCTTATGCATAAAAGCGTCGTACCTGTGCTACGTTCCATGGATTTGAGTAATTTACTCCTGTCTTTTTGTCTTGTAGTCGATATGCTCCTCCGAGAATAACTTCTTTGACGATGTATGGTCCTTCCCATGGTGATTCCAACTTCTTGTGGCCATCTTGCTTGAGGCGAAGAACTAGGACCCCTACTGTGAAGGACCTAGGCCCAATCTTTTGCTGTGGTAATTGCGCAAGTTTTGCTGGTACATAGTTGCTCTTTGTAGGGCTTCATCGCGAGCTTCATCAAGTGCATCCACATCATCTTCAAGTTCTTCTCTTGATTCCTCTTCATCATATGCAGCTATTCTTGGGGATTCGTCTGACACCTCAACAGGAAGCACGGCTTCTGCACCGTGGACCAGAAAGAAAGGTGTCTCTTGTGTTGAATTATTTGGAGTCGTACATAAACTCCATAACATAGATGTCAATTCATCAACTCATGCTCCTTTTGCTCTGTCAAGTGGTGCTAGTAGTCTTTTCTTGAGTCCAGCAGTAACTAGTACATTGCCTTTTTCTACTTGTCCATTTGTTTGCGGGTGAGCTACCGAAGCGTAGCTTACTTTGATGCCCATCTCCTGGCAGTACTCCTTGAACTCATTGGAAGTGAAGTTGGTCTCATTGTCTGTGATGATGCTGTTTGGTACGCCAAACCGAAATACTATGGATTTAATAAAATTCATAGCCGAAGTTCCGTCTTGGGTGGTGACAGGCATTGCTTCAATCCATTTAGTAAATTTTTTGACTGCTACTAGAAGAAAGACATGTCCTCCTGGCGATGATTTGTGAAGTTTTCCCACCATATCGAGTCCACACTAAGCAAAAGGCCAAGCCAAAGGTATAGGATTTAACTCGGAGGCAGGTGCTCCAGGATTTGTTGCGAATCATTCACATGCCTCACATGTTCTGAAAATGTATTTTGCATCTTGAACTGCAGTGAGCCAGTAAAATCCTACCCTGAATGCTTTTGTAGCAATTTCTCAGCTACTAGCATGGTGACCACAAAATCCTTCGTGTATATCTTTGAGTAGGATTTTTCCTTCTTTGGGTGCTACGCAACGCTGCAACACGCATGAAATACCTCTCTTATATAGCTCTCCTTTGATTATTATGAAAGCCTTTGATCTTCGGGTGATTCACCGGGCTTCTATCACATCTTTGGGTAGCTCTCCCGTAGTCATATATGCTATATACGCCTACATCCAGGTAGGCTCAATTAGCATGACCTCTCCAATTTCTTGTTCTTATTCTTCTTCGATGGCCACTTCTATGTTCTTGGCTTCTGATGGAGCCCCTGAGTCTTTTTGCGGATGTTTCTTTTTCCTTGTTTTTGGTGCTACAGCCTTGGAGACTCTTTTTTCTTTGATCGATCGCTCCATTATTTCTTCCCAAAAAACTCCAGGCGGTATTGGTAAGCACAAGGATCGGATGTTTGCTAGATTGTCGGCTTCTTCATTGCTTTCTCTCCCTATATGTGATACTTCACACCCATCAAATTGAGCTTCCATAACACCATATAGATCGCGATAAGCAACCATATTTTCACTGACGGCGTCGCACTTGTTCATTGCTTGCTATGCCACAAGATTGGAGTCTCCAAAGATTTTGAGGCGAGTTGCACCGCAAGCTTTGGCCATTCTCATGCCGTGCAACAAGGCCTCGTATTCTTCTTCGTTATTGGATGCGTTTGCGAAGCTCATCTGACGTGTATAGTGCATTTTGTCGCCTTGGGGTGATATTAGTATGACTCCTGCTCCTGCTCCTTACATTCTTTTTGATCCATCAAAGTACATTGTACAGGCACTAGAAATGTCTGGTGGACCCGCACATTGCAACTCTGTCCACTCTATGATGAAATCTGGTAGAACTTCTGACTTGATTGCTTTGCGCTTCTCATACATGATATCCCGAGGGGATAATTTGATGCCCCATAGAGAGACACGTCCAGTTGCTTCTGGATTGTTGAGGATGCTTGACAAAGGCGCTTCATTGACCACTATGATTGGATGCTCCGAAAAATAATGGCGTAGTTTTCGTGCTATCATAAATACCCCGTATGCTATTTTTGGTAGTGTGGGTACCTTTGTTTGGATGGTGATAAAACCTCGCTCAGGAAGTAGACCGGCCTCTACACACCGTGGGTCTTCCCTTCTTCGGGTCGCTCCACGACCAAGACCATGCTGACCACCTGATTTGTGGCAGCGATATAAAGTAGTAAAGGCTCTTTCTATTTTGGCGACACGACGACAAGAGATGTCGAAAGTGTCCTTTTAAGATATTCAAAGGCACGCTGAGCTTCTTCTGTCCATTCGAATTTTTCTGATTTCCTCATGAGGGCGTAAAATGGCAGTGTTTTTTCTCCTAACCTTGCAATGAAACGACTGAGTGCCGCTACTCGCCCTACTAGTTGATGTATGCCATGTAGATTTGTTGGCTTCTTGATTGTTAAGATTTCTTGTATTTTCTCAGGATTAGCCTCAATTCCTCTAGCTGATACCAAATATCTAGGAGTTGTCCTGCCGGGACTCCAAAGGAGCATTTTTTCGGGTTAAGCTTGATGCTAAATTTGTCGAGATTTTTGAATGCTTCTTCGAGGTCCTTGATCAATGCAGATCCTTGGCTTGTTGTAACTATGATGTCATCGATATATACTTGCACATTTGTGCCTAACTGGCTTCCCAGACACTTCTGCATCATCTGCTGATATGTTGCTCCGGTGTTCTTGAGGCCAAAAGGCATTATTTTGTAGCAGAATACACCATAAGGTGTGATAAACACCGTTTTCTCCTGATCTTCTTCCTTCATCCTAATCTGGTGGTATCCTGAGTAAGCATCCAAGAAAGAAAGACATTCACATCCTGTAGTTGCAATGATTATTTGGTCTATCCACGACAATGGGAAGTGATCTTTTGGATAATGTTTGTTCAGTTAGTAAAGTCGGTGCACATCCGAAGTTCTGTAGTATTTTTCTTTGGAACAAATACTAGGTTTGCGACCCACTCTGATTTTGTTAGTTCCTTGATAAAGTTGGCATCAATGAGGCGATGGAGCTCCTTTCCAATGGCTTTGCGCTTTGGTTCTGCGAAGCGACGAAGCGGTTGCTTTTACTCGCTTCACCTTTGGATCCAAATTTAATGCTTTCTCAGCGAGTTCCCTAGGAATCCCCGGCATGTCAGAAGGTAGCCATGTGAAGATCTCCCAGTGCTCACAGAGGAACTCGATGAGCACGCTTTCCTATGTGGGATCAAGGTTGGAAGCCACAAATGTTGTTTTCATCGGGTTGATGGGGTGGATATGTACTTCTTTTGTGTCCTTTGTCGTGTCAAAAGCCTGATCGGGATTGATACGTGCTACTTCCAGTGGTTGTGTGTTTGCTAAAGTTTTGAGTTGTTCAAACTCTGTTGCCATCCCAAGGATTCAGAAATTTTGTTGAACTCCCGATCGCAATTGTCAGCACATGTGAAGCTTCCTTTTACCGTGATAATTCCCTTAGCTGCTGGCATTTTCATAACTAAGTATGCATAATGCGGTGCTACCATAAACCGTGCGAAGGCTGGTCGTCCCAGGATTGCATGATATTGTGATGGCCAGTCCATGACTTCGAATTCGAGTTTTTCTCGCCTGAAATTTACTTTGGAACAAAAAACAACGTCAAGAAATACATTGCCTAAAGGGATTTCGGCTTTACCTAGTACTATTCCGTGGAAAGATGTTTCGGTTGGCGCGAGATTGTACAGGGGGCAGCCCATTGTTCTCAGTTTTTTTGCGTAGATCAGATTTATGCTACTTCCTGCGTCCATGAAGACCTTGCTCATATCGAACCCGCCAATTTGTGCTTCGACTATCAAAGCTGAGTGACCCGGTCCTGGGATCCAAAGCGGGTGATCGGCTCTGCTGAATGTGATTTCTTGCTCTAACCAGTGGAGATATTCGGGTGTGGTTGATGTTGTTGTTTCTGCCATATTGATTTGTCTTGTGATGAGCTTTTGGAATCTGCTGGATGGACGCCCTTTCTGAATCATAAACATTTCTCCTTTTGACCTAGGGTACTCGTTGTTTTGATCATTGGTGTTTTGTGGCGGCGCCGCTGATGGTGGTGGTGGCGCACCGATGGCTAGTGTACCAGGCATGGATGCGTATCCTCCTGCATCTTTAGGAACATTCGGCAGTCTTTCATGAGGTGGTTGAATTGTCGTCTGCCTACTGAGTCAACATAAAAATGCATATTATAGGGTCCTTCCAGCATTTGCATTGTGGACATAGGTGGGTCTCGTGCTCTTGGCTGATACCGCTGTGCGGACTGGCTTCCTCTGACATCGTCCCTGTTCTAGCGGTATCCGCCGTTGTGGTCGTTGCTTCTGTTGTTACCTTCATCCGAAAAACCTGTTGCGACGTAACTTGGCCCTGTGTTTCCATCGTTGTTCCTTCTTCTTCTATCATTGCCGCGCTTATCCTTGTCTTCTTCGGGTGATCGCGCGCTCTTATTATGCAGCGTGTCCTCCCCATCAGCCCAGTGATTTGCTATTTCCATTAGCTGTGAGATTGTTTTGGGTTTAACCCGTCCCAGTTCTTCTATGAATTCTCGGCGACGGAGGCTGTCAATGTCCCTTTCGTCGCATATGGACTCAGCTGATTTTTTGATGACATTACATTGCTGGATGAATGCTCTTATTGATTCCCCAGATTTTTGTTTGCACGCTACCAACTGCTCCAAGGATGATGGTCGTTTAAACGTGGATTGGAAATGCCGGATGAACTTATCTTCCAAGTCATTCCAACTACCGATGGAATCTTTGGGTAACTGCCTAAGCCATGATCTTGCGGCGCCGGTGAGATGTAGTTGTAGGCTTTGCATTGCGGTAGTTGTGGAGCCGCCCTATAATTTGACAATGGCCAAATAATCTGCTAACCAAGCTTTGGGTTCCTGGATCCCATCGTACTTGTGGCGGTCGTGTGGAAGTTTGAAATCCTTGGGTACTAAGGTCTTGTGAATCCGTTGTGTGAAACAGCTGGCCCCACATAACTCGTGACCATCTTCGTCGTATCCATCATGATATCGTTGGCTGCGGTTTTCCTCTCTTGATCCATCGCTCATGTGTTGTGTGTGGTCGTTTCTTGTGTTACTTCGTGGCTCGGGTCCTACGAGATGCGCCTAGTGTGGCGATCGAGATCGTTGGGTGTGTCCCACTTGCCGAGGACTGCTGTGATGGCATGGGGATCTATCAGGTTGTCGCGTGATTCCTTGCTCTGCTTCTGCGAGAGAGGCTCCCACCATGCCAAGGTTCACCAGGGCGGAGGAGTGGAGAGCCGCACGCGGATCATTGGTTGCGGGCTGAGTGGTGATTAGATATGTTTGTGTGGCCATAGTGGCTGTCTGAGCTGTTTTTGCCTTGATGTTTCCTGCTTGGTCAATCGACATGAATGATAGGTCCAGATCTCGGATGATTCCACTTCTTTCTACTTCAGGGATATGCTGCAGTCGAGATGTTGCCCTTCTTGGTGGTGCTGCTCCTGTTACACTCCTTGATCCTCGAGTAGAGCTTAACTGTGCCCATCATAAGCTGGATTCGTCGGCTTATCTCTTTCTTTCGTCAAGTTGCCTCTGCATCCGAAGTAGGTTTCTCTTCTTGTGGTGGAGCAGATATTGGTATGCTAATAAATCCTCATGTGAAGCATCCACTATCATCGGGACTGGTCCCGAAATTACCTCCCTTGCTTTTTGCCATGCCGATGCTGGTAGCCGAAGTCCTTGTCTCTCTCTTGCGTGCAGTCCTCCGCCTCTTCCTTGGACTATGCGATTATCTACTGTTTCTCCTTCGTTTCCGTGGTCTCCATCATTGTCGTGGTTTCCTGCATTGTCATCTGATAAAATGCCATAGGGGTTGAGGATAGGATTACCGTTTTCGTCCCGTGGTGTTGAGGTATCCCCGTTGATCATGCACACTTGGTGGCGTGTTATGCATGGCATAATGGCGTCATATTCTGCTTCTAAGGATGTGCTGATGGTATTCCAAGATCTTAGTTCTGGATAGATCTTCACCATACTTTCTTCTAAGTCGACGTTTTCGCTGCTTTCTTCGGGTTCTGAGTTTGTCGGGTTTGCTTTGCGTGATGGGGCGATACATTGCAAATGTATCTATAATTTTTGATGTTCCATGCTTGGTTTTATCTACTTTCTTGTGTTTTGTTCCAACTTTGGAGTACTATTCATATGATTTCTTGGACTAACCTATTAACAAGATGCCACAGTGCTAGTTGCCTGTTTTCTGTTGTTTTTGGTTCCAGGAAAGTCAGAAAATGAATATTCTTGGAATTAGACCGGACAAAAGCCAAAGTTGTTATTTTCCCGGAAGACTCACAGAGACAGAAGGAGAGTCGGAGAGGGGCCACAGGGTAGCCACACCCCCCTTGGCGTGGGCAACCCTAGGCCACGCCAGGGCATGGTGTGGGCCCCCTGGCCGCCCACCGACCTTGCCTCTTCGCCTATAAGAAGCCTCCCGATACATAAACCCTAAAACGTCAAGCCTCCAACCATGAAAAGTTCCGCAACGCCGCCGCCACCGAAGGGGAGATTCGGAGGACAGAAAGTCTCTGTTCCGGCACCCTCCCGGGACGAGGAAGTGCTCCCAGAGACATCTCCATCGATCTCCACTACCATCTCCATTGCCATTGCTGATTCCCATGATGAGGAGGGAGTAGTTCTCTCTCGAGGCTAAGGGTTCTACCGGTAGCTATGTGTTCATCTCTCTCTCTCTATGCATGATCTTATTGAGATCATGATCTTGTAATCTATAGATCTACCTTGCTACTCAAGTGCTTTAATAGATCTCTGCTCTCCCCATGTGTGTGAAAGTGACAGCGTGCACATCATGGTGGCACTTAGGCTAGAGATTACAAATACTTGTTATGAGTATATTTGCAGTTGGATGTCTTTATGAAATTGTGGTGTTTGTTTGAACCATCTAGTGCTCAAGGTGACAGTGTGGGGTTATCTAGATACGGAAAGCGAACTTTGAGGTGTGCTGTTATAGCCACACCATGGATTAGAGTGCCCAACCGGAGAGTAGTTCAGCGTAGTATCATAAAGAAGAATATATTTATATGAGAATGTTCACTAGTGAATGTATGATCCCTAGGCCTTGTTTCTAAGCACTGAAACACCATTTTCTATTAGATCTATTACATGTTTGCTTGCTTCTATCTTGATTTCAGTTTTACTTTAGTCTTTTCCACGCCGTCAAGCTATTTTCTATCACCGTTACCACTTATAATTATCCATACCACTTGTATTTCACTATCTCTTCGCCGAACTAGTGCATCTATACACCTGACAAGTGTATTGGGTGTGTTGGGGACACAAGAGACTTCTTGTATCTTGATTGCAGGGTTGCTTGAGAGGGGATACCTTTTACCACTTCCTCCCTGAGTTCGTTAAACCTTGGGTGATCCACTTAAGGGAAAACTTGCTGCTGCTCTACAAACCTCTGCACTTGGAGGCCCAACAACTATCTACAAGAATAGAACTGCGTAGACATCAAGCTATTTTCTGGCGCCGTTGTCGGGGAGGTATGGTAAAAGGTATTCACACCGGAGGATTAAAGAAGAAGAACCTCCCACGACAAACGCCTATTTTCTAGTGCCATTGCCGGGGAGGTAAGGTAAAAGGTACTCACATCCTCCGGTGTGAGTGCTCGAAGTTATTTCCTTTAGATTCTGCAATTTTGTCTTTTTGTTTCTTGTTTTCACTAGTTAGGCTTAATGGAAAACAACAATAAAATTAGAGAGCTTTATAGTATTTATCTTGAGTTAGGACATGAAGTGTTTGAAGAGAAAATTAAAAAACCTATGGAACTTTATTTGCATGCTAATAGCAATGTTGTTAGTATGAATTCTTTGGACACCATTATTGCTAATGCTATGGAAAAGTCTAAGCTTGGGGAAGCTAGTTTTTATGAAAATGATCTTTTTAGTTCCCCAACTTTGGAAGATAGCTATTCTATTGCTTATGATGATACCAAACCTCCAATATATGATGATTACAATGATAAATATGATATTTTTTCAGTCCACCTACTATTGAGGAGAAAATTAATTATGATTACAATATGCCTCCTATATTTGATGATTATGGTGATGAGAATAATAATGATAGCTATTTTGTTGAATTTGCTCCCACTACAATTAATAAGAATGACTATGTTTATGTGGAGAGTATTAATTCTTTTATGCATGTGGCTCATGATAAGAATGTTTTATGTGATAGTTATATTGTTACTTTTATTCATGATGCTACTGAAAGTTATTATGAGAGAGGGAAACATGGTTTTATGTGTCTCAACAATATTAAGTTTCCCCTCTTTATGTTGAAAATTTTGAAGTTGCACTTGTTTTGCTTTCCTATGCTTGTTGCTTTGTGCTTTCATTACTTGTTTCTTTACAAGATTACTATGCATATAAAGTGGGTTAGACTTAAATGTGTTTTGAATTTGCTTCTTGATGCTCTCTTTTACTTCAATTCATATTTTGTTATGTGAGCATCTTCTCAAACTATAAAGCCTAACTTAAAGGCATTAAAGAAAAGTACTTATTGGGAGATAACCCAAAAGTTTTAGATGAGTCTTGGAAGTTATTACTTCAGTAATAACCGCTCCTTATCCTTTTTATTTTCTTTTTGTGCCAAGAGTAACCTCTAATGAGAGAGAAGTAATGATTGGGAAAGTTGTTGTCCGAAAACAGATTTCTGTGCTTCACCGTAAAAATTCGTGTAAAATCTCTGTACGTCCTTTTGAGGCATGAAATTTTGTGATTCTGCCCTAGGTTGTTATCTAACTTTCGTTAGTTCAACACTTTTTGATTTGAGCAACAGAAGGTCTTCGAAAAAATTCGTCTTTTCCTGATGGTCTGTTTTGACAGATTTCTGCCATTTTCTGCATTTGCTTCTTGTTGGTTTCTTTTTGAGTTCTTTTGGGGAATTGAGCTTTTTGAGGGAAGTGATACAATAGCTTGTGTTTTAATGGAAGTTTTATTGGTGTTATAACTTAACCCTAAAGACCTATTATCTTGAGTGCACTAATGTTGCTAATAAAGATTGTGTGAAGGTTTGTATGAAGGAAAAATTTCAGGTGTATGGAAGGAATGAGTAATGAGATGAAGAATGGACTAAATCTCAAGCTTGGGTATGCCACGCGTGTCACCCCAAGAAATATTCAAGAAGTACAAGCGTCAAAGCTTGGGGATTCCCAAGGCATCCCCCTCTTCATCAATAAAAATCCCAGATTTCTTCCAAACGCTTCATTTTTATTGTTTCATGCACAGTTGTGTTGTTCTTGGAGCGTCTTCTTTTTCGTTTTCATTTTGGTTTTTCGTTTGCTTTGTTTGCTTAGTTTGCTGAATAAATTGGTTGGACCCCCCTCTTTCATGCATTGGTTTTCAAATAGTTTGGTTTGGTTTAGAAAAGAGTAGGAAAGTTCATGCTTAAGTGGTAAAGAGAGCTTGTTTTTTACTGTGGCCTATGCTTTGTCATGCCATGCTTGATATTGTTTTGGCTTTATGCTTAGTATTCTTTGCTGTAGAATGACTTGTTATAAACAATTGAGATTGCTTAATGTGCCTTGGATGAATCATGCGTTGTTTTAGCATATTAAAGCATAATATAGTGGTATTCTCCTTTGATGCTTTATTTGGGTTGACTTAGCGCATGCTCACACCATGTTATGACTATCTCAAGTCACCATAAGTCTTTATGATCCTTTAGTTTTCAACTTGTAGTATCACTTTATGCTTTTATCAATGATGTTTTGTCGCTCTGCATGATTATGTCCATTATTGCTCTCTTAGTTTGTTGCTCCCAGTCTTTTGCTAGCCTCCACAACCAAGTATGAGTTCCACTCATGCATCCAACTCCCTAAACCAAGTTATTCCAAAGAGTCCACCATACCTACCTACTAGCTATGCTATTCCAAGTATATTCATGTTTTTGTTTACCTTCCAAATTAAACTTGTTATGAGAAAACTAGTGATTAAAGCTCTCACGAACTTGATGGCACGCTTTACTTTTCTTGCCCTTAATAAACTTGAACCATTGTGTCGTCTATGTTGTATATGCTTGCACTTATTTGTTGGGGATTAGCAGAACCATGCTGTCATGGGGAACGCTTTCAACATTGCACAGGTACTTTGTACCTAGTTGATATCATGCTCTTTTGTCTATGGATGTCGTCGGTGTGAAATGAAAGGGGAGCTTGTAAGTCCATGGAGTTATGTATATGTGTTAGAGAAATGCCTGGGCCGCTGGTCTAATACATGCTAACATGGTGGAAACCTGTAGCGTAACCATAATGAGCTGTCTATGAAGAATTCTTATAAAAAAAGAGTCCTATATTGAGAAAAAAAAGAAAAATAAAAAAAGAGATTATGAAAAGAGGAAAGAGATAAAAAAGCACCATATTCCCATGGTAAATAAGAAGATTGCTGAGATGCTCGTTGTCTACTTGCCTTGTCATTTTGATATGGGGATTCTTCCGTATCAACGGGCAAGGGGTACCCCGTTGGTGGTTCTCTATGATACACATGTACTTACGATGACAAGAACTTACCGGTGACTAAACTTGAGTAGCATGAGGAGCGACCCTCGTATTCAAGGGACGTGAGGTTTCTAACTTATACTTTGTCAAGCATGTACACCATAGTTTGTTCACTTTAAGCTTAATCACTTCAAGATGCTTATGATAGGGGCAATGAGAGCTGAAAGCTATAAGTACCATAATTTTTGGAAGCTCTTTGTGAGACTTTAATCCCTTCTTCCTTTTATGAAGGCCTTTCTTCCACCACTATATTGAGTCTCCACCTTCTACCTTTATGCACCTACTTTGAGAGCATAGTGGACATTCTTAGTTCTATGTGCATTGTCCCAAGACTAGTTGATTGATGCATAACTTGATATTGCTTGTTTAAACTATTTGTATCTAGTCACTCTTATGAACTTTGAAGGTGTCCTATGCATTTATATTTGCTACTCTATGAGGGACAAGCTGAATACTATTATGCTATGTTTCTTTATGTGAGACAAACAAACGTCTTGCAAATCATTGTTATTCATGAATCTTTTGTTTGTGCCTTTTCATGTTGCATCTTAGTTTCTTTGTCTTATTGCTAGAACCTTGTCTTTCATGTTATGATTGAAGTAATTTGATCCCATCTTTGAATGTTTTACAAATACCTTGATCAAGTTTATGATGGTGCATGTCACCTCAAAAATTATTCTTTCTTTTTATCACTTACCTACTCGACGACGAGCAGGAGTTAAGCTTGGGGATGTTGATACATTGCAAATGTATCTATAATTTTTGATGTTCCATGCTTGGTTTTATCTACTTTTTTGTGTTTTGTTCCAACTTTGGAGTACTTTTCATATGATTTCTTGGATTAACCTATTAACAAGACGCCACAGTGCCAGTTGCCTGTTTTCTGCTGTTTTTGGTTCCAGGAAAGTCAGAAAATGAATATTCTCGGAATTGGACCGGACAAAAGCCAAAGTTGTTATTTTCCCGGAAGACTCACGGAGACAGAAGGAGAGTCAGAGAGGGGCCACAGGGTGGCCACACCCCCCTTGGCGCGGGCAACCCTAGGCCGTGCCAGGGCATGGTGTGGGCCCCCTGGCCGCCCACCGACCTTGCATCTTCGCCTATAAGAAGCCTCCCGATGCATAAACCCTAAATCGTCAAGCCTCCAACCACGAAAAGTTCCGCAACGCCGCCGCCACCGAAGGGGAGATTCGGAGGACAGAAAGTCTCTGTTCCGGCACCCTCCCGGGACGAGGAAGTGCTCCCAGAGACATCTCCGTCGATCTCCACTACCATCTCCATCGCCATTGCTGATTCCCATGATGAGGAGGGAGTAGTTCTCTCTCGAGGCTAAGGGTTCTACCGGTAGCTATGTGTTCATCTCTCTCTCTCTATGCATGATCTTATTGAGATCATGATCTTGTAATCTATAGATCTACCTTGCTACTCAAGTGCTTTAATAGATCTCTGCTCTCCCCATGTGTGTGAAAGTGACAGCGTGCACACCATGGTGGCACTTAGGCTAGAGATTACAAATACTTGTTATGAGTATATTTGCAGTTGGATGTCTTTATGAAATTGTGGTGTTTGTTTGAACCATCTAGTGCTCAAGGTGACAGTGTGGGGTTATCTAGATGCGGAAAGCGAACTTTGAGGTGTGCTGTTATAGCCTCACCATGGATTAGAGTGTCCAACCGGAGAGTAGTTCAGCGTAGTATCATAAAGAAGAATATATTTATATGAGAATGTTCACTAGTGAATGTATGATCCCTAGGCCTTGTTTCTAAGCACTGAAACACCATTTGCTATTAGATCTATTACATGTTTGCTTGCTTCTATCTTGATTTCAGTTTTACTTTAGTCTTTTCCATGCCGTCAAGCTATTTTCTATCACCGTTACCACTTATAATTATCCATACCACTTGTATTTCACTATCTCTTCGCCGAACTAGTGCATCTATACACCTGACAAGTGTATTGGGTGTGTTGGGGACACAAGAGACTTCTTGTATCTTGATTACAGGGTTGCTTGAGAGGGGATACCTTTTACCACTTCCTCCCTGAGTTCGATAAACCTTGGGTGATCCACTTAAGGGAAAACTTGCTGTTGTTCTACAAACCTCTGCACTTGGAGGCCCAACAACTATCTACAAAATAGAAGTGCGTAGACATCATGGGGTTGGCTGATTTCCTGCTACGAGGGAGAGATTACCATGAAGGCCGTCAAGATCACCCAGATCCATCTCGATTTGCCCACCTTCTTCACCTGCTTCAATCTGAGCTATGAATTCCATGGAGGATCCAACAGAAAATACTGGTACCTCCGTAGGCGTAGCTTTTTCCACCGACTGTTCTGATGTGACCAGGGCCGAAGGGTGCGATTCTTGCGGGTCGTATACTTGGAAGTGGAAATCTTTGATGATCAGATCGGATCCGCCGTTGAAATCGGTGGGTACCAATACAGGGGTGGGCGAGCGTGGATCTGCTTTCGTTGAGTTGATGCTTGGTGGAGAGCGGTCTGCCGAATCCGTGGTTCCAGCGTTCAGGTTTCCCACAGATGGCGCCAATTGACGAGGAGTAACCTCGGTAATGCCCATGATGATGGACTTGGGGTTTCGTGAAAAAGAGAACACTGGGGATTTCGTCGGATGTCAGGGAAACAATGGAATCAAAGTCGCCTGAATATTGAGTAATCGCACTATCACAAGTTGTCCTCTAGATTTTGGTACCCTCGCTTGGGCTTCTCCCATCCTATATATAATAGGCCGGGTCTCAAAGCTGTATGCAGATAGGTTTCATACACGCGTAATTACAATACCAACATAATGTCGGTTCATAGTCTCTTTCCTAATACAATCAAAATCTTTGTCGGTTGCTTCCTTGGGCTGTCATCTGAAACCTTCATGGGCCATAAGCCTTTTACCCAATACGGGGTAGAGAATCATAGTTATCCGAGTAATCATACCCATGTCAATGAGATTAAGTTTTCTTTTGATGCTTGCAACTATTATGAGAGAGGAAGAGATAAGAGCCCTCTTTATATTTCTATGTTATTTAAAATGCAAGCTAATGATCATTATATGCATTGGATACCAAAACTTTTCTGCTATTTATTCACATATAAAATGCCAATGCATAGGAAGAGAGTTAGACTTAAAAGTTAATGTCTATGTGCTTTGTGGTGTGCTCCACATGCTTTCAAAAACTATTAAATTTGAGCACACCTTGATATCCATGTAACATGTAAAAAAACTTTACCCACTTATTTCTAACAATTAGTTTAAGATTTTCACTTTTTATAAATTTTGAGAAAATAAATGAGAAAGATGATCAATGGAGAAGTTGGGGTCGACCTTGACATGTGTTGTTCATGCCAATGGAACCATTGAAAAATCTCTGTCATTAAAACTTCTCCCATTATAAAACAAAATAAAAAAGAGTGTTTATTACTACTGTAACATCACCCTTGTATCTTACTTTCTCATCTTTGTGCCAAGAATAACCTCTTTTGAGAGGTAAGATCAAACAATTGTAACTTGCTATCCAGAAACTTCCTGAGCTTCACTGTGAAAAATGTAGAAGAGGAATTTTGACCTGAAATTTCACGCCAGCAATATTCAGCTATTTACCCACATTTCATTGGTCCAAAGTTTTTTATTTTAGCAATGTAAGTGCCTCTGAAAATTCGACCTTTACAGACTGTCTAGTTTTTGACAGATTTTATTTCTATTATGCATTAATCTTGTTACCTTTGTTTTGTGTGGTTTCTTTTTTATCAAAGAGCAATACGAAACCATAGTAATAGTAGATAATTTTTATTTCATGATATATTTTGCTGTACCTATTGGGATTTAATTTATGGAGGCACTAACCACTCTAATCAAGTTTTATGATGAGTTTTGTGTGGAAAGAGTTTTCAAGTGAAAGAGTTGAGGGTGATGAATGAAGATTAAGAGGGACGAATGCTCAAGCTTTGGGGATGTTACCCCTGGGAGCACCCCACATGTATCAAAGGAATACAAGCATTCAAGATTGGGGATGTCCAAGCTACCTCATAAACTCAAACCATCTTGATATCAAGTAAGTAAGCCTAGCTATATGGTTATAAAGAAAGCGTTTTGCGGGGGACAACCCGATTATTTTTGTTTTGATTTTCTTTGTATCCTCTTGCTGTAACAAAAGACTTTAGTTTTTGTTTTAGTTCTGGAAGTTTTAATAAAGTACCAAGTTTTACCCATTTTGGATTGAAAAAGTTGAACATATATATATATATATGGAGTTGCAAATTCCTGCACGAATCTGTTTACCATATGATTTTTCATTTTTGCTCTATAACTCCAATTGAGCTCAAATTTTAACTGTAATTACAACTTTTCATCCTCTGTACCCTCGTAAATTTCAAAAAAATTGGACATGTTTAAGTAGGGTAACCAACTATTTTTTGCTACTGCTGTTTTTCTGGATAGATTCTGTCCTATTTTTTTATGCATTCTTTGAGATTTTAAGTTGAATCTTTTTGATTAATTTGAGTTTATGAGAAAGCATACAACATTATATACCTACTAGAAACTTCATATATACTTTTATTTAGGAATTTCTTGCAGCAAACATTATGCCTTTTGTGCTCACTAATGTCACCCCACAGAAAAGACATGGGAGAAAATTTTGTGTTGAAGTTTTTCCACAGGAATTAAAGGAGCTGCGCCAAGATCAATCTAAGGATGGTGAAAACAATAAGCTTGGGGATGCCCAAGGCATCCCACTGGACCAATCACACTCTCAGTTTGCACACGTCTACTTTCTGTTTTTCGAGCAACACATTACTATCGCTTAAACTTGGAGCGTTTATATCTTACTTCCTTTATTTTTATTTTTTATTTTGTTCATGTTGCCAAGACCATTATCAATATATACTTTCTGTAGAAATAAATTAAGTTGGATTCTATAACAGAGTTGGAATAGGGATGTTGAAGTTGATTCAAAAAGGATACATATAGATGCATGATTCATATGCTTTGAATGAATATCAATTTGCAAATGCATTATGTAGAGTTATCTTTTATTCATGTTTTGATGCTTGATATTAGTTTATATTATTTGATATGGACTGATTAGGAACTGTGGACTCTTATGCATGCATGTACACAGTCAACTTTCTCCCTCTTGCTAGCCCAAAAATAAATCCAACAAGTTAAAACTTGTTATCCAACTCCTTTGAACCAAGCTTTTCCAGAGTGTCCACCATACCTACCTATTGGAATAATTGCTATTCCAAGTATATTTCTCATGTTTTATTGATTTATCTATCTTCCAAATTAAAATCCGTGTGACTGTGTTTTCTATGAGAAAATTTCTTAGTAAATCTCTCACAAACTTGATGGCACACTTTTATTTATTGCACATAATAAACTTGAACCATTGTGACTAATTTATGAAGTTGTGTGCTTGACAAATTATGAGTTGGGAGTTATCATAACCATGCTTTCATGGGGCACGTTTTCAACATTGCACTTATTCATATCTAGTTGATATCATGTTCTTTTGTTATGGATGCCTATCATTGTGAAATAAATTGGAACCTTTGTAAGCTCATGGAGTTTGTATATGTGCTAGATAAACGCCTGGGCCGCTAACCCAAGCCATGCATCATTCATGGTAGAAACTTATAGCATCCCATAGTGAGAATTCTATGAAGCATCTTCAATAAAAATCCATGCCAATAGTAAATAAAAAGAATTGCTGAGATGCTCATTGTCTGTTTGTCTTATGATTTTGGTATGGGAGACCTTCCATGACATGGGGAAAGAGGTACCCCATTGGTGTTCTCGATGATACATATAAACTTTCAATGACAAGAACTTGCTTAGGATCCTAAGTTGAGTAGCATGTGGTGTAGGTACTCGTATTCAAGGGGCATGAGGCATTCAACTTATACTTTGTCAAGCATATGACTCATATTGGCCAGCACATTAACCTTAACCACTCAAGATGCTAATGATAGGGGCAATGAGGGCTCAAATCTAATGAATACCATAGTTCAAAGATAATCATAAGAGGAATATTTGGAAGCTATATGAAACTTATTCATGATTAATCTCTGTTATTATCTATCTTTCCAAAGTATCCACTTTAATATTTAGAATTTAGAAGAAAAATCTATGACCACTATAGGATGTTTTTACTTTGCTTTTGCTTTTACATTTTGCATTCATTTGGTCCATAGCTCTTTCTTCTATGTTACACTTTGTGAATTACTGTTGATCATCCTTTCATTGTATATGAGATATCACTTCATTATCTATCTTTCATATTGCTATTCCTTTTAAGAATGAATCATTTGACTTTGTGTATAAGTAGTAATCAGTTTTGATATCCAAAATAGTATTAAAGTACAAAGTCCATGTTAGTTTTATCACCTTCATACTCAAGGACGAGTATAGGTTAATCTTGGGGATGTTGATGCATGTAAAATGCATACATGAACTTTGCACTTTATTACTTGATATTCCAACATATTTGCATCATATATGGGTTATATTCATGTTTTACAATGATTATTGGGAATAATTCACACTTCCCATATTGCTTTGGAATTAACCCTGCCGAGGCAGAAAACCCTTATTTCAATGTTTTTGACTTTTAGGTACCCAAACAACGTCCAATTGACCTGAAACTTCACGGGACCCAACATTTATCAGAATGAAGAATAATGGGCCAAAGATCCACGAGAAAAGAAGACCGAGGAGGGAACGGACATAGCAGCCATGGCCCACCCCCTGGCCACGGCTGGTATGCTCTTTCCTCCCTCGAGTGTCTGATGCCATCAATTCTTTAACCAAACGACTTGTATTGACCTAAAACCTACTATATATACCCCCTTCCGGCGATCCTCGACACAGACGGATGCAAAGATAAAAACTCAGAAATAAAGAGTCGCCGGAGAAGATCGGAGGAGGGAAACACCGCCAGAATCTCCTCCGGAGGGCTCCACCCCCTCCGGCGTGTTCATCATTAGCACCTACAGCAAGATCCTCTCCCTATCCCTACTATAATCTCTTGGCAAACATGATGTGTGAAGAAATATTTTATCTTCCCTTGATCTATTGTGACTCCATGTCTTTGTTTGAGTAGTGAATTGTTATGGGAAAAGTAAAATAGTTCGTTTAATGGTTGCATTCAATGTTGTTGTCTTTTATGATTGTATTCTTGTACAATATATGAGTGCACACATATGTTGGGGAATGCATGTAAGGTTATCACCGTGATGTAATGGAGTGGGGAGGACCGTGGAGGACAGAAAACCGTGGTTCAATCCATAAAGTTACATTAGGGGGACATATATTTGGGACCCTAGAGTTTATAGCTATGGTAGGACAATTATGTCTTAATAATTGCTATGTTTGCTTACTAACATGGCCTTAGGATCCATAATAAGTGTTGTGTATGCACATTTATTTGGCTGCACCTAATTAAGGCTCTGTCCTAGAAGAAACAATAAACAACCAACGAACAAATGAAATAAAAATTGTCTAAACATTTACTCCCTTAGAGAAACTTGCTACTTGAGAAAACTTTGCACTAGTCCACTCCACTTCATTAGATCAATTTAACATGCACTAGTTTACTTGTAGTTTCCACTAAAACATACTTTATTTATTTTGTACCTAGTACCAAAACAAAACAATCTCTTAGATCCTAGCTTTGCATAAAAGGCCATATAAGAGGGTTATAGGGATTTAGAGAATATATAGTTTGCCTTCATATCTTCGTGGGTTCGACACTCAAAAACTTATCGAATTGTACTATGGTGATCCCCTGCACTTGGGGGTTATCTGGGAGTAAATAAGACACTTCAGTGTTATGCTACTTAGGACATGATATCTCTCACTTAATTTTGCTATTATAAACATCCTAGTGTTCCTTGGCAAGTTGTAGGTGCATCTTCAACCCTGGCCTATCTCCATCCATTGAAACAACCCATGATATAAAGTAACTAGAAAGGTACGATAAATGAAGGTAAAACAAACAAACAAAGTCTTGTAGACATGTACTTATTTAATTCATTTTAGCATTTTTTTCCAAGGTTCGATTAAACCTAGGTCTACAAGGGAAAAAGCTACTATACTACATTCGTGAATCTGGATCGAAGGTATCACAAACCATGGTCTGAAATCCCAAAAGCCCTTGGAATGCAACTGCCACATGGAATGGTGCACTAGTGTAACATTAGTTGCATCACCACATCCATTGGAGTGTGTGTTCTCATGTGGATCAAGGTGGTTTGGAAAATAACACATGCAATGACTCTAGAGACTCCATGTGTCAAACCATGGTCACAAAGCCCAAAAAGTCCATAGGAATGGAACTACCACATGGAATTGTGCACCAGTGTCACAAAACTTGCATCACCACATCCATTGGAGTGTGTGTTATCATGTGGATCAAGGTGGTTTGGAAATGAACACATGGAATGACTATAGAGACTGCATGTATCAAACCATGGTCAGAAACCAGTGTGACAGAAGTTGCATCAACTGATCCATTGGAGTGTGTGTGGTCATGTGGATCAAGGTCGTTTTGAAAATAACATATAGAATGAAACTAGGGGATCAAGGTGGTTTTGAAAATAACACATGGGATGACACTAAGGAATCAAGCTGGTTTGGAAAACAACACATGCAAGGACTCTAGGGACTCCATGTGTCAAACCATAGTCAGAAAGCCCAAAAAGCCCTTGGAATGCTACTGCCACATGGAATGGTGCACTAGTGTGAGAGAAGTTGAATCAACACATCCATTGGAATGTGTGTTCTCATGTGGATCAGAGTGGTTTCAAAAATAACACATGTAATGACTCTAGAGACTCCATTTTTCAAACCTTGGTCAGAAATCCCAAAAACACATAGGAATGCAACTGCCACATGGAATGGTGCACCAGTGTGATAGAAGTTTGATCACCACATCCATTGGAGTGTGTGTGTTCATGTGGATCAAGGTGTTTTGGAAAATAAATCATGCAATGACACTAGGGTATCAACGTAGTATTGAAAAGAACACATGCAACGACTCTAGGGACTCCAAGTGTCAAACCATGGCCAGAAAGCCTAAAAAGCCCATGGAATGCAACTTCCACATGGAATGGTGAGCTAGTGTGACATAAGTTGCATCACCACATCCATTGGAGTGTGTGTTCTCATGTGGATCAAGGTGGTTTTGAAAATAACACATGCAATGACTATAGAGACTCCATGTGTAAAACCATGGTAAAAAAGCCAAAAATCTCTTAGAATGCAACTACCACATGGAATGGTGCACCAGTGTGATAGAAGTTGCATCACCACATCCATTGGAGTGTGTATTCGCATGTGGACTAAGTTGGTTTGGAAAAAACACATGCAATGGCTCTAGAGACTCCATGTGTCAAACCATGGTCAAAAAGCCCAAAATCACATTGGAGTGCAACTGCCACGTCGAATGGTGCACTAGTGTGAGGGAAGTTGCATCAACACATCCATTGGAGTGTGTGTTCTCATGTGGATAAAGGTGGTTTGGAAAATAACACATGCAATGACTCTAGAGACTCCATTTTTCAAACCTTGGTCAGAAAGCCCAAAAGCACGTAGGAATGCAACGGCCACATGGAATGGTGCACCAGTGTGACAGAAGTTTCATCACCACATCCATTGGAGCGTGTGGTCATGTGATAAAGGTGTTTTGGAAAATAACATATGAAATGACACTAGGGGATCCAGGTGGTTTTGAAAAGAACACGTGCAACGACTCTAGGGAGTCCAAGTATCAAACCATGGTCAGAAAGCCCAAAAGCCCTTGGAATGCAACTTCCACATGAAATGGTGTGTTAATGTGACAGAAGTTGCAACAGTACATCCATTGGAGTGTGTGTTCTCATGTGGATCAATTTCATTTGGAAATGAACACATGCAATGACTGTAGAGACTCCATGTGTCAAACATTGGTCAGCAAGCCCACACACATAGAACTGCAACTACCACTAGGAATGGTGCATTAGTGTGACAGAAGTTGCATCACCACATCCATTGGAGTGTGTGTGGTCATGTGGATCAAGGTGGTTTTGAATATAACATATACACTGAAACTAGTGGATCAAGGTGCTTTTGAAAATAACACATGTGATGACACTAAGGGATCAAGGTGGTTTGAAAACAACACATGGAATGACTCTACAGACGCCATGTGTCAGACCATTGTCGTAAATCCTAAAAAGCCCTTTGAATGCAACTGCCACATGGAATGGTGCACTAGTGTGAGGGAAGTTGCATCAACACATCCATTGGAGTGTGTGTTCTCATGTGGATCAGGGTGGTTTGGAAAATAACACACGCAATGACTCTAGAGACTCCATTTGTCCAACCTTGGTCAGAAAGCCCAAAAACTCGTAGGAATGCAACTGCCACATGGAATGGTGCACTAGTGTGATAGAATTTTCATCACCACATCCATTGGAGTGTGTGTGTTCATGTGGATCAAGGTGTTTTGGAGAATAACACATGCAATGACACTAGGGGATCAAGGTGATTTTGAAAAGAACACATGCAACGACTCTGGGGACTCCAAGTATCAAACCATGGTCAGAAAGCCCAAAAGCCCTTGGAATGCAACTTCCACATGAAATGGTGTGCTAGTGTGATAGAAGTTGCATCACTACATCCATTGGAGTGTGTGTTATCATGTGGATAAAGGTGTTTTGGAAAAGAACGCACGTAATGACTCTAGAGGATCCATGTGTCAAGGCATGGTTAGAAATGACAAAAAATCCCTTAGAATGCAACTTGCACATGGAATGGTGAAATAGTGTGTTGGAAGTTGCACCACCACATCCATTCAATTGTATATTCTCATTTGGCCATAGTGATTTGGAAAAGAACACATGCAATGAATCTAGAGACTCCATGTGTCAAACCATGGTAAGAAAGCCCAAAAAGCCCTTGGCATGCAACTTCCACTACACTAGTGTGACAGAACTAGCATCACCACCTCCATTGGAGTGTGTGTTCTCATGTGGATCAAGGTGATTTGAAAAAGAACACATGAAATGATTCTAGAGACTCCATGTGTCAATCCATGGTAAAAAAGACCAACAAGCCCATTGGAATCCAACTGACACATGGAATGGTGCACCAGTGTGATACAAATTGCATCACCACATCCATTGGAGTGTGTGTGGTCATGTGGATCAAGGTGGTTTTGAAAAGAACACATGCAATAACTCTAGAGACTCAAGGTGGCTTGGAAAAGTACACATGTAATGACTCTAGGGACTCCATGTGTCAAACCATGGTTAAAAATCCTAAAAAGCCCTTGACATGTAATTGCCACATGGAATGGTGCACTAGTGTGATGGAAGTTGCATCACCACATCCATTGGAGTGTGTGTTATCATGTGGACCAAGGTGGTTTGGAAAATAACACATGCAATGAATCTAGAGACTCCATGTGTCAAACCATGGTCAGAAAGTCCAAAAAACCTTGGCATGCAACTGCCACATGGAATAGTGCACTATTGTGACAGAACTTGCATCACCACATCCATTAGAGTGTGTGTTCTCATGTGGATAAAGGTGATTTTAAAAAGAACACATGAAATGATTCTAGAGACTCCATGTTTCAAGACATGGTCAAAAAGCCCAACAAGCCAAAAGAAGCCCATAGGAATCCAACTACCACATGGAATGGTGCACCCGTGTGATAGAAATTGCATCACCACATCCATTGGAGTGTGTGTGGTCATGTGGATCAAGGTGGTTTTGAAAATAACACATGCAATAACTCTAGAGACTCAAGGTGGTTTGGAAAATAACACATGCAATGACTCTAGGGACTCTATGTGTCAAACCATAGTCAAAAAGCCCAAAAAGCCCTTGAAATGTAGTTGCCACATGGAATGGTGCACTAGTGTGACGAAAGTTGTATCGCCACATCCATTGGAGTGTGTTTTCTCATGTGGATCAAGGTGGTTTGGAAAATAACACATGCAATGACTCTAGAGACTCCATGTGTCAAACCATTGTCATAAAGCCCAACACATAGGGATGGAACTACCACATGGAATGGTGCACCAGTGTGTCAGAAGTTGCATCAACACATCTATTGGAGTGTGTGGTCATGTGGATCAAGGTTGTTTTGAAAATAACATATACAATGAAACTAGGGGATCAAGGTGGCTTTGAAAATAACACATGTGATGAAACTAGGGGATCACGGTGGTTTGGAAAACAACACATGCAATGACTCTAGAGCCTCAATTTGTCAAACCATGGTCAGAAAGCCCCAAAAGCCCTTGGAATGCAACTGCCACATGGAATGGTGCACTAGTGTGAGAGAAGTTGCATCAACACATCCATTGGAGTGTGTGTTCTCATGTGGATCAAGGTGGTTTGGAAAATAACACATGCAATGACTCTAGAGACTCCATTTGTCAAACCTTGGTTAGAAATCCCAAAAACACATAGGAATGCAACTGCCACATGGAATGGTGCACCTGTGTGACAGAAGTTTCATCACCACATCCATTGGAGTGTGTGTGTTCATGTGGATCAAGGTGTTTTGGAAAATAACTCATGCAGTTACACTATGGGATCAAGGTGGTTTTGAAAAGAACACATGCAACAACTCTAGGGACTCCAAGTGTAAAACCATGGTCAGAAAGCCTAAAGCCCCTGGAATGCAACTTCCACATGGAATGGTGCGCTTGTGTGACAGAAGTTTCATCACCACATTGATGGCTCAAGATATCTCAAGCTCGTTGGGAACCCTAAGAGGAAGGTATGATGAGCACAGCAGCAAGTTTCCCTCAGTTATGAAACCAAGGTTATCGAACTAGTAGGAGCAAGGAAACAACCCCAAGGTGTTACTACCAACTTGGAATCATGCACAACACAACAACAAAACTTTGCCCCAACTTACAGTGAGGTTGTCAATCTCACCGGTTTTGCTGAAAGAAAGGATTAAATGTATAGTGTGGAAGATAGTAATTGCTTGCAGAAAGTAAACAGTAAATAGTAAATAGTAGATGGTATATCAATGGTAAAAGAATGGACCGGGGTCCATAGTTCACTAGAGGTGATTCTCCTTAAGATAGATATCATGTTGGGTGAACAAATTACAGCGGGGCAATTGACAGATTTGAGAAATCATACCATGCATATACTAATCATCTTGACTCCTATGATATTTGATTGGGCATTACAACATTATACATAGACCGTAATCCAACTGCATCTATGACTAATAATCCACCTTCAGGTTATCATCCGACCCCCCTCCAGTATTAAGTTGCAAGCAACAGATAATTGCATTAAGCAAAGTGTGTCAAGTAAACAATACTGTGAAGTAAACAATACGGTTGTCCCATGGACAAAGGATTACTGTTTTATCCCTAGTAGCAACAACACATCTACAACCTTAGAGATTCCTGTCACTTCCCCAGACTACTAGAGGCATGAACCCACTATCGAGCATAAATAATCCCTCTTGGAGTTGCTAGCATCTACTTGGCCAATATAGTTACTAACAACGGAAAGCATGCAAGATCACAAATAGCATAGACAAGATAGAATCAATAATCAATCCGAAATAGCATCTCAATATCCATTGGATCCCTGTAAACATAACATGTAAGATTACAAATAGATGATCTTGATCATGAACGGAGCTCACAAGATTTAAACATGATAGCACAAAGGAGGAGAAACAACCTTCTAGATACTACATGGACCCATAGTCCAAGGATGAACTTGAAGGGGATCCGCAGCAGAAAACAAAAAAATTCCTACGTTGGAACCCCAAGAACTGCCTATGATCTATATATGTAGTAATGCGGTAACGACCAATGCGTAGAGAATACATACCCTTGTAGACCGTACGCGGTTAACGTTTCGAGAGGAACGTGGTTGAAGTAGTCATACTCGTAGCCGACCTCAAGGTCGTGAAGCTCCTTGCAAGTCACCCCTTGCTCCTTCTTCATCATGTAGCAGCTCCGGCTCACGACATTCAAGCGCCCCAAGTGTTGCGCCTCGTGTCTTTGTACACATCCGGTGCACGATGAGACCTCCGGCTCCCTGATCCCGCCGGGAGTGCGGAAGTTGATATCTGGCTAGGAATGCCTGCATCACAACATAATGCTGCAAGTGTGCCTCATTCGCACAACCTAGACTTGGGGCCATGGTCACAAGGTATAGAGTGAGAGGGAAGGAGGAAGTAAACCAAAGGACTTCTCCAAATATTGGTGTGTTTAATCGCACCCATGGGCACGCGTTTATATAGGCTAAGGGGGTGTGCCTTTATCAAAGGCTAAGCAATGTGGGACTAATTGCTAAAGGAAATTACAGCAGGAATTTCGTCCTGGCCGAATTGGGCCAAAACCCCACAGCCCAACAACACACTACATCAGCGAGCAGCAGCTGGTGAGCCAGCACCGGCCGGGTGGGCCTTTGGCACGGCTCACCCTGCGCCCACCTGCTCCCCATGGCGGCGCCCTGCTGCAAGTGGCCCCGCGCTGGCCTGGCGCTCGCCTAGCGACCCGCTTGGCAGCCCGAGGCGATGGGCGGTAGTAGCCAGCCCCGGTTGGGCTGGCTCCCATCCCGCGCGGCCCATCGCAGTGAGCGGCCTAGCGCCCGGTCTGCCTGCTCCCTGCACGCCACTTGGGCCGTGTCGAGCTGGCAGGACCCTGATGGCTGGTTGCCTGCCACCCGCCCCCGTGCGGTGGCTATTATCCACCCCCACGTGGGCTGTTAGCTATTTTTCCTTTTTCTTTTTCTACAGCTTTTCTTTTAGGCTAATTCCCTCCAGGGATTTGGCCTAATATAAAAGTTGCTTTTATAAATATTAATTTAAATATTATTTGGAATATATTAATTCATAATTAACATATAATAAACATATATTTAAATTCCCATTTATCCGAAAACACTTTACCGATCTTTTCCTTTATTCTTTCTGTGAATAACTTCGGATCTCTCTATGGAACATTTCTGGCTTTATCATTCTCTACTGTGATTCCGTCTTACGAATGATCTATATCAATGATCAACGGAGGGACCAGGGATGTCCATGTGACCCCTATGCATTCCTAATGACAATGTCGTTTGAACCGGTAAATGTAGCATCCATATTCCTTTTGTTTCTTGATATGACTTGTCCGAGATCCGATCATTGGTATCATATACCTTGTTCAATATCGTTAACAACAAGTTATGTTTTCTTGTTACCATGATATTACATCCCCGTGACCGAGTCACATGTTGCAACATTTATGGATGTAATTTCACCAAGCCAGCCGTATGTTTCTTTACCCATCATGTGGGCGAACAAATCCCGCTCTTGACATATATTGCCTCTACGGTTCCTCTGAGTACCTGAACACACCTTTATTGCCACCGTATTACCATATGACGTTTGATGCTATCTAAGCAGTCTCAGGAGACAGTGATTGATATAGCCTCATGGCTAAGGAATTAGGAGTCTAGATTTAGCTGTTACAACAATGAACTATATTACTTGATCGTGTTGCAATCCTTTGAGGAATGTCCATCACATCATTCTCCAATGATATGACCCTGTTGTCAATTGGCATAAATGCCCATGATCTTGAACCCCGGATCATCCTCATGACCAACGAACTAGTATAAATAGAGGCTACTAGGGACTTGGTTGTTTCATACCACACCTGTACCAATGTTTCTACTTGATACAGTTATAGCACAATATGAAACTATTATAAACTAATTGAGATATGATAATAAAAACCTATTTATTTTTTGCCTCTAGGGCATATCTCCTTCAGTCTCCCACTTGCACTAGAGTACAAATAATCTAGCTCGCATTTTACTCATATAAACCATATAACATATATGCGTTTACTGATATGCATGCTCACGGGAAACGTCATGTCCATGTTCTGTTTTACCAGATCATTATGTCTTTTGCAAATCATTAATGTCTACCTAACTTTTACATTTACACCATTATCGTATAATGGGTCGAAGCATTTGTTTGGCAACAAAGTGAGACTTTGTTTCTAGTGTTTATAATGACGGTTGTTTTCACTGTTGTCATCTAAACTTCGAAACACACTTTAGTATCCTTTGTGTATATACTGTAGTCATGGCAGCAGAACGAGGACAGGTTACAGGAGCCTACAGTGACTTTAGATCAACCTCGAGGGCTTTCTCATGGGCACTGTGCCCTGGGACACATCATTCTACGTTAAAAGCGAACTAGCCCCGCCATAACATTATACATCACATCAGATGGATCCTTTATACTTCTAGATCTACGTAGATCCTAGTGCACGAATGCAACTATGCCACTTACTTTGATTCACTACAAGAATCTGGGTGGTTCATGACGATCTGATATCGTCGTGGATGAGGTCCAAAACATCGTAGATGGCCATTCGCGACGAATTCTGCGACGAAAAAAATAGGTCATGGGCCTCACGTCATAATTCAATCCTTGCCGTTTTTTCTATCTAGAAATGTCACGGCCCGTCCGTGACGTTCCTCCAATTTTGTCGCGGCAAACTAGACCGGCCCGGCCCAGGCCCGGTCTGTCATGACGTTTTTATTTCATCATGAATGATGCCACATGGCAGACGGCACCGTGAACTGCCGTTAGTGATGTTTGCTGACGTCATTGTTCGCTGTCTACGACGTCATCTACTTCCTGAAGTTTTTTTCCGTCACGGCCTGATACCGCTAGCGCTGTTTGCTAACGTCATCCTTTCATTTGCTTATGTTATCCTTCCCATTTTGTCACGCTGGCAGAGACGAATTTCATTTTCATCACGACAATAAGCTGGCCCTCTTACGCGTGGCCGATCGTCAGGGCGACACTTGGACCAATAGGAAGGAAACACGTGGTCCATCTGTAGCGCGAATCATGTACCAATGAGAGTTGGACGTGCATGTCCAACGCATGATGAACTCAATTCGTCAGGGCAGAAGAGATAACGTTCCTGTTTCATCGAGGATGTTGACGAGTGAAAGTGTGCCACGTAGGCATCTATCGGTGATATAAATATTTTCGTCAACTAAACAAGCATGACGTTTTCATTTATGTTGGAGAAGAGTGCTGGCAATTTTGCTAGATTGCACCGTCCATATCAAAATGATAGAAATTGCAGGGCACATGTTTCAGGGGACATAAATAGTTTCAAATAGGTTCGCACATAAGTTTCCAACAAAATAAAGAAAAGAGCCTAACAAGCTTTGAGTCACACCACCAGTTCACTTACGCAATATAGCTACAAATTGCTGAAGTGATGCATTTATAAGGTCTGCGAGGTTCACAAGTGCTTTCCACGCTTCATTCTTTGCTTCTATCTCCTTTAGCAATGCTGCAAATTTGTCTGCTCCATGCCTCATTCGTTGCTCTCTCAGCCAAAAGTTGTGCTTCAAGGAGAGAGCTGGTTTGTCTTGAAGCATGGATGATTTCATCAGTGGAAGAAGGGGTTGATCCTCAATGCCATCTTCTATAGCAGATGGCGCCACCGTGCTTCCAATGGGTGCCTAGCAGTTATAGAAGCAAATGTTAGAAAACTAGCAAGCAAATTCCAAGCACATCTTCATGGACAAACATGGTATTGAATTATATGAAGATGACAAAGATGGACCTGGTATAGCTTCTTCCACACTTCCTGTGCTTCCTTCAGGGCTTCTGCCTTGCCATCTGGTATCTCTGTCTACAACCCCACAATGGCACTATGCAGTATCGCATTCCCTGCTCTCTGAGCCTTGAGTTGCGCTTCAAGGAGAGTCTTGGCTGGTCTTGAAGAATTGATGCTGATGTCCTGTGACATCGCATAGTGCACCGTGTTGGTGGAAGGAGGTTGTTCAGCCTTAGTGATATGTTTTGTACCATTAGGTGCCATCTTGCTTTCCTTGGTTGCCAATTGAGTTTTAGGAATAGAATCAAACATTAGAAAAATAGGGAGCAAACTACAAATGATCATACTCATTTCAGAGACAAATATGGCATTGAAATTTTGGAAGATGAGAAAGATGAAAAGTATTTTGGAGGGCTTACTGTTGCTTTTTTCACAGTGTGATTGGAGAAGCCCCGGCTGTCTCAGAAAAACAAGTCACTGCGATAAGGTTGTCTATTTCTTGTTTGCCTGTTTACTAGACAACGGGCCTACACAAAGAGAGAGCATAGAGTATAAGAGGCAGTCCTGGTTAAACACAAATAGGGGGAAGTTGAGTAGACAAGACTTGACCTGGTTCCTGGGGCCAGTCCAAGAATCAACAAGTTTGCACCACTCTGCATCGTTCATGGGTTCAACAGGAGAAATCCTTGTTACTTCATTCAGTGGGAGGGGGTCAAAAAACTGATTCTTCAGGAGATGCCTTTGAATTCTTGCGTGCCTCATTAACTGCTGGTTGCAAGCAACCTGCACATCTGGGTGTGATGCATCCAGGACAAACTTTTGCTGAAATAAAACATCGTGCATTAGCCTCTGGTTGAATAGTAATGAGAAGAAAAGGGCATTTGAGTCACAGGATATACGGAAACTCTGTCGTAGAACTCTGCTCTGACATCCGGCCTCTCCTTGTACTCTTTCCAGTGGGGAAAGATAGGCATACCAGTCCTGACTATTTTTGCACATTCAACGGAAAATTTGGAAGCAATAGTTCTTCCTGGAGGAATGGCAAATGGAAGCTTTCCTCCTTTGGACACATTCTCACGCTGTGTCCCCATGTTTTTCCCTCAAGACAATTTGAGGATCATCATGTTTAATAGTATCTTCAGAAGGATGATGGCCAAAATCATCTACAAACATATAATGTGGAGTTAGTGTTCTACCATATAATAAGTGTCATTCAAACAATATAATGTGCTTTCCTTGGGGAGTTGGTTGCTTGCCTGGGGCAGTTGTCTGCTCGTCTTGGACTACTGTCTTCCTGCCATGGAGTGCTGCCATCTCGATTTGGGCTGCTACCTTCTCTCCTCGAGCATCAGGATCTGCAGGACTCTGAGTTTCTTGCGAAGAGGTCGCAGCACTTGGCGGTCTTGGTGGGCGTCGTGGAGAACTTGGAGGTGCAAGTACTTCTGGCGGATTCCCCTTGGACCTGGTATGTTTCGTACTTTCTGTCGAGGCAGCCATGCTAAACGAGACGCAATTCCGAGAACATGATCCACCACCAGCAACCATCCTTGTCATGAAGACAGGTTTCTTCTTATATTTCCTCTTCTCAGTCTACACAATTCAAGGGTAGTCAATTCGGGATAATAAAAAAGCACAACATATATGGAAAATTAAGTAACCAAATAATTACACAAAAGATGAGTAGGCAAGTAAGGGGATAACCTCCAGCTCATCCTCCCCCTCCTCTTCAGGATAATAGTCCGATCCAGAGCCTTCATCCTTACTCTTTTTAGGGGGGAATTCAGTGGGTGATGGATAAACAAGGGGCCTAAGACCCATTTTTTGCATCCCCGCATTGTTTCTCGTGATGTTTTCTTGCCGTCTTTCTTCCAGGGGATGCAATTGTGGTTCTATCATGAATAAACAACTCTTTAGTAAGCTACAAAAATATAACCTATGTCCTATGGTATTGATTGTTCTATACTAATCATAATGTCCAACAGTCCACTATGAGGAACTTCTACTCTGAATCCCGTATCACAAGACTAACGATGAAGCAGCCAAAGCAAAGCAAGAGACAAGACGATGAGCAAGCTGGACAATTCACCAATTGGTTGCAGTAATAAGCAGAGTGGGACAATAAAACATAAGCAGGATAAGCAACAATAGTTCAATTAAACAGGAAACTTAACCTACTGTACTGACTGTTCTATAGAACTCATCATGTGACAGCTCACTATGATCAATTTCTACTATGATCATAAGGCATATGATGAAGCAACCAAACTAATGCAAAAAGGCAAGATGATGCAACCTTTATCACATGCAAACCGATCATAAGCCGAAATAGTATACACACAGTTAAAGAGGATATCACAATAAAACATAAGGAGGATAAGCAACTATCCTGTAAATAAACAAAATATAACTTATGGTGCTGATTGTTCTATAGTAATCATCATTTAATAGAGTCCACTATGAGCAATTTATACTCTGACCAAAAGACATAGGATGAAGCAGCCAAACCAATGGAACAACCAAGATAATGCAAACTTTATCTGTATGTAAACTAATCATAAGTCGAATACTCTAAATCTCACTTGTCAATTGGTTGGCTGGTTGCACTAATAAGCAGGGTAGGACAATTAAACATCAGAAGGATAAGCATCTTTCATTCAATTAAAATAGGCAATCAAATAAGTCATGACATATGATGTTGATTGTTCCATAGTAATCATCATGTAAAAGAGACTATGATGAACAATTTATACTCTGCTTATCAGACATGTCATGAAGCAGTCAAACTCATGCAACAGACAGGATAATGCAACCCTGATCACAAGACTTGTAAAATCACAAGCAATTTCATAGGCAGAACAAATAAGATAGAATAACTGCAATAAAAAAGGTAAAATGGTGGGATGAATAGGATAATGAACAACATTTCTTAGGCAAAGTAAAAAACATGAGAATCGAGGATGGGCATGTTTCCTTGCCTATAGGCTGTATGGCCTTTTTGATACCGCGTTTCTTGTAGTGACCCGGGGAACGTGGCATCGATCTGGACGATGAGGTAGTAGACCTCGTCGACAAGGTCGGCGACGAGGTGGACGGGACTTGTCAGTGTGGTGACGAGCCTTGTCAGCGAGGTGGACGATGAGCTAGACGGGGAGATGGACGGCGAGCTGGCCGACTTTGCGGGTGAAGTGTACAACGAGGTGGTAGAAAAGGTCAGCCGACTGTCAGCGAGGTCGACGACCGGCGAGGTCGACGGACATGGTGGAAAACTAGGATGGTGAGGAGGGGCTAGGGTTTGTGCACTAGGGTGACGGAGAGGTTACTACTGGAAGGACGAACATAGACAAGGGGATTAAAGGAAGATGGCGGAGGGACGGACAACACCGAGGGGGAAAGGGGGAGGACGGTGGGGAGGATGGCGGGAAGGGCGAGGGGAAAAGGGGGAGGACGGCAGCGCCGAGGGCGGTGGGGCAATTTGGATCTATCTCATTTTGGCTAGGGGATAAAAAGGGTTTGGAATAGATTATGTAAATGACCTTTGCGCGAATGCTTGGGTGGCGCTGTGCGGGTGGGCTCAAACATAATTGCAGCTCGAATTTTTTTCGTTTGCATAGAAACTCTCCCGCGCTGGTGCCAAATTTTGCGTGGGCGGGAGGATCTGACTTGGAAATTTGGGTTTGGTGTCCTGGCTGTTGGATGCACGATGGAGGGTTCAAAAAAAACCATATTTTAAAAAGTCTTCACTAAAAAGAGCCTTGGTGAAGAAAACTATAAATTATTGATGAATAAATCTTGAGACAAAGCAATAATGTGGACTACTAGTTTATATTCTGGCTTGTATAATGATCTTAGGAGAAGTAAGTATTTGGATAATATATTCAAATTTATAGATAAGATTCAAAATGTGGTTTATTTTGAACAATGGATTTCTCCATATTAGGGTTGAACGATGATGGACTTTTATCCTTATTTTGGTTAGTTTTAGGTCATAGCAACATATATGGTATATATATCAAATTAGTTTGAGCCCAAAGAAGATGCATCACTACACAGACCAAAATACATATATATGAAAATTAAAACAGCTTCCACATATATCCATGTGAATGACTAGAGTATAGTGGGTATATCAATGTGGTTAGAACACATGCATGACTCTAGGGGCTGGGGGTCCATGTGTGTCAAGACTAAATTAAATTAAACATCATCGTATAGGAACTAATAAATAACCAGTTTTCAATTCTATGTTGCACTAGTGTGACAGAAGCGTTAAGTTGCATCACAGAATTCACTGGAGTTAGATATCAATGTGTGGTATATATTATTGGAAAAGAACAAATGCAATGATGTGTGGTCATCATCATGTGTGGTCTATCAACAATGACTCTAGTGGCCATATGAATAATGTGGGTTAGGAAAAGAACACATCATTTGCAAAATATGACTCTAGGAGAGAGATCCATGGTCGTCATAGAGACCAAGAACGACACATCAGAATTAATTAATAAAGGAGCTTTCACACAATGCATGCATGCATGGTTGCACCAGTATGATAGTACAAGTTGTGCATCATCGATATCATAGAAGAAATAATCCACTTGAGTATATATATACATGTGGGCGGTCATGTGTACATGTAGCTAGATAGAGATATATCATTGTGGTTTTGGGAAAGAATAGTGTATGCAATGTGGTCATGTGGGATCAGTGGCTCAGGTCGATATATATCAGTGTGTACTAGGAAAAGAACACACACATCGATCATGCAATGTCTCTAGGGGATATATCCATGTGTCAAATTAAACCATGCATGGTCATATAGACCAAAACACATAGGAATTAAAGCAACATATTGCATGTTGCACCAGTGTGAAAGAATGAAGTTGCATCACAGAATCCACTAGTGTGTGGTAGATATACCAATTAACAATGTGGTTTTGGAAAAGAGAACACATGCAACGTGGTCATGTATGTGGATCAATGACATCTAGGTACTAGTAGCTAGTGTGGATATCAATGTGGTTTAGGAAAAAGATCACATATGCAATAATGACTCTAGGTGTTCCATATGTGTACATCCACATGCATGGTCACAAAGACCAATATAGGAAAAGCACAGCTTCCACACACATTGCATGCATGTTGCACTAGTGTGACATAAGTTGCATCATCCAGAGTTATATATGTGTGGTCTCATCATGGAGATATATGTCAAAATGTGGTATATTGTTGGAAAAGACACACATGCATGCAATGTGGTCATCTCATGTGGATCTATCAACAATAATGCAATATATGCATGGAAAAGAACACACATGCATGCAATATGACTCTAGGAGATTAAATCCATATATATATGGTCATAGAGACCAAAAACACATAGGTTAAATAAAGGAGAGCTTCCACACATTACATGCATGCAGTGTGACAGAATTGTTATTAGTTGTGCATCATCAGATAATCCACTTGAGTAGTATATGCATTGTATGGTTATGCATATGTGTAGAGATATCATTGTTAGGTTTTGGAAGAGAACAATGTACATACATGCACATGTGGTCACACAGATCATCATGGATGTGGATCTATCAATGACTCTGGTGACCATATCAATGTGGGTTAGGAAAAAGAACACATGCATGCAATATGACCCCCTATAGGAGATAGATAGATATATATATTCCATATTTGTCATAGAGACCAAACAACACATAGGAATTAAATAAAGGAGCTTCCACATTGCATGCATGTATGCATGGACCAGTGTGACAGAATTTGTGCACATCATCACATAATCCTTGAGTATATGCATGTGTGTCTGGTCATGATTATATATGTAGACAGATATATATATCATCATCTTGTGTTGTTTTGGAAAAGAACAATGTACATATATATGCAATGTGCGGTCATGTGATGGGATCCGTGGCTCTAGTGGATATATATATATATATCAGGGTGTAACACACATCATGTCTCTAGGGGAGGATCCATGTGTATTAAACCATGCATGGTCACATGCATATATAGACCAAAACACAGGAAAGCAACATATTGCATGTTGCACCAGTGTGATAGAAGTTGCATCACACAATCCACTAGTGTGTGGTAGATATACCAATTAACAATGTGGTTTTGTAAAAGAGAACACATGAAATGTGGTCATGTATGTGGATCAATGACATCTAGCTACTAGTAGCTAGTGTGGATATCAATGTGGTTTAGGAAAAAATCACATATGTAATAATGACTCTAGGGGTTCCATATGTGTACAGCCACATGCATGCTCACATAGACCAATATAGGAAAAGCACAGCTTCCACACACATCGCATGCATGTTGCACCAGTGTGACATAAGTTGCATCATCCAGAGTTATATATGTGTGGTCTCATCATGTAGATATATGTCAAAATGTGGTATATTGTTGGAAAAGAACACACATGCATGCAATGTGGGCATCTCATGTGGATCTATCAACAATAATGCAATATATGCATGGAAAAGAACACACATGCATGCAATATGACTCTAGGAGATCAAATCCATATATATATATATGGTCATAGAGACCAAAAACACATAGGTTAAATAAAGGAGAGCTTCCACACATTGCATGCATGTAGTGTGACAGAATTGTTATTAGTTGTGCATCATCAGATAATCCACTTGAGTAGTATATGAATTGTGTGGTCATGCATATGTGTAGAGATATCATTGTTAAGTTTTGGAAGAGAACAATGTACATACATGCAAATGTGGTCACAGATCATCATGGATGTGGATCTATCAATGACTCTAGTGACCATATCAAAGTGGGTTAGGAAAAAGAACACATGCATGCAATATGACCCCCTTATAGGAGATATATATATATATATATATATATATATATATATATATATATATATATATATATATTCCATATTGGTCATAGGGACCAAACAACACATAGGAATTAAATAAAGGAGCTTCCACATTGGATGCATGCATGCATGGACCGGTGTGACAGAATTTGTGCACATATGCAATAATGACTCTATGGGGTTCCATGTGTACAGCCACCACATGTATGGTCACAGGGACCAATATAGGAAAATCCCAGCTTCCACACACACATTGCATGCATGTTGCACCAGTGTGACATAAGTTGCATCATGCCGAGTTATATATGTGTGGTCTCATCATGTAGATATATATATGTCAAAATGTGGTATATTGTTGGAAAATAACACACATGCATGCAATGTGGTCATCTCATGTGGATATATCAACAATAATGCAATATATATGCATGGAAAAGAACACACATGCATGCAATATGACTCTAGGAGATCAAATCCATATATGGACCAAAAACTCGTAGGTTAAATAAAGGAGAGATTCCACACATTGCATGCATGCAGTGTGACATAATTATTATTAGTTGTGCATCATCACATAATCCACTTGAGTAGTATATGCATTGTGTGGTCATGCATATGTGTAGATATATCATTGTGGTAGGTTTTGGAACAGAACAATGTACATACATGCAAATGTGGTCACAGATTATCATGGATGTGGATCTATCAATGACTCCGGTGACCATATCAATGTGGGTTAGGAAAAAGAACACATACATGCAATATGACCCCCTATAGGAGATATATATATTACATATTATTGGTCATAGAGACCAAACAACACATAGGAATTAAATAAAGGAGCTTCCACATTGCATGCATGCATGCAGACCAGTGTGACAGAATTTGTGCATCATCACATAATCCTTGAGTATATGCATGTGTGTCTGGTCATGCATATATATGTAGAGAGATATATATCATCATCTTGTGTTGTTTTGGAAAAGAACAATATACATATATATATATATATATCAGTGTGTACTGGTTTAGGAACACATCATGCAATGTCTCTAGGGGAGGATCCATGTGTATTAAACCATGCAGTGACACATGCATATAGACCAAAACACATAGGAAAGCAACATATTGCATGTTGCACCAGTGTGACAGAAGTTACATCACAGAATCCACACTAGTGTGTACATATACCAACAATGTGGTTTTGGAAAAGAGAACACATGCAATGTGGTCATGTATGTGGATCAATGACATCTGGCTAGTGTGGATATCTATGCAATGTGGTCATATATATGCAATGTGTGGTCATGTGATGGGATCAATAGCTCTAGTGGATATATATTAGTGTGTACTAGTGTAGGAAAAGAACACACACACATCATGCAATGGAGCATGTGTTTGTGGTCATGCATCACACCAAGGAGGAAAAGGTGCATCACAAAATCCACTGAAGTTGCCTAGATGATACCTATCTCAAAGTTTGAGCCCAAGATGATGCTGGATCATGTGCATGCATATCGATCGATATATGTGGGAGACCATATGCTCACCACGGGCCTAGATATAATGCATATCTCAATGCAACAACCCATCATACTTTTGTACATATATATCATATAGGTAAACACATACATATGCATGCAAGTTCTTCCAATGCTTAGATCCCAAACTAATATGTACATCCCAAAATACATACTACATACACAAAATAAACTAGAAACTAAAATCTAGTTCAAACACATAATGTATCACCACCACTTGTTGTCGTCCTTGACTTGCTTCCCCTTCAACCGCTTGCTGTCGCCACCATCCCAAGATCCCTGCTCGTGCTGATACTGCTTTCTGTCCCCCTCGCGCTTCTTCTCCTGGGCTAGCTTGCAACCAGGGCATAGCTATCTCGCAAAAAACCCCGCCTTAACCATCCCGTCTTTCATGGTAATGAGCTTACCGTACAACTCGTACATGATGTAGGCGTCTCTGGCTGCATACTCGAGGCGCACCTAGCTCATCGGCTTCCACTCCCAGTAGTCGTGATCGAGTCGCTTCAATTTCTTCAGTTTTGCATAGGATTTATCGATGATTTCCATTGCCAGATCACCCATGCCATCCTTCGCTGGGTATGGTTTGATCTTGTATAGATTTTGGATGTCGAAGTGGTGCCCATCTGGGATTTTTATCAATGCACGAGAAAGCATAATTATGTCATTTGTGATATCCACGCTAGTGAAAGTTATCCCTTTCCTACACAAGAACTCGACCAGAGCCGGACAATGCTTCTCAGTTGGTCTACTCCTACAGTTAGATGGTTTTAGGGACGTAAAAGAACAAGGGATGCAGAAGTGGTGATCTCAAATTCAAATTTCACATACCTGCAGAACTGGTAAACGAGGACCTCCTCATGTATGGCGATTTGCACGACAGCAATCTCTTGTGGAGGATTTTTTTGCTTATTTGCAAGGGTGTACTCCAAGTCTAGCCCCACAAACTTGTGCTTCTCTTTCTCAAGCAATTTCTCAAACCTGGTGAGAGTTGTCTCCATAGTTGCTTCATCATTTGTGTACACCACTGTCAAAGTCGTGGTGCCATGGGTAGGGACCAAGTGGGTCTCTATTGTGCGTTTCCCATCGTCCATGCCTGCAAGGAAATGGGTGAAAGCAAATGCCTGCAAGGAACTGCCTGCGAGAGGAAGAAGAAGATGAACAGACCGTTCAAGAACAGAGGAAGAAGAAGTGCCCAGGAAAAACTGTAGAGGAATGAGCGAGCAAGAGGAAGAAGAAGCGCCAGGAAAAACTGAAGAGGAAGAAGAAACGTGGTAACTGCAGCTTTGGTTCGAGAACTCACCGTGGTTACGTGGAGATCATGGCAGTGCCGCTGGTTCAACAAGTGGGGCCAGTTCCTACGAGAATATGGAATTAGCTGTGCATTTTTCTATGCAAGGAATTGAGAGAAATCATTTATATTTTGTCTTTCATAATTAAACATAATGAAGTTGGTACAGCCCAGGAGATTTGAACAAAAGAGATTTGAGAGTTTAAATACAACAACACAAAAGTTTTTGAGCATGAATTCTTGAAATTTAAATTCTGATGATTTATTCAGAAGTTCTGAGCTACAACTGACATTACAGAGCCAACGCTCTCGTCTTTGTCCTCCTGCTGCTCTTCGCTGTCGTCTTCCGCATCCTCTTGTTCCTCTGCCGGACCGGTGACCACCTCAATAATTAGCTTCATATAGTGCCTCATCACCTTGACCTGGACGACGAGCAGATCATCAAGGCAAATTGTGGTTTTAGCACAGAATTCAGCCCAGGGGTCGATGAACTCAATGCAATTGTCATATACTTCCAATATGAGATATTGCCCCAATATACTTCCAAATTCGCCTTTGTTACAATTATTCTTCATGCATACACAATAGAACCCTTTCTTTGGGATTTGGTGTTCCCTTGTGCATCTCAAAGGAATTTCCTGAGTAACAAAAATATATAACGGATCTTAGTTAACTGGCCACCCTGATAAATTTACAAAATAAGAAGGAAAAGCATAGGAAAAAGTGATTAAACTAACCATTTGATGAAGATCATCTTCATCCTGCACCCGGTGCACCAAGAACTGAGGGATCTCAAAGACCTCATCTTCATCCAGGTCTCTTACAAACTCCTTGTAGAATGCCCAACATATGGAATTCATTTTAGAGCAACTAACATTACATGGGTGCTGAAATATGGATTTCTCTAGTGTCACCTTGCAACAATCTTCGGTCTTATAACACCCTGATCATGCATATGAAATTGAAGAATGTTTATGTGTAAGGAACATACATAATTAAGAAACTAGTCATGTGTGCAAGGAAAAAACCATTTCAATGCAAAGAAGTCAATACATACACTGGTCTTGATCAACCCAAGGTTTGACAACATTATCAACATTTGACACTTCAACAATAAAGCACCTACCTACTCTATTGTATGCAAATGTCAGAACATCATTCTGTTTAATGTTATAAGATGCACATAACCCCCTCTAATATGGCCCACATAATGCTACAGACCTCCCAAAATTCCCACCATACAGCACATAGAAGTAGTATTCATCAATTGTTCTGTTTTGATCATCATGGCGGTCACTCCGAGCAAGGATCCAGGTCAGATGTGGACCAAGAGCAAATTTTTGCATAAGCTCAGCGAAACAACAAGGAATACCCTACATAAATTTGTGAAACAGAAAAAACCCATAAGATCATGAACATAAAGCAATTTATATGGAAATTTAAAATAAGATATGTATATGAAAATCGAGAATACTTACAAATCCCTCTGCAAAAAGGGTGATCTCACCCTCATTCTAAAATACATCACATGGTCTGTGTTTCCACTCCCACACTAGGCAGGTTGCTGCTGACATGTCACATATTTGGTTTGAGCCATATTCCTTTTTTTATGAACACAAAAATTACAAAAGATCAGGAAAATAAATGATATGATGTTACTAATATTATCACTGATTACATTGTACTTTATAATAACAACTAGTACTATATATGTGCAGAAATACAACTAGTATGCAGTTCTACATAGATAATCCTGCAAAAATACAACTAATGATGTGCATACTGTACTAATCTGCAGTTCTGCATACACATACTGAAGATTGTTATTAACAAAATATCAGCACAAACTGTACCAACAAAAAAAATCTGCAGAAATTCAACCCAACAAAATCTGCACATCCTAGATTTACTCTAGAGATTCGATGAAGTAATCTTAGAGAAAACTCTACGGATTCGATGAAGCAATCACAGAGAAAACACTACAGATTCGATGAAGAACAAGTACTATTTATGCAGCTCTGAAAACCCTACAGATTCATCGAGATGCTGCTGCTGAAGATCTCTGCCGTCGGTTATACTCCGGTGAAGGGGATTCGTACCGCTGCTATAGAGCCTCGCCGCCGGTTATTCCACGGCAGATTGCGTCCCTTACTCCGCCGTTGTCGCGCCCGTGGATGCTGCAGCTCCCCTGCATTCGCCTAGAAAACGTGTGAGATCGGGCGGCACGTCGCACACCTATATATACGCGAAGTAAGTTCGCCGGAGATTGGAGAATATATGAGTCATGCACCTGCTTCCGGTGAAAGCTCGCCGGAGGCAGTGATGGGGCATGCTCTCTCTCTCTCTCTCTAGCTGCACCTGTCTTGTCCACTCTCTCTCTCTACGTGCCGCTTCGCTTCCGACAAAATGGAGCAAAAATAAAGTCCAAAGAAATTCAATAAAATGGAAACCTCCAAGTCTCGAACACGCAACCAAGAGGACCCTGACTAGTGGACCCACCTACGATGAACCCCACGTGTCAGCTGGACAAGTGAAAATTCTTTTGCTGACTTGTGGGGCCCACCTCTTTGCCGCCCACACACTCACCTGAACTCCACCCGGGAGGTTTCGAAACCAGATCTGAAATCCGGTCCACCACACGCGGTGGCGGCTAGGGCACCGCTGCCTTTGCCGGTCTACCACACGCGGCGACAGCATCTCCCCATCCATTTCGGCGTCCGCACTCCAAGGTTGTCCCCTTCTGGCCGACGTCTCCGCGCACCTCGGTAGCTCCCCTTCCGGGCGCCATCTCCGTGCTCAACTCGCTCGTCTCCATGTCTGCCAAGGTAAAAAAATAGTTTGTTTAATTGTTCAACACATGGATATCACTTGGATCGTTCATCTACATAAAAATCTTCTTAAAAAGGATTATTCTTCTCAAAAGATGTGATTAGTTTGTTTAATTGTCCAACAGATTGATAAGAGTTGGATTTTTTGCATGGTAAAGTAAATATTTTTGATAAATGACTAGCCTGTTCTAAAAATGAGATTTGTTGTTTTAATTGTTTAACACATGGATATGTGTTGGCTTGTTCGTTGTAAAGAAAACTGTTCTAAAAAATCACTAGCCTGTTCTGGAAGTTTGATTTGTTTATTTAATTCTTAACAGATGGATAGGAGTTGGATTGTTCATGGCAGACAGTTTACTGAACCCTACAAAGATGGCCTGAAACAGTTTGTCAGATTTGTCAAGGAGGGATATGGCGAGAATGCTGAGGTTCCATGCCCCTGTCATAAGTGCCTCAACTGGAGAATGGTACATGCAGGCCTTCTTTATCACTACGTACTCATCAGTGGCATGTCGCACATGTATACCCGGTGGATACAGCATGGAGAGCCACTTGATCTTGCTATTATTGAAGATCCACCCAATGGTGGTAACAATGGTGGTCATGCCGGTGATGACAATGACAATATGTATACGGATGATGAAGGCGATGATGATGGTGGTCACAGTGTTCCAGATATGTTGCAAGACCTTAAGCACGCAGGTGATGCATTAACCGCATACCAGATTGCTGCTAATGTCCCAACTGACGATAAACATGAGAAATTGTTTGCAAAGTTGATGGAAGAGGCAAAGCGCAAGCTCTACCCGGGAAGTAAACACTCCAGGCTTGCATTTGTTGTGAAGCTCCTTCATCACAAGTCATATCACCGGATCACCAACACTACTTTCGATGATTGGATGAAGCTATTTGTTGATGCACTACCAGATCCCAATACCCTGCCGAGATCATATCGTGAAGAAAAACTTATCTGAAGGAGCTTGGACTTTCCTATGACAGCATACACGTGTGCAAAAACAACTGCATGCTCTTCCGGAAGGACACTGACAAGCTGGAAAACTGCATTATGTGTGGCGCCTCAAGGTGGAAATATCCGGAAAGAAGGTCGTCGGCTGTCAAAGTGCTGCGTCATTTTCCTTTGGTGCCACGGCTACAGAGATTGTTCTCTTCGAGGAAAACAGAGAAGAACATGAAGTTGCACAAGTTAAGGAGAATGCCTAGAGATGGTATACTCAGTCATCCGGCTGATGGTGAAGCATGGAAGGATTTTGACAAAACATGGGAGGACTTTTTAGTTGACCCTAGAAACGTAAGGCTCGGCCTTGCCACCGATGGCTTCAATCCTTATGGAACCATGAGCACGAGCTACAGTATGTGGCCTGTATTTTCCCTTCCGTACAACCTTCCACCATGGGATTGTATGGATGCATTCAAACTACATGCTTTGCCTTCTAATCCATGGCAAATCAAGTCCTAGAAAGGACTTTGATCTCTTTATTGAGCCTCTGCTAGACGATTTGCAACAGCTTTGGAAGGGTGTGCGCTCTTACGATGCATTTCAAAACGAAACATTTGATCTTTCGAGTAGCGGTTCTTTGGTGTACCCATGACTACCCAGCTTGCAGCACTATGTCTAGGCATACAACAAAAGGATATTATGCATGCCTGCATTGTGACAAAAATCCTCTTTCCAAATCCATAAAGAGTAAAATATGCTACATTGGGCACCATTGTTTCCTCCCGAAGCGCCACTGCTTGCAGTGAGACACGGAGCTTTCCGGCATTCATGATGACCACTCGAAGCCTGGCAAATTTACTGCAGTTGAGTTACAAGATGAGCTGGAGAAGGTTAGGCATCTTAAACTAGTAGCTAGATGTGATCCTGGGAGCAAAAATAGGAAGCGAACAGATCCTTCACCGATCTGGAACCGGTGGCATGGTTTCTAGGACTTGCATTACTGGGCATCATTGAAACTTCGGCACAATATCGACATGATGCACATCGAGAAAAACATCTGCGACAACTTGATTGGCACACTACTTGAACTTGACAGGAAGAATAAGGACAACTTGAAGGCTAGGTATGACTATGAAGCCCTAGGCATTAGGCGAGATCTACATGTGTAACCCACATACATAGAGAAGAACCTTCTCTGTCCATATGCACCATATTACCTGAATAAGGATCATAAGACGGGTTTCTGTCAATATCTGTGGGACTGCACTTTTCCTGATGGTTTTTTTCAAACATGGCCAAATGTGTCAGTGTTCGTACATGCAAGATCACATGACTTAAAACCCATGACTACCACATCCTGTTGCAGGGAATACTGGCTACTGGCATGTGAGGGTATTTGCATCCCGATATCTGCACGGCACTTGGAGAGCTGGGAAGATTTTTCAGGCAATTGTGCAGTAAAAACTTGAAACTGTCGGTGTTGGAAAGGCTCAAAGATGAAATCCCAGTAATTCTGTGCAAAATTGAACACATCTTTCCGCTAGCATTTTTTGAAGTGATGGTCCACCTGGTTGTGCATTTACCTAACGAGGCAATGCTCCGAGGCCCTGTGAACTATGGGTGGATGTATCCAATAAGAGGTTGTTATGTACTCTGAAGAGATATGTCAGGAACATGTCACGTCCAGAAGGTTCAGTGGCAGAGGCCTACATGGTGGCCGAGTGCGTGACTTTTTTCGCTAGATACCTTAATGATATTGTGACAAAATTCAATCGACAAGCGAGAAATGTAGGTGACCAACATGAATCAGCTCGTGATGTGTTTGGCCATGGTGTGAATTTGATTGGAGGAAGCCATATCACCTGCTATGGAGGAAGCGATGATATTGATTTAACCCTCCAAAGGGAGCTACACAAGATGACTTGGTATGTCCTAAACAACTGTGAGGAGGTTAAGCCAGATATCATGTATGTTCTGATCTCCCATACTTACGAATCCAATATTGCCATACACCTAAATATTTTAATTCCGAGTTACTCTCTGGATTGCAGTCTTCATCGAGAACAGCTGGTGAACGATGGGATGCCCAATGTGGAAAGAAGGCTTGAGCAGGGATTTCAAAGATGGTTCAAGGACCATGTTAGTTTCCTTTTGCATTTATCTTTGTCCTTTATATATAGAATTTCAATGCATTATTTGACCATATTGTATTTCTGCTGTGGTACATACAGATCATGAAAAAGCGACAGGAGAATCCAGAAGCTGTGGATGAAGAGCTTTTTGCATTGGCGTGTGGTCCAGACTTCCGAGTAAGAACATATTCAGCTTGTATTGTGGATGGTGTTCAGTTCCTCACCGCTGATTGTGAGAAGGGCAAGAAAACACAAAACAGTGGAGTAATGACTGATGGTTGTCACTTGGAGAAGGATATCCATTTTTATGGTGTCCTCAAGGATATCAAGGTGCTGTATTTTAACTCTGATTTGGAACGGCAACGATCGGTTGTGTTATTCCACTGCGATTGGTATCAGCTTGAGGGCCGCAAGGATACTAAGATGGTGTATGATAAATTCTTTTGGATTGTCAACACTACCAATTTTTGGTACAAAGATGACAGTTACATCTTGGCAATCCAGGCTACAAAAGTGTTCTACGTGCCAGACCAGCCAATGGCAAAAACTGGCGGGTGGCTCAACAAATAGTTCAAAGACATAAGTTTGATGTTGCCGAAGGAGAGGAGGAGGAGGAGGCGGTGCATACTGATGTAGCATACCAACAGTTTGTAGGCTCTGACAATGAGACTGTATCTAAGGCTCTGCCTTTTTAGGAAACGTCAACCCTCTGTCAATGGAGGCCACACCATAGATGCTTTAGTGTTCGATCGTATCAGAGGTAAAAGGAAAGCTGTTGAAGAGGAGGAAGTTGACAGTGAGCCTGAAGTAGACGACACCATTGAGGAGTACTGCAGTGACAAAGAAGATGAAGTACAAGATGATACAGACGAAGAGTAGTTCCATCTTATGGTGGTGGAGTGTTGGATGATTTGTGTTGCATGCTTGAAATGATGGATGTGTGCATGCCTGTGTTGAACTGACGATCGTGTGTGCATGCTTTGTGGTGCATGCTTGAACTAATGGTTGTGTGCATGCTTGTGTTGCATGTTTTGTGTTGAACTAATGGTTATGTGCATGCCTTTGAACTGATCAATATGGTTTTCCTTTAGTTCATGGAATTAATAGTTACTCATTTGGAAAATTAGCCACAACATTGTGATGTTATTCTTTCTGTCAAACTTGGCTGAACAAAGGCTCTTTTACTGGTAGAAAAATTGTGGTGTTATTCAGTCCGCGTGGGACCCATTCGTCAGCGTACCAGACGATGCCACTGTGAACCAAAACCGCTCACGCATGGGACCCACCTATCATAGCAGGTAGAAAAAAACCCTCTCCCCTCCATGCCACTCCCAAATCCCACACCACTTCCCCAAATCCGCGCTAGAGAAAACCCTCTCCCCTTCCCGCGGATGACCAAATCCCAGCGACGATAGTGGCAGCGGAGGCTGCAAACTGACGTGTAAGTGCTCCTCAACCTAGCGCCCTTTCACCGCGTCAACTCTTTGTTAACCGGCCGGCGATGTGGTCGTCTCCTTGTTCTAGTTCAACGCATCGCCTCCTTGTTCTATAGGACACCATGTCGATGTTGCTGTTTAATTAGTTCTAGTTCGATGTGTCGCCTCCTTGTTCTATGGCAGCACGTATGTACTCACAATCTAGTGCTCCGCGCGTCTAGGTTGCTGCTTACGACAAGGCTCAATCTAGTTCACCGGAAGTGCCCTTTAGTTTACTCACTAAATTTGATTCTCGTAATAATTGACTAATTAGAATTATATTCTAACTTAATTCTTGTATTTACTCTTTGGGGCAGGTACGATGAAGGCCAGGGAGATACATGAGTAGGTTCTAAAATTGATACTACTGGCACTACTACTTAATATGGCATAAAAATTAAACATTCTAACTAGTGCAATGTCTAATTTAGGCTATGAAGGATGCTGTCATCATCGATGTCTCATCTGATGATGATGTGAAGAAACCTGCTACCGTAGTTTTTCGCAAGATGAAAGCTAAAATAGCAAGGCAAAGAGCTAAAGCTTATATGAAAAGATTTAGAGCAGTCGAGAAACCGAGGATCCTTATTCCTAGAGGTGTGGCATTATATACATGTTTTGCTACATTTATATATATGCAGATACAGATTATTACTTTCTAATATTTTCTTTCTAGGTTCAAGTATGATGGGGCTTGAGGAATTCGATGAGCACTGCATGTTTGGAAACCATTTGGAATTGACTTCTGACCAAGTTGCTTCACTCAAAGTGTTAGTTAAACGACACAAGCCATCTATACCATACTATGTGTGCAAGATGAACAAGTCAAATGTCATCCGTGGGAAGGCCAAAATGGTTAAAATTTGACATTTCAATAGTTAAATTTTATTATGCACAGTGAACTCCATCCAACAACTAATATTCTTCTTCTCCTACAGTACTTTTTAGTTAGCTACAGCCGTGCACACCTCAACCGCTATCTCCCAAAGGTGTTACCACTCACATGCTCCAACAAGACCACATTTGAGCATGTTAACCTCTTCCAAGGCATGAATGATGCTGCCTAGATGACAAGAGGTTGGTTTAATGTTCTCAAACTCGCTAGAATAAGGGAGGGGAATGTGTGCATCTTCACCTTTTTAAATGAGGGGCTACATGGCTTCGTGGGTTGTGTTAATGTTCTGTAGTGAGGCCAAAACGTATCTACTTGTTTATGCTGTGGTGTTGGATGAACCATTAACATAATATGTTGTTAGTGAACTTGTAGTGGTAAGGAACTTGTTGTCAACCTGGTGCTCTACATGCTAAGTAATATTATCTCCATATGCTATGTATACATTTTGGTTCATTGTGTTTATGTTGTTGCTTTCATGTGATTGAGAGCTGGTATGTAATATACAGAATAAAGTTGTAGATCAGCACAAAACAAGTGGACAGATGCATCGGTTGCAAGTTAGTTCTGCAAAATATTGGTTGACGGCTCAATTCCATCTACCTGCACGAAATGTTTTTCTATTATTTAATTTCTATCAAACACACTCACAGCTGGGCCCGGCGGAAAACGTCATGAAGCTGCATCAAACCTAGCACTACCGTGAGATACACTACGTACGTAACGTTGACACCAAGATGACAAGTGGGGTTGAAGCACGGAGGAGACGGTCGATGCGAAAAAAGTGTCGAATATGTGCGGTGACGAAATCCACGACGAATTTTGCACCAGACGAAATGGCAAACTGGGCTTGAGGGCCTGGGACGAAATCTGCAACGAATTTATCATGACGAAAACAAGGAACATCATGGATAACCGGGCTGGAGGGGCTTGGAGCTCGTTACGACGAAATATTCTAGAACGTTAGGAATCCGCGACATTTTTAGGTCGCATCATAAAAAAATGTCACGGATCGTCCAGATTCTTGTAGTGATTCTTTGCATTTAAGTACAAACTTAATTTTGGTTCAGTGATCAACTCAGAAATCACTTAAAGACACGTTCTTACACTTAAGACTTTGTCCTACCAACCAGAACCTTGGGTCATATTACGTCGAGTATGCAACATGGTTGTATGGAAGAAGCTATGACTAAGGCATAGGAGATGCAACACATCTCTTTCTTTCAACCATAGTTGCAATACTAACTCAATGCTTCATACAGTAAGAACTACTTCCTTACCGTGTTCCATTCTGAACTTCTTCAGAATCTTGCTTAGGACATTCTGAACATCTTTCAGAATCAAGTCCAGGAAGCATTCGACTTTCGGTGTCTATTAAACTCACTAATCTATCTCGATAGATTTTCTTGTTTAACAACTTCAACTTCATCCTTATTTATCTACTTAAATGTTATTAACACCAATCACATCACTCATATATGTCATCCACATATCCTAGAACTATTTCAAGCTCCCACTTAAATATGACATTCATATTTGAGATCCAAGGATTTCACTTAGCTCCCACTCAAAATATGTCAGCTAAATATTATGTATTATCCAAGCTGATTTGCTGCCACTCAAATCCAGTCCTCTCGATAATCTTGGACATTCCAAAATTCCTTGATCACCATAAAATCGAGAATTCCACTAACAAGATTTCAATGACCATTCATTTCTCGCACTTAGGTCCATCACGCTTCTTTGTATTTTGTAGGTATGTCTTGTTCAAAACATCACAAGTGAATCAACAATGTAATTCCACAAACTTGTTAGAATATATAGTTGAATCCTACTTTCTTTACTAAAAGTATTCACTAAAACTTTATGATCATTATCATTGGTTTCTCCTCTATTTGTAGAGTTTGGTTTCACAAAACAAATTTTGCTACGCCACTCAACAATCCGGAGGTAAGGTCTAATACCTTGTTTTAATCTTTTACTTTCTTCCACTTGTATCTTCATCAAGACATGTAAACTTTGGACAACAGCAGGTTTGCCCCTTTGTGGAAGATGCATTCATAGATTCCTAAGAATGCTCTACAAAGACTTGTTTATTCGCCACAATTTCGACTTATCGAAATCTCTAGAAACTCGAACTTCCCATAACACTTATGGTGTTGTTTCCACGAATCTCTTAGATGTTCCTTTGTTTTTCAAACGAGTGTTTGCTTATTTTGATCTCTAACTCTAAATGACAACTATAACCCCTATAAGAGATAATATTATACCATATGTATCTTAATACATAATGATTATGATGTTTAGACATTTCAACATAGTTTGAATTCATCCAATTATCATAATTTGTGAAACATCTTTCACAAGTCCCTTTTATGCTAAACTTAACTTGAATACTTTAGTCATGTCGATCAAATCAAAGAGCCTTGTTAATTCAGTATCCTCCTTTGTTGCAAACTCATTTGAACAATTCAAATTGTTTCAAACTCATGTTTCATTAAGTAAATACGCCTATTCACTTAAGTCCACAATTAACCAATGATTTCCACTACTTGTTGAAAATACGATACATCACTATGTATAAGATTCAACATTTCTTCGCATATCACCGTTTTACCAGAATGCGGAGTTTTAGTCATTCTGCCCAAGAGGCATGGTTTTGCAAAGTCTCTAGATTAAGCATCTAGGACCCCGATCTTCATTTAGAATGAAGAACATGCAGTAACCAAAATGACTTAAACTATAGTGTCATGTCATTACTTAGAATTTGGATATCTTTTAGCATTCTAATTCTTTATAAATGTTTAAACTATTATCATTAACATAGTGATGAGCATAACTTATTTATAATCATAATGTGACCATAACGGTATTGTTCATAAGAATAGTAAAACTGTCTTGTAACTTGTTCATATGAATAATCATCTCGCCAAATCCAAGACACACAAACAAGGATTATAAAATTATATTCAAGTCCACTAATCCAAATGATAAACTTTGAGGAAAGGTGTGATGTCGGTCATCAACTATTTTGCTTGCCATTATCAAGTCACATTGCCTCAAATTTAGCAATTCTCAAGCAGATCATCCTGTTTTCACAAAGAAGGACAAGTATCAAATACTTTGCAAACTGCAATGAGTTTTGCAAGAACCACATTTATAATTTGTATATCTTACATATACCTTTTTCATCCATGACCTCCTTTTGCAATCAAGCCCTTCTAAGAGTTCTAAACTCTTAATGCAAGATCACTAAGTGTTTTTCCAAACATTCTCTTTTCATCCATGATGGAGGAAAACCCATCCAATGGCTCATACTCTATGTGTCTTATTCTGTAGAATACAAAATTTATCCCAACTCTCCATCGAATGGATAATGGATTATTGGATGATTATGGAGAAAGCACAAACAATCCGGAGTCATCAAATTATCTCCTAATGGTTATTGTATCAAGAAGAGAAGATCACCTTTTACGAGGATATCCTTCATGCATAGGTATTAATCTATGAAGTTGGACCCTTTTGCTAAGTTCCACATTAAGAAATATATTCCCATGGTCGCAAAGGACCTCAATGGGATAGGCCATGATCTACTAAGATATTTGCAAACAGACATCTAGACTAAGTTCATAATAAGAGATCAATTTATAATTGGTCTCCACTAAAATTGTCATGCCCTCGACGATTTTAGTGATCACATGATTCGTATCCTCTACACCTCCCCCGATCGTCACGGCCATCAATGCAGCATCAAAGGTAGACATTCCCTAATGTCAATCACATCATCCACGTGAGACATGCTCGATATTTCAATCTCTTGTGTTCTGAGGCCATGTCTACACATGCTAGGCTCGCCAAATCTAACTTGTGTGTATTCGCTGTGCAACATGGCTTACACCCACTTTATGCGAACGTAGATATGTCTGACCCCCGATCATCATGGCCGGCCTCATAACGAAGAACTTTCTTGGTGGTGCACACACAAGGGGAACACAGAACATTGGAATTAAATAGGGATTATCTTATTTGCTACCGTTGAGTATCTAAATACTAGAACACAATAAGATGTAAAAAAGATATCAACATCATATGTATATTGTGATATGATATGGTCCTTCATGCGCCTTGATCTCCATCGAGCTCTCCGGCATGATCTCCATATTTCCCTTGGTTTGACGCCAAGTCCATGACGCCGCCACCAGGTCGTCCATCCGAACGATGACTATTACTATACTACTTAGTAACAGAAAAGTAAACTACTTTACCTTCGTAACGACCAATACCATATCAAATCACATGCCCTCCTGCAAAATAAAGTTAGACTCCTCTACTTTATCTATTGCAAGTTTTACGTGGTTGTTGGCTTTCGCAATAGAACCGTTTCTAAACTACGAACTTTCCAACCACAACATGGATCTGACAGTTGTCTCTACTACACCCCTTTCGGGGCCCTCCGTTGTAAATGCTATATCAACTATCGAATGAGAGACAGACACCCGCTAGATACTTATACGGTACAAGCTGTATGTTGAGCGTGGAACCAGTCTCGTGTACGAATACATGTAAGGTCAGTCCGGGCCGCTTCATCAAACAATACCGCGATATAAACAAGTAAACGTTAGAGGGTAACAACTAAGGGATCAATGCCTGCACAATACTTGTACGTACTGGCCGTACATCACTCCTACGCATAGATCGGCTCTGATACCACTGAAGGGGATCCGTAGTAGAAAACAAAAAAATTCTAATGTTGGAACCCCAAAAACTGCCTAGGATCTATCTATGTAGTAATGTGGTAATGGCCAATGCGTAGAGAATACATACCCTTATAGACCGTACGCGGTTAACATTCCGATAGGAACATGGTAGAAGTAGTCATACTCGTAGCTGACCTCAAGGTCGCGAAGCTCCTCGCAAGTCACCCCTTGCTCCTTCTTCATCATGCAGCAGCTCCGGCTCACGACATTCAAGCGCCCCAAGTGTTGCGCCTCGTGTCTTCGTACACATCCGGTGCACGATGAGACATCCGGCTCCCCGATCCTGCCAGGAGTGCGGAAGTTGATATCCGGCTAGGAATCCCTGCAGTGCAACAACGTGCTGCAGGTGTGCCTCGTTCACACAGCCCAGACTTGGGGCCATGGTCACAAGGTATAGAGAGAGAGGAAAGGATGAAGTCAACCAAAGGACTTCTCCAAATATTGGTGTGTTTAATCCCACCCATGGGCACCCCTTTATATAGGATAAGGGGGTGTGCCTTTCTCAAAGGCTAAGCCATATGGGACTAATTGCTAAAGGAAATTATAGCAGGAATTTCGTCCTGGCCGAATTGGGCCAAAACCCCACAGCCCAACAACACACTACAACAGCGAGCAGCAGCTGGCGAGAGCACCGGCCGTGTGGGCCTTTGGTGTGGCCCACCCCGTGCCCACCTGTTCCCCGCGGCGGTGGCCTGCTGCGAGTGGCCCCGCGCTGGGCCGGCGCTCGCCTAGCGGCCCGCTTGGCAGCCCGAGGCGGCGGGCGGTAGTAGCCGGCCCTAGTTGGGCTCGCTCCTGTCCAGCGCGACCCATCGCGGTGAGCGGCCCAGCACCCAGTCCGCCTGCTCCCCGCACACCACTTGGGCCGGGTCGAGCTAGCAGGACCCCGGCGGCTGGTTGCCTGCCACCCGCCCCCGTGCGGCGGCTATTATCCGCCACCCACGTGGGCTGTTAGCTATTTTTCCTTTTTCTTTTTCTGCAGCTTTTCTTTTAGGCTAATTCCCTTCGGGGATTTGGCCTAATATAAAATTTGCTTTTATAAATCTTAATTTAAATATTATTTAGAATATATTAATTCATAATTAACTTATAATAAACATATATTTAAATTCCCATTTATCTGAAAACACTTTTCCGGTCTTTTGCTTTATTCTTTCTCCGAATAACTTCGGATCTCTCCGCAGAACATTTTCGGCTTTCTCTTTCTCTACTGTGATTCCGTCTTACGAATGATCGCTCTCGTCATACTCTTAAGTGTATCCTCTCATGGCTCGGGAATGGTCTAGACATGATCAATATCAATGATCAACAGAGGGACCAGGGATGTCCATGTGACCCCTATGCATTCCTGATGACAATGTCGTTTGAACCGGTAAATGTAGCATCCATATTCCTTTTGTTTCTTGATACGACTTGTCCAAGATCCGATCATTGGTATCACATACCTTGTTCAATCTCGTTAACAACAAGTTCTATTTTCTTGTTACCGTGATATTACATCCCCATGTCCGAGTGGCATGTTGCAACATTTATGGATGTAATCTCACCAAGCCGTCTGTATGTATCTTTACCCATCATGTGGTCGAACAAATCCCTCTCTTGACATATATTGCCTCTACGGTTCCTTCGAGTACCTGAACACACCTTTATTGCCACCGTATTACTATATGACGTTTGATGCTATCTAAGCACTCTCGGGAGACAGTGATTGATATAGCCTCACGGTCTAAGGAATTAGGAGTCTAGATTGAGCTGTTGCAACAATGAACTATATGACTTGATCGTGTTGCAATCCTTCGAGGAATGTCCATCACATCATTCTCCAATGATATGACCCCGTTGTCAATTGGCATAAATGCCCATGATCTTGAAACCCAGATCATCCTCATGACCAACGAACTAGTATAAATAGAGGCTACTAGGGACTTGGTTGTTTAATACCACACCTGTACCAATGTTTCTACTTGATATAGTTATAGCACAATATGAAACTATTATAAACTAATTGAGATATGACAATAAAAACCTATTTATTATTTACCTCGAGGGCATATCTCCTTCAGAACTACTCATGCATCACACCGGAGGCAGTCATGGTGATGAAGAAGGCCTCCAGGGTGATCTCTCCCCTCCGTCATGGTGCCAGGAAGAGCTTAGGACCCCCCCCAAATCTAGGGATGGAGATGGCGGCGGCTACAGACTCTTTCGTGGATTTCTGATTGGCTTTTTGATCGGATACTTAGGGTTTTCGTCCCGGGAGGCTTTTGTAGGTGAAAGGGCAAGGTCGGTGGAGCACCAGGGGGCCCACACCCCCTGGTGGCGCGCCCCCAGGCCACGCCGCCACTAGGTGTGGCCGCCCTGGTGCGCCACTTCATCTCCCCTCCAGACTCCGTATTGCTTCGGGTAAAATATTGAATATTTGGCTTTTGTCTGGTCCAATTCCGAGAATATTTCCTTACTAACTTATCTGAAACCAAAAATAGCAGAAAACAGGCAACTGGCACTGTGGCATCTTGTTAATAGGTTATCTCTAGAAAATTTATAAAAATACCCCAAAGTGTGGACAAAACATAAGAAAGTAGATATAAAACAACCATGTAACATCAAAAATTATAGATACGTTTACAACGTATCAAGCATCCCCAAGCTTAACTCCTACTCGTCCTCGAGTAGGTAAGTGATAAAAAGAATAATTTTTGAGGTGACATGCACCATCACAATCTTGATCAAGGTATTTGTAAAACATTGATAGCTGGGATCATATTACTCTAACATAGACATGGAAGATATAGTTCTAAAAATAATACATAGCAACTATGTTGTAACATGAAAAGGTACAAACAAAAGATTCATGAATAATAATGCTTTGAAATACGTTTGTTTGTTTCACATATAGAAAACATAATAAGAATGGTATTCAGCTTGTCCCTCATGGTATATCAAAACATAAATGCATAGGACACCTTAAAAGTTCATAAGGGTGACTAGATACAAATAATTTAAGAACTAGCAATATCAAAGTTATGAATCAATCAAAAAAATTTGGGACAATGCACATTAAACTAAGAACGGTCACTATGCTCTCTCAATTGGTGCATAAAGATAGAAGATGGAGACTCAACATAAAAGTAAAAGAAAGGCCCTTCATAGAAGGAAGCAGGGATTCAAGTCTCATAAAGAGCTTCCAAAAATTATGGTACTTATTAGCTTTCAGCTCTCATTGCCCATATCATAAGCATCTTTAGGTGATTAAGGTTAAAGTGACACAAATATGAGGATATGCTTGACAAGTTATAAGTTGGAAATCTCATGTCCCTTTCTTACGAGTACCGAACCTCATGCTATTCAACTTTAGTCAGGAGTAAGTTCTTTTCATTGTAAGTACATGTGTATCATAGAGAACCGCCAACAGGGTACCCCTTGCCCCATGATACAGGAGCTATCCCATACCAAAATAACAAGGCAACAGACAATGAGCATCTCATCGATCTTTTTATTTGCTATTTGCATAGGTTTTTATTGAGGATGCTTCACAGATTGTTCACTATGGTTATGCTGCAAGTTTCCACCATGATTAGGCATGGCTTAGGCTAGCTGCCCAGGCATTTCCCTAACACATATACAAACTCCATGAGCTTACAAACTCCCCTTTTATTTCACACTGCCGGGATCCATAAACAAAAGAACATGATATCAGTTGAATAAAGTGCAAAGTTGAAAGCGTTCCCCATGGTAACATGGTTCTGCTAATTCACAACTTATAAGCGCAAGAATATACGCAACATAGATGGACACAATGCTTTAAGTTTATTAAGTGTAAGAAAGTAAAGTGTGCCATCAAGTTTGTGAGAGCTTTAATCACTAATTTTCACATAACAAGTTTAATTCGGAAGGTAGATAAAAACATGAATATACTTGGAATAGCAATAGTGCTAATACGTAGGTATGGTGGACTCTTTGAAATAACTTGGTTCTATTTGGAGTTGGATGCATGAGTGGAACTCATACTTGGTACATGTGGAGTCTAGCAAAAGACTGGGAGCGACCAACTAAGAGAGCAATAATGGCCATAATCATGCAAAGCAACAAAACATTATTAATTAAAGCATAAAGTGATATTACAAGTCGAAAACTAAATGATCATAGAGGCTATAGTGACTGGTATAGTCTTAACATGGTGTAAGCATGCGCCAAGTCAACCCAAATAAAGTATCAAAGGATAATACCGCAATATTATGATTTTGTATGCTAAAACAACGCATGATTCTTTCAAGGCACATTAAGCAATCTCAATTGTTTGGAACAAGTCATGCTACAGCAATAATCACTAAGCATAAAGTCAAAGCAATATCAAACATGACATGATAAAGTCTAGGCCATAGTCAAAACAAGCTCCTTTTGTACCACTTATAAGCATGAAACTTCCTACTCTTTTCCAACACAAATCAACTTATTTGGAACTATGTATGAATACGGGGTCCAACCAATTTATTTAAGAAAATCAAACAAAAGAAAACTAAAAACAAAAACGGAGACGCTCCAAGAAAAACACAATTGTGCATGAAACAATAAAAATGAAGTGTTTGGAAGAAAACCTGTGATTTTTATTGATGAAGAAGGGGATGCCTTGGGCATCCCAAAGCTTTGACGCTTGTACTTCTTGAATATTTCTTGGGGTGACACGGGTGGCATCCCCAAGCTTGAGCTTTTGTCCATACTTCATCTCATCACATTATTCTTCCCTACACTTTAAAATTTCCTTCATACAAAACTTCAGACAACCTTCATTAGCAACATTAGTGTATTCAAGATAATAAGTCCTTGGGTTTAGTTTCAACACAAGTAAAACTTCCAATAAAACACAAGCTACTATAGCAATTCCTTCTACAAGCTCAAGTGATCAAAGAGAACTCAAAGAGAAAGAGATTAAGAGGCAAATGCAAATAATGGCAGAAATCTGTCAAAACAGACCAGCAGGTAAAAACCGATTTTTTCAAAGACCTTCTGTTGCTCAAATCGAAAAGTGATAAACTAATGAAAGTTCTATAACAACCTGGGGCAGAAGCACAAAAAATTAAAGCTCAATTCGATGTACAGGGATTTTTCATGATTTTTTATAGTGAAGCACAGAAATCTGTTTCGGGACAACAACTTTCCCAAGTCTTACTTCTCTCTCATTAGAGGTTATTCTTGGCACAAAAACCGCACAAAAAGGATAAGGAGAGGTTATTACTGCAGCAATAACTTCCAAGACTCAACAAAAGAAAAACTTACTGAATAAAAACTTGGGTTATCTCCCAGTAGTGCTTTTCTTGAACGCCTTTGAGCTAGGCTCAGTAATTTGAGAAGATGCTCACAAAAGAAATATGAATTAAAGCAAAAGAGAGCATCAAGGAGCAAATATGATACACATTTAAGTCTAACCCACTTCCTATGCATAAGAATCTTGTAAGAAAATAAATCAAAGAAGCACATATTAACAAGAATGGGTAGATAAAACAAGAGCAACTTTGGAACTTTCAATATAAAGAGAGATGTTTTAGTAACATGAGAATTCCAACAACCATATTTTCTTATCTCATAATGATTTTTAGTAGCATCATGAACAAACTCAACAATATAAATATCACACTCATCCTCCTTTGGTAAGCATGGAGGGCGTCAAATAAGGTATTAGTTAAAGAGTTACTCTCATTGGGAGGTAGACATGGGTAGATGATCCATTCTTCCTCCTCTTGATCATCACTCTCCTACTCTTTTTCATCCAATAAGCTTCCATTTTCAGCAATTTCTTCTTCCATAGGCTCCTGCAAGGCATTAGTCTCTTCCGTTGGTGGAGAGCATCTATTAAGATATTTAAGAATATAGCCATTTTCTTCCTTGTAATTATCAAAGCAAAATTTAAGTATATCATAAACCTCATATTTATAAGGTGCATCATCAATATTTTCAAGAAAATAAGCAAGTTCGAATGCACCCTTCCAAGCAATAAATTCTTCAATTTTTTACACATCATAAAAGTCATAATTTCCCTTAACATATGAAGATATGATAACATCATCATTATACTCACATTGAAAAGGGAGGTGTTTATACCTCCTAAAGCAACAAGATTTATCAAAGCAATAACTAACATTATAAGCAGAGCACACATTTCTAGCAATGGTATACAATTTATTAATTTCTTCCCATAAGTGTTTCCCTTTTTGTGACAAGCGGTGTTCCTTATAATAATATTTTTGTTCTTTCGTGAACCCACCTTACCAATAAGATCTAGTTTCAAAGAAACTAACCATTGATAGAAAGCATGATAAAGCAAGATAATAACAGACCAACTAAAATAACAACTATAGTAGGAACTGATTTTTTTGTATTTTTGATAAAAATAAGCAAGCAAGCAAAGCAAAAATAAACTAAGAAAAACAAAAAACAAAGTAAAGAGAATTGTTGTGAGGGACTCCCCTTGTGAAGCTGTCCTTAACTCCCCGACAACGGCGCCAGAAAAAGGCTTGATGGCTCAAGATATTTCGAGCTCGTTGGGAACCCCAAGAGGAAGGTAGGATGAGCACAGCAGCAAGTTTCCCTCAGTTATGAAACCAAGGTTATCGAACCAGTAGGAGCAAGGAAACAACCCCAAGGTGTTGCTACCAACTTGGAATCCTGCACAACACAACCACAGAACTTTGCCCCAACTTACAGTGAGGTTGTCAATCTCATCGATTTTGCTGAAAACAAAGGATTAAACATATAGTGTGGAAGATAGTAATTGCTTGCAGAAAGTAAACAATAAACAGTAAATAGTAGATAGTATATCAATGGTAAAAGAATGGACCAGGGTCCATAGTTCACTAGAGGTGATTCTCCTTAAGATAGATAGCATGTTGGGTGAACAAATTACAGCGAGGCAATTGACAGATTTGAGAAAGCATACCATGCATATACTAATCATCTTGACTCCTATGAGATTTGATTGGGAATTACAACATTATACATAGACCATAATCCAACTGCATCTATGACTAATAATCCACATTCAGGTTATCATCCGAACCCCCTCCAGTATTAGGTTGCAAGCAATAGATAATTGCATTAAGCAAAGTGTGTAAAGTAAACAATACGATTGTCCCATGGATAAAGGATTGTTGTTTTCTCCCTAGTAGAAACAACACATCTACAACCTTAGAGATTCATGTCACTTCCCCAGATTACTAGAGGCATGAACCCACTATCGAGCATAAATACTCCCTCTTGGAGTTGCTAGCATCTACTTGGCCAATATAGTTACTAACAACGAGAAGCATGCAAGATCACAAATAACATAGACATGATAGAATAAATAATCAATCTGAAATAGCATCTCAATATCCATCAGATCCCCACAAACACAACATGTAAGATTACAAATAGATGATCTTGATCAAGAACAGAGCTCACAAGATCTAAACATGATAGCACAAAGGAGGAGAAGCAACCATCTTGCTACTACATGGACCCATAGTCCAAGGATGAACTACTCACGCATCACACCGGAGGCAGTCATGGTGATGAAGAAGGCCTCCAGGGTGATCTCTCCCCTCCGGCAGGGTGCCGGGAAGAGCTTCGGACTCCCCTCGATCTAGGGATGGAGATGGCGATGGCTACAAACTCTTCCGTGGATTTCTGATTGGGTTTTTGATCTGGTACTTAGGGTTTTCGTCCCGAGAGGCTTTTATAGGAGAAACGGCAAGGTCGATGGAGCACCAGGGGCCACACCCCTGGTGGCGCATCCCCCAGGCCGTGTAGCCACTAGGTGTGGCCGCTCTGGTGCGCCACTTTGTCTCCCCTTCGGAATCCGTGTTCCTTGAGGTAAAATATTAACTTTGGCTTTTGTCTAGTCCAATTCCGAGAATATTTCCTTACTAGCTTTTCTAAAACCAAAAACAGCAGAAAACAGGCAACTGGCACTGTGGCATCTTGTTAATAGGTTAGTTCCAGAAAATGTATAAAAATACCCCAAAGTGTGGACAAAGCATAAGAAAGTAGATATAAAACAAGCATGGAACATCAAAAATTATAGATACATTTACGACGTATCACACATCCATTGGAGCGTGTGTTCTCATGTGGATCAATGTTGTTTTTAAAAGAACACATGCAATGACTCTAGAGACTCCATGTGTCAAATCATGGCCAGAAAGGCCAAGAATCCCTTAGAATGCAACGGCCACATGCAATGGTGCACCAGTGTGATAGAAGTTGCATCACCACATGGTGGTTTGGAAAATAACACATGCAATGGATCTAGAGACTCCATGTGTCAAACCATGGTTAAAAAGTCCAAAATCACATAGGAGTGTAACTGCCACATGGAATGGTGCACCAGTGTGACAGAACTTGCATCACCACATCCATTGGCAGGGGTGGAGCTACGGCCGGTGCTACCAGGGTTGTAGCACCAGTCCAGCGTTCAAGCTCAGGTTACTAGGTATTGTGTATTCTCTGACAAAACAAAAGTAAAGCGCACCGATGAGGCACCAATCTCTCCAACCAGCCCATCAACCGCCCACGGGATAGGAAAGTATGTACTCGTTCCTGCGTACCAGCTCAAACACTGCCGAGAAGGGCAAAACACATGCATACGATCGATCCTTTCCCCGTGCCTCGTTAACTGTGGCTAGTTCTTCTTCTCCGTTTCCCCAACTTCCACACGGATTACCTTCCAAAAATCATAACGCGAGGTGATGATAGCAGCAGACAGTATCTACCAGTATTTTTTGTGATTTCTCTATTTGGTTCTCAACTAAATACTAGACTATTTATGTTTTGTGTCAGAAAATTAATATGTTTTCCATTCCATACTAGCAATTTTTTGGGTGTATTTTTCTAGCGAACTAGAAAAATTTATTTTTGATGTGAACTAGCGAAATTTTCCGGATGCCACAAGTTAGCACCCCTCTTGCTCCATTCTTGGCTCCGCCACTGTCCATTGGAGTGTGTGTTGTCATGTGGATCAATGTCGTTTGGAAACGAACACATGCAATGACTCTAGAGACTCCATGTGTCAAACCTTGGCCAGAAATCCCAAACACATAGGACTGCAACTGCCACATGGAATGGTGCACCAGCGTCATAGATGTTGCATCACCACATCCATTGGAGTGTGTGTGGTCATGTGGATCAAGGTGGTTTTGAATATAACATATACAATGAAACCAGTGGATCAAGGTGGTTTTGAAAATAACACATGTGATGACACTAAGGGATCAAGTTGGTTTGAAAACAACACATGCAATAACTCTACAGACGCCATGTGTCAGACCATGGTCAGAAAGCCTAAAAAGCCCTTTGAATGAAACTGCCACATGGAATGGTGCACTAGTGTGAGGGAAGTTGCATCAACACATCCATTGGAGTATGTGTTCTCGTGTGGATCAAGGTGGTTTGAAAAATAACACATGCAATGACTCTAGAGACTCCATTTGGCAAACCTTGGTCAGAAAGCCCAAAAACACGTAGGAATGCAACTGCCACATGGAGTGGTGCACCAGTGTGACAGAAGTTTCATCACCACATCCATTGGGGTGTGTGTGTTCATGTGGGTCAAGGTGTTTCGGAAAATAACACATGCAATGACACTAGGGGATCAAGGTGGTTTTGAAAAGAACACATGCAACGACTCTAGGGACTCAAAGTATCAAACCATGGTCAGAAAGCCCAAAAAGCCCTTAGAATGCAACTTCCACATGAAATGGTGTGCTAGTGTAATAGAAGTTGCATAACTACATCCATTGGTGTGTGTGTTCTCATGTGAATCAAGGTGGTTTGGAAAATAACACATGCAATGACTCTAGAACCTCCATGTGTCAAAGCATGGTTAGAAAAGCCAAAAAAATCCCTTAGAATGTAACTTCCACAGGGAATGTTGCACCAGTGTGACAGAAGTTGCATCACCACATCCATTGGAGTGTGTATCTCATGTGGCCATAGGTGGTTTGGAAAAGAACACATGCAATAAATCTAGAGACTCCATGTGTCAAACCATGGTTAGAAAGCCCAAAAAACCTTTGGTATGCAACTGCCACATAAAATGGTGCACTAGTGTGACAGAACTTGCATCACCACCTCCATTGGAGTGTGTGTTCTCATGTGGATCAATGTGATTTGAAAAAGAAAACATGAAATGATTCTAGAGACTCCATGTGTCAAACCATGGTCAAAAATCCCATAGGAATCCAACTACCACATGGAATGGTGCACCAGTGTGACAGAAGTTGCATCACCATATCCATTGGAGTGTGTGTGGTCATGTGGATCAAGGTGGTTTTGAAAATAACACATGCAATAACTCTAGAGACTCAAGGTGGTTTGGAAAAGAATACATGCAATGACTCTAGGGACTCCATGTGTCAAACCATGGTCAAAAATCCCAAAAAGCACTTGAAATGTAATTTCCACATGGAATGGTGCACTAGTGTGACGGAAGTTGCATCACCACATCCATTGGAGTGTGTGTTCTGATGTGGATCAAGGTGTTTTGGAAAAGAGCACATGTAATGACTCTAGAGACTCCACGTCTCAAACCATTGTCATAAATTCCAACACATAGGAATGTAACTACCTCATGGAATGGTGCACCAGTGTGTCAGAAGTTGCATCACCACATCCATTAGAGTGTGTGTGGTCATGTGCATCAAGGTGGTTTTGAAAATAACATATACAATGAAACTAGGGATGAAGGTGGCTTTAAAAAAAACACATGTGATGAAACTAGGGGATCAAGGTGGTTTGGAAAAGAACACATGCAATGACTCTAGAGACTCCATTTATCAAACCATGGTCAGAAAGCCCAAAAAGCCCTTGGAATGCAACTGCCACATGGAATGGTGCACTAGTGTGAGAGAAGTTGCATCAACACATCCATTGGACTGTGTGTTATCATGTGGATCAAGGTTGTTTGGAAAATAACACATGCAATGACTCTAGAGACTCCATTTGTAAAACCTTGGCTAGAAAGCCTAAAAACAGATAGGAATGCAACTGCCACATGGAATGGTGCACCAGTCTGACAGAACTTTCATCACCACATCCATTGGAGTGTGTGTGTTCATGTGGATAAAGGTGTTTTGGAAAATAACTCATGCAATGACACTAGGGGATCAAGGTGGTTTTGAAAAGAACACATGCAATGAATCTAAGGACTCCAAGTGTCAAATCATGGTCAGAAAGCCTAAAAAGCCCTTGGAATGCAACTTCCACATGGAATGGTGCGCTAGTGTGACAAAAGTTGAATCACCACATCCATTGGAGTGTGTGTTATCATGTGGATCAAGGTGGTTTTGAAAAGAACACATGCAATGACTCTAGAAACTACATGTGTCAAACCATGGTTAGAAAGGCCAAAAATCCCTTAGAAAGCAACTACCACATGGAATGGTGCACCAGTGTGATAGAAGTTGCATCACCACATCCATTGGAGTGTGTATTCGCATGTGGACTAAGGTGGTTTGGAAAACAACACATGCAATGGCCCTAGAGACTCCATGTGTCAAACCATGGTCAAAAAGCCCAAAATCACATAGAAGTGCAACTGCCATATGGAATGGTGCACTAGTGTGACTGAACTTGCACCACCACATCCATTGGAGTGTGTGCTCTCATGTGGATCAATGTCGTTTGGAAACGAACACATGCAATGACTCTAGAGACTCCATGTGACAAACCTTGGTCAAAAAGCCCAAATAAATAGGACTGCAACTGCCACATGGAATGGTGCACCAGTGTGACAGAAGTTGCATCACCACATCCATTGGAGAGTGTGTGGTCATGTGGATCGAGGTGGTTTTGAATATAACATATACAATGAAACTAGTGGATCAAGGTGGTTTTTAAAATAACACATGTGATGACACTAAGGGATCAAGGTGGTTTGAAAACAACACATGCAATGAATCTACAGATGTCATGTGTTAAACCATGGTCAAAAAGCCTAAAAAGCCTTTTGAATGCAACTGCCACATGGAATGGTGCACTAGTGTGAGGGAAGTTGCATCAAAATATCAATTGGAGTGTGTGTTCTCATGTGGATCAAGGTGGTTTGGAAAATAAGACATGCAATGACTCTAGAGACTCCATTTGTCAAACCTTGGTCAAAAAGCCCAAAAATCCCTTGGAATGCAACTTCCACATGAAATGTTGTGCTAGTGTGATAGAAGTTGCATCACTACATCCATTGGAGTGTGTGTTCTCATGTGGATCAAGATGGTTTGGAAAAGAACACATGCAATGACTCTAGAGGCGCCATGTGTCAAAGCATGGTTAGAAATGACAAATAATCCCTTAGAATGCAACTTCCACATGGAATGGTGCACTAGTGTCACGGAAGTTACATCACCACATCTATTGGAATGTGTATTCTCATGTAGCCATAGGTGGTTTGGAAAAAAAACATGCAATGAATCTAGAGAATCCATGTGTCAAACCATGGTCAGAATGCCCAAAAACCCTTGGCATGCACCTGTGTAACACCCCGACATTAGAGCTTAGAAATAAGCTGAGATAAGGTGTGTGCATTGCATTCATGCATATAAAATCCAGATAATTTTCGCGTTTTTGAATAAAACTTGTCAAAGAGATGGAAGCTTCTCTTAACTTGGTGGAACTGAAGTACATCATCAAGTTGACTGCGATAAGTTTCAATATGACCTTTGCTAAAACCTTATCTTTGGGTAATATAATTTGATCTAAGGGTAGATCAAATATAATAAAACTAAGTCACAACACAATACTTAATAAGGAGTACTTGATCTTCTAGAGATCATTACATGGTATTCCAAAGAATAACTCAAGGATGAATACTTAATATCCCTAAGATGATATCAAGGTATTATCTACCACAAACCCTAAATAGCAGGTTAAGTATATAACTTAAGTAAAGAAAATCTATAACTAAATCTTGATACCCTTCCTTGCCATAGTTATTTATACCATGAGCATCATGGTAGCTCTTAAACATTAACTCTTATCAAATAGAGAGAAGATAGAAGTCAAGTCAAGTCAAGACCATTCATCACATGCCCTTGTTGTCATATTAACATATGACATTCCTAAATAGTTAAGGCCTAGTGTCAATTGATCATCATTATTGAGTGATCAATTCTTGACCTAGAATTTATTAAATCTTAGCTTTGACCTATTATATTGACCTTCCAAAGACCTAAGTAAATTAATAAGGAGAAGGGCATAGATATGGTTGAGTGTGCCATCATCAATGGAATGAGATCCTTAGTGGTGATCAAACCATTTGGTATTGGAGGAGTTAACTCACTCATGAATTAACTAGAAGCAGTACTTAAACCCAAAAGTTAAGCTAGTAATGGAGAAGCTATGAGGAAGCTAATAGTATTAGTACATCAAATAATAATCTTGTTAAGATAAGTGGATATAAACTTAGAGTAAGATTGCTTAACGAGATAAGCCTATAAAGAGGTTAGTAACAATCTATTACTTAGTTGATGATAGATCTTGATCAGACAATTAAAAGCCTAAGCTTTCTTTGATCAAGGGTTGGTGGTCATTATTCTCAAGCCACTTGAGAATAAATGACTGGATGATAAAGAAGTGAGGTGAGTATACCAAATTAGGTAAATCCCTAGTAAGATGAATCATCTAGCTTGATCAAGAAAAGTCAAACTAGAGTATGATGGAGTATATACTATGAGTTGTATGGAGTAGTTGGAGGCATAGTAGTTTAACCAAGCTAATACAAGAACAAACTTGTATTATGGCGAGTAATACCATACCTCTTTTAGAAGATTGATATCCTTTGCTATCTTCAATGAGGATTGTAATCTTGTAAGCCTTGGATATAGTTGCAAGATGGAATTAAAGGAATTAATGGATGGAGTTAGAAGTAGCTACATGGATGAATTCATCAAGGGTAGTTTAGTAATGGAAGTTATATAGATACTAGGAGAAGAATAGAGAATGAGTATTGTTGAAGTGGCATGACCATGTCATCATATGATGATGGGCATGGTGGAGCCAGATGATTGTATTATTTAGGAAGATGGGATCTTTGTAAATAAGATAAGAGAGATTTAAATAGAGTATATTTAGCAAAGGAATTCCTTATCTAAAGATAACCTTAGTGAGGTATTAAGGTAAGGATTCTTTAGAAGCCTTAACCAAGATCATATCAAACCATGACAGAACCATGTCTACCTCTTTGTTTAAAACCCTAGAATAAAGAAGGTAGTTAAACCAATTCCTATTTTTAGGCAACCAATGGATAGTATCTCTTAGCCTAATGAAATGTCTAAGAGATAAGTAAAATACCAGTTGAGAGTGTATTGATGGAAGCCTTGTCTATATTATTGTCTTAAACCCTGATAAAGAACCTAGTCTCATAGGATTATTAAGATCACATTATGAAAGAAATCCCAATAACTCACTTTAAGTTGAGAGGTTATTTAGGATCACAAAACATGGTGGCAATATGTCTAGCCTTAATAATCATCCATATCTCTAATTGAATATGAGATATTAAATCCTCTCAAAACCCATATACCTATATTTGAATAACCTTAGTATTTCTCTACCAATGATTGTCATTGATTCATAATGACCTAACCAAGATTGTTCTGTGGTAATCCTAAGCACTACAAAACAAGTAGGGTTGGAATGGGGGAAACCACCAAATATAGAGAACCATGAAATTCAAAGCACCACTTCATAAACCACAAGGTTTACTACCTTATAATAAATATATATCTCATCCCTTTATGAGGCTAAGTATGATTGGGATTATATATATATCATTAACCATCTTAAACCATCACCATTACATTCATTAAGTCGAAATAAAGTCATTCTTATAAGATCATATTATAAGATACAAATATCTAAAACCCTAATTCCATTTATATATTCTAATAAAAATAATTCTTTATATAGTCATGAATAGTGAAAATACTAAAAAGGAATGCCCAACCAACTAGTTACATTAATAATGAAGAACCCTAATTGATTTAATGAATTTTGAATATTTGAATCTTTGTATAAACTTAAACTGAAAAAGAAAACAAAAAACAAAAAATATAAAAAGTTAAAGAAAAGGGATAGAAGCAGCTAGCCGCCCGGCCCATGACCCAGGTCGTCTCCGTGCTAACTGACGCCCGCGTGCAATCTCCTGAGTGTTCCGCTTGCTCGGACAAAGCCCAACACCGGCCCCAGCCTAGATACCTCTTCGTCTCGTCGTCTTCGTCGACAACGGTGAAGCAGCTGCGTGGCTGTGCTGTTACCATTGATCCTCCACCGTGTTATGATGCTCGCCCCATCGTTGGGAGGATAAGACCGCCGCATCATCCTCTACCTCCCCATACCAATCTTATCTCCTCTCATGCCCTCTAGAGCAAACCCCCTTTTCACTGAAACCCTAGCTCGGACGGGAGCTCCGTCGTCGCCATAGGATCCTCCCCTGGCCAATCTGAGCGCACCACAGAGCTCACCTCTATCTCCTCATCCGTCTTCGGCAAGTCTCGTAAGAAGGCACGCCACGAGCGGCACAAAATCAAGCACGGGGTATCATTGGCCGTCGCGGCCATTACCGGCGATTCACCGCCACCGGTCTTCCCCACGCCTCGCCGACCATCCCATCAGCATCCTGGTGAGCCAACGACGCTCAATCACCTCTTCAATTTCTTCATCTCGCCTTAGAACGTCATCGCGTCGTGTACCATCGTCGGCCGCCACAGAGGTTGGTCGCCGGAGTACCTCCGGTGACCAAAACGGGGCGGTGACACCACTCCCAAGTTCGCCTTAGTGTCCTCTATCACGTAGCACCCTTCGTTTGGCCCCACGAGCTCCAAATCAATGGGTCTGTCCTCGACTGGGAGGGAATCCCCATTGATGACGTCACCATGACGTCATGGTGATGCCATATATGAATTATCATTTTATTTTTTTGTAATAATTCTGTATTGAATAAAAATCCACTTTGCTGACGTGGCCACCGACATGGCACAGACCCCACCTGTCTATGACTCAGGCTAGAGTCAGTACCGGTGTAAAAAGTTCTAACCTGCATATGTGTGTCATGCTGATGTCAGCATGACCTAATAATAGGATTTAATAATTTAAAATTCAATTAGAAAAAGAATAAAACTTATAATTCAATATTTTTTCTTTTATAATTCAGAAAAATGCATATAATATATCAAAATACTTAGAAAAATAAAATCTATAATTTAACTTTATTAACAAACATTATTGTGTTAACTATTTAAATAATTATTATTTAATAAAGATTTTATAAGTAATAATACTTTGAAAATATTGGTAAATAAGAAAAATATAAATAATATACCAAAATTCTTAGAAAATAAAATCTACATTTACAAAATTGTTTCATAGATTTTTGGTATCACTTAGATAAATATTATTATTTATTAAGTGTTTATAAAGTGATAAAACTTATAAAAATCATAGTTTAATATTTGAAAATCAATAAAATACATATAATATACCAAAATGATCACAAAAATAAATTCTACACATTAAAAATATCCTATTTCTTAATTGAAGTCAAATAAAAGGTATAGGTCTAATAAATCTTATTTTAACTCTTTTCTTTTATTTAAATTCCTTAAAAATATATAAATCTTTACTATTGCCTTTATCATTATTTGTTTAACGTTTAAAAGGGAAATAACAAGTGCACATTATGTTTAAGTGAAGTTAAGATAGGTCTAAGCAATTCAAGTTGTACTTATTAAACTACCATTTAAGATGAAGTAAATTGTACTCTCCAAAAATATTTTATCCATTACAAAATCATCAAGATTGAGTACTAATTCTTTTACCAGTTTAGGAATCCACCTAAAGAATTAAATTAAGTTTTTAAGTAATGTTAGCAATACCCTATGTATGCTTATAAAGTATAAGAATTAACAAGAAAGTAATTCTACTCACTTATAACTTTAATAAAGCACCACCTCATTCAAGTAATAATACTTAAATTCTAACTTTGTGGAATATTAAGAAGTAAACCATCTATAATGTGGTGCCTTGTTCAAAACATGTAAATCTTCACCAATTATGCTATGATTGTTTAATGTAGTAATGTTTTCCTCTTTAATAATCTCAGCTAATAAGAAAACCTTAAAGTGTTAGCCTTAAGTTTAAATACGTTTTACTTTGCAAAGTAATATTTTCCTCAAAAGTTATTATTTTAAGAAACATTAAAAGTGATCATTGAACACTTCTTTAAAAGCTCTAATTGATTCTTAATCTTGTTTAAGAAATATTTTAGATACCATGACCCATTTGAGTGCCTTAGTATTGCATACTATTTATTGTATTTACATATTGTTTCACACACTCTCACAAGCCTTAATAAGAAGCACAAGTGTGAAGCTGATATAAACGTGAAACACATTCTAAAGAAACCATTCCCAGTTTCTTGAAGACCGTGAGTGCATAATCTTGCAATCACAAAAGGCAAGTTCACACCTTGCTCATGTCCTTTTGATTATTTCCTATCAAATGCTTGTAACTCAAATGTTGTCATCACCTACATTTCAAAAAGGTCAGAAAAACACTATCTTCATAATAATATGATTATGGATTATTTACCAGATGGTAATAATCTATTGATACAGTTCCAGTGGTAAAGGAACATAATATCTAGGACTTAACAACCAATGTCGCCAGTGATTCTAGTGCCGTATATTACGTGTTAACCATGAGATTTGGAATGGGACGGAGAAGTCAGTTGTATCTTCTTCCATTCATATGTAGGCAAGATGACCTTAACGTGACGCTGTGATTCCTTGTGTGGATCCAGCATATGGGTGGGCACCCTTAGGCCCCACATTTTTGGTATCTAGATTATCTATGAGCGGCTGCCGAAGGTATAGTCGGACCTTTATGGAGCTTGCCAGGGGCATAACCGGCTCATAGAGTCTTCGAGAACTCATCAGGGTTGTAGCTTTCCTGAAAGGCGGCTTAATGGAGGTGTAGTCAGCCCCGAAGGATCGTGTAGACATATGGGATCGCGGAGAGGGAAGTGATTGGCTTGGATCAGCTACCGGGCCCCACATCAAGGAATTGTGGACGGGAATAAGCTGCCCGGTTGTGGAACAAGGAGTTGGTCTCTCATGGCTAAAGTAACACGCCTCTGCAGAGTGTAAGAACTGTGACATGTTACTCCCTGTTCTAGGAAGGAGCTACGAACGCGGCAGGAAAGGAACCCCATGAAGGTTCTGGTCAACCTGTGAAGGCTGTCGGACATACTTTTCAGAATAAAACCCGCATTGCCTACGTCCTATGGTCTATGGCTGTAGAGATAGTGCATCATACACTCCTTTTTAGTGAACTTGCTGAGTACGCCCGTACTCAACTATACCTTCTTAACCATTGCTAGGTTTTAAGCCATTGAAGACGACGCCAACATCAATTTCTGCTCAAGAAACCATCATCGACAGCTCAAGTTCGTCAACAAAGTCAATCAAAACAACATATATATCAACCAAAGTGAAGACAAAGTTCTTAAGTAGATAGGAATAGATTCTCTAGCCATAAAACCTACTTCTGTAGAGCATTGCAATAGCAGCAATTGCAAGTCCATTATTTTAGATACGAGCCTTAGTCTCTAGATAGTTCTGAGTTATTATTCTGATTCTTCTTTGTAAGAATTTATTTTCCTCCTCTTTAACCTATAGCGTTCTCTAGATCTTTTGTAAAGAGTCAAGTTGTAATCTATAGTCATGTCTTGGACCTGCTGTGTTTCTGTTGTACCACTCTGAGGGATATAATACTAGTGAACAGTGTTTCATTGGTGTTATGTCAATGACTATAGTGTACTACATCATGCAGTGGTATACTGGGTCACCGTAAACTTCCACATGGAATGGTGCACGAGTGTGACAGAAGTTGCATAACCACATCTATTGGAGTGTGTGTGGTCATGTGGATTAAGGTAGTTTTGAAAAGAACATATTGAATGAAACTAGGGGATCAAGGTTGTTTTGAAAATAACACATGCGATGACACTAGGGGATCAAGGTGGTTTCAAAAAGAACACATGCAATGAATCTAGAGACTTCATGTGTCAAACCATGGTCAGAAATCCCCAAAACACATTGAAATGCATCTACCACATGGAATGGTGCACTAGTGTGACATAAGTTGCATCACCACATCCATTGGAGTGTATGTTCTCATGTGGATCAATGTAGTTTGGAAAACAACACATGTAATGACTCTAGAGACTCCATGTGTCAAACTATGGTTAGAAAGACCAAAAGTCCTTGAGAATGCAAATGCCACATGGAATGGTGCACTAGTGTGACAGAAGTTGCATCACCACATCCATTGGAGTGTGTATTCTCATGTGGATCAAGGAAGTTTCGAAAAGAACACATGTAATGACTCTAGAGACTGCATGTGTAAACCATGGTCAGAAATCCAAAAACACATAGGAATGCAACTACCACATGGAATGGTGCATCGGTGTGACAAAAGTAGCATCACCACATCCATTAGAGTGTGTGTGGTCATGTGGATCAAGGTGGTTTTGAATACAGCACATCAAATGACTCTAGAGACTCGAGGTGGCTTTCAAAAGAACACATGCAATGACTCTAGGGACTCCATGTGTCAAACCATAGAAAGAAAGCCCCAAAAGCCCTTGGAATGCAACTGCCACATGGATGGTGCACTAGTGTGATAGAAGTTGCCTCACCACATCCATCGGAGTGTGGGTTCTCAATTGGATCAAGGTGGTTTGGAAAAGAACACATGCAATGACTCTAGAGACTCCATGCATCAAGCCATGGTTAGAAAGCCCAAAACATATAGGAATGCAACTTCCACATGGAATGGTGCACGAGTGTGACAGAAGTTGCATCACCACATTGATTGCAGTGTGTGTGGTCATGTGGATCAAGGTGGTTTTTAAAAGAACAAGTGCAATGACTTTAGGGGATCAATGTGGTTTTGAAAAAAACACATGCAATGAATCTAGAGACTCCATGTGTCAAACCATGGTCAGAAAGTCCAAAAAAACCTTGGCAAGCAACTACCACATGGAATCGTGCAGTATTGTGATAGAACTTTCATCACCAAATCCATATATAGTGTGTGGTCTCATGTGGATCAAGGTGATTTGTAAAAGAACACATGAAATGATTCTAGAGACTCTATGTGTCAAACCATGGTCAAAAAACCCAAAAGCACATAAGAATTCAACTGCCACCTGGAATGGTGCACTAGTGTGTTAGAAGTTGCATCACCACATCCATTGGAGTGTGTGTGGTCATGTGGATCAACGTGGTTTTGAAAAGAACACATGCAATGACTCTACAGACTCAAGGTGGTTTGGAAAAGAACACATGCAATGACTCTACAGACTCCATGTGTCAAACCATGACCAGAAAGCACAAAAAGGCCATAGGAATGCAACTGCCATGTGGAATGATGCACTAGTGTGACATAAGTTGCATCACCACATCCACTAGAGTGTGTGTTCTCATGTGGATCAAGGTGGTTTGGAAAACAACACATACGATGACTCTAGAGACTCCATGTGTCAAACCATGGTCAGAAAGCCCAAAAACACATAGGAATGCAAATGCCACATGGAATGGTGCACCAGTGTGACAGAAGTTTCATCACCACAACCACGGAAGTGTGTGTGGTCATGTGGATCTAGGTGGTTTTGAAAAGAACACATGTAATGACACTAGGGGATCAAGGTGGTTTTGAAAAGAACACATGCAATGACACTAGGGGACCAAGGTGGCTTAAAAAAGATGATATGCAATGACTCTAGAGACTCCATGTGTCAAATCATGGTCAGAAAGCCCAAAAACACATAGGAATGCAACTGCCACATGGAATGGTGCACCAGTATGACAGAAGTTGCATGACCACATCCATTGGAGTGTGTGTGGTCATGTGGATCAAGGTGGTTTTGAAAAGAACACATTCAATGACAGTAGGGGATCAAGGTGGTTTTGAAAATAACACATGAGATGACATTAGGGGATCAAGGTGGTTTCGAAAAGAACACACGCAATGACTCTAGAGACTCCATGTGTCAAACCATGGTTAGAAATCCCCAAAACACATCGGAATGCAACTGCCACATGGAATGGTGCACTAGTGTGACAGAAGTTGCATCACCCCATCCATTGGAGTGTGTATTCTCATGTGGATCAAGGAAGTTTCGAAAAGAACACATGTAATGACTCTAGAGACTACATGTGTCAAACCATGGTCAGAAAGCCGAAAACACATAGGAATTCAACTGCCACCTGGAATGGTGCACCAGTGTGACTGAAGTAGCATCCCCACATCCATTGGAGTGTGTGTAGTCATCTGGATCAAGGTGCTTTTGAATACAACACATGCAATGACTCTAGAGACTCCATGCATCAAACCATGGTGAGAAAGCCCAAAAACACATAGGAATGCAACTTCCACATGTAATGGTGTACCAGTGTGATAGAAGTTGCATCACCACATGCAATGGAGTGTGTGTGGTCATGTGGATCAAGGTGGTTTTGAAAAAGAACACATGCGATGACTCTATAGAGTCGAGGTGGGTTTCAAAAGAACACATGTAATGACTCTAGGGTCTCCATGTGTCAAACCATAGAAAGAAAGCCCCAAAAGCCCTTGGAATGCAACTGCCACATGGATGGTGAACTAGTGTGACAGATGTTGCCTCACCACATCCATTGTAGTGTGTGTTCTCAAGTGGATCAAGGTGGTTTGGAAAAGAACACATGCAATGACTCTAGATACTCCATGCATCAAGCCATAGTCAGAAACCCAAAACATATAGGAATGCAACTTCCACATGGAATGGTGCACCAGTGTGACAGAAGTTGCATCACCACATCCATTGTAGGTAGTGTGGTCACGTTGATCAAGGTGGTTTTTAAAATAAAAAATGCAATTAAACTAGGGGATGAAGGTGGTTTTGAAAAAACACATGCAATGAATCTAGAGAGTCCATGTGTCAAACCATGGTCAGAAAGTCCAAAAAAACCTTGGCATGCAACTACCACATGGAATGGTGTACTAGTGTAACAGAACTTGCATCACCACATCCATTAGAGTGTGTGTTCTCATGTGGATCAAGGTGATTTTTGTAAAACAACACATGAAATGATTCTAGAGACTCCATGTGTCAAACCGTTGTCAAAAAGCCCAAAAGCCCATAAGAATTCAACTGCCACATGGAATGGTGCACCAGTGTGATACAAGTTGCATCACCACATCCATTGGAGTGTGTGTGTTCATGTGGATCATGGTGGTTTTGAAAAGAACACATATAATGACTCTAGAGACTCCATGTGTCAAACCATGACTAGAAAGCCGAAAAAGCCCATAGGAATGCATCTGCCACGTGGAATGATGCACTAGTGTGACATAAGTTGCATCACCACATTCATTAGAGTGTGTGTTCTCATGTGGATCAAGGTGGCTTGGAAAAGAACACATGCAATGACTCTAGAGACTTTATGTGTCAAACCATGGTTAGAAAGCCCAAATACACATAGGAATGCAACTGCCACATGGAATGGTGCACCAGTGTGACAGAAGTTTCATCACCACAACCATTGAACTGTGTGTGGTCATGTGGATCTACATGGTTTTGAAAAGAACACATGCAATGACACTAGGGGATCAAGTTGGTTTTGAAAAGAACACATGCAATGACACTAGGGGATCAAGCTGGCTTGGAAAAGATCATATGCAATCACTCTAGAGACTCCGTAGGTCAAACCATGGTCAGAAAGCCCAAAAACACATAGGAATGCAACTGCCACATGCAATGGTGCACGAGTGTGATAGAAGTTGCATCACCACATCCATTGGAGTGTGTGTGGTCATGTGGATCAAGGTGGTTTTGAAAAGAACACATTCAATGGCACTAGGGGATCAAGGTGCTTTTGAAAATAACACATGCAATAACTCTAGGGACTCCATGTGTCAAACCATGGTCAGAAATCCCAAAAAGCCCTTGGAATGCAACTACCACATGGAATGGTGCACTAGTGTGACAAAAGTTTCATCACTGAATGTGTGTTCTCATGTGGATAAAGGTGGTTTTGAAAAGAACACATGCAATGACTTTACGAACTCCATGTGTCAAACCATGGTCAGAAAGCCTAAAAACACATAGGAATGCAACTGCCACATGGAATGTTGCACCAGTGTGACAGGAGTTTCATCACCACATCCATTGGACTGTGTGTTCATGTGGATCAAGGTGTTTTGGAAAATAATGCATGCGATGACACTAGGGGATCAAGGTGGTTTTGAAAAGAACACATGCAACGACTCTACGGACTCCAAGTGTCAACCCATGGTCAGAAAGCTCAAAAAGCCCTTGGAATGCAACTTCCACATGGAATGGTGCACTAGTGTGACAGAAGTTGCATCACCACATCCATTGGAGTGTGTGTTCTCATGTGGACCAAGGTGGTTTGGAAAATAACACATGCAATGACTCTAGAGACTCCATGTGTCAAACCATGGTCAGAAATGCTAAAAAGCCCTGGGAATGCAACTGCCACATGGAATGCTAAACCAGTGTGACATGAGTTTCATCACCACATCCATTGGAGTGTGTGTTATCATGTGGATCAAGGTGGTCTGGAAAAGAACACATGCAATGACTCTAGAGACTCCATGCTTCAAACCATGGTCAGAAAGCCCAAAAAACAAAGGAGTGTAACCGCCACATGGAATGGTGCACTAGTGTGATAGAAGTTGCATTAGCACATCCATTGGAGTTTGTGTTCTCATGTGGATCAAGGTGGTTTCTAAAATAATACATGCAATGACTCTAGAGACTCCATGTGCAGACTATTCTTGCAACTTATAGTGTAGACCATTTCCAAACACCGTTTTGGGTGCGAACGTGGGCTCACTGACAACGTGGTTGAGGGATTGTGTTGATGCCATCCCCAAAGCTTCCAAGGGACGAACTTTATAAATAATATTTGTTGCTACAAGTATTGTAATTACCCTGTTATTGATCGCAGGAAAACCAGGCATCAATTTGGCGTTGTTATCGGGGAGCATAGTGTTTGGTTATTACCTACCCACAAGCATATAGTTTATTTCTATTTGTTTCTATTTTATTGTTTTACTTATTTGAAAAGAACAAAAAAATATAAAACCAAAATCCATAAAAAATTATAAAACAAAAATTATAAAAACATTTTCTACTAATCATGTCTTTCGAGATTTCTATTTTTGAACATATGAAGCTCGCAATGGAGGAGAAGAAAGTTGGGAATTTCAGATATTATTTTATGAGGCAAGAGGCATTAAAAGAATGGGTGAATTGGTTGAAAGGCTATTCATCCACATTATGTTCCTCACACAAATTTGTTTGTCAAAATTGCAGATCCATAGATCATATTAATTATCAATGTGAGTGTAGCATTAATACCACATTAGCATATTACAATGAAAGTAATGAAGGATTTGTTGATGTGGAGGTTTTAGAATATGTGCTTTTTACTGGTTGTTGTGAGTTGCTAACTCGCATGAGAAATATAATTGAAGAATATAAAGCACTAGATAGAATCCATGGAGTAGTACATCATATATACTCATATTGTTTTGATAACTTTAGTGGTAATGCATTATTGACCACTTCTGTTATGGAAGAGACTAAACTTTTGCAGGACACACCAAAGAAAGAAGAAAAGGATGTACACTGCAGTGAACATTCTACTACCGCTGGTATGGTTTGTTTAACTTGTATGATCTGTTAGATGGTTGTGCAGAATCATTTTTTAATTCATATCATGAGATTTGTGATAAATGTATGGCAGTTGGCCACCTTATTTTTCAATGTTCCATTACTCTTGAAGAATCCCTAGTATCTTACACTAGTGTTGAAATCTTAGATTATTTGGTTTATAAAGATGTCCATGATCTACTCTCAAAATATTCAATCATGATAAAGAGTAGTGATAGTATGCTTCATATGAAACTTACCAACTTGTTACCAATGTCACAATCTTATTGCCAAGAACATCTTAGTGATAATCCACTTGTGGTAGAGAGTAAGGCATGGTCTATTGTGCCCGAAGATAACCATTTGTAGGAACCACAAGATAAAGAGGAGGAACAACAAAATGGTAAGGTTGAAAATGATTGGCACACTACAAATACTTTTTTTGATAATGATGCCTCTCCCTCTAGTAATGATTCTTGTACTGCTAAAACTGATTGTAATTTATCTATGGAGGCCTTGTGCCTAGACTCTCATGAGGAGAGCATTACTAATGATGAACTAGAGATAAAACCTTGCTATGAATATTTTTATGCTAATATGCAGGGACCTAATTTACTCCCTATTGCAAAGGAAGAATATTATGAAGTGTTTCCCTACAATGGTAACCAAGGTAAATGTTTAATGATTTTATATGAATCTCTAATCCTCTCATTGCAGCTATATAAGGAGGCATGTTCACCATTCTTGGTGCATCAACACTCACTTGAATGCAAGAACTTATTCATCTATATGATGTCGATGCACTACAAGAGGGTACAACTTCAACCGTACTCTACTATGAGATGCTCCATCCCTTTGCTGGAGGTAAGTACCATGACACCTCAAATGGATATTCCCTTGGATCCAGGTGGATGATTTAATGGACCATCTAAGTATGGATTTATGGCTTTAAAGAAAGCGCTTCCTGGGAGGCAACCCAGAAGCTTTTAGGTGTCTTTCTTAAATTTTGAGTCTTGAGTTTAGTTGCGTTCATGTTGCATTGCCACTTGTATATATTTGCATGCTTTCCTATTAGAGTTGGCTTGGGACTATTTTAGAAAGGTAGAATTGTTTGTTGCTCTAATCATGTGTTGTATATCTTGGTTAAATATGCTCAACAAAAATATATGTTTGCTTTGTTTGGATGCAGGACTAACGTTTCAGGTCTATAATAATTTTTTGAAGAAAATAACTTGTTCTGGAGCTTACAATGAGTGTAACGAGTAGATGTATGGGTGGACCCTTCCGTACCGCGCGTCCATACCACTCATGTGACACCTCAGAAGGAATAGAAAATTTTCTAGGAAAGTGATTGCAAGCTTAATGAGTATCGGTACGGTGGGACGCGTCTGTACCGCTGATGCATGTAAAATGCATACATGAACTTTGCACTTTCTTACTTGATATTACAACATATTTGCATCATATATGGGTTATATTAATGTTTTATAATGATTATTGGGAATAATTCACACTTCCCATATTGCTTTGGAATTAACCTTGTCGAGGCAAAAAACCCCTATTTCAATGTTTTGACTTTTAGGTACCCAAACGACGTCCAATTGACCTGAAACTTCACAGGACCCAACATTTATCAGAATGAAGAACAATGGGCCAAAGATCTGCAAGAAAAGAAGACCAAGGAGGGAATGAGCATAGAAGCCGTGGCCCACCCCCTGGCTGTGGCTAGTATGCTCTTTCCTCCCTCGACTCTCCGATGTCATCGATCCTTTGGCTAAACGACTTGTTTTGACCTAAAAACTACTATATATACCCCCTTTCGGCGATCCTCGGCACGGACAGAGGTAGAGATCAAAGACACAGAAACAGAGAGTCGTCGGAGAAGATCGGAGGGGGCAAACGCCACCGGAATCGCCTCCGGAGGGCTCCACCCCGTCTAGCGTGTTCATCATCAACACCTACAACAAGATCCTCTCCATCTCCCTACTATAATCTCTTGGAAAACATGATTTGTGAAGCAATATTTTATCTTCCCTTGATCTATTGTGACTCCATGTCTTTGTTTGAGTAGTGAATTGTTATGGCAAAAGTAAAATAGTTCGTTTGTTGTTTGCATTCAGTGTTGTTATCTTTTATGATTGTCTTCTTATACAATATATGAGTGCACGCATATGTTGGGGAATGCATGTAAGGTGATCGCCATGATGTAATGGAGTGGGGAGGACCATGGAGGACAGAAAACCTTGGTCTAATTTGTTGGGGATATACTTTCCGGGTATCCTCACTGTGCCTCGCTAACCAGGGTGGCCTGCTTTGGGTTAGAGCTTTGCTTCACGGGCGGCCCAGTCAGAGAGAAGATACGAAGTCTAGTCCGGCTACGGGTAGGCCCAGAAGGCTTACCAACATAGGCATGTAGTGTTACTTCTAGTTCAAGATGTACTGTGTAACCGACTCTTAGTCGTAGCCGGATAGGTCTCTCCTATAAACCCTAGGCCAGATATCTATATAAGTTGTCCTAGGGACCAGCCTTTAGGGCACCCCACAATAGTCTACAATCTCAACTTGCACAGGCGAAATCTTTGTTACCCATATTCCGGCTCTGCCGTATTACTAGATTGCTAACAGGAGTAGGATCCGTCCAAAGCCGGCGGATTTGAACTTGGGTAAACTTGTGTGCTCACCGTCCCAGAACACCATACGTCTCTCACCCGTCTCTTCCACACGCCTCGAGGACCCCTCATGGTGTAATTTTCCTCAGTCCGATGACAGTTGGTGCCCACCGTGGGGCAAGTGAGCTTAGGATATGTGTTCTGAGTGGAATCTGCAAGAATCAAAATCGGCGAGACAATCGTCATCGGTCGTGTCCTCTATTCTAGTGATGTCCCTCTCATCGTTCTCGAGGAGACCTGGATTCTGGCTAGGAAGGCCGTGACTACCTACACCATCATGTATTTCGGTGAGATCGATGTTTACATCGGTTTGGCTGAACCTGCCCCACCCATCCCAGCGGTGATGATAGAGGCAGAAGAAGCTTCTGGGTCCACTTTGTCCGCGGAGGCGACAAAGTTGTAGATCCCAGTAAACCCTAATCCCACCCAGCCCGCACTAGTGGAGAAAGCTGAACCTGAAGCAGATCTTACTGTGAATGTCGAAGCTGGAGTGGATCTCCTCGGTGAGGTCGAATCCCAGATCGATCTTCCCAGCAAGGTCGAAGTCCAGGAGGAACAAATCAACAACAACTCTGGTTTCGGCTCTGCCAACACCGGAACGGAGCAACCCTTCCTGAGGCACACGTTGAGGCATATGATGTTGCATGACGCCAGCGTGGATGAGATTCTCGAGACCATTAGGCGTTTCGAGGAAGCCCACGAGGAAAGCAGCAACTACCTCAGGATGCACGCATCGCACTTTGTCAGATATGTTGGATCCGGATCCGGCTGTACCGATGCTGGAGACAACAAAGACTCGGTGCTGGAGGCGATCGCAACAAACACCGACTTACCGGCATCTTTGGATGATTCGATGACGTCGGTGGATTTACGAAAGTTCTTCGAAGAATATGAAGAGGGGTTCAACTCCAAAGCTGCGGAAGAAGGAGAAGCCATAGACGAAGGATCCGGAGGAAACTCTCCCAAAGAGCATGATGATATGGATCTCGGAGACAATCCCGACGTCCAGGTGTCCGAAAGTACTGATCAGAGCTTGACTCCAGGAAACGGTCCCAAAGCCGTATTTGTTACCGACGCTTCCAAAAGGCAAAGAAGAAAAATAAGACTTCGTTAAAGGACCCTCTAGCTAAGGAGTTAATCGCCCAAGAATACGAGGAAGACTCGGATGGATCGCCAATCCTAGACGAGCCGAAAGACACTCCGGTGGATGGACACGTGGTTACCTTTGGTGCCCGTTAACTCATCAGAGACGTGCTAACTACGCCAATCCCTACTCCTGCAGATATTACAACTGCAGAATTGGAAGATAGGGCCCAAGCCCTAGAAAAGCATCGCCAAGTACTCCTCGATGAAGCTACTAATCTCCTCGAGGAGAAAAAGCGCATTGCGGCTGTAGGATAGTTCAACTCCCTGCAACACCAGAAGACCCGGAACTGCCCTGTGCGGGCTAACAAAAATCCGGAAGTCCATAAGACCCTCTTTGAGGGAGATGTCGCCATCAAGGGAGAACCTCGGCTCGATAGCAAGGGAGATATGGTGTATGGAACACCAGTGGAAAATACTGCTGCAGCCCGAGATATCCCGGTGAACAATCCAAACCCAGATCAAATCCGATTGGGCATAAAGCTACTTACCAAGGGTCAGGAGCAACAAAAGGCCGCGAAATCCGGGAGCGGAAAACTGGTCTCCAAATCCGACCAATGTCGCATGGATCCGGATTGGCATGACATAAGGCCCCAACGGGACCCAGAATAGAATTACCGTCCTGATCGTCGGGAGGACAATTACTCAACAACCGGATCTTCATGGTAACGACATAGAGCCTCATGTGACTAGAGTACTATTGCTCCAGTCACGGAGCAAGACACAATTGTAGCACTGATTCCAAGGCAGCCTCCTCGGTGATAGTCGAATAATCGCTAGGAAGACAAAGAAGAGAAGCATCGGGAGGAGGACCGACAAAGGATGCCACCTCCTAGACATACAAGCCATCCGACTAAACCTCCTCACAATGGTGGAATCGACGGACGAAGGAACGACGGACACCGTGCCGAGTCAAGCCAGAAGGGGGCTCGTTGTAATCAAGACCCTCCCCGGAATTGGAATAATGACGCTCCAGATAGAGGTTGATGCTCAGCCAGAAACAATCCACCTACACCACCCTCTCCACCAAGTAGCCATTATAGCGGCTCTCGAGGGGGCCAAGGAGGGCATCATGGCGGAGGAGGTGGTGGCAGAAGAAGAAGTTCGGCTCCATGGCACCGCAACCACAGTGAACAACCAAGACGGCATTCTCTGTCACCAAGTGACACGAGGCACCGGATCAACTCTAACATAGAGGCGCGGCTCTACGAGCTAGACAATATTTATGTGGGTCGAAAATGCTTCGGACCGTGCATCCGACAAACAAACTTCCTAGAAGGATTTGCTATATCCAGACACATCCAACCCTACGATGGTGTGGCCCAGCTAGACACTTGGCTTCAGGATTTTTTCCAGGCTTGCTGCATCACCAAAGGCAGAAATAGCTTGGTTGCGACCAGGTATCTCCCACTTATGCTGAGGAAGACGGCACAATCCTGGCTCAATGAACTTCCGAAAAACACCATCCACAACTGGTATGTCATGTAGAGCGCGTTCTTTCAGAATTTTGAAGGAACATATCAGAGGTCCTGTATGGTAGGATACCTATAGCGTTGCACCCAGAAAGCCGGAGAAACTTGCCGAGATTATCTTGGATGACGCATCAATAGCAAGAACTCCTGTGAAGGATTAAACGATCAAACTATGATTGAATCTTTCATTGCAGGACTCCCAATTGGTTTACTACGTCACCGCTTGAAGTGCGACAAGGTCACCGATTTGGGAGAGATGATAGAGACAGCAAGCAAGTATGCAGATGCCGACGATGACACAGAAGGACTACTGAACATCCTAGTTGTACCATAGTCGACAAAACAGCCAAAGCAACAAACTCAGAAGCGCAAGAACACCACGGAAGAAAATCCCAACGCGGAAACAATAGTAGTTAACACTACTTTCGGGTCTGGAGGATGAGGAGGGTGCGGATGCAGCCACAAACGTGGTCGTGGGACATCTAGAGTCCAAGGAAGAGGAGACCACCAACCTAGCAAAACCTACTCTTGGGCCAACATTGCCAACAATCCATGTGTGCATCATTTAGATGCCAACAGGGCTCATCCCACACAAATGCCGAGTGACGTTTCAATGACGACATCAAGAAAGAAGAATCCGCTGGCTATAGGGCCAAGCGAAGAAAAGGAAAGAAAAATTCCGAGAAAGAAAAGGAGACCAAGGAAGATTCCAACATGGAGGAAGCAGAGCCTTCAAATCCAAAGTTAGATGGAAAGAAGAACTTCCCAACAAAGAAGGAAACTTATGTCACTTTCCTTAGGTCTCAACTAGCTAAGGTCAAGAAGGTAGTTTTGCATGAACTCAATGCAACTGTTCCGGCTGTCCCTTAGTTTTTTGACTGGTCGGAAGTGACAATCACCTTTGACCGTGCTGATCATCCGCCTAAGTTACACAGGCGAGGAAAGTACGCTCTAGTCGTTGGCTAAGGTTTCTCCAAGACCCTCATGGATGGCGGCAACAGCATCAACATCCTCTACATAGAAACGCCGTGTTGGATGAGGATCTCGGAAACGCAGCTGAATCACAACTCTATGATCTTTCACGGAGTTGTCCCAGGAAGACAAGCAAATTCCCTAGGAGAGATCACTTTGGACGTTACTTTCAGAACTCCAAAGAACTACCGGATGGAAGCACTTTCTTTTGAAGTGGTCCCGTTCAAGAGCACATACCACACTATCTTCGGCCGGCCAACTTACTGGGCTTTTATGGCTCGTCCATGTTACATTTACAATATGATGAAAATTCCAGATCCCAAGGGTGTGATCACCATCACGGGAGACCCGAAGAAAGCACGAGAATGCAAGGACGGAAATGCCGCCTTTGCTGAAGCCATACTACACGCCCAAGAGTACCAGGAGATCAAGAAGACCATTGACCCGTCCGAGATTCCCGCGACGAAGAAGGAGGTGACAAATCCAACTCCGGAGTTCAAGGCATCGGACGAGATGAAGATGACACCATTGAAGGATGATGACCCCTCCAAGGTGACTCAGATAGGTGTAGGTTTAGATAGAGCATAGGAAAGCGTGCTCATCAAGTTCCTCCAAGCCAATCAAGATATCTTCACATGGCAACCATCTGACATGATCGGACTACCTAGGGAACTTGCCGAGCACTCTCTAAATGTACACCCGAATGCTAAACCCGTCAAATAGTCCTTATGATGTTTTGGCGATGAAGAGCGAAAAGCAATATCTAAGGAACTATCCCGGCTTGAGTTAGCCGGATTCATAGAAGAGGTCATCCACACTGAGTGGTCGGCCAATCCTATAATGGTCCCTAAAAAGGACACTACTGATTTAAGGATGTGTGTTGATTATACCGCCTTGAACAAGGCTTGTCCTAAAGATCTGTTTGCTCTACCTAGAATTGATCAAGTTATCGACTCTACGTCAGGCTCGGAACTCCTATGTTTTCTCGATGCATATTACGGTTACACCAAATCCAGATGAAGGAATCAGACAAAGTAAAAACTTCACTCATAAGCCCCTTCAGAACCTTCTATTTAGTTACGATGCCTTTTGGGCTCAAAAACGCAGGAGCTACGTACCAGCGCACTATGCAGCGTTGCCTCCACAATCAAATCGGACGCAATATACATGCATATGTGGATGACATAGCGGTGATGTCCAAACAGAAGGAAATTCTGATTTCCAACTTGGAGGAAACATTCGCCAATCTACGCAAATACAACATAATTCTTAATTCAAAGAAATGCTTCTTTGGAATACCAGCCGGAAAATTGTTAGCTTTCATCGTGTCTCAAAGAGGCATAGAGGTGAGCCGGGACAAGATTAAGGTTATACTCAACATTTCGAGGCTCACTCGCCTGAAGGACATACAAAGGCTAACTAGTTGCATTGCTGCAATCAGTTGGTTTGTAAGCCAGCTTGGTGAAAGAGCCACACCACTCTACAAGCTCCTGAAAAAGACCAAAAAATTTGTTTGGACTGATGAAGCTGAAGCTGCACTACAAGACCTGAAAGCAGTACTCTCTTCCGCCCCTATCCTTGTAGCGCTGGAACCTCAAGAACGGATGTTGCTCTATCTAACTGCGATAAATAGAGTCGTCAGCATCGTCATGGTGGTGGAAAGACCAGAGGAAAAACATGAACACCTAGTGAAGCGCACGACTTACTACCTCAGTGAAGTCCTAACTAAATCGAAGCAGCGGTATCCACACTATCAAAAAGCTTGCTTATGGTGTGTTCTTTGCATAGGAAGCTATGACATTACTTTCAGGAGCACCAAATTACCGTGGTGAGCACAGGTCCCATGAGAGACATAATTAACAACAACGACGCTACAAAACATGTCACAAAATGGGGAATAGAGCTTTCAGCTTTCGACATTTAGTACAAACCTCGTACAACAACCAAATCCCAAATCCTTGCTGACTTTGTCACTGATTGGACAGACATAACGGAGAATATGACTCTACTAGAGTCGTACTGGACCTTGCATTTTGACGGGTCTAAAGCGCTCGGGGGCTTGGGGGCTGGCGTGGTGCTCAAATCACCCCAAGGAGATAAGCTTTTCTATGTGTTGCAGATCCACTTCATGGCAACAAACAACATTGCTGAATATGAAGCGTTGCTGCATGGAATCTGGATTGCTAAGGATATCGGCATCTGACAACTTATGTGTTATGGAGATTCGGATCTTGTTGCTCAACAAGTGTCGGATCAATGTAATGCAAAGAAACACAATGCAGCATATAGAGCTGTCGTGGACGAACTATCTAAATCATTCGAGGGGTTTGAGGTTCAACACATCCCTCAAACAGAAAATGAGGAGGCAGATACATTATCTCGAATAGCCTTTGCACGGAAAAAGGTCCTGGATGGTGCTTTTTGGAGCACCTCAAAGTTCCCTCTATCACAGGAGTTAATGAGGAATATCTGTAACATCCCAATTTCAGCAACCCTGATTAGTTGTCCCGAATGCAAAAATCAGGGGGAACAAAAACTTTTTCTTGTGCTTTAGTGCAGTGCTTGCTTGTTGTTTGTTTGCACTTATGCTTATGATGTGTATCTTAGGATACTCCTTACCTCAACCTCAGTTGACAAAAGCTATTTACAAAAACTATCTTGGCTTACTTTACATATTCTCAAACGTTCTGGCATTTCAAAACAGGAGCCAAGATGCCTATGTAACCAAAACTATTTTGGTAGCTTCTATTAACAAAACTATGGAGAGATATATACTACAATCTCCTTATGTTTTCAAGATAGAACACTCAACTAATCTTACCTCTAGTTTCCCCAAAACTCTTGTTCAAAGCATTTAAATTCTACTCTTGGTAGAGATACCAAGAACCCTCATCTTATTCAAAACTCAACCTCTTCAAAGTGCCCCAAACTTACCCCAAGCTAGGCTTGATGGTAACCCTAGAGTAGTTGAATAGTTATAAGATGAGTTGCCTTGATCTGTTGACTGATGAGTTGCTTTGATCTGTTGTTTGACTTGTTTGCTTAGGAAGTAGTATGAGACACTCTAGGAGCTCATCACTAGGATCTAGATGTTTCCCAATCCTCAATCCCTAAGCAAGAATACAAGTCTAGATGAGATCCCTAACCACTAGGTGAATCTAAAGCCCTTAGCCAGATCAATCCTGAGGGTTTCCATTCTAGATGTTCCCAAGCTCATGAAGATCATCACCAAGCATGGATATCTTCTACTCAATCTACAGCTACATATCACCCCCTTAGTAAAGCTCTGATACCTTGCAACTCCTCCAAGAACATTCCCTCTCATACTCTAGTCAAAAACCCTAAAAGTGCCAAATTTGACTAAGTCTGGAAACAGTTTCAACATCACCTTTTGGAATGCCTCCTTTTCTCAAACCATGTGTGTTTTGGAAATGCACTTGAACCATCTTGTTAACCATCCTAAGGACTACCAAGGCCCACATTTGCCCTTGGTTAGATACTCCTCCAACCCACTCATCCTTGATGGTTTTGCAGGCAAGAAAATAACATTTCCTGCAAAACTAGTTAGCATGCCAACTTTGCTAGGAGCTCACACCCTCATACAACCTCCTATAGACCAACACTCTGCATGGTTGTGTTATACTCAGTGATATCTATCAGAACCTACTTCAATTGTTCCAATTGGACCACTGAGCTTATTAAACCCACATGGTTTAGAAGGCTTCATGACTCTTTTAGCATGGCAGCCTTATTTTCAACAAAGTTTGCCATCACTTCCAGATCACCTCAAATACAATTAATTCAAACTCCTTATGCCATGTTCATCTATATAACCTGGTATACCTATCCATCTATCCCTTTCACCAAGGTGAGCTCTCAGCTCCAAGATGCAAGCATTTTTTGGTGGTATAAAAATAATACCACCCTAGATCATCAACTCCTTATTTTCCATCCTTTTCTAGCTGGAATTTCCTTCCACAAGGTTGAAATTGCTTGATACACCTTGTCCATCTCCTCTACCTTGATCACCAATATTTATCAATAATTACCCATAATTATTATGGCCTCAAAACTATTTAATTTCTTAAATAGTCAAAATCTTCAAAACTCCCTCCATAAAGGAAAGTTTGGTTTTTTCCAAACCACTTCCCAAACTTTTGACTCATGTGAGTCCCACAAATCATACCCTATCTTTCCACCTCTAAAATAAATATTTTTGAGAAGCTTTATTATTTCTTTTTGTCCATTTTCTTAAATGGCTGAATTGGAATAATAATTGTTTTAAATACTTTTATGCCCCAATAAATCTTGGGAAAATTCCCCTAAGTGTGTATTCACCTATGGGACCCTTCCATATCAAAATCCATCCTTGTCCAATGGAAATTTATCAAATGATCCCCAAGAAATCACTTCTGTCCTTTTTGAGTAACTAGATTTAGGAGGACTAAAACTCCTCTGAAAAATCCCAAATAAATCCCAGGAGTCTACCTTGACCTCCATCCATCTACCAGTACCATTTTACCTTCTGGTCCAATACAAGTTTTTGGACTTCCTTCACAACCATCTACTAGATCAAAATTTGTCAATTAAGCCAATCACCACTCCAAGCAATTCCATTGTCCATCAATTCTTGATCAATGCTTATCCTCAACATCAAGACACACCACTGGTCGACTAGTACTGTAGCTACACCCCCAACAAATCCCCATTGTACCCTTGTACTAGTGGTAAGAGGAGATTTAACCCCAATTCTTACAAATTCAACCTAAATAAATTACCACGGATTCCACCCCTCACTCTCTGATCCAGCACGACTCAAATACCCATCCTACCCCTCTCCACCTCCCCCTGGACCAATCCATGGCCAGCATTCCCTCCCACCATGTCCAATTTGGTAATTCACACCACCTAGCACCCCACCTTGGTATAAAGCTAGCAGCACTCCCCCAGCCAGCCCTCTGCCCTCATTTGCTCCCTCTCCACCCCACTTGCCTCCCCCAGCACGCCCTACCTCTCCCCAGCCCTATGCTGTCCGAAGGAAGAAGGAGAGGAGCTCTCGGTCTCCTCTCAAAAATGAGCAAGGCACCTCCCCGTCCGCTCTATTCCTTCTACATGTCAGCCCTTGAGCTCCCCTTGCTCTCCTGCATCTAATGGTGCTCTCCTTTCTGTCCAGGAACCCCTTCTCCGTCATCGGTGTTGAGCTCCGACGAGGTCGCTCTCGGTCGCCGTCGCCTGAGCTGCTTCCAGTGGTCCTCCACCGTCGTGCCGCCCACCAATCTGCTCGCCGTCGCCAATCGCGTCGCCCTGCATCGTCCCCGGCCCTCCTCGAGCCCTCTGGTGAGCCCCCGCCTCCCCTCTCCACCACTGCTTAGGGTTTCATCACCGGTGCTCTATTCGCGTAGACGACGACGGAGAGCCGTTCGTTGTGACTTGATCTAACGGCCGATGGATGCCGATACCCTTTCACGCCCCGCTGCCGCTAACCCGCGGGCCCTGCTTGCCAGTTCAAGCGCCAGCTCCCGCGTGTCGTGCTGCCCCTCCGTGGGCCGAATCCTTCCCCTGCGGCCCATCTCCCCGCCAGATCCAGCCTAGCCCCCGCTGCACGCCCTTTTCTTTTTCTTTTAGCAGATCTTTATTCCAGAAATGTATCTGCTAGGATTAAATCTAAATAAAATGGCAGACCTAATCCAAATGCTTAGATCTAATTTTCAGATTGCTCTCTGATGTTTTCTCAAACATGTAGAGGCAACCCCATGCCCAAAATAAATTCCAATATTTACTAATAATTAATCTGCCAAAAATGTGTCTAGAACCACTAATTAAATTCTACAGAGAGTGCTACATCTCCATTTGAGATGAACCAAAGACCTACTGGAAGGTATTTGAAGTACCTATCATCCAGCATAGGTCTCAGCCCAAGGTGAACTGTTTTCTGCCATTAGGAAAATTAACAAAACTGACAACTTTCTGTCTTAGATAAATTCCCCAGGTCTAACCAAATGTGGTCCCGACCTGATTCCACCTCCCAGTACACATCAGTACACATATCTACCAAACCCCAGCAGATCACAATTTATTGAACTCTGGATAATTTTTAGTGATTTAAATACTTCTGAAAGGGGTATTTGCACTAAATAAATCACTCCAGGAGTTTGGTAACTCCAAATTGGGCGAATCAAATTCATACAGAAAGGTATTGGACATGCCTATGACCTGCCCTTGGAACCAACTCAATAGCCCCTGTATTTTTAATCTGGTAAAAAGGAGAAGAATCTTACATAACTGCCTTTGGGGATTTCCTGAGGGCATTATGTAATTCTTTTGAACCAATTTCAACTCTAGATGGTTCAGTACATCCAGTACTACCTAACCATACAAGTAAATAATTTTTGGAGCTCTAGAACTTTTCTGGTGAATTATTTCCTTAAACTAGAGTTTATTCCACTTTAAAAAGCATAACTAATTCTAAAAAAATTATATTCAAGTGAAACCACCTGTGTTGGTTTTGACTTGACCAGACCTATCAGAGGATGTCATTTTTGCACCTTGAAATCCTACTGACGACAGATCCCTAACACAAAGCTCTTGGTATCTAGCCTTGACAACTATCTTCCAAGAGAAACATCACCTAGTGGCAATCCTGTAAATTCCACTCTCGAATCCCACTCCTCCAAAACCTCCCAAGTCTAGTAGTATTTCTCATGCTTGTTTGCTGTGTGGTTGGCGTTGTATGTCTTGTATTGATTATGGACTTGTCTGCTTGCATGTGTACCCGATGACGACGATAGTGTGAGAGTCTGACGACAAGAAGGAAGGGTTTTCTTATTATTATTATTATTGGGTATTACTGGTCATCTGAAGAAGTCCAGGGACTTATTGCTGATCACAGGCAAGCCACCCTTTCCTGAACTCTGATATATGTCCTACTCTCTTTTACTTGTTTTATACCATCTTTATAAATTGCATATTTACCTGCATGTTCTGTTTTCCGAATATTGCGTTAGTAACTTGGCTCCTCCAAGTTATGACCTCGTGTCCTTTGAGGCACCACCCTGATTGAACCCATAAATTATCCCCCCTTAGACCGAGAGTATGATGGTTAGCATCCTACTTCCTTGGAAACCCCGGTTTTGAGAAAATAAACTGTTTTGGGACTTTTTCCCCACTACAAATGTTTCAAAAGCGGCTTTGTAAAACCCTGGGAAGAGGCATCGTTACCAGTGAAAGTTTTAACAAAAGAAATGGTGATGAGGAGAAACAAGAAGATGTGATGGGATGTTTTACGCCTTTACTGGAACAATTTTACCGCGCAACCACATTACCCAGGTTGCTGGGGCTTAACCCGTAGTTTCTCCGCATTAGCCGAGGCACTTCTACCATGCTTATAGGGAGAAATCCCTGGAAGACCGGGCAGGCATCCTAGATCACAGATTTGAAGCCTGTCGCTTGCTTCGGCAAGAGTGAGCCTGACCTGGCAGGAGGCCGGTGCAACAATTGGGTCTCCCGCGGACGGTATGACTTAGGTAGTACGGAAGGAAGTGGAGTCTCCAGATTTAAGGTATACGCCAAGTTTCGTCTTGGGTATGCGCGTGTACGGAAGGAAGGACTATGTCTGGGAGCCATATACTCATTGCCGGGGAGAACAAACCCAAGAGGAAAAGCATGCCTTTGCTAGTGTAGACAAGCGAAAAGTTAGGTTTGATTATCCGGACCCCCATCTACAGTGGTAGTGGGCCGTGGTTGAATCCCAACAAATGTATTGATTCTTGTGGGTAAAGTGTGCAAACTCTGTAGAGTATAACCTATTCGAATAGCCGTGTCCACGGTCAAGGACGGTTGTAAAGGTGTTGGCTAGGAGTACCCAAACTGGGCTTATTTGGGAAACAAGTACTCTGAGGATGAAGGTTCCGAGGGAACCCGAGTTCGAGAGCTTTGTTTTGACCCGTGGGGTCGAAGATGTTTAAAAAGGGTTTTTACTACAAAAACGGTTTTCAAAACTCTTTTTGAACAAAGACATGGAGATGTCTGGATTTATAAAATAGAAGCATGTTTTCAAAAGTCTTTTTCAACAAAGATATGGAGATGCCATAATTTCAAAGGTAGTTTAGGCTTTTCAAAAGCAACCCCAGATAGAGCTATCTCGCCACAGCCACAATTGCATTTCCTTTGTTCACTTATCCTGGTGGTTTGTGAGTACATTCAAAAGTACTCACGGCTTTGTCCCTGGCTATTTACTTGGCCAGACTTTTAGGAGTTTAAGGTGAAGTCCATCGAGCTAGGCCGTCTTCCCAGTCAGCTGCATGTAGGTTGAGGCACGATTGGGCTCTGCGCTTGGCGTTGTTCTGCTGCTAAGGATGATGTAGCCATAATGGAACTTATGTAAGTCCTGTATTTTCGTTATGTTTCGGATGTTGTAATGGTACCTGTCGGTTATGTTCCACGGCTCACTGATCATGCGAACATGGATGTATGCATAACAGGGATTTCTCGGATGGATAATTCGGAGAGCCCACAGACTTGGTATCAGAGCCATCCTGGCTGTAGGAGACCTTAGTTAGCATGGACGTTAGACAGGAAATGACAAACCTATTTTCTAAAAGACAAGGGAGAAAAGATGACTATTTGCAAAAAGTGCTTCTGTCTTCTCCCCCTCTGTTTTTGAAAACTCCTCACATTAAAATGATTTCATAAGCTTAAAATCCTGTACAATGTCACTAACTCAACCCCATCTCACCAGCCTGCTGTAGATGGCCTCTTTCCGCTCAGAGCGCATCATCGTTCGAGAAAGTTTCTGGCCCTTTGAAGAGCAACGTCACAACATACTGAAGTTAGTCAAGAGACCCCCGCCAACTATTGAAGGAACCAAACTTCCTCGCAGTAACACCGATGTGATGCAATGGGTCATCAAGGCTGTTATTCCTCCCCCTGATGAGGACACTTGGCCCACAATCTTCACTTTCCTCGACAGCAACTGGGTAGATGGCGTGGTGCGAGCCATTCAAGAGATCATGGCGCGCCTCTGCAAAATCCACGAAGATGAGTTGAAAGATACTCCCTACCACTTGTTTGGAAAGAGAGACGAAGATGGACTACCTATTGAGTCTTTCCTCACACGCTGCATTGGGAATCAGCTGGAGAATATGGAATACCTACTCCAACGTTCCCAGGAAGACCTTGACAAGGCAAGACGCGAGAATCTGCTCCTAAAGATGGATATGAACCTCCTCCGTAAGCGCGAAAGAAGCCTCCAAGCCACCAATGCCCTCTTGGCAAGGAAGCTGATCACTGAAGTACCTCCAACCCCTGAAGACGAGAATCTCGGGACTGACGAAGAACTCTCCTTCCTCAATGAGTACCACCCAATTGTCCAGTCACCCGCGCCGACCGAGTCAACCTCCAACCCTGCACCAGGAGAAGGCACCACTCTCACCTTCACCGAAGACGAGCTGAATATCCCGCAAACCCCAGAGGATCTGCAGTAGTTGGAGACCCCGAAGCTAGTCACGACTCCCCAGATGCAGCCTCCGAGTAATCACCCGCGTCGCGGTACTCGCCCATTTAGCAATAGGGTAGAGTCATGTATCGTCCCCGAACGCGTTTTGTACTGCTTAAGTACTATTAGCACCCTCGGGTGCAGATTTTGTTGGTTATGTAATGACTTCCTTGATTGCTATGCTTGCTTGAATTGTTCCTTCTTGCATGTTTTACCCAAGTCGTTGCATCAGACCCAACCCCAAATCGTCTGTCACCAAAAAGACCTCCCCCTAGGATGGCCATGAAGACCGGAAGCTCGAAGAAGGCGTGTAGCCGTTGCAGAGACGAAAGACACCAAGCCAGCAGATGTTCCGGCCACTTCCCAAACTGCGAAGAACCTCACTCGTCCAAAGTTTGTCCAACCCGGTTTGTCACTTGTTTCCTCTTTGAAGGCCAAGACCATGTCCCCGTCCAATGTCCAATATATCCCCTCATTGGCAAGGCCCGTCAACCTCCCGATGTCAGCTTAGAAAAGTCGTCAACTCAGCCCCGACGAAAGAAGAACCCTTGCTTCACGTGTGGACTAGCCGGTCACTTCAAGAGAGAATGCCCCGAGAAGAAATCTGCCGAGACTTCCGAGAAAGAGAAGCTCGAAGACATCCAAGGTCCCCTCCCTCAGAAAAGATGGTCACCCTACCGCTCGCTGCCGCGTAGCTCAAGACTGAAGATGTCCGTCGCCTTCCTTGATGACAGTGCCCCGTGGAAGTAAAGATAGAGAGAAGCCCCTTCACCCACTCCAGGACTCCCGATAGTCGACGAGTGTCACCTGTAGTAAACTAGTCCATGTCCCCCTGGAACGCCACCTACACTGATACCCTCTCTAAAATCGATGACCGTCACCTTAAGAACCCTCCTTTGTCATCCCCCTAAGAAAGTCCCCTAGTTGTGACTCTCCTACCTATCCAAGTCCAATCCTAAGGGGGAAAGACAGCATCTTTCCCGCAAAATAAAGTACCCCTCCGAGAAAATCCAACCGTGGGACCCGAAGACACAGATCTCAGAGCACAGACTTGTCACAGACTTGGATTCAATAACCCACTTAAGAGAAGTACCGTAGACCCATACAGCAGGAAGATGCCTCCCCGCAAGCAAGGTTGAAGCCAGCTCGACCCTCGAGTTTCAAGAAGATTGAGGTGCAACCTTGCTGTCAAGATGTTTCTGTTTGAAGGCAAGGTCAGCAAGTTAGCCCGCAAGAACCAAATAGCACTAACGAAGACAAATCCCCTAACCGTACTCTCTAGAATCTCGGGACGAGATTCTTTTAAGGGGGAATGGTCTGTAACATCCCAATTTCAGCAACCCTGATTAGTTGTCCCGAATGCAAAAATCAGGGGGAACAAAAACTTTTTCTTGTGCGTTAGTGCAGTGCTTGCTTGTTGTTTGTTTGCACTTGTGCTTATGATGTGTATCTTAGGATACTCCTTACCTCAACCTCAGTTGACAAAATCTATTTACAAAAACTATCTTGGCTTACTTTACATATTCTCAAATGTTCTAGCATTTGAAAACAGGAGCCAAGATGCCTATGTAACCAAAACTATTTTGGTAGCTTCTATTAACAAAACTATGGAGAGATATATACTACAATCTCCTTATGTTTTCAAGATAGAACACTCAACTAATCTTACCTCTAGTTTCCCCAAAACTCTTGTTCAAAGCATTTAAATTCTACTCTTGGTAGAGATACCAAGAACCCTCATCTTATTCAAAACTCAACCTCTTCAAAGTGCCTCAAACTTACCCCAAGCTAGGCATTATGGTAACCCTAGAGTAGTTGAATAGTTATAAGATGAGCTGCCCTGATCTGTTGACTGGTGAGTTGCTTTGATCTGCTGTTTGACTTGTTTGCTTAGGAAGTAGTATGAGACACTCTAGGAGCTCATCACTAGGATCTAGATGTTTCCCAATCCTCAACCTAAGCTAGAATACAAGTCTAGATGAGATCCCTAACCACTAGGTGAATCTAAAGCCCTTAGCCAGATCAATCCTGAGGATTTCCATTCTAGATGTTCCCAAGCTCATGAAGATCATCACCAAGAATGGATCTCTTCTACTCACTCTACACCTCCATATCACCCCCCTTAGTAAAGCTCTGATACCTTGCAACTCCTCCAAGAACATTCCCTCTCATACTCTAGTCAAAAACCCTAAAACTGCCAAATTTGAGTAAGTCTGGAAACAGTTTCAACATCACCTTTTGGAATGCCTCCTTTTCTCAAACCATGTGTGTTTTTGGAAATGAACTTGAACCATCTTGTTAACCATCATAAGTACTACCAAGTCCCACATTTTCTCTTGGTTAGATCCTCCTCCAACCCACTCATCCTTGATGGTTTTGCAGGCAAGAAAATAACATTTCCTGCAAAACTAGTCAGCATGCCAACTTTGCTAGGAGCTCACACCCTCATACAACCTCCTATAGACCAACTCTCTGCATGGTTCTGTTCTACTCAGTGATTTCTATCAGAAACTACTTCACTTGTTCCAATTGGACCACTGAGCTTATTAAACCCACATGGTTTAGAAGGCTTCATGGCTCTTTCAGCATGGCAGCCTTATTTTCAACAAAGTTTGCCATCACTTCCAGATCACCTCAAATACAATTAATTCAAACTCCTTCTGCCATGTTCATCTATATAACCTGGTATACCCATCCATCTATCCCTTGCACCATGGTGAGCTCTCAGCTCCAAGATGCAAGCATGTTTTGGTGGTATAAAAATAACACCACCCTAGATAATCAACTCCTTATTTTCCATCCTTTTCTAGTTGGAATTTCCTTCCACAAGGTTGAAATTGCTTGCTACACCTTGTCCATCTCCTCTAACTTGATCACCAATATTTATCAATAATTACCCATAATTATTATGGCCTCAAAACTATTTAATTTCTTAAATAGTCAAAATCTCCAAAACTCCCTCCATAAAGGAAAGTTTGGTTTTTACCAAACCACTTCCCAAACTTTTGACTCATGTGAGTCCCACAAATCATACCCTATATTTGCACTTCAAAAATAAATATTTTTGAGAAGCTTTATTATTTCTTTTTGTCCATTTTCTTAAATGGCTGAATTGGAATAATAATTGTTTTAAATACTTTTATGCTTCAATAAATCTTGGGAAAATTCCCCTAAGTGTGTATTCACCTATGGGACCCTTCCACATCAAAATCCATCCTTGTCCAATGGAAATTTATCAAATGATCCCCAAGAAATCACTTCTGTCCTTTTTGAGTAATTGTATTTAGGAGGACTAAAACTCCTCTTGAAAATCCCAAATAAATCCCAGGAGTCTACCTTGACCCCCATCCATCTATCAGTACCATTTTCCCTTCTGGTCCAATGCAAGTTTTTGGACTTCCTTCACAACCATCTACTAGATCAAAATTTGTCAATTAAGCCAATCACCACTCCAAGCAATTCCATTGTCCATCAATTCTTGATCAATGCTTATCCTCAACATCAAGACACACCACTGGTCGACTAGTACTGTAGCTACACCCCCAACAAATCCCCATTGTACCCTTGTACTAGTGGTAAGAGGAGATTTAACCCCAATTCTTACAAGGATCAACCTAAATTAATTACCACTGATGCCACCCCTCACTCTCTGATCCAGCATGACTCAAATACCCATCCTACCCCTCTCCACCTCCCCCTGGACTAATCCATGGCCAGCACTCCCTCCCCACCATGTCCAATTTAGTAATTCACACCACCTAGCACCCCACCTTGGTATAAAGCTAGCAGCACTCCCCCAGCCAGCCCTCTGCCCGCATTTGCTCCCTCTCCACCCCACTTGCCTCCCCCAGCACGCCCTACCTCTCCCCTGCCCTGTGCTGTCCGAAGGAAGAAGGAGAGGAGCTCTCGGTCTCCTCTCAAAAATTGAGCAAGACACCTCCCCCTCCGCTCTATTCCTTCTGCATGTCAGCCCCTAAGCTCCCCTTGCTCTCCTGCATCTAATGGTGCTATCCTTTCTATCCAGGAACCCCTCCTCTGTGGTCGGCGTTGAGCTCCGACGAGGTTGCTCTCGGTCGTCGTCGCCCGAGCTGCTTCTAGTGGTCCTCCTCCAGAATATTTGTCGAGGATGTATAATCCGATACAGTTATCCGCACAGTATTATCACAGACAACGGGAGAAATTTTTCCATGGGAGACCTTGCCGAATTCTGCGATGATCAAAAAATCCGGTGTGACATTGCATCATTCGCGCATCCACAAGCCAACAAACAACTGGAAAGAGCAAACGTGTTAATCCTTCAAGGCCTCAAACCAAGACTCGAAGCACCACTTCGCTGTTCTACGGAGGCTTGGGCAGACGAATTGCCATCTATGATATGGACCTTGAGAACAACTCCGAACAGGTCAACCGGATACACACCTTTCTTCTTGGTCTATGGCGCAGAAGCAGTTCTTTCTAGTGATTTAATTCATACTTCTCCCTGAGTTGCTGCGTATATCAAAGAGGATGCCGAAATTTCTCGACAAGATGATCTCGATTTAATTGAAGAAGTTCACGTTGTTGCTGAGCAGAGATCAACAACCTATCAGTAGAATTTACGCAAGTATCTTAGCTAGAGAGTCAGAAACCGGTCTTTCAATAAGGGCGATTTAGTTCTCTGGCTCGTGCAAAAAAGAAAGCACAAACTTTCCCCAGTTTGGTTCTTAGTTAGCCGAGTATTACACAATGGTTCTTACTATCTAACTGATATGCGGCCAGTCAAAGAAAGACCTTCTACTAAGAAGAGAAAGAGAGCCGGAGGCAGTACAGACCCAGAAGAATTAGACATACCATGGAATATTGCTCAGCTACGTCCCTTTTATTCTTAAATTTTGTTTCTTTGTAATCATATATGTGTATATGTTAAATGAGAAATAAAGTATTGGTTATATCAATATTTTCTGAGAAGTTTTATATTACCATCTTATTTCTGAACGATCATGTCATAGTCGAAAATCCCAAAATACTTCAAAGTACTTTATGCTCATGTTTGCCCTGGTTAGATTTCCGATTCTAAAAATGCTACCTTCGGGTATAAATCTAAATTTTTCTAGTTTATACTTTGGTCCTTTGTCTGATTGCTGGATGCGGGTATTTTCCGAGTAGTGAATTGTTGGTATTGGAAGCCGACTTTGTTTCCGAGTTTAAACTAGTTTAGCAATTGAGCTCCATTGTTCGGGAAAGTTTTCGTGTATAAGGTTTGCCGGCTCATGAAAGGGAAGAGGCGGAAAGCCAGATAAGTGATGAGAATAGACAAAACAAAAAGTGCTTATGTAAAATTTCATGCACGTCAAAATAAAGCCAAAAGTGCTAAAAGGAAGTAAAAAGCATCAGTTCTTACAAACTTAGCACTAGCAAAACATTATATTACTTATTACAATCCAATTATTTCAAAATAACACACTATTTGTTCTGGTACTCTATGATGCAGGAGAAGAGGTAGGAGCTGCCGGCTCACTGGTGACATCACCTTCGCATTGGTATCTTTCTGAGATGGACAGATCAGATTCGATTTGCTCATCGTCAGAAACTTCAGATGTTTCTTCTGGAGGCGGAGGAGGCGTTTCCACGCGAGTGGAGTGTCATAGCTGGTCAGATCAGCTTCGTGGCACCCATAGCCAGTGCAGGAGTCCATGATATCCTTTATATTTTGTTCCTTGTCGTCTTCATCAACAGTTGAATAACCCCTAGTTACTTGCCAAATTTCCATGCTTCCATGGTGGCTCATAACCATTGTTAGGGCATTCTGTGCTGTTGTTCGCGCATAAGACATGTTCCAGTCCTGGATGAGCCGGGGCATCTCTTTTTCTTTATCTCGCACTTCAAAGGCAGACATTCTATTCATATCGGAAATCTTTAAGGCTTCGCCAATATCCTCCATTGACTGGCAGAAATCGTTAAGCAAATCTCCGACTTCATTAAGCCGGTTGGTGCGAGACTCGGAAGAAGAGGAATCCAGCAAATTCAGAGGACCTACACATGTAAAGCAAAGTCCAAAATATATCCAAATATAAAGTCGGAAATAGAAAAGGTTAGAGACAGAAAAACATACCAAAGATGGCATCGTCAACTTTGGTCTTCTCTGCCCGAAGACTCTGGAGCTCATCCTAGAGAGCTTGGGTGATGTCCTTCTCCCTAGCCAATTCATTTGCTAGGTCCGAGATTTTCTTGTCCTGGATGGCAATCTAGCGATCGCACTCTTCGGTGGCCATGTTGGATGATTCAAGAATATTGTTAATACTATGCTCATGATCCACCTTAAGCTCATTCAGCTCTCGCCTTAAATCAGCATTCTCCACCTCTAGGGTTTTGAAATTCTCGGCCTCTTCAATCATTTTGCATGACTATTTGACCAGTTCTATAAATAAAAGAAAACAGTCGAATAAGAATTCTGCTATGAAATCAAAAATAGCAAGTATGAGGACTGAAATGATTACCTTCAGCTTCATCTTGGAAATCTTAAATGAGCATTTTCGAGGTGGAGAGTTGTGATCTCTCTCCGCTTATTGTAGATATTCTTTAGCAATTCCTGGTTATAAGCATTAACTTTTTGTAAGTCAGAATAATACCCAGAGTCAGAAGTCTACTAAAGACCCGGGCTAATATTTTAACTAAGTTAAATATCAACACGAGCCTTGGGGGCTATACTAGTTCGTTCTTTGGCATCCTATGAAAGCATAAATCCAGATTTCCTATCCAACTTCATGCTTGGGGGCTAGAGGATATGATATGAAGTAAAGTAAAAGAGAGAGTCAAATTCTGACTTACATAATGTTCATGGGTTAGCTTTCTCAGACTCATGTTCACCTCAGAAGAAACCTTCTCGGCAAGAGTCAGAGGCATCACTGGTGCTGGCGGAGTCACGCCGGCCTTCAGCTTGTCATCGCGAAGACGAACTTGGTCAAGAAGCTCAGAGAGTTTTATGTCCTCGGCTTCTTGTGCCTCTTCTTCAGCAGTGATGTTCCGGCTCTCCAAGCATTGTTGAGCCAACTTTTGGATCTCTTCTGCAGTTTTTCGAGTAATGCCAAGTTTGGTGATACCCGGATTGCTGAGAGGTTGTCCACGAAAACCTCTGCTGAGTTATCATTACCCTTTGAGGGTTCACCCTTATCAGTTAGCGAATCACTCATGGTGATGTAGGTCTGTGAGCCAAGGTTCACTGGCTCAGAATGCTCAGCCGGATCTTCTGCAACACAAGGAGATGAGGTAACATCCGGTGTTGTAGAAGGCGTTGGGGTAGGAGTCGGAGGCAGAGCAGCATGCGAAGTCAAATTTAACTTTGACTGGCGTAGAGGCTTTGTTGGGATTCCCTTCCCCTTGCCCTTGACGAGCTTTTTAGCTCTGAACAAATGACAGTACAAGATCATTACGCTTTAGAAAGAATAAGAGATAAAATATAAGACCTTGTGAGGAAAGTTACCTCTTCACAACATGCACTTGTTTCGTTCCAATGGAAACAGTCGGAGCTTTGCACTTACGAGTAAGCGCATCCGGCAGCAATACAAGTTCTCCTTCCTCCTGAGAAATCTCAGGAGGATATCCCTCAAGAGGAGCAAACTCTAACTCAGGGAGGTCAACAAGCTGAAAGAAGAAACACCTCAATATTTCGAAAATCTATAATAAAGTACGAATGAACACATATTCAAGTAACTGCTGGAAAACTTACTGGTGTCACGGGATCATCAGTCGTATACTTATCTAGAGAGTTATCCGGAATCTTCCTCTCGATCTGCTATTTGATCAACCATTTGATCTGGGACTCGTAGTCCTTTTTCGAATATGACTTTGAGTAGATCCGAAGAGAATCCATCTAGCTCTTGGTGATCATATGCATGAGCCGGTCACCATGGTGTTGGAGGGGCTGAATCTAACGCGCCTGCCAACAGTGAATTAAGTCGCATCCTTTTAGACCCTTGTGCTTCATCAAGTACTTGATTCGCCTCTTAGCGAGAAGCAGATTGTTGGTGAGAGCCGGAGCCTCCGCATCCCAGGACTCTTTGGGCGTGGCGGTGCCATCGACGAAAACCGGCAAAGCAGTTTCTTTGCCAGGAGCCAGTCTGTCCTTATGATAAAAGAATGTGGACGGCCATTTCTTCACGGAGTCGCTAGCCTTAATCCTAGGATAGACTCGCTCTCTCCTAACAGTGAGGCTAAGAGTTCCGATAATATAAGGATTACCGGAAGTGATAGAATTTCTCCAGGTACCGAAGTAGTACTGGAATAAAACAAGACTCAGCCTAATTCCGAGATACCCCTCACACAAAGATGCATAAGTGCTCATTTATAAGATTGAATTCGGGGGGAGTTGTGGATTTGAACTCCGTAGTAATCTATAACCACAGAAAAGAAATCTGAGGGAGGAAACCTCAAACCTCTATCGAGGTGGGTGCTGAAGTGCACTCGCTCGTCGGTGTTGGGGGTGGGGACGGTTTGATCGTAGCCACTACGCTAGTCACCTGCGTGGAGGAGGCCTTCCTTCTCGACAACGTGAAGCTTGTTGTCATCAAGGACGCAGGGGATCTAGACCCGCGGAAGTTCTCCTTCTCCGCCGCTGCGGAGGCCGTCGCCGTTGTCACCGCCGTGCGAGAAGATGAAGCATCAGCCATTTTTGTGAACGGTGGTGACCTAGGATGGGCGGCGATGTGCGTTTGGGGGGAGGCAGAGGAGCTTTTACACGGTAGCATCGAGAGGAAGGAGAAGACATTGGCGTTGGTAAGGAAGAAAGAGGAAATCGTGATCCCTTATATCCCTCACCTACACTAAGATTCGTGCAAAATAAATAGTAACCATGCCACGCATCATGGAAGGAGCTAGGTAACCTCCTCGTGAGGATTACACCGCCTCGATCTCCGTGCATGCATTAAAACGATGCCTTGGTTCTGCGAAAGGCGGACCCACCAGTGGTCGAGTTGTCAAGAATGTCTGTCAGTGACGTGACTTGACCTTGACTGATGTCAGGTTACGTTAGAGACCAAGTTCAGGCTTAGTTTGAAATTCAAGCTGAAAACAAGAATAATGTACTCATAGGTCCGGTTTATTTTAAGACTCGAATCCTATCCTTTCTTTTGAAGTTTCAGGAACCCTTCAAGATTCTGCAAGCCGAAGATGAATCAACCTAGATGATGGTGAAATCTGACTCTGGATCTTGGAGGCTTCCGGGGGCTGCTGCTGGGGAAATACTTTCCGGGTATCCTCACTGTGCCTCGCTGACCAGGGTGGCTTGCTTCGGGTTAGAGCTTTGCCTCACGGGTGGGCCAGTTAGAGAGAAGAGACAGAGTCCAGTCCAGCTACGGGAAGGCCCGAAAGAATTACCGACATAGGACTGTAGTGTTACTTGTAGTTCAAGATGTACTCTGTAACCAACTCTTAGTCATAGCCGGATAGGTCTCTCGTGTAAACCCTAGGACGGATATCTATATAAGCCATCCTAGGGACCAACCTTTAGGGCACCCTACAATAGTCTACAATCTCAACTCGCACAGGTGAAACCTTTGTAACCCATATTCTGGATCTGTCATATTATTGGATTGCTAGCAGGAGTAGGATCCGTCCAAAGTCGGCGGATTCGAACCTAGGTAAACTTGTGTGCTCACCATCCTGGAACACCGTACGTCTCACACCCCTCTCTTCCTCACGCCTCGAGGACACCCTCATGGCGTACTTGTCCTCAATCCGACGACACAATCCATAAAGTTACATTAGGGGGGACATATATCAGGGACCCTAGAATTTATAGTTATGGTGGGACAATTATGTCTTTATAATTCCTATGTTTGCTCAGTAACATGGCCTTAGGATCCATCATAAGAGTTGTGTATGCACATTTATTTGGATGCACCTAATTAAGGCTCCGTCTTGAAAGAAACAATAAACAACCAAACAAACGAATGAAATAACAATTGCCTAAACCTTTACTCCCTTAGAGAAACTTGCTACTTGAGGAACTTGCTACTTGAGAAAACTTGTCACCAATCCACTCCACTTCATTAGATCAATTTAACTTGCACTAGTTTACTTGTAGTTTCAACTGACCCATACTTTATTTATTTTCTACCTAGTACCAAAACAAAACACACACTTAGATCCTATCTTTGCATAGAAGGCCATATAAAAGGGTTATAGGGCTTTAGAGAATAGATAGTTTACCTTGAGCTCCTCTTGGGTTCGACAATCAAATACTTATCAAATTGTACTACGGTGATCCCGTGCACTTGGGGTTTATCAACCGCCCACCCGTACCGACCTCATTACCAGGTTAAGAAACATGAAGGATTTTCCAGGGAACATAACAACCACCCCTACGGGCGCAACCCGCCCGTACCGCCCGGTCGTATAGACATTCGATGGGAACCTTCATAAAACAAAGGAGGAAGACGAGTGCAGTACGGGCGGAGTTAGTATGTACCACGCACCCGTACAAAGGAGCAGCACCGCACAACAAGGGCGGGGATGGATACAAAAAGGTTATAACCCCTCCAATCTTTCTATTTTGATAATCTCATGTCAGTGGGTTACACTCTACATGTTCCATTGTACTTCATTTTCTTTTACCTAACTTTGAAACTCCCTAGCCTATAATTCTCTGTAGTGTTTCATGTTTCTTTTATTTTTCTTCTCGCGGTTGGGTGAACAAACTCCATTCATACACCAAATCTTTTGCTTTTACTTCATTTTTTATTTTCGCAGGGACTTGAACCTTGTGTGATGACATGCATGGTTTGTGCCAACCGTGCAAATACTTGCATAAGCCACTTGGTTGTTTCAACTCAACGCTTCAACAAGGAAGTATTCGTTGAACCAAAGATCCATGTCCATCAAAAGTGAGGTTATTTGTACCTAAATGGTAAAGTGTGTCGCCCTTGCTTTGTTCAAGCTTGGGGAGGTAATCACTTCTCACACTCTCTTTTGATAACTGCATTTTCTCTTTTCTTATGGTAATTTATTCAAGTTTGGTTCTTGCATAAGTTCTAGATTGGGGAAGTTACTTCTGCATATGTAGAGTCTTGTGCAATATCCTTGTTCGATGAAACTTTTTGTGCAATCACGTATCTTGCTGTTTTTGAATGATTACTTAGGTAAGTTGTGTTTCATGTTTATATAATGGATGCACTTGCTTTTGTTAGGATTCATAGGATTTGAGTTAGAGCTTTGATTCACTATGTTAAAATCTTTATCCATCTTAAGAATAACTTTGTGATCCTATATAATACATTGCCATGATTTCTACACTTAAAATGAATAAAAGTATATTGATGAAGCCTCTAAATAATTTCTCAAGTAATGTTTAATTGTTTTAAGAGTCTAGCCTTATATATACTCAACCCCATATATTTATTGATAGATACTTGACGACACTCTTGAAAGGAGTTGTTTGATAGAGATGAAGTCTAGCGGTATTTGCGATTCATGCCAAAGCTAACCTTGTGGATCAAACTGTGATACTATTTAAAAATTTATATGTTTTTGATGCACACCTTTGGATGCCGACAACTCTACTGGCCTACGAACGATCAATGGTGCAACCCCTGATTTTGGCTATGAGTTGACGACATGGGTGGCACTTGTCACCGTAATGGGAAAAAGTATTGGCACTCTCAAAGGTTATGCAAAACATTGTGTAAAAGAATCACTCAATGATCCTTGCTGAAAATTATCCTTGAAAGAACGAAAAAAATGAAGATCCACATATAGAGTCCTTGGCATGGTCTCATACTACTTTATGAATTTTCTTGAAAGACAATGAATGGAATAGTAGTGTTTGATAGTCTTTATCTATTGATATGGCTGTTCTAATGAGACACTCTAATGCTAAGCTACTTATCACATGATCTCTCACTCTTAATTTATAAATCCCTTACTTTACAAAAGTGAGGAGAAACAAAACATAAAAGGCACAATAAGAGGATCACAAGTTTTCTTTCAAAGCTAGATTCACTTTTGACATGGAGAATTGAAGTTTTAATTGATCTTTTATGGGTTGACATAACTATGATTGTGTTGCCTTGTATGAATATGTTCTTTCTTACTTTGATCTTGCAGGGAAAATAAGGACACAAGGAATCAATCTTCTACATCAGATATTGTACATTTGTTTCAGTTTTTGCCTCATTTAAGGTATCGACTCGTGCCTCATGAACATGATGACCTTGTACATAAGCCAGCATCTTTCTTGGGGACAAACAAGAGTCTAGCTTGGGGAAGTTGATGAGTCAAAAAGTGAAGCATACTTAAGTATATAAATTATTCATATTGTCACTCATTACATGTTAAATCTAGCTACAACTATGCCTATTATGTATGATTACTAGTTCTCATTCATTTTCACATGGACTTTGCACAATTAGTAGTTTATTAAGATTTTATTACCTTTTTATTGTCTTTTGCTTGTGTGTAGGTGCTATGAATAATCATAGATAAAAGGAGCCAAGAGGATTCAATATGGAGGAGTTGCAGGCACTAGACTTAGCCATTTGAGGGGAGGAAAAACTAGATTTTTCCATCAAATACAAATGAAGATCCAAGGCCATGGTGTTGTATCCCTCATCCATACGAATCCAACGAGCCAAAGAACACCTCAATCGGAGTTAGTAAGAACAAATGGCGATCAAAACACTATAGAGTCCAAAGGGCGTAACGACCACTCGTACGGGAGGAGCCCGCCTGTACCATACGGTCGTACCACCCTCCGACGACTTCATTTTGATAACCAAAACAACATTTGTGAAGTCCTAAATGGGCATATTTGGCCCCTACCTCCGTCGGTTCGTGAAACCGACATCCAGATGCCTATTTAAAGAGGGGAAACCCTATAAGAAGGGGAGAGAGTCCACACACACCATAGGGGTGAGCCCTGCCGCTCCGCCACCTCCATAGATGCCGCCCACAAGAACTACACCACCATACCACTCAAGGGAGAGAGGATACTTGCATCTTGAATGTTACACATCGAACTTCATCAATAGCGTCTTCATCATCGATCCCCTTTGTTTACTTTGTTGTAGTCCAATCTCTATTGTGGATTTGCCCTTGTATTCAATTGTACCTTTATATTTCACCCATACTATTGCCATGATGTTGATCCCCTTCATGTATGAGTAGTTTCCTTGTTTTTGGGGAGAGATGGTGAAATCCTAGTATTGTTATGCATTGAAATAAAGACGATCTATACCTTTGGTCTTTGATCTATTGATTTATGGTATTGTGTTAGATCTCTCTCTTTAGATGGTATGCGTAGTCGGCCACATATCATTTGCCTTCGGGTTTAAAGAAAAGGCTGAAATCCGTTAGACGTGTTTAGAAGTATGTCTAGAGTTATTTGTCCAGAGTCAAAGGAGGAGTAAAGAGAGATTCACTAAGCTAATTACGATATCCACGAGGAGACCCTTAATAGCGGTGGTCTGTATGGGTGACTTCTCTCATACATCACGGTGGTTATTTAGAGATGACCTCATTCCTTGGCTAACCAAAAGTGACTGCCTACGACCCTTGCGATGAACATCTTATTACAGTTCTCTCTCCATACATACATTATCTTAATCATTCATAATTCTCCCATGCTAGTGGTGAATCCTACACTCCTTGAGAACCCCTCAATCATATCACACAACACTACATAGACACTCTATTGCTTTAGTTTACTTTTGTTATTTAGTTTGTTACTTATTACTTCAAATCTCTCTTGTTTACTACTCTTGCAACTTATAGTGTAGACTATTTCCTCACACTGTTTTGGGTGCGAACGTAGCCTCACTGACAACATGGCTATGGGGTTGTGTTGATTGCCATCCACAAAGCTTCAAAGGGACAAACTTTATAAATGATATTTGCTGCTATAAGTACTGTAATAACCATGTTATTGATCGCAGGAAAACCAGGCATCATCGATCAAGGTGGTTTTGAAAAGAACACATGCAATGACTCTAGAGACTCGATGTGGTTTTGAAAATAACACATGCAATGAATCTAGGGAATCCATGTGTCAAACTATAGAAAGGAAACCCAAAATCCCTTGGAATGCAATTGCCACATGGAATGGTGCACTAGTGTGACAGAAGTTTCATCACCACATCCATTAGAGTGTGTGCTCTCATGTGGATCAAGGTGGTTTGGAAATAAACACATGCAATGACTCTAGAGACTCCGTAGGTCAAACCATGGTCAGAAAGCCCAAAAACATATAGGAATGCAACTGCCACATGGAATGGTGCACCAGTGTGACCGAAGTTGCATTAGCACATCCATTGGAGTGTGTGTTCATGTGGATCAAGGTGGTTTTTGAAAATAACACATGCCATGACTCTAGATACTCCATGTGTCAAACCATGGTCATAAATCCCCAAAACACATAGGAATGCAACTGCCGCATGGAATGATGCACCAGAGTGACAGAAGTTGCATCACCGTATCCATTGGAGTGTGTGTGGTAATGTGGATCAAGGAGGTTTGGGAAAGAACACATGCAATGACTCAAGGGACTCCATGTGTCAAACCATATGTCAAAACACCTTGGAATGCAACTACCACATGGAATGGTGCACCGTTGTGACAGTAGTTGCATCACCACATCCACTAGAGTGTGTGTGCTCATGTGGATCTAGGTGGTTTGGAAAAAACACATGCAAGATTTGATCGTAACATTAGCGCCCAATTGTGGCTGTTAGATCGAGTCTTCTAGAAGGCCCGCCCCTACGAAGACACTTTTTCTGCATCCCGATTGTTATAGACCATTCGACCGAGGCGCTTGGACGATTAGGATGGTTCTTCGTAAGAGAGATCAGCGAGTAGATTGTTCTACGACATGATTGGCCGCACTTACTATCCGCTTGCTCTGGACAAACTAGCAGTAACGTGTGCTTCCAACTGCCAATGTCAGTTGTTCCGTGGGCCTTGTGCCGAAGACATTAGATCTGCTCATATATCTCCTTTACTTCTCTCCCTTCCCCTCGAAGCCACTGTCCCCACTTATCTTCCATCCTGCTATAGCCGCAAGCCAACGGCGCCTCCAACGATCTCTCCCGTAGCCACCCTAGTCCCCCACCCCCTTTCACCATGGGCCCATGGAGAGGCGGTGAGGAAACGCGTCGAGATGACAACAATGGTGTAAGTGATTTGAGTCGTCTCATCTCTACCATATGTGGCCATTTATCTATTTTAAACTAGATCTACTCTGATTACTCATGCACGTCTGAGTTGTTAGGCCATCGAGACGCTGTACGACTCCAATTATCACAGTTTAGCAGGGGAGACAGTCCTCCCCGTTCTAAACATGGGGATGTGGCTGCTAAATTTGTAGCGTTCGAAGGACACAACGCAGGCAGGAAGATTTTGGGGTGTCAAGGGCAGGGTGCAAGCTTGCCATGCAAAAGATGTGGTATTGTCAAATGGGTAGATCTAGAGTGGCCCAAATCGATGCAGAAATTGCTAGATTAACTATGGGATAGGACTGTTAAGTTGAAAGAAGCCATAGTCATCTCAATTATTGAGAGTGCTGAGATGAAGTTATTGGACCATGGTGACACAAACAAGCTTCACCGTGATCTTAGGAGGGTGCAAGACAAGGTTAGCAAAGTCGAGGATGAGAGGGATGTGATGATGGCCCTGAAGGCTAAAGCAAAGCAAGATCTGACTAAATTAAGGATTGAACTTCACTAGGCGAAAGTCCACCAAGCTACAACTACGAGTATGGACAAGTTCATGAGGATGAGTGTAGAGAAACAATTGAAGCTGTACAAGGAGGATATTAAAAGAATGGTGCAAACAATTTATACCTAGAGCTCGTAGGAAGATGTGCATCGGGCTAAGATTAGGAAGATCAAGGATATGTGTGATAACTAGTTCTATTTAGATAGAGCTCCGTACTTTTTAATTGTAATAGTATTTGTTGACCAAGTGGTCTGAACTAGTAGGAGGAGCCCAAGTTGAAGCATGTTTGTGGCTTTTGAGCTATGTTTGGGAATACCGAGTAGGCCCAACATCAGCCCTCTAAAATTCACCACGAGTTCGAGGAGGACCAGCACCCAAAATAGCAGTTTTGGCCACAACAACGGGGCAGCCTCCGGAAGCCTTAGTTTGATCAATAGCAGCAGGGATTGGGTCAGTAGAAGCCAGAGCAACAACAACACGGGGACTCCCAGCAACAATAGCTTCCACATCCAATATATTACAATTTAGGAAAAACATGCGAGCAATCGAAGACTTTTCATCAACTCGCTTAGCTGACTGTCACATGTTACAGGAACCATGATGCCTCATTCATCCTTGAAGCTGAACTGTGCAGTCTGGTTTGACCCTATTTCAGTATGTTTATGCAAAGCAGCAACCATACTAGGGATAGTGCAGACCCGCGTTGTTGCTTCTTTCATCATGAAACAATGAAGAGGATTCCACTTGCCCTTACTATTTGCTAATTTATATTGGTAACTGTCAAGGATTACCGTAACTAGGTAATGGGTGTCTGGGGTCATCCTACTTGACGGAAATTTGGGGACAAAAAATAAGAATTGTTTATCAGCGTTGGGCTAGCAAACAATTCTAGGTTCGATCTATCTCTATAATGTCAATAGCCAGCTATTAGTTATAGTTAGTGCGAATAGTAAAGAGAAGAGTAGCTCACCCGCATATAGACAAAACTTTTTCTTCTCCTTGGTAGTAGGATCGGCCATCCTCCATGCTGTTGATGCATGTAAAATGCATACATAAATTTTGTAGTTTATTGACATGTTTACCGACATATTTGCATCATATATAATGTTATGTCCATGTTGATTTTTGGGAATTTACCAATGATCATCTTTATTTTGGTTTTAACCGTGCAGAGCAGAAAAACCCTGTTTTCTATGTTTTTGATGTTTCAGGATCTAAACGGAGTTAAATGGACCTAAGTTTTTGGGGATGTCAATATTTTACCACGAGAAGCATCTGGAGCACAAGAACCTCAGGAGAAGGGCCAGGAAGCCCAAAAGAGCCTAGAGGGCACGCCCAGCCTAGGTGGGCGCACCCTGCCTCCGTTTCCTCCTCAGATGCCCGATCGCCTTGATTCTTTCGCCCATAAAGTTCTCTTGACCTAAAAACCCTATATAAGGACCCCTGGGATTTCTCAAGAGAGAGCACACAAGAGACAAAAACACCACCAAACAGAGTCAGATTCAGTGAAGATTAGAGGGGGAAATTCCACTAGAGCCGCCTCCGGAAGCGACTTCACCCTCATCATCACCATGATGAAGAGGGAGTCCACCCCCTAGACTATGAGTTTGTGGTAGTAGCTTGATCTATTTCTCTCTTGTTCTTCATAGATCTAGTACCATATGAGCTGCCCAACATGATTATGGTTATATATGTAATTCCTATGTGGTGCATCTTTATTCTATGATTTGATATTTGAGATTGGAATCTATTTTATGTAAGATGTATTGGTAGATGCATATCATGTGCCCCGTTCTTAATTGCTTGTTTTGATCCAACTTGTATGCAAGAACTTGTATGGGGAGAAGTGTGTGTTAGATGGAGTAGCACAGTAGTGGAGATTGAATTGTGCCACATATTATTCAAGATCTACTTTGATTTTTACTTTTCTTTTGCTGCCTCACTAGGGGTTAAGTGAAATCGTTTTCTATAATTATCTTATGACAGTGAGATAATCTTGTTAGGTCAAGGTAGCATATTTGTATTTTAAAGTACCAGTGTTCAAAAAATCGTCCGATTAAACGATTAATCGCCCGTTTAATCCCTACTCGTGAGGTGACCGTGTTGAATAGTTCTAATCGTACGGGTTCTCGGTGAGACAGTTAATCGTACTGACAAACGATTAAACGTGGATCTGCCGATTAACCGGTCTAGCCGAAGCATCCAAAATTGGCACCTCTATCCAGCCCACAGCCCACCACACGCTTCCTTGCCCTGGATAAATGCCACGACCTGCCACATGCTCCTATTTCTCTGCCGCAGATGAGATAGAACGCCGACGGCGCATATGCGATTGAGGCCTGACGCACGCGACTTCTCTCCATCGACATCCACTTCCTTGCTGCTCTGACTCTGGCGCCAAGTAATTGTCTATCCGCTCTGTGTGCTCCAAGAACTCGTCCCCTTGAATCGAATCCAAGGTTTGCTGCCCCTTGTATGCTACAGTTTAATTATTGATTCAATTTGATTCGTGTATATCACTCTATAGAACTAGATTTGTTCTAAACTGTTCACCGTGGACGTCTTTTAGGCCTCGTGATTATATATTGAATCAGTAGCGTGTCTAATTTACGTGGACTTCTAGTCACCTGAACTAGATTTCTTCTAAACTATTCAAGTGTTACTCTTTTAGTTCTCATGATTGTAACATAAACTAATAGTCTGTCTAGTTTACATGACCTTTAAGTGTTGTCTTCTAGTCTGATGGATGCTGCCAATTTATTTTCGTGTAGAAAAGAACACGGTGTGTTATGTTGAATTGCTGCCAATATTTCCAATACATGATACTGTTTTGGCTAATTATATTTTGTAGATGGCTTCTGAGGTGGCAAGTTCACAAGCCATCAAGACATGATGATGTTGTGCATTCCTGATTTGTGAACAGACGAGATGCATTCCTGGTAAATAGACGTGATGATGTTCTATATTGATTTGTGAATTCCTAATATATACAGCTCATGATGTTGTTCAGAATCCGCCTATTTTACTAGTCTTCGGAAACAGAAAACCCTGAACCAGGAAGAGTTAAGTTATGGTCTTGTTTGTGTTAACAGGCTCAATCTAGTGTTTGACTCCAAGCTCTTCCAGAGTGGTATCTCACTGATGGCTCGGGCCCCCCCCGGAAGGGGGCCTTCTTCGCCTTCCACCTAAGCTGCGCAGGAAAGGCCCAAAGCCAACCCCAGGGAACAGTAAAGCTTCATAGGGCAATTCCTATAATTATGAAACCCATATGAGATACGGAGGAATAGGCTATTCTTTTTTTGAAATTTCGTTGACCAAGAGAAGTTGACTCAATCACTTGCTGCCGTTACTCAACAGTTTTCTGTTGAAATTTATTTTTCTTTTCCTGTCACTATGATTTTGATGTTACAAAATAAATTTTGTAGCTGAATATAAACGCCTCTCCCCCTCCCCCCACACATGGATAAAAGTAAGTAAACAGGAATTAATTCTAACTCCCACATGATAAAAAAAAGTAAAAGGTCTCGCGAAGAAAATAATCCTATTTGACCACTATACATTGCGAGCATCAGGAAATAGAATAATCGCGAATTCCGGGTAACTGGCCAAGCTGCTAAAGTAGCTAAAGTAGTGATAAATCCTGTCAATAAAATAGATCCTACTGAAAGTCCCGAAAGCTAGGGGAGCAAATGGGATTAGAGACCCCAGTAGTCCTAGCCGTAAACGATGGATACTAGGTGCTGTGCGACTCGACCCGTGCAGTGCTGTAGCTAACGCGTTAAGTATCCCGCCTGGGGAGTATGTTCGCAAGAATGAAACTTAAAGGAATTGACGGGGGCCCGCACAAGCGGTGGAGCATGTGGTTTAATTCGATGCAAAGCGAAGAACCTTACCATAAAATTGACAAGTCGAAGTTGGAGATTATCTTCTTCTTGCAAGAGATCCTGGGGAAAAGTGTTGCTAAATTTCTCCTTTCGTCCATTTCATATGCGACTGCAGGTCGAACGAAAACAAAATACTTTTCCTTGCTCTTGAGAATTTTTTGATTATTTTTATTGCTAGTTGCCTAGGTTCGATTGTCCAATGATTTTTTCTTTTCCTTTAAAGGTTTAGAAGTCATATTGGTAGTTTCCATTTTATAGCTATGTCACTTTCACTTCAAACATTAAAGGAAATACACTAATACTTCCATCGGATAATGATTTTATGCTTATTTGCAACTTTTACTTGTTCAACGTAGCATATTTTAGTGTTTGGAACCTCCAACTTTGAAAAATCCTCACCGATTAATAGTTGACCAGTTAAATCAGTTAATAGGATGATTTCTGATTAATTACTAAACTCAAGTCGACCGAGCAATTACCGATTACTGATTTTCCGAACATTGTTTCAAACATCATGTCATATTACTTAAAGTTATACTTTGATTTGTTCTTAGTTCAAGATTGCATGGAGGTTTCCCTTTATTGAGGAGTATAAGAGAGATGTGTTTCATCTCTATGTTAGGACGTGATGCCCATATGAATGCTTATCATACACATATAAAAGTTCCACGAATATTTATCATTGATGAATTGTTTTATGATCACCACAACTTAAAAAGAGAGTAGACATATGAACCCATGAACCCCGGTCCAATTTTAATCATATGAAACACCTTTCCGTTGCAATTATCATCAATTTTATTTTCTGCAATTTATTATTTCGAAAATACAAAAATACTTTTCCTACTTGCAATCACTCATAAAAACTCAAAAACAACTTTATCTTCACATATCGCATATAGTTTGCATTGTTTTACTTTATTTATTTCAGTTTACCATATTTTATTTCACATTACTAATACAAAACCTTGTGCTTGACAACCACTTGGTGGAGTTGGGAACACAAGACAAATTATTTTGCTTTATACGTTGCTTGACAAGGAGAAGGAGAATAACTTCTAAGCCAGTTCTCTGAGAGTTCGATTTAAACCCTCGAGTCACCCTTGTGGGGAAAAGAAGCTTGCTACAACACTCTACACTTGGAGTCCTAACAAAAAGTGGCCACGATTGTTGCCATCAAGACGTATTTTATGGCGTCAATGCCGGGGAACTTCAAGAAATACATCACTAGTGGAGCCATCATCTTCATCAACTTGTGTAACAACCCAAGCTTGGGGAGGTTGCACCACTATGAGCCTTTTCTTATCCTTTTATATTTTTGAAGAACTTTTTCTTTGTCTTGTTTTTAGTCTTTTTAAGTTTTCCTTAAAACATAAAAACACATAAAAATTAGTGTCAACCTTTCACTAGAAAACATGACTAAGAAAAATAAAAAAGTTAAGTTGGGAACAAGTCACTACAAGGAATCTGGCTATATATGGAGAATATCATTTTGCGGCCCGAAAGTTGGGGCACCCAGGCAACGCGGTACCCAAGTTGCTTACAATCAGCTGTGTTGCCCAAAGTTGGCGTGCCAAATACTCAGAGGGTCTTTTTAGGCACGAATTCAACTTTATGTTTCAATTCAAAATATCAGGCTAACGCTCGTCAAGTTGGGCCTCCCATGTCAGCTTTCGCCGTTATGTCACTGTCGTCATCGCTGCCATGTAGGCTTGCAGCATTGGTGCATGCATCCTTTACGCATCTTCTTCTTCCTCCGGGGGGCAATCTGTGGTCGCGGCCATGGCGCGAAGCTAGGACTTGGATGAACCTGCTCGGCCCCGCTCTCCTCCCCATCCTGAATCGGAGCTCCCCCTTACCATGGCCGCACCCATGGCACGGCGCGGGGACGGGAATTCATTCCCGGGTGAGATCTGTCACCATGCCGACCATGCTCGGTCCTGTTGGCCTCCTCCACACGAACCAGCCATGGTGCCTTCCTCTCCGAACCCCAAAGCCACATCCACCCAGTTCGGCACAACGCCAACAAGGTGAAAATGCATCAAGTTTTCTTCTTGTGAAAACATGTATGTACCGTGTCCGTAGCATACTCTAACAATATACACATATGTTGTTTACTAGATTTAATTTGAAATTAGTAGCTCCGTGATGACAAAACATAGAAAACCTAAATGTAATGACAATTACGACCATGTTCTGTACTTTGCATTGCATCAACAAGTGCTCGCTGACGAAGCATGTTACCAAGAGAGTGGAGTTCATCAGCCATTGCCAAAAAATATGTGAACAAATCAATGAGCGATTCAATGCAAATACGCGTAGAAAAGCTAGATCCATGTCATCAATCATCAATAGGTGACACATTGTAGTGATGCGTTCAAATGCGTACAACATGTATCATTTACTTGAAGTGGTTGTTATCCTGAGAAAAAATGCCTAGTATGCACATTACCTTTGTCTGTTCTATGTTGCAATTCTGCTGTTATGGGTATGGAAAGAAAAGTTGGGCTTCACTGAATATTACACAGTTAGGCCTAACTTAGTCTTACACAAATAAGCACAGCTTAGTCTTTACACAAATAAGCGTAACTAAAGATAAAAATAAAGACAAATGGTTCATCGGATCTGCCAGTATGAGCACTAGGTCCCTGGAGCTGGTGGTATCGTCGGAACGAACCAGAATGCTGCGTTTGGCCGTCTGTCATTCTCCATCAAATCGTACGACCCCACTGATGAGCCAATTGTAGGCCCCCTCCCCCGGACGTGGATTCGGCTCCAGGTCGGATCAAGAGTGTCAACATGATAGGCACGTGAGTGTGCAGCAAACACACAGTCTGCTATAAACACTGGAAGTGCTGGCACCTCAGCAACAACACCAGCATGTTCTTCCTAGACTCAGCCAGCAGCATCAACAGGTATTTCGTCAGCTTCCCAGTGGCCTCAGCAGGTATTTCGTCAGCTTCACCAGTAGCAGCATTAGCAAGTATTTCATCAGCTTCACCAGTAGCTTCATCACCAAGTATTTCATCAGCTTCACCAGGAGCAGCAGTAGCTAGTTCTTTGTCAGCTCCACCACCACCACCACCAGCAGTAGTAGCATCAGGAGCCAGAGCTACCTAAACAATTATAGGTTCAACAACTCCAGGGGCTCCGACAAAGAAAGGGTAGTTGATCCCAAGACACACAGATTGTCCCTTCAGATTGTCGACTCTGCTCCAGACTTGCTCTACTGGGTCTTTGGATGGGCATGCGGACCTCGAGAAAACGTGACACCGCAGCGATGGGTATGAAGAAAGTTGTGTCCCCATATGTTCTATTGTATCACCAACGCTGTTTAATGCTCCCCTGATATGAATCCACATGAGTTCAACATCCTGTTTCATGTCGCCTCCGAGAGGTGCCAGGAACCAGCGCTGTGTCCCAAGTTCAGCATCTACTACTGCATATTCGATCACCGGAGCTGGAATGATGTGCGGGGCTGCGTGGGTACCTGCGTGTTACTTACAGTCAGTAAGCAGAATTTTGAATGGGATTTTACATGATATATGACACCATGACTCACCCCAAATGGACGGATCCCAAACATGCATGTCGCCGCCAGGTTCAGTGACCGCATAAATATGTTGCGGTTTGTTCGAATGGTAGCTGGAGGTGAAGATGGCATCGACATACTTCTCCGGCCACAAGAAGTCGTCGTGCAAGACTATCCATTCCTTGTCTTCTGGGCATCTAATGAATGCGATTGCCTTGTCGAACACCGCTAAGAGATCGTACTCCCAGGTCTTCCACACCTCCCATGGTCTATATGGGAGTTGTACCTTCAGGAGCTCAAGTTCTGCCATGTTGAACCTATAAGCGAATTCGGAAATGGGCGGTGGCCACCCGTTGTTGAATGCAGTAATGCCGACACCCTCCAAAGATGGCAATGTAAATCTCAACGATATGTAGCCAATTTTTTAGAGTCCAAGTACTCCCATCTTGGGATAAAAGGACCAGCCACTCGCCGTTGCCACCCACCCAGTTCTGGTCATCTCCCATTTCCGTCTCTTCTTCTTCCTTGATATTCACCACTACTGATTCCGACCACTTATCCAGCAGCATCAGTTTTCCATGAATATTCTGTAGAGTTTGTTGTCAGTTGGTACAATCACCTAGCATGGATTTCATTACAAATACAATTTGAAAACTCAACCTTCAGATTAAAGTACACAAAATATTACCCAAATATGAGTGTCTCCTCAGATATCGCCTAAATTGTGCCTGTGTCACTACGAAGATACCCAATATATGGAGTAGGAGTAGAGCCTCTCCAGAACAAACTCCTGACGATGATCATAAACAGCTCGGGGCATAACAGCCTTAAATCGTCTAATCTATTTGTTTTTATTTTAGGAAACAGAATATCACCTAGCAGGCATTCCATTGCAAATCGAAATTGACAACTCGTCTATCACCTAAAGTAAGACTATGTCACTATGAAAATACCAGAATATCAGGTACGAGCAGAGCTTATGCTATACAGAATAGTCTTAAATGGTTCAATTTGTTCAAACCGCGTGTGCACACAACACGTTTGACGAAAGGAACATAGGATTCCGATGAGAGTTCAGCACATATGAATCAACGATATGAATGAACCAATAAGCAAGATACTGGAACTTATGGGGCCATCGCGGTGATTTGGCCATTTGCTAGTATCGGGGTAAAGAAGGCCTGGCATGCTGAACGGTTGTTCGTCCATATCCCGCATCGTGAAGCGGTAGCCAGGGATGCAGCGAGCGAGGCGGCCGGCAGAGATGATGTCCAACCCTGTGGCGATCTTGTGCACGTTCACGGCGCTGAGGCTCGGCCATTCCCAATCCTCGCGGTGGCGGTCGCCCTAGGCATCCGTGTCGTCGTCCGCATGCCTTTCGCTTCAGCATGCTGCTACCCCAAGCTCTACCCATAGCAGCAAATGGAGTCTGGAATCAAGTAGATTAATGGAGGCGTTGTGATAAGGAGGCGGATGGATTCGAGAGGGGATGGAATCAGGGATGGGGGCAGTTGTTCGAGTAGGGAGTGACTCGGTGAGGAACCGCCGCCGCCGCTGGTTCTCGTCCGCGTGGAAGACAAGGAAGGGGGCGTAATTATTGAGGGTGCGCACTGGAACCGTCTAGAGGAAGTGAGAAATAAATCGTAAGAGAGAGAAATATGCGGCCCGCCTATCAGTGAGTGAAGGTCGGCACACGCAAACGTGACTATGTTTGACTTGGATCATGCATGGCAGACCTCGATTCCACCGCATGCAAGTGGCGCAGAACAAATTTTAGGCAGCGCTAGTGTTGACGTGTAAAACCGCCATTTTTCTCCACCTTCACCCTACTACGAACGGTCGTGCACCATTCCATATATTGGTAAGGGCAGTTCAAATCTTTCACTTCTCCATCTCATTCCTCCTCCACGGCCTCATCGTATTTGTCCTCCATGGCCTCATCCATTTCCTCTGCCACGGTGTCACCCTATTCCTCTGTATCCTTTCCCTCTTGCCTGTAGTCATGGACTTTTCGGACGTCCGAAACGACGGCAGGCAAGCGATTGCGCACTTCGACATAGAAGTACATGGCAGGAAGAAGATCAATGTCGTCTACACCACCGACCCTCTGACGGTGAGGAAGACTCTGAGTAATTACACGAGTTGGCTGCGGTTCGAAGAAAACATGTTCGTAGGTCTCGACCTCGAGTACAGCCACGATCACCGTAGGATCGCCGTGGTGCAACTCTCCATGAAGGGGCACGTCCTCGTATACCAGCCTTTTTGCGAGAAGGGGGATGACGGGATCTGGTAGACTTTGCTGTCTTTTTGTTCTTGAACCGTCTGTTTGCAAAAGTTATTGCTATATTATTTGTCTGAATTCATTTTCATGTAGGTGGGGCGAAAGCATTAGGAATCTGTTTCATGACTTTCTCGTGAACCAGCTCATAACATTTACTAGTGTTGACATCACGAATGACACTAAACTGTTTGAAAGCCTGATTGTCAACATTAGAATCCCAAAGGAGTGTAGAGTGGACATCCAGGAAATCTACTGGATCCTAGGGACGAAGGGCGGCAGGACCGGGATGGCCGCTCTTGCCTCCGAACTCATCAACCCGTGGTACGCTGACATGAAGGGCAAATTGCCGAGATGTTCGTGGAGGCGTTTAGGGCACGATTATTGGGAGGATAAGCCGCTTTCTGAACCTAATCTAAAGTACGCTGCAATTGACGGGTATGTTAGCCACGAGCTGTATCGCCAGATTGTAAAATATCGTTCGAGGCATCGCATTATTGAACCACCACCAAGGCAGGTTGTTTGCCCCAGATGCCGGAGTGTAGATGAATCTACAAGCTGGGGCAAGCGACCGAAGGCATCCTGGGATGGTTGCCTTCTCCAATAGGCTGGGATGTAGACTTTTAGTGCATGATTGTTGTGTTTGTATGGGGCTTGTTATGTTTATGAAAACATGTTATTTCAAAAGTACACTATGTGAGCAATTACGAACTGCTATGTATTACCTTTGTTGAACTATAATCTGGGTTTGGTTATGCCTATATCCTTCGTTATAATCTGGGTTTGGTTATGACTTATGACTATATCACACCTTATGCATGTCGGTCCTAAATTCTGCCACATGCAAATGGCACATACAGAATTTGTAAGAATGAATGTTGAGCATACAAAAGGGGGAATGTAATTCATACAGGTTAAGTAGCTAATAGCACAGGGATCATACGAGCTTCGTTCTTACACACAAAATGCTTAGAAAATACATGCAAGATAAAATACAAGCGAGATAAAACTAGGAACAAAATACGAAACTAGTAGTGGTAAACAACACACTCACCCACCCGCCAGATCTATTGAGCATCTCGTAGCAGAAATACGCGTCCCTGGCTGCGTACTTGATCGCATCGTAATCTAGGTGCCTCCACTCCCATGGCTTGTGCAGGTGCTTCGGGAACTCGACTTTCATGCCGGTGTACTCACGGTCGATGATGTCGGCAGCGAGTCTAGCCATGCCGGCTTTCCTCATATCGTCATTCGGGTACCTCCACAAACATTGGAGATCGACGTGATTGACGACATGAATGAGGAGATCCCTCTCTAGCTTCGGAGTAACGTTCTTGATGTCGACGCTGGAGAAGTAGATCTCCCTCCTGTGTAGGAACTCGCGAAGCTCTAGGCATAGAGATTTGGCCCTACATACGTGGTATAGGAGGCAGTGGTTGCGCATGGACGGCTACAAAAGCGCCGCCCTCTTCCTATCCCCGATATACTCGAAGTCAAGGCCGAAGATCTTGTACCTATCCATCGGCTCCTCTAGCCACCGCTCGTACATTGTGATGACCTTGGCGACATCCGCTGAAGCATTTGTGTGGACGACTGTCAGCTTGGTAGTGCTATCGGTGGTGACGGTGTACTCGTCGGTGAAGTTGCTCCCATCACCGAACACGCCCTACTCTGCGTCCATGGCAGCAGCTAATGCAGCAGCGGTGGCCTAGGGTCGGTAGCGGTGGCTGGGACTGGGCGTGGCGGTGGAGTGATCTATTGCGGTGGTATGGCCTAGCGGAGGCGGTGTCTGCGGCAGCGTCGATGGTTCTTGGGGTGGATGCGGCGGTGGAAGGAAGGAGTTGGGGATTTCTGCATAGTGATGTGCTGAGGAGACGGAAGATGATGCTTAAATTGCATTTACCAATATTCTGGTCATACCCAAGTGGAAGCAAGTTTGACCGGCGAGCACCGTTGGTTTCCAATCCTAGCGATTAAATTCGGCGCCCGTCCCGGTAGGCGATGGGACGGGTGTGTGATACGTCCATTTTGCATCACTATTCTATGTCTTAATTCACTATTATTCATTGATATATTTCATATTGAGAGGTGATACTTATGTTATTTCATCTATTTTTGCATGGTTGATGACTTTTGGAGCATGGACCGTTGTAGTCAGGATTCTGATGGAAAAGGTGCTGTTTGGAGGCAAAATTCACGAAGATCAGAAAATCCAGGAAAATATATGGAAAATCCTATTTTTCTAGAAGACTCAGGAAGCCAGAAGATGGAGTAGAGGTGGGCCACAGGGGCCCCACACCATCCCATGGCGCGGGCAGGCCTAGGCAGCGCCTGGGAGTGGTGTGGCCGCCCTGGCCCACTCCAGCCTCTCCCCTCTGGCGTATATCAACCTCCCGAAATCCTAAGACTCGGGGGGCGACCACAGAAAGATTCCGCCGCCTCTGCGGGGCGGAAAATACCGAGAGAGAAAGATCTCTTCGGCAGACAAATTTTTGCCAGGGGAATTCCTTCCCAGAGAGGGGAGATCGTCGCCATCAACACCAACATCAAGCTGGACTTCATCGGGATCATCATCACCACCATCAGCACCCTCATCACCATCTCCATATTGCTGTAACAATTGCGTTGAATCTTGCGTAGTTCATAGGGGAAACTTTCCCGGTGTTGATTACTCTTTGTAGTTGATGCTATTGAGTGAACCATTGAATTATTGTTTATGTTCAGATTGTTATACATAATTATTCCATCTCTGATCATGATCCATATGATGTCTTGTGAGTAGTTCGTTTTGTTCTTGAGGACATGGGAGAAGTCTTGTTATTAGTAGTGGAGTTGTGTTGAGAAAGATTCAATAGATTGTTATTTAAGTTGTGGTGTACTTCTTCTAGTGGTGTCATGTGAACGTAGACTACATGACACTTCACCTATATGGGCCTAGGGGAATGCATTGTGTATTTGGCTACTAATCGTAGGGGTTGCCAGAGTGACAGAAACCTGAACCCCTGTTAGGAAACCATTGCACAAGGGATGTAAGGGTCTTAGAGTTTAAAGTTGTGGTTAGGTTTCTACCTTAATTACTTTCTTGTACTTATGGATGGTTTGCAAGGGGTATAATCACAAGTATGTATTAGTCTTGGATGGGGCGGTACATTAGCACAGGCTCACCCACACAACACTTAGCAAGCTAAAGAAGATTAATCAACTATATGAAGCGAAAGCACTTGATAGTCTTCCCATGTGTCCTCGAGAACGTTTGGTCATCTATAGAAATACAACCGGCTTGTCCTTTGCTGCATAAAGGATTGGGCCACTTGCTGCATTTATTCCTATTGTCTTTTATTTACTCGTACTTTGTTTACTTGCTTTATCGAAAACCCCTAAAAATCCGTGTGCTAAGTATTTGCAGAGAATTCCTGATCCATACCACTAGCCAGCACCTTCTGCTCCTCGTTGGGTTCGACACTCTTACTTATCGAAAATACTGCGATACACCCCCTATACTTGTGGGTCATCAAGACTATTTTCTAGCACCGTTGCCGGGGAGTGAAGCGCTATTGGAGAGTGGAACTGGTAAAGGAAACTTCTACTGTGAGTATTGTTTACTTCTGCTAGTTGCTTTATTTTCGTTATGGATAATTCACTGAGTTTCTTATTTGGTAATGCTACTACCACTGCTAAGGTAGTAGATAAGCCACCACCTGCTGAGAAAGATGTTTTCAAAATACCTACAAGAATTATTGATCGTGTTATGGATAACTACTATGTTGGGGATGGAACTGTCAATCCCGGTGATCATTTACTCTTTATACACGAATTATGTGGGTTGTTCAAGTGTGCAGGTATTACTACAGATCAAGTTAAGAAAAGTTATTCTCATTATCACTAAAAGGAAGAGCTGAGGAATGGTATAAGCTACTGAAGAATGGTCAAGCTCTAGAATGGGAGGAAATAGTGCCTCTCTTTTATTCAAAGTTTTATCCTCCTAGTGAGATTCATAAAGATCGGAATCAAATATACAACTTTTGGCCTCTTGATGGAGAGAGTACAACTCAAGCTTGGGGGAGATTGAAGTTACTAATGCTCAAATGTCCCATTCATGAGCTCCCCAACAATATTATTATCAATAACTTTTATGCAAGGCTCTCTCTACATGACAAAGATTTATTGGATGCTTCTTGTGCTGGATCATTCACTCGTATGGAAGAAGAAGCTAAATGGGACCTTCTAGATCGTATTCAAGACAATGCTGAAGCTTGGGAGAATGACAAATGTAGAAAGTCAGGTATAAATTATGATTATGAATGCATTAAATCTTTTATGGGAACTGATGACTTTCAAAATATAAAAAATGCTTATGGTCTAGACTCTCAAGATATTGCTTCTTATTTTAAGGCTTTTGCTTCCTATATTGAAGTGCCTAAAAAGAAGTGGAATAAGTATCATGAGCCTTATAAAGATATTGCTAAGAGTGTTCCTTCAAGAAATACTGAAGTTTATACTACTGATCATGTTTTACCTGAACCTTATATTGAGAAAATGCCTTTTCCAGTTAAGGTAAAGGAACATTCTATGATAGCTAGTATGGTTAATGAAAGTACTAGTAAAGCTTTTGAACCTGATAAACAAATGGTTGATGAACCTATAGTAGCAAATGTGAGAGACTTTGTCACTAAGTATGAAAAGGAGGGACACACTATCCTTTGTAAGGATACCTCTAATATTGTTTCACAAAGTAGTGTTATGAGAGCTAATATTCCCGTGTTTTCTGTTAGAATAAGTGATCATTGTTATGAAAGTACTTGTGATAGCTATATTGTTAAGTTTATGCATGATACTGAAATTTACTATGAGAGAGGGAAAAGTGTTCTTATGTATCTCAGTAATATCAAGTTTCCTCGTTTTATGCTGAAAGTTTTTATGTTGCACTTCTTTTGCCTTCTTATGCAAGTTGCCCTTGGTTTCAATAACTTGTTTGTTTACAAAATCCCCTTGCATAGGAAGTGGGTTAGACTTAAATGTGTGTGTTTTTGCTTCTTAATGATCTCTTTCACTTCAATTCATATCCCTATGAGAGCTTCTTCAAAATTATCATGCCCATCTTAATGGCTATAAAGAAACAGCTTTATGGGAGACAACCCAATTTGTTTTGGCTTTCGGTTTGTTTTTGTTTCTTTGAGTATTGGAAGTTATTATTTCGGTAATAACCGATCCTTATCTGTTTTGTTTGGTTTTTGTGTCAAGATCAACCTCTAATGAGAGAGAAGTAAGATTTGGGGAAGTTGCTGTCCCGAAACAGATTTTTGTGCTTCACCGTAAAAAATTGTGAGAGATCTCTGTATGTCGGATTGAGCTGTAATTTTTTGTGCTTCTGCCCCAGGTTGTTATTTAACTTTCGTTAGTTTTGCACTTTTTGATTTGACCAACAGAAGATTTTCGAAAAAATTGACCTTTACCTGCTGGTCTGTTTTGACAGATTTTGCCAATCTTGTATTTGCTTCTTTATTTGATTTCCTTCTTGAATTCTTTTTGGGGTTTTCAGAAGGAGTTGCTACAGTAGATTTTGTTTTGATGGTTTTTAGTTGAAGTTGGACTCAAAAGGTTTTATCACTTCACTTATACTAAGGTTGCTAATAAGAACTGTGTGAAGTTTTGTGTGAAAGAAATTTCCAGGAAGTGGAGATAATGGTGTAATAAGAAAGAGAAGGGTTTTATGACTCAAGTAATAAGTGTATGAAGATTAAGATATTGATGCCTTTCAAGTTATAACTCCGGAGAAATTCATTGATGACCCAATTCAGAGACCTGCAGAGTCCATTTCCAAATAGGTAACAGTTTTGGTAAGAAAAGTTCCGCGAAAATACAATCCAACTATACTTTTGCAGTTTTCAGTCAATAAGGGAAGCTACAAAGCGAAAAAGGGACGGAAACGGAGCCAGGGTGCCCCACACCACCCCATGGCGTGGGCCCACCCCTGGCCACGCCACCAGGTGGTGAGGCCACCCAGGACTCCGCCTCCGACTCGTTTTCTCCCAGTACCTTCCTTTTGATATGAAACTTCGTAATATATAACCCCCCGGATCCCCCGAGGTCCGTATATCGTGTTTTCGTCATGTTTTTGTTTTGATCTGTTTCTGTCAGGACATACTCTTTGAAAGCCTAGGAGCACAATGGTGTCCGCCAAGGATAAAGGGAAGGAGCCCATGGAGGAAGACCTCCAAGACCCCGGGAAGGAGAAGGAGATCAAGAGTGAAGGTGAAGAGGAGCAAGGCCAACACCCGCACACCGGCACTACCATTGCAACCATTGGAGTGGTGGAAAGTCCAGCCATTGGAGGGAAGACTCCTCATCACCGTTCAGATCCCTGGTCACTTCCTCCATGCACCAAGAATCCTTTCCATACCCTTATCCATGAGCATCAATACCAGAATATGCCCAAGGGGAAATTACCCTCCAATTGGGATTTGCCTCGTTCTAGCCATGCAGGAAAAGAAGACTTCAAGGAGGAAGAGTGGGGAAAGAATAACAAGAGCTGGAATTCTCAACATGACATGATCATGAGCCACATTGAGCAAAACTCACAGCTGATTCGTAATCTCACCTTCGAGATTGAGGACTTGGGGAAACTGATCAAGGATCTCATCAAGAGGATACCACCACCACCTAAGGAGTAAATCGTCATCAGGTTTGGCATCCCATTGGTTTGTTCCAAGATTGGGGGAGTGCCGCAGTATCATATCACTATCTTCTATCTTTTTTACCTTATTAGTAGAGTCATATCATGAATAGAGGAGTTATTTTGTAGTATGGTTTGCATTATGGAAGTGTCCCCTCTCTCGTTAGATATGTATCCCTTGGTGTGAGTTTCCGTTATGGAATATTAATGAGAAGTTCTATCATTCACCCTTTTGTGTAGCTTATATTAGTTTTTAATTCGTGGTTATATGATTGATCTTGTTGTTAGTATTGGTAGCACTCTGGGATCATTTAGTTAATTTAGTTGGTTTTGGCAAACCTGGCTCGGTCAGTAGCAACACTATTTTTGAGAGTTGAATGAAAAAGATAAAGGTACTCTAGAGTAAAATAATTTCATCATCTTTCTTTCTTGATTTGCTCATAAGTCTAGTATTCTCTAGTTAAGATCTTTTGTGCTTCCAAGGAAGATTGCATGTTTGTCTTTATCATTTGTATGTTTGGTTGTTTCCTTCAACTCTTGTACTTGCTACCCAGCCTTGCTAGCCAAAAACCTGTACTGAGAGGGAATTCTTCTCGTGCATCCAACTCCTTTAAACCAAAACCTATGCCATTTGTGTCCACCATACCTACCTAGTAGCATTATTGCTATTCCAAGTAAATTCTTGTTTTGTCTATCTCCCAAATTAAAATTGTTATGTGAAAATTAGTAACTAAAGCTCTCACGAACTTGATGGCACATTTTACTTTCTTGCATTTAATAAACTTGAACCATTGGGTCCTTCTTTGTTGCGTATATGCTTGCGCTTTATGAGTTGAAGTTAGCATAACCATGTATCATGGGGACCACTTTCAACACTTCATTGGTACTTGTACCTAGTTGATATCATGTTCTTTTGCTTATGGATCCCGGCGGTGTGAAATAAAAGTGGAACTTGTAAGATCATGGAGTTTTTATGTGTGTTAGAGAAACGCCTGGGCCGCTAGCCTGAGCCATGCCTAATCATAGTGGAAACTTGCAGCATAACTATAGTGGGCATTCTATGAAGCATCCTCAATAAAAACCTATGAAAATAGCAAATAAAAAGATCGTTGAGATGCTCACTGTCTGCTTGCCTTGTCATTTTGATTATGGGATAGCTCCTGTGTCATGTGCAAGGGGTACCCCATTGGTGGTTCTCAATGATACGCATGTATTTACAATGACAAGAGCTTACTCGTGACTGAAGTTGAGTAGCATGAGGATCGGTACTCACAAGTAAGGGGCATGAGATTTCAACTTATAACTTGTCAAGCATATCCTCTTAGTTGTGTCACTTTAACCTTAATCACCTAAAGATGCCTATGATAGGGGCAATGCGAGATGAAAGCTCGTAAGTATCATAATTATTGGGAGCTCTTTATGAGACTTGCAATCCCTGCTTCCCTCTTTGAAGGGCCTTTCTTTTACTTTGTAGTTGAGTCAGTAAACCTACTCCCTTCTATCTCAGCAAGTATTTTGAGTTGTTGTGTTTCATTCATTCATATGTTGATTTATTCAATCATGTCTTATGTTCCTTGCTTTGAACATTGCTCTTATCTTGATGTTTACTACTTTGAAAGCTTTCATTGAAAAACCAGCTATTTGTGAACTCCAGCAAATTATCAACTATTCTTCAACCAAGAGCTAAGTTTGCCATTACCAATTATAATTCACTTTATGTATCTTTATTGTGTTTCCTTTACTCACTGCAAGTTGAGTTATATAATAGTGAGTTGTCTTCTATTATGATCTATGTATTTGATGAATGTGATGCTTCTTGTCCGTATTCTTTTATCGACTCTTCACTCCATAAACCTGAGGCCATGTTTATTGAGCTCAGTTTCGCTTGGGGACAAGCGAAGTCTAAGCTTGGGGGGAGTTGATACGTCCATTTTGCATCACTATTCTATGTCTTAATTCACTATTATTCATTGATATATTTCGTATTGAGAGGTGATACTTATGTTATTTCATATATTTTTGCATGGTTGATGACTTTTGAAGCATGGACCGCTGTAGTCAGGATTCTGATGGAAAAGGTGTTGTTTGGAGGCAAAATTTGCGAAGATCAGAAAATCCGGGAAAAATACGGAAAATCCTATTTTTCTAGAAGACTCAGGATGCCAGAAGATGGAGTGGAGGTGGGCCACAGGGGGCCCACACCACCCCATGGCGCGGGCAGGCCTAGGTCGCGCCTGGGAGTGGTGTGGCTGCCCTGGCCCACTCTAGCCTCTCCCCTCTGGCGTATATCAACCTCCCGAAACCCTAAGACTCGGGGGGCGACCACAGAAAGATTCCGCCGCTTCTGCGGAGCAGAAAACACCGAGAGAGAAAGATCTCTCCGGCAGACAGATTTCTGCCAGGGGAATTCCTTCCCAGAGAGGGGAGATCGTCGCCATCAACACCACCATCAAGCTGGACTTCATCGGGATCATCATCATCATCACCACCATCATCACCATCAGCACCCTCATCACCATCTCCATATTGCTGTAACAATTGCGTTGAATCGTGCATAGTTCATAGGGGAAACTTTCCTGGTGTTGATTACTCTTTGTAGTTGATGCTATTGAGTGAACCATTGAATTATTGTTTATGTTCAGATTGTTATACATCATTATTCCATCTCTGATCATGATCCACATGATGTCTTGTGAGTAGTTCGTTTTGTTCTTGAGGACATGGGAGAAGTCTTGTTGTTAGTAGTGGAGTTGTGTTGAGAAAGATATTTTTGAGGTGAAACAGTAGGGAAAAATCCCCACTGCATTTTTTTTATTATATATGTGTATGTTACAATGAGAAAATGATCTAAGGTAGATCATAAACAGTTACATCTAAATTTGAAACAATCTATTCTATCCTTGATCTAATTGCTGACTGAGCCAGGCTTTAAATTTCTCCTTGTATTTTCCTTTGATTCTGAATTGTATCCATCTCATTTCCTGGTAGAAAATTGCTTTCCATCTATCCAAAGTGGGTCTTTTGTCATTAAAAAATCTTCTCATTTCTGCAAATCCAGATACCCCAGGAAGTCATGATAATGATTTCCATTGCAAATGGTAGATGTAACTTTTCTTTGATGTTTGAAATAGCTTCTAATCCTGTTAGATTTGCAGTTCTGTTTCTGGAAATATGGTCCCAACATTTTTTTGCAAATGGACAATCCCAGAAAAGATGATTTGCTGATTCTTCTGTGATGCAGTTTGATGTAACACAATTGTAATCAGGAAGGTTGAAATTCTTTCTCATTAGTAAGTTTCTTGTATTCAATCTGTCTAGTAACAAAAGCCATAAAAATAACTTGTGTTTATTTTGACAGGAGGTTGCCCAAACCCAAGAAAAGTGAGGTGGTGATGGTGAGTATCCAATCATGGCTGAGTAGGCCTTTTTAACATCAAATTTATCTGATCCCCAAATATAGTTCCAATTATCATGGGTGTCCTCCTGAGTGTCATGCCTAAATTCCTGACATCTTTCTTCCAGGACTAAAAACTCAGAGAAAGCTTGATGAGAGAGAGGTAGGTGGAAGTTATCTTCAAGGAATTCAGCATGAAGGAAATCATGAACACTGATGATTGTGGACTTAGCATAGGATAGAAGGTGAGGGAATTTATTCACCAAGCACTCCTCTTGCCAAAGGCCAGTCCAGAAATAAGCAGATTTGCCTGATTTTAGATTGCATTTAGCCATGCCTTTATAGTTATCAATTAATTTGATATGTGACTTCCACCAGAAAGATCCCTCCATGCTTCTTCTAGGTAATTTTCCATTTTTGTAATAAGTCTCCCATATGAGATGAAACCAAGGTATGTCTTGGTGGTTGTAGAATTTGTCCAAATTTTTCAGAAGGAGGGCATTATTTTGAATCTGTAGGTTCAGTACCCCTAAACCCCCTTGGTTTTTAGGGCGGCAGATTTTGTCCCATGATACAAGTGCTTGTCCTTTTGCTTGCACATCATCAGTCTTCTTTCTCCATAGACAATATCTCATATATTTAATAATTTGATCCTTGATGGATATTGGCACCTCCAAACAGCTCATATAAAATAGAGGAAGTGAGGAGAGAACAGATTTGACTAGCTGTAGTTTTCCTCCATAATTCAAGAAATCAGCAATTCCACATAATCTTCTTTCCACTCTCTGAACAATGGGAAGAAAATGCTCCATAGATGGCTTTGTAATGCTTAATGGAATCCCAAGGTAGGTAAAAGGGAGGCATCCAGTTTGACAGTTGATTGTCATAGAAAAATGCATAAGTCTATCATTACATGTGTTTATTGGCATCATGCTAGATTTCAGGTAATTGACTTTGAGTCCAGTGGAAATTGCAAATGTTTAAAGAAGTGCTTTCAAGCATAATAATTGAGATGCATCAGCTTTAAGAATCACCAATGTGTCATCGGCATATTGAATAACTGGGAAGTCACTGTTGGGTGGTCCCACAATAGGTGGAGTTAGAAGATTCATATGCATGGCCTTGTTTAGGACAAATTGTAGGAGATCAGCAGTAAGGACAAATAGTAATGGTGAAAGTGGGTCTCCTTGTCTAACACCTCTCCTGCAGTAGAACTTTTTACCAGGCACACCATTGAGAAGAATTTCAGAAGTTCCAGATTCAAAGATCATTTCAATCCACCTAATCCATTTTCTCCCAAATCCTCTAGCTTTAAGGATATTTATGACGGCAGAGTGGTCAACTTGTGGCATTGGAATAAGTATTCAAAGGCCCAACCAATGAAATCTTGAATAGATCTGTTATTGAGAAAACCATATTGGTTTTTATGTACCAATTTTAGAATGATAGATTGCAGTCTATTTGCAAGAAGTTTGGTAATAATTTTGAATATACAGTTCAATAGAGAGATTGGTCTGAAATCAGATGATGTAGATGGGCAAGTGACTTTGGGTATGAGTGTAATGTAAGAAGAGTTGATGCTCTCAAGGGACACTTTCTCATTGAAGAAATCATGAATCAGTAATTTGATATCATATCTAATGATAGACCAGCAACTTTTGATAAATTCATTATTAAAACCATCAGGTCCAGGTGACTTGTCATTTGGTAGCTCAGTGATAACCTCCTCAATTTCCTTGTCAAGAAATGGTTTTTCAAGTGAATCCTTCATCTCATCAGTCATTCCATTTCCATAGAAGTCTGCAAGATTATAGTGCATCTCAGTTTTGACTGATGTACCCATTCTTGCCCTGAAGTCATTCCAAAAGATATCAGCCTTGTCATAGTGATTTGTAAATTCCTATCCAGATTCATTCTTGATCATTGATATATAGTTATGTCTATAACTAATGGTAGCTTTGGAATGGAAAAACTTAGTGTTTTCATCTCCAAGTTTTACCCATTTAATTTTCCCTCTTTGTTTCCAATAGGTGTTTTGGTTCTGAAGAAGAGAGATAATATGGTATTTCAGGATATCTCTGAGGTGCCACTCATTGATGGTTAATGTTCTAGATTCTTCAAGTAGGTCCAGGAGATCAATGGTGTCATTCACCTTAGCAATCTGATCTTTTAAGCAAGGTAACTGTTTTGCCCAAATCTTGATGCCTCTCCTCACATTTTTTAACTTGGCACAAATTCTTTTTGCCATGTCCTGATAATTCACAGGAATATTCCAAGCATTTTGTACAATCATCTTAAAATCAGAATGATGAAGCCAGTAATTTTCAAATCTAAAGATTTGAGCCTTGGGGATGTTAGTTCCAATGGATATGACATAGGGGAGATGATCAGAAGTAGGTTTGGATAGTGGAGTAACCATAGTGTATGGGTATTTGGTTGTCCAAGAACTAGATGTAAAAAACCAGTCTAGTCTTTCCAGGAGTGTATCTTTTTGCATGTTACTCCAGGTGAATTTTCTACCCTTTAGTGGCAACTCAATAAGACCCAGGTTGCAGATAGCATCATTGAAGAGCATAGTTTCATTAACATCTCCCCCACTTTTATTTATATCAGTGAGACTTTTGATAAGGTTAAAATCACCTAACACTAGCCAATCCATACTATCAGGCATAGTGATGTTTGAAAACCAGTCTAAGAAATCCATCTTTCTATCATTTTGACATGGACCATAGATATTAGTCAGAGTCCAGATATCATTTGATAATTGAGAGGTGAAGGTAACAGAAGTTGAGAAATCATTTTGGAAAGCCCTGGTACCATTGAATAAAGTACTGTTCTAGATGGTAATAATACCTCCAAAAGCACCAATTGATGGTAAGAAATCAAAACTGTCAAACTTGTTTGGACAGATTTTTTTAAAATAATTGATATCAAAGTTTTCTCTCTTGGGTTCTTGGAGACAGATAATGTCACATTCAGATTCCATGATCTTGCTTTTTAGTGCTAACCATTTTTTCTCAGAGTTAATTCCCCTGAGGTTCTAGTTCAGAATCTTCCAGTTTCTGTTGTTACTCATTTATAAACCAATTGGGTGAGCATTGGGGTGACACAAATTTTGTAGTCACACAAATAAGACTGAACATATCATAGGATACTGAATTCATAAACATGTCCAACATCAAATAGGTCTGCAACAACTCATAACAGATATGAAAGGTAACTGGTCCAATCACAAAAGGAAAGGTTTTTGTAAACATTAACCACATTATTTAGGTGCTTTCTTCTTAGACTGTTGTCCACAAGATTCAGCAGCACCTCCCTTCTTCTTGCTTGTAAGGTATGGTTCTGGACCAGTCTTCTTAGGTCCAGGCTTTCCAGGTGGCTTGATGATCAAGTCATTGATCCTGCCCTTCTTCAACAACCTTTTCTCCAGTTCCCCCTCCTTAACCTTGCAAAATGATTCAGCAAGATTCTTAACAACCTTATTACTGAGACAAGGTGGAGCAGCATTGCAAGAGAGGCAATTATGACCAGAGCAATTCATATGGATTTTAAAACCCCCATTAAGTTCCACAATTCTGGGGCTCCTTCTCACCTCAGATTCCACCAGTGGTTCTTTACCCCTCCTCCTCTTTTCAGGAGCATTTGGTACCATCATGCTTGATGGGGAATCATTTAGGCAATGAGGAGGAATCTGTCCAACACATTCATCAGGTATAATGAAGGTGAAAGTAGTTTCTTCAGTAATTGGCTCTTTAATAATCTCCCAAAGGGGAGATGTGAGAAAATGTCTAGTCCAATTGAATTTCTCAGGTGTGATGAGCATTAGAGTGATAAAATTAAACCAACTTAAAGGAATTTCACATTGCAGTTTGCCTTTGTCAGGTGAGGGATTCATGTGTGGAGCAAAGAATCTGTCCCATAGCTCAAGACCTTGCTTTGAGAAAGAATTCCTAGCAGAAAGCATCTCAGATGAGTTGACAAAAGGAATAATGGCCATTCCAACTTGAAGGTGTGCCTCATTTGGAGAGAGGAGGTTAGTGTCCTCCATCATCCAGTCATCTTGCATGTTACCCTCATCAGCTTGGTTGGTGTCCTCCTCCTCATCTTGGCAATTCTGCAGAATGTTAAGCAGTCCTTCTCCCATGCCCACATCCTGATCAGCATTAGCAATATTTTGCTCCACCTCAATATCCTCTGCACCATGGACAGATGCCTTGTCACTGTCAGATGAAACATTTGCAATAGGTATAGATCTAGTAACAGCACTGTCAACCTCCTTAGGTGGCAAATCCTGGTTGTCAATGGGCATGTCAACACCTTCAGCAAATACAGGTCCTTGGACAGCATTCCAGTTGCCCCAGCCAGCATTATTCTGAGGGGCAGGGTCAATCCATTGGTCCCATCCACCAATGTCCCCTTCAGGTTGTGGTGGAGGAGGTGGTGAAGGGGGCCCAAATATGGGTCCCACCATAGGTAGAGGGTGTGGGTCAGCACCATCATCAGGTAGTGGGTCCTCATCATGTGGGGCCCCCCAGGAGATTGTTGTTCAATATTTCCACAGAAAAGGTCCATGATTCAGTTTCCACCAGGTCCCCAATGGTGAATCTAACACTTTTAGGAACATCTAAGAGGTCAGTGACTCTGAGCTTTGCAATGATCCTGCCCTTGTGCTCAGGGTCCCTCTCCCAGAGCAGAACTTTACCAATATCAGAGAATACAACATTCAGGTCATCATGATGCCAGTGATCAAGTGGAGGACCCAGAAGCAAAACCCAACATTCATTGTTAAACTGAGTCCTACGCCAGTTAATTCCTTCATTATGCCTATCAAAATAAATAGCAACATCTTGGAAGGGAATATGACCCGCAGCAATTAACCGGTCACGGTCACTGACATTTGCAAATTGAACATATGCAGAACCAAATGGGCAATCTTGAATATCACAAAATTCGACATGTGCATCATTGATAAAGAAATCTTGCAACATATCCCTGATATTACCAAAAGGGACAGGACCAGGAGGAAGGGGATGGATGTGCGCAATGGCATACTGTTCATGAGTCCTTGGTCGGCGAGGAACCACCACCCTTTTGACTCGATTCCTGCCAGCCACCTGCATAATCTCGAAGCCATGGGGAAGAAATGGCTGAGGGTCAAGTGGAATATTGGCCATTGCATCGGTGGTTGTCGCCGGCGACGCGCAGAGCAAGGCAGTTGGGGTTTCTCCAGGCGAGGGAGTTGAGGAGACAGGGGTTTCGGCCGAATTAATTTTTTGGGCAAGAACAAAATCCTTAAGACAGTCGTACACCCTGGGCCGCAAAACTTGCAGCATGACATGGGCCTTGAACCAATGCAAGTAAGATTTGTCGGGCCAGGGACAAGAAGGGAAAGTGGGGAATTTCAAATATGGTAAAAGACCAGGCAGATTAATTGTAGGAGATTTGTTGACTACAGTTGATTTATCCTCTTTAATACCTTTTCCATTAATCACAATTTCCGCAAATGATGCACCCGGTACTACACGAGTAATGTCATCATTATTTTGACCGTTATTGCATGGTACGAAGAACCAATACGATCAAAAACAGAGGATTTTTTTCTTTTTGTATGAAACAATTGTCCAATCCTTGTCCAATTCTTTGTAATATTCCTTCTCTTTGAATTTCCAATTTGGGCCTCCATCACCCCAAAGTTTGATCTTCAATATGAATGATTCATCAGAGAAAGAACCAGAATTATATATTTCAAAACCCACAGCTCTTGATGCCACCGAGAATCTAAAGGTTCTGTCTTGGAGGATTTTGACTTGATATTTTGATGCATGACCCCCAAAACAACTTTGAAGAACAATGCCAATAGTATGAATGTCAATCTTAAAATTTGCACGGGCAAATGAACCAACAAGGAAGAAAGGTCTTCTGTGAAATCCTCCTGAGAAATTAATGTGGTGACCAAATTTTTTGAACATATTATCCTCAAACATCCTCCCTTTAGAGAAATCCACAGAAATGTTGTTGTGGTTGGTTGATGAAGTGGGCACATCGAAGATTTGATCACCCACCACCAATCTTTTGACAACAAGATCCAAGATAATACCAGAGGAAACTTTCTCATCTTGAAGAAGGAATCTAGCATCAATAACCACCTTGTCATGATTTAGTAACACAATCCGCTTAGCAAGAGTATACAGGACCAGAAAACCAGGAGCATTGTCCAAAACATCAGAAGGCAAGGTAGAGTTAGTAACGTGCCACATAAGTTTCAAATCATCACTCTTGCACTCATGAACATGAGAAGTCCCAAGAAAATCAGAAGTTGGTGGCAAAATATCATTGATCCTAGCAAGATGAGAGGGGAACCTCACCATAGAACAAATCAAGAGAACCTCCCCATTTTCCAAACTTCTACCTTCCAGTGGTGAACCATTGGCATTGAGAATGACCAGCCAGTGATTATCCGAGAGAATAAGAGATCCAACAAGGAACTTACCATCGGTGGACTTCTAGAATAGGTGATTTTCCAGCCACCACCAGATGAATCCAGTGAACGAGAGCCCATGGATATGTGTGCGACGGCGCCGGAGTGGCGCCGGCGGGATGGGCTCAGAGAGGCATGCCTCGGAAATCGTGCCACTCACTACCTGACAGGAGATGCAAGAGGCTGGTCCTTTAGCCTCCGTGTTGAGAAAGATTCAATAGATTGTTATTTAAGTTGTGGTGTACTTCTTCTAGTGGTGTCATGTGAACGTCGACTACATGACACTTCACCTATATGGGCCTAGGGGAATGCATTATGTATTTGGCTACTAATCGTAGGGGTTGCCGGAGTGACAGAAACCTGAACCCCCGTTAGGAAACCATTGCACAAGGGACGTAAGGGTCTTAGAGTTTAAAGTTGTGGTTAGGTTTCTACCTTAATTACTTTCTTGTACTTACGGATGTTTGCAAGGGGTATAATCACAAGTATGTATTAGTCTTGGATGGGGCGATACATTAGCACAGGTTCACCGACACAACACTTAGCAAGCTAAAGAAGATTAATCAACTATATGAAGCGAAAGCACTTGACAGTCTTCCCATGTGTCCTCGAGAACGTTTGGTCATCTATAGAAATACAACCGGCTTGTCCTTTGCTGCATAAAGGATTGGGCCACTTGCTGCATTTATTCCTACTGTCTTTTATTTACTCGTACTTTGTTTATTTGCTTTATTGAAAACCCCTAAAAATCTGTTTGCTAAGTATTTGCAGAGAATTCCTGATCCATACCACTAGCCAGCACCTTCTGCTCCTTGTTGGGTTCGACACTCTTACTTATCGAAAATACTACGATGCACCCCCTATACTTGTGGGTCATCAGTGTGCGACGTGGCTTTGGCGTGGCAGAGACCGGTCACGTAGACCACCGTCCCATTGGCGATCCGCAGTGGGTGCGTGGTGCTGACACGACGTAACGTGACATGATAGAAGGAAGTGTACATTCATTATTCCTAACAAGTTTAAGAAGTGTAAGCATAGACAGGGACCTAGCATCCCTACACCCCGGGGCAGCCGCCCGGCCGCTCGGGCCTGCCGATTGCGCAAAGCTTGCAATTTCCTTTCTTTAATTTGGTGATTTTGTCCAGAATTTGCCAAATTGAAGCTAGTTTGCCCATGCTTCTATAAGTTTCTGTGTAGGCCACTTGTGTAAGCATGCACGATCAAGAAACTTTGCAACATACGTGTCGGTGGAAAAGCATGAGGTTTCAACGCACCACAAAATTTAGGGATTTCTATTTTCCCCAGCAAAAGTGGTTCCATATTTACTTTGCGGCTTTTGGAACTAGTTCCCTACACTGTGGAGGTGGATCCAAATTGAGCAAAAGAGGGAACCGGAGCAAGAGGGTGCTCCGATGCCAAATGTGGTTCCAAATTGATTAGCCAACCTGTGTGTGACATGTGTCCTTTGCTCCCATATGTTTAGACAAAAAATAAGGGTATTCTTGTCAGCGGTGGGACTGCTTGGTGCAGGAATTTAGAATAGCTACATTGTGGAGCTCTAGTCAAATTGCATGGTAAAGCCAAATTTAGCTTTTTGTCAGATTTAGCTATAGCAACATTTAGTTTGTCCTCACTTTTGCCCTCCCTCCATTCCGAAGCCCTCACATGCGCTCGGAGGAGGGTGCCATCTAGTCAAAGGCTTGACCGTTACGTGCGCCCTAACACCTAAATTGGTAGTTTTTTTGTCATTTGGCCTTTTTAAGAGTGTCTTTTCCCCTATCTCGCTAACAGTTGTGTTTTTTTTGCCCAAAAAGGTAGCGAATCTAGAGCAGCTTCTCTCTTCCTTCATTGTTCCTTTTCCCTCGTTTTCCCCAATCTGGTAGCAAAACTAGAGCAGCAAAACTAACCACCACCATAAATAAATTCAGTAAACAGAGCAGAAGTAGATAAAGAAGCTAATATAGGTTATATGGTATGGTACTTAACGAGGTTCAAAAATTAGGCTGCTCAGCAGCAGCAGCTAACAGGTTCAACACAGACAAGACAAAAGAAGTTGCTTTACAGCAGCAGCAGCTGATCAATGGGCCCTCGTGGCCTCTGCCAGGAGTGCCTTCGCCTCCTCCCTCTGGCGCCTCCTACACTTCTTGCTGCCTAGTCCCTTGACCTTGGGCGCCTTGGGTATGATCGGGGGCATGCGACCCTCCTCGATACCCACCTTCTAGAGGTTGCGGAGGTGAAGACCGAGCGCCTGGTGCTTGGCTATGAAGCCGTGGATGTTCACGGACTCGCCGTAGGTCCTCACGTCCTCGGCATGCTTCACGAGGGAGTTGAAGTCCGTGGCGTGGAGCCTCCTGGTGGGGCAGAAGGGGCACCTGTACACGTCGCCAGCGAAGTAGTTGTTGTACTGGCCGGACTTTAGCCTCCTCAGCACATGACGAGTCTTGGTGTCCTTGGACTCGTCGTCGCTACGGACGTCGCTGCTATCCTCCTGTTGGAAAAAACAGTAGAGTGCAATAAGGACATGATTGAGATACTTTGATTATCGGGATTGATTATTTGCATAAATTAACCGATTTAGATCTCCCGATTATTCCCCAAATCTCAAACCAAATCGAATACTGATCTCAACTATGAACAAGGGGATTCATCGAAAATCGAGATCTAACACAAGAGGATTAGCTACTGTAAAATACGAACAGCCGAGGCCTAATAACATACGATCTAGCATCCAATGATGGGAACGGGGAAGAACAAGGAAAGGGGAGAAAACCCTGGTTACCTCCGACCATGGGTCGGCGATGCTAGTGTCATAGGGGTTCTCCGGCCTTATGTAGACAACCTCCTCGTAGGGGTCCCAGCTGAGCAGGATCTGTCCGAGACCAGCGGGGGCCTCCTCGCCGGTGGCTACGGTGGATGCGGGGAAGGGGGAGGGGCCTGTACGGGGATGGAGGCCTCCTCACCGGCGGCCTTGGAGGCGCTGATGGCTACCGCGCCGTTCTTCTCCATCACCGGCGTGGTTGGGGTTTTCTTGGGGGTTTGTAGAAGGTGATGGGACAGTGGAGACGGTTGAGTGAGCGAGTGCGTGATGAGTGGGAGTGGGGAGGCCTCTATTAAAGGAGAAGGGAAGCGACGTTTCGTTGCACTATCGTGCACCGCGTACGCTACTGCACCGTACACGACCACACGTGTCCGCTACCGCCCCGTGCACCGCACACGAGTACCGTGAGTCACGTTTTTTCCCTCACGTCTGACCCTGGCGATTTATTTGTCCTTAGTTTGCCCTCGAGCGTAACACTGGCAGTTTGGTTCCATTTTTTAAATCATTTTCTATTTTCTTTTTGAATCGCTTTGTCACTCTTGCCCTTGGTTTTTAATTTCTACTCAGTTTTGCCCTTGGTTCTTAAGTGCTACTCGGTTTTCCCCTCTCTTTGTATCCATCTCTCGCACCTGTGCTCATCTTCGCTGCTACGCTCTGATTGGTCGAGACAGTTGTCACACAGATCGTGCCCACCAACCGTTGATCCTTTGTGATCTAGCGGACATGATAACCCTTATATATGTTGAGGGCACCCCTCTATGCGTGCAAAATAACAAGTATGCCACCAGAACTTTAACTCCATAAACAGATGAACTTGAATATAATTTGAAGGGTATGACAATAGAATTCCCCATGGTTTAAGGGTCTAGATACGGTAAGAGAACTAAATATTATTAGTGGCCGGGCCAGCAGAGTGACGGGTTGGTCGGCTAGAAGTTGCTGATTCCAAAGTAAGGGGACACTAGGCCGGTCTTGACATACTCCCTCGGGAATTTTCCATAAGCAGCGTGCTTAGCCTTGGTCACCGACTTGTGTTTACTAGCCAGGCTTTTACCGATGCCAACCGCATGCGGAATCAAGCTGGCAATCCTCGGGTTGACTCCTTTCTTACAGAAAGGGCACCTGAGCTCTGCAAGTCGAGTGCAGAAAGGGATTATCCCGCTCTTGAGCTTCTTCATGACATGGCGGCTCTTGTTGTCCCTGTTCTCCTTGTTAGAGTCCATCTCACTTGAATCTACCTGTAATGTATGGAATGCAAACCGAAATGAGAAAAATAATAAATATATATTCCTTCCATCATTCCGAGTTACTTTCGATGCAATAACATGTCTACATAGGTTCAGCAGTTCATTACGGCCGTCTCCCCAACTCGCTCCTAAATTAATGTGGTTTGTGTTCTTGATAACTTATTAATAAATAAATAATGTGGATTCATTCAAAACAGACTAGATCTCTCCATGTACCGGTTTGTACGTTGCATCTAATCATTAGGACTAGATTTTTTTATGAAGCCAGGATAGATTAAGCTCGAGCAGAAAATATGAAACATGTAGAAATAGATGTACCTCCGGGTACATGAGCGGAGCGTGTTCGTCGAACTACATGCCCTCATCGGGGCCTCCGAAGTCGTCAGCACTGGCGAGCACATGGTCCCTCAAGGGGTTGAACTACACGTCATCCTTGCCTTGTGATGCGTGATGCTCCTCCAGATCTTCCGCGTGAAGCACCACCCCGGCGGCGATGCCCACACACTCACCCCCACGCACTGGTTTCATGGAGAAGGTTCGGGCGTGTACGTTCAAGATTGTGGGGTTTTGCTAGATAGGGAAGAGAGAGGAGTGGCGGATGAGTGCGAATGGAGGACCAGATAGGCTAGGTTTTTAATGCGGGGACGTTTAGGCCTCCTCGATGGCCCCGGTAGGCGGCTCTTCTAGCTGCGGATGCCGCGTGGAAGGTTCGTGTGGTGGCGGCCTGTCGGAAGTGAGAGTGTAGGCGCGCTGCATAGAAAAAATGGTATAGCCCATGGGCCGTGGATGACCAGTTGCCATGTAGTAGACTTGTAGCCTTTGCAGACTAGATTAATCATGACATGACCACTCGACGACTTTTTCCATGGACGATATCGTGTTCCTTCTTGTAGAAGTCTCGCTGAGGGAGACGTCCGTGCTGTCTCGCGCTGTCCTGTGAAGGGCACGACGTGTGCAACGATCCTCGTTGGATCACACATGATCAACGGTTGGTGCACGATCCGCATGACAACTGTGACAACCAATCAGGGCATAGCAGATAGAGTCGGCACATGTTTGGGCTTGTACGGAAGAGAGAGAGGGGTCTCCAGAGAGAGGGGCAAAACTAAGTAGTATCAAAAAACCAACGGCAAAGCTGAGTAGTATAAAAATGGAAAGTGAGTGTCTTTTACAATGAAATACATCGTGGCATACATCAAATTATGCCAAGATAGATCCACTAGAGTTCATTGCATGTTTGTTCTTTTCCACAAACCACATGGATCAACCAATGGCATTCCATGTGTGTTATTGTCACAAACCACATATGGATCAACCAATGTCATTGCATCTGTGTTCCTGTCACAAACCACATATGGATCCACCAGTGTTCATTGCATGTGTGCTCTTTCCACAAACCACATATGTATCCACTAGAGTAATTACATGTGTGTTCTTTTCACAAACGACATATGGATCAATCAGAGTCATTGCATGTGTGTTCTTTTCACAAACCACACATGGATCAACCAGAGTCATTGCATGTGTGTTCTTTCCATGAACCACATATGGATCAACCAGAGTCATTGCATGTGCGTTCTTTCCACAAACCACACATGGATCCACTAGAGTAATTCCATGTGTGTTCATGTCACAAACTACACATGGATCCACCAATGTCATTGCATGTGTGTTCTTTCCATGAACCACATATGGATCCACCAATGTCATTGCATATGTGTTCATGTCACAAACCACACATGGATCCACCAATGTCATTGCATGTGTGTTCTTTCCATGAACCACATATGGATCCACTAGAGTCATTGCATGTGTGTTCTTTTCCATGAACCATATATAGATCCACCAGAGTAATTGCATGTGTGTTCTTTTCCATAAACCACATATGGATCAACAAATGTCATTGCATGTGTGTTATTTTCACAACCCACATATGGATCAACTAGAGTCATTGCATGTGTGTTCTTTTCACAAACCACACATGGATCAACCACAGTCATTGCATGTGTGTTCTTTTCACAAACCACACATGGATCAACCACAGTCATTGCATGTGTGTTCTTTCCATGAACCACATATGGATCAACCACAGTCATTGCATGTGTGTTCTTTCCACAAACCACACATGGATCCACCAGAGTAATTGCATGTGTGTTCATGTCACAAACCACACATGGATCCACTAATGTCATTGCATGTGTGTTCTTTCTATGAACCACATATGGATCAACAAATGTCATTGCATGTGTGTTCTTTCCACAAACCAAATATGGATCCACCAAAGTCATTGCATGTGTGTTCTTTTCACAAACCACATACGGATCCACTAGATTCATTGCATGTGTGTTCTTTTCACAAACCACACATGGATCCATTAGAGTCATTACATGTGTGTTCTTTCCACAAACCACATGGATCAACCAATGTCATTGCATGTATGTTCTTTCCACAAACCGCATGGATCAACCAGAGTCATTGCATGTGTGTTCTTTCCACAAACCACACATGGATCCACCAGAGTAATTGCATGTGTGTTCATGTCACAAACCACACATGGATCAACAAATGTCATTTCATGTGTGTTCTTTACACAAACCACATATGGATCAACAAATGTCATTGCATGTGTGTTCTTTCGATGAACCAAATATGGATCCACCAGAGTCATTGCATGTGTGTTCTTTTCACAAACCACATATGGGTCAACTAGAGTCATTGCATGTGTGTTCATGTCACAAACCACACATGGATCCACCAATGTCATTGCATGTGTGTTCTTTCCATGAACCACATATCGATCCACCAGAGTCATTGCATTTAACATATGGATAAATCAATGGCATTGCATGTGTGTTATATTCACAAACCACACATGGATCAACCAATGTCATTGCATGTGTGTTCTTTTCCACAAACCACATATGGATCAAAAAATGGCATTACATGTGTGTTCTTTCCACAAACAACACATGGGTCAACCAATGTCATTGCATGTGTGTTCCTGTCACAAACCACACATGGATCAACCAGTGTTCATTGGATGTGTGCTCTTTCCACAAACAACATATGTATCCACTAGAGTTATTCCATGTGTGTTCTTTTCACAAACCACATATATGTCAAGTAGAGTCATTGCATGTGTGTTCTTTTCACAAACCACACATGGATCAACCAGAGTCATTGCATGTGTGTTCTTTCCATGAACCACATAGAGATCAACCAGAGTCATTGCATGTGTGTTCTTTCCACAAACCACACAAGGATCCACTAGAGTAATTGCATGTGTGTTCATGTCACAAACCACACATGGAACCACCAGTGTCATTGCATATGTGTTCTTTCCATGAACCACATATGGATCCACCAGTGTTCATTGCATGTGTGTTCTTTCCACAAACCACCAATGTATCCACTAGAGTCATTGCATCTGTGTTCTTTTCACAAACCACATATGGATCAACCAGAGTCATTGCATGTGTGTTCTTTCCATGAACCACATAGAGATCAACCAGAGTCATTGCATGTGTGTTCTTTCCACAAACCACACATGGATCCACTAGAGTAATTGCATATGTGTTCATGTCACAAACCACACATGGATCCACCAATGTCATTGCATATGTGTTCTTTCCATGAACCACATATGGATCCACTAGAGTAATTGCATGTGTGTTCATGTCACAAACCACACATGGATTGTTGGAGATATGCCCTAGAGGTAATAATAAATATAGTTATTATTATATATCTTTGTGTTTATGATAAATGTTTGCATTCATGCTATAATAGTATTAACAAGGAAACCATTAATACTTGTGTGATTTGTAAACTTAATTTGAAGTCCCTAGTATAGCCTCTATACTTCACTAGCTTGTTGGTTGATTGATGATGTGGTTTCTTTGTCATGAACATTGAGATGTTATCAACAACAAGATCATATCGTTAGGAGAATGATATGGTGGACATACTCCTATAGACAAGCGTAGCATAAAGATCAAGTCATTTCAATAGTTCAATTGCTATATGCTTTCTGATACATAGTAACCTAATTCCTTCGACCATGAGATCATGCATATCACCTTTACTGGATGGATGCTTTGATGTCATCAAACACCACACCGTAACAGGGTGGCTATAAAAGTGGCATTGAGTGTTCGGAAAGTATTGGTTGAAACACATGGATCAAGAGTGGGATTTGTCCATCCACATGACGGATAGATATTCTCTGGGCCCTCTCGGTGAAATGTCATCCAATTAGCTTGCAAGCATGTGACTTGGTCACAAGGGATCACATATCACGGGAACGAGAAAAGAGTACTTATCAGTAACGAGGATGAACTAGGTATGCAGAGATACCGACGATCATAACCTCGGATAAGTAACATATCGTGAGACAAAGGGAAATTGGTATCGTATGTAAGTGGTTCATTCGATCGCAAAGTAATCGTAGAAATATGTGGGAGCCATATGAATTTCCAGATTCCTCTATTGGTTATTGTTCGGAGAAGTGTCTCGATCATGTCTGCATAATTCACGAACCGTAGGGAGACACACTTAAGGATTCGACGTTGTTTGAGTAGTTATGGTATTATGAGAAAGAGACCGAATGTTGTTCGGAGTCTCGGATGGGATCCGGGATATCACGAGGTGATCCGGAATGGTCCGGAGAATAAGATTCATATAAGGAAAGTCCCGTTTCGGAGTTCGGGAATGATTCCGGTGTTTTCATCGGGGATATTCTAGAAGGTTCCGGATTGTCCGGCACTCCGGGGGGGAAGGGGTACATGAATGTGTCATTACATATTGGAATGATTGCATCATGTACTAAGTGTTCTTGCTGTCCCAAATATAGGATTAAATTGAATCCTAAAACAGAAAAGTCAAATGTCCAGTTTGAAAGTCAAACTGCCAAAAACAAGAAACTGTGGGAAACAAGCAAGAGGAGTTGGAGTCGACTTGGAGGAGGAGTTTCTCTCCTCCAAGCCGGCGGCCAGCCCTAGGCCGAGTTGGGGAGGGACTCCCTCCCTCCCCTGGCGCGCCCACACCCTCCCACCTATATAAGGAGGGGCAGGGCTCCCCTCCTAGACACACAAGTTTCCTATCCTCTAAACTAAACCCTAGATCTAGACCCCGGTTTAGAGCTATTTGGTTTAGAGCCTTCTAATTGGTTTAGAGCCCTCTAATTGGTGTGTCTAATTACTAGACCACTAATAGCCTCTCTCATAAGTTCCACCATACTCGCACCGGCTTAAGGCGAAGCCCTGCGGGATTTCCCCTCTACCTCCGGTACCACGCCGTTGTGCTGCCGGAATCGCGAGGAGAGTGCTACAACCTCCGCTGCCTGCTGGAACAAGGGAGAGGAAGGTCTTCGTCGAGTACCGAACGTGTGACCGACTGCGGGAGCGCTGCGGGAACGCGGCGCCGGAAGGATCGTCTACGCGATCTTGAGATCGGAAAGAGTACGACTACATCACCCACGAGAATCTGCTCTCGTTAAACACTTTGGAATCTTCGAGGGTGAGTTATTCCATCGACTCGTTGCTACAATCTAGTAGATAGATCTTGGCTTGTTTGTTTGTATGCGATAGAAAATTTTTGTTTTCCATGCTACGAACCCCTGCAGTGGTATCAGAGCCGTGTCTATATGTAGATCTGTTGCACGAGTAGAACACAATGGTCATTGTGGGCGTTGATGCTTTTATTGTAGATTGCCTTTTGTGTACTTTGCATCTTGCGGTATGTTGGGATGAAGCGGCCCGGGCTAACCTTACATGACATCGTTCATGAGACTTGCTCCACGTTTGACATGCAACTTGTATTGCATAAGTGGCTTTGCGGGTGCCTGTTTCTCCTAGCATAGTAAAGATCCAATTTACAACGGGTGATCAACAATACTAGTATCAATGTTGTGGTTCTTGTTCGTAAGTTAGAACGACACTTATGGAAAGCCCCAAACCACGTAAAATATGCAAAGAAAGTAGAAGCGTCTAACTTTGTTTTGCAGGGGTGTGCTGTGATGTGATATGGCCATGATTGTGATTATATTTGATGTATGCAATGTTCCTTATTGTAAGTTGGCAACCGGCAGGAGCCATATGGTTGTCTTTAATTTCTGTTAAGACCTGCGTGTCTATTCAAAATAGTTGTAATAGTTGAAGCTGGTGGACGACAACCATGGAGAAGCGTCATTGACCTTGATGCTATGCCGGTGATGATGGAGATCATATTCGTGCTTGAAGATGGAGATCGGAAGCACAAAGAAGAAAGGCCATATCATATCACATATTATGAATTGCATGTGATGTTAATCCTTTATGCATCTTGTATTGCTTAGTAGACGACGGTAGCATTATAAGATGATCCCTCATGCACATAAATTTCAAGTTCTAAAGTGTTCACCCTTAGTATGCACCGTTGCCAAAGCTTGCTGCTTCGAAGCACCACGTGATGATCGGGTGTCTTTGATTCCGCGGGTGAATACAACGTAAGCAAGCCAGATTTGCTTATGCGGAAGCTAAGGTTTGATCTTGACGAGCCTAGCATGTACAGACTTGGCCTCAGGAACACGGATCGCCGAAAGGCAAAGCATGAATCATATAGTAGATATGATGAACATGATGATTGTTCGCCATTAAAACTATATCAGCTCTCGTGATGATCGGTGTTGATGTAGTGGATTTGGTTCGTGTGATCACTAAAACAATGTGAGGGATGTTGTTTTGAGTGGGAGTTCACCTAGTTTAATTTCATTAATTAATTTGAACACAATTTGTCATAAACTTAGTCTAAACTATTGCAAATATGTTGTAGATCAATGGCAGCCCCTACCATCAATTTTAATGCGTTCCTAGAGAAAGAAAAGTTGAAAAACAATGGAAGCAACTTCGCGGATTGGTTCCGCAATTTGAGGATTGTCCTCACAGCTGGTAATTTGACCTATGTGCTGGATGCACCGCTAGGTGACCCACCTGCAGCTGATGCTACCGATGAAGTAAAGAATGTTTACCTCGCTCGGAAGAATCAGTACTCCATAGTTCAGTGTGCTATCTTGTATGGTTTAGAATCGGAGCTTCAGAAAAGGTTTGAAGAGTCAGATCCATATGATATTGTCGAGGATCTCAAATTAATCTTTGAGACTCATGCGGCAATTGAAAGTTATGAAGCTTCTGAAAAGTTCTTTAACTGCAAGATGGAAGAGGGTAGCTCCGTCAGTGAGCATGTGCTTAAGATGTCTGGGCACGCAAATAAACTTCAAAGTTTGGGTATAGTGATTCCTAATACTTTGGGAGTTTACCGCATCCTCCAATCACTACCACCAAGTTACAAGAACTTTGTGATGAACTACAACATGCAGAACATGAACAAAGAGTTGCCAGAACTATTTGCTATGTTAAAATCTGCAGAAGTGGAGATCAAGAAAGAGCACCAAGTGTTGATGGTCAATAAGACCACCAAATTCAAGAAAGGCAAGTCTAAGCAAAAGGGACACTTCAAGAAGGGTGGTAAGAAAGTTACCACGCCGACGAAGAAGACCAAGGCTGGACCTAAACCTGAAACTGAGTGCTTTTACTGCAAGGGAGAAGGTCACTGGAAGCGGAATTGCCCAAGGTACTTGGCGGATTTGAAGAACGGCAACATCAAGAAGAAAGGTATATCTGATATACATGTTATTGATGTGTATCTCACTAGTACTCGTAGTAGTGCCTGGGTATTTGATACTGGTTCGGTTGCTCATATTTGTAACTCGAAACAGGAGCTGCAGAATAAACGGAAGCTAGTGAAGAACGAGGTGACGATGCGCGTAGGAAACGGATCAAAGGTTGATGTGATCGCGGTCGGCACGCTACCTCTTCATCTACCATCGGGATTAGTTTTATACTTAAATAATTGTTATTTGGTGCCTGCATTAAGCATGAACATTATATCAGGATCTTGTTTATTGCGAGACAATTACTTGTTTAAATCCGAGAATAATGGTTGTTCGATTTATATGAGTAATGTGTTTTATGCACATGCACCTTTGATAGATGGTCTATTCATATTGAATCTCGATAGTAGAAATACACGTATTAATAACATTGAGGCTAAACGTTTGAAATCAAGCGATAATTTGACCTATATGTGGCACTGTCGTCTTGGTCACATTGGAGTGAAACGTATGAAGAAACTCCATTCCGATGGACTTCTTGAATCACTTGATTTTGAATCACTTGAAAGATGCGAAGCATGTCTGATGGGTAAAATGACTAAGACTCCATTTTCTGGTATAATGGAGCGAGCTACGGACTTACTGGAAATCATACATACCGATGTGTGTGGTCCAATGAGTGTAGCATCGCGCAGTGGTTATCGTTATGTTCTTACCTTCACGGATGACTTGAGTAGATATGGGTATATCTATTTCATGAAACATAAGTCCGAAACTTTCGAGAAGTTTAAGGAGTTTCAAAGTGAGGTAGAGAATCAACGTAACAAGAAGATTAAATTTCTACGTTCTGATCGTGGAGGTGAATATCTAAGTTACGAGTTTGGCGAGCATTTAAAGAAGTGCGGAATACTTTCACAATTGACACCGCCGGGAACACCACAGCGTAATGGTGTGTCTGAACGTCGTAATCGAACTCTCTTAGATATGGTTCGTTCTATGATGTCACTTACAGATTTACCGCTATCATTTTGGGGTTATGCATTAGAAACAGCCGCATTCACTTTAAATAGGGCACCATCTAAATCCGTTGAAACGACACCGTATGAATTATGGTTTGGGAAGAAACCTAAATTGTCGTTCCTTAAAGTTTGGGGATGCGAAGCCTATGTAAAGAAGTTACAGCCGGACAAGCTTGAACCCAAAGCGGAAAAATGCGTCTTCATAGGATACCCGAAGGAAACTATTGGGTATACCTTCTATCATAGATCCGAAGGCAAAATCTTTGTTGCCAAGAATGGATCCTTTCTAGAGAAGGAATTTCTCTCGAAAGAAGTGACTGGAAGGAAAGTAGAACTCGACGAGGTTGTCGAACCTTCTCTCGAAATTGCGAGTAGCGCAGCACCGGAAGAAGTTCCTGTGGTGCCTGCACCAATAAGAGAGGAAGCTAATGATAGTGATCATGAAACTTCGGTTGAAGTTGCTACAGAGCCTCGGAGGTCAACGAGAACTCGTACCACTCCAGATTGGTATGATTCCGTTATGAATGTCATGTTGGTGGACAACACCGATGACCCCGAGACATATGAGGAAGCGATGATGAGCCCAGATTCCAATAAATGGCAAGAAGCCATGAAATCCGAGATTGGATCCATGTACGAAAACCAAGTATGGACTTTGGTGGACTTACCGGATGGCCGGAAGGCTGTCGAGAACAAATGGATTTTCAAGAAGAAAACAGATGCTGATGGTAATGTTACTGTCTATAAAGCTCGACTTGTCGCAAAAGGGTTTCGACAAATTCAAGGAGTTGACTACGATGAGACTTTCTCACCGGTAGCGAAGCTAAAGTCTGTGAGGATTATGTTAGCAATCGCTGCATATTATGATTATGAGATATGGCAGATGGATGTCAAAACAACATTCCTCAATGGAGACATTGATGAAGAGTTGTATATGATACAACCCAAAGGTTTTGTCGATCCTAAAGATGCTAACAAGGTATGCAAGCTTCAACGGTCCATCTATGGATTGAAGCAAGCATCCCGAAGTTGGAATCAACGTTTTGATAAGGTAATCAAAAGTTTTGGTTTTATACAAACTTATGGAGAAGCTTGTATTTACAAGAAAGTGAGTGGGAGCTCTGTAGCATTCTTAATACTGTATGTGGATGACATATTGTTGATTGGGAATGATGTAGACCTTCTTAATAGTGTCAAAGAGTATTTGAATAATAGTTTTTCAATGAAGGATCTTGGCGAAGCAGCTTACATATTAGGCATAAAGATTTATAGAGATAGATCGAAACGCCAAATATCATTGTCACAAAGTACATATTTGGACAAAGTTCTAAAGAGGTTTGGAATGGAAGATAGCAAGAAAGGGTTCTTGCCCATGTTGCCCAATACGACCTTGAGTAAAACTCAAAGTCCGACATCGGCAGAAGATAGAGAAAGGATGAGTAAGACTCCCTATGCCTCAGCCATAGGATCTCTAATGTATGCCATGCTATGTACTAGACCCGACATCGCATATGTTGTTAGTTTAACTAGCAGATATCAAAGTGATCCAGGAGTGGATCATTGGACAGCGGTCAAAAACATCCTTAAGTACTTGAGAAGAACTAAGGATATGGTTCTTTCTTATGGAGGTGATGAACAGCTCGTTGTTAATGGTTACACCGATGCTAGTTGGAACACCGATCCAGATGATTCTAAATCACAATCTGGATACGTATTTATTTTGAATGGTGCAGCAGTTAGCTGGAGGAGTGCAAAGAAAAGCGTTGTGGCGAGATCTTCAACTGAATCGGAATACATGGCTGCTTCGGAGGCTTCACAAGAAGCGATATGGATGAAAGAGTTCATTACAGAGCTGGGTGTGGTTCCTAGTGCGCTGGACCCAATGTCTATCTACTGTGATAACATGGGCGCCATAGCCAATGCGCAAGAACCAAGGTCACACAAGAAGCTGAAGCATATCAAGCTACGTTTTCACGCTATTCGAGAACATATCCAGGATGGGGATATAAAGATTTGCAAAGTACACACAGATCTGAATGTGGCAGATCCGTTGACTAAACCTCTCCCGAGGGCAAAACATGACCAACACCAAACTGCCATGGGTGTTCGGTATATTACCATGTAATCTAGATTAGATGACTCTAGTGCAAGTGGGAGACTGTTGGAGATATGCCCTAGAGGTAATAATAAATATAGTTATTATTATATATCTTTGTGTTTATGATAAATGTTTGCATTCATGCTATAATAGTATTAACAAGGAAACCATTAATACTTGTGTGATTTGTAAACTTAATTTGAAGTCCCTAGTATAGCCTCTATACTTCACTAGCTTGTTGGTTGATTGATGATGTGGTTTCTTTGTCATGAACATTGAGATGTTATCAACAACAAGATCATATCGTTAGGAGAATGATATGGTGGACATACTCCTATAGACAAGCGTAGCATAAAGATCAAGTCATTTCAATAGTTCAATTGCTATATGCTTTCTGATACATAGTAACCTAATTCCTTCGACCATGAGATCATGCATATCACCTTTACTGGATGGATGCTTTGATGTCATCAAACACCACACCGTAACAGGGTGGCTATAAAAGTGGCATTGAGTGTTCGGAAAGTATTGGTTGAAACACATGGATCAAGAGTGGGATTTGTCCATCCACATGACGGATAGATATTCTCTGGGCCCTCTCGGTGAAATGTCATCCAATTAGCTTGCAAGCATGTGACTTGGTCACAAGGGATCACATATCACGGGAACGAGAAAAGAGTACTTATCAGTAACGAGGATGAACTAGGTATGCAGAGATACCGACGATCATAACCTCGGATAAGTAACATATCGTGAGACAAAGGGAAATTGGTATCGTATGTAAGTGGTTCATTCGATCGCAAAGTAATCGTAGAAATATGTGGGAGCCATATGAATTTCCAGATTCCTCTATTGGTTATTGTTCGGAGAAGTGTCTCGATCATGTCTGCATAATTCACGAACCGTAGGGAGACACACTTAAGGATTCGACGTTGTTTGAGTAGTTATGGTATTATGAGAAAGAGACCGAATGTTGTTCGGAGTCTCGGATGGGATCCGGGATATCACGAGGTGATCCGGAATGGTCCGGAGAATAAGATTCATATAAGGAAAGTCCCGTTTCGGAGTTCGGGAATGATTCCGGTGTTTTCATCGGGGATATTCTAGAAGGTTCCGGATTGTCCGGCACTCCGGGGGGGAAGGGGTACATGAATGTGTCATTACATATTGGAATGATTGCATCATGTACTAAGTGTTCTTGCTGTCCCAAATATAGGATTAAATTGAATCCTAAAACAGAAAAGTCAAATGTCCAGTTTGAAAGTCAAACTGCCAAAAACAAGAAACTGTGGGAAACAAGCAAGAGGAGTTGGAGTCGACTTGGAGGAGGAGTTTCTCTCCTCCAAGCCGGCGGCCAGCCCTAGGCCGAGTTGGGGAGGGACTCCCTCCCTCCCCTGGCGCGCCCACACCCTCCCACCTATATAAGGAGGGGCAGGGCTCCCCTCCTAGACACACAAGTTTCCTATCCTCTAAACTAAACCCTAGATCTAGACCCCGGTTTAGAGCTATTTGGTTTAGAGCCTTCTAATTGGTTTAGAGCCCTCTAATTGGTGTGTCTAATTACTAGACCACTAATAGCCTCTCTCATAAGTTCCACCATACTCGCACCGGCTTAAGGCGAAGCCCTGCGGGATTTCCCCTCTACCTCCGGTACCACGCCGTTGTGCTGCCGGAATCGCGAGGAGAGTGCTACAACCTCCGCTGCCTGCTGGAACAAGGGAGAGGAAGGTCTTCGTCGAGTACCGAACGTGTGACCGACTGCGGGAGCGCTGCGGGAACGCGGCGCCGGAAGGATCGTCTACGCGATCTTGAGATCGGAAAGAGTACGACTACATCACCCACGAGAATCTGCTCTCGTTAAACACTTTGGAATCTTCGAGGGTGAGTTATTCCATCGACTCGTTGCTACAATCTAGTAGATAGATCTTGGCTTGTTTGTTTGTATGCGATAGAAAATTTTTGTTTTCCATGCTACGAACCCCTGCATGGATCCACCAATGTCATTGCATATGTGTTCTTTCCATGAACCACATATGGATCCACCAGTGTTCATTGCATGTGTGTTCTTTCCACAAACCACCAATGTATCCACTAGAGTCATTGCATCTGTGTTCTTTTCACAAACCACATATGGATCAACAAGAGTCTTTGCATGTTTGTTCTTTTCAGAAACCACACATGGATCCAACAATTTCAGTGCATGTGTGGTCTTTCCATGAACCACATATGGATCCACCAATGTCATTGCTTGTGTGTTCTTTTCACAAACCACATATGGATTCACTAGAGTCATTGCATGTGTGTTCTTTCCACAAACCACATATGTACCCACTAGAGTAATTGCATGTGTGTTCTTTTCTACAAACCACTTATGGATCTACTAGAGTCATTGCATGTGTGTTCTTTCCAAAAACCACATATGGATCCACTAGACTAATTGCATGTGTGTTCTTTTTCACAAACCACATATGGATCCACCAGAGTGATTGCATGTGTGTTCTTTCCATGAACCACATATGGATCCACCAGAGTCATTGCATGTGTGTTCTTTTCACAAACCACATATGGATCCACCAGAGTCATTGCATGTGTGTTATTTTCACAAACCACATATGGATCCACTAGAGTCATTGCATATGTGTTCTTTTCCATGAACCATATATGGATTCACTAGAGTAATTGCATGTGTGTTCTTTTCCACAAACCACATATGGATCAACAAATGTCATTGCATGTGTGTTCTTTTCACAACCCACATATGGATCAACTAGAGTCATTGCATGTGTGTTCTTTTCACAAACCACACATGGATCAACCAGAGTCATTGCATGTGTGTCTTTTCACAAACCAGACATGGATCAACCATAGTCATTGCATGTGTGTTATTTCCATGAACCACATATGGATCAACCAGAGTTATTGCATGTGTGTTCTTTCCACAAACCACACAAGGATCCACTAGAGTAATTGCATGTGTGTTCATGTCACAAACCACACATGGATCCACCAATGTCATTGCATGTGTGTTCTTTCCATGAACCACATATGGATCAACAAATGTCATTGCATGTGTGTTCATGTCACAAACCACACGTGGATCAACTAGAGTCATTTCATGTGTGTTCTTTCCATGAACCACATATGGATCAACCAGAGTCATTGCATGTGTGTTCTTTCCACAAACCACACATGGATCCACCAGAGTAATTCCATGTGTGTTCATGTCACAAACCACACCTGGATCCACCAATGTCATTGCATGTGTGTTCTTTCCATGAATAACACATGGATCTACCAATGTCATTGCATGTGTGTTCTTTCCATGAACCACATATGGATCAACAAATGCCATTGCATGTGTGTTCTTTCCATGAACCAAATATGGATCCACCAGAGTCATTGCATGTGTGTTCTTTTCACAAACCACATATGGATCGACTAGAGTCATTGCATGTGTGTTCATGTCACAAACCACACATGGATCCACCAATGTCATTGCATATGTGTTCTTTCCATGAACCACATATGGATCCACCAGTGTTCATTGCATGTGTGTTCTTTCCACAAACCACCAATGTATCCACTAGAGTCATTGCATCTGTGTTCTTTTTACAAACCACATATGGATCAACAAGAGTCTTTGCATGTTTGTTCTTTTCACAAACCACACATGGATCCAACAATTTCAGTGCATGTGTGGTCTTTCCATGAACCACATATGGATCCACCAATGTCATTGCTTGTGTGTTCTTTAAACAAACCACATATGGATTCACTAGAGTCATTGCATGTGTGTTCTTTCCACAAACCACATATGTACCCACTAGAGTAATTGCATGTGTGCTCTTTTCTACAAACCACTTATGGATCTACTAGAGTCATTGCATGTGTGTTCTTTCCACAAACCACATATGGATCCACTAGACTAATTGCATGTGTGTTCTTTTTCACAAACCACATATGGATCCACCAGAGTGATTGCATGTGTGTTCTTTCCATGAACCACATATGGATCCACCAGAGTCATTGCATGTGTGTTCTTTTCACAAACCACATATGGATCCACCAGAGTCATTGCATGTGTGTTATTTTCACAAACCACATATGGATCCACTAGAGTCATTGCATGTGTGATCTTTTCCATGAACCATATATGGATTCACTAGAGTAATTGCATGTGTGTTCTTTTCCACAAACCACATATGGATCAACAAATGTCATTGCATGTGTGTTCTTTTCACAACCCACATATGGATCAACTAGAGTCATTGCATGTGTGTTCTTTTCAGAAACCACACATGGATCAACCAGAGTCATTGCATGTGTGTCTTTTCACAAACCACACATGGATCAACCATAGTCATTGCATGTGTGTTATTTCCATGAACCACATATGGATCAACCAGAGTCATTGCATGTGTGTTCTTTCCACAAACCACACAAGGATCCACTAGAGTAATTGCATGTGTGTTCATGTCACAAACCACACATGGATCCACCAATGTCATTGCATGTGTGTTCTTTCCATGAACCACATATGGATCAACAAATGTCATTGCATGTGTGTTCATGTCACAAACCACACGTGGATCAACTAGAGTCATTGCATGTGTGTTCTTTCCATGAACCACATATGGATCAACCAGAGTCATTGCATGTGTGTTCTTTCCACAAACCACACATGGATCCACCAGAGTAATTCCATGTGGGTTCATGTCACAAACCACACCTGGATCCACCAATGTCATTGCATGTGTGTTCTTTCCATGAACAACATATGGATCCACCAATGTCATTGCATGTGTGTTCTTTCCAAAAACCACACATGGATCAACCATAGTCATTGCATGTGTGTTCTTTCCATGAACCACATATGGATCAACTAGAGTCATTGCATGTGTGTTCTTTCCACAAACCACACATGGATCCACCAGAGTAATTGCATGTGTGTTCATGTCACAAACCACACATGGATAAACCAATGGCATTGCATGTGTGTTATATTCACAAACCACACATGGATCAACCAATGTCATTGCATGTTTGTTCTTTTCCACAAACCACATATGGATCAAAAAAATGGCATTACATGTGTGTTCTTTCCACAAACAACACATGGGTCAACCAATGTCATTGCATGTGTGTTCCTGTCACAAACCACACATGGATCAACCAGTGTTCATTGGATGTGTGCTCTTTCCACAAACAACATATGTATCCACTAGAGTTATTCCATGTGTGTTCTTTTCACAAACCACATATATGTCAAGTAGAGTCATTGCATGTGTGTTCTTTTCACAAACCACACATGGATCAACCAGAGTCATTGCATGTGTGTTCTTTCCATGAACCACATAGAGATCAACCAGAGTCATTGCATGTGTGTTCTTTCCACAAACCACACATGGATCCACTAGAGTAATTGCATGTGTGTTCATGTCACAAACCACACATGGATCCACCAATGTCATTGCATATGTGTTCTTTCCATGAACCACATATGGATCCACCAGTGTTCATTGCATGTGTGTTCTTTCCACAAACCACCAATGTATCCACTAGAGTCATTGCATCTGTGTTCTTTTCACAAACCACATATGGATCAACAAGAGTCTTTGCATGTTTGTTCTTTTCACAAACCACACATGGATCCATCAATTTCAGTGCATGTGTGGTCTTTCTATGAACCACATATGGATCCACCAATGTCATTGCTTGTGTGTTCTTTTCACAAACCACATATGGATTCACTAGAGTCATTGCATGTGTGTTCTTTCCACAAACCACATATGTACCCACTAGAGTAATTGCATGTGTGTTCTTTTCTACAAACCACTTATGGATCTACTAGAGTCATTGCATGTGTGTTCTTTCCACAAACCACATATGGATCCACTAGACTAATTGCATGTGTGTTCTTTTTCACAAACCACATATGGATCCACCAGAGTGATTGCATGTGTGTTCTTTCCATGAACCACATATGGATCCACCAGAGTCATTGCATGTGTGTTCTTTTCACAAACCACATATGGATCCACCAGAGTCATTGCATGTGTGTTATTTTCACAAACCACATATGGATCCACTAGAGTCATTGCATGTGTGTTCTTTTCCATGAACCATATATGGATTCACTAGAGTAATTGCATGTGTGTTCTTTTCCACAAACCACATATGGATCAACAAATGTCATTGCATGTGTGTTCTTTTCACAACCCACATATGGATCAACTAGAGTCATTGCATGTGTGTTCTTTTCACAAACCACACATGGATCAACCAGAGTCATTGCATGTGTGTCTTTTCACAAACCACACATGGATCAACCATAGTCATTGCATGTGTGTTATTTCCATGAACCACATATGGATCAACCAGAGTCATTGCATGTGTGTTCTTTCCACAAACCACACAAGGATCCACTAGAGTAATTGCATGTGTGTTCATGTCACAAACCACACATGGATCTACCAATGTCATTGCATGTGTGTTCTTTCCATGAACCACATATGGATCAACAAATGCCATTGCATGTGTGTTCTTTCCATGAACCAAATATGGATCCACCAGAGTCATTGCATGTGTGTTCTTTTCACAAACCACATATGGATCCACTAGAGTCATTGCATGTGTGTTCATGTCACAAACCACACATGGATCCACCAATGTCATTGCATATGTGTTCTTTCCATGAACCACATATGGATCCACCAGTGTTCATTGCATGTGTGTTCTTTCCACAAACCACCAATGTATCCACTAGAGTCATTGCATCTGTGTTCTTTTTACAAACCACATATGGATCAACAAGAGTCTTTGCATGTTTGTTCTTTTCACAAACCACACATGGATCCAACAATTTCAGTGCATGTGTGGTCTTTCCATGAACCACATATGGATCAACAAATGTCATTGCATGTGTGTTCTTTTCACAACCCACATATGGATCAACTAGAGTCATTGCATGTGTGTTCTTTTCAGAAACCACACATGGATCAACCAGAGTCATTGCATGTGTGTCTTTTCACAAACCACACATGGATCAACCATAGTCATTGCATGTGTGTTATTTCCATGAACCACATATGGATCAACCAGAGTCATTGCATGTGTGTTCTTTCCACAAACCACACAAGGATCCACTAGAGTAATTGCATGTGTGTTCATGTCACAAACCACACATGGATCCACCAATGTCATTGCATGTGTGTTCTTTCCATGAACCACATATGGATCAACAAATGTCATTGCATGTGTGTTCATGTCACAAACCACACGTGGATCAACTAGAGTCATTGCATGTGTGTTCTTTCCATGAACCACATATGGATCAACCAGAGTCATTGCATGTGTGTTCTTTCCACAAACCACACATGGATCCACCAGAGTAATTCCATGTGGGTTCATGTCACAAACCACACCTGGATCCACCAATGTCATTGCATGTGTGTTCTTTCCATGAACAACATATGGATCCACCAATGTCATTGCATGTGTGTTCTTTCCAAAAACCACACATGGATCAACCATAGTCATTGCATGTGTGTTCTTTCCATGAACCACATATGGATCAACTAGAGTCATTGCATGTGTGTTCTTTCCACAAACCACACATGGATCCACCAGAGTAATTGCATGTGTGTTCATGTCACAAACCACACATGGATAAACCAATGGCATTGCATGTGTGTTATATTCACAAACCACACATGGATCAACCAATGTCATTGCATGTTTGTTCTTTTCCACAAACCACATATGGATCAAAAAATGGCATTACATGTGTGTTCTTTCCACAAACAACACATGGGTCAACCAATGTCATTGCATGTGTGTTCCTGTCACAAACCACACATGGATCAACCAGTGTTCATTGGATGTGTGCTCTTTCCACAAACAACATATGTATCCACTAGAGTTATTCCATGTGTGTTCTTTTCACAAACCACATATATGTCAAGTAGAGTCATTGCATGTGTGTTCTTTTCACAAACCACACATGGATCAACCAGAGTCATTGCATGTGTGTTCTTTCCATGAACCACATAGAGATCAACCAGAGTCATTGCATGTGTGTTCTTTCCACAAACCACACATGGATCCACTAGAGTAATTGCATGTGTGTTCATGTCACAAACCACACATGGATCCACCAATGTCATTGCATATGTGTTCTTTCCATGAACCACATATGGATCCACCAGTGTTCATTGCATGTGTGTTCTTTCCACAAACCACCAATGTATCCACTAGAGTCATTGCATCTGTGTTCTTTTCACAAACCACATATGGATCAACAAGATTCTTTGCATGTTTGTTCTTTTCACAAACCACACATGGATCCATCAATTTCAGTGCATGTGTGGTCTTTCTATGAACCACATATGGATCCACCAATGTCATTGCTTGTGTGTTCTTTTCACAAACCACATATGGATTCACTAGAGTCATTGCATGTGTGTTCTTTCCACAAACCACATATGTACCCACTGGAGTAATTGCATGTGTGTTCTTTTCTACAAACCACTTATGGATCTACTAGAGTCATTGCATGTGTGTTCTTTCCACAAACCACATATGGATCCACTAGACTAATTGCATGTGTGTTCTTTTTCACAAACCACATATGGATCCACCAGAGTGATTGCATGTGTGTTCTTTCCATGAACCACATATGGATCCACCAGAGTCATTGCATGTGTGTTCTTTTCACAAACCACATATGGATCCACCAGAGTCATTGCATGTGTGTTATTTTCACAAACCACATATGGATCCACTAGAGTCATTGCATGTGTGTTCTTTTCCATGAACCATATATGGATTCACTAGAGTAATTGCATGTGTGTTCTTTTCCACAAACCACATATGGATCAACAAATGTCATTGCATGTGTGTTCTTTTCACAACCCACATATGGATCAACTAGAGTCATTGCATGTGTGTTGTTTTCACAAACCACACATGGATCAACCAGAGTCATTGCATGTGTGTCTTTTCACAAACCACACATGGATCAACCATAGTCATTGCATGTGTGTTATTTCCATGAACCACATATGGATCAACCAGAGTCATTGCATGTGTGTTCTTTCCACAAACCACACAAGGATCCACTAGAGTAATTGCATGTGTGTTCATGTCACAAACCACACATGGATATACCAATGTCATTGCATGTGTGTTCTTTCCATGAACCACATATGGATCAACAAATGCCATTGCATGTGTGTTCTTTCCATGAACCAAATATGGATCCACCAGAGTCATTGCATGTGTGTTCTTTTCACAAACCACATATGGATCCACTAGAGTCATTGCATGTGTGTTCATGTCACAAACCACACATGGATCCACCAATGTCATTGCATATGTGTTCTTTCCATGAACCACATATGGATCCACAAGTGTTCATTGCATGTGTGTTCTTTCCACAAACCACCAATGTATCCACTAGAGTCATTGCATATGTGTTCTTTTTACAAACCACATATGGATCAACAAGAGTCTTTGCATGTTTGTTCTTTTCACAAACCACACATGGATCCAACAATTTCAGTGCATGTGTGGTCTTTCCATGAACCACATATGGATCCACCAATGTCATTGCTTGTGTGTTCTTTAAACAAACCACATATGGATTCACTAGAGTCATTGCATGTGTGTTCTTTCCACAAACCACATATGTACCCACTAGAGTAATTGCATGTGTGCTCTTTTCTACAAACCACTTATGGATCTACTAGAGTCATTGCATGTGTGTTCTTTCCACAAACCACATATGGATCCACTAGACTAATTGCATGTGTGTTCTTTTTCACAAACCACATATGGATCCACCAGAGTGATTGCATGTGTGTTCTTTCCAGGAACCACATATGGATCCACCAGAGTCATTGCATGTGTGTTCTTTTCACAAACCACATATGGATCCACCAGAGTCATTGCATGTGTGTTATTTTCACAAACCACATATGGATCCACTAGAGTCATTGCATGTGTGATCTTTTCCATGAACCATATATGGATTCACTAGAGTAATTGCATGTGTGTTCTTTTCCACAAACCACATATGGATCAACAAATGTCATTGCATGTGTGTTCTTTTCACAACCCACATATGGATCAACTAGAGTCATTGCATGTGTGTTCTTTTCAGAAACCAAACATGGATCAACCAGAGTCATTGCATGTGTGTCTTTTCACAAACCACACATGGATCAACCATAGTCATTGCATGTGTGTTATTTCCATGAACCACATATGGATCAACCAGAGTCATTGCATGTGTGTTCTTTCCACAAACCACACAAGGATCCACTAGAGTAATTGCATGTGTGTTCATGTCACAAACCACACATGGATCCACCAATGTCATTGCATGTGTGTTCTTTCCATGAACCACATATGGATCAACAAATGTCATTGCATGTGTGTTCATGTCACAAACCACACGTGGATCAACTAGAGTCATTGCATGTGTGTTCTTTCCATGAACCACATATGGATCAACCAGAGTCATTGCATGTGTGTTCTTTCCACAAACCACACATGGATCCACCAGAGTAATTCCATGTGGGTTCATGTCACAAACCACACCTGGATCCACCAATGTCATTACATGTGTGTTCTTTCCATGAACAACATATGGATCCACCAATGTCATTGCATGTGTGTTCTTTCCAAAAACCACACATGGATCAACCATAGTCATTGCATGTGTGTTCTTTCCATGAACCACATATGGATCAACTAGAGTCATTGCATGTGTGTTCTTTCCACAAACCACACATGGATCCACCAGAGTAATTGCATGTGTGTTCATGTCACAAACCACACATGGATAAACCAATGGCATTGCATGTGTGTTATATTCACAAACCACACATGGATCAACCAATGTCATTGCATGTTTGTTCTTTTCCACAAACCACATATGGATCAAAAAAATGGCATTACATGTGTGTTCTTTCCACAAACAACACATGGGTCAACCAATGTCATTGCATGTGTGTTCCTGTCACAAACCACACATGGATCAACCAGTGTTCATTGGATGTGTGCTCTTTCCACAAACAACATATGTATCCACTAGAGTTATTCCATGTGTGTTCTTTTCACAAACCACATATATGTCAAGTAGAGTCATTGCATGTGTGTTCTTTTCACAAACCACACATGGATCAACCAGAGTCATTGCATGTGTGTTCTTTCCATGAACCACATAGAGATCAACCAGAGTCATTGCATGTGTGTTCTTTCCACAAACCACACATGGATCCACTAGAGTAATTGCATGTGTGTTCATGTCACAAACCACACATGGATCCACCAATGTCATTGCATATGTGTTCTTTCCATGAACCACATATGGATCCACCAGTGTTCATTGCATGTGTGTTCTTTCCACAAACCACCAATGTATCCACTAGAGTCATTGCATCTGTGTTCTTTTCACAAACCACATATGGATCAACAAGAGTCTTTGCATGTTTGTTCTTTTCACAAACCACACATGGATCCATCAATTTCAGTGCATGTGTGGTCTTTCCATGAACCACATATGGATCCACCAATGTCATTGCTTGTGTGTTCTTTTCACAAACCACATATGGATTCACTAGAGTCATTGCATGTGTGTTCTTTCCACAAACCACATATGTACCCACTAGAGTAATTGCATGTGTGTTCTTTTCTACAAACCACTTATGGATCTACTAGAGTCATTGCATGTGTGTTCTTTCCACAAACCACATATGGATCCACTAGACTAATTGCATGTGTGTTCTTTTTCACAAACCACATATGGATCCACCAGAGTGATTGCATGTGTGTTCTTTCCATGAACCACATATGGATCCACCAGAGTCATTGCATGTGTGTTCTTTTCACAAACCACATATGGATCCACCAGAGTCATTGCATGTGTGTTATTTTCACAAACCACATATGGATCCACTAGAGTCATTGCATGTGTGTTCTTTTCCATGAACCATATATGGATTCACTAGAGTAATTGCATGTGTGTTCTTTTCCACAAACCACATATGGATCAACAAATGTCATTGCATGTGTGTTCTTTTCACAACCCACATATGGATCAACTAGAGTCATTGCATGTGTGTTCTTTTCACAAACCACACATGGATCAACCAGAGTCATTGCATGTGTGTCTTTTCACAAACCACACATGGATCAACCATAGTCATTGCATGTGTGTTATTTCCATGAACCACATATGGATCAACCAGAGTCATTGCATGTGTGTTCTTTCCACAAACCACACAAGGATCCACTAGAGTAATTGCATGTGTGTTCATGTCACAAACCACACATGGATATACCAATGTCATTGCATGTGTGTTCTTTCCATGAACCACATATGGATCAACAAATGCCATTGCATGTGTGTTCTTTCCATGAACCAAATATGGATCCACCAGAGTCATTGCATGTGTGTTCTTTTCACAAACCACATATGGATCCACTAGAGTCATTGCATGTGTGTTCATGTCACAAACCACACATGGATCCACCAATGTCATTGCATATGTGTTCTTTCCATGAACCACATATGGATCCACAAGTGTTCATTGCATGTGTGTTCTTTCCACAAACCACCAATGTATCCACTAGAGTCATTGCATATGTGTTCTTTTTACAAACCACATATGGATCAACAAGAGTCTTTGCATGTTTGTTCTTTTCACAAACCACACATGGATCCAACAATTTCAGTGCATGTGTGGTCTTTCCATGAACCACATATGGATCCACCAATGTCATTGCTTGTGTGTTCTTTAAACAAACCACATATGGATTCACTAGAGTCATTGCATGTGTGTTCTTTCCACAAACCACATATGTACCCACTAGAGTAATTGCATGTGTGCTCTTTTCTACAAACCACTTATGGATCTACTAGAGTCATTGCATGTGTGTTCTTTCCACAAACCACATATGGATCCACTAGACTAATTGCATGTGTGTTCTTTTTCACAAACCACATATGGATCCACCAGAGTGATTGCATGTGTGTTCTTTCCAGGAACCACATATGGATCCACCAGAGTCATTGCATGTGTGTTCTTTTCACAAACCACATATGGATCCACCAGAGTCATTGCATGTGTGTTATTTTCACAAACCACATATGGATCCACTAGAGTCATTGCATGTGTGATCTTTTCCATGAACCATATATGGATTCACTAGAGTAATTGCATGTGTGTTCTTTTCCACAAACCACATATGGATCAACAAATGTCATTGCATGTGTGTTCTTTTCACAACCCACATATGGATCAACTAGAGTCATTGCATGTGTGTTCTTTTCAGAAACCAAACATGGATCAACCAGAGTCATTGCATGTGTGTCTTTTCACAAACCACACATGGATCAACCATAGTCATTGCATGTGTGTTATTTCCATGAACCACATATGGATCAACCAGAGTCATTGCATGTGTGTTCTTTCCACAAACCACACAAGGATCCACTAGAGTAATTGCATGTGTGTTCATGTCACAAACCACACATGGATCCACCAATGTCATTGCATGTGTGTTCTTTCCATGAACCACATATGGATCAACAAATGTCATTGCATGTGTGTTCATGTCACAAACCACACGTGGATCAACTAGAGTCATTGCATGTGTGTTCTTTCCATGAACCACATATGGATCAACCAGAGTCATTGCATGTGTGTTCTTTCCACAAACCACACATGGATCCACCAGAGTAATTCCATGTGGGTTCATGTCACAAACCACACCTGGATCCACCAATGTCATTACATGTGTGTTCTTTCCATGAACAACATATGGATCCACCAATGTCATTGCATGTGTGTTCTTTCCAAAAACCACACATGGATCAACCATAGTCATTGCATGTGTGTTCTTTCCATGAACCACATATGGATCAACTAGAGTCATTGCATGTGTGTTCTTTCCACAAACCACACATGGATCCACCAGAGTAATTGCATGTGTGTTCATGTCACAAACCACACATGGATAAACCAATGGCATTGCATGTGTGTTATATTCACAAACCACACATGGATCAACCAATGTCATTGCATGTTTGTTCTTTTCCACAAACCACATATGGATCAAAAAAATGGCATTACATGTGTGTTCTTTCCACAAACAACACATGGGTCAACCAATGTCATTGCATGTGTGTTCCTGTCACAAACCACACATGGATCAACCAGTGTTCATTGGATGTGTGCTCTTTCCACAAACAACATATGTATCCACTAGAGTTATTCCATGTGTGTTCTTTTCACAAACCACATATATGTCAAGTAGAGTCATTGCATGTGTGTTCTTTTCACAAACCACACATGGATCAACCAGAGTCATTGCATGTGTGTTCTTTCCATGAACCACATAGAGATCAACCAGAGTCATTGCATGTGTGTTCTTTCCACAAACCACACATGGATCCACTAGAGTAATTGCATGTGTGTTCATGTCACAAACCACACATGGATCCACCAATGTCATTGCATATGTGTTCTTTCCATGAACCACATATGGATCCACCAGTGTTCATTGCATGTGTGTTCTTTCCACAAACCACCAATGTATCCACTAGAGTCATTGCATCTGTGTTCTTTTCACAAACCACATATGGATCAACAAGAGTCTTTGCATGTTTGTTCTTTTCACAAACCACACATGGATCCATCAATTTCAGTGCATGTGTGGTCTTTCCATGAACCACATATGGATCCACCAATGTCATTGCTTGTGTGTTCTTTTCACAAACCACATATGGATTCACTAGAGTCATTGCATGTGTGTTCTTTCCACAAACCACATATGTACCCACTAGAGTAATTGCATGTGTGTTCTTTTCTACAAACCACTTATGGATCTACTAGAGTCATTGCATGTGTGTTCTTTCCACAAACCACATATGGATCCACTAGACTAATTGCATGTGTGTTCTTTTTCACAAACCACATATGGATCCACCAGAGTGATTGCATGTGTGTTCTTTCCATGAACCACATATGGATCCACCAGAGTCATTGCATGTGTGTTCTTTTCACAAACCACATATGGATCCACCAGAGTCATTGCATGTGTGTTATTTTCACAAACCACATATGGATCCACTAGAGTCATTGCATGTGTGTTCTTTTCCATGAACCATATATGGATTCACTAGAGTAATTGCATGTGTGTTCTTTTCCACAAACCACATATGGATCAACAAATGTCATTGCATGTGTGTTCTTTTCACAACCCACATATGGATCAACTAGAGTCATTGCATGTGTGTTCTTTTCACAAACCACACATGGATCAACCAGAGTCATTGCATGTGTGTCTTTTCACAAACCACACATGGATCAACCATAGTCATTGCATGTGTGTTATTTCCATGAACCACATATGGATCAACCAGAGTCATTGCATGTGTGTTCTTTCCACAAACCACACAAGGATCCACTAGAGTAATTGCATGTGTGTTCATGTCACAAACCACACATGGATCTACCAATGTCATTGCATGTGTGTTCTTTCCATGAACCACATATGGATCAACAAATGTCACTACATGTGTGTTCATGTCACAAACCACACGTGGATCAACTAGAGTCATTGCATGTGTGTTCTTTCCATGAACCACATATGGATCAACCAGAGTCATTGCATGTGTGTTCTTTCCACAAACCACACATGGATCCACCAGAGTAATTTCATGTGTGTTCATGTCACAAACCACACCTGGATCCACCAATGTCATTGCATGTGTGTTCTTTCCATGAACAACATATGGATCCACCGATGTCATTGCATGTGTGTTCTTTCCAAAAGCCACACATGGATCAACCATAGTCATTGCATGTGTGTTCTTTCCATGAACCACATATGGATCAACTAGAGTCATTGCATGTGCGTTCTTTCCACAAACCACACATGGATCCACCAGAGTAATTGCATGTGTGTTCATGTCACAAACCACACATGGATCAACCAATGTCATTGCATGTGTGTTCTTTCCATGAACCACATATGGATCAACAAATGGGATTGCATGCGTGTTCTTTCCACAAACCAAATATGGATCCACCAAAGTCATTGCATGTGTGTTCTTTTCACAAACCACATACGGATCCACTAGAGTCATTGCATGTGTGTTCTTTTCACAAACCACACATGGATCCATTAGAGTCATTGCATGTGTGTTCTTTCCAAAAACCACATGGATCAACCATAGTCATTGCATGTGTGTTCTTTCCACAAACCACATATGGATAAAAAAATGTCATTGCATGTGTGTTCTTTCCATGAACCAAATATGGATCCACCAGAGTCATTGCATGTGTGTTCTTTTCATAAACCACATATGGATCCACAATAGTCATTGCATGTGTGTTCTTTTCACAAACCACATATGGATCCACAAGAGTCATTGCATGTGTGTTCTTTTCACAAACCACACATGGATCCACCAGAGTCATTGCATGTGTGTTCTTTCCACAAACCACACATGGATCCACCAATGTCATTGCATGTGTGTTCTTTCCATGAACCACATATGGATCAACAAATGTCATTGCATGTGTGTTCATGTCACAAACCACACGTGGATCAACTAGAGTCATTTCATGTGTGTTCTTTCCATGAACCACATATGGATCAACCAGAGTCATTGCATGTGTGTTCTTTCCACAAACCACACATGGATCCACCAGAGTAATTCCATGTGTGTTCATGTCACAAACCACACCTGGATCCACCAATGTCATTGCATGTGTGTTCTTTCCATGAATAACATATGGATCCACCAATGTCATTGCATGTGTGTTCTTTTCACAAACCACACATGGATCAACCAGAGTCATTGCATGTGTGTTCTTTCCATGAACCACATAGAGATCAACCAGAGTCATTGAATGTGTGTTCTTTCCACAAACCACACATGGATCCACCAGAGTAATTGCATGTGTGTTCATGTCACAAACCACACATGGATCCACCAATGTCATTGCATATGTGTTCTTTCCATGAACCACATATGGATCCACCAGTGTTCATTGCATGTGTGTTCTTTCCACAAACCACCAATGTATCCACTAGAGTCATTGCATCTGTGTTCTTTTTACAAACCACATATGGATCAACAAGAGTCTTTGCATGTTTGTTCTTTTCACAAACCACACATGGATCCAACAATTTCAGTGCATGTGTGGTCTTTCCATGAACCACATATGGATCCACCAATGTCATTGCTTGTGTGTTCTTTAAACAAACCACATATGGATTCACTAGAGTCATTGCATGTGTGTTCTTTCCACAAACCACATATGTACCCACTAGAGTAATTGCATGTGTGTTCTTTTCTACAAACCACTTATGGATCTACTAGAGTCATTGCATGTGTGTTCTTTCCACAAACCACATATGGATCCACTAGACTAATTGCATGTGTGTTCTTTTTCACAAACCACATATGGATCCACCAGAGTGATTGCATGTGTGTTCTTTCCATGAACCACATATGGATCCACCAGAGTCATTGCATGTGTGTTCTTTTCACAAACCACATATGGATCCACCAGAGTCATTGCATGTGTGTTATTTTCACAAACCACATATGGATCCACTAGAGTCATTGCATGTGTGATCTTTTCCATGAACCATATATGGATTCACTAGAGTAATTGCATGTGTGTTCTTTTCCACAAACCACATATGGATCAACAAATGTCATTGCATGTGTGTTCTTTTCACAACCCACATATGGATCAACTAGAGTCATTGCATGTGTGTTCTTTTCAGAAACCACACATGGATCAACCAGAGTCATTGCATGTGTGTCTTTTCACAAACCACACATGGATCAACCATAGTCATTGCATGTGTGTTATTTCCATGAACCACATATGGATCAACCAGAGTCATTGCATGTGTGTTCTTTCCACAAACCACACAAGGATCCACTAGAGTAATTGCATGTGTGTTCATGTCACAAACCACACATGGATCCACCAATGTCATTGCATGTGTGTTCTTTCCATGAACCACATATGGATCAACAAATGTCATTGCATGTGTGTTCATGTCACAAACCACACGTGGATCAACTAGAGTCATTGCATGTGTGTTCTTTCCATGAACCACATATGGATCAACCAGAGTCATTGCATGTGTGTTCTTTCCACAAACCACACATGGATCCACCAGAGTAATTCCATGTGGGTTCATGTCACAAACCACACATGGATAAACCAATGGCATTGCATGTGTGTTATATTCACAAACCACACATGGATCAACCAATGTCATTGCATGTTTGTTCTTTTCCACAAACCACATATGGATCAAAAAAATGGCATTACATGTGTGTTCTTTCCACAAACAACACATGGGTCAACCAATGTCATTGCATGTGTGTTCCTGTCACAAACCACACATGGATCAACCAGTGTTCATTGGATGTGTGCTCTTTCCACAAACAACATATGTATCCACTAGAGTTATTCCATGTGTGTTCTTTTCACAAACCACATATATGTCAAGTAGAGTCATTGCATGTGTGTTCTTTTCACAAACCACACATGGATCAACCAGAGTCATTGCATGTGTGTTCTTTCCATGAACCACATAGAGATCAACCAGAGTCATTGCATGTGTGTTCTTTCCACAAACCACACATGGATCCACTAGAGTAATTGCATGTGTGTTCATGTCACAAACCACACATGGATCCACCAATGTCATTGCATATGTGTTCTTTCCATGAACCACATATGGATCCACCAGTGTTCATTGCATGTGTGTTCTTTCCACAAACCACCAATGTATCCACTAGAGTCATTGCATCTGTGTTCTTTTCACAAACCACATATGGATCAACAAGAGTCTTTGCATGTTTGTTCTTTTCACAAACCACACATGGATCCATCAATTTCAGTGCATGTGTGGTCTTTCCATGAACCACATATGGATCCACCAATGTCATTGCTTGTGTGTTCTTTTCAAAAACCACATATGGATTCACTAGAGTCATTGCATGTGTGTTCTTTCCACAAACCACATATGTACCCACTAGAGTAGTTGCATGTGTGTTCTTTTCTACAAACCACTTATGGATCTACTAGAGTCATTGCATGTGTGTTCTTTCCACAAACCACATATGGATCCACTAGACTAATTGCATGTGTGTTCTTTTTCACAAACCACATATGGATCCACCAGAGTGATTGCATGTGTGTTCTTTCCATGAACCACATATGGATCCACCAGAGTCATTGCACGTGTGTTCTTTTCACAAACCACATATGGATCCACCAGGGTCATTGCATGTGTGTTATTTTCACAAACCACATATGGATCCACTAGAGTCATTGCATGTGTGTTCTTTTCCATGAACCATATATGGATTCACTAGAGTAATTGCATGTGTGTTCTTTTCCACAGACCACATATGGATCAACAAATGTCATTGCATGTGTGTTCTTTTCACAACCCACATATGGATCAACTAGAGTCATTGCATGTGTGTTCTTTTCACAAACCACACATGGATCAACCAGAGTCATTGCATGTGTGTCTTTTCACAAACCACACATGGATCAACCATAGTCATTGCATGTGTGTTATTTCCATGAACCACATATGGATCAACCAGAGTCATTGCATGTGTGTTCTTTCCACAAACCACACAAGGATCCACTAGAGTAATTGCATGTGTGTTCATGTCACAAACCACACATGGATCTACCAATGTCATTGCATGTGTGTTCTTTCCATGAACCACATATGGATCAACAAATGTCACTGCATGTGTGTTCATGTCACAAACCACACGTGGATCAACTAGAGTCATTGCATGTGTGTTCTTTCCATGAACCACATATGGATCAACCAGAGTCATTGCATGTGTGTTCTTTCCACAAACCACACATGGATCCACCAGAGTAATTTCATGTGTGTTCATGTCACAAACCACACCTGGATCCACCAATGTCATTGCATGTGTGTTCTTTCCATGAACAACATATGGATCCACCGATGTCATTGCATGTGTGTTCTTTCCAAAAGCCACACATGGATCAACCATAGCCATTGCATGTGTGTTCTTTCCATGAACCACATATGGATCAACTAGAGTCATTGCATGTGCGTTCTTTCCACAAACCACACATGGATCCACCAGAGTAATTGCATGTGTGTTCATGTCACAAACCACACATGGATCAACCAATGTCATTGCATGTGTGTTCTTTCCATGAACCACATATGGATCAACAAATGGGATTGCATGCGTGTTCTTTCCACAAACCAAATATGGATCCACCAAAGTCATTGCATGTGTGTTCTTTTCACAAACCACATATGGATCAACTAGAGTCATTGCATGTGTGTTCTTTTCAGAAACCACACATGGATCAACCAGAGTCATTGCATGTGTGTCTTTTCACAAACCACACATGGATCAACCATAGTCATTGCATGTGTGTTATTTCCATGAACCACATATGGATCAACCAGAGTCATTGCATGTGTGTTCTTTCCACAAACCACACAAGGATCCACTAGAGTAATTGCATGTGTGTTCATGTCACAAACCACACATGGACCAATGTCATTGCATGTGTGTTCTTTCCATGAACCACATATGGATCAACAAATGGGATTGCATGCGTGTTCTTTCCACAAACCAAATATGGATCCACCAAAGTCATTGCATGTGTGTTCTTTTCACAAACCACATACGGATACACTAGAGTCATTGCATGTGTGTTCTTTTCACAAACCACACATGGATCCATTAGAGTCATTGCATGTGTGTTCTTTCCAAAAACCACATGGATCAACCATAGTCATTGCATGTGTGTTCTTTCCACAAACCACATATGGATAAAAAAAATGTCATTGCATGTGTGTTCTTTCCATGAACCAAATATGGATCCACCAGAGTCATTGCATGTGTGTTCTTTTCATAAACCACATATGGATCCACAATAGTCATTGCATGTGTGTTCTTTTCACAAACCACATATGGATCCACAAGAGTCATTGCATGTGTGTTCTTTTCACAAACCACACATGGATCCACCAGAGTCATTGCATGTGTGTTCTTTCCACAAACCACATGGATCAACCAATGTCATTGCATGTGTGTTCTTTCCACAAACCACATGGATCAACCAGAGTCATTGCATGTGTGTTATTTCCACAAACCACACATGGATCCACTAGAGTAATTGCATGCGTGTTCATGTCACAAACCACACATGCATCAACAAATATCATTGCATGTGTGTTCTTTCCATAAACCACATATGGATAAAAAAATGTCATTGCATGTGTGTTCTTTGCATGAACCAAATATGGATCCACCAGAGTCATTGCATGTGTGTTCTTTTCACAAACCACATATGGATCCACTAGAGTCATTGCATGTGTGTTCATGTCACAAACCACACATGGATCCACCAATGTTATTGCATGTGTGTTCTTTCCATGAACCACATATGGATCCACCAGAGTCATTACATGTGTGTTCTTTTCACAAACCACATATGGATCCACTATAGTCAGTGCATGTGTGTTCTTTTCACAAACCACATATCGATCCACTAGAGTTATTGCATGTGTGTTCTTTTCCATCAACCATTTATGGATCCACCAGAGTAATTGCATGTGTGTTCTTTTCCATGAACCATTTATGGATCCACCAGAGTAATTGAATGTGTGTTATATTCCACAAACCATATATGGATCAACAAATGTCATTGCATGTGTGTTCTTTTCACAACCCACATATGGATCAACTAGAGACATTGCATGTGTGTTCTTTTCACAAACCACACAGGGATCAACCGGAGTCATTGCATGTGTGTTATTTTCACAAACCACACATGGATCAACCAGAGTCATTGCATGTGTGTTCTTTCCATGAACCACACATGGATCAACTAGAGTCATTGCATGTGTGTTCTTTCCACAAACCACACATGGATCCACCAGAGTAATTGCATGTGTATTCATGTCATAAACCACACATGGATCCACCAATGTGATTGCATGTGTGTTCTTTCCATGAACCACATGTGGATCAACAAAGGTCATTGCATGTGTGTTCTTTCCACAAACCAAATATGGATCCACCAGAGTCATTGCATGTGTGTTCTTTCCACAAACCACATATGGATCCACTAGAGTCATTACATGTGTGTTCTTTTCACAAACCACACATGGATCCACCAGAGTCATTGCATGTGTGTTCTTTCCACAAACCACATGGATCAACCAATGTCATTGCGTGTGTGTTCTTTCCACAAACCACATGGATCAACCAAAGTCATTGCATGTGTGTTCTTTCCAAAAACCACACATGGATCCACCAGAGTAATTGCATGTTTGCTCATATCACAAACCACACATGGATAAACAAATGTCATTGCATGTGTGTTCTTTCCGCAAACCACATATGGATCAAAAAATGTCATTGCATGTGTGTTCTTTCCATGAACCAAATATGGATCCACCAGAGTCATTGCGTGTGTGTTCTTTTCACAAACCACATATGGATCCACTAGAGTCATTGCATGTGTGTTCATGTCACAAACCACACATGGATCCACCAATGTTATTGCATGTGTGTTCTTTCCATGAACCACATATGGATCCACCAAAGTAATTGCATGTGTGTTGTTTCCATGAACCACATATGGATCCACCAGAGTCATTGCATGTGTGTTCTTTTCACAAACCACATATGGATCCACCAGAGTCATTGCATGTGTCTTCTTTTCACAAACCACATATGGATCCACAATAATCATTGCATGTGTGTTCTTTTCACAAACCACATACGGATCCACTAGAGTTATTGCATGTCTGGTCTATTCCATGAACCATATATGGATCCACCATAGTAATTGCATGTGTGTTCTTTTCCACAAACCACATATGGATCAACAAATGTATTTGCATGTGTGTTCTTTTCACGACCCAGATATGGATCAACTAGAGACATTGATTGTGTGTTCTTTTCACAAACCACACTTGGATCAACCAGAGTCATTGCATGTGTGTTATTGTCACAAACCACACAAGGATCAACCAGAGTCATTGCATGTGTGTTCTTTCCATGAACCACATATGGATCAACTAGAGTCATTGCATGTGTGTTCTTTCCAAAAACCACACATGGATCCACCAGAGTAATTGCATGTGTGTTCATGTCACAAACCACACATGGATCCACCAATGTCATTGCATGTGTGTTCTTTCCATGAACCACATATGGATCAACAAATGGCATTGCATGCGTGTTCTTTCCACAAACCAAATATGGATCTACCAAGTCATTGCATGTGTGTTCTTTTCACAAACCACATACGGATCCACTAGAGTCATTGCATGTGTGTTCTTTCCATGAACCACATATGGATCAACAAATGGCATTGCATGCGTGTTCTTTCCACAAACCAAATATGGATCAACCAAAGTCATTGCATGTGTGTTCTTTTCACAAACCACATACGGATCCACTAGAGTCATTGCATGTGTGTTCTTTTCACAAAACACACATGGATCCACTAGTGTCATTGCATGTTTGTTCTTTCCACAAACCACATGGATCAACCAACGTCATTGCATGTGTGTTCTTTCCACAAACCACATGGATCAACCAGAGTCATTGCATGTGTGTTCTTTCCACAAACCACACATGGATCCACCAGTGTAATTGCATGTGTGTTCATGTCACAAAACACACATGGATTAATAAATGTCATTGCATGTGTGTTCTTTACACAAACCACATATGGATCAACAAATGTCATTGCATGTGTGTTCTTTCCGTGAACAAAATATGGATCCACAAGAGTCATTGCATGTGTGTTCTTTTCACAAACCACATATGGATCCACTAGAGTCATTGCATGTTTGTTCTTTCCACAAACCATATGGATCAACCAACATCATTGCATGTGTGTTCTTTGCACAAACCACATGGATCAACCAGAGTCATTGCATGTGTGTTCTTTCCACAAACCACACATGGATCCACCTGAGTAATTGCATGTGTGTTCATGTCACAAAACACACATGGATCAATAAATGTCATTGCATGTGTGTTCTTTACACAAACCACATATGGATCAACAAATGTCATTGCATGTGTGTTCTTTCCATGAACAAAATATGGATCCACAAGAGTCATTGCATGTGTGTTCTTTTCACAAACCACACATGGATCCACCAGAGTCATTGCATGTGTGTTCTTTCCACAAACCACATGGATCAACCAATGTCATTGCATGTGTGTTCTTTCCTCAAACCACATGGATCAACCAGAGTCATTGCATGTGTGTTCTTTCCACAAACCACACATGGATCCACTAGAGTAATTGCATGCGTGTTCATGTCACAAACCACACATGCATCAACAAATGTCATTGCATGTGTTTTCTTTCCACAAACCACATATGGATAAAAAAATGTCATTGCATGTGTGTTCTTTCCATGAACCAAATATGGATCCACCAGAGTCATTGCATGTGTGTTCTTTTCACAAACCACATATGGATCCACTAGAGTCATTGCATGTGTGTTCATGTCACAAACCACACATGGATCCACCAATGTTATTGCATGTGTGTTCTTTCCATGAACCACATATGGATCCACCAGAGTCATTACATGTGTGTTCTTTTCACAAACCACATATGGATCCACTATAGTCAGTGCATGTGTGTTCTTTTCACAAACCACATATCGATCCCCTAGAGTCATTGCATGTTTGTTCTTTTCCATGAACCATTTATGGATCCACCAGAGTAATTGCATGTGTGTTCTTTTCCATGAACCATTTATGGATCCACCAGAGTAATTGCATGTGTGTTCTTTTCCACAAACCATATATGGATCAACAAATGTCATTCCATGTGTGTTCTTTTCACAACCCATATATGGATCAACGTGAGACATTGCATGTGTGTTCTTTTCACAAACCACACAGGGATCAACGAGAGTCATTGCATGTGTGTTATTTTCACAAACCACACATGGATCAACCAGAGTCATTGCATGTGTGTTCTTTCCATGAACCACACATGGATCAACTAGAGTCATTGCATGTGTGTTCTTTCCACAAACCACACATGGATCCACCAGAGTAATTGCATGTGTGTTCATGTCATAAACCACACTTGGATCCACCAATGTGATTGCATGTGTGTTCTTTCACATAACCACATGTGGATCAACAAATATCATTGCATGTGTGTTCTTTCCACAAACCAGATATGGATCCACCAGAGTCATTGCATGTGTGTTCTTTCCACAAACCACATATGGATCCACTAGAGTCATTACATGTGTCTTCTTTTCACAAACCACACATGGATCCACCAGAGTCATTGCATGTATGTTCTTTCCACAAACCACATGGATCAACCAATGTCATTGCATGTGTGTTCTTTCCACAAACCACATGGATCAACCAGAGTCATTGCATGTGTGTTCTTTCCAAAAACCACACATGGATCCACCAGAGTAATTGCATGTGTGCTCATATCACAAACCACACATGGATAAACAAATGTCATTGCATGTGTGTTCTTTCCGCAAACCACATATGGATCAAAAAATGTCATTGCATGTGTGGTCTTTCCATGAACCAAATATGGATCCACCAGAGTCAATGCGTGTGTGTTCTTTTCACAAACCACATATGGATCCACTAGAGTCATTGCATGTGTGTTCATGTCACAACCCACACATGGATCCACCAATGTTATTGCATGTGTGTTCTTTCCATGAACCACATATGGATCCACCAAAGTAATTGCATGTGTGTTGTTTCCATGAACCACATATGGATCCACTAGAGTCATTGCATGTGTGTTCTTTTCACAAACCACATATGGATCCACCAGAGTCATTGCATGTGTCTTCTTTTCACAAACCACATATGGATCCACAATAGTCATTGCATGTGTGTTTTTTTCACAAACCACATATGGATCCACTAGCGACATTGCATGTGTGTTCATGTCACAAACCACACATGGATCCACCAATGTTATTGCATGTGTGTTCTTTCCATGAACCACATACGGATCCACCAGAGTAATTGTATATGTGTTCTTTCCAAAAACCACACAAGGATCCACCAGAGTAATTGCATGTGTGTTCATGTCACAAACCACACATGGATCCACCAATGTCATTGCATGTGTGTTCTTTCCATGAACCACATATGGATCAACAAATGTCATTGCATGTGTGTTCATGTCACAAACCACACGTGGATCAACTAGAGTCATTGCATGTGTGTTCTTTCCATGAACCACATATGGATCAACCAGAGTCATTGCATGCGTGTTCATGTCACAAACCACACATGCATCAACAAATGTCATTGCATGTGTGTTCTTTCCACAAACCACATATGGATAAAAAAATGTCATTGCATGTGTGTTCTTTCCATGAACCAAATATGGATCCACCAGAGTCATTGCATGTGTGTTCTTTTCACAAACCACATATGGATCCACTAGAGTCATTGCATGTGTGTTCATGTCACAAACCACACATGGATCCACCAATGTTATTGCATGTGTGTTCTTTCCATGAACCACATATGGATCCACCAGAGTCATTACATGTGTGTTCTTTTCACAAACCACATATGGATCCACTATAGTCAGTGCATGTGTGTTCTTTTCACAAACCACATATCGATCCCCTAGAGTCATTGCATGTTTGTTCTTTTCCATGAACCATTTATGGATCCACCAGAGTAATTGCATGTGTGTTCTTTTCCATGAACCATTTATGGATCCACCAGAGTAATTGCATGTGTGTTCTTTTCCACAAACCATATATGGATCAACAAATGTCATTCCATGTGTGTTCTTTTCACAACCCATATATGGATCAACGTGAGACATTGCATGTGTGTTCTTTTCACAAACCACACAGGGATCAACGGGAGTCATTGCATGTGTGTTATTTTCACAAACCACACATGGATCAACCAGAGTCATTGCATGTGTGTTCTTTCCATGAACCACACATGGATCAACTAGAGTCATTGCATGTGTGTTCTTTCCACAAACCACACATGGATCCACTAGAGTAATTGCATGTGTGTTCATGTCATAAACCACACTTGGATCCACCAATGTGATTGCATGTGTGTTCTTTCACATAACCACATGTGGATCAACAAATATCATTGCCTGTGTGTTCTTTCCACAAACCAGATATGGATCCACCAGAGTCATTGCATGTGTGTTCTTTCCACAAACCACATATGGATCCACTAGAGTCATTACATGTGTCTTCTTTTCACAAACCAAACATGGATCCACCAGAGTCATTGCATGTGTGTTCTTTCCACAAACCACATGGATCAACCAATGTCATTGCATGTGTGTTCTTTCCACAAACCACATGGATCAACTAGAGTCATTGCATGTGTGTTCTTTCCAAAAACCACACATGGATCCACCAGAGTAATTGCATGTGTGCTCATATCACAAACCACACATGGATAAACAAATGTCATTGCATGTGTGTTCTTTCCGCAAACCACATATGGATCAAAAAATGTCATTGCATGTGTGGTCTTTCCATGAACCAAATATGGATCCACCAGAGTCAATGCGTGTGTGTTCTTTTCACAAACCACATATGGATCCACTAGAGTCATTGCATGTGTGTTCATGTCACAACCCACACATGGATCCACCAATGTTATTGCATGTGTGTTCTTTCCATGAACCACATATGGATCCACCAAAGTAATTGCATGTGTGTTGTTTCCATGAACCACATATGGATCCACTAGAGTCATTGCATGTGTGTTCTTTTCACAAACCACATATGGATCCACCAGAGTCATTGCATGTGTCTTCTTTTCACAAACCACATATGGATCCACAATAGTCATTGCATGTGTGTTTTTTTCACAAACCACATATGGATCCACTAGCGACATTGCATGTGTGTTCATGTCACAAACCACACATGGATCCACCAATGTTATTGCATGTGTGTTCTTTCCATGAACCACATACGGATCCACCAGAGTAATTGTATATGTGTTCTTTCCAAAAACCACACAAGGATCCACCAGAGTAATTGCATGTGTGTTCATGTCACAAACCATACATGGATCCACCAATGTCATTGCATGTGTGTTCTTTCCATGAACCACATATGGATCAACAAATGGCATTGCATGCGTGTTCTTTCCACAAACCAAATATGGATCCACCAAAGTCATTGCATGTGTGTTCTTTTCACAAACCACATACGGATACACTAGAGTCATTGCATGTGTGTTCTTTTCACAAAACACACATGGATCCACTAGTGTCATTGCATGTTTGTTCTTTCCACAAACCACATGGATCAACCAACGTCATTGCATGTGTGTTCTTTCCACAAACCACATGGATCAACCAAAGTCATTGGATGTGTGTTCTTTCCACAAACCACACATGGATCCACCAGAGTAATTGCATGTGTGTTCATGTCACAAAACACACATGGATTAATAAATGTCATTGCATGTGTGTTCTTTACACAAACCACATATGGATCATCAAATGTCATTGGATGTTTGTTCTTTCCATGAACAAAATATGGATCCACAAGAGTCATTGCATGTGTGTTCTTTTCACAAACCACATATGGATCCACTAGAGTCATTGCATGTTTGTTCTTTCCACAAACCATATGGATCAACCAACGTCATTGCATGTGTGTTCTTTCCACAAACCACATGGATCAACCAGAGTCATTGCATGTGTGTTCTTTCCACAAACCACACATGGATCCACTAGAGTAATTGCATGTGTGTTCATGTCACAAACCACACATGCATCAACAAATGTCATTGCATGTGTGTTCTTTCCACAAACCACATATGGATAAAAAAATGTCATTGCATGTGTGTTCTTTCCATGAACCAAATATGGATCCACCAGAGTCATTGCATGTGTGTTCTTTTCACAAACCACATATGGATCCACTAGAGTCATTGCATGTGTGTTCATGTCACAAACCACACATTGATCCACCAATGTTATTGCATGTGTGTTCTTTCCATGAACCACATATGGATCCACCAGAGTCATTACATGTGTGTTCTTTTCACAAACCACATATGGATCCACTATAGTCAGTGCATGTGTGTTCTTTTCACAAACCACATATCGATCCACTAGAGTCATTGCATGTGTGTTCTTTTCCATGAACCATTTATGGATCCACCACAGTAATTGCATGTGTGTTCTTTTCCATGAACCATTTATGGATCCACCAGAGTAATTGCATGTGTGTTCTTTTCCACAAACCATATATGGATCAACAAATGTCATTGCATGTGTGGTGTTTTCACAACCAACATATGGATCAACGAGAGACATTGCATGTGTGTTCTTTTCACAAACCACACAGGGATCAACCGGAGTCATTGTATGTGTGTTATTTTCACAAACCACACATGGATCAACCAGATTCATTGCATGTGTGTTCTTTCCATGAACCACACATGGATCAACTAGAGTCATTGCATGTGTGTTCTTTCCACAAACCACACATAGATCCACCAGAGTAATTGCATGTGTGTTCATGTCATAAACCACACATGGATCCACCAATGTGATTGCATGTGTGTTCTTTCCATGAACCACATGTGGATCAACAAATGTCATTGCATGTGTGTTCTTTCCACATAACCAAATATGGATCCACCAGAGTCATTGCATGTGTGTTCTTTCCACAAACCACATATGGATCCACTAGAGTCATTACATGTGTGTTCTTTTCACAAACCACACATGGATCCACCAGAGTCATTGCATGTGTGTTTTTTCCACAAACCACATGGATCAACCAATGTCATTGCATGTGTGTTCTTTCCACAAACCACATGGATCAACCAGAGTCATTGCATGTGTGTTCTTTCCAAAAACCACACATGGATCCACCAGAGTAATTGCATGTGTGCTCATATCACAAACCACACATGGATAAACAAATGCCATTGCATGTGTGTTCTTTCCGCAAACCACATATGGATCAAAAAATGTCATTGCATGTGTGTTCTTTCCATGAACCAAATATGGATCCACCAGAGTCATTGCGTGTGTGTTCTTTTCACAAACCACATATGGATCCACTAGAGTCATTGCATGTGTGTTCATGTCACAAACCACACATGGATCCACCAATGTCATTGCATGTGTGTTCATGTCACAAACCACATATGGATCCACCAAAGTAATTGCATGTGTGTTCTTTCCATGAACCACATATGGATCCACCAGAGTCATTGCATGTGTGCTCTTTTCACAAACCACATATGGATCCACCAGAGTCATTGCATGTGTCTTCTTTTCACAAACCACATATGGATCCACAATAGTCATTGCATGTGTGTTCTTTTCACAAACCACATATGGATCCACTAGAGACATTGCATGTGTGTTCATGTCACAAACCACACATGGATCCACCAATGTTATTGCATGTGTGTTCTTTCCATGAACCACATATGGATCCACCAGAGTAATTGTATGTGTGTTCTTTCCATGAACCACATATGGATCCACCAGAGTCATTGCATGTGTGTTCTTTTCACAAACCACATATGGATCCACAAGAGTCATTGCATGTGTGTTCTTTTCACAAACCACACATGGATCCACCAATGTTATTGCATGTGTGTTCTTTCCATGAACCACATATGGATCCACCAAAGTAATTGCATGTGTGTTATTTCCATGAACCACATATGGATCCACAAGAGTCATTGCATGTGTGTTCTTTTCACAAACCACATATGGATCCACCAGAGTCATTGCATGTGTCTTCTTTTCACAAACCACATATGGATCCACAATAGTCTTTGCATGTGTGTTCTTTTCACAAACCACATATGGATCCACTAGAGTTATTGCATGTGTGGTCTATTCCATGAACCATATATGGATCCACCATAGTAATAGCATGTGTGTTCTTTTCCACAAACCACATATGGATCAACAAATGTCTTTGCATGTGTGTTCTTTTCACAACCCACATATGGATCAACTAGAGATATTGATTGTGTGTTCTTTTCACAAACCACACATGGATCAACCAGAGTCATTGCATGTGTGTTATTATCACAAACCACACATGGATCAACCAGAGTCATTACATGTGTGTTCTTTCCATGAACCACATATGGATTAACTAGAGTCATTGCATGTGTGTTCTTTCCACAAACCACACATGGATCCACGAGAGTAATTGCATGTGTGTTCATGTCACAAACCACACATGGATCCACCAATGTCATTGCATGTGTGTTCTTTCCATGAACCACATATGGATCAACAAACGTCATTGCATGTGTGTTCTTTCCACAAACCAAATATGGATCCACCAGAGTCATTGCATGTGTGTTATTTTCACAAACCACATATGGAACCACTAGAATCATTGCATGTGTGTTCTTTTCACAAACCACACATGGATCCACCAGAGTCATTGCATGTGTGTTCTTTCCATGAACCACATATGGATCAACTAGAGTCATTGCATGTGTGTTCTTTCCACAAACCACACATGGATCCACCAGAGTAATTGCATGTGTGTTCATGTCACAAACCACACATGGATCCACCAATGTCATTGCATGTGTGTTCTTTCCATGAACCACATATGGATCAACAAATGTCATTGCATGTGTGTTATTTTCACAAACCACATGGATCAACTAGAGTCATTGCATGTGTGTTCTTTCCAAAAACCACACATGGATCCACCAGAGTAATTGCATGTGTGCTCATATCACAAACCACACATGGATAAACAAATGTCATTGCATGTGTTCTTTCCGCAAACCACATATGGATCAAAAAATGTCATTGCATGTGTGTTCTTTCCATGAACCAAATATGGATCCACCAGAGTCATTGCGTGTGTGTTCTTTTCACAAACCACATATGGATCCACTAGAGTCATTGCATGTGTGTTCATCTCACAAACCACACATGGACCAACCAATGTTATTGCATGTGTGTTCTTTCCATGAACCACATATGGATCCACCAAAGTAATTGCATGTGTGTTCTTTCCATGAACCACATATGGATCCACCAGAGTCATTGCATGTGTGTTCTTTTCACAAACCACATATGGATCCACCAGATTCATTGCATGTGTCTTCTTTTCACAAACCACAAATGGATCCACAATAGTCATTGCATGTGTGTTCTTTTCACAAACCACATATGGATCCACTAGAGTTATTGCATGTGTGGTCTATTTCATGAACCATATATGGATCCACCATAGTAATTGCATGTGTGTTCTTTTCCACAAACCACATATGGATCAACAAATGTCTTTGCATGTGTGTTCTTTTCACAACCCACATATGGATCAACTAGAGACATATATTGTGTCTTCTTTTCATAAACCACACATGGATCAACCAGAGTCATTGCATGTGTGTTATTGTCACAAACCACACAAGGATCAACGAGAGTCATTGCATGTGTGTTCTTTCCATGAACCACATATGGATCAACTAGAATCATTGCATGTGTGTTCTTTCCAAAAACCACACATGGATCCACCAGTGTAATTGCATGTGTGTTCATGTCACAAACCACACATGGATCCACCAATGTCATTGCATGTGTGTTCTTTCCGTGAACCACATATGGATCAACAAATGGCATTGCATGCGTGTGCTTTCCACAAATCAAATATGGATCCACCAAAGTCATTGCATGTGTGTTCTTTTCACAAACCACATATGGATCCACTAGAGTCATTGCATGTGTGTTCTTTTCACAAAACACACATGGATCCACTAGAGTCATTGCATGTTTGTTCTTTCCACAAACCACATGGATCAACCAATGTCATTGCATGTGTGTTCTTTCCACAAACCACATGGATCAACCAGACTCATTGCATCTGTGTTCTTTCCAAAAACCACACATGGATCCACCAGAGTAATTGCATGTGTGTTCATGTCACAAACCACACATGGATCAACAAATGTCATTGAATGTGTGTTCTTTCCACAAACCACATATGGATCAACAAATGCCATTGCATGTGTGTTCTTTCCATGAACCAAATATGGATCCACCAGAGTCATTGCATGTGTGTTCTTTTCACAAACCACATATGGATCCACTAGAGTCATTGCCTGTGTGTTCATGTCACAAACCACACATGGATCCACCAATGTCATTGCATGTGTGTTCTTCCCATGAACCACATATGGATCCACTAGAGTCATTGCATGTGTGTTATTTTCACATATGGATCAACCAATGGCATTGCATGTGTGTTATTTTCACAAACCACACATGGATCAACCAATGTCATTGCATGTTTGTTCCTATCACAAACCACACATGGATCAACCAGTGTTCATTGCATGTGTGTTCTTTCCACAAACCACATATGTATCCATCAGAGTCATTGCTTGTGTGTTCTTTTCCACAAACCACATATGGAGCAACAAATGTCATTGCATGTGTGTTCTTTCCACAAACCACAGATGGATCCACTAGAGTCATTGCATGTGTGTTCTTTTCCATGAACCATTTATGGATTTACCAGAGTAATTGCATGTGTGTTCTTTTCCACAAACCATATATGGATCAACAAATGTCATTGCATGTGTGTTCTTTTCACAACCCACATATGGATCAACTAGAGACATTGCATGTGTGTTCTTTTCACAAACCACACATGGATCAACCGGAGTCATTGCATGTGTGTTCTTTCCATGAACCACACATGGATCAACTAGAGTCATTGCATGTGTGTTCTTTCCACAAACCACACATGGATCCACCAGAGTAATTGCATGTGTGTTCATGTCATAAACCACACATGGATCCACCAATGTGATTGCATGTGTGTTCTTTCCATGAACCACATGTGGATCAACAAATGTCATTGCATGTGTGTTCTTTCCACAAACCAAATATGGATCCACCAGAGTCATTGCATGTGTGTTCTTTCCACAAACCACATATGGATCCGCTAGAGTCATTACATGTGTGTTCTTTTCACAAACCACACATGGATCCACTAGAGTCATTGCATGTGTGTTCTTTCCACAAACCACATGGATCAACCAATGTCATTGCATGTGTGTTCTTTCCACAAACCACATGGATCAACTAGAGTCATTGCATGTGTGTTCTTTCCAAAAACCACACATGGATCCACCAGAGTAATTGCATGTGTGCTCATATCACAAACCACACATGGATAAACAAATGTCATTGCATGTGTTCTTTCCGCAAACCACATATGGATCAAAAAATGTCATTGCATGTGTGTTCTTTCCATGAACCAAATATGGATCCACCAGAGTCATTGCGTGTGTGTTCTTTTCACAAACCACATATGGATCCACTAGAGTCATTGCATGTGTGTTCATCTCACAAACCACACATGGATCAACCAATGTTATTGCATGTGTGTTCTTTCCATGAACCACATATGGATCCACCAAAGTAATTGCATGTGTGTTCTTTCCATGAACCACATATGGATCCACCAGAGTCATTGCATGTGTGTTCTTTTCACAAACCACATATGGATCCACCAGGTTCATTGCATGTGTCTTCTTTTCACAAACCACAAATGGATCCACAATAGTCATTGCATGTGTGTTCTTTTCACAAACCACATATGGATCCACTAGAGTTATTGCATGTGTGGTCTATTTCATGAACCATATATGGATCCACCATAGTAATTGCATGTGTGTTCTTTTCCACAAACCACATATGGATCAACAAATGTCTTTGCATGTGTGTTCTTTTCACAACCCACATATGGATCAACTAGATACATATATTGTGTCTTCTTTTCATAAACCACACATGGATCAACCAGAGTCATTGCATGTGTGTTATTGTCACAAACCACACAAGGATCAACGAGAGTCATTGCATGTGTGTTCTTTCCATGAACCACATATGGATCAACTAGAATCATTGCATGTGTGTTCTTTCCAAAAACCACACATGGATCCACCAGTGTAATTGCATGTGTGTTCATGTCACAAACCACACATGGATCCACCAATGTCATTGCATGTGTGTTCTTTCCATGAACCACATATGGATCAACAAATGGCATTGCATGCGTGTGCTTTCCACAAATCAAATATGGATCCACCAAAGTCATTGCATGTGTGTTCTTTTCACAAACCACATATGGATCCACTAGAGTCATTGCATGTGTGTTCTTTTCACAAAACACACATGGATCCACTAGAGTCATTGCATGTTTGTTCTTTCCACAAACCACATGGATCAACCAATGTCATTGCATGTGTGTTCTTTCCACAAACCACATGGATCAACCAGACTCATTGCATCTGTGTTCTTTCCAAAAACCACACATGGATCCACCAGAGTAATTGCATGTGTGTTCATGTCACAAACCACACATGGATCAACAAATGTCATTGAATGTGTGTTCTTTCCACAAACCACATATGAATCAACAAATGCCATTGCATGTGTGTTCTTTCCATGAACCAAATATGGATCCACCAGAGTCATTGCATGTGTGTTCTTTTCACAAACCACAAATGGATCCACTAGAGTCATTGCATGTGTGTTCATGTCACAAACCACACATGGATCCACCAATGTCATTGCATGTGTGTTCTTTCCATGAACCACATATGGATCCACTAGAGTCATTGCATGTGTGTTATTTTCACATATGGATCAACCAATGGCATTGCATGTGTGTTATTTTCACCAACCACACATGGATCAACCAATGTCATTGCATGTCTGTTCCTATCACATACCACACATGGAGCAACCAGTGTTCATTGTATGTGTGTTCTTTCCACAAACCACATATGTATCCACCAGAGTCATTTCTTGTGTGTTCTTTTCCACAAACCACATATGGATCAACAAATGTCATTGCATGTGTGTTCTTTCCACAAACCACAGATGGATCCACTAGACTCATTCATGTGTGTTCTTTTCCATGAACCATTTATGGATCCACCAGAGTAATTGCATGTGTGTTCTTTTCCACAAACCATATATGGATCAACAAATGTCATTGCATGTGTGTTCTTTTCACAACCCACATATGGATCAACGAGAGACATTGCATGTGTGTTCTTTTCACAAACCACACATGGATCAACCAGAGTCATTGCATGTGTGTTATTTTCACAAACCACACATGGATCAACCAGAGTCATTGCATGTGTGTTCTTTCCATGAACCACACATGGATCAACTAGAGTCATTGCATGTGTGTTCTTTCCACAAACCACACATGGATCCACCAGAGTAATTGCATGTGTGTTCATGTCATAAACCACACATGGATCCACCAATGTGATTGCATGTGTGTTCTTTCCATGAACCACATGTGGATCAACAAATATCATTGCATGTGTGTTCTTTCCACAAACCAAATATGGATCCACCAGAGTCATTGCATGTGTGTTCTTTCCACAAACCACATATGGATCCACTAGAGTCATTACATGTGTGTTCTTTTCACAAACTACACATGGATCCACTAGAGTCATTGCATGTGTGTTCTTTCCACAAACCACATGGATCAACCAATGTCATTGCGTGTGTGTTCTTTCCACAAACCACATGGATCAACCAGAGTCATTGCATGTGTGTTCTTTCCAAAAACCACACATGGATCCACCAGAGTAATTGCATGTGTGCTCATATCAAAAACCACACATGGATAAACATATGTCATTGCATGTGTGTTCTTTCCGCAAACCACATATGGATCAAAAAATGTCATTGCATGTGTGTTCTTTCCATGAACCAAATATGGATCCACCAGAGTCATTGCGTGTGTGTTCTTTTCACAAACCACATATGGATCCACTAGAGTCATTGCATGTGTGTTGATGTCACAAACCACACATGGATCCACCAATGTTATTGCATGTGTGTTCTTTCCATGAACCACATATGGATCCACCAAAGTAATTGCATGTGTGTTATTTCCATGAACTACATATGGATCCACCAGAGTCATTGCATGTGTGTTCTTTTCACAAACGACATATGGATCCACCAGAGTCATTGCATGTGTCTTCTTTTCACAAACCACATATGGATCCACAATAGTCATTGCATGTGTGTTCTTTTCACAAACCACATATGGATCCACTAGAGTTATTGCATGTGTGGTCTATTCCATGAACCATATATGGATCCACCATAGTAATTGCATGTGTGTTCTTTTTGACAAACCACATATGGATGAAAAAATGTCTTTGCATGTGTGTTCTTTTCACAACCCACATATGGATCAACTAGAGACATTGATTGTGTGTTCTTTTCACAAACCACACATGGATCAACCAGAGTCATTGCATGTGTGTTATTGTCACAAACCACACAAGGATCAACCAGAGTCATTGCATGTGTGTTCTTTCCATGAACCACATATGGATCAACTAGAGTCATTGCATGTGTTTTCTTTCCAAAAACCACACATGGATCCACCAGAGTAATTGCATGTGTGTTCATGTCACAAACCACACATGGATCCACCAATGTCATTGCATGTGTGTTCTTTCCATGAACCACATATGGATCAACAAATGGCATTGCATGCGTGTTCTTTCCACAAACCAAATATGGATCCACCAAGTCATTGCATGTGTGTTCTTTTCACAAACCACATACGGATCCACTAGAGTCATTGCATGGGTGTTCTTTTCACAAAACACACATGGATCCACTAGAGTAATTACATGTTTGTTCTTTCCACAAACCACATGGATCAACCAACGTCATTGCATGTGTGTTCTTTCCACAAAACACATGGATCAACCAGAGTCATTGCATGTGTGTTCTTTCCACAAACCACACATGGATCCACAGGAGTAATTGCATGTGTGTTCATGTCACAAAACACACATCGATCAATAAATGTCATTGCATGTGTGTTCTTTACACAAACCACATATGGATCAACAAATGTCATTGCATGTGTGTTCTTTCCATGAACAACATATGGATCCACAAGAGTCATTGCATGTGTGTTCTTTTCACAAACCAAATATGGATCCACTAGAGTCATTGCATGTGTGTTCTTTTCACAAACCACACATGGATCCACCAGAGTCATTGGATGTGTGTTCTTTCGATGAACCACATATGGATCAACTAGAGTCATTGCATGTGTGTTCTTTCCACAAACCACACATGGATCCACCAGAGTAATTGCATGTGTGTTCATGTCACAAACCACACATGGATCCACCAATGTCATTGCATGTGTGTTCTTTCCATGAACCACATATGGATCAAGAAATGTCATTGCATGTGTGTTATTTCCACAAACCAAATATGGATCCACCAGAGTCATTGCATGTGTGTTCTTTCCATGAACAAAATATGGATCCACTAGAGTCATTGCATGTGTGTTATTTTCACAAACCACACATGGATCCACTAGAGTCATTGCATGTGTGTTCTTTCCACAAACCACATGGATCAACCAATGTCATTGCATGTGTGTTCTTTCCAGAAACCACATGGATCAACCAGAGTCATTGCATGTGTGTTGTTTCCACAAACCACACATGGATCCACTAGAGTAATTGCATGTGTGTTCATGTCACAAACCACACATGGATCAACAAATGTCATTGAATGTGTGTTCTTTCCACAAACCACATATGGATCAACAAATGCCATTGCATGTGTGTTCTTTCCATGAACCAAATATGGATCCACCAGAGTCATTGCATGTGTGTTCTTTTCACAAACCACATATGGATCCACTAGAGTCATTGCATGTGTGTTCATGTCACAAACCACACATGGATCCACCAATGTCATTGCATGTGTGTTCTTTCCATGAACCACATATGGATCCACCAATGTCATTGCTTGTGTGTTCTTTTCACAAACCACATATGGATCCACTAGAGTCATTGCATGTGTGTTATTTCCACAAACCACATATGTAACCACTAGAGTCACTGCATGTGTGTTATTTTCACATATGGATCAACCAATGGCATTGCATCTGTGTTATTTTCACAAACCACACATGGATCAACCAATGTCATTGCATGTCTGTTCCTATCACAAACCACACATGGATCAACCAGTGTTCATTGCATGTGTGTTCTTTCCACAAACCACATATGTATCCACCAGAGTCATTGCTTGTGTGTTCTTTTCCACAAACCACATATGGATCAACAAATGTCATTGCATGTTTGTTCTTTCCACAAACCACAGATGGATCAACCAATGTCATTGCATGTCTGTTCCTATCACAAACCACACATGGATCAACCATGTACATTGCATGTGTGTTCTTTCCACAAACCACATATGTATCCACTAGAGTAATTGTATGTGTGTTCTTTTGACAAACCACATATGGATCAACCAGAGTCATTGCATGTGTGTTCTTTTCACAAACCACACATGGATCAACCAGAGTCATTCAATGTGTTTTCTTTCCATGAACCATATATGGATCAACAAATGTGATTGCATGTGTGTTCTTTCCACAAACCAAATATGGATCCACCAGAGTCATTCCATGTGTGTTGTTTTCACAAACCACATACGGATCCTCTTGAGTCATTGCATGTGTGTTCTTTTCACAAACCACACATGGATCCACCAGAGTCATTGCATGTGTGTTCTTTCCACAAACCACATGGATCAACCAATGTCATTGCATTTGTGTTCTTTCCACAAACCACATGAATCAACCAGAGTCATTGGATGTGTGTTCTTTCCACAAACAACACATGGATCCACTAGAGTAATTGCATGTGTGTTCACGTCACAAACCACACATGGATCAACAAATGTCATTGCATGTGTGTTCTTTCCACAAACCACATACGGATCAACAAATGTCATTGCATGTGTGTTCTGTCTATGAACCAAATATAGACCCACAAGAGTCATTACATGTGTGTTATTTTCACAAACCACATATGGATCCACCAATGTCATTACATGTGTGTTCTTTCCATGAACAACATATGGATCCACCAGAGTCATTCCATGTGTGTTCTTTTCACATTTGGATCAACCAATGGCATTGCATGTGTGTTATTTTCACAAACCACACATGGATCAACCAATGTCATTGCATGTGTGTTCTTTTCCACAAACCACACATGGATCAACCAATGGCATCGCATGTGTGTTCTTTCTACAAACTACACATGGATCAACCAATGTCATTGCATGTGTGTTCCTGTCACGAACCACATATGGATCCACCAGTGTTCATTGCATTTGTGTTCTTTCCACAAACCACATATATATCCACTAGAGTAATTGCATGTGTGTTCTTTTCACAAACCACATATGGATCAACCAGAGTCATTGCATGTGTGTTGTTTTCACAAACCAGACATGGATCAACCAAAGTCATTGCATGTGTATTCTTTTCACAAACCACACATGGATTAACCAGGGTCATTGCATGTGTGTTCTTTCCATGAACCACATATGGATCAACTAGAGTTATTGCATGTGTGTTCTTTCCACAAACCACACATGGATCCACCATAGTAATTGCATGTGTGTTCATGTCACAAACCACACATGGATCCACCAATGTCATTATGTGTGTTCTTTCCATGAACCACATATGGATCCACAAGTGTTCATTGCATGTGTGTTCTTTCCACAAACCACATATGTATCCACTAGAGTAATTGCATGTGTGTTATTTTCACAATCCACACATGGATCAACCAGAGTCATTGCATGTGTGTTCGTTCCACAAACCACACATGGATCCACCAGAGTAATTGCATGTGTGCTCATGTCACAAACCATACATGGACCCACCAATTTCATTGCATGTGTGTTCTTTCCATGAACAAGTATCCACTAGTGTTCATTGCATGTGTGTTTTTTCCACACACCACATATGTATCCACTAGATTCATTGCATGTGTGTTCTTTTCACAAACCACATATGGATTAACTAGAGTCATTGCATGTGTGTTCTTTTCACAAACCACATATGGATCCACAATAGTCATTGATGTGTGTTCTTTTCACAAACCACATATGGATCCACTAGAGTTATTGCATGTGTGGTCTATTCCATGAACCATATATGGATCCACCATAGTAATTGCATGTGTGTTCTTTTCCACAAACCACATATGGATCAACAAATGTCTTTGCATGTGTGTTCTTTTCACAACCCACATATGGATCAACTCGAGATATTGATTGTGTGTTCTTTTCACAAACCACACATGGATCAACCAGAGTCATTGCATCTGTGTTATTATCACAAACCACACATGGATCAACCAGAGTCATTGCATGTGTATTCTTTCCATGAACCACATATGGATTAACTAGAGTCATTGCATGTGTGTTCTTTCCACAAACCACACATGGATCCACGAGAGTAATTGCATGTGTGTTCGTGTCACAAACCACACATGGATCCACCAATGTCATTGCATGTGTGTTATTTCCATGAACCACATATGGATCAACAAACGTCATTGCATGTGTGTTCTTTCCACAAACCAAATATGGATCCACCAGAGTCATTGCATGTGTGTTATTTTCACAAACCACATATGGAACCACTAGAATCATTGCATGTGTGTTCTTTTCACAAACCACACATGGATCCACCAGAGTCATTGCATGTGTGTTCTTTCCATGAACCACATATGGATCAACTAGACTCATTGCATGTGTGTTCTTTCCACAAACCACACATGGATCCACCAGAGTAATTGCATGTGTGTTCATGTCACAAACCACACATGGATCCACCAATGTCATTGCATGTGTGTTCTTTCCATGAACCACATATGGATAAACAAATGTCATTGCATGTGTGTTCTTTCCACAAACCAAATATGGATCCACCAGAGTCACTGCATGTGTGTTCTTTTCAGAAACCACATATGGATCCACGAGAGTCATTGCATGTGTGTTATTTTCACAAACCAAACATGGATCCACTTGAGTCATTGCATGTGTGATCTTTCCACAAACCACATGGATCAACCAATGTCATTGCATGTGTGTTCTTTCCACAAACCACATGGATCAACCAGAGTCATTGCATCTGTTTTGTTTTCAAAAACCACACATGGATCCACCAGAGTAATTGCATGTGTGTTCATGTCACAAACCACACATGGATCAACAAATGTCATTGAATGTGTGTTCTTTCCACAAACCACATATGGATCAACAAATGCCATTGCATGTGTGTTCTTTCCATGAACCAAATATGGATCCACCAGAGTCATTGCATGTGTGTTCTTTTCACAAACCACATATGGATCCACTAGAGTCATTGCCTGTGTGTTCATGTCACAAACCACACATGGATCCACCAATGTCATTGCATGTGTGTTCTTCCCATGAACCACATATGGATCCACTAGAGTCATTGCATGTGTGTTATTTTCACATATGGATCAACCAATGGCATTGCATGTGTGTTATTTTCACAAACCACACATGGATCAACCAATGTCATTGCATGTCTGTTCCTATCACAAACCACACATGGATCAACCAGTGTTCATTGCATGTGTGTTCTTTCCACAAACCACATATGTATCCATCAGAGTCATTGCTTGTGTGTTCTTTTCCACAAACCACATATGGAGCAACAAATGTCATTGCATGTGTGTTCTTTCCACAAACCACAGATGGATCCACTAGAGTCATTGCATGTGTGTTCTTTTCCATGAACCATTTATGGATTTACCAGAGTAATTGCATGTGTGTTCTTTTCCACAAACCATATATGGATCAACAAATGTCATTGCATGTGTGTTCTTTTCACAACCCACATATGGATCAACTAGAGACATTGCATGTGTGTTCTTTTCACAAACCACACATGGATCAACCGGAGTCATTGCATGTGTGTTCTTTCCATGAACCACACATGGATCAACTAGAGTCATTGCATGTGTGTTCTTTCCACAAACCACACATGGATCCACCAGAGTAATTGCATGTGTGTTCATGTCATAAACCACACATGGATCCACCAATGTGATTGCATGTGTGTTCTTTCCATGAACCACATGTGGATCAACAAATGTCATTGCATGTGTGTTCTTTCCACAAACCAAATATGGATCCACCAGAGTCATTGCATGTGTGTTCTTTCCACAAACCACATATGGATCCGCTAGAGTCATTACATGTGTGTTCTTTTCACAAACCACACATGGATCCACTAGAGTCATTGCATGTGTGTTCTTTCCACAAACCACATGGATCAACCAATGTCATTGCATGTGTGTTCTTTCCACAAACCACATGGATCAACTAGAGTCATTGCATGTGTGTTCTTTCCAAAAACCACACATGGATCCACCAGAGTAATTGCATGTGGGCTCATATCACAAACCACACATGGATAAACAAATGTCATTGCATGTGTTCTTTCCGCAAACCACATATGGATCAAAAAATGTCATTGCATGTGTGTTCTTTCCATGAACCAAATATGGATCCACCAGAGTCATTGCGTGTGTGTTCTTTTCACAAACCACATATGGATCCACTAGAGTCATTGCATGTGTGTTCATCTCACAAACCACACATGGATCAACCAATGTTATTGCATGTGTGTTCTTTCCATGAACCACATATGGATCCACCAAAGTAATTGCATGTGTGTTCTTTCCATGAACCACATATGGATCCACCAGAGTCATTGCATGTGTGTTCTTTTCACAAACCACATATGGATCCACCAGATTCATTGCATGTGTCTTCTTTTCACAAACCACAAATGGATCCACAATAGTCATTGCATGTGTGTTCTTTTCACAAACTACATATGGATCCACTAGAGTTATTGCATGTGTGGTCTATTTCATGAACCATATATGGATCCACCATAGTAATTGCATGTGTGTTCTTTTCCACAAACCACATATGGATCAACAAATGTCTTTGCATGTGTGTTCTTTTCACAACCCACATATGGATCAACTAGAGACATATATTGTGTCTTCTTTTCATATACCACACATGGATCAACCAGAGTCATTGCATGTGTGTTATTGTCACAAACCACACAAGGATCAATGAGAGTCATTGCATGTGTGTTCTTTCCATGAACCACATATGGATCAACTAGAATCATTGCATGTGTGTTCTTTCCAAAAACCACACATGGATCCACCAGTGTAATTGCATGTGTGTTCATGTCACAAACCACACATGGATCCACCAATGTCATTGCATGTGTGTTCTTTCCATGAACCACATATGGATCAACAAATGGCATTTCATGCGTGTGCTTTCCACAAATCAAATATGGATCCACCAAAGTCATTGCATGTGTGTTCTTTTCACAAACCACATATGGATCCACTAGAGTCATTGCATGTGTGTTCTTTTCACAAAACACACATGGATCCACTAGAGTCATTGCATGTTTGTTCTTTCCACAAACCACATGGATCAACCAATGTCATTGCATGTGTGTTCTTTCCACAAACCACATGGATCAACCAGACTCATTGCATCTGTGTTCTTTCCAAAAACCACACATGGATCCACCAGAGTAATTGCATGTGTGTTCATGTCACAAACCACACATGGATCAACAAATGTCATTGAATGTGTGTTCTTTCCACAAACCACATATGGATCAACAAATGCCATTGCATGTGTGTTCTTTCCATGAACCAAATATGGATCCACCAGAGTCATTGCATGTGTGTTCTTTTCACAAACCACAAATGGATCCATTAGAGTCATTGCATGTGTGTTCATGTCACAAACCACACATGGATCTACCAATGTCATTGCATGTGTGTTCTTTCCATGAACCACATATGGATCCACTAGAGTCATTGCATGTGTGTTATTTTCACATATGGATCAACCAATGGCATTGCATGTGTGTTATTTTCACCAACCACACATGGATCAACCAATGTCAAAGCATGTCTGTTCCTATCACATACCACACATGGAGCAACCAGTGTTCATTGTATGTGTGTTCTTTCCACAAACCACATATGTATCCACCAGAGTCATTTCTTGTGTGTTCTTTTCCACAAACCACATATGGATCAACAAATGTCATTGCATGTGTGTTCTTTCCACAAACCACAGATGGATCCACTAGAGTCATTCATGTGTGTTCTTTTCCATGAACCATTTATGGATCCACCAGAGTAATTGCATGTGTGTTCTTTTCCACAAACCATATATGGATCAACAAATGTCATTGCATGTGTGTTCTTTTCACAACCCACATATGGATCAACGAGAGACATTGCATGTGTGTTCTTTTCACAAACCACACATGGATCAACCAGAGTCATTGCATGTGTGTTATTTTCACAAACCACACATGGATCAACCAGAGTCATTGCATGTGTGTTCTTTCCATGAACCACACATGGATCAACTAGAGTCATTGCATGTGTGTTCTTTCCACAAACCACACATGGATCCACCAGAGTAATTGCATGTGTGTTCATGTCATAAACCACACATGGATCCACCAATGTGATTGCATGTGTGTTCTTTCCATGAACCACATGTGGATCAACAAATATCATTGCATGTGTGTTCTTTCCACAAACCAAATATGGATCCACCAGAGTCATTGCATGTGTGTTCTTTCCACAAACCACATATGGATCCACTAGAGTCATTACATGTGTGTTCTTTTCACAAACTACACATGGATCCACTAGAGTCATTGCATGTGTGTTCTTTCCACAAACCACATGGATCAACCAATGTCATTGCGTGTGTGTTCTTTCCACACACCACATGGATCAACCAGAGTCATTGCATGTGTGTTCTTTCCAAAAACCACACATGGATCCACCAGAGTAATTGCATGTGTGCTCATATCAAAAACCACACATGGATAAACATATGTCATTGCATGTGTGTTCTTTCCGCAAACCACATATGGATCAAAAAATGTCATTGCATGTGTGTTCTTTCCATCAACCAAATATGGATCCACCAGAGTCATTGCGTGTGTGTTCTTTTCACAAACCACATATGGATCCACTAGAGTCATTGCATGTGTGTTGATGTCACAAACCACACATGGATCCACCAATGTTATTGCATGTGTGTTCTTTCCATGAACCACATATGGATCCACCAAAGTAATTGCATGTGTGTTATTTCCATGAACTACATATGGATCCACCAGAGTCATTGCATGTGTGTTCTTTTCACAAACGACATATGGATCCACCAGAGTCATTGCATGTGTCTTCTTTTCACAAACCACATATGGATCCACAATAGTCATTGCATGTGTGTTCTTTTCACAAACCACATATGGATCCACTAGAGTTATTGCATGTGTGGTCTATTCCATGAACCATATATGGATCCACCATAGTAATTGCATGTGTGTTCTTTTTGACAAACCACATATGGATGAAAAAATGTCTTTGCATGTGTGTTCTTTTCACAACCCACATATGGATCAACTAGAGACATTGATTGTGTGTTCTTTTCACAAACCACACATGGATCAACCAGAGTCATTGCATGTGTGTTATTGTCACAAACCACACAAGGATCAACCAGAGTCATTGCATGTGTGTTCTTTCCATGAACCACATATGGATCAACTAGAGTCATTGCATGTGTTTTCTTTCCAAAAACCACACGTGGATCCACCAGAGTAATTGCATGTGTGTTCATGTCACAAACCACACATGGATCCACCAATGTCATTGCATGTGTGTTCTTTCCATGAACCACATATGGATCAACAAATGGCATTGCATGCGTGTTCTTTCCACAAACCAAATATGGATCCACCAAGTCATTGCATGTGTGTTCTTTTCACAAACCACATACGGATCCACTAGAGTCATTGCATGTGTGTTCTTTTCACAAAACACACATGGATCCACTAGAGTCATTACATGTTTGTTCTTTCCACAAACCACATGGATCAACCAACGTCATTGCATGTGGGTTCTTTCCACAAAACACATGGATCAACCAGAGTCATTGCATGTGTGTTCTTTCCACAAACCACACATGGATCCACAGGAGTAATTGCATGTGTGTTCATGTCACAAAACACACATCGATCAATAAATGTCATTGCATGTGTGTTCTTTACACAAACCACATATGGATCAACAAATGTCATTGCATGTGTGTTCTTTCCATGAACAACATATGGATCCACAAGAGTCATTGCATGTGTGTTCTTTTCACAAACCAAATATGGATCCACTAGAGTCATTGCATGTGTGTTCTTTTCACAAACCACACATGGATCCACCAGAGTCATTGGATGTGTGTTCTTTCGATGAACCACATATGGATCAACTAGAGTCATTGCATGTGTGTTCTTTCCACAAACCACACATGGATCCACCAGAGTAATTGCATGTGTGTTCATGTCACAAACCACACATGGATCCACCAATGTCATTGCATGTGTGTTCTTTCCATGAACCACATATGGATCAAGAAATGTCATTGCATGTGTGTTATTTCCACAAACCAAATATGGATCCACCAGAGTCATTGCATGTGTGTTCTTTCCATGAACAAAATATGGATCCACTAGAGTCATTGCATGTGTGTTATTTTCACAAACCACACATGGATCCACTAGAGTCATTGCATGTGTGTTCTTTCCACAAACCACATGGATCAACCAATGTCATTGCATGTGTGTTCTTTCCAGAAACCACATGGATCAACCAGAGTCATTGCATGTGTGTTGTTTCCACAAACCACACATGGATCCACTAGAGTAATTGCATGTGTGTTCATGTCACAAACCACACATGGATCAACAAATGTCATTGAATGTGTGTTCTTTCCACAAACCACATATGGATCAACAAATGCCATTGCATGTGTGTTCTTTCCATGAACCAAATATGGATCCACCAGAGTCATTGCATGTGTGTTCTTTTCACAAACCACATATGGATCCACTAGAGTCATTGCATGTGTGTTCATGTCACAAACCACACATGGATCCACCAATGTCATTGCATGTGTGTTCTTTCCATGAACCACATATGGATCCACCAATGTCATTGCTTGTGTGTTCTTTTCACAAACCACATATGGATCCACTAGAGTCATTGCATGTGTGTTATTTCCACAAACCACATATGTAACCACTAGAGTCACTGCATGTGTGTTATTTTCACATATGGATCAACCAATGGCATTGCATCTGTGTTATTTTCACAAACCACACATGGATCAACCAATGTCATTGCATGTCTGTTCCTATCACAAACCACACATGGATCAACCAGTGTTCATTGCATGTGTGTTCTTTCCACAAACCACATATGTATCCACCAGAGTCATTGCTTGTGTGTTCTTTTCCACAAACCACATATGGATCAACAAATGTCATTGCATGTTTGTTCTTTCCACAAACCACAGATGGATCAACCAATGTCATTGCATGTCTGTTCCTATCACAAACCACACATGGATCAACCATGTACATTGCATGTGTGTTCTTTCCACAAACCACATATGTATCCACTAGAGTAATTGTATGTGTGTTCTTTTGACAAACCACATATGGATCAACCAGAGTCATTGCATGTGTGTTATTTTCACAAACCACACATGGATCAACCAGAGTCATTCAATGTGTTTTCTTTCCATGAACCATATATGGATCAACAAATGTGATTGCATGTGTGTTCTTTCCACAAACCAAATATGGATCCACCAGAGTCATTCCATGTGTGTTGTTTTCACAAACCACATACGGATCCTCTTGAGTCATTGCATGTGTGTTCTTTTCACAAACCACACATGGATCCACCAGAGTCATTGCATGTGTGTTCTTTCCACAAACCACATGGATCAACCAATGTCATTGCATTTGTGTTCTTTCCACAAACCACATGAATCAACCAGAGTCATTGGATGTGTGTTCTTTCCACAAACAACACATGGATCCACTAGAGTAATTGCATGTGTGTTCACGTCACAAACCACACATGGATCAACAAATGTCATTGCATGTGTGTTCTTTCCACAAACCACATACGGATCAACAAATGTCATTGCATGTGTGTTCTTTCTATGAACCAAATATAGACCCACAAGAGTCATTACATGTGTGTTATTTTCACAAACCACATATGGATCCACCAATGTCATTACATGTGTGTTCTTTCCATGAACAACATATGGATCCACCAGAGTCATTCCATGTGTGTTCTTTTCACATTTGGATCAACCAATAGCATTGCATGTGTGTTATTTTCACAAACCACACATGGATCAACCAATGTCATTGCATGTGTGTTCTTTTCCACAAACCACACATGGATCAACCAATGGCATCGCATGTGTGTTCTTTCTACAAACTACACATGGATCAACCAATGTCATTGCATGTGTGTTCCTGTCACGAACCACATATGGATCCACCAGTGTTCATTGCATTTGTGTTCTTTCCACAAACCACATATATATCCACTAGAGTAATTGTATGTGTGTTCTTTTCACAAACCACATATGGATCAACCAGAGTCATTGCATGTGTGTTGTTTTCACAAACCAGACATGGATCAACCAAAGTCATTGCATGTGTATTCTTTTCACAAACCACACATGGATTAACCAGGGTCATTGCATGTGTGTTCTTTCCATGAACCACATATGGATCAACTAGAGTTATTGCATGTGTGTTCTTTCCACAAACCACACATGGATCCACCATAGTAATTGCATGTGTGTTCATGTCACAAACCACACATGGATCCACCAATGTCATTATGTGTGTTCTTTCCATGAACCACATATGGATCCACAAGTGTTCATTGCATGTGTGTTCTTTCCACAAACCACATATGTATCCACTAGAGTAATTGCATGTGTGTTATTTTCACAATCCACACATGGATCAACCAGAGTCATTGCATGTGTGTTCGTTCCACAAACCACACATGGATCCACCAGAGTAATTGCATGTGTGCTCATGTCACAAACCATACATGGACCCACCAATTTCATTGCATGTGTGTTCTTTCCATGAACAAGTATCCACTAGTGTTCATTGCATGTGTGTTTTTTCCACACACCACATATGTATCCACTAGATTCATTGCATGTGTGTTCTTTTCACAAACCACATATGGATTAACTAGAGTCATTGCATGTGTGTTCTTTTCACAAACCACATATGGATCCACAATAGTCATTGATGTGTGTTCTTTTCACAAACCACATATGGATCCACTAGAGTTATTGCATGTGTGGTCTATTCCATGAACCATATATGGATCCACCATAGTAATTGCATGTGTGTTCTTTTCCACAAACCACATATGGATCAACAAATGTCTTTGCATGTGTGTTCTTTTCACAACCCACATATGGATCAACTCGAGATATTGATTGTGTGTTCTTTTCACAAACCACACATGGATCAACCAGAGTCATTGCATCTGTGTTATTATCACAAACCACACATGGATCAACCAGAGTCATTGCATGTGTATTCTTTCCATGAACCACATATGGATTAACTAGAGTCATTGCATGTGTGTTCTTTCCACAAACCACACATGGATCCACGAGAGTAATTGCATGTGTGTTCGTGTCACAAACCACACATGGATCCACCAATGTCATTGCATGTGTGTTATTTCCATGAACCACATATGGATCAACAAACGTCATTGCATGTGTGTTCTTTCCACAAACCAAATATGGATCCACCAGAGTCATTGCATGTGTGTTATTTTCACAAACCACATATGGAACCACTAGAATCATTGCATGTGTGTTCTTTTCACAAACCACACATGGATCCACCAGAGTCATTGCATGTGTGTTCTTTCCATGAACCACATATGGATCAACTAGACTCATTGCATGTGTGTTCTTTCCACAAACCACACATGGATCCACCAGAGTAATTGCATGTGTGTTCATGTCACAAACCACACATGGATCCACCAATGTCATTGCATGTGTGTTCTTTCCATGAACCACATATGGATAAACAAATGTCATTGCATGTGTGTTCTTTCCACAAACCAAATATGGATCCACCAGAGTCACTGCATGTGTGTTCTTTTCAGAAACCACATATGGATCCACGAGAGTCATTGCATGTGTGTTATTTTCACAAACCAAACATGGATCCACTTGAGTCATTGCATGTGTGATCTTTCCACAAACCACATGGATCAACCAATGTCATTGCATGTGTGTTCTTTCCACAAACCACATGGATCAACCAGAGTCATTGCATCTGTTTTGTTTTCAAAAACCACACATGGATCCACCAGAGTAATTGCATGTGTGTTCATGTCACAAACCACACATGGATCAACAAATGTCATTGAATGTGTGTTCTTTCCACAAACCACATATGGATCAACAAATGCCATTGCATGTGTGTTCTTTCCATGAACCAAATATGGATCCACCAGAGTCATTGCATGTGTGTTCTTTTCACAAACCACATATGGATCCACTAGAGTCATTGCCTGTGTGTTCATGTCACAAACCACACATGGATCCACCAATGTCATTGCATGTGTGTTCTTCCCATGAACCACATATGGATCCACTAGAGTCATTGCATGTGTGTTATTTTCACATATGGATCAACCAATGGCATTGCATGTGTGTTATTTTCACAAACCACACATGGATCAACCAATGTCATTGCATGTCTGTTCCTATCACAAACCACACATGGATCAACCAGTGTTCATTGCATGTGTGTTCTTTCCACAAACCACATATGTATCCATCAGAGTCATTGCTTGTGTGTTCTTTTCCACAAACCACATATGGAGCAACAAATGTCATTGCATGTGTGTTCTTTCCACAAACCACAGATGGATCCACTAGAGTCATTGCATGTGTGTTCTTTTCCATGAACCATTTATGGATCCACCAGAGTAATTACATGTGTGTTCTTTTCCACAAACCATATATGGATCAACAAATGTCATTGCATGTGTGTTCTTTTCACAACCCACATATGGATCAACGAGAGACATTGCATGTGTGTTCTTTTCACAAACCACACATGGATCAACCGGAGTCATTGCATGTGTGTTCTTTCCATGAACCACACATGGATCAACTAGAGTCATTGCATGTGTGTTCTTTCCACAAACCACACATGGATCCACCAGAGTAATTGCATGTGTGTTCATGTCATAAAACACACATGGATCCACCAATGTGATTGCATGTGTGTTCTTTCCATGAACCACATGTGGATCAACAAATGTCATTGCATGTGTGTTCTTTCCACAAACCAAATATGGATCCACCAGAGTCATTGCATGTGTGTTCTTTCCACAAACCACATATGGATCCACTAGAGTCATTACATGTGTGTTCTTTTCACAAACCACACATGGATCCACTAGAGTCATTGCATGTGTGTTCTTTCCACAAACCACATGGATCAACCAATGTCATTGCATGTGTGTTCTTTCCACAAACCACATGGATCAACTAGAGTCATTGCATGTGTGTTCTTTCCAAAAACCACACATGGATCCACCAGAGTAATTGCATGTGTGCTCATATCACAAACCACACATGGATAAACAAATGTCATTGCATGTGTTCTTTCCGCAAACCACATATGGATCAAAAAATGTCATTGCATGTGTGTTCTTTCCATGAACCAAATATGGATCCACCAGAGTCATTGCGTGTGTGTTCTTTCCACAAACCACATATGGATCCACTAGAGTCATTGCATGTGTGTTCATCTCACAAACCACACATGGATCAACCAATGTTATTGCATGTGTGTTCTTTCCATGAACCACATATGGATCCACCAAAGTAATTGCATGTGTGTTCTTTCCATGAACCACATATGGATCCACCAGAGTCATTGCATGTGTGTTCTTTTCAAAAACCACATATGGATCCACCAGATTCATTGCATGTGTCTTCTTTTCACAAACCACAAATGGATCCACAATAGTCATTGCATGTGTGTTCTTTTCACAAACCACATATGGATCCACTAGAGTTATTGCATGTGTGGTCTATTTCATGAACCATATATGGATCCACCATAGTAATTGCATGTGTGTTCTTTTCCACAAACCACATATGGATCAACAAATGTCTTTGCATGTGTGTTCTTTTCACAACCCACATATGGATCAACTAGAGACATATATTGTGTCTTCTTTTCATAAACCACACATGGATCAACCAGAGTCATTGCATGTGTGTTATTGTCACAAACCACACAAGGATCAACCAGAGTCATTGCATGTGTGTTCTTTCCATGAACCACATATGGATCAACTAGAGTCATTGCATGTGTGTTCTTTCCAAAAACCACACATGGATCCACCAGCTTAATTGCATGTGTGTTCATGTCACAAACCACACATGGATCCACCAATGTCATTGCATGTGTGTTCTTTCCATGAACCACATATGGATCAACAAATGGCATTGCATGCGTGTGCTTTCCACAAATCAAATATGGATCCACCAAAGTCATTGCATGTGTGTTCTTTTCACAAACCACATATGGATCCACTAGAGTCATTGCATGTGTGTTCTTTTCACAAAACACACATGGATCCACTAGAGTCATTGCATGTTTGTTCTTTCCACAAACCACATGGATCAACCAATGTCATTGCATGTGTGTTCTTTCCACAAACCACATGGATCAACCAGACTCATTGCATCTGTGTTCTTTCCAAAAACCACACATGGATCCACCAGAGTAATTGCATGTGTGTTCATGTCACAAACCACACATGGATCAACAAATGTCATTGAATGTGTGTTCTTTCCACAAACCACATATGGATCAACAAATGCCATTGCATGTGTGTTCTTTCCGTGAACCAAATATGGATCCACTAGAGTCATTGCATGTGTGTTTTTTCCACACACCACATATGTATCCACTAGAGTCATTGCATGTGTGTTCTTTTCACAAACCACATATGGATCCACTAGAGTCATTGCATGTGTGTTCATGTCACAAACCACACATGGATCCACCAATGTCATTGCATGTGTGTTCTTTCCATGAACCACATATGGATCCACTAGAGTCATTGCATGTGTGTTATTTTCACATATGGATCAACCAATGGCATTGCATGTGTGTTATTTTCACAAACCACACATGGATCAACCAATGTCATTGCATGTCTGTTCCTATCACATACCACACATGGAGCAACCAGTGTTCATTGCATGTGTGTTCTTTCCACAAACCACATATGTATCCACCAGAGTCATTGCTTGTGTGTTCTTTTCCACAAACCACATATGGATCAACAAATGTCATTGCATGTGTGTTCTTTCCACAAACCACAGATGGATCCACTAGAGTCATTCATGTGTGTTCTTTTCCATGAACCATTTATGGATCCACCAGAGTAATTGCATGTGTGTTCTTTTCCACAAACCATATATGGATCAACAAATGTCATTGCATGTGTGTTCTTTTCACAACCCACATATGGATCAACGAGAGACATTGCATGTGTGTTCTTTTCACAAACCACACATGGATCAACCAGAGTCATTGCATGTGTGTTATTTTAACAAACCACACATGGATCAACCAGAGTCATTGCATGTGTGTTCTTTCCATGAACCACACATGGATCAACTAGAGTCATTGCATGTGTGTTCTTTCCACAAACCACACATGGATCCACCAGAGTAATTGCATGTGTGTTCATGTCATAAACCACACATGGATCCACCAATGTGATTGCATGTGTGTTCTTTCCATGAACCACATGTGGATCAACAAATATCATTGCATGTGTGTTCTTTCCACAAACCAAATATGGATCCACAAGAGTCATTGCATGTGTGTTCTTTCCACAAACCACATATGGATCCACTAGAGTCATTACATGTGTGTTCTTTTCACAAACTACACATGGATCCACTAGAGTCATTGCATGTGTGTTCTTTCCACAAACCACATGGATCAACCAATGTCATTGCATGTGTGTTCTTTCCACAAACCACATGGATCAACCAGAGTCATTGCATGTGTGTTCTTTCCAAAAACCACACATGGATCCACCAGAGTAATTGCATGTGTGCTCATATCAAAAACCACACATGGATCCACTAGAGTAATTGCATGTGTATTCATGTCACAAACCACACATGCATCAACAAATGTCATTGCATGTGTGTTCTTTCCGCAAACCACATATGGATCAAAAAATGTCATTGCATGTGTGTTCTTTCCATAAACCAAATATGGATCCACCAGAGTCATTGCGTGTGTGTTCTTTTCACAAACCACATATGGATCCACTAGAGTCATTTCATGTGTGTTGATGTCACAAACCACACATGGATCCACCAATGTTATTGCATGTGTGTTCTTTCCATGAACCACATATGGATCCACCAAAGTAATTGCATGTGTGTTATTTCCATGAACCACATATGGATCCACCAGAGTCATTGGATGTGTGTTCTTTTCACAAACGACATATGGATCTTCCAGAGTCATTGCATGTGTCTTCTTTTCACAAACCACATATGGATCCACAATAGTCATTGCATGTGTGTTCTTTTCACAAACCACATATGGATCCACTAGAGTTATTGCATGTGTGGTCTATTCCATGAACCATATATGGATCCACCATAGTAATTGCATGTGTGTTCTTTTTGACAAACCACATATGGATGAAAAAATGTCTTTGCATGTGTGTTCTTTTCACAACCCACATATGGATCAACTAGAGACATTGATTGTGTGTTTTTTTCACAAACCACACATGGATCAACCAGAGTCATTGCATCTGTGTTATTGTCACAAACCACACAAGGATCAACCAGAGTCATTGCATGTGTGTTCTTTCCATGAACCACATATGGATCAACTAGAGTCATTGCATGTGTGTTCTTTCCAAAAACCACACATGGATCCACCAGAGTAATTGCATGTGTGTTCATGTCACAAACCACACATGGATCCACCAATGTGATTGCATGTGTGTTCTTTCCATGAACCACATGTGGATCAACAAATATCATTGCATGTGTGTTCTTTCCACAAACCAAATATGGATCCACAAGAGTCATTGCATGTGTGTTCTTTCCACAAACCACATATGGATCCACTAGAGTCATTACATGTGTGTTCTTTTCACAAACTACACATGGATCCACTAGAGTCATTGCATGTGTGTTCTTTCCACAAACCACATGGATCAACCAATGTCATTGCATGTGTGTTCTTTCCACAAACCACATGGATCAACCAGAGTCATTGCATGTGTGTTCTTTCCAAAAACCACACATGGATCCACCAGAGTAATTGCATGTGTGCTCATATCAAAAACCACACATGGATCCACTAGAGTAATTGCATGTGTATTCATGTCACAAACCACACATGCATCAACAAATGTCATTGCATGTGTGTTCTTTCCGCAAACCACATATGGATCAAAAAATGTCATTGCATGTGTGTTCTTTCCATAAACCAAATATGGATCCACCAGAGTCATTGCGTGTGTGTTCTTTTCACAAAACACACATGGATCCACTAGTGTCATTGCATGTTTGTTCTTTCCACAAACCACATGGATCAACCAACGTCATTGCATGTGTGTTCTTTCCACAAACCACATGGATCAACCAAAGTCATTGGATGTGTGTTCTTTCCACAAACCACACATGGATCCACCAGAGTAATTGCATGTGTGTTCATGTCACAAAACACACATGGATTAATAAATGTCATTGCATGTGTGTTCTTTACACAAACCACATATGGATCATCAAATGTCATTGGATGTTTGTTCTTTCCATGAACAAAATATGGATCCACAAGAGTCATTGCATGTGTGTTCTTTTCACAAACCACATATGGATCCACTAGAGTCATTGCATGTTTGTTCTTTCCACAAACCATATGGATCAACCAACATCATTGCATGTGTGTTCTTTCCACAAACCACATGGATCAACCAGAGTCATTGCATGTGTGTTCTTTCCACAAACCACACATGGATCCACTAGAGTAATTGCATGTGTGTTCATGTCACAAACCACACATGCATCAACAAATGTCATTGCATGTGTGTTCTTTCCACAAACCACATATGGATAAAAAAATGTCATTGCATGTGTGTTCTTTCCATGAACCAAATATGGATCCACCAGAGTCATTGCATGTGTGTTCTTTTCACAAACCACATATGGATCCACTAGAGTCATTGCATGTGTGTTCATGTCACAAACCACACATTGATCCACCAATGTTATTGCATGTGTGTTCTTTCCATGAACCACATATGGATCCACCAGAGTCATTACATGTGTGTTCTTTTCACAAACCACATATGGATCCACTATAGTCAGTGCATGTGTGTTCTTTTCACAAACCACATATCGATCCACTAGAGTCATTGCATGTGTGTTCTTTTCCATGAACCATTTATGGATCCACCACAGTAATTGCATGTGTGTTCTTTTCCATGAACCATTTATGGATCCACCAGAGTAATTGCATGTGTGTTCTTTTCCACAAACCATATATGGATCAACAAATGTCATTGCATGTGTGTTGTTTTCACAACCAACATATGGATCAACGAGAGACATTGCATGTGTGTTCTTTTCACAAACCACACAGGGATCAACCGGAGTCATTGTATGTGTGTTATTTTCACAAACCACACATGGATCAACCAGATTCATTGCATGTGTGTTCTTTCCATGAACCACACATGGATCAACTAGAGTCATTGCATGTGTGTTCTTTCCACAAACCACACATAGATCCACCAGAGTAATTGCGTGTGTGTTCTTTTCACAAACCACATATGGATCCACTAGAGTCATTGCATGTGTGTTCATCTCACAAACCACACATGGACCAACCAATGTTATTGCATGTGTGTTCTTTCCATGAACCACATATGGATCCACCAAAGTAATTGCATGTGTGTTCTTTCCATGAACCACATATGGATCCACCAGAGTCATTGCATGTGTGTTCTTTTCACAAACCACATATGGATCCACCAGATTCATTGCATGTGTCTTCTTTTCACAAACCACAAATGGATCCACAATAGTCATTGCATGTGTGTTCTTTTCACAAACCACATATGGATCCACTAGAGTTATTGCATGTGTGGTCTATTTCATGAACCATATATGGATCCACCATAGTAATTGCATGTGTGTTCTTTTCCACAAACCACATATGGATCAACAAATGTCTTTGCATGTGTGTTCTTTTCACAACCCACATATGGATCAACTAGAGACATATATTGTTTTTTCTTTTCATAAACCACACATGGATCAACCAGAGTCATTGCATGTGTGTTATTGTCACAAACCACACAAGGATCAACGAGAGTCATTGCATGTGTGTTCTTTCCATGAACCACATATGGATCAACTAGAATCATTGCATGTGTGTTCTTTCCAAAAACCACACATGGATCCACCAGTGTAATTGCATGTGTGTTCATGTCACAAACCACACATGGATCCACCAATGTCATTGCATGTGTGTTCTTTCCGTGAACCACATATGGATCAACAAATGGCATTGCATGCGTGTGCTTTCCACAAATCAAATATGGATCCACCAAAGTCATTGCATGTGTGTTCTTTTCACAAACCACATATGGATCCACTAGAGTCATTGCATGTGTGTTCTTTTCACAAAACACACATGGATCCACTAGAGTCATTGCATGTTTGTTCTTTCCACAAACCACATGGATCAACCAATGTCATTGCATGTGTGTTCTTTCCACAAACCACATGGATCAACCAGACTCATTGCATCTGTGTTCTTTCCAAAAACCACACATGGATCCACCAGAGTAATTGCATGTGTGTTCATGTCACAAACCACACATGGATCAACAAATGTCATTGAATGTGTGTTCTTTCCACAAACCACATATGGATCAACAAATGCCATTGCATGTGTGTTCTTTCCATGAACCAAATATGGATCCACCAGAGTCATTGCATGTGTGTTCTTTTCACAAACCACATATGGATCCACTAGAGTCATTGCCTGTGTGTTCATGTCACAAACCACACATGGATCCACCAATGTCATTGCATGTGTGTTCTTCCCATGAACCACATATGGATCCACTAGAGTCATTGCATGTGTGTTATTTTCACATATGGATCAACCAATGGCATTGCATGTGTGTTATTTTCACAAACCACACATGGATCAACCAATGTCATTGCATGTTTGTTCCTATCACAAACCACACATGGATCAACCAGTGTTCATTGCATGTGTGTTCTTTCCACAAACCACATATGTATCCATCAGAGTCATTGCTTGTGTGTTCTTTTCCACAAACCACATATGGAGCAACAAATGTCATTGCATGTGTGTTCTTTCCACAAACCACAGATGGATCCACTAGAGTCATTGCATGTGTGTTCTTTTCCATGAACCATTTATGGATTTACCAGAGTAATTGCATGTGTGTTCTTTTCCACAAACCATATATGGATCAACAAATGTCATTGCATGTGTGTTCTTTTCACAACCCACATATGGATCAACTAGAGACATTGCATGTGTGTTCTTTTCACAAACCACACATGGATCAACCGGAGTCATTGCATGTGTGTTCTTTCCATGAACCACACATGGATCAACTAGAGTCATTGCATGTGTGTTCTTTCCACAAACCACACATGGATCCACCAGAGTAATTGCATGTGTGTTCATGTCATAAACCACACATGGATCCACCAATGTGATTGCATGTGTGTTCTTTCCATGAACCACATGTGGATCAACAAATGTCATTGCATGTGTGTTCTTTCCACAAACCAAATATGGATCCACCAGAGTCATTGCATGTGTGTTCTTTCCACAAACCACATATGGATCCGCTAGAGTCATTACATGTGTGTTCTTTTCACAAACCACACATGGATCCACTAGAGTCATTGCATGTGTGTTCTTTCCACAAACCACATGGATCAACCAATGTCATTGCATGTGTGTTCTTTCCACAAACCACATGGATCAACTAGAGTCATTGCATGTGTGTTCTTTCCAAAAACCACACATGGATCCACCAGAGTAATTGCATGTGTGCTCATATCACAAACCACACATGGATAAACAAATGTCATTGCATGTGTTCTTTCCGCAAACCACATATGGATCAAAAAATGTCATTGCATGTGTGTTCTTTCCATGAACCAAATATGGATCCACCAGAGTCATTGCGTGTGTGTTCTTTTCACAAACCACATATGGATCCACTAGAGTCATTGCATGTGTGTTCATCTCACAAACCACACATGGATCAACCAATGTTATTGCATGTGTGTTCTTTCCATGAACCACATATGGATCCACCAAAGTAATTGCATGTGTGTTCTTTCCATGAACCACATATGGATCCACCAGAGTCATTGCATGTGTGTTCTTTTCACAAACCACATATGGATCCACCAGGTTCATTGCATGTGTCTTCTTTTCACAAACCACAAATGGATCCACAATAGTCATTGCATGTGTGTTCTTTTCACAAACCACATATGGATCCACTAGAGTTATTGCATGTGTGGTCTATTTCATGAACCATATATGGATCCACCATAGTAATTGCATGTGTGTTCTTTTCCACAAACCACATATGGATCAACAAATGTCTTTGCATGTGTGTTCTTTTCACAACCCACATATGGATCAACTAGAGACATATATTGTGTCTTCTTTTCATAAACCACACATGGATCAACCAGAGTCATTGCATGTGTGTTATTGTCACAAACCACACAAGGATCAACGAGAGTCATTGCATGTGTGTTCTTTCCATGAACCACATATGGATCAACTAGAATCATTGCATGTGTGTTCTTTCCAAAAACCACACATGGATCCACCAGTGTAATTGCATGTGTGTTCATGTCACAAACCACACATGGATCCACCAATGTCATTGCATGTGTGTTCTTTCCATGAACCACATATGGATCAACAAATGGCATTGCATGCGTGTGCTTTCCACAAATCAAATATGGATCCACCAAAGTCATTGCATGTGTGTTCTTTTCACAAACCACATATGGATCCACTAGAGTCATTGCATGTGTGTTCTTTTCACAAAACACACATGGATCCACTAGAGTCATTGCATGTTTGTTCTTTCCACAAACCACATGGATCAACCAATGTCATTGCATGTGTGTTCTTTCCACAAACCACATGGATCAACCAGACTCATTGCATCTGTGTTCTTTCCAAAAACCACACATGGATCCACCAGAGTAATTGCATGTGTGTTCATGTCACAAACCACACATGGATCAACAAATGTCATTGAATGTGTGTTCTTTCCACAAACCACATATGGATCAACAAATGCCATTGCATGTGTGTTCTTTCCATGAACCAAATATGGATCCACCAGAGTCATTGCATGTGTGTTCTTTTCACAAACCACATATGGATCCACTAGAGTCATTGCCTGTGTGTTCATGTCACAAACCACACATGGATCCACCAATGTCATTGCATGTGTGTTCTTCCCATGAACCACATATGGATCCACTAGAGTCATTGCATGTGTGTTATTTTCACATATGGATCAACCAATGGCATTGCATGTGTGTTATTTTCACAAACCACACATGGATCAACCAATGTCATTGCATGTCTGTTCCTATCACAAACCACACATGGATCAACCAGTGTTCATTGCATGTGTGTTCTTTCCACAAACCACATATGTATCCATCAGAGTCATTGCTTGTGTGTTCTTTTCCACAAACCACATATGGAGCAACAAATGTCATTGCATGTGTGTTCTTTCCACAAACCATAGATGGATCCACTAGAGTCATTGCATGTGTGTTCTTTTCCATGAACCATTTATGGATTTACCAGAGTAATTGCATGTGTGTTCTTTTCCACAAACCATATATGGATCAACAAATGTCATTGCATGTGTGTTCTTTTCACAACCCACATATGGATCAACTAGAGACATTGCATGTGTGTTCTTTTCACAAACCACACATGGATCAACCGGAGTCATTGCATGTGTGTTCTTTCCATGAACCACACATGGATCAACTAGAGTCATTGCATGTGTGTTCTTTCCACAAACCACACATGGATCCACCAGAGTAATTGCATGTGTGTTCATGTCATAAACCACACATGGATCCACCAATGTGATTGCATGTGTGTTCTTTCCATGAACCACATGTGGATCAACAAATGTCAATGCATGTGTGTTCTTTCCACAAACCAAATATGGATCCACCAGAGTCATTGCATGTGTGTTCTTTCCACAAACCACATATGGATCCGCTAGAGTCATTACATGTGTGTTCTTTTCACAAACCACACATGGATCCACTAGAGTCATTGCATGTGTGTTCTTTCCACAAACCACATGGATCAACCAATGTCATTGCATGTGTGTTCTTTCCACAAACCACATGGATCAACTAGAGTCATTGCATGTGTGTTCTTTCCAAAAACCACACATGGATCCACCAGAGTAATTGCATGTGTGCTCATATCACAAACCACACATGGATAAACAAATGTCATTGCATGTGTTCTTTCCGCAAACCACATATGGATCAAAAAATGTCATTGCATGTGTGTTCTTTCCATGAACCAAATATGGATCCACCAGAGTCATTGCGTGTGTGTTCTTTTCACAAACCACATATGGATCCACTAGAGTCATTGCATGTGTGTTCATCTCACAAACCACACATGGATCAACCAATGTTATTGCATGTGTGTTCTTTCCATGAACCACATATGGATCCACCAAAGTAATTGCATGTGTGTTCTTTCCATGAACCACATATGGATCCACCAGAGTCATTGCATGTGTGTTCTTTTCACAAACCACATATGGATCCACCAGATTCATTGCATGTGTCTTCTTTTCACAAACCACAAATGGATCCACAATAGTCATTGCATGTGTGTTCTTTTCACAAACCACATATGGATCCACTAGAGTTATTGCATGTGTGGTCTATTTCATGAACCATATATGGATCCACCATAGTAATTGCATGTGTGTTCTTTTCCACAAACCACATATGGATCAACAAATGTCTTTGCATGTGTGTTCTTTTCACAACCCACATATGGATCAACTAGAGACATATATTGTGTCTTCTTTTCATAAACCACACATGGATCAACCAGAGTCATTGCATGTGTGTTATTGTCACAAACCACACAAGGATCAACGAGAGTCATTGCATGTGTGTTCTTTCCATGAACCACATATGGATCAACTAGAATCATTGCATGTGTGTTCTTTCCAAAAACCACACATGGATCCACCAGTGTAATTGCATGTGTGTTCATGTCAAAAACCACACATGGATCCACCAATGTCATTGCATGTGTGTTCTTTCCATGAACCACATATGGATCAACAAATGGCATTGCATGCGTGTGCTTTCCACAAATCAAATATGGATCCACCAAAGTCATTGCATGTGTGTTCTTTTCACAAACCACATATGGATCCACTAGAGTCATTGCATGTGTGTTCTTTTCACAAAACACACATGGATCCACTAGAGTCATTGCATGTTTGTTCTTTCCACAAACCACATGGATCAACCAATGTCATTGCATGTGTGTTCTTTCCACAAACCACATGGATCAACCAGACTCATTGCATCTGTGTTCTTTCCAAAAACCACACATGGATCCACCAGAGTAATTGCATGTGTGTTCATGTCACAAACCACACATGGATCAACAAATGTCATTGAATGTGTGTTTTTTCCACAAACCACATATGGATCAACAAATGCCATTGCATGTGTGTTCTTTCCATGAACCAAATATGGATCCACCAGAGTCATTGCATGTGTGTTCTTTTCACAAACCACATATGGATCCACTGGAGTCATTGCCTGTGTGTTCATGTCACAAACCACACATGGATCCACCAATGTCATTGCATGTGTGTTCTTCCCATGAACCACATATGGATCCACTAGAGTCATTGCATGTGTGTTATTTTCACATATGGATCAACCAATGGCATTGCATGTGTGTTATTTTCACAAACCACACATGGATCAACCAATGTCATTGCATGTCTGTTCCTATCACAAACCACACATGGATCAACCAGTGTTCATTGCATGTGTGTTCTTTCCACAAACCACATATGTATCCATCAGAGTCATTGCTTGTGTGTTCTTTTCCACAAACCACATATGGAGCAACAAATGTCATTGCATGTGTGTTCTTTCCACAAACCACAGATGGATCCACTAGAGTCATTGCATGTGTGTTCTTTTCCATGAACCATTTATGGATTTACCAGAGTAATTGCATGTGTGTTCTTTTCCACAAACCATATATGGATCAACAAATGTCATTGCATGTGTGTTCTTTTCACAACCCACATATGGATCAACTAGAGACATTGCATGTGTGTTCTTTTCACAAACCACACATGGATCAACCGGAGTCATTGCATGTGTGTTCTTTCCATGAACCACACATGGATCAACTAGAGTCATTGCATGTGTGTTCTTTCCACAAACCACACATGGATCCACCAGAGTAATTGCATGTGTGTTCATGTCATAAACCACACATGGATCCACCAATGTGATTGCATGTGTGTTCTTTCCATGAACCACATGTGGATCAACAAATGTCATTGCATGTGTGTTCTTTCCACAAACCAAATATGGATCCACCAGAGTCATTGCATGTGTGTTCTTTCCACAAACCACATATGGATCCGCTAGAGTCATTACATGTGTGTTCTTTTCACAAACCACACATGGATCCACTAGAGTCATTGCATGTGTGTTCTTTCCACAAACCACATGGATCAACCAATGTCATTGCATGTGTGTTCTTTCCACAAACCACATGGATCAACTAGAGTCATTGCATGTGTGTTCTTTCCAAAAACCACACATGGATCCACCAGAGTAATTGCATGTGTGCTCATATCACAAACCACACATGGATAAACAAATGTCATTGCATGTGTTCTTTCCGCAAACCACATATGGATCAAAAAATGTCATTGCATGTGTGTTCTTTCCATGAACCAAATATGGATCCACCAGAGTCATTGCGTGTGTGTTCTTTTCACAAACCACATATGGATCCACTAGAGTCATTGCATGTGTGTTCATCTCACAAACCACACATGGATCAACCAATGTTATTGCATGTGTGTTCTTTCCATGAACCACATATGGATCCACCAAAGTAATTGCATGTGTGTTCTTTCCATGAACCACATATGGATCCACCAGAGTCATTGCATGTGTGTTCTTTTCACAAACCACATATGGATCCACCAGATTCATTGCATGTGTCTTCTTTTCACAAACCACAAATGGATCCACAATAGTCATTGCATGTGTGTTCTTTTCACAAACCACATATGGATCCACTAGAGTTATTGCATGTGTGGTCTATTTCATGAACCATATATGGATCCACCATAGTAATTGCATGTGTGTTCTTTTCCACAAACCACATATGGATCAACAAATGTCTTTGCATGTGTGTTCTTTTCACAACCCACATATGGATCAACTAGAGACATATATTGTGTCTTCTTTTCATAAACCACACATGGATCAACCAGAGTCATTGCATGTGTGTTATTGTCACAAACCACACAAGGATCAACGAGAGTCATTGCATGTGTGTTCTTTCCATGAACCACATATGGATCAACTAGAATCATTGCATGTGTGTTCTTTCCAAAAACCACACATGGATCCACCAGTGTAATTGCATGTGTGTTCATGTCACAAACCACACATGGATCCACCAATGTCATTGCATGTGTGTTCTTTCCATGAACCACATATGGATCAACAAATGGCATTTCATGCGTGTGCTTTCCACAAATCAAATATGGATCCACCAAAGTCATTGCATGTGTGTTCTTTTCACAAACCACATATGGATCCACTAGAGTCATTGCATGTGTGTTCTTTTCACAAAACACACATGGATCCACTAGAGTCATTGCATGTTTGTTCTTTCCACAAACCACATGGATCAACCAATGTCATTGCATGTGTGTTCTTTCCACAAACCACATGGATCAACCAGACTCATTGCATCTGTGTTCTTTCCAAAAACCACACATGGATCCACCAGAGTAATTGCATGTGTGTTCATGTCACAAACCACACATGGATCAACAAATGTCATTGAATGTGTGTTATTTCCACAAACCACATATGGATCAACAAATGCCATTGCATGTGTGTTCTTTCCATGAACCAAATATGGATCCACCAGAGTCATTGCATGTGTGTTCTTTTCACAAACCACAAATGGATCCACTAGAGTCATTGCATGTGTGTTCATGTCACAAACCACACATGGATCCACCAATGTCATTGCATGTGTGTTCTTTCCATGAACCACATATGGATCCACTAGAGTCATTGCATGTGTGTTATTTTCACATATGGATCAACCAATGGCATTGCATGTGTGTTATTTTCACCAACCACACATGGATCAACCAATGTCATTGCATGTCTGTTCCTATCACATACCACACATGGAGCAACCAGTGTTCATTGTATGTGTGTTCTTTCCACAAACCACATATGTATCCACCAGAGTCATTTCTTGTGTGTTCTTTTCCACAAACCACATATGGATCAACAAATGTCATTGCATGTGTGTTCTTTCCACAAACCACAGATGGATCCACTAGACTCATTCATGTGTGTTCTTTTCCATGAACCATTTATGGATCCACCAGAGTAATTGCATGTGTGTTCTTTTCCACAAACCATATATGGATCAACAAATGTCATTGCATGTGTGTTCTTTTCACAACCCACATATGGATCAACGAGAGACATTGCATGTGTGTTCTTTTCACAAACCACACATGGATCAACCAGAGTCATTGCATGTGTGTTATTTTCACAAACCACACATGGATCAACCAGAGTCATTGCATGTGTGTTCTTTCCATGAACCACACATGGATCAACTAGAGTCATTGCATGTGTGTTCTTTCCACAAACCACACATGGATCCACCAGAGTAATTGCATGTGTGTTCATGTCATAAACCACACATGGATCCACCAATGTGATTGCATGTGTGTTCTTTCCATGAACCACATGTGGATCAACAAATATCATTGCATGTGTGTTCTTTCCACAAACCAAATATGGATCCACCAGAGTCATTGCATGTGTGTTCTTTCCACAAACCACATATGGATCCACTAGAGTCATTACATGTGTGTTCTTTTCACAAACTACACATGGATCCACTAGAGTCATTGCATGTGTGTTCTTTCCACAAACCACATGGATCAACCAATGTCATTGCGTGTGTGTTCTTTCCACAAACCACATGGATCAACCAGAGTCATTGCATGTGTGTTCTTTCCAAAAACCACACATGGATCCACCAGAGTAATTGCATGTGTGCTCATATCAAAAACCACACATGGATAAACATATGTCATTGCATGTGTGTTCTTTCCGCAAACCACATATGGATCAAAAAATGTCATTGCATGTGTGTTCTTTCCATGAACCAAATATGGATCCACCAGAGTCATTGCGTGTGTGTTCTTTTCACAAACCACATATGGATCCACTAGAGTCATTGCATGTGTGTTGATGTCACAAACCACACATGGATCCACCAATGTTATTGCATGTGTGTTCTTTCCATGAACCACATATGGATCCACCAAAGTAATTGCATGTGTGTTATTTCCATGAACTACATATGGATCCACCAGAGTCATTGCATGTGTGTTCTTTTCACAAACGACATATGGATCCACCAGAGTCATTGCATGTGTCTTCTTTTCACAAACCACATATGGATCCACAATAGTCATTGCATGTGTGTTCTTTTCACAAACCACATATGGATCCACTAGAGTTATTGCATGTGTGGTCTATTCCATGAACCATATATGGATCCACCATAGTAATTGCATGTGTGTTCTTTTTGACAAACCACATATGGATGAAAAAATGTCTTTGCATGTGTGTTCTTTTCACAACCCACATATGGATCAACTAGAGACATTGATTGTGTGTTCTTTTCACAAACCACACATGGATCAACCAGAGTCATTGCATGTGTGTTATTGTCACAAACCACACAAGGATCAACCAGAGTCATTGCATGTGTGTTCTTTCCATGAACCACATATGGATCAACTAGAGTCATTGCATGTGTTTTCTTTCCAAAAACCACACATGGATCCACCAGAGTAATTGCATGTGTGTTCATGTCACAAACCACACATGGATCCACCAATGTCATTGCATGTGTGTTCTTTCCATGAACCACATATGGATCAACAAATGGCATTGCATGCGTGTTCTTTCCACAAACCAAATATGGATCCACCAAGTCATTGCATGTGTGTTCTTTTCACAAACCACATACGGATCCACTAGAGTCATTGCATGTGTGTTCTTTTCACAAAACACACATGGATCCACTAGAGTAATTACATGTTTGTTCTTTCCACAAACCACATGGATCAACCAACGTCATTGCATGTGTGTTCTTTCCACAAAACACATGGATCAACCAGAGTCATTGCATGTGTGTTCTTTCCACAAACCACACATGGATCCACAGGAGTAATTGCATGTGTGTTCATGTCACAAAACACACATCGATCAATAAATGTCATTGCATGTGTGTTCTTTACACAAACCACATATGGATCAACAAATGTCATTGCATGTGTGTTCTTTCCATGAACAACATATGGATCCACAAGAGTCATTGCATGTGTGTTCTTTTCACAAACCAAATATGGATCCACTAGAGTCATTGCATGTGTGTTCTTTTCACAAACCACACATGGATCCACCAGAGTCATTGGATGTGTGTTCTTTCGATGAACCACATATGGATCAACTAGAGTCATTGCATGTGTGTTCTTTCCACAAACCACACATGGATCCACCAGAGTAATTGCATGTGTGTTCATGTCACAAACCACACATGGATCCACCAATGTCATTGCATGTGTGTTCTTTCCATGAACCACATATGGATCAAGAAATGTCATTGCATGTGTGTTATTTCCACAAACCAAATATGGATCCACCAGAGTCATTGCATGTGTGTTCTTTCCATGAACAAAATATGGATCCACTAGAGTCATTGCATGTGTGTTATTTTCACAAACCACACATGGATCCACTAGAGTCATTGCATGTGTGTTCTTTCCACAAACCACATGGATCAACCAATGTCATTGCATGTGTGTTCTTTCCAGAAACCACATGGATCAACCAGAGTCATTGCATGTGTGTTGTTTCCACAAACCACACATGGATCCACTAGAGTAATTGCATGTGTGTTCATGTCACAAACCACACATGGATCAACAAATGTCATTGAATGTGTGTTCTTTCCACAAACCACATATGGATCAACAAATGCCATTGCATGTGTGTTCTTTCCATGAACCAAATATGGATCCACCAGAGTCATTGCATGTGTGTTCTTTTCACAAACCACATATGGATCCACTAGAGTCATTGCATGTGTGTTCATGTCACAAACCACACATGGATCCACCAATGTCATTGCATGTGTGTTCTTTCCATGAACCACATATGGATCCACCAATGTCATTGCTTGTGTGTTCTTTTCACAAACCACATATGGATCCACTAGAGTCATTGCATGTGTGTTATTTCCACAAACCACATATGTAACCACTAGAGTCACTGCATGTGTGTTATTTTCACATATGGATCAACCAATGGCATTGCATCTGTGTTATTTTCACAAACCACACATGGATCAACCAATGTCATTGCATGTCTGTTCCTATCACAAACCACACATGGATCAACCAGTGTTCATTGCATGTGTGTTCTTTCCACAAACCACATATGTATCCACCAGAGTCATTGCTTGTGTGTTCTTTTCCACAAACCACATATGGATCAACAAATGTCATTGCATGTTTGTTCTTTCCACAAACCACAGATGGATCAACCAATGTCATTGCATGTCTGTTCCTATCACAAACCACACATGGATCAACCATGTACATTGCATGTGTGTTCTTTCCACAAACCACATATGTATCCACTAGAGTAATTGTATGTGTGTTCTTTTGACAAACCACATATGGATCAACCAGAGTCATTGCATGTGTGTTCTTTTCACAAACCACACATGGATCAACCAGAGTCATTCAATGTGTTTTCTTTCCATGAACCATATATGGATCAACAAATGTGATTGCATGTGTGTTCTTTCCACAAACCAAATATGGATCCACCAGAGTCATTCCATGTGTGTTGTTTTCACAAACCACATACGGATCCTCTTGAGTCATTGCATGTGTGTTCTTTTCACAAACCACACATGGATCCACCAGAGTCATTGCATGTGTGTTCTTTCCACAAACCACATGGATCAACCAATGTCATTGCATTTGTGTTCTTTCCACAAACCACATGAATCAACCAGAGTCATTGGATGTGTGTTCTTTCCACAAACAACACATGGATCCACTAGAGTAATTGCATGTGTGTTCACGTCACAAACCACACATGGATCAACAAATGTCATTGCATGTGTGTTCTTTCCACAAACCACATACGGATCAACAAATGTCATTGCATGTGTGTTCTGTCTATGAACCAAATATAGACCCACAAGAGTCATTACATGTGTGTTATTTTCACAAACCACATATGGATCCACCAATGTCATTACATGTGTGTTCTTTCCATGAACAACATATGGATCCACCAGAGTCATTCCATGTGTGTTCTTTTCACATTTGGATCAACCAATGGCATTGCATGTGTGTTATTTTCACAAACCACACATGGATCAACCAATGTCATTGCATGTGTGTTCTTTTCCACAAACCACACATGGATCAACCAATGGCATCGCATGTGTGTTCTTTCTACAAACTACACATGGATCAACCAATGTCATTGCATGTGTGTTCCTGTCACGAACCACATATGGATCCACCAGTGTTCATTGCATTTGTGTTCTTTCCACAAACCACATATATATCCACTAGAGTAATTGCATGTGTGTTCTTTTCACAAACCACATATGGATCAACCAGAGTCATTGCATGTGTGTTGTTTTCACAAACCAGACATGGATCAACCAAAGTCATTGCATGTGTATTCTTTTCACAAACCACACATGGATTAACCAGGGTCATTGCATGTGTGTTCTTTCCATGAACCACATATGGATCAACTAGAGTTATTGCATGTGTGTTCTTTCCACAAACCACACATGGATCCACCATAGTAATTGCATGTGTGTTCATGTCACAAACCACACATGGATCCACCAATGTCATTATGTGTGTTCTTTCCATGAACCACATATGGATCCACAAGTGTTCATTGCATGTGTGTTCTTTCCACAAACCACATATGTATCCACTAGAGTAATTGCATGTGTGTTATTTTCACAATCCACACATGGATCAACCAGAGTCATTGCATGTGTGTTCGTTCCACAAACCACACATGGATCCACCAGAGTAATTGCATGTGTGCTCATGTCACAAACCATACATGGACCCACCAATTTCATTGCATGTGTGTTCTTTCCATGAACAAGTATCCACTAGTGTTCATTGCATGTGTGTTTTTTCCACACACCACATATGTATCCACTAGATTCATTGCATGTGTGTTCTTTTCACAAACCACATATGGATTAACTAGAGTCATTGCATGTGTGTTCTTTTCACAAACCACATATGGATCCACAATAGTCATTGATGTGTGTTCTTTTCACAAACCACATATGGATCCACTAGAGTTATTGCATGTGTGGTCTATTCCATGAACCATATATGGATCCACCATAGTAATTGCATGTGTGTTCTTTTCCACAAACCACATATGGATCAACAAATGTCTTTGCATGTGTGTTCTTTTCACAACCCACATATGGATCAACTCGAGATATTGATTGTGTGTTCTTTTCACAAACCACACATGGATCAACCAGAGTCATTGCATCTGTGTTATTATCACAAACCACACATGGATCAACCAGAGTCATTGCATGTGTATTCTTTCCATGAACCACATATGGATTAACTAGAGTCATTGCATGTGTGTTCTTTCCACAAACCACACATGGATCCACGAGAGTAATTGCATGTGTGTTCGTGTCACAAACCACACATGGATCCACCAATGTCATTGCATGTGTGTTATTTCCATGAACCACATATGGATCAACAAACGTCATTGCATGTGTGTTCTTTCCACAAACCAAATATGGATCCACCAGAGTCATTGCATGTGTGTTATTTTCACAAACCACATATGGAACCACTAGAATCATTGCATGTGTGTTCTTTTCACAAACCACACATGGATCCACCAGAGTCATTGCATGTGTGTTCTTTCCATGAACCACATATGGATCAACTAGACTCATTGCATGTGTGTTCTTTCCACAAACCACACATGGATCCACCAGAGTAATTGCATGTGTGTTCATGTCACAAACCACACATGGATCCACCAATGTCATTGCATGTGTGTTCTTTCCATGAACCACATATGGATAAACAAATGTCATTGCATGTGTGTTCTTTCCACAAACCAAATATGGATCCACCAGAGTCACTGCATGTGTGTTCTTTTCAGAAACCACATATGGATCCACGAGAGTCATTGCATGTGTGTTATTTTCACAAACCAAACATGGATCCACTTGAGTCATTGCATGTGTGATCTTTCCACAAACCACATGGATCAACCAATGTCATTGCATGTGTGTTCTTTCCACAAACCACATGGATCAACCAGAGTCATTGCATCTGTTTTGTTTTCAAAAACCACACATGGATCCACCAGAGTAATTGCATGTGTGTTCATGTCACAAACCACACATGGATCAACAAATGTCATTGAATGTGTGTTCTTTCCACAAACCACATATGGATCAACAAATGCCATTGCATGTGTGTTCTTTCCATGAACCAAATATGGATCCACCAGAGTCATTGCATGTGTGTTCTTTTCACAAACCACATATGGATCCACTAGAGTCATTGCCTGTGTGTTCATGTCACAAACCACACATGGATCCACCAATGTCATTGCATGTGTGTTCTTCCCATGAACCACATATGGATCCACTAGAGTCATTGCATGTGTGTTATTTTCACATATGGATCAACCAATGGCATTGCATGTGTGTTATTTTCACAAACCACACATGGATCAACCAATGTCATTGCATGTCTGTTCCTATCACAAACCACACATGGATCAACCAGTGTTCATTGCATGTGTGTTCTTTCCACAAACCACATATGTATCCATCAGAGTCATTGCTTGTGTGTTCTTTTCCACAAACCACATATGGAGCAACAAATGTCATTGCATGTGTGTTCTTTCCACAAACCACAGATGGATCCACTAGAGTCATTGCATGTGTGTTCTTTTCCATGAACCATTTATGGATCCACCAGAGTAATTGCATGTGTGTTCTTTTCCACAAACCATATATGGATCAACAAATGTCATTGCATGTGTGTTCTTTTCACAACCCACATATGGATCAACGAGAGACATTGCATGTGTGTTCTTTTCACAAACCACACATGGATCAACCGGAGTCATTGCATGTGTGTTCTTTCCATGAACCACACATGGATCAACTAGAGTCATTGCATGTGTGTTCTTTCCACAAACCACACATGGATCCACCAGAGTAATTGCATGTGTGTTCATGTCATAAACCACACATGGATCCACCAATGTGATTGCATGTGTGTTCTTTCCATGAACCACATGTGGATCAACAAATGTCATTGCATGTGTGTTCTTTCCACAAACCAAATATGGATCCACCAGAGTCATTGCATGTGTGTTCTTTCCACAAACCACATATGGATCCACTAGAGTCATTACATGTGTGTTCTTTTCACAAACCACACATGGATCCACTAGAGTCATTGCATGTGTGTTCTTTCCACAAACCACATGGATCAACCAATGTCATTGCATGTGTGTTCTTTCCACAAACCACATGGATCAACTAGAGTCATTGCATGTGTGTTCTTTCCAAAAACCACACATGGATCCACCAGAGTAATTGCATGTGTGCTCATATCACAAACCACACATGGATAAACAAATGTCATTGCATGTGTTCTTTCCGCAAACCACATATGGATCAAAAAATGTCATTGCATGTGTGTTCTTTCCATGAACCAAATATGGATCCACCAGAGTCATTGCGTGTGTGTTCTTTCCACAAACCACATATGGATCCACTAGAGTCATTGCATGTGTGTTCATCTCACAAACCACACATGGATCAACCAATGTTATTGCATGTGTGTTCTTTCCATGAACCACATATGGATCCACCAAAGTAATTGCATGTGTGTTCTTTCCATGAACCACATATGGATCCACCAGAGTCATTGCATGTGTGTTCTTTTCAATAACCACATATGGATCCACCAGATTCATTGCATGTGTCTTCTTTTCACAAACCACAAATGGATCCACAATAGTCATTGCATGTGTGTTCTTTTCACAAACCACATATGGATCCACTAGAGTTATTGCATGTGTGGTCTATTTCATGAACCATATATGGATCCACCATAGTAATTGCATGTGTGTTCTTTTCCACAAACCACATATGGATCAACAAATGTCTTTGCATGTGTGTTCTTTTCACAACCCACATATGGATCAACTAGAGACATATATTGTGTCTTCTTTTCATAAACCACACATGGATCAACCAGAGTCATTGCATGTGTGTTATTGTCACAAACCACACAAGGATCAACCAGAGTCATTGCATGTGTGTTCTTTCCATGAACCACATATGGATCAACTAGAGTCATTGCATGTGTGTTCTTTCCAAAAACCACACATGGATCCACCAGCTTAATTGCATGTGTGTTCATGTCACAAACCACACATGGATCCACCAATGTCATTGCATGTGTGTTCTTTCCATGAACCACATATGGATCAACAAATGGCATTGCATGCGTGTGCTTTCCACAAATCAAATATGGATCCACCAAAGTCATTGCATGTGTGTTCTTTTCACAAACCACATATGGATCCACTAGAGTCATTGCATGTGTGTTCTTTTCACAAAACACACATGGATCCACTAGAGTCATTGCATGTTTGTTCTTTCCACAAACCACATGGATCAACCAATGTCATTGCATGTGTGTTCTTTCCACAAACCACATGGATCAACCAGACTCATTGCATCTGTGTTCTTTCCAAAAACCACACATGGATCCACCAGAGTAATTGCATGTGTGTTCATGTCACAAACCACACATGGATCAACAAATGTCATTGAATGTGTGTTCTTTCCACAAACCACATATGGATCAACAAATGCCATTGCATGTGTGTTCTTTCCGTGAACCAAATATGGATCCACTAGAGTCATTGCATGTGTGTTTTTTCCACACACCACATATGTATCCACTAGAGTCATTGCATGTGTGTTCTTTTCACAAACCACATATGGATCCACTAGAGTCATTGCATGTGTGTTCATGTCACAAACCACACATGGATCCACCAATGTCATTGCATGTGTGTTCTTTCCATGAACCACATATGGATCCACTAGAGTCATTGCATGTGTGTTATTTTCACATATGGATCAACCAATGGCATTGCATGTGTGTTATTTTCACAAACCACACATGGATCAACCAATGTCATTGCATGTCTGTTCCTATCACATACCACACATGGAGCAACCAGTGTTCATTGCATGTGTGTTCTTTCCACAAACCACATATGTATCCACCAGAGTCATTGCTTGTGTGTTCTTTTCCACAAACCACATATGGATCAACAAATGTCATTGCATGTGTGTTCTTTCCACAAACCACAGATGGATCCACTAGAGTCATTCATGTGTGTTCTTTTCCATGAACCATTTATGGATCCACCAGAGTAATTGCATGTGTGTTCTTTTCCACAAACCATATATGGATCAACAAATGTCATTGCATGTGTGTTCTTTTCACAACCCACATATGGATCAACGAGAGACATTGCATGTGTGTTCTTTTCACAAACCACACATGGATCAACCAGAGTCATTGCATGTGTGTTATTTTAACAAACCACACATGGATCAACCAGAGTCATTGCATGTGTGTTCTTTCCATGAACCACACATGGATCAACTAGAGTCATTGCATGTGTGTTCTTTCCACAAACCACACATGGATCCACCAGAGTAATTGCATGTGTGTTCATGTCATAAACCACACATGGATCCACCAATGTGATTGCATGTGTGTTCTTTCCATGAACCACATGTGGATCAACAAATATCATTGCATGTGTGTTCTTTCCACAAACCAAATATGGATCCACAAGAGTCATTGCATGTGTGTTCTTTCCACAAACCACATATGGATCCACTAGAGTCATTACATGTGTGTTCTTTTCACAAACTACACATGGATCCACTAGAGTCATTGCATGTGTGTTCTTTCCACAAACCACATGGATCAACCAATGTCATTTCATGTGTGTTCTTTCCACAAACCACATGGATCAACCAGAGTCATTGCATGTGTGTTCTTTCCAAAAACCACACATGGATCCACCAGAGTAATTGCATGTGTGCTCATATCAAAAACCACACATGGATCCACTAGAGTAATTGCATGTGTATTCATGTCACAAACCACACATGCATCAACAAATGTCATTGCATGTGTGTTCTTTCCGCAAACCACATATGGATCAAAAAATGTCATTGCATGTGTGTTCTTTCCATAAACCAAATATGGATCCACCAGAGTCATTGCGTGTGTGTTCTTTTCACAAACCACATATGGATCCACTAGAGTCATTTCATGTGTGTTGATGTCACAAACCACACATGGATCCACCAATGTTATTGCATGTGTGTTCTTTCCATGAACCACATATGGATCCACCAAAGTAATTGCATGTGTGTTATTTCCATGAACCACATATGGATCCACCAGAGTCATTGGATGTGTGTTCTTTTCACAAACGACATATGGATCCACCAGAGTCATTGCATGTGTCTTCTTTTCACAAACCACATATGGATCCACAATAGTCATTGCATGTGTGTTCTTTTCACAAACCACATATGGATCCACTAGAGTTATTGCATGTGTGGTCTATTCCATGAACCATATATGGATCCACCATAGTAATTGCATGTGTGTTCTTTTTGACAAACCACATATGGATGAAAAAATGTCTTTGCATGTGTGTTCTTTTCACAACCCACATATGGATCAACTAGAGACATTGATTGTGTGTTTTTTTCACAAACCACACATGGATCAACCAGAGTCATTGCATGTGTGTTATTGTCACAAACCACACAAGGATCAACCAGAGTCATTGCATGTGTGTTCTTTCCATGAACCACATATGGATCAACTAGAGTCATTGCATGTGTGTTCTTTCCAAAAACCACACATGGATCCACCAGAGTAATTGCATGTGTGTTCATGTCACAAACCACACATGGATCCACCAATGTCATTGCATGTGTGTTCTTTCCATGAACCACATATGGATCAACAAATGGCATTGCATGCGTGTTCTTTTCACAAACCACATACGGATCCACTAGAGTCATTGCATGTGTGTTCTTTTCACAAAACACACATGAATCCACTAGAGTCATTGCATGTTTGTTCTTTCCACAAACCACATGGATCAACCAACGTCATTGCATGTGTGTTCTTTCCACAAACCACATGGATCAACCAGAGTCATTGCATGTGTGTTCTTTCCACAAACCACACATGGATCCACAGGAGTAATTGCATGTGTGTTCATGTCACAAAACACACATGGATCAATAAATGTCATTGCATGTGTGTTCTTTACACAAACCACATATGGATCAACAAATGTCATTGCATGTGTGTTCTTTCCATGAACAACATATGGATCCACAAGAGTCATTGCATGTGTGTTCTTTTCACAAACCAAATATGGATCCACTAGAGTCATTGCATGTGTGTTCTTTTCACAAACCACACATGGATCCACCAGAGTCATTGCATGTGTGTTCTTTCGATGAACCACATATGGATCAACTAGAGTCATTGCATGTGTGTTCTTTCCACAAACCACACATGGATCCACCAGAGTAATTGCATGTGTGTTCATGTCACAAACCACACATGGATCCACCAATGTCATTGCATGTGTGTTCTTTCCATGAACCACATATGGATCAAGAAATGTCATTGCATGTGTGTTCTTTCCACAAACCAAATATGGATCCACCAGAGTCATTGCATGTGTGTTCTTTCCATGAACAAAATATGGATCCACTAGAGTCATTGCATGTGTGTTATTTTCACAAACCACACATGGATCCACTAGAGTCATTGCATGTGTGTTCTTTCCACAAACCACATGGATCAACCAATGTCATTGCATGTGTGTTCTTTCCACAAACCACATGGATCAACCAGAGTCATTGCATGTGTGTTCTTTCCACAAACCACACATGGATCCACTAGAGTAATTGCATGTGTGTTCATGTCACAAACCACACATGGATCAACAAATGTCATTGAATGTGTGTTCTTTCCACAAACCACATATGGATCAACAAATGCCATTGCATGTGTGTTCTTTCCATGAACCAAATATGGATCCACCAGAGTCATTGCGTGTGTGTTCTTTTCACAAACCACATATGGATCCACTAGAGTCATTTCATGTGTGTTGATGTCACAAACCACACATGGATCCACCAATGTTATTGCATGTGTGTTCTTTCCATGAACCACATATGGATCCACCAAAGTAATTGCATGTGTGTTATTTCCATGAACCACATATGGATCCACCAGAGTCATTGGATGTGTGTTCTTTTCACAAACGACATATGGATCCACCAGAGTCATTGCATGTGTCTTCTTTTCACAAACCACATATGGATCCACAATAGTCATTGCATGTGTGTTCTTTTCACAAACCACATATGGATCCACTAGAGTTATTGCATGTGTGGTCTATTCCATGAACCATATATGGATCCACCATAGTAATTGCATGTGTGTTCTTTTTGACAAACCACATATGGATGAAAAAATGTCTTTGCATGTGTGTTCTTTTCACAACCCACATATGGATCAACTAGAGACATTGATTGTGTGTTTTTTTCACAAACCACACATGGATCAACCAGAGTCATTGCATGTGTGTTATTGTCACAAACCACACAAGGATCAACCAGAGTCATTGCATGTGTGTTCTTTCCATGAACCACATATGGATCAACTAGAGTCATTGCATGTGTGTTCTTTCCAAAAACCACACATGGATCCACCAGAGTAATTGCATGTGTGTTCATGTCACAAACCACACATGGATCCACCAATGTCATTGCATGTGTGTTCTTTCCATGAACCACATATGGATCAACAAATGGCATTGCATGCGTGTTCTTTTCACAAACCACATACGGATCCACTAGAGTCATTGCATGTGTGTTCTTTTCACAAAACACACATGGATCCACTAGAGTCATTGCATGTTTGTTCTTTCCACAAACCACATGGATCAACCAACGTCATTGCATGTGTGTTCTTTCCACAAACCACATGGATCAACCAGAGTCATTGCATGTGTGTTCTTTCCACAAACCACACATGGATCCACAGGAGTAATTGCATGTGTGTTCATGTCACAAAACACACATGGATCAATAAATGTCATTGCATGTGTGTTCTTTACACAAACCACATATGGATCAACAAATGTCATTGCATGTGTGTTCTTTCCATGAACAACATATGGATCCACAAGAGTCATTGCATGTGTGTTCTTTTCACAAACCAAATATGGATCCACTAGAGTCATTGCATGTGTGTTCTTTTCACAAACCACACATGGATCCACCAGAGTCATTGCATGTGTGTTCTTTCGATGAACCACATATGGATCAACTAGAGTCATTGCATGTGTGTTCTTTCCACAAACCACACATGGATCCACCAGAGTAATTGCATGTGTGTTCATGTCACAAACCACACATGGATCCACCAATGTCATTGCATGTGTGTTCTTTCCATGAACCACATATGGATCAAGAAATGTCATTGCATGTGTGTTCTTTCCACAAACCAAATATGGATCCACCAGAGTCATTGCATGTGTGTTCTTTCCATGAACAAAATATGGATCCACTAGAGTCATTGCATGTGTGTTATTTTCACAAACCACACATGGATCCACTAGAGTCATTGCATGTGTGTTCTTTCCACAAACCACATGGATCAACCAATGTCATTGCATGTGTGTTCTTTCCACAAACCACATGGATCAACCAGAGTCATTGCATGTGTGTTCTTTCCACAAACCACACATGGATCCACTAGAGTAATTGCATGTGTGTTCATGTCACAAACCACACATGGATCAACAAATGTCATTGAATGTGTGTTCTTTCCACAAACCACATATGGATCAACAAATGCCATTGCATGTGTATTCTTTCCATGAACCAAATATGGATCCACCAGAGTCATTGCATGTGTGTTCTTTTCACAAACCACATATGGATCCACTAGAGTCATTGCATGTGTGTTCATGTCACAAACCACACATGGATCCACCAATGTCATTGCATGTGTGTTCTTTCCATGAACCACATATGGATCCACCAATGTCATTGCTTGTGTGTTCTTTTCACAAACCACATATGGATCCACTAGAGTCATTGCATGTGTGTTATTTCCACAAACCACATATGTAACCACTAGAGTCACTGCATGTGTGTTATTTTCACATATGGATCAACCAATGGCATTGCATCTGTGTTATTTTCACAAACCACACATGGATCAACCAATGTCATTGCATGTCTGTTCCTATCATAAACCACACATGGATCAACCAGTGTTCATTGCATGTGTGTTCTTTCCACAAACCACATGTGTATCCACCAGAGTCATTGCTTGTGTGTTGTTTTCCACAAACCACATATGGATCAACAAATGTCATTGCATGTTTGTTCTTTCCACAAACCACATATGTATCCACTAGAGTAATTGTATGTGTGTTCTTTTGACAAACCACATATGGATCAACCAGAGTCATTGCATGTGTGTTCTTTTCACAAACCACACATGGATCAACCAGAGTCATTCAATGCGTTTTCTTTCCATGAACCATATATGGATCAACAAATGTGATTGCATGTGTGTTCTTTCCACAAACCAAATATGGATCCACCAGAGTCATTCCATGTGTGTTGTTTTCACAAACCACATACGGATCCTCTAGAGTCATTGCATGTGTGTTCTTTTCACAAACCACACATGGATCCACCAGAGTCATTGCATGTGTGTTCTTTCCACAAACCACATGGATCAACCAATGTCATTGCATTTGTGTTCTTTCCACAAACCACATGAATCAACCAGAGTCATTGGATGTGTGTTGTTTCCACAAACAACACATGGATCCACTAGAGTAATTGCATGTGTGTTCACGTCACAAACCACACATGGATCAACAAATGTCATTGCACGTGTGTTCTTTCCACAAACCACATACGGATCAACAAATGTCATTGCATGTGTGTTCTTTCTATGAGCCAAATATAGACCCACAAGAGTCATTACATGTGTGTTCTTTTCACAAACCACATATGGATCCACCAATGTCATTACATGTGTGTTCTTTCCATGAACAACATATGGATCCACCAGAGTCATTCCATGTGTGTTCTTTTCACATTTGGATCAACCAATGGCATTGCATGTGTGTTATTTTCACAAACCACACATGGATCAACCAATGTCATTGCATGTGTGTTCTTTTCCACAAACCACACATGGATCAACCAATGGCATCGCATGTGTGTTCTTTCTACAAACTACACATGGATCAACCAATGTCATTGCATGTGTGTTCCTGCCACGAACCACATATGGATCCACCAGTGTTCATTGCATTTGTGTTCTTTCCACAAACCACATATATATCCACTAGAGTAATTGCATGTGTGTTCTTTTCACAAACCACATATGGATCAACCAGAGTCATTGCATGTGTGTTGTTTTCACAAACCAGACATGGATCAACCAAAGTCATTGCATGTGTATTCTTTTCACAAACCACACATGGATGAACCAGGGTCATTGCATGTGTGTTCTTTCCATGAACCACATATGGATCAACTAGAGTCATTGCATGTGTGTTCTTTCCACAAACCACACATGGATCCACCATAGTAATTGCATGTGTGTTCATGTCACAAACCACACATGGATCCACCAATGTCATTATGTGTGTTCTTTCCATGAACCACATATGGATCCACAAGTGTTCATTGCATGTGTGTTCTTTCCACAAACCACATATGTATCCACTAGAGTAATTGCATGTGTGTTGTTTTCACAAACCACATATGGATCAACCAGAGTCATTGCATGTGTGTTCTTTTCACAATCCACACATGGATCAACCAGAGTCATTGCATGTGTGTTCTTTCCATGAACCACATATGGATCAACCAGAGTCATTGCATGTGTGTTCGTTCCACAAACCACACATGGATCCACCAGAGTAATTGCATGTGTGTTCATGTCACAAACCATACATGGATCCACCAATTTCATTGCATGTGTGTTCTTTCCATGAACAAGTATCCACTAGTGTTCATTGCATGTGTGTTTTTTCCACACACCACATATGTATCCACTAGAGTCATTGCATGTGTGTTCTTTTCACAAACCACATATGGATTAACTAGAGTCATTGCATGTGTGTTCTTTTCACAAACCACATATGGATCCACAATAGTCATTGATGTGTGTTCTTTTCACAAACCACATATGGATCCACTAGAGTTATTGCATGTGTGGTCTATTCCATGAATCATATATGGATCCACCATAGTAATTGCATGTGTGTTCTTTTCCACAAACCACATATGGATCAACAAATGTCTTTGCATGTGTGTTCTTTTCACAACCCACATATGGATCAACTAGAGATATTGATTGTGTGTTCTTTTCACAAACCACACATGGATCAACCAGAGTCATTGCATGTGTGTTATTATCACAAACCACACATGGATCAACCAGAGTCATTGCATGTGTGTTCTTTCCATGAACCACATATGGATTAACTAGAGTCATTGCATGTGTGTTCTTTCCACAAACCACACATGGATCCACGAGAGTAATTGCATGTTTGTTCATGTCACAAACCACACATGGATCCACCAATGTCATTGCATGTGTGTTCTTTCCATGAACCACATATGGATCAACAAACGTCATTGCATGTGTGTTCTTTCCACAAACCAAATATGGATCCACCAGAGTCATTGCATGTGTGTTATTTTCACAAACCACATATGGAACCACTAGAATCATTGCATGTGTGTTCTTTTCACAAACCACACATGGATCCACCAGAGTCATTGCATGTGTGTTCTTTCCATGAACCACATATGGATCAACTAGAGTCATTGCATGTGTGTTCTTTCCACAAACCACACATGGATCCACCAGAGTAATTGCATGTGTGTTCATGTCACAAACCACACATGGATCCACCAATGTCATTGCATGTGTGTTCTTTCCATGAACCACATATGGATCAACAAATGGCATTGCATGCGTGTGCTTTCCACAAATCAAATATGGATCCACCACAGTCATTGCATGTGTGTTCTTTTCACAAACCACATACGGATCCACTAGAGTCATTGCATGTGTGTTCTTTTCACAAAACACACATGGATCCACTAGAGTCATTGCATGTTTGTTCTTTCCACAAACCACATGGATCCACCAATGTCATTGCATGTGTGTTCTTTCCACAAAACACATGGATCAACCAGACTCATTGCATCTGTGTTCTTTCCAAAAACCACACATGGATCCACCAGAGTAATTGCATGTGTGTTCATGTCACAAACCACACATGGATCAACAAATGTCATTGAATGTGTGTTCTTTCCACAAACCACATATGGATCAACAAATGCCATTGCATGTGTGTTCTTTCCATGAACCAAATATGGATCCACCAGAGTCATTGCATGTGTGTTCTTTTCACAAACCACATATGGATCCACTAGAGTCATTGCATGTGTGTTCATGTCACAAACCACACATGGATCCACCAATGTCATTGCATGTGTGTTCTTTCCATGAACCACATATGGATCCACTAGAGTCATTGCATGTGTGTTATTTTCACATATGGATCAACCAATGGCAATGCATGTGTGTTATTTTCACAAACCACACATGGATCAACCAATGTCATTGCATGTCTGTTCCTATCACAAACCACACATGGATCAACCAGTGTTCATTACATGTGTGTTCTTTCCACAAACCACATATGTATCCACCAGAGTCATTGCTTGTGTGTTCTTTTCCACAAACCACATATGGATCAACAAATGTCATGGCATGTGTGTTCTTTCCACAAACCACAGATGGATCCACTAGAGTCATTGCATGTGTGTTCTTTTCCATGAACCATTTATGGATCCACCAGAGTCATTGCATGTGTGTTCTTTTCCACAAACCATATATGGATCAACAAATGTCATTGCATGTGTGTTCTTTTCACAACCCACATATGGATCAACTAGAGACATTGCATGTGTGTTCTTTTCACAAACCACACATGGATCAACCGGAGTCATTGCATGTGTGTTATTTTCACAAACCACACATGGATCAACCAGAGTCATTGCATGTGTGTTCTTTCCATGAACCACACATGGATCAACTAGAGTCATTGCATGTGTGTTCTTTCCACAAACCACACATGGATCCACCAGAGTAATTACATGTGTGTTCATGTCATAAACCACACATGGATCCACCAATGTGATTGCATGTGTGTTCTTTCCATGAACCACATGTGGATCAACAAATTTCATTGCATGTGTGTTCTTTCCACAAACCAAATATGGATCCACCAGAGTCATTGCATGTGTGTTCTTTCCACAAACCACATATGGATCCACTAGAGTCATTACATGTGTGTTCTTTTCACAAACGACACATGGATCCACCAGAGCCATTGCATGTGTGTTCTTTCCACAAACCACATATGGATCCACTAGAGTTATTGCATGTGTGGTCTATTCCATGAACCATATATGGATCCACCATAGTAATTGCATGTGTGTTCTTTTCCACAAACCACATATGGATCAACAAATGTCTTTGCATGTGTGTTCTTTTCACAACCCACATATGGATCAACTAGAGACATATATTGTGTCTTCTTTTCACAAACCACACATGGATCAACTAGAGTCATTGCATGTGTGTTATTGTCACAAACCACACAAGGATCAACCAGAGTCATTGCATGTGTGTTCTTTCCATGAACCACATATGGATCAACTAGAGTCATTGCATGTGTGTTCTTTCCAAAAACCACACATGGATCCACATGTGTGTTCTTTCCATGAACCACACATGGATCCACCAATGTTATTGCATGTGTGTTCTTTCCATGAACCACATATGGATCCACCAAAGTAATTGCATGTGTGTTATTTCCATGAACCACATATGGATCCACCAGAGTCATTGCATGTGTGTTCTTTTCACAAACCACATATGGATCCACCAGAGTCATTGCATGTGTCTTCTTTTCACAAACCACATATGGATCCACAATATTCATTGCATGTGTGTTCTTTTCACAAACCACATATGGATCCACTAGAGTTATTGCATGTGTGGTCTATTCCATGAACCATATATGGATCCACCATAGTAATTGCATGTGTGTTCTTTTCGACAAACCACATATGGATGAAAAAATGTCTTTGCATGTGTGTTATTTTCACAACCCACATATGGATCAACTAGAGACATTGATTGTGTGTTCTTTTCACAAACCACACATGGATCAACCAGAGTCATTGCATGTGTGTTATTGTCACAAACCACACAAGGATCAACCAGAGTCATTGCATGTGTGTTCTTTCCATGAACCACATATGGATCAACTAGAGTCATTGCATGTGTGTTCTTTCCAAAAACCACACATGGATCCACCAGAGTAATTGCATGTGTGTTCATGTCACAAACCACACATGGATCCACCAATGTCATTGCATGTGTGTTCTTTCCATGAACCACATATGGATCAACAAATGGCATTGCATGCGTGTTCTTTCCACAAACCAAATATGGATCCACCAAGTCATTGCATGTGTGTTCTTTTCACAAACCACATACGGATCCACTAGAGTCATTGCATGTGTGTTTTTTTCACAAAACACACATGGATCCACTAGAGTCATTGCATGTTTGTTCTTTCCACAAACCACATGGATCAACCAGAGTCATTGCATGTGTGTTCTTTCCACAAACCACACATGGATCCACCAGAGTAATTGCATGTGTGTTCATGTCATAAACCACACATGGATCCACCAATGTGATTGCATGTGTGTTCTTTCCATGAACCACATGTGGATCAACAAATGTCATTGCATGTGTGTTCTTTCCATGAACAAAATATGGATCCACAAGAGTCATTGCATGTGTGTTCTTTTCACAAACCACATATGGATCCACTAGAGTCATTGCATGTGTGTTCTTTTCACAAACCACACATGGATCCACCAGAATCATTGCATGTGTGTTCTTTCCACAAACCACATGGATCAACTAATGTCATTGCATGTGTGTTCTTTCCACAAACCACACATGGATCCACTAGAGTAATTGCATGTGTATTCATGTCGCAGACCACACATGCATCAACAAATGTCATTGCATGTGTGTTCTTTCCACAAACCACATATGGATAAAAAATGTCATTGCATGTGTATTCTTTCCATGAACCAAATATGGATCCACCAGAGGCATTGCATGTGTGTTCTTTTCACAAACCACATATGGATCCACTAGAGTCATTGCATGTGTGTTCATGTCACAAACCACACATGGATCCACCAATGTTATTGCATGTGTGTTCTTTCCATGAACCACATATGGATCCACCAGAGTAATTGTATGTGTGTTCTTTCCATGAACCACATATGGATCCACCAGAGTAATTGCATGTGTGTTCTTTTCACAAACCACATATGGATCCACCAGAGTCATTACATGTGTGTTCTTTTCACAAACCACATATGGATCCACTATAGTCATTGCATGTGTGTTGTTTTCACAAACCACATATCGATCTACTAGAGTCATTGCATGTGTGTTCTTCACAACCCACATATGGATCAACTAGAGACATTGCATGTGTGTTCTTTTCACAAACCACACATGGATCAACCAGAGTCATTGCATGTGTGTTATTGTCACAAACCACACAAGGATCAACCAGAGTCATTGCATGTTTGTTCTTTCCATGAACCACATATGGATCAACTAGAGTCATTGCATGTGTGTTCTTTCCAAAAACCACACATGGATCCACCATAGTAATTGCATGTGTGTTCATGTCACAAACCACACATGGATCCACCAATGTCATTGCATGTGTGTTCTTTCCATGAACCACATATGGATCAACAAATGGCATTGCATGCGTGTTCTTTCCACAAACCAAATATGGATCCACCAAGTCATTGCATGTGTGTTCTTTTCACAAACCACATACGGATCCACTAGAGTCATTGCATGTGTGTTCTTTTCACAAAACACACATGAATCCACTAGAGTCATTGCATGTTTGTTCTTTCCACAAACCACATGGATCAACCAACGTCATTGCATGTGTGTTCTTTCCACAAACCACATGGATCAACCAACGTCATTGCATGTGTGTTCTTTCCACAAACCACATGGATCAACCAGAGTCATTGCATGTGTGTTCTTTCCACAAACCACACATGGATCCACCAGAGTAATTGCATGTGTGTTCATGTCACAAAACACACATGGATCAATAAATGTCATTGCATGTGTGTTCTTTACACAAACCACATATGGATCAACAAATGTCATTGCATGTGTGTTCTTTCCATGAACAAAATATGGATCCACAAGAGTCATTGCATGTGTGTTCTTTTCACAAACCACATATGGATCCACTAGAGTCATTGCATGTGTGTTCTTTTCACAAACCACACATGGATCCACCAGAATCATTGCATGTGTGTTGTTTCCACAAACCACATGGATCAACTAATGTCATTGCATGTGTGTTCTTTCCACAAACCACATGGATCAACCAGAGTCATTGCATGTGTGTTCTTTCCACAAACCACACATGGATCCACTAGAGTAATTGCATGTGGATTCATGTCACAAACCACACATGCATCAACAAATGTCATTGCATGTGTGTTCTTTCCACAAACCACATATGGATAAAAAAATGTCATTGCATGTGTATTCTTTCCATGAACCAAATATGGATCCACCAGAGTCATTGCATGTGTGTTCTTTTCACAAACCACATATGGATCCACTAGAGTCATTGCATGTGTGTTCATGTCACAAACCACACATGGATCCACCAATGTTATTGCATGTGTGTTCTTTCCATGAACCACATATGGATCCACCAGAGTAATTGTATGTGTGTTCTTTCCATGAACCACATATGGATCTACCAGAGTCATTGCATGTGTGTTCTTTTCACAAACCACATATGGATCCACCAGAGTCATTACATGTGTGTTCTTTTCACAAACCACATATGGATCCACTATAGTCATTGCACGTGTGTTGTTTTCACAAACCACATATCGATCTACTAGAGTCATTGCATGTGTGTTCTTTTCCATGAACCATTTATGGATCCACCAGAGTAATTGCATGTGTGTTCTTTTCCACAAACCATATATGGATCAACAAATGTCATTGCATGTGTGTTCTTCACAACCCACATATGGATCAACTAGAGTCATTGCATGTGTGTTCTTTTCACAAACCACACATGGATCAACCAGAGTCATTGCATGTGTGTTATTTTCACAAACCACACATGGATCAACCAGAGTCATTGCATGTGTGTTCTTTCCATGAACCACACATGGATCAACTAGAGTCATTGCATGTATGTTCTTTCCACAAACCACACATGGATCCACCAGAGTAATTACATGTGTGTTCATGTCATAAACCACACATGGATCCACCAATGTGATTGCATGTGTGTTCTTTCCATGAACCACATGTGGATCAACAAATGTCATTGCATGTGTGTTCTTTCCACAAACCAAATATGGATCCACCAGAGTCATTGCATGTGTGTTCTTTCCACAAACCACATATGGATCCACTAGAGTCATTACATGTGTGTTCTTTTCACAAACCACACATGGATCCACCACAGTCATTGCATGGGTGTTCTTTCCACAAACCACATGGATCAACCAATGTCATTGCATGTGTGTTATTTCCACAAACCACATGGATCAACCAGAGTCATTGCATGTGTGTTCTTTCCACAAACCACACATGGATCCACCAGAGTAATTGCATGTGTGTTCATATCACAAACCACACATGGATCAACAAATGTCATTGCATGTGTGTTCTTTCCGCAAACCACATATGGATCAAAAAATGTCATTGCACGTGTGTTCTTTCCATGAACCAAATTTGGATCCACCAGAGTCATTGCGTGTGTGTTCTTTAACCACATATGGATCCACTAGAGTCATTGCATGTGTGTTCATGTCACAAACCATACATGGATCCACCAATGTTATTGCATGTGTGTTCTTTCCATGAACCACATATGGATCCACCAAAGTAATTGCATGTGTGTTCTTTCCATGAACCACATATGGATCCACCAGAGTCATTGCATGTGTGTTCTTTTCACAAACCACATATGGATCCACCAGAGTCATTGCATGTGTCTTCTTTTCACAAACCACATATGGATCCACAATAGTCATTGCATGTGCATTCTTTTCACAAACCACATATGGATCCACTAGAGTTATTGCATGTGTGGTCTATTCCATGAACCATATGTGTATCCACCATAGTAATTGCATGTGTGTTCTTTTCCACAAACCACATATGGATCAACAAATGTCTTTGCATGTGTGTTCTTTTCACAACCCACATATGGATCAACTAGAGACATTGATTGTGTGTTCTTTTCACAAACCACACATGGATCAACCAGAGTCATTGCATGTGTGTTCTTTTCACAAACCACATACGGATCCACTAGAGTCATTGCATGTTTGTTCTTTCCACAAACCACATGGATCAACCAACGTCATTGCATGTGTGTTCTTTCCACAAACCACATGGATCAACCAGAGTCATTGCATGTGTGTTCTTTCCACAAACCACACATGGATCCACCAGAGTAATTGCATGTGTGTTCATGTCACAAAACACACATGGATCAATAAATGTCATTGCATGTGTGTTCTTTACACAAACCACATATGGATCAACAAATGTCATTGCATGTGTGTTCTTTCCATGAACAAAATATGGATCCACAAGAGTCATTGCATGTGTGTTCTTTTCACAAACCACATATGGATCCACTAGAGTCATTGCATGTGTGTTCTTTTCACAAACCACACATGGATCCACCAGAATCATTGCATGTGTGTTCTTTCCACAAACCACATGGATCAACTAATGTCATTGCATGTGTGTTCTTTCCACAAACCACATGGATCAACCAGAGTCATTGCATGTGTGTTCTTTCCACAAACCACACATGGATCCACTAGAGTAATTGCATGTGTATTCATGTCGCAGACCACACATGCATCAACAAATGTCATTGCATGTGTGTTCTTTCCACAAACCACATATGGATAAAAAATGTCATTGCATGTGTATTCTTTCCATGAACCAAATATGGATCCACCAGAGGCATTGCATGTGTGTTGTTTTCACAAACCACATATGGATCCACTAGAGTCATTGCATGTGTGTTCATGTCACAAACCACACATGGATCCACCAATGTTATTGCATGTGTGTTCTTTCCATGAACCACATATGAATCCACCAGAGTAATTGTATGTGTGTTCTTTCCATGAACAACATATGGATCCACCAGAGTAATTGCATGTGTGTTCTTTTCACAAACCACATATGGATCCACCAGAGTCATTACATGTGTGTTCTTTTCACAAACCACATATGGATCCACTATAGTCATTGCATGTGTGTTGTTTTCACAAACCACATATCGATCTACTAGAGTCATTGCATGTGTGTTCTTTTCCATGAACCATTTATGGATCCACCAGAGTAATTGCATGTGTGTTCTTTTCCACAAACCATATATGGATCAACAAATGTCATTGCATGTGTGTTCTTCACAACCCACATATGGATCAACTAGAGAGATTGCATGTGTGTTCTTTTCACAAACCACACATGGATCAACCAGAGTCATTGCATGTGTGTTATTGTCACAAACCACACAAGGATCAACCAGAGTCATTGCATGTGTGTTCTTTCCATGAACCACATATGGATCAACTAGAGTCATTGCATGTGTGTTCTTTCCAAAAACCACACATGGATCCACCAGAGTAATTGCATGTGTGTTCATGTCACAAACCACACATGTATCCACCAATGTCATTGCATGTGTGTTCTTTCCATGAACCACATATGGATCAACAAATGGCATTGCATGCGTGTTCTTTCCACAAACCAAATATGGATCCACCAAGTCATTGCATGTGTGTTCTTTTCAGAAACCACATACGGATCCACTAGAGTCATTGCATGTGTGTTCTTTTCACAAAACACACATGAATCCACTAGAGTCATTGCATGTTTGTTCTTTCCACAAACCACATGGATCAACCAACGTCATTGCATGTGTGTTCTTTCCACAAACCACACATGGATCCACCAGAGTAATTGCATGTGTGTTCATGTCACAAAACACACATGGATCAATAAATGTCATTGCATGTGTGTTCTTTACACAAACCACATATGGATCAACAAATGTCATTGCATGTGTGTTCTTTCCATGAACAAAATATGGATCCATAAGAGTCATTGCATGTGTGTTCTTTTCACAAACCACATATGGATCCACTAGAGTCATTGCATGTGTGTTCTTTTCACAAACCACACATGGATCCACCAGAATCATTGCATGTGTGTTCTTTCCACAAACCACATGGATCAACTAATGTCATTGCATGTGTGTTCTTTCCACAAACCACATGGATCAACCAGAGTCATTGCATGTGTGTTCTTTCCACAAACAACACATGGATCCACTAGAGTAATTGCATGTGTATTCATGTCGCAGACCACACATGCATCAACAAATGTCATTGCATGTGTGTTCTTTCCACAAACCACATATGGATAAAAAATGTCATTGCATGTGTATTCTTTCCATGAACCAAATATGGATCCACCAGAGGCATTGCATGTGTGTTCTTTTCACAAACCACATATGGATCCACTAGAGTCATTGCATGTGTGTTCATGTCACAAACCATACATGGATCCACCAATGTTATTGCATGTGTGTTCTTTCCATGAACCACATATGGATCCACCAGAGTAATTGTATGTGTGTTCTTTCCATGAACCACATATGGATCCACCAGAGTAATTGCATGTGTGTTCTTTTCACAAACCACATATGGATCCACCAGAGTCATTACATGTGTGTTCTTTTCACAAACCACATATGGATCCACTATAGTCATTGCATGTGTGTTGTTTTCACAAACCACATATCGATCTACTAGAGTCATTGCATGTGTGTTCTTTTCCATGAACCATTTATGGATCCACCAGAGTAATTGCATGTGTGTTCTTTTCCACAAACCATATATGGATCAACAAATGTCATTGCATGTGTGTTCTTCACAACCCACATATGGATCAACTAGAGACATTGCATGTGTGTTCTTTTCACAAACCACACATGGATCAACCAGAGTCATTGCATGTGTGTTATTGTCACAAACCACACAAGGATCAACCAGAGTCATTGCATGTGTGTTCTTTCCATGAACCACATATGGATCAACTAGAGTCATTGCATGTGTGTTCTTTCCAAAAACCACACATGGATCCACCAGAGTAATTGCATGTGTGTTCATGTCACAAACCACACATGGATCCACCAATGTCATTGCATGTGTGTTCTTTCCATGAACCACATATGGATCAACAAATGGCATTGCATGCGTGTTCTTTCCACAAACCAAATATGGATCCACCAAGTCATTGCATGTGTGTTCTTTTCACAAACCACATACGGATCCACTAGAGTCATTGCATGTGTGTTCTTTTCACAAAACACACATGAATCCACTAGAGTCATTGCATGTTTGTTCTTTCCACAAACCACATGGATCAACCAACGTCATTGCATGTGTGTTCTTTCCACAAACCACATGGATCAACCAACGTCATTGCATGTGTGTTCTTTCCACAAACCACATGGATCAACCAGAGTCATTGCATGTGTGTTCTTTCCACAAACCACACATGGATCCACCAGAGTAATTGCATGTGTGTTCATGTCACAAAACACACATGGATCAATAAATGTCATTGCATGTGTGTTCTTTACACAAACCACATATGGATCAACAAATGTCATTGCATGTGTGTTCTTTCCATGAACAAAATATGGATCCACAAGAGTCATTGCATGTGTGTTCTTTTCACAAACCACATATGGATCCACTAGAGTCATTGCATGTGTGTTCTTTTCACAAACCACACATGGATCCACCAGAATCATTGCATGTGTGTTCTTTCCACAAACCACATGGATCAACTAATGTCATTGCATGTGTGTTCTTTCCACAAACCACATGGATCAACCAGAGTCATTGCATGTGTGTTCTTTCCACAAACCACACATGGATCCACTAGAGTAATTGCATGTGTATTCATGTCACAAACCACACATGCATCAACAAATGTCATTGCATGTGTGTTCTTTCCACAAACCACATATGGATAAAAAAATGTCATTGCATGTGTATTCTTTCCATGAACCAAATATGGATCCACCAGAGTCATTGCATGTGTGTTCTTTTCACAAACCACATATGGATCCACTAGAGTCATTGCAGGTGTGTTCATGTCACAAACCACACATGGATCCACCAATGTTATTGCATGTGTGTTCTTTCCATGAACCACATATGGATCCACCAGAGTAATTGTATGTGTGTTCTTTCCATGAACCACATATGGATCTACCAGAGTCATTGCATGTGTGTTCTTTTCACAAACCACATATGGATCCACCAGAGTCATTACATGTGTGTTCTTTTCACAAACGACATATGGATCCACTATAGTCATTGCACGTGTGTTGTTTTCACAAACCACGTATCGATCTACTAGAGTCATTGCATGTGTGTTCTTTTCCATGAACCATTTATGGATCCACCAGAGTAATTGCATGTGTGTTCTTTTCCACAAACCATATATGGATCAACAAATGTCATTGCATGTGTGTTCTTCACAACCCACATATGGATCAACTAGAGACATTGCATGTGTGTTCTTTTCACAAACCACACATGGATCAACCAGAGTCATTGCATGTGTGTTATTTTCACAAACCACACATGGATCAACCAGAGTCATTGCATGTGTGTTCTTTCCATGAACCACACATGGATCAACTAGAGTCATTGCATGTATGTTCTTTCCACAAACCACACATGGATCCACCAGAGTAATTGCATGTGTGTTCATGTCATAAACCACACATGGATCCACCAATGTGATTGCATGTGTGTTCTTTCCATGAACCACATGTGGATCAACAAATGTCATTGCATGTGTGTTCTTTCCACAAACCAAATATGGATCCACCAGAGTGATTGCATGTGTGTTCTTTCCACAAACCACATATGGATCCACTAGAGTCATTACATGTGTGTTCTTTTCACAAACCACACATGGATCCACCACAGTCATTGCATGGGTGTTCTTTCCACAAACCACATGGATCAACCAATGTCATTGCATGTGTGTTATTTCCACAAACCACATGGATCAACCAGAGTCATTGCATGTGTGTTCTTTCCACAAACCACACATGGATCCACCAGAGTAATTGCATGTGTGTTCATATCACAAACCACACATGGATCAACAAATGTCATTGCATGTGTGTTCTTTCCGCAAACCACATATGGATCAAAAAATGTCATTGCACGTGTGTTCTTTCCATGAACCAAATTTGGATCCACCAGAGTCATTGCGTGTGTGTTCTTTAACCACATATGGATCCACTAGAGTCATTGCATGTGTGTTCATGTCACAAACCATACATGGATCCACCAATGTTATTGCATGTGTGTTCTTTCCATGAACCACATATGGATCCACCAAAGTAATTGCATGTGTGTTCTTTCCATGAACCACATATGGATCCACCAGAGTCATTGCATGTGTGTTCTTTTCACAAACCACATGTGGATCCACCAGAGTCATTGCATGTGTCTTCTTTTCACAAACCACATATGGATCCACAATAGTCATTGCATGTGCATTCTTTTCACAAACCACATATGGATCCACTAGAGTTATTGCATGTGTGGTCTATTCCATGAACCATATGTGGATCCACCATAGTAATTGCATGTGTGTTCTTTTCCACAAACCACATATGGATCAACAAATGTCTTTGCATGTGTGTTCTTTTCACAACCCACATATGGATCAACTAGAGACATTGATTGTGTGTTCTTTTCACAAACCACACATGGATCAACCAGAGTCATTGCATGTGTGTTCTTTTCACAAACCACATACGGATCCACTAGAGTCATTGCATGTCTGTTCTTTCCACAAACCACATGGATCAACCAACGTCATTGCATGTGTGTTCTTTCCACAAACCACATGGATCAACCAGAGTCATTGCATGTGTGTTCTTTCCACAAACCACACATGGATCCACCAGAGTAATTGCATGTGTGTTCATGTCACAAAACACACATGGATCAATAAATGTCATTGCATGTGTGTTCTTTACACAAACCACATATGGATCAACAAATGTCATTGCATGTGTGTTCTTTCCATGAACAAAATATGGATCCACAAGAGTCATTGCATGTGTGTTCTTTTCACAAACCACATATGGATCCACTAGAGTCATTGCATGTGTGTTCTTTTCACAAACCACACATGGATCCACCAGAATCATTGCATGTGTGTTCTTTCCACAAACCACATGGATCAACTAATGTCATTGCATATGTGTTCTTTCCACAAACCACATGGATCAACCAGAGTCATTGCATGTGTGTTCTTTCCACAAACCACACATGGATCCACTAGAGTAATTGCATGTGTATTCATGTCGCAGACCACACATGCATCAACAAATGTCATTGCATGTGTGTTCTTTCCACAAACCACATATGGATAAAAAATGTCATTGCATGTGTATTCTTTCCATGAACCAAATATGGATCCACTAGAGTCATTGCATGTGTGTTCATGTCACAAACCACACATGGATCCACCAATGTTATTGCATGTGTGTTCTTTCCATGAACCACATATGGATCCACCAGAGTAATTGTATGTGTGTTCTTTCCATGAACCACATATGGATCCACCAGAGTAATTGCATGTGTGTTCTTTTCACAAACCACATATGGATCCACCAGAGTCATTACATGTGTGTTCTTTTCACAAACCACATATGGATCCACTATAGTCATTGCATGTGTGTTGTTTTCACAAACCACATATCGATCTACTAGAGTCATTGCATGTGTGTTCTTTTCCATGAACCATTTATGGATCCACCAGAGTAATTGCATGTGTGTTCTTTTCCACAAACCATATATGGATCAACAAATGTCATTGCATGTGTGTTCTTCACAACCCACATATGGATCAACTAGAGACATTGCATGTGTGTTCTTTTCACAAACCACACATGGATCAACCAGAGTCATTGCATGTGTGTTATTGTCACAAACTACACAAGGATCAACCAGAGTCATTGCATGTGTGTTATTTCCATGAACCACATATGGATCAACTAGAGTCATTGCATGTGTGTTCTTTCCAAAAACCACACATGGATCCACTAGAGTAATTGCATGTGTGTTCATGTCACAAACCACACATGGATCCACCAATGTCATTGCATGTGTGTTCTTTCCATGAACCACATATGGATCAACAAATGGCATTGCATGCGTGTTCTTTCCACAAACCAAATATGGATCCACCAAGTCATTGCATGTGTGTTCTTTTCACAAACCACATACGGATCCACTAGAGTCATTGCATGTGTGTTCTTTTCACAAAACACACATGAATCCACTAGAGTCATTGCATGTTTGTTCTTTCCACAAACCACATGGATCAACCAACGTCATTGCATGTGTGTTCTTTCCACAAACCACATGGATCAACCAACGTCATTGCATGTGTGTTCTTTCCACAAACCACACATGGATCCACCAGAGTAATTGCATGTGTGTTCATGTCACAAAACACACATGGATCAATAAATGTCATTGCATGTGTGTTCTTTACACAAACCACATATGGATCAACAAATGTCATTGCATGTGTGTTCTTTCCATGAACAAAATATGGATCCACAAGAGTCATTGCATGTGTGTTCTTTTCACAAACCACATATGGATCCACTAGAGTCATTGCATGTGTGTTCTTTTCACAAACCACATATGGATCCACCAGAATCATTGCATGTGTGTTCTTTCCACAAACCACATGGATCAACTAATGTCATTGCATGTGTGTTCTTTCCACAAACCACATGGATCAACCAGAGTCATTGCATGTGTGTTCTTTCCACAAACCACACATGGATCCACTAGAGTAATTGCATGTGTATTCATGTCGCAGACCACACATGCATCAACAAATGTCATTGCATGTGTGTTCTTTCCACAAACCACATATGGATAAAAAATGTCATTGCATGTGTATTCTTTCCATGAACCAAATATGGATCCACTAGAGTCATTGCATGTGTGTTCATGTCACAAACCACACATGGATCCACCAATGTTATTGCATGTGTGTTCTTTCCATGAACCACATATGGATCCACCAGAGTAATTGTATGTGTGTTCTTTCCATGAACCACATATGGATCCACCAGAGTAATTGCATGTGTGTTCTTTTCACAAACCACATATGGATCCACCAGAGTCATTACATGTGTGTTCTTTTCACAAACCACATATGGATCCACTATAGTCATTGCATGTGTGTTGTTTTCACAAACCACATATCGATCTACTAGAGTCATTGCATGTGTGTTCTTTTCCATGAACCATTTATGGATCCACCAGAGTAATTGCATGTGTGTTCTTTTCCACAAACCATATATGGATCAACAAATGTCATTGCATGTGTGTTCTTCACAACCCACATATGGATCAACTAGAGACATTGCATGTGTGTTCTTTTCACAAACCACACATGGATCAACCAGAGTCATTGCATGTGTGTTATTGTCACAAACCACACAAGGATCAACCAGAGTCATTGCATGTGTGTTCTTTCCATGAACCACATATGGATCAACTAGAGTCATTGCATGTGTGTTCTTTCCAAAAACCACACATGGATCCACTAGAGTAATTGCATGTGTGTTCATGTCACAAACCACACATGGATCCACCAATGTCATTGCATGTGTGTTCTTTCCATGAACCACATATGGATCAACAAATGGCATTGCATGCGTGTTCTTTCCACAAACCAAATATGGATCCACCAAGTCATTGCATGTGTGTTCTTTTCACAAACCACATACGGATCCACTAGAGTCATTGCATGTGTGTTCTTTTCACAAAACACACATGAATCCACTAGAGTCATTGCATGTTTGTTCTTTCCACAAACCACATGGATCAACCAACGTCATTGCATGTGTGTTCTTTCCACAAACCACATGGATCAACCAACGTCATTGCATGTGTGTTCTTTCCACAAACCACATGGATCAACCAGAGTCATTGCATGTGTGTTCTTTCCACAAACCACACATGGATCCACCAGAGTAATTGCATGTGTGTTCATGTCACAAAACACACATGGATCAATAAATGTCATTGCATGTGTGTTCTTTACACAAACCACATATGGATCAACAAATGTCATTGCATGTGTGTTCTTTCCATGAACAAAATATGGATCCACAAGAGTCATTGCATGTGTGTTCTTTTCACAAACCACATATGGATCCACTAGAGTCATTGCATGTGTGTTCTTTTCACAAACCACACATGGATCCACCAGAATCATTGCATGTGTGTTCTTTCCACAAACCACATGGATCAATTAATGTCATTGCATGTGTGTTCTTTCCACAAACCACATGGATCAACCAGAGTCATTGCATGTGTGTTCTTTCCACAAACCACACATGGATCCACTAGAGTAATTGCATGTGTATTCATGTCACAAACCACACATGCATCAACAAATGTCATTGCATGTGTGTTCTTTCCACAAACCACATATGGATAAAAAAATGTCATTGCATGTGTATTCTTTCCATGAACCAAATATGGATCCACCAGAGTCATTGCATGTGTGTTCTTTTCACAAACCACATATGGATCCACTAGAGTCATTGCATGTGTGTTCATGTCACAAACCACACATGGATCCAGCAATGTTATTGCATGTGTGTTCTTTCTATGAACCACATATGGATCCACCAGAGTAATTGTATGTGTGTTCTTTCCATGAACCACATATGGATCTACCAGAGTCATTGCATGTGTGTTCTTTTCACAAACCACATATGGATCCACCAGAGTCATTACATGTGTGTTCTTTCCACAAACCACATATGGATCCACTATAGTCATTGCACGTGTGTTGTTTTCACAAACCACATATCGATCTACTAGAGTCATTGCATGTGTGTTCTTTTCCATGAACCATTTATGGATCCACCAGAGTAATTGCATGTGTGTTCTTTTCCACAAACCATATATGGATCAACAAATGTCATTGCATGTGTGTTCTTCACAACCCACATATGGATCAACTAGAGACATTGCATGTGTGTTCTTTTCACAAACCACACATGGATCAACCAGAGTCATTGCATGTGTGTTATTTTCACAAACCACACATGGATCAACCAGAGTCATTGCATGTGTGTTCTTTCCATGAACCACACATGGATCAACTAGAGTCATTGCATGTATGTTCTTTCCACAAACCACACATGGATCCACCAGAGTAATTGCATGTGTGTTCATGTCATAAACCACACATGGATCCACCAATGTGATTGCATGTGTGTTCTTTCCATGAACCACATGTGGATCAACAAATGTCATTGCATGTGTGTTCTTTCCACAAACCAAATATGGATCCACCAGAGTCATTGCATGTGTGTTCTTTCCACAAACCACATATGGATCCACTAGAGTCATTACATGTGTGTTATTTTCACAAACCACACATGGATCCACCACAGTCATTGCATGGGTGTTCTTTCCACAAACCACATGGATCAACCAATGTCATTGCATGTGTGTTATTTCCACAAACCACATGGATCAACCAGAGTCATTGCATGTGTGTTCTTTCCACAAACTACACATGGATCCACCAGAGTAATTGCATGTGTGTTCATATCACAAACCACACATGGATCAACAAATGTCATTGCATGTGTGTTCTTTCCGCAAACCACATATGGATCAAAAAATGTCATTGCACGTGTGTTCTTTCCATGAACCAAATTTGGATCCACCAGAGTCATTGCGTGTGTGTTCTTTTCACAAACCACATATGGATCCACTAGAGTCATTGCATGTGTGTTCATGTCACAAACCATACATGGATCCACCAATGTTATTGCATGTGTGTTCTTTCCATGAACCACATATGGATCCACCAAAGTAATTGCATGTGTGTTCTTTCCATGAACCACATATGGATCCACCAGAGTCATTGCATGTGTGTTCTTTTCACAAACCACATATGGATCCACCAGAGTCATTGCATGTGTCTTCTTTTCACAAACCACATATGGATCCACAATAGTCATTGCATGTGCATTCTTTTCACAAACCACATATGGATCCACTAGAGTTATTGCATGTGTGGTCTATTCCATGAACCATATGTGGATCCACCATAGTAATTGCATGTGTGTTCTTTTCCACAAACCACATATGGATCAACAAATGTCTTTGCATGTGTGTTCTTTTCACAACCCACATATGGATCAACTAGAGACATTGATTGTGTGTTCTTTTCACAAACCACACATGGATCAACCAGAGTCATTGCATGTGTGTTATTGTCACAAACCACACAGGGATCAACCAGAGTCATTGCATGTGTGTTCTTTCCATGAACCACATATGGATCAACTAGAGTCATTGCATGTGTGTTCTTTCCAAAAACCACACATGGATCCACCAGAGTAATTGCATGTGTGTTCATGTCACAAACCACACATGGATCCACCAATGTCATTGCATGTGTGTTCTTTCCATGAACCACATATGGATCAACAAATGTCATTGCATGCCTGTTCTTTCCACAAACCAAATATGGATCCACCAAAGTCATTGCATGTGTGTTCTTTTCACAAACCACATACGGATCCACTAGAGTCATTGCATGTGTGTTCTTTTCACAAAACACACATGGATCCACTAGAGTCATTGCATGTGTGTTGTTTCCACAAACCACATGGATCAACCAACGTCATTGCATGTGTGTTCTATCCACAAACCACATGGATCAACCAGAGTCATTGCATGTGTGTTCTTTCCACAAACCACACATGGATCCACCAGAGTAATTGCATGTGTATTCATGTCACAAAACACACATGGATCAATAAATGTCATTGCATGTGTGTTCTTTACACAAACCTCATATGGATCAACAAATGTCATTGCATGTGTGTTCTTTCCATGAACAAAATATGGATCCACAAGAGTCATTGCATGTGTGTTCTTTTCACAAACCAAATATGGATCCACTAGAGTCATTGCATGTGTGTTCTTTTCACAAACCACACATGGATCCACCAGAGTCATTGCTTGTGTGTTCTTTCGATGAACCACATATGGATCAACTAGAGTCATTGCATGTGTGTTCTTTCCACAAACCACACATGGATCCACCAGAGTAATTGCATGTGTGTTCATGTCACAAACCACACATGGATCCACCAATGTCATTGCATGTGTGTTCTTTCCATGAACCACATATGGATCAAGAAATGTCATTGCATGTGTGTTCTTTCAACAAACGAAATATGGATCCACCAGAGTCATTGCATGTGTGTTCTTTCCATGAACAAAATATGGATCCACTAGAGTCATTGCATGTGTGTTATTTTCACAAACCACACATGGATCCACTAGAGTCATTGCATGTGTGTTCTTTCCACAAACCACATGGATCAACCAATGTCATTGCTTGTGTGTTCTTTCCACAAACCACATGGATCAACCAGAGTCATTGCATGTGTGTTCTTTCCACAAACCACACATGGATCCACTAGAGTAATTGCATGTGTGTTCATGTCACAAACCACACATGGATCAACAAATGTCATTGAATGTGTGTTCTTTCCACAAACCACATATGGATCAACAAATGCCATTGCATGTGTGTTCTTTCCATGAACCAAATATGGATCCACCAGAGTCATTGCATGTGTGTTCTTTTCACAAACCACATATGGATCCACTAGAGTCATTGCATGTGTGTTCATGTCACAAACCACACATGGATCCACCAATGTCATTGCATGTTTGTTCTTTCCATGAACCATATATGGATCCACCAATGTCATTGCTTGTGTGTTCTTTTCACAAACCACATATGGATCCACTAGAGTCATTGCATGTGTGTTATTTCCACAAACCACATATGTACCCACTAGAGTCATTGCATGTGTGTTATTTTCACATATGGATCAACCAATGGCATTGCATGTATGTTATTTTCACAAACCACACATGGATCAACCAATGTCATTGCATGTCTGTTCCTATCACAAACCACACATGGATCAACCAGTGTTCATTGCATGTGTGTTCTTTCCACAAACCACATATGTATCCACCAGAGTCATTGCTTGTGTGTTGTTTTCCACAAAACCACATATGGATCAACAAATGTCATTGCATGTTTGTTCTTTCCACAAACCACAGATGGATCAACCAATGTCATTGCATGTCTGTTCCTATCACAAACCACACATGGATCAACCATGTACATTGCATCTGTGTTCTTTCCACAAACCACATATGTATCCACTAGAGTAATTGTATGTGTGTTCTTTTGACAAACCACATATGGATCAACCAGATTCATTGCATGTGAGTTCTTTTCACAAACCACACATGGATCAACCAGAGTCATTCAATGTGTTTTATTTCCATGAACCATATATGGATCAACAAATGTGATTGCATGTGTGTTCTTTCCACAAACCAAATATGGATCCACCAGAGTCATTCCATGTGTGTTGTTTTCACAAACCACATATGGATCCTCTAGAGTCATTGCATGTGTGTTCTTTTCACAAACCACACATGGATCCACCAGAGTCATTGCATGTGTGTTCTTTCCACAAACCACATGGATCAACCAATGTCATTGCATTTGTGTTCTTTCCACAAAACACATGAATCAACCAGAGTCATTGCATGTGTGTTCTTTCCACAAACAACACATGGATCCACTAGAGTAATTGCATGTGTGTTCATGTCACAAACCACACATGGATCAACAAATGTCATTGCATGTGTGTTCTTTCCACAAACCACATATGGATCAACAAATGTCATTGCATGTGTGTTCTTTCCATGAACCAAATATAGATCCACAAGAGTCATTGCATGTGTGTTGTTTTCACAAACCACATATGGATCCACCAATGTCATTACATGTGTGTTCTTTCCATGAACAACATATGGATCCACCAGAGTCATTCCATGTGTGTTCTTTTCACATTTGGATCAACCAATGGCATTGCATGTGTGTTATTTTCACAAACCACACATGGATCAACCAATGTCATTGCATGTGTGTTCTTTTCCACAAACCACACATAGATCAACCAATGGCATTGCATGTGTGTTCTTTCTACAAACTACACATGGATCAACCAATGTCATTGCATGTGTGTTCCTGTCACGAACCACATATGGATCCACCAGTGTACATTGCATTTGTGTTCTTTCCACAAACCACATATATATCCACTCGAGTAATTGCATGTGTGTTCTTTTCACAAACCACATATGGATCAACTAGAGTCATTGCATGTGTGTTGGTTTCACAAACCAGACATGGATCAACCAAAGTCATTGCATGTGTGTTCTTTTCACAAACCACACATGGATCAACCAGGGTCATTGCATGTGTGTTCTTTCCATGAACCACATATGGATCAACTAGAGTCATTGCATGTGTGTTCTTTCCACAAACCACACATGGATCCACCATAGTAATTGCATGTCTGTTCATGTCACAAACCACACATGGATCCACCAATGTCATTATGTGTGTTCTTTCCATGAACCACATATGGATCCACAAGTGTTCATTGCATGTGTGTTCTTTGCACAAACCACATATGTATCCACTAGAGTAATTGCATGTGTGTTATTTTCACAAACCACATATGGATCAACCAGAGTCATTGCATGTGTGTTCTTTTCACAATCCACACATGGATCAACCAGAGTCATTGCATGTGTGTTCTTTCCATGAACCACATATGGATCAACCAGAGTCATTGCATGTGTGTTCGTTCCACAAACCACACATGGATCCACCAGAGTAATTGCATGTGTGTTCATGTCACAAACCATACATGGATCCACCAATTTCATTGCATGTGTGTTCTTTCCATGAACAAGTATCCACTAGTGTTCATTGCATGTGTGTTTTTTCCACACACCACATATGTATCCACCAGAGTCATTGCATGTGTGTTCTTTTCACAAACCACATATGGATTAAATAGAGTCATTGCATGTGTGTTCTTTTCACAAACCACACATGGATCCACCAATGCCATTGCATGTGTGTTATTTTCACAAACCACATATGGATCCACTAGAGTCATTGCATGTGTGTTATTTCCACAAACCACATATGTACGCACTAGAGTAATTGCATGTGTGTTCTTTTCCACAAACCACTTATGGATCCACTAGAGTTATTGCATGTGTGTTGTTTCCACAAACCACATATGGATCCACCAGAGTAATTGCATGTGTGTTCTTTTTCACAAACCACATATGGATCCACTAGAGTAATTGCATGTGTGTTCTTTCCATGAAACACATATGGATCCACCAGAGTCAATGCATGTGTGTTCTTTTCACAAACCACATATGGATCCACCAGAGTCATTGCATGTGTGTTCTTTTCACAAACCACATATGGATCCACTAGAGTCATTGCATGTGTGTTCTTTTCACAAACCACATATGGATCCTGTAGAGTCATTGCATGTGTGTTCTTTTCCATGAACCATATATGGATCCACTAGAGTAGTTGCATGTGTGTTCTTTTCCACAAACCACATATGGATCAACAAATGTCATTGCATGTGTGTTCTTTTCACAACCCACATATGGATCAACTAGGGTCATTGCATGTGTGTTCTTTTCACAAACCACACATGGATCAACCAGATTCATTGCATGTGTGTTCTTTTCACAAACCACACATGGATCAACCAGAGTCATTGCATGTGTGTTCTTTCCATGAACCACATATGGATCAACTAGAGTCATTACATGTGTGTTCTTTCCACAAACCACACATGGATCCACCAGAGTAATTGCATGTGTGTTCATGTCACAAACCACAGATGGATCGACCAATGTCATTGCATGTGTGTTCTTTCCATGAACCACATATGGATCAACAAATGTCATTGCATGTGTGTTCTTTCCACCAACCAAATATGGATCCACCAGAGTCATTGCATGTGTGTTCTTTTCCACAAACCACGTATGGATCCACTAGAGTTCATTGCATGTTTGTTCTTTTCCACAAACCACATGGATCAACCAATGGTATTGCATGTGCGTTATTGTCACAAACCACATATGGATCAACCAAAGTCATTGCATGTGTGTTCTTTCCATGGACTACATATGGATCAACCAGAGTCATTGCATGTGTGTTTGTTCGACAAACCACACATGGATCCACCAGAGTAATTGCATGTGTTTTCATATCACAAACCACACATGGATCCACCAATTTCATTGCATGTGTGTTATTTCCATGAATCACATATGGATCCACCAGTGTTCATTGCATGTGTGTTCTCTCCACAAACCACATATGTATCCACTAGAGTCATTGCATCTGTGTTCTTTTCACAAACCACATATGGATCAACTAGAGTCATTGCATGTGTGTTCTTTTCACAAACCACACATGGATCCACCAATTTCATTGCATGTGTGTTCTTTCCATGAACCACATATGGATCCACCAATGTCATTGCTTGTGTGTTCTTTTCACAAACCACATATGGATCCACTAGAGTCATTGTATGTGTGTTCTTTCCACAAACCACATATGTACCCACTAGAGTAATTGCATGTGTGTTCTTTTCCACAAACTACATATGGATCAACAAATGTCATTGCATGTGTGTTCTTTTCACAACCCACATATGGATCAACTAGAGTCATTGCATCTGTGTTCTTTTCACAAACCACATATGGATCCACTAGAGTCATTGCATGTGTGTTCTTTTGACAAATCACACATGGATCCAGCAATGTCATTGCATGTGTGTTCTTTCCATGAACCACATATGGATCAACCAGAGTCATTGCATGTGTGTTCGTTCCACAAACCACACATGGATCCACCAGAGTAATTGCATGTGTGTTCATGTCACAAACCACACATGGATCCACCAATGTCATTGCATGTGTGTTCTTTCCATGAACCACATATGGATCAACAAATGTCATTGCATGTGTGTTCTTTCCACAAACCAAATATGGATCCACCAGAGTCATTGCATGTGTGTTCTTTTCCAGAAACCACATATGGATCCACTAGAGTTCATTGCATGTTTGTTCTTTTCCACAAACCACATGGATCAACCAATGGCATTGCATGTGTGTTATTGTCACGAACCACATATGGATAAACCAATGTCATTGCATGTGTGTTCCTGTCACAAACCACATATGGATCCACCAGTGTTCGTTGCATTTGTGTTCCTTCCACAAACCACACATGTATCCACCAGAGTAATTGCATGTGTGTTCATGTCACAAACCACACATGGATCAACAAATGTCATTGCATGTGTGTTCTTTCCACAAACCACACATGGATGAACAAATTCACTACATGTGTGTTCTTTCCATGAACCACACATGGATCAACCAGAGTCATTGCATGTGTGTTCTTTCCATGAACCACATATGGATCCACTAGAGTCATTGCATGTGTGTTCATGTCACAAACCACACAAGGATCCACCAATGTCATTGCATGTGTGTTCTTTCCATGAACCACACATGGATCCACCAGAGTCATTGCATGTGTGTTCTTTTCACAAATCACACATGGATCAACCAATGTCATTGCATGTGTGTTCTTTTCCACAAAACACACATGGATCAACCATAGGCATTGCATGTGTGTTCTTTCCACAACCCACATATGGATCAACCAATGTCATTGCATGTGTGTTCTTTCCACAAACCAAATATGGATCCACCAGAGTCATTGCATGTGTGTTCTTTTCACAAACCATATATGGATCCACTAGAGTCATTGCATGAGTGTTCTTTTCACACACCACACATGGATCCACCAAAGTCATTGCATGTGTGTTCTTTCCACAAAGCACATGGATAAACCAATGTCATTGCATATGTGTTCTTTCCACAAACCACATGGATCAACCAGTGTCATTGCATGTGTGTTCTTTCCTTAAACCACACATGGATCCACCAGAGTAATTAGATGTGTGTTCATGTCACAAACCTCACATGGATCCACCAATGGCATTGCTTGTGTGTTCTTTCCATGAACCACATATGGATAAGCAAATGTCATTGCATGTGTGTTCTTTCCACAAACCAAATATGGATCCACTAGAGTCATTGCATGTGTGTTCTTTTCCATGAACCATATATGAATCCACTAGAGTAGTTGTATGTGAGTTCTTTTCCACAAACTACATATGGATCAACAAATGTCATTGCATGTGTGTTCTTTTCACAACCCACATATGGATCAACTAGAGTCATTGCATCTGTGTTCTTTTCACAAACCACACATGGATCAACCAGAGTCATTGCATGTGTGTTGTTTTCACAAACCACACATGGATCAACCAGAGTCATTGCATGTGTTTTCTTTTCACAAACCACACATGGATCAACTAGAGGCATTGCATGTGTGTTCTTTCCACAACCCACATATGGATCAACCAATGTCATTGCCTATGGGTTCTTTCCACAAACCAAATATGGATCCACCAGAGTTATTGCATGGGTGTTTTATTCACAAACCACATATGGATCCACTAGAGTCATTGCATGTGTGTTCTTTTCACAAACCACACATGGATCCACCAGAGTCATTGCATGTGTGTTCTTTCCACAAACCACATGTATCAACCAATGTCATTACATGTGTGTTCTTTCCATAAACCACATGGATCAACCAGAGTCATTGCATGTGTGTTCTTTCCACAAACCACACATGGATCCACCAGAGTAATTGCATGTGTGTTCATGTCACAAACCACACATGGATCAACAAATGTCATTGCCTGTGTGTTCTTTCCATAAACCACATATGGATCAACAAATGTCATTGCATGTGTGTTCTTTCCATGAACCAAATATGGATCCACCAGAGTCATTGCATGTGTGTTCTTTTCACAAACCACATATGGATCCACTAGAGTCATTGCATGTGTGTTCTTTTCACAAACCACACATGGATCCACCCGAGTCATTGCATGTGTGTTCTTTCCACAAACCACATGGACCAACCAATGTCATTGCATGTGTGTTCTTTCCACAAACCACATGGATAAACCAGTGTCATTCCATGTGTGTTCTTTTGACAAACCACATATGGATCCACCAATGTCATTGCATGTGTGTTCTTTTCCACAAACCACATATGGATCCACTAGAGTCATTGCATGTGTGGTCTTTCCACAAAGCACACATGGATCCACTAGAGTCATTGCATGTGTGTTCTTTCCACAAACCACATATGGATCCACCAGAGTCATTGCATGTGTGTTCTTTCCACAACCCACATAAGGATCAACCAATGTCATTGCATGTGTGGTCTTTCCACAAACCTCATATGTACCCACTACAGTAATTGCATGTGTGTTCTTTTGCACAAACCACATATGGATACATTAGAGTCATTTCATGTGTGTTCTTTCCACAAACTACCCATGGATCCACCAGAGTCATTGCATGTGTGTTATTTTCCACAAACCACATGGATCAACCATGGCTTTGCATGTGTGTTCTTTCACAAACCACATATGGATCCACCAATGACATTGCATGTGTGTTTTTTCCACAAACCACATGGATCCACCAATGTCATTGCATGTATGTTCTTTCCCACTGTGGGCTCCCCGGATTATTCATCCGAGAAATCCCTGTTATGCATAAATCCACGTTCCCATGATCAGTGAGCCGTGGAACATAACCGACAGGTACCATTACAACATCCGAAACATAATGAAATACAAGACTTACATAATTGCCATTATGGCTACATCATCATTAGCAGCAGAACATCGCCAAGCGCAGAGCCCAATCGTGCCTCAACCTACAGGCAGCTGACTGGGAAGACGGCCTAGCTTGATGGACGTCACGTTAAACTCCTGAAAGTCTGGCCAAGTAAATAGCCAGGGACACAGCCGTGAGTACTTTTGAATGTACTCGCAAACCACCAAGATAAGTGAAGAAAGGAAATGCAATTCTGGCTGTGGTGAGATAGCTCTATCTGCGGTTGCTTTTTGAAAAGCCTAAACTAAATTTGGGAGTTATGGCATCTCCATATCTTTGTTGAAAAAAAGAGTTTTGAAAATATGCTTCTGTTTTATAAATCCAGACATCTCCATATCTTTGTTGAAAAAGAGTTTTGAAAACAGTTTTGTAGTAAAAACCCTTTTTAAACCTCTTCGACCCCTCGGGTCAAAACAAAGCCTTCGAACTCGGGTTCCCCCGGAACCTTCGTCCACTTCGTACTTGTTTCCCAAACAAGCACAGTTTGGGTACTCCTAGCCAACACCTGTACAACCGTCCTTGACCGTGGAAACGGCTATTCGAATAGGTTATACTCTGCAGAGTTTGCGCACTTTCCCCACAAGAATCAATACATCCGCCAGGATTCAACCACGGCCCACTACCACTGTAGATGGGGGTTCGGATAATCAAACCTAACCTTTCGCTTGTCAAGCCTAGCAAAGGCATGCTTTTCCTCTTGGTTTGTTCTCCCCGGCAATGAGTATGTGGCTCCCAGCCATAGTCCTTCCTTACGTACACGCGCATACCCAAGCCGCACCTTGGCGTATACCTTAAATCTGGAGACTCCACTTCCTTCCGTACTACCTAAGTCATACCGTCCGCGGGAGACCCAATTGTTGCACCGGCCTCCTGCCAGTTCAGGCTCACTCTTGCCGAAGCAAGCGACAAGCTTCAGATTCTTGATCTGGTGGCGCCTGCCCGGAATTCCAAGGATTTCTCCCTATAAGCATGGTAGAAGTGCCTCGGCTAAAGTGGATAAACTACGAGTTAAGCCCCAGCAACCTGGGGTAATGTGGTTGCGCAGATAAAAATTGTTCCAGTAAAGGCGTAGAACATCCCATTCACCTTTCCACTTCTTCTCATCACCATTTCTTTTGTTAAAACTTCCACTGGGAACGATGCCTCTTCCTAGGGTTTTACAAAGCCGTTTTGAAAGATTTGTAGTGGGGAAAATCCCAAAACAGTTTATTTTCTCAAAACGAGGGTTTCCAAGGAGGTGGGATGCTAACCATCGTACTCTCGGTCTAAAGGGGATAAAATGATAGGTTCATCGGGGTGGTGCCTCGAAGGACAGGAAGTAATAACTTGGAGGAGCCAAGTTAGTATCACAGTATTTATAAAACAAGACATGCAGGTAGATAATGCAATTTACAAAGAAGATATAAAACAGGTAAAAGAGAATAGGACATATATCAGAGTTCAGGAATGGTGGCTTGCCTGTGATCAGCAATAAGTCCCTGGACTTCTTCAGATGACCAAGAATACCCAATAATATAATAATAATAAAAGAAGTCCCTTCTTGTCGTCAGACACTCACACTATCGTCGTCATCGGGTACACATGCAAGCAGACAAGTCCACAATCAAAAGAAGGCATACAAACATCAAACCATACAGTAAACACATGTAAGAATACTACTGAACTTGGGAGGTTTTCGAGAGGTTGGGTATTGGTGGTGGAATTTACTAAATTGCCATTGTAGTGGTTTCCATTTGGAAGATAGTTGTCTAGGATAGATACAAGGGACTTGGGTTAGGGTTCTATGGTCAGTAGGATATCAATGTGCAAAAGTGATATCCTCTGATAGGTCTTGTCAAAACAAAACCATCACAAGTGGTTTCACTTGATTATCACTTTTCTAGAATTATAATGCTTTTTATAGTGGAATAAACTCTAGTTTGAGGAAATAATTCACCAGAAGTTATCTAGAGCTCAAAATTTTATTTCCTTGGATGGTTAGGTAGTACTTCATGTACTGAACCACCTAGAGTTGGAATCATGTCCAAAGAATTACCAGAATGTCCTCAGGAAATTCCTAAAGACGGTTATGTATAGTTCTTCTCCTTTTTACCAGATTAAAACTACAGGAGATATTAAGTTGGTTACAAGTGCAGTTGATAGACATTTGAATTTTCTTTTTGTAGGAAGTGGATTCACCCTTTTTGGAGTTGCCAAACTCCTAGAGTGATTTATTTAGTGAACATACCCATCACAGGAGTATTTAAATCACTAAAATTCATCCAGAGCTCAATAAATTATTAGCTGATGGGGTTTCGTAGATATGGGTTCTGGTGTGTACTAGGAGGTGGAATCAGGTCCATACCACATTTGGTTAGGCCTGGGGAATTTATCTAAGGCAGATAGTTGCTAGTTTTGTTATTTTTGATAAAGGCAACGTACTATTCACCTTGGTGTAGGACCAGTGTTGGATGATAGTTATTTCAAATACCTTCCAATAGGATTTTGGTTCAACTCAAATGGATAAGGCTAGCTCTCAAAGGAATTTAAATAGTGCAAAGTATACTCTGCAGCAGAATAATTACCAGTAATTAAAGAAAATTATTTTGGACATGGGGTTGCCTCTGCATGTTTGGGAAAACATCAGGGAACCATCAGAAATTTAGACCTAGTCATTTGGAATTGGTTTACCATTTTATTTAGATTTAAAATAAAATTAGGGTTGCCTCTAGTCATCTGGGCCGTCCGTTTAAGGCGCGATGGACGGCCCGCGCTCATCGTCGTCGCAGCGACAGAGCGCCGGGGACAGAACCCTAGCTCGCCGGAGAGAGGAGGGGAGCTCACCAGAGGGCTCGGGAAGGGGCGCGGAGGGTGTAGGGCGACGCGGTCGACGATGCTGAGCAGATCGGTGGGCAGCATGATGCAGTTTGACGCCGGGAAGAAGCTGGCGCGTCGGAGGCCGAGAGCGACCTCGTCGGTGTTTGCCGGCGGGGGCAGATGAGTTGGCCCTAGACAAAGAGGAGAGCACCGTTAGGTAGAGGAGAGCAAGGGGATCACAAGGGCTGACATGCAGAAGGAATAGAGTAGAGGGGGATGAGCCTTGCTCGATTTTGTGAGGAGGCCGAGGCTCTCCTCTTCTTCTTCCTCGGTCAGATAGAGCAGGGGAGAGGGTGGGGTGCTCGGGGGAGGTAAGAGGGAGTGAGAGGAAGGAAATGAGGGTAGGGGAGGGCTAGGGGAAGGGCTGCTGGCCTTTATACCAAGAGGAAGGGCTAGGTGGGGTGAATTACCATTTAGGACAAGGGGGAGGGCAATGCTGGCCAGGGATTGGTCTAGAGGGAGGTGGAGAGGGGTAGGATGGTAATTGGGTCGTGCTGGACCAGACAAAGAGGTGGTGGCATCGGTGGTAATTAATGGGGGACAAATGTTGTAAGATCTTTGTTGTCTCTCTCTCTCTTAGTACTAGTTCAAGGGCAAAATGTTTAATTGTTGGGTGGGATATAGTGGTGGTCGACCAGTGGAGTGTCCTGGTGCTAAGAGGAAGCTTTGTTCAAATTTTGATGGAGTTTGGAAGTGGTTAGAGTAATGGATTTGCTAAAATGGCAAATTTGATCCAATTGATGGTTGTGAAGGGAGTCCAAAATATTGCATTGGACCAGAGGAGAAAATGGTACTGGTAGATAGGTGAGGTCAATGTAGACTCCTAGGAATTATTTGGGATTTTTATGTGGAGTTTAAGTCCACTTAAATCCAAGCACTCAAAAAGGACAGAAATGATTTCTAGAAGATCAATTGATAAATTTCCATTGGGAAAGGTTGGATTTTGATGTGGGAGGGTCCCAGAGGTGAATACCCACTTAGGGGAATTTTCCCAAGATTTATTGAGGCATAAAAGTATTTAAAATAATTATTATTCCAATTCAGCCACTGAAGAAAATGGGCAAAGAGAAATAATAAAGCTTCTCAAAAATATTTTTTTTGAGCTGGAAGGGTAGGTTATGATTTGTGGGACTCACATGAGCCAAAATTTGGGGAGGTGGTTTGGTAAAAACCATACTTTCCTTTATGGAGGGAGTTTTGGAGATTTGGACTATTTAAGGAATTAAATAGTTTTAGGGCCATAATAATTATGGTTAATATTTTATATACCTTGGTGGTCAAGATGGAGGGTGTAGACAAGAGGTGGAAAGTGTTTGCAACCTTGTGGAATGGAATTACAACTTGAAAAGGGAAGGAAAACAAGGAGTTGATGATCTAGGGTGGTGTTATTTTTATACCACCAAAACATGCTTGCATCTTGGAGCTCAGAGCTCACATTGGTGCAAGGGATAGATTTATGGGTAGACCAGGTCATATAGATGATCATGGCATGAGGAGTTTGAATTAACTGCATTTTTGGTGATCTAGAAATGATGGAAATCTTTGTTGAAATTAAGGCTGCCATGCAAAAAGGGTCCCGAGGCCTTATAAACCATGTGGGTTTAAGAAGCACAGAGATCCATTTGGAGCAAGTGGAGTAGATTTTGGTAGACCTAAATGAGTAGAACAAAACTATGCAGAAAGGGGTTCCAAAGGGGGTTGTATGGTGGTGTGAGCTTCTAGCCAAGTTGGCATGATGACTAGTTTTGCAGGAAATGTTATTTTCTTGTCTACAAAACCATCATGGACAAGTGGGTTGGAGAAGGATCTAACCAGGGGCCATTGTGGGCCTTGGTAGTACTTAGGATGGTTAACAATATGGTTCAAGTGCATTTCCAAAAATGAACATGATTTGAGAAGAGGAGGCAATCAAAAAGGTGATGCTGAAACTGTTTCCAGACTTGGCCAAAATTGGCAGTTTTGCGGAGTTTGACTAGAGTTTGAGGGGGAAAGTTCTTGGAGGAGTTGCAAGATATCAGAGCTTTCACAAGTGGGTGATATTAAAGTGTAGAGTGATTAGAAGAGGTCCATGCCTGAGATTGGTCTTAAGGACTTGGAAGCATCTGGAATGGAAGTCCTCATAATGGATCTGGTTGAGAGTTTTAGATGATCACCTAGTGGCTAGGGATCATAACAAGGTTTGCTTTCTTGCTGAGGGATTGAGGAGTTGGAGAACATCTTGATTCTAGTGATGAGCTTCTAAGGTAGCTCATTCTACTTCCTAAGCAAACAAATCAATCAGCGGATCAAGGCAACTCATCAGACAGCAGATCAAGGCAACTCATCTTATAAACAAATCAACTACTCTAGGGTTACCCTCAAGCTCAGCCTGAGGTAAGGTCGGGGGAATTTTGAAGAGGTTGAGTTTTGAATAAGATGAGGGTTCTTGGTATCTCTACCAAGAGTAGAATTCAAATGCTTTGAAAGGAGGTTTTGGTAAAGCTAGAGATAAGATTAGTTGAGTGTTCTATCTTGAAAACATAAGGAGATTGTATTATATATCTCTCCATAGTTTTGTTAATAGAAGCTACCAAAATAGTTTTGGTTTCATAGGCATCTTGGCTCCTGTTTTGAAAAGTCAGAACGTTTGAGAATATGTGAAGTAAGCCAAGATAGTTTTGGTAAATGGCTTTTGTCAACTGAGGGTGAGGTAAGGAGTATCCTAAGATACACATCAAGCACATGTGCAAGCAAACAACAAGCAAACACTGCACCAAAGCACAAGAAAAAGTTTTTGTTCCCCCTGATTTTTGCATTCTGGATGACTAATCAGGGTTGTTGAAATTGGGATGTTACAGACCTTTTCCCCTTAAAAGAATATCGTCCCGAGATTCGGGAGAGTATGGTTAGGGGATTTGTCTGAGTTAGTGCTATGTGTTTCTTGCGGGCTAACTTGTCGACCTTGTCTTCGAACAGAAACATCTTGATAGCAAGGTTGCACTTCAATTTTCTTGAAACTCGAAGGTCGAGCTGGCGTCCACCATTGTTGCGGGGAGGGATCTCCCTTCTATAAGGGTCTACTGTACTTATCTTAGGTGGGTTGTCGCATCCAAGTCTGTGACAAGTCTGTGCTCCGAGATTTGAGTCTTCGGGTCCCATGGTTGGATTTTCTCAGAGGGGTACTCTATTTTGCGGGAAAGACGCGGTCTTTCCCCCTTAGGATTGGACTAAGGTGGGTCGGATGGTTACAAATAGGGGACTTTCTGAGGAAGGTGACAAAACGTAGATCTCAAGGTAGCATAGGACAACATAGGGAGGGTGGCATCCTAGCTGTATTTCCAGGGGGACAGAGGCTAGTGCACTACTGGTTGTACTCGTCGACTTTAGGGGAGTTCTGGAGTGAGTTAAGGAGCTTCTCTCTATCTTTACTTGCACGGGGTGCTGTCACCTAGGAAGGCGCGGGACATCTTCAGTCTTGAGCTGTGTGGCAGCGAGCGGTAAGGTGACCATCTTTTATGAGGGAGGGGACTTTGGATGTCTTCGAGCTTCTCTGTCGAGGAAGTCTGGGCAGATTTTCTCTCGGGGCAATCTCGGCTGAAGTGACCGGGTAGTCCACACGTGAAGCAGATGCCCATCCTTTGGTGTAGCTTCCTTGACGCCTTGCCTTTGCTGGTACCGGGAGGTTGACGGGCTATGCCAATGAAGGGATATATTGGGCATTTCATGGGGACATGGTCTTGGCCTTCACAGAGGAAACAAGTGATAAGTCTGGTTGGGCAAGCTTAGGGTGAATGGGGTTCTCCACAGTTGGGGCAATGGCCGGAACATCTGTTGGCTTGGTGCCCTTCGTCACCGCAGTGGCTACATGCCTTCTTCGAGCTTCCGGTCTTCATGGCCATCCTGGGAGAGGTCTTGTTGGTGGCAGACGTTTCAGGTTGGGTCTGATGCAACGACTTGGGTAAAACACGCAAGAAGGAACAATTCAAGCAAGCATAACAATCAAGGAAGTCATTACATACCAACCAACTCTACACCCGAGGGTGCTAATAGTACTTAGGCATTACAAAACGCGTTCAGGGACGATACATGACTCTACCCTATTGCTAGATGGGCGAGTACCGCGACGGGGGTGATTATTCGGAGGGTACATCTATGAAGTCGGGGCTGGCTTCAGGGTCTCCAACTAATACAGGTCCTCTACGGTTTGCGGGATATTCAACTCGTCTTCGGTGAAGGTGAGAGTGGTGCCTTCCCATGGTGCAGGGTTGGAGGTTGACCCATCCGGCGCGGATGACTGGACGATAGGGTGGTACTCATTGAGGAAGGAGAGTTCGTCGTCAGTCTCGAGATTCTCGTCTTCAGGGGTTGGAGGTACTTCAATGATCAACTTCCTCGCTAAGCGGGCATTGGTGGCCTGAAGACTCCTTTCGCGCTTACGGAGTAGGTTGATATCCATCTTTAGAAGCAGATTCTCGCGTCTGGCCTTGTCAAGATCTTCCTGGGAAAGTTGGAGTAGGTATTCCATATTCTCCAGCTGATTCCCAATGCAGCAGGTGAGGAAGGATTCAGTGGGGAGTCCATCTTCGTCTCTCTTTCCGAACAAGTGGTAGGGAGTATCCTTCAACTCATCTTCGTGGATCTTGTAGATGCGCGCCATGATCTCCTGTATGGCTCGCACCACGCCATCTACCCAGTTGCTCTCGAGGAAAGTGAAGATTGTGGGCGCGGTGTCCTCATCGGGGGAAGGAATAACAGCCTTGATGACCCATTGCATCACATTGGTGTTACTGCGAGGAAGTTCGGTTCCTTCAATAGTTGGCGCGGGTCTCTTGACTATATTCAGTAGGTTGTGAAGTTGCTCTTCAAAGGGCCAGAAACTGTCTCTGACAATGATGCGCTCTGAGCGGAAAGAGGCCATCTACAGCAGATTTGTGAGATGGGGTTGGGTTAGTGACAGTGTGCAGGATTTTAAGCTTAGGAAATCATATTAATTTAAGTAGTTTTTCGAAATAGAGGGGGAGAAGACATAAGCACTTTTGCAAATAGTCATCTTTTCTCCCTTGCCTTTTTGGAAAATAGGTTTGTCGTTTCCTGTCTAACGTCCATGCTAACTAAGGTCTCCTACAGTCAGGATGGCTTTGATACCAAGTCTGTGGGCTCCCCGGATTATTCATCCAATAAATCCCTGTTATGCATACATCCACGTTCCCATGATTAGTGAGTCATGGAACATAACCGACAGGTACCATTACAACATCCGAAACATAACGAAATACAAGACTTACATAATTGCCATTATGGCTACATCATCATTAGCAGCGGAACATCGCCAAGCGTAGAGCCCAATCGTGCCTCAACCTACAGGCAGCTGACTGGGAAGACGGCCTAGCTCGATGGACGTCACCTTAAACTCCTGAAAGTCTGGCCAAGTAAATAGCCAGGGACACATCCATGAGTACTTTTGAATGTACTCGCAAACCACCAAGATAAGTGAACAAAGGAAATGCAATTCTGGCTGTGGCAAGATAGCTCTATCTTCGATTGCTTTTTGAAAAGCCTAAACTAAATTTGGGAGTTATGGCATCTCCGTATCTTTGTTGAAAAAAAGAGTTTTGAAAACATGCTTCTGTTTTATAAATCTAGACATCTCCATATCTTTGTTGAAAAAGAATTTTGAAAACAATTTTGTAGTAAAAACCCTTTTTAAACCTCTTCGACCCCTCGGGTCAAAACAAAGCCTTCGAAATCGGGTTCCCCCGGAACCTTCATCCACTTCGTACTTGTTTCCCAAACAAGCACAGTTTGGGTACTCCTAGCCAACACCTATACAACCGTCCTTGACCATGGAAACGGCTATTCGAATAGGTTATACTCTGTAGAGTTTGCGCACTTTCCCCACAAGAATCAATACATCCGCCAGGATTCAACCACGGCCAACTACCACTGTAGATGGGGGTCCGGATAATCAACCTAACCTTTCACTTGTCAACCCTAGCAAAGGCATACTTTTCCTCTTGGGTTTGTTCTTCCCGGCAACGAGTATGTGGCTCCCAGCCATAGTCCTTCCTTCCATACACGCGCATACCCAAGCCGCAACTTGGCCTATACCTTAAATCTGGAGACTCCACTTCCTTCCGTACTACCTAAGTCATACCGTCCGCGGGAGACACAATTGTTGCACCGGCCTCCTGCCAGTTCAGGCTCACTCTTGCCGAAGCAAGCGACAGGCTTTAGATTCTTGATCTGGTGGCGCCTGCCCGGAATTCCAGGGATTTCTCCCTATAAGCATGGTAGAAGTGCCTCGGCTAAAGTGGATAAACTACGAGTTAAGCCCCAGCAACCTGGGGTAATGTGGTTGCGCAGATAAAAATTGTTCCAGTAAAGGCGTAGAACATCCCATTCACCTTTCCACTTCTTCTCATCACCATTTCTTTTGTTAAAACTTCCACTGGGAACGATGCCTCTTCCTAGGGTTTTACAAAGCCGTTTTGAAAGATTTGTAGTGGGGAAAATCCCAAAACAGTTTATTTTCTCAAAACCAGGGTTTCCAAGGAGGTAAGATGCTAACCATCATACTCTTGGTCTAAAGGGGATAAAATGATAGGTTCATGGGGGTGGTGCCTCGAAGGACACGAAGTAATAACTTGGAGGAGCCAAGTTACTATCGCAGTATTTATAAAACAAGACATGCATGTAGATAATGCAATTTACAAAGAAGATATAAAACAGGTAAAAGAGAATAGGACATATATCAGAGTTCAGGAATGGTGGATTGCCTGTGATCAGCAATAAGTCCCTGGACTTCTTCAGATGAGCAAGAATACCCAATAATATAATAATAATAAAAGAAGTCCCTTCTTGTCGTCAGACACTCACACTATCGTCGTCATCGGGTACACATGCAAGCAGACAAGTCCACAATCAAAACAAGGCATACAAACATCAAACCATACAGCAAACACACGTAAGAATACTACTGAACTTGGGAGGTTTTGGAGAGGTTGGGTATTGGTGGTGGAATTTACTAAATTGCCATTGTAGTGGTTTCCATTTGGAAGATAGTTGTCTAGGATAGATACAAGGGACTTGGGTTAGAGTTCTATGGTCAGTAGGATATCAATGTGCAAAAGTGATATCCTCTGATAGGTCTTGTCAAAACAAAACCATCACAAGTGGTTGCACTTGATTATCACTTTTCTAGAATTATAAATGCTTTTTATAGTGGAATAAACTCTAGTTTGAGGAAATAATTCACCAGAAGTTATCTAGAGCTCAAAAATTTATTTCCTGGGATGGTTAGGTAGTACTTGATGTACTGAACCACCTAGAGTTGGAATCATGTCCAAAGAATTACCAGAATGCCCTCAGGAAATTCCTAAAGACAGTTCTATACAGTTGTTCTCCTTTTTACCAGATTAAAACTACAGGAGATATTGAGTTGGTTACAAAGGCAGGTGATAGGCCTTTGAATTATCTTTCTGTAGGAAGTGGATTCACCCTTTTTGGAGTTGCCAAACTCTTGGAGTGATTTATTTAGTGAACATACCCATCACAGGAGTATTTAAATCACTAAAATTCATCCAGAGCACAATAAATTCTGAGCTGCTCGGGTTTGGTAGATATGGGTTATGGTGTGTACTGGGAGGTGGAATCAGGTCCATACGACATTTGGTTAGGCCTGGGGAATTTATCTAAGACAGATAGTTGCTGGTTTTGTTATTTTTGCTAAAGGCAACCTGCTGTTCACCTTGGTGTAGGACCAGTGCTGGATGATAGGTATTTCAAAAGTACCTTCCAGTAGGATTTTGGTTCAACTCAAATGGATAAGGCTAGCTCTCAGAGGAATTTAAATGCAAAGTATATTTTATAGCAGAATAATTACCAATAATTAAAGAAAATTATTTTGGACATGGGGTTACCTCTGCATGTTTGAGAAAACATCAGGAAACCATCCAAAATTTAGATCTAGTCATTTATAATTGGTTTACCATTTTATTTGTATTTAATCCTAGCAGAAACTTTTCTGGAATAAAAGGATCTGCTAAAAGAAAAAGAAAAAGGGGTGCAATGGGCCAGATCTGGGGAGACTTTGGGCTGCAGGGGAGGATTTGGCCCATGGCAGGGCAGCGTGACGCACGGGAGCGGGCGCTCGAACCTGCTAGGCAGGGCCCGACAGTCAGCAAGAGGAGGGGGCCAAAGGGGTATCGGCGGATCTGGGCCGTCCGTTTAAGGCGCGATGGACGGCCCGCGCTCATCGTCGTCGCAGCGACAGACCGCCGGGGATAGAACCCTAGCTCGCCAGAGAGAGAGAGGAGGCGAGCTCACCAGAGGGCTCGGGAGGTGGCACGGAGGGTGCAGGGTGACACAGTCGACAATGCTGAGTAGATCGATGGGCGGAACGATGCAGTTTGACACCAGGAAGAAGCTGACGCGTCGGAGGACGAGAGCGACCTCGTCGGTGCTTGCCGGCGGGGGCAGATGAGTTGGCCCTGGACAAAGAGGAGAGCACCATCAGGTAGAGGAGAGCAAGGGGACCACAAGGGCTGACATGCAGAAGGAATAGAGCAGAGGGGGATGAGCCTTGCTCGATTTTGTGAGGAGGCCGAGGCTCTCCTCTTCTTCTTCCTCGGTCAGCACAGAGCAGGGGAGAGGGTGGGGTGCTCGGGGGAGGTAAGAGGGAGTGAGAGGAAGGAAATGAGGGTAGGGGAGAGCTGGGGGAAAGGCTGTTGGCCTTTATACCAAGAGGGAGGGCTAGGTGGGGTGAATTACCATTTAGGACAAGGGGAGGGTAATGCTGGCCAGGGATTGGTCCAGAGGGAGGTGGAGAGGGGTAGGATGGTAATTGGGTCGTGCTGGACCAGACAGAGAGGTGGTGGAATCAGTGGTAATTAATGGGGGACAAATGTTGTAAGATCTTTGTTCTCTCTCTCTCTCTCTCTCTCTCTCTCTTAGTACTAGTTCAAGGGCAAAATGTTTAATTTCTGGGTGGGATATAGTGGTGGTCGACCAGTGGAGTGTCCTGGTGCTAAGAGGAAGCTTTGTTCAAATTTTGATGGAGTTTGGAAGTGGTTAGAGTAATGGATTTGCTAAAATGGCAAATTTGATCCAATTGATGGTTGTGAAGGGAGTCCAAAATCTTGCATTGGACCAGAGGAGAAAATGGTACTGGTAGATAGGTGAGGTCAATGTAGACTCCTAGGAATTATTTGGGATTTTTATGTGGAGTTTAAGTCCACTTAAATCCAAGCACTCAAAAAGGACAGAAACGATTTCTAGAAGATCAATTGATAAATTTCCATTGGGAAAGGTTGGATTTTGATGTGGGAGGGTCCCAGAGGTGAATACCCACTTAGGGAAATTTTCCTAAGATTTATTGAGGCATAAAAGTATTTAAAACAATGATTATTCCAATTAAGCCATTTAAGAAAATGGGCAAAGAGAAATAATAAAGCTTCTCAAAAATATTTTTTTTGAGCTAGAAGGGTAGGTTATGATTTGTGGGACTCACATGAGCCAAAATTTTGGGAGGTGGTTTGGTAAAAACCATACTTTCCTTTATGGAGGGAGTTTTGGAGATTTGGACTATTTAAGGAATTAAATAGTTTTGGGGCCATAATAATTATGGTTAATATTTTATATACCTTGGTGGTCAAGATGGAGGGTGTAGACAAGAGGTGGAAAGTGTTTGCAACCTTGTGGAATGGAATTACAACTTGAAAAGGGAAGGAAAACAAGGAGTTGATGATCTAGGGTGGTGTTATTTTTATACCACCAAAACATGCTTGCATCTTGGAGCTCAGAGCTCACATTGGTGCAAGGGATAGATGTATGGGTACACCAGGTCATATAGATGATCATGGCGTGAGGAGTTTGAATTAACTGCATTTTTGGTGATCTAGAAATGATGGCAATCTTTGTTGAAATTAAGGCTGCCATGCAAAAAGGGTCCTGATGCCTTATAAACCATGTGGGTTTAAGAAGCACAGAGATCCATTTGGATCAAGTGGAGTAGATTTTGGTAGAACTAAATGAGTAGAACAAAACTATGCAGAAAGGGGTTCCAAAGGGGGTTGTATGGTGGTGTGAGCTTCTAGCCAAGTTGGCATGATGACTAGTTTTGCAGGAAATTTTATTTTCTTGTCTGCAAAACCATCATGGACAAGTGGGTTGGAGAAGTATCTAACCAGGGGCCATTGTGGGCCTTGGTAGTACTTAGGATGGTTAACAATATGGTTCAAGTGCATTTCCAAAAATGAACATGATTTGAGAAGAGGAGGCAATCAAAAAGGTGATGCTGAAACTGTTTCCAGACTTGGCCAAAGTTGGCAGTTTTGGGGAGTTTGACTAGAGTTTGAGAGGGAAAGTTCTTGGAGGAGTTGCAAGATATCAGAGCTTTCACAAGTGGGTGATATTAAAGTGTAGAGTGAGTAGAAGAGGTCCATGCCTGAGATTGGTCTTAAGGACTTGGAGGCATCTAGAATGGAAGTCCTCATAATGGATCTGGTTGAGGGTTTTAGATGATCACCTAGTGGCTAGGGATCATAACAGTTTGCTTTCTTGCTTAGGGATTGAGGAGTTGGAGAACATCTTGATCCTAGTGATGAGCTTCTAAGGTAGCTCATTCTACTTCCTAAGCAAACAAATCAATCAGCGGATCAAGGCAACTCATCAGACAGCAGATCAAGGCAACTCATATTATAAACAAATCAACTACTCTAGGGTTACCCTCAAGCTCAGCCTGAGGTAAGATCGGGGGCATTTTGAAGAGGTTGAGTTTTGAACAAGATGAGGGTTCTTGGTATCTCTACCAAGAGTAGAATTCAAATGCTTTGAAAGGAGGTTTTGGTAAAGCTAGAGATAAGATTAGTTGAGTGTTCTATATTGAAAACATAAGGAGATTGTATTATATATCTCTCCATAGTTTTGTTAATAGAAGCTACCAAAATAGTTTTGGTTTCATAGGCATCTTGGCTCCTGTTTTGAAAAGTCAGAACGTTTGAGAATATGTGAAGTAAGCCAAGATAGTTTTGGTAAATGGCTTTTGTCAACTGAGGGTGAGGTAAGGAGTATCCTAAGATACACATCAAGCACATGTGCAAGCAAACAACAAGCAAACACTACACCAAAGCACAAGAAAAAGTTTTTGTTCCCCCTGATTTTTGCATTCTGGATGACTAATCAGGGTTGTTGAAATTGGGATGTTACAGACCTTTCCCCCTTAAAAGAATCTCGTCCCGAGATTCGGGAGAGTACGGTTAGGGGATTTGTCTGAGTTAGTGCTATGTGTTTCTTGCGGGCTAACTTGTCGACCTTGTCTTCGAACAGAAACATCTTGATAGCAAGGTTGCACTTCAATTTTCTTGAAACTCAGAGGTCGAGCTGGCGTCCACCATTGTTGCGGGGAGGGATCTCCCTTCTGTAAGGGTCTACTATACTTATCTTAGGTGGGTTGTCGCATCCAAGTCTCTGACAAGTCTGTACTCCGAGATTTGAGTCTTCGGGTCCCATGGTTGGATTTTCTCAGAGGGGTACTCTATTTTGCGGGAAAGACGCGGTCTTTCCCCCTTAGGATTGGACTAAGGTGGGTCGGATGGTTACAAATAGGGGACTTTCTTAGGAAGGTGACAAAACGTAGATCTCAAGGTAGCATAGGACAACATAGGGAGGGTGGCATCCTAGCTGTATTTCCAGGGGGACAGAGGCTAGTGCACTACTGGTTGTACTCGTCGACTTTAGGGGAGTCCTGGAGTGAGTTAAGGAGCTTCTCTCTATCTTTACTTCCACAGGGCGTTGTCACCTAGGAAGGCGCGGGACATCTTCAGTCTTGAGCTGCGTGGCAGCGAGCGGTAAGGTGACCATCTTTTATGAGGGAGGGGACTTTGGATGTCTTCGAGCTTCTCTGCCGAGGAAGTCTGGGCGGATTTTCTCTCGGGGCAATCTCGGCTGAAGTGACCGGGTAGTCCACAAGGAAGGCAAAAACTCATGTTCCATCTCTACACTGACTGGACTATGCTGTGTGCTTTCGAGAAGATTCCGTGAAGCAGATGCCCATCCTTTGGTGTAGCTGCCTTGACGCCTTGCCTTTGCTGGTACCATGAGGTTGACGGGCTATGCCAATGAAGGGATATATTGGGCATTTCATGGGGACATGGTCTTGGCCTTCACAGAGGAAACAAGTGATAAGTCTGGTTGGGCAAGCTTAGGGTGAATGGGGTTCTCCACATTTGGGGCAATGGCCGTAACATCTGTTGGCTTGGTGCCCTTCGTCACCGCAGCGGCTACATGCCTTCTTCGAGCTTTCGGTCTTCATGGCCATCCTGGGAGAGGTCTTGTTGGTGGCAGACGTTTCAGGTTGGGTATGATGCAACGACTTGGGTAAAACACGGAAGAAGGAACTATTCAAGCAAGCATAGCAGTCAAGGAGTCATTGCATGTGTGTTCTTTCCATGAACCACACATGGATCAACCAGAGTCATTGCATGTGTGTTCTTTCCACAAACCACACATGGATCCACTAGAGTAATTGCATGTGTGTTCATGTCACAAACCACACATGGATGCACCAATGTCATTGCATGTGTGTTTTTCCATGAACCACATATGGATCCAGCAGTGTTCATTGCATGTGTGTTCTTTCCACAAACCACATATGTATCCACTAGAGTAATTTCATGTGTGTTCTTTTCACAAACAACATATGGATCAACCAGAGTCATTGCATGTGTGTTCTTTTCACAAACCACACATGGATCAACAAATGTCATTGCATGCGTGTTCTTTCCACAAACCACATATGGATCAACAAATGTCATTGCATGTGTGTTCTTTCCATGAACCAAATATGGATCCACCAGAGTCATTGCATGTGTGTTCTTTTCACAAACCACATATGGATCCACTAGAACTATTGCATGTGTGTTCTTTCCACAAACCACATGGATCAACCAATGTAATTGCATGTGTGTTCATGTCACAAACCACACATGGATCCACCAATGTCATTGCATGTGTGTTCTTTTCATGAACCACATATGGATCAACAAATGTCATTGCATGTGTGTTCTTTCCACAAACCAGATTGATCGAGCAATGTCATTGCATGTGTGTTATTTTTGCAGACCGTTTGATTGTGGCGCGTGGGCTTATAAGATGGTTCTTCGTAAGACCGATCTGCGAGTAGGCTGTTCCGCGACATGATTGGCCGCGCTTACATTTTCACTTATATTACTATTATTTCCACTCCCCTATAGCCTACTAGTAATATCACAGAGCTCGTGAGTGAGCACGTCTACTCCACAGCCCCCTCTCCCCTCATCCACCACACGTCACTGTGCGCCCGGACGACGCCACTTGCTTTCGTGTGCCATGGCCGGACGATATCCACTGATTCTCGGTCGCTACCTTCATGCTAAGAAATCATTTTACAAGCTTTTGAATTCATCCTACATATTCCTGCTATTCGCTGATCTAACTGCTGATCTTTTTTCTGATTTCTCGACGAACTCCAAATGTGGTAGATGCTGCAGCCCAAGAATCTGGAGATCCTCGTGCGCAACTTCGCAGTGACGTTCCCGCTCGTGTGCTTCCACCCAGGATTCTTTCGATGTTACTCCTACCACGAGCTCCCGCTCCACGAGCTCAAGTGCCCGCACGACGCCACCTCCTGCACGGAACCGAGCTGCAACTACACCGGCCCACCGGCAGAGCTCGTCGTCCACCTTGAAGAGGAGCACTTGATCAAAGTGATTAAGATCTCGTACGGGCAAGCCCAACTTCTCCAAGAGCAGGCGCCGTCCACTGACTTGGCACTCCGCCGGCTAATTTTCCAGGGGGACAACTCTGTTTTCGTCTTGACCATCACCGCCGGTGTTCCGGGAACCAGAGCTGGGCCCACCTTCATGTGTGTGGTATGCGTCAGGTCGGTCTCGTGTGCCTGTCCCCTATTCACAGTGCGCATGTAGGTGAATGCCCAACCTCCGTCGTCAGATAGAATTCTTGTGCTAGACGAGGCGCAGAGCTACCCGACGCTGTGGGAGGTGGAGTATGCAAACCTAAGGTTGATCCTATGTGTGCCATCTCAGTACCTTGTCAGTGCTGGACCGAACAAGCAGATGCATTTCTACATTTGTATCGAGAAGACCGACAGGGAAATGTAGTACTTATGTTGTCGTTACTATTAGACTTAAGCGATGCTTCTCAGGTGCGTAGAGCATACGTGTTGTGCAAATGTACCCTAGTTGTAGTTTTTTTAGCACTCCTTAATAATTCAACGAGTTATTGGTCCAATCAGCTTGCTGTTTTCACGTTGCAAAGTCCGCTTGCTCTGGACAGACTGGCAATACCGCGTGCTCCCGCTCCCGCATGTCAGTGTCACGTGTTCCGTGGGCCCACCTGCCAGTGTCTCGCCCCCCTTACTTCTCTTCCTTCCCCTCGAAGCCATTGTCCCAACTTCTCTTCCATCCTGCCACTCCCGTATGATGGTTGTAATCTGATTTTCGTTCGATTGTTTACATGTAATCTATGTTGGTAATGCAACATGCAAATGGCACAGACACAATTTCTAAAGTGGAAGCACTCACACACTGCTATTGCGCATATTTCTCAATATAGCTTGACAAACCCATTACAATAATTGTACTCGCACTAAACACAACCGAAATTGCAACCATCCTAAACAACATCTAAACCCACATCACAGCACTGTCGTCGGAGTCCACCTCGATTGCTGACACCACCATGCCCTTCCCAGCGACATCCACTCCCGCCCATGGCTTGCCCTTTGCCAAGGAGGCAACAATGGCGTTCTGCACAGCTTCGTCCCCGTCGTCCTCCACATCGGAATCGACAATGATGAAGGTGACGGGGTTGGCGTGGACCGAGCGCCATTGCGCCTGGCGGCTCCTGCTCGAGCTCGACGCCGCATCAGTCCTTCTACGGGTAGGAGGGGCCGAGCTTGGAAACGTAGTGTCGTCGCTCCTCTCAAGAAACCATGGCCATTTGATACTGCGACAGTAGGATCTTGTGGTGGATCTGCCGCGGCGAGCCCTATCGGAAGCGGTGGAGCGGATGGATCTGCCGGTGCGAGCCATGACAAGTTCCTTGGAGGGAGTAAGATTGTGGGTCAGGCGTGTCTGGTTCCTGAGCAAGGCCTCCCAGTGATATGTACGCGGGCAAGGTGCCAAAAAATTTTGTCCAATGCGTGCGAGAGGGCCTTTGAACCACGAAGGCGCGAGGTTTGGTTGACAAGTCCGCACGCTAGGTCCCCCATCTGTCAGCCGAATGTGGATGGTAGGATTCTGCCCGAGTTATTAAGTGGGGAAAATCACGCTTCACCACTACCCTGACATCCAAAGTCTCCTCTTTCCTCTTCCCTCGCTCCCCTCGCTCATGGCTCGCAGCTCGTGCAGTTCGTCTCGGGCGGAATCAGGGTCGGCTCAACGCCATCAGGCGGGTGCCCCCATCAGGTACCGGAGGGCGTGTGAAAATTATTGAGTCCCTAGAATATTGTGTTGTATTGATTTGACCCTTGTGGGGGTTTATATAGAGTTACGCGGGGGTAGGTGCAGACTTGGACTACAAGATGTAGAGTCCTAGTCTATCTCTAGCCTATACACGTATACGTACTCTAACATCCCCCCTCAATCGGAGCGAGAGTGAAGCGGACGCTTGCGACTGGATTTGAAGTATTGCGCTTCCGTCGTTTTCACCTCCTTGTTATAATCACCTGCGTGGACATGACCATGGCTGGCACCGAGGGGCGGTGACTGCGTCCCCTTCTGATGCCTCTCTTCCCTCCCGCAGTCACAGCGGGAGTGGCGTGGACGCTGTTGACTGGAGTTTTTGAGTTGATGTTGACGTTATTCTTGATGTCGATGTTGAGGTAGCTAGTTATGATGTAGCCATGGTCACGGTTGTCGTGGTCATTGTAGCCGCGCTGGAGGCACAAAAAATTGCGTGGTTTGTGTCGTAGGGTTTTAGGGTTTTATGCGGTGGCGACAGGAATATCCGGCGGCGGCGGGTTTCTTAGTCATAGTGCGTCGGCGGTAGTAATCTGTGGCAGCGGCGGGTTTTTGTGCGGCGGCGGCAGAGATCTGCGGCGGCGACATGTTTGTGGTTGTAGGGTTTTTGAGGCGACGGCCGGGGCACGAGGCAAATGGTGGCGACAAGGATTTTATGGCTGCGGCGGCGGATCGCATAGGATCGGCGACAACGACGGGTTTTTGACTAGGTGGGCGAGGCGATCGTGTGATCGCCCTAGCAGAGCGCCTGGCTGCAGCGGCGGCAGTTTTGACCGCATGATGTAGACCTTGGCGATGATTTTTGCTGGCGATGTAGAACTCGACGAAGATCTTTGTGCAGTCGTACAGCTTGACGTAGATGTTCGGGTCGATGTAGTCCGGCTTGATACAGTGTAGATATTGATAGCGATGTAGTCGCATGGATGTAGTGAGGCTGATGGCATATGCTTTGAGGTGATCGGATTGCCCGATGTCCTGAAGTGCAGGAAGACCACCGGGCCCTGCCGACATCCCACGCTGCCGCCGGGTCGATGAAGATGTCGGGGCTGTTCCGCATGGCAGGATGCACACAGACAAGTAGTCGGGTGATTCAAATATCTCTTGTTTTCTAGTGCATGGCCGTGGAAGATTCGACTTTGTCGCCATGTGCATGCACGATGACACTCCTCCAGGCGCATGATGATCGTATGGCTCCCGCGCGTGGTCTTGACGGCGAGCGATGCAGGCCAGGCAGAGGCCTCCCGCACGGAACATGTCCTGCACCGCCGGTAGCACCGATAGATCTTGCACTATTTTCTTCTTCTTTTGGGCCGCCAGATCTCGTATACTTGGGATTTTATTTGGCTATAAATTGGGTCTAAACTACGGAATAGGATTTTGAAAACTTGGGTCTAATCTAATCTAAAGAGTCGATCCGATCTTTGATCGAGATCGGGTGTCGCGCCCCCGAGGAGTAATCCCGGCGCGTTGCGGAAGTGGTGGAAGAACCTAGGATCGACGCTGTGAGGCTAACCGCTCTGATACCATGTGAAAATTATTGAGTCCCTAGAATATTGTGTTGTATTGATTTGACCCTTGTGAGGGTTTATATGGAGTTACACGGGGTAGGTGTAGACTTCGAGTACAAGATGTAGAGTCCTAGCCTATCTCTAGCCTATACACGTATACGTACTCTAACAGGACGTCCTACGATTACTATCCTGATATGCTATGTTTGTGTGGTGAGAAGATGCCAAGATGGATTTCATGGACCGACGAAAATACTGCAGGAAAATTCAGCAACTGCAGCATCAAAGCGGTAAGTTCCTACTATAGGTGCAATGGTAACCCGGATCCGAAAAGCATAATGTAATTTTTTTTGTTTTCTTCGATCTACTTCGCATGAAGGGAGGAGGACTGGCTGTGACAAGTTTGTGTGGATCGAAAAACCACTGACAGGTTTTCACAGGGAGCTTGTTCAGGATCTGCGTGATGCTGTATGGGACAAGAAAGAGGAGATTCGTGCGTTGGAGCGAGAGGTCTGGGAGCTTCGCTAGGTGCAGGGGAGGCAGGGGCAGGGAGGTGGTGAGACAGACGGGCTCAAGATTAGGCCAGATAGTGGAAACAATTTTCTCATTATCTAGGCACTATCTGTTGCATTTGCAGTTTATGTTGCCATGTCGTTGTCCATCAGCTGAAATAAGTTGCTGCTTCATGGAGTGTAGCAGCCAACTTAGAACTTGATTCTCAGCCCAAAAACGTATCATAAGTGTAATGCCAATTGCAGGGATTTATGAAGCGCCTATAAATAATTCATGTATGTGCCACTAACACCCATCGATTTTGGAGACTCTTTAACCGCTCAGCTATCGCAATTGTTCAGATAGTAGTGGCACAGTCAAAATTTCGGATTTAACTAGTGGCCTCGGCCATATCCAATCCTAAAGTCGCGATACATTTTACTCCGAGTACGGGAGGCAGATTGTTTCGCCTGACAAGTTCCACACACACAGCCCCAGAGTTTAACCAAACTACATATATAGGTTCAAGTTCAATATATCATTAGGCTTCTACACTGCTAGCCTTATTTATCTGCTTGGGTGCCAACTTTCTTCCTCTTTCCTTCACGTCCACTGGCTTCTTCATCTCCTGCCTTCTTCCTCTTCCTAGGTGCCAATTTTCTTACCATCACGTACCCTACATCTCTAGGTCGAGGGAAGTTAGGCCAATCAGCACCAAAATCTTGTCCAGCATCATCACTCCACTCATTTTGGTTTTCTTCCCGCAGCAAAATCACTGAGTCGGCTGTCTTGTTTCTTACCTTACGCTTCCTGTAAAAAAACAGTACATCGATTACTACCTTATATCTATAGACTATAAACAATTTTTTTGTGAATGTACCATCTCATACCTAGGTTTGGGAGCATTAAGGGGACAACCCGCTGCTCTATGGCCTATAAGATGGCAGGTCTTGCATCTGTTTTTGCCCTTCTTGGTAGCACAGAAAGCCAAACCTTTCTTCTCGAGAAAATTCTTAAACCTTTTCACTTGAGGTCTTCCTCTGCCCCTTTTTGTAATTGGCTGGCAAAGCTCGAAAGGCAGTTGGACTTGAGGCCACTAAGATGGGTCTGTACATGGCTCGACGGATTCAGCGTACGCATCTCTGAACTTTTCCATAGAATAGTAGTCTGACAAATACTGATTCAAATGTGGTAGAGTTCTTTTCTTCACCAAGAAGGCCAAGGCGTGGTTGCAAGGTTTCCCGGTATGCTGCCACTCTAAGGAGGTACATTCTCGCAGCTGGATGTTCACAACATCCTTTTTGACACTCTTGGACATATCGACCACCTCACAGGTGTTGCTGGTTGATGGGAGAACCTTAAGATGAGCAAGTCCTCGGCTTCTCTTGTGTAGTTGCTGTACAACTTGTGGTAGCATATTTCCTCTAAGTCTCCTACCAATCTCTCTCCTTATATTTAATAGCTTCATGATCATACCACGTATGCTATCCATCAAGATATGAACAGGACGCACTTTTATGTCCTTCACCTAGTTATTCGGGCATTCTGCAAGGTTGTTGTTTATGTAATCAACTTTGATGTCAGGGTTGAATTGACTCCTCTTGCATAGCTGCGAATGATGGATGGCTAAGTACTCTGGAAGTTTAGGGGCTTCCGTAAAAATCTTGCTCATGAAATATTCGCTGCTACTAGGTTTGTAAACTCTAGCAGCAGGAAACATGTAACGTAATACGCTACCTGCATAGTGTGAGTACAAGTTGAGCATCATATGGGCATGGCATTCTCTACCTTCAGCTCGCGAGAACACCTCCTTGACTGCATTCGTCAGCCCTTTGCATGCATCCATGGATATAGCCAATGGATCCATGTGGCCTATTGATCTCCTGAGCTACCTCATAAACCAGACCCAATTTTCCTCCGTTTCTGTTTCAAACAGCCCGAATGCCACTGGGAACATCTAGTTGTGACCATCAAGTGTTGTGGCAGATGGAAGGCAGCCTTTCCATTTGCTAGTTAGGACAGTCATGTCTACACTCAGATACGGCCTACATCCGTCCTTGAATCCCTGTATGCAAGGTTTAAGCGCCATGAAAAATCTTTTGAAATATATTTTACCACATACTGATTCGGTGTCAATCTCCACAACACTCCCCGGACACCTAGCTTGTACCTCCGCCTTTAAGTTGTACAACATCCTGAAGCTATTGGTCCAATCCTCGTGCAACACCCCCAGAGCTTTCTCTTTACCTTTCCAAACCGTGTAATATGGTAGGACAATGTTGTATTTAGAACCGAGGCTAGTCTGAATATTCTTCACGGTCTCCTTAGGGTTATCCTTTAGTATGGACATAGATTGTATAGCCACCCACTCTGTATCAGCCATTGAGGATTTCCATTTGCTGCCCGTCGGACACATGTGTGGAGGGCCCATTTTGTTCACCTGCAACACAGATTCATTTAAAAGATAAGCGGAGTCGACTAGTTGCCAGAAAGATATCGCACAACAATTGTAGTTATAGAGTGAAAAGAGAGAAAGTTCTAATGGTTTGCTGCATTCATTGCCCCAGTACCCTAATTGCCTTTGATGCAGGTAAGGCTCTTGCTATGATCCTCCATGGACAATGTACCTCGGCCCATCCATTCATCCACGTTAACTTGCAAATGGTCTCATACCTCTGGGCAGTGTTCTTCAGTCGATAAACATCAAACTCTCCCTTGATACAAAAATGCCGGAACGACATCATGAACTCATTCATGCTACTGAACTCGGTGCCGACCAAAATTATAGGATACTCGTGGTCATGTTTCATTTCTTCTACTTCAACACCCAAATCATCGACTGGAATACCAGCCTCATCGTTAAGTTCCTCATCTATTTCATCATCACCAGATTCTTGATCCTCTACAGTGCCTTCTTCTTCATCGAATTCAGAATCCTGGCCATCATCTCTAATGCCTAGTACTGCACACATCATATTGACTCCCATGGGTGGAGCTGCACCATCATCTCCACCCGGATGGACCGGAACATTGCCCCAATCCACCTCACCGACAACTCTGTTTTCTCCAAGATACTCGGTTGGTTCTGCTGCAACCACATGGGGTGGTCTTATGTTTGCACGCATCCTAGGTACTTCAGTAGATAAACAGTAGTCAGAATCAATTTCATCTTGACTGTACAGAACCCTCTTGCTCTTCCTGTGTACATCGTCCTTTCTGATGTAATCTTTCCTTATGGTATCAGTAGGGCTTGACATCTGCGTTCCATTCCCCATCGAACTAGGCTTTTTGCTGCTGCTCTTGGGTGTGATCTCCTTCCTGCCTCCCCTCACGGGTGTTGGCTCCAGGGTGCTGGCATTATTGCCTGACTTCTGCGGCATGTTCTTCTTTGAATTAGCCCTTTTGCTGCTACTATTGGGAGTGTTCTCCTTCGTCCTGGCATTATTCCCTGACCTCAGCGGCGTGTTCCGCTCCAAATTAGCCCTTTTGCTGCTACTATTGGGCGTGTTCTCCTTCGTGCTGGGATTATTGCTTGACCTTAGCGGCGTGTTCCGCTCCAAATTAGTATTTTTCTTCTCCCACTAGGTGTGGTAGCCTCCGTGCTGGCCATCTTCGCCTCTTTGCTACCACTCCTGGGAGTGTTCACCATCGTGCTAGCCCTCTTAGAATTTTTGCTGCCACCGTTCGGTGTGGCATTTTGACTGGATCTCAGGGGCGTACTCTGCGGCGTGGTGCCTTTTTTCGTGCGACTCTTGGGCATCCTCTTCTCTGGCGTGGTCTCCTTGGTGACGTTCTTCTTTGGGGTGCCCTTTCTGGGGATGCTCTTCCTGCTCCTCTTTATGACGCTCCTCTGTAAGACTCTCCTCTGTTCGAAGCTATCGTCAGTCGCACCAGCCCCAGTGATGCCATGGATCAGGTCATGCATGCCTTCTAAAAGTCCATCATCTCTATTATGGAGTTCCAATTCCTCTCCAACCATTTGCACTATCAAGTGGAAGTACACTTCACCTCTATAATGTTTCCTTGTAAACGGTACGACTAAATCCCTGGTATCTTTCACTTGATAGCCTTTTTGCTCCTGTAACCAAAATATAACAAACGTGCTTCCTGGGAGGACCCCCACATCACCTTCACACGTTACGATGCCATCAGGTTAGATAGCTCTACCACTTTAGGATCTTATCTGCCAAGGATTACATCAAACTCGTCATAGAATTTTTCTGTGCCATCATCTAATTTTGCAGTATAATCCGCGACACTGAAACGAACGATTATTTTGCCATCATCAGGTTCTGCAGGATAGAAACCTCCGAGAGGTTCGAGAGGTGGAGCGGCACCATCAGATCTAGCCACAATGCCACCATCGCCATCACCAGCATCATCGTTAGCTGGATCAACCTTGGTGGACGTACCAGGACTAGGAGCAAGGCGAGGGCCCTTAGCAGCAGGAGCTACATTACATGGTGGACAGGCAGGGCCCCTTCTAACAGTAACCACAATAGGATCAGCTGTTGCCATGCCACATCGACGATCAGGAGTAGTTCCCACAACAGCAGTGTTTCGAGTGCTAGTAGAGTCCAGACCATGAGCTGGCTCTAGACCAGCAGCTCGCTAAACCTGAGCACGGGTTCGAGGAGCACACAAGGCAGCAATCTTTGCAACAATAGTGGGGAACCCTCCGGAAGCCTTAGTTTGCTCAACAACGGCAGAGATTGGGTCAACAATGGTCAGATCAACAACACGAGGACAATCAGTACCAGCAGATTCCAGAGCACGGGTTCGCACAACTTGAGGACGGTTTCGAGGAGGAGGAGAACACAAGGTAGCGGTCTTGGCAACAACAGCAGGGTAGCCTCCGGAAGCCTTAGTTTGCTCAACAGCGGCATGGATTGGGTCAGCAGCAGCTAGAGCAACAACACCACGGGGACGACCAGTACCAGCAGATTCCAGAGCAGAGTTTTCCACAACGGTAATACGGGGACTCCTACGAGGAGGTTTCCTGACAGAAGCATGTCGCGGATGAGGAACCACATTTTTCTCAACAACAACAGGGGTTTGAGTTAGACCTCCCTGTCCAATAATAGCTGGGTGACTCCCAGTAGCACGAGCTTCCTCATCTAGTATGTTACAAATCAGCATAACCATGCGAATCCCAGCATACTGTTTCATCAACCCAATTAGCTGACTGTCACACGCTATAGGAACCTTGATGCCTTGTTCATCAACGATGTTGAACCGTGCAGTCTGCTCCGGCCTGATTTCAGCAAGTTCACGCACAACAGCAACCAAACCAGGGATAGTGCATAACTGCACAGGTGCTACTTCCATCTTCAGATTGTGAGCTTGATTCCACGTGCACTTCCCATCTGCTAATTTAATGTGGTAGCCATAGATGGTGACCAGAACCGTGTATCTGGCTTCAGCGGAGATCCTACTTGACAGAAAATTGGGGACAAAAGATAAGAATTGTTTGTTAGTGTCGTGCTAGCAAACAATTCTATGTTCGATATAAATCTGTAATGCCAATAGCCAGCTAGCAGTTATAGGTAGTGCGAATAGCAAAGAGAAGAGTAGCTCACCCGCAATTAGCCAGAAGTACTTCTTCCTCGGCAAATGGATCTTCCATCCTTCATGCTGCTCAGCTCGTCGGTGGTAGAGGAGGGCTAGATCATCACAATGGCTAGCATGTCATTAAGCATTACAGCTCGGTAGCAGCGAGTAGGCGTAGCAACTTGGCGCCAGAAGTCAAATGCCCGAAGAGATCATTCTGGTTGGAGAGGGGATTTCTATGCCACCGGTGCTAGGGTTCATGCGAAAGGAGGGAGGGAGTGGATTTGTGAATTTGGTCAATGCACCATGCTCCTTTAGTCTCTCGTTTCTCCTACGTGGTTGCTGTGTTGGCACTTGCGTCACGGAAATATTACTGATATGAGGGTCCCGGCCGTCTACATCACGGGGTAGTTTCACGGAATGTTTGGATTTGGTAGGGGTGAGATGAGTTTGCATCGAAATGGCCCCTCTCGATAGTTGGCGGCCCAACATTTCGAAACACGGCAATTTCAGGAAACTTAGGTACCGCGGTGCCCTCACCCGGGAACTTTGGTACCGCAGACGAACATGCCCCTATATATGACCCTCTATTTACATCACAGAATCATCACAAAAGTTTGTTTATGACGATTTCGTGATCATCGAAAGATGAGCATCGCTGACGAACTATAACGACGTTCCTACTCAGATCGTCGTAGACACTATGACGATCTTAGATCGTTATAACCTCTATGATGTTCCATAACCGTCATGCGCAAACTGCCCACGCCACGTGGACGATCTGACGTGGCAGATGATTGTGACGAAATGAAAATGTCTTAACATGAATTAAGCCCAGTCCAGACTGGTCGTTATATGGACGGCCCATTAATTTGGTCCACTAATGTTTTTTGGCAATTACTATTTTCTGGCTAGTGGCCTTTTTAGTGTCCATCTTGATTTGGGATTGCTCTTTCCATAGTCTATTTTATCTTTGGGCCTTGGCCTTTTTCAGTCTATTTACTTACAATTCAACATTTTTTCTGATGAACAAAAGTTCATTTTCTCTTTCGTATGGGCCAAGGCCTGTTATTCCGGTCCAGGTTACTTTGGGCCACAACCATTTCAGAAGAACTGAGTACTTTGGGTTGTGGCCTTTCTATAGATAGAAAATATTAAGGCCACAATTCATTCATCCCATACTCAATAGACAGGAAATCAACATTTGAAATACAAAAGCTGCATTTTAAATACAGCAGGTAGCATTTCAAATACTTAACATCAAGTAGCATTTCAAATACATCAGGTAACATTAAGTTCACAACCACTACCACTAGGTACATAGAAGTAGCATCAAGTTCACAGCCAAAATTACCATAGACCAGCAAGATAGCCATCACCCAGCAAGATACCCATCGCCCAAAATGATTGTAAGATACCCATCGCCCAGCAAGATACTCGTCGCCCAACAACTAGATCCCAGTAATTTTGGCTCCAAATAAAGCCATCATGTGACCAAGCTTCTCCTCGTGTTCTTGCACCCTATTGAACAACACCTAGTACTCCTTTTCACGTTGATCTTGTGCAGCTTCTGCCTCCTGCACCCCCTTCATGATTGTAGCCAATTTTTCGGATATCGCTTCACTTCTGTGCTCCGACTTCTGCAACTTCTCTTGTAGGTCACGGACATGAGTGGATACAACCGCATTTGAGCAGTTCATCTTGTTCTTCGAGCCTGACTAGAGGCCAACATTCTCCAAGAATGTGTTTGACAATGCCTCATTGGTCAGAACTTGAGCAACCACCACCACAATAGACTTTGCTTGTTCCTCATCTGGTACCGGCTTGGCCATCTCAGCTTCCATTTTGCTCTATCATTTGGAATCAATTCCAAAAAGATGTTAGGAAATAGTAGCATGACCGCTTAAAGTAGCACAAACAAAGTATTCTAGACAAGCAGAATCCTAGAAAAATTAGGTAATCCACTAGTAGCAGAAGCAAAGCAAGAAATATGAAATGGATAGACTCATAAGTTCTTCAAGTACACTTTCAGCATTCTTGGAGAGCAACCTTCTAGCAAGAAATGAATAGTAACATTCTTATGTATAACATTAAAGAAACCTAGGCAGATCACTATAAAATGCAACACCATCCAAAAGCATATCCCAACCAGCAAAGGAGTGACTCACTATAGCATATTGAACTACGACATAGAAACCATCTTTCTTGCTGTTGTGGGTGACCTTAAACATGTTGATGGCATTAAGCTCTTCACCCAGATGTTCCTCCCTCTGAAATGATTTCGAATATTAATAAGGACACAAGCTTATACGAACACTAGTTAATTATGCCTAAAGAAAACTATAAGAGTTTCTTATAGCTGCATACAGATGAGCTAGATAGCACCACGAACCGGTCTTCTGCTGAAATTTGACTAGTCCTCGATTGGTCCTATTCTTTTGGCATGTGTCTTACATATGGGAGCATTTTATAAGACATTTCCAACAATCTGCATACTATAATATAAACTACTTGATGAAACTTGACCAAATTATGTATCATATCAAGCACCAAAATTAGCATGTATCCTATCACATAAAGCATCAAATAAAATGATGTACTTCACTTGACTTGTTGACAACATGTAAATAACTGGTGCATTGTTCATCAAATATTAGAAGTTTACTTGACAGATCTAAATAACTGCTATTTTGTTCCTTCAACATTCGATCTTCAAAAAATAGTACTTGACAACATATAAAGCCTATAACTCACAAGCAAGGTAATTATAATGCAAAGGTTAAGCAATGCAGAATACCATGTGTTTTGGGCTTGTCCACAGCTTGAACAGCGCTTGCCATTCGTCATCAGAGATGTATGAAATCGGGGACTTGATACTGAGTTCAGCTACTGGTACTTGATCGAAAAAATTCTTTTTGACCAAATGCCGTATTTGCTTTGAAACATTCTTCATTATATCAGTGCAGGCTACCTTAACTTCCTTTGCAGTAGTCTCCATCTCAAAATTTGCTTGGAAAGGCAGCAAACAAGGCAATGACAAGATAAGTAACCAAATGACAAAAAATAGTAGAAAACACATTCAGCTAAGGAATCATGAGCTTAAGGCAACTTTTCCTATATAGTCTTTCACCATATTCTCGTCATTTTTGTATTCCTTGAAGTGTGGAAGGATCGTTGTATGGCTTCTAGCAATCATCCCACCTTCTGATGCAAACTTTGCAGCCATCATAGGCTTCTCGGGGCGTTTCATCCCTTTGGCAATTTCAATCCTCACTTTGCTTCCCAGCCCCTTGGTCATCTTTTCCAGGACTGAGCCTTTTCTCTTGCGACTGACTACCACAGTGAGTTGTCTGAAATAGAAGCAAGTAATTAGAAGCTAGTTTGTCTATCTATACTAGAAGCTTATCAAGAAAAGACAAAGAAGATCATATGTAAAAGCTTATCGAGCTACAATAGTAGAAATAGAAACAACTAATTAAAATTGGCACAAGTAAAAGCTTATCAAGCAAAGCTACAACAGATTAGATGTACAGCAGATAGTACAATATTAGCAAGCAAATAAATTACATCAAGCAGATCAGATGTGCAAATAAATTACAGCAAGCTTTCCAAATAGCATGTGTATATCAAGAAATCTATTCATGTTCATCAAGAACTTGTGGAACATGCAAAACAGTACAACATCAGTTTAAGACAGCATATAAGTAGTAGCACCAGATCTTGCACTCACATACATATGATCAAATCTTTTATCTAGCAAATAATTGGGAGTCTATCTATACTACATCACATGTACAACAGAATTTCTTACATTTATAAAATGCACGAGTAAAATAAAAAAAGTACAAGATGAACTTTCCTTCATCACCCATAGGCTGCTCAGCTTCTTCATTGAAGTCATCATTTCTGTCCACCGTAGGCGCAACAGGGCTGAGGTCCAAACGAACAGTACTTCCTTCATCCATGGACATAGACCCATCATCTATTTGCATTGAGATTCCATCGTATTTGTGAAGCGGGCCTTCTTCATGAGCTGTAGCAACCACCTTTGCTTTCCGCCTTGTGACTCTAGCATTAGTAGGTTCATCAACACATGGCAACTTATCTGATCCTCCTGGTGGTACCGCAAAAACTCTTCTTGGAGCCATGGTTGTAGTTGTATCTAAGGTACTTGTATTGTTTACCTTCCTCTTAGCAGCACACTTCTTCCTCCTCCTAGGAACCTTCGGGACCTCGGATGAACAGCATTAGACCACAAGTTAGAAATAAAACAGTGTAAGCATAAAATGAAGGAAAACAAGGAAAAGCAGACAACAAACAAGTAAACCCCCCTCCAAACAAGTTAGAATTTGCACCTTTACAATCTTGTCCACTATAGTATCATCAACTTCTTTCTAAATAATGTCTTCCTCTCTAGAATTGTATTACATGCTCTCTCCTTCAGTTATGACAGATGCGGAGGAGTCCTCGGCTATTATTTCCCTACCTTCTTCAGTACCATTTGAGTTTCTAATCATTGAGGCTATCCTGGAGATGCCAAGAGATTGGAACACATGGTTGTTCCTCATCATTGTCCTAGCCCTAATCTTCTCTAGTTCAGTGAGAGGTGTTTCTATACATGAATAAGAAAATATGCATTAGATGGATGGTTGAAATGCATAGGGGAGCAAGACAACTCAAATAGCTAATGTATCTTACCAGGTTTTAGTTTCATTATCTAGTAGGTTAACTAGAGATTTCTATACTGAAAATATAAACTTAGTGAACAAATCCTAACCCTAGTTAATGTCTAGTTACTATTACTATTAATGTCTAGTTACTATTACTAAAGAATAAACAAAAGGCTAGTTACTATTACTGTTAATGTCTAGTTACTATTACTAAAGAATAAACAAAAGGCTAGTTACTATTACTATTAATATCTAGTTACTATGGACAACAGAGCAGGTAAATTGCAAGAGAAAAGTCAAATTAATGTCTAGTTACTATTATTAAAGCATAAACAAAAGGCTCAAGCATCAAGAAACATAGCAGATCAACAAGATAAAATCATATTAAACTACCAGCCTACTCATTAATCTGAGTGCGAAGCTTAGCACATCCAAGCACAGAAATTATAGCAGCAAACATAAACACGAGGAGCAATTTGCATACCAGCGGGTTGTGTCTTCCTTGTCATCCTTCCCATTGATGATCTCGAGGTGGTTGAGCTGGTGCCGTTAGGTTCTTGATGTCCACTTGCGAAACCCCTTGATAGATTCCTACAATAACCATGTGGTTAGATAGCAGTACCACAATCCACTAAATAGTAAGAACTAAGTGAATTTATACTTCATATCCATCCTGCATTTTAGTTGCATCAACAAGACGGCTAGTAGTTAGCTAGAGTAATCCTACTGCTACCACAACTGCAGCAACCAAGCAAATCTTGCCATGACTACCACTACTACTGCAGCAATCAAGCAAGCAAGGCCACCTCTGCAATTTATTAGCTCTATAGTTTATTAGAGTTGCTTCATATTTGACTAACCAAGCAATTATCTAGTGTAACCAAGAAATTCTATAACCAACCAATTAATATAGTCAAGTAATCAGTATAAGCAACTTTTAATAAAACCCTGATGTATTACTGTCCCAAGTTAGATTGCGGACAACTGTAGATGCTTGTCTCGCTACATAGATTTGGGGAACTTGGGGCATCTGACAAGATAGTATGCCCCTGGATCGAAGCATAGAACCCTAGACACGCCATCAGAGCCAAACCCTAACCCTAGACACGCCATGAGAGCCAAACCCTAACCCTAGAAAAGCCATGAGAGACAAACCCTAACCCTAGACGGCAGGAAGTAGGAGGAGCTAGGGAGATATCCAAGAGAACTCGACTGACTATGTCGAACTCAGAGGAAGACCGCTTCCCCTTCTGTTGTCGTCGTCTTTGCTAGCATCGTCGATCGCGGCTACCAGCCCATGCCCGTCATGGGAGAGAGCGGGCTTGGCCATCACGGGAGCAAGCTCGCAGGGACGTTGTCGGAGCGAGAAGGCATGGCAGTCGTGCATGGGAGCGAGCACATGGGGCCGAAGTTAGAGCGAGCAGGCGAGGTCGTCGCTGCTCACGTCATGGGGATGGGTGGGGAATGGAGGTGAGAGATGGGGATGGGATGGGGACTGGGTCGGTAGGTGGGGATGGGTGGGTGGGTGGGTTTGACCAAATTGACCCTGCCTTTTTCTCCTTCGTTGCCCAAATTCTGCCGAAATTGGTGGGCGAGAGAAGCGTGGGAGGCAATTTTTTTGGGTTTTGGTGGTAGTATTTTTGGGTTTTGGGGTTAAGGGTTTTTGGATTTATGGGGTTTAAGGGTTATTGCATTTCTTCTTACACATAATTTTCCTAAAAAACTTTCTACCCACTTTTATATACAATTTTGCAATTTATTGCATCTCAGATAACTATATCCTTTCGCATGAAAAAGACAAGTTTCGACTGCCACATAAAATGACACGACACGAAGGTTTTTCCCTGGATACTATATTTGTCACATAAAATGATGCAACGCTAAACTTTCATTGAATCTCTAATAAAATTGCATATTATGATTCTAAAAATGATTTTTTCAAAAAATCATGGGCATCAGATAGTGTACCTGTAGTTCAAATCGGACCCGCTTCCTACTGATTCGACAGACATTTGTCTTTTTCACCAGGAGTGGACGGAAAGGTTTTCGAATCCCCGGTTCTGGGACTTTGTTCATGTCAGGTGGTCTATTATTTTTTATAAATGGGGTGGTAGCATTTTTTTATTCACCGTTTGGTGTTGCTTCACAAAACGCCCCGATTTTGGCAGTCGCAAAATAGAAAATGGCTTTTCCATGCGACGAGAAGGAAAACTTCCTCTTGCAACATTGTTCACCATCCAAAGATGGATATCTATGCACAATATGGGCACATTATGACAAACTATTCTAGCCATAACATTGGTATTTTAGCTTGAAAGTCATGAAACCTCGAACATGATAGGTCATTTCTGAGAAGGTTTTTTCGGGACATGATACGTTGCTAACGTATCTATAATTTTTGATGTTCCATGCTTGTTTTATATCTACTTTCTTATGTTTTGTCCACACTTTGGAGTATTTTTATACACTTTCTTGGACAAACCTATTAACAAGATGCCATAGTGCCAGCTGCCTATTTTCTGCTGTTTTTGGTTCCAGGAAAGTCAGAAAATGAATATTCTCGGAATTGCACGAGACAAAATCCAAAGTCAATATTACACCGAGGGGGGCACGGAGATAGAAGACGAGACGGAGAGGGTACAGAGGCCGGCCACACCACCTGGCCGCGTGGCCAGGCCTGGCCCGCACCAGGGGATGGTGTGGCCGCCTAGGGCACCCCCTCAACCTCCCCTTTCGCCTATATATCGCCTCCGATACAGAAACGCTAAGTACCCAATCAAAATTCCATGAAAGAGTCCATAGCCGCCGTCATCTCCATCCCTAGATCGGGAGGGATCTGAAGCTCTTCCCGGCACCCTGCTGGAGGGGAGAATTCACCCTGGAGGCCTTCTTCATCACCATGCAAGCCTCCGGTGTGATGCGTGAGTAGTTCATCCCTGGACTACGGGTCCATGTAGTAGCTAGATGGTTGGTTCTTCTCCTTTGTGCTACCATGTTTAGATCTTGTGAGCTCCATTCATGATCAAGAGCATTTATTTGTAATCCTACATGTTGTGTTTGCGGGGATCTGATGGATATTGAGATGCTATTTTAGATTGATTATTGATTCTATCATGTCTTTGTTATTTGTGATCTTGCATGCTCTCCGTTGTTAGTAGATATCTTGGCCGAGTAGATGCTAGCAACTCCAAGAGGGAGTATTTATGCTCGATAGTGGGTTCATGCCTCTAGGAATCTAGGGAAGTGACAGAAATCTCTAAGATACTAGATGTGTTGTTGCTACTAGGGAGAAAACAACAATCCTTTGTTCATCGAACAATTGTATTTTTTACTTTACACGCAATGCTTAATGCAATTATCTGTTGCTTGGAACTTAATACTAGACGGGGTTCAGATGATAACCTGAAGGTGGATTATTAGTCATAGATGCAGTTGGATTACGGTCTATGTATAAGGTTGTAATGCCCAATCAAATCTCATAGGAGTCAATATTATTAGTATATGCATGTATGCTTTCTCGATGTTTGTCAATTGCCCCGCTGTAATTTATTCACCCAACATGTTATCTATCTTAAGGAGAATCACCACTAGTGAACTATGGACCCCGGTCCTTTCTTTTACCATTAATCTACAACTATTTATTGTTTTCTGTTTACTTTCTGCAAGCTATTGCTATCTTCCATACAATACGTTTAATCCTTTGTTTTCAGCAAAACCAGTGAGATTGACAACCTCATTGTAAGTTGGGGGCAAAGTTCTGTGGTTGTGTTGTGCAGGATTACAAGTTGGAAACAACACCTTGGAGGTGTTTCCTTGCTCCTACTGGTTCGATAACCTTGGTTTCATAACTGAGGGAAAACTTGCTGCTGTACTCATCATACCTTCCTCTTGGGGTTCCCCAACGAGCTCGATATATTTTGGGCCATCAAGACACAATCAATATACCAAGTCTCATATTTTTTCTTGCAACTGTGTCACATAAAATGAAGCAATGCAAAAGATTTCTTATTGTTTGGATCATTTTTGATTTTTTATGCCCATTCCCAAATTTTCTTGTTTCAAACTATGGTCAAAACGGTGGGCATGAAGATAGGGAATTAGCCTCTCTAAACTTGCATTGGATCTCTGAAGAAACATCATATTCCGAGTCTAAAAATGATTTTTTCATAAAATCATGAGCATCAGGTAGTGTACCTGCAGTTCAAACTAGACCCACTTCCTACCGATTCGGCGGACATTTGACTTTTTCACCAGGGGTGGACGGAATGGTTTTTGAATCCCCGGTTGGGACATTGTTGATGTAAGGTGGTCTAGTATTTTTGAAAAATGGGGTCATAGCATTTTTTATTTAACTTTTGTTTTGCTTCACAAAACGCCTGGATTTTGGCACTCGGAAAATAGAAAATGGCTTTCCCATGCGATGAAAAGGAAAGCTTCCTCCTGCAACATTGTTCGCCATCCTAATATGCACATGCGTGCACAATATAGGCACATTATCACAAACTATGTCGCGATTCTAGCCATAACATTGGTCTTTTGGCCTGAAAGTCATGAAATCTCGAACATGATAGGTCATTTCTGAGAAGGTTTTTTCGAGACACAATAAATATACCAAGTATGATATTTTTCCTTGCAACTATGTCACAAAAAATGACACAAAATGAAGGATTCGCATTGTTCGGATCATTTTTGAATTTTTTATGCCCGTTTCCAAATTTTCCTGTTTCGAACTATGGTCAAAACGGCGGGCATGAAGATAGGGGATGAGCCTCTCTAAACTTGCATTGGATCTCTGAAGAAGCATTATATTCTGATTCTATAAATGTTTTTTTAATCATGAGCATCAGATAGTGAAGCTGCAGTTCAAACCGACCCACTTGCTCCGCAAAACGGCCCTTTTCTGCTCGAAAAATGGAAAATAGGGCAAAATAACACACATATAAAAGAAAATATGTTGCAAAATATCACATATATAAAAGAAAATGAAAATATTATTTTATTTAGAATGTGTTTTTTAATCTTCTAGCTAACTCAATGCCATTTATTTAGAAAACTTAATGCCCCCTCCCACTCCTTGCTCCTGGTATAACTCCTTCCTCGAGCCATTTGCCTCCCTCCCTTCCCTCCTCGAGCTCTGCCGATCTGTCTCCCTCCCCCTCCCCTCCTCGAGCACATCCAGTGAGCACCGCTCGGCAAGCCCCTCTCCCTCCCTGGTAAGTGTCCCTGTAAACTCCTTCCTCCTCGAGTCATTTGCCTTCGTCCATCCCCTCCTTGAAATCTCGGCCGAGCTGGCGGTGGCGGGTAAGACACCCAAGGGACAGGTGGCGGTGTACGTCAATGGTGGCGGGCCCAGTTAGCCGCTGAGGTACGTGGTGCCCGTGGTGTACTTGAACCACCCCATGTTCGGGGAGCTGCTGCGGGAGGCGGAGGAGGCGTTCGGCTTCCACCACTATAGGAAGAAGGGGTTCGGCATGTGGTAGGCAGCATTAGAGAAACCGTAGGAGGCCTGGCCCTGACCTGAATCCAATCCCTAGCTAGTTTTTGTTTCCATCAGAAAGGGGATGGTTTTTGTTCATCTCTGAATCTCTAGCTAGTTCTTGGGTGTTTATCTGTTGATGAATTTCGCCATGCCTTGCCTATATATTATTTGCATGTAGCAATCACGTCATGTTTCCATCCTTTGTTTTTGGGGGCCGATTAGTTTACTATCGACTAAATTTTCCATTGAGTCGATAGTAGATTAACTAGTAGAGTAGTATTCTAGTACAAAGAGTGCAGAAGCAGAGTGCAGCTAGTTGATTTTGTACTTCGTTTGTATGTACCTAACATCGAGGTAGCGGTGGCCGACCTGCAGATTACCTTGCCCTGTCCTATTCTTGTTTTGGTGTGTGAGCTGTCTGAAATTACCTTGCCTTGTCATGTTCTTGTTTATTGCATGTAGATTACTTAACTGTCCATGTGCATGGACCATTTTAAAGAATTCAGTCTGATTATGAATTTTGTTGCCTGTATCTGGTTGTAAATGTAGTTGCCTTACAAAAGTAGTGGTGATGCTCAATGGAAATTGTGGATCATGAAATAACATGATGTGGTACTGATCTGGAAATTGTGGATCATGCTTTTGTTGGTAGGTGACCATGGACGAAGTTTATAACATTGGGGTCATCAAGTTTAGCTCGGATGACGAAGTTGTCATTGCTATGGAGGCTGCTGCTGTGAAGGCTAAGCGGTGCGCTAAGCAAGCTCCTAAGAAAGCTGTTGCGGAAGTTGCCGCTGCCAACAAAATTTTCACGCGTCATGGTAAAAAGCCTTTTCTGCCATTGTTCCTTTACTTTATCTTTTACTTATGTAGTCTGCATTGCTGATTTGAAAATGTGCCTTTTCCTTGCATGTAGGTCCCAAGACAACGGGAAGTGCCAAATTTGACGAGTGTTGTGTGTATTGCAACAAGGTTGCTCTGAACCGCACACAAGTGCTATGCCTGAAGAAACTTGCAAGGAAGAAACCCACTCTACCAGTGTATGTATGCACGATGCATCTAGCAAACATTGAGGAGCCTAAAGCTAAAATGGTAAAAAAATTGTTGTTTGCATTGCCTTGCATTGTTGTTTGCACTATGTTTTTGCATTGATGTTTGCATTGCTGATTGCATTGCTATTTACATTCCAGTATTTCCCAAGGGACTTCACCAATGACAACTTCAGGAAGTACAAGGACTTCCCAACAAAGCTGAGGGTCTACTGCAGAGGCCTTGATGAACCTATATTGGTCTCCCTCATTATGAGTAAAGGGAAGGGTAAAGGAGCACAAATTACAACCAACTGGTCCCATGTGGTGGTGGCGACCAGGATGCATAATGTCAATGTATTCATGTTCCGTTTCCACTGCAGTTCTATGGACGAACTTAAGATGAGGGTTAAGAGGGTTATGTAATCAGCAGTTGGTTGGTGTTGGTTTGTGAATATGGTCTTGTAGGTTGCTGGCTGTGTTTCTATCAGGTTGTTGTTGGTGCTTTTGGTCCACACTAGTTATCAGGTTGTGAACTATGGTCCTAGATATGGAATGGTCATGTGCTAGTACTTCTAACTATGAAATGATCTTTTGTTACTACTTGTATCTATGAAATGATCCTGTGCTACTACTTGTATCTATGAAATGGTCAAGTTGTGATGAAATGATCAGGTTCCTTTTGGTATGAAATGATCCTGTGATCTAGTTGTGATGATCCTGTGATCTATATAAAATAGTTTGGGTTCCTATACCTAACAAGCTCACTAGTATAGAACGTTGGCCATTCACACTACAATAGTAGTAGGAGGTCCTAGGTTTGAGCCCCAGGCCTCACCATTTTTCCTTTTTCTGACAGATTCAGCACTTGACAAGATTACACATGATCTTCTTGACCCAAGATTACACAGATTCAGAAATGACAAGATTGCACTTGATATTCAGTACTAAAATGACAAGATTACACATGAACTTCCAGAAATTAAAATAGCCAAATCTTCAACACTTGATATTCAACACTAAAATGACAATATTACAGAAGATCTTCCAGAAATTAAAATAGCCAGAACTTGATATCCATGGCAAAACAATAGCTAGAACTTGATATCCATGGCAAGATTAGCCAGAAATTAAAATGACTACACAACAGCTAAAATGACATGATCTTGCTCCTGGTCTTGCTCCTCACCACCACAACAACAAAGATTAGCATTTTCCACAAAGATTAGCAATTTCCAGTGATCCACTAGCAATGAAATTAAAAATAAAAGACAATGGAGGATAGAACTTACCTTGCATGTTGTTACTAATCATCATCATCATCAAAATGCCTCTGCCTGTTATCTTCACCATCGCTACAGTACTGGAGGAATGTCTCATCTACCATGTTTTAATCATCCTCGTATTCATGGCACTCCTTCTTTCTTTTCCTAATGTTTTCTATGAATGAAGCATCAAGTAACACTCGTTCCTGGCTCCTTCGCAATCTGGTATGCACACCGAGTTCTTTATGTTACACTAGAAGTTCCTCAGTGTTATAATCTTGGTATCTTAGACCACCGCTACCACCATTGAGATTGTTCTCCATTTTAGTTTCTTTCACACTCCACAAATATCTATGCTCGAACTTTTGCACAACTTGCCAATTTCCATGCAAATCGGTGTCTGGCACATAGACCACCTTTCTTGCTTGTGTCGTTAGAATAAATGGATCATTCTTATACCAGCACCTTTTAGTGTTAATGCTCTTAGAGTGTCCTTAATCTTGGATCCCTATCTTCGTGCCACCTAGATCAAACCAATCACAACGGAACAAGACGACCGATCGATGGACACCTCTGCTGGAGTTGTACTGGAGCCTTATGATGCTTTTGAGCTGACCATAGAAGTCCACGTCTTCACCATCATGGTCTCCCTCGACAACTATTCCACTGTTCTTTGTGAAGGAAATATGCCCTAAGAGGCAATAATAAAGTTGTTATTATGTATTCCTTGTATATGATAGATGTTTATTTTACATGCTATAATTGTATTGATAGGAAACATTAATACATGTGTGTTTAATAAACAAAAAGGGTTCCTAGTCATGCCTCTCTTATAGACTAGCTTGTTGATTAACAAGATGATCAAGGTTTCCTGATCATGGACATTGGATGTTGTTAATAACAAGGTCACACCATTGGTGGAATGATGTGATGAACATTCATCCGAAGTATAGCACTATGATCAAGTCATTGTGTTTATATTGCTATAACATCATACGAAGTAATCTTTATCCTTAGACCATGAGATCATGTTAATTGCTAACACCGGAAGAGTATCTTGATAACATCAAACGTCACACCGTAACAGGGTGACTATAAAGATGGGTCCAGTGCTACGAAGGTGTTATGTTGAGGCTCATGGATCAAGAGTGGAATTTGTCAATCCAGATGACGGATAGATATACTCTGGGCCCTCTCGGTGATATCACATTAGGATAGCTTGCAAGCAAGTGATGTGATCACTAGAATGTTATATCACGGGAACGAGAAAAGAGTGCATGTTGGTAACGAGATCAAACTAGGTATGGAGATACCGATGATCGAATCTCGGACATGTAATATATCGAGAGACAAAGGGATTTAGTTACAAGCGTTAAAGGTTCTCACGATCACAGGAGTCATCGTTGAACGTGTAGGAGTCAGTACGGATCTCCAGGTCCCGCTTCTGATTATTGTTCGGAGAAGGGTCTCGATCATGTCTGCATTATTCGCGAACCATAGGGTGGCACACTTAAGAGTTACCGGACACCATTTTGGAGCACATATGTTTCAGACGAAAGAATTGCAAAGCGCAGGAATTGTTTCAATAGAAACCGGAAATTGTTTCGGGTGAAATTGCAGAAGGTGGTTCTGCATGTGATATTGAAATATTGCAAGGGGCTATATGTGAATGTTTGTTAATTAAAGTAATTAACAAAATTCTGAATAAATTTAATAAGAGAGTTTTATTAAATGAGAGAGCATTAAATTTGGAGAAACCTAATGCATTTGAAGTGGAGACTTTAAAAGGGAATGTGAAGAGGCATTTTAATGTGGAGGAGTTACCACCACATGAATGGGGGAGGTGAGGGGTCACCCCCCCATGCGCCGGCCATGGAGAGAGGGGGCACCCCCCCTCCTCCTATAAAAGGCCACCCATTCTCTCCTTCATCCTCACACCTCCTTGTGAAGGATCTCTCTCCCCCTCTAGAATTATTCCCCCATGGTCTCGGATTAGCGAGATACATGTTCCCGGTGGCATTTTGTCTGGAAGGAGTTGCTGCTTCCGCTGGATCGCTGGAGCGAGGAGGTGGAGGTGGAGGTTGTCCGGTGGATTGAACGTGTGTGCGAGTGCGGATGCGCTGCTGAGTTGCGGCGCTCGGACTTCCTCACGATCTTGATATCGGCATGTGTACGACTACATCAACCACGAGTTCCTACTCGTTAACAAAGCTCGTTGTCTTCGAGGGTAAGTTCTCTATGGATGTATGTCCACCCGTTTGCTTTGTACCTAGTAGATAGATCTTGGCGTGTAGTTCACACCATAGGAATTTTTTTGTTTTCTATGCTGCGGACCCAACAGTGGTATCAGAGCCTGATCTATGCGTAGGTGCTTTGCACGGGTAGTACACATATGTTTATATGTGGGCGATGATGATCATGTTATTGCATCTTCTATGTACTTTGGATATTGGTGGCATAGTGGGATGAAGCGGCCCGGACCAACCGTACATGTCATCGTACATGAGACCGGTTCCACGACTGACATGCAACTTGTTTTGCATAAGTGGTTGGCGGGTGTCTGTCTCTCCTAGTATAGTCAATATCTGATTTACAACGAGTTGCTAATAACTTGGTTATCCTCGCTGTGGTTCATGTTTGTAGGTTAGACAGGTTCTATCTGCGAAAGCCCTAAGCCACGTAAAACTTGCAATTGATAAATTAGAGGCGTCTAGTTTAGATCGTTGCTGGGCTAGTGTTTTGATATAGTATTGTTGTAAGTAGATGTATAATAGATACTCTTACAACTCACTTAACGTGTAAGTTCCATAGACCTTGGCCTTACACGCAAAGGAATGATAGAGATCATACCACGATGCAAATGATAGAGATCAAATGCATGGACCATATCACCTCACTTCACACATTAGATGTTAGCATCTTATATTGCTAGTTTGGCGCGTTTGGTAGCATTATAAGATGATCCCTCATTTAGATATCAAGATAAAATGTGTTCTTCCTTAAGTATGCACCGTTTTGTGGATCGTGTTTTGAGGCATCACGTGATGATCGGGTGTTTTCAACTCTACGCTTTCATACAACGGGTGTAAGACAGTTTTACACACGCAAATACTAAGGTTCTTACTTGACGAGCCTAGCATGTACAGACATGGCCTCAGAACACGGACCGAAAGGTTAAGCATGAGTCATATAGTTGATATGATGCCCATATAGATGCTCGCCTTTGAAGCTACACCGACTCACGTGATGATCAGAATTGGTGTAGTGGATTTGGTTCATGTAATCACCAAAAGGACACGAGGGATGTCGTTTTTGAGTGGGAGTTCATTAGTAATTTGGATTAGTTGAACTGAATCTATCATAAACTTAGTCTAAATATACTTTACAAATTCTGTTGTAGATGGCACCACCTGCTTTTAATTTCAATGTGTTCATGGAGAAAGAGAAACTTGCTGCGAATGGTAGCAACTTCACAAACTGGGCTATGAATTTGAGGATTCTCCTCACTGCTGCACAAAAGCAATATGTGCTAGATGCGCCGCTAGGCCCCCCACCAGCTCCTGATACCCCTGACGAGGAAAAGAACATCTATATAACTCGTCAGGAGGACCACAACTTAGTTCATTGCGGCATACTGTATGGGCTAGAGCCAGAACTTCGAAAGCGTTTCGAAAATGGAAATGCCTTTGATACCATGGGAGAATTGAAAATGATTTTCGATACCCATGCTGCCGTAGAGAGTTATAATTCTACAGAAAAGTTCTTTAGCTGCATGATGGAGGAAAACAGCTCCGTTAGTGAGCACGTACTCAAAATGTCTGGGTACGCCGATAAGCTTGTGTCCTTGGGAATAACAATTCCCATTGACTTAGGCATACATCGTGTTCTCCAATCTCTGCCACCTAGCTACAAGAGCTTCGTGATGAACTATAATATGCAGGGCATGAAGAAGTCTCTTCCCGAGCTTCTGTCAATGCTTAAGACTGCAGAAGTGGAGATTAGGAAAGAACATCAAGTGTTGATGATCAATAGGACCACCGGTTTCAAGAAGGACAAGAAAGGCAAGCACAAGGGAACGAAGGGTGGCAAGTCTGTTGCCACGCCTGAAAAGAAACCCCGAGCTGGCCCTAAGTCTGACACCGAGTGCTACTATTGCAAGGGGACTGGCCATTGGAAGCACAACTGCCCCAAGTATTTGGCGGACAAGAAGTCCGGCAAGGCAAACAAAGGTATATGTGATATACATGTTATTGATGTGTACTTGACTAGCACTCGTAGTAGCACCTAGGTATTTGATACGGGATCGGTTGCTAATATATGTAACTCGGTTCAGGGGCTGCGGAACAAGCGACAACTAGCAAGGGATGAGGTCTCAATGCGGGTCGGCAATGGATCAAGAGTTGATGTGATCGCCGTCGGAATGCTGCCTCTCCATATTCCATCGAGATTAGTTATAAACCTAAATAATTGTTATTTGGTGCCTGCACTGAGCATGAACATTGTATCCGGATCATGTTTGATGCAAAGTGGTTATTCATTTAAGTCTGAAAACAATGGTTGTTCGATTTATATGAATAATATCCTTTATGGTCATGCACCTATGTTGAATGGTTTATTTCTGTTGGATCTCGATAGTAGTATTATGCATATTCATAATGTTGATGCTAAAAGGATTAAACTTGATAATGATATATCTACATATATGTGGCACTGCCGTCTAGGTCATATTGGCATTAAACGCATGAAGAAACTCCATTCTGATGGACTTTTGGAATCACTTGATTTTGAATCATTTGATACATGTGAGCCATGCCTTATAGGCAAGATGACTAGAACGCAGTTTTCCGGTTCAATGGAACGGGCGACAGATCTATTGGAAATCATACATACTGATGTGTGTGGACCAATGAGTGTGTCGGCGCGAGGTGGATATCGTTATTTTGTTACTTTCACAGATGATTTGAGTAGATATGGGTATATCTATTTGATGAAACACAAGTCTGAAACTTTTGAAAAGTTCAAAGAATTTCAGAATGAAGTGGAAAATCATCGTAACAGAAAGATCAAATTTCTACGGTCCGACCGTGGAGGAGAGTATCTTAGTTACGAGTTTAGCACACATATGAAAGATTGTGGAATAGTTTCACAACTCACGCCTGCCGGAACACCACAACGTAATGGTGTGTCAGAACGTCGTAATCGTACTTTATTGGATATGGTTCGATCTATGATGTCTCTGACTGACTTGCCACTGTCATTTTGGGGTTATGCACTGGAAACCGCTACATTCACTTTAAATAGGGCACCATCTAAATCTGTTGAAAAGACACCATATGAATTATGGTTTGGAAACAAACCTAAGCTGTCATTTCTTAAAGTTTGGGGATGCGATGTTTATGTGAAGAAACTTCAACCGGATAAACTCGAACCCAAAGAGGAAAAATGCGTCTTCATAGGATACCCTAAGGAAACGATTGGGTATACCTTCTATCACAGATCCGGAGGCAAGGTCTTTGTTGCCAAGAATGGATCCTTTCTTGAGAAGGAGTTTCTCGCGAAAGGTGTGAGTAGTCGGAAGGTAGAACTCGAAGAGGTTATTGAACCTTCTCTTCATGAAATGGCGAGTAGTGCAGCTCTAGAAGTTGTTTCGGAGTTGACTTCACCTAATGAAGAGAGAGCTAATGATATTGATCATGAAACTCCGAAAGAGGACACTACCGAACCTCGCAGGTCAAGCAGGACACGTGCAGCTCCTGAACTGTATGGCAATCCTGTTATGAATTTCATGATTGATGAAATGGATGACCCTGCGACATATGAAGAAGCGATGATGAGCCCGAATTCCAACAAATGGCTAGAAGCCATGAAATCCGAGATGGAATCCATGTACGAGAACCAAGTTTGGAACTTGGTGGACTTACCTCACGATCGAAGGCCGTTGAGAATAAATGGATTTTCAAAAGGAAAACTGATGCTGATGGTAATGTGACCATCTATAAGGCTCGGCTTGTCGCAAAGGGGTTTCGACAAATTCAAGGAGTTGACTACGATGAGACATTCTCTCCCGTAGCAATGCTTAAGTCGGTTAGGATTATGTTAGCAATTGCTGCATATTTCGATTATGAAATATGGCAGATGGATGTCAAAACTGCGTTCCTCAATGGTAAGATTGAAGAAGAGTTGTATATGATACAACCTAAGGGTTTTGTCGATCCTAAGGATGCTAATAAGGTGTGCAAACTTCAGTGATCCATCTATGGACTGAAGCAAGCATCACGGAGTTGGAATCTCCGCTATGATGAGGTGATCAAAGAGTTTGGATTTGTCCAAACTTCTGGAGAGGCTTGTATTTACAAGAAAGTGAGTGGGAGCAATGTGGCATTTCTGATATTATATGTGGATGACATATTATTGATTGGAAATGATTTAGATCTTTTAAATGGTGTTAAAAGTTATCTAAACAGCAATTTTTTTATGAAGGACCTTGGTGAAGCTTCATATATATTAGGCATTAAAATCTATAGAGATAGATCAAGACGCCTAATTGGGTTATCGCAGAGTACATACCTTGATAAGATATTAAAGAAGTTTAATATGGACGGAAGTAAGAAGGGGTTCTTACCTATGTTGCAAGGCAAGACATTGAGTAAGACTCAAAGTCCGGCTACGGCGGAAGAAAGAGAGATAATGGATAAGATCCCCTATGCCTCAGCCATAGGCTCTATAATGTATGCCATGCTATGTACAAGACCGGATGTGGCACATGCTATTAGTTTGACTAGTAGGTACCAATCTGATCCAGGTTCGAAACACTGGATAGCGGTCAAGAATATCCTTAAGTACTTGAGAAGAACTAAGGATATGTTTCTTGTATACGGAGGTGAAGAAGAGCTAGTCGCTAAGTGTTATGTCGATGCTAGCTTTGACACTGATCCGGATGACTCTAAGTCTCAATCCGGATACGTATTTCTCTTGAACGGAGCAGCAGTTAGTTGGAGGAGCTCCAAACAACCTGTGGTGGCTGGATCAACAACAGAGGCAGAATATGTTGCTGCTTCAAAAGCAGCGCAGGAAGCAGTTTGGATGAAAGAGTTCATTACAAAACTGGGTGTGGTTCCTAGTGCGTTGGACCCGATGGTGATCTATTGTGACAACAATGGAGCCATAGCCAACACCAAGGAACCAAGGTCTCACAAGAATTCCAAGCATATTAAGCGCCGGTTTCACTCCATCCGCGAGCATGTCAAGGATGGAGATATAAACATTTGTAAAGTGCGCACGGACCTGAATGTAGCAGATCCGTTGACTAAAGTACTCCCTAGGGCAAAACATGATCAACACCAGAACTCCATGGGTGTTAGATTTATCACTATGTGAACTAGATTATTGTCTCTAGTGCAAGTGGGAGACTAAAGGAAATATGCCCTGAGAGGCAATAATAAAGTTGTTATTATGTATTCCTTGTATATGATAGATGTTTATTTTACATGCTATAATTGTATTGATAGGAAACATCAATACATGTGTGTTTAATAAACAAAAAGGGTTCCTAGTCATGCCTCTCTTATAGACTAGCTTGTTGATTAACAAGATGATCAAGGTTTCCTGATCATGGACATTGGATGTTGTTAATAACAAGGTCACACCATTGGTGGAATGATGTGATGAACATTCATCCGAAGTATAGCATTACGATAAGGTCATTGTGTTTATATTGCTATAACATCATACGAAGTAATCTTTATCCTTAGACCATGAGATCATGTTAATTGCTAACATCGGAAGAGTATCTTGATGACATCAAACGTCACACCGTAACAGGATGACTATAAAGATGGGTTCAGTGCTACGAAGGTGTTATGTTGAGGCTCATGGATCAAGAGTGGAATTTGTCAATCCAGATGACGGATAGATATACTCTGGGCCCTCTCAGTGGTATCACATTAGGATAGCTTGCAAGCAAGTGATGTGATCACTAGAATGTTATATCACGGGAACGAGAAAAGAGTGCATGTCGGTAACGAGATCAAACTAGGTATGGAGATACCGATGATCGAATCTCGGACATGTAATATATCGAGAGACAAAGGGATTTAGTTACAAGCGTTAAAGGTTCTCACGATCACAGGAGTCATCGTTGAATGTGTAGGAGTCAGTACGGATCTCCAGGTCCCGCTTTTGATTATTGATCGGAGAAGGGTCTCGATCATGTCTGCATTATTCGCGAACCGTAGGGTGGCACACTTAAGAGTTACCGGACACCATTTTGGAGCACATATGTTTCAGACGAAAGAATTGCAAAGCACATGAATTGTTTCAATAGAAACCGGAAATTGTTTCGGGTGAAATTACAGAAAGTGGTTCTGCATGTGATATTGAAATATTGCAAGGGGCTATATGTGAATGATTGTTAGTTAAAGTAATTAACAAAATTCTGAATAAATTTAATAAAAGAGTTTTATTAAATGAGAGAGCATTAAATTTGGAGAAACTTAATGCATTTAAAGTGGATACTTTACAAGGGAATGTGAAGAGGCATTTTAATGTGGAGGAGTTACCACCACATGAATGGGGGAGGTGAGGGGTCACCCCCCCATGCGCCGGCCATGGAGAGAGGGGGCACCCCCCTCCTCCTATAAAAGGCCACCCATTCTCTTCTTCATCCTCACACCTCCTTGTGAAGGATCTCTCTCCCCCTCTAGAATTATTCCCCCATGGTCTCGGATTAGCGAGATACATGTTCCCGGTGGCATTTCGTCTAGAAGGAGTTGCTGCTTCCGCTGGATTGCTGGAGCAAGGAGGTGGAGGTTGTCCGGTGGCTTGAACATGTGTGCGAGTGCGGATGCGCTACTGAGTTGCGGCGCTCGGACTTCCTCATGATCTTGAGATCGGCAAGTGTACGACTACATCAACCATGAGTTCCTACTCGTTAACAAAGCTCGTTGTCTTCGAGGGTAAGTTCTCTATGGATGTATGTCCACCCATTTGCTTTGTACCTAGTAGATAGATCTTGGCGTGTAGTTCACACCATAGGAAAAAATTCGTTTTCTATGCTGCGGACCCAACACTATGTATTTCTATTTTTCTCGCGGTCAATTGTGGTAGTGGACACTGTCAACAATACACGCTGAATATAGCCTCACTCACCTATCTAGCTCGGATGCCAAAGCAAAAATATCATTACTGACCTTATTGTCCTCATGCAATTTTCCAATCTACACAAATAAACCAAGGTTAATAACAAAAACACAAAAAAATCATGTGGAAATTGATTCGAAGACTAAAGAACTCACATGATTCTTAAACCAGTTAGAAATCCCTCTGTGAGCCATCTGTTAACATTGATGCGGCTATCTTTCTTTTTCAGCTCTTATTTGCACAACCTGCAATGCCAACAAAAGCATAAAGTTAATTAAATCATCGAGCTTGCACATGGGTTCCTTCCAACTCAATAAAAAAGATAAGGGTGCATGCACAAGAAATGACATACTCAATATATGGTAGAACCTCAGGGCAACTCCTTAGCACATACCAATGCATCTTGTCATAGTCATCACCAGCCTCTAAGTACTCTGGCTCTCCAAGAAGGTTTACACCATGGTTGAAAACCGAGACATCATCGATGTGTGAATCATCCCGCTCTCTATTTCTGCTCGGTCAACTGAATCTTGTTTCCACATTGTCAAAGTACCTCGAGCAAAATGTAAGGCACTCATCAACAACATATGCCTCAGCAATCGACCCTTCAGGCCTAGCGATGTTTCACACATAACGCTTAAATGTTAGCATCCTTCTTTCGACAGGGTACATCTAGCCGCTTTGTATGGGTCCTCTAAGCATTGCATCTTTGGGTAAATGCACGATCAAATGAACCATCACCGTGAAGAAGGCCGGAGGAAAGATATTTTCAAGCTTGCAAAGGATAACTACGATTTCTTTGTCGAGTCTTTCAAGAACAAATAGCTTTAGTGTTTTGGAGCACAACTCTCTAAAGAAATTCTCCAGCTTAGCAACTGCTTCATATATTTCTTTATCCAAAATTCCACGGAGTCCAGCCGGTAAAATCCTTTGGAGGAGGATGTGACAATCATGAGTTTTTAGTCCTTGGAGCTTGCATCCATCAGGAGACACGCATTCTACTAGGTGAGCAGCATACCGCTCTTATAAATTCACAGAATGCAAGCTTTTCTTCTCTAGTCATTGTATAACATGCTTGTGGCATCTCAAATGACTCCACCTTCAATAGGCTATAGATGCAAATCTTCTATTATGCCTATGTCTTCCAAATCAAGACTAGAGTTAACTGTATCCTTTGACTTTTCGTCGATGTTCATGAATGTGCCAAGCATATTATCACATATGTTTTTCTCGATGTGCATTACATCAAGGTTGTGCCTCAACTTGGGATCTGCCCAGTAAGGGAGGTCCCACAAAATAGCCCTCCCGTCCCAGCATTGACCATCCTCATGCTTCCTTTTCTTTTGATGTTTTCCAAGTCTCACATCTTTCACATTGTGAAGTTGTTGCTCGAGCTCTTCTTTAGTGAACTCCGCTAGCTGGTCGCGGGTTTCAGTTTTTCCATTGAAATCCTTGCTTTTTCACCAAGGATGGTTGCGAGGAAGGAAACGGCAACCCCTGGTCCAACATATCTTGTTCCTTATTCTTTTCGAGTACGGATCCTTGTGACAATGCACACATGCTTGGTAACTAGATGTGAGCCTCCCCGACAAAGTGTGTAGCGTCGAGAAATCGTGGATACACCATATTACCACAGCACAGAGATCAAACTTATCAGGACTCAGGGCATCATAGGTGAGTATATCATTTTGCGGCCTGGAAGTTGAGACGCCAGTGCACCGCGGTACCCGAGTCTATTTTAATCACTGTGATTCGAAAAGTTGGGGCACCAATTGCTGAGAGGGGTGTTTCGAGTGAATGATGGCCAAACCCAATATTTTCAAATCGCGTCCGTTAAGTCAGGATATTCCATTACACTAGTTCCTGTTGTGCCCCTTCTTCGCCGATCACTCTTCTTAGCCACCCTGCATCTGTCGTAGGGGCAAATCCATTACTGTACTTTCCTAACTCTCGACACTGAATCTGGTTGTGGCGGCGGCGGTCCTTTTTCTTCCCTTCCCTGACCCTGAATTTGCCGGCGGCGGAGGACCTTTTTTCTCCCTCCCCCGATGATGCACTCGACTTTTGACGTAGAGCTCGTTGGGAACCCCAAGAGGAAGGTATGATGAGTACAGCAGAAAGTTTTCCCTCAGTTATGAAACCAAGGTTTAATCGAACCAGTAGGAGCAAGGAAACACCCCAAAGGTGTTACTAGCTGAGCTTTGGCAGGGCGCACTACCGGTGCTAGTAGCAACGTGGAGACCTGCACAACACAACCACAGAACTTTGTCCCCAACTTGCGATGAGGTTGTCAATCTCACCGTGTTTTGCGGAAAACAAAGGATTAAACATATCGAATGGAAAGAAGTAAAAGTTTGCAGAAAGTAAACACAAAGTAGAAACAGTTTATAGATTGTAAAAGACAAGGAACGAGATCCATAGTTCACTAGAGGTGGCTCTCCTTAGATAGATAACATGCTGGGTGAACAAATTACAGCGGGGCAATTGACAAACACCGAGAAAGCAATACATGCATATACTAATCATCTTGACTCCTTTGAGACTTGATTGGGCATTAGAACATAATACATAGACCGCCATCCAACTTCATCTATGACTAATAATCCACCTTCAGGTTATCCCTCCAGTATTAAGTTGCAAGCAACAGATTATTGCTTTACGAACTGCGTGTAAAGTAAACAATACGATTGTTCTATGAACAAAGGATTGTTGTTTTATCCCTAGTAGCAACAGCACATCTAGTACCTTAGAGATTTTTGTCACTTCCCAGATTACCAGAGGCATGAACCCACTATCGAGCATAAATACTAACTCTTGGAGTTGCTAGCATCTACTTGGCCAAGATAGCTACTAACAACGGAAAGCATGCAAGATCTCAAATAAAAAAGACATGATAGAATCAATAATCAATCTGAAATAGCATCTCAATATCCATCGGATCCTCGCAAACACAACATGTATGAATTACAAATAGATGATCTTGATCATGAACGGAGCTCACAAGATCTAAACATGAAAGCACAAAGGAGGAGAAACCATCCATCTAGCTACTAAATGGATATGTAGTCCAAGGATGAACTACTCACGCATCACACCGGAGTCTTGTATGGTGATGAAGAAGGCCTCCAGGGTGAATTCCCCTCTCTGGCAGGGTGCCAGGAAGAGCTTCAGATCCCTCCTGATCTAGGGATGGAGATGACGGCGGCTCCAGACTCTTTCGTGGATTTTTGATCGGGTCCTTAGGGTTTTCGTCCCGAGGGAAACTTATAGGCGGAAGGAAAGGCTGAGGGGGTGCCGGGAGCCACCACACCACCCCCTGGCGCGGGCCAGGCCTGGCCGCGTGGCTAGGTGGTGTGGCCGGCCCCTGGCCCCTCTCCGTCTCGTATTCTGGCACTTGATCCCTTCCGGAAAAATAGGCACTTTGGCTTTTGTCCCGTCCAATTCCAAGAATATTTATTTTCTGACTTTCCTTGAACCAAAAACAGCAGAAAACAGGCAGCTGGCACTGTGTCTCTTGTTAATAGGTTAGTCCAAGAAATCATATGAAAAAGTACTCCAAATTTGGAACAAAACACAAGAAAGTGGATAAAACCAAGCATGGAACATCAAAAATTATAGATACATTTGCAATGTATCAACATCCCCAAGCTTAACTCCTGCTCGTCCTCGAGTAGGTAAGTTATAAAAAGAAATAATTTTTGAGGTGATATGCACCATCAAAGACTTGATCAAAGTATTTGCAAAACATTTAAGGTTGGGATCATAGTACTTCAATCATAACATGAAAGACAAAGTTCTAGCAATAAGTAAAGAAGCTATGATGCAATATGAAAAGGCACAAACAAAAGATTCATGAATAACAATGCTTTGCAAGACGTTTGATTGTTTCACATAAAGAAAACATAGCATAAAAGTATTCAGCTTGTCCCTCAATAGATTAGCAAATATAAATGCATAGGACACCTTCAAAGTTCATAAGAGTGACTAGATACAATAGTTTAAAACAAGCAATATCAAGTTATGCATCAATCAACTAGTCTTGGGACAATGCACATAGAACTAAGAATGGCCACTATGCTCTCAAAGTAGTGCATAAAGATAGAAGGTGGAGACTCAATATAATGGTGGAAGAAAAGCCTTTTGTAAAAGGAAGTAGGGATTCAAGTCTCATAAAGAGCTTCCAAAAATTATGGTACTTATAGCTTTCAACTCTCATTGCCCCTATCATAAGCATCTTGAAGGTGATTAAGGTTAAAGTGACACAACTAAGAGGATATGCTTGACAAGTTATAAACCGAAATCTCATGCCCCTTACTTACGAAGACCGATCCTCATGCTACTCAACTTCAGTCACGAGTAAGCTCTTGTCATTGTAAGTATATGTGTATCATTAAGAACCGCCAACAGACAATGAGCATCTCGGCGATCTTTTTATTTGCTATTTGCATAGGTTTTTATTGAGGATGCTTCATAGAGTGCTCATTATGGTGATGCTGCAAGTTTCCACCATGATTAGGCATGGCTTAGGCTAGCGGCCTAGGCGTTTCTCTAACACACATACAAACTCCATGATCTTACAAGTTCCACTTTTATTTCACACCGCCGGGATCCGTAAGCAAAATAACATGATATCAACGGGGTACAAAGTACAAGTGCAATGTTGAAAGCGTTCCCCATGAAACATGGTTCTGCTAATTTCAACGTATAAAGCGCAAGCATATACGCAACAAAGAAGGACCCAATGGTTCAAGTTTATTAGAGGCAATAAAGTAAAGTGTGCCATCAAGTTCGTGAGAGCTTTAATCACTAGTTTTCTCATAACAAGTGAAAGGTAGACAAAAGCATGAATATACTTGGAATAGCATAAGCTAGTAGGTAGGTATGGTGGACTCTTTGGAAAAACTTGGTTTAGGGAGTTGGATGCATGAGTGGAACTCATACTTTGTTGTGGAGGCTAGCAAAAGAATGGGAGCGACAAACTAAGAGAGCAAAAATGGCCATAATCATGCAGAGCGACAAAACATCATTGATCAAAGCATAAAGTGATACTACAAGTTGAAAACTAAAGGATCATAAAGGCTTATGGTGACTTTTTATAGTCATAACATGGTGTGAGCATGTGCCAAGTCAACCCAAATAAAGTATCAAAGGAGAATACCACTATACTATGCTTTAATATGCTAAAACAACGCATGATTCATCCAAGGCACATTAAGCAATCTCAATTGTTTATAACAAGTCATGCTACAGCAAAGAATACTAAGCATAAAGCCAAAACAATATCAAGCATGGCATGACGAAGCATAGGCCACAGTCAAAAACGAGCTCTTTTTACCACAGAAGCATGAACTTTCCTACTCTTTTCCAAACCAAACCAAACTATTTGCAAACCAACGTATGAAAGAAGGGGTCCAACCAACTTATTCAGAAAACTAAGAAAACCAAGCAAAGTAAAAACCAAAAAGAAAAAGAAAAAGAAGACGCTCCAAGAAAAACACAACTGTGCATGAAACAATAAAAATTAAGCGTTTGGAAGAAACCTAGGATTTTTATTGATGAAGAAGGGGATGCCTTGGGGATCCCCAAGCTTTGACGCTTGTCCTTTTTGGATATTTATTGGGTTGACACACGTGGCATCCCCAAGATTGAGCTTTAGTCCATCCTTCATCTCGTTACTCATTCCTTCCATACACCTGAAAATTTTCCTTCATACAAAACTTCACACAATCTTTATTAACAACATTAGTGCACTCAAGATAAATAAGTCTTAAGGTTCAGTTCTAACACCAAATAAACTTCCATTAGAACACTAGATACTGTAGCACTTCCCTCAAAAAGCTCAATTCCCTAGAAGAACTCAAGAAGGAACCAACAAGAAGCAAATGCAGAAAATGGCAGAAATCTGTCAAAACAGACCAGCAGGTAAAGATAAATTTTTTAGAAGACCTTATGTTGCTCAAATCAAAAAGTGTTGAACTAATGAAAGTTATATAACAACCTGGGGCAGAAGCACAAATAATTACAGCTCAATCCGACGTACAGAGATCTCTCAGGAATTTTTACGGTGAAGCACAGAAATCTGTTTCGGGACAGCAACTTTCCCAATCATTACTTCACTCTCATTAGAGGTTACTCTTGGCACAAAAACCAAATAAAAAGGATAAGGAGAGGTTATTACAGAGGTAATAACTTCCAAGACTCAACTAAAACTCTTGTGTTATCTCCCAACAAGTACTTTTCTTTAACGCCTTTAAGTTAGGCATGAAAATTTGAGAAGATGCTGTCATAGGAAATATGAATTGAAGTAAAAGAGAGCATCAAGAAGCAAATTCAAAACACATTTAAGTCTAACCCACTTCCTATGCATAGGAATCTTGTATGCAAATAAATTCAAAAAGAGCAAAGTGACAGGCATAGGAAGATAAAACAAAAGTAACTTCAAAACTTTCAGCACATAGAGAGGTGTTTTATTACCATAAAAACTTCTACAACCATATTTTCCTCTCTCATAATAATTTTCAGTAGCCTCATGAATAAACTCAACAATATAACTATCACATAAGGCATGCTTTTCATGATCTACAAGCACTAGAGCTTTATTATAAACATTTTCAAAAGAATCCTCGGGAACATAACATTCACCCTCCTTTGATAAGCATGGAGGACAATCAAATAATGTAAGGGATAAAGAGTTACTCTCATTAGAAGGTAGGCATGGGTAGATCCATTCTTCCTCCTTTTGTCCATCACTCTCCTCCTCTTTTTCATCTAATGAGCTTTCAGGTTCAGCAATTTCTTCTTCCATGGAGGTTCTAGCAGGCGGTGGTTCATCTATTACCTTAGCAGTCATAATACTGTTCCCAAATAGGAAACTAAGTGAGCTATCCATAATGAAATAGTGATTGGAGGAGAGCTAGTCATAAAGGCAACTTAAGAAAGGAACTAATTTTTTTGTGTTTTTGAAATAAGGAAGCAAACTTGTAAAACTAATTTTTTTGGATTTTTTTGAAGAACAAAACAAGCAAACAAAGCAAAACAAAAACAACAAAGTAAAGAGATTGGTTATGAGGGACTCCCCTTGTGAAGATGTCCTTGACTCCCCGACAACGGCGCCACAAAACGTCTTGATGCGCTCGACTTTCGACGTAGAGCTCGTTGGGAACCCCAAGAGGAAGGTATGATGAGTACAATAGAAAGTTTTCCCTCATTTATGAAACCAAGGTTTAATCGAACCAGTAGGAGCAAGGAAACAACCCAAAGGTGTTACTAGCTGAGCTTTGGCAGGGCGCACTACCGGTGCTAGTAGCAACGTGGAGACCTGCACAACACAACCACAGAACTTTGTCCCCAACTTGCGATGAGGTTGTCAATCTCACCGTGTTTTGCGGAAAACAAAGGATTAAACGTATCAAATGGAAAGAAGTAAAAGTTTACAGAAAGTAAACACAAAGCAGAAACAGTTTATAGATTGTATGTAAAAGACAAGGACCAGGATCCATAGTTCACTAGAGGTGGCTCTCCTTAGATAGATAACATGCTGGGTGAACAAATTACAGCGGGGCATTGACAAACACCGAGAAAGCAATACATGCATATACTAATCATCTTGACTCCTTTGAGACTTGATTGGGCATTACAACATAATACATAGACCGCCATCCAACTACATCTATGACTAATAATCCACCTTCAGGTTATCATCCGAACCCCCTCCAGTATTAAGTTGCAAGCAACAGATTATTGCTTTACGAACTGCGTGTAAAGTAAACAATACGATTGTTCTATGAACAAAGGATTGTTGTTTTCTCCCTAGTAGAAACAGCACATCTAGTACCTTAGATATTTTTGTCACTTCCCCAGATTACCAGAGGCATGAACCCACTATCGAGCATCAATACTAACTCTTGGAGTTGCTAGCATCTACTTGGCCAAGATAGCTACTAACAACGAAAGCATGCAAGATCTCAAATAACAAAGACATGATAGAATCAATAATCAATCTGAAATAGCATCTCAATATCCATCGGATCCCCGCAAACACAATATGTATGAATTACAAATAGATGATCTTGATCATGAACGGAGTTCACAAGATCTAAACATGAAAGCACAAAGGAGGAGAAACCAACCATCTAGCTACTACATGGATCCGTAGTCTAAGGATGAACTACTCACGCATCACACCGGAGGCTTACATGGTGATGAAGAAGGCCTCTAGGTTGAATTCCCCTCTCCGGCAGGGTGCCGGGAAGAACTTCAGATCCCTCCTGATCTAGGTATGGAGATGACGGTGGCTCCACACTCTTTCCTGGATTTTTGATCGGGTCCTTAGGGTTTTCGTCCCGAGGGCCACTTATAGGCGGAAGGAGAGGCTGAGGGGGTGCCGATTGCCACCACACCACCCCCTGGCGCGGGCCAGGCCTGGCCGCACGGCCAAGTGGTGTGGCCGGCCCCTAGCCCCTCTCCATCTCGTATTCTGGCACTTGATCCCTTCCGGAAAAATAGGCACTTTGGCTTTTGTCCCGTCCAATTCCGAGAACATTTATTTTCTGACTTTCCTGGAACCAAAAATTGCAGAAAACAGGCAGCTGGCACTGTTGCTCTTGTTAATAGGTTAGTCCAAGAAATCATATTAAAATGTACTCCAAAGTTGGAACAAAACACAAGAAATTTGATAAAACCAAGCATGGAACATCAAAAATTATAGATACATTTGCAATGTATCACCCGACACTGAATCCGACGGTGGCGACCCAGCATGTCTTGCAAGGCAAAGGTTGTAGCTACGTTGCTGACTGATTCGGGTCCGTCAGGGCCAGAGTCTAGGGATCAATGCAAAGCAGCGATGAGGTCTTCAGCCCCGGTTAGCGAGGAGGTCAGGAAGGATTCTGCTCCCAAGGTACCTACGAGCAGCGGGTCGAAGAGAAAAGCAAGGCCGACGGAGGATTATTCGGCTCCGGTGGGCGGATGCAGCACCCAGATCTTGAAGAAAAGAACCCGGGGGAAGAGCGGAGAGGTGATTTTTTCTTATCTGTGCCTTATCTTACAAGTAGATTAGTTATGGCATAATAGAATCGAATGAACTAAAAAGTTCCCCTTTTTAATCAAATTAGGCACAACTTTGATAGAAGGAACCTATATGAGTTCACAGTTCATGTTCGCCAGTACACTGCAAAACTTGATTTTGGTTGCGAGAGGGTTATGTTGGGGCAAGATGTGCATCTGCTTGTGAATTGCAAAGAGGCTGTGTCTGTTTCGCAGCTGGTAGATATGCTTGCTGCTAGGATTCCCTAGGGTTCTAGACAGAGGACAAAATTTGTGTGGCGCGACATGAATGATACCTATCAGCAAATTGAGCACTCCCATGAGATTCAGATGGTTTGGGAGTGTTGTGCAGCTGATCGTAATGTGAAAGTTGAAGCGCTGATTGATGATATGTATGCAGATGTTGTTGATCTTGCTGCCAGAGCTTCGGCTCCTAGAGAATACAGACCAATAGATGCTGATCTAGATAAGTTCAGTATACGCACAGAGGTGATTCATACATGGCAAAACTTGATGAGGGAGTTAATAAGCCAGTTTCGTCATGTACTGTGGAGATCACTGTCGATTCCAAAAACATAACTCTTGATGAAATGAGAGAGATGATCGGTAAGGAAATCAGTATTGGCCCTAAGCAGATGGCACAAATCCGGTTGTGGTATCATAAGAAGCAACAATTCATAGATATTTTGGATACTAAAGATCTTATGCATATTATGCAAAGAAAGAAGCGAACCAGGAAGGTGTTCTTCCTTGGTACCATTTATGATGTTGTTGAACATGTTATAGTGGATGTAGAGGCCCCTGTAGTGGCTGAACAGAATGAGGTGGTCGGCGTTGATGAGATCTGATGAGAGCTGCTACCCTAGGCTTGTCATATGGACCGTGGGGTTCCCCTACCTCTATTTGTAACATTGACTGCTGTTGCATTTAGAGCTTGTTTCTGTGATTATGTTTGTTGAGACATTGCGATATAATGTTGTGCGAGCTGTTGAGATTTTTGGACATGTCACTCACTGAAACCATCATTGTTGTAATAAGACATAAGTACATTGTAGTTGACATGATTATGTTTCTTAATATGACGTACCGTACTTGTTTATATTATTATGTTTGTTGGGACATTGTAATGTCATGTTTTGTGAAACCATGACTGGACAAGTGATGCATAAATACATTGTAGTTGACATGATTATGTTTCTCGAGATGATGTACTATACTTGTTTCTGTTATTTTGTTTGTTGAGAGATTGTAATGTAATGTTTTGTGAAACCATGACTGGACAAGTGATGCTAAGTACCTTGTAGTCGACATGATTTTGTTTCTTGATTTGATGTAATATACTTGTTTCTGTGATTATGTTTGTTGAGAGATTGTAATGTGATGTTTTGTGAAACCATGACTAGACAAGTGATGCATAAGTACCTTGTAGTCGACATGATTTTGTTTCTTTAGTTGATGTAATATACTTGTTTCTGTGATTATGTTTGTTGAGAGATTGTAATGTAATGTTTTGTGAAACCATGACTGAACAAGTGTAGTTGACATGATTTTGTTTCTTTAGATGATGTAATATACTGGTATGTTTTTGTTAGGAAATGAAATTGGGATGGAGGGAGTACAGGTTTAATATTTGAAATAAGAATGTATGAAGATAATCCATATTAGGCAGGAGACAGTAATCCAGGGAAAGGGCATGGTATCCATTAAACTATTGTAACATGCCAATTTAGTCATTGTTGCAGCAGTAGAAGGGTTGGTCTCTCTCTCTCTCAATCTCTCTCTCCTCACCGACGCTGACGCCGTCGCCGGTGACGATGCATTCACCATGCTGTCTTGGAATGACGAGAACGACCAATCTAGCAGCGACAGCCTTCTCTCCGACATCGAGTATTCCTTCCATGATGTGAGTTCCTCTGTTTTCTCGGGCTAGGGTTAGGCAATGGTAAATCTCTCGATCTGAGCTCCATATATGCATGCAATTGTGTTCAATTCTAGCTTTGTGTTTACCTATAGGTACCACGGACGATCTACAACTCCGAATGGGAGGGCCTAGATCTCGATGGAGAAGTGTCATGTGACCATGGGCTAAAACTGAGGAGATATGTTGCATTCGAAGGCTGTAACATTGGGAGAAGGTTTTTGGGCTCTACAAATCAGGTTTGTTTACATTATGTGCAATGGTGACATGAAGAAAAATGTATCATGTAGGTTGGCCCGGTGTGTAAAGCAGTAGAGAGGGTGGATCTTGAGTGGCCAGATGCACTTAAGAAATGTTTGGCACAGTTATGGAAGATGTATGAGTTGGAAAGGTCAGGGAGATTTACTGATGCTTGTGATGCAACTGAAAAAAATTACAAGCTGTCGGTACGAAATAAGGAGCTAGAACAAGAAATCGAGAATTTGCAGTCAGAACTACGTGACAGAATCAATGGGAGCTTGGTTGTTGGAACTGCAAAGAAGCTTTAGGATAGTCACAGGTTGCTGATTCATAATGCAGAAAAGGAGAGGGATCGACTCAGGGAAGACAAGAAGAAGCTAGAGTACTGCATTGCGGATCTGTTGAAGGAACTAAAGAAGGCGTGCGAGGGTGAACAAGGACAGACTACCGAGGATAAAGGAAATTCGAGATGAATAATTTATGTTATGCCAATGCCTGAAACTAGTTAACTGTAAGACTTGCAGTTGCGCTTTTTTAACTAAGACAAACTCAATACTCGAGCAAATTAATTTCAGATAAACACACATATCGTGCATAGAGTTAAGTTCACGCTTACAAAATCACCACTGCAGAGGATAAACCAGGCAGTTCAGTACTAAATAGACATATGTTGGGTTCAAGCGAGCTTGGCCTGGAGCTGCTTGTTTTCCTCCCTAAGATCGGCCAGCTCCTTCAGTAATTTGTCGTGCGCCAACCATAGGTTCCAGCGCTCCAGATTCGAGAAGTTGGTCCGTAGCCATACGATTTTCCTTCAAGATCCCTTTCATGATTTCTGTCGGCTTCCTAGCCGAGGTGCAACCTTCCCTGTGAAACTTCGCCCAGTTGGCGTTTAACTCCTGCAGTTTCTGGCACTTGTCAGAAAGGACCGCGAGTTTAGTGCGCAGGTGGTCAAAGGCTAGTTTCTGGGAATTCTGATTGTCCCTTTGGATGGCTATCTTGTCATTTAGCTAGGTCGACAGGTCCTGGTTGATCTTTCACCTCTTTCCCTGCAACAAAAATACATAGTAAGGTTTGTTCATTTCACCAGGACAAGCTGGTTAGTTTCCATAATTAACTGAATCGACTAGTGGCACTATCATAATTTCAAGGAAGAAGCAATCTAGGACTAATCAACATTTTATGAATCGACTAGTCGCACTATCATAATTTAAATTTCAAAGACAAATAAGGTTTATCTGCAGTTTACTGTGTTGTGGGTTTTCTCCAATATCACCAAATAGTAGTTGGCTAGTGGCAAACTCATAATGCAGAAACCCATGTCCATATACATAATGGAAAGAGCACATGGTGTCCATTCATGAACATGAACACCAACACATGTCCAGATAGATAAGGAGTTGCCCTAGGATTCTTATTGCACCCTATAATGGGAAGCAGACTTGGGCATTGCTCCATGAACCCTAAACATTATAAAAGGAGTGGAGCACGAACTGATATTCGTGCCCCCTCTAACGGGAATCAGACTTGGGCATTACTTTGATACACCTCTAAACAAGCCCTTAGCTCCTCGTTCTCTTTTCGAACAGCCTCGAGTATGGTGATCCCTCTGCTCATGTCCTCCTACATATCTTTCACTGCATCTAGGCTATCATGGTAGGCTCGGATGGCAGCCTTGGTTTCCTCGACGTGTCCTCTGAGTGCCTCGGTGACTTTGTCCTGCAGGAGAGTGCACCTTTCCACGTGATTCTTCTTCTCCTCCATGAGCTCGTTGATTATCTTGATGGACTATTCTTGCCTGTTCAAGTTATGGTCGAGCACTTTCTGCAGCCTCACGATGTCACGTGTAAAATCTAGTGAGATCTCCTTTTGCACAGATAATTTCTTGCGTAGGCTCTCATTAGCTTGGGTGAGGGAGTGTGCAAGCTCATGTTGGTTGTTAATCTTGGCATTGATCGCGTCCACCTTGTCATGGTACTCGGCCTTCGATCACTGCATCGTTCATGTTAATTGAAATAAAAATTCTATAATTACACTCTAGGTTCTAGGTGAATACTAATACAGATAAAAAAAAACGTTGAATCTATGGACAACAGTGTTAAAAATGGACCTAGAGATCTATTCATAACCACGATAAACTAATCCTAATCACAAAAAATCTATAGTGAATCTATGAACAGCGGTATTAAGGAAAGACTAAGAGATCCAGTCATATTCATGAAAACTAATACAACTCGCAAAAGAAGAAGAAAAAACCAATGCGGGGCGGACACGATCAAAGAAATCCACATCACAACTCAGAGAAATAACAGTGTGGACATTTGCTACCTCGCTGAGACATGGAACGGGACCGAACGGGTCCTGCAACGCCTCCGTCGTGGTGGATTCTAGCTCCACGGCTGGCCTGTAATACGTAGAAGAGGAAGAGCAATAAGAAGAAGAAGAAAAAACAAGAAGAAGCAGAATAAGATCATGATGGAGAAGGAGATGGAGAAGAAGTAGAACAAGAAGACCGTATCGGGAGGATCCCTCTCCTGCTAGCACATTTGGCGCCATTGTCGGGAGAGATTGGGCCTCGGTGAGAGGGGGCTTGATGGGCTGGTAGAGCAAGAAGTGCCTCGCGGCAAGCTCTCTCCTTTTTCTCCGCGAGGATGGTCGACCGGCCTCTCCTCAGGGGAGCCATTGCTTGCAGTGTGAGGGAGGTGGCGGAAGGAGGAAGAAGATAGTGATTAGTGTGGGAGAAGAGTCAAAGAGTACAGGCTGTGGTCCAGTAGTACTACTACTATCATACAAGACCACCATGTATGGTCTACCTTCTCAAAGAATCAAGGGAGGCAGGGATAGGGAATCGATAGGACTTGTCTGTATTGCGATGGAGAGTTCAATGGTCTTTGACACCACCTAAAATCCAGTATACAATAATAGGAGTGCGAGTCGGGTGGTAATCACGGGCATCGGTGTGCACGTCGCGCGTGTGTGTGTCATGTGTTGATGGGGCAATGACGCGCGCAACTGCTGCCCGATCACGTCGGCACGTCGAACTCCGTTGAACTCCACTTCGACAGGCACGCATGGGATATTTACGAGTCTAAATTATGTTGTGCCACTTTTGTTTTGATCATATTATGTTCATTATGCGAGATATTGCATTTTTTTTGATAATTGACAAATGCATGCGTGAACACGATGCATGAAACCACTTCTCGTCCTTGATCAGATCGGCACCCAACTCTGTCTACCCGCCATCGACCATTTCGAACAACTTCCTCGAGCATGATGCCTCCTCGTCATGGAAATGGCAAGTCCAAGCCGTCCACTGACCATCCTATGTCCCTGGCTCTTCGCTGCATCATTCGCGCTCGCGAGTTTCCTACTGAGGCAGCACGTCGTGTCCGACCGCGCCAGGCTCCATCGACATCGGCACTCGAGGACACCGCAACGTCGAAGCTCATACCGGCCACACAGGAGGAGCGTGGGTTACCTGCAGTGACGGACAAGCGCAAAGCAGTAGCCAGGACGGGGGCGCATGTTGCACTGGCGAGTACGGACAAGAAGAGGAATGAGAAGAAGACCAGGAAGAAGAGAGGAGACAGCTATTTGGACGAGTCCGACTCGGCCAACGAGGAGGCGTTCATCGATCAGTTGGAGGAAGCAGCAGAGGAGAGTGACGTGGACCCGTGGGACTATGAAGAGGAGGAGGAGGAGGACTCCTATGAGTAGATAACGCTCTTATACGAGGAAGGGGGTGGTGTCGAGTCATCAGAGGAGGACACCGACGGCGGCGATGGAAAGGAGCATGGCGTTGACGAAGACGAGGACGAACCGGAAGACGAAGACGATAACTTCTTTGAAATATGATGATTTATTTTATTTAGATGGATTTTCACTTGTTTATGGAGGTAAAGTATTGGTGGCACGGATAGAGAGGTGGCACGGATAGACCCTGCATAAAAAAAGTGGAGAAGGGAGGGGTTATCCTGCCCGTTGGATCACATAGGATCAACGGTTGGTGGAGATGATCCGCGTGATATCTGTATCATCCAATCAGGGCGTAGCACCCAGAGTGAGCACATGTTTGGGCTTTTGTGAGATTTGTGACCGAGAGAGAGGTAAAATCTGAGTAGTATCAAAAAACCAAGGGCAAGACAGAATAAGGGATTCAAATAGAAAATAGAAAGAGTAGGCATTGAATGTCTATTCTTTTCACAAACCACATATGGATCCACCATTGTCATTGAAATGTGTATTCTTTCATTAGACATCTAGAGTCATTTCATGTGTGTTCTTTTCACAAACCACATATGGATCCACCAGTGTCATTGTGTGTGTGTTCTTTTCAAAAACCACATATGGATCCACTAGTGTCATTGCATGTGTGTTCTTTTCATTAACCAAAGCTAGAGTCATTGCATGTGTGTTATTTTCATAAACCACATAGGGATCCACCAGAGTTCATTGCATGTCTATTCTTTTCACAACCCACATATGGATCCACCAGAGTTCATTGCATGTATGTTCTTTTCACAAACCACATATGGTTCCACCAGAGTTCATTGCATTTCTGTTCTTTTCATTAACCACAGCTAGACTCATTACATGTGGGTTCTTTTCACAAACCACATATGGATCCATCAGTGTCATTGTAGGTGTGTTCTTTTCATTAACCACAGCTAGAGTCATTGCATGCCTGTTCTTTTCACAATCCACATGGATCCACCAGTGTCATTGCATATGTGTTCTTTTAATTAACCATAGCTAGAGTCATTGGATGTATGTTCTTTTCACAAACCACATATGGATCCACCAGTGTCATTGAAATGTGTGTTCTTTTTCCGGACCACATATGGATCCACCAGTGTCATTGCATATGGATCCACTAGAGGTCATTACATGTGTGTTCTTTTCAAAAACCACATATGTATCCACCAGTGTCATTGCATGTGTGTTCTTTTCATTAACCACACCTAGAGTCATTGCATGTTTGTTCTTTTCAGAAACCACAGATGGATCCACCATTTTCACTGAAATGTGTATTATTTCATTAACCATATCTAGAGTCATTTCATGTGTGTACTTTTCACAGACCACATATGGATCCACCAGTGTCATTGCATCTGTGTACTTTTCAAACACCACATATGGATCCACCAGTTTCATTGCATGTGTGTTCTTTTCATTAACCACATATGGATCCACCAGTGTCATTGCATGTGTGTTCTTTTCATTAACAAAAGCTAGAGTCATTTCATGTGTGTTCTTTTCACAAACCACATATGGATCCACCAGAGTTCATTGCATGTCTGTTCTTTTCACAAACCACATATGGATCCACCAGAGTTCATTGCATGTCTGTTCTTTTCACAAACCACATATGGATCCACCAGAGTTCATTGCATGTCTGTTCTTTTCATTAACCCTAGCTAGAGTCATTACATATGTCTTCTTTTCACAAACCACATATGGATCCACTAGTGTCATTGCATGTATGTTCTTTTGATTAACCACAACTAGAGTCATTGCATGTGTGTTATTTTCACTAACCACATGGATCCACTAGTGTCATTGCATGTGTATTCTTTCATCAACCACAGCTAGTCACTAGATGTATGTTCTTTTCACAAACTAGATATGGATCCACTAGTGTCATTGAAATGTGTGTTCTTTTCACAGACCACATATGGATCCACCAGTGTCATTGCATATGGATCCAGCAGAGTTCATCGCATGTGTGTTCTTTTCAAAAACCACCTATGGATCCACTAGTGTCATTGCATGTGTTCTTTTCACAAACCACATGGATCCACCTATTTCATTGCATGTGTGTTCTTTTCACATACCACATATGGATCCACTAGTTTCATTGCATGTGTGTTCTTTTCATTAACCACATATGGATCCACCAGTGTCATTGCATGTGTGTTCTTTTCATTAACCACAACTAGACTCACTGGATGTATGTTCTTTTCACTTACCACATATGGATCCACCAGAGTTCATTCCATGTCTATTCTTTTCACAAACCATACATGGATCCACCAGAGTTCATTGCATGTCTGTTCTTTTCACAAACCACATATGGATCCACTAGAGTTCATTGCATGTCTGCTCTTTTCATTAACCACAGCTATAGTCATTACATGTGTGTTCTTTTCACAAACCACATATGGATCCACTAGTGTCATTGCATGTGTGTCCTTTTCATTAACCACAACCTGAGTCATTGCATGTGTGTTATTTTCACTAACCACATGGATCCACTAGTGTCATTGCATGTGTGTTCTTTTCATTAACCATAGCTAGAGTCACTGGATGTCTGTTCTTTTCACAAACCACATATGGATCCACCAATGTCATTGAAATGTGTGTTCTTTTCATAGACCACATATGGATCCACAAGTGTCATTGCATGTGTGTTCTTTTCATTAACCACATATGGATCCACCATTGTCATTGCATGTTAGTTCTTTTAATAAACCACAGCTAGAGTCATTGGATGTATGTTCTTTTCACAGACCACATATGGTTCGACCAGTGTCATTGCATGTGTGTTCTTCTCACGAACCACATATGGATCCACCAGTGTCATTGCATGTCTGTTATTTTCATAGACCACATTTGGATCCACCAGAGTTCATTGCATGTGTCTTCTTTTCACAAACCACCTATTGATCCACCAGTGGCATTGCATGTGTGTTCTTTTCATCAACCACGGCTAGAGTCATTGCATGTCCGTTCTTTTCACAAACCACACATGGATCCACCATTGTCATTGAAATGTGTATTCTTTCATTAACCACATCTAGAGTCATTTCATGTGTGTTCTTTTCACAGACCACATATGGATCCACTAGTGTCATTGCATGTGTGTTCTGTTCAAAAACGACATATGGATCCACCAGTTTCATTGCATGTGTGTTCTTTTCATTAACCACATATGGATCCCTTAGTGTCATTGCATGTGTGTTCTTTTCATTAACCAAAGCTAGAGTCATTGCATGTATGTTCTTTTCACAAACCACACATGGATCCACCAGAGTTCATTGCATGTCTATTCTTTCCACAAACCACATATGGATCCACCAGCGTTCATTGCATGTCTGTTCTTTTCAGAAACCACATATGGATCCACCGGAGTTCATTGCATGTATGTTATTTTCATTAACCACAGCTAGAGTCATTGCATGTGTGTTCTTTTTAGAAACCACATATGGATCCACCAGTGTCATTGTATGTGTGTTCTTTTCATTAATCACAGCTAGCGTCATTGCATGTCTGTTCTTTTCACAAACCACATGGATCCATCAGTGTCATTGCTTGTCTGTTCTTTTCATTAACCATATCTAGAGTCACCGGATGTATGTTCTTTTCACAAATCACATATGTATCCACCGGTGTCATTGAAATGTGTGTTCTTTTTATAGACCACACATGGATCCACCTGTGTCATTGAATATGGATGCACCAGAGGTCATTACATGTGTGTTCTTTTCGAAAACCACATATGGATCCACCAGTGTCATTGCATGTGTGTTCTTTTCATTAACCACAACTAGAGTCATTGCATGTTTGTTCTTTTCACAAACCACATATGGATCCACCATTGTCATTGCAATGTGTCTTCTTTCATTAACCACAGCTAGAGTCATTTCATGTGTGTTCTGTTCACATACCACATATGGATCCACCAGTGTCATTGCATGTGTGTTCTTTTCAAAAAACCACATATGGATCCACCAGTTTCATTGCATGTGTGTTCTTTTCATTAAGCAAAGATAGAGTCATTGCATGTGTGTTCTTTTCACAAACCACATATGGATCCACAAGAGTTCATTGCATGTCTGTTCTTTTCACAAACCACATATGGATCCACCAGAGTTCATTGCATGTCTGTTCTTTTCACAAACCACATATGGATCCACCAGAGTTTATTGCATGTTTGTTCTTTTCATTAACCACAGCTAGAGTCATTACATGTGTGTTCTTTTCACAAACCACATATGGATCCACTAGTGTCATTGCATGTGTGTTGTTTTCATTAACGAAAACTAGAGTCATTGCATGTGTGTTATTTTCACTAACCACATGGATCCACTAGTGTCATTGCATGTGTGTTCTTTTCATTAACCATAGCTAGAGTCACTGGATGTCTGTTCTTTTCACAAACCACATATGGATCCACCAATGTCATTGAAATGTGTGTTCTTTTCACAGACCACATATGGATCCACAAGTGTCATTGCATATGGATCCACCAGAGTTCATTGCATGTGTGTTCTTTTCACAAACCACCTATGTATCCACCAGTGTCATTGCATGTGTGTTCTTTTCACAAACCACATAGATCCACCAGTTTCATTGCATGTGTGTTCTTTTCACAGACCACATATGGATCCACCAGTGTCATTGCATGTGTGTTATTTTCATTAACCACATATGGATCCACCAGTGTCATTGCATGTGTGTTCTTTTCATTAACCAGAACTAGAGTCGCTTGATGTATGTTCTTTTCACAAACCACATATGGATCCACCAGTGTCATTGAAATGTGTGTTCTTTTCACAGACCACATATGGATCCACCAGTGTCATTGCATATGGATCCACCAGAGTTCATTGCTTGCATGTGTGTTCTTTTCACAAACTACCTATCGATCCACTAGTGTCATTGCATGTGTGTTCTTTTTATTAACCACAGCTATAGTCATTGCATGTCTGTTCTTTTAACAAACCACCACTACTAGGAAACAACCTATAGATAGACAAGATATCCAGTGGCGCATATGTAAAACCATGCGCCACAAATATATATCAGTGGCGCACTAGAAAATATGCGCCACAGAAGTTTGGCACTTCAGTGGCGCACGAAACCAATATGCACCATAGAAGTCCATATCTCTGTGGCGCATATTTTCGTGTGTGCCACTGAAGTGCCAAACTTCTGTGGCGCATATAAACGTATGCGCCACAGAAGGTTGATGGGACCAAGCAGCAAAAAAAGAGGGAGAAACTTCTGTGGCGCATATGTCCATATGCGCCACAGAAAGTGATGTTTCTATGGCGCATATAGGTGTATGCGCCACAGAACAAGCATATACGGGAAAAAACAGATCCCACCCCACCCCCACCCCCCGCGTGGATCGCCTTTTCAGTTTTGTAAAAAATAAACAAAAATGATAGAAACTTTTAAAAAAAATCCTTCGAGTTGTAGTTAGATTTTAGGGTATAGATCTAGACAAAATTGAAAAACATGAATTTCGAAGTATTTTGCAAAAATAGGTCATGGCACGGTAAAACGCCTATAACTTTTGCATACGATGTCAGAAAAAAAAATCTTTAACCTATCAAAATGATCGTCTCGAAATTCCCTACTCGAATTCAACGACCTATGGACGTTCTGGATTTTACAGAATCCCCAAATTCGAAAAGAGTACAAAGTTATTTAGGGTAGAAGATTTTTTACTGCAAAAAAAATAAAAAAAGGGGGAGAAACTTCCGTGGCGCATTTCCCCCATATGCGCCACAGAAGTCTTGGGCGGGATTCCAAATTTGATTCCCTCCAGCGCCCTTCTCCCTCCCTTTTTCCTTTTTCTCCCCCTCCCCACTTCTTCTCCCCTCCCCACTTCTCCCCTTCTCCTCCCCTCCACACTTCTCCCCTTCTCCTCCCTCCTCCTTCTCCACTCTCCGGCGACCTCCTCCTCCTCCTCCTCCTCCACCACCACCAACTCCGGCGACCACCTCCTCCTCCTCCACCACCACCAACTCCAGCGACCTCCTCCTCATCCTCCTCCACCACCAACTCCGGTGACCTCCTCCTCCTCCTTCTCCTCCACTTCCACCACCAACTCCGGCGAGCTCCTCCTCCTCCTCCTCCACCACCAACTCCGGTAACCTCCTCCTCTACCACCAACTCTGTCAACCTCCTCCTAGCCCCAGCCGTTGCCGCCACCACCACCACCACCACCAACTTCGGCCAGATCTAGATCTGGCCCAGTTTTTTTTTGAAATTTCAAAAAAACTTTTGTGGCGCATATTGGCCATATGCGCCACAGAAGTTTGAGATCTGGCCTGCCTTTTTTTTGAATTTTGGAAAACAACTTTTGTGGCGCATATTGGCCATATGCGCCACTGAAGTTTGAGACTTCTGTGGCGCATTTTGAAATGCGCCACTGAAGATAGTTATCAGTGGCGACGTCTCAGTGGCGACTAACATATGCGCCACGGATATTGAAAAAAGGTGCGCCACCGATAAGGGTTTTCCTAGTAGTGCACATATGGATCCACCATTTTCATTGAAATGTGTATTCTTTCACTAACCACATCTAGAGTCATTTCATCTATGTTCTTTTCACATACCACATATGGATCCACCAGTGTCATTGCATGTGTGTTCTTTTCACAAACCACATGGATCCACCAGTTTCATTGCATGCGTGTTCTTTTCACAGACCACATATGCATCCACAAGTGTCATTGCATGTGTGTTCTTTTCACAAACCACATATGGATCCACCAGAGTTCATTGCATGTCTATTCTTTTCACAAACCACATATGGATCCACCAAAGTTCATTGCATGTCTGTTCTGTTCACAAACCACATATGGATCTACCAAAGTTTATTGCATGTCTGTTCTTTTCATTAACCATAGCTAGACTCATTACATGTATGTTCTTTTCACAAACCACATATGGATCCACAGTGTCATTGCATGTGTGTTGTTTTCATTAACCAAAACTAGAGTCATTGCATGTGTGTTATTTTCACTAACCACATGGATCCACTAGTGTCATTGCATGTGTGTTCTTTTCATTAACCACAACTAGAGTCACTGGATTTGTGTTCATTTCACAAACCAGATATGGATCCACTAGTGTCATTGAAATGTGTGTTCTTTTCACAGACCACATATGGATCCACAAGTGTCATTGCATATGGATCCACCAGAGTTCATTGCATGTGTATTCTTTTCACAAACCACCTATGTATCCACCAGTGTCATTGCATGTGTGTTCTTTTCACAAACCACATGGATCCACAAGTTTCATTGCATGTGTGTTCTTTTCACAGATCACATACAGATCCACCAGTGTCATTGCATGTGTGTTATTTTCATTAACCACATATGGATCCACCAGTGTTATTGCATGTGTGTTCTTTTCATTAACCAGAACTAGAGTCGCTTGATGTATGTTATTTTCACAAACCACATATGGATCCACCAGTGTCATTGAAATGTGTGTTCTTTTCAAAGACCACATATGGCTCCACCAGTTTCATTGCATATGTGTTCTTTTCATTAACCACATATGGATCCCGTAGTGTCATTGCATGTGTGTTCTTTTCATTAACCAAAGCTAGAGTCATTGCATGTATGTTCTTTTCACAAACCACATATGGATCCACCAGAGTTCATTGCATGTCTATTCTTTTCACAAACCACATATGGATCCACCAGCATTCATTGCATGTCTATTCTTTTCACAAACCACATATGGATCCACCGGAGTTCATTGCATGTATGTTATTTTCATTAACCACAGCTAGAGTCATTGCATGTGTGTTCTTTTCAGAAACCACATATGGATCCACCAGTGTCATTGTATGTGTGTTCTTTTCATTAACCACAGCTAGAGTAATTGCATGTCTGTTCTTTTCACAAACCACACGGATCCACCAGTGTCATTGCTTGTGTGTTCTTTTCATTAACCATAGCTAGAGTCACTGGATGTATGTTCTTTTCACAAACCACATATGTATCTACCAGTGTCATTGAAATGTGTGTTCTTTTTACAGACCACATATGGATCCACCCGTGTCATTGAATATGGATCCACCAGAGGTCATTACATGTGTGTTCTTTTCACAAACCACATATGGATCCACCAGTGTCATTGCATGTGTGTTCTTTTCATTAACCACAACTAGAGTCATTGCATGTCTGTTCTTTTCACAAACCACATATGGATCCACCATTGTCATTGCAATGTGTCTTCTTTCATTAACCACAGCTAGAGTCATTTCATGTCTGTTCTGTTCACATACCACATATGGATCCACCAGTGTCATTGCATGTGTGTTCTTTTCAAAAACCACATATGGATCCACCAGTTTCATTGCATGTGTGTTCTTTTCATTAACCAAAGATAGAGTCATTGCATGTGTGTTCTTCTCACAAACCACATATGGATCCGCCAGAGTTCATTGCATGTCTGTTCTTTTCAGAAACCACATATGGATCCACCAGAGTTCATTGCATGTGTGTTCTTTGCACAAACCACATATGGATCCACTAGAGTTTATTGCATGTTTGTTCTTTTCATTAACCACAGCTAGAGTCATTACATGTGTGTTCTTTTCACAAACCACATATGGATCCACTAGTGTCATTGCATGTGTGTTGTTTTCATTAACCAAAACTAGAGTCATTGCATGTGTGTTATTTTCACTAATCACATGGATCCACTAGTGTAATTGCATGTGTGTTATTTTCATTAACCACAGCTAGAGTCACTGGATGTATGTTCATTTCACAAACCAGATATGGATCCACTAGTGTCATTGAAATGTGTGTTCTTTTCACAGACCACATATGGAACCACAAGTGTCATTGCATATGGATCCACCAGAGTTCATTGCATGTGTGTTCTTTTCACAAACCACCTATGTATCCACCAGTGTCATTGCATGTGTGTTCTTTTCACAAACCACATAGATCCACCAGTTTCATTGCATGTGTGTTCTTTTCATAGACCACATATGGATCCACCAGTGTCATTGCATGTGTGTTATTTTCATTAACCACATATGGATCCACCAGTGTCATGGCATGTGTATTCTTTTCATTAACCAGAACTAGATTCGCTTGATGTATGTTCTTTTCACAAACCACATATGGATCCACCAGTATATTGAAATGTGTGTTCTTTTCACAGACCACATATGGATCCACCAGTGTCATTACATATGGATCCACCAGAGTGAAGGGAATATGCCTGAGAGGCAATAATAAAGTGGTTATTATCTTATTCCATGTTTATGATAAATGTTTATTTTACATGCTAGAATTGTATTGATTCGGAAACATCAATACATGTGTGTTTAATAAACAAAAAGGGTTCCTAGTCATGCCTCTCTTATAAACTAGCTTGTTGATTAACAAGATGATCAAGGTTTCCTGATCATGGACATTGGATGTTGTTAATAACAAGGTCACACCATTGGTGGAATGATGTGATGAACATTCATCCGAAGTATAGCATTACGATCAAGTCATTATGTTTATATTGCTATAACATCATACGAAGTAATATTTATCCTTAGACCATGAGATCATGTTAATTGCTAACACCGGAAGAGTATCTTGATAACATCAAACGTCACACCGTAACAAGGTGACTATAAAGATGGGTTCAGTACTACGAAGGTGTTATGTTGAGGCTCATGGATCAAGAGTGCAAGAAATTAAGTGGGAGCGCTGAGACATATTTCTAATACATTATGTAGAGGACATATTCTTGATTGGAAATGATGTATCTTGAATTGACACAAGTTAAGGATTTCATTAAAATAAGATTTTTTTGAAAGACTTGGGCAAACCCAGAATATTAGGCATCAATATCTATATGGATCGATTAAGGCGCTAATATGGTTGTGCCAGACATACATATATAAGATATTGAAAGGGTTCAATATGAGATATTGAAAGGGTTCAATATGGAAACAACAAGAAAGGTTCTTGCTGCATGGAAAGAATTGTATTCAGATTCAAGTGTTTCAACACTTGGTGAGTAAAATCACATGAAGATTCTGATCGATTATACCATGATATGTATATATCCAGAATATCCTATGCTCTAAATGTTATGAGCATATACCAGAATGATTCATAAGATGATCATTGGACAATAGTAAAGATATTCTTATGAGCTTTGGAAGAACTAAGAATATATCATGTATAAGTGACAAATAGTTAAAGGTAGTTCATTGTAAAGTGTTACATTGATACTAGTTTTGTCACAAGATACAAATTAAATTTATCTCAATTTAGACTATGGGTGGCACAATATAATGGAAAGGGTGTTCCATGATGGATTTGGATGAGTTCCAAAGTTGAGATATTGTGGCGGATACTACAACAAAAGGCTAAGTATATAGCTGCTATAGTAGCAGCAAAGGAGGGCATTTGTGTTAAGTAGTTTGTTATCAAACTAGGTGTGGTTCAAAGTGGGCTAATACTATGAAGATATATTGTGTGACAATAATATCAACATATTTTGAGTCGAACGAACTAAAGGTCTCACCAGAGGACCAAATTTATACAATGCCATCTCATTTGAGAATGAGTGATGCGTAGAGACACAAAGACATGCAAATACACATGGATCTGAAACTGTCACATCCGGAGATTATGTTAACCACTAGCAATAGCGTATATGCAACACCAGAAAGCCATAGGTGTTCAATGCGCAAAGTTTTTCAAACTAGATTATTGACTCTAGTGCAAGTGGGAGACTGAAGGGAATATGCCCGAGAGGCAATAATAAAGTGGTTATTATCTTATTCCATGTTTATGATAAATGTTTATTTTACATGCTAGAATTGTATTGATTCGGAAACATCAATACATGTGTGTTTAATAAACAAAAAGGGTTCTTAGTCATGCCTCTCTTATAGACTAGCTTGTTGATTAACAAGATGATCAAGGTTTCCTGAACATGGACATTAGATGTTGTTAATAACAAGGTCACACCATGGGTGGAATGATGTGATGAATATTCATCCGAAGTATATAATTACGATCAAGTCATTATGTTTATATTGCTATAACATCATACGAAGTAATCTTTATCCTTAGACCATGAGATCATGTTAATTGCTAACACCGGAAGAGTATCTTGATAACATCAAACGTCACACCGTAACAGGGTGACTATAAAGATGGGTTCAGTACTACGAAGGTGTTATGTTGAGGCTCATGGATCAAGAGTGGAATTTGTCAATCCAGATGACGGATAGATAATCTCTGGGCCCTCTTGGTGATATCACATTGAAATAGCTTGCAAGCAAGTGATGTGATCACTAGAATGTTATATCACAGGAACGAGAAAAGAGTACATGTCGGTAACGAGATCAAACTAGGTATGGAGATACCGATGATCGTATCTCGGACATGTAATATATCGCGGGACAAATGGATTTAGTTACTAGCGTTAAAGGTTCTCACGATCACAGAAGTCATCGTGGAATGTGTAGGAGTTAGTATGGATCTCCAGGTCCCGCTGCTGATTATTGATCGGAGAGGGGTCTCGATCATGTCTGCATTATTCGTGAACCGTAGGGTGACACACTTAAGGGATACCGACACCATTTGGAGCAAATATGTTTTAGATAAAGATTTAAGAAAGCGCTGGAATTATTTCAATAGACACCGAAACTGTTTCAGGTGAAATTGCTGAAATTCGTTCTGCATGTAATATTGAAATGTTGCAGGGGGTTTTATGTGAATGTCTGTTAATTAAAGTAATTAACAAAATTCTGAATAAAAAAATAATAAAAGAGTTTTATTAAATGAGAGAGCATTAAATTTGGAGAAATTTATTGCATTTAAAGTGGAGACTTTAAAAGAGAATGTGAAGGGGCAAATTTATGTGGAGGGAGTTACCACCACATGAATGGAGGAGGTGAAGGGTCACCTCCTCCATGCGCCGGCCATGAAGGAGGGGCACCCCCCTCCTCCTATAAAAGGCCACCCCCTCCTCAGTTCTCACACACACCTCCTTGTGAAGGATCTCTCTCCCCCTCTAGTATTATTCCCCCATGGTCTCGGATTAGCGAGATACATGTTCCCGGTGGCTTTATCTGGAAAGGAGTTGCTGCTTCCGCTGCTTTGCTGGAGCGAGGGACGGAGGTTGTCGGGGTACCGGACGTGTGTGCGATCACAGATGCACTCTGCTTTGCGGTGCTGGACTTGGTGGTGCTGGAGCCGGACCTGCTGGACTTCATCACGATCTTGAGATCGGCAAGTGTATGACTACATCAACCACGAGTTCCTACTTGTTAACAAAGCTCATTGTCTACGAGGGTAAGTTCTCATTGGATGTATGTACACCCGTTGCTTTGTACCTAGTAGATAGATCTTGACATGTAGTTCACACCGTAGGAAATTTTTTGTTTTCTATGCTGCGGACCCAACAGTGGTATCAGAGCCTGATCTATGCGTAGGTGCTCAGCATGGGTAGTACACATATGTTGATATGTGGGCGATGATTATCATGTTATTGCATCTTCTATGTATTTTGGATATTGGTGCCATAGTGGGATGAAGCGGCCCGGACCAACCTTACATGTCATCGTACATGAGACCGGTTCCACGACTGACATGCAACTTGTTTTGCATAAGTGGCTGGCGGGTGTCTGTCTCTCCTACTATAGTCAATATCTGATTTACAACGAGTTGCTAATAACTTAGTTATCCTTGTTGTGGTTCATGTTCGTAGGTAAGAACGGTTCTATCTCCGAAAGCCCTAAGCCACGTAAAACTTGCAATTGATAAATTAGAGGCGTCTAGTTTAGATCGTTGCTGGGCTAGTGTATTGATATAGTATTGTTGTAAGTAGATGTATGATAGATACTCTTACAACACACTCAACGTGTAAGTTCCATAGACCTTGGCCTTACACACAAAGGAATGATAGAGATCATACCACGATGCAAGTGATAGAGATCAAATGCATGGACCATATCATCTCACTTTACACATTAGATGTTAGCATCTTATACTGCTAGTTTGGCGCTTTCTGTAGCATTGTAAGATGATCCCTCTTTTAGATATCAAGATAAAAATGTGTTCTTCCTTAAGTATGCACCGTTTTGTGGATCGTATTTCGAGACATCACGTGTTGATCGGGTGTACTCGACTCAACGCTTTCATACAAACGGGTATAAGACAGTTTTACACATGCGAGTACTAAGGTTCTTACTTGGCGAGCCTAGCATGTACAGACATGGCCTCGGAACATATACTGAAAGGTTAATCATGAGTCATATAGTTGATATGATGCCCATATAGATGCTCGCCTTTGAAGCTACATCAACTCACGTGATGATCGGACTTGGTGTAGTGGATTTGGTTCATGTAATCACCAAAAAGGCACGAGGGATGTCGTTTTTAAGTGGGAGTTCATTTCTAATTTGGATTAGTCGAACCAAATTTATCATAAATTAAATCAAAGTGAATTTGCATAGTTTGTTGTAGTCATTGGAATTCGTTTTCTACCTTATGCTTAGTTTTTATTTGAGATAATATAACTATAGAATTCTGGATATTTACTTTATGAACTGGTATCGTATTGTTTTGAATGTCAATTTAAAGTTTATAAGTCCTATTGCAAACTTTCAGCAAACTCTATTTACTCCATGAAGTTTAATAAGTAGTATTAAATCAAGAGTAAGAATTCCAATGTTAGTATCTAAAGTATCATGTTTGCCTCCATGATTATTGATATTCAAAAAGTTGTTTTAATATCAAGATTATATTGGAGCTGGAAATTGTTTCAGAAACCATCATGTGTGAAAGATATTGTGATATCTGAAACAATGTTTTTGGTTGCATTATGATAGAGTATAATTTAGCAAAATACATGTTCTCATATTGTATGAGAATTTGTGAAGGATGGAGATGCTAGGCATCCGAATCTACCAAAAAGGTTTTGGGAACTGATATTATACTCGTGATTCTTCCTTATAAGCTATAGTAGCTTGATCATGAAAGTTGTCATGATAAGGATGAATAGAAGATGTAAGTAAAATGTTTACTACACTAATAGATTACTAAAGAATGGATTTTTGAAAGAACACCAAACATTTGATGATGGTGATCCACTTCAAACTGCAAGTCCAAAGGTATTAGTAGTTGACTATATACGCTTTGTACCATGTGTCATGTTGATGACACCACTATTGATGTTGATAGATTCTTTTAAAAGAAAAAGGAATTGCTGAAAGATAATCTATAAAATATTTGGCAGAAAATAAAAGGTTGGAGATGTCCAACTTGGGTATATAGAAGATATACATGTTATGGCTATATTCCTTGCTTGTTAAACAATGTGGTTATGAGGTATTGGATACCGGTATTGGATACCGAATTTGTTGGTATGAAGTGTCATACAGGACAACGCAATTCATGAACTACAATGGCCTAAGTAACCAGCAAGAGAATGAGTGATGATGTTCATCAAAAACAAATAAAGTGTTATTGTGTTTTTCGTTGTCATCAAACCAAGCCTTCAAGATTTGTTTAAATAATTGTTATTTTGTTCCGGTATTATGAGAACAATGGTTGTTCAAATAATTACCGTATTCCATAAAGGATGGATGAACTTTTACAAGTCTAGTGGGAGAAATCACATCCATAAACACTATTGCTAAAATGTCGCAAGACAAATGATTAAAAGATCACTTATGAAGTGACATCGCTGTTTAAATTATATTGGAAAGAAAACATGAAGAAACTCCATGTTGATGGATTTTTGGAGTCTTTGATTTTGATCAATTGACGCATGTGAGACTTTCCTCGAGATAATTGAAACTCCGTGCATAGGCCAAAGAGGAACGGATGACTAGCTTATTGGAAATTGTGCATGCTGATGTGCATAAGTCCATTATGTGTAGCCATATGCGATGGATCTTTTTGCTTCATATGCTTTCTTCAAGAATTTGAGTGAATATATCTGTATATTTACTTAATAAGGAAGAAGTATGAAACATTTGAAAGTTGTTCAAAGACTTTCAAGATGAAGTGAAAAATCATTGTAACAAGAAAATAAAGAGTTTATGATTCGATCATAAAGGAAGATATTTGAGTTACATGTTTAGCAAAAACACCTAAGACTTGAGGAATTGTTCCATGATTTGTGTTTCCTGATAAACCATAGGAGTATGGCATATTCGAGAGATGAAAACAAACCATGTTTGACATGGTAAGATCAAAGGTGTCATTTATAAAACTGCCATTATGTTTTAAGGATTGAAGCTTTAGAGACTACCACTTTTACACTAAAAAGAGCACCATCGTGATCCGTTGAAATGACACCATATGAGTTATGGTTTGGGATAAAACCCGAATTGTCTTTTCTTAAATTTTGGTATGGTATGCATAAGTAAAATGTTTACAACCAAAGTCGGATAAGCACTTCTTTGTAGGTTATCCCAAAGAATTTGTTGGGAATTTCTCCATAACACCAAGGACAAAAGAGTTTGTTACTTGGAACGTCAAATTTCTTGAGAAGGATTTTTTTGTGAGAAGTTAAGTGGGAGGACAATAGAACTTTGATAAGGTTGTTGAACCTTAGCTATATGTGCTAAGTAGCGCAGCGCCGGAAAGTGTCCCGGTGGTGGCCACAATGCTCATGGCTCTCGTGATTACAAAAGGTGTGATCTCGGAGATTAAAGTTCCTATAGAACCGTGTGGGTCGGTAAGAATCAAATAGTAAGATTTGATAAGCAAGTCGTTATTGTTTTGACAATGATGAACCGACTACATGCAAAGAAGCGATGATGGGCCCTGACTCCATAAAATGACTAGAAGTCATAGAATCCTTGATAGTATCCATACACGAGAAATCAAGTTTCTGAATTTGGAAGACCCTCCGGAAAGGCGTGAAGCATATCGGTCATGTTTGGATCTATAAAGAAATAGACATGGATGTTTGACATCTATGAAATAGTCGACATGTCGGAAAGAAGTTTACGGCAATGTTCAAGGAGTTGACTATGACAAGATATGATCTTTCATAGCGATATATAGTCATGACGGATTAATGTAGCAACCACTACATATAATTTGGTATATGGTAGTTGAATAAACAAAACAAGGTTCTTCTAATAGAACGGTAACCTAGGACATGTACATGACATGGTCCGAAGGGTTTTGTTAATTCAAAGGGTGCTAAAAGGGCATGTAAACTTCAATAGTTGAAGTAAGCATAGCGGAGTTGGAATCTTCACCATGATGAAACTGTTAAAAGAGTTTAAATTCATCGGAGATGATGAAGATGCTTGCATTTGCAAGAAATTAACTGGGAGCGCTGAGACATATTTCTAATACATTATGTAGAGGACATATTGTTGATGGGAAATGATGTATCTTGAATTGACACAAGTTAAGGATTTCATTAAAATAAGATTTCGATGAAAGACTTGGGCAAACCCAGAATATTAGGCATCAATATCTATATGGATCGATTAAGGCGCTAATATGGTTGTGCCAGACATACATATATAAGATATTGAAAGGGTTCAATATGGAAACAACAAGAAAGGTTCTTGCTGCATGGAAAGAATTGTATTCAGATTCAAGTGTTTCAACACTTGGTGAGTAAAATCACATGAAGATTCTGATCGATTATACCATGATATGTATATATCCAGAATATCCTATGCTCTAAATGTTATGAGCATATACCAGAATGATTCATAAGATGATCATTGGACAATAGTAAAGATATTCTTATGAGCTTTGGAAGAACTAAGAATATATCATGTATAAGTGACAAATAGTTAAAGGTAGTTCATTGTAAAGTGTTACATTGATACTAGTTTTGTCACAAGATACAAATTAAATTTATCTCAATTTAGACTATGGGTGGCACAATATAATGGAAAGGGTGTTCCATGATGGATTTGGATGAGTTCCAAAGTTGAGATATTGTGACGGATACTATAACAAAAGGCTAAGTATATAGCTGCTATAGTAGCAGCAAAGGAGGGCATTTGTGTTAAGTAGTTTGTTATCAAACTAGGTGTGGTTCAAAGTGGGCTAATACTATGAATATATATTGTCTGACAATAATATCAACATATTTTGAGTCGAACGAACTAAAGGTCTCACCAGAGGACCAAATTTATACAATGCCATCTCATTTGAGAATGAGTGATGCGTAGAGACGCAAAGACATGCAAATACACACGGATCTGAAACTATCACATCCGGAGATTATGTTAACCACTAGCAATAGCGTATATGCAACACCAGAAAGCCATAGGTGTTCAATGCACAAAGTTTTTCAAACTAGATTATTGACTCTAGTGCAAGTGGGAGACTGAAGGGAATATGCCCGAGAGGCAATAATAAAGTGGTTATTATCTTATTCCATGTTTATGATAAATGTTTATTTTACATGCTAGAATTGTATTGATTCGGAAACATCAATACATGTGTGTTTAATAAACAAAAAGTGTTCCTAGTCATGCCTCTCTTATATACTAGCTTGTTGATTAACAAGATGATCAAGGTTTCCTGAACATGGACATTAGATGTTGTTAATAACAAGGTCACACCATGGGTGGAATGATGTGATGAACATTCATCCGAAGTATAGCATTACGATCAAGTCATTATGTTTATATTGCTATAACATCATACGAAGTAATCTTTATCCTTAGACCATGAGATCATGTTAATTGCTAACACCGGAAGAGTATCTTGATAACATCAAACGTCACACCGTAACAGGGTGACTATAAAGATGGGTTCAGTACTACGAAGGTGTTATGTTGAGGCTCATGGATCAAGAGTGGAATTTGTCAATCCAGATGACGGATAGATATTCTCTGGGCCCTCTCGATGATATCACATTGAAATAGCTTGCAAGCAAGTGATGTGATCACTGGAATGTTATATCACGGGAACGAGAAAAGAGTACATGTCGGTAACGAGATCAAACTAGGTATGGAGATACCGATGATAGAATCTCGGACATGTAATATATCGTGGGACAAAGGGATTTAGTTACTAGCGTTAAAGGTTCTCACGATCACAGAAGTCATCGTTGAATGTGTAGGAGTTAGTATGGATCTCCAGGTCCCACTGCTGATTATTGATCGGAGAGGGGTCTCGATCATGTCTGCATTATTCGCGAACCGTAGGGTGACACACTTAAGGGATACCGACACCATTTGGAGCAAATATGTTTCAGATAAAGATTTAAGAAAGCGTTGGAATTATTTCAATAGACACCGAAACTATTTCAGGTGAAATTGCTAAAATTGGTTCTGCATGTAATATTGAAATGTTGCAGGGGGTTTTATGTGAATGTCTGTTAATTAAAGTAATTAACAAAATTCTGAATAAAAAAATAATAAAAGAGTTTTATTAAATGAGAGAGCATTAAATTTGGAGAAATTTAATGCATTTAAAGTGGAGACTTTAAAAGAGAATGTGAAGGGGCAAATTTATGTGGAGGGAGTTACCACCACATGAATGGAGGAGGTGAAGGGTCACCTCCTCCATGCGCCGGCCATGAAGGAGGGGCACCCCCCTCCTCCTATAAAAGGCCACCCCCTCCTCACTTCTCACACACACCTCCTTGTGAAGGATCTCTCTCCCCCTCTAGTATTATTCCCCCATGGTCTCGGATTAGCGAGATACATGTTCCCGGTGGCTTTATCTAGAAAGGAGTTGCAGCTTCCGCTGCTTTGCTGGAGCGAGGGATGGAGGTTTTCGGGGTACCGGACGTGTGTGCGATCACGGATGCACCGCTCCTTTGCGGTGCTGGACTTGGTGGTGCTGGAGCCGGACCTGCTGGACTTCATCACGATCTTGAGATTGGCAAGTGTACGAATACATCAACCACGAGTTCCTACTCAGTAACAAAGCTCGTTGTCTATGATGGTAAGTTCTCGTTGGATGTATGTCCACCCGTTGCTTTGTACCTAGTAGATAGATCTTGGCGTGTAGTTCACACCGTAGGAAATTTTTTGTTTTCTATGCTGCGGACCCAACACAGAGTTCATTGCATGTGTGTTCTTTTCAGTAACCAAAGCAAGAGTCATTGCATGTGTGTTCTTTTCACAAAGCACATATGGATCCACCAGAGTTAATTGCATGTCTGTTCTTTTCACAAACCACATATGGATCAACCACAGTTCATTGCATGTCTGTTCTTTTCACAAACCACGTATGGATCCACCAGAGTTCATTGCATGTATGTTCTTTCCATTAACCACAGCTAGAGTCATTGCATGTGTGTTATTTTCACAAACCACATATGGATCCACCACTGTCATTGCATGTGTGTTCTTTTCATTAACCATAGCTAGAGTCACTAGATGTATGTTCTTTTCACAAACTGCATATGGACCCACTAGTGTCATTGAAATGTGTGTTCTTTTCATAGACCACATATGGATCCACCAGTGTCATTGCATATGGATCCACCAGAGCTCATTGCATGTTTGTTCTTTTCACAAACCATATATGGATCCACCATTGTCATTGAAATGTGTATTCTTTCATTAACCACATCTAGAGTCATTTCATGTATGTTCTTTTCACAGACCACATATGGATCAACCAGTGTCATTGCATGTGTGTTCTTTTCAAAAACCACATATGGATCCACCAGTTTCATTGCATGTGTGTTCTTTTCATTAACCACAAATGGATCTCCTAGTGTCATTGCATGTGTGTTCTTTTCATTAACCAAAGCTAGAGTCATTGCATGTGTGTTCTTTTCACAAACCAGATATGGATCCACCAGAGTTCATTGCATGTCTGTTCTTTTCACAAACCACATACGGATCCACCAGTGTCATTGCATGTGTGTTCTTTTCATTAACCATATATGGATCCACCACTGTCATTGCATGTGTGTTCTGGTCATTAACCATAGCTAGAGTCACTGGATGTATGTTCTTTTCACAAACCACATACGGATCCACCAGTGTCATTGAAATGTGTGTTCTTTTCACAGACCACATATGGATCCAGCAGTGTCATTGCATATGGATCCACCAGAGCTCATTGCATGTTTGTTCTTTTCACAAACCACCTATGGATCCACCAGTGTCATTGCATGTGTGTTCTTTTAATTAACCATAGCTAGAGTCATTGCGTGTCTATTCTTTTCACAAACCATATATGGATCCACCATTGTCATTGAAATGTGTATTCTTTCATTAACCACATCTAGAGTCATTTCATGTATGTTCTTTTCACAGACCACATATGGATCAACCAGTGTCATTGCATGTGTGTTCTTTTCAAAAACCACATATGGATCCACCAGTTTCATTGCATGTGTGTTCTTTTCATTAACCAAAGCTAGAGTCATTGCATGTGTGTTATTTTCACAAACCATATATGGATCCACCAGAGTTCATTGCATGTATGTTCTTTGCACAAACCACATATGGATCCACCAGTTTCATTGCATGTGTGTTCTTTTCATTAACCATATATGGCTCCACCAGTGTCATTGCATGTGTGTTCTTTTAATTAACCATAGCTAGAGTCACTAGATGTATGTTCTTTTCACAAACCACATATGGATCCACCAGTGTCATCGAAATGTGTGTTCTTTGCACAGACCACATATGGATCCACCATTGTCATTTCATATGGATCCACTAGAGTTCATTGCATGTTTGTTCTTTTCACAAACCACGTATGGATCCACCAGTGTCATTGCATTTGTGTTCTTTTCATTAACCATAGCTAGAGTGACTGCATGTCTGTTCTTTTCACAAACCACATATGGATCCACCATTGTCAATAAAATGTGTATTCTTTCATTAACCACATCTAGAGTCATTTCATGTATGTTCTTTTCACAGACCACATATGGATCAACCAGTGTCATTGCATGTGTGTTCTTTTCAAAAACCACATATGGATCCACCAGTTTCATTGCATGTGTGTTCTTTTCATTAACCACAAATGGATCACCTAGTGTCATTGCATGTGTGTTCTTTTCATTAACCAAAGATAGTCATTGCATGTGTGTTCTTTTCACAAACCACATATGGATCCACCAGAGTTCATTGCGTGTCTGTTCTTTTCACAAACCACATATCAATCCACTAGAGTTCATTGCATGTCCTTTATTCTCATTAACCACAACTAGAGTCATTGCATGTGTGTTCTTTTCAAAAACCACATAAGGATCCACCAATGTCATTGCATGTGTGTTCTTTTCATTAAGTAAAGCTAGAGTCATTGCATGTGTGTTCTTTTCACAAACCACAGCTAGAGTCATTGCATGTCTGTTCTTTTCACAAACCACATATGGATCCACCATTGTCATTGAAATGTGTATTCTTTCATTAACCACATCTAGAGTCATTTCATGTGTGTTCTTTTCACAAACCACATATGGATCCACCAGTGTCATTGCATGTGTGTTCTTGTTACAAACCACATATGGATCCACCAGTTTCATTGCATGAGTGTTCTTTTCATTAACCACATATGGATCCACCAGAGTTCATTGCATGTCTTTTCTTTTCACAAACCACATATGGATCCACCAGAGTTCATTACATGTGTGTTCTTTTCATTAACCATAGCTAGAGTCATTGCATGTGTGTTCTTTTCACAAACCACATATGGATCCACCAGTGTCATTGCATGTGTGTTCTTGTCATTAACGACAGCTAGAGTCATTGCATTTGTGTTCTTTTCATTAACCATATATGGATCCACCAGTGTCATTGCATTTATGTTCTTTTCATTAAACACAGCTAGATTCATTGGATGTGTGTACTTTTCACAAACCACATATGGATCCACCACTGTCATTGCATGTGTGTTCTTTTCATTAACCATAGCTAGAGTCACTAGATGTATGTTCTTTTCACAAACGACATATGGATCCACCAGTGTCATTGAAATGTATGTTCTTTTCACAAACCACATATGGATCCACCAGTTTCATTGCATGTGTGTTCTTTTCATTAACCACATATGGATCCCCTAGTCTCATTGCATGTGTGTTCTTTTCATTAACCAAAGCTAGAGTCATTGCATGTGTGTTCATTTCACAAACCACATATGGATCGACCAGAGTTCATTGCATGTCTGTTCTTTTCACAAACCACATATGGATCCACCAGAGTTCATTGCATGTTTGTTCTTTTCACAAACCACATATGGATCCACCAGAGTTCATTGCATGTATGTTCTTTTCATTAACCACAGCTAGAGTCATTGCATGTGTGTTCTTTTCAAAAACCACATATGGATCCACCACTATCATTGCATGTGTGTTCTTTTAATTAACCATAGCTAGAGTCACTGGATGTATGTTCTTTTCACAAACCACATATGGATCCACTAGTGTCATTGAAATGTGTGTTGTTTTCACAAACCACATATGGATCCACCAGTGTCATTGCATATGGATCCACCTTAGTTCATTGCAAGTTTGTTCTTTTCACAAACCACCTATGGATCCACCAGTGTCATTGCATGTTTGTTCTTTTCATTAACCACAGCTAGAGTCATTGCATGTCTGTTCTTTTCTCAAACCACATATGGATCCACCATTGTCATTGAAATGTGTATTCTTTCATTAACCACATGTAGAGTCATTTCCTATATGTTCTTTTCACAGACCACATATGGATCCAGCAGTGTCATTACATATGGATCCACCAGAGCTCATTGCATGTTTGTTCTTTCCACAAACCACCTATGGATCCACCAGTGTCATTGCATTTGTGTTCTTTTCATTAACCATAGCTAGAGTCATTGCATGTCTGTTCTTTTCACAAACCTAATATGGATCCACCATTGTCATTCAATATTCTTTCATTAACCACAACTAGAGTCATTTCATGTATGTACTTTTCACAGACCACATATGGATCAACCAGTGTCATTGCATGTGTGTTCTTTTCAAAAACCACATATGGATCCACCAGTTTCATTGCATGTGTGTTCTTTTCATTAACCACAAATGGATCGCCTAGTGTCATTGCATGTGTGTTCTTTTTATTAACCAAAGATAGAGTCATTGCATGTGTGTTATTTTCACAAACTATATATGGATCCACCAGAGTTCATTGCATGTCTGTTCTTTTCACAAACTACATATGGATCTACCACTGTCATTGCATGTGTGTTCTTTTCATTAACCATATATGGCTCCACCAGTGTCATTGCATGTGTGTTCTTTTAATTAACCATAGCTAGAGTCACTAGATGTATGTTATTTTCACAAACCACATATGGATCCACCAGTGTCATTGAAATGTGTGTTCTTTTCACAGACCACATATGGATCCACCAGTGTCATTTCATATGGATCCACCAGAGTTCATTGCATGTGTGTTCTTTTCACAAACCACCTATGGATCCACCAGTGTCATTGCATTTGTGTTATTTTCATTAACCATAGCTAGAGTGACTGCATGTCTGTTCTGTTCACAAACGACATATGGATCCACCATTGTCATTAAAATGTGTATTCTTTCATTAACCACATCTAGAGTCATTTCATGTATGTTCTTTTCACAGACCACATATGGATCAACCAGTGTCATTGCATGTGTGTTCTTTTCAAAAACCACATATGGATCCACCAGTTTCATTGCATGTGTGTTCTTTTCATTAACCACAAATGGATCGCCTAGTGTCATTGCATGTGTGTTCTTTTCATTAACCAAAGCTAGAGTCATTGCATGTCTGTTCTTTTCACAAACCACATATGGATCCACCAGAGTTCATTGCATTTCTATTCTTTTCAACCACATATGGAACCACCAGAGTTCATTGCATGTATGTTCTTTTCATTAAACACAGCTAGATTCATTGCATGTGTGTACTTTTCACAAACCACATATGGATCCACCACTGTCATTGCATTGTGTTCTTTTCATTAACCATAGCTAGAGTCACTAGATGTATGTTCTTTTCACAGACGACATATGGATCCACCAGTGTCATTGAAATGTATGTTCTTTTCACAAACCACATATGGATCCACCAGTTTCATTGCATGTGTGTTCTTTTCATTAACCACATATGGATCCCCTAGTCTCATTGCATGTGTGTTCTTTTCATTAACCAAAGCTAGAGTCATTGCATGTGTGTTCATTTCACAAACCACATATGGATCGACCAGAGTTCATTGCATGTCTGTTCTTTTCACAAACCACATATGGATCCACCAGAGTTCATTGCATGTCTGTTCTTTTCACAAACCACATATGGATCCACCAGAGTTCATTTCATGTATGTTCTTTTCATTAACCACAACTAGAGTCATTGCATGTGTGTTCTTTTCACAAACCACATATGGATCCACCACTATCATTGCATGTGTGTTATTTTCATTAACCATAGCTAGAGTCACTGGATGTATGTTCTTTTCACAAACCACATATGGATCCACTAGTGTCATTGAAATATGTGTTGTTTTCACAAACCACATATGGATCCACCAGTGTCATTACATATGGATCCACCTTAGTTCATTGCAAGTTTGTTAATTCACAAACCACCTATGGATCCACCAGTGTCATTGTATGTTTGTTCTTTTCGTTAGCCACAGGTAGAGTCATTGCATGTCTGTTCTTTTCTCAAACCACATATGGATCCACCATTGTCAGTGAAATGTGTATTCTTTCATTAACCACATGTAGAGTCATTTTCTGTATGTTCTTTTCACAGACCACATATGGATCCAGCAGTGTCATTACATATGGATCCACCAGAGCTCATTGCATGTTTGTTCTTTTCACAAACCACCTATGGATCCACCAGTGTCATCACATGTGTGTTCTTTTCATTAACCATAGCTAGAGTCATTGCAAGTCTGTTCTTTTCACAAACCTAATATGGATCCACCATTGTCATTGAATATTCTTTCATTAACCACAACTAGAGTCATTTCATGTATGTACTTTTCACAGACCACATATGGATCAACCAGTGTCATTGCATGTGTGTTCTTTTCAAAAACCACATATGGATCCAGCAGTTTCATTGCATGTGTGTTCTGTTCATTAACCACAAATGGATGGCCTAGTGTCATTGCATGTGTGTTCTTTTCATTAACCAAAGCTAGAGTCATTGCATGTGTGTTATTTTCACAAACTATATATGGATCCACCAGAGTTCATTACATGTCTGTTCTTTTCACAAACCACATATGGATCAACCAGTGTCATTGCATGTGTGTTCTTTTCATTTACCATATATGGCTCCACCAGTGTCATTGCATGTGTGTTCTTTTAATTAACCATAGCTAGAGTCACTAGATGTATGTTCTTTTCACAAACCACTTATGGATCCACCAGTGTCATTGAAATGTGTGTTCTTTTCACAGACCACATATGGATCCACCAGTGTCATTTCATATGGATCCACCAGAGTTCATTCCATGTGTGTTCTTTTCACAAACCACCTATGGATCCACCAGTGTCATTGCATTTGTGTTCTTTACATTAACCATAGCTAGAGTGACTGCATGTCTGTTCTGTTCACAAACCACATATGGATCCACCATTGTCATTAAAATGTGTATTCTTTCATTAACCGCATCTAGAGTCATTTCATGTATGTTCTTTTCACAGACCACATATGGATCAACCAGTGTCATTGCATGTGTGTTCTTTTCAAAAACCACATATGGATCCACCAGTTTCATTGCATGTGTGTTCTTTTCATTAACCACAAATGGATCACCTAGTGTCATTGCATGTGTGTTCTTTTCATTAACCACAGATAGTCATTGCATGTGTGTTCTTTTCACAAACCACATATGGATACACCAGAGTTCATTGCGTGTCTGTTCTTTTCACAAACCACATATCAATCCACTAGAGTTCATTGCATGTCTTTTCTTTTCATTAACCACAACTAGAGTCATTGCATGTGTGTTCTTTTCAAAGACCACATATGGATCCACCAGTGTCATTGCATCTGTGTTCTTTTCATTAACTAAAGCTAGAGTCACTGCATCTGTGTTCTTTTCACAAACCACAGCTAGAGTCATTGCATGTCTGTTCTTTTCACAAACCACATATGGATCCACCATTGTCATTGAAATGTGTATTCTTTCATTAACCACATCTAGAGTCATTTCATGTGTGTTCTTTTCACAAACCACATATGGATCCACCAGTGTCATTGCATGTGTGTTCTTGTTACAAACCACATATGGATCCACCAGTTTCATTGCATGAGTGTTCTTTTCATTAATCACATATGGATCCACCAGAGTTCATTACATGTTTTTTCTTTTCACAAACCACATATGGATCCACCAGTGCCATTGAAATGTATGTTCTTTTCAAAGACCACATATGGATCCACCAGTGTCATTGCATGTGTGTTCTTTTCATTAACTAAAGCTAGAGTCACTACATCTGTGCTCTTTTCACAAACCACAGCTAGAGTCATTGCATGTCTGTTCTTTTCACAAACCACATATGGATCCACCATTGTCATTGAAATGTGTATTCTTTCATTAACCACATCCAGAGTCATTTCATGTGTGTTCTTTTCACAAACCACATATGGATCCACCAGTGTCATTGCATGTGTGTTCTTGTCACAAACCACATATGGATCCACCAGTTTCATTGCATGAGTGTTCTTTTCATTAACCACATATGGATCCACCAGAGTTCATTGCATGTCTTTTCTTTTCACAAACCACATATGGATCCACCAGAGTTCATTACATGTGTGTTCTTTTCATAAACCATAGCTAGAGTCATTGCATGTGTGTTCTTTTCACAAACCACATATGGATCCACCAGTGTCATTGCATGTGTGTTCTTGTCATTAACGACAGCTAGAGTCATTGCATGTGTGTTCTTTTCATTAACCATATATGGATCCACCAGTGTCATTGCATGTATGTTCTTTTAATTAACCATAGATAGAGTCACTGGATGTATGTTATTTTCACAAACACATATGGATCCACCAGTGTCATTGAAATGTGTGTTCTTTTTACAGACCACAAATGGATCCAGCAGTGTCATTGCATATGGATCCACTAGAGTTCATTGTATGTGTGATCTTTTCACAAACCACCTATGGATCCACCAGTTTCATTGCATGTGTGTTCTTTTCATTAACCATAGCTAGAGTCAATGGACGTATGTTATCTTCACAAACCACATATGGATCCACCAGTTTCATTGCATGTGTGTTCTTTTCATTAACCACATATGGATCCCCTAGTGTCATTGCATGTGTGTTCTTTTCATTAACCAAACCAAGAGTCATTGCATGTGTGTTCTTTTCACAAACCACATATGGATCCACCAGTGTTCATTGCATGTCTGTTCTTTTCACAAACCACATATGGATCCACCAGAGTTCATTGCATTTCTATTCTTTTCAACCACATATGAAACCACGAGAGTTCATTGCATGTATGTTCTTTTCATTAAACACAGCTAGATTCATTGGATGTGTGTACTTTTCACAAACCACATATGGATCCACCACTGTCATTGCATGTGTGTTCTTTTCATTAACCATAGCTAGAGTCACTAGATGTATGTTCTTTTCACAAACGACATATGGATCCACCAGTGTCATTGAAATGTATGTTCTTTTCACAAACCACATATGGATCCACCAGTTTCATTGCATGTGTGTTCTTTTCATTAACCACATATGGATCCCCTAGTCTCATTGCATGTGTGTTCTTTTCATTAACCAAAGCTAGAGTCATTGCATGTGTGTTCATTTCACAAACCACATATGGATCGACCAGAGTTCATTGCATGTCTGTTCTTTTCACAAACCACATATGGATCCACCAGAGTTCATTGCATGTTTGTTCTTTTCACAAACCACATATGGATCCACCAGAGCTCATTGCATGTATGTTCTTTTCATTAACCACAGCTAGAGTCATTGCATGTGTGTTCTTTTCACAAACCACATATGGATCCACCACTATCATTGCATGTGTGTTATTTTCGTTAACCATAGCTAGAGTCACTGGATGTATGTTCTTTTCACAAACCACATATGGATCCACTAGTGTCATTGAAATGTGTGTTGTTTTCACAAACCACATATGGATCCACCAGTGTCATTGCATATGGATCCACCTTAGATCATTGCATGTTTGTTCTTTTCACAAACCACCTATGGATCCACCAGTGTCATTGTATGTTTGTTCTTTTCGTTAGCCACAGCTAGAGTCATTGCATGTCTGTTCTTTTCTCAAACCACATATGGATCCACCATTGTCAGTGAAATGTGTATTATTTCATTAACCACATGTAGAGTCATTTTCTGTATGTTCTTTTCACAGACCACATATGGATCCAGCAGTGTCATTACATATGGATCCACCAGAGCTCATTGCATGTTTGTTCTTTTCACAAACCACCTATGGATCCACCAGTGTCATCACATGTGTGTTCTTTTCATTAACCATAGCTAGAGTCATTGCATGTCTTTTCTTTTCACAAACCTAATATGGATCCACCATTGTCATTGAATATTCTTTCATTAACCACAACTAGAGTCATTTCATGTATGTACTTTTCACAGACCACATATGGATCAACCAGTGTCATTGCATGTGTGTTCTTTTCAAAAACCACATATGGATCCAGCAGTTTCATTGCATGTGTGTTCTGTTCATTAACCACAAATGGATGGCCTAGTGTCATTGCATGTGTGTTCTTTTCATTAACCAGAGCTAGAGTCATTGCATGTGTGTTATTTTCACAAACTATATATGGATCCACCAGAGTTCATTGCATGTCTGTTCTTTTCACAAACCACATATGGATCAACCAGTGTCATTGCATGTGTGTTCTTTTCATTTACCATATATGGCTCCACCAGTGTCATTGCATGTGTGTTCTTTTAATTAACCATAGCTAGAGTCACTAGATGTATGTTCTTTTCACAAACCACTTGTGGATCCACTAGTGTCATTGAAATGTGTGTTCTTTTCACAGACCACATATGGATCCACCAGTCTCATTTCATATGGATCCACCAGAGTTCATTGCATGTGTGTTCTTTTCACAAACCACGTATGGATCCACCAGTGTCATTGCATTTGTGTTCTTTTCATTAACCATAGCTAGAGTGACTGCATGTCTGTTCTTTTCACAAACCACATATGGATCCACCATTGTCATTAAAATGTGTATTCTTTCATTAACCACATCTAGAGTCATTTCATGCATGTTCTTTTCACAGACCACATATGGATCAACCAGTGTCATTGCATGTGTGTTCTTTTCAAAAACCACATATGGATCCACCAGTTTCATTGCATGTGTGTTCTTTTCATTAACCACAAATGGATCACCTAGTGTCATTGCATGTGTGTTCTTTTCATTAACCACAGATAGTCATTGCATGTGTGTTCTTTTCACAAACCACATATGGATACACCAGAGTTCATTGCGTGTCTGTTCTTTTCACAAACCACATATCAATCCACTAGAGTTCATTGCATGTCTTTTCTTTTCATTAACCACAACTAGAGTCATTGCATGTGTGTTCTTTTCAAAGACCACATATGGATCCACCAGTGTCATTGCATCTGTGTTCTTTTCATTAACTAAAGCTAGAGTCACTGCATCTGTGTTCTTTTCACAAACCACAGCTAGAGTCATTGCATGTCTGTTCTTTTCACAAACCACATATGGATCCACCATTGTCATTGAAATGTGTATTCTTTCATTAACCACATCTAGAGTCATTTCATGTGTGTTCTTTTCACAAACCACATATGGATCCACCAGTGTCATTGCATGTGTGTTCTTGTTACAAACCACATATGGATCCACCAGTTTCATTGCATGAGTGTTCTTTTCATTAATCACATATGGATCCACCAGAGTTCATTGCATGTCTTTTCTTTTCACAAACCACATATGGATCCACCAGTGTCATTGAAATGTATGTTCTTTTCAAAGACCACATATGGATCCACCAGTGTCATTGCATGTGTGTTCTTTTCATTAACTAAAGCTAGAGTCACTACATCTGTGCTCTTTTCACAAACCACAGCTAGAGTCATTGCATGTCTGTTCTTTTCACAAACCACATATGGATCCACCATTGTCATTGAAATGTGTATTCTTTCATTAACCACATCCAGAGTCATTTCATGTGTGTTCTTTTCACAAACCACATATGGATCCACCAGTGTCATTGCATGTGTGTTCTTGTCACAAACCACATATGGATCCACCAGTTTCATTGCATGAGTGTTCTTTTCATTAACCACATATGGATCCACCAGAGTTCATTGCATGTCTTTTCTTTTCACAAACCACATATGGATCCACCAGAGTTCATTACATGTGTGTTCTTTTCATAAACCATAGCTAGAGTCATTGCATGTGTGTTCTTTTCACAAACCACATATGGATCCACCAGTGTCATTGCATGTGTGTTCTTGTCATTAACGACAGCTAGAGTCATTGCATGTGTGTTCTTTTCATTAACCATATATGGATCCACCAGTGTCATTGCATGTATGTTCTTTTAATTAACCATAGATAGAGTCACTGGATGTATGTTATTTTCACAAACACATATGGATCCACCAGTGTCATTGAAATGTGTGTTCTTTTTACAGACCACAAATGGATCCAGCAGTGTCATTGCATATGGATCCACTAGAGTTCATTGTATGTGTGATCTTTTCACAAACCACCTATGGATCCACCAGTTTCATTGCATGTGTGTTCTTTTCATTAACCATAGCTAGAGTCAATGGACGTATGTTCTCTTCACAAACCACATATGGATCCACCAGTTTCATTGCATGTGTGTTCTTTTCATTAACCACATATGGATCCCCTAGTGTCATTGCATGTGTGTTCTTTTCATTAACCAAACCAAGAGTCATTGCATGTGTGTTCTTTTCACAAACCACATATGGATCCACCAGTGTTCATTGCATGTCTGTTCTTTTCACAAACCACATATGGATCCACCAGAGTTCATTGCATTTCTATTCTTTTCAACCACATATGGAACCACCAGAGTTCATTGCATGTATGTTCTTTTCATTAAACACAGCTAGATTCATTGGATGTGTGTACTTTTCACAAACCACATATGGATCCACCACTGTCATTGCATGTGTGTTCTTGTCATTAACGACAGCTAGAGTCATTGCATGTGTGTTCTTTTCATTAACCATATATGGATCCACCAGTGTCATTGCATGTATGTTCTTTTCACAAACCACATATGGATCCACCAGTTTCATTGCATGTGTGTTCTTTTCATTAACCACATATGGATCCCCTAGTCTCATTGCATGTGTGTTCTTTTCATTAACCAAAGCTAGAGTCATTGCATGTGTGTTCATTTCACAAACCACATATGGATCGACCTGAGTTCATTGCATGTCTGTTCTTTTCACAAACCACATATGGATCCACCAGAGTTCATTGCATGTTTGTTCTTTTCACAAACCACATATGGATCCACCAGAGTTCATTGCATGTATGTTCTTTTCATTAACCACAGCTAGAGTCATTGCATGTGTGTTCTTTTCAAAAACCACATATGGATCCACCACTATCATTGCATGTGTGTTCTTTTCATTAACCATAGCTAGAGTCACTGGATGTATGTTCTTTTCACAAACCACATATGGATCCACTAGTGTCATTGAAATGTGTGTTGTTTTCACAAACCACATATGGATCCACCAGTGTCATTGCATATGGATCCACCTTAGTTCATTGCAAGTATGTTCTTTTCACAAACCACCTATGGATCCACCAGTGTCATTGCATGTTTGTTCTTTTCATTAACCACAGCTAGAGTCATTGCATGTCTGTTCTTTTCTCAAACCACATATGGATCCACCATTGTCATTGAAATGTGTATTCTTTCATTAACCACATGTAGAGTCATTTCCTGTATGTTCTTTTCACAGACCACATATGGATCCAGCAGTGTCATTACATATGGATCCACCAGAGCTCATTGCATGTTTGTTCTTTTCACAAACCACCTATGGATCCACCAGTGTCATCACATGTGTGTTCTTTTCATTAACCATAGATAGAGTCATTGCATGTCTGTTCTTTTCACAAACCTAATATGGATCCACCATTGTCATTCAATATTCTTTCATTAACCATAACTAGAGTCATTTCATGTATGTACTTTTCACAGACCACATATGGATCAACCAGTGTCATTGCATGTGTGTTCTTTTCAAAAACCACATATGGATCCACCAGTTTCATTGCATGTGTGTTCTTTTCATTAACCACAAATTGATCGCCTAGTGTCATTGCATGTGTGTTCTTTTCATTAACCAAAGATAGAGTCATTGCATGTGTGTTATTTTCACAAACTATATATGGATCCACCAGAGTTCATTGCATGTCTGTTCTTTTCACAAACTACATATGGATCCACCAGTGTCATTGCATGTGTGTTCTTTTCATTAACCATATATGGCTCCACCAGTGTCATTGCATGTGTGTTCTTTTAATTAACCATAGCTAGAGTCACTAGATGTATGTTCTTTTCACAAACCACATATGGATCCACCAGTGTCATTGAAATGTGTGTTCTTTTCACAGACCACATATGGATCCACCAGTGTCATTTCATATGGATCCACCAGAGTTCATTGCATGTGTGTTCTTTTCACAAACCACCTATGGATCCACCAGTGTCATTGCATTTGTGTTCTTTTCATTAACCATAGCTAGAGTGACTGCATGTCTGTTCTTTTCACAAACGACATATGGATCCACCATTGTTATTAAAATGTGTATTCTTTCATTAACCACATCTAGAGTCATTTCATGTATGTTCTTTTCACAGACCACATATGGATCAACCAGTGTCATTGCATGTGTGTTCTTTTCAAAAACCACATATGGATCCACCAGTTTCATTGCATGTGTGTTCTTTTCATTAACCACAAATGGATCGCCTAGTGTCATTGCATGTGTGTTCTTTTCATTAACCAAAGCTAGAGTCATTGCATGTCTGTTCTTTTCACAAACCACATATGGATCCACCAGAGTTCATTGCATTTCTATTCTTTTCAACCACATATGGAACCACCAGAGTTCATTGCATGTATGTTCTTTTCATTAAACACAGCTAGATTCATTGCATGTGTGTACTTTTCACAAACCACATATGGATCCACCACTGTCATTGCATGTGTGTTCTTTTCATTAACCATAGCTAGAGTCACTAGATGTATGTTCTTTTCACAAACCACATATGGATCCACCAGTGTCATTGAAATGTATGTTCTTTTCACAAACCACATATGGATCCACCAGTTTCATTGCATGTGTGTTCTTTTCATTAACCACATATGGATCCCCTAGTCTCATTGCATGTGTGTTCTTTTCATTAACCAAAGCTAGAGTCATTGCATGTGTGTTCATTTCACAAACCACATATGGATCGACCAGAGTTCATTGCATGTCTGTTCTTTTCACAAACCACATATGGATCCACCAGAGTTCATTGCATGTCTGTTCTTTTCACAAACCACATATGGATCCACCAGAGTTCATTGCATGTATGTTCTTTTCATTAACCACAGCTAGAGTCATTGCATGTGTGTTCTTTTCACAAACCACATATGGATCCACCACTATCATTGCATGTGTGTTATTTTCGTTAACCATAGCTAGAGTCACTGGATGTATGTTCTTTTCACAAACCACATATGGATCCACCAGTGTCATTACATATGGATCCACCTTAGTTCATTGCAAGTTTGTTCTTTTCACAAACCACCTATGGATCCACCAGTGTCATTGCATGTTTGTTCTTTTCATTAACCACAGCTAGAGTCATTGCATGTCTGTTCTTTTATCAAACCACATATGGATCCACCATTGTCATTGAAATGTGTATTGTTTCATTAACCACATGTAGAGTCATTTCCTGTATGTTCTTTTCACAGACCACATATGGATCCAGCAGTGTCATTACATATGCATCCACCAGAACTCATTGCATGTTTGTTCTTTTCACAAACCACCTATGGATCCACCAGTGTCATCACATGTGTGTTCTTTTCATTAACCATAGCTAGAGTCATTGCATGTCTGTTCTTTTCACAAACCTAATATGGATCCACCATTGTCATTGAATATTCTTTCATTAACCACAACTAGAGTCATTTCATGTATGTACTTTTCACAGAGCACATATGGATCAACCAGTGTCATTGCATGTGTGTTCTTTTCAAAAACCACATATGGATCCAGCAGTTTCATTGCATGTGTGTTCTTTTCATTAACCACAAATGGATGGCCTAGTGTCATTGCATGTGTGTTCTTTTCATTAACCAAAGCTAGAGTCATTGCATGTGTGTTATTTTCACAAACTATATATGGATCCACCAGAGTTCATTGCATGTCTATTCTTTTCACAAACCACATATGGATCAACCAGTGTCATTGCATGTGTGTTCTTTTCATTAACCATATATGGCTCCACCAGTGTCATTGCATGTGTGTTCTTTTAATTAACCATAGCTAGAGTCACTAAATGTATGTCCTTTTCACAAACCACATATGGATCCACCAGTGTCATTGAAATGTGTGTTCTTTTCACAAACCACATATGGATCCACCAGTGTCATTTCATATGGATCCACCAGAGTTCATTGCATGTGTGTTCTTTTCACAAACCACCTATGGATCCACCAGTGTCATTGCATTTATGTTCTTTTCATTAACCATAGCTAGAGTGACTGCATGTCTGTTCTTTTCACAAACCACATATGGATCCACCATTGTCATTAAAATGTGTATTCTTTCATTAACCACATCTAGAGTCATTTCATGTATGTTCTTTTCATAGACCACATATGGATCAACCAGTGTCATTGCTTGTGTGTTCTTTTCAAAAACCACATATGGATCCACCAGTTTCATTGCATGTGTGTTCTTTTCATTAACCACAAATGGATCACCTAGTGTCATTGCATGTGTGTTCTTTTCATTAACCAAAGATAGTCAATGCATGTGTGTTCTTTTCACAAACCACATATGGATCCACCAGAGTTCATTGCGTGTCTGTTCTTTTCACAAAACACATACCAATCCACTAGAGTTCATTGCATGTCTTTTCTTTTCATTAACCACAACTAGAGTCATTGCATGTGTGTTCTTTTCAAAGACCACATATGGATCCACCAGTGTCATTGCATGTGTGTTCTTTTCATTAACTAAAGCTAGAGTCACTACATCTGTGTTCTTTTCACAAACCACAGCTAGAGTCATTGCATGTCTGTTCTTTTCACAAACCACATATGGATCCACCATTGTCATTGAAATGTGTATTCTTTCATTAACAACATCTAGAGTCATTTCATGTGTGTTCTTTTCACAAACCACATATGGATCCACCAGTGTCATTGCATGTGTGTTCTTGTTACACACCACATATGGATCCACCAGTTTCATTGCATGAGTGTTCTTTTCATTAATCACATATGGATCCACCAGAGTTCATTGCATGTCTTTTCTTTTCACAAACCACATATGGATCCACCAGAGTTCATTACATGTGTGTTATTTTCATTAACCATAGCTAGAGTCATTGCATGTGTGTTCTTTTCACAAACCACATATGGATCCACCAGTGTCATTGCATGTGTGTTCTTGTCATTAACGACAGCTAGAGTCATTGCATGTGTGTTCTTTTCATTAACCATATATGGATCCACCCGTGTCATTGCATGTATGTTCTTTTAATTAACAATAGATAGAGTCACTAGATGTATGTTATTTTCACAAACACATATGGATCCACCAGTGTCATTGAAATGTGTGTTCTTTTTACAGACCACAAATGGATCCAGCAGTGTCATTGCATATGGATCCACCAGAGTTCATTGTATGTGTGATCTTTTCACAAACCACCTATGGATCCACCAGTTTCATTGCATGTGTGTTCTTTTCATTAACCATAGCTAGAGTCAATGGACGTATGTTCTTTTCACAAACCACATATGGATCCACCAGTTTCATTGCATGTGTGTTCTTTTCATTAACCACATATGGTTCCCCTAGTGTCATTGCATGTGTTTTATTTTCATTAACCAAACCAAGAGTCATTGCATGTGTGTTCTTTTCAAAAACCACATATGGATCCACCAGTTTCATTGCATGTGTGTTCTTTTCATTAACCACAAATGGATCACCTAGTGTCATTGCATGTGTGTTCTTTTCATTAACCAAAGATAGTCATTGCATGTGTGTTCTTTTCACAAACCACATATGGATACACCAGAGTTCATTGCGTGTCTGTTCTTTTTACAAACCACATACCAATCCACTAGAGTTCATTGCATGTCTTTTCTTTTCATTAACCACAACTAGAGTCATTGCATGTGTGTTCTTTTCAAAGACCACATATGGATCCACCAGTGTCATTGCATGTGTGTTCTTTTCATTAACTAAAGCTAGAGTCACTGCATCTGTGTTCTTTTCACAAACCACAGCTAGAGTCATTGCATGTCTGTTCTTTTCACAAACCACATATGGATCCACCATTGTCATTGAAATGTGTATTCTTTCATTAACCACATCTAGAGTCATTTCATGTGTGTTCTTTTCACAAACCACATATGGATCCACCAGTGTCATTGCATGTGTGTTCTTGTTACAAACCACATATGGATCCACCAGTTTCATTGCATGAGTGTTCTTTTCATTAATCACATATGGATCCACCAGAGTTCATTGCATGTCTTTTCTTTTCACAAACCACATATGGATCCACCAGAGTTCATTACATGTGTGTTATTTTCATTAACCATAGCTAGAGTCATTGCATGTGTGTTCTTTTCACAAACCACATATGGATCCACCAGTGTCATTGCATGTGTGTTCTTGTCATTAACGACAGCTAGAGTCATTGCATGTGTGTTCTTTTCATTAACCATATATGGATACACCAGTGTCATTGCATGTATGTTCTTTTAATTAACCATAGATAGAGTCACTAGATGTATGTTATTTTCACAAACACATATGGATCCACCAGTGTCATTGAAATGTGTGTTCTTTTTACAGACCACAAATGGATCCAGCAGTGTCATTGCATATGGATCCACCAGAGTTCATTGTATGTGTGATCTTTTCACAAACCACCTATGGATCCACCAGTTTCATTGCATGTGTGTTCTTTTCATTAACCATAGCTAGAGTCAATGGACGTATGTTCTTTTCACAAACCACATATGGATCCACCAGTTTCATTGCATGTGTGTTCTTTTCATTAACCACATATGGATCCCCTAGTGTCATTGCATGTGTGTTATTTTCATTAACCAAACCAAGAGTCATTGCATGTGTGTTCTTTTCACAAACCACATATGGATCCACCAGTGTTCATTGCATGTCTGTTCTTTTCACAAACCACATATGGATCCACCAGAGTTCACTGCATTTCTATTCTTTTCAGAAACCACATATGGAACCACCAGAGTTCATTGCATGTATGTTCTTTTCATTAACCACAGCTAGAGTCATTGCAGGTGTGTACTTTTCACAAACCACATATGGATCCACCACTGTCATTGCATGTGTGTTCTTTTCATTAACCATAGCTAGAGTCACTAGATGTATGTTCTTTTCACAAACCACATATGGATCCACCAGTGTCATTGAAATGTATGTTCTTTTCACAAACCACATATGGATCCACCAGTTTCATTGCATGTGTGTTCTTTTCATTAACCACATATGGATCCCCTAGTATCATTGCATGTGTGTTCTTTTCATTAACCAAAGCTAGAGTCATTGCATGTGTGTTCTTTTCACAAACCACATATGGATCGACCAGAGTTCATTGCATGTCTGTTCTTTTCACAAACCACATATGGATCCACCAGAGTTCATTGCATGTCTGTTCTTTTCACAAACCACATATGGATCCACCAGAGTTCATTGCATGTATGTTCTTTTCATTAACCACAGCTAAAGTCATTGCATGTGTGTTCTTTTCACAAACCACATATGGATCCACCACTATCATTGCATGTGTGTTCTTTTCATTAACCATAGATAGAGTCACTTGATGTATGTTCTTTTCACAAACCACATATGGATCCACTAGTGTCATTGAAATGTGTGTTGTTTTCACAAACCACATATGGATCCACCAGTGTCATTGCATATGGATCCACCTTAGATCATTGCATGTTTGTTCTTTTCACAAACCACCTATGGATCCACCAGTGTCATTGCACGTTTGTTCTTTTCATTAACCACAGCTAGAGTCATTGCATGTCTGTTCTTTTCTCAAAACACATATGGATCCACCATTGTCATTGAAATGTGTATTCTTTCATTAACCACATCTAGAGTCATTTCCTGTATGTTCTTTTCACAGACCACATATGGATCCAGCAGTGTCATTACATATGGATCCACCAGAGCTCATTGCATGTTTATTCTTTTCACAAACCACCTATGGATCCACCAGTGTCGTCACATGTGTGTTCTTTTCATTAACCATAGCTAGAGTCATTGCATGTCTGTTCTTTTCACAAACCTAATATGGATCCACCATTGTCATTGAATATTCTTTCATTAACCACATCTAGAGTCATTTCATGTATGTACTTTTCACAGACCACATATGGATCAACCAGTGTCATTGCATGTGTGTTCTTTTCAAAAACCACATATGGATCCACCAGTTTCATTGCATGTGTGTTCTTTTCATTAACCACAAATGGATTGCCTAGTGTCATTGCATGTGTGTTCTTTTCATTAACCAAAGCTAGAGTCATTGCATGTGTGTTATTTTCACAAACTATATATGGATCCACCTGAGTTCATTGCATGTATGTTCTTTTCACAAACCACATATGGATCAACCAGTGTCATTGCATGTGTGTTCTTTTCATTAACCATATATGGCTCCACCAGTGTCATTGCATGTGTGTTCTTTTAATTAACCATAGCTAGAGTCACTAGATGTATGTTCTTTTCACAAACCACATATGGATCCACCAGTGTCATTGAAATGTGTGTTCCTTTAACAGACCACATATGGATCCACCAGTGTCATTTCATATGGATCCACCAGAGTTCATTGCATGTGTGTTCTTTTCACAAACCACCTATGGATCCACCAGTGTCATTGCATTTGTGTTCTTTTCATTAACCATAGCTAGAGTGACTGCATGTCTGTTCTTTTCACAAACCACATATGGATCCACCATTGTCATTAAAATGTGTATTCTTTCATTAACCACATCTAGAGTCATTTCATGTATGTTCTTTTCACAGACCACATATGGATCAACCAGTGTCATTGCATGTGTGTTCTTTTCAAAAACCACATATGGATCCACCAGTTTCATTGCATGTGTGTCCTTTTCATTAACCACAAATGGATCACCTAGTGTCATTGCATGTGTGTTCTTTTCATTAACCAAAGATAGTCATTGCATGTGTGTTCTTTTCACAAACCACATATAGATCCACCAGAGTTCATTGCGTGTCTGTTCTTTTCACAAACCACATATCAATCCACTAGAGTTCATTGCATGTCTTTTCTTTTCATTAACCACAACTAGAGTCATTGCATGTGTGTTCTTTTCAAAGACCACATATGGATCCACCAGTGTCATTGCATGTGTGTTCTTTTCATTAACTAAAGCTAGAGTCACTGCATCTGTGTTCTTTTCACAAACCACAGCTAGAGTCATTGCATGTCTGTTCTTTTCACAAACCACATATGGATCCACCATTGTCATTGAAATGTGTATTCTTTCATTAACCACATCTAGAGTCATTTCATGTGTGTTCTTTTCATAAACCACATATGGATCCACCAGTGTCATTGCATGTGTGTTCTTGTTACAAACCACATATGGATTCACCAGTTTCATTGCATGAGTGTTCTTTTCATTAATCACATATGGATCCACCAGAGTTCATTGCATGTCTTTTCTTTTCACAAACCACATATGGATCCACCAGAGTTCATTACATGTGTGTTCTTTTCATTAACCATAGTGTAACTACCTCGGTGAATTACGCTCTTAGTTACAAGCCTGGATGAGCGGAAATGGTTAAAATAGTACGGTGGGGCCAAATGCCACTCACAGGTAGACCTTTCGGCCGTCCTAACCATTTCCAAACATCGGGACAAGAACGAGCGGCGTAATCGGCAGGCGAAGGGATCAACTACATACACAAATGAGTATGTATGCAAGCCACCATACAACAGTCCTCAGAGCCATTCCATCTAAAAAAATAGAAATATTGCAACGCCATACGGCAAGATCTAAATATCCTAGATAGATATAATAGTTTAGGATATCTCCTCATACATCAAACATCAGAGTATCAGGCGGAAGCGGAAAACAAGATCCGAGTACGGATAAGAAGCAAATCGGCATAAGATGCCCCATAAATAAACACATCCCGCCCACAGATCTCACGGATCCCCGTTCTCGGAATCTCTACACCGAGTGATCGTTGCCAACATCGTCCGTCTCCTCCACCCAGTATCCATCTTGTGAGTGTACCTGTTCATCTGAATCAAACAATTTATCGGGTGAGACCCTAGGGGTACTCAGCAAGTCTTTATGCCTCTAAAGGGGACACAACCTGGGGTGACGCAATTGCAGCAAAAGATAATACCTAACAATTCTAGGGATACTCGCTAACCATCCGCCTAACCAAAGATAGACGGATGTCCGTGAATTAATAACAACAGTTATAACCGTAATATTAACAGATCCATCCTCCTCCTCGCTTACCAACGAGGAAGCGGACGAACAACCCCCCATCCGTTGGCAGTTTTATTATCCATTCCATGAGTGTTGCACTATTTACTAGTCAGGTACTTAGTCAAATTATAAGCGGTACTTTAGTTATACTTGTCTATGATCGATAAACTGTGCTCCAAGTCGTCCATAACCGCGGACACGGCTTTCAGAAAGATTTACCCTGCAGGGGTGCACAAATAGCAACACACACTCGATCAACCTCGGAAAAACCAAATCAAAACCCAACGAGGCATTCACGACAAAGCGATCACAGGATTCAGAAATGTTTCAGGGGGCCACCCCATTAAGCTACCCGCAGCGAAGTTGGCCGGCTCCGAGACGGACTCAAGGTTTGCGTCAATGGCTGTAAACGACTGGGAACCCGAAAGTGTGTCTGGGCTTGTCGATACCGCGAAAACACTCCGCATCCAAAATAGTACAGGTGCTCCTCGCACAATCTTAAATAAAGCAGTAAAGCATGGCATAAGTACAGGATGGTAATAAAGCCCCAAACTACTTGTGGCCCCAAGAAATAAGAATGAATCAAGCTCTGGCTCAGGGGGGTTCATAAGCCTCCCGGATGTGGATAGCGCGAATATTCAAGGAACAGGAATCAAGTACTCGGGGTCCTGCGGGACACAAGTGAGCATGAAAAACCAAATAGCAGATATTGCTCACCGGTGCCACTTTCATTAGTTATCCCATTACTACTCAGGTTAAGTTGTATAGGTACCTCGTTATCCATCAGACACTCACATACCCTACACATGCTGTTCTACGACCCGCATGGCTCAAACAACTCCTGTAGTAATGGCTCATGGGATGGAGGAACAAGCTTCGGTGGGGTTTAAAAGTAAAGGCTATGCAGTACTTGGGATTCAGATTAATGCAATCGCGACTCCATGATGCAAGAATAAGATAGAGGCAATAGGTACTATATGTATGGAAGCATGTGGTAGTGCTTGCCTGGCAGCTCAGTTGAAGCGAGGGACGGATCTGGGTAGTGCTCCTGGGTTTCTTGATATATCCCCTGCTCAGCGTCTATTCGAAGAAGAACCAAACAAACAAGGGCCAACATAAATAGAGTGCACAAGCATATGAATAAAATGCGACAAGCAAAACAATCATGCCATGATGAATGATGCACAATTTGCATGGCAATAATGTAGCATGGCATGGGTGGGGTGTGGAGTACAAGAATAAAGCCTTTTATTGAGTTTTAGTCACATTTCATACTCAAATAAGTTGTTGTATGCTATATATTTATATGGTTCTTGCTGCAATTCAGAACATGGAATGCATAGATAGAACGGGCTCGTCGCGTGATCGATTTAGACATATTATTTGTCAAATTTGGAGTTATAAAACAAAAGTTATTAATTAATTAAGAAAAGGGCATTTTATTGTAATTTTAATTATCTCGAAAATTTTAAGTTCTCAAACAATAATTTGAATAGCAAATTTGAATTCCTCACATTTTTCTGATTCCAAAACATATATCATTTGTATTATTTGGATTTGTAATTTTAAAGTTATTTAAAACAGATTTGAATTTATAAAACATTTACAGAAATTGTTTTATTAAAACAGAATTACATAGAGACTTTTTGTACACAGAAGCAGCTAGCCCGATTCGCTGACTGGTGGGCCAACCGCTGACTCAGCACATGTGACGCGGCGGGATTGGCGCGGGGACTTTTGTCACCGCGGGGTGATCTGGACGGTGCGGATGACAGATGGGACCGGCGTCCGACGGGTCCACCGCGCGCGCGACCCAGCCATGGCTTGCCACGCGGCCGATCCGGGGAGGCGCTGTCGTGAAACAAAGGTTACCGGGGTCCCTTTTAGTGAAAAAACCTCGGCCACTGACGGGTGGAGTTAAAGCCCACCGGAAGGGACTGCGGGTTGGTTTAACCAAAAAGGCAGGGGCTAAACTGTAACACGGCGCTGGCTGCGGCTGCTCACTGAAGGAATCAGGGCCATGCCGGCGGCGGGTTCGATCGTTTTCCGACGACGGTGGCGACGAATCCGCTGGGAATTTTGCGTCGCGGTAAAAACCAAAGTTATAGAGGGGACAAAGCTCTAGATCTTTCGTTTAGGAGATTTCAGCAGAGGTGGACCAGGTTGTCCGAGATCTAGTGATGAACAGAGGCCAAACACAGGTCGGAGGTTACGTACTGACGGCAGTTTGACAGAGCAAAGCCGTGATCTTCCGGAGAAGATGGCGAGAGCTACGGTGGATGGTTTTGGGCGTATAGGTAGTTGTTTTGAAGAGGGAATCTTGGGCTACGTTTTTGGTGTTTGGGGATTTCGCGAAGGAGGTCTCCAGCATCAGGAAAAACGTGAAGAATAGAGGATACATGCGCGCGCAGGTGCAGCGGGTGGCGGCGGCGGCAGCGCGCAGGGCGTTCGACGGAGTGCGGCGGCGATACCGCATGAGAGGGACGAGAAGAGCATGTCCGGCTGGTAGAGGGGCTCACCAGAGGCTCGCGTGAGCGGTTCTAGAGGCAGAGGTGGAGGTGATCCGCGATGGGGCTTGGTGGCAACGGCGACAGACCAGCTCGGGCGCGGCGGCGGCGAGGCTTCTCCGGCGCGCTCCGGGGCAGCTCCTGGTGCAAGGTGACGGTGAGAACGGCGTAGAAGAGCTTCCCGACTATCCCCACCTCGGGGCACCACTTCTCCACCGGCTAACAACCGAGGCCGAGGCTATGGTTTAGGAGGACCATGGCCATGGCTAGGGAAAGAGCAAGGGGAGAGAGGGATCTGGGCGCCCCCTGGCTAGGGTCTGAGGTGGGGTGAGGTGTGGGGTAGATGAGGGAGGAGGGTAGGGCACATGAGGGTGTTCCAACTTTTGGCAAGGTAAGGGAAAAAGGCCTCGGGTTAGGTAGATGGGTTAGACTTGGGTTAGGGTTTTGTTTAGGGTTATAGAGAGGGGTGGCTGGGGTGTGGGCCAGGGAGAGAGAGGAGGTCAGGTGGCCGTCATGGTAGGGAGAGGGGACACCTCGGCATGGAGTGGTTAGGGTGGGGTGTGGTTTAGAGAGGAGGGATTAGAGAGAGGGTGTGGTATGGTAGCTAGGGTTTTAATCATGACCAAAGCATGAGGTGACAAAAGTGAGGAGAGAGGGTAGGGAGATGGTTTAGGATTTTTAGGGATAATGGTTGAATATGCCCACACATGGCTTGCATGGATGGGGATGGGTGTAGGGTTTTTAACATGAACCAAACGAGATCAAGCATGAAGAGGGGTAGAGAGAGATGGTGGTGAGGGATGGAGATGGTGAGGCGATGAAAGAAAAAGGTGTGATGAACAAGAGATCAAGAACACATAGGATGATAACACAAGACAAGACCCACTTTAAAACAAAGGCAAAACTCAAAGGAGAAGAGATGGTGGAGCTTTGCATGGCCCATGCATGGGCTTTAAATGCCATGTGTTATTATGTGAAAACAATAATAATATAACATGGCATGATTCCCATGCATTCCCAAAAGGTGGAATAAAGACCAAGCAAGAGAAATTATAGAATTAGATCCACCCCACCCACATGAGCTAGAATATCATGAAAGAAAAAGAAAATCAAGCTTATGGGTAATTAGGGTGGTGGAATTATAAGGTGGTGACAAAGAAAGGTGGTGGAGTGGAATAAAAGATATGCCCCCAACTCAACTTGGGCATTTAAACAATATATTAATAACCAAATACAATATCAAGAGGCAAATACAATTAATAATGCATATGAGAGAAGAACCAAAGAAAGAGGGTTTTATATGATGCTCAAATGCAAGGTGGCATGATGACATGAGCATGATATAATTATGATGCAACAATTATATATAGGAAGTAGCCATTATATTACTAGACCAAGTAGCATTACAATTGTTAGACAATTGGGATGCTACACATAGCTAGAGTCATTGCATGTGTGTTCTTTTCACAAACCACATATGGATCCACCAGTGTCATTGCATGTGTGTTCTTGTCATTAACGACAGCTAGAGTCATTGCATGTGTGTTCTTTTCATTAACCATATATGGATCCACCAGTGTCATTGCATGTATGTTCTTTTAATTAACCATAGATAGAGTCACTAGATGTATGTTATTTTCACAAACACATATGGATCCACCAGTGTCATTGAAATGTGTGTTCTTTTTACAGACCACAAATGGATCCAGCAGTGTCATTGCATATGGATCCACCAGAGTTCATTGTATGTGTGATCTTTTCACAAACCACCTATGGATCCACCAGTTTCATTGCATGTGTGTTCTTTTCATTAACCATAGCTAGAGTCATTGCATGTCTGTTCTCTTCATAAACCACATATGGATCCACCAGTTTCATTGCATGTGTGTTCTTTTCATTAACCATAGCTAGAGTCAATGGACGTATGTTCTTTTCACAAACCACATATGGATCCACCAGTTTCATTGCATGTGAGTTCTTTTCATTAACCACATGGATCCCCTAGTGTCATTGCATGTGTGTTATTTTCATTAACCAAACCAAGAGTCATTGCATGTGTGTTCTTTTCACAAACCACATATGGATCCACCAGTGTTCATTGCATGTCTGTTCTTTTCACAAACCACATATGGATCCACCAGAGTTCATTGCATTTCTATTCTTTTCAGAAACCACATATGGAACCACCAGAGTTCATTGCATGTATGTTCTTTTCATTAACCACAGCTAGAGTCATTGCATGTGTGTACTTTTCACAAACCACATATGGATCCACCACTGTCATTGCATGTGTGTTCTTTTCATTAACCATAGCTAGAGTCACTAGATGTATGTTCTTTTCACAAACCACATATGGATCCACCAGTGTCATTGAAATGTATGTTCTTTTCACAAACCACATATGGATCCACCAGTTTCATTGCATGTGTGTTCTTTTCATTAACCACATATGGATCCCCTAGTCTCATTGCATGTGTGTTCTTTTCATTAACCAAAGCTAGAGTCATTGCATGTGTGTTCTTTTCACAAACCACATATGGATCGACCAGAGTTCATTGCATGTCTGTTCTTTTCACAAACCACATATGTATCCACCAGTGTTCATTGCATGTCTGTTCTTTTCACAAACCACATATGGATCCACCAGAGTTCATTGCATGTATGTTCTTTTCATTAACCACAGCTAGAGTCATTGCATGTGTGTTCTTTTCACAAACCACATATGGATCCACCACTATCATTGCATGTGTGTTCTTTTCATTAACCATAGCTAGAGTCACTTGATGTATGTTCTTTTCACAAACCACATATGGATCCACTAGTGTCATTGAAATGTGTGTTGTTTTCACAAACCACATATGGATCCACCAGTGTCATTGCATATGGATCCACCTTAGTTCATTGCATGTTTGTTCTTTTCACAAACCACCTATGGATCCACCAGTGTCATTGCATGTTTGTTCTTTTCATTAACCACAGCTAGAGTCATTGCATGTCTGTTCTTTTCTCAAAACACATATGGATCCACCATTGTCATTGAAATGTGTATTCTTTCATTAACCACATCTAGAGTCATTTCCTGTATGTTCTTTTCACAGACCACATATGGATCCAGCAGTGTCATTACATATGGATCCACCAGAGCTCATTGCATGTTTGTTCTTTTCACAAACCACCTATGGATCCACCAGTGTCGTCACATGTGTGTTCTTTTCATTAACCATAGCTAGAGTCATTGCATGTCTGTTCTTTTCACAAACCTAATATGGATCCACCATTGTCATTGAATATTCTTTCATTAACCACATCTAGATTCATTTCATGTATGTACTTTTCACAGACCACATATGGATCAATCAGTGTCATTGCATGTGTGTTCTTTTCAAAAACCACATATGGATCCACCAGTTTCATTGCATGTGTGTTCTTTTCATTAACCACAAATGGATTACCTAGTGTCATTGCATGTGTGTTCTTTTCATTAACCAAAGCTAGAGTCATTGCATGTGTGTTATTTTCACAAACTATATATGGATCCACCAGAGTTCATTGCATGTCTGTTCTTTTCACAAACCACATATGGATCAACCAGTCTCATTGCATGTGTGTTCTTTTCATTAACCATATATGGCTCCACCAGTGTCATTGCATGTGTGTTCTTTTAATTAACCATAGCTAGAGTCACTAGATGTATGTTCTTTTCACAAACCACATATGGATCCACCAGTGTCATTGAAATGTGTGTTCTTTTCACAGACCGCATATGGATCCACCAGTGTCATTTCATATGGATCCACCAGAGTTCATTGCATGTGTGTTCTTTTCACAAACCACCTATGGATCCACCAGTGTCATTGCATTTGTGTTCTTTTCATTAACCATAGCTAGAGTGACTGCATGTCTGTTCTTTTCAAAAACCACATATGGATCCACCATTGTCATTAAAATGTGTATTCTTTCATTAACCACATATAGAGTCATTTCATGCATGTTCTTTTCACAGACCACATATGGATCAACCAGTGTCATTGCATGTGTGTTCTTTTCAAAAACCACATATGGATCCACCAGTTTCATTGCATGTGTGTTCTTTTCATTAACCACAAATGGATCACCTAGTGTCATTGCATGTGTGTTCTTTTCATTAACCAAAGATAGTCATTGCATGTGTGTTCTTTTCACAAACCACATATGGATCCACCAGAGTTCATTGCATGTCTGTTCTTTTCACAAACCACATATCAATCCACTAGAGTTCATTGCATGTCTTTTCTTTTCATTAACCACAACTAGAGTCATTGCATGTGTGTTCTTTTCAAAAACCACATATGGATCCACCAGTGTCATTGCATGTGTGTTATTTTCATTAACTAAAGCTAGTCATTGCATGTGTGTTCTTTTCACAAACCACAGCTAGAGTCATTGCATGTCTGTTCTTTTCACAAACCACATATGGATCCACCATTGTCATTGAAATGTGTATTCTTTCATTAACCACATCCAGAGTCATTTCATGTGTGTTCTTTTCATAAACCACATATGGATCCACCAGTGTCATTGCATGTGTGTTCTTGTCACAAACCACATATGGATCCACCAGTTTCATTGCATGAGTGTTCTTTTCAGTAACCACATATGGATCCACCAGAGTTCATTGCATGTCTTTTCTTTTCACAAACCACATATGGATCCACCAGAGTTCATTACATGTGTGTTCTTTTCATTAACCATAGCTAGAGTCATTGCATGTGTGTTCTTTTCACAAACCACATATGGATCCACCAGTGTCATTGCATGTGTGTTCTTGTCATTAACGACAGCTAGAGTCATTGCATGTGTGTTCTTTTCATTAACCATATATGGATCCACCAGTGTCATTGCATGTATGTTCTTTTAATTAACCATAGATAGAGTCACTGGATGTATGTTATTTTCACAAACACATATGGATCCACCAGTGTCATTGAAATGTGTGTTCTTTTTACAGACCACAAATGGATCCAGCAGTGTCATTGCATATGGATCCACCAGAGTTCATTGTATGTGTGATCTTTTCACAAACCACCTATGGATCCACCAGTTTCATTGCATGTGTGTTCTTTTCATTAACCATAGCTAGAGTCATTGCATGTCTGTTCTCTTCATAAACCACATATGGATCCACCAGTTTCATTGCATGTGTGTTCTTTTCATTAACCACATCTAGAGTCATTTCCTGTATGTTCTTTTCACAGACCACATATGGATCAACCAGTGTCATTGCATGTGTGTTCTTTTCAAAAACCACATATGGATCCACCAGTTTAATTGCATGTGTGTTCTTTTCATTAACTACATATGGATTGCCTAGTGTCATTGCACATGTGTTCTTTTCATTAACCAAAGCTAGAGTCATTGCATGTGTGTTCTTTTCACAAACCATATATGGATCCACCAGTGTCATTGCATGTATGTTCTTTTCATTAACCACATATGGATACACCAGAGTTCATTGCATGTCTGTTCTTTTCACAAACCACATATGGATCCACTAGAGTTCATTGCATGTATGTTCTTTTCATTAACCACAACTAGAGTCATTGTATGTGTGTTCTTTTCACAAACCACATATGGATCCACCAGTGTCATTGGATGTGTGTTCTTTTTATTAACCAAAGCTAGATTCATTGCATCTATGTTCTTTTCACAAACCACAGCTAGAGTCATTGCATGTCTGTTCTTTTCACAAACCGCATATGGATCCACCATTGTCATTGAAATGTGTATTCTTTCATTAACCACATCTAGAGTCATTTCATGTGTGTTCTTTTCACAAACCACATATGGAACCACCAGTGTCATTGCATGTGTGTTCTTGTCACAAACCACCTATGGATCCACCAGTTTCATTGCATGTGTGTTCTTTTCATTAACCATATATGGATCCACCAGAGTTCATTGCACGTTTGTTCTTTTCACAAACCACATATGGATCCACCAGAGTTCATTACATGTGTCTTCTTTTCATTAACCACAGCTAGAGTCATTGCATGTGTGTTCGTTTCACAAACCACATATGGATCCACCAGTGTCATTGCATGCGTGTTCTTGTCATTAACGACAGCTAGAGTCAATGCATGTGTGTTCTTTTCATTAACCATATATGGATCCACCAGTGTCATTGCATGTATGTTCTTTTAATTAACCATAGATAGAGTCACTGGATGTATGTTATTTTCACAAACACATATGGATCCACCAGTGTCATTGAAATGTGTGTTCTTTTTACAGACCACAAATGGATCCAGCAGTGTCATTGCATATGGATCCACCAGAGTTCATTGTATGTGTGATCTTTTCACAAACCACCTATGGATCCACCAGTTTCATTGCATGTGTGTTCTTTTCATTAACCATAGCTAGAGTCATTGCATGTCTGTTCTCTTCATAAACCACATATGGATCCACCAGTTTCATTGCATGTGTGTTCTTTTCATTAACCATATATGGATCCCCTAGTGTCATTGCATGTGTGTTCTTTTCATTAACCAAACCAAGAGTCATTGCATGTGTGATCTTTTCACAAACCACATATGGATCCACCAGTGTTCATTGCATGTCTGTTCTTTTCACAAACCACATATGGATCCACCAGAGTTCATTGCATTTCTATTCTTTTCAACCACATATGGAACCACCAGAGTTCATTGCATGTATGTTCTTTTCATTAAACACAGCTAGATTCATTGCATGTGTGTACTTTTCACAAACCACATATGGATCCACCACTGTCATTGCATGTGTGTTCTTTTCATTAACCATAGCTAGAGTCACTAGATGTATGTTCTTTTCACAAACGACATATGGATCCACCAGTGCCATTGAAATGTATGTTCTTTTCACAAACCACATATGGATCCACCAGTTTCATTGCATGTGTGTTCTTTTCATTAACCACATATGGATCCCCTAGTCTCATTGCATGTGTGTTCTTTTCCTTAACCAAAGCTAGAGTCATTGCATGTGTGTTCTTTTCACAAACCACATATGGATCGACCAGAGTTTATTGCATGTCTGTTCTTTTCACAAACCACATATGGATCCACTAGAGTTCATTGCATGTCTGTTCTTTTCACAAACCACATATGGATCCACTAGAGTTCATTGCATGTATGTTCTTTTCATTAACCACAACTAGAGTTATTGTATGTGTGTTCTTTTCACAAACCACATATGGATCCACCAGTGTCATTGGATGTGTGTTCTTTTTATTAACCAAAGCTAGATTCATTGCATCTATGTTCTTTTCACAAACCACAACTAGAGTCATTGCATGTCTGTTGTTTTCACAAACCGCATATGGATCCACCATTGTCATTGAAATGTGTATTCTTTCATTAACCACATCTAGAGTCATTTCATGTGTGTTCTTTTCACAAACCACATATGGATCCACCAGTGTCATTGCATGTGTGTTCTTGTCACAAACCACCTATGGATCCACCAGTTTCATTGCATGTGTGTTCTTTTCATTAACCATATATGGATCCACCAGAGTTCATTGCACGTCTGTTCTTTTCACAAAACACATATGGATCCACCAGAGTTCATTACATGTGTCTTCTTTTCATTAACCACAGCTAGAGTCATTGCATGTGTGTTCGTTTCACAAACCACATATGGATCCACCAGTGTCATTGCATGTGTGTTCTTGTCATTAACGACAGCTAGAGTCATTGCATGTGTGTTCTTTTCATTAACCATATATGGATCCACCAGTGTCATTGCATGTATGTTCTTTTAATTAACCATACCTAGAATCACTGGATGTATGTTCTTTTCACAAACCACATATGGAGCCACCAGTGTTATTGAAATGTGTGTTCTTTTCACAGACCACAAATGGATCCACCAGTGTCATTGCATATGGATCCACCAGAGTTCATTGCATGTGTGTTCTTTTGGCAAACCATCTATGGATCCACCAGTGTCATTACATGTGTGTTCTTTTCATTAACCACAACTAGGGTCATTGCATGTGTGTTCTTTTCAAAAACCACATATGGATCCACCAGTTTCATTGCATGTGTGTTATTTTCATTAACCACATATGGATCGCCTAGTGTCATTGCATGTGTGTTCTTTTCATTAACCAAAGCTAGAGTCATTGCATGCGTGTTCTTTTCCCAAACCACATATGGATCCACAAGAGTTCATTGCATGTGTGTTCTTTTCACAAACCACATATGGATCCACCATTGTCATTGAATCTGTGTTCTTTTCACAAACCACATATGGATCCACCAGAGTTCATTCCATGTCTGTTCTTTTCATTAACCACAGCTAGAGTCATTGCTTGTGTATTCTTTTCATTAACCAAAGCTAGAGTCATTGGATGTGTGTTCTTTTCACAAACCACAGCTAGAGTCATTGCATGTCTGTTGTTTTCACAAACCACATATGGATCCACCATTGTCATTGAAATGTGTATTCTTTCATTAACCACATCTAGAGTCCTTTCATGTGTGTTCTTTTCACAAACCACATATGGATCCACCAGTGTCAGTGCATGTGTGTTCTTGTCTCAAACCACATATGGATCCACTAGTTTCATTGCATGTGTGTTCTTTTCATTAACCACATATGGATTCCCAAGTGTCATTGCATGTTTGTTCTTTTCACAAACCACATATGGATCCACCAGTATCATTGCATGTGTGTTCTTTTCGTTAACCACAGCTAGAGTCAGTGCATGTTTATTCTTTTCACAAACCACATATGGATCCACTAGAGTCATTTGCACGTGTGTTCTTTTCAATGACAGCCATTGGCCACAAACAATCGTGACGTAGAGCTAACCAGCAACTGCTCCGGGATTCTAGAAGTCCTGATCCCCGATTGTTAGGCGTCATTGGATCGGGGTGCGTGGACGATAAGGATGTCCTTCGTGAGGGCGATCCGTGAGAAGTCTGTTCTGCGAACTGATTGGCAGTGGCATCCACGACTGGGCCTACGTCCTTGCCCTTATCCCCTTAACCTCAGGGCCAAAGCTCAGATGATGTTCCTTCATCGCCATGGAGAGGGAGAGGCCCAAACTTAGCCAGATGTTCACCCACTACGACATACTCACGCCGCCATTCGCGAGGCTTCCGGCCAGCTTCGAGCTCAGCTACGCCGGGGTTCTTGTCGTGCCTCTCTTGCGCGACAACACGTTGGTGAGTGATGGCTCTGTGTATGGCGCCCAGAAAAATGCTTGATGGCGGTGTTGATGTAGAGCTTGTTGGGAACCCCAAGATGAAGGTATGATGAGCACAGCAGCAAGTTTCCCTCAGTTATGAAACCAAGGTTTAATCGAACCAATAGGAGCAAGGAAACACCCCAAAGGTGTTACTAGCTGAGCTTTGGTAGGGCGCACTACCGGTGCTAGTAGCAACGTAGAGACCTGCACAACACAACCACAGAACTTTGTCCCCAACTTGCGATGAGGTTGTCAATTTCACCGTGTTTTGCTGAAAACAAAGGATTAAACATATCGAATGGAAAGAAGTAAAAGTTTGCAGAAAGTAAACACAAAGCAGAAACATTTTATAGATTGTATGTAAAAGACAAGGACCGGGATCCATAGTTCACTAGAGGTGGCTCTCCTTAGATAGAAAACATGTTGGGTGAACAAATTACAGCGGGGCAATTGACAAACACCGAGAAAGCAATACATGCATATAGTAATCATCTTGACTCCTTTGAGACTTGATCGGGCATTACAATATAATACATAGATCGCCAGCCAACTGCATCTATGACTAATAATCCACCTGCAGGTTATCATCTGAACCCCCTCCAGTATTAAGTTGCAAGCAACAGATTATTGCTTTACGAACTGTGTGTAAAGTAAACAATACGATTGTTCTATGAACAAAGGATTGTTGTGTTCTCCCTAGTAGCAACAGCACATCTACTACCTTAGAGATTTCTGTCACTTCCCCAGATTACCAGAGGCATGAACCCACTATCGAGCATAAATACTAACTCTTGGAGTTGCTAGCATCTACTTGGCCAAGATAGCAACTAACAACGGAAAGCATGCAAGATCACAAATAACAAAGACATGATAGAATCAATAATCAATCTGAAATAGCATCTCAATTTCCATCGGATCCCCGCAAACACAACATGTATGGATACAAATAGATGATCTTGATCATGAACGGAGCTCACAAGATCTAAACATCAAAGCACAAAGGAGGAGAACCAGCCATCTAGCTACTACATGGATCCGTAGTCCAAGGATGAACTACTCACGCATCACACCGGAGGCTTGCATGGTGATGAAGAAGGCCTCCAGGGTGAATTCCCCTCTCCGGCAGGGTGCCGGGAAGAGCTTCAGATCCCTCCCGATCTAGGGATGGAGATGACGGCGGCTACAGACTCTTTCATGGATTTTTGATCGGGTACCTAGGGTTTACGTCCCGAGGGCATCTTATAGTCGGAAGGAGAGGCCGAGGGGGTGCCGGGAGCGGCCACACCACCCCCTGGCGCGGGCCAGGCCTGGCCGCGCGACCAGGTGGTGTGGTGGCTCCCTGGCCCTTCTCCGTCTCGTATTCTGGCACTTGATCCCTTCCGGAAAAATAGGCACTTTGGCTTTTGTCCCGTCCAATTTCGAGAATATTCATTTTCTGACTTTCCTGGAACCAAAAACAGCAGAAAACAGGCAGCTGGCACTGTGGTTCTTGTTAATAGGTTAGTCCAAGAAATCATATGAAAAGTACTCCAAAGTTGGAACAAACACAAGAAAGTGGATAAAACCAAGCATGGAACATCAAAAATTATAGATACATTTGCAATGTATCAGTGAGGTAGATCGAGGAGCACTGGCACCAGCTGCCGGAGCGGAAGAGGGCAATGGCACGGTACTTGCGCACGAGCGCGTACTAGCGAAAGCTGTCCAAGTAGGAGCGGGTTGCATTGATTGAGCTATGCGAAACCCACCGGCGGGAGATCCACCCGGATCTGCGCAACCCCGAAGGGAGACAGTGCTTCTGGGCGGTGCCTGGGCATACGACCGCGAAGAATCCATGAGGAGGAACATCGCCGGGAACGTCGGCATCGATTCCGACGTGGAGGAGGCTGACAGAGACGCGGACAACATCGTCGATGATGGAGACTGTGGGAGAGTCATAGTCGATTAGGTCCACTTAAGCATAAATCAAATCTATGTATGGTATCTTAATGCCCTCTTTGGATCTGGGTCACTTGAGTCATAGTCGATTATCGTCATAATCTATATATGTTGGCCATGTTTTAGGTCTCTTTGTCTTTGAAACTAGTCGAAACTCGTCTGATCCTGAAAATAAAGTTCGTGTGTTCCTGACATATCGGATGGGACAATACGCTGACTCTGCTCCCAGCACTTGATGGCACAACCATAATTTGGAGTGCGCCAGAGGAGAAGGGGTCGAGCGTGTTGTAATAGTGTACTACTCCTGTCCAGATATAACTGACTTAGCTTTTTTTAGATATTTAAATGTATCTATACCCAAAACATGTCTAGATACATACGAATCTACACAAATTCAAGTCACTTAGTTCTAGACAGAGGGAGTAATAATATTTTTTGAGGAATAGTTTCGGATGGCATATATTGGCCATGTTTTAGGTTTATCTGTCTTTCAAATTAATCAAAAGTCGTCAAATTCTGAACAAACAAAGTCATTGCGTTCACATTTGATGAGACAATACGCTGACTCTTCTACTTGATGGCACAACCATAATTCTGGAGTGCGCCAGAGGAGATGGGAATCCAAGGGAGATGGAAACTAGTAGCTGCGTCCATACGCAGGTAAAAAATTAATGTAATAATATTTACAAAATTGTAATATGGTCCACTTGACCACATCACAGACACATTGCATGCGCTAGATATAATAAAGACAACACGACTAGTTTAGTTTCAATGATATAACTCAACATACGATGTTACTGTGCCCGCATCTCTCTGCTCCTCTTATTAGTATGCTAGCCCACGCTGCATTAAGCAATAGTTGATGAGGATGAAAAAATGATAAAATGGCAAATAAAACAATTTTTAAGCTTACCTTTCATTTGGAGAATCGTACAAAGATGAAATTGGCAGAGATTTATTATTTCTCCTACAGTTAGCCGAAAGATCCTCAAGAACATCCTCAATCACCCCTGCAACTTCTTCATATTCTAATACACCTCCATTATTTTCCCTTTCCTCCCTGTTCCGCTTAACCTTTTGTTTCTTTTCACACCCTTTTCTCGCTGGCACCTCCACTTCTTCATAAATTGGCTGACCTACGTTTTCCTCCGAGTGCTCATCACAGCTTTCCTCCACCTGCTGCACTTCCTCAAGTTCTTCGTCTTCGCGCTGCTCTTCCTCCAGTTCTGGCTGAGAAGCCTCATTTTCTACCACCGGGGTGTGAACAGGGACAAGATCATGTGTAACTGGGTTTTTGCACAACCTCTTGATATGGCTGAATCCTCCACAATATTTGCATTTCCTTTTCCTAGCTCCCAGCCTTGAACCTTTATCGGTGGAGGGTTCGATCCTTAGCTTTCTAGGCCTCCCAGGTGGCCTCCTAAGAACATGTGGTTGAAGTTTGAACCCTAGATCGACAATCTCCCAATCATTTTCAGCCATAGGTTGTACGTTTTATGCATAAGTTGCAGCAAACTTGTCCACGGAGAAATAGTTGTCGACATAGTTCTCTATTTCAGCTCTGCTACCTCTAAGCTTTAAGATGAAGTACATTGCATGGTGACATGGCAGACCAGTAATATGCCACTGACTGCATGAACAAGTCTTGTTTCCAATGTCTATAGTGTACCTCTGTTCACTTCCATGCTTGTATTCTGCATAAACCTCAGCCAATGTTCTGGAACTTCTGACCATCCTCATATTTATCATTATCATTGCCCTAGTTCTTGCATTCAGTAACATAACCACCTTTGGAACTATTTTATGGCCTTAATCTATCTTCACCATTATGCACTGTCTAATTGCATCCAACAAAATAACAATTCCAAGTGTCTTCATGCCCGAAATCTTATAATTGAAACTCTTTGCCAAATTATTGCAAACCAAATCCACCATGCTTAACTCACCAAACTTCCTTATGGCCCATAGCTTGTTGTGATGTTCTTCAAGGTATTTTTTCACCTTTGGCACTACATACATGTTCTGCAAGTAAGTAGCATGCGTGCTTGGGGTCTATGTGTATGCTGATCGCCACAAGTCCTCTTTAAAGATCTTTCCTTTGAACTTCTTTATGAAGTTAGTACGAGCTGCCGCATGCATTACCTATGCTCAACCCTAGGAAACACAGCATCAACAGCATTCTCAAGACCCTTGCATGCACCAATGTGTATCACCAATCCTTCAGGGAGACCAATTATTGCTCGTAGTCTCTGCATGAACCATGTCCAGCTTTCATTTGATTCACCCTCAAGAACAGCATAAGATACGTGTAGAAGGCAATTATGCGCGTCCAAATCAGAAGCAGAAGCAGCATGTCCCCTAAACTTCTCTGTTAAATAAGTTGCGCATATTACCAAGTATGGCCTGCAGCCCTCTAGGAACCCCTTCCAGCATGCCTTTAGGCAGACAAAACATCTCCTGAAGCATTTCTTATCTGCCTTCTTATACCTGACCCCCCTCGAGACCTTTTCTCTTCCTTTCACAACCTCCCAATCGATTTCAACAACACTACCAGGTGATATTTTCTCTACCTGAGCTTTGAAACTATACAACATGTGAAAACTGTCATTCCACTTGCCTTGAATGAAGTCTAGAGCCATCTCCTTCCCATCAAAGACTATGTGGTAAGGAATCAGAACATTAAACTTTTTGCTAATCTTTGCTCTGAGTTCAACAGGTCCAATGTTATGATCCTGCCTCACCTAGTCAAGTACAGTAGTACCAATCCACTTCGTAGTCCCGGTCTAATTTTATCACTTAAAGAAGTATTAGGGCAGTTGTATTTCTTCGTGTTTACTTTGATCTGCATTCGATAAGAATCCAAATAATTCAGATCTAATTATCAGCAGAATAAATATGAGAAAGACTGAAACTAAATGTAGCTATTGCAACCTGAAATGGGTGCCACCCCGCATTGGAGATGCATGTAATCTCCATTTAAACACATTAATTTCCCTACAATGCACTCTAAATCTCTTTTGGTCGCTCTTTTCAATGATAAATTCAAACCCAACTCTGATTGCATAGGTTGCAACTACATATCTACAGTCCTCCACATTCTCAAAGACAGTCCCCTCATCAATTGTAGGACTGTACCTGTCAAAGTGTATCACTGGCCTGTCCTCGGCTTCGTCGTTGTATCTACATCCCATTTCCACATCTTCACATTCCTCTTCCTCATTAGTCCTGTAGTTAGGCTCAAAGTTTGAATCAACCAAATATTCCCTACTCTCCATCCTATCAGGGCTAGCAGCCACATCTGGATATGCTTTCTCATCATCATCCGCACTGCCACACATTTCGGTGTCTTCATGCTCGCTTGACAAAGCATAATGCTCAAGGACAAGCTATAAGACGTCCTGTGGTTACCAACACATATCCATGCCATCACCATGGGACTAGAAATGCTAATTGGGGTATGCAGAAAAGGAATCACAATTCTTACCCTTGAATGTGGACGCACGACACCTTCTCCGGGCTCCATACCTCCAAAGCTCTACACCCCGCTTCCTCTTCCCCTGTTTCATTCTCCTCTGTGCTCTCCAGACTTGAAGGAGATTTCATGATCTCCAGCCACGCAGGACCCATTTCCGTGTTCTCAAGCCTCGCAGGATCCATCTCCAAGCGGGATCTAGATCACCAGCATTGTTGGGCGCCTAACCCAACGGCCGACTCTCGGTTTTCATTTCCAGACGCGTCTGGGAGGTGGACGCGGCAAGGAGACAGGTCAGGGAGGGGAGGGGAGGGGAGGGGACATGGGTATACCCTGCAGGTACTCGAACTTGGTATATACGGTCCAAATACGTATAGGCCCATGGTGTCTCCAAGGCCTAGATAGAAGGACTCGAGTAACCTGCGGACTCTCGATTGCTTGAAGATCAAGAGAAAGCTGAAGATAGAAAGTTTGAAAGGGGAAAACCCTAACTTGTAACCGACTCGACCTGCTACCTGAGACCTATCCTATCTATATAAGGGCTAGGAGGGGGCGACGAGGAGGACACACACAACCCTAGTTTCCACAACCCTCGCCAGATTGCATCTACGCACCATTGTAACTTTCGACTCCCTCGATAATTCCACGAGCAGACAAACAGGAGTAGGGACCTCTACGAGGCCTGAACCTGGGTAAATCTTTGTCCCCTGTGTGCTTGTTTGCTAGCCGATAGATGTCTCCAGCGCTCCCTCCTTCTCCAAAACACAAGTCCATAACAATGGGCATTGATGAGTTAAACCCTCATCAGGAGGGAAGGGACGTGAGGGGATGGCAGGGAGGGGAGGGCAGGAGGACGACGTCCCAAGGGGAGGACGAGAGCGGTACATGACTAAATGGAGTGGCGGCGGCAGGAGCAGAGGAGCAGAGCGGAGCGGAGCTGGTTGCGACAAAACATGGAAAATTGCACAATAATGTGTTGGTGGGCGGCACTAGCCCTCGACGCGTCGTCGAAGGTGGAGGAGGGGGACCCGCCAGTCAGAAAACATGCCACGTCGTCATCCCCTATTTCTGATGCCCTTTAAAAAAGAAAACACGCCACATCGTCATCCTCTGTTTCTGATGGTGTTGCTACAATTCGATGGTACATAGTGGCATAGAAATAATATCATATAAACATAAGGGCATAGTCGTCAACATTTCTAAAATGAAACCCGGTCTCCTACATGTCCTGGTACATTACCCGACGAGGTGGATAGCCACGACCGATCTTTTTAATACGTTCGCACTCTTATGCTGAGAAGGGAAATAAAGATTGAGCGGTTAATGCAATGAGTGTCGAATTATTACCCTCTAAGGAAATGTGAGATGATTATTTTCACGCGTGCCCGTAGTCCAAACCTACTGTCAGTCTGTCACTCCCCTTCTCCGACAAACCATAGTTCACCTTGCGCAGCTCCTCCATGCTGCACCACCTAGGGTAACATGGCCCTGCCTAAGCAGCCGCCGAAACTGGGGTATTTAGCCCCTCTAAGGCAGGCCATGAAACTCTACTTCAAGGCCGGTCTCCCATTGCCTGCCAGGCGGATGATTTTGCCGAATGTGCCAAATCGCCCGCCGTGGCGCTGACATCGTCGGTGCCGGATGCGGCAAGCAAGGCCAAGAGACCGATGTGGAGAAATCACGCGGCGGCATTATGGCATGCTCTAGGCTGTGGGAACAAGGTACATATCAAATCATTCATGAGAGCATGCCGCGGAGGGTACACACCCTCGAACAGGGCAGTGCCAAGGTCTAGGAACTCTCGCATCCACGCTTCGGCACGGGCTATCTTACCGAAGTGGGGGAGGCAGGGAACACGCCGTCTGCGGCAAAAACGCTCCATCCAATGCACCGTCGGAGGCCGTACCGCGGCGGGGACCAAGCGTCTACACTTAGCATGTTGGATTGTTCGACAGTTGGAGCCGGCGGCGGGCATCAGCTCAGCGCCGAAATTCAGGTTCCAATTCACATGGACCTATGATCCCAAAAAGAAGATGTCGAATTTCAGTTTCAAAGAAATCATTGCGACGGCGCGGATGTTCCTACTGAACCGGGATTGGCGCATGCAAAGTGGTCGTGCATGAACGATGCATATTTCTTGTAGTTTGAATCTCTTGTTAGCACATTAACTTGTCTTAGGGACCAATCACTATGGTGTGTGGTAGTTCATTTACTTGACTGCTCCGTGATTTAGGGCTTCACCTAGAAGAAATAATAGACGTTATCCATATAAGTTAGATGTGCTGGTTAGGTGCTAGACACATGTCCTTAATTAATCCTATTGTTGCTCTAGATTATAGTGCCTTGGGATTTTAATCATCAAGTTCTTTATGCTTTATTGCGTTTAGTACTGATGCATCTAGATATAATATGTGTTTCACTAATTGTGACAACCAAATGAATGAAACAACAATTTTCCTAAACATTTTCTCCCTTGAGAAAACTTTCCATCACTCCACTTCACTAGATCTATTTTACTTGAACTAGTTTATTCATAGTAATTACTTCCAACAATTTACCACATTCTAGTTAATAGTAAAAACAACCACACATACACACTCTAGATCCTAGCTTTGCATAAAAGGCCATATAAGTGGGTTATAGGGCTTTAGAGAATAGATAGTTTGCCTTCAGCTCCTCGTGGGTTCGATATTCAAATACTTATCGAATTGTACTATGATGATCCCCTACACTTGGGGGTTATCATGATACTTTTCTGGCATTGTTGTCGGGGAGAGTAGCACTAGTCTTATATTCTTGTTTGCATTGCTAGTTTAGTTTTAGCTTTTTTATATAAAACTAAAACCCACAAAAAATTAGAAAATGGAAAATACCAAAAATACTTCTTTTGTGGGCATAAGCATGGACATAAATGATGCTTTGTCTAGATACTTTCATAGTTCTGAGATTGCTAAGAAACATAGAGAATCACAAGAAGGGAACATACTAGAGCATTGGTTGAAAAAATTAGATTCTACTTCTACTGAGTTACTTGAATATCATAGTGATGTAACTTGTTGCTCTAAACAAGATGATAGACACTTTAAATTTCATTGTATGTTCCACGAATATCATGTCATTGCCTCCTACAATAGAGGTGATTATGCTCAGTTAGGGATGGAACAAGTAGAGCAATTTGTTACTTTTATGGCAGCTTATGAATTAAAAACCTTCATTGATGAAAATTTCAAAACTAGTGTTGTAGCTTGTCAAGTTGATATGGGAATTACTCTTCTCCTTAATTACTATATAGCCAACTTAAAGGAAAATATTTATGTTGTTGACTACAATAATAGGGATATTGTTGCACAAGGGAGCACTAATATTTTGCAGGAAGATGATGATAAAAGCATAAGCTTGGGTATACCCATGCAACCCCAAGAAGAGGATAAATAAGAACAAGTGGAGGAAGAATGGAGTATCTACCCATCTCCTACTCCCAATAATGGCAATGAACAAATTCGCATGGAAACACCTTCTTATAATATTGCAAATGAGATATTTATTCTGTAAGCCCATACTTGATGAATCTCTTGATGTGAATGCTTTATTTGGAGAATCATATGATAGTTTGGTAGATAATATATTTGTAAAGGATAAAAATGATTCCATGAGTACTTGTCCTTCCATTAAAAAGATGAGTAATGTTGCTTTGACTTATTAAATGATAGTGCCATTGATGATGATTCGTTATTACCTGATAGTTCTATATGTGGAACAATTATGTATAATATATGGGAGGATAATAATGATATAAATGAGATAGATGACACCTTATGCTCATTAGATTATAAGTCTTTATATGGTGACTTACCTTTGATGCTTACAACTATTATGAAAGAGGAGGAGATAAGAGCCATCCTTATATTTACATATTATTTAAAATGCAAGCTATTGATCATTATATGCATTGGATACCACAAAGTTTCTTCTACTTATTCATATATAAAATGCCAATGAATAGGAAGAAAGTTAGACTTAAATGTTAATGTCTATGTGCTTTGTGGTGTGCTCCATATGCTTTCAAATACCATTCTATTTGAGCACTCCTTGATATCCATGTAGCATATAAAATAATTTTAGCTACTGTTATTTAACAATTAGTGTAATATTTTAACTAAATATAAAATTTGGGAGAGCAAATGAGAAGGATTGGCAATGGAGAAGTTGGTGTCGACCTTGAGCATGTGTTGTTCATGTCAATGGAACCATTGCAAAGTCTAGATCATTAAAACTTACCCCACATAAAAAAAGAGTGCCTCTTTTGTAATATGTTAGTTTCTTGAAAAAATGGTTTACTAAAGTTTGCATCATGGTAGAAACTATTATATCGTTTGTTTGGAGAACTAACAATTTTGTAGGTATTGAAGTAACATGAAGATGAAAATATTATTTTGTTTGAGATGAGTGACATGATATGATGAGAAATAAGTGGAGGACAAGAACTAGCAAGACCACAAGCTTGGGTATGCCCACGCATCCCCGTCTTCTTTCAAGTAATATTATTCCAAACTCATGTTTTAGTTTTACCTTCATGTTTTGGTTTCTATGTTTGTGGAAATCATGTTTGAATTACCTTTTTATTTTGTTTGGATTTTATTTTTGAACTCTTGCTTTTGCAACAGAGTTTTATTTTAGTTTTATTTCTTAAGTTTTTAATAAAGTACCAAGTTTTACCCATTTTGGATGTTAAAAGTTGAAACATATATTTGGAGTTGAAAAATTCTACATGTTGTTGTTTACCGAACGATTTTTATGATTTTTTCTGTAACTCCGATTGAGCTAAATTTTCTACTGAAGTTACAACTTTTTATTCTCTATACTCACAAAAATTGGCTAAAATTCCTGATATTACTAAGTGGCGGAAATTAATACGTTCTGCGGCTGCTGTTTTCTGGATAGAATCTGTCTTTTGTTGCAAGAGTGGCCTTATTTAGTTTTGATTTGATTCTCTTTGTGTCCTTTGATATTTTATGGATATTGGCCACTTAAGTAACTCTCTGGACATTTAAAACCAAATTTTATTTGGAGATTTTATCACATCTAGCACTATATCTTTGTACCACTAATGTCACCCCATAGAAAAGAAATGGGAGAAAGTTTTGTGTTGAACTTTTTTGATAGGGAATGGAGGAACACCACACTAAGAGTTATCCAAGAATGGTGAAGACCATAAGCTTGGGGATGATCAAGGCCACCCCACTGGACCTATCAAACTCTCGGTTTGCAAACCTCTAAACTTTGTTTTTGAGCAACATAGAATGATCGTAGAAACTTGGAGCGTCTTTGTCTAGTTTTCATGTTGCCTTGAGAATAAATGAAACCACCATCATTATAAATGTTTATGATCAGCTACTGAAAAGAAACTTTAACTTAATGAGATTAAAACTGAATAAGAATGCCATGGAATAAAAGAAAAGGGGAGATAAAAATAAAAGCTAAAATTCATGTTGTGTCTAGTTCTTAAGCTCAAGTTTTTATATGAAACATTATCTGTTTTATGCCTATTAATTTGTATCCTTTGGTTGTGCATATTTATGTTCAACATTAATAAGCAAGGTGAGAAAATAAATTTTTACATTATAAACTAGATGGCACACTCTTGAGATCTTTTTTTGCTAAGACTTTTCTACACAAGCTAAGACTTGTTCCAAACCCCATAAACTAGACCAGGCATATCCACCTATTTGTGCCAGAAGCTACTTTCAAGTATAGTATGTATGTTAATCCTCCAAACATTCTTAAAAACACCTTTTTCATGTATTTTAAAGCTCATAAGAAAGTAAGGTTTAGCATGATACCACTATGGAAATTTTTGTGCTTCACATCTTATTAGTGGTTGTTAGCTAAACCGTGACTGGCATGGCACAAAGCTTGCAATGTTAAATGTTGAATATTAATCATGTTTAAGTTTTACCTATGGATTGCAACAATGTGAAATTAAGTGTGCACAATGGAGTAGGCATGTTGGTAGAAAATGCTCTTGAACCGCTAGCCAAAGCCATGCATGACATGGTGGAAACTTACAGCATGATGATCCTTGTTGATATGATTCATATGTCTATTTTTCTTATTCTTCTGGAGTAGAGATAATGCCCCCCTCCCATCTTAAACACAACCAAGAATTTATATTATCTTTTATGATGAATGAATGAATAAATAAGAAAATAAATAAATGCCAAAAAGGGGGCATATAGCTACATAGGGGCAAGAGGTACTTCAGTGATGTGGTTTCATAGACCAACATGAGTATACAATGACAGGCCTAAGTTGAGTAGCATGAGAAGTGCAAGATCATAGGCTAGGTGCATGAAACAATCAACTTATAAGATGTTTAGCACATAAACCAAGCTTTAAAACAAAGTGAAATAAAAAAGACTAGTATGTGAAGAGATTTCCTTTTCTTTTAACAAGTACATACATACTCCCTACGTTCAGAAATATAAAATGTTTTAGCTTTGTGAATCGAATGTATCTAGATGTATTTTAGTGTATAGGTTCGTAGTGGTTCGGAGTGAACCTATTGAAATGGATCGTATGGGCACCTAGAGGGGGTGAATAGGTGCTAATTCAAAATTTTATGCTTTTTCAATTTTAGGCTTGACACAAAAGGTAAATTCTCTAGATATGCAATTACTAAGAATTTCCCTATATGCAAACCTAACTACTAGCGACTAAAGGCGAGTAAGAGTGAGGAACGAGGAAACTGTAGTGGATCACACGGGGACACGGGATTTGTTCTACTGCAGTTCCTTCCTTGTTAAGGGAAGTACATCTGTGTTGGAGGGGTGGGCGGTACTAAGACCACCATGCCACAATAGGCTTTACCCTGTTCTCCGATGGATCTCGCCACCAAAGGCTTGATCCACCTTTCCACTATTGGTACCGTTCGAGGCAGAAACCGATGCCTTTACACAACTAGCGGGGCACAACTCCACAACCGAATTAGAGGATCCCGTAATGACAACAACTGCCACAAGAACAAATGTTATCAATACCGAAACACTAGATCTAGATATTAACAAGAATACTAGATCGAGAAATCTCCAAGTGAATGGAGTGGAAGTGAAGCGATTGATTTGTGATGTTGATGAATGAAGTCTCCTCCTTCAATTCCTCTAAAGATTGGAGCCTTCGGGTGGTTGAATTGGGAGATATTGAATGAGAGCTTTTGCAACAGACTAGTTCTTTTTCAAATGAATCAAGGGATCTGATAGGAGGGGTGATTGGGGCTTTTATACCCCTGTCCAAACAGAGCCGTTGGAGAAGTCTGGGGCCGAATTATCCGGCCCAAGTGAGGGCCGGATTATCTGGCCTAGGGAAAGCTTAGCCCTAGCCTCGGATTATCCGGGGGATAATCCACCCCTAGACAGAAGGTCACGCTGAGCCTCCCTTGGAAACTTCTCCCAGGGGGCAGATTATCCGGCCCAAGAGAAAAGCCGGATTATCTGGCCGGGGAAACTCCGCCCCTAGCCACGGATTATCTAGGGGATATTCCGCCCCCAGACAGAAGGTCGCGCTTAGCCTTCCTTGGTAACTTCTCCCGGGGGGGCGGATTATCCGGCCTAAGAGAAGGCCGGATTATCCGACCGGGGGAAAACTCCGCCCTAGTCACGGATTATCCAGGGGATATTCCGCCCCCAGACAGAGAAACACACCGCGTACAACTTTGGCCAAAAGGGTCAGGCTGGATTATTCGGCCCTTGATGGGGGTGGAATATCCGGCCCCCCAACAACAGGTTTTCTCACCTGCAGCACTTAGCACACATGAGGTACTCCATGGTATTGTTATCTAACACACAAAACCCTAGAGATCATGAAATATTCTTTCAATCTACCCCTTTTTGGTGTTAGATGACAATACTAGGATTTGCAAGATAGATCTACTAACAACATCATTTAGCGAATGAAAAAGACTCCCCCTTGATGTGTGCATAATAGAAATTTGCATTTGAATACAAATGCACACAAGTAGGTATAAGTCTATTTCATTGGACCAGAAGCAACACATAAATGATGAGCTAGCTCAAAGAAATATCATACCACCGTGAGAGAGGCGTCCTCAATATAGTATAAGAATAGCCAATGTGATACCATTATAAACGCCTTCCACGAGAGATAGATTACCAAAATAGCCAATATGATAGATGGATCCATAATCACGAGGGAATAATCCACAAGATAATTCCAGGGCCACGCATTAACATAGTCTCATACAAAGCAAATCACAAATAAGAGTTCAACGCTAAATGGGCACAAGCGAGAAAAAGACCGAAACAATAAAGTGCAAATGTTTGCGCCCGACCCATGCAAATCCACGGAGACCTAATAGAACTACTTCTCCCCCTTTAGCGTCGAAATGCCAAAAAGAAAGAAGAGCAATGCTAGCGCCCCAAAGGATCACTCGTAGTCCTCATCGTATTCGTCGTCCCCGTCCTCATCATCATACTCCTCGGTGTCGTCCCCTTCCTCATCAGCTGATGCAATGGGCTCCCTCATTGGGGTAGGAAACAGGTGACGCTCAAGCTCTCCATAGTTGAGTCCAGACGAAGAATTCCACTAAGCATATGTAGTGGGAGCGGTGGGAGCAGGAGGAGTGCCTGAATCCCTAGACACATGGTGGAGAGTGAGCTGCTAAGTATGGGCCATCTCGTGGCGCTGCTTATACGCTGCATACTGCCCCTTGTGAGTGTCCACCCCTATACACAAAATGTTTCACTGGAACCAATTCAGCTGCTTTATGTCACGAGCAATAGGAGGCACTAGGGGCCTACGGGCACTGGCACGAGCATCCCTCATAAAGCCCTCGGGAGCAAAAGATGGATGAGAGATCTTACTTGCCTTATTGTATATCTTCTTCGCCTTATGCACAACATCAATGTGAAACTCTCCAGTGGGAAGCAAGTGCTTGATCAGCATCATAATATAAGGAGCATACGGACTGGAGAGCCTATTGAACATGGCATCAGTCAACTCATGATAGATGAAATCCATCACATCCAGCTTGTAGCCCATAGACTCATCCTCACAAGAGGCCACCTCATGGGAAAAAGCAAGCAGCTGAACCAAGTGACCGCGAATACTTTCGTTATTTCCCCCACTTGGCGTGATAGAGTCACGGAAAATGCCCACCAAGCTATCATAAAGAGGGGAGAGACCAGCAAAAGAGCCCACAATACCATTGTCAATCGTGCAAGGAGAAAGAACAACATCTTTGTTGGGCTTGAGTTCAGTGATGATACGATAGCCACTAGCACGGTCCCTGTTACGGAATGGATATCCAAGCACCTCAGCAAAGGTCTGAAAATCAGATTGCATTGGAATGTCACGGGTCATCCACTTCATGGTGCGGTACTCATCGCCACAAATGACCAAAGTTGAGAAGAATTGCTTCACCACCTCGGAGTCATAGGAACACTGAAGGGCCATAAGATGGTGCAGCCCCATCCGCTCAGTCACCTCCATAGCATCAGCAAGTTGAGGCTTCACCATAGCCTCAGCAATGATCATGGGATGCATAGGGCGAATCTTTAGCAAAGCATAGACATCTTCATAAATAGACTTTTGGTCAGCACGCCAAAAGCGGGAGTCACCAAGCTCAATATCTTGATCAGATTCCGCAAACAGATCACGATGGCGAATGGAAGAGTAAGTGATGGCATCCATTTTCCTATAGTCGATCTTTGGGCCTTTCCCTTTCTCTTGGACACACCCTTCCTGCTCTTGTCTTTCTTTGCCTGCTCAGCCATACGATCAGCCTCTTTGTTCCTCCTTCTCAGTTCAACCTCGTCCACGAGACCACCTTCACCGTCGTCCTTGAAGTAGAGGCCACGGGGACGACGCTTGTAGGTTTTGGGAGCACTAGAACCACCTGTGAAACGAATAAGATGGATAGCATGGGGATAAGCACACACACAAGTCCAGGAGAGAACATAGAAAATGTAGACAAACAATCCATAGCCCAACCATACATCATGCAAAAATCTACAAAAATCTGAATCAGAGATGAATCTGTCAGGCCGGATAATCTGGTCTGGCCAGGGGCTGATAATTCGGCCCTGGCAAAATTTCTCAGATTCTTCTTAGATAAGCTTGGGGATGACGAAGGCCACCCCACTGGACCTATCAACTCTCGGTTTGCAAACCTCTAAACTTTGTTTTTTGAGCAACATAGAATGATCGTAGAAACTTGGAGCGTCTTTGTCTAGTTTTATGTCTAGTTTTCATGTTGCTTTGAGAATAAATGAAACAACCATTATTATAAATGTTTACGATCAGCTACTGAAAAGAAACTTTAACTTAATGAGATTAAAACTGAATAAGAATGCCATGGAATAAAAGAAAAGGGGAGATAAAAATAAAAGCTAAAATTCATTTTGTGTCTAGTTCTTAAGCTCAAGTTTTTATATGAAACATGATCTGTTTTATGCCTATTAATTTGTATCCTTTGGTTGTGCATATTTATGTTCAATATTAAGAAGCAAGGTGAGAAAATAAATTTTTACATTATAAACTAGATGGCACACTCTTTAGATCTCTTTTTGCTAAGCCTTTTCTACACAAGCTAAGACTTGTTCCAAACCCCATAAACTAGACTAGGCATATCCACCTATTTGTGCCAGAAGCTACTTTCAAGTATAGTATATATGTTAATCATCCAAACATTCTTAAAAACACCTTTTTCATGTATTTTAAAGCTCATAAGAAAGTAAGGTTTGGGGTGATACCACTATGGAAATTTTTGTGCTTCACATCTTATTAGTGGTTGTTAGCTAAACCGTGACTGGCATGGCACAAAGCTTTCAATGTTAAATGTTGAATATTAATCATGTTTAAGTTTTACCTATGGATTGCAACGATGTGAAATGAAGTGTGCACAATGTAGTAGGCATGTTGGTAGAAAATGCTCCTGAACCGCTAGCCAAAGCCACGCATGACATGGTGGAAACTTACAGCATGATGATCCTTGTTGATATGATTCATATGTCTATTTTTCTTATTCTTCTGGAGTAGAGATAATGCCCCCCTCCCACCTTAAACACAACCAAGAATTTATATTATCTTTTATGTTGAATGAATGAATAAATAAGCAAATAAATAAATGCCAAAAAGGGGGCATATAGCTACACAGGGGCAAGAGGTACTTCAGTGATGTGGTTTCATATACCAACATGAGTATACAATGACAGGCCTAAGTTGAGTAGCATGAGAAGTGCAAGGTCATAGGCTAGGTGCATGAAAAAATCAACTTATAAGATGTTTAGCACATAAACCAAGCTTTAAAACAAAGTGAAATAAAAAAGACTAGTATGTGAAGAGATTTCCTTTTCTTTTAACAAGTACATACATACTCCCTACGTTCAGAAATATAACATGTTTTAGCTTTGTGAATCGAATGTATCTAGATGTATTTTAGTGTATAGGTTCGTAGTGGTTCGGAGTGAACCTATTGAAATGGATCGTATGGGCACCTAGAGGGGGTAAATAGGTGCTAATTCAAAATTTTATGCTTTTTCAATTTTAGGCTTGACACAAAAGGTAAATTCTCTAGATATGCAATTACTAAGAATTTCCCTATATGCAAACCTAACTACTAGCGACTAAAGGCGAGTAAGAGTGAGGAACGAGGAAACTGTAGTGAAGCACGCGGAGACACGGGATTTGTTCTACCGCAGTTCCTTCCTTGTTAAGGGAAGTACATCTGTGTTGGAGGGGTGGGCGGTACTAAGACCACCACGCCACAATAGGCCATACCCTGTTCTCCGATGGATCTCCCCACCAAAGGCTTGATCCACCTTTCCACTATTGGTACCCTTTGAGGAAGGAACCGATGCCTTTACACAACTAGCGGGGCACAACTCCACAACCGAATTAGAGGATCCCGTAATGACAACAACCGCCACAAGAACAAATGTTATCAATACCGAAACACTAGATCTAGATATTAACAAGAATACTAGATCGAGAAATCTCCAAGTGAATGGAGTGGAAGTGAAGCGCTTGATTTGTGATGTCGATGAATGAAGTCTCCTCCTTCAATTCCCCTAAAGATTGGAGCCTTCGGGTGGTTGAAGTGGGAGATATTGAATGAGAGCTTTTGCAACAGACCAGTACTTTTTCAAATGAATCAAGGGATCTGATAGGAGGGGTGATTGGGGATTTTATACCCCCTGTCCAAACAGAGCCGTTGGAGAAGTCTGGGGCCGAATTATCCGGCCCAAGTGAGGGCCGGATTATCTGGCCTAGGGAAAGCTCAGCCCTAGCCTCGGATTATCCGGGGGATAATCCGCCCCTAGAAAGAAGGTCGCGCTGAGCCTCCCTTGGAAACTTCTCCCAGGGGGCGGATTATCTAGCCCAAGAGAAAAGCCGGATTATCTGGCCGAGGAAAACTCCGCCCCCAGCCTCGGATTATCCGGGGGATATTCTGCCCCCGGACAGAAGGTCGCGCTGAGCCTTCCTTGGTAACTTCTCCCGGGGGCGCATTATCCGGCCTAAGAGAAGGCCGGATTATCCGACCGGGGGAAAACTCCGCCCCAATCATGGATTATCCGAGGGATATTCCGCCCCCAGACAGAGAAACACACCGCGTACAACTTTGGCCAAAAGGGTCAGGCTGGATTATTCGGCCCTTGATGGGGGTGGAATATCCAGCCCCCCAACAACAGGTTTTCTCACCTGCAGCACTTAGCACACATGAGGTACTCCATGGTATTGTTATCTCACACACAAAACCGTAGAGATCATGAAATATTCTTTCAATCTACCCCTTTTTGGTGTTAGATGACAATACTAGGATTTGCAAGATAGCTCTACTAACAACATCATTTAGCGAATAAAAAAGACTCCCCCTTGATGTGTGCATAATAGAAATTTGCATTTGAATACAAATGCACACAAGTAGGTACAAGTCTATTTCATTGGACCAGAAGCAACACATAAATGATGAGCTAGCTCAAAGAAATATCATACCACCATGAGAGCGGCGTCCTCAATATAGTATAAGAATAGCCAATGTGATACCATTGTAAATGCCTTCCACGAGAGATAGATAACCAAAATAGCCAATATGATAGATGGATCCATAATCACGAGGGAATAATCCACAAGATAATTCCAGAGCCACACATTAACATAGTCTCATACAAAGCAAATCACAAATAATAGTTCAACGCTAAATGGGCACAAGCGAGAAAAAGACCGAAACGATAAAGTGCAAATGCTTGCGCCCGACCCATGCAAATCCACGAAGACCTAATAGAACTACTTCTCCTCCTTTAGCGTCAAAATGCCAAAAAGAAAGTAGAGCAATGCTAGCGCCCCAAAGGATCACTTGTAGTCCTCATCGTATTTGTCGTCCCCGTCCTCATCATCATACTCCTCGGTGTCGTCCCCTTCCTCATCAGCTGATGCAATGGGCTCCCTCATTGGGGTAGGAAACAGGTGACGCTCAAGCTCTCCATAGTTGAGTCCAGACGAAGAATTCCATTGAGCATATGGAGTGGGAGCGGTAGGAGCAGGAGGAGTGCCTGAAGCCCTAGACACATGGTGGAGAGTGAGCTGCTAAGTATGGGCCATCTCGTGGCGCTGCTTATACGCTGCATACTGCCCCTTGCGAGTGTCCACCCCTATACACAAAATGTTTCACTGGAACCAATTCAACTGCTTTACCTCACGAGCAATAGGAGGCACTGGCACGAGCATCCCTCATAAATCCCTCAGGAGCAAAAGATGGATGAGAGATCTTACTCGCCTTATTGTATATCGTCTTCGCCTTATGCACAACATCAATGTGAAACTCTCCAGTGGGAAGCAAGTGCTTGATCAGCATCATAATATAAGGAGCATACGGACTGGAGAGCCTATTGAACATGGCATAAGTCAACTCATGATAGATGAAATCCATCACATCCAGCTTGTAGCCAATAGACTCATCCTCACAGGAGGCCACCTCATGGGAAAAAGCAAGCAGCTGAACCAGGTGACCACGAATACTTTCGTTATTTCCCCCACATGGCGTGATAGAGTCATGGAAAATGCCCACCAAGCTATCATAAAGAGGGGAGAGACCAGCAAAAGAGCCCACAATACCATTCTCAATCGTGCAAGGAGAAAGAACAACATCTTTGTTGGGCTTGAGTTTAGTGATGATACGATAGCCACTAGCACGGTCCCTGATACGGAAAGGATATCCAAGCACGTCAGCAAAGGTCTGAAAATCAGATTGCATTGGAATGTCACGGGTCATCCACTTCATGGTGTGGTACTCATCGCCACAAATGACCAAAGTTGAGAAGAATTGCTTCACCACCTCGGAGTCATAGGAACACTGAAGGGCCATAAGATGGTGCAGCCCCATCCGCTTAGTCATCTCCATAGCATCAGCAAGTTGAGGCTTCACGATAGCCTCAGCAATGATCATGGGATGCATAGGGCGAATCTTTATCAAAGCATAAACATCTTCATAAATAGACTTTTGGTCAGCACACCAAAAGCAGGAGTCACCAAGCTCAATATCTTGCTCAGATTCCGCAAATAGATCACGATGGCGAATGGAAGAGTAAGTGATGGCATCCATTTTCCTATAGTCGATCTTTGGTGCCTTTCCCTTTCTCTTGGACACACCCTTCCTGCTCTTGTCTTTCTTTGCCTGTTCAGCCATACGATCAGCCTCTTTGTTCCTCCCTCTCAGTTCAACCTCATCCACGAGACCACCTTCACCGTCGTCCTGGAAGTAGAGGCCACGGGGACGGCGCTTGTAGGTTTTGGGAGCACTAGAACCACCTGTGAAACGAATAAGATGGATAGCATGGGGATAAGCACACACACAAGTCCAGGAGAGAACGTAGAAAATGTAGACAAACAATCCATAGCCAAACCATACATCATGCAAAAATCTACAAAAATCTGAATCAGAGATGAATCTGTCAGGCCGGATAATCCGGTCTGGCCAGGGGCTGATAATTCGGCCCTGGAAAAATTTCTCAGATTCTGCTTAGATTGAGTGCAACAACATAGATCGGGCAGAGGAATTGCAAGACTATGATTTCTACGCGAAATAACACCCACAAGGAAACTCCTAGTCCACGTTCCACCAACAAGTAACACATCAACACAAAAGATGGGAGAGAGGGAGTTACCCACACTCATTGAAGGAAGAACGTGGAGGAGGAGGTACCCGGAGGCGTGGGGAAGAAGATCCGGGGGAGGCCCGGAGAATCCGGTGGCTAGAAAGGCTCCAGGGAGGGTTGGGGCAGCGGGCGGTGGCTTGGGAGAGAGAGAGGGGCCAGGGGAGAAGAACTGCTCTGTTTGAGACCTTCCCCCCGACGCCCAGCCCTTATAGGATAGAATCCGCCAGGGCCAGATTATCTGGCCTCCACTTGGGGCGGATTATCCGGCCTGGTTTCTGAATTTCTATTACACACAGATTCAGGCCCGCGCACCCTCAAATAAAACCCCCACAAGATAAACAATGGACTTGTGTGCAAGAAAAGGTGGCTTAGGGATAGAGAAAGGCTTGGGATTAGACAACCAAACTAATATGGTACTACACACTCAAGATTGCAAGAATCAAATCAACTAAAAGCCAAAATTGAGTGTGGTTTCCATAAGAACAGGAGATAAGCACGAATAATCAAAAAGATCCACATAGAACCAACTCTTCTCACGGAAGAGGGCAATGGCCGAGGCCACCTTGTTGGAGTGCATGGTATGACACCGTGAAGATATATCTTGGGTTCATGACCAATACTGATCAATAAGCTCACATATCACAAAATGATATTAAGAGAAATGATTTTACTTGCTTTCGGCATTATGGGGGGAGGGTTAGCCCAATTAATTAGGACCATACTCCCCTATATCCATGCCCACACCTAAACCAAATAATGAGAAGATATAAGAGTGAGTGCATGGGTAATCAAGACAAACTCCTTGACTCAATGATATTTAGCTCATTCCTCATGTAACCAAACCTTGCTTCATCAAGTGGCTTCGTGAAAATATCAGCAAGTTGATTCTTTGTGCTCACAAAAGATAGATCAATATCACCCTGAGCGACATGGTCCGAATAAAGTGATTCTGAATCTCAATATGTTTTGTCCTTGTATGTTGCACCGGATTGTACGCAATTTTGGTTGCACTTTCATTATCACATAAAAGAGGCACTTTGTCACAATTGACACCGTATTCCTTTAAAGTTTTCCTCATCCACAATAATTGAGTGCAAGCACTTGCAGCAGCCACATATTCAGGCTCGGCGGTGGAGAGAGATATACAATTCTGCTTTTTAGAAGACCAACATACCAAAGACCTTCCCAAGAATTGAGAAGCTCCAGAAGTTGATTTCCTATCATCCTTATCAACAGCCCAATCTGAATCAGTATAGCCACATAGAGAGAAATTGGATCCCTTGGGATACCATAGACCAAAATTAGGGGAATGAACCAAATATCAAAAGATTCTATTGACCGCCACTAAGTGGCTTTCTTTAGGAGCCGCTTGATACCTTGCACACACACCTACACTCAACACAATATCGGGTCTAGATGCGTAGAGGTAACAAAGAGAGCCGATCATGGACCACCTTTTGGTCCACATCTTTACTGTTGGGATTAACTTCAAGATGATATTTAGTTTGCATCGGTGTGGCGACGCCATTAAGATCCGTCATCTTGAATCTCTTGAGAATGTCTTGGATGTATTTTGCTTGATTTATGAAGGTTCCTTCTCTAAGTTGTTTGATCTCAAATCCGACAAAGAACCATAATTCTCCCATCATAGACATCTCAAACCTGCCAGTCATAAGCTTTGAAAATTCATCATTAAAAGCTTTATTAGTAGAGCCAAAGATAATGTCGTCTACATATAGTTGCCATACGAAGAGCTCCCCGTTAACTTTCTTAGTAAAAAGAGTGGGACCGATTTTCCCAACTTCGAAGCCGCAGTCTAGCAAAAGCTCTTTAAGGTGCTCATACCACGCACGTGGGGCTTGTTTAAGGCCATAGAGTGCCTTATCGAGTTTGTAGACATGGTTCAGAAAGTTAGGATCCTCGAATCCCCGGCGTTTATTTACATATACCAACTCATGTAGAGGACCATTAAGAAAAGCACTCTTAACGTCCATTTGCTGTAACTTAAAATTATTATGAGAAGCATAAGCAAGAAGGATACGGATGGACTCAAGACGAGCCACTGGAGCATAAGTCTCACCGAAGTCGATGCCTTCAACTTGGGAATAGCCTTGAGCCACGAGTCTTGCCTTTTTCCTTACAACAATGCCATTCTCATCTTGCTTATTCTTGAAAATCCACTTTGTGTCGATAACATTGCGGCAATCCTTGGGCTTCTCTACTAATTTCCAGACCTTGTTGCGCTCAAAATTATTTAACTCTTCATGCATAGCAGCAATCCAGTCTGGATCTTCAAGGGCTTCAAAGACTTTCTTGGGTTCCACCATGGATATGTGAGCTTGATGCTCACCGAAGCTTGCTAGCTCCCTTACTGTGGACACCCTCCGTCTGAGACCACCTACAACTTTGTCAAGAGTGTGACCCCTTAATTCAAGATTCCTATCTGCACGAGCTTTGTGATGAAGTTCAATCAACTTGTTGTTTCTTGGAGGAATATCTTCATCATTTGAGTCTTTGTTGGAATTACTAGCTTGGCCTTGATCTCCAGCAGTTGGAGGTGTTGGTGTAGAAGTTTCTCCAACAATTGGAGCATGTTGATCTTGTGTCGATGAGGGCTCTACTTGAGGAGAGCATTGTCCTTCCCGGTCCGCCACAAGGGGTTCCTCAATGGGGCGGAAAAATCCCACGCCCATTCTTCTTATGGCATCTTGGGGTATTTCAACATCTACATCACAAACATCAACTTGCCCCGCACGAGAGCCATCATTTTCTTCAAACACCACACTACAAGATTCTACAATAGTTCTAGAGAGCTTATTGTAGACTCTATAAGTGTGGGATTCGGCACCATAACCAACAAAAATACCTTCTAAAGCCTTAGAATCGAATTTAGATAACCGAACTCCTTTGATGAGAAAGAAACACTTACAACCAAATATCCGGAAGTAGGAGATGTTTGGCTTGTTACCGGTAAGTCTTTCATAAGGTGTTTTGTACAAGATTTTGCGGAGGTATAACCAGTTGGATGAGTGGCATGCGGTAGAAATTGCTTCCGCCCAGAAGTTATATGGTGACTTGAATTCAGCCAACATAGATCTTGCCATATCCATTAAAGTCCGATTCTTTATCTCGGCAACACCATTTTTTGAGAGGTGTACGCAGCGGAATATTGGTGTCTTATCCCCTCTTCACTTAGGAATTCATTCAGAGTGTACTTCTTGAACTCGGAGCCATTATCACTTCTAATCGCCAATATAGGAACATTGTGTTGACGTTGAACCTCGTTGGCGAAATCGATGATCGTTTGTTGAGTCTCGCTGTTCAACTTGAAGAAATAAACCCATGTATATCGTGAATAATCATCAATGATTACGAGACAATATTTCTTCCCACCAAGACTCGCATGAGATGGAGGACCAAAAAGGTCCACATGAAGGAGCTCCAAGATCATCTTTGATGAAATAATTTGTCTTCTTCGATGGGGAGAGTCATGCATTTTCCCTTCAACACAAGCCCTGCAAACACGATCTTTGGCAAAGGAAACATTTTCTTTTAGTCCAAGAATGTGGCCACCCTTGTGAAGACTTTGCAAAGTTCTCATATTGATGTGGGCTAGTCGGCGATGCCATAGCCAACCTGCGTCGGCCTTTCCGAAAAGACACATCGGGCCTATAGTGGTTTTCCCCGAAAATTCCACCACATACAGGTCATTTTCGACATATCCAACGAAAGCGACCTTTAGAGACTTGCTCCACAAGAGTACCAACAAATCACCATCAATAAAAACAGCAAAGTGCATCTTACCAAGGGCACGAACATAAAGTAAATTGTAACCGAGGGTCTCAACAAGCATGACGTCCACGAGGGAGATATCATGGGCAACCACAACCATGCCGAGGCCCAATACCTCAGATTTTGACTTGTCACCATAGGAGACGGTTATGTGATCATGGTTTGGTCGCATCTCTGAGATGATCTCCTTGCTTCCGGTCATATGACTAGTGCACCCGCTATCGAGCACCCATTTAGACCCATCGGAAGCATAGCCCTGTAAGTGGGTACTCTCATGTTAGTGACAAGGGTCTTGGGAACCCAAATAGACCAAGGAATGTACTTATCAAATGGACCAACATAGCTAGCATAGACATCACCATAGTAATCACAAAATAATTCATAATTAGGATTATTAAACCCTGCAAAACCAATGTAGTTAGTCGTATCATTTGTGACGGTGTTTGTCTTTGCTTGAGCGGTTTTGATTTTCTTATTCTTGTTCTTCTTCTTCTTCTTGGTCTTGGGGACATAGCCAAGTCCCTCTTTTCCATTGCTTGTCCTTTTATTACTAAGAATCTCATCAAGGACTTGCTTGCCTTTGGGTTGAGATCCCTTAACAAGTTCTTCTTTCAATCTAGCATATTCTTAAATAATTTCTTCATGTCCACATGATGGTGTGGAGGTGCTAGGCATATCATACTTGTCCAATTGAGTTTGGAGATGATCACGAGACTCATTTAGAGTAGCGAGTTCACTTTCCAATGCCTTGTAGGCAATATCAAGTTTCTCTAACTTCTCTAAGAGTCTAGCATGAGCAGCCCCAAAGTCAATCTTTTCTTTCTTTAGTTTCTTTACCTTAGCAAGAGCATTGTCACATTCCTTTATGGCTGGGCAATAACCTCTTCATGGGACTCTTAAATTGACTCAAGTTTCTCCTCTAAAGAGACTCGAGCTTCCTCTTCTTCTTCTAGAGCGTTCTTCAAAGAGGATATCTCCAAGGCATCTTCTCTTTCAATTCTCCCCTTCTCTTCGAGGAGTTCTTCGGAGTAAGCAAGTTGACTCATAAGAGCATCAAAATGAAGTTTGTGCTCACCTTGCAAGTTAGTGAAAAAAAATTCCAAAGCAATAACTTCTTCTTTTATCCTAAGACTTGTATGATCATCCATATCAACATTCATAGTAGTCTTAGGAAATGAGGAAATGGAAGATGATACCTCGGACCCTCTTGCCATGAGGCAAGTGACATTGTTGTTGATGACATTTTTGTTGGGAGAGTCAAAGAGTGATGTGGGCCTAGATGTGGTGGTTATAGCAGCCACCTCTCGAGAGCTATCTTCATCCTCTTCGTCTTCACTTGCGGATGAATATTCCTCTTGTGCCACCTAGACAATCTTAGGTTGCCTCTTGTAAAGACCATTTTTCTTAAAAAATGGCTTATTTCGAGGTTCCTTAGACTTTTATTTGAGGATGAGCCTGCCCCCCATTGTCTTCTCTATTTTGATAGGGGAACTCAGCCACAAAGTGCAATCGGTCTCCACAATTGTAGCAAGTTCTCGGTTTTGGGCCATTTTCCTTTCGCCCACTTGACCCATTCTTGCGCTCAAGTTCTGATTTGGCCTTAGCTGGGTCCTTCCAAAAGTTTATTGTGTATAAGGCCATGTACTCACCATGAGCATGCTTGACCTCCTCAGGACAGCTCATGTGGACAACATCATACCCTCTATCATACTCATCTTGTTCAACAACATTGGCCTTTAGTGCAACATTAACTCCTTTCTACATCCCAATTGCCCGAGCGTGAGCATCTTCTGCATTCTTAGCTGCTACCTTGAAGGCTGCCATTTCTTGCAAGACTTCATTGGAAGTCATTTGGTGGTAGTTGTGTCTACCTTGCAAACTCTTCAAGTCCGTTGGCTCAAATGGCATGAGGGCACTCACATATTTTCTTTTGATTTAAGCATCATCAATGTGAGTGGCTCCATGCTTTCTAAATGTTGTTGCAATGCTCTTGAGCCTTCTATACATGTATTCATGGTCCTCACCATCCAACATGTAGAATCCTTCAGCTTCATTGCTTAGAGCATCATACCTATTTATTCTCATGCTTTCATTGCCGATGAACAAGTCGGTGAGAGCATCCCAAGCTTCTTTTGCAGTGTTAAAGTGCTCAATATGTGGCATGTCCTTGGGACCCACACCAAGATGAATCATGTGAAGAGACGTTGCATTAAATTGACTATCCACAACTTTTGTTCTTGTCAATTTAGTGGAGTCTCCAATATGAAGGCCATCTTCAATGATCCTCCAAAGCTCAATCGAAGAACTACATACATGAGATTTCATTAAGAATTTCCATTGATTAAACGAAGATGCAGTAAGCTTGGGTGGATCACCCCTATTGTTTATATGAGGGTGAGGGATAGGTGGGTCGAGAGAATATAGGTGAGAGACCTCACTATAATCATCCTTACTACTTCCCTTCTTGGAAGCGGAGCCATTATTTTTCTCACCCACCACCTCATCTTCCTTAGATTTGGCATGAGCCTTATCCTTAGATAGAGGAGTGGTGGCCTCAGAGGAAGATGGAGGTGGGGCTATAGATGAGGTGAGACGAGCAATCATTTTCTACATCTCTTCCATTTTGGTCTCAAAGGATTTCAACAAGGTTGTTTTGAAAGTCTTGAGGTGATCCATTATGACCTTGTCTACAGCCTCACTCCCATTTTCCTTAGTACCCATACTTCTCTTAGGCAGTTTAGCCTGAATAAAGAGCCGAGGCTCTAATACCAATTGAAATGGATCGTATGGGCACCTAGAGGGGGGGTGAATATGTGGTAATTCAAATTTTAATGCTTTTTCAATTTTAGGCTTGACACAAAAGGTAAATTCTCTAGATATGCAATTACTAAGAATTTCCCTATATGCAAACCTAGCTACTAGCGAGGAAAGGCGAGTAAGAGTGAGGAACAAGGAAACCATAGTGGAGCACGCGGAGACACGAGATTTGTTTTACCGCAGTTCCTTCCTTGTTAAGGAAAGTACATCTGTGTTAGAGGGGTGGGCGGTACTAAGACCACCACACCACAATAGGCCTCACCCTGTTCTCCGATGGATCTCGCCACCAAAGGCCTGATCCACCTTTCCACTATTGGTACCCTTCGAGGCGGGAACCGATGCCTTTACATAACTAGCGGGGCACAACTCCACAACCGAATTGGAGGCTCCCATATTGACAATAAGCTGCCACAAGAACAAATGTTATCAATATCGAAACACTAGATCTAGATATTAACAAGAATACTAGATTGAGAAATCTCCAAGTGAATGGAGTGGAAGTGAAGCGCTTGATTCGTGATGTCGATGAATGAAGTCTCCTCCTTCAATTCCCCTAAAGATCGGAGCCTTCGGGTGGTTGAAGTGGGAGATCTTGAATGAGAGCTTTTGCAACAGACCAGTACTTTTTCGAAAGAATCAAGGGATCTGACAGGAGGGGTGATTTGGGGATTTTATACCCTCTGTCCAAATAGAGCCATTGGAGAAGTCTGGGGCCGGATTATCCAGCCCAAGTGAGGGCTGGATTATCCGGCCTGGGAAAGCTCCACCCCAACCTTGGATTATCCGGGGGATAATCCGCCCCCAGACAAAAGGTCGCACTGAGCCTCCCTTAGAAACTTCTCCCAGGGGCAGATTATCCGTCCCAAGAGAAAAGCGGGATTATCCGGCCGAGGAAAACTCCACCCCCAGCCTCGGATTATCCGGGGGATATTCTACCCCTAGACAGATGGTCGCACCGAGCCTCCCTTGGTAACTTCTCCTGCCGGCGAATTATCCATCCCAAGAGAAGGCCGGATTATCCGGCCGGGGGAAAACTCCGCCCTAGTCACGGATTATCCAGGGGATATTCCGCCCCCAGACAGAGACACACACCGCGTCCAACTTTGGCCAAAAGGGTCAGGCCGGATTATCCAGTCCTTGATAGGGGCGGAATATCTGGCCCCCCAACAACAGGTTTTCTCACTTGCGGCACTTAGCACACATGAGGTACTCGATGGTATTGTTATGTAACACACAACCCTAGAGATCATGAAATGTTCTTTCACCTATACACTAAAAAGTGTCTAGATACATTCATTTCACAAAGCTAAAATGTCGTATATTTCCGAACAGAGGGAGTACATCTAACATCACAACTAATAGTTAAAAGAAAGTTCGTTAATTCTGCATATGAGAGCTGAAACTTCTAACTGCATGAGCCACTTGAACATTTGATTCTGAAATGCTCGATCTTATTAGGAAGTTGAATACTTTGAAGAATCTGGCTATTTGTACTTTATTATACTTGGAACCCCATCCTTATTAGTATTGTTGACATGAATTACATAGCTCAAAATTCTATTTTTTTATGTTGTATGGAGGACTAACATATGTATTCAATGCTTACTTTTGGTACGAGATGCAAAACATTTCAAGGGAAGACATAAAACTAAGAAGTGAGTCTTCTAGTCAAGGGCATTAAACTAAGAAGTAGCCCAAAAATAAAGGCATAAAACACCAATGCCAATTATGAAAAGAATCTCTTATTCTATAGGTTCATCAAAGTGTGCTTGAAGGTTTGTTTTATAACATCATTACTTATTGTTTAACATATTTATAGATGTGTAAAAGATACAACTTGATAGTACACTTGCATATTATGTTTCATTTAAAGGAATTGAGCATATGAAGTCTACATGATAATGAATGAAGCAAACTAATAAACTCCAAACTCCATGTTTAGTTTTATCACCTTAATACTTGAGGACGAGCATGGGTTAAACTTGGGGATGTTGATGCATGTAAAATGCATACATGAACTTTGTAGTTTATTGTGCTAAAATGCTTATTATTTTGCTACTTGATTATATTTATTGGGAATAACCTACTAATAGTTGAAAAAGTGCACAAGTTCTTGTTTTACACTTTGATGTGTAGGAAAAAGATGAATATGGAATAAAATCGCTCAATATGGCAGTATTTGTAGTTTCCTGGAATATGTCCTACTGAACACTTTTCAAAGATGGACACGGAAGAGCTTGAAGATGACGTCAACTGAAAAAGTGACCAACATGCATGTTGTGGTGAATTTCCATCCGTACGATTTAGCGTCAAAAATCATTCAAAATGGAGTCTAAACGCTCTAGCCAAACCCCGATTACTGAAGGGTACAGAAGCAGTTTCGGGATTCTGAAGTTGGTGACGTGGTTGACTCAAACTCTTGCCATATGAGATCAATGCGTCCAAGCCAAGAATTTGGAGACTTGTGGGCCTTTCTAGGAGTCACCATGAAGGTTCTAGATGTCCCCAAGAACCCTTGGATCCAAGGGTCTTGATCCAATGGCCCCGGTGAAGCCTCCACCACTATATACTAAGGGAAAACCCTATTTTTGGAAGCAGCCACCACAAGCCACGAATTTGCCTCCCCCTTGGCCTCCATCTACAAGGGGGGGGGGGGTAAACTACATCACCAAGAATCTCTAAGGAAGAAGGAGGCAAAGGGGCGGTGCTCCCCAAGCGTAGCCGCCGCCATAGGAGGGCGTCGGTGCCTCCCTGCCGTCAGCGCCGCCTACTCTCCTCGCACGGCCGCCTCTCCCCCTTGGAGAGGCACATATCCATCACCATCTACAGCAAGATACCCTCCATATACCTACTGCAATATCTTGGCAAACATGATGTATGAGGCAATATTTTACTTTCCCATGATCTATTGTATCTCTATGTTGATGTTTGAGTAGTGATTGTTCATGGCAATTGTGATCTAGTTCGTTTTGGTTGCATACAAGTTTGTTATCTTCTATGATGGTCTTATGTACTGATATATGAGTGAACACATATGTTGGGGGATGCATAAGGTTATCACCGTTACATGTTGTTAGGAGGAGGAACGGAGGGAGTTGAACAGAAACCGTGTTCCAAGTCTTATATGCATGCTATATTAATTCATGATTAATTAACGGGGAATATATTGGGACCTTAGAACTTAAAGCGGTGGTTGGACATATTTGTCTTAATGAATCCCTTGTTAGCACATTAACTTGGCTTAGGGACCAATCACTAGGGTGTTACTACTCCGTGATTTAGGGCTCCACCTAGAAGAAACAATAGACTTTATCCATATAAGTTATATGTGATGGTTAGGAGTGTCACCTACTAGACACATGTCCTTAATTAATCCTATTGTTGCTCTAGATTATAGTGCCTTGGGATTTTAATCATCAAGTTATTTATGCTTTATTGTGTTTAATACTGATGCATCTAGCTATAATATGTGTTTCACTAATTGTGACAACCAAATGAATGAAACAACAATTTTCCTAAACATTTGCTCCCTTGAGAAAACTTGCCATTACTCCACTTCACTAGATATATTTTACTTGCACTAGTTTATTCATAGTAATTACTTCCAACAATTTACCACATTCTAGTTAATAGTAAAAACAACCACACATACACACTCTAGATCCTAGCTTTACATAAAAGGCCATATATGTGGGTTATAGGGCTTTAGAGAATAGATAGTTTACCTTCAGCTCCTCGTGGATTCGACACTCAAATACTTAACGAATTGTACTACGGTGATCCCCTGCACTTGGGGGTTATCAGGGTGTCCCGGGTTTATCATAGCCGTTCTTTCTCTCTTTCCGCTTTAAGATCCGTGCTACTAATTCATAGCAAACCACCTAACCTATATTACTTTCTTGTCAGAAATTCCATCCACTTTGCACATAGTGGATAAGATTGAGATCAGAGAATGAAGGGGGAAATTTGGACACTGGATTCATACTTTATACATAATTTTTCAGAATAAGTAACTCTGAATCTATCTACGAGGAGCTCCCGACCCCATCCCTAGCAGCTAGGCCACCGCTGGCTGGTCCTCCCCGCCACCACCCCCTCCCCCTCCTGGGTCGTCTGCCTATGGGCCACTCTGGAGGCGCCGACCCTAACATACAAAACTCCCTCCAGCGGTCCTCTCCGGCCGATGGCGCTGCAACACCGGTACTAGTGGCTATGCCTTACCTCTGAAGGTAGTGGGCAACCCCTTTATACGCCTTGTCGACCTTCCATCACGCGTGGAGGTTGGGACCAGGGCGGCATGTGAGGCGGCAGTGCTCGCTGATGCGGGGGGCTTGCTGACTCCCAGTTGGGAGGCGAGGAGGCAGGTGGATTGGATCTGGCTGCATTCCTGTTATGGTGATTTCAGTCTTTGTGGCAATGAGAAACTAGTTGCGTGAGCTGTGACTTGCAGCAAGGACTGTTTGTGGGAGTCATGGCAATAACTCCATGTGTACCAACTCATTGGGACTACAAGTGCAGTGTTGTAGTAAGCGTCTTTTCCCCACAAGGGTGACTCAAGGGTTTACATTGAACTCGTAGGGAATTGGCTCAGAGACTTTATTCGGCATCTCCTCTTCAAGAAACTGATGCATGTAAAATGCATACATGAACTTTGCACTTTATTACTTGATATTCCAACATATTTGCATCATATATGGGTTATATTCATGTTTTATAATGATTATTGGGAAAAATTCACACATCTCATATTGCTTTGGAATTAACCCTGCCGAGGCAGAAAACACCAATTTCAATGTTTTTGACTTTCAGGTACCCAAACAACGTACAATTGACCTAAAACTTCACGGGACCCAGCATTTATCAGAATGAAGAACAATGGGCCAAATATCCGTGATAAAAGAAGACCGAGGAGGGAACGGGTACATCAGCTGCGGCCTACCCCCTGGCCACAGTTGGTATGCTCTTTCCTCCCTCGAGTCTCCGATGCCATCGATTCTTTCGCCAAATGACTTGACTTGTCCTAAAACCTACTATATATACCCCCTTTCGGTGATCCTCGGCATAGATGGAGGTGGAGATCGAAAACACAGAAACAGGGAGTTAGGAGGCTACCTCCCGAGAAGATCGGAGTGGGGAAACACTGCTGGAATCGCCTCCGGAGGGCTCCACCCCCCTCTAGTGTGTTCATCATCAACACCTATAGCAAGATCCTCTCCATCTCCCTATTGTAATCTCTTGGCAAACATGATGTGTGAAGCAATATATTATTTTCCCTTGGTCTATTGTGTCTTATGTCTTTGTTTGAGTAGTGAATTGTTATGGCAAAAGTAAAATAGTTTGTTTATTGGTTGCATTCAGTGTTGTTATCTTTTATGATTGTCTTCTTGTACAATATATGAGTGCATGCATATGTTGGGGAATGCATGTTAGGTGATCACCGTGATATAGTGGAGTGGGGAGGACATAAAATCGTGATCCAATCCATAAAGTTACATTAGGGGGACTTATTGGAGGGAATATGCCCTGAGAGGCAATAATAAAGTTGTTATTATATGTATTCCTAGTATATGATAGATGTTTATTTTGCATGCTATAATTGTAATAATACGGAAACCTTAATACATGTGTGTTTAATAAACAAATAGAAAGTTCCTAGTTATGCCTCTCTATAAACTAGCTCGTTGATTAACAAGATGATCAAGGTTTCCTGATCATGGACATTGGATGTTGTTAATAGCGAGGTCACAGCATTGGTGAATGATGTGATGAACATTCATCCGAAGTATAGCATTACAATCAAAGTCATTGGGTTTATAGTGCTATAACATCATACGAAGTAATCTTTATCCTTAGACCATGATATCATGTTAATTGCTAACACTAGAAGAATACTTTGATAACATCAAACGTCACACTGTAATAGGGTGACTATAAAGATGGGTTCGGGTATTCCAAAGGTGTTATGTTGAGGCTCATGGATCAAGAGTGTAATTTGTCAATCCCGATGACGGATACATATACTCTGGGCCCTCTCGATGATATCACATTAAGGTAACTTGCAAGCAAGTGATGTGATCACTAGAATGTTATATCACGGGAACAAGAAAAGAGTGCATGTCGGTAACGCGATCAAACTAAGTATTGATATACTGATGATCGAATCTCGGACATGTAATATATCATGAGACGAAGGGATTTAGTTACTATTGTTAAAGGTTCTCATGATCAAAGAAGTCAACATTGAATGTGTGGGAGTCAGTATGGATCTCTAGGTCCCGCTTCTGATTATTGATATGAGAGGGGTCTCGATCATGTCTGCATTATTCGCGAACCATAGGGTGACACACTTAAGGGTTGCCAAACACCATTTGGAGCAAATATGTTCTAGACGAAAGAATTGCAAAGCGCTGGAATTATTTCAATGGACACCCGGGTAAAATTGCTGAAACTGGTTCTGCATGTTATATTGAAATGTTGCAGGGGGTTTTATGTGAATGTTTGTTAATTAAAGTAATTAACAAAATTCTTAATAAAATAAATAAAAGAGTTTTATTAAATGAGGGTTGCATTAAATTTGGTGGAAATTTAATGCATGTGAGTGGAACTTTGAGTGGAGGCATGTTTATGTGAGTGGAGCTTCCACCACATGAATGAGGAAGAGGTGGGGGCACCCCTCCCCCCATGGGCACCGGCCATGGGGAAGGGGAGATCCCACCCCCCCCCCCTCCTATAAAAGGCCCCCTCTCCTCCCTCTCAAATCACACCTCCTCGTGAAGGATCTCCCCCCCTCTAGAATTATTCTCCCATGGTCTCGGATTAGCGAGATACATGTTTCCAGTGGCATTTCGTCTAAAAGGTGTTGCTGCTTTCGCTACATCGCTGGGGAGAGGAGGTGGAGGTTGTTCGGTCGCCTGAACGTCTATGCGATGACGGATGTGCTGCTGATTTGCGGTGCTAGGACTTCCACACGATCTTGAGATTGGCAAGTGTTCGACTACATCACCCACGAGTTCCATCTCAATAACAAAGCTTTGTCGTTCTTCGAGGGTATGTTCTCTATGGATGTATATCCACCCGTTGCTTGTATCTAATAGATAGATCTTGGCGTATAATAGTTCCCATCATAGGATTTTATGTTTTTCTATGTTGCGAACCCAACAGTGGTATCAGAGCCTGATCTATGCGTAGATGCTTTGCACGGGTAGTACACATATGAGTATGTGGGCGGTGGTGATCACGTTATTTCTTCTTTCATGTATTTTGGATATTGGTGGCATAGTGGGATGAAGCGGCCCAGACTAACTTTACATGTCCTCGCACATGAGACTTGTTCCATGCTTGACATGCAACTAGTTTTGCATAAGTGGCTAGCGGGTGTCTGTCTCTCCTACTATAGTCAATATCTGATTTACAATGAGTTGCTAATAATTTTGTTAACATCGTTGTGGTTCCATGTTCGTAGGTTAGACCGTTCTATCTTCAAAACCCTAAGCCACGTAAAACTTGCAATTGATAAATTAGAGGCATCTAGTTTAGATCATTGCTGGGCTGGTGTCATGATATGGTAATGTTGTAAGTTGATGTATAGTTGATACTCTTGCAACACACCTAACCTGTAAGTTAAATAGACCTTGGCCTTACACACAACAGAATGATAAAGATCATACCACGATGCACATGATGGTGATCAAGTGCAAGAAACATATCATTTCACTTTACACATTTTATGCTTGCATCTTATATTGCTTGTTTGGCATTTTAGTAGCATTATAAGATGATTCCTCATTTAGATATCAAGATAAAATGTGTTCATGGAGAAAGAGAAACTTGCGGCGAATGGTAGCAACTTTACCAACTGGGCCATGAATCTGAGGATTCTCCTCACTGCTGCACAAAAGTAATATGTGCTAGAAGCACCGCTAGCCCCCCCTGTCAACACCCGGATTTTTAATCCTAGATGCTTGTTATGTCATTCATCGCAATCCCAGGATTACCATTTTTGCGAGACATAACAAATTGGATATCACAGTACATCATCCATTACAAACCATACATAAGGTCTTACACAAATAAGGATCTCATGATCCAGTCTTAATACAACAAGCAGCGGAATAAAAGATAAGCGTAGCGGTGGGGTCCATCTTCAGGGGCACAGGCAATGCTGACGAAGGCAGATAGTCCTAGTTATCATAGCTGTCCTGATGGCCATCATCTTGGTAGTCTCCTTCATAGTCTGGCCATGAGAATAGCCAGGGACAAAATCCATGAGTACTATTTAAGTACTCTCAAACTACTACTAACAAGTAGTATAGTTCTAAAGTAAAGTGTTAACTCTAAGTTTAACTATAAGGTTAAGTTTGAAACCTAAGCTGAGTTCAGAAGCAAAGAAAGATAAAATAAAGTTCTAGAATCACTTAAGTTGGGAAGCTAGTGTCATAAACACAACCCTGTTGTGGTCAAGTCAAGATTCATCATTCATTTCATAAGTTATTTTGAAAACATCTGACAACAAAATAGTATGGCCATTCCAACTGTCCATAACCGCGGACGCGGATATTCGAATAGTTTGACGCTCTGCAGAGGTAGTACACTTTCACCACAAGATTCGATACATCTGTCAGGGATAATCCTGAATCATCATACTTAGTATGCAGATAATCAAACATAACCTTTCCTTTACACACCCTAGTATAAGCACCTCTCCTATGAGCATGGCCTCCCAACCATGACCATCTGTCATCTTGGGCACTTCATAGGTGGACAACATTGAGAGGTAGCCTCGACTCTTCCCTCCTACTGCGCCTCAACTTGGACTGGAGCGTCTCTAGGTATTGAATTAAAGAACGGGTTTCTCTTTGCTTTGGGGGAGTCTGTCTCGCGCCCCTAGGTATTCTCTACCTACCAGTTGAACTTAATTGAACAAGTCAAGCAATTCTATTTGCTCACAATCACAAGAAATTTGAGGGAACCTAGGGACCATATTCTTCTCCAATCTGAGTTTTGCTCAAGTCTCGAATAAACTCAAGGACATATTCAAAGTTGAAATTAGTTCATTAATTCGTTTATTTGCCAACGAAGAAGCCTTGCGCTACTCGGAAAGTACAGGGGGGGGCACCACGACTCCTCTCTTCTCGAGAATCCATACATCGCTTATCAGTGTATGGAGAGCTATCTCTCGAGCACAGGTTGAGGTTCGTCCTCAATGGCCCGCGAGGGAACTAATACTAATGCATATAAACTTCTGGCTAAGCCTTACCCTATTCAGGTATTGTGGTTGTACGGTAAATTTGGAATGGTATCGCATCTGAATCCAACCATCAGTTTTGTAAAGGGTTAAGGCTCATGCCTCAACATTTTCATCATCATAAACCATTTGTGTTTCTCAACACATGCCAAAACATCTCAATAGAATGACTCATCATTCCAAGGTTTTCATAATTCATTTTCACCAAGTATTCCCATCTAAAGTGACTCAAGTTTTTATCTACTCTAACTACTAAGTTAAGAGTGTTCACTAAGGTGGAAAGATGGGACCAATCTCATGCCATGGTATGACATCTTAAGTTATCTAAATAGGTCAAGTTTTATACTCTTTATGCTACCTTCAAAACAAGTAAAGGACTTTGGTAAAGTAAAGGAAGTAAAGCTTGGAAAATAATACTTGGGATAAGTAATAGTCAAAGTGGTATAACCAAAGTATGTCTAATGTCTTTGCTTGAGTTATCTAGATTGCAAGGGTTAGCTTGCATTGTTAATGGTGGCTTGCTAGTATAATACTTGCAAGTGTTAGCTTGCCAATAATAGCTTGCCTTGGTTGGTGCAGTGGTTGAAGTTTTCTTCCTCTTCTTCTTGGTAGCACTCCTCCTCCTCGAAAGCTTGGTCGGTACTATCGTCTATAAATTCATACAGAGTACACAATCATCAAACAATGCTTAACTAGTCTACTTAGCACTCTAAGGCACAAATTGAATGATCTATTATCATCATAAGCATCACAAGGTTTTATTAACTAGTTTCATTCTTTTTATTTAAGAAAAGTAATTTCTACTCATTGAAAACTAACTAAGATTTAATATTCACCACTTAAAATATGGGATCATATGGACACATGTCCTCACCACATATTCTAACATATGGGAATGTAATTTAAGGGTTGGATTACAATTACTTTGGTTTAAGTTTAATATTGAATGATTTAAAGTGACTAGAAATGCCTATATAGCATTATTTTGGTACTAGTCCAAATCCACTACATGTAAACCTTAATATTATTACATATTCAGATAGGTATGGTTAAATGTGATTTTTGAGAGTTGGAATCAACTCAAAAGCTATCATGGTTGATTTTATAAAAATGTTTGAATGTGCAAAAGCTTCTGTCTTGTTATTTTTACTAGGAGGGATCTCTAATTCTAATTGAATTAAATCCAACGGGCTTGGATAGACCTTTTCAGTAGCTTTCTAACAAAATTGGAATCACTCCATTTGGATTTATAAATCTCTCTGAATTGATTTTCAAAATAAGGGACAGAACTAGGTTCAAACTAAATTAGAAAAATCTGGATTTGAATTAAGTCGGTCGTGCGGGAAGGTAAACGGGTCGGCCCAGTGGCGTTCCGTGGCACAGAGAACGGCTGACAGGGGGGTCCACTGGTCAGTGGATCTTTACACACGAAGCGGTACGGGGCGATGTGGGTTGTTAGATAAGAAGGGGAATCTACGGCTGAGAGGTGTCGTCTCCGGCGAATAGTTCGCCAGCGAGGACAAACCCTAGTGGCTCGGTGGGGGTGCTCATGGGGCATACCAGGGCTCCAACTACAGCAGCGATGGGAGCGATCAAACGTGCTATCGACGGCGGTCTCAGGGGTGGTCGCGGCAGCTCCTAGGGTGGATGAAATCGACAGCGCCTTCTCCTCTTCTGCAGCGGGCTTCCCCGGCCAAATTCCGGTGAACAAGTGCTCGAGCTGCTCCAGCTAGAGGTGGGGAAGGCCCAGTGAGGAGAGGGGAGTGGAACGGTGTGAGTCTTTGGTGCTGGGGTGGCCTCTATTTATAGATCGACGAGGCGACCGCAAGGGATGGGCTGGCCACTCCGGCGAGGGCTGCACAGCGGGCTACCGGCGTGGCTTGAGGTAGGGGACGGTGGCCTGCCTCCTGGTGGTGCTCTACAGCGTAAATGTGCGGCTAGGGGCGGTGGAGTTTGGTCGGGGGAATCCCGCGCTCTGGGAGACAGAGGCGATGCTCGACGGGGCGCACGGTGACTGTGGGTCGCGCGGCGGTGCACGGCCGTGTCTGGCAGGATGCTGGGGTCGAGGCAGAGCGGCGCGCACGGTCTACGGTTGAGGCATGGTCTGTGGCGTGCTGGCGGCAAGGACGCTCTGGCGTTCTCTAACTGCATGCAGAGACTTGGTGCGCGGCGGTTCCTCGGTAGTCCAGGGGCTGGCAGTGAGTGTGGGGTGGACCGTGGGCGGCGGTAGGGTGGCACCTACTTCCTGGAGCGGCGGAGAGGGGCTGGCGGTCTGCTGCTGCGTTGGCAACGTTGGCCGGTGAGCATGGTGTCGGGGCTGCGTTGTACTGGCGCCAGGGGCTAGAACTAGGATGGGTTTTGGTCTGGTTGGGCTCAGGGGAGGCAAGAGTGATCAATGCAAACCAATTGGCTCGACAAGAAATGATCAAAACAGTAATAGTTAGGCCAACGTTGATTCTGTCTGCCAAGTGTTCGACACAATGGCGGCAGAGAAAAATATTTGAATTTTTGGCTGAATTTTGGTGGAGTGGTTGATCACATGGTTGATCTTCTAGGTGTGCTTGGGTTTTACATGGAACTCATTTGATTGGTTTTTGAATAAGTGTGATCTTCTCATATGAACTACATTCAAGTTTCAAATGCCATTTAAAATTAGTGTTTGTAAGTTTTTGGTAGATCACAAAGTGGGCCTTGGTACATCATTACATGTACTAGCAAGGGGTGCAAAGATCCATATTTGTTTCTATTAGGTTTTGAGTTCTAGGAGTAGCCAAAGTAGGCATGGTAGTTAAAATGGCACAAATGACCATTTCTTTCTTTTATTCATTTTGGTTTGTTTTTCTTTGGGATTTGTTTGGGAATGATCTAGATGATGTTTATTTCACCTAAGAATCATTTTACAAGCAATGGATCACTTAATCATGGCAATTCAAAACAACTCCTATTTAAATGCACACACATATGAATGCTTTAATAATTTTAATTGGAAAAGTTTTCGGTAACCCTAATTTTTGATGATTTGGATCTTAATAACCTTGGATTAAAGTTTTGGGATGTTACAAACCTTCCCCCCCCCCTTAAATAAAATCTCGTCCCGAGATTTACAAAAGAAAACTAGGAACTAAAGAGATCTGGGAACTCTGTCCTAATGTAATCTTCTCGCTCCCAAGTGGCTTCCTCTTCGGTGTGGTTGCTCCATTGAATCTTGAGAAACTTGATACTCCTGGTTCGGGTGGTTCTATAAGCTCCTTCTAGGATATGGATGGTCACTTCACGATATGTCAGGTCATTGTTGATTTCAATAGCTCGGTGATCGATGTTCTTGAAAACTTCAGTCTTCTCCGGCACTTCCAGGCATTTGTCAAGTAACGAGATATGGAACACATTGTGGATGGCTGACATCTCTTCTGGTAGTTCCAATTGATACGATACTTCTCCTCGACGATTCAAAATCTTGAAGGGCCCGATATATCTGGGGGCTAACTTTCCTTTCAGACTAAAGTGTTGCGTTCCCTTCAATGGTGAAACCTTGAGACACACAAAATCTCCGACATTGAAAGTCAGGTCCCTCCTTCTCTTGTCAGCATAACTCTTCTGTCTGGATTGGGTGGTCTCGAGGTTCTCACGGACTTTGTGAACCTTCTCTTCGGCTTCTCGGAGAATGTCGGGTCCAAAGATCTGACTCTCTCCTACTTGCGACCAATTCAAAGGGGTACGGCACTTTCTTCCGTATAGGAATTCAAATGGTGCCATTTGCAAACTGGCTTGATAACTGTTGTTATATGAGAATTCTGCGAAAGGAAGGCAGTCTTCCCATTTTGATCCATACTCTAGTACACAAGCTCGGAGCATATCCTCCAAGATTTGGTTGACTCTCTCAGTCTATCCATCAGTTTGCGGGTGATAAGCGATGCTGAAGTTCAACTTTGTTCCTAATCCTTCCTGGACTTTCTGCCAAAATCTCGAGGTAAACTAGGTTCCTCGATCTAATACTATGGTCTTGGGGGTTCCATGCAGACTAATAATTCTAGCAATATACAGCTCTGCTAGCTTCGAACTTTGGTAGGTTGTCTTGACAGGTATAAAGTGAGCTACCTTGGACAGTCTATCAACTATGACCCAGATTGAGTCATTTCCCCTACTGGAAGTAGGCAAACCGGTGATAAAGTCCATTCTGACGGAATCCCATTTCCATTCCGGAATCTGTAATGGTTGCAACAGTCCTGTGGGTCTCTGATGCTCTGCTTTGACTTTTCGACAGATGTCATATTTGGCGATGTAGTTTCCGATCTCTCTCTTCATCTTGTGCCACCAAAATTGCTCTTTCAGGTCTTGATACATCTTCGTTCCTCGGGGGTGGATAGAATAAAGAGTATCATGAGCTTCCTTCATGATAACTTGCTTTAGCTCCAAATCTGCTGGCACACAGATACGTCCTTTGTACCACAGAACTCCTGCTTCGTCTTCAGTGAATCCAGGTACCTTTCCTGTACCAATACGACGTTTGATTCCGTCGATACTTTCATTTCCCTTCTGGGCTTCCTTGATTTGGCTAATCAATGTGGGTTGAAGTTCAATGCTAGCTAAGAATCCTTTGCTAACCAGCTCAGTTCTGAACTGCTCCAACTCCTCATACAAACTGGGCTGCTTCTCCTTGATCATGGTGTTTAGCCTGCAAGGCAATCTGCTAAGAGCATCCGCTACCACATTGGCTTTGTCGGGGTGATAGTGAATGTCAAGGTCATAATCCTTGATTAACTATATCCATCTCCTTTGTCTCATATTCAACTCCTTCTGAGTGAAAATATACTTCAAGCTCTTGTGATATGAGTAAATCTCATAGCGATTACCCATAAGATAATGACGCCATGTCTTCAATGCCAAAACTATGGCTGCTAATTCAAGATCATGGGTCGGATAGTTCTGCTCATGCTGCTTCAGTTGTCGAGACAGATAGGCGATAACTTTGCCTTCTTGCATCAATACACATCCGAGACCAATCTTGGATGCATCACAATACACATCAAACGGCTTCTTGATGTCTAGCATGATCAATATTGGGGATGATATCAATCTCTTCTTCAGCTCTTGGAAACTGGCTTCACATTTGTTAGTCCATTCAAACTTCTTGTCCTTCTTCAACAATTGGGTCATGGGTCTGGCGATGCTTGAAAATCCTTCGACGAACTTGCGGTAGTATCCCGCTAATCCGAGAAATGCACGGACTTGGGTTTGAGTGGTTGGGGCTTCCCATGCTTCGACATCTCTGATCTTGGCGGGATCAACAGAAACTCCTCCGGCAGATACAATATGTCCTAGGAATCCTACTTCCTTCAGCCAAAACTCACACTTGCTGAACTTGGCATATAACCGATGCTCTCTCAGGGTTTCTAGGATGATTCTCAGATGCTGCTCATGCTCTTCTTCTGACTTGGAATAGATAAGGATATCATCGATGAACACAACTACAAACTTATCTAGGAAATTCATAAAGATCTTATTCATGAGATTCATGAAATAAGCAGGGGCATTGGTTAATCCAAAAGACATAATTGTATACTCGTATAAACCATAACGAGTACTAAAGGCGGTCTTTGGAATATCTGTTGCATGAATCTTAAGTTGGTGATAACCAGTCCTAAGATCAATCTTTGAGAATACCTGAGCTCCAGTCAACTGATCTAATAGATCCTCTATCTTGGGCAAGGGGTACTTATTCTTGATGTTGACATCATTCAGGTTCCTGTAATCTATGCACAGACGGTTGCCTCCATCTTTCTTGTCAACGAATAACACTGGTGATCTCCAGGGCGATGCGCTTGGTTGAATCAAGCCTGTTGCTAACATGGCATCCAACTTCTTCTTCAACTCTACTAACTCTAAGGGGTTCATGCTATAGGGTCTCTGGGCTATGGGTCCGGTTCCGGGGATTAATTCAATAATGAATTCAATATCCCTATCCGGGGGCATACCTGGCAATTCATCTGGGAATACGGCAGGGTATTCACAGACTACTCTTACTTGGTCTATGGTGGGTAGGGGTAGACTCTTGTTGCACTTAAATTGACGGGGTAAGGTTTCAGATATATGCTCTACTGTTACTCCAGAGCTACTGGTCATGGTGATGGCCTTCTTAGCACAGTCTATCATTCCTTTATGCCTTGACATCCAGTCCATACCTAGTACTACTATCAATCCTTTGGTTCCAAGTACAATTAGGTTGGCATAGAAATCTATCCCATATATTCTGATAGGTACAGCTTTGGAAATTTTTCTAGCTTTTGTAGTTTAACCAGGGATTTGAACTATCATGACATGCTTCAAGTTAGTTGGGTGGATCTTACTAGTGCATGCAAATTCTTCGGTGACAAATGAATGTGATGCTCTCGAATTAAACAATACTCTGGCTAAAACTGAGTTGACAGAAAACATACCCAGCACTACATCTGGCGCTTCTTGGGCTTCTTCGGCATTCATGTGGAAGAGACGGCCGTTGCAGTTGTGAGGGTTCCCGGGGGAAAATCTTCTCCCTGGTTGAACACGGCGCTGCTGTTGAGCTGGGGCATTCACAGTGGCAGTGGTGGCAGTCTTCTTGGGACACTCATTGGAATAGTGGCCCTTTACTCCACACTCGAAACAGGTGATCTGGGACTTGTCTTTTGCTGCGACAGGCACAACATTGCTGCCAGTTCTGGGTGCAGTGTTGTTGTTGTTGTTCTTGGGAGGTGCACGGTTGAAATTGTTGGCATTGCCGGTGTTGTGATTGTTTCCTCCGGACTTCACATTGCCTCCGCTACGGTTGGGGTAGCTTGGGCGAGACATTGGGGGTCGATTGTTCCTTGGTGCATATCCTGGTGAGGGGTTGGGACGGTATTTCTGGTGACTGCTGGATCCAGATTGCTGCATCATACGATGTTTGCGGTTGTCGTTCGCCTGATTAATCTTCCCTTCCATCTGAATGGCAGAGTCGACTAGCTCTTCGAGATCCTCGAAACGGATGTTGACGAGGACAGTCTGCATCTCATCATGTAGTCTGTTCAGGAACCTCTCCTTCTTCTTGACCTCTGTGTTGATCTCATCAGGGTCGTACCTTGCAAGCGACAGGAATCTGTCACGGTATTCAACCACATTCATTCTGCCTTGCTTCAAATCGCGAAAGTCATCCCTCAGTCTGGTGACTAGACCTTGCAGCACGTGGGTGCGTCTAAACTTGGTTTTGAAGGCTTCCCATGTCATCACTTGACCATGGTTCATGTTACGGATACTAGTCCACCAAGCTCTTGCATCTCCTGCCATATAGTGGGTGGCAAAGAGAACTTTCTCGTTGTCATCAACTCCTGCAACTTCTAAGTTGTTTTCCATTGTCTGTAACTAGTCATCAGCATCTAGTGGGTTTTCAGCTTAGTTAAAGATTGGGGGATTGGTATTCTGAAAGTTTTTGAGTTTGGATCCATGGTGATCCTGGTTTCCATGCCCTTGGTTGTTGAGAGCCATCTGGGCGATCTATTGCAGTGTTGCTAGATTTGCTTGGCACTCTGCCCTGCTTGCTTCTCTGTCTGCGGTGAGATTCTGCAAGATCTGCAGCATTGGGTCTTGCGACGAGCTGCTCCCTCCTTGGTTTCCACGAGTAATCTGAAGATTGAGGTAGATAAAGGGGTAAGAGGGAAAGTTCTAAGGTTCATGGTTTTGGTTTCAATGCTAAAACTTTGAGTTTGACTCAGGTTTTGCAACTAACTTCATTTCATTCACTCAAACAAGCACACGGTACAAACACACACACACCACAACAAGGAAAACATATGGTTTTAAGAACCATTCTACAAGCTACGATACAGTGGGACCGATACATCTCATGCTACGATAGTGCTCTAGTGCCTCTACTCATCGTCGATGAAGTCAGAGTCCTCATCGTCAGTGTAGAAGTCCATGGCATCCTCCTCCAGAAAGTCATCATCATTGCTGAGGTAAGAATCCATGTCTCCCTGGATATCTTCACCCTCCTCTTCTTCTTCCTTTGCTGCCAGCTAAGCTTCTTGCTCCTTGACGGTCTTCTCGAGGTCGGCCACCTTCTTGCAAAGACGGGCGATGGTGAGATCCTTCTTCTCGTGCTGGAGGCGAAGAAACTGACGGTCCTTAACAAGCAGTGAGAAAGTCTAGGCCTTCTGGGCGGCAATGGCATGGTTGTGGTTGGCGAACTCCCTAGCATTGTCCAATTCCTTTTGGCGATCGTACAACAGGAAGTCAAGGTTCTCCACTTGACGCTTCAGCTCCGGGTGACTTGGCATCTCCATCGGCATCCCCATGAAGTCACGTCTTGCATAGTGAGCAAAACGGGTTCCTTGGAGTTGGTTGACACTGAGGGCACATAGAAGTGCGAGAGCTTCATGCATTGCCCTGGCAAATCCATCTAGCCAGTTGTTCTCTCTCACGGAGAACTGGATTCTCCCGGACGTTGGTGCTTTGATGCTTCCTCTAAGATTAGCGGTGACTAGCCACTGCAAATCTCCTCCTGGGGGTCCTAGAAGTTGAGCTCCTAGAAACTTCGGATGCGGGCGTCCCAATAACTCCGACAGTGAATCCAGGTCCCTTTCAAGGATCAGCTGAACTCCGTTTCCCAACTGGTAGAACTTGCTGAACTAAGTCTCCATCTACAAGAAATAAGGATGAGGAAATTAGTGAAGTGATCAAGTGTGTCAAATTTTAAGTAGTAATGTACGAATTTGAGGAACATGAATTTTTGAGAAAGAATGAATTCCCAAGGATAAGAGAGGAAATAGTTTTTCATAAATACTCACTTTGGTTTTGAAACTAAGTTTTTGTTCGGACGTCCATTCTAACTAGGGTCTCCTATGGTCGGGGTGGCTCTGATACCAACTTGTCAACACCCAGATTTTTAATCCTAGATGCATGTTATGTCATTCATCGCAATCCCAGGATTACCATTTTTGCGAGACATAACAGATTGGATATCACAGTACATCATCCATTACAAACCATACATAATCTCATGATCTAGTCTTAATACAACAAGCAGCGGAATAAAAGATAAGCGTAGCGGTGGGGTCCATCGTCAGGGGCACAGGCAATGCTGACGAAGGCAGATAGTCCTAGTTATCATAGCTGTCCTGCTGGCCATCATCTTGGTAGTCTCCTTCATAGTCTGGCCATGAGAATAGCCAGGGACAAAAGCCATGAGTACTATTTAAGTACTCGCAAAATACTACTAACAAGTAGTATAGTTCTAAAGTAAAGTACTAACTCTAAGTTTAACTATAAGGTTAAGTTTGAAACCTAAGCTGAGTTCAGAAGCAAAGAAAGATAAAATAAAGTTCTAGAATCACTTAAGTTGGAAGGTAGTGTCATAAACACAACCCTATTGTGGTCAAGTCAAGATTCATCATTCATTTCATAAGTTATTTTGAAAACATCTGACAACGAAACAGTATGGCCATTCCAACTGTCCATAACCGTGGACGTGGCTATTCGAATAATTTGACGCTCTGTAGAGGTCGTACACTTTCACCACAAGATTCGATACATCTGTCAGGGATAATCCTGAATCATCATACTTAGTATGCAGATAATCAAACATAACCTTTCCTTTACACACCCTAGTATAAGCACCTCTCCTATGAGCATGGCCTCCCAACCATGACCATCTGTCATCTTGGGCACTGCATAGGTGGACAACATTGAGAGGTAGCCTCAGCTCAAATTTCTCCCGCGAGGGAACTAATACTAATGCATATAAACTTCCGGCTAAGCCTTACCCTATTCAGGTATTGTGGTTGTACGGTAAATTTGGAATGGTATCGCATCCGAATCCAACCATCAGTTTTGTAAAGGGTTAAGGCTCATGCCTCAACATTTTCATCATCATAAACCATTTGTGTTTCTCAACACATGTCAAAACATCTCAATAGAATGACTCATCATTCCAAGGTTTTCATAATTCATTTTCACCAAGTATTCCCATCTAAAGTGACTCAAGTTTTTATCTACTCTAACTACTAAGTTAAGAGTGTTCACTAAGGTGGAAAGATGGGATCAATCTCATGCCATGGAATGACATCTAAAGTTATCTAAATAGGTCAAGTTTTATACTCTTTATGCTACCTTCAAAACAAGTAAAGGACTTTGGTAAAGTAAAGGAAGTAAAGCTTGCAAAATAATACTTGGGATAAGTAATAGTCAAAGTGGTATAACCAAAGTATGTCTAATGTCTTTGCTTGAGTTATCTAGATTGCAAGGGTTAGCTTGCATTGTTAATGGTGGCTTGATAGTATAATACTTGCAAGTGTTAGCTTGCCAATAATAGCTTGCCTTGGTTGGTGCAGTGGTTGAAGTTTTCTTCCTCTTCTTCTTGGTAGCACTCCTCCTCCTCGAAAGCTTGGTCGGTACTATCGTCTATAAATTCATACAGAGTACACAATCATCAAACAATGCTTAACTAGTCTACTTAGCACTCTAAGGCACAAATTGAATGATCTATTATCATCATAAGCATCACACGGTTTTATTAACTATTTTCATTCTTTTTATTTAAGAAAAGTAATTTCTACTCATTGAAAACTAACTAAGATTTAATATTCACCACTTAAAATATGGGATCATGTGCACACATGTCCTCACCACATATTCTAACATATGGGAATGTAATTTAAGGGTTGGATTACAATTACTTTGGTTTAAATTTAATATTTATTGATTTAAAGTGACTAGAAATGCCTATATAGCATTATTTTGGTACTAGTCCAAAGCCACTACATGTAAACCTTAATATTATTACATATTCAGATAGGTATGGTTAAATGTGATTTTTGAGAGTTGGAATCAACTCAAAAGCTATCATGGTTGATTTTATAAAAATGTTTGAATGTGCAAAAGCTTCTGTCTTGTTATTTTTACTAGGAGGGATCTCTAACTCTAATTGAATTATATCCCGCGGGCTTGGATAGATCTTTTCAGTAGCTTTCTAACAAAATTGGAATCACTCCATTTGGATTTGTAAATCTCTCTGAATTGATTTTCAAACTAAGGGACAGAACTAGGTTCAAACTAAATTAGAAAAATCTAGATTTGAATTAACTGGATCGCGCGGGAAGGTAAACGGGCTGGCCCAGTGGCGTTCCGCGGCATAGAGAATGGCTAAAAGGGGGGTCCACTGGTCAGCGGCTCTTTACACGCGAAGCGGTACCGGGCGATGTGGGCAGTTAGATTAGAAGGGGAATCTATGGCTGAGAGGTGTCGTCTCCGGCGAACAGTTCGCCGGCGAGGATAAACCCTAGTGGCTCGGTGGGGGTACTCAGGGGGCATACCAGGGCTCCAGCTATGGCGGCGATGGGGTCGATCGAACGTGTTGTCGACGGTGGGCTCAGGGGTCGTCGCGGCAGCTCCTGGGGTGGCCGAAATCGCCGGTGCCTTCTCCTCCTCTGCAGCAGGCTTCTCCGGCCAAATTCCGGCGAACAAGTGCCCGAGCTGCTCCGGATAGAAGTGGGGAAGGACCAGTGAGGAGAGGGGAGTAGAATGGTGTGAGTCTTTGGTGCTGGGGTGGCCTCTATTTATAGCTCGACGAGGCGACCGAAAGGAATGGGCTAGCGACTCCGGCGAGGGCTGCACAGCGGGCTAGCGGCGTGGCTTGAGGTAGGGGACGGTGGCCTGCCTCCTGGCGGTGCTCTACAGCGGAAATGCATGGCTAGGGGCAGTGGCGTTTGGTCAGGGGCATCCTTCCCTCTGGGAGACAGAGGCGGTGCTCAACACGGCGCATGGCGACTGTGGGTCGCGCGGCGGTGCACGGCCGTATCTGGCGGGTTACTAGGGTCGAGGCGGAGCGGCGCGCGCGGTCTGCAGTCGAGGCGCGGTCGGTGGCGTGCTGGCGGTGAGGGCGCTCTGGATGCATGCAGAGACTTGGTGTGCGGCGGTTCCTCGATGGTCCAAGGGCTGGCAGTGAGCGTGGGGTGGACCGTGGGCGGCGATAGGGTGGCGCCTAGCTTCCTGGAGCGGCGGAGAGGGGCTGGCGGTCTGCTGCTACGTTGGAAACATTGGCTAGCGAGCATGGCGTCGGGGCTGCGTTGCACTGGCGCCAGGGGCTAGAACTAGGGTGGGTTTTGATCTGGTTGGGCTCAGGGGAGGCAAGAGTGATCAATGCAAACCAATTGGCTCGACAAGAAATGATCAAAACAGTAATAGTTAGGCCAAAGTTGATTATGTCTGCCAAGTGTTCAACACAATGGGCGCAAGAGAAAAATATTTGAATTTTTGGCTGAATTTTGGTGGAGCGGTTGATCACATGCTTGATCTTCTAGGTGCGCTTGGGTTTTGAAAATGGAACTCATTTGAGTGGTTTTTGAATAAGTGTGATCTTCTCATATGAACTACATTCAATTTTCAAATGCCATTTAAAATTAGTGTTTGTAAGTTTTTGGTAGATCACAAAGTGAGCCTTGGTACATAATTACATGTACTAGCAAGGGGTGAAAAGATCCATATTTGTTTCTGTTAGGTTTTGAGTTCTAGGAATAGCCAAAGTAGGCATGGTAGTTAAAATGGCACAAATGACCATTTCTTTCTTTTATTCATTTTGATTTGTTTTTCTTTGGGATTTGTTTGGGAATGATCTAGATGATGTTTATTTCACCTAAGAATCATTTTACAAGCAATGGATCACTTAATCATGGCAATTCAAAACAACTCCTATTTAAATGCACACACATATGAATGCTTTAATAATTTTAATTGGAAAAGTTTTTGTTAACCCTAATTTTTGATGATTTGGATCTTAATAACCTTGGATTAAAGTTTTGGGATGTTACACCCCCCCACCAGCTCCTGATGCCCCTGACGAGGAAAAGAACGTCTATTTGACTCGTCAGGAGGACCACAACTTAGTTCATTGCGGCATACTTTATGGGCTAGAGTCAGAACTTCAAAAGCGTTTCAAAAACAGTAATGCCTTTGATACCATGGGTGAATTGAAAATGAATTTTGATACCCATGCTGCCATAGAGAGTTATAAGGCTTCTGAAAAGTTCTTTAGCTGCATGATGGAAGAGAACAGCTCTGTTAGTGAGCACGTACTCAAAATGTTTGGGTACGCCGATAAGCTTGTGTCCTTGGGAATAACAATTCCCATTGACTTAGGCATACATCGTGTTCTCCAATCTTTGCCACCTAGCTACAAGAGCATCGTGATGAACTATAATATGCAAGGCATGAAGAAGTCTCTCCCCGAGCATCTGTCAATGCTTAAAACTGCAGAAGTGGAGATTAGGAAAGAACATCAAGTGTTGATGATCAATAAGACCACCGGTTTCAAGAAAGACAAGAAGGGTAAGCAGAAGGGAAAGAAGGGTAGCAAAACTATTGCCACACCTGAAAAGAAATCCTGAGCTATCCCTAAGTCTGATACCGAGTGCTATTATTGTAAGGGGACTGGCCATTGGAAGCGCAACTGCCCCAAGTATTTGGCGGATAAGAAGGCCGGCAAAGCAAACAAAGGTATATGTGATATACATGTTATTGATGTGTAATTGACTAGAACTCGCAGTAGCACCTGGGTATTTGATACTGGATCGGTTGCTAATATATGTAACTCGAATCAGGGGCTGTGGAACAAGCAACAGCTAGCAAGGGGTGAGGTCAAGATGCGTGTCGACAATGGATCAAGAGTTGATGTGACCGTCGTTGGAACGCTACCTCTCCATCTATCGTCGGTATTAGTTATAAATCTTAATAATTGTTATTTGGTGCCTGCGATGAGCATGAACAGTGTATCCGAATCATGTTTGTTGCGAAGCGGTTATTCATTTAAATCTGAAAACAATGGTTGTTCGATTTATATGGATGATATCTTTTATGGTCATGCACCTATGATGAATGGTTTATTTCTATTGGATCTCGATAATAGTGTTACGCATATTCATAATGTTGATGCTAAAAGGATTAAACTTGATGATGATATATCTGCATGTTGGGGATATACTTTCTGCGTATCCTCGCAGTACCTCACTGACCAGGGTGGCCCACTTCGGGTTAGAGCTTTGCTTCACGGGCGGCCCAGTCAGGGAGAAGAGACTGAGTCCCATCCGGCTACGGGAAGGCCCTTAAGACTTACCGACATAGGCCCATAGTACTACTTGTAGTTCAAGATGTACTTTTTAACCGACTCTTAGTCGTAGCCGGATGGATCTCTCCTGTAAATCCTAGGCTGGATATCTATATAAGTCGTCCTAGGGAGAAACTTTAGGGCACCCTCACAATAGTCTACAATCTCAACTCGCACAGGCGAAACCTTTGTAACCCATATTCCGGCTCTACTGTATTACTGGATTGTTGGCAGGAGTAGGATCCGTCCAAAGCCGGCGGATTCGAACCTAGGTAAACTTGTGTGCTCACCGTCCCAGAACACCGTACGTCTCACACCCCTCTCTTTCACACGCCTCAAGGACCCCCTCATGGCGTACTTGTCATCAATCCGACGATAGTTGGCGCCCACCGTGGGGCAAGTGAGCTTCGGATCTGCGTTCCGAGCGGAATCTGGAAGAATCGGAATTGGCGAGACCATCGCCGTTGGTCGCGTCCTCTACACCAGTGACGTCCCTCTCATCATTCTCGACGAGACTTGGATTCCGGCTAAGGAAGCCGTAACCACCTACACCATCATGTCTTTCAGTGAGATCGATGTTTACATCGGTTTTGCTGAACCTGCCCCACCCACCGCAGCGGTGATGATAGAGGCAGAAGAAAATTCTGGGTCCCATTTTTCCATGGAGGCGGCAGAGTTCCGGATCTTAGAAAACCCTAATCCCACCCAACCCGCACCAGTTGCGGAGATAGTGGAGAAATCCGAGCCTGAAGCAGACCTTGCGGTTCAAGTCGAATCTGGAGTGGATCTCCCTAGCGAGGCCGAATCCCAGATTGATCTGCCCACTGAAGTCGAAATCCAGGAGGATCACAGTAACAACCTTGGTTCCGGCCCTGCCAACGCCGGAACAGGTCAACCGTTCCTGAGGCACACGTTGAGGCGTATGATGATGCAAGACGCAAGTGTAGATGAGGTTCTCGAGACTATCAGGATCTTTGAGGAAGCCCACGAGGAAAGCCGCAACTACCTCAGGACCCACACGTCGCACTTTGTCGGATACGTTGGATCTGGATCCGGTTCTGCCGATGCTGGAGAAAACACCGACTCAGTGCCGGAGGCGATCGGAACAAACACCGACTTACCCGCATCCTCGGATGACTCGATGACGTCGGCAGATTTCTGAAAGTTCTCCACGGAGTACGAAGAGGAGTATAACTCCAAAGCTCCAGAGGAAGGAGAAGCCATGGATGAAGGATCCGGGGAAAACTCTCCCAAAGCGCAGGACGACATGGATATCAGAGATAATCCCGAGGTCCAGATGTCCGAAAGTACCGATCAGAGCTTGACTCCGGGAAACGGACCCAAAGCCGTCTTTGCTACCGGCGCTGCTAAGAAGGCAAAGAATAAGAACAAGACCCTGGAAAAGATCCTCCGACAGAGGAAGTGATTGCCGAGGAATATGAGGAAGACTCAGATGGAGCTCTGATCCCAAAAGAGCCCAAAGAAGAGTCGGTGGATGGACACGTGATCACCGAAGGCGCGCGTAAACTCATCGATGCTGCATTAACCACACCTATTCCTACAGATGCGGAACTTACTGCTGAAGAGCTGGATGAAAGGGCCCAAGCCCTAGAAGCACGTCGCCAAGTACTCCTCGATGAGGCGAAAAACATTGAGGAAGAAAAGAAACGCATGGCAACTTTGGAGAAGTACATCTCTCGGTAGCATCAGAAGACCCAGAAACGTCACACCCATGACGACCAATTCCCGAAGATTCACAAAGTCCTCTTTGGAGGAGACCATGGGATGCCTTGACGCGACAGCAAGGGAGACTGGGTGTATCCAACACCAGTGCAAAACACAGTTGTGGCTCCAGAAATCCTAGCAAGTAATCCAGGCCCAGAGCAGATTTGATTGGGCATTAAACTACTCAACAAGGGTCTGGAGCAGTAGAAGGCTGCCCTGTCCGGAAGCGAAAAACTGGTCTCCCAATCTGACCAATGCCACATGGATCCGGCCTGGAATGACGTAATACCCCAACATGCTCCGGAACAGCATCATCGTTCCGACCGTCAGGAAGACAACTACTCAAGAACCGGATCTTTAGGACAGCATCACAAAGCTGCACATGACTGGCGCAATGTTGCCCCAGCTATGGAGCAAGAGGCAATTGCTGCACTGAATCCGAAGAATCCTCCCCGTTGAGAATCGAACGATCACAGGGAAGAAGACAAAGAGAAGCATCAGGAGGAGGACCGTCAAAGAATGCCACCTCCTAGACACACAAGCCGTCCGGCTGACGGACGAAGGAATGATGAACATCGTGTTGAATCAAGTCGGCAAGGGGCTCGTCATAATGAAGATCCTCCCTGGAACCGGAATAATAATGCTCAGGACTAAGGCCGGAAACAATCCAGCTGATCCACCCTCTCCACCAGGTAGCCATCACAACGGCTCCCAAGGAGGCTAAGGAGGGCGTCGTGGTGGAGGAGGTGGTGGCGTAAGCCGAAGTCCGGCTCCAAGGCATCACAGCCACAGTCGTCATTCGGGACGATCTTTATCCCAAAGTGACGCAAGGCGTAGGATCAACTCCAACATAGAGGCGCGGCGCTACGAAAATGATGACATATACGTGGGCCCAAAGTGCTTCGGACCATGCATAAGAGCCACAAGATTCCTGGAAGGATTTGCTATCTCAAGACACATTCAAGCCTACGACGGTATAGCTCGGCCAGATACTTGGCTCCAGGATTTTTTCCAGGCATGCTGTATCGCCAAAGGCGGAAACAGCCTGGTCGCGACCAGATACCTCCCACTCATGTTGCGGAAGACGACACGATCATGGCTCAATGAACTTCCAGAGAACACCATCCACAACTGGTATGACATGCAAAGTGCGTTCTTTCGGAATTTCGAAGGCACATGTCGGAGGCCTTGTACAGTAGGAGACCTACAGCGTTGCACCCAGAAAGCCGGAGAAACTTGCCGGGATTATCTCGAATGATGGATCGACACCAAGAACTCCTGTGAAGGAGTAAATGACCAAACTGCGATTGAAGCTTTCATTGTAGGACTCCCAATTGGTTTACTACGTCATCGCTTGAAGTGTGACAAGGTCACTGATTTGGGAGAGATGATAGAAACAGCGAGCAAGTATGCAGATGCTGACGACGACGTACAGGGATTACTTAACGCCCTAGCTGTGCCACAGTCGGCAAAACAACCAAAGCAGCTAGCTCAGAAGCGCAAGAACACCTCGGAAGAAAAGCCCAAAGCGGAAACGACAGTGGTCACTGCTACTTTCGGGTCTGGAGGACGAGGAGGGCGCGGTGCTGGCCGGGGACGCGGTCGTGGGACATCAAGAGTCCAAGGTAGAGGAGACCAGCAACCGGGAAAAACCTACTCCTGGGCTGACATTGCCAATAACCCATGTGTGCATCACTTAGACGCCAATGGGGGCTCGTCCCACACAAACGCCGAGCGTCATTTCAATGATGACATCAAGAAAGACGATACCGCTGGTTATAGGGCTAAGCGGAAGAAAGGAAAGAAGAATCCCGAAAAAGATAAAGAGACCAAGGATGATTCCGACATGGAGGAAGTCGATGCTTCAAATCCCAAGCCGAAAGGGAAAAAGAATTTCCCGACAAAGAAAGACACTTACGTCACCTTCCTCGGATCTCAACCAGCTAAGGTCAAAAAGCAGTTCTACATGAGCTCAACGCAACAGTTCCGGCTGTCCCTCAGTTCCTGGACTGGTCGGAAGTGGCAATCACCTTTGACCGTGTTGATCGTCCACCTAAGTTGCACAGGCGAGGAAAATAGGCCTTAGTCATCAATCCACTTATTGACGGCTATGGTTTCTCCAAGACTCTCATGGATGGCGGCAGCAGCATTAACATTCTGTTTGTCAAAATGCTACGCCAGATGAAGATCTCGGAGACCCAGCTGAATTACAGCTCTGTGATCTTTCACGGAGTTGTCCGAGGAAGACAAGCAAATTCCCTGGGAGAAATCACTTTGGATGTTACCTTTGGAACTCCAAAGAACTATCAGACGGAAGCACTTTCTTTCGAAGTGGTCCTGTTTAAGAGCGCGTACCACGCTATATTCGGACGTCCGGCTTATTAGGCTTTTATGGCTCGTCCATGTTACATTTATAATATGATGAAAATTCCAGGTCCCAACGGCGTGATCACCATGAGGGGAGACCCAAAGAAGGCACGAGAGTGCGAGGACGGAAATGCCGCCTTTGCTGAAGCCGTGCTGCACGCCCAGGAGTATCAGGAGATCAAGAAGACCATAGATCCGTCCGAGATGCCCGCAACGAAGAAGAAGGTGACAAAGCCGAATCCGGAGTTCAAGGAATCAGAAGAGACAAAGAAGACGCCGTTGAAGGGAGATGACCCCTCCAAGGTGACCCAGATAGGCGTAGGCCTAGATAGCGCATAGGAAAACGTGCTCGTCAAGTTCCTCCAAGCAAATCAAGATATCTTCGCATGGCAGCCATCTGACATGACCGGAGTACCTATGGAACTTGCCGAGCACTCTTTAAATGTACACCCGAAGCTAAACCCGTCAAATAGTCCCTACGATGTTTTGGCGACGAAAAGCGTAAGGCAATAGCTAAGGAACTAGCACGGCTCGAGTTAGCCGGATTCATAGAAGAGGTCATCCACACTGAGTGGTCGGCCAATCCTGTAATGGTCCCTAAAAAGGACACCACTGATTTAAGGATGTGTGTTGATTATACTGCCTTGAACAAGGCTTGTCCCAAAGATCCGTTTCCTCTGCCTAGGATTTATCAAGTTATTGATTTTACGGCAGGCTCGGAACTCCTATGTTTTCTCGACGCATATTCCGGTTATCACCAAATTCGGTTGAAGGAATCTGACAGAGTCAAAACTTCATTCATAACCCCCTTCGGAACCTTCTGTTTCGTTACGATGCCCTTTGGGCTAAAGAACGTAGGAGCTACGTACCAACGCACAACGCAGTGTTGCATCCACGATCAAATCGGACACAATGTACAGGCATATGTGGACGACATTGCGGTCATGTCCAAAAAGAAGGAAACGTTAATTTCCGACTTGGAGGAAACGTTCGCCAATCTACGAAAATACAACATAATGCTTAACCCGAAGAAATGCTTCTTTGGAATCCCAGCCGGAAAATTGTTAGGTTTTATCATGTCTCAAAGAGGCATAGAGGTAAACCGAGACAAAATCAAGGCTATACTAAATATTTCCAGGCCAACTCGCCTGAAGGACGTTCAGAGACTAACTGGTTACATTGCCGCAGTCAGTCGGTTTGTAAGCCGGCTCGGTGAAAGAGCCGCACCACTATACAAGCTCCTAAAAAAGACTAAGAAATTCGTTTGGACCGACGAAGCTAAAGCTGCACTACAAGACCTGAAAGCAGTACTCTCATCTGCTCCCATTCTCGCAGCACCAGAACCACAGAAGTCGATGTTGCTCTATCTCGCTGCGACAAACAAGGTCATCAGTATCGTCATGGTGGTGGAGAGATTGGAGGAAAATCAGGAACACCTGGTGCACCGCCTGACTTACTATCTCAGTGAGGTCTTAACTGAATCAAAACAGCGATATCCGCACTATCAAAAGCTGGCTTACGGTGTGTTCTTAGCATCTCGTAAGTTACGACATTATTTTCAGGAACATCCAATTACCGTGGTGAGCATAGCTCCCATGAGAGATATAATCAACAATAGTGACGCCACAGGACGCGTCGCCAAATGGGGCATAGAGCTCTCAGCATTCGACATTGAGTACAAACCTCATACAGCAATCAAATCCCAAATCCTGGCTGACTTTGTTGCTGATTGGACAGAGACAATGGAGAATATGACCCTGCCAGAGTCAGAATACTAGACCTTGCATTTTGACGGGTCTAAAGCGCTCGGGGGCTCGGGGCTTGCATGGTGCTCAAGTCACCCCAAGGAGATAAACTTTTCTATGTATTACAGATACACTTCAGGCAACAAATAACATTGCCAAGTATGAAGCATTACTGCATGGAATCCAGATTGCTAAGGACATCGGCATCTGACGTTTAATGTGTTATGGAGATTCGGATCTTGTTGCACAACAAGTGTCGGATATCTGTAAGGCAAACAAGCACATGGCAGCATATAGGGCTGTCGTGGATGAATTATCTAAATCGTTTGAAGGGTTTGAAGTTCAACACATCCCTCGAATAGAAAATGAGGAAGCAGATGCACTATCTCGAATAGGCTCTGCCCAGAAAAAGGTCTCGGGTGGCGCTTTTCTCGAGCACCTCAAAGTTCCCTCTATAAAGGGAGTGGACGAAGAATATCCGACCAAATCTGACTCACCTTTAGTAGCTGTTCTGGCTGTAATTCCCAGCTGGACACCCTACCTTGATTTTTTGGTAGACGGAAAATTACCCGCAGACAAAGTTCTGAGCCGGCAGATCGTTCGACGAGCAAAAGCCTATACTATAATTAGTGGTGAGCTCTATAAGCGGAGTGCATTTGGGGTCTTTCAGCGATGTGTATCTCCGGAAGAAGGAGTGGAAATCTTACGAGAGATCCACGAAGGTCAGTGTGGTCACCACGTTGCAGCCAAATCTTTAGTGGCAAAAGCTTTTCGGCACGGTTTTTTCTGGCTTACAGCCAAGGAAGATGCCGAACGGCTAGTCAAGACGTGCAAGGGCTGCCAAAAGTATGTCAAACAAGCTCACGTTCCAGCTGATCAGCTGCGAACAATACCTATAACATGGCCTTTTGTGGTTTGGGGGCTTGACATGGTAGGACCGTTTAAACGGGCTCCAAGTGGATTTACACACCTCTTAGTGATGGTGGATAAGTTTACCAAATGGATTGAGGCTAAACCCTTCACTAGTTGTGATGGAGCAACAGCCAGAAGATTTGTTGAGGATGTTATAATCCGATACGGTTATCCGCATAGCATTATCACGAACAATGGGAGTAACTTTTCTATGGGAGAGCTTGCCGAATTCTGCAATGAACAAAATACCCGGCTTGATATTGCGTCAATCACACATCCACAAGCTAATGGGAAAGTCGAAAGAGCAAACAGTTTAATCCTATAAGGCCTAAAACCAAGACTCGAAGAACCACTACGACGTGCTGCGGGGGCTTGGGCAGAGGAGTTACCTTCTGTAATATGGAGTTTACGAACAACTCCAAACAGGCCAACCGGATACACACCTTTCTTCTTAGTCTATGGCACAGAAGCAGTTCTTCCTAGCAATTTGATTCACACTTCTCCTAGAGTGGCCGCGTATATTGAAGAGGATGCCGAAATTTCTCGACAAAATGATCTCAACTTAGTCGAAGAAGTTCGCGTCATTGTTGAGATGAGATCAACAGCCTATTAGCAGAAGTTATGCAAGTATCATAGCCAGAGAGTCAGAAACAAGTCTTTCAATAAGGGCGATTTGGTTCTCCGGCTTGTGCAGCAAAGAAAGCACAAACTCTCCCCAATATGGGAAGGGCCATTTTTAGTTAGTCGAGTATTGCACAATGGTTCATACTACCTAACTGATATGCAGCCAGTCAAAGAAAGACCTGCTACTAAGAAGAGAAAGAGAGCTGGAGGTAGTACAAATCCAGATGAGTTAGACTGACCATGGAATATTGCTCAACTACGTCCCTTTTATTCTTAGTTTATTTTTCTTTGTAATCATATATGTGTACATGTTCAATGAGAAATAAAGTCTTGGTTGCCTCTAAATCTTTCTAAGAAGTTTTTACCATCTTATTTTCGAATGATCATGTCACAGTCGAAAATCCCAGAATACTTGAAAGTACTTTATGCTCATGTTTGTTCTGGTTTAGATTTCCAATTCTAAAATTGATACCTTTGGGTATAAATCTAAATTTTCTAGTTTATACTTTGGTTATTTGTCTGATTGCTGGATGCAGGCATTTTCCGAGTAGTGAATTGTTGGTACTGGAAGCTGGCTTTGTTTCCGAGTTTAAACTGGTTTAGTAATTAAGCTCCGTTGCTCGGCAAAGTTTCCGTGCTAAAAGTTGGCTGGCTCACGAAAGGGACGAGGCAGAAAGCCAGATAAACGATAAGTGCAGACAAAAAATACAAGTGCTTATGCAAACATTTCAGGCACAAATTATCAAAGCCAAAAGTGCTGAATAGATAAAATAAAGCTTAGCACTAGCAAAAGTATTATACTACTTATTTACAGACCCAAATTGTTTTCAGAATAACATATTTTTCTTCTGATACTCTATGATGCAGGGGAGAGGTAGGAGCTACTGGCTCGCTGGATACATCGGCCTCGTTTTGATAACGTTCCAACATGTTCAAATCCGATATGGTTTGATCATCATCGGAAACTTCAGCTGTTTCTTCGGAAGGCGAAGGCGGCGTGTCCACGCGGGTGAAGAAGGGAGTGTCGTAGCTGGTCAAATCAGCTACGTGGCACCCATATCCGGCGCAGGAGTCCATGATAGCCTTGATGTCTTTCTCTTGTCCATCTTCGTCCACCTTGTAGTACCCTCTGGTTACTTGCCAAATTTCCATGTTTCCATGGTGGCTCATAACCATGGTGAGAGCGTTTTGCACTGCGATCGCGCATAGGACATGTTCCAGTCCTAAACAAGCTGTGACATATCCTTGGCCTTGTCTCGCACCTCAAAACCGGACATGCTATGCATGTCCGTAACCTTGAGAACTTCGCCAATATCTTCGAGGGATTGGCGGTAGTCATGCATCAAATCACCGACTTGGGTATGCCGGTGGGTGCGAGATTCAGCAGAGGCTGAGTCCATCAAGTTCAGAGAACCTGCGCATATAATGCAAAGGGTAAGTCAAGTAAACACGGACTCCAAAGAGTCGGAAGATTCAGATAAGTCAGAAAAAGGGAAAAATACCAAAGATAACATCGTCGACTTTGGCCTTCTCTTCACGAAGACTCTGGAGTTCAGCCCGGAGTGCCTCGGAAATGTCCTTTTCTCTGAATACCTCATTGCTGAGATCCAAGATTTTCTTATCTTGAAGCGTAATCTTGTGATCATGCTCCTCGGTGGCCATGGAGGTGGATTCGAGAATTTGAGCAATGCTCTTCTCATGATTTTCCTTAAGCTTCCAGCTCTTGGTGAAGTTCTTTGTTTTCCACCACCAAGGCCTTAAGATTCTCGGCCTCTTCAATCATAGCGCACGACTGTTTTACCATTGCTGTAAGTCAAAAGAACAACAGTTCAACAAAAATTCGACTATGAAATAAAAGGCAAGGTTTGAGTTTCGGAATGTTTACCTTCAGCCTCATCCTTGGAAACCTTCAGCTGTGCATTTTCAAGCCGGAGAGCTCTGATCTCTTTCCGCTTGTTGCAAACATTCTTCAACAAATCCTGGTTATAGGAATATACTTTCTGTAAGTCAGAATACCCAAAGTCAGAAGTCTACTAAAGACTTGGGCTATTATTTTTACTAATATTAGCACGAGCCTTGGGGGCTACACTAGTTCATTCTTTGGCATCCTAAGGAAGCATAAAACCGGATTTGATTTTCCAGCTTCATGCTTGGGGGCTAGAGGATATGATATGAAATAAGGAAAAGTGGAAGTTGGAATTCCCACTTACATATTGTTCGCGAATGAGTTTGTCTAAACTCGTATTCACTTCGGTGGCAACCTTTTCGGTGAAAGTTAGGGGAATCACCGGCGCAGTTGGAAGATCGCCGGACCTTAGCTTCTCGTCGCAAAGACGAACTTGTTCAAGAGTGTTTGATATCCTCTGCTTCTTGTGCTTCTTCTTCGGTAGAGAGAGTCTGGCTCTCTAAGCATTGCCGAGCTAGCCATTGAATCTCCTCCATAGACTTCCGAGATAAGCCAAGTTTGGCAAGTCCCGGATTGTCCAGGAGATTCTTGGCAAAGGTCTCTGCCGAGGGATCATTACTCAAAGAGGGTTCACCCTTATCAACACCTAAGTCACCCATGGTGACGTCAGTTTGCGATTCAAGGATCGCTGGCTCTGATGGTTGAGCCGGATCTTCTACAACGGTCGGAGATGGAGTAATCTCCAGCGCTGCAGAAGGCTGAGGGGCAGGAGTCGGAGGAGCCACCGTAGGAGAAGCCAATTTAAGCTTCGACTGACGCAGGGGTTTCAAGGCAGCTCCCTTCCCCTTGCCCTTGATGAGCTGTTTAGCTTTGAGAAGATAATAGAACAAAGAACATTACATCTCAGAAGGAATTACAAGCAAAATGCAAAGACCTTGTGAGGAAAGATTACCTCTTCCCAATGTGCACTTCTTTGGTGTCGATGGCCAATGTCGGAGCCTTGCGTTTCCGAGGAACGACATCCAGCATTGGGACCAATTCACCCTCGTCCTGAGAAAACTCAGGAGGATATCCCTCGATAGGAGCGAACTCTGACTCGGGGAGGTCAGCAAGCTGAAAAGGAGAAGTATCTCAGTATTACAAGGATAACATAAAGATGACCACATAAAAAGAGTTTCTGCTAAAGTTTACCGGCACAATGGGATCTTCCACTATATGCATGTCCAGGGACAGCTCCGGAATTTTCCTCTCAATCCGCTCCCTTATCAGCCATCTGATTTGGCATACATAATCTTTTGGCTCTAAGGTCTTGGGGCTGATGCGGAGGGAATCCTTCTTCGACAACGTGATGGAATTCATCAGTCAATCTCCATGATGTTGAAGGGGTTGGATCCGACGTGCCACCCAACATTGAACCAAGTCGGACCCTTTCAGTCCCTTGTGCTTCATCAGATATTCAATCCGCCTCTTGGTGAGAAGCAGATCGTCACTGAGAGCCGGAGTGAGCTTGTCCCAGGACTCTTGGGGCGTGGCGGCTCTGTCGATGAAAGCCGACAAAGCATGATCTTTGCCGGGAGCGGGGATATCCTTGTGATAGAAAAAAGTGGACGGCCATTGTTTGACCGACTCACTTGCCATGATCCGGGGATAAACGCGCTCTCGCCTAACGAAAAAACAAATGGTACCGGTAATATAAGGATTATCGGCAGTTATGGAATTTCTCCGGACATGAAAGTAGTACCGGAAGAGAGTAAGGCTCGGCCTAATGTCGAGATACCCCTCACATAAAGAGGCGTATGCACTCATCTCTAAGATGGAGTTCGGGGGAAGATGGTGGAGATGAACTCCATAATGACTAATGACCTCGGAAAAGAAATCTGAGGGAGGAAAACTCAGACCTCTGTCAAGGTGAGTGCTGAAATGCACTCGCCCGTCATCACGGGGGTTGGGGACGGTTTCGCTGAAGCCGCTCCGCCAGTCACCGGCACGGATGAGCCCTTCATCTTCAATGACGTGGAGTTTGGGATCGTCGAGGACGCACGGGATCCAAACCCTGCGGTAGCTCTCTTTCACCGCCGATGCTGCCGTCGCTGCCGAGCCGGAGGATGATGCAGAAGCCATTCTTTCCGGTGTGCCGGTGACCTTGGATGGGCAGCGCTGGAGGTTTTTCTGGGGGCAGTGGAGCGCTAAGTTCGTGGGAGGTGTAGAGGAGAAGGAAACAGCGCTGAGAACTGGTGAAGAAGATGGGGAAAGGAATCCACACCACTTATATCCGCCAGACGCATCAAGATTCGTGTAAATGCTACAGTGAACATTCCACGCATTGTGGAAAGGACTGGGAAACCCCCACGCGATGATTATGTCGCCTCGATCTCCACGCATGCATTGAAACAACGCCTCGGTTCCGCGAAAGGTGGACCCACCAACGGTTGTGCTGACAGGAAATGTCTGTCAGTGACGTGACTTGACCATGACTATTGTCAGGTTGCGTCAGAGACCAAGTTCTGGCTTAGTTTGAATTTCGAGCTAGAAACACGAATAAACGTACTCTTAAGTCCGACTCATTTTTTGAGACCCGGATTGTATCTTTTGTTTTGAAGTTTTAGGAACCCTTCAAGATTCGGCAAGCCGAAGATCAAGCTAGATGATGATGAATCCGACTTTGGATCTTGGAGGCTTCCGGGGGCTGTTGTTGGGGATATACTTTCCGGATATCCTCGCAGTACCTCACTAACCAGGGTGGCCCACTTTGGCTTAGAGCTTTGCTTCACGGGTGGCCTAGTCAGGGAGAAGAGACGGAGTCCCATCCGGCTACGGGAAGGCCCAGAAGACTTACCGACATAGGCCCATAGTATTACTTGTACTTCAAGATCTACTCTATAACTGACTCTTAGTCGTAGCCAGATGGATCTCTCCTGTAAACCCTAGGCCGGATATCTATATAAGCAGTCCTAGGGAGAGCCTTTAGGGAACCCTCACAATAGTCTACAATCTCAACTCGCACAGGCGAAATAGCAGGAGTAGGATCCGTCCAAAGCCGGCGGATTCGAACCTGGGTAAACTTGTGTGCTCACCGTCCCGGAACACCATACGTCTCACACCCCTCTCTTCCACACGCCTCGAGGACCCCCTCATGGCGTACTTGTCATCAATCCGACGAAACTGCATACATGTGGCACTGTCGTCTAGGTCATATTGGTGTTAAACGCATGAAGAAACTCCATTATGATGGACTTTTGGAATCACTTGATTTTGGATCATTTGATACATGTGAGACATGCTTTATGCGCAAGATGACTAGAACTTCGTTTTCCGGTTCAATGGAACGGGCGACTGATTTATTGGAAATCATACATACAGATGTATGTGGTCCAATGAGTATGTCAGCGTGAGGTGGATATCGTTATTTTTTACTTTCACGGATGATTTGAGTAAATATGAGTATATCTATTTGATGAAACACAAGTTTGAAACCTTTGAAAAGTTCAAGGAATTTCAGAATGAAGTGGAAAATCATCATAATAGAAAGATTAAATTTCTGCGGTCTGACCATGGAGGTGAGTATCTTAGTTACAAGTTTAGCACATACATGAGAGATTGTGGAATAGTTCCACAACTCACACCTGCCAGAACACCACAACGTAATGGTGTGTTGGAACATCGTAATTGTAATTTACTAGATATGGTTCGATCTATGATGTCTCTGACTGACTTGCCACTGTCATTTTGGGGTTATCCACTAGAAACTGTTGCATTCACTTTCAATAGGGCACCATTTAAATCCGTTAAAAAGACACCGTGTGAATTGTGGTTTGGAAACAAACCTAAGCTGTCATTTCTTAAAGTTTGGAGTTGGAATGTTTATGTGAAGAAACTTCAACCTGATAAACTCGAATCCAAAGCGAAAAAATGCATCTTCATAGGATACCCTAAAGAAACAATTGGGTATTCCTTCTATCACAGATCCAAGGGCAAGGTTTTCATTGCCAAGAATGGATCCTTTCTAGAGAAAGAGTTTCTCGCTGGAGGCGTGTGTAGTCAAAAGGTAGAACTCAAAGAGGTTATTGAACCTTCTCTTCATGAAATGGAGAGTGGCGCAATGCCGGAAATTGTTTTGAAGTTGACTTCACCGACTGAAGAGGGAACTAATGATAATGATCACGAAACTCGAAAGAGGACACTACCGAACCTCGCAGGTCAAGCAGAACACGTGCAGCTCCTGAACTGTACGGAAATCCTATGATGAAATAGATGACCCTGCGATGTATGAAGAAGCAATGATGAGCCCGGATTCCAACAAATGGCTAGAAGCCATGAAATCCGAGATGGAATCCATGTACGAAAACCAAGTTTGGACTTTGGTGGACTTACCTCATGACTGAAAGGCCATTGAGAATAAATGGATTTTCAAAAGAAAAACTGATGCTGATGGTAATGTGACCATCTATAAAGCTCGACTTGTCACAAAGGGGTTTCGACAAATTCAAGGAGTTGACTATGATGAGACATTCTCTCTCGTAGCAATGCTAAAGTCGGTTAGGATTATGTTAGCAATTGCTACATATTTCGATTATGAAATATGGTAGATGAATGTCAAAACTGCGTTCCACAATGGTAATATTGAATAAGAGTTGTATATGATACAACCTAAGGGTTTTGTCAATCCTAAGGATGCTGATAAGGTATGAAAGCTTCAGCGATCCATCTATGGACTGAAGCAAGCATCCCGGAGTTGGAATATCCGCTTTGATGAGGTGATCAAAGAGTTTGGATTTGTCCAAACTTATGGAGAGGCTTGTATTTACAAGAAAGTGAGTGGGAGCAATGTGGCATTTCTGATATTATATGTGGATGACATATTATTGATTGGAAATGATGTAGATCTTTTAAACAATGTTAAAAGTTATCTAAACAGGAAATTTTCGATGAAGGACCTTGGTGAAGCGTCATACATATTAGGCATTAAAATCTGTAGAGATAGATCAAGGCGCCTAATTGGGCTATCACAAAGTACATACCTTGATAAGATATTAAATAAGTTTAATATGGAAGGAAGTAAGAAGGGTTCTTACCTATGTTGCAAGGCAAGCCATTGAGTAAGACTCAAAGTCTGGCTACGGCAGAAGAAAGAGAGATAATGGATAAGATCCCATATGCATCAGTGATGGCCCAAAATATATCGAGCTCGTTGGGGAACCCCAAGAGGAAGGTATGATGAGCACAGCACCAAGTTTTCCCTCGGTATGAAACCAAGGTTTAATCGAACCAGTAGGAGCAAGGAAACACCCCAAAGGTGTTGCTAGCGGAGCCTTGGCAGGGCACACTACCGGTGCTAGTAGCAACGTGGAGACCTGCACAACACAACCACAGAACTCTGTCCCCGACTTGCGATGAGGTTGTCAATCTCACCGGTTTTGCTGAAAACAAAGGATTAAACGTATCGAGTGGAAGAAAGTAATAGTTTATAGAAAGTAAACACAAAGCAGTAAACAGTTTGTAGATTGAAAGTAAAAGAAAGGACCGGGGTCCATAGTTCACTAGAGGTGGCTCTCCTTAAGATAGATAACATGCTGGGTGAACAAATTACAGCGGGGCAATTGACAAACATCGAGAAAGCATACAAGCATATACTAATCATCTTGACTCCTTTAAGATTCGATTGGGCATTACAACATTATACATAGACCGCCATCCAACTGCATCTATGACTAATAATCCACCCTCAGGTTATCATCCGAACCCCCTCCAGTATTAAGTTGCAAGCAACGGATAATTGCATTACGAATTGTGTGTAATGTAAACAATACGATTGTTCTATGAACAAAGGATTGTTGTTTTCTCCCTAGTAGCAATAGCACATCTAGTACCTTAGAGATTTCTGTCACTTCCCTAGATTACCAGAGGCATGGACCCACTATCGAGCATAAATACTAACTCTTGGAGTTGCTAGCATCTACTTGGCCAAGATACCTACTAACAACGGAAAGCATGCAAGATCACAAATAACAAAGACATGATAGAATCAATAATCAATCTGAAATAGCATCTCAATATCCATCGGATCCCCGCAAACACAACATGTAGGAATTACAAATAGATGATCTTGATCATGAACGGAGCTCACAAGATCTAGACATGAAAGCACAAAGGAGGAGAACCAGCCATCTAGCTACTACATGGACCTGTAGTCCAGAGATGAACTACTCACGCATCACACCGGAGGCTTGCATGATAATGAAGAAGGCATCCAGGGTGAATTCCCCTCTCCGGTAGGGTGCCGGGAAGAGCTTTAGATCCCTCCTGATCTAGGGATGGAGATGACGGCGGCTACAGACTCTTTCGTGGATTTTTTATCGGGTACTTAGGGTTTCCGTATCAGAGGCAATATATAGGCGGAAGGAAAGGCCGAGCGGGTGCCTGGGGTGGCCAGACCACCCCCTGGCGCGGGCCAGGCCTAGCCGCGTGGTCAGGTGGTGTGGTCGGGCCCCATCCCCTCTCCGTCTCGTATTATAGCTCTAGGTGTCCCTTGGTAAAATAATGACTTTGGCTTTTGTCCCGTCCAATTCCGAGAATATTCATTTTCTGACTTTCCTAGAACCAAAAACAGCAGAAAATAGGCAGCTGGCACTGTGGCTCTTGTTAATAGGTTAGTCCAAGAAATCATATGAAAAGTAATCCAAAGTGTGGACAAAACACAAGAAAGTAGATAAAACCAAGCATGGAACATCAAAAATTATAGATACATTTGCAATGTATCAACATCCCAAGCTTAACTCCTTCTCGTCCTCGAGTAGGTAAGTGATAAAAAGAAAGAATAATTTTTGAGGTGACATGCACCATCATAAACTTGATCAAAGTATTTGTAAAACAGTCAAAGCTGGTATCATAGTACTTCAATCATAACATGAAAGACAAAGTTGTAGCAATAAGACAAAGAAACTATGTTGCAACATGAAAAGGCACAAACAAAAGATTTATGAATAACAATGCTTTGCAAGATGTCACTAGATACAAATAGTTTAAAACAAGCAATATCAAAGCTATGCATCAATCAACAAGTCTTGGGACAATGCACATAGAACTAAGAATGGCCACTATGCTCTCAAAGTAGGTGCATAAAGATAGAAGGTGGAGACTCAATATATAAGTGGAAGAAAGGCCTTCATAGAAGGAAGTAGGGATTCAAGTCCCATAAAGAGCTTCCAAAAATTATGGTACTTAATAGCTTTCATCTCTCATTGCCCCTATCATAAGCATCTTGAAGGTGATTAAGGTTAAAGTGACACAACTAAGAGGATATGCTTGACAGGTTATAAGCCGAAATCTCATGCCCCTTACTTACAAAGACCGAACCTCATGCTACTCAACTTTAGTCACGAGTAATATCTTATCATTGTAAGTTCATATGTATCATAAAGAACTGCCAACGGGGTACCCCTTGCGCATGATACAGGAGCTATCCCATAATCAAAATTAAAAGGCAAGCAGACAATGAGCATCTCAGCGATCTTTTTATTTGCTATTTGCATAGGGTTTTTATTGAGGATGTTTCATAGAATGATCATTATGGTGATGCTGCAAGTTCCCACCATGATTAGGCATGGCTTAGGCTAGCGGCCCAGGCGTTTCTCTAACACACATACAAACTCCATGATCTTACAAGTTCCACTTTTATTTCACACTGTCGGGATCCATAAGCAAAAGAACATGATATCAACGGGGTACAAAGTACAAGTGCAATGTTGAAAGCGTTCCCCATGATACATGGTTCTGCTAATTTCAACTTATAAAGCGCAAGCATATACGCAACAAAGAAGGACCCAATGCTTCAGGTTTATTAAATGCAAAAAAGTAAAGTGTGCCATCAAGTTCGTGAGATCTTTAATCACTAGTTTTCTCATAACAGGTTTAATTTGGAAGGTAGATAAAAACATGAATATACTTGGAATAGCATATGCTAATAGGTAGGTATGGTGGAATCTTTGGAATAACTTGGTTTAGGGAGTTGGATGCATGAGTGGAACTCATACTTGGTTGCGGAGGCCAGCAAAAGACTGGGAGCGACAAACTAAGAGAGCAATAATGGCCATAATCATGCAGAGCGAAAAAACATCATTGATCAAAGCATAAAGTGATACTACAAGTTGAAAACTAAAGGATCATAAAGGCTTATGGTCACTTGGGATAGTCATAACATGGTGTGAGCATGCGTCAAGTCAACCCAAATAAAGCATCAAAGGAGAATACCACAATACTATGCTTTAATATGCTAAAACAACGCATGATTCTTCAAAGGAATATTAAGCAATCTCAATTGTTTATAACAAGTCATGCTACCGCAAAGAATACTAAGCATAAAGCCAAAACAATATCGAGCATGGCATGACAAAGCATAGGCCACAGTCAAAAACAAGCTCTCTTTACCACTTAAGCATGAACTCTCCTACTCTTTTTCCAAACCAAACCAAACTATTTGAAAACCAATGTATGAAAGAGGGGGGTCCAACCAATTTATTCAGCAAACTAAGCAAACAAAGCAAATGAAAAACCAAAACGAAAACGAAAAATAAGACGCTCCAAGAACAACACAACTGTGCATGAAACATTAAAAATGAAGTGTTTGGAAGAAACCTGGGATTTTTATTGATGAAGAGGGGGATGCCTTGGGCATCCCCAAGCTTTAACGCTTGTACTTCTTGGATGTTTCTTGGGGTGACACGTGTGGCATCCCCAAGCTTGAGATTTATTCCATTCTTCATCTCATTACTCATTCCTTCCATACACCTGAAATTTTTTCCTTCATACAAAACTTCACACAATCTTTATTAGCAACATTAGTGCACTCAAGATAATAAGTCTTTAGGTCAAGTTATAACACTAATAAAACTTCCATTAAAACACTAGATACTGTAGCACTTCCCTCAAAAAGATCAATTCCCCAATAGAACTCAAAAAGTAACCAACAAAAAGTAAATGCAGAAAATGGTAGAAATCTGAGAAAACAGACCAGCGGGTAAAGACGAATTTTTTCGAAGACCTTCTGTTGCTCAAATCAAAACGTGTTGAACTAAGGAAAGTTAGATAACAACATGGGAAGAAGCACAAAAATTCACGCCTCAAAAGGACGTACAGAGATTTTACACGAATTTTTACGGTGAAGCACAGAAATCTGTTTCGGGACAGCAACTTTCCCAGTCATTACTTCTATCTCATTAGAGGTTACTCTTGGCACAAAAAGCAAATAAAAAGGATCAGGAGCGGTTATTACTTAAGTAATAACTTCCAAGACTCACCTAAAAGTTTTGGGTTATCTCCCAATAAGTACTTTTCTTTAACGCCTTTAAGTTAGGCATAAGAAGCAAGAAAAAGAATCAAGTGTTCTCAAATGAAGAAGCATTAAGAGAAATTTTTGTTTTCATAGGAGAGGCAAAAGAAATCTTCTCTCTCTTCTTAGGGAAGTTTTCTATACCTTTCTTGAGTGGGAGTTGATATTTAATGGTGCCTTATTTCATATCAATAATGGCACCAACAGTTCTAAGAAAAGGTATTCCCAAAGTAATAGGACAAGAAGCATTGCATTCAACATCCAAAACTTAGAAATCAACGGGGACATAAGCATTATTAACCATAATGAGAACATCATTAATACTCCCCATGAGTTTCTTTTTAGCATTATCATCAAGTGGGACATTCAAATAACAATCTTCAAGTGGTGGCAAATCAAGCATATTATAAATCCTTCTAGGCATAATAGAAACACTACTAACAAGATTACATAAATCTTTGAAATCAAAATCATTCTATTTCATATTGATGATGGGTTCCCAAACATCTTCTTGTTTTATAGGAATAGAAGCTTTATGTTTCATCTTTTCTTCTTTAATCTTTATGAGAGCATCAGTAATGTGTTTTGTAAAGGCCATGTTCATAGCACTAGCATTAGGACTTTTAGCAAGTTTTTGTAGGAACTTAATAACTTCAGAGATATTGCAACCATCAAGATCAAAATCATAATTATCATCTAAAGTAATAGAGCTATTACTAGCCTCAACACTAGTGGTAGTGATAGTAGAAACACTAATGTTTCTAGAAATTTCATCTTCTCTTTCCCACTTAGCATGCAATTCAGATAATAGTCTAACATTTTCATCAATTCTTACTTGTATGGCATTAGTAGCTGCAAAGGGATTATCATTAGTCTCAGGTTTAGCAGCCATTTTATTAATCAATGAAGATTGAGCTTCAGATAAAGATGATATATTTCTTTCAGTATTAGAAAGTTTCAGTTGTAATCTAGGAATTTCCCTATTTAGACTCTCGAGTTGATGGCTAATGTTATTCAAAATGGTAGATTGTTCCTCCATATTTTTAGTAAATAGTTTATTTTGCTCATATTGCATTTTCATGAAGTTCTTAGTGGCTCTTTCAACTTCTAAATTTTTTCCTTCACTAGGCAATCCTGGTTTACCATTATAACCATAAGTATTATTAGGAGGGTAGGGCCTATAATTGTTACTACCATAAGCATTGTTGCCAAAATTATTATTCCTTATAAAGTTCACATCAACTTTCTCTTCTTGAGCAACCAAAGAGGCTAAGGAAACATTATTTGGATCAATATGGGCTTTCCCATTAACAAGCATAGACATAATAACATCAATCTTATCACTCAAGGAGGAGGTTTCCTCAACAGAATTTACCTTCTTACCTTGTGGAGCTCTTTTAGTATGCCATTCAGAGTAGTTAACCATCATATTATCCAGAAGCTTTGTTGCAGCACCCAAAGTGATGGTCATAAAGGTACCTCCAGCAGCAGAATCCAATAGGTTCCTTGAAGAATAGTTCAATCCTGCATAAAAAGTTTGGATGAGCATCCAAGCAGTCAGTCCATGAGTGGGACAATTATTTACCAAAGATTTCATTCTTTCCCAAGCTTGAGCAACATGTTCATTATCAGATTGTTTAAACTTCATTATTTCACTTCTCATAGATATAATCTTAGCAGGAGGATAGTATTTTCCAATAAAAGCATCTTTGCATTTAGTCCAAGAATCAATACTATTCCTAGTTAGGGAATTTAACCATTCTTTACCTTTTCCTCTCAAAGAGAAAGGAAATAATTTAAGCTTAATAATATCTCCATCTATATCCCTATGCTTTTGCATCTCACAAAGTTCAACAAAGTTATTTAGATGGGCAGCAGCATCTTCATTACCAATACCAGAAAATTGTTCTCTCATAACAAGATTGAGTAAAGTAGGCTTTATCTCAAAGAAAGTAGCTTCAGGAATAGGTGGAGCAATAGGTGTGCTCATAAAATCATTGTTGTTGGTGCTAGTGAAGTCACACAACTTAGTGTTTTCAAGAGTAATATTTTTTTTGTGTTTTTGATAAAGAAGGCAAACTTGTAAAACTAAATTTATTTGTGTTTTTGATAAAGAAACAAGCAAACAAAGCAAAAAGAAACTAAGCAAAACAAAAATAACAAAGTAAAGAGATTGGTTATGAGGGACTCCCCTTGTGAAGATGTCCTTGACTCCCCGGCAACGGTGCCAGAAAAGTAGCTTGATGGCCCAAAATATATCGAGCTCGTTAGGGAACCCCAAGAGGAAGGTATGATGAGCACAACAACAAGTTTTCCCTTAGTGTGAAACCAAGGTTTAATCGAACCAGTAGGAGCAAGGAAACACCCCAAAGGTGTTGCTAGCTGAGCCTTGGCAGGGCGCACTACCGGTGCTAGTAGCAACATGGAGACCTGCACAACACAACAACAGAACTCTATCCCCAACTTGCGATGAGGTTGTCAATCTCACCGGTTTTTCTGAAAACAAAGGATTAAACGTATCGAGTGGAAGAAAGTAATAGTTTGTTGAAAGTAAACACAAAGCAATAAACAATTTGTAGATTAAAAGTTAAAGAAAGGACCGGGGTCCATAGTTCACTAGAGGTGGCTCTCCTTAAGATAGATAACATGCTGGGTGAACAAATTACAGCGGGGCTATTGACAAACATCGAGAAAGCATACAACATATACTAATCATCTTGACTCCTTTGAGATTCGATTGGGCATTACAACATTATACATAGACCGCCATGCAACTGCATCTATGACTAATAATCCACCTTTAGGTTATCATCCGAACCCCCTCCAGTATTAAGTTGCAAGCAACGGATAATTGCATTACGAATTGCGTGTAATGTAAACAATACGATTGTTCTATGAACAAAGGATTGTTGTTTTCTCCCTAGTAGCAACAACACATCTAGTACCTTAGAGATTTTTGTCACTTCCCCAGATTACCAGAGGCATGAACCCACTATCGAGCATAAATACTAACTCTTGGAGTTGCTAGCATCTACTTGGCCAAGATAGATACTAACAACGGAAAGCATGCAAGATCACAAATAACAAAGACATGATAGAATCAATAATCAATCTGAAATAGCATCTCAATATCCATCGGATCCCCGCAAACACAACATGTAGGAATTACAAATAGATGATCTTGATCATGAACGGAGCTCACAAAATCTAGACATGAAAGCACAAAGGAGGAGAACCAGCCATCTAGCTACTAAAAGGACCCGTAGTCCAGAGATGAACTACTCACGCATCACACCGGAGGCTTGCATGATGATGAACAAGACCTCCAGGGTGAATTCCCCTCTCCGGCTGGGTGCCGAGAAGAGCTTTAGATCCCTCCCGATCTAGGGATGGAGATGACGGCGGCTATAGACTCTTTCGTGGATTTTTGATCGGGTACTTAGGGTTTCCGTATCAGAGGCAATATATAGGCGGAAGATAGGCCGAGGGGGTGCCTGGGGCGGCCATACCACCCCCTGGCGCGGGCCAGGCTTGGCCGCGCAGCCAGGTGGTGTGGCCGGGCCCCAGCCCCTCTCCGTCTCGTATTCTGGCTCCAGGTGTCCCTCGGTAAAATAATGACTTTGGCTTTTGTTCCGTCCAATTCCAAGAATATTCATTTTCTGACTTTCCTGGAACCAAAAACAGCAGAAAATAGGCAGCTGGCACTGTGGCTCTTGTTAATAGGTTAGTCCAAGAAATCATATGAAAAGTACTCCGAAGTGTGGACAAAACACAAGAAAATAGATAAAACCAAGCATGGAACATCAAAAATTATAGATACATTTGCAATGTATCAATCAGCCATAGGTTCTATAATGTATGTCATGCTATGTACAAGACCGGATGTGGCACATGCTATTATTTTGACTAGTAGGTACCAATCTGATCTAGGTTCGGAACACTGGATAGCGGTTAATAATATCCTTAAGTACTTAAGAAGAACTAAGTATATGTTTATTGTATACGGAGGTGAAGAAGAGTTCGTTGCTAAGTGTTATGTTGATGCTAGCTTTAACACCGATCCGGATGACTCTAAGTCTCAATCCGGATACGTATTTGTCTTGAACGGAGTAGCAGTTAGTTGGAGGAATTCAAAACAACCTGTGGTGGATGGATCAATGATGGAGGCGTAATTTGTTGCTACTTCAGAAGTGGCACAGGAAGCGGTTTGGATGAAGGAGTTCATAACGGAACTAGGTGTGATTCCTAGTGCATTGGACCCAATGGTGATCTATTGTGACAACAATGGAGCCATAGCCAACGCCAAGGAACCAAGGTCTCACAAGAATTCCAAGCATATGAAGCACCGGTTTCACTCCATCCGCGAGCATGTCAAGGATGGAGATATAAAGATTTGTAAAGTACACATGGACCTAAATGTAGCAGATACATTGACTAAGGTTCACCCTAGAGCAAAACATGATCAACATAACTCCATGGGTGTTAGATTTATCACTATTTAACTAGATTATTGTCTCTAGTGCAAGTGGGAGACTGAAGGGAATATGCCTGAGAGGCAATAATAAAGTTTTTATTATATGTATTCCAAGTATATGTATTATAATTGTATTAATACGGAAACCTTAATACCTGTGTGTTTAATAAACAAATAGAAAGTTTCTAGTTATGCCTCTCTATAAACTAGCTCGTTGATTAACAAGATGATCAAGGTTTCCTGATCATGGACATTGGATGTTGTTAATAGCAAGGTCACAACATTGGTGAATGATGTGATGAACATTCATCCGAAGTATATCATTACAATCAAAGTAATTGGGTTTATAGTGCTATAACATCATACGAAGTAATCTTTATCCTTAGACCATGAGATCATGTTAATTGCTAACACCAGAAGAATACTTTGATAACATCAAACGTCACACCGTAACAGGATGACTATAAGGATGGGTTCAGGTATTCCGAAGGTGTTATGTTGAGGCTCATGGATCAAGAGTGGAATTTGTCAATCCAGATTACAGATATATATACACTGGGCCCTCTCGGTGATATCACATTAAGATAGCTTGCAAGCAAGTGATGTGATCAATAGAATGTTATATCACGGGAACAAGAAAAGAGTGCATGTCGGTAACGAGATCAAACTAAGTATTGAGATACTGATGATCGAATCTCCGACATGTAATATATCGTGAGACAAAGGGATTTAGTTACTATCGTTAAAGGTTCTCATGATCAAAGAACTCAACATTGAATCTGTGGGAGTTAGTATGGATCTCCAGGTCCCCTTCTGATTATTGATCTGAGAGGGGTCTCGGTCATGTTTGCATTATTTGTGAACCGTAGGGTGACACACTTAAGGGTTGCCAAACACCATTTGGAGCAAATATGTTCTATACGAAAGAATTGCAAAGCGCTGGAATTATTTCAATGGACACCGAAATTGTTTTGGGTAAAATTGTTGAAATTGGTTCTGCATGTGATATTGAAATGTTGCAGGGGGTTTTATGTGAATGTTTGTTCATTAAATTAATTAACAAAATTCTGAATAAAATAAATAAAAGATTTTTATTAAATGAGAGTTGCATTAAATTTGGTGGAAATTTAATGCATGTGAGTGGAACTTTGAGTGGAGGCATGTTTATGTGCATGGAGCTTCCACCACATGAATGAGGAAGAGGTGGGGGCACCCCCCCTTGGGAGCTGGCCATGGTGAAGGGGAGATCCCCCCTCTCCTCCCTCTCAAAGCACACCTCCTCGTGAAGGATCTCTCTCCCCCTCTAGAATTATCCCCCATGGTCTCGGATTAGCGAGATACATGTTCCCGGTGGCATTTTGTTTGGAAGGAGTTGCTGCTTCCGCTGCATCGCTAGAGCGAGGAGGTGGAGGTTGTTCGGTGGCCTAAACGTGTGTGCGAGGATGGATGCGCTGCTGATTTGTGGCGCTAGGACTTCCACACGATCTTCAGATTGGCAAGCGTTCAAATACATCATCCATGAGTTCCATCTCGTTAACAAAGCTTTGTCGTTCTTCGAGGGTATGTTCTCTATGGATATATATCCACCCGTTGCTTGTATCTAGTAGATAGATCTTGGCGTATAATAGTTCCCATCATAGGAAACATTTTGTTTTCTATGTTGCGAACCCAACACTTATATCGGGGACCCTAGAGTTTATAAATATTGTTGGACAATTATATCTTAATAATTCCTATGTTTGCTCAGTAACATGGCCTTAGGATCCATCATAAGAGTTGTGTATGCATATTTATTGGGCTTCACCTAATTAATGCTCCATCCTGGAAGAAACAATAAACAACCAAACAAACGAATGAAATAACAGTTCCCTAAACATTTGCTCCCTTTGAGAAACTTGCTACTTGAGAAAACTTGCCACCACTCCACTCCACTTCATTATATCAATTTAACTTGCACTAGTTTACTTGTAGTTTCCACTAACACATACTTTATTTGTTTTCTACATAGTACAAAAAAAATACACACTTAGACCCTTGCTTTGCATAGAATGCCATATAAGATGGTTATAGGGATTTAGAGAATAGATAGTTTACCTTCATCTCCTCGTGGGTTCAACACTCAAATACTTATCGAATTATACTATGGTGATCCCCTACACTTTGGGGTTATCAAGATATTTTTCTGGCACCATTGTCGGGGAGCGTAGCGCTAGTCTTCTATTCTTGCTTGAATTGATAGTTTACTTTTAGTACCTTTTTATTTTATATAAAACTAAAACCCAAAAAAAATAGATGGATCCTTTTCCCAAGATTAACCATGAGATGTATGATTTTTATATCAAATTATTCTTTTGGGCACTAACCTTTTAGATGCAAGAGATAATGTTGAAAGTGCCAAGGAAGGATATGACAAAAGCCTAAGTTTGAGGATGTACATGCAACCCCAAGAAGAAGAGGAAAAGGAAGAACAAGTGGAGGAAGAATGGAGTAGCTACCCATCTCCTACACCCAACAATGGTAATGTACACATTCTTATTAGTGATGATGATCTTTCATTGTCTAGTAGTCCTCTATGTGGAACAATTATCACTAATATATGAGAGGATGAAAGTAATATAATTTAGTTAGATGATCCAGTATGCTCATTAGATGACTTGTCTTTATATGGTGAATCTATTCAAAACTATGAGATTAAGTTTGCTTTTGATGCTTGCAACTATTATGAGAGAGGAAGAGATAAGAGCCCTTTTATACTTCTATGTTATTTAAATTGCAAGTTACTGATAATTATATGCATTGGATACCACAACCTTGCTTCTATGTATTCATATATAAAATTTCAATGCATAGGAAGAGAGTTAGACTTAAAAGTTAATGTCTATGTGCTTTGTGGTGTGCTCCACATGCTTTCAAATACTATTAAATTTGAGCACACCTTGATATCCATGTAACATGTAAAATAACTTCACCTACTGATTTCTAACAAAGATTTTCACTTTTTATACATTTTGGGAAAGTAATTGAGAAAGATGAGCAATGGAGAAGTTGGGGTCGACCTTGAACATGTGTTGTTCATGCCAATGGAACCATTGCAAAATCTCTATCATTAAAACTTCTCCCATTATAAACAAAATAAAAAAGAGTGTTTATTACTACTGTAACATCACCCTTGTATCTTACTCTCTCATCTTTGTGCCAAGAATGACCTCTTTTGAGATGTAAGATCAAACAATTGAAACTTCCTATCTAGAAAACAGATTTCTGAGCTTCACTGCGAGAAATGTTAAAAACTACAGAAGAGGAATTTTGATCTGACATTTCACGTAAGCAATATTCATCTTTTTACCCACATTTCATTAGTTCAAAGTTTTTTGTTTTGAGAAACGTAAGTGCCTCTAAAAATTCGATCTTTACAGACTGTCTAGTTTTTTACAGATTTTATTTCTATTATGCATTAGTCTTGTTACCTTTGTTTGGTGCGGTTCCTCTTTAATCAAAGAGCAATACGGAACCATAGTAATAGTAGCTAAAGTTTATTTCATGATATGTATTTTCTGTACCTATTTGGATTTAGTTTATGGAGGCACTAACCACTCTAATCAAGTTTTATGATGAGTTTTGTGTGGAAAGAGTTTTCAAGTGAAAGAGTTGAGGGTGATGAATGAAGATTAAGAAGGACAAACGCTCAAGCTTGGGGATGTTACCCCTAGGAGAACCCCATATGTATAAAAGGAATACAAGCATTCAATATTGGTGATGTCCAAGCTACCTCATAAACTCAAACCATCTTTATATCAAGTAAGTAAGCCTAGTTATATGGCTATAAAGAAAGCGCTTTGCGGGAGGCAACCCGGTTATTTTTGGTTTGATTTTATTTGTGTCCTCTTACTGTAACAAGAGACTATAGTTTTTCGTTTTGTTCTGGAAGTTTTAATAAAGTACCAAGTTTTACCCATTTTGGATTGAAAAAGTTGAACATATATATGGAGTTGCAAATTCCTACACGAGTCTCTGTATCGTATGATTTTCATATTTTTCTGTAACTCCAATTGAGCTCATGTCAACTGTAGTTACAACGTTTCATCCTCTATATGCTCAAGACATTTTGTGATTTTAGGACATGTCTAAGTAGGGTAATTAATTATGTTTTTCTGCTGCTAAAATTTTGGACAGATTCTGTCCCATTTTGTTTTATGTGTTCTTTGAGCTTTTAATTTGGATCTTTTTGATTAATTTGAGTTCATGAGAGAGCATACAATATTATATAACTACTGGACACTTCATATATACATTTGTTTAAGGATTTCTTGCAGCAAATATCATGTCTTTTATGCCCACCAATGTCACCCAATAGAAAAGAGATGGGAGAAAATATTGTGTTGATGTTTTTTCACAGGGATTAGAGGAGATGCACCAAGAGAAATCCAAGGATGGTGAAATCCATAAGCTTTGGGATGCCCAAGGCACCTCACTAGACGAACCACACTCTCGGTTTGCACACGTCTACTTTCTGTTTTTCGAGCAACACATTACTATTGCATAAACTTGGAGCGTCTTTTATTTGTTTTAGTTTGTTTTGTTTTACTTTTATTTGAGTAATACAACCACTTTGATATATATTATGGGATAGATACTAGATTTTCTGTTTAAGTAAGGTTGGATGCTATTAAAAAGTTGGGATTGAGATATTGAAGTTGATTTAAAAAGATTACATAAAGATGCATGGTTCATATGCTTTGAATGAATATCAATTTGCAAATGCATTGTGTAGAGTTATATTTTATTCATGTTTTGATGCTTGATAATAGTTTACATTGTTTGACATGGACTGATCAGGACTACAGACTCTTATGCATGCATGTAGACGGTCAACTTTCTCCCTCTTGCTAGCCCAAAAATAAATCCAACAAGTTAAAACTTGTTATCCAACTCCTTTGAACCAAGTTTTTCCAGAGTGTCCATCATACCTACCTATTAGCATAATTCTTATTCCAAGTATATTTCTCATGTTTTATTGATTTATCTAGCTTCCAAATTAAAATGCTTATGATTGTGTTTGCTATGAGAAAATTGGTTAGTAAAGCTCTCACAAACTTGATGGCACACTTTTATTTCTTTCACATGATAAACTTGAACCATTGTGACTAATTTATGAAGTTGTGTGCTTGACAAATTATGAGTTGGGAGTTATCATAACCATGCTTTCATGGGGCATGTTTTCAACATTTCACTTATTCATATCTAGTTGATATCATGTTCTTTTGTTATGGATGCCTATCATTGTGACATAAATTGGAACCTTTGTAAGGTCGTGGAGTTTGTATATGTGTTAGAGAAACGCCTGGGCCGCTAACCCAAGCCATGCATCATTCATCGTAGTAAATTACAGCATCCCATAGTGAGCATTCTATGAAGCATCTTCAATAAAAAGCTATGCCAATAGTAAATAAAACAAATTGCTGAGATGCTCATTGTACGTTTGTCTTGTCATTTTTGTATGGGAAACCTTCCATACCATGGGGCAAGAGGTACCCCGTTGGTGTTCTCGATGATACATATAAACTTACAAAGACAATAACTTTTTTAGGATCCTAAGTTGAGTAGCATGTGGTGTAGGTACTCGTATTCAAGGGGCATGAGGCATTCAACTTATACTTTGTCAAGCATATGTCTCATATTGGCCATCACATTAACCTTAACCACTCAAGATGCTAATGATAGGGGCAATGAGGGCTCAAAGCTAATGAATACCATAGTTCAAACATAATCATAAGAGGAAGCGTTTGGAAGTTATATGAAACTTATTCATTATTAATCTCTACTTATCATCTATCTTTCCAAACTGTCCACTTTTATATTCAAAATTTAGAAGAAACCCTATGACCACTATAGGATGTTTTTACTTTACTTTTGTGTTTGCATTTTACATTCATTTGGTCCATATCTCTTTCTTCTATGTTACACTTCGTGAATTACTATTGATCATCCTTTCATTGTATATGAGATATCACTTCATTATCTATCTTGCATATTGCTATTCCTTTGAAGAATGAATCATTTGAATTTGTGTAGAAATAGTAATAAGTTTTGATATCCAAAATAGTATTAAAGTACAAAGTCCATGTTAGTTTTATCACCTTCATACTCGAGGTAGATTATAGGTTAAGCTTAGGGATGTTGATGCATGTAAAATGCATACATGAACTTTGCACTTTATTACTTGATATTCCAACATATTTTCATCATATATGGGTTATATTCATGTTTTATAATGATTATTGGGAATAATTCACACTTCCCATATTGCTTTGGAATTAACCCTGCCGAGGCAGAAAACCCCTATTTCAATGTTTTTGACTTTCAGGTACCCAAATGACGTACAATTGACCTAAAACTTCACGGGACCCAGCATTTATCATAATAAAGAACAATGGGCCAAAGATCCGCGAGAAAATAAGACCGAGGAGGGAACGGGCATAGCAGCCGCGGCCTACCCCCGGGCCATGGCTGGTACGCTCTTTCCCCCCTCGAGTCTCTGATGCCATCGATTCTTTCACCAAACAACTTGACTTGACCTAAAACCTACTATATATACCCCCTTTCGGTGATCCTCGACACAGACGGAGGCGAAGATCAAAAATACAGAAACAGAGACTAAGGAGGCTGCCGTCGGAGAAGATCGGAGGGGGGAAATGCCGTCGGAATCGCCTCCGGTGGGCTCCACCCCTGTCAGGAATGTTCATCATCAACACCTACAACAAGATCATCTCCATCTCCCTGCTGTAATCTCTTGGCAAACATGATGTGTGAAGCAATATATTAGTTTCCCTGGTCTATTGTGTCTCATGTCTTTATTTGAGTAGTGAATTGTTATGGCAAAAGTAAAATAGTTCGTTTATTGGTTGCATTCAGTGTTGTTATCTTTTATGATTATCTTCTTGTACAACATATGAGTGCACGCATATGTTGGGGAATGCATGTAAGGTGATCACCGTGATGTAGTGCAGTTGGGAGGATCATGGAGGACAGAAAACCGTGGTCCAATCCATAAACTTACATTAGGGGGACATATGTCGGGGGCCCTAGAGTTTATAGCTATGGTGGGATAACTATGTCTTAATAATTCCTATGTTTTCTCAGTAACATGGCCTTAGGATCCATCATAAGAGTTGTTTATGCACATTTATTTGGCTGCACCTAATTAAGGCTCCGTCCTGGAAAAAACAATAAACAACCAAATAAACAAATGAAATAAAATTGCTCCCTTTGAGAAACTCGCTACTTGAGAAACTTGCTACTTGAGAAAATTGCTACTTGAGAAAACTTGCCACCACTCCACTCCACTTTATTAGATTAATTTAACCTGCACTAGTATACTTATAGTTTCCACTAACACATACTTTATTTATTTTCTTCCTAGTACCAAAACAAAACACACACTTAGATCCTAGAGTTGCATAGAAGTCCATATAAGAGGGTTGTAGGCTTTAGAGAATAGATAGTTTACCTTCAGCTCCTCATGGGTTCAACACTAAATACTTATCGAATTGTACTATGGTGATCCCTTGCACTTGGGGGTTATCAAGATACTTTTCTAGCGTCGTTGCTGGGGAGTGTAGTGCTAGGCTTCTTTTCTTGCTTGCATTGCTAGTTTTTTTAGTACTTTTTATTTTATATAAAACTATAACCCAAAAAATGATGGATCCTTTTCCCAAGATTAACCATGAGATATATGATTTTTATGTAAAATATATTCTTTTGGGCACTAACCTTTTGGATGAAAGGCATAATGTTGAAAGTGCCAAGGAAGGAGATGACAAAAGCCTAAGTTTGGGGATGTCCATGCCACCCCAATAAGAAGAGGAAAAGGAAGAACAAGTGGAGGAAGAATGGAGTAGCTACCGATCTCCTACTCCCAACAATGGTAATGAACACATTCTTAATAATGATGATGATCTTTCATTGTCTAGTAGTCCTCTATGTGGAACAATTATGACTAATATATGGGAGGATGAAAGTTATATAATTGAGTTAGATGATCCAATATGCTCATTAGATGACTTGTCTTTATATGGTGAATCTATTCAAAACTATGAGATTAAGTTTGCTTTTGATGCTTGCAACTATTATGAGAGAGCAAGAGATAAGAGCCCTCTTTATACTTCTATGTTATTTAAATTGCAAGTTACTGATAATTATATGCATTGGATACCACGACCTTGATTCTATTTATTCATATATAAAATGCCAATGCATAGGAAGAGAGTTAGACTTAAAAGACAATGTATATGTGCTTTCTGGTGTGCTCCACATGCTTTCAAATACTATTAAATTTGAGCACACCTTGATATCCATGTAACATGTAAAATAACTTTACCTACTGATTCCTAACAATTAATTTAAGATTTTCACTTTTTGTATATTTTGGGAAAGTAAATGAGAAAGATGAGCAATGGAAAAGTTGGGGTCAACCTTGAACATGTGGTGTTCATGCCAATGGAACCATTGTAAAATCTCTATCACTAAAACTTTTCCCATTATAAAATAAAATAAAAAAGAGTGTTTATTACTACTGTAACATAACCCTTGTATCTTACTTTCTCATATTTGTGCCAAGAATAACCTTTTGTGAGACGTAAGGTCATACAATTGTAACTTGCTGTCCAAAAAATGGATTCCTGATCTTCACTACGAATAATGTTGAAAATCACAGAAGAGGAATTTTGACATGAAATTTCATATCAGCAATATTCAGCTATTTACCCACATTTCATTACTTCAAAGTTTTTTGATATCAGCAACGTAAGTGCCTCTGATATTCGATATTTATAGACTGTCCAGTTTTTGACAGATTTTATTTTTATTATGCATTAGTCTTGTTACATTTGTTTTGTGTGGATCCTTTTTATCAAAGAGAAATATGAAACCATATAACAGTAGCTAATATTTATTTCATGATATGTCTTTGTTGTACCTATTGGGATTTAATTTATGGAGGCACTAACCACTCTAATCAGGTTTTATGATGAGTTTTGTGTGGAAAGAGTTTTCAAGTAAAAAAGTTGAGGGTGATGAATGAAGATTAAGAAGGACAAACGCTCAATCTTGGGGATGTTACCCCTGGGAGCACCCCACAGGTATCAAAGGAATACAAGCATTCAAGACTAGGGATGTCCAAGATACCTCATAAACTCAAACCATCTTTATATCAACTAAGTAAGCCTAGTTATATGGCTATAAAGAAAGTGCTTTGCGGGAGGCAACCCGATATTTTTTGTTGTGATTTCCTTTGTGTCCTATTACTATAACAAGAGACTATAGTTTTTATTTCAGGTCTGGAAGTTTCAATAAGTACCAAGTTTTACCCATTTTGGATTTAAAAAGTTGAACATATATATGGATTTGCAAATTCCTGCACGAGCCTCTGTACTATATGATGTTTCATATTTTTATGTAACTCCGATTAAGCTCATATTTGAACTATAGTTACAACTTTTCATCCTCTATACGCTCAAGAAATTTCGTGATTTTAGTACATGTCTAAGTAGGGTAATTAATTATGTTTTGTTGCTGCTAAAATTCTGGACAGATTATGTCCCATTTTGTTTTATGTGTTCTTTGAGCTTTAAGTTGAATCTTTTTGATTAATTTAAGTTCATGAGAGAGCATACAAAATTATATACCTACTATACACTTCATATATACAATTGTTTAAGAATTTCTTGCAGCAAATATTATGTCTTTTATGCCTACTAATGTCACCCCTTAGAAATGAGATGGGAGAAAATCTTGTGTTGATAATTTTCACAGGGATTAGAGGATATCCACCAAGAACAATCCAAGGATGGTGAAAACCATAATCTTTGGGATTCCCAGGGCACCCCACTGGACCAACCACACTCTCGGTTTACACACGTCTACTTTTAGTTTTTCGAGCAACACATTACTATCACATAAACATGGAGCGTCTTTTATTTGTTTTAGTTTGTTATGTTTTACTTTTATTTTAGTAAGACCACCACTTTGATATATATTATGTCGGATCTACTAGAGGGTTGGTTTAAGTAAGGTTGGATGCTATTAAAAAGTTGGGATTGAGATGTCGAAGTTGATTTAAAACGATTACATAAAGATGCATGGTTCATATGCTTTGAACGAATATCAATTTGCAAATGCATTGTGTAGAGTTATCTTTTATTCATGTTTTGATGCATGCTATTAGTTTAGATTTTTAACATGGACTTATTAGGACTATGGACTCTTATGCATGCATGTAGACGGTCAACTTTCTCCCTCTTGCTAGCCCAAAACATAAATCCAACAAGTTAAAACTTGTTATCCAACTCCTTTGAACCAAGTTTTTCTAGAGTATCCCCCATACCTACCTATTGGCATAATTGCTATTCCAAGTATATTTCTCATGTTTTATTGATTTATCTAGATTCCAAATTAAAATGCTTATGATTGTGTTTGCTATGAGAAAATTGGTTAGTAAAGCTCTCACAAACTTGATGGCACATTTTTATTTCTTGCACATAATAAACTTGAACCATTGTGACTAATTTATGAAGTTGTGTGCTTGACAAATTATGAGTTGGGAGTTATCATAACCATTCTTTCATGGGGCACGTTTTCAACATTGCACTTATATATTCATATCTAGTTGATATCATGTTCTTTTGTTATGGATGCCTATCATTGTGAAATAAATTGGAACCTTTGTAAGCTCATGGAGTTTGTATATGTAGGGGTTCGCACATGAAAACAATAAATTTTCCCTACACCAAGAACCCTAATGCCAGGACCTATCTATTAGTAATGCAGTAACAGGAGGGGCTTTTCATGAACTTTACCCTTGAATACCGAAAAGCGTTGTCAATGCTCGGGAGAGTGTGGTTGATGTAGACGAACCGAAGCCGACCTCGAGGTCGTGTTGAAGTCCCGCCAGCTCCTGTAGCTCCAATAATTACTAGTGCCCCAAGTGTTGCACCTCATAGGGAGTTATACAAGTCTGGTGCCAAACGATGACTCCCGCTCCTCCGATCCAGTAGTAATTGCGGAAGTAGAGCTTCTAGATCCGAATCCCACAGCACGACGGTGCTCCGCGGTGATGAAGACTCTTGCTCGTGTGATCGGGAATTGGGACCATGGTCACGGAAGAGAGAGAGAGAGAGAGAGAGAGAGAGAGAGAGAGAGAATCAACTAGATGTATCCCCAAAAGAGAGGGAACCTTTTATTGATTATTGTGTATTTAATTTGTCAAAATACCTCTCTTTATATAGGGGAGAAAACCCCACATAGGCAATTGCCTTAGCCCTGTGGGACTAAACAAAGGAGACGGGAGAGGGAGGCTTGGCCGGCTGTCCAAGGCCCTAGTGGGCTCCGCGCGGGGTACCAAGGCCCAGCCGGCCACCCCTCCTCCTTCCTCCCTTTGGTCTTTCCCTCATGGGCCCTTTTTCCTTAGGATTTTGGACCAATTAGGTATTTGACCCTTTTTTATTTTTTTATTTTATTGAATAAATATAAATGAATGATTAAATCAGTATTCAACATTCACTTACATATTATTCAATCCCCGTTGATGTGGAACTCCTTCCATCTCATTCCGGACATCCTCCGGACTTATCGAAACCCTTCCGTTTTTCTCTCTCTCTTTTCTTCGGTGATTTTGCCGATACCAAAACACTCTTTGAGCATCATCAAGCCCTTAAGTGTGATACCCCACGATTCGGGAACACTCCAGACATGGTCGAGAGCCTCCCGTACCAATGATCATCAGAGGGACCTTGATGGCCATGTTGATCCCTGTGCATTCCACGAGATCTTTTGTCATTGAACCATGAACATCGTGTCATATTCCTTTTGTCTCTCGATACTTGCACTGTCCGGGATCTGATTAATGACATCACTATGTCATGTTCAATCTTGTTATCAACAAATGTTACTTGACTCATTTTGACAAGTGATATCCCCATGATCAAATCACACGTTGCGCGGCTATTGGATACAACTTCCCCAAGTGGGCCCTCGAGTATCTTTTCCGTCACAGGGATGGACAAATCCCGCTCTTGACGCATATTGCCTCAACTATTACTTGAATACCTAAACACACCTTTATGATCACCGAGTCACCATATGACGTTTGATGCTATCTAAGTATCCTCAGGTAACAGTGATTGATATGGTCTCGCGGTCTAAGAAATAAGACACTAGGTCTTTTCTAATCATCATAACTTGAAATTCGTGACATGATCGGGTCATGATGCTTAGATTGGGTATAGCTCATCATCTCATTCTCGCAATGAGGTGACTCCATTGTCAACTGGCATAAATGCCACATGATCAGGAAACCTTGATCATCTGTTGACCAATGGACCACCGACTAGAGCTTCATCGGGAACTCCTGGTTGTTTATATATCACATGTGTATTGACGTTTCCTTTCAATATAGTTATAGCATGATATAAAACTTAATCATAAACTTTATGAAATATGATAATAATAATCCATATTATTATTTGTCTCTAGGGCATATTTCCAACAGTCTCCCACTTGCACTAGAGTAGAAATAAACTAGTTGCGTTTGTTCCTAATCATTGGCACCATATATCCCGACACCTTTCATCATGATTTCTCATGGAAGATGTTGAGTCTTGGGTCTAGACTTTACATCCCCAAATCCTTTGCAAATTACTAATGTAACCTTGATTGAAATTAATACTTTATCATCTCATGATAACATCTTTGTGTATGCATCATAGTCATGGCAACAAAATGAGGTTGGTTTCCAGGAGCCAACAGTGATGTTAGATAGGCCACAACGAGCTTTATCATGGGCACTATGCCCTAGGACACACCTTATACGTACAGACGAACTAGTCCCGCCATAACAATATACATTATGTTAGATGGTACCCTTATATTTTATTATAAATGTAATCATCGAAACACTAGTGCACTATGTGCAACTTTCGATGTTTTACCACCTTGCTTCCTACTTGACTTCAGTTGGTATTATCGATGCATAATTTCCAATCTTCTATGATTAACACATTCCCTTATAACATAATCCTTTATCTTTTAAGATTTGTTATCCTTCATAGATTTGAAAACATGTCTCCGGTTCTCATACAGACACTATGGACAAACTTAGCTCAATGTTCTGTGATTCATATTTAATCACTTTTCAAACATTCCTTCTTGGATCATATATTATGTTAAGTTGTCATCATGGTTTCCAGGACAGAACCTATGTCTCAACATGGTGGATGACGATCATCCTTTTCTTTCTTTCAACCATTGATGTTTAACTTAATGTTATTCCTAATTTGAGTGACTAAGGACCATTCCTTAATCAATTCCTATTCCAAAACTATTTTTTAGAATATCTTTTAGGAATACAACATAATATTGTACCATACTTACTTTCAACTTCTAATCCCTATAAATCATATTTATCGGTACTTGCTATTTTATTCTTAATGTGTCGTACACACTTAAGAATCTATCATTAAGCTCCCACTCAAAATATGTTCCCAACATATTTAAGTTCGAGACTTATATTGCTCCCCGTAAAAAATATGTTCTTCACATATTGTTTTAGGAAGACTATTATAGCTCCCACTCAATTTTATGCAAATTGCATATCCTCTCACTATTTTGAATGACTTCAAAATCCTTTGATCAATTATCAAACCGAGAGTTTTATTATGAGACGCTAGTACCTTACTAGTATTAAATCCACTAGACTTTCAGCACTTCTGAATCAAATTCTTTTGACTTTGTCCAATACATTCATGACAAATCATGCCTTTGTCATTCACCTTTTCCATCATGACTTTGCGGTCATTTGGAAAATTCAAGTAATCCATTACTTGGTAAGATTTAGCAATAAATTGCTTTCTAATCTTAAGTGAATTTTGCCTCTAGGATTTCTCATAATTTTAGTTTACCATTATTTTCCTTCATAGTTCGTAGGTATTGCATATTCTGGTAATATGACAAGTGATTCACAAATGTCTCCATACAAGATGTGGGGTACATTTTTGAATCCTACTTCATGTAGTAAAAACACTAGTGGGGAAAACACAATGATCATTATCATTGATTCTTTCCTTTATGAAGAGAATATTTCAAGAATGTTTTCCATTGTGCTTCTCAACACTCTGATGCAGGGGTTTGATCCTCGTCTTTTTTTCACTATCTTCCATAAGCTTCATAGTCGAGAACACAAACTTTCTCGAGAATGAACCAAAATTTAAGCAACATTAGTTTTGCCTTTCTTTTGGTTCCAGCTCTAGATTTCGAATTCAAAGTTTCCAATGAACACTCTGCAAGGACTTATTCCCTATTATTTTGGTGATATCGAATAACTCCAAAACTTTCACGATGATCCATACAAGATATGGCACCGATCTCACGAATTCAGATGGTTCACTATATATACTAATTGAGTGTTTACTATTTCTAACTAATGGTCTTAACATTTACACTACAATGATTTATTCAGTTCCATCTATTTACCCACTTGATAACTAATATCGTATTTCAATGCTTTGCACTTTGACATATCAAATGCATTACATTTCACAATTTTCTTATGCCAATCTTTAATGTCGAATTTCATTACTATTGATCAAATCATAGTAACTAGATTCTCTTTTATCTTTAATACCCTTGGATGATGAAATATTTTGATCATATCAAATAGTTTCATGCTCATGTTTCCTTTGGTAAACCTTTTTACAAAATTCAAACAATCACAAAATCATAATCACCACTTTGTGGAAATACGATACATCGAATATGTAGTATCTTTCAACAGTTCATCAAACACTTTGCATTCATATAATACACGGTGTTTAAGTTATCTTGCCGAATGAGGGCATGATTCATATGTGACAAGAAATCAAATGACTTTCACATATTATCAACATAACTTTGAATTTAAACAATGGTTTCATTCAAAATGAATATATCATTAAGTTGGGTATTTTCAAGGCATTTTCAATATTTTACAAATGTTCATGCATTATCAATTAGTTTCATAACCAGGATAATTCCCACATAATTGAACAACATATGAACACAAATAGAAATCATTCATAGAAGCAGAACAACTGTTTGTTACAAACTCATATGAATAATTATCTCACGAAGTGTGAGACACATTAAATAAGTTCACAATCCATCGATTACAATAATCACCCAAAAACGATAAACTAAGTGATAAATGTTGAGGGAGAGTGTCGTTGGCCATCATCATCATGCTCGCCATCAACACGCAACATCACCTCCTCTCCAGCAAGCAGCTCTCATGTAGAAGGACATGTTTTCACCAAAATAGAATAAGTATCAAATACTTTAACACTGCAATAAGTGTTTGCAAGATTATAACATTTATAAAAATGTATATCAAATATATACCTTTGTCATCGATGACCTCTCCAGCAATGGGTTCAACCTTCACATTCCTGAAATGTGTTATGAACTCGTGGAAATCCTGGGTTTCCTCGTCACCTCTCATGATGCAAGTCATGGCGTGTGCATGGTAGCTTGGTGGCAGTGACCGTAGAACTACGCCTATTGCAAAAGACCTGATCAACCAGTTATCCAAGAAGTAAGCAAGCCTCATATACGCATCATGTATGTGCTCCAAGTGGCTCTCTAGTGAAGTGTTCTCATCCATCTTAATGGAGAGAAGATCTCCCATCAGCTCATGTTCCCATATGCGAACTTGTTCCACGAAATGTGATCTAAGTTGTACCATAATCGTACGAGGGTCAAGATTACCCACAATTGGCCACAGCTCATCAACCATTCTGAAGTGCATCATCACTGATATGAAGGTGCACATCTCATGACGGTAATAGCGGTCTTCCCCCTGCTCTAGGGTCTCATAGAAATAGGGCTGCTCCAAATCCATCTCGTGGAGTATATAGTCGACCACGTCATTCTCACTAAGGATAACATGGAGACGTGCAACCCACATACAAAAGTTTAATCCATCTAGTTTGAGCTTCTCTCCATCTAACCAATCATCAACCGAGAAGGTAGCATCAGGGAGAACCATTTTCTACATTTATAATTGCAAAAAGGAAATTTAGACTAAGTTTACGATTATATGAGTTAAAATAAAAACTCCACTAAAAACTCCTATCCCCAGAAGGGTTTTAGCGATTACATGATCCTTATTCACTATACCACCCACGATCATCACGGTCGGCGATATAGTTGCAAAGGTGGACACCGAAACATCGATCACATCATTCATGCGACTCGTGCTCGATCTTTTGACCATCCGTGTTTCGAGGCCATGTCTACACATGATAAGCTCACCAACTCAACCTTAGTGTATCCGATGTGCAACACGGCTTACACCCACCGTATGCAAACACACATATGTCTGACACCCGATCATCATGGCCTGTCTCATAACGGAGAACTTTCTTGGTGGTGCACACTAAGGGAGAACACGTACATTGGTATTTTGATTAGGGATCATCTTATTAGGATACCATCGAGTATCTAATACTAGCACACAATAAGATGCATAAAAAATAAACATTGAATGTAAGTGTGATGCGATATGGTCCTTCCCGTGCCTCCAGATTCCGGCGCCAGGGTCCTGGAGCCATAGGCACTAGGGTTCCGGCACCGTAGGAACTAGGGTTCCGGCACCGTAGGAACCAGGGTACCGGTACCTCCAGCTTGGTAGTCCATCATCTCCATGACCATATACTACTACTTAGCAACATAAAGTAAGCTATTTTACCTTTGACACAACCATATCACATCACAATGCACCCTGCAAAACAAAGTTAGACGCCTCTACTTTATCTTTGCATGTTTTACGTGGCTCATAGGGATTTTGTATAAGAACCATTCTTACCTACGAACTTCCACCACAATGCTCATCAAGTAGTTGTCTATACTACACCCCTTTTGGGTCCCTCCTTTGCAAATGGTATACCAACTAATGCGAGAGAGACAGACACCCCCCAAAGCCACTTTATACGGTACAAGCGTATGTCAAGCATGGACCAGTCTCGCGAATGAACGCGTAAATTCGGTTGGGGCCACTTCATCAAGCATTACTGCGGTATACACAAGTACACGTGGGAGGGTAACTACTAAAAGATCAACACCCACACACTACAACTCGTGTGTTCTACCCGTACTAGTAATACTACACATAGATCTAGCTCTGATACCATTGTAGGGGTTCGCGCATGAAAACAATAAATTTTACCTATGTCAAGAACCCCAATACTAGGACCTATCTATTAGTAATGCAATAATGGGAGGAGACTTTTGCAAACTTTACCCTTGAAGACCGAAAAGCGTTGTAAATGCTCGGGAGAGCGTGGTTGAGGTAGATGAACCGAAGCCAACCTCGAGGTCATGTTGAAGTCCCGACAGCTCCTGCGGCTCCAATGACTCCAAGTGCCCCAAGTGTTGCACCTCGCAGGGAGTTACACATGTCCGGTGCCTGAAGATGACTCCCGCTCCTCCGATCCAGCAGCAGTTGCGGAAGTAGAGCTTCTGGATCTGAATCCCGCAGCACGACGGTGCTCCGCGATGATGAAGACTCCTGCTTGCGTGATCCGGAATTGGGACCACAGTCACGGGAGAGAGAGAGAATCAACTGGAGGTCTCCCCAAAAGAGAGGGAACCTTTTATTGATTATTGTGTATTTAATTTGTCAAAATACCTCTCTTTATATAGGGGAAACCCTCCACATAGGCAATTGCCTTAGCCTTGTGGGACTAAACAAAGGAGAGGGGAGAGGGGCCCTAGTGGGCCCCGCACGGGGTGCCCAAGGCCTAGCCGGCCAACCCTCCTCAATCCTCTCTTTGGTCTTTCTCCCATGGGCCCTTCCCCTCCTGATTTTGGCCCAATTAGGTATTTGACCCTTTTTAATTATTTTTCTTTTATTGAATAAATATAAATGAATGAATAAATAATCAATATTCAACATTCACTTACATATTATTCAATCCCTATTGATGTTGAACTCCTTCGATCTCATTCCGGACATCCTCCGGACTTACTAAAACCCTTCCGGTTTTCTTTCTCTCTTTCCTTTGGTGATTCTGCCGATACCAAAACACTCTCTAAGCATCATCAAGCCCTTAAGTGTGATACCCCACAGTTCGGGAACACTCTAGAAATGGTCGGGACCCTCCCGTACCAATGATCATCAGAGGGACCTAGATGGCCATGTTGATCCATGTGCATACCACGAGATCTTTCGTTGTTGAACCATGAACATCATGTCGTATTCCTTTTATCCCTTGATACTTGCATTATCCGGGATCTGATCAGTGACATCACTATGTTGTGTTCAATCTCGTTATCAACAAATGTTATTTGTCTCATTCTGACAAGTGATATCCCCGTGATCAAATCACACGTTGCACAGCTATTGGATATAACTTCTCCGAGTGGGCCCTCGAGTATCTTTTCCGTCACGCGGATGGACAAATCCCGCTATTGACGCATATTGCCTCAACAGTTCCTCCGAATACCTGAACACACCTTTATGATCACCAAGTCACCATATGACGTTTGATGCTATCTAAGTATCCTCAGGTAACAGTGATTGATATGGTCTCACGATCTAAGAAATAAGACAGTAGGTCTTTTCTAATCATTGTAACTTGAACTGGATGACATGATCGGGTCACGATGCTTAGGTTGGGTATAGCTCATCATCTCATTCTCGCAATGAGGTGACTCCATTGTCAACTGGCATAAATGCCACATGATCAGGAAACCTTGATCATCTGTTGACCAATGGACCGGTTACTAGAGCTTCACCAGGATCTCCTACTTGTTTATATATCACACGTGTATTAATGTTTCCTTTAAATACTAGGATGATATAAAACTTAATCATAAACTTTATGAAATATGATAATAATCCATATTATTATTTGTCTCTAGGGCATATTTCCAACAGTATATGTGCTAGAGAAATGCCTGGGCCGCTAACCCAAGCCATGCATCATTCATGGTAGAAATTTACAGCATCCCATAGTGAGCATTCTATGAAGCATATTCAATAAAAAGCTTTGCCAATGGTAAATATAAATAATTGCTGACATGATCATTATCTGTTTGTCTTGTCATTTTGGTATGGGAAACCTTCCATAACATGGGGCAAGAGGTACCCCGTTGGCGTCCTCGATGATACATATAAACTTACAATGACAAGAACTTGCTTAGGATCCTAAGTTGAGTAGCATGTGGTGTAGGTACTCGTATTCAAGGGGCATGAGGCATTCAACTTATACTTTATCAAGCATATGACTTATATTAGCCATCACATTAACCTTACACTCAAGATGTTAATGATAGGGGAAATGAGGGCTCAAAGCTAATGAATACCATAGTTCAAACATAATCATAAGAGGAAGCATTTGGAAGCTATATGAAAGTTATTCATTATTAATCTCTTATTATTATGTATCTTTCCAAAGTGTCCACTTTTATATTTACTTTTTGGATGTTTTTACTTTACTTTTGCTTTTGCATTTTGCATTCATTTGGTCCATAGCTCTTTCTTCTATTTTACACTTTGTGAATTACTATTTATCATCATTTCATTGTATATGAGATATCACTTCATTATCTATCTTGCATATTGCTATTCTTTGAAGAATGAATCATTTGACTTTGTGTAGAAATAGTAATCAGTTTTATTACCCAAAATAGTATTAAAGTACAAAGTCCATGTTAGTTTTATCACCTTCATACTCGAGGACGAGTATAGGTTAAGCTTGGGGATGTTGATGCATGTAAAATGCATACATGAACTTTGCACTTTATTACTTGATATTCCAACACTTGCATCATATGTGGGTTATATTCATGTTTCATAATGATTATTGGGAATAATTCACACTTCCCATATAGCTTTGGAATTAACCCTACCAAGGCAGAAAACCCCTATTTCAATGTTTTTGACTTTTAGGTACCCAAACGACATCCAATTGACCTGAAACTACATGGGACCCAGCATTTATCAGAATGAAGAACAATGGGCCAAAGATCCACAAGAAAATAAGACCGAGGAGGGAATAGGCAAAGTAGTCGCGGTCTACCCCCTAGCCACGGCTAGTATGACCTTTCCTCCCTCGAGTCTCCGATGTTGTTGATTCTTTCGCCAAACAACTTGACTTGACCTAAAATCTACTATATATACCCCCTTTCGGCAATCCTCAACACAGACGGAGGCGAAGATCGAAAACACAGAAACAGAGAGTCAGGAGGCTGCCTCCGAAGAAGATTGAAGGGGGGAAACACCACTGGAATCGCCTTCGGAGAGCTCCACCCCCTATGGCGTGTTCATCATCAACACCTACAGCAAGATCCTCTCCATATCCCTACTATAATCTCTTGGAAAACATGATGTGTGAAGCAACATATTATTTTCCCTTGGTCTATTCTATCTCGATGTCTTTGTTTGAGTAGTGAATTGTTATGGCAAAAGTAAAATAGTTCATTTATTGGTTGCATTCAGTGTTGTTATCTTTTATGATTGTCTTATTTTACAATATATGAGTGCATGCATATGTTGGGGAATGCATGTAATGTGATCATCGTGATGTAGTGCAGTGGGGAGGACCGTGGAGGATAGAAAATTGTGGTCCAATCCATAAAGTTACATTAGGGGGGACATATATCGGGGACCCTAGAGTTTATAGCTATGTTGGGACAATTATTTCTTAATAATTCTTGTGTTTTCTTAGTAACATGGCCTTAGGATCCATCATATGAGTTGTGTATGCACATTTATTTGGCTGCGCCTAATTAAGGCTCCATCCTGGAAGAAACAATAAACAGCCAAACAAACGAATGAAATAACAATTTCCTAAACATTTCTCCCTTTGAGAAACTTGCTACTTGATAAAACTTGCCACCACTCCACTCCACTTCATTAGATCAATTTAACTTGCACTAGTTTACTTGTAGTTTCCACTAACACATACTTATTTATTTTCTACCTAGTACCAAAACAAAACACACACTTAGATCCTAGCTTTGCATAGAAGGCCATATAGGAGGATTATAGGGCTTTAGAGAATAGATAGTTTACCTTTATCTCCTCCTGGGTTCGACACTCAAATACTTATTGAATTGTACTACGGTGATCCCCTGCACTTAGGGGTTATTAGCAACCTACAAAGCAAAGTTTTGTATTGTGTCCCGAACTCCACCGTGTGGTTGTCAAGCACAAGGTTTCGTTAGTAATATAAAATAACAAAATAAATAAAGTAAAGTAAAACAAATAAAAACTATGCAAGCAAAGTAAAAACAGTAAAAGGATAGTTGTTTTTGGGTTTTGTGTGCGTGTGCAATTGAAGAAAGTATTTTTGTATTTTCGAAGTAATAAATTGCAGAAAATATAAAGTGTGATAGTGGTGTTGGAAAGGTGTTTCTAATGGTTTAAAATGGACTGGGGTTCATGGGTTCGCTTGTCTACTCTCTTTTTGGGTTGCAATGGACATAAACAATTCATCAAAGACATAATATTAGTGGAACGTGTACATGTGTTTGATAAGCATTCATATGGGTATCACATCCTAACATAGAGATGATGCAACACATCTCTCTTATACTCCTCAAGAAAGGGAAAACTCCAAGCAATCTTGAATTAAGAATCAACTGAGTATAGCCTTAAGTAATTTAACATGATGTTTGAATCACAAATATGCTACCTTGACCAAACAAGATTGTCTTACTGTCAAAAGATAATTATAGCACATGGATTCACTTTATCCCTAGTGAGGCAACAAAATAAAGGTAAATACCATAGTAGATCTTGAATTTGTTGTCACTATTCAATCACTACCACCAAGATACTCCATCTAATACACACTTCTCCCCACACATGCTCTTGCGTACAAGTTGGATCACAATAAGTACTTAAGAACAGGGTACATGATATGCATCTATCAATACATCTTACACATAATAGGTTCCAATCTCATATATCAAATCATAGAATAAAGATCCACCACATAGGAATTGCAAGTGTGACCATAATCATGTTGGGTAGCTCATATGGTACTAGATCTGAAGAACAAGATAGAGATAGATCAAGCTACTACCACAAACCCATACTCCCTCTTCATCATGCTGATGATGGTGGAGACATTGGAGAAGGTAGAGATCCCTTCGGCGGCGTCTCTAGTGGAGTTTTACCCTCCAATATTCGCTAGTTATAGCTCTATTTTGGTGTTTCAGTGTTTCTATGGTGCCTCCCTCTAGGAACTCCCGAGGGGCCCTTTTTATAGTGGTTTTTAGGTCATATGAAGGCGGTTGGCGAAAGATCGAAGCGAATCAATGGTCGAGGAGGAAAAGGGCATGGGTAGCGTGCCCACCCTTACTAGGCGCGCCACCAGGGCCCTTTTGGACCTCCTAGCTCTTGTGGTGAGGTCCAAGTGCTCCAGATGCTTCTCTTGGTGAAATATTGATGCTCCCGAAAGCCCAGCTCCATTTGACTTTGTTTAGGTCCCTGAAAGGCAAAAATACACAAAGCAAGGTTTTCCTGTCCTTCAAAGTTATAAACAAAATAAAGGGGATCATGGTAAATCCCCATAAATCAATGTAAAACATGAATATAACATCATATATGTAGCAAATATGTGGGAATTCATAGCAACAAACTACAAAGTTCATGTATGCATTTTACATGCATCAACATCCCCAAGCTTAACCTATGCTCGTCCTCGAGCATGAAGGTGATAAAACTAACATGGAATTTGGATTTTCGTGCTTCTTTTCACTAGCAAGTATCACAAAAAGTTGAACGGTTCATTGCTTTAAGAGAATAACAACAAGTAAGCATAGCATAACGTGATACTCCTTATAATATCATACTTGACAACACAATTTTCATAATGTCTAACACAAATGCATATAGTAATATGAAGCACTAGTGCATTGTTCGCATAGAGAAAAGTATATATATATATAGTGGTGGTCCTATGGTCGGAATATTTGTTAAAGGATGTTGGAAAGAGTGTAAGGCTGGCAAGTAGGGAATATCATATGTGAGTCACCGGCTATTTTCCAAACATTGTCATTAAGTTTATGGTTGAAGCATATTTCATCATTACTGTTTGCTTCCATTAGCTCTCATTACCTGATTCTTTTTGGCATTCTTGTTTTGGCACTTTCTGCTTCTTCCCTCTCTTTTTTATATTTTTCTTTGTCACTTTTTGCTTGATTTGATTGTTGGGAAGTGAAAGGAATATGCCCGAGAGGCAATAATAAAGTGGTTATTATATCATATTCCATGTTTATGATAAATGTTTATTTCTCATGCTATAATTGTGTTAATAGAAAACTGTAATACATGTGTGTTTAATAAACAAAGAAAGGGTTCCTAGTAGTGCCTCTCATTACACTAGCTTGTTGATTAACAGATGATCAAGGTTTCCTGACCATGACATTGGATGTTGTTAATAACAAGGCCATGTCATTGGAGAATGATGTGATGAACATCATGCACAGTAAGTTTAGCAATACGATCATGTCTTCAAAGTTTATATTGCTCTCTCACTCGAAGTAACACTAATCCTTAGACCATGAGATCACGTCAGTCACTAACACTATAAGAGTATTTTGATTCCATCAAACATCACACCATAATAGGGTGATTATAAAGATGTCGCTGGGTACTTAGAAAGTGTTAGTTGAGGCTCGTGGATCCAGATTGGTATTTGTACATCCCGATGACAGAGAGATATACTCAGGGCCCTCTCGATGATATCACATTGACATAGCTTGAAAGTAAGTGATAAGATGTAACACCCTCGAATCGGCCAGATTTTAGCGCTTCCCGCCAAACCCGCACAGGAACATTTCAAATATACCCACCAGGCACTTGAGTGCGGGTGGAAAACGAAGTAGTATCATTACACAATAGTCTATGATGGAACCCACAAAACATATACATACAACAATGACTCAATGAGTCAGGAATACAGATATACAGTACAAAGACCCAAATCACCTTGAAAACGATACAACATCCGAGTACGGATAAGAAGCAAATTGGGCTAAGAGCCCTGAAGAATAACCAATGGCGTCCATAACCCTGCCCAGGCCAAGCCAGAAGGGTAACCCTGCTAACGACGTCAAACCCATACCTATTAAACAAAAGGGGTGCCAACAAAGGGTAAAGGAAAAAGGGAGCGGTCAGTACTAAGGCCAGTACACAGCGAGTCTAGAATTCGGAGGCTCTCACCTACATAGGTATGGTGGTCTGAAGCGGCAGCGAAGCATGCACTAAACAACCTATAGAGACTTGATACAATTGTCGATTATTAGAGAGGGATAAGGAAGACCTATTCGGAACCAACCTGATACTAACACCAGACATACCCATCCTGGTATTTCCCCCTCGATACCAAACGAGGAAGTCATTCTGAGGAAACTCACATAATTGGCAGTTTAATTCATTCATTGCATGGTGGTTGTACAACTTACTAGTCATATAAGATCCACGTAACATTATAATAGTAATTCTTTAGTTATAGTTGTCTATTATCAAGAAACTATGCTCCAAGTCGTCCATAACCGTGAACATGGCTTTTTGAAAAGATTTAACCCTGCAGGGGTGCACCAAAGTGTCCACACGCATTTCAACCCTTTTTTGTCAGATCCGATATGAGCAAGATCCTGAACATAAACCCAACGATATGCGACGGGGCTTCGGAAATGATGTTTCTTAGACCCAAAGCAAGTATATGGGGGCCACCCCACTAAGCTACCCGCAACAAAGTCAGTCGGGTCTGAGACAGACCCAGGGTTTGCGTCAATGGCTAAACGACTGGGAACCCGAAAGTGTGATTGGGCTTGTCGATACCACTAAAACACTCTGCAATCCTAAACAGTACAGGCACTCCATGCACAATCGTAAATAAAGCGGTAAAGCATGGCATAAGTACAGGATAGTAATAAAGCCCCAAACTAGTTTGTGGCCCCAGCATGGTACTTTGAAATCAGGTAGTAAGCCGATCGGGTGCCCACACACCCACCTGTGGTTAGCACGCTCGATCTCGGAGCAAGTGTCTAGAACTCGGGTCCTAGGTGGACACAAGTGGGCGGTTAAAAACCAAATATTGACTATTACCCACCAATGCCTCTGCATTATATCTATTTCCATTTTAATTGACAAGTTATATTGAAAGCCATGATCATCCCCACCATTAAGAATCTGCCAATATCCGAACAATGGTGGAACTCAATGACTCGAACCAACACTTGAGCAAACAACTATGACTCGCAAGGCCAACTGTCTACCAATAACAGGCAATAGGAGGTGTCCAAGGAAATATAGGGGCTGCAAGGGATATAAAAGGTACAGAAACTATAGCATCGCAACACAGATAGCAATAGATCAAAGGGAGGAAGTAAATACTATAAATTTAAAATAGGTAGAAAGAGGGAGAATGCTCGCCTGAGAAACACTGCCGGAGGTACACCAGAGAATGGGTCGAAGCTCGTGTCAACTCATCAGCCTAATCCGAGAAGAAGCAAAGCACTAAAGGAAACACCGGGTGCAAAGATCTAGCATGTTCATGATATGATGCATGGCATGGCAAGATGTGATGCAACTAGACAATATTAAGCGGTATCAGGATCCCGATAATTAATTAGAAGGTTCAAGTTGTTTAGGTACCCCACAATTTAAATGTTGTCTTAACAAGGAAAACCATGGCACCGGTTCACTACACAAATTTAAATGGAGCCAATATAAGACAAGATTTGCCCACATATGATCTCCATATTTAATTATTAGGTGAATCGGCATAATGCCCCCAAACAACCGAACATGTATGCAAGCATGAATAATTATATGCACCAAGTATATATCATTTACAAAAATAGGGACGGGATAGGTAGGGGTCGCACTTCTCAGATCGGGTTCCAAGGGTGTTCGGGTTCGGCGGGATCGGTCTTCGGATCTAGGTTCGGGGCTCCGGATTCGGTCTTCAGATCCATGTCGGCGCACTCGGGATCTCGGCCTCTTCAGATTCGGGGTCTTGGCATCCGTGTAGGAGTACTTGATGCTCCGTGACGCAGTTCGGCACCGATGGTCTTGTGTGGATCTTCAGGTCCTCATCTAATGTCGGTCGTGGTGTCTCGAATGGCCCCGAAGATCTTGATGTGTCGTGGCGTCTTGATAAGTACTTATCCATCTTGTTGTACTTGTACATAGGGAGGTAGCTGGAGTAGTTGTCTCAAAATCTCCTCACCGGGTCTCTTTGTCACCACACTAGTACCACATGCTTACTACCAAGTCTGCAGCACACCAGATTAGCACAACACTACTTGAGCACCAAGCTCTTCGGCAGGATCGCACCAACACAAGGCAAGGCATGGAGAGGTGGCCGATAGATGACGCTGGCACCACGGGCACACTCGTAGAGGCCACAGGTGGCAGGGACGTGGATCGAGGGACAGTCGCACGGAGAGGAGGAGCTTGTCGGACAGGGTGCAGTGCTTGGTCGACAAGGACATGCAGCCAGGCGCTGGCGAGGTGGTCTGGCACGGCATGGGTCGCAGGACGGCGGTGCTACAAAGAGGTAACCCAAGTGGCGAGGTGGCCAGACGCAGGCGAGGTGACCTTGAGGATGAGGCTGGCACAGAACACGGAGAAGGAGCACAGGCGAGGAGCTGGATCGAGCAGAGAAGAGCTCGTGGGGCGAAGGCGGCAGAAACAGGGGCGTCACGATGGCACTCGCGTGGGGCCTGGCGGCGCCGGGCTTGCAGAGATGCGGCTCGGGCTCGGTGTCGATGCTGGCCAGGCGAGGTCACATGGAGAGCATCTGCTGGGTCGAGCGCGGGTGGTGGCGACGAGGTACGCGTGAGGTGCAGGCGGCGGGGCGAGCTCGGGCTCGGAGGAGAAGGTCCATGGCAGACGGGGCGCGGTGTACCTGGACGGAGGTGGTCGAGGTGGATGAGGAGGGTGGTCGGCTCTGCTCGTGGAGGCCAAGGGAGAGGCGCGGATGAGAAGAAGAGTCGGGCGGTGGCGGTCGGCAGAGCCCCTAGCGGCAGGAGGCGCACAGAGATCGAGCGGCGAGAGCGGCGCGGACATCGATTGGGAGCGGGTTAGGTGGGAGACCGCGGGGTCGGGGTGGGGCACGACGCTCGCGTGCGTACCATGTGTCGCGGTAGCGTGACGTGCTGGTGTGGTGCATTTGTTGGGGTGGGGACGGATGCGTCGGGTGCGGGACAACACGGGACTGGGGCTGGGTCGGGTGTGGTGGGTGAGCATGGATGGGAAGCGTGCGTGTGTGGGTACAGGGAGGGTGGCGGCTGGCTGGTGTGGGCATGTAGTTGGCTAGGGTTTGAGTGGTTAGGGCTTGGTTAGGTAGACCTAGGGTTATGTTTTGATCCGAAACGGGCTGGTCTAGCCGGGTAGTAGGTGGTCTGGCCTACGGACTGGGCTTCCTCCCCCGAACAAACTAATTTTTTAAAATTATGTTGTTCTTATTTAAGAAAAGATTTTATAAATACTTTTAGACAAATAAAGATCTAGAAGAGACCGGGGTTTAATTTGAAATAGAGAAGGGGTTAATTAGAAAACAACATGGGCTTTTGGGAAACTAGATTTAAGGTTAAATAATATGAATGCAGACATGAAGATGCTCAAATGCAATGTGGCATGATGACATGAGCATGCGATCATGATGATGCACAAAATAAAAACAACAAGCGATTTTCTAGTAGTGGTTTTACCGGGGTGCTACAATTCGACACCACTAACGTAGGATCCCGCCCTCGAGATCCGCCTCAAGGTACGGGGCAGAAAGCTGATGGTCGGACTCTTCTATCTTCGTGTAGATCCTTGAGACATCACTAACAAAGATTATTGCTCCATCTTGAAATTGTCAACACCACCAACAAGGGGTCGTTGCTCACGTTTGTTCAGAGAACACTCCGGAGAAAACATAGGATGAAGGTAGAGGTCTTGACAGATAAGGCCACCTCTAACTTCCACGAAAGTAGTAAAAGTTGCATTGATCCAGCAATTCAATGTACACGAGCAAATGATAAGAGTAGTGGTATGCTAGCTACTCCATCCCGCACCTAAAGCATTACTCTGCACATGAATAGGAAAATTATGCGACCCAACTCTCAAAATTTAGACTGACGATATCGATAAGTGGCATTTGGAAAACAAAGGAGTGATGCAGGCCCTTCATAGATGATGTCATCGCGTTGGGGAACACTAGAAGATACAAAAGAAATCGTATGAAAATACACAATGATTAGGTTTCGTGATGGTTCCGTTGGCATGAACAACACATGCTCAAGGTATACTCCAACTTCACCATTTCTCATCCTTCTCATATGTTTTTCAATGATTCGGATATCCGTCAAGGGGCATATATAGATAAAGAGTTCAAGGACGAAAAGATTGGATGAAGAGTACAACAAACGATGAAGATTTGATGATTATAGCTCCACCGTTATAGAAGGGAGGAAGAGAAACCCTGAAGGTACGACGAAAACCCAACCACGAGAAATCCTGGACTCGATGAAAGGTAAGAGCAAGTTCAAAACACGCAGAGGTAAGAGGAGAATAGCATAGGGGTAAGGAATAAAAGAAGACCTAATCAGATCTATCCAACCGATTTTGCAAAATAGTTTTGACACTCTACATCGGCCATTAGCTAGGTTATCCTACAGGTTGGACTAGTGTGGTATCAAAACTGTTGAGCTCTGATACCACTTTGTAACACCCTCGAATCGGCCCTATGCAGATTTTAGTGCTTCCCGCCAAACCCGCATAGAAACGTTTCAAAGATGCCCACCAGGCACTTGCGTGCGGGTGGAAAACGAAATAATATCATTACACAATAGTCCATGATGGAACCCACAAAACATATACATACAACAACGACTCAATGTGTCAAGAATATAGATATACACTAGAAAGACCCAAATCATCTTGAAAACGATACAACATCCGAGTATGGATAAGAAGCAAATTGGGCTAAGAGCCTTGAAGAATAACCAATGGCCATCCATAACCCTGCCCAGGCCAAGCCAGAAGGGTAACCCTGCTAACGACATCGAACCCGTACCTGTTAAACAAAAGGGGTGCCGACAAAGGGCAAAGGAAAAAGGGAGCGCCAGTACTGAGGCCAGTACATGGCAAGTCTAGAATTTGGCGACTCTGGCCTACATAGGTATGGTGGTCTGAAGCGGCAGCGAAGCATGCACTAAACAACCTATAGAGACTTGATACAACTATCGGCTATTAGAGAGGGATAAGGAAGACCTATTCGAAACCAACCTGATACTAACACCAAACATACCCATCCTGGTATTTTCCCCCTCGAGACTAAACGAGGAAGTCATTCCGAGGAAACTCACACAGTTGGCAGTTTTATTCATTCACTCCATGGTGGTTATCCAACTTACTAGTCATATAAGGTCCCTGTCAAATTATAATAGTAATTCTTTAGTTATAGTTGTCTATGATCAAGAAACTATGCTCCAAGTCATCCATAACCACGGACACGGCTTTTCGAAAAGATTTAACCCTGTAGGGGTGCACCAAAGTATCCACACGCACTTCAACCCTTGTTGTCAGATCTGATATGAGCAAGATCCTGAACATACACCCAACGGTATGTGATGGGGCTTCAAACACGACGTTTTCTAGACCCAAAGCAAGTACATGCCCCCCCCCCTAAGTTACCTGCAACGAATTCGGCCGGCTCCGAGACAGACCCAAGGTTTGCGTCAATAGCTGTAAATGACTGGGAACCTGAAAGTGTGACTGGGCTTGTCGATACCGCGAAAACACTCCGCAATCCTAAATAGTACAAGCGCTCCATGCGCAATCGTAAATAAAGCAGTAAAGCATGGCATAAGTACAAGATAGTAATAAAGCCCCAAACTAGTTTGTGGCCCCCATCACATTACTTTGAAATCAGGTAGTAAGCCAATGGGGTGCCCACACACCAACTTGTGGTTAGAGCGCTCGATCTCGGAACAGGTGTCAAGAACTCGGGTCCCAGGTGGACACAAGTGGGCGGTTAAAAACCAAATATTGACTATTACCCACTGGTGCCTCTGCATTATATCTATTTCCATTTTAATTGACAAGTTATATTGAAAGCCATGATCATCTCCACCATTAAGCATATGCCAATCTCCCAACAATATTGGAACTCGACGACTCGACCCAACACCTGAGAAAGCAACTATGACTCGCAAGGCCAACTGTCTACCAATAACAGACAATAGGAGGTGTCCGAGCAAATATAGTGGCTGTAAGGGATATAAATGGTATGAAAATTAAAGCATCTCAACAAGGATATCAATAGATCAATAGGAGGAAGTAAAGACTATAAATGCAAAATAGATAGAAAGGGGGAGAATGCTCGCCTGAGAAACACTATAGAAGCTACCCTGGAGAACGAGTCGAAGCTCGCGTCAACTCAGCAGCCTAATCCGCGAAGAAGCAAAACACTAAAGGAAACACCGGGTGCACCATTTACTACTACGGTAAAAGATCTGGCATGTTCATGATATGATGCATGGCATGGCAAGATGCGGTGCAACTAGACAATATTAAGCGGTATCGGGATCCCGACAATTAATTAGAAGGTTCAAGTTGTTTAGGTACCCCACAATTTAAATGTTGTCTTAATAAGGCAAAACATGGCACTGGTTCACTACACAAATTTAACTAGAGCCAATATAAGACTAGATTTGCCTGCATATGATCTCCATATTTAATTATTAAGTGAATTGGCATAATGCCCCAAACCACCGAACATGTATGCAAGCATGAATAATTATATGCAACAAGTATATATCATTTACAAAAATAGGGACGAGATAGGTAGGGGTCGCACTTCTCAGATCGAAGACCTTGGGGTTCTGAGGGTGTTCAGGATCCCTGGATCGGTCTTCGGACCTAGGCTCGGGTCTTTGGATCCGGTCTTCGGATCCATGTCTCCGCACTCGTGGTCTTCGGATCCGGGGTCTTGGCATCCGTGTAGGCGTACTTGATGCTCCATGACGGAGTTCTCGGAGTTCGGCACCAATGGTCTTGTGTGGATCTTTGGGTCCTCATCTAATATCGGTCGTGGTTTCTCGAATGGCCCCGAAGATCTTGACATGTCGTGGCATCTTGATAAGTACTTATCCATCTTGTTGTACTTGTACATCAGGGGGTAGCTGGAGTAGGTGTCTCAAAATCTCCTGACCGAGTCTCTTTGTCACCACACTAGTTCCACATGCTTACTACCAAGTCTGCAGCACACCAGATTAGCACAACACTAGTTGAGCACCAATCTCTTCGGCAGGATCGCACCAACACAAGGCAAGGCATGGAGAGGTGGACGATAGATGATGCTGGCACTGCGGGCACACCCACAGAGGCCGCAGGCGGCAGGGACGCAGATCGAGGGACGGTCGCATGGAGAGGAGGAGCTTGCCGGATAGGGCACAGCGCTTGGTCGACAAGGATGTGCAGCTAGGCGCTAGCGAGGTAGTCTGGCACGGCGCGGCTCGTAGAGAGGTCGTAGGACAGCGGCGCTGCAGAAAGGTAACCCGAGGCAGCGAGGTGGCCAGACGCAGGCGAGGCGACCTTGAGGCAGAGGCTGGCACGGAACACGTAGAAGGAGCACAGGCTAGGAGCTGGCTCGGGCGGAGAAGAGCTCGCGGGGCGAAGGCGGCAGAAACAGGGGCGTCACGGCGGCGCTCGCGCGGGGCCTGGTGGTGTCGGGCTCGCAGAGAGGCGGCTCGGGCTCGGTGTCGATGTTGGCTGGGCAAGGTCGAGCATGGGCGGTGGCGGCGAGGTACGTGTGCGGCGTAAGCCGCCGGGCGAGCTCGGGCTCGGAGGAGAAGGGTGTTATATGTTGATCCAAATTCTACAAAGTAAAGGCAACCTTCTGACGGAGTGGAACGAGGCCCGTCGCCGAAGGCTTGGACCGATGCAGAGTCTGAAGTTGGCCCACTCCATGCCCAACAGGGACGCCTATGGCGGTGCGGGGGGCGACAGCCCCCCGCGGTACGGATCGTTGATGACCTAGGTTACCACCGTTATATATACCTCTTGTAAGCCGCCGGCTGGGACAAGTTGCATCTGTGAAATCCCCGGTGTTGTGTAAACACTCCCCATTATAGTGAAGTTTCGCTGGCTGGCGCCCGTGGTTTTTCCCTCTCTTTGTTGGAGAGGGTTTTCCACGTTAAATCTGTGTCCCCTTGCTACGATTTTATTTTTGTTCTTCGTTATTTACTTGTCGCAAAGCTAACAAGTGGTATCAGAGCCCCAGGTTCTAATCTAGGGTTTGCGACATGTCATCATTGAAGTTCGATCTACTGCAGTTGGACTACTCCACAAGATTCTGCTTGTGGCAGGTGAAGATTCGGGCAATTCTCGCCCAAACTTCAGATCTGGATGATGTGCTGGATGGATTCGGGGAAAAGGATGCTAAGAGCTGATCTGACGAAGAGAAGCGGAAGGACCGTAAGGCTTTGTCTATGATTCAACTTCATCTATCCAATAATATTTTGCGGGAAGTCTTGACAGAGAAATCTGCTGCTACCCTTTGGGGGAAACTGGAATCGATCTGCATGTCAAAGGATCTAACCAGTAAGATGCATGTGAAGATGAAGTTGTTCTCGCATAGATTGCAGGAAGGTGGATCGGTAATGAATCACTTATCTCTTTTCAGAGAGATTATTTCTGATTTGCAATCTATGGAAGTAAAATATGATGATGAGGATCTAGCCCTATTACTCTTATGCTCGCTACCTAGTTCTTATACTCACTTTCATGATACAATGTTGTTGAGCCGTGATAAGATAACCCTTGATGAATTGCAAGATTCCCTCAAACAGAGGGAAAAGATGAAATCTATGGTGCAGGCAGATGGGGCGTCTTCCAAGGCTGAAGCTCTGCAGGTTCGTGGCAGGACCGAGCAGAGATTTAACAACCATGGCAACCGAGATAAGAGCAAGGTTCAAGGGAAAGAACAAGTTCTGCAGGTATTGTAAGAAATCTAATCATGTTATTGATGATTGTTGGAAGCTTCAGAATAAGGAGAAAAGGAACGGTACTTACCAACCGAAAGATAAGGATCAAGGTAATGGTAAGGCTGCAGTTGTTTCGGGTGATAGTTCTGACGGTGAATGTTTAGCCGTTTTTGCTGCTTGTGTTTCTCGTGATGATGAATGGATACTTGATACTGCATGTTCGTTTCATATTTTCTATAACAAATATTGGTTCAGTTCATATGAGTCTGTGCAGACTGGAGATTTTGTACGTGTGGGGAACGATAACCCATGCCATATTGTCGGAGTTGGATCTGTTAAGATCAAGACACATGATGGCATGACACGTACGTTGGATGAGGTGAAGCACATACCAAGCATGGCCAGAAATTTGATCTCCCTGAGTACCATGGACGTTGATGGATACAAGTACGTCGGTGGGCGTAGGTTGTTGAAGGTATCAAAAGGTTCTCTTATTCACATGATAGGTGATATGAATTCTGCTAAGTTATATGTTCTTAGAGGTAGCACTTTGCCTGGTATTGTTGCTGCTGTTACTTCTAATGATTCTGATGATTGTGGTAAAACAAATATGTGGCATATGCATCTTGGGCATATGAGCAAACATGGCATGGCAGAGTTGGTTAAGAGAGAGCTGATTGATGGTTGCAACTTGGGTAAGTTTGAGTTATGTGAGCACTGCGTTTTTGGTAAGCACAAAAGAGTTAAATTCAATGCTTCTGTTCATACCACCAAAGGCATTTTAGATTATGTGCATGATGATGTATGGGGACCTTCCCGTAAGACATCTATTGGTGGTGCTAATTACATGCTTACTATTATTGATGACTACTCAAGAAAAGTATGGCCATATTTTCTGAAACATAAATCTGATGTTTTTGATGCTTTTAAGAAGTGGAAAGTTATGGTAGAAAAGCAAACTGAGAAGAAGGTAAAGATACTACGTACTGACAATGGTATGGAATTTTGTTCTAATGAGTTTGAGGAGTTTTGCAGTAATGATGGTATGATCAAGCACCACACCATCCCTTACACTCCTCAGCAAAATGGCGTGGCTGAGCGCATGAACAGGACCATCATCTCGAGGGCTCGCTGTATGTTGTCCAATGCAGGTATGCATAGACGTTTCTGGGCTGAAGCAGCCAACACAGCGTGTTACCTCATCAATAGGTCACCTTCTATTCCACTCGAGAAGAAAACTCCTATTGAGGTATGGTCAGGTTCGCCTGCCGATTATTCACAGTTGAGAGTTTTTGGTTGCACTGCTTATGCTCATGTTGATAATGGAAAGTTAGAGCCTAGAGCTGTTAAGTGCATATTCCTTGGTTATGGTTCAGGAGTTAAGGCATATAAACTACGGAATCCTGAAACTAAAAGGATTTTGTTGAGTACGAATGTTGTTTTCAATGAATCTGTTGTGTATCATGACAGCTTCCCATCAGATCCCTCTCCTGTTGCTATTGGAGAGGAGGAAGTTCGTGTGCAGGTGGAGCACCTGCAGATCTGTTGATAATAATGTTGGTGTTGATGATACTCATGAGGAAAATATTGATGATGATGTTGTTTAGCACTCACCTACTGTTTTGCAGCAGCCATAGGAATCTATTGCTGCTGATAGACCGAGGCGTAACATAGTTCCACCTCGTCGTTTGATTGAAGAATGTAATCTTGCTCATTATGCTTTGAGTTGTGCTGAACAGGTGGAGCATGATACTAAACCTGCTACATACAATGAGGTTGTTGCATCCATTGACCGCGAGAAGTGGGTTTCTGCTATGCAAGAAGAGATGCAATCGCTTGATAAGAATGGCACATGGGAAGTTGTGCGCTTGCCTAAACATAAGAAGGTCGTCTGCTGTAAGTGGATATACAAGAGAAAGGAAGGTTTGTCTCCTAATGAGCCTCCAAGGTTTAAGGCAAGGTTAGTAGCAAAAGGTTTTAGCCAGATTCCAGGTATTGACTATAATGATGTTTTCTCTCCGGTTGTGAAGCATAACTCTATTCGTACTTTCTTTGGTATTGTTGCTATGCATGATCTTGAGCTTGAGCAGCTAGATGTAAAGACTGATTTTCTGCATGGTGAACTGGAGGAGGAAATTTACATGGACCAACCTGAAGGGTTCATAGTTCCTGGAAAAGAGGATTTTGTGTGCAAATTGAAGAGGTCGCTTTATGGTTTGAAGCAATCTCCAAGACAGTGGTACAAAAGGTTTGATTCATTTATGATCTCACAAGGTTTTAAGAGATCTTAGTTTGATAGCTGTGTTTATATAAAGTTTGTTAATGGATCACCTATTTACTTGTTGTTATATGTTGATGATATGTTAATTGCTTCCAAGAGCATGAAAGAAATCACTACTTTGAAGGCACACCTAAGTAGTGAATTTGAGATGAAAGACCTTGGTGCTGCTAAGAAAATCCTAGGTATGGAAATTAAACGGGACAGAAAATCTAGGTTGTTATTTCTTACTCAGCAAAGTTACGTTGAGAAAGTTCTTCAACGTTTTAATATGCATGATGCAAAGTCAGTTAGTACTCATGTTGCTCCTCACTTTAAATTGTCAGCATTGCAATGTCCTAGTTCTGATGAAGGTATTGAGTACATGTCTCGAGTTCCTTATTCTAGTGATGTTGGTTCCCTGATGTATGCCATGGTTTGTTCTCGCCCTGATTTATCATATGCTATGAGTTTGGTGAGTCGTTACATGGCTAATCCTAGTAAAGAACATTGGAAAGTTGTTCAGTGGATTTTCAGGTACCTCTGTGGCACATCGAACGCTTGCTTGAAGTTTGGCAAGACTGATGAGGGACTCGCAGGCTATGTGGATTCAGATTTTGCTGTCGACTTGGATAAGAGGAGGTCCCTCATAGGTTATGTGTTCACGGTAGGTGGATGTGCCGTGAGTTGGAAGGCAACCCTGCAACCAGTTGTTGCTCTATCTACAACCGAAGCAGAATATATGGCTGTTGCTGAAGCTTGCAAAGAGTCTGTTTGGTTGAAAGGTTTGTATGCTGAGCTTTGTCAGGATGATTCTTGCATTAACCTGTTCTGTGATAGTCAAAGTGCTATTTACCTTACTAAGGATCAGATGTTCCATGAGAGAACAAAGCACATTGATATCAAATACCATTATGTTCGTGATGTTGTTGCACAAGATACACTGAAGGTATGCAAGATAAGCACTCATGATAATCCTGCTGATATGATGACAAAGCCTATTCCTATTGCTAAGTTTGAGCTATGCTCAGGCTTAGTTGGTATAACTGCTTAGCCCAAGTGGCTGTTGGCGCCGAAAGTGTTTTCTTTGTTCGTTCAGGGAGATGATTATTGTTGATTCTACAAGAAGGAATTTGTCTCAAGGTGGAGTTTGTTATATGTTGATCCAAATTATACAAAGTAAAGGCCAACTTCTGACGGAGCGGAGCGAGGCCCGTCGTGGGAGGCTGGGCTGATGCGAAGTCTGAAGTTGGCCCACTCCGTGCCCAACAGGGACGCATGTGGGGGTGCGGGGGGCGACAGCCCCCGCGGTACGGATCGTTGATGACCTAGGTTACCACCGTTATATATACCTCTTGTAAGCCGCCGGCTGGGACAAGTTGCATCTGTGAAATCCCCGGCATTGTGTAAACACTTCCCATTATAGTGAAGTTTTGCTGGATGGCGCCCGTGGTTTTTCCCTCTCTTTGTTGGAGAGGGTTTTCCACGTTAAATCTGTGTCCCCTTGCTGCGATTTTATTTTCATTCTTTGTTATTTACTTGTCGCAAAGCTAACAAAGGGCCATGGCGGACAGGGCGCGGGGCACCTGGACAGAGGCAGCCGAGGTGGACAAGGAGGACGACCGGCTCTGCTCGTGGAGACCGAGGAAGAGGCGCGGCGGAGAAGAAGAGTCGGGTGGCGGCGATCGGCGGAGCCCCTGGCGGCGGGAGGCACGCAAAGATCAAGCGGGAAGAGCAGCGTGGAGATCGATCGTGAGCGGGGTAGGTGGGAGACCGCGGGGTCAGGGTGGGGCACGACGCTCATGTGTGTACCGTGTGCCACGGTAGCGTGACTTGCTGGTGTGGTACGTCTGTCGGGGTAGGGACGGTTGTGTCGAGTGCGGGACAACACGGGAGTGGGGCTGGGTCGGGTGTGGTCAGTGAGAAGTGATGGGAAGCGTGCGTGTGTGGGTACAGGCAGGGTGGCGGCTGGCGGGTGTGGGCGTGTAGATGGCTAGGGTTTGAGTGGTTAGGGTTTGGGTAGGTAGGCTTATGGTTAGGTTTTGATCTGGCCTACGGGCTGGGCTATCTCCCCTGGGCAAACTAGTTTTTCTAATTATCTTGTTTTTATTTAAGAAAATATTTTATAAATACTTGTAGACAAATAAATATTCAAAAGAGACCAGAGTTTAATTTGAAATAGAGAAGAGGTTAATTAGAAAACAACATATGCTTTTTAGAAAACTAGTTTCAAGGTTAAATAATATGAATGCAGACATGAAGATGCTCAAATGCAATGTGGCATGAGCATGAGATCATGATGATGCACAAAATAAAAACAACAAGTGATTTTAGTAATGGTTTTACCGGGGTGCTACATAAGATCACTAAGAATGTTATATCATGGGAACAAGAAATGAGTACTTATCGGTAATGAGATCAAACTAGGTATGGGGATACCGATGATCAAATCTCGAACATGTAATATATTGTGAGACAAAGGTTCTCACGATCACTAGAGTCATTGTTGAATGTGTGGGAGTCAGTACGGATCTTCAGGTCTCGCTGCTGATTATTTATCGGAGAGGGATCTCGATCATGTATGCATTATTCGCGAATGATAGGGTGACACACTTAAGGTATACCGATACCAAATGGAGCAGATATAATACCATAGAAAGGATTTGAAAGCGCTGGGATTATTTCGAGGGACACCGGAATTGTTTCGGGTCAAATTGTTGAAAATGGTTTCAAATGTAATATTGAAGTTATGCAAGGGGTTTTATGCATATATTTTTTTAATTAAATTAATTAACAAAATTCTGAATAAAATAAATAAAAATGTTTTATTTAAAGAGAAAATGCATTTAAATTAGTGGGTAATTAATGCAAAGTGAGTGGGGTTTGTGTTAATGGGAGTGGGTTAGTGGAAGGTCCAGTCACCATTATGGAGGGAGAGGTGGGAGCACCACCATGGTTGGCGGCCATGACCCTTGGGGCTTCCCCCTCTCCTATCAAAGTAGACCTCCTCCTCCTCTCCATTTGCACCACCTCCTTGTGAAGGTTCTCTTCCCCCACTAGTAAATTCCCCATGGCTTCAGATTAGCAAAGTACATGTTCTTGGTGGTTTCTCAAGAAGGATCTACTGCTTCCACTACTTTGCTAGAGCAAGGATTCGGATGTAGTCGGGATGCTGGACGTATGTGCGATCACGGATGCGCTGCTACTTTGCGGCACTGGAAATCAGATTTTGTTAACAAAGCTTTTTGGTCTTAGAGGGTAAGATCTCTATGATTGTATATCCACCCGGTATCTAGGTAGATAGATCTTGGTACTTAGTTGTTCATATAGTAGGATTTTTTGTCTTCTATGCAACGAACCGCAACAATGGTATCGGAGCCTGATCTATGGTAGTTGCTTTGCATGGGTAGAACACATATGAATATGTGGACATTGATGATCATGTTATTGCATACTTTCGTGTATTTTGGATCATGGTGGCATGTTGGGATGAAGTGGCCCAGGCTAACTTTACATGTCCTCGCACATGGGACTTGTCCCACGCTTGACATGCAACTAGTATTGCATAAGTGGCTCAGCGGGTGTCTGTCTCTCCCGGCATATTCATGATCTAATTTATAACAGTTTGCTAATAACTTGATTATCACCATTGTGGTTGAAGTTTGTAGGTAGAACGATTCTGTCCTAGAAAGCTCATAGTCACATAAAACATGCAAAAATAAATTAGACGCGTCTAACTTGGTTTTGTAGGGCATGTGATGTGATATGTGCATTTATACAAAGATTGTTATATGCAATGAGATTTATTGTAAGTTAAAAAACTGGCAGGAGTCATATGGTTGTCTTTTTCTTTTTATGGCTTGCGTTCTATATATTTACATGAGATATATTGTAATGGTGGAAGACGACCATGATGGAGGCGCCATGGACCTTGGTGCCACGTCGGTGGAATGATAGAGATCGTACCATGACACACATGATGGAGAGCAAGTGCAATAAAGAACCATATCATATCACATATGCATGTTATGTTTATCCATTTTATGCATCTTATTTTGCTTATGTCTTGCTTAGTTCTTGGAGGTAGCATTATAAGATGATCCCACTCACTAAATATCAAGATAATAATATTTTCTTCCTTAGTATGCACCGTTAAGAAAGTCAGTCGCTTTGAAGAACCACATGATGATAAGGTGTCTACGTTCGCATACAACGGGTGTAAGACATTTTTACACATGTGAGTACTAAGGTTCTTACTTGGCGAGCCTAGCATGTACAGACATGATGTCAGAACATGAACTGGAAGGTAAAGCACGAGTCATATGAATGATATGACATCCATATGATGCTCGCCATTGCAGATGCACCACCTTACGTGATGATCGATTATGGTGTACTGAATTTAGTTCGTATAAGTGATACGTTGCTAACGTATCTATAATTTTTGATATTCCATGCTTGTTTTATATCTACTTTCTTATGTTTCGTCCACACTTTGGAGTATTTTATACACTTTATTGGACTAACCTATTAACAAGATGCCACAGTGCCAGTTGCCTGTTTTCTGCTGTTTTTGGTTCCAGGAAAGTCAGAAAATGAATATTCTAGGAATTGGACGAGACAAAAGCCAAAGTTAATATTTCACCAAGGGGGACACGAAGCCAGAAGACGGAGACGGAGAGGAGCCAGGGGCCGCCCATACCACCTGGCCGCACGACCAGGCCTGGCCCGCGCCAGTGGGTGGTGTGGCCGCCTAGGGCACCCCCTCGGCCTCCCATTTCGCCTATAATATGCTTCCGATATAGAAACCCTAAGTACCTGATCAAAATTCCACGAAAGAGTCTATAGCCGCTATCATCTCCATCCCTAGACTGGGAGGGATCTGAAGCTCTTCTTGGCACCCTATCGGAGGAGAGAATTCACCCTGGAGGCCTTCTTCATCACCATGCAAGCCTCCGGTGTGATGCGTGAGTAGTTTATCCTTGGACTACGGGTCCATGTAGTAGCTATATGGTTGGTTCTTCTCCTTTGTGCTACCATGTTTAGATCTTGTGAGCTCCGTTCATGATCAAGATCATCTATTTGTAATCCTACATGTTGTGTTTGCAGGGATCCGATGGATATTGAGATGCTATTTCAGATTGATTATTGATTCTATCATGTCTTTGTTATTTGTGATCTTGCATGCTCTCCGTTGTTAGTAGATATCTTGGCCGAGTAGATGCTAGCAACTCCAAGAGGGAGTATTTATGCTCGATAGTGGGTTCATGCCTCTAGGAATCTGGGGAAGTGACAGAAATCTCTAAGGTACTAGATGTGATGTTGCTACTAGGGAGAAAACAGCAATCCTTTGTTCATATAACAATCGTATTGTTTACTTTACACGCAATGCTTAATGCAATTATCTGTTGCTTGCAACTTAATACTGGAGGGGGTTCGGATGATAACCTGAAGGTGGATTATTAGTCATAGATGTAGTTGTATTACGGTCTATGTATAATGTTGTAATGCCCAATCAAATCTCATAGGAGTCAAGATGATTAGTATATGCATGTATGCTTTCTCGATCTTTGTAAATTGCCCCGCTGTAATTATTTCACCCAACATGTCATCTATCTTAAGGAGAATCACCACTAGTGAAGTGTGGACCCAGTCCTTTCTTTTACCATCAATCTACAACTATTTACTGTTTTCTGTTTACTTTCTACAAGCAATTACTATCTTCCACACAATACGTTTAATCCTTTGTTTTTAGCAAAACCGGTGAGATTGACAACCTCACTGTAAGTTGGGGGCAAAGTTCTGTGGTTGTGTTGTGCAGGATTCCAAGTTGGAAACAACACCTTGGAGGTGTTTCCTTGCTCCTACTGGTTCGATAACCTCGGTTTCATAACTGAGGGAAAACTTGATGTTGTGCTCATCATACCTTCCTCTTGGGGTTCTCCAACGAGCTCGATATATTTTGGGCCATCAAGCTATTTTTCTAGCGTCGTTGCTGGGGAGTCAAGGACATCTTCACAAGGGGAGTCCCTCATAATCAATCTCTTTACTTTGTTTTATTTGTTTTGCTTAGTTTATTTTTGCCTTGTTTGCTTGTTTCTTTATCAAAAACACACAAAAAATAGTTGTACTAGTTTGCTTTCTTAATTAAAAACACAAAAAATGACTACTCTTGAAAACACTAAGTTGTGTGACTTCACTAGCACCAACAACAATGATTTCATGTGCACACCTATTGCTCCACATGTGCCTGGAGCTACTTTCTTTGAAATTAAACCTGCTTTACTCAATCTTGTTATGATAGAACAATTTTCTGGTATTGGTACTGAAGATGCTGCAACACATCTTAATAACTTTGTTGAACTTTGTGAGATGCAAAAGCATAGGGATATAGATGGAGATATTATTAAGCTGAAATTGTTCCCTTTCTCTTTGAGAGGGAAAACTAAAGAATGGTTGCAATCCCTAACTAGAAATAGTATTGATTCTTGGACTAAATGCAAAGATGCCTTCATTGGAAAATACTATCCTCCTACTAAGATTATATCAATGAGAAGTGAAATAATGAAATTTAAACAATCTGATAGTGAACATGTTGCTCAAGCTTGGGAAAGAATGAAATCTTTGGTAAAGAATTGTCCCACTTATGGACTGACTGCTTGGATGATTATCCAAACCTTTTATGCAGGATTGAATTATTCTTCAAGAAATCTACTGGATTCTGCTGCTGGAGGTACCTTTATGACCATTACTTTGGGTGCTGCAACAAAGCTTCTAGATAATATGATGGTTAACTATTCTGAATGGCATACTGAGAGAGCTCCACAAGGTAAGAAGGTAAATTCTGTTGAGGAAACCTCCTCCTTGAGTGTTAAGATTGATGCTATTATGTCTATGCTTGTTAATGGGAAAGCCCATATTGATCCAAATAATGTTCCCTTAGCCTCTTTGGTTGCTCAAGAAGAGAAAGTTGACGTGAACTTTATAAGAAATAATAATTTTAGCAATAATGCCTACAGGAATAATTTTGGTAACAACAATTATAAGCCATATCCTCCCAACAATGGTAATGCTTATGGAAGTTCCTACAACAATAATAGGAGTTCTCCCTCTGAACTTGAAGTTATGCTTAAAGATTTTATTAGTAAACAAACTGCTTTCAATAAAACTATTGAGGAAAAACTCTCTAATGTTGAAAGAAATATAGCATCATTGGCTGAAGCACAATCTTATTTTAATAAAATGGCTGCTAAACCTAAAGCTATTGAGAATACTTTTGCTGCTACTAATGCCATACAAGTTAGAATTGATGAAAATGTTAGACTATTAGCTGAATTGCATGCTAAGTGGGAAAGAGAAGATGAGATTGCTAGAAATATTAGTATTTCTACTATCACTACCACTAATGTTGAAGCTAGTAAACCCAATGGAACCTTTTCTAATAAAAATGCTAAAATTCTTCGGAATATGGGAAACAATAGCTCTACTACTTTAGATGATAAGTATGATTTTGATCTTGATGGTTGTGATATCTCTGAAGTAATTAAGTTCCTACAAAAGCTTGCTAAAAGTCCTAATGCTAGTGCTCTGAATATGGCCTTTACAAAACACATCACTGATGCTCTCATAAAAATTAAATAAGAAAATATGAAACATAAAGCTTCTATTCCTATGAAATTAGAAGATGGTTGGGAACCCATAATTAATATGAAAGTAAATGATTTTGATTTCAAAACTTTGTGTGATCTTAATAGTAGTGTTTCTATTATGCCTAGAAAGATTTATGATATGCTTGATTTGCCACCATTGGAAGATTGTTATTTAAATGTACCACTTGATGATAATGCTAAAAAGAAACTCATGGAGAGTATTAATGATGTTCTTATTATGGTCAACAATGCCTATGTCCCCGTTGATTTCTATGTTTTGGATGTTGAATGCAATGCTTCTCGTCCTATTACTTTGGGAAGACCTTTTCTTAGAACTGTTGGTGCCATTATTGATATGAAAGAAGGCACCATTAAATATCAATTTCCACTCAAGAAAGGTATAGAACACTTCCCTAATAATATAGAGAAGATTCTTTTTGCCTCTCCTATTAAAACAAAATTTGCTCTTAATGCTTCTTCATTTGAGAATACTTGATTCTTTTTCTTGCTTCTTATGCCTAACTTAAAGGCGTTAAAGAAAAGTACTTATTGGGAGATAACCCAAAAATTTTAGATGAGTCTTGTAAGTTATTACCTCTATAATAACCGCTCCTTATCCTTTTTATTTGCTTTTTGTGCCAAGAGTAACCTCTAATGAGAGAGAAGTAATGCTTGGGAAAGTTGTTGTCCCGAAATAGATTTTGGTGCTTTACTGTAAACATTCGTGTAAAATCTCTGCACGTCGGTTTGAGCTGTGATTTTTTGTGCTTCTGCCCCAGGTTGTTACCCAACTTTCATTAGTTCAACACTTTTCGATTTGAGCAACAGAAGGTCTTCGAAAAAATTGGGTTTTACCTGCTGGTCTGTTTTGACAGATTTCTGCCATTATTTGCATTTGCTTCTTGTTGATTCCTTTTTGGGTTCTTTTTGGGGAATCGAGATTTTTTAGGAAAGTGCTATATTAGCTTGTGTTTTAATGGAAGTTTTATTGGTGTTGAAACTGAAGCAAAATACTTATTATCTTGAGTACACTAATGTTGCTAATAAAGACTGTGTGAAGTTTTGTATGAAGGAAAAAATTTTAGGTGTAAGGAGAGAATGATGTAATGAGATGAAGAATGGACAAAAGCTCAAGCTTGGGGATTCCACCTGTGTCACCCCAAGAAATATCAAAGAAGTACAAGCGTCAAAGCTTAGGGATGCCAAAGGCATCCCCTCCTTCATCAATAAAAATCTCAGGTTTCTTCCAAACACTTCATTTTTATTATTTCATGCACAGTTGTGTTATCCTTGGAGCATCTTCGTTTTTTTGTTTTGGTTTTCGTTTGCTTTTTTTAATAGTTTGCTTGAATAAATTGGTTGGACCCCCTCTTTCATACATTAGTTTTCAAATAATATTGGTTTGGATTGGAAAAGAGTAGGAAAAGTTCATGCTTAAGTGGTAAAAAGGAGCTTGTTTTTGATTGTGGCCTATGCTTTGTCATGTCATGCTTGACATTGTTTTGGCTTTATGCTTAGTGATTTTTGCTGTAGCATGACATTTTATAAACAATTCAGATTGCTTAATGTGCCTTGAAAGAATCTTGCGTTGTTTTAGCATATTAAAGCATAGTATTGTGGTACTCTCCTTTGATGCTTTATTTGGGTTGACTTGGCGCATGCTCACACCATGTTATGACTATCCCAAGTCACCATAGCCTTTATGATCCTTTAGTTTTCGACTTGTAATATCACTTTATGCTTTAATTAATGATGTTTTGTCGCTTTGCATGATTATGGCCACTATTGCTCTCTTAGTTGGTCACTCCCAGTCTTTTGCTAGCCTCCATAACCAAGTATGAATTCCACTCATACATCCAACTCCAAATAAAACCAAGTTATTCCAAAGAGTCCACCATACCTACCTATTAGCATTTGCTATTCCAAGTACATTCATGCTTTTATCTACCTTCTGAATTAAACTTGTTATGAGAAAACTAGTGATTAAAGCTCTCACGAACTTGATGGCACACTTTATTTTCTTGCACTTAATAATCTTGAACCATTGTGTCCATATTTGTTTCATATATGCTTGTGCTTTATGAGTTGAAGTTAGCAGAACCATGTATCATGGGGAATGCTTTCAACATTGCACTTATTATTCCATTGATATCATGATTCTTTTGCTTATGGATCCCGGCAGTGTGAAATAAAAGGGGAACTTGTATGTCGTGGTGGTGTCACGGCAGATGCCATGGATAGGCTAAAGGTGGGGACAAGATGCACTAGAGGAATCCAGGGAAGGATAGTGTGGTGATTCCACACACAGATGTTTGTATTTGATTCACTTCCAAGGTTTACAAGTGCTCCTTGAGCTGGATTGAGGAGAGGAGGAAGAAGGAACTCTCTTACTCTCACCAATAGCTAGCCCTCAGGAACATACTAGTAAAACTCAACCAACTAGAGATCAACTAGTCCAAGACCAACCCCTTCTACAGATGCCCTAGCCCTCCTTATATAGGGGTGGCTAGGTCTCCAATTAGGGCATACGTGGAGGCATATTCCAGCTTCCCAAAATAGTAAGCCGACCGGGTCACTTTTGCCCAGCGTCATCCCCGCAGAGGCTACGTGAGCCTCTGCGGCGCCCGCGTCATCCGACACAGGCATCGTCACCTTTGTCGGCCACGCCTCAGTGGTCCTGGCCTCTGTCCGCTTCGCTCACGCTCTGCATACAGTGATCACCTTTTGACCAGCGAGATACCTTCCTTCTCTTGCAAGCTTGATATAACCCGGATCGTGCCTAGTTGATCCGGCCACACCGGTACCTGCATACAAGTTACATAAATCATGTCGGCATACGACATGAGTCGGTCGGGACTCAGTTAGGCGGACATCCTCGGGTCCGAGTTACTCTGTGATTTGGCCTGCCTTGAGGTGACTCGGCCAGCATTCGCTTTGACCTTGCCGTACCTCGGCTAACTCAGCCGTTATACCCCGGCGTGACCCTACCCGGGGTATCCCCCCAACATTAGTCCCCGAAGCTGGTGCGGTCTTAGCTGCCTTAGCCGCTAAGGCCATAGCAGGTTCAATTTCACCGAGCCTTTTGCTCCCTTTTCCGAGTTACATCATATCCCGGATTTCATTGACTATCTTTTCCCTTGGCTCATTCCGAGTTTTTACTCGCTGGCCGGGTCATCCCGTAGTTATCCGGGTTAGTCTTCCTTCTCTCGTACGCTTCCCCACGTCCTACGTGGAGGGTAATCATTATTTTGCCTCATTTTAAGGGCCTGCGCCAGTTACTGCCGCAGTTAATGTCAGGTGTTACTGTTGCACACGTCACATCGTGTATGTCGCTTCGTTAACTGTGTCACCACGTCGCGTCGTGGGATCTCCTGTGCCATGTGGCCCTTCCTGTGGCTTGTTTCTGATTGGTTGATCCGTATTATACACGGCCACACCGTGTGGCTCTTCCGCACAGCACGATCCCACTACCCCTCCTAGGCGTGGTTAAATAGGGGAGGGGCGCGCCCCTTGGGTCGTTTCCCCCTCTCTGCGCCCCTCTGCCTCTTCTTCTTCTTCCTCCCAGCGACAGCACCACCGCCGGCGCACCTGCTTAGTTGCACCTCTGCCGCACCGTTCCCTGCACACCAGCATCGCCGCCACTCCCGCGCATCTCCACCGCCATAGGTCCGTGTCAGTCTAGGCCACTGCCCTCCACCGTCGATAGGGCCAGTGAGGACAGCGACCTAGAGATGACAGAGGAAGAACTCGCTGTCGCGGAGCAGGAGATGGAGGAGGACACGGAGAACACCGAGCGCGGCGCCTGGGCTGGGTCCTGGGTATGCCAGGATGACCTGGACTGGTTGTATCGCACGCGTCGCATCCCGGAGGGTGTGGTGGCTCGTCTCGCCGCCGAGGAACTTGCTCCCTCACCTAACCCGGGTGAGTTTGTGGTGTTTCTCTCCCACTTCCAGCGCGGGTTTGGGCTCCCCGTCAGCGACTTTTTCTACGACTGGTTCAATACCTACGAGCTTCAGCCGCATCACCTTCCGGCGAATGCCATCACCTCCCTCTCTGCTTTTGCTTCCACCATAGAGGGTTACGCCGGATTATGGCCCACTAAGGAGCTCTAGATCCGGTTCTTTGGTCTGCGTCGGAACGTGATCCCGAATAGAGAGCTTGACCCGGAGGACAAGCAACTCACGCAATTCGGCGCTGCTTCCATCTCTCCTTGGAAACAGTCCGTCTTTCCTCGAGTCACGGGGCTTGACTCTTGCAAGGGTTGTGCCCAAACCTTCTTTTATGTCAGAAATGGCACAACTGAAGATCTGATCCGGCTGCGCCCCTATGTTCCGAGTCCTCCTAATCCGGATCTCTGGGACCAGATCCCAAGAAGCCCACCGTCCTGGCGAACCAAGTCAACAAAAGGTTCCAGGAGCTGAAGGATCTGGGACTGCGCAACCAGGACGCAATGATCACATTCGTCCGCAACCAGATCTCCCCTCTCCAGAAACGCACTCACAAGCTCTGCCACATGAGCTGGTGCCTTGACCCCAACCGGACCTCCTCATTCGAGTTGAGCAACACTGAGATTTTCGCCAGGTCAAGGCCCTCTTCACCACCAACAAAAAGTTCACCGCTGATTGGGAGTGGGGGATCGAGCACTTCTGCCGAGATAGGCTTCCTCCTGCGGTAAATCTCGTGCTCCAATCTTTTTCCGAATTAAGTCTTATGTTGGAATTTATTGTATATTTGATCCCTTCGCATTTTCTCTCTTAGATGTTTCTTCAGCAAACTCTTGAGGATGGCACCGAGCCTTCTCTCAAGTGGGCACCGGATCGAGATGTCCCGGACGAGGAGGAGTCGGATCAGGAGATGTTCCTTCCGTTCCCCGATGCGACCAAGCGACATACCGGTAAACTCTCTTCTATTAGAGATTGGCCTAAGGATGAAGATGATTCCGACGTTGAGGCGATGGAAGCATTTGACGTTGTCCCCCTTTCTTACGCCTTTCCGGCATCAGCTAACCCCGGTGGGCAGATCCACGAAGATCCTCCCCTCGCTACGGGTGAGCCTGTCCTGATCGTGCCAAAGAAAAGGGGAGTTGCATCTGCTTCTTCTTCCGAACCTTCCAAACCAGCGAAGAGACGAAAGAAGTCTGCAGACAAATCTGCCACCAAGCCTACGACCAAGGCAATAACCCGGAGAGCTTGCAAGCCCAAGGAGCCTTTGACCTCTGATGAGTAAGTCATTTCTTCCTTATCCAATTTTCTGCTTCGTGATTTGCTATTCATTTGTTCTTCCTTTGTTATAGTTTCTTATCACTCATCATTTGATTCGGCAGGGACGTGGTGGAGGTTCCTCAGAGAGGATCTGGCATCGCCTCGCTGCTCCGACATAGCCCTTCTCCCCCTCATTGTGATGATTCTCGCCCTCTGAGCCCCATTCAGGAGGGTTCAGCAGCTGCTCCGGGTTCTAGCCCACCTCGTCCAGAGGAGGGCAACCTCGGAGCAGGGGGAACTGGCTCTGCCGAGTCAGCGGCAACCACCACTTCGGCTCCACCGCAACCAGCTTCATCCGAGATACCAACAGTACCTCCGCCAAGACAAAAATCAGCCCTAGCATCAGCGCCAGCACCAACAGCATCAGCAACAGCACCAAGTCCTTCCGCCTCGTCCGAGTCTTCCAAGACTCGACGAGAAGGCACCAGCAGCACCAAGGCTAGCACTAAGGCAGCTCCCAAGGGCAAATCCATCGCAGCAACTTCAACCTCTTGTTGGAGATATGCCCAAGAGGCAATAATAAAAGTGGTTATTATTATATCTTTGTGTTTATGATGAATGTTTACATCCCATGCTATAATTGTATTATAAGGAAACACTGATACATGTGTGTTTTGTAAACATAAAAGAGTCCCTAGTAAGCCTCTTATGGAACTAGCTTGTTGATTAAATGATGATCATGGTTTCCTGATCATGGACATTGGATGTCATTAATAACAAGGTTATATCATTAGGAGAATGATGTGATGAACACACACCCATAGTAAGCGTAGCATAAGATCAAGTCATTGAGTTCGTATTGCTGTAAGCTTTCAAATGCATAGTAACCTAATCCTTCGACCATGAGGTTATGTTAATCACCATCACCGGATGGGTACTTTGATGACATCAAACACCGCTTCGTAACTGGGTAGTTATAAAGGTGTCATTGGGTATTCTAAAAGTATGTGTTGAAGCGCATGGACCAAGATTGGGATACCGACGACCAAACCTCGGATAAGTAGAATATCGCGTGACAAAGGGAATTGGTTTCGTATGTTAATGGTTCTATCGATCACGAAGTCACCGTTGAATATGTGGGAGCCATTATGGATCTCCAGATCCCTCTAATGGTTATTGATCGGAGAGGTGTCTTCATCATGTCTGCATATTCATGAACCGTAGGGTGACACACTTAAGGTTCGAAGTTGTTTTAAGTAGATATGGAATATGTGTTGGAGACCGAATGTTGTTCAGAGTCTCGGATTGGATCCGGGACATCACGAGGAGATCCGGAATTGTCCGGAGAATAAGATTCATAAATTGGGGATCATTTTCTAAGTTAGGAAATGTTCTGGAGTGTTTGTATGGAGATTCTAGAAGGTTTTGGAATGTTCTGGAAGGTTCTAGAAGATTTCTTGGAGTTTGCTTGAAAACCAAGAAAGGATCAAGGAGTCTTTGTGGGGCAAGACACGGATTCGTGGGGGAGGAGGATTCCTCCCCCCTCCCAATCCGCCGGCCAAGGAGGGAGGGGAGTCCTACTAGGACTCCCCCTCCCATGGCGCCTCCCTCCTTTAAATAGAGGGGAGGGGCACCAACCCCAAGACCTCTCCCATAACAAACCCTAGCCGCCGCCTCTCTCCTCCTCCTTCGCTCTGCTTCGGCTTAGGCGAAGCCCTGCAGAAATCTCTACTCCACCACCACCACCACACCGTCGTGCTGCTGGGATTCCGTGGAGAAGATCTACTACCTTCGCTGCTCGCTGGAACGGGGAGAGGAAGGTCTGCTTCGAATCCGCACGTGTGACCGACTGCGGAAGCGCTGCCGGAACGTGGCGCCGGAAGGATTGTCCACACGATCTTGAGATTGGCAAATGATCGACTACATCAACCTCGAGATCTAATCTCGTAACGCTTTCGAATCTACGAGGGTTAGTACAGATCTATCTCGTTGCACATGTCTAATAGATTAGATCTTGGCTTTTATCTAGATTAGATCTGGGTTTTGTTTGTTCTTGCGGTAGAAATTTTTTGTTTTCCATGCTACGAACCCATCAGTGGTATCAGAGCCGTATCTATGCGTAGATCTGTTGCACAAGTAGAACACAATGGTTTTGTGGGCGTTGGTGATCGTGCCGTCTTTTGCTTTGTGTACTTTGCATCTTGCGGTATGGTGGGATGAAGCGGCTCGGGCTAACCTTACATGTCATCGCAGATGAGACTTGCTCCACGCTTGACGTGTAACTTGCTTTGCACAAGTGGCTTTGAGGGTGTCTGTCTCTCCCATCATAGTATAGATCCAATCTACACTTTGCACTCGATAGCACTTGTATCAACATTGTGGTTCAGTTTCGTAGGTAAGATCCGTTCTTATTTGAAAGCCGCAAACCACGTAAAACATGCAAAGAAAATTAGAGGCGTCTAACTTGTTTTTGCAGGGGTTTTGTGATGTGATATGGCCATTATGTGATTGTGATTATATTTGATGTATGCAATGATCCTTGTTGTAATATTACAACCGGCAGGAGCCTAATGGTTGTCTTTAATTCTGTTAAGACCTACGTGTCTATTCATCTTGTAATAGCTTTATTCCAAGTAGTTGTAATAGTTGCTAGTGATGATGGACAACCATGAAGCGGCACCACTGACCTTGACGCAATGCTGGTGATGATGGAGATCATGTCTGTGCTTTGGAGATGGAGATCAAAGGCATAAGAAGAAAGGGCCATATCATATCACAGTAATTATGAATTTCCTGTGATGTTAATCCTTTATGCATCTTGTATTGCTTAGATCGCGACGGTAGCATTATAAGATGATCCCTCTCACTAAATTTCAAGTAATAAAGTGTTCGTCCTTAGTTGGCACCGTTGCTAAGACTCGTCGTCTCGAAGCATCTCGTGATGATCGGATGTGATAGATTCTACGTGTGCATACAACAGGTGCAAGCCAGATTTGCACATGCGGAAACTAAGGTTAATCTTGACGAGCCTAGCATGAACAGACATGGTCTCGGAACACGGAATACCGAAAGGTAGAGCACGAGTCATATAAGTGATATGATGAACATGAAGATTGTTCGCCGATGAAACTACATCCTCTCTCGTGAAGATCGGACTTGGTGTAGTGGACTTGGTTCGTGTAATCACTAAGACAATGTGAGGGATGTTGTTTTGAGTGGGAGTTCACCTAGTTAATTTAAGAATTAAAATTGAACTCAATTTATCATAAACTTAGTCTAAACTACTTGCAAATTTGTTGTAGATTATGGCGAATCTCTCCATCAATTTCAATGCGTTCCTAGAGAAAGAAAAGCTTAAGAACAATGGAAGCAACTTCACGGACTGGCTCCGTGGTCTGAAGATTGTCCTTAGGGCTGGTCAGATGACCTATGTGCTCGAAGCACCGCTAGGTGACCCACCTGCAGATGATGCCACCGATGACGTAAAGAATGTTTACGCCACTCGGAAAAATCATTACTCCACAGTTTAGTGTGCCATCCTGTACGGTTTAGAAACGGAGCTCCAGAAGCATTTTGAGAACCACGACCTGTTCGAGATCATTAAGGAGCTCAAGCTCATTTTTGAGACTCACGCGGCCGTGGAGAGCTATGAGGCCTCCGAAAAGTTCTTTACCTGCAAGATGGAAGAGGGAAGCTCCGTTAGCGAGCACGTGCTCACCATGTCTGGGCACACAAACAAGCTCCAAGAGTTGGGGATAACGATTCCTAATGAGTTAGGGATTCACCGTGTCCTCCAATCACTGCCACCGAGTTATAAGAACTTTGTGATGAACTACAATATGCACTGCATGAACAAGACGTTGCCTGAACTATCGTCCATGCTAAAAACTGCTGAAGTGGAGATCAAGAAGGAGCACCAAGTGTTGATGGTCAATAAGACCACCAATTTCAAGAAACAGGGCAAGCCTAAGAAAAAGGGCAACTTCAAGAAGGACGGCAAGAAAGCTGCCGCACCTTCTAAGAAGCCCAAGGCTGGTCCTAAGCCTAAAACTGAATGCTTCTACTGCAAGGGTGCTGGTCACTAGAAGCGTAACTGCCCCAAGTACCTGGCGGATCTGAAGAACGGCAACATCAAGAAGAAAGGTATATTCGATATGCATGTTATTGATGTGTATCTTACTAGTAGTCGTAGTAGTGCCTAGGTATTTGATACTGGTTCGGTTGCTCATATTTGTAACTCGAAACAGGAGCTGCGGAATAAACGAAGACTGGCAAGAGACAAGGTGACGATGCGCGTTGGAAATGGCTCCAAGGTTGATGTGATCGCTGTCGGCACGCTCCCTCTACATCTACCTTCGGGATTAATTTTAAATTTGAATAATTGTTATTTGGTGCCTGCGTTAAGCATGAACATTATATCTGGATCTTGTTTATTGCGAGACGGTTACTCTTTTAAGTCTGAGAATAAAGGTTGTTCGATTTATATGAGTAATATCTTTTATGGTAAAGCACCTGAGATGAATGGTTTATTCTTATTGAATCTCGATAGTAGTGATACACATGTTCACAACATAGATGCTAAACGAATAAAATTGAATGATAATTCTACATACATGTGGCACTGTCGTCTTGGTCACATTGGAGTGAAGCGTATGAAGAAACTCCATTCTGATGGACTTCTTGAATCACTTGATTTTGAATCACTTGAAAGATGCGAAGCATGTCTAATGGGAAAAATGACTAAGACTCCATTCTCTAGAATAATGGAGCGAGCTACAGACTTATTGGAAATAATACATACCGATGTGTGCAGTCCAATGAGTGTAGCGTCGCGTGGTGGATATCGTTATGTTCTCACTTTCACGGATGACTTAAGTAGATATGGGTATGTCTACTTTATGAAACATAAGTCCGAAACTTTCGAGAAGTTTAAGGAATTTCAAAGTGAAGTGGAAAATCATCGTAACAAGAAGATTAAGTTTCTGCGTTCTGACCGGGGAGGTGAATATCTGAGTTATGAGTTTGGCATGCATTTAAAGAAATGTGGAATACTTCCGCAGTTGACACCGCCGGAAACACCACGGCGTAATGGTGTGTCCGAACGTCGTAATCGAACTCTCTTAGATATGGTTCGGTCTATGATGTCTCTTACAGATTTACCACTATCGTTTTGGGGCTATGCATTAGAGACAGCCGCATTCACTTTAAATAGGGCACCATCTAAATCCGTTGAAACGACACCGTACGAATTGTGGTTTGGTAAGAAACCTAAGTTGTCATTCCTTAAAGTTTGGGGTTGCGAAGCGTATGTAAAGAAGTTACAGCCTGATAAGCTTGAACCCAAAGCGGAGAAATGCGTCTTCATAGGATACCCTAAAGAAACAATTGGGTATACCCTCTATCATAGATCCGAAGGCAAAGTTTTCGTTGCCAAGAATGGATCCTTTCTTGAGGAGTTTCTCTCGAAAGAAGTGACTGGAAGGAAAGTAGAACTCGACGAGGTTATTGAACCTTCTCTTGGAATTGAGAGTAGCGCAGCACCAGAAGATGTTTTTGTGTCGCCTGCACCAATTGGAGAGGAAGCTAATGATGGTGATCATGAAACTTCGAACGAAGTTACTGCAGAACCTCGCAGGTCAACGAGGGTTCGTACCACTCCTGATTGGTATGACTCTGCCTTGAACGTCATGTTGGTGGACAACACTGATGACCCTGCGACGTATGAAGAAGCTATGGTGAGCCCAGATTCCGACAAATGGCTAGAAGCCATGAAATCCGAGATGGGATCCATGTACGAAAACCAGGTGTGGACTTTGGTGGACTTACCGGATGGCCGTAAGGCTGTCGAGAACAAATGGATTTTCAAAAGAAAAACAGATGCTGATGGTAATGTTACCGTCTATAAAGCTCGACTTGTCACGAAAGGGTTCCGACAAATTCAAGGAGTTGACTACGATGAGACTTTCTCACCAGTAGCGAAGCTAAAGTCTGTGAGGATTTTGTTAGCAATCGCTGCATATTTCGATTATGAGATTTGGCAGATGGATGTCAAAACAGCGTTCCTTAATGGACTGAAGCAAGCATCCCGGAGTTGGAATCAACATTTTGATAAAGTAATCAAAAACTTTGGATTTATACAAACTTATGGAGAAGCTTGTATTTACAAGAAAGTGAGTGGGAGCTCTGTAGCATTCCTAGTACTATATGTAGATGACATGTTGTTGATTGGGAATGATATAGAACTTCTTAATAGCGTCAAAACCTATTTGAATAATAGTTTTTCAATGAAGGATCTTGGCTAAGCGGCATATATTCTAGGCATCAAGATTTATAGAGATAGATCAAGACGCCTAATAGCGCTTTCACAAAGTACATACGTAGACAAAGTTCTAAAGAAGTTTAGAATGGAAGAGAGCAAGAAAGGGTTCGTGCCCATGTTGTCAGGTAAGACCTTGAGTAAGACTCAAAGTCCTGCTATGGCAGAAGATAGAGAAAAGATGAATAATATTTCCTATGCCTCGGCCATAGGTTCTATCATGTATGCCATGCTGTGTACAAGACCGGATATAGCACATGCTGTTAGTTTGACTAGCAGATATCAAAGTGATCCTGGAATGGAACACTGGACAGCGGTCAAGAATATCCTAAAGTACCTGAATAGGACTAAGGATATGGTTCTTTCTTATGGAGGTGATGAACAGCTTGTTGTAAACGGTTACACTGATGCTAGTTGGAACACCGATCCAGATGACTCGAAGTCACAGTCTGGATACGTATTTATTTTGAATGGTGCTGCAGTGAGCTGGAGGAGTGCCAAGCAAAGCGTTGTGGCGAAATCTTCAACTGAATCGGAATACATAGCTGCTTCGGAGGCTGCACAAGAAGCCATATGGATGAAGGAGTTCATTACTGAACTTGGCGTGGTTCCCAGTGCGTTGGACCCGATGGCCATCTACTGTGACAACACAGGTGCCATAGCTAATGCACAGGAGCCAAGGTCACATAGCAAGCTGAAGCACATCAAGCTACGTTTCCATGCTATTCGCGAGTATGTCCAAGATGGTGACATACAGATTTGCAAACTACACACTGATCTGAATGTGGCAGATCCATTGACTAAACCTCTCCCTAGAGCAAAGCATGACCAACACCAGAACGCCATGGGTGTTAGGTATATTACCATGTAATCTAGATTATTGACTCTAGTGCAAGTGGGAGACTATTGGAGATATGCCCAAGAGGCAATAATAAAAGTGGTTATTATTATATCTTTGTGTTTATGATGAATGTTTACATCCCATGCTATCATTGTATTATAAGGAAACACTGATACATGTGTGTTTTGTAAACATAAAAGAGTCCCTAGTAAGCCTCTTGTGGAACTAGCTTGTTGATTAAATGATGATCATGGTTTCCTGATCATGGACATTAGCTGTCATTAATAACAAGGTTATATCATTAGGAGAATGATGTGATGGACACACACCCATAGTAAGCGTAGCATAAGATCAAGTCATTAAGTTCGTATTGCTGTAAGCTTTCAAATGCATAGTAACCTAATCCTTCGACCATGAGGTTATGTTAATCACCATCACCGGATGGGTACTTTGATGACATCAAACACCGCTTCGTAACTAGGTGGTTATAAAGGTGTCATTGGGTATTCTGAAAGTATGTGTTGAAGCGCATGGACCAAGATTGGGATTCGTCCATCCATATGACGGATAGATATGCTGGGCCCTCTCGGTGGAATGTCATCTAGTTAGCTTCCAAGCATGTGACTAGGTCACAAGGGATGACATAACATGGAACGAATAAAGAGTACTTATCAGTAACGAGGAAGAACTAGGTATGGAGATACCGACGATCAAACCTCGGATAAGTAGAATATCGCGTGACAAAGGGAATTGGTTTCGTATGTTAATGGTTCTATCGATCACGAAGTCACCGTTGAATATGTGGGAGCCATTATGGATCTCCAGATCCCGCTAATGGTTATTGATCGGAGAGGTGTCTTCATCATGTCTGCATATTCACGAACTGTAGGGTGACACACTTAAGGTTTGAAGTTGTTTTAAGTAGATATGGAATATGCGTTGGAGACCGAATGTTGTTCGGAGTCTCGGATTGGATCCGGGACATCACGAGGAGATCCGGAATTGTCCGGAGAATAAGATTCATATATTGGGGATCATTTTCTAAGTTAGGAAATGTTCCAGAGTGTTTGTATGGAGATTCTAGAAGGTTTCGGAATGTTCTGGAAGGATCTAGAAGATTTCTTGGAGTTTGCTTGAAAACCAAGAAAGGATCAAGGAGTCTTTGTGGGGAAAGACACGGATTCGTGGGGGAGGAGGATTCCTCCCCCCCCCCCTCCCAATCCGCCGGCCAAGGAGGGAGGGGAGTCCTACTAGGACTCCCCCTCCCATGGCGTCTCCCTCCTTTAAATAGAGGGGAGGGGGCGCCAACCCCAAGACCTCTCCCATAACAAACCCTAGCCGCCGCCTCTCTCCTCCTCCTTCGCTCTGCTCCAGCTTAGGCGAAGCCTTGCAGAAATCTCTACTCCACCACCACCACACCGTCGTGCTGCTGGGATTCCGTGGAGAAGATCTACTACCTCCGCTGCTCGCTGGAATGGGGAGAGGAAGGTCTGCTTCGACTCCGCACGTGTGACCGACTGCGGAAGCGCTGCCGGAACGTGGCGTCAGAAGGATTGTCCACATGATCTTGAGATCAGCAAGTGATCGACTACATCAACCCCGAGATCTAATCTCGTAACGCTTTCGGATCTACGAGGGTTAGTACAGATCTATCTCGTTGCACATGTCTAATAGATTAGATCTTGGCTTTTATCTAGATTAGATCTGGGTTTTGTTTGTTCTTGCGGTAGAAATTTTTTGTTTTCCATGCTACGAACCCATCACCTCTCAGCAGGAGCCCAACGGCAAAAAGGCTCCTGACACCGCCAGGGCAGCGTCTATCGAGGCTGGACAGCGCACACTTGCGTCCATGCTTTCGAAGAAGACCCCACCGATGAAGGACACCTCTGCCGGGTCAGCTGATGCGCAACTCGTTTTGCACACGAGCCCCGCTGTTGCCCAGGTTTAAAGGAGGGAAGCCCATGCTAAGGGTTTGGTCGCGCCCCACATGCTTAGCAGAGAACGCTATCCTCCGACCTTGATCGAGTTTGTTAACAACTGGAACAAGGCGGAGTTCGTCCATAATGATGATCTCCCGGAGAAATTTGGGCCTGCCGAGTTTGCTGCACAGATGAACACCGTTGCCAAGGCAATCAACCTTGTGGGTCGGATGATGGAGGTACGCTACTTCGCCTTTTCCTTAACATGTACTAGATATTAGTGATATAACCATTAGTCCCCGAGCCTCCGGGGGAGTAACTTGTTACTCGGCCGGATGCTCCTTAGAGAACTAGCATAGCTCCTTAGTGACTTCGAATATGCACACACCTAGAGCCGGGTTAAGTTCAGCTTGGCCTGGATCTTGTACACTTCGAATATGCACACACCTAGAGTCGGGTTAAGTTCCACTTGGCCCGGATCTTGTACACTTCGAATATGCACACACCTAGAGCCGGGTTAAGTTCCGCTTGGCCCGGATCTTGTACATTTCAAATATGCACACACCTAGAGTCGGGTTAAGTTCCACTTGGCCCGGATCTTGTACACTTCGAATATGCACACACCTAGAGCCGGGTTAAGTTCCGCTTGGCCCGGATCTTGTACACTTCAAATATGCACACACCTAGAGCCGGGTTAAGTTCTGCTTGGCCGTGATCTTGGACACTTCGAATATGCACACACCTAGAGCCGGGTTAAGTTCCGCTTGGCCCGAATCTTGTACACTTCGAATATGCACACACCTAGAGCCGGGTTAAGTTCCGCTTGGCCTGGATCTTGTACACTTCGAATATGCACACACCTAGAGCCAGGTTAAGTTCCACTTGGCCTGGATCTTGTACACTTCGAATATGCACACATCTAGAGCCGGGTTAAGTTCCGCTTGGCCCGGATCTTGTACACTTCGAATATGCACATGACTAAGCTATCCTTTTGTACTCTTTTCAGGTGACCACCAATCGCCGGAGCTCTGAGTTTCAGCGTCTCTTGGATACTCACAAGATGCTGCGCGCGAAACATACTACGCTTCTTGCTGAATACGAGAAAAGGGGTAAGTTTTCTCCTTGACATTTTTCCCATTTCTCTTCGTTTTTTTCTACCGAACTAATCTGATATTCGGATTGTGCAGCCGGAGTGGAGGCTGAGAACATCCTTATGAGAAAAAATTTGGATCAGATAAAGAGTAAGTCATTTTGCTTAATCTCCCTCTGCGCCCTATCTTCTTTTCTTCTTGGCTCAGCAAATATTCATACCTCGGCTTTGCCGGGTCAATAAACTATTTCAGCATCTCTTGAAGATAGTGTGCCCGTGCCTTATATGATGCTGCATTTTCTCGAACAAGCAGGGCAGCATCAGGCCAAACTCAAGAAGAAGGATGATGAGCTTTCCCTCCTCCGGACCAAGGATGAAGAAGTTGCCAAGCTTAAGGCAGAGATGAAGAAACTCAAGGCGCTCCACAAATCCGAGATGGATAAAGCTGGCCAAGATTTCTCCGAAGAGCAAGAGCGTCTGAACCTCCAAATTGCCAAGGACCAAGAACTGCTGAAAGAGGCTGACACTAAGCTTGAGTCGGCAAATGCCGAACTTGTGCAACTCCGGGAGAGGCGTGACAACTGCACCAAGGAGCTGACCCGGATCCACAGCCATATTTCTCGTAAGTTCTTTTCCTTCAACCGACATTGATCTTTCCGGGTCTACTTCCTTTACTTAATTCACTTGTCTCGTTTTTCAGACAAATTTCCGGAGGGCGATGTCATTGTATCCAATGTTGTTACCAAGTTCCACCAGCAAAGAGGTACTCCATCTGCTCCTGGCACCATTCCTCTTGATCTGGAGGATTTGATAGTCAGCTTGTCCTCCTGAGTCGAGATCGTGAAGAACTATGGCAAGGATATCTTGGATGTAGCAATCCGGATCTTCAATGCCTTTTGGCCTGAAGAAGATACTCCGGAGGGGGCTACTGCTCTTATTGCCAAGCTAATGGAGTGCGAGACCCAGCTCGATCTTTGGAGGGAATCTGTTGGACGCGCCGGAGCTGAAATCGTCCTCCACTATGTGCTCACATGGTATGAAAAGATAAACCTGAAGCTTCTCGAGCGCATGCGCACCGGATCAAGGTGTTCCACTGACCCGGATTGGATTGCTCGGTGCAAGGCTTGTGCCCATAGCCTCATTCAATATACCCCCATCCATCAATGGAATGAGGGACCAAGTTTCCTTGGCGCTGTCGATGATGAATATGTCGAAGATGGTTCGGGTGAGGAAGAAGAGGACAAAGCCTTGGATGTCGAAGAGGATGAAGACGAAGCTGAAGCCGAGGCCGGAGCTGCACCTGCTGGCGCCGAGTTACCTCCTCCTGCTGCTCCTTGATTAGAAACACTTTGTAGTTTATCAGACCCCCGGTATGCCGGGTGCAAATGTATTAAGCACACCAGTTATATTTTGCTACTAAGTTGTTTGTACCGGATTAACTTGAGCGTAGTCCCCAGTTTCATTTTCTTGTTCCTCTAATTTCTTAGCTCGGCTCGTGTCTACCTTGGTTCGGTTTTATGACTTATGAGTCCAAGTTTCAAAAATTGATTTAACAATACTTGGAAACTTTAGGATTAGCTCAAAATAATTCAGCATAATAAAAACATGGTAAACATAAAGTTAGTCGAAATAACAAATGTCGGCTCAATTAAGTTCTTTTCCTTAGTCGTTTTTTCGTGTGCTATGCAATTCCAAACTTGTTCTCTTGCTTGCCATGAAGCCAAATCTTGTTGGACAGCAGCAAATCGAAGAGTTAAGTTTTTGGTGCTCACACACTACTAATCCGGCTTAGGTAGAAGCAACTTACGCTAGCCGACATAAAAATAAATAACGAATACAGGAAACAACGAATACCACTAAGGCAGTCCTCGAGTTACTGCTCGAGGTGCCAAGATTTCATTGGTAAGCTCATTGCCGGCATACATACCGACATATGAGAGACTCGGATACACACACTTCTTTGCTAAGTGTAGAATGGTCGAAGTAGAGCTACATTCCATGGACGCTTAGATTCCTCGCCGGACCTATCTGCCTTGTTCTTCTCCTGTGGTTTTGCATCGATGAGATAATATGAGTCATTGTGCAATGTTTTGCTCACAATGAATGGCCCCTCCCATGGGGGATAGCTTATGCATGCCAGCAGTATGTTGTACCAACCGGAGCACCAGATCACCTTCCCGAAAGACTCGGGGGTCAACTTTCTGGCTATGATAGCGTCGGAGATTTTGCTGATATATGGCGGATCTGGACAATGCCAATTCTCTCGCTTCTTCCAGCAGATCAACATCATTTTGCAGGGCTTCTCGCACTTCGACTTCTGTGTATTGGGTGAATCTGGGCGAATCATGCTCTATGTTGGCTGTAATACAGCTTCTGCCCCCTATACCAGAAAGAATGGCGTATAGCCTGTTGATCGATTCGGAGTTGTTCTTAAACTCCACAGTACCGCTGGTAGTTCTTCTATCCAGCACCCCGCTGATCTTTGCAGCGGCTCAATGAGCCGGGGTTTTATCCCGGATAATACTAATCCATTGGATCTTTCCACTTGTCCGTTTGATGCGGGGTGGGCTACCGAGGCAACGTCCAGCCGGATCTTTTTATCTCGGCAGAATCGTGCAAATGCTCCTTCAGCAAAATTCGTGCCATTATCTGTTATGATACTGTGAGGATAGCCGTATCTCAAGATGATATCTTTGAGGAATGTTACGGCCGTAGCTCCATCACATTTTCTTATTGGCTTCACTTCAATCCAATTCGTAAACTTGTCCACCATAACCAAGATATGGGTCATATTTCCCCTTGCTGGTTTGAACGGGCCAACCATATCCAAACACCATACGGCAAATGGCCAGGTGATTGGTATGGTCTTGAGCTCCGATATTGGCATATGTGTCTTGGTTGCATACCTCTGATAGCCATTGCATTTTCTCACCAAATCTTCTGCTTGTTCTAAGGCACTTGGCCAGTAGAATCCATGCCAGAAAGCTTTTTCCACCAACGCTCTAGATGAGGCATGATGCCCACATTCCCCTTGATGTATATCCCAGAGGATATCCAGCCCTTCTTCCGGGTCAACACATCGATGGAGGACATTAGTGACACTTCTCTTGTATAGTTCGGTGTTGATGATTGTGTATGCCTTTGCGCGCCTCTGAATTTACCTGGAAAGCACCTCTTCACTGGGCAAAGTTCCATCCTTCAGGAATTGAAATATGGGCAGCACCCAAGCTCATATAGCTCGCACTAGAAACAGCTCCTCATCTACTTCCATTTGCTCCACCGGCATAACCTCGGCCGGATCACGTTGCGTAGTCCCCGGGTTCTGCGAAGCAGTCCCGGGGTTTCCTGAACCACTTCCCACGTCAATGTCCATGGGTACAGCTCCGGACTCCGGATCTGCCAGGATATAGATTGAGTCGGTTTTTGGGGACGGCCTGATAGATGGTTTTCTGAGGTGCTCCAGTGCTACACCCGGTGGAATTGCTTATTGGATTGATCCGAGCTTCGACAATACGTCGGCAACCTCGTTTTCCAGCCGGGGTACATGGTGAAACTCGCATCCCTCAAAGTACCCAGATATCTTTTGCACATGGAATCTGTACAATGCCATGTTTGGATCAAGAGCGTCCCACTGCCTCGAGACTTGCTAAACTACCAAATCCGAGTCGCCAAAGCATTGGATCTAACGTATTCCAATTTCTTTTGCCACTTTGAGCCCATGCACAAGTGCTTCATATTCAGCGACATTGTTTGACGCGGCGAAATGGATTTGCAGCACATACTTCAGCCGGTCGTTCTTTGGCGAGGTAAGTACCACTCCGGCACCTAACCCGGTTTTCGTCTTTGATCCGTCAAAGTGCATTCTCTAGTAGTTTGGATCTGGTAATAGTGGTTCATATTGCATCTCGGCCCAATCTACGAAAAAGTCGGCCACAGCCTAAGACTTGATCGCATCTCTCATGTCGTATTGTGGAGCATAAGGGGCTAGCTCAATTGCCCATTTTGCGATTCGGCCGCTTGCATCCTTGTTACTCATTATCTCAGATATGGGGGCTTCACATATCACTTTGATGGGGTGTTCTTCAAAGTAGTGCTTTAGCTTCTTTGCTAACATGTATACACCATATGCCATTTTTTGATAGTGAGGATAGTTTTGTTTTGATGCGGATAACACCTCTCTCAGGTAATAGACTGGCCTCTGCACCGACTTACCCTCTTCGTCGCGCTCTACCACTACCACTTCACTTACAACTCGGTTGGTTGCGGCTATATAGAGCAACATTGGCTCTTTTGATAGTGGAGAGGCTAACACTAGTGCAGTGGCTAACATTTTCTTTAATTGGATAAAGGCTTCGTTGCCTACGTCGTCCATATGAACTTATCCGCTTTTTTCATTAGTTGATAGAGAGGCAATGCCTTTTCTCCCATTCGACATACAAACCGACTTAAAGATGCCAGGCAACCAGTGAACTTTTGAACATCATTAAGACACTTCGGCAACTCCATTCTCTCTATGGCTCGGATTTTAGTTGGGTTAACTTCGATACCTCGGCTGGATACAAGAAATCCGAGTAATTTTCCAGCTGGGACACCGAAGGTACATTTTTCCTGGTTAAGATTCATCTGGAATCGTCTCAGGTTCGTGAACGTTTGCCTGATATCATCAAGGAGTGTTTTGCTTTCCTTGGTCTTTATAACCACATCATCCACATATACTTGCACATTTCCACCAATTTGATCGTGCAAACATTTTTGCATACATCTTTGGTACGTTGCCCCTGCATTACGTAAACCAAAAGGCATGGTGCGATAGCAATAAGCCTCATACGGGGTGATAAATGCAGTCTTTATTTGATCATTCGGATTCAGGGGTATCTGGTGGAAACCAGAATATGCATCTATGAATGACAACAGTTCACACCCCGCAGTTGAATCTATGACCTAATCTATCCTTGGCAGTGGGAATGGATCTTTTGGGCACGCCTTATTCAGGTTCGTGTAATCGATGCACATATGCCAAACCACCACCACATTCGGGTCATCTTTCTTATTTTCCACAAGCACCATATTAGATAGACAATCCGGGTAAAGCACTTCCATGATAAACCCGGCTGTGAGGAGCCGAGCTATCTCATCCCCAATGACTTTTCTCCTATCTTCGGCGAAGCGGCGGAGAGGTTGCTTCACCGGCCTTGCTCCAGGTCTCACATTCAAAGAGTGCTCGGCCAACTACCTCGGAACACCTTGCAAGTCATGTGTGGACCAAGCAAAAATATCCCGATTCTCACGGAGGAAGTTGACGAGCTCGCTTTCCTATTTGTTATTTAACCCGGCACCAATTGTTATGGTGTGCTCTAGGAACAGATCATCAACAGGCACTTTCTTCGTATCCTTCGTTGCTTGAAAGAGACACTTCTATGCGGGTTACTCAGCATCGGCATATACTGTTGCGCGGACTGAGCCAGTGCCGCCACTTCCTGTATCTTTCTTTTCTCTTGCGCAATCACGAGTGACTCGGCTAGGTTAGACCCGGCTGACGCACACTCAATGGAACGTTGGAAATCTCCAGCTATGGTAATTACTCCATTTGGCCCGGGCAACTTCATCTTCAAGTAACTGATGTGACAACTTGCCATGAACTTGTTTAGTGCTGGCCTGTCGAGTAACGTGTGATACGCACTTTCTAAATTCACAACCTCAAACTCCAAGTTCTCAGTTCGGCAGTTATCTCGCGTGCCGAATAACACATCGACTCGGACTTTGCCAATGGGCTCACAGGATATGCCTAGCACAATACCATGAAAAGTTGTTCTGGTAGCCTGGAGCATGTTCTCCGAGATACCCAACTTGCGCATTATATCCGCATACATGATATTGATGTTGCTGCCATTGTCTATCAGCACCTTAGAAAATCTCACATTGATATTTGGCCCGATGAATGTTGGATCCAGCACTAACGCATATGAACCAGGGCTAGGCATAAGCTTGGGGTGATCCTTGATACTCTAGGTGATTTCCTGATCCGACCAAGGCATATACCTTGTTACTGCGGGCATTACCGCATTCACCTCCATATGTCGGTGCTGCAAACTCTTTCTATCTATTTCCTCTGTGGTAAACACACATTAACTCTGGTGATGCTCTCTGTATTCATTTCTCCCCACATTTTCGGGATACCTCTGATCTGGCTGAGGTTGGTTTTCTACCTGATGCACTGCATCTCTTCTTTCATGATTTTCATACCTCGGCGGAGGGGGAGGCAACATTAACTGTTGTGTGTTCGCTCCGGAGAGCAATTGCTGCTAGGGTAACTCCTGCCGAGGTTGATCGCTCCGAGGTGCCTGAGCATTCCCCGAACCACTTTGTTCTATCTTCCTCATCCACTCACATTGCCGAGTCGTGTGACCCGCCGGGTTACTCGGATTTGGCGTGTGAAATTTACATGGCTGATCCAGCATTGCCTCATAGGTATACCTCGGACGGTCCTTCTTTTCTTGCCACTGTTTCTTCTGCTCTGGCGTCCAAGTTTTCTTGCCATCATTTCTTGAGTCCATTGTTGTCCTCCAGTTTTCTGACGCTGATTACTCCCTGCTCCGGGTTGATCTTGATTTACAGCAGCAACTTGTTGCGAACTATACCTGTAATCCGGTCTATCATCTCTTCTCTTACTCTGGTAATCATTTCGCCGGGATGATCCGGCTCCATCTCTCTGGTAGTACTCCTCATTTGACTCGTTTGACACAAGCCTAGGTTGAGTCGGATCACCCAAGGCATATGAATCTGCAATCTGGATTGTCTCTGCCAGTGTGGTGGGCATATCCCTTTGCAACCTTTGCCACAACATGCTTGCATATCTACACCCCTACGCAAACCAGGCTATGGCCTATGACTCGATCACGCCCTTGCATGAATTTTGCACTATGCACCACCGGGTTAAGAACTCCCGGTCTGTCTCATTCGGTCTCTGCTTGCACATTGCTAGGGTCTGTGGCCTATTTGGCCTCTGATACGTGCTCGAGAAGTTGCTTACAAACATTTCCTGGAAATCAATCCAACAGTTGATACTTCCGGGTGGCAAATTGTTTAACCATACCCTCGCTGGCCCCTCCAACATCTGAGGTACATATCTCACAGCCCATCTCAAATTGCCTGTAGCAATCTTCACCGACGTAGCGTAGTTGATCAACCAATCCTCCAGCTTTGTGCTGCCGTCATATGTTTTCGTGCCTCTGGGTAACTGGAAGTTCGGTACCGGAGGCTCCTTCATGATCCGAGGCCCAAAACACGCCGGACCCGGAGGACCTTGACACTCAATTTGCTCCGACCTATAAAGCCGATCCAGTTTTAACCTGGCATCATCAGGCATCAAGTCACTGCTTCCCAATCTTGACCCTATCACATGATATTCCGGCCTTGGGTATCCTGCGTTCACCATTTCTGGATCACCATCATTATATCTGTCTTGCTCTCACGGGGTGCCTCTCTGTTGCATACCTCAGCCGACACTTTGCTCTTGCCGTGGTATATTCCGCTGCTGCGGTTGCCCTGCTCCCGCCGAGTTGTGCTGTCTGGCATTGCCGTTTACAACATTTCCTTGACCGGTATTGCCTTGGTCGCGGTTACCTCGGCCAGCTTCACCTCGGCTGACACTTTGTTGATCATCATTTGCCTGCACCACTTTTCCTTTCCCTGCCCTTGCCGGGTCATATGGGACTATCTGTTTGTTTCTCCTCGCTGAGGTTACCACCTCCTCTCTTCTTGGGTCTCCGTGAGGGGATGATGCTGCTCCATCTGATTTCTCTGGGTTACCTACAGCTGAATGAACAACTTTGGATGCCCCAGCCCTTGCCGGGTTTGTCCTGAGCAACTCTTCATTTTGTCTGTTCGCGATCCGAACTAACTCATTGACTCTTTCCTGCTATCTTTGCCGGGCTTCACCCATCAAACCCTCTAACTCGGATGCATCTGCATCCGCTGCTCTGAGGTTCTTTGCCGGGGTACTGTATTTTGGCAGCCCCACGGACAGAAAGTTCTCTGACTCCTCAACTCTAGTATCACCCTCTTTGTTCATTTCACTGATGAGGTTTTTCCCCTTTACTTTTACAGCATCTACCTTATTCGCTCTTGCGTACTCACGCAATGTCATGTTCAATGACTGCTGAGCCGCGGCTATCTTTTTCGCACCCTCTAGTATTTTCTTCCTAGTTTCCTCTAACTCGGCCTGTGCCTAAGCCAGATCTACTGCAGGTGCTATGGGGCTCTCTAGGCTATCTATCGCATGCTGCAGCACATTCTCAGGCCTCTCTAGTGGAGGACCTCTACTTTTCCTCGGTGCCTTGGGCGTTACCTCCGGATCTGGTGCCGGATCCTTGCTTGCGCCAGCGCTAGGCGCTGTCATCATCACCTTGGCACGGTCAGGGGAGCGAGTGATACGCGCCCCGTGAACCACGCTAAGGGGTGGCTCGCCTCCCTCGATGACGTGCCACGGGTGAACGCATGACACATCGACAGCGACGTAGATATTGTGCGCGCCGAGCTTGACGAAGAGGTCGTTGCGCGGGAGAGGTCGCTTTCCAAAGCAGCCAGCGTTGTCGCTGACAAAGTCCAGCGCTCCAAAGTGCTGAACAAGCCCGGATACGATGCGTTCGCCGGTGCCGATGAGGTTTCCCGTCTGTATCTTCACTCCTGCTAATGCTGCTAGCCCCACGGTGGGCGCCAATTGTCGTGGTGGTGTCACGGTAGATGCCATGGATAGGCTAAAGGTGGGGACAAGATGCACTTGAGGAATCCAGGGAGGGATAGTGTGGTGATTCCACACACAGATGTTTGTATTTGATTCACTTCCAAGGTTTACAAGTGCTCCTTGAGCTGTATTGAGGAGAGGAGGAAGAAGGAACTCTCTTACTCTCACCACTAGCTAGCCCTCAGGAACATACTAGTAAAACTCAACCAACTAGAGATCAACTAGTCCAAGACCAACCCCTTCTACAGATGCCCTAGCCCTCCTTATATAGGGGTGGCTAGGTCTCCAATTAGGGCATACGTGGAGGCATATTCTAGGGAATATGCCTCTTCCCAAAATAGTAAGCCGACCGGGTCACTTTTGCCCATCGTCATCCCCGCACAGGCTACGTGAGCCTCTGCGGCGCCCGCGTCATCCGACACAGGCATCGTCACCTTTGTCGGCCATGCCTCGGTGGTCCTGGCCTCTGTCCGCTTCACTCACGCTCTGCGTACAGTGGTTACCTTTTGACCAGCGAGATACCTTCCTTCTCTTGCAAGCTTGATATAACCCGGATCGTGCCTAGTTGATCCGGCCACACCGGTACCTGCATACAAGTTACATAAATCCTGCTGGCATACGACATGAGTCGGCCGGGACTCAGTTAGGCGGACATCCTCAGGTCCAGGTTACTCCGTGATTCGGCCTGCCTTGAGGTGACTCGGCCAGCGTTCGCTTTGACCTTGCCGTACCTCGGCTAACTCGGCCATTATACCCCGGCGTGACCCTACCCGGGGGTATCCCCCCAACATTGTAAGATCATGGAGTTTGTATGTGTGTTAGAGAAACGCCTGGGCCACTAGCCTAAGCCATGCCTAATCATGGTGGAAACATACAGCATAACCATAATGAGCACCCTATGAATCATCCTCAATAAAAACCTATGCAAATAGCAAATAAAAAGATCGATGAGATGCTCATTGTCTGCTTGCCTTGTCATTTTGATTATGGGATAGCTCCTGTATCATGTGCAAGGGGTACCCCGTTGGCGTTTCTCTATGATACATATGTACTTACAATGACAAGAGCTTACTTGTGACTGAAGTTGAGTAGCATGAGGTTCGGTACTCGTAAGTAAGGGGCATGAGATTTCAACTTATAACTTGTCAAGCATATCCTCTTAGTTGTGTCACTTTAACCTTAATCACCTAAAGATGCTTATGATAGGGGCAATGAGAGATGAAAGCTAATAAGTACCATAATTTTTGGAAGCTCTTTATGAGACTTAAATCTCTGCTTCCTTCTATGAAGGACTTTCTTTTACTTTTATGTTGAGTCTCCATTTTCTATCTTTATGCACCTATTAAGAGAGCATAGTGGCCATTCTTAGTTCTATGTGCATTGTCCCAAGACTTGTTGATTGATGCATAACTTTGATATTGCTTGTTCTTAAACTATTTGTATCTAGTCACCCTTATGAACTTTGAAGGTGTCCTATGCATTTATGTTTTGCTACTCTATGAGGGACAAGATGAATACCATTCTCATTACGCTTTCTTTATGTGAAACAAACAAACGTCTTGCAAAGCATTGTTATTCATGAATCTTTTGTTTGTGCCTTTTCATGTTATAACATAGTTGCTATGTCTTCTTGTTAGAACTATATCTTTCACGCTATGTTGAATTTCTATGATCCTAGCTATCGATGTTTTACAAATACTTTGATCAAGTTTATGATGGTGCATGTCACCTCAAAAATTATTCTTTCGTTTTATCACTTACCTACTCGAGAACGAGCAGGAGTTAAGCTTGAGGATGTTGATACGTTGCTAACGTATCTATAATTTTTGATGTTCCATGCTTGTTTTATATCTACTTTCTTATGTTTTGTCCACACTTTGGAGTATTTTTATACACTTTCTTGGACTAACCTATTAACAAGATGCCACAGTGTCAACTGCCTGTTTTCTGCTGCTTTTGGTCCCAGGAAAGTCAGAAAATGAATATTATCGGAATTTGACGGGACAAAAGCCAAAGTTAATATTTCATTGAGCGGGACACGGAGCCAGAAGACAAGACCGAGAGGGGCCAGGGGCCGCCCACACCACCTGGCCGCACGGCCAGGCCTGGTCCGCGCCAGGGGGTGGTGTGGCCGCCTAGGGAACCCCCTCGGCCTCCCCTTTCGCCTATAAGATGCCTCTGATACAGAAACCCTAAGTACCCGATCAAAATTCCTCGAAAGAGTCTATAGCCGCCGTCATCTCCATCCCTAGATCGGGAGGGATTTGAAGCTCTTCCCGGCACCCTGCCGGAGGGGAGAATTCACCCTGGAGGCCTTCTTCATCACCATGCAAGCCTCCGATGTGATGCGTGAGTAATTCATCCTTGGACTACGGGTCCATGTAGTAGCTAGATGGTTGGTTCTTCTCCTTTGTGCTACCATGTTTAGATCTTGTGAGCTCCGTTCATGATCAAGATCATCTATTTGTAATCCTACATGTTGTGTTTGCAGGGATCCGATGGATATTGAGATGCTATTTCAGATTGATTATTGATTCTATCATGTCTTTGTTATTTGTGATCTTGCATGCTCTCCGTTGTTAGTAGATATCTTGGCCGAGTAGATGCTAGCAACTCCAAGAGGGAGTATTTATGCTCGATAGTGGGTTCATGCCTCTAGGAATCTGGGGAAGTGATAGAAATCTCTAAGGTACTAGATGTGATGTTGCTACTAGGGAGAAAACAGCAATCCTTTGTTCATATAACAATCGTATTGTTTACTTTACACGCAATGCTTAATGCAATTATCTGTTGCTTGCAACTTAATACTGGAGGGGGTTCGGATGATAACCTAAAGGTGGATTATTAGTCATAGATGCAGTTGGATTACGGTCTATGTATAATGTTGTAATGCCCAATCAAATCTCATAGGATTCAAGATGATTAGTATATGCATGTATGCTTTCTCGATCTTTGTCAATTGCCCCGCTGTAATTATTTCACCCAACATGTCATCTATCTTAAGGAGAATCACCACTAGTGAACTATGGACCCAGTCCTTTCTTTTACCATCAATCTACAACTATTTACTGTTTTCTGTTTACTTTCTACAAGCAATTACTATCTTCCACACAATATGTTTAATCCTTTGTTTTCAGCAAAACCGGTGAGATTGACAACCTCACTGTAAGTTGGGGGCAAAGTTCTGTGGTTGTGTTGTGCAGGATTCCAAGTTGGAAACAACACCTTGGAGGTGTTTCCTTGCTCCTACTGGTTCGATAACCTTGGTTTCATAACTGAGGGAAAACTTGCTGCTGTGCTCATCATACCTTCCTCTTGGGGTTCCCCAACGAGCTCGATATATTTTGGGCCATCAATAAGCACTAAAATGACTAGAGAGATAGAGAGATGTCGTTTTTGAGTGGGAGTTCATTTAGTAATTTGGATTAATTTGAACTCAGTTTATCATAAACTAAATAAAAATGAATTTGCGTAGTTTGTTGGAGATAATGGCATTCGTTTACTACTTTGTATCTAGCTATACTTGAGATAATAGAACTATAGAATTCTAGAATTTTACTTTACGAACTGGTATTGTATTGTTTTTGAGTGTTAATCTAAAGTTTAAAATACTATTGCAAACTTTCAGCAAAACCTCACTTACTCCGTGAAATTTAATAAGTAGTATTGAATCAAGAGTAATAAATTCTAGTGTTAGTATCTAAGTGTCATGCTTGCCTCCATGATTCTTGATATTGAAAAATTGTTCTAATATCAATGTTATCTAGGAGCTAAAAATAGTTTTAGAAACCATCATGTGTAGAAGATATTGTGATATCTAAAATAATGCTTGGTTACAATATGATAGAGTATAATTTAATAAAATACATATTCTCGTATTATATGAGAATTTGCAAAGGTTAGAGATGATAGCCATCGTGATAACCCAAAAGGTTTTGGGAATTAAAATTATATTCATGATTCATCCTTATGAGCTATAGTAGCTTGATCATGAAAGTTTTCATGATAAGGATTTATAGAAGATGTAGGTAAAATGTTTACTACATTAAAAGGATTACTAAAAGGAATGAAATTTGGAAGAGCGCCAAACATTTGATGATGGTGATCTACATCAAAAGTGCAAGTTGATGACCCACAAGTATAGGGGGTGTATCGCAGTATTTTTGAGGGAAGTGAAACCCAATTTATTGATTCGCCACAAGGGGAGCCAAAGAATATTTATAAGCCTTAACAACTGAGTTGTCAATTCAGCTGCACCTGGAAACAATCTTGCTCACAGCAGTTTATCAGTAGCAAAAGTTTTGTAGTAGGAATAGCAAAGTAATAGTAGTAGTGAAGTAAAGACAGTAGTAACAATAGCAGCAAACAGTAGGATTCGAGTGCGGTAGGCATAGGGATGGATGGACGGGCGTTGCATGGACAAGACAATTCACATAGCAATCAGAACATAGGGCAATTGCAGATAAATAAGATAAAGCATCCATTTACTAGATAAACCTAGGCATGTGTCCCATATATAGTCATACGTGCTCGCAATGAGAACTTTCACAACATCTTTTGTCCTGCCAGCCCGTTTGCGGCGGGGCCTCAAGGGAACTACTGGCAATTAAGGTGCTCCTTTTAATAGAGCACCAGAGCAAAGCATTAACACTCCGTGAACACATGTGATCCTCACATCAAATCCATTCCCTCCGGTTATCCTGATTTCTGTCACTTCGGGGCCATTGGTTCCGGACAACAACGTGTGTACACAACTTGCAGGTAAGACCAAAAACAATACTATCATAATGAATCAATAACATGTTCAGATCTGAAATCATGGCACTTTGGCCCTAGTGACAAGCATTAAGCATAACAAGTCGCAACAAAGTCAAAAAGCACTAATAATAGATACTAGGCACCATGCCCTAACAGCGGGGGATTACTCACTCATAGATGGGGGAAACATGGGTGGTCGATGGAGAAGCGATGGTGATGATGATGGCGATGATCTCCTCCAATTCCCCGTCCCGGCAGGGTGCCAGAACGGAGTTTCTGGTGCTGTTTCGTGGAATCTGGTGGTGGCGGCGGAGCGGAACTCTTTCTGGAAAAACGTCGAACCCCCCTGAGTTTTTAGGTCAGAAGGCATCTTATAGGCGAAGAGGGAGACCGAGGGGGTGTCTAGGGCGGCCAGACCACCCCCTGGCGTGGCCAGGCCTAGCCCGCACGGCCAGGTGGTGTGGCTAGGCCCCAACCCCTCTCTGTCTCGTATTCTGGCTCCAGGTGTCCCTGGTAATAATGACTTTGGCTTTTGTCCCGTCCAATTCCGAGAATATTCATTTTCTGACTTTCCTGGAACCAAAAACAACAGAAAACAGGCAGCTGGCACTGTGGCTCTTGTTAATAGGTTAGTCCAAGACATCATATGAAAAGTACTCCAAAGTGTGGACAAAACACAAGAAAGTAAATAAAACCAAGCATGGAACATCAAAAGTTATAGATACATTTGCAATGTATCACAAGTCCAAGGATATTAGTGTCTGACTAATAGGATTTGGACTATGTGTCATATCTATGGCACTATTGATGTTGATAGATTCTTATAAAAAGGAAAGGAGATGTTGAAAGAGAATCTAGGAAATATTTGGCAGAAAAGAAAACACTGGAAATGTCCAACTTAGGTATATAGATGATATACATGTTATGGGTTTATTCTTTGCTTGTTAAACAATGTGGTTATTGCGTATTGGATACCGAATTGGTTGGTGTGAAATGTCATACAAAACAACACAATTCATGAACTGCAATGGCCTAAGTAACTAGTAAGAGAACAAGTGATGATGTTCATCGAAAACAAATAAAGTTTTATTGTGTTTTTGTTGACATGAAAGCTTTCTTTCAAGATTTTCTTTAATAATTGTTATTTTGTTCAGGTATTATGAGAACAAAGGTTGTTCGAATAATTACCGTATTCCATAGAAGATGCATGAACTTTTACAAGTCTAGTTGGAGAAATCACGTCCATAAACACTAATGCTAAAATGTCACAAGACAAATGATTAAAAAATCACTTATGAAGTGACATCGCCATTTAATTATATTGAAAACAAAAACATGAATAAACTCCATGTTGATGGATTTTTGGACTCCTTGACGGTTGTGAGACTTTCCTAGAGATAATTGAAACTTTGTTCATAGGCCAAAGAGGAATGAATGACTAACTTATTGGACATTGTGTATGTTGATGTATATAGTCCATTATATGTAGCCATGTGCGGTGGATCTTTCAACTTCATACACTTTCTCCGGAAATTTTGAGTGGATATATATGTATATTTATTTAGTGAGGAAGAAGTATGAAACATTTGAAAATTGTTCAAAGACTTTTAGGATGAAGTGGAAAATCATTGTAACAAGAAAATAAAGAATTTATCATTGGATCATAAAGGAAGATAATTGAGTTACAAGTTTAGCAAAACACCAAAGATTTGAGGAATCGTTCCATGGATTTGTGTTTCTCGACAAACCATAGGAGTATGGAGTGTTCGAGAGATGAAATCAAACATTGCTTAACATGGCAAGATCAAAGGTGTCATTTATAAAACTGCCATTATGTTTTAAGTATTAAAGCTTTAGAGACTACCGCTTTTACACTCAAAAGAGAGCCATCATGATCCGTTGAAATGACATCATATTGGTTATGCTTTGGGATAAAACCTGAGTTGTCGTTTATTAAATTTTGGTATGTTATGCATAAGTAAACTGTTTACAACCAAAGTCAGATAAGCACATCTTTGTAGGTTATCCCAAAGCAATAGTTGGGTACTCCTCCATAACACTAAAGACAAAAGAGTTTGTCACTTAGAATGTCAAGTTTCTTGAGAAGGAATTTTTGCAAAAGTTAAGTGGGAGTACAAAAGAACTTTGGTTAGGTTGATGAATCTAAGCAACATGTGCTAAGTAGCATAGCATCAGAAAGTGTCTCGGAGGCGGCCACAATGCTGATGGCTCCCATGATTACAAAGGTTGTGATCTCAGAGATTAGAGTTCCTATTTGAACCGTATGGGTCGAGTAATAATCAAATAGTAAGATTTGAAAAACAAGTCATTATTTTTTGCTAATGATGAACCGATTGACTGCAAAGAAGCGATGATGGGCCCTGGCTCCATAAAGTGACTAGAAGTCCTAAAATCAATGATAGTTGCCATACACAAGAAATCAAGTTTTTGAACTTGGAAGACCCTCCGTAAGGCGTGAAGCCTATCGATCGTGTTTGGATCTATAAAGAAATAGACATGGATGTTTTATATCTAGTTAATAGTTGACATGTTGGAAAAGAGTTTACAACAACGTTCAAGGAGTTGTATACGACAAGATTAGATCTTTCGTAGCAATATTTAGTCTGGAAGGATTAGTGTAGCAACCACTACATATGCCAATTGTTGTATATGCTAGTTGAACAAACAAAATAACGTTCTTACAATAAAATGGTTACCAAGAACATGTACATGACATGGCCCAAAGGGTTTTGTTAAATCAGATGCTAAAAAGGCATACAAACTTCAATGGTTGAAGTAAGTGCTGGCCCAAAATATATCAAGCTCGTTGGGGAACCCCAAGAGGAAGGTATGATGAGAACATCAGTAAGTTTTCCCTCAGTACGAAACCAAGGTTATCAATCCAGTAGGAGCAAGGAAACACCCCAAAGGTGTTGCTAGCTGAGCCTTGGCAGGGCGCACTACCAGTGCTAGTAGCAACGCGGAGACCTGCACAACACAACCACAGAACTCTGTCCCCAACTTGCGATGAGGTTGTCAATCTCACCGGTTTTGCTGAAAACAAAGGATTAAACGTATCGAATGGAAAGAAGTAATAGTTTGCAGACAGTAAACACAGAGCAGTAAATAGTTTGTAGATTGAATGTAAAAGAAAGGACCGGGGTCCATAGTTCACTAGAGGTGGCTCTCCTTAAGATAGATAACATGTTGGGTGAACAAATTACAGCGGGGCAATTGACAAACATCGAGAAAGCATACAAGCATATACTAATCATCTTGACTCCTTTGAGACTTAATTGGGCATTACAACATTATGCATAGACTGTCATCCAACTGCATCTATGACTAATAATCCACCTTTAGGTTATCATCTGAACCCCCTCCAGTATTAAGTTGCAAGCAACAGATTATTGCATTACGAATTGCGTGTAAAGTAAACAATACGATTGTTCTATGAACAAAGGATTGTTGTTTTCTCCCTAGTAGCAACAGCACATCTAGTACCTTAGAGATTTCTCTCACTTCCCTAGACTACCAGAGGCATGAACCCACTATCGAGCATAAATACTAACTCTTGGAGTTGCTAGCATCTACTTGGCCAAGATAGCTACTAACAACGGAAAGCATGCAAGATCACAAATAACAAAGACATGATAGAATCAATAATCAATCTGAAATAGCATCTCAATATCCATCGGATCCCCGCAAACACAACATGCAGAATTACAAATAGATGATCTTGATCATGAACGGAGCTCACAAGATCTAGACATGAAATCACAAAGGAGGAGAACCAGCCATCTAGCTACTACATGGACCCGTAGTCCAGAGATGAACTACTCACGCATCACACCGGAGGCTTGCATGATGATGAAGAAGGCCTCCAAGGTGAATTCCCCTCTCCGGCAGGGTGCTGGGAAGAGCTTCAGATCCCTCCCGATCTAGGGATGGAGATGACAGCGACTACATACTCTTTCGTGGATTTTTGATCGGGTAATTAGGGTTTCCGTATCAGAGGCAATATATAGGCGGAAGGAGAGGCCGAGGGGGTGCCTGGGCGGCCAGACCACCCCCTGGCGTGGGCCAGGCCTAGCCGCACGGCCAGGTGGTGTGGCCAGGCCCCAACCCCTCTCCGTCTCGTATTCTGGCTCCAGATGTATCCCGGTAAAATAGTGACTTTGGCTTTTGTCCCGTCCAATTCCGAGAATATTCATTTTCTGACTTCCTGAAACCAAAAACAGTAGAAAACAGGCAGCTGGCACTTTGGCTCTTGTTAATAGGTTAGTCCAAGAAATCATATGAAAAGTACTCCAAAGTGTGGACAAAACATAAGAAAGTAGATAAAACCAAGCATGGAACATCAAAAATTATAGATACATTTGCAATGTATCAACATCCCCAAGCTTAACTCCTGCTCGTCCTCGAGTAGGTAAGTGATAAAAAGAAAGAATATTTTTTGAGGTGACATGCACCATCATAAACTTGATCAAAGTATTTGTAAAACATTCGAAGCTGGGATCATAGTACTTCAATCATAACATGAAAGACAAAGTTCTAGCAATATGACAAAGAAACTATGATGCAACATGAAAAGGCACAAATAAAAGATTCATGAATAACAATGCTTTGCAAGACGTTTGTTTGTTTAACATAAAAAAACATAGCATAATAGTATTTAGCTTGTCCCTCATAGAGCAACAAATATAAATGCATAGGACACCTTCAAAGTTCATAAGAGTGACTAGATACAAATAGTTTAAAACAAGCAATATCAAGGTATGCATCAAGCAACTAGTCTTGGGACAATGCACATAGAACTAAGAATGGCCACTATGCTCTCAAAGTAGGTGCATAAAGGTAGAAGGTGGAGACTCAATATAATGGTGGAAGAAAGGCCTTCATAGAAGGAAGCAGAGATTCAAGTTTCATAAAGAGCTTCCAAAAATTATGGTACTTATAGCTTTCAGCTCTCATTGCCCCTATCATAAGCATCTTGAAGTGATTAAGGTTAAAGCGAACAAACTATGGTGTACATGCTTGACGAAGTATAAGTTAGAAATCTCATGTCCCTTGAATACGAGGACCGCTCCTCATGCTACTCAAGTTTAGTCACCGGTAAGTTCTTGTCATCGTAAGTACATGTGTATCATAGAGAACTGCCAACAGGGTACCCCTTCCCGATGATACGGAAGAATCCCCATATCAAAATGATAAGGCAAGCAGACAACGAGCATCTCAGCAATCTTCTTATTTACCATGAGAATATGGTGCTTTTTTCTCTCTTTCCTCTTTTCATAATCTCTTTTTTTTCTCTTTTTTCTCAATATAGGACTCTTTTTTTATAAGAAGAATGCTTCATAGACAACTCATTATGGTTATGCTGCAGGTTTCCACCATGTCGGCATGGATTAGACCAGCGGCCCAGGCATTTCTCTAACACATATACATAACTCCATGGACTTACAAGCTCCCCTTTCATTTCACACCGACGACATCCATAGACAAAAGAGCATGATATCAACTAGGTACAAAGTACCCGTGCAATGTTGAAAGTGTTCCCCATGAAAACATGGTTCTGCTAATCCCCAACAAATAAGTACAAGCATATACAACATAGACGACACAATGGTTCAAGTTTATTAAGGGCAAGAAAAGTAAAGTGTGCCATCAAGTTCGTGAGAGCTTTAATCACTAGTTTTCTCATAACAAGTTTAATTTGTAAGGTAAACAAAAACATGAATATACTTGGAATAGCTTAAGCTAGTAGGTAGGTATGGTGGACTCTTTGGAATAACTTGGTTTAGGGAGTTGGATGCATGAGTGGAACTCATACTTGGTTACGGAGGCTAGCAAAAGACTGGGAGCGACAAACTAAGAGAGCAATAATGGCCATAATCATGTAGAGCGACAAAACATCATTGATCAAAGCATAAAGTGATACTACAAGTTGAAAACTAAAGGATCATAAAGGCTATGGTGACTTTGGATAGTCATAACATGGTGTGAGCATGTGCCAAGTCAACCCAAATAAAGCATCAAAGGAGAATACCACAATACTATGCTTCAATATGCTGAAACAACGCATGATTCATCCAAGGCACATTAAGCAATCTCAATTGTTTATAACAAGCCATGCTACAGCAAAGAATACTAAGCATAAAGCCAAAACAATATCAAGCATGGCATCACGAAGCATAGGCCACAGTCAAAAACAAGCTCTCTTTACCACTTAAGCATGAACTTTTCTACTCTTTTCCAAACCAACCAAACTATTTGAAAACCAATGTATGAAAGAGGGGGTCCAACCAATTTATTCAGAAAACTAAGCAAACAAAAGCAAACGAAAAACCAAAACAAAAACGAAAAAGAAGACGCTCCAAGAACAACACAATTGTGCATGAAACAATAAAAATGAAGCGTTTGGAGGAAACCTGGGATTTTTATTGATGAAGAGGGGGATGCCTTAGGCATCCCCAAGCTTTGACGCTTGTACTTCTTGGATATTTATTGGGGTGACACGTGTGGCATCCCCAAGCTTGAGCTTTAGTCCATCCTTCATCTCATTACTCATTCCTTCCATACACCTGAAATTTTTCCTTCATACAAAACTTCACACAATCTTTATTAGCAACATTAGTGCACTCAAGATAATAAGTCTTTAGGTTCTGTTCTAACACCAATAAACTTCCATTAGAACACTAGATACCTTAGAACTTCCCTAAAAAAGCTCAATTCCCCAAAAGAACTCAAAAAGGAACCAACAAGAAGCAAATGCAGAAAATGGCAGAAATTTGTCAAAACAGACCAGCAGGTAAAGACGAATTTTTTCGAAGACCTTCTGTTGCTCAAATCAAAAAGTGCTGAACTAACTAAGGTTAGATAAAAACCTGGGGCATAAGCACAAAAATGCACACTTCAAAAGGACATACAGTGATTTTACACGAATTTTTACGGTGAAGCATAGAAATCTGTTTCGGGACAGCAACTTTCCCAATCATTACTTCTCTCTCATTAGAGGTTACTCTTGGCACAAAAAGCAAATAAAAAGGATAAGGAGAGGTTATTACTGAAGTAATAACTTCCAAGACTCATCTAAAAAATTTGGGTTATCTTCCAATAAGTACTTTTCTTTAACGCCTTTAAGTTAGGCATAAGAAGCAAGAAAAAGAATCAAGTGTTCTCAAATGAAGAAGAATTAAGAGCAAATTTTGTTTTCATAGGAGAGGCAAAAGAAATCTTCTCTCTCTTCTTAGGGAAGTGTTCTATACCTTTATTGAGTGGGAGTTGATATTTAATGGTGCCTTCTTTCATATCAATAATGGCACCAACAGTTCTAAGAAAAGGTCTTCCCAAAGTAATAGGAGAAGAAGCATTGTATTCAACATCCAAAACATAGAAATCAACGGGGACATAGGCATTGTTAACCATAATAAGAACATCATTAATACTCCCTATGAGTTTCTCTTTAGCATTATCATCAAGTGGGACATTCAAATAACAATCTTCAAGTGGTGCAAATCAAGCATATCATAAATCCTTCTAGGCATAATAGAAACACTACTATCAAGATCACATAAAGCTTTGAAAGCAAAATCATTCACTTTCATATTAATGATGGGTTCCCAACCATCTTCTTGTTTTATAGGAATAGAAGCTTTATGTTTCATCTTTTCTTATTTAATCTTTATGAGAGCATCAGTAATGTGTTTTGTAAAGGCCATGTTCATAGCACTAGCATTAGGACTTTTAGCAAGCTTTTGTACGAACTTAATAACTTCGTAGATATTGCAACCATCAAGATCAAAATCAAATTTATCATCTAAAGTAGTAGAACTATTAATAGCCTCAACACTAGTGGTAGTGATAGTAGAAACACTAATGTTTCTAGCAATTTCATCTTCTCTTTCCCACTTAGCATGTAATTCATCTAATAGTCTAACATTTTCATCAATTCTTACTTGTATAGCATTAGTAGCTACAAAGGGATTATCATTAGTTTCAGGTTTAGCAGCCATTTTATTCAAAGAAGATTGAGCTTCAGCCAAAGATGCTATATTTCTTTCAGCATTAGAGAGTTTTTCCTCAATAGTTTTATTGAAAGCAATTTGTTTACTAATAAAGTCTTTAAGCATAACTTCGAGTTCAGAGGGAGCACTCCTATTATTGTTGTAGGAACTTCCATAAGCATTACCATTGTTGGGAGGATATGGCTTATAATTGTTGTTACCAAAATTATTCATGTAGGCATTATTGCTAAAATTATTATTTCTTATAAAGTTCACGTCAACTTTCTCTTCTTGAGCAACCAAAGAGGCTAAGGGAACATTATTTGGATCAATATGGGCTTTCCCATTAACAAGCATAGACATAATAGCATCAATCTTAACACTCAAGGAGGAGGTTTCCTCAACAGAATTTACCTTCTTACCTTGTGGAGCTCTCTCAGTATGCCATTCAGAATAGTTAACCATCATATTATCCAGAAGCTTTGTTGCAACACCCAAAGTAATGGTCATAAAGGTACCTCCAGCAGCAGAATCCAATAGATTCCTTGAAGAATAGTTCAATCCTGCATAAAAGGTTTGGATGATCATCCAAGCAGTCAGTCCATGAGTGGGACAATTCTTTACCAAAGATTTCATTCTTTCCCAAGCTTGAGCAACATGTTCATTATCAAATTGTTTAAACTTCATTATTTCACTTCTCATAGAAATAATCTTAGTAGGAGGATAGTATTTTCCAATGAAAGCATCTTTGCATTTAGTCCAAGAATCAATACTATTCCTAGTTAAGGAATTCAACCATTCTTTAGCTTTTCCCCTCAAAGAGAAAGGAAACAATTTAGCTTAATAATATCTCCATCTATATCCCTATTTTTTTGCATCTCACAAAGTTCAACAAAGTTATTTAGATGGGAAGCAGCATCTTCATTACCAATACCAGAAAATTGTTCTCTCATAACAAGATTGAGTAAAGCAGGTTTAATTTCAAAGAAAGTAGCTTCAGACACAGGTGGAGCAATAGGTGTGCTCATAAAATCATTGTTGTTGGTGCTAGTGAAGTCACACAACTTAGTGTTTTCAAGAGTAGTCATTTTTTTGTATTTTTAATAAAGAAAGCAAACTTGTAAAACTAATTCTTTTTTGTGTTTTTGATAAAGAAACAAGCAAATAGAACAAAAGTAAACTAAGCAAAACAAAAATAACAAAGTAAAGAGATTGGTTATGAGGGACTCCCCTTGTGAAGATGTCCTTGACTCCCCGGCAACGGCGCCAGAAAAAGTCTTTGATGGCTCGTGGTTGACGTGGGAGCTTCTTCTTCTTCATTCCCCGGCAATGGCGCCAGAAAAAGTCTTGTTGGCCCAAAATATATCGAGCTCATTAGGGAACCCCAAGAGAAAGGTATTATAAGCACATCAGTAAGTTTTCCCTCGGTACGAAACCAAGGTTATCAATCTAGTAGGAGCAAGGAAACACCCCAAAGGTGTTGCTAGCTGAGCCTTGGCAGGGCGCACTACCGGTGCTAGTAGCAACGTGGAGACCTGCACAACACAACCACAAAACTCTGTCCCCAACTTGCGATGAGGTTGTCAATCTCACCGGTTTTGCTGAAAACAAAGGATTAAACGTATCAAATGGAAAGAAGTAATAGTTTGCAGAAAGTAAACACAAAGCAGTAAACAGTTTGTAGATTGAATGTAAAAGAAAGGACCGGGGTCCATAGTTCACTAGAGGTGGCTCTCCTTAAGATAGATAACATGTTGCATGAACAAATTACAGCGGGGCAATTGACAAACATCGAGAAAGCATACAAGCATATACTAATCATCTTGACTCCTTTAAGACTTGATTGGGCATTACAACATTATACATAGACCGTCATCCAACTACATCTATGACTAATAATCCACCTTCAGGTTATCATCTGAACCCCCTCCAGTATTAAGTTGCAAGCAACAGATTATTGCATTACGAATTGCGTGTAAAGTAAACAATACGATTGTTCTATGAACAAAGGATTGTTGTTTTCTCCCTAGTAGCAACAGCACATCTAGTACCTTAGAGATTTCTGTCACTTCCCTAGATTACCAGAGGCATGAACCCACTATCGAGCATAAATACTAACTCTTGGAGTTGCTAGCATCTACTTGGCCAAGATAGCTACTAACAATGGAAAGCATGCAAGATCACAAATAACAAAGACATGATAGAATCAATAATCAATCTGAAATAGCATCTCAATATCTATCGGATCCCCGCAAACACAACATGCAGAATTATAAATAGATGATCTTGATCATGAATGAAGCTCACAAGATCTAGACATGAAAGCACAAAGGAGGAGAACCAGCCATCTAGCTACTACATGGACCCGTAGTCCAGAGATGAACTACTCACGCATCACACCGGAGGCTTGCATGATGATGAAGAAGGCATCTAGGGTGAATTCCCCTCTCCGACAGGGTGCCGGGAAGAGCTCCAGATCTCTCCCGATCTAGGGATGGAGATGACGGCGGCCACAGACTCTTTTGTGGATTTTTTATCGGGTACTTAGGGTTTCCGTATCAGAGGCAATATATAGGCGGAAGGAGAGGCCGAGGGGGTCCCTGGGGCGGCCCGACCACCCCCTGGCGTGGGCCAGGCCTAGCCGCGCGGCCAGGTGTTGTGGCCAGGCCCCAGCCCCTCTCCGTCTCGTATTCTGGCTCCAGATGTCTCTCGGTAAAAATAGTGACTTTGGCTTTTATCTCGTCTAATTCCGAGAATATTCATTTTCTGACTTCCTGAAACCAAAAACAGCAGAAAACAGGCAGCTGGCATTGTGGCTATTGTTAATAGGTTAGTCCAAGAAATCATATGAAAAGTACTCCAAAGTGTGGAGAAAACATAAGAAAGTAGATAAAACCAAGCATGAAACATCAAAAATTATAGATACATTTGCAATGTATCAGTAAGCATCACGAAATTGGAATCTTCACCATGATGAAACTATTAAAATGTTTAATTTCATCAGAGACGATGAAGATGCTTGCATTTGCAAGAAATGAAGTGGGAGCTCTGAGACATATTTCTAATACATTATGTATAAGACATATTGTTGATTGTAAATGATGTATCTTTTATTGAAACAAGTTAAGGATTTCATTAAAATTAGATTTAAATGAAGATTTAGGCAAAACCAAAATATTGGACATCAATGTCAATGTAGATAGATTGAGGTGCTGATATGGTTGTGCCGAAGTACATAGATGAAATATTGAATGAATTTCAATATGGAATCGACGAGAAAGGTTCTTGCCGCATGGAAGAGGTTAAATCAAGATTCAAGTGTTTTTGCACTTGGTGAGTGAAACCACATGAATGATTTGATCAATCATGAATACTGTGATATGTATATATATCCAGATATGTCCTATGCTCTAAATATTATGAGCACATGCCAGAGTGATTTTAAGATGATCACTAGACGGTAGTAGGATATCCTTATGTACTTTGGAAGTACTAATAATATATTATGTAGAGGTGATAAATAGTTTTTTGTAAAGTGTTACACTAATACTAGTTTATAGTTCAATGTAAAGTGTTGCATTGATACTAGTTTTGTCACAAGATACAAATTAAGTTTATCTCAATTTGGGCTATGGGTTAAGGTGACACAATTTGATGGAAGAAAGTTCCATGCTAGATTTTGGATGAGTTCCAAAAGGTTAAGTACTGTGACAGATACTACAATGAAAGGCTAAGTATAAGACTTCTGTAGTAGCAACATAGGAAGGCATTTGTGTCAAGAAGTTTGTTAATCAAACTAGGTGTATTTCCAAGCGAGATAATAGTATGAAGATCTATTGTATGACAATAGTATCAACATGTTTTAAACTCTAAGGAACTAAGATCGTCTCACAAAGGACCAAATTTATATAATGTTATCTTATTTGAGAGTGAGTGATGCATAAAGACGCAAAAACATGCAAATACACGTAGACCTGAAAGTGTCAGATCTAGAGATTAGGTTTACCACAAGCATTGCGTACGTACAACACCAGCCATGGGTGTTTATATGTGCAAGTTTCAACTAGATTTTTGACTCTAGTGCAAGTGGGAGACTAAAGGGAATATTCCCGAGAGGCAATAATAAAGTGGTTATTATATTATATTCCATGTTTATGATAAATATTTATTTCTCATGCTATAATTGTATTAACCAGAAACGTTAATACATGTGTTTTTAATAAACAAAAAAAGGTTCCTAGTAATGCCTCACATTACACTAGCTTGTTGATTAACAGATGATCAAGGTTTCCTGACCATGACATTGGATGTTGTTAATAACAAGGTCATGTCATTGGATAATGATGTGATGAACATCACCCGCAGTAGGTTTAGAAATACGGTCATGTCTTCAAAGTTTATATTGCTATCTCACTCGAAGTAACACTAATCCTTAGACCATGAGATAATGTCAATCACTAACACTAGAAGAGCACTTTGATCTCATCAAATGTCACACCATAACAGGGTGATTATAAAGATGCCGTTGGGTACTTAGGAAGTGTTAGTTGAGGCTCGTGGATCAATATTGGGATTTGTCCATCCCGATGACGGAGATATATACTTAGGTCCCTCTCGGTGATATCACATTGACATAGCTTGGAAGCAAGTAATAAGATCACTAATAATGTTATATCACGGGAACAAGAAAAGAGTACTTGTCGGTAACGAGATCAAACTAGGTATGGGCGTACCGATGATCGAATCTCAGACATGTAATATATCACGAGACAAAAGGATTTAGTTACGACGTCAAAGGTTCTCACGATCACTAGAGTCATCGTTGAATGTGTGGGAGTCAGTACAGATCTCCAGGTCCCGCTGCTGATTACTGATCGGAGAGGGGTCTCGGTCATGTCTGCATTATTCGTTAACCATAGGGTGACACACTTAAGGTATATCGACACCAAATGGAGCAGATATAGTACCGGAGAAAGGATTTGAAAGCGCTGAGATTATTTCGAGGGACACCAAAATTGTTTCGGGTCAAATTGCTGAAAATGGTTTCAGATGTAATATCGAAGTTATGCAAGGGTTTTATGTAGATGTTAGTTAATTAAAGTAATTAACAAAAATCTGAATAAAATAAATAAAAATCTTTTATTTATAGAGAAAAATGCATTTAAATTAGTGGTTGGACTTAGTGGAAGCTCCACTCACCATTATGGAGGAGAGGTGTGGGCACCAGCATGGCCAGCGGCCATGCCCCTTGGGGCTACCCCCTCTCCTATAAATGGAGGCCTCCTCCTCCTCTCTATTTGCACCACCTCCTCGTGAAGGTTCTCTTCCCCCTCTAGTAAATTCCCCATGGCTTCGGATTAGCAAAGTACATGTTCTTGGTGGTTTCTCTGGAAGGATCTCCTGCTTCTTCTACTTTGCTAGAGCAAGGACTCGGAGGTTGTCGGGGTGCTGGACGTGTGTGCGATCACGGATGTGCTGCTACTTTGTGGCGCTGGACTTCAACTCGATCTTAAGATTAGCAAGTGTATGACTACATCATCCATGAAATCAGATTTTGTTAACAAGGTTTTTCGGTCTTCGAGGGTAAGATCTCTATGGATCTATATCCACCCGTTGATTGTATCTAGGTAGATATATCTTGGTGCTTAGTTGTTCATATCGTAGGAAATTTTTTCTTTTCTATGCTGCGAACCCAACAGGAAGGCCTGAAATCTGCATACTCTCTTCTCACCATTTCATATCGTATAAATACTTGGAGGGTTTTCACCCTAATATTACCGGTGGTACCCCTTTTATGGAGAGTTTTTGCCCCCATATTGTAGCATATGATCCTCTTATTGCTTTTTGGGAAGTGGTGCTCTATGTCCAATGAGTTCGTGGTCACCCCACAACTAACTTCTCCATGTCACTCATACCTATAACAATAGTACTTGGAAAGAAAATAATGTCTCACACATGATAGCATACTTTGGGATATAGCTTGAGCTATTGGGTAGGTGTTTCCTATATAAATACTAAGTTTTTTTGCTAAAGGAGGTTGTTTCAATATGGTGGGGCTAGCAATGGTTACCGTTTGACCTTCTACAAGAATAGAAAGTGCCCATAGTACTAACTCATCTCTAGAAGACAAGATAAACATTGAGCATCATTTATGTTGAATATAAGAACTAACACAATATGATACCCTTATAAGTCATCACTCCTTAAAACATATAAGCGTTCCAACTTAAAGCAATAACATGCATAATTTGGTTTTCCCCCCTTTTCTACTTCAAACAAGACATTCAATCAAGCATGACATTCATTCAAACATAGCATTCATTCATCAGATAGTTTGTTGCAGTAGCTCTTTCCTAAGCATGCAAAATATCTATCTAGGTGGTCCTATTTATTTCCAAACATATCAAGAAAAACTAAACATAACACTAAATAGAGACGCTCCAAGTTTCTATGATCATTCTATGCTGCTCAAAAAAATAACTTTAGAAGTTTACAAATCAAGAGTTTAATAGGTCCAATGGGGTGCATTGGGCATCCCCAAGATTATTGTTTTCACTATTCTTGGATATATCTTGGTGTGGTGTTCCTACATTCCCTTTCAAAAAACTCCAACACAAAACTTTCTCTCATTTCTTTTCTATAGGATGTCATTAGTGGGTACGAAGATATCAAGCTAGATGTGATAAAATGTCCAAATAAATTTTGATTTTTAAATATCCAGAGATTTACTTAAGTGGCCAAGATCCATAAAATATCAAAAGACTCAAAAATAATCAAATTAAGATCCAAAGAGACCACTCTTGCAACAAAAGACAGATTCTGTCTAGAAAACAGCAGTTGCAGAACACATTTATTTCACCCACTTAAACATGTTAGAAAATTTTGCCAATATTTAGGCATATATAGGATAAAAATTACAGCTAGAGTATAAATTTGAGAGCAATCTGAGTTACAGAAAAAATCATAGAAATTATTTACTAAAAAGAGTTCGTGTAGAAATTTTCTACTCCATATGTTTTGTCAACTTTAAAACATCCAAATGGATTCAACTTGGTACTTTATTGAAAACTCCAGAAATAAAACCAAAATAAAACCCTCTTGATACAACAAGAGTGCAAAAATAAATTCCAAAATAAAACAAATCGGGTTGCATCCCGTAAAGCGTTTTCTTTATAGCCATATATCTAGGTTTACTTACTTGTTTCAAATGATGTGGAGATCACCTCTTTCTTCCTTGGGAAGACTTCCATGCATTTCTTATGTGGGAACTGAAACTTCACATTCCCTCAAACCACAACAAAATAATAAAAAAAGATCAGATCCCAAGAGATCTGTCGGACACACAACTGAACGTGCCCTCCACCGGTGCTAGGCGCACCACCAGAGCGAGTATAGGACGAAGAGTATCTTATTCTGCCTTCTAACATAGACGCATCTCAACATTCTTAAAAAAGACACTAAAAACAGTTTAAACAAACCATGTGAACCTTCCCGCTAGTGAGAGGCCATGGTCTGCCACACCTCTGAATAAAAAACGCTCTGATACAGAGTATAACCTAAGTATCTCCTATCCAAGTAAAATTATGCTAAAATAAAAGTATGAATATGTGTAGAGGTTGATAACTAGATTGGCATATACTTAAAAAAGGAACTTACTTTATTTCGAATTTCACAATGAAATCCTAAATTTTCTAGCAATTTTACTACTCCAAAATAAAAAGGAACCCTCAAATTTTTAATTAAAATCAGTGCGCTAGTATTCTAAATCAAGGTAAAGTCAAACTTTTTAAGACACCGAGACCACCGGAGATGGAGCGGACCGACGGCGTTGCCGATGGGAGAGACGAAACCCTATATTGATTTTACAAGGGCCGCCACCGAGAAACCACATGAGTCCAATCCTTGAAATTTGTGCCAGAAAATCCTTGAAATAGAATAATAGAGCAGTGAGGCCTAGACAATTATCTTCCCTTCCAAAATAATCTCTGTCTTTACACGTGCATGTCTCGCAAATCCATTGCGCTATCGCCATTAACAGTAAATCTGTTATTGTAGGGGTTGAACCACTCCACAATGAGCTCCCCTCTTCACATGTCATAGCAGAGTTGCTCTTGCACCATCCACTATATGTTGACGGCGTTTTGATAGGACCTTCTGAGCTCTACAATGCTTTGTTCCAAGGCGAATACAGGACAAATATGCAACCATGTCCCACCTTTAACGTATTATGGCTATAGCACACTACAGGGCAACACCATAGCTGTAGTTAAGCATGCATGTAACGCTGACACCCATGGTGGATTGCAATGTAGATCCGCCCCTAATTTGATCCATTCACCATCCAAAAGGGCACACTGCCACCTTAGCCATCATCTCGCACTCCAAGCTCGCCAACCCAGCCAATCTTGGCGAACAATACCTAGATAGTTTGGCAGAACTATTTGGGTGACGATAAACCAAAACATCAAGTCAAGAACCGTGAGGAAGGTTGACGGTAGGCATGGATGTACCTTGATGACAAAATGTGAGATCCAAAAGATTCGAAAGTTCAAATGTAAAATAAAATAATTATTAAAATGAATTGATTGAAATGTTAAATAAAATAATTATTAAAATTAATCGATTGCCTAGACTCAGTTGAAATTTCCGAAGATATCGAACTAATAAAATAATTGCTCGTGAATTGTTTTTCTTGGAGACATTTCTTTGGAGAGCCTCTTTTATAGTCTGGGCCTTTCGTTGGTGGTGGTTAGAGTGTTGTTGTAAGTGATTGATCATCGTGTCGGTGTCTTTTCTCTCAATTCTTTTTGGCTATGTGCGTTGATGTTATCTTCAGGTATCTTGTTGGTGCAAATACTACATGTAATTCCTATTTTTGTGATAATAATATACCCCTTTATCAAAAAACTATTGGCACATGGGTATTGTAGAGCTGAAATGTAAGATCCAAAAAATCCGAAAGTTGAAATGTTAAATAAAATAATTATTAAAATGAATCAATTACCTCGACTTGATTAAAATTTTCGAAGATATTAAAACTAATGACGACTTACATATACTAGATGAATAAGCGCGCCTCATTACTTGTATTTTGTTTTGGCACAGTGGCTGACGTATGTTGTTGTACACAAGGAGACTTGGGTGCGTTCGGCCGTGTTGGTGGTGTGACAAAGTTAAATACAAACATAATAGTCATCATCAGAAGTCTACCTTCACCATAAGTTTGCATTTACATGCATCCGTGTTAATTTCTTCTAGACGCCTCCTAACCCGGTGGCCTGCATGTAAGATGGACTAATCCATGTTAATTTATTCTAGATCGTTTCTAACAGTTTTATTCTAGATGGTTGATGATTCATAACCGGGAAGCTGAAGTAGTACATCTTACATGTAGGCCGGCGGGTTATGAACTATCTAGAAGAAATAAACATGAATGCATGTAATATGGTACCCTAGAGTATCGTAAAACCTAGTAGTCAAAATAATGTTTACTAAAGACCAAAAAAAATTGTTAAGTAAATGCATATATCAGTTTTATTAGAAAGATGATATTGCTCTCCGAGGGAAAGAAAATGAGAGCATAAATCTAGTATTAGTTGATTATACCTGAAAGGAGGACACTACATGATATTTTCTCCAACTTACTACAATTTTCTACAGCTTCTAACTTACATGCATGTGTCAAAAAAGAACCTTTTCAATTCTAACCATGTCGACAAAACAGAATACATAAAAGTGGAAGAGTTAAAGGATGATGAACTGATGATCGATAATAGCTGAAAGAGTCATTAGCTTTAAAGTCTTGGGTTACGTATACTTCTGTCTGTAACTGGAATTTAATGGATTCATTCGTCACAACCATAAAAATAATGTCTAAAGAAAAATAAGATAATTTTTTTTGTAAATTGTTCATCACTGTCACACATAGAAGGACAAAGTTACAAATCTAAGTTCATGGAAAGCAAAGTACCCATCGCTTTCCTAATTCCATACAAATATGAAAATTTATAGAAACAATAACCTTAACCATTTACATAATCAAAATATATGTGATTGAGTATATTATTATTGGTGCTTGAAGATTATAATCACAGATAAATATGCATCAAGATCAAGCTATTATCAATAATTATTTATTCTTCTTTAACTCGTATGCTTTTACATAGTATATATATAGATGCATTGTTTTTCTTTCTCTACAAACTACTATGTGACTGCAATTTGGCACACTGATACACTGAACCATTCGAAATGTCAATAAGGATCGCCAATCTCTCAAAGAAGAAATTACTAACATGAATTGATTTCATCTCTAGTAAACATGTTTGTCTAGTATGCTTGTGCATCCTAAACCTATTTACACACTTAAGTATTATCTTCACTTCATAGTGAATTTTTAGTACAAACAAAAGATTATGGTATTGTTTGTGACAACATACCAATGACTTAAAAGGTCATTACCTGGAACAGGGAAAGTCTGGAAGTCAAGGGGTTAGTATGCCTAGAAGTGACTCATACAAAAATGCATTAACACATATATACTTAATAGAATTTGACACATCAATAGAGAACACTAATAATGGTTGCAACTAAAGCCTTTATGTATAAAGTGACCAGAATTCTTCTGAATATAATGTGTCAGTCACGTTACTACATATCTATAAAGCTACTTTAGAAAGAATGGAAATATCTAGAAATAATTATCATGTGTGCTATTTTTTTTAGAGAAATATGGTTATGCACTAACGAAGAAGAAAGACACAGTTAGCAATAAAGTTGGGCATTTAAGATAAATATTTGTGTCTATTTTAGAAAATCAGTTCTGGTCTCTCTAAGGTATGTTCTGTGAAAAACACATTATTTAGGAGCACAATGTTTCAAGCCAGTTTCTAACTTTGTCAAAACACCATGGAGAACATGGGTGAATTTGGTAAATAGGTACACACTCACTATTGAGCACTTTTGCGATGTAATCAATATCCTAAAAGAGGATCTTCACAAATGATACAAATGAAAATCTGAGAAAACAGGGCCTCAACTCACCCGGTTAATTAGACAAAATTAAGGGACCTTTAGACTGATTTCGTGGGAATAAACAACTGCAGTTCCATTCAAGAGATAATCACTTCATTGTTTCCTTGTGTATCAAGAAAATATTTTTGGTTAGAGCTATATAAGGGTTTCCTAGAAAATATCTAACTACCACATATATGAACAAAATAATATGTTTGAGAGGTTACATCAATTACGTGAAAAAAATACTAACGCTCCACTAAAGAAGGAATACAGGATAAGGAAGAAACAACACACTCTGTTATTAGGTTTGAGTACAGGTATTAACCATGAATATTAAAGAAGGAATCCTTATTTTCTTTCACCAGGAGGAAAACTTTACTTTATCTATACATCAAACAGATTGCACAATTTTTTTTATAAAGTCAGATATAATCATATGTATTCTTTCTAGGATGAGCGGGTAATATAACATGCTATATAATTTAGCATGTATATGTGCAGATATAAAATAGTCAGTATGAATTTGAGATAGAATTCAGATATTAGAACGCAAGACATGTTCCACTTTTAATCACTTTATGCTTTTGGTCAAGCAATTAACAACATCAAGTATCATTGAGAGAAGGAGAAAGTTGTGATGGATATTGCTACCATCTTAACATAAAAAGTAGTAGTCCCAAACACCACTGGTACGAAAAATTATACATAATTCTAATCTTTTCTCTTATCCATGATTTAACCAAGTCTACAGAGAAAAAATTGTAGATTTATCGGGTATGAGAAATTAATCACATGAGACGAGGGCTGCTATTCCTATTGTTTCCGACAAAAGGGCATTGGGTTCATCAGCACTCAGGGACTAATTCTCCTGTTCTGAACCAAGTCGATAAAATTGAATCACTACGCTACAGGGAACACGGTGAGGCCATCCACCAAATATGTCAATACCTGGTAAAATCCATGGCATCAGAGGCAACGTCAGCGGTCTCCTCCTTGGTAGATCCGATGGCAGCAATATGCATGCCGAGGAGAACACGCCATGGGAAAGGAAAGGGTGCATTGAAAGAATTGGAGGCGTCGCCTGCAAGCTCCGGGGGTGAGCGACCAAGATGCAGAGACATGTGAAGGCAAGTACCTAGTGGCGGAGCTTGACCTTGGGGGAGGAGATGCCTGGGAAGCACCGGAGCGGAGTCCCGGTCGGTGGGATGCCAGAGGCGAGGAGGAGCAGACGCGGAGGCGCAATCTCAACCCCATACAACTGTTTCTTCACCTATGCTAGGGTTTTACGCAAGGGGTCGCGTTGGGTCCGGAGTGGGGAGATGATGGGAGAACAGGTTATCGTGAGTGGAGGGGCGGAGGTGAGAGGGAGAGCTCGGGAGCGGAGGAGGCCACGCACGTTGCTAGGGAGACGGAGGGGGGCTGGGATGCGCGGGAGCTCGGGACTCAGGAGCTCAGGTGAAGGGGTATGGGATCGAGATGGGGGTGGGGCCGGAGACGGGAGGGACCAGCTCATAAGACTTCGGTCAGCACCTGAAACTGTACGGTTGAGATAACTCAAAGTGGAGATCAGATGGCCACAAACGTGCGCGCGGGCAGATGGCTTCAGATGGCTCGATTTTGCTCAAGTTTAAGTTATAGTATAATTCTTCACATCAAAATATTCTTTGAGAGGTTATTAGCATGACAATCCGACGGTTAGTGAAATTTTAGTCAAAATTTTCCTTTCCCATCTTCAGAGCCATTTCAGTGAGTTGTATTTTGTTCTATTTTTATGTGAGAATGTATCAAGGTACATATAGTTTTAGTCCCACAACTTGCAACCTGTGAGCAGTTTAGTCCTACAATTTGCAAACTGAGCAAAACTAGTCCCACAACTTACAACTCGGTAACAGTTTAGTCTAATTTAACCAAATTTCAACAAGTTTGACCGAATTTGTCTATGTTTGCGCTGTCTAGACCATAGTTTAAAAAACGAACTGATACAAGTAGAAATCGTAGACCTCACCGGTTGCCACGACCGTCTCAATGGGCTAAGCGTTGTTAAAAAAATCATCATTTGGCAAAGGTGGGAATCGAACCCTGCACCTAAAACTAGAAGGCAAACTACGATCTTACCATTACGAACTCAGCTGTGATTCTTTCACGCCGAAACAGGTACGGAGTACAATATTAGATCTAAGCAAACACAAAACTACGATCTTACCATTACGAACTCAGCTGCGATTCCTTCAAGCAGAAACAGGTACAGTATTAGATCTAAACAAACACAAAAACTAACGGGCGTGCTGGCTAGTACTACACTACGATTTTGAAAGGCAAATTGCAGCTCATTATCTCAATTATTATGTCAAACGATCATCAAAAGAAATTATTATGTCAACCTGTGATTTTCAAATATTTTGCATAGACAATTATTTACTTATCGCATCACTTATATATAAAAATCTAATACTTTATATATTAAAAAAGTAAAAATGAGAGACAAATATATTTTGTACGTACTATGTACAAAAGAATTTAGAATTAAACAAACACAAGAACTAACGCCTTGCTGGCCTAGCTAGTACTAGGGTACCTTTTGGAAGATAAATTTCAGCTTGTTTTCTTAATTATTATGCCAAATACAAGTGGGGATTAAATCTTTCTAGAGACGAAAAAACCCTAGCCTCTCGTGTCGCTCCCGCGAGTGACCGAGAGAGCCTCCTGGCGGCGCCTCTTCCTCGACCCTCTTAAACCCTCCCCCTCGCCGCCGCCAGACGACACCGTCACGAGAAGCATGTACGCGCCGGCGGCAGCGGGGCATCTCTTCCTTCCACCCGGGGTGGTGCCGGCGCAGCCCCGCGGCCAGTGAGGGCGTCACGCTAGGCGTAAGGTGCTGAGCTCTGGCCTCGGCGTGGTGGCTACGTGTTCTGAGCGTGCCTGTGGCGGTGGTGGCTCCCTGGAGAGGTTTCACCGACGGGCGACACAAGTTCGGCCCTTGTGTGTGGGTGGTGGTTGCAAGGTTGGTGGTGGTCAATGATGGTTGATTCCTGGTGGTGGTCGGCTTCTGGTGGCATTACCTGCACAGGTATAATTGCCCCGACGGTGTAGCTTGTTCATTGGTTCGCTTTGGTGAACTCCGTCCTGACTCTGCAGCCGGTTCACCTTGTGTTTCTCCTTTGTGTAGCTAATATAATGGTTGTACCTGCTGCTTGCATTTTTCCGGACGTAGCCTCTTCGGTAGGCATGTTTCTATGTGGATGTGTGGTTCTAATTTGTAAGCTTGGTATATCATCTTGCATCTCTTATGCCGTTCAGAGGGTGTTATTAATTCCACTGACATGTTATGTAAAAAATTATTATGCCGTTCAGAGGGCGTTATTACTTGCCTCGCCGGGCTCCGAAGTTGCCTCGTCGTACACCAAAGTTGCCTTGTCGGGCTACGAAGTTGCCTCGTTGTACACCGAAGTTGCCTCGCCGGGCTCCAAAATTGCCTCGTTGGGCACCAAAATTGCCTTGTCGAGCACAAGTTGCCTCATCGATCTCCGAAGTTGCCTCGCCGGTCTCCAAAGTTGCCACGTCAGGCACATAAGTTGCCTCGTCGGGCATAAGTTACCTCGTCGGGCTCCGATGTTGCCTACCAAATTTGCCTCGCCGGGCACAGAAGTTGCCTCGCCGAGCTCTGGGCACAAAAGTTTCCTCATCGTGCTTCGAAGTTATCTCGCCGGCACCAAAGTTGCCTTGCCGGGCAAAAGTTGCCTTGATGGGCACAAAAGTTGCCTCGCTTGGCAAAAGTTGCCTCGTCGGGTCTCCGAAGTTGCCCAGACTGAGCAACTTTGGTGTCCGAAGAGGCAACTTCTGTGCCTGATGAGGCAACTTCGGTAGGCCATTAGGACAGGGCTACCGTGGTGCGTGAGGAAGGCCCTTCTTCAGGAAAGCCTCTTCCCGATGAGGCAACTTCGGAGCCCAACAAGGTAACTTTGGAGCCCAACAAGGCAACGTGTTCCCGAGTGAGCAACTTTGGTGCCCGATGGCGCAACTTATGTGCCCGACGAGGCAACTTTAGTAGACCATTAGGATGGTGTTGTCGCGGTGCATGAGGATGGCCTTCTTCGAGCAAAGCGCTGCCCAATGAGGCAACATCAAATCCCGATAAGGCAACTTCGGAGCCCGGGGAGGCAACTTCGGAGCCGACAAGGCAACTTCCGAGCCCGACGAGGCAACTTCCAAACCTGGCAAGGAAATATAGGTAGGACATTAGGACGAGGCAACATAAGAGCCTGATGAGGCAACTTGGAGCCCGACAAGGCAACTTGTGCCCGACTAAGCAACTTTGGTGCTCGACGAGACAACTTCTGTGCCCGACGAGACAACTTTGCTAGGCCATTAGGACGACGCTCCCGCGGTGAGGACGACCCTTCTTTAGGAAATCCGCTGCTAGACGAGGCAACTTTGGAGCCCGGCGAGGCAACTTTGGAGCCCGACAAAGCCAACTTTGGTGCCCGACGAGACAACTACTATGCGCGATGAGGCAACTTTGATATGTAGGTGAAATCCAGAACTACGATAGGCAACTTCTTAGTTGTTGAAAGCAACTTCACATAGGCAGTAGACAACTCCACTTGTGCGGTAGGCTACTTTGCGATAATAGGTAGGTAGATTCAGAACCGCGAAAAGCAATTTTATAACATTAATCAACGGTAGGCAACTTCGTATCGGGAACAAGCAACTTCACTATAGTAGTAAACAACTTCATATCAGTAGTAAGCAACTTCATGCCGCATCATAATTGAGTCACTAATATCTGGCATGAGCAACTACGTTAGGCAACAAAATGGTAAAGTTGAGAAACTACTATGTGTTGTTAGGCAACAATGTGACAAAAAAATAAACAATAGCTTTATACAAAAAAAACATGTTGGGCCGAATATAGACAAGTCTCTCTTTCCTCCTCTCGCTCCTTCTCACATCTGGCCCAACCTGAGGCCCATCTCAGGCCCTCCGTGGGTGATTCCCTCAGGCAGCAAGCCTCATGTCGTCATCTTCCCCTGGTAGGACAGTTATAGTGTTATTGACAAAGGAGGGTGCATTACTCCGGGATGAGGGTGTTTGAGGCGTGCGGCGGCGTCCGCGAGGCCATAGGCGAGGAAGATAGCGAGGAAGAGAGCAGCATGCCTTGGGGCCCTCCAGGGCGGTGCCGTGAATGCAGGGGGTGGCGGCAGCCTCGCCTCGGTTGGGGAGGTGCAGGGCGGCGATGGCATCGCACCGACGGGGGAAGAGTAGAGGCGGCGGTGGCCTCGCGTCGGCTGGGGAGGTGCAGGGACAGAGGTCGCCTCGCGCCGGTGGGGAAGAGTAGGGGCGGTGGTGGCCTTGCTTTGACGGGGGAGGAGCAGGGCGGTGCACGGCCTTCGCGTTGGCGCGGCCTCGCGACGGTGCGGGGCGGAGGGAGCGGGAGGCCCTCACACGGATAAGGTAGGGGTCAACAGCGTCCGTTCTTTTTCTGAACACGCGTCCCGTTGATCGAGGGTACGCCCGAGACGTCGGTCTGGCGCCCGCGCGCCCGCAAGAATTCGGGAAATATATATACCTCGAATGTATCCTAAGTTGCTAATCATCCATATCCAATCTTTGACACGTTCATTAACATACGCTAAGATATTAATTAGGCCTTTAGTATTGCAGTCAAAAGGTATATCGTGCACGAGGTTCATGCCCCAAGTTCAGATTTGGATAATCATACAATGCCGTGTGATTTGACACGGAAAGAGGATAATCTTCTCAAGAATGAAGCATTCAACAACGTGCACGAATCTGACCCCACACCACATGAGCCAAATCGTTCTCCTCTACAGTACGTCCACTCATCCAATAATAATCGATAGAAAGGCACAAATTTTATCCACCGATTTTCCTGATCGAACGGCCGGCAATCGTTGTCAGGAGAAAACAAAAATAACAATAATTCCGTACGAGAAAACTGAAAAGGAAAAAGGACACGACTCCATGGTTGTCTTCTCCTCCTCGATCCCCCACCTGGCTGGCATCTTCTCTTCTCCTCTCCTCCGTCGCCGCCGCTCGCAGCTGAGTCCCCGGACACCGACACCGCACCCCTCGCTCCTGGGTCGACACTCGAGAGGGAGTTCGTGATCTGGAACGGCGGGCGGCTGGCCTCGCGTCAAGATCGATCATGAGCGCCAGAAGCCTCGTCCGATCCCCGGTAAAACCTTCCTCCCGCTTCTCTTGGTTCCTGCGGTTGTTTCTTTGCTGTATCTTCTAGGTTTACCGGTTCTGTTAGAGTTCTGTTCCTGAGTTGGAACGGGGGAGTGTAGAGGAGTGAAAGATCCTCCTTTCTCGAGGTTAAGATAAATGGGGGGAAAGAATAGGAGGAGCAATTCAACTTCTCTTCTCTCCTATAGTTTTACGCTGCATTTCGGCTGGTTACTTCTTGATTTTCCATGCGTGATGTGATCCATTATGCTGACTTCCTACAACTGGCTCTGGGATATGTTTCTGGAGCTTGTGCATTGTTGTGATAGTCACTAACTGAAATGGGGATTTTTCGATGATCACAAAGTTCTCCTCAGTTTGCATTGTTTTATATCTACCATATTACATTGTTCTTCCTCCTAAACAAGTACTAGTAGTATTAATTCATAGTGCTGTGGTGGGAAATACTTCACCAGAAGTACTTTTAACATCTTATTGGCACACACTAGGGTATGTTTCTATGGTGTGCGCGTGGGTGCTGCATTAAGTTCTCGTATTAACATAAGCATAAGCATGTAAATACTCTTTTTTTAGCATTCTTTTGATCCAGATCTTGGTCTCATATTATGTATCATCATATTGCAGGTATCCTATAGTGCTGTAAATGAATGCTTTACCTACAATTCACGGCGTTCAAGAAGCTTCTATCAGTGTTCTAATACCATGAAGTTGCAAAGACCGCAAGTTGGCCAGATGCTTTTGCCTCGCAAATTAAGGAAATCAACGCGATGGCAGACCGCCCTTTTCACCCAGCGGCAGATTGTATCAAACTGTTGCTCTGACCTTAGCACCACTTACGCAGAGGAACTGCCCAACTATTTAGCACTTAATGTTTTGCAAGACCAACCAAATGCGAAACAAGAAAATGTTCGTAAAGTACTTGTCATCTTGAATCCTAATTCTGGATTCCGTAGCTCTCGCGAGGTTTTCTACAAGAAAGTGCAATCAACATTGAAGGTAAGATGTTCCTAGTTTTTCTATAGACAGGCAAAATGGTTATGTTGGTTTCAGCTAGAAAATCTCATTTTGGTTTCATAATAATCACCTTAGTTTATGTCAATATCCATTGAGGATGTATTGCGTCAAATTTGCTTTGTGGAGTACTTAGATTGTGTAAGACAGCAGCAAAAAGAATCCTTCTGTTTTCTAAATGATAGCATGTGTATGCCTCTTAAAATATATGTTATGTTACCTCTATACTTTTGAGTTTAAATTTTGATCTGGCGCAGCTTTCAGGCTTCGCGATGGAAGTTGTCGAAACAGCGTATGCTGGTCACGCAAAGGTGCTAGCCTCTACTGTTGACCTCAGTACATGCCCTGATGGTAATATCAATCGTATATCTGTATTTGCACCTGCACTTCCAATTCATTGCTAAATTCACTAATTTTTCCGTTATTTACAGGTATTATATGTGTTGGGGGTGATGGAGTCGTGAACGAGGTACTGTTGTCATCTCCTTTCATATGTTTCTCACCAAACTGAGCTGGTCAGCTGGGAACTCGGTTCACTAAATTGCACCTAGGCGGAGTCCTTTGTGATTCTGATGTGCTTGTCATTCACTACTACTCTGAAAGTTAACATTTGCAGCACATACTTTCTGCTGATCTCTGTCGGTTGTTATTTGGAGTTTTAACGGCTAAGTAGCACTCACACTTTTCCAAACCTTGTAAACACCAACACACCACTGTCATATATTGCAGGCGTGTCAAATTATTTCTGTACAAAAGGAAGTATCTGTACCATTCAGCTAACCACATATTTCTATACATTAAACAGGTATTGAATGGTTTACTTGGTAGAGATGATTTGCATGAGGCGCTTCAACTGCCAATCGGGATAGTTCCTGCTGGTTCTGATAATTCATTGGTGTGGACTGTTCTTGGCATCAGGGATCCTGTGTCGGCAGCAACTGCTTTAGCTAAGGTAATTTGGTTATGTTATGTCAAAGTAATTTCTTCATTAGTTCTGTTGATAATTTGACATACTAGGCTGTTTAACCCTGAAAAAATGTTTTTCTCTTCTTTCCTCCCCATGTCATTTCTTAAAATGACTGTACATATTAATGTGTAAGCTCATACTTCTGTAGGGTGGTTTCACACCAATCGATGTGTTTGCTGTAAAATGGACCCAAGCTGGAGTTACTCATTTTGGTTTGACGGCTTCCTACTGTGGTTTTGTAGCTGATGGTAAGTTGTTCTTCTGTACGTCTAATTCTCAAGTGATGCATTTATTATCTTGACTCTTCACGCATAGCTAATTCCAGTGATGTTAGTCCGTGTTAAAACTTAGGGGTATAACCTATCTAGATAACCTAGTGTAAGGTATTGTCTCTGACAACAAAATGACAATTTTGTTCTTATTTGGCTTGGCTGTTAACTAAGAATAGAAGAGACTTTATATATGATATTTGGAGGTCATACTCATGATGTTTCTAACATTGTAGGATTACAGAAAGGTTCATGGTTCTTGTCTAGATATTTGAAAACTTGAAATGATTCCCTGAACACTTCTGTGTGCATCTTTCAGAAATAGGAACAGGACTAAATCATGTTACGATTTTGATGATATAGAAGAAGACAGTAGAGTAATTTGCACAGAAGATATCATTCATGCTGATTACCTCTAATTGATTGACAATAATACCCGCAAGGCCACAGTCCTAGATTAGCTGTGATATTACTACGCCAATGCATCCTGCCTTCTGTATTACACACTGATAGCTGTATCTGATATGTACTGAACTTATAACCTCGTATATATTATTTTTCTTTCAGTCATACAATTATCTGAAAAGTTCCGCCTGCAGCTTGGGCCCTTCCGTTACGTCATCGCTGGCCTTCTTAAGTTTCTGTCCCTGCCCCAATACAGATTTGAGGTGGATTATCTGCCTTTATCACCAGAGAGAGATCCTAAACCGAAGTCACCGATTGAAAATGTTCATGGCCAGCTTTCTGATGCTAGCAAGGTTAAGAGAGGTACAGAAATGGATTGTAGTACTGGAGATGATTGGATTACGAGGAAAGGGGGATTTCTTGGCATTTTGGTCTGCAACCACTTCTGCAAGCCTGCCCAGGGGTTACTTTCTCCAGTTGTTGCACCAAAAGCTCAGCATGACGATGGCAGTCTGGACTTGATTCTTGTCCATGGAAGTGGTAGGCTCAGACTATTTTGCTTCTTTGTTGCCTATCAGTTCTGTTGGCATCTTCTACTCCCTTTTGTGGAATATGTGAAGGTATTAAAATTTCCGCACAATTCATTCTAACCACCTCATTCACTTTGCTTGCAATGCCTATTCCTGGCAAGCAGGCATCCCAGATCTGAACCTCGTTAGTTTTTATTTTCCTAAAACTGTTGGCATCTCATGAGTCAGGCTGAGAATGGGGCCAAATCCACCCCGAAGCCAGTCCACACTGCATGGAGTTAACCTAATCACCCAACCCTTTCCAGACCATTTTTATTTCCCGTTAATCCAAACCGCCCCGCACCGAATTATTTTTGCACCTGCACCCGCACTGCTCCGCATGCATAATTCGGTCTGAACCCATGGTTTCACCCCGTGGCTTCCAGCTGGCCGAACGCTGCTTTAATGGACGACATGTATTCTGCATAAACTTTCGCTGCTTGGTAGGCATGCATGCATGCAGCATAGGCTGGCCTAACGTGCTGCTATATACTGCTGATCGCCCGGACAAATCAGGCTGGTGGCCGGCGGACATGTAGACGATTCGATGAAGGTAGGAGTGGGATTTGTTGGCGTTGGCGTCGCTCCGAATGGCTGGTACGGGTTGAACCCGTGGGTTCAGCCCATTTCGGATGACACCAAACCGCACCACTCCAGGCCGCTCTAGCGATCAGGCCACACCGCTCCGGTCCATCTTGTTGTGACAACCATTTCAGCCCGTCCAAACAAAGACCAAGGACAGACCCGCACCGAAATGCCCAATTTCACCCGCACCATTCCCAGCTTGACTCATGAGTGATGACTCCGCTTATTCTGTAGACTGCTGGGTTGAGTAACCACCTGTAACACTCGGTTTTGCAACCATTCCTTGCAGGTAAAGCAAGTAAAGATTAGGCCAGTTGGCAGTACCCATAGTGGCTGCGGTGTTGACGGCGAGCTTCTTCAGGTGGAGGGCCAACCAGAATGGCATTGCTCTCTGCTCCCAGCAAAAGGCCGGTTGCTTGGCCGGCATCCGAGCACTTAGAAATAGGTTTCTAACTCATCGAAAAGTCATGCTGCCATTCCGAGAAATGCTGCAATGTACCCATTAAATTAGTGTGAAGCAGAGTATTGATGCAACTGTAAAATGTGTAGTCTGCCATTATTTTTCACCTATTCTTCCTGAGGTTGTAAATCAGGGGATGAACTCCAGGTTTGTGGGCCCCGGTTGATGGGCAGGTGTATATTCCAGGAAAATATGACTTTATTTTCTGCTTTGCACGGAAGTACTAATGTAATGTTAAGCTCAATTTTATTCATTATTCCGATCCTCTACCTTAAGTGAAGTTTAAACGACATATATTGTTTTCTCATATAGATGCACGAAATGCAGTTTATAAAGGCAGCGGGGCAAAAACAAGCTTAGCTCAGCTCGAGCCAGAACTAAATTTAGAATATGAAGAAGCAGGGGCAGCTTTGTTTCTATGCACCGTTTACTCCAATTAAGTTCTATTTTGATAAGGATCCCAAGATAAAGATTTTCTTTAGAGCTCTTTTTTTTTTTTTTGAGGGAAGTCACCAAATCATCAAACCACCGTGTGATCTCTAAACAGAGCACCTTTAGAGCTCATATATGTTTACATTGGTAAATGAAATCTTCACCCATAAAGATTTCAGTTGATGGCGGTCCGTTCACCCCTATGGTATTACTTTTTAAGTTGTCAGAGAATCAGTAACAGAAAGTAGTAGACATGTATCTTTAACTTTTGGTTTGTTGTTCCGATTTCTGGATATTTTAACTTTGCACACAAAGGTACAGACTATGATGACACATCGTTTAAGCAACAGAAGCAATGAAAAAAAAGGAACTTCTCGCCCTACTATTTTGACCAGATTGCAAGTGCCACCATAATTTTCTGATTACAAGAAGCTCGGTAAAGCAGTTTTGGCGCTGTTTATAGTGTAAGCACACACACGGTAAATTATAAATACAGTGTTTGTGTCCAAGCCGAACTGATTGGTGGGCTTGAGATCACAATCAAGAGGCTCACTTCGTGCTCTACGCAGGGGTTGATGGAATTCAAGAACGAAATTCAGCTGATCGCTAAGCTGCAGTGCATGAAGCTGGTCAGACTCCTGGGCTGTTGGGTCCATGCCTAGTTTCTTCATCTGATCAATTTAGTTGTCTGGTGGACTTAACACAATGAAGGTATGGAGTTGTTGGTGTCAACCTCACCAATCAGCAAACAATACATCTTCAGCATGTCAAGCTTTTTTAGCCGCACTATAGCTTATTGGGGATCTTCGGCATGCTAAGCTTTTAGCCACATTCCGTCCACTAGCTCTAGCAGACAGAGCCATAGTCTGTTCTTGCAGCAGTATTTACACGACCTCCCCAAATTACTCTATTTGACTAGGCAATGCTGCTTTCATCATGCACTGAAAACATGCTAGATGCCTCATATCAGAGTGAACATAAGATTGCAAGTTGGTTCCCTCCAACATCTTAAATTAGAACAACTCAAATTCTCTCAACCCCATGAATCTATCGGCTAAAAGACAGGAGCAAAAAAGATAATGCCAGTGCACCATGTAACATATACATGCGATAAGAGAGAGGTGAACCCGACTCACACTACAATCATGTATTTCTGGTAGGAATGCACAGCAAAGGCATGAAGGTTTCACATGAACTGTTTTGCGATTTCAGTTCATCACCAGCAATGTCCTAGTGGAAATGAAAACATCTCCATGGATGGAACATATGATATTCAGACAGGTGATGCCATCCTGAACTATCTATTTGCAGTCCACAACTTAGCCAAACATGGCATATGATTGATAAATGCCAATTTAATCCACCCAAGTTCCACAACAGAGAAAAAGTTGGCAGGGTCACAGCTTGTATACAACTTCACATGTTTGATTCCGACAACCTAAGTCTCACAAATAACTATACCGGGAAAATTTCGCTGCCTTTTACAGTCCTAAGTTCATCTAGCCCACAAGAAAAAAGAAACAAACATGAACAGTTTATTCTTAGTTACCATCAACCTGAGATCATCAGCAACCTAGTTGTTTGATGATCGCATGAGTATGAGCTTTGACACAGTCAGCAGCACTAGGAGCTGGTGGCCGAAAAAACTAATGATTTACAATTGTAATAAGCCCTGATTCAATATGGGTAATGTTCATAGGATGTGAACATCTCCTTTCAAGCTCCAGCTGCCGAATTTGTCAGCGATGAGCCAGTGGGTGATGTGCACGCGGCAAGATCCCGTTTGCTCTTGGACTTTTTCATCTTTGCTTTGAATCTGGACTTGACCACCAATGTGTCCACTGTGTTTGCAAAGTTGCCAATAGCCATCGCAATGAGCAGGATCCCACATACCACAACCTGTGACAGTGACAGCATACATAGGTTATAACATGCTCAAATATGATAAATCCTGCTTGCATTACTAAGAGTTTCTGACCTGCCACTCTGGGATGATGCCCTTATGAGCTGTCCGAAGAAGTAAAAATCCAACATAACCCTCAAAGACCTAGACAAATAACAGGGAAACCTTGCCTCAAGCGGTAGTACATTATGAGAAACATTATAAATTGATGTTACAAGATGCCAGCATGCGCACTTGATAGCACACAAATACTAATCTAAATAAATAGACTGATACTATTCATCAAGCAGGCAAACTAGGAAATTTTAGCACACCACACACCATCATCAAGATCAAAAGTAAATTATGAAAACAAAGCTGGTCTGTCCTTGATGAACTTGGGTAGATACTTACATATTCAATACCAACTACCATAAGATAACACATACCTGCAAGAGAAAGAGGACAGGACACAACAGCAACAGTTGACCTTCAACACCAGCAGTCTCCCCCCACACGACATCCATTCTTTTAGCCTGCCGGAAAAGAAAATTTCGAGTTGTAAAAAACACTTTGACTAAAGTTTCAGCAGATGACTGAACAGGTAAATGGATGTGCAGAAGAGCTCTATGGTGCCTAAATGCCATGCAACAAGATAAATTGTGCAAATATAATGTCAATGTGTAAAGTTCATTAATATGCTGAAAATCTTCAAAACAACAGCGACTGATCAGGAAAATAATAGGCTAGAGGCACCACATTGAATATATAAAGAAACAGGTCTTTTGGCCTTTATCATTTGCATTACCTTCCCTAAAGCAATCCTGGTATATAATCTTTGACGCTGATATCTATTCTGCAACATCATGGCAAAACCTTGCATTACAGCCCAGCACAGAAACAGCTCAACACCCCTCTGTCAAAAAAGATACAGGTTAAGTGCATGCTTTCTTGTACATGACAGAACAGAAAGATCTAAATGCATACCTGTTTACGTGCACAATCAGGTTGTCCCTTAATCTCCCATGTGAGACTTACAAGAGCCATCAACATGGCACAGTAGTGATGGCATACCCACCTTAAGAATATAATGAACAATTCTTAAGTTCCAATGAAGCCGATGGTATTGCTGGTGCTTACATGCATAATGACTTTGAAAATAACAGACAAGTTCATAAAGAAAATGGCTGGGAAACAACAAGTTACATCTTATAGACAGGTATTATCACATAGTTCAGTAAGATAAAGCCTCCGAACATCATAAAATTCTCTTCAAATGAGAATGAAAATATTGGTTCATACTAACATGCAAAAACTAGAGAGACCAAACTAGTTAGTTATCATTCCTTACCAAGGACGGATATCACTTCCATTAACTCGCAATATGTTCTCTCGCAAAGCTAAAGTTGTATACAGGAATAACAGCCAAGCCTGTTAAGCACAAGATAAGTTCAGCTGTCAGATTATCTGATAGAAAATAGCATTACTTCGTTTTGTTACTAATATTCCCTGAATAAGCATCAGAATGTACCTGGTATAGCTGAACTGGCAATGCTGGAAAGCATCCATTCCATAACCATGACCTAAGAAACAACAGAATCATCGGAAATCCAAGAAAGACTACAGCAGTCCTATCCTGGAAAAAAAGGAACATGTATTAAGAAGTGTACAAGAGTTCTAGCTAATGAGAATTATCTATATTTACACACAATCTTTCTCCACAAATCTAACATCATCAATAGCTAAAGCAAACTTCCTCTATGCATGCAGATCAAAAATAACTTTAGACTGGTATATCCAAAGATGATCAAACATAGATTGCTCAAAATAATATTATAGAACACTGTTTTCTATTTCAATTCTGCTCAAAATACTGACATCCCTGTTTGCAAAGAAAGGTTTTCCTTTATATATCATCCTCAAAACAGACTCTTACTTGAAATAAACATTTGAGGCAAGCAGATTTTTGATACGGGGGTGGGTTTTTGACAGGATAAATCATAAAAAATAGAGAGGAGGTACAAGAGTCCTACTCCCTCCGTCCGAGAAAGGATATCGCAAATTCGTCTAGATTCGCATGTATCTAGACGTGTTTCAGTGTATAGATACATGTGAATCTTGAGAAATTTGCACATCCTTTTACGGACGGAGGGAGTATGAAGTATTAGTTGTATTCCTGAACTCACCAGGTGTTTCGTTTTAACTAAGAAGAGTGAGAAGGCCATATGGAAAATTAATTGTTGTATTAATGATTTCTGTAAATCAAGATACTAAAGTCAAGTTAAATGTTTTAGACTTGTAGTTGCATGCTTACATAAGCACATCAAGGAAGATTGACATGACTTTCTTTAGTTGAATAACTTGAAGTTAATTAGCTGATCACAAGTTGTAAGTTGGACTGATGTATATACCACAGTTGACTTTTTTTAGATTCACATGGAACGAGCCAGGTCTGAGTGAGTTTACAGGCACTTTAAACTCATGGTAGAAACAACTTGCACATGCTCAGCATGCACATTTTTCACTTTGTGCAAGTTTTGAGCCACTGAAAGGTGCCATTTCTCTAAGAATACTACTCCCTCCGTCTCAAAATAGATGTCGTAAATTTGTCTAAATTTGAATGTACATAGACACTATTTAGTACTAGATACATCCAAATTTTGATAAATTTGCAACATCTATTTTGAGACAGGGGGAGTATAATATAATGGAAGAGTGTATATTTCAAAATCTGCCTATGTATTGGTAGCTCAAACACACTTGTAGCTAGCTTCATGTTAGCTAAGCTGCCATTTCAAAATACATTTGCTGCCTAGATAGACATTATTAATACTAACAGTAGTAACATTTTACACATACCCTGTAGGTATTGTATTCCTCCTTCACCTTGAGCTGCACCTCCTTCCTTGCCCGGAGATTCACTGGTCCCAAGATCAGCTTCAGGAAAGCGCCTGTAAACCCCCAAAACAGCAAAACGTTAGAAGAAGAGAACCTCCCAGAAAAGAGGGTTAGGTGATATGCCAAAAACCAATAATAAGATCAAGCTCGCGAAGAGCGCCAATTACCATGTGCCTTGCTCGGGAGAATCGTCGCAATGTCGCCATCACTTATGAGGCACGTCGCTCGATCTAAGTCCTCCTCAATCTGCGGAAGCACAGCAAAAGGGGGCCACATTCACATCATCACAAGCAGAATCATGGACATTGAAGGATCAGTCAATCAGCAGCGGCAGAAGCATGTAATAGCACAATGATTCAGAAAGACAAGGTCTCCAAAGCTCCCCCGCTCCACAGGCACATTTTGGCACCACAAGAAAAAGTCGAGATTCCCACGGCACGCCAGATGGCCGTTCCACGCATGCAGATCTCCACCAGTGATCTGGCACCGATCACACACACGGCGAGCGGACCAGAGAAAGCAGCGCGCAGAACCCTAGCGGCGCCAAACACCCGAGCAGCGATCTCCTCGGCTATCCTCCACCCACCAACCCACCGACACGCTCGCGCGCACACTCCGTGGACGATTAGGCAGCAAGGAGCGGCGAGGTGGATACGTTACCTTGTCACTATCGGCGTGGGCAGCGGCCTTGCGCAGCCGGGCGAGCTCCTCCCCGAGCACGGCGGCGCGGCGGCGCAGCGACTCCTCCTCCGCCCACGTCCGCGAGAGCAGCGCCGCCGCCGCATCCTGCAGCTCCCGCGCCTGCTCCGCTGCGCGTGCCGCCGCCTCCAGCGTCTCCTCCACCGCCCTCCTCTCCTCCCCCATCTCCTCCAGTGCGCTCTCTCTCTCTCTCTCTCTCTCTCTCTCTCTCTCTCTAGCTGCTAGTCCTCTCTTGTCCCTCTCTCTATACGGGTCGCGTGAGCCTGACGTGTGGGGCCCGTGGTGAGGGGAGAGAGATGGCAGTCAGGGGGAGGTGTGGGTTGGTTTGATTTGTGCTCGGGTTAGATTAATGCGGGTGCGCTGAGATGCGATTTGGCCATTTCAGGTGTATTTAAATAGACTTTTTTTTAAGTAACCATATATTTCATTGACAATCCAGAGATTACATATATAGTCAACACATAAGACAAACATTCCTGTCAAGCAATTTTGCACAAAGAACTCTGCAAGTAAAATTACAATTCTACCCTTGGAGAAACTCATGCCTCGCCGAACCGTCATCCATCGTCCTCCACTGCCACCATGGTAGCGCCGGAAAAAGAGGAGATCAACCGCCATACCAAGATCTGGGAGAGCACCATCACATACAAGGATGCTTTTCGAGCCGATGAACCGAGTCGTCGCAAGCGACGAGCCCGAGACTTTGTGGCACGTCGGCCGGGGATCTTCCCCGTGATCACCAGATCCCGACACCGTCATCTTTATCCAACGTAGTCGAAGAAGAGAAACGCCGCCGCCTGCCGTCTTCCACACGCACAACTGCAAGACGTCAAACAGAACTGTAGCAGCCGACGTGACCGCCACCCGCGAGAGTGTCGAACGTCGACCACCTGACATGAATCTCACCGGATCCGAAGACCGGCGAGATGACCGGGCCACCTGCCCCCCGATGCCACCGGTAGGAGTGACGTCGAGATGGAGGAAAAGCAGGAGCAAATTATTCCAACGCGGCGTCCTCTCCTCCATAGAATCAGCGCCCCAAGAAAAATCTAGGCCAACCCTAACTACAACTGGAGCCGAGACACCGGGTCCCCACCTCTTCCGTGGCTGGAGCGGTCAACGGAGGAGGCAGGGACAGGCCGCGGCGGTGAGTTTGGGGGCAGAAGGAGATCGCCCCTAAGATCCTATTTCTCAGGAGCGACCAGGCGTCCCCGCGTATTGGTGGCTTCGTGACATGACCTTGAGTGCAAAGGCAAAGGGAATGCGTAGATTTGGGTGTTGTGGTCAGATTTGGGACTTTTTTATTCTCTAATAAATTACACCCAAGTTGACCCAGTGGAACGTAGATCAACATCTAAAACTATCATCATCGCAAGACTAAAATCGCACTCAAGTTTCAATAAAATTATACGCTAGTACTCCAGTACAATTTTAAATGACATGAAATTTATTATACGAGTAGAAAAACTGGTTTGAGAGGTTTGATTTGTTTTCATTTTGTTTCAAAGCTTTTTTTTAATAGGGTTGGGTGTCTTGTGGGAAATGCAAAGTGCGTCCGTGCAGGTTGATGGCACGACATGCCCGGGTTTCTACTATGTGGATGCAGGGTGGCACTATATGTGTGTTTATGTGACGATATGCCTTTCGTAGGATTGTCACGTTGGTGTCACTAGTCGCACACGTCGCACTAGACTATATACCAACGTGGAAGAAACATCTGTGACACGATGCTTTATCCTTATTTGTATTATTGTGTCACATGTGTGTGGATAGTCATGATTGTGACCATGCGTAGTATTTATTAAAAAAAGAATGGTTGTTATGGTGTGGTGGCTTATTTGTATTAGGGTTTCCGGGCATAGCATGTATGGTGGGATGCTTTTAGCATCATTGGCATTGGGTTGTTCTCTTGCAATTTTCAATTAGTGTACATGAACAATTGTCCAGACACCGATTTGTCTAGTACTCAAGTGTGTATTTAAGCTAATGCGTGAATTTCGTTTAGCTGCAAGTTATAGCACACCACACACACCAATTGCACTGTTTTTTATGTTCATCAACATTTTCTTTTTCTTTATCGTGCACCATATAAAATAGATAAAGCTAACAAATCATTCGTACAGAAAATATGTATATCATGCAAGCGAGAAAATGCAGAAATGGAGACAATCTACCACACTACAACAAACAATCTACTAGTCCGAGAAAATACAAACTCGGTTGCGTATTCTCTTCGTTTCGGAATACTCCCCACCTAGTGCTTGTTTCGTGTAAAAAAAAGTGTACTTAATTCTAACTCTTGTCCTTTGCTTGGGAGTAATTTAAAATTTGACCAACTTTATGAGGAAAAGTAACAACAATTATGGCACCAATTTATGTCATATATGTTGCTACTCTTTTTAATAAAATTGGTCAATTTTTTTAAATAATTGACTTAGTACGAGAGTTAGAAGTACACTTGAGAAACGGAGGAGGGAGTATATAAGAAAAACGGAGGAGGGGGTATACGGCTAATGTTCCGTTAAATGTAGTGCCGGCATGCGTGCGGAACTAATAAATCCTTTTCCCCCTCTGACCTTGTTTATCTCTCGTCTAAGCGATCCCTTATATAGCTAAACATACATACTAGAGAGAGATACAATGTTGAACCCTATTTCTCAAAAGAAAACATTGTTAGATATTTTGCTCAAATATCTGTGAGACACTCAATGCCAGATCCAAAGACATCAGAAATGTGTTGGACGTGCATTTAATCAGCGAACCCGGCGTTATTGCTACGTGCAGACGATCGATCAACGTAAGCGGAAATGGAAACGATGCAAGTGCACGAGTGGGGGCGGGGTAATTAAGTTGTTAACCTTTCGCCCTCACGTACTTGTATTGATGCTCGATGCTGATTTGCCTGACCCAAATGTAGATGGCGTCTGGATTAAGAAAAAACATAGATAGCAATAGGATTTCTCAGCAAAGAAAGTTGCTTTTAGTCTTTTACTACTCCATTCGTCTCAGTTTACATGTGTATGTGTATCTAGTTTGTCAATTTAACTAATTTAATACGAGATGGAGAGGGTGCAGATTACCGAAGGTGCACCATTAATTTTACCTTTTCTGCAATAAAGTATTGTCACCATTATAGCATTTTTCCAATAAGTACACTGGTGATATATTTGAAATGTACTGTACTATATAAGATGTTTTAGGTTTGTGAAAAGAGTGTATCTAGACCATTTTAGTGTATAGGTTCACTCTAAAACCTACTCCCTCTGTTCTGATTTAGTCTACATTCTAGAAAAAATCAAACAAATTAGTATTGCATTTATTAGCACTACTTAAATATGTGAACAACCAATCCAAGCAGCATTGGAAATGATGGCATCCAATAAAGAGAGCATAACCACTTAGTTTTCTGTGTTCTGTTGACTAAAAGCTAGAATGTAGATTATTTCGGAACAAATTTTAAGGCTAAAATGTAGAGTATTTCAGAACGGCAGGAGTACACACTAAAAGAGATCTAGATACACTTCTTTTACAAAGCTAAAACATCTTATATTTTAAAACGAAGGAAGTAGTACATAATTAACGAGCAGAACCCTGTAGGAAGAAACAAACGTACCAGGTCCTCCTTGACAACAATCTACACGTATTATCTCAGTTTCTTTGTTCTAGCATTGAAAATAATCCCGGCCGGCATCAAGTCATCTTGACACGTCCACTCTTTTATTCTAGGGAACTTTTATTTCAAATGGAGGTAGCGGTCAATGCACCGTGGAGTGACTAGCACTCCACTAGCAATAAGAAATAAAAGGCACAGTATTATATTTAAATACCGCATTAGGAGGTGTATAAGAAGATTATATGATGTGTCAATTTCAGTGACATCCTTGGACCACATTCGACAGGGATGTGGAAGTGCTATGTCTACTTGCAAAGTTTCTCAGCACAAGGGCACCAACCGTTTGTAGAAAAAGGCTCCAGTACCGGTTGGAAGTCCGCTCCCAACCGGGACTACGAAATTGAGACTAAATATCCTGTTCTTTAGTTCTATTTTAAAGACTCTTTATGTGGCTGCGATCGAGCGTCGGGCCGGAGAACCTTTAGTTAACATTAATCGGATTAAAGGCCTCCACGTAGCTGCGGTCGAACGCTGAGCTGGAGGACCTTTAGAGCAACTCCAGAAGCCGCTATATATTTCAGCGCGCTAAAATGCGTATGCAACACGTGCGATCGGGTATAGCACCGCGGTGGGGAGGAGAAGAAAGAGTTCTCGCGCGCGCTGAATTGGCGACGGTTGGTTTTGACGCGCGGCGTGCGATTTAATGAGTGTGCGCTGAGCGGTGCATCAAAATAAGCGCGAGCAACCGCGCGCCGGGCAAAGATTTTCCCGTGCGGGGGAAGATAGCGCATATGTTGGAGGGCGCGGCACGGGCTCTTGCGCCGAAAAAAAGCCACTTTTAGAACGCGAGCGAGGTTTTCCAGCGACTGCTGGAGTTGCTCTTAGTCCCGATTGGTGTAAGTTTTTGTGTTTTAGGGTTTATAAGGGTTAGGTTTTAGAGTTTTAGGGTTTTTCTTTTTCATTTTGTGTTTCTATTTAATTCTTTTTCATTTTAAACAAGTTTTTGTATATAACACTACTGCATAACTGTACATGTTAATGTATATATAACATAATTTATCTTACGAGCATACAATATATATACAATTTGGTACAAATCTATTTAATTACATGGAGGTCTTAGTGGAATGCTATTCTCCAGTTTCAGATATGGTCTAGGTAAGTAAAAATTCTGTCAACTCCTCTTGAATTGCTAGTAGGCGGTTCTTTGGTATATAGGAGCTTCTCCCGCATCTCTTAGGTCTTTAAAGGAGATCAATATGAATATATGAGTTGGTGTGTATATATATCAAATCATCATAAAAAATGATAAATGAAACTCAACATAATTGATGGTAATAAAATGAATTTGTGAATAGTTTTTACGTACTTGAAGTTGTCGATTATCTCTGCGCCGCTTACTGGTCGTTACGTGAATGACCTCGCAAACGTAGTATCCACATAAATTATTCTCTTGTTTCTGCCTCAAGCACTTTACTAGAATAGAGTTCAATCAAATAATAATCAAGCATGATAATGTTATTGAAACTAGAATTAAACTAGGTTTTTTATTTAATGAGTCCATGGTATCAACTCTTTCAACATCAACTTGAATGATTAGCAGATTCCAGTGAAAGATGCGCATGTTTATATACGCAGACATGCATAACTCATCAATTACACTTAACATCGAGTAAGAAAAATAGAATGTGTACAAGACAGTAACACTCACTTGAAGTTGTAAGGAAATAGTATTTCCGTTCTAAATTTTTGTTCCTTTAAAAACATTAGAAAGTTAGCCTCTGTGCCCTTTGTGTGGTCTCCTATCATAACAAAATTAACGATATATGGATCAGTAAACCCAATGTCATAGATTCTCCCTCTTCTGCATTCTACATAATAGCATACAAAAAATATAGTGAGGATAATTATAGGCAATGAACGAGCTGAGCTAGATACTTAAATTACATAAATAAATCACTTACAGACAATAGCAACTAACTATAGATTTGTCGAGGGCGTCTTAATTGTATAACTAAAAAAGTTTTTCAAGCATAATACACACCTGGTCATCACGGTAGTAATGCTCTTTCTTAACTTCCACCATGAGCATGATTCACTCTTTCTTTATGACTCTCATGTACCACTCATGCAATCTTCGCATTTATGTTGGTAGATTTCGGACCTGCTCAAGTCTAACTAAAGGCTATCCAGGGACATATTTCCATGCTAGGTCAGCCTTGGGGATATCTGCGCCCCCTATCAATTGAGAAACACTGAGATCAAGGTTACTAGCAATTTCGTTGTATAAGTCCTGATCGTCAAACACCTTGAGTTGGGGGATCGATTGTATTTCCTATTCTCCGAGCCGGGGAACTTTTTTCCCGCTTGCACTACTTCTCGTCTATGACATTTGTTCTTTATATGACTTTGAATACAATGGTCATAGTCTGATGGCATATTAGCCAGATGTGACGATGGTCGCTCAAGCATGTCCACAAAGTGCTAAACAATTTTTGTAGGTATTTTCTCCTTTGGTTGGGGATGTACCGGTGCAAAATGGCTTTTCACTTTGACATCAACGACTATTTTGGTTTCCTCATCAGTCATTTTGTAAGCTAACCTGGCAGGAGCCTTGTCCTTGTCTTTCTTTGTTGTACCTTTCTTCCAAGTAGTACTAGTTGATAGAGCGGTGATCTTCCATTTTTCCCCTGGGACTTAGTGGGCGGAGTTGGCTGACGCGCCGGAGATCGATATGGACTCGCGCTAGGGTACCTCTTGAGGAGGGGTGGACTTAGAGGTGCATTGCTACTTGGAGGAGTCGGTGGCCTTGGCGCCAAGTCTAGAAACACGATGTTTTGCTTTTTCCATAGAATGATAGCATGCGTGACTTCTCCCAGTATCGTCTCCCCTTCACCTATAGGGATGCTAAGCTCTAGTGACTCATATCCCTTCAGAACTTCATCCACCCCGACACAAGCATAGCCAGCTGGAATCTGACCGCAATGGAAGCTTGCTCCAGGTGCAGAAGGTAAAGCAAAGACGACCACCACCTTCATGGATATGTTCTTCGGTGACTGATGTAGCTCACAATTTTCCCTCTCCATGATATCATCCATGGGGTAGCAAGTCATCGGTGCATCATCCATCAGTGCATCCTTAGTATGGATCCATGTGGAAGCCACGCTACTTTTCCGCTGAGATGGACCGCTATTATTGAATGCAGGATCTTGTTGCCGCTGAGATTCCCTTTCCTAGCTAATTGCGTCCAGTTGCTCCTGTTGCCGTATTAATATGTGTTCCAATTGCTCGTTCTTTGTTTATATCTTTTGAAACCGGTCTGCCTCATGCTTATATTTTCTCTGACGGCTTCTATAACTATCATTACACTTAGAAAACCTAGTCCTCCACAGAACAAGACCTTTGCCTCATGTTCATCCTGGGTGTTCAGGATTCCCGAGGGCACGTATCAGCTCGTCGTTCTCTCTATCAGGCTGGAACTTTCCCTCTCAAACATCGGTTATTGTTGTAACAAGAGTAGCCGAGGGTTCTTTAATTTGTTCCTTTCCAATAATACACAACCCTGTTTGTGGGTCCAACGACCCCCCATGCATGTAAAACCACAACTTTGACCGTTCAGGCCAGCCCGCTGTAGCTGGAGTGATCTCTTTAGTAATTAGGGCAGCCTCAATTTTTTCCTACTTAGGCACGACACTCTTGTAGCCACCTGTCCCCAGAACATGGTGATATATCTTTTTTCGCAGCATTTGCCTTATTTTTTTCCATCCTTTGTAGAGCTTCAGATGATTCCTTGTACTCCACAAATTCGTCCCAGTGGATTTTTATCTTTTCTAGTAGTCCAATAAATGTTGGAGTCTTTTTTTCTTGATATACTCATTGTATAATCTTTTCTTGAAGGTCTGAAATTGTGTGACCATCTTCTTAAGGGCTCACTCCTTGACTTTCTGTGAGATCCGACCATCTTCTATGGAATCTAGCGGTAGGTTGAAATGTGACAAGAGCGTATCCCAAAGCTAATCTTTGGATTTTTGGTCGACATAACTAAGTCCATCTACCTTTAGCTTATTCCATTCTTGAGTGGTGATCGGGATATTGTCCCTAACAATAACTCCTTATTGATTTATAAATAAATGTACGTTCTCTTTGGGAGCAATCGGTTGGCCATCTTCAGCGACTTCATAAATCGTGAACCTTTGACCATCGGCCAAATTTTTGGTCGGGCCTCGTTGCCTTCTGCTAGCAAATTGGCTCGATCTGGAGGGCTAAAAGAAAGAAAGATTCGTTAACATATGTATATATAAATTAATTAATGCATCTACCGATCACTAGAGGCTTAAGATACCTCGTCAGACTTTGTTAAGTGTCCAACATTTTATTCGCCATCATTTCTTGTTTGGCCTTCGTCTCTTGGTTCTAGCTCCATTCGCTCACTAGAGTCATTTAGATAATGTGAGCGGTCATCTTATCTAGTGGCTATAAGGTTGAAAAATACTTGTTCATCGTCTCTGATGTGACCGTCCATAGCTTAACTAATCTAGAAGAAAGATAAAACACAGGAAAAGAAAGGAAACAATCAACACATGGCATCAAAAAACAATGATGATATGGCAAGTTAAATGATACTGAAATGAAACCCTAAGACATGCTTGTCCTTTTTAAACAGGGTCTGAGGGTTGCAAACCCTAAAACAGAAACACCGGAAAGGAAACTATAATAATTAACACAAGCATCAATGCTGACCGCCACAAAGAATGGAATGCCATTGTTAAGGGTATGGAACAAACACAAAATACAAGATCATCAGTTTAAATGGAGTTGGTATGCTCTAAGTATAGCATTCCCCGAAACCCCATATGCATATGAGAGGGTTGTTTTAGTGCTCTACTAATGAGATCATTATAGTTGTTGCAATGATGCATGATTTTGATGTTATAATGTAGATATCATTTTTCTGAATATTTTAATATATTATTCATATTTTTCTGACTTAAAATGAATTAATTATGAGTTTTCCCAATTTAATATCATTTTAAATCATTTTTGGGATGTTATTAAAAGAATTACACATCGTCACACATTAATAATTTTTATTAATTAGAAACATTTCTCAAAATGTTTATACATATTACAAAGGAGACCCACATGTTAGCATTTAATATTTACTGAAAATAACTATAGAAAACAATTTACAGAAAACAAAATGAAAATAAAAAGGGAAAATGACATCAACATGACATTGGGCTGACGTCATAAATGGAGACTCTCGCGGGCGCGCGGATCCATCGATCTCGGGTGCGCATGGACATGTGGTTAGGCGTGTTGGAGAGAGCATGATGTGGGAAACCTGGTAGGGGCGGCGCCACTGCCAAATGGTTGTCGGAGATGGATGACGGCAAGCTCGCGCGGTGACAGCGGTCGGAGCACATGGCGCGAGGACGTAAGACTACGAGAGGGAGAGGGGAAAAGGGTGCTTGAGAATCGGCGGCTCACCATGATGCTGAAGGAGGTGATGTCGAGGCCTGAGGTTGGCTGAAATGGCCGGGAACGGCGGTGGCCGGCGTCATTTGCAGCCTACAAGGCTTGCGTGGGCGGATGAGAAGGACGGGGGCGGTGAGGCGGGGCTCGTGGCGCGCTCGGCTGGGCTTGGGGCGGCTCGGAGCAACGGCGAGGTTCGGGTTCGACGAGGCTAGGGTTCAGTGGAGCTTGAGACTTAGCGAAATGAGAGAGACAGCTAGCGGAAGGGTTGTGGGTTATGTATAGTGCCCCTTAAGTCTCGGGCAGTACCACAAACCGGGACTAAAGGTCCTTTAGTCCCGGTTGGTATCTGGAACCGGGACTAAAGGCTGACCTTTAGTCCCGGTACGTGGTACCGCCTGGGACTAAAGATGTTTTCATCCGCCCGCCAGAATTCACGCGCGAGGCCCACCTTTAGTCACGGGACTAAATGGGCTTTTGGAATAGGTTTTTTCAGAAAATAAGTAAATCTTATAAAATCAATATCTATTATTCTATAATCCAGAAAATTATGTATTATATATCAAAAATTTTAGAAAAAGAAGATCTAAAATTTAAGTCTATTATCATACTTTGTTATACAACTTAAATAAAATACTTTATTGTTTAAAAATATTCTATTAAGTATAAATTTTGGAAAAAAACATATTTTATTATTTAAAAATCATAGAAATACATATAATATACCAAAACGATCACAAAAAATATAATCTACACACTAAAAGTATAATATTTCACATTTGAAGTAAAATAAAATGTGGAGATTTGATAAACCTTATTTGAAACCTTTTCCTTTATTTTTAATCCATAAAAAGGTTATCTAAAACTATTTATGTCTTTTCTATTAATTATTTAAGATAGAATAGTAGTAATAATATCAAATGAACCCAACTATTTTGAATACATGTTATAAGAATATCATTCAAATATAAATGCTATATTATTTTTCCGAGTGATAAAAACGGGGTGTTTTGTAATAAACCACCAAATGAAAGTTTCAAAATCGTACCACCCCATTTTTGAAAAATACTAGACCACCTTGCATAGACAATGTCCCAACTGAGGTATCTTAAACCTTTTCGTCCATCCCTCGTGCAAAAAGACAAATTCATGCTGAATTGATAGGAAGTGGGTCAGATTTGAACTACAGGTACATGATCTGATGCTTATTTTTTAGGTTCACAATATGTTATTTCATTAGAGATCCACTACAAGTTTATTGAGGCTCAGCCCCAAGATAAAAATCTTCATACCCATCGTTTTTACCATAGTTTGAAACGAGCATAACAAATTCAAAAACGATCCAAACAATATAAAACCTCCGTGTGGTATCATATTATGTGACATAGTTGCAAGGAAAAATATCAAACTTGGTATATTGGTTACATCTCAAAAATAAAACTTCGTCAGGAAGTGGGTCATATTTGAACTTTTTGAACGACAATTACTACAGGTACATGATCAAATTTGAACCATGGTTACATAAAAGGTTTAGTACATTCTTACACATCACACCAACATCCCCATCAAGTGTTGGGATATAAGATTTTTTCTTCATGTATGTCCCTTACTTATGATTGCGCTGTATCCATGGAGCATCTTTATTATTTAATAGGATGCTAGGGTCAGTGTTTATTGTGAAGGACAAAATTTCATCAAACTTATTATAATCTTATGACATGTCTATCTTATCCTCCACTCCCACGATGTTTCTTTTTCCTAAAAGAACTATGTGGCATTTTGGCTCATCGTATGATGTATTCGTTTTTTATCTTTTCTTTTTTTAATTTGGTAGACATGTCCTTCACATAGAAAATCTGACCACATCATTGGCTAGGACGAATGGTTCGTCTCTGTACCCAAGATTATCGAGATCCACTGGTGTCATTCTATAGTGTTGGTCTACCTTTACCCCATCTCCTGTCAGCTTGACCCATTTGCACAAAAACAAAGGGACCTTAAAAGAAGGTTTTGAAGGAGATATGCCCTAGAGGAAAATAATAAAAGGGTTTTATTGTCATATATCATTAGTTCGTAATAGTTTTATACCATGCTATAACTGTATCACGTGGAAACATTGATATATGTGTGGTATATAAACAAACCCAGGTCCCTAGTAGCCTCTATTCAACTAGTTCATTGGGCAGCTGATGATCAAGGTTTCCTGATCATGGTGCTATAAAAGCCAACTAACAATGAAGTCATATCATCTAGAATAATGTGATGGACATTTCCCACCAATGATTGTTGCAACACGACCATGTCACATAGTTCTAGTTGCAATTGTCAAAAACAGAGTATCCTAATCCTTAGACTGTGAGATTGTATTAATCACTGTTACCGGAGGATTACTTTGACTGCATCAACCATAATTTTCATGACTAGGTGACCATAAAGGTGCATGTTGGGTATCCGAAGAAGCATGTAGAGTCCTATGCATGAAGATCGGGATTTGTTCTCCTGTATGATGGGAAGATACACTGGACCCACTCGGTGAATTACATCCATAAGTTGCGCAACATATGATTAGGTCATGGGGATGGAATTTCACGAGAACGAGTAAAACAATACTTGTTGTAAACGAGATTGAACAAGGTATCATGATATTAATGATCAGATCTCAGACAAGTCTTGTATCGCGTAACAAAGGGAATTGGACATATCATTTAAGGTTCGACACGATAGTGATTCATGGAGTGTATAGGGGTCAACATGGGCATCCTGGTCCTGCTGTTAATCATTGATAGAGAACATGTCTATGGCATTCCCCAAGTATATGGAAACACGTTTAAGGGCACTACGGCACTTAGAGATCCTTCTATAAGATGGAATCATGGAAGAGAGAGAAATCGAAATCTTTCCGGATAGATCTGAAGTTGTTCGAAGAAAGAAAGAAAGGAAAAGGCCAAAAAATGAGTTCCGAATAAATAGCAATTTATGATATGCATTTATTATATGTTAATTGTGAATTAACTTATACTAAATAAATATTTAAATTCAAATTTATGAAGCAACTTTCTCATTAGTCCCAGATTCCGGAGGAAATTGGCCTAGGAGAAAGCTGCAGGAAAAAAGATAGCAAACAACAATCTACATTGGGCTGGTTTTGACCAGCCCACGAAAGTGGGCGGCAGATAATGCATGTCGTGTGGGGAGAGCGGCTACCAACGCCCACCACAGCTGGCCTACTCGTCCCTAGCCCAAGGGGGCACAGGGAAGCTGGCCAGGCCAATGGGCCGAGGCTGCAATGCGGCCCACCCGGGCTAGGCGACAGCCATCGCTGCGCGGGGGAGTTGGGCCGCGGGGGACAGCCGACCCACCTGGATCACCACCCCTTTGGTGTGCAAGGCTGGATGGGCAGGGGGCACGAGGCACCCCACCCGAGCTAGCCACTGCCACCGCTGCTTCCTGCTACTCTAGTTGGGCTGGCGCGAGACTGGTGGCCCACGCGACCACCGCTTAAAGCCCAGCCGGCTGCAGCTCTCCTTTTCTCCTATTTCTTTTATATTTAGTCCCACATGGCTTACCCAAAGGAGAGTGTACACCTTCCTCTGCCCATATAAAGGGGTGCCCATGGGTGGGATTAAAATGCAACAATCTGATATTCTCTAAGGATTCTTTCTTTAGATAAAATCCCCTCTCTCTCTCAGTTTCCTTTTTCCGTGGCATGGTCCCAAGAAAGGACTATACGTGCAAAGTCAACACATATGCGACACGCCATTGTGCTGCAGGGATTTCAACCAGGAGGTCTACTTCTACAACCTCGGCAGGGATCCGAAGTTCGGGAGTCGTTGTATTACACCGAGTGTGTGTGATAACTCGGGAGGGCTACACTTGTAGTGATCGGCCATCATACAAGGATCTGGATAAGAGGTGACATGCGAGGAGCTTCGCGACCTTGAGGTCGGATGGGTACGACTACATCATCCACGCTCCTACATGAGCGTAATGCTTTCTCAGTCTTCAAGGGTACGTTACTACTGTCTTCCTCTGTTACTACATTACTTCTAGATAGATCCTTGGGCAATTAGGGTGTCCTGAGTAGTAAATTTTTTGTTATCTGCCAGGGAAACCCTACAGCGGTATTAGAGCCTGATCTATGGTTAGTATGCTAGTACAGATAGACACATACAAAGTATGGACATTAATACCCTAGTTGTTACCTTCCCACGTGTATTTGTTTATATTGCGGTACTGTGAGATGAAGCAGCTTGAACCAACATTACACGTAATCTTACACGAGACTGGTCCCATACCCGACATACAGCTTGTACCGTATAAGTGGCTAGCGGGTGTCTATCTCTCTCACAGTAGTTGATATAGCATCTACAATGGAAGGCCCTAAAAGGGGTGTAGTATAGACAACTATTGTATCCATGTTGTGGTTGGAAGTCCGTAGGTAGAAATGATTATGTTATTAAAGCCTAACAACCACGTAAAATCTGCAATAGATAGAGTAGATGCGTCTAATTTTATGTTTTGGGGAAGGTTTTGTGATGTGATGTGGTTGCAGTCGTGAATGAGGTAAGGTAGTTTACTTTTCCTATTACTAAGTCATGTAGTAGTAGTCATCACGAAGTGGAATGATAAGAACGGTGGCGTCGTGAACTTAGCATCAAACCAGAGCACCTGATGGAGATCATGGAGCGTGAAGACAACCATGTCACTTCACATTTAGATTATATATGATTTAGTCTTTGTGTGCATCTTGTTTGAGTGCAAGTATTAGATACATAATGGTATCATTTAAATAGGATGATCCCTAATTAATACGAACGTAGTGTTCTCCCATTAGTGTGTACCACCAAGAAAGTTCATTGTTATGAAGCATGCCATGACGGTCGGTTGCTAGACATATCTATGTTCGCATATGGTGGATACAAGCCATGTATGCACAACAAAACACTATGGTTGGATTGGTGAGCCTAACATGTACAGACATGGCCTCGTAACACAAATATCAAAAGATCAAGCACGAGTCACATGGATGATGTGATCGATGGATATAGTCCACCCTGGCAGCCGCATCAAAGGCTGTGATGATTGGGGATGATGTGGTGTAAAGGGGCCATGTAGTCGCTAAACTGTCTTTAGGGATGATAGTTTAAGTGGGAGCTTATTTGATAATAAGATTACAAATTTGAACTCCATATTATGAACTTAGTCTAAGTCGTTTTGCAAATGTCTTGTAGATTATGGCCATCCCCTCGATTCAGGACATCTTTAGTCCATTAATGAACAGGGAGAAACTTAAGTTAGATGGGTCGAATTTCATCGACTAGTACCAATGCCTAAGTAGGATCCTCATAGAAAACCATCTCCTCTATGTCCTTTGTGAACTCCTGGAAGATTTCCCTGGTGAATCCGATGGTAGAGAAGATACGAATCTTCGTGACCGCCATGATACTTTTACCCAAAGTTGGGATCGTCATCAACAGAAAGTGTATATAAACATTTCCATGAAACACTTATGCAGTTTTAAAGTATTGGATACTTGATCTTGTTTTATTGAAAATAGGATCCTCTACTTAAGAGTTACAGAATGGAACGAGGCACTAATGGCATGATGATGGCGAACAAGCTAGTTGATGGCCGACGACACTCCTTCACTCGAAGTTTATCATTAGGATTATAAGATTTGAATAAAAACTTTAATCAAGTTTGTGAAACTTATTAGTGTGTCTTGCTTATTGCGAGACGGTTATTCATATTAATAAGAACCATAGTTGTTCTGTTTTTATGAATAATTTCTTTTATGATTCACATTGGGATTATAAACAAGTTATTCTGGTCTTTATCTGTGTGATAAAAGGACGTTTATGAAAATTGTCAAAAGATATTCAAGTTTAAATAATGAATAACACTATTGTTGAAGTCATTGTGGTTATTGAATGTTTTTCATGTTTATGAAAATCGGGGTCTTAGATATTTGATCTAGAGACTTTGCAAAACTATGCCTTGTTAGGCAGAAGGACTAAAACTCCGCATTTTGGTAAAATGGTGATATGCGAAGGATTGTTGAATTTTATACATTTGATGTATTGCATTTTCAATAGATAGTGGAAATCATTATTTTTGATGAGTTTAGGTAAAGATGTGTATTTACTTAATGAAACACAAGTTTGAAACTATTTGAATTGTTCAAATGATTTCAGAATGAAATGGATATAAGATTAACAAGAATTCAAAAGTCTTTGCAATTTGATCCAAGTGATTTCGAATTCAAGTTAATAGCAAATTGGCATATAAGCGACTTGTGAAATACAGTTTCACAAGTTATGATAACTAGAATAATTCGAAGTGTATTAAATTGTCTGAATATCTTAGTCATAGTGTATGAAATACATGTGGTCCAAATGATCTTCAGATGGATTAACGTTAGGAATTAGAGTTTATAGATTGAATTAGTAAACACTCAAAAGTATTAGGAACATATAAATATTCGCGGAAACAATACCACATCAGATATGGCAAGCTCGAGTTTCTAGAGATTTTGATAGTTCGCGATCATTGCGAATAGTAAGTCTTTGTGATACATTCTTAGTAAGACTATGAATTCAAAATCCCAAACTAATAACAAAATAAGATGAAGTTTGTAGTCTCAGCATGATACTTATTTGAGAAATAGTTTTCTCATAGAAATGTTACTAGAAGGGTATAAGTGTAAGCTGAAGTTTCAGTTAATACTTTATGAAAGTAGGATTCAAGAATTTGTTCTGCCATTTGTAGAATTTCATTCTTGGTGCACTTGTCCTATTATTGGAATAAGACATACCTACGAACTAAAAAGAAAGATTGATGGACCCAAGTACAAGAAATGACTTAGAGTCGTGAAATTGGTAAAGGACTAATCAAAACTGAAAAAGTCTATAACTAGTACAACAGACAATTTTGACCAATCTGGAATTGTTAAATCTTGTAGAAAAAAAATTCTCAATTTGATGTAAGATCAATTTTGGATTTGCCAGGATTATCAAGAAAAGTCTACAAGTTGAGCTAGAGCTAAGAAGTTTTCCAAATAGAATATGTGGACGATATATTTGAGTGGGAGATGAGTGAGATCCTAGAATATCAAATATTGATCAAATATTTGAGTGGGAGCGTGGCAATGTTATTGAATGTAATTGACATGCTAGTGAACAATGTATTTGGTATTAGGAATGATTATATCATTAGATGGATGAAATTTAACATATATTAAATATATTGGATCTATGTGATTAGATCAGGATGTTTAATGAACATTAAAAATGTCAAAATGCTTGGAGAATTCTGAAAGTAATTCAAAATGACCTAGTTGAGATTCTGAAAGAAGTTCAGAATGGAAAACAAGCAAAGAATGAAATATTATCGCTTGTGAAACTACGAGTACATCTGAGTAAAGACTCGCGGTTCATGACGATGGTTAAAAAGGAAAGAGAGATGCATCACATCACCTGTGCCTTGGAGATACGTTTTCTAGAAAACCCCCATGTTATTTATACTTGACATAATGCAACCCAAGTTCTTAATGTAAGAACATGTCTCTGAGTGATTAAAGTTAATCACTAAATCATAGTTGAGTTTAGGGAAAAGAAAGCATAACTGGAGATCAAAGGGTAAGTATACACTTTGATTGAATCTACATAGATGTAGAAGTATTAGGATACTTCAATGTTAGCGAGTATAATTTTGGTTTAAAGAAAGTTTGACTTTCGACTAAGTGTGTTTTATAGTTATACATGACATCTTGAAAGTTCTGTTGGGTTACAGATCGTCATTGTATATACTAGAAAAACAGAAGTATCACTTCGTCACCAAAATGCTACAACACATTATAGGATAATGGTGTGAATGTCAGAATAGTTGACATTAATGATTTGCAAAATAGGACCTTATGAATCTGGTAAAACAGATTTAGGACAGGAAGTCCTCCATGAGCAAGCATGATCAATAAAAACAAATGAGATATGGTTTATGATTTGTAGCAATGCAACTAGATTATTTGTACTCTAGTGCAAGTGGGAGACTGAAGGAGATATGCCCTAGAGTCAAATAATAAAAGGGTTTTATTGTCATATCTCATTAGTTCATAATAGTTTTATACCATCTATAATTGTATCAAGTGGAAACATTGATACAGGTGTGGTATATAAACAAACTCAGGTCCCTAGTAGCCTCTATTCAACTAGTTCATTGGGCAGTTGATGATCAAGGTTTCCTGAGCATGGTGCTATAAAAGCCAACTAACAATGAAGTCATATCATCTGGAATGATGCGATGGACATTTCCCACCAATGATTGTTGCAACATGATCATGTCACATAGTTCTAGTTACAATTGTCAGAAACAGAGTGTCCTAATCCTTAGACCGTGAGATCATATTAATCACTGATAACCCACAAGTATAGAGGATTGTGTGTAGCCTTTTCGACAAGTAAGAGTGTCTAACCCAACGAGGAGCTAAAGGTAGGATAAATATTCTCTCAAGTTCTATCAACCACTGATATAACTCTACGCACACTACACGTTTGCATTATCTAGGAAATAAAACTAGAGCAACAATACGAGTAATAGAGATAGCTTTACATGATAATAAATAACAAGAAAGTAAAGCTAGTTGATGTAGCAATAAAATACACTAAACTAACAAACCATGAGTGTGTAATAGTGGTGGTAATTGTGGTGGCTTTGTCCAAGTTTAAATAGCGAATAAATCAGGTTCATTGTCTTCGATGCAGTTTTCTATGTGGGAGAGGCTAAATATACATGCGCTTCACTACTTAGAATTACATGTACTATATGATTGGATTGTTAGCAAACATCCGTAAGTACTAAACAATGCATTAAGGTTTCCCCAACCATAGCCTTAAGTTTAATGGTCCTCTTACTCCCATACGTGCAACGTTCCGGTTCGCGTCCTCAGGTTTCTGTCACTCCGGCAGAACTCCCCTTTAATTTTACACATACTAAAAACCCTATGATGTTTAATCCATGAGCGCACAAATATAATGGACACCAAAGGACTGTACCATATCAACATACAACTCTAATGAACCAAAGACGTTCAACCATTCAATCTAAGAACAAAGAAACTAGGCAAACATGACATAGATCATAGGATTATAACTTATAGCATCAAACACCATGTTTACATAGGACGGTACAAAGGTGTGTGTGGGAGGATGAACCACTGTATACTAGGAGGATTAGGAGATGGAGATGGTGGTGAAGATGGTGAAGAGGGCGCTGGCGGCAGCGCGCGCCGGTATCATGGGGGAGCACCGCCCCTTAGCCCCCTTCCTTCATGGCTTCTGGAAGCCCTCCCCCATGAAGATGAGATCCATGGGGAGGCAAAAATGTGGCTTTGGTGACTGCAAATTCGTGGGTGGAGATGCCCTGGATGAATTAGGTTTCCTCCCTTTATATAGCTTCTCGGATTCCCATCACCCCATCTTGGGCTGCAGTAAATCGGCCCTAGCCGGCCCGTCCAGACTCGGAATCAGCAAAATTTTATGTCCAGAACGTTTGTCCGAAATTTCCAACAAATTTTTAGTTGAAGAGTTTTCCATTTGATGCCGTCTTAGACCCGAAATGTGACCATCTTCAAAAAGAGTTCTGAGACAGATTTCTAGAAAAATCCCAATTTGACTCCAACAAGGTTTCCACTTGTATTCTTGGTAATTCCTACACATCAAAGTGTAAAATAAGAACATTGTACACTTTTGCAACTATTAGGAGGTTAGTCCAAATAAATCATAAACTTTATACAAAAAGGAGTGTCAAAAGCATATTATTAGCATAAAACCATCAAAAATTATAGATACGTTATGGACGTATCAACATCCCCAAGCTTAGTTCCTGCTCGTCCTCGAGTAGGTAACGATAAAAACAATATAATTTTTGAGGTGACACGCAGACAACACAATCTTGATCATTATTATTTTATAAGCATTGATAGCTGGGATTAAGGTACTCTAAACATGAATCATGAAAGATAGAGTTCTAACAATAAGACATAGCAACTATGTTGTAACATGAAAAGGCACAAACAAAAGATTCATGAATAACAATGCTTTGCAAGACGTTTGTTTGTTTCACATAAAGAAAGCATAATGAGAATGGTATTCAGCTTGTCCCTCATAGAGTAGCAAAACATAAATGCATAGGACACCTTCAAAGTTCATAAGGGTGACTAGATACAAATAGTTTAGGAACAAGCAATATCAAAGTTATGCATCAATCAACAAGTCTTGGGACAATGCACATAGAACTAAGAATGACAACTATGCTCTGTTAATTGGTGCATAAAGATAAAAGGTGGAGACTCAATATAAAAGTAGAAGAAAGGCCTTCATAGAAGGAAGCAGGGATTCAAGTCTCATAAAGAGCTTCCAAAAATTATGGAACTTATTAGCTTTCAGCTCTCATTGCCCCTATCATAAGCATCTTGAAGTGATTAAGGTTAAAGTGAACAAACTATAGAGTATATGCTTAACAAAGTATAAGTTGGAAATCTCATGTCCCTTGAATACGAGGGCCGCTCCTCATGCTACTCAAGTTTAGTTACCGGTAAGTTCTTGTAGTAAGTACATGTGTATCATAGAGAACCGCCAACGGGGTACCCCTTGCCCGATGATACGGAAGAATCCCCATATCAAAATTACAAGGCAACCAGACAACAAGCATCTCAGCAATCTTCTTATTTACCATGGGAAAATGGTGATTTTTTCTCTTTTTCCTCTTTTCTCATCTTTTTTTCTTTTTCTCTTTTTTTAATCTCTATCTCTTTTTTTATAAGAAGAATACTTCATAGATTGCTCATTATGGTTACACTGCAGGTTTCCACCATGATTAGGCATGGATTAGACCGGCGGCCTAGGCGTTTCTCTAACACACATACATAACTCCATGGACTTACAAGCTCCCCTTTCATTTCACACCGACGATATCCATAGACAATAGAGCATGATATCAACTAGGTACAATGTACAAGTGCAATGTTGAAAGCGTCCCCCATGACAACATGGTTCTGCTAATCCCTAACATATAAGTGCAAACATATACAACATCGATGACACAATTGTTCAAGTTTATTAGGGGCAAGAAAAGTAAAGTGTGCCATCAACTTCGTGAGAGCTTTAATCACTAGTTTTCTCATAACAAGTCTAATTTGGAAGGTAGATAGAAACATGAATATACTTGGAATAGCAAATGCTAATAGGTATGTATGGTTGACTCTTTGGAATAACTTGGTTTTATTTGAAGTTGGATGCATGAGTGGAACTCATACTTGGTTATGGAGGCTAGCAAAAGACTGGGAGCGACCAATTAAGAGAGCAATAATGGCCATAATCATGCAAAGCGACAAAACAACATTAATTAAAGCATAAAGTGATATTACAAGTCGAAAACTAAAGGATCATAAAGGCTATGGTGACTTGGGATAGTCATAACATGGTGTGTGCATGCGCCAAGTCAACCCAAATAAAGCATCAAAGGAGAATACCACAATACTATGCCTTAATATGCTAAAACAACGCATGATTCTTTCAAGGCACATTAAACAATCTCAATTGTTCATAACATGACATGCTACAGCAAAAATCACTAAGCATAAAGCCAAAACAATATCAAGCATGACATGACAAAGCATATGCCACCGTAAAAAACGAGCTCCTTTTACCACTTAAGCATGAACTTTTCCTACTCTTTTCCAATCCAAACCACACTTATTTGAAAACTAATGTATGAAAGAGGGGGTCCAACCAATTTATTCAAGCAAACGAAGAAAACCAAGCAAACGAAAACGAAAACGAAGACGCTCCAAGAACAACACAACTGTGCATGAAACAATAAAAATGAAGTGTTTGGAAGAAACCTGAGATTTTTATTAATGAAGAAGGGGATGCCTTGGGCATCCCCCAAGCTTTGACGCTTGTACTTCTTGGATATTTCTTGGGGTGACACGGGTGGCATACCCAAGCTTGAGCTTTAGTCCATTATTCATCTCATTACATCATTCTCTCCATACACCTGAAATTTTTCCTTGATATAAAACTTCACACAATCTTTATTAGCAACATTAGTGTACTCAAGATAATAAGTCTTTGGGTTCAGTTTCAACACCAATAAAATGTCCATTAAAACACAAGCTACCGTAGCACTTCCCTCAAAAAGCTCAATTCCCCAAAGAGAACCCAAAAAGGAATCAACAAGAAGCAAATGCAAATAATGGCAGAAATCTGTCAAAATAGACCAGCAGGTAAAAACCAATTTTTTCGAAGACCTTCTGTTGCTCAAATATAAAAGTGTTGAACTAACGAAAGTTAGATAACAACCAGGGGCAGAAGCACACAAGATCACAGCTCAAACCATCGTACAAAAATTTTACACGAATTTTTACTACGAAGCACAAAAATCTGTTTTAGGACAGCAACTTTCCCAAGCATTACTTCTCTCTCATTAAAGGTTACTCTTGGCACAAAAAGCAAATAAAAAAGGATAAGGAGCGGTTATTACAGAGGTAATAACTTCCAAGACTCATCTAAAACTTTTGGGATTCAAGTATTTTCGAATGAATAAGCATTAAGATCAATACCAGAAATATCTTTCTTTTTCAAGGCTTCATGCATTCCTACAAGTTTTTAACTGAAAAGCTTCCATGGAAAGATTTGTTTTGGTTTCATAGGCATGAACACAAGTGTTCAAGGTCGACCCCCGCTTAACCATTACTCATCTTTCCAATCACTTTCCTTTTTGAAAACTTTTTAGGTAACAAGTACAACTAATTTTTTTTTGTAATTCGCATTCCCTATCCATACTAAGATAGAGAACAACTTAAAACTGAAAGTAAAATCTGCTTAGAGATAAAGCAAACAAGTGCACACAAGAATATTCACCCACACGCTATTGCTCCCTGGTAACGACACTAGAAAAGGTCTTGATAACCCACAAGTATAGGGGATCGTGTGTAGCCTTTTCGATAAGTAAGAGTGTCAAACCCAACAAGGAAATAAAGGTAGGATAAATATTCTCTCAAGTTCTATCAACCACTGATACAACTCTACACACACTAAACGTTTGCATTATCTAGAAAATAAAACTAGAGCAACAATACGAGTAATAGAGATAGCTTTGCATGATAATAAATAACAAGAAAGTAAAGCTAGTTGCTGCAGTAATAAAATACACTAAACTAACAGAACCATGAGTGTGGAATAGTGGTGGCTTTGTCCAAGTTTAAATAGCGAATAAATCAGGTTCATTGTCTTCGATGCAGTTTTCTATGTGCGAGAGGCTAAATATACATGCGCTTCACTACTTGGAATTACATGTACTATATGATTGGATTGTTAGCAAACATCCGTAAGTACTAAACAATGCATTAAGGTTTCCCCAACCATAGCCTTAAGTTTAATGGTCCTCTTACTCCCATACGTGCAACGTTCCGGTTCGCGTCCTCAGGTTTCTGTCACTCCGGCAAAACTCCCCCTTACTTTTACACATACTACAAACCCTATGATGTTTAATCCATGCACGCACAAATATAATGGACACCAAAGGACTATACCATATCAACATACAACTCTAATGAACCAAAGACATTCAACCATTCAATCTAAGAACAAAGAAACTATGCAAACATGACATAGATCATAGGATTATAACTTATAACATCAAACACCATGTTTACATAGGACAGTACAGAGGTGTGTGGGAGGATGAACCACTGCATACTAGGAGGATTAGGTGATGGAGATAGCGGTGAAGATGGTAAAGAGGGCGGCGGCGGCGCCGGCGTCGGCGCGCGCCGGTATCATTGGGGAGCACCGCCCCTTAGCCACCTTCCTTCATGGCTTCTTGGGAGCCCTCCCCCATGAAGATGAGATCCATGGGGGAGGCAAAACATGGCTTTGGTGGCTGCAAATTCGTGGGTGAAGATGCCTTGGACGAATTAGGTTTCCTCCCTTTATATAGCTTCTCGGATTCCCGTCACCCCATCTTGGGCTGTAGTAAATCGGGCCTAGCCGGCCCGTTCGAACTCGGAATCAGCAAAATTTTATGTCCAGAACGTTTGTCGCGAAATTTCCAACAACTATGTAGTTTAAGAGTTTTCCGTTTGATGCCGTCTTCGACCCGAAACGTGACCATATTCAAAAATAGTTCTGAGACAGATTTCTGGAAAAATCTGTATTTGACTCCAACAAGGTTTCCACTTGTATTCTTGGTAATTCCTACACATCAAAGTGTAAAATAAGAACATTGTGCACTTTTGCAACTATTAGTAAGTTAGTCCAAATAAATCATAAACTTTATACAAAAAGGAGTGTCAAAAGAAAATTATTAGCATAAAACCATCAAAAATTATAGATACATTATGGATGTATCAATCACTGTTACCGAAGGATTGCTTTGACTACATCAACCGTCATTTTCATGACTGAGTGACCATAAAGGTGCATGTTAGGTATCCAAAGGAGCATGTAGAGGCTTATGCATCAAGATAGGGATTTGTTCTCCTGTGTGACGGGAAGATATACTGGGCCTACTCAGTGAATTACATTCATAAGTTACGCAACATATGACTAGGTCATGGGGATGAAATTTCATGGGAACGAGTAAAACAATACTTGTTGGAAACTAGATTGAACAAGGTATCATGATACCAATGATCAGATCTCGGACAAGTCTTGTATTGCGTAACAAAGGGAATTGGACATATCATTTAAGGTTCGACACGATGGTGATTTTTGGAGTGCATAGGGGTTAACATGGGCATCCCGGTCCCACTGTTGATCGTTGATAGAGATCATGTCTATGACATTCTCGAACCGTAGGGAAACACGCTTAAGGGCACTATGACACTCGGAGATCCTCCTATAAGATGGAATCACGAAAGAGAGAGAAATAGGAACGTTTCAGAGAGATCCGAAGTTGTTCAGAGAAAGAAAGAAAGAAAAAGGCCGAAAGGAGTTTTGGATAAATAGAAATTTATAATATGCATTTATTATATTTTAATTGTGAATTAACTTATACTAAATAAATATTTAAATTCAAATTTATGAAGCAACTTTCTCGTTAGGCCAAAATCCAGGAGGAAATTAGCCTAGCAGAAAGCTGCAGGAAAAAGGACAGCAAACAACAATCTGCATTTTGTTGGTTTTGACCAGCCCACGGAAGTGGGCGGCAGATAATGCATGCCGCACGGGGCGAGCGCTGCTACGTCCATTTTGCATCACTATTTTATGTCTTAATTCACTATTATTCATTGATATATTTCGTATTGAGAGGTGATACTTATGTTATTTCATCTGTTTTTGCATGGTTGATGACTTTTTGGAGCATGGACCGCTGCGGTCAGGATTCTGATGGAAAAGGTGCTGTTTGGAGGCAAAATTCACAAAGATCAGAAAATCCGAGAAAATATACGAAAAATCCTATTTTTCCAGAAGACTAAGGATGCCAGAAGATGGAGTGGAGATGGGCCACAGGGGGCCCACACCACCCCATGGCGCAGGCAACCCTAGGTCACCAGGAGGTGGTGTGGCCACCCTGGCCCACTCCAGCCTCTCTCCTCTGGCGTATATCGTCCTCCCGAAACCCTAAGACTCGGGAGGCGACCATAGAAAGATTCCGCCGCCTCTGCCGGGCGGAAAACACCAAGAGAGAAAGATCTCTCCAGTAGAACAGATTTCTGCCGGGGGAATTCCTTCCCGGAGAGGGGAGATCATCGCCATCAACACCACCATCAAGCTGGACTTCATCGGGATCATCATCATCATCACCATCAGCACCCTCATCACCATCTCCATATTGCTGTAACAATTGCGTTGAATCTTGCATTACTTCATAGGGGAAACTTTCCCGGTGTTGCTTACTCCTTGTAGTTGATGCTATTGAATGAACCATTGAATTATTGTTTATGTTCAGATTGTTATACATCATTATTCCATCTCTGATCATGATCCATATGATGTCTTGTGAGTAGTTCGTTTTGTTCTTGAGGACATGGGAGAAGTCATGTTGTTAGTACTGGAGTTGTGTTGAGAAATATTCAATAGATTGTTATTTAAGTTGTGGTGTACTTCTTCTAGTGATGTCATGTGAACGTCGACTACATGACACTTCACCTATATGGTCCTAGGGGAATGCATTGTGTATTTGGCTACTAATCGTAGGGGTTGCCGGAGTGACAGAAACCTGAACCCCCGTTAGGAAACCATTGCACAAGGGACGTAAGGGTCTTAGAGTTTAAAGCTGTGGTTAGGTTTCTACCTTAATTACTTTCTTGTACTTACGGATGTTTGCAAGGGGTATAATCACAAGTATGTATTAGTCTTGGATGGGCGGTACATTAGCACAGGTTCACCCACACAACACTTAGCAAGCTAAAGAAGATTAATCAACTATATGAAGCGAAAGCACTTGACAGTCTTCCCATGTGTCCTCAAGAACGTTTGGTCATCTATAGAAATACAACCGGCTTGTCCTTTGCTACATAAAGGATTGGGCCACTTGCTGCATTTATTCCTACTGTCTTTTATTTACTCATACTTTGTTTACTTGCTTTATCGAAAACCCCTAAAAATCCGTTTGCTAAGTATTTGCAGAGAATTCCTGATCCATACCACTAGCCAGCACCTTCTGCTCCTCGTTGGGTTCGACACTCTTACTTATCGAAAATAATGCGATACACCCCCTATACTTGTGGGTCATCAAGACTATTTTCTGGCGCCGTTGCCGGGGAGTGAAGCGCTATTGGAGAGTGGAACTGGTAAAGGAAACTTCTACTGTGAGTATTGTTTACTTCTATTAGTTGCTTTATTTTCGTTATGGATAATTCGCTGAGTTTCTTATTTGGTAATGCTACTACCACTGCTAAGGTAGTAGATAAGCCACCACCTGCTGAGAAAGATGTTTTCAAAATACCTACAAGAATTATTGATCGTGTTATGGATAACTACTATGTTGGGGATGGAACTGTCCATCCCGGTGATCATTTACTCTTTATACACGAATTATGCGGGTTGTTCAAGTGTGCAGGTATTACTACAGATCAAGTTAAGAAGAAGTTATTCTCACTATCACTAAAAGGAAGAGCTGAGGAATGGTATAAGCTGCTGAAGAATGGTCAAGCTCTGGAATGGGAGGAAATAGTGCCTCTCTTTTATTCAAAGTTTTATCCTCCTAGTGAGATTCATAAAGATTGGAATCAAATATACAACTTTTGGCCTCTTGATGGAGGGAGTACAGCTCAAGCTTGGGGGAGGTTGAAGTTACTAATGCTCAAATGTCCCATTCATGAGCTCCCCAACATTATTATTATCAATAACTTCTATGCAAGGCTCCCTCTACATGATAAAGATTTATTGGATGCTTCCTTTGCTGGATCATTCACTCGCATGAAAGAAGAAGCTAAATGGGATCTTCTAGACCGTATTCAAGACAATGCTGAAGCTTGGAAAATGACAAAGGTAGAAAGTCAGGTATAAATTATGATTATGAATGCATTGAATCTTTTATGGGAACAGATGACTTTCAAAATATTAAAAATGCTTATGGTCTAGACTCTCAAGCTATTGCTTCTTATTTTAAGGCTTTTGCTTCCTACATTGAAGTTCCTAAAAAGAAGTGGAATAAGTATCATAAACCTTATAAAGATATTGCTAAGAGTGTTCCTACAAGAAATACTGAAGTTTATGCTGCTAATCATGTTTTACCTGATCCTTATATTGAGAAAATGCCTTTTCAATGTTAAGGTAAAGGAACATTCTATGATAGCTAGTATGGTTAATGAAAGTACTAGTAAAGCTATTGAACCTGATAAACAAATGGTTGATGAACCTATAGTAGCAAATGTGAGAGACTTTGTCACTAAGTATGAAAAAGAGGGACACACTATCCTTTGTAAGGATACCTCTAATATTGTTTCACAAAGTAGTGTTATGAGAGCTAATATTCCCGTGTTTTCTGTTAGAATAAGTGATCATTGTTATGATAGTCCTTGTGATAGCTATATTGTTAAGTTTATGCATGATACTGAAAGTTACTATGAGAGAGGGAAAAGTGTTCTTATGTATCTCAATAATATCAAGTTTCCTCGTTTTACGCAGAAAGTTTTTATATTGCACTTGTTTTGCCTTCTTATGCAAGTTGCCCTTGGTTTCAATAACTTGTTTGTTTACAAAATCCCCTTGCATAGGAAGTGGGTTAGACTTAAATGTGTGTGTTTTTGCTTCTTAATTCTCTCTTTCACTTCAATTCATATCCCTATGAGAGCTTCTTCAAAATTATCATGCCCATCTTAATGGCTATAAAGAAAGAGCTTTATGGGAGACAACCCAATTTGTTTTGGCTTTTAGTTTGTTTTTGTTTCTTTGAGTCTTGGAAGTTATTACTTCGGTAATAACCGCTCCTTATCCGTCTTTTTTGGTTTTTGTGTCAAGATCAACCTCTAATGAGAGAGAAGTAAGTTTTGGGGAAGTTGCTGTCCCGAAACAGATTTTTGTGCTTCACCGTAAAAAATCGTGAGAGATCTCTGTATGTCGGATTGAGCTGTAATTTTTTGTGCTTCTGCCCCAGGTTGTTATTTAACTTTCGTTAGTTTTTCACTTTTTGATTTGAGCAATAGAAGATTTTCGAAAAAATTTATCTTTACCTGCTGGTCTGTTTTGACAGATTTTTCCAATCTTGCATTTGCTTCTTTATTCGATTTCCTTCTTGAATTCTTTTTTGGGTTTTCGAAAGGAGTTGCTATAGTAGCTTTTGTTTTGATGGTTTTCAGTTGAAGTTGGACTCAAAAGGTTTTATCACTTCACTTATACTAATGTTGCTAATAAGAACTGTGTGAAGTTTTGTGTGAAAGAAATTTCGAGGAAGTGGAGATAATGGTGTACTAACAAAGAGAAGGGTTTTATGACTCAAGTAATAAGTGTATGAAGATGAATATATTGATGCCTTTCAAGTTATAACTCCGGAGAAATTCATTGAGGACCCAATTCAGAGACCTGCAGAGTCCGTTTCCAAATAGGTAACAGTTCTGGTAAGAAAAGTTCCGCGAAAATACAATCCAACTATACTTTTGCAGTTTTCAGTCAATAAGGGAAGCTACGAAGCGAAAAAGGGACAGAAACGGAGCCAGGGTGTCCCACACCACCCCATGGCGCGGGCCCACCCCTGGCCGCGCCACCAGGTGGTGAGGCCACCCAGGACTCCGCCTCCGACTTGTTTTCTCCCAGTACCTTCCTTTTGATATGAAAATTCGTAATATATAACCCCGCCGGATCCCCCGAGGTCCGTATATCATGTTTTCGTCGTGTTTTTGTTTCGATCTGTTTCTTTCAGGACATACTCTTTGAAAGCCTAGGAGCACAATGGTGTCCGCCAAGGATAAAGGGAAGGAGCCCATGGAGTAAGACCTCCAAGACCCCGGGAAGGAGAATGAGATCAAGAGTGAAGGTGAAGAGGAGCAACGCCAACACCCGCACACCGGCACTACCATTGCAAGCATTGGAGTGGTGGAAAATCCAGCCATTGGAGGGAAGACTCCTCATCACTGTTCAGATCCCTGGTCACTTCCTCCATGCACCAAGAATGCTTTCCATACCCTTATCCATGAGCATCAATACCAGAATATTCCCAAGGGGAAATTACCCTCCAATTGGGATTTGCCTCATTCTAGCCATGCAGGAAAAGAAGACTTCAAGGAGGAAGAGTTGGGAAAGAATAGAAAGAGCTAGAATTCTCAACACGACATGATCATGAGCCGCATTGAGCAAAACTCACAGCTGATTCGTAATCTCACCTTCGAGATTGAGGACTTGGGGAAACTGATCAAGGAGCTCATTGAGAGGATACCACCACCACCAAAGGAGTAATTTGTCATCAGGTTTGGCATCCCCTTGGTTTGTTCCAAGCTTGGGGGAGTGCCGCGGTATCATATCACTATCTTCTATCTTTTTACCTTATTAGTAGAGTCATATCATGAATAGAGGAGTTATTTTGTAGTATGGTTTGCATTATGGAAGTGTCCCCTCTCTCGTTAGATATGTATCCCTTGGTGTGAGTTTCCGTTATGGAATATTAATGAGAAGTTCTATCATTCATCCTTTTGCGTAGCTTATATTAGTTTTCAATTCGTGGTTATATGATTGATCTTGTTGTTAGTATTGGTAGCACTCTGGGATCATTTAGTTAATTTAGTTGGTTTTGGCAAACCTGGCTCGGTCAGTAGCAACACTATTTTTGAGAGTTGAATGAAAAAGATAAAGGTACTCTAGAGTAAAATAATTTCATCATCTTTCTTTCTTGATTTGCTCATAAGTCTAGTATTCTCTAGTTAAGATCTTTTGTGCTTCCAAGGAAGATTGCATGTTTGTCTTTATCATTTGTATGTTTGGTTGTTTCCTTCAACTCTTGTACTTGCTACCCAGCCTTGCTAGCCAAAAACCTGTAGTGAGAGGGAATTCTTCTCGTGCATCCAACTTCTTTAAACCAAAACCTATGCCATTTGTGTCCACCATACCTACCTAGTAGCATTATTGCTATTCCAAGTAAATTCTTGTTTTGTCTACCTCCCAAATTAAACTTGTTATGTGAAAATTAGTGATTAAAGCTCTCACGAACTTGATGGAACATTTTACTTTCTTGCATTTAATAAACTTGAACCATTGGGTCCTTCTTTATTGCGTATATGCTTGCGCTTTATGAGTTGAAGTTAGCAGAACCATGTATCATGGGGAACGCTTTCAACACTTCATTGGTACTTGTACCTAGTTGAAACCATGTTGTTTTGCTTATGGATCCCGGCAGTGTGAAATAAAAGTGGAACTTGTAAGATCATGGAGTTTTTATGTGTGTTAGAGAAACGCCTGGGCCGCTAGCCTAAGCCATGCCTAATCATGGTGGAAACTTGTAGCATAACTATAGTGAGCATTCTATGAAGCATCCTCAATAAAAACCTATGAAAATAGCAAATAAAAAGATCGCTGAGATGCTCACTATCTTCTTGCCTTGTCATTTTGATTATGGGATAACTCCTGTGTCATGTGCAAGGGGTACCCCGTTGGCGATTCTCAATGATACGCATGTATTTATAATGACAAGAGCTTACTCGTGACTGAAGTTGAGTAGCATGAGGATCGGTACTCATAAGTAAGGGGCATGAGATTTCAAATTATAACTTGTCAAGCATATCCTCTTAGTTGTGTCACTTTAACCTTAATCACCTAAAGATGCCTATGATAGGGGCAATGAGAGTTGAAAGCTAGTAAGTATCATAATTTTTGGGAGCTCTTTATGAGACTTGCAATCCCTGCTTCCCTCTTTGAAGGGCCTTTCTTTTACTTTGTAGTTGAGTCAGTAAACCTACTCCCTTCTATCTCAGCAAGTATTTTGAGTTGTTGTGTTTCATTCATTCATATGTTGATTTATTCAATCATGTCTTATGTTCCTTGCTTTGCACATTTCTCTTATCTTGATGTTTACTACTTTGAAAGCTTTCATTGAAAAACCAGCTATTTGTGAACTCCAGCAAATTATCAACTATTCTTCGACCAAGAGCTAAGTTTGCCATTACCAATTATGATTCACTTTATGTATCTTTATTGTGTTTCCTTTACTCACTGCAAGTTGAGTTATATAATAGTGACTTGTCTTCTATTATGATCTATGTATTTGATGAATGTGATGCTTCTTGTGCGTATTCTTTTATCGACTCTTCACTCCATAAACCTGAGGCCATGTTTATTGAGCTCAGTTTCGCTTGGGGACAAGCGAAGTCTAAGCTTGGGGGGAGTTGATACGTCCATTTTGCATCACTATTCTATGTCTTAATTCACTATTATTCATTGATATATTTCGTATTAAGAGGTGATACTTATGTTATTTCATCTGTTTTTGCATGGTTGATGACTTTTTGGAGCATGGACCGCTGCAGTCAGGATTCTGATGGAAAAGGTGCTGTTTGGAGGCAAAATTCGCGAAGATCAGAAAATCTGGGAAAATATACGGAAAATCCTATTTTTCCAGAAGACTAAGGATGCCAGAAGATGGAGTGGAGATGGGCCACAGGGGGCCCACACCACCCCATGGCGCAGGCAACCCTAGGTCACGCCAGGAGGTGGTGTGGCCACCCTGGCCCACTCTAGCCTCTCTCCTCTGGCGTATATCGTCCTCCCGAAACCCTAAGACTCGGGGGGCGACCATAGAAAGATTCCGCCGCCTCTACGGGGCGGAAAACACCGAGAGAGAAAGATCTCTCCGATAGAACAGATTTCTGCCGGGGGAATTCCTTCCCGGAGAGGGGAGATCGTCGCCATCAACACCACCATCAAGCTGGACTTCATCGGGATCATCATCATCATCATCACCATCAGCACCCTCATCACCATCTCCATATTGCTGTAACAATTGCGTTGAATCTTGCATTAGTTCATAGGGGAAACTTTCCCGGTGTTGATTACTCCTTGTAGTTGATGCTATTGAGTGAACCATTGAATTATTGTTTATGTTTAGATTGTTATACATCATTATTCCATCTCTGATCATGATCCATATGATGTCTTGTGAGTAGTTCGTTTTGTTCTTGAGGACATGGGAGAAGTCATGTTGTTAGTAGTGAAGTTGTGTTGAGAAAGATTCAATAGATTGTTATTTAAGTTGTGGTGTACTTCTTCTAGTGGTGTCATGTGAACGTCGACTACATGACACTTCACCTATATGGTCCTAGGGGAATGCATTGTGTATTTGGCTACTAATCGTAGGGGTTGCCGGAGTGACAGAAACCTGAACCCCCGTTAGGAAACCATTGCACAAGGGACGTAAGGGTCTTAGAGTTTAAAGTTATGGTTAGGTTTCTACCTTAATTACTTTCTGGTACTTACGGATGTTTGCAAGGGGTATAATCACAAGTATGTATTAGTCTTGGATGGGGCGGTACATTAGCACAGGTTCACCCACACAACACTTAGCAAGCTAAAGAAGATTAATCAACTATATGAAGCGAAAGCACTTGACAGTCTTCCCATGTGTCCTCGAGAATGTTTGGTCATCTATAGAAATACAACCGACTTGTCCTTTGCTGCATAAAGGATTGGGACACTTGCTGCATTTATTCCTACTGTCTTTTATTTACTCGTACTTTGTTTACTTGCTTTATTGAAAACTCCTAAAAATCTGTTTGCTAAGTATTTGTAGAGAATTCCTAATCCATACCACTAGCCAGCACCTTCTGCTCCTTATTGGGTTCGACACTCTTACTTATCGAAAATACTGCGATACACCCCCTATACTTGTGGGTCATCAAGCGCCTGCCAGCGCCTGCCGCAACTGGCCTGCTCAACCCCGGCCCAAGGGGGCACGTGGGGAGCTGGCCAGGCCAACGGGCCAGGGGAGCGATGCCGCCCACCAGGGTCAGGCGACAGCCACCGCTACGCGAGGGAGCTGGGCCGCAGGGGATATCTGGCCCAACCAATCGCCACTCCTTTGCTGCGCAAGGCTAGCTGGGCCAGGGGCACAAGGCAGCCCGCCCGGGCTGGCCACTACCACCGCTGCTTCTTGCTGCTCTGGCTGGGCCAACGTGAGGCTGGTGGCCTACGCGACCACCAGTTCAAGCCCAGCTGGCTGCAACCCTTCTTTCTCCTCCTTTTCTTTTATATTTAGTCCCACATGGCTTACCCAAAGGGGAGGGTACACCTCCCTTCGCCTATAAAAATGGGTGTCCATTGGTGGGATTAAAATCATAGTTATTAGTATCCTGATACGTATCGTAGTATCTTACGATTTTACGATACCACCATCGACAATCGACACATATCATGATGGTATCTTAATCTAATAGTATCTTACTCGTATCGCGATACTTATCATAGTATCTTTAGTATCCTGATACAAAATTGATACCATACGATCCCATAGTTTAGTAAAAAGTAAGGACATAATGGCTTAGTAAGCTAAAAGGGTAAAATTGTTTTGTATTCGCAAAGTGAACTAGGTACTTAAATAATAAAACTTCCATTGTTTTTAAGAATATTGAGTATAAAACAGGAGTTTGTGGGTTGAAATAAAGCAGTCAACTGGCCATATTTGTGTAATAGCTTTGAAGTATATAAATGGTCTTAGTTTTTGGTTTGTGGATGCCTCTACAAAATACATGAAATATGCTTAAAATTAAAATTAATAATTAAATTAAAATATTTTGAGGTATTTTTTAATATATTCTTTTATTTTATTTAAAAACAAAAATTAATCTCATAGTATCATGATACTACGATACGATACTGCTTACAAGAATATCATACTACCTAGTATCTCGATACTGAAAGCCTTGATTAAAACACAACAATTAGATATTCTCTAAGGCTTCTTTCCTTAGAGAAAATCCCCGCTCTCTCTCTCAGTTGCCTTTGCCGTGACACGGTCTCAAGAAAAGACTGTACACACAAAGTCAATGTACCTGCGGCATGCTGTTGTGCTACAGGGATTCCAGCCAGGAGGTCTACTTCCGCAACCTCGGTAGGAATCAAAATTCTAGGAGTCGTTGTATTACATCGAATGTGTGTGATAAATCGGGTGAGCTGCACTTGTAACGACCGACCATCGTACAAGGATCTGGACAAGAGGTGACGTGCGAGAAGCTTCGTGACCTTGAGGTCGGACAGGTACAACTACATCATCCATGCTCCTGCATGAGCATAACGCTTTCTCGGTCTTCAAGGGTGTGTTACCGCTGTCTTCCTCCATTATTGCATTACTTCTAGATAGATCCTTGGGAAATTAGGGCATTCTGAGTAGTAATTTTTTTTGTTATCTGCTGCAAAAACCCTACAGGTTCATAGTCAAGTTTCCATATCTCCTCTATGTAACCATAATATGTGTCATTTTGCCCATTGTTGTTTGTTGCACAAAGTGGACACCGCTGTTTTGGTTGGTGCTCTTTTTATATTGGGTAATCGTGTAAAATGTTATCCCATGTATCTCGTACCCTTGGAAAGTAAATATAGTCGAAGTTGGTGACCTAGCCAACAAGTACAGCTGATCTCCGATAGTGGTGTTATTTATGAGATTTGTTTGTAACCAACCTCTGAAAGTCGTCATGTGTGCATGTTTAATCCAAGAGTCAGAGTCGCCCAGGTTTCAGAGCGTATAATATTCATGTGTTTCTTGATATACGGAGCCACCAAGGTGGAATTTTGTAGAACTGTGTAGTGTGCTTGAGTGAAAGAATGCTTGTCTATACTTATTATTGCTTTCTTTCCTAGTGTGCCTTTTTCACTCAGTCTTCCCTCATGTCGCGATTGAGGAATACCAATCGGCTTAAGGTCTGGAATAAAGTCAACACAAAACTCAATGACCTTCTATGTTTCATAGACCTTGGAGATGCTTCCTTCAGGCCTATCACGGTTATGAACATATTTCTTTAAGACTCCCATGAACCTCTCAAAGGGGAAAATATTGTGTAGAAATCAAAGACTAAGAATGGTGATCTCTTCGGCTAGGTGAACTAGGAGGTGCATCATAATATTGAAGAAGGATGGTGGGAACACCAACTCGAAACTGACATGACATTGGACCACATCATTTTGTAACCTTTGCAGAATTTGTAGATCGATTATCTTTTGAGAAATCGCATTGAGGAATGCACATAGATTCACAATGGGTATTCAAACATTCTCCAGTAGAAGCCCCCTCAATGCAACCGGAAGCAATTGCGTCATAAGCACGTGACAGTCATGAGATTTTAGGTTTTGAATTTTTTTCTCTGCCATATTTTTTATTCCCTTTGTATTCGACGAGAAGCCAGACGGGACCTTGATACTTCTCAGACATTCAAAAAATATTTCCTTATCTTCTTTGGTAAGAGCGTACTTGGCAGGACCTTGATACTGCTCTGGATGCAGGACGTCTCGTTCTTTCTTACGTTGTTGGTCCTGCCGTGCTTCTGGTGTATCTTTTGTCTTCCCATACATGCCCAAGAAGCCTAGCAGGTTCACGCAAAGATTCTTGGTTAGGTGCATCACGTTCATTGCAAACCTGACCTCTCAGACTTTCCAATATGGTAGCTCCCAAAATATAGATTTCTTCTTCCACATGGGTGTGTGTCCATTAGCGTCATTTGGAACAAATTGTCTACCAGGACCCTTTCCAAAGATTATTTTTAAATTCTTGACCATACCAAATACATTATCACCAGTAGGATGGATAGGCTTCCTCCGGTGATCTTCCTCACCTTTGAAATGCTTGGCTTTCTTTCTTAAGGGATGCCTGACCAAAAGAAATCGAAGATTCCCCGGGTACATATTATTCTTACATTTATCCAAATATATATTGTGAATCTCACCTAAACAGTGCGTGCATATTTGTCTGTCCTGAAAGGTTACTAAGAGCAGACCAATCATTGATGGTTACGAACAACAATGCTCGTAGGTCAAATTCCTCATGTTTGTGCTCATCCAACATACGTACACCTTGTTTGTTTCACAACTGTAAAAGTTCTTCTACTAATGGCCTTAGGTACACATCAATGTTGCTGCCGAGTTGCTTCAGGCCTTTGATGAGCACTCGCATCATAATAAACTTTCGCTTCATGCACAACCAATGAGGAAGGTTATAAATACATAAAGTCATGGGCCAGGTGCTATGACTGCAACTCTGCTCCCTAAAAGGATTAATGTCATCTGTACCTAGACCAAACCTTAAGTTCCTTAGGTCATCTGCAAAGACCGGGAACCCTCTCTCTAGATTTTTCTCCACTGCGACCCATCAGCGAGGTGTTTCAACACTTATTCTTTCTTACAGTCTTCTTTGTGCCATCGCAACAACTTGGCATGATCTTTGTTTCTGAACAACCGTTTCAACCGTGGTATTATAGGAGCATACCACATCACCTTGGTAGGAACCCTCTTCCTGGGGCGCTAGCCCTCAACATCACCAGGGTCATCTCGGATGATATTATACCACAACGCATCGCATACCAAACATGCATTCAAATTCTCGTACTCCTCACCGTGGTAGAGGATGCAGTCATTAGGGCATGAATGTATCTTCTGCACCTCTAATCCTAGAGGGCAGACAACCTTCTTTGCTTCGTACGCACTAGCGAGAAATTCGTTATCCTTTGGAAGCATCTCTTTATCATTTTCAGCAACTTTCCAAATTCCTTGTCAGATACACCATTCTATGCCTTCCATTGCAGCAATTCCAGTGTGCTAGCCAACTTTTCTTTCCATATTCGTAATTTGGGTATAACAATTTTTTGCGATTCTCTAACATGCGCTCCAACTTCAATCTATCTTTTTCACTTTCGCAGTCTCTCTGTGCATCAACAATGGCCCGACCAAGATCATTAGTGGGATCATCCGATGCCTCTTCTTTAGCTTCCCTCGTCACTACTAGGGAATAGCCTACTCGAGGCACACCATAAAAGTCATTCGAGGCGCATATGGGACGCGCATCGAGGCCCGTGTTGCTAGTATTTTTTATCTGAGGCGCATCTGGTATGCGCCTCGTATACCCTGGATATGCGAGGCGCATATTCATATGCGCCTCACATATATAGGATATACAAGGTGCATACCGGATGCACCTCGACCATGTCTGAAAGATGCGCCTCGAGTATGACTGACATATGCGCCTCTAATAGCTTTACATATGCGCCTCAAATAGCATTTTCGAATTTTAAATTTTACGGAACCACAGTATAGTATAGAATACACAATACACAGGTATTATAGAGTCCAAAATATAGTATAAACATCATAGAATTTCCAGAAAGTTGCAATTGGCCAAAACATAGTATAGAACCAACACGAATACAAGTACATCACACATCAACTTGAATTAATCCGCGACATACGAGAGTTCACACATCAACCAACTAGTACATCACACACAACACCAAGTTCACATCTCTCGGGGACCAAGTACAAGTTCATAATCACATTACAACTACACGACAGAGCTCTCTAGGTGAAGTAAAGCACACAACCTACCATGAAGAGCAAGGTGGTGATCACGACGAAGTTCCTCCATGCTTCCTCCACTTCTCTTCTGCCACCTCTGTACTATTGTAGCCTTTGTAGTTGTTGCTCGAGAAGTTGTTCACTTGTTTCTGGCAGTCTTCCCACTCCTCGTACACACCTGGAACCCTACCAATGTACACGACATAACACTTCTTCGCCATCTCCTGCACACAAGATAGATGATATTAGCTATGTCAGTGGAAAGCAATAGCAGTTAACAAGATAAGATCATGCATATATATATATATATATATATATATGGGTGCCTCATACTTAGGTTGGGCACGAAAATAACAATGTCGCTGATGGATCTAGTATGGCAAGTAGAGGAAGCTCAAATTACAAGTCTACTTGGCACACCAGATCCAACAGCGGTATAGTACCATACATATATAGTACCACAACATGTTTTAATCATCAGCAGTTCGAAGAAAGACAAAAAAAGCAAACCAAGAATGACTTGGATTAGTGCCTCATACTTAGGTTGGGCACGGAAATAACAATGCCACTGATGGATCCGGTGTAGCAAGTAGAGGAATCTCAAATTACAAGTCTACTTGGCACACCAGATCCAACAGCGGTATAGTCACACACATATATAGTGCCACAACACGTTTTAACCATCAGCGTTTCAAAGAAAGATGGAAAGCAAACCAAGAAGTAGGGTGGCAATAACGAATGAGAAGCAACATATGACCAAGCACTAAAATAGTTCATAACACAAATAACTAGCGTCGCTCACAATCAAGTTCAACGGTTTACGAAACATACTCTATAGGTTGCTAGGAAAGTTAACACAGGGATAAAGTTTACAACACAAGTTCGGAACTAACAACTAGCTAGGAAAACATCAAGACTTCTTTGGATGATGAGTCGGCTCGGGGATATTGATGTAGCCCCATTTAGCTCCTTTCGCTAACGTCATGAACGTCCTGCCGTCACCCTACTTTGCTAAGTGTTCATCTATCTCCTTGTTGCGCGGTGGAGTGCCGCTGTACAAGAGGCCCCCGAATTTTATGACTTGTTGGTGCATGATTGTCGAGATCTCCTCCTGGATATCAAAGAAATCCATCCCGAGGTTGCGATACTGTATACGTTCAAGATCTTCAGCCCACCTTCGAAGGTCAGATGGCAGCACGCTGTTATGCTGGTCCCGTATGAACGCCTTCATGTGGTGTAGGGCGTAGAAGGCATCCTTCCTGCTGTTAGGCACCTGCTTGACGCATGGGAACTCTGTTTCATGGCCGAACACATGCATGCCATGCCTCTTAACTGTCCTACTAGGGATGGCACCTCCTGCTGCGATGTAGCCGTTGAGAGCATCGTCAAGAACTCCCTTGATAGTGGAGTAGTCTTTCCTCGTAGCACTACCCGAGTCGAGATACAAGGCGTTTGAGCGTTGCACATTCAAGGATATGATCATGCAGCCTTGGTGACCACTCTCTGACTCTGGATGGTAGGGAATGAGAATCGCATCCTTGCCCGAGTTTGTTTGCAGGAAGCATGAGAGGTAGTCGGTCACCATTAGGACGTCTTCATGTGTTCTCAAGACGGTGTCACGCATGAAGTAGGGATCCACTATCGCGATGCCTAGGGTACCATCTCTAACGATCTACATGGCCATATTGAGCGAGAACAGCCATACCAGGGTATCGTGCAGCCCGAATCCTTGCAACATGTCGAAGAGGTCGGTATGCCACATGTTGAAAATATCCCCGGGGGCTACTGCGATGAAGCCCAGCACATTTGGCACCTTAGCCTTATAAACCAGGTATGACTGATCGCCCTCTCAAATGTGGCGCTCCTCAACAAACATACATCCATGATGAATACTATGCATATGCGAGCCTGCGACCGCGAGCATCGATTCACTAAGCATCGGTGTACCTGCCTCATGCACCCGCTTCCTAGGATTTTCTATAGGGTCGTCCTGAGCCTGGAAAGCAGGCTTTGGATTCTGGCTCGCACCCTTAGGATTCCTCTTGCGTCCCTTCTTGCCCTTTACGGCATCATCAGCCGTCTCTACCTCCTCGACCACCCTATAGAGGGTGCTAGGGCTGATCATAGGACGAGCTGGCATCTGAGGCTCGGTGAAGGCGGTAGGTGGCGGCGTCTCCTGACTAGATGGGAAGAGAGGCACTTGGAAAGTGGGTTTCTCCAAGGGTCTAGGTGCTGGTTGGGGCGTGACAACTGTCTGCGTGAACAACTGTCCTCCCTGTTGCTCATGGTCATGACCAAACCTTGTGTTCAAGAACTGGTCGCTGAAGTTTTCATCAATTTCATCATCATCGTCGGTAGGATTCTGTGCCATCTCGATGTCTTCATGTGATGGCTGTGCTGGTTGTGCTTCCTCTGGGTGGTGCCCCGGCCCTCCATCCCCAAACATATCTGGCTCTTTGGCCATAGGAACATGTAGCCAAAGCCAGTACTGAGGAGTATGGGCTCATCACTATCCCATCCATGAGGTTGAGAGGGAGGTTCCAAGCCCTCGTAGCCCAGAAACACCATACTGTATTTGACCCTAAGCATGTCGGGTGCCATTGGTTTACTGTGGAAGATGCGGTTCGCCGGTTGAACAATAGAACCCTTGGCAACATACTTCAACTCGCCGTTCACCTAGTGAAGTAGAATGCAAGGAGTGTCTTCCTGCGAAAGACATGTAGGCCGGTCATCAGTAAAATGGGGAGAAGGGAGATGAAGTCATCGGTTGATCCTCCCAACTCTCGCTTTAATTAGTTACCTTGAGGGCGTCGAGCTCGGCCAATGTCGAGGCAACACCGCTGCCGTAGAGTGTGCAAGTGACGAAGTGGATGCTTGCTAGCACGATGCAGGTCGACTCCTTCACCGCACCAGACAAAGTAAGATCCGGACCTTCGGGCCCCGCCGGAGGAGTCACCAACACCTCCGGTGCCGTGTTGTCCGATTGGGCGCTGGCGATGTTGGGAACCGGGCACGGCCCCCGTTTACCACTTTTCTTCCACTTGGCATACTGTTTGAAGTAGGCAGGAAGGATGGTGTTGAGCTTCTCGGTCAGTTGTGTCTAGACTTGTGTCTGGAATTGTGTCTGGACTACCGTCATAGCCTCCTTCACAGTATCTTGGAGCAGGTGCAGAAACTTCTCCACTTGTTCCCTTAGGTGTTTTACCTCAGTGCTCTCGGACTTCTTGCCCTTCCGCGGCGAGGTGCCATAGTATTCGGACCATGGAATATTGCCAAAGTCAGGCACACAGCCAGCCGACTTAGGTGGCACATGGGGCTCGACATTCTTGACCCAGTTCAGCATCCTGTTAAAAGTGGTGTCCCACTTGGAAACCGGTGCCGACCCCTGGGATGAGGAGCTCCTACATTCCTCGTCCTGCGCATAAGGAACGCGTGAAGCATTTGAGAAATTGGACTTCATTGGTTAATTGTGAATATAATTAATCAACTTGCATGAAAATTACTTATATATATATATATTGATGAAGTCCTTCACCTTCGGAGCGAAGGGGCCGGAGGGTTCCGAGGAATATTCAGAACTCCCTTTTAGCTTGCGAAACCGGGCCCTGAGAAAGTTCTTTGCCTGCACTTCGGCGATATTGGCAAAGGGAGGTGTCTCCCCCTTTTCACGAGCTACAACGTCATCCTTCTACCATTTGGGAATCGCAGCTCTATAACTACCGGAGTCGAGATGGTGGGTAGCAATGTTCATCTCGTATAACTCCTGAAGTACAGACTCATCTAGCCTTGAACACCTTGAAGTCTTCTTCCATGACCAGAGGCTCCTTCTTGACGACCTTCTCGTAACTTAGCTTGTCCTTGTAAATGAGTCCTCACCCGCGCCTTCCAATTCGACAAGGCCTTGGTCATCATCTTGAGGGCGAACTTGTTTACCGGATTCCCTTTGAGATTGTCATTGTTGTATTTGTTATCCTCATCACCCGGGTATGCGTATCTTGCGTGCATCTTCCTAAAGAGATGATGGCGGTAACTCTCATTCTCACGAGACTTTAGGTTCTCAGTGTTGATCATGACGGTGTTTCGAAGGATTGCAGAGAGCTGCAGTGAGTACAACGCGACAAATTCCTCTAGCTCCAAAGGCACCCATTTAGCGCTCACGCTTGTGATGGACCTTTTGAGGCCGACCGTGATTGGGGTCCGTTCCTTCCGGGCCTTCTTCGGTTGGCTACCGTCCGTGGCTTCACCATCGCCACTGCCATCAGTGGCAGTGGCGTCCTTGCCATCGGCGTCCCCCATCTCCTCATCAGACGAGGTATCCTCGTCCTCCATATCCTCTTCCTCTCGCGGCACAAATTCTGGGTCCTCCTGTGATTCCATCTCATCTAAATGCTCCCAATAGGCCTTCTTTCTAGAAGTGCCCGCCTCAGCATCGTGCTGTCCACCACCCGACATATCTAAACACGAAAAGAAATGGAACTAATAAGCACCAAAATTCACAAAAAAATTGGGCGTGACCTTTGCTAATTTTCTAGACCTATGAGTGCAAAAAATTCGCCAGAATGGAAATGAATCAACTTCCAATGAAACACTGGCATCTTAAAAAGAAAAAAACCTGCACAAAAATGGCCTACATAGGCACAAATACAACCAACAAGACACATATACCACCTGTCTATCACTTCAGCAGTGCATAGTTCAATATAGAAAATATATATAAACAACAACAACAGTACATGTCATAGTTCAGTAGGATGGAAATGCTCTGGTTTACACAACAACATCAGTACATGTCATAACTTATGCTGCAGGTTGAAAGTGTCAATTCTACATCTCAATCTGCTCAATTAAATCTCCAAATTCATTTACTCGAAGCAATATATATAAACATAATCTTTTAAACACAAACAAACATATATCCATCAACAGAATCATCCCACTCTAGAATAGCTGACCAACAACTTCATGCTCTCTCAGCCATCAAGAAAAAGCGACAACCACATAAATGTAAAAGCTAACAGTGTCAATATTAGACTTTATAAATGGTCTTTACCATGTGAATAGATAGCACATTCTTCTAGCCCCGTGAACATTACTGATTGGATCATGCATGCTAAGCACAAGATGTAGTTCACATAAGAACCAATGAGGCTTTTGCTGCTAATTCCTATGCAAGGTGGAGCAATCTGTGAATATTTTGGCTGAAGTGCTAGTGATAGATGCTAGGAGTAGTCCAAAAGCATGCATGGGTGAAGTGATAGATGCCTAAAAATGAAATAAAGGCACAATTGTCATTTTTGGCTGCATCCACTTGTCACTGTTATTTTTATTTGGCTGAAGTGCTAGTGAACATCTTTGAACTGTGCACTGTTCTACATGTGTGCATGCTCTTGTCCACATGTGCTCTTGTATGTCAATAAAATCTAGCACACTCTGCGTCGACATTTCATTCCTAGCTATAGAGATCAAGTTTTACACAAGGAAAAGCAAGGCAGAGAAGGAGGAGAGGAAGGCTTCTAGGGGACTTGATAAGTTGGATGAGGTAGCAGTGCCAGATGATCCAACAATAGTAGAGCATGAAGCCATTTTCCAAGGTTTTTTCAAAAGAAATGCTCCTTTTCCTAAAAAAGTTCCATTAAGGTTGCTTCCTGAGCTCAAAGCAGCTAGTTCATTGTTATTGATTAAAAAGGCATTGAGTATTGCAAAGATAGGATCAACATGCTGAAGAAGAACAAGGTGAAGTTTGGTGAACGCGGCAGGTAGAAGAAGAAGGGCAGTTTGTTCTATGAATAAAATACAACTACTAGAGCTGTAGTAGTAATTGTATGTGCTTGTGACTGGATGATGTGTATGTGTTTGTAGCAGGATGAACTCTATGTATGTGCTTTGATGTGTATGTGTTTGTAGCAGGATGAACTGTGAATAAAATGCATTGCAAAACTATGTGCCAAAACAAGATAGATTTTGCATCACTGGTAGGGTTTAAGCAAGCAAAGATCTGTTCTTATCAGTTTACAGCTAGAAACAAAGCTAGCAAGGCACCCACTCAAGCACAAACCCTACACTTTAGTCTATTGCAAGTTGTTGAACTAGTGAGCAATCTGTGATTTAGCGTAAGAGCCAGGTTCAGAAACTTTGGAAGTGGTGCGTGTGATCATTAAGTGTTTGACGAGCCGATCAACTGAACTGGTGAGTAATTAAATAATTTGGCACCACTGTGATTCCCTTGCTGCATTACAAAGCAGAATACTACTTGATTTGTTGCCTCACACAAAGAACGTGTCTCTTGTGCCAGGCCGCTTGTATGGCTTTGAGGAGGATGGTAAGTGACAGAGGTGCTATTGAAGCCGTATCCGTAGGAGGCAGCGCTGGTGATGAAGCTCAGCAATTTGAAGGAGAAGAAGCTTGCCCCTGCTTCTATAGCTTATCTTAGCAGCTGCTATGTATTATGGTAACAGATGATGGAGGCCATGTAGTGAAGCTAGTGCTGCTAGTAGCTGCTAAGTTTCTTTTTGGTCTTTTGGTTATGAAGGACTCATGGTTGTTGGGAAGCTACTACTGCTTTGTTGCTTTTATTTAGCTGCTAGTGCTCCTTGTTTACAATAAGAAGCTAGTGCTACTGGCAGGTAAACCTGCTGCTAGTGATGTCTATGCACGCTTCTATTCTTGTAGACAGTGTTGGGCCTCCAAGTGCAGAGGTTTGTACAACAGCACCAAGTTTCCCTTAAGTGGATCACCCAAGGTTTATCGAACTCAGGGAGGAAGTGGTAAAAGGTATCCCTCTCAAGCAACCCTGCAATCAAGATACAAGAAGTCTCTTGTGTCCCCAACACACCCAATACACTTGTCAGGTGTATAGGTGCACTAGTTTGGCGAAGCGATAGTGAAATACAAGTAATATGGATGATTATAAGTGGTAATTGCAATCTGAAATAAGAGTGGCAGCAAGCAAACATGTAACATGAATGATTGTAAACGGTGTTTCAATGCTTAGAAACAAGGCCTAGGGATCATACTTTCACTAGTGGACACTCTCATATAAATGTCTTCTCTTCATGATGCTACCCTGAACTACTCTCCCGTTGGACGATGTAGGGATATAATAGCACACCTTAAAGTTCACATTCCCCATCTAGATAACCCCTCACTATCACCTTGAGCGCTAGATGGTTCCAACAAACACCACAATCTCATAGAGACATCCAACTCAAATTATACTCATGATAAGTATTTCTGTAACCTTAGCCAAAGTGCTACACGGTGTGCACACTATCAACTTCACACACGTGGGGATAAGTAGAGATTTATTAAAGCACTTGAGTAGCAGAATAGATCTACTTATTCAACTAGATTATAAAGATCATGATCTCAATGAGATCACGCATAGAGAGAGATGAACACATAGCTACCGGTAGAGCCCTTAGCCTCGAGAGAGAACTACTCCCTCCTCATCATGGGAGTCAGCAACAGTGATGGAGATGGCGTGGAGTTGACAGAGATGGCTCTGGGGGCACTTCCCCATCCCGGCAGGGTGCTAGAACAGAGACTTCTGTCCCTCGAATCTCCTCTTCGGTAGTGGTGGCGCTGCGGAACTTTTTGTGGAATTCTGATCTTCTCTTTAGGGTTTTCATCTTGGGGAACTTTTATAGGCGAAGGGGCAAAGTCGGTGGAACTCTAGGGGGCCCACACCCCCTGGTGGCGCGCCTAGGGCTGGCTGCGCCACCATAGGGTGTGGCCGCCTCCTGGCCCCCCTTCAACTGCCCTTCAGACTCCGTGTTGCTTCAGGTAAAATATTGACTTTGGCTTTTGTTCCATCCAATTCCGAGAATATTTCTTTACTAGCTTTTTTGAAACCAAAAACAGCAGAAAACAGGCAACTTGCACTATGGCATCTTGTTAATAGGTTAGTTCCAGAAAATGTATAAAAATACCTCAACATGTAAACAAAACATAAGAAAGTTGATACAAAACAAGCATGGAGCATCAAAAATTATAGATACGTTTACAACGTATCAAGCATCCCCAAGCTTAACTCCTACTCGTCCTCGAGTAGGTAAGTGATAAAAAGAATAATTTTTTAGGTGACATGCACCATCGCAATCTTGATCAAGGTATTTGTAAAACACTAATAGCTGGGATCATAGTACTCTAACATAGACATGAAAGATATAGTTCTAACAATAAGACATAGCAACTATGTTATAACATGAAAAGGTACAAACAAAAGATCATGAATACCAATGCATTGAAAGACGTTTGTTTGTTTCACATATAAAAAACATAATAAGAGTGGTATTCAGTTTGTCCCTCATGGTATAGCAAAACATAAATGCATAGGACACCTTCAAAGTTCATAAGGGTGACTAGATACAAATAATTTAAGAACAAACAATATCAAAGTTATGAATCAATCAATAAGTTTTGGGACAATGCACATTAAACTAAGAATGACCACTATGCTCTCTCAATTGGTGCATAAAGATAGAAGATGGAGACTCAACATAAAAGTAAAAAGAAAGGCCCTTCATAGAGGGAAGCAGGGATTTCAAGTTTCATAAAAAGCTTCCAAAAATTATGGTACTTATTAGCTTTTAGCTCTCATTGCCCCTATCATAAGCATCTTGAGGTGATTAAGGTTAAAGTGACACAAATATGAGGATATGCTTGACAAGTTATAAGTTGAAAATCTCATGCCCCTTGCTTACGAGTACCGAACCTCATGCTACTCAACTTTAGTCACAAGTAAGTTCTTTTCATTGTAAGTACATGTGTATCATGGAGAACCGCCAACGGGGTACCCGTTGCCCCATGACACAGGAGCTTTCCCATATCAAAATGACAAGGCAACAAACAATGAGCATCTCGGTGATCTTTTTATTTGCTATTTGCATAGGTTTTTATTGAGGATGCTTCACAAATGCTCACTATGGTTATGCTACAAGTTTCCACCATGATTAGGCATGGCTTAGGCTAGCCGCCCAGACGTTTCTCTAACACACATACAAACTCCATGAGATTACAAGCTCCCCTTATATTTCACACCGTCGGGATCCATAAACAAAAGAACATGATATCAACTGAATAATAAGTGCAATGTTGAAAGCGTTACCCATGGTAACATGGTTCTGCTAATTCACAACTTCTAAAGTGCAAGCATATAAGCAACATAGATGGACACAATGGTTCAAGTTTATTAAGGGTAAGAATATAAAGTGTGCCACCAAGTTTGTGAGAGCTTTAATCACTAATTTTCACATAACATGTTTAATTTGGAAGGTAGATAAAAACATGAATATACTTGGAATGGTGTAACACACCATGCATAGGAATTTATAGTGGACTCTTTGGAATAACTTGGTTTTCTTGGAGGTTCGATACATTAGTGGAGATCATACTTGGTACAGGTGGAGGCTAGCAAAAGACTGGGAGCGACCAACTAAGAGAGCAATAATGGCCATAATCATGCAAAGCGACACACCATTATTAATTAAAGAATAAAGTGATATTGCAAGTCAAAAACTAAATGATCATAGAGTCTATGGTGACTGGTTCATAGTATTAACATGGTGTAAGCATGTGCCAAGTCAACCCAAATAAGGCATCAAAGGAGAATACCACAATATTATGATTTTGTATGCTAAAACAACGCATGATTCTTTCAAGGCACATTAAGCAATCTCAATATTTTGAAACAAGTCATGCTACAACAATAATTACTAAGCATATTGTCAAAGCAACATCTAGCATGACATGATAAAGTCTAAGTCATAGTCAAAACAAGCTTCCTTTTGTACCACTATAAGCATGAAACTTCCTACTCTTTTCCAACACCAATCGACTTATTTGAAACAAATCTCAAAGATAATAATCAATAAAGACCAGAGAGCATGTCTCACCCATCTACAAAGAAGAACTAAAAAGTTATAAGCCAAAACAATAAGAAAACTAAAGCTAAACGCAGTGCTAGCAAAGGAGAACACTCATAGAACAATAAGAGTGAAAACTAGAGTGTTCTAGGCAATGAATAACGGGGCGTGTCTCTCACCAAAATAAGTGTGTTGGGATACAACCAACTTATTGCGGCAAACAAAGCAAAATAAAACTAAAAACAAAGATGCTCCAAGAACAACACATAGTGCATAAGGTAATAAAAATAAAGTGTCTTGAAAGAAGACCTGAAATTATTAATGAAGAAGGGTTTGCCTTGGGCATCCCCAAGCTTTGACACTTGTACCTCTTGAATGTTTATTGGGGTGACACGGGTGGCATCCCAAAGCTTGAGCTTTTGTCCATACTTCATCTCATCACATTATTCTTCCCTACACTTGAAAATTTCCTTCATACAAAACTTCACACAATCCGCATTAGCAACATTAGTGTATTCAAGATAATAAGTCTTTGGGTTTAGTTTCAACACAAGTAAAACTTCCATTAAAACACAAGCTAATGTAGCAATTCCTTCTAAAAGCTCAAGTGATCAAAGAGAACTAAAAAATAAACCGATTAAGAGGCAAATGCAAATAATGGCAGAAATCTGTTAAAACAGACCAGCAGGTAAAGACCGATTTTTTCAAAAATCTTCTGTTACTCAAATCGAAAAGTGCAAAACTAACAAAAGTTGGGTAATAACCTGGGGCATAAGCACAAACCATTACAGCTCAATCCGACATACTGAGAGTTTTCACAATTTTTTACAGTGACGCACAGAAATCTGTTTCGGGACAACAACTTCCCCATATCTTACTTCCCTCTTATTAGAGGTTTTTCTTGGCACAAAAACCAAACAAAAAGGATAAGGAGAGGTTATTACAGAGGCAATAACTTCCAACACTCAAAAAAACAAAAATAAATTGAAAGTAAAAATATAATGGGTTGTCTCCCAAAAGCTCTTTCTTTATAGCCATTAAGATAAGCATGATAATTTCGATGATGCTCACATAATAAATATGAATTGAAGTAAAAGAGAGCATCAAGAAGAAAATATGGAACATATTTAAGTTTGACCCACTTCCTATGAAAAATAATCTTGTAAAGAAAAAAGTCATGAATGCACAAAGCAATAAGCAAAGGAAAGTAAAATAAGTGCAACTTCAAAATTTTCAACATAAAGAGGGGAAACTTAATGTTGTTGAGATACATAAAACCATGTTTCCCTCTCTCATAGTAACTTTCAGTAGCATCATGAGTAAAATTAACAATATAAATATCACATAAAACATTCTTATCATGAGCCACATGCATAAAATAATTATTACTCTCCCTATAAGCATAGTCATTCTTATTAATCGTAGTGGGAGCAAATTCAACAAAATAGCTATCATTATTATTATCATCACCATAATCATCAAATATAGGAGGCATATTGTAATCATAATTAATTTTCTCTTCAATAGTAGGTGGACTAAAAATATCATATTCATCATTGTAGCATCATATATTGGAGGTATAGTATCATCAAAGTAAATTTTATCCTCCGTGCTTGGGGGACTAAAAATATCATGCTCATCAAAACCAGCTTCCCCAAGCTTAGACTTTTCCATAGCATTAGCAATAATGGTGTTCAAAGAATTCATACTGATAATGTTGCTATTAGCATGCAAATAAAGTTCCATAGGTTTTTTAATTTTCTCTTCAAACACTTCATGTCCTAACTCAAGATAAATACTATAAAGGTCTCTAATTTTGTTGTTGTTTTCCATTAAGCCTAATTAGTGAAAAGAAAAACAAGAAACAAAAAGATATAATTGTAGAATCTAAAAGAAATAACTTCGAGCACTCACACACCAACAATAGTACTAGAAGATAGCTTAGTAGCCAGATGATGTGAGTACCTTTTACCTTACCTCCCCGGCAATGGCACCAGAAAATAGCTTGATGTCTACGGACGCTTCTATTCTTGTAGACTATGTTGGGCCTCCAAGTGTAGAGGTTGTAGAACAGCAGCAAGTTTCCCTTAAGTGGATCACCCAAGGTTTATCGAACTCAGGGAGGAAGTGGTCAAAGGTATCCCTCGCAAGCAACCCTGTAATCAAGATACAAGAAGTCTCTTGTGTCCCCAACACACCCAATACACTTGTCAGGTGTATAGGTGCACTAGTTCGGCGAAGAGATAGTGAAATACAAGTAATATGGATGATTATAAGTGGTAATTGCAATCTGAAATAAGAGTGGCAACAAGCAAACATGTAACATGACTGATTGTAAACAATGTTTCAATGCTTAGAAACAAGGCCTAGGGATCATACTTTTACTAGTGGACACTCTCATATAAATATATTCTCTTCATGATGCTACCCTGAAGTACTCTCCGGTTGGATGATGTAGGGCTATAACAGCACACCTTAAAGTTCGCATTCCCCATCTAGATAACCCCTCACTATCACCTTGAGTGCTAGATGGTTCCAACAAACACCACAATATCATAGAGACATCCAACGCAAATTATACTCATGATAAGTATTTCTGTAACCTTAGCAAAAGTGTCACACAAAGTGCACACTATCAACTTCACACACGTGGAGATAATCAGAGATTAATTAAAATACTTGAGTAGCAGAATAGATCTACTTATTCAACTAGATTACAAAGCTCATGATCTCAATAAGATCACGCATAGAGAGAGAGATGAACACATAGCTACCGGTAGAGCCCTTAGCCTCGAGAGAGAACTACTCCATCCTCATCGTGGGAGTCAGCAACGTCGATGGAGATGGCGGTGGAGTCGAGAGATGGCTCCGGGGGCACTTCTCCGTCTCGGCAGGGTGCGGGAACAGAGACTTTTGTCCCCTGAATCTCCTCTTCGGTGGCAGCAGCGCTGCAGAACTTTTCGTGGAATTCTGATCTTCTCTTTAGGGTTTTCGTCTCGAGGGACTTTTATAGGCGAAGGGGAAAGGTAGGTGGAGCTCCAGGGGCCCACACCCCCTGGTGGCGCGCCTAGGGCTGGCCGCGCCACCATAGGGTGTGGCCGCCTCCTGGCCCCCCTTCGACTGCCCTTCGGACTCCGTGTTGCTTCGGGTAAAATATTGACTTTGGCTTTTGTTCCGTCCAATTCTAAGAATATTTCTTTACTAGCTTTTCTGAAACCAAAAATAGGAGAAACAGGCAACTTGCACTGTGGCATCTTGTTAATAGGTTAGTTTCAGAAAATGTATAAAAATACCTCAAAGTGTAAACAAAATATAAGAAAGTTGATACAAAACAAGCATGGAGCACCAAAAATTATAGATACGTTTACGACGTATCAGTATGTAAGCCTGTATGGCTGGTTATATGTAAGGTTGAGAAGCTATGTATATATGTGAAAGTTACGCATGAAATCGAGCAAGAGTGCTAAATGTTTTGAAAGAAATTACATCAAATTGTTAGTATATGTTACTTGGAGATCAATGTAGCGCATAAATGCAATCTGTTTCCTAAATTTGAGATTGTTAACAAAATTGTAATGTAAAAAAGTGCAATCATTTTGACAATATCGAATAGTAGAAAAATGCAATCAATTTCTATATGTAAAATTGAATCATAATAGGCATTGAATTGACATGACATTACCGACAACACCATAAATATGTCTCTATCGAGATTTATGACAAGCCTAAGATAAATTAACTTCTAGGCATGGTCTAAGTATATAACTTCTAGGCATTATACCTAGGGTAGCTTCAATGGCTTTCCCACTCTAGGCAGAGGATGAAGCAATCAAATGCTTGCAACGAAACCCATCTGCAAGGGCCTTGCAGGGTGTAGCTATCCATTATTTTTATGCGGAGCTCATGGCCAGCAAATTTGTATGCATGCAAGTTTCTGAAAGGAAAGGACACGCGCGTGCTGCTGTGGCCGAGAGGCGACTGGTGCAGTGGATCGACTGGCATACCACACCTGGGATGCGATGCGGTGCATGTGCAGTGCTTGGTGCAGCAACAAAGCCATGCGGCAGCACGGAAACAAAAAACACATACACGCGAGCACCAGTTGCGGTGGATGGAATCAATCATAGTAGAAGTAGAGGAAGAAGACCGGTGGAGGCAAGACCTTCAATTCGACAGTGACCTCCAAGGGCGGTGGAGGCGAGACCTTTCTCCTGGCTCCTAGATCCTCCTTCTACGATGCTGAGAACCGGCAGGTGGGCGGGCGGGCGGGAGCTTGTGGGAAGGGTCAGCTCCTCCTCCTCCTCCTTCACGGGTGGCTCCTCCTTTGTGAAGCGGACAGTGACGAGAAGCAACAAGCAGAATGCAGGACAGGGACGAGCGCCTCGATTAGATGGGGAATGAGGAAAGATGAAAGGGGAAAGGGGAAGGGGTGGCTCACCTTCGGACTCGATGACGTGCAGACTCGATGACATGCAGTTGCGGCAGGAGCTCGACAACGGACGACGGCAGGAGCTTGCGAGCGCTAGCAGCAGAGAAGGATTTGGCGATGCAAAGAAGAAAGGGGAATGAGAAGAATGTGCATTGGCGGTGGGCCGGGCCTGGGTCAATCAAATTAGGGAAAACTTACGTGAGTCGCATTTAGGAAGGATGTGCCTCCAGTATTATGTTAGGCGAATTGCATATCATCAAGATGCGTCTTGTGTAACGTTTGAGGCCCTAGTCAAATAGAATACACATGGTATGTTTATCACAAAACTATTGCTAGCTCAGTGGCTAGACACCCAGTCCCTTGGCCACCTAGATTTAAGTCCTGGTGGTCACCTTTTTTGGAACTTAAAAAACAAATATGAACTATAAAAAATAGTATAAAATTAACATGAACTATAAAAAATAGTGAAAATATTTTAAATATCCAAAAATAGACTATTTTTTGAAACTAAAAAACAAATATGAACTATAAAAATAATCTGAAATTAATATGAACTATAAAAAATAGTCTAAAATTAATATGAACTATTAAAAATAGTATAAATATTTTAAATATCCAAATATTGTCAAAACAATAGAAGTGATAATTAAGAATGTTTCAATACGTAATAGTCCCTCCAATTAGCATACAAAAGAGATAATTAAGAATGTGTCGATACATAATAATGCCACACACACGCACACAACACGTCCTGCTTTCGTCGGAGCTAGTTAGCGTTTCTTGTTGACAAGTATCTTATTGCCCTTCTTTGTCGCGGTTAAATAGGTTAGGTCCGAAACGTCTTCACTATTTCTCTGGAACGGGAGTCCTTTCTTAGGTAGGATTGTGGTGTATGGTGCTTGGGCGCCGTATCCATCTTCCATCTTTGGATCACCATACTAGTCAAAGTCTTGCTCCTTGGAGACTCCATCCATTCCGGTGATATTCCTTTTACCTCTCCTGACGATAACCCGACTATGCTTTGACAGGTCGGTAATGTATAAGCATTGGTCGACTTTACTAGACAAAACCCATGGCTCATTTCTCACGGGTACGTTCGTGCTGGTGGTCTTAGACTTTGGAGGTATAACCATGGTGGTGAAATACCGGTCTTCTTTTTCGACGCTCTCGGCCCACCTGACATAGAACATCGACACCTTCTCTGTAACTTAGTCGAGCTCCCATATCTCCTTGATCCTTCCGTAGTATCTTTTCGGGACATCGTCGGTGTAGAATATCCCCGTTACCTTGAGTTCTAGTAATCATAGTTATTGTCCTTTTCCTCGATGTAGAACGTGTATCCGTTGATATCGTATGCTTGATAGGTCATTAGGTAGTGCGTGGTGCCCTGTGAGAATATGAGTTTATCGTCCTCTGAAGACTCGCCCTGCGGTGGACTATCAAGAACCTTCTTCCTAAACCACTGTGTGAACCCGGAGTTGTGCTCTTTGATTAATCTTCCTCCGTCCTCACATGGCCGTGGTCAGTGTACTTATTTTTGATAAATTCTTTGTGCTCATGTATATATGAATCGACCACCTACAGGTGTTATAGCGCGACCAGGTTTGCTCTTTCAAAGTCCTTGGTTCGCTCCTCAAAGTCAACATGCTTTGCGCACTGACCTTCGTGGTGACCCCATCCAGCGAGCCCCCCAAGGTGATTGTTGAATGCGAGACCAATAGGGGTCTCGGTTTGTAGAAAGTTCGAGCAGAAAGAGATGCGCTCTTCAGCCAAGAAGCCGTTTGCTATGATTCCATCTGGACGGGACCTGTTACGAACGTATGCCTTGATGTGTCCATTTAGCCTTTCGAACGACATCATGCTTCACAGAAACGGAGACCCAAGTTGGACGATATCCTCCACGACATGGAGTAGCAGATGAAGCATGATGTCGAAGAATGAGGGAGGGCAGTTGATCTCGAGCTCGCATATTATCACCACATTCTCCTCCTGTAGCCTTGTGAGCTGCTTAATGCCTATCGACTTCTGAGAGATGACGTCGAAAAAGTTGCAAAGGCCAAAAAACGTTTCACGGACGTGCTTGTCCATTATCCGCCGGATCGCAACAGGAAGTACCTACGTCATCAACACGACGATGTTGTGATACTTCATCCCGTTGAAGCGCTGCTTCGCCTCATCTATCCATCTGCTCATCTTCCCCGCGTAGCCATTCAGAAATTTAACTCCAAGGAGGCACTTCATAAACTATGTGGCCTCCGCCTTGCTTAGAGTGAAGCACGTGGCCTTGAGCTTAACTTCAGCCTTCTTGACCTTTTTGCCCTTGCAACGACAATTTTGTGTTTCCTTCTCCTCCTCCTCTGATTGATCATCGGCTTCATCATCACTAGGTGATGGTTGAAGGTCCTTCCTGATGCCCATATTATTCAAGTCGTTCCTTTCCTTCATCCCATATTTGGTCTTGTCAGTGTTAAGGATGGTGGCAAGCAGACTCTCCTCCACGTTCTTCATGATATGCATGAGATCAAGGCTATGAGGCACGCAGAGGAGCTTCTAGTGTGTCAAGTCCTAGAGAACAGACCTCGCCTTCCAAACCCTCAACAGCAGCTCTGGCTTCTTTTGGTTCTTTCCTGGCACATGGCACTCTTTCCAGTTTTTCAATAACTCATCGATTTCTGCGGCGCTCCTCTGGTCTGGGATTCCTCGGAGCTCTACTGTCCCATCGAACAGATGTCCTTGCTTTCTCCAGGCGTGATTCTTGGGAAGCCACCTTCGAGACCCCTGGAACACGGTTTTCCCGAACCTGGATCTTTCTGTAGCTGGCGATACGTTGTATTATCCTGGCATCTAATGCACGCAAAGAATCCTTGGATCACCTGCCCCGCGAAGTATCCATAACCAGGATAGTCTTACACCATCGTGATCATCGCCACTCTTATATCGAAATATTCTTGTTCGGCAGCGTACCACGTACGGGCTCCGTCTTCCCATAGCATGATCAACTCCTCTTTCAACAGCCTGAGATACAGATTGATGTCTGTACCAGGTTGTTTTGGCCCTTGAACTAGCATACTCATGGTTACATACTTCTTCTTCATGCACAGCCAGAGGGAGGATGTAGATCCATACAAACACGGGCCATGTGCTACGTGTGCTGCTCTGGCTTCTGAACGGAATGAGTCTGTCGGTGCTCACGCCCAGCCTGAGGTTCCTTGACTCTCTCCTAAACCATCGGTAATATTCGAGGTCCAACGCCTTCCACTAGCTAGCATCCAAAGGGTGCCTCAGCATTTCCTCCTTTTCCGGATCTTCGTCTTTTGGCCACTTTTTTTCCGCATGCCAGCGCTGAGCCATGCTTCCTTAGGGTCCACGAAATACCACTACAGACGAGGAGTTAGAGGAAAGTACCACACCACTTTTTTAGGAGCTTTCTTGGTCCCTCTCTTGTATTGAGAGGTCTTGCACACCGGACTCATGGTATTCGCCATGTCATCGCCCCGGTAGATGATGCAATCATTTATGCATACGTGGTATTTCATGTGCGGTAGATCAAGAGGGCACATGAATTTCTTGGCCGGACATGTGTTTCCCCTCTTGGGAAGACGATCGTGCCAAAATTCCATGTTGTCGTCGAAGCATTCGTTAGTCATTTTGTGTTTCGCCTTGATCTCCAAAGCCCTGAGCGTTACATTCAGACGGGTATCCCCATCGTTGCATCCGTCAAACAATGGAGTAACCGCGTCTTTCTCCATTTGCTCTAGCTTAGCTTTCTCTCTAGCGGTGGCTCTAGCATTACTCGTCTCCCTGAAAAGTTGCTCTGGGTAATGAGGGTCTCGCAACCAGCTCAAATCATTCCCGACACCTTGATCTTCATGTTCCTGCCTGACGCCACCTTGATTATCTTCATGTTCATGCTCGACGTCACCTTGATCTTCATGTTCACCTGCCCTGCCGACATCTTGATCTTCGTCTTCACCATTATTGGCATCCTCATCATCTTTCTCATCACGTATCCACCGAGTGTAGCCATCCATAAAACCACGCCGGAGCAAGTGCGACTCCAGCATTCCGCAATCATGATTTATCAAAACATCAGTTTGAAGTCGCGACACGTACATATTATCTCCGTCATGTTTGTCCGTGCCATGTCGGCCCTCGTGCATCTCACCCACCTATCCACGAGGGGTGTGCTCAGTGGTTAGGCCATGGTCGACTGCATGGTATACAAAGAGAAAAAGAATAATTAGAGCATGGACATTGAGATCGCCGGAAAAATTCGACATGACCTCCCCTAAAAATAGGACATCCACCGGGTGCCAGAAATTCACCGAAACAGAAATGAATCGACATTCCGATGAAACATTAGCAACCCAAAATGGAATCCCTACATAAAAAAGGAAACACACAACACAATCTAGTCGTGTTGCTGACAACGCGCATACATGCAACAATGCCTTCATGCTTCCTCCAATGATGACCAGGAGTAGGAGAGTCGGAGCAGAAGTAAAGTGAGATATTATAGATCTAGAAGTGCAAGATCTTTCACTTACATATGTGTGTAAACCAATAGAGGTTTAGCAAGCTGCTATGGTGAAATAATGGAGAAAATGAGGTGGGGAGGAGGAGGGGGTGACCAAATCTTTCTTTGTGTGGAGGAGAAAGCAAGTGAGAGAAGTGAGTGGGGTGTAGGAGGCTGCATGCATGTGCCAAAAAGTGAAAAAGGTGGCCAGATTACTCGAGGCGCATCCCCTACAAGATGCACCTTGTATAGTGGAATTCCCCGAGGCGCATCTTGTAGGGTATGCACCTCGAGTATCTAGCGCCTGCCACCCCCGGGCCTACCTCAGTTACTCAACTAAGGCGCATATTAGATCATGCGCCTCCAGTATTGGGGCACCTACCACCACCGGGCCCACACACCTTACTCTAGGCGCACCTGGTACGTATGCGCCTCGAGTAATTCAACTAGTTGAGGCACATATGGAGCAAGTGCACCTCGAGTAAGGGGGGCAGCCAGATCTGGTCCATACATGCGATATAGGATACATATCCCTCACGGATGCACCTCTAGTATTAAATATAGAAGGCGCACACTTTACCCATGTGCCTTGTATATTTAGTGGAGGGGCATTTGTTTGGGATGCGCCTCCTATAAGTCTGTCTCCTATAGGGTATTCCCTAGTAGTGCTTGCAGTACCACCATATCCAGGAAACCTAGGATAGTTGCTATCATCCTCTTATTCTTCATTGTCTTCTATTATAACCCCTCTTTATCCGTGTTTGGTCCAACAATTATAGTAGGACATGAAACCAGACCGAAACAGGTGGTTTTGAAGGATTTTTTAGGAACAGTAATCCTTCTTATTCTTACAGACACCACATGGACAACACACAAAACCATTTCACTTGTTTGCCTCAGCCACACCGAGGAAATAATGCAGTCCATTAATGAACTCGACAGAGCGTCGGTCATCGTACATCCATTGCCGTCTCATCTGCATTATATAAGTATATCAAAAACCATTACACAACATCATTAATTGAGAAGTGACCAAATTAATACAAACTCATCACATTATTAAAACCAAAGTAAGTAGAGTAGTGACCAAATGTTATTTATTGCAAAAATGAAAAATATGCACCGATTTAAAAACTTTCTACTCCATACTCATTTTGATCAATTACTAAGTAAACCACATCTACACATATGCAAACTAAGAAGTTAATTTGAGCTCAAATTGCATATAAATCAAAAACTCCCACATAATTACTCCCAAACTAAAGCACACAAATCCCTCTACTTATAGAGAATGCAAAGAGCTAAACTAGCAATGACAGATGAAAGAATGTAGTTGCTAACCTTTTAGAATCCTTGGAGAGATGAGGCACCGCCAAATCTTGACAAATCATGGAAAAAATGGGGATGAACTCAAGATCGGGGAGGAAACAGAAGAGAAGCATGGATATGGCCTGGTGTAATGCCCGAGAAATATCCCTAATTAGATTTGCCTATTTTTTTTATTTTGTGCATCATCATGACATCATGCATACTTTCTCCTAAAACTATTTTCCGCTTAAGCCTATTTTGTTTTATAATTATCCTCCTCCTTTTGTTTCAAATTCAAACCCTAGTCCTTTCTGTATCTTTTATTTGTCTAAAAACTATTTACAAAAGTCTTATTAAAAATAAAATATACAAAACTATTTTTCTGGGGGAGGCGACCGGCCAGGCCAAAAGGCCTAGCCAGCTACCTACGACCCGCTGGCCCAAACCACCTAAGCACTCCCTAATCCTATCACCCTGCACCCAGTCCCTAAGGCACACCTACCCCACCGCCACACCCCACCCCACACGGTACACACTAACATGCAACACAAGTGCACACGCACGCAACACACCCCGTGGTCATGCACACAACTCACACGCACATGCATCCACGCTAGACCCAGGCACGCATGCAAACCCACGCCACCTATCCTGATCGAGTGCCTGAACCCGAGCTCCCTATCGCCTCCCTCCGTTTATAACACCCCACCACCTCCCTCTCAGGCGCGCCGTCACTCGTGCGTGGCCGCCGACCTCCTCTCATCCTCCTCTGTGCCTCCTCGAGCTCCTCTCCCCGCACCAATCCCCATCGCCCTTAACCTCTTCCCGCCGTGCGCGACCCTGATAGCCACTTTTCTCCAAGCCACAAATCACGTCTCTACTATCGCCGAGCTTTCCCTGACCCTAAGGAAGATCCACCGCATGAAGCTCGACCTCCTCCCGTCCATGGCCTCGAGCGCCTTCGCTTGCTCTCCATCACTTATGCCTCCTTGCAGTGCCCGCGCCCACCACCGCGCATCCTCACCCTGCTCATCCCTCGCTGCCTTGTCTCGTCGTCCTTTCTCAAGCCTCGTGCAAGCTCCCCTGCTAGTGTGGTGATCCCAAGGTCGCCTCCGCATTCCGCGAGGTCCTGCACAACGCGGTCCATCCCTGTGCCTCTGTCCTCTAGGTTGGGTGCTGGCTTAGTACCATATGAAGATGTTTTCTACCTTTGCCTCTGGCGCAAGTGGCCAAGGTGCTGGTTCTGTCTAGCTGATGTGTCCCTAGGGCAATTTTCTTCAGTTCAACTTCGGTTCTGGCTATTCTGTTCTCTGGACTCGCAATGGTGATGTGAAGACACAGTGTGGTGACCGTGGGAAGATGGTACGATGCCATTGGAAGAATACTGAACCCCCGCAAAGAACTCCGTTCCTGGGTTTCTGCCAAGATCTTCCGAAGACCCCGCGTCGATCCCAAGTTCACCACTAATGAACTAGAGGGTACTTCAAGAACTCTTACATGGACCCAAATACGGAACCCCATGGTCTCTTTCATGGATCTGAAGACTGATCTCGCCGAAACTAGGACCCTCTAAACCCAAGTTCTTCGAACCAATGTGTGACCTCTATCCGATCCCCTATTTTATAAATTGCCATACTAAACTCGTTGCATATTAAATCATTCATATTTTCATACATATATTGTTGTTCGGGGTTAAATGGCAATTCATCTATTAAATAAATATGGAATATGTGGCATTGCTATTTTCCTTGTCCCGGTTCCATTTAATATTGTGTAGCTCACCGATACCATGTTTTGCCTTGTTAAGTCAACATTTAATTTGTGATGTAAATAAACAACTTAAACCTTCTATTGGATTGTCGGGATTCCGATTCCTCTTAAATTGGATAGGTTGCATCACATGTTTCCATGTCATGCTTCATATCGTGAACATGCTGAATCTTCTGCCGTAGTATTTAATATTGCATCGGTTGCTCTTTCTAGTGTTTTGCTTCTTCACCGGATAGGATGATGAGTTGATGTGAGATAAGATGAGCCTTACCCTTCTACCTATTTTGCATTTGTAGTCTTTAATTCCTTCCTTTTTCTATTGCTATCCTTATTGTCGATGCTTTAGTACCGTCCCTTTATTTACCTGCTCTACCATATTGCCTTGGTTATCCTATTGCCTTGTTTGATTATATAGATTTGTCCTTGCGAGTCATAGCGCATGCTTAGGTCTGCTGACCACTCTCATACAGGTGAACCGTGATATCTGGTTATGGTTGATAACATGATAAGTTAAATTGATGATGTTGGTTATGATTATGTTTATGGTTTCACCTAATGATAAGGCCCCAACAGGGACCACCTTTGGGAACTTCTTGAGCTGACCTAGGAACCATTTGTTCTACGATACTAGTTCTAAGTTAATCACGCTAACCAATAGTGGGGCCCCTAGGACCCCCTCCTCAACTACCGATACTATTTGTATATCTAGATGGTCACAAAATTAGTTTTCCATTTGGTGCATACGCATAATATATCCTCGGACATGGGTGATTTAAATTTGTCTTCGGACTTGATATTTAGTGGACTGCTATGGCTTGCATACATAAATTGCGGTACACGGTGGCGGCACCCATGGTGTGTACAAGTTACCCCGCAGGGCCCGATCCACCAGTAGGCGCAAACGGTGTGCCTTCCTTGAGAATCGTCATACCTCTTGGTTGGTTCCACACAATAGGTGATACCTCTGGATGTGCATGTAGTTATGGGATAGTTCTTGTTGTGAGATTCGAACGACACACATAATATGTTGCCTGAAGGGTTGAACATGTGTTTGGGTACAGTAGTGCACCCCTACATGCTAAATATTTTCGAGCAGCCGTGTATCCACGGTTATGGACGCCTCAGGAGTACGGTGTCATGATCATTGAAAACACCACTAATGTTATACCTCTGATAATATGATTAGTAATTAGCCTTATCAACTAAACAACTACTTAACTAAAATTGCCACCGTGTGTGTTCTGCAAGAGGACTTCCTCGACTGGTCTTCGAGGGGCAACCTTTGGATCTATTATTCATGGTTTTATAATATTGTTACCGTATAACACTCACTTATCTTGCTCTAATAGTCGTTGTTGCAACGTGTCTCTATAAGTTAGATAGTGCAAGCTTTGCTGCCGCTGAGCCCACCATACCTATGTAGGGGATGACCGCCGAATTCTAGACTCGACGTGTACTGGCCTCAGTACTGACTACTCTCTTTTTGTTTTCCTTTGCCCTTTGTCGGCACCCTTTGGTTTTGACAAGTATGTGATTGACGAAGTTAGCAAGGTTACCTTTCTGGCTTGGCCTGGGCAGGGTTTATAGACGCCGCTTGGTTATTCTTCAAGACTCTTAGTCCCACTTGGTTCTTATCCATACTCGGATACTATTTTTCTTTCTTCTTGTATTGTATCATTTGTATTCTTGACTCATTGAGTCGTTGTTGTATATATGAGTTTCTTCTGGATCTTGTTGTAAACTACTGTGATGTAACTACTTGTAATAAAATCCACCCACACGAAAGTGTTTGATGGGCATCTTTGAATCGTTTATATGTGGATTTTGGCAAGAAATGCTGAGATCTGCATAGACCCGATTCAGGGGCGTTACAAGTGGTATCAAAGCAAAGGTTTACGATACCGCACTAGTCTAGCCTGTAGGTTAATCTTGCCAATGGATGATGTCTAGTGTCAAAAATATTTGCAAAAACCAGTTGGATAGATCTAAGTAGCTCTATTTTTATTCCTTACCCCTATGCTATTCTCTTCTTATCTTTGCATGATTTAATCTTCTCTCTTACCCTTATTCAAGTCCAGGATTTCTCGTGGTTGGGTCTCTATCGTACCTTTAGGGTCTGCTTCCTTCCTTTTGTAACTGTGGAGCTACATTTGTTTTTCACTGTATCTGATCTGTCTTCATATGTTTCCTGCATTTTGCAACTTTCAAGACGACAAATTCATCATCTTTTCGAATCTTTGTGAATACTGTTTGTCAAGACCTTCAGTCTAAATTTCTGAGAGTAGGGTTGCACGATTCTCCTATTCTTGTACAGAGTAATGCTTTGAGTGCGGGATGGAGTCGCGACCATACCACTACTCTTATCATTAGCTCTTGTGCATTGAACCTGTGGATTAATGTTAACCCTACTCATTCCATGGAAGTTAGAGGTGGCCTTACCTCTGCGACCTTTACTTCCTCCTTTGTCTTTCCGAAGTGTTCTCTCAGAGAATGTGAGCAACAACCCCTTGTTGGTGGTGTTGACAATTTCAAGACGGAATAAGAATTCTTGTTAGTGGTGTTGTGACCATCAACTGGCGCAAGAAGGTCCGATCATCAAACCCTCCCCAGGTGTCTTCGTTTGGATCTCGGGACATGATCCTTGTTTATGGTGTCGAGTTGTAATGCCCGGGAAAATATCCCCAATTAGATTTGACTGTTTGTTTTTATTTTGTGCAGCATCATGACATCATGCATATTTTCTCCTAAAACTATTTTCCGCTTAAGCCTATTTTGATTTCTAATTATCACCCTCCTTTATTTCAAATTCAAACCCAGTCCTTTCTAGATCTTTTATTTGTCTAAAAACTATTTACAAAAGTCTTTAAAAAATAAAATAGATAAAACTATTTTTTGGGGGGGAGGCATCCGGTTAGGCCAAAAGGCCCAACCTGCTACCTACGACCCACTGGCCCAAACCACCTAAGAAAACCCTAATCCTATCACCCTACACCCAGTCCCTAAGCCACACCTACCCTGCCGCCACACCCGTCACGGCACACCACCCCGCACAGCACGCACACCACACCCCACGCGGTACACACCAACACGCAACACAAGTGCACACGCATGCAACACACCCCGCGGTCACACAAAACTCACACACACATGCATACATGGCTCACACCACGCTAGACCCAGGCACGCACGCAAACCCACGCCACCTATCCCGATCGAGTGCCTGATCCCGAGCTTCCTATTGCCTCCCTCCGTTCCTATCACCTTGATGCCTCCCTCTCAGGCACGCCCTCACCCGCACGTGGACGCCGACCTCCTCTCGTCCTCCTTTGCGCCTCCTCAAGCTCATCTCCCACTCCAAGCCCCGTCGCCCTCAACCTCCGGCCGCTGTCCTCTAGCCCTACCGCCGCGCGTGACCTCGGCAACCGCTTTTCTCCGAGTCGCCAATCTCGTCTCTGCCATCGCCGAGCTCGCCCCGACCATGAGCAAGCTCCACCGTGTGAAGCCTGAACTCCTCCCATCCGTGGCCCCGAGCACCTCCGCTTGCTCTCCATCATTGCCGCCTCCTTGCTGCGCCCCGCACCCGCCACCTCTGCGCATCTTCTCCCTGCTCGTCCCCCACCGCCTCGTCCCGTCGTCCTTGCCCGAGCCCCGTGCAAGCTCCCCTGCAAGTGTGGTGACCCCAATGTTGCATCCATGTTCCGCGAGGTCCTGCATGATGTGGTCCATCCCCAAGCTTCTATCCTCCTGGTTTGGTGCTGACTTAGTACCATATGAAGATATTTTCTGCCTTTTTCCTCTGGCACGAGTGGCGAAGGTGCTGGTTCTATCTAGCAGATGTGTCCCCAGGGCAATTTTCTTCGGTTCAACTTCAGTTCTGGCTGTTCTATTCTCTAGACTTGCGATGGTGAGGTGAAGACATAGTGTGGTGACCGTGGGAACATGGTACGATGCCACCAGAAGAATACTGTAGACCCACAAAGAACTATGTTCCTGGGTTTTCTGCCAAGATCTTCCGAAGACCCCGCGCTGATCCCAAGTACACCTCTGATGAACTAGAGGGTACTTCAAGCACTCCTACGCGGACCCAAAGACGGAACCCCATGGTCTTCTTCATGGCTCCAAAGACCGATCTCGCCGAACCCAGGACCCTCTCAACCTAAGTTCTTCGAACCCAACGTGTGACCGCTATCCGAGCCCCTATTTTATAAATTGCCATACTAAACTCGTAGCATATTAAATCATTCATGTTTGCATACATATATTGTTGTTCGGGGTTAAATGGTGATTCATCTACTAAATTAATATGGCATATATGGGATTGCGATTTGCCTTGTCCCGGTTCTATTTAATATTGTGTAGCTCACTGATACCATATTTTGCCTTGTTAAGTCAACATTTAATTTGTGGGGTAAATAAACAACTTAAAACTTCTATTTAATTGTCGGGAATCCAATTCCTCTTAAATTGGATAGTATTAAATATTGCATCGGTTGCTCTTTCTAGTGTTTTGCTCCTTAACTAGATAGGACGATGAGTTGATGCGAGATACGATGAGCATTCGGTGTTCTTCTCAAGCGAGCATCCTCCCCCTTCTACCTATTTTGCATTTATAGTCTTTACTTCCTTCCTTTGTCTATTTCTATCCTTATTGTCGATGCTTTAGTACCGTCCCTTTATTTACTTGCTCTACCATATTGCCTTGGTTATCCTGTTGCCTTATTTGATTAGATAGATTTGTCCTTGCGAGTCGTAGCGCATGCTTAGGTATGCTGCCCACTCTCATATAGGTGAACCGTGATATCTAGTTATGGTTGATAACATGATAAGTTAATTGATGATGTTGGTTATGATTATGGTTATGGTTTCACTTAATGATAAGACCTCGACAGGGACCACCTTTGGGAACTGCTTGAGCTAACCTAGGAACCATTCATTCTACGATACTAGTTCTGAGTTGATCACTCTAACCAAACATGGGTCCCCTCGGATCCTCCCTCAACTACCGGTGCTATTTGTATATCCAGAGGGTCACAAAATTGGTTTCCCATTTGGTTCATACGCATAATATGTCCTTGGACATGGGGGAGTTAAATATGTCTTCAGACTTGATATATGGTGGAATGCCATGGCTTGCATACATAAATTTCAGTACACGGTGGAGGCACCCATGGTGTGTACAAGTTACCCCGCAGGGCCCAATCCACTAGTAGGCACAAACGCTATGCCTTCCTTGAGAATCATCGTACCTCTTGTTTGGTTCCACACAGTAGGTGATACCTCTGGATGTGCGTGTAGTTATGGGATAGTTCTTGTTGTGAGATTCAGACGACACACATAATATGTTGCCTGAAGGGTTGAACATGCGTTTTGGTATAATAGTGCACCCCTGTAGGGTAAATATTTTCGAGAAGCCGTGTGTCCACGGTTATGGATGCCTTAGGAGTACGGTGTCATGATCATAGACAACACCACTAATGTTATGCCTCTAATAATATGATTAGTAATTAGCCTTATCAACTAAACTACTACTTAACTAAATTGCCATCGTGTGTGTTCTGCAAGAGGACTTCCTCGTCTGGTCTTCGAGGGGGGAAATCTTCGGATATGTTATGCCCGGTGTTATAATATTGTTACCGTATAGCGCTCTCTTATCTCGCTCTAATAGCCGTAGTTGTAGCATGTCTCTATAAGTTAGATAGTGCAAGTTTTGCTGCCGCTAAGCCCACCATACCTATGTAGGTGAGGACCGCCAAATTCTAGACTCGCTGTGTACTGGCCTCAGTACTAACCGCTCTCTTTCTATTTTCCGTTGCCGTTTGCTGGCACCCTTTGGTTTTGACATGTATGTGATTAACGACGTTATCAAGGTTACCCTTCTAGATTGGCCTAGGCAGGGTTTATGGATGCTGCTTGGCTATTCTTCAGGACTCTTAGTCCCACTTGGTTCTTATCCGTACCAGGATACTATTTTGCTTTCTTCTTGTATTGTATCATTTTTATTCTTGACTCGTTGAGTCATTGTTGTATATATGAGTTTCTTTTGGATCTTGTTATAAACTACTATGATGTAATTACTTGTAATAAAATCCACCTACACGAAAGTGTTTGGTGGGCGTCTTTGAATCTCTACTATGCGGATTTTGGCGGGAAATGCTGAGATCTACATAGGCCCCATTCAGGTGCGTTACACTCGGGTAGGACGGTGCATGATTATATAGGAAATCATTTAGTACCGGTTGGTGTCTGATAGCTCTGAAATATAGCCATCTACGTCCACATTTAAACTGGATATTATTCATAATTTTGATGAAATATCTCTCTAAACCCTGCCACTAATGCCTAATATTTAGAGGGGTATGCAATCCTTTCTTTTATATTTTCCTACGCAGATAATGTCATTTGAAGATGGGAACCACTTCATTAAAGTCAAAGATATGAGATTTCTAATAACCAGAAGAAACCAGGAGCCGTAAAGCGGAGGCAGACGCTTTAACGACCAATTATATGACCAAAGCAAAAATTTCGGCCGTATAGCTCCAGTCGTATAGTTGGCGCCACCACCATTAGGTCAAATAGAACAACTTTCGTGAAAGGACCCCTATATAAAGATGCCTCGGGCGATGAGAAAACAAGCCAGACCTCGCCAAAAAGTCTCTGCCACAGATCACCAGCCGCCTCTAGATCTCAAAACCCTTCTCCATCTTCATAGCCATATTCCACCACTTGTAATAGTAGATCTCTTCTTCGATTGGCGACATTGTAAGACTATTGCTATCAATCTTATGATTTTCATTACAATGTTTGTGATTATTGATCTCATCTCTACGTGTGAGTAATTCTACTTGGGCTAAGGGCTTCGGCCTAGCCATGTAGCGATTGTGCATGTTATTTATCATAGATGGGATCGTGTATTAGTTTGTATGACATGATGATTATTGTATCCTCACTTGCCTCAATCCAAGGACTTGTCAGGTACCCAAGACCCCGAGGGTTGAGCCAGGTATAGGGAGTATGAGTAATGACTGATCTGCAGGTTGGGAACCCCAGTGACAAAAGGGGTAGTACGGCTGTATGTGAGGGATTTGCTTGGGATTAACGGTGACATCACTATGCATATCATTAGTTCTCTTTCTTCTATGGATGAGACTAGTAGGTTATTGCTATAAGCGGTTGTGGAGGCAATAGAAATTATGGATGCACTACCCACATATAATTTATCTTGCTCTAATAAGTACATGCATACTTGATTTCTATCTTTTATTCCCATTAGATGTTTTGCACAGCTACATGTGAAACCGAACGCCCTAGGCCCTCTCTCTCCATCATCGACAATAACAAAAAGACGCAAGCTATTGGTCCGGTAAAAACACAAAAGGAATTCTAAAACTCCCGAAGGTCCGTCAAAGTAACTTCACTATGCATTCGCTTCCCAAGGATTCGATAACCTAGGTCTACTAGGGAAAAATAAGCTATACTACATCTGTAATCCGGATCGAAGGTATCAGCCCTTTTTCTGCGTCGTTGCCGGGGAAGCAATAGCTACCCTGGTGAGGTTATTAGGAACCTTGCTAGTTTTAATTCTTTTTTAATTTTGTTTGTATGCTTTAAGTATTTATTTGATAAACCAAAAAAATTAGTTAGCCTTAAATTCTTTATTTTACTATTATAATTCTTTGTTTGTATGTTTTAATTTTGTTTAAGCAAACCCAAAAACATAGGAAATATGGCTGAATAGAAGCTTGGGGAGTTTTCTACTCCCAACAATGATTATTTGCGTACTCCTATTACTTAGCCAGCAATTGCTACTGATGACTATGAAATTAAGCCCCATTATTTAAGCTTGGTTCAACAGAATCAATTTGGAGGCTCTACTGTTGAAGACGTAGGTATGCACTTGAATACTTTCACTGAAATATGTGATATGATGTGTATAAAATACGTTGACCCTGATGCGGTCAAATTACATCTATTTCCTTTCTCTCTAAGAGGGAGAGCAAAAGAATGGTTGCTATATTTGCCTAGAAATACTATTACATCATGGGTTGGATGTACTTCATTATTTATGACTAAATTTTTCCCACCTGCAAAGACTATGCAACTCCGATCTAATATTACTGGCTTTAGACAGGAAGAGCGTGAGCCACTAGCGCTTGCATGGGAGAGGATGAAAGAATGCTTAAGAAACTGTCCTAGTCATGGGATGGAACATTGGTTAATCCTCCATTTATTTTATAATGCTCTTAATCCTGTATCTAAGTCTATGCTTGATACTGCAGCTGGAGGAATGTTTATGGGTAAACATATTACCGAAGCAAAGCAACTGTTAGACAATATGCAAGACAACCATGCTCAATGAACTCCATCTCACCACAAGAAAATGAAGAACTCAATGCTAAGTTGGATGAGCTCATACTAGCCGTTAATGGTAAGGAAACCCAGGTAAGAGCCACCCCTGAAAAAAATATTGAAGAAATAGACTTCATAGATCGTAATGATTCTAACCCTGCTTTGAAAAAGAGTTACAATCCTAACTTTCAGAAACTTTATTCTAGTCCTGCAGGTAATTCTAATAATAATATGGGAAATAGTAATGGTAGTCTCCAAGAAACACTTAAGTATTTTATAGACTCACAAAATGAGAAAAACAATATTCTTGTTAAAATAACGGAGAACCATGATGCCATCCTTGAGAAATGATTTGCAGGCCCTCCAAGAAAGAACGAGGATCGTTGAGGCACAACTAGGTAAGATAACCGAGAGTCAAACTCTCATTCTAGCAAAATTTGCAGGTAAAATTGAGCCCAATCCTGTTGAAGAACTCAAAATGATGAGGATGCGAAGGGAGGAGCCTGAAGAACTTGATTATAGTAATGCCCCTTCACCAAGCTACACCAACAAAGACCTCGTAAAGAGGATTAAAGTAAAAATTCCCGTAAGTGAAGGTAACGATGAATCCATGTATCAACATTTTGTTGATCAAGTAGAAATTAAGGTACGCGAGCTTGAAGAGGAATACAAGAAAATCACTGAAAAGTTACCTGTTAAACTAGATGACATATTTGAGCCTACTATTAAGATAAAAATTGGAACCAATGAGGTAGCTGCGCTTTGTGATCTAAGTGCAAGCGTCTCAACAATTCCAAAGAGCCTTTTTAACAAGTTAAATCTTGGCTCCTTTGAAATCACTGAATTAAAATTGCATCTAGCAGACTCTACCTACAAACAAGCTGTAGGAATTAAGGAGAACACTTTAGTTTACGTTAAAGGCTATCCTGCTCTAATTGACTTTTTTATTGTTGACTGCTGACTCGTGTAATAATGAGCTCGTTGGGGAACCCCGAGAGGAAGGTATGATGAGCACAACAGTAAGTTTCCCTCAGTTATGAAACCAAGGTTATCAATCCAGTAGGATCAAGGAAACACCTCAAAGGTGTTGCTAGCTGAACTTTGGCAGGGCGCACTACCGGTGTCAGCAGCAACATGGAGACCTGCACAACACAACCACAGAACTCTGTCCCCAACTTACGATGAGGTTGTCAATCTCACCAGTTTTGCTGAAAACAAAGGTTTAAACGTATCGAGTGGAAGAAAGTAATAGTTTGCATAAAGTAAACACAAAGCAATAAACAGTTGATTGTAGATTGATGGCAAAAGAAAGGAGCGGGGTCCATAGTTCACTAGTGGTGGCTCTCCTTAAGATAAATGACATGTTGGGTGAACAAATTACAACGGGACAATTGAGAAACATCAAGAAAGCATATAAGCATATACTACTCATCTTGACTCCTTTGAGACTTGATTGGGCATTACAACATTATACATAGACCGTAATCCAACTGCATCTATGACTAATAATCCACCTTCAGGTTATCATCCGAACCCCCACCAGTATTAAGTTGCAAGCAACGGATAATTGCATTACGCATTGCATGTAAAGTAAACAATAGGATTGTTCTATGAACAAAAGATTGTTGTTTTCTCCCTAGTAGCAACAACACATCTAGTACCTTAGAGATTTCTGTCACTTCCCCAGATTACTAGAGGCATGAACCCACTATCGAGCATAAATACTAACTCTTGGAGTTGCTAGCATCTACTTGGCCAAGATAGCTACTAACAACGGAAAGCATGCAAGATCACAAATAACAAAGACATGATAGAATCAATAATCAATCTGAAATAGCATCTCAATATCCATCGTATCCCCGCAAACACAACATGTAGGAATTACAAATAGATGATCTTGATCATGAATAGAGCTCACAAGATTTAAACATGATAGCCCAAAGGAGAAGAGCCAGCCATCTAGCTACTACATGGACCCGTAGTCCAAGGATGAACTAGTCACGCATCACACCGGAGGCTTGCATGATGATGAAGAAGGCCTCCAGGGTGAATTCCCCTCTCCGGCAGGGTGTCGGGAAGAGCTTCAGATCCCTCCCGATCTAGGGATGGAGATGATGGTGGCTACAAACTCTTTCGTGGAATTTTGATCGGGTACTTAGGGTTTCTTTATCGGAGGCAATATATAGGCGAAAGGAGAGGCCGAGGGGGTGCCTAGGGCGGCCAGACCACCCCTGGCGTGGGCCAGGCCTGGCCACACGGCCAGGTGGTGTGGCCGGGCCCCAGCCCCTCTCCGTCTCGTATTCTGGCTCCTGGTGTCCCTCGTTGAAAAACTGACTTTGTCTTTTGTCCTGTCCAATTCCGAGAATATTCATTTTCTGACTTTCCTGGAACCAAAAACAGCAGAAAACAGGCAGCTGGCACTGTGGCTCTTGTTAATAGGTTAGTCTAAGAAATCATATGAAAATTACTCCAAAGTGTGGACAAAACATAAGAAAGTAGATAAAACTAAGCATGGAACATAAAAAATTATGGATACGTTAGCAACGTATCATTGCCTTGCCTGAAGATACTATTTCTCCTATAATACTAGGCCGTCCTTTCTTGAGAACTATAAAGGCTTTAATTAACCTCCATGAAGCGAACGTGAAGCTGCAATTTCCTTCGCGGGATCCTTTTGTTATGCATTTCCCCAGGAAAAAGAAAGCCAAACATGACGAAAAGGAGGCCATCACTCTGAAGGCCAATTACTTTGGAGTGTGTGTTCCACTCATCTGGCCCAAGTGAGTATCGTCAAGGTCAAGCTATTGACCGTAAAAGAGAGCTCCATGGGAGGCAACCCATGTTAAATAAAGGTTTGAGTTAAGTTTTTAGTTTTTAGTTTAAGTCTATGCTTAATAAAGAGTGCTAGAAAACTCCATTTGAGGACAAGAAGTTCGGTAGTACTTAAAATTCTGCTACATACATGCTGTTGTTGGTCGACAATTTTTACTATCAATTTTTTGTCAAAAACAAGGTATATCACTAAGTTATAGGAAAAGAAGCAATTCTCGAAGAAACATATTTTTTTTGATGTACACAGAGAGTTTAACGACCAACTATACGGCGAAATAAAAATTCCGGCCGTGTAGTTCCGGTCGTATAGATATCTTTGCAATCAACAATTCTTCTTTAAAATGTACTGAGAGTTTAACGACCAACTATACGGCAGGAGTGAAAATTCCAGCCGTATAGTTCCGGTCGTATAGATATCGGTGCCTCCGTACAAATTCTTTTCTAATATACTGAGAGTTTAACGACCAACTATACGGCAGGAATAAAAATTCCGGCCGTATAGTTTCGGTCGTATAGATATTGATGCCCTTGTATATTTTCTTTCCCAGGGACAGATAGTTTGACGACCAACTATATGGCGGGAACTATTTGTTCTAGCCATATAGTTGCACCCGTATAGCTGCGCCTCTAGGAGGAAACCCTAAATTTTTGATAGAAGACCAACTATACGACGGGAACACAATGTTTCAGCTGTATAGTTGCGCCCGTATAGTTGCTTCCGACCACAAAATCGCACGAAAAGGTACCTCCAACCCCAAAACTTCAATCCTTTTCTCTCTTCTACCTCCAAACTCTCTCAAAACCTCAAGAGATCTTCATGTCTACTCAATTTCGTTCGATTTCCTCGCACACGAGTGATCTACGGTATGTTTCTCCTCCGATCCTCCAATTACTTTTTGCAAATTCATCTTCGAACTATTGTCATTATCAATCTAGGGTGCGACCTACTATGAACCTATTTCCATGATTTTCTTGCCTAGATTATTATTTGAGGAGATTCTTTAGTGTGCTATGATGAGGAATATATTGCACTTACTATTTTTTGATCAAAAGGTTTTATTTTTGTCTTTCTTCAATGTTTTAGATGATGAACACAAGGATACAAACTCGTGCTCGTGCCACCGCTAGCGCTTCTCGGGTTGCCGCTCAAGAACACATGGGGATACGGTTCTAGGATGAGCTCCAACGTGATCGTTTCAACAGGATCAAGAACCGCGAAGTGAAGGCCACCACATGGGCTTGTCCCATTATATTGAACCAACTTGGTATTTCTCATGACTTCAATTTACTTTGCAATAGAGCTGGTCTGCAAAACTTTGTGTACAATGATGTGCCTACTTATCGCCGCTTAACCATTGAATTTCTAAGTTCGTTCCAAAGCACCGTTAAACAATGGCAAGGAGAGGACACTATTTCTTTCCGACTGATGAACAACAACTACACTTTAACATTAGATGAATGGTGCGCATGTTTTAATTTGCCAAACAATGATGTTCATGCCTTACGTGCATCCTTTACTGGCTTAAATCCTTCCTGATGGCTCAATGCACGGTGCCCAGAAAAGTGCTAGTGCGTGGTTGATGTAGAGCTCGTTGGGAACCCCAAGAGGAAGGTATGATGAGCACAGCAACAAGTTTCCCTCAGTATGAAACCAAGGTTTAATCGAACCAGTAGGAGCAAGGAAACACCCCAAAGGTGTTACTAGCTGAGCTTTGGCAGGGCGCACTACCGGTGCTAGTAGCAACATGGAGACCTGCACAACAGAACCACATAACTTTGTCCCCAACTTGTGATGAGGTTGTCAATCTCACCGTGTTTTGCGGAAAGCAAAGGATTAAACGTATCGAATGGAAAGAAGTAAAAGTTTGCAGAAAGTAAACACAAAGCAGTAAACAGTTTATAGATTGTATGTAAAAGACAAGGACCAGGATCCATAGTTCACTAGAGGTGGCTCTCCTTAAGTTAGATAACATGCCGGGTGAAGAAATTACAGTGGGGCAATTGACAAACATCGAGAAAGCAATACATGCATATACTAATCATCTTGACTCCTTTGAGACTTGATTGGGCATTACAACATAATACATAGACCGCCATCCAACTGCATCTATGACTAATAATCCACCTTTAGGTTATCATCCAAACCCCCTCCAGTATTAAGTTGCAAGCAACAGATTATTGCTTTACAAACTGCGTGTAAATTAAACAATACGATTGTTCAATGAACAAAGTATTGTTGTTTTCTCCCTAGTAGCAACATCACATCTAGTACCTTAGAGATTTCTATCACTTCCCCAGATTACCAGAGGCATGAACCCACTATCGATCATACATACTAACTCTTGGAGTTGCTAGCATCTACTTGGCCAAGATAGCTACTAACAATGGAAAGCATGCAAGATCACAAATAACAAAGACATGATAGAATCAATAATCAATCTGAAATAGCATCTCAAGATCCATCGGATCCCCGCAAACACAACATGCAGAATTACAAATAGATGATCTTGATCATGAACGGAACTCACAAGATCTAGACATGAAAGCACAAAGGAGGAGAACCAGCCATCTAGCTACTACATGGATCCGTAGTCCAAGGATGAACTACTCACACATCACACCGGAGGCTTGCATGGTGATGAAGAAGGCCTCCAGGGTGAATTCCCCTCTCTGGCAGGGTGACGGGAAGAGCTTCAGATCCCTCCCGATCTAGGGATGGAGATGACGGCGGCTACAGACTCTTTCGTGGATTTTTGATCGGGTACTTAGGGTTTATGTCTCGAGGGCATCTTATAGTTGGAAGGGGAGGCCGAGGGGGTGCCAGGGGCCACCACACCACCCCCTGGCGCAGGCCAAGCCTGGCCGCGCGGCCAGGTGGTGTGGTCGGCCTCTGGCCCCTCCCCGTCTCGTATTCTGGCACTTGATGACTTCCGGAAAAATAGGCACTTTGGCTTTTGTCCTGTCCAATTCCGAGAATATTCATTTTCTGATTTTCCTGGAACCAAAAACAGCAGAAAACAGGCAGCTGGCACTGTGGCTCTTGTTAATAGGTTAGTCCAAGAAATCATATGAAAAGTCCAAAGTGTGGGCAAAACACAAGAAAGTGGATAAAACCAAGCATGGAACATCTAAAATTATAGATACATTTGCAATGTATCAACATCCACAAGCTTAACTCCTGCTCGTCCTCAAGTAGGTAAGTGATAAAAAGAAAGAATAATTTTTGAGGTGAGATGCACCATCAAAGACTTGATCAAAGTATTTGCAAAACATTCAAAGCTAGGATCATAGTACTTCAATCATAACATGAAAGACAAAGTTCTAACAATAAGACAAAGAAACTATGATGCAACATGAAAAGGCACAAACAAAAGATTCATGAATAACAATGCTTTGCAAGACGTTTGTTTGTTTCACATAAAGAAAACATAGCATACTAGTATTCAGCTTGTTCCTCAATAGAGGAGCAAATATAAATGCATAGGACACCTTAAAAGTTCATAAGAGTGACTAGATACAATAGTTTAAAACAAGCAATAACAAGTTATGCATCAATCAACTAGTCTTGGGACAATGCACATAGAACTAAGAATGGCCACTATGCTCTCAAAGTAGGTGCATAAAGGTAGAAGGTGGAGACTCAATATAATGGTGGAAGAAAGGCCTTCATAGAAGGAAGCAGAGATTCAAGTTTCATAAAGAGCTTCCAAAAATTATGGTACTTATAGCTTTCAGCTCTCATTGCCCCTATCATAAGCATCTTGAAGTGATTAAGGTTAAAGCGAACAAACTATGGCGTACATGCTTGACGAAGTATAAGTTAGAAATCTCATGTCCCTTGAATATGAGGGCCGCTCCTCATGCTACTCAAGTTTAGTCACCGGTAAGTTCTTGTCATCGTAAGTACATGTGTATCATAGAGAACAGCCAACGGGGTACCCCTTGCCTGATGATACGGAAGAATCCCCATATCAAAATGACAAGGCAAGCAGACAACGAGCATCTCAACATTCTTCTTATTTACCATGGGAATATGGTGCTTTTTTCTCTCTTTCCTCTTTTCATAGTATCTCTTTTTTTCTCTTTTCTCTTTTTTTTCTTTCTCAATATGACTCTTTTTTTATAAGCAGAATGCTTCATAGACAGCTCATTATGGTTACGCTGCAGGTTTCCACCATGTCAGCATGGATTAGACCAGCGGCCCAGGCGTTTCTCTAACACATATACATAACTCAATGGACTTACAAGCTCCCCTTTCATTTCACACCGACGACATCCATATACAAAAGAGCATGATATCAACTAGGTACAAGTACCAAGTGCAATGTTGAAAGCGTTCCCCATGAAAGCATGGTTCTGCTAATTCCCAACAAATAAGTGCAAGCATATACAACATAGACGACACAATGGTTCAAGTTTATTAAGGGCAAGTAAAGTAAAGTGTGCCATCAAGTTCGTGAGAGCTTTAATCACTAGTTTTCTCATAACAAGTTTAATTTGGAAGGTAAACAAAAGCATGAATATACTTGGAATACCATAAGCTAGTAGGTAGGTATGGTGAAATCTTTGGAATAACTTGGTTTAGGGAGTTGGATGCATGAGTGGAACTCATACTTGGTTGTGGAGGCTAGCAAAAGACTGGGAGCGACAAACTAAGAGAGCAATAATGGCCATAATCATGCAGAGCGATAAAACATCATTGATAAAAGCATAAAGTGATACTAAAAGTTGAAAACTAAAGGATCATAAAGGCTATGGTGACTTGAGATAGTCATAACATGGTGTGAGCATGCGCCAAGTCAACCCAAATAAAGCATCAAAGGAGAATACCACTATACTATGCTTTAATATGCTAAAACAACACATGATTCATCCAAGGCACATTAAGCAATCTCAATTGTTTATAACAAGTCATGCTATAGCAAAGAATACTAAGCCTAAAGCCAAAACAATATCAAGCATGGCATGACAAAGCATGGGCCACAGTCAAAAACAAGCTCTCTTTACCACTTAAGCATGAACTTTCCTACTCTTTTCCAAACCAAACCAAACTATTTGCAAACCAATGTATGAAATAGGGGGTCCAACCAATTTATTAAGAAAACTAAGAAAACCAAGCAAACGAAAAAGAAGACGCTCCAAGAACAACACAACTGTGCATGAAACAATAAAAATGAAGCGTTTGGAAGAAACCTGAAATTTTATTGATGAAGAAGGGGATGCCTTGGGCATCCCCAAGATTTGACACTTGTACTTCTTGGATATTTCTTGGGGTGACACGCGTGACATCCTCAAGCTTGAGATTTAGTCTATCCTTCATCTCATTACTCATTCCTTCCATACACCTGAAATTTTTCCTTCATACAAAACTTCACACAATCTTTATTAGCAACATTAGTGCACTCAAGATAAGTAAGTCTTAAGGTTCAGTTCTAACACCAAATAAACTTCCATTAGAACACTAGCTACTGTAGCACTTCCCTCAAAAAGCTCAATTCCCCAAAAGAACTCAAAAAGGAACCAACAAGAAGCAAATGCAGAAAATGGCAGAAATCTGTCAAAATAGACCAGCAGGTAAAGACGAATTTTTTCTAAGACCTTATGTTGCTCAAATCAAAAAGTGTTGAACTAACGAAAGTTAGATAACAACCTGGGTCAGAAGCACAAAAATTCACGCCTCAAATAGACGTTCAGATATTTTACACGAATTTTTACGGTGAAGCACAGAAATCTGTTTCGGGATAGCAACTTTCCCAATCATTACTTCTCTCTCATTAGAGGTTACTCTTGGCACAAAAAACAAATAAAAAGTATAAGGAGCGGTTATTACTGAAGTAATAACTTCCAAGACTCATCTAAAACTTTTGGGTTATCTCCCAATAAGTACTTTTCTTTAACGCCTTTAAGTTAGGCATAAGAAGCAAATAAAGAATCAAGTGTTCTCAAATGAAGAAGCATTAAGACCAAATTTTGTTTTCATAGGAGAAGAAAAAGAAATCTTTTCTCTCTTTTTAGGCAAGTGTTCTATACCTTTCTTGAGTGGGAGTTGATATTTAATGGTACCTTCTTTCATATCAATGATGGCACCAACAGTTATAAGAAAAGGTCTTCCCAAAGTAATAGGACAAGAAGAATTGTATTCAACATCCAAAACATAGAAATCAACGGGGACATAGGCATTGTTAACCATAATAAGAACATCATTAAGACTCCCTATGAGTATCTTTTTAGCATTATCATCAAGTGGGACATTCAAATAACAATCTTCAAGTGGAGGCAAATCAAGCATATCATAAATCCTTCTAGGCATAATAGAGACACTACTATCAAGATCACATAAAGCTTTGAAGTCAAAGTCATTCACTTTCACATTAATGATGGGTTCCCAACCATCTTCTTGTTTTATAGGAATAGAAGCTTTATGTTTCATCTTTTTTTCTTTAATCTTTATGAGAGCATCGGTAATGTGTTTTGTAAAGGCCATGTTCATAACACTAGCATTAGGACTTTTTGCAAGCTTTTGTAGGAACTTAATAACTTCAGTATTGCAACCATCAAGATCAAAATCAAATTTATCATCTAGAGTAGTAGAACTATTACTAGCCTCAACACTAGTGGTGGTGATAGTAGAAACACTAATGTTTCTAGCAATTTCATCTTCTCTTTCCCACTTAGCATGTAATTCAGCTAATAGTCTAACATTTTCATCAATTCTTACTTGTATAGCATTGGTAGCTGCAAAGGGATTGTCATTAGTTTCAGGTTTAGCAGCCATTTTATTAATCAATGAAGATTGAGCTTCAGACAAAGATGCTATATTTCTTTCAGCATTAGAGAGTTTTTCCTCAATAGTTTTATTGAAAGCAGTTTGCTTACTAATAAAGTCTTTAAGCATAACTTCAAGTTCAGAGGGTGTACTCCTATTATTGTTGTAAGAATTCCCATAAGCATTACCATTGTTGGGAGGATATGGCTTATAATTGTTGTTACCAAAATTGTTCCTATAAGCATTATTGCCAAAATTGTTATTTCTTATGAAGTTCACATCAACTTGCTCTTCTTGAGCAAGCAAAGAAGCTAAAGGAACATTATTTGGATCAATATGGGCTTTCCCATTAACAAGCATAGACATAATAATATCAATCTTATCACTCAAGGAGGAAGTTTCTTCAACATAATTTACCTTCTTACCTTGTGGAGCTCTCTCAGTATGCCATTCAGAATAATTAACCATCATATTGTCCAGAAGTTTTGTTGCAGCACCCAAAGTGATGGTCATAAAGGTACCTCCAGCAGCAAAATCCAATAGGTTCCTTGAAGAATAGTTCAATTCTACATAAAAAGTTTGGATGATCATCCAAGCAGTCAGTCCATGAGTGGGAAAATTCTTTCCCAAGCTTGAGCAACATGTTCATTATCAAGTTGTTTAAACTTTATTATTTCACTTCTCATAGATATAATCTTAGCAGGAGGATAGTACTTTCCAATGAAAGCATCTTTGCACTTAGTCCAAGAATCAATACTATTCCTAGTTAAGGAATTCAACCATTCTTTAGCTTTTCCTCTCAAAGAGAAAGGAAACAATTTCAGCTTAATAATATCACCATCTACATCCCTATGCTTTTGCATCTCACAAAGTTCAACAAAGTTATTTAGATGGGAAGCAGCATCTTCATTACCAATACCAGAAAATTGTTCTCTCATAACAAGATTGAGTAAAGCAGGTTTTATCTCAAAGAAAGTATCTTCAGGCACATGTGGAGCAATAGGTGTGCTCATAAAATCATTGTTGTTGGTGCTAGTGAAGTCACATAACTTAGTGTTTTCAAGAGTAGTCATTTTTTTGGGTTTTCAAATAAGAAAGCAAACTTGTAAAACTAATTTTTTGTGTGCTTTTGATAAAGAAACAAGCAAACAAAACAAAAACAACAAAGTAAAGATATTGGTTATGAGGGACTCCCCTTGTGAAGATGTCCTTGACTCCCCGGCAACAACACCAGAAAAATGCTTGATGGCTCAATGCACGGCGCCCAGAAAAGTGATAGTGCGTGGTTGATGTAGAGCTCGTTGGGAACCCCAAGAGGAAGGTATGATGAGCACAACAACAAGTTTCCCTCAGTATGAAACCAAGGTTTAATCGAACCAGTAGGAGCAAGGAAACACCCCAAAGGTGTTACTAGCTGAGCTTTGCCAGGGCGCACTACCGGTGCTAGTAGCAACGTGGAGACCTGCACAACACAACAATAGAACTTTGTCTCCAACTTGCGATGAGGCTGTCAATATCACCGTGTTTTGCGGAAAACAAAGGATTAAACGTATCGAATGGAAAGAAGTAAAAGTTTGCAGAAAGTGAACACAAAGCAGTAAACAGTTTATAGATTGTATGTAAAAGACAAGGACCGGGATCCATAGTTCACTAGAGGTGGCTCTCCTTAAGATAGTTAACATGCTGGGTGAAGAAATTACAGCGGGGCAATTGACAAACATCGAGAAAGCAATACATGCATATACTAATCATCTTGACTCCTTTGAGACTTGATTGGGCATTACAACATAATACATAGACTGCCATCCAACTGCATCTATGACTAATAATCCACCTTCACGTTATCATCCGAACCCCCTCCAGTATTAAGTTGCAAGCAACAGATTATTGCTTTACGAATTGCATGTAAAGTAAACAATACGATTGTTCTATGAACAAAGGATTGTTGTTTTCTCCCTAGTAGCAACAACACATCTAGTACCTTAGAGATTTCTGTCACTTCCCCAGATTACCAGAGGCATGAACCCACTATCGAGCATAAATACTAACTCTTGGAGTTGCTAGCATCTACTTGGCCAAGATAGCTACTAACAACGGAAAGCATGCAAGATCACAAATAACAAAGACATGATAGAATCAATAATCAATCTGACATAGCATCTCAATATCCATCGGATCCCTGCAAAGACAACATGTAGAATTACAAATAGATGATCTTGATCATGAACGGAACTCACAAGATCTAGACATGAAAGCACAAAGGAGGAGAACCAGCCATCTAGCTACTACATGGATCCGTAGTCCAAGGATGAACTACTCACACATCACACCGGAGGCTTGCATGGTGATGAAGAAGGCCTCTAGGGTGAATTCCCCTCTGCGGCAGGGTGCTGGGAAGAGCTTCAGATCCCTCCCGATCGAGGGATGGAGATGACGGCGGCTACAGACTCTTTCGTGGATTTTTGATCGGGTACTTAGGGTTTACGTCCTGAGGGCATCTTATAGTCGGAAGGGGAGGCCGAGGGGGTGCCAGGGGCCACCACACCACCCCCTGGCACGGGCCAAGCCTGGCTGCGCGGCCAGGTGGTGTGGCCGGCCTCTGGCCCCTCTCCGTCTCGTATTCTGGCACTTGATGACTTCTGGAAAATAGGCACTTTGACTTCTATCCCGTCCAATTCCGAGAATATTCATTTTCTGACTTTCTTGGAACCAAAAATAGCAGAAAACAGGCAGCTGGCACTGTGGCTCTTGTTAATAGGTTAGTCCAAGAAATCATATGAAAAGTACTCCAAAGTGTGGTCAAAACACAAGAAAGTGGATAAAACCAAGCATGGAACATCTAAAATTATAGATACATTTGCAATGTATCACTTCCCCTGAACAATATTATAATGGAATGAGTTTCACAACTAGAGTAAGCAAGGGGAAGAATATTCAACATCCCGCAATTCGCTATTTGTTCTATGTTATTGCTAACACCCTGCAGGCAAGAAACAAGTTCACATGACTCAGTGAGGAGGACATCTTAGTCCTCGCAAAGGCTGCTTACATCAACTGCGACCTGTCACTCAACTTGGGCGCCATCCTTGTGTGCTACTTGTAGCACCAATCCTCCCAAAGCCAAGGACCAATCACAAGCGGTGGCGTCATCACCGTGCTTGCCACTGCCCTAGGCATCAACCTAGGTGAGTTGCAACATGTGCTAGGTGAGCTACGTGTTGGTTTCTCCACCTTGAAAGCTTGTGGAATTCTCACTAGGAGAGGTGGTGTTTATTATCTACATATTGCTGGAGCTGGGCGTTTCTACCCTGCTCCTTTTCCAAATGGTATTTTCTCTATCGAGGAAGGACGTTTGATATATGACTTGCAGGTTGAGCAACACCAACCTGAGGAGGAGATTCTGGAAGAGGATGAGGACCAAGAGGAGGAGCAAGAAGCTCCTTACTAAGAGGAGCAGCCACAAACCCGGTTCGCCACATACCAAGATTTCCAAGGACTTGGAGGGGCTATGGAGAGGATGCATAGCCTCTCTTTGAGCCTCCGAGAATCAACTAGTAACCTCTCAACTCAATTCGCAAACTGGAGTAATGACTTTTTCCCACCACCACAATGATTTGAAGGGCTTGCAAAAGGCTAAGCTTGGGGAAGTTTCCTTATGTATCTTTATTTGGCATTTATTTACTTTTATTTCGAGGTTGTGTTTTTATTTGAGTTTATAAGGACTCGTGTTGGTTTCCGCAACACTTTATTTTTCTAGTTCTTTCTATTTGCTTTCGAGATTTTCTAGCCAAGCTTTGCCGCCAATTTTCTGTTCTTTAAATTCCCTCTCTTAAAAATCACAAAAATATTTCGCCATTTTCCTTATTTTCCCTCTTTATTTTCTTTCCGCCTCGAGGTTTTCATATGCTTGCAGGAGAGTGATCGACTTTGAGTTTCCAAGAAACAAATAAAAAAAGGAAGAGAGAAGTGGAACCAAACATGAGAGGTATGCCTTATGACTCCCCAATTTTGAAGTTTGAGAAATCCATGCTAGTTAGTAGTAAATGTTGAGATATTATATTGGTGGAGTGAGTCTTTGTATTGTAGTAAGATTTTTTGTTTGTATGGGTACATTTTGTTCCAGCTCTCGTAATTAACCAAGTCTTGCCTAAAAATTGCTAAACAATTGTAATAAGAAAAAGTCTCACAATTGAAGGGTTGGGTGTTGTAGTGCTTAGTCTTGAAGTTTATTTCTAGAGACACTCAACACCACTAAAAATGTTGATTGACTTGATAGCTCTCTTTGAAAGGATTTGTTTGACTGAATTAATGTTTAGCGGTTTTTGTGAGCATGCCAAAGTTTGAATTGTTAATCATAATAATGATATAGCTTTATGCGTGTCAAACTTCATGGGATGCCAACAACTCCGCTGGCCTATGAATGATCTTCATGGAGGAAACTCCTAGATTTCGGCTATGAGTTGATTAAACACTTGTAGAAGCAATGCTACAGTTGGTAAGATTCTTGGCACTCCCGGGTAGCTGTAATCATGATGGAATCACTCCTCTAGCTATTATGAGTAATCATTATGCAAAAGGAACAAAAACCTTAGTGATGCCATGAGTGTCCATCATAGCCCGATAAACTAATACAAATCTTTGGCATGCTCTCAATTACTTAAAAACTGAAATTCTTGAAGGACAATGAATAGAAAAGTAGTGCTTGAAAAGACTTGATTTATTGATGTGGGAGAATTGAGATACTCTAGTGTATATGCTTTTCATGACAAGTCTCACACTCTTAATTTACATAATTATACTTTATTGTTCAAAGGCAAGCCTATGAGTTGATTACATGACATGGAATAAAGTTTACTCATTTGAATCATCCATGCTAACAATAATTTTGCTGCACTATAAGGATGCATAAAACCCGTATGATATGCTTGCCATTACTCTATCTATGCTGAAGTTTTTTAGATTTATGAAGTGGAGGAAACATGAGATTACCAATCATGAGTAAGATCACCATCTCGTTATTTCAGTTTAAATGGTGAGTTATTTTTTGATTTTGGTTTTCTTGCTTGGGGACGATCAAGTTTAAGCTTGGGGAGGTTGATGGCTCTGAAATATAGCCATCTACATCCACATTTAAACTGGATATTATTCATAATTTTGATAAAATATCTCTCTAAACCCTGCCACTAATGCCTAATATTTAGAGGGGTATGCAATCCTTTCTTTTATATTTTTCCTGCACAGATAATATCGTTTGAAGATGGGAATCACTACATTAAAGTAAAAGATACAAGATTTCCAACGACCAGAAGAAACCAGGAGTCATAAAGCGGAGGCATACGCTTTAACGACCAACTATACGACCGGAGCAAAAATTCCGACCGTATAGTTTCGGTCGTATAATTGGCGCCACCACCGTTAGGTCAAATAGAACAACTTTCATGAAGGGACCCCTATATAATGAAGCCTCGGGCGATGAGAAAACAAGCCAGACCTCGCCAAAAAGTCTCTGCCATAGATCACCAGCCGCCTCCGAATCTCAAAACCCTTCTCCATCTCCATAGCCATATTCCACCACTTGTAATAGTAGATCTCTTCTTCGATTGGCGACATTGTAAGACTATTGCTATCAATCTTATGATTTTCATTACAATGTTTGTGATTATTGATCTCATCTCTATGTGTGAGTAATTATCCTTGGGCTAAGGGCTTTGCCTCAATCCAAGGACTTGTCAGGTACCCAAGACCCCGAGGGTTGAGCCAGGTATAGAGAGTATGAGTAATGACTGATCTGCAGGTTGGGAACCCCAATGACAGAAGGGGTAGTACGGCTGTATGTGAGCGATTTGCTTGTGATTAACGGTGACATCACTATGCATATCATTAGTTCTCTTTCGTCTATGGATGAGACTAGTAGGTTATTGCTATAAGCGGTTGTAGAGGCAATAGCAATTATGGATGCACTGCCCACATATAATTTATCTTGATCTAAGAAGTACATGCATACTTTATTTCTATCTTTTATACCCATCAGATGTTTTGCACAGCTACAGGTGAAACCGAAGACCCTAGGCCCTCTCTCTCCATCATCGACAATAACAAAAACACGCAAGCTATTGGTCTGGTAAAAACATAAAATGAATTCTAAAACTCCGGAAGGTCCGTTAAAGTAACTTCACTATGCATTCACTTCCCGAGGATTCGATAACCTAGGTCTACTAGGGAAAAAGAAGCCATACTACATCCATAATCCGGATCGAAGGTATTAGTGTCTCCAACCGGGACTAAAGGTACCTTTAGTCCTGGTTGGAGACACCAATCAAGACTAAAGGGGCTCGCACCGGCCACAGCCTACCGCAACCCCTTTAGTCTCGGTTGGTGTCTCCAACTGAGACTAAAGGTCCTGTTTGACCCGAGACTAGAGTTGGTCGTGCCGGTGTGGCATCCGAGCCATTGGAACTGGGACTATCATCAGATTGAAGACATGTACGCTAAGAGGATGTAACACCCCTAGTTTTAATGTTTCTCTAATAAGGGTTTGTGTGTGTGCATAGCATGAGCATCATATTCTAAAATGCATGCAAGAAATAATTACAAAAGCCTAAACCCTAATCTTCCCATCTCTATTTGCAATGTATTCAAAATAGTTTTGTATTTTGAAAATTACCAAAATGTATGGATCCCAAATTGTTCTAAGGGCCCCTTAGTGTTTTTAGGTATTTTTGAAAACCTTCTAGTAATTTGGAAATTTTCAGAAGTAGATTTGAAATTCAAATACAAACAAAGAAATAGAAAAATAAAAAGAAAAATGGTTTTCAGAATAAAAACTTAACCCTAGCTCTATCTGGGCCGCAACCCATCTCTCTTCTCTCCTCTCTGCCACTCGCGCGCAGCCGCTAGCAGCTGCTGCCCTTGCTTTATCGTGGCCCGTCTACAACCTAGCATGGCCCAAGCTAGCCCAGCCGACCCTTTCTTCTTTCATCTTCCTCGCGCCAAAGGAGAAGCTGCTCGTTGTCAGCCTCCTCACCGTCGATCTCCCTCGTGCTGTGATGCGCACTGCCGCCTGCAAAGAGGAGGATAAGAACTGCTGCGTCACGCTCTCTCTCCCATCCCCATTTACCTCTCTCTCACTCTGTGCTCTACATGCGCAGAGGCACCCGGACCTTAGCTCCGACCACCTTCTCACACCGTCGTCTCTGGCCTTCCCTCTCCCAACCCAGCACACCACTAGAACCGCCGATGTCTCCTCCTTCATTCGCCCCTACTCGCGTCAGCCAGTGTGCTCCCAGGAACCCCAATCAAGCCCGTCTTCCTCGCCTCCATCGCTGCTCGTCGATGCCATTACCGTTGATTCTGGCCTCCTCACGCTTCACCATCACCTCCATTCGCTCCGTGGTGAGCTCCTGGTCCAAAAGGACCCCTTCATCCTCCCCCTCTCGCTCTGTATCTGCCTCCGGCCTGTGCTCTGCAAGCTCCGCCTCTACGCGCCATCATGCTCACTGCTCCGGCCGCCCGCTTTAGGCTCCCTGTGTTGTGCTCGGTCAAACCATCCATCCCCCTCATGCCCGCTCGCCCTCAAACGCCGCCCTCGCCGTTGATCTAAGAGAGCCGACCAGGCTGATGTCATGGTGACGTCACACCATTGTCAGTAGGGCACAGTCAGCCCAGTCAAATCCGGGCTGGGTCCCACCTGCCCACGTGGCAGTTGAGGTGGCCCGGGGCCCCTCTGTCAGCTGAAGTGGCTAGGGTTCCCCTGGTGTAAAAAGTTTTTGGTTGTTTAATATTTTTAGAAATGGTTTAAATAATTGTATAAATTGAATAAACACTAGAAAATTCATATCTAATTATTTATAAGTCCGAAAAATATGAATAATATATCAAATTGTTCAGAAAAATGAGATCTACACATTAGCATCAAATTCATGCAATGTCCAACAACTTTAATTACAAGTTTAATTAGAGAACAAAATGAACCCCCGCAGGTGACGTCGAGGTTCCCCTGTTCTAGGGTTTGCACCCCTCGGACCCTGCTTAAAATGATCGAGCATGTCTTGGGGTTACATTTCGATACAATTAAACTTGACATATCATCATCCTTGCTTGAGAATTGCATCGATGCCATGTGTTGATTGTTTCCCTTTCTTTTTGGTGTTTGCTTCCTCCTGGTAGAATAGGATATCGAGATCGAGATCGAGATCGAAGACCAAGGTTAACACCATTGAAGACTAACGAACAATACTTGACCAAATGTAATCACGGCAAGTACAAGATGTCCGAAGCTCTGCTTATCTGGGTATCTGAAGGAAATATGCCCTGAGAGGCAATAATAAAGTTGTTATTATGTATTCCTTGTATATGATAGATGTTTATTTTGCATGCTATAATTGTATTGATAGAAAACATCAATACATGTGTGTTTAATAAACAAAAGGGTTCCTAGTTATGCCTCTCTTATAGACTAGCTTGTTGATTAACAAGATGATCAAGGTTTCCTGATCATGGACATTGGATGTTGTTAATAACAAGGTCACAGCATTTGTGAAATGATGTGATGAACATTCATCCGAAGTATAGCATTACGATCAAGTCATTATGTTTATATTGCTATAACATCATACAAAGTAGTCTTAGTCCTTAGACCATGAGATCATGTTAATTGCTAACACCGGAAGAGTATCTTGATAACATCAAACGTCACACCGTAACAGGGTGACCATAAAGGTGGGTTCAGTGCTATGAAGGTGTTATGTTGAGGCTCATGGATCAAGAGTGGAATTTGTCAATCCCAATGATGGATAGATATACTCTGGGCCCTCTCGGTGATATCACATTAAGATAGCTTGCAAGCAAGTGATGTGATCACTAGAATGTTATATCACGGGAACGAGAAAAGAGTGCATGTCCGTAACGAGATCAAACTAGGTATTTGGATACCGATGATCGAATCTCGGACATGTATTATATCATGAGACAAAGGGATTAAATTGCTGACGTTAAAGGTTCTCACGATCATCGAAGTCATCGTTGAATATGCAGGAGTCAGTATGGATCTCCAGGTCCCGCTTCTGATTATTGATCTGAGAGGAGTCTCAATCATGTCTGCATTATTCGCGAACCGTGGGGTGACACACTTAAGGGTTGCCGGACACCATTTAGGAGCACATATGTTCCAGACAAAAGGTTTGCAAAGCGCAGGAAATGTTTCGATAGAAACAGGAATTGTTTCGATAGAAACCAGAATTGTTTCGGGTGAAATTGCAGAAAGTGGTTCTGCATGTGATATTGAAATGTTGCAAGGGGTTTTATGTGAATGTTTGTTAATTAAAGTAATTAGCAAAATTCTGAATAAAATAAATAAAAGAGTTTTATTAATTGAGAATTGCATTTAATTTGGTGGAAATTAAATACATGTGAGTGGGATTTTGGGTGGAGGCCATGTTTATGTGAGTGGAGGTTCACCACATGAATGAAGGAGGGGAGGAGTCCCCCCCTCATGCGCCGGCTATGGGAGGGGAGGGGTCTCCCTCCCTCCTATATAAAGCCCCCCTCTCCCCTCTCATAAACTACACCTCCTCGTGAAGGATCTCTCTCCCCCTCTAGATATTCCCCCATGGTCTCGGATTAGCGAGATACATGTTCCCGGTGGCCTTGTGTCTGGAAGGAGTTGCTGCTTCCGCTGATTCGCTGGAGCGAGAAGGTGGAGGTTGTTCGGTGGCTTGAACGTGTGTGCGAGGACGGATGTGCTGCTGATTTGCGGTGCTCGGACTTCCACACGATCTTGAGATCGGCAAGCGTACGACTACATCAACCACGAGTTCCTACTCGTTAACAAAACTCGTTGTCTTCGAGGGTAAGTTCTCCATGGATGTATGTCCACCCGTTGCTCTGTATCTAGTAGATAGATCTTGGCGTATAGTTCTCATCGTAGGAAATTTTTTGTTTTCTATGCTGCGGACCCAACAGTGGTATCAGAGCCTGGTCTATGCGTAGGTGCTTTGCACGGGTAGTACACATATGTTTATATGTGGGCGATGATGATCATGTTATTGCATCTTCTATGTACTTTGGATATTGGTGGCATAGTGGGATGAAGCGGCCCGGACCAACCTTACATGTCATCATACATGAGACCGGTTCCACGACTGACATGCAACTAGTTTTGCATAAGTGGCTAGCGGGTGTCTGTCTCTCCTACTATAGTCAATATCTTATTTACAACGAGTTGCTAATAACTTGGTTATCCTCGTTGTGGTTCATGTTCGTAGGTAAGACCGGTTCTATCTCCGAAAGCCCTAAGCCACGTAAAACTTGCAATTGATAAATTAGAGGCGTCTAGTTTAGATCGTTGCTGGGATAGTGTATTGATATGGTATTGTTGTAAGTAGATGTATGATAGATACTCTTACAACTCACTTAACGTGTAAGTTCCACAGACCTTGGCCTTACACACAAAGGAATGATAGAGATCATACCAAGATGCAAATGATAGAGATCAAATGCATGGACCATATCACCTCACTTCACACATTAGATGTTAGCATCTTATATTACTAGTTTGGCGCTTTTGGTAGCATTATAAGATGATCCCTCATTTAGATATCAAGATAAAATGTGTTCTTCCTTAAGTATGCACCATTTTGTGGATCATGTTTTGAGGCATCACGTGATGATCGGGTGTTCTCGACTCTACGCTTTCATACAACGGGTGTAAGACAGTTTTACACACGTGAATACTAAGGTTCTTACTTGACGAGCCTAGCATGTACAGACATGGCCTCGGAACACGGACCAAAAGGTTAAGCATGAGTCATATAGTTGATATGATGCCCATATAGATGCTCGCCTTTGAAGCTACACCGACTCACGTGATGATCGGACTTGGTGTAGTGGATTTGGTTCATGTAATCACCAAAAGGACACGAGGGATGTCGTTTTTGAGTGGGAGTTCATTAGTAATTTGGATTAGTTGAACTCAATCTATCATAAACTTAGTCTAAATATATTTTACAAATTCTGTTGTAGATGGCACCACCTGCTTTTAATTTCAATGTGTTCATGGAGAAAGAGAAGCTTGCTGTGAATGGTAGCAACTTCACCAAGTGGGCTATGAATTTGAGGATTCTCCTCACTGCTGGACAAAAGCAATATGTGCTAGAGGCGCCGCTAGGCCCCCACCAGCTCCCGATGCCCCTGACGAGGAAAAGAACGTCTATATAACTCGTCAGGAGGACCACAACTTAGTTCATTGTGGCATACTGTATGGGCTAGAGCCAGAACTTCGAAAACGTTTCGAAAATGGCAATGCCTTTGATACCATGGGAGAATTGAAAATGATTTTCGATACCCATGCTGCCATAGAGAGTTATAATGCTTCTGAAAAGTTCTTTAGCTGCATGATGGAAGAGAACAACTCCGTTAGTGAGCACGTACTCAAAATGTCTGGGTACGCCGATAAGCTTGTGTCCTTGGGAATAACGATTCCCATTGACTTAGGCATACATCGTGTTCTCCAATCTCTGCCACCTAGCTACAAGAGCTTCGTGATGAACTATAATATGCAGGGCATGAAGAAGTCTCTTCCTGAGCTTCTGTCAATGCTTAAGACTGCAAAAGTGGAGATTAGGAAAGAACATCAAGTGTTGATGATCAATAAGACCACCGGTTTCAAGAAGGACAAGAAAGGAAAGCAGAAGGGAAAGAAGGGCGGCAAATCTATTGCCGCGCCTGAAAAGAAACCCCGAGCTGGCCCTAAGTCTGACACCGAGTGCTACTATTGCAAGGGGACTGGCCATTGGAAGGGCAACTGCCCCAAGTATTTGGCAGACAAGAAGGCCGGCAAGGAAAACAAAGGTATATGTGATATACATGTTATTGATGTGTACTTGACTAGTACTCGCAGTAGCACCTGGGTATTTGATACGGGATCGGTTGCTAATATATGTAACTCGGTTCAGGGGCTGCGGAACAAGCGACAACTAGCAAGGGATGAGGTCACGATGCGGGTCGGCAATGGATCAAGAGTTGATGTGATCGCCGTCGAAACGCTGCCTCTCCATATGCCGTCGGGATTAGTTATAAACCTGAATAATTGTTATTTGGTGCCTGCACTGAGCATGAACATTGTATCCGGATCGTGTTTGATGCAAAGTGGTTATTCGTTTAAGTCTGAAAACAATGGTTGTTCGATTTATATGAATAATATCTTTTATGGTCATGCACCTGTATTGAATGGTTTATTTCTGTTGGATCTCGATAGTAGTATTACACATATTCATAATGTTGATGCTAAAAGGATTAAACTTTATAATGATATATCTGCATATATGTGGCACTGCCGTCTAGGTCATATTGGCGTTAAACGCATGAAGAAACTCCATTCTGATGGACTTTTGGAATCACTTGATTTTGAATCATTTGATACATGTGAACCATGCCTTATGGGCAAGATGACTAGAACGCCGTTTTCCGGTTCAATGGAATGGGCAACAGATTTATTGGAAATCATACATACTGATGTGTGTGGACCAATGAGTGTGTCAGCGCGAGGTGGATATCGTTATTTGTTACTTTCACGGATGATTTGAGTAGATACGGGTATATCTATTTGATGAAACATAAGTCTAAAACCTTTGAAAAGTTCAAAGAATTTCAGAATGAAGTGGAAAATCATCGTAACAGAAAGATCAAATTTTTGCGGTCCGACCGTGGAGGAGAGTATCTTAGTTACGAGTTTAGCACACATATGAAAGACTGTGGAATAGTTTCACAACTCACGCCTGCCGGAACACCACAACGTAATGGTGTGTCAAAACGCCGTAATCGTACTTTATTGGATATGGTTCGATCTATGATGTCTCTGACTGACTTGCCACTGTCATTTTGGGGTTATGCACTGGAAACCGCTGCATTCACTTTAAATAGGGCACCATCTAAATCCGTTGAAAAGACACCGTATGAATTATGGTTTGGAAACAAACCTAAGCTGTCATTTCTTAAAGTTTGGGGATGCGATGTTTATGTGAAGAAACTTCAACTGGATAAACTCGAACCCAAAGCGGAAAAATGCGTCTTCATAGGATACCCTAAGGAAACGATTGGGTATACCTTCTATCACAGATCCGAGGGAAAGGTCTTTGTTGCCAAGAATGGATCCTTTCTTGAGAAGGAGTTTCTCGCGAAAGGTGTGAGTAGTCGGAAGGTAGAACTCGAAGAGGTTATTGAACCTTCTCTTCATGAAATGGCGAGTAACGCAGCACCGGAAGTTGTTTCGGAGTTGAATTCACCTAATGAAGAGAGAGCTAATGATATTGATCATGAAACTCCGAAAGAGGACACTACCGAACCTCGCAGGTCAAGCAGGACACGTACAGCTCCTGAACTGTACGACAATCCTGTTATGAATTTCATGATTGATGAAATAGATGACCCTGCGACGTATGAAGAAGCGATGATGAGCCCTCATTCCAACAAATGGCTAGAAGCCATGAAATCCGAGATGGAATCCATGTACGAAAACCAGGTTTGGACCTTGGTGGACTTACCTCACGATCGAAAGGCCGTTGAGAATAAATGGATTTTCAAAAGAAAAACTGATGCTGATGGTAATGTAACCATCTATAAGGCTCGACTTGTCGCAAAGGGGTTTCGACAAATTCAAGGAGTTGACTACAATGAGACATTCTCTCCCGTAGCGATGCTTAAGTCGGTTAGGATTATGTTAGCAATTGCTGCATATTTCGATTATGAAATATGGCAGATGGATGTCAAAACTGCGTTCCTCAATGGTAATATTGAAGAAGAGTTGTATATGATACAACCTAAGGGTTTTGTCGATCCTAAGGATGCTGATAAGGTGTGCAAACTTCAGCGATCCATCTATGGACTGAAGCAAGCATCCCGGAGTTGGAATCTCCGCTTTGATGAGGTGATCAAAGAGTTTGGATTTGTCCAAACTTATGGAGAGGCTTGTATTTACAAGAAAGTGAGTGGGAGCAATGTGGCATTTCTGATATTATATGTGGATGACATATTATTGATTGGAAATGATATAGATCTTTTAAATAGTGTTAAAAGTTATCTAAATAGCAAATTTTCGATGAAGGACCTTGGTGAAGCTTCATATATATTAGGCATTAAAATCTATAGAGATAGATCAAGACGCCTAATTGGGCTATCGCAGAGTACATACCTTGATAAGATATTAAAGAAGTTTAATATGGACGGAAGTAAGAAGGGGTACTTACCTATGTTGCAAGGCAAGACATTGAGTAAGACTCAAAGTCCGGCTACGGCGGAAGAAAGAGAGATAATGGATAAGATGCCCTATGCCTCAGCCATAGGCTCTATAATGTATGCCATACTATGTACAAGACCGGATGTGGCACATGCTATTAGTTTGACTAGTAGGTACCAATATGATCCAGGTTCGGAACACTGGATAGCGGTCAAAAATATCCTTAAGTACTTGAGAAGAACTAAGGATATGTTTCTTGTATACGGAGGTGAAGAAGAGCTAGTCTCTAAGTGTTATGTCGATGCTAGCTTTGACACTGATCCGGATGACTCTAAGTCTCAATCCGGATACGTATTTCTCTTGAACGGAGCAACAGTTAGTTGGAGGAGCTCCAAACAACCTGTGGTGGCTGGATCAACGACGGAGGCGGAATATGTTGCTGTTTCAGAAGCGGCGCAGGAAACGGTTTGGATGAAGGAGTTCATAACGGAACTAGGTGTGGTTCCTAGTGCGTTGGACCCAATGGTGATCTATTGTGACAATAATGGAGCCATAGCCAACGCCAAGGAACCAAGGTCTCACAAGAATTCCAAGCATATTAAGCGCCGGTTTCACTCCATCCGCGAGCATGTCAAGGATGGAGATATAAATATTTGTAAAGTGCACACAGACCTGAATGTAGCAGATCCGTTGACTAAAGTACTCCCTAGGGAAAAACATGATCAACACCAGAACTCCATGGGTGTTAGATTTATCACTATATAAACTAGATTATTTTCTCTAGTGCAAGTGGGAGACTGAAGGAAATATGCCCTGAGAGGCAATAATAAAGTTGTTATTATGTATTCCTTGTATATGATAGATGTTTATTTTTCATGCTATAATTGTATTGATAGGAAACATCAATACATGTGTGTTTAATAAACAAAAGGGTTCCTAGTTATGCCTCTCTTATAGACTAGCTTGTTGATTAACAAGATGATCAAGGTTTCCTGATCATGGACATTGGATGTTGTTAATAACAAGGTCACAGCATTTGTGAAATGGTGTGATGAACATTCATCCTAAGTATAGCATTATGATCAAGTCATTATGTTTATATTGCTATAACATCATACAAAGTAGTCTTAGTCCTTAGACCATGAGATCATGTTAATTGCTAACACCGGAAGAGTATCTTGATAACATCAAACGTCACACCGTAACTGGGTGACCATAAAGGTGGCTTCAGTGCTATGAAGGTGTTATGTTGAGGCTCATGGATCAAGAGTGGAATTTATCAATCCCAATGACGGATAGATATACTCTGGGCCCTCTCGGTGATATCACATTAAGATAGCTTGCAAGCAAGTGATGTGATCACTAGAATGTTATATCACAGGAACGAGAAAAGAGTGCATGTCGGTAGCGAGATCAAACTAGGTATTTGTATACCGACGATCGAATCTCGGACATGTATTATATCATGAGACAAAGGTATTAAATTGCTGACGTTAAAGGTTCTCACGATCACAGAAGTCATCGTTGAATATGTAGGAGTCAGTATGGATCTCCAGGTCCCGCTTCTGATTATTGATCTGAGAGGAGTCTCAATCATGTCTGCATTATTCGCGAACCATAGGGTGACACACTTAAGGGTTGCCAGACACCATTTAGGAGCACATATATTCTAGACAAAAGGTTTGCAAAGCGCAGGAAATGTTTCGATAGAAACAGGAATTGTTTCGATAGAAACCGGAATTGTTTCGGGTGAAATTGCAAAAAGTGGTTCTGCATGTGATATTGAAATGTTGCAAGGGGTTTTATGTGAATGTTTGTTAATTAAAGTAATTATCAAAATTCTGAATAAAATAAATAAAAGAGTTTTATTAATTGAGAGTTGCATTTAATTTGGTGGAAATTAAATACATGTGAGTGGGATTTTGGGTGGAGGCCATGTTTATGTGAGTGGAGGTTCACCACATGAATGAAGGAGGGGAGGAGTCCCCCCCTCATGCGCCGGCTATGGGAGGGGATGGGTCTCCCTCCCTCCTATATAAAGCCCCCCTCTCCCCTCTCACGAACTACACCTCCTCGTGAAGGATCTCTCTCCCCCTCTAGATATCCCCCCATGGTATCGGATTAGCGAGATACATGTTCCCGGTGGCCTTGCGTCTGGAAGGAGTTGCTGCTTCCACTGATTCGCTGGAGCAAGGAGGTGGAGGTTGTCCGGTGGCTTGAACGTGTGTGCGAGGACGGATGCGCTGCTGATTTCCGGCGCTCGAACTTCCACACGATCTTGAGATCGGCAAGCGTACGACTACATCAACCATGAGTTCCTACTCGTTAACAAAACTTGTTGTCTTCGAGGGTAAGTTCTCCATGGATGTATGTCCACCCGTTGCTCTGTATCTAGTAGATAGATCTTGGCGTATAGTTCTCATCGTAGGAAATTTTTTGTTTTCTATGCTGCGGACCCAACAGTATCAATAGTCAAAGGCAAGCATAGCCCCACCATTATACAATCCTATGATTTCAAAAGTATTTCATTCTTTCCATGATGCATACGATTCTACTATGGTCCTTTATCGATAGATAAAGTATCCTATATGTTGCATTACTCCCTTTGAGATTATATTACCTGATCCAATTGTCCTAGCATAACTAGGTTTGTCTTGTGTGTACTGCTAGAGCTTATATCCATGTCTTGCTTAGCCATGCTTAGCTGTCAGTGCTAGTTTATCCAGATGATGTACCAATTTCATAGAATTTAGTATGACCGGAGAACGAGGTATACTGACGAGGTAAGTTCAGTGGTAAAGGTTAAACATGTTAATGGTTGTATGGGAGGCCACGGTGGGATGTGGTTCTTGTAGTCCCATGCTCTCCACCACTAGGACCCGAGTTCTAGCCTCTTGAACCAAGACGAGCGTACAGCCACACGGGGCCTGGGAACCCCTCCACTGATTAACTTGCCTAGTAGATTCCATGAGTCACATAGTTAGTGCATTCCATTCTACATATGCATACTTGGTTGTTCTCGAAGGCAGTGAAGGAGGTGCATCATAACATGTAGGTAAGCGTGGCCGGGGTTGCTTGGGGTAGATAGCGCCCCTGATAAACCAACCTCGCCCACATCTCTAGGGACCTGCTTCAGGATTTGACCCGTTACGGTGGAACCCTCCTTAAGGCATGACTCATGGTCTTGGCGAAAGCAAGTAAAGGTCGTGGCCAACCATCCTCTGTCGGCCTTCCAAGGAAGAGGGTAAAAAATTGCCATTAAGAGTCGATTGGTACGTGTGGGTAAAGTTGTGCACCCCTGCAGGGTAATAATCTTGTCAAAAAGCCATGTCCACGGTTATGGATGACTTTGGAATGGATGTTAAGATCATAGAAAACTTTAACCTAGTCGTAAAACTTGGCAACTAATGTGTGTTTAGGATGCTTCCTCATGGGTATGAGGGGGTGATCCTAGTTGTGAGCTGAGGATGATGTTTCGATGGATATCAAAAGATGATGATCAATTCTTTGGAGATGTCGCTCTCTTATCCCCTTTTAAAATATTCTGATTAGACGAGCTTCTTCTCCCTCTCGTTTTGTAAACAAAAATGGCTTTATGCAAAATAACCCCACTAGCCATAAGTCTTGCGGAGTACACCCTGTACTCACCCTTGCTTTGTTGATACTTTTGTAGCAGAGTAACTGTTCCCCCGAAGACAAGTTTGGTATGACATCAACACCGACGAGTAGCTTGGGGTTCTCGGCCGGCAGCCTAGAATCTATGGGCTAGGACGTCATCGTTATGCTTCAGGCCTCTTAGGACATTTGTTAAGTTTACTATACTTAATAGCATAATTTGCCTTCCATTGTTTGATGTTTGTGGTCAATGACCTCTACTTGTAATATTTTGGTTCTTTGCTTAGTTATGAGCTTGTTGTACTAACTTTTGTTTCACATGGTTACTATTGTGTTACCGACTTTCCACTAGATATCCTCGAGTTCTTGGTTAGGCTTATGTCAGGCAAAGGTTTGGAATTTGTTTAACCCTGATCCTAGGGGGTGTCACAGAGGGGGTCCTCGAGGCGTGTGGAGAAAGGGGGTGAGAGATGATGGTATTCTGGGATAGTGAGCACACAAGCTTTACCTAGGTTTGAATCTGCCGGCTTTGGACAGATCCTACTCCAGCTGTTAATCCAGTAATACCGTAGAGCTGGAATATGGGTTACAAGGGTTTTGCCTATGCGAGTTGAGGTTGTAGAATATTGGGTGCCCTAAAGGCTGGTCCCTAGGAAGACTTATATAGATATCCGGCCTAGGGTTTACATGAGAGACCTATACGGCTACGACTATGAGTCGGTTATAGAGTACATCTTGGACTACAAGTAACTAAATAGGCCTAATTTGGTAAGTCTTTTGTGCCTTTCCATAGCCGGATGGACCTCCGTCTTCTCTCCCTGACTGGGCCGCCCGTGGAGCAAAGCTCTAACCCGAAGTGGGCCACCCTGGTCAGCGAGTCATAGTTGGTATACCCGGAAAGTATATCCCCAATAGTAGCCCCTGGAGGCCTCCAAGATCTAGAGTCAGATTTCATCGTCTAGCTTGATCTATCTTCGTCTTGCAGAATCTTGAAGGGTTCCTGAAACTCAAAAGAAAAGGTAGGATCCGAGTCTCAAATCAAGTTGGACATGTGAGTACATTTTGCAGTTTTCCAACTTGAAATTCAAATCAAGCCGGAACTTGGTCTCTGACGTAACCTGACATCAGTCAAGGTCAAGTCACGTCACTGACAGACATTCCTGATAGTGCGACCGTTGGTGGGTTTGCTTATCACGGAACCGAGGCGCCGTTTCAATGCATGCACGGAGATCAATCAGACGTAATCTTTGCGAGGAGGTTACCTTGCTCCTTCCACGACATGTGGCACGTTCACCATTTGTTTCACATGAATCTTGGCGCATGCTAGGGATATAAGGGGTTCATATATCCTTATTATTCCTTACCAGCACCCCTGCTTCTTCTTCCTCCCAACACCCCCGCGCGGTAGCTCTTCTTGTCCTTCCCGCAAACCACACAACGCCGCGCATCTACGGTCCCTATTGTCCCCAAAATGGGTGATGCTTCCTCTTCCGGTATGGCGGTAACCTCTGCAGCGGCAGAGAAGGAGAACTTCCACAGAGTGTGGATCTCGTGCATCCTCGATGACGAGAAATTGTGTGTCATTGAGAGGGAAGGTCTCCTCCGCCGCCGGCGACTGGCGGAGTGGCTTCGATCAAATCATCCCCACCCCTCATGCTGACGAGAGGGTACACTTCGGCACTCACCTCGACAGAGGTTTGAGCTTTCCCCCCTCAGAGTTCTTCTCTAAGATTATAGATTATTATGGAGTTCAACTCCACAACTTCCCCCCTAACACGATTCTAGAACTTAGCGCTTACGCTTCCTTGTGTGAGGGTTATCACAGAATAAAACCGAGTCTCATCTTGTTCCGGTACTACTTTGGTACCCGGAGAAATTCCATCACTTCCGGTAATCCTTACGTTACTGAAACTCTTAGCCTGACTTTTAGGAGAGACCGAGTCTACCCCAAGATTAAGGCTAGTGAGTCTGTGAAGAGATGGCCATCCATGTTCTTTTACCATAAGGACAGACCGGATCCCAGCAAAGAAACTGCTTTGCCGGCTTTTGTTGATGGTGCTGCCACACCCAAGAGTCCTAGGATGCAGAAGCGCCGGCTCTTCCTGACGATCTGATTCTTGCCAAGAGATGGATCAAGTATCTGATGAAGCACAAGGGTCTGAAAGGATCCGACTTGATCCACTGCTGGATGGCACGCCGGATTCAACCCCTTCAACACCATGGTGACCGGCTTATGCATACTGTCACCAAGAACAAGAAGGACAGCCTCAGGATCAACTTGCTCCCAATCCCGGGCAAAGAAGATGAGTCCCGGATCAAATGGTTGATCAAGGAGCGAGTTGAGAGGAAGATTCCAGATCTCTCTCTGGATATGTATACTGCCGATGAACCTATGACACATGTAAGTTTTCCGACTATTTCTTTCATACTTAATTATGTGCTCATCTATACTTTGTTATAGTTTTGCAGTACTGAGATAATGTCTCTTTCATCTTGCTGACCTCCCCGAGTTGGAGCTTGCTCCTCTTGAGGGATATCCACCTGAGGATCCGGTTCCTCAGGAGGATGAAGAACTTGACTTTTTACAGGAGGCGCTTACCCGGAAGCGCAAATCTCCGGTTGTTTCTGTTGGCACTCAGAAAGTGCCCTTTGTAAAGAGGTACACTTCTTCACAAGGTTTCGAGTATCAATTTGTATTTTCCCCTAAATTGCAATGATCTTTACTCTATTACCATCCAGGGCCAAAACGATTTCCAAGAGTAAGGCAAAAGGAAAGCCGGGGAAGCCTCTACACCAGTAGAAGTTAGTTCTGTGCTCACCTGCTGCCCCGCATCCAACTCCTACTGTAAGACCATCATCAGCATCGGAGGCTACTTCTTCTCCACGTGTTGAAGATGTTTTGGCTCACACATCAGAGACAGCGAACCTTGGTTCGCAAACCAACGTCACCGTAGGTGACTCAGAACTTGGTAAGGGTGAACCCACAAAGGGTAATGATCCCTCAGCTAAGACCTTCGCGGATAACCTTCTGCAAAATCCGGGTTTTGCCAAACTTGTCCTTACTCGGAAAAGCACAGAAGAGATCTAGAAGCTGGCTCCCCATTGACTGGATACCCGAGATCTCTCAGCAGAGGAGGAAGCGCAAGAAGCTGAAGACGTTAAACTTGCCGATCTTCTTGACCAAGTTCGTCTTCGTGATGAGAAGTTGAAGGCTGGTGTGGCTCTGCCACAACCAGTGATTCCTCTGACTCTCGCCGAGAAGGTTTCCACTGAGGTGAACATGGGCCTCAATAAATAAACTCATGAACATTATGTAAGTCATAATCCAACTCTTCTTTTTATTGTATTTTATATCATATCCTCTAGCCCCAAGCATGAAGTTGGATAGGAAATCCAGATTTATGCTTTTATAGGATGCCAAAGAATGAACCAATATAGCCCCCCAAGGTTCGTGCTGATATTTAACTTAGTTAAAATATTAGCCCGAGTCTTAGGAGACTTCTGACTCTGGTTACTATTCTGAGTTACAGAAAGTTAATGCTTATAACCAGGAATTATTGAAGAATATTTGCAACAAGCGGAGAGAGATCAGAGCTCTCTAGCTTGAAAATGTGCAACTAAAAATTTCCAAGAATGAGGCTGAAGGTAAAAATTTAAGAACTCATTTGTATAGGTTGTTGTTGATCTTATAGCCGAATATTTATCCAGCTTTTATGTCTTGCTTCACTAGATATTTGTGAAGTAGTCTTGTAAAATGATTGAAGAAGCCAAAGATTACAAGGTCCTAGAGGTGGAGAATGCTGACTTGTGTGCGGAGCTGAATAAACTCAAGATGGATCATGAGACCAGCATTGCTAGTGTTCTTGAATCCAACAATCATGCTACTGAAGAGCGTGACCGCACCATCACCAAATAGGACAAAACAATCTCAGACTTGCAAGATGCTTTGGACAGGGAGAAGGACACCGCTGAAGCTCTCCGGATTGAACTTTAGAGCCTTTGAGAGGAGAAGGCCAAATTAGATGACACTATCTTTGGTAAACTTTTCTATCCCTGAACCATCATTTTTTCGAATTGTGAAACTAGGATATATTTTGTTGACCTTGCTTTCTTTCTTATAGTTCCTCTCAACATGCTAGATGCCTCTTCATCCGAGCCTCGTACCAGCAGGTTTGTCGCCGTTGGGGACCCGATCCACGATTTCCGCCATTCATTGGAAGAAATCGGTGAATCTGTCCGACTCTCTGGCTTAGACTCAATGTCGTCTTTTGAGCTACGGCACAAGGCGAAGGATATGCCTCAGCTCGTCAAGGATTGGAATATTGTTGACTGCAAGTGAACAGATTGTTTGTAGCTAGTTTCGAAATAAAGATATCAATCCCATAGGGAGTAGTAGGCAACAGACTAATATGCTTTTAACTACAACTAAGCGAAGTACTTAAGAAATAACTTTAAGATGCAAGATAAATAGAGTTGTTTTTGGGTTTTTAGTTGAACAAGGTAATTTAAAGTAAAGCAAAACTTAATGCATAAAATAAGAATCGCGTGTGTAATAGAACTTTGGAACTACAATAGGGAAAAAGGCGTTCTCAGGGAATAGTGGATACACCACTAGCAATTTAGACTAAGCAGTCAAGATTATTATAACGAATATTCTCATAATGTGTATGTATGTAGGAGGAGCTCCATATATGGAGGATTAACCAGCAACTACTGCACACATCATCCTTATAACCACAGCAGACAGCAATCGACATCAATCGAGTTACTGCGCTATTAAGGGATTTCTCCCGTGGCATGGACATGGCTTTATGAGTTCTCCTTGATACCCCCAAGTTAGTATGTAAGGATTGATAACAACTTTATAGTCAAAGTAAGTGCTATCATCCCTCCGTCTACCAACAAGTAATCCCCTTCATCGAGTCCTTATAAGAGGCAAATATTAAGAAGGTGCACAACTCCCAACATCAATATGAAGACAATTAACACATACACGTAATGATGTATAACATAATAATCTCTATCTCATCTTAATCATATGCTAGGGTTTCTCCATCTCCCCAAGAACTGGAGATCTACTCAGACATGGAGGCAATCAACATCATAGCAATGGTAATGGAAACTATCATAGATGAATAGTACTTGTATAAATCCACAATGAGTATGGGAATTACAACAAGATCTAGACAAGATGTAGATGGGATGGATGAAGATGGTAATGATGCAGCGGTGGATGATGAATATCGATGCCTTAGCCTCCCGGATCTGCGCAGGGTGAAGATGGATCCCTGGCGGATGAGTTCCCCCTCCAGATGCCTTTCGGAGGTGAGGTTTCTGCGATTTCTGGGTGTTCTGTATGTCGTCTCTCCGAACCAGTTGCATGGGGTGAAACTATTTGAGGAGGCGGAGGCGGCGCCAACTATACGACCAAAAAATTTTCTCCTGCCGTATAGTTGGTCGTTGAACACTCTGCCTCCCTTGTTCGCTTCTAGTTTTCTTCTGGTATTATTAATATTTCCCAAATAAGCAATTTACGTTGTTTTTGACTCCTTTTCTCCACAGTACAACTGCTCCAAGAATTGTATCCATTGGATCCATCATTTGTCCCGATCCTGGTGAAAACAGGCATAAAATGTGCGCACGAGCGCCGTAAAATACCAAGATCCTACATCTACAATGCAAAATAATAATGTAAAACATGATGCAAATATGCACTCATCAACTTCCCCAAGCTTAGACTCTTGCTTGTCCCAAGTAAGTTTTAGCTTAATGGATGTGATCCTCATATTCATGAAGCTGAGTCGATTAAAATAAATGAGGCGGTTGCAGCATGTGTTTATCATATACGATACATAGGAATAAGTTTGTGAATAGTACCTTACTTGAACCATCTGAATAGTTTTAGCAGGATTCCACACCTTAGTGATCAACAGTTCATAAAGATGAATCTCAACATAATGTAAAAGTATCCGATCCAACCAAATGAGTTAATGTAACACCCTAAAAATATTAATCAAGATTAGCAAGTTCAAATCACCCAAGTTTAACGTTAACAAAAACTTTTATTTTTCTTAAATTTAATATGAGTGTATGTGTGAATTGCATTAGTATGTGAGTGAGTATAATTGCTATGTTTGATTGCTACAAATGATAAGGAATGGTTTAAAGATGAATACTACATCATCAAGCCATTTACAAACAAATTCAAAATAAAAGAAAATCAAATATGAATCATATGATCAAATGGTCATTTTGAACAAAATTAACCACTAGACCACTTTGAATGTTCCTAGTAAAAGATTTCTAACATAAAATTTCTCAATTCTTTTCACCCCTTGCTAGACCAAGTAAAAGTGAACCCAAGCCCACTTTACAAACACAAAAACAAATTCCAAATCTATTTAAAGGACATTGCAAAATTGAATCAAGTTCATATGCATATATCACCATTTTGCAAAAACCACTCAAATCAATTCACCTTGACTTTTCCAAGCAACCATAGACTATCAAGCAAGTACTTAGAACACTAACAAAAGTTCATCCAAAAATTCAAAACATAAATTCATGCGGCCATTTGGTCGAGCACCTGGCATACATAATTAAACACTGCCTAACTTCTACTGTTCTGATTAGTGATCAATCGCCACTAGTGCCTTAACTCTCCCTGGTCTCCCCGGCACCTAGCAACGCAGTGGACACACTCCCCCTTTGCCGTTCGCACCAGTGAAGCACCGCCCGAGATCACCGCACCGGTCGACCAAGCCCCACTCGCCACAGCCAGCGCCGTCCTCTCCCACGATGTCTAGGAGACAGGAGACACACCACTGCCACCCTCTTTTCCACCCCTCGACCACATACAAGCCGTGGACCAGCCGTGATCGATGCGCCCACCTCTCTGTCAGCCATGCCGAGAGCGCGCTAGAGCGCCACAGCCGACACGCGCACACACGCCACGCCTCGCCCTCTCCGCGCGTGTCCGCACTCGCCGTGACCCCAGCTACCCCCCAGACACGCCCGTTCGCCGCCGCGTGGACCGTAGCCACCATGCGCCGTCTTGAACACCACCGTTCCCGCACAGAGCACAAACCGTTCCCGACCATTCTCAACCGCCCCTTGCCGCGCCATCACATGCACGACAACCGCCCTGAAGCACCGCGTCGAACCCTACCCTCAGCCATGCCGATAGCCCCCTGTAACGATGTCGCCGATGAGACCGAGCCATCCTGGTGTATAAATAGAGGCCACCCCAGCCCCAATTCTCCGCACCATCTCACACCCTCTCTCTCAGACACCTCCCACACCTCTCCCCGGAGCAAGGCGAGCACCACATCGCCGGAATTTCATCGGAGCCCACCGCTGCAGAGGAGAAGAGGAACTGGAGCTAGGAGCCGCCCCAGGAGCCATCGCGACCACCATTCGACTCACCTTCGATGACAACCTCATTTGCCCCCATCGCTGACCTTAGCTGGAGCCCAGGTGAGCCCCCACGTACCCCACCGTCGTGATTAGGGTTCAATCTCGCCGGAGCTGTGTGACGGAGACGACGATGCTCGACCGTATATCGCGCTCTAACCGCACGACCCAGATTGAAAGATACCGTTTTAGTTTAAATGAGTCGCTGACCAGTAGGACCCGCCTGTCAGCAGCTCGCTGTGCGTGCATCGCGTAGCTGGGCCAGCCCAGTTAGTTTCCCGCGCAGAGCTTGTCGATTCAAATAAGCTTTTTCCATTTTAGTTAAAACTAGATTTTGTTAGTAGATTCAAAAATCAATTCAAAGAGATTCACCAAACCAAATTGCATGATTCCAATTGTTTTAGAAAGGTATTCAAAATATCTATCCAAGCCCGTTGGATTCATACCATTTAAAATTATAGATCACCTATACCAAAAATAACAAGGCAGAGACTTTTCCAACTTCAAACATTTTTCAAAAATCAACCATAAATGCTTTTGAGTTGATTCCAACTCTCAAAAATCACATTTGACAAGATCTATCAGAATATGTAAAAATATTTAGGTTTACATGCAGTGATCTTGGACTAGTACCAAAAGAATGCTATATAGGCATTTCTAGTCACTTTAATTGTATTAAAATAGTAAACTTAAACTTTATAAAATATGACCAACACTGTAAATCACATTCCCAAGTATTAGAATATGTGGTGATGACATGTGTCAACATGATCCCATATTTTAATTGGAGAATATTAAATCTTAAGTATTTTTCAATGAGTAGAAATTACTTTTCTAAAATAAGATAAATAAGATTAGGTCTTTATTTCATGTAAGGATTGTGATGATGCTAGATCATCAAGTGTGAGCCCTAGTGTGCTAAATAGAAGTAGTGAAGTATTGTTTGGTGATTGTGTACCTCATATTCATTTATAGACGATAGTACCGACCCGAGATACGAGGAAGAGGAGTACTACGAAGAAGAAGAGAACTTCAACCACTGCACTACTCAAGGCAAGCCTAACACTACAAGTTAACTATGCAAGCCATCACTAATTGCAAGCTAGAACTATGCAAGCTAACACTTGCAAACTTGATAACCTATGCAAGATGCATTATGCATGCTTTGGTTATGCAACCTTGATTATACCAATCCCAAGTTTTACTTGCAAGCTTTATTCTTTTACTTTTACCCAAGTATTTACTTTAGTTAGTGCTTTGTGAGTATTGGAAAAATAGGATAGAGACCATAAAGAGTATAAAACTAGGCCTAAGTAGTTATACTTAGATGTCATAAAAAGGCATAAAACTAGAGTTGGATAGTTACACTTGATTAGCATCCCTCATTAGTGAATACCCTCAACTTTAGTGGCTAGTGCTAAGCATAAAAGTTGATGACTTTAGACGAGAATACTTGGTGAAAATGATTATGAAAACCTTGGAATGATGATTCATTCTATTGAAATGTTTTGACATGTGTTATAAACACAAAAGGATTTGATGATGAAAATGTTGAGGCATGAGCCTTGGCCCTTTATAAAAACTGATGGTTGGGTTCGGATGCGATACCATTCCAATTTTACCGTATAACCACAATACCCGAATTGGGTAGGGCTTAACTGGAAGTTTATATGCCTTAGTATGGGTTCCCTCGTGGAAATAGGTTGAGCTGAGGCTACCTCGTGAATGTGAATGTCCACCTATGCAGCGCCCAGTGTGGCAGATGGCCATGACTAGGAGGCCAAGCTCATAGGGGAGGTGCCTATACTAGAGTGTGTAATTGAAAGGTTATGATTGATTATCCGCATACTAAGTATGATGATTCAGGGTTATCCCTGACGGATGTATCAAATTTTGTGGTGAAAGTGTACCACCTCTATAGAGTGTCAAACTATTCGAATAGCCGCGTCCGCGGTCATGGATAGTTGGAGTGGCCAAACTGTTCCATTGTCAGATGTTTTCAAAAATGACTTGTGAATTGAACTATGACCTTGACTTGACCACAACAGGGTTGTGGACATGAAAACTAGGTTCCCACTTAAGTGATTAAATTAGGTTCTTTACTTTTGAACTCCTTATAAAATAAACCTAGCTTTTTGCAAATAAACCTAGAGCTTAAGATTCCTATTAGAACTACCAGACTTGTTAGTGATAGTTTGCGAGTACTTAAAGAGTACTCATGGCTTTGTCCCTGGCTATTCCCATGGCCAGACTATGAGGAGGACTACCAGGAAGATGGATAGCAGGAGGTCTATGACAACTAGGATCATCTCCCATCGTCAGCATTGCTTGTGACTCTGAAGATGGAGACCCTAGTACGTTTACTTTCCGCTACTTTGATTGTATTAAGACTAGATCATGAGATCCTTTATTTGTAAGACCTTTATTATGGTTTGTAATGGATGATGTACTATGGTACCAATTTTGTTCTGTCTCGCAAAAATGGTAATCCTAGGATTGCGATGCATGGCATAACAGGCATCTGGGATTAAAAATCTGGGTGTTGACAAGTTGGTATCAGAGCGATCCTGACCATAGGAGACCCTAGTTAGAATGGACGCTTGACAAAAATCCCACTCTTATCCTTGAGATTCCTTAAAAAAATTCATGTTCCTCAAAAATTCTTGCAATCCTACATAAAATTTGACACACTTGATCACTCCACTAACTTGCTCACCCTAAATTTTTATAGATGGAAGTCAAGTATAGCAAGTTCTACCAGCTGGGCAATGGAGGCCACCTGATCTTTGAGAGGGATCTATATGCACTCGCAGAGTATCTTGAGCGCCCGCACCCGGAGTTCTTCGGGGCACAACTCAACGATCATGTTGGAGGAGATCTACAGTGGTTGATAGTTGCAGATCTTAGATGCAAGATGGAAGCACCCACCTCGGAGAAGATCCAATTCAGCTTGAGGGAGAATAACTGGCTAGATGGATTAGCCAGGGATATGCATGAAGCTCTTGCTCGTCTATGTGGACAAACATCAACCAGATCAGTGGAACTCGCTTTGCTCACTACACAAAGGCGTGATTCTATGGGAATTCCTTTGGAGATTCCAGGACACCCGGAGCTGAAGAACCAAGTGGATAATCTCGACTTCATGTTGTATGATAGACAATAGGAGTTGGCCAACGCCTGCGCCTATGCCAACCACAACCATGCCATTGCAGTCAAGAAGGACCAGGCCCTTGCCATCCTCACCAAGGAGCGCCAATAACTTCGTCGTCAGTGTGACAACAAGGATTGCATCATTGATTGTCTTTGCAAGAAGGTGGCCACTCTTGAGAAGACCATTCGTGAGAAGGAGATCCAACTTGAAGCGAAGGAGGAGGAAGTTCAATATATCCATGGAGATCTCTACTCTTACCTCAGCGATGATGATGACTACCTGGAGGACGAGGCCATGGAGTTCCACACTGATGATGATGATTCTGCCTTCATTGATGATGATTAGATGCACTTGAGCACTACCGTAGGAGTGAATTGTACCCGGTCCCACTGTATCGTAGTTTCATAGAATGGTTCTTAAAACCATCTGTTTTATATTTGTGTTGTGGTGTGTGTTTGTATTTTATGCTTTGAATGAATGAGAAGAAGTTGTTAGTTTGCAAAACCTGAGTCAAACTCAAAGTTTAAAGCTTTTGAAACAAAACCATGAACCTTAGAGATTTCCCTCTTATCTCATTATCTATCTCCATCTTCAGATGACTCGCGGAAATCCTGATGGAAGCAGCTCATCTTAGGACCCAATGCTGCAGATTCTGCAAATGTTAGTGTCTGACCGTGAAGCTAGTAGAGCCGAACGTCAAGCCAACTTAGCCACTCTTCAACAGATAGATCAGATGGCCCACAATAATCAAGGCCACGGAAATCAGGATAACCATGGATCCAAGCTCAAGAACTTTCAAAACACCAATCCCCCTATATTTAATAAGTCTGAAGAGCCTTTAGATGCTGATGACTGGCTGCAAACCATGGATAACAACTTAGAGGTCGCAGGAGTTGAGGCCAATGAAAAAGTACTGTTTGCCACCCATTATCTAGCAGGTGATGCAAGAGCCTGGTGGAATAGCACCCGTACCATGAACGGAGGTCAGATGATGACTTGGGATGAGTTCAAAATCAAGTTCAGTAGGACTCATGTGCCCCCGGGTCTGATTAAGAGGATGAAGGATGAGTTCAAAGATTTGAAACAAGGAAGGATGACTGTGGTGGAATACCGTGAGAAATTCTTATCTTTAGCTAGATATGCCCCTGATGAGATTAACACAGAAGCAAAGAAGAAAGAGAGATTCCTGAACGGACTGCATGATGAGATGCAAACCGTGCTAGTCAACATTCCCTTTGATGATCTTGAAGCTCTAGTGGACTCTGCTATCTAGATGGAAGGGAAGATCAACCAAGCCAATGACAACCGCAAGCGTCGCATGATGCACCAGCCTGGATCCCATATACCTAGAAGTATCACCCAACCTGTCTGCAGGATATGCCCCAAGAAACAACAGACCCCCTATGTCCCGTCCAAACTATCCCAATCGTGTCGGAGGAAACTTGAGGTCTGGAGGAAACCACAACAATAACCCCGACAACTCCAATAACTTCAACCGTGCACCGCCCAAGTCCATCAACAACAACACCAACAACAACAATACTGCCCCAAGGACTGGAAGCAATGTTGTGCCTATTGCAGAAAAAGACAAGTCCCTGATCACTTACTTTGAATGCGGAGTTAAGGGTCACTACTCCAACGAGTGCCCCAAGAAGCTTGCATCAACCACCAATGTGAATGCACCCGCTCAGCAGTAACGCCGTGTTCATCCTAGAAAGAGATTTGCCCCAGGGAACTCGCTCAACCGCAACGGCCGTTTGTTCCACATGAATGCTGAAGAAGCTCAGGAAGCGCCAGATGTCGTGCTGGGTATGTTTTCTGTTAACTCAGCACTTGCAAGAGTGTTGTTTGATTCTGGAGCATCACACTCGTTTGTTATAGAAGAATTTGCATGCACTAGTAAGATTCAACCAACAAAATTGAAGCATGTTATGATAGTTCAAATACCTGGTTCAACCACCAAAGCTAGAAAAATTTGCAAGGCTGTACCTATCAGAATCCATGGAATAGATTTTTATGCTAATCTAATAGTATTTGGAACCAAAGATTTGGAAGTAGTACTAGGAATGGATTGGATATCAAAACATAAAGGATTAATCGACTGTGCCAAGAAAGCCATAACCATGACCAGTAGCACTGGAGTATCAGTAGAGCATGTATCGAAGACGTTGCCCCGTCAATTCAAATGCAACAAGAGTCTAGCCCAACCAACCATAGACCAAGTCAGAGTAGTCTATGAATACCCCGACGTGTTCCCAGCTGAATTGCCCGGTATGCGCAGATCGGGATATCAATTTCATCATTGAATTAGTTCCTGGAGTTGGACCTATAGCTCAGAGACCTTATAGTATGAACCCATATGAATTAGTGGAGCTGAAGAAGCAACTTGATGCTATGCTAGAGAAAGGTCTGATTCAACCAAGTGCATCACCATGGAGATCGCCTGTTTTGTTTGTGGATAAGAAAGATGGAGGTAACCGTTTGTGTACAGATTACTGAAAGCTGAATGATGTCACCATCAAGAACAAGTACCCACTGCCGAAGATAGAAGATTTATTTGACTAGTTGACTGGTGCCAGAGTGTTTTCTAAGATTGATCTTAGAACTGGTTATCATCAACTCAAGATTCATGCAACGGATATCACAAAGACCTCCTTTACCACCAGATATGGATTGTATGAGTACACTGTCATGTCTTTTGGATTAACCAATGCCCCCTCTTATTTCATGAATCTCATGAATAAGATTTTTATGAACTTCCTAGATAAGTTTGTCGTTGTTTTTATCGATGATATTTTGATCTATTCCAAGTCAGAAGAAGACCATGAGCTACATCTGAGGACCATCCTTGAAACCATTAGAGAGCATCAGTTGTATGCCAAGTTTAGAAAATGTGAGTTCTAGTTGAAGGAACTAGGATTCCTAGGACATATCGTGTCGGCGGGAGGAATTGCTGTCGATCCCACCAAGATTAAGGATGTTGAAGAATGGAAAGCCCCAACCACTTAAACCCAAGTCCGCGTGTTTCTCGGATTAGCGGGATATTACCGCAAGTTTGTTGAAGGATTTTCGAGCATCGCAAGACCACTAACCCAGCTATTGAAGAAAGATCAGAAGTTTGAATGGACGGACAAATGTGAAGCAAGTTTTCAAGAACTCAAGAAGAGATTGATTTCAGCCCCAATTCTGATTATGCCGGATATCAAGAAGCCTTTTGATGTGTATTGTGATGCATCCAAGATTGGTCTCGTATGTGTGTTGATGCAAGAAGGCAAAGTCATATCATATATGTCCCGACAACTAAAGCAGCATGAGTAAAACTACCCTACCCATGACTTAGAATTGGCAGCCATAGTTTTAGCTTTGAAGACATGGCATCATTACCTTATGGGTAACTACTGTGAGATTTATACGGATCACAAGAGTCTGAAGTATATTTTCACCCAGAAGGAGCTGAATATGAGGCAAAGGAGATGGACAGAGTTAATCAAGGATTATGACCTTGACATTCACTATCACCCCGGCAAAGCCAATGTGGTAGCGGATGCTCTTAGAAGATTGCCATGTAGATTAAACACCATGATTAAAGAAGCCCAGCCAAGTTTGCATGAAGAGCTGAAGCAGTTTAGAACAGAGCTAGTTAGTGAAGGATTTTTAGCTAGCATTGAACTTCAACCCACTTTGATCAGTCAGATCAAGGAGGCGTAGAAAGGAAATGCAAGTATCGATAAAATCAAGCGTCGTTTCAGTACATGGAAGGTACCCAGATTCACCGAAGATGAAGAAGGAGTTTTGTGGTACAAAGGACATATCTATGTACCAGTAGATTCCGAGTTGAAACAAGTCATTATGCAGGAAGCCCATAATACCCTTTATTCTATTCACCCGGGAGGAACGAAGATGTATCAAAATTTAAAGAGCAATTTTGGTGGCACAAGATGAAGAGAGAAATCGGAAGCTACATAGCCAAGTGTGATATCTTCTAGAGAGTCAAAGCAGAACATCAGTGACCTGCAATACTTTTGCAACCATTGCAGATTCCGGAATGGAAATGGGATTCTATCGAAATGGATTTCATCACCGATTTGCCTACATCTAGTAGGGGAGTGACTCTATTTGGGTCATAGTGAATAGCCTGTCTAAGGTAGCCCATTTTATACCTATCAAGACCACCTACCAGAGTTCGAAGCTAGCAGAGCTGTACATTGCTAGAATAGTCAGTTTGCATGGAACCCCTAAGACCATAGTATCGGATCGAGGAACCCAGTTTACCTCAAGATTTTGGCAGAAAGTCCAAGAAGGATTAGGAACCAATATGAACTTCAGCACAGCTTACCACCCGCAAACCGATGGACAAACTGAAAGAGTCAACCAAATATTAGAAGATATGTTGAGAGCTTGTGTTCTAGAATATGGATCAAAATGGGAAGATTCTCTGCCTTTTGCAGAATTCTCATACAACAATAGTCATCAAGCCAGTTTGCAAATGGCCCCATTTGAATTTCTGTATGGAAGGAAGTGCCATACCCCCTGAATTGGTCGCAAGTAGGAGAGAGTCAGATTTTCGAACCCGACATCCTACGAGAAGCCAAAGAGAAGGTTCACAAAGTCCGTGAACACCTCAAGACTGCCCAATCCAGATAGAAGAGTTATGCTGACAAAAGACATCGAGACCTGACCTTTAATGTTAGAGATTTTGTGTATCTCAAAGTATCACCCTTGAAAGGAATGCAACGTTTTCAACTGAAAGGGAAGTTAGCCCCCAGATATATTGAACCCTTCAAGATTTTGAATCACCGAGGAGAAGTATCATATCAACTGGAACTGCCAGAGGAGATGTCATCCATACATGATGTGTTCCGTATCTTGTTACTTCGCAAATGCCTAGAAGTTCCGGAGAAGACCGAAGTTTTCAAGAACATCGATCACCGAGCCATAGATATCAACAAGGATCTAACCTATCGTGAAGTACCCATTCGTATTTTGTAAGAAGCCTTCAGAACCACAAGGACCCGGATTATCAAGTTTCTCAAGATCCAGTGGAGCAACCATACTGAAGAAGAAGCTACTTGGGAGCGAGAAGATTACATTAGGACTGAGTTTCCAAATCTCTTTAGTTCCTAGTTTTTCTTAAATCTCGGGGCGAGATTTTGTTTAAGGAGGGAAGGTTTGTAACACCCCAAAAATATTAATCAAGATTAGCAAGTTCAAATCACCCAAGTTTAGGGTTAACAAAAACTTTTATTTTTTAAATTTAATATGAGTGTATGTGTGAATTGCAATAGTATGTGAATGAGTGCAATTGCCATTTTTGATTGCTACAAATGATAAGGAATGGTTTAAAGATGAATACTACATCATCTAGGCCATTTACAAACAAATTCAAAATAAAAGAAAATCAAATATGAATCATATGATCAAATGGTCATTTTGACCAAAAGTAACCACTAGACCACTTTGAGTGTTCCTAGTAAAAGATTTCTAACAGAAACTTTCTCAATTCTTTTCACCCCTTGCTAGACCAAGTAAAAGTGAACCCAAGCCCACTTTACAAACAAACAAAAACAAATTCCAAATCTATTTAAAGGGCATTGCACAATTGGATCAAGTTCATATGCATAGATCACCATTTTTGCAAAAACCACTCAAATCAATTCACCTTGACTTTTCCAAGCAACCATAGACTATCAAGCAAGTACTTAGAACACTCACCAAAATTCATCCAAAAATTCAAAACTTAAATTCATGCGGCCATTTGGTCGAGCACTTGGCAGACAAAATTAAACACTGCCTAACTTCTACTGTTCTGACCAGTGATCAATCGCCACTAGTGCCTTAAATCTCTCCCTGGTCTCCCCCATCACCTAGCAACGCAGTGGACACACTCCCCCTTTGCCGTTCGCACCAGTGCAGCACCGCCCGAGCTCACCGCGCCGGTCGACCAAGCCCCACTCGCCACAGCCAGCGCCGCCCTCTCCCACGATGTCTAGGAGACAGGAGACACACCACCGCCATCCTCTGCCCACCCCTTGACCGCAGGCAAGCCGTGGACCGGCTGTGATTGCCGTGCCCACCTCTCTATCAGCCATGCAGAGAGCGCGTCTGAGCGCCGCAACCGACATGCGCACACACGCTGTGCCTCGCCTTCTCCACGCGTGCCCGCACTCACCGTGACCCTAGCTACCCCCCAGACACGCCCGTTCGCCGCCGCATGGACCGTAGCCACTGTGCGTCGTCTCGAACGCCGCCGTTCCTGCACAGAGCACAGACCATTCCCAACCATTCTCGACCACCCCTTGCCGCGCCATCACTCGCACGATAACCGCCCTGAAGTACTGCGTAGACCCCTACCCTCAGCCATGCCGATAGCCCCCTGTAACGACATCACCGACGAGCCCGAGCCATCCTGCTCTGTCCCTCTCGCCGGTTCATAAATAGAGGTCACCCCAACCCCAATTCTCCACACCATCTCACTCCCCTCTCTCTCAGACACCTCCCACACCTCTCCCTGGAGCAAGGAGAGCACCACATCGCCGGAATTTTACCGGAGCCCGCCGCTGCAGAGGAGAAGAGGAACTAGAGCTAGGAGCCACCCTAGGAGCCGCCGTGACCACCATTCGGCTCGCCGTCAACGACAACCTCATTCGCCCCCATCGCAGACCTTAGCTTGAGCCCACGTGAGCCCCCATGTACCCCCACCATCGTGATTAGGGTTCAGTCTCACTGGAGCTATGCGACGGAGACAACGATGCTTAGCCGTCGATGGCGCTCTAATCGCATGACCCATATTGAAAGATACCGTTTCGGTTTAGACGAGTCGCTAAACAGTAGGCCCCACCTATCAGCAACCCGCTGCACGTGGGCCGCGTAGCTAGGCCAGCCCAGTTAGTTCCCATGCAGAGCCCGTCGATTCAAATAATCTTTTTCCATTTTAGTTAAAACTAGATTCTGTCAGTAGATTCAAAAATCAATTCAAAGAGATTCACTAAACAAAATTGCATGATTCCAATTTTGTTAGAAAGGTATTCAAAATATCTATCCAAGCCCGTTGGATTCAAACCATTTAAAATTATAGATCACCTATACCAAAAATAACAAGGCAGAGACTTTTCCAACTTCAAATATTTTTCAAAAATAAACCATAAATGCTTTTGAGTTGATTACAACTCTCAAAAATCACATTTGACAAGATCTATTAGAATGTGTAAAAATATTTAGGTTTACATTTAGTGATCTTGGACTAGTACCAAAAGAATGCTATATAGGCATTTCTAGTCACTTTAATTGTATTAAAATAATAATCTTAAACTTTATAAAATATGACCACCACTTTAAATCACATTCCCAAGTATTAGAATATGTGGTGATAACATGTGTCAACATGGTCCCATATTTTAATTGGAGAATATTAAATCTTAAGTATTTTTCAATGAGTAGAAATTACTTTTCTAAAATAAGATAAATAAAATTAGGTCTTTATTTCATGTAAGGATTGTGATGATGCTAGATCATCAAGTGTGAGCCTTAGTGTGCTAAATAGAAGTAGTGAAGTATTGTTTGGTGATTGTGTACCTCGTATTCATTTATAGACGATAGTACCCACCCGGGATACGAGGAGGAGGAGTACTACGAATAAGAAGAAGAGAAGTTCAACCACTGCACTACTCAAGGCAAGCCTAACACTACAAGTTAACTATGCAAGCCATCAGTAATTGCAAGCTAGAACTATGAAAGCGAACACCTGCAAACTTGATAACCTATGCAAGATGCATTATGCATGCTTTGGTTATGCAACCTTGATTATACCAATCCCAAGTTTTACTTGCAAGATTTATTCTTTTACTTTTACCGAAGTATTTACTTTAGTTGGTGCTTTGTGAGTATTGGAAAAATAGGATAGATACCATAAAGAGTATAAAACTAGGCCTAAGTAGTTATACTTAGATGTCATCAAAAGGCATAAAACTAGAGTTGGATAGTTACACTTGATTAGCATCCCTCATTAGTGAATACCCTCAACTTTAGTGTCTAGTTCTAAGCATAAATATTGATCACTTTAGGTGAGAATACTTGGTGAAAATGATTATGAAAACCTTGGAATGATGATTCATTCTATTGAAATGTTTTGACATGTGTTATGAATGCAAAAGGATTTGATGATGAAAATGTTGAGGCATGAGCCTTGGCCCTTTATAAAAACTGATGGTTAGGTTCGGATGCGATACCATTCCAATTTTACCGTACAACCACAATACCCGAACTGGGTAGGGCTTAACTGGAAGTTTATATGCCTTAGTATGGGTTCCCTCACGGAAAGAGGTTGAGCTAAGGCTACCTCATGAATGTGAATGTCCACCTATGCAGCGCCCAGGATGGCAGATGGCCATGGCTAGAAGGCCAAGCTCAGAGGGGAGGTGCCTATACTAGAGTGTGTAATTGAAAGGTTATGATTGATTATCCGCATACTAAGTATGATGATTCAGGGTTATCCCTGACGAATGTATCGAATTTTGTGGTGAAAGTGTACCACCTCTGTAGAGTCTCAAACTATTCGAATATCCACGTCCGCGGTCATGGACAGTTGGAGTGGCCATACTGTTCCGTTGTCAGATGTTTTCAAAATGACTTGTGAATTGAACTATGACCTTGACTTTACCACAATAGGGCTATGGATATGAAAACTAGGTTCCCACTTAAGTGATTAAATTAGATTCTTTACTTTTGAACTCTTATGAAATAAACCTGGCTTTTTGCAAATAAACCTAGAGCTTAAGATTCCTACTAGAACTACCTTACTTGTTAGTGATAGTTTGTGAGTACTTAAAGTGTACTCATGGCTTTGTCCCTAGCTATTCTCGTGGCTAGACTATGAGGAGGACTACCAGGAAGATGGAAAATAGGAGGTCTATGACAACTAGGATCATCTCCCATCGTCAGCATTGCCTGTGACTCTGAAGATGGAGCCCCTACTACGTTTACTTTCCGTTGCTTTGATTGTATTAAGACTGGATCATGAGATTCTTTATTTGTAAGACCTTTATTATGGTTTGTAATGGATGATGTACTGTGGTACCAATTCTGTTATGTCTCGCAAAAATGGTAATCCTGGGATTGTGATGTATGGCATAACATGCATCTAGGATTAAAAATCTGGGTGTTGGTAGTTAATGAGGTAGTCCCAAGTGTTTTAGGATCAACTGTATTCACTTGCATTTCAAAATCTCAAAAGTGTTTCTTTGTCATAATACAATACAGTGGTATATTCCTATTTGCTCTTTGCGCACTAACTTTTTTTCTTTCTTTATTTTCTTTTTCATATATGCTCACACTTTGTTTTAAGTGTTGTGCAAAGGATCTAGCCATATATTCCACCTTATGTAGGAATTCAAAGTTTAACGATCTCAATTATCAAATTCCAACTGTATATGAAGCATTCTTATGACTTGGAGATTCTACCTCGACTTGTTCTAACTCTATTTTGATAGTACTTTCATTTTCCTTTGTTCAAGGTTTCTTTTTCAACTTAATTGTATAGATAATTTTTCTTTGTAAATCAAACCGTAGACTTATAGCATATTGACCAAATTATCTTCATGTGTTCCATTAATACCAATGGTGTGGAAGACTCCTATTGCTATCATCAGGTGCAAGTAAGATCATACTCAAGCCATTCATATACCATTAAATAAAACACAAACTCAATATTGCTCCATATATATAATAATAAACTTGGAATTTCATTAAAGGGATCGACTATTCCTGAAGGGAATTCTAGTGATGCAAACTTTATTTCTAGTTTGAACTAATGCAAAAACGCTAATATAAAACTTATAAGATAGATTACAAGGTATTTAAAGATCTCCCCAAGCTTGGAATCAAGCCTAGCAGGATCAGTTAACTCCTTGTGGTACCTATTCCTCCTCTTTGGTAGGAAGAGTGTCGCCCTCTTCTTTTATGTTGCCATCTTTAACTATGCTTGCGAAGCGGATGCTGAGCTCGGCCATGTCGTACTGGAGCTTCAACATTTTATTCTTGAGGAATTTCTTCTCATCTGTAAACTCAAATACAGTTTTAATCAAGAAACTAACCCTACCATCAATTGCACCGACCTTCTTCTCAAGGTCTTTGCTCATCATCCAGTAAGAGTCAATCCCTTCTCCAATTGTTTCATCACATGCCTTTGAAGCTTTTTCCAACTCATATATCTTATCATGAATCTTGTCTTGCCGCACTTTCTTAGGTTTAAGAGGTGATGGACCAAGAGGAGGTTTATAATGGGATCCTATGTTGTAATGATAAGGATTAGGGAGATACTCATCCTTGTTCCTTCCTTGCTCAGCTTGCCTCATCATCTCCATCTTTTGTGGGAACATGTCCTCCCAATTTGGGAGAGGCTTGATCTCTAGGCTGGATGATGACGATGATCCTTTGGGTTCCACTTCTTTGATTCTCTTCACGGGCTTCTCTTCTTTCTTTTTCCAGATCTTGTTGACATGGCAGGGCTGCATGGCTTCGCTGCACAGACGTTATTAAAGGTCTTGTATAGGGATGGCGAGGATTTTTCAAGGCTGGAGGCTGTAGCTCTACGAAAACTTAATGAAAAAGGTTAGATGTGATCAGCTTTAAAAGAAGGGGTCAAAAACCCTAGCTATACAGCCGGAACTATACGGGCGGGAATTTTACTCCCGCTCTATAGTTGGTCGTTAAACTCTCTGTATTCTAAATATTTTTTTGGAGATGGGTCGATAACTATACGATCGCAACTATACGGGCGCAATTTTTAATTTTGGCCGTATAGTTGGTCGTTAAACTCTCAGTACTCTAAAAATTATTTTGTCAAAGGTGCTGACAACTATACGACCGCAACTATACGGGCGGAATTTTTAATTCTGGCCATATAGTTCGTCGTTAATCTCTCAGTACCTTTTGTGGATGGAAGGGATGATGTCACAACAACTATACAACCGCAACTATATGTATTTTTATTCCCGCCGTATAGTTGGTCGTTAGACCTTCTGTGTCCACCAAAAAAATTCTGCTTCTCCAAGGATTCTTATTAATCTGAAACTTAACAAAATATCAAGTTTTGATAGTAAAATGTCAGCTTAAATTTTCGACCAACTTTGGATTGATCAATCTCCCTTCTTCTTTGCTAGAGCATCAAATATTTCTTGTTTGGCACAATATCCAAATAAAACTTTAACTAAAATTTTAAAAAACTTACTCAAACCTTATTTCGCATGGGTTGCCTCCCATGAAGCGCTCTTTTATGGTCAATAGCTTGACAGTAGCATTGCTCATTCCTTCTTGAGTCCCTTCTTCTTGCAGTTTCCATTCCTTGTATATTTTTTCTTAATCACTTCTTCTGGAGGGATCAATTCTAAGGTGACTGCACTTATATCTTCTCTTACTCGATAATGCTTCAAACGTTGTCCATTTACCACCCATGCAAGAGAGGGTGTTTTTCCTTGGAGCTTCACTGCTCCTGATGAGTAAGCTTCTTCAACTATATATGGGCCTTCCCAGTTTGATCTGAGCTTTCCTGGAAACAACTTAAGACGAGAATTATAGAGCAACACTTTATCTCCACTTTTAAAAGTCTTATTCTCTATTTTTCTAGCATGCCATCTTTTCACTTTTTCCTTAAACAACCTTGCATTCTCGTAGGCTTCACTTCTAAACTCATCTAAAGCATGGATATCTAATAAACACTTTTCTCCAGCTGCTTTAAGATCATAATTTAGGTTCTTGATTGCCCAGAAAGCTTTGTGTTCCAATTCTAAAGGTAAATGGCATGCCTTACCGTACACCATCTTATAAGGTGTCATGCCCATTGGATTTTTAAACGCAGTACGGTATGCCCATAGAGTGGCATTTAACTTGTATGACCAATCTTTTCTTGATTTTTCCACCGTTTTCTAGAGTATGGTCTTCAATTCTCTATTAGAGTGTTCCACTTGACCACTCGTTTGAGGATGATATGCTGAGGCAACATGGTGAGTTACTCCATACTTGCTGAGGATTTTCCTGAAAGTTCCATTCATAAAATGAGAACCACCATTAGTAATTAAAAATCTAGGAACTCCAAACCTAGGGAATATGACATCCTTGATCATCTTCACTGAGGTAGCTGCATCCGCATGATTTGTTGGAATAGCTTCAACCCATTTAGTAACATAGTCAACATCAACAAGAATATGAGTATAACCATTAGACTCTATAAACGGTCCCATGTTATCCATTCCCCATACATCAAAGGGTTTAATTATGATACTATAATTCATTGCCATTTCTTGTATCCTACCTATATTACCTCTTCTTTTGCAAGCATCACAGTATTCCACATACTTGTGTGCATCCTTCAGCAAGGTGGGCCAATAGAATCCAGATTGAAGTACTTTTGCAATAGTTCTCTTACCTGCATGATGCCCTCCATATGGACTGTCATGACAGGCTTTCAATATTGCATTCATCTCATGGTTAGGAACGAACTTCCATATCATTCTGTCAAGTCAATGATGATATAGATACGGATCATCTCAAAAGTAATATTTAAGATCATTAAAAAATTTCATTCTTTGATTTCTTGACATACTAGGAGGTATAAATTTTGTTGCTAGATAGTTAGCATAATCTGCATACCATGGATTAGCGATTTCAACGTTTGCTAAATATTCTCCCAGAAATGATTCATTAATAGGCACGGGTTATTGATTATTCCCTCCATCCTAGGACATGATCTGCTACCGGGTTATATTTACCCCTCCTATCTACTATTTGCATATCATATTCTTGTAGTAATAAAACCCACCTAGTCAACCTAGGATTAGCATCCTTTTTCACAAGGAGGTGATGCAAAACTTGGTGATCTGTATGAATTATTACCTTAGAATTAATTATGCAAGATTTAAATTTGTCGCAAGCAAAAATTATAGCTAGAAACTCTTTTTTTGTAGTAGCATAGTGTTTCTGAATCTTATTAAGAGGTCTACTAGCGTAATAAATAACATTCAAATTCTTTCCATCTCGTTGTCCCAACACAGCCCCTAAAGCATAGTCACTAGCATCACACATGATTTCAAAAGGTTCATCCCATTTTGGAGATTGCATAATAGGTGCTGAAACTAGTTTATTCTTAAGGCTCTCAAAAACTGCAATGCAGTCATAATCTAAATAGAATGGAGTTTCTTTATCAAGAAGATTGGTGAGGGGCATAGCTATCTTAGCAAAATCCTTTATAAACCGCTTATAAAAACCCGCATGTCCCAAAACATTTTTAGATTTTTAATGTCCCGAGGTATTGGAAAATTTTCTATAGCACTTATATTAGTTCTATCTATTTCTATTCCCTTCTCCGAAACTTTATGCCCAAAAACTTTACCTTCTCTTTCCATGAAACGGCATTTCTCCCAATTCAAAACCAAGTTTAATTGCTTGCAACTCTGCAAGACTTTGATTAGATTGTAGAGGCAATTATCAAAAGTTGTTCCACAAACAACAAAATCATTTGTTAGAACTTCCATAGTCTTCTCAACAAAATCATCAAAAATCTTTAGAACACATTCCTAAAAGGTTGCTGCTGCATTACATAAGACAAAATGAATTAATCTATAAGCATATGTACCATAAGGACAAGTGAAAGTTGTTTTGTCTTGATCTTCCAGCTGTATGGTAATTTGAGAATATCCAGAGTAACCATCAAGAAAACAAAAGTAAGAATTATTACTAAGTCTTTCTAAGATTTTATCCATGAATGGTATCAGTTTATGATTTTTTTGTGTCTCACGGTTTAGCTTCGTAAAATCAATGCACATACGATATCCTACTATAGGCCTTACAGGAACTAGCTCCCCAGCCTCATTTATAGCAGCATCAAGACCACCTTGTCTTGGTATGCAATGAGCTGGGCTAACCCACTTACTATCAGAAATAGGATATATAATGCCAACATCTAATAAGCGTATAACCTCTTTTCTTACTACTTCCTTCATCTTCAGATTAAGCCTTCTTTGTGTATCTACTATAGGTTCAGCATCATCAAGCATGGTAATCTTATGTGTTACGATAGATGGACCTATTCCTTTAATATCACTCAATGTATATCCAAAGGCTTCATGATGCTTAATTAAAACTGAAATGAGTTTATTTGTTTCATTTTCCGATAAATTCTTACTAATAATAACAGGACATTTATTTTCATTATCTAAAAACTCATACCTCATATTATCTAGAAGTTTTTTCAATTCTATTGGTGGAGGCTCTTCATCTCCTTTTCTTACCAGTTCCTCATAGTCATGTGGATTTTGTGCTTCTGGAATTGAATCAAGGTAATCATCCATGTCTTCTTTCTCCTCATCATCTGGTACTTCCTCCCAATTAATCAGACTCCTCTCTAATTCATCTTGTGGTGTACTGAAATGAATTGCCGCTAGCTCGGCAATCGTCTTCTCTTCCTTGATATCCTCCACTTCATATGACCTCTTCTTTAGTTTGGCGAAGTAGAATGTCATTTCCTCTTCTCCAAAGTTCAGTGAAATAGTCTCCTTCTTATTATCAACTTGAGCTTTGGTGATGGAAATAAAAGGCCTGCCTAAAAGGATAGGACAAAAAGAATCTCGAGGCATATCAACAATATGGAAGTCAAGGGGGTACATGAGCGACCCAATAAAGACATAGATATTTCTGATTACTCCTTCCAGTTTTATAATAGTTCTATTGGACAATTTAATAGTAGTGTCTACCGGTTCCACATCTGGATTATTTAGATTATAGCAGAGTTCCTCATAAAGCGATGAAGGCATAATATTTAGAGTGGAAATTGGCTCACAAATTCCATATAAGAAAGTTTCTCCGCAATATGTAGGGGTCATTTGTTTAGAAGTTTTGTTACCTCGAACCTTACCTTTGATGAATTCTGAGGTTTCAAGGTCTAGCATAACCACTTCATCGTCCACTATCCGTGCTTCCATAATATCCTTTAATATAACATTATTTATATTGGTAGCTCCGGGTTCCTTTCTGGTTTCTTTGATCTCTTCTTCATTTTTTCTTCCTCTTTTTTTATTTTTTCCGACGATCCCTTGAATAGGTATTGAGGAGAACTCTTCCATCAATGCTCTTGCACGCTTCTTTTCTTCGAGGGGTTTACGGGTTTCCCATTCTGTAGGTACCTGCAAGTGTCTTGCATAATTCTCAATAATTTTCTTTACTGAGTAAGAATCAATACTGAGGGTTTTAATCATTGCATCTGTCCTCTCATCTACAAGGAAATCGTTAATGCAAACATATTCTGAAAAACTATTTGTAATTTTTTCCTTATCTTTAAGATTTTACGTTGCTTCTCTCATTTTTATTATTAGTTTCCAAGCTTCATCATAAGTATAAGATAGAAAACTGCCATTAGAAGCAGTGTCTAGATTCATCCTATTTTCAACATTTATCCCTCCATAAAAGGTATGGGTGATTAACCAATCTGGCAAACGATGATGGGGGCAATTATCTAGGTAACTTTTGTACCTTAGATATCCTTCGTATAAGCCCTCACTAGGTTTATTTTTGAAACTGATAATAATACCTCTCATCCTATGAGCTTTGCTTTCAGAATAATATTTTGATAGGAATTTGGTTGCCAATTCCTCCCAAGTCCTTGGTACTTCTGCATAAAAAGATCTGTACCAGTCGCAAACATTATTAGAGAGACTTTGTCTAAACAACTGGGTTTTAACCATATCGAAATTACAGTCATCAAAAATAAAGGAACTAAGAACGTCTTCAAAGAATTGTAAGTGTCCATATGGACTTTCTTCATTGGTTCCTGAAAATTTCTTAGAATGCAATAATTCAAATAATAAAGGGTGGATCTCGATTCCATCCGGATTTAGGCTTTTATTGACAGCTATAAAGGCGACCATGGGCGAACCCATTTTCCTTACTGCCTGAAGCTGGTTTAAATGTTGAGTGTTGTCCATTGTTGTGGTCCTACAACTTAAGTAAAAAATAGTACAATGAAAGTAAATAACTAAAAGTAAAGTGACCTATAGCGCTAAGCTCCCTAGCAACAGGGCCAGAAAATAGCTTGATGAATGCAAGTGCACAGATCGTTTGTAGCTAGTTTCAAAATAAAGATATCGATCCCACAGGGAGCAGTAGGCGAAAGACTAAAATTCTTTTAACTACAACTAAGCGAAGTACTTAAGAAATAACTTTAAGATGCAAGATAAATAGAGTTGTTTTTGGGTTTTTGGTTGAACAAGGTAATTTAAAGTAAAGAAAATCTTAATGCAGAAAGTAAGAATCGCGTGTTTAATAGAACTGGAACTATAATAGGGAAAAGGTGTTCTTAGGGAATAGTGGATACACCACTAGAAATTTAGACTAAGCGGTCAAGATTATTATAACGAATATTCTCATAATGTGTATATATGTGGGAGGAGCTCCATATATGGACGATTAGCCAGTAACCGCTGCACACATCATCCTCATAACCACAACAGACAGGAATCGACATCAATCGAGTTACTGCGCTATTAAGGGATTTCTCCCGTGGCATGGACATGGCTTTATGAGTTCTCCTTGATACCCCCAAGTTAGTACATAAGGATTGATAACAGCTTTACAGTGACAGTAAGTGCTATCATCCCTCCGTCTACCAACAAGTAATCCCCTTCATCGAGTCCCAACAAGAGGCAAATATTAAGTAAGTGCACAACTCCCAACATCAAGATGAAGACAATTAACACATACACGTAATGATGTATAACATAATAATCTCTATCTCATCTTAATCCTATGCTAGGGTTTCTCCATCTCCCCAAGAACTGGAGATCTACTCAGACATGGAGGCAATCAACATCATAGCAACGGTAATGGAAACTATCATAGATGAATAGTACTTGTATAAATCCACAATGAGTACGGGAATTACAACAAGATCTAGACAAGATGTAGATGGGATGGACGAAGATGGTAATGATGCAGCGGTGGATGATGAATATCGATGCCTTAGCCTCCTGGATCTGCGCAGGGTGAAGATGGATCCCTGGCGGAAGAGTTCCCCCTCCAGATGCCTTCCGGAGGTGAGGTTTCTGCGATTTCTGGGTGTTCTGTATGTCGTCTCTCCAAACCAGTTGCACGGGGTGAAACTATTTGAGGAGGCGGCGCCAACTATACGGCCGGAGCTGTATGGCTGAATTTTTTTCTCCTGCCATATAGTTGGTCGTTGAACCTTCTGCCACCCTTGTTCGCTTCTGGTTTTCTTCTGGTATTATTAATATTTCCCAAATAGACGATTTACGTTCTTTTTTACTCCTTTTCTCCATAGTACAACTGCTCCAAGAATTGTATCCATTGGATCCATCATCTGTCCTGGTCCTGGTGAAAACAGACATAAAATGTGCGCGCGAGCGCTATAAAATACCAAGGTCCTACATCTATAATGCAAAACAATAATGTAAAACATGATGCAAATATGCACTCATCAAATATGTCCTATGCATGCACAGCGGCACAGAGTACCCTAACAATGGTAATGAGCCACCATGGAAGCATGGAAATATGGCAAGTTACCAGGGGTTATTCGACCATCGATGAAGACGGCAACAAGCAGAACATCAAGGAGATCTGGGATTCTTGCGCCGGATATGCCTCGCATGTGCCTGAATTGACCAGTTATGAAGAGCCGTTCTTCATACCTGTTGAAATGCCACCACCTCCAAAGGAAGCAGTTGCTGAAGTTTCCAAAGACGATGAGCAGACTGAGTCTGACTTACTTGTCTCGGATAGATATCAGGGTGACATGGGTAATGTGTCGAGCGAGACGGCAAATCCTGCCTCTCCACCTGCATCATAGAGTGTGCCAGAAAAAACAATTTGTTATTCGGAAAACAGTCTAAGTGTAATAAGTAGGATATTATTTTGCTAGTGCTAAGTTTGCAAGAATTTATGCTTTACTCCTTTTTAGCACTTTTGGATTTTTATTTGATGTGCTCAAAAAGATACATAAGCACTTGTTGTTTTGCCTATACTTATCTTTTATCTGGTTTTTTGCCTCGTTCCTTTCGTGAGTCGGCAAACCTTCAGCACGGAAACTTTGTTTAGCAACGGAGCTCAATTGTTAAACCAGTTTAAAGCCGGAATCAAAGCCGGCTTCTAGTACCAACAATTGAATACTCGGAAAATACCTGCATCCAGCAATCAGACAAAAAAACCCAAGTATAGACTAGAAAAATTTAGACCTATACCCAAAGGTAGCATTTTTAGAATCGGAAATCTAACCAGAACAAGCATGAGAATTAAGTAATTTCAAGTATTCTAGGATTTTCGGCTGTGACATGATCATTCGGAAATAAGATGGTACATAAAAACATCTCAGTAAAAACATTGAGGAGACCAATACTTTATTTTACTTTGAACATGTACACATATATGATTATAAAGAAAGAAATTTTATGAATAAAAGGGACGTAGCTGAGCAGTATTTCAAGGACGGTCTATCTCATTCGGATTTTTACTGCCTCCGGCTCTCTTTCTCTTCTTAGTAGTAGGTCTCTCTTTTTTTGGCCTCATATCATTTAGGTAGTAAGAACCATTGTGTAATACTCAACTAACCATGAAGGGCCCTTCCCATATAGGGGCAAGTTTGTGCTCTTTTTTTGCACTAACCAAAGAACCAGATCGCCCTTCCTGAAAGACTAATTCTTGACTCTCTAACTATGATATCTGCGTAACTTTTGCTAATAGTCTATAGATCTTTGCTCAGCAACCACGCAAACTTCCTCTAGCATATCAAGGTCGTCTTGTCGAGCAACTTGGGCATCCTATTCTACATATACAGCGACTCAGAGAGAGGTGTGAATAAGATCACTCGGAAGAACAGCTTATGCACCGTGGACCAAGAAAAAAGGTGTTTATCCGGTTGACCTGTTGGGAGTTGTTCATAAACTCCATATTATGGACGGCAATTCATCTGCCCAAGTCCGCGCAACATGATGTAGTGGTGCTTTGAGTCTTGGTCGTAGGGCTTGAAGAATTAAACCATTGCCCTTTTCGACTTGTCCATTGGATTGTGGATGTGCGACTGATGCGATGTCAAGATGGATCCCCTGTTCATTGTAGAATTCGACTAGTTCTCCCATGGAAAAGTTACTCCCATTGTCGGTAATAATACTGTGCGGATACCCAAATCGGATGATCACATCCTCGATGAACTTTTTGGCTGTTGCTCCATCACAACTTGTAACGGTTTTTGCCTCAATCCATTTTGTGAATTTATCCACCATTACAAGAAGGTGAGTGTATCCACTTTGAGCCCACCGAAACGGTCCTACCATGTCAAGCCCCCAAACCGCAAAAGGCTATGTAATCAGAATTGTTCATAGCTAATCAGCCGGAACATGGGCTTGTTTGGCTCATTTTTTGCAACCTTTGCACGTCTTGACCAGCCATTCGACATCTGCCTTAGCTGTAAGCCAAAAAAACCCATGACTAAAAGCCTTTGCCACTAAAGATTTGGCTGCAGCATGATGTCGGCATTCGCCTTCGTGAATTTCCCTTAGGATTTCCACACCTTATTCTGGAGAAACATAGCCCTGAAAGACCCTAGATGCACTCCGCTTATAGAGCTCACCTCCCACTACTGTGTAGGATTTTGCTCGTTGGACGATCTGCTGGCTTAGAACTTCATCTTCGCGTAGTTTTCTCTCTACCAAGAAATCAAGGTAGGGTTTGGTCTAGCTAGGAATTACAGCTAGAACTGCTATGAGTGGTGAGTCAGATTTGGTCAGATACTCCTCATCAACTGCTGTGATAGAGGGAACTCTCAAGTGCTCCAAAAAAGCACCATCCGGGACATGTTTCCGCACAGAGCCTATTCGTGTAGAGCATCTGCTTCCTCATTTTCTGTTTGGGGAATTTGTTGGACTTCAAACTCTTCGAATGATTTAGATAGTTCATCCACGACAGCTCTATAAGCTTCCATGTGTTTGTTGGTGTTGCAGATATTGGATAATTCCTGAGCAACAAAATCCGAGTCTCCATAACACATTAGTCGGCGAACGCCAATGTATTTTTTGATTCAAATTCCATGTAGCAGGGCTTCATACTCGGTAATATTGTTTGTTGCTGTGAAGTGGATCTGCAATACATAGAATAGTTTATCACCTTGGGGTGACTTGAGTACCACGCTAGCCCCCGAGCCCCCGAGCGCTTTAGACCCGTCAAAGTGTAGGGTCCAAACTTCCGTCTCTGGGAGGCATGTGTTTTCGACTATCTCTGTCCAATCAGCGATAAAGTCAGCAAGAATCTAGGACTTGATTGCTGTATGTGGTTTTTACTCAATATCAAAGGCTGCTAGCTCTATGCCCCACTTAGTGATGTGTCCTATGGCATCACTGTTGTTGATTATGTCTCTCATGGGAGTTGTGCTCACCACGGTAATCTTGTGCTCTTGAAAATAGTGTCGTAGCTTTTTGGAGAACACACCATATGCTAACTTTTGTTAGTGAGGGTACCTTTGCTTTTATTTAGTCAAGACCTCGTTGAGATAATAAGTCAGACACTGTACCAGGTGTTCCTGTTTTTCTTCCGGCTGTTCCACCACCATGATGACACTAACGACTCTATTTTTTGTAGCTAAGTATAGCAACATCAGCTCCTATGGCTCTGGTGCTGCAAGAATAGGGGCGGATGATAGTACAACTTTCAGATCCTGTAGTGCAGCTTCAGCTTCATCGGTTTAGACAAATTTCTTGGTCTTTTTCAAGAGCTTGTATAGTGGTGTGGCTCTTTCACCGAGCCGGCTTACGAACCAGCTGACTGCAGCAATGAAGCCAGTTAGTCGTTGTACGTCCTTCAGGTGAGTTGGCCTAGAAATGTGAAGTATATCCTTTATTTTCTCATGGTTCACATGTATGCCTCTTTGAGACACGATGAAACCTAACAATTTTCTGACTAGGATTCCAAAGAAACACTTCTTCGGATTGATCATTATGTTGTATTTTCGTAGATTGCTGAATGGTTTCTCCAGGTTGGAAATTAGTGTTTCCTTCCTTTTGGACATCACAACTATGTCATCCACATACGCATGTACATTGCGTCCGATTTGATCATGGAGACAACGCTGCATAGTGCGCTGGTACATAGCTCCTGTGTTTTTGAGCCCAAAAGGCATCATAACATAGCTGACGGTTCTGAAAGTGTGATGAACGAAGTCTTTATTTTGTCTGACTCCTTCATCGGAATTTGGTGATATCCGGAATATGCGTTGAAAAAACATAGGAGATTCGAGCCTGCTATCGAATCAATCACTTGATCAATTCTAGGAAAAGCTAACGGGTCTTTGGGACAAGCCATATTCAAGGAAGTATAATCAACACACATCCTTAAATCAGTGGTGTCCTTTTTAGGGACCATTATAGGGTTAGCTGACCAATCAATATGGATGACCTCTTCTATAAATCCGGCTAACTCGAGTCGGGCTAGTTCCTTAGCTATTGCTTTTTGCTTTTCATTACTGAAACGTCGTAAGGACTGTTTAACGAGTTTAGCGTTTGGGTATACATTTATACTATGCTTGGCAAGTTCCTTAGGTACTCCGGTCATGTCAGATGGCTGCCATGCAAAGATATATTTATTGGCTTTGAGGAACTTGATGGCTCCGGTTAGCTGACCAATTACTATGGATAACCTCTTCTATGAATCTGGCTAACTCGAGTCGAGCTAGTTCCTTAGCTATTGCTTTTCGCTTTTCATTGCTGAAACGTCGTAAGGACTGTTTGACGGGTTTGGTGTTCGGGTATACATTTAGACTATGCTCGGCAAGTTCCTTAGGTACTCCGGTCATGTCAGATGGCTGCCATGCGAAGATATATTTATTATCTTTGAGGAACTTGATGAGCGCGCTTTCCTATGCTGATTGGGATATGCCGAATGTGGTATGCCCAGCAGGACGTTCCGATTGGGCCAAAGGTATCACGAGTGGGCCTACAGGATGGCCACTGGAATGCGACTAGGGAGAAGGCCTGGTGACTAGAGACTGGAGGCCCATAAGCATACTCGAAGCCTAGTCGGATTAGGTCAAAGCCTCCGAATCCATATCCTGTTCGGTTGTAAACTGTAAACCCTAGCGAGGTTCCTCATATATAAACCTCCCTAGGGTATCTTGATGACTTACGTTCCATCATACACCCCTTCAAGCGACTCGCTGCTTAGACGCCGAGCTCGCTACCATTGTAACTCGCTCTCTGTCAATCCAATCTAACAGGAGTAGGTCTTTACCCTCCGGAGGGCCGAACCTAGATAAATCCATATGCATCCGCCCCTATCTCGCACCGCAGATGGCCGCCAGCTCTAGCCCCCGATTCAATCAATCGCTGCCTACTGCAGCGACTGCCATGGCCATTTCCACGATAGTGGTGCCCACCGTGGGGCCTATCCGGACTGGCCTGAGTTTTGCGGCGAGACCCTACTCGCCGATCGATCGCCACCGGCCACATGATCGCCATCGGCGGGATCTTACAGATCCTGCCCAACAGCTACATCCCAGCGTCGCGCCCGATCACCCACAGCGCGATAATGCCGGTCGACTCCATCAACCTCTTCGTCGGCTTCACCGGCGCGGTCGACCCAGCAGCGACGGTGATCGTTGGCGGATCACCGTCGCACCGCAGTCTGCTCTCGGAGGAGCAGGTCCGCTCCATCAGGAGCCTCGTCACTGAGTACGACTCGACCGCTAGCAACGCGGACGAGACCAACACCGCCGCGGACGACACGGCCCTAAACGACGATGCCGACTCCGCGTCCCCTGCCTCGGTCGAAGGATCTATCACCGCGGCATCATGGGAGGACTCCATCACGCGGGTCTCCAACCCTGAGGACTTCGAGGACTCCTCCATCCTCAGGATCTTCAATTCTGATTCTGGCTCGGAGTCCCCCAAGGACTTCTGTGCCAGATCTAATCGCTTCAACGTGATCTACATGGTGGGTAATACGGCCGCCCCACCAGATCCATTCTCCACACCGATTCTGCCAACCGCCACGGCCACGGAGGTGGAGGAAGCCTGCCAGCGACTGGAGGAGGCGACGTGCAAGGAGATAGCCGAGTGCGAGAAATTCTGCCTCGAGCGGGCGATGGCGCAGGAGCTGTCGCTCTACCACCAACGCCGCACCAGGACCCACCTGAACTCCAACGTCCAAGGCCGCGTCCTAAACTTCAACGATGAGAGCGACCCCGCAAGCATGGCTAAGCGCGAATACTGCAAGAACACACCACCAGGCGGCAACAATCGACCAACACCCGGCGCACCGACGACTGGGGCCCTGCCACCACCCATCGGTTGCGCACCCTCGCCGGACTAGCCGCGAATCATAATCTCGCCACAGGCGCGCGATGCCAACGGACTCCCACTATACTCCACCCTGATGGACAACGTCATCGCGGCCGACGCCGCAATAACCAACCTCAACGTCTAGGGAGAGGGCGCACTGCAGATCCAATACGCCAAGGCCCTACTCGCCAGGGCTGTCGAGCAACAAGCCGCGGGAGTCGACCCGCGGGGGCGGATGTATTCCCGCTCCTCGGCAAGCAGGGCGGCCTCAAGCGGTCACCCCACTATCGCCAATGCCGTGACCTGCCCACCACCACAGCCCCTGGCGACCCAGCCACAGGCCGCCAACCCCGCGCTCTCCACCAACGAGCCGCGACAGGTGAACAACACGGTCGCCGCCAACGGGCAGCCCATCGATGCCCGAACGCACATCGTCAACAACCAGGCTTGGCGGGCGCGCCAGCCCAACGACTTGAGGCATACCCTCAATAATCGCGGCGACCCCGAACCTAGGGGATCGCTCAGCCGAGTCGGCCCCCAATGCTTCGGACCTATGATCCAAGGGGAAAAGTACCCCGCCAACTTCAAGGCACCCAAGAAGATCGAAAAGTACGACCCGACGTACGATCTAGCGGTCTGGCTGGACACATACCTCATGGCGATGGGAATTGCCAGCCACATCGACCTGCTAGCCGCTCACTACCTCCCCCTGATGATGGAGGGTGCGACCCGACAATGGATCAACACCCTCCCCGCCGACAGCATCGACTCCTAGGAGGAAATGCGGGATGCCTTCGTGAGGCACTTTGAGGGTTCCTACACCCGCGCCACCACCATCGAGGACCTGGAGCGATGCATCCAAGGACAACACAAGTGGACCCGCCACTGGATTCAAAGGTGATAGGAACTATGGATCAATGCCTCCGGCATCCACCCAGACACGGTGATACATTGCTTCAAGAACGCGTGCCGGTACGAACCCATGGTCGCTAAGATCAAGAGGGTCTACCGGACACTCGACAACATCCCCGACCTCCTCGAGATCGCCAAGCGCTACACGGCGGAAGACCCCAACAAGGACTCCAACGATGAGTCGGTAGCAAGACACTGCACCAACAGCCACGACAACGGGCGACAGCGCGACATGCGCTACAGCAACACTCGCATCATCAGCAAGCGCCGCACGGATGGGCGAGTCGACATCGTCGCCAATGCTAGATACGGCCAATGCGACCCCAAGAACTACCGCCATGATGGAGGAAGCTACCGCGACAGTGGAAATTACCGCGCCAACAACGGGGCGAGGCCGAAATTCGACCCCACAACCCTACTCAACCAGCCCTGCATCTACCACAGCAGGGAGGGGAAACCCGCCACCCACACCACCGCCGACTTCCACTCCCTCAAGGAGATCAAAAAGGCAAGGCGAGCAAGGGAGGACCCCAACAACAACCCGCCTCGGGATAACGGAAACGCCGGTGGCTTCGGCAATACCGTCGGCTTGCTACACACCTTCACTGGGCTTAGCACCAAATGCGAGAAGAATGTCCTCGCCCGCGCAGTCGCCGTCAATGCGGTGACCCAAGTTGACACGGCCCGCTTCCTCAACTGGTCCGAAGAGAGCATCACCTGGAGTCGCCAGGACCACGCGCCCAGGATCGAATACCTAGGGCGAGTCGCCCTGGTGGTCAGGCCCAAGGTGGCTGATTACTGGTTGCCCAAGACACTGATGGACGGTGGGAGATCCATTAACATCATGTACCTAGACACGTTCAAGAGGCTCCAACTCCTAGAAGCAGCAATCGAGCTGACCCTGACAACCTTCCACGCCATCATCCCCGGTCGGAAGGCGTATCCGATTGGAAAAGTGATGCTGCCGGTCACCTTCGGCACACCGGCAAATTACCGCATGGAGAGGATCGTGTTCGAGCTGGTGAACTTCCACAACCCCTACCACTGCGTCCTGGGACGCCAAACATTCGCCAAATTCATGGCGGCCCCCCACTACGCATACAATATGATTAAGCTTCCAGGGACAAGCGGCATCATCACCGTCCACGGCGACCCCGATATGGCCGTGGAATGCGAGGACAAAGGCGCTGAGCTCGCTGACACCGTCATCACCGCGGAGACTGACCATGCGGAGGAGCTCGCGAAATATGCGGGCAACATCAACTAGGACGACCCCACCATCATGAAGAAGCCAACCGCTGCGAACTCCACATTCGAGGCGACCACACACACCCGCACCGTCGAGGCGACTCCAGCCAGACGATCACCATTGGGGCGCACATGATCCCCGCATAGGAAAGCGCGCTCATCGGGTTCCTCCGTGAGAACCGCGACATCTTTGCATGGAAACCATCTGACATGCCAGGTGTCCCGAGGGAACTCTCTAAGCACCTCAACACCGACCCCAACGTGCGACCAGTAAAGAAGTCGCTACGACCCTTCAATGAAGTGCGCCGTCGAGAAATCACCGAAGAAGTATAATGCCTGCTAGCCGCAGGCTTCATTCGGCCAATAAAATACTCTAAGTGGCTGTCAAACCCAGTCCTGGTTTTTAAAAAGAACAACACGTGGAGAATGTGTATCGACTACACCAACCTCAACAGCGCCTGCCCGAAGGAGGAGTTCATACTACCGCGCATCGACCAGATCATCGACTCGACCGCGGGATCGGAGTCGCTGTGCTTCCTCGACACGTACTCTGGTTACAACCAGATCAAAATGGTGGTCGAGGATGAGGAGAAGACAGTGTTCATCACGCCATTCGGCGCCTTCTGCTACACGGCCATGACGTTCGGCGTCAAGAATGCCGTCGCTACATACCAAAGGTGCATGCAGGAGTGCCTTGCGAGCCAAATTGGCCGCAACATTCACGTCTACATCGACGACGTGGTGGTAAAATCCACCCGCCAGGACGACCTGCTCGCCGATCTGGCCGAAACCTCCGCAAACCTACGGAGGTACAACATCAAGCTAAACCCAGGAAAATGCACCTTCAGCGTCCCCACCGGACAGCTCTTGGGATATGTAGTCTCCAAGCGAGGCATCAAAGCCAACCCCACCAAGATCGACACCATCGCGCGACTCAGGAAACCCGTATGCGTGCACGACGTCCAGAAGTTGGCCGGGCGAGTCGCGGCTCTCAGCCGCTTCATTCCCCAACTAGGCGAGAAGGCAATGCCCCTTTACCGCCTGATGCGCAAGAACCCCATGTTCCAATGGGACGCGGAGGCGGATGATGCACTCAAAGCGCTCAAAGAAGTGCTACTCGCGACCCTACTACTTGCCGCTCCAATTGTCAAAGAGCCAATGCTCGTATATGTGGCGGCATCCACTCGAGTCGTCAACACCGTGATGGTCGTCGAACGACCAGAGGAGGGCAAGGAGCGCCCCATACAGCGCCCCGTCTACTACATCAGCAAAGTCTTGACAGACTCACGTCAGCGCTACCCGTAGTACCAGAAACTAGTATACGCGGTATTCCGAGCTCAACGGCGACTCCCCCATTACTTCCAGGAGAACCCAATCACGATGGTCTCCTCTGCACCGTTGCAGGACATAATACGCAATCACGAGGCAACTGGGCGATTCGCCAAGTGGGCCGTCGAAATCGGCGTCCACAACATCAAATACAAGTCTCGCAAAGTGATCAAGTCATAAGCCCTGGCTGATTTCCTCGCAGATTGGGAAGAAGCACAGTAGCCGGAGAAGCTACCATACCTCCACTACTGGTCGCTCCATTTCGACGGCTCTAAGAACACTGACAGCGCAGGGGCAGGGGTCATATTGACCTCCCCCAAAGGAGATAAGCTTCGCTACATGCTCCACCTCAACTTCAAGCCCTGCACCAACAATATGGCAGAATACGAGGCCCTCCTCCACGGCATGCGGGCCGCCATGGAAATGAACATCAACCGCCTTCAATGCTATGGAGACTCCGATCTAGTCGCCAGAACCTGCGACGCCGTCTCCCCAACAATGATAGCGTACCGCCAAGTGGTAGATCAGCTGGGAGGACACTTCGACGGCAACTCCGTTGAGTGGATCGATAGGCGAAAGAACGAGGAGGCAGATGCCCTTTCCCACATCAGGTCGGCTCGGAAAACGCCACCCACATGCGTCTTCCTCGACATCATCCACAAGCCTTCGATCTGCCCACCGAAGGAGATCGACATCGGGATACCACTACAACCCGAGCCAGCCCTAGTCGCCATGATCGTGGAGCCCAGCAACTGGATGGCACCGTATGTCACCTTCCTCGAGCACAAGATTCTCCCGAGCAACGAGACGGAAGCACGAATGATTGTGTGCCGGTGCAAATCCTTCGTCATCATCAACGACGAACTTCACAAATGCAGCGTGACTAGCGTGTTCCAGCGCTGCGTATAGCCAAAAGAAGGACGCAAGATCCTCCAGGACATCCACGCCGGCAACTACGGCCATCACACCGGTGCCAAGTCGCTGGTCGCCAAGGCCATGCGGCACGGTTTCTACTGGCTCACCGCGCATGCCGACGCCACCGACATCGTCCAACGATGCGTCGGGTGCCAGAAGTACGCCAACCAGACACACCTCCCTGGTTCGGCACTCAAGACCATCCCCATCACATGTCCATTCATTGTACGGGGCATGGACATGGTTGGCCCGTTCAAGAAGGCCCATCCGGCTTCACCCACCTCCTGGTCGCAGTCGACAAGTTCACCAAACGGGTCAAGGCCAAGCCGATCAAAAAGTGTGACGGCAAGACGACCACCAAGTTCTTACGCGAGCTCATCTACCGGTATGGCTACCCGCACAGCATCATAACGGACAACAGTACCAACTTCGCCAAGGGTGCCATGGTAGAATTCTGCGAAGAGCACGACATACGACTCGACCTCGCCTCAGTCGCCCACCAGGAGTCGAACAGCCAAGCAGAACGTGCCAATCAGAGCGTCCTCCACAGGCTCAAGCCGAGACTCCAAGTACCCCTCGAGCGCACCCCAGGATGTTGGGTCGAAGAGCTCCCTTCTGTAATATGGGGAATCCGCACCTCCGTCAACCGCTCCATAGGGTTTACACCCTTCTTCATGGTGTACGGCACCAAAGCCGTGATGCCAACCGACCTGGAGCACGACTCACCTCGAGTCGCCAACTACGTCGAGGCGACAAACGAGATCGCCCGCCAAGACAGCATCGACCAGATCGACGAGGCACGCGACCTTGCTCGCTCTTGCACCGCCATCTTCCAGCAGGGGATCCGTCGCTACCACAACCACCGAGTCTGGACCCGCACCTTCCAGGAGGGCGATTTAGTCCTACGACTGGCCCAGGACAAGAAGGGCATGCACAAACTCTCCCCCCATGGGAGGGGCCATTCACTATAGGGAGAGTCCTTGGCAACGATGCTACTACCTCATCGACATACGAGGCGATGGTCAGCTCGAGGTCGGGAGACCATGGAATGTAAACCTTCTCCGAAAGTTCTATACATAGAACTCAAACTTGTACCCATATGATATATAATGAAATTCATTCGGATCACACAAATTGTGTCTACTCGCCATACCCTTGTGCCACTTGCACTCGTACAATTAGCAATACACTACCCACGGAAGTCAACCCTTGGTCAAGTGACCGACACGGCTAAGTAGTGCGGCCCAAGGGCACCGAAAATATTCGGGCCTTGTGCCATCCACGAATACGCCAACCCGGAGCCACCATCGGAGTCGCCTAGCTCGACTGGCCCACCGGGCCAAGACGACCGGTATGCGCTTCTCACACCGACCTGTCCTTCCCATCCTCGCGCAAAGCGACTCGAACGGTTAAGTACCACGCACGGGGACTCCGTAAAAGTGGAAACCTTCACGCGGCTCAGGAACACACCAAGTAAGAGAGCTGCCTTGAACTCGCCCAGCGACTGGTTCTCCGAACCAGGGGAACTGACGCGATACAAACAATGCATCAGTAACTCGCAATAGGCACGCGCTCGGGGACTCGCCTACAAACAATCCTACTCGCGGTCGGGGACTCGCCCCTTTAAAAAATGCAAGGGACAAAGAACAAAAACCAAAGCAAAAACATACGTATACAAACGAGTTATACCCCATTAAAGGGCGGACGCGCTCGGGGACTCGCTCACACAAAATTTAAACACACAACAAAATCAAGCTTGCATTGCGAGTCGATCGACTCCTCTTACTCTCATACAAAATATTGTTCATATTACAGGCAGTCGCCACTTGGCATATCTTACAAATCGCCTAGAAAAGCTATCTATTTCGCAGGCCCTGATGAAGAGGCGTCTACACCACCCTTGACACGAACGAATGGCTACCACGGGTTTGTCGGGTAGGTCAACATCGACTTTGATAGCGCTTACCAGAAGGGCTACTCCGACTTCAGATCACGATGCTCCGGCTTAAGGTCGCCTGGCGCCACCATCGTCTCCTAGTACGGCAGAAGGTCCCCCATTGCCAACACCCGATCAGCGAAGGGGCGGCCTTGGAGGTAAGCTTTAATACCTCCGACATCTCCACCGTACCAATCGCTGAAGGGTAGCCACTGGTGACGTCGTCGAGATCGAAGTCATCGGGGAAGTGAGCAAGCCCCAGACTCAACGCTGTGGTGGCCCCGCGCCTGAAAGCCGAGGGCGCCATCCACTCCACAACATCGGGTACCTCCTCTAGATAGCGCCACACTTCAGTCAGTCCCCCAGGAATAACCTCGGTGGGGACATTCCTTGAAGCACTGCCTGGACGCACAACGTCGAGGCAGTGGCCGCGTTCACCACCGCTGTCACACACTACGAGGCGTTGAAGGTCTGCACCACCGGGTCGCTTTGCCCTATCACCGCTGCAACTTCAGATGTCAGTGCCACTACGGATTCCCCCACCCGAGGATTCACCGCACATATTAAACAAAAGAGTAGCGACTCACCAAGGAGCTTCCGGCAGTTCTCGGTGACGTGCTTCTCCAGGGTGGCGTGATCGCTTTGCATTCCAAGGATGATCGAGTCCACGACCTTCTACTCCTCTTCAGCTGCAGTGACTGCAGCCTTCGCTCTATCCTCAGAAGATATCGACGCCGCCTTCGCCTCCTCCAACTCCTTGACCAGCAAGTAAATACGCCCATTCGCCATGTCTAGCTCGGCAATTGGGACATATCCTTCCTGGGCCTTGGCAATTGCAGTCGGAAGACCATCTGAACAGATAAGCAATGACCGTCAAGCACTCTAGAACACCAACAATTTGTAGCCGAAAAATGAATCACGTACTCACCAACAGTCTCCTGGAGTCGCCGGTTTGCCTCCTGCGCCACGGGAAGATCACGCTCCAGACGCTCCTTTGCGGCCTGTCGATCTGTCGACTCCCTCTGCAAGCCCTGTAAGCAGAACAAAAAGTTAGGAATTACAAAAACACAAAATAAGTGTCCAGCCGCTGAAATTCAGCGACTAGACACTCGAGGACTGGCGACTAGAAGAAATTCACTTCCTAGCCGCTAAAATTCAGCGACTAGGAACTCAGGGACCGAAGACTAGAAGAAGCTCAGTGCCTAGCCGCTGAAATTCAGCGACTAGACACTCGGGGACTGGGCGTACCTGAATGGCGGTGACAAGCATATTGTGAAGTTCTCGGGTGTCCGTCGAAGGGACCATGAAGGAGGTGCACCCGCGACCAGACCCGATGTCCTCGTCAACAATCTCCGGGCTCTACGGAGACTGGTTGTCCGCCACGCCCCGAAACCCCTTTGCCATGAAGCGCGGAAACGTCGCTGAAGCTCTAGCCGGGGCACTAGTCATCGGAGCCGATGGTTCCATCGTCAGAGCTCCCGTGGCTGGCTCCGATCGGGTAGCTGCCACCTCCTCGGTCCCCGCGGCAGGGTCACTCCCCTTGGCGCTATCTCCTGCCACAGCATCGTCGACACCTTCCTTCCGCTTCTTCGTGCCCTTCGCAGGCGCGACGTATGCAGGAAGCTTCCTCTTCTTCGTGCCCTTCGCAGGCGCGACGTATGCAGGAAGCTTCCTCTTCTTGGGGAGATCGCCCTCCCCTGCGGTAGCGACTGGCGGAATTTTCGCCACTGAAGGGCGACCAATCTTCTTGGCACTGGACCTACCAAACCTCCAAAGTCGGTTCAGAAGAAAAAAGAGGATCAAGAATTGGAAGGGAGAACCCGAGTCTTACTTGGTGGCCGGAAGAAAACGCAACCCCGTGCTGATATGGGCAGGTTTATCCAACTCTAGGCCTAGCTTGCGCATCAGACCTCTTTCGAAGACATCTGAAGCCCACGACACCGTGGGCCTCTTCGATGTTGAGGCTGCAGTCGCAGGAACCTCCGGTTCAGAAGACGCCGCCATTCCCGAAGGTCGCGGCGACTTTGACGCAGCGGCCTCAGCTGCTTCCTGCTCTGGCGCCGTTGAAGCTGGTGGCGTGATCATTGCGAGAGGAAACTCCACCGCCACCTCGGTGCCTTCAGCCTCCGATCCCATCATCGGAACCGTGCCCTCTGGGATCTTCCACGAGGTCTCAGCTGTGTCTTCCTCGGACTTGTCATCCGACTCGAATACCACCGCCGACCTGGATGGTGACGCCGCTTTCTTTGCTGGCGATTTCGGCTTGCGCGAGGGCTTCACTGGGGTGGCTGTTCACCGAGAAGTGTGCTCTTGCAATATTTCATCGCCTTCTTCGCGTTCTTCGAGACTATGGCTCGCCTCGAGCTCGCAATGCTTTTGCATGCGAGTCTTGCGAGCTGCGGGCGCTGGGGGAGGAACCTCTACCTCCTCCTCTTCCTCCTCAGAAGATTCTCTTGAGGCACCCTCCTCGAACTCGTGGGGAACCTCTTCGTCGAGTGGGGGGAGCCAGCCCTCCAAAACCTGAAACAACTGAGAGTGGACACGAATAAATTTCAGATGATGCGGTTGCAAATTGCACCACGAGAATTACGACTGAAGTTAAATTCAGAGAAAAGAACTTACTGTGGGGGCTTCATTCTTCACATGCACGTGTGGAGAGTGCCCGGCTGACGTGGTTGTGAATTCCACGTCAGTGATCTTCTTCAGGGCGGCCTTGTAATCTTCGGCGTCCCATGATTTCTTGCTGGTCCGGGAAGGATCATTCTTCCTGCTGTACTCGTACATCCAGTGCGGCTGAGCCGCCAATGGGACCAATCGCCACCCGAGCCAGCAATTGTACAGGTTGATCAAGGACAAACCTTGGTCCTTCAGCTTCTGGATCTGGTCCATCATCTCCGCGATAACCATCCTTTGATCATCGAGGAGCTTGTCCATCGCTAGCCGGAGGGTTTCGCTTCTCTCCGCGATGAATTCTGGCAATGCTACCTCGCCGGAGGGAGTGGACTCCTTCACGTAGAACCAGCTCCTCTTCCACTCGCTCACGGCCTTCTTTGGCAGCATGAGCTTGACGAAGTTGGCCTTCTGCTTCAGCTGGAAGGTGATGCCTCTGGCCGCCAAGATCAGGCCACCGGACCCTTCGCGTCCGATGCGGCCGTGGAAAAGCTCCAGCCATAATGGGAAGTATGGCCTGTAGCCAAGATAACACACGCAGAAGACTACAAAGATCGCCAACTGCTTAATGCTATGCGGGCCGAGATCTAACGGCTTGATTGCATAGTATGCACAGAATCACCGGAAGAATAGCGAGGTAGGAAATCCCAAGCCCCTCTCCAGATGGCTTGGGAAGTAGATGAATTCACCGGCGTGTGGCTTCGGCTCGATCTCGGAAGACGCGGGGATCCGCCAATTCCACTTGCAGAGGACCCCGGCGTCCTCGAAGGACCTGAGTTGCGCCGCGGTGCAGTTCGACTTCCCCCATGAGCCTTTCGGAGGTGCCATCAAGAAGGAAGACAGAGTCACTTGGTCTGGAAAGGTGTGGATCGAGGGAAGACAGGAGAAATGGATGCGCGAGAATGAAAACTGCGGAGAAGGATCTGCATGACTAATCTGTCACTCCCCTTATAAGGGGATGCTACCCGCCAATCTCAGGTAGCCGTTACCTGCGGTAATTGTGCCGAAGTTACCGTTGGAATATCCAATGGATAGTTTGACCAAGTTGATGGTCCAACTCCTCCATTTGACTCGCTTGCAGCTGAACCCTGTCCACTCGCCAAAGCAGCGACTTGACAGCGGATGCATTCGCCGAAGCAGTGACTGAGAACCTGGGGAAAATTTCCTTGGTTTCGATGGAGTCCACCATCGATTCGACTAGGCGTCCAAATTGGACTCGCCTACTCCGACTGCCAAATGAACACCTACGTCTAAATCAACGATTGCCTCGGGGACTATTGATGGGGATATACCGAATGGGGTATGCCCAGCAGGACGTTCCGATTGGGCCAAAGGTCTCACGAGTGGGCCTGCAGGACAGCGACTGGAATGCGACTAGGGAGAAGGCCTGGCTCCTGGAGACTGGAGGCCTAGAAGCGTACTTGAAGCCAAGTCAGATTAGGTCAAAGCCTCTGAATCCACATCCTATTCGGTTGTAAACTGTAAACCCTAGCGAGGTGCCTCATATATAAACCTCCCTAGGATATCTTGAGGACTTACGTACCATCATACACTCCTTCAAGAGACTCGCTGCTTAGACGCCGAGCTCGCCGCCATTGTAACTCGCTCTCTGTCAATCGAATCTAGAAGGGGTAGGTCTTTACCCTCCGGGGGGCCGAACCTGGATAAATCCATGTGCATCCGCCCCCATCTCGCACCGCAGATGGCCGCCAGCTCTCGCCCCCGATTCAATCAATCGTTGCCTACTACAGCGACTGCCGTGGGCATTTCCACGACATATGCGCTGTATAAACCTACACCTATCTGGATCACCTTGGAGGGGTCATAATCCTTCAACGACATCGTCTTCGTCTCTTCTGATGCCTTAAACACTCGGAGTCGGCTTGGTCACCTCCTTCTTCATTGCGGGCATCTCGGACGGGTTGATGTTATTCTTGATCTCCTGGTACTCCTAAGCGTGCAGTACGACTTTAGCAAAGGCAACATTTCCATCCTCGCATTCTCGTGCCTTCTTTGGGTCTCCCCGGATCGTAATAATGCCATTGGGACCTGGAATTTTCATCATGTTGTAAATATAACAACGGCGAGCCAAAAAAACTAGTAAGCCAGACACCCAAAGATAGCATGGTATGAGCTCTTGAACGGGGCCACTTCAAAAGAAACTGCTTCTGTCCGATAGTTCTTTGGAGTTCCAAAGGTAACATCCAAAGTTATCTCTCCTAAAGAATTTGCTTATCTTCCAGGGACAACTCCATGAAAAATCATGGAGCTATGATTCAGCTGCGTCTCCAATATCCTCATCTAGCGTAGCATTTCCACATAGATGATGTTGAAGTTGCTGCCACCGTCCATGAGGGTTTTGGAGATCCCATAGCCATCAATAAGTGAATTGACGACTAGAGTGTAGTTTCCTCGCTTGTGCAACTTAGGCGGATGATCGCCTCGGTCAAAGGTGATTATAACTTCCGAACAATCCAAAAACTGAGGGACAATCGGAACCATTGCGTTGAGCTCATTCATTAGTGCCTTCTTGACCTTGGCCGGTTGAGACCCAAGTAAGGTGAAATAAGTGTCTTTCGTGGTTGGGAAGGTCTTCTTTTTGTCCGACTTGGGATTTGAGGCTTCTGCCTCCTCCATGTTAGAGTCTTCCTTGGTCTCCTTTTCTTTGTCAGACTTTTTCTTTCCTTTTCGTCGCTTGGCCTTGTAGCCAGCGGATTCATCTTTCTTGATGTCGTCATTGAAACGACACTTAGCATTGGTGTGGGATGAGCCCCCATTGCCGTCCGGGTGATGCACACACGGATTATTGGCGATGTCGGCCCAAGAGTATGTTTTACCAGGTTGCTGGTCTCCTCTACCTTGGACTCTGGAAGTTCCATGGCCTCATCCCCGGCCGCCTCGGCGGCCTCCTTGTCCTCCAGACCCAAAATTTGCATTGACTGTTGTGGTTTCTGGATTGGGTTTCTCATCCGAGGTGTTTTTGTGTTTTGCATCTTGCTGCTTTGGTTGTTTTGCCGACTATGGTACAGCCAGCATGTTGAGCAATCCTTCCGCATCATCATCAACGTCAGCATATTTTATTACCATCTCTATCATCTCACCCAAATCATTCACTTTGTCACACTTCAAGCGATGACGTAGTAAACCAATTGGGAGTCCCGCGATGAATGCTTCGATCACAATTTGGTCATTTACTCCCTCGCAGAAGTTCTTCGTGTCAATCCATCGTCCGAGGTAGTCTCAGCAAGTTTCTCCTGGTTTTTTAGTGCACCACTACAGATCTCCGACCGTGTAGGGAGCGGTGACCCAGCATACCACTGCATGATGTAGTACACTATAGAAGTTGACATAACACCAATGAAACACCGTTCACTAGTATTACATCCCTAAGAGTGGTACAATAGAAACACAGCAGGTCCAAGACATGACTATAGATTCCAACTCAACTCTTTACAAAAGATACAGAGAACACTCTATGTTAAAGCGGAAGAAATCAACTTCTTACAAAGAAGAACCAAAAATAATTACTCAAAACTATCTGGCTAATAAGACTAGCATCTAAACTATCTGGCTTGCAATTGCTACTAATGCAATGCTCTATAGAAGTAGGTTTTAAGGCTAGATTATCTACTTCTATCTAATCAGGAACTTCGTCTTCACTTTAGTCGATACACATGTTGACTTTGTTGACTTTCCTGAAGAGCTTGAGCCGTCGATGATGGTTTCTTGAGCAGAAATTGATTTTGATGTCGTCTTGAATGGCTTAGAACCTAGCAAGGGTTAAGAAGGCACGGTTGAGTACGAGTGTACTCAACAAGTTCACTAAAAAGGAGTGTCTGATGCACTATCTCTACAGCCACAGACCAAAGGTTGTAGGCAATGCAGGATTTCGTAATAATTTCTTCAAAAGTTGCTTTTATTATGAAAACTATGTCTGATATCCTTCACAGGTTGACCAGAACTTTCGTGGAGTTTCTTTCCTACCGCGTTCGTAGCTCCTTCCCGGAACAGGGAGTAACATGTTATAGTTCTTACACTCTAAAGAGGTACGTTACTTTACCCATGAGAGACCAAATCCTTGTTGCACAACCGGGCAGCTTATTCCCATCCACGATTCCTTGATGTGGGGCCCAGTAGATGATCCAAGACAATCACTTCCCTTCTCCAGGACCCCGCATGAAGACACGATCCCCCAAGCAGGTTTACCACGAGTACAGTCCGATAGCCTCTCAAAGACTTTGTAAGTAGATCTGCCTGGTAGCCACCATCAGCTATGGTGAACCTCCACCAAGATACCTATGCACAGATAATCTAGACACCAATATCGCGGGGAACTAAGGGGTCCCACCCATGTGCTGGATTCTCCACGAGAAATCTGCAGCTTCATGATAAGGTCATCCGTCCATGCGAAAGAAAGAAGATCCAGCTGACTTCTCCGTCCCATTCTAGATCTCATGGTTAACGCGTAATATATGACGCTAGAATCACTGACGACATTGGTTGTTAAGTCCTAGATATTATTTTCCTTTACCATTGGTACTATATTAGTAGATTATTACCTCTTGGTAAATAATCCATAATCATATTATTATGAAAATATTCTTTTCTGACCTTTTTGAAATGCAGGTGATGACAACATTTGAGTTACAAACATTTGATAAAAAATAATCAAAGGACATGAGCAAGTGTGAACTTGCCTTTTGTGATTGCAAGATTATGCACTCACGGTCTTCGAGACAATAGAAGATCCAAATTCTATAAATCGCATCATTGGTCCGGTAAGGACGAATGTTTAAATAAGTATATGCAATTATGCATAAGTAATGTAATGCGGTTAAACGTGAATCCCTAGACTAATCGTATCTGATCTACGTTTGAAGCATGTGATGAGTTCTTTGGAATGTGTTACACTTTTATACCAATTTCACACTTGTGCTTCTTATTAAGGCTTGTGAGAGAGTGTGTGAAACAATATGTAATACAACAAGTATCATGCAACACAAAATCACTCAAATGGGTCATTGTATCTAAAAGATTTCATAAGCAAGATTATTAATCAATTAGAGCTTTTAAAGAAGTGTTCAAGGATTACTTTTAATGTTTCTTAAAAGAATAAATTTTGAAGAAAAGGTTACTTTTACAAAGTAAAAGCATTTAAACTTAAAGCTAACACCTTAAGGTTTTCTTACCAGTTATGAGTATTAAAGAAGAAAACAATTAGCATTTTGGAATAGTTATTCCACTAGCAATGGAGACTTATATAACTTTAATATGAGAGGACACTCCATGTTGTTAAATTTATAACACTTTATGAAGGTGAACCAAAGTTATTATTGCTTTTTTTTGAGTAGTGTCACTTAATATTTTGAAATAGAGGGAATCATTATTGAACTTTGAATAATCACCAAACTTGTAGTGGAAATTTATATGTTTTGAATATGGCATTACTTTAATTACTTAAAAACTTTGTTTAGATTTTTAAGTGAATTCCCAAATTGGTTAAAGAATTGGTAGTCAATATCTTGATGATTTAAGAAATGCATGAAAGCCTTTTGTTAAACAATATACTATTTTGATGATTTTATAATGGATAAAATTAAGATATTCTTAACTTTTAAATGGTAGTTTTAGTAAATATATTTTAAAATAGTTAGACCTACTTTGACTTTACTTAAATATTAATTGAACTTCTTATACACTTTTAGACTTATCTAAGAGACATAAACAAAGGTTTATATAATTTTTATGTATTAAAATAAAAAAGAATGGTTTAAATAAGATTTATTAGACCTTTGTACTTTATTTTACTTCCAATATGAAAAGTGATACCTTTAATGTGTAGATTTTATTTTTGTGATCATTTTGGTATATTATATATTTTTTTGATTTTTAAATAATAAGATATGATTTTTACAAGTTTTATCACTTTATAAATACTTAATAAATAATAATATTTAGTTAATTATCACATAAATGTATGGGATAAGTTTATAAATGTATATTTTGTTTTTCTAAGAATTTTAATATCTTATACTTATTTTTATGAATTATATAATAGATTATGCTTTTTAAAAGACTTATCCTTAATAGGTTATTTACTAAATAATAATTTTTTTGGAGTTGGAAAATAAAGTATGATAATAGTTTTATATTATAGAGTTTATTTTTCTAAATATTTTGATATATAACATGTATTTTTCTGATTTATAAAACAAAAGATATGAATTTTATAGCATTTAATCATTTTCTAAAATGAATTCTAAATAGAAATTCTTTTTACACCTTGACTAAATCCAACCCGGGTCACTGAACAGTGGGGTCAGTACCACGTCGGCTTCCACCGAGGCGCTGACCAAGTTAAATTTGTTGACTAGGCTAGGGTGACGTGGGCACGACGTCGTGATGACATCATCTCGCTGGGGCGTTGCAGACGGCGAGCGGCGGTGGTGATGTAGTGCGATTTAGCGAGCATATTTGGTATCGTTGGAAAGAAGGAACTGAGGCAAACCCAATGGTGGCCTCGTTGCCCACTTTTGGTCACTGGAACAGTGATTACGACGAGCACTTGCGGTGGCGCTCGCCGGCGGAATGTCCAACACGACTACCGGTTGTCCTAGGTTGCTAGGTAGTACCAATTGACGCGGAATCTTACCCTGGACTTGATGGTGGGCTTGGTGATGTGGATGGTGACTGGAGATGAGCGTAGAATCGCGGATTTCGGCAAACTCCGACAGAAGGAAATGGGAAAATTCCCCCTACTCCGAGCTCCCCTTGACCATGCACTTCACCCAGATGATCTACAGAGCACGACACTTCTCTCAGACTACTCCACGGTTGTCGAGGTGGGTTAGTTTGGTGGCTAGCTGAAGCTCACCGGCGGTGGCTTCGGTGCATTAGAGGATGATTGAGAGAGACTGGGAGTGATTTGAGAGGGGAATCAACTAGCTAGGGTTCTGTGGATCCTCCTCGAGTATTTATAGAGCAAGGCGAGGTCGGAGGTGGTAGCACGGTGTCGACGACGGGCAAGATGCGATGACAGAGTGGAGCTTCTCTGGGGAAGGAATCTTGATGCTAAACTTGCCAGTAGGCATAGAGACGATAATGGCATCGACATGGAGGTCAGCTGTGGCTACGGTGAAGGAAAACGACAGCTCGGGACGTGGCGTCTATGTGGTGGTGGCCGTGCACGGAGAGGAAGACAATGACGTCTCTCCCGTGTGGGCCCCGTCCATCAGTGAGCGAGCGAAATGGTAACTGGGCTTGGGATACTGTTGGGCTGTGGCTAAGTGAGCGAGAGTGCGGCGGCTCATGCACGCGAGTGGCGGTTAGAGGATGGGCTGTGGGCCGAGGCTGCTGTATATTCTTATTTTCATTTTCTTATTCTAGTTCATGTTTTTCCCTTTTCCATTTCAATTTGAATTTCCTTAATGTTTCAAATACTCAAACTCACTGAATCAACAAGGGTTCTACATGGATTCATGTAGCAAAACTAGTTTGATATTCCTTTTTTGGTATTTTCACTATTCAAAATATAAAGGATTGTTTCATTAGAAAGTATTATTTGAGATTAGGGTTTTAGGGATTACTTCTTATTTAAAGATCACTTAAAGTTGATTTTGTTTTCACTTGATAATTTTAATAGTAATGGTTTGAAATGGTTAATTATGTAGATATAATCTTGTTCATACTTATCCTCATAAAGGATTTATATATATACATTATAAGGTGTTAAACCTTGTGGTTCATGATATGGTGATTTGAATTTCATGGTTCTCCATATTTGGTGATTTCTCTTATTCAAATTCTACTTGATTTGTAGTGCTTAGGATTATCATAAAACTATCTTGGTTAAGTCATTATGCCTGAATATCAATCATCAATGAGGAAATGAAAATGTTCATTTCAAAATAATGGACATGAGTTTCGGGAAGGTTTAATAGATTCATTAATGGAGGAATGAAGATATTCATTTACAGATAGATATTATGAGTTTCAAGAATAGTTAATGAACTCACATTCTATTATGGGTATGGATGAAGATTAAGAGCTAGGATAAATTGTCTTCATGTTTTGTGGCCATGGATAATAACTCAACTTAGAGTGAGCTATCGAGATTGCTTGATCTTGATGGTATATGAGACTAGGTCTTTATTAGGGTTTAAGACAATCAGGTGGAAAAGGCTTCCATCAATACACTCTCAATTGGGATTATACTTATCTCTTAGACATTTCATTTGACTAAGAGATACTATCCATTGGTTGCCTAAAAATAGGAATTGATTTAACTACCCTCTTTATTCTAGGGTTTTATACAAAGAGGTAGACATGGGTTTTGTCACGGCTTGATATGATTTTGGTTAAGGATTCTAAAGAATTCCAATCCTCACACTTCACTAAGCTTGGGTCATATTTAAAGAATTCCTTTCCTAAATATACTCTATTTAAATCTCTCATCTGCTTCACTAAGATCTCTTCTGTCTAACTGATCTAGTCATGTGGCTCCACCATATCCAACATCATATGATGCCATGGTCATGCCACTCCAGCAATACTCATTCTCCATTCTTACTCTAGTATACGACTTCCATTTCTAAACTACCTCTGATGAATCCATCACTATAGCTATTACTAACTTCATTCCATAACTTCCTTCATATTTACCTTGCATCTACTTCTAAGGCCTGCAAGATTACACTCTCTCTATATCACATGTGATATCAATCCTCTAGGATGGGTATGGTACTACTCCCCATAATACAAGTTTTTTCTTGTATTATCTTGGTTAAACTACTATGCCTCCAACTACTCCATACAACCCATATTATATACTTCATCAAACTCTAGCTTGACTTCTAATGATCAAGCTAGATGATTAAGCTTACTTGGGCTTGCCTAATTTGGTATACTCACAACCCTTCTTCAACACCTAGTCATCTATTCTCAAGTGACTTGAGAATAATGACCACCATCCTTTGATCATGCTAAACTTAGGCTTCTAATTGTCCGATCAAGATCTATTAACACTAAGTAGTAGACTTGTACTAGTCTCTCTATAAGGCTTATATTGTTAAGGAAACTTACTTTAGGTTTATACCTACTTGGCAAAACAAGATTATCATTGAATTATCTACTACTACTAGCTTTCTCATAGCTTCATAATTACTATCTAAACTCTTGGGTTTAAATACTTCTCATGAGTGAGTTAACTCCTCCAACATCAAATGGTTTGATCACCACTAAGGATCTCATTCCATTGATGATGGCACACTTCACCATAGCTAGTTCCTCCTCCTTACTAATTTACTTAAGATCTTTCGAACGTCAATATAATAGGTCAAAGGCTAAGATTCAATAAGTGCTAGGTCAAGAATTGATCACTCAACATTGATGGTCAACTTGACACCAGGACTTGGTTAAATAGGAATGTTATCACTTAATATGATATTAAGGGTATGTGATGGATGGTCTTGGCTTGACTTCCCTTTCTACTCTATTTCTGATAAGAGTTAATGTTTAAGAACTACCATGATACCATGGTAGGAATAACTATGGCAAGCAGTGTATCAAAATTTAATTATAGAGTTTCTTTACTTAAGTTATATACTGAACTTGGTATTCAGGGTTTGTGGTAGATAATACCTTGATATCATTTTTGGAATATTAAGTATTCATCCATGAGTTGTTGTATGGAATACCATGTAATGATCTCTAGAAGATCTAGTACTCTTTATTAAGTACTGTGTTGTGACTTAGTTTTATTACATTTGATCTACCCTTAGATCAAATTATATTACCCAAAGATAAAATTTTATCAAAGGTCATATTGAAACTTATCGCAACCAACTTGATGATCTACTTTAGTTCACCAAGTTAAGAGAAGCTTCAATCACGTTGACAAGTTTTATTTAAAAGCGCGAAAATTATCCAGATTTTCTATGCATGAATTCAATGCACACACCTCATCTCATCTTATTTCTAAGTTCTAATGCTAGGATGTTACATAGGGCCTCCTATATGTTCCCTCGAAATTCCGAAAGCAATAACTTTGCATATCATACCAGTTGTGGATGGTGTTTTCCAGGAGTTCGTTAAGCCATGACCGAGGCATCTTCCTCAGCATAAGCGGGATATACCGGGTTGCGACCAAGCTGTTTCCTCCTTTGGTGATGCAGCAAGCCTGGAAGAAGTCCTAGAGCCAGGTGTTTGGCCGAGCCACGCCGTCATAGGGTTGGATGTGCCTTGAGATGGCAAACCTTTCCGGAAAGTTTGTTTGTTGTACGCGTGGCCCGAAGCATTTTGGACCCTCGTAGATATTGTCAGACTCATAGCATCGCGCCTCAATGTTTGAATTGATCCTATGCCTGGTGTCACTTGGTGATAGGGCATGTTGTCTTGGTTGTTCACTGTGCTACGATGCCCATGAGCCGGAATTCTGCCCTTCTGCCACCACCTCCGCCATGATGTCCCCCTCGCTCCCTCCATGAGCGCTACTGTGGTGGCTTCTTGGCAGAGAAGGTGGTGCTAGATTGTTACCCCCAGCTAGGGTTTCACGATGACGGCCACCATGCCGACTTGTTCCAACGCGATGTCCATCGTTCCTTCGTTCGTCATTGTGACGTGGCTCAGCCGGACGGCTAGTGTGTCTAGGAGGGGGCATCCTTTGCCGGTCCTGTTCCTCACGCTGAGCTTCTTCGTCTTCCCTGGGATTATTTGACTATTGCTGGGGAGGTTGGGCTATTGCCGCAACAGCGTCTCGCTCTGCTGCTAGAGGAACGTTACTCCAGCTTCGTGCGGTATTATGTCGATGTCCCGAAGATCCGATTCTTGAGTAGTTGTCTTCCTGAGGGTTGGAATGGTAGCGTTGTTCCGGATCGCATCGGGCCCTTACATCTTCATGTCGACCCGTATCCGTGCGGCATTGATCTGATTTGGAGACCAGTTTTCCGCTGCCGGATGTGGCGACCATTTGCTGCTCCAGGCGCTTGGTGATTAGTTTCACACTTAGTCGGACCTGGTCTGGACCTGGATCGTTTGTCAAGAGATCTCGGGCCGCAACAGCATTTTCCACCGGCGTGTTGTACACCCGGTTACCCTTGCTATCGATCTGAGCCTTCCCTACGACCGTGTCTCCTTCAAAAATGGTTTTGTGGACATCCGGATTTATATTGGACAATACAGGGTCGTTTCGGGTCTTCTGATGATGACGGGTGCTAGGCTGCCCTGTAGCTACGATGCACTTCTTTTCCTCAAGGGTATTTGTGGTTTCCTCAATGAGTGCTTGTCGGTGCGCTTATAGGGGTTGGGCCCTGTCTTCCAACTCCGCAGGTGTAAGCCCTGCAGATGTTGGGATAGGTGTGGTGATTGCTTCTCTGAGGAGTTTATGGGCACCAGGGGTAACCACGTGTCCGTCTAGTGGAGTATCCTTTGGCTCATCTGGGATCAAATCTCCATCTGAGTCCTCTTCATATTCTTGGGATATTACCTCATCAGTTGGAAGGTCCTTAGCCGGAGTCTTCTTCTTCTTCTTTGCCCTCTTGGCTTTGCCGGTAGCAAAGATGGAGTTGGGTCCGAGTCCTGAGTTAGGCTTCTATCAGTACTCTCAGACATCTGGATGTCGGCATTATCTCCGAGATCCATGTCATCATGTGGTTCGAGAGAGTTTTCTCTGGACCCCTCCTCCATGCCGATGTGCGGGCTTTGATCCATAGCTTCTCCTTCTTCCACGGTCTTGGAGTTGAATTCCTCTTCATATTCCACGGAGAATTTTCGGAAATCATCTGAAGATGCCGGTAAGTCAACATTTGTTCCAATTTCCTCTAGCACTAAGTCGTTGTCATCTCTAGCATAGGCAGAGCCGGATCCAGATCCAAAATAGCCGACAAAGTGCGATGCATGCGTCCTAAGGTAGTTACGGCTTTATTCGTTGGCTTCCTCAAAATATGTGATGGTCTCGAGGATTTCTTCCATGCTAGTGTTTCCGTGCAGCATCATACGCCTCAACGTGTTCCTCAAGAACAGTTGTCCTCACTACAAGAAAAGTTTCCTTCCGCAATGAATTGCCCCGACGGTCGTCGTAGAAGGCTTGTTTTCCGCAACGAAATTCTCGGCTCGGCCATGGCCGATGGAAAACTTTTTTTTCCGGTTTCACGGCCCTCTACTACGACGAATCTGCTAAAAACATGGAGGAAGCTCGGCTGGCGCGTGGCAGAAGTAAGATTTTCGTTTCCTCGTGCGATGTTGACTTGCCGAAGTCTTTTGAGGCATGTGGGTCCCGGACGTCAGTGTCTCTAGCGGACCATACTTTTCGGTCGCGCCTCCCTGATTTGAACTTGATAACGTTGTTCGAGGCGTCTGCCATTTAGTCAGGCTGCTAGGTCCCACATATCAGCCTCTCACTAGAAGGATCGTGTGTATGATGGAATTTTTTCCTTCGCTCGCGCTACCCTGTTCCGAAGTTGATAGCGCTGCTCCATGCATCTACCGTTTAATCAACCTCCTGGGACCCACATGTCATCCTATCATTAGAAGAAACGTGTGTATGATGGAATTTTTTCCTTCGCTAGCGCTACCCTGTTCTGAAGTTGATAGCGCTGTTCGAAGCATCTACCGTTTAACCAACCTCCTGAGCCCCACATGTCATCCTCTCATTAGAAGAAACATGTGTATGATGGATTTTTTTCCTTTGCTCGCGCTACCCTGTTCCGAACTTGATAGCGTTGTTCGATGCATCTAGCGTTTAATCACGATGCTGGGCCCCACATGTCATCCTCTCATTAGAAGAAACGTGTGTATGATGGATTTTTTACCCTCTGTCGCGCCTTCATGTTCCGAACTTGATAGCGTTGCTTGCTGCTTCAGCCGTTTATACAGGCTGGTGGGCCCGAAATGTCAGCCTCCTCTGTGCAGGAAATGTGTGCATGCTAGACTTTTTTTCTTCTCTCGCGCCTCCCTGTTTGGAACTTGGCAACGTTGCTTGATATAGCACCTGTATAATGTCTCCCTGCTGGGTCCACATGTCAGCCGCCTATGTAGAGGAAACGTGTGTATGTTGGACATTTTTTTGGTCGCGTCCGCCGGTTTGACCTTAGTAACATTGTTTCATATGGCAGGCGTGTATGGTCTTGCTGCTGGGGCCCACGTGTCAGCCTCTCTCGACAAGAAAAGTGTCGATCTTGGTCTTCTTTTTTCCGGTCGAGACTGTTGTACAAGTACTTTTTAAACGCGCTCGTTAAACTTGATCTCTTGTATGATATGGTTGATAGGCGCTAGCTGCAGGCAGGTTGGTTGGCCATGTCAGCCTCTCAGTACAAAAATATTGCTACAGATAAACTGCATGCCTTGCCACTACACAAGAAAATTGTTATCCTTTTATAAAACATAAAAAATATATACTAACATCGTATATAACTTATTTATTTTTCTTCTTAAAAAATTGCTTGTCAATCTGGTACGCGTGATTGCTAGCATCTCAACTAAAAAATGTTAAGTATAAATAATATAGTAGGTAGTACTTAAAAACATGGATAAACAGAGTTTTTTTAGGGGTGGGTGGACGGTGCCCAAAAAAGGCCGAATTTTGGAAAAATGGACCAAGCAGGGATTGATGGGCTATGTTTTATGGACTCTCACCCAATCTAACTAGGCTGTTTGCACGGCTGAATGACCCAAAACATGGCCGAGTTAGAAGGTCTTGGGCTATAATGAGGTCGGATGGGCTAATTTTTTGGGCTCGATAGTTAAAATCCAAAGGTACGTGCTGGGGCTCGGCTGGATTCAAAACAAAGCCGTCAATAAGGGGAAAAAGGTATAAAATACGAGCGCCTAGATCCCAGGCGCCTGAGAACTTGTTATGTTAAGAAACTGACGTCACCCTACTAATTGTGCTAATACTCAGTTGTAACCTAGTAGTTGCAACTCATTAAATTCCCAGTTACAAGCTGTTGAAACCAATGTGTAACCCTCACGTTGCACCAATCGCGAGGTAAATCCAATGGCGAGAGAGGCGACTCTTGAGAACTAGCAAATCTGATAAAATATTCACAGATATTTCTATGAAAATTGTGGACAAACACCCCGCGCCCGCCAAAACTTTCTGCCGAGACCCCAAACTTTCCTAAGCCCGCCCTCAATCGAGCGACCAGCCCCTGTCTCTTCAAATTTTGTGTCGTTCTTATGGGAGATGCACCGGATTATAACCAGGCCGCAAACTTCTCCACGCCTTAAAAAAACTTCTCGACACCTTTCTATCAATAGTGCCGGCCTACCACCATTGGCCGCACCGTTCTTCACGAGACGCGCCGGCCGACGGTCAGCTAGGCGATCCCCATGCTTCGCCTGCTAGATTCAGGCACTGGACATTCTTCTTGGCTTTGGTTTGTTCTCCACCTCTCCTAAAAATAGTTAAAGATTGTGACCATCTAGATTTACAAGGTGCTTGCAGATTTAGGTACGTATGTTCTTTAGGTAAATCTATAGTAAAGCTCTGGACAGAAGAGTTTGAAAACATCTTAAAAAGGACTTGGCAGAGATCCTGTGCAAGCTTTTGACCTGATATACTCCCCATCCTTCTTTGATACGATGGACCATTTGGTTGTTGATGTACCTGACGAGGAAGTACTTAGAGGTATAGTACAGTATAGATGGATGTACCCTATAGAACGTCGACTTCGCATTTCCAAGGAGCGGGAAGATATCCGTAGACAGTTTGATAAGTGAGTGTTATGCAGAGATATCTTCACATATAAGACTGTAGAAAAGTTAGATATATTCAGATGTCTGACTTGGCTATGTTTTGTAGGTTCTTCGCAAAAATAAAAGTACCAGCAAAATTTCGTTCCACCAATAAAAAGACCGGATGGACTAAGATCTAAGGATCATATAAGATGCTCAAATTGTACTGTGAATTTTCTATGAATTTTCCAGATGGGGTAACCTCTTGTCTATTTTGTAACGCTAGATTTCAGAGCTTGAATTTCTGGCCCTATCTGTGGTCCTGATAGGAGTATAACAAAAGCTTCAGCTTGCATTTCCAACGGTGTTTGCCATAGCGCTGATGTACCTTTTGTGGAGACTGACGCAACTGGAGGTTGTCCTGATGAACCTGCACTAGATTGCGTTTAGATTCAAAATCCCGCACTTGACATTTTCGTCCCAAGGAAAAGAAGGTTGTGGATCTGGTAATAACGCCTTATGTAGGACAAGATGCCGGAGGTGATGATTTATGAATTGCATGTCCCTCTCTATCAATGAAATGGCATATCATTTGCCTTGTTTCAAAAATAAATAAATATTTGCATGTCTCCTTGTGTTAGTTGATGCAAAGAAGATATTGTTTTCTGTTCAAGTCATGTGAACAAATATGTTTGTATGTAGAGACATAAAAGCGGATTGGGTGACAAAATCAGCATAAAGTTTCCAGATCAATAACACAAGCATAATGACATTGTAAGAAAAGGAACAGAACCATCTTTTCACCGTGCTTGTGAAAAGGAGATGACCCAGGAACCATGCCTGCAAGTGGCAGTGGCCAATTCTCGTGTAGCTCAGCTAGCATTAGTTTATTATCGATAATACTCAAGCATCCGAATATTATGATTACATACTAGGAGTAGTTCCAGTTCCACACTTCAGCTCAATAGGCAAAAGTGTAAGAAATGCGTAAGGTAGCTCCATAATACAGGTTCGAGAGAAAAGCATACAAATCATAAGAAGGAAAGATCCACATCACAGTTCACCACCTTCAGGTGCAACAATTTCTACAGATTGTAAACCCAAATCACCGCCTCCTTCAGGTGGCACGATAATTTCGGGAGCGGGATCAGCAGCACCAACAGCAACACCAGCACCGGTAGCATGCGTCTCCACAATAGGTGAACTATCGACCACCACAATGTCCTCTAAAGGCTCTTCACTGCTAGCTCCAGCCGCACAAGTCTCCGCGGATGGTAAAACCAATCCACCACCTCCATCATCTGGCACGACGATGGCAGGTGTAGAGTCATTAGTACCAGCTGCAGTTGCAACTGTATCAGTCTCCACAGAAGGTAAACAAGGAGGCGTCTTAGGTGTAGCGATCTGACATCCATTTTCTAACTCCGTCATTAGGAAACTGAGAGTCTTCTTCAACTTTGTGCTTCTGCGGTTACAAGATAAACAGAGATTACATTGAAAGCATCTACGCGCAATGACAAGAACATATGTCATTCTATTGATTTACCTTGTCATCTAGGATAGCAGAAGTCACAGGATTGGAACATATTTCATCGAGAATCCTCTTTTTCTCTCCTTCCCCTATCTCCTTCTGTAGCAAGTTGTAATATTGATTACATGATGTTGATTGACAAATATATGCAAATGTTCAAAAGTTTGTGCTGTCGAACTACCAACTTCGAACGGATCCCCACTGTTCTTAGTTATGGGATCTAGCCCAGAAAATAAGCTTCTATGGAATCCTAGTCTACAAAAAAAGGATGCATACCCGGGATGAGAACTACTCTACACATGACAATGCTGCGCAATCGACAATAAAAATTTAAACGCATCATCAACTCTATCATGTAAGTTCGGAGTGAATCTAGATACACTCGTTTCACATAAGCTAAAACATCTTATATTATGAAATGGAACGAATAGGTATGCGTGTTCTGGTATTTCACAAACCTCCATTGCTGCCGCGGGACAGAGATGACGGATGCTCCACCGCTCTACAGAAGGTTGCCGCGCCGATCTCGCCGCCACCTGTAGAGGATGGAGCCGAGGAGCTGGTCGGCAACAATATGGAGCGAGAGGCTAGGGGGCGGTAGTGGATGGTAAGAAGGGACTGACTAAAAGAGGTTGTGTGTGCTAGGGGGAGGCCGGTGAGGTAGTTAAATCCAGCTTGTCTCGGAAGGAAGGCGTTGCCATGTGGACCGGCGTGTGCAAAACTCCCTCCCTCTCTCTTTTGTGGCAGCTACTGACAGTAGTACTCCAACTAGCTTCATCGAGTTCTCTAGTACTCCTACTATTAGATCTTTACTACTACTACTAGGTAGACAAGGAGTACTTGTTCAGAAGAATAAAAAACTAGACTAGCACACCATCATACAGTATTGCCTTGTCAAATCACTGGTGATGCCATGATGAGCGACATGTTTTTCCTGGTAAACCTGGAAACATCGTGTTCCTTCCACCGCGTGCAGTTTCTGAGCGAAGTACTTACCAACACGTCCAACTTAGGCTTACATGACCCAAACTGAAGTGGAAAAGAAACAAAACTACGAACCTGCAAGGAGTAATACTAATAGTACAACTATTATACAACATTCTGGAAGAAATTATGTATGGAATAGTAGTAGTAGAGTACAACTGTACTCCTAATAAGGTTCTTTTACAAGGTTGGTGAAATATACATACTGGAGAAACTACCAAGTGTACAAAAGGGGTTTTTGGTCATACGGAGTATTTTACAAGCCGGACCGGGTGCGAAACTAAATGTTGAGTACTCGTACATCAGCTAAAAACCAAAAGAAAGAGTTCAATAGGATGCCGATACCAAATGAGCTATCCTTGAACAGACTCGTTCCACTCCAAGGCGTTTGAGAAGCTTGGGATGAACCAAAATGGAGTCTCCGACCATGTCCAGCGAGTGTTGGTGTGGAAACCAACAGCTGCGTCACCATTCCGATTGAAGTGGCAAATTTCAGGACGCGGTCTGTACTCGTAGCCAATTTCTTGGTGTGATGTGTAAACATAGTTCCTTCTCGTCAGATGTCTTGGCGGATCATTTGCATCGCCTACTACAATGGTAATCGAATAGTTCACGCCAAGGAAAAGAGAATATGATTCAAGGTCAGTAACCCTTTTCCATCGGTTAGCTGCAGTTAACTGGCTTGTGTCCATCGAGAACACCATGCACTCAAACCCAGAAGGATAGGTGCGAACGGTGCGACCATAGTGAACAACACTAGTATCATCAGCAATTGCATTGCCTGAGACACCATATGTATAGACCATAAGAAGTCTTGAACCACCAGCAGATCTTGCTAATTATCACCTACCAGGATCATTCTCCTCATCGTCCTCAACAAACCCATGTGTCAGGTACAGCACATCGCGTGGCGATAGGATAATGATAGGACCTTCAAAGGGAAAGGAAATGTAACATGGAAATAATATTGATATTGATCTGACATTGTAGAAGTTGATATACAGTACTATTTTCAAAAATCTTGATTATACTTAAGATGTTTGATTGCATAAAAAAATGCCAACCTAGGGACATGCTATGGAAATTCTAATTCTTTTCGAAATAGGAATATGCTATGGAAATTCTCCTAGAGACACGGTTTGATTCATGGGATTAAATGAAATAGAAAATAATCCTATAGGATCTTGAATGTAAAGTTCATAGGGGAAAAAATAAGGTTGGATCCTACAAGATTTTGGTGTCTTATATACCAAAGGAAAACCAACAAGTATTATTTCTAGTAGGATTAATATATTATCTTATCTTATCTTATCTTATCTTATCTTATCTTATCTTATCTTATCTTATCTTATCTTATCTTATCTTACCACTAGTAGTGTATGAATAACTTTGAATATTCACTGTTGGATCAGGACTTAGGAATCCCAACATTGCCAGAAGTTGGATCTTCTTTTCCATTCTAGCATCTACTTGAAGTTTCTATTGATAGTCTTTAGCACAGTGAACGCTATGCACAATCCTCAAAACACACTTCTCCATCATTCTAGAATCTTCTCCTTCATTTCTCAAGACCATGTTAACAAAATTTACAAGTACTAGTACCTAATAAACATCGACTACTACATGATAGAAAATACAAGAACTAAATATGCACCCATACTTTATAGATGTCGATCAAATTTCTAATTTTTTGAGCTTTACCTAGTATTATAATTCTATATAGTTATGATATGTCATATGTCTAGTATCTAAGTCTCACGTAAATACTACTAGTAGATACCATATTTTCCATGGATGTACTAGTACTAGGAGACAAGGCAATACTATCAGCAGAACTCAATCCTATGAATCAAATTACTTATATGTAAGAAAACTTAGTATGGATTGCATTCCTCTGAAATTCCTAGGGAATTCGTACGAATCAAAGGGGCTAAAATTCATACGAAATTCCTACTAACCAAAGAAACTTCAGAAAAAATAACTTACATTGATTCAGAAATAATATCTGGGTCTCACATAAGTACTTACTACTCCCTCCGTTTAGAAATATAAGACATTTTTAGCTTTGTGAATCGAATGTATCTAGACATCTTTTAGTGTATAGATTCGTAGAGGTTCAGAGTGAACCTATACACTAAAAAGTGTCTAGATGCACTCATTTCACAAAGCTAAAATATCTTATATTTTCAAACGGAGGGAGTACTACGTAGTAGATACCATATTTTCCATGGTATATACTAGGAGACGAAGCAATACTATCAGCAGAACTCAATCATATGAAACAAACTACTTATATGTAATAAAACATCCTAAATATTGCATTCCTCTGAAATTCCTAGGGAATTCCTTCGAATCAAAGAAACTAAAATTTTAATGGAATTCCTACTAACCAATGAAAGTTCAGAAAAAATAGATTGCATTGATTCAGGAACAAAGCTAATAAAATACGTAGGGAAGAGAATTTACCAAGTTCCAGAGACTTCCATGCATAAACACAGCCGTTCTCGGTCACGGCGAACCATGATCGTGTTGGATAATAGCATCGCAGTATCTGAAGAAGCCCTAGAACTCGTTGACACAAACTTACCATCCATGACTATCATTCCCGTTGATGACAGCAATCTTGAATTCGAAAATGGCGACTAGAGAGAAATCTTTGTATCCCCCAGCAGCTGTCGGAACATGGAAAATGACTATCTTCTGCAGTTTAGTACATCAACCTTCATCAGCATCATCCTGAAATGTAAGTGCAGAACCTTCGGTCGGTTCAAACCCCGACACTTGCGGAATAACAATCTTGCGACGAGTGTACACGTTGACAAGGTCCCACATGAAATCGTGCCCAACTGTGACGATCCAATCTCCATTGTCGCCTGCTCTCTGCTCATCAAAACCATTTGGCATCACAACATCGGAGGAGAACCTGTCCAGCAGTGTCAGCTTGCACGGGCTGCCTGCCACTTCGAAGCAGTCTTTGGATTCCCACGGTCTCACCGTCGGGTGAGAATGAAGAACACATGGGAGGCCAAACGGATGAGAAGAATGCGTAGTTCCGCTCTCTTTTGCTGATTGAACAATATGTTTGGATGAACCGACGAGGCTCCACTACAAGAAAAGTTGGCTTTTACAACGGATGATTTTCGTGGTTGAAGGCCCATTTTTGGTGGCTAAAAAGTCTTCTATGACGGATCCCCATCGTGGTAAAAGCCCCGTCACAAAAGAATCTAGCATGGTTTTTTTCTGATCGTGGTGGACCGCACTCTTAAGCCACGAAAACCTGTTCTGTTGTAGATCTGTTCGCCATACTCGTTGACTGCTGACGTCATGCAAGATGCCACGTGGCGAGCACCGTTAACGTCTAGTTACCTCCGTTAACAGTCAGAAAAACCGTGGCAGAAGCCAGGCCCAGAATATGCCTACTAAATATTAAGTGGGTCGGCCCATGAGGAAAGCCCAATAAGAAGAAGGCCCGTTACTATTTCATCCAGCACTGTCTGAAATGGGCCCACTGGTGTAGATATCCGCGACCCGTGAACTTTCAGGCCTGACACTGTTTTAGCCTACAGAAGGCCCACCTTGGTCCAATACTGTGCGACCCATTTTCAGCCTAGGCCAAGTCTGTCCGTTATTGTTAAGGCCTTCTGTCGGCCTGTCACTTTTCTCGCACCCATCGTGGGCCGTTACGGCCCTCTATAGTTACGGCCCTTTACTATTCTAGCCTTCTACTATTCAGTCCCATTAATGGGCTGAAGATTCTGGCCTGCTAAAGTTCTGGCCTTGTTACTGTTTCCGGCATGTTACTGTTCTAGCCTTTCACTATTCTAGGATTTTACTATTCCGGCCTTTCACTGTTCTGGCCTTTCACTGTTCTGTTCTTTTGCGGTCAGATTCTACATATAATGGCCTTAGTGTAGGCCCGTCACTGTTGATTGGTGGCCCATCAAGGACTAATAAAATGTTGTGGGCCTGCTACTGTTTAAGCCTATCTAACTTAGATCCATTGCCAGGACATAAACATGGATAAACAAAGAACACAAGTTCTCTAAAATGCTAAATAAATTCTGTAACTATGGAAAAAAACTGATAACTGGAAAATTAGTAAATTACTACAGTCCTGAAAAATTCCGTAGCTCGTAAAGCATCGTCGGAGTACAGCACAGCTGATAAACAATATAATCTCAGTTTCAAAAATGTTCCTTTTAGGGAGCTTCCGCTGCCTCACATGTAATAGCGGGATTACCACGAGACTTGTTGAGGATATTATTAAGTAGATTCTCCATCAAAGCTTGCCTGTTTTTCAACTCAGATAACTCCTTCCTTGCTATGGAGACTACTGCATTTGTTCTGTTGGCTTCCTATCCAACTACATCAAGTGCATCTTGGAGTGCAGCACCAAAAACTCTTTTTGCTGGAATGTATGGAGCAGTCGAGATTGTGTACCTACATGAGCAATACGCACTGTCACTGCTGCTCTGTCCAAAGAGATCTACACTTAAGGTAGTTGTTTTCTGTTCTGCCTTCATATTTATATTTGTCATCTAAAACAAAAAGAAACATCATATAACATAATTACCAAGGAAAACAAAAACCAACAAATTTCAAATCAGTCCTTTTGCTAAAAGGAAGAAAGCAATTAGTAACGGTAGGGCATCATACATCTCTTTCTTCTGGAACAGGTTACTTCATAGAGGGATGAGATAGTGTGCAACTGTCACTTCTGCCCTGTGAAATGACTGCTCTACTTGATGAAGGCTGAAACTAAGATAAAAGAAGTTACAACATCATACAAAGAAACAAAACTACCATGTTCATTCTCAAAGATTTTCAAAAGATTTTTTGGTATGTTATAGCGATGTAAGCACTCAACACAAGGACCTCATGCAGACGGGTGCCTCTAATAGAATAACCAAATCATTTTAGAGAAATGGTCAAACAATCTATCGAACAGTTAGAATGTTTAAATTTTTTGATTGTCTGCCCAATAACAAAGTGTACTATCATCTGCCTCGTATTAAAATAGCCATACACGTGTAGATACCAGAGTGAGATTTGAAGTAGGCGGTTCTTTATATTGGATTTCGTTGCATTTCTGGCCTTGTTGTAATCACCCTAGTGCCTCCAACAAAAGTAACAACTCAACTAGAGTCAATGGCATGGCACCAAGGGACTTGAACCTTAAAAAAAGGGGGGCATCCTTACAGTAGCTCTATGTAGAGTCTCAGGATTGCTGATCTGGTTATAGGTATGTTCATCGATGATGTCCGCTGCATCAAGTAATTGGACTGGTGGTCTCCATAATTTAGTGTGGGTCCTCTGCATAATGGTGCAGTGAATAGTGAACACAAAAAGGTTATAGTATCACAGATGTTAGCATGAAGTGATAAAAAAGCAATAGATACTTACGAGATTATAGGGCCCATTCATTCTACGATTTCTAGTGTAAACTGCACCTATTCATTGCGTAACAACGACAAACGGTTAGGAAAAGTGTGTTAAGCATAAGCAAATGAAACAGACATCTTAGTGGAAGCAGTATAACGAATGTAAATGTTTACTGCATACATAGGACAAAAGCATCAAGCAAGAAATAACAATTAGTGCCATAGCCTACGCCAAGCCAGAGAGAAATTATAACCGCATCACATATGGGCACTTACTAAAGTAGATAATGGAAAAAAATGTGTTAACCGTTGGCTGACTCATATTTCGCCATGAAATACAAAATAACACTTCAATGCCTTACGGTTAAACCTGACTACAAAAAAATTATTTAGGAAGATACGGGTAACAAGTATAGTACTTGTAAGTTACTACAAAAGTAGCACCAATACAAAATACAGTTAACTGCTATATATTTATCTTATCAAAATCCAAGGAGATATGGTTGCCTCGGTCGTGATGGCATTTAGGCATGATGTGAATCCTGGGTGGTGACGTCGAGGGTGCTACGGTTGCGGTGCTTGTGGGCGAAGGTGAAGCAGAACAAGGGTTCCTTCGAGAACTGATCGATAGCAGCGAAGAAGTAGATTCCTGGCGGTGGGAATGTGTTCGGTGCGCTAGGAGAGTGGGTCGGTGAAGCAGATCTGGTGCAGTGCACGACGACAACGGTGAATCAGATCTAAGGTGCTGAAGGTAGATCTAGGGTTTTCCGCAGGGCTAGCACAGCTGGGGGCGAGGATTGTGTATGGGTGAGGGGGGGTCGGTGGTAGGGGCGGGGTATAGAGGTACTGAATGGGGAAATTACGATTGAAGCCCTAATACGTCCATTTTGCATCACTATTCTATGTCATAATTCACTGTTATTGATTGATATATTTCATATTAAGAGATGATACTTATGTTATTTCATCTGTTTTTGCATGGTTGATGACTTTTGGAGCATGGACCGCTGCAGTCAGGATTCTAATGGAAAAGGTGTTGTTTGGAGGCGAAATTCGCGAAGATCAGAAAATCTGGGAAAATATACAGAAAATCCTATTTTTCCAGAAGACGAAGGAAGCCAGAAGGAGGAGTGGAGATAGGCCACAAGGGGCCCACACCACCCCCTGGCGCGGGCCAGCCTAGGCCGCGCCACCAGGTGGTGTGGCCGCCCTGGCCTACCTCTGGCTCTCCCCTCTAGCGTATATAATCCTACCGAAACCCTAATACTCGGGGAGCGACCACAGAAAGATTCCGCCGACTCTACGGGGAAGAAAACACCGAGAGCGAAAGATCTCTCCGGCAGACAGGTTTCTGCCAGGGGAATTCCTTCCCGGAGAGGGAAGATCGTCGCCATCAACACCACCATCAAGCTGGACTTAATCGGGATCATCATCATCACCACCATCATCACCCTCATCACCATCTCCATATTGCTGTAACAATTGGGTTGAACCTTGCATAGTTCTTAGGGGAAACTTTCCCGGTGTTGATTACTCTTTGTAGTTGATGCTATTGAGTGAACCATTGAATTATTGTTTGTGTTCAGATTGTTATACATCATTATTTCATCTCTAATCATGATCCATATGATTTCTTGTGAGTAGTTCGTTTTGTTCTTGAGGACATGGGAGAAGTCATGTTGTTAGTAGTGGAATTGTGTTGAGAAAGATTCAATAGTTTGATATTTAAGTTGTGGTGTACTTCTTCTAGTGGTATCATGTGAACGTCGACTACATGACACTTCACCTATATGGGCCTATGGGAATGCATTGTGTATTTGGCTACTAATCGTAGGGGTTGCTAGAGTGACAGAAACCTGAACCCCCGTTAGGAAACCATTGCACAAGGGACGTCTGGGTCTTAGAGTTTAAAGTTGTGGTTAGGTTTCTACCTTAATTACTTTCTTGTACTTACGGATGTTTGCAAGGGGTATAATCACGAGTATGTATTAGTCCTAGGAAGGTCGGTACATTAGCACAGGTTCACCCACACAATACTTAGCAAGCTAAAGAAGATTAATCAACTATATGAAGCGAAATCACTTGACAATCTTCCCATGTGTCCTCGAGAACGTTTGGTCATCTTAAGTAATACAACCGGCTTGTCCTTTGCTACATAAAGGATTAGGCCACTTGCTGCATTTATTATTATTGTCTTTTACTTACTTGTACTTTATTTATTTGCTTTATCAAAAACCCCTAAAAATCCATTTGTTAAGTATTTGCGGAGAATTCCTGATCCATACCACTAGCCAGCACCTTCTGCTCCTCATTGGGTTCGACACTCTTACTTATCAAAAATACTGCGATACACCCCCTATACTTGTGGGTCATCAAGACTATTTTTTGGCGCCGTTGCCAGGGAGTGAAGCGCTATTGGAGAGTGGAACTGGTAAAGGAAACTTCTACTGTGAGTATTGTTTACTTCTAGTGAGATTCATAAAGATCGGAATCAAATATACAACTTTTGGCCTCTTGATGGAGAGAGTACAGCTCAAGCTTGGGGGAGATTGAAGTTACTAATGCTCAAATGTCCCATTCATGAGCTCCCCAACAATATTATTATCAATAACTTTTATGCAAGGCTTTCTCTTCATGGTAAGGATTTATTGGATGCTTCTTGTGCTGGATCATTCACTCGCATGGAAGAAGAAGCTAAATGGGATCTCCTAGACCGTATTCAAGACAATGCTGAGGCTTGGGAGAATGAGAAAGGTAGAAAGTCAGGTATAAATTATGATTATGAATGCATTGAATCTTTTATGGGAACTGATGACTTTCAAAATATTAAAAATACTTATGGTATAGACTCTCAAGCCATTGCTTCTTATTTTAAGGCTTTTTCTTCCTACATTGAAGTGCCTAAAAAGAAGTGGAATAAGTATCATGAACCTTATAAAGATATTGCTAAGAGTGTTCCTGCAAGAAATACTGAAGTTTATACTGCTAATCATGTTTTACCTGGACCTTATATTGAGAAAATTCCTTTCCCAGTTAAGATAAAGGAACATTCTATGATAGCTAATATGGTTGATGAAAGTATAAGCAAAGCTGTTGAACCTGATAAACAAATGGTTGATGAACCTATAATAGCAAATGTGAAAGACTTTGTCACTAAATATGTAGAAGAGGGACACACTATCCTTTGTAATGATACCTCTAATATTGTCTCACAAAGTAGTGTTATGAGAGCTAGTATTCCTGTGTTTTCTGTTAGAATTAGTGATCATTGTTACGATGGCCCTTGTGATAGTTATATTGTTAAGTTTATGCATGATACTGAAAGCTACTATGAGAGAGGGAAAAGTGTTCTTATGTATCTCAATAATATCAAGTTTCCTCGTTTTATGCTGAAAGTTTTTATGTTGCACTTCTTTTGCCTTCCTAAGCTTGTAGCCTCTGGTTTGAACAACTTGTTTGTTTACAAAGTTCCCTTGCATAGGAAGTGGGTTAGACTTAAAAATGCATATTTTTGCTTCTTAATGCTCTCTTTCACTTCAATTCATATTCCTAAGTGAGCATCATCAAAATTTTCATGCCCATCTTAATGGCTATAAAGAAAGAGCTTTTTGGGAGACAACCCAATTTATTTTTGCTTTCAGTTTGTTTTTGTTTCTTTGAGTCTTGGAAGTTATTACTTCGGTAATAACCTCTCCTTATCCTTTTTGTTTGGTTTTTGTGTCAAGATCAACCTCTACTGAGAGAGAAGTAAGATTTGGGGAAGTTGCTGTCTCGAAACAGATTTTTGTGCTTCACCGTAAAAATTCGTGAGAGATCTCTGTTTGTCGGATTGAGCTGTAAATTTTTGTGGTTCTGCCCCAGGTTGTTATTTAACTTTAGTTAGTTTTGCACTTTTTGATTTGAGCAACATAAGATTTTCGAAAAAATTGATATTTACCTGCTGGTCTGTTTTGACAGATTTTGCCACACTTGCATTTGCTTCTTTAATCGATTTCCTTTTTGAATTCTTTTTAGGTTTTCAGAAGGAGTTGCTACAGTAGCTTATGTTTTGAAGGTTTTCAGTTGAAGTTGAACTCAAAAGGTTTTATCACTTCACTTATACTAATGTTGCTAATGAGAACTGTGTGCAGTTTTGTGTGAAAGAAATTTTCAGGTTAGTGGAGAAAATGGTGTAATGAGAACGTGAAAGGTTTTATGACTCAAGTAATAAGTGTATGAAGATGAAGATATTGATGTTATTCAAGTGGTGACTTCGGAAGAATCCACTAAATATCAAATTCAGAGACCTGCAAAGTCTGTGTTCAAATAGGTAACAGTTCTGGTAAGAAAAGTTCCACGAAAATACTATCCAATTATATTTTTGCAGTTTTTAGTCAATAAGGAAAGTTACGAAGCGAAAGAGGGACGGAAACGGAGCCAGGGTGGCTCACACCACCCTGTGGCGCGGGCCCACCCCTGGCCACGCCACCAGGTGGTGTGGCCACTCCGGACTCTGTCTCTGACCCGTTTTCTCCCAGTACCTTCCTTTTGTTGTGAAACTTCGTAATATATAATCCCCCGGATCCCCCGAGGTTCATATATCGTGTTCTCGTCGTGTTTTCGTTGCGATTTGTTTCTGACAGGTAGAGTCCCAGATTTGGAGCCACAATGTCTTCCTCTGGATCAGCCAAGGAAGACTCTTTAGAGGCTATCATCAACCCATACATGAGAGAGATGAAGATTCATCCCAAGGAGTTGTTGCTTGAAGATGGGGAGGTCCAGATAAAAGAGGTTCAAGGCCCTAAGGGTGAAGGAAGTTTGGAGGACAGGATGGAAGCACTGGAGCAAGAAGTCTTTAGGTACAAGAAGATGGCAGCACGCGAAGTGGATATCATCCATAAGATTTGTTCCGAACTCATCACCGAGCACCAAGAGGAGACTGCTGTGCTCGAGGATGAAGTCCTCTCACTCTGCCAAACAACCAACAAACTGCAAGCACATCTCTACAGGGTTCAAAATCAAAACTGTGAGTATGAGGTTAGGTTTAAACGCATAAGTGCTGCTGCAAGTTTCAGGATGCTGGAGAGCACGATGTCCTTTGTTGATGGGAAGCCCTTACCCTGGAAGTCGGACGATGATGAGAGGATACCACCACCACCAAAGGAGTAATTCGTCATCAGGTTTGGAATCCCCTTGGTTTGTTCCAAGCTTGGGGGAGTGCCGTGATATCACATCACTATCTTCTATCTTTTTACCATTTTTTAGTAGAGTCATATCATGAATAGAGAAGTTATCATGTAGGATGGTTTGCATTATGGAAGTGTACCCTCTCTCATTAGATATGTATCCCTTGGTATGAGTTGCCGTTATGAAATATTAATGAGCAGTTCTATCATTTACTATTTTGCATATCTTATATTAGTTTTCAATTCGTGGTTATATGATTGATCTTGTTGTTAGTATTGGTATCACTTTGGGATCATTGAGTTAATTTAGTTGGTTTTGGCAAACCTGGCTTGGTCAGTAGCAACACTACTTTTGAGAGTTGAATGAAAAGATAAAAGTACTCTAAAGAAAAAAATAATTTCATCATCTTTCTTTCTTGATTTGCTCATAAGTTTAGTATTCTCTAGTTAAGATCTTTTGTGCTTCCAAGGAAGATTGCATGTTTGTCTTTATCACTTGTATGTTTGTTTGTTTCCTTCAACTCTTATACTTGCTACCCAGCCTTGCTAGCCAAAAACCTGTACTGAGAGGGAATTCTTCTCGTGCATCCAATCCTTCAACCAAACCCATGCCATTTGTGTCCAACATACCTACCTATTAGCACTATTGCTATTCCAAGTAAATTCTTGTTTTTCTCTACCTTCCAAATTAAACTTGTTATGTGAAAATTAGTGATTAAAGCTCTCACGAACTTGATGGCATACTTTACTTTCTTGCATTTAATAAACTTGAACCATTGTGCCCATCTATGTTGCGTATATGCTTGCGCTTTGTGAGTTGTGAATTAGCAGAACCATGCTGTCATGGGGAACGCTTTTAACATTGCACTGGTACTTTGTACCTAGTTGATATCATGTTCTTTTGTCTATGGATGTCGTCGGTTTGAAATGAAAGGGGAGCTTGTAAGTCCATGGAGTTATGCATGTGTGTTAGATAAACGCCTGGGCCGCCGGTCTAATCCATGCTGTCATGGTGGAAACCTGCAGCGTAACCATAACGAGCATCTATGAAACATTTTTCTTATAAAAAAAGAGATAGAGATTGAGAAAAAGAGAAAAAGAAAAAAGAGATATTATGAAAAGAGGAAAGAGAGAAAAAAGCACCATATTCCCATGGTAAATAAGAAGATTGCTGAGATGCTTGTTGTCTTCTTGCCTTGTCATTTTGACTAGACCATAAAAGCGCGCGTTGCCGCACCCGTCTATCTTAATAAAATAAGTTAAACATTTTAAAAAGTAACATAATGAGATATATCATAAGTTAATATGGTTCAAATTATCATGCATAGATACAGATATTGAGGAATATTTTCCAATGAACAGCAATTAGAGCATGGCAAGTAAATGCAAATAATGATGATTGAAGACCACAATTACAACATACTATTTCCGTTTCAAAGTTTAGGGCTTTTTAAAAAAAATAGTCGAGCTACGGAAATTTTGACTAAACTTTTAGAAAAAACTACATGCTATATCAAAGGTATTATTTACTATTATAAATATTAATATTTTTTCCTAAAAACTTGGTCAAACTTTACATAGTTTGAGTTTTTGTCAACACCCGGATTTTTAATCCCAGATGCCCGTTATGCCATACCTCGCAATCCCAGGATTACCATTTTTGCGAAACATAACGGATTGGATATCATAGTACATCGTCCATTACAAACCATACATAAGGTCTTACACAAATAAGGATCTCATAATCCAGTCTTTAATACAACAAGTAGCGGAAAATAAAAGATAAGCATAGCGGTGGGGTCCATCTTCAGGGGCATAGGCAATGCTGACGAAGGCAGATAGTCCTAGTTATCATAGCCATCCTGATGACCATCCTCTTGATAGTCTCCTTCATAGTCTAGCCATGAGAATAGCCAGGGACAAAAGCCATGAGTACTCTTTAAGTACTCGCAAACTACTATTAACAGGTACTATAGTTCTAAGTTAAAGTGCTAAATCTAAGTTTAACTATAAAGTTAAGTTTGAAACCTAAGCTGAGTTCAGAAGAAAAGAAAGATAAAGTAAAGTTCTAGAATCACTTAAGTTGGGAAGCTATTGTCATAAACACAACCCTGTTGTGGTCAAGTCAAAGTTCATCATTCATTTCAAGTTATTTGGAAAACATCTGACAACGAAACAGTATGGCCATTCCAACTGTCCATAACCGCGGACGCAGCTATTCGAATAGTTTGACACTCTGCAGAGGTGGTACACTTTCACCACAAGATTCGATACATCTGTCAGGGATAACCCTGAATCATCATACTTAGTATGCAGATAATCAAACATAACCTTCCCTTTATACACCCTAGTATAAGCACCTCTCCTATGAGCATGGCCTCCCAACCATGACCATCAGTCATCTTGGGCACTGCATAGGTGGACATCATGAGAGGTAGCCTCAGCTCAAACCTTGTCAGGGGGATGATCCCCGGATACCCCACCCAAATAAGAAACAGGACAGTCGGATCTCGGCCGGCTGACCAGATGCAGCCGGACAGGGTAGGATGGACCGGCTACCACCCGGTAGCCGGACCATGAAGAGGTAGCCGGATACAACAACGTAGCCGGATCCAATCAGAGGGACAGGACGACGTGCGTATCAGTGCACGGTACACCCTGTATGACGACAAGACGGGCAACCACCCGCCCATACCGAAGACTTGGCGTGGCTGACGGGGGAACAATGGCCTGTGCTGACGACGGGCTCGCACGACGTCCACTGTGCCTACGACAGCCATACCGCTCATACATCGATGTGACAGACCATGCTGGGTACTATAGATGACTAGTCGGCTAGGACCCGCCTATGGGGCCCGCCAGTCGGACTAGCCAGTAAGACCCTTGCCTCTCTTCCTATATAAGGAGAGGGAGGGCCTCAGTAGAAAGGGTCGGTCTCAGTTCATTTAAGGCGGTAGCTAAAGAATACAGCTCGAGGAGCACTTGTAGCTCGTATACTCCACATAGTCAGATCAGGCAGGAGTAGGGGCTTTACCTCACCACGAGGGCCCCGAACCTGGGTACTTCTTGCGTCCCGCTACGCTCGCTCGCATCTAATCTCGCATGCGGACGTCGTCGATAGCTTTCCTACTAGTCCCCACACCTCTATCTAACCTTTTTAGGTACTGCCGTTCCCAATACAACGACAAACCTCTCCCGTGAGGGAACTAATACTAATGCATATAAATTTCTAGCTAAGCCTTACCCAATTTAGGTAATGTGGTTGTACGGTAAATTTGGAATGGTGTCGCATCCGAATCCAACCATCAGTTTTATAAAAGGGTTAAGGCTCATGCCTCATCATTTTCATAATCATAAACCAGTTGTGTTTCTCAACACATGTCAAAACATCTCAATTGAATGACTCATCATTCCAAGGTTTTCACAATTAATTTTCAACAATTGTTCCCATCTAAAGTGACTCAAGTTTTTGATCTACTCTAAATTACTAAGTTAAGAGTGTTCACTAAGGTGGAAGGATGGGATCAATCTCATGACATAGAATGACATCTAAAGGTTTCTAAGTAGGTCAATTTTTATACTTTTTATGCTACCTTCAAAACAAGTAAAGAACTTTGTGTAAACTAAGGGAGGTAACACTTGTTAATAAGACTTGAGGTCCTAATAGTTAAAGGGGGTGTGATCAAAGCATGCTTATGGCATCTTTGCTAAACCATCTAGTTTGATTCTAGTTTGCTAAGTACTAAACTTGCAAGGGTTAATCTTGGGTATTGCTAGCTTGCTAAGGGTAGCTTGCACTGTTAATGGTGGCTTGCCTTGGTTGGTGCAGTGGTTGAAGTTTTCTTCGTCTTCGTCTTGATAGCACTCCTCCTCCTCGTAAGCTTGGTCGATACTGTCTTCTATAAAAATACATACGGAGTAGACAATCACCAAACAATACTTAACTAGGCTAGATAGAATTCTAAGACACACAATTGATGATCTATTATCATCACAAGCATCACAAGTTTAATTCAATAGTTTCATTCTTTTTAATTTAGAAAAGTAATTTCTACTCATTGAAAATTTAACTAACATTTAATATTCACCACTTAAAATATGGGATCATGTTGACACATGTCATGACCACATATTCTAACATGTGGGAATGAGATTTTAGGGATGGATCAATATTACTTTGGTTTAAGTTCATTATTTAATGATTTAAAGTGACTAGAAATGCCTATATAGCATTATTTTGGTACTAGTCCAAAGTCATTGCATGTAAACTTTAATATTATTACATATTTGGATAGATATGATGAAATGTGATTTTTGAGAGTTGGAATCAACTCAAAAGCTAACTTGGTTGATTTTATAAAAATGTTGCAAGTTGCAAAAGCTTATGTTTTGTTATTTTTATTAGGAGAGATCTAAAACTCTAATTGAGTTAAATCCAACGGTCTTGGATAGATCATCTCCATACCTTTCAGACAAAATTTGTTCCATGCAATTTGGATTTATAAAACTCTCTGAATTGATTTTCAAACTAGGGGACAGAAACTAGATTCAATCTAAAAAGAAAAATCCAGATTTGAACGGGTGGGCTAGCGCGGGAAAAGACTTGGGCCGGCCCAGTGGCACTCCGCGGCGCGGGGCTCAGCTGACAGGGGGGTCCCACTTGTCAGCGGCACTTAATACGCGAAACGGTACGCGCGCTGTGGGCCGTAGGATTAGAAGGGGGATCTACGGCTGAGGGTCGTCGTCAACGACGAACAGGTCGCCGACGAGCTCGAACCCTAGCGGCTCGGTGGGGGTCTGCTGGGGACATACCAGGGCTCCAGCAGGGTCGGTGAGGCGGGCAAACCACTGGAAGACGACGGCGAGGCGAGGCGCGGTTGCGGCGGAGCTTGGGGTGGTCGCAATCAGCGGCGTCCTTCTCCTCTAGAGGCGGCTGCTCCGTCTCCAATTCCGACGAGCTGCTGCTCCCTTTGCTCCGGCTAGAGGTAGGTGAGGTTCAGAGAGGTGAGGGGAGTGGAGTGGTGTGGAGAGAAGAGGCTGGGGAGGGCTCCTTTTATAGGCCCGACGGTGAGACCGAGCGGGATGGACAAGCGACGGTGGTGACATGGCTATGGCGGGGTAGAGGCATGGCTGGGGGTGGCGATCGACGGGCGGTCCCCTGTCGGTGCTCTAGGGATTGAATGCGGCCATAGGGGCGGTGGCATGTAGTCTGGGCGAGGTGGCGCTCTGAGCGGCAGAGGCGGCGGTGTCCACGGCGAGCGGTGGCTGTGAGGCACTGGGCGGCCAGCGGGGGTCTCTGGGGTGTTCTCCAGGTCGTGGCGGAGCAGCGGGCGCGGGCTGCGGCCAAGGGGTGGTCTGTGCGAGCGGGGGTAGAGCGCGCTCTGGGGGCGGCACCGGCATGGTGCGGTGGCACTGGGCGCGTGGTATCCTCGGTGGTCCACTACAGGGCTAGGCTCGGGCAGGGGACAGGGGGTGGTGGTGAGGTGTGAGCTACCTCCTAGACATGGAGAGAGAGGCGCGAGAGGGCTGCTGCGGCGAGTGCACGGTCGACCGGAGAGAGGGGGCTCGGCATGGCAGTGCAGTGCAGCTAGGAGGTAGGGGAGATGCTGGTGTGGGTCTGGTCAGGCTTGAGGGGGGACAAGATGATCAAGGCACCTCCAAATTGCTAGACAAAATCATCTCAAAACAGTATTAGTTAGGCCAATATGATCTTGCCAGCAAGGTGTTTGATGAAATGGCCGAAAGAGAAAAAGTTTTGAATTTTGGTTTCAAAATTTTTGAGTGATCTCCACTAGTGCTAGGTAGTCTCTGGTTGCAAGGGTTTTGAAAGTGGAGTTCAAATAGAGGGGTTTTGAAATAGGGGTGATCTATGCATATGCATTAGATTCAATTTTCAAATGCCAATTAAAATAAGTAAAAGAATGTTTTTAGCAGATCAAAAGGTGGGCCTTGGTACCTTATTATGTGTACTAGCAAGGGGTACAAAGATCAAGAATTGTTTCTGTTAAGAATTGAGTGCTAGGAATAGCCAAAGTAGTGTAGTGGATTAAAATGGCCAAAATGACCATTCCTCCTTTTTAATTCTTTTTGGTTTGATTTTCTTTAGGAAAAGTTTGGGAATGATGTAGATGATGTTTAAATCACCTAAGAAACATTTTACAAGCATTGGGTCACACAATCATGGCAATTCAAAACAACTCCTATTTTAAATGCACACACATATGAATGCTTTTATTTTTAATTTGAAAAAGTTTTTGTTAACCCCAAATTTGATGATTTAGATCTTGATAAGCTTGGATTGAAGTTTTGGGATGTTACAGTTTTGAAAAAAAATATAAGCCTTAAGCTTTGAAATGAAGGTAGTAGTAATCACTATGATAAATTGCCTTAATACTACCAATGCATACCGGAATTCATTTTTAATCATCAAAATTTATGACTTGAAAAGACCAACATTGTGAAGTTCAGGAGAACTCTTTCCCTTTTATCAACTTGTTCTCATTGGTCAACAGAATGGAATATATTATCCGGCAATTCTTCATGATCAAAAAGCAAAGAATGTTGAGAAGCCTTTATTAGTTAGGACAAAAAAGGTTGTTTTAGCCATAACTCCTACGAAATGGTCACATACTATGAATTTTGTCACCAAGTTCACATACCTTGGATATGAACCCTTCATTTTGTTGGTAATTTGTTACAACACGCTTCTCAGGTGGGAATATGTACAATTTTGACCAATCTAGGGTCTTGCTGCATCGAGCTTCAGAGTTACCAGGTCATAAATAGAAGCTAATTAAAAAAATTTACTACCACAAAAAACACTGACAAGGGGCCCTGAAAGTAGTGCAATAACTAAGTCTCTTCTTTCTTTAAGAAATATTTCTGAAGCTTGATAGATATACTCAGCCAGATCTATCGCTATCTCACTTGAACTCGGCAAAATCCTTATTTCACTGTTCATTTTTTGTTCATATGAAGCGGTCATTTCTCTCTCCATTATTCTATTAAACCAACAACTCTATATCAAGTTATTGTTACACAAATATTCCTGCACAAAAAGCACCATTAGTATGCATAAAGAGGTCCCACAAATTGATCTTATTCATGAACAAAACATCAATTTAGAAAAAGGAAAAGACCACCAGTATTATGCAAATCGAGCTAAATCATGAACAAAACATCAATTTAAGTAGACAAACAAAATATAAATGTTGCATTGTGAAGAAAACAGAGGAGAGTTCATACCTCACGGGAGTGCAATTGGAAGTGTTAGTTGTTTCCTTGAAACCAAATATAAATATTTGTGTTATTTCCATGTTTACTCCTGTAGTTACAAACACAATATCAAAATTTCCCTCCTAGGCGTTGTACAAATATTTCAGCATTTGTGTGAGTGTTGAGATGTCGGTCTAGCATACAACAAAGAATGAAGAATGGCTGGAATCTAAAACCAAGATTACATAAGATGTACTACATGTTTCTTGGTTACTCAGTCTTTGCAGGTTGCCTAAAAATGAGATAAATAGTTTAGGGCATGCGATGTGGCTCCTGATCATCGATGCAGAAGAGGCGAGGCATCGCTACTGATAGACGATGCATAAAAATGGGATGCCCAAGAAACATGGCAATGAACAAGGCCAGGTGAACCAGAGACCAGCTAGAGAGATGTTAGGAGTAGCTTCCCGTTTACGTTGGTCTGAGCGTGACTAGTGCACGCCACGGTGAAGTGAAACTAACGCAGAGGCGCTGTGTGGATCGACGGTGGATCTGAAATGTCCATCTACTCGATTGGACGGTTAAGAGCGTCAAAAAGCTATAGAGGCTCCTAGGTAGTTCTATTTTATTGTTTTTAATATGGGGATTCTTCCGTATCATCGGGCAAGGGGTACCCCGTTAGCGGTTCTCCATGATACACATGTGCTTACAATGACAAGAACTTACCGGTGACTAAACTTGAGTAGCATGAGGAGCGACCCTCGTATTCAAGGGACATGAGATTCTAAATTTACAACTTGTCAAGCATATCCTCATATTTGATCACTTTAACCTTAATCACCTAAAGATGCCTATGATAGGGGCAATAAGAGCTGAAAGCTAATAAGTATCATAATTTTTGGAACCTCTTTATGAAACTTGAAATCCCTGCTTCCCTCTGTGAAGAGCCCTTCTTTTATTTTTTTTATTTGAGTCAGTAAACCTATTCCCTTCTATCTCAGCAAGTATTTTGAGTTGTTGTATTTCATTCATACATATGATGATTTATTCAATCATGTTTCTTATGTTCCTTGTTATGCACTTTGCTCTTATCTTGGTGATTACTACTTTGAAAGCTATCATTGCAAATCAGTTATTTGTGAACTTCAGCAAATTGTCAACTATTCTTCGACCAAGAGCTAAGTTTGCCATTACCAATTATGATTCACTTTATGTATCTTTATTGTGTTTCCTTTACTTATTACAAGTTGAGTTATATAATAGTGAGTTGTCTTCTATTATAATCTATGCATTGATGAATGTGATGCTTCTTGTATGTATTCTTTTATCGACTCTTCACTCCATAAACCCGAGGCCATGTTTATTGAGCTCAGTTTCGCTTGGGGACAAGCGAAGTCTAAGCTTGGGGGGGGAGTTGATACGTCCATTTTGCGTCACTATTCTATGTCATAATTAACTGTTATTCATTGATATATTTCATATTAAGAGATGATACTTATGTTATTTCATTTGTTTTTCCATGGTTGATCACTTTTTGAGCATGGACCGCTGCAGTCAGGATTCTGATGGAAAAGGTGCTGTTTGGAGGCAAAATTTGCGAAGATCTGAAAATCCGGGAAAATATACGGAAAATCCTATTGTTCTAGAAGACGAAGGAAGCCAGACGAAGGAGTGGAGATGGGCCACAGAGGGCCCACACCACCCCCTGGCGCGGGCCAGCCTAGGTCGTGCCACCAGGTGGTGTGGCCGACCTGGCCCACCTCTGGCATATATAATCCTCCTGAAACCCTAATACTCGGGGAGCGACCATAGAAAGATTCCGCCGCCTCTGTGGGGCGGAAAACACCGAGAGAGAAAGATCTCTCCGATAGACAGATTTCTGCCAGGGGAATTCCTTTCTGGAGAGGGGAGATCGTCGCCATCAACACCACCATCAAGCTGGACTTCATCGGGATCATCATCATCATCATCACCACCACCATCACCATCAACACCCTCATCACCATCTCCATATTGCTGTAACAATTGGGTTGAACCTTGCATAGTTCTTAGGGGAAATTTTCCCGGTGTTGATTACTCTTTGTAGTTGATGCTATTGAGTGAACCATTGAATTATTGTTTATGTTAAGATTGTTATACATCATTATTTCATCTCTGATCATGATCCATATGATGTCTTGTGAGTAGTTCGTTTTGTTCTTGAGGACATGGGAGAAGTCATGTTGTTAGTAGTGGAATTGTGTTGAGAAAGATTCAATAGTTTGATATTTAAGTTGTGGTGTACTTCTTCTAGTGGTGTCATGTGAACATCGACTACATGACACTTGACCTATATGGGCCTAGGGGAATGCATTGGGTATTTGGCTACTAATCGTAGGGGTTGCCGAAGTGACAGACACCTGAACCCCCGTTAGGAAACCATTACACAAGGGACGTCAGGGTCTTAGAGTTGAAAGCCGTGGTTAGGTTTCTACCTTAATTACTTTCTTGTACTTACGGATGTTTGCAAGGGGTATAATCACAAGTATGTATTAGTCCTAGGAAGGTTGGTACATTAGCACAGGTTCACCCACACAACACTTAGCAAGCTAAAGAAGATTAATCAATTATATGAAGCGAAAGAACTTGACAGTCTTCGCATGTGTCCTCGAGAACGTTTGGTCATCTTAAGTAATACAACCGGCTTGTCCTTTGCTGCATAAAGGATTGGGCCACTTGCTTCATTTATTCTTATTGTCTTTTACTTACTCATCCTTTATTTATTTGCTTTATCAAAAACCCCTAAAAATCCGTTTGCTAAGTATTTGTTGAGAATTCCTGATCCATACCACTAGCCAGCACCTTCTGCTCCTCGTTGGGTTCAACACTCTTACTTATCGAAAATACTACGATACACCCCCTATACTTGTGGGTCATCAAGCGCCAATGAACCGACTTCACTAGGGGTAGAAGGGGGATTCCAAGATGTTTGAAACATTGGATAGCGGGAGATTTTCCGCTCGACTAAATTCAGATTTATGTATAGTCCAAGTAGTAGTAAATTGGTAAGCCGTACTCCTTGGAATCAAAGGCCGATAGGCACATCTGTTATCATCCATGGTCCATACTGCCTTAGTTCAGAAACTAAGGGCCCATTTGGCCATTTGGCATCTAAATATTGATCATCCATGGCCTAGATTGGCTCGGTTCAGATATTAAGTACGAGTTTGGCATCAAAGTATTTTTAAATTATTTAGAAAACATTTTGATTTCTGAATAAACTGAACTATTGAATACCTTTTAGTGTTTTGTTCCAACAAATAATAGGGGTTTAAACTGAAGTATTCTCCAAAACTATGTTTTTTTAAAATAATTGAGAAAGAGGTCAGACCCCTTTTTGAAGAAACTGAGAAGAGAGAAAACTGAAGTATTACTTTGGTAGGCACTAAAATACTATGGCATTGATATATTTCCGTATTATATCTATTCATGAACGATGATGCGTATGAAGATGTTGTCACCAAGACAGGTAGTGAGCACGAAAATTAGATTAAAGCCCCAACCAACTCGAGTGAATTTGTTTATCCATAGTCCAACTAATAATAGCCGAATGGTAGGCCGGTGGTATGGGGAATCGAGTGTAATAATAAAGCGCCTTGAGCTTTAAAAAAATAAAGCGCCCTTCATCGATAACTTTTCAATCACTATGGCTGGCAGTGTTCATACTTCTATTCTAAACAAAAATAAGGGAACCCACTATTTCGCTAACGTGAATAATCTAGCGCCTGAGGGACAACATCAAACCATTCATAAGGTAAGCAGCGACGGTGTTCTCATCGAAAAAATATGAAAGTTGCTAGGCCCCACAAGTACTTTGTTCTCACAACTCTTATTGTCCCTTCGCGCTAAGGATGACAATTTTACCCACGAGTGTTCGCAAGTACTGTACCCGTGTTGGTAGGGTATGGGCACAATTTTATACCCATGGGTAATACCCATACCCTAACCCATTAAGTCATGGGTACGGGCACAAGTAGATAGACCCATACCCTACCCATTTAAACTGACATAGTAGTAAAACTTACCTGTAGAGTTACAACCTATGGGGCCAAGCAACCTAGGGAAGAGTATGATACTGTGGCTTCTGAACTTCAATATTTTTCATGGGTACGGGCATGGGTAAAGTTTTATACCCGCGAGTACGAGTATGGGTAAAATTTTCTACCCATTGACTAAACGGGAGTGAGTATGATATTGTTCTACCCTACTCATACCCTACCCATTGCCAGCCTTACTTTGCTCTCATTCATTAATGCGGCCACGTTTTCCTTCAGGTTTTTCGAAAGTTGTTCAGTCATGCACACATAGCATATTCTATGAAGTACAGTAGTACAACATACGTAGACCGCAACTAATTATTCGAGCTAATCACTATTGTTCTTATTTAAAAAGAAAAATTATTGGGCTTTGGAGCATGTCCAACAACCTTTTTGTATTGAATTGCTAAAATCTGACTCTAGGGAAGAGGAGCACGAAGGTTTATCAATGGAACACAATTTCCAATTTCCTAGCCTTCCTATAAGCATTCATTAGTGTTTGCCCTTCCTAGCAAAAATCATGTCTACTCTCTCCGTTCTGAAATATAAGACGTTTTAGCTTTGTGAAATAAATGTATCTAGACGTCTTTTAATGTAAAGGTTCACTCCGAACATCTACGAACCTATACACTAAATGACGTCTAGATACATTCGATTCACAAAGCTAAAACATCTTATATTTATGAACGGAGGAAGTACATGACAATGACATGTGGTATCAACCACTCGGCTGGGATTGTTCAACCTTATGTTTAAAAGAAAATTTTGGGAACCCACTATTCTGCTAACATGAATAATATAGTGCGCCTGGGCAACGACATCAAAGCCACCCATGAGGTAAGCTCATTAAAAAACAAGAAGAGATGTGGGGTTGCTAGGCCCCACAAGTAATCTGTCATCACAACTCTTATTGTCCATTCACGCTCATTGATACATGCGTCCTTGTTTTTCCTTGAGATTATCCGAAAGTTATTCGGTCATGCACATATAGCATCATCGCCAATGTTTTCAAATTATCTCTACTACTATAATGGAGCAGTTTTGAATTATATCCATAGCACCAATCCTAACTGTTGGTCTGTTAGATCCAATGGTTCAGAGCAGCTGGATTCATGTTGAAGGAGTAGTACCTAGAGCAAACTCCACCATGTTCAAGAACCATCATGTCACCCCCTGTCCCTACAAAAAAAAGTTCATAGCATAGTAGGTTGTATTCTCAATATGTGTAGATAGTTATTATTAATATACTTAATGTATGCCTTTTCCTCTAACAAGACTATTGGTTAATAACAACTTAATGTTCATTAAGTTACATTTCATACAATATATATGAGTGTGGCACGTGCCTTTTACTAGTAGGAAGTAGCGTGTGACTTCTTGCAAATCTTACCACTATATAATGTACGAGTAACTTTGAACAATGAAAATTGAATCAAGACTAGCAAATCCCAACAATGTTAAATCTTGGATCTCTTTTCCATTCTAGCACGTAGAAGATTCTATCGATAGTCCTTAGCACAATGAACGCTATGCAAAAATTACAAAGATTCTAGTGACATGTTATACATTTAATTATCTTGTCATACCTAGTATATAGTGTACGAATAACTTTGAACTTTAACCGTTTGATGAAGATTGGAAATCCCAACTTTGCTTACCGATGGATTTTTCTTCCACTCTAACATTTAGAAGATTCTATTGATATAGTCTTTAGCACAATGAACGCTATGCATAAACCTCAAAACACAATTTCCATCATTATAGAATCTATATATCATTTCTCTAGAGCATTTCGGGAATTATGTACCTACTAATAGGTTGATTTCTAAATGATACAACTTACAAGAACCAAAAATACACCAGATACTTTATGGATGTGGCTCAAAATTGTAATTATTTTTTGAGCTTTACGTATTATTAATTTAGATAAAAATTATATTTTAGTACTATATTATATAATTAACTATGAAACATTTCCCAAAAAAATAAGAAACATTCATTAACTGGTTATGTATTATGTACAACGGTTACAGAAAATGTCTGTATTTTGCACAAAAAAAGGTCTATGGTTGTTGTTATGTGCAAAAACCTCCCCAACATGTGATGGTACTTGCAATATCCTTGCTGCTGATGCTCTCGGGGCGAAGGAGTACCAACCGTTCGATCATGTTTCAACGATGGAAGAGAATTTTTGTAAAAAAATGATTTAAGGGAGTATAAAAAATGATGGAAGGGAACTTCCAGGCTGCTCCTACGGCACATGGAAACTCCTGGATGTCCTGAGCAAGCCTTTTTAAGGGGCCATCAACAACGACCACCTCTCCCATCCAGGCACGATGCACACAACGAAGAACTCTCTCTGTATCTCCCTGCCCCTTTAGGTCGGCCAAGCCACCACACACACAAAAATGTCGTGCAGCTGCTCCGATCAGTGCACCTCCATTGACGAGTCCAACACACGGGCGAATGGGGATATCAGTCCCTACCATGGTGATGGCGGGGAGTCCGTTGACGGGCCGTACTATTCTGATACACCAGAAGATAATTTTTCTGACGAGGACCCTGCTTACCGTCATCTGATGGATGGGACGTCGCTGACAGAGGGCAAAGAGGAGGAGGAGGATCCTTGGTCTTTCGTCTATGAAGGATACATTGTCTTCAAGAAGAGTTCTCTCGATCCATCCTCCATCGACAAGAAGAAGAGGGATCACGAGTAGGTGGATCAGGGTCGGAAGATTTATGGCCATTTCTTGACTTCGTCTCCAAGAAGAGTGCACTCGATCCCGCCTTCATCCACAATGAGAAGAGGAAGGAGAAGCAGGTGGGAGGCTAGAAGAAGAAGAAGAAGACGACGAGAGATGGGGGGTTCCACGGGAAGCGGAAGGACTACACCAACACGAAGGTGACAACGGAAGGATCCAGGTCCAAGAAGACGAGGAAGTCTTAGGATTAATTTTGTTTAATTTCACCTCTACTTCCTTTCTATAATAATGTTCGGAGATTGAATATTAGTATTATCAAGTGCAAATTGGAACGGTATTTGCAATCTAGTACTAGCATAAGTACTCCATTTGTCATTTCATCTTCCATTGCGACGCAATAAAACCTCTTGTATTACCGAGGAAGGTGAAATTACTTCCTCCACTTAATTTTTGCATGCTTTTGAGGAAAGAAGGGTGCCAATAAAGAGATATCCACGTAAATTACTCACGTGAATTCAGGTATTTGATACTGAAAGGAAGAAGTCTAGGAACCCGCATGTATTCTTTAATTACCAATATCTATCATTATAAGTGAAATACGGATTAGTAGATCAAAGTCCATGGATAAAAAATAACCTTTGTACAGTCCACATAAATCATCTCCTTGCGCGGCATTTCCGGGGCATTGAATTGAAATTATTTAATGTCACATTGATTTGACAACTCAACTGCGCCCAACGTGCCACCTGCTCTCCCCTAGCCCCTGGCCATCACCACAGCACATCAAAAAGGCTGCATCGCCTACAAAATCAAGCAAGCACGAAGCATCGGTCTATATACGCCAGAAGAATCTAGCAGACACGCAAACATCAGAATCATAGCCCTAGCTAGCCTCGGTCCCATCGATGCTCACCAGCGAGGCACCTGCGACTACATCAGCATTAAGGTGCACGTCAAGCTTGTGGATTACCCACAAGAAATAGAAAATTGATTTTCCCTCTCTCTTCTCTCTTCCATTTTATATTTTGAAAATTTTCAGGCTCTTTGTGTTTCTTTTTATAATTTGAAATTTGTGAGGTTGTTTATGAATCCGTTTTGCTTTCTCGAATTGTTTTCAAAACACGGTCAAATTTCGAGGCATGCATATTCTGAGCAAGAAGTTGAATCTTGCCAAAATCTCACTCATTCTTGATACATTGACTGCCTGGTGGGTCCAATGAACATATTTTTGCAAGGTGTGAAGTTAATTTCGAAACAAAACCAAAATTTTGAAACACGGTGAGTCATAGCGTCTTTGATTGTTTTGAAAACACGGTCAAATTTCTAGGCATGCATATTCTTAGCAATAAGTTGAATCATTCCAAACTCTCACTCGTTCTCGATACATTGACTGCCTGGTGGGTCCTGTGAATAGATTTTTGTAAGGTGTGAAGTTAATTTTGAAACGCACACAAAATTTCAAAACGCGGTGAGCCATAGCCACTTTGATTGTTTTAAAAACACAGTCAAATTTCTAGGCATGCATATTCTTAGCAATAAGTTGAATCATTACAATCTCTCACTCGTTCTCGATACATTGACTGTCTGGTAGGTCCACTGAACAGATTATCGCAAGGTGTGATGTTAATTTCGAAACACAGCCAAACTTTCAAAACACGGTGAGTCATAGTCTCTTTGATTGTTTTCAAAACACGGTCAATCTTTCGAGGCATGCATATTCTTAGCAAGAAGTTGAATCTTTCCAAATATCTCTTACCCGTTCTCGATACATTGACTTCCTGGTGGGTCCACTGAAAAGATTATCGCCAAAATTTCGAAACACGGAGAGTCATAGTCTCTTTGTTTGTTTTCAACACACGGTCTAATTTCTAGGCATACATATTCTTAGCAAGAAGTTGAATTTTTCCAAACTCTCACTCGTTCTTGATAGATTGACTGCCTGGTGGGTCCACTAGACAGATTTTCAGAAGGTAAGAAGTTAATTTCAAAACACAGCCAAAATTTCGAAACACAGTGAGTCATAGCCTCTTTTATTGTTTTCAAAATACGGTCAAATTTATAGGCATGCATATTCTTAGTAATAAGTTGAATCATTCCAAACTCTCACTCATTCTCGATACATTGACTGCTTGGTGGGTCCAGTGAACAGATTTTCGCAAGTGGTGAAGTTAATTTCTAAACACACGCAAAATTTCAAAACATGGTGAGCCATAGCCACTTTGATTGTTTTCAAAACATGGTCAAATTTCTAGGCATGCATATTCTTAGCAATAAGTTGAATCTTTCCAAACTCTCACTCATTCTCTATACATTGACTACGGCCTGGTGGGTCCAGTGAACATATTTTGCAAGGTGTGAAGTTAATTTTGAAATGCACGCAAAATTTCAAAACGCGGTGAGCCATAGCCACTTTGATTGTTTTCAAAACACGGTCAAATTTCTAGGCATGCATATTCTTAGCAATAAGTTGAATCATTCCAAACTCTCACTCGTTCTCGATATATTTACTGCCTGGTAGGTCCACTAAACATATTATCGCAAGGTGTGAAGTTAATTTTGAAACACAACCAAACTTTTAAAACATGGTGTTTTCAAAATATTGTTTCCAAAACATGGTCAAACTTTTGAGGCATGCATATTCTTAGCAAGAAGTTGAATCTTTCCAAACAACTCTCACTCGTTCTCGATACATTGACTTCCTGGTGGGTCCAGTGAAAATATTATCGCAAGGTGTGAAGTTAATTTCGAAACACAACCAAAATTTCAAAACACGGTGAGTCATAGACTCTTTGTTTATTTTCAAAACACGGTCAAATTTCTAGGCATGCATATTCTTAGGAAGAAGTTGAATCTTTCCAAACTCTCACTCGTCTCCATACATTGACTGCCCGGTGGTGGGTCCACTAAACAGATATTTGCAAGGTGTGAAGTTAATTTCGAGGAAAATTTTCAAAACACGGTAAATCATAGTCTTTTGGATTATTTTCAAAACACGGTCAAATTTCTAGGCATGCATATTCTTAGCAAGAAGTTGAATCTTTCCAAACTCTCACTCGTTCTTGATACTTTGGCTGCCTGGTGGGTCCAGTGAACAGATTTTCGCAAGGTGTGAAGTTAATTTCGAAACACAGCCAAACTTTCAAATCACCTGTGAGTCATAGTCTCTTTGATTGTTTTCAAAACATGGTCAAACTTTCGAGGCATGCATATTCTTAGCAAGAAGTTGGATCATTCCAAACTCTCACTCGTTCTCCATACATTGACTGCCTGGAGGGTCGAGTGAATAGATTTTCGAAGGGTGTGGAGTTAATTTCGAAACGCATGCAAAATTTGAAAACGCGGTGAGCCATAGCCACTTTGATTGTTTTCAAAACACGGTCACATTTCTAGGCATGCATATTCTTAGCAAGAAGTTGGATCATTCCAAACTCTCACTCGTTCTCCATACATTGACTGCCTGGAGGGTCCAGTGAATAGATTTTCGAAGGGTGTGGAGTTAATTTCGAAACGCACGCAAAATTTGAAAACGTGGTGAGCCATAGCCACTTTGATTGTTTTCAAAACACGGTCACATTTCTAGGCATGCATATTCTTAGCAATAAGTTGAATCTTTCTAAACTCTCACTCATTCTCGATACATTAACTGCGGCTTGGTGGGTCCAGTGAACAGATTTTCGCAAGGTGTGAAGTTGATTTCGAAATGCATGCAAAATTTCAAAACACGGTGAGCAATAGCCACTTTGATTGTTTTCAAAACATGGCCAAATTTCTAGGCATGCATATTCTTAGCAATAAGTTGAATCATTCCAAACTTTCACTCATTCTCGATACATTGACTTCCTGGTGGGTCCAGTAAAAATATTATCGGAAGGTGTGAAGTTAATTTCGAAACACAGCCAAACTTTCAAAACATGGTGAGTCATAGTCTCTTTGATTGTTTTCAAAACATGGTCAAACTTTCGAGGCATGCACATTCTTAGCAAGAAGTTGAATCTTGCCAAACAACTCTCACTCGTTCTCGATACATTAACTGCCTGGTGGGTGCACTAAAAATATTATCGCAAGGTGTGAAGTTAATTTCGAAACATAGCAAAAATTTCAAAACACGGTGAGTCATAGTCTCTTTAATTGTTTTCAAAACATGGTCAAATTTCTAGGCATGCATATTCTTAGCAAGAAGTTGAATCTTTCCAAACTCTCACTCGTCTCCATACATTGACTGCCTGGTGGTGGGTCCACTGAACATATTTTTGCAAGGTGTGAAGTTAATTTCGAAACACAGCCAACATTTTGAAACATGGTGAGTCATAGCATCTTTGATTGTTTTCAAAACACGGTCAAATTTCTAGGGATGCATATTCTTCGCAAGAAGTTGAATCTTTCCAAACTCTCACTCGTCTCCATACATTGACTGCCTGGTGGCTGGGTCCACTTAACAGATTTTTGCAAGGTGTGAAGTTAATTTCGAAACACAGCCAAAATTTCGAAACACGGTGAGTCATAGCATCTTTGATTGTTTTCAAAACACGGTCAAATTTCTAGGCATGCATATTCTTAGCAAGAAGTTGAATCTTGCCAAACAACTCTCACTCGTTCTTGATACATTGACTGTCTAGTGGGTCCACTGAAAATATTATTGCAAGGTGTGAAGTTAATTTTGAAACACAGCCAAAATTTCAAAACACGGTGAGTCATATTCTCTTTGTTTGTTTTCAAAACACGATCAAATTTCTAGGCATGCATATTCTTAGCAAGAAGTTGAATCTTTCCAACTCTCACTCATGTCCATACATTGACTACCTGGTGGTGGGTCCACTGAACAGATTTTCACAAGGTGTGAAGTTAATTTCGAACCACAGCCAAAATTTTGAAACACGGTGAGTCGTAGCATCTTTGATTGTTTTCAAAACACGGTCAAATTTCTAGGCATGCATATTCTTAGCAAGAAGTTGAATCTTTCCAAACAATTCTCACTCGTTCTCAATACATTGACTGCCTGGTGGGTCCACTGAAAATATTATTGCAAGGTGTGAAGTTAATTTCGAAACACAGCCAAAATTTCAAAACATGGTGAGTCATAGTCTCTTTGTTTGTTGTCAAAACATGTCAAATTTCTAGGCATGCATATTCTTAGAAAGAAGTTGAATCTTTCCAAACTCTCACTCATCTCCATACATTGACTTCCTGGTGGTGGGTCCACTAAACATATTTTTGCAAGGTGTGAAGTTAATTTCGAAACACAACCAAAATTTCAAAACACAGTGAGTCATAGCATCTTTGATTGTTTTCCAAACACGGTCAAATTTCTAGGCATGTATATTCTTAGCAATAAGTTCAATCATTCCAAACTCTCACTCGTTCTCGATACATTGACTGCCTGGTGGGTCCAGTGAACAAATTTTCGCAAGGTGTGAAGTTAATTTTGAAACGCACACAAAATTTCAAAATGCGGTGAGCCATAGTATCTTTGGTTGTTTTCGAAATACGGTCAAATTTCTAGGCATGCCTATTCTTAGCAAGAAGTTGAATCTTTCCAAACTGTCACACGTCTCGATACATTGACTTCCTGGTAGTGGGTCCACTGGACATATTATCGCAAGGTGTGAACTTAATTTCGAAACATACCGAGAAATAGTATACTAGGTAGAGAGTAGCGAAATGAATTTCCTTGACTGTGTGATCAGGAAGCAAGGCTTTATCCAATCGCTAGGCATCAGGGCCCACCTGAGACGTGCATTTGAGCACCTGTTGTCTCTAGCGTCTCCCTAGAAACCGTGGTATGATGCAACTGCATCTAAGCAGTACATGACTGCAGTACACTACTGAAGTCTTACTTCATGAATTAGTGAGCAGGAGTACTCGAGTACTACTCCGTACTACTAGAACCCTACTGCCATAGCTGCCCTCCACCCACCACCCTAGGAGTAGTAAAAAGACGCAAATATCCACCGCCGCCCGCCACCCACCGCCCGCAGATGCCTACCTACTGGAGTACTAGTAGTAGTATAGTAAAAAGAAGACATATGTACTGTATTACTATTGGAGTACTGGTAGTACAACTGGAGTATAAAAGGACATACTCCGTATTACTGGATTACTAGTTCAAATGTACTACGTACTACTAGTAGTACTCTATATTTGGACAAGCTTTAACCACAAGAAAGAGCTAGAAGAGACAAGCAGATAGAATAAAATGCAGATGGTGTTGAAGACATGCATGTAGTCCTCGTTCTCTCCCCCGCAGCACTGTACACTTTGCGCCAGGCCCCAGGTTTATCCATCTTTCTCTTGGTGTAGACCTTTCCATTACCAAACAAAGGCGTAGACCTTCTTATCACTCACGCGGGTAGGATCTGTTTGTCTGGTATAGTACTGTACAAGGTATTAAGTGCCTGATTTACTCTCACCTGTCAACTTTCTGCAGCCTTCGTTAAAAAAAAACTCAATGTTGCATAATAATTTAGGACTGCAGGCACTACATCAGCGAGCTAAGCTTCCAGGGAACCACTCCAACGCTGGGCACATCGGCGGATTCCACCAAGAGCTAGCCGGCGATGGACAAAGATGAGCTAGCACCGATAACTATTCTATGCCCCCATGATGGCTGCCTCACCATGGTCGCCTACCACAAGCTCGACGACCACAAGGCCGTGTACCCGTACAGCCCGTGCGGCTGCACGGAGGTCGGCTGCATATTCACCGCCTCGCCTGTCGAGCTCCTTTTGCACCTCAACAACGTCCACAAGGTACAAGTGCATAGGATATCGTACGGCCAGCCCATGGAGTGTATAGTAATGATGATGTTACTGTCCTTTCCGCCATCCATGGTCATTCTCTACGGTGATGACGCTACCGTATTCAGCCTCATCATCGGTGAGCTCGGCCAGGCCGCCGCTGTTTCCTTGGTGTGTGTCAGGGCGGCCTCGTGCCTGTGGCCCCGGTATAGGGTGAAGCTGTTGGCGACTGGCCCACAGTCACCGGCGGACTTCTCGATAGAAACCCTTAATAGGGTCATTGAGCTGACGAGCTGCGCATCTCCCGGAAGTGTTGGCCTCGAAGATCTGACGTTCCTCATGGTGCCCCCTCGCGGTACATTACCGCGGCTGATGGATAGTATGGGACGATCAAGGTGTTGTCTTTCTGCGTTTGCATCGACATGATGAATTGATCTTAATCTTCGGCTAAGTGATCCTAATGCGATGGTAATGATGTATTATTAGTTAATTTAGTTGTATAAAAGTACTACTCGTTTACTAGTTAATGTAGTAGTAGTCGGAGGCAGGGTCTCTTTTGGCACTAGGAAGGGTGTATTTTGGTTGTAAACTGTCTTTGCTGTTAATGTTTAGATTTTAGATTTTAAGTGTTTTCTGAAATTGTTCAACTACTACTCCACGTGCACACTGCTAGGTCGCTCGGATCAACATGCCCCTTGTATCTACCACCCAATATTCATCTGATGGACAAACGTGATCCAAAGCAAAGTAGAAAAGAAAACATCTCACACTTACGCCCTAGTTTTCAACTATGTTTAATTTTTTAGACACTAGACAATAAAAACATTTTGTTAGTCATTAATAGTTCAAATACATGCATATATTTATTAAAAAAATACAGACATATAATTTTAACAAATTTGCATAAATTAATTTTCATCCTTTTGTCCGCACACTATATATAATAGTGGTAAGATTAAGAAAAGAAAGACTATCAATAGTATCTTCTCGATGCTAAAATGAAAATGAATACCCAACATCTCACAATGTTGGGATTCGAGTATTGATCCATCGGTCATTATTCAAAGTTATTCATACACTATATACAATGCTAAGAAAAAAAATGAGAAACATGTACTTTGATACCTTTGAATACAAAAAAAATGCTCTGGCTTCTTCACAATGTGTATTGGCCTATGGTGTATGAACATTCCTGGTTTTGACCCAAACAGCCAAGGTCATGACCACATCAATATTGTGTATTGGCCTACGGCTGATCTCTCGAGAAGGAGCCAAACTATAAAGTTTTCCTTTTAGGGTCCTTTGTGCTAAATGTATGGACCTCGATGTAATAATTTTCCTTTTTTAGGTCCTTGATGTAAAATGTACTCCCACTGACCGTGTAAAATATTAATCTAAAAGTAAATGGTGAAATTTAAACGAATTTAAGCTTAGTTGTCAACGGGTATGAACATTCTTGGATTTCAAGCCGAACGACCAAGGTAAGGCCATATCATCATAATACTTTATGTTGATGATCCCATGTTAGAGAATTTGCATGGCAACAGATCTAGCCATGTTTTGAAAACAATCAAAGAGGAAGTAGTATTAAGAGTTTGGCTCAGATTAGGTGATCTCTCGAGAATGAGCCGAACCAGATTTTTTTCTTTTAGGGTCCTTTATGCTAAATGTAGATGGACCTCGATGTAAGTTTTTTACTTTTTTGAGGTCCCTGATGTAAAATGAACTTTGATTGACCGTGTAAAGTTCTAACCTAAAAGTAAGTGGTGAAATTTAAACGAATTTAAGCTTAGTTGTCAACGAGTATTAACCATTCTTGTATTTCAAGACGAACGACCAAAGTCAAGGCCATATCTACATCATACTTTATGCTGATGATCCCATATCCAAGAATTTGCATGCCAACAAATTTGGCCATATTTTGAAAACAATCGAAGATAAAGTAGTATGAAGAGTATGGCTCAATCAGCTACTCTCTAGAGAAGGAGCTGAACTCGACTGTTTTCCTTTCTTAATTTTAGTGTCCTTTGTGCTAAATGTATGTACCTCGATGTAATTTCCCCCTTTTGTTAGGTCTAAAAGTGTAAGTGGTGAAATTTAGATGATTTTAAGCTTACTTGTCAATAAGTATTAGCATTCTTGGATTTCAAGCCGAATGACCAAGCTTAAGGCCATATCAACATTATAATTTGTGTTGATGATCCTACGTTAGAGAATTTGCATGTTAACAGATTTAGCCATGTTTTGAAACAATCGAATAGGAAGTAGTATTAAGAGTTTGGCTCAGATCAGATGATCTCTCAAGAATGAGCTAAACCAGATTTTTTTCTTTTAGGGTCCTTTATGCTAAATGTATATGGACCTTGATGTAATTTTTGCGTTTTGAGGTCCGTCATGTAAAATGTACTTAGGTCGACCGTGTAAAGTTCTAACCTAAAAGTATTATGGTGAAATTTAAACGAATTTAAGCTTAGTTGTCAACGAGTATGAAGCATTATTCTTGTATATCAAGATGAACCACCAAGGTCCACGCCATATCTACATCATACTTTATGTTGATGATTCCATATCCAAGAATTTGCATGTTGACAAATTTGGCAGTATTTTGAACACAATCAAAGATGAAGTAGTATGAAGAGGAGTATGGCTCGATCAGCTACTCTCTCGAGAAGGAGCCGAACCCGACTGTTTTCCAAGGTTAATTTTAGGGTTTTTTGTGCTCAATGTATGGACCTCAATGTAATTTCCTCCTTTTAGGTCTAAAAGTGTAAGTGGTGAAATTTAGAAGATTTTAAGCTTACTTATCAACGAGTATGAACATTCTTGGATTTCAAGCCGAACGACCAAGGTCAAGGCCATATCAACATCATACTTTATATGATGATGATGATCCCATGTCAAAGAATTTGCATGGAAATAGATCTGGCCATGTTTTGAAAACAATCGAAGATGAAGTAGTATCAAGAGTTTGGCTCAGATCAGCTGATCTCTCAAGAAGGAGACGAACCAGAATTTTTTCCTTTTAGGGTCCTTTATGCTAAATGTATGGACCTCGATGTAATTTTTGCTTTTTTGAGGTCCCTGATGTAAAATGTACTTCGATCGACCGTGTAAAGTTCTAACCTAAAAGTAAGTGGTGAAATTTAAACGAATTTAAGCTTAGTTGTCAATGAGTATGAACCATTCTTGTATTTCAAGACGAACGACCAAGGTCAAGGCCATATCTACACCATACTTTATGATGATGATCCCATATCCAAGAATTTGCATGCCGACAAATTTAGCCATACTTTGATAACAATCGAAGATCAAGTAGTATGACGAGTGTGGCTCGATCAGCTACTCTCTCGAGAAGGATCCGAACCCGACTATTTTGCTTGCTTGTTTTTAGGGTTCTTTGTGCTAAATGTATGGACCTCGATGTAAATTTTCCCCTTTTTAGGTCCTTGTTTTAAAATGTACTCCCACCGACTGTGTAAAATTCTAACCTAAAAGTAAGTGGTGAAATTTAAACGAATTTCAGCTTATAGTTGTCAACGAGTATGAACATCCTTGGATTTCAAGCCAAATGACCAAAAGGTCAAGGCCATATCTCTACATCAGACTTTATGCTGATGATCCCATATCCAAGAATTTGCATGCCAACAAATTTGGCCATATTTTGAAAACAATCAAAGATGAAGTAGTATGAAGATTGTGTCTCAATCAGCTACTCTCTCGAGAAGGAGCTGAACCCGACTGTTTTCTTTTCTCAATTTTAGGGTCATTTGTGCTAAATGTGTGGACCTCGATGTAATTTTCCCTTTTTAGGTCCTTTATGTAGAATGTACTCCCACTGACTATGTAAAATGCTGACGTAAAAGTAAGTGGTGAATTTCAACAAATGTAAGCATAGTTGTCAATGAGTATGAATTTTTTTTGGATTTCAAGGCGAACGACCACAAGGTCAAGGCCATATCTCTACATCAGACTTTATGCTGATGATCCCATATCCAATAATTTGCATGCCGACAAATTTCACCATATTTTGAAAACAATCGAAGATGAAGTAGTATGAAGAGTGTGGCTTGATCAGCTACTCTCTCGAGAAGGAGCCGAACCCGACTGCTTTCTTTGCTCAATTTTAGGGTCCGTTGTGCTAAATGTGTGGACCTCGATGTAATTTTCCCCTTTTTAGGTCCTTGATGTAGAATATACTCCCTCCTACCGTGTAAAATGCTAACCTAAAAGTAAGTGGTGAATTTACACAAATTTAAGCATAGTTGTCAACGAGTATGAAAAAATCTTGGATTTCAAGGCGAACGACCACAAGGTCAAGGCCATATCTCTACATCAGACTTTATGCTGATGATCCCATATCCAAGAATTTGCATGCCGAAAAATTTGGCCATATTTTGAAAACAATCGAATATGATGTAGTATGAAGAGTGTGGCTCGATCAGCTACTCTCTCGAGAAGGAGCCGAATCCGAATGTTTTCTTTGCTCAATTTTAGGGTCCTTTGTGCTAAATGTGTGGACCTCGATGTAATTTTCCCTTTTTAGGTCCTTGATGTAGAATGTACTCCCACCGACCGTGTAAAATGCTAACCTAGAAGTAAGTGGTGAAAGTTCAACGAATTTAAGCATAGTTTTCAACGAGTATGAAAAAATCTTGGATTTCAAGGCGAACAACCACAAGGTCAAGGCCATATCTCTACATCAGACTCTATGCTCATGATACCATATCCAAGAATTTACATGCCGACAAATTTGGCCATCTGTTGAGAACAATCGAAGATATTAAAATCAAAAAATAATCAATTTCAGTTTTCCAAGTGATAGGAATTTATTTTCTGAAAAGCAAGTAAGAAGAATTTATTTCCTTTTTTCTGTTAAAAAAATAATGAGCGAGAAGAGACTATGAGCACAGAGGAGGTAGCGAGAGAGCTGCGAAGAGGAGGATTTGAAGGCGGTGCGATGTCAGAGCAAAGCTGGGATGGGTTCCTGGCACGAGGTATAGGGTATAGTGAGTAGAGTAAATTTCAGGACCACAATATATAAGCACTCAAAACAAAATGTGTTTTCTCTCTCCTTCACTCCCCCATCACCACCCCCACACCCCGGCCAGCTGATCTCTCCCTCGTCCATAACGTGGTGCAGCGCACGGGCATCGACCAACAACCTTCCATTGGTGGCTCCCTTTCTTTGTCGGTGGCTCCATGTCTTTGTCTGGCGTGTTCGTCAGCTGCGTTGGTGGGAACAATTTTGGTCCTTACAATAGAGTAGCAATTCAAACTTTCTCGGTTTCGAAATTTTCACTTCCTTCACAAACATCCGTGGGAAGGATATTTAATAGATCGTCATTCACAGTACTACTACTAGTACTACAGGGTACATTGAGTAGTACCAAAAGAAACTTTTTTTTACGAGTAGTACCAGAAGAAACTTCATACAACCATTAACTTCATATAGGACTCACTGCTGAACTAGTGCAGGTCCGACACCTCCTTTCACCTAGTCCGCGCTGCTAGTGGCAGCTCGTGACATCGGCACCAACGACAGCTCCAGTGATAGACCCGGCTCCTGACTCATTGGCACCTCTGGAGAAGGCGGTGGCACCTCCTGAGCCATCGGAGGCACCGCCGAAAAATGAGGCGGCACCTCCGGTGCCATCGGCAGCTCCGGGAGAACACTATGGATGAAGTTGCCGTTGTTTGGGAACCGGTTCCAATAGTTGGTGAAAATGTTGGACTGGTGAACACCACCATCTCACAGCCGCAGTGGAAGGCCTGGCCGTAGAGGAGATGGGCGTCCCTAAAGTTGACGAACTTGACCTTCAGCGTCCCGTCTGGATTTTCATTGATGCCATACATCTGGTACTTGCGGTCACCGTACCCAGCATCAAGAAAGGCGCACGCAAGCTGCCACTTTGTTCTCCACGGGGAGAAAGCCCAAATGCGCAGGGCATTGTCCTCCTGTGCGGCGATGTCGGGGTCTTTGCGCTCCGGTACGGCGGGCGGGAGCCGGAAGGTGGCCATGGATGATAGACGAGGTCGGAGATGGTTGCTGGAAGCGGGGGATTAGAGATGGTTTGGTGCGGGGAAGGGGAAGGGGAGAGATTAAATAGGAAGGAGGTGATCCAAGATTAACGTAGCATATTACCGAAGCGAGGGGACAATCAATGTCGCTGATGAAGCCGATGCATGTGGCAAATATCGATGACGATGACTAGGGTAAGTGATTGGACGGAATGCTGACTCTAGTTCCTGCACTCGATGGCCTAGTCATAATTTTGTGGTGCGTCCAAGGCGACAGCGACCTCCCCAATCTGTGGGCCCTACGTGGATGACTGAGTTGATGAGTGAAAACAAATTGATAATGATAAAGTGGTATGAAATGTGACTTAACAAACGTTAAGTTGTTTTAGCCAATATTCTTGTTAGAGAAAAATGCATACATTAAGTCTATTAGTAATAACTATCTACCCATATTGAGAATACATCCTAGTGTGCTATGAAATTTTTGGGGTGTTGAAATGATGGTTCTAGAACATGTTGGAGTTTGCTCTAGGTACTATTCAACACGAATCCATATGCTATTAACCATTGGATCTAATAGCCCAACGGTCAGGATTGGTGCTATGGATGCAATTCAAAACTGCTCTATTATAGTAGTATAGAAAAGTACCACCACCCGGTAGAATGGAAAAAAGAAGATCCAATGGCTAGCATTGTTGTGATTTGCGAGTCTTGATCCATAGGTGTAACACCCCAAAAATATTAATCAAGATTATCAAGTTCTAATCACCTAAGTTTAGGACTAACAAAAACTTTTAGTATTAAGTTTAATATGAGTGTATGTGTGAATTGCATTAGTGTATGAATGAGTGCAATTGCCATGTTTGATTGCTACAAATGATAAGGAATGGTTTAAATATGAATACTACATCATCTAGGCCATTTACAAACAAATTCAAAAGAAAAGAATTTCAAATATGAATCATATGATCAAATGGTCATTTTGACCAAAATTAACCACTAGACCACTTTGACTATTCCTAGTAAAAGATTTCTAATATCAACTTTCGAAATTCTTTTCACCCCTTGTTAGACCAAGTAAAAGTGAACCCAAGCCCACTTGACAAATAAACAGAAACAATTTCCAAATCATTTTAAAGGACAATTCAAAATTGTATCAAGTTCATATGCTAAGATCACCACTTTTCAAAAACCACTCAAATCAATTCACCTTGGGAAACCCAAGCAACCATATACACTCAAGCATGTGACAAACACACACACCAAATTTCATTCAAAAATTCAAATCTGAATCTCATGTGGCCATTTGGTTGAGCACCTTGCAGACACAGATAAACCACTGCCTAACTTCTACTATTTGAGCTATAATTGATCACCCCCTTTGTCCCCTATTCATTCCACTCACTCACCCCAGTGCCCAGCAACGCAGGACATGCTTCTCCCTTTGACGTTTGCGCCAGTACAGTGCTGCCCGAAGTCGCCGCGCCGGTCGACCAAGAACCACTCGCCATAGCCAGCGCTGCCCTCTCCCACAATGTCCAGAAGTCAGGCAACCGTCCACCTCCACCCTCTGTCCGCCCCTCGAACGCAAACCAGCCGTGGACCACCCACAAGCGTCGTGCCCATTTCTCTGCCTACCATGCCGAGAGCGTGCTAGAGCGCCGCAGCCGACACGTGCACCCATGCTGCGCCTCGCCCTCACCGCGTGTGCCCGCACTCGCCGTGACCCTAGCTACCCCCTAGACATGCCCGTTCGCTGCCGCGTGGACCGTAGCCACTGTGCACCGTCTCGAACACCGCCGTTTCCGCCTAGAGCACCGACTGTTCCCGACCGTCCTTGACCTCCCCTTGCCGTGCCATCACACGCACGACGACCACCTTGAAGCACCACGTCGACCCCTACCCTCAGCCATGCTTCTAGCGCCCTGTATCACCGTCACCGACGAGCCCGAGCCATCCCGCTCTGTCCCTCTCGCCATTGTATAAATAGAGGCCGCCCCAGCTCCAATTCGCCACACCATACACACCCCTCTCTCTCAGACACCTCTCACACCTCTCCCCGGAGCATGGCGAGCACCACACTGCCGGAATTTCACCGGAGCCTGCCGTTGTAGAGGAGAAGAGGAACCGGAGCTAGAAGCCGCCCCAGGAGCCAACGCGACCACCATTCGAACCTCCGTCGTCTACAACGTTGTTCGCCCCCATCGCGGACCTTAGCTGGAGCCTAGGTGAGCCCCCACATACCCCCACCGCCGTGTTAGGGCTAGAATCTTGCCGGAGCTGTTCACCCAGAGATGACGAACCTCAGCTGTAGATCTTCCTTCTAATCATAGGGCGGAGATTGAAAGATACCGTTTCAGGTTAATATAGTCGCTGACGTGTCGGACTGTCCTGTCAGCAGCCTGCTGCGCCAGCGCTATACAGTTGGGCCGGCCTAGTAAGTTTCCCGTGCAGAGCCCATAGATTCAAATAAGCTTTTTGTGGGCTCCCCGGATTATTCATCCAAGAAATCCCTGTTATGCATACATCCACATTCCCATGATCAGTGAGTCGTGGAACATAACCGACAGGTACCATTACAACATCTGAAACATAATGAAATACAAGACTTACATAATTGCCATTATGGCTACATCATCATTAGCAGCGGAACCTCGCCAAGCGCAGAGCCCAATCGTGCCTCAACCTACAGGCAGCTGACTAGGAAGACGGCCTAGCTCGATGGACGTCACCTTAAACTCCTGAAAGTCTGGCCAAGTAAATAGCTAGGGACACAGCCGTGAGTACTTTTGAATGTACTCGCAAACCACCGAGGTAAGTGAACAAAGGAAATGCAATTATGGCTGTGGTGAGATAGCTCTATATGGGGTTGCTTTTGAAAAGCCTAAACTAACTTAGAAGTTATGGCATCTCTATATCTTTGCTGAAAAAGAGTTTTGAAAACATGCTTCTATTTTATAAACCAAGACATCTCCATGTCTTTGTTGAAAAATAGTTTTTAAAACAGTTTTCGTAGTAAAATCCCTTTTTAAAACATCTTCGACCCCTCGGGTCAAAACAAAGCCTTCGAACTCGGGTTCCCCCGGAACATTCGACCTCATTGTACTTGTTTCCCAAACAAGCACAGTTTAGGTACTCCTAGACAACACCTTTACAACCGTCCTTGACCATGGACACGACTATTCAAATAGATTATACTCTGTAGAGTTTGCACACTTTACCCACAAGAATCAATACATCCGTCGGGATACAACCACAACCCACTACCACTGTAGATGGGGATTCGGATAATCAAACCTAACCTTTCGCTTGTGTACACTAGCAAAGGCATGCTTTTCCTCTTGGGTTTGTTCTCCCCGACAACGAGTATGTGGCTCCCAGCCATAGTCCTTCCTTCCGTACACGCGCATACCCAAGACGCAACTTGGCGTATACATTAAATCTGGAGACTCCACTTCCTTCCGTACTACCCAAGTCATACCGTCCACGGGAGACCCAATTGTTGCACCGGCCTCCTGCCAGTTCAGGCTCACTCTTGCCGAAGCAAGCGACAGGCTTCAAATCCTTGATCTGGTGGCGCCTGCCTGGAATTCCAGGGATTTCTCCCTATAAGCATGGTAGAAGTGCCTCGGCTAAAGCGGACAAACTACGAGTTAAGCCCCAGCAACCTAGGGTAGTGTGGTTGCGCGGATAAAAATTGTTCCAGTAAAGGCATAGAACATCCCATCACATTTCCACTTCTTCTCATCACCATTTCTTTTGTTAAAACTTCCACTGGGAACGATGCCTCTTCCCAGGGTTTTACAAAGCCGTTTTTGAAACATTTGTAGTGGGGAAAATCCCAAAACAGTTTATTTTCTAAAAACCGGGGTTTCCAACGAGGTAGGATGCTACCCATCATACTCTCGGTCTAAAGGGGATAAATGATGGGTTCATCAGGGTGGTGCCTCGAAGGACACGAAATCATAACTTGGAGGAGCCAAGTTACTATCGCAGTGTTTGTAAAACAAGGCATGCAGGTAGAGTATGCAATTTATAAAGAGGATATAAAACAGGTAAAAGAGAATAGGACATATATCAGAGTTCAGGAATGGTGGCTTGCCTATGATCAGCAATAAGTCCCTGGACTTCTTCAGATGACCAAGAATACCCAATAATATAAGAATAAGAAATCCTGTTCTTCTCGTCGTCGGACACTCACACTATCGTCGTCATCAAATATACATGCAAGCAGACAATACCATAATCAATACAAGACATTCAAGCATCAAACCATACAACAAAAAAACATAAGAAATACTACTAGACTTGGGAGGTTTTGGAGGAGTGGGATTCAAAGGGTGGAATTTACAAGATTGCCACTTGGGTGTTTTCTCTTGGAAGATAGTTGTCAAGGCTAGATACAATGATCTTGGAATTAGGGATCTATGGTCAGTAGGTTACCAATGTGCAAGAGTGATATCATCAGATAGGTATTGTCAAAACAAAACCATCACAAGTGGTTTCACTTGAATATCAAGTTTCTAGAATTAGTTATGCTTTTTATAGTGGATTAAACTCTAGTTTGAGGAAGTAATTCACCAGAAAAGTTCTGGATCTGCAAAAATTATTTCCTTGGATGCTTAGGTAGTACTTGATGTACTGAACCACCTAGAGTTGGAATCAAGTCAAAAGAATTAACAGAATGCCCTCAGGAAATTTCCAAAGGCAGTTATGTCTGGTGTTTCTCTTTTTCACCAGATTAATTCTACAGAAGATATTGAGTTGGTTCCACGGGCAGGTGATAGGTATGTCCAATATCTATCTGTAGGAATTTGATTCACCCTTTTTGGAGTTGCCAAACTCCTTGAGTGATTTAATTAGTGAAAATACCCATCACAGAGGTATTTAAATCACTAAAATTTATCCAGAACTCAATAAATTATGAGCTGCTCAAGTTTGGTAGATATTGGTACTGGAGTGTACTGGGACTTGGGATCAGGTCAGTACCACATTTAGTTAGACCTGGGGAATTTATCTAAGGCAGACATGGGCTGGTTTGGTTATTTTTACTAAATGAATAATACAGTTCACCTTGGTATGAGACCTTTGCTGGATGATAGGTATTGCATCTACCTTCCAGTAGGACTTTATTTCAAGTCAAATGGAGTTGTGGAACTTTTTGTGGCTTTTAATTAGTGTTCTAGACACATTTTAGCAAAATAATTACCAACAAATATTGGAATTCATTTTGGGCATGGGGTTACCTCTGCCTGTTTGATAAAACATCAGAGAACCACCAGAATTTTGGATCTAGGAATTTGGACTTGATTTACCATTTTATTTGGATTTAAACCTAGCAGGAGATTTTCTGGAATAATATGGTGCAATGGGCCAGATCTGGGGAGCTACTGGGCTGCGGGAGAGGATTCGGCCAACGACGCTCAGGGCGACATGCGGGAGAGGGCGGTTCGAACCTGACTGGCGGGGCCCGCCAGTCAGCGGTGGAGGGCGCCGAAGCGGTACCGTGCGATGGTGACCATCGGATCAAGTTGCTACGGACGGCTCAGGGTTGTCGTCTACGCGAAAAAGGACACCGATGGCGAAACCCTAGGCAGCGGCGGAGAGGGGAGGCGGGATCTCACCAGAGGGCCTAGGGAAGGTCGGGGATGGTGCAGGGCGACACGGTCGACGACGCTGTGCAGATCGGTGGGCGGCACGACGACTGAGGACCACTAGAAACAGATCGGGCGACGGCGACCGAGAGCGACCTCGTCGGAGCTCAACACCGACGGCAGAGGAGTTGGTCCTGGACAGAGATAAGAGCACGGTTAGATATAGGAGAGCTAGGAGATCACAAGGGCTGACATGCAGAAGGAATGGAGCAGAGGGGGATGAGCCTTGCTCGATTTTTGAGAGGAGGCCGAGAGCTCCTCTTCTCCTTCCTTCGGACAGCACAGAGCAGAGGAGAGGGTGTGGTGCTCGGGGGAGGTATGTGGGGCGGAGAGGGAGCAAATGAGGGAAAAGGGCTGGCTGGGGGAGGCCTGCTGGCTTTATACCGAGGGGAAGGACTAGATGGGGTGAATTACCATTTTGGACAAGGGGGAGGGCAATGCTGGCCAGGGATTGGTCCAGGGGAAGGTGTAGAGGGGTATTGTTGGTACTTGGTCGTGCTGGACTAGAGAGGAAGGGGTGGCATCAGTGGTAATTAAGTTAGGTTGATCCTTGTAAGAATTTGGGTTATTTCTCCTTCTTGCTACAAGGATAATGGCAAACGGGGATTTGTTTGGGGTGGATCTTGCAATGGTGGTTGACCAAGGATGTGTCTGATGCTGAGTAGGTACATTGAGCAAGGTTGAAAGGAATTTGGAAGTGAATTGAGGAATGGATCTGCTTAGTTGGCAAATTTGACACAACTAGGGGTTTATGAAGGAAGTCCAAAAAGTTACATTGGACCAGAGGAGAAAATGGTACTGGTAGGTAGATAAGGTCAAGGTAGGCTTCTAGGATTTATTTGCAAATTTAGGTGGGGTTTTCGTCCACCTAAATCTAATTACTCAAAAGGGACAGAAATGATTTCTAGAGGATCATTTGATAAATTTTCATTGGGCAAGGATGGATTTTGGTTTGAGAGGGTCCCAAATGTGAATACACATTTAGGGGAATTTTCCCAAGATTTATTGGGGATTAAAAGTATTTAAAACAATTATTATTCCAATTCAGCCATTTAAGTAAATGGACAAAAAGAAATAATAAAGCTTCTCAAAAATATTTATTTTTGAGATGGAAAGATAGGGTATGCTTGGTGGGAATCACATGAGCCAAAATTTGGGGAAGTGTTTTGTTAAAAACCAAACTTTCCTTTATGGAGGGAGTTTTGGAGATTTTGACTATTTAAGGAATTAAATAGTTTTGAGGCCACAATAATTATGGATAATTATTGAGAAATATTGAGGATCAAAGTAGATGAGATAGACAAGGTGTAGCAAGCATTTTCAACCTTGTGGAATAAAATTCCAACTAGAAAAGGATGGAAAACAAGGAGTTGATGATCTAGGGTGGTGTTATTTTTATACCACCTAAACATGCTTGCATCTTGGAGCTTAGAGCTCACATAGGTGCAAGGGATGGATGGGTAGATAGACCAGGTCATATAGATGATCATGGCAGGAAGAGTTTGAATTAATTGTATTTGAGGTGATCTAGAAGTGATGGCAAACTTTGTTGAAATTAAGGCTACCATGCAGATAGTGTCATGATGCTTTATAAATCATGTGGGATTAAGCAGCACAGAGATCCACTTGGGGGAAAGTGAAGTAGGTTTAGATAGATTTCTATGAGAAGAACACAACCATGCAGAGAGTTGGTCCATAGGGGTTTGGATGGTGATGTGAGCTTCTACCAAAGTAGGTATGATGACTAGATTTGCAGGAATTGTTATTTTCTTGCCTACAAAACCATCAAGGATGAGTGGGTTAAGGGATGATCTAACCAGAGGCAAATGTGGTCCTTGGTAGTCCTTAGGATGGTTAACAAGTTGGTTCATATGCATTTCCAAAAATGTACTTGGTTTGAGAAAAGGAGGCATTCAAAAAGGTGATGCTGGAACTGTTTCTAGACTTAGCCAAATTTGGCAGTTTTGAGGATTTTGACTAGAGTATGAGAGGGAATGTTCTTGGATGAGTTGCAAGGTATCAGAGATTTACTAAAGTGGGTGATAGGGAAGTGTAGAGTTAGTAGAGGAGATCCTTTCTTGATGTTGGTCTTAAGGACTTTGAAGCATATGGAATGGAAGTCCTCAGAATGGATCTGGTTGAAGGTTTTAGATGATCACCTAGTGGATAGGGATCATAACAAGGTTTGCTTTCTTGCTTAGGGATTGAGAAGTTGGAGAACATCTTGATCCTAGTGATGAGCTCCTAGAGTGGCTCATACTACTTCCTAATCAAACAAGTCAAACAGCAGATCAAAGCAACTCATCAGACAACAAATCAAGGCAACTCATCTTATACTAAGCATAACCACTAATGAGGTTACCATCAAGCCTAGCTTGGGTAAGGTTGGGGCATTTGAAGAGGTTGAGTTTTGAATAAGATGAGGGTTCTTGGTATCTCTACCAAGAGTAGAATTTAAATGCTTTGAACAAGAGTTTTGGGAAAATTAGAGGTAAGATTAGTTGAGTGTTCTATCTTCAAAACATAAGGAGATTGTATTATATATCTCTAGAAGCTACCAAAATAGTTTTGGTTACATAGGCATCTTGGCTCCTGTTTTGAAATGCCAGAATGTTTGAGAATATGAAGAGTAAGCCAAGATAGTTTTGGTAAATAGCTTTTGTCAACTGAGGGTGAGGTAAGGAGTATCCTAAGATACACATCATAAGCAAAAGTGCAAACACACAAGCATTGCACCAAAGCACAAGAAAAAGTTTTTGTTCCCCTGATTTTTCCATTCTGGACAACTAATCAGGGTTGCTGAATTTGGGATGTTACAGACCTTTCCCCCTTAAAAGAATCTCGTCCCGAGATTCGGGAGAGTACGGTTATGGGATTTGTCTGCGTTAGTGCTATGTGTTTCTTGCGGACTAACTAGCTTACTAGTTCTTTGAACAGAAACACCTTGACAGCAAGGTTGAACTTCAATCTTCTTGGAACTCGGAGGTCGAGCTGGCGTCCACCATTGTTGCGGGGAGGGATCTTCCTTCTGTAAGGGTCTAATGTACTTCTCTTAGGTGGGTGGTTGTATCCAAGTCTGTGACCAGTCTCTGCTCTGAGGTCTGCGTCTTTAGGTCCCACCGTTGGATATTCTCGGAGGGGTACTCTATTTTGCGGGAAAGACGCGGTCTTTCCCCCTTAGGATTGGACCTGGGGTAGGTCGGAGAGTTACAAATAGGGGAGTTTTCTTAGAAGGGTGACAAAAGACGGTCCTTAGGGTTGCGGAGGATAACACAGAGGAGGGTGGCATCAAAGTGGTCTTTCCAGGGGAACCTAGGCTGGACTATTACAGGATGGGCTTGCCGACGTTCGGGGGATCCTAGAGTGAGTTAAGGAGCTTCTCTCTATCTTTACTTCCATGGGGTACCGTCACCTAGAAAGGCGCGGGACATATTCAGTCTTGAGCTACGGGACAGCGAGCGGTAGGGTGACCATCTTTTATGAGGGAGGGGACCTTGGATGTCTTCGAGCTTCTCTTCCACGGCAGTCTTGGAGGATTTTCTCTCGGGGCATTCTCTCTTGAAGTGACCGGATAGTCTGCATGTGAAGCAGGGGTTCATCTTCCGTCGTGGCTGAGTTGACGACTCTTCTAGGCTGTCATCGGGAGGTTGACAGGCCTTGCCAATGAGGGGAAATATTGGGCATTTGGTGGGGACACGGTCTTGGCCTTCGCAGAGGAAACAAGTGGTAAGTCTGGTTGGGCAAGCTTGGGGTGAATGGGGTTCTCCACAGTTGGGGAAATGGCCGGAACATCTGTTGGCTTGGTGCCCTTCGTCTCCGCAGCGGCTACATGCCTTCTTCGAGCTTCCGGTCTTCATGGCTATCCTGGGAGAGGTCTGGTTGGTGGAAGATGATTCGGGTTGGGTCTGATGCAACGACTTGGGTAAAACACGCAAAAACGAACAAGTCAAACAAGCATAGTAATCAAGGAAGTCATTACATAACCAACCAAGTCTGCACCCGAGGTGCTAATAGTGCTTAGGCATTACAAAACGCGTTCAGGGACGATACATGACTCTACCCTATTGCTAGATGGGTGAGTACCGCGACGGGGGTGATTATTCGGAGGGTACATCTGTGAAGTCGGGGCTGGCTTCAGGGCCTCCAACTACTGCAGGTCCTCTAGGGTTTGGGGGATATTCAACTCGTCTTCGGTGAAGGTGAGAGTGGTGCCTTCCCATGGTGCAGGATTGGAGGTTGACCCATCTGGCGCGGATGACTGGACGATAGGGTGGTACTCATTGAGGAAGGAGAGTTCGTCGTCAGTCCCGAGATTCTCGTCTTTAGGGGTTGGAGGTACTTCAATGATCAACTTCCTCGCTAAGCGGGCATTGGTGGCTTGAAGGCTCCTTTCGCGCTTACGGAGTAGGTTGATATCCATCTTTAGAAGCAGATTCTCGCGTCTGGCCTTGTCAAGATCTTCTTAGGAACGTTGGAGTAGGTATTCCATATTCTCCAGCTGATTCCCAAAGCAGCAGGTGAGGAAAGATTCAGTGGGGAGTCCATCTTCGTCTCTCTTTCCAAACAAGTGGTAGTGAGTATCTTTCAACTCATCTTCGTGGATCTTGCAGATGCACGCCATGATCTCCTGTATGGCTCGCACCACGCCATCTACCCAGTTGTTATCGAGGAAAGTGAATATTGTGGGCGTGGTGTCCTCATCGGGGGAAGGAATAACAACATTGATGACCCATTGCATCACATTGGTGTTACTGCGAGGAAGTTCGGTTCCTTCAATAGTTGGCGTGGGTCTCTTGACTATCTTTAGTAAGTTGTGAAGTTGCTCTTCAAAGGGCCAGAAACTGTCTCCGACAATGATGCGCTCTAAGCGGAAAGAGGCCATCTACAGCAGATTTGTGAGATGGGGTTGGGTTAGTGACAGTGTGCAGGATTTTAAGCTTAGGAAATCATATTAATTTAAGTAGTTTTTCGAAATAGAGGGGGAGAAGACATAAGCACTTTTGCAAATAGTCATCTTTTCTCCCTTGCCTTTTTGGAAAATAGGTTTGTCGTTTCCTGTCTAACGTCCATGCTAACTAAGGTCTCCTACAGTCAGGATGGCTCTGATACCAAGTCTGTGGCCTCCCCGGATTATTCATCCGAGAAATCCCTGTTATGCATACATCCATGTTCCCATGATCAGTGAGCCGTGGAACATAACCGACAGGTACCATTACAACATCCGAAACATAACGAAATAAAAGACTTACATAATTGCCATTATGGCTACATCATCATTAGCAGCGGAACATCGCCAAGCGCAGAGCCCAATCGTGCCTCAACCTACAGGCAGCTGATTGGGAAGACGGCCTAGCTCGATGGACGTCACCTTAAACTCCTGAAAGTCTGGCCAAGTAAATATCCAGGGATACAACCGTGAGTACTTTTGAATGTACTCGCAAATCACCGAGGTAAGTGAACAAAGGAAATGCAATTATGGCTCTGGTGAGATAGCTCTATCTGGGGTTGCTTTTGAAAAGCCTAAACTAACTTTGAAGTTATGGCATCTCCATATCTTTGTTGAAAAAGAGTTTTGAAAACATGCTTCCGTTTTATAAACCAAGACATCTCCATGTCTTTGTTGAAAAAGAGTTTTTAAAACAGTTTTCGTAGTAAAAACCCTTTTTAAAACATCTTTGACCCCTCGGGTCAAAACAAAGCATTCGAACTCGGGTTCCCCCGAACCTTCGTCCTCATCGTACTTGTTTCCCAAACAAGCACAGTTTGGGTACTCCTAGCCAACACCTTTACAACCGTCCTTGATCGTGGACACGGCTATTCGAATAGATTATACTCTGCAGAGTTTGCACACTTTACCCACAAGAATCAATACATCCGCCGGGATACAACCACGGCCCACGACCACTCTAGATGGGGGTCTGGATAATCAAACCTAACCTTTCGCTTGTCTACACTAGCAAATGCATGCTTTTCCTCTTGGGTTTGTTCTCCCCAGCAACGAGTATGTGGCTCCTAGCCATAGTCCTTCCTTCCATACATGCGCATACCCAAGCCGCAACTTGGTGTATACCTTAAATCTGGAGACTCCACTGACGAGGTTTAATCTCGTCAATGCCCATTGTTATGGACTTGGGTTTTGGAGAAGATGGGGATGCTGGAGATCGTGGCACAGTTAACAGACAAGCAACCAAGGGACATGAGATTTACCCAGGTTCAGACCCCCGGAGGGAAAACCCTACTCCTGCTTGTCTGCTCTTTTATTACGGCGGAACCGAAGATTACAAGGTGCGCAGATTCGATCTGGCGTGGAGGTGTGTATGTCATGTGTAATCATCGTCCTCCTCGTTGGACCCTCCTAGCCTTTATATATGAGGAGGCTAGGTCTTGGGTACCGATACGAGTAGGTTACAAGTTGTATTCAAACTCTAGTCTTGCTCTCCAAGGATCCGAAGGCATCATGGGCCTGGGCCACCCGAAAATCTTCATGGGCCGGCGTATATCTGCCGTGGGCCTTCCTTGGGCTGGACCAGGTATGCTGAAGTTACGTACCCGTAGGGTATAACCATGTCAGTAGCCCCCGAGTGTTCAGTCGAATCGTAGATTCGGCTGAGGACTCTTCAATCCTTCGGGTGCAGCTCTGTCTTTCAAGAGAATGTGTAGGGATTGTTGATGCGTGTGCCTGACTCTCCTGACGGATCAGGGTCAGTTAACTGTCTTAGGACAAAACAACACGATCTTCTTCAGGTTCGAGTCCCTCAACTCGAAACTGGAACATATGCTGGCGTAATTCAACTCAGGCCGCGGAGGACTTACAGGAGTGGAATTCCAGTGATTTTAATTGGTGTACCCAACGCGTCCGTCGGGATTTTTCATCACGCCTGTTGGCATGGATTTATACTAGCAGAGCGCAGTCGTGTGCGTTGCCAGGCCATCAGATGATATCTGTAGGTCTTATCTTTGCGTCACAGACGCAGCATCCGAATGTTTATCACCGCGGAGGTGTTTCGGGTGGCCAAGGAGGTCGCTGCTCACTTAGCGTTAATTAGGGCAGAGTTGCCGAAAAAGTTTGTATGCTGATCCGAAGGATCGCAGTCGAAGAGTTCATAGGGTGCGCGACCAGCGCTCCCTATGGGAGTAGCCCCCAAGTGTCTGTTCGAGTCATAGACTCAAACGGAGACTTTTAGTTCAAGCATTGTTTCAATCATTAAGTCCGAAGGACTCGAAATTTTTCGGATACGTGAATCCATCCTCCCTATGGGAGTAGCCCCCGAGTCCGTAGTGGAGTCGTGGACTCGACGTAGGACTCGAAGATCTTGTGTGTGCGCAACTGGCGCTCCAGTTTGGAGTAGCTCCCGAGTGTCTGGTGGAGTCGTAGACTCGGGCAGAGACTCGAGTCTGGTATCGTACAGTTGTAGTAGGAAATCTCGTGGGCGTACCGCTGACCCGGAAGTACATCGGGTGCGCGACCAGCGCTCCTGATAGGAGTAGCCCCCAAGTATTTAGTCGAATCGTAGATTCGAGTGAGTACTTTTAGCTGTGGAGCCGAAGTGGTGCTAGTATAGATTTTGGTGACGTCAGTGCTGACGATCGATGACCTCAAGCGTCTGCTACGCCAGAGGTGACTTGACTGGACGAAGCGTGGGTCCCACTTCCTGACTTTGTATTGACCGGTCACGCGCGGCGTGGATATGATTACGGCGTCTCCTCGATTTCCGCGCGTAGTGGACGGCGTGGTAACGACGGTTCGTTTTGGTGCTGACACGTGGACGGCCAGATCTACCATTGTCGTTAGGTCTTCTCGATGGACGGCCAGCGTGCGTCGTCTTCGCTGTTATAATCCGTGGTGAAATCGTGGTTTATTTTCACCGCACCAGTTCTTGTGTTTTACTGCTCCCTCGTTCTTGAGTTGTTCTTGCTGCGCCAGAGATTTTTCTCCACATTGCCCTTGTCTTTCTTTGTTGGCAACGCCGGCGCCGCCGTAGCGTGATGGGGAAACCAAAGAAGTCTTCATCTGCGGTTGGGACCAGCGCCGCCGGAGGCAAGAAGGGCGTCGCCGCTGCTCGTGTCACCGATGGTGGCTGGCGGCGATCAGAGACGCGGGAGAGCGATCTCCGCAAGCTGCACGAGCGGAGCCTGATTCCGCAAGACACGACGGCCGTGATACTCCCCGGTAATGAGGTAATCCCCCTCCCCCATCTGGGTTCCGGGTTATGTTCGTCGCCTTCGTGGTTCGCGGGTTTTCTTTTCCTGTCCATGACTTCCTTCGTGGACTGCTCTTTTTCTATGGGGTTCAACTCCATCATCTGTCTCCCAACTCCCTTCTCCACATTGCGTGTTTTATCACGCTTTGCGAGTGTTGGCTTGGCATTGAGCCGCACTTTGGCCTCTTCCGGAAGCTCTATTCCGTGAAGAGGCAGTCTGGTTCGGATGGTGTGTATCCCATTAGGGGTTTCATCATCTCCCTCAGTCCCAATGTGCAATTCTTTTCCTTTTCCATGTCCGAATCTGTCCAGTACTGGCGGAGGAAATGGTTTTACATCCATGACTCCGTGTTGCCTGGGAAAGATTTTGGTCTCGTTCCTTTTGACCCCTCCCAGTTGATTGTGAAGAAAAGATCCTGGAAAAACCAAATCTTGGATGGTGAGGTGGCAGAGATAGAGGCCCTGTACCGTCGGGTGGAGGATCTCCAATTGGTTCCTGAGAAGGAGGTGAACGGTGTCGATATCATCCGGACGTTTCTTGAGCGTCGGGTGCAGCCTCTCCAAGCGAGGGCGCACCCGATGTTCCTTTACTCTGGGCGCCGTGATCCGACGAGGGTTTCGAGTGAGAAAATCTCTGAGGCGGAACTTGACAAGGATCTTCGCGCGCTGTTGAAGTTCAAGGTCGACGAAAAAATCCCGGGGAAGTCGCTGACTCCTCCCTTTTCCTCGACGTTGGTCGTACCGAAGGTGTAGATTTGCGCACGTAGTGCTTCCCTTTTGTTTTTGTCGGCTGTGTACTTTTTCCTTTGTTTGCTAACAAAGTTCTTTTTCCTTTTGCAGAGATTCAAAGTGCCGGGCATGGCGCCACCATTGCCCGAAAGGTATCCGAATGCCCCGGATAATGAAGTGGTGGATTCCGTGTCCGAGCTACCGTCAGCGCGATCCCCAGCGGAGGATGCCGACGAATCGAGTGAGGAGCATTCAAGCAAGCGATCACGGAGCTCGAGCGAGTCTTCGGATGCCTCGACTCCTCCGACTCCCAGAAATCCTCTGGGCCTTGAGCGTCATGATGATGTTCATGGGGGTTCTTCCTCTCCCCTTCCTGCCATTCCTGTGCGGGCTGTTGCTCCGCACCCGCCAGCAAAGCGGAAGAAGGAAGAGAAGAGGGAGGAGAAGAAGGAAGAAAAGAAGGAGGAGAAGAGGGCCCGAAGGGCTTCTCCTATCTTCGACCTGAGCGCGTTGGGCTCGTAAGTTTTCTTGTTGTACTGTTGTCCTTTTCTTTTGATGATGTTTGCACCTGTGCTGATTGGTTCGTATGCAGGCAATCCTCCGACGGCTCCAGTGATGGTGCGGGGGAGATGATGGGGGAGTCGAACATTGCGTCGCCTCCTCCTCATGTGGTGGCGACTTTGGGTGGTGCTGCACCAGTTTCTCCTGGGCAGGAGAGGCTGGTGGTTGCGCCTCAGAATGTCATAGGCGGGCCTGCGGGTTCGCCTTTGGAGCACGTAAGTTTTTCTGCTTGATGGGGGGAGCCCCCGAGCGTCTTCGTGTGCTGATTTTATGCTTCTTTGTGTTGGGCATAGCCCCCAAGTCCTGTTCTTACTATTATTGCCTGGTGTTGTAGCCTTTTGTCCAAGAGGCCAGGCGGCTGGTGGAGGAACGCCTGACGCTGGAGGCGAAACTGCGACAGCTTCAAGGTATTCGTCTGCCTTGTAGTACTTCTCTTACTTATCCTGGTCCTGTTCTTTGACACTTGCTTGTTGTAAATGTAGAGGAGCATAACGACTCTCTCCGTGAGGTTGATGCTCTGAAGAAGAGCCTTGGTCAATCGGAGCAGAAGGCCGAAGCTGCCGCTGAGGCGAAAAAGCGCCTTGAGCTGGAGCTGACGAAGGCAGCCGAAGCGAAAGAGCGTCTGCAGCAGGAAGCCGCAGGTCGTGAGGAGCAGCTGGCTACCGTTGCGGCTGCTCGTGAAGTAGGGGTGGCGGAGAAGCTCATGGCTGCTGCCAAGGCTATTTCGGGTGAGTGCTAGCTGTTGTACTTGCTTCTTTTTCTTCGGGTCTTCTTCTATGTTGCCTTTCTTCATGTTTTCTTCTGTTTTGTCTCAGATGCCGCAGGCATCGAGTTTGACCGCGGTGCTCTGGATCACGGGAGTGCTCTGGATGATGCCACTGTAGTGGTCGAAGACCGCTGCAGCACCGTCGTCAACTCCCTTGCCAAGGCGAAAGAGGTCCTTGGTCGCTTTTACCAGGAGCTCTTCCCGAAGGGCGCATCCCTTGAAAACGTGGGTGCCCTGGCAGAGGCTCTGTCATCCGAAGCGCCTGCAGCGTACAAGCGCAAGCAGAAGGGCATCGGCGCGTCCGTCGGGCTGGCGATGGCCATGGCGGCTGGGGCGGAGCTGGACTTGCCCCAGATCACTTCTCGGATTCCGACGGCTGCGGATGGATCAGAGGTAGCCTTCGCTGCCTACTCCGCTCGCTGCAGACGATATGGGCCCAAGCTCATTGACTTGCTGTCTGAGTAGGCGCTGCGGCAGCAGGGCGAGGCCAAAGCTAGGCAGTCTGGCTCTGAGGCGACTCGGTGTCCTACGCCTTAGGCATAGGAGATGTAGGGTAGTATGTAGTTTACTTTTGCTGTAAATATCTTTTGTAGCACCAACCTTGTGCCACGCGGTGGCCTTATTTTAATGAATTCCTCCGAGTTGAGCTTTTCCCTTGGCTGAATGTCTGTGTGCTTTCTTTTTTCTGCTGCTATAGGTTCCTTTGGCTGCTGACCCGGTTGACACGTCATCCGAAAGGCCCTTGCGAGCATCATTGGATGATTCCTCGCAGCTCGCGTTTCTTCGAGATCGCGCGCGCAGCTTGGAGAGAGATTTGCTTGGGTTGCGCGGTCGCGCTGATGTTTGGAAGTCCAAAGCAGATCGTGGTGCAGCCAGAGAGGAGTACTTGATGGCGGAGCTGGGTCGGCTATCCGAGCAGCTGCAATGTAAGTTGATCCGTCTTTCAGGCTGTAGCTCAGTCCTTCGGGTGAGCCTGCTGGCCTTACTCTTGTTCTGTGCTGTTGTTGCAGGTGCGAATCTTGCTCCGAGGGAAGAAAAGAAGCGCATTGCTGTTCGAGTCAATTGCTTGACTCAACAGGACATGGAAGCCGGCGGCTTCTTCTGGATGGATCGCGATCGCGCCATAGTTCTGGCGACGGTGCAGGATCGTGTCTACCAGGTTTCGCGGGTGCTCCGCCAGGTGCAGACATCGCTGTCCTCGGTGCTGCACGTCATGTTTCCATTGGATGGCGTGCCGACGACCCTTGCAGGTCTTCTGGCAAAGTTTCGGAGTACCAGCAATGTCAAGGAGCTGGTGCGGCAGCAGCTCGTCGCAGGGGTGAAGGTTGCCTTGTCTCTTGTGAGGGTGCATCGCCCTGATGTAGATTTGGCTGCTGTGGCGACTGGGCCACCTCCTCGAACAGATGGTGGCGAGTGGAATATGCGTCCGCATTACGCGGCTGTAAGGCAGTATGCCGAACAGATTGTAGATTTGTTTGAGCAGCGTGCTCAGGTTATTCTTCAGAATAGGTAGTACCTGAAAATAAACAGATAGATGTAAAATTTGTATATTGCGGCTGGGCGTGTATGTGCCCTTTGTTGTAAAGATTCGCTTGTTAGCGAGCACGCAGTGCTTTGATTTAGTACGTGCCCTTTTCGTTAGCCTGACGTGGTCAGCTACTCAGGTGTACACGTGTTGTCCTCAGTCGATGAAATCGTGAGGTTGGGGGAGCCCCCGAGTGCTTTGATGTAGTACGTGCCCTTTTCGTTTGCCTGACGTGGTCAGCTACTCAGGTGTACACGTTTTGTCCTCAGTCGATGAAATCGTGAGGTGGGGGGAGCCCCCGAGTGCGTTTGTAGCATGTAATAAAGTTGCATAAAAATAGTCAACCGAAGGTTGGGGGCGAGACACTTAGCTTTATTTGTAGCGTAATGGAGGAGGTACATGGTTCGGCTGAGTAGCCTTGGCTGTAAGCCTTATTGAGAGTAAAGAGAAAAGGGTACACTGCTATGGGTAGAATCGTCGCAGGTGCGAGATGTTCCATGGGTTAGAGTATGCGACTCCAGACTCCACATGCTTGAGGCGATAGGCGCCACCTGGGATGACCTCGGTGATGGCATAGGGTCCTTCCCATGGCGACTCGAGTTTATTCGGTCGCTTTTGCTTAAGTCGCAAGACGAGGTCTCCTTCGATGAAGGACCTTGGGCGCAGCCGGCGGCTGTGGTAGTTGCGGAGGCTTTGCTGATACACCGCTGATCTAGCTGCTATATCTCGTGCTTCGTCGAGTGTGTCGAAGGCATCTTCGAGTGCAGCCGTGGATTCGGCTTCGCTGTAAGCGACGACTCGTGGATCCTGGTGGCGTACTTCGGCTGGTAGCACGGCCTCAGCTCCGTGCACCATGAAGAAAGGTGTGTAACCGGTGGAGCTGTTTGGCATAGTCCGTAAGCTCCACAGGACAGACGATAGCTCTTTCGTCCAGTTGCTAGCTTTGTGCTCGAGTGAGCTCATGAGGCGTTTCTTGATGCCAGCGCCGATTAGGCCGTTGGCCTTTTCCACTTGCCCGTTTGTTTGCGGGTGCGCCACTGAGGCGTACGTGATATTGATCCCGAGGCCTTCGCAGAAGTCCTGGAATTCTTCTGAGATGAAGTTCGATCCGTTGTCGGTGATGATGCTGTGCGGTATGCCAAATCTGTAGACAATGGATTCGAAGAATTTGACGACGGTTTTGCCCTTCTGGTTGGTGACTGGCATGGCTTCGATCCATTTGGTGAATTTGTCGACCGCGACCAGGAGGAAGACGTGTCCTCCCTTCGAGGATTTTGGCAGTTTGCCGATCATGTTGAGGCCCCATTGGGCGAAAGGCCAGGCTATGGGTATGGGTCGAAGTTCGGACCTAGGTGCGTGCGGTTTGTCGGCGAACCGTTGGCACCCGTTGCATCTTCGGACGATGTCCTTCGCGTCGCTCATGGACATTGGCCAGTAGAATCCTGCTCGCAGAGCTTTGGCGACGAGGGAGCGACTGCCTGCGTGGTGGCCGCAGATGCCCTCGTGGATATCTTGGAGTATGGCCTTGCCGTCACGGATGGTGACGCATCGTTGTAGTACGCCCGTAATGCTGCATTTGTACAGCTCGCCGTTGATGATGGTGAAGGCTTTCGACCGACGGGATACGCGCCGGGCATCTGTCGGGCTGTCTGGCAATTCTCCGTTTATCAGGAACTGGACGTATGGACGTGTCCAAGTTTCTTCGACTGCCATGACCTGCATCAGGTTGACCATGGCAACTTCGGTGTCCAACTTTTTGGGTCCTTCGTGACCTTCGGGTAGCGTAGCCCCCGAGTGTTCTGCTTCTTCGGGTGATCCCTTGGGGAATTTCCGCTTGATGGATGGCATGCAGATCTGTTCGAGGAACACACCTGGTGGTACCTTTGCACAAGTGGAGCCGATGTTGGCGAGTCTATCGGCCTCCTCGTTACTCTCTCTTCCAACGTGTCGAAGTTCGCAGCCGTCGAATTCTCCTTCGAGTGCATTGTATAGCGCGCGGTACGCGATCATGTTTTCGGCGTGTGCGTCGCACTCATTCATCACCTGCTGTACGACAAGATTGGAGTCACCGTAGATGACCAAGCGCGTTGCGCCGCATATTTTTGCCATCTTCATGCCATGGATGAGGGCTTCGTATTGGGCCTCGTTGTTGGAGGCTCTGAATTTCATCCGAAGGACGTACTTCATCTTGTCACCTTGCGGGGAGGTCAGTATGACTCCTGCCCCTGCTCCGGCTTCGCGTTTTGAGCCGTCAAAATGCATTGTCCAGGACTGCGACATGTCTGGGGTGTCAGGCAGCTGCAGCTCCATCCAGTGCACTAGAAAGTCCGGAAGATCTTGAGATTTTATTGCGTGTCGCTTCTCGTAGATGATGTCCAGGGGTGATAGTTCAATGCCCCACAGGGCCACGTGTCCTATGGCCTCTGGGTTATTCAGGATGCTGTTTAGGGGTGCCTCATTGACGACCATCACCTGATGCTCCTGGAAGTAGTGGCTCAATCGTCGAGCCGTCATGAACACGCCGTAGGCCAGTTTCTGGTAGTGCGGGTACCGCTGTTTTGTTGGAGTGAGAACCTCGCTGAGGTAGTAAATTGGGCGTTGTACCCCGTGGGTCTTGCCTTCTTCGGGTCGTTCGACCACGAGTACTATGCTGACCACCTGGTGTGTGGCTGCTATGTACAGCAACAGGGGCTCGCGCTCTTTTGGCGTGACCAAAACTGGCGAGGTGGAGAGGAGCCGCTTGAGGTTTTCGAATGCGTCGTTGGCTTCTGGTGTCCACTCGAACTTGTCTGTTTTGCGCAGCAGCTGGTAAAATGGTAGGGCCTTTTCGCCCATGCGGCTGATGAACCTGCTTAGTGCCGCTACTCGCCCTGCGAGCTGCTGAATGCCCTTGAGGTTTTTCGGCTTCTCCATTGTCATGATAGCTTTGATTTTCTTCGGGTTTGCTTCTATCCCTCGTTGAGAGATGAAGTACCCGAGCAGCTGACCCGAGGGGACGCCGAAGGCGCACTTTTCTGGATTGAGCTTGATCCTGTAGCGATCGAGGTTGTCGAACGTCTCGTGGAGATCGTCGATAAGTGTTCTTGCCTCCTTGGTTTTGATGACTATGTCGTCGACATAGACTTGGACGTTGCGACCGATCTGGTCCTTGAGGCAGGCCTACATGCATCGCTGGTACGTGGCACCCGCGTTCTTTAGCCCGAAGGGCATTGTGTTGTAGCAGTATACTCCGAACGGTGTGATGAACGCCGTTTTCTCTTGATCTTCGACCTTGAGTCGAATCTGGTTATAGCCTGAGTAGGCGTCGAGGAAGGAGAGTTTCTCACAACCTGCAGTCGAATCGATGATCTGGTCGATCCGAGGAAGAGGGAAGTGGTCTTTAGGGCAGTGTTTATTTAGTGACGTGAAGTCCACGCACATCCGCAGGATGTCCGTGTCCTTCTTCGGGACCATCACCGTGTTTGCCAGCCACTCGCTTTCCTTGATTTCCCGGATGAAGTCTGCTGCGAGTAATCTGTTGATCTCCTTGCCGATAGCTTCGGCTCGTGGCTCTGACAGTCTTCGGATGGACTGCTTGACTGGCTTGGTGTCTGGGAAGACATTTAGTGCGTGCTCGGCGAATTCCCTGGGAACTCCTGGCATGTCCGCAGGACACCAGGCGAAGATTTCCCAGCGCTCATGGAGGAATTCGACGAGCGCGCTTTCCTATGCGGTGCTGAGGTCGTTGGCGATTAGCGCCGTCTTGGAGGCATCCGTTGGATGGACCTGCACTTTTTTGGTGTTGATGGTGGAGTCGAAAGACATGTCAGGTGCATTCTGCTTGGTGACTGGGGGTAGCCCATTGTCTTTTGCTTCGCGGAGCTTTACAAGCTCGTCTTGCATGCCGAAAGACTGGGAGATTTTGTTGAAATCCCTGTCGCATTGGTCCGATCGGGTGAAGCTCCCGTGGACTGTGATGACGCCCCTTGGTCCTGGCATCTTGAGTAGTAGGTATGCGTAGTGTGGGATGGCCAGGAACCTTGCGAATGCTACGCGTCCCAGGATGGCATGGTATTGCGACGGCCAGTCCACCACTTAGAATTCTAGGCGCTCCTGCCGAAAGTTGTTCGGCTTCCCGAAGATGACGTCGAGCCCTATTTTGCCCAGCGGGAAGATGCCCTTCCCTGGGACAATGCCGTGGAACGTTGTGTCTGATTGTTCCAGGCTGCATTGCGGGATCTGCATAGCTGCTAGAGTGCTTGCGAATATTAGGTTGATGCCGCTGCCGCCATCCATGAAGACGCGACTCATCTCGAAGCCTCCGATCTGCGCCTCCAGCACCAGGGCAGCATGACCTGGGCGAGGGATCTGGCAAGGGTGATCCACGCGAGTAAATGTGATGCAGGACTCCGATCCACTGAGGTACTCAGGGATTGCAGGCGGAGTTGCCACGGCCATGTTGATTTGTCGGGTAATTTTCTTCTGCACCCTGTTGGTTGGGCGTCCCTTCTGTATCATATTTAGTGCTCCCTTTGGTGGGGGGTATGCGGCCCCGGCGTTGTTTTGCGCTGGTGCGACTGGTTGATGTGGGCCTCCAATAGGCGGTGGTGGAGGAGCTCCGTGTGCTATTTCACCTGGCGCAGGTGCGTTTCCGAATGCAGGAGTTGGAGCTTGTTGCCTCATCTGCATCATGCCTTCGCTGAGTTTCTGGAACTCGCGACTGGTTGATGTGTCTAGCTTTCTTTTTGCCATCTTGTTTGTCGATGTAGAAGTGGATGGTGCATGGACCCGAAAGTTTGCCGAATGCTGAGGGTCCGTAATCGCGGTCGTGGCGTTGCCACGACTGCGTTGGTCGTCCGTTGTCGCGGAAGTTTCCGCTGCGGTATCCTCCGCTGTTGCGACTGTTGTCGTTACGGCGGTCGGCGTAGCCGGCTGCGACCATGTCGGGTCCGTCGCGGTCTTCGTAGACACGCGATCTCCTCTTGCTGCGGCGTTCGCGTCTGTGGCCATAGTCGTCCTCTTCATCTGATTGCGCTCGCTGGATGCAATCTTCGCCGTCTGCCCAACTGTTGGCGATTTCCATGAGCTGGTCGAGTGTCTTGGGCTTTACACGTCCAAGTTTTTCCTTGAAGTCTGGGCGTTTGACGCCGTCCCTGAAGGCGTCGATGGCCCGCTCTTCGGAGATGTGTGCTGCGGAGTTCTTGGTTGTAGACTAGCATAGTATGTACGAGCGAATAGATTCACCCGTTCTTTGAGTGCAGGCTCGCAATTCTTCGATTGAGGCGGGCCTCTTGCTGGTGCCTTTGAAGTTTCGGATGAAGCTATAAGCGAGCTCCTCCCAGCTTCGGATGGATCCCGATGATAGGCTGCTGAGCCAGACCCGTGCCGCGCCTGTCAGCTGCAGCTGAAGGCATTGCATGGCGGTTTCTTTGTTGCCTCCGTGAAGCTTAACGGATGACAGATGGTCACTGAGCCAGGACTTTGGATCTTGCGTGCCGTTGAATTTCGGAGTATCCGAAGGAAGCTTGAAGTTGCGTGGCATCTGTGTTCGTCGGACGGATCTGCTGAAGCATCGAGCCCCGCAGAGTTCTCCTTCGTCTTCATCCATCTCAGATTCAGACGAGCATGCGCGTTTGGCGCGTGCTTTGTCGATCTTGCGCTGTGTAAGCTTGTCTCTGGCGTCGTAGTCTTGTTTATGGCGGTGCGAGCTCTTCTTCCTTCGAGGAAGGTCGTGTTCTTCTTCATCTTCGGATGAGGGAGTGGGGCTCCGGTCGCGCCTGGCCGGAGCTTTCTTCTTCGGCTCCGTAGGAGCGTCTTCGTGGAGCGCAGCTCCGATTAGTCCTAGTCCGGTGAGTGCGGACCTATGCATGGCCCTTTTCGGGTCCCCCTCCGGAGGTGGGTGAGCCGTGAGATACGCAGTGGCTGCCATGATCGCAGCTTGTGGCGTCTTCGGAGTGATGTTGCCGTCGGCGTCCATATCCATGAACGATGTGTGGAGGGTTCGGGTCACGTCACGCCGCTCCTTCGGGTCCATGTTTTCCACCCGAGAGTGGTGCTTGTTTCCCTGGTTTCCGTTCGTGCTAGAGCCGGGTCCCATGGCGGAGAGCGCAGCTCGTCGCGCACTGGACTCAGAGGCTGCTTTCTTGCATTTGACGAGTGTCTCCTGCATCTTGACTTGCTTCTTGTGCTCCTCGATGAGGAGGTAGTGGTATGCCATCAACAGATCACGTGGGGAGTCCAGAGGTAGGACTATTTCGCCTGCGACGGCGCGGCGTGCTTCGGCCCATCCTTCTTTGCTAAGTTGGATGAGGTGGCCCCTGTTGTCCCCGTTTTCGCCGTTTGTGTCCTGCGGGTTGGGGTTGGGCGGCGGGTTAGGCGTTTCCTCGTCGGTTTGGATGATTGCGGCGCACAGATAGCGCCTGCAAATTGGTTGGCTGCTGCCGCAGCTTTCGGATCCGGAACCGTAGGTCCCTTCCTCCGAAGGTGGATCGCACAGATCGGAGTTGCAGCTGTTGCTGATGTAGAACTCATCTGTTGATGGTGACGTGGGTAGCACGGGGTGTGGAGCCCACGAAGCGGGCCTGATTGGCGGCACGGGCACCCGCTCAGGGAGGCGGAGGGTGCCAGTTTGTCCCACCTGGAAGCAGAAGCTCCCGAACAGAATTTCGAGTCCGTCGCCTACGAGCTTGAAATCCTTCATGGTATCCGGCGAGTGGGCGGTGAAGTCGAAAGCGCCTAAGAGGAGGTGATTCTCCGTCGCCGCGGAGTTGTAGATCGGTCGGGTCGGAACCGTCACGACCGCACAATCAGCAGCCCCATTTCCCACAGACGGCGCCAATTGACGAGGTTTAATCTCGTCAATGCCCATTGATATGGACTTGGGTTTTGGAGAAGATGGGGATGCTGGAGATCGTGGCACGGTTAACAGACAAGCAACCAGGGGACACGAGATTTACCCAGGTTCAGGCCCCCGGAGGGAAAACCCTACTCCTGCTTGTCTGCTCTTTTATTACGGCGGAACCGAAGGTTACAAGGTGCGCAGATTCGATATGGCGTGGATGTGTGTATGTCGTGTGTAATCGTCGTCCTCCTCGTTGGACCCTCCTAGCCTTTATATATGAGGAGGCTAGGTCTCGGATACCGATACGAGTAGGTTACAAGTTGTATTCAAACTCTAGTCTTGCTCTCCAAGGATCCGAAGGCATCATGGGCCTGGGCCACCCGAAAATCTTCATGGGCCGGCGTATATCTGCCGTGGGCCTTCCTTGGGCTGGACTAGGTATGCTGAACTTACGTACCCGTAGGGTATAACCATGTCATCCACTTCCTTCCGTACTACCTAAGTCATACCATCCGCGGGAGACCCAATTGTTGCACCGGCCTCCTGCCAGTTCAGGCTCAATCTTGCCGAAGCAAGCGACAGGCTTCAGATCCTTGATCTGGTGGCGCCTGCCCAGAATTCCAGGGATTTCTCCCTATAATCATGGTAGAAGTGCCTCGGCTAAAGCGGCAAACTATGAGTTAAGCCCCAGCAACCTGGGGTAGTGTGGTTGCACAGATAAAAATTGTTCCAGTAAAGGCGTAGAACATCCCATCACATTTCCACTTCTCATCACCATTTGTTTTGTTAAAACTTCCACTAGGAACGATGCCTCTTCCCAGGGTTTTACAAAGCCGTTTTTGAAACATTTGTAGTGGGGAAAATCCCAAAACAGTTTATTTTCTCAAAACCGGGGTTTCCAAGGAGGTAGGATGCTAACCATCGTACTCTCGGTCTAAAGGGGATAAAAGATGGGTTCATCGTGGTGGTGCCTCGAAGGACACGAAATTATAACTTGGAGGAGCCAAGTTACTATCGCAGTGTTTGTAAAACAAGGCATGCAGGTAGAGTATGCAATTTATAAAGAGGATATAAAACAGGTAAAAGAGAATAGGACATATATCAGAGTTCATGAATGGTGGCTTGCCTGTGATCAGCAATAAGTCCCTGGATTTCTTCAGATGACCAAGAATACCCAATAATATAATAATAAGAAATCCCGTTCTTCTCGTCGTCGGACACTCACACTATCGTCGTCATCAAATATACATGCAAGCAGACAATACCACAATCAATACAAGACATTCAAGCATCAAACCATACAGCAAACAAACTTAAGAAATACTACTGGACTTGGGAGGTTTTGGAGGAGTGGGATTCAAAGGGTGGAATTTACAAGATTGCCACTTGGGTGTTTTCTCTTGGAAGATAGTTATCAAGGCTAGATACAATGATCTTGGAATTAGGGATGTATGGTCAGTAGGTTACCAATGTGCAAGAGTGATATCTTCAGATAGGTCTTGTCAAAACAAAACCATCACAAGTGGTTTCACTTGAATATCAAGTTTCTAGAATTAGTTATGCTTTTTATACTGGATTAAACCCTAGTTTGAGGAAGTACTTCACCAGAAAAGTTCGGGAGCTCCAAAAATTATTTCCTTGGATGGTTAGGTAGTACTTGATGTACTGAACCACCTAGAGTTGGAATCAAGTCAAAAGAATTACCAGAATGCCCTCAGGAAATTTCCAAAGGCAGTTTTGTCTGGTCTTTCTCTTTTTCACCAGATTAATTCTACAGAAGCTATTGAGTTGGTTACAAGGGCAGCTGATAGGTGTGTCCAATATATTTCTTTAGGAATTGGATTCACACTTTTTGGGGTTGCCAAACTCCTTGAGTGATTTAATTAGTGAAAATACCCATCATAGAGGTATTTAAATCACTAAAATTTATCCAGAACTCAATAAATTATGAGATACTGGGGTTTGGTAGATATTGGTACTGGAGTGTACTGGGACTTGGGATCAGGTCAGTACCACATTTGGTTAGACCTGGGAATTTATCTAAGGCAGACAAGGGCTGGTTTGGTTATTTTTACTAAAGGAAGAATACAGTTCACCTTGGTATGAAACCTATGCTGGATGATAGGTATTTCAGATACCTTCCAGTAGGACTTTGTTTCAAGTCAAATGGAGTTGTGGAACTTTCTGTGGATTTACTTAGTGTTCTAGACACATTTTAGCAGAATAATTACCAGCAAATATTGGAATTCATTTTAGGCATGGGGTTGCCTCTGCCTGTTTGAGAAAACATCAGAGAACCACCAGAATTTTGGATCTAGGCATTTGGACTTGATTTACCATTTTATTTGGATTTAAACCTAGCAGGAGCTTTTTTGGAATAATAGGGTAGCTAACAGAAAAAGGAAAGGGGTGCAATGGGCCAGATCTGGGGAGCTACTAGGCTGCGGGGGAGGATTCGGCCCACGGCACTCGGGGCGACGCGCGGGAGAGGGTGGTTCGAACCTGACTAGTGGGACCTGCCAGTCAGTGGTGGAGGGCGCCGAAGCGGTACCGAGCGACGGTTACCGTCGGATCAAGTCGCTACGGACGGCTCGGGGTCGTCGTCTACGCGAAAAAGGACGCTAGCAGCAAAACCCTAGGCAGCAGCGGAGAGGGGAGGCGGGAGCTCACCAGAGGGCTCGGGAGAGGTCGGGGATGGTGTAGGGCGACGCGGTCGATGATGCTGAGCAGATCGGTGGGCGGCACGACGACGGAGGACCACTAGAAACAGCTCTGGCGACGGCGACCGAGAGCGACCTCGTCGGAGCTCAACGCTGACGGTGGAGGTGTTGGTCCTAGACAGAGATAAGAGCACGGCTAGATAGAGGAGAGCTAGGACATCACAAGGGCTGACAAGCAGAAGGAATAGAGCAGAGGGGGATGAGCCTTGCTCGATTTTTGAGAGGAGTACGAGAGCTCCTCTTCTCCTTCATTCGGACAGCACAGAGCAGAGGATAGGGTGTGGTGCTCGGGGGAGGTAAGTGGGGTGGAGAGGGAGCAAATGAGGGAAAAGGGATGGCTGGGGGAGGCCTGCTGGCTTTATACCGAGGCGGAGGACTAGATGGGGTGAATTACCATTTAGGACAAGGGGGAGGGCAATGCTGGCCAGGGATTGGTCCAGGGGGAGGTGGAGAGGGGTATTGTTGGTACTTGGTCGTGCTGGACCAGAGAGGGAGGGGTGGCATCAGTGGTAATTAAGTTAGGTTGATCCTTGTAAGAATTGGGGTTATTTCTCCTTCTTGCTACAAGGGTAATGGCAAATGGGGATTTGTTTGGGGGGGGAGCTTGCAATGGTGGTCGACCAAGGATGTGTCTAATGCTGAGTAGGTACATTGAGTAAGGTTGAAAGGAATTTGGAAGTGAATTGAGGAATGGATTTGCTTAGTTGGCAAATTTGATCCAACTAGGGGTTTATGAAGGAAGTCCAAAAAGTTACATTGGACAAGAGGAGAAAATGGTACTGGTAGGTAGATAAGGTCAAGGTAGGCTTCTAGGATTTATTTGCGAATTCGAGGTGGGATTTTAGTCCACCTAAATCTAATTACTCAAAAGGGACAGAAATGATTTATAGAGTATCATTTGATAAATTTGCATTGGGAAAGGATGGATTTTGGTTTGAGAGGGTCCCAAATGTGAATACAACACTTAGGGGAATTTTCCCAAGATTTATTGGGGATTAAAAGTATTTAAAACAATTATTATTCCAATTCAGCCATTTAAGTAAATGGACAAAAAGAAATAATAAATCTACTCAAAAATATTTATTTTTGAGATGGAAATATAGGGTATGATTGGTGGGACTCACATGAGCCAAAAGTTGGGGAAGTGTTTTGGTAAAAACCAAACTTTCCTTTATGGAGGGAGTTTTGGAGATTTTGACTATTTAAGGAATTAAATAGTTTTGAGGCCGCAATAATTATGGATAATTATTGATAAATATTGAGGATCAAATTATATGAGATAGACAAGGTGTAGCAAGCATTTGCAACCTTGTGGAATGAAATTCCAACTAGAAAAGGATGGAAAACAAGGAGTTGATGATCTAGGGTGGTGTTATTTTTATACCACCTAAACATGCTTGCATCTTGGAGCTTAGAGCTCACCTTGGTGCAAGGGATGGATGGGTAGATAGACCAGGTCATATAGATGATCATTGCATGAGGAGTTTGAATTAAGTGTATTTGAGGTGATCTAGAAGTGATGGCAAACTTTGTTGAAATTAAGGCTGCCATGCAGATAGTGTCATGATGCTTTATAAATCATGTGGGATTAAGCAGCACAGAGATCCACTTGGGGGAAAGTGAAGTAGTTTTAGATAGATTTCTATGAGAAGAACACAACCATGTAGAGAGTTGGTCCATAGGGGTTTGGATGGTGATGTGAGCTTCTACCAAAGTAGGTATGATGACTAGATTTGCAGGAATTGTTACTTTCTTGCCTGCAAAACCATTAAGGATGAGTGGGTTGAGGGATGATCTAACCAGAGGCAAATGTGGGACTTGGTATTCCTTAGGATGGTTAACAAGATGGTTCAGATTCATTTCCAAAAATGCACATGGTTTGAGAAAAGGAGGCATTCAAAAAGGTGATGCTGGAACTGTTTCCAGACTTGGCCAAATTTGGCAGTTTTGAGGATTTTGACTAGAGTATGAGAGGGAATGTTCTTGGAGGAGTTGCAAGGTATCAGAGCTTTACTAAAGTGGGTGATAGGGAAGTGTAGAGTGAGTAGAGGAGATACTTGCTTGATGTTGGTCTTAAGGACTTGGAAGCATCTGGAATGGAAGTCCTTAGAATGGATCTGATTGAGGGTTTTAGATGATCACCTAGTTGCTAGGGATCATAACAAGGTTTGCTTTCTTGCTTAGGGATTGAGGAGTTTGAGAACATCTTGATCCTAGTGATGAGATCCTAGAGTGGCTCATACTACTTACTAATCAAACAAGTCAAACAGCAGATCAAAGCAACTCATCAGACAACAGATCAAGGCAACTCATCCTATACTAAGCATAACCACTAATGAGGTTACCATCAAGCCTAGCTTGGGTAAGGTTGGGGCATTTGAAGAGGTTGAGTTTTGAATAATATGAGGGTTCTTGGTATCTCTACCAAGAGTACATTTTAAATGCTTTGAATAAGAGTTTTGGGAAAACTAGAGGTAAGATTAGTTGAGTGTTCTATCTTGAAAACATAAGGAGATTGTATTATATATCTCTCCATAGTTTTGTTAATAGAAGCTACCAAAATAGTTTTGGTTACATAGGCATCTTGGATCATGTTTTGAAATGCCAGAACGTTTGAGAATATGAAGAGTAAGCCAAGATAGTTTTGGTAAATAGCTTTTGTCAACTAAGGGTGAGGTAAGGAGTATCCTAAGATACACATCATAAGCACAAGTGCAAACACACAAGAATTGCACCAAAGCACAAGAAAAAGTTTTTGTTCCCCCTGATTTTTGCATTCTGGACAACTAATCAGGGTTGTTGAATTTGGGATGTTACACTTTTTCCATTTTAGTCAAAACTAGATTCTGTTAGTAGATTCAAAAATCAATTCAAATAGATTCACTAAACCAAATTGCATGATTCCAATTTTGTTAGAAAGGTATTAAAATTATCTATCCAAGCCCGTTGGATTCAAACCATTTGAACTTCTAGATCACCTACAGTTAAAATAACAAGACAATGACGTTTCCAAATTCAAACATTTTTCAAAAATCAACCACAAATGTTTTTGAGTTGATTCCAACTCTCAAAAATCACATTTGACAAGATATATCTGAATATGTAAAAATATTTAGTTTTACATGCAGTGATCTTGGACTAGTACTAAAAGAAAGCTATATAGGCATTTCTAGTCACTTTAATTGTATTAAATAGTAATCTTAAACTTTATAAAATATGACCACACTTTAAATAACATTCCCAAGTACTAGAATATATGGTGATGATATGTGTCAACATGATCCCATATTTTAATTGGAGAATATTAAATCTTAAGTATTTTTCAATGAGTAGAAATTACTTTTCTAAAATAAGATAAACAAGATTAGGTCTTTATTTCATGTGATGTTTGTGATGATGCTAGATCATCAAGTGCGAGCCTTAGTGTGCTAAATAGAAGTAGTTAAGTATTGTTTGGTGATTGTGTACCTTGTATTCATTTATAAACGATAGTACCGACCCGGGATACAAGGAGGAGGAGTACTACCGAGAAGAAGAAGAGAACTTCAACCATTGCACTACTCTAGGCAAGCCATCACTATGCAAGCTTGAACTATGCAAGCTAACACTTGCAAACTTGATAACCTATGCAAGATGCATTAGGCATGCTTTGGTTATACAACTTTGTTTGTACCAAACCCAAGTTTTACTTGCAAGCTTTATTCTTTTACTTTTACCAAAGTTCTTTACCTTTAGTTAGTGATTTGTGAGTATTGGAAGAATAGGATAGATACCATAAAGTGTATGAAACTAGGCCTAAGTAGTTATACTTAGATGTCATCAAAAGGCATAAAACTAGAGTTGGATACCCTCATTAGTGAATACCCTCAACTATAGTGGCTAGTGCTAAGCATAAAAGTTGATCCCTTTAGATGGGAATACTTGGTGAAAATGATTATGAAAACCTTGGAATGAGGATTCATTCTATTGAAATGTTTTGACATGTGTTAAGTACACAAAATGATTTGATGATGAAAATGTTGAGGCATGAGCCTTATCCCTTTATAAAAACTGATGGTTGGGTTCGGTTACGATACCGTTCCAATTTTACCGTACAACCACAATAACCAAATTGGGTAGGGCTTAACTGGAAGTTTATATGCCTTAGTATGGGTTCCCTCGCGGAAAGAGGTTGAGATGAGGCTACCTCGTGAGTGTGAATGTCCACCTATGCAGTACCCAGGATGGCAGATGGCCATGGCTGGGAGGCCAAGCTCATAGGGGAGGTGCCTATACTAGAGTGTGTAATTGAAAGGTTATGATTGATTATCCACATACTAAGTATGATGATTTAGGGTTATCCCTGACGGATGTATCAAATTTTGTGGTGAAAGTGTACCACCTCTGCAGAGTGTCAAACTATTCGAATAGCCGTGTCCGTGGTCATGGACAGTTGGAGTGGCCATACTGTTCCATTGTTAGATGTTTTCAAAATGACTTGTGAATTGAACTGTGACCTTGAATTGACCACAATAGGGTTGTGGACATGAAAACTAGGTTCCCACTTTACTGATTAAATTAGATACTTTACTTTGGAACTCTTATGAAATAAACCTGGCTTTTTTGCAAATAAACCTAGAGCTTAAGATACCTACTAGAACTACCTTACTTGTTAGTGATAGTTTGCGAGTACTTAAAGAGTACTCATGGCTTTGTCCCTGGCTATTCCCGTGGCCAGACTATGAGGAGGACTACCAGGAAGATGGACATCAGGAGGTCTATGACAACTAGGATCATCTCCCATCATCAGCATTGCCTATGAGCCTGAAGATGGAGCCCGTACTACGTTTACTTTCCGTTGCTTTGATTGTATTAAGACTGGATCATGAGATCCTTTATTTGTAAGACCTTTATTATAGTTTGTAATGGATGGTGTACTCTGGTACCAATTCTTTTATGTCTCACAAAAATAGTAATCCTGGGATTTCTATGTATGGCATATTAGGCATCTAGGATTAAAAATCCGGGTGTTGACAATAGGTTAATACTCAAAGCTATTCATACATTATATAGTGGTAAGATAAGATAACAAAGACTATCAATAGTATCTTCTAGATGATGGAATGGATTAGAGGATCCAATAACTAGCAGCAATGTTGGGATTCACGGGTCATGTATCAGCGGTCAATATTCAAAGTTGTCCGCACACTATATATAAAAAAGAAAGACTATCAATAGTATCTTCTCGGTGCTAAAATGGAAATGAAGATCCAACATCTAACAATGTTGGGATTCACATCTTGATCAAACGGTCAATATTCAAAGTTATTCGTACACTATATAGTGCTAAGAAAAAAATGAGAAACATGTGTTTTGACACCTTTGAATACAAAAAAATGCTATGGTTTCTTCACGATGTGTATTGGCCTACGGTGTATGTACATTCCTGGCTTTGACCCGAACAGCCAAGGTCATGACCATATTGACATCATATCTCTACTACTATAATTGAGCAATTTTAATTTGAATTGGATCCATAGCACCAATCCTGACCATTGGGCTATTAGATCCAATGGTTCAGAGCAGATCGATTTGTGTTGAATAGTACCTATAGAAAACTCCACCATGTTCTAGAACCATCATGTCACCATCCCCAAAATTTCATAGCACAGTAGGTTGTATTCTCAATATGTGTAGATATATTATTAATAGACTTAATGTATCTATTTTTTCTCTAACAATACTATTGGTTAATAACAACTTAATGTTTGTTAAATCACATTTCATACAGTATATACGTGTGTGGCACGTGCCTTTTACTAGTAGTGGTAAGAAAAGAAAAGAAAGACTATCAATAGTATCTTCTCGATGCTAAAATGGAAATAATGAAGATCGAATGTCTGACAATGTTGGGATTCGTGTCTTGATCCAATGGTCAATATTCAAATTATTAGTATAGTGCTAAGAAAAAAATGAGAAACATGTGTTTTGACACCTTTGAATACAAAAATGCTCTCGCTGCTTCACAATGTGTATTGGCCTAAGGTGTATGAACATTCCTGTTTTCGACCCGAATAGCCAAGGTCATGACCATATTGACATCATATATAGTTTATGATACAATACCTGCATCTGGTAGATTCGTGCATCTTCTTCCACAAGATATGCTGAAAGTGAAAAGTGCGTTGTTTTCTTTTATTAAGCAAGTACTAGTCTTACCATTACCACTATGTTAACACTATATGGTGTACAAAAAACTTTGAATATTAATTGTTGAATCTCAAGACTCACGAATCCCAACATTTCTAGCCGTTGGATCTTCTTTTCCATTCTAGCGTCAAGAAGATTCTATTAATAATATTCATCATAATGAAATACTATGCACAAACCTCAAAACACACTTCTCCATCATTCTAGAATCTTCCCCCCGTTTCAATAGACCATGTTACAAAAAATTTCAAGCATTTGATTTTAGTGTCCTTTGTGCTAAATGTATGGACTTGGAAGTATTTTTTGTTTTTTGAGGTCCTTGGTGTAACATGTACACATCCACTTACCATGTTAATAAATTGAAGAATCTCTCCCCCTCGGGACATACCTTAGTCAAAAAAGTACCACCACTAGGGCTAGAATTCGAGCCGAGCCGAATCAGCTCGGCTCGACTCGCTAAAGCTCGTTCAACTAATGACCTAGCTTGGCTCGTCTCGTTTACAAAACGAGTTCATATTTGAAACTCGGCTCGACTCGGTAAACTCATGAGTAACTCATGAGTAGCTCCTTTAGCACGTTATGAGTTACGAACAAGAGCACTTATAAGAAAAACTAGTAATCATCCTACTAATTAAGAACGTGAATAAGGATAGTACTTTCACAATAACACGAAGGCAAGATCGAATGGAAAATATAGTAGTTCTACACCATTACATGTACAAGAAACATTCCTAGTATGGCACTCATTAGTGGAAAATTTCAAATTCTATATTTGAATGAGTTAAACGAGGTAAACAAGTAGCTCATTTAGCTTGGGTGAACAAATGAGTTCAAATCTAAAACTTGGCTCTACTCATTAGACACCGAGTTCAAGCCGAGTCGATCCGAGTCACGAGTTACTCATTTAGCTCGCGAGTTTCGAGTTATAATTCCGGGCCTAACCACCACCCGGTTTTTAGAAAAAGTGGGGATCATGTTTTCTTACAATTCCCTAGTCTTAGCAAATTTCAACATTCCCTAGCGAACCATGCCCACTTAAATAACTTTATGTTGATTTAAAGAAATTAGGTTAAACTTGAACTACAAGTAAGCGCGGTAGATTCCTCTTGAATTTTCGTAACACCGTCTGAAGGGACCCATGATGTCTATATATCAAGACTTAAGTTCTGGGATGGAGTACTAAACACTAGTAGTACCTGCATCCAAGGCTCAAAGCCTTTTTTTTTGAAAAGTCAAACTATGCAAAGTTTGACCAAGTTTATGGAAAAATATATTAATATTGACAATATGAAATACATACCCTTTGATACATCACGAAACATATATTCACATGGTATCTACTAATATCATACAGTAGTTCTTGATATTTTTTTAGAAGTTTGGTCAAACTTTTCGTAGCTTCACTTATCAAAAAAAAGCCTTAGGCCCTGTTTGCAAAGGAAAATCATAGGATTTTTGGAGGATAGGATTCCTATAGGAAAAATTCCTATGGGTTCGTTTGGGACAAAGGAATAGGAATCTAAGATTCCTTTGAAATTCTTATGGTATAGGCTATTTCATTGGAATTTTCTAGAAAAAATAACATGAGGTATAACCTCATGTTTCATCTTCTTGTGTCTACAATTCATGTGGTTTCCTGTGTGACATCAAAACGACACCCTAAAATTTTTCCTGTAGGAATTGAGCATACATGATACTATCTTAATTCCTGCGTTTTTTCTATTCCTATGTTTTGCATTCCTGCATTCCAAAATGGGGCCTTAAGCTTTGGGACGGAGGTACTATTGAGATGAGGGAAAAAACCGAAGAGCAAGAGGAGCTCGGAGAGTAAAAGGGAGGCAAGGTGGGAGGGCAGCGTGACAGGGCACTTGAAGGCGGTGCGATGTCAGAGCAGAATTATGATGGGTTCCTGACATGAGGTAATATAGCCTTTACAATGTACACACTCTAGTAAATTTCAGGACTTATGTGCACTCAAAACAAAACAAATTTATTTTTTTCGCTCTCAATCATCACCTCACCATCCATCTCAGCACTCCCTCGTCCACAGCGTTGCGCATGTGTGTCTTGGTACGGCGGCTCAGCTGTGTCTTCGGCGTGTGCGTTGGTGTACATAGGAAGGAACCGGGCATTGGTGGAAAAAATTAGTAGAATTCAAACTTTCGAATTTTTCTCTTCCTTTCCAAGTATCGGGAATGAAGGTTATTCAAAGGATGACCATATCGACATCATATCTCTATCTGTACTATTACTAGAAAGTTGCACGTGCCTTGCACGTGAGACTCAGATAGTAGACGTATGACATATCGTCACTATATAAAATTATAATTGGTAAAGCACAACAAATTATAAATTTGATCAACATCTATAAAGTATGGGTCTATCCATGTACTTTGTATGTCATGTATAAGTCAAACATTATTAGCTACCTAACACATGAATTTTTGATAACATGGTCTAGAGAAAAAAGGAGAAGATTCTAGTATGATGGAGAAGTGTGTTTTGAGGTTTGTGCATATCATTCATTATGCCGAAGACTACAAATAGAATCTTTTAGATGCTACTAGAATGGAAAATAAGACCCAATGGCTAGAAATGCTGGGATTCGTGAATCTTGATCCAACGGTCAACATTCAAAGTTATTTGTACACTATATAATGGTAAGATAAGATAATGGAGTAGTTTTCAATTGGATCCTTAGCACCAATCCTGACCATTGGGCTGTTAGATCTAATGGTTCAGAGTACCTGGATTCGTGTTGAATAGTACCTAGAGTAAACTCCACCATGTTCTAGAACCATCATGTCACCACCCCCAAAATGTCATAGCATAGTAGGTTGTATTCTCTCTACTACTACAATGGAGCAGTTTTGAATTGGATCCATAGCACCAATCCTGACCATTGAGCTGTTAGATCTAATGGCTCAGAGCAGCTGTATTCGTGTTCAATAGTATCTAGATTAAACTCCAACATGTTCTAGAACCATCATTTCATCACCCCCAAAATTTCATAGCACTGTAGGATGTATTCTCAATATGGGTAGATAGTTATTACTAATAGATTTAATGTATGCATTTTTTTCTAACAAGAATATTGGTTAATAATAACTTAATGTTTGTTAAATCACATTTCATATAGTATATACGTGTGTGGCACGTCCCTTTTGATCAACACGTGAGACTCAGATAATAGACGTCTGACATATCATCACTATATACAATTTTAATAGGTAAAGCATACAGAAATATAAATTTGATCAATATCTATAAAGTATGAGTGTATATTTGGTCCATGTAATTTGTATATCATTTAGAAGTCAATGATTATTACTATCTAAAACTTGAAAATTCTGGTAACATGCTCTAGAGAAACGAGGGAGAAGATTCTAGAATGATGGAGAAGTGTGTTTTGAGTTGTATGCATACCATTCATTGTGATGGATACTATCAATAAAATCTTCTAGATGCTAGAATGGAAAAGAAGATCCAATGGCTGGAAATGTTGGGATTCACAAGTCTTGATCCAACGATCAATATTCAAAGTTATTCGTACACTATATAGTGGTAAGATAAGATAAGATAAAATATGTAGAAAAACGTCAAAACACACTTATCCATCATTCTAGAATCTTCTCGATTGTTTCTCTAGACCATGGTTCTAAAATTTTCAATTATTTGGTAGCTAATAAACATTTATTTCTACATGATATAAAGTGCAAGAACCAAATATACACTCATACTTTAGAAACGTAGCTCAAATTCATAGATATTTTAAGATTTACCTATTACAATGTTGTCTACTAATGACATGTCATGCTTCTGTATATTATGTGAGTTTCACGTGCAAGGCACGTGCAGCTTACTGGTACTACTACGAAGAGCATGGCTCAGCTCCGTGATGGAGGAGCAGGACCCGACTACTAATTTTAATTGCTTGATTGTAGGGTCTTTTGTGTTAAATGTATGGACTTGGATGCAATTTTCACCTTTTTAAGGTCCTTGGTGTAACATGTACATATGCACTAGCTATGTTACTTATTGAAGCATCTCACTCCTTCGGGATATACACCAGTAAAAAAAATAAAGTGCCACCACCCGATTTTCAGAAAACACGAACATGTTTTGTTAGAATTTCCTAGTCTTAGGACGTTTCAAGCTTCCCTATATATTAGCTAACTACGCCCACGCACTCAAATAACTTTATGTCGATTTAAAGAAAGTAGGTCAAATAAGTAAGCACGATAGATTCTTTCTTGAATTTGCAAGAGATCCAACAATTAGCAATGTTGGAATCTGTCAATCTATATCCAATGATCTATGTTCAAAGATATCCGTGTTATATATCTTATTAGTAAGTTGCACATGCCTTTCACATAAGAATCAGATAGTAGAAGTATATGCCATATAATTTTTTTCTCTACTACTATAAAGGAGCAGTTTTGAATTTGATCCATAGTACCAATTCTGACCGTTGGGCTGTTAGATCCAATGGTTCAGTGCAGGTGGATTCGTGTTGAGTACTACCTAGAGCAAACTCCACCATGTTCAAGAACCATCATGTCACCCCCAAACATTTCATAGCATAGTAGGTTTTATTCTCAATATGTGTAGATAGTTATTATTAATAGACTTAATGTATGCATTTTTCTCAAACAAGACTATTGGTTTATAAAAACTTAATGTTTGTTAATCACACTACATATAGTATATACGTGTGTGGCACGTGCCTTTTACTAGTTTATATAAAATTATAATAGGTGAAGCCCAAAAATAATTATAATTTCAAGCTACATCCATAAAGTACCCTTAGATGTTAATTCTATCCATTCTAGCATCTAGAAGATCCTATTGATAACCTTTATCACACTTAAGATATGCACAAACCTCAAAACACACTTCTCAATAATTCTAGAATGTTCTTCGTCATTTCTCTAGAGCATGGCGAGTACTATTAGGTAGCTAATAGATTGATTACTACTACTCCCTCTGACCCATATTAGTTAACTTGGATTTTTCTAGATATAGATGTATCTAATACTAAAATCTGTCTAGATACATCCATATCTAGACAAATCTGTGTCAACTAATATGGGTCGAAGGGAGTACATGATATAAAGTATAAGAACCAAATATACAACGGATATTCTATGGACGTGGCTCAAAATTATAATTATTTTTTGAGCTTCACCTATTATTATAGTTTTTTAGTAGTCCTAATTATCAGAGCTGGGCATGTGGGTTCAAATCCTTCGCGTGCTAGAAAAGTGATTCTACGGTGCACGCTATCTAGTAGGGAGGAGAGAAATGTGGGTTCACGTCCTTTCCTAAAACACAGTATACGTGACGAGACGATACAATACTGAGCCAAGACGTGACAGCTTGCTAGTCTAGCACTCTAGCTATAACTCTAGTAGACGTCCTTGACCCACTGCAGAATACCAATGAGGGAACACGCAAAATTAACACCCCTCGTTCAAAGAGCCACCCATCTTCCCCATCTCCGGCGATCTCCATTCGCTAACGCTGGCTAGCCGCATTTTGGATCCTCTCGAGCATGGCACTTCCTAAATTTTCCTAGCCATTTCTCGCCCGTTGCATCGGTTCTTGCAGGCCTCCATCACTCTCCTCCAAGAAACCCCAACAATCATATTTGAAGCCGCCCTCGCCCCTAGTCCATCCGGACACAATGGCGGATTCGATGCACAACATTCGGTACGGTGGCTGGAGCAACGTCAGCGACGACGCCTTCGGAGAAATCGCTATGCATATGGCACTACCAGCGCCATCCAGCTGGCCGCATGCTCCAAGGAGTTGCGCCGCCAAGTCATCAGTAGAAAAGGTAGCAGATGCCGCAATGTCGGCTGCGGGACATTGGTCGCCTTCCACGACTTCCTCAACCATAGGATGGCATGCCCGCACGGCCCGTGCAACTGCATTGAGCCTGGCTGCAAGTTCAGCACCCCGCCCACAACGCTCCTCACTCACCTCGAAAAATCTCACTCAATTGAAGTGAAGAGTTTCCACTACGGCGAGGAACATAGGTACATCTCTCAGCCTTTGCTGGCACCTGGATCATGGAGAGTAGAGACCGTGTTATCCGGGGACGATGGTACATTGTTCGTCGTGCGATTTGACATGCTCGACTATGGCCTCGACGTATCCATCCAGTGCATCAGGTCGGTGGCGTGCTTGATTCCGCGGTACATGGTGGAGTTGCACTTTTATAAACCTTCAATGATTGGAGAGGACCTGGAGGAGTTCACCGAAGATAGCCTATTTTTCGAGCCGAAGAGCAACATGTCGCCGGCCTTCGCCAGGATTACTAAAGATTACCTTAATTTCCTGATTAAGAAACATGATAGGTTCACACTGGATTACTCATTTTGCATCCACAATGTGGGAGATGGCAAATATGACCATCATGATTCTAATGATGATCTGCCGTTCAAGTTTGTCTAGATCAAACGCTGGAGATGATCTAGCATTTCCTTTAAAACATGGATCTATATTTTTTTCTTTGGAGTGCCTAGATCTCAGGCGCCTGAGAACTTCTTATATGTATATGTATATTTAGCAAGCTGCAATTTAGTCCGTTGATTCTTACTTCCTTTAGAAATCTCAGGTTCATCTCTCAGCCGCTGTCAGTATGGCGCTCATCAAGACTAGAGAACATTGGATCTGGGGACGATGGTACGGTGTTCGCTGTGCTATTTTACATGCTCGAGTGGGGCGACATTATTGTATCCGTCGTGTGCGTCAGGCCGGACGGGTGCTCGTCGCCCTTGTACAATGTGCAGCTCACCGTCTATCACCCGTCACCAGAGGCTAGGTTTTGGGAGGGTGCAGTGTGCAATTCCTTCACTCTTGGGAGCAGGGCGGTGCCTGGAATCATGCATAAGGAAAAGTATTCCATGGTGGTGTACCTTCAAACTTTTCAGACCCAGGGCCTGTATCACTCAATATGCATCCATCGCGAGGGAGAATTCCAAATTGACCATTCTACTACCTCATATTTTTTATCCCACTTTCACTACATACCACAGACGTACGTGTACTGGAGGTTGGATTTTGGATGCAGAGTAGTACTAGTATAGCACTAGTTCTTGTACTTCGGACAATTTTTTACTACTATATACCGCTACTGGTAGTACTTGTTTAGGTCAAGGGCAGGAGATGGTCTTGCTTTGCCTTTGTTCTGTCGTTGCTATTACCAAAGTATTTTGTTGACCTAATAGTGGTGTATTGTTACTTGTTTAGGTCAAGTGCAGAAGATTGTCTTGCTTTTCTTTTGAAACCTAGCATTATGACAATTATCTAGATGAGTCTTGGTCATTTTGGGTTGCATATGGAGGGTCACACAGGCATTGACGAAATGATGTCATGTTCACATAGAAGCAGACATGATCATCAGTTTTGCTTGCTCCTATGATCGAGCCTATTCGGAGAACAGGGCAAACTGATCGTGCGCCAAGGTTTTTTGAGATGGAACAAGAACTTATTATCTCTGTACTGCTATTGAATTTCAAGCAGGAAAGCTACTGAATCTCTCAAATCTTCTGTCGTTACTATTATTAAAGCATTTTGTGGAACTAATACTGATGTACTGGTACAATCAAGGGCAGTATATAGTCTTACTTTTCTTTTGAAACACGGCCGTGTCACAATCTAGATGAGACTTGGGCATTTTGGGTTGCATATGGGGGTCACACATGCATTGATGTGAGAAGAAGGTACTCAAAGCAGACTTGATCGTCAGTTTTTTTTGCTCCAATGGTCGTTTGTTATTGGTGAAAACGACAAACTGATCGTGCGACAAGGTTTTTAGAGCTGGAACAAAAACTGGTTCTCTCTGTACTACTATTTGTATTTCATTGTATGTATTGCTGAATTGGTCAATTTTGAAATGCTGCTGAATTGGTCAAGTGCTCCTGAATATGAACTTTGAATCTGTTGATAATTTTTCTACCTTATTCCGTACTACTGAATTTTGACATTAATAGCTGCCAAAAAGAATTATCGCTTGCCCCCCTCCCTCTCTGAGGTCTTTGTTTCGAATACGGCCGAGCACATCACAATGCAATTTTTATTAACCAGGAGAAGACATCTAGTACTCCGTAGCTCATTCGGCCCCTCTTTAGCCCAGAACATTTTATTCGGTCTTTTTAGGGTCAAGGGACTGCTGACCACAGCCCAGTGAAATTTGAGAAAGGAGCCCATGGTGCATAGCCGAGAACATATTAATTCTGCCTTTTAGGGGTCAGGGGACTGTTGAGCATAGCCCACTAAAATTTGAGAATGAAGCCCATGGAGCCTGCCCTATGGAGTATAACCCACGTAGAGCAGCCTATATAGAATAGCCAAACTCTTTTTAATTCGGCCTTTTGGGCATTGCCCGCCACCTCTCAAAATAAAAAAAAACTCTGCCTACCCATGCTTTTAAGAAAATACTCCATTATGTGGCATTTTATAAATTGAGATGCCAGGAGCGCTGCCCTTTTATATTTTAAAAGAGATAAACATAGATACCCAAAATATTTTTAAGAAGACTAATACATAAATTGTAGTACTAATAAAAGTTTAATGATATTTATTCTATAAATATCTTTGTTGTAGTGGCAACACAATCAGTTTAGTTTATTTGATTTGAAGGTCTTTTGTTCAAATCGTCTCTTGGATTTACATTTTTTTCTTCTAGCAATATCGCATTACTTAGAGGCTAACATCACGGACCTACCAGCATGCAGCGTCCCTAGAGTTTGTTTTGAGGGTGGGATCGAAACAAAAGTTTAAATACTTGTACAGAGAGGCTCGCATCGGGGACCCACAAGACAAAACATACAAGGCTGCATCGGAGACCCACAAGCCAGAACATGCCAGAGAGGCTGACATAAGGGCCCCAATAGTAAGACCATACATGGCTGCCACGGTGAAAACAAGGGACGCGGCCAAATTTTTCTTCCATCATACACATGTTGCACTTACAGAGAAGCTGACATGTCGGACCCAACAGGCCCAAGCATAGCCCATGAAATTATCCTATCAGCCCCAAGCATATCCCAATACCTTCTAATTCGGCCTTTTTATGGTCTTATGGCCACCGACCATAGCCCATTCAACTTAGGAGTGAGCCCATGGAATATAAGCCATGAAGAATAGGGCATCCGCCCCGAGTTAGCCCAGAGTCTTTTTAATTCAGCCTTTCTGAGCATTTTTTGTACTCTGAGGCTGACATCTGGGATCCTAAAAAATAGTCCAACATACACATGTTTCTTTCAAATAGAGGCTATCAGCAGGGACCCATCATAGACACGTTTCCTGCATAGAGGTGGTTGACTTCTAGGACCCAGCAAGTTGCCAAGGTCAAAACAGCGGACATGGCCAAAAAAGTCCATCATACGCACACTTAATTTATAGAGAGGCTGATATGTGGGACCCAACAGCGCGACCTTATACAGATGCTTCATCAAGCAACGTAGCTAGTTCGAAACAGGGAGGCATGAGCGAGAAAAAAGTTCAGCATGTACACATTTCTTTTAATGAGAGGCTGAAATGGGGGACCCAGCAACGTGAGCAAACGGCAGATTCGTCGAGCAACGCTATCTAGTTCGGAACAGGGTAGCACTAGAGAAGAAAAAAATTCCATCGTACCCATGATTCTTCTAATGTGAGGCTCACATAAGGGACCCACCCGCCTGAATAAACGGCTGATGCAGCAAGCAAAGCTATCAAGTTCGAAACACGAAAGTGCTATAGAGGGTAAAAAATCCATCATACACACGTTTCTTTTAATGAGAGGATGACATGTGGGGCCCAGCATCGTGATTAAACGATATATGCATTGAACAACGCTATCAAGTTCGAAATAGGGTAGTGCGAGCGAAAGGAAAAAATCCATCATACACACGTTTGTTCTAATGAGAGGATGACATGTGGGGCTCAGGAGGTTGGTTAAACGGTAGATGCGTCGAGGAGCGCGATCAACTCGGAATGGGGTAGCGCCAGCAAAGTAAAAAATTCCATCATACACACGTTTATTCTAATGAGAGGATGACATGTGGGTCCCTGGAGGTTGATTAGATGGTAGATGCATCGAGCATCGCTATCAACTTCGGAACAGGGTAGCGCGAACGAAGGGAAAAATTCCATCATACACACGATCCTTCTAATGAGAGGTTGCCATGTGGGACCTAGCAACCTAACTAAATGGCAGACGCCTCGAGCTATGTTATCGAGTTCATATCAGGAAGGCACGACCGAAAAGTATGGTCCGCTAGAGACATTGACGTCCAAGACCCGCATGGCTCAAAATACTTCGGCGAGTCAAGGTCGCACGAGGAAATGAAAATCTTGCTTCTGCCACGCGCCAGCCAAGCTTCCTCCATGTTTTTAGCAGATCCGTCATAGTAGAGGGTCACAAAACCAGAAAAAAAAGTTTTCCATCGGCCACGGTCGAGCCGAGAATTTCGTCGCGGAAGACGCGCCTTCTACGACGACCGTCAGGCCAATTCGTTGCGGAAGGAAACTTTTCTTGTAGTGCTCGCGGCGGTGGTGGCGTCACAATGGTTGATGGGTACTTGAAGAGGGGCTTCGGTGAACACCTTCTGAAACTGCTCAGGATCTTTACAGACCTTGCTCGATCTTACCATGGTAGGAGGCTGCAGATGGTGTTTTGAGGGCTTTCTTTGGGGTGGGTGGGGTGGGGGAGGAAGGGAAGATCATTGGCGTGAGCTGGCGGCCGGGGTGCGATGCAGAAGACAAAGGCTGATGGTGCGTAGTACTAGTACTATACTACTAGTAGTACTGCAGAAGGTGGGCGAGTGGGGGGTGAGGCTCCAATTAAGGCTAGTTGCAGAAACCTTCAACAATTAGAGTTGTAGTTGCAAAGAGCTCCAACTATTGAGCCCCGAGTATGTAAGAAATAATGCTAAGAGGACTAATCGAGAATTTGGTGCTATGTGCAGCATTTGTACCCAAAAGTAATTGTAGTACAGTAGTTTCTTGCAACTAGACTATCCTGATTATCTGGAGTTCCCTACAATTTCGAATCCAATTGTTGGCAGTTTGTGCAATTTCCACCCTCCTCGTGTTCCGAGGAAGCTCTATGACCCTATGTTCAAAGAAAAAATGATCAAAGACAAACAAAAAAGAAAGACCATCTCTCAAGGCTCGTTTGATTTGCAGGATTCTCAAAACATAAGAAGAGGAAACTACAGGAATTTGGATCAAGTATGTCTTTGAATCACACGGAAAGCAAAGCAATTATACCATGAGGTTGGAGTGGACGGAAATTTTCCTAAAAATAGAGGGCAAAGGAATACTTTGAAGGAATCTCAATTCCCGTGTTTTTCCTATTCCTATATTTTTCCTATCCTGCGTTCCAAACGGGACATAATTCCTACATATTGGAATTCTATGAATCAAACAAAACAACCTAGGATTATTTCCTAAGGGACAAGATCCTTCAGAAAACCTTTGAATTTTCTTTGAATCAAATAAGGAATAAAAAAAGGTTTCCTGTCTCAGGAAAAAAAAAGAAACTCCACCTCTTGAAGAAAAAAAAGGAACTCCACCTCTTGGACAATTCACCGTGACGAGAGTAGCTACTAAAGCCTATGTCTAGTACTAGCTATAGGGTCCAACCGTAGCACGTTATTTACAAGTAGTACTACTAGTACAGTACAGTATCAGTCTTTGCAGGTGCCTCGAAGGAAACAAAATAAAGCTCTGCGGGTAATAAATGGCCATGGCAATTTCCAAGATACACAATCTTTTACTTGTTCATTTTGATCTGGGCGACAGCCGGAGGATAGAGGAGTACTAGCTGCTTCGTGTCTTGAGCCATCGAGCTGGAGTAGAAATTTGGATATCTAAAAACCTGAATTGTCCTTTCAAACCAATGCTCGTTGCATGCAGCTTGACCAAATAGACTTACTGCAGTACTTTACTGCGCGTCCGAAAAACTAGGGAGTACAAGAAGTACTAGTATACTAATGTTACACAGTGAGTTTTTTAAACGGACACAGAGAGTTCCACATTCATCTTGTAGCGCCAAAAGTAGAAGTTGTGCCAATATAGTACCGTAGTAGTCACGTCCAGGTTGTCTTACAGGGAAAAAATAGTACGATGATCAACAAGATCTATCTATTTTTGTACTCATATTTGCGTATACTACTAGTACTACTACGTACTCAAGAACGGCACGAGCGTGTGCTTCACTAGTGCGCCTCCGCACGTAGGGTAATCCAGTACGGAGTAGATCGCCACCGCATGGTCACGTGATTATTATATTGGTCCATGCTCTAGTCGTGGGCACGTGCTGTAGTAGTAAAAATTTGTGAAAAATAGATTACTCATAAATAATTACTCCCTCCATCCTAAAATAGTAGTTACTGACTTGGTTTTGTCTAGATACACATGTATTTCGACGCATTTTAGTACTTAGATGCTCCCTCATTTCCAAATTAGAAAGCATACTAGGTTTTGTCCAAATTAGAAAGCATACTAAGTTTGACCAACTATATGTACAAACATACTAACTTACATAATATCAAACGCATATAATATGAAAACATGGTCCGTGATGATTCTGATAACATTGCGTTGATGTCGTAGATGTCCATATTATTTTCTAGATATTTAGGCTAAATTCCAGGGCAGCCTATCCTGCACGCTGGACCCATGTCGATGCATCGTCCACACCAGCGCAATTTCGACGGCAATCTTGGTTCAAAACTTAAATCAAGTCAAATTGACAAGTTGTGGCATAAAATTCCGTAATCACTGAGTTAGATGACTAAAATCGAAGCACCGTAAGAACGGTTAGTTTGTTTATCTCTGGTCCATGTAGTAGAAGTGAACAATTACATTAGTAGCAAACTTAGTTTACATCCAAAATGCATCCTTCCTAGTACCAAAAGAGAACCTACATTCGACTACTACTAGTAAACTAGAGTAGTAAATAGTACTACTAGTAGTACTATTTATCTGCTAATACACCATTACAGTCTTGATCATCAGCCATAGTTTAATATTATTTTTTCCGGTCGATGCAAATCTAGAAAGATACATGGGTGGACTATCCAACCTTCATCAGGAACCGCGGTGACACCCGGAGGTACATCCTGAACTTGCCGGACGGGAGGTTAGCCGATGACCAGCAGCTTGTTAGCTTGATTTCCGCATTAAGGCTCTCGACCATCGACAATTGCGACGACCCTGGCGGGCTAGGCGCACATAGTTTCATAGTGTACCGCGGCCACAAGTACTTGTCCTGCCTGATGCACACCAAGGACACGACGGCGTCCAGGCCGAGCGCGCTAATGGTCAGGCCGAACACGGCACCGTCATCTCTGCAGAGGAAGCGCGTGAATCCCCTCGTGCTTGTTGGTGGTGGAGTCAGGATGAGGCAAAAGAAGGCGTTGCCGTAGATGGCCCTGGTCAGTATGACTCTGTGGGCCTCCTTCATGTAGGGAATGAGCCCTGCCGGCGAGGCAATGAAATCACAGGCGGAATCAATGCAGGAGCACGGGCCGTGCAAGCACACGATCTTGTGCTCATCGAGCTTGTCAAAGGATACCAAGCTAAAGCAGCCTTCGTAGGGGCACTCAATCATCACCTCAGACTGGACGGCGTCCATAGCAGCCAGCTCACGGTCGAATCCGCCGACGCGGTACACAAACTTGTGAGAGTGGTTATAGAGGGAAGATCAGCTCACTGACATAGTGCCCGCCGGCCAAAAACTCGGGTTGGGTGGGTATACTAAAGAGTATACTTATTGAGTTTTGTACTATACTGGTACGATTGTATAGGAATACGCTAGGCATGGGCGCACCGGCGGCAGCTGCACTTGGCCACTTTTTTCTTAGACAGTGTCCACACGCTGTACATGCTTCATCAAAACAAAAAGGTTGCAGAAAGTTGACAGGTGAGTAAGAAAGCAGGTGTCATGATGTACTGTACCAGACAGTACAGTACAGACAGAGGGAGAGATCGAGGCAAGAAGATCTAGGTGAGTGAGAGGCAAGAAGATCTACTCCTGGAGAGAGACGAAAAGCCTGCGACCTGCTGCAGGGTGTACAGTGCTGCAGGGGAGAGACAGAGGACTGCATGCATGTCTTCGACACCAACCTGTAATTAACTTTTTTTTGGTCTTATCAAATTTAAATGGCCTTAATAATCCCAGACAGAGGGAGTACTAGTAATAGTAGTAGTACTACATCTTAAAACAAATCAGACAAACCAGTATTGTATTTATTAGTGGTACTTTTTTTTGAGAAATTATAATTAGTGGTAGTACTTAGATATGTGAAAAACCAATCCAAGTTACTACTCCAATAGAGAGTACCATCACTCTATTTTATGGATTCTTGTTTACTATACGTACTAGTAGTAAAAACTAGAATATAGATTGTTTTAAAACAAATTTTGGCTCTACAATATCTAGTATACGCGCAAACATTAAAAGACACTTCGTTGCTTAGTTTTAGGGATCTTGTGCTAAATGCATGGACTTGGATGTAATTTTCATTTTTATGAGGTCCTTGATGTAACTTGTACTTCCACCGACCGCTTGTTAACTAATAAAGCACCTCGCTCCTACGGGACCTACCACAATTATAAAATAATTACACTGCCCTGATTATCAGACAAAGTGGAACATGGTTTCTTATAATTCCAAAGTTTTTAGAATAGGATGTTTCAAGCTTCCTAGCTAACTTTGCACACTTTAGTGACTTTTTGCCGATTTAACGAAATTAGGTCAAACATTTGCTACACAAGTAAGGGCAATTGATTGCTATTGAATTAAATGTATTTTTAGAGGTAGATGGGTGATGTAGTAAACAATGTCGTCGGTGTTAGTTTCCAACTATCATGAAAGAATATTTAATTCTCAATTTTTTGAGTGATGATGAGATTGTTCTTTTATGTAAAGAAACTCCGAAGAATATGGATCTGAATACCACAAGACAAGCTTTTAGACATAAAGAGTGGACCAACATGTTGTGCTGATGATACCCATGTTTTATGAGCTTTCAAACTTCCAAGCTAACTCCACCAACATGAATGACTTTATGCCAATTATTTGTCGAATTTATGTCAAATTTGAACTATAATTAAATTGTAGGTTGCTTTGAAAGTTTTATGAAAACTCTTCTAGAGGTACCTATTCAGGGGACAATTAATATATCATGAACCACCGAGAGTTTTGATGACACGTTCAACTTCATGCTAAGACTTTGCATCTTGACAGTTTAACAAAATTATGTCAAACTTGAGCTACAAGTAAGCACGGAAGATCGCTCTTGAATTAAATGTTTGTCGATATTTGAATGACTTCCTAGCTAACTCTTCCCATTTGAATGACTTTACATCGATTTATCGAAATTAGGTCAAATTTGAAACTACAAGTAAATTGTAGGTTGCTTTGAAAGTTCTACGAAAAAGCTTTTGGGAGGGTACCCATCCAGGGGTCACAATCAATATGTCAGAAACCACCGAGAGTTTTGACGATAGTTAAAATTTTTTGCTAAGATTTTGCATTCTGACTATTTAATGAAATTAGGTCAAACTTGAGCTACAAGCAAGTAAGCGCGATAGATTTCTCTTGAATTAAATGTCTTTTCTAGGATAGATGGGTGCATCTTCTTGTAGTAAACAATACTTTCAGTGTGAGTTTCCAACTATCGGGAAAGAACATTCTCAATTTTTCGAGTGATATCGATATTATTCTCTCCTATAAAGGAAGTCCGAAGAATAAGGATCTAAATGCCACAAGCCAAGTTTTCCCACATATATAGTGGACCAACATATTGTACTTATGATTTCTCGTGTTTTATGAGTTCTCAAACCTTCTATAGCTTATCGCTCTGCCCACTTGAATGACTTTATATGTCGATTAATCAAAATTAGGTCAAATTTGAACTATATACTACAAGTTTTGTAGGTTGCTCTAAAAGTTATACAAAAAAGCTTTTGGAGGTATCCATCGGGGGGTCACAATCAATATATGAGAAACAACCGAGAGTTTTGACAACTGGTTTGACTTTATGCTAAGATATTGCATCATGACACCATTTAACGAAATTGGGTCAAACTCGAGCTATAAAGTAAGCACGACAGAATGCTCTTGAAATATATGACTTTTCAGAGGTAGATGGGTGCATTTTCCTGTAGTAAATAATGCCGTCGGTATGATTTTCCAACTATGAGGAAAGAACATTCAATTCTCAATTTTTCGAGTGATGACGAGCGAGGTTGTTCTTTTCCGTAAAGAAATGTCTGAAGAATATTGAATCTGAATGCCAGAAGCCAAGTTTATTGACATATATAGTGGACCAACATGTTGTACTAACGATTCCCATGTTTTATGAGTTTTCAGATCCCTAGCTAACTCTGCCCATTTGACCGAATGACTTTATGTCAATTTATAAAAATTAGGTCAAATTTGAAACTTCAACTTCATTATAGGTTGCTTTGGTAGTTTTACAAAAAAAAATTGGAGGTACCCATCGACGGGTCACAATTAATATATCATAAAACACCGAGAGTTTTGACAATATGTTCAACTTCTTGCTAAGATTTTGCATCTTGACAATTTAACAAAAATAGGTCAAACCTGAGCTACAAGTAATTAAGCGCGATAGATTGCTCTTGAAATTAAATGTATTTTCAGAGGTAGATCAGTATATGTTGTTGTAGTAAACAATGTCGTCAATGTGAGTTTCCAACTATCAGGAAAGAACATTCAATTCTACATTTTCCAGGTGAAGATGAGCGAGGTTGTTCTTTTTCGTAAGAAGTCTGGAGAATATTGGATGTGAATGCCACGCCAAGTTTACACACATATATAGTGGACCAACATGTTGTACCAACGATTCCCATGTTTTATTTATGAGTTTTCAAACTTTTCCGGTTTTCGAAATTTTCACTTGCTTCCCAAACTTCGGGAGGGAAAGTTACTCAAAAGATCAGACATTCGTAGTACTTCTTATCTTATCTTTATCTTGTCTTATCTCTTACAATACCATACCATACCACTGTATAGTGTACGGATAACTTCGAACATTGACCGTTGGATCAAGACCGACAAATCCAAACATTGCTAACCGTTGGATCTTCTTTTTCATTCTTAGCATCTACAAAGATTCTACTGATAGTCTCTAACACGATGAACGCTAGTATGTGCAAACCTCAAAACACACACTTCATTGCTCAGTTTCAGGGGCCTTGTGCTAAATGCATGGACTTGGGTGAAATTTTCATTTTTATAGGGTCCTTGATATAACTTGTACTTCCACCGACCGTGTTAACTCTCAAGCACCTCGCTCCTACGAGACCTACCACGGTTAAATGAAAATGCGACCACCCCAATTATCAAACAAACTAGACCACGATTTCTTATACGTAATAGCCAAGTTTTTAGTACTAGGATTTTTCAAGCTTCCTAGCTAACTTCACACACTTCAGTGACTTCTTGTCGATTAACGAAATTAGGTCAAACTTGAGATACAAGTTAGTGTGATAGATTGCTCTTGAATTAAATGTATTTTTGGAGGTAGATGGGTGCATCTTCTTGTAGAAAACAATGTCGTCAGTGTGAGTTTCCAACTATCAGGAAATAAAATTCTCAATTTTTCGAGTGATGATGAGATGGTTCTTTTCCGTAAAGAAAGCTCGAAGCACAATATGGATCTCAATGCCATTAGCCAAGATTCTAGACATATTAAGTGGACCAACATGTTTTACTTATGATTCCCATTTGTTTTTTGAGTTTTCAAACTCCCTAGCTAATTAACTCTGCCCACTTGAATGACTACATGTCGATTTATCGAAATTAGGTCAAACTTGAACTATAACTAAATTGTAGGTTGCTCTGAAAGTTTTACGAAAAAGCTTTTGGAGGTACCTTACCGATCGGGAGGGGTGTCACAATCAATATATGAGAAACAACCGAGAGTTTTGACAACAGGTTTAACTTCTTGCTAAGATTTTGCATCACATGACACTATTTAACGAAATTGGATCAAACTTGAGCTATAAGTAAGAGCGATAGATCGCTGTTGAAATATATGACTTTTCAGAGAGGTAGATGGGTGCATTTTCTTGTAGTAAATAGTGCCATCGGTACGGTGTGATTTTCGAACTATATTAGGAAATAAGATTCAATTATTCTCAATTTTTCGAGTGATGACGAGCGAGGTTGTTCTTTTCCATAAAGAAATGTCCGAAGAATAACGTTGGATATGAATGCCAGAAGCCAAGTTTACCGACATATATAGTGGACCAACATGTTGTACTAACGATTCCCGTGTTTTATTTATGAGTTTTCAAGCTTCCTAACTAACTCTGCCCATTTGACTAGATGACTTCATATCGATTTATCGAAATTAGGTCAAATTTGAAACTACAAGTAAATTGCAGGTTGCTTTGAAAGTTTTACGAAAATTCTTTTGGAGGTACCCATCAAGGGGTCACAACTAATATATCATAAAACACCAAGAGTTTTGACGGTATGTTCAACTTCTTGCTAAGATTTTGCATCTTGACAATTTAACGAAATTAGGTCAAACTTGAGCTACAAGTAAGCGTGATAGATTGCTCTTGAATTAAATGTATTTTCAAAGGTAGATCGATGCACCTTGTTGTAGTAAACAATGTCGTCAGTGTGAGTTTCCAACTATCAGGAAAGAACATTCAATTCTACATTTTCTGAGTCAAGACGAGCGATGCTACTAGTTGTTAATTTCCGTAAAGAGAAGTCCAAAGAATATTGGATGTGGATGCCATAATCCAAGTTGACAGACATATATAGTCGACTGACAACATGTTGTAGTTGCGATTCCCATGTTTTATGAGCTTTCAAACGTCCTAGCTAACTCAACCCATTTTAATGACTTTAAGTCGATTTTTCAAAATTAGGTCAAATTTGAAACTACAAGTAAATTGTAGGTTTTGCTTTGTAACTTTTGCGAAAAAGATTTTAATTTGGAGGTACCCATCGAGGGGTCACAATTAATATATCTGAAAACAACAAGAGTTTTGATGATAGGTTAAACTTCCTGCTAAGATTTTACATCTTGACAATTTAACGAAATTAATTAGGTCAAACTTGAGCTACAAGTAAGCGCGATAGATAACTCTTGAATTAAATGTCATTCAGAGGTACATAGGTGCATTTTCTAGTAGTAAGCAGTGTTGTGGGTGTGAGTGTCCAACTACCAGGAAATAACATTGAATTCTACGTTTTCCAAGTAAAGAGGAACGAGGTTAGTTGTTCTTTTCCATAAAGAAAAGTCCAAAGAATATTGGATGTGGATGCCACAAGCCAAGTTGACAAACATATATATATATAGTGGATCGATAACATGTTGTACTTGCGATTCCCATGTTTTATGGGTCTTGAAGCTTCCTATAGCTAACCCCGCACATTTAAATAACTTTATATCGATATCTCGGAATTATGTCAAATTTGAAACTACAATCAAATTGTAGGTTTTGCTTTGATAGATTTATGAAAAAGCTTTTGGACGTACCCATCGAAGGTTCAGAATTAATATACCAGAAACCAGCGAGAGTTTCGATGATAGGTTCTACTTCTTGCTAAGACTTTGCATATTGGTAATTTAACGAAATTAGGTCAAACTTGAGCTAACTACAAGTAAATGCCATAGATTTCTCTTGAATTAAATGTCTTTTCACAGGTAGGTCATCGGTGCATCTTCTTGTAGTAAACAGTATCGTCGGTGTGAGTTTCCAACTATCAAGAAAGAACATTCAGTTCTACATTTTCCGACTGAAGAATACGAGCGAGGTTGTTCTTTTTCCTAAAGAAAAGTCCGAAGAATATTGGATCTGAATGCCACAAGCCAAGTTTACATACATATATATTGGACCAACATGTTGTACCAACGATTCCCATGTTTTATGAGTTTTCAAACTTCCCAACTTACTCTGCCCATTAGAATGACTTTATGTCCATTTATCGAAATTCGGTCAAATTTGAAACTACAAGTAATAGTAAATTGCACGTGCCCTGCACGTGAGACTCAGCTAATAGACATCTGGCATATCATCACTATATAAAATGATAACAGGCAAAGTGGAAAAAATATAATAGGTAAAATTTGAACTACTACAAGTAAACCGTGTAGATTGCTTTGAAAGTTTTACGAAAAAGCTCTTAGAGGTACCCATCGGAGGGGGCGCGGGGGGGGTGAATTAATATACTATCAGAAACCAAAAGAGAGTTCTGACGATAGGTTCATCTTCTTGCTAAGATTTTGCGTCTTGATAGTTTAATGAAATTAGGTCAAACTTGAGCTACAACTAAGTGCGATAGATTGCTCTTGATTTTAATGAAATTAGGTCAAACTTGAACCACAATTAATAAATTGTAGGTTGCTTTGAAATTTTTATGAAAAAGCTTGTGGAGATACCCATCGAGAAGTTAATTAATATATGAGAAACCATAGAGAGTTTTGACGAGTGGTTCGACTTCTAGCGAAGTTTTTGCATCATGAAAATTTTGAACACCTTTTGAAAATGATCTCATGAAATAGGGAGAGAGGGGAAATGATATGTCTATTCTCTATGGGCAACCCACAAGCTTGAGGTGCACCTTAGGCTTAAAGATAACTTTATTTTTTCCACTATGTATAAGGTGAACCAAAGCGAATGCCACATAGTAGGACTTTTTTGAACGGATAGTAGGCCATATTAAGGTGTGCTTTTTACACAATACGGGAGTAGTATATTTCTTTGCTTAGACATATGGTCACCTCTGTTCACGCGTTGTACATGCTGAGAGAATAAAATGTTGGCAGGGGCAGAGGGAAGCAACGAAGAGAAGTTGAAGGCGGTTCCATGTTAGAGCAAAGTTATGATGGGTTTCTGACATGAGGTACTCCTGCGGCCTTACAGTGTACTACACTATGCTAGTACTAGTAAATTTCAGGACCTATGCATGCAAAATAAATTGTGTGTTTTCTCTCTCCTTCGCTGCCTCTCACCATCCATCCTCCCTCTCTCCTACCCTTTCCCCTCGCGCACCGGCCCGGCTGATCTCTCCCTCGTCCACAGCGTGGTGTTGTGCACATGTGCCTTGGTACGGCGGCTCTGTGTCTCTGGCGTGTTCGACAGTCGTGTTGGTGTGGAGTAGGGACAAGGAGTACATAGGAAGGAACCCACTTTGGTCCTTGGCGGAAAATAAATTCAAACTTTTCCGGTTTTTTAAATTTTCACTTGCTTCCCAAACATCGGGAGGGAAGGTTACTCAAAAGATTGGCCATTCGCAATACTTCTTATCTTATCTTTATCTTGTCTTATCTCTTACAATACCATACCATACCACTGTATAGTGTACGGATAACTTTGAACATTGACCGTTGGATCAAGACCGGCAAATCCAAACATTGCTAACCTTTGGATCTTATTTTCCATTATTAGCATCTACAAAGATTCTACTAATAGTCTTTAGCATGATGAACACCATTATGCGCAAACCTCAAAACACACACACTTCATTGCTCAGTTTTAGGGTCCTTGTGCTAAATGCATGGACTTGGGTGCAATTTTCATCTTTATGAGGTCCTTGATATAACTTGTACTTCCACCGACCGTGTTAACTCTCAAGCACATCGCTCCTACGAGACCAACCACGGTTAAAATAAAATGCAACCGCCCCAATTATCAAACAAACTAGACTGCAGTTTCTTATACATAATAGCCAAGTTTTTAGTACTAGGATTTTTCAAGCTTCCTAGCTAACTTCACACACTTCAGTGACTTCTTGTCGATTAACGAAATTAGGTCAAACTTGAGATACAAGTAAGCGTGATAGATTGCTCTTGAATTAAATGTATTTTTGGAGGTAGATGGGTGCATCTTTTTGTAGTAAACAATGTCATCAGCGTGAGTTTCCAACAATCAGGAAATAAAATTCTCAGTTTTCCGAGTGATGATGAGATGGTTCTTTTCTGTAAAGAAAGCTTGAAGCAGAATATGGTTCTCAATGCCATTAGCCAAGCTTCTAGACATATTAAGTGCACCAACATGTTTTACTTACGATTCCCATTTGTTTTTTGAGTTTTCAAACTCCCTAGCTAATTAACTCTGCCACTTGAATGACTACATGTCGATTTATCAAAATTAGGTCAAACTGGAACTATAACTAAATTGTAGGTTGCTCTGAAAGTTTTACAAAAAAGCTTTTGGAGGTACCTTACCGATTGGGAGGGGTGTCAAAATCAATATATGAGAAACAACCGAGAGTTTTGACAATAGGTTGTACTTGTGATTCCCATGTTTTATGGGTCTTGAAGCTTCCTATAGCTAACCCCGCACATTTAAATAACTTTATATCGATATCTTGGAATTATGTCAAATTTGAAACTACAAGTAAATTGTAGGTTTTGCTTTGATAGATTTAAGAAAAAGCTTTTGGACGTACCCATCGAAGGTTCAAAATTAATATACCAGAAACCAGCGAGAGTTTCGATGATAGGTTCAACTTCTTGCTAAGACTTTCCATATTGGTAATTTAACGAAATTAGGTCAAACTTGAGCTAGCTACAAGTAAACGCCATAGTTTGCTCTTGAATTAAATGTCTTTTCATAGGTAGATCATCGGTGCATCTTCTTGTAGTAAACAGTATCGTCGGTGTGAGTTTCCAACTATCAAGAAAGAACATTCAATTCAACATTTTCCGCCTGAAGAATACGAGCGAGGTTGTTCTTTTTCCTAAAGAAAAGTCCGAAAAATATTGGATCTGAATGCCACAAGCCAAGTTTACATACATATATATTGGACCAACATGTTGTACCAACGATTCCCATGTTTTATGAGTTTTCAAACTTCCTAGCTAACTCTGCCCATTAGAATGACTTTATGTCGATTTATCGAAATTAGGTTAAATTTGAAACTACAAGTACTATTAAATTGCATGTGCCCTGCACATGAGACTCAGATAATAGACATCTGGCATATCATCACTATATAAAATTATAACAGGCAAAGCAGAAAAATATAATAGGTAAAATTTGAAAGTTTTATGGAAAAGCTCTTAGAGGTATCCATCGGAGGGGACGCTCAGGGGGGCAATTAATATACCATCAGAAACCAAAAGAGAGTTTTGATGACAGGTTCATCTTCTTGCTAAGATTTTGTGTCTTGACAATTTAATGAAATTAGGTCAAACTTGAGCTACAACTAAGTGTGATAGATTGCTCTTAAATTTAATGAAATTAGGTCAAACTTGAACTACAAGTAATAAATTGTAGGTTGCTTTGAAAGTTTTATGAAAAAAGCAGGTACCCATCGAGCTGTTAATTAATATATCAGAAACCACTGAGAGTTTTGACGAGTGGTTCGACTTCTGGCGAAGATTTTGCATCATGAAAATTTTGAACACCTTTTGAAAATGATCACATGAAATAGGGAGAGAGGGGAAATGATATTTCTATTCTCTATGGGCAACCCACAAGCTTGAGGTGCACCTTAGGCTTAAAGATAACTTTAGTTTTTCCACTATGTATAAGGTGAACCTTAGCGGATGTCACGTAGTAGGCCTTTTTTTGAATGGGTAGTAGGCCATATTAAGGTGTGCTTTTTTACACAATGCGGGAGTAGTATAGTTCTTTGCTTAGACACATGGTCACCTCTGTCCACGCGTTGTACATGCGGAGAGAATAAAATGTTGGCAGGGGAAGAGGGCAGCAGCAAAGAGAAGTTGAAGGCGGTTCCATGTCAGAGCAAAGTTAAGATGGGTTTCTGACACGAGGTACTCATGCGGCCTTACAGTGTACTATACTATGCTAGTACTAGTAAATTTCAGGACCTATGCATGCAAAACAAATTGTGTGTTTTCTCTCTCCTTTGCTGCCTCTCACCATCCATCCTCCCTCTCTCCTACTGACATGGGTATGATTACTCAGATGCTGATTATTCGCTACCCTACAATGGGTAAAAGGCCTACGGCCCATAGAGATTCCAGATAAAAGCCCAAGGAAGCAACCGACAGAGACTCTTTGTTGTATTAGGAAAGAAACCACGAATCGACATTATGTTGGTAGTGTAATCACGCGTGTATGAAACCTATCATCATATAGCTTTGAGACCCGGCTTATTATATATAGGGCGGGAGAAGCCCAAGCGAGGGTACCGAAATCTAGATGACAACTTGTAATAGAGTGTTTTCCCCAATATTCAGGCGACTTTGTCTTCATTGTTTTCCTGACATCCCACGAAACCCCCAGCGTTCTCTTTTCCACGAAACCCCAAGTCCATCACCATGGGCATTGGCGAGGTTACCCCTCGCCAATTAGCGCCGTTTGTGGGAAACTTGAATGCTGGAAACACGGATTCGGCAGAACGCTCTCCACCAAATGTCGACTCGATGAAAATAGATCCGCACCCACCCACCCTCGTAGTAGTACCCGCCGATTTCAATGGCGGATCCGATATAATCATCGAAAGCCTCCACTTCCAAGGAGACAACACACAAGAATCACATCTTTCAGCCCTAATCACATCAGAACCGTCGGTGGGAAAGGCCGCACCTGCAAAAGTACCAGCATCTCCCATTGGACCTCCCATGGATATCACAGCTCAGATCGAAGCAGGAAAAGAAGGTGGCCAATCAATCTCACTACACGGAGAAAACACAACAAGCTGAGAACCCAAAGAAAGCAGTGAGAACACTGACTTTGAAGAAAGGATGGTGAAGATTTATCCAGAACTACGATCTCATAGCACTACCAACGCACCCGTAGAAGAAAAAGGCGACACCATCAGGCCACATACAACACGCCACCAAGTGTACAAGATCAACGGAGATACCTCAACGCCACGCGACAAAAACAGTAATCCCATCATAAACCCCGATGATATCTTATCAGATGACCATGAAGGAAACCACGACAACGAAGGAGAACACAACAACGGAGGAGAACACGAAAACGGAGGAGAAACAGCAGATAATCACATAGTTCGAGAAGGAGGCGGAGAACCACGCATAGAAGAGAGACCAGGACTTCAGCTACCAGCGTCGGCATGGCAAAAAGCAAGGGAGGCAATTTCGGGAGCAGTCCCAGTGACGGCAGATGCTTCACATGAGGATCTACTCGCGTACCAATATTTGCTCCACCACAAGAAGAGAGACCTACTCCGGATGCAAAGACAGCTCGATGAAAGGAAAAGGTTAGACGACGAATCAAGTTTACGACGGGCCTAACTAATCTCTACATGAGGGTCAAGGAGTGCGACAGGAGAAGCACCACCAAGAAGAGCGTCATCTCGATTACAGAACATCCCTGAAGTAGAAAGAAGTGGAATCATCTGAGACCTCGACCTAGCGTTCATGTCGATCGATCAAGCAGGAAACATCAAGGCAAAAACAGCTCAACAGCTATTGTAGCCGCGCAGACATACCTGATCACCACTCAACCCACACCCGACGATCCGCGCGTGACCCTCCACCGATCCTCTCTGATGAACCTCGGCATGGTAGGAGCCTCACTTGTGGAAGCAGAACAAGAACTTACACAAAGGTCCCCACACCATCAAAACAGTCCTCGACAAGCAGGACACACCCGGCGATCGCAATCACCACACCAGTCACACCTCATAGGATCCAAGCCGTGAAGCAACACAAGGAATGACAAAACCCAGCATAGGAGCAGTGGGACCAGAGACGAAAACCGCACCCGACGATATCAAGATGGAGATGACGAAGACGACCATGAATTATGCGGGGCCAGTTTCTTCACACACAGGATTTCAAAAGCCTCAGTACCAAAAGATTTCAAACTTCCACATGATCAACACAAATACGATGGGCTCCAGGAACCTGAAACTTGGCTAGCAGATTATCTAGCCACCGTCAAATTACAAGGACGATCCACAACCACCACGATGCAAAGCCTACAACTACACCTCACCGGCGTCGTAAGGTCATGGTTAAGGCAGTTACCCGAAGTTTCAATTGGTAGCTGGAATGATCTGGAATGATCTGGAAGATAAGTTCATCCGACACTTTCATTCTACATTCAAGCAACCAGCATCCTTGGAACAGTTGCGAGTGTGCAAACAAAAATCTGGCGAGTTAATAAGAGCATTCATACAAAGATCCAAAAACTCAGTTCAGTCCATATCAGACGAAAGGGCCATTGACGCCTTCAACGACGGCCTACATCAATGAGAATTCATAGAAGAGCTAGGTAGGATGAAACCAAAGACAGTATCACAGTTGATGGAAATAGCAAACCGCTGGGCTGATGGAGAAGACACGCTACATAATAAGCGCACGCGGTCACCCGAGGAAGACTGGGATAAACGCGGCAATGATAGAAGACGAAGGAACAACAACGGGAACACGGGACCAAGTTACGTCGCAGCAGGTTTCTCCGGTGAAGGTAACAACAGAAGCAACGAAAATAATGGCGGATACCATCAGAATAGAGACAATGTCAGAGGAAGCCAATCCGCATAGCGGTATCATCCAAGAGCACGAGACCCACCTATGTCCGTGATGCAAATATTGGAAGGACCCTGTAATATGCATTTTTACGTCGACTCAGCAGGCAGGTGATACGTCCATTTTGCATCACTATTCTATGTCTTAATTCACTATTATTCATTAATATATTTCATATTAAGAGGTGATACTTATGTTATTTCATCTATTTTTGCATGGTTGATGACTTTTGGAGCATGGACCGCTGCAGTCAGGATTCTGATGGAAAAGGTGATGTTTGGAGGCGAAATTCGCGAAGATCAGAAAATCCGGGAAAATATACGGAAAATCCTATTTTTCTAGAAGACTAAGGATGCCAGAAGATGGAGTGGAGGTGGGCCACAGGGGGCCCACACCACCCCATGGCGTGGGCAGGCCTAGGCCGCGCCTGGAGGTGGTGTGGTCGCCCTGGCCCACTCCAGCCTCTCTCCTCTGACGTATATCATCCCACGAAACTCTAAGACTAGGGGAGCGACCATAGAAAGATTTCGCCGCCTCTGCGGGGCGCAAAACACCGAGAGAGAAAGATCTCTCCAGCAGACAGATTTCTGCCGAGGGAATTCCTTCCCGGAGAGGGGAGATCATCGCCATCAACACCACCATCAAGCTGGACTTCATCGGGATCATCATCATCATCACCAGCATCATCACCATCAGCACCCTCATCACCATCTCCATATTGCTATAACAATTGCGTTGAATCTTGCTATAGTTCATAGAGGAAACTTTCCCGGTGTTGATTACTCTTTGTAGTTGATGCTATTGGGAGAACCATTGAATTATTGTTTATGTTCAGATTGTTATACATCATTATTCCATCTCTGATCATGATCCATATGATGTCTTGTGAGTAGTTCGTTTTGTTCTTGAGGACATGGGAGAAGTCTTGTTGTTAGTAGTGGAGTTGCGTTGAGAAAGATTCAATAGATTGTTATTTAAGTTGTGGTGTACTTCTTCTAGTGGTGTCATGTGAACGTCGACTACATGACACTTCACCTATATGGGCCTAGGGGAATGCATTGTGTATTTGGCTACTAATCGTAGGGGTTACCGGAGTGACAGAAACCTGAACCCCCGTTAGGAAACCATTGCACAAGGGACGTAAGGGTCTTAGAGTTTAAAGTTGTGGTTAGGTTTCTACCTTAGTTACTTTCTTGTACTTACGGATGTTTGCAAGGGGTATAATCACAAGTATGTATTAGTCTTGGATGGGGCGGTACATTAGCACAGGTTCACCCACACAACATTTAGCAAGCTAGAGAAGATTAATCGACTATATGAAGCGAAAGCACTTGACAGTCTTCCCATGTGTCCTCGAGAACGTTTGGTCATCTTAAGAAAATACAACCGGCTTGTCCTTTGCTGCATAAAGGATTGGGGCACTTGCTGCATTTATTCCTACTGTCTTTTGTTTACTCGTACTTTTTTTACTTGCTTTATCAAAAGCCCCTAAAAATCCGTTTGTTAAGTATTTGCAGAGAATTCCTAATCCATACCACTAGCTAGCACCTTCTGCTCCTCGTTGGGTTCGACACTCTTGCTTATCGAAAGTACTGCGATACACCCCCTATACTTGTGGGTCATCAAGACTATTTTCTGGCGCCGTTGCCAGGGAGTGAAGCGGTATTGGAGAGTGGAACTGGTAAAGGAAACTTCTACTGTGAGTATTGTTTACTTCTGCTAGTTGCTTTATTTTTGTTATGGATAATTCGCTGAGTTTCTTATTTGGTAATGCTACTACCACTGCTAAGGTAGTAGATAAGCCACCACCTACTGAGAATGATGTTTTCAAAATACCTACAAGAATTATTGATCGTGTTATGGATAACTACTATGTTGGGGATGGAACTGTCCATCCTGGTGATCATTTACTCTTTATACACGAATTATGTGGGTTGTTCAAGTGTGCAGGTATTACTACAGATCAAGTTAAGAAGAAGTTATTCTCATTGTCGCTGAAAGGAAGAGCTGAGGAATGGTATAAGTTGCTGAAGAATGGTCAAGCTCTGGAATGGGAGGAAATAGTGCCTCTCTTTTATTCAAAGTTTATCCTCCTAGTGAGATTCATAAGATCGGAATCAAATATACAATGTTTGGCCTCTTGATGGAGAGAGTACAGTTCAAGCTTGGGGGAGATTTACTAATGCTCAAATGTCCCATTTATGAGCTCCCCAACAATATTATTATTAATAACTTTTATGCAAGGCTCCCTCTACATGATAAAGATTTATTGGATGCCTCTTGTGCTGGATCATTCACTCGTATGGAAGAAGAAGCTAAATGGGACCTTCTAGATCGTATTCAAGACAATGCTGAAGCTTGGGAGAATGACAAAGGTAGAAAGTCAGGTATAAATTATGATTATGAATGCATTGAATCTTTTATGGGAACTGATTTCTTTCAAAATATTAAAAATGCTTATGGTCTTGATTTGCAAGTTATTACGAATTGCTTTAGAGCTTTTTCTTCCTATATCGAAATTCCAAAAAGGGGATGGAACAAGTACCATGCACCTTACATATATATTGTTGACTATGCTCCTATTGGAAGTGCTGAGTATTGCATTATTGACCCCATCTTACCCGAACCTTATATCGAGAAGATTCCCTGCCCTGAAAAGGTAAAGGACCATCCATTGATAACTAATGTAATCACCAAAAGTGAAAAAAGAACTATAAAACCTGATGAACAAATAAACATTAAACCTGTGGTAGCAATTGTGAAAGACCTTGTCACTAAAAGCGTAGAAGATGGGCACATAGTCTTTTGTGAGGATGCTTCTAATATTGTTTCACATCCCAATAGAACTAAAAAGGATAGTGTTCCTGTGCTTTCTGTTAGAATTGGTGATCATTGATATTATGGTTTATGTGATATTGGTGCAAGTTCCAGTGCTATTCCTTATGAGCTTTACAGAGAAATTATGCATGAGATCAATCCTTGCGAGTTGGAAGAGATTGATGTGGTTATTCACCTTTCTAATAGAGAGACTATCTCTCCAATTGGTATTGTACGAGACGTGGAAGTTCTTTGTGGTAAGATTAAGTACCCCGCTGATTTTCTAGTACTTGGTTCGGCTACTAGTAAAACCTACCCTATCATTTTTGGTAGACCTTTCTTGAGTACTTGTGGAGCTATTATTGATTGCAAGAGGGAGAAAATCTTGACTAAGTTTGATGGGGAATCTTATGAGTTTAATTTTTCGAAATTTACTAAAGAACCTTGCGAAGAGGAAACCCATAATGAGGATTTTAGGGTTGAAAACTTGCTTCTATTTCTCTTGCTCCTAACAATGCTTTGCAGCAATTTATGGAAGATCATGAAAGTGAAATCTTCATGGAAGAAAGGAATGAGATTGACAGGATCCTCCGTGATTAACCTAAGATGCTTAAGAACGACTTGCCTATGGAAGACTTGGGTACCACGATGCCACCTAAAAAGGATCTAGTTTTCGATCTAAAACGTCTCCCTGATGATCTTAAATATGCTTTTATTGATGATAAAAAGATATATCCTGTTATTATTAGCGCTAAATTTCAGGGGAGGAAGAAGAAAGATTATTGGAGGTTTTTAGGAAACACCCAGGAGCTATGGGCTATACTCTGGATGATTTGAAAGGGATTTCACCTACTATATGTCAGCATTCTATCAACATAGAACCGGGTGCGAAGCCAGTAGTGGAGCACCAACGACGTTTAAATCCTAAGATGGAGGAAGTGGTAAGGAATGAGGTATTGAAACTCCTTGATGCTGGTATTATATTCCCTATTGCTGATAGTGAATGGGTTAGTCCTGTTCATTGTGTTCCAAAAAAGGGAGGTATTACCGTTGTCCCTAATGATAATGATGAGCTTATTCCTCAAATAATAGTGGTAGGCTATAGGATGTGCATCGATTTTAGGAAAGTCAATAAAGTTACTAAGAAAGATTACTACCCGCTTCCTTTTATTGATCAAATGTTGGAAAGGTTGTCTAAAAAGACCCATTTTTGTTTTCTTGATGGTTATTCTAGTTTCTCTCAAATTGCTGTTAAACAACAAGATCAAGAAAAAACTACTTTTACTTGCCCTTATGGAACTTATGCTTATAGACGTATGCCTTTTGGTTTATGTAATGCTCCTGCTACTTTCCAAAGGTGCATGTCTGCTATCTTTCATGGCTTTTGTGAGGAAATTGTAGAAGTGTTCATGGATGACTTTTCTGTCTATGGAACTTCTTTTGATAATTGTCTGCACAACCTTGATAAAGTTTTGCAGAGATGTGAAGAAACTAATCTTGTTCTTAATTGGGAGAAATGCCACTTCAAGGTTAATGAAGGGATTGTTCTTGGGCACAAAGTTTCTGAAAGAGGCATAGAAGTTGATAGAGCTAAGGTTGAGGCAGTTGAGAAGATGCCATGCCCAAGAGACATCAAAGGTATTCGTAGTATACTTGGTCATGCTGGTTTCTATAGAAGGTTTATTAAAGACTTTTCTAGGATATCAAAACCCCTTACTAATCTTCTTCAAAAAGATGTACCCTTCGTTTTTTATGATGATTTTAAGGAAGCTTTTGAAACTCTTAAGAAGGATTTAACTACAGCCCAGATTGTTCAACCACCTGATTGGAGTTTACCCTTTGAAATAATGTGTGATGCTAGTGATTTTGTTGTAGGTGCTGTCCTTGGGCAACGTATTAATAAAAAGCTAAACGTTATCCATTATGCTAGTAAGACTCTAGACGCTGCTCAAAGGAATTATGCTACTACTGAAAAGGAATTTCTAGCTGTTGTTTTTGCTTGTGATAAGTTTAGGCCCTATATTGTGGACTCAAAAGTAACCATTCATACTGATCATGCTGCTATTAAATATCTTATGACAAAGAAGGACGCTAAGCCTAGGCTTATTAGATGGGTACTGCTTTTACAAGAGTTTGATCTACATATAGTAGATAGAAATGGTGCTGAAAATCCTGTAGCTAATAATTTATCTCGTTCGGAAAACATCTCTTTTGACCCTATGCCTGTTAATGGTAGTTTCCCGAATGAACAATTAGCTGCAGTGGGGGGTGAGCTCGCGAGGAAGCCCTTGGTATGCTGATTATGCTAACTTTATTGTCTCCAAGTATTTGCCTCCAACTTTTACAGCTCAGCAAAGAAGAAAGTTCTTCTATGATCTGAGACATTATTTTTGGGATGACCCACACTTATACAAAGAAGGAGTTGATGGTATTATGCAAAGATGTGTTCCAGAATATGAACAAAAAGAGATATTGCGTAAATGCCATGGTAGTGCCTATGGAGGACATCATGCAGGAGATAGAACTGCACAAAAGGTACTACAATCAGGTTTCTACTGGCCTACCCTTTCTAAAGATGCAAGAAAATTTGTTTTATCTTGTGATGAATGTCAGCGTGTTGGTAATATTTCTAGACGCAATGAAATTCCTATGAACTACTCTCTAGTTATTGAACCTTTTGATTGTTGGGGATTTGACTTTATGGGTCCTTTCCTTACTTCGAAAGGCTACACTCATATTCTTGTTGCCGTAGATTATGTTACTAAGTGGGTAGAAGCCATTCCTACAAAAAGTGCTGACGAGGAAACCTCTCTGAAAATGCTTAAAGATGTTATCTTTCCTAGGTTTGGAGTGCCTTGGTATCTCATGACTGATGGGGGTTCTCATTTCATTCATGGCGGTTTTAGGAAGACCCTCGCTAAATATGATGTTAATCATAGAATTGCTTGAGCTTATCACCCCCAAACTAGCAGGCAAGTAGAGTTATCAAATAGAGAAATTAAATCTATCTTGCAAAAGACTGTTAATAGGTCTAGAAAAAACTGGGCTAAGAAGTTGAATGATGCTTTATGGGCTTATAGAACTGCTTATAAAAATCCTATGGGAATGTCTCCTTATAAAATGGTTTATGGGAAAGCTTGCCACCTACCCTTAGAGTTAGAACACAAAGCTTACTGGGCAGTGAAAGAACTAAATAGAGATTGTAAGCTCGTTGGTGAGAAAATATTATTTGACTTAAGTTCTTTAGATGAATGGAGGAGTGAAGCCTATGAGAATGCTAGGCTCTTTAAGGAAAAAGTAAAAAGATGGCATGACAAGCGAATACTGAAGAGAGAATTTCATGTTGGTGAGAAAGTTCTATTGTATAGGTCTCGTCTCAGATTTTTTGCAGGTAAGCTACTATCAAAATGGGAAGGACCTTTCATCATTGAAGAAGTATACCGTTTAGGAGCAATAAAAATTTCTTCTCTAAAAGATAATACTACACAAGTAGTGAATGGACAGCGACTCAAACACTATATTGCTAGAGATTCTTACAATGAAGATGTTGATGCCTTTCAAGTTATAACTCCAGAGAAATTCATTGAGGACCAAATTCAGAGACCTGCAGAGTCCGTTTCCAACTAGGTAATAGTTCTGGTAAGAAAAGTTCCGCGAAAATACAATCCATCTATATTTTTGCAGTTTTCAGTCAATAAGGAAAGTTTCGAAGAGAAAAAGGGATGGAACCGGAGCCAGGGTTGCCCACACCACCCCATGGCACGGGCCCACCCCTGGCCGCGCCACCAGGTGGTGAGGCCACCCAGGACTCCGCCTCCGACTCGTTTTCTCCCAGTACCTTCCTTTTGTTATGAAACTTCGTAATATATAACCCCCCGGATCTTCCGAGGTTCGTATATCGTGTTTTCGTCGTGCTTTTGTTTCGATCTGTTTCTGCCAGGTAAAAATCCCAGATTTGGAGCCACAATGTCTTCCTCTGGATCATCCAAGGGAGATTCCTTAGAAGATATCATCAACCCATACATGAGAGAATTGAAGATTCATCCCAAGGAGTTGTTGCTCGAAGGTGGGGAGGTCCGGATTAAAGAGGTTCAAGGCCCTAAAGGTGAAGGAAGTCTGGAAGACAGGATGGAAGCATTGGAACAAGAAGTCTTTAGGTACAAGAAGATGGCGGAGTGCGAAGTGGATATCATTCATAAGATTTGTTCCGAACTCATCACCGAGCAGCAGAAGGAGACTGTGAACTCAAAGACAAAGTCCTCTCACTCTGCCAAACAACCAACGAACTGCAAGCACAGTTCTATGACGTTCAAAATCAAAACTGTGAGTATGAGGCTAGATTTAAATGCATAAGTGTTGCTGCAAGTTTCAGGATGTTGGAAACCACGATGTCCTTTGTTGATGGGAAGCCTTTACCCTGGAAGATGGATGAGGATGAGAAGACACCACCACCACCTAAGGAGTAATTCATCATCAGGTTTGGCATCCCCTTGGTTTGTTCCAAGCTTGGGGGAGTGTCGCGGTATCATATCACTATCTTCTATCTTTTTACCTTATTAGTATAGTCATATCATGAATAGAGGAGTTATTATGTAGTATGGTTTGCATTATGGAAGTGTCCCCTCTCTCATTAGATATGTATCCCTTGGTGTGAGTTTCCGTTATGGAATATTAATGAGAAGTTCTATCATCAACTCCTTTGCATAGCTTATTTTAGTTTTCAATTCGTGGTTATATGATTGATCTTGTTGTTAGTATTGGTATCACTTTCGGATCATTGAGTTAATTTAGTTGGTTTTGGCAAACCTGGCTCGGTCAGTAGCAACACCTTTTTGAGAGTTGAAAAGAAAAAGATAGAAGTATTCTAGAGAAAAATAATTTCATCATCTTTCTTTCTTGATTTGCCCATAAGTCTAGTATTCTCTAGTTAAGATCTTTTGTGCTTCCAAGGAAGATTGCATGTTTGTCTTTATCACTTGTATGTTTGTTTGTTTCCTTCAACTCTTGTACTTGCTACCCAGCCTTGCTAGCCAAAAACCTGTACTGAGAGGGATTTCTTCTCGTGCATCCACCTCCTTTAAACCAAAACATTTTCCATTTGTGTCCATCATACCTACCTATTAGCATTATTGCTATTCCAAGTAAATTCTTGTTTTATCTACCTCCCAAATTAAACTTGTTATGCGAAAATTAGTGATTAAAGCTCTCACGAACTTGATGGCACACTTTACTTTCTTGCACTTAATAAACTTGAACCATTGTGCTCACCTATGTTGCGTATATGCTTGCACTTTGTAAGTTGTGAATTAGCAGAACCATGTTGTCATGGGGAACGCTTTCAACATTGCACTGGTACTTTGTACCAAGTTTATATCATGTTCTTTTGTCTATGGATGTCGTCGGTGTGAAATGAAAGGGGAGCTTGTAAGTCCATGGAGTTATGCATATGTGTTAGAGAAACGCCTGGGCCGCTGGTCTAATCCATGCTGACATGGTGGAAACCTGTAGCATAACCAAAACGAGTATCTATGAAGCATTCTTCTTATAAAAAAATAGATAGAGATTGAGAAAAAAGAGAAAAAGAGATATTATGAAAAGAGGAAAGAGAGAAAAAAGCACCATATTCCCATGGTAAATAAGAAGATTGCTGAGATACTTATTGTCTGCTTGCCTTGTCATTTTGATATGGGGATTCTTCCGTATCATCGGGCAAGGGGTACCCCGTTGGCGGTTCTCAATGATACACATATGCTTACGATGACAAGAACTTACCGGTGACTAAACTTGAGTAGCATGAGGAGCGGCCCTCGTATTCAAGGGACATGAGATTCTCAATTTACAACTTGTCAATGCATATCCTCATTTTTGATCACGTTAACCTTAATCACCTAAATATGCCTATGATAGGGGCAATGAGAGCTGAAAGCTAGTAAGTATCATAATTTTTGGGAGCTCTTTATGAGACTTGCAATCCCTGCTTCCCTCTGCGAAGTGCCTTTCTTTGTAGTTGAGTCAGTAAACCTACTCCCTTCTATCTCAGCAAGTATTTTGAGTTGTTGTGTTTCATTCATTCATATGATGACTTATTCAATCATGTCTTATGTTCCTTGTTTTGCACATTGCTCTTATCTTGATGTTTACTACTTTGAAAGCTTTCATTGAAAAACCAGCTATTTGTGAACTCTAGCAAATTATCAACTATTCTTCGACCAAGAGCTAAGTTTGCCTTTACCAATTACGATACACTTTATGTATCTTTATTGTGTTTCCTTTACTCATTGCAAGTTGAGTTGTATAATAGTGAGTTGTCTTATATTATGATCTATGTATTTGATGAATGTGATGCTTCTTGTCCGTATTCTTTTATTGACTCTTCACTCCATAAACTTGAGGTCATGTTTATTGAGCTCATTTTCGCTTGGGGACAAGCGAAGTCTAAGCTTGGGGGGAGTTGATACGTCCATTTTGCATCACTATTCTATGTCTTAATTCACTATTATTCATTGATATATTTCGTATTGAGAGGTGATACTTATGTTATTTCATCTATTTTTGCATGGTTGATGACTTTTGGAGCATGGACCGCTACAGTCAGGATTCTGATGGAAAAGGTGTTGTTTGGAGGCAAAAATCGCGAAGATGAGAAAATCCGGGAAAATATACGGAAAATCCTATTTTTCCAGAAGACTAAGGATGCCAGAAGATGGAGTGGAGGTGGGCCATAGGGGGCCCACACCACCCCATGGCGCGGGCAGGCCTAGGCCGCGCTTGGAGGTGGTGTGGCCGCCCTGGCCCACTCCAGCCTCTCCCCTCTGGCGTATATCATCCCCATGAAACCCTAAGACTAGGGGAGCGACCATAGAAATATTCCGCCACCTCTGCAGGGCGGAAAACACCGAGAGAGAAAGATCTCTCCAGCAGACAGATTTCTGTCGGGGGAATTCCTTCCCGGAGAGGGGAGATCATCGCCATCAACACCACCATCAAGCTGGACTTCATCGGGATCATCATCATCATTACCACCATCATCACCATCAGCACCCTCATCACCATCTCCATATTGCTATAACAATTGCGTTGAATCTTGCTATAGTTCATAGAGGAAACTTTCCCGGTGTTGATTACTCTTTGTAGTTGATGCTATTGGGTGAACCATTGAACTATTGTTTATGTTCAGATTGTTATACATCATTATTCCATCTCTGATCATGATCCATATGATGTCTTGTGAGTAGTTCGTTTTGTTCTTGAGGACATGGGAGAAGTCTTGTTGTTAGTAGTGGAGTTGCGTTGAGAAAGATTCAATAGATTGTTATTTAAGTTGTGGTGTACTTCTTCTAGTGGTGTCATGTGAACGTTGACTACATGACACTTCACCTATATGGTTCTAGGGGAATGCATTGTGTATTTGGCTACTAATCGTAGGGGTTGCCGGAGTGACAGAAACCTGAACCCCCGTTTGGAAACCATTGCACAAGGGATGTAAGGGTCTTAGAGTTTAAAGCTATGGTTAGGTTTCTACCTTAATTACTTTCTTGTACTTACGGATGTTTGCAAGGGGTATAATCACAAGTATGTATTAGTCTTGGATGGGGCGGTACATTAGCACAGGTTCACCCACACAACACTTAGCAAGCTAGAGAAGATTAATCGACTATATGAAGCGAAAGCACTTGACAGTCTTCCCATGTGTCCTCGAGAACGTTTGGTCATCTTAAGAAGTACAACCGGCTTGTCCTTTGCTGCATAAAGGATTGGGCCACTTGCTGCATTTATTCCTACTATCTTTTGTTTACTCGTACTTTGTTTACTTGCTTTATCAAAAGCCCCTAAAAATCCGTTTGCTAAGTATTTGCAGAGAATTCCTGATCCATACCACTAGCCAGCACCTGCTGCTCCTCGTTGGGTTCGACACTCTTACTTATCGAAAATACTATGATACACCCCCTATACTTGTGGGTCATCAGCAGGCAACAATCCAATCACCTGATGAAAGACTGCCGAACATTCTTGAAGATGCAGGAGTTATGCAATGCAAAGGCAGCCGAAGCAGCAAACCGAGGGTACACATCCACGCCTGGCGCACTAGCTATCGGTGCACCACCACCAGTTGCACCATCGCCAAATTCAAACGATCAAAACAACGAGTACCCCAGATCAAAAGGAACAATGTCTATGATTTAGAAAGGGTGTCCATCCAACAGAATTCAAAAGCTCATCAGAAGACAAATAAATATGGCGGAAACATCAACATCAGCCACACCCGAGTATCTCCATTGGTCAGAGCAAGAAATTAAGTTCAGCAGAGCAGATCACCCACTCCGGGTCCCACGACCAGGACATTCAGCCCTGATAGTAGAAGCATAAATTAGCGGATTCGACATGAGCAAGGTCTTCATGGATGCAGGGAGTAGCATAAATTTGATCTACGCGAAAACGTTGCGTATAATAGGCTACCCTCTGGATAATCTTGCTCCAACAGAAACCTCTTTCCACGGAATAGTACCAGGTAAAGCCAAAATTCCTTTAGGCAAAGTTTTCCTTGATGTTGATTTTGGTTCCAAATTAAATTTCAGGCGAGAAAAACTCGAATTCGAAGTCATGGATTGGCCATCACAATACCATGCGATCCTGGGACGACCAGCCTTTGCATGTTTCATGGCAGTACCACATTACGCATATTTAGTAATGAAAATGCCAGCACCAAAGGGAATTATCACGGTGCAAGGAAGCTTCACACGGGCGGATAGCTGTGCTCGAGAGTCCAACAAAATTTCTGAGTCTTTCGAGATGGCAACAGAGTTCGAGCAACTCAAAAGTTCGACAAACGAACAACCTCTAGAGGTAGCACGTGCCAATCCCGATCAGGCTTTTGACACAGCAAAAGACACAAAAGAAGTATAGATCGACCCTGCTGACCCGACGAAAACGACATTTGTGTCTTCCAACCTTGATCCCGCATAGGAAAGCACGCTCATCGACTTCCTCTGTGAGCACTGGGAGATTTTCGCATGGCTACCTTCTGACATGCCGGGAATCCCTAGGGAACTCGCTGAGCACACACTAAATTTAGATCCAAAGGCAAAGCCAGTAAAACAACCGCTTCGATGCTTCGCAGAACCAAAATGCAAGGCCATTGGAAAGGAGCTCCATCGCCTAACTGATGCCAATTTTATCAAAGAATTGACAAAATCAGAGTGGCTTGCAAACCCAGTATGTGTTCCAAAGAAAAACACTTCGGAACTTCGGATGTGTATCGACTTTACTGCACTAAACAAACATTGCCCAAAAGATCACTTCCCATTGCTGCAAATCAACCAAATCATTGATGCAACTACGGGATGCGAATGTCTTTCTTTCTTGGATGCTTATTCAGGATACCACCAGATCAGGATGAATGAGGAAGACCAGGAGAAAATGGTGTTTATCATACCTTATAGCATTTTCTGCTACACAACAATGCCGTTCGGCCTGAAGAACGCTGGAGCAACATATCAACAGATGATGTCATAGTTACCACAGGTCAAGGATCGACGCTGATCAAGGACCTATAAGAAACATTCAGAAATCTTGACAGGTTCAACATCAAGCTGAACCCGAAGAAGTGTTCCTTTGGAGTTCCGGCAGGACAGCTCCTCGGATATTTGGTATCAGCTAGAGGGATCGAGGCTAACCCCAAAAAAATACAAGATATCCTCACAATGAAGAAACCAACAAATTTACATGGTGTACAGCAATTGGCGGGACGAGTGGTGGCAATGAGTCGTTTTATTGCAAGATTAGGAGAAAAAGCGCTGCCATTCTACGCCCTCATGAGAAAATCAGAAAAATTTGATGGGACAGAAGAAGCTCAGCATGCCTTTGAAGATCTTAAAAGGACACTTTCGACATCCCCTATCGTCGTGTCGCCAAAATAGAAAGAACCTTTACTCCTTTATATTGCTGCAACATATCTAGTGGTCAGCACAATCCTGGTCATAGAACAACCCGAAGAAGGAAAGACGCATAGTGTCCAGAGGCTAGTATACTTCCTGAGTGAGGTTTTATCACCATCTAAACAAAGGTATCCATACTATCAGAAACTAGCATACGGAGTATTTATGACAACATGAAAGCTACGCCACTATTTTTTGGAGCACCCGATCGTAGTGGTCAACGAGGAACCTTTGTCAAGCATCCTCAACAATCCTGAACCAACTAGGCGTGTTTCACTGTGGGGCATCGAATTATCCCCTCGGGATATCACTTATGAGAAGCACAAAGCAATTAAGTCACAAGTTTCTGCTAGATTTCATCACAGAGTGGACGGAATTGCAATGTGCGGGTCCACCAGACCTTTCTAGCACATGGACAATGTACTTTGATGGATCAAAAAGAACAGAGGGAGCAGGAGCAGGAGTCGTACTAATATCACCTCAAGGCGACAAAATGCACTATATTCTTCAGATGAGCTTTTAAAACGTATCAAATAACGAAGCAGAATACGAGGCCGTGTTGCATGGCATGCGAATGGCCAAAGCTTGCGGTGCAACTCGCCTCAAAATCTTCGAAGAATCCAACCTTGTGGCACAGTAGGCAATAAACAAATGCGACGCTGTCAGCGAAAATATGGTCGCTTATCACAACTTATATGGCATCATGGAGGCTCAATTTGATGGGTGTGAAATAGGAAGAGCAAGCAACGAGGAGGCCGACAATCTAGCAAACATCGGATCATTGTGTTTACCAATACCCCAGGAGTTTTTGTTGGGAGGAAATAGTGGAGGGATCAATCAAAGAGAAAAGAGTATCAGAAGTCATAGCACCAAAAACAGGGAAAAAGAAGCATCCGCAAAAGAATCAGGGGCTCCTTCAGAAACCAAGAACATAGAAGAGGCCATCAAAGAAAAAGAACAAGAAATCAAAGAGGTCATGCTAATTGAACCAGCCTGGACGCAGCCGTATATAGCATATATGATTAAAGGATAACTACCAGAAGATGTGATCGAAGCTCGGCGAATCACCCGACGATCGAAGGCTTTCAGGATAATTAAAGGAGAACTATACAAAAGAAGTATTTCAGGTGTGTTACAACATTGTGTAACACCCGAAGAAGGAAAAATTATACTGAAAGATATACATGAAGGCGTCTGTGGTCACCATGCTAGTAGCCGAGCGATTGCTGTAAAATCATTCAGGGTAGGATTTTATTGGCTCACTGCAGTACAAGATGCAAAAGACATTGTCAGAACATGTGAAGCATGTCAACGATTCGCAACAAAGCTTGGAGCACCAGCCGCTGAGCTAAACCCCATACCCTTGGCTTGGCCTTTTGCGTAGTAGGGACTCAACATGGTGGGAAAACTTCACAAGTCCTCGCCAGGAGGACACGTCTTTATGCTAGTAGCAGTCAAATAATTTACTAAATGGATTGAAGCGATGCCTGTCACCACCCAACATGGAACTTCGTCTATGAATTTTATCAAATACATAGTATTTCGGTTTGGCGTAACAAACAACATCATCACGGATAATGGGACCAAGTTCACTTCCAATGAGTTCAAGGAGTACTGCCAGGAGATGGGCATCAAAATAAGCTACGCTTCGGTAGCTCACCCGCAAACAAATGGACAGGTTGAAAAATCCAACGGACTAGTTACCGCTAGACTCAAAAAGAGACTACTGGCACCACTTGACAGAGCAAAAGGAGCATGGGTGGATGAATTACCATCTGTGTTATGGAGTTTACGTACAACTCCAAATAATTCAACACAAGGGATGCCTTTCCTTTTGGTCCACGATGCGGAAGGCGTGCTTCCAGTTGAAGTATCACACGAATCGCCAAGAGTAGCTGCATATAATGAAGAGGAATCAAGAGAAGCACTTGAAGATGATGTGGATGCGCTTGATGAAGCTCAAGACGAAGCCCTCCAAAGAGCAACTATGTACCAGCAAAACCTGCGCAATTACCATAGTAGAAGATTGCGTCCTAGGTCCTTCGCAGTAGGGGACCTAGTTCTTCGCCTCAAGCAAGATGGCCACAAGAAGCTAGAATCGCCATGGGAAGGACCATACATCGTCACAGAAATTATTCCCGGAGGAGCATATCGACTACAAGACAAGAAGACATGAGTAAATTATTCAAATCCATGGAACGTAGCACAACTATGATGCTTTTACACATAAGATTATTTGCAAAAGTAATAAGAGTTATAGTTTGGCTTATTAATCCAAGATGTCAGGAGAAAAGGCTAAAAATAGCTATCTTCTCAAAGAATAATGTACCCTTGATTTCGCCTTGTATATAAAGAGAAGTTATTTGTATCTTAATATTCTTTTTTCAAAGATCAATGCTAACAGCAATTATGAGCCTATGTCCAGATACAGGCATCCGAACATAGCCTTGGGGGGTACTCCCATCGGGAGTGCTAACGCGCACCCGATAGAAATACCGTTGTGTATAAAGTGCATTGACAAATTGCAAAAACCTATTGAGTTTTACACTAGTGTATCCTCAAAAAGGTGTTACTCCCATCGGGAGATAGTATAAAATAATAATAATATCTGATATAATCAGAAATATTGGCGGCCCAGCAGGCCAACCGCCAAAAAGCCAAAAATCTCGGATCACGCTCAGACGTGAGAAAAAAATCCGAATGTCGTGTTCAAAAACACGAAGGCAAGACCCCAGGATCCGTCCTGTGTGGCCTGGTAACCGCACAAGAATGTGCTCTTCCAGTAAAAATCCGTATCAACGAGACGATGCAAAATCCCGATGGACGCGTTGGGTACCTGATAAAAAATAGAAAACTAGAATTCAGTATTCGGTAAGACCTCAGCGGCTCAAACTGAATTATGCCAGCAACAAATTTCGGATTCAAGCATGGGGACTTGAGTTTGATGTAGGTTAACTTTGTTTTTGCCCAGGAGCAATTAACTGATTCCCGATCCGTCGGAAGCATCATACTCGTTGTATCAAAATCCCTACAAAAAACAAAATTAAACAGAACAAGAGAAAGAAGAAAGAAAACTCTGAGACTCAACCTAAAAACTGCGGATTTAGGTAGAGTCTCAGGGGCTACTAACATGGGTATGATTACTCGGATGCTCATTATTCGCTACCCTACATTGGGTAAAAGGCCTACGGCCCATAGATATTCTAGATAAAAGCCCAAGGAAGCAACCGACAGAGACTCTTTGTTGTATTAGGAAAGAAACCACGAACCGACATTATGTTGGTATTGTAATCACGCGTGTGTGAAACCTATCCGCATACAGCTTTGAGACCTGGCCTATTATATATAGGGCGGGAGAAGCCCAAGCGAGGGTACCGAAATCTAGAGGACAACTTGTAATAGAGTGTTTTCCCCAATATTCAGGCGTCTTTGTCTTCATTGTTTTCCTGACATCCGACGAAATCCACAACATTCTCTTTTCCACAAAACCCCAAGTCCATCACCATGGGCTTTGCCGAGGTTACCCCTCGTCACCTACCCTTTCCCGTCGCGCACCGGCCTGGCTGATCTCTCCCTCGCCAACAGCGTGGTGCTGCGCATGTGTGCCTTGGTACGGCGGCTCTGTGTCTCTGGCGTTTTCGGCATCCGCGTTGGTGTGGAGTAGGGACGAGGAGTACATAGGAAGGAAACCACTTCGGTCCTTGGCGGCAAAAAAATCAAACTTTTCCAGTTTTCGAAATTTTCACTTTCTTCCCAAACATCGAGAGGAAAGGTTACTCAAAAGATCAGCCATTCGCAGTACTTCTTATCTTATCTTTATATTGTCTTATCTCTTACAATACCATACCATACCACTCTATAGTGTACAGATAATTTCGAACATTGACCGTGGGATCAAGACCGACAAATCCAAACATTGCTAACCATTAGATCTTCTTTTCCATTCTTAGCATCTACAAAGATCCTATTGATAGTCTTTAGCACGATGAACGCTAGTATGCTCAAACCTCAAAACACACACTTCATTGCTCAGTTTCAGGGTCCTTGTTCTAAATGCATGGACTTGGGTGCAATTTTCATTTTTATGAGGTCCTTGATGTAACTTGTACTTCCATCGACCGTGTTAACTCTCAAGCCCCTCGCTCCTACGAGTCATACCACGGTTAAAAGAAAATGCAACCACCCCAATTATCAAACAAACTGTACCACTTTTTCCTATACGTAATACCCAAGTTTTTAGTACTAGCATTTTTCAAGCTTCCTAGCTAACTTCGCACTTTTCAGTGACTTCTTGTCGATTAACGAAATTAGGTCAAACTTGAGCTACAAGTAAGGCGATATATTGCTCTTGAATTAAATGTATTTTTAGAGGTAGATGGGTGCATCTTCTTGGAGTAAACAATATCGTCAGTGTGAGTTTCCAACTATCAGGAAATAAAATTCTCAGTTTTCTGAGTGATGACAAGATGGTTCTTTTCTGTAAAGAAAGCTCGAAGCAGAATATGGATCTCAATGCCATAAGCCAAGCTTCTAGACATATTAAGTGGACCAACGTGTTTTACTTACGATTCCCATATGTTTTTTGAGTTTTCAAACTCCCTAGCTAATTAACTCCACCACTTGAATGACTACATGTCGATTTATCGAAATTAGGTCAAACTTGAACTATAACTAAATTGTAGGTTGCTCTAGAAGTTTTATGAAAAATCTTTTGGAGGTACCGTACCGATCGGGAGGGGTGTCACAATCAATATATGAGAAACAACTGAGAGTTTTGACAACAGGTTTGACTCCTTGCTAAGATTTTGCATCGCATGACACTATTTAACGAAATTGGGTCAAACTTGAGCTACAAGTAAGCGCGATAGATTGCTGTTGAAATATATGACTTTTTAGAGAGGTAGATGGGTGCATTTTCTTGTAGTAAACAGTGCCATCGGTACGGTGAGATTTTTGAACTATATCAGGAAAGAAGATTCAATTATTCTGAATTTTCGAGTGATGACGATCGAGGTTGTTCTTTTCCGTAAAGAAATGTCCAAAAAATAATATTGGATCAGAATGCCAGAAGCCAAGTTTACCGACATATATAGTGGACCAACATGTTGTACCAACGATTCCCATGTTTTATTTATGAGTTTTCAAGCTTCCTAGCAAACTCTGCCCATTTGACCGAACGACTTCATGTCGATTTATCGAAATTAGGTCAAATTTGAAACTACAAGTAAATTGTAGGTTGCTTTGAAAGTTTTACGAAAAATCTTTTGGAGGTACCCATCGAGGGGTCACAATTAATATATCATACAACACCGAGCGTTTTGACGATATGTTCAACTTCTTGCTAAGATTTTGCATCTTGACAATTTAACGAAATTAGGTCAAACTTGAGCTACAAGTAAGCGTGATAGATTGCTCTTGAATTAAATGTATTTTCAGAGGTAGATCGATGCACCTTTTTGTAGTAAACAATGTCGTTAGTGTGAGTTTCCAGCTATCAGGAAAGAACATTCAATTCTACATTTTCCGAGTGAAGACGAGCGAGGCTACTAGTTGTTATTTTCCGTAAAGAGAAGTCCAAAGAATATTGGATGTGGATGCCACAAGCCAAGTTGACCGACATATATAGTCGATCGACAAGATATTGTACTTGCGATTCCCATGTTTTATGAGCTTTCAAACTTCCTAGCTAACTCTGCCCATTTTAATGACTTTAAGTAGATTTTTTGAAATTAGGTCTAATTTGAAACTACAAGTAAATTGTAGGTTTTCCTTTGTAATTTTTACAATTTTTTTTTAATTTGGGGGTACCCATCGAGGTGTCACAATTAATATATCTGAAAATAACAGGAGTTTTGACGATAGGTTCAACTTCCTACTAAGATTTTGCATCTTGACAATTTAACGAAATTAATTAGGTCAAACGTGGGCTACAAGTAAGCGCGATAGATAGCTCTTGAATTAAATGTCATTTCAGAGGTAGATGGGTGAATTTTCTAGTAGCAAGCAGTGTCGTGGGTGTGAGTGTCCAACTACCAGGAAAGAACATTGAATTCTATGTTTTTCGAGTGAAGACGAACGATGTTAGTTGTTCTTTTCTGTAAAGAAAAGTCCAAAGAATATTGGATGTGGATGTCACAAGCCAACTTGACAGACATATATACATATAGTGGATCGACACCATGTTGTACTTGAGATTCCCATGTTTTATGGGTTTTGAAGCTTCCTATAGCTAACCCCGCACATTTGAGTAACTTTATGTCGATATCTCGGAATTAGGTCAAATTTGAAACTACAAGTAAATTGTAGGTTTTGCTTTGATATATTTATGAAAAAGCTTTTGGACGTACCCATCGAGGGTTGAAAATTAATATACCAGAAACTAGCGAGAGTTTTGACGATAGGTTCACCTTCTTGCGAAGACTTTGCATATTGGTAATTTAATGAAATTAGGTCAAACTTGAGCTAGCTACAAGTAAACGCCATAGATTGCTCTTGAATTAAATGTCTTTTCGTAGGTAGATGATCAGTGCATCTTCTTGTAGTAAACAGTGTCGTCGGTGTGAGTTTGCAACTATCAAAAAAGAACATTCAATTCTACATTTTCCGACTGAAGAATACGAGCGAGGTTGTTCTTTTTCCTAGAGAAAAGTCTGAAGAATATTGGATATGAATGCCACAAGACAAGTTTACATACATATATATTGGACCAACATGTTGTACCAACGATTCCCATGTTTTATGAGTTTTCAAACTCCCTAGATAATTAACTCCACCCACTTGAATGACTACATGTCGATTTATTGAAATTAGGTCAAACTTGAACTATAACTAAATTGTAGGTTGCTCTGAAAGTTTTATGAAAAAGCTTTTAGAGATACCGTACCGATCGGGAGGGGTGTCACAATCAATATATGAGAAACAACCGAGAGTTCGAACAATAGGTTTGAATTCTTGCTAAGATTTTGTATCGCATGACACTATTTAACGAATTTGGGTCAAACTTGAGCTACAAGTAAGCGTGATAGATTGCTGTTGAAATATATGACTTTTTAGAGAGGTAGATGGGTGCATTTTCTTGTAGTAAATAGTGCCATCGGTACGGTGTGATTTTCAAACTATATCAGGAAAGAGAATTCAATTATTCTCAATTTTTCGAGTGATGACGATCGAGGTTCTTGTTTTCCGTAAAGAAATGTCTGAAAAATAATATTGGATCTGAATGCCAGAAGCCAAGTTTACCGACATATATAGTGGACCAACATGTTGTACCAACGATTCCCATGTTTTATTTATAAGTTTTTGTTGGGGGGATACCCTCGGGTAGGGTCACTTCGGGGTATAAGGGCCGAGTTAGCCGAGGTTCGGCAGGGTCAAAGCGGATGCTGGTCAGGTCACCTCAAGGCAGGCCGGATCACGGAGTAACCCGGACCGAGGGGGGGTCGCCTAACATAGTCTCAGCCGACTTAAGGAGTAAGTCGGAAGTGCTTGTCTAACTTATATGCAGGCACAGGTGTGGCCGGATCTACTATAATCTGGGTCCCCGCTTAGCTTCTGGGAGAAGGAAGGAATCTCTCTGGTCAAAAAGAAGTTCCGGTACGCACTGCATGAGCGAAGCAAGCAAAGGCAGGACCACCGGGTCATGGCCGACAAGGGTGACGACGCCCATGTCGGCCGACGCAGGCGCCGCAGAGGCTTACGTAACTAAAGCATGTATGACGCGGGGGAAAAGAATATGCCTCCACGTATGCCCTAGGCAGGGACCGAGACTCCTCTATATAAGGGGGGCTAGGGTTCCAGTAGAAGGGGTTGGTTGAGCGCTAGTTGGTTTTATGATTCCATAGTGACTAGTTCAGCTGAGGTTCAAGGGAAAAAACAGTAGGCAAGAGTAAGAGAGCTCCTTCTTCCTCCTCTCGCCAATACAGCTCTAGGAGCACTTGTAATCTTCAAAGGAAATCAATACAAACTTCTGTGTGGAGAATCACTCCACTATCCCTCCCTGGATTCCCCTAGCGCGTATTAGTCCCCACCTTTAGCCTATCCATGGCATCTGTCGTGACACCACCATGACAGTTGGCTCCCACCGTGGGGCTAGCGGCGCTAGCAGGGGTGAAGATCCGGACGGGAAACATCATCGGCACCGGCGAACGCATCGTCTCCGGGCTTGTTCAGCGCTTTGGAGCGCTGGACTTCGTCAGCGACAACGCTGGCTGCTTCGGCACACGCCCACTTCCGCGCAACGGCCTCTTCGTCAAGTTGGGTGCACACAAGGTCTATGTTGCTGTGGATGTATCATGCGTTCATCCGCGCCGCGTCGTCGATGCGGGGGAACCACCCCTCACTGTGGCTCGCGGGGCGTGTACCGCTCGCTCCTCGGACCATGCGGAGGTGATGATGACTGCACCAGGGGCAGGCGCAAGCAAGGATCCAGCACCGGACCCGGAGGTAACACCTAAGGCACCGAGGAAAGGTAGAGGACCTCCACTAGAGAGGCCTGAGAACGTACTGAGAGAAGCTATGGATAGCTTGGCTAACCCGGTAGCAGCAGTGGTAGATCCGGCTCAGGCACAAGCCGAGCTAGAGGAAACTAGGCAAAAGATACTAGAGGGCGCAAAGAAAATAGCCGCGGCTCAGCAGTCGCTGAACATGACGCTGCGTGAGTATGCAAAGGCAAACAAAGTTGATACGGTAAAAGTAAAAGGGATAAATCTCATAAGCGAGATGAATAGAGAAGGTGATGATGGAGACGAGGGGTCGGAAAACTATTTGTCTGTGGGGTTACCGAAGTATAGTACCCCGGCAAAGAACCTCAGAGCAGCGGATGCGGCTGCATCCGAGTTAGAGGGTCTAACGGGTGAGGCCCGTCAAAGACAGCAAGATAGGGTTAATGAGCTGGTTCGGATCGCGAACAGACAGAATGAAGAGCTACTGAGAGCTAACCCGGAGAGAGCTGGAGCTTCCAAAATCGTTCATTCGGTGATGGGTAACCCGGAGAAATCCGCTGGAGCCGCATCGTCACCTCATGGTGGTCCAAGGAGAGAAGAGGTAGTAACCTCGGCCAGATGGAACAAACAGATCGTCCCGTATGACCCGACGCGTGCAGGAAAAGAAAAAGAAACGCAGAAAAATGATGATCGACGAAGTGTGAGCCGAGGTGAAGCTGGCCGAGGTAACCACGACCAAGGCAATGCCGGTCAAGGGAACGCTGCCAACGGCAATGCCGGACAGCGAAACTCCGCAGGAGCAGGACAACCGCAGCAGCGGAATATACCAAGGCAAGAGCAAAGCGCTGGCCGAGGTATGCAATAGAAAGGTGCGCAACGAGAGCAAAACCGATACAACGACGGTGATTCGGAGATGGTGAACGCGGGGTACCCGAGACCGGACTATCATGTGATAGGGTCAAGATTGGGAAGAAGGGATTTAATGCCGGATGACGCCAGGTTGAAACTGGATCGCCTATATAGGTCGGAACAGATCGAATGTCAAGGTCCCGCGGGTCCAGCGTGCTTTGGACCCCGGATCATGAAGGAGCCACCAGTACCCAACTTCTAGTTGCCCAGAGGCACGAAGACGTATGACAGCAGTACCAAGCCGGAGGATTGGCTGATAAACTATGTTACAGCTGTGAAAATTGCCACTGGCAACTTGAGATGGGCTGTACGATACATACCCAGATGTTGGAAGGTCCGGCCAGAGTATGGCTGAATAATTTACCACCCGGAAGCATCAACTGCTGGATAGATTTTGAAGAAATGTTTATCAGCAACTTCTCAAGTACATATCAGAGGCCGAATAGGCCGCATACCCTAGCAATGTGCAAGCAAAGACCTAATGAGACGGACCGTGAATTCTTGACCCGGTGGTGTACCGTGAGAAACTCGTGTGAGGGTGTCATAGAGTCACAGGCCATAGCGTGGTTTACGCAAGGGTGCAGATATGGCAGCGAGCTGTGGATGAAGTTGCAAAGGAAAATGCCAATCACGTTGGCAGAGATGATCCGGATTGCAGATTCGTATGCTTTGGGTGATCCGACTCAACCTAGGCTCGCGTCAAGCGAGTCAAACAAGGAATACTATCAGAGGGATGGGGCCGGGTCATCTCGGAGGAATGATTACAGAGGAAAAAGAAGAGATGATAGACCGTATCATCGCTACGGTTCACAACAAGTTGCAGCTGTGAATCAAGATCAACCCGGAGCAGGGAGCAGCCAACGCCATAGAACGGGAGGGCAGTGGACTCCAAGAAACGATGGCAAGAAAACATGACTCCGGAGCAAAAGAAATAGTGGCAAGAAAAGAAAGACCGTCCGAGGTATACCTATGAGTCGATGTTGGACCAACCGTGTAAGTTTCACACGCCAAATCCGAATAGCCCGGCGGGTCACACAACGAGGCAATGTGAGTGGATGTGTAAGATAGAACAAGGTGGTTCGGGGAATGCTCAGGCACCCCAGAATGATCAACCTCGGCAGGAGTTACCCCGGCAACAATTGCTCTCCGGAGCAAACACGCAACAGTTAATGTTGCCTCCCCCTCCGCCGAGGTATGACAACAATGAGAGAAGGGATACAGTGCATCAGGTGGAAAATTAGCAACAGCCGGATTAGAGGTACCCCGGAAATGAGGGAAGGAATGAGTACATAGAACATCACTAGAGCTATTGTGTGTTCACAACTGAGGAAACAGATAGGAAAAGCTTGCAGCGCCAACATATGGAGGTCAATGCGGTAATGCCAGCAGTGATGAGGTATATGCCTTGGTCGGACCAGGAAATCACCTGGAACATCAAAGATCATCCTAAGCTTATGCCGAGTCCCGGCTCGTATGTGCTAGTGCTATATCCGACATTCATTGGACCGAACATCAATGTGAGGTTCTCCAAGGTACTGATTGACAATGGCAGTAGCATTAACATCATGTATGCGGATACGATGCGCAAGTTGGGCATCTCGGAGAACATGCTCCAGGCTACGAGAACAACTTTCCATGGCATTGTACCAGGCATTTCTTGCGAGCCCATAGGCAAAGTCTGGGTCGACGTGCTATTCGGCACAAGGGATAACTGCCGAACTGAAAATCTGGAGTTTGAGGTGGTGAACTTGGAAAGTGCGTATCACGCGTTGCTCGGAAGACCAGCATTGAACAAGTTCATGGCAAGATGCCACATCAGTTATCTGAAGATGAAGTTGCCCGGGCCAAATGGAGTGATTACCATTGCTGGAGATTTCCGACGTTCCATTGAGTGTGCTTCAGCCGGGTCTAACCTAGCCGAGTCACTCGTGATTGCGCAAGAGAAAAGAAAGATCCAGGAGGTGGCGGCATTAGCTCAGTCCGCGCAGCAGTATATGCCGACATTGAGTAACCCGCATGGCAGCGTTTCATTCCAAGCCGCAAAGGACACCAAGAAGGTTCCAGTTGATGACATGTTCCCGGAGCGCACCGTAACAATTGGTGTCGGGTTAACTAACAAATAGGAAAGCGAGCTCGTCAACTTCCTCCGTGAGAGTCGGGATATTTTTGTTTGGTCTACACAGGACTTGCAAGGTGTTCCGAGGAAGTTGGTCGAGCACTCTTTGAACGTAAGGCCCGGATCAAGGACGGTGAAGCAACCTCTCCGTCGCTTCGCCGAGGATAGGAGAAAAGTCATTGGGGACGAGATAGCTCGATTGCTAGCAGCAGGATTTATCATGGAAGTACTATATCCGGATTGGCTCTCTAATCCGGTGCTGGTAGAAAAGAAGAAGGATGATCCGAACGTAGCAGTGGTTTGGCGTATGTGTATCGATTACACGAACCTGAACAAGGCGTGTCCAAAAGATCCATTTCCACTGCCGAGGATAGATCAGGTCGTAGACTCAACCGCGGGATGTGAACTGTTGTCATTCATTGATGCATATTCTGGTTTCCACCAGATACCTCTGAACCCGGATGATCAAATAAAGACTATGTTTATTACCCCGTACGGGGCTTATTGCTATCACACTATGCCGTTTGTTTTGCATAATGCAGGTGCAACGTACCAAAGATGTATGCAAAAATGTTTGCACGACCAAATAGGTCAAAACGTACAAGTATACGTGGATGACGTGGTTATCAAGACCAAGGAAAGCAAAACGCTCCTTGACGACATCAGGCAGACATTCGCGAACTTGAGAAGGTTCCGGATGAAGCTTAACCCGGAAAAATGTACCTTCGGTGTCCCGGTTGGAAAACTACTCGGATTTCTCGTCTCCAGCCGAGGTATCGAGGTTAATCCAACAAGATTCGGGCCATTGAATGAATGAAGCTGCCGAAGTATCTTAACGATGTCCAGAAGTTCACTGGGTGCCTGGCATCGTTGAGTCGGTTTGTATGTCGGTTGGGAGAAAAGGCACTGCCTCTCTACCAACTCATGAAAAAGTCGGATAAATTCGTTTGGATGCCACAGGACGATGAAGCCTTTGCCCACTTAAAAAGGATGTTGGCCACTGCACCAGTGTTAGCCTCTCCACTATCAAAGGAGCCAATGTTGCTCTACATAACCGCAACCAACCGAGTTGTAAGTGCAACGATTGTAGTGGAGCGCAATGAAGAGGGTAAGTCGGTGCAGAGGCCAGTATATTACTTGAGCGAGGTATTGTCTGCCTCAAAATAGAACTACCCGCACTTTTAAAAGGTGGCACATGGTGTCTATATGGTGGCAAAGAAGTTAAAGCATTACTTTGAGGAGCACCCCATCTAAGTAATATGTGAAGCTCCCATATCCGAGATAATGGGTAACAAGGATGCGAGTGGCAGAATTGCAAAATGGGCAATTGAGTTAGCCCCTTATGCGCCCCAATACGACAGAAGAGAAGCGATCAAGTCTCGGGCTGTGGCAGACTTTTTTGTAGATTGGGCCGAGGTACAATATGAACCACCGCCACCAGATCCGAACTACTGGAGGATGCACTTTGACGGGTCGAAAACCAAAACCAGATTAGGCGCCGGGGTTGTGCTTACCTCGCCAAAGAAGGACTAGCTAAAATACTTATTGCAGATCTATTTCGCGACATCGAACAATGTCGCTGAGTACGAGGCTCTTGTGCATGGGCTCAGAGTGGCAAAGGAGATTAGCATACGTCGGATAATATGCTTTGGCAACTCGGATCTGGTGGTGCAGCAAGTGTCCGGAGTGTGGGACGCCCTGGATCCAAACATGGCACTATACAAATTTCATGTCCAGAAGATATCTGGTTACTTCGAGGGGTGTGAATTTCACCATGTACCCCGAGTGGAAAACGAGGCTGCCGACATGCTGTCGAAGCTCGGATCGACCCGACAGGCAATTCCACCGGGTGTAGCATTGGAACACCTCAGAAAACCATCTATCAGGCCGTCCCCAGGAACCGACTCGATCTATGTCCCGGAAAATACAGAATCCGGAGCTGAGCCCATGGACATTGACACGGGAGGTAGTACGCGAGACCCGGGGACTACATCAGCCAACCCGGGGACTGCCTCGGCAAACCCGGGGACTACCTCACTAGACCCGGGGACTGCTCAGCATGATCCGTCTGAAGTTATGCCGGTAGATCAGATGGAAATTGATGAGGAGATGTTCCCTCCACGAGCGATACCAGCTTGGGCACTGCCTATATTCCAATTCCTGAAAGATGGAACGTTACCCACTGAGGAGGTATTAACCAGGCAAACTCAGAGGAGAGCACAAGCATACACGATTATCAATTCTGAGTTGTACAAACGGAGTGTAACCAATGTCCTCTAGCGATGCGTTGACCCAGAAGAAGGGCTTGACATCCTCCGAGATATACACCAAGGAGAATGCGGGCATCATGCCTCATCCCGAGCCTTAGTGGCAAAAGCATTTTGGCATGGGTTCTACTGGCCAAGTGCCTTAGAACAAGCGGAAGATCTGGTGAGAAAATGCAATGGTTGTCAAAGGTACGCCACCAAGACACATATGCCTATGTCTGAACACAAGACCATACCAATTACGTGGCCATTTGCCGTGTGGTGCCTGGATATGGTTGGCCCGTTCAAACCAGCAAGGAGAAACATGACACATTTTGGTTATGGTGGATAAGTTTACAAAATGGATTGAAGTGAAGCCTATAAGAAAATGTGATGGAGCTACGGCCATAACATTTCTCAAAGACATCATCTTAAGATACGGCTATCCTCACAGTATCATAACTGATAATGGCACAAATTTTGCTGAAGGAGCATTTGCACGATTCTGCCGAGATAAGAAGATCCGGCTGGACGTAGCCTCGGTAGCCCACCCCACATCAAACGGACAAGTGGAAAGATCCAACGGATTAGTATTATCCGGGATAAAACCTCGGCTCATTGAGCCGCTGCAAAGATCAGCGGGGTGCTGGATAGAAGAACTACCAGCGGTATTGTGGAGTTTAAGAACAACTCCGAATCGATCAACAGGCTATACGCCGTTTTTTCTGGTATATGGGGCAGAAGCTGTATTACCATCCGACATAGAGCATGATTCGCCTAGGGTCACCCAATACACAGAAGCCGAAGTGCAGGAAGCCCGGCAAAATGATGTTGATCTGCTGGAAGAAGCGAGAGAACTGGCACTGTCCAGATCCGCCATATATCAGCAAAATCTCCGACGCTATCATAGCCGGAAAGTGTGCCCCCGAGTCTTTCAGGAAGGTGATCTGGTGCTCTGGTTGGTACAACGTACTACTGACATGCATAAATTATCCCCCCCATGGGAAGAGCCATTCATTGTGAGCAAAGCATTGCAGAATGATTCTTACTATCTTATAGATGCGAAGCCACAGGAAAAGAACAAGGCGGACAGGTCCGGAGAGGAATCTAAGCGACCGTGGAATGTAGCACTACTTATTCCCTTCTACACTTAACTAAGAAGTGTATGTATCCGAGTCATCTCATATGTCGGTATGTATGTCGGCAATGAGCTTATCAATGAAATAGCAGCGCCTCGAGCAGTAACTCGGGGACTGCCTTAATAATGTTTGTTGTTACTTCTTATGCGGTAGCTGGAATAAGTCGTTCTACTTAACCCGGATTAGTAATGTGTGAGCACCAAAAACCCAACTCTTCGTCTTGCTGCTGTCCAACAAGAATTGGCTTCATGGCAAGCAAGAGAACAAGTTTGGAATTGCGTAGCACATGAAAAACGACTAAGGAAACGAATTTATTCGAGCTAACGTTTGTTTTTCGGACTAACCCTATATTTATTTTCAAGTTATTATGCTGAATTATTTTAGCTAAGCCTAAAATAATCTAAGTATTGTTAAAACAATTTTTGAAGCTCGGATTCGTAAGTCGTAAAACCGAATCAAGGTAGACACGGACCGAGCCAGAGGATTGGACGAACAAGAAAATGAAACTCGGGGACTACGCCCAAGTTAATCCGGCATAGAAACGTAGTAGCAAAATATCACATATACAGCATACAGTTGCACCCGGCATACCGGGTATCTGATAAATTTTCAAGTTTTTTGAACTAAGGAGCAGCAGGAGGAGGAAGTTCGGCATCGTCATCACTGTCCTCAATATCTGAGGCATCATCTTCTCCGCCTTCATCCAACCCATCCTCAACGTTCTCAATGTGCTCGTCCCCAGCGGATTCCAGGAAGCTCGGTCCTTCAACCCAGTCATGGATAGGAGAATATTCGACGAGGCTGTAGGCGCAAGCCTGGCGCCGAGCTACCCACTCTGGATCATCGGTCCATCTAGATCCGGTGCGCTGGCGTGTAAGGAGGCTAAGGTCGATCTTCTCGTACCATGTGAGAATATGGTGAAGGATAGTATCAGTTGCGGCACGCCCAGCAGATTCTCTCCAGAGATCGAGCTAGGTCTCGGTCTCCATTAGCTTCTCGACGAGAGTCGCGGTGGTCTCCGGGCTACTCTCTCTGGGCCACAACGTGTTGAAAATGCGAACTGCAACGTCAAGGATATCCTTGTCATAATTCTTGATGATCTCCACGCGAGATGACAAGCTGACCAACAGGTCCTCCATGTCGTAAGGAACCTCCTCACCAGCAGGAGCGGCAGGAGTACCCCTCGCTTGGCGAAAATCTGCAACTGCTACGCTTGCAATAGTGATGCTCTCAGGAAATTTGCCTGGAAGCCAGACAAGGGAAGAAGGTAAAGAAAAGACATATGAAGCAACCCGGAAAAATAGGTCGGAAGGAACTTACGTGATATGTGGCTAAGGATCCGGGTTAACTCCTTGATGCAGTCATCGCGTCTCTTGCGAAGTTGCTCAAGCTCAGCGTTTGCCGACCCAAGTTGGATGTCGGATTCTTTCAGTAGCTCCTGGTCCTTGGAGATCTGGAGAGTAAGGCGCTCACGCTCTTCTGTGAAGTCCTGGCCAACCTTTTGGAGCTCGGTTTGGTGTTGGGCCTTCATCTTCTCCATCTCAGCCTTGAGCTTGGCAATCTCATTGTCCTTAGTCCGGAGGAGAGCGAGCTCATCATCCTTTTTCTTCAGCTCGGCTTGATGTTGTCCTGCTTGTTCGAGAAAATGCAGCATCATATCAGACACGGGCACACTATCCTCAAGCGATGCTGAAATAGTATGTTGACCCGGCAGATCCGAGGAGTGAATGTTTGCCGAGCCAAGGAGAAGAGGAAATGGAAAACACTACGAGGTCGGACAAAAGAGGACATACCCCGGATTTCCTCCAAGTTCTTCCGCAGGATCTTGTTCTCAGCCTCCACCCCAGCTGCAGAAACCGAACGAGGAGATCAGTTCGGCAGAAGAAGGTGAAGAAAAACGGAGAAATGCTGAGGGAGAAAATTACCCCTCTTTTCATGTTCTGCGATAAGTGCAACATGTTTTGCGTGTAACATCTTGTGGGTATCCAGCAGGCGTTGGAATTCAGCGCTCCGACGATTGGTGGTTACCTGAAAAAAGTACAGAAGTGTAAAATTAGCTTGGTACATATTCGAAGTGTACAAGATCCGGGCCAAGTGGGACTTAACCCGGCTCTAGGTGTGTGCATATTCGAAGTGTACAAGATCCGGGCCAAGTGGAACTTAACCCAGCTCTAGGTGTGTGCATATTCGAAGTGTACAAGATCCAGGCCAAGTGGAACTTAACCCGGCTCTAGGTGTGTGCATATTCGAAGTGTACAAAATCCGGGCCAAGTGGAACTTAACCCGGCTCTAGGTGTGTGCATATTCGAAGTGTACAAGATCCGGGCCAAGTGGAACTTGACCCGGCTCTAGGTGTGTGCATATTCGAAGTATACAAGATCCAGGCCAAGTAGAACTTAACCCGGCTCTAGGTGTGTGCATATTCGAAGTATACAAGATCCAGGCCAAGTAGAACTTAACCCGGCTCTAGGTGTGTGCATATTCGAAGTTCACATGGAGCTACGTTAGTTTTCTAATGAGCATCTGGCCGAGTAACAAGCTACTCCACCGGAGGCTCGGGGACTAATGGTTATTATCTACAGCATGTAAAGGAGAAACGACATACCTCCATCATTCACCCCGCGAGGTTAATTTCCTTAGCGGCGGTATTCATCTGGGCGGAAAATTCTGCGGGGCCAAACTTTTCCGGGAGATCGTCGTTGTGGACGAACTCCGCCTTATTCTAGTTCATGACAAACTCAATAAGACTCGGAGGGTACCGCTCACCGGTGGGCATATGGGGTGCCACCAAGCCCTTAGCATGAGCTTCTTTCCTCTCAACCAGGGCAAGAGCTGGTCTGGTATGCAGAACCATCTGTTGCGCATCAGTTGGTTCAGCAGGAACATCCTTCGTTGCTGGAGCCTTCTTGGGAAGCATCGACGCTAGGGTTCGCTGCCCAGCCTCAACAGATGCAGACTTGGTGGCATCCGGAGCCTTTTTGCCCTTAGCTTGCTGGGAAGAAGTAACTACAGTGGATTTCCCCTTAGAGGCTGCTGGAGTAGTTCCTCGCCGAGGCTGAGATGACTCGGACGAGGCGGAAGAACTTGGCACTAGAGCTCTTGTAGCTGGACTTGGAGCTGTGGTTGGTTTTCTTGGTGCCGGAACAGATGCTGGAGCTGGTTCGGTCACTGGTACTGGAACTGCTGCTGGTGCTGGTGTTGCGATAGACTCGGTGGCTGCTGGTTGAGGCGATGCCGAAGTGGTGGAAGTCATTGCTTCGGCTGGACCGACCCCTCCTGCTCCGAGGTCGCGTTCCTCTTGACGAGGTAGTGCGGAACCCAGAGCAGCCGCAGAACCCTCCGGAATAGGGCTCAGCGGACGTGACTCGTCGTCACGAGGAGGAGAAGGGCCAGATCGAAGTGGTGAAGAGATGCTTGATCCGCTCTGAGGGACCTCCCCCGGAGCCCTGAAGAAGAGAATAATGTCAGAAGAGAAATTGCCATGATGCAAGGAAAAATGAGTTACGCAACGAAAAATGAGTTACGCAACGAAAAATGACTTATGCATCCGAGGTTTCGGCCACCTTGGGTTTCCGAGCCCTTCGTGCCGGGGCTTTGCCTGCCCGCTTGGAGGCAGTCTTGTCTCCGGCCTTCTTTTGCCTTTTTGTGGGCTAAGAAGGTTCGGAGGAAGAACTTGATGCGGCTCCGCGCTTCTTCTTCGACGCCACCGAAACTGGCTCGCCCGTAGCAAGTGGAGGATCCTCGTGGATATGCCCACCGGGGTTAGCTGACGCCGGAAAGGCAAAAGAAAGAGGGACAGCCTCAACAGGTTCAATCACATCGACATCCGAGTCATCCTCATCATCGGGCCAATGTCTAAGAGAAGAGAATTTACCGCTGGGTCGTTTGGTAGCGTCGGTCATAGGAAGGAACATCTCCTGGTCCGGCTCCTCCTCATCCGGGATTTCTCGGTCCGGCGCCCACTTAAGGGTCGGATCTGTACCATCCTCGACAGTTTGCTGAAGGAACAGCTGAGAAAAAGCATGAAGAACCGAGTCAAAAATACAACAAAAACCGACACATATTTGATCCGAAATAAGTTTGCCCCGCGAAGCTTACCGCGGGAGGAAGCCTGTCACGACAGTAGTGCTCAATTCCCCACTTCCATTCGGCGGAGAAATCCCTGTGGGTGGTGAAAAGAGCCTTAACCCGGCGAAAAATCTCCATGTTGCTCAACTCGAAGGAAGAGGTCCGGTTGGGGTCACGGCCGAAACTCATGTCGCACAACTTGTGGGTGCGCTTCTAGAGGGGAGAGATTCGGTTGCGCATGAACGTGATCATGGCATCCTCGTTGCGCAATCTGAGTTTCTTTAGCTCCGCGAACCTCTTGTTAACTTGGTTGGCCAGAGCTGTGGGCTTCTTGGAGACCTCCTCCCAAAATTCCGGGTCAGGTGGACCCGGAGCATAGGGTAGCAACCGAATCGAATCTTCAGTGCCCGCATTCCGGACATAGAAGAAGGTCCGGGCCCATCCTTTGTAGGAGTCAAGCCCGGTAACCCGGGGGAAAACAGAAAGTCTCTGGGGTGAGATGGAGGCAGCTCCGAATTGGGTGAGCTGCTTATCCTCCGACTCTACTTGGATGTTGGGGATGACGTTGCGACGAAGGCCAAAAAACCGGATCCACAGCTCCTTCGTGGGCCACAGTCCGGTGTAGCCTTCGATCGTAGAAGCAAAGGCAGAGAGAGGTGATATCGTTGGCTGGGAGATGGTGCGGCTGCAAGTGGTAGGTGCTAAGCTAGTCCCGGAAGAAATCGCTCACCGGCAGACCAAATCCCTGTTGGAAGTGGGACAGGAACACGACGAACTCACTCGGATTGGGTGAGGGGGCCAGTTCGGCGGAGGGGAGACGAGCGGCGACACCGGCAGGAATGCGTCTGGTCCGGTAGAGCCAGTCAAGTTCATCTTGACAGACCCAGGATCCGGCCCACGCGCCGCTGTCCGCCGCGGTGGCATCCTCCTCCATTTCCTGCTCGGCGACGACGAGCTCCTCCTCCGTCATCTCGTATTCACTACCCACGCTAGCGCCATCGGCGGCGGGGATCTGAGGCCTAGATTGGCGAGGACCCGTGCGAGGAAATCGCGCAGCAGTGGCTGCGACGCAGAGGCACGGGGAAAAGCACGGCGGCAGCGCGGTCGCTAGGAAAACAAAGGAGAAGGGCAATGAGTAGAGGGGCGCAGAAGTGGGAAAAATGCTAAGGGGTGCGCCCCTCCGCTACTTAACCACCCCCTGAGAGGGTGAGTGGGATCGCGCTGCGCCAACGAGCCACATGGTGTGGCTGTGTATCGCACGCCTCAACCAATCGGAGAAGAGCCACACAGAGGGCCACAAAGCAGAAGCAATCCCGTGACGTGATGCATTGATGCGGTAAACGAGGAGGCAGGCATGACATGACCCTCTCACAGTGATAACTGACAATTACTACGACGGTTACTCTGCAGGCCCTTAAAATAAGACAACGTGATGATTACCCTCCGTGTGGGTTGGCGTATGGGAGAAGGAAGCAAGGCCCGGATCAAACTATGGTAACCCATACCGCAAGTAAAAACTTAGAATGTGCAGAGGGAAAGTAAAACCATGAGATCCGAGTCACAGTGGTAACCCGGCCGGCAAGTGAAAACTTGGAACGTGCGAAGGAAACGTAAATCCATATAATCCGAGATAAAGAGCTAACTCGGAATTAAATGTCCAAGGCTCGAACATAAATGAACCTGATGTGGCCTTAGCGGCCAAGGCAGCTAAGACCTCACCAGCTTCGGGGACTAATGTTGGGGGGATACCCCTGGGTAGGGTCACTCCGGGGTATAAGGGCTGAGTTAGCCGAGGTTCGGTAGGGTCAAAGCGGATGCTGGCTGGGTCACCTCAAGGCAGGCCGGATCACGGAGTAACCCGGACCGGGGGGGGGGGGGGGGGGGGGGGGTCGCCTAACATAGTCTCAGCCGACTTAAGGAGTAAGTCGGATGTGCTTGTCTAACTTATATGCAGGAACAGGTGTGGCCGGATCTACTATGATCTGGGTCCCCGCTTAGCTTCTGGGAGAAGGAAGGAATCTCTCTGGTCAAAAAAAAGGTCTGGTACGCACTACATGAGCGAAGCAAGCAAGGGCAGGACCACCGGGTCATGGCTGACAAGGGTGACGACGCCCATGTCGGCTGACGCAGGCGCCGCAGAGGCTTACGTAACTAAAGCATGTATGACGCGGGGGGAAAGCACCCCGGTCGAGTTACCACTTTGAGAAGAGGCATATTCTTAGGAATATGCCTCCACGTATGCCCTAGGCAGGGACCGAGACTCCTCTATATAAGGGAGGCTAGGATTCCAGTAGAAGGGGTTGGTTGAGCGCTAGTTGGTTTTATGATTCCATAGTGACTAGTTCAGCTGAGGTTCAAGGTAAAAAATAGTAGGCAAGAGTAAGAGAGCTCCTTCTTCCTCCTCTCGCCAATACAGCTCTAGGAGCACTTGTAATCTTCAAAGGAAATCAATACAAACATCTGTGTGGAGAATCACTCCACTATCCCTCCCTGGATTCCCCTAGCGCGTATTAGTCTCCACCTTTAGCCTATCCATGGCATCTGCTGTGACACCACCACGACAGTTTTCAAGCTTCCTATCTAACTCTGCCCATTTGACCGGATGACTTCATGTCGATTTATCGAAATTAGGTCAAATTTGAAACTACAAGTAAATTGTAGGTTGCTTTAAAAGTTTTACGAAAAATCTTTTGGAGGTACCAATCAAGGGGTCACAATTAATATATCATACAACACCGAGAGTTTTGACGATATGTTCAAATTCTTGCTAAGATTTTGCATCTTGACAATTTAACGAAATTAGATCAAACTTGAGCTACAAGTAAGCGCGATAGATTGCTCTTGAATTAAATGTATTTTCAGAAGTAGATCAATGCACCTTGTTGTAGTAAACAATGCCGTCAGTGTGAGTTTCCAACTATCAGGAAAGAACATTCAATTCTACATTTTCCGAGTGAAGAGGAGCGAGGCTACTAGTTGTTATTTTCCGTAAAGAGAAGTCCAAAGAATATTGGATCTAGATGCCACAAGCCAAGTTGGCAGACATATATAGTCGATCGACAACATATTTGTCAACACCCGGATTTTTAATCCCAGATGCCTGTTATGCCATACATCGCAATCCTAGGATTACCATTTTTGCGAGACATAACAGATCGGATATCACAATACATAATCCATTACAAACCATAATAAGGTCTTACACAAATAAAGGACCTCATGATCCAGTCTTAGTACAAACAAGTAGCGGAATAAATAGCGTAGCGGTGGGGTCCATCTTCAGAGTCACAGGCAATGCTGACGATGGGAGACGATCCTAGTTGTCATAGTTGTTCTGCTGTCCTCCTTCAGGGTAGTCCTCCTCATAGTATGGCCATAGGAATAGCCAGGGACAAAAGCCATGAGTACTCTTTAAGTACTCGCAAACTACCACTAACAAATAGGATAGTTCTAGTAGGAATGCTAACTCTAAGTTTATTTGTAAAGTTAAGTTTGAAACCTAAGTTGAGTTCAGAAACAAAGAAAGATAAAGAAGTTTGAAAACACCTAAGTGGGAACTTAGTTGTCATAGTCACCTGTAACTACCTCGGTGAATTACGCTCCTAGTTACAAGCCTGGATGAGCGGAAATGGTTAAAATAGTACGGTGGGGCCCAAATGCCACTCACAGGTAGACCTTTCGACCGTCCTAACCATTTCCAAACATCGGGACAAGAACGGGCGGCGTAATCGGCAGGCGAAGGGATCAACTACATACACAAATGAGTATGTATGCAAGCCACCATACAACAGTCCTCAGAGCCATTCCATCTAAAAGAAATAGAAATATTGCAACGCCATACGGCAAGATCCAAATATCCTAGATAGATATAATAGTTTAGGATATCTCCTCATACATCAAACATCAGAGTATCAAGCGGAAGCGGAAAACAAGATCCGAGTACGGATAAGAAGCAAATCGGCATAAGATGCCCCATAAATAAACACATCCCGCCCACAGATCGCACGGATCCCCGTTCCCGGAATCTCTACACCGAATGATCATTGCCCACATCGTCCGTCTCCTCCACCCAGTATCCATCTTGTGAGTTTACCTGTTCATCTGAATCAAACAATTTATCATGTGAGACCCTAGGGTACTCAGCAAGACTTTATGCCTCTAAAGGGGACACAACCTGGGGTGACGCAATTGCAGCAAAAGATAAACCCTAACAATTCTATAGAACCTTGCTAACCATCCGCCTAACCAGAGATAGACGGATGTCCGTGAATTAATAACAACGGTTATCACAGTAATATTAACAGATCCATCCTCCTCCTCGCTTACCGACGAGGAAGCGGAGGAACAGCCCCCCATCCGTTGGCAGTTTTATTATCCATTCCATGAGAGTTGCACTATTTACTAGTCCGGTACTTAGTCAAATTAAAAGCGGTACTTTAGTTATACTTGTCTATGATCGAGAAACTGTGCTCCAAGTCGTCCATAACCGCGGACATGGCTTTCAGAAAGTTTTACCCTGCAGGGGTGCACAAATAGCAACACACACTCGATCAACCTCGGAAAAACCAAATCAAAACCCAACGAGGCAGTCACGACAAAGCGATCACAGGATTCAGAAATATTTCAGGGGGCCACCCCATTAAGCTACCCGCGACGAAGTTGGCCGACTCCGAGACGGACTCAAGGTTTGTGTGGACGGCTGTAAACGACTGGGAACCTGAAAATGTGACTGGGCTTGTCGATACAGCGAAAACGTGTCACAGACCTAAACAGTACAGGTGCACCCTCGCACAATCTTAAATTAAGCAGTAAAGCATGGCATAAGTACAGGATAGTAATAAAGCCCCAAACTAATTGTGGCCCCAAGAAATAAGAATGAATCAAGCTCTGGCTCAGGGGGGTTCATAAGCCTCCCGGATGTGGATAGCGCGAATATTCAAGGAACAGGAATCAAGTACTCGGGGTCCTATGGGACACAAGTGAGCATGAAAAACCAAATAACAAATATTGCTCACCGGTGCCACTTTCATTAGTTATCCCATTACTACTCAGTTTAAGTTGTTTAGGTACCTCGTTATTCATCAGACACTCACATACCCTACACATGCTGTGCTACGACTCGCATGGCTCAAACAACTCCTGTAGTAATGGCTCATGGGATGGAGGAACAAGCTTCGGTGGGGTTTAAAAGTAAAGGCTATGCAATACTTGGGATTCAGTCTAATGCAATCGCGACTCAATGATGCAAGAATAAGACAGAGGCAATAGGTATTGTATGTATGCAAGCATGTGGTAGTGCTTGCCTGGCAGCTCAGTTGAAGCGAGAGAAGGATCTGGGTAGTGCTCCTGGTTCTCTTGATATATCCCCTGCTCAGCGTCTATTCGAAGAAGAACCAAACAAACAAGGGCCAACATAAATAAAGTGCACAAGCATATGAATAAAATGCATCAAGCAAACAATCATGCCATGATGAATGATGCACAATTTGCATGGCAATAATGTAGCATGGCATGGGTGAGGTGTGGAATACAAGAATAAAACCTTTTATTGAGTTTTGGTCACATTTTAACCTCATATAAGTTGCTGTATGCTTTATATTTATATGATGCATGCTGCAAAACAGAACATGGAATGCATAAACAGAAAGGTCTCGTCGAGCTAATCATTTTAGACATATCATTTGTCAAATTTGGAGTTATAAACCAAAAGTTATTAATTATTTAAGGAAAAGGGCATTTTATTGTAATTTTAATCAACTTGAAATTTAAAGTGTTCAAAATATGTTTTAGAGGGCATATTTTAATTCCTCATATTTTTCTGATTTCAAAAAATATATTATTTGTATTATTTGAATTTGAGAATTAAAAGTTATTTTAAAACAGATTTGAATTTGAATTTAAAATAAATTTGAAAAGTTTGAGTTAAAACAGAAATACAGAAATACTTTTCTCACACACTCAGATCTAGCCACAGTCAGTGACAAGTGGGCCATCTGCTGACTGGGTGACACAGTGGCAGAACAGGGTTTTCTCACCGCGAGCGAAGCTAGCCTCAGCGAATGACAGGTGGGGCCAGCGGCCACGGGGTCCACGTGACAGCGGCGAGAGGGACAGGAACTGACAGGTGGGGCTGGGGCTGGAGCGCGGGTTAAGGTTTACAAAAGCCAGGTTTCTTTTTGTAAAACTCCACAGGCACAGACAGGTGGGGCTAGCGAGTACCGCGGGTTGAGCGAGAGAAACACGGAGGGGCTATCTGCAAAAAGGTGACGCGTACTGTTGTTCTTCTCCGCGTGCAGAGGACCGATCGGTGTGCGGCACGAGGCGGGGGATCGATCCCTGGACGTGGGGGGTGCGCGCTGGGGTGCGAGCCGACGCGGTAGCGCTAGGGTTGGTGTCAGGAGGGCGGACGGGGCCTAGATAGGGTTTTGCGCAACGCGGGAGCGAGCAGACGCGGTGGCCGACGGCGCGCACAGTCTGTTCGACGATATGAACGGCGGCACTAGGCGGCGACAGCGAGGCGGACCATGTTGGGGAGGAAGAGAGGCTCACCGCGGAGAGCTCGGTGCGGTCGGATCGGGCTGGGAGGCGACGGAGAGGCGAGGACGCAGACGCCAGGCGGAGCTAGGGTTTTCGGCGGCGTTGCGGTGCTGCAGCAGACGGGGTCCTTCTCCTCCTCGCTGGCGGTCACTGGGCGATGCAGGGCGACCTCCTCGGTCTACCAGGCCACCTCCATGACGAGCACGCCGGCTAGAACGGCGAGGGACAGAGGTAGACGGCGACGGCTGGCGTCGGCTGTTGGTGGCCGGAGCGGAAGGAGGGGAAGGAGGAGGCGCTCTGGGGAGATCTGGGAGAGGTCGAGGAGATGGGAGGTGGGGGTAGATAGCAGAGGGAGAGGGGAGGAGCGTGTGGGCGCGGGGTAGATGGAAAAGGTGGTCTCGGGTGCCACCTTTCCCTCCTCCTCCTCAGGTGGTCGGGCAGGCTCGGCCTGGGGCTGGTCCACGGTAGGGCAGGTGGCCAGGGAGAGGAGAGGTAGGTCCGGGGTGGGGCTAGCTGGCAGGTAGAGAAGAGAGAGGGTAGGGAGAGAGGAGGCTCGGGTGTAGCTCGGTTATGAGCTAGGGTTGGCTAGGGGGGAAGGCTCGGGTTAGGGCTGGTGCTAGGGTTGGGGTAGATGGGTGTGGGACCAGGGAGAGGAACCAGGTGGGGCCATCAAGGGAGGCTCGGCATGGTGAGAGGGGATGTGAGGTAGGGTGTACTAGGGTTAGATGAGGGAGTGAGAGATGTGTAGGTAGCTAGGTTAGAGAGAGGAGAGATGAGGGAGAGGGCTTAGGGTTTATATACTTGCATGCATCTAGCTAGCTCATGCAAGAGAGGTGCAAGAGGTGTAGGGTTTAGCAAACTCAAGCAAGGTCAACCAAAAGGGGTGGAAGATAGGGATAGAGGTGTGGTGGTGGATTTTAGCAAGACCAACTAGATCAAGCCAAAGAGTGGTAGAGATGGAGAGATGATGATCCACTCCAAGATTGAAATAAAAACCAAAGACTAGAATGTGGTGGTGCTTGCATGGCCCATGCAAAATATTTAATGCCATGTTTATTCTTGTGAGAACAATAATATTAACATGGCATTATTATTATGCATTCCCAAAATTGGAATAAAAGCCAAGCAAAAAGAATTAAAAGGATGCCCCATGTGGAGTAGATGGAGATGACCATATTTGAATAGAAATGGGACTTGCTAGTGTGTATGTGCCACTAGGTATTTAGTAAGCCCAAAAATATCTCAACATGATAATAACCCCAAAACAACCCATATGGAAGCTAGGAAAAGGTTCCACTCACAAGGCATGCAAAGGTGTCCATGTGGCTCTCATAAACCAATAATGTGGAACAATATGGTGCATATATGAGAGCATGTGGAGATAGAATTGGATCCATTCCAACCCACATGAGCTAGAGGTAAAACCAAATAAGTTGCTATGCTCATATATGGTGGAATGGTGAAATGATGGGGTGATGACAAGAAAGGTGGTGGAGTTAATAAAAGATATGCCCCCAACTCAACTTGGGCATTTAAACAGTATATCAAGAACCAAATACAATATCAAGAGGCAAATACAATTTACAATGCATATGAGAGAAGAACCAACACAAAAGGGTTTTATATGATGCTCAAATGCAAGGTGGCATGATGACATGAGCATGATATAATGATGATGCAACAATTATATATATGAAGTAGCCATTATATTACTAGCCCAAGTAGCATTACAATTGTTAGACAATTGGGATGCTACAACTCTCCCCCACTAAACAGGAATCTCGCCCCGAGATTCTAGGAAGAAGAAGAAGACTCAAAGAGGGTAGGATACTTGGCACGGAGCTCATCTTCACGTTCCCAAGTGGCTTCATCAACGGAATGGTGCGACCACTGCACCTTGCAGAACTTGATGGACTTGTTGCGAGTCCTTCTTTCTGCGACTTCAAGGATTTTTGTGGGGTGTTCTTGATAAGACAGGTCTTCTTGGAGATTGATAAGCTCATGGTCCACGGTCCTGCCGGGATCCTTGAAGCACTTCTTGAGCTGAGAGATGTGGAAAACATCATGGACCTTGAGTTTTTCCGGGAGCTCAAGAGCATAAGCAACTTCTCCTCTTCTTCCACGAATTTTGAATGGACCGATGTATCTAGGAGCCAGCTTTCCTTTGATACCAAAGCGGTGTGTGCCTCTCATGGGAGTGACACGAAGGTAAACGAGATCACCAGGGACATACTCCATGTCCGTGTGCTTCCTGTCATAATTGCTCTTCTGGCGACTTTGAGCAATCTTCAGATTTTCAAGAATGATGTGAACCTTCTCCTCCGCTTGAGTCACGATGTCAGGGCCAAACAATATTCTTTCACCTGCACCCTACCAACCAATCGGACTTCTGCACTTGCGACCATAGAGAGCCTCAAATGGTGCCATCTTTAGACTTTTCTGGAAGCTATTGTTGTAAGAGAATTCAGCATAAGGAAGACATTCTTCCCACTTCATGCCAAAAGAGATGACGCAAGCACGGAGCATATCCTCCAGAATCTGATTGATCCTTTCAACTTGTCCTTGCGACTGAGGGTGGTAAGCTGTGCTGAAGTTCAACTTTGTTCCCAAAGCATTTTGGAAACTTTCCCAGAACTTGGAAGTGAAGATGCTTCCACGGTCTGAACTGATCTCAAGAGGGACCCCATACAGAGAGACAATTCTGTTGATATAGAGCTCAGCCAACTGAATTGCAGAAATTGTTTCCTTGACGGGGAAGAAGTGAGCCACTTTAGAAAGCCTGTCAATGACAACAAAGATTGCATTGTTGCCCTTCTGCGAACTTGGAAAACCAGTTATGAAGTCCATCTCCACCTTCTCCCATTTCCATTCCGGGGGTTTCAATGGCTGTAGAAGACCAGAAGGTTTTTGATGGACAGCTTTAACTCTGCGGCAGACATCACACTCCGAGACATACTTGGCACAATATCGTTTCAAACCCGGCCACCAATATTGTGTTTTCAAGTCCATGTACATCTTTGTCCTGCCAGGGTGGATAGAAAGAACAGAATCGCGCGCCTCCTTGAGAACTTGCTCTCTCAAACCCGGGTAGTTCAGAACAAACATCCGGTGTTCAAAGAAAAGCGTGCCTTTATCATCGACGTGGAAGGACTCATACTTCGGAAGCTGAAGTTTGGAGATGATCTTTCTTGTGTACGGATCACCAAGCTGAGAGGAGCGAACCTTTTCTTCCAAGAGAGGGGTTGCTAGAAGGTTCAGAAGATACCCTTGATCCACAATATCAAGGTTGAGCTGACGGAATTCCTCGCACAAGAGAGGCTGATGTTCTTCCATCATGAGGCTGTTGACATAAGCTTTGCGGCTGAGAGCATCGGCCATGACATTAGCTTTGCCCGGAGTGTAGTTGATGGTCAGATCGAAATCATTGATTGCTTCAATCCACCTCCTCTGCCGAAGATTGAGATGAGGCTGAGTGAAGATATACTTTAGACTCTTGTGATCAGAAAAGATTTCACAACGGTTGCCAAGCAAGTAATGCCTCCATACTTTCAAAGCAAAGACAACTGCTGCGAGCTCGAGGTCATGTGTAGGATAGATGATCTCATGCGTCTTCAACTGTCGAGAGGCATAAGCAACAACTTGTTTTTCTTGCATAAGGACCGCACCCAATCCTTGCAAAGAGGCGTCACAGAAGATATGGAAGGGCTTGGATGTATCCGGAGGAACCAAGACTGGTGTGGAAGTGAGCTTCTCTTTGAGTGTCTCAAAGCTTGCTTGACATGCAGGAGTCCAAAGGTATTTCTTGCCTTTCTTGAGGAGATCGGTAAGAGGCTTCGCTATCTTCGAAAAGTTCTGAACGAAGCGACGGCAATAACTAGCCAAACCAAGGAAACTCCGCACTTCTTTGACATTTACAGGAGGAAGCCATTCAACAATTGTCTTTACTGTTTCCGGGTTGACGGCAATGCCCTTGGCAGAGATGACGTGACCAAGATAGGTTACTTGAGGCAGCCAAAACTCACATTTGGAGAACTTTGCATACAAGCGGTTCTCACGAAGCTTGTTCTTCATGTTCTTCTTTTGACTTAGAATAGACTAGGATGTCATCCAAATAGACCACAACGAACTTATCAAGATACTCCATGAAAACCGAGTTCATGAGCCTCGAGAAGGTGGCAGGTGCGTTGGTGAGACCGAAAGACATGACCGTGTACTCATACAGGCCATAGCGGGTGGTGAAAGCTGTTTTAGGAACATCTTCCTTGCGAATATTGATTTGGTGATAACCACTTCTCAAGTCAAGCTTAGAGAATACCACAGCTCCAGCTAGCTGATCGAAGAGATCATTAAACCGCGGAAGGGGATATTTATTCTTGATGGTTTTAGCATTTAGAGTCCGATAGTCAACACAAAGTCTATCAGTCTGGTCTCGCTTCTTCACAAAGAGGGTTGGGCTACCCCACGAAGAAGTACTGTATTGAATGAAACCCAACTTCTCTTGTTCATCAAGCTGACGTTTGAGTTCAGCCAACTCAGCAGGACCCATTTTATAAGGCCGCTTGGAGATAGGAGCCGTTCCAGGTTCAAGCTCAATTACAAACTCAACCTCACGATCCGGAGGCATACCTGGAAACTCTTCAGGAAAGACATCTGGGAACTCACAGACCACCGGAACACTCTAAATAGCTTCCATAGCATCATCATTCAGAGCCGCCAAAGAGAAAAGCTGGATAGCAGGAGTCAGACTTGGAGAATAGACTATATGGCCTTCAGGAATCTTCAGAGAAACCGAGCGTTCAGCACAATCAATCACAGCTGCATTTGCTGTCAACCAATCCATGCCCAAGATGACATCAATGTCAGAATTGCCCAGAACAATTAAGGACGCCGAGAACAAAGAGCCACCAATCTCAATTTGATTGCCATAGCTGATATGAGCAGCCCTCATGTTTGAACCAGGAGATTGTACCACCAGACGATGTGATAAGGGAACCATATCCAGATCATGCTCATGCGCAAACTTATGCGAAACAAAAGAATGCGATGCACCAGAATCAAACAAAACTCATGCAGGGACTGAGTTAACGGATAGCATACCCATCACAACTCCAGGTGCATGCTCAGCTTGAGCGGCGTTGACACAGTTGGCACGAGCAACAGTAGACCCGGGCTTGGTGTTGATGTTGAGAGCCCGAGGTGGTGGTGCACGAACCAAAGGAGAGCTTGCCGCAGATCTTGGAGGTGGTGGAGGAAGAGCTTTGTTTTTCATCGGACAGTTCCAGTATTGATGCCCAGTGTTTCCACAAGTGTAACAAGCACCAGGTGGACGTGGAGCAACGTAGCCAGGGACTCCGCCAGGCGCTCCAGGGTAGTGGTGGTTGTAGCCCCTGGGAGCAGCAGTGAGGAAGTTTGGTGGCCTTGCCGCGTAGCTTGAAGGTCTTGGTGGAGCCGGGAGCGACGGTGGGGTGTTAGGAACCCAGAAACGACGCTTAGAAGGAGTTGACATAGCTGAAGAGCTTGCTGCATCGCGGTTGTGTTTCTTTGACTCCTCAAACACTTGCCTACTTGCTTCTTCCTGCAGAGCTGTATGCTGAAGTTCCAGAAAAGACGCCGGCCTTGCATGTGTGATTGCATATTTAATCGGTGCATTGAGCCCTTGCCGGAACCTCTTTTGCTTCTTCTTGTCATCAGAGATCTCATCGCCACCATAACAAGAAAGGTTCATGAAGTTTCTGATGTAGGTATTGACATTGTCATTGCCCTGCTTGAGGTTGAGAAACACATCCTTCATCCTCTCCATGACAATTTCTGACAGATACTGCTCTTTGAAAGCTCCAGTGAACTGTCCCCAAGTAGGCTGAAAACCAGTGTAGTTTGCCTTCAGGTAATTCTCCCGCCACAGAGCTGCATCTCCCTTCAGAAGGTGAGTAGCACACTTTACCCATTCTTGCTCAGGAACATCAGCAGTCATCAGTAGCCTTGACATCTCACGCAACCAATCATCAGCATCAAGTGGTTGATCAGAAACATCAAATTGGCGTGGGTTGAACTTCAGAAAGCTTTTGATGTCTCCTCGCTTGGGAGGTGGAGGTAGCGGAACAAACTCATTCCTCCTGACACTTTCTTCAAAACGCTGCTAGTTCTGCTGCATTGCTGCCAAGGCATTAGCGATGCTTGACAACGCTGCCCCCAGTTCAGGTTGTATGTCCTCCTCAGAACGGCGTGGTGGTGCCATCCAGTTATTGATATAAAACACAAGTCAGTACTATGATGGAGAATAATAATAATCCAAAATAGTACCAAGATGGAATTAATCAAGATTAAAGGATACAATTTACTAAGATGATATTAAAATATCAACAAAGTTCAAAGCACCTAGAAGATATTAAGCATATCGCACACGACTGAAAAGGAGTGTGGTACACAGATATATCAAAGAAAAATTTTCCGCAAATTTCGGCATTAAAATACCACTAGATGCGCAAAATCACTTAATGAATCGAGATTAGTGACTCTACCAATTAAATATACAAGAGCGAATGGTAAAAGTAGTGGTATGATCGCGACTCCATCCCGCACTCAAATCATTACTCCGCACATGAATAAGTAGAACACATATCCCAACACCTTCTTCTCACGAAGAACCTAAAGATTAGTAACTACGGAAACGAACACCCCAAACAAGATAACGTCGAGTAACACAGAGTAAGACAGATCGCGGCGGTATACAACGAATCAGATAGATCGCGTCGGTTTGCAAAAGCCTGTCGGTATGGAATGTACCAACAGTTGATAACCAAAAGGCCGATTGATAACAACTTGGGTGCAACAGATAGACAAGGAATTACACACACACACACACAACCTATGGTACTACGGAAACCCAGAACACGTGAATCCTAGTTTGAATTTTTAAGAAGAGGATTGAAAACGTTACACTTCCTTACCAGAAAAGGGTGGGTGGGTGGGTAAGAAGAAAAGTGGAAGCAGTCCTACTCTCACGTTTTGTTTTTCCCTAGTATACATAGCTACCAAAATATTTGCTAGACTGACAACGACCATTTGGCTGAGACCCTGAAGGGCGGGATGGCTCTGATACCAATTGTAACTACCTCGGTGAATTACGCTCCTAGTTACAAGCCTGGATGAGCGGAAATGGTTAAAATAGTACGGTGGGGCCCAAATGCCACTCACAGGTAGACCTTTCGGCCGTCCTAACCATTTCCAAACATCGGGACAAGAACGGGCGGCGTAATCGGCAGGTGAAGGGATCAACTACATACACAAATGAGTATGTATGCAAGCCACCATACAACAGTCCTCAGAGCCATTCCATCTAAAAGAAATAGAAATATTGCAACGCCATACGGCAAGATCCAAATATCCTAGATAGATATAATAGTTTAGGATATCTCCTCATACATCAAACATCAGAGTATCAAGCGGAAGCGGAAAACAAGATCCGAGTACGGATAAGAAGCAAATCGGCATAAGATGCCCCATAAATAAACACATCCCGCCCACAGATCTCACGGATCCCCGTTTCCGGAATCTCTACACCGAATGATCGTTGCCCATATCGTCCGTCTCCTCCACCCAGTATCCATCTTGCGAGTTTACTTGTTCATCTGAATCAAACAATTTATCATGTGAGACCCTAGGGTACTCAGCAAGACTTTATGCCTCTAAAGGGGACACAACCTGGGGTGACGCAATTGCAGCAAAAGATAAACCCTAACAATTCTATAGAACCTCGCTAACCATCCGCCTAACCAGAGATAGACGGATGTCCGTGAATTAATAACAACGGTTATCACAGTAATATTAACAGATCCATCCTCCTCCTCGCTTACCGACGAGGAAGCGGACGAACAGCCCCCCCCATCTGTTGGCAGTTTTATTATCCATTCCATGAGAGTTGCACTATTTACTAGTCCGGTACTTAGTCAAATTAAAAGCGGTACTTTAGTTATACTTGTCTATGATCGAGAAACTGTGCTCCAAGTCGTCCATAACCGCGGACACGGCTTTCAGAAAGTTTTACCCTGCAAGGGCGCACAAATAGCAACACACACTCGATCAACCTCGGAAAAACCAAATCAAAACCCAACGAGGCAGTCACAACAAAGCGATCACAGGATTCAGAAATATTTCAGGGGGCCACCCCATTAAGCTACCCGCGACGAAGTTGGCCGACTCCGAGACGGACTCAAGGTTTGTGTGGACGGCTGTAAACGACTGGGAACCCGAAAATGTGACTGGGCTTGTCGATACAGCGAAAACGTGTCACGGACCTAAACAGTACAGGTGCATCCTCGCACAATCTTAAATTAAGCAGTAAAGCATGGCATAAGTACAGGATAGTAATAAAGCCCCAAATTAATTGTGGCCCCAAGAAATAAGAATGAATCAAGCTCTGGCTCAGGGGGGTTCATAAGCCTCCCGGATGTGGATAGCGGGAATATTCAAGGAACAGGAATCAAGTACTCAGGGTCCTACGGGACACAAGTGAGCATGAAAAACCAAATAACAAATATTGCTCACCGGTGCCACTTTCATTAGTTATCCCATTACTACTCAGGTTAAGTTGTTTAGGTACCTCGTTATTCATCAGACACTCACATACCCTACACATGCTGTGCTACGACTCGCATGGCTCAAACAACTCCTATAGTAATGGCTCATGGGATGGAGGAACAAGCTTCGGTGGGGTTTAAAAGTAAAGGCTATGCAATACTTGGGATTCAGTTTAATGCAATCGCGACTCAATGATGCAAGAATAAGACAGAGTAAATAGGTACTGTATGTATGCAAGCATGTGGTAGTGCTTGCCTGGCAGCTCAGTTGAAGCGAGAGAAGGATCTGGGTAGTGCTCCTGGTTCTCTTGATATATCCCCTGCTCAGCGTCTATTCGAAGAAGAACCAAACAAACAAGGGCCAACATAAATAAAGTGCACAAGCATATGAATAAAATGCATCAAGCAAACAATCATGCCATGATGAATGATGCACAATTTGCATGGCAATAATGTAGCATGGCATGGGTGAGGTGTGGAATACAAGAATAAAACCTTTTATTGAGTTTTGGTCACATTTTAACCTCATATAAGTTGCTGTATGCTTTATATTTATATGATGCATGCTGCAAAACAGAACATGGAATGCATAAACAGAAAGGTCTCGTCGAGCTAATCATTTTAGACATATCATTTGTCAAATTTGGAGTTATAAACCAAAAGTTATTAATAATTTAAGGAAAAGGGAATTTTATTGTAATTTTAATCAACTTGAAATTTAAAGTGTTCAAAATATGTTTTAGAGGGCATATTTGAATTCCTCATATTTTTCTGATTTCAAAAAATATATTATTTGTATTATTTGAATTTGAGAATTAAAAGTTATTTTAAAACAGATTTGAATTTGAATTTAAAATAAATTTGAAAAGTTTGAGTTAAAACAGAAATACAGAAATACTTTTCTCACACACTCAGATCCAGCCACAATCAGTGACAAGTGGGCCATCTGCTGACTGGGTGACACAGTGGCAGAACAGGGTTTTCTCACCGCGAGCGAAGCTAGCCTCAGCGAATGACAGGTGGGGCCAGCGGCCACGGGGTCCACGTGACAGCGGCGAGAGGGACAGGAACTGACAGGTGGGGTTGGGGCTGGAGCACGGGTTAAGGTTTACAAAAGCCAGGTCTCTTTTTGTAAAACTCCACAGGCACAGACAGGTGGGGCTAGCGAGTACCGCGGGTTGAGCGAGAGAAACACGGAGGGGCTATCTGCAAAAAGGCGACGCGTACTGTTGTTCTTCTCCGCGTGCAGAGGACCGATCGGTGCGCGGCGCAAGGCGAGGGATCGATCCCTGGACGTGGGGGGTGCGCGCTGGGGTGCGAGCCGATGCGGTAACGCTAGGGTTGGTGTCAGGAGGGCGGACGGGGCCTAGATAGGGTTTTGCGCGACGCGGGAGCGAGCAGACACGATGGCCGACGGCGCGCGCAGTCTGTTCGACGATATGAACGGCAGCACTAGGCGGCGACAGCGAGGCGGACCATGTCGGGGAGGAAGAGAGGCTCACCGCGGAGAGCTCGGTGAGGTCGGATCGGGCTGGGAGGCGACGGAGAGGCGAGGACGCAGACGCCGGGCGGAGCTAGGGTTTTCGGCGGCGTTGCGGTGCTGCAGCAGACGCGGTCCTTCTCCTCCTCGCTGGCGGTCACTGGGCGATGCAGGGCGACCTCCTCGGTATACCAGGCCACCTCCATGACAAGCACGCCGGCTGGAACGGCGAGGGACAGAGGTAGACGGCGGCGGCTGGAGTCGGCTGTTGGTGGCCGGAGCGGAAGGAGGGGAAGGAGGAGGCGCTCTGGGGAGATCTGGGAGAGGTCGAGGAGATGGGAGGTGGGGGTAGATAGCAGAGGGAGAGGGGAGGAGCGTGTGGGCGCGGGGTAGATGGAAAAGGTGGTCTCGGGTGCCACCTTTCCCTCCTCCTCCTCACGTGGTCGGGCAGGCTCGGCCTGGGGCTGGTCCAGGGTAGGGCAGGTGGCCAGGGAGAGGAGAGGTAGGTCCAGGGTGGGGCTAGCTGGCAGGTAGAGAAGAGAGAGGGTAGGGAGAGAGGAGGCTCAGGTGTAGCTCGGTTATGAGCTAGGGTTGGCTAGGGGGAAGGCTCGGGTTAGGGCTGGTGCTAGGGTTGGGGTAGATGGGTGTGGGACCAGGGAGAGGAACCAGGTGGGGCCATCAAGGGAGGCTCGGCATGGTGAGAGGGGATGTGAGGTAGGGTGTACTAGGGTTAGATGAGGGAGTGAGAGATGTGTAGGTAGCTAGGTTAGAGAGAGGAGATATGAGGGATGGGGCTTAGGGTTTATATACTTGCATGCATCTAGCTAGCTCATGCAAGAGAGGTGCAAGAGGTGTAGGGTTTAGCAAACTCAAGCAAGGTCAACCAAAAGGGGTGGAAGATAGGGATAGAGGTGTGGTGGTGGATTTTATCAAGACCAACTAGATCAAGCCAAAGAGTGGTAGAGATGGAGAGATGATGATCCACTCCAAGATTCAAATAAAAACCAAAGACTAGAATGTGGTGGTGCTTGCATGGCCCATGCAAAATATTTAATGCCATGTTTATTCTTCTGAGAACAATAATATTAACATGGGGTTTTTGTTCTGCGGTGTTTTTCCGCATGTTTCCACCTTAACCAAAACATGCTCCCATGTACCGTGTGTTTCGTTTTCCCTCTATCTATTTGAAAAGGCAGAGCTCCTGCCGGTTGCTCCAAAAAAAAATATTAACATGGCACTATTATTATGCATTCCCAAAATTGGAATAAAAGCCAAGCAAAAAGAATTAAAAGGATGCCCCATGTGGAGTAGATGGAGATGACCATATTTGAATAGAAATGGGACTTTCTAGTGTGTATGTGCCACTAGGTATTTAGTAAGCCCAAAAATATCTCAACATGATAATAACCCCAAAACAACCCATATGGAAGCTAGGAAAAGGTTCCACTCACAAGGCATGCAAAGGTGTCCATGTGGCTCTCATAAACCAATAATGTGGAACAATATGGTGCATATATGAGAGCATGTGGAGATAGAATTGGATCCATTCCAACCCACATGAGCTAGAGGTAAAACCAAATAAGTTGCTATGCTCATATATGGTGGAATGGTGAAATGATGGGGTGATGACAAGAAAGGTGGTGGAGTTAATAAAAGATATGCCCCCAACTCAACTTGGGCATTTAAACAGTATATCAAGAACCAAATACAATATCAAGAGGCAAATACAATTTACAATGCATATGAGAGAAGAACCAACACAAAAGGGTTTTATATGATGCTCAAATGCAAGGTGGCATGATGACATGAGCATGATATAATGATGATGCAACAATTATATATATGAAGTAGCCATTATATTACTAGCCCAAGTAGCATTACAATTGTTAGACAATTGGGATGCTAAATCACCACTCTGTTGTGGTCAAGTCATGTCACAAATCATTTCATAAGTTGTTTTGACAACATCTGACAATGGAACAGTATGGCCACTCCAACTGTCCATAACCGCGGACACGGCTATTCGAATAGTTTGACACTCTGCAGAGGTGGTACACTTTCACCACAAGATTCGATACATCTGTCAGGGATAACCCTGAATCATCATACTTAGTATGCAGATAATCAAACATAACTTTTCCTTTACACACTCTAGTATAAGAACCTCTCCTATGAGTATGGCCTCCCAGCCATGACCATCTGTCATCCTGGGCACTGCATAGGTGGACAACATTGAGAGGTAGCCTCAGCTCAAACCTCTCCCGCGAGGGAACTAATACTAATGCATATAAACTTCCGGCTAAGCCTTACCCAATTCAGGTATTGTGGTTGTACGGTAAAACTGGAATGGTATCATATCCGAACCCAACCATTAGTTTTGTAAAAGGTCTAAGGCTCATGCCTCAACATTTTCATCATCATCATAAACCATTGGTGTTTCTCAACACATGTCAAAACATCTCAATAGAATGACTCATCATTCCAAGGTTTTCACAAATCATTTTCACCAAGTATTCCCATCTAAAGTGAATCAAGTTTTGGTTTAGTTCCAACTACTAAGTTAAGAGTGCTCACTAAGGTGGGATGCTAATCTCAATCTCATGCCATAGAATGACATCTAAGTCTAACTAGATAGGTCAACTTTTATACTCTTTATGCTACCTATAAACAAAGTAAAGAACTTTGATAAAGTAAACGAAGGTAAAGCTTGTAAGTAAAACTTGGAATTGGTATAACTCAAGAAGGGTATAACCAAAGCATGACAAATGCATCTTGCTTGGTTTATCTATCTTGCAAGGGTTAGCTTGCATTGTTAATGATGTCTTGCCTTGGTTGGTGCAATGGTTGAAAATCTCTTCCTCCTCCTCTTGGTAGAACTCCTCCTCGTAGACTTGGTTGGTACTATCGTCTATAAATACATACGGGATACGCAATCACCAAATAATACTTAACTAGTCTACTTAGCACACTAAGGCCCACATTTGATGATCTATTATCATCACAAGCATCACAAGGTTTAATGAACTAGCTTCATTCTTGTTATTTGAGAAAAGTAATTTCTACTCATTGAAATTAACTAAGATTTAATATTCTCCGATTAAAATATGGGATCATGTGGACACATGTCATCACCACATATTCTAATATATGGGAATGTGATTTAAAGGGTGGATCATATTTTAATAAGTCCAAGTTTAATAATTAATGATTTAAAGTGACTAGAAATGCCTATATAGCATTATTTTGGTACTAGTCCAAAGTCACTGCATGCAAACCTTAATATTATTACTTATTCAGATAGGTATGGTTAAATGTGATTTTTGAGAGTTGGAATCAACTCAAAAGCTATTATGGTTGATTTTATAAAAATGTTTGAATGTGCAAAACCTTCTGTCCTTTTATTTTAGCTAGGGGAGATCTATAACTCTAAATGATTTAAATCCAGCGGGCTTGGATAGAGATTTTCATTAGCTTTCTAACAAAATTGGGATCACTCAATTTGGATTTGTAAAATCTCTGAATTGATTTTTAAACTAAAGGACAGATTCTTGTTTAAGTCTAAAAAGAAAAAGATTTATTTGAATCTGCTGGGTAGCGCGGGAACACTAATGGGCCGGCCCGGTTTCACTCCACGACGCTGAGGATAGCTGACAGGGGGGTCCTGCCTGTCAGTGGCTCTTTAAACGCGAAGCGGTACGGGGCAACGTGAATCGTAGGATTAGAATGCAGATATACGGCTGGGGCTTATCGTCGACGACGGACTCGTCGACAGCGAGACTGAACCCTAGCGGCTCGGTGGGGGTGCAGTGGGGACGTACCGGGGCTCCAGCTAGTGCGGCGAGGCGAGCAAACGAACGAGTAGACGACGACGAGCTCAGGCGAAGTCGCGGTAGGGGCTGAGGTGGACGAAATCAACATCAACGACTCCTCTGCTGCGGCTGCCTCCGGCGAGAGGTGGGGAAGGACTGGTGGAGAGAGGGGAGTGTAATGGTCTGGCAATTGAGGCTGGGGAAGGTCTCCTTATATTGGCTCGACGAGGGGACCGAAGGGGCGACGGCGAGCTCGTCAGTGACGATGATACAGGGGCCTAGAGGCATGGGCGGCATAGGCGGATGGTGGCGTGCCTCCTGGCGGTCCTCTACGGCTTTATGGTGCATCTAGGAGTGGTGGCAATCAGTCGGGAGCGTCGCGCGCTCTAGGAGATAGGGGCGGTGCTCGACGGGGTTCTTGGCGACTGTGGGTCGCGTGGCGGTGCACGACCGTGTCTGGCAGGGTAAGGTGGTCAAGGCGGAGCGGCGTTCACGGTCTACGGTCGAGGCGCGGTCTGTGTCGTGCTAGCGGTGAGGGCGCTCTGGCGTGCTCTAGCGAGGCGCAGAGAGGATAGTGCGGCGTTGCTCTGGGGTGGTCCAGGGGCTGGCAGTGATCGTGGGGTGGACCGTGGATGGCGATGAGGTCAAGCCTCACTCCCTGGAGCAGTGGAGAGGGGCTGGCGGTCTATTGTGGCTTGGGCAAGGTTGGCCGGCGGGCATGTCCTCTGGGTGGTGGTGCACTGCTGCTAGGTACAAGGGGGAGGGATGATTATGGTTTGGTTAGAGCTAGGAGGGACACAGGGACTAAATTGAGGTCAAATGGGTGGCAAAGCCCTGTAGAAATAGTGAACCTAAACTAGAGTGTGATCAGTGCATGCCAAGTGTTTGATTAAATGGCCGCATGAAGAAAACTTTTGAATTTTTCAGAGATTTTTGGTGGAGTGGTTTGTTACATGCTTAAGCATCTGTGGTTGCTTGGGATTTTGAAATGGAGTTCATTTGGATGGTTTTTGAAAAAGGGTGATCTATACATATGAACTAGATTCAATTTTCCAATGTCATTTAAATTTAGGGTTCAAATGTATTTGGGAGATCACAAAGTGGGCCTTGGCACATCACTACTTGTATTAGCAAGGGGTGCAAAGATCCACAATTGTCTCTGTTGGAAATTGAGTGCTAGGAACACCCAAAGTGGGTTAGGTGATTAAAATGGCAAAAGTGACCATTTCCTTTATTTAATTCTTTTTGATTTCTTTTTCTTTGGTTTTTGCTTGGGAATGATCTAGATGATGTGACATTCATCATAGAACCATTTTACAACAATTAGATAAATCAAACATGGCAATTCAAAACAACTCCTATTTTAAATGCACACACATATGAATGCTTAAAGATTTTAAATGGAAAAAGTTTTTGTTAACCCTAAATTGGGTAGATTTGATCTTGATCACTTGGATTAAAGTTTTGGGATGTTACAAACCTTCCCCCCTTAAACAAAATCTCATCCCGAGAATTAAGAAAGAAAACTAGGAACTAGAGAGATCTAGGAACTCAGTTCTAATGTAATCTTCTCGCTCCCAAGTGGCTTCTTCTTCGGTATGGTTGCTCCATTGAATCTTGAGAAATTTGATACTCCGGGTCCTGGTGGTTCTGTAAGCTTCCTCCAAGATACGGATGGGCACTTCACGATATGTCAGATCTTTGTTGATATCAATGGCTCAGTGATCGATGTTCTTGAAAACTTCGGTCTTCTCCAGCACTTCCAAGCATTTGCGAAGTAACGAGATATGGAACACATTGTGGATGGCTGACATTTCCTCTGGCAGTTCTAGTTGATAAGATACTTCTCCTCGATGATTCAGAATCTTGAAGGGCCCAATATATCTGGGGGCTAACTTTCCTTTCAGACTAAAACGTTGGGTTCCCTTCAATGGTGAAACCTTGAGATACACAAAATCTCCCACATTGAAAGTCAGGTCTCTCCTTCTCTTGTCAGCATAACTCTTCTGTCTGGATTGGGCAGTCTTGAGGTGCTCACGGACTTTGTGAACCTTCTCTTTGGCTTCTCGGAGAATGTCGGGTCCAAAAATCTGACTCTCTCCTACTTGCGACCAATTCAAAGGGGTACGACACCTTCTTCCGTATAGGAACTCAAATGGGGCCATTTGCAAACTGGCTTGATAACTGTTGTTATATGAGAATTCTGCAAAAGGCAGACAATCTTCCCATTTTGATCCATATTCTAACACACAAGCTCTCAACATATCCTCGAGGATTTGGTTGACTCTTTCAGTCTGTCCATCAGTTTGCGAGTGATAAGCGGTGCTGAAATTTAACTTGGTTCCTAATCCTTCTTGGACTTTCTGCCAAAATCTCGAGGTAAATTGGGTTCCTCGATCCGACACTATGGTCTTGGGGGTTCCATGCAAACTGATGATTCTAGCAATGTACAACTCTGCTAGCTTCAAACTCTGGTAGGTTGTCTTGACAGGTATAAAATGAGCTACCTTGGACAATCTATCAACAATGACCCAGATTGAGTCATTTCCCCTACTCAAAGTAGGAAAACCGGTGAAAAAGTCCATTCCGACGGAATCCCATTTCCATTCCGGAATATGTAAGGGTTGCAATAGTCCTGCGGGTCTCTGATGTTCCGCTTTGACTCGTTGACAGATATCACACTTGGCGATGTAGCTTCCGATTTATCTCTTCACCTTGTGCCACCAAAATTGCTCCTTCAAATCCTGATACATCTTTGTTCCTCCCGGGTGGATAGAATAAAGAGTATCATGAGCTTCTTGCATGATAACTTGCTTCAGCTCCGAATCTGCTAGCACACATATACGGCCTTTGTACCATAGAACTCCTTCTTCGTCTTCGGTGAATCCAGGTACCTTTCCTGTACCAATACGACATTTGATTCCGTCGATACTTTCATTTCCCTTCTGGGCTTCCTTGATTTAGCTAATCAAAGTGGGTTGAAGTTCAATGCTATCCAGAAATCCTTGGCTAACTAGCTCATTCCTAAACTTCTCCAACTCCTCATACAAACTTGGCCGCTTCTCCTTGATCATGGTGTTTCGCCTACAAGGCAATCTGCTAAGAACATCTGCTACTACATTGGCTTTGTCGGGGTGATAGTGAATGTCAAAGTCAAAGTCATAATCCTTGATTAACTCTATCCATATCCTTTGCCTCATATTCAGCTCCTTCTGAGTGAAAATATACTTCAAGCTTTTGTGATCTGAGTAAATCTCACAGTGATTACCCATAAGATAATGATGCCATGTCTTCAATGCCAAAACTACGGCTGCTAACTCAAGATCATGGGTAGGACAATTCTTCTCATGCCGCTTCAGTTGTCTAGACAGATATGCGATAACTTTGCCTTCTTGCATTAACACACATCCGAGACCAATCTTGGATGCATCACAATACACATCAAACGGCTTCTTGATATCGGGCATGATCAATATTGGGGCTGAAATCAATCTCTTCTTCAGCTCTTGGAAACTTGCTTCACATTTGTCGGTCCATTCAAACTTCTTGTCTTTCTTCAACAATTGAGTCATGGGCCTGGTGATGCTCGAGAATCCTTCTACGAACTTGCGGTAATATCCCGCTAATCCAAGAAATGCACGGACTTGGGTTTGAGTGGTTGGGGCTTCCCATTCTTCAACATCTTTGATCTTGGCGGGATCAACAGTGACTCCTCCGGCAGAAACAATATGTCCGAGGAATCCTACTTCTTTCAGCCAAAACTCACACTTGCTGAACTTGGCATACAACCGATGCTCCCTAAGGGTTTCAAGGATGATTCGCAGATGTTGCTCATGCTCTTCTTCTGACTTGGAGTAGATAAGGATATCATCGATAAACACCACGACAAACTTATCTAGAAAATTCATAAAGATCTTATTCATGAGATTCATGAAATAAGCAGGGGCATTGGTTAATCCAAAAGACATGACCGTATACTCGTATAATCCATAACGAGTAGTAAAGGCGGTCTTCGGAATATCCGTTGCATGAATCTTAAGTTGGTGATAACCAGTCCTAAGATCGATTTTAGAGAACACATTTGCTCCAGTCAACTGATCAAATAGATCCTCTATCTTTGGAAAAGGGTACTTGTTCTTGATGGTGACGTCATTCAACTTCCTGTAATCGGTGCACAAACGGTTGCCTCCATCTTTCTTGTCGATGAATAACACTAGCGATCTCCATGGCGATGCGCTTGGTTGAATCAAGCTTGTTGCCAACATAGCATCCAGCTGCTTCTTCAATTCCACTAATTCTAAGGGGTTCATACTATAGGGTCTCTAGGCTATGGGTCTGGTTCCGGGGATTAGTTCAATAATGAACTCAATATCCCTATCCGAGGGCATACCAGGCAATTCATCTGGAAATACGTCAGGGTACTCACAAACTACTCTGACTTGGTCAATGGTGGGTAGGGCTAGACTCTTATTACACTTGAATTGATGGGGCAAGGCGTCAGATATATGCTCTACTGAGACTCCAGAGCTACTGGTCATGGTGATGGCTTTCTTGGCAAAGTCAATCAATCCTTTATGCTTTGACATCCAATCCATTCCTAGTACTACTTCCAAACCTTTGGTTCCAAGTACTATTAGGTTGGCATAAAAATCTATCCCATGTATTCTGATAGGCACTGTTTTGTAAATTTTTATAGCTTTTGTAGTTGAACCAGGGATTTGAACTATCATGACATGCTTCAAGTTGGTTGCATGAATATTACTAGTGCATGAAAATTATTTGGTGACAAATGAGTGCGATGCTCCCGAATCAAACAACACTCTTGCTAAAACTGAGTTGACAGAAAACATACCTAGCACTACATCTGGCGCTTCTTGGGCTTCTTCGACGTTCATGTGGAAGAGACGGCCGTTGTGGTTGTGAGAGTTCCCTGGGGCAAATCTTCTTCCTGGTTGAACATGATGCTGTTGTTGAGCTGGGGCATTCACATTGGCAGTGGCGGCAATCTTCTTTGGGCACTCATTGGAATAGGGACCCTTCACTCCACACTCGAAACAAGTGATCTGAGACTTGTCTTTCGCTTCCACGGGCACAACATTGCTTCTAGTTCTGGGTGCAATGTTGTTGTTGTTGTTGTTCTTGGGAGATGCACGGTTGAAATTGCTGGCGTTGCCGGGGTGGTTGTTGTTTCCTCCGGACTTCACATTTCCTCCACTACCGTTGGGGTAGCTTGGGCGAGACATTGGGGGTCGATTGTTCCGTGGGGAATATCCTACAAAAGGGTTGGCATGGTACTTCTAGTGACTATTGGATCCAGCTTGGTGCATCATACGACGTTTGCGGTTGTCGTTTGCTTGATTAAGCTTCCCTTCCATCTGAATGGTAGAGTCGACTAGCTCTTCGAGATCCTCGAAACGGATGTTGATGAGGACAGTTTGCATCTCATCATGCAGTCTGTTCAGGAATCTCTCCTTCTTGGCCTCCGTGTTGATCTCATCAGGTGCATACCTGGCTAGGGACAAGAATCTGTCATGATACTCCACTACAGTCATTCTGCCTTGCTTCAACTCTCTGAATTCATCCCTCATTCGGGTGACTAGACCCTGCGGCATGTGGGTGCGGCTGAACTTGATTTTGAAGGATCCCATGTCATCACTTGACCATGGTTCATTGTGCGGGTGCTGTTCCACCATGCTCTTGCATCTCCTGCCAAATAGTGGGTGGCAAAAAGAACCTTCTCGTTGGCATCCACTCCTGCTACTTCTAGGTTGTTCTCCATTGTCTGCAACCAGTCATCAGCATCTAGTGGGTTTTCCGAAGTACTAAAGATTGGGGGATTGGTATTCTGGAAGTTTTTGAGTTTGGATCCATGATGATCCTGATTTTCATGGTTCTGGTTGTTGTGAGCCATCTGGGCGATCTGCTGTAGTGTTGCTACATTAGCTTGGCGCTCCGCCCTACTAGCTTGACGGTCTGCAATGAGAGTCTACAGAATCTACAGCATTGGGTCTTGCGATGAGCTGCTCCCTCCTTGGTTTTCACGAGTCATCTGAAGATTGAGATAGATGAAGGGGTAAGAGGGAAAGTTCTAAGGTTCATGGTTTTGATTTCAAAGCTAAAACTTTGAGTTTGACTCAGGTTTTGCAACTAACTTCTTTTCATTCATTCAAGCAAAGCACACGATACAAACACACACACCACAATATCAAAGGAAAACAGATGGTTTTAAGAACCATTATGTAAGCTACGATACAATGGGACCGATACTCCTCACTCTATGATAGTGCTCTAGTGCATCTACTCATTATCGATGAAGTTGGAGTCATCATCGTCAGTGTAGAAGTCCACGGCATCCTCCTCTAGATAGTCATCATCATTGCTGATGTAGGAGTCAATATCCCCTTGGATATCTTCACCTTCCTCTTCTTCTTCCTTTGCTACAAGCTGAGCTTCTTGCTCCTTGAGGGTCTTCTCGAGGTCAGTCACCTTCTTGCGAAGACGGTCGATGGTGTGATCTTTCTTTGCACGTTGACAGCAAAGAGACTGACGATCCTTGACGAGCAGTGAGAAAGTCTAGGCCTTCTGGGCAGCAAGGGCGAGGTTGTTGTTGGTGACCTCTCTAGCATTATCCAACTCCTTCTGTCTGTCGTATAGTAGGAAGTCGAGGTTCTCCATTTGACGCTTCAATATTGGGTGACTTGGCATATCTAGCGGCATTCCCATGGAATCACGCCTTGCATAGTGAACAAAGTGGGTTCCTTGGATTAGGTTGACACTCAGGGCACACAAACGTGCGAGAGCTTCATGCATTGCCCTGGCCAATCCATCTAGCCAGTTGTTCTCTCTTACGGAGAACTGAATCCTCCCAGATACTGGTGCTTCTATCTTGCCTCAAAGATCAGCAATTACTAGCCATTGTACATCCCCTCCTGGTGGACCCGGGAGTTGAGCTCCAAGAAATTCCAGATGAGGACGCTCCAAGAACTCAGACAGCGAATCCAGATCCCTCTCAAAGATCAGTTGGCCTCTGTTGCCCAGCTAGTAGAACTTGCTGTATTGGGCTTCCATCTATAAGAATTTTAGGATGAGAAAGTTAGTGAAGTGATCAAGTGTGTCAAAGTTTTATGTATTAATGTAAGAATTTGGAGGAACATGTATTTTTTTGAGAGAAATAAATTCCCAAGGGTAAGAGAGCAAATAGTTTTCATAAATACTCACTTTGGTTATTGAAACTAAGTTTTTGTTCGGACGTCCATTCTAACTAGGGTCTCCTATGGTCAGGATGGCTCTGATACCAACTTGTCAACACCCGGATTTTTAATCCTAGATCCCTGTTATGCCATATATCGCAATCCCAGTATTACCATTTTTGCGAGACATAACAGATTGGATATCACAGTACATCATCCATTACAAACCATAATAAGGTCTTACACAAATAAAGGATCTCATGATCCAGTCTTAGTACAAACAAGTAGTGGAATAAATAGCATAGCGGTGGGGTCCATCTTCAGAGTCACAAGCAATGCTGACGATGGGAGATGATCCTAGTTGCCATAGCCATCCTGCTGTCCTCCTACAGGGTAGTCCTCCTCGTAGTCTGGCCATAGGAATAGCCAGGGACAAAAGCCATGAGTACTCTTTAAGTACTCGCAAACTACCACTAACAAATAGGATAGTTCTAGTAGGAATGCTAACTCTAAGTTTATTTGTAAAGTTTAGTTTGAAACATAAGCTGAGTTCAGAAACAAAGAAAGATAAAAGAAGTTTGAAAACACCTAAGTGGGAACTTAGTTGTCATAGTCACCACTCTGTTGTGGTCAAGTCATGTCACAAATCATTTCATAAGTCGTTTTGAAAACATCTGACAACGGAACAATATGGCCACTCTAACTGTCCATAACCGCGGACGCGGCTATTCGAATAGTTTGACACTCTGCAGAGGTGATACGCTTTCACCACAAGATTCAATACATCTATCAGGGATAACCCTGAATCATCATACTTAGTATGCAGATAATCAAACATAACCTTTACTTTACACACTCTAGTATAAGCACCTCTCCTATGAGTATGGTCTCCCAGCCATGACCATTTGTCATCTTGGGCACTGCATAGGTGGACAACATTGAGAGGTAGCCTCAGCTCAAACCTCTCCCGCGAGGGAACTAATACTAATGCATATAAACTTCCGGCTAAGCCTTACCCAATTCAGGTATTGTGGTTGTACGGTAAAATTGGAATGGTATCGCATCCGAACCCAACCATCAGTTTTGTAAAAGGGCTAAGGCTCATGCCTCAACATTTTCATCATCATCATAAACCATTGGTGTTTCTCAACACATGTCAAAACATCTCAATAGAATGACTCATCATTCCAAGGTTTTCACAAATCATTTTCACCAAGTATTCCCATCTAAAGTGAATCAAGTTTTGGTTTAGTTCCAACTACTAAGTTAAGAGTGTTCACTAAGGTGGGATGCTAATCTCAATCTCATGCCATAGAATGACATCTAAGTCTAACTAGATAGGTCAACTTTATACTCTTTATGCTACCTATAAACAAAGTAAAGAACTTTGATAAAGTAAACGAAGGTAAAGCTTGTAAGTAAAACTTGGAATTGGTATAACTCAAGAAGGGTATAACCAAAGCATGCCTAATGCATCTTGCTTTGTTTATCTATCTTGCAAGGGTTAGCTTGCATTGTTAATGATGGCTTGCCTTGGTTGGTGCAGTGGTTGAAAATCTCTTCCTCCTCCTCTTGGTAGAACTCCTCCTCCTCGTAGACTTGGTCGGTACTATCGTCTATAAATACATACGGGATACACAATCACCAAACAATACTTAACTAGTCTACTTAGCACACTAAGGCCCACATTTGATGATCTATTATCATCACAAGCATCACAAGGTTTAATGAACTAGCTTCATTCTTTTTATTTGAGAAAAGTAATTTCTACTCATTGAAATTAACTAAGATTTAATATTCTCGAATTAAAATATGGGATCATGTGGACACATGTCATCACCACATATTCTAATATATGGGAATGTGATTTAAAGGGTGGATCATATTTTAATAAGTCCAAGTTTAATAATTACATATTCTGGTACTAGTCCAAAGTCTCTGCATGCAAACCTTGATATTATTACATATTCAGATAGGTATGGTTAAATGTGATTTTTGAGAGTTGGAATCAACTCAAAAGCTATTATGGTTGATTTTATAAAAATGTTTGAATGTGCAAAAGCTTCTGTCCTTTTATTTTATCTAGGGGAGATCTATAACTCTAAATGATTTAACTCCAACGGGCTTGGATAGATATTTTCATTAGCTTTCTAACAAAATTGGAATCACTCAATTTGGATTTGTAGAACTCTCTGAATTGATTTTTAAACTAAAGGATAGATTCTTGTTTAAGTCTAAAAAGAAAAAAAATTATCTGAATCTGCTGGGTTGTGCGGGAACACTAATGGGCCGGCCCGGTTTCACTCCGTGGTGCTGAGGATAGCTGACAGGGGGGTCCCGCGTGTCAGTGGCTCTTTAAACGTGAAGCAGTACAGGGCAACATGGACCATAGGATTAGAATGCAGATCTATGGCTAGGGCTTATCATCGACGACGGACTCGTCGCCAGCGAGACTGAACCCTAGCGGCTTAGTGGGGACGTACCGGGGCTCCAGCTAGTGCGGCGAGGCGGGCAAACGAACGAGTAGATGACGGCGAGCTCAGGTGAAGTCGCGGCAGGGGCTGAGGTGGACGAAATCAACGGCAACGTCTCCTCCTCTGCTGCGGCTGCCTCCGGTGAAATTCCGACGGCCTGCTGCTCGAGCTGCTCCGACGAGAGGTGGAGAAGGACTGGTGGAGAGAGGGGAGTGGAATGGTGTGGCGATTGAGGCTGGGGAAGGTCTCCTTATATAGGCTCGACGAGGGGGCCAAAGGGACGACGGCGAGCTTGTCGGTGACGACTATACAGGGGCCTAGAGGCATGGGCGGCGTAGGCGGACGGTGGCGTGCCTCCTGGCGGTTCTCTACGGCTTTATGGCGCAGCTAGGGTGGTGGAAATTGGTTAGGAGCATCACGCGCTCTGGGAGACAGGGGCGGTGCTCGACGGGGTTCCTGGCAACTCTGGGTCGCGCGGCGGTGCATGGTCGTGTCTGGCGGGGTAAGGTGGTCAAGGCGGAGTGGCGTGCGCGATCTATGATCGAGGCACGGTCTGCAGCGTGCTGGCGGTGAGGGTGCTCTGGCGTGCTCTAGCGAGGCGCAGAGAGGATAGTGCGGCGTTGCTCTGGGGTGGTCCAGGGGCTGGCAGTGATCGTGGGGTGGACCGTGGACGGCGGTGAGGTCACGCCTCACTCCCTAGAGCGGCGAAGAGGGGATGGCGGTCTATTGTGGCTTGGGCAAGGTTGGCCGGCGGGCATGTCCTCGGGGTGGCGGTGCACTGCTGCTAGGGACAAGGGGGTGGTCTGATTATGGTTTGGTTAGAGCTAGGAGGGACACGGGGAGTAAATTGAGGTCAAATGGGTGGCAAAACCCTGTAGAAACAGTGAACCTAAACTAGAGTGTGATCAGTGCATTCCAAGTGTTTGATTAAATGGCCGCATGAAGAAAACTTTTGAACTTTTCAGATATTTTTGGTGGAGTGGTTTGTTACATTCTTAAGCATCTGTGGTTGCTTGGGATTTTGAAATGGAGTTCATTTGGATGGTTTTTGAAAAAGGGTGATCTATACATATGAACTAGATTCAATTTTCCAATGTCATTTAAATTTAGAGTTCAAATGTATTTGGGAGATCACAAAGTGGGCCTTGGCACATCACTACTTGTATTAGCAAGGGGTGCAAAGATCCACAATAGTCTCTGTTGGAAATTGAGTGCTAGGAACACCCAAAGTGGGTTAGGTGATTAAAATGGCAAAAGTGACCATTTCCTTTATTTAATTCTTTTTGATTTCTTTTTATTTGGTTTTTGCTTGGGAATGATCTAGATGATGTGACATTCATCATAGAACCATTTTACAACAATTAGATAAATCAAACATGGCAATTCAAAACAACTCCTATTTTAAATGCACACACATATGAATGCTTAAAGATTTTAAATGGAAAAAGTTTTTGTTAACCCTAAATTGGGTAGATTTCATCTTGATCACTTGGATTAACGTTTTGGGATGTTACAATGTTGCACTTGCGATTCCCATGTTTTATGAGCTTTCAAATTTCCTAGCTAACTCTGCCCATTTTAATGACTTTAAGTCGATTTTTCGAAATTAGGTCAAATTTGAAACTACAAGTAAATTGTAGGTTTTGCTTTGTAATTTTTACGAAAAAGCTTTTAATTTGGAGATACCCATCGAGGGGTCACAATTAATATATTTGAAAACAACAAGAGTTTTGACGATAGGTTCAACTTCCTACTAAGATTTTGCATCTTGACAATTTAACGAAATTAATTAGGTCAAACTTGAGCTACAAGTAAGCGCGATAGATAGCTCTTGAATTAAATGTCATTTCAGAGGTAGATGGGTGCATTTTCTAGTAGTAAGCAGTGCCGTGGGTGTGAGTGTCCAACTACCAGGAAAGAACATTGAATTCTATGTTTTCCGAGTGAAGACGAACGAGGTTAGTTGTTCTTTTCCGTAAAGAAAAGTCCAAAGAATATTGGATGTGGATGCCACAAGCCAAGTTGACAGACATATATATATATAGTGGATAGACAACATGTTGTACTTGCGATTCCCATGTTTTATGGGTTTTGAAGCTTCCTATAGCTAACCCCTCACATTTGAATAACTTTATGTCGATACCTCGGAATTAGGTCAAATTTGAAACTACAAGTAAATTGTAGGTTTTGCTTTGATAGATTTACGAAAAAGCTTTTGGACGTACCCATCGAGGATTCAAAATTAATATACCAGAAACTAGCGAGAGTTTTGACTATAGGTTCACCTTCTTGCTAAGACTTTGCATATTGGTAATTTAACAAAATTAGGTCAAACTTGAGCTAGCTACAAGTAAACACCATAGATTGCTCTTGAATTAAATGTCTTTTCATAGGTAGATCATCGGTGCATCTTCTTGTAGTAAACAGTGTCGTCGGTGTGAGTTTCCAACTATCAAGAAAGAACATTCAATTCTACATTTTCCGACTGAAGAATACGAGCGAGGTTATTCTTTTTCCTAAAGAAAAGTCCGAAGAATATTAGATCTAAATGCCACAAGCCAAGTTTACATACATATATATTGGACCAACATGTTGTACCAACGATTCCCATGTTTTATGAGTTTTCAAACTTCCCAGCTAACTCTGCCCATTAGAATGACTTTATGTCGATTTATCGAAATTAGGTCAAATTTGAAACTACAAGTACTAGTAAATTGCACGTGCCCTGCACGTGAGACTCAGATAATAGACATCTGGCATATCATCACTATATAAAATTATAATAGGCAAAGCGGAAAAAATATCATAGGTAAAATTTCAACTACTACAAGTAAACCGTGTAGGTTGCTTTGAAAGTTTTACGGAAAAGCTCTTAGAGGTACCCATTGGAGGGGCTTGCGGGGGGGCAATTAATATACTATCAGAAACCAAAAGAGAGTTTTGATGACAGGTTCATCTTCTTGCTAAGATTTTGCGTCTTGATAGTTTAATGAAATTAGGTCAAACTTGAGCTACAACTAAGTGCGATAGATTGCTCTTGAATTTAATGAAATTAGGTCAAACTTGAACTACAAGTAATAAATTGTAGGTTGCTTTCAAAGTTTTATGAAAAAAGATTTTGGAGGTACCCATCGAGCGGTTAATTAATATATCAGAAACCACAGAGAGTTTTGACGAGTGGTTTGACTTCTAGCTAAGACTTTGCATCATGAAAATTTTGAACACCTTTTGAAAACGATCCCGCGCATCCGGACATAGTTCGTGCCCCAAAATTTCAGTTACTTCAAAATTTCCCATTTGACCCTATTAAATTTGGTAGGTGGGGGGCTTCACTCATAATTTTCCCAGTATAGTGTTAGTAGTACCTAAACCCAACCCCCCTCCCCCTCTCTCCTCCAGGAATAGGTCACCGGCCAGAACATCCCCGCTGCACTTTAGCCGGTGTACCCGCACACCTGATCTGCTCAACAAACCCTCTTGTCCGGTGCGCTGACCACATCATCAACCGCCTAGGATCTTCTCCACAGACGCCGTGGTCCAGCGTTCTACTCGTATCCTTGCCCGCCCAAGATCTTCTTCCCCGTCATCCCCACTACGACCGTAGAACCTTCGGCGACCTTGACGTGACCCGTGAAGATGCGGAGGAGGCCTAGACGCCACCCCGACCAAGGTAAAACCAGATCTCCCTGCGTGATTTGTTTGTTGGCAATGTATAGTATTCGTGCTAAATTTCCTAACTAACAGGTTCTTTTCTTGATATACACCTGTTATGTACTCCCTCTGTTTCAAAATATAAGATGCTTTAGCTTTGTGAAAGAAGTGTATCCAGACTCATTTTAGTGTGTAGGTTCACTCCAAACCTAGATGAACCTACACACTAAAAGAGGTCTAGATGCACACTTTTCACAAACCTAAAACATCTTATATTTTGAAAGGGAGGGAGTACTAAATTAACCCATTGTGGTTACGCTTAAACTCCACGCATTGAACTGTTTTTATGTAATGTACTATTTCTTTGTGAATTATTAGTCACTTAACATGTTTGTTTACATTCTCTGTTGTACCTGTCCACATGAGATATGATTATATAATATCTCTCTCATTCGCTGATTTACGAACTATAGTATTTGCATCGTGATATTGTCCTGCTATCCTATACTACACGTTTACACACGTCATACTATTTGACCATTATGTACTGTCAATTTGATCCATCTTAACTTGCGGATCAAACTTTTGTTATTATTATGCAAGGAGCTGATGGGTTCGTAGCATGGAAAACAAAAAAAAATCTACCGCAAGAACGAACAAAACCCAGATCTAATCTAGATAAAAGCCAAGATCTAATCTATTAGATATGTGCAACGATATAGATCTATACTAACCCTCATAGATCCAAAAGCGTTACGAGATTAGATCTCGGGGTTGATGTAGTCGATCACTTTCCGATCTCAGGATCATGTGGACGATCCTTCCGGCGCCGCGTTCCGGCAGCGCTTCCGCAGTCGGTCACACGTGCGGAGTCGAAGCAGACCTTCCTCTCCCCGTTCCAGCGAGCAGCGGAGGTAGTAGATCTTCTCCACGGAATCCCAGCAGCATGACGGTGTGGTGGTGGTGGTGGAGTAGAGATTTCTGCAGGGCTTCGCCTAAGCCGGAGCAGAGCGAAGGAGGAGGAGAGAGGCGGCGGCTAGGGTTTGTTATGGGAGAGGTCTAGGGGTTGGCGCCCCTCCCCTCTATTTAAAGGAGGGAGGCGCCATGGGAGGGGGAGTCCTAGTAGGACTCCCCTCCCTCCTTGGCCGGCGGATTGGGAGGGGGGAAGGAATCCTCCTCCCCCACGAATCCGTGTCTTGCCCCACAAATACTCCTTGATCCTTTCTTGGTTTTCAAGCAAACTCCAAGAAATCTTCTGGAACCTTCCAGAACATTCCGAAACCTTCTAGAATCTCCATACAAACACTCCGGAACATTTCCTAACATAGAAAATGATCCCCAATATATGAATCTTATTCTCCGGACAATTCCGGATCTCCTCGTGATGTCCCGGATCCAATTCGAGACTCCAAACAACATTCGGTCTCCAACGCATATTCCATATCTACTTAAAACAACTTCAAACCTTAAGTGTGTCACCCTACGGTTCGTGAATATGCAGACATGATGAAGACACCTCTCCGATCAATTACCATCAGCGGGATCTGGAGATCCATAATGGCTCCCACATATTCAACGATGACTTCATGATCGATAGAACCATTAACATACGAAACCAATTCCCTTTGTCACGCGATATTCTACTTATCCGAGGTTTGATCATCGGTATCTCTATACCTAGTTCTACCTCGTTACTGATAAGTAATCTTTACTCGTTCCATGTTATGTCATCCCTTGTGACCTAGTCACATGCTTGCAAGCTAACTAGATGACATTCCACCGAGAGGGCCCAGAGCATATCTATCCGTCATATGGATGGACAAATTCCAATCTTGGTCCATGCGCTTCAACACATACTTTCAGAATACCCAATGACACCTTTATAACCACCCAGTTACGAAGCGGTGTTTGATGTCATCAAAGTATCCATCCGGTGATGGTGATTAACATAACCTCATGGTCGAAGGATTAGGTTACTATGCATTTTGAAAGCTTACAGCAATACGAACTTAATGACTTGATCTTATGCTACGCTTACTATGGGTGTGTGTCCATCACATCATTCTCCTAATGATATGATCTTGTTATTAACGACATCCAATGCCCATGATCAGGAAATCATGATCATCCATTAATCAACAAGCTAGTTTCACAAGAGGCTTACTAGGGACTCTTTTATGTTTACAAAACACACAAGTATTAATGTTTCCAGTTAATACAATTATAGCATGGGATGTAAACATTTATCATAAACATAAAGATATAATAGTAACCACTTTATTATTGCCTCTTGGGCATATCTCCAACAGTCTCCCACTTGCACTAGAGTCAATAATCTAGTTAAAAACTTGTGCATTAAACACCTATGGCTTTTTGGTGTTGTATAGACACTATTGCTAGTGGTAAACATAATCTTCGGATCTGACACTTCCAGGTCCGTGTGTATTTGCATGTCCTTGCGTCTCTACATATTACTCATTCTCCAATGAGATGGCATTGTATAAATTTGGTCCTTTGGTGAGACCTTTAGTTCCTTGAGATTAAATCATGTTGATACAATTGTCGTACAATGTATCTTCATAGTATTATCCTGCTATGAACCACACCTAGTTTGATAACAAACTACTTGACGCAAATGCCCTCATTTGCTGCTACAATAACAGTCATATACTTAGCCTTTTGTTGTAGTATCTGTCACAATGTTTTAACTTTGGTACTCAACCAAATCCGTTATGGAACTTCCTTTCCATTACATTGTGTCACCCATAGTTTAAATTGAGATAAACTTAATTTGTGACAAAACTAGTATCAATGCAACAATTTACAATGAACTATTTGTCACCACTATAATATATTCTTAGTTCTTCCAAAGATGATAGGAATATCCCTACTATTGTCCAATGATCATCTTATGAGTCATTCTGGTATATGCTCATAACATTTAGAGCATAGGACATATCTGGATGTGTACATCTCAAAGAATGATTGATCAAAATATTCTTGTGATTTCACCATGTGTCAAAACACTTGAATCTCGTGTCAACACACTTGAATATTGATTTAGTCCTTTCCGTGCATCAAGAACCTTTCTTGTTGTTTCTATATTGAACTCATTCAACATCTTATCTATGTACATTTGGCAAAACCATATTAGCGCCTCAATCTATCCATATAGACATTGATGCCTAATTCTTGGGTTATGCCCAAGTCTTTCATCAAAATGAAATTCTTAACCTGTGTCAATAAAAATATATCATTTCTAATCAACAATATGTCTTTCACATAATGTATTAGAAATATGTCTTAGCGCTCCCACTTAATTTCTTGCAAAATGCAAACATCTTCATCGTCTCTGATGAAATTAAACCTTTTAACGGTTTCATCACGGTGAAGATTCCAACTCCGCGATGCTCACTTCAACCATTGAAGTTTTGCATACTCTTTTAGCATCCTTTGAATTAACAAAACCCTTTGGATCGTGTCATGTACACGTACTAGGTAACCATCCTATTAGAAGAACTTGTTTTGTTTGTTCAACTACCATATACTAAAATATATGTAGTGGTTGCTATATTAATCCGTCCAGACTAAATATCGCTATGAAAGATCAAATCTTATCATAGTCAATTCCTTGAACATTGTCGTAAACTCTTTCTGACATGTCGACTATTTCATAGATGTGAAACATCCATGTGTATTTCTTTATAGATCCATATACGACTGTAAGGTCTTGCACCTTTCCAGAGGGTCTTTCAAATTCAAAGCTTGATTTCTCGTGTATGGAATTATCATGGATTTTATGGCTTCAAGCCACTTAACAAAGTCAGGGCCCATCATTGATTATTTGCATGTAGTCGGTTCATCATTGTCAAACAACAATGAATTAACTCTCAAATCTTGGCATTTGATTACTTACCGGACCTACTTGGTTCAATAGGAACTTAGATCCTCGTGACCACATCCTTTGAGGCACGTGAGCCATGAGCATTGTTGCTGCCTCCGCGACATTACCGACGCTACGCAACTCAGCACATATTAGCCAAGGTTCAACAACCTTATCAAAGTTCTATTGTCCTCCCACTTAACTTTTCACCAAAAATTCCTTCTCAAGAAACTCGACATTCTAAGTGACAAACACTTTTCTCTTCGGTGTTATGGAGGAATACCCAATGGTTATTCGAAATAACCTACAAAGACATGCTCATCCGACTTTGGTTGTAAACATTTTACTTATGCCTAGCATACCAAAAATTTAAGAAAGGACAACCTGGGTTTTATCCCAAACCATGACTTATATGGTGTCATTTCAACGGATCACGATGGAGCTCTTTTCAGTGTAAAAGCGGTAGTCACTAAATCTTTAATCTTTTAAAATATAATGGCAGTTTTTATAAATGACACCTTTGATCTTACCATGTCAAACAAGGTTTCATTACATATCTCGAACACTCCATACTCCTATGGTGTTTTGGGAAATGCAAATCCATGGAACGATTCCTCAAATCTTAGGTGTTTTGCTAAACTTGTAACTCAAACATCTTTCTTCATGATCCAATCATAAACTTTTTATTTTCTTGTTACAATGATTTTCCACTTCATCTTGAAAGTCTTTGAACATTTTCAAATGTTTCATACTTCTTCCTTATTGAGTAGGTATATACATATACTCACTCAAATCTTCAGAGAAAGCATATGAAGTTGAAATCCATCGCCCACGACTACACATAATGGACTATATACATCAATATGTACAAATTCCAATCAGTTAGTCGTCCGTTCCTCTTTTGGCCTACGGACGGAGTCTTAATTATCTCCAGGAAAGTATCACAAGCGTCATTCGATCAAAATCAAAGACTCCAAAAATCCATCAACTTGGAGTTTCTTCATGTATCCCTAATATAATTTAAACGGTGATGTCACTTCGCAAGTGATCTTTCAATTATTTGTCTTGCGACATTTTAGCATTAGTTTTATGGTCGTTATTTCTCCAACCAGACTTGTATATCATCCATCTATTATGGAATACGGTAATTATTTGAACAACCTTTTGTTGTCATAATACCTGATCAAAATAACAATTATTGAAACAAATCTTGAAGGTAAGCTTTGATGTTAACGAGCAACACAACAACCCTTTGTTTGTTTTCGATGAACATCATCACATATTCTCTCGCTAGTTACTTAGGCCATTGAATTTCATGAATTGTGTTGTCCTGTATGACACTTCATACCAACCAATTCGGTATCCAATACCGCAGCACCACATTGTTTAACAACCAAGGAATACAGCCATAACATGTATCTTCTATATACCTAAGTTGGATATCTCCAATCTTTTCTTTTCTGCCAAATATTTTATAGATTCTCTTTAACAATTCCTTTTCTTTTAAAAGAATCTATCAACATCAATAGTGGTGTCATTCACATGACACATAGTACAAAGTGTGTATAGTCAAATACTAATACCTTTGGACTTGCACTTTGAAGTGGATCACCTTCATCAAATGTTTGGCATTCATTCAAAATTCCATTCTTTAGTAATCTTTTAGTGTAGTAAACATTTTACTTACATCTTCTATTCATCCTTATCATGACAACTTTCATGATCAAGCTGCTATAGCTTATAAAGATGAATTGCGAGTATAATGTTTCTTTTCCAAAACCTTTTGGAGGATTAGGACGACTAGCGTCTCCAACCTTCACAAATTCTCATCAAATATGAGGACATATACTCTATCATGTTGTAACAAACATATTGTTTTAGATATCGCAATACCTTTCACATATGATGGTTTCTGAAACATTGCTTTCAGCTCTTAGATAAACTTGATATTAAAAACAATCTTTTGAGTATCAAGAATCATGGAGGCAAACATGATACATTAGATACTAACACTGGAATTGTTACTCTTGATTTAATACTGTTTATTAAACTTCACAGAGTAAACGAAGTTTGCTGAAAGTTTGCAATATGACTTTTAAACTTTAGATTGACACTCAAAACAATACGATACCAGTTCGTAAAGCAAATATCCAGAATTTCTATAGTTCTACTATCTCAACTATAACTAAGCGTAAGGTGGTGAACGGATGCCAATGACTATAACAAACTATGCAAATTCACTTTGATTGTGTTTATGATAAATTGAGTTTGACTAATCCAAATTACAAATGAACTCCCACTCAAAACAACATCCCTCCAGTTGTTTTAGTGATTACACGAACCAAATCCACTACACCAAGTCTGATCATCACGTGAGATGATGTAGCTTTAAAGGCGAACAATCAACATGTTCATCATATCATCCATATGACTCATGCTTTACCTTTCGGTATTCCGTGTTCCGAGACCATGTCTGTACATGCTAGGCTCGTCAAGGTTAACCTTAGTATCCGCATGTGCAAATCTAGCTTGCACCCGTTGTATGCACACGTAGAATCTATCACATCCGATCATCACGAGATGCTTCGAAACGACGAGTCTTAGAAACGGTGCCTACTAAGGACGAACACTTTATTACTTGATATTTAGTGAGAGGGATCATCTTATAATGCTATAGTCGCGATCTAAGCAATACAAGATGCATAAAGGATTAACATCACAGGCAATTCATAATTAGTGTGATATGATATGGCCCTTTCTTCTTATGCCTTTGATCTCCATCTCCAAAGCAAGGACATGATCTCCATCATCTCCAGCATTGCATCAAGGTCAGTGGCGCCGCTTCATGGTTGTCCATCATCACTAGCAACTATTACAACTACTTGGAATAAAGCTATTACAAGATGAATAGACACGCAAGATGAATAGATGCCTCTAATCTTATTTGCATGTTTTACGTGGCTTGGGGCTTTCGAATAAGAACGGATCTTACCTACGAACATGAACCACAACGTTGATACAAGTGCTATCAAGTGCAAAGTGTAGATTGGATCTATACTATGGTGAGAGAGACAGACACCCGCAAAGCCACTTGTGCAAAGCAAGTTACACGTCAAGCGTGGAGCAAGTCTCATGTGCGATGACATGTAAGGTTAGCCCGAGCCGCTTCATCCCACCATACCGCAAGATGCAAAGTACACAAAGAAAAAGACGACACGAGCACCAACGCCCACAAAACCATTGTGTTCTACTCGTGCAACAGATCTACGCATAGACAAGGCTCTAATACCACTGATGGGTTCGTAGCATGGAAAACAAAAAATTTCTACCGCAAGAACGAACAAAACCCAGATCTAATCTAGATAAAAGCCAAGATCTAATCTATTAGATATGTGCAACGAGATAGATCTATACTAACCCTCGTAGATCCGAAAGCGTTACGAGATTAGATCTCGGGGCTGATGTAGTCGATCACTTGCCGATCTCAAGATCGTGTGGACATCCTTCCGGCTCCGCGTTCCAGCAGCGCTTCCGCAGTCGGTCACACATGCAGAGTCGAAGCAGACCTTCCTCTCCCTGTTCCAGCGAGCAGCGGAGGTAGTAGATCTTCTCCACGGAATCCCAGCAGCACAACGGTGTGGTGGTGGTGATGGAGTAGAGATTTCTGCAGGGCTTCGCCTAAGCCGGAGCAGAGCGAAGGAGGAGGAGAGAGGCGGCGGCTAGGATTTGTTATGGGAGAGGTCTAGGGGTTGGTGCCCCCTCCCCTCTATTTAAAGGAGGGAGGCGCCATGGGAGGGGGAGTCCTAGTAGGACTCCCCTCCCTCCTTGGCCGGCGGATTGGGAGGGGGGAAGGAATCCTCCTCCCCCATGAATCTGTGTGTTGCCCCACAAAGACTCCTTGATCCTTTCTTGGTTTTCAAGCAAACTCCAAGAAATCTTCTAGAACCTTCCAGAACATTCCGAAACCTTCTAGAATCTCCATACAAACACTCTGGAACATTTCCTAACTTAGAAAATGATCCCCAATATATGAATCTTATTCTCCGGACAATTCCGGATCTCCTCATGATGTCCCGGATCCAATCCGAGACTCCGAACAACATTCGTTCTCCAACGCATATTCCATATCTACTTAAAACAACTTCAAACCTTAAGTGTGTCACCCTACGGTTCGTGAATATGCAGACATGATGAAGACACCTCTCCGATCAATAACCATCAGTGGGATATGGAGATCCATAATGGCTCCCACATATTCAACGATGACTTCGTGATCGATAGAACCATTAACATACGAAACCAATTCCCTTTGTCACGCGATATTCTACTTATCCGAGGTTTGATCATCGGTATCTCTATACCTAGTTCTACCTCGTTACTGATAAGTACTCTTTACTCGTTCCATGTTATGTCATCCCTTGTGACCTAGTCACATGCTTGCAAGCTAACTAGATGACATTCCACCGAGAGGGCCCAGAGCATATCTATCCGTCATATGGATGGACAAATCCCAATCTCGGTCCATGCGCTTCAACACATACTTTTAGAATACCCAATGACACCTTTATAACCACCCAGTTATGAAGCGATGTTTGATGTCATCAAAGTATCCATCCGGTGATGGTGATTAACATAACCTCATGGTCGAAGGATTAGGTTACTATGCATTTTGAAAGCTTACAGCAATACGAACTTAATGACTTGATCTTATGCTACGCATACTATGGGTGTGTGTCCATCACATCATTCTCCTAATGATATGATCTTGTTATTAACGACATCCAATGCCCATGATCAGGAAACCATGATCATCCATTAATCAACAATCTAGTTTAACAAGAGGCTTACTAGGGACTCTTTTATGTTTACAAAACACACAAGTATTAATGTTTCCGGTTAATACAATTATAGCATGGGATGTAAACATTTATCATAAACATAAAGATATAATAATAACCACTTTATTATTGCCTCTTGGGCATATCTCCAACAGGAGCAGCCTCAGTTTGCACACAATATCATAGAGTGAATGGCTCCTATAATCTCGTATGACCCCATCACTTTTGTTTCACTTCATGCCAACATATATCATGTTGGAACCTGTTTGTATTTACAGTTGGCCTTACCTTTATGCAGAGGAGCAACAATGGAGTACAAACTCCGCCCGTCCACATGAGCCACCATAGATCTCGTGTAACACCTACTGTAAGGCCCTCCACCCAAAGTTTGGTCCTTGCCACATTTTTTGTTTGCTTAAATTTACAATTTTTCTTTCTTGTTTTCATTTTTTTTGCCAAAAATTAGCGTCAAACAATTTAGCCCCACTATGGTCTGTTTTTGTTCCATGTGCTTAGTTCAATTTACTAGATATGGAGAGGTCAGGTGTATTGCATCTGAGTTGCCTGATAATAAGAACACGACCACACTAGCGATAAGATCCACACATGTATCATAAAGAACTCTGTGCAGTTCATCTCACTCTTGTATCTACTGTGTATCATAATTAAATGAACTAGCTATTTTAATACGAGGCACTTGATGGTTCAGTTTGTTGTTCTCAGGCCGCCGAAGCATTGAAATTATCTGGCTATTCATGAATAATTCAATGTATGATTGCTTGATTCATTGTTTGTCTGAAATTATCTGGCTAGTATATTCGAGGCTCACAATTGATGTGTTTTATTGGCTAAGTTACTCTTTTTTTGTCTATGATTAAATCAGTGGCAGATTTTGTTGTGTAGTTCCTGGCTAGTTTATATATGAGAAACATAATGGCTTAGTTTTAATATTCGTTTTATTCATGTTCTGCACATTCTAGTTTGAGCAGTCTGCATCAGGTACTTTGGTTGATTTCTCGCATTGTTATTCAAAATGAACTTGTAGTTTGTTTCCCAAGTCTGTTGTTTAAGTAACTTGTTTTGTCTTGGTCTCAGCCATCTTCACATAGAGTAGTCATTTCATAGAGCAGCACATGCTCGCATCGCTCCATGGCGCCAGCTGGTCCACTTATTCAACAATAAATAGATGTATGAGTCACCACTATTAATTGCTTCCTTCCTTATATATTACCGCATTGACACATTTAAAATTCATGGTGGTGTGATTGCATGGCAATGCTGTTATAACTTGTTTTGTGTTTGTTTCAGGCTGCAAATGACCCTCTGAATGCCCAACAAAGACCCGCTTCTCCAAGTTTAGATTTTGTTTCACACAGCAACAATGACAATACCTATTTCTCATGGCACACCGCTTCGACTGATCCTCATTTTTCAGCCGAAAGATTATTTGAGGATGCCCTCCAAGATGCCCGTGATATTGTTGAGCAAAAAGCCAACAAAACAGATTCAGTAATCACCATAGCACGCAAAGACTTATAAGAATTGAAAAATAGGCAATCTTTAACGCAGAACATACTTAATAATCTCATATGCAGCTCTCATGGGAAGACAGTTGTTACATGTCTCAGGATGCAAGCTCCATAGAGACCTTTTCTGTAACACCAGTTATATTGTTTTGTTAGTTGTCTGGACTCTGATGCAACTTTTATGCTTCATTTTATTACTATCAAGTTTACTGAGGATTGCAATAATCTACTGTAATTTGTAGTTGTAAGTTGTTTGAGGATTGTTACAAACTAAGCATCTATCAGAATTACTACACACACCTGAAAAAATAGTGAAATTGTAAGAGGTACAACACACGATCTACCGAAATAGGGAGAACATCCATTGTATTACACGGGCACCAAAGAACTTGCAAAATTCATAGACGTTCACTCAATAAAGTGAACACATAAACAGCTGACCTGAAGAGAATACCTCAGGAGCAGACCCACACAATCCATCAATCTGATGGATAGCCGTCATAGTAATCATAGTGGGTGGTACCATCCTCGCCATATGGCGGCACCATCTATAGCTCAGAATGCTCGAGGATTCTGCAATACTCATCCAGCAATCGATCGAGTTCGAAAGGACGGTCATTGATCCATAATCCTCCTACTCCACACCCATATACAATGCTTGGCTCCTCTTCCCATGCAAGAGCCTCAAAGTTGTAAGATCTAATCTCAGATAGGTCCGCATAGTATATGTTGCCGGCCTGCACCGTGGGTACCCTGGCGCTGTCGACGCAGACGCACCGATTGTCAGTAACAAAGAGAGCACGACTTCCAATGCCTCTGACCGGCTGAAGGACACAATTCTGGGTATCAACCCTCGGCAAACAACCAGCATGTCGTCGTAGACCGGTCCACTCACAACAAACAGCAACTCCCGTTGGACTCGACGAGGTAAAAACGATTCTCTTGGAACTGGCAGCCCGGAACAGGGCTTGCAACGGTGGGATGCATCTCCAGGGTTCATGCGGAGCGCTGCAGCTGCACATCTCCATGCGCAGCATCACACATAGTCGAGAGGACATACCCATATTTGTCTACGACAAAAACATCACCAGCGTAAGAAGTCATGCTCTGGAGTTCCACGAATTCATACGGCGAGTACCACCCTTCACCAAAGACCGGGCAACTCCCTTCCTCCGTGCTCTCATCCTCCCACCGAATGGTGGTGTTCTGATGGTTTGATGTAAACACCATCAACAACGGGAACATCGTCACAGTGACAGAAGCCAACTACTCGGTTGGTATCTCTGCCCTTAGGCGCTTGATAGCGCCCGAGAAGGGGTTGTACAACCGGGTCTTGTATGGCTACACCCTCTGTCCAAGCACAAGGAGGCCGACGGTTATGCTACCGACATAAAAGTACCTTCTAGAGATAGAGGGAGGAGAAATGGAGATTCAGTCAAGGTAAACAGACTGAAATTCAATCAAGGTAAACCATGGATAAAAACCCTGGGCAACAAGTGGACAAAGAAACAGAACTTGAAAAACAGATAGTATAGGATGTGAATGCAAAAAATGGATCGCATATATACAAATGAATATAAAGAAAGCACCAGCGAATAACCCGGCTAATCTTCTTCTCAAGGTGGCGGACAGTTCTCACGTTCAGCAACGTGATGGCGGAGTCTTCTACCCGATACTCCTCCGACAATTGGTGCTCTAGAACAATCCAGTTGGCTGGCATAAAGCGCTCCTCCGTGAAGCCGCGCCAGGCGCTACAGACTGCACGAAAGGCGGCGTAGGAGTCGAAGTTGTCCATCAAAAGGAAGATGGAACCTATCTTTTGGACGAGTCCCTCAGGGAGACCAGCCCATGGCGAGTCCTCCTGCTTCTTGTCAGCCATGGATGATGGTGTTCGTGTGGTCTCGGTCCCACCGACTGGCATAGGAAGCGGTTCTAGAGACACACATTTAAACAAAGGTCTGGGAAAGCCAAGTGAATCGTGTGGAAACGAGACGACGGCATGCACACAGCAACCGCAAGTGCGTTTCATCAAACTGGCACGGGCACGCGCATGCGCACGCGCACTAATTACGGTACAATAGTCGTGCGCACACCAGCTTACGACTTCTAGGAGCACGCGAGTGTGTAGGTGTATGATGATACTAGTAGTGGTAGTATCATAACGTCATTGTATTTAATTATCCAAAAATCTAAGAAGAAAACTTGTGCTCTCTGGTCCCTCAGGGCACACGCAAACGCAGGGAATTTTCCATTTTTTGTATGGTATTTTCCATTTTTTGATTTCGCTTTTTGGCTGTGCCCTTGGATGCTCACCATGTGGCCAGATGGGGTGTATGCTCCATGGAGCTAAAAACCTCATGTTCTCTCAATATCACAGTCGTTAATTATTGAGGTATATACGTTTTTAGTCCCACAACTTGCACCGCGGGAGCGTTTTAGTCCCACATCTTGCAAAGTGAGCAACACTAGCCCCACAACTTGTAACCAGGAACATTTAGTCCAATTCAATCAAATTTCTATGATTTTATCCGAATTCGTCATAACTAATTCTGGAAGTGACATGTGGCATCATATTTTTTGCAAAATGACCCCTGTGTATTTTTTGCCTGCCAGTTATGACCTTGGTACGACTTGACAGGAGTATCTGAATAAGAAAACAAATAAGAAAAACTACCAATGCATTATAGGGTATCGAACTGATTACCTGCGTTACTGAAGAAATCAACCTTGCCACTACAACATGCACGCAAAAGTGATTAACTAAAGAGTGCTCTGGCTGATGTGTTCTTTATTTTGGATATTCAAAAATATGTGCTTTGGGGTACAATAACAACTCAACTTTATTCCTTTTCATTTTTGCGAATAAGAAAAAACTCAAGTTTATTCTAGACACTACAGCTAGTTACTAGGTTAACGACAAAGCTATACGATTGATATTATGGACCGTGCCAACATTAACGAGCATTTTTTGCGTTTGTATGTGATTTTTATTGTATAAATAATTACTTCCTCGCAAGTACTCCTCCTCTGGCATAATTACGTCCTCTCAAGTACTCCTCGTCTCACATGAGTAGTCATGGGCATCTACCGGCATAGTGGCTTATGGGTGTGTGTGTCGTTGTATAAAAGTGTTAAGTTCGAATTCATTCTCCTCTTAGAGATTTAACTATTTTATTTGTACGTCTACTAACAGGTGGCCCACTTATCAGTCCGCATAGGGACACAAATGACATAAAAAAATATAGAGGGGTCATTTTAAAAAAATCAACATCATTTGTGGACAAATTAAGTCAAATTCACTGAAATTCTATTAAATTGGACTAAAATGCTCTCGAGATATAAGTTGAGGGACTAGTATTTCTCATTTTTCAATATGAGGGACTAAAACGCTCTCGTGATGCAAGATGTGAGACTAAAGGTGTATATACCTCTTAATTATTTTACAGCCTCAATTGCTAGGTCGGAGGACCAATTAATGCTCCTAGTTTTGCTCAATTACTCCTCTAGTTGACCGTAAAATATGAACCACCACATCGTGTAATGCTCCTGGCCGGTCATGTTGTTAAAACGGGAGTGCATCCATTGGCTTGCATGTTTTCAATTAGATGCGGTGGCCACGTGCATTGACTGGATTTTAGGATTACTACTGCATGCAATAACCAGCTATAAAGTGAGTAGGTGAAGTTAATTCTCCAAACTAGTACTACTCCGGCCTAGTAATACCAAACACAAGGAGTACCTCAAGTGTGGTTATATGGATGATCAGTTGATGTGACTCTCGGTCATGAATTCCTGACTATATAGCCGTACGTTCTACCACCTTTTATTACTACTACTAGTAGTAGTACATGGACGCTAGCAAAATTCAAAACAATCGAGCGGCAAAATCACACACACCGACTTCGAAGCATTTCCCGCCTAACCGTTTCAAAAACTTTGAGCCAAAATCTCCCACCTAGGGAGTACCATTTTTATATTATTATTATTATCAGATGGACGCTTGTCAAATTCAAAATCTCAATCGAGCAGTAAAACCATACACCAACTTTGAAGCATTTCCCGCCCCTCCGTTTCAAAAACTTTGAGGCAAAATCTCCCACCAAGGCTGTACCATTTTTGTATTATTATCAGATGGGCGCTTATCAAATTCAAAATCTCAATCGAGCGGCTAAACCATACACTGACTTGGAAGCATTTCCCACCCCTCAGTTTCAAAAACTTTGAGGCAAAATATCCCATCGGGGCAGTGCCATTTTTATATTTTTATTAGATGGAAGGTCGCCAAATTCAATATCTCAATCAAGCGACAAAATCACACACCGATCTTGAAGCATTTCCCGCCCCTCGGTTTCAAAAACTTTTGACTTCAAAATTCCGATTCTACCCATTGTTCTGACGCCCTATGGGCAAGCTAAAGTCGGTAGCTTGGGGGCACGATCGTAATTTATGTTTCTATTCACCTCCTTAGTCCTGATTTGCCCAGATGTTCCCGCTGGTCCTTCCAAAAATCCCAGCTCCCTCTCTCCCACGCCCTCACCTCCACGACCACGACACGCACCGGCCGGCGGCAATTCCACGACGGACGGACCCGCTTGAGCGGCGGTCTCGTGCACCACCGTGGAGCCGCTTCACCGATGCTCACCCACCGGATGTGGTTCACCGGGTCTCTCTACCACTGCACCGGAGTTGTGGTGTCGTTCACCATGCCGATGGCGTCATCGACCGCCCAAGCTCTGCTTCCCGGCCACCAAAAGCTACCCAACCGTACCAGATCCGCTTCAGCGGTGTACACTGGACGTGATCTAGTTCAGGGAGTTCCATGTCCACCACTCTAGACCAGTTGCTTGTCCATTGCCATTCACTGCACTGGATCTGCCTCAGCGACGCTCTCGTCCACCGCGCTCAAGCCAGCATCGACCGCCCAAGATCTGCTTCTCCGACGCCAATAGCCACCGCAACCGCAGCACCCTCAGTGACCTGGATGTCACCCGCATGGTACCGATGATGCTTAGACGCCTCTCTGACCAAGGTTAACCAAATCTGCAACCTGTTTTTGTTCTCAGCAGTATAGCTGGTTCAAGCCTGTCGCAGTGAACTGCATTTTTGTCATCGTGCTCGTACATACAAGTAAGTGGGCATGCCTGTTCTTCGTGCTAGTACATACAAGGTCATTAGACATGTTGGTTTGCATGCGATGCTCTACAAATTTTAAGTCATGGGCATGTCTATTATTTTGTCATACATATGTTCTTAGCTACTCCATACAACAGTAATTCCCTGCTACCGTGTAATTCTTGCAAAATCTGAAGTCAGCGAAAAATATTAGTATGGATTCCCTGCACTACAGTTGCTGAATCTATCTGGTTCGTCCTGAGATCAGTTCCTGCTATTATTTCCTCCTTGGCATCGTTCTGCTATCCTGTAGTAGCCATTTAAAATCTTCGTACTAATTCGATTATAATTTTTTTGTTGCCATATGGTTCTTCAAAAGCTGCATCACTAACTATTTCATTTTTCTTGCATATAGCTCAAAATGGAACAATGAACATGTTGGTTTGCATAGCCTATTCTACAAGTTCACAAGGGATGTCATTAATTCCTTATCTGATGCTAGTTCGTCCTAACAACGACTAAATGTCCTCTATTATGTAGTTCACTCGTGGTTTGCATTCCTGCTCTAGACGTTCTCTGATGATGCCGTTATAATTTCTATCTGGTTGATTCTTAGCTATGACAGTAACTTCATGCCATTGTGTAGCTCACTGCAAATTCTTAGTCACCCAACGACTATGCATTCCAGGAGATGCCACTGCTTCCATATATATTTGCTAAAATGACCTCGCTTATTTATATTTGCTAAAATTCTAAGAAACACTTTGTTTGATTGCTCATCTTGTTCTAGGCACACTTGTCTAATGCTTGTTTGTCCTGCTCTACAAGTTCACGAGTGACGCCATTATATCTTGAATGTGGTTCTGGGTCTGGTTCGTCCTAAGTCACGACATAACTATCCTCTACAATATATAGTTCATTAGTGGTTTGCATTCGTGCTCTACAAGTTCTTGTATGATGCGGTTATAATTTCTATATGGTTCATTCTTCGCTATGACAGTAACTGCATGCCATTTTGTGTCTCAGTGCAAATTCTGAGTCACCTGACGTCTCTTGCATTTTAGGGTATAGAACTCCTTACATATATATTTGTTGAAATGACCTGGCTAGTTTATTTTTGCTGAAATTCTAAGCCAAACACACACATTTTTTGATTGCTCATTTCACGGTAGGCACACTTATTTAATGCATTCTTGCTTGTCCTGTTTGTTTGATGTGTTGGTCAATAATTGAACCATTGACCAGTTGTAAACTCCAGATCATAGCTCTTGTCATATCACTCAAATGAGTAGTTTGTCTTGTTTGATATATTAACTTGTTATTACTTATTTTCAGGGTGCAATTATTGTTATCGCCACCAAAGAGGGGGCTGCAAGATCATGTCTCCTCCAATGTAGCTGTTACACTCAAAGGAAGATGCAAGTGATCAATTGAGGACTCTGCTATCAACTTGATTGTCAACTGAAATGCTGATTTTTCTTTCCCTTGATTTGATAATATGTAATAATTTTAAAAAGTTTGCAGCTGATGTAATATCTAGATAACTCACGTAGGCCATGTATGATTTAGTTGACGTCGTCCACATATGCGGTAGTCGTTACGGTAACTATGCCAGGCAGGTCGATTAGGGAATAGTACCGTGCTTTGTTATTGGCCCGTCGTATATTCGGCCGACGATGAACAGTAAAAAATGCTGGGTTATATAAACGTTTTATGATATTGGCATGGGCTTCAGAAAAGGCCGAAATTGTAAAAGGCCATAAACATAATGGGCCGACCTACAAGTTGTAACTGGAGGTAACAGTAACATGTGATAACCCACAAGTATAGGGGGTGTATCGCAGTATTTCCGAGGGAAGTGAAACCCAATTTATTGATTCGACACAAGGGGAGCCAAAGAATATTTATAAGCCTTAACAACTGAGTTGTCAATTCAGCTGCACCTGGAAACAATCTTGCTCACAGCAGTTTATCAGTAGCAACAGTTTTGTAGTAGGAATAGCAAAGTAGCAGCAATAGTAAAGTAAAGATAGCAGCAACTATAGCAGTAAACAGTAGGATTCGAGTGCGGTAGGCATAGGGATGGATGGACGGGCGTTGCATAGACAAGACAATTCACATAGCAATCAAAACATATGGCAATTGCAGATAAATAAGATAAAGCATCCAAGTACTAGATAATCCTAGGCATGTGTTCCATATATAGTCATACGTGCTCGCAATGAGAACTTGCACAACATCTTTTGTCCTGCCAGCCCGTTTGCAGCGGGGCCTCAAGGGAACTACTAGCAATTAAGGTGCTCCTTTTAATAGAGCACCGGAGCAAAGCATTAACACTTCGTGAACACTTGTGATCCTCACATTAAAGCCATTCCCTCCGGTTATCCCGATTTCTGTCACTTCGGGGCCATTGGTTCCGGACAACAACGTGTGTATACAACTTGCAGGTAAGACCATAAACAATACTATCATAATGAATCAATAACATGTTCAGATCTGAAATCATGGCACTCGGGCCCTAGTGACAAGCATTAAGCACAACAAGTCGCAACAAAGTCATAAAGCACTAATAAAAGATACTAGGCACCATGCCCTAACAATCTGATGCCATTACATGAACAATCTCATCCAATCCCTACCATCCCCATAGCCTACAGCGGGGGATTACTCACTCATAGATGGGGGAAACATGGATGGTCGATGGAGAAGCGATGGTGATGATGATTGTGATGATCTCCTCCAATTCCCCGTCCCGGCAGGGTGCCAGAACGCAGTTTCTGGTGCTGTTTCATGGAATCTGGTGGTGGCGACGGAGCAGAACTCCTTCTGGAAAAACATCGAACCCCTTGGAGTTTTTAGGTCAGAAGGCTTCTTATAGGCGAAGAGGGAGACCGAGGGGGTGCCTGGGGGGCCCAAACCACCCCCTGGCGTGGCCTGGCCTGGCCCGCGCCACCAGGTGGTGTGGCCACCCCTTGGCTCTTCTCCGTCTTGTATTATGGCTCCTGGAGTCTTCGGGTGAAATAGTATTTTTGGCATATTTTCTCGGATTTTTCCCGATAGTTAATTTTTTGCACAAAAAGTAGACACCATGGCAATTCTGCTGAAAACAGCGTCTGTCCGCGTTAGTTGCGTCCAAATCACACAAGTTTAGAGGAGAAACAATAGAAAAAGTGTTTAGGAAAGTAGATACGTTTTAGATGTATCAACTACCCCCAAGCTTAGCTTATTGCTTGTCCTCAAGCAATTCAGTTGAAAACTGAGTGCGATAAAAGAACTTTCACGAACACATTTGCTTCATATGATGTAAATATTCTCAGCAATGTGATCAACTACTTAGACAGTTCATAATAAAGAGTATGCAACTAAGTTTACTTAATAGGCATTGCAAGCTATGAAGAGATTCCAACTCAAAAATAATAAGTAGTATGAAGCATAAACATAAGCAACATTACAACGCTCATAAAAAGGTATGATAGAGTGGTATCTCGCTTCCCTTTGATTATGAATATCAAGGCACCTCTGAAGTTCAAGTGATGACTAGAAGTAAAGATATCAAAGATACAAGCATCAAAGTCATAACACAAATAATCAAGTAATGGGACAATCACAAAGAATGACAACTATGCTCTCAAGAAGGTGCTCAAAGAATATGTGGAGACTCAGCAAGTAAAAGAAAAGGTTTTGAATAATTTTAAAAGGCTTCCAAATGCTGAAAGTATGATACTCGTTAGCTTTGAGCTCTCATTGCCCCTATCATAAGCATCTATAATGTGGTTAAGGTGAAAGTGAGGTCCAATCTGAGTTATATGCTTGACAGACTATAAACTGAAAATCCCATGTCCCTTGAGTACGAGGGCCACTCCTCATGCTACTCAACTTTAGTTACCAGTAAGTTCTTGTCATCGTAAATATGTGTGTATCATAGAGAACCGCCAACGGGGTACCCCTTGCCCGATGATATGGAAGAATCCCCATATCAAAATGAAAAGGCAAGCAGACAATGAGTATCTCAGCAATCTTCTTATTTATCATGGGAAAATGGTGCTTTTTTCTGTCTTTCCTCTTTTCATAAATCTCTTTTTTTTTCTTTTTCTCAATAGCTATCTCTCTTTTTTTATAAGAAGAATCCTTCATAGATATCATTATGGTTCACTGCAGGTTTCAACCATGTCAGCATGGATTAGACCAGCGGCCCAGGCGTTCCTCTAACACACATACATAACTCCATGGACTTACAAGCTCCCCTTTTATTTCACACCGACGACATCCGCAAACAAAAGAGCAAGGTATCAACTGGGTATATATTTACAAGTGTTGAAAGCATTCCCCGTGACAGCACGGTTCTGCTAATCCCCAGCCTATAATTTGCAAGCATATAACTTTCATGGAAATTCACAATGGTTTAGGTTTATTAAGTGCGGAAAATAAAGTGTGCCATCAAGTTCGTGAGAGCTTTACTAACTAACTTTCTCATAACAAGCAAACATTTTATTCAGAAGAAAACACGGCATATTGAATATGCACAGAAATAGGAAATGATGCTAATAGGTAGGTATGGTGGACACTTTGGCAATATTTGGTTTTAGGGAGTTGGAAACATGACTAAAACATACTCAGTGAAAGTGAAAGCTAGTAATAGTAAGGGAGCGACAAACGAGAGAGCAATAATGGCCATAATCATGCAGAGCGACAAAACATCATTGATCAAAGCATAAAGTGATACTACAAGTTGAAAACTAAAGGATCATAAAGGCTTATGGTGACTTGAGATAGTCATAACATGGTGTGAGCATGTGCCAAGTCAACCCAAATAAAGCATCAAAAGAGAATACCACAATACTATGCTTTAATATGCTAAAACAATGCATGATTCATCCAAGGCACATTAAGAAATCTCAATTGTTTATAACAAGTCATGATACAGAAAAGAATACTAAGCATAAAGCCAAAACAATATCAAGCATGGCATGACAGAGCATAGGCCACAGTCAAAAACAAGCACTTTTTACCACATAAGCATGAACTTTCCTACTCTTTTCCAAACCAAACCAAACCAAACTATTTGCAAACCAATGTATGAAAGAGGGGGTCCAACCAATTTATTCAGAAAACTAAGCAAACAAAAACAAACAAAAAACAAAACGAAAACGCAAAAGAAGGCGCTCCAAGAACAACGCAACTATGCATGAAACAATAAAAATGAAGCGTTTGGAGGAAACCTGGGATTTTTATTGATGAAGAAGGGGATGCCTTGGGCATCCCCAAGCTTTGACGCTTGTACCTCTTGGATATTTCTTGGGGTGACACGCGTGGCATCCCCAAGCTTGAGCTTTAGTCCATCCTTCATCTCATTACTCATTCCTTCCATACACCTGAAATTTTTCCTTCATACAAAACTTCACACAATCTTCATTAGCAACATTAGTGCACTCAAGATAATAGGTATTAAGGTTCAGTTCTAACACCAAATAAACTTTCATTAGAAAACTAGCTACCGTATCACTTCCCTCAAAAAGCTCAATTCCCCAAAAGAACTCAAAAAGGAACCAACAAGAAGCAAATGCAGAAAATGGCAGAAATCTGTCAAAACAGACCAGCAGATAAAGACGGATTTTTTTCGAAGACCTTCTATTGCTCAAATCAAAAAGTGTTGAACTAACAAAAGTTAGATAACAACCTAGAGCAGAAGCACAAAAATTCACGCCTCAAAAAGACGTTCATAGATTTTACACGAATGTTTACGGTGAAGCACAGAAATCTGAGTTAGGGACGGCAACTTTCCCAATCATTACTTCCTCTCATTAGAGGTTACTCTTGGCTAAAAAAGCAAATAAAAAGGAGAAGGAGAGGTCATTACTGAATCAATTACTTCCAAGACTCAACTAAAACTTTTGTGTTATCTCCCAATAAGTACTTTTTTTAACGCCTTTAAGTTAGGCATAAGCAAAACTAAAATGGATAGAATAGAAGTAAGCGGAGATAATCATGGTGAAAATATTGTTTTGTTCAATGAAATCCTTTTGTTAACAAGGTTGATCAGGTCTTGTTACCAAAACAATTTTATATGAGACAAGACTTTGTATTCCACTAATGATTATGTTACCTCAACCTTGATAGCAATGGTCCCAATCATAATAGTTTCAAATTTTTCTCTTGGTATGGGACAATATATTTCTACAACTTGAAGGCCCTCAACATGTTCAATTGAATTCAAACCATAAGTCCTTTCAATATTCTTGGGGAAATAGACAGTATGTTCCTTGTCATTAACATTGAAGGTCACCTTCCCTTGATTACAATTAATAACAACTCTTGCAGTATTTAAGAAAAGGTCTCCCAAGAATAATAGACATATTATCATCTTCAGGCATGATAGTTTGAGAGGATGCTCACATAAGAAATATGAGTTGAAGTAAAAGAGAGCATCAAGAAGCAAATTCAAAACACATTTAAGTCTAACCCACTTCGTAAGCATAGGAATCTTGTATGCAAATAAATTCGCAAAGAACAAAGTGATAGGCATAGGAAGATAAAACAAGAGTAACTTCAAAACTTTCAGCACATAGAGAGGTGTTTCAATGCCATGAAAACTTATACAACCATATTTTCCTCTCTCATAATAATTTTTAGTAGCCTCATGAATAAACTCAACAATATAACGATCACATAAAGCATGCTTTTCATGATCTACAAGCACTAGAGCTTTATTATAAACATTTTCAAAAGAATCCTCAGGAACATAACATTCATCCTCCTTTAGTAAGCATGGAGGACAATCAAATAATGTAAGGGATAAAGAGTTACTCTCATTAGAAGGTAGGCATGGGTAGCTAATCCATTCTTCCTCCTTTTGTTCATCACTCTCCTCCTCTTTTTCATCTAATGAGATTTCAGGTTCATCAATTTCATCTTCCATAGGATCCTGCAAGGCATTAGTCCCTTCCATTTGTGGAAAGCATCTATTAAAATATTCAAGAATAGATCCATTTTCATCCTTTTAATTATCAAAGCAAAATTTAAGTATACCATAAACCTCATATTTGTAAGGTGAATCATCAATATTTTCAAGCAAACTAGCAAGTTCAAAAGCACCCTTCGAAGCAATAAATTCTTCAATTTGTTCCGCATTATAAAAATCATAAATTCCTTTAGCATAAGAAGATATGGTATCATTATCATTATACTCACATTGAAAAGGGAGGTGTTTATACCTCTTTCTGCAACAAAATTTATCACAGCAATAAGTAATATTATAAGTAGAGCACACGTTTCTAGCAATGGTATACAATCTATCAATTTGTTCCCATAAGTGTTTCCCTTTTTGTAACAAGCGGTGTTCCTTATAATAATATTTTTGATCTTCCGTGCACCCACCTTGCCAATAAGATTCAGTTTCAAAGAAACCAACCATTGATAACAGGCATGATAATGCAAGACAATAATAGACCAACGAAAATAACAAATAGAGTAGGAACTACTTTTTTTGTATTTTTGATAAAGAAACAAGCAAACAAGGCAAAAATAAACTTAGCTTGAACAATAGTGATTCCAAGTGGACTTGATAAATAAAGCTATGCTCCCCGGCAATGGCGCCAGAAAATAGTCTTGATAACCCACAAGTATAGGGGGTGTATCGCAGTATTTTCGAGGGAAGTGAAACCTAATTTATTGATTCGACACAAGGGGAGCCAAAGAATATTTATAAGCCTTAACAACTGAGTTGTCAATTCAGCTGCACCTGGAAACAATCTTGCTCACAGCAGTTTATCAGTAGCAACAATTTTGTAGTAGGAATAGCAAAGTAGCAGCAATAGTAAAATAAAGACAGCAGTAACAATAGCAGTAAACAGTAGGATTCGAGTGCGGTAGGCATAGGGATGGATGGACTGGCGTTGCATAGACAAGACAATTCACATAGCAATCAGAACATAGGGCAATTGCAGATAAATAAGATAAAGCATCCAAGTACTAGATAATCCTAGGCATGTGTTCCATATATAGTCATACGTGCTCGCAATGAGAACTTGCACAACATCTTTTGTCCTGCCAGCCCGTTTGCAGCGTCGATCCGTGTTAGTTCATCCAAATCACACAAGTTTAGAGGAGAAACAATAGCAAAAGTGTTCGGAAAAGTAGATACGTTTTGGACGTATCAACATGCCGTAATGGTAACAGGCCGTAAGAGTAACATGTCATAACTGTAACATGCCATAATAGTAACATGCCTTAACAGTAGCAGGCCGTAACAGAAATAGCCCATCACAGTAACAGGCAAGAAACCGTGAAATCCCAGAATAGTAACAGGCCAAAATAGTGGCCGGCCACAACAGTAAAGGGCCACAACAGTGAAAGGCCAGAATAGTGACAAGCCAGAACAGTAACGGTCCGAGAAATTTCCAGGCGAGGGCAGTAACAGGCTGACACATTTACCAGACTAGAATAGTAAAGGGTCGCTTGTGGGCCTGAATAGTGAAAGGCCAGGACAATAACATGCCTGAACAGTAACGGGCCAAGGGCCGTTAGTAGGCCACCCACGATGGGCTGTGATAAATAGTGATGGGCCGCCAGCAGGCCTTAAATGTACAGGAGCGACTTGTCGCATGTTGCTAATGGGCGGTAGAGTGTTAGACCATCATGGGCCTTCTTTAGGCCGACACAGTATTGGGCCTAAAAGTTCACGGGTCACTCCTGGCTGCAACTTTGGGCCCATTTCAAATAGTGCAGGACAAAACAGTAACGGGCCATCTTCTTATTGGGCTCCCCTAATGGGCCGGCCCAGTTAGAATTTAGCAGGCCTTGGCTGGGCCTGGCTTCTCCCACGGTTTCTATGGCCATTAACGGCAGTAACTGGACGCTAACGCTGGCTGCCACGTGGCAGTTTGCATGATGTCAACGGTCAACACGGCTGGCGAACAGATCTACGACGGAACAAGTTTTCGTGGCTGAAGGTTGCGATCCGCCACGGTCAGGAAAAAACCCGTGGTAGATTCTTTTATGACGGGGCTTTTACCACGATGGACATCCGTCGTAGAAGACTTTTTATCCACGAAAAATGGGCCTTCAACCACGAAAATCGTCCGTTGTAAAAGGAAACTTTTCTTGTAGTGCCTTCTCCGGCATCGGTATAACCGGATCTAGAGCTGTAGCTGCTTTGATCTTCCTGAGATTTGACCTCTTTGGGGAGAGCCTCTTGAGATTCAACCTCTTTAGGGACATCCGCTTCAGGTTTAGCCTCCACGGGGAGATCTTCTCCAGATTCGATATTCTCCACTATCTCCGCTTCAGGTGCGGGCTGGGTGGGATTAGGGTTTTATGAGACCCGGAACTTTGTTGCTTCCATAGACAAAGTGGATCCAGAAAGTTCTTCCGCCTCTATCATCACCATTGGGGTAGGTTGGGCGGGTTCAGCGAAACCAAGGTAAAAGTCGATCTTGTCGAAAGACATGATGGTGTAGGTGGCCATGGGCTCCCTAGTCGGAATCTAAGTCTCGTCGAGTAGGATGAGAGGGACATCGCTGGCATAGAGGACCTGACCAATGGCGATTGTCTCGCTGATTCCGATTTGCGTAGATTCCGCCCAGAACAAAGATCCGAAACTCACTGGCCCCACGGTGGGCGCCAACTGTTGTCAGAAAGACATGTACGCCGAGAGGGGGTCCTCGATGTCTGTGGAGAAAGGGGGTGTGAGACGACGGTATTACGGGACAGTGAGCACACAATCTTTACCTATGTTTGAATCCGCCGGCTTTGGACAGATCCTACTCTTGCTGTCAATCCAGTAATACGGCAGAACCAGAATATGGGTTACAAGGGTTTCTCCTCTACGAGTTGAGGTTGTAGAATATTGGATGCCCTAAAGGCTGTTCCCTAAGACGGTTTATATAGATATCCGGCCTAGAGTTTACAGGATAGACCTATACGGCTAGGACTAAGAGTCAGTTATAGAGTACATCTTGGACTACAAGTAACTAAAAAGGCCTAAGTCGATAAGTCTGATGTGCCTTTCTATAGCCGGATGGACCTCCGTCTTCTCTCCCTGACTGGGCCGTCCGTGGAGCAAAGCTCTAACCCAAAGTGGGCCACCCTGGTCAGCGAGTCACAGTGGGTGTACTCAAAAAGCATATCCCCAATAGGGACTAATGTTCACATTAGTCTTGGGCCCAAACACGGCCGATACTAAAGCTCTGGACGGAAGGCTCTTTTCTACTGGTGAACTAGGTACCCCGTGAAAAGCAAGCTCGAAACTACCGGATGATATTTATGCACGATGTTGACAAAATGTTTCAAAATTGATTGGTTTTTGGAAGAAAGAAAAAAGAGAGTATCAAAGTAGTACACCCTCCATTCCACATTATAAGATGTTTTAAACATTTTAATATGGACTACACGCGGACTGAAATGAGTATAGACAAAATTAACACATCTATATACACGCGATTCAGAAAAAGTACAGTGAAACTTTTATATAGTAAGTACTTCCAAAGGGAGGAAGCCATGCCCATGAAATAAACGCTAGCCGTTGTTGAAACATGTGTGTTGTTTGAGACTTTACAAGAAGCTAGTTTTCCCCCTACGTTAGGGTTTGATTCTCGCGGTGCTCCTAGCGGCCATCAAGACTACCTCTTCCCTGCACCTTCGTCGCTGATCCGCTTGAGTCCCCCGGAGTATACGCGTGCTACCCTGCTCTCGTCATGATCGCATGCGTGGGACGGCTGGAAGCCTCACGACACAAGGTTTCTAGGGTTTTCACGATGGATGTTGGAGCTGCTAGCTCGGAGGGTCGTATGGCGATCTTGATGAGATGATGAAGAGACTTGGACTGAAGGAGAAGGACCTAGATGATGTCTTCTTTGAGGAACAGCTGCCACTGCTGGTTGAGGCTACTCGCTGGCTAGCTATTGCGCGGGTATGCACATATCATGAATACAGCGGTTTTTGGTTCTATAAAAACATGCGCAACACCTCGGATCTAGCGCAGGAGGTAAATTTCAAATTTCTTGACAATAATCTGTATATGCTGAAGTTCTCTTGCCTTGGAGATTGGGACAAAGTGATGGAAGGAGGTCCATCGACCTTCTGTGGACATCCAGTGATTATTGCTCCATACATGGGTTCACCAAACCATCGAAATTCCCTATATTCAAGTTCAAAATATGGATCCAGATTCATAATTTGCTAGATGGTTTCCAACCAATGATTAGTGCGCTGGCCGCAAAGGTAGGAGAATTTGTGGCAATGGAACCGGCATCTGGACATTTCTCTGGTAATCTTTTACGTGTTCATAGTTGGTTGGACATTCATAAACCTCTAAAGAATCATGTTTCTCTGATCAAAGAGAATAAGAGGCAGATTTACTTGGTGAAGTGTGAGAGGTTGCCGCATTGGTGTGCGCTTTGTTGTATGATTGGTCACTTGAGCACCGAACACGGAGACGATGTTCATCCACCATCGCCATTGGTGTTTGAGGGTATGAAGGCTAGCTGGGCTATACGATCTCCGGGTCATGGAAGAGGAAGAGGGGGCTTTGGCTCTGGCCGAGGTAGAGGTGGACAAACTCGAGCATATGATTTCAAGGAAAAGGAGGAACAACTAGGGAATCCTAGGAATTCAACTATGGAACCCATATATGATGATATGGACACTGATATGAACATGAAGCGAGGTGCGGGGTTGGGTGCTCCCAACCTTTCGGGAAATGAGCTCCTTCTCGACGGGAACCATCCAATGGGGATTTTGGTTAGTCAGTTCCAGGAAGGCGGTCTCGTTCCTCCAAGCCCTCCACCAAAAAGAGATCTCAAACGACATGAGACATCAGAAGAGGAAGAAAATGCTACAAACTCAACTAGTCCAAAATCAGCGGGCTCTAATTTGGAGCGCTGCTAGGGACAATGAATATCCTCATCTTGAACTGTTGAGGGAGGGGGGGCCTCATACAGTTCGTGAAGTGGCAACTATCATTCGGTTTTTATGTGAGACAAGGTAGGGGAAAGACAATATGATAAGTTTGCAAGGCCGTTTTGGGATCAAGGGTTTCACGTATGTTGATAGCATTGGTATCAGTGGAGGATTGACATTGTATTGGCATTAATCTATGAAGATTGAAATAAAGGAAGCAAGTTCTCGTTTCATTGATGCTGTCATATTTGATTCGATGGACACACCGATTTGGCGTTTAACCTGTGCTTACGGGGAACCAAGGGTGGAACACCGAGCTAGTTTTTGTAATACTCTGACTGATCTTCAACAAAACTACGCTCTCCCATGGTTCATGACATGAGACTTTAACGAGTGTCTGTGGGGATTTGGACACTTCTCGGCAATGCCAAGATCTAAACCACAAATGTCTGCGTTCCGAGATGCCATGGATGTGTGTGGTTTAGTGGACCTCGTATTTTCTAGAGTTCCTCATACATACGATAGCAAGCGAGCGGGAGCGGCGATTGTTAGAGTCCGTCTTGATCGAGCTATGGCCACGAACTCTTGGCGGAATTTATTTCCCTATGTTATGGTACAACACATACTCACCCCGGTATCTGACCATGTAGCAATAGTCATTAAGGGGGAAGTGGAAGAGGCACAAATTGGAAGGAAGAAATAACGTCAGTTTAAAATAATGTGGGAACGAGAACATGGGATTCAGGCGGCGATATTCACAATCTGGGAGATGTGGAGAAGGCTCTTGGTCACACAATGACTAGACTACACGAGTGGAGCAGAATCGAATTTGGTAGTGTGCGGAGGATCTCAAAAAATCTAGAACCCAACTAGAGAAGCTCATGCGCATGAATGCTGACAGGCAGGAGATATGGAAGGTTAGTGGCAGGATGACCAAACTTCTGTACCATGAGGAGATGATGTGGTTACAAAGGTCCAGGCTTACATGGCTCAAGGACGGGGACATAAATACTAAGTATTTCCACAGCAAATTGGTCTAGAGGGCCCGGAACAATAGAATTCAGAAATTGGTCGATGAGGACGGCAATGTAATTGAAGATGTTGCATCCATGCAATAACTAGCTAATGCACATTTTCAGAAAATATTTACTGTTGATGCTGGTCTAGACCCGAGGCCGGTCCTTGATATACTAGAACCATGTATTAATGCGGAGATTAATGAGGGCTTGCTCGTGGAGTTTTAGGACAAACAAATTTCAGATGCCTTGTTTCAAATTGGATCCTTAAAAGCTCCGGGTCTCGATGGTTTCCTGGTTAGGTTTTTTCAACGGAACTAGGGTGTTCTAAAGGAGAAAATTATTTTAGTCGTCAAGGAATTCTTTAGAACAGGTGTCATGCTAGAAGGTGCAAACGCTACATCCATTGACTCATCCCTAGAGTTCCAAACCCAAGCAAGTTGACTGATTACTGGCCTATTAGCTTATGCAACATTGTATACAAGATTATTTCTAAGTACTTGGTGAATAGGATGATTCCTCTACTTGATGATATTGTCTCTCCTGCTCAAAGTGTGTTCGTACTAGAGCGATGCATCCTTTGACTGAATTCATCACATCAATCAAGAAAACATCCAACAAAGAGCTTATCTGCGTATAAGCTAGATCTGTCAAAGGCGTATGATAGGTTCGACTAGATTTTCTTAAGGCAGATGATGCAAAAGATGGGTTTCTCTCACTGGTTTGTAGACTGGATCATGATATGTGTGACTTCAGTGAGGTATGCAATAAATTTTAATGGAACCCTGTTAGATGTATTTGCACCATCACGGGGCTTTGGCAAGGTGATCCGTTGTCCCCCTTCTTATTCCTTTTTGTTGTTGATGGTCTATCACCTCTTTTGAACAAAAAGATTCAGGATAACTTGATATCTCCAATAAAAGTGTGTCGCCGGGCACTGGGGATTTCTCACTTATTATTTGCCGACGACACATTCTTCTTCTTCAAAGCATCTCAAAATCGAGCTCTACATGTCAAGCAAGTTTTGGATGAATATGCAATCTCCACGAGGAAGCTCATAAACCCTGCCAAGTGTGCTCTTCTTTTTGATGAAGCTTGCTCAGCTGATATAAAGGAGGAAATAAGAGGCTATTTGGGTGTGACATCTCTGATATTTGAGGAAAAATATTTAGGCCTACCAACCCTAGATGGTCGGATGTCAAGAGGAAAATTACAAAATATGTAGGCTCAACTAATGAGATGGCTGCAAATATGGGGCAATGGTCATTTGGCTCAGGCGGGTAGAGATATTTTCATCAAATCGGTAGCCCAAGTGCTGACAACTTATCTTATGGGTGTTTTTAAACTACCATATTCAGTTTGTGATGATTTGACCAAACTAGGTCGTGATTTCTACTGGGGCTCAAAAGATGGTAAAAGGAAAACTCACTAGCATGCGTGGGATGCAAAGACCAAAGAAACAGGGAGGTTCAGGTTTTCTTGATTTTTATGTGTTCAACCAAGCACTGCTCGCAAGACAACCTTGGAGGCTACTAACGAAACCAAACAGTCTTTGTGCGAGGGTCTTAAACGCCAAGTATTACCCAAAATGGGAGATTGGAGGATATTGTTTTCACGGGTATGAAGGGGTTCTGCGTATGAAAACAATAATTTTTACCCTATATGCTGCCAGGACCTATCTATTAGTAATACTGTAACGGGAGGGGTTTTTCGCGAACTTATCCTTGAAGACCGAAAAGCGTTGTCAACTCTCAGGAGAGCGTGGTTGATATAGACGAGCCGAAGCCGACCTCAAGGTCGTGATGAAGTCCTTGTGCTCCAGCGGCTCCAACGACTTGAGTGCCTCAAGTGTGACACCTCGCGGGGAATTACACACGTCCGGTGCTTGACGATGACTCCCACTTCCCCGACGTTGTGGAAGTAGAGCTCCTGGATCTGAATCTCGCAGCCCGACGGCGCTCCGCGGTGAAGATGTCTCTCGTTCACGCAGTCCAAACTTGGGACCACAGTCACAAGAGAGAGAGAGAGAGAGAGAGAGAGAGAGAGAGAGAGAGAGAGAGAGAGAGAGAGAGAGAGAGAGAGAGAGAGAGAGAGAATATCAATTGAAGGTCTTCCCAAAAGTGAGAAGACCTTTATTAAATATGTGTGTATTTATTTGGCCAAATACCCCCACTTTATATAGGGTGAGGGGAGGTACTACCTCCCTCAAAGTCCCGGGGTGGGACTAAAGGAGAGGGAGAGGGGGAGGGGTGGCGCCAGCGGCCACCCCCATGGGCCCCGCACGGGGGGCTAGCCCACTAGGGCGCCGACCACCCCATCTGGCCCTTCTCCCTCTTACCTTTCCCTAATGGGCCCTCTTCCCTCCGGAATTGACCCATTAAGCCTTTTGACCTTTAAATTGATTTTCTCTTTTATTAAATAATTATGAATAAATGATTAAATCAATATTTAACATTCATTCATATATTATTCAATCTCCGTGGTTATGGAACACCTTCCACCTCCACTCCGGACATCCTCCGGACTTACCGAAACCCTTCTGGTTTTCTCTCTACTATTCTTCGGCGATTCTTCCGATCCTATAAACACTCTCCAAGCATCATCAAACCCTTAAGCATGATACCCTACGGTTCGGGAACACTCCAGACATGGTCGGGACACTCCCGGACCAATGATCAATAGAGGGGCCTGGATGGCCATGTGACCCCTGTGCGTTCCATGAAGATCTTTCGTCGTTTGAACCGGGACGGTCGTGTCTTATTCCCTTTGTCTCTCGATACTTGCATTGCCCGAGATTTGATCAATGACATCACCATGTTGTGTTCAATCTCGTTACCGAACAATGCTACTTGACTTGTTCCGACAAGTGATATCCCTGTGATCAAATCACACGTTGTGCGGCTATTGGATATAACTTCTCCTAGTGGGCCCTTGAGTATCTTTCTATCATGTGGACAGACAAATCCCGCTCTTGACATATATTTCCTCTACGGTTTCCTCTGAGTACCTGAACACACATTTATAACCACTGTATTACCAAGTGGAGCTTGATGATATCTAAGCAGTCTCGGGAGACAGTGATTGATATAGCCTCACAGTCTAAGGAATAGTCTACGAGGATCCATTTCTAATCATCGTAACTTGAACATCGTGACATGATCGGGTCGCGATGTTTAGGTTGGGTATTGGTTCATCATCTCATTCTCAGAATGAGTTGACTCCATTTCCAACCAGCATAAATGCCACATGATCAGGAAACTTGATCATCTGTTGACCAATGAACTAGTGACTAGAGTTTCACTAGGAACCCCTAGTTGTTTATATATCACATGTGTATTGATGTTTCCGCTCAATATAGTTATAGCATGATATAAAACTCAATCATAAACTTTATGAAATATGATAATATTCCTTATAACTATTTGTCTCTAGGGCATATTTCCAACAGTCTCCCACTTGCACTAGAGTACAAATAAACTAGCTGCATTTGTTCTTAATCATTGGCACCATATATCCGATACCCTGAACATGCTTGCTCATGGAAGAGGTTGAGTCTTGGGTCTGTACTTTACAGTCCCAAATCCTTTGCAACTTACTAATGTCACCTTGATTGACATTAATACTTTATCATCACATGATAACATCTGTGTGTATGCATCGTCGCTATGGCAGCAGAACGAGGCCTGATTCCAGGAGCCTACATTGACTTTAGATCAACCTCGAGGGCTTTCTCATGGGCATTGTGCCCTGGGACACATCATTCTATGTTAAAAGCGAACTAGCCCCGCCATAACATTATACAACACTTTAGATGGTACCCTTATCAATTATTATAAATGTAATCATCGAAACACGAGTGCACTCTGTGCAACTTTTGATGTTTTGTTCACCTCGCTTCCTACTTGACTTTAATCGGTATTTACAGGAGTTTCCAACATATTCCCTTATAACATAACCCTTTATGTTTTAGGATATGTCATCCTTTATGTATTTGGAAAATATGTCTGCAGTTCTCTATTAGACACCATGGACAAACTTAGCTCAATGTTCCGTGATTCAAACTTAATCACTTTTCAAACGTTCCTTATTGGATCATATATTATGTTAAGTTATCATCATGGTTTTCTAAGATAGAACCTATGTCTCAACATAGTGGATAATGATCATCCTTTTCTTTCTTTCAACCATTGATGTTAAACTTAATACTATTCCCAACTTGAGTTATTAAGGACCAGTTCCTTAATTAACTTCTATTCTGAAACCCTTTTCAGAATCCCTTAAGGAATACTACATAATATCATAATACACTTATTATCAACTTCTACACCTTATAAATCATTATTTATTGGTACTTGCGATTTTATTCTTAACACACTTAATAATCACTCCTATAAGCTCCCACTCAAAATATGTTCTCAACATATTTGGGTATGAGTCACTACTCTTACTCAAACTATGTTCCTACATATTTGAATTTGAGACTTATATTGCTCCCACTCAAAAATATGTCATTCACATATTGTTTTAGGAAGACTTTTATAGCTCCCACTCAATTTCATGCAAATTGCATATCCACTCACTATTTTCAACAATTTCAAAATCCTTTGATCAAATATCAAACTTGGAGGTTTACTATGAGATACTAATACTTTTACTAGTTTTAAATCCACTAGACATTTAGCACACTTGAATCAAATTCATTTTAATTCGTCCAATACTTGACAAATTGTGCGTTTTCATTCACCCCTTTTCACTATGGCTTTGCAGTCATTTGAGAAAATTCAAGTAACCCCTTTTACTTGTGACATTCAGCAACGAATTGCTTTCCAATCTCAAGTGAATTTTACTTTGGGATTTCTCATGTCCTTAGCTTACCATTATTTCCTTAGTAGTTCGTAGGTATGTCATATTCCGGTAATCATGACAAATGATTCACAAATGTCTCCATACAAGATATGGGCTACATTTTGAATCCTACTTTATGTAGTGTAAACACCAGTGGGAAAACACAATGATCACTATCATTGATTCTTTCCTTTGTGAAGAGAGTCATTCAAGAACGTTTTATGTTGTACTTCTTAACACTCTGATGCAGGGTTTTGAATCCTCATCATGTTTTTCACTATCTCCCATTTGCTCCATAATCGAGAAATATCACTGAATGCGAACTTTCTCAAGAATGCACCAAAATCCAAGCAATACTCGTTTTGCTTTTCTTTTGGTTACAGCTATGGATTTCGTATTCAAACTTTCCAATGAATACTCTACAAGGACTTATTCGCTATTGTTTTGGTTATATCGAATAACCCCAAAACTTTTACGATGATTCATACCAGATATGGAGCCGATCTCACGAATCCAAATGGTTCACTATATGTTCTAACTGAGTGCTAACTATTTCTAACTAATGGTCTCTACATATACACTACAACGATGGCGCCATCTATTCACCCATTTTGATATCTAATATCACATTGTGGTGCTTTGCATTTTGACATTTCAAATGCATTGCATTCCACAATTTCTTCTATGTCAATCTTATAAAGTTGAATTTCATTACTATTGATCAAATCATAGTAATTAGATTATCTTTTATATTTATACCCTTTGTTTATGAAACACTTTGATCATATCAAATAGTTTCATCCTCATGTTTCCTTTGGTAAACTTCTTTACACATTTAAACAATCATATAATGATAATTACCATTCTATCAAAACACAATACATCGAATACGTATTTACTTTTAACGATTCATTAAACGCTTTGTATTCAAGTAATACACGGTGTTCAAGTTATTTTTCCAAACTTAGGCATGGTTTATATGTGACAAGAAATCGAATGTCTTTCACGTATTATCACATAACTTTTGAATTTAAATAATGGTTTCATTCATTAATGAACAAATCATTAAGTTGGGTATTTTAAGGCATTTCTATATTTTACAAATGTGCATGCATTATCAATTAGTTTCAAACAACCGGGATAATTCACATATAATCAAACAAGATATGAACGCAAATAGAGATCATTCATAAAAGTAGAACAATAGTTTGTTACAAACTGATATGAATAACCGTCTCACAAAGTGTGATACACACTAAAGAAGTTCACGATCTATTGATTACAATAATCATCCTAAATACAAACTAAGTGATAAACGTTGAGGGAGAGTGTCGTTGGCCATCATCATCATGCTCGCCATCAACCCGCAACGTCACCTCCTCTCCAGCAAGCACCTCTCATGCAGAAGGACCTATTTTCAGTAAAACAGAACAAGTATCAAATATACTTAACACTGCAAATGTGTTTGCAAGATTATAACATTTATAAAATTGTATATCAAATATATACCTTTGTCATCGATGACCTCACCGGTGATTGGTTCAACCTTTATGTTCCTAAAACGTAATATGAACTCTTGAAAATCCAATGTTTCTGTAACACCACTCATGATGCTACTCTGGACATGTCCTTCATAGCTGGGAGGCAACGATCGAAGCAGCATGCCTATCGCAAACAGATCATCCATCCAGTAGTCCATGAAGTGAACCATTCTCATGTGTGCATCAAGCATGCGCTCCAAGTGACCCTTTAGACATGTGTGCTCCTCCATCTGTATGGAAAGGAACTCTCTAAGCAGCTCATGCTTCCACATGCGCACATGGCTTATGAACTCTGCTCTTAGCTGATCCACCATCGAATATGGATCAAGATCACCCATGAGCGGATGGAGTTCATCCACCATCCTGTAACGCATTATTATCTGGATGTAGGTGGACATCTCTTGATGATAGTAACGGTCTGCCAGCTCTTGTAGGGTCTCATAGTGGTCTGGCTCGGTCAAATCAATCATGCGGCATATGTAGTCTACCACATGATTCCTAGTAAGGAGATCATTCAGGTGCACAAGCCAACTAGGGAAGTTGGATCCATCAAGTCTAAGTTTCTCACCCATTACCCATTCCTCAATGACAAAGTAAGCTTCACGGTGAGCCATCTCTACATTTATAATTGCAAAAGGAATTTAGACTAAGTTTATAATTAAATGAGTTAATAATAACTCCACTCAGAAACACCTATCCCATGAAGGGTTCCTAGTGATAACACGACCCCTTTTCCCCACATCTGCCCCGATCATCACGGCCATCAATATGGGTTCAAGGGTGGGCGCTAAACGTCGATCACATCATTCATGCGACTCGTGCTCGATATTTCCACCATCTGCGTTCCGAGGCCACGTCTCTGCAACGTGCTAGGCTCGCCAACTCAACCTTAGTGTATTCGCTATGCAACATGGCTTACACCCACTGTATGCAAACATAGATATGTCTGACACCCGCTCACCACGGGTTGCCTCATACCGAAGAACTTTCTTGGAGGTGCACACTAAGGGGGAACACAATCATTGGTAATTTTAACAGGGACCATCTTATTAGGCTACCATCGAGTATCTAATACTAGCACACAATAAGATATACAAACAATAACATTGAATGTAAATGTGATGTGATATGGTCCTTCACGTCGTGATCTCCATCCGTCGTCACCGGATTCCGGCGCTAGGGTTCTGGCGCCATAGACACCAGGGTACCTATGTCTTTCCGGCGTGGTAGTTCGTCACCTCCCTGACTATCTACTACTATGTAACATAAGGTAATCACTTTACCTTTGCCACAACCATATCACAAAGCAACGCTCCCTGCGAAACAAAGTTAGACGCATCTACTTTATCTTTGCATGTTTTATTTGGCTGAATGGGCTTTCGGACAAGAACCGTTCTTACCTATGAACTTTCAGCACAACGCTGATCAAGTAGTTGTCTCTACTACACCCCTTTCGGGGCCCTCCGTTGCAAATGGCATACCAACTAATGCGAGAGAGACAGACACCCCCCTAAGACACTTTATACGGTACAAGCCGTATGTCAAGCATGGACCAGTCTCGTGAATGAACGCGTAAAGTTAGTTGGGGGTCGCTTCATCAAGCATTACTGCGGTATACACAAGTACACGTGGGAGGGTAACAACTAAAATATCAACGCCCACACGCTACATCTCATGTGTTCTACCCGTACTAGCATTACTATACATAGATCTAGCTTTGATACCACTGTAGGGGTTCCGCGTATGAAAACAATAATTTTTACCCTACGCCCCTGAACCCCTGATGCTGCCAGGACCTATATATTAGTAATACAGTAACGGGAGGGGCTTTTTGCGAACTTACCCTTGAAGACCGAAAAGTGTTGTCAACGCTCAGGAGAGCGTGATTGATGTACACGAGCTGAAGCCGACCTCAAGGTTGTGATGAAGTCATTGCGCTCCAATGGCTCCAACGACTTGAGTGCCTCAAGTGTGACACCTCGCGGGGAGTTACATACGTCCGGTGCCTGATGATGACTCCCGCTTCCCCGATCCAGCAGCAGTTGCGGAAGTAGAGCACCTAGATCCGAATCCCGCAGCGCGACTGTGCTCCGCGGTGAAGATGTCTCTCGTTCGCGTAGTCCGAACTTGGGACCATGGTCACAAGAGAGAGAGAGAGAGAGAGAGAGAGAGAGAGAGACCGAGAGAGAGAGAGAGAGAGAGAGAGAGAGAGAAAATATCAATTGGAGGTCTTCCCAAAAATGAGAAGACCTTTATTGAATATTGTGTGTATTTATCTGGCCAAATACCCTCACTTTATATAGGGTGAGGGGGGGTACTACCTCCCCCAAAGTCCCAGGGTGGGACTATAGGAGAGGGAGAGGGGGAGGGGTGGCGCCACCAGCCACCCCCATGGGCCCCGCGCGGGAGGGCTGGCCCACTAGGGCGCCGGCCACCCCCTCTAGCCCTTCTCCCTCTTACCTTTCCCTAATGGGCCCTCTTCCCTTCGGAATTGGCCCATTAAGCCTTTTGACCTTTAAATTGATTTTCTCTTTTATTAAATAATTATGAATAAATGATTAAATCAATATTTAACATTCATTCATATATTATTCAATCTCCGTGGTTACGGAACACCTTCCACCTCCACTCCGGACATCCTCCGGACTTACCGAAACCCTTCTGGTTTTCCATCTACTATTCTTCGGCGATTCTTACGATCCTATAAACACTCTCTAAGCATCATCAAACCCTTAAGCGTGATACCCTATGGTTCGGGAACACTCCAGACATGGTCGGGACACTCCCGGACCAATGATCAACAGAGGGACCTGGATAGCCATGTGACCCATGTGCGTTCCACGAAGATCTTTCGTCATTTGAACCGGGACGGTCGTGTCTTATTCCCTTTGTCTCTCGATACTTGCATTGCCCGAGATCTGATCAATGACATCACCATGTCATGTTCAATCTTGTTACGGAACAATGCTACTTGACTCATTCCGACAAGTGATATCCCTATGATCAAATCACACGTTGCGCAGCTATTGGATATAACTTCTCCGAGTGGGCTCTTGAGTATCTTTCCATCACGTGGACGGATAAATCCTGCTCTTGACATATATTTCCTCTATGGTTTCCTACGAGTACCTGAACACACCTTTATAACCACTGTATTACCAAGTGGCGCTTGATGTTATCTAAGCACTCTCAGGGAGACAGTGATTGATATAGCATCACGGTCTAAGGAATAGTCTACGAGGATCCATTTCTAATCATCATAACTTGAACTTCGTGACATGATCGGGTCACGATGTTTAGGTTGGGTATTGGTTCATCATCTCATTCTTAGAATGAGTTGACTCCATTTCCAACTGGCATAAATGCGACATGATCAGGAAACTTGATCATTTGTTGACCAATAAACCAGTGACTAGAGTTTCACTGGGAACCCCTGGTTGTTTATATATCACACGCGTATTGATGTTTCCGCTCAATATAGTTATAGCATGATATAAAACTTAATCATAAACTTTATGAAATATGATAATAGTCCTTATAACTATTTGTCTCTAGGGCATATTTCCAACAGGGTAATGCATCGTCGACTTGGCATGTTATAATACATGGCCTTGAGTTACTGAAAAAGGTTTAATGTGGAGTTTAGTCAATGGACAATGCATAAGGATATGGAGGGATTCCTGGATTCCAAAACCAAACCTATTTCACCTAAGAGGAGATGTAGGCTACGCTTCATCCCGGAATCAATCGACAATGGTATGTGGAAAGTTGACACTCTGAACCAGTATTCGGATGTGACTGAAATTCTAAAGTTCAAGCCACCCACCAGGGTACCTACAAACCATCTAGCTTTGGCGCCAGAAAAGCATGGTATTTTTTACTATTAAAGGTGCATATAGGTTAGGGATGGATGGACTATGGCATTCGAAGATCAGTCCTCTAGCGCTGCTCTGGATGGAAAGAAAAGTTTGGGATTTGGTATGGAAATCTAATGTACTTCTAAAGGTACAGCACTTTGCATGGGGCCTAATCACTGATTCGCTTCCAACTTGGTTGAATAAGCATGGGAGAATGTTGGGGTTTCTAGTATGTGCCCTATGTGTGCCACGGAAATGGAGGACAACTTCCACCTCTTTCTAAGGTGCCCAATTGCTAAAAAAATTTGGGAGTATATGTCAGGAAAATGGTCTCTACCGATGAAAACAACCATTGAAAACATGGGTAAGGAGTGGCTTCTAAACCTCCTTAGGAAGCAGCCACGTGGAATGATCAATAGAGTTCTTATGACTTTGTGGAGAAGCTGACATATTTGTAACAATATCATTGTTGCAAGTCAAATACCACCCAGATGATGATATTAGTAAACGGAAGTTTGTTATTTATATAGAGGATGCAGAATTCCATAAAACCAAAGCCCTGAGAGATGCACATATCACACCCTAGATCGCCCCCCCCCCCAACTAGATGGCATAAGGTGAACACACGTGGTTCTTTGGAGCAATGGGAGATGCTGAAGCTGGTATTGTCATTCATGATCATATGGGCGAGATCTTACTTTCTTCTTGCCATAAGCTATTTAACTCTCGTGATGCCCTAGAAACTGAACGTGTCGCTGTCAAGGAGGGATTGTCCCTAGCCCTTCATTGGAGTACACATCCTCTTGTTTTGGAGATTGACTGTTTGGAGATAGTCAAGTTACTGAAGAACAAGGATATGGATCGCTCGGTCAATATGTCTATAATTGAAGAGATCAAAGCTCTCTAAAGGTCCGACAGACATGCATTACCTGTACTAGGAGAACTCAGAATATTATTAGCCACTTCATGGCCAATTATGCTAGGTTAAATTTTCATACAGTAGTGTGGCTATGTTCTAGCCCAGAAGGTTTAGCACACAGTTGCCAAGATTTTGAAAACCTCTGAAACTCTGAGTAATGCCAGTCTTATTCACACAAAAAAAGCTAGCTAGGTCAACTTTTTTTAGGGCTAATGACTCTCTTTTTACAGTCAATACCATATTATATTAATAGAAGCGAATTTTACGTGGTAGAATACATAAACTGACTCCAGTGATTACAAAATAAAGTCTAAAAAATGAGCAAATCTTCGAGATCGTCATACTCTTTCTTCTTCCATGACACAATCTTGCACTTTTCGGAAGGAAGCCGAACAATACTGACATGGAAGCCAAACCACAGATCTATAAATACCAATGATGGTTCTCCCATATTTGTAATTTGTGTCACAATACCAAGACCACATGCACGCACGCAGCCATTAAAGTAATCAACCAACATCAGCAAGAGTACCAACACCAATATTCCAAGCAAAATTAACCGAACAGCCTGGTCGACGTTGGTGGGGCTCCAAGAGTAGGAATTACCATTGTTGAGGATGTAGCAGCCGAGAAAAATATTGTGAGGACAAACCTCGCTGCAACAATGAAAAAAATCCAAAATAGATCTAGTGAAGCAAGATCTGGAGACCCATTAACATCAGGAAAGAGATCTAGTTGTTGAACGAAGGGCCAAAGATCGTTTATTCTAGATGATGCCATCTCAATTGAGGCGGAAGCCAAGACAAAGATGGCTAGAAAAACCCTAACCTAATCTATTAAAATACTAATTTTACTAAAAACTCCACTCATAGATTAGGTTTCCCACCCCTCCTAACACCGACGAGGCTGGCCCAAGGAGGGGGAACCAATCTATGAAAGAGATGGAGGTGGGAGGTGGCCGTTGTTGTTTCTGTAAGTAGGAGATGGATGTGGGGAATCAATCTTAGTATTGTTACTAGGCTAATGACTCCTTTTTTACTCAATCATAAGAGGTGGAATTTGTTGAAGTATGATCCAAATTTAATTAAGGAGGTTAACTTGACCTAGGTTTCCACTTTTATATATACCTCTTATAAGCCACTCCCCGTTATTGTGAAGTTTCATTGGCTGGAGCCCATGGTTTTTTCCTCTCTTTGTTGGAGAGGTTTTTCCATGTTAAATATGTGTCCCCTTGCTATGATTTCCTTTCCGTTCTTCATTATTTGCTTGTCGCGATTCTAACAAGTGGTATCAGAGCCCTAGGTTCTAATCTAGGGTTTGCGACATGTCATCATTGAAGTTCGATCTACCGAAGTTGGACTAAACCATAAGATTCTACTTGTGGTAGGTGAAGATGCGGGCGATTCTCGCCCAAACTTCTGATCTGGATGAAGTGATGGATGGATTCGGCCAAAAGGATGCAAAGGGTTGGTCCGACAAAGAGAAGCGGAAGGACCATAAGGCTTTGTCTTTGATTCAACTTCATCTGTCCAATAATATCTTGTAGGAAGTGTTGGCGGAGAAATTTTCTACTGCCCTTTGGGCGAAACTGGAAGCAATCTGCATGTAAAAGGATCTAACCAATAAGATACATGTGAAGATAAAGTTGTTCTCGCATAGGCTGCAAGAAGGTGGATCGGTAATGAATCACTTATCTGTTTTTAGAGAGATCGTTTCTGACTTGCAATCTATGGAGGTTAAATATGATGATGAGGATATAGGTCTCTTATGCTTATGCCCGATGCCTTGTTCTTATGCACACTTCCATGATACAATATTGTTGAGCCATGATGAACTAAGCCTTGATGAAGTACAAGAGGCCCTCAAACAGAGGGAAAAGTTGAAAACTATGGTGTAGGCATATGGGTCGTCATCCAAGGCTGACGCTCTGCAGGTTCGTGGCAGGACCGAGCAGATACATAACAACTACGACAACAGAGATAAGAGCAAGGACAACAAAGGTCGTTCAAAGTCCAAGGGAAAGGACAAGTTCTGTAGGTATTGTAAGAAATCTAATCATGTTATTGATGATTGTTGGAAGCCGTAGAACAAGGATAAAAAGAATGAAACTTACCAACCGAAAGATAAGTCTGAAGGTGCTGGTAAGGTTTCTGTTGTTTCTGGTGATAGTCCTGATGGTGAATGTTTAGCCATTTTTGCTACTTGTGCTTCTCGTGATGATGAATGGATACTTGATACTGCATATACCTTTCATATTTGCGGTAACAAAGATTGGTTCAGTTCATATGAGTCTATGTAGACTAGAGATTTTGTGCGTGTGGGGAATGACAACCCATGCCACATTGTCAGCATTGGACCTGTTAAGATTAGGGCACATGATGGCGTGACATGCATGTTTACTAAGGTGAAGCACATACCAAGTATGGCCAGAAATAGGATCTCCTTGAGTCCCATGGATGTTGATGGATACAAGTACGCTGGTGGGCATAGATTGTTAAAGGTATCAAAAGGTTCTCTTGTTCACATGATAGGTGATATGGATACTACTAAATTATATGGTCTTAGAGGTAGCACTTTGCCTGGTATTGCTACTGATGTTACTTCTAATGATTTTGATGATTGTGGTAAAACAAATCTATGGCATATGCATCTTGGGAATATGAGCGAGCATGGCATGGCAGAGTTGGTCAAGAGAGAGTTGATTGATGGTTGCAACTTGAGTAAGCTTGAGTTCTATGAGCACTGCGTTTTTGGTAAGCATAAAAGAGTTAAATTCAATGTTTTTGTTCATACAACCAAAGACATTTTAGATTATGTGCATGCTGATGTATGGGGACCTTCCCGTAAGACTTCTATTGGTGGTGCTAATTACATGCTTACTATTATTGATGACTACTCAAAAAAAGTGTGGCCATATTTTCTGAAACATAAATCTGATGTTTTTGATGCTTTTAAGAAGTGGAAAGTAATGGTGGAAAAGCAAACTAAAAGGAAGGTAAAAGTACTACATAATAATAATGGTATGGAACTCTTTTCTAATGAGTTTGAGGAGTTTTGCAGTAACGATGGTATGATCAGGCACCACATCATCCCTTACACTCCTCAGTAGAATGGTGTGGATGAGCGCATGAACATAACCATCATCTCGAGGGCTCCCTGTATGCCATCCAATGCAGATATGTGATACGTTGCTAACGTATCCATAATTTTTGATGTTCCATGCTTGGTTTTATCTACTTTCTTATGTTTTGTCCACACCTTGGAGTACTATTCATATGATTTCTTGGACTAACCTATTAACAAGAGCCACAGTGCTAGCTGCCTGTTTTCTGCTATTTTTGGTTCCAGGAAAGTCAGAAAATGAATATTCTCAGAATTGGACGGGACAAAAGCCAAAGTCAGTTTTTCACCGAGGGACACCTGGAGCCAGAATACGAGACGAAGAGGGGCTGGGGCCCGGCCACACCACCTGGCCGCGTGGCCAGGCCTGGCCCGTGCCAGGGGGTGGTCTGGCCGCCCCAGGCACCCCCTCGGCCTCTCCTTCCGCCTATAAGTTGCCTCCGATACAGAAACCCTAAGTACCCGATCAAAATTCCACGAAAGAGTCTGTAGCCGCCGTCATCTCCATCCCTAGATCAGGAGGGATCTAAAGCTCTTCCAGGCACCCTGCCAGAGAGCGGAATTCACCCTAGAGGCCTTCTTCATCATCATGCAAGCCTCTGGTGTGATGTGTGAGTAGTTCATCTCTGGACTACGGGTCCATGTAGTAGCTAGATGGCCGGTTCTCCTCCTTTGTGCTATCATGTTTAGATCTTGTGAGCTCCGTTCATGATCAAGATCATCTATTTGTAATTCTGCATGTTGTGTTTGCGGGGATCCGATGGATATTGAGATGCTATTTCAGATTGATTATTGATTCTATCATGTCTTTGTTATTTGTGATCTTGCATGATTTCCGTTGTTAGTAGCTATCTTGGCCAAGTAGATGCTAGCAACTCCAAGAGTTAGTATTTATGCTCGATAGTGGGTTCATGCCTCTAGTAATCTGGGGAAGTGACAGAAATCTCTAAGGTACTAGATGTACTGTTGCTACTAGGGAGAAAACAACAATCCTTTGTTCATAGAACAATCATATTGTTTACACGCAATTCGTAATGCAATTATCCGTTGCTTGCAACTTAATACTAGAGGGGGTTCGGATGATAACCTGAAGGTGGATTATTAGTCATAGATGCAGTTGGATTACGGTCTATGTATAATGTTGTAATGCCCAATCGAATCTCAAAGGAGTCAAGATGAGTAGTATATGCTTGTATGCTTTCTCGATGTTTGTCAATTGCCCCGCTGTAATTTGTTCACCCAACATGTCATCTATCTTAAGGAGAGCCACCTCTAGTGAACTATGGACCCTGGTCCTTTCTTTTACTATCAATCTACAATCAACTGTTTACTGTTTTGTGTTTACTTTCTGCAAACTATTACTTTCTTCCACTCGATACGTTTAATCCTTTGTTTTCAGCAAAACCGGTGAGATTGACAACCTCATCGCAAGTTGGGGACAGATTTCTGTGGTTGTGTTGTGCAGGTCTCCACATTGCTGCTGGCACCGGTAGTGCACCCTGCCAAAGTTCAGCTAGCTACACCTTTGGGGTGTTTCCTTGCTCCTACTAGGTTGATAACCTCGGTTTCATAGCTGAGGGAAACTTACTTATGTGCTCATCATACCTTCCTCTTGGGGTTCCCCAATGAGCTCGTTAGTACACAAGTCAGCAAGTATTTTTCTAGCGTCGTTGCCGGGGAGTCAAGGACATCTTCACAAGGGGAGTCCCTCATAACCAATCTCTTTACTTTGTTATTTTTTTGCTTAGTTTACTTTTGCTTTGTTTGCTTGTTTCTTTATCAAAAACACAAAAAAAATAGTTTTACAAGTTTTCTTTCTTTATTAAAAACACAAAAAAATGACTACTCTTGAAAACACTAAGTTGTGTGACTTCACTAGCACCAACAACAATGATTTTATGAGCACACCTATTGCTCCACCTGTTCCTGAAGCTACTTTCTTTGAAATAAAACCTGCTTTACTCAATCTTGTTATGAGAGAACAATTTTCTGGTATTGGTAATGAAGATGCTGCTACTCATCTAAATAACTTTGTTGAACTATGTGAGATGCAAAAGCATAGGGATATAGATGGAGATATTATTAAGCTTAAATTGTTTCCTTTCTCTTTGAGAGGAAAAACTAAAGAATGGTTGAATTCCTTAACTAGGAATAGTATTGATTCTTGGACTAAATGCAAAGATGCTTTCATTGGAAAATACTATCCTCCTGCTAAGATTATATCAATGCGAAGTGAAATAATGAAGTTTAAACAATCTGATAATGAACATGTTGCTCAAGCTTGGGAAAGAATGAAATCTTTGGTAAAGAATTGTCCCACTCATGGACTGACTACTTGGATGACTATCCAAACCTTTTATGCAGGATTGAACTATTCTTCAAGAAATCTATTGGATTCTGCTGCTGGAGGTACCTTTATGACCATTAATTTGGGTGCTGCAACAAAGCTTCTGGATAATATGATGGTTAACTACTCCGAATGGCATACTGAAAGAGCTCCACAAGGTAAGAAGGTAAATTCTGTTGAGGAAACCTCCTCCTTGAGTGATAAGATTGATATTATTATGTCTATGCTTGTTAATGGGAAAGCCCATATTGATCCAAATAATGTTCCCTTAGCCTCTTTGGTTGCTCAAGAAGAGCAAGTTGATGTGAACTTTCTAAGAAATAATAATTTTAGCAACAATGCCTACATGAATAATTTTGGTAACAACAATTATAAGCCATATCCTCCCAACAATGGTAATGCTTATGGAAATTCCTACAACAACAATAGGAGTGCTCCCTCAGAACTTGAAGTTATGCTTAAGGACTTTATTAGTAAACAAACTGCTTTCAATAAAACTATTGAGGAAAAACTCTCTAACGTTGAAAGAAATATAGCATCACTAGCTGAAGCTCAATCTTCTTTGAATAAAATGGTGTCTAAACCTGAAACTATTGATAATACCTTTGCAGCTACTAATGCCATACAAGTGAGAATTGATGAAAATGTTAGACTATTAGCTGAATTGCATGCTAAGTGGGAAAGAGAAGATGAAATTGCTAGAAATATTAGTGTTTCTACTATCACTACCACTAGTGTTGAGGCTAGTAATAGCTCTACTACTTTAGATGATAATTATGATTTTGATCTTGATGGTTGCAATATCTCTAAAGTTATTAAGTTCCTACAAAAACTTGCTAAAAGTCCTAATGCTAGTGCTATGAACATGGCCTTTACAAAACACATTACTGATGCTCTCATAAAGATTAAAAAAGAAAAGATGAAACATAAAGCTTCTATTCCTATAAAACAAGAAGATGGTTGGGAACCCATCATTAATATGAAAGTGAATGATTTTGATTTCAAAGCTTTATGTGATCTTGATAGTAGTGTTTCTATTATGCCTAGAAGGATTTATGATATGCTTGATTTGCCACCACTTGAAGATTGTCATTTGAATGTCCCACTTGATGATAATGCTAAAAAGAAACTCATGGGGAGTATTAATGATGTTCTTATTATGGTTAACAATGCCTATGTCCCCGTTGATTTCTATGTTTTGGATGTTGAATGCAATGCTTCTTGTCCTATTACTTTGGGAAGACCTTTTCTTAGAATTGTTGGTGCCATTATTGATATGAAAGAAGGCACCATTAAATATCAACTCCCACTCAAGAAAGATAAATAACACTTCCCTAAGAAGAGAGTGAAGATTTCTTTTGCCTCTCCTATGAAAACAAAATTTGCTCTTAATGCTTCTTCATTTGAGAACACTTGATCTTTTTTCTTGTTTCTGATGCCTAACTTAAAGGCGTTAAAGAAAAGTACTTACTGAGAGATAACCCAAAAGTTTTAGATGAGTATTGGAAGTTACTACTTCAGTAATAACCGCTCCTTATCCTTTTTATTTACTTTTTGTGCCAAGAGTAACCTCGAATGACAGAGAAGTAATGATTGGGAAAGTTGCTATCTCGAAAAAGATTTCTGTGCTTCACCGTAAAAATTCGTGTAAAATCTCTATACATAATTTTGAGGCATGAATTTTTGTGCTTCTGACCCAGGTTGTTAACTAAGTTTGGTTAGTTCAACACTTTTCGATTTAAGCAACAGAAGGTTTTCAAAAAAATTCATCTTTACCTGCTGGTCTGTTTTGACAGATTTCTGCCATTTTTTGCATTTGCTTCTTGTTGGTTCCTTTTGGGTTCTTTTGGGGAATTGAGCTTTTTGAGGCAAGTGCTACCGTAGCTTGTGTTTTAATGTAAGTTTTATTGGTGTTATAACTGAACCAAAAGACCTATTATCTTGAGTGCACTAATGTTGCTAATAAAGATCGTGTGAAGTTTTGTATGAAGGAAAAATTCCAGGTGTATGGAAGGAATGAGTAATGAGATGAAGGATGGACTAAAGCTCAAGCTTGGGGATGCCACGCGTGTCACCCCAAGAAATATCCAAGAAGTACAAGCGTCAAAGCTTGGGGATGCCCAAGGCATCCCCCTCTTCATCAATAAAAATCCTAGGTTTCTTCCAAACACTTCATTTTTATTGTTTCATGCACAGTTGTGTTGTTCTTGGAGCGTCTTCTTTTTCGTTTTTGTTTTGGTTTTCCGTTTTATTTGTTTGCTTAGTTTGCTGAATAAATTGGTTGGACCCCCTGTTTCATATATTGGTTTTCAAATAGTTTGGTTTGGTTTGGAAAAAGAGTATGAATGTTCACGCTTAAGTGGTAAAGAGAGCTTGTTTTTGACTGTGGCCTATGCTTTGTCATGCCATGATCGATATTTTTTTGGCTTTATTCTTAGTATTATTTGTTGTAGCATGACTTGTTATAAACAATTGAGATTGCTTAATCTGCCTTGGAAGAATCATGCGTTGTTTTAGCATATTAAAGCATAGTATTGTGGTATTCTCCTTTGATGCTTTATTTGGGTTGACTTGGCGCATGCTCACACCATGTTATAAGTATCCCAAGTAACCATAGCCTTTATGATCCTTTAGTTTTCAACTTGTGGTATCACTTTATGCTTTGATCAATGATGTTTTGTCGCTCTGCATGATTATGGCCATTATTGCTCTCTTAGTTGGTCGCTCCCACTCTTTTTCTAGCCTCCATAACCAAGTATGAGGTCCACTCATGCATCCAACTCCTAAAACCAAGTTATTCCAAAGAGTCCACCATACCTACCTATTAGCATATGCTATTCCAAGTATATTCATGTTTTATCTACCTTCCAAATTAAACTTGTTATGAGAAAACTAGTGATTAAAGCTCTCACGAACTTGATGGCACACTTTACTTTTCTTGCATTTAATAAACTTGAACCATTCGGTCCATCTTTGTTACATATATGTTTGCGCTTTATAAGTTGAAGTTAGCAGAACCATGTATCATGGGGAACGCTTTCAATATTGCACCTGTACTTTGTACCCCGTTGATATCATGTTCTTTTGCTTATGGATCCCGGCGGTGTGAAATAAAAGGGGAACTTGTAAGATCATGGAGTTTGTATTTGTGTTAGAGAAACGCCTGGGCCGCTAGCCTAAGCCATGCCTAATCATGGTGGAAACTTGCAGCATAACCATAATGAGCACTCTATGAAGCATCCTCAATAAAAACCTATGCAAATAGCAAATAAAAAGATTGCTGAGATGCTCATTGTCTGCTTGCCTTGTCATTTTGATTATGGGATAGCTCCTATATCATGTGTAAGGGTTACCCCGTTGGCGGTTCTCTATGATACATATGTACTTACAATGACAAGAGCTTACTTGTGACTAAAGTTGAGTAGCATGAGGTTCGGTCTTTGTAAGTAAGGGGCATGAGATTTCGGCTTATAACTTGTCAAGCATATCCACTTAGTTGTGTCACTTTAACCTTAATCACCTTCAAGATGCTTATGATAGGGGCAATGAGAGCTGAAAGCTATTAAGTACCATAATTTTTGGAAGCTCTTTATGAAACTTGAATACCTGCTTCCTTCTATGAAGGCCCCTTTCTTTTACTTTTATGTTGAGTCTCCACCTTCTATCTTTATGCACCTACTTTAAGAGCATAGTGGCCATTCTTAGTTCTATGTGCATTCTCCTAAGACTTGTTGATTGATGCATAACTTTGATATTGCTTGTTTTAAACTATTTGTATCTAGTCACTCTTATGAACTTTGAAGGTGTCCTATGCATTTATATTTGCTACTCTATGAGGGACAAGCTAAATGCCACTATGCTATGTTTTCTTTATGTGAAACAAACAAACATCTTGCAAAGCTTTGTTATTCATGAATCTTTTGTTTGTGCCTTTTCATGTTGCAACATAGTTGCTTTGTCTTATTGCTAAAACTTTGTCTTTCATGTTATGATTGAAGTACTATAATCCCAGCTTCGAATGTTTTACAAATACTTTGATCAAGTTTATGATGGTGCATGTCACCTCAAAAATTATTCTTTCTTTTTATCACTTACCTACTCGAGGACGAGCAGGAGTTAAGCTTGGGGATGTTGATACGTTGCTAACGTATCAATAATTTTTGATGTTCCATGCTTGGTTTTATCTACTTTCTTATGTTTTGTCCACACTTTGGAGTACTTTTCATGTGATTTCTTGGACTAACCTATTAACAAGAGCCACAGTGCCAGCTGCCTGTTTTCTGCTGTTTTTGGTTCCAGAAAAGTCAGAAAATGAATATTCTCAGAATTGGACGGCACAAAAGCCAAAGTCAGTTTTTCACCGAGGGACACCTGGAGCCAGAATATGAGACAGAGAGGGGCTGGGGCCCGACCACACCACCTGTCCGTGCGGCCAGGCCTGGCCCGCGCCAGGGGGTGGTCTGGCCGCCCCAGGAACCCCCTCGGCCTCTCCTTCCGCCTATAAGTTGCCTCCGATACGGAAACCCTAAGTACCCGATCAAAAATCCACGGAAGAGTCTGTAGCCGCCGCCATATCCATCCCTAGATCGGGAGGGATCTGAAGCTCTTCCCGGCACCCTGCCGGAGAGGGGAATTCACCCTGGATGCCTTCTTCATCATCATGCAAGCCTCCGGTGTGATGTGTGAGTAGTTCATCTCTGGACTACGGGTCCATGTAGTAGCTAGATGGCTGGTTCTCCTCCTTTGTGCTATCATGTTTAGATCTTGTGAGCTCTGTTCATGATAAAGATCATCTATTTGTAATTCTGCATGTTGTGTTTACGGGGATCCGATGGATATTGAGATGCTATTTCAGATTGATTATTGATTCTATCATGTTTTTGTTATTTGTGATCTTGCATGCTTTCTGTTGTTAGTAGCTATCTTGGCCAAGTAGATGCTAGCAACTCCAAGAGTTAGCATTTATGCTCGATAGTGGGTTCATGCCTCTGGTAATCTGGGGAAGTGACAGAAATCTCTAAGGTACTAGATGTACTGTTGCTACTAGGGAGAAAACAACAATCCTTTGTTCATAGAACAATCATATTGTTTACTTTACACGCAATTCGTAATGCAATTATCCGTTGCTTGCAACTTAATACTGGAGGGGGTTCGGATGATAACCTGAAGGTGGATTATTAGTCATAGATCCAGTTGGATTACGGTCTATGTATAATGTTGTAATGCCCAATCGAATCTCAAAGGAGTCAAGATGAGTAGTATATGCTTGTATGCTTTCTCGATGTTTGTGAATTGCCCAGCTGTAATTTGTTCACCCAACATGTCATCTATCTTAAGGAGAGCCACCTCTAGTGAACTATGGACCCCGGTCCTTTCTTTTACTATCAATCTACAATCAATTGTTTACTATTTTGTGTTTACTTTCTGCAAACTATAACTTTCTTCCACTCGATATGTTTAATCCTTTGTTTTCAGCAAAACCGGTGAGATTGACAACCTCATCGCAAGTTGGGGACAGAGTTCTATGGTTGTGTTGTGCAGGTCTCCACGTTGCTGCTGGCACTGGTAGTGCGCCCTGCCAAAGTTCAGCTAGCTACACCTTTGGGGTGTTTCCTTGCTCCTCTGGATTGATACCCTTGGTTTCATAACTGAGGGAAACTTACTTATGTGCTCATCATACCTTCCTCTTGGGGTTCCCCAACGAGCTCGTTAGTACACGAGTCAGCAGTATGCATAGACGTTTCTGGGCTAAAGCAGCCAACACAGCATGCTAGCTCATCAATAGGTCACCTTCTATTCCACTTGAGAATAAAACTCCAATTGAGGTATGGTCAGGTTTGCCTGCTGATTATTCACAGTTGAGAGTATTTGGTTGCACTGCATATGCTCATGTTGATAATGGAAAGTTAGATCCTAGAGCTGTTAAGTGCATAGTCCTTGGTTACTGACATGGGTATACCCTACAGGTACTTGAGTTTGGTATATATGGTCCAGATACGGCAGAAGCCCATGGTGTTGCGAAGGCCCAATACAGAATTCGGGTGACCCACGGAGACTCCGATTGCTTGCCACACAAGAAAAGGCTTAATATGGAAAGTTCAAAGGGACGAACCCTAATCTATAACAGACTTGACCTGCTACCCGAGACCTAGCCTATCTATATAAAGGCTAGGAGGGGGCGGCGAGGAGGATAATCACAACCCTAGTTTCCACAACCATCGCCAGATTGCATCTGCGCACCCCTGTAACTTTCGACTCCCTCGATAATTCCAAGAGCAGACAAGCAGGAGTAGGGACCTCTATGAGGCCTGAACCTGGGTAAACCTTGCGTCCCTCTGTGCTTGTTTGCTAGCCGATTGATGCCTCCAGCGCTCCCTCCTTCTCCAAAACCCAAGTCCATAACAATGGGCATCAGACCAACGATCAAGTCGAAAAGGCCAACGGCCTCGTCTGTGGCGGAATCAAGAAGAGACTCCTTCGGCCACTCGAACAAGCCGCCGGATGCTGGCCAGACGAACTGCAATCTGTACTTCGGAGCTTATGCACAACTCCAAACAGCACCACGGGCTACACTCCGTTCTTCATGGTACACGGCGCTGAAGCGGTGCTACCCGCAGAAGTGCGCTACAAAGCCCCGCGAGTGGTTGCTTACAGTGAGCAGGAGTCAACTCTCGCACTCGAAGACTCCATCGACCTCCTCGATGAGGCACGCGAGATTGCAGCGGAGAGATCAACGATCTATCTGCAGAACCTCCGCAACTACCACAGCAGAAGGCTACGCCCCAGATCCTTCATCGAAGGAGATCTGGTCCTGCGACTGAAGCAGCAGGGGCACCTCAAACTCGAGTCCCCTTGGGAAGGACCTTATGTGATTACTGAAGTAATCCTAGGTGGAGCCTATCGCCTCAAAGACCTAGCAAGCGGAGTCGCATACTCCAACCCCTGGAACGTCGCACAACTACATTGTTTCTACCCCTAGTCGTTTTTACATTACAAATAAGGCTATTCAGCCAGGCTACTTAGCCACACATTGTACCTCGTAATATTCTGTGAATAAATAAAGCTAAGTGCTCCAAAACTCTGTGTCTTTTTCTATTTCCTTGCATTTCATCACTCTGGGGTTGCGCCACTCTTTACACCTTCGTTCTACGAACAAATTGGAGTATCTTGAGTAGCTGACACACTGCCAATCGAACCCTTGATAAACACCAACCTAGTTGCAACATACCTGACAGGTTGGCAAGGTGCTGAGATAAATACACGTCGGGCTAACGAAAAGGAACTGCAGAGTACAATAAACTCAAAAATTATATAAGCTAGCAAGCTCTTCACATAATGGGTATTAAATACACCTGACACAATCATACGAACTTTACAACACTTATACAACTATGTGCAGGATAAAAATTACGCTACTGCTGCAAAAGATGAACGTTTGTCTGCTCTTCGAAGAAGTCGACGATGTCCTCCGCTGGCCGATCAACTTCCTGGTAGTTTGGCACCATGTTCCAGGTCATCCCTTCTAGCGACAGCGACGGTCCATCAGCAACAGACCCTATGTCCACATCTGGCCGATGTAGTCACACCAGCGATAGGGCAGCCTTCACACCTACGACCAGTTGTTGCCGCACACATTCGCGGACTGCGCTTATATCTTGAAATTTCGCCAGCAGAGCCAATAGGCTTGAAGGGACGGCGTCTAGCGGAAACATCGTCTGATAAATGTGCCTAAGGCACGACTGCGCCTCTTCAAGCATTGAAGCACTCTAGAAGCACGATCCTACAGGGTCGCCAACGCAACTGCACGGTCGTGGTCCACCCAAAAATACCCACTAGCCTGCAGTTGCTCCTGGGTCAGGTTATTCATCCGAATGTCCACCCGGTCCTTCTCATCCTGCGGATGACGAGCGCTAACAACTACACCAAGCAAGCAGCAAAGTGTAAAGATAAGGCATCGCCATGACTGACTAAAAGACAAGATGAGAAGATAGAGAGCTAACATTTAAACTACTCGTTCAACTGCGCCACTTCATCCAAGAGATCGTTCTCGCAGGCGGTGGCCTTCTCAGCTTTCGACTTCCACACATCCGTGTTACTATGGATGATGGGCAACTCACGCTCCAACTTCTTAATGCGATCGCGCAGTCGCGAAAGCAACGACAATTCCTCCACCTTTGAACAAGGATGCGTTGTGGTTTCATTGGTGGGAGGAGAATCATGAGGACCACTCGAATGACCACTCGAAGGACCCTAGGTACAATCAAGCAAGAGGCAAATGAGACTAGTCACACATCGATAAAAAGGAGGATTGCATTCAAATTCGATAAAAGTGTCAAGGGGGCACCCCCCACAAAATGCGGACCAACAAAATAAGCTACACCTATTACAAAGGGTAACTACGGAGAAATCTTCTTATCCTACTTAGACTTCGACTTCGGGGGCTTCATCGCATCCGTGGCAGTCTCCGACGCCACGAACCTGCCAGTGGTAGCCCTAGATACCACGGTCTTCGCCGCCTTCGCTCGATGCCGCTCCTCAGAGTATTTTGCGACTGTCTCAATAAGCTAAGGCCCATATTTACCGTAGCTACTAGTGAAGGGAGCAAACACTACCTATTGGCCTTCGGCATTGACAGGCATCGCCTCGGAGATCGTGGCGGAATCTAACTCCACGCCATGGGCTTGCACCATCACGAGTGCCATGGTGGCGCCGATAGATCACTGGGAGTTCTTGAAGTCCATGGGAATACCTCCAGTGAAGAATTCCACCAGGTCATCAAGATTGTTGATTAGCCCGGCCTTGGGAGTCAAGTCCTCCCGGAGGCGACTCAGCACACCTTTGTCCTTCCCTAGTGTCTCCTGGAGGGAGACACCACGGTCCTCGACTACAGCCACATCGCCAGCAAGGGCATCCTCGCGACGCAAGGCCTGGGAGTCAAAACTGAGGCCAGCGGCATCTAAAGAGTACAAGGTGTCATCATAGGAACAAGAAAACCAAGATAAGGAAAAAACACAAGGGAAAGCAGTGCAAGTACTTGAGAGCGCCTTCGCAGTCGAGAAAAGTTGTTCCGCGAACTACTTCTCCCTCTCAGCAGCGGAAGCATGTAGGTCTTCCTCACGCTTCTGCGACTCCTCCAGAGCCACGACTGCCTCATCGCGCCTTTTCTCTGCTGCGGCAAGTCCCTTCTCGAGGGAAGTGACGTGATGGAGAAGTTCATTCTGCTCCCCTACAAAAGGGCAGAGCCCGACACAACTGAGTTTGCAAAGTCCTACATAAGCAGAGCCAAGAGAGAGGATCACTGCAAACCTTCGACTGCACGGTGGCAATTGTCCAGCAGGGCGTGCTGTCGACCCAAAGCAAGGATTTGCTCCGCAAGGCGAGCAGGTTCCTTTACAATGAGCTAAACCAAGAGAAACGAAGACTTAGCGTCAGCCAAAAGAACAAATTAGACTGCCAACAGCAAAAAAGACACTCACATGTTCCTCCGGGGACTCCGAAGATGCCTATCGGGCAGTTGTCTGTGCAACCATCCGGTGCTCCCCAACATGTGGGGAACTCGAAGAATTGGCGCCGGAGTGGGCCGCCATTGGAGGAGAAGGAGATCATGCGGCCACCTCCTTGTTCTTGGAGTCTGTGACTCTGGACTCTTTCACAAATTAGACGTCGTCAGAAGACGACGACGCCGTTCGACTGCAAAACATGCCCAGCACCACTTCAGAAAAGTAACTTCAGAGAAAACAAGACGAACTCGCGGATATTAAAACTCACCAGTTGAATTTGTCGAGGTCAAAGGAATCATCCGACGACTCCTTCGGCAGCCGCAGCTTCTTCCGAGCGGGAGGAGCCATGGCGCGCACAGGCACGGCGGGAATCGGCTCCTCTGAAGCAGCAGAGGGACCCTCCGGCGTCATCGGCGAGGAAGCATCAGAATCCTTGCTGCAGGAATGCTTGCGAGTGCCATGGCCACTGGACTCGAGGGCTTCCTCCTCTTCTTCAATTGGGGCAGTCGAATCCGACTCGTCCTCTTCCACCGCTGCACGCGGGATAACACCTTCAGGCTGAGGAGGGAAGTTGGAGGCCACTTTCTAGTCCTACAATCAGAAGAAACATCAGTAAATATTAAGCACTTGGCAACAAATCGAAAAAAATGAAGACTACTACACAGAAAATCTCTACCTTAGGTGGAGGGTTGTTGGCATAAAAAGGGGGCATGACTGACTCACCTGGCCTCCTTGGCGGTGTACTTGGTCACTAGTCGCAATCTCCTATCTACCTCACTCGCAGAAATTCCCTCCGCAGATATGCGAGTGACATCGCTAGCACTGACCCAGCGGTACATCGGATGGACTCTAGCCTACAGAGGCTGGATGCGGCGGCGCAACCACGTGCGACTGAGAGCAGCGCCACCCTCTTCTTTGCCTATGCGGCCTTCGAGGTCGCAGAAACGCTGATACAGCATCTCCATCTCCTCGGACTCGCTAGGCATCACGACATTCTTCCAGGAGCGCCTCCCCTTGCAAGACGCCACGGGATCGAAGGGTGCGAGTCTGTAGTGCTCTCCGTCGGCCTTCTGGTCACGGATGTAGAACCACTTATCTCTCCACCCTTGGACAGACGCAGTGAGCTTGATATCAAAGTAAGTGGAGGAAGAGTCGACGTGGATCCCACAGCCTCCTACATCATAGCCTACCGAACCCGACCCCGACTGAAGTTTGAGCTTAAAAAGCTTCTTGAAGATACCAAAGTGTGGCTCGATTCCCAGCCAGCACTCGCACAGGGTGATGAAACAGGAGATGTGAAGAATCGAATTTGGGGACAGCTGGTGCAGCTGGAGCCCATAGAAACAGAGAAGGCCCCTGACAAAGGGATGCAGGGGAAGAGAGAGACCGCGGATGATGAACGCAAGGAACATCACCCAGAAACCAGTAGGAGGAATGGGAATTACCTCCAAGCCAGGGATGCGGGAGTTGCCTTCCGTAGAAGGAAGTGCTCCATCTTGGTGAAGATTAAACAGCTTCGTGGGCTTGATGGTGGATGGGCGCCAGGACCCATTGGTGACGCGAGTCCCCGCTCCCTTCTTCTTCCCAGCGTCGGCGGCGCTTGTGCCCATGGTGGTGGTGCCTCCATTCTTCTTGGTGGCGTCAATGGCGGCCGCGGATCCAGCAGCAGAACCTCCTTTCTTCTTGCCCATCTTTCGATGGCGATGCGAGTGCAGGAAGTAACTAGGGAAGACACGGAGCTGGTCCAGCGCCACCGAGAAGAGGTGCGCAAAGGAGCAGAAAGAGCAACAATGGCGAAGGAAGCATGAGCAAGAAGAGAGATGAGAAAAATTACCACAGCTGCGCTGCTACTTAACCTCCTCGCAGGTGTCATCCAACGGCCAGCAGAAACCCTATTGGACACGTGGCGCACATCGCCATCAATGCGTGGTGAAGGTGAACCACGAACCGTCCCCCACTACTCCCATTACACGCGGAAATCGAGGAGACGCAGTTAAAACAGAAGATTACGCATGCCCAGTCAAATCAAAGTCAGAAAGTGGGACCCACTAATCGTCACGTCCCGTCAAAGCTGCTCACACGGGCAACTAGAATCATCACGTCGTCAGCACTGATGTCATTGATTCCAGCAGAAGAAGTTTTTGACTACTTTAGTCCTTGCTCGAGTCTTCGACTCAACCAAGCACTTGGGGGCTAATCCTAACAGGAGCGCTGGACGCACACCTGAAAGAATTTTATACAGGTGTACAAACTTCACGAAAACCCATCACTCGAACCAACAATTCGATTGTGAATTACGGGTTACTCCCATAGGGAGCGCTAGAAGCACATTCAACTGAAACAAGCAACAAAAGACGACAGCAGACACAGAAAACTTTTAGTCCCCAATCGAGTCTACGACTCGAATAGGCACTCAGGGGCTACTCCCATAGGGAGCGCTGGTTGCGCACCCTATGATTATTTTTCCTTGTACATTGTACTGTGTGTCGATAACATCCATACTCGAATGCTATGGTGACTCCGCCTCATATTTTCCCTACAAAGAGACTATGTCTCCTGGGCCACCCGAATCATCTCCATGATGACAAAAATTCGGATGCCACGCTTACAACATGAAGATAAGACCTGAAAAAGGCCTGGCAACGCATCTGCTGCGCACTACCAGAAATATATCCGTGCATGTAGGTACGATGAACATGCCTTGACAGACGCATCGAGTTCTCACATGTATATACTGGAATTCGACTCCTGTAAGACCCCCGCGGCCTGAGTCGAATTATGCCAGCACTTTTCTGAATTCGAGTCCAGGGACTCGAGTTTGAGTAGATTGCGTTGTTTTGCCCTAAGGCAGTTAACTGATACCGATACATCAGATAAATCAGGCACGTATATCAACAATCCCTATGACACAAACAGAACACTCGAAAAAATGCTCAGTCATGCACTCAAAAGACTTCATAAAGTCTCCAATCGAATCTGCGATTCCACTGGACACTCGGGGGCTACTAACATGGGTATACCCTACAGGTACTCGAGTTTGGCATATACGGTCTAGATACGGCAGAAGCCCACGGCATTGCCAAGGCCCAATACAGAATTCGGGTGACCCACGGAGACTCCGATTGCTTGCAACACAAGAAGAAGCTTAAGATAGAAAGTTCAAAGGGACGAACCCTAATCTATAACCGACTCGACCTGCTACCCGAGACCTAGCCTATCTATATAAAGGCTAGGAGGGGCGGTGAGGAGGATAATCACAACCCTAGTTTCCACAACCATCACTAGATTGCATCTGCGCACCCCTGTAACTTTCGACTCCCCCGATAATTCCAAGAACAGACAAGCAGGAGTAGGGACCTCTACGAGGCCTGGACCTGGGTAAACCTTGAGTCCTTGTGTGCTTGTTTGCTAGCCAATTGATGCCTCTAGTGCTCACTCCTTCTCCAAAACCCAAGTCCATAACAATGGGCATTGACGAGTTAAACCCTTGTCAGTTATGGTTCAGGAGTTAAAGCATATAAATTATGGAATCCTGGAACTAAAAAGGTTCTGTTAAGTAGGAATGTCATTTTCAATGAATCCATTATGTATCATGCTATCTTGCCATCAGATCCCCCTCCTATTGTTGTTGGAGAGGAGGGAGTTAGTGTGCAGGTAGAGAACCTGCAGAAAACTATTGATAATAATGTTGTGGTTGATGATACTCATGAGGAAAACATTGTTGATCATGTTGTTCAACACTCCCCTAATGTTTTGCAGTAACTACATGAGTCTATTGCTACTAATAGACCGAGGCATAACATAGTTCCACCTCCTCGTTTAATAGAAGAGTGTCATCTTGCTCATTATGCTTTGAGTTGTGCTGAACATGTGGAGCGTGATTTCGAACCTGCTACATACAATGAAGCGGTTGCATCTGTTGACCGTGAGAAGTGGGTTTCTGCTATGCAAGAAGATATCCAATCACTTGAAAAGAATGGCACATGGGATGTTGTGTGCTTGCCTAAACAAAAGAAGGTTGTCTGTTGTAAGTGGATGTACAAAAAGAAGGAAGGTTTGTCTCCTAATGAGCCTCCAAGGTTTAAGGCAAGGTTAGTAGCAAAAGGTTTCAGTCAGATTCTAGGTATTGACTATAATGATGTTTTCTCTCTATTCATGCGTTCTTTGGTATTGTTGCTATCCATGATCTTGAGCTTGAGAAGCTAGATGTAAAGACTGCTTTTCTGCACGGTGAACTGGAGGAGGATATTTACATGGACCAACCTGAAGGGTTCATGGTTCCTAGAAAAGAGGATTTTATTTGCAAATTGAAGAGATCACTTTATGGTTTGAAGCAATCTCCAAGACAGCGGTACAAAAGGTTTGATTCATTTATGATCTCACAAGGTTTTAAGAGGTCTTAGTTTGATAGTTGTGTTTATATAAAATTTGTTAATGGATCACCTATGTACTTGTTGTTATATGTTGATAATATGTTAATTGCTGCCAAGAGCATGAAAGAAATCACTACTTTGAAGGCACACCTAAGTGGTAAATTTGAGATGAATGATCTTGATGCTGCTAAGAAAATCCTAGGTATGGAAATTAAACGGGACATAAAATCTAGGTTGTTATTTCTTAGTCAGCAGAGTTACGTTGAGAAATGTCTCCAACGTTTTCATATGCATGATGCAAAGTCTGTTAGTACTCCTATTTCTCCTCAATTTAAACTGCCAGCATTGCAATGTCCTAGTTCTGATGAAGATATTGAGTACATGTCACAAGTTCATTATTCTAGTGTTGTTGGTTCCTTGATGTATGCCATGGTTTGTTCTCGCCCTAATTTATCATATGCTATGAGTTTGGTGAATCATTACATGGCTAATCCTGGTAAATAACATTGTAAAGTTGTTTAGTGGATTTTCCGATACCTCCGTGGCACATCAAATGCTTTCTTGAAGTTTGGCAAGACTCACTACCAGAAAAAATTGACTTTAACAACAGACGATTTTCATGGTTGAAGGCCCGTTTTTCATGGTTCAAAAGTCTTCTATGATGGATGGTCTTCGTGGTAAAATCCCCGTCACAAATGAATCAACCATAGTTTTTTCAACCGTGGCGGATCACACCCTTCAGCCACAAAAACTTGTTCCATCGTAGATAGGTTCGCCAGCCATGTTGACTACTAACGTCATGCAAACTGCCATGTGGAAAACACCGTTAATGCCCAATTACCACCATTAATGGTCACAGAAACCGTGGTAGAAGCCAGGCCCAGCCAAGGCCTGCTAATTATTAAGTGGGCCAGCCCATTATGAGAGCCCAATAAGAAGTTGACCCATTACTATTTGAAATGGACCTGGTACTACATCCTATCGCGGCCCGTAAAATTTTAGGCCTGATACTGTTTCGTCCTTCATGAATGTCGGAGCATTGGTGTCCAGGGTACCATGTTCTGATGGACGGTAGCCCCCAGCTCCCCGAGGTATTGAGGCCATGAGGACTTGCACTTCCCCTTGAGGTGGAGTGGTCCTCGAGAGGGCCTCCCCTCGAGGGAAATGACTCCCTAGGTGAAAGCGCCCGCCGAACCTCCCGAGGGTGCTCCGAAACGTCTCCCTGGCCCTTTTGTAAGGCTGCTAAACAATCAGCAGGCAGGCCGGGTTGTGACAAAGGGTGCAGCCACTGTGTCCTCACCCTCAGCCTCGGTAAAGGAAGATCTAGTCCACCCACCTCCATTGAAGCAGGAAGACCAACAACCCCTACATAGTTGGTGTGCCAGTTGTCGTTTGGGTGACAAGGGGACAGTGGGCAGGTGCGGATGAAGACAAAATAGAAAAAGGGAGGCCGCTTTATCAACCGGTGGAGGCGTGTCCAGGCGGGAGGACCTAGTCCATCAAAAGTAGCCTCGTAGACCGGTGCCTAGGAGGGCGGCACTGTGGTGACCCTCCCTGTTCGTGGACCAGGGGAGAGGCCCGATGCCACCCTATATAAGGAGACCTTCTCCCACCTTGCAAGGGGAGGGATCTCTAAGAGCTAAAACCCTAGACTTTCATCCACCATTGTAACCTCGTGAGGCAAGCAAGCAATACAACCAAGCAGGAGTAGGGCTTTACCTCCTCATGAGGGTCCTGAACCTGGGTAAAAAAACCTGGTGTCAACTCTCTACCGTGCACCCCCTCCGCCGTCATAGCCGTTGCCGAGCTCCTTTGGAATCGTGTGTTTAGACCCCTCACGAACCAAGGGATTGTTGGACCCTAGTTCCTTCACGGGACAAATCTTGGACATTTGGCGCGCCAGGTAGGGTGAGGCGTGTTTTCAAGATTTTCGACGACCTCGGCAACATGTCGACCGGCAACGAGACACACGCCGAGCGGGCTCTCCGTCGTGCGGCAAGAAAGGCCCAGACGGAGCCGGCCTCACAGCGCACCGCCTCCGAGCAAGTCCCGTGGATGGAGGACGATGGGGGATCCTCCTACCGCCCGTCACAGGAGCCTTCCCCCTCCTTGCACGGTGTCACGTTTCTCTCCCACACCGCGTCTTCTCGCGGCCACCCCGAGCAGCTCACCTTGGAGGCCGCCAAGCGCATGGTGTGTGAGCTCCTGGACCACCCGTCGGCGGAGCAGGGCCATGAGAAGTGGCACGACCGGATCGCTGAGCTCCTCAACACCGCCACCCTCTCCCCAGAGGTCCCAGGGGCCCGAGCTACCAGCAGGGAGCCAGGGGCTGGGGCCTCACCCTCGCCTTGCCGGTGCGGGGGCACAGACAAGCCGAGTGACGCCTCTCCACCGCTCGCGAACAGTTGCCAGATCATCTCGTCTCTAGTTGTTGCGGCATTGCCGCGCGAGCATGAGGACCGCCTCACCGAGGAAATTGCCGCCACAGGGCAGCCGAACCGCGCGGCCCTCGACAACGGCAGGGCGGTCCAGGCCAACGGCTGCCTCGCCTTCACCAAGAACCTCCGTCGCGTGGTCTAGCCTCACAATTTCTTCCCGAAGACACCGGCGCACTACGATGGCACCATGAACCCGTGTGAATTCCTCCAGCTTTACTCCACCGGCGTCGAAGCGGCGGGAGGAGATGACCGTGTCATGGCGAACTGGTTTCCCCTGTTTCTGAAGGAGGCGCCTAGTATCGAGCTGATGAAGCTCCCCGAGGAGTCAATTGACTCATGGGTAGAGCTCAGCTCCCTCTTCATCTCCAACTTCAAGGGGACCTACGAGTGCTCGCTCACCTACTATGACTGCTGCCAGATATGTTAGCAGCCTGGGAGACCCTCTTCAAGTTCCTGCAGAGGCTCAGTCGAGTCTGCAACAAAATCCCCAAGATCTCAGACTCCAATGTCATCACTGCTTTCTCCGAGGGCGTGAAGGATGTCAAGATGAGGGAAAAGATCTGGATTCGGGGCGAGAGCTTCACCACCACCACGGAGCTCTTCGTCCTGGCTGAGAAGTGCGCCAAGGCCAAGGCATGGCAGATGTTTGGCCTTGCGGAGGCAGAAACTACTCCCAAGGCCTCTGGTTCATCCAAGGGTAAAGACAAGGATCCCAAGTGCAAGACTGCTACTGTCCTAGCGGCAGAGCCGAATCGAAAGAGCCCTCGCGAGGGGGCTAGCAAGCGGGAGCGGGATGACAGCTCGTACTGCCACTTCTACAAGAAGCCAAGCCACCCCACCAACGACTGCTACAAGCTCAAGAAACTCCTTGACCTGCACAACAGCCAAAGAAAGGGAAGGCCGGGAGGCGAGCGAGGTGGCCAAGGTCGGGGAAACCAGGGAGGAAAACGCTGGAACAACAACTCTAGCGGACGTGATGCCCCTCCGGCGGGCCACCAAGCCAACACTGTGCAACAGCATCTGCACCCACAGGAGCAAGGACACACCAAGGATCCTGGGGGCTACCAGGTGCCACAGGGTGCTATAGCCTGCATCCTTGGCGGCTGAGGAGTAGTAGTAGTAGTAGTAGTAGTAGCAGTAGAAGTAGCAGTAGAAGTAGCAGTAGAAGTAGCAGTAGCAGTAGCAGTAGCAGTAGCAGTAGCAGTACATCATACTTTATGCATTCTTGGATTTCAATTCGAACGACCAACAAGATCATGGCCATATCTACATCATACTTTATGCTGATGTTGTATGATCCCATATCCAATAATTTGCATGCCGCCAAATTTGGCCATATTTTGAAAACAAACGAAGAGGAAGTAGTATGAAGAGTATGGCTCAATTAGTTGCTCTCTCGAGAAGGAGCCAAACCCGACTATTTTCCTTGCTTAATATTAGGGTTCTTCGTGCTAAATGTATGGACCTCGATGTAATTTCCCCCTTGTTAGGTCCTTGATGTAAAATATACTCCCACCTTCCAAGTAAGTGGCAAAATTTAAACGAATTTATGCTTAATTGTCAATGAGTATAAAGATTATTGGATTTCAAGATGAACGGACCAAGGTCATGGCCATATCTACATCATACTTTATGCTAACGATGATCCCATATCCAAGAATTTCATGCCACCAAAATTGGCCATATTTTGAAAAAAATCAAAGAGGAAGTAGTATGAAGAGTATGGCTCGATCAGCTGCTCTCTCGCGAAAGAGCCAACACGACTGTTGTCCTTGCTTAATTTTAGGGTGCTTCATGCTAAATGTATGGACCTCGTTGTAATTTCCCCATTTGTTAGGTCCTTGATGTAAAATGTACTCCCACCATCATGTAAAATTCAAAACTAAAAGTAAGTGGTAAAATTTAAATGAATTTAAGCTTAGTTATCAATGAGTATGAACATTCTTGGATTTCAAGCCGAACGACCAAGGTCATGGCCATATCTACATCATTATTTATGCTCATGATGATCCCATATCTAGGAATTTGAATGTCGCCAAATTTGTCCATATTTCGAAAACAAACGAAGAGGAAGTAGTATGAAGAGTATGGCTTGATCAGTTGCTCTCTAGAGAAGGATCCAAGCACAACTATTTTCCATGCTTAATTTTAGGGTGCTTCGTGCAAAATTTATGAATCTTGATGTAATTTTCTTTTTAGGTCCTTAATGTAAAATGTACTCCCATCTTCCATGTAAAATTCGAACCTAAAATTAGGTGGTAAAATTTAAAAGAATTTAAGGTTAGTTGTCAATGAGTATGAACATTCTTGGATTTCAAGCCGAATGACCAAGGTCATGCACTAGTAGGAAAATGCCTGTAGCAGTCATTTTTCTAGTGGCGTGCCCTAGAAATAACACGTTGTTGCTAAGAGCCAACATAGTAGTGGCGTATTGAATATACGGAATGCCACTAGTAGAGCTTAACGGTGGCGTTCAGTGTACTCCAGACGCCACACTAAAGAGGACCCACAGGTGGAACCATGCCAAATTTAGGGGTGGCGTTCGGAATTTACAAATGCCACCATCCTGGACGCCACTTTCCTAGCCCGCGTAGCCCCGACCCGCATATCCCCCCATCACTCCCTCTCCCCCTCTTCCCCAGCCTCCCCACTCAACCGCGTCGGCCGCCGCCACACCCCGCATGCACCGCATCGGCCACCACCGTCCCGACTCCACCACATCCGCTCCTCCACCCATCACCTCTTTGTAGGGGTTCGCGCATGAAAACTATAAATTTTCCCTCGCCCAAAACCCCAGTTGCTAGGACCTATCTATTAGTAATGTAGTAACAAAAGGGCTTTTCGCGAACTTACCCTTGAAGACCAAAAAGCGTTGTCAATGCTCGGGAGAGCGTGGTTGATGTAGACAAACCGAAGCCGGCCTCAAGGTCGTGTTGAAGTCCCGGTAGCTCATGTTCTCCAACAACTCCTAGTTCCCCAAGTGTTGCACCTCGTAGGGAGTTAAACACATCTAGTGCCTGGCGATGACTCTCGCTTCCCTGATCCAGCAACAGTTACGAAAGTAGAGCTCTTGGATCCGAATCCCGCAGTGCGAGGGCGCTCCGTGGTGAAGAAGACTCTTGCTCGCGTGATCCGGACTTGGGACCACGGTCACAGGAGAGAGAGAGAGAGAGAGAGAGAGAGAGAGAGAGAGAGAGAGAGAGAGAGAGAGAGAGAGAGAGAGAGAGAGAGAGAGAGAGAGAGAGAGAGATAGAATCAACTGGAGGTCTCCCCAAAAGAGAGGAAAGCTTTTACTGATTATTGTTGTATTTATTTTGCCAAAATACCTCTCTTTATATAGGAGACCCCCCCCCCCTCCATAGCTAACTAGCTTAGCCATGTGGGACTAAATAAGGGAGAGGGGAGGGGGGCTTGGCCACCGCTGGCTAGGGCCCATGTGGGCCCCACGTGGGGTGCCTTGGCCCAGCCGGCTACCCCTCTTCCTTCCTCCCTTCGGTCTTTCCCACATGGGCCCTTTTCCCTCTGGATTTGGCCCAATTAGGTATTTTACCCTTTTTAATTATTTTTATTTTATTGAATAAATATAATAGATTGATTAAATCAGTATTCAACATTCACTTACATATTATTCAATCTCCATTGATGTGGAACTCATTCCCTCTCATTCCGAACATCCTCCGGATTTACCAAAACCCTTCCAATTTTCTCTCTTCTCTTTTCTTTGGTGATTCTACCGATCCTAAAAACACTCACTAAGCATCATCAAGCCCTTAAGTGTGATACCCACGGTTCGACAACACTCCAGACATGGTCGGGACCCTCTCGCACCAATTATCAATAGAGGGACCTCGATGGCCATGTGACCCTTGTGCATTCCATGAAATCTTTCATCGTTTGAACCATGAACGTCGTGTCTTATTCCTTTTGTCTCTCAATACTTGCATTGTCCGAGATCTGATCAATGACATTGCCATGTCGTGTCCAATCTTGTTACCAACAAATGCTACTTGACTCGTTCTGACAAGTGATATCCCCGTGATCAAATCACATGCTGCGCAGCTATTGGATATAACTTCTCCGAGTGGGCCCTCGAGTATCTTTCTATCACGCGGATGGACAAATCCCACTCTTGAAGCATATTTCCTCAACGGTTTTCCGAATACCTGAACACACCTTTATGATCACCGTTTAACCGAGTGACGTTTGATGTTATCAAAGTACCCTCGGGTGACAGTGATTGATATGGCCTCATGGTCTAAGAAATAGTACACTAGGTCTATTCTAACCATCGTAACTTGAACTTCGTGACATAATCGGATCATGATGCTTAAGTTGGGTATAGTTCATTGTCTCATTCTCATAATGAGGTGACTCCATTTCCAACTGGCATAAATGCCACATGATCAGGAAACCTTGAGCCTCTGTTGACCAATGAACTAGTGACTAGAGTTTCACTGGGAACTCCTGGTGTTTTATATATCACACGTGTATTGACGTTTCATTTCAATACAGTTATAGCATGATATAAAACTTAATCATAAACTTTAAGAAATATGATAATAATCCTTATTACTACTTGTCTCTAGGACATATTTCCAACAGTCTCCCCCTTGCACTAGAGTACAAATAAACTAGCTGCATTTGTTCTTAATCATTGGCACCATATATCCCGGTACCTTGAACATGCTTGCTCATGGAAGAGGTCGAGTCTTGGTCCTGTACTTACAGTCCCAAATCCTTTGCAACTTACTAATATCACCTTGATTGACATTAATACTTTATCATCTCATGATAACATCTTTGTGTATGCATCGTAGTTATGGCAGCAGAATGAGGTCGGTTTACAGGAGCCTACAATGACTTCGAGCTTTCTCATGGGCACTGTGCCCTGGGACAAACCTTCTGTGTAAAGACAAACTAGTCCTACCATAACAGTATGTATCACTTTAGATGGTACCCTTATCTATTATTATAAATGTAATCATCAAAACACTAGTGCACTATGTGCAACTTTCAATGTTTTATCACCTCGCTTCCTACTTGAATTTAGTCGGTATTATCGATACAGGAGTTTCCAATCTTCTAAGGTTGACACATTCGCTTATAACATAACCCTTTATGCTTTAAGATATGTCATCCTTCATGGATTTGGAAACATGTCTACATTCCCTTATAACATAACCCTTTATGCTTTAAGATATGTAATCCCTATAAATTATTATTTATTAGTACTTGTGCTTTTGTTCTTAATGTGTCATACACACTTAATAATCACTCTTTTAAGCTCCCACTCAAAATATGTTCCCAACATATTTGAGCATGAGTCATCCATTGATGCCACTCAAAATATGTTCCTACATATTCGAGTTCGAGACTTATATTGCTCCCACTCAAAAATATGTCATTCACATATTGTTTTAGGAAGACTTTCATAGCTCCCACTCAATTTCATGAACATTGCATATCCTCTCACTATTTTGAATGACTTCAAAATCCTTTGATCAATTATCAAACTTGAGAGTTTTATTACGAGACACTGGTACTTTACTAGTATCAAATCCACCAGACTTTTAGCTCTTTTGAATTTGTCTAATACATTATTCATGAAAAATCGTGCCTTTATCATTCACCTTTTCCATCATGACTTCGAAGTCGTTTGGAAAATTCAAGTAACCCATTACTTGTTAAGGTTCAACAATGAATTGCTTTCTAATCTTAAGTGAATTTTGCCTCTAGGATTTCTCATAATTTTAGTTTACCATTATTTCCTTCGTAGTTTGTAGGTTTGTCATATTCCGGTAATATGACAAGTAATTCACAAATATCTCCATATAAGATGTGGAGTACATTTTGAATCCTACTATGTAGTGAAAACACGAGCGGAGAAAACACAATTATCACTATCGCTGATTCTTTCCTCTATGAAGAGAATCATTCAGGAACACTTTCCGTTGCTCTTCTCAACACTGTGATGCAGGGTTTTGAATCCTCATCATGTTTTTCACTATCTTCCATAAGCTTCATATTTGAGAACATAAACTTTCTCAAAAAGCACCAAAAATTTAAGTAATACTAGTTTTTCCTTTCTTTTGGTTCTAGCCATGGATTTGGTATTCAAAGTTTCCAATGAATACTCTACAAGGACATATTCTCTATTGTTTTGGTTATATCGAATAACTCCAAACTTTTCACGACGATCCATACAAGATATGGCGCCGATCTCACAGATTTAGATGGTTTATATATTCAAATCAAGTGTTTACTATTTCTAACTAATGGTCTTTACACTTACACTACACGATTTATTTGGCGCCATCTATTCACCAACTTGATATCAAATATCACTTTGTGATGCTTTGCACTTTGACGTTTCAAATGCATTGAATTTCACAATTTGTTTATGCCAAACTTATAATGTTGAATTTCATTACTATTGATCAAATCGTAGTAATTAGATTATCTTTTATCTTTGATACCCTTGGATGATGAAATACTTTGACCATATCAAATAGTTTCATACTCATGTATCCTTTGTTAAACCTCTTTACAAAATTCAAATAATCATATAATGATAATCACCTTTTTGTTGAAATACAATACATCGAATATGCATTATCTTTCACAATTCATTAAACACTTCGTATTCATGCAATACATGGTGTTTAAGTTATATTGCCGAACTTGGCATGATTCATATGTGACAAGAAATCAAATGTCTTTCACATATTACCAACATAATTTTGAATTTAAACAATGGTTTCATTCAAAATGAATATATCATTAAGTTGGGTATTTTAAAGGCATTTTTCAATATTTAATAAATGTTCATGCATTATCAATTAGTTTCAAAAAAAGGATAATTCACACATAATCAAACAAGATATGAACGCAAATAGAAATCATTCATAAAAGTAGAACAACTGTTTTTTACAAACTCATGTGAATAACCGTCTCACGAAGTGTGAGACACACTAAAGAAGTTCACAATCCACTGATTACAATAATCATCCAAAATGATAAGCTAAGTGATAAATGTTGAGGGGGAGTGTCGTTGGCCATCATCATTATGATTGCCATCAACACGCAATGTTACCTCCTCTCCAGCAAGCAATTATCATGCAGAAGGACCTGTTTTCACCAAAATAGAATAAGTATCAAATACTTTAACACTGCAATATGTGTTTGCAAACTGTATATCAAATATATACCTTTGTCATCGACGACCTCTCCGGCGATTGGTTCAACCTTTACGTTTCTGAAACATAATATGAAATCTTGGAAATCCAATTTTTCTGTATCACCACTCATAATGCTACTCTGGACATGTCCTTCGTAGCTGGGAGGCAGCGATCGAAGCAGCACGCCTATCGCAAATGACTCAGTCATCCAGTGTTCCACAAAGTAAAATAGTCTCATGTGTGCATCAAGCATGCGCCCCAAGTGACTCTTCATACAAGTGTGTTCCTCCATATTTATGGAAAGGAACTCTCCAAGCAGCTCATGCTTCCACATGCGCACATGGCTTATGAACTCTGCTCTCAGCTGATCTACCATCACATATGGATTAAGATCACCCATGGAGGATGAAGTTCATCCACCATTCCGTAACGCATTATAATCTAGATGAAAGTTGACATCTCTTGGCGATAGTAGCATTCTGCCCATTCTCGTGGGGTCTCATGGCCATCAGGCTCGGACAATTCCATCGTGTGGTGTATGTAATCTACCACATTGTTCCTAGTAAGGAGATCATTTAGGCGCACAAGCCAACCAGGGAAGTTGGATCCATCAACTCTAAGTTTCTCACCAACTACCTACTCATCAATGTCAAAGTAAGCTTCACGGTGAGCCATCTCTATGTTCATAATTGCAAAAGGGATTTAGACTAAATTTATAATTAAATGAGTTAAAATTAATAACTCCACTAAAAACACCTATCCCCAGAAGGGTTCTAGTGATTACACGATCCCTATTCATTATACTGCCCCCGATCATCACGGCCAGCGACATAGTTGCAACGGTGGATGCTGAAACAACAATCACATCATTAATGTGACTCGTGCTCGATATTTCGACCATCTGTGTTTCGAGGCCATGTCTACACATGCTAGGCTCACCAACTCAACCTTAGTGTATTCGTTGCGCAACATGGCTTACATCCATTGTATGTGAACGTAGATATGTCTGACACCCTATCGTCATGGCCTGCCTCATACCGAATAACTTTCTTGGTGGTGCACACTAAGGGAGAACACTTTCATTGGTATTTTAATTAGGGATCATCTTATTAGGCTACCGTCGAGTATCTAATACTAGCACACAATAAGATATACAAACAATAAACATTGAATGTAAGAGTAATGTGATATGGTCCTTCTCGTTGTGATCTCCATCCTGTGCCTTCGGATTCCGGCGCCAGGATTCCGACGTCGTAGGCACCAGGGTACCGGTGCCTTCTGGCGTGGTAGTCCGTCACCTCCGTGACCGTCCACTACTACTTAGCAACATAAAGTAAGTAATTTACCTTTGCCACAACCATATCACATCACAATGGCCCCCTGCAAAACAAAGTTAGACGCCTCTACTTTATCTTTGCATGTTTTACGTGGCCAATAGAGCTTTTGCACAAGAACCGTTCTTACCTACAAACTTTCACCACAACCCTGATCAAGTAGTTGTCTATACTACACCCCTTTCGGGGCCCTTCGTTGCAAATGGCTTACCAACTAATGCGAGAGAGACAGACACCCCCAATGCCACTTTATACGGTACAAGTCGTATGTCAAGCATGGACCAGTCTCGTGAATGAACACGTAAAGTCGGTTGGGGCCCGCTTCATCAAGCATTGCTGCAGTATATACAAGTACACGTGGGAGGGTAACAACTAAAAGATCAATGCCCACACGCTACATCTTGTGTGTTTTACCTGTACTAGCAATACTATGCATAGATCGAGCTCTGATACCACTTTAGGGATTCGCGCATGAAAACAATAAATTTTCCCTACGCCCAGAACCCCAGTTTCCAGGACCTATCTATTAGTAATGCAGTAACGGGAGGGGATTTTTGCGAACTTACCCTTGAAGACCAAAAAGTGTTGTCAACGCTCGGGAGAGCATGGTTGATGTAGATGAACCGAAGCCAACCTCAAGGTCGTGTTGAAGTCACGGCAGCTCATGTGGCTCCAACGACTCCTAGTGCCCCAACTGTTGCACCTCGCATTGAGTTACACACATCTGGTGCCTGGCGATGACTCCCGCTTCCCTGATCCAGCAGCAGTTGCGGAAGAAGACTCTCGCTCACGCGATCGAGACTTGGGACCACGATCATAGGAGAGAGAGAATCAACTGGAGGTCTCCCAAAAAGAGAGGAAACCTTTTATTGATTATTGTTGTATTTATTTTGCCAAAATACCTCTCTTTATATAGGGGAACCCCCCCCCCCCCCACCCACCCATACCGAACTAGCTTAGCCATGTGGGACTAAACAAGGGAGAGGGGATGGGAGGGGCTTGGCGGCCGCTGGCTAGGGCCCAAGTGGGCCCGACGCGGGTTCCTTGGCCCAGCCGGCCACCCCCTCTTCCTTCCTCCCTTCGGTCTTTCCCTCATGGGCCCTTTTCCCTCCGGATTTGGTCCAATTAGGTATTTGACCCTTTTTAATTCCTTTTCTTTTATTAAATAAATATAACTGAATGATTAAATCAGTATTCAACATTCACTTACATATTATTCAATCCCCATTGATGTGGAACTCATTCCCTCTCATTCCAGACACCCTCTAGATTTACCGAAACCCTTCCGGTTTTCTCTCTTCTCTTCTCTTTGGTGATTCTACCGATCCTAAAAACACTCTCTGAGCATCATCAAGCCCTTAAGCGTGATACCCCAAGGTTCGGGAACACTCCAAACATGGTCGGAACCCTCCCGCACCAATGATAAACAGAGGGACCTAGATGGCCATGTGACCCCTATGCATTCCATGAAATCTTTCGTCGTTTGAACCATGAATGCCGTGTATTATTCCTTTTGTCTCTCGATACTTGCATTGTCCGAGATCTGATAAATGACATCACCATGTCATGTTCAATATCGTTACCGACAAATGCTACTTGACTCATTCCGACAAGTGATTTCCCCGTGATCAAATCACACGTTGTGCAGTTATCGGATATAACTTCTCCGAGTGGACCCTCAAGTATCTTTCCATCACGCAGATGGACAAATCCTGCTCTTGATGCATATTGCCTCAACTCTAGATCCAAATACCTGAACACACCTTTATGATCACCACATAACCGAGTGACGTTTGATGCTATCAAAGTACCCTTGGGTGACGGTGATTGATATGGCCTCGTGGTCTAAGAAATAGTACACTAGGTCTATTCTAATCGTTGTAACTTGAACTTCATGACATGATCAGTTCACGATGCTTAGGTTGCGTATAGTTCATCATCTCATTCTCATAATGAGGTGACTCCATTTCCAACTAGCATAAATGCCACATGATCAGGAAACCTTGATCATCTATTGACCAATGAACTAGTGACTAGAGTTTCACTAGGAATTCCTGGTTGTTTATATATTACACGTGTATTGACGTTTCCTTTTAATACAATTATAGCATGATATAAAACTTAATCATAAACTTTATGAAATATGATAATAATCCTTATTACTATTTGTCTCTAGGGCATATTTCCATCACTCTTCCCCATCGCCGCCTCGTCCCCGTCTCCCTGTTGCCGCCTTGTCCCCGTCGCCACCTCATCCCCGTATCCCCATCACCGCCTCGTCCCCGTCCCCGTCTCCCCCATCGCTGCCTCGTCCCTGTCCTCCATCGCTGCCTCGTGCACGTTGCTACCTCATCCCCGTCTCCCCCTCGCTGCCTCTTCCCCGTACCTGAGACCGGCATCCCGCGTCCACCGCCCCTTGCAACTGTCTCGATCCACCACTAGTGAGCCCCTCTCTCCCCTTTTTTATTTGTTTTAGAGTAGATGATTTTAGATGATTTACTGTATATATGATTTTAGATGAATTAGTTTAGATGATTTTAGATGGTTTAGTGTAGATGATTTAGTGTAGATGTTAGCAAATATACTATATATATTCATGTAGGTTTAGTATATAGTGTAGATTTAGTATATAGTAACAAATATAGATTTAGTATATAGTGTAGATGACTATAGATGATTTAGAGATATTAAATTTGGGCTCAATTTCTAGATATAGAAATGTTAGATTTAGTATATAGTAGCAAATGTATATTTGATATATAGTGTAGATAATTGTAGATGCTTTAGAGATATTAAATTTGGGCTCAATTTCTAGATATAGGAATGTTAGATTTAGTATATAGAGTAGATTTAGTATATAGTAGCAAATGTACATGATTTTAGGCGAAGAAAATCTAGATAATTTTAGGGATAGATGTAGAAAATGTACATATATATTCATTTCTTATATGTTAACTAACAGTTGTATGAAATTTTGTTATTTGACTACTTAATTAGTATCATGTCTGAGCCAGAGCTAAAGTTTCGTGGTGTTCACTAGAAACACACGAGGACCCTGACTTAGGCAGCTCAGATCGCAGTGGATAACAGGAAGATCCAGCTAGGAACTTTCAGGTTCCCGTGGTAGGCAGCCCATGCCTATGACTACGCCACGGTCCAGCACTTTGGGGCGAGAGCAGTCCTCAATTTCGAGGATTAGCATCGCTTGGCGCATATATTAGCACCAGATGGCATGAGGATCACCACAAGGGCCTTGGGTACCTAACAAGTCCTTAGATTGAGGCAAGAGAGGATACAATAATCATCATGTCATACAAACTAATACATGATCCCATCTATGATAAATAACATGCACAAAAGCTACATGGCTAGGCCGAAGCCCTTAGCCCAAGGAGAATTACTCACACACAGAGATGAGATCAAAGATCATAAACATTGTAATGGAAATCATGAGATTGATAACAAATAGTCTTACAATGTAGTCAATCAAAGAAGATATCTACTATTACAAGTGGTGGAATATGGCTATGGTGGTGGAGATGGGTTTGGAGATTAGGTCTAAGTCTATTCCTCCGGTGGCTCTTCGGTGTTGTGGATGGAGATCTGGAGGCAGCTGATGGTCTGGAGGCGCTCCCTTTTCTCATCGCGCGAGGCCTCTTTATATAGGGGCCCCTTCATGAAAGGTGTTTTGTTTGACCTAGTGGTGTCGATGGTAACTATACGACCAGAACTATACGGCCAGAATTTTATTCCCGCCGTATAGTTGGTCGTTAAAGCGTCTATCTCCACTTCATGACTCCTGGTTTCTTTGGGTTGTTAGAAATATCGTATCTTTGACTTTAATGTAGTGATTCCCATCATCAAACGTCATTATCTGTGCAGGGAAAAATAGCAAGAAAGGATTGAATACCCCTTTGATCATTAGGCATTAGTGGTAGGGTTTAGAGAGATATTTCATCAAAAATATGAATAATATCCAGTTTAAATGCGGACATAGATGGCTATATTTCAGAGCCATCAACCTCCCCAAGCTTAAACTTGATCGTCCTCGAGCAAGAAAACCAAAACCAAAAAAGGAACTCAGCATTTAAACTGAAATAACGAGATGATGATCTTACTCATGATTGGTAGTCTCATGTTTCCTCCACTTTATAAATTTGTAAAACTTCAACATAGATAGAGTAATGGCAAGCATATCATACGGGTTTTTATGCATCCTTACAGCACAGCAAAATTATTGTTAACATGGATGATTCAAATGAGTAAACTTTATTCCATGCCATGTAATCAACTCATAGGCTTGCCTTTGAACAATAAAGTATAATCATGTAAAATTGAGAGTGTGGGAGTTGTCATGAAAAGCATATACACTAGAGTATGTCAATTCTCCCACATCAATAAATCAAGACTCTTCAAGCACTACTTTTCTATTCATTGTCCTTCAAGAATTTCAGTTCTTAAGTAATTGAGAGCATGCCAAAGATTTTAATTAGTTTATCGGGCTGTGATGGACACTCGTGGAATCACTAAGGTTTTTGTTCCTTTTGTACAATGATTACTCATAACAGCCAGAGGAGTGATTCCATCATGAACATAGCTACCAGGGAGTGCCAAGTATCTTACCTATTATAGCATTGCTGCTACATATGTTTAATTAACTCAAAGCCGAAATCTAGGAGTTTCCTCCATGAAGATCATTCGTAGGCTAGCGGGGTTGTTGGCATCCCATGAAGTTTGACACACATAAAGCTATATCATTCTTATGATTCATAAGTCAAACTTTGGCATCCTCACAAAAACCACTAACCATTAATTCAATCGAACAAATCCTTTTAAAGAGAGCTATCAAGTCAATCATTATATTCCATGGTGTTGAGTGTCTCTAGAAATAATCCTTCAAGACTAAACACTACAACACCTAAGCCTTCAATTGTGAGACTTTTTCTTATTACAATTGTTTAGAAAAAAATTAGGCAAGACTTGGTTAACTACAAGAGCTGGAACAAAACGTACCCAACTAAATACCCACATAAACAAAATTTTACTACAATACAAAGACTCACTCCACCAATATAATATCTCAACATTTACTACTAACTAGCATGGGTTTCTCAAACTTCAAAAGTGGGGAGTCATAAGGTGTACCTCTCATGTTTGGTTCCACTTCTCTCTTCCTTTTTGATCCATTTCTTGGAAACTCGAAGTCAATCACTCTTCCTGCAAATACATGAGAACCTCGAGGTGAAAAGAAAATAAAGAAGAGGGAAAATAAAGATAAATAGAGAAATCTTTTTGTTGTTTTTAAGAGAGGGAATTAAAGAATAGAAAATTGGCGGCAAAGATCGGCTAGAAAATCTCGAAAGAAAAAATAAATAACTAAAGATAAAGTGTTGGGGAAAGCAACATGGGTGCTTATAAACTCTAATTAAAAACATAACCTCGAAAATAAATAAAAACAAATGAACGCCAAATAAAGATAAATGAGGAAACTTCCCCAAGCTTAGGCTTTTGCAAGCCCTTCAAATCATTGTTATGGCGGGAAAAAGTCGGAACTCTAGTTCGCAAATTGAGTTGATAAATTACTAGTTGATTCGTGGAGGTTCAAAGAGAGGCTATGCATCCTCTCCACAGTCCCTCCAAGATCTTAGAAGTCTTGGTATGTAGCGAACCGGGTTGATGGCTTCTCCTCTTGATAAGGAACTTCGTGCTCCTCTTTTTGGTCCTCATCCTCATCCGGAATCTCCTCCTCGGGTTGGTGTTGCTCAACATGCAAGTCATATAGCAAACGTCCTTCCTCGATAGAGAAAAGACCATTAGGCAAAGGAGTAGGGTAGAAACACCCAGCTCCAGTAATATGCAAGTAATAAACACCACCTCTCCTAGTGAGCATTCCACAAGCTTTTAAAGTAGAGAAACCAACACATCGCTCACCTAGCACGGGTTGCAACTCACCTAGGTTGATGCATTGGGCCATGGCAAGCATGGTGATGACGCCTCCACCTGTAATTGGTCCTTGGCTTTGGGAGGATTAGTGCTCCAGGTAGCGCACAAGGATTGCGCCCAAGTTGAGGGACAAGTCGCAGTTGTTGAAAGAAGCCTTTGCAAGGACTAACATGTCCTCCTCATTGAGTCTCATGAACTCATTACGTTCCTGCAAGGTGTTAGCAATAACATAGAACAAATAGCGAATTGCAGGATGTTGAATATTCTTCCCCTTGCTCACTCTAGAAGTGAAGCTTATTCTATTATAATATTGTTCCAGGGAAGGGTCTAAGCTAGTAAAGGATGCGCGCAAGTCATTGTCATTATTGTTTGGCAAATTAAAGCATGTGCACCATTCATCTAGTGATAAAGTGTAATTGTTGCTCATAAGCCAGAAAGAAATCCGGTCCTCTCCATGCCATAGTTTAATGGGTGCTTTGCAAAGAACTTAGGAATTCAATGGTTAGCCGATGATAGGTAGGCACATCATTGAATACAAAGTTTTTCAGGCCAACCCTATTGCAAAGTAAATTGAAGTCATTAGAAATACCGAGTTGGTTCAATATAATGGGGCAAGCCCACTTGGTTGCCTTCACTTATCGGTTCTTGATCCTGTCAAAGCGATCACGTTGGAGCTCATTCCTGAACCATATCCCCATGCGTTCTTGAGCGACAGCCCGAGAAGTGCTAGCAGTGGCACGATCATGAGTTTTGATCCTTGTGTTCATCATCTAAAATAATAAGGAAATATAAAAATAAAACTTTTTGATCCAAGCATAACATATTCCTCATCATAGCACACTAAAGAATCCCCTTAAAATAATAATCTAAGCAAGAGAATCATGGTAATTAGTTCAAAGTAGGTCTCACTCTAGATTGATAATGACGATAGATCAAAGATGAATTTACAAAAATTAATTGGAGGATCAGATGAAAAACATACCTTAGATCACTTGTGTGCGAGGAAATCGAACAAAATTGAGTAGAGATGAAGATCTCTTGAGGTTTTGAGAGAGTTTGGAGGTAGAAGAGAGAAAAGGGATTGAAGTTTTGGCGTTGGAGGTACCTCCCGTGGCGTTTTTGTGGTCGGACGCAATTACACGGGCAGACTATACGGCCGAAATAATGTGTTCCCCGCGTATAGTTGGCCTGCTGTCAAAATTTTAGGGCTTCCACCTAGCGGTGCAGCTATACGGCCAGATCTATATGGCCGGAACAAAATGTTCCCGCCGAATAGTTGGTCATCAAACCGTTTGTACCTGGAAAAGAAATTGTACGAAAGCATCGATATCTATATGACCAGAACTATATGGCCAGAATTTTTATTCCCACCGTATAGTTGGTAGTTAAACCATCAGTACTTTTGAAAGAAAAATTGTTGATGGAAAAAGTATCTATACGGCAAAAACTATACGGCCGGAATTTTTATTCCCGCCGTGTAGTTGGTCGTTAAATTCTCTGTAGCCATCAAAAAATTTCCGTTTCTTCGAGAATTATTTCTTATTCTAAAACTTAGCGAAATTCCTTGTTTTTGATAGGAAGTTGACAGTAAAAATTGTCGACCAACAACAACATGTATAAAGCAAGATTTTTAGTACTACCTAACTTCTTCTCCTCAACTAGAGTTTTCTAGCACTCTTTATTAAACATGAACTTAAACTAAAACTAAAAAACTTAACTCAAACCTTTACTTCACATGGGTTGCCTCCCATGTAGCGCTCTTTTATGGTCAATAGCTTGACCTTGATGTTGCTCACTTAGGCCAGATGAGTGGAACACCCACTCCAAAATAGTTGGCCTTCAAATTGATGGCCTCTGGCTTTCTTCTTCCTGGGGAAATGAATAACAAAAGGATCCCAAGAAGGCAATTGAAGCTTCACGTTCCCTTCATGTATATTAATCAAAGTCTTAATAGTTCTTAAGAAAGGATGACCTAATATAATAGGAGCAGTAGCATCTTCAGGCATATCAACAATAACAAAATCAATAAGACCAGGACAGCCTTTAATGTATACTAAAGTATTCTCCTTAATTCCTAAAGCTTGTTTGTAGGTAGAATCTGCAAGATATAATTTTAACTCGGTGATTTCAAAAGAGCCAAGATTTAACTTATTAAAAAGACTCTTTGGAATTGTTGAAATGCTTGCGTACCTTTATTGCTCGCACAAAGTGCAACTATCTCATTGGTCCCAATTTTAGTAGACTCAAATGTATCATCAACCTTAACAGGTAATTTTTCAGCAATTTTCTTATATTCTCCTTCAAGCTCACGTACCTTTATTGCTACCTGATTAACGAAGTGTTGATACATGCCTTCATCATTTCCTTCACTTACCGGAATCTTGATGTTGATCCTTTTTACAATATCTTCAACGGTGTAACTTGGTGAGGGAGCATTACTATAATCAAGTTCTTCAAGCTCCTCCCTTTGGATTCTCGTCATCTTGAGGTCTTCAACGGGATTGGGTTCATCTTTACCTACAAATTTAGCTAGAATGAAAGTTTCACTCTCGGTTATCTTACCTAGATGTGCCTCAACAATCCTCGTCCTTTCTTGGAGGGCCTGCAAATCATTCCTCAAACTTACAGCTTGGTTAGATAATTTACCAAGCATAGCATCATGGTTCTCCATTATTTTAACAAGGATTGTTTTTCTCATTTCGTGAGTCTATAAAAGACTTCAGTGTTTCTTGGAGACTAACATTACTTGATCCCATATTATTATTAGAATTACCTGTGGGACTAGAATAGTGTTTTTGAAAATTAGGATTATAATTCTTCTTCCAAGCAGGGTTATAATCATTACAAGCTATGAAGTCTACTTCTTCAATATTAGTTTCTGGGATAGCTCTTACCTGGGTTTCCTTACCTTTTACGGCTAATATGATCTCATTTAGCTTAGTATTGAGTTCTTCATTTTCTTGTGGTGAGACAGAATTCACCTTCTTCGTGTTTGATCTATCCACATGCCATTGGGCATGGTTGTCTTGCATATTATCTAGCAGCTGCTTTGCTTCGGTAATATGTTTACCCATAAATGTTCCTCCAGCTCCAGTATCAAGCATAGACTTAGACACAGGATTAAGAGCATTATAAAATAAATGGAGGATTAACCAATCTTCCATCCCATGGTTGGGACAGTTTCTCATGCATTCTTTCATCCTCTCCCATGCAAGCGCTAGTGGCTCACACTCTTCCTATCTAAGACCAGTAATATTAGATCTCAGTTGCATAGTCTTTGCAGGTGGGGAAAATTTAGTCATAAATAAAAAAGTACATTCCACCCATGATGTAATAGTATTTCTAGGCAAAGATAGCAACCCTTCTTTTGATCTTCCTCTAAGAGAGAAAGGAAATAAGCGCAATTTGACCGCATCGAGGTCAACATCTTTTATGCGCATCATATCACATATTTCAGTGAAAGTATTCAAGTGCATACCTGCATCCTCAATATTAGAGCCTACAAATTGATTCTGTTGAACCAAACTTAGATAATGGGGCTTAATTTCATAGTCATCAGCAGCAATTGCTGGTTGAGTAATAGGAGTACACAAATAATCATTATTGGGAGTTGCAAACTCCCCAAGCTTCTTTTCAGCCATATTTCCTATGTTTTGGGGTTTTCTTAAACAGAGACTTATCATAATAATAAAAACAAGAATTTAAAGACTAAATAATTTGTTTGGTTTTTCAAATAAAGACTGAAAGCAAACTAACAAAATTAAAAATAAGAATTAAAACTAGCAAGGTTCCTACTAACCTCACCAGGGTAGCTATTGCTTCCCCGGCAACGGCGCAAGAAAAAGGGTTGATACCTTCGATCCGGATTACAGATGTAGTATAGCTCTTTTTCCCTAGTAGACCTAGGTTTATCGAATCCTTGAGAAGCAGAAGCATAGTGAAGTTATTTTAATGGACCTTCGGGAGTTTTAGAATTCCTTTTGTGTTTTTCACCGGACCAAGAGTTTGCGTCTTTTGTTGTTGTTGATGATGGAGAGAGAGGTCCTAGGGCGTTCGGTTTCACCTGTAGCTGTGCAAAACATCTGATGGGAATAAAAGATAATAATAAAGTATGTATGTAATTGTTAGATCAAGATAAATTATATGTGGGCAGTGCATCCATAATTGCTATTGCCTCCGCAACCGCTTATAGCAATAACCTACTAGTCTCATCCATAGAAGAAAGAGAACTAATGATATGCATAGTGACGTCACCGTTGATCCCAAGTAAATCCCGCACATAGCCATACTACCCCTTATGTCACTAGGGTTCCCAACCTGCAAATTAGTCATTAGTCATACTCCCTATACTTGGCTCAATCCTCGGGGTCTTGGGTACCTGATAAGTCCTTAGATTGAGGCAAGAGAGGATACAATAATCATCATGTCATACAAACTAATACATGATCCCATCTATTATAAATAACATGCACAAAAGCTACATGACTAGGCCAAAGCCCTTATCCCAAGGAGAATTACTCACACATAGAGATGAGATCAAAGATCATAAACATTGTAATGGAAATCATGAGATTGATAACAAATATTCTTACAATGTCACCAATCGAAGAAGAGATCTACTATTACAAGTGGTGGAATATGGCTATGGTGGTGGAGATGGGTTTGGAGATTAGATCTAAGTCTATTCCTCCGGTGGCTCTTCGGTGTTGTGGATGGAGATCTAGAGGCGGCTGATGGTCTGGAGGCGCTCCCTTTTCTCGTCGCCCGAGGCCTCTTTATATAAGGGTCCCTTCACGAAAGTTGTTCTGTTTGACCTAGCGGTGTCGATGGCAACTATACAACCAAAACTATACAGACGGAATTTTATTCCCGCCGTATAGTTGGTCGTTAAAGCGTCTGCCTCCACTTCACGACTCCTGGTTTCTTCGAGTTGTTGGAAATCTCATATCTTTGACTTTAATGTAGTGATTCCCATCATCAAATGCCATTATCTACGCAGGGAAAAATAGAAAGAAAGGATTGCATACCCCTTTGATCATTAGGCATTAGTGGCAGGGTTTAGAGAGATATTTCATCAAAAATATGAATAATATCCAGTTTAAATGCGGACGTAGATGGCTATATTTCAGAGCCATTAGTGGGAATCAACCATCCATTCATCCTCGAGCCCCCTACAAACCCTGAACCTAATGCTACCGATGTTGACGAAGCTCTACCAGTGTTGAGAGCAGACTGTGTGTTTGCTACACACGTGCACTCCCAACATCTCCCATAGCTAGTTCCAGATTGGAGACGCATGCACGTCAATGGGGGGCTGCCATAGGTTCATCTGTTAACTACACGGGAGCAGAACATAGGGAGCAAATGTTCGAGGCACCAATGTGGTTCGTGTCAATCCTGCCTTGTTAGAACTATGTGAAGTTTGACCAAAATACAGAAAACCTAATTATCAGCACTCGCAACATCATTTTTATAGCTAGTAGGTGTCACCATGTAATGTATAATACTATGTATGTAGTACTTTCATACTATGTTGTAGTATCAGCACTTGCAACATCATTTCCAATGTTGCTTGTACTAGGCACCATGTAATATACTTTCATATTATGTGTTCGATGTTTCCCTATTCAAGCACTTAAGCTGACGTGCCCAATTTTCTAGGCTATTAATTTTGGCATGACAATTAGTAGTACTGTATTGGTGGCTGTTGGATTTGCTTATGCGGTGGATATTGCGATGGAAGGCAAGGTTTGCTTTGTCCATAGCATACGTCTACCCTCGCTGCATTTATTCCCTCACCAGCCCTAACCCTAGCTCTCTCTCACACAACACTCCTTTATCGCCATTGCGCTTCCCTCCATTGATGACCACCACCACCGCAACTTACTCGTATTAGGCAGGTCGGTTGTGGGCAGCGGGCCTTGCAAGCTCATCTATAGAGTCGTCGCATCCCTCAGACATCGCGATGGCAGTGCGGTATGTACATAATCCCTAAAACCCTTGATCTTGATGATGAGATGTGGTCAAGCTTTTATTAGCGGTTGGTTAACATTGGGTTTGTGTTGAGTAGTTCTCATCTAGTGCATTTAACCCATTTGTATACTACAGTTTTACACATGCAAGCTAGTTTTGGGGCTAGATCTACGGTGAACTATAATAATAAGTTCAATTTTTTTATTGATTGATCCACAGTTGATGATGATTTGGGAGACCAATCAGCATGTTTTACTTGGTTGGTCTTAGGGACGAAGATCCCTTTAATTTGGGCAAGTTAGGGCAGTTGCTTCCCTACCCTAATTTTTGCCAAAATTTCAAGTATATGTATGCATATCTAGCATCGGCAACAGATAGAGCTCATCATGTTCATCCGTTCGTCTGTTCCTAGGTGTTCGGTATCTGTACTGCTCGATAATAAGCTGCACTAATGTGATGCCTAGACCTTAGCATTACTAATATAACCGATGTTCATGCTAGCTAGAGTTAAGACTTTGTGTACTTCGATAAGAAAAATGCTCCACTTTATTTTCTTAGATGATCTTGTATTGTACGCTATCAGCTAATACTGTATTTCACAATTATTGACAGCTGGTAGAGACATTATCTGTCTATGAGCATTTGTTTGCAGTGTTCGGGCAAGAAGCTCAAGCTTGGAGAGACTCGTCATCGAAAAAGACAGGAGAGCCATGTGCAGTACGGATGGAGGAGCGAGCCAGGAACACCCACGTGGAGAACACCTGTGACGAGTTCTACAAGATGCTATTAATACCGGGAGGATTAGACGAGTGGAGCATACCCAGCACCTTTTTGCCAATGTTTGGTGGTGAGTATCCAGAGGCCATCAAGCTAAAGATATGCAAAGCCTACAACTAGGACGTCGACCTGAAGAAGCAAGATGGCAAGGTTATCCTTGACAAAGGATGGCTAGATTTTGTCAAAGCACGTGACCTGAAGGTAGGATACTTTCTAGTATTCAAGAAACTTGCCACCACATCCTTTAAGGTGATAGTATTTTATCATGATAACTGCAAGAAGGTGATCAGATGTGTAGGTTATCACCCATCATTTGAGGAAAAATTTACTATATCGTAGGTGTATTAAGGTGGTGAATGTTCGCTTCTAATTATAACTATTCTGTAAAAAGGTGGTCTATAACTATACCCCTCGAATCATGCATTGTGTTAGAACACCATGCTACTTGATCGCGCTAGGCTCCAATCTGGAGGTATTTACTGTACTATGTTTGCAGCAAAACAAACATCTAGTGTACTACTGCTAGTATTGTATTACCTCTGTTCCATAGTATAATCCTTTTTAGCAAACTAGAAACAATCATCTTGTTAGTTCCGCCACATACAAGAGTTGTAGTACCTAACAATCAAGTGGATAGGTGTAGTACAACTCATGTATGCAGTAGAACTAACGAGATGATTGTTCGTTGTACTCTACTGCTAGTAGTAGTATTATACTAGTACAAGTGTACTACTACTAGGTACTATTTTTTAGGAAAATAGAAGTTGTAAATAAACATCTAGTCAAACAAGACAGTAGTAGTAACTCTAGCCAGCGTGCACGTCAGCGTGTCGGCCTAGCTATAATACCTCAGGATGTGACATGGTTAATTTAGTGCACAACAGCGTGCCAGCCTAGATATAAAATGCATCAGGATATGAGATGGTTAATTTAGTGCACTACCGCATGCCAACCAAGCTATAGTCGACGTCTTGGATGTAGCTCCAGAGGCCTTGAAAAAAACCTTGTTCAAAGAACCATCCCATCTTCCCCATCTCGGTTGTTTATCCCCACTTGCCAACACTGCGTGGTCGCATTTGGGATCGTCTCTAGTGCGTGCTTTGCACATTTTCCTCACCATATCGCATGTTGCATCAGATCTTGCAGGCCACGCCACCCCTCTCCAAAATCCTCTCGATAGTCATACTCTGGTCCGACCTCATCCCTCAATCCATCCCGATGTCACAATCGACGCACAACCGACTGCACGGCGTCTAGAGCAAGGTCGGCGACGATGTTTTCAACGAAATCCCTATGCGTATGGACACTACTAGTGCCGCCTAGCTGGCCGCATGCTACAAGGAGTTGTTGAAGGAAATATGCCCTGAGAGGCAATAATAAAGTTGTTATTATGTATTCCTTGTATATGATAGATGTTTATTTTGCATGCTATAATTGTATTGATAGGAAACATCAATACATGTATGTTTAATAAACAAAAAGGGTTCCTAGTTATGCCTCTCTTATAGACTAGCTTGTTGATTAACAAGATGATCAAGGTTTCCTGATCATGGACATTGGATGTTGTTAATAACAAGGTCACAGCATTTGTGAAATGATGTGATGAACATTCATCCGAAGTATAGCATTACGATCAAGTCATTATGTTTATATTGCTATAACACCATACGAAGTAATCTTTATCCTTAGACCATGAGATCATGTTAATTGCTAACACCGGAAGAGTATCTTGATAACATCAAACATCACACCGTAACAGGGTGACTATAAAGATGGGTTCAGTACTACGAAGGTGTTATGTTGAGGCTCATGGATCAAGAGTGGAATTTGTCAATCCATATGACGGATAGATATACTCTGGGCCCTCTCGGTGATATCACATTAGGATAGCTTGCAAGCAAGTGATGTGATCACTAGAATGTTATATCACGGGAACGAGAAAAGAGTGCATGTCGGTAACGAGATCAAACTAGGTATGGAGATACCGATGATCGAATCTTGGACATGTAATATATCGAGAGGCAAAGGGATTTAGTTACAAGCGTTAAAGGTTCTCACGATCACAGGAGTCATCATTGAATGTGTAGGAGTCAGTACGGATCTCCAGGTCCCGCTGCTGATTATTGATCGGAGAAGGGTCTCGATCATGTCTGCATTATTCGTGAATCATAGGGTGGCACACTTAAGAGTTACCGGACACCATTTTGGAGCACATATGTTTCAGACGAAAGAATTGCAAAGCGCAGGAATTGTTTCAATAGAAACCGAAAATTGTTTCGGGTGAAATTGCAGAAGGTGGTTCTGCATGTGATATTGAAATATTGCAAGGGCCTATATGTGAATGTTTGTTAATTAAAGTAATTAACAAAATTCTGAATAAATTTAATAAAAAGAGTTTTATTAAATGAGAGAGCATTAAATTTGGAGAAATTTAATGCATTTAAAGTGGAGACTTTAAAAGGGAATGTGAAGAGGCATTTTAATGTGGAGGGGTTACCACCACATGAATGGGGGAGGTGAGGGGTCACCCCCCCATGCGCCGGCCATGGAGAGAGGGGGCACCCCCCCCCCCTCCTCCTATAAAAGGCCACCCATTCCCTCCTTCATCCTCACACCTCCTTGTGAAGGATCTCTCTCCCCCTCTAGAATTATTCCCCCATGGTCTCGGATTAGCGAGATACATGTTCCCGGTGGAATTTCGTCTGGAAGGAGTTGCTGCTTCCGCTGGATCGCTGGAGCGAGGAGGTGGAGGTTGTCCGGTGGCTTGAACGTGTGTGCGAGGATGGATGTGCTGCTGATTTGCGGCGCTCGGACTTCCACACGATCTTGAGATCGGCAAGCGTACGACTACATCAACCACGAGTCCTACTAGTTAACAAAACTCGTTGTCTTCGAGGGTAAGTTCTCCATGGATGTATGTCCACCCGTTTCTCTGTATCTAGTAGATAGATCTTGGCGTATAGTTCTCATCGTAGGAAATTTTTTGTTTTCTATGTCGTGGACCCAACAGTGGTATCAGAGCCTGATCTATGCATAGGTGCTTTGCACGGGTAGTACACATATGTTTATATGTGGGCGATGATGATCATGTTATTGCATCTTCTATGTACTTTGGATATTGGTGGCATAGTGGGATGAAGCGGCCCGGACCAACCTTACATGTCATCGTACATGAGACCGGTTCCACGACTGACATGCAACTAGTTTTGCATAAGTGGCTAGCGGGTGTCTGTCTCTCCTACTATAGTCAATATCTGATTTACAACGAGTTGCTAATAACTTGGTTATCCTCGTTGTAGTTCATGTTCGTAGGTAAGACCGGTTCTATCTCCGAAAGCCCTAAGCCACGTAAAACTTGCAATTGATAAATTAGAGGCGTCTAGTTTAGATCGTTGCTGGGCTAGTGTCTTGATATGGTATTGGTGTAAGTAGATGTATGATAGATACTCTTACAACTCACTTAACGTGTAAGTTCCATAGACCTTGGCCTTACACACAAAGGAATGATAGAGATCATACCACGATGCAAATGATAGAGATCAAATGCATGGACCATATCACCTCACTTCACACATTAGCATCTTATATTGCTAGTCTAGCGCTTTTGGTAGCATTATAAGATGATCCCTCATTTAGATATCAAGATAAAATGTGTTCTTCCTTAAGTATGCACCGTTTTGTGGATCGTGTTTTGAGGCATCACGTGATGATCGGGTGTTCACGACTCGACGCTTTCATACAACGGGTGTAAGACAGTTTTACACAAGCAAATACTAAGGTTCTTACTTGACGAGCCTAGCATGTACAGACATGGCCTCGGAACACGGACCGAAAGGTTAAGCATGAGTCATATAGTTGATATGATGCCCATATAGATGCTCGCCTTTGAAGCTACACCGACTCACGTGATGATAGGACTTGGTGTAGTGGATTTGGTTCATGTAATCACCAAAAGGACACGAGGGATGTCGTTTTTGAGTGGGAGTTCATTAGTAATTTGGATTAGTTGAACTCAATCTATCATAAACTTAGTCTAAATATATTTTACAAATTTTGTTGTAGATGGCACCACCTGCTTTTAATTTCAATGTGTTCATGGAGAAATAGAAGCTTGCTGCGAATGGTAGCAACTTCACCAACTGGGCTATGAATTTGAGGATTCTCCTCACTGCTGCACAAAAGCAATATGTGCTAGAGGCGCCGCTAGGCCCCCCACCAGCTCCTGATGCCCCTGACAAGGAAAAGAACGTCTATATAACTCGTCAGGAGGACCACAACTTAGTTCATTGCGGCATACTGTATGGGCTAGAGCCAGAACTTCGAAAACGTTTCGAAAATGGCAATGCCTTTGATACCATGGGAGAATTGAAAATGATTTTCGATACCCATGCTGCTGTAGAGAGTTATAATGCTTCTGAAAAGTTCTTTAGCTGCATGATGGAAGAGAACAGCTCCGTTAGTGAGCACGTACTCAAAATGTCTGGGTACGCCGATAAGCTTGTGTCCTTGGGAATAATGATTCCCATTGACTTAGGCATACATCGTGTTCTCCAATCTCTGCCACCTAGCTACAAGAGCTTCGTGATGAACTATAATATGCAGGGCATGAAGAAGTCTCTTCCCGAGCTTCTCTCAATGCTTAAGACTGCAGAAGTGGAGATTAGGAAAGAACATCAAGTGTTGATGATCAATAAGACCACCGGTTTCAAGAAGGACAAGAAAGGCAAGCAGAAGGGAAAGAAGGGCGGAAAATCTATTGCCGCGCCTGAAAAGAAACCCCGAGCTGGCCCTAAGTCTGACACCGAGTGCTACTATTGTAAGGGGACTAGCCATTGGAAGCGCAACTGCCCCAAGTATTTGGCGGACAAGAAGGCCGGCAAGGCAAACAAAGGTATATGCGATATACATGTTATTGATGTGTACTTGACTAGTACTCGCAGTAGCACCTAGGTATTTGATACGGGATCGGTTGCTAATATATGTAACTCGGTTCAGGGGCTGCGGAACAAGCGACAACTAGCAAGGGATGAGGTCATGATGCGGGTCGGCAATGGATCAAGAGTTGATGTGATCGTCGTCGGAACGTTGCCTCTCCATATGCCGTCGGGATTAGTTATAAACCTGAATAATTGTTATTTGGTGCCTGCACTGAGCATGAACATTGTATCCGGATCGTGTTTGATGCAAAGTGGTTATTCGTTTAAGTCTGAAAACAATGGTTGTTCGATTTATATGAATAATATCTTTTATGGTCATGCACCTGTGTTGAATGGTTTATTTCTGTTGGATATCGATAGTAGTATTACGCATATTCATAATGTTGATGCTAAAAGGATTAAACTTGATAATGATATATCTACATATATGTGGCACTGCCGTCTAGGTCATATTGGCGTTAAACGCATGAAGAAACTCCATTCTGATGGACTTTTGGAATCACTTGATTTTGAATCATTTGATACATGTGAGCCATGCCTTATGGGCAAGATGACTAGAACGTCGTTTTCCGGTTCAATGGAACGGGCGACAGATTTATTGGAAATCATACATACTGATGTGTGTGGACCAATGAGTGTGTCGGCGCGAGGTGGATATCGTTATTTTGTTACTTTCACGGATGATTTGAGTAGATACGGGTATATCTATTTGATGAAACATAAGTCTGAAACCTTTGAAAGGTTCAAAGAATTTCAGAATGAAGTGGAAAATCATCGTAATAGAAAGATCAAATTTCTGCGGTCCGCGTGGAGGAGAGTATCTTAGTTACGAGTTTAGCACACATATGAAAGACTGTGGAATAGTTTCACAACTCACGTCTGCCGGAACACCACAACGTAATGGTGTGTCAGAATGTCGTAATCATACTTTATTGGATATGGTTCGATCTATGATGTCTCTGACTGACTTGCCACTGTCATTTTGGGGTTATGCACTGGAAACAACTGCATTCAATTTAAATCGGGCACCATCTAAATTCGTTGAAAAGACACCGTATGAATTATGGTTTGGAAACAAACCTAAGCTGTCATTTCTTAAAGTTTGGGGATGCGATGTTTATGTGAAGAAACTTCAACCGGATAAACTCGAACCCAAAGCGAAAAAATGCGTCTTCATAGGATACCCTAAGGAAACGATTGGGTATACCTTCTATCACAGATCCGAGGGCAAGGTCTTTGTTGCCAAGAATGGATCCTTTCTTGAGAAGGAGTTTCTCGCGAAAGGTGTGAGTAGTCAGAAGGTAGAACTCGAAGAGGTTATTGAACCTTCTCTTCATGGAATGGCGAGTGGCGCAGCACCGTAAGTTGTTTTGGAGTTGACTTCACCTGATGAAGAGAGATCTAATGATAATGATCATGAAACTCCGAAAGAGGACACTACCGAACCTCGCATGTCAAGCAGGACACGTGCAGCTCCTAAACTGTACGGCAATCCTGTTGTGAATTTCATGGTTGATGAAATGGATGACCCTGCGACGTATGAAGAAGCGATGATGAGCCCGGATTCCAACAAATGGCTAGAAGCCATGAAATCCGAGATGGAATCCATGTACGAAAACCAGGTTTGGACCTTGGTGAACTTACCTCACGATCGAAAGGCCGTTGAGAATAAATGGATTTTCAAAAGAAAAACTGATGCTGATGGTAATGTAACCATCTATAAGGCTCGACTTGTCGCAAAGGGGTTTCGACAAATTCAAGGAGTTGACTATGATGAGACATTCTCTCCCGTAGCGATGCTTAAGTCGGTTAGGATTATGTTAGCAATTGCTGCATATTTCGATTATGAAATATGGCAGATGGATGTCAAAACTGCGTTCCTCAATGGTAATATTGAAGAAGAGTTGTATATGATACAACCTAAGGGTTTTGTCGATCCTAAGGATGCTGATAAGGTGTGCAAACTTCAGCGATCCATCTATGGACTGAAGCAAGCATCCCGGAGTTGGAATCTCCGCTTTGATGAGGTGATCAAAGAGTTTGGATTTGTCCAAACTTATGGAGAGGCTTGTATTTACAAGAAAGTGAGTGGGAGCAATGTGGCATTTCTGATATTATATGTGGATGACATATTATTGATTGGAAATGATATAGATCTTTTAAACAGTGTTAAAAGTTATCTAAACAGCAAATTTTCGATGAAGGACCTTGGTGAAGCTTCATATATATTAGGCATTAAAATCTATAGAGATAGATCAAGACGCCTAATTGGGCTATCACAGAGTACATACCTTGATAAGATATTAAAGAAGTTTAATATGGACGAAAGTAAGAAGGGGTTCTTACCTATGTTGCAAGGCAAGACATTGAGTAAGACTCAAAGTCCGGCTACGGTGGAAGAAAGAGAGATGATGGATAAGATCCCCTATGCCTCAGCCATAGGCTCTATTATATATGCCATGCTATGTACAAGACCGGATGTGGCACATGCTATCAGTTTGACTAGTAGGTACCAATCTGATCCAGGTTCAGAACACTGGATAGCGGTAAAGAACATCCTCAAGTACTTGAGAAGAACTAAGGATATGTTTCTTGTATACGGAGGTGAAGAAGAGCTAGTCGCTAAGTGTTATGTCGATGCTAGCTTTGACACTGATCCGGATAACTCTAAGTCTCAATCCGGATACGTATTTCTCTTGAACGGAGCAGCAGTTAGTTGGAGGAGCTCCAAACAACCTGTGGTGGCTGGATCAACGACGGAGGCGGAATATGTTGCTGCTTCAGAAGCAGAGCAGGAAGCGGTTTGGATGAAGGAGTTCATAACGGAACTAGGTGTGGTTCCTAGTGCATTGGACCCAATGGTGATCTATTGTGACAATAATGGAGCCATAGCCAACGCCAAGGAACCAAGGTCTCACAAGAATTCCAAGCATATTAAGCGCCGGTTTCACTCCCTCCGCGAGCATGTCAAGGATGGAGATATAAAGATTTGTAAAGTGCACACGGACCTGAATGTAGCAGATATGTTGACTAAAGTACTCCCTAGGGCAAAACATGATCAATACCAAAACTCCATGGGTGTTAGATTTATCACTATATAAACTAGATTATTGTCTCTAGTGCAACTGGGAGACTGAAGGAAATATGCCCTAAGAGGCAATAATAAAGTTGTTATTATGTATTCCTTGTATATGATAGATGTTTATTTTGCATGCTATAATTGTATTGATAGGAAACATCAATACATGTGTGTTTAATAAACAAAAAGGTTTCCTAGTTATGCCTCTCTTATAGACTAGCTTGTTGATTAACAAGATGATCAAGGTTTCCTGATCATGGATATTGGATGTTGTTAATAACAAGGTCACAGCATTTGTGAAATAATGTGATGAACATTCATCTGAAGTATAGCATTACGATCAAGTCATTATGTTTATATTGCTATAACATCATACGAAGTAATCTTTATCCTTAGACCATGAGATCATGTTAATTGCTAACACCGGAAGAGTATCTTGATAACATCAAACGCCACACCATAACAGGGTGACTATAAAGATGGGTTCAGTACTACGAAGGTGTTATGTTGAGGCTCATGGATCAAGAGTGGAATTTGTCAATCCAGATGACGGATAGATATACTCTGGGCCCTCTCGGTGATATCACATTAGGATAGCTTGCAAGCAAGTGATGTGATCACTAGAATGTTATATCACGGGAACGAGAAAAGAGTGCATGTCGGTAACGAGATCAAACTAGGTATGGAGATACCGATGATCGAATCTCGGACATGTAATATATCAAGAGACAAAGGGATTTAGTTACAAGCGTTAAAGGTTCTCACGGTCACAGGAGTCATCGTTGAATGTGTAGGAGTCAGTACGGATCTCCAGGTCCCGCTGCTGATTATTGATCGGAGAAGGGTCTTGATCATGTCTGCATTATTCGTGAACCGTAGGGTGGCACACTTAAGAGTTACCGGACACCATTTTGGAGCACATATGTTTCAGACGAAAGAATTGCAAAGCACGGGAATTGTTTCAATAGAAACCGGAAATTGTTTCGGGTGAAATTGCAGAAGGTGGTTCTGCATGTGATATTGAAATATTGCAAGGGGCTATATGTGAATGTTTGTTAATTAAAGTAATTAACAAAATTCTGAATAAATTTAATAAAAAGAGTTTTATTAAATGAGAGAGCATTAAATTTGGAGAAATTTAATGCATTTAAAGTGGAGACTTTAAAAGGGAATGTGAAGAGGCATTTTAATGTGGAGGGGTTACCACCACATGAATGAGGGAGGTGAGGGGTCACCCCCCCCCATGCGCCGGCCATGGAGAGAGGGGGCACCCCCCCTCCTCCTATAAAAGGCCACCCATTACCTCCTTCATCCTCACACCTCATTGTGAAGGATCTCTCTCCCCCTCTAGAATTATTCCCCCATGGTCTCGGATTAGCGAGATACATGTTCCCGGTGGCATTTCGTCTGGAAGGAGTTGATGCTTCCGCTAGATCGCTGGAGCGAGGAGGTGGAGGTTGTCCGGTGGCTTGAACGTGTGTGTGAGGACGGATGCGCTGCTGATTTGCGGCGCTCGGACTTCCACACGATCTTGAGATCGGCAAGCATACGACTACATCAACCACGAGTTCCTACTCGTTAACAAAACTCTTTGTCTTCGAGGGTAAGTTCTCCATGGATGTATGTCCACCCGTTGCTCTGTATCTAGTAGATAGATCTTGGCGTATAGTTCTCATCGTAGGAAAATTTTTGTTTTCTATGCTGCGGACCCAACAGTTGTACCGCCAAGTCACGGGCAGAAAAGGTAGCATATGGCCCAACGACCACTACGGGACATTCGTCCCCTACAATGACATCTACGACCACATAATTTGGTGCTTTCACGGCCAGCAAGTCTGCATGGAGCCTGGATGCAAGTTCATCACCTTGTTGGTAGAGCTCGTCTGCCACCTCAGATTTGCCCACTCGAGGACTGTGGACATAATTCCCTACAGCCACAAACACTAGGAGCCGTCTAAGACAGTGCCCACAAGAGGCTCGCGGAGAGAAGAAATCATCGACATCGGGAAAGAGGACACCGTGTTCGTCACCCAAATTGATGGCCACAACACGGACATCATCATATCCCCCAGGTTCGCCAGTTCAGGGGCGTGTGAATTTCCACGGTACAAGGTGAAGCTTTTGGTCACTATCTCTTTGGCATGAGCTCCATGCGGTCAAAATGGTGGCGACATCTAAGCTGGCGAGCAGGCTGTCGTCGGCCGAAGTCGCCCTATAAGGGCTCAGGTCGTACCTGTCACAGCCGCGGTGTTACCTGCAAGATTCTGAACCATTCGTCAGAATTCCCTGTGGATTAGGAGTATTGCATCGATAAGTTTCAAGAGTGAGATAACACATCTAAATCTTCTTGTGATGATACCATTGTTAAGATATGTAACATCGTACTAATTAATTACTTTATGTTGGTGACAAATTTTATTTGTATGGGGAGAGGTGGAGCAAGGTTGCGATAATGTATACCTATTTTCAATGTACGCTGCTGACATAGTGGGCCCATAGGCGACGGTGTGACAAGGAAAGCGTAACAGGGAGGAAAGAAAGTGCTACCCGGCCAGCACTTGGACATGCTGATGTGTTATGCTGAGTATTTTGTATGGAGTTCTACTACTGCTAATCTATTTTGTAGTAATACATATATGCTGGTACTTGTTTAGATCGACCGATCGAGTGTTAAATATAGACTCTCTTTCCTTTTGAGTCATGGTCTTGCTACAACTATTGAATTTCAATGTCTGTATTGTTGAATCTGTCATTTCTTTTGGCCATTGTCTGTATTGCTGAATCAGTCACTTTGAAATGCTGCTGAATCTGTCAAGTACTACTGAATATGAATTGGAAATCTGTCGATATTTTTTTTGTCTTATTCTTTACTACTAAATCTTTCAGATGCTACTGAATCTATTAAGTGTTATGTTGTTACTATTACTAAAGTATTTTCTATAACTAATACTAATGTATTGATACTTATTTAGATCAAGTGCAGTATATGATCTTGTTTTTCTTTTTAAACTTGGCCTTGTCACAATCTAGATGAGGTTGGGAATTTGGGGATGCATATGGGGGTCACACCGGTATTGATATGAGGAGGAGGTATGCACACAAAAGCATACTTGATCGTCAGTTTTGCTTGCTCCAATGATCGAGTCTGTTTGGAGAAAAAGGCAAACTGATCGTGCGACAAGGTTTTTAGAGATGAAACAAGAACTGGTTCCCTATGTACTTATATTGAATTGTAGTGTCTGTATTGCTAAATCAGCCACTTTGGAATGCTGCTAAGTTGGTCAAGTGCTGCTGAATATGAAATAGGAATCTGTCAATATTTTTCTGTCTTATTTTGTACTGCCGAATGTTTCAAATGCTACTAAATTTATGAAAATGTATGTCGCTGCTGGGCTGCTTGCACTAGAGCTTTTGCATATGTGTCATCGGAACCGTTGGATGTGTTTTGGACAGATATGAGAGGGTAAAGATACAACGTGATTTCACCAAGTGAAGTCACTGGATACCAGTCCAGTTTTGGCGCACGCGGTCAGTGTCTCTAGTTTTTTAGATATTTTTACATGAATATCTATCAAAATAATTATCGCTTTTTCCTCCGTTAGTGAGGTATGTGTTCCGAATCCAGTCGAGCCATAGCACAATGCAAATTTTACTAACGAGAAGATGAAATCTAGCCCATTTGGCCCATATTTATCCCAGAACAATTTAATTCAGACTTTTAGGGGTCAGGGAAGTGCTGAGCACAGCTCATTTAAATTTTAAAAATGAGCCCATGGAGAATAGCGCATGGAGTATAGCCCATTGAGTATAGCACATGTAGAATAGCCCAAAATATTTTTAACTCAGCATTTTTGGAATTGTCCTCTCAAAAAAATCTGCCTACCCATGTTTTTAAGAAACTATTCCATTATGTGACATTCAATAAATTGAGATGACAGGATCGCTTCCTTTTTATTTTAAGAGAGATAAATATGGACACACAAAACCTTTTTAAGAAGACTAATACATAAGCTATAAAGCTTTTAATTATAATTTTCATATTATTTGTTGGTCGTAGTGGAAACGCACACGATTTATATGTGTTTTGAAGTCTTGAGTTCGAATCTCTGTGCTTGACATAAAATTATCTTGGGTTTACATTTTTTTTCTACCAATATTGCTTCATGGAGAGGCTGACATCATGGACCCACCATCATGTAGTGTCCCTCGAGTTTAATGGGTGGGTTTGAAAAAAGTGTAAAGTACTTGTACAGAGAGGCTGGCGTCAGGAACCCACAAGCTAGAACATACCAGGGAGGCCGACATGCACAAGCTAGAACATATTAGGGAGGCTGACATGGCGGGCCCAACAGCAAAACCATACATGGCTGCCGCATCAAGCAACGTTGCCAAGGTCAAAATAGCAGACGCAGCTGGAAAAAAATGTATTATACACACGTTTCATTTACAGAGAGACTGACATGAGGGACTTAGTAGCGAGACCTTATACAGGTGTTGCATTGAGCAACGTTGCCAAGTTCGAAACAGGGAGGCGCGAGTGAGAAAAAAGTCCAGGATGCACACGTTTCATCTAATGAGAGGCTGACATGGGGGACTACTGACCACAACCTAGAGAAATTTGAGAAAGGATTTCATGGAGCATAGCCCTGGATATTTTAGTTCGTCCTTTTAGGGGTCAGGGGACTGCTGAGCACAACCCAGTGAAATTTGAGAAAGGAGCCCATGGACCATGGCCTATGGAGTATAGCCCATGTAGATAGCCAAACTCTTTTTAATTCGGCCTTTTGGGCATTGCGCTCTACCTCTCAAAATAAAAAAAGCTCTGTCTGCCCATGTTTTAAAGAAACTACTCCTTATGGCATTTTTATAAATTGAGATGCCTAAGCGCTGCCATTTTATATTTTAAAAGAGATAAACATAGACACACAAAATATTTTTAAGAAGACCGATACATAAGTTGTAGTACTAATATAGGTTTAATGATATATATTCTATAAACATATTTGGTGTAGTGGCAAAGCACTAAGTTTATGTCTATTTGGTTTGAAGGTCTTGATTTCAAATTCCATGTGCGTACATACATATATATATATATATTGAGTTTACATTTTCTTTTAGTAATATCGTATTATGGAGAGGCTGACATCACGGACCCACCAGCCTGCAGCATCCCTCGAGTTTAATGGTCGGGTTTGAAAAAAAGTTAAATACTTGTACAGAGAGGCTGGCATCAGGGACCCACTAGCCAGAACATACAAGGCTACATCGGGGATCCACAAGCCAGAACATAGCAGAGATGCTGACATGGAGGCCACAGCAGCAAGACCATACACGGTTGCCGCATCGAGCAACGTTGTCAAGGTCAAAACAGCGGACACGGCCGAGAAAAAATTTGATCATACACATGTTTCAATTACAGAGAGATCGACATGTGGGACCTAGCAGCGTGACCTTATACAGGTGCTGCATCGAGCAACAACCAAGTTCAAAACAGGGAAGCGTGAGCGAGAAAAAATTCCAGCATGCACACATTTCTTCTAATGGAGCGAGCAATGTTATCAAGTTCAAAACATGGAGGCGCGAGCGAAAAAAAGTCAATCATATAACCGATCCTTCTAATGAGAGACTGGCATGTGGGACCCAGCTGTGTGACCAAACGGCAGATTCGTCAAGCAACGCTATCTAGTTCGGAACATGGTAGCGCTAGAGAAGAAAAAATTTCATCATACACATGATTCTTCTAGTGAGAAGCTGACATAGGGGGCCCACCAACCTGAATAAACAACAAATGCAGCGAGCAATGCTATCAAGTTCAGAACACGGAGGCATGGCTGATGGCAAAAATTCCATCATAAACACGTTTCTTTTAATAAGAGGATGACATGTGAGGCCCAGCAGCATGATTAAACGGTAGATGCATAGAGCAGCATTATCAAGTTCCGAATAGGGTAACACGAGCGAAGGAAAAAAATTCCATCATACAGACGATTCTTCTAATGTGAGGCTGACATGGAGGGCCTAGCAGCGTGACTAAACGGCAGATGCAACAAGCAACATTATCGAGTTCACATCAGGGAGGCACGAGCCAAGGAAAAAATTCTATCATGGACACATTTTTTCTAATGAAAGGATGACATGTGAGACCCATCATCCTGATTAAACGATAGATGCATTGAGCAACGCTATCAAGTTCGGAATATGGTAGCACAAGCGAAGGAAAAAAATCCATTATACACATAATTCTTTTAATGAGAGGCTGACATATGGGACCCAACAGCCTAACTAAATGGCAGACACATCGAGCAACGTTATCGAGTTCAAATCAGGGAGGCACGACCGAAAAGTATGGTCCACTAGAGACACTGATGTTTGGGACCCACACACCTCAAAAGACTTCGGCAAGTCAACATCGAGCGAGGAACCGAAAATCTTGCTTCTGCCACACGCCGGCCGAGTTTCCTCCATGTTTTTAGCGGTTTCATCATAGTAGACGGCCGTGAAACCGGACAAAAAAAAATTCCATCAGCCACGGTCGAGCCAAAAAATCCGGGCCAAGTCGTTGCGGATGGAGACTTTTCTTGTAGTGATTGGCGAGGGACTCGTAGGCTATGTGGATTCAGATTTTGCTGCCGACTTGGATAAGAGGAGGTCCCTTACAGTTTATGTGTTCATGGTAGGTGGATGTGCTGTGAGTTGGAATGAAACGCTACAATCAGTCGTTGTTCTATCTACAACCGAAGAAGAATATATGGCTATTGCTAAAGCTTGCAAAGAGTCTGTTTGGTTGAAAGGTTTGTATGCTGAGCTTTGTCGGAATGATTGTTGCATTAACTTGTTATGTGATAGTCAAAGTGCCATATACCTACTAGAGATCAAATGTTCCATGAGAGAACAGAGCACATTCATATCAAGTACCATTATGTTCATGACGTTGTTGCACAAGATACACTAAAGGTATGCAAGATAAGCACTCATGATAATCCTGCTAATATGATGACAAAGCTTGTTCCTGTTGCTAAGTTTGAGCTATGCTCAAGTTTAATTGGTATAACCGTTTATCCCAAGTGGTTGTTGATGTTGAAAGTGTGTTTTTGTTTGTCCATGGGGATGATTTCTATTGATGCTATAAGAAGGAATTTGTCTCAAGATGGATTTGTTGAAGTATGATCCAAATTTAATTAAGGAAGCTAACTTCTGACGGAGCGGAGCGAGGCCCCGTAACCGAGCCCAACAGGGATGCCTAGGGGGTGGAGGGGGCGTACCCCCCCCCCCCCCCCGCGCGTGGTACGGATCGTTGAAGACCTAGGTTTCCAACGTTATATATACCTCTTGTAAGTCGCCGGCTAGGTTAAGTTGCATCTGTGAAAATCCCCGACGTTGTGTAAATATTTCCCATCATAGTGAAGTTTTGCTGGCTGTCGCTCATGGTTTTCCTCTCTTTATTGGAGATGTTTTTCCACGTTAAATCTATGTTTCCTTGCTACAATTTTCTTTTCTTTCTTCGTTATTTGCTTGTAGCGATTCTAACAGAAATGAAATGTCAGGGGATCCACAGGCGACGACCATGATATACATCTAGGGCATGTTTGGTTGCCCGTTTTCCCATTTCTCGCATGGGCTGAGAAGAAATAAGGGCGTTTGGTGTATTGGGTCGCATGTGTTTCTTGCATCGCACGAACTTCAAAGCAACCCAAAAGTTGGCCCGCTGGGAACATCGATTTTGGGCATTTCCATGGGGACAGGCCCCGCTCGTGCAAAAGGGGGGAAAAGTTGTGCCGCCCGTGCGAGCTCGGCGATGGCGCGAGCCACGGGTTTTCCCCAAAAGCTGGCGGGAGAAATTTCGTCACCGCCCACTGACGCGTCAGTATAAAGCACCACCTGCCACACCAACATCCATTGCCACAATTTTCCCATTCTTCGAGCTCTCAAGCCGGCGAGGTTCTGCATTGCACAACAGGTAAGCGGCAGGGGCGGTGGTAGTGATTGTAGACCGGCTGGTGTAGGCGTTCTTCTCCAAGATCTTCATCCTCAACATGCTCCGCTCCTCCGATGCCGGTGAGTTCCATCAAACCCCAGGTCTAGTAGCTTCAGTCTGTTAGCCCCTTCTAGATATGATTGTAGTTTGCGGTAGATATGGGTTAGTATGCCTAAGGAACAGCTAGGTATAGTCATAGATTGGTGTTTTTCTGGACTCATTGCATGTTTAGGCTTGTGTCCATGTGTGTAGTCTAGGTCCTGATACGTGCGACCGTGAAATGTGTAGGATATGACCAACGATGAGTTCAGCCAGGCTGGATTCTCAAGAGACCTTTGTCGCTGAGACCCAATCCTAGCTACCGCCTCTGAGGCTCACCGATCCTCAGCGCACGGAGATCTTGTTTGTACCTCCGATGACCGGGTACCCGGTAGAGCAGATTGCAGAGCAAGCTGCCAAAATCATGGCCAAGAAGAAAGCCAAGGCTGGCAAAGCCCACAACATAGGCCAGTGCAAGGGTGTTAAGGGCACCATGAAGTAGGAATCGTTCCTCTTGGTGTTCGTGCTCAACCAGATGTGCGAGATCATAAAGCGACGTCGGGACGGAGAAGGGGTTCAAAGAAGTGCACCTGAATACTGTTGCCCATAAGGTGTTTGAGTTATGTGGCATTGAGGTGTCCTCCCAGTAGGTGTACACCACCTGCGTAAGTGGAGGACCAGGTGGATCCATATCTCCAAGCTCAGAGACCTTAGCGGAGCTAGCTAGGACGAGGAGACCTGCACCATCATCTTGGAGGACGCCCACTACAGGGGACACATCTCGGTATTAAGTAATTTCAGTAACATCTCCTTTGATTTCGAACACTAGACTCACTAACCTCGCTAACCTCCTAGCAATTCCTTGTCTCAAGATCACCCCAAGGATGCCGAGTATCTGAACAAGCCTGTCGCCAACTATAGGCAGATGGAGGCCATCTTCTCCTTCGGCCTTGCCACTGGCAGGTTTGCAATGGGATCCATTAAGCCTCTTGGCGAACCATGCCCTGAATACGTATAGACCGAGGAGTCAGAGACAGTGGTACTTGATGAGGATGTCGAGACCGATGCTGCTGCAAGTTCTCTTGCTGCCGGCGTTGGTCAAGGCGGCAACACAAATGCCTATGTTGCAGGTGGCTATGATCCTTGCAAGAAGAGGAAGAGGTCGCTGCTGGGGGAGGAGGATGTCATCGCCATCACGTGCATGACCGAGGCTGTGAAAGCGGTGGCGACCTCCATCACCACTACTTCCCCTCCTGATGTGCAGCCAGCTCTGTACGACTCTGTCATGGAAGCCAAAGGGTACAACCCTGAGGCTCTGATGGTGGCACTCAGCCACCTCTTCGACAACCGGGCTATGGGCAACGGATTTGTTTAGATGGCAGAGGACCATAGGGATATCTGGCTCGGGACCTTCCTGGCGAAGCACTACTACGTGTAGTGCTTGCTTCCTGATCATGGAGATGGTGGCGGCAGTGCATGCATGATGAAGAAGAAGTTGTATATTTTGAAGTAGCTAGGGACTTGATGAAAACTTATGCTTGTTTATTGTGAGGTGGTATATACTAACCCCTCACATGATGGAGAATTTATCCGGTTTTAGGATTGCACCCCTTTTGATGTGGTGGTAGGATCTCACCATAGATGTTAGTCGTGATCGGTTGGATCACACTAACTTGGTAGGTTGGAACTGCTGATGTTTGTGCCCATATGATCATGCATGCTTAACTAGTTTATGCTTGTGCCCGATGTTTGTGAAATTGATCCGTCTGCCTTACTTGTGATCCTTAATGTGTTGCATATGTGTTATGTCTCATAGAAATACAACTGGTACATGGTGTATTACGACAAGAAGCCGGAAATCTACAAGACATGGGAGAAGTGCAGCCAACAAGTGACCGGTTACCAGCGTAACCTCCATAAGGGGTTTAAGACTCTAGAGCAAGCACAAAAAGCCTACTCTGAGTTCTTAGCAGAGCGTCCCCAGAAGGAACAACCGTCAGTAGAAATGAAAATCAATTTCACTCCACCGCCATTAGTTTGTCAACAAGTTCATCCACACGAGCAGGTTCCACCTATACAGGGTGAAAGTATGATCAAAGACATCATCATCGTCGGCTAATCATGTGGATTATCCACCACTAGTTGCTCTAATTCAGGTTGATCGATCATGTAAAATCTTAAACCCTATTGGTAAGCTCATCATTTTGCCATGCGAGGTAAGCACATCGGGCCGATGCGGACTCCCAAACGTACAACTTTGCACCAGCAGAGCCCAATCTGGGAAGCCAAACAAAGTGGTCATATGGGCTCTCCTAGTGGGAAAACGAAAATACAGGCAACCAAATAAACCGTCCATCTGGCCAAACAATGTGCGCGCAGCGTAACTGCATATGGACGATGGATTATTGCCATGATATAAAGTGCAGATTTGTGTTGGGATGCAATTATTAGGATGTGTATGGGTTATCCGATTATGTGATCAATTCCTACTAATTAGGGGATGTACCAAAATCTACCAAGCTAGCAAATACAACATTCATTATACCGCAAAAACAAAAATACTCCCTCCGCCTCAAAATAGATGTCTTAAATTTTTATAAATTTTAATGTATCTAATACTAAATAGTTAGGACTCCCTCCTTCCGGAAATAACTGACTTGTCTTTGTCTAAATTCGTATGTATCTATATACTAAAACATGTCTAGATATATGCGAATCTAGACAAATCCAAGTCACTTATTTCTAGACAAAAGGAGTATTAGATACATGCTTGAAAAAATTCTGATATCTATTTTGAGACAGAGGTACAACTTCCATTAGTAACTCATGAGGGTAAAGTAACCCTCCGTTCCAAATTAGTTGTCTCAACTTTGTCTAGATTCATTGTCGGACGTGGCAACAACGGCGTGACACATCATTACCCTCTTAGAGGTGTCGCGGGGAGCTCAGGTTCCATCCAGGTACAGCTCGTGGAGCCATCGTCTTAGCGTCAAGCCTCTTCGACTCCGGCGTGTTCGGTAGTCTAGGTTGCCTTGCCTCAGGCATCTTCTCTTTTTCGTGTTCAACTTCGAGTTGGTGGCTCGCCACCGTCGTGTATGTCGGTTTTCTTTTCGACATGCTATATGAGGATCTCCACTTTGTATTGGTTCGGCCGTTTAGCTTTATTTATAAAATAGAACAGATGTCTGTTTCGGGGAATAGATACATGTGAATCTTGACAAAGTTTACACGACCATTTTGGTATTATTATTATTTAAATAGAGAAGATAGGTCAAAAAATGAAAATATAAAACAATGGTATTATTATTATTTAAATAGAGAAGATAGGTCAAAAAATGAAAATATAAAACGTATGCATATCTTTCTCAGACTAACATTCATGATAAATTTTCCAGCAAAAAGATTAGAAAGAGAAAAAAATTCATCCAGGGTGAGGCAAGAAATGGATGTAGATGTTCAGCAGTCCAGGCAACCAAGTCGACAGAACCAAACACAAATTGAAGGTAAAATGGGCCAACGAGTGGTCCCCAGAGGTCAAACAAAGCCTATAGCAGGTCCATGAACCCTCCGAGTTCACAGGCACACACCAGTTGCCTGGAAAACTGGAACAGCTCCTGCCTTGTGTTGCCATCATTGTTTGTCAACTTGTGACCTAGTCACCGTTAACCAATGTGTCTGATCAACCAACAAAACAGGCTAACAGAAACTCGGGAAAGCATTTAGTGCGCAGAAGCTGTGGAAGTAGACAAGAGCATATAGCACCGAGCATCCCTGTCCAGCAATCTTTACGGCCTATAGACACTGGAACAGCGGAACCGTGCCTTGCCATTTATGGTGGTTGGTGCCCCCAGCTGAAATGGCCGGCATTCATTTTCTGTCGTGTTGACAGATCTAAAATGAGAGGAAGGATAATACGGGTGATGGAGAGTCATCATCATCATGCCTGTGGTCTAACCAAGCATTCAAGCCCCCAAGGTATATCCATAATACTCCACAATAAATAATTCATAATACTCCATTATATGGAGCTGAATGAATAAATGTAGTATGAATCTGTAGTAGTGTTGTTACTCTGGGATTGGAGATGTTCAGTGGAAGAATCCACAGTGTATGTCTGATACATTATGCACACTAACAATCATCAACAAACATGATATGTACAACATGGCCACACCTGGTTCAACAACTAATTTTACAATAGAATACAACACCAGAGGCAATTCTCAATCGACCTGAGTATTTTTTGGCTAGCTGCCAGGAGCTTTCACATGTTGCCTGAAATCTGAAATCGCCCAACTCGCAGCTTCGCTGAGTTCATGGAATGCATTAATGACAAGTCAGGTTGCCTCTCTTTACTAGAAGCTGCGAGTTGGCTTTCCTGAAGGTAGATGACCAATATTCTTGCTGCCTGTTAATGGGTGTGGAGACCACCATTCACTATTTTTTGTCACTCACGCTATGCTTCTAGACAATTGCTCAAATCTCTGAGCAATGGTTTGCTGGTTTCCACTTGTATACACGTTGAGCAAGGACTGTACAGCAGAGGACAACATAACTTTCTGAGATACATTTGGGCTGAAACCATCCTCATCATTTATGGTCTCACTTGCTAGAGGCTGATCCTCGGCACTATTGAACAAAGAGCATAAAGACTTCAGCCAGTCTTCTAGAAAGGGTGCCTTCTGCTCACAATGGCACGTGAATAAGACACGGTAACAGAACAATAGATATGTTAGTCAATTGCAAAGAAATTGAAGCATTGAGCATTTAACCAATAGTAATAGAATTTAACTGTAGGTTGCAAAAAAAAAAATGGTATCTACCAGGACCCAGCAATATCTGAATTATTGTTTTCATTTTTCTGCATAGATTATGTGGAACTTGTAATTTCTTTAAGTTCATACATATTAGTGACATGGGGCTAGAGTAGATACCTGCTCTTGTACATCGTAGGTGTAAAACACAAGAGTAACACAGCACATTAATTCATTTCCAGGACTACATAATAAGGTAGACAAATGTAAATAAAAAACATGTTACCAACAAAGCACATTAATTCATTTCCTGGACTACATAATAAAGAGGATACAGACTTAAAAACCAATTGTTAGAAACAATGCGATATTATTCGTATGTTTGGCATTTTCATACATGACAGAGCTAACACATGCTTGTGAAACTGATGAATCCAGGTTCCAAAAATATCAATCAGATGGTCTGACCTGACTGATATTTGCTACTGAAGAATATTATATAATACATACTATATCAACAAAAACGCCAATGCACAAGCATGAGTCCCTTACCTTGATAAGAAAATCTTTCAGGCTTTGGTCATCATTCGGTGAAACAAAACCAAGTAAATGAAGAGCAGTAAATGTAAGCTGTAAAAAAAGAGCCAAAGTTCAAAAATGCTTCAAAACATGTCTTGGAGTAAGTAAAATCTACAGAAGAAACAGCAACACTGACCTGTTTCTCAAGGTTGTCTCGGTGTTTGAAATTTGAAGATGATGAATTGTTTGAACAAAATGACTCGAGAACATGCTCGAGGCCTTGAACAACATCTGGAAATGAGCTACCATACTCTACACAGGAGAGGAAAGAGGTCGGCATTCAGCAGTACGATGAATTTAGTAGCAGAATGATTACACAGGCAAGACACAAATCAAAGAAATGAAATATGCAGCATCATCATTAATTCATCAAATAAAATGTAAGCTAAAGTAGAATATAGGCAAATACTCCCTCTGTTTCAAAATATAAGATGTTTTAGCTTTGTGAATAGAGTGTATCTAGACTTCTTCTAGTGTGTAGGTTCATCTAAGTTTGGAGTGAACCTACACACTAAAAGGAGTCTAGATACACTCCTTTCACAAACCTAAAATATCTTATATTTTGAAACGGAGGGAGTACAATCTAAACAATAATTTAACAAAGTTCTACTAAAACAATAATGAAGCAAAGTTTTAATTAATTGGCAATTTTACTTCATATAGTATTAGCAAACTGTACAAGGTTAGAACTTCTAAAAAAGCAGAAAACAAAGCATTCGGAGGCCTAACCAAGCCTTGTGACTGGCACTGCTAAAGCAACAGCTGCATGCATCCTTATCTTATAATTGTTTGAGTCGCGGAGCAGTAGTAGAAGTATGCTATAAACACTTGATGCCCTGTAACACAGAACACCTGAAAATCAGAACCAGTAACATATGAAGTTGGAGTACTCACAGAGGTACTACCATGGCACCATGGACTATAATGATCGACGGCTTCAGAAGATGACACCAACATGGGACAGGTTAGGAGGCAATGTCAAAATCTAATTATCCAAATCTCTCTAGTCTTAGAGCGAAGGACGGGCCTGGCGCAGTGGTAGAGTATCTCCACTTGTGACCTGGGGTCCTGGGTTTAAATCAGCCTCCTTGCACAAAAAGCAAGGGAAAGGCTGCCTGGAAATTCCCCTCCCCAGATACCAAATGTGTGGGAGCTTTCAGCACTGGGTATGCCCTTTTTTCTGGTCTTAGAGCATCACAAGTGCAGTCAATCACGAAACTTTTTGCAGCATGTCATCAGCTATAGTCAGTGTGTTGCGCTATGCGGATGCGACATAGGCAACCACTTGTCTATCAAAATGGAAAATGAGATGTTCTATAATAGTACAGCAGGCTATGGCCTTCCAGCAAAGAAAGCTTAGATACTGGCGTAGATTTTTCATACAACACTTCCAGTTGATAAGGTTGACAATGAAGAAAGAAAAAACTATTGAGCAACCCTCTGGCTGATTAGTTCCTTAAAACGGACAGATGAAGAATAGATGTGAGTGGACGTTGTGTTTGATTACAATTAAAATACATGAAATGACCTCTTTTCACATTGCACTTCATCTTCTGTGGGTGGATAGCGTGTATGCTTCCAGAAGACGAAGAAGTGATGTGATGCTTGCACAACAAGAATTTGAAAGCAGAAAAGATACACAGAACTTTCTGAGAAATTCAACAAAAAAAGAGTAATCTAATGTGTAAAATTCATACCACGGCATGTCTGAAAGTCTCAAGGTGTCATTCATGAATAAGTTGCTAAGGGCATGGCAAACATTCCATTGAACCTGAATGACAGGCAAAAGAGATGTCAAATGGAAGCAGTTATTGATGTCAAGAATCATTGCATTGAAATGAACAATCACTTATGATAGAAATTTGTAAGGCAAAACTAGAGTCCTTGAACTTGTATCCCTGCTAACTGACATGTTCCTCAGAATCAGAAAGACAAAAGACGGTAGATATGCATTTTTTATCCCGCCTTAACACGAGAAAATATCTCAGAAACTAGGATAATTATGTGGTGAACAAGGTATTCAGCGCATGAATTTTGATGTCTTAAGTACAGCCATTTCTTGCATTACCTTTACATTTCCAGTTGTCACACAAGACATCAAAGCCTGTACCATTCTTTCAAGCCAGACAGGATCTCCATAAAAAACTGAATTACTGTTATTGAAGTTCACAAAATTGTAAGCTGGAGAAACAAGCTAAGAAAAATTGCAATTGATGCACACAGAATATTAAGCAACCTTGGCTCATCGACTGCGTCAGAATGATGATTGAACCTGATAAACCTTGAAAGATATCCAAGAGCTCTAACAGCATTTGACTTTACCTGAATGAACATAAACAAGAAAATAAAGCTGGCACCCTTGGTTATAAAAATATACAGACAACTTCCTTTTGTTTTCAATTTACCATTAAATAATGTGTCCCCCATTTACTGTACATAGCTAAAAGCCTAAAACATGCATCTAAGCCAGTGAAAACGTAAAAGAAAAAAAGACTCAGTTGACTATTGGAGGCTTACTTTTTCGCCGTCTTTGGTTAGGCGCAAAGCAATCTCAACCAACAAAGATATGGCTGATTTATCTAGTACACCTGCAATTGAAAAAAATGATACTGTGGAGATAAGCATGTGATGTGAGTGCATACTACAGATTCTGCAATCAACTAACTAACATGAAATGCATACCTGTAGACGGATCTGCTTGCAGTTCCAATGCTCTAAAACGAATAGAAGAACAAAGATTTGCCAAAGCCCATGAAGCAGTGATACGGACCTAGATATTTACATTGACGGTAACTACTATTACTTTAGCACAAAAATGGGAATAATGGGCAAGCATTAAAAGTACACATTCAAATATCGTACTGGAGTTGATGAATTTCGTGTGTTAAATTCAATGGCTTCTATAAACTCGCCAGGTAGACTAGGACTGCAGGAGGAAATAATGTGTTACGCAATATTGACCATCTTCCTTCAAGTACCTTCAAATAAGCACTTGAGGCTGCAGCGTAACCAAACTTCTGAAACTTACCTCAACAGTATTTGAGAAAAACATGAAACAATACCAATGGCTCGACATGCAGCTGATCTCACAGTAGCAACTGTATCACTCAATGCTGCATGAACCTACACAATGACAATGTCACACTCAGGATGAAATTTCTAAACAGGCTAGGAAAACACAGTATAACACATAAAGGGACACTATAGTAACTTACAGACGAGGAAGTCAGATAATCTCTCTTGTTTACTGGCAGGGAGAAGAAAACATCAGAAGTCATGCCAGCAAAACATGTGAGTGATGCTGTCCTGACCTAGAAACGGAAGGTTTTTGTTTAGTCCATGAGATAACAGACACACAAGGAATACTTTCAGCAATGCATAAAAGCATTTCGACAAAGTTCATGGAAAACCCCTATATATACTGGTAATGTCACCAGAAAAGCAGTTTCTTGCATCCGAAACACAAAGTATAACTATCTGAAGATGACCACATAATTTTAAATCAAATATCATAAATCATACACTAGTTGATTCCTTTCACTTAAGCGACAACCATTCCGTCACTAATCCGATTCACTATGTTAGCATTAAAACCACAGATTGTTGGGAAATCAATTAAGTTCAACCAGTGTTGTTCCAGACTAATATCAAATAAATGAATAGCACAGGTTCTAGATGTGGTAAATTACCATAGCGGAGGCATGTGATAATCCTCGAGGTAGATGGGTTTCTATCACCTCAATCCAACGGCTGGTTCCAAGTGTTATGTCCAAAGTGCAGTTTTGTGATGGTCCAGGGGTTTCAATTTCAAAGTGGGGTGCAGATTTAATACTTTTATTTACAGTACAATCAGAAATCTGCTGAATATCTAGCAATCTACATTCTTTGAGGTCATCTGCTCCCTTGAATCCAGATGAAACACGCAGACACTCATCGATTACCTGACAAGCAGAACCACACCATGTTAAACCTTAATGGAAAAGTTTCAACATCCAAACAGAATAATAACAAAATAACTGATGCAAGATGGAAAAAAAAACATGTGCTGTCTATAATGCCCTATACCAAATAGCAAGTTTGTAAAAGCCTGAGCCTGGAATGTTCAGACGCCATGTAACAAATAATTACTACTCCTCCGATCCAAATTAATTGACTCGGATGTGTCTAGATTCGGGTGTATCTAGACATGTTTTAGTACTAGATACATCCGAATCTAGATAAATCCAAGTCAAGTAATTTGGATCGGAGGGAGTAATAAAATAGTCTAAGAATAGGCAATGCAGTTCAATCAGTATTCATCTATGTTGGAGAAAAGGTCAAGTACACAACCAACTTCAGGTACTATATCCTATGGCAATAATAATATTGATATTGATATTGTTAACAATAAAAAATTAAACATCACTAGGATATTATAGCAATTTGTAGCAAATTGATAAATTGGGAAAACCAAGAACGCAAGGTTGCAAATTGCCCAATATGAAGAACTTATCAAGTTCAACGTGAAAGGGAAAAAAAATTATTTGGCTTCAAGGAGAGAAGATAAAAGTTCCCAAATTTCAACAGACTAGATGTGATGGCATAGAAGAACAAAATACTTAAACTATAACATAGGAAATATATTTAATAACGTTTACATAAAACACTACCTTAATACCAGCTACAAGACATCTTCCCTTAATTGATAATTCTTCTTTAGGAGGCCCAAAGTTAGCATCACATTTTTGGTCTTCAAAGAATTCAGTTTGCAATAAATCAAGAATGATATCTCGAACTTCTTCCCAAATGATGTTTGCACAGCTTGGGTAATTATGAACCACTGATCTCAACACCTGGGTACATATAAAAAAGGGAAGAATATTACCACAAGAGTGTCAACTTATGGGGCATTTGCAATTGCAAGTATATTTATATTTAAAGGTTAAATATCAATGTCCTGCAATAACGCGCCAAGAGAGTCATTTCTATGGCTACGTGCACACATCAAGTGTCCATGTAGTCTGTAGTCTTTTTCCTGGACTACGCCCTGGGCTAGACGCTCTGTAGTCTTTTTCCTGGACTACGCCTTGGGCTAAGCCCTCTTGTATATCCTCTTACCCCTCTTGTACATATTGTTTTCCCCTTTTAATAAAATTTACTGTCGGGGCCTCCCCTACAGTTTTCAGCTCAAAAGAAAGTGTCCATGTAGTAAGTACATATGAAAAGTACATCTATGTGCTGACATCTTATTAGTTAAGCTTGTATCATTCTAATTCGTTATCCATTTTCTGTCAATGCAAATGGCCATTTATACAAGAAACAACATCATTTATGGACGTAAAAATCTATACATGGAAATATCAAGGACAACTGCATTACAGGATAGAATATAAAGCTCAGCCTCCCTCATAGGCTTCTTTGGAATTATAAAATGTAGGGATAGGAAGAAGTAGAGTAGAGAGAGATAGAGAGAAGGCGGATTGGATTTCTCAAGGGAAAAATGAATGAGGTCTGAGCTCATGTTGGATTCCCTATGGAATCAGGGTCAACGGAATACATTTCACCTGAATTTACAACCCCAGTCCTACGATCCAAAGGGCTGTTCTAGGGAAAAATCCTGAGAAGCTCCAAAACTCCTTACAAAGATCCTACAGACCGACGAGAAATATGAGCAAGGTATCGAACACATGGTTACATAGACCATAAAGTTTCCCTTTAGGGGATAACATCATTTGTTAGAGTTTATGCTGGCGGGAGCGAGCCTGATGTCCAGTGCTTGATCGTTATACAGGGTTTGGTAAATGGACATACTTCTCTTATAAAGAATAAGACAACTCTACATTGGTTACAAGAAAAGGTACCAGAAAGTAAACAGAAAAAAGGACAGTACCAAACAGATAACTATGATAAAAGAAAATGCAAAAGCGCCATCTTTAAGCATAACGGACGATGACTTGCCTGGAGAGCTCCACATCTAACGCTGAAGTGCATTTCCCCTTCTATACAATGAAGAAGAACAGCTATCACACTTGACTTCTGCTGAGTATGTGATGGTCCTGAAAAGCTCGCATCAGTGCACAAATGTCACAACTCAGGGTATTCCACCCAAACCAATTTTGCAACATGATAGTCTCTAGAGTCTTCCAAGATAATAACTCACTTTAGCAATATGCAGCAAAAAACAAATTGATAAAACTAAGACTGAGAATCCTAAGCCTTTTCTTGGCTTGGAGGTCGCACATTCTCCTCGTGGAAATAAATCCAAAATATTAATTAAATTTCAAAATTAAGAGGGTCTAACCTGCACAACCATCAATGAGAACTCCAAAGACATATGAAGAAGGTGGTACCTTCGCAAATGCTGCTTCCAAGCAACTTAGAACATTAACCTGTTATTATACCCATGTAAGGTGCAAACAACTATTGGTTCCTGAATAAAGGAATTATTAGTATTGAAAAACTAACCAGCAAGGCATAATGCTCATTTTTATTTGAGTTTCTGTCCAATAATCTACAGCTCATGGCTGTAATGACATTTGGTAACAACTCGTTCGGCATGCGAGCATACCTGTCCATCAAACATACTGTCAAATATATGAGATATCGAGCAAGAGAAACTAGCAGTGGGAGATTTAGATCATACGGTGTAGCAGATATCAGAAAGATGAGAACTCTGAACAATGCTGCAAGCAATGTGGCTTGAGTTTCACGCTGTATCAAGTACATCACACCTGCCAAACAGAAAGAGAAGTGTTATGCAAAATTTGGATAAAACGTAAACAAATCTATCTCTGGGAGGCATAAAGAACGGGTGAGTGAATGAGATGGATAAGAGCAGTGTGAGAAGTACAGGTGGAAGTGGCACGGGCAGGGGGGAATGAACTAAGCCGTTGAACCGCAGCTCACCAACTCAATAGTAAAGATAAGCTCATGTGGCTGTTCCCTCTGTTAATGGTTTTGGCTTACTTTATACATCTAGTTGCGTAAGCTGTTTTTATCATTTATCAGCTCTCTGCTGGGAGGTCGCTTAGTGTCAAACTAAAGGTGTGCTTTACTCTTTATTTGAAGATGCACGTGCTGGGACGGAAGCCACCAACAATGGATCCCTTTTGGTCGAAGAAAGTAACCAGATAATACGGAAGTCAGTAACTCCCCCTACCTGTATGCAGCTGCATCAGAATTTGACCAAGCGAGCAGGATAATGTAGTGAAAGATCCAGGTTTCGATGATTCCTTGTACTCGGCAACTTGTGTCAAAACTAAGGCCTGTCCTTCCAGCATGGCAGCAATGGTTGATGCTGCCTCAACACGTACCTGTACATAGTTAACTCAGGTCACGTGACTCACATCCATTATATACATGAGAATTTGCAAATGCAAAAGCACTAATCCTTACTGTGGCATGTACTACTGCCATGCCAACGAGGGAAGGCTTTTGCAAATAAAGGCTTGGATTCAGTAAGGTAATTATCGAGGGTGTAGATTACTTTATAGCAAATATTTAATACAAGGTAATTTGTATGTAAAGTTTCCCCACAAAAAGGTGATTCCAAATGGCCTGGGTAGTTAAGCACCTTCAGTCAGTGCAGCCCAAAACACAAGGGGTATTGGCATGGCAGGGCATGGGGGTAGGCACACATTGCGGAAGGTAGAATAATCAGAACATTTAGATTCTAGAAAAATAATGATGATGCACATTATCACAACCTTGTACCTTTGTAATAGGGTCAAAAATCAAGCATGTCATCAGAGTTGCTCGATATTTTCTGTACAAGCAAGGACAGAAGCATGTCATAATAGTAAAGGAGGCATGAGAAATACTGTACGCGTTGCATGTGGAAGAGTTTACCTATGTTGAAGAACGTCATTCTCGGGCAGAAGTAATGGCCACAGCGAAGTAAGTGACTTTGGGTCAGCACGACAGATATCCTTAAATAATTCAGAACAGGAGTGAGATAATTTCTTAAATACCATAAGCATACTTCAAATTTTATGTTGCATTTGATTGTTATTAAATTTCAGCAGGAAATGAGAGTGCCCCTTAACAAATAGAGGGTCTGAAATATCCTCATAGATAATGATTGATGCAGATAGCAAAGTGCATGTAGATATTTCTATGAAATTGTAAACTTCTAATATTCCAAGAGTTTACTTCCATCGACCATCGTAAAATTGAAAACCATAGCATTGAGTTTTCAAACTGGCATAGGCAGAGTAATCACACAGATTATCTAATCGGTTAATTCATTGCCTTCAGAATTGTTAGCTATCTATTAAAAGGTGCCCTAATCCATCCACTACTCTTAAAAGAAAGGGAAGAGCCAATGTTCCACACATATTAACTACAAAGGGAATCAGTCTCATTATAGCTCCATTATAGTCTCGTTACAACTACGTTAAGACTTAAGAATGGGAACGTCCGATTTAGAGTTAACTTTCAGTGGATAAATACCTGTATACAAAGGATGGCAGCTAATCTAGCTTTTGAACTCCGGAAACGGTCTCCATTTTTTGCATGTCCATCAGTATCGCTAAGATCTGAATCAGATGACCCCAAATCATATCGAGAAGATTCGCTATCTGAACTTCGATCATCCAATGAATCGTTCCCTCTTCCATCCCTTTTTCGTAAATGAGGCGGTTTATATCGTCCGCGCTCAGAAGTCCTGGATTTAAAGTCTGTCTTATTTTCCTTTGGAGGTATTGCAGATGGCGAAGATGACCTCAGCCCATACACAAGAAACATTTGCAAATTTGCCACGAAACCTGCTACCTTGAGGTTTTATGCACGATGTTACAATCACAAAGTGAGAAGAAAAATATTTGCTGTAAGCAGAAATATATTTTCTTTTCTATACTTACATGCCCTGAAAGTGAACTTTTTGGTTCTGAAAGAACCAAATGCAAACAACGAAGAAAGGAAGTATAAAATCTGCAAGAAAGTTAAGCTTAGCTTTGACTTTAGCATTTATTCATTTTAAATCAATACATGAAAAAACCAAAGTGCTAACCTTGACATAATGCTACTTTCTATAATAAGATTCCTAGCTGTCACAAAATCCATCACTTTCCTCAAGACCTGCAGATTTCAAAAGAGGAGACTGGAGTTGAAACAGAAAATTAAACATGGCCACATAACATCTGCACGATAATCATTATATGCTTGGTTGTTGATGTTTCATATTTGGTGCATCATCAACTCACAAAATCTAGGTGATCAATAATGGGAGAAGTAGTAATGTTGTTTGCAGTGTCACATATCAGATGCTACATTATCTGCCAATTTCCTGGTGCAATACTAGATATATCACTGAAATACCAAATGTGAGGCACCAGTCAAAATAAAAGAGACATGACTACTAACCTCAACAACAGACTGCCATAAATCTTCTGATATGGTTGATGCAATCTTACATAGTATATCTTCCACCATGGAAAATGCAGAGATTTCCATATCCCAGGTATTAGAATTTTTAATACTTGTTGATCCAGGACTGTAGGAAGATGTGCCAGAGCCATTGGGTTTATCTGTCATGTTAAGTTCAGCTTGCAAGCATGATATAATCAAGATAAGAACTCTGAGTACATGTGAGTTCTCAGTTAATGAACTACTTCCAAAACCCTTGCTCAAAAACCTGGAAGGAGAGGCAACAATCAGGAGCAACGTAAAGACTAGACATGACTGATGACTTCCAAATAAATGTGAATGATGCTGGAGAACAAGTCTGCAAAAACTAATTACATTAACTTTACCACTTCAGGACATCCACAGAAAATTAAGTCTGTCCCTCAGGGCTCCACCTCATCTAAAGATAATACTAGAGGCAGCATCTCCAACAATTGTCTCATTTTTCACTCACATAGCTACATCTTATTATTAATTTCGCCACACCTTTTCCCTCACACTCCCTAACAATTCTCTCTTATGAGTTTGTCTCCTGCCTAGCTCGTCTTTTGCGTAAAAGACGCCATAGTCTCTCTCTTCATCTTCTCTCTCCTGCAACTAGTCGAATTCCGGGTCATGTACAGCTAGAGTTGGCTTCTCCAGCTGATTCTGTACCAACTCATCATACTGGAAAATTGGCTCCCAAGTTCTATGGACCTTATAAGGTATTGGCTCGAATTGGTGACATTGCATACAAATTGGAGTTACCGGCTGGGGCAAAGATACATAATGTTTTTCATGTTGGTGTGTTAAAACCTTTCCGTGGGACGCCACCAGTGCAACTCCTCCTCTGCCAACTTTTCTTCATGGCCGGGTATTGCCAAAACCATTGCAAGTCGTGTGCAGCCGCAGAGCAAGAAATGCATGGGAAATTCTTGTGCAGTGGGAAGGTCTACCGTCAAGTGGTGCTACTTGGGAGAAGGTTACAGATTTCAAGGTCAAGTACCCAGAATTCCAGCTCGAGGACGAGCTGTTTGCAGAGGAGGGGAGAGATGTTATGTGGGGAAAGACATACACCAGGAAGTCTATGGCTGTTGAAGGCTGAAGCATAGCAGAGCCAGATTCAGAGTTAGTTTGCAAAGAGTTAGAGTTTGAAGTTAGTACGTTTGTGTTTAGGAGTCCAAGAGGTATTTGAGTCGTATTCTGCTAGATAGGCGTATAATATAAACACAGGGATTTTAATCTTTTGAGGCAAGCAATAAGAAATCTATTTCTCATCTCGTTTCCCTTCTCTCATCCCCGATACCCAAAACATGCGCCTTCTCGGCGACACAGCGACCAAACCCAGAGGACGGAAGCTGGTGAAAGAGCAGCCGCCGACCTAGCACAGCTACCCGTTACGCTCGTTTTCACGAGGGCGTAACAATTCTGAGCTGAAATAATTAAAAAATGTAAAAATTGTATAGAAAGTTGCAACTAGCCAACCACACATACTTTCACATAACAAAGGAAGAACCCTGGTTATAATTATGCTGGGAGAACACAGATCCAATTCTAAATTTATTGTGAAGAACACGATGGGGCCAAAGTTCAGTAGATTTTTCCCTTGAGACAAGAACCAGACACTTTATTTCAATGGCAGTTAAATCAAAGTATCAACCATGCAACATCATCCCGCGTTGTTATTCGACTAGGCTGTTAATACTTGTTACAGTGGAAAATGTAAAGGAAGCTGATCGAAGTATATTATCGTATAATCTTAATCTAACCTGAGAATTTGCAGACACTCAGATAGTGTATTTAGTGCAGCTGTCCTATCAGAGAGGCCCTTAGTGCATGCACTCTCAACTGAGCACTTCACAAGCTCATGAAGAAACTTTAACACTGCAAGCCAACCAGAAGAATCGATCTCTGCCTTTGTCTTGCACATGGCATCATGAATCTGCACAGGTGCATTTTCAGTAAATTAATACGTAGAGGAAAGAAATAGTTACAGTGAAGCTAGCGCGGCACGACAGTCTTAATTTCTGGATCAAACTGGCTACACTTAATAGTAGAATACTAGAAGCAGCTATGAAATTGTTAAAACCATAGTTCCAGCTACACATAACCACAGACGCAGGTGTCAAGTTGGAATCCCACCAATATCCCACTTCTAGTTCATTTTGAGATTTCTAGTTCAAAGTTTGAGACCAAAATTTGAACTAGAAATGTGAAAATGAACTAGAAGTGGATATTGGCAGGATCCCGCTTGCATCCTAGCGCAGCTCAAGCTCTGCACAATAAAGCAAAACTCAAGCCCAACGAATCAGCATTTAAGAATGACATGTCCACAGTTTGATCGAAACATCAGCACTTCACATGGTCCACCACGATCCACAGCAACGCAGGTCACCGATCAGAATGGTCTATCTAGGCTAACATTACAGCCTCAAATCTAAAGTAACCACTTGCAAATTCTAGCGTGTAGTACGAGATCCCAATCGCGTGGAAGCGCAGAACCATTACCAGGTGGCAGACGCCACGAAGCACGTCGTCGGCGCCAGCGCAGGGGGCCACCGTCGCGGCTTTCTCCGTGAGGAACGCCACATCAGAGCCCACCTGCACACGCACACGCGAAAAGTGAGATCGAGGAAACCGAACGAAACATAGGCGAGCTGAGCGAGAGGGTAAGACCTCGTGAGGGGAGAGCGCGACGGCGGAGGCAGCGAGGGAGGGCGAGGCGGGGGACAGGAGGAGGCGGCGGAGGAGCGTGAGGAGGGCCGGAGGGGAGGGCGAGGCGACTGACTCGTCGCGGAGGGTGAGAAGCGCAGTGCGCCAAGGCCTTGCCCCGCCTCCCCCGGAGCTGGAAGTGGACGGGGTGGAGGCCATCGGCTGCCGCCGGCGAACACCGGCCATCGCTGCCTGCGGCGGGGTTGGAACTCGGGAGCGTGAGACTGAGAGAGGTTTGGGCCCCCAAGGGGTTTTGGACTTTTGCCTACGTGCAGACCCGGCCGCGATGCTTTAAAAACCATCCAGAAATATGGTCTGTAGGCCCAAATGTCTATAGGGCCTCAATGGGTGCACATATTCAGCTCTCTAAGCTATAATATGCCGCTTAATGCGGCGCCCTAGAATAGCAATTTGCACCGATCGGTCCAAGCGTTACTCCTTTGGGCCTCAGTCCATTTGCATACATGCGCCGATCCATTCCTTCGTTGGGCGTTTCTCCTGGGCCCAGCCCGATCGCATCCCCTTAATCGCCCCTCGTCTCTCACCCTCTCCTTGGCGACGGCGACGGAGGGCTTAGGCATCGGGTGGAGGCGGCGGCGGCGCGCGGAACGGACGGCGACTACTTCTCTCTCTGTCCTCACACGGCTGAACGTACTGGTGCGTCGTCGTCGTCCTCCTCCTCCTCCTCCTCCTCCTCCTCCTCCTCCTCCTCCTCCTCCTCTCTCTCTCTCTCTCTCTCTGGGATCTGCAGCGAACGCGGAATGGCCAGCGGTGGCGGCGCCTGAACTGCTGCCAATTAGGAAGGAATAGGCACTAGGAAGCACAGTTGTTCGTTTCTGGCGATGTCCCACACGAGATCCAAATCCTGTCCTACAGTTCTGATTAGTGAGTGAGCCTGGTGATCTTGTCCAATTGTTAAGGCACAAGAACCCATGGTTTTTCTTATCTCCTGTGTTACTTCTCTTGGTCTCATGTAGAATTCCACAGGTTCCTATGCGATCGACAATCATTTCGACAAAAAGTAGAAGCTGAACTTCATGATTTCTTCAACACTGGTTCTAGCATCAAGCACAGATGCGGACTGAGTTTGTTGAATTTCAGTCGTTGCCACGATCACGTCTTTTATGCATGATTACTGCATAGTAGGAAACGTTAGAGGATAAAGTTTTAAACATACCTTTCGGTACCTTGATGTCATGCTATTCCAGAGATGCTACCGTTAGGAAGTTAGCTACTCAGGAAACTGAAAATCCATAGGTAAAAATTTCTGATCATACAGCGGTGATTATAGCTAAAAAATGATACGCGCTATGTGTCTATGCCGGGGAATTGTGCATATCGGTTACTCTAGATGCTGGACTCCATTTCTTATTTTGCATCAGGTGATGCTTGATGCTGGAAGTCAGTTTATTGTTCTTCGAGATTCTGACCTGCTCCACTCTAAAAGAATTTGTGTTTTATCATCTTGTGTTTAGCTGCTTTTGCTTTAGCAACAAACTTAGAGCATCTCCAATAGATGATGTAAAATAGGGCGTGTGCGCTTTTTATAGCACTTTGGGCCAAAAAACCATGCTCCAGAAGATGATGTATCCCTATTTGGTGATGCAAAAAATTTAGGGCATGCCCCATATTTCGCTCCAAGTGATGCAAATATACATCACCCACGCGGCTGGCCTAAATTTTTAGGGCAGCAGGGGACCACCTCGTGATGTATTTTAGGCACCACTTTGCCAAAACGCTGGGTGATGTATATTTGCAGGACCACTTCGTGATGTATTTTAGGGCACCACTTTGTGCTCCAACAGGTGATGTATATACAAAATGCAGCCATGATAAATTTTGGTGCCCTAAAACCTTTTCTCTCCTCCTCTAAATCTTTATTTGGTTGCCCTATTTTGCATCATCTATTATGGGGCCATGCTTGGTCTACACCTTTCTCATGTTTTTCCGGAACCTGTAGACAAAGTTATTAATCATACTGTAGTGCTTATGGGTGGCTGAAATACCATGAATGAATGATGCTACATTCGGAATTATGCATATATCCTAGGATGGAGATATTTTCATTGTTCTGATTTCCTAGCTTGTTTGGTGCTTCATGCTTGAACTAGAGCGCAACGTTCTTCCGGATTTTGGTATCGGCCTTCCCCAGTAGAAAGGAATGCAGTCTTACTGAGTATATTACTTTGGTAAGAACATTACTTTCAATGAAATGATGGGGTTATATCTGATTACCAGCATCTGTATCATTGTGCAGTTCATGCATTCGATAGAACAACATAAAAAGTGTCTGATATGATGCCATTCATAATTTGCAGTAAACACCTTGGAAGTGGAATTATAAGCCTTAAATAGCACATGTTAGCTTCTTGAGCTGCATGCAATTCCCTATATTACAGAATAAATAAAAACCTAGTGGCTTAAACAAGCTGCAGTAACAAAGACCCAAAAATCATTTTGTTGTATCAGTTCCATATACTCAACATACTCCTTTTGCGCATATATGTCTTCACATGACCTTCCAAACCAAATTTCTTCATTATTTGCAGGTTCTGAACCTTCTTTTTTTTGTCAGCACTGGTGTGTTTTTCTGATTTCATAGGCTGACAGCTATTTGTGAATATCAATCAACCCAGGAATGGCAATGTCTTGGACCAGAGTATTGAAGCGTGGAGTTATTCCAAGAGAAACTGTGGCTCAATTCGTTGGGATCAGAAGCTTTGCGGTTGCAGCCAAGGGAAAGAAGGGTGGAAAAGGCGGCGCGGCCGATGCCAAGCCTGTGCTGAGCAAGGAAATGAAGAGCACAACCGTGTTTGGGGCCAATATCCTCAAGGAGGGTTCTGATCCAAAGATCCAACCAGATTCTGAATACCCTGACTGGCTGTGGCACCTGGTCGACAAGCGCCCCGTGCTGAGCGAGCTCCGGAGGAAAGACGCCAAGACGCTGCCTTACGAAGACCTGAAGCGCTTTGTCAAGCTGGACAACCGGGCTCGGATCAAGGAGAACAATGCTCTGACTGCCAAGAACTGATCAGGGCATGCCTGTCTCATGCGATGTAATGGTCCAATCCTTATCATCATGTTTGCCTTTCTTTACAAGAATTATTAGGGGACATCAAGCTTGGTTGACATAATAGCTGTTTCCGGTAATAATGTAGTGAACTATTACAAGAGCTTCACTTGTGGATTCCTGGAGATGTCGCAACAGCTACTGAACTTAGAGAAGAACCTGGATGTTGTATAACAGAGAGCAACATGGGATGCCATGGAGTTGTATTGTCACCATTCTTAGTCCCAGTTCTTTTGCCAGCTTAAAAATAACTAATCTGGAAGTCCCGACTAATAAGCCAGACAGCTTATGGGAGAAGCTGTGGAGGAGACAGCTTATTTTTTAGGGTTAATTGGATAGACGCCATTGCAATTTTCGCGAATTTGAGAAACGCCACTGCAATTCTCAACTTTGGAAAAATGCCACTAGAATTATATGTACCTTTGATAGATGTCATTACACCCATTTTCATAGCATATACTAGTCAATATACGTTGTATTCTCTGTGGTACGTACGTACAGATGGTGGGGTCCACAATAATCGTGGACTAGTTGACTGAAACGAGAGAGCGTCTCCACGAACGATCGGAGCGACTCGCTCGATCTTTCCCCTGTCTCACTCTCCACCAAACCCTAACCTGGCGACGGCTGGCGGCGAGCATGCGGATGGCGGCGGACGATGCTGGAGATGCTGGCGGCGGGGAACATCTAGTTCCTACACTCCCTTCCTACCCTGCCGACCGGATGGAAGCCCCTGTGAATCCTCTCTCACCTTGGCGGAAGAACGCCGCGAGCATGGCGGAGGTGGTGCTGCGGGACGGCGGCGAGCACCAGCTACCCGTCCCTCTCCTCGTCTCAGAGCAGATGGTGTGCCACAAGACAGCGGCGAGCACCAGATTCCCCTCCCTTTCCTCCTCTCAGAGCATGGCGGCGGCCAGAACCTAACGGAACCGACCAGTGCAGCGGTGAATCCTCTCTCACTGTTAGTACAAATCAAATCCTCGGTTTCTTGTTCCTGTCCCGAATTCGATTCATAGTTCTAGTAAAACAACACATTTATATTTTGGTTTACTAGCCCTCCCAAATTGACTGTTGTTTCTGCCTATTTTTTGGTATTCTTTTGAGTACCCTAATCTTTTAATTCTAGCAGTAGCAAATGAATATTACCTAAGATTGTTCCAATAATATTGTTCTCCATGCATCTGTAGGAATAAAACACCCGCGAAAAAGGCGACACCTGTGAAGAAGAAGACACCCACAAAGAATTTGGAGCTGTTATTTTGTGAGATGAGATATTTTGAGGCTAGATTCATGCGTCTGGTGTCCATTTGAATCTGGAGCTATTATTTTGTGACACGAGATACTTTGAAATCTGGAACCTGTTATTTCGTTGATGCATGAATGTGATACTTATTCCTATAAGTTCTGTAGCATTGATGTCCCTATCCTGTTTTGCTGTCTCTAATTTGGACCTAGAGCTACGACCCTTGGATATATATTCTGGAGCTGCGTTGTGTCCCTTTGATACTATGATATTATACTTAATATGTAGCTTTTATGACAAATTTTTATCCAAGTGCATATGTGATTTCCATTTTTTATATTGTTGTAATTTTATTCCAATATTTGTCACTAACTTATATTATTTCCGCTAGTTCTGGTGAACCCCACTGTGTATACGTACATACGGCAGAGAATACAACGTATATTGACTATTATATGCTATGTAAGTGGGTGTAATGACATCTATTAAAGGTACACGTAATTCTAGTGGCATTTTTCCAAAGTTGAGAATTGTAGTGGCATTTCTCAAATTCGTGGAAATTGCAATGACACCTATCCAATTAACCCTATTTTTTAAACCTCCAAAATAACTAGGCCCTAGTGGCCGTTTGTGGCCAACTTATGCAATCTATGTTATGGATCGAGATTATGTGTCGTTGTAATCACTGTCAACTTAACCGTGTGTCACGATCTATTTAGCAAGCACTTAAGTCATCGCAAATTAAGAAAGATAAGAAAGAGTCCCTGAAACCAATGTATACATTCAAGGCAAAAAAATTGACGGGTACTGCTCATTTCTATGTAACCCTCCTAGGGTTATCCTTAGATTTAACCATTCAAGACAGCGATGTCAGGAAACGATGGAAATGTCATGTCAAAAATTAATTTCTTAGCAGTAGCCTCTAATTTTGGTGTGCAAAAGTGACATAAATATGGATATCAGAGTAGTAAATGGTGCAAATTTTCAAATCTCAAAAATTTATCAGATTTTGTTATTTTCGTGTATCCCAGAAGTATTTGAAACTTAGAGGAAGAAAAGCAACCGACAAAGGACGTCTTCACCAATATAGAGGAATAGTTCCCACGGCTCGTCCATCTCTCTATGCCGATGATACAGCGATTTTTGTCGCTCCAATCAAAGAAGATATACAATTTCTTGCAACCACCCTCGCAACCTTTGGAGATTTCACAGGTTTGAGCACCAATTGTCAAAAGATTCTCATTGTCCCAATTAGATGTGAAGATCTAGACCTTGATGATATTCTTCAATCTTTCCCGGCTACAAGAACAACTTTCCCTTTGCGCTACTTAGGCCTCCCTCTATCAATCCACCGTCGTAGAAGAATTGACTTCCAACATCTTGAAGACAAGATTGCCGGCACACTTGGGACCAAAAGTTGGAAAAATGTTACTATGACCAGTCGTAGACCGCTCCGTCCTTACTTCACAAGCAATATACCACATAACTTCGCTTACATCCCGAAGGAAGTCCTTAGCAAAATCATCTCTCTCATTCGAGCATATCTATGGGCCAGATGTGACAAAACCTCCGGAGGGAAGTGCAAAGTTAATTGGGATCTAGTGTGCCGCCCCACCAATCTTGGAGGCCTTGGGATCCTAAATCTAGGAAAATTTGCATCATCCCTGCGGTGACACAGAACACCACTGCATGTTGTAGTGCGCAAGTCGTTGGCATAAAACTCACGGTACACCGTTCCACCAATATTACACCCAACAGAGTAGTATAACAAAAACATCACAGGTCCAAGGCCTGACTATATTATTCATATCATAGATCTTTATAGAAGATCCTCAGAACTTCCATGACACAATGAAGTTTGTCAAGTACGTTCATGTTCAATTCAAAATCTACCTCTAAGTCTATATCGATAACTAATGGCTGACTATTGCTTCATTAATGTTGTCCTAATGGCATGGTGTATATTGTTGAGATTTTGTTTCCCTTCTACGTTTAGTTTGTATCCACTAGTATGGATTGTAGCATCTGACTATCTGACTCCGTTGGACTAACTCCAGTATTCACAAATATGTCTCCTTCCATCTTGTAGTTCCATGGTTGCAGTCCCTTCATTGACTCCATAACCTAAACAAGGGTTGAAGGGATAAATTGAGTACGGGCGTACTCAGCATGTTCTACTATGTGGTTGTTTGATGCAATATTTCTACTGGCATGGATCAAAGATCCTAGGCCTATGCCAGTTTTCAAAATCAGGTTTTTAGAAAAAGGTAAGTTTTAGTTTAGAAAACTATGTCCATCAGCCTTCAAGGATTGTTAGAACTTTATGGAGTTCCTTTTCTCGCTTCATTCGTAGTTTGTTTTTTAAACAGGGAGTATCATGTCACGTTTTATACACTCTCGAGAGGTGCGCTACTTTTCAACAAACATCTTTAGCCTTGTTACACAATCGGGATACCTTGATCGAGCAAAATCCTATTCAGAATTTCTTGGTCTGAGGCCTGGCCTAAAGATTTGCGAATCACTAGCTTTCTCTGCCCTGCCATCCAGTCATTGCAAAGAACTTAGTCAATGACCACGGTTTAACTACATACCCTTTAATATACTAGGGTCGCCATCCTGCCACATAGAATGGGGATGTTACGGGCTCCCACCCATTGTCATTCCTCGCAAGGAATACAACCCAACCTAGTCATCCGAGGATATAAGGTACAAAAAAGGTACCAACTGACTTACCCATCCCATTCCAGGATCTATTGCCAGTGCGGTCTGTACGACGCTTTGAAATGACTAGCTATAGTTTTTATTAAATCCTAGGTTTTCTTTCTTGGTCCAATGGAATCTTTTCCCATGATGGTTCCCATCATGGTTTCCATTAACCATCACGTCACACTTATTTCATTATGAAAACGGTATTTTGCTTTTGGATGCATGTGATAATTTAATACTTTTGAAAATAGTTTCTTATAAAATAATTCAAAGGAAATTCAAGATACACTTTCAAAGGGTATGCAAGCTTGGAATTGTAAGACTTATGCAAGAGTAAACTTGCCTCCTGATTGCAATTCTTCTAGTCCTCGAAAGATCCATATTTTAAGAGCAACATCATCTATCCGGTAAGGACTAATGTTTAAAGAGTGTCAATATGCTATGATGCATAATATATGATATGCAAGCATTCTAATTCCTTGTTATCAACTCCTTGTGGTTTGGTTTAGGTTGTAAGGATAAGGGTTTTGGGTTGATCATTTCTTAAGGATTTGAGTTTGGCTCAAGTTTATTTCACTCAATGGTAATTCAAACAATGGATATTCTCACTCAATGTTCAATAACACAACAATTCATGGCATCTTTACTTCCACACTTAACTCAAGGTGTGGTTTTCAACTTTTGATGAACTTGCGTTAATGGACTTTCTTTACTCTAGCAAAAAGAATAACTTTTGGGGAAATTATCTTTTAGGTCTAAATGTATTTCTACTTGTATTTAACTAACTAGGTTTTAGGGGTCTAATAGTACTTCATGATACTAAGGGTTTTTCTTTACTAAAGGAATAGTTAGTTTCAACTATACCCTTACTTCTAAGCCAAAGGTTAATTCATTTTATTTTCTATGAGCAACATAACTATAGTTTCCATTACTAATTGAGTCTAATCTTGGCTAAGCAATTTAGGTTTGGGAAAATACTCCTTCAATATTATTCTCATTTCATCTATTTTCACTAATTCCATAAGTGTTGTTTCAAATTATCCTATTCTAAAATTACTTGGACATGTTTCTAATAAGGTTAATATTTATATTTATACAAGAAAGAAATGCTGCTTGATTTCATTCTAGAAGTTCAAGTTCCTTTAAGGCCATATTCCAAGAATACGGTTTTCACCATTTTGGATTTATTAAACCATTAATTACTATTTTTAAAATACTATTTAAGACACAAAATATTTATAGCAATTTCCATTGCTCAAGAAATGAAGTCATACATTGATGTCATTGAGGCTTGCAAAGCTCTATTGGTTTCCTATTTAAAATCTAAGTTTGTTCATTTTCAAATTCTTTTAAATTTGAAATCAAGTATATGGGAGGTATCTATTTATTCTTAAATTTTTATTCCACACAAGTGTGTGATATCATGATAGATTTGGATAGATCTTATTTTTTTTCAATATTTTGATATATTATTTGTATTTTCAGAGTTAGGATGAATTAGTTATGATTTTTCTAAGGTTAAATGATTTTTTGAAATTTTTAGGGTTTAAAGGGTTAAACTTTTCTACCAATACTGAGCTAGCCTCAATCACTGACGAGCGGGTCCAGGTGACATGTAGTTAAGTGAAACATTTTTTGTACTGAGATGAATGTAGCTAGAGTCGATGACAGGTGGGTCCAGAGACACGTCAGCGACCACGAGGGCACGACTTGGTCAAACTGGTGAGTGGGGTTGAGGGAATATGTCAGCTCGTCGGAACCTTCTACCAGCACGACGGTGCCGCTGAGTTATGACTCCCCGGCATGCGTGGTTGGCACCACTCTACTCAGTGGACCACGACGAGTCTATCTAGCTACTCCACAAACCACACAAAAGCACCATCCGGGACCTGTTTCCGCACAAAGCCTATTCTTCATAGAGCATCTGCTTCCTCATTTTCTATTCGGGGAATGTGTTAAACTTCAAACCTTTCAAACGATTTAGATAGTTTATCCACGACAGCTCTATAAGTTGTCATGTGCTTGTTTGCGTTGTAGATATCGGATACTTGCTGAGCAACTAAATCCGAGTCTCCATAACACATCAGTCAGCGAATGCCAATGTATTTTGTGATTCGAATTCCATGTAGCAGAGTTTCATATTCGGCAACATTGTTTGTTGCCGTGAAGTGAATCTGCAACACATAGAATAGTTTATCACCTTGGGGTGACTTGAGCACCACGCCATCCCCCGAGCCCCCAAGCGCTTTAGACCCATCAAAGTGTAAGGTCCAACTTCCGTCTATGGGAGGCCTGTGTTTTTGACTGTCTCTGTCCAATCAGCGACAAAGTCAGCCAGAATTTGGGATTTGATTGATGTGTGGGGTTTGTACTCAATGTCGAAAGTTGCTAGCTCTATGCCCCACTTAGCGACATGTCTTGTGGCATCGTTGTTGTTGATTATGTCTCTCATGGGAGCTGGCTCACCACGGTAATCTTGTGCTCGTAAAAATAGTGTCGTAGCTTTCTGGATACGAATAATACACCATATGCTAACTTTTGGTAATGGGGATACCTTTGTTTCGATTCAGTCAAGACCTCGCTGAGATAATAAGTCGGACGCTGCACTAGGTGTTCCTGTTTTTCTTCCGGCCGTTCCACCACCATGACGACACTGACGACTTTGTTTGTCGCAGCTAAGTATAGCAACATCAGCTCATGTGGCTCCGATGCTACAATAATAGGGGCAGACGAGAGTATGGCTTTCAGATCCTGAAGTGTAGCTTCAGCTTGATCAGTCTAGACGAACTTCTTGGTCTTTTTCAAGAGCTTGTATAGTGGTGCGGCTCTTTCACCGAGCCGGCTTTCAAACCGACTAACTGTAGCAATGCAGCCAATTAGTCATTGTACATCCTTTAGGCGAGTTGGCCTGGAAATGTTGAGTATAGCCTTTATTTTGTCACGGTTCACCTCTATGCTTCTTTAAGACATAATGAAACCTAACAATTTCCCAGCTGGTCTTCCAAAGAAACACTTTTTCGGGTTAAGCATTATGTTATATTTTCGTAGATTACTAAATGTTTCCTCCAAGCCAGAAATTAGGGTTTCCTTCTTTTTGGACATCACAGCTATATCGTCCACATATGCATGTACATTGCGTCTGATTTGATCGTGAAGGCAACGCTGCATAGTATGTTGGTACGTAGCTCCTGCGTTTTTTAGCCTAAAAGGCATCGTAATGTAGCAGAAGGTTCCAAAAGGGGTGATGAATGAAGTCTTTATTTTGTCTGACTCCTTCATCCGAATTCAGTGATATCCGAAATATGCGTCAATAAAACATAGGAGTTCTGAGCCTGATGTCGAATCAATAACTTGATCAATTCTAGGCAGAGCGAACGGATCTTTGGGACAAGCCTTGTTTAAGGCAGTATAATCAACAGACATCCTTAAATCAGTGGTGTCCTTTTTAGGGACCATTACAGGATTGGCCGACCAATCAGTATGGATGACCTTGATACATTGCAAATGTATCTATAATTTTGATGTTCCATGCTTAGTTTTATCCACTTTCTTGTGTTTTGTTCCAACTTTAGAGTACTTTTCATATGATTTCTTGGACTAACCTATTAACAAGAGCCACAGTGCCAGCTGCCAGTTTTCTGCTGTTTTTAGTTCCAGGAAAGCCAGAAAATGAATATTCTCGAAATTGGACGGGACAAAAGCCAAAGTGCCTATTTTTCCGGAAGTCATCAGATGACAGAATACGAGACGGAGAGGGGCCATAGGCCGGCCACACCACCTGGCCGCGTGGCCAGGCTTGGCCTGCGCCAGGGGGTGGTGTGGTGGCCCCTGGCACCCCCTCGGCCTCCCCTTCCGCCTATAAGATGCCCTCGGGACGAAAACCCTAAGTGCCCGATCAAAAATCCACGAAAGAGTCTGTAGCCGCCATCATCTCCATCCCTAGATCGGGAGGGATCTGAAGCTCTTGCCGGCACCCTGCCGGAGAGGGGAATTCACCCTGGAGGCCTTCTTCATCACCATGCAAGCCTCCGGTGTGATGCGTGAGTAGTTCATCCTTGGACTACGGATCCATGTAGTAGCTAGATGGCTGGTTCTCCTCCTTTGTGCTTTCATGTTTAGATCTTGTGAGCTCCATTCATGATCAAGATCATCTATTTGTAATTCTGCATGTTTTGTTTGTGGGGATCCGATGGATATTGAGATGCTATTTTACATTGATTATTGATTCTATCATGTCTTTGTTATTTGTGATCTTGCATGCTTTCCGTTGTTAGTAGCTATCTTGGCCAAGTAGATGCTAGCAACTCCAAGAGTTAGTATTTATGCTCGATAGTGGGTTCATGCCTCTGGTAATCTGGGGAAGTGACAGAAATCTCTAAGGTACTAGATGTGTTGTTGCTACTAGGGAAAAAACAACAATCCTTTGTTCATAGAACAATCGTATTGTTTACTTTACATGCAGTTCGTAGAGCAATAATCTGTTGCTTGCAACTTAATACTGGAGGGGGTTCGGATGATAACCTGAAGATGGATTATTAGTCATAGATGCAGTTGGATGGCGGTCTATGTATAATATTGTAATGCCCAATCAAGTTCCAAAGGAGTCAAGATGATTAGTATATGCATGTATTGCTTTATCGATGTTTGTCAATTGCCCCGAGCGGGATTTGTTCACCCAACATGTTATCTATCTTAAGGAGAGCCACCTCTAGTGAACTATGGATCCCGGTCCTTTTCTTTAAATACAATCTACAAACTGTTTACTGCTTTGTGTTTACTTTCTGCAAACTATTACTTATTTCCATTCGATACGTTTAATCCTTTGTTTTCCACAAAACACGGTGAGATTGACAACCTCATCGCAAGTTGGGGACAAAGTTCTGTGGTTGTGTTGTGCAGGTCTCCACGTTGCTACTAGCACAGGTAGTGCGCCCTGCCAAAGCTCAGCTAGTAACACCTTTGGGGTGTTTCCTTGCTCCTACTGGTTCGATTAAACCTTGGTTTCATACTGAGGGAAACTTGCTGCTGTGCTCATCATACCTTCCTCTTGGGGTTCCCAACGAGCTCTACATCAACACCGCTCCAGCATTTTTCTGGCGCCATACACAGAGCCATCAAGCATTTTTCTGGCGCCGTTGCCGGGGAGTCAAGGACATCTTCACAAGGGGAGTCCCTCTTAACCAATCTCTTTACTTTGTTATTTTTGTTTTGCTTAGTTTCTTTTTGTTTTGTTTGCTTGTTTCTTTATCAAAAACACAAAAAAATTAGTTTTACTAGTTTGCTTTCTTATTTGAAAACCCAAAAAAATGACTACTCTCGAAAACACTAAGTTGTGTGACTTCACTAGCACCAACAACAATGATTTTATGAGCACACCTATTGCTCCACCTATGCCTGAAGATACTTTCTTTGAGATAAAACCTGCTTTGCTCAATCTTGTTATGAGAGAACAATTTTCTGGTATTGGTAATGAAGATGTTGCTGCCCATCTAAATAACTTTGTTGAACTTTGTGAGATGCAAAAGCATAGGGATGTAGATGGTGATATTATTAAGCTAAAATTGTTTCCTTTCTCTTTGAGAGGAAAAGCTAAAGAGTGGTTGAATTCCTTAACTAGGAATAGTATTGATTCTTGGACTAAGTGCAAAGATGCTTTTATTGGAAAATACTATCCTCCTGCTAAGATTATATCTATGAGAAGTGAAATAATGAAGTTTAAACAACTTGATAATGAGCATGTTGCTCAAGCTTGGGAAAGAATGAAATCTTTGGTAAAGAATTGTCCCACTCATGGACGGACTCCTTGGATGATCATCCAAACTTTTTATGCAGGATTGAACTATTCTTCAAGGAACCTATTGGATTCTGCTGCTGGAGGTACCTTTATGACCATCACTTTGGGTGCTGCAACAAAACTTCTGGACAATATGATGGTTAATTATTCTAAATGGCATACTGAGAGAGCTCCACAAGGTAAGAAGGTAAATTCTGTTGACGAAACCTCCTCCTTGAGTGATAAGATTGATATTATTATGTCTATGCTTGTTAATGGTAAATCCCATATTGATCCAAATAATGTTCCTTTAGCCTCTTTGCTTGCTCAAGAAGAGCAAGTTGATGTGAACTTCATAAGAAATAACAATTTTGGAAATAATGCTTATAGGAATAATTTTGGTAACAACAATTATAAGCCATATCCTCCCAACAATGGTAATGCTTATGGAAGTTCCTACAACAATAATAGGAGTGCACCCTCTGAACTAGAAGTTATGCTTAAAGAGTTTATTAGTAAACAAACTGCTTTCAATAAAACTATTGAGGAAAAACTCTCGAATGCTGAAAGAAATATAGCATCTTTGGCTGAAGCTCAATCTTCTTTGAATAAAATGGCTGCTAAACCTGAAACTAATGATAATCCCTTTGCAGATACTAATGCTATACAAGTAAGAATTTATGAAAATGTTAGACTATTAGCTGAATTACATGCTAAGTGGGAAAGAGAAGATGAAATTACTAGAAACATTAGTGTTTCTACTATCACCACCACTAGTGTTGAGGCTAGTAATAGTTCTACTACTCTAGATGATAAATTTGATTTTGATCTTGATGGTTGTAATATCTATGAAGTTATTAAGTTCCTACAAAAGCTTGCTAAAAGTCCTAATGCTAGTGCTATGAACATGGCCTTTACAAAACACATTACTGATGCTCTCATAAAGATTAAAGAAGAAAAGATGAAACATAAAGCTTCTATTCCTATTAAACAAGAAGATGGCTGGGAACCCATCATTAATATGAAAGTGAATGACTTTGATTTCAAAGCTTTATGTGATCTTGATAGTAGTGTTTCTATTATGCCTAGAAGGATTTATGATATGCTTGATTTGCCTCCTCTTGAAGATTGTTATTTGAATGTCCCACTTGATGATAATGCTAAAAAGAAACTCATGGGGAGTCTTAATGATGTTCTTATTATGGTTAACAATGCATATGTCCCCATTGATTTCTATGTTTTGGATGTTGAATACAATGCTTCTTGTCCTATTACTTTGGGAAGACCTTTTCTTATAACTGTTGGTGCCATCATTGATATGAAAGAAAGCACCATTAAATATCAACTCCCGCTCAATAAAGGTATAGAACACTTCCCCAAGAAGAGAGAGAAGATTTCTTTTGCTTCTCCTATGAAAACAAAAATTGGTCTTAATGCTTCTTCATTTGAGAACACTTGATTCTTTTTCTTGCTTCTTATGCCTAACTTAAAGGTGTTAAAGAAAAGTACTTATTAGGAGATAACCCAAAAGTTTTAGATGAGTCTTGGAAGTTATTACCTCTGTAATAACCGCTCCTTATCCTTTTTATTTGCTTTTTGTGCCAAGAGTAACCTCTAATGAGAGAGAAGTAATGATTGGGAAAGTTGCTCCCCCAAACAGATTTCTGTGCTTCAGTGTAAATATTCGTGTAAAATCTCTGAACGTCTTTTTGAGGCGTGAATTTTTGTGCTTCTGCCCCAGGTTGTTATCTAACTTTAGTTAGTTCAACACTTTTTGATTTGAGCAACATAAGGTCTTCTAAAAAATTCGTCTTTACCTGCTGGTCTGTTTTGACAGATTTCTGCCATTTTCTGCATTTGCTTTTTGTTGGTTCCTTTTTGAGTTATTTTGGGGAATTGAGCTTGTTGAGGGAAGTGCTAAAGTATCCAGTGTTCTAATGGAAGTTTATTTGGTGTTAGAACTTAATGTTAAGACCTATTTATCTTGAGTGCACTAATGTTGCTAATAAAGATTGTGTGAAGTTTTGTATGAAGGAAACATTTCAGGTGTATGGAAGGAATGAGTAATGAGATGAAGGATGGACTAAAGCTCAAGCTTGGAGATGCCACGCGTGTCAACCCAAGAAATATCCAAGAAGTACAAGCGTCAAAGCTTGGGGATGCCCAAGGTATCCCCTTCTTCATTAATAAAAATCCGAGGTTTCTTCCAAACGCTTCATTTTTATTGTTTCATGCACAGTTGTGTTGTTCTTGGAGCATCTTCTTTTTCGTTTTCGTTTTGGTTTTTAGTTGGTTTGCTGAATAAATTGGTTGGACCCCCTCTTTCATACATTGGTTTGCAAATAGTTTGGTTTGGATTGGAAAAGAGTAGGAAAGTTCATACTTATGTGGTAAAAAGAGCTTGTTTTTGACTATGGCCTATGCTTTGTCATGCCATGCTTGGTATTGTTTTGGCTTTATGCTTAGTATTATTTGCTGTAGCATGACTTGTTATAAACAATTGAGATTTCTTAATGTGCCTTGGATGAATCATCCGTTGTTTTAGCATATTAAAGCATAGTATAGTGGTATTCTCCTTTGATGCTTTATTTGGGTTGACTTGGCGCATGCTCACACCATGTTATGACTATCTCAAGTCACCATAGCCTTTATTATCTTTTAGTTTTCAACTTGTAGTATCACGTTATGCTTTGATCAATGATGTTTTGTCGCTCTGCATGATTATGGCCATTATTGCTCTCTTAGTTTGTCGCTCCCAGTCTTTTGCTAGTCTCCACAACAAAGTATGAGTTCCACTCATGCATCCAACTCCCTAAACCAAGTTATTCCAAAGAGTCCACCATACCTACCTACTAGCTTATGCTATTCCAAGTATATTCATGCTTTTGTTTACCTTCCAAATTAAACTTGTTATGAGAAAACTAGTGATTAAAGCTCTCCCGAACTTGATGACACACTTTACTTTTCTTGCCCTTAATAAACTTGAACCATTGTGTCGTCTATGTTGTATATGCTTGCACTTATTTGTTGGGAATTATTAGAACCATGCTTTCATGGGGAACGCTTTCAACATTGCACTTGATACTTGTACCTAGTTGATATCATGCTCTTTTGTATATGGATGTCGTCAGTGTGAAATGAAAGGGGAGCTTGTAAGTCCATGGAGTTATGTATATGTGTTAGAGAAACGCCTAGGCCGCTGGTCTAATCCATGCTGACATGGTGGAAACCTGCAGCGTAACCATAATGAACTGTCTATGAAGCATTCTTCTTATAAAAAAGTCCTATATTGAGAAAAAAGAGAAAAGGAAAAAAAGAGATATTATGAAAAGAGGAAAGAGAGAAAAAACACCATATTCCCATGGTAAATAAGAAGATTGCTGAGATGCTCGTTGTCTGCTTGCCTTGTCATTTTGATATGGGGATTCTTCCGTATCATCGGACAAGGGGTACCCCGTTGGCGGTTCTCTATGATACACATATACTTACAATGACAAGAACTTACTGGTGACTAAACTTGAGTAGCATGAGGAGCGGCCTCGTATACAAGGGACATGAGATTTCTAACTTATACTTCGTCAAGCATGTACACCATAGTTTGTTCACTTTAACCTTAATCACTTCAAGATGCTTATGATAGGGGCAATGAGAGCTGAAAGCTATAAGTACCATAATTTTTGGAAGCTCTTTATGAGACTTGAATCCCTACTTCCTTTTATAAAAAAGGCCTTTCTTCCACCATTATATTGAGTCTCCACCTTCTATCTTTATGCACCTACTTTGAGAGCATAGTGGCCATTCTTAGTTCTATGTGCATTGTCCCAAGACTAGTTGATTGATGCATACCCTATATTGCTTGTTTTGAACTATTGTATCTAGTCACTCTTATGAACTTTGAAGGTGTCCTATGCATTTATATTTGCTAATCTATGAGGGACAAGATGAATGCTATTATGCTATGTTTTCTTTATGTGAAACAAACAAACGTCTTGCAAAGCATTGGTATTCATGAATCTTTTGTTTGTGCCTTTTCATGTTGCATCATAGTTTGTTTGTCTTATTGCCAGAACTTTGTCTTTCATGTTATGATTGAAGTACTATGATCTCAGCTTTGAATGTTTTACAAATACTTTGATCAAGTCTTTGATGGTGCATGTCATCTAAAAAATTATTCTTTCTTTTTATCACTTACCTACTCGAGGACGAGCAGGAGTTAAGCTTGGGGATGTTGATACATTGCAAATGTATCTATAATTTTTGATGTTCCATGCTTAGTTTTATCCACTTTCTTGTGTTTTATTCCAACTTTGGAGTACTTTTCCTTGGACTAACCTATTAACAAGAGCCACAGTGCCAGCTGCCTGTTTTCTGCTGTTTTTAGTTCCAGGAAAGTCAGAAAATGAATATTCTCGAATTTGGACGGGACAAAAGCCAAAGTGCCTATTTTTCCGGAAGTCATCAGATGACAGAATACGAGACGGAGAGGGGCCATAGGCCGGCCACACCACCTGGCCGCGTGGCCAGGCTTGGCCTGCGCCAGGGGGTGGTGTGGTGGCCCCTGGCACCCCCTCGGCCTCCCCTTCCGCCTATAAGATGCCCTCGGGACGAAAACCCTAAGTGCCCGATCAAAAATCCACAAAAGAGTCTGTAGCCGCCATCATCTCCATCCCTAGATCGGGAGGGATCTGAAGCTCTTGCCGGCACTCTGCCGGAGAGGGGAATTCACCCTGGAGGCCTTCTTCATCACCATGCAAGCCTCCGGTGTGATGCGTGAGTAGTTCATCCTTGGACTACGGATCCATGTAGTAGCTAGATGGCTGGTTCTCCTCCTTTGTGCTTTCATGTTTAGATCTTGTGAGCTCCGTTCATGATCCAGATCATCTATTTGTAATTCTACATGTTGTGTTTGCGAGGATCCGATGGTAATTGAGATGCTATTTCAGATTGATTATTGATTCTATCATGTCTTTGTTATTTGTGATCTTGCATGCTTTCTGTTGTTAGTAGGCATCTTGGCCAAGTAGATGCTAGCAACTCCAAGAGTTAGTATTTATGCTCGATAGTGGGTTCATGCCTCTAGTAATCTGGGGAAGTGACAGAAATCTCTAAGATACTAGATGTGTTGTTGCTACTAGGGAGAAAACAACAATCCTTTGTTCATAGAACAATCGTATTGTTTACTTTACACGCAGTTCGTAAAGCAATAATCTGTTGCTTGCAACTTAATACTGGAGGGGGTTCGGATGATAACCTAAAGGTGGATTATTAGTCATAGATGCAGTTGGATGGCGGTCTATGTATAATGTTGTAATGCCCAATCAAGTTCCAAAGGAGTCAAGATGATTAGTATATGCATGTATTGCTTTATCGATGTTTGTCAATTGCCCCGCTGTAATTTGTTCACCCAGCATGTTATCTATCTTAAGGAGAGCCACCTCTAGTGAACTATGGATCCCGGTCCTTTTCTTTAAATACAATCTACAAACTGTTTACTGCTTTGTGTTTACTTTCTGCAAACTATTACTTCTTTCCATTCGATACGTTTAATCCTTTGTTTTCTGCAAAACACGGTGAGATTGACAACCTCATCGCAAGTTGGGGACAAAGTTTTGTGGTTGTGTTGTGCAGGTCTCCACGTTGCTACTAGCACCGGTAGTGTGCCCTGCCAAATCTCAGCTAGTAACACCTTTGGGGTGTTTCCTTGCTCCTACTGGTTCGATTAAACCTTGGTTTCATACTGAGGGAAACTTGCTGCTGTGCTCATCATACCTTCCTCTTGGGGTTCCCAACAAGCTCTACATCAACACCGCTCCAGCATTTTTCTGGCGCCATACACAGAGCCATCAGACCTCTTCTATGATTCCGGCTAACTCGAGTCAGACTAGTTCCTTAGCTATTGATTTTCGCTTTTCATCGCCAAAACATCGTAAAGACTGTTTGACGGGTTTAGCATTTGGGTATACATTTAGACTGTGCTCGGCAAGTTCCCCAGGTACTCCGGTCATGTCAGATGGCTACCATGTGAAGATATCTTTATTAGCTCTAAGGACCTCGATGAGCGCGCTTTCCTATGCATGGCCTAGACCTACGCCTATCTGGGTGACCTTGGGTATACGTTGTGTTCGTCTCTTCCAATGCCTTGAACTCCGGAGTCGGCTTTGTCACCTCCTTCTTCATCACGGGCATCGCGGACGGGTCGATGTTCTTCTTGATCTCCTGGTACTCCTTAGTGTGCAGTACGGCTTCAGCAAAGGCGGCATTTCCATCCTCGCATTCTTGTGCCTTCTTTGGGTCTCCCCAGATTGTGATGACGCCATTGGGACCCAGAATTTTCATTATATTGTAAATGTAACAAGGGCAAGCCATAAAAGCCCAGTAAGACGGACGCCCAAAGATAGCATGGTATGCGCTCTTAAACGGGACCACTTTGAAGGAAAGTGATTCCGTCCGGTAGTTCTTTGGAGTTCCAAAGGTAACATCCAAAGTGATCTCTCCCAGAGAATTTGCTTATCTTCCGGGGACAACTCCATGAAAAGTCACGGAGCTGTAATTCAATTGTGCTTCCGATATCCTCATTTGGCACAGTGTTTCAACATATAGGATGTTGATGCTGCTACCACCGTCCATGAGGGTCTTGGAGAACCCGTAGCCATCATTGAGTGGATTGACGGCCAGAGCGTACTTTCCTCGCATGTGTAGCTTAGGTGGATGATTGCTTCGATCAAAGGTGATTGTAACTTCTGACCAATCCAGAAACTAGGGGACAGTCAGAATAGTTGCATTGAGCTCATGCATCACTGCCTTTTTGACCTTGCTTGGTTGAGATCCGAGGAAGCAGACATAATTTTCTTTCTTGGTTCGGAAGGTCTTCTTTCCATCCGACTTAGGATTTGAAGCTTCTGCCTCCTTCATGTCAGAATCTTCCTTGGACTCTTTTTCTTTGTCGGAAATTTTCTTTCCTTTTCGTCGCTTGGCCCTGTAGCCAGCGGATTCACCTTTCTTGATGTCGTCATTGAAACGACATTCAGCATCGGTGTGGGACGAGCCCCCGTTGTCATTCAGGTGATGGACGCACAGATTGTTGGCAATGTCGGCCCAAGAGTAGGTTTTGCCAGGTTGTTGGTCTCCTCTACCTTGGACTCTGGAAGTTCCACGGCCTCGTCCCTGGCCGCCTCCACGGCCTCCTCATCCTCCAGACCCGAAAGTTGCGTTGACCGTTGCAGTTTCCAGATTGGGTTTTTCCTCCGAGGTGTTTTTGCGTTTTGTGGCCTGCTGCTTTAGTTGTTTTGCTGACTGTGGCACAACTAGCACATTTAGCAATCCCTCTGCATCATCATCGGTGTTAGCGTATTGTCTTACCGTCTCTATCATCTCCCCCAAATCAGTCACTTTGTCACACTTTAAGCGATGACATAGTAAACCAATTGGGAGTCCCGCGATGAACGCCTTGCGGTTTGGTCGTTTACTCCTTCGTAAGAGTTCTTCATGTCGATCCATCATCCGAGGTAGTCCCGACAAGTTTCTCCGTGTTTCTGGGTGCACTGCTGCAGATCTCCGACCGTGCAGGGCCTCTTCTATGTTCCCTCGAAGTTCCAAAAGAAAGTACTTTGCATATCATACCAGTTGTGGATGGTGTTTTTCGGGAGTTCATTGAGCCATGATCGAGCTGTCTTCCTCAGCATAAGTGGGAGATACCGAGTCGCGACCAAGTTGTTTCCTCCTTTGGCAACGCAGCAAGCCTGGAAAAAGTCCTGGAGCTAGGTGTATGGCCGAGCCACACCGTTGTAGGGTTGGATGTGCCTTGATATGGCAAACCCTTACAGAAAATTTGTTTGTCATACGCGGGGTCCGAAGCATTTTGGACCCATGTAGATGTTATCTGACTCGTAGCGACGTGCCTCTATGTTTGAGTTGATCCTGTGCCTAGCGTCACTTGGTGATAAAGCACATTGTCTTGGTTGTTCGCCACGGCTACGGTGCCCATGAGCCAGACTTCTGCTTCTTCTGCCACCACCTCCACCATGGCGCCCCCTTAGCCTCTGATACGTCCATTCTGCATCACTATTCCATATCATAATTTACTGTTATTCATTGATATATTTCATATTAAGAGATGATACTTATGTTATTTCATCTGTTTTTGCATGGTTGATGACTTTTGGAGCATGGACCGCTGCAGTCAGGATTCTGATGGAAAAGGTGCTGTTTGGAGGCGAAATTCGCGAAGATCAGAAAATCCGGGAAAATACATGGAAAATTCTATTTTTCTAGAAGACGAAGGTTGCCAGAAGGGGGAGTGGAGATGGGCCACAGGGGGCCCACACCACCCCCTGGCACGGGCCACCCTAGGTCGCGCCACCAGGTGGTGTGGCCACCCTGGCCCACTCCTGGCTCTCCCCTTTGGCGTATATTATCCCCACGAAACCCTAATACCTGGGGGCAACCACAGAAAGATTCTTCCACCTCTACGGGGCGGAAAACTACAAAGAGAGAAAGATCTCTCCGGCAGACAGAATTCTGCCAGGGGAATTCCTTCCCAGAGAGGGGAGATCGTCGCCATCAACACCACCATCAAGCTGGACTTCATCGGGATCATCATCATCATCATCTCCATCATCATCTCCACCAGCACCATCATCACCACTTCATACCGCTGTAACAATTGGGTTGAATCTTGCATAGTTCTTAGGGGAAACTTTCCCGGTGTTGATTTCTCCTTGTAGTTGATGCTATTGAGTGAACCATTGAATTATTGTTATGTTCAGATTGTTGCTTATCATTATTCCATCTCTGATCTTGATCTATGTGATGTCTTGTGAGTAGTTCGTTTAGTTCTTGAGGACATGGGAGAAGCCATGTTGTTAGTAGTGGAATTGTGTTGAGAAAGATTCAATAGTTTGTTATTTAAGTTGTGGTGTTATTCTTCTAGTGGTGTCATGTGAACGTCGAGTACATGACACTTCACCTTTATGGGCCTAGGGGAAAGCATTGTGTATTTGGCTACTAATCGTAGGGGTTGCCGGAGTGACAGAAACCTGAACCCCCGTTAAGAAACCTTTGCACAAGGGATGTCAGGGTCTTAGAGTTTAAAGCTGTGGTTAGGTTTCTATCTTAATTACTTTCTTATACTTGTGGATGCTTGGAAGGGGTATAATCAGAAGTATATATTAGTCCTAGGAAGGTCGGTACATTAGCACAGGTTCACCCACACAACACTTAGCAAACTAAAGAATATTAATCAACTATATGAAGCGAAAGCACTTGACGATATTCCCGCGTGTCCTCGAGAATGTTTGGTCATCTTAAGTAATACAACCGGCTTGTCCTTTGCTAAAGAAAGGATTGGGCCACTTGCTGCATTTATTATTATTGTCTTTTATTTACTCGCACTTTATTTATCTACATTATCAAAAACCCCTAAAAATCCGTTTGCTAAGTATTTATAGAGAATTCCTGCTCCAAGCCACTCGTCAACACCTTCTGCTCCTTGTTGGGTTCGACACTCTTACATATCGAAAATACTGCAATACACCCCCTATACTTGTGGGTCATCAAGACTATTTTCTGGCGCCGTTGCCGGGGAGTGAAGCGCTATTGGAGAGTGGAACTGGTAAAGGAAACTTCTACTGTGAGTATTGTTTACTTCTATTAGTTACGTTATTTCAATATGGATAATTCGCTTAGTTTCTTATTTTGTAATGCTACTACCACTGCTAAGGTAGTAGATGAACCACCACCTGCTGAAAATGATACTTTTAAAATACCTACAAGAATTGTTGATCGTGTTATGGATAATTACTATTTTGGAGATCAAGTCAAGAAGAAGTTATTCTCATTATCGCTAAAAGGAAGAGCTGAGGAATGGTATAAGCTGCTAAAGAATGGTCAAGCTCTTGAATGGGAGGAAGTAGTACCTCTCTTTTATTCAAAATTTTATCCTCCTAGTGAGATTCATAAAGATCGGAATCAAATATACAACTTTTGGCCTCTTGATGGAGAGAGTACAGCTCAAGCTTGCGGGAGATTGAATTTACTAATGCTCAAATGTCCTATTCATGAGCTCCCCAACAATATTATTATCAATAACTTTTATGCAAGGCTTTCTCTTCATGATAAGGATCTATTGGATGCTTCTTGTGCTGGATCATTTACACGCATGGAAGAGAAGCTAAATGGGATCTTCTAGACCGTATTCAAGACAATGCTGAAACATGGGAGAATGATAAAGGAAGAAAGTCAGGTATAAATTATGATTATGAATGCATTGAATCTTTTATGGGAACTGATGACTTTCAAAATATTAAAAATGCTTATGGTCTAGACTCTCAAGCTATTGCAACTTATTTTAAGGCTTTTGCTTTCTATATTGAAGTTCCTAAAAAGAAATGGAATAAGTATCATGAACCATATAAATATATTGCTAATTATGTTCCTGCAAGAAATACTGAAGTTTATACTACTAATCATGTTTTACCTGAACCTTATATTGAGAAAATACTTTCCCGGTTAAAGTAAAGGAACATTCTATGATAGCTAGTATGGTTAATGAAAGTACAAAAAAGCTGTTGAACCTGATGAACAAGTGGATGTTGAATCTGTAGTAGAAATGTGAAAGACTTTGTCACTAAATATGTAGAAGATGGACACACTATCCTCTGTAAGGATACTTCTAATATTGTTTCACAAAGTAGTGTTTTGAGAGCCAGTGTCCCTGTGCTTTCTGTTAGGATAAGTGATCATTGCTACAATGGTTCTTGTGATAGTTATATCGTTAAATTTATGCATGATATTGAAAGTTATTATGAGAGAGGGAAGACTGTTCTAATGCATCTCAATAATATTAAGTTTCCTCGCTTTATGCTGAAAGTCTTTATGTTGCACTTGTTTTGCCTTCCTATGCTTGCAACTTCTGGTTTCAACAATTTATTTTCTTACAAAATTCCCTTGCATAGGAAGTGGGTTAGACTTAAACATGTATATTTTTTCTTCTTGATGCCCTCTTTCACTTCAATTAATATTCTTATATGAGCATCATTGAAATTATCATGCCCATCTTAATGGCTATAAAGAAAGAGCTTTTTGAGAGACAACCCAATATTTTTGCTTTCAGTTTTTTTTAGTCTTGGAAGTTATTACTTCGGTAATAACCTCTCCTTATCCTTTTTTTGGGTTTTTTGTGTCAAGATCAACCTCTAATGAGAGAGAATTAATATTTGGGAAAGTTGCTGTCCCGAAACAGATTTTTGTGCTTCGCTGTAAAAATTCGTGAAAAATCTCTGTGCATCGGTTTGAGCTGTAATGTTTTGTGATTTTGCCCCATATTGTTATTTAACTTTCATTAGTTTTGCACTTTTTGATTTGAGCAATAGAATATTTTCGAAAAAATTGATCTTTACCTGCTGGTCTGTTTTGATAGATCTTTGCCACTCTTGCATTTGCCTCTTAAATCGATTTCCTTTTTGAATTCTTTTGGGTTTTCGGAAGGAGTTGCTACATTAGCTTATGTTTTGATGGTTTTCAGTTGAAATTGAACTTAAAAGGTTTATTACCTCGCTTACACTAATGTTGCTAATGAGAATTGTCTGAAAGAAATTTCTAGGTTATTGGAGAAAATGGTGTAATAAGAAAGTGAAAGGTTTCATGACTCGAGCAATATGTGTATGAAGATGAAGATATTGATGTCATTCAAGTGGTAAGTCCGGAAAAATATCAAAGACCAAGTTTAGAGACATGCAGAGTCCGTTTTCGAATAGGTAATAGTTCTGGTAAGGAAAAGTCCATGAAAAATCTGTCCAGTTATATTTTTGCAGTTTTTATCCAACAAGGAAAGCAACGGAGCGAAAGAGGGACGCAAATGGAGCCAGGGTGGCTCACACCACCCCTTGGCGTGGCCCCCCTGGCCGCGCCACCAGGTGCTGTGGCCACCCGGAGTCCGTCTCCGACCAGTACCTTCCTTTTGTTGTAAAAATTCATAATATATAATCCCCCAGATCCCTAGGTTCGTATATCGTGTTCTCTTCGTGTTTTCATTTCGATCTGTTTCTAACAGATAGAGTCTCTGTTTTGGAGCCACGATGTCTTCCTCGGGATCAGCCAAGGAAGATTCCTCCACGGATATCATCAACCCATACATGCGTGAGTTGAAGATTCATCCCAAGGAGTCGTTGCTTGAAGATGGGGAGGTACATATAAAAGAGGTTTAGGGCCCTAAAGGTGAAGGAAGTCTGGAGGACAGGATGGAAGCACTGGAGCAAGAAGTCTTTAGGTAGAAGAAGATGGCAGAACACGAAGTGGACATCATCCATAAGATTTGTTCCGAACTCATCGCCGAGCACCAAAAGGAGACTGTTGAGCTTAAGGATGAAATTCTCTCACTCCACCGAATGAACAACCAACTGCAAGCACAGCTCTACAACATGCAAAATTAAAACTGTGAGTATGAGGTTAGGTTTAAACGCATAAGCGCTGCTGCTAGTTTCAGGATGATGGAGACCAGGATGTCTTTGGTTGATTGGGAGCCCTTACCTTGGAAGTCGGACGTGTTGGGTCTGCAGCATAGAAAACAAAAAAAATCCTACGGTGTGAACTACACGCCAAGATCTATCTACTAGGTACAAAGCAACGGGTGGACATACATCCAACGAGAACTTACCCTCAAAGACAACGAGTTTTGTTAACGAGTAGGAACTCGTGGTGGATGTAGTCGTACACTTGCCGATCCAAGATCATGAGGAAGTCCAAGCGCCGCAACTCAGCAGCGCATCCATCCTCGCACACACGTTCAAGCCACCAGACAACCTCCACCTCCTCGCTCCAGCGATCCAGCGGAAGCAGCAACTCCTTCCAGACGAAATGCCACCGGGAACATGTATCTCGCTAATCCGAGACCATGGGGGAATAATTCTAGAGGGGGAGAGAGATCCTTCACAAGGAGGTGTGAGGATGAAGGAGGGAATGGGTGGCCTTTTATAGGAGGAGGTGGGGGTGCCCCCTCTCTCCATGGCCGGTGCATGGGAGGGGGTGACCCCTCACCTCCCCCATTCATGTGGTGGTAACACCTCCACATTAAAATGCCTCTTCACATTCCCTTTTAAAGTCTCCACTTTAAATGCATTAAATTTCTCCAAATTTACTGCTCTCTCATTTAATAAAACTCTTTTTATTAAATTTATTCAGAATTTTGTTAATTACTTTAATTAACAAACATTCACATATAGCCCCTTGCAATATTTCAATATCACATGCAGAACCACTTTCTGCAATTTCACCCGAAACAATTTCCGGTTTCTATTGAAACAATTCCCGCGCTTTGCAATTCTTTCGTCTGAAACATATGTGCTCCAAAATGTTGTCCGGTAACTCTTAAGTGTGTCACCCTACGGTTCGCGAATAATGCAGACATGATCAAGACCCTTCTCCGATCAATAATCGGCAGCGGGACCTGGAGATCCGTACTGACTCCTACACATTCAACGATGACTTCTGTGATCGTGAGAACCTTTAACGCTTGTAACTAAATCCCTTTGTATCTCCATATATTACATGTTCGAGATTCGATCATCGGTATCTCCATACCTAGTTTGATCTCGTTACTGACATGCACCCTTTTGTCGTTCCCGTGATATAACATTCTAGTGATCACATCACTTGCTTGCAAGCTATCTTAATGTGATATCACCGAGAGGGCCCCAAGTATATCTATCCGTCATCGGGATTGACAAATTCCACTCTTGATCCATGAGCCTCAACATAACACCTTCGTAGTACTGAACCCATATTTATACTCACCCTGTTACGGTGTGACATTTGATGTTATCAAGATACTCTTCTGGTGTTAGCAATTAACATGATCTCATGGTCTAAGGATAAAGATTACTTCGTATGATGTTATAGCAATATAAACATAATGACTTGATCGTAATGCTATACTTCGGATGAATGTTCATCACATCATTCCACCAATGGTGTGACCTTGTTATTAACAACATCCAATGTCCATGATCAGGAAACCTTGATCATCTTGATAATCAACAAGCTAGTCTATACGAGAGGCATAACTAGGAACCCTTTTTGTTTATTAAACACACATGTATTAATGTTTCCTGATCAATAAAATTCTAGCATGTAAAATAAACATCTATCATATATAAGGAATATATAATAACAACTTTATTATTGCCTCCCAGGGCATATTTCCTTCAGTCTCCCACTTGCACTAGAGACAATAATCTAGTTCACATAGGGATAAATCTAACACCCATGGAGTTCTGGTGTTGATCATGTTTTTCCCTAGGGAGAACTTTAGTCAACGGATCTGCTACATTTAGGTCCGTGTGTACTTTACAAATCTTTATATCTCCATCCTTGACATGCTCATGGATGGAGTGAAACCGGCGCTTAATATGCATGGAATTCTTGTGAGACCTCAGTTCCTTTGCGTTGGCTATGGCTCCATTGTTGTCACAATAGATCACCATTGGGTCCAACGCACTGGGAACCACACCTAGTTCCGTAATGAACTCTTTCATCCAAACCGCCTCCTGCGTCGCTTCTGAAGCAGCAACATATTCCGCCTCCGTCGTTGATCCAGCCACCACAGGTTGTTTGGAACTCCTCCAACTAACTGCTGCTCCGTTCAAGAGAAATACGTATCCGGATTGAGACTTAGAGTCATCCGGATCGGCGTCAAAGCTAGCATCGACATAACACAATTAGCGAGATACATGTTCCTGGTGGCATTTCGTCTGGAAGGAGTTGCTGCTTCCGCTGGATCGCTAGAGCGAGGCGTGGAGGTTGTCCGGTGGCTTGAACGTGTGTGCGAGTGCGGATGCGCTGCTGAGTTGCGACGCTCGGACTTCCTCACGATCTTGAGATCGACAAGTGTACGACTACATCAACCACGAGTTCCTACTCGTTAATAAAGCTCGTTGTCTTCAAGGGTAAGTTCTCCATGAATGTATGTCCACCCGTTGCTCTGTATCTAGTAGATAGATCTTGGCATATAGTTCTCATCGTAGGAATTTTTTTGTTTTCTATGCTGCGGACCCAACACGGTTATCCCGATTTCTGTCACTTCGGTGCCATTGGTTCCGGACAACAACGTGTGTATACAACTTGCAGATAAGACCATAAACAATACTATCATAATGAATCAATAACATGTTTAGATCTGAAATCATGGCACTCAGGCCCTAGTGACAAGCATTAAGCATAACAAGTCGCAACAAAGTCATAAAGCACTAATAAAAGATACTAGGCACCATGCCCTAATAATCCGATGCCATTACATGAACGATCTCATCCAATCCCTACCATCCCCATAGCCTACAGCAGGGGATTACTCACTCATAGATGGGGGAAACATGGATGCTCGATGGAGAAGCGATGGTGATGATGATGGCGATGATCTCCTCCAATTCCCTGTCCCAGCAGGGTGCCAGAATGGAGTTTCTGGTGCTATTTTGTGGAATCTGGTGGTGGCGGCGGACGGAACTCCTTTTGGAAAAACGTCGAACCTCCCTGAGTTTTTAGGTCAGAAGGCATCTTATAGGCGAAGAGGGAGACCGAGGGGGTGTCTGGGGCGGCTAGACCACCCCCTGGCGCGGCCAGGCCCAACCCGTGCGGCCAGGTGGTGTGGCTGGGCCCCAGCCCCACTCCGTCTCATATTCTGGCTCTGGGAGTCTTCTGGTGAAATAGGATTTTTGGCTTTTGTCCCGTCCAATTCCGAGAATATTCATTTTCTGACTTTCCTGGAACCAAAAACAGCAGAAAACATGCAGCTGGCACTGTGGCTCTTGTTAATAGGTTAGTCCAAGAAATCATATGAAAAGTACTCCAAAGTGTGGACAAAACACAAGAAAGTAGATAAAACCAAGCATGGAACATCAAAAGTTATAGATACATTTTCAATGTATCAACATCCCCAAGCTTAACTTCTGCTCATCCTCGAGTAGGTAAGTGATAAAAAGAAAGAATAATTTTTGAGGTGACATGCACCATCATAAACTTGATCAAAGTATTTGTAAAACATTCAAAGCTGGGATCATAGTACTTCAATCATAACATGAAAGACAAAGTTCTAGCAATAAGACAAAGAAACAATGATGCAACATGAAAAGGCACAAACAAAAGATTCATGAATAACAATGCTTTGCAAGATGTTTGTTTGTTTCACATAAAGAAAACATAGCATAGTGGCATTCAGCTTGTCCCTCATAGAGTAGCAAACATAAATGCATAGGACACCTTCAAAGTTTATAAGAGTGACTAGATACAAATAGTTTAAAATAAGCAATATCAAGGTATGCATCAATCAACAAGTCTTAGGACAATGCACATAGAACTAAGAATGGCCACTATGCTCTCAAAGTAAGTGCATAAAGGTAGAAGGTGGAGACTCAATATATATAGTGGAAGAAAGGCCTTCATAGAAGGAAGTAGGGATTCAAGTCTCATAAAGAGCTTCCAAAAATTATGGTACTTATTAGCTTTCAGCTCTCATTGCCCCTATCATAAGCACCTTGAAGTGATTAAGGTTAAAGTGAACAAACTATGGTGTACATGCTTGACGAAGTATAAGTTAGAAATCTCATGTCCCTTGAATACGAGGGCCGCTCCTCATGCTACTCAAGTTTAGTCACCGGTAAGTTCTTGTCATCGTAAGTACATGTGTATCATAGAGAACCGCCAACGGGGTACCCCTTGCCCGATGATATGGAAGAATCCCCATATCAAAATGACAAGGCAAGCAGACAACGAGCATCTTAGCAATCTTCTTATTTACCATGGGAATATGGTGCTTTTTTCTCTCTTTCCTCTTTTCATAATCTCTTTTTTCTCAATATAGGACTCTCTTTTTTTATAAGAAGAATGCTTCATAGACAACTCATTATGGTTACGCTGCAGGTTTCCACCATGTCAACATGGATTAGACCAGCGGCCCAGGCGTTTCTCTAACACATATACATAACTCCATGGACTTACAAGCTCCCCTTTCATTTCACACCGACGACATCCATAGACAAAAGAGCATGATATCAACTAGGTACAAAGTACCAGTGCAATGTTGAAAGCATTCCCCATGACAGCATGGTTCTGCTAATGCCCAACAAATAAGTGCAAGCATATACAACATAGACGACACAATGGTTCAAGTTTATTAAGGGCAAGAAAAGTAAAGTGTGCCATCAAGTTCGTGAGAGCTTTAATCACTAGTTTTCTCATAACAAGTTTAATTCAGAAGGTAAACAAAAACATGAATATACTTGGAATAGCATAAGCTAATAGGTAGGTATGGTGGACTCTTTGGAATAACTTGGTTTAAGGAGTTGGATGCATGAGTGGAACTCATACTTGGTTGTGGAGGCTAGCAAAAGACTGGGAGCGACAAACTAAGAGAGCAATAATGGCCATAATCATGCAGAGCGACAAAACATCATTGATCAAAGCATAAAGTGATACTACAAGTTGAAAACTAAAGGATCATAAAGGCTTATGGTGACTTGAGATAGTCATAACATGGTGTGAGCATGTGCCAAGTCAACCCAGATAAAGCATCAAAGGAGAATACCACTATACTATGCTTTAATATGCTAAAACAACGCATGATTCATCCAAGGCACATTAAGCAATCTCAATTGTTTATAACAAGTCATGCTACAACAAAGAATACTAAGCATAAAGCCAAAACAATATCAAGCATGGCATGCCAAAGCATAGGCCACAGTCAAAAACAAGCTCTATTTACCACTTAAGCATGAACTTTCCTACTCTTTTCCAATCCAAACCAAACTATTTGAAAACCAATGCATGAAAGAGGGGCTACAACCAATTTATTCAGCAAACTAAGAAAACCAAGCAAATGAAAAACCAAAACGAAAATGAAAAAGAAGATGCTCCAAGAACAACACAACTATGCATGAAACAATAAAAATGAAGCATTTGGAAGGAACCTGGGATTTTTATTGATGAAGAAGGGGATGCCTTGGGCATCCCCAAGCTTTGACGCTTGTACTTCTTGGATATTTCTTGGGGTGACACGTGTGGCATCCCCAAGCTTGAGCTTTAGTCCATTCTTCATCTCATTACTCATTCCTTCCATACACCTGAAAATTTTCCTTCATACAAAACTTCACACAATCTTTATTAGCAACATTAGTGCACTCAAGATAATAGGTCTTTAGGTTCAGTTATAACACCAATAAAACTTCCATTAGAACACTGGATACTGTAGCACTTCCCTCAAAAATCTCAATTCCCCAAAAGACTCAAAAAGGAACCAACAAGAAGCAAATGCAGAAAATGGCAGAAATCTGTCAAAACAGACCAGCAGGTAAAGACGAATTTTTTCGAAGAACTTCTGTTGCTCAAATCAAAAAGTGTTGAACTAACGAAAGTTATATAACAACCTGGGGCAGAAGCACAAAAATTCACGCCTTAAAAGGTCGTACATAGATTTTACACAAATTTTTACGGTGAAGCACATAAATCTGTTTCGGGACAACAACTTTCCCAATCATTACTTCTCTCTCATTAGAGGTTACTCTTGGCACAAAAAGCAAAATAAAAAGGATAAGGAGAGGTTATTACTGAAGTGATAACTTCCAAGACTCATCTAAAACTTTTGGGTTATCTCGCAATAAGTATTTTTCTTTAACGCCTTTAAGTTAGGCATGATAGTTTGAGAGGTTGCTCACATAAGAAATATGAATTGAAGTAAAAGAGAGCATCAAGAAGCAAATTCAAAACACATTTAAGTATAACTCACTTCCTATGCATAGGAATCTTGTATGCAAATAAATTCACAAAGAACAAAGTGATAGGCATAGGAAGATAAAACAAGGTTAATTTCAAAACTATCAGCACATAGAGAGGTGTTCCAATACCATGAAAAATTCTACAACCATATTTTCCTCTCTCATAATAATTTTCAATAGCCTCATGAATAAACTCAACAATATAACTATCACATAAAGCATGCTTTTCATGATCTACAAACACATAATTTTTATCAAGCTCAAAAATAGTGGGATTAAAACCTTCAAACCCACTTTTAACAATTCTATAACACGATGACTGATCTTTCAATATAGGACCATCGTCTAGAGCTTTATCATAAACAATTTCTAAGAAAAACTCTTTAGTACCATGCATCTCGAAGTTAGGCACAAATAAAGGATTATCACAGATAACATGAGCATAACATTCATCCTCCTTTGGTAAGCATGGGGGACAATCAAATAATGTAAGGGATAAAGAGTTACTCTCATTAGAAGGTAGGCATGGGTAGCTAATCCATTCTTCCTCCTTTTGTTCATCACTCTCCTCCTCTTTTTCATCTAATGAGCTTTCAGGTTCATAAATTTCTTCTTCCATAGGATCCTGCAAGGCATTAGTCTCTTCCATTTGTGGAAAGCATCTATTAATATATTCAAGAATATAGCCATTTTCTTCCTTGTAATTATCAAAGAAAAATCTAAGTATATCATCAAACTCATATTTATAAGGTGAATCATCAATATTTTCAAGCAAACTAGCAAGTTCAAATGCACCCTTCCAAGCAATAAATTCTTCAATTTGTTCCACATCATAAAAGTCACAATTTCCTTTAACATAAGAAGATATGGTAACATTATCATTATACTCACATTGAAAATGGAGGTGTTTATACCTCTTACAGCAACAAGATTTATCAAAGCAATAAGTAACATTATAAGTAGAGCACACGTTTCTAGCAATGGTATACAATTTATCAATTTGTTCCCATAAGTGTTTCCCTTTTTGTGACAAGCGGTTTTCCTTATAATAATATTTTTGATCTTCCGTGAAACCACCTTGCCAATTAGATTCAGTTTCAAAGAAACCAACCATTGATAGAGGGCATGATAAAGCAAGACAATAACAGACCAACGAAAATCACAACTAGAGTAGGAACTATTTTTTTTGTATTTTTGATAAAGAAACAAGCAAACAAGGCGGAAATAAACTAAGCTTGAACAATAGTGATTCCAAGTGGACTTCATAAATAAAGCTATGCTCCCCGGCAACGGCGCCAGAAAATAGTCTTGATGACCCACAAGTATAGGGGGTGTATCGCAGTATTTTCGAGGGAAGTGAAACCCAATTTATTGATTCGACACAAGGGGAGCCAAAGAATATTTATAAGCCGTAACAACTGCGTTGTCAATTCAGCTGCACCTGGAAATAATCTTGCTCACAGCAGTTTATCAGTAGCAACAATTTTGTAGTAGGAATAGTAAGGTAGCAGCAGCAGTAAAGTAAAGACAACAGTAACAATAGCAGTAAATAGTAGGATTCGAGTGCGGTAGGCATAGGGATGGATGGACGGGCGTTGCATGGACAAGATAATTCACATAGCAATCAGAACATAGGGCAATTGCAGATAAATAAGATAAAGCATCCAATTACTAGATAATCCTAGGCATGTGTTCCATATATAGTCATACGTGCTCGCAATGAGAACTTGCACAACATCTTTTGTCTTGCCAGCCCGTTTGCAGCGGGGCCTGTCGTCGGATTGATGACAAGTACGCCATGAGGGGGTCCTCGAGGCGTGTGGAAGAGAGGGGTGTGAGATGTACAGTGTTCCGGGACGGTGAGCACACAAGTTTACCCAGGTTCGAATTCGCCGGCTTTGGACGGATCCTACTCTTGCTAGCAATCCAGTAATACGGCAGAGCCGGAATATGAGTTACAAGGGTTTCGCCTGTGCGAGTTGAGGGTCTAAAGTATTGGTCTGCCCTAAAGGCTCTCCCTAGGACAGCTTATATAGATATCCGGCCTAGGGTTTACAGGAGAGCTCTATCCGGCTACGACTAAGAGTCGGTTACAGAGTATATCTTGAACTACAAGTAACATTATGGGCCTAAGTCGGTAAGTCTTCTGGGCCTTCCTGTAGCCGGATTGGACTCCGTCTTTCTCCCTGACTGGGCCGCCCGTGAAGCAATGCTCTAACTCGAAGTGGGCCACCCTGGTCAGTGAGGAACTGTGAGGATACCCGGAAAGTATATCCCCAACAACAGCCCCCGGAGGCCTCCAAGATCCAAAGTCGGATTTATCATCGTCTAGCTTAATCTTCGGCTTGCAGAATCTTGAAGGGTTCCTAAAACTTCAAAACAAAAAATACGATCCGGGTCTTAAAAAATAAGTCGCACCTATCAACAGGTTACTCGGATTTTCTAGCTTGATTTCAAACTAAGCCAGAACTTGATCTCTAACGCCACCTGACACAAGTCATGGTCAAGTCACGTCATCTGACAGGCATTCTGTCAGCACGATCGTTGGTGGGTCCGCGGTTCACGGAACCGAGGCGCCATTTCAATGCGTGCGCGGAGATCGAGGCAACGTAATCATCACGTGGGACCTTCCCAGTTCCTTCCACGACGCGTGGTGGTTATACTGTAGCATTTGCACGAACCTTGGCGCGGTTAGGTGAATATAAGGGGTTAGGATTTTCTCCTTCTCCTTTCACCAGTCCTTTGCCTTTTCCTCTCCTTCCAATCTCTCTGCGCGCATAGAGCTCCCCCGTTCCTCCCCCAAAAACTCCCAGCGCCGCCCCTTTTAGGTCAACCACTCACCGGAGAAATGGCTTCATCTTCCTCTTCCGGCTTAGCGGCAGCGACAGAAGCGGTGGTGGAGAAAGAGAGTTTCCGTGGGCTCTGGATCCCCTGCACGCTCAACGACGAGGGCCTCAAAAACATGGAGAAAGAAGGGCTCCTCCGCGCCGACGACTGGTGGAGCGGCTTCGGGGAAACCGTCCCCAACCCGCGCGACGGCGAGCGGGTCCATTTCGGCACCCACCTCGACAGAGGTTTGTCATTTCCTCCCTCGGAGTTCTTTTCCGAGGTGATTGATCATTACAGAGTTCAACTCCATCATCTTCCTCCCAACTCTCTCTTAGAGATGAGCGCATATGCTTCATTGTGTGAGGGCTTTCTCGGCATTAGGCCGAGTTTGACTCTATTCCGGTACTATTTTCATGTCCGGAGAAACTCCATTACCGCCGGTGTTCCTTACATCACCGACACTATTAGTTTTTCGCTTAGACGCGAGCGCGCGTATCCCAAAATTTTAGCTAGTGACTCGGTCAAACAATGGCCAGCCAAGTTTTTCTATCATAGGGATATTCTGGCTCCCGGCAAAGCCACTGCTTTGCTGGCTTTCATCGACGGAGCCGCCACGGCCCAACCATCGTAGGACGAGGCTGCTCCGGCTCTCACCGACAATCTGATCCTCGCTAAGAGGCGGATCGAATATTTGATCAAACACAAGGATCTGAAGGGATCCGACTTGGTCCAGTGCTGGGTCTCACGTCGGATCTAGCCCCTCTGTGGCATCCCGCAAAACCACTACTAGAAAATCGCGTTGTTTTTGTGCATTGCATCGTCATGACCGCATGCTCATGTCATCATGCCACATTGCATTTGAGCATCGTCATCATCTTGCATTTGCTTGCATAAAACTAATATCGGAAAAACCTGTTTGTGTTTTCTAAATGCCCCGTCTTTGTTCAAACGCAAACCCCGGGTCACCGGATTATTTTGTTTTGTTTGCTATCGGTTTGCAAAAGTCTGTTTGAAATAAATAAAACATTCAATTATTTTTAGTGGGGCAGTCGAACGGGCCGACCCGACCCAGTCGACCACCCCCGGTACAAAATCGGTCCGCTCAAAATCCCTAGTCTACCCAACCTAACCTACCCAGCCCATCTCCACCTCACCCCCTCCAACCCCGGGTCAAGACGTCACCCACCCCGGCCCCACCTGGCCACAGCCCCGCCTCACACGCTCACCACGCAGCCACCCTCCCCTCTGGCCCCATCCGACCCATCCTCCCACCTCTCCCCTGTCCCCACGCCCGGACCCACGCACGCGTCCCCCACGCGCGGTCCACACCGCATCCCCATCCTCCCTCTCTCCCCGACGCTCCTCTTCCCCCGTCTTCCCTCCTCTCGGCTCGCAGCCACCGGCGGCCTCTGCTCCGGCGCCGCCTCCGCCCCGCCGCCGGCGACCCCGCCACCACCGCCTCTGTTCCTCTCCCGCCGGCCTTCCTCGCCGCCTGGGCTACCTCGCCGGCCCCGCCCCGTCGACCCCGCGACCGTGCCTCCGACCTCGCCTCCGCCGGCCTTCCCTCCTCCCGCTCGCCACCGGCCGCCGCCGAGCATCTCCTCCCTCCGGCGCCGGTTCCCCTCCTCTCCACCCGCCTCGGCCGCCTCGTGGTCTTCTCTGTCCGCCGGGCCAGCGGCCCCTCCCTCCGGCCTCTGCTCGCCCCGCCGGCCAGGCGCCTGCCTCCGCCTGTCCCGGAACCCTCCCTCTTTCCTGGCCTCGCCCGGTTCGCCGGCCAGGACCCCCCTCGTCGTGGACTGCCTCCCCGCGTCGGCCCTCTCTGTCCGCCGGCGCGGCCTGCAGCAGCTCGTCGGCGCCCCTCCTGCGACCCAGGTTCCGCGCGCCGCCGTCCTCGAGGCCAGCTCGTCCCCGACCCCGTCTGCGAGATGGCCGCCTGCAACCGTCATCCGACCTCCAGCTCGTCTCGGCGGGGCCTTTAGATGATAACAAGACAGACCAAGGCCGACTCCGTCAGGTGCCTGTCCTTGCAAGATGTTCTAACGAGAACTACACCGAGAACCGTGGTACCGGGAGGACGACATCAACCCGAAGCGCCAAGACCTACTACGGACGCCGAGACCCCCGGACCCGAAGACCACATGTACGCCAAGATCTACCGGCGACCCGAACGCCAAGACCGATGCGATGGCGCGGACCCGACAAGATCTTCGCGACGACAAGAACGACACCAACCAGGGCGAGTCCGATGCCTCGACGCCAGAACAAGTACTTCTTCCCGGAACGCCAAGATCTACTCCGTTGTCCGAGAACGATTCTGCCGAGACCGATCCCCGTCGAACCCTGAGACCGGACCCCGAACCCTCGGACCCCAAGATCTTCCGAACCCTAATGTGTGACCCCTTTCTCGAGCCCTATTTTATAAATGTAATACAACTTGTCGCATATTAATTGTTCATGCATGCATATTGCCTGTGGTTTGGGGGCCTTATGCCGATTCACCTTATAATTAAATATGGGGCCCATATGCGGGCGAATCCAGTCGTATATTGGCCTCATTTAAATTTGTGTAGCGAACCGGTGATATATTCTGCCTTGTTTAACAACATTTAAATTGCGGGGTAGCTAAACAACATGAACCACCTAATTGATTGTCGGGACCCCGGTTCCCCTTAATATTGACCTAATTGCATCGCATCCTTGCCATGCCATACATCATACATGCATCATGCCGATCTTCTGCCGTTGTATTAAATAGTGCATCCGGTGTTTATTCTAGTGTTTTGCTTCTTCGCGGATAAGGCCGTTGAGTTGATGTGAGCTTCGCCCCGATCTTCGGTTGAATCTTCGGCAATGTTTTCAGGCGAGCATCTCCCCCTTTCTACCTATCTTACTTTTACAGTATTTATTCCCTCCTGTTGATCTATTGCTATCCGTGTTGCGATGCTCTAGCTTTTGTACCCGTGATATTCCTTGCAGCCTTATATTGCCTTGGACACATCCTATTACCTGTTGTTTGGTAGATAGTTGGACCCGCGCGTCGTAGTCGCTTGCTCAAGTGTTGTTGCGTGTCGTCAAGTACCACAGTTGTTGGAGAATTGCCGCATGTTCAATGTTGGAGAAGACCATGGCTTTAATTACTGTTCACTTTAACTACTGTTTAACAACTAAAATTGAAGTAAGTAAGCAGAGGCATCGGTGGGTGATAGATAATGTTGGTTTCCGACCGCCCACTTGTGTCCCGTAGGACCCCGAGTTCTTGACACCTGTTCCGAGATCGAGCGCGCTAACCACAGGTGGGGAGATATGGGCCCCCCATTGATTAGTACCTGATTTCAAAGTATTGTACTGGGGGCCACAACTAGTTTGAGGTTTTATTTACTATCCTGTACCTATGCCATGCTTTACTGCTTTATTTACGATTGTGCGATGGATAGCACACTGTACTGTTTAGGAAGCGGAGTGTTTTCGCGGTATCGACAGTCCCAGTTTTGGGATTTGCTGTCGTTTACAGCCACTGACGCAAACCCTGAGTCCGTCTCGGAGACCGTCCGACTTCGTTGCGGGTGTACTTAGTGGGGTGGCCCCCCGTGCTTGCTTTGGGTCTGGAAACGTCGTGACTTAGGCCCCGCCGACATACCGATGGGTGTATGTTAACTGATCTGGCAAAAAGGGTCGAAGTGCTTGTGGATACTTTGGTGCACCCCTGCAGGGTTAAATCTTTTCGAGAAGCCGTGTCCGCGGTTATGGACGACTTGGAGCACAGTGCTTGATCATAGACAACTATAACTAAAGTTTACTGCTATAAATTGACTTGTATCCGATATGACTAGTAATCAGCTTCACCACAACGGAATGGCTAAATAAAAGTACCAACAACTGCTGGGTTTTGGGATATCTCATGCTAATTGTATTTGACTAGTAAGTGTTGCAACTACAACGGAATGGTTAACTAACACTGCCCACTGCTTAACTTATCAGGATGACTATCTATACCTGACTAGTAATCGCTGCAACGATAACTGAATAAATAAAACTGCCAACTGTGTGAGTTCCTCGGTTGACTTCCTCATTCGGTCTCGAGGGGGAAATGCCAGGATGGGTATGTTTGGTGTTAGCTTCAGGTTGGATCCGGATAGGTCTTTCTCATCCCTATCTGATAGCCGCCAGTTATATCGAGTCTCTATAGGTTGTTTAGTGCATGCTGCGCTGCCGCTTCAGTCCACCATACCTATGTAGGCGAGGACCGCCGAATTCTAGTCTCGCCATGTACTGGCCTCAGTACTGACGCTCTCTCTTTTTCCTTTGCCCCTTGTCGGCACCCCTTTTGTTTAAGCAGGTTTGAGATCGACGTCGTTAGCAGGGTTACCCTTCCGGCTTGGCCTGGGCAGGGTTATGGACGCCATTGTTTATTCTTCAGGGCTCTTAGCCCCATTTGCATCTTGTCCGTAGTCGGACGCTCTATCATTTCCAGGTGATTTGGATCTTTGTACATTGTATCTGTATTCTTGACTCTTTGGGTCGCTGTTGTATATATACCTGTTCTGTGGGTCCCATCGAGGACTGTTGTGTAATGTTATTACTTCGTTTTCCACCCGCAAGAAAGTGCCTGGTGGGCACCCTTGAATCGTTTCTATGTGGGTTTGGCGGGAATCGCTAAAATTTGCATAGGGCCGATTCTGAGGGTGTTACAGAGTGGTATCAGAGCTCAGCAGTTGCGATACCCCACAAGTCCAGCCTGTAGGATAACCTAGCTAACGGACGTTGTAGAGTGTCAAAACTATTTTGCAAACTCGGTTGGATAGTTCTGATTAGGTCTGATTTTACTCCTTACCCCTCTGCTGCTCTCCTCTCACCTCTGCGTGTTTTGAATCCGCTCTCTTCTCTCTCTTCGAGTCCAGGATTTCTCGTGGTTGGGTTCCGTCGTACCTTCAGGGTTTCGCTTCCTCTTTTGGTAACGGTGTGTCTACATCTGGTCTTCATGCTATCCGAGGAACCCTTCGTCTGATGGATTTCTCTTTGTTCCTTCTCGTGCCTTCCGGTGTTTTCCGACGTGACGACATCCTCTACGCCAGATCCGATGCAGAGTCTGCATCACTCCGTTGTTCTGAACCTCGCTTGTCGAGATCTTCAGTCTAATTCTGAGAGTTGGTTGCATATTCTGTTATTCGTGTACATAGTAATGCTTTGAGTGCGGGATGGAGTCGCGACCATACCACTACTCTTATCATTTGCTGTGTATAGTGAATGGTGGGTCGATGCAATTTTACTCCGTCCACGGAAGCTAGAGGTGGCTTTATTTGTGGATACCTCTACCTTCGCCCTTTGTTCCCGGAGTGTTCTCTGACGATCACGGACAACGACCTCTTGTTAGTGGTGTCGCGAGGATCTACACGAAGCGAGAAGACGCAGATCGCCGACCTTCCTTTCCGGTACCATGAGGCGGATCTCGAGGGCGAGATCCATTGTTAGTGGTGTCGAATTGTGGCATCCCGCAAAACCACTACTAGAAAATCGCGTTGTTTTTGTGCATTGCATCGTCATGACCGCATGCTCATGTCATCATGCCACATTGCATTTGAGCATCGTCATCATCTTGCATTTGCTTGCATAAAACTAATTTCGGAAAAACCTGTTTGTGTTTTCTAAACGCCCCGTCTTTGTTCAAACGCAAACCCCGGGTCACCGGATTATTTTGTTTTGTTTGCTATCGGTTTGCAAAAGTCTGTTTGAAATAAATAAAACATTCAATTATTTTTAGTGGGGCAGTCGAACGGGCCGACCCGACCCAGTCGACCACCCCCGGTACAAAATCGGTCCGCTCAAAATCCCTAGTCTACCCAACCTAACCTACCCAGCCCATCTCCACCTCACCCCCTCCAACCCCGGGTCAAGACGTCACCCACCCCGGCCCCACCTGGCCACAGCCCCGCCTCACACGCTCACCACGCAGCCACCCTCCCCTCTGGCCCCATCCGACCCATCCTCCCACCTCTCCCCTGTCCCCACGCCCGGACCCACGCACGCGTCCCCCACGCGCGGTCCACACCGCATCCCCATCCTCCCTCTCTCCCCGACGCTCCTCTTCCCCCGTCTTCCCTCCTCTCGGCTCGCAGCCACCGGCGGCCTCTGCTCCGGCGCCGCCTCCGCCCCGCCGCCGGCGACCCCGCCACCACCGCCTCTGTTCCTCTCCCGCCGGCCTTCCTCGCCGCCTGGGCTACCTCGCCGGCCCCGCCCCGTCGACCCCGCGACCGTGCCTCCGACCTCGCCTCCGCCGGCCTTCCCTCCTCCCGCTCGCCACCGGCCGCCGCCGAGCATCTCCTCCCTCCGGCGCCGGTTCCCCTCCTCTCCACCCGCCTCGGCCGCCTCGTGGTCTTCTCTGTCCGCCGGGCCAGCGGCCCCTCCCTCCGGCCTCTGCTCGCCCCGCCGGCCAGGCGCCCGCCTCCGCCTGTCCCGGAACCCTCCCTCTTCCCTGGCCTCGCCCGGTTCGCCGGCCAGGACCCCCCTCGTCGTGGACTGCCTCCCCGTGTCGGCCCTCTCTGTCCGCCGGCGCGGCCTGCAGCAGCTCGTCGGCACCCCTCCTGCGACCCAGGTTCCGCGCGCCGCCGTCCTCGAGGCCAGCTCGTCCCCGACCCCGTCTGCGAGATGGCCGCCTGCAACCGTCATCCGACCTCCAGCTCGTCTCGGCGAGGCCTTTAGATGATAACAAGACAGACCAAGGCCGACTCCGTCAGGTGCCTGTCCTTGCAAGATGTTCTAACGAGAACTACACCGAGAACCGCGGTACCGGGAGGACGACATCAACCCGAAGCGCCAAGACCTACTACGGACGCCGAGACCCCCGGACCCGAAGACCACATGTACGCCAAGATCTACCGGCGACCCGAACGCCAAGACCGATGCGATGGCGCGGACCCGACAAGATCTTCGCGACGACAAGAACGACACCAACCAGGGCGAGTCCGATGCCCCGACGCCAGAACAAGTACTTCTTCCCGGAACGCCAAGATCTACTCCGTTGTTCGAGAACGATTCTGCCGAGACCGATCCCCGTCGAACCCTGAGACCGGACCCCGAACCCTCGGACCCCAAGATCTTCCGAACCCTAATGTGTGACCCCTTTCTCGAGCCCTATTTTATAAATGTAATACAACTTGTCGCATATTAATTGTTCATGCATGCATATTGCCTGTGGTTTGGGGGCCTTATGCCGATTCACCTTATAATTAAATATGGGGCCCATATGCGGGCGAATCCAGTCGTATATTGGCCTCATTTAAATTTGTGTAGCGAACCGGTGATATATTCTGCCTTGTTTAACAACATTTAAATTGCGGGGTAGCTAAACAACATGAACCACCTAATTGATTGTCGGGACCCCGGTTCCCCTTAATATTGACCTAATTGCATCGCATCCTTGCCATGCCATACATCATACATGCATCATGCCGATCTTCTGCCGTTGTATTAAATAGTGCATCCGGTGTTTATTCTAGTGTTTTGCTTCTTCGCGGATAAGGCCGTTGAGTTGATGTGAGCTTCGCCCCGATCTTCGGTTGAATCTTCGGCAATGTTTTCAGGCGAGCATCTCCCCCTTTCTACCTATCTTACTTTTACAGTATTTATTCCCTCCTGTTGATCTATTGCTATCCGTGTTGCGATGCTCTAGCTTTCGTACCCGTGATATTCCTTGCAGCCTTATATTGCCTTGGACACATCCTATTACCTGTTGTTTGGTAGATAGTTGGACCCGCGCGTCGTAGTCGCTTGCTCAAGTGTTGTTGCGTGTCGTCAAGTACCACAGTTGTTGGAGAATTGCCGCATGTTCAATGTTGGAGAAGACCATGGCTTTAATTACTGTTCACTTTAACTACTGTTTAACAACTAAAATTGAAGTAAGTAAGCAGAGGCATCGGTGGGTGATAGATAATGTTGGTTTCCGACCGCCCACTTGTGTCCCGTAGGACCCCGAGTTCTTGACACCTGTTCCGAGATCGAGCGCGCTAACCACAGGTGGGGAGATATGGGCCCCCCATTGATTAGTACCTGATTTCAAAGTATTGTACTGGGGGCCACAACTAGTTTGAGGTTTTATTTACTATCCTGTACCTATGCCATGCTTTACTGCTTTATTTACGATTGTGCGATGGATAGCACACTGTACTGTTTAGGAAGCGGAGTGTTTTCGCGGTATCGACAGTCCCAGTTTTGGGATTTGCTGTCGTTTACAGCCACTGACGCAAACCCTGAGTCCGTCTCGGAGACCGTCCGACTTCGTTGCGGGTGTACTTAGTGGGGTGGCCCCCCGTGCTTGCTTTGGGTCTGGAAACGTCGTGACTTAGGCCCCGCCGACATACCGATGGGTGTATGTTAACTGATCTGGCAAAAAGGGTCGAAGTGCTTGTGGATACTTTGGTGCACCCCTGCAGGGTTAAATCTTTTCGAGAAGCCGTGTCCGCGGTTATGGACGACTTGGAGCACAGTGCTTGATCATAGACAACTATAACTAAAGTTTACTGCTATAAATTGACTGGTATCCGATATGACTAGTAATCAGCTTCACCACAACGGAATGGCTAAATAAAAGTACCAACAACTGCTGGGTTTTGGGATATCTCATGCTAATTGTATTTGACTAGTAAGTGTTGCAACTACAACGGAATGGTTAACTAACACTGCCCACTGCTTAACTTATCAGGATGACTATCTATACCTGACTAGTAATCGCTGCAACGATAACTGAATAAATAAAACTGCCAACTGTGTGAGTTCCTCGGTTGACTTCCTCGTTCGGTCTCGAGGGGGAAATGCCAGGATGGGTATGTTTGGTGTTAGCTTCAGGTTGGATCCGGATAGGTCTTTCTCATCCCTATCTGATAGCCGCCAGTTATATCGAGTCTCTATAGGTTGTTTAGTGCATGCTGCGCTGCCGCTTCAGTCCACCATACCTATGTAGGCGAGGACCGCCGAATTCTAGTCTCGCCGTGTACTGGCCTCAGTACTGACGCTCTCTCTTTTTCCTTTGCCCCTTGTCGGCACCCCTTTTGTTTAAGCAGGTTTGAGATCGACGTCGTTAGCAGGGTTACCCTTCCGGCTTGGCCTGGGCAGGGTTATGGACGCCATTGTTTATTCTTCAGGGCTCTTAGCCCCATTTGCATCTTGTCCGTAGTCGGACGCTCTATCATTTCCAGGTGATTTGGATCTTTGTACATTGTATCTGTATTCTTGACTCTTTGGGTCGCTGTTGTATATATACCTGTTCTGTGGGTCCCATCGAGGACTGTTGTGTAATGTTATTACTTCATTTTCCACCCGCACGAAAGTGCCTGGTGGGCACCCTTGGATCGTTTCTATGCGGGTTTGGCGGGAATCGCTAAAACTTGCATAGGGCCGATTCTGAGGGTGTTACACCCTCCAGTACCACGGAACCTGACTGATGCATTCCATCACGTCGTCCCCGAAAGACTCCCTCCGCATCAGCTCCAAAGCCTATACCACACAGGGCTACATAAGCCAGATCAAGTGGCTGATTAGGGAGCGGATCGAGAGGAGAATCCCGGAGGTTTCTCTAGACATGCATACAGCGGATAACCCTGTAGTGCCGGTAAGCTTCTATCAGTACACCTTTTTATGTGTTTCAATCTTTGAGTTACAGTTTAATGCTGATATGTTTTCTTATTTTCAGCTTGCTGACCTCCCTGAGTCGGAATTTGCTCCGCTCGAAGGATATCCTCTGGAGTTCTCTCAGGAGGTAGAAGTGGTCCCATAGCCGGATCTTGCGCTCAAGAAGCGCAAAGCTCCAACAGTGGCTGCCGGCACAAAGGAGGTGCCTGTTGTGAAGAGGTAACTTTCAATCATAATTTCCGCCTTTGTACCTTACTCGAATTTCTTTCTGAGATGTAATGTTTCCGACTTTATTACATTCTCAGAGCAAAACCGCTCCTCAAGGGCAAAGGGAAAGGGATTCCTTCGAAGCCGCTGCGGCAGATGAAGCTTACGATAGCTTCTCCTGTCGTGGCTCCTCCGACTCCTGCCCCTCAACCTTCTGCAACGCCGGTGATCTCTCCAGATGCCGTAGAAGATCCGGCTCCTTCAACGGAGCCTGCGAACCTTAGGTCGCAAACTGACGTCACCATGGGTGAGTCAGATTTAGATAAGGGTGAACCCTCTTTGGGTAATGATCCCTTGGTAGAAACCTTCACCGAAAACCTTATCAGCAACCCGGGACTTGCCAAGTTTGGCCTGTCCCAGAAATCTGCTGAAGAAATCCAGCGGCTCGCCAGGCAATGCCTGGAGAAAAGAACCTTATCTGCCGAAGAAGAGGCGCAAGAAGCAGAGGACGTCAAGTTCTCCGACCTTCTTGCCCAGGTGCGCCTTTGCGACGAGAGGATTAGGACTGGTGAGCTTCCAACGGCCCCAGTGATTCCCCTGAATCTCGCCGAGAAGGTCGCTGTTGATGTGAACGCGAGTTTGGATAAACTCACTCGCGAACAACATGTAAGTCGGAATTCCAACTCCTGTTTTTCCTTTATTGTATTTTATATCATATCCTCTAGCCCCCAAGCATGAAGTAGGATAAACAATCCGGGTTTATGCTTTATTAGGATGCCAAAGAATGAACTAGTGTAGCCCCCAAGGCTCGTGCTGATATTTAGCAAAAATATTAGCCCGAGTCTTAAGTAGCTTTCTGACTTTGGGTATTCTGACTTACAGAAAGTATGTTCCTATAATCAGGATTTATTGAAGAATGTCTGTGATAAGCGGAGAGAGATCAAAGCTCCCTGGCTTAAGAATGCTGAACTTAAAGTTGCCAAGAATGAGGCCGAAGGTAAACATTCCGAGACTCAAACCTTGTCTTTGTATTCTCGAATTTTTTCTGAACTGTTGTTCTTTTTGACTTACAACGCTAGTAAAACAATCCTTCGCCATGATTGAAGAGGCCGAGAACCTCAAGACCTTGGTGGTGGAGAACAAGGAGCTTCGTCAAGAGCTGGATAAGCTTAAGGCGGATCATGAAAAGAGCATTGCTCAAATCCTTGAGTCCTCCTCCATGGCTACTGATGAGCGTGATCGCAAGATCGCTGCTCAAGATAAAACAATCTCGGACCTAAAAATGAGCTTAGCAGAGAGAAGGACATGTCCCAGGCGCTCCGGGCTAAACTCCAGAGTCTCCGGGAGGAGAAGACCAAAATTGACGACGTCATTTTTGGTACGTTCCATCTGTCTGACTTGTCTCTTTCTTCGACTTCTATCAATGTCGGATTTTTCTTAACTTGTTTTGTGTATTGGTCCTCTGAACTTGACGTATTCTTCCTCCTCCGAGCCCCACACCCACCGGCTTACCCAAGTCGGTGATCTGCTTCATGACTTCCGCCAGTCCCTTGAGGACATTGGCGAAGCTCTCAAGATTCTGGACATGCCAAGCATGTCGGATTTTCAGGTGCGGGACAAGGCAAAGGAGATGCCGCAACTTGTTCGGGATTGGAACATGTCCTACGCGTGGACTGCTGCTCAGAACGCTCTCACCATGGTCATGAGCCACCATGGAAACATGGAAATATGGCAAGTGACCAGAGGGTACTGCAAAGTAGATGAAGATGGCCAGGAGCAGGACCTTCAAGCCATCATGCACTCCTGCGCCGCATATGGGTGTCACGTGGCTGACCTGACCAGCTACGAGATCCCCTTCTTCACCCGCGTGGCTACTCTGCCTCCTCCTCCAGAAGAATCAACAGAAGTTTCCAACAATGAATGCACCACCTCGGATGCGGACATCTCGGAACAATATCAAGGCGGAATCTCCAGCGAGCTGGTAGCTCCTTCATCTCCTCCTGCATCATAAATTGCTAGAAATATTTGTATTATCCTGAAAAAACATGATGCGTCTGTAAATGTAAAGTACTATGATTTTGCTAGTGCTAAGCTTTTGATCTATTCAGCACTTTTGGCTTTAATTTTTTGTGTGCCTAAAATGTTTACATAAGCACTTGTACGTTTTCGTCTATACTTATCGTTTATCTAGCTTTCCGCCTCGTCCCTTTCGTGAGCCAGCTAAACCTTCTACCAGAAACTTTGCCGAGCAACGGAGCTCAATTGCTAAACCAGTTTAAACTCGGAAACAAAGCCGGCTTCTAGTACCAATAATTCACTACTCGGAAAATGCCCGCATCCAGCAATCAAACAAATAACCAAAGTAAAGACTAGAAACTTTAGAGTTATACCCGAGGGTAGAAGTTTTAGAATCAGAAATCTAAACCAGAACAAGCATGAGCATAAAGTACTTTCAAGCATTCTGGGATTTTCAACTATGGCATGATCATTCATAAATAAGATGGTAAAAACTTCTCAGAAAAATTTGAGGCAACCAAAACTTTTATTTCTCACAGAACATGTACATATATATGTTTACAAAGAAGGATACACTAAGAATAAAAGGAACGTAGATGAGCAATATTCCACGGTCTGTCTAACTCATCCGGATTTGTACTGCCTCTAGCTCTCTTTCTCTTCTTAGTAGCAGGTCTTTCTTTGACTGGCCTCATGTCAGTTAAGTAGTACGATCCATTGTGCAATACTCGACTAACTAAAGAGGGGCCTTCCCATACTGGGGAAAGTTTGTGCTTTCTTTGTTGCACAACCTGGAGAACCAAATCACCTTTATTGAAAGATCTATTTCGGACTCTCTGGCTATGATACTTGCATAACTTCTGCAGATAGGCTGTAGATCTCATTTCAGCAACAACGCGAACTTCTTCGACTAAGTCGAGATCATTTTGTCGAGAAATCTCGGCATCCTCTTCAATATACATGGCCACTCTAGGAGAAGTGTGAATCAAATCACTAGGAAGAACTGCTTCTGCACCATAGACCAAGAAGAAAGGTGTGTATCTGGTTGACCTGTTTGGAGTCGTTCGTAAACTCCATATTACAGAGGGTAATTCCTCTGCCCAAGCCCCCACAGCACGTCGTAGTGGTGCTTCGAGTCTCAGTTTCAGGCCTTGTAGGATTAAACCATTTGCTCTTTCGACTTGTCCGTTAGCTTGTGGATGTGTGACTGATGCAATGTCAAGCCGGATATTTTGCTCGTTGCAGAATTCGGCCAATTCTCCCATAGAGAAATTACTCCTATTGTCCGTGATAATGCTATGTGGATAACGATACCGGATTGTAACATCCTCGACAAATCTTTTGGCTGTTGCTCCATCACAACTAGTGACAGGTTTAGCCTCAATCCATTTGGTGAATTTATCCACCATCACTAAGAGGTGAGTAAATCCACTTGGAGCTCGTTTAAAAGGTCCTACCATATCAAGCCCCCAGACCGCAAAGGGCCATGTTATAGGTATTGTTCGTAGCTGATCAGCCGGAACATGAGCTTGCTTGGCGTACTTTTGGCAGCCTTTGCACGTCTTGACTAATCGTTTGGCATTTGCCTGAGTTGTAAGCCAGAAAAATCCGTGTATGAAAGCTTTTGCCACTAAAGATTTGGCTGCAGCGTGGTGACCACACTCGCCTTCGTGGATTTCCCTTAAGATTTCCACTCCTTCTTCCGGAGATACACAACGCTGAAAAACCCCAGAAACACTCCGCTTACAGAGCTCACCTTTAACAATAATATAGGCTTTTGCTCGTCGGATAATCTGCCGGCTCAACACCTCGTGTTCGGGTAATTTGCCATCTACCAAATAATCGAGGTAGGGTTGAGTCCAGCTGGGAATCACAGCCAGAACTGCTATCAAAGGTGAGTCGGATTTGGTCGGATATTCCTCATCTACTCCCTTTATTGAGGAACTTTGAGGTGCTCTAAAAAAGCGCCATCCAGAACCTCTTTCCGCGCAGAACCTATCCGAGATAGTGCATCTGCTTCCTCATTTTCTGCTCGAGGGATGTGTTGAACTTCAAATCCTTCGAACGATTTAGATAGATCATCCAAGACAGCTTTATATGCTGCCATGTGCTTATTTGCATTACAAATATCCGACACTTGTTGAGCAACAAGATCCGAATCTCCGTAACACATCAAACATCGGATGCCAATATCCTTAGCAATCCGGATTCCATGCAGCAGTGCTTCATACTCGGCAATATTGTTTGTCACTGTGAAGTTGATCTGCAACACGTATAAAAGTTTATCTCCTTGGGGTGACTTGAGCACCACGCCAGCCCCCGAGCCCCCGCGAGCCTTAGACCCATCGAAGAAGAGGGTCCAATATTCTGACTCAGGGAGGATCATGTTTTCCTTCGTCTCTGTCCAATCAGCGACAAAGTCAGCAAGGATCTGGGATTTGGTTGCTGTCTGAGGTTTATACTCAATGTCAAAAGCTGAAAGCTCTATGCCCCATTTGGCGACGCGTCCTGTGGCGTCACTGTTGTTGATTATATCTCTCATGGGAGCTGTGCTCACCACAGTAATTGGATGCTCCTGAAAGTAGTGTCATAACTTACGAGATGCTAGAAAAACACCGTAAGCCAACTTTTGATAATGCGGATACCGCTGTTTTGACTCTATTTGGACTTCACTGACAAAGTAAGTCGGACGCTGCACTAGGTGCTCCTATTTTTCCTCCGGTCTCTCCACCACCATGACGATACTAACGACCTTATTTGTCACAGCAAGATAAAGCAACATCGGTTCCTGAGGTTCCGACGCTGCAAGGATAGGAGCAGATGAGAGTACTTTTTTCAGGTCTTGTAGTGCAGCTTCAGCTTCATCAGTCCAAACAAAATCTTTGGTCTTTTTCAGGAGTTTGTATAATGGTGCGGCTCTTTCACCAAGCCAGCTTACAAACCGACTGATTGCAGCAATGCAACCAGTTAGTCTTTGTACGTCCTTCAGGCGAGTTGGCCTGGAAATATTGAGTATAGCCTTGATTTTGTCTCGGTTCACCTCTATGCCTCTTTGGGACACAATGAAACCTAACAATTTCCCGGCTGGTATTCCAAAGAAGCACTTCTTCGGGTTAAGCATGATGTTGTATTTTCGTAGGTTGGCAAATGTTTCCTCCAAGTCGGAAATCAGCGTTTCCTTCTTTTTGGACATTACTGCAATATCATCCACGTATGCATGTACATTGCGTACGAGTTGGTCATGGAGGCAACGCTGCATCGTGCGCTGGTACGTAGCTCCTGCGTTCTTCAGCCCAAAGGGCATCGTAACAAAACAGAAGGTTCCGAAGGGGGTTATGAATGAAGTTTTGACTTTGTCAGATTCCTTCATCCGGATTTGGTGATAACCGGAATATGCGTCGAGAAAACAGAGGAGTTCCGAGCCTGCCATAGAATCGATAACTTGATCAATTCTAGGCAGAGCGAACGGATCTTTTGGACAAGCCTTGTTCAAGGTAGTATAATCAACACACACCCTTAAATCAGTGGTGTCCTTTTTAGGGACCATTACAGGATTGGCCGACCACTCAGTGTGGATGACCTCTTCTATGAATCCGGCTAACTCGAGCCGTGCTAGTTCCTTAGCTATTGCCTTACACTTTTCATCGCCAAATCGTCATAGGGACTGTTTGATAGGTTTAGCGTTCGGGTTTACATTTAGAGAGTGCTCGGCAAGTTCCCTGGGTACTCCGGTCATGTCAGATGGCTGCCATGCGAAGATATCTTGATTTGCTTGGAGGAACTTGACGAGCACGCTTTCCTATGCGCTACCTAGGCCTACGCCTATCTGGGTCACCTTGGAGGGGTCATCATCCTTCAACGACGTCTTCTTCGTCTCTTCTGATGCCTTGAACTCCGGATTTGGCTTTGTCACTTCCTTCTTCGTTGCAGGCATCTCAGACGGATCTATGCTCTTCTTGATCTCCTGGTACTCCTAGGCGTGCAGCACGGCTTCAGCAAAGGCGGCATTTCCATCCTCGCACTCTCGCGCTTTCTTCGGGTCTCCCCTGATGGTCATCACGCTGTTGGGACCTAGAATTTTCATCATATTGTAAATGTAACACGGACGAGCCATAAAAGCCCAGTAAGACGGATGTCCGAATATGGCGTGGTACGCGCTCTTGAACGGAACCACTTCGAAGGAAAGTGCCCCCGTCCGATAGTTCTTTGGAGTTCCAAAGGTAACATCCAAAGTGATCTCTCCCAGGGAATTAGCTTGTCTTCCTGGGACAACTCCGTGAAAGATCACAGAGCTATGGTTCAGCTGTGTTTCCGAGATCTTCATCCGGCGTAGCGTTTCGACATAGAGAATATTGATACTGCTACCACCGTCCATGAGGTTCTTGGAGAAACCATAACCGTCAATCAGTGGATTGACGATTAAAGCATATTTTCCTCGCCTGTGTAACTTAGGCGGATGATCATCGCGGTCAAATATGATTGCCACTTCCGACCAGTCCAGATACTAGGGGACAGCCGGAACTGTTGCATTGAGCTCGTGCAGAACTACTTTCTTGACCTTTGCTGGTTGAGATCCAAGGAAAGTGACATAAATGTCTTTCTTGGTGGGAAAAGTTTTCTTCCCTTCCGACTTGGGATTTGAAGCATCATCTTCCTCCATGTCGGAATCTTCCTTGGTCTCTTTTTCTTTTTCGGGATTCTTCTTTCCCTTCTTCCGCTTAACTTTGTAGCCCACAGTGTCATCTCTTTTGATGTCGTCATTGAAACGACATTCAACGTTGGTGTGGGACGAGCCCCCATTAGCGTCTAGGTGATGCACACATGGGTTATTGGCAATGTCAGCCCAAGAGTAGGTTTTGCCTGGTTGCTGGTCTCCTCTACCCTGGACTCTTGAAGTTCCACGACCACGCCCGCGGCCTCCGCCGCATCCTCCTCGTCCTCTAGACCGGAAAGTAGCAGTGACTACTGCCATTTCTGCGTTGGGTTTTTCCTCTGAGGTATTTTTGCGCTTCTGAGCTTGTTGCTTTGGTTGTTTTGCCAACTGAGGCACAACTAGGGCATTGAGCAATCCCTCTGCATCATCGTCAGCATCTGCGTACTTGCTCGTTGTTTCTATCATCTCTCCCAAATCAGTGACCTTGTCACACTTCAAGCGATGACGTAGTAGACCAATTGGGAGACCTGCAATGAAAGCTTCAATCACAGTTTGACCATTTACTCCTTCATAGGAGTTCTTGGTGTCGATCCATCGTCCGAGGTAATCCCGACAAGTTTCTCCGGCTTTTTGGGTGCAATGCTGTAGGTCTCCGACCGTACAGGGCCTCCGATATGTGCCTTCAAAATTCTGAAAGAACGCACTTTGCATGTCATACCAGTTATGGATGGTGTTCTCCAGAAGTCCATTGAGCCATGATCGTGCCGTCTTCCGCAACATAAGTGGGAGATATCGGGTTGCGACCAGGCTGTTTCCGCCTTTGGCGATGCAACAAGCTTGGAAGAAATCCTGTAGCCAGGTATCTGGCCAAGCAATGCCATCGTAGGCCTGGATATGTCTTGAGATAGCAAATCCTTCCGGGAATTTTGTAGCTCTGATGCGTGGTCCGAAGCACTTTGGGCCCACGTAGATATCATTGTTTTCGTAGCGCCGAGCCTCTATGTTGGAGTTGATCCTGTGCCTTGCGTCGTTCGGGGATAAAGATCATCCCGAATGTCGGCTGTGGCTGCGGTGCCTTGGAGCCGGACTTCGGCTTCTGCCACCACCTCCTCCGCCACGTCATCTTCCTTGCCCTCCTTGGGAGCCGTTGTGATGACTGTGTGGTGGAGAGGGTGGGGCAGCTGGATAGTTTCCGGCTAATCGCCAGCCTCCATCCGAAACGTCATTATTCCGATTCCGGGGAGGGTCTTGACTACGACGAGCCCCCTGCCGGCTTGTCCCAGCATGGTTTCCGTCGTTCCTTCGTCCGTCGTTCCCACCATGGTGGGGCTCAGCCGGACGGCTTGCATGTCTAGGAGGTGGCATTTTTTGGCGATCCTCCTCCCGACGCTTCTCTTTATCTTCTCCCCTTCGATCATTAGATTCTCGTCGGGGAGGATTCCTCGGATTCATAGCAGCGATGGCCTCTTTCTCGGCCGCCGGTGCGACGTTGCTCCAGTCGTGTGTAGTCTTGCGATGCTGTCCTGACAATCCGGTTCTCGAATAATTGTCCTCCCGTCGTTCGGGGCGATAATGCTACTCCGGAACACGGTGGGGTCTCATGTCAGCCCATGCCGGATCTGTTCGACATTGCTCAGAATCCGAGACCAGTTTTTGACTTCCGGACAGGGCGACCTTTTGCTGCTCCAGTCCCTTGTTGAGTAGCTTGATACCCAAACGGATCTCCTCTAGTCCTGGATTAGCCGATAGAATTTCTCATGCCGCCACGGTATTCTGTACTAGGGTTGGATATACCCAATCTCCTTTGCTATCTTTCCGTGGCTTCCCCATCTCATCTCCGAAAAGGATGGCACGGATATGTGGGAATTGGTCGTCATTGGTGTGACGCTTCCGTGTCTTCTGATGCAACCGAGACATGTAATCCTTAGTTGCCATGCGTTTCTTCTCCTCCTCGATGTTTTTGGCTTCATCCAGGAGTTATTGATGACGCGCTTCTAGGTCTTGGGCCCTTTCGTCCAGCTCTTCAGCAGTAAGTTCTGCAGCTGTAGGGATAGGTGTGGTTAATGCAGCATCGATGAGTTTACGCGCACCTTCGGTGATCACGTGTCCATCCACCGATTCTTCTTTTTTCGGCTCTTCTGGGATAAGTGCTCCATCCGAGTCTTCTTCGTATTCCTCGGCAATCACCTCCTCAGCCAGAGGGTCTTTTGCCGTGGTCTTGTTTTTCTTGTTCTTCTTCTTTGCCTTCTTGGCAGCGCCGGTAGCAAAGACGGCTTTGGGTCTGTTTCCCGGAGTCAAGCTCTGATCGGTACTTTCGGACATCTGGACCTCGGGATTATCTGCGACATCCATGTCATCCTGCGCTTTAGGAGAGTGTTCCCTAGATCCTTCATCCATGGCTTCTCCTTCTTCTGTAGCCTTGGAGTTGTACTCCTCTTCATATTCCGTGGAGAACTTTCGAAAATCTGCTGACATCATCGATTCATCCGAGGATGCGGGTATGTCGGCGTTTGTTCCAATTGCCTCCAGCACCGAGTCGGTGTTTTATCTAGCATCGGCAGAGCCGGATCCGGATCCCACATACCCTATGAAGTGCGACGCATGCTTCCTGAGGTACCTACGGCTTTCGCGATCAGCCATGTCGAAACTTTTGATGGTCTCGAGAATTGCATCTGCGCTTGCATCTTGCATTATCATACGTCGTAGTGTGTACCTTAGGAAAGGTCTGTCTGTCCTGGCATCATCAGAGACGGAATCAATGTCATTGATATGCTCCTCCTGGATTTTGACTTCCGTGGGTGGGTTGATCTGGGATCCGGCTCCTCCAGGGAGATCCACTCCAGATTCAACTTGGACCGCCAGGTCTTCCTCAGGCTCGGATTTCTCCACTATCTTCGCAACTGGTGCAGGCTGGGTGGGTTTAGGGTTTTCTGAGATCCGAAACTCTGCCGCCTACGTGGACAAAGGGGACCTAGAAGATTCTTCTGCCTCTATCATCACTGCTGGGGTGGGTGGGGCAGGTTCAGCGAAACCGATGTAAACATCGATCTCGCCAAAAGACATGATTGTGTAGGCAGTCACAGCCTCCCTAGCCGGAATCCAAGTCTCGTGGAGAACGATGAGAGGGACGTCGCTGGCGTAGAGGATGCGACCGACGGCGATAGTCTCGTCGATTCCGATTCTTGTAGATTCCGCTCGGAACGCAGATCCGAAGCTCACTTGCCCCACGGTGGACGCCGACTGTCGTCGGATTGATGACAAGTACTCCATGAGGTGCTCCTCGAGGCATGTGGAAGAGAGGGGTGTGAGATGTACAGTGTTCCAGGACGGTGAGCACACAAGTTTACCCAGGTTCGAATCCGCCGGCTTTGGACGGATCCTACTCCTGCTAGCAATCCAGTAATACGGCAGAGCCGGAATATGGGTTACAAGGGTTTCGCCTGTGCGAGTTGAGGGTCTAAAGTATTGGTCTGCCCTAAAGGCTCTCCCTAGGACGGCTTATATAGATATCCGGCCTAGGGTTTACAGGAGAGATCTATCCGGCTACGACTAAGAGTCAGTTACAGAGTATATATTGAACTACAGAAACATTATGGGCCTAATTCGGTAAGTCTTCTGGGCCTTCCCATATCCGGATTGGACTCCGTCTTTCTCCCTGACTGGGCCACCCGTGAAGCAATGCTCTAACCCGAAGTGGGCCACCCTGGTCAGTGAGGAACTGTGAGGATACCCGGAAAGTATATCCCCAACAGGGCCTCAAGGGAACTACTAGCAATTAAGGTGATCCTTTTAATAGAGCACCGGAGCAAAGCATTAACACTCCGTGAACACATGTGGTCCTCACATCAAAGCCATTCCCTCCGGTTATCCCGATTTCTGTCACTTCGGGGCCATTGGTTCTGGACAACAACGTGTGTATACAACTTGCAGATAAGACCATAAACAATACTATCATAATGAATCAATAACATGTTCAGATCTGAAATCATGGCACTCGGGCCCTAGTGACAAGCATTAAGCATAACAAATCGCAACAAAGTCATAAAGCACTAATAAAAGATACTAGGCACCATGCCCTAATAATCCGATGCCATTACATGAACGATCTCATCCAATCCCTACCATCCCCATAGCCTACAGCGGGAGATTACTCACTCATAGATGGGGGAAACATGGATGGTCGATGGAGAAGCGATGGTGATGATGATGGCGATGATCTCCTCCAATTCCCCATCCGGGCAGGGTGCCAGAACGGAGTTTCTGGTGCTGTTTCGTGGAATCTGGTGGTGGCGGCGGAGCGGAACTCCTTTTAGAAAAACGTCGACCCCCCCTGAGTTTTTAGGTTAGAAGGCATCTTATAGGCGAAGAGGGAGACCGAGGGGGTGTCTGGGCCGGCCAGACCACACCCTGGCGCGGCCAGGCCCAGCTCGTGCGGCCAGGCCCAGCTCGCGCGGCCAGGTGGTGTGGCTGAGCCCTAGCCCCACTCCGTCTCATATTCTGGCTCCGGGAGTATTCTGGTGAAATAGGATTTTTGGCTTTTGTCCCGTCCAATTCCGAGAATATTCATTTTCTGACTTTCCTAGAACCAAAAACAGCAGAAAACAGGCAGCTAACACTGTGGCTCTTGTTAATAGGTTAGTCCAAGAAATCATATGAAAAGTACTCCAAAGTGTGGACAAAACACAAGAAAGTAGATCAAACCAAGCATTGAACATCCAAAATTATAGATACATTTGCAATGTATCAGTGTTATTCTCATTAACCACACATGGATCCACTAGTGTCATTGCATGTCTGCTCTTTTCCTGAACCATAGTTAGAGTCATTGCATGTCTGTTCCTTTCACAAACCACATATCACTAGTGTCATTGCATATGTGTTCTTCCCGCAGACCACACATGGATCCACCAGTGTCATTGCATGTGTGTCCTTCTCACAAACCACAGATGGATCCACCAGTGTCATTGCATGTGTGTTATTCTCATTAACCACACATGGATCCACCAGTGTCATTGCATGTCTGCTCTTTTCATGAACCACAATTAGAGTCATTGCATGTGTGTTCCTCTCATAGACCACACATGGATCCACCGGTGTCATCGCATGTCCGCCCTTTTCATGAACCTAGTTAGAGTCATTGCATGTGCGTTCTTCTCATGAACCACAGCTAGAGTCATTGCATGCGTGTTCTTCTCACAAACCATATCATGAACCACACCCAGTGTCATTGCATGTGTGTTCTTCTCATTAACCACACATGGATCCACCAGTGTCATTGCATGTTTGCTCTTTTAATGAACCACAGTTAGAGTCATTGCATGTTTGTTCTTTTCACAAACCACATATGGATCTACCGGTGTCATCGCATGTCTGCTCTTTTCATGAACCACAGTTAGAGTTATTGCATGTCTGTTCCTCTCATAGACCACACATGGATCCACCGGTGTCATCGCATGTCTGCACTTTTCTTGAACCACAGTTAGTCATTGCATGTGTGTTCTTCTCGTGAACCACAACTAGAGTCATTACATGTGTGTTCTTCTCACAAACCATATCATGAACCAAACCCAGTGTCATTGCATGTGTGTTCTTCTCATTAACCACACATGGATCCACCAGTGTCATTGCATGTCTGCTCTTTTCATGAACCACAGTTAGAGTCATTGCATGTCTGTTCCTTTCAAAAACCACATATCACCGGTGTCATTGCATGTGTGTTCTTCCCACAAACCACACATGGATCCACCAGTGTCATTGCATGTGTGTCCTTCTCACAAACCACAGATGGATCCACCAGTGTCATTGCATGTGTGTTATTCTCACAGACCACACATGGATCCACCAGTGTCATTGCATGTCTGTTCTTTTCATGAACCACAGTTAGAGTCATTGCATGTCTATTCCTCTCATAGACCACACATGGATCCACCGGTGTCATCGCATGTTTGCTCTTTTCATTAACCACAGTTAGAGTCATTGCATGTGTGTTCTTCTCATGAACCACAGCTAGAGTCCTTGCATGTGTGTTCTTCTCACAACCCATATCATGAACCACACCTGGTGTCATTGCATGCGTGCTCTTCTCATTAACAACACATGGATCCACCAGTGTCATTGCATGTCTTCTCTTTTCATGAACCACAGTTAGAGTCATTGCATGTCTGTTCTTTTCACAAACCACATATGGATCCACCAGTGTCATCGCATGTTTGCTCTTTTCATGAACCACAGTTAGAGTCATTGCATGTCTGTTGCTCTCCTAGACCACACATGGATCCACCGGTGTCATCGCATATGTACTCTTTTCATGAACCACAGTTAGAGTCATTGCATGTGTGTTCTTCTCATGAATCACAGCTAGAGTCATTGCATGTGTGTTCTTATCACAAACCATATCATGAACCACACCCAGTGTCATTGCATGTGTGTTCTTCTCATTAACCACACATGGATCCACCAGTGTCATTGCATGTCTGCCCTTTTCATGAACCACAATTAGAGTCATTGCATGTATGTTCCTTTCACAAACCACATATCACCAGTGTCATTGCATGTGTTTTCTTCCCACAGACCACCCATGGATCCACCAGTGTCATTGCATGTGTGTCCTTCTCACAAACCACAGATGGATCCACCAGTGTCATTGCATGTCTGTTATTCTCATTAACCACACATGGATCCACCAGTGTCATTGCATGTCTGCTCTTTTCATGAACCACAGTTAGAGTCATTGCATGTGTGTTCCTCTCATAGACCACACATGGATCCACCGGTGTCATTGCATGTCTGCTCTTTTGATGAACCTCAGTTAGAGTCATTGCATGTGTGTTCTTCTCATGAACTACAACTAGAGTCATTGCATGTGTGTTCTTCTCACAAACCATATCATGAACCACACCTAGTGTCATTGCATGTGTGTTTTTCTCATTAACCACACATGGATCCACCAGTGTCATTGCATGTCTGCTCTTTTCATGAACCACAGTTAGAGTCATTGCATGTCTGTTCTTTTCACAAACCAAATATGGATCCACCGGTGTCATCACATGTCTGCTCTTTTCATGAACCACAGCTAGAGTCATTGCATGTGTGTCCTTCTCACAGACCACATATGGATCCACCAGTATCATTGCATGTGTGTTCTTCTCACAGACCACGTAAGGATCCACCAGTGTCATTGGACGTGTGTTCCTCTCATAGACTACACATGGATCCACCGATGTCATCGCATGTCTGCTCTTTTCATGAACCACAGTTAGAGTCATTGCATGTGTGTTCTTCTCATGCACCATAGCTAGAGTCATTCCATGTGTGTTCTTCTCACAAACCATATCATGAACCATACCCAGTGTCATTGCATGTGTGTTCTTCTCATTAACAACACATGGATCCACCAGTGTCATTGCATGTCTGCTCTTTTCATGACCCACAGTTAGAATCATTGCATGTCTGTTCCTTTCACAAACCACATATCACCAGTGTCATTGAATGTGTGTTCTTCTCACAGAGCACACATGGATACATCTAGAGTCATTGCATGTGTGTTCTTCCCGCGAACCACACATGGATCCACCAGTGTCATTGCATGTGTGTCCTTCTCATAAACCACAGATGGATCCACCAGTGTCATTGCATGTGTGTTCTTTTCACATACCACGTAAGGATCCACCGGTGTCATTGCATGTGCATCCTTCTCATAGACCACACATGGATCCACCGGTATCATCGCATGTCTGCCCTTTTCATGAACCACAGTTAGAGTCCTTACATGTGTGTTATTCTCATGAACCACAGCTAGAGTCATTGCATGTGTGTTCTTCTCACAAACCATATCATGAAGCACACCCAGTGTCATTGCATGTGTGTTCTTCTCATTAACCACACATGGATCCACCAGTGTCATTGCATGTCTGCTCTTTTCATGAACCACAGTTAGAGTCATTGCATGTCTGTTCCTTTCAAAAACCACATATCACCGCTGTCATTGCATGTGTGTTCTTCCCACAAACCACACATGGATCCACCAGTGTCATTGCATGTCTGCTCTTTTAATGAACCACAGTTAGAGTCATTGCATGTTTGTTCTTTTCACAAACCACATATGGATCTACCGGTGTCATCGCATGTCTGCTCTTTTCATGAACCACAGTTAGAGTTATTGCATGTCTGTTCCTCTCATAGACCACACATGGATCCACCGGTATCATCGCATGTCTGCTCTTTTCATGAACCACAGTTAGAGTCATTGCATGTGTGTTCTTCACATGAAGCACATCTAGAGTCATTGCATGTGTGTTCTTCTCACGAACCATATCATGAACCACACCCAGTGTCATTCCATGTGTGTTCTTCTCATTAACCACACATGGATCCACCAGTGTCATTGCATGTCTACTCTTTTCATGAACCACGGTGATGACCCACAAGTATAGGGGGTGTATCGCAGTATTTTTGAGGGAAGTGAAACCCAATTTATTGATTCGACACAAGGGGAGCCAGAGAATATTTATAAGCCTTAACAACTGAGTTGTCAATTCAGCTGCACCTGGAAAATATCTTGCTCACAGCAGTTTATCAGTAGCAATAGTTTTGTAGTAGGAATAGCAAAGTAACAGTAGTAGTAAAGTAAAGACAGCAGTAACAATAGCAGTAAACAGTGGGATTCGAGTGCGGTAGGCATAGGTATGGATGGATGGGCATTGCATGAACAAGACAATTCACATAGTAATCAGAACATAGGGCAATTGCAGATAAATAATATAAAGCATCCAAGTACTAGATAATCCTAGGCATGTGTTCCATATATAGTCATACATGCTCGCAATGAGAACTTGCACAACATCTTTTGTCCTGCCAGCCCATTTGCAGTGGGGCCTCAAGGGAACTACTGGCAATTAAGGTGCTCCTTTTAGTAGAGCACCGGAGCAAAGCATTAACACTCCGTGAACACATGTGATCCTCACATCAAAGCCATTCCCTTCGGTTATCCCGATTTCTGTCACTTCGGGGCCATTGGTTTCGGACAACAATGTGTGTATACAACTTGCAGGTAAGACCATAAACAATACTATCATAATGAATCAATAACATGTTCAGATCTGAAATCATGGCACTCGGGCCCTAGTGACAAGCATTAAGCATAACAAATCGCAACAAAGTCATAAAGCACTAATAAAAGATACTAGGCACCATGCCCTAATAATCTGATGCCATTACATGAACGATCTCATCCAATCCCTACCATCCCCATAGCCTACAGCGGGAGATTACTCACTCATAGATGGGGGAAACATGGATGGTCGATGGAGAAGCGATGGTGATGATGATGGCGATGATCTCCTCCAATTCCCCGTCCTGGCAGGGTGCCAGAACGGAGTTTCTGGTGCTGTTTCGTGGAATCTGGTGGTGGCGGCAGAGCGGAACTCCTTCTGGAAAAACGTCGAACCCCCCGAAGTTTTTAGGTCAGAAGGCTCCTTATACGCGAAGAGAGAGGCCGAGGGGGTGCCTGGGGGGCCCACACCACCCCCTGGCGTGACCTGGCCTGGCCCGCGCCACCAGGTGGTGTGGTCACCCCTAGCTCTTCTCCGTCTCGTATTCTGGCTCCTGGAGTCTTCGGGTGAAATAGGATTTTTGGCATATTTTTCGGGATTTTCCTGATAGTTGATTTTCTGCACAAAAAGTAGACACCAAGGCAATTCTGCTGAAAACAGCGTCAGTCCGCATTAGTTGTATCCAAATCACACAAGTATAGAGGAGAAACAATAGCAAAAGTGTTCGGGAAAGTAGATATGTTTTGGACGTATCAACTCCCCCAAGCTTAGCTTATTGCTTGTCCTCAAGCAATTCAGTTGAAAACTGAGTGCGATAAAAGAACTTTCACGAACACATTTGCTTCATAAGATGTAAATATTTTCAGCAATGTGATCAACTACTTAGATAGTTCATAATAAAGAGTATGCAACTGAGTCTACTTAATAGTCATTGCAAGCTATGAAGAGATTCCAACTCAAAAATAATAAGTAGCATGAAGTATAAACGCAAGCAACATTACAATGCTCATAAAAAGGTATGATAGAGTGGTATCTCACTTGCCTTTGATTATGAATGTCAAGGCACCTCTGAAGTTCAAGTGATGACTAGAAGTAAAGATATCAAGGATACAAGCATCAAAGTCATAACACGAATAATCAAGCAATGGGACAAACACAAAGAATGACAACTATGCTCTCAAAAAGGTGCTCAAAGAATATGTGGAGACTCAACAAGTAAAACAAAGGTTTTGAATAATCTGAAAGGCTTCCAAATGCTGAAAGTATGGTACTCATTAGCTTTGAGCTCTCATTGCCCCTGTCATAAGCATCTTTAATGTGGTTAAGGTGAAAGTGAGGTCCAATCTGAGTTATATGCTTGACAGACTATAAACTGAAAATCCCAAGTCCCTTGAGTACGAGGGCCGCTCCTCATGCTACTCAACTTTAGTTACCGGTAAGTTCTTGTCATCGTAAGTATGTGTGTATCATTGAGAACCGCCAACGGGGTACCCCTTGCCCGGTGATACGGAAGAATCCCCATATCAAAATGACAAGGCAAGCAGACAATGAGTATCTCAGCAATCTTGTTATTTACCATGGGAAAATGGTGCTTTTTTCTCTCTTTCCTCTTTTCATAAATCTCTTTTTTTCTTTTTCTCAATAGCTATCTCTCTCTTTTTTTATAAGAAGAATGCTTCATAGATATCATTATGGTTACGCTGCAGGTTTCCACCATGTCAGCATGGATTAGACTAGCGGCCCAAGCGTTTCTCTAACACACATACATAACTCCATGGACTTACAAGCTCCCCTTTTATTTCACACTGACGACATCTGCAAACAAAAGAGCAAGGTATCAACTGGGTATATATATACAAGTGTTGAAAGCATTCCCTGTGACAGCACGGTTCTGCTAATCCCCAGCCTATAATTTGCAAGCATATAACTTTCATGGAGAATTCACAATGGTTCAGGTTTATTAAGTGCAGAAAATAAAGTGTGCCATCAAGTTCGTGAGAGCTTTACTAACTAATTTTATCATAACAAGCAAACATTTTGTTCGGAAGAAAACAAGGCATATTGAATATGCACGGAAGTAGCAAATGATGCTAATAGGTAGGTATGGTGGACACTTTGGCAATATTTGGTTTAAGGGAGTTGGAAACATGAGTAAAACACTCAGTGGGAGTGAAGGCTAGCAATAGTAAGGGAGCGACAAACGAGAGAGCAATAGTTGTCATTATCATGCTTGCAACAAAACAGGACTACTCATGGCATGAAAGTGATTCAAGATCCTCAAGGCAAAATAATTCATCGAGGCTTAACTGATTATTAAAGTCATGTACATGCGTGAGCATGTGCCAAGTCGATCAAATGAAACATTCAGAGGAGGATACCACAGTGTCACACCAATTTATGAATAGAGCAATGCAAGCAAACATTCATAAGACATGCTACAAACTATTAGCGAGCTGGAGCTAATCATACGAAATCAAGAACTACTATGCATCCACAGATAACATGCACCCTACATGAACAGACTAAGCATGCCCACAGTGATGAGTATATGTACAAAAATGAAAACAAATAGAGTTCGTTACCAGCCTCTTACCACGCCTCAAGTTGTCATTAATCCTCATTATTGCTCTTCACTTGTGTGGCTTGAATAATTATATGAAACCAATATTCCACTGAGGACTGCTAAACCCTATAGCAAACTCACAAAACCAAAGAAGAACGACAAATATTTTTGGTGTTTTTGATTTTTAAACAAGAACCAAAAGGGAAAAACAAGCAAAACAAAATCTTTTTGGGTTTTTCGAATAGTTCAAAAAAAGCAAAAAGGGAAAAACAAACCAAGGCAAAAAGAAGAAGCAAACCAAAGAGAAACAACAGAAATATTTTTGGTCTTTTTTGTGTTTTTAGAAAACAAAAGCAAAAGAAGAACGAAAACTAAAAAGAGAACGAAAACATGAATATACAAAGTACCGACGCAACATGATATGAAGATGAGTGCGGTGTCGGCGTACCTCCCCCCAAGCTTAGGCTTTTGGCCTAAGTGGGTATCAATCCATGTACGAATAGGGGTTCCAAGTGGGCGGATCTTGGTAAGAATGGTCGTAGCTGGGCCCATGAGAAGAAGAAGCTCCCCAATCATAAGCGAGATGCTAATATGAAGATTCTCCCTCATTCGAGGGCTGGACCGAATCATCCGTGACCTCCCTTCTAGTGTCCTGCTCCTGTTGGGAGAGCTCTCCCAAGTACGTGTCAAGCTCCTCCTCAGTGAGGGACCATCCTTCCCTGTTATCAAGGTTAAAAAAAATAGGTGCAGGCAAAAGAACAACACGCTCGGACTTGCTCTTTCTCCAACCAGCTTTGAGAAAGGTTATTTCATAAGATAACTCACTCATACTAGCCCACGAGGAAACAAATTTATGCTGTATCATGGAATTAAGATCAAGCCTTTCTATGGGAAACTGTAGGTCTAGATGATGAGGCACTAAACCATGCAATGCTAGTAAACGAGAAGCAATGAGGCCTCCACAAATTCCACCTTTCTCACGGTTGCAGCAAGACGGAAAGCTATCAAAGCACCCAAGTTGTAAGACCTATCTCGTCTAAGAGCAGCAGAGATAAATGCTAGATCAAACGAAGATAACTTACTGGCAGTTTTCCTAGCAAGAACACACTTGGCGATAAAGTAGGCAAAGTAGCGAATGGAGGGAAGATGAATGTTACGGATTTTTCCACTCTCCTTCGAGAAGCTACTCCCTTGGCAAATTTCTGCATATAAATCCATGAGTGGTTCAGGTCTCTCCTTAATCTTCCTACATGATCCCCATTGAGGTACCTTAATAGCTGCACAAAAATCATCAAGATAAAGGTTGACAGCAATATTGTAAATTTTGTAATGGACCATGGGGTTAGGCAAAGAGTGACTAAATTGGAAATACTACACCACAGACATGGTTAGCTTCACAAATTGACAAGGTTCATCTTCCAAAAAGTTCTCTAGCCCTGCATTAGAAACCAAAGTATGGAAATCTTGTAGAATTCCTGCAGCTCTCATGAACTAAGAGCATGGATAAATGGAGGGAAAAACTTCCTCCTCCCGGTGGACCTTCATGACCTCAGGTACCCAAAGCTCATGTTGGTTTAAGTGGTGTTCACTCATCTTCTATTCTGAAATTTAAACACCTATTAAACAAGTGATTGCAAAGTCAATATAATGAAGGATTCTACTCATAGGGACTTGTAAGAGGCCTAAACATGCATCAAAACTATATCTCTAAGCATCAAACAAGCTTACAAGCTCTCATAACCAGCCACCTACAGCAGCAAAATACTCAAGATATAATCCACTAAACACAAATCTACTTGGACAAGGGGAGGATTCACATACCAGGGAACAAATGCTCCAAATTTCAGCAAGAAAGATGGGCTGAGCAAGGAGATCAAAAAAATCGAGAGAAAGCACAGCAAGAACGCGATTTTGAGCAATGAACTGGAGCTTACTCGGGAGAGAGAAGAAAGTGGCAGGTGAGAGAGTTAGTGGGGGGCCAGGGGTGGCCCACACCAGGGCATGGCGCCACCTAGGGCTGGCCACACCACCATGTGGTGTGCCTGCCTGGTAGGCCCCCCTGGTACCTCCCAGGTACTCCTCTGCCCCTTTTTTCACGTAAAAATTTAATATGAATTTTTTGGAATTTTTCGAGACACTTTATTTTTGGGCATTTTCAGGCATAGAAGAATGATTTTTCTGACAGATAGATTTTTTTTGGAAACATGATGCAAGGACACAACAAAGCTAGAACTACAGAAGTTCTAAGACACTCTAACATGCAAGCAACTAACAACAAAAAGAAAACTAAACGAAAGCAAAATCTAAAATGCAAAGGATAGAAATATACGGAGATAATCATAATAAAAACATTGTTTTGTTCAATGGAATCCTTGTGTTAACAAGGTTGATCAAGTCTTGCTACCAAAACAATTGCATATGAGACAAAACTTTGTATTCCACTAATGATTATGTTACCTCAACCTTGATAGCAATGGTCCCAATCATAATAGTTTCAAATTTTTCTCTTGGTATGGGACAATATATTTCTCCAACTTGAATGCCCTCAACATGTTCAATTGAATACAAACCATAAGTCATTTCAATCTTCTTGGGGAAATAGACAGTATGTTCCTTGTCATTAACATTGAAAGTCACCTTTCCTTGATTACAATTAATAACAGCTCCTGCAGTATTAAGAAAAGGTCTCCCAAGAATAATAGACATATTATCATCTTCAGGCATTTCAAGCACAACAAAATCAGTTAATATCAAGCAATTATGAGCCACTTGAACGGGTACATCCTCACATATACCCACAGGAATAGTGGTAGATTTATCAGCCATTTGCAAACATATATCAGTTGGTATCAATTTTTCAAGCTGAAGCCTCTTATAGAGAGAGAAAGGCATAACACTAACTCCAGCTCCCAAATCACACAAAGCAGTTCTAACATAACTATTCTTAATAGAGCAAGGGATAGTTGGAATCCCTAGGTCTCCAAGTTTCTTAGGAACCTTGCCATTGAAGGAATAATTAGCAAGCAAAGTAGAAATTTCTTCATTAGGGATCTTCCTTTTATTCGAGACAATGTCCTTCATATACTTTGAGTAAGGACGCAATTTAATAGCATTAGTCAAAGGAATTTGCAAGAATAAAGGCTTCATCCACTCACAAAACTTATTATAATGTTCATCTTCCTTTGACTTGTGTTTCTTATCAGGGAAAGGCATAGGTTTTTGGACCCAAGGTTCTCTTTCACTACCATGTTTCTTAGTAATAAAATCTTCTTTGGTGTATTTAGTATTCTTAGTGTGGTTTTCAAGTTCTTCTTCAACTTTTTCTTCATTGGGAACTTCATTGTCTTCATTACCACTTTCAGTTTCAGCATCAGAGATAGATATACTATTAGGATCTATAGCAGGTTTAGAGGGTTCTATAATAGTTTTATGTTTCTTTTTCCTTTTCTTACGAGTAGAACCACTATTTTTAGCTTGTTGAGAATCCTGCTCCATTCTTTTGGGATGCCCCTCAGGATATAGAGGATCCTGGGTAGCAGCACCACTTCTAGTTCTAATTTCATAAGCATGTTTTTCTTTAGCAACATTAACTAGCAAGTCATTTTGCACTTTAACGAGTTGATCTATTTGAGTTTGAACCATTTGAAAGTGTTTAACAATCATTTTAACATCATTAGAGGTTCTTTCCACAATATCTTTCAACTCAACAATAGCTGTAGTGTTTTCCATTAGATGATTTTGCACCCTTTTATTAAAGTTATCTTGCTTAACAATAAAGATATCAAATTCTTCTAAGCATTGATCAGGAGGTTTAGAGTAAGGGATATCACCTTCATCAAAGTGTTGGAGAGAGTGTACCTCAATAGTGGATGAGTAGGGAATAGGCTTACATAATTCTTCTATAGGAGGTAAATTCTTGACATCTGCAGCTTTAATTCCCTTCTCCTTAAGACATTTCTTAGCTTCCTTCATCACTTCATCATTTAATTCAATAACTCCCCTCTTCTTTGATGTTGGAATAGGCACCGGAATAGATGGTTCAGGTATAATTACTTCAGGTATAGCCTGTTTAGGAGGAGTCCAATCTTCATAGTTCTTGCTTATTTTAGCCATTAATTCCTCAGCTTCCTTAGGAGTCCTATTCCTAAAAACACAATCATCACAACTATCTAGGTATGTCCTAGATTCCTCTGTTAGTCCATTATAAAATATATCAAGAAGCTCATTCTTAGGTAATGGACTTCCAGCTTGTGCATGAATCAAAGCACAAAACCTTGCCCAAGATTCAGGCAATACCTCTTTTTCTCCCTGTTTAAAATCAAAAAGTTCCTGCAAAATAGCATGTCTAGCACTTGGAGGAAAATATTTCTGCAGGAAAGTACCAATCAAGCACTCAGGGATATCAATAGATCCAGGAGGTAAATTACTAAACCAAGTTTTAGCTTCTCCTTTCAGTGAAAAGGGGAAAATCTTAGCAACAAAGTAAGTTCGCATCTTAATATCATCAAAAAACAAGCCACTCATGGTAGAAAGTTCATTCATATGTGCTACCGCACTTTCATTTTTAGTCCCACAAAAAGGTTCTTTCTCGACAATAGCTATGTAAGATAGATCGAGAGAGAAATCATAATCTTCATCTATAATGTTTATGGGAGAAGCAGCAAACTTAGCAATAGGAGACAATTTGGGTCTAATAGTACGCCTCTCAAGGAGACTCTTAGCAGCCCTCCTATCATGGGTGTTCTTACATTCTTTAATAAATTCATCGGTCATCTCAACATAACCATCTTCAATATCATAACTTTCACTAGACTCAGGTGAACTAACAGGTGTGGTAGTGTCTTCATTAGGAGTTTCGATATTTCCAGCTATAGTTCTAGCAATCGTAGCATCTAGGAAAGGACCTAATGAACCACTCTTATCAAGCACAGAAGAAGCAGCAGCATAAGCATCAGAATGTTCAGATTCAGCAGTAGTAGCAGTGTGTGTACCATGTGTATGTGGTGGTGTAAGGAACTTACTCATAACAAACGGTGAATCAAGAGCATCAGAGGTGTTTAGAACCGTACCTCTTCTTGTAGTGGATGGTAAAATAGGAACCTTGCCATCACGAGACTTACCCATGATGTATGGATAGCAGCGAACAATAGAGAATCCAAGTGAACTTGATAAATAAAGCTATGCTCCTCAGCAACGGTGCTAGAAAATAGTCTTGATGACCCACAAGTATAGGGGGTGTATCGCAGTATTTTCGAGGGAAGTGAAACCCAATTTATTGATTCGACACAAGGGGAGCCAAAGAATATTTATAAGCCTTAACAACTGAGTTGTCAATTCAGCTGCACCTAGAAACAATCTTGCTCTCATCAGTTTATCAGTAGCAACAGTTTTGTAGTAGGAATAGCAAAGTAATAGCAGTAGTAAAGTAAAGACAACAGTAATAATAGCAGTAAACAGTGGGATTCAAGTGCGGTAGGCATAGGGATGGATGGACGGGCGTTGCATGAACAAGACAATTCACATAGCAATCAGAATAGAGGACAATTGCAGATAAATAAGATAAAGCATCCAAGTACTAGATAATCCTAGGCATGTGTTCCATATATAGTCATACGTGCTCGCAATGAGAACTTACACAACATCTTTTGTCCTGCCAGCCCATTTGCAGCGGGGCCTCAAGGGAACTACTGGAAATTAAGGTGCTCCTTTTAATAGAGCACCGGAGCAAAGCATTAACACTCCGTGAACACATGTGATCCTCACATCAAGCCATTCCCTCCGGTTATCCCTATTTTTGTCACTTCGGGGCCAATGGTTTCAGACAACAATGTGTGTATACAACTTGTAGGTAATACCATAAACAATACTATCATAATGAATCAATAACATGTTCAGATCTGAAATCATGGCACTCGGGCCCTAGTGACAAGCATTAAGCACAACAAGTCGCAACAAATAAAAGATACTAGGCACCATGCCCTAACAATCTTATGCCATTACATGAACGATCTCATCCAATCCCTACCATCCCCATAGCCTACAACGGGGGATTACTCACTCATAGATGGGGGAAACATGGATGGTCGATGGAGAAGCGATGGTGATGATGATGGCGATGATCCCCTCCAATTCCCCGTCCCAGCAGGGTGCCAGAATGGAGTTTCTGGTGCTGTTTCGTGGAATCTGGTGGTGGCGGCGGAGCGGAAATCCTTTTAGAAAAACATCGCCCCCCCCCCCCGAAGTTTTTAGGTTAGAAGGCTCCTTATAGGAGAAGAGAGAGGCCGAGGGGGTGCTTGGGGGGCCCACACCACCCCCTGGCGCGGCCTGGCCTGGCCCGCGCCACCAGGTGGTGTGGCCACCCCTGGCTCTTCTCTGTCTCGTATTCTGGCTCCTGGAGTCTTCGGGTGAAATAGGATTTTTGGCATATTTTCCGGGATTTTTCCTGATAGTTGATTTTCTGCACAAAAAGTAGACACCAAGGCAATTATGCTGAAAACAGCGTCAGTCTGCATTAGTTGTATCCAAATCACACAAGTATAGTGGAGAAACAAAAGCAAAAGTGTTCGGGAAAGTAGATACGTTTTGGACGTATCACACATTTAGAGTCAATGCATGTCTGTTCCTTTCACAAACCACATATCACCAGTGTCATTGCATGTGTGTTCTTCCCACAGACCACACATGGATCCACTAGTGTCATTGCATGTGTGTTCTTCTCACAGACCACGTAAGGATCCACCGGTGTCATTGCATGTGTGTTCCTCTCATAGACCACACATGGATCCACCAGTGTCATCGCATGTCTGCTCTTTTCATGAATCACAGTTAGAGTCATTGCATGTGTGTTCTTCTCATGAACCATAGCTAGAGTCCTTGCATCAGTGTTCTTCTCACAAACCATATCATGAACCCCGCCCAGTGTCATTGCATGTGTGTTCTTCTCATTAACAACACATGGATCCACCAGTGTCGTTGCGTGTCTGCTCTTTTCATGAACCACAGTAAGAATCATTGCATGTTTGTTCTTTTCACAAACCACATATGGATCGACCGGTGTCATCACATGTCTGCTCTTTTCATGAACCACAGTTAGAGTCATTGCATGTTTGTTCCTCTCATAGACCACACATGGATCCACCGGTATCATCGCATGTCTGCTCTTTTCATGAACCACACTTAGTCATTGCATGTCTGTTCTTCTCATGAACCATAGCTAGAGTCATTGCATGTGTGTTCTTCTCACAAACCATATCATGAACCACACCCAGTGTCATTGCATGTGTGTTCTTCTCATTAACCACACATGGATCCACCAGTATCATTGCATGTCTGCTCTTTTCATGAACCACGGTTAGAGTCATTGCATATCTGTTCATTTCACAAACCAAATATGGATCCACCGGTGTCATCGCATGTCTGCTCTTTTCATGGACCACAGCTAGAGTCATTGCATGTGTGTCCTTCTCACAGACCACATATGGATCCACCAGTGTCATTGCATGTGTGTTCTTCTCACAGACCACGTAAGGATCCACCGATGTCATTGCATGTGTGTTCTTCTCATAGACCACACATGGATCCACCGGTGTCATCGCATGTCTGCTCTTTTCATGAACCACAGTTAGAGTCATTGCATGTGTATTCCTATCATAGACCACACATGGATCCACCGGTGTCATCGCATGTCTGCTCTTTTCATGAACCACAGTTAGAGTCATTGCATGTGTATTCTTCTCATGAACCACAGCTAGAGTCATTGCATGTGTATTCTTCTCACAAACCATATCATGAACCACACCCAGTGTCATTGCATGTGTGTTCTCCTCATTAACCACACATGGATCCACTAGTGTAATTGCATGTCTACTCTTTTCATGAATCACAATTAGAGTCAATGCATGTCTGTTATTTTCACAAACCAAATATGGATCCACCGGTGTCATCGCATGTCTGCTCTTTTCATGAACCACAGCTAGAGTCATTGCATGTGTGTCCTTCTCATAGACCACATATGGATCCACCAGTGTCATTGCATGTGTGTTATTCTCATAGACCACGTAAGGATCCACCGGTGTCATTGGATGTGTGTTCTTCTCATAGACCACACATGGATCCACCGGTGTCTTCCCATGTCTGCTCTTTTCATGAACCACAGTTAGAGTCATTGCATGTGTGTTCTTCTCATGAACCATAGCTAGAGTCATGTGTGTTCTTCTCAGAAACCATATCATGAACCACACCCAGTGTCATTGCATGTGTGTTCTTTTCATTAACCACACATGGATCCACCAGTGTCATTGCATGTCTACTCTTTTCATGAACCACAGTTAGAGTCATTGCATGTCTGTTCCTTTCACAAACCACATATCACTAGTGTCATTGCATGTGTGTTCTTCCCACAGACCACACATGGATCCACCTGTGTCATTGCATGTGTGTCCTTCCCATGAACCACAGCTAGATCCACCTGTGTCATTGCATGTGTGTCCTTCTCACAAACCACATATGGATCCACTAGTGTCATGGCATGTGTGTTGTTCTCACAGACCACGTAAGGATCCACCGGTGTAATTGCATCTGTGTTCCTCTCATAGACCACACATGGATCCACCGGTGTCATCGCATGTCTGCTCTTTTCATGAACCACAGTTAGAGTCATTGCTTGTGTGTTCTTCTCATGAACCACAGATAGAGTCATTGCATGTGTATTCTTCTCACAAACCATATCATGAACCACACCCAGTGTCATTGCATGTGTGTTCTTCTCATTAACCACACATGCATCCACCAGTGTCATTGCATGTCTGCTCTTTTCATGAACCAAAGTTAGAGTCATTGCATGTCTGTTCCTCTCATAGACCACACATGGATCCACCGGTGTCATCGCATGTCTGCTCTTTTCATGAACCACAATTAGAGTCATTGCATGTGTGTTGTTATGAACCACAGCTAGAGTCATTGCATGTGTGTTCTTCTCACAAACCATATCATGAACCACACCCAGTGTCATTGCATGTGTGTTCTTCTTATTAACCACACATGGATCCACCAGTGTCATTGCATGTCTACTCTTTTCATGAACCACAGTTAGAGTCAGTGCATGTCTGTTCCTTTCACAAACCACATATCACCAGTGTCATTGCATGTGTGTTCTTCCCACAGACCACACATGGATCCACCAGTGTCATTGCATATGTGTTCTTCTCACATACCACGTAAGGATCCACCGGAGTCATTGCATGTGTGTTCCTCTCATAGACCACACATGGATCCACTGGTGTCATTGCATGTCTGCTCTTTTCATGAACCACAGTTAGAGTCATTGCACGTGTGTTCTTCTCATAGACCACACATGGATCCACCGGTGTCATCGCATGTCTGCTCTTTTCATGAACCATAGTTAGAGTCATTGCATGTGTGTTCTTCTCATGAACCATAGCTAGAGTCATTGCATGTGTGTTCTTCTCACAAACCATATCATGAACCACACCCAGTGTCATTGCATGTGTGTTCTTCTCATTAACCACACATGGATCCACTAGTGTAATTGCATGTCTACTCTTTTCATCAATCACAATTAGAGTCAATGCATGTCTATTATTTTCACAAACCAAATATGGATCCACCGGTGTCATTGCATGTCTGCTCTTTTCATGAACCACAGCTAGAGTCATTGCATGTGTGTCCTTCTCACAGACCACATATGGATCCACTAGTGTCATTGCATGTGTGTTCTTCTCACAGACCACGTAAGGATCCACCGGTGTCATTGGATGTGTGTTCTTCTCATAGACCACACATGGATCCACCGGTGTCTTCACTTGTCTGCTCTTTTCATGAACCACAGTTAGAGTCATTGCATGTGTGTTCTTCTCATGAACCATAGCTATAGTCATGTGTGTTCTTCTCAGAAACCATATCATGAACCACACCCAGTGTCATTGCATGTGTGTTCTTTTCATTAACCACACATGGATCCACCAGTGTCATTGCATGTCTGCTCTTTTTATGAACCACAGTTAGAGTCATTGCATGTCTGTTCCTTTCACAAACCACATATCACTAGTGTCATTGCATGTGTGTTCTTCCCACAGACCACACATGGATCCACCTGTGTCATTGCATGTGTGTCCTTCCCATGAACCACAGCTGGATCTACCAGTGTCATTGCATGTGTGTCCTTCTCACAAACCACATATGGATCCACTAGTGTCATTGCATGTGTGTTGTTCTCACAGACCACGTAAGGATCCACCGGTGTAATTGCATCTGTGTTCCTCTCATAGACCACACATGGATCCACCGGTGTCATCGCATGTATGCTCTTTTCATGAACCACAGTTAGAGTCATTGCTTGTGTGTTCTTCTCATGAACCACAGATAGAGTCATTGCATGTGTATTCTTCTCACAAACCATTTCATGAACCACACCCAATGTCATTGCATGTGTGTTCTTCTCATTAACCACACATGGATCCACCGGTGTCATTGCATGTCTGCTCTTTTCATGAACCAAAGTTAGAGTCATTGCATGTATGTTCCTCTCATAGACCACACATGGATCCACCGGTGTCATCGCATGTCTACTCTTTTCATGAACCACAATTAGAGTCACTGCATGTGTGTTCTTCTCATGAACCACAGCTAGAGTCATTGCATGTGTGTTCTTCTCACAAACCATATCATGAACCACACCCAGTGTCATTGCATGTGTGTTCTTCTCATTAACCACACATGGATCCACTAGTGTCATTGCATGTCTGCTCTTTTCATGAACCACAGTTAGAGTCAGTGCATGTCTGTTCCTTTCACAAACCACATATCACCAGTGTCATTGCATGTGTGTTCTTCCCACGGACCACACATGGATCCACCAGTGTCATTGCATATGTGTTCTTCTCACAGACCACGTAAGGATCCACCGGAGTCATTGCATGTGTGTTCCTCTCATAGACCACACATGGATCCACTGGTGCCATTGCATGTCTGCTCTTTTCATGAACCACAGTTAGAGTCATTGCATGTGTGTTCCTCTCATAGACCACACATGGATCCACCGGTGTCATCGCATGTCTGCTCTTTTCATGAACCACAGTTAGAGTCATTGTATGTTTGTTCTTCTCATGAACCATAGCTAGAGTCATTGCATGTGTGTTCTTCTCACAAACCATATCATGAACCACACCCAATGTCATTGCATGTGTATTCTTCTCATTAACCACACATGGATCCACCAGTGTCATTGCATGTCTGCTCTTTTCATGAACCACAGTTAGAGTCATTGCATGTCTGTTCTTTTCACACACCACATATGGATCCACCAGTGTCATCGCATGTCTGCTCTTTTCATGAACCACAGTTAGAGTCATTGCATGTCTGTTCCTCTCATAGACCACACATGGATCCACCGGTGTCATCGCATGTCTACTCTTTTCATGAACCACAGTTAGAGTCATTGCATGTCTGTTCTTTTCATGAACCACAGCTAGAGTCATTGCATGTGTGTTCTTCTCAGAAACCATATCATGAACCACACCCAGTGTCATTGCATGTGTGTTCTTCTCAATAACCACACGTGGATCCACTAGTGTCATTGCATGTCTGCTCTTATCATGAACCACAGTTAGAGTCATTGCATGTTTGTTCCTTTCACAAACCACATATCACCAGTGTCATTGCATGTGTGTTATTCCCTCAGACAACACATGGATCCACCAGTGTCATTGCATGTGTGTCCTTCTCACAAACCATAGATGGATCCACCAGTGTCATTGCATGTGTGTTATTCTCACCGACCACCCATGGATCCACCAGTGTCATTGCATGTCTGTTCTTTTCATGAACCACAGTTAGAGTCATTGCATGTGTGTTTCTCTCATACACCACACATGGATCCACCAGTGTCATCGCATGTCTGGTCTTTTCATGAACCACAGTTAGAGTCATTGCATGTGTGTGATTCTTATGAACCATAGCTAGAGTCATTGCATGTGTGTTATTCTCACAAACCATATCATGAACCACACCTAGTGTCATTGCATGTGTGTTCTTCTCATTAACCACACATGGATCCACCAGTGTCATTGCATGTCTGCTCTTTTCATGAACCATAGTTAGAGTCATTGCATGTCTATTCTTTTCACAAACCAATATGGATCCACCGGTGTAATCACATGTCTGTTCTTTTCATGAACCACAGTTAGAGTCATTGCATCAGTGTTCCTCTCATAAACCACACATGGATCCACCGGTGTCATCGCATGTCTGCTCTTTTCATGAACCACAGTTAGAGTCATTGCATGTGTGTTCTTCTCATGAACCACAACTAGAGTCATTGCATGTGTGTTCTTCTCACAAACCATATCATGAACCACATCCAGTGTCATTGCTTGTGTATTTTTCTCATTAACTACACATGGATCCACCAGTGCCATTGCATGTCTACTCTTTTCATGAACCACAGTTAGAGTCATTGCATGTCTGTTCCTTTCACAAACCACATATCACCAGTGTCATTGCTTGTGTGTTCTTCTCACAGACCACACATGGATACATCTAGAGTCATTGCATGTGTGTTCTTCCCATGAACCACACATGGATCCACCAGTGTCATTGCATGTGTGTCCTTCTCACAAACCACAGATGGATCCACCAGTGTCATTGCATGTGTTTTTTTTCACAGACCACGTAAGGATCCACCGGTGTCATTGCATGTGTGTTCCTCTCATAGACCACACATGGATCCACCGGTGTCATCACATGTCTGCTCTTTTCATGAACCACAGTTAGAGTCATTGCATGTGTGTTCTTCTCATGAATCAAATCTAGAGTCATTGCATGTGTGTTCTTCTCACAAATCATATCATGAACCACACCCAGTGTCATTGCATGTGTGTTCTTCTCATTGACCACACATGGATCCACCAGTGTCATTGCATGTCTGCTCTTTTCATGAACCACAGTTAGAGTCATTGCATGTCTGTTCTTTTCACAAACCACATATGGATCCACTGGTGTCATCACATGTCTACTCTTTTCATGAAGCACAGTTAGAGTCATTGCATGTCCGTTCCTCTCAGAGACCACACATGGATCCACCGGTGTCGTCGCATGTCTTCTCTTTTCATGAACCACAGTTAGAGTCATTGCATGTGTGTTCTTCTTATGAACCATAACTAGAGTCATTGCATGTGTGTTCTTCTCACAAACCATATCATGAACCACACCCAGTGTCATTGCATGTGTGTTCTTCTCATTAACCACACATGGATCCACCAGTGTCATTGCATGTCTGCTCTTTTCATGAACCATAGTTAGAGTCATTGCATGTCTGTTCCTTTCAAAAACCACATATCACCAGTGTCATTGCATGTGTGTTCTTCCCACAGATCACACATGGATCCACCAGTGTCATTGCATGTGTGTGCTTCTCACAAATGACAGATGGATCCACTAGTATCATTGCATGTGTGTCCTTCTCACAGACCATGTAAGGATCCACTAGTGTCATTGGATGTGTGTTCTTCTCACAGACCATGTAAGGATCCACCGGTGTCATTGGATGTGTGTTACTCTCATAGACCACACATGGATCTACCAGTGTCATCGCATGTCGGCTCTTTTCATGAACCACAGTTAGAGTCATTGCATGTGTATTTTTCTCATGAACCACAGCTAGAGTCATTGCATGTGTGTTCTTCTCACAAACCATATCATGAACCACAGCTAGTGTCATTGCATGTGTGTTCTTCTCATTAACCACACATGGATCCACCAGTGTCATTGCATGTCTGCTCTTTTCATGAACCACAGTTAGAGTCATTGCATGTCTGTTCCTTTCACAAACCACATATCACCAGTGTCATTGCATGTGTGTTCTTTTCACAGACCACACATGGATACATCTAGAGTCATTGCATGTGTGTTCTTTCCATGAACCCCACATGGATCCACCAGTGTCATTACATGTGTGTCCTTCTCACAAACCACATATGGATCCACTAGTGTCATTGCATGTGTGTTCTTTTCACAGACCACGTAAGGATCCACCGGTGTCATTGCGTGTGTGTTCCTCTCATAGACCACACATGGATCCACTGGTGTCATCGCATGTCTGCTCTTTTCATGAACCACAATTAGAGTCATTGCATGTGTGTTCTTCTCATGAACCACATCTAGAGTCATTGCATGTATGTTCTTCTCACAAACCATATCATGAACCACACCTAGTGTCATTGCATGTGTGTTCTTGTCATTAACCATACATGGATCCACCAGTGTCATTGCATGTCTGCTCTTTTCATGAACTACAGTTAGAGTCATTGCACGTCTGTTCTTTTCACAAACCACATATGGATCCGCCGGTGTCACCGCATGTCTGCTCTTTTCATGAAACACAGTTAGAGTCATTGCATGTCTGTTCCTCTCATAGACCACACATGGATCCACCGGTGCCATCGCATGTTTGCTCTTTTCATGAACCACAGTTAGAATCATTGCATGTGTGTTCTTCTCATGAACCACAACTAGAGTCATTGCATGTGTGTTCTTCTCACAAACCATATCATGAACCACACCCAGTGTCATTGCATGTGTGTTCTTCTCATTAACCACACATGGATCCACCAGTATCATTGCATGTCTGCTCTTTTCATGAACCATAATTAGGGTCATTGCATGTCTGTTCCTTTCACAAACCAAATATGGATCCACCGGTGTCATCGCATGTCTGCTCTTTTCATGGACCACAGCTAGAGTCATTGCATGTGGGTTCTTCTCATGAACCATAGCTAGAGTCATTGCATGTGTGTTCTTCTCACAAACCATATCATGAACCACACCCAGTGTCATTGCATGTGTGTTCTTCTCATTAACCACACATGGATCCACCCTTGTCATTGCATGTCTGCTCTTTTCATGAACCACAATTAGAGTCATTGCATGTCTGTTCTTTTCACACACCACATATGGATCCACCAGTGTCATCGCATGTCTGCTCTTTTCATGAACCACAGTTAGAGTCATTGCATGTCTGTTCCTCTCATAGACCACACATGGATCCACCGGTGTCATCGCATGTCTACTCTTTTCATGAACCACAGTTAGAGTCATTGCATGTGTGTTCTTTTCATGAACCACAGCTAGAGTCATTGCATGTGTGTTCTTCTCAGAAACCATATCATGAACCACACCCAGTGTCATTGCATGTGTGTTCTTCTCAATAACCACACATGGATCCACTAGTGTCATTGCATGTCTGCTCTTTTCATGAACCATAGTTAGAGTCATTGCATGTTTGTTCCTTTCACAAACGACATATCACCAGTGTCATTGCATGTGTGTTATTCCCTCAAACAACACATGGATCCACCAGTGTCATTGCATGTGTGTCCTTCTCACAAACCATAGATGGATCCACCAGTGTCATTGCATGTGTGTTATTCTCACCGACCACCCATGGATCCACTAGTGTCATTGCATGTCTGTTCTTTTCATGAACCACAGTTAGAGTCATTGCATGTGTGTTTCTCTCATACACCACACATGGATCCACCAGTGTCATCGCATGTCTGGTCTTTTCATGAACCACAGTTAGAGTCATTGCATGTGTGTGATTCTCATGAACCATAGCTAGAGTCATTGCATGTGTGTTATTCTCACAAACCATATCATGAACCACACCTAGTGTCATTGCATGTGTGTTCTTCTCATTAACCACACATGGATCCACCAGTGTCATTGCATGTCTGCTCTTTTCATGAACCATAGTTAGAGTCATTGCATGTCTATTCTTTTCACAAACCAATTTGGATCCACCGGTGTAATCGCATGTCTGTTCTTTTCATGAACCACAGTTAGAGTCATTGCATCTGTGTTCCTCTCATAAACCACACATGGATCCACCGGTGTCATCGCATGTCTGCTCTTTTCATGAACCACAGTTAGAGTCATTGCATGTGTGTTCTTCTCATGAACCACAGCTAGAGTCATTGCATGTGTGTTCTTCTCACAAACCATATCATGAACCACATCCAGTGTCATTGCATGTGTGTTTTTCTCATTAACTACACATGGATCCACCAGTGCCATTGCATGTCTACTCTTTTCATGAACCACAGTTAGAGTCATTGCATGTCTGTTCCTTTCACAAACCACATATCACCAGTGTCATTGCCTGTGTGTTCTTCTCACAAACCACACATGGCTACATCTAGAGTCATTGCATGTGTGTTCTTCCCATGAACCACACATGGATCCACCAGTGTCATTGCATGTGTGTCCTTCTCACAAACCACAGATGGATCCACCAGTGTCATTGCATGTTTTTTTTCACAGACCACGTAAGGATCCACCGGTGCCATTGCATGTGTGTTCCTCTCATAGACCACACATGGATCCACCGGTGTCATCACATGTCTGCTCTTTTCATGAACCACAGTTAGAGTCATTGCATGTGTGTTCTTCTCATGAATCAAATCTAGAGTCATTGCATGTGTGTTCTTCTCACAAATCATATCATGAACCACACCCAGTGTCATTGCATGTGTGTTCTTCTCATTAACCACACATGGATCCACCAGTGTCATTGCATGTCTGCTCTTTTCATGAACCATAGTTAGACTCATTGCATGTCTGTTCTTTTCACAAACCACATATGGATCCGCTGGTGTCATCACATGTCTACTCTTTTCATGAAGCACAGTTAGAGTCATTGCATGTCCGTTCCTCTCATAGACCACACATGGAACCACCGGTGTTATCGCATGTCTTCTCTTTTCATGAACCACAGTTAGAGTCATTGCATGTGTGTTCTTCTTATGAACCACAACTAGAGTCATTGCATGTGTGTTCTTCTCACAAAGTATATCATGAACCACACCCAGTGTCATTGCATGTGTGTTCTTCTCATTAACCTAACATGGATCCACCAGTGTCATTGCATGTCTGCTCTTTTCATGAACCACAGTTAGCGTCATTGCATGTCTGTTCCTTTCACAAACCACATATCACCAGTGTCATTGCATGTGTGTTCTTCCCATAGATCACACATGGATCCACCAGTGTCATTGCATGTGTGTGCTTCTCACAAACCACAGATGGATCCACTAGTGTCATTGCATGTGTGTCCTTCTCACAGACCATGTAAGGATCCACCGGTGTCATTGGATGTGTGTTCTTCTCACAGACCATGTAAGGATCCACCGGTGTCATTGGATGTGTGTTACTCTCATAGACCACACATGGATCTACCAGTGTCATCGCATGTGTGCTCTTTTCATGAACCACAGTTAGAGTCATTGCATGTGTATTTTTCTCATGAACCACAGCTAGAGTCATTGCATGTGTGTTCTTCTCACAAACCATATCATGAACCACAGCTAGTGTCATTGCATGTGTGTTCTTCTCATTAACCACACATGGATCCACCAGTGTCATTGCATGTCTGCTCTTTTCATGAACCACAGTTAGAGTCATTGCATGTCTGTTCCTTTCACAAACCACATATCACCAGTGTCATTGCATGTGTGTTCTTTTCACAGACCACACATGGATACATCTAGAGTCATTGCATGTGTGTTCTTCCCATGAACCCCACATGGATCCACCAGTGTCATTACATGTGTGTCCTTCTCACAAACCACATATGGATCCACTAGTGTCATTGCATGTGTGTTCTTTTCACAGACCACGTAAGGATCCACCGGTGTCATTGCGTGTGTGTTCCTCTCATAGACCACACATGGATCCACTGGTGTCATCGCATGTCTGCTCTTTTCATGAACCACAATTAGAGTCATTGCATGTGTGTTCTTCTCATGAACCACATCTAGAGTCATTGCATGTATGTTCTTCTCACAAACCATATCATGAACCACACCTAGTGTCATTGCATGTGTGTTCTTGTCATTAACCATACATGGATCCACTAGTGTCATTGCATGTCTGCTCTTTTCATGAACTACAGTTAGAGTCATTGCACGTCTGTTCTTTTCACAAACCACATATGGATCCACCGGTGTCATCGCATGTCTGCTCTTTTCATGAAACACAGTTAGAATCATTGCATGTCTGTTTCTCTCATAGACCACACATGGATCCACCGGTGTCATCGCATGTTTGCTCTTTTCATGAACCACAGTTAGAATCATTGCATGTGTGTTCTTCTCATGAACTACAACTAGAGTCATTGCATGTGTGTTCTTCTCACAAACCATATCATGAACCACACCCAGTGTCATTGCATGTGTGTTCTTCTCATTCACCACACATGGATCCACCACTGTCATTGCATGTCTGCTCTTTTCATGAACCATAATTAGGGTCATTGCATGTCTGTTCCTTTCACAAACCACATATCACCAGTGTCATGGATCCACCAGTGTCATTGCATGTGTGTCCTTCACATGAACCATAGATGGATCCACCAGTGTCATTGCATGTGTGTCCTTCTCACATACCACATATGGATCCACTAGTGTCATTGCATGTGTGTTCTTCTCACAGACCATGTAAGGATCCACCAGTGTCATTGGATGTGTGTTACTCTCATAGACCACACATGGATCTACCAGTGTCATCGCATGTATGCTCTTTTCATGAACCACAGTTAGAGTCATTGCATGTGTGTTTTTCTCATGAACCACAGCTAGAGTCATTGCATGTGTGTTCTTCTCACAAACCATATCATGAACCACAACCAGTGTCATTGCATGTGTGTTCTTCTCATTAACCACACATGGATCCACCAGTGTCATTGCATGTCTGCTCTTTTCATGAACCACAGTTAGATTCATTGCATGTCTGTTACTTTCACAAACCACATATCACTAGTGTCATTGCATGTGTGTTCTTCTCACAGACCACACATGGATACATCTAGAGTCATCGCATGTGTGTTCTTCCCATGAACCCCACATGGATCCACCAGTGTCATTACATGTGTGTCCTTCTCACAAACCACATATGGATCCACTAGTGTCATTGCATGTGTGTTCTTTTCACAGACCACGTAAGGATCCACCGGTGTCATTGCATGTGTGTTCCTCTCATAGACCACACATGGATCCACTGGTGTCATCGAATGTCTGCTCTTTTCATGAACCACAATTAGAGTCATTGCATGTGTGTTCTTCTCATGAACCACAGCTAGAGTCATTGCATGTATGTTCTTCTCACAAACCATATCATGAACCACACCTAGTGTCATTGCATGTGTGTTCTTGTCATTAACCATACATGGATCCACCAGTGTCATTGCATGTCTGCTCTTTTCATGAACTACAGTTAGAGTCATTGCATGTCTGTTCTTTTCACAAACCACATATGGATCCACCGGTGTCATCGCATGTCTGCTCTTTTCATGAAACATAGTTAGAGTCGTTGCATGTCTGTTCCTCTCATAGACCACACATGGATCCACCGGTGTCATCGCATGTCTGCTCTTTTCATGAACCACAGTTAGAATCATTGCATGTGTGTTCTTCTCATGAACCACAACTAGAGTCATTGCATGTGTGTTCTTCTCACAAACCATATCATGAACCACACCCAGTGTCATTGCATGTGTGTTATTCTCATTAACCACACATGGATCCACCAGTGTCATTGCATGTCTGCTCTTTTCATGAACCATAATTAGGGTCATTGCATGTCTGTTCCTTTCACAAACCACATATCACCAGTGTCATGGATCCACCAGTGTCATTGCATGTGTGTCCTTCCCATGAACCATAGATGGATCCACCAGTGTCATTGCATGTGTGTCCTTCCCATGAACCATAGATGGATCCACCAGTGTCATTGCATGTGTGTCCTTCTCACAGACCACATATGGATCCACTAGTGTCATTGCATGTGTGTTCTTCTCACAGACCACGTATGGATCCACCGGTGTCATCGGATGTGTGTTCCTCTCCTAGACCACACATGGATCCACCGGTGTCATCGCATGTCTGCTCTTTTCATGAACCACAGTTAGAGTCATTGCATGTGTGTTCTTCTCATGAACCACAACTAGAGTCATTGGATGTGTGTTCTTCTCACAAACCATATCATGAACCACACCCAGTGTCATTGCATGTGTGTTCCTCTCATAAACCACACATGGATCCACCAGTGTCATTGCATGTGTGTTCTTCTCACAAACCACATATGGATCCGCCAGTGCCATTGGATGCATGTGATACGTCCATTTTGCATCACTATTCTATGTCTTAATTCACTATTATTTATTGATATATTTCATATTGAGAAGTGATACTTATGTTATTTCATCTATTTTTGCATGGTTGATGACTTTTGGAGCATGGACCGCTGCAGTCAGGATTCTGATGGAAAAGGTGCTGTTTGGAGGCAAAATTCACGAAGATCAGAAAATCCGGGCAAATATACGGAAAATCCTATTTTTCTAGAAGACTCAGGATGCCAGAAGATGGAGTGGAGGTGGGCCACAGGGGGCCCACACCACCCCATGGCGCGGGTAGGCCTAGGCCACGCCTGGGAGTGGTGTGGCTGCCCTGGCCCACTCCAGCCTCTCCCCTCTGGCGTATATCAACCTCCCGAAACCCTAAGACTCGAGGAGAGACCATAGAAAGATTCCGCCACCTCCGCGGGGCGGAAAACACCGAGAGAGAAAGATCTCTCCGGCAGACAGATTTCTGCCGGGGGAATTTCTTCCCGGAGAGGGGAGATCATCGCCATCAACACCACCATCAAGCTGGACTTCATCGAGATCATCATCATCATCACCATCATCATCACCATCAGCACCCTAACCACCATCTCCATATTGCTATAACAATTGCGTTGAATCTTGCATTAGTTCATAGGGGAAACTTTCCCGGTGTTGATTACTCCTTGTAGTTGATGCTATTGAGTGAATCATTGAATTAGTGTTTACGTTCAGATTTTTATACATCATTATTCCATCTCTGATCATGATCCATATGATGTCTTGTGAGTAGTTCGTTTTGTTCTTGAGGACATGGGAGAAGTCTTGTTGTTAGTAGTGGAGTTGTGTTGAGAAAGATTCAATAGATTGTTATTTAAGTTGTGGTGTACTTCTTCTAGTGGTGTCATGTGAACATTGACTACATGACACTTCACCTATATGGGCCTAGGGGAATGCATTGTGTATTTGGCTACTAATCGTAGGGGTTGCCGGAGTGACAGAAACCTGAACCCCCGTTAGGAAACTATTGCACAAGGGACGTAAGGGTCTTAGAGTTTAAAGCTGTGGTTATGTTTCTACCTTAATTACTTTCTTGTACTTACGGATGTTTGCAAGGGGTATAATCACAAGTATGTATTAGTCTTGGATGGGGTGGTACATTAGCATAGGTTCACCCACACAACACTTAGCAAGCTAAAGAAGATTAATCAACTATATGAAGCGAAAGCACTTGATAGTCTTCCCATGTGTCCTCGAGAACGTTTGGTCATCTATAGAAATACAACCGGCTTGTCCTTTGCTGCATAAAGGATTGGGCCACTTGCTGCATTTATTCCTACTGTCTTTTATTTACTCGTACTTTGTTTACTTGCTTTATCGAAAACCCCTAAAAATCCGTTTGCTAAGTAATTGCAGAGAATTCCTGATCCATACCACTAGCCAGCACCTTCTGCTCCTCGTTGGGTTCGACACTCTTACTTATCGAAAATACTGCGATACACCCCCTATACTTGTGGGTCATCAAGACTATTTTCTGGCGCCGTTGCCGGGGAGTGAAGCGCTATTGGAGAGTGGAACTAGTAAAGGAAACTTCTACTGTGAGTATTGTTTACTTCTGCTAGTTGCTTTATTTTTGTTATGGATAATTCACTGAGTTTCTTATTTGGTAATGCTACTACCACTGCTAAGGTAGTAGATAAGCCACCACCTGCTGAGAAAGATGTTTTCAAAATACCTACACGAATTATTGATCGTGTTATGGATAACTACTATGTTGGGGATGGAACTGTCCATCCCGGTGATCATTTACTCTTTATACACGAATTATGTGGGTTGTTCAAGTGTGTAGGTATTACTACAAATCAAGTTAAGAAGAAGTTATTCTCATTATCACTGAAAGGAAGAGCTGAGGAATGGTATAAGCTGCTGAAGAATGGTCAAGCTCTGGAATGGGAGGAAATAATGCCTCTCTTTTATTCAAAGTTTTATCCTCCTAGTGAGATTCATAAAGATCGGAATCAAATATACAACTTTTGGCCTCTTGATGGAGAGAGTACAGCTCAAGCTTGGGGAGATTGAAGTTACTAAAGCTCAAATGTCCCATTCATGAGCTCCCCAACAATATTATTATCAATAACTTTTATGCAAGGCTCCCTCTACATGACAATGATTTATTGGATGCTTCTTGTGCTGGATCATTCACTCGTATGGAAGAAGAAGCTAAATGGGACCTTCTAGATCATATTCAAGACAATGCTGAAGCTTGGGAGAATGAGAAAGGTAGAAAGTCAGGTATAAATTATGATTATGAATGCATTGAATCTTTTATGGGAACTGATGACTTTCAAAATATTAAAAATGCTTATGGTCTAGACTCTCAAGCTATTGCTTCTTATTTTAAGGATTTTGCTTCCTATATTGAAGTGCCTAAAAAGAAGTGGAATAAGTATCATGAGCCTTATAAAGATATTGCTAAGAGTGTTCCTTCAAGAAATACTGAAGTTTATACTACTAATCATGTTTTACCTGAACCTTATATTGAGAAAATGCCTTTTCCAGTTAAGGTAAAGGAACATTCTATGATAGCTAGTATGGTTAATGAAAGTACTAGTAAAGCTGTTGAACCTGATAAACAAATGGTTGATGAACCTATAGTAGCAAATGTGAGAGACTTTGTCACTAAGTATGAAAAATAGGGACACACTATCCTTTGTAAGGATACCTCTAATATTGTTTCACAAAGTAGTGTTATGAGAGCTAATATTCCCGTGTTTTCTGTTAGAATAAGTGATCATTGTTATGATAGTCCTTGTGATAGCTATATTGTTAAGTTTATGCATGATACTGAAAGTTACTATGAGAGAGGGAAAAGTGTTCTTATGTATCTCAGTAATATCAAGTTTCCTCGTTTTATGCTGAAAGTTTTTATGTTGCGCTTCTTTTGCCTTCTTATGCAAGTTGCCCTTGGTTTCAATAACTTGTTTGTTTACAAAATCCCCTTGCATAGGAAGTGGGTTAGACTTAAATGTGTGTGTTTTTGCTTCTTAATGCTCTCTTTCACTTCAATTCATATCCCTATGAGAGCTTCTTCAAAATTATCATGCCCATCTTAATGGCTATAAAGAAAGAGCTTTATGGGAGACAACCCAATTTGTTTTGGCTTTCAGTTTGTTTTTGTTTCTTTAAGTCTTGGAAGTTATTACTTCGGTAATAACCACTCCTTATCCGTTTTGTTTGGTTTTTGTGTCAAGATCAACCTCTAATGAGAGAGAAGTAAGATTTGGGGAAGTTGCTGTCCCGAAACAGATTTTTGTGCTTCACCGTAAAAATTCGTGAGAGATCTCTATATGTCGGATTGAGCTATAATTTTTTGTGATTCTGCCCCAGGTTGTTATTTAACTTTCGTTAGTTTTGCACTTTTTGATTTGAGCAACAGAAGATCTTCGAAAAAATTGTTCTTTACCTGCTGGTCTGTTTTGACAGATTTTGCCAATCTTGCATTTGCTTCTTTATTCGATTTCCTTCTTGAATTCTTTTTTGGGTTTTCGGAAGGAGTTTCTACAGTAGCTTTTGTTTTGATGGTTTTCAGTTGAAGTTGGAATCAAAAGGTTTTATCACTTCACTTATACTAATGTTGCTAATAAGAACTATGTGAAGTTTTGTGTGAAAGAAATTTCCAGGAAGTGGAGATAATGGTGTAATAAGAAAGAGAAGGGTTTTATGACTCAAGTAATAAGTGTATGAAGATGAAGATATTGATGCCTTTCAAGTTATAACTCCAGAGAAATTCATTGAGGACCCAATTCAGAGACCTGCAGAGTCCGTTTCCAAATAGGTAATAGTTCTGGTAAGAAAAGTTCCGCGAAAATACAATCCAACTATACTTTTGCAGTTTTCAGTCAATAAGGGAAGCTACGAAGCGAAAAAGGGACGGAAACGGAGCCAGGGTGGCTCACACCACCCCATGGCGCGGGCCCACCCCTGGCCGCGCCACCAGGTGGTGAGGCCACCTAGGACTCCGCCTCCGACTCGTTTTCTCCCAGTACCTTCCTTTTGATATGAAACTTCGTAATATATAACCCCCCTGGATCCCCCGAGGTCCGTATATCATGTTTTCGTCGTGTTTTTGTTTTGATCTGTTTCTGTCAGGACATACTCTTTGAAAGCCTAGGAGCACAATGGTGTCTGTCAAGGATAAAGGGAAGGAGCCCATGGAGGAAGACCTCCAACACCCCGGGAAGGAGAAGGAGATCAAGAGTGAAGGTGAAGAGGAGCAAGGCCAACACCCGCACACCGGCACTACCATTGCAAGCATTGGAGTGGTGGAAAATCCAGCCATTGGAGGGAAGACTCCTCATCACCGTTCAGATCCCTGGTCACTTCCTCCATGCACCAAGAATCCTTTCCATACCCTTATCCATGAGCATCAATACTAGAATATGCCCAAGGGGAAATTACCCTCCAATTGGGATTTGCCTCGTTCTAGCCATGCAGGAAAAGAAGACTTCAAGGAGGAAGAGTGGGGAAAGAATAGCAAGAGCTGGAATTCTCAACACGACATGATCATGAGCCGCATTGAGCAAAACTCACAGCTGATTCGTAATCTCACCTTCGAGATTGAGGACTTGGGGAAACTGATCAAGGAGCTCATTGAGAGGATACCACCACCACCAAAGGAGTAATTCGTCATTAGGTTTGGCATCCCCTTGGTTTGTTCCAAGCTTGGGGGAGTGCCGCGGTATCATATCACTATCTTCTATCTTTTTACCTTATTAGTAGAGTCATATCATGAATAGAGGAGTTATTTTGTAGTATGGTTTGCATTATGGAAGTGTCCCCTCTCTCGTTAGATGTATCCCTTGGTGTGAGTTTCCGTTATGGAATATTAATGAGAAGTTCTATCATTCACCCTTTTGCGTAGCTTATATTAGTTTTCAATTCGTGGTTATATGATTGATCTTGTTGTTAGTATTGGTAGCACTCTGGGATCATTTAGTTAATTTAGTTGGTTTTGGCAAACCTGGCTCGGTCAGTAGCAACACTATTTTTGAGAGTTGAATGAAAAAGATAAAGGTACTCTAGAGTAAAATAATTTCATCATCTTTCTTTCTTGATTTGCTCATAAGTCTAGTATTATCTAGTTAAGATCTTTTGTGCTTCCAAGGAAGATTGCATGTTTGTCTTTATCATTTGTATGTTTGGTTGTTTTCTTCAACTCTTGTACTTGCTACCCAGCCTTGCTAGCCAAAAACCTGTACTGAGAGGGAATTCTTCTCGTGCATCCAACTCCTTTAAACCAAAACCTATGCCATTTGTGTCCACCATACCTACCTAGTAGCATTATTGCTATTCCAAGTAAATTCTTGTTTTGTCTACCTCCCAAATTAAACTTGTTATGTGAAAATTAGTGATTAAAGCTCTCATGAACTTGATGGCACATTTTACTTTCTTGCATTTAATAAACTTGAACCATTGGGTCCTTGTTTGTTGTGTATATGCTTGCGCTTTATGAGTTGAAGTTAGCAGAACCATGTATCATGGGGACCGCTTTCAACACTTCATTGGTACTTGTACCTAGTTGATATCATGTTCTTTTGCTTATGGATCCCGGCGGTGTGAAATAAAAGTGGAACTTGTAAGATCATGGAGTTTTTATGTGTGTTAGAGAAACGCCTGGGCCGCTAGCCTAAGACATGCCTAATCATGGTGGAAACTTGCAGCATAACTATAGTGAGCATTCTATAAAGCATCCTCAATAAAAACCTATGCAAATAGCAAATAAAAAGATCACTGAGATGCTCACTGTCTGCTTGCCTTGTCATTTTGATTATGGGATAGCTCCTGTGTCATGTGCAAGGGGTACCCCGTTGGCGGTTCTCAATGATACACAAGTATTTACAATGACAAGAGCTTACTCGTGACTGAAGTTGAGTAGCATGATGATCGGTACTCATAAGTAAGGGGCATGAGATTTCAACTTATAACTTGTCAATCATATCCTCTTAGTTGTGTCACTTTAACCTTAATCACCTAAAGATGCCTATGATAGGGGCAATGAGAGCTGAAAGGTAGTAAGTATCATAATTTTTGGGAGCTCTTTATGAGACTTGCAATCCCTGCTTCCCTCTTTGAAGGGCCTTTCTTTTACTTTGTAGTTGAGTCAGTAAACCTACTCCCTTCTATCTCAGCAAGTATTTTGAGTTGTTGTGTTTCATTCATTCATATGTTGATTTATTCAATCATGTCTTATGTTCCTTGCTTTGCACATTGCTCTTATCTTGATGTTTACTACTTTGAAAGCTTTCATTGAAAAACCAGCTATTTGTGAACTCCAGCAAATTATCAACTATTCTTCGACCAAGAGCTAAGTTTGCCATTACCAATTATGATTCACTTTATGTATCTTTATTGTGTTTCCTTTACTCATTGTAAGTTGAGTTATATAATAGTGAGTTGTCTTCTATTATGATCTATGTATTTGATGAATGTGATGCTTCTTATACGTATTCTTTTATCGACTCTTCACTCCATAAACCTGAGGCCATGTTTATTGAGCTCAGTTTCGCTTGGGGACAAGCGAAGTCTAAGCTTGGGGGGAGTTGATACGTCCATTTTGCATCACTATTCTATGTCTTAATTCACTATTATTCATTGATATATTTCGTATTGAGAGGTGATACTTATGTTATTTCATCTATTTTTTCATGGTTGATGACTTTTGGAGCATGGACCGCTGCAGTCAGGATTCTGATGGAAAAGGTGCTGTTTGGAGGCAAAATTCACGAAGATCAGAAATCCGGGAAAATATACGGAAAATCCTATTTTTCTAGAAGACTCGGGATGCTAGAAGATGGAGTGGAGGTGGGCCACAGGGGGCCCACACCACCCCATGGCGCGGGCAGGCCTAGGCCGTGCATGGGAGTGGTGTGGCCGCCCTGGCCCACTCCAGCCTCTCCCCTCTGGCGTATATCAACCTCCCGAAACCCTAAGACTCGAGGAGCGACCACAGAAAGATTCCACCGCCTCTGCGGGGCGGAAAACACCGAGAGAGAAAGATCTCTCCGATAGACAGATTTCTGCCGGGGGAATTCCTTCCCGGAGAGGGGAGATCGTCGCCATCAACACCACCATTAAGCTGGAATTCATCGGGATCATCATCATCACCATCATCATCACCATCAGCACCCTCATCACCATCTCCATATTGCTGTAACAATTGCATTGAATCTTGCATTAGTTCATAGGGGAAACTTTCCTGGTGTTGATTACTCCTTGTAGTTGATGCTATTGAGTGAACCATTGAATTATTGTTTATGTTCAGATTTTTATACATCATTATTCCATCTCTGATCATGATCCATATGATGTCTTATGAGTAGTTCGTTTTGTTCTTGAGGACATGGGAGAAGCTTGTTGTTAGTAGTGGAGTTGTGTTGAGAAAGATTCAATAGATTGTTATTTAATTTGTGGTGTACTTCTTCTAGTGGTGTCATGTGAACGTCGACTACATGACACTTCACCTATATGGGCCTAGGGGAATGCATTGTGTATTTGGCTACTAATCGTAGGGGTTGCCAGAGTGACAGAAACCTGAACCCCCGTTAGGAAACCATTGCACAAGGGACGTAAGGGTCTTAGAGTTTAAAGCTGTGGTTAGGTTTCTACCTTAATTACTTTCTTGTACTTACGGATGTTTGCAAGGGGTATAATCACAAGTATGTATTAGTCTTGGATGGGGCGGTACATTAGCACAGATTCACCCACACAACACTTAGCAAGCTAAAGAAGATTAATCAACTATATGAAGCGAAAGCACTTGACAGTCTTCCCATGTGTCCTCGAGAACGTTTGGTCATCTATAGAAATACATCCGGCTTGTCCTTTGCTGCATAAAGGATTGGTCCACTTGCTGCATTTATTCCTACTGTCTTTTATTTACTCGTACTTTGTTTACTTGCTTTATCGAAAACCCCTAAAAATCCGTTTGCTAAGTATTTGCAGAGAATTCCTTATCCATACCACTAGCCAGCACCTTCTGCTCCTTGTTGGGTTCGACACTCTTACTTATCGAAAATACTGCGATACACCCCCTATACTTGTGGGTCATCAGCATGTTCTTTTCATAAACCACATATGGATCCTAATTAACCTTAGGAGATCCCTAACCTTAGCGTTAGACTGAGTCTTCTAGAAGGCACGCCCTAACACAGTTGTTCTGCTTGACGATTGTTACATACCGTTCGATCGGTGCGCTTGGACGATTGGGATGGTTTTCGTGAGATTGATCTGTGAGTAGTATGTTCTGCGGCATGATTGGCCACGCTTGCTCTGGACAAACTGGCAATACCTCGGGGGCTCCCCTGTTGCGAGTGTCACGACTCACGAGTTGAGTGGGCCATATCCTAGTGTCACGTCCCCATTACTTCTCTTCCTCCCCGTACTTCTCTTCCTTCTCCTCGAAGCCACTTTCCCCACTTCACTCCCATCCTGCCGTAGCCACAAGCCGACGGCGCCTCCATCCCAATCCCCTCTCCGGCAGCCACCACCCCTCCCCTCTCGCCATGGGTTCAAGGGGAGACGGCGAGGAAACGCGTCCTGATGACAGGGACGGTGATTTCAATGTGAGTCATCTCATCTCTATCTCTATCATCCATGGCAAGTTATCTATTTTTTGAGCCAGATCTACTCCGTTTACTCATTCACGTATGATGTGTTAGGCCAACCAGACGATGTATGACGCTGACTATCACGGTTTAGTGGATGAAGACAGTCCTCTGGTATGTAAACATGGATATGTGCCCGCTAAATTTGTAGTGTTCGAAGGAAAAAACGCTGCAGGAGGTTTCTACGGTGTCAAGGACATCATGCAATGATGCGAGGCGGAAGTTGCGGTGTTGTCAAATGGGTAGATCCAGAGTGGCCCAAATCGATGCAGAAAACACTGGACAAACTATGGGAAATGACTGTTGAGTTGAAAGAATCCGCATTTAGCTCACTTCTTGACAGTGTTGAGATGAAGCTATGGGAACCAGTTGACACGACCAAGCATAAGCGAGATCTCAGGTGGGTGTAAGACAAGGTTAGCAAAGTCGAGAAGGAGAGGGATGCGACGTTGGCCCTGAAGGCTAAAGCAGAGCAAGAACTGACTCAAGCAAGGAAGGATCTTCACCAGGACAAAGTCCAGCAGTTCACAACTACGAGTATTGACAAGTGCACGAGGAAAGATGCAAAGAAACAATTGAAGCTGTGCAAGGAAGATGCTAAAAGGAAGGAGCAGACGATTCGATCCTTGCTCTCGCAGGAAGATGTGCATCGGGCTAAGATTAGGAAGATCAAGGAGATCTGTGATAACTAGTTCTATTTAGCTTAAGCTCCGTGCCTTTTTTAAGTTGTAATAGTTGTACTTGTTGACCTAGCGGTCTGAACTATTGGCCCCGGAGTCCTGAGAGTAAAAAAACTGGTCGCCCGTTAATCTGTCTTAACCCTGCATTACTTCCTTTTGTCTGACCAATGCCCCTTGGATATTTCGCCCGTCGCTTCGTCATCCTCGTGTACAAATAGGAGGCACCATAGTGCGTCGCTTCGTCGCCCATCCCCTCGCCCTCTCCAATTTCCACCGCGCCGTCGCTTCGTCGTCCACCCCCTCGCTCCCTCTCCAATATCCACCGCGTCGCCATGGAGATGCCCTTGCTGAACTTCTACGGGGCGGTGATGTTCGCGCACTTCGACATCCTCGCGCCGCCGACCGTGACGGTGCCCCACGAATGGCGCATCAGCTATGCGGGGGTGTCGGTGGCTCCGCTCCTCGTCCTCGGCGGAGCCGTGATGGAGAGCGAAATCGCGGCGTGCCGCCGCTATATTCCCGCGTGGAAGAGGGCGCTGCCCCGGTACGTGGCGGCCAGCCCGTACTGGCCGGCGCTGTTCAAGAAGGAGCGGAAGGCCAAGATTGGCAACCGCATCGTTTACGGGCGCGTGGTGCACCGGGATCTCCGCAACCGAGAAGGGCGGGAGAGGTTCCGGTCCGTCCCTGGACGGACCAAGTTCACCGTCATCGCCGCCACTCGCCGCGAAGAGGTGCTCCGTCTCGCAAACAATGCGGAAATCGTGGAGGTTCCGTCCAATGATGACGAGGAAGCCGACGGCTGGGAGGACAACGGCAGCGGAAGTGAAATTGTTGACTAGTGGTTGAATTATTGTAGGATGTGAAATCACACCTTTGTTTAGAAGAATTTGTGGTTGAATTAATGAAATGCCTCGATTTAGATCTCTGTCTCGATTAATTTGTGGAAGAATTTGTGATTTAGATCAATTTCTGCCTCGATTTAGATCTCTGTCCCTGATTGGGGACGTGACCGTGGACCAAAGACCCCTTTTCTACTAGTGTATTCTGACATTGGTGGTTTGTTTAAACGTAATATACGTGGATTTGGCCGCATGCAAATGGCACAACCATAATTTATAAAGTTGAAGCACGTGCACCCGGTTACTGGAGATCCGGGAGCTTCGCCAGATGCAGGGGATGCAGGAGCAGAGAGGCGGTGAGATAGACGGGCCCAAGATTAGTCCATAAAGTGGTACCGGTTTCCTCCTCATCTGGGCATTATCGGTGAGAACATTGCTGTTTATGTTGCCACATCGTTGTGCAGCATCTGAAATAAGTTGCTGCTTCGTGGAGTGTGGCAGCTTAAATAATTTATTTCTGTGCCACTTACATTCCGTCGTATTTGGAGACCTCCTGCCCCTCAGCAATCGTGGAATCGGTGGATCCTTGTTTTCAGATAGTAGTGGCACAATCACAATTTCGGATGCAACTACTGACTCAGGCGTTTCCAAACCCTAAGTCGCGGCATATTTTACTCAGAGAATATGGGTAGATTGTTTAGCCCAGCAACGTGCCACACACAGAGCGATCAGAATTTAACAGAATTACATATATAGGTTCAAGTTCAACACATTACTATGCATCTTCATTGCCAGCAGCCTTCTTCCGCAGCCTGGGTGCCAAGCCTTCACGTCCACTGGCTTCTTTATTTCCTGCCTTCTTCCTCTTCCTCGGTGCCAATATTCTTAGCTTCACGTACTTTGCATCGCCGGGACAATGGGCACCAGAATTGTGTCCAACATCATCTTTCCACTCGTTTTTAATTTCTTCGGGCAGCAAAATGACTGACCTGGCAGTCATGTTTCTAACCTTGCGGTGCTTCCTGTCAAAGAAACAAGACTATTGCATAACTGCCCAATATCTATAGAGTAAACAAAACAAAAATTACAATTCAGCACAAACATGCGAACCCCAAGCGACCTTTGCTTACCAGGAGCTAATTGGGTTCGAGCAACCACCCTGTCCAAGAATAGAAGTGCGACTCCCAGTTGCAGCAGCTTCCACATCCAGTACATGACATTTCAGGTCAAACATGGCAGCCGAAGCATACCTTTTCATCAACCCAATTAGCTGACTGTCACACATTATAGGAACCATGATGCCATGTTCATCCATGAAGCAAAACTTTGCTGTCTGCTTCGGCCATAATTCAACATGATTACGCAGAGCAGCAACCATACCCGATATAGTGCAGATCTACGCAGGCGCTTCTTCCATCGTGAAACAATGGCTTCCATACCACTTGCCCTTAGAGTCGTACCTATAAAGGAATACCGTAACCAGGTAAGGGGGTCCGCGCAGATCCCACTTGCAGAAAACTATGGACAAAATATGTTTATCAGCGTTGGGCTAACAAACAATTTGAGGTTCAGTAGCCAACTAGCAGTTATAATTAGTGCGAATAGCAAAGAGATGGGTAGCTCACCTGCTTGTAGCCAGAACTTCTTCTTCCTTGATAGTAGGATCTGCCATCCTCCGAACTGCTCGGCTCGTCGGTGGTGGAGGCGGGCTAGAGCCTCGCAACGGCGGCTACGACATGCGCCATTGGAGCTCGGTATCAGCGACTGGGCGCAGCAACTTGGCCCCAGAAGTCAAATGTCCGAAGGGATCGTCCTGCCTGGAGGGTGGATTCCAATGCTGCCGATGCTAGGGGAAAGCTGGGAATGGATTTGTGAAATTGGTCAACGCATCCAATCCACTTAGCTGCTCGATTTGCCTAAGAGGTTGCCACGTTGGCACCCGCGTCATGGATAGATGACCGACATGTGGGTCTCGACCATCTACTTCACGAGGCAGTTTAACGGAATGTTTGAATTTGGCAGGGGTGAGATGAGTTTGCCTCGAAATGGCCCCTCTCAGTAGTTGGCGGCCCAACTTTTCGAAACACGGTAATTTCAGGCAACTTAGGTACCGCCATGCGCTGGCCAGCGAACTTTGGTACCGCAGTCGAACAGGCCCCCTGGTGAGTAGCTTCACACTTAGTTGAACCTGGTCTCGGCTAGGATTGTTTGCCAAGAGATCTTGAGCCGCAACAACATTTTCCACCGGCGTGTTATACACCCGGTTTCCCTTGCTATCGATCCGAGGTTTCCCTATAGCTATATCGCCTTTGAAAAGGGTTTTGTGAACATCCGGATTTCTGTTAGCTAACTCAGGGCCGTTCTGGGTCTTCTAATGTTGCCGGGTGCTAGACTGCCCGGCAGCTGCAATGCACTTCTTATCTTCGAGGATATTTGCAGTTTTCTAAAGGAGTGCTTGACGATGCGCTTCTAGGGCTTGGGCCCTATCCTCCAACTCTGCAGGTGTAAGTTCTGCAGCTGCCGGGATAGGTGTGGTAATTGCTTCTCCAAGGATTTTACAGGCACCAGGGGTAACCACGTGTCCATCTAGCGGAGTATCTTTTGGATCATCAGGGATTAAGTCTGCATCTGAGTCCTCTTCGTAATCTTCGGCTATCGCCTCATCAGTTGGGAGATTCTTAGCCAGAGTCTTCTTCTTCTTCTTCTTTGCCTTCTTGGCTGCGCCGGTAGCAAAGACAGTTTAGGTCCGAGTCCTGGAGTAAAGCTTCTATCAATACTCTCGGACATCTGGACGTCGGGATTAGCTCCGAGATCCATATTGTTCTGTGGTTCGGGAGAGTTTTCGTTGGATCCTTCCTCCATGCTATTGCGCGGGCTTTGGTCAATGGCTTCTCCTTCTTCCACAGTCTTGGAGTTGAGCTCTGATGGCTCCAAAATTTGCCATCTTCCACCGTGTTTAAACATTGCTTTTGGTCAAGAAATTGATAAGAAACTCTCAATCCTTGCCACTAATGACTAATAATTGCAAAGATATGCAAAACCTTTCTTTGAATTGTGTTGTGCAGGAAATCACGGTTTTTAATGCAAAATCAGAAGTCATAATGAAGGTTTTCGATGAAGTCTATAGGGCCAAGTAATTGGGAAGCCATTCCAGGGCATCAGCATGCTTAATGACCACTGGTATGGGTAGGTCCTGCCCGTACTGTCCACCCGTACCAGGTGGTGCTAGATTCGTCTCGTCAAACCCTACGACTTTCGTGAAGATGCCTATATATTTTGAGGCTCCAGCCATCGGCCAGAGAGCCGCCATTCTCAAATTACATCACACCACCACCAAAGGAGATCCATGCTATTGTTGTTCCATTGTTCATCCATTGTTCATCCATTATTCATCACTTCGATCATCCATCCCCTCTACTAGCTATAGCCATTGCTTTGTACTTTAGATATCTTTGTGATTTGGCGACCATTGTAAGAATATTTGATTCAATCTAAGTATTTGTATGATGTTTTCTATCTCCGATCTATTTGTTATGAGTGAGTAGTCCTCACGGGCTACGGGTTGGGGAGAAACCTCGCAACAATTATGTGCATCTAATTCATGGGAGTATTGTATTTTGTTTGCAATTGAGATTTGTATCTTTTGTTTCTTTGTCTCTTGTCTCGATCCATGGACTTGTAGGTACCCCAGATCCCATAGATTGATAAAGGCTTGAGGTGAGATACTTGGCAAGCGGCGATCTCATAGGAACCCTAGTGACAGAAAGGGTAGTATGGTCTTTGCTTAGTGACCCATTCGGGATCACAACAACATCACCACTTAAAGCTTTGATCTGTTTTACACTTAATAATTGTTTGTAGCCCATGGCTTCGGTGTGCACTCGGTTGGATTAAAATACTATTGCTATGCCCGCTGCATCACGGGGGCTCTAGTATATTAGGATGTGTTGCCCACAAGATATTATCTCCGTTCAAACATTACACATGACTATGCTTATTATTATCTTTTATCCCATATGATGTGCCGTTGCAGGTGGATCTTCAACCCTGGCCTATCTCCATCCATTGATTCAACCTGTTATAAAGTAAACTAGATTGGTCTGGTAAACTAAGGCAAAACAAACAAACAAAGTCTTGTAGACGTGTCCTTATTTCCTTTTAGCATTGCTTTCCAAGGTTCGATTAAACCTAGGTCTTCTAGGGAAAAAGCTATTATACTCCATGAATCCGGATCGAAGGTATCAACCCTTTTTCTAGTGCCGTTGTCGGGGAAGCAATTTTGCTATCCTGGTGAGGTCACTAGAGACCTTGTTTTTAGTTTTATTATTAGTTTGTAGTTTATTTCTTGTTATTAGTTTACTTTCTTGTTATCTATTTGGAAACCCGAAAAATAGATACTTGTTTTCATTACTTAAAAATTACCAAAAATGTAAGAGCCATGGCTCAAAAGATATTAGGGGAGTATGCTACTCCCGCTGATGATTTTATTCATGCACCTATCACTCAGTCCACTGTTGATGCAGAAACATATGAAATAAAGCCTAACCTTTTAAGTTTGGTTCAACAAAACCAATTTGGGGGCTCATCTGCTGAAGATTTGGGTTTGCACTTAAACTCTTTCAGCGAAATTTGTGACATGATGCGTATTAAGGATGTAGATCCAAATGCTGTTAAATTAAGATTGTTTCCTTTCTCTCTTAGAGGAAAGGCTAAGGATTGGTTGCTAGCTCTACCAAAGGGCACTATAAAGTCTTGGGAGGAATGCACTAACTTGTTTATGACTAATTTTTTCCCCAACTAAAACTATACAGCTAAGATCCAACCTTACAAGCTTTAGACAAGAAGACCGTGAGCCACTAGCGCTTGCGTGGGAAAGGATGAAAGAAGCCGTAATGAACCGTCCTAGTCATGGGATGTAAGAATGGCTTATATTACATTTGTTTTATAAAGGTCTTAACCCAATGTCTAAGTCTATGCTAGATACTACAGCAGGAGGAACAATCATGGGAAAGCAAGTGAGTGTTGCAAAGAAGTTACTTGATGATATGAAAAACAATCATGCCCAATGGCATGTGAAAAGAACCTCAAAGAGAGTTAGTTCAATTACCGATGTAAATAATGAAGAGCTTACATCTAAGGTAGATGAGTTTCTTAGCATAGTAAACGGTAAAGAAGATACCCAAGTCAATGCTATCGCTACCGATATTAATGGTTAATTTTATAGCTCGCACTCCGTTTAATCCTGCATGGAAAAATAATTATGCTTCTAATGTTCAAAAACGTTATCCTAATCCTGCAGGAGATCCTTACAACAATTATGATAATATTAATGGAGCAAATCATGCCAATATCTCGTTTGAGAAAACTATTAAAACCTTTATACAAGCTCAAACCGAGCAAAATAATATGCTTATTAAAATCACGGAGAACCATGAAAGTAGTATAGGAAAATTATCTAACCAAATTGTTGCAATTAGAAATGATGTGCAGGCTCTACAGGAAATGACAAAGACCGTGGAGGCTCAGCTGGGAAAAGTAGCTGAGAGCCAAGCTCTCATACTAGCAAAGTTTGCTGGAAAACCCGAGCCAAATCCGGTAGAAGACCTCAAGATGATGAGGGTGGTAACCAATGAAGAAAAACCTGAAGATCTGGATTATAGTAACGCACCAACACCGGAATATACCGTGGAAGATCTACTAAAGATGATCACCATGAAGAATCCAAGTATAGAACAAGATAATGATGCTATGTACCAACAATTTATACAACAAGTAGCATCTAAAGTCCGCGAGTTAGAGATGGAGTATAAAAGACTAGCTGATAAGCTTCCAGCTAAGCTAGATGATATATTTGAGACCACTATTAAAGTTAAGTTGGGAGTCAATGAGATATCTGCACTTTGTGACCTTGGTGCGAGTGTCTCAACGATTTCCAAAAGCTTATTTGACAAACTAAACTTGGGACATTTGTCACTACTGAATTGAGAACTCTATCTAGCTGATTCAACTTATAAACAAGCTGTTGGGATAAAAGAAAATATATTTGTTGAAATTAAAGGTAGTCCTGCTCTTATTGATCTTGTTATTGTGGACATGCCTGAAGATCCCATAGCACCTATAATTCTAGGTAGGCCATTCCTAAGAACTATTAAGGATTTAATTAATTTACATTAGGGGAATATGAGAATAGGGCTATAGAGATCCTTTTATAGTCCACTTCCCAAGGAAAAAGAAGGCCAAGCCTAATGATGATGATGGTGTAATTACTTTAGAATCCAACTATTTTGGAGTGGGTATTCCACTTCTTAAACTTAAGTGATTACCATCAGGGTGAAGCTAATTGACCTTAACTAGAAGTGCTTCATGGGAGACAACCCATGTGAAATAAAGTTTTTTACTTCTGTGTTAGTTTTGTTTGTTTGTTTTTGTTTTTAATAAAGAGTGCTGAGGAAGACCTTTGGAGAGAGGAGAAGAAATAAGGTAATCCTCTATCTTTTATTTTACTAACACATGGACTAAGAACTATTGCTGATTTTTATGTAGTATATTTGTTTTTATTTTGTCCTTTGATAAGATGTGAAAAGGCACACGGAGCTTATATTCAAAAAAATGAGTTTTGTAGCTCATAGTGCTCTTAACAACCATTGGTATGGCTGGAAGGGACTGTACCGTGTGCCCGTACCACATCGAATCGCAGGAAGATAGAAATTCTGATTTTTACCGCGTGGAACAGTGCTCTTAACAACCACTGGTACGGTCGGATGCGCCCGTACCGCGCGCCCGTACCGTACCCTTGAGAAAACATCAGTTTTCAAGCAAAGGTACATATTGGATAATGACTAGCAATACGGACGCGCGCGACCATACCGCGGCTCAATTCGTTGGGATCAGAAGCTTTGCGGTTGCAGCCAAGGGAAAGAAGGGTGGAAAAGGTGGCACGGCCGATGCCAAGCCTGTGCTGAGCAAGGAAATGAAGAGCACAACCGTGTTTGGGGCCAATATCCTCAAGGAGGGTTCTGATCCAAAGATCCAACCAGATTCTGAATACCCTGACTGGCTGTGGCACCTGGTCGACAAGCGCCCCGTGCTGAGCGAGCTCCGGAGGAAAGACGCCAAGACGCTGCCTTACGAAGACCTGAAGCACTTTGTCAAGCTAGACAACTGGGCTCGGATCAAGGAGAACAATGCTCTGACTGCCAAGAACTGATCAGGGCATGCCTGTCTCATGCGATGTAATGGTCCAATCCTTATCATCATGTTTGCCTTTCTTTACAAGAATTGTTAGGGGACATCAAGATTGGTTGACATAATAGCTGTTTCCGGTAATAATGTAGTGAACTATTACAAGAGCTTCACTCGTGGATTCCTGGAGATGTCGCAACAACTACTGAACTTAGAGAACAACCTGGATGTTGTATAACACAGAGCAACATGGAATGCCATGGAGTTGTATTGTCACCATTGTTAGTCCTAGTTCTTTTGCCAGCTTAAAAATAACTAATCTGGAAGTCCCGACTAATAAGCCAGACAGCTTATGGGAGAAGCTGCGGAGGGGACAGCTTATTTTTAGGGTTAATTGGATAGACGCCATTGCGAATTCGAGAAGCACCACTGCAATTCTCAACTTCGGAAAAATGCCACTAGAATTATATGTACCTTTGATAGATGTCATTACACCCATTTCCATATCATATACTAGTCAATATACGTTGTATTCTCTATGGTACGTACGTACAGATGGTGGGGTCCACAATAATCGTGGACTAGTTGACTGAAACGAGAGAGCGTCTCCACGAACGAGCGGAGCGACTCGCTCGATCTTTCCCCTGTCTCACTCTCCACCAAACCCTAACCTGGCGGCGGCTAGCGGCGAGCATGCGGATGGCGGCGGACGATGCTGGAGATGCTGGCGGCGGGGAACATCTGGTTCCTACACTCCCTCCCTACCCTGCCGACCGGATGGAAGCCCCCGTGAATCCTCTCTCACCTCGGCGGAAGAACGCCGCGAGCATGGCGGAGGTGGTGCTGCGGGACGGCTGCGAGCACCAGCTACATGTCCCTCTCCTCGTCTCAGAGAAGATGTTGTGCCACAAGACAGCATCGAGCACCAGATTCCCCTCCCTCTCCTCCTCTCAGAGCATGGCGGCGGCCAGAACCTAACGGAACCGACCAGTGCAGCGGTGAATCCTCTCTCACTGTAAGTACAAATCAAATCCTCGGTTTCTTGTTCCTGTCCCGAATTCGATTCATAGTTCTAGTAAAACAACACATTTATATTTTGGTTTACTAGGCCTCCCAAATTGACTGTTGTTTCTGCCTATTTTTTGGTATTCTTTTGGGTACCCTAATCTTTTAATTCTAGCAGTAGCAAATGAATATTGCCTAAGATTGTTCCAATAATATTGTTCTCCATGCATCTGTAGGAATAAAACACCCGCGAAAAAAGCGACACATGTGAAGAAGAAGACACCCGCAAAGAATTTGGAGCTGTTATTTTGTGAGATGAGATACTTTGAGGCTAGATTCATGCGTCTGGTGTCCATTTGAATCTGGCGCGGTTATTTTGTGACACGAGATACTTTGAAATCTGGAACCTGTTATTTCATTGATACATGAATGTGATACTTATTCCTATAAGTTCTGTAGCATTGATGTCCCTATCCTGTTTTGCTGTCTCTAATTTGGACCTGGAGCTACGATTCTTGGATATATATTCTGGAACTGCGTTGTGTCCCTTTGATACTATGATATTGTACTCAATATGTAGCTTTTATGACAATTTTTTATCCAAGTGCATGTGTGATTTCCATTTTTTGTATTGTTGTAATTTTATTCCAATATTTGTCACTAACTTATATTTTTTCGCTAATTCTGGTGGACCCCACTGTGTGTACGTAAATACGGCAGAGAATACAACGTATATTGACTTGTATATGCTATGTAAGTGGGTATAATGGCATCTATCAAAGATACACATAATTCTAGTGGCATTTTTCCAAAATTGAGAATTATAGTGGCATTTCTCAAATTCGTGGAAATTGCAATGGCGTCTATCCAATTAACCCTATTTTTTAACCTCTAAAATAACTAGGCCCTAGTGGCCGTTTGTGGCCAACTTATGCAATCTATGTTATGGATCGAGATCATGTGTCGTTGTAATCACTGTCAACTTAACCGTGTGTCACGATCTATTTAGCAAGCACTTGAGTGGGCATATTAAGAAAGAGAAGAAAGAGTCGCTAAAACCAATGCATGCATTCAAGGCAAAAAATTGACGGATACTGCTCATTTCTATGTAACACTCCTAGGGTTATCCTTAGATTTAACCATTCAAGATAACGATGTCAGGAAACGACGAAAATGTCATGTCAAAAATTAATTTCTTGGCAGTAGCCTCTAATTTTGGTGTGCAAAAGTGACATAAATGTGGATATCAGAAACGGTGCAAATTTTCAAATCTCAAAAATTTATCAGATTTTGTTATTTTTGTGTATCCCAGAAGTATTTGAAACTTAGAGGAAGAAAAGCAACCAACAAAGGACGTCTTCACCAATATAGAGGAATAGTTCCCACGGCTCATCCATCTCTCTATGCCGATGATACATCGATTTTTGTCGCTTCAATCGAAGAAGATATACAATTTCTTGCAACCACCCTGGCAACTTTTGGAGATTTCATAGGTTTGAGCACCAATTGTCAAAAGATTCTCATTGCCCCAATTAGATGTGAAGATCTAGACCTTGATGATATTCTTAAATCTTTCCCGGCTACAAGAACAACTTTCCCTTTGCGCTACTTAGACCTCCCTCTATCGATCCACCGCCGTCGAAGAATTGACTTCCAACATCTTGAAGACAAGATTGCTAGCACACTTGGGACCAAAAGTTTGAAAAATGTTACTGTGACCAGTCGTAGACTGCTCCGTCCTTACTTCACGAGAAATATACCACATAACTTCGCTTACATCCCGAAGGAAGTACTTATTAAAATCATCTCTCTCATTCGAGCATATCTATGGGTCAGACGTGACAAAACCTCCGGAGGAAAGTGCATAGTTAATTGGGATCTAGTGTGCCGCCCAACCAATCTTGGAGGCCTTGGGATCCTAAATCTAGGAAAATTTGCATCATCCCTGCGGTGACACGGAACACCACTGCATGTTGTAGTACGCAAGTCGTTGGCATAAAACTCACGGTACACCGTTTCACGAATATTACACCCAACAAAGTAGTACAAAATAAACATCACAGGTCCAAGGCCTGACTATATTATTCATATCATAGATCTTCATAGAAGATCCTCGGAACTTCCATGACACAATGAAGTTTGTCAAGTACGTTTATGTTCAATTCAAAATCTACCTCTAAGTCTATATCGATAACTAATGGCTGACTATTGCTTCATTATTGTTGTCCTAATGGCATGGTGTATATTGTTGAGATTTTGTTTCCCTTCTATGTTTAGTTTGTCTCCACTAGTACGGATTGTAGCATCTGACTATTTGACTCTGTTGGACTAACTTGAGTATTCACGAATATGTCTGCTTCCATCTTGTAGTTCCACGATTGCAGTCCCTTCATTGACTCCATAACCTAAACAAGGGTTGAGGGGATAGATTGAGTACGGGCGTACTCAACAAGTTCTACTATGTGGTTGCTTTATGCAATATTTCTACTGGCATGGATCAAAGATCCTAGGCCTATGCCGGTTTTCAAAATCAGGTTTTTAGAAAAAGGTAAGTTTTAGTTTAGAAAACTATGTCCATCAGCCTTCAAGGGTTGTTAGAACTTCATGGAGTTCCTTTTCATGCTTCATTCATAGTTTGTTTTCCAAACAGGGAGTATCATGGCACGTTTTATACACTCTCTAGAGGTGCGCTACTTTCCAACAAACATCTTTAGCCTTGTACACAATCGGGATACCTTGATCGAGCAAAATCCTATTCATACTTTCTTGGTCCGAGGCCTGGCCTAAAGATTTGTGAATCACTAGCTTTCTCTGCTCTGCCATCCAGTCATTGCAAAGAACTTAGTCAATGACCACGGTTCAACTACATACCCTTTAATATACTAGGGTCGCCATCCTTCCACATAGAATGGGGATGTTATGGGCTCCCACCCATTGTCATTCCTCGCAAGGAATACAACCCAACCTAGTCATCCGAGGATATAAGGTACAAAAAAGGTACCAACTGACTTACCCATCCCATTCTAGGATCCATGGTCAGTGCGGTCTGTACAACGCTTTGAAATGACAAGCTATAGTTTTTATTAAATCCTAGGTTTTCTTTCTTGGTCCAATGGAATCTTTTCCCATGATGGTTCCCATCATGGTTTCCATTGACAATCACATCTCACTTATTTCATTATGAAAACGGTATTTTGCTTTTGGATGCATGTGATAATTTAATTCTTTTGATAATAGTTTCTTATAAAATAATTCAAAGGAAATTCAAGATTACACTTTCAAAGGGTATGCAATCTTGGAATTGTAAGACTTATGCAAGAGTGAACTTGCCTCCTGATTGCAAGATTATGCAATCAACATTTCTTCTAGACCTCGAAAGATCCATATTTTAAGAGCAACATCATCTATCCGGTTAGGACTAATGTTTAAAGAGTGTCAATATGCTATGATGCATAATATATGATATGCAAGCATTCTAATCCCTTGTTATCAATTCCTTGTGGTTTGGTTTAGGTTGTAAGGATAAGGGTTTTGGGTTGATGATTTCTTAAGGATTTGAGTTTGGCTCAAGTTTACTTCACTCAATTGTAATTCAAACAATGGATATTCTCACTCAATGTTAAATAACACAACAATTCATGGCATCTTTACTTCTACACTTAACTCAAGGTGTGGTTTGCAACTTTTGATGAACTTGCGTTAATGGACTTTCTTTACTCTAGCAAAAAGAATAACTTTTGGGGAAATTATCTTTTAGGTCTAAATGTATTTCTACTTGTATTTACCTAACTAGGTTTTAGGGGTCTAATAGTACTTCATGATACTAAGGGTTTTTCTTTACTAAAGGAATAGTTAGTTTCAACTATACCCTTACTTCTAAGCCAAAGGTTAATTCATTTTATTTTCTATGAGCAACATAACTATAGTTTCCATTACTAATTGACTCGAATCTTGGCTAAGCAATTTAGGTTTGGGAAAATACTCCTTTAATATTATTCTCATTTCATTTATTTTCACTAATTCCATAAGTGTTGTTTCAAATTATCTTATTCTAAAATTACTTGGACATGTTTCGAATAAGGTTAATATTTATATTTATACAAGAATGAAATGCTGCTTGATTTCGTTCTAGAAGTTCAAGTTCCTTTAAGGCCATATTCCAAAAAGACGGTTTTCACCATTTTGGATTTATTAAACCATTAATTACTATTTTTAAAATACTATTTAAGTCACAAAATATTTATAGCAATTTCCATTGCTCAAGAAATGAAGTCATACATTGATGTCATTGAGGCTTGCAAAGCTCTATTTGTTTCCTATTTAAAATCTAAGTTTGTTCATTTTCAAATTCTTTTAAATTTGAAATTAAGTATATGGGAGGTATCTATTTATTCTTAAATTTTTATTCCACACAAGTGTGTGATATCATGATAGATTTGGATAGCTCTTATTTTTTTTTTTCAACAATTTGATATATTATTTATATTTTCAGAGTTAGGATGAATTAGTTATGATTTTTCTAAGGTTAAATGATTTTTGAAATTTTTAGGGTTTAAAGGGTTAAACTTTTCTACCGATACTGAGCTAGCCTCAATCACCGACGAGTGGGTCTAGGTGACATGTAGTCAAGTGGAATTTTTTTTATACTGAGATGAATCTAGCTAGAGTCGATGACAGGTGGGTCCAGGGACACGTCAGCGACCACGAGGGCACGACTTGGTCAAACTGGTGAGTGGGGTTGAGGGAATGATGTCAGCTCGTCGAAACCTTCTACCATCACGATGGTGCCGCTGAGTTATGACTCCCCGGCATGCGCGGTTGGCACCACTCTACTCGGTGGACCACGACGAGTCTATCTAGCTACTCCACAAACCACACAGAAGCACCGTCCGGGACCTGTTTCCGCATAGAGCCTATTCTTCATAGAGCATCTGCTTCCTCATTTTCTGTTCGGGGAATGTGTTAAACTTCAAACCTTTCGAACGATTTAGATAGTTCATCCACGACAGCTCTATAAGTTGTCATGTGCTTGTCTGCGTTGTAGATATCGTATACTTGCTGTGAAACTAAATCCGAATCTCCATAACACATCAGTTGGCGAATGCCAATGTATTTTGTGATTCGAATTCCATGTAGCAGGGTTTCATATTCAGCGACGTTGTTTGTTGCCGTGAAGTGAATTTACAACACATAGAATAGTTTATCACCTTGGGGTGACTTGAGCACCACGCCATCCCTGAGCCCCCAAGCGCTTTAGACCCATCAAAGTGTAAGGTCGAAACTTCCGTCTGTGGGAGGCCTGTGTTTTCAACTATCTCTATCCAATCAGTGACAAAGTCAGCCAGAATCTGGGATTTGATTGATGTGTGGGGTTTGTACTCAATTTCGAAAGTTGCTAGCTCTATGCCCACTTAGCGACATGTCCTATGGCATCGTTTTTGTTGACTATGTCTCTCATGGGAGCTGGCTCACCACGGTAATCTTGTGCTCTTAAAAATAGTGTCGTAGCTTTCTAGATACGAACAATACACCATAGGCTAACTTTTGGTAATGGGGATACCTTTGTTTCAATTCAGTCAAGACCTTGCTGAGATAATAAGTCGGACACTGCACTAGGTGTTCCTGTTTTTCTTCCAGCCGTTCCACCACCATGATGACACTAACGACTTTGTTTGTCGCAGCTAAGTATAGCAACATCAGCTCCTGTGGCTCCAGTGCTACAATAATAGGGGCAGACGAGAGTACGGCTTTCAGATCCTGAAGTGTAGCTTCAGCTTGATCAGTCCGTACAAACTTCTTGGTCTTTTTCAAGAGCTTGTATAGTGGTGCGGGTCTTTCACCGAGCTGGCTTACAAACCGAGTAACTGTAGCAATGCAGCCAGTTAGTCATTGTACATCCTTCAGGCGAGTTGGCCTAGAAATGTTGATTATAGCCTTTATTTTGTCATGGTTCACCTGTATGCCTCTTTGAGATGCAATGAAACCTAACAATTCCCTGGCTGGTATTCCAAAGAAACACTTCTTCGGGTTAAGCATTATGTTGTATTTTCGTAGATTATTAAATGTTTCCTCCAAGCCGGAAATTATTGTTTCCTTCTTTTTGGACATCACAGCTATATCGTCCACATATGCATGTACATTGCATCCAATTGGATCATGGAGGCAATGCTGCATAGTACGCTGGTACGTAGCTCCTGCGTTTTTTAGCCCAAAAGACATCGTAATATAGCAGAAGGTTCCAAAAGGGGTGATGAACAAAGTCTTTATTTTTTCTGACTCCTTCATCCGAATTTAGTGATATCCGGAATATGCGTCGAGAAAACATAGGAGTTTTGAGCCTGATGTCGAATCAATAACTTGATCAATTCTAGGTAGAGCAAACGAATCTTTGGGACAAGCCTTGTTTAAGGTAGTATAATCAACAGACATCCTTAAATCAGTGGTGTCCTTTTTAGAGACCATTACAGGATTGGCCGACCAATCAGTATGGATGACCTCTTCTATGAATCCGTCTAACTCGAGCTAGACAAGTTCCTTAGCTATTGCTTTTCGCTTTTCATCGCTAAAACATCGTAAAGACTGTTTGATGGGTTTAGCATTTGGGTATACATTTGGACTGTGCTGAGCAAGTTCCCTAGGTACTCTAGTCATGTCAGATGGCTACCATGCGAAGATATCTTTATTAGCTCTAAGGACCTCGATGAGTGCGCTTTCCTATGCATGGCCTAGACTTACGCCTATCTGGGTCACCTTGGGTATACTTTGTGTTCGTCTCTTCCGATGCCTTGAACTCCGGAGTTGGCTTTGTCACCTCCTTCATCACGGGCATCTCGGACAGGCCGATGTTCTTCTTGATCTCCTGGTACTCCTCAGTGTGTAGTACGGCTTCAACAAAGGCGGCATTTCCATCCTCCATTCTCGTGCCTTCTTCGGGTCTCCCCAGATTGTGATGACGCCATTGGGACCCAGAATTTTCATTATATTGTAAATGTAACAAGGGCAAGCCATAAAAGCTCAGTAAGCCGGACGCCCAAAGATAGCATGGTATGCACTCTTGAATGCGACCACTTCGAAGGAAAGTGATTCCGTATGGTAGATCTTTGGAGTTCCAAAGGTAACATCCAAAGTGATCTCTCCCAGAGAATTTGCTTATCTTCCGGGGACAACTCCATGAAAAGTCACAGAGCTATAATTCAATTGTGTTTCTGATATCCTCATTCGGCACAGTGTTTCAACGTATATGATGTTGATGCTGCTACCACCGTCCATGAGGGTCTTGGAGAACCCATAGCCGTCAATAAGTGGATTGACGGCCAGAGCGTACTTTCCTCGCCTGTTTAGCTTAGGTGAATGATCGCTTCGGTCAAAGGTGATTGTAACTTCCGACCAATCCAGAAACTAGGGGACAGTCAGAACAGTTGCATTGAGCTCATGCATCACTGCCTTTTTGACCTTGGCTGGTTGAGATCCGAGGAAGTAGACATAAGTTTCTTTCTTGGTTCCGAAGGACTTCTTTCCATCCGACTTGGGATTTGAAGCTTCTGCCTCCTCCATGTCAGAATCTTCCTTGGACTCTTTTTCTTTGTCGGAAATTTTCTTTCCTTTTCATCGCTTGGCCCTGTAGCCAGCGGATTCACCTTTCTTGATGTTGTCATTGAAACGACATTTAGAATTGGTGTGGGACAAGCCCCCGTTGTCATTCGGGTGATGGACACACGGATTGTTGGCAATGTCGGCCCAAGAGTAGGTTTTGCCAGGTTGCTGGTCTCCTCTACCTTGGACTCTGGAAGTTCCATGGCCTTGTCCCTGGCCGCCTCCACGGCCTCCTCATCCTCCAGACCCGAAAGTTGCATTGACCATCGCAGTTTCCAAATAGGGTTTTTCCTCCGAGGTGTTTTTGTGTTTTGTGGCCCGCTGCTTTAGCTATTTTGCCTACTGTGGCACAACTAGCACATTTAGCATTCCCTCTGCATCATCATTGGTGTTAGCGTATTTGCTTGCTGTCTCTATCATCTCCCCCAAATCAGTCACTTTGTCACACTTTAAGCGATGACGTAGTAAACCATTTGGGAGTCCCGCGATGAACGCCTCGATCGCCGTTTGGTTGTTTACTCCTTCGCAAGAGTTCTTCATGTCGATCCATCATCCGAGGTAGTCCCGGCAAGTTTCTCTGGGTTTCTGGGTGCACTGCTGTAGATCTCCGACCATGCAGGGCCTCTTCTATGTTCCCTCGAAGTTCGAAAAGAAAGCACTTTGCATATCATACCAGTTGTGGATGGTGTTTTGCGGGAGTTCATTGAGCCATGATCGAGTCGTCTTCCTCAGCATAAGCGGGAGATACCAAGTCGCGACCAAGTTGTTTCCTCCTTTGGTGACGCAGCAAGCCTAGAAAAAGTCCTGGAGCTAGGTGTATGGCTGAGCCACACCGTTGTAGGGTTGGATGTGCCTTGAGATGGCAAACCCTTCTAGAAAATTTGTTTCTCGTATGCGGGGTCTGAAGCATTTTGGACCCATGTAGATGTTATCTGACTCGTAGCGACGTGCCTCTATGTTTGAGTTGATCCTGTGGCTAGCGTCACTTGGTGACAAAGCACATTGTCTTGGTTGTTCACTACGGCTACGGTGCCCATGAGCCGGACTTCTGCTTCTTCTGCCACCAACTCCACCACGGCCCCCGTTGGCCTCTGATACGTCCATTCTGCATCACTATTCTATATCATAATTAACTGTTATTCATTGATATATTTCATATTAAGAGATGATACTTATGTTATTTCATCTGTTTTTGCATGGTTGATGACTTTTGGAGCATGGACCGCTGCAGTCAAGATTTTGATGGAAAAGGTTTTGTTTGGAGGCGAAATTCGTGAAGATCAGAAAATCCGGGAAAATACATGGAAAATTCTATTTTTCCAGAAGACGAAGGTTCCCAGAAGGGGGAGTGGAGATGGGCCACAGGGGGCCACATCATCCCCTGGCGCGGACCAACCTAGGTTGCGCCACCAGGTGATGTCGCCAGCCAGGCCCACTCCTGGCTCTCCCCTTTGGCGTATATTATCCCCACGAAACCCTAATACCTGGGGGGCAACCACAGAAAGATTCCTCCGCCTCTATGGGGCGGAAAACTACGGAGAGAGAAAGATCTCTCCGGCAGACAGAATTCTGCCAGGGGAATTCCTTCACGGAGAGGGGAGATCGTCGCCATCAACACCACCATCATGCTGGACTTCATCAGGATCATCATCATCTCCACCAGCACCATCATCACCACTTCATACCGCTGTAAAAATTGGGTTGAATCTTGCATAGTTCTTAGGGGAACTTTCCCGGTGTTGATTACTCCTTGTAGTTGATGTTATTGAGTGAACCATTGAATTATTGTTATTTTCAGATTGTTGCTTATCATTATTCCATCTCTAATATTGATCCATATGATGTCTTGTGAATAGTTCGTTTAGTTCTTGAGGACATGGGAGAAGTCATGCTATTAGTAGTGGAATTGTGTTGAGAAAGATTCAATAGTGATCATTTGCTCTTTATACACGAATTATGCGGGTTGTTTAAGTGTGCAGGTATTACAACAGATCAAGTCAAGAAGTTATTCTCATTATCGCTGAAAGGAAGAGCTGAGGAATGGTATAAGCTGCTAAAGAATGGTCGAGATCTTGAATGGGAGGAAGTAGTACCTCTCTTTTATTCAAAATTTTATCCTCCTAGTGATATTCATAAAGATCGGAATCAAATATACAACTTTTGGCCTCTTGATGGAGAGAGTACAACTCAAGGTTGGGGGATACTGAATTTACTAATGCTCAAATGTCCTATTCATGAGCGCCCCAACAATATTATTATGAATAACTTTTATACAAGGCTTTCTCTTCATGATAAGGATCTATTGGATGCTTCTTGTGCTGGATCATTTACATGCATGGAAGAAGAAGCTAAATGGGATCTTCTAGACCGTATTCAAGACAATGCTGAAGCATGGGAGAATGATAAAGGAAGAAAGTCAGGTATAAATTATGATTATGAATGCATTGAATCTTTTATGGGAACTGATGACTTTCAAAATATTAAAAATGCTTATGGTCTAGACTCTCAAGCTATTGCAACTTATTTTAAGGCTTTTGCTTCCTATATTGAAGTTCCTAAAAAGAAATGGAATAAGTATCATGAACCATATAAAGATATTGCTAATTATGTTCCTGCAAGAAATACTGAAGTTTATACTGCTAATCATGTTTTACCTGAACCTTACATTGAGAAAATACCTTCCCCGGTTAAAGTAAAGGAACTTTCCATGATAGCTAGTATGGTTAATGAAAGTACAAATAAAGCTGTTGAACCTGATGAACAAGTGGATGATGAATCTATAGTAGCAAATGTGAAGGACTTTGTCACTAAATATGTAGAAGATGGACACACTATCCTCTGTTAGGATACTTCTAATATTTTTTCACAAAGTAGTGTTTTGAGAGCCAGTGTCCCTGTGTTTTCTGTTAGGATAAGTGATCATTGCTACAATGGTTCTTGTGATAGTTATATTGTTAAATTTATGCATGATACAGAAAGTTATTATGAGAGAGGGAAGACTGTTCTAATGCATCTCAATAATATTAAGTTTCCTCGCTTTATGCTAAAAGTCTTTATGTTGCACTTGTTTTGCCTTCCTATGCTTGCAGCTTCTCGTTTCAACAATTTATTTTCTTACAAAATTCCCTTGCATAGGAAGTGGGTTAGACTTAAACATGTATATTTTTGCTTCTTTATGCTCTATTTCATTTCAATTCATATTCTTATGTGAGCATCATTGAAATTATCATGCCCATCTTAATGGCTATAAAGAAAGAGCTTTTTGAGAGGCAACCCAATATTTTTGCTTTCAGTTTGTTTTTTCGTCTTGGAAGTTATTACTTCGGTAATAACCTCTCCTTATCCTTTTTGTTGGGTTTTTTGTGTCAAGATCAACCTCCAATGAGAGAGAAGTAATATTTGGGAAAGTTGCTGTCCCAAAATAGATTTTTGTGCTTTGCTGTAAAAAATCGTGAAAAATCTCTGTGCATATGTTTGAGCTGTAATTTTTTGTGCTTTTGCCCCAGGTTGTTATTTAACTTTCATTAGTTTTGCACTTTTTGATTTGAACAACAGAATAGTTTCGAAAAAATTGATCTTTACCTGCTGGTCTATTTTGACAGATTTTTGCCACTCTTGCATTTGCCTCTTAAATCGATTTCCTTTTTGAATTCTTTTGGGTTTTCGGAAGGAGTTGCTACAGTAGCTTATGTTTTGATGGTTTTCAGTCGAAATTGAACTTAAAAGGTTTACTACCTCGCTTACACTAATGTTGCTAATGAGAATTGTGTGAAAGAAATTTCCAGGTTATTGGAGAAAATGGTGTAATAAGAAAGTGAAAGGTTTCATGACTCGAGCAATATGTGTATGAAGATGAAGATATTGATGTTATTCAAGTGGTAACTCCAGAAAAATTTATCAAAGACCAAGTTCAGAGACTAGCAGAGTCCATTTTCGAATAGGTAATAGTTCTGGTAAGGAAAAGTCCGCAAAAAATCTGTCCAGTTATATTTTTGCAGTTTTTATCCAACAAGGAAAGCAACGAAGCGAAAGAGGGACGGAAACGGAGCCAGGGTGGCTCACACCACCCCCTGGCGCGGCCCCCTGTCCATGCCACCAGGTGGTGTGGCCACCCCGGAGTCCGTCTCCGACCCGTTTTCTCCCAGTACCTTCCTTTTGTTGTAAAAATTCATAATATATAATCCCCCGGATCCCCCGAGGTTCGTATATCATATTCTTGTCGTGTTTTCGTTTTGATCTATTTCTGACAGGTAGAGTCTCTATTTGGAGCCACGATGTCTTCCTCGGGATCAGCCAAGGAAGATTCCTTCACAGATATCATCAACCCATACATGCGTGAGTTGAAGATTTATCCCAAGGAGTTGTTGCTTGAAGATGGGGAGGTACAGATAAAAGAGGTTCAGGGCCCTAAAGGTGAAGGAAGTCTGGAGGACATGATGGAAGCACTGGAGCAAGAAGTCTTTAGGTACAAGAAGATGGTGGAACACGAAGTGGACATCATCAATAAGATTTGTTCCGAACTCATCGCCGAGCACCAAAAGGAGACTATTGAGCTTAAGGATGAAATTCTCTTACTCCACCGAACGAACAACCAACTGCAAGCACAACTCTACGACGTGCAAAATTAAAACTGTGAGTATGAGGTTAGGTTTAAACGCATAAGCGCTGCTGCTAGTTTCAGAATGATGGAGACCAGGATGTCTTTGGTTGATGGGGAGCCCTTACCTTGGAAGTCGGACGATGATGAGAGAACACCACCACCACCGAAGGAGTAATTCGTCATTAGATTTTGGCATCCCCTTGGTTTGTTCCAAGCTTGGGTGAGTGCCGCGGTATCATATCACTATCTTCTATATTTTTACCTTTTTAGTAGAGTCATATCATGAATAGAGAAGTTATCATATGGGATGGTTTGCATTATGGAAGTGTCTCTCCTCTAGTTAGATATCTATGTATCCCTTGGTGTGAGTTGCCATTATGGAATATTAATGAGAAGTTCTTTCATTTACTATTTTGCATATCTTATATTAGTTTTCAATTTCTGTTATATTATTGATCTTGTTATTAGTATTGGTATCAGTTTGGGATCATTTAGTAAATTTAGTTGGTTTTGGCAAACCTGGCTCAGTCAGTAGCAACACTATTTTGAGAATTGAATGAAAAGATAAAAGTACTCTAAAGAAATATAACTTCATCATCATCTTTCTTGAGTTGCTCATAAGCTTAGTATTCTCTAGTTAAGATCTTTTATGCTTCCAAGGAAGATTGCATGTTTGTTTTTATCACTTGTATGTTTGTTTCCTTCAACTCTTATGCTTGCTACCCAGCCTTGCTAGCCAAAAACCTGTACTGAGAGGGAATGCTTCTCGTGCATCCAATCCTTAAACCAAAACCTATGCCATTTGTGTCGACCATACCTACCTATTAGCACTATTTCTATTCCAAGTAAATTCATGTTTTTATCTACCTTCTGAATTAAACTTGCTATGTGAAAATTAGTGATTATAGCTCTCACGAACTTGATGGCACACTTTACTTTCTTGCACTTAATAAACTTGAACCATTGTGCCCATCTATGTTGCATATATGATTGCGCTTTGTAAGTTGTGAATTAGCAGAACCATGCTGTCATGGGGAACACTTTCAACATTGCACTTTATTTAGTTGATATCATGCTCTTTTGTTTATGGATGTCATCGGTGTGAAATGAAAGGGGAGCTTGTAAGTCCATGGAGTTATGTATGTGTGTTAGAGAAATGCCTGGGCCGCTGGTCTAATCCATGCCTAATCATGGTGGAAACCTGCAGCGTAACCATAATGAGCAATCTATGAAGCATTCTTCTTATAAAAAAAGAGATAGAGATTGAGAAAAAAAAGAGATGAGAAAAGAGGAAAGAGAGAAAAAAGCACCATTTTCCCATGGTAAATAAGAAGATTGCTGAGATGCTCGTTGTCTGCTTGCCTTGTCATTTTGATATGGGGATTCTTCCATATCATCGGGCAAGGGGTACCCCATTGGCGGTTCTCTATGATACACATATACTTACTATGACAAGAACTTACCGGTAACTAAATTTGAGTAGCATGAGGAGTGGCCCTCGTATTCAAGGGACATGCGATTTTCAACTTCCAACTTGCCAAGTATATCCTCCTATTTGATCACTTTAACCTTAATCACCTAAATATGCCTATGATAGGGGCAATGAGAGCTGAAAGCTAATAAGTACCATAATTTTTGGAAGCTCTTTATGAAACTTGAAATCCCTGCTTCCCTCTGCGAAGGGCCTATCTTTTACTTTTTTAGTTGAGTCAGTAAACCTATTCCCTTCTATCTCAGCAAGTATTTTGAGTTCTTGTGTTTCATTCATTCATATGATGATTTATTCAATCATGTTTCTTATGTTCCTTGTTTTGCACGTTGCTCTTATCTTAGTGTTTATTACTTTGTAAGCTATCATTGAAAACCCACTATGTGTGAACTCCTGCAATTTGTCAACTATTCTTCGACCAAGAGCTAAGTTTGCCATTACCAATTGTGATTTACTTTGTGTATCTTTATTCGTGTTTCCTTTACCTATTGCAAGTTAAGTTATATAATAGTGAGTTGTCTTCTATTATGATTTGTGTATTGATGAATGTGATGCTTCTTGTCCGTATTCTTTTATCGACTCTTCACTCCATAAACCTGAGGTCATGTTTATTGAGCTCAGTTTTCGCTTGGGGACAAGAGAAATCTAAGCTTGGGGGGAGTTGATACGTCCATTTTGCATCACTATTCTATATCATAATTTACTTTTATTCATTGATATATTTCATATTAAGAGATGGTACTTATGTTATTTCATCTGTTTTTGCATGGTTGATGACTTTTGGAGCATGGACCGCTGTAGTCAGGATTCTGATGGAAAAGGTGCTGTTTGGAGGCAAAATTCGCGAAGATCAAAAAATCTGGGAAAATACATTGAAAATTCTATTTTTCTAGAAGACGAAGGTTGCCAGAAGGGGGAGTGGAGATGGGCCACAGGGGGCCCACACCATCCCCTGGCGTGAACCACCCTAGGTCGCGCTACCAGGTGATCTGGCCACCTTGGCCCACTCCTGGCTCTCCCCTTTGGTGTATATTATCCCCACGAAACCCTAATACCTGGGGGCGACCACAGAAAGATTCCGCTGCCTCTGCGGGGCGGAAAACTACAGAGAGAGAAAGATCTCTCCGGCAGACAGAATTCTGTCGGGGGAATTCCTTCCCGGAGAGGGGAGATCGTCGCCATCAACACCACCATCAAGCCAGACTTCATCGGGATCATCATCATCATCATCTCCATCATCATCTCCACCAGCACCATCATCACCACTTCATACTGCTATAACAATTGGGTTGAATCTTGCATAGTTCTTAGGGGAAACTTTCCCGGTGTTGATTACTCCTTGTAGTTGATGCTATTGAGGGAACCATTGAATTATTGTTTTGTTCAGATTGTTGATTATCATAATTCCATCTCTGATCTTGATCCATATGATGTCCTGTGAGTAGTTCTTTTAGTTCTTGAGGACATGGGAGAATTCATGTTGTTAGTAGTGGAATTGTGTTGAGAAAGATTCAATAGTTTGTTATTTAAGTTGTGGTGTTATTCTTCTAGTGGTGTCATGTGAACGTCGACTACATGACACTTCACCTTTATGGGCCTAGGGGAATGCATCGTGTATTTGGCTACTAATCGTAGGGGTTGCCGAAGTGACAGAAACCTGAATCCCCGTTAGGAAACCTTTGCACAAGGGATGTCAGGGTCTTAGAGTTTAAAGCTGTGGTTAGGTTTATATCTTAATTACTTTCTTGTACTTGCGGATGCTTGCAAAGGGTATAATCACAAGTATGTATTAGTCCTAGGAAGGTCGGTACATTATCACAGGTTCACCCTAACAACACTTAGCAAACTAAAGAAGATTAATCAACTATATGAAGTGAAAGCACTTGACGATATTCCCGTGTGTCCTCGGGAATGTTTGGTCATCTTAAGTAATACAACCGGCTTGTCCTTTGCTAAAGAAAGGATTGGGCCACTTGCTACATTTATTATTATTGTCTTTTATTTACTCACACTTTATTAATCTATATTATCAAAAACCCCTAAAAATCCGTTTGCTAAGTATTTACAGAGAATTCCTGCTCCAAGCCACTCGTCAACACCTTCTGCTCCTTGTTGGGTTCAACACTCTTACTTATTGAAAATACTGCGATACACCCGCTATACTTGTGGGCCATCAGCCTCCATGCGAGCCGCTATGGTGACTGCTTGGCGGAGAAGGTGGTGGTGGATTGTTATCCCTAGCCGGGGTTTCATGATGACGGCCACCATGCCAGCTTGTTCCAGCGCGATGTTCATCGTTTCATCATCCGTAGTTGGCATCATTATGACTTGGGTCAGCCGGACGACTAGTGTGTCTAAGAGGGGGCATTCTTAGCTGGTCCTGCTCCCGACATTGAGCTTCTTCATCTTCCCTGCGGTTGTTCGACTATCGCTGGGGAGGTTGGACCATTGCTGCAACGACGTCTCGCTCTACAGCTGGGGCAACATTGCTCCAGCTTCGTGCGGGTCTGTGCCGCTTTCTTGAAGATCCGGTTTTTGAGTAATTGTCTTCCCCAGGGTCAGAACAGTAGTGTTGTTCTGGCTCCCGTTGGGGCCTTGTATCTAGGTGTCAACCCGTGGCCATACGGCATTGATCGGACTTGGAGACCAGCTTTCCGCTACCGGACATGGCGACCTTTTGCTGTTCCAGGCCCCTGGTGAGTAGCTTCACACTTAGTCGAACCTGGTCTAGGCTTGGATTGTTTGCCAAGAGATCTTGAGACGCAACAGCATTTTCCACCGGCGTGTTATACACCTGGTTTCCCTTGCTCTCGATCCGAGGTTTCCCTATAGCTGCATCGCCTTCGAAAAGGGTTTTGTGAACATCCAGATTTCTGTTAGCCAACTCAGGGCCGTTCTGGGTCTTCTGATGTTGCCGGGTGCTAGACTGCCCTGCAGATGCAATGTGCTTCTTCTCTTCAAGGATATTTGCAGTTTTCTCAAGGAGTGCTTAACGATGCGCTTCTAGGGCTTGGGCCCTGTCCTCCAACTCTGTAGGTGTACGTTCTGTAGCTGCCGGGATAGGTGTGGTAGTTGCTTCTCCAAGGAGTTTACGGGCACCAGGGGTAACCATGTGTCCATCCAGCGGAGTATCTTTTGGAGCATCAGGGATTAAATCTCCATCTGAGACCTCTTCGTAATCTTCGGGTATCACCTCATCAGTTGGGAGATTCTTAGCCGGAGTCTTCTTCTTCTTCTTTGCTTTCTTGGCTGCCCGGTAGCAAAGACGGCTTTAGGTCCGAGTCCTGGAGTCAAGCTTCTATCAATACTCTTGGACATCTAGACATCGGGATTACCTCCGAGATCCATATTGTTCTGTGGTTCGGGAGAGTTTTCTCCGGATCCTTCCTACATGTTGTTGGGTGGGCTTTGGTCCATGGCTTCTCCTTCTTCCACAGTCTTGGAGTTGAGCTCTGATGGCTCCAAAATTTGCCATCTTCCACCGTGTTTAAACATTGCTGTTGGTCAAGCAATTGACAAGAAACTCTCAATCCTTGCCACTAATGACTAATAATTGCAAAGATATGCAAAACCTTTCTTTGAATTGTGTTGTGTAGGAAATCACGGTTTTTAATGCGAAATCAGAAGTCACAATGAAGGTTTTTGATGAAGTCTACATGGCCGAGTAATTGAGAAGCCATTCCAGGGCATCAACATGCTTAATGACCACTGGTACGGGCAGGGCCTGCCCGTACCCTCCACCCGTACCAGGTGGTGCTAGATTCGTCTCGTCAAACCCTACGACTTTCGTGAAGATGCCTATATATTTTGAGGCTCCAGCCATCGGCCAGAGAGCCGCCATTCTCATATTACATCACAACACCACCAAAGGAGATCCATGCCATTGTTGTTCCATTGTTCATCCATTGTTCATCACTTCGGTCATCCATCCCCTCTACTAGCTATAGCCATTGCTTTGTACTTTAGATCTCTTTGTGATTTGGCGACCATTGTAAGAATATTTGATTTCAATCTAAGTATTTGTATGATGTTTTCTATCTCCGATCTATTTGTTATGAGTGAGTAGTCCTCACGGGCTACGGGGTGGGGAGAAACCTCGCAGGAATTATGTGCATCTAATTCATGGGAGTATTGTATTTTTTTTTGCAATTGAGATTTGTATCTTTTGTTTCTTTGTCCCTTGTCTCGATCTATGGACTTGTAGGTACCCAAGATCCCATAGATTGATAAAGGCTTGAGGTGAGATACTTGGCAAGTGGCGATCTCATAGGAACCCTAGTGACAGAAAGGGTAGTATGGTCTTGTCTTAGTGACCCATTCGGGATCACAACAACATCACCACTTAAGGCTTTGATCTATGTTTTACACTTAATAATAGTTTGTAGCCCATTGCTTCGGTGTGCACTCGGTTGGATTAAAAGACTATTGCTATGCCCGCTGCATCATGGGGGCTCTAGTATATTAGGATGTGTTGCCCACAAGAGATTATCTCCGTTCAAACATTACACATGATTATGCTTATTATTATCTTTTATCCCATATGATGTGCCGCTGTAGGTGGATCTTCAACCCTAGCCTATCTCCATCCATTGATTCAACCCGTTATAAAGTAAACTAGATTGGTCTGGTAAACTAAGGTAAAATGAACAAACAAAGTCTTGTAGACGTGTACTTATTTCCTTTTAGCATTGCTTTCCGAGGTTCGATTAAACCTAGGTCTTCTAGGGAAAAAGCTATTATACTCCGTGAATCCGGATTGAAGGTATCAACCCTTTTTCTGGCGCCGTTGTCGGGGAAGCAATTTTGCTATCCTGGTGAGGTCACTAGAGACCTTGTTTTTAGTTTTATTATTAGTTTGTAGTTTATTTCTTATTATTAGTTTACTTTCTTGTTATCTATTCGAAAATCCAAAAAATAGTTACTTGTTTTCATTACTTAAAAATTACCAAAAATGTAAGAGCCATGGCTCAAAAGAGATTAGGGGAGTATGCTACTCCCACTGATGATTTTATTCGTGCACCTATCACTCAACCCACTATTGATGCGGAAACATATGAAATAAAGCCTAACCTTTTAAGTTTGGTTCAACAAAACCAATTTGGGGGCTCATCTGCTGGAGATTTGGGTTTGCACTTAAACACTTTCACCGAAATTTGCGACATGATGCGTATTAAGGATGTAGATCCAAATGCTGTTAAATTAAGATTATTTCCTTTCTCTCTTAGAGGAAAGGCTAAGGATTGGTTGGTAGCTCTACCAAAGGGCACTATAAAGTCTTGGGAGGAATGAACTAACTTGTTTATGACTAATTTTTTCCCCTAACTAAAACTATGCAGCTAAGATCCAACATTACAAGCTTTAGACAAGAAGACCGTGAGCCACTAGCGCTTGCGTGGGAAAGGATGATGTAACATCCCATTTTCAGCAACCCTGATTTGTTGTCCAGAATGCAAAAATCAGAGGGAACAAAAACTTTTTCTTGTTCATGGGTGCAGTGTTTGCTTGTTGTTTGTTTGTACTTGTGCATGTGAGGGTATACCGTATGATACTCCTTACCTCACCCTCAGTTGACAAAAGCTACTTAACAAAACTATCCTAGCTCAGTTTACATATTCTCAAATGTTCTGGCAGTTCCAAAACCTGAGCCAAGGTGCTTGAGTAACCAAAACTAGTTTAGTAGCTTCCATTGACAAAACTATGGAGAGCTATAACCTCCTTATGTTTTCAAGACAGAACCCTCAACTAACCTTATCTCTAGTTTTCCCAAAACCTCTTTTCATATCATTTGAACTCTACTCTCGGTAGAGGTACCAAGGACTCTCATCTTACACAAACCCCAACCTCTTCAAAATGCCCCAACCTTACCTCAAGATAAGCTTGATGGTAACCCCAGTAGTGGTTTTGCTTAGTTATAAGATGAGTTGCCTTGATCTGCTGTTTGACCTGTTTGCTTACAAAGTAGTATGAGCCACTCTAGGAGCTCATCACTAGGATCAAGAAGTTTCCAAATCATCACCCTCTAAGCAAGAATACAAATCTGGATATGATCCCTAGCTACTAGGTAATCATCCAAAACCCTTAACTAGATCAATTCTACAGTGATCCCATCTAGAAGCTTCCAAGTCCATGAAGACCAATATCAAGCATGGATCCCTTCTACTCAATCTACACTTCAACATCATCCACTTGATGATGCTTTGGTACCGTGCAACCTCTCAAAAACACCCCCTCTCCAAATCTAGTCAAAAACCCAAAATCTGCCCTGGGAAAACTATTCCCAACATCACCTCTTTGGATGTCTCCGTTTCTCAAACCATGTGCATTTTTGGAAATGCACTTGAACTATCTTGTTAACCATCCTATGTAATACCAAGGCCCACTTTTGCCCTTGGTTAGATCATCCTCCAACCCACCTGTTCTTGATGGTTTTGCAGGCAAGAAAATAATATTTCCTGCAAATCTAGTCAACATGCCTACTTTGACAGAAGCTCACACAATCATCCAACCTTTTTTGGACCAACTCTTGGCATGGTTGTGTTGTACTCATATAGTTACATCAAAATCTACTTCACTTGTTCCAAGTGGATCTTTGAGCTTATTAAACCCACCTGGTTTATAAGGCATCATGACTCATCTAGTATGGCGGCCTTATTTTCAACAAAGTTTGCCATCACATCTAGATCACCTCAAATGTAACCAATCCAAACTCCTTCTGCCATGATCATCTATATGAATTGGTCTAACTAATCATCTATCCCTTGCATCAAGATGAGTTTTGAGCTCCAAGATCTAGCAAGCTATAGGTGGTATAAAAATAACACCACCCTAGATCCCTAAATCTAGGGTATTCCACCAAAATCAACTTGGATTCTCCAATCCCAAGGTTGCAAATGCTTGCTACACATTGTCTACATCCTCTACCTGGATCGTCAAAAAATTATCAACAATTATCCATATTTATTATGGCTCCAAATCTATTTATTTTCTTTATTAGACAAAATCTCAAAACCCCTTTCCCAATGGAAGGTTTGGTTTTTGTTCAAAACACTTCCCCAAATTTTGGCTCATGTGAGTCCCAATTATCATACCCTACCTCCCAACTTCAAAAATAAATATTTTTGAAGAGCTCTAATAATACTTTTTGCCCTTTTTCTTAAATGGCAGAAACAAGAAATAATTCCTTAAAAATACTTCCCCATCTCAATAAATCTTGGGAAAATTCCCCTAAGTGTGTATTCACATCTGCGACCCTCTCACACCGAAAATCAACCTTGACCAATGTAAAAATATCATATGATCTTCTAAAAACCACTTCTGCCCTTTTTGAATAAATGGATTTATGAGGACTAAATCCCCTTATAAAAATCCCAAATAAATCCTAGTAGTGTACCTTGACCATGCCCATCTACCAGTACTATCTCCTCCATCTCTTCCAATGCACATCTTTGAACTCCTTCACAAGCTCTCTTGGGATAAAAATTTTACAAAACAAACAAACTTGAGCTAAATCAAGACCAAACCATTACCAAAGCTTGCCAAGCACTCCTCTCCAGCCACCACTACTCCCCTGGTCGTGAGCACTGTAGCTCCACACTAGCACTTGCCCATTTTACCCTTGGACTAGTAGAGAGAGAGACAACCATATCTTATAAAGATTGCCCATTTAATTGGCCACAACTGCCACTCCCTCCCTCTCTGAGATCCAGCATGACCAAATCCCCTTCTTACCCCTCCTCACCGCCCCCTGAGCCAATCCCAGGCCAGCACCACTCCTCCCCCATGTCCAAAGTGGACATTTCCACCATCTAGCTCTCCCCCTCGGTATAAAGGCCAAAGGCCACCCCCAGCACCCCTCCCTGCCTCATTTTCTCCCTCTCGTCCTTACTTACCTCCCCAGTACCCCCTCTTCCTCCCCTGCCTTGCCCTGCCCGAGAAGAAGAGAAGGAGAAGCTTATGCCTCTCCCAAAAATCGTGCAAGGCTCCCTCCCCCTTGCCCCCCTTCTCTGCATGTCACCTGGTCGCACTCCCCTACCTCCCCTGCATCTAACCATGGTTCTTTTCTTGCCTAGGACCGTCTTCTCCATCATCAGAGTTGAGCTCCGACGAGGTATCCCTCGGCCCCCGTCGCGCGAGCTACCTCTCGGAGACCACCACCGCCATGCCGCCCATCGTCGGGACCGCCGTCGTGTGCCTCGTCGCCTCCGCCCATCCTCGCCACCTCCCGAGCCCTCCGGTGAGCCTCCCCGCCACTTCCCATCCTCTGCTAGGGTTCCGACCTGTCGCCGCCGGTGCGAGCTGGACAACGATGCGGGGCCGTCCGCACCCACTTAATCGGAGGGTCAGGGTTTGCTGATACCCGTTCGGCCGCCCGCTCTCACTGACCGGTGGGACCCTCTTGTCAGGTTCGAACCGTGCCGCTCCCGTGCGCTGGCTCGCCCGCCGTGGGCCAAATTTCCTCCGGCCGGCCCATTGCCCCCACAGATCCAGCCCAGACATCCCCTTTTCCCTATTCTTTTTGTTTTTCCACCAGATCTGCTAATTTGGGCTGTTGATTTAATCCCAAAGAAAATGGAAACCAACTCCATTTGCCCAGATCTAAAATTCCTAGAGTTCCTGTGTTTTCCTGAACATGCAGTACCAAAACTTTGATCAAGCTTATTTTGTTAATTTTCTGAGATTTAATATACTAATAAGTATCCTCTGCACTAAATAAATTCCCTAGCAAATTATATAAACCTAAATGGAGTAAACCCAATTGTCTCTGGAAGGTATTCCATATACCTATCTCATGATTGTGGTATCACCTACTTGCATGTATACTCGATGACGGCGATAGTGTGAGTGTTTGACGACAAGAAGGGACTTCTTATTATTATTTATTGGGTATTCTTGGTCATCTAATGAAGTCCAGGGATTTATTGCTGATCACAGGCAAGCCACCATTTCCCGAATTCTGATACTTGTCCTACTCCTGTTATTACCTGTTTTGTATCCTCTTTATAAATTGCACTATCTACCTGCATGTCTTGTTTTATAAATATTGCGCTAATAACTTGGCTCCTCCAAGTTATGGCTTTGTGTCACTCGTGGCACCACCCTGATGTACCTACCATTTTATCCCTTTAGACCGAGAGTACGATGGCTAGCATCCTACCTCGTTGAAAACCCCGACTTTGAGAAAATGAATTGTTTTGGGGATATACCCTACTACAAATGTTTCAAAACTGTTTTGTAAAACCCTTGGGAAGAGGCATCATTCCAAGCGGATGTTTTAAGTACAGAAATGGTGTTGATGAGAAATGAGAAAGTGAAGGGATGTTCTACGCCTTTACCAGAACGATTTTTATCTATGCAACCACATTACCCCAGGTGCTGGGGCTTAGCTTGTAGTTTGTCTTCATTAGCCGAGGCAGCTTGTACCATGCTTATAGGGAGGAATCCCTTGAATTCCAGGCAGGCGCTAACAAATTCACAGATCTGGAGCCTATAGCTTGCTTCGGCAAGAGTGAGCCTGTTCTGGCAGGAGTGCCGGTGCAACAATTGGGTCTCTTGCAGACGGTATGACTTAGGTGGTACAGAAGGAAGTGTAGTCACCATATTAAGGTATACGCCAATTTGCGGCTTGGGTATACTCGTGTACGGAAGGCAGGACTATGGCTAGGAGCCATATACTCGTTTCCGGGGAGAACAAACCCAAACAGAAAAGCAGCCTTTGCTATGGTCGACAAGCGAAGGGTTAGGTTTGATTATCCGGACCCCCATCTACAATCGTAGTGGGCCATGGTTTTATCCTGGCGGATGTATTGATTCTTGTGGGGAAAGTGCGCTAACTCTGTAGAGTATAATCTATGCGAATAGCCGTGTCCACGGTCAAGGACGGTTGGAAAGCTGATGGCTAGGAGTACCCAAATGGTGCTTGTTGGAACAATGGTTGAAAATATGGAGGTTCCGGGGGAACCTGAGTTCGAAGTCTTGTTTTGACCAGAGGTGGTCAAAGAGGTTACAAAAGGGTTTTTACTCCAAAACGGTTTTCAAAGAGGTTTTCAATAAAGATACGGGAATATCTTGACTTATAAAACAGAGGCATGTTTTCAAAATTCTTTTTCAACAAAGATATGGAGATGCCATAACTAGAAGAGGTAGTCTAGGCTTTCAAAAACAACCCTAGATAGAGCTATCTCGCCATAGCCAGAATTTGCATTTACTTATTCTACTTAACTTGGTGGTTTGCGAGTACATTCAAAAGCACTCATGGCATTGTCCCTGGTTATTTACTTGACCGGACTTTCAGAGGTTCGACATCGGAGGATTAAGGTGACGTCCAGCGAGCTAGGCCGTCTTCCTAGTCAGTCGCCTGTAGGTTGAGGCACGATTGGGCTCCACGCATGATGATGTTCCACTCCTAAAGATGTTGTAACCATAATGGCATTTATGTAAGTCTTGTAAATTCATTATGTTTCGGATGTTGTAATGATACTTGTCGGTTATGTTCCATGGCTCACTGATCATGGGAACATGGATATATACATAACAGGGATTTCTCGGATGGATAATCCGGGGAGTTCACAGACTTGGTATCAGTGCCATCCTGACTGTAGGAGACCTTAGTTAGCATGGACGTTAGATAGGGAACGATAAACCTATTTTCTAAAAGACAAGGAGGAAGAGTTGACTATTTGCAAAAGTGCTTATGCCTTTTCCCCTCTGTTTTGAAAAATACTTGCATTAATATGATTTTCTAATATCAAAATCTTGCACACTTCTCACTAACCCAACCCCATCTCACAAATTGCTATAGATGGCCTCTTTCAGCTCAGAGCGCATCATCATTGGAGACAGTTTCTGGCCTTTTGAAGAGCAACTTCACAGCATGTTGAAGATAGTCAAGAGGCCCTTGCCAACAATTGAAGGAACCGAACTTCCTCGCAGTAACACCAATGTGATGCAATGGGTCATCAAGGCTGTGATTCCCTCCCCCGATGAGGACACCGCACCCACAATCTTCACCTTCCTCGACAACAACTAGGTAGATGGCATGGTGCGAGCCATACAAGAGACCATGGCGCGCCTCTGCAAGATCCACGAAGATGAGTTGAAGGATAACCCTACCACCTGTTTGGAAAGCACGACCAAGATGGACTTCCTACTAAGTCCTTCCTCACCTGCTGTATTGGGAATTAGTAAGAGGACATGGAATATCTACTCCAACGTTCCCATGAAGATCTTGACAAGGCCATGCGAGAGAATCTGCTTCTGAAGATGGATATCAACCTACTCCGTAAGCGCGAAAGAAGTCTTAGAGCCACTAATGCTCGCTTGGAGAAGAAGCTGACAATTGAAGTACCCCCAACCCCTGAAGACGAGAACCCCGGGACTGACGACGAACTCTCCTTCCTCAATGAGTACCACCCTATAGTTCAGTCACCCGTGCCGGCCGATCCAACTTTAAACCCTGCACTTTGGGAAGGCACCACTCTCACCATCACTGAAGACGAGCTGAATATCCCACATACCCAGAGGATCTGCAGTAGTTGAAACCCTGGAGTCAACAACGAACCACAGATGCACCCTCCGAGTAATCACCCGTGCTGCGGTACATGCCCAGCTAGCAATAGGGTAGATTCATGTATCGTCCCTGAACGCGTTTTGTAATGCTTAAGTACTATTCACACCTTCGGGTGCAGACTGGCTCGTTATGTAATGACTTCCTTGGATTGCTATGCTTGCTTGATGTTTTCCCTCTTGCGTGTTTTACCCAAGACGTTGCATCGGACCCAACCCGGAACGAAAACGCCCCAAATGAGCACTTCTCTTAGTTGTCTAGTATTCCTCCCGAAAGCCAGAATACTTCAGTTCTCCAAAGACAAGGATGCCTGAAGACAATGAGCCTACTCCGCCCTCAAGCAGAAACAACGCAAGAGATTCAAGTGAGGACATCTTCATCGACACTGACTGCATCCACCCTAACTAAACCCTAGCCAGGAGAGTCATAAACCGCTAGCTCGACCTGAACTCACTGCATAAGTATTCGTTAGGAAACCAACCCCACCAAGGTTTATAGATTAGGGTGTCCCTCGACGACCGCAGCTCAAGACTCCAGGAAGATGCAGCCCTCCGCTAACCTCAGGTCAGCACTCCCAGGAAAAGATCCGTGCCACTCCTAAAGCACCTTAATGAAGCTCTAAGGTGGAAAGACTGCGTCTTTCCACTCAACCCTCAGAAGACTCTCTACCCGAGGATACTTCCGAAGACCTCTAGAATGGGATGCCTTCCGACGATCTCGACTCCAGGAGAAATATGGATGACCACATTCAAAACATCCATCTGCGACTCCTAGAAGGAAGGATTATGCCAACTCTTTGATCTGCCCTAGTCTAATCCTAAGGGGGAAAGTCTACGTCTTTCCCGCAAAATGGAATAACCCTCTGCCAGGAAAAATCCCGCAGTTGGACCCAAGGACGTATACTAGGATACAATAATCCCTTAGGACAGGCACCATAAATCCTAACAGCCAGAAGATCACTCCCCGCAATCCTGGTGGAAGACTGCTCAACACTTGGGCATTCAAGACGATTGAAGATCAACCCCACTGTCGAAGTGACCCTGTTCAAAGACAAAGCCAACCAGTTAGTACGCGAGAAACACCTAGCACTAACTCCAACACAAATCCCCTAACCGTACCCTCCCGAATCTCGGGATGAGATTCTTTTAAGGGGGAAAGGTCTGTAACATCCCATTTTCAACAACCCTGATTTGTTGTCCAGAATGCAAAAAGGAACAAAAACTTTTTCTTGTTCATGGGTGCAATGTTTGCTTGTTGTTTGTTTGTACTTGTGCATGTGAGGGTATACCATATGATACTCCTTACCTCACCCTCTGTTGAAAAAAGCTACTTAACAAAACTATCCTGGCTTAGTTTACATATTCTCAAATGTTCTGGCAGTTCCAAAACCTGAGCCAAGGTGCTTGAGTAACCAAAACTAGTTTAGTAGCTTCCATTGACAAAACTATGGAGAGCTATAACCTCCTTATGTTTTCAAGACAGAACCCTCAACTAACCTTATCTCTAGTTTTCCCAAAGCCTCTTTTCAAAGCATTTGAACTCTACTCTTGGTAGAGGTACCAAGGACTCTCATCTTACTCAAACCCCAACCTCTTCAAAATGCCCCAACCTTACCTCAAGATAAGCTTGATGGTAACCCTAGTAGTGGTTTTGCTTAGTTATAAGATGAGTTGCCTTGATCTGCTGTTTGACCTGTTTGCTTAGAAAGTAGTATGAGCCACTCTAGGAGCTCATCACTAGGATCAAGAAGTTTCCAAATCATCACCCTCTAAGCAAGAATACAAATGTGGATATGATCCCTAGCTACTAGGTGATCATCTAAAACCCTTAACCAGATCAATTCTGCAGTGATCCCTTCTAGGAGTTTCCAAGTCAATGAAAACCAATATCAAGCATGGATCCTTTCTACTCAATCTACACTTCAAAATCATCCTCTTGATGATGCTTTGGTACCTTGCAACCTCTCAAAAACATCCCCTCTCCAAATCTAGTGAAAAACCCAAAATCTGCCAAATTTGGCTAACTCTGGGAAAACTATTCCCAGCATCACCTCTTTGGATGTCTCCCTTTCTCAAACCATGTGCATTTTTGGAAATGCACTTGAACTATCTTGTTAACCATCCTAAGAACTACCAAGGACCACTTTTGACCTTGGTTAGATCATCCTCCAACTCACCTGTTCTTGATGGTTTTGCAGGCAAGAAAATAACATTTCCTGGAAATCTAGTCAACATGCCTACTTTGACAGAAGCTCACACCATCATCCAACCTTCTATGGAACAACTCTTGGCATGGTTGTGTTCTACTCATATAGGTCCATCAAAATCTACTTCACTTGTTCCAAGTGGATCTTTGAGCTTATTAAACCCACCTGGTTTATAAGGCATCAAGACTCATATGGTATGGCAGCCTTATTTTCAACAAAGTTTGCCATCACATCTAGATCACCTCAAATGTAAACAATCCAAACTCCTTCTTCCATGATCATCTATATGACTTGGTCTAACTAATAATCTATCCCTTGCATAAAGATGAGTTTTGAGCTCCAAGATCTAGCAAGCTATAGGTGGTATAAAAATAACACCACCCTAGATCCCTAAATCTAGGGTATTCCACCAAAATCAACTTGGATTATCCAATCCCAAGGTTGCAAATGCTTTCTACACCTTGTCTACATCCTCTACCTGGATCATCAAAAATTTATCAACAATTATCCATATTTATTATGGCTCCAAATCTATTTATTTTCTTTATTAGACAAAATCTCAAAACCCTTTCCCAATGGAAGGTTTGGTTTTTGTTAAAAACAGTTCCCCAACTTTTGGCTCATGTGAGTCCCAATTATCATACCCTACCCCCCAACTTCAAAAATAAATATTTTTGAAGAGCTCTAATAATACTTTTTGCCCTTTTTCTTAAATGGCAGAAACAAGAAACAATTCCTTAAAAATACTTCCCCATCTCAATAAATCTTGGGAAAATTCCCCTAAGTCTGTATTCACATCTGGGAGCCTCTCACACCAAAAATCAACCTTGACCAATGTAAAAATATCATATGATCTTCTAAAAACCACTTCTACCCTTTTTGAATAAATGGATTTATGAGGACTAAAACCCCTTATAAAAATCCCAAATAAATCCTAGGAGTGTACCTTGACCATGCCCATCTACCAGTACTATCTCATCCATCTCTTACAATGCACATCTTTGAACTCCTTCACAAGCTCTCTTGGGATAAATTTTTTACAAAACAAACAAACTTGAGCTAAATCAAGACCAAACCATTACCAAAGCTTGCCAAGCACTCCTCTCCAGCCACCACTACTCCCTTGGTCGTGAGCACTATAGATCCACACCAACACTTGCCCATTTTACCCTTGGACTAGTAGAGAGAGAGAGACAACCATATCTTACAAAGATTGCCCATTTCATTGGCCACAGCTGCCACTCCCTCCCTCTCTGAGATCTAGCACGACCAAATCTCCTTCTTACCCCTCCTCACCACCCCCTGAGACAATCCCAGGCCAGCACCACTCCTCCCCCATGTCCAAAGTGGACATTTCCACCATCTAGCTCTCCCCCTCGGTATAAAGGCCAAAGGCCACCCCCAGCACCCCTCCCTGCCTCATTTTCTCCCTCTCGTCCTCCCTTACCTCCCCCAGTACCCCTTCTTCCTCCCCTTCCTTGCCCTGCCCGAGAAGAAGAGAAGGAGAAGCTTCTTCCTCTCCCAAAAATCAAGCAAGGCTCCCTCCCCCTTGCTCCCCCTTCTCTGCATGTCACCTGGTCGCACTCCCCTACCTTCCCTGCATCTAACCATGGTCGTTTTCTTGCCCAGGACCGTCTCCTCCATCATCGATGTTGAGCTCCGACGAGGTATCCCTCGGCCCTCGACGCCCGAGCTACCTCCCGGAGACCACCACCGCCGTGCCGCCCATCGCCGGGACCGCCGTCGTGCGCCGCGTCGCCTCCGCCCATCCTCGCCGCCTCCCGAGCCCTCCGGTGAGCCTTCCCGCCACTTTGCATCCTCTGCTAGGGTTCCGACCCGTCATCATCGGCGCGAGCTGGACGACGACGCGGGGCCGTCCGCGCCCACTTAATCGGACGGTCGGGGTTCGCTGATACTCGTTCGGCCGCCCGCTCCCACTGACCGGCAGGACCCGCTCGTCAGGTTTGAACCGCGCCGCTCCCGCACGCTGGCTCGCCCGCCATTGGCCAAATTTCCTCCGGCCGGCCCATTGCCCCCACAGATCCAGCCCAGGCGTCCCCTTTACCTTTTCTTTTTGTTTTCCACCAGATCTGCTAATTTGGGCTGTTGATTTAAATCCCAAAGAAAATGGAAACCAACTCCATTTGCCCATATCTAAAATTCCTAGGGTTCCTGAGTGTTTTCCTGAACATGCAGTACCAAAACTTTGATCAAGCTTATTTTGTTAATTTTCTGAGATTTAATATACTAATAAGTATCCTCTGCACTAAATAAATTCCCTAGCAAATTTTATAAACCTAAATGGAGTAAACCCAATTGTCTCTGGAAGGTATTCCATATACCTATCTCATCACCTTGACCTCATGCCAAGTGGAGCTTTATCTTTTTTGTAGCCAAATTAACAAAAACAGCCACAATCCGACTTTACAAAATTCCCTAGGCATCTCTACAACACCTATTAGGCTAATTCCAACTCCCAGAGAAGTGGCACGCCTCTAGCTATCTAAAACCAGGAGATCAGGAATTATTGATCCGCTGTTGAATTTTAGTGATTTAATTACTTCTGTAAGTGGTTTTATCACTAAATAAATCACTCCAGGAGTTTTACAACTTAAAAAACAGTGAATCTAATTCCTAAAGAAAGGTATTCTAAGTGCCTACCACCTGCACTTGGAATCAACTCAAGATCTTCTATAGAATTAATTTGGTGAAAAAGACAAAACAGTTCTAGAACTGTCTTTGGGATTTTCCTAAGGGCATTATGTTAATTGTTTAGACTTGATTCCACCTCTAGGTGGTTCAGTACATCAAACACTACCTAACCACCCAACGAAATAATATTTGGGCCTCCAGATAAATTCTGGTGAATTATTTCCTCAAACTAGAAATTATTCCACTATAAAAAGCATAACTAAGTCTAGGTAATTGATAATTTAGTGAAACCACTTGTGTTGGTTTTGTTTTGTCAAGACCTATCTGAGGATATCATTTCTGCACATGGGTATCCAACAGACCTCAGAACCCCACTCCAAGTTCATGGTATTTAGCCTTGACAACTATCTTCCAAAGGGAAAAACACCTCAATGGCAATCTAGAAATTCCACTACTAGTACCCAACTTCTCCAAAACCTACTAAGTTAAGCAGGATTCCTCATTTTTGTTTGCTGTATGGTTTGATGCATGTATGCCTTGTATTGATTGTGGTATCACCTGCTTGCATGTATACTCGATGACGGCGATAGTGTGAGTGTTTGACGACAAGAAGGAAGGGACTTCTTATTATTATTTATTGGGTATTCTTGGTCATCTAAAGAAGTCCAGGGATTTATTGCTGATCACAGGCAAGCCATCATTTCCTGAATTCTGATACTTGTCCTACTCCTGTTATTACCTGTTTTGTATCCTCTTTATAAATTGCACTATCTACCTGCATGTCTTGTTTTATAAATATTGCGCTAATAACTTGGCTCCTCCAAGTTATGGCTTTGTGTCACTCGTGGCACCACCCTGATGTACCCTCTACGCCTTTACCAGAACAGTTTTTATCTGTGCAACCACATTACCCCAGGTGCTGGGGCTTAGCTCGTAGTTTGTCTTCATTAGTTGAGGCAGCTTGTACCCTGCTTATAGGGAGGAATCCCTTGAATTCCGGGTAGGCGCTAACAGATCCATAGATCTGGAGCCTGTAGCTTGCTTCGGCAAGAGTGAGCCTGTTCTGGCAGGAGTGCCGGTGCAACAATTGGGTCTCTCGTAGACGGTATGACTTAGGTGGTACGGAAGGAAGTGTAGTCACCAGATTAAGGTATACGCCAAGTTGCGGCTTGGGTATACTCATGTACGGAAGGCAGGACTATGGCTGGGAGCCACATACTCGTTGCCGGGGAGAACAAACCCAAAAGGAAAAGCAGCCTTTGCTAGGGTCGACAAGCGAAGGGTTAGGTTTGATTATCCGGACCCCCATCTATAGTGGTAGTGGGCCGTGGTTTTATCCCGGCGGATGTATTGATTCTTGTGGGGAAAGTGTGCAAACTCTGCAGAGTATAATCTATTCGAATAGCCATGTCCACGGTCAAGGACGGATGGAAAGGTGATGGCTAGGAGTACCCAAATGGTGCTTGTTGGAACAATGGTTGAAAATATGGAGGTTCCTGGGGAACCTGAGTTTGAAGTCTTGTTTTGACTAGAGGTGGTCAAAGAGGTTAAAAAAGGGTTTGTACTCCAAAACGGTTTTCAAAGAGGTTTTGAATAAAGATATGGGAATATCTTGACTTATAAAACAGAGGCATGTTTTCAAAATTCTTTTTCAACAAAGATATGGAGATGCCATAACTACAAGAGGTAGTCTAGGCTTTCAAAAACAACCCTAGATAGAGCTATCTCGCCACAGCCAGAATTTGCATTTCCTTATTCTACTTAACTTGGTGGTTTGCGAGTACATTCAAAAGTACTCATGGCATTGTCCCTGGTTATTTACTTGACCAGACTTTCAGAGGTTCGACATCGGAGGATTAAGGTGATGTCCAGCGAGCTAGGCCGTCTTCCTAGTCAGTCGCCTGTAGGTTGAGGTACGATTGGGATCCGTGCGTGATGATGTTCCGCTGCTAAAGATGTTTTAGCCATAATGGCATTTATGTAAGTCTTGTAAATTCATTATGTTTCGGATGTTGTAATGATACTTGTCGGTTATGTTCCACGGCTCACTGATCATGGGAACATGGATATATACATAACAGGGATTTCTCGGATGGATAATCCGGGGAGTTCATAGATGAAAGAAGCCGTAATGAACTGTCCTAGTCATGGGATGTAAGAATGGCTTATATTATATTTGTTTTATAATGGTATTAACCCAATGTCTAAGTCTATGCTAGATACTTCAGCAGGAGGAACAGTCATGGGAAAGAATGTGAGTGTTGCAAAGAAGTTACTTGATGATATGCAAAACAATCATGCCCAATGGCATGTGGAAAGAACCTCAAAGAGAGTAAGTTCAATTACCGAGGTAAATAATGAAGAGCTTACATCTAAGATAGATGAGTTTCTTAGCATAGTAAAAGGTAAAGAAGATACCCAAGTCAATGCTATCGCTACCGATATTAATGATGTTAATTTTATAGCTCGCACTCCTTTTAATCCTGCATGGAAAAATAATTATGCTTCTTATGTTCAAAAACATTATCCTAATCCTGCAGGAGATCCTTACAACAATTATGATAATATTAATGGAGCAAATCATGCCAATCTCTCGTTTGAGCAAACTGTTAAAACCTTTATACAAGCTCAAACCGAGCAAAATAATATGCTTATTAAAATCACAGAGAACCATGAAAGTAGTATAGGAAAATTATCTAACCAAGTTGTTGCAATTAGAAATGATGTGCAGGCTCTACAGGAAAGGACAAAGACTGTGGAGGCTCAGCTGGGAAAAGTAGCTGAGAGCCAAGCTCTCATACTAGCAAAGTTTGCTAGAAAACCCGAGCCAAATCCAGTAGAAGACCTCAAGATGATGAGGGTGGTAACCAATGAAGAAAAGCCTAAAGATCGAGATTATAGTAACGCACCAACACCGGAATATACCGTGGAAGATCTACTAAAGATAATCACCGTGAAGAATCCAAGTATAGAACACGGTAATGATGCTATGTACCAACAATTTATACAACAAGTAGCATCTAAAGTCTGCGAGTTAGAGATGGAGTATAAAAGACTAGCTGATAAGCTTCCAGCTAAGCTAGATGATATATTTGAGACCACTATTAAAGTTAAGTTGGGAGTCAATGAGATATCCACACTTTGTGACGTTGGTGCGAGTGTCTCAACAATTTCCAAAAGCTTATTTGACAAACTAAACTTGGGGCCATTTGTCACTAGTGAATTGAGACTCTATCTAGCTGATTCAACTTATAAACAAGCTGTTGGGATAAAATAAAATATATTTGTTGAAATTAAAGGTAGTCATGCTCTTATTGATCTTGTTATTGTGGACATGCCTGAAGATCCCATAGCACCTATAATTCTAGGTAGGCCATTCCTAAGAACTATTAAGGCTTTAATTAATTTACATTAGGGGAATGTGAGAATAGGGCTACCATCTAGAGATCCTTTTATAGTCCACTTCCCTAGGAAAAAGAAGGCCAAGCCTAATCTTGATGATGGTGTAATTACTTTAGAATCCAACTATTTTGGAGCGGGTATTCCACTTCTTAAACCTAAGTGATTACCATCAGGGTGAACCTAATTGACCTTAACTAGAAGTGCTTCATGGGAGGCAACCCATGTGAAATAAAGTTTTTACCTCTGTGTTAGTTTTGTTTGTTTGTTTTTGTTTTTAATAAAGAGTGTTGAGGAAGACCTTTGGAGAGAGGAGAAGAAATAAGGTAATCCTCTATCTTTTATTTTACTAACACATGGCCTAAGAACTATTGCTGTTTTTTATGTAGTATATTTGTTGTTATTTTGTCCTTTGATAAGATGTGCAAAGGCACACGGAGCTTATATTCAAAAAAATGATTTTTGTAGCTCACAGTGCTCTTAACAACCATTGGTATGGCCGGAAGGGACCGTACCTTGTGCCCGTACCACATCGAATCGTAGGAAGATAGAAATTCTAATTTTTACCGCGGGGAACAGTGCTCTTAACAACCACTGGTATGGTCGGATAAACCCGCACCGTGCGCCCGTACCGTACCCTTTAGCAAACATCAGTTTTCAAGCAAAGGTAAAGATTGGATAATGACCAGCAATACGGGCACGCGCGACCATACCGCGCGTCCATATCGAGTGCATCGCCAGAAGGGAGCCATCGCCCTAAGGTATGACACCTGGTATGGATGGGCTCCGGCCATACCGCCCGCCCGTACCATGTACGCGGCCGCCATATTCAGGCCGAGGAGGTAACCTAAAAATCCCCAATACAAATCTTTCCCTTTCTTCTTCCTCCAAACTCCAAACCACCTCCATTGGATCTTCAAATTTACTCAATCTTTCTTCAATTCCTCGCACTCATTCGATCTAAGGTATGATTCTCCTCTGATCCTCAACTTATTTTTGCAAAAGTCTCACTCAATCATTCATCATTGTCAATCTAGACTTAGGTCTTGTTCTTTATTCAATCTTGATATTGAGCATGCTTAGTATTGTTTCAGAGGAGTTTCTTTTATAGTTAGTGTAGAGAATCACTTATGCTATGTTGCTATGTTTCTTTTATAGTTAGTGTAGAGAATCACTTGTTCTTTTTCTAGTGTTTCATTAGCAATTTTATTTACTTTATCTTATTATTTTTAGATGAACACGAGGAGCTGTACGCGTGAGATGGTTGCGGAATCCTCCGCACCACCCGTTGATACATTGACCCCGAGTCACTTGGTATCGAGTTCACCGAGGAGTTTCAGCTGAACCATTTCAATCATCTCAAGCTCCGAGAAATCAAGTCCACCAAGTGGGCGTGTCCTTATATCCTGAACCAACTTGGCATTCGTGTTGATTTTGATTTACTTTGTTGCAATGTTGGTTTGTATGATTTTGTATTTTAGGATGTTGCCACGTATTGCCGCTTGATGCTTGAGTTCTTCAGCACTTTGACGCATATAGTGGATCCTTACGCTTGTACCGAGGAACAAAGGCCCGAAGTTGATCGCATCAAATTCTGCCTTATGAACTGTGAGTACACCCTAACACACGACCAATGGGCTCAATGTTTTGGGTTTACCAACAACACCACCGATGTGCACACAACTACTTTTGTTTTAAATCCCTTCCCTTTACAATACTTTAATTTAATGAAGATTCGTGGAAACACACCCAAGGGGAACCAAATTGATCACCCTACTATTCAGTATTTATTTTATGTGATTGCTAACACTTTGGAGGCACGCGGTTATTTTACTAGAGTTAATGAGGAGGACATGTTGATCCTCTCAAAAGCTTCTATTATTAACTGTAACATAACGCCAAATTTGGGCGCTCTTCTTGTGTTTTACCTTAAGCATCAAGCTCTTCAATCTCGAGGACCCATATGCAGAGGGGGAGTTGTGACTGTTCTTGCACATGCACTTCACATCAACCTAGGTAACATCCAACCGTTGATAGGAAGTCACCGTCTCGGTCTCTCTACTCTAAGAGCATGTGTTATGGTTTCTAAAACTCATGGTAGATACTTTTTTGATATACCTGGAGCAGATCACTTGATCCCGGATCCTTTGCCTAACGGTTTATTCTCTATCGAGGATGGACGTTTGCGTTTTGACGTGTAGGTTGAGGCTAATCTACCCCAACAAGAAATACCCATGGGAGGAGAAGATGAAGAAGTAGAACAAGGAGAACCCAAACAAGATGAGCAGCCACCGAACTACTACACCACCTATGAAGACATCTACACACTCGAAGGAAATATTCAAAATATGAACAACCTCTCTATCAACCTTCGAGATGCTACTGCAAGCCTCGCCACCCAGTTCGATGATTGGAGCAGCCAATGGAACGCGGGAAACTATCCACGGCCACCACAATGAGCAACAAAAGGTCTTGCAAAATCCTGAGCTTGGGGATGTGTTCCCCCAGCAAATTTATTTGTGTAATAACAAGGTTGTACACCAGCTCCTTGGGAGCTTTGAAACACTCGTGTTGGCTTGTTCCAACACTTTGCTTTTTAGTTTGCTTTCGATTTTAGTTTTATTTTCTTAAAACCCTTTCTTGGCGCAAGTTCTTTTCTATTCTTTAATCCCTATCCTTGAAAATAAAAAAAGATTTTTCCGTTCTTCCTTTTTCCTAAATGTGGATTCGCACTTTGCCTCTTTGCTTTAATATTATTATGAGAATAGTCGTGTTTGAGTTTTGAAGGAACACATCACTATAAGGAAGAGTATCATGAAGTCACTTATGAGAGGTATGCCCTATGTATCCCACTTATTATGTTTGAGTTGTTTATCTTAGTTGGTTGATTTTCTAAGATGCCATGCTGGTGGGAAGTAATCTAATATGGTTAGAGTAAAGCTTTTTATTAGTATGATGATTAGTTCCTGAAGCTCTTGCTATAGTTCCTTTAGTTAACTAAGTCTTGCCTTGGAAATAATATTGCAAAACAAGTACAATAAGAAAAAGTCTAAAATTTATGACTTTTTTGATGAATGATTGTCTTGAGAGTATACCCTTGAAGATACTTAACCCCATAGATAGTTTGATAGTCTTACCGACACTTTTGAAAGGAGTTGTTTGATTGAAATAAAGTCTAGTGGTAATTGTGATGCATGCCAAAGCTAACCTTGTGGATCAAACCGCGGTACTATCTAAAAAAAAGAGAAAGAAGTGAGACAATTTTGTTTATGTCTCTAATGCACACCTTTGGGATGCCAACAACTCTACTAGGTTTTGAACGATCTATGGTATAACCCCATATTTCAGCTATGAGTTGATGACATGAGCGGCATACGTGCAATATATGGGAAAAAGTATTGGTACTCTCAAAGGTTGTGCAAACACTTGCAAAAGAAACATTCAGCGGTCCTTGGAAGAATAAAATAAAAATATATCTATGAGGATCCACATAACAAGTCCTTGGCATGGTATCATTACTACTCTATGAATTTTTATTGAAAAGCAATTATTGGATTAGAAGTGTTTTTGATAGACTTGATTTATTGATGTGGGTGTAAATAAGACACTTCATTATTATACTACTTAGGACATGAAACTCTCTTACTCAATTATGCTATTTAAACATCTTAGTGTTCCTTGGCAAGCTGAGAGTTAACTAGAAGAATTGGATTGATTGCTACACGTCTAATTACTTATACTTATATTAAACTTTACTTTGATTGTCTTGACTTACCAAAGCTTGTATAGTATTCTTGTCATCCTTCTAACTTTGATAAACTTCACAAATGAATGAAGTGCTGAGCGCATACGACTACCCACCGTAAGTGAATTCTTATTCTCGTTGTTTCAAGTTTAAACATTGAATTCCTTATAGTTCTTTTGGTTCTTCTTGCTCGAGGGCGATCAAGGTTTGAGCTTTGGGGAAGTTGATGGCTCCAAAATTTGCCATCTTCCACTGTTGGGGATGTAACCCCAGGTACCCCAGAGTTGGTGTATCAAGTGACTCGTTGGAGTATTAAAGTGGTTCAATTGAGGATGTAAAATGTAAGTTGAATAAATAAAAGGAGGAGAAAAAATGAATCTAGGCCGAATTAGACTGAATTCGGCCTGTTTCGGTCTCCACCAGGCTGAATAAAGGCTCTGTGGTCCAGCTGGCCATTTAAATAGACCAAATTAGGTCCCAACCCGGCTGGGCCAAGTCAACTAGCCGGCCCACCAACCTCGGGCGACCCACAGAGCCAAGCTCCCGGCAACACGCCACCCGGGTGGGCTGAAGTAAGGAGAACTCAGCCCACCGCGGGGCCCCTCCAGCACCAGTACCCCGGCAGTCCCTCCCAACCGGGCCGTCACTTCGCAGGGAGCCACGCCGTCATCAGCTCCCCGGGTGGGCCGACATAAGGGAATTCAGCCCACCACGGGCCTCCTCCTGCGCCTCGCTCCTGCCGAATGACCTTCCCGCCGAACTCCTCGCTCTCGCGTTGCTCGCCAGTTCCCGTAGTTCGCCCCGCCATCTCTCCCCTGGGTGGGCCGAGACAGAGTTACGTCGGCCCACCACGGGCAGCCAACGCATGGGGCTTCTTCCGCCGGAGCCAGATCAAGCAAGGGCCAGCTAGGCCAGATTACCAGCACCTCAGCCGGTCCCTCAGCAGCAGCTCGTCTAGGCCAGGTTAAGGAGACCTAGGCTAGGAACTCCCAACAACACCCATCTAGGCCGAATTACTCTATACCTCGGCTGGGAGCAGTATAATTCGGCCGAGGCACTGTTCACCCGCCCAGGTGGGCCCCATTTCTCCCCCAGGTCGAGTTATCCTCCCCCATGGCTGAATTTCACTTCGCCGGGCCGAATTACTTCGTCCCAGATGTCATTTTGCTCGTATCTGGACCCACCATCAACCTCTACATCGACGTACCTCCAAGTCAAGTCAAGCCTACATAAGGTGCCAGTCTTGGGACGCCCCTGGCTCAGACTGGCCCCTTTGGTCCAAGATGCTAAGAAATATGTTGGGCATCTTGGGAGATGCTAGGGAATATGCCGAGCATCTCCTAAAGATGCTAAGGAATATGCCGAAGGGATAAGACCGGTGACTCAATAAAGGACAAGGTGACTAGACAAGCCCCCACGAGACAGCTCATAGGAGTACTTTAGATGACATACCTTGTCCCTTGGGCTCCCCTTTATAAGGAGCACCAAGGGTAACGTTACATGGGAGGCCCCCTGAAGGGCTCCTCCCCCTCTGCTCACTAGGAGCATGGTTTCTTCTTCCTCCGCTCTCTCCATGAGAGGCATAAGAGTACAATTCAAGGAGCACCACTGTAGCCACAAGCATGGCAAGATATATGAGATTAGATGCAGGAGTAGAGGTATTATCTCACTAGGAGAGCCTCGAACCTGGGTATATCATGTCTCTCTGAGTTCTTCCGTGTGAGGTCTTCACTTCATCATCCCTTCCCGGATTCCTCCATCGTCCATCGGCCCCAACTTTAGCCTATACCAGGCATCTGCCGTGTAACCACCACGACATCCACCGCGTTTAAAAATTGTTTTTGGTCAAGCAATTGACAAGAAACTCTCAATCCTTTCCACTAATGAATAAAAATTGCAAAGATATGCAAAACCTTTCTTTGAATTGTGTTGTGCAGGAAATCACGGTTTTTAATGCGAAATCAGGATGCATAATGAAGGTTTTTGAGGAAGTCTACACGGCCAAGTAATTGGGAAGCCATTCCAGGGACTACGACTTTTGTGAAGATGCCTATATATTTTGAGGCTCCAGCCGCCGGCCAGAGAGCCGCCATTCTCAGATTACATCACAACACAACAAAAGGAGATCCATGCCATTGTCCATCCATTGTTCATCCATTGTTCATCCCACTAGCCATTGCTTTGTACTTTAGATCTCCTTGTGATTTGGCGACCATTATAAGAATATTTGATTTCAATCTAACTATTTGTATGATGTTTTCTATCTCCAATCTATTTGTTATGAGTGAGTAGTCTTCACGGGTTACGGGTTAGGGATAAACCTTCCGTATTGTATTTTGTTTGCAATTGAGATTTGTATCTGTTGTTTCTTTGTCTCTTGTCTCGATCTGTGGACTTGTAGGTACCCAAGGTCCCATAGATTAATTAAGTCTTGAGGTGAGACACTTGGCTAGTGGAGATCTCATAGGAACCCCAGTGATAGAAAGGGTAGTACGGTCTTTGCTTAGTGACCCATTCGAGATCACAACAACATCACCACTTAAGGCTTTGATCTGTGTTTTACACTTAATAATCGTTTGTAGCTTCTTGCTTCGGTGTGCAATCAGTTGGATTAAAAGACTATTTCTATGCCCGCTGCATCACGGGGGCTATAGTATATTAGGATGTGTTACCCACAAGAGATTATCTCCGTTCAAACATTACACATAACTATGCTTATTATTTTCTTTTATCCCATATGATGTGCAGCTACAGGTGGATCTTCAACCCTGGCATATCTCCATCCATTGATTCAACCCATTATAAAGTAAACTAGATTGGTCCAGTAAACTAAGGTAAAACGAACAAACAAAGTCTTGTAGACGTGTCCTTTTTATTTCCTTTTAGCATTGCTTTGAGAGGGTCAATTAAACCTAGGTCTTCTAGGGAAAAAGCTATTATACTACATCCGTGAATCCGGATCGAAGGTATCAAGCTCCTCTTCATATTCCGCAGAGAACTTCCAGAAATCTATCGACATCATGGAGTCATCCGAGGATGCCGGTAAGTCGACGTTTGTTCCAATTGCATCCAGCACCGAGTCGTTGTCATCTCCAGCATCGGCAGAGACGGATCTAGATCCAGCGCATCCGACAAAGTGCGATGCGTGCATCCTGAGGTAGTTGCAGCTCTCTTTGTTGGCTTCCTAGAAACGCCTGATGTTCTCGAGGATATCTTCCATGCTGGCTCTTCCGCGCAGCAGCATCTGCCTCAACGTGTGCCTCAGAAGTGACTTTCCCGCTCCGGCATCGGTAGAGCCAGATCTAGAGCTATTACTGCTTTGATCTTCCTGAGATTCGACCTCTTTGGGGAGAGCCTCATGATATTTGACTTCCCTAGGGAGATTTGCTGTAGGTTTAACCTCCTTTGGGAGATCCTCTTTAGATCCGATCTTCTCCACTATCTCTGCTTCAGGTGCGGGCTGGCGGGATTAGGGTTTTCTAAGACCCAGAACTCTATCGCTTCCGCAGACAAAGTAGATCCAGAAAGTTCATCCACCTCTATCATCACCACTAGGGTGGGTTGGGCGGGTTCAGCGAAACCGAGGTAAACATCGATCTCGCTGAAAGACATGATGGTGTAGGTGGTCACAGGTTCCCTAGCCGGAATCCAAGTCTCGTCGAGAAGGACAAGAGGGACGTCACTGGCGTAGATGACCCAAACGACGGCGATTATCTTTCTGATTCCAATTAGCGCAGATTCCACCCAGAACGAAGATCTGAAACTCACTTGCCCACGGTGGGCGCCAACTGTTGTCGGATTGAAGACATGTACGTCGGGAGGGGGTCCTCGAGGCGTGTGGTCAAAGGGGGTGTGAGGCGACGATATTCTGGGATGGTGAGCACACAAGCATTGCCTAGGTTCAAATCTGCCGGCTTTGGACGGATCGTACTCCTGCTAGCAATCCAGTAATACCGCCGAGCCGGAAGTACATATTACAAAAGAGGTTCGCCTGTGCGAGTTGAGATTGTAGATTGTCGGTTCCCTAAAGGCTGGTCCCTAGGATAAATTATATAGATATCTGGCCTAGGTTTATAGGAGAGACCTATCCGGCTATGAATAAGAGTTGGTTACATAATACATCTTGGACTACAAGTAACTAAACTGGCCTAAGTCGGTAAGTCTTTTGGGCCTTCCATAGCCGGATGTACCTCCGTCTTTTCTCCCTGACTGGGCCGCCCATGAAGGAAAGCTCTAACCCGAAGTGGGCGACCGTAGTCAGTGAGTCATATTGGGTATACCCGGAAAGTATATCCCCAATATCAACAACAACTACATCGACTGTGAGCTACTGCGACGGAGCAACTCCTGCCAACTATGATACTATGCTAAAGGCTATCCTATGATGAACTAAAGCTACTAAGAGGTTCGTATGCTTACAGTGAGTATGATAGACTAGCTATCTAGGGTCCAAGTGATCGTAGGCGAATTCAAGGTCACGGATTCCGATGGTCGGCAACAGAGAAGAAGATGTTGATTCAGCCGATTCCTGGCACCTCTTTTCGATTCCTTTGGTGGAACTAAAGTGGACAGCCTGGTGGTGCTCCATGATCGCTCCAAAGAGCAAGCGAGGTCCCCAACGATAGTTCGTCGGAGTTCCTCTTTTCTTAGGGTTCAGGTCAGAGAGGAGAGCATAGAGACCGAGAGAGATTTCTGAGCATTTGAGATGTCCGAGTGAGAAAGAGCGAAGCTCGAGGCTATTTATAGTGCCTGGAGGTCGGTATCTCCTCCGGTGATGGTGACAACAAGGATAAACTAAGAGAGATGGTTTCGGAAACCTAGGGTTCTGATGACCCCACAATGCCGGTCTCGATTCCTTAGCATTGAAGCGACCTCATAATTTCTTAAATAGCACATGACCATGTCTATTGCAAGCATCTCGACGCATCAGCGATGGAGGCGACGACAACAAGCTGCTTCGATGATCCCAGGGTTGAAGACGATGGAGTTTTGTGAAATCCCCTGACGGCGTGCGGAGTTATGTTTGAACGCGCAAAAGATTTGGTGGGCTGTGGTGCTGGGTTGGTAGTGCGGCTGGGATGTGGGTTGCGTCGGTGGGTTAGGGTCTAGGTAAGGTTTTTAGGATTTTCCATCTCTTTTTATTTTTCTCTTTTCTATTTCTTAGTTTGATTTTCTTATTTGAATCTTGTTTAGGATTTTGTTCTGGTCTGATATGTGTTTGAATAATTGAAACACGTGGATGACTATATGTAGGATAGAGAGGTACTTTGGCATCTCTCAAAATTATTTTAACTATTGTTTTTAAGGTCATTTCTTTCTCTCATATTAATATGTGATATTTTGGAAATGTATTAATATTCCTTTGAAAATGAATGTTGGATACAATTGTGTTTCAAGACTTTGTATCCTTTTTCCTTAGAATAAAATGGTAGGAATTACTTTCCTAATAGAAAATAATTTTGAAATGGAAAATATATTTGAAATCATCAATGGAATATTTGCTCAAACTTAATACTTTGAACTTCAAAAGATATCCCTAATTTCTTTATAGATTCTTCTCTTTTGTTTATATAGCACCTAAAAGATTTCTACAAGCATTTCTCACATGATAATGTAGAATAACCACTAGGTTTTTTCATTTGAGAGAAATATGAAATGAATTCTTTTTTTTTGTAAAGTACTTTATAATATCAGGGGTAACTCTAAATTGAGTGGTGATACTTATAAAGAATTTGATATGTGGTTTTGGTACATTAACTACTGAGGATAGAAATTATTTTGAGTAGATTTCTTATGTTGAAATTCATAGGATGTTCTTAGGGTGTTTCACCCAAAACAATAATAAATAATATTGGTCATATTACTCTTTGGACAAAATCTAGGTTTACTTCACCTAGGGACTTATGATCACAATCACATCAACACAACACTAGGATTTAGTGTTAGATGATTATAAATGTCCCACAAGAGTGTGAGGAATGGTTCATCTCCATAGTAGGATTCCAAAGTTGCAGTAATACTTGAGATATTTATCCTGACCAAAGGTTCGTCACTAAGAATGATTTGATAGAGATAAGTCACTAGTTATGCATGCAAACATAGTGTGAACCTACTCTCTTAATTACTATGGCATTAAGGAGATATACGTCTCTCATCATTAAGTAGGAATTCTGCTCATCAAAAGAATGTAATGGATATAATGATTTATGAATGGGTTTTAAAGAATAGTCAAAGGTTGACCCAATGACTTAGATATGAGATGGATATTGGTTGAGAATCACCATATATACTTTCCTATTCTTATTTACTTAGGATTCTAGATCTATATTAAGGGAATTCCTTTTCTAGATATACTAGGCATTTTAATACTCTAAGGTCATTATCATGTCCTAGTCTTGTGGTTTAACTACTCCTCGTCTAGGTTATTCTAACTGATTCCACTTGTTTTTGTTATGCTTATCGTCTATGGTGCTAAGGACTTCATCTTCTTAGAAGGATTCTAATGTTAAGTGGTTTTGACTACTAAGCTTGGCTAGGGTCTTAAGTGATAACTCTAATGGGTTCTAATGAGTTTTCAACAAGTTCTATTTCAACGAGGATGTAGTTGATAGGTTATAGTTGCCTTACTTGGTTGGTATTGGTTTCTAGTCTACTAGGTTTAGACATTTCTAGTGATCAGGTTGAGTTCTAACTATATACCTCTCAAGGGTTATAGTCGAGAAAACATCTAACTTATTTATAGTGTAGGTTTTCAAATGGTTTCTCTACTTGGTTAAGTTTCACGAGGATTAATAAGTAACCCTAGGTATGGTTCCTTTATAGTGGTATTAAGTCTAGGTCTTTCTAGCTATGATTAGTAATCATCAATTCTCAAAGTGAATGGATGATAGACTTGGATGATATTTCTAGTGTGCTAATCTTGGGTATAGGTTTGGAAATTAATATCATTCATTCAAGGGCATTCACTAAAGGTTTATCTAACTCTACTACTAATGTCTTAGTATCAAGTATAGTCTCATCCTTTAAGATAATGATCTATCAAGTGATACATGTGGGGCCCATGGATTAATCCTCCGAGAATCCCTGTTATGCATACAACCATGATCCCATGATCAGTTAGTCGTGGCACATAACCGACAAGTATCAAAGTAAAAATCCAATACATAACAAATACCTGTCATACCTTATCTGCCACTATGGCTACATCGATCAACATCAGCAGAACTTCATCAAGCGTAGAGCCCGAGCCATGCCTTAACCTACAGGCAACTGACTAGGAGAACGTCCTAGCTCGCATAGTCGTCCACTTCACCCCTTCTTGATATCTGACCAAGTTAATAGCCAGTGACAATGCCAGTGAGTACTTTGAATGTACTCGCAAACCACTTAAGATAACAATAATGACAAGAGGATATGCATTCTGGCGGTGGCAGTAGGAGGGCTCCAAGAGAGGTTCTTTTCTCAAACAGTTTCTCTTGTAGATATAGCATCTACATGTCTTTGTTGAAAAAAATTTGTAAAACATTTTGGAAACCTTTTTGAAAAGTTTTGGGAAAACATTAGGACTGAGTCACCCATTTGTTCCTTTCTCCCGGTCGTCCCACGACCAACTCCTTTCATTCCTTTCTGACCATCCCATGGTCAAAACCTTTCTCCTTTTCGACCATCCCATGGTCAAAATATTTTTAAAACCTTTGCTTTTCCGAAATCCTTTTTGAAAACAAAACTAGCACCACTCTACAAAAGTTTGTCCAACCCGTCCTTAACCGCGGACACGGCTATTCGAATAGATTTACACTCTGCAGAGGTTGTACACTTTACCCACATCATCCGGGTACACTACCCTGATCTACACCGATCGTGGGTCGAGTAACCGATCAAGACTCTCTGGATGCCCACTCCAATATAAGTGCCTACCCTATGAGTGTTGTTCCGCTCAACACTGGGATGTCGGGTACCGAGGACCAACCAGACCGCTTTTTCCACTCTTCGAGTGTGCGCTTTCAATGAGGGGCTCATAGTAACGCGTGGAGGTCAGCAGACCCTTCGTTCCTTCTCCCGGTCGTTGTCCCACATGGACCGTTTGTCTAGAGAAGGTCCACCCTCCAGGGATTTTTATCCCCTGTAGTTGTTGCGAGGCAGCTTATACGAGAGTAAACAAACATCAAATCCAGCCATGTCCCATTCCAGAGTAATGTGGTTGCACGGGTTAAGTTGTTATAGCTAAACTTCAAAGAACCGGGTGCGTTTTTGTAAACCTTTTCCCTCCATATTTCCTTCAGCATTTTGTAAAACAAAACCTTTCTCTTTCTCAACATCTCTTGGGAGGTCCCACCTCACCAAGGTTTTCTCATAAAACATTTGGTAAAACCTTTTCCCGGGTCTTCCCATCCTCTAGTTTTTTTTGCTTCGGCTGAAACGGGGTCTCCAAAGGGTATGGTGTAATACACCATCTATTATACTAGGGACAAGTAGGTGTCACCAAGGGAGTTGTACTTAATAGTACAAAAGTGTAATAGTTCGGAGGAGCCAAACCACTACCATATATATACATCAACATATAATAAAACAATGCAGTTTCATAAATAGCGGATAAAACATGCATAAGTAAAATAGTAGGATGAGGCTTATGAGCAAGAAGGTGGCTTGCCTGAGATTAGTAATATGGCAATAAGTCCCTGGACTTCTTCTTTAGATAACCAAGAATACTGATACCAATTATAAACACCACTTCTTCTGCTCTCCGATTTCACCACAACTGTCGTAGTCCCAACAGCATATGCAAGCAAACCAAGCCACAATCAACACAAGGCATACAAGCACCAATACATACAGAAAACAATTGAACAATACAAGTTTAAGATTCAGCAGGTTTTGAGAGGATTGGATTTAGAAGATTGAGATGGCCTTGGTGAAGGGGATGAACACCCCTTAGGGTTTATTGTCGAGGAACTACCTAAGAGGGGGTTTTGGACCAACGACATATTATGTATGATACCATTGTATAAAAATGATACCTACAGGTAGATGTTGATAAAATGAAACCAACAAAAGTGGTTTCACTATTTTATCACTTTTCTTTAAATAGTTATGATTTTCCTAGTGAAATAACTTCTAGTTTTAGGGAATAAATCACCAGAAAATTTCTAGAGCTCCAAAAATTATTTTCTTGGACGGTTAGGTAGGGACTGATGTACTTGATCACTGAGAGTTGGAATCATGCCAAAATATTTACTAGAATGCCCTCAGGAAATTCCCAAAGAAGTTCCATAGCTGTTTTGTCTTTTTCACCAGATTTAATATACAGAAGCTTTTGATTTGATTCCAAGGAAAAATGGTAGGTATTTATAATACCTTTCTATAGAAAATGGAATCAACCTTTTTGGAGTTGTGGACCTCCTGTAGTGATTTTTCTACTGAAACAACCCCGGGCAGAGATGTTTAAATCACGATAAATCAACAGAGGCTCCAAAAATTGTGGTCTCATAGGTTTTAGTAGATATTTGCATACCTCATCAGCAAGAGTTGGAATTAGGGTAAAATAGATCATGGTATGGTGTAGGGAATTTTCTAAAGGTAGATATGGATGGATTTTGTTATTTTTGTTAAAGGGGGACCAGAGCTCCACTTGGCATGGGACCAATTCTATCTAGCAGGTATTTGAGATACCAAACATTTGCAGTTGGATTTATTCCATTTGGTTTTGTGGAAATACTTTGAAGATTTATTGATTGAAAAAGTTGCTATCTAGGAGATAAATCTACAGAAAATAAACAGATGTTATATGGACAAACTTTTGGTACTGCATGTTTGGGAAAACATGTGAGAACATGTATAAAATTGTATCTGTCCAGAATGGAATGATTTCCCTTTTATTCAGCAATTAAACTAACTGGAAATTTTCTAGATCTTGAAAAAGGTATTTAGAAAAGGAAAAGGGGGAGGGGGGATAGCCCTGCGGGCCTGCTTCAGAGGGGCAGCTAGGCCGCACAGGGGGAATTCGGCCCAGCCGGCGAGGCCAGTGCGCGGGAGCCCCGTTTCAAACCCGACGGGCGGTTCCCGCCGATCAGCGGCACGGAGCGGCGAAGAGGTACCGTGGCACTTGGGCCGTCGGATTAGAGGGCGGATCGACGGCGCCAAGTCGTCGTCCTCCTTTCTCCAGGGCAATGGGGAGCTAACCCTAGCTGGCTCGAGCGGTGGCGGGGGAGCTTACCAGAGGCCGTGCCGGCAGCGGGGAAGACGTCGGGGCGACGCAGTAGTCCGCGACGAGTCCGGAGAGGGGCGACACAGGGTGCTTTGGTTACGGGAAGGACCTCACATGACGGTGCCCGAGCGGCATGCTTCGGGAGCTCACCGGTGAAGCCTCCAGGGGCCGTCCTGAGCAAAAAGGAGGGTAAGGTTAGCTGTAGGGGAGTGAGGAGGTTCCGAGAATGCAACATGCAGGGGTAGGAGAAGGGGATGGAGGAGCTATGCTCGAAATGAGGGAGGAGGCCGATGCTCCTTCTTCTTCTTCTTCTCACAGGCAGGGTAGAGCTGGGGAGAGGGAGTGGTTTACAAGGGAGGTGAGTGGAGAGGAAAGGGGGAAAATGAGCCAGTGTGGGGAGCTGGGGTGGCCTCTGGCCTATTTAAACCGAGTTGGGATCTCAAGAGTGGAAATTTCCATTTTGGACATGGATGAGGGGTGGAGCTGGCTTGGGGTCAAGGAGGGCGGTGGAGGGGTGGGGTGAGTCATCTGGTCGGTAGGGACAGAGGGTATGAGGTAGTGCTTCTATGGGTTGGCCACAAGTGGCTTGTCTCTCCTCTCTCTACTCTTCCAAGGGGTAAAGGAGAAGTGGAGGGGTGATGGGGGTACTGTAGTGCTACAGTGGTGACGACCAGGAGGGTCATGGTGGCTGGATAGGAGTGCTTGGCAATCTTTGGTGATGGTTTTATATTGATTTAGCTCAATACTAGCTAGGTTTGCCAAATTGAGTAAATAGGTGCTTGTGAAGGAAGTTCAAAATTTTGCATAGGACAAGGTGGGAAAATGGAACTGGTAGATAGATGAGGTCAAGGTAGATATCCAGAAATTATTTGGGATTTTTCAGAGAATTTTAATTCCACTTACAATCATTTATTCAAAAAGTACAGAAGTAGTTTCTATAAGATCATTTGATAATTTTGCATTGGACAAGGTTGGTTTTTGGTTTGATATGGTCCCAAATGTGAATACACACTTAGGAGAATTTTCCCAAGATTTATTGGAGGATAGAAGTATTTAAAACAATTATTATTCCAATTCAGCGATTTAAGAAAATGGGCAAAAAGAAATAATAAATCCCTTCATAAATATTTATTTTTGAAGTGGGAATATGGGGCATGATATATGGGCCTCAATTGAGCCAAAATTTGAGGAAGTGTTTTGGCAAAAACCAAACTTTCCTTTGTGGATGAAGTTTTGGGGATTTTGTCTATTAAAGGAATTAAATAGATTTGGGGCCATAATAATTATGGATAAATCTTGATGATCAAGGTATATGATGTAGACAAGGTTTAGCAAGCATTTTCAACCTTAGGAATTGGAAATCCAACTTGAATTAGATGGAAAACAAGGGGTTGTGGATCTAGGGTGATGTTATTTTTATACCACCAAAACATTGTTGGATCTTGGAGCTCAAAGCTCACCTTGATGCAAGGGATATATGGATAGTTAGACCAAGTCATATAGATGATCATGGAAGAAGTATTTTGGATTGGTTACATTTTAGGTGGTCTAGAAGTGAAGGCAAACTTTGTTGAAAACAAGGCTGCCATACCAGATGAGTCATGATGCCTTATAAACCATGTGGTTTTAAGAAGCACAAAGATCCACTTTGGACAAGTGAAGTAGATGTTGATATACCTATATGAGTAGAACACAACCATTCCAAGAGTTGGTCAATAGAAGGTTGGATGATGGTGTGAGATTTTGTCAAAGTAGAAATGATGACTAGATTTGCAGGAAAAGTTATTTTCTTGTCTGCAAAATCATCAAGGACAAGTGGGTTGGAGGCTGATATAACCAAGGGAAAAAGTGGGAATTGGTAGTCCTTAGGATGGTTAACAATATGGTTCCAGTGCATTACCAAAAATGCACAAGGGTTGAGAAAGGGAGACATTCAAAAAGGTGATGTTGGAAATAGTTTTCCAGACTTAGCCAAATTTGGCAGATTTAGGGTTTTTGACTAGAATGTGGGTGGGGATGATTTTGATGGGTTGCAAGGTACCCAAGCATCATCAAGTGGATGATTTTGAAGTGTAGATTGAGTAGAAAGGATCCATTCTTGATATTGGTTTTCATTGACTTGGAAACTCCTAGAAGGGATATCTTCAGAATTGATCTGGTTAAGGGTTTTAAATGTTCACCTAGTATCTAGAGATTAGATCCTACTTGTATTCCTTCTTAGGATTTGGTGATCTTAAATTATCTTGATCCTAGAGGATGATCTCCTAGAGTAGCTCATACTAATTCTGAGCAATCAAGTCAAACAACAGATCAAGGCAATTCATCTTATAAACTAAGCATACCTACTACTGGGGTTACCATCAAGATTAGCTTGAGGTAAGGTTGATGCATTTTGAAGAGGTTGGATTTTGAATAACATGAGAGTCCTTGGTATCTCTACCAAGAGTAGAATTCAAAAGCTTACAAAAAGGTTTTGGAAATCCTAGAGGTAAGAGTAGTTGAAGGTTCTATCTTGAAAACATAAGGAGTTTATAGCTCTCCATAGTTTTGCCAATGGAAGCTACTAAACTAGTTTTGGTTACACAAGCATCTTGGATCATGTTTTGGAAATGCCAGAACATCTGAAAATATGTAAAATGAGCCAGGATAGTTTTGTTAGATAGCTTTTGTCAACTGATGGTGAGGTAAGGAGTACCATATGGCATACACTCACATGCACAAGCACAAACAAACAACAAGCAAACACTGCACCAATGAACAGGAAAAAGTTTTTGTTCCCCCTGATTTTTGCATTCTGAACAACTAATCAGGGTCACAGAAATTGGGGTGTTACAATACATTTATAGGTTGCACCCAAATGTCTACTCATGTCTACTTAGGATTGAGTTAGATTATCTATTGTCTAGACTACTTTTGCTACCTACTAGGCTTGCATACTAAGGATGATGGTAGTACTCTAATATATCTAGATCTCTTCCTTTTTGCTTAAAAGGTCTTAATAGATTAGGAGGAATAGAGAAGAATAGAATAGTTTAAGGTGTAGATAGATCAAGATGTGGTTTTGAGCTTTGATGCTCTAAGGTACTAGATAATTATCTAGCAAATGTAATGATAGATTGAGAATGGCATATAATAGATCTCATTCTTTGTCCACTAGGTATGTTGACATGGGTATGAGTTACTTGGTTCCCATAGGTATACTTGCTATGTATCCAAACCATGGACCATACGACCCACAAGAAGCCGAGAGTCCTGGAAGCATCCGAAGCCCAGGAACCTGATGTGTTGATCAAGGCGAGAGTTTAAACTGACATAATAATAGAGTTTTACTTCTAACTTGTAAATTTATTTGAAACTTTGTAAAGTAATAGATATATGTTAAAAAATTATCTGCATGGATTACAATGCCTAGTTATAAATAGTAGGATGTCCCTCTATTTAAGCGAGGAACTTGAGACGCATAAATACTAAGAAAAAAAGTGTTTCTTATTTATTTGAGGTAAAAATTTAGGTGTTCCATACTGATCTCAAAAGTGTCAAGGCATTATTTTTCTAAATCTTTCAGTACTTGTTCACAAAATCAGTATGATAAAATGATCTGAAGATGTTATGCAAGTATCTTACCTTACATTAATGCCATATTAGTGTATTTTAATAGGTAGAAATAGTATCACTAAAGATAACAATAGTCTTGTACACAAATGGTTTTGTAGAAAATATATATACTACTCTCTTCTATCTATAATAAGTGTCACTGATTTAATACAAAGTTGTACTAAATGATCGGCACTTATTATGGATCGGAGGAAGTAGAACATTGGCAAAAATAATGCGCGGGAAATTTTGGATACAGGAAATGACTCTCATGTTCACTAGAAGACAACACATAGGACGATAGTAAGCAGTTGAATTTAGGTAGCTAGATCCATCCAGATTAATACAAAGATATTACTATTACACAAAGTACATGGATATAGACACTACAATAAGTTTGACTACTAGCAAGAATATAATGTGCAATGAGCAGATCAACATAGTTTTGTTTTGTACTTCTCTAGCAGAATGGCACATTCTTATGATTACCTACATATACATATGATGACTGCTAGTGCACAAATCAATTGTAGCTAGTTTCAAAATAAGAGTATCAAACCCACAAAGAGCTATTTGGTTGAGGTCTTTATGCCCCTCGTCACTGTCTACCAAAGGTACTTGTGAGCTGCCTTTGATTTCAAGTAAGGGGTGTTTGAAAGGTTTTTGGTTGAATGTGGAAGATTAATTAAAACAAGTAAAAGAAAGCAAGTAACGAAGGTGTTTTGAATCATGGTTTAACTCAATAGGGCTAAAGCATTCTCGGGGATGTAGGATACACCTCTAGCATGATATTATTATTCATAATTAGGATAACCTACTTCTTGTGTCATGATATGTGTGGAGAGAGATCCATAATAAGATGTTCATAACAAGGCTCATAGGAAGTCACTTTGTTGAGACAAGAATGAGGTCACCTCTAAATAACCACCATGATGTCTGAGAGAAGTCACCCATACAGACCACCGCAATTAAGGGTCTCCACATGGATATCGTAATTAGCTTAGGAATTCTCTCTTAATCCTCCTTTGACCGTGTAGGTTGCTAGCCGATGCCAATAGTCATGATAGCTTTCGGGACACGCTTCCAAGCACGTCCAAAAGATTTCACCCTCTTCTCTAGTCCCAAAGGAAAATGATATGTGGTCGGCTACACATACCATCTAAAGAGAGAGATCAAACACACATCATAAATCTATAATAGACTAGTAAGTCATATGGACACAAGAATAGATAATCTTTATTTTAATTTCATAATAGTGCTACGGTTTCTTCATCTCCCCAAGAACGAGGGTAAACTACTCACACATGGAATCAATCAACGATATCATCATAATCAAATGGATGGATAAAAGTATGGAGATAAATCTAGTGCAAACCACAGTTGAGAAATACAACAAGATCTAATGAATGAAAGATGGGGTAATAGTGGTGATGGTGATGCAGCAGTTGATGATGAAGGGGATGATGCGATGTCCTCCAATGATCCGTGAAGCAACATGGATTTTCCCTTCTCCAAGTTCATCCTTCATATCCCTTTCTGGTGTGGTTTTTCGTGGCTTAAGGTTGTTGTGAATGTTACATCCATGATCCATCTTCACCAGGAGAAAGTATTTGACGAGGTGGACGCACTGCCGTGTGGTACGGGCGGATGATACGGGCGGGCTCCGCCCATACCACTAGTCGTTAACGCTGCAGAAGCCTTCCCCACGTTTGCTATTCTCCCAGGTGTGAAGGTAAATCAATTAAATGACTTTTATCACTTAAAAATATCATATTATAACATAATATGACAGTTCCAATTGATATGTTCATAAGAGACTCAGTAATTCGGGGTTCTGTTGAAACAAGGACAAAAGGTGCACACAAACATGGTAAAATACAAAAATCCCTATTCTACTTATGCAAAAATGAAAGGTAAATATGCTTCAGTTTTGGACTCATCAACTCCCCCAAGATAGACTCTTGCTCGTCCCTAAGCAAGATGGTGGCTTATGGATAAGATCATTATGTTCATGAGGCACGAGTCGTTACAATAAATGAAGCAGAAATTGAAACATGAATACAGTATCAGATGTAAAGTTACTTCAGGGGTATTACCACACCTTTACACATCACATGACTTAGAGGCTTCCACACCCTTTTGGTATCAATGAAGTTATTAGAATCTTTTAGTGATTCAACATATTATATAATCATAAAGTTAAATTAGTTGAGCACTTAATTATAGTAATGAAGATTCATGATCATTATTTTCTCTTTCTCTTTTCTTTTGCCTTGTAATTCTTTTGTTAGTTGTTCTTTTATCTCTTCTTTTTAGTACAACCACTTGATCATGCTCACTACTTTTAATGGCTTTTAAAACCCATGACTATAATATGCTACCAAAATTCTTCTTCTCATAGTTTAATCAATACTTGTACTGGTGTGGAAGTCCCTAAAATCATGTCATTTTTACAAGTATCATAAAACTCAACCTAGTTCAATCATATAATATAATAACCATGAATCAAAAGATAACTTCAAATATCATAAAGTCTCAAAACTCAATGGATATAATTCTTTTCTCAAATAGAAGAGAGCTTGAAGATGATGCAACTAATGCAAACTCTGGAATTGAAGCTTAACATGAGTGTAGTAAAGTAGACATGCTAAAACTGCAAGATAAGTTACAAGGTCTTCACATATCCCCCAAGCTTGTAATCAAGGCAGGGAGGATCCCCAAAATCCTTGTGAGTACCTACTCCTTCTTGGGAGTGAAGAAGTCATCATATTATTCACCTTTTTCCGCCTTGAGGCTGTAGGCGTGAGCAATACATGCAAATAGAGTGGACAACTCTGTGATGCTAACATGTTGTTCCTTAATTTATTTTTCTTAGTATCTTTTTATCATCAGCCATATCCATGATAATCTTGGTTAGGAGTTGAACTCTACCATCGATGTCATCGACTTTCTATTCGAGGTCTTTTCCCATCATCGAGTAAGAGTCAACTCCTTCCCCAATAGTTTAAAGACACGCTTTGGAAATCTTTTCAAGGTTCTTGATCTTTTCCCTAATCTCATCCTATCTTTCCTCTTCTCGAGAAGAGGATCCATGAGGACATTTGAGAGAAGATCCATGAAGGTTGTACCTGTAGGGGTTGAGTGAGGATTCCCCTTTATTATTCCTTTGTTCCATGTGCCTGAGCATCTCCAACTTCGTAAAAACATATCCTCCCAGTTGGGGAGTGGAACCACTTGAGTAGACTCTTTAGTTGAGGAAGACGAAGAATCCCTATCGAATTACCTTCTCTTGGCTTCTACTACAACAATATCTTCCTTCTTGGTCCAAATATGTTTGATATGAAAAGGCTGCAGTTCTTGAACGATCAAGTGAGATCCAAGGTGTCATAATAGAAGACAAAGAAGAAAAACCCTAGATCTAAAAGATGATGGTGAAAGATAGAAAAGGGGAAAGGTGTAATCAAAAGGGAGAAATATCTTTATATGAAAAAGGGGATGGAGTCAGTCACGGGTAATGGTACGGACATGCCCCGTCTGTACCATGCGCCCGTACTGATGTCTTGCTAACCTTCATCAGTTTTTTGATCACAACGAATAAACGAGGAGGAAATAGAGATGGTAACGACCATCTGTCCATGCATGTCTGCCCATACGGCTCGGTCGTACCGAAATGGGAGAAATCCAAAAGATTTACTGATGAGTTAATGACCATTGCTACGAGAGTGTATGCCCATACGGTCTAGTCATACCGAATCTCAAGAAATACAAAAGATGTACTGATGAGTTAATACCAGCTTCTGTCTGCATAAAAACCACTAGTACGGGCGCGTCTGCCCGTACAGGCCGCCCATACCAGGTCGAAAAATAGCTCAGAAAAATCGGAAAATCGAAGGGGAAGCAAAGAATATGACAAGACAAACTAAAAAGCTTCCGGAATAGCAAAATTAAGCAGCCAAGACCTTGTTACCTCACTTTCTTTGATATATTCCTTGACCGAGATTGAGGAGATTAACTCCACCGTGCTAACTTCCCAATTCTATAGTGTTTTAAACGCTGCCCATTAATAATCCGGGATGAAGAAGGAGTAGTATTTTTCAACTTTACCGCTCCCGAGGGGTACGCCTCCTCAACCTCATAAGGTCCTTCCCACTTGGATTTTAGCTTACCTACAGAAATCTTAAGCCTAGAGTTGTAGAGCAAAACCTTATCTCTAGGTTTAAATTCTTTATTTTCTAATTTTCTATCATGCCATTTCTTTATTTTTTCTTTAAATATCCTTGCATTCTCATAGGCCTCATTCTTGAGTTCATCTAAAGCATGAATATCCAAGAGACGTTTCTCTCTTGCAGTTTTAAAGTCAAAGTTCATAGTTTTAATATCCGAACGAGCCTTATGCTCTAACTCTAACGAGGGATGACAAGCTTTACCATAAACCATCTTATATGGTGTCATTCTAATTGGATTTTTGAATGTTGTGTGATACGACCATAATGCATCGTTAAGCTTCGTAGCCCAGTCCTTTCTTGATTTATTCACCATCTTCAAGAGTATGACTTTAATCTCCCTGTTAGACAGTTCCACTTGTCCACTAGTTTGTGGGTGCTAAGGCGAGGCTACTCGATGGTTAACTCCATACTTCTTAAGTATTTTTCTGAAAGTACCCTTCATAAAATGAGTTCCACCATCAGTAATTAAAAATCAGGTACTCTGAACTTGGGAAAATGATGTCTTTAATCATCTTGATGGAGGTGGCTGCATCTGCATGGGAGGTGGGTATAGCCTCTACCCACTTGGTACCTAGTAAACAACAACAAGAATATGAGTATAACCGTTAGAGGGAACGAAAGGTTCCATAAAATCCATTTCCCAAACATCAAATGGCTCTATTATGAGATTATATTTCATAGACATTTTTTGTCTTTTGCCAATGTTACTCATACATTGACACGCATCACAGCTCCTAACGTAATCATGAGCATCCCTAACCAGGTTGCCTAGTAAAATCCTGACTGCAAGACCTTGGCTACTATACAGTCACCAGCGTAGTGTCCCCCGTAAGGACTATCATGATAAGCCCTAAGAATAGCTCTCACCTCGTGGTCAGGTACACATTTTCTAATTATCCCATAAATACTGTGCTTATATAAATAAGGATCATCCAAAAAGTAATGCTCTAAATCATTAAATAATTTCTTTATTTGATTGTAATTCATTCCTTTGGTAGAAACTTACCTACAAGAAAGTTAGCATAGTCTACAAACCACGGATCACGTGACTCTATAGCAGCAAGATATTCTCTTACCAAGGATTTGTTAATGGGAATGGGATATTCTATAATACCCTCCATATGTGAGAGATGATCGACAACGGGATTATCCTTACCTCTTCTATCCACTATTTGCAGGTCATATTCCTAGAGTAACAACACCCATTTAATTATGCGGGGTTTAGCATCTGTCTTAGATATAAGATGTCTTAAAGCCTGATGATCTGTATGAAATATTACCTTTGAATTGATAATGTATTATATAAATTTATCACAAGCGAAAACCACGGCTAAAAACTCTTTTTCAGTTGTTGCATAATTTCTTTGATCTTCATTGAAAACTCTACTAGCATATTGAATGACGTTTAGGTTTGATCCATCTCTTTGTCCTAGAACAGCCCTAATAGCATAATCATTAGCATCGCACATAATTTCAAATGGTTCGTCCCAATTTGGTGGTTGAATAACGGGTGCAGAAACTAGCGCTCTTTTCAATTTCTCAAAAGAATCAATGCAATTTCTATCAAAAGCGAAAAGGGTATCTTTATCTAGGAGACGAGTTAAAGGAGCAGCCATTTTAGCAAAATCCTTAATGAAGCACTCATAGAGCATGCCTAAGAAAGTTCTTTACCACTTTCATGTCTTGTGGGATTGGCAACATTTCTAAAGTAACAAGGTTTGAACTATCAACCTCAATTCCTTTTCAAAAACTCTATGACCGAAAACTATACCTTGTCTTACCATAAATCGGTAGTGCTCCCAATTGAGAACCAGCTTGGTTTGTCTACAACACTGTCAGATTCTATTAAGATTATAGAGACATTGCTCAAAAGCAGTTCCGTACGAAACAAAGTTGTCCATGAGAACTAACATAGAGCTTTCTACAAAACTATCAAATATTTTCAAAACACACTCTTGAAAAGTAGCAAATGTGTTACATAAACCAAAAGGCATTAGTCGATAAGCATAGGTTTCGTAAGGACAAGTGAAAGTAGTTTTTTCTTGGTGTTCGGGCTGAATAGCGATTTGAGAATAATCCAAATAGCCGTCAAGAAAACTGAAGTGATAGTTACCACTCATCCTTTCCAAGATGCTATTCATGAAAGGTATTTGATTATGATTTTTTATGGTTTCCTTGTTTAATTTCCTAAAGTCTATACACATTTTATACCCTGCTATAGTTCTAGCATGGATTAATTCATCCTTATCATTATTAATTATGGTTAGACAACCTTCCCTAGGTATACAATGAGTTGGGCTTATCCATTTTCCATCAGAGATAGGATATAATACCATTGTCTAACATACATATGACTTCTTTTCTCACTACCTCTTTCATTCTGGGATTCAACCTTTTTTGATTATCAACACATGGTTTAACATCCTCAACCATAGGTATTTTATGAGTCACTATGGAAGGATCTACTCCTTCTATGTCACTAAGAGTGTATCTAAAAGGTTCACGCTGTTTGACAAGTACTTCTAACAATTTCTTATTTTCCTCGGGAGAGATCTTATCATCTATAATTACAGGGCACTTACCTTCCTTATCTAAGAATTCACACCTAAGCCCTAGAGGGATAGGCTTCAAAACAAGAGGTGGTGGATCCTCATCTCCTTTTCTTTCAAGTTCTTCGAATTCGTCTCTAAGGAGATTCTCAATTTTTGGTGTAGAGGAGAATTTTGTCCAAATCTTCTTTTGTAGAGTCGTTTGGGAATGAATTATTATCTATCAAACTCCTATCCAACTAATATTGTGGAATACAAAAATAAATTGCCACCATTTCTTCAATAGTTCTCTCCTCTTTGACTTCAATTTTCTTCTCATAAGGAATCTTTGTGAATTGGCTGCAATTAACTTCTAAAACTTGTTCCCTAAACTGTAGATACAAAACTTCTTTCTTGTTATCAATATCAATATTTATAGATCTGTAAAATTGATTACCAAAAACGATAGGACAAAAGGAGTTTAAAGGCATTTCAACGACATGAAAATCAACTGGGTACACAAAAGCTCCTACAAAAACACAGGCATTGCAAAGAATCCCGTGAGTCCACTGCAAGGTTCCGTTAGAGAGCATAAATGTAACTTCGAATGATTCAAGGTCTGGTTCATCAAGATGGCATCACAACTCTTCATAGATTGTGTAAGGCATAATGTTAATGGAAGAGTTTAAGTCACAAAACCCTACATAAGTAGTTCCCCCTAAACAAAAAGGGATTTTTTGTTGACTTCTATTTTTACCATCAAACTTGCCTCTTATCATATTAGAAGATTCCTTACTTACCACTATTACTTCATCCTTAAACACCTTAGGTTCCAGAAGTTCTTTTACTATGCCAATGTTCTTTTTGATGGTTTCTAGGTTTTTAGCTAACCCCCTATCCTTTTATTTATTTCACCCATACTCTCAATTATTTTTGTGAGGATAGTTTCCTCCTCGTCTAGCATTTTTCTACATTTGTGAGTATTTGTCTTTATGGCTACCTTTAGGGGGCTTATCCTTACTACGCGGCGTGTAATGTTCCCATTCTTTTAGGATATGCAGATATTCAACATAGGTTTTAACGATTTGAACAATCATACAGGGGTCAAGGTTGAAATTCCCAAGAAGTTTCGCTACTTTTCCCGAAGCTAGAAATCTTCTTAAACAATTATACTCTATAGGATTTCCTTTGTTAAGTTCGGCTCCACAATAATCTTTCTCTATCCAATGCATCGTGTCTAGCAAATTCCAGGCTCTCTCAACACTAAATTCAGTAAACGACCCATTGGTAAGGGAGTCTAGCTCATTTCTATTATTAGTGCTCAAACCTGTGTAGAAGGTATGTATTACCAACCAAGGAGGGAAGTTGTGGCGGGGGCAGTGATCGAGAAGTCCCCTAAACCTTGTGTATCCTTCATGCAAGCTTTCTTTAGGTTTTCCTTTAAAATTGGTGATCATGTGTCTTGCTCCAAGAGTTTTCGTCCTAGGAAAGAAATCAACTAGGAACGAAGAGGCTAAACTCTCCCAGGAGTTAGTATTTTTTAGGACTATTGAAAGAACATTTCATGTTTTCCTATGTTTTGCGTTTTACATAACAATACTGTGGAGATTATTCATGTGCGCTAAGTGTGCAGGAAGCTTTGAGGGGGGCCGGATAATCCGCCCCACCAAGGACCGGATAATCCAGCCTACCTCATTGCTCAAAGAGAGCCAAGGCGTGTCGCTCGGTATCCTGTTGGATTTTCTCCCGGAAAATCTGAACTGGGCGGTTTTTCCTCCCCAGGCCGGATAATCCGGCCGTCGCATGGGCCGGATAATCTAGCCCTCAGTTTTCGAGCAAAAGGAGCTAAGGCGCATCGCTCGGTATCCGGTCGGATTTTGTCCCAGAAAATCCGAACTGGGGCGGTTTTTCCTCCCCAGGCCGGATAATCCGGCTGTCGCATGGGCCGGATAATCCGGCCCCCTGAAGTTGATCAAGGGCAAGCTCGGCACGATGCTCAGATAGGGGGCAGATCATCTGCCGGATATTCCGGGTCAGGGGCGGTGTTTTCCCTAGGCCGGATAATCCGGCCATCACTTGGGCCGGATAATTCGGCCCCCAAAATGTCCAACGGCTGGTTTCTGAAGGGGGTATAAATACCCTTTCTTCCCCAACATTCAGAACTCTTGATTCATTCGAAATTGTCCAGACATTGTGCAAGAGCTCTCATTCTCGATCTCCCACTTCAACCACCCAAAGGTCTTGATCTTTGGGGGAATTGAAGGAGGATAAGTTCATCATCATCATCAAGAATCAAGCGCTTCAACTCCTCTCCATTCACTTGGAGAAACCCTGATCTAGTATTCTTATCAATACCTAGATCTTGTGTATTGTATTTGATAACTTTGTTCTTGTGGCAGCTTGTTGTCATTTCGGGAGCCTCCAAGTTGTTGTGGAGTTGTTTCCCCGCTAGTTGTGTAAAGGCGCCGGTGCCCGCCTCGAAGGGTACCTATAGTGGAAAGGTGGTTCAGGCCTTTGGTGGCGAGAACCATCGGAGAACAGGGTGAGGCCTTTGTGGCGTGGTGGTCTTAGTACCGCCCACCCCTCCAACGCAGACGTACTTCCCTTAACAAGGAAGGAACTGCGGTCAAACAAATCCTGTGTCTCCGCGTGCTTCACTTCGGTTTACCCGTTCCACTTCCACTCGCTCTTTACTCGCTAGTAGATAGGTTTGCATATAGGGAAAATTCCACCTATTAGTTTATCTAGAGAATTTACCCTTTGTGCTAAGCCTAAAATTGAAAAAGTATTAAAAATTGGTGTAGCACCTATTCACCCCCCTCTAGGTGCCCATACGATCCATTTCAATTGGTATCAGAGCCCCAGCTCTTAATTCGGGCTTAACCGCCTAAGAGTAGTATGGGTACCAAGGATGATGGAAATGAGGTTGTGGATAAGGTCACGATGGATGATCTCAAGTCGTTGGAAACAACCTTGTTGAAATCCTTTGAGGCCAAGATGGAGGAGATGAATCAAATGATTGATCGCCTTACATCATCCATAGCCCCATCTCCATCCTCCTCTGAGGCTGCCACACCATCATATAAGGAAAAGGGTAACACCGGATCCAAGGATGATGATGTGGAAGGTGAAAAACTTAATGGTTCCACCTCCAAGAAGGGAAGTGGTAAGGAGGAATATAGTGAGGTTCTCCACGTTTATTCCCCCGACCCACCTATCCCTCATCCTCATATAAACAATAGGGGTGATCCACCCAAGCTCACTGCATCCTCCTTTAATCAATGGAAATTCCTAATGAAATCTCATGTTTGCAGCTCCTCTATTGAATTGTGGAGGATTATTGAAGAGGGTCTTCATATTAGAGATCAAACCAACCTAACGAGAAGAGAAGTTGTGCACAGCCAGTTGAATGCCACCGCTCTCCACATGATACAGCTGGGTGTGGGTCCCAAGGACATGCCACACATTGAACATCTCAACACAGCTAAAGAAGCTTGGGATGCTCTTACGGATCTCTTCGTTGGAAATGAAAGCATGAGAAGAAACAAGTATGATGCCCTTAGTAATGAAGCTGAGGGATTCTACATGTTGGATGGTGAAAACCATGAGGACATGTATAGAAGACTCAAGGGTATCACAACAACATTTCGAAAGCATGGGACCACTCACATTGATGATGCATGGATAAAAAGGAATATGTGAGTGCCTTAATGCCTTTCGAGCCAACAGACTTGAAGAGCCTGCAAGGTAGACATAACTATCATCAAATGACTTCCAACAAAGTCATGCAAGAAATGGCGTCATTCAAAGTGGCAGCAAAGAATGCTGAAGATGCCCGTGCTCGGGCCATTGGAATGCAAAAGGGTGTCAATGTGGCTCACAAAGCCAATGTTGTTGATCCAGAGGAAGATGAAGGAGCTTTTGAGGGGGTATACATGGACTGCCCCGATGAGGTCAAACGTGCTCATGGTGAGTACATGGCATTTTATGCAAGGAACTTTTGGAAGGACCCTGCCAAAGCCAAGTCTGAACTTGAGCACAAGAACGGGTCAAATGGAAGAAGAGAAAGTGGCCCAAGATTGAGAACTTGCTTCAATTATGGAGATAGAATGCACTCTGTAGCCGAGTGTCCTTATCAAAATAGAGAAGACAATGGTGGCAGGCTCATTCTTAAAGAGAAATCTAAAGTACCTAAGAAGAAGACATTTATTAAGAAGAATGGCCCTTTCAAGAAGCAACCCAAGATTGTCTTGGTAGCTCAAGAGGAATACTCCTCCGCAAGTGAAGATGAAGAGGTTGATGATAGTTCCCGCGAGGTGTCTGCTATAGCCACCACATTGACTCCCTCATCCCTCTTCGACTCGCCAAATGAGAACGTCATCAACAACAACGTCACTTGCCTAATGGCAAGAGGGTCCGAGGTATCAACTTCTAGCTCTTCATTTCCTAAGACTAACATAATTTTGGATATGGATGATCATGACAGTCTTAAAATGAAAGAAGAAATTATTACTTTGGATACTTTTTTCACTAACCTACAAGGTGAGCACAAACTCCATTTTGATGCTCTTATGAGTCAACTTGCTCAAGCCGAAGATCTTCTTGAAGAAAAGGGCAGAATTGAAAGAGAAGATGCCTTGGAGATAGCTTCTTTGAAGAATGCCTTGGAAGAGGAAGAGGAAGCTCGAGCATCTTTGGAAGAGAGACTCGAATCTTTTGAGGAGTCACAAGAAGAAGTTGTAGCTCAGCTCATTAAAGAACGTGACCATGCTCTTGCCAAGGTAAAGAAACTAAAGAAAGAAAAGATTAACTTTGGAGCTGTTCATGCTAGACTTTTGGAGAAGTTTGATAATCTTGAAAGTGCTCACAAGGCATTGAAGAGTGATCATTCTACTTTAAATGAGTCTCATGACCAGCTCCAAACTCAATTGAAACGGTATGATGTGCTAAGTACCTCCACTTCATCCTCTGGAAAAGAAGACCTTGCAAGAAGTTCTCAACATAAAGGTAAAGGGGTTATTGATGAGATACTGAGTAGGCAAAGGACAAACAATAATAAAGAAGGTCTTGGTTACATACCCAAGACAAAGAGCAAGAAAAACAAGAAGAAGAATAAGAAGAAGAGCAAGACTGCTCAACCAAAGACTAGCAACATTACCAATGACAAGACTAATTATTATGGTTTTGCAGGCATCAACAATCCTAACTTTGAACTATATTGTGATTATTATGGTGATGTTTATGCTAGTTATGTAGGCCCTTATGATTGTTACATTCCTTGGTCTATTTGGGTTCCCAAGACCCTTGTTACTAACATGAGAGGACCCATTGAAAAATGGGTACCTAAAACCAAGAAGTAATTTTCTTGCAGGGCTATGCTTCCGGTGGTTCTAAATGGGTACTCGATAGCGGTTGCACGAGTCATATGACCAGAAGCAAGGAGATCATCACGGAGATGCGGCCAAACCTTGATCACATAACCGTCTCCTATGGTGACAAGTCAAAATCTGAGGTATTGGGTCTCGACAAAGTTGTGGTGGCTCATGATATCTCTCTCGTGGACGTCATGCTTGTTGAGAGCCTCGGGTACAACTTACTTTCAGTTTGCGCCCTTGGTAAGATGGGCTTTGCAGTTTATATTGATGCTGATTTGGTGGTACTCTTGTGGAGCAAGTCTCTAAAAGTCGCTTTTGTGGGATATGTCGAAAATGACCTGTACGTGGTGGACTTTTCAGGGAAAACCACTACAGGCCCGATGTGTCTTTTCGGAAAGGCTGACGCGGGTTGGCTATGTCATCGCCGACTAGCCCACGTCAATATGAGAACTTTGCAAAGTCTCCACAAGGGTGGCCACATTCTTGGACTAAAAGAAAATGTCTCCTTTGCCAAAGATCGTGTTTGCAGGGTGTGTGTTGAAGCGAAGATGCATGACTCACCTCATCGAAGGAAAACTATTATCTCTTCAAAAAGGATTTTGGAGCTCCTTCATGTGGACCTCTTCGGACCTCCATCTCATGCAAGCCTCGGTGGGAAGAAGTATTATCTAGTGATTGTTGATGATTACTCAAGATACACTTGGGTCTATTTCTTCAAGTTGAAGAGCGAAACTCAACAAACTGTCATCGATTTCGCCAACTAGGTTCAACGTCAACACAACGCCCCCATTCTGGCTATAAGAAGTGATAACGGCTCTGAGTTCAAGAACTACACCTTAAATGAGTTCCTAAGTGAAGAGGGGATAAGACATCAATATTCCGCTGCGTACACCCCTCAACAAAATGGTGTAGCCGAGAGGAAGAATCGAACTCTAATGGATATGGCAAGATCAATGTGAGCCGAATTTAAATCTCCATATAACTTGTGGGCTAAAGCAATCCCTACTGCTTGTCATTCATCCAACCGATTATACCTCTGCAAGATCTTGGACAAGACTCCGTATGAAATACTTACCGGTAACAAGCCAAACATCTCATACTTTCGGGTATTCAGGTGTAAGTGTTTCTTTCTTATTAAAGGAGTTCGTTTATCTAAGTTTGAATCTAAGGCTTTAGAAGGTATTTTTGTTGGTTATGATGCCGAATCCCACACTTATAGAGTCTACAATAAGCTCTCCAGAACTGTTGTAGAATCTTGTAGTGTGGTGTTCGAGGAAAATGACGGTTCCCGTGCGGAGCAAGTTGGTGTTTGTGATGCAGATGTTGAAATACCCCAAGATGCCATAAGAAGAATGGGCGTGGGATTTTTACGCCCCATTGAGGAACCCCTTGTGGCGGACCGGTAAGGACAATGCTCTACTCATATAGAGCCCTCATCTACACATACTCAACATGTTCCAACCACGGGTGCAACTTCTACACCATCTCCATCAACTGCTGAAGGTCAAGATGTTCTAGAAAGCTCCATGCCGGATTTTCCGGTCGACACCAAATTATCCGGCGACCCCGCTCTAGCTGACCTTTTTGCTCCTGGTGGTGAAGATATCAACGCAAGCTCCAGGCCGGATTTTCTGGCAAGCCCCAGATTATTCGGCCCCTCGCCAGTTCAAGCAAGCCCAGGCTTCCTGATGATACTGCTACAAATATTCCCAGGCCAGATTATCTGGCCTCTCCATCGGCCTGATTATCCGGCCCAGACTCTCCAGTTTAGCAGCCTCCTGATACGGCTACTGTCTCACCTCAAGGGCACGCGTCATCACCACCTGCTGCTGATATTCCAGTTCCTGATCAAGGTCAAGTAAATGCTTCCAATGAAGATTCAAGTGATGAATCTACTCCTCCAAGAGACAACAAACTTATTGAACTTCGTCGCAAGGCTCGGGCTGATCGTAACCTTGAGTTGAGGGGTCACACCCTCGACAAGGTTGTTGGTGATCTTCGACGAAGGGTATCTACAAGAAGAGAATTGGCCAGTTTTGGTGAGCATCAAGCTCATATCTCTATGGTGGAACCTAAGAAGGTCTTTGAAGCACTTGAAGATCCATACTGGGTTGTTGCTATGCATGAATAATTGAATAATTTCGAGCGCAACAAAGTCTAGAAACTCGTGGAGAAACCCCAAGATTGTCGCAATGTTATCGGCACCAAGTGACCAAGTGGATATTCAAAAACAAGCAAGACGAGAATGTCATTGTTGTGAGGAACAAGGCAAGACTTGTGTCACAAGGTTACTCCCAAGTTGAGGGCATTGACTTTGGCAAGACCTATGCTCCAGTGGCTCGCCTTGAGTCCATCCGTATCCTTCTTGCTTATGCTGCCCATAACAATTTTAAGTTGTAGCAAATGGACGTCCAGAGTGCCTTCCTTAACGGTCCTCTACATGAGTTGGTATATGTAAAGCAACCCCCGGGTTTTGAGGATCCTAACTTTTCGAACCATGTCTACAAACTCGACAAGGCACTCTATGTCCTTAAACAAGCCCCACGTGCATGGTATGAGAACCTTAAAGAGCTTTTGTTAGATCGTGGCTTCGAAGTTGGGCAAATCGATCCCACTCTTTTTACTAAGAAGGTTAAGGGGCTCTCTTCGTATGCCAACTATATGTAGACGATATCATTTTTGGTTCTACTAATAAAGCTTTTAATGATGAATTTTCAAAGCTTATGACTGACAGGTTTGAGATGTCTATGATGGGGGAATTATGGTTCTTTCTTAGATTCGAGATCAAGCAACTTAGAGAAGGAACCTTTATTAATCAAGCAAAGTACATCCAAGACATGCTCAAGAGATTCAAGATGATGGATCTAAATGGTGTTGCCACTCCGATGCAAACAAAATGTCATCTTGAACTTAACCCACATGGTAAAGATGTGGACCAAAAGGTTACCGGTCCATGATCGGTTCTCTTCTTTACCTCTGCGCATCTAGACCCGATATAGTGTTGAGTGTGGGGGTGTGTGCAAGGTATTAAGTAGCTCCTAAAGAAAGCCACTTAGTGGCGGTCAAGAGGATCTTTCGATATTTGGTTCATTCCCTTAACTTTGGTCTCTGGTATCCCAAGGGCTCCAATTTCTCTCTATGTGGTTATACTGACTCAGATTGGGCTGGTGATCAGGATGATCGAAAATCCACTTCTGGAGCTTGTCAATTCTTGGGAAGATCTCTTGTATGTTGGTCCTCTAAAAAGTAGAATTGTATATCTCTCTCCACCGTCGAAGCTGAATATGTTGCTGCTGCCAGCGCTTGTACTCAATTATTGTGGATGAGGCAAACTTTAAAGGAATACGGTGTCAATTGTGACAAAGTGCCTCTTTTATGTGATAATGAAAGTGCAATCAAAATTGCGTACAATCCTGTTCAGCACACAAGGACGAAGCATATTGAGATTCGGATTCATTTTATTTGAGACCATGTTGCTCGCGGTGATATTGATCTATCCTTTGTGAGCACGAAGAACCAACTTGCGGATATTTTTACAAAGCCACTTGATGAAGCAAGATTCTTCTACTTGAGGAATGAGCTAAATATCATTGATTCCAGGAGCTTGTCTTGATTACCCATGCACTCACTCGTACATCTCAATCCTTCTTTGGTCTAGGTGTGGGCATGGATATAGGGGGAGTGTGGTCCTAACTCATTGGGCTAACCCTCCCCCCATAATGCCAAAAGCAAGATAAATCATTTCTCTTAATATTATTTTGTGATATGTGAGCTTCTTGATGAGTATTAGTCGTGAACCCAAGATATATCTTTGCGGTGTCACACCATACACTCCAACAAGGTGGCCTCGGCCAGCGCCCTCTCCCTTGAGGAGAATTGGCTCTTTTTGGATGTTCTTTGCTATCTCTTGTTCTTATGGGAATCACACTCAATCTTGGCTTTTATTTGATTTGGATTTTGCAATTTTGAGTGTTTAGTACCATCTCAGTTTGGCTCTCTTAATCCTAAGCCTTTCCCTACCCCTAAGCCATCTATTCTAGAACACAAGTCCCTTGTACACCTTGTGGGGGTGTTGTTTGGGGACACGCGAGCCTGGTTCTGTGTACAACAGAATTCCAGACTTGAGGCCAGATAATCCGGCCCAAGTGTTGGCGGAATAATCCAACCCTGGTGGATTTTGTCTTAAAGGGAAGGGATCAGGGGAAGGGCTCATAACGAGCAGCACTTCTCCCCTAACCCTCTCCTCCTCCTCAGCCGCCGCCTGCAGTCCCCCACCCTCCCCGGAGCCTCTCCGACCATCGGATTTTCTGGGCCTCCCCGAATCTTCTTCTCCACGCCTCCGGGTACCTTCTCCTCCGCATTCTTCCTCCAATGAGTGAGGGTAACTCCCTCTCTCCCCATCTTTGGCTAGATGTGTTACTTGTTGGGTGGAACGTTGTCTAGAAGGATGTGTTTTCGCATAGAAATCATAGTCTTGCAGTTTCTAGGCCCGATCTACTTTTTTGCATTCAATCTAGGTGAAATCGAAATTTTTCTGCTAGGGCCGGATTATCCGCCCCTGGCCAGGCCGGATAATCCGGCCTGACAGATTCGATTCTGGTTCAGTTTCACTATGGAGTATGCATTGGGTAGATTTGTCCTATGATTTTTTTGACTACTTTTTCCATGCTCTCTCCTGGACTTGTGTGTATGCTTATTCCCTTGCTATCGCCCTTATTCTCCTCACAGGTGGTTCCAGTGTTCCCAAGACCTACAAGCACCGCCCCCGCGCCAAATACTTTCAGGACGACGGACAAGGTAACCTGGTGGACAAAGTTGAGTTGAGGAGGAGAAAGAACGATGAGAAGCGCATGGCTAAACACACTAAGAGGACTAGGAAGGGGGTGTCCAAGAGGAAGGGCAAGGAGCCCAAGATCAACTACAGGACTTTGGATGCGGTCACCTATTCCTCCATCCGTCACCGTGACTTGTTTGCTGAGCTGCCTCGTGATGATGAGCTGGGGGATACTCGTTTTTGGTGTGCAAAACAGAAGGGAATCTATGAAGATGTGTATGCCAGGCTGAACATTAGGCCTATGCACCCTCTGGTACTTGCTGATGCTTTGGAGAAGGATCATCTTGTGGATGCGATGTTTGTGGCTGAGAGGATGGGGCTGCACCATCTCATGTCTCTCCAGTGCTCCTTTGACTCTGAGGTGGTGAAGCAGTTCTTCTCCACTTTGGTTATTTGTGGGAATGAGCGTCGCACTATGAAGTGGATGACTCATGATAGGCCTATGACTGCTGATTTTAACGTGTTTGCTGAGGTTCTTGGATACTCTTTCCGCAGTAGGGATAGAGCCAGTGGCCACCGCATCATCACCCAGCTGAAGCCCAACAAAGATGCAGCTCTCTCACCTTGCACTGTGGACAATGGCATTGTGGGCACTCTGGCTGGCCTTGCTCCCATCTATGCTGCCTTGGTGGGTCTCTTCTGTGACTCCATTACTCCGAGTGGGGGCAACAATGACAGCATCCATGGTCACCTTGTTCAGCTACTTCAATTTTCTCATGAGGTTGCCTCTTGCGAGGACGAGTCGGTGCAGTACAGGCTGGATGTCATGGACTTCATTTACCATGAGTTGACTGATGCTATGTTCAACCGTCTGTCCATTCCCTATGCACCCTACATTATGTTGCTCATCAGGCACCTGCTTCCTGCTGAGGAGTTCCACATTGACTCGGTGCATAAGGCCAAGAAGATCTACAACAAGGTTCGGAAGACCTCTCACCCCTCCTCTGCTCCTGAGGGCCTCATGCGGGATGCTCGCAGGCCTCCAATGGATGCTCGCAGGCCCCCAGTGCCTCCCGTTGCCCGTGAGATCAAGCAGCTAAACTGGTTCTAGCGTAACATTCCGTGCATGGGAGTGGACACGCGCAAGGGTCAATACGAGGCATACAAGCAGCGCCATGAGTTGGCTCACTCCCAGGAGCTCATTCTCCACCATGTGTCCGGTGCTTCGGGTGATCCTCCGGCTCCTACATCTCCCACTCCGTATGCTCGGTGGAACTCTTCCTCCGGGTTGAACTATGGTGAGCTGGAGCATCACTTGTCCCCCTCTAGCAATAAGCTTTCTCTATCCTATGCACCGTGTCTAGCAAATTCCAGGCTCTCTCAACACTAAATTCAGTAAACGACCCATTGGTAAGGGAGTCTAGCTCATTTCTATTATTAGTGCTCAAACCTGTGTAGAAGGTATGTATTACCAACCAAGGAGGGAAGTTGTGGCGGGGGCAATGATCGAGAAGTCCCCTAAACCTTGTGTATCCTTCATGCAAGCTTTCTTCAGGTTTTCCATTAAAATTGGTGATCATGCGTCTTGCTCCAAGAGTTTTTGTCCTGGGAAAGAACTCAACTAGGAACGAAGAGGCTAAACTCTCCCAGGAGTTAGTATTTTTTAGGACTTTTGAAAGAACATTTCATGTTTTCCTATGTTTTGCGTGTTAGATAACAATACTGTGGAGATTATTCATGTGCGCTAAGTGTGTAGGAAGCTTTGAGGGGGGCCGGATAATCTGCCCCACCAAGGGCCGGATAATACGGCCTACCTCATTGCTCAAAGAGAGCCAAGGCACGTCGCTCGGTATCCGGTCGGATTTTCTCCCGGAAAATCCGAACTGGGGCGGTTTTTCCTCCCCAGGCCGGATAATCCGGCCGTTGCATGGGCCGGATAATCCGACCCCTAGTTTTCGAGCAAAAGGAGCTAAGGCGCGTCGCTCGGTATCCGGTCAGATTTTCTCCCGAAAAATCCGAACTGGGGCGGTTTTTCCTCCCCAGGCCGGATAATTCGGCTGTCGCATGTGCCGGATAATCTGGCCCCCAAAAGTTGATCAAGGGCAAGCTCGGCGCGATGCTCAGATAGGGGGCGGATCATCTGCCGGATATTCCGGGTCTAGGGCGGTGTTTTCCCCAGGCCGGATAATCCGGCCATCACTTGGGCCGGATAATCCGGCCCCCAAAGTGTCCAACGGCTGGTTTCTGAAGGGGGTATAAATACCCTTTCTTCCCCAACGTTCAGAACTCTTGATTCATTCGAAATTGTCCAGACATTGTGCAAGAGCTCTCATTCCCGATCTCCCACTTCAACCACCCGAAGGTCTTAATATTTGGGGGAATTGAAGGAGGAGAAGTTCATCATCATCATCAAGAATCAAGCGCTTCAACTCCTCTCCATTCACTTGGAGAAATCCCTGATCTAGTATTCTTGTCAATACCTAGATCTTGTGTATTGTATTTGATAACTTTGTTCTTGTGGCAGCTTGTTGGCATTTCAGGAGCCTCCAAGTTGTTGTGGAGTTGCTGCCCCGCTAGTTGTGTAAAGGCGCCTGTGCCCGCCTCGAAGGGTACCTATAGTGGAAAGGTGGTTCAGGCCTTTGGTGGCGAGAATCATCGGAGAACAGGGTGAGGCCTTTGTGGCGTGGTGGTCTTAGTACCGCCCACCCCTCCAACGCAGACGTACTTCCCTTAACAAGGAAGGAACCGCGGTCAAACAAATCCTGTGTCTCGGCGTGCTTCACTTCGGTTTACCCATTCCTCTTCCACTCGCTCTTTACTTGCTAGTAGATAGGTTTGCATATAGGGAAAATTCCACCTATTAGTTTATCTAGAGAATTTACCCTTTGTGCTAAGCCTAAAATTGAAAAAGTATTAAAAATTGGTGTAGCACCTATTCAGCCCCCCTCTAGGTGCCCATACGATCCATTTCAACTTTGAATATATCAAGAACGGGCCTCATCAATAAGAGTTTGAACAAAAATAGCAGATTTAGCCTCATCCTTGGTGAGTATATTAAGACGAAAAGTCCCACATGTATCTTCAAATAACCCTACATGCTCATACGGGTCTTCCATACCGTCCCCTGCAAACCTTTTAGCATGCAAAAGATCCAAAAGCATGGGGTTAATATCATACCCTCAAGGGTTATTGGATTTTAAATAAGTGTCCATGGGTGGACCATAATTCTTTGTAGCCTCTAGCTGAATTATATGTTGGTACTCGCCCATGCTGTTTACCTGAAACTAGTAAACAACTTTAGTAAAACAATTAGTAGAATAAGCAACTAATAACAAAGACTAAAAGTGCTTAGCTCCCCGGCAACGACGCCAGAAAATAGCTTGATGACTGCAAGTGCATACACTACAAGAATTTGGGCGGTTCATGATGATCTGATATCGTTGTGGATGAGGGCCAAAACATCATGGATGGCCATACGCGACGAATTCTGTGACGAAAAAAATAGGTCACAGACCTCACGTCATAATTCAATCTGTGACGTTTTTTCTGCCTGAAAACTTCACGGCCCGTTCGTGACGTTCCTCCAATTTTGTCGCGGCAAACTAGATCGGCCCAGCCCAGGCCCGGTCCTTCATGACGTTTTTATTTCGTCATGAACGATGCCACGTGGTGGACGGCACTGCAGGTGGCCTTCAGCGACGTTTGTTGACATCATGTTTGCCGTATATGACATCATCGACTTCTTGATGTTTTTTTCCATCACGGCCTGATTCCGCTAGCGCCGTTTGCTGATGGCATCCTTTTATTTGCTTATGTCATCCTTCCCATTTTGTCATGCTAGTGGAGACGAATTTCGTTTTCGTCACGGCAATAAGCTGGCTAGCTTACACATGGCCGATCGTCAGGGCGACATGTGGACCAATAGGAAGGAAACACGTGGTCCATCTGCAGCACGGATCGTGTACCAATGAGAGCTGGACGCGTATCTCCAACGCATGACGAACTCAATTCGTTAGGGCAGAAGAGATGACATTCCAGTTTCATCGAGGATGTTGACGAGTGAAAGTGCGCCACGTAGGCGTCTATTGGTGACGGAAATATTTTCATCAACTAAACAAGCATGATGTTTTCATTTACGTCGGAGAAGAGTGCTGACAACTTTGCTAGATTGCACCGTCCAGATCAAAATGACAGAAATTGCAGGGCACATGTTTCAGGGGACATAATAGGTTCACGCATAAGTTTCCATCAAAATAAATAAAAGAGCCTAATATGCTTTGAGTCACACCACAAGTTCACTTACGCAACATAGCTAAGAATTGCTGAAGTGATGCATTTATAAGGTTTACAAAGTTCACAAGTGCTTTCCGCGCTTTATTCTTTGCTTCTATCTCCTTCAGCAATGTTGTAATGTGTCTGCTCAGTTCCTCATTTGCTACTCTCTCTGCCAAAAGTTGTGCTTCAAGGAGAGAACTGGTTGGTCTTGAAGCATGGATGCTTTCATCAGTGGAAGAAAGGGGTTGATCCTCAATGCCATCTTCTACAGCATATGGAGCCACCGTGCTTCCAATGGGTGCCTGAGAGTTATAGAAGCAAACGTTAGAAAAGTAGCAACCAAATTCCAAGCACATCTTCATGGACAAACAGGGTATTGAATTATACGAAGATGACAAAGATGGACCTGGTATAGCTTCTTCCACACTTCCTGCACTTCCTTCAGGGCTTCTGCCTCGCCATCTGGTCTCTCCATCTGCAACCCCACAATGGCACTGTGCAGTATCGCACTCCCTGCTCTCTAAGCCCCGAGTTGCGCTTCACGGAGAGTCTTGGCTGGTCTTGAAGAATGGATGCTGATGTCCTACGACAGCACATAGTGCACTGTGTCAGTGGAAGGAGGTTGTTCAGCCTCAGTGATATCTTTTGTACCATTAGGTGCCATCTTGCTTTCCTTGGTTTCCTATTGAGTTATATGAATAGAATCAAACATTAGAAAAATAGCCAGCAAATTACAAATGATCATACTCATTTCAGAGACAAATATGGCATTGAAATTTTGGAAGACGAAAACTATTCTAGAGGGCTTACTGTTTCTTTTTTCACACTATGATTGGAGAAGCCCCGGCTGTCACAGAAAAACAAGTCACTCCGATAAGGTTGCCTATTTCTTGTTTGCCTGTTTATTAGACAACATGCCTACACAAAGAGAGAGCATAGAGTATAAGAGGCAGTCCTGCTTAAACACAAATAGGGGGATGTTGAGTAGACAAGACTACCTGGTTCCTGGGGTCAGTCCAAGAATCAACAAGCTTGCACCACTCTGCATTGTTCGTGTGTTCAACGGGAGAAATCCTTGTTATTTCATTCAGTGGGAAGGGGTCAAAAATTGCTTCTTCAGGAGATGCCTTTGAATTCTTGCGTGCCTCATTAACTGCTGGTTGCAAGAAACCTGCACATCTGGGTGTGATGCATCCATGACAAACTTTTGCTGAAATAAAACATCGTGCATCAGCCTCTGCTTGAATAGTAATGAGAAGAAAAGGGCAGTTGAGTCACAGAACATACGGACTCTGTCGTAGAACTTTGCTCTGACGTACGGCCTCTCCTTGTACTCTTTCCAGCGAGGGAAGATAGGCATACCAGTCCTGACTGTTTTTGCACACTTAGTGGCAAACTTGGAAGCAATAGTTCTTCCTGGAGGAATGGCAAATGGAAGCTTTCCTCCTTTGGACACGTTCTCATGCTGCTTCCCCATGTTTTTCCCACAAGACAATTTGAGGATCATCATGTTTAATAGTGTATTCAGAAGGATGATGGCCAAAATCATCTACAAACATATAATGTGGAGTTAGTGTTCTACCATATAATACGGGTCATTCAAACAATATAATGTTGTTTCCTTGGGGAGTTGGTTGCTTGCCTAGGGAAGCTGTCTGCTCGTCTTGGACTACTGTCTTCCTGCCATGGAGTGCTTCCATCTCGATTTGGGCTGCTACCTTCTCTCCTCGAGCATCAGGATCTGTAGGACTCTGAGTTTCTTGCGAAGAGGTCGCAGCACTTGGCGCTCTTGGTGGGTGCCGTGGAGAACTTGGAGGTGGAAGTACTTCTGGCGGATTCCCCTTGGACCTGGTATGTCTTGTACTTTCTGTCGAGGCAGCCATGCTAAACGGGACGCGTTTCCGAGTAGCTGATCCACCACCAGCAGCCATCCTTGTCATGACGATAGTTTTGTTCTTATATTTCCTCTTCTCAGTCTACACAATTCAAAGGTAGTCAATTCGGGATAATACAAAAGCACAACATATATGGAAAATTAAGTAACCAAATAATTACACAAAAGATGAGTAGGCAAGTAAGGGGACTACCTCTAGCTCACCCCCTCCTCTTCAAGATAATAGTCAGATCCAGAGCCTTCATCCTTTCTCTTTTTAGGGGAGAATTCAGTGGGAGATGGATAAACAAGGGGCCTAAGACCCATTTTTTTTGCATCCGCACATTGTTTCTCGTGATGTTTTCCAGCCGTCTTTCTTCCATGGGATACAATTGTGGTTCTATCATGAATAAACAACTCTTTAGTAAGCAACAAAAATATAATTTATGTCCTATGGTCTTTATTGTTCTATACTAATCATAATGTCCAATAGTCCACTATGAGGAACTTCTACTCTAAATCTCATATCACAAGACTAACGATGAAGCAACCAAAGCAAAGCAAGAGACAAGACGATGAACAAGCTGGACAATTCACCAATTGGTTGTAGTAATAAGCAGAGTGGGACAATAAAACATAAGCAGGATAAGCAGCAATAGTGCAATTAAACATGAAACATAACCTACTGTACTGATTGTTCTATAGAACTCATCATGTGACAACTCACTATGATCATAAGGCATATGATGAAGTATGATGAAGCAGCCAAACTAATGCAAAAAGGCAAGATAATGCAACCTTTATCACACGTAAACAGATCATAAGCCGAAATAGTATGCATGCAGTTAAAGAGGATAATCACAATAAAACATAAGCAGGATAAGCAACTATCCTGCAAATAAACAAAATATAACTTATGGTGCTGATTGTTCTATAGTAATCATCATGTAATAGAGTCCACTATGAGCAATTTATACTCTGATCAAAAGACATAGGATGAAGCAGCCAAACCAATGGAATAACCAAGATAATGCAAACTTTATCTGTATGTAAACTGATCATAAGTCCAATACTCTGAATCTCACTTGTCAATTGGTTGGTTGTTTGCACTAATAAGCAGGGCAGGACAATTAAACATCAGAAGGATAAGCATCTTTCATGCAACTAAAATAGGCAATTAAACAAGTCATGACATATGATGTTGATTGTTCAATAGTAATCATCATGTAAAACAGACTACTATGAACAATTTATACTCTGCTCATCAGACATGTCATGAAGCAGGAAAACTAATGCAACAGACATGATAATGCAACCCTGATCTCAAGACTTGTACAATCATAAGAAATTTCATAGGCAGAACAAATAAGAGAGAACAACTGCAACAAAAAAGGTAAATTGGTGGCATGAACAGGATAATGAACAACATTTCTCAGGCAAAGTAAAAAAACATGAGAATCGAGGATGAGCATGTTTCCTTGCCTACAGGTTGTAGGGCCTTTTTGATACCGCATTTCTTGCAGTGACCCGGGGCACGTGGCATTGATTTGGACAGCGAGGTAGCAGACCTCGTCGATGAGGTGGGTGACGAGGTGGGCAACGAGGTGGATAGGCCTTGTCAGTGTGGTGACAGGCCTTGTCAGCAAGGTGGATGGCGAGCTGGATGGCAAGCTAGATGGGGAGATGGACGGCGAGCTGGCCGACTTTGCGGGTGAAGTGTACAACGAGGTGGTAGAAAAGGTCAGCCAGCTGTCGGCGAGGTGGACGACCGGTGAGGTCGACGGACGTGGTGGAAAACCGGGACGGTAAGGAGGGGCTAGGGTTTGTGCTAGGGTGATAGAGAGGTTACTACTAGAAGGACGAACGAAGACGATGGGATTAAAGGCAGAGGGTGGAGGGACGGACAGTAGCGAGGGGAAAAGGGGGAGGACGACGGGGAGGACGGTGGGGAGGGTGGCGGGGAAATTTGGATGTGTCTCATTTCGGCGAGGGGATAAAAAGTGTTTGGAATAGATTATGTAAATGACATTTGCGCAAATGCTTGGTTGGTGCTGTGCAGGTGGGATCAAAGGTAATTGTAACTCGAGAAATTTTTGTTTACGTAGAAAATCTCCTGCGCTGGCACCTAATTTCGTGTGGGTAGGAGGATCTGACCTAGAAATTTGGGGTTGGTGTCCTAGACATCGGATGCATGATGGAGGGTTCAAATAAATTAACCATATTTTAGAAAGTCTTCACTAAAAGAGCCTTGGTGAAAAAACTATAAATTATTGACGAATAAATCTTGAAAAAAAGCAATAATGTGGACTACTAGTTTATATTCTGGCTTGTATAATGATCTCATCAAGAGAGGTAAGTATTTTGGATAATATATTCAAATTTAGATAAGATTCAAAATCGGTTTATTTTGAACAATGGATTGCTCCAAATTAGGGTTGAACGATGGACTTTTATCCTTAGTTTTGTTAGTTTTAGGTTATAGCAACACATATGGTATATATCAAATTAGTTTGAGCCTAAAGAAGATGCATCACTACACAGACCAAAATACACAGGAAAATTAAAGCAGCTTCCACATATCCATGTGAATGACTAGAGAGTATAGTGGATATATATCAATGTGGTTAGAACACATGCATGACTCTAGGGGGATCCATGTGTGTCAGACTAAATTAAATTAAACATCATCATATAGGAAATAATAAATAACCAGCTTTCAATTCCATGTTACACGGCCAGTGTGTGATAGAAGTTGCATCACTAGAATCATGTAGATATATATAAAAATGTGGTTTAGGAAAAGAACACATGCAATGTCTCTAGGGGTGTGTCAAAAACTATGGTCATAGAGAGAAAAAAACGCATAGGAAAGGTAGCTTCCACATTGCATGTTGCACCAGTGTGTGATAGAAGTTGCATCTATCACAGAATCCACTTGTGTGTGTGGTCACATCATGCATGGTTTTGGAAAAGAACACATGCAAATGTGGTCATGTTTTGGTCAATAATGACTCTAGTGGATATATATATCTATCAATGTGGTACGTTTTGGAAGAACAATGTAGATATATACATGCAAATGTGTTCATCATGGTGTGGATCTATCAATGACTCTGGTGGCCATATCAATGTGTGGGTTAGGAAAAGAACACATGCATGCAATATGACTCTATAGGATATATATTCCATATGGTCATAGAGACCAAAAACACATAGGAATTAAATAAAAGGAGCTTCCACGTTGCATGCATGCATGGAACAGTGTGACAGAAGTTGTGCATCATCACATAATCCACTTGAGTATATGCATGTGTGTGGTCATGCATATATGTAGAGAGATATATATCATCATCTTGTGTTGTTTTGGAAAAGAACAGTGTACATATATATGCAATGTGTGGTCATGTGATGGGATCAGTGGCTAGGTCTAGTGGATATATATCAGTGTGTACTAGTTTAGGAAAAGAACGCACATCATGCAATGTCTCTAGCGGATCCATGTGTATTAAACCATGCATGGTAACATCCATATAGACCAAAACACATAGGAAAGCAACATATTGCATGTTGCACCAGTGTGACAGAAGTTGCATCACAGAATCCACTAGTGTATGTGTGGTAGATATACCAACAATGTGGTTTTGGAAAATAGAACACATATGCAATGTGGTCATGTATGTGGATCAATGACATCTAGCTAGTAGTGTGGATATCAATGTGTGTGGTTTAGGAAAAAGAACACATATGCAATGACTATAGGGGTTCCATGTGTACAACCACATGCATGGTCACAAAGACGAAACATATATATATATATATGTAGGAAAGCACATCTTCCACACACATTGCATGTTGCACCAGTGTGACATAAGTTGCATCATCACAGAGTTATATGTGTGGTCATCATGTAGATATATAAAAATGTGGTATATTATTGGAAAAGAAAACATGCATTCAATATGGTCATCTCATGTGGATCTATCAACAATAATGCAATATATGCATGGAAAAGAACACATGCATGCAATATGACTCTAGGAGAGATCCATATATGGTCATCATAGAGACCAAAAACACATAGGTTAAATAAAGGAGAGCTTCCACACATTGAATGCATGGTGAGTTTGCACCAGTGTGATAGAATTATTAGTTGTGCATCATCACAGAAACATCCACTTGAGTAGTATATGCATTGTGTGGTCATGCATATGTGTAGAGATATCATTGTGGTAGGTTTTGGAAGAACAATGTACATACATGCAAATGTGGTCATCATGGTGTGGATCTATCAATGACTCTGGTGGCCCTATCAATGTGTGGGTTAGGAAAAGAACACATGCATGCAATATGACTCTATATGAGATATATTCCATATGGTCATAGAGACCAACAACATATAGGAATTAAATAAAGGAGCTTCCACATTGCATGCATGCATGGGCCAGTGTGACATAAGTTGTGCATCATCACATAATCCACTTGAGTATATGCATATGTGTGGTCATGCATATATGTAGAGAGATATATATCATCATCTTGTGTTGTTTTGGAAAAGAACAGTGTACATATATATATGCAATGTGTGGTCATGTGATGGGATCAGTGGCTCTAGTGGATATATATCAGTGTGTACTGGTTTAGGAAAAGAACACACATCATGCAATGTCTCTAGGGGATCCATGTTTATTAAACCATGCATGGTCACATGCATAGACCAAAACACATAGGAAAGCAACATATTGCATGTTTCACTAGTGTGACAGAAGTTGCATCAAAGAATCCACTAGTGTGTGGTAGATATAACAACAATGTGGTTTCGGAAAAAGAGAACACATGCAATGTGTTCATGTATGTGGATCAATGACATCTAGCTAGTGAGGATATGAATGTGTGTGGTTTAGGAAAAAGATCACATATGCAATGACTATAGGGGTTCCATGTGTACAACCACAACCATGGTCACAAAGACCAAACATATATATATATATATAGGAAAAGCACAGCTTCCACACACATTGCATGTTCCACCATTGTGGCATAAGTTGCATCATCACAAAGTTATATGTGTGGTCATGTAGATATATCAAAATGTGGTATATTATTGGAAAAGAACACACATGCATGCAAATGTGGTCATCTCATGTGGATCTATCAACAATAATGCAATATATGCATGGAAAAGAACACATGCATGCAACATGACTCTAGGAGAGATCCATATATTGTCATAGAGACCAAAAACACATAGGTTAATGAAATAAAGGAGAGCTCCACACATTGCATGCATGCTTAGTTCCACCAGTGTGACAGAATTATTAGTTCTGCATCATCACAGAATCCACTTGAGTAGTATATGCATTGTGTTGTCATGCATATGTGTAGAGATATCATTGTGGTAGGTTTTGGAAGAACAATGTACATGCATGCAAATGTGGTCATATCATGGTGTGGATCTATCAATGACTCTGTGGCCAAATCAATGTGGGTTAGGAAAAGAACACATGCATGCAATATGATGACTCTATAGGAGATATATTCCATATGGTCATAGAGACCAACAACACATAGGAATTAAATAAAAGGAGCTTCCACATTGCATGCATGCATGCATGAACCAGTGTGACAGAAGTTGTGCATCATCACATAATCCACTTGAGTATATGCATGTGTGTGGAGGTCATGCATATATGTAGAGAGATATATATCATCATCTTGTGTTATTTTGGAAAAGAACAGTGTACATATATATATATGCAATGTGTGGTCATGTGGCTCTAGTGGATATATATATTAGTTTGTACTGGTTTAGGAAAAGAACACACATCATGCAATGTCTCTAGGGGATCCATGTGTATTAAACCATGCACGGTCACATGCATAGACCAAAACACTAGGAAAGCAACATATTGCATGTTGCACCAGTGTGATAGAAGTTGCATCACGAAATCCACTAGTGTGTGTGGTCATGTAGATATGTGGTTTTGGAAAAGAACACATGCAATGTGGTCATGTGTGGATCAATGAAGCTAGCAGTGTGGATATATATCAATGTGGTTTAGCAAAGAACACATGCAATTAATGACTCTAGGGGTTCCATGTGTACAACCATGGTCACAGAGACCAAATAGATAGGAAAAGCAGCTTCCACACATTGCATGTTGCACCAGTGTGACATAAGTTGCATCATCACACAGAGTTATGTATGGTCATGTAGATATATCAAAATGTTATATTGGAAATAAAAGAACACAGACATGCAATGTGGTCATGCATCACACAAAGGAAAAGGTGCATCACAAAATCCACTAAAGTTTCCTAGATGATACCTATCTCAAAGTTTGAGCCCAAGAAGATGTTGGATCATGCGCATGCATATCGATCGATATATGTGAGAGACCATATGCTCACCAGGAGCCTAGATATAATGCCTATATCAGCATGCCCATCACACTTTTGTACATATATATCATATAGGAAAACACATACATATACATGCAAGTTCTTCCAACGCTCAGATCCCAAACTAATCTGTACATCCCAAAATATATACTATGTACACAAAATAAACTATAAACTAAAATCTAGTTCAAACACATAATTTATCACCACCACTTGTTGTCATCCTTGACTTGCTTCCCCTTCAACCGCTTGCTGTCGCCACCATCCCAAGATCCCTGCTCGTCCTGATACCGCTTTCTGTCCTCCTCGCGCTTTTTCTCCTGGGCTAGCCTACAACCAGGGCATAGCTCTCTCGCGAAAAACCCCGCCTTAACCATCCCATCTTTCATGGTAACGAGCTTACTGTACAACTTGTACACCATGTAGGCGTCTCTAGCTGCATACTCGAGGAGCACCTGACTCATCGGCTTCCACTCCCAGTAGTCGTGCTCGAGTCGCTTCAATTTCTCCAGTTTTGCATAGGATTTATCGATGATTTCTGCTGCTAGATCACCCATTCCATCCTTCGTTGGGTATGGTTTGATCTTGTATAGATTTTGGATGTCAATGTGGTGCCCATCTAGGATTTTTATCAACGTACAAGAAAGCATAATTGTGTCATTTGTGATATCCATGCTAGTGAAAGTTATCCCTTTCCTACACAAGAACTCGACCAGAGCCGAACAATGCTTCTCAGTTGGTTTACTCCTGCAGTTAGATGGTTTTAGGGATGTAAGGGAACAAGGGATGCAGAAGTGGTGATCTCAAATTTAAATTTCACATACCTGCAAAAGTGGTAAACAAGGACCTCCTCATCTATGGTGATTTGCACGACGATGATATCTTGTGGAGGATTGTTTCGCTTATTTGCAAGGGTTTACTCCAAGTCTAGCCCCACGAACTTGTACTTCTCTTTCTCAAGCAATTGCTCATACCTAGCGAGAGTTTTCTCCACAATCGTTTCATCATTTTTTTACACCATTGTCAAAGTCATGGTGCCATGGGCAGGGACCAAGTGGGTCTCTGTTGTGCGTTTCCCATCGTCCATGCTTGCAAGGAAATGGGTGAAAGGAAATTCCTGCAAGGAAATTCCTGCGAGAGGAAGAATAAGATGAACTGACGGTTCTAGAAAATAGGAAGAAGAAGCGCCAAGGAATAACTACATACGAATGACTGAGGAAGAGGAAGAAGAAACATGGTAACTACAGCTTCGGTTCGAGAACTCACCGTGGTTACGTGGAGATCGTGGCAGTGCTGCCGGTTCAACAAGTGGGGCCAGTTCCTGCGAGAATATGGAATTAGTTGTGCATTTTTCTATGCGAGAAATTGAGAGAAATCATTTAGATTTTCTCTTTCATAATTAAACATAATGAAGTTGGTACAACCCAAGAGATTTGCACAAAAAGAGATTTGCTAGTTTAACATACAACAACATAAAAGTTTCTGAGCATGCATTCTTGAAATTTAAATTCTGATGATTTATTCAGAAGTTCTGAGCTACAACCGACATCACAGAGCCAACACTCTCGTCTTTGTCCTCCTCCTGCTGCTCGTCGCTATCGTCTTCCGCATCCTCATGTTCCTCTGCCGGACCGATAACCACCTCAATAATCAGCTTGATATAGTGCCTCATCACCTTGACCTGGACGACGAGCAGATCATCAAGGCAAATTCTGTTTTCAGCACAGAATGCAGTCAGGGGTCGGTGAACTCAATGCAATCGTCATATACTTCCGATATGCGATATCACTCCAAGATTTTCAGGCCTTTTTCACAATTATTCTTCATGCATACACAATAGAACCCTTTCTTTGGGATTTGGTGTTCCCTTGTGCATCTCAAAGGAATTTCCCGAGTAACAAAAATATATAACAGATCTTAGTTAACTGGCCAACCTAAAAAATTTACAAAATAAGAAGGAAAAGCATAGGAAAAAGTGATTAACTAACCATCTGATCCAGATCATATTCATCCTACACCCGGTGCACCAAGAACTGAGGGATATCAAAGAGCTCATCTTCATCTAGGTCTCTTACAAACTCCTTATAGAATGCCCAAGATATGGAATTCATTTTAGAGCAACTGACATTACATGGGTGCTGAAATATGGATTTCTCTAGTGTCACCTTGCAACAACCTTCGGTCTTATAACACCCTGATCATGCATATGAAATTCTAGAAGGTTTGTGTGTAAGGAACATATATAATTAAGAAACTAGTCATGTGTGTAAGGAAAAAACCATTTCAATGTATAGAAGTCAATACATACACTGGTCTTGATCAACCCAAGGTTTGACAACATTATTAGCATTTGACACTTCAACAATAAAGCACCTATATACTCTATTGTATGCAAATGTCAGAACATCATTCTGTTCAATGTTATAAGTTGCACAGAACCCCCTGCAATATGGCCCACATAATGCTACAGATCTCCCAAAATTCCCACCATACAGCACATAGAAGTAGTATTCATCAATTGTTATGTTTTGATCATGGCGGTCACTCTGAGCAAGGATCCAAGTCAGATGTGGACCAAGAGCGAATTGTCGCATACGGTCAGCGAAACAACAAGGAATACCCTGCATAAATTTGTGAAACAGAAAAAACCCATAAGATCATGAACATAAAGCAATTTATATGGAAATTTAAAATAAGATATGTATATGAAAATCGAGAATACTTACAAATCCCTCTACACAAAATGGTGATCTCACCCTCATTCTAAAATACATCACATGGTATGTGTTTCCACTCCCACACCAAGCAGGTTGCTGCTGACATGTCACACATTCGTTTTGAGCCATATTCCTTTTTTCTGAACACAAAAATTACAAAAGATCAAAAAAATAAATGATATGATGTTACTAATATTATCATTGATTACATTGTACTTTATAATGAAAACCCGTACTATATATGTGCAGAAATACAACTAGTCTGCAGTTCTACATAGATAATCCTGAAAAATACAACTAATGATGTGCATACTGTACTAATCTGTAGTTCTGTATACACATACTGAAGATTGTTATTCACAAAATATTAGCACAAATTGTACCAACAAAAAAATCTGCAGAAATTCAACCCAACAAAATCTGCACATCCTAGATTTACTCTAGAGATTCGATGAAGTAATCTTAGAGAAAACTCTACGAATTCAATGAATCAATCATAGAGAAAACGCTATAGATTCGATGAAGAACAAGTACTATTTACGCAGCTCTGAAAACCCTACAGATTCATCGAGCTACTGCTACTGAAGATCTCTGCCGCCAGTTATACTCCAGTGAAGGGGATTCTTACCGCTGCTATAGAGCCTCGCCGCCGGTTATTCCACGGTAGATTGCATCCCTCACTCCGTCATCGTCGTGGCCGTGGATGCTGGAGCTCCCCTGCATTCGCCCAGAAAATGCGTGAGATCGGGCGGCATGCCGTGCACCTATATATATGCGAAGGAAGCTCGCCGGATATTGGAGAATATATAAGTCATGCACCTGCTTCCGGTGAAAGCTCACCAGAGAGCAGCTCGCCGGAGGAAGCGATGGGGCATAATCTATCTGTATCTCTCTCTCTCTAGCTCCACTTGTCTTGTCCACTCTCTTTCTACGTGCCGCTTCGGTTCCAACAAAATGGAGTGAAAATAAAGTCTGAAAGAAATTCAATAAAATGGAAACATCCAGGTCTCGAACACACAACCAAGAGGACCCTGACCAGTGGACACACCTACGATGAACCCCACGTGTCAGCTGGACAAGTGAAAATTCTTTCACTGACTTGTGGGGCCCACCTCTTTGCCGCCCACACACTCACCTGAACTCCACCCAGGAGGTTTCGAAATCAGATCTGAAATCCGGTCCACCACACGCCGCATTGGCGGCTTGGGCACCGCTGCCTTTGCTGGTTCACACATGCAGTGGCGGCGTCTCCCTGTCCATTTCGGCGTCCGCACTCCAAGGTTGTCTGCTGGGACTCCCCTTCTGGCTGACGTCTCCGTGCACGTCAGTAGCTCCCCATCTGGGCGCCATCTCCATGGTCGACCCGCTCGTCTCCGTGTCTGCCAAGGTAAAAAAATAGTTTGTTTAATTGTTCAACACATGGATATCACTTGGATTGTTCATCTACAGAAAAATCTTCTTAAAAAGTATTATTCTTCTAAGAAAATGTGATTAGTTTGTTTAATTGTACAACAAATTGATAGGATTTGGATTTGTTGCATGGTAAAGTATATTGTTCTAATAAATGACTAGCCTATTCTAAAAATGAGATTTGTTGTTTTAATTGTTCAACACATGGATATGAGTTGGATTGTTCATTGTAAAGAAAACTGTTCTAAAAAATCACTAGCATGTTCTGAAAGTGTGATTTTTTTATTTAATTCTTAACAGATCGATATGAGTTGGATTGTTCATCGTAGACAGTTTACTGAACCCTACAAAGCTAGCCTGAAACAGTTTGTCAGATTTGTCAAATAGGGATATGACGATGGTTCCATGCCCCTGTCGTAAGTGTCTCAACCGGAGAATGGTACATGTAGGGCTTCTTTATCACCACTTACTCATCAGTGGCATGTCACACACGTATACTCGGTGGATATAGCATGGAGAGCCATTTGATCTTGCTATTATTGAAGATCCACCCAATGGTGGTAACAATGGTGGTCATGCCGGTGATGACAATGACAATATGTATACGGATGATGAAGACGATGATGATGGAGGTCACAATGTTCCAGATATGGTGCAAGGCCTTAAGCACGCATGCAATGCATTAACTGTAGACCAGATTGCTGCTAATGTCCCAACTGATGGTAAACATGAGAAATTGTTTGCAAAGTTGGTGGAAGAGGCAAAGCGCAAGCGTTACCCGGGAAGTAAACACTCCAGGCTTGTATTTGTTGTGAAGCTCCTCCATCACAAGTCATATCACCAGATCACCAACACTGCTTTCGATGATTGGATGAAGCTATTTGTTGATGCACTGCCGTATCCCAATACCCTGCTGAGATCATACCGTGAAGCAAAAGCTTATCTAAAGGAGCTTGGACTTTCCTAGGACATCATACACGTATGCAAAAACAACTGCATGCTCTTCTGGAAGGACAATTACAAGCTAGACAACTGCATTACGTGTGGCGCCTCAAGGTGGAAATATCCGTAAAGAAGGTCGTCGGCTGTCAAAGTGATGCGTCATTTTCCTTTGGCACCACGGCTGCATAGATTGGTCTCTTCGAGGAAAACAACGGAGAAAATGTAGTGGCACAAGTTAAGGAGAATGTCCAGAGATGGTATACTCAGTCATCCGGCTGATGGTGAAGCATGGAAGGATTTTGACAGAACATGGGAGGACTTTTCAGCTGACCCTAGAAACATAAGGCTCGGCCTTGCCACCGATGGCTTCAATCCTTATGGAACCATGAGCACGAGCTACAGTATGTGGCCTGCATTTGCCCTTCCGTACAACCTTCCACCATGGAATTGTATGGATGCATCAAACTACATGCTTTGCCTTCTAATCCCTGGCAAATCAAGTCCTGGAAAGGACTTTGATCTCTTTATTGAGCCTCTATTGGACGATTTGCAACATCTTTGGAAGGGTGTGCGCTCTTATGATGCATTTCAAAATGAAATGTTTGATCTTCGAGCATCGGTTCTTTGGTGTACCCATGACTACCTAGCTTGTAGCACTATGTCTGGGCGTACAATGAACGGATATTATGCATCATGACAAAAATCCTCTGTCCAAATCCATAAAGAGCAAAATATGCTACATTGGGCACCATCGTTTCCTCCCGAAGCGCCACCGCTTGCAGCGAGACACGGAGCTTGTCGGCATTCATGATGACCACTCGAAGCCTGGCAAATTTACTGCAGTTGAGTTATAAGCTGAGCTGGAGAAGGTTAGGCATCTTAAACTAGGAGCTAGATGTGATCCTAGGAGCAAAAAGAGGAAGCAAACAGATCCTTCACCGATCTGGAACCGGTGGCATGGTTTCTGGAACTTGCCTTAATGGGCATCATTGAAACTTCGGCACAATCTCGACATGATGCACATCTAGAAAAACATCTGTGACAACTTGATTGGCACACTACTTGAACTTGACGGGAAGAATAAGAACACCTTGGAGGCTAGGTATGATTGTGAAGCCCTAGGCATTAGGCGAGATATACAGGTGCAACCCATAGACATAGAGAAGGACCTTCTCTATCCATATGCACCGTATTACCTGAATAAGGAGCAGAAGACGGGTTTCTATCAATATCTGTGGGACTGCACTTTTCCTAATGGTTTTTGTTCAAACATGGGCAAATGTGTCAGCGTTCCTACACGCAAGATCACAGGACTTAAAACCCATGACTGCCACATCCCATTGCAGGGAATATTGGCTGCTGGCATGCGACGGTATTTGCATCCTGATATCTACATGACACTTGGAGAGCTGGGAAGATTTTTCAGGCAATTGTGTAATAAAAACTTGAAACTGTCGGTGTTGGAAAGGCTCAAAGATGAAAATCTTTGAGCCGACATTTTTTGATGTGATGGTCTACCTGGCTGTGCATTTACCTGATGAGGCAATGCTCCTAGGCCCTGTGAACTATGGGTGGATGTATCCAATATAGAGGTTGTTGTGTACCGTGAAGAGATATGTCAGGAACATGTCATGTCCGGAAGGTTCAGTGTCAGAGGCCTACATTGCTACCGAGTGCGTGACTTTTTTCTCTAGATACCTTGATGATATTGTGACAAGATTCAATCGACCAGCAAGAAATGTAGGTGACCAACATGAATAAGCTTGTGATGTGTTTGGCCATGGTGTGAATTTGATTGGAGGAAGCCATGTCACCTGCTATGCAAGAAGCGATGATACTTATTTGACCCTCCAAAGGGAGCTACACAAGATGACTTGGTATGTCATAAACAACTGTGAGGAGGTTAAGCCATATATCATGTATGTTTTGATCTCCCATACTTATGAATCCAATATTTCCATACACCAAAAGTTTTTAATTCTGAGTTACTCTCTGGATTGCAGTCTTCGCCGAGAACAGCTGGTGAATGATGGGATGCCCAATGTGGAAAGAAGGCTTGAGCAGGGATTTCAAAGATGGTTCAAGGACCATGTTAGTTTCCTTTTGCATTTATCTCTGTCCTTTATATATAGCATTTCAATGCATGATTTGACCATATTGTATTTCTTCTACGGTACATACAGATCATGAAAAAGCGATAGGAGAATCCAGAAGCTGTGGATGAAGAGCTTTTTGCATTGGCGTGTGGCCTAGACTTCTGAGTAAGAACATATTCAGCTTGTATTATGGATGGTGTTCGGTTCCTCACCGCTAATCGTGAAAAGGGCAAGAAAACAAAAACAGTGGAGTAATGACTGAAGGTTGTCACTTGGAGAAGGATATCCATTTTTATGGTGTCCTCAAGGATATCAAGGTGTTGTATTTTAACTCTAATTTGGAACACCAACGATCAGTTGTGTTATTCCACTTTGATTGGTATCAGCTTGAGGGCTGCAAGGATACTGAGATGGTGTATGATAAGCTCTTCCGGAGTGTCCACATTACCAATTTTTGGTACACATATGATAGTTACATCTTGGCAACCCAGGCTACAAAAGTGTTCTACATGCCAGACATAGCAAAGGGGAAAAACTGGCGGGTGGTTCAACAAATAGTTCAAAGACATAAGTTTGATGTTACCGAAGGAGAGGAGGAGGAGGAGGATGTGGTGCATACTGATGTAGCATACCAACAGTCTGTAGGCTCTGACAATGAGACTATATCTGAGGCTCTGCCTTTCAGGAAACGTCGACCCTCTGTCAACAGAGGCCGCATCTTAGATGCATCAGTGTTCGATCGTATCAGAGGAAAAAGGAAAGTTTTTGAAGAGGAGGAAGTTGACAGTGAGCCTGAAGTAGACGACACCATTGAGGAGTACTACAGTGACAAAGAAGATGAAGTACAAGATGATACAGATGAAGAGTAGTTCTAGCTTATGGTGGTGGAGTGTTGGATGATTTGTGTCGCATGCTTGAACTGATGGATGTGTGCATGCGTGTGTTGAACTGATGATCGGGTGTGCATGCTTTGTGGTGCATGCTTGAACTAATGGTTGTGTGCATGACTGTGTTGTATGCTTTGTGTTGAACTAATGGTTGTGTGCATGCCTTTGAACTGATCAATATGATTGTCCTTTAGTTCATGGAATTAATAGTTATTCATTTGGAAAATTAGCCAAAACATTGTGCTGTTATTCTGTCTATCAAATTTGGCTGAACAAAAGCTCTTTTTTTGGTAGAAAAATTGTGCTGTTATTCGGTCCACGTGGGACCCATTCATCAGCCTACCGGACGATTCCACTATGAACCAAAACCGCTCACGCATGGGACCCACCTGTCATAGCAGGTAGAAAAACCCTCTCCCCTCCATGCCACTCCCAAATCCCACACCACTTCCCCCAAATCCGCGCTAGATAAAACCCTCTCCCCTTCCTATGGACGACCAAATCCCGGCGACGACGGTGGCAGCGGAGGCTACAAACTAATGTGTAAGTGCTCCTCAACCTAGCGCCCTTTCACCGCATCAACTCTTCGTTAACCGGCCGACGATGTGGTCACCTCCTTGTTCTAATTCGATGCATCGCCTCCTTGTTCCAAGACACCGCGTTGATGTTGATGTTTAATTAGTTCTAGTTCGATGTGTCGCCTCCTTGTTCTATGGTAGCGCGTATGTACTCACAATCTAGTGCTCCGCGCGTCGACGTTGTTGCTTACGGCAAGGCTCGATCTAGTTCACTAGAAGCGCCCTTTAGTTTACTCACTGAATTTGATTCTCATAATAATTGACTAATTAGAATTGTATTCTAACTTAATTCTTGTATTACTCTTTGGGGGCAGGTACGATGAACGCTAGGGAGATACATGAGCAGGTTCTAAAATTGATGCTACTGGCACTACTACTCTATATGGCATAAAAACTAAACATTCTAATTAGTGCAATGTCTAATTTAGGCTACGAAGGATGCTGTCGTCATCGATGTCTCATCTGATGATGATGTCAAGAAACATGCTGCTGTAGTTTTTCACAAGATGAAAGCTAAGATAGCAAGGCAAAGAGCTAAAGCTTATATGAAAAGATTTAGAGTAGTCAAGAAACCGAGGATCCTTATTCCTAGAGGCGTGGCATTATATACATGTTTTGCTACATTTATATATATGCAGATACAGATTATTACTTTCTAATATTTTCTTTCTAGGTCCAAGTATGATGGGAGTTGAGGAATTCGATGAGCACTGCGTGTTTGGAAACAATTTGGAATTGACTTGTGACCAAGTTGCTTCCCTCAAAGTGTTAGTTAAACAACACAAGACATCTATACCATACTATGTGTGCAAGATGAACAAGTCAAATGTCATCCGTGGGAAGGCCAAAATGGTTAAAATTTGACATTTCAATATTTAAATTTTATTATGCACAGTGAACTCTAGCCAACAACTAATATTATTCTTCTCCTATAGTACTTTTCAGCTAGCTACAGCCGTGCACACCTCAACCGCTATCTCCCAAAGGTGTTACCACTCGCATGCTCCTACAAGGCCACTTTTGAGCATGTTAACCTCTTCCAAGGCATGGATGATGCTGTCCAGATGACAAGAGGCTAGTCTAATGTTCTTGAACTCGCTGGAACAATGGAGGGGAATGTGTGCATCTGCACCTTTTTAAATGAGGGGCTACATGGCTTCATGGGTTGTGTTAATGTTCTGTAGTGAGGCCAAAAAGTATTTGGTTGTTTATGCTATGGTGTTGGATGAACCATTAACGTAATATGTTGTCAGTGAACTTGTAGTGGTAAGGAACTTGTTGTCAACGTGGTGCTCTACATGCTAAGTAATATTATCTCCATATGCTATGTATATATTTTGGTTGATTGTGTTCATGTTGTTGCTTTCTTGTGATTGAGAGCTGGTATGTAATATACAGAATAAAGTTCTAGATCAGTACAAAATCAATGGACAGATGCATCAGTTGCAAGTTAGTTCTACAAAATATTGGTTGACGGTTCGATTCCGTCTACCTGCACAAAATGTTTTTCTGTTATTTAATTTCTATCAAACGCACTGACACTTGGGGCCGGCAGAAAACTTCACGAAGCAACATCGAACCCAGCACTACCGTGAGATACACTACGTATGTACCGTCGACACCGAGCTGACATATGGGGTTGAAGCACGGAGGAGAGGGTCGATGGAAAAAAAGAGTCGAACATGTGCGGTGAAAAAATCCACGACGAATTTGGCACCAGACGAAATGGCAAACTGGGCTTTAGGGCCTGGGACGAAATCTGTGAAGAATTTGCCACGACGAAAACAAGGAACGTCATGGATAACCGGGCTAGAGGGGCTTGGAGCTCGTTGTGACAAAACGTTCTGAATGTCAAGAATTCGCGACGTTTTTAGGTTGCGTCATAAAAAAACGTCACGAATTGTCCAGATTCTTGTAGTGATAGATCAATTGTAGCTAGTTTCGAAATAAGAGTATCAAACCCGCAGAGATCTATTTGGTTGAGGTCTTTATGCCCCTCGCCATTCTCTACCAAAGGATACTTGTGAGATGCCTTTGATTTCAAGTAAAGGGTGTTTGAAAGGTTTTTGGTTGAATGCATAAGAGTAATTAAAACAAGTAAAAGAAAGCAAGTAACAAAGGTGTTTTGAATAGTGGCTGAACTCAAGAGGGATAAAGTGTTATCGGGGATGTAGGATACACCTCTAGCATGATATTATTATTCATAATTAGGATAACCTACTTCTTGTGTCATGATATGTGTGGAGATGGCTCCATAATAAGATGTTCACTATGTAGTCACTTTGTTGAGCCAATAATGAGGTCACCTCTAAATAACCACCGCGATGTCTGAGAGTAGCCACCCATATAGACCACCGCAATTAAGGGTCTCCCCATGGATATCATAATTAGCTTAGGGAATCTCTCTTAATCCTCCTTTGACCATGTAGGTTGCTAACCGGTGCCAATAGTCACGATAGCTTTTGGGACATGCTTCCAAACACATCCAAATAATTTCACCCTCTTCTTTAGTCCCGAAGGCAAATGGTATGTGGCCAACTACACATACCATCTAAAGAGACAGATCAAACACACACTATAAATCTATCATGGACCATTAAGTCATATGGTCACAAGAATAGAACATATTTATTTCAATTTCATAATAGTGATATGGTTTCTCCATCTCCCCAAGAACGAGGGTAAACTACTCACACATGGAAGCAGTCAACAACATCATTATAATCAAATGGATGGATAAAAGTATGGGGATAACTCTAGTGCAAACCAAAATTGAATCTGGAATTACAACAAGATCTAATGAATGAAATATGGGGTAATAGTGGTGATGGTGATGCAGCGGTTGATGATGAAGGGGATGATGCGATGTCCTCCAATGATCCATGAAGCAACAAGAATTTGCCCTTCTCCAAGTTCCCCCTTCAGATCCCCTTCTAGTGTGGTTTCTTATGGCTCAAGGTTGCTGTGAATGTTAGATCTGTGATCCATCTTCGCCAAGAGAAAGTATTTGACGAGGAGGACGTGCTGCCACGTGGTACGGGCAGGCTCCGCCTGTACCACTGGTAATTAATGTTGCAGAAGCCATCCTGAGGTTTGCTATTCTCCCAGGTACGAAGGTAAGTCACTTAAATGACTTTTTCACTTAAAAATATTATATTATAACATAATATGACATTTCCAATTGTTATGTTTATAAGAGACTCAGTAATTCGGGATCCTGTGGAAACAAGTAAAAAAGGTGCATGCAAACGCAATAAAATACAAAAATCCCTATTCTACTTATGCCAAAACTAGAGGTAAATATGCTTCTATTTTGGACTCATCAACCTACAAACATATAATCATTAAATCTTAGTTTACATAAAAATATTCTGGAATTTCTGCTAGAAGCTTCATACAATGCAGCAACCATTGATGTAAACTTTTGAATTATCTTTTGAAAATTAGTGCCACAATACGGCACAATGCAGATGTCAAATTTATGATAGTCAACAAAAGCTAACATGTTGATGAGCTAGTTTCTATGCAGTTGAATATGTAAGTTGATAATTCTTTATCACAAAAGAAATAGTGATGTCTTGCAAAACATGAAAGGACATGAGTGAATTTGTAAAAAATAACATCTCATGGATTAACTTGCAGATTTTCACATCTAGCATTTTGACATAGCTATCTAATTTTGCTTATCGGTGCACGACAGTGTGCCATACAGCTGAAACAGTAATTGATCTCGCGTTGTGATGCACTGATTCTGTTGGACAAATGCACTCCAACAATTCATAATTTAATTGATCACAAACAATGTAATTAGTCATGTAAGGATAATAAGAGCTACCATAATCCTGCACTGGGTTCAGTATAAACTTCCCAAAAATCACAACAAACTCCAATCTTTACCATTTGCAATAAAGAAAACAAAAGGTTATAAATGACATTCAGAGAAAAACACCAACGTCAGATATTGTCCATGCGGGTGTATTTCATATACCGTAGCAACAAGATAACATTTGTAACTTAGCTTTACTATTCTTCTACTGTCAAAATACCTAGCTTAGATATCTTGCACAGACTGGAGTGATAAGAAATACCTAGGCAAGGACTATACTCATACCAAGAGCAGATTGTACCCTCCATAGTCTTCTTGGTCCAAAAACTAACTTCAATAATACAGACAATGGTTAGTGTATCAGTGGATTTGGATCATCCAGGCCTCCACATTCCAACGAAAACAAAGAATCATACCATACCCATGTTTATATTAAATTTGAAATTCAGTTCTGGAATAAGAATGTGAAATCTAGCTTGATGCATACTTAAGTGTACTAAGTAGATGACAAACTCACCTCGGAATTAAATCTTCAGGGACTCTAAAGTACTTCATCTCATGTGAAAGTATGCCTATCCAAAATAATAGAGATGCTAGTAATTTGACAGGACTTGCTCCAAGCTAAGTGTTCCCAACCATCTAACAATATGAGGTAGCTAGACAAACATTTAGAAAAAAGGGATTTCTATTTTCGTGCCCCTGGTTCGTTAGTTGTACCTAGTTTTCCCGAGCCGTTTAGTTTTTCCTCACTTTTTCCCCTCCCTCCATTCTGAAACCCATACATGCGCTCGGACGGGGGGATGCTGTCAGGTCAAAGGCTTGACCGTTACATGCTGACAGGTGGGACCGCGTTGGGCGGGTCCTGCGTTGAGCGTTACGTTACATTGCCTCGACCGTTACATGCTGATGGGTGGGGCCAGGATACACGGCGAACCAGCCATCCGTCTCTCGCTGAGTTGTGGGCTCCGTTTTTTCTAATTGTGTGGCTGGTGTAGCCAATGACAAATGGGGTCGTTATGTGGGGCCGTCGAAGCCAATAAATGATGGGGCCGCTATGTGGAGCCATTCTGTGGGGCCTTCGTAGCCAATGACTGGTGGGCCGTCATGTGGAGATGGAGGGGGGATTTGCAAATTTTCCACGTTTCACTTTGCAACTTGCATATTTGCCATTTTGTGTGTCACTGACATGTGGTGGTCATCTGGAAAATATGCAAATTTCAAAGAAAAAGTTTGGCAGATATGCAAAATTGGCAAATGTGAAATAATTGATAGGTGGGGTCGTGTATGACACGTCGGCTCTCTCTCTCTCTCATCCACTCCCAGCACCCAGCCTCGAGCATATCCTATCCCACCGGCGGAGAGAACAGCCATCGTCAGCGCGTCGGTGCATCACCGGATCTATCCTACGGTGGTATCAGACAGACTACCGCGCTGCACCTCAACCACGGCTCTAACACTTGTTTCATCCGCACGCATTGTACATTGAGGCAGTACCAACTGTAGGCAGGTCCGCCGCCCACGAAGTCTGGGATTTGGTTCCGCTGCCATAGCTCGACAAACAGTCGAACAATTGCTAGTAGTGCTTGCTAAGACCTCCGCTCCTGCTCTGCCCACCCTAATCGATTCGGTTCTTGTAATTTCCTCGATATTGTAGGTGCAAATTAGTCCTCAATGTTTGGTCGTAGCGGGTACACCAGCGAGGGTGGGGAATCAATCATGTCATGGACACATTCTCCTTCTCCTACCACGTCGGAAGTTCATGTAGCTACTTCTCTTTGTACTACCGTTGAATTCGAAGTGCTGACATGGCCTGTCGGACTGATTCCAATTTGGTTTGATTTGGGATTGTTACAGTGTGCTATGCAGGCCGATGATCCATGGTACATTGCATACCAAGATGAATCAACTTAGTGGTCTATCCATAGGATGGATTTGGAGGAGATGGTTGCCAAGTTAGGTGATGAATTCGCCCGTAAAAACCTGTTGATACTCGAGCTGAAGTGAACTGTCGAGGAAGAATTCAGAGCTTATTTGCATGAGAAGTTGACACCTTAGGTTGATCTTGCCGTATTTGATCAAGTCGTAGAAAATCTAAAACATGAACTTCAAGTGAAGAGGGGGACGGAATAGTAGATTCATGTGGGCAGTTTTAGTAGTTGTCATTCGCGTCCTAGCAGTTACAGTATGCGGTTATGGTGAAGGGTGGCACGTGTAATGATTAGTTGAATAGATAGCTAATTTAGAGAGTAGAATTGTTATTCAATAAATGGTTGTGAGTTCTTGCTAATTTAGTCACTTTGCGGTCCCAAAGTTGTCGAGAGAATGCATTGCGGTTCCCGAGTTGCTTGCCATTGGATCTAGAGGTCCCAAAGTGGTTGAGAGAATGCATTGCGGTACCCAAGTTGCTTGCCATTGGATCTAGTGGTCCCAAAGCTGTCGAGAGAATGCATTGCGGGGCCTGAGTTGCTTTCCATTGGATCTAGCTACCCATAGTTGGCGTGCCAAATGCCTAGAGGGTCAAGTTGGGGCCTATCAGTTTTGACTGTTCTGTCGCTGCCATCATGGATGCCATGTAGAGTTGCAGCGTTGGCGGCATCATCCATTCCCCATTCCAAATTAGTGGCTAAGATTGTCAATCCAAGTTAGTTGACTGAAATTCCTCAAGATACAATCGAATCTAGAAAAATCTAAATCAACTAATTTGGGTCGGAGGGAGTACTACTTATGAATCAGCTTTAGAGCATATCCACCATCCTCACTGGTCAAATACATATCAATTTTGATTCAAATCATACATATTTTGATCAAATTTATAAAAGCCCACCTGAGATTGTCAAAGCAAGTACTACTACTTATGAATCAGATTTAGAGCATATCCACCGGTCTCATGGCTCAAATACATGTCAAATTTATTCAAATCATACATATATTTTAAGTCACAGAATTTTGGTTCAAATTGGGCTTAAATTTGTCCCAATTTTAAGTGGACAGTGAGCTAGCCGCCCTCCCCGCCGTATGTGTACTCCATGAAGTACGGGCAAAGTGCTCCCATCCGGCCTTCACCGTTGAGGTGCACCTCGACGTGCCAGCCGCGGCCGTGGCCTGCCTCCCACAACTTCGGTTCACGAGGGCTTAATCTGCGCCGTTGCAGTGATGTTGCGGATGATGGCTTCAATTGTCTTCGCATTGATGACCCCTATCGGCACCACAACCATAGATGTTGCAGATGATAGCTTCAATCGTCTTCGCATCGATGACCACTGTCGGCACCACATCTATAGATGTTGTGGATGATGGCTTCCATCGGTGTCTTTAATCGATGGCTACTATCAGCACCACACTCCCGTTGCACTGATGTTGCGGATGATGGCTTCCATCGGTGTCTTTCATCAGCAACGAATCTGAGGATGTGAATGGAAGTGAGACAGATAGAGACAGAAATTTCAGACGGTTAGATCCTAATTGTCGCACACCGTTCTAGTAGCCGCGCTTAGATCCACGCCGCTGCAAGCCGTTCCGACCCCCACACGTAGGTCTGCACCGTCACACGCCGTTCCGACCGCCACACTTAGGTCCGCGCCTCCGCACACCATTCGGACCGCCACGCTTAGATCCGCGCTACCGCATGTCGTTCAGACTATCATGACGCCGTACATCAATACAAGGGGAGGAAGATGCGGCTAGTATATGTGCGACAGGGAAAGCGAGTTAGACACATCCATCCCATTAGTCTCTCCTCTCCGTAGCCCAACGGGAGAGAGATACCTCCAGCCCATTGGATCATGATGTATCCAATGGTGGTTGGCCAAGATCCGTGTGACATACATCTCGACCAATCAGAGCGCAGCCAAACTGAGCGCTAGTTGATGCGGCTGGTATACATGCATCAGGGAAAGGGAGGGAGAGACATCCATCCTATCAGGCTCTCCTCGCCGTACAAGGTTAGGTGCGCCCATCGGGAGAGAGAGACCTCCAGCCCGTTGGATCATGATGTATCCAACGGTGGTTGGCCAAGATCCGTGTGACATACATCTCGACCAATCAGAGCGCTAGCCAAACTGAGACATGAGAGAGGGGAAATGTGAGAAAAACTTTAGCGGGAGGGAAAAACTGAGGAAACCTTTAGCGGGAGGGGAAAACTAAGTAGATCTAAGGAAAACAAGGGCGCTTAGATAAAAAAATGACTAAGGGAAATTCAAGATTTTGGCATAACAAATGGAATATGTGTTATTTGAACAAAATAATCCGTCTTGGCCGACATTATATTGTTTGCAACTCAAAGATACACAATTGAGCCAAATTTTGCCTCATTTAGACAAAGTATGTTTTGGGATGGGTTGTCTTGGAGGTTGACTGAGTAGAAAGCCATGCATCTTCATAGCTAGTAGTTCATTCCAAGAAGGATTTAAGAAGTGGTTTAGGGGAGAAGTCCATTTTTCTCTATTTCCTTTATTATTCATGCTAGGTTGTAGTTAACATAACAAGACTCCATGTGAAGGTTGCACTATGCTTTGACTTCTTTTTTGAATTAAACTAACCCTAAAACAATTTATTTGAATTTAATCACTTATAAAAAGAAAAATGTGGCTGATTACAAGTAAATCCAAAGTTTCCAATTTCATATGGTAAATCAATCCATGATACACAAGTGTGCCAAATTTTGGATCAATTGGTCAACGTTTGCTATGGTTTAAGCCATGAACTAGCTAAACCACATGTGGTCATGTGTTGACCACATGTCGAGGGAAAAACTGAGCAGTGCTAAGCAACTAGGTGGATGACAATAGAAACTTGCAATAACACATACATTATGGGGTTATCCAACATATAAACTTGGCAGCGTCACAAACATTGATAGTAGTTCAAATTCAATACAAACATTGACAGTAGTTAAAATTCATCATACAAATTCAAATTAATAATTCAAATTCATTTTTTCTTGCTCCTAGTGTTTTTCACTGGAATATTCTCGGAGTTCACCACCTTGATCCGGGCGATCCTGGCTGGAATATTCTCGGAGTCCACCATTAGCTTCTTCAGTTTGTTCCCTTTGTTCTTTTTCTCTGCATCAAATGAATCAAGTGCTTCAGTTTGTCATACAATTGGTTCAACCACGTTTTGATTCATTGGTTCATACAGTTCAAAAGGCATTGGCATCATTTCTTCAATATTCTCTTGTGTAATTCCTTTACTTTTGAACTCTGCTTCCAATTAATAAATTGCTTCAATCTCCCATGCATTTGGTGCAATCTCCCCTTCATTTGGTTCAATCTCCTCTCGATCCATTGGTTCAATATCCCCTGCATTTGTTTCAATCTCCCCTGCATTTGGTTCAATCTCCTCTCGATCCATTGGTTCAATCTCCCCTGCATCTGGTTCAATGTCCCCTGTATTTGGTTCAATCTCCCTGCATTTGGTTCAATCTCCCCTGTATTTGGTTCAATCTCCTCTCGATCCGTTGGTTCAATCTGCAATGTATCCATTGCTTCATTCTCCTCTCATTCAAATACTTCATTCTCATCTGCATTTGTTGCTCCCGCTTGATCATCCATTCCATAAGCTGGGGCCACTTTATTTTTACAAAGCCTAGCAATGTGCCATAGGACCCCACAAAGTTTGCACTTACATCGTCGAGGTGGTGCACCATCCTATGCACTAGCCCCGATCCTATTCTTCCTTGGCCTACCTGCTGGTCTAGTAAAAACTGGAGGGTATAGCTTGAAGCCTGGATTCACTTCCTGAGCATATGCTGCCCTAAATTTGGCAACAGAGAAATACTCCGACACGTACTGATCAACTTCACCCTCTTCACCTCCTAGAACACCCATGAAAAACAATGCATGTATGCATGGTTTCCCACGGAGCTACCATTGCCTGCAATGGCATGTCCTGTCAGCCAAACTCACTGGATACCTCCATTACCTATCTTTACTGTTAGTGTATGTTACCTCAGCCTCCATTCCTTTTCTAATGCATTTCATCTTCAATTGTTTTTCCCTAGCATGCAAAGCCTTAATCAAAGATGGGAGGATGAGATGGCCATCATATATTGTTGATGCAATTCTTTGACGCAAATCGATCTTTATCATGATCATCTACCTAATCTTATCAAACATTTGCCACAACATAAGCCCTTTCAATGACTTGACCTTTGCATTGAAACTCTCTGCAAGGTTACTTGTCACATAGTCTACCTTGCAAATTTCATTGAATTGGCTTCTTGACCACACCATTACATGATGTGCATCCACGTACTCCACCACAGGTTTTTGTTTATACAACACTTCCAAATGATACAAATGCTTCCTCAAACTACATGTGTATGAAGCTGGCCATAGGTTGTCAGTATAAACTTTACCCTTGAATTTCTTTGTAAAATTTTGCACTAAGTGTCGCATACATTCCCTATGCTCCACTCTGGGGAATACTGCTTCTACAACTTTCTCCAAACCTTTGCAAGCATCCGTGTGGATAGTAAGTCCTGGTGGATGACCTATAAGGTCGCGCAAATTCTCCAGAAACCAAGTCCAACTTTCCTCTAACTCAATCTCCAAAACTCCAAAAGCAATAGGGAACATCCAATTGTGGCCATCAACTGCAGTAGCAGCTACTAGCTATCCTTTAAATCTTCCATGAAGAGTTGTTGCATCCACGACCAAATAAGGCATGCAACCATCCAGAAACCCTTGCCATGAAGCTTTGAAACAAACAAAAGCCCTTATAAAGCACTCCTTCTCCATTGTCTTCCCTCTTATTTTGTACTGAACTATATGCATGTCTATATATACACCACTACCTGGACTATCCATCTCCACTTCAGCTTTGAAGTTGTAAAGCAACTGAAAACTTTCATTCCATGGACCATTGATCCTATCAAGAGCCATTTCCTTTAGATAGAACATCCTCATGTAAGGTACTGTAATATTAAACTTTTCAGAAACTTTTTTATGAGCGCTGTTGCACCAAGTGATGGGTTCGCTCTCATCCAATCCATGATTGCATCTTCTAACCACCTAGTATTTGCTAGTTTTATTTGTCCTTTGGCTGTCCTCCTTGAGGTGGACAAGAATGTTTGAGCCGGTTACCTTTTATCTGAAACATAAATGAAAATGTCAGGTACAGTTAACAAATTATACACAATGATCTTAAATACACAACTGGTTGTAATACCTGAACCAAACTGCTCCTGAGCATAGTGGATGCATGCATCCTCCACCTACACATCTTGTATGGTCACTTCACTGTGAACCTTGCTGGCTCACTCTTAATAACAACATAATCATTATTGGTGCAGGTGCAATATGTAGTAAGGGCATTACGACAGTCCCACATCATTTCAAATACGGTGCCTTCTGAAATCTTAGGATCGTTCCTGTCCCACTCAATTACTGGCAAGTCCTCACCATCGTACTCAACTAAAACGAGACTGTCATTGTTCTCCTCGTTCTCTTCTTCATCAGTGTCATCAAATCTGGCACCATGGGCCAATTCCTCCATGTATTGATCCTCTAGTGCATGTTTCCTGAATCTATCTACCAATTCAGGAAACATCAACTCATCCTCATCATCTAGTGGAGGCAATCCCTCGGCAAGCTCTGCTTTGTCCTTCACATCGGCCACATGAGCGATTTGCCTTACACTCGTAGTGCGAATAGATGGTACCGTTGTGGACCTACAAGGAGCACGGGGGCGCACACTATTAACAGAGACAACAGAGACACATGATGCCCGACCATCTGATGATGCCTGACCACCAGAGATGCTTTAGCCCTCTTTCTCGTGTGTTCAACTTTAGGTTGCACATGGAGACGAATTCGACCAAAAAGTTTGGTAGCATTCAAAGAGAAAAGCATTACCAGATCAGCTTCGCTAGTTAGTGGGAGCAATCTTTGATTGCTAATGTTGAAATATTGAAATCAACTGAATTGCCGTTGCTCCAGGGAAATTTAGAATATATTTTATCTTTCAAACCTCTGAGAGTTATGGAGGTTGTAACCACCGTTGGGAAGTAAAATCCACAGTGATACCATTCACAACCACGAATTACGCTAGTATACAGTTTAACTGCCAGCCGAAATGCTAGCACTGGATCAATCCTATTAGAAAAGCAAGGCAGTTAGCTGAGCACTGGCGATTCCTGCTCAATTACTGCCTATAATCAATCCACAAAGGGAAACAATGCTTACCTAGATGGAAACCATGCATTAGATCCCTCCGATTCCACCCATTCTTCTTCGCGCTCGACGGGGAGGACCGGTACACCCGTCGGCGGCGCATACTATTCCGCGAAAGGGGTAGATCTAGCGGGGGAGGAATCAGAGCCGAAGTGGGCTCCACGGCTAGTGGTAGGGGGCGACTCAGGGGCCGAGGACAACATAAGGTAGGAGGGGCTCTCAGGTAGGAGGGCACGACGGCGTGGGAGTTGTTCCAGGCTTAGAGCGAGAATGGCCAGTCCGACGTGTCTCCATGCGGCGCCACCCTTCACCACGTATGCCAGACCCGTCCCAACATGCCCCCACCCTTCACCATGTATGCAGGACCCATCCCAACATGACCCCACCCATCAACATGTAACGGTCAAGGCGACGTAATGTAATGCTCAACACAAGACCCGCCCCAACGCGGTCCCACCTGTCAGCATGTAATGGTCAAGCCTTTGACCTGACGGCATCCCCTGTCCGAGCGCATGTGAGGGTTTCGGAATGGAGGGAGAGGAAAAGTGAGGAAAAACTAAGTGACTGGGGAAAACTGTGTATAGCTAATGAACCAGGGGCAAGAAAATAGAAATCCCTAGAAAAAATGGTTAAACTACTCACAATGGGATCTTGATCAACTTTAGAGATATCGAGAAGATCAACATCATGCTAAGCTAGCTAGATGAACTAAATGCATTCACTAACAGTGTGATAAGCATACACAGATATGTACATGCAATAACATAAAATTGTGAATTGACATTCTCATGTATATATAGGCATCTAGAGTCCATCGATTCTAGCAAGTGGAGCATCTAACCAGATCATTTGCTTGTTATGTCTCCTTTGGAGTCAATATGAGCAAGATGGATGACTATGTTCTTATGATCGTTGTTTGTCCTCCTATGTCTTATCTGATTGGCACCAATAAATTCAAAATAAATATGAAAATATCAGAAGGCAACATTTAGTTGTGACAAGCAAGAATTAACATCGACAAAAAAATCAAGATGGATATTTTACTTTGGATAAAATTTTCAACGGGGGGTGAACAATGGGATCATATTTTCACATCATCATCGTTGGGCTTTCATCAAACAAATCAAGTGAAAAGGATAAAAATCCATGGTGGTGAAATTTATAGTCAAAATTGCACAGTCTGATTCACAACCTGACCAACACACAAAGTGCATATTAGCAGGCAATGTAGCACATGGAGGCGAGCATGTAAGTTGCCATAACCAAGCGTTTAGGGGAGTGCTGATAAGGGACAAAGGAGAAACGAGCAAATAACTCGGTAGTCGAAGATTCAAGGATTCAAGGGCATGGAGTGTCGATGGTCAGCATACCGCCGTCACTGTGAGCGGCGTGTCCGGGGTGGTTGGTACCATGCTGCTGCCTAGCCATCCCCTTCCTCCCGTTCTTCTCACCTCCACCTCCTCCACGGTCTTTGGTAAGGGGTGAATGTCAAGGCTAGCCCGATCTTCAGGTATCTCATGGTCAAATTGATGGGAAAGCAAGGGGAAAGGAGAGGGGTAGTGGAAGCGAACAAACACCTCGTGAAGAACATGATGAACACACGCAAACATGACATGATACAAGGCCAAATTACTCCCGTCGACAGCCACCAGTCTGATAAAATCCTCGCAAAGAAAGATTGGTCAACATGCTCCCTTCAATCCCAAGTGGAGATGGAAGAACACCTTGGGGAGGGTCTTGACAACTATGCTCACGCACTCGCAAATGTAGGTCTTGTACAACAATGGATGCGTGATGCAAACTCCAACGAGGTTGGTGACGATAGTCAGTCCCTTTGGTAAAGGGGCTGAGGCAAAACTAGAGATTCTACAAAGGGGTTGTCTTTAGTCTATCATCTATGCCTAAGGGGGTACAATGAGGGTGAGGTCTCTATATATAGGCTAGACACTATGATGGGGTAGTTTGGGGATAAAACTAGGGTTCTGTACGAATTAGGGGGTACATGGGCCAAAGGCCCAGCTGGCGGCACACATGCCCATCACTTAGCTGGACACTCCGGTGTGTTAGGGCCAGACACTCGGGTCAGGGCGGACACTCCGTGCTTGTTGGGAAAAGACTCCAGTCTGGCCAGATACTCTAGATAGAGTCCGAGTGGAGTCTAATTTAGTGGTAGAAGGGTTGCACCATGCTTTGGTTGGAGGGTTGCTAGACACTCCGGTGGGTGGAGGTCGGACAGTACGGTCCAGACGGATACTCTGGGTGGTCGAGGGCGGACATTCCGTTCTTTGTGTTGGCTGCTTCTTATGTATCCTCTTCCAAGCCACCATCTTGTCGGGCTTGGTGCTGTAGGCTTCCTTCCTTGTCTCCGTGCTTGTCGGTGTGAACCTATCATGGTCATGGGATGGAGTATGAAGTAGTATACCATTCAATATGGTAGGAAGTGGGGACACATAGAGGTTAGGATTCACCTTTGGAGTCCATGACGACTTTGCATAAGTTGGAGACCTTGATGTGGTAACGACTGTAGGTCGGGCTACATGAGCTCCCCCTTTAAAAAGAGTCGCCCTCGTCTCTACATGCTCATCACAAAGTCGAAGAGGTTGAGAGACATTCTTGATCCTCGGGTTCACCATATAGTCGTCCTCGGGAAGATTGATTTGACAACACTTCAATGTTCCTTCACCTTCCATGAAGCCTACAAGCTCATCACAAAAGCGAAGAAACACTCAAAGAGTAGCCAATTCATGAAGATTATAGTATGAGTCCTCAAGTAGAAGGAAGTCAATTCATGGTGTAGATATAGCTCGATGAAGGTCATCCATAGGTAACTCTTTATAGTTCGTCTTGTCAACTCATGGTCCATAGATGTTGACGCATACGCAATTGTACCTTCACACAACAAAGACCAAGCAAAATATTTTCGTGCGTGATAGAGGAGCATGTCATTTGTGGCATGTCCATTCTTGTTCACAACACTATTATCACAACTCAAGTATAGAAAATGAAATGCATATGCAAGGTCAAAGTACATGGAAATTGTTTGAGCATCATCCAAACGTGGGAACTCAAAAACTCCATATAACGTCTTAGTGTGGCACTCAAAGCAATTGACTAAAATATTGATAAACATCTTTGATGCAAGAATAAGAGAATTTGGCAAGAACACATGAGGAAGAATATCCACAACAACATCATTATGTGGGCCAACCAACCATTGGAAAGAGAAATTGTTAAATATGTTGGATGCCACACATAAATCATCAAAAGCAAAGATCCTAGAAATGTGAGTATCACAATAGAAAGTAAAAAACAACATATTTGCAAACAAACCATATGAAAGAGCAAACGTTCCTTATGTTTGTTGCAATAACTATACGAGCTACATTGAAGCTCTCACGACAATATATGCTCATAATGACATTATGGTTGCACACAAAACATCGAAAAGAGAAATCGTTCAATTTTTTTGTTGTAACACACAAATCATCAATATCCAATAATAAAGAAACATAGTTGTCACAAGGTGAAATAATACCATCAACATGCTTGCAAGCAAACCACAGGAAAGAGCAATTTGTCAACATGAAAGATGCAAAGCATGCAAAACGTATCAGAGTTGGGTTCGATCTTGAACTCACTTGGCGGATGCTCTCTAGAGCTCTTTTTGTCAACTCGTGCTCAACCGAGGTTGAAATTATGGTGCGGGTACCTACACACATCATACACAAAAGGAAGAACATGTGTGCATGGTAGAGAAATACATCATCCATCATGAGATATCTCTTGTTGTGCACATCATCATTAGTGTCAATCAAGTGTAATTTATGTGCATGGTGAGTATGCAAGTGGGCAACAAGCTTATCATGGCATTTACCAAAATCTCCAAAATTTGAGAAAGCTATGGTGGCAATCTCAATAGACACCATATGATAATTATTATTGCAAGCAAAACAAGTGAAAGAGCAATTATTCATCTTATTGCAAGCAACGGGAGAATTTGTAAAGCATCCATGACAAAGCATGGTCCGAGGAATACCATTTTGATAATCATTGCAAGCAAACAATGGAAATAGCAATTATTCAACAAAGTGCAAGCAATGATATCATCAACATAACGTGTAGAACATATCATTTCTATGGTAATATCATAACAATAAAGGAATTCCACATGGTTATCATGATGCATAGCAAAATCAACACATGGGAATAATAGTGGAATATATGTCATGTCACAATTATCACCCATAGCATGCAAATCATCACAAGTCATCATGTCTACTAGTGGGATCATGGCATCATCAACACCCTTAGTTTTACCTTGTGCATACCTCTCATATGAAGTGGGTGTTGTGGTAGTCTTAACCTCCATGTGGGCGACTTCTTCACCATATATGGGGATGGCCTAGGCTTCATCCACCATGTACATCTTCTCAGTCGTAGGCATCATCATCTCCAAGCTTAGCTCTTCTTTGTTCATGGAACCTAGCACATCATGAGAAAACACACTAGAGGCAGAGGGTAAGTCATTAGAAATCAAAGTGGCCTCACATGACCTATCAACTATCACTCTCAACTCACTCGGTGTATCACTCATTCCCTCAAAGTGGAAGCACTCAATCTCACATATGGTGGAGTCACTCATCTCACTTTCTCTCTCACTCAAGTGGGCTAAGTGGCTCTCATCTCACATGGGATTGGTACCACATCATCACTCAAGCATAGAGGGATAGGCTCGGCTTGATTAACTCCATGCACCTCCTTTAGTGAAGGGAGAATCCCATGCTCACCATTCTCAACTCTATCGTCTTCACGGTTGGATGCCATAAGATGGGCAACAATGCTCGCCTCCATGGCTGAAGGGAAAATCCCATGCTCGACCGTCTTGTCGCCATGTTGTACTAGTGGTGGAAGTAGGCTCATGTTGTTGTCGAGAGTGGTGCTCAGATCGACTTCTTCACATATGTGGCCTTGGCTTCCTCCATATTGAAGTGTAAACTCTTGGCTTGGGGATTGCTCATCCTTTTACTTGCCCACCTTGGCTTGTGTAGACATCCTCTTGATGTACTCGTCCAACTTGGCAAAGTAGAGGTCTTCGTACTCCTCATCCATGAAGTTGCATGCGTCATCTAGGATGTCAAGTCTTGGCGTTGAAGCTTGATGGCATGGAAGAATGCTTGCTCTTGGTGCCATTTTGGTGGTGGTACGAGTAATTTAAGGTGCCTTATGATGATGTCGATGGAGGTCATTGGTGTGCCTTGCCAAAGGTTGATGTAGGTGGCGCACTTGGTCATCCACATGGCGCTCACGATGATGCTCCTTTCCCTTGGCACTCTTCTTGTGCTTGTGGTGCCTCCTTGAGCTTGACTCGTCAAATTTGGCGAGGTTGTCATCCATGTCCTTCTTGATCTTAACGAGGTCGCTTTTAAACTTCTCCAATAGATTTTGGACCTTGGCGCTCTCGAGGTGGCAAAGATGCCTTGGACGACGTCTTGTATCCTCTTCATGTAGCGATGATCACGAGAGGATGTATATCGATGGAGATTCTTGCTTCGTGTCACCTCTTTTGGAAGATGATGTTGGAGCACCACTTTTCTTGGAGTAGGTGTCACTTGATGCCTTGGAGGTTGATGCGCTTGGTGCCTTAGAGATGGTGGTGCTTGGCGCATTAGAGATAGTGGTGCTTGATGCCATGTAGGTGGAGGTGCTTGACGCCTTGCAGGTGGATGATACGTCCAAAACGTATCTACTTTCCCGAACACTTTTGCTATTGTTTCTCCTCTATACTTGTGTGATTTGGATACAACTAATACGGACTGACGCTGTTTTTAGCAGAATTGCCTTGGTGTCTACTTTTTGTGCAGAAAATCAACTATCAGGAAAAATCTCGGAAAATATGCCAAAAATCCTATTTCACCCGAAGACTCCAGGAGCCAGAATACGAGACGGAGAAGAGCCAGGGGTGGCCACACCACCTGCTGGCGCGGGCCAGGCCAGGCCGCGCCAGGTGGTGGTGTGGGCCCCCAGGCACCCCCTCGGCCTCTCTCTTCGCCTATAAGGAGCCTTCTGACCTAAAAACTTTGGGGGGTTCGACGTTTTTCCAGAAGGAGTTCCGCTCCGCCGCCACCACCAGATTGCACGAAACAGCACCAGAAACTCCGTTCTGGCACCCTGCGGGACAGGGAATTGGAGGAGCTCATCGCCATCATCATCACCATCGCTTCTCCATCGACCATCCATGTTTCCCCCATCTATGAGTGAGTAATCCCCCGCTGTAGGCTACGGGGATGGTAGGGATTGGATGAGATCGTTCATGTAATGGCATCATATTGTTAGGGCATGGTGCCTAGTATCTTTTATTAGTGCTTTATGACTTTGTTGCGACTTGTTGTGCTTAATGCTTTCACTAGGGCCCGAGTGCCATGATTTCAGATCTGAACTTGTTATTGATTCATTATGATAGTATTGTTTATGGTCTTATCTGCAAGTTGTATACACACGTTGTTGTCTGGAACCTATGGCCCCGAAGTGACAGAAATCGGGATAACCGGAAGGGAATGGCTTTGATGTGAGGATCACATGTGTTCACGGAGTGTTAATGCTTTGCTCCGGTGCTCTATTAAAAGGAGAACCTTAATTTCCAGTAGTTCCCTTGAGGCCCCGCTGTAAACGGGCTGGCAGGACAAAAGATGATATGCAAGTTCTCATTGCAAGCACGTATGACTATATATGGAACACATGCCTAGGATTATCTAGTACTTGGATGCTTTATCTTATTTATCTGCAATTTCCCTATGTTCTGATTGCTATGTGGATTGTCTTGACCATGCAATGCCCGTCCATCCATCCATATGCCTACCGCACTCGAATCCCACTGTTTACTACTTTTGTTACTACTGTCTTTGCTTTATACTGCTGCTACTTTACTATTCCTACTACAAAACTGTTGCTACTGATAAACTGCTGTGACGAAGATTGTTTCCAGGTGCAGCTGAATTGACAACTTAGTTGTTAAGGCTTATAAATATTCTTTGGCTCCCCTTGTGTCGAATCAATAAATTGGGTTTCACTTCCCTCGAAAATACTGCGATACACCCCCTATACTTGTGGGTCATCAAGACTATTTTGTGGCGCCGTTGCCGGGGAGCATAGCTTTATTTATCAAGTTCACTTGGATTCTTTATTGTTTGTTGTTATCCATCCATCATGGGTAAGTCTCGTGATGGAAAGGTTCCTATTTTACCATCCACTACAAGAAGAGGTACGGTTCTGAACACCTCTGCTGCTCTTGATTCACCGTCTGTTATGAGTAAGTTCCTTACACCACCACATACACATGCTACACACACTGCTACTACTTTTGAATCTAAAACTCCTGATGCTTATGATGCTGCTTCTACTGTGCTTGATAAGAGTGGTTCATTAGGTCCTTTCCTAGATGCTACGATTGCTAGAACTATAGCTGGAAATACCGAAACTCCTAATGAAGACACTACCACACCTGTTAGCTCACCTGAGTCTAGTGAGAGTTATGATATTGAAGATGGTTATGTTGAGATGACCGATAAGTTTATTAAAGAATGTAAGAACTCCTTGCGAGGCGTACTATTAGACCCAAATTATCTCCTGCTGCTAAGTTTGCTGCTTCTCCCATAAACATTATAGATGAAGATTATGATTTCTCTCTCGGTCTATCTTACATAGCTATTGTCGAGAAAGAACCTTTTTGTGGGACTAAGAATGAAAGTGTGGTAGCACATATGAATGAACTTTCTACCATGAGTGGCTTGTTTTCTGATGATATTAAGATGCGTACTTACTTTGTTGCTAAGATTTTTCCCTTTTCACTGAAAGGAGAAGCTAAAACTTGGTTCAGTAATTTACCTCCTGGATCTATTAATAGCCCTGAGTGCTTGATTAGTACTTTCCTACAGAAATATTTTCCTCCTAGTGCTAGACATGCTATTTTGCATGAACTTTTTGATTTTAAACAGGGAGAAAAAGAGGTATTGCCCGAATCTTGGGCAAGGTTTTGTGCTTTGATTCATGCACTGGCTGGAAGTCAATTACCTAAGAATGAGATTCTTGATATATTTTATAATGGACTAATAGAGGAATCTAGGACATACCTAGATAGTTGTGCTGATTGTGTTTTCAAGAATAGGACTCCTAAGGAAGCTGAGGAATTAATGGCTAAAATAAGCAAGAATTATGAAGATTGGACTCCTCCTAAACAAGCTATACCTGAAGTAATTGTACCTGAACCATCTATTCTTGTGCCTATTCCAACATCAAAGAAGAGGGGAGTTATTGAATTAAATGATGAAGTGATGAAGGAAGCTAAGAAATGTCTTAAGGAGAAGGGAATTAAAGCTGCAGATGTCAAGAATTTACCTCCTATAGAAGAATTATGTAAGCCTATTCCCTACTCATCCACTATTGAGGTACACTCTCTCCAACACTTTGATGAAGGTGATATCCCTTACTCTAAACCTCCTGATCAATGCTTATAAGAATTTGATATCTTTATTGTTAAGCAAGATAACTTTAATAAAAGGGTGCAAAATCATCTAATGGAAAACACTAGAGCTATTGTTGAGTTGAAAGATATTGTGGAAAGAACCTCTAATGATGTTAAAATGATTGTTAAACACTTTCAAATGGTTCAAACTCAAATAGATCAACTCGTTAAGGTGCAAAATGACTTGCTAGTTAATGCTGCTAAAGAAAAACATGCTTATGAAATTAGAACTAGAAGTGGTGCTGCTACCCAGGATCCTCTATATCCTAAGGGGCATCCCAAAAGAATTGAGCAGGATTCTCAACAAGCTGAAAATAGTGGTTCTACTCGTAAGAAAAGGAAAAAGAAACATAAAACTGTTGTAGAACCCTCTGAACCTGCTATAGATCCTAATAGTATATCTATCTCTGATGCTGAAACTGAAAGTGGTAATGAAGAAAATGTTGTTCCTAATGAAGAAAAAGTTGAAGAAGAACCTGAAAACCACACTAAGAATACTAAATACACCAAAGAAGATTTTATTGCTAAGAAACATGGTAGTGAAAGAGAACCTTGGGTCCAAAAACCTATGCCTTTCCCTGATAAGAAACACAAGTCAAAGGAAGATGAACACTATAATAAGTTTTGTGATTGGATGAAGCCTTTATTCTTGCAAATTCCTTTGACTGATGCTATTAAATTGCCTCCTTACTCAAAGTATACGAAGGACATTGTCTCGAATAAAAGGAAGATCCCTAATGAAGAAATTTCTACTTTGCTTGCTAATTATTCCTTCAATGGTAAGGTTCCTAGGAAACTTGGAGACCCAGGGATTCCAACTATCCCTTCCTCTATTAAGAACATTTATGTTAGAACTGCTTTGTGTGATTTGGGAGCTAGAGTTAGTGTTATGCCTTTCTCTCTCTATAAGAGGCTTCAACTTGAAAAATTAATACCAACTGATATATCTTTGCAAATGGCTGATAAATCTACCACTATTCATGTGGGTATATGTGAGGATGTACCTGTTCAGGTGGCTCACAATTGCTTGATATTAACTGATTTTGTTGTGCTTGAAATGCTCGAAGATGATAATATGTCTATTATTCTTGGGAGACATTTTCTTAATACTGCAGGAGCTGTTATTAATTGTAATCAAGGAAAGGTGACCTTCAATGTTAATGACAAGGAACATACTGTCTATTTCCCTAAGAAGATTGAAAGGACTTATGATTTGAATTCAATTGAACATGTTGAAGGCATTCAAGTTGGAGAAATATATTGTCCCATACCAAGAGAAAAATTTGAAACTATTATGATTGGGACCATTGCTATCAAGGTTGAGGTAACATAATCATTAGTGGAGTACAAAGTTTTGTCTCATATGCAATTGTCTTGGTAGCAAGACTTGATCAACCTTGTTAACAAAAGGATTCCATTGAACAAAACAATGTTTTCATTATGATTACCTCCGTTTGTTTCTATCCTTTGCATTTTAGTTTTTGCTTTCGTTTAGTTTTCTTTTTGTTGTTAGTTGCTTGCATGTTAGAACTTCTGTAGTTCTAGACTTGTTTTGCCCTTGCATCATGTTTCCAAAAGAAAAAAAATATGTCTGTTAGAAAAATCATTCTTCTATTTCTGAAAAATTCCCAAAAATAAAGTGTCTCGAAAAATTCCAGAAAATTCATATTAAATTTTTACGTGAAAAAAGGGGTAGAGGAGTACCTGGGAGGTACCAGGGGGCCCACCAGGCAGGCACACCACATGGTGGCACGGCCAGCCTTGGGTGGCGCCATGCCCTGGTGTGGGACACCCCTGGCCCCCCACTAACTCTCTCACCTGCCACTTTCTTCTCTCTCCCGAGTAAGCTCCAGTTCATAGCTCAAAATCGCGTTCTTGCTGTGCTTGCTCTCGATTTTTTCGATCTCCTTGCTCAACCCATCTTTCCTGCTGAAATTTGGAGCATTTGTTCCCTGGTATGTGACTCCTCCCCTTGTCCAAGTAGATTTGTGTTTAGTGGATTATATATTGAGTATTTTGCTGCTATAGGTGACTAGTTATGAGAGCTTGTAAGCTTGTTTGATGCTTAGAGATATAGTTTTGATGCATGTTTAGGCCTCTTGCAAGTCCCTATGAGTAGAATCCTTCATTATATTTACTTTGCAATCACTTGTTTAATAGGTGTTTAAATTTCAGAATACCAAGCATGAACAACCATACTTTTGGAGAGATATTTGAGAGTGATGCACCTAGGAGGTCGAGGCCCTCGAGGACAGCCTCTCAAGCTAGGCCATCATACAATGAAGATCTCATTGCAACTCGTATTGGTAGTGAAAGGGATGATGGGGATGCTCACCCATCCTCTTTTCCTTGTTTTACTTTCTTACAAGCTGCAGGTATTCTTGATGATTTCTTGCTACTGATTGAGAGGGTTGGTTTGACCTCATATATGCAAGATGAGAGTGCGCAATACACTATGCTCACCAAAACTTTTGTTGAGAGCTTCACGTTTACTAACTCACCCTATCAGTCTACTGTCTCTTTCAAAATCTATAATCTTCCCTTCACCATGCCTTTGGAGAGATTTTGCAGTATTGTAGGTGTGCGCATGACAGGAACCGTGAAGAAAATTCAAGGGCGACCCGCTGATTTATTGGAGCTTTACCGAGGGGTGACCAATGATGATGACCGTGTGGCGCAGCGCGGAAAGATAAGAAATATCCAACTCCCTGCTCTTAGATACTTTGCATATTATCTTGCTACTAGTGTACTTGGTAGGGAGAACACAAGTAATATCTCCAACTATCATTTAACATTCCTTGCTGCTGCGATTAACAATGATGCTCGGTACAATCTTGGCTCGCTTATTGCTCGCCGCCTAGCTGCTAGGGGGCCTATCTATGGGGGCATCATTGCCTCGCGTATAGTCAATGCATTAGGTCTTTCAGTGGATCCCTATGATGCTATGCTGGCACCACAGAGGCTTGACCTTGTTGCCATGAAAACTCATCACTTTGTCACTACTACCTTTGATTTGAACAATCTAGTATATAGGATGCTTTTCACTGACGGGGATGAAAGGGAGATCCTTTTGCCACGGCCTGCTTTGTTTAGTGTTCACAAGAGACCGTGGTCGCGCTCCAAGGAGGAGGTGGACAAGCAGCTTCGCTTGCTGGGTTTCCACGAGAAGCACCAGGAGGATGTGCCCTCCTATGATTACTCCGCGCATTACGGAGGGACGTACTCGAGTTCGCACCAGGATGAGGGGACCTCTTCATCGTACCAGGGTGACACTTCATCCTGGCCAGCTTGGGATTGATACCCACTTAGGCCAAAAGCCTAAGCTTGGGGGGAGGTACGCCGACACTGCACTCATCTTCATATCATGTTGCGTCGGTACTTTGTATATTCATGTTTTCGTTCTCTTTTTAGTTTTCGTTCTTCTTTGCTTTTGCTTTCTAAAAACACAAAAAGACCAAAAATATTTATGTTGTTTCTCTTTGGTTTGCTTCTTCTTTTTGCCTTGGTTTGTTTTTTCCCTTTTTGCTTTGTTTGAACTATTCGAAAAACCCAAAAAGATTTTGCATTGCTTGTTTTTCCCCTTTTGGCTCCTGTTTAAAAATCGAAAACACCAAAAATATTTGTCGTTCTTCTTTGGTTTTGTGAGTTTGCTACAGGGTTCAGCAGTCCTCAGTGTATATTGGTTTCATATTATTATTCAAGCCACACAAGTGAAGAGCAATAATGAGGATCAATGACAACTTGAGGCGTGGTAAGAGGCTGGTAACGAACTCTATTTGTTTTCATTTTGTACATATACTCATCATTGTGAGCTTTCCTAGTCCGTTCAAGTAGGGTGTATGTTATCTTTGGATGCTTAGTAGTTCTTGCTTTCTTATGATTAGCTCCAACTCGCTAATAGTTTGTAGCATGTCTTATGAATGTTTGCTTGCATTGCTCTATTCATAAATTGGTATGACACCGTGGTATCCTCCTCTGAATGTTTCATTTGAATTGACTTGGCACATGCTCAGGCATGCACATGACGGTGATAATCAGTTAAGCCTACGAATTATTTTGCCTTGAGGATCTTGAATCACTTTCATGCCATGAGTAGTCCTGTTTTGTTGCAAGCATGATAATGACAGCTATTGCTCTCTTGTTTGTCGCTCCCTTACTATTGCTAGCCTTCACTTTCACTGAGTATGTTTTACTCAAGTTCCCAACTCCCTAAACCAAATATTTCCAAAGTGTCCACCATACCTACCCATTAGCATCATTTGCTACCTCCGTGCATATTCAATATGCCTTGTTTTCTTCCCAATAAAATGTTTGCTTGTTATGAGAAAGTTAGTTAGTAAATCTCTCACGAACTTGATGGCACACTTTATTTTCTTGCACTTAATAAACCTGAACCATTGCGTCCTTCTTTGTTGTGCATATGCTTGCGCTTTATGAGTTGAAGTGAGCAGAACCATGTATCATGGGGACCGCTTTCAACGCTTCATAGGTACTTTGTACCTAGCTGATATCATGTTCTTTTCCTTATGGATCCTGGTGGTGTGAAATAAAAGTTGAACTTGTAAGATCATGGAGTTTGTATGTATGTTAGAGAAACACCTGGGCCGCTAGCCTAAGCCATGCCTAATCATGGTGGAAACTTGTAGCATAACCATAATGAGCATTCTATGAAGCATCCTCAATAAAAATCTATGCACATAGTAAATAAAAAGATCGTCGAGATGCTCATTGTCTGCTTGCCTTGTTATTTTGATTATGGGATAGCTCTCGTGTCATGTGCAAGGGGTACCCCGTTGGCGGTTCTCTATGATACGTATATACTTACAATGACAAGAGCTTACTTGTGACTGAAGTTGAGTAGCATGAGGATCGGTCTTCGTAAGTAAGGGGCATGAGACTTCGATTTATAACTTGTCAAGCATATCCTCTTAGTTGTGTCACTTTAACCTTAACCATTTAAAGATGCTTATGATAGGGGCAATGAGAGCTCAAAGCTAATGAGTACCATACTTTCAGCATTTGGAAGCTTTTCAAAATTATTCAAAACCTTTTTCTTTACTTGTTGAGTCTCCATTTATTCTTTGAGCACCTTCTTGAGAGCATAGTTGTCATTCTTTGTGTTTGTTCCATTACTTGATTATTTGTGTTATGACTTTGATGCTTGTATCCTTGATATCTTTACTTCTAGTCATCATTTGAACTTCAGAGGTGCCTTGATATTCATAATCAAAGGCAAGCGAGATACCACTCTATCATACCTTTCTATGAGCATTATGATGTTGCTTATGTTTGTGCCGCATGCTACTTATTATTCTTGAGTTGGAATCTCTTCATAGCTTGCAATGACTATTAAGTAGACTCAGTTGCATACTCTTTATTATGAACTGTTTAAGTAGTTGATCGCATTGCGAGAATATTTACATCTTATGAAGCAAATGTGTTCGTGAAAGTTCTTTTATCGCACTCAGTTTTCAACTGAATTGCTTGAGGACAAGCAATAAGCTAAGCTTGGGGGGAGTTGATACGTCCAAAACGTATCTACTTTCCCGAACACTTTTGCTATTGTTTCTCCTCTATACTTGTGTGATTTGGATACAACTAATGTGGACTAACGCTGTTTTCAGCAGAATTGCCTTGGTGTCTACTTTTTGTGCAGAAAATCAACTATCAGGAAAAATCTCGGAAAATATGTCAAAAATCCTATTTCACCCGAAGACTCCAAGAGCTAGGATACGAGACGGAGAAGAGCCAGGGGTGGCCACACCACCTGCTGGCGCGGGCCAGGCCAGGCCGCGCCAGGGGGTGGTGTGGGCCCCCAGGCACCCCCTCGGCCTCTCTCTTCGAATATAAGGAGCCTTCTGACCTAAAAACTTCGGGGGGTTCGACGTTTTTCCAGAAGGAGTTCCGCTCCGCCGCCACCACCAGATTGCACGAAACAGCACCAGAAACTCCGTTCTGGCACCCTGCCGGGACGGGGAATTGGAGGAGATCATCGCCATCATCATCACCATCGCTTCTCCATCGACCATCCATGTTTCCCCCATCTATGAGTGAGTAATCCCCCGCTGTAGGCTATGGGGATGGTAGGGATTGGATGAGATCGTTCATGTAATGGCATCAGATTGTTAGGGCATGGTACCTAGTATCTTTTATTAGTGCTTTATGAATTTGTTGCGACTTGTTGTGCTTAATGCTTGTCACTAGGGCCCGAGTGCCATGATTTCAGATCTGAACTTGTTATTGATTCATTATGATAGTATTGTTTATGGTCTTATCTGCAAGTTGTATACACACGTTGTTGTCCGGAACCTATGGCCCCGAAGTGACAGAAATCGGGATAACCGGAAGGGAATGGCTTTGATGTGAGGATCACGTGTGTTCATGGAGTGTTAATTCTTTGCTCCGGTGCTCTATTAAAAGGAGCACCTTAATTGCCAGTAGTTCCCTTGAGGCCCCGCTGCAAACGGGCTGGCAGGACAAAAGATGTTGTGCAAGTTCTCATTGCGAGCACGTATGACTATATATGGAACACATGCCTAGGATTATCTAGTACTTGGATGCTTTATCTTATTTATCTGCAATTGCCCTATGTTCTGATTGCTATGTGGATTGTCTTGTCCATGCAACGCCCGTCCATCCATCCCTATGCCTACCGCACTCGAATCCCACTGTTTACTGCTTTTGTTACTACTGTCTTTGCTTTACTACTGCTGCTACTTTACTATTCCTACTACAAAACTGTTGCTATTGATAAACTGCTGTGAGCAAGATTGTTTCCAGGTGCAGCTGAATTGACAACTCAGTTGTTAAGGCTTATAAATATTCTTTGGCTCCCCTTGTGTCGAATCAATAAATTGGGTTTCACTTCCCTCGAAAATACCGCGATACACCCCCTATACTTGTGGGTCATCAGTGGATCATCAAATTAAGTGGTGCCCTTTGGTGTGGCACGCTTGGCCTTGAAGGTCATGGTATCTTGATGATGATGTGTGATACATCCAAAACGTATCTACTTTTCCGAACACTTTTTCTATTGTTTCTTCTCTAATTTGTGTGATTTGGATACAACTAATGCTGCTAGAGGACCCATTTATGGGGGCATTATTGTTGCACGCATGGTTGTTGCCTTGGGACTTTCTGTTGATCCTAATGATACTGTACTGACCCCACAAAGGCTTGATCTTGCTGCTATGAAAACACATCACTTTGTTACTACTAACTCTAGTATAGAGAGTTTAGTTTACAGGATGTTGTTTACTGACGGAGATGAGAGGGAAATTCCCTTGCCAGTCTACCTTGTTCAGTATTTGCAAGATGCCATGGTCGCACTCCAAGGAGGAGGTGGACGAGCAGCTCCGCTTTCTTGGATTCCATGGGCACCACTAGGGGATGCGCCCTCTTACGACTACTCTGCGCACTACACCGGGGTGTCCTCGAGTTCATATCAGGACGAAGGCACTTCCTCGTCATACTATGGAGGCGCTCCTTCTTGGACAGCTTGGGATTGATCTCCACTTAGGACAAAAAGCCTAAGCTTGGGGGGAGGTACACCGACATCACACTCATCTACATATCATGTTCTGTCGGTACTTTGTATATCCATGTTTTGCTTTCTTTTTAGTTTTTGTTCTTCCTTTATTTCTTCTTGCCAAAACACAAAAGACCAAAAAGTATTTTTGTTATTTCTCTTTGTTTGCTTCTTTATCTTTTAGCCTTGGTTTGCTTCATCCTTTTTAGCTTTTATTTGATTATTTGAAAAACCCCAAAAAGATTTTGCTTTGTTTGCTCCTTCCTTCAGCTCTTGTCTTTAAAAAATCGAAAACCCAAAAATATTTGTTCTTCTTCTCTGGTTTTGTAAAGTTCGTTGCAGGGTTCAGCGGTCCACAGTGACTCCTTGGAGTTTGGTTTTATCTTATTATTCAAGTCACACAAGTGAAAGACAATGATGATTTATGACAACTCTAGGTGTGGTAAGAGGCTGGTATATAAACTCTATTTGTTTTCAATTTTGTACATATACTCATCATTGTGGGCATGCTTAGTCTGTTCATGTGAGGTGTATGTTCTTTAATGGATGCTTAGTAGTTCTTGCTCTCTTATGATCAGTTCCAATCCATTAATAGTTTGTAACATGTAATATAAATGTTTGCTTGCATTGTTCTATTCATAACTTGGTATGACATTGTGGTATCCTCCTCTGAATGTTTTTTTAAATCGACTTGCACATGCTCACGCATGTATATGACTAAACAAAAAGTTAGTTAAGACTCAATGGTTTATTTTGCCTCAGAGTTCTTGTGTCACTTTAATGCCACTATTAATTTTGTTTTGTCACAAGCATGATTATGACAGTTACTGCTCTCTCGATTGTTGCTCCTTTTCTATTGCTAGCCTTCACTTGCATTGAGTATAAGCTTTACTCGTGCACCCAACTCCCCAAAACCAAAATTGTCAAAAAGAGTCCACCATATCTACCGACTAGCATCATTGCTATTCCTTGCATATTTATTATGCTTTGCTTTCTTCCAAATAAAAATGTTTGCTTATTATATGAAAATTAGTTAGTAAAGCTCTCACGAACTTGATGGCACACTTTATTTTCTTGCACTTAATAAACTTGAACCATTGTGTCCATCTATGTTGCTTATATGCTTGCGCTTTATAAGTTGTGAATTAGCAGAACCATGTTACCAATGGGGAACGCTTTCAACATTGCACTTATTATTTAGTTGATATCATGTTCTTTTTTTATGGATCTTGATGGTGTGAAATAAAAGGGGAGCTTGTAAGCTCATGGAGTTTGTATGTGTGTTAGGGAAACGCCTGGGTGGCTAGCCTAAGCCATGCCTAATCATGGTGGAAACTTGCAGCATAACCATAGTGAGAATTCTGGGAAGCATCCTCAATAAAAACCTATACAAATAGTAAATAAAAAGATCACTGAGATGCTCATTGTCTGTTGCCTTGTCATTTTGATATGGGATAGCTCCTGTGTCATGGGGCAAGTGGTATCCATTGGCGGTTCTCCATGATACACATGTACTTACAATGACAAGAACTTACTTGTGACTAAAGTTGAGTTGCATGAGGTTCGGTACTCGTAAGCAAGGGGCATGAGATTTTCAACTTATAACTTGTCAAGCATATCCTCATATTTGAGTGACTTTAACCTTAATCACCTCAAGATGCTTATGATAGGGGCAATGAGAGCTCAAAGCTAATGAGTACCATACTTTCAACATTTGGAAGCCGTTCAAACTTTTCAAATCTTTTCTTTCACTTTTATGTCGAGTCAAGGTTTATTTTTTGAGCACCTTCCCGAGAGCATAGCTGTCATTCTTAGTGTAATGTGCTTGTCCCAAAACACGGTTAGTTGTGACATAACTTTGATGCTTGTATCTTTGATATTTTTATTTGTAGTCTTCAGTTAAACTTCAGAGGTGCCTTGGCATTTATGTTTTGCTCCAAAGAAAGGCAAGCAAGATACCACTTTATCGTATCTTCTTATGTGCATTACAATCCTGCATATGCTTATGTGTCATGTTGCTTATTATTATTGGGTTGGAATCTCTTCATAGCTTGCATGACTACTGGGTAAACTTATTTGCATACTCTTTATTATGAATTGCTTAAGTATTTGATCATATACTGGGAAATATACATCTTATGAAGCAAATGTGTTCGTGAAGTTTCTTTTATCGCACGCAGTTTTCAACTGAATTTCTTGAGGACAAGCAATAAGCTAAGCTTGTTGGGAGTTGATACGTCCAAAACATATCTACTTTTCCAAACACTTTTTCTATTGTTTATTATCTAATTTGTGTGATTTGTATACAACTAATGCAGACTAACGTTGTTTTCAGCAGAATTGCTTTGGTGTCTCGTTTTTGTGCAGGAAATCAACTTTCAGGAAAAATCCCGGAAAATAATGCAAAAACCCTATTTTACCAAAAGACTCACGAAGCCTGAAGACGAGAAGGAGTGGGGCCACGAGGGGCCACACCAACTGGTCGCGTGGGCTAGGCCATGCCGCGCCAGGGGGTGGTGTGGCCTCCTCGATCTCCATCTCGACCTCTCCTTTCGCCTATATAAGCCCTCTAACCTAAAAACAGAGGGGTTTTTGACGTTTTTCCAGATGGAGTTCTGCTATGCTGCCACCACCAGAAATCGCGATTCGGAACCAGAAACTCCGTTCTGGCACCCTGCTGGGATAGGGAATTAGAGGAGTCATCGCCATCATCATCAGCAACGCTTCTCCATAAACCATCCATGATTCCCCCATCCATGACTGAGTAATCCCCCGCAGTAGGCTATGGGGATGGTAGGGATTGGATGAGATCGTCCATGTAATTGCATCAGATTGTTAGGGCGTGGTGCCTAGTATCTATTGTTAGTTCTTTTTGACATTGTTGCAACTTGTTATGCTTAATGCTTGACACTAAGGCCCAAGTGCCATGATTTCATATCTGGACATGTTATTGATTCATGAGGATATTATTGTTTATGATCTTACCTGCAAGTTGTATACACATATTATTGTCCGGAATTCGAGGCCCCGAAGTGACAGAAATCGGGATAACTGGAGGGGGTGGATATGATATGAGGATCACGTGTGTTCACGGAGTGTTAATGCTTTTCTCCGGTGCTCTATTAAAAGGAGCACATTAATTGCTAGTAGATTCCCTTGAGGCTCCGCTGCAACGGGCTGGCAGGACAAAGGATGTTGTGCAAGTTGTCATTATGAGCACGTATGACTATATATGGAACACATGCCTATGATTATTTAGTACTAGGATACTTTATCTTATTTATCTGCAAATGCCCTATGTCTTGATTATTATATGAATTGTCTTGTCCATGCAACGCCCGTCCATCCATCCCTATGCCTACCGCACTTTAGTCCTACTATTTACTGCAATTGTTACTACTGTCTTTATTTTACTACTGCTATTACTTTGCTATTGCTACTACAAAACTGTTGCTACTGATAAACTACTACAAGTAACATTGTTTCTAGGTGTAGCTGAATTGACAACTCAGTTGTTAAGGCTTATAAATATTCTTTGGCTCCCCTTGTGTCGAATAAATAAGTTGGGTTTTACTTCCCTCGAAGACTGTTGCGATCCCCTGTACTTGTGGGTCATCATGACTATTTTCTAGCACCGTTGCCAGGGAGCATAGCTCTATTTATAAAGTTCACTTGGAATCATTATTGTTTGCTGTTATCCATTCATCATGGGTAAAACTCGTGATGGAAAAGTTCTTATATTACCATCCACTACAAGGAGAGGTACAGTTCTGAACACTTATGTTGCTCTAGATTCACCATATGTGATGAGTAAGCTCCTTACACCACCACCACATACACATGTCACACATACTGCTACTTCTGCTGAATCTGAAATTGCTTTTGATACTTATCATGCTACTTCTACTGTGCTTGATGAGAGTGGTTCATTAGGTCCTTTCCTAGATGCTACAATTGCTAGAACTATAGTTGGAAACACTGAAACTCCTAATGAAGATACTGCTACACCTGTTAGTTCACCTGAGTCTAGAGAGATCTATGATCTTGATGATGGTTATATTGAAATGACTGATGAATTTATTGAAGAATGTCAAAACACTCATGATGCCAGTGCTATTAAGAGTCTTCTTGAGAGACATACTGTTAGACCTAAATTATCTCCCAATGATAAGTTTGCTACATCTCCCATAAACATAAAAGATAAGGATTATGATTTCTCTCTTGATTTATCTTACATAACCATTGTTGAGAAAGAACCTTTTTGTGGGACGGAAAATGAAAGTGTTGTAGCACGTAGGACTGAGCTTTCTACCCTGAGTGGCTTGTTTTCTGATGATATTAAGATGCGCACCTACTTTGTTGCTAAAATCTTCCCTTTTTCACTTAAAGGAGAAGCTAGAGCTTGGTTCAATAATTTACCTCTTGGATCTATTGATAGCCCTGATTGCTTGATTGATATGTTCTTCTAGAAATATTTCCCTCCTAGTGCTCGACATGCCATTTTGCAGGAAATTTTTGATTTTAAACAGTGAGAAGAGGAGAAATTGCCTGAATCATGCGGGAGGTTTTGTGCTTTAATTCACGCATAACCTGGGTATCCATTACCTAAAAATGAGCTTCTTTATATCTATTATAATGGACTAACTAATGAATCTGGGACATACCTGGATAGTTGTGCTGATTGTGTTTTCAGGAAGAGAACTCCCAAAGAAGCTGAGGAATTAATGGCTAAAATAAGCAAGAATTGTAATGACTGGACTTCACCTGAATCAACTACACCTAATCCAACTGTTCTTGAGCCAACACCAACACCAAAGAGGAGGGGAGTGATTGAACTAAATAATGAAGTGATGAAGGAAGCTAAGAAATGTCTTAAGGAGAAGGGTATTAAATCTGTAGATGTGAAGAATTTACCTCCTATAGAAGAATTATGTAAGCCAATCTCCCACTCATCCACTATTGAGGTGCACTCTCTCCAACATTTTGATGAAGGTGATATTCCTTATTCTAAAACTCCTGATCAATGCTTAGAAGAATTTGATATCTATGTTGTTAAGCAAGATAATTTTAATAAAAGAGTGCAGAACTGTTTAATGGAAAACTCTGGAGATATTAATGAGTTGAAAGATATTGTGGAAAGAACCTCTAATGATGTTAAAATGCTCGTTAAACATTTCCAAATGGTTCAAACTCAAATTGATCAGCTTACTAAAGTACAAAAAATATTTGCTAGTTAATGCTTCTAAAGAAAAACATGCTTATGAAATTAGAACTAGAAGTGGTGCTTTCACTCAGGATCCTTTATATCTTGAGGGACATCCTAAAAGAGTTGAGAAGGATTCTCAATAAATTGAAAATAGTGGTACTTCCTATAAGATAAAGAAAAAATAAACATAAAACAATTGTAGAATCTTCTGAACCTACTAAAGATCCTAATAGTATATCTGTCTTTGATGCTGAAACTAAAAGTGGTAATGATAAAAATGATGCTCCTGATGAAGAAGAAGTTGAAGAACCTGAAAAGCACACTAAGAATACTAAGTACACTAAGGAATATTTTGTTGCTAAGAAACATGGTAGTGAAAGAGAGCCTTGGGTGAAAAAACCAATGCCTTTTCCTAATAAGAAACACAAGTCAAAGGAAGAAGAACACTATAACAAGTTTTGTGAGTGGATGAAACCATTATTTTTGCAAATTCCTTTGACTGATGCTATTAAATTGCCTCCTTATTCAAAGTATATGAAAGATATTGTCTCTAATAAAAGGAAGATTCCTAATGAGGAAATTTCTACTTTAGTTTCTAGTTATTCCTTCAATGGTAAGGTTCCAAAGAAACTTGGAGACCCAGGGATTCCAACTATTCCTTGTTCTATTAAAAATAATTATGTTAGGACTGCTTTGTATGATTTGGGAGTAGGAGTTAGTGTTATGCCTTTTTCTCTCTACAAGAGACTTCAATTGGAAAAATTGATACCAACTGATATATCTTTGCAAATGGCTGATGAATCTACTACTATTCATGTTGGTATATGTGAGGATGTTCATGTTCAAGTGGCTCATAATTGTTTGATATTAACTGAGTTTGTTGTGCATGAAATTCCTGAAGATGATAATATGTCTATTATTCTTGGGAGACCTTTTCTTAATACTGCAGGAGCTGTCATTAATTGTAATCAAGGAAAGGTAACTTTGAATGTTAATGACAAGGAGTATACTGTCTATTTCCCCAAGAAGATTGATAAGACTTATGGCCTAAATTCAATTGAAAATATTGAAGGCATCCAAGTTGGATAAATATATTGTCCCATACTACAAGAAAATTATGAAACTATTATGATTGGGACTATTGCTATCAAGGTTGAGGTAACATAATCATTTCGTGGAATGCAAAGTTTTGCTTCATATAAAATTGTTTTGGTAACAAGACCTGATCAACCTTGTTAACAAAGGGATTTTAATGAACAAAACAATGTTTTCACCATGATTATCCTTGTTCACTTTTATTTTATCCATTTTAATTTTTGCTTTCACCTTGTTTACTTTTCTATTTGCTAGTTGCTTGCATATTAGAGTGTCTTAGAACTTCTGAAGTTTTAGTTTTGTTTTTTTTGCATCATTCCAAAATCATCTTTCTACCAGAAAATCATTCATCAATACCTGAAAATTGCTCAAAAATAAAGTTTCTCGAAAATTCCAGAAAATCCATATTAAATTTTTATGCCAAAATGGGGCAGAGAGGTACCTGGAGTGACCCATGGGGGCCCACCAGACAGGCACACCACCTGGTGGCGCGGCCACACCAGGGCGCGCCTGGCCATGGTGTGGGCCACCCTTGGCCGTCCACTTATTCTCCCACCTTCCACTCCTTTCTCTCTCCTGAGAAAACACCATTTCATTGCTCAAACCCGTGTTCTTAAGATTCTTCTCGCAATTTTCGATCTCCTTGCTTAGCCCACCTTTTCTACTAAGATTTGGAGCATTTGTTCTCTGGTATGTGACTCCTCCGCTTGTACAAGTAGATTCATGATTAGTGGATTATATCTTGAGCGTTTTGTTGCTGTATGTGGCATGTTATGTGAGCTTGCATGCTTGTTCTATGCTTAGAGAAATTGTTTTGATGCATGTTAGCCCTTTTGCAAGTCCCTATAAGTATTTCCTTTCATTATGTAATCACTTTGCGATCAGTTTTTTGATGGTTGTCTAAAATTTTAGAAAGGAGAGATGGACAACCATACTTTTGGAGAAGTATTTGAGAGAGACACACCCAGGAGGGCAAGGCCTTGAAGATCGGTTTCTCAATTTAGGCCATCATGTAATGAAGATCTTATTGCTCCGCGCTTTGGCGATGAGGGAGATGAGGGATATGCTGACCCATCTACTTTCCCTTGTTTTGCCTTTTTGCAAGCTGCAGGGATCCTTGATGATTTCCTACTTCTTGTTCGAAGGGTTGGTCTAACCACTTACATGCAGGATGAGAGTGATAAATATGCCTTGCTCACCAAAACTTTTGTTGAAAGTTTCACTTTCACTAACACCCCTTATAGGTCAACTATTTCATTTATATGCCTATTACCATGTCATTGGAAAGATTTTGCAGCATTATAGGCATTGGCATGACTAGGACAGTAAATAAGATCCAAGGTCGACCCGCTGATTTGCTGGAGCTCTACCGAAGCGTAACAAATGATGATGACCGCAACAGCTCAACACAGGAAGATAAGAAACATCCAACTCCCAGCTCTTAGATATTTTGCTTACTATCTTGCCACTAGCATTCTTGGTAGGGAGAACACTAGTAATATTTCTAATTATCATTTAGCTTTTATTGCTGTTGCACTTAATAATGAAACCAAGTATAATCTTGGTTCTCTCATTGCTCTCCGCCTAGCTGCTAGAGGACCCATTTATGGGGGCATTATTGTTGCACGCATGGTTGTTGCCTTCAGACTTTCTGTTGATCCTAATGATACTGTACTAACCCCACAAAGGCTTGATCTTGCTGCTATGAAAACACATCACTCTGTTATTACTAACTCTAGTACAGAGAGTTTAGTTTACAGGATGTTGTTTTACTGACGGAGATGAGAGGGAAATTCCCTTGCCAGTCTACCTTGTTCAGTATTTGCAAGATGCCATGGTCGCGCTCCAAGGAGGAGGTGGACGAGCAGCTCCGCTTTCTTGGATTCCACGGGAAGCACTAGGGGATGCACCCTCTTACGACTACTCTGCGCACTACACCGAGGTGTCCTCGAGTTCATATCAGGACGAAGGCACTTCCTCGTCATACTATGGAGGTGCTCCTTCTTGGCCAGCTTGGGATTGATCTCCACTTAGTCCAAAAATGCCTAAGCTTGGGGGGAGGTACACCGACATCACACTCATCTACATATCATGTTCTGTCAGTACTTTGTATATCCATGTTTCACTTTCTTTTTAGTTTTTGTTCTTCCTTTATTTCTGCTTGCCAAAACACAAAAGACCAAAAATATTTTCGTTATTTCTCTTTGCTTGCTTCTTTATCTTTTAGCCTTGGTTTGCTTCATCCTTTTTAGCTTTGATTTGATTATTCGAAAAACCCAAAAAGATTTTGCTTTGTTTGCACCTTCCTTCAGCTCTTGTCTTTAAAAAATCGAAAACCCAAAAATATTTTTTCTTCTTCTCTGGTTTTGTAAAGTTCATTGCAGGGTTTAGCGGTCCTCAGTGACTCCTTGGAGTTTGGTTTTATCTTATTATTCAAGTCACACAAGTGAAAGGCAATGATGATTTATGACTACTCGAGGTGTGGTAAGAGGCTAGTACGAACTCTATTTGTTTTCAATTTTGTAAATATACTCAACATTGTGGGCATGATTAGTCTATTCAGGTAAGGTGTATGTTCTTTAATGGATGCTTAGTAGTTCTTGCTCTCTTATGATCAGTTCCAATCCATTAATAGTTTGTAACATGTCATATAAATGTTTGCTTGCATTGTTCTATTCATAACTTGGTATGACATTGCGGTATCCTCCTCTGAATGTTTTATTTGAATGGACTTGGCACATGCTCACGCATGTATATGACTAAACAAAACGTCAGTTAAGACTCATTGGTTTATTTTGCCTTAGAGTTCTTGTGTCACTTTAATGCCACTATTAATTTTGTTTTGTCGCAGGCATGATTATGACAGTTACTGCTCTCTCGATTGTCGCTCCCTTTCTATTGCTAGCCTTCACTTGCATTGAGTATAAGATTTACTCATGCACCCAACTCCCCAAAACCAAAATTATCAAAAAGAGTCCACCATATCTACCTACTAGCATCATTGCTATTCCTTGCATATTTATTATGCTTTGTTTTCTTTCAAATAAAAATGTTTGCTTATTATATGAAAATTAGTTAGTAAAGCTCTCACGAACTTGATGGCACACTTTATTTTCTTGCACTTAATAAACTTGAACTATTGTGTCCATCTATGTTGCTTATATGCTTGCGCTTTATAATTTGTGAATTAGAAGAACCATGTTACCATGGGGAACGCTTTCAACATTGCACTTATTATTCAGTTGATATCATGTTCTTTTTTTATGGATCCCGACGGTGTGAAATAAAAGGGGAGCTTGTAAGCTCATGGAGTTTGTATGTGTGTTATAGAAACGCCTGGGTGGCTAGCCTAAGCCTGCTTAATCATGGTGGAAACTTGCAGCATAACCGTAGTGAGCATTCTGTGAAGCATCCTCAATAAAAACCTATGCAAATAGCAAATAAAAAGATCGCTGAGATGCTCATTGTTTGTTGCCTTGTCATTTTGATATGGGATAGCTCCTGTGTCATGGGGCAAGGGGTACCCCGTTGGCGGTTCTCCATGATACATATGTACTTACAATGACAAGAACTTACTTATGACTAAAGTTGAGTTGCATGAGGTTCGGTACTCGTAAGCAAGGGGCATGAGATTTTCAACTTATAACTTGTCAAGCATATCCTCATATTTGAGTCACTTTAACCTTAATCACCTCAAGATGCTTATGATAGGGGCAATGAGAGCTCAAAGCTAATGAGTACCATACTTTCAACATTTGGAAGCCTTTCAAACTTTTCAAATCTTTTCTTTCACTTTTATGTCGAGTCAAGGTTTATTCTTTGAGCACCTTCCCGAGGGCATAGCTGTCATTCTTAGTGTAATGTCCTTGTCCCAAAACACGGTTAGTTGTGACATAACTTTGACACTTGTATCTTTGATATTTTTATTTCTAGTCTTCACTTAAACTCCAGAGGTGCCTTGGCATTTATGTTTTGCTCCAAAGAAAGGCACGCAAGATACCACTTCATCGTATCTTCTTATGAGCATTACAATCCTGCATATGCCTATGTGTCATGTTGCTTATTATTATTGGGTTGGAATCTCTTCATAGCTTGTATGACTACTGGGTAAACTTATTTGCATACTCTTTATTATGAATTGCTTAAGTATTTGATCATATACTAGGAATATATACATCTTATGAAGCAAATGTGTTCATGCAAGTTTCTTTTATTGGACTCAGTTTTCAACTGAATTTCTTGAGGACAAGCAATAAGCTAAGCTTGGGGGGAGTTGATACGTCCAAAAAGTATCTACTTTCCCGAACACTTTTTCTATTGTTTCTTATCTAATTTGTGTGATTTGGATACAACTACGGACTAACGCTGTTTTCAGCAGAATTGCTTTGGTGTCTCGTTTTTGTGCAGGAAATCAACTTTCAGGAAAAATCCCGGAAAATATCGCAAAACTCCTATTTTACCAAAAGACTCACGAAGCCAGAAGACGAGAAGGACTGGGGCCACGAGGGGCCCACACCAACTGGCCGCGCGGGCTAGACCATGCCGCGCCAGGGGGTGGTGTGGCCACCTCGGTCTTCGTCTCGGCCTCTCCTTTCGCCTATAGAAGCCCTCTGACCTAAAAACAGAGGGGGGTTTGACGTTTTTCCAGATGGAGTTCCGCTGTGCTGCCACCACTAGAAATCGCGATTCGGAACCAGAAACTCTGTTCTGGCACCCTGCCGGGACAGGGAATTGGAGGAGATCATCGCCATCATCATCACCAATGCTTCCCCATCAACCATCCATGATTCCCCCATCCATGACTGAGTAATCCCCCGCAGTAGGCTATGGGGATGGCAGGGATTGGATGCGATCGTTCTTGTAATTGCATCAGATTGTTAGGGCGTGGTGCCTAGTATCTATTGTTAGTGCTTTTTGACATTGTTGCAACTTGTTATGGTTAATGCTTGACACTAGGGCCCGAGTGCCATGATTTCATATCTGGACATGTTATTGATTCATGAGGATATTATTGTTTATGATCTTACCTACAAGTTGTATACACATATTATTGTCCGGAACCCGAGTCCCCGAAGTGATAGAAATCGGGATAACTGGAGGGGATGGATATGATATGAGGATCACGTGTGTTCATGGAGTGTTAATGCTTTTCTCTGGTGCTCTATTAAAAGGAGCACCTTAATTTCTAGTAGATTCCCTTGAGGCTCCGGGCTGGCAGGACAAAAGATGTTGTGCAAGTTGTCATTACGAGCATGTATTACTATATATGGAACACATGCCTATGATTATTTAGTACTAGGATACTTTATCTTATTTATCTGCAAATGCCCTATGTCTTGATTATTATATGAATTGTCTTGTCCATGCAACGCCCATCCATCCCTATGCCTACCGCACTTTAGTCCTACTGTTTACTGCAATTGTTACTACTGTCTTTATTTTACTACTGCTATTACTTTGCTATTGGTACTACAAAACTATTGCTACGGATAAACTACTACAAGTAAGATTGTTTCCAGGTGCAGCTGAATTGACAACTCGGTTGTTAAGGCTTATAAATATTCTTTGGCTCCCCTTGTGTCGAATCAATAAATTGGATTTCACTTCCCTCGAAGACTGTTGCGATCCCCTATACTTGTGGATCATCAATGTGCCTCTCTTTCTTGGCGTAGTAGTCTTCCATGTCCAAGTGGTGGAGGAATTCTTCATGGCTCATGGAAGAGCCCTCAAAGTTAATGAAGTTCGCCTTGTCCTCCATTCTTGGTGAGGCGTCGTTGTTGTAGCACTCGAAGTCGCCCATGCTTGGGGAGTCATTGTTCGTGTAGTACTTCGTATCACCCAAGCATGTGGAGGCATTGTTGGTGTAGTGCTCCATGCATGAGGAGCAATTGTCGATGTAGAGCTCCAATTCCTCCATGCTTGAGGATCCATAGTTGATGACGTGCTCCATGTCTTCCATGCATATGGAGTCATCGTAAGTGTAGTGCTCTAGGTCCTCAAAGAATGCGGAGCCATTCTCGCGGTAGTGCCCTGTCATGTCCTCTATACTTGTGGAGTCATAGTCATGGTGGCTCATCATGGATTCTTCATAGATATCATCCTCGGTTCCAGAGTCCCTAGACACGATTCACAACACCAAGTGGTGTATATGGAAGTGGTAGAGGGTGTTAGGGATGCAATGTTAAACCTTACTTTACCTTGGAAGATAGTATCGTGCAAGTGGCCACACTTCAGAGCAATCAAAACCAAGTAAAGTGAAGTTCACGCAGAACACCAAAACAAACTAACCACTAAAAAACACAGACACACACAAAGCTTATGGTGGACGGGTATGTAAAGTGGCACGTCAAGAAACAATCTGAAATCAATATGTTTTAATGGCAAGTATCTCTGCTTGGGATTGAAGGGAGCACGTTGACCAATCTTTCCTTGCAAGGATTCTATCAGACCGATGGCCACCGGTGGGAGAAATTGGCCTTGTATCGTGTCATGTTTGCCTATGTTCATCGTGTTCTTCGCGAGGTGTGTGTTCGCTTCCTCTACCCCTCTCCTTTCACATCGCTTTCCCACTGACTTGACCACAAGATCCGTGAAGACCAGGACAACCTTGAGGTTCACCCCTTACCATATGGTATCAACAGCTTTTGGTTACCAGGATTTCTCTTCGATTTGGTCTTTTCCCCATAAATTCAAAAACTCCACCAAAAATAGCCCTAGTTCATGTTTTCGATCGATCTATGATTTAAGTGAGTTTTGGTAGGTTTTAATCCATGGATTCCTTACTAAACTTATTAGTCTACCTACCCATGCATTTCCATAGCCTAATTCCTTGATTCCCCCATCAATTTGATGTTTTGGTTCGACTTTGGCGGAAAAACTAAATAGAGACTTTGGTTTTGACATGATCTACAAAAGTTTCGCAAAGACATTTAGACTAAGTTCATAATAAGAGGTCAAATTATAATCACATTATATTAGTTTGATCCCACTAAAATAAACATCCCTAAAGAAGTTTTAGTGATTACACGATCCCTATTCACTATGTCACCCCCGATCGTCACGACCGGCAACATAGCTGCAAAGATAGACATTCTCCAATGTCAATCACATCATTCATTTGACTAATGCTTGATATTTCGATTATCCTTGTTCCGAGGCCATGTATGTACATTCCAGGCTTGCCAATTCAACCTTACATGTTTTTGCTTGTGAAACATATCTTACACCCCCCGTATGCAAACACAGATATGTGTGACACCCGATCGTCACAACCTTCCTCATATCGGAGAACTTTCTTGGTGGTGCACACTAAGGGAGAACATAATTTTGGTAGTATATTAAGGGATCATCCTATGAATTCTACCGTAGAGTATATAATACTAGCACAAACAAGATGCACACAATAAACATTAAATGTAAATAAGTGTGACATGACATGGTCATAGATCGTCCCGCCGTGATCTCCATCATGCACTCCGGTGTGTGGCATCAAGCACTTGATGCCACCATCCTATTACTACAACTTAGCAACAGGGAAGTAAACTACTTTACCTTTATTTTGACCATATCATATCACGAGCCCCTGTAAAATAAAGTTATATGCCTCTAATTTATCTTTTGCATGTTTTACGTGGCTGCTAGGGCTTTCGCACATGAACCGTTTCTTACCTACGAACTTGAACCACAACATTGAATGAATGATTGTCTCTACTACACCCCTTTCGGGGCCCTCCATTGTAAATGGTATACCAACTACTACAAGAGAAACTGACACCCCCAAACCAGTTATACAATGCAAACCGTATGTCAAGCGTGGACCAGTCTCCCGAATGAACGCGTAAAGTCGGTTGGGACGCTTCGATCAAGCAGTGTTGCAGTATATGCAAGTACACGTGGGAGGGTAACAATCATAAAATCAACGCCCACATGCTACAACTCGTGTGTTCTACCCGTACTAGCAATACTACGCATAGATCTAGCGTTGATATCACTGTAGGGGTTTAGCACCTGAAAACAATAATTTTTCCTCCGCGAGCAACCCTAATGCCAGGATCTATCTATTAGCAATGAAGTAACGGGAGCGGCTTTTCAAAACTTACCCTTGAAGACTAAAAAGCCTTGTCAATGTTCGGGAGAACATGGTTGATGTAGTTGTACCGACGCCGACCTCAAGGTCGTTCTGAACTCGGACATCTCCACCAGCTTCAGCTTCACTAGCTCCAATGTCTGCAATGGCTCGAATGACTTGAGCACCACTAGTGTAGTGCATAGTGGGGAGTCACACACATACGGCGTTTGATGACGACTCCTAGACCCTGATCTAGTAGAGGTTGTGGAAGTAGATCTCCTGGATCCGGAATCCTCACAGCGCGACATCGCTCCTTGGTGAAGAACACTCTTGTTCGCACATCCCTTACAATGGGGCCGCACTCACGAGAGAGAGAGAGAGAGAGAGAGAGAGAGAGAGAGAGAGAGAGAGAGAGAGAGAGAGAGAGAGAGAGAGAGAGAGAGAGAGAGAGAGAGAGAGAGAGAGAGAGAGAGAGAGAGAGGAGGGGACTTGGAGGGGAATGCCTCAAAGCTCAATTAGTGTGGTTGAATCCCTCCATATGCCTTTCTTTATATAGGGGGAGGGGATGCACTCCCTCCCTCAAAGTCCCGGGGTGTGACTAATCAAGGGAGGAGGTGGGGGAGGTTCACCGGTCAGCCCATCCATGGTCCCCACATGGGGGGCTAGCCCATTAGGGTCGCCGGCCACCCCCTTGCCCCCTCCTAGGGATGTAGCCCCCTCTTGGGCCTTTTCCCCTTTGGGAATTGGCCCATTAGGTGGGCTGCCCCATTAAATCATATTTAAATTATTAAATAAATGTATAATTCAATAATTAACATACATTTACATATTATTTAATCCCCATTTCATCGGAACTCTTTCCGAACAACTCCGGACACCCACCGGACTTTCCCGGAACCCTTCCGATTTTCCCTTCTCTTTTCTTTGGTGATTCCTATGATACCAAAATGATCTCCAAGCATTGTCAAACCCTTAAGCATGTTACCCTACGGTTAGGGAACACTCCATACATGGTCGAGATCCCTCTCAAACCAATGATCATCAGCATGACCTGGATGCCCATGATGACCCCTGTGCATCCCATGAGATCTTCATCATTGAACCATTAAACATAAAATCCAATTCCCTTTGTTAATTTGATACTTTACTTGTCCAAGATCTAATCAATAACATCTCCATGTCATGTTCAATCTTGTTATCGACAAGTATAACTTTACTCGTTCTGAGATATGCCATCCCCGTGGCCTAGTCACACGCTGCAACTTTATGGATGTCATGTCTCCGAGTGGGCCCAGAGTATCTTTCCGCCACGCGATGGAAAAATCCTGCTCTAGAAACATAATGCCTCTACATGCCCCTCTAAATACCTGAACACACCTTTATCACCATTTAACCGAGTGATGTTTGATGCTATCAAAGTATTCTCGGGTAACAATGATTCATATGGCCTCATGGTCTAAGAAATTGGTTGCTATGTTTCCAGTCATTGTAATGGTGAACTTCGTGATTTGATCGTGTTACATTGCCTATGTTGGGTATATCTATCACTTTCATTCACCTAATGAAGTGACCCCATTGTCAATTGACATAAATGTCCATGATCGGGAAACGTCGATCATCGATTGACCAATGAACTAGTGTCTAGAGGATCACTAGGGACTTTGGTGGTTTGCATATCACATGTGTATTGATGTTCCTATCAATACAGTTATAACATGATATAAAACCTATTATGAACTTAATGAAATATGGCAATAATCACTATTTATTATTTTCCTCTAGGGCATATTTACAACAAGACAGCCATCGCAAACTCGAATCGTCATGGGAGGGACCCTACATCGTCGCAGAAGTAATCCCTGACGGAGCATATCACCTCCAAGACAAGAAGACCAGAGTCAAGTACTCCAACCCGTGGAACATTGCGCATCTACGACATTTCTATGCTTAGGAGATTTACTTCCCGCAATTTACTTTCAATAAGACCAACGGCCAGACGACTACGCCAAAACATGTACCTCCGTACTCGATATAAATAAAGATAAGTTCTCTAAACCAAGTCTCAATTTCAATTTTTTACTTTCTCCCACACCCGATACTTGGGAGCTTTGCTAATCAGTGCAAAATAAAAAAATCTTCGGCTTCGCTGCCAAATAAGTCCAACACACGCTCTAATCAGAGTAGTTGCGTCAGCCCAACAGGCATCAGGCTAACGAAAAGGTCTCATGTAGGGCGCAACCGCAATAGCCACCAACACAAACATATAAAAGTACATTAGCAATAGATATATTTTGGCTGATATACACACAAATTTTACATAAGTTTACATGTCCTTTTCATAGGATCAACATCCTAATTATATGGGAAAATTCAGAAAAAACTCCTGATTTGTGTCAAGGCACTGGCGAATTATTCGGATAGTTGGCTTACAAGCAGCCTCATAATGAGGAGCCATAACTACCATACCATCGCCTGGAGGAGAAGGAAGTCTCTGCGAGACAGTATCTACATGTAGCGTCAGGTGGTGTGCGTGTACCCAAGAAAGGGCAACCTTGGCACCTGCAATAAGCTGCAGCTTGATAAAACAGTGGATTGCTTCACCTTGTTGGAACTTCTTCATTAGTGTGGTCAATCCCTGTGGTTGTGGATCTATCGGGAACATTGCATTATATACCATTGCCAAGACAGAGCGACATCACTCGACAAACTCCTCCACCTCTGACACTCGATCCTGAAGCAGCGCCAAAGTATACCCCCTCTTGTTATCAGTCCAGAAGTCTATATCAGCACCTAATGAAGCGTCCATCAAATCACTCGTCCGAGACTTAAGACATCGAGACTCCTCCACCGCGCTTAACCGGATACTTGGAAAAAAATATAAGGATCAGTCTATGTCACTATAGTAAAAAGCAAGAACCTAGGGGCTTTGCAAGAAACTCACATAGCATACTCTCGCTCGCCCTTGAAATCTCATCAAGAAGATACTCCTCACGCTCCATGGCCTTTTTGAACTTGGAGAGAGAAATTTCCACTTGGGCCTTTATAATCCGACGCACGCCCTCCAATTGCTTGATACGGTGGAGCTTGTCAACATACAACGAAGGATCAACATATCGGGTGACAGTGGTGACATTTGCGGGTGCATCTGTGTCAGTTTGTGACAACTAACCCAGTGGAGCAGGAGCAACCGAAGGAACATGAGCAGCCAAAGGAATATAAGCAACTAAAGGACTGGTTGAGTCAAATACATTCTGAAGGAAGGAAATGCAACACAAAAATTAGCAAGAAAGATTCATCGAACACACCTAATATTCAAACTTAGTGAAAGATTGAACGATACAAAATATCAGTGTTTTCTAACTCCTAGACTAGAAAACTATACATACGATGGAATCCATTGCAGACAGTTCAACATAAAACAACTAAGGATAAGGACTAAGTAGCACCACTAGCAATGGTAGTGGCACTAGAAGAAGGGGTAGCAGCCAAAGTTTTTGTAGAAGAGGCAGTTGTCGAAGTTTATGGAGGAGGGACACTTCTTCCTCAGCAATTTCAAGGAGATGCCTAGAGAACTCCTTGATTTTCTTAAAGTAAGGCTTGAGGTCGACCTCTTTGCTTGCGTCGGTGACTGGGATCAAGGAGCTAAACTTATCCCAGTCGACCTTCTCGCCATGCGCCAAATCCAAGGTCATTGCACTCTCTATGCCACTCTTCACTTGGATAAAAACGTAGCAGTGAGGGGGTTTGGTTCGGCACTAAAGACTTCAGTGAGGATGTTGAGGTTCGACGGAACATCTTTATTGGGAAAGATCTCCTCGTGAGGGAATTTTAAGGCACGACAAGAGCGTGTTAGGAGATTTCAGCCGCGAACGGTGTTCTCCTCCAAGACACTCAGGGCATCAACAAAGGGTGAACTCGTTGATCCTCTGCTAGTGCTAGCAAGAAATTGGTGATCTCTGTAGAAAGGATAGTAAATCACAAGCCAAGGTTTAGATACAAAACATCAGAATTCATGTCATAATAGGTGACTTACTTATCAAGGAGGAATTTAGCTCTTCAAGCCTCTTTCAAAGGTTCTCGTCTCGTCCTGCCAGAACAACAGCTTCAGGTTCACGTTTCTCTGCCTCGGCTTTGGTCGCTGTCCAGGCTTTTTCGATCTCCTTTTCAACGGCATTTAGTTTAGCTTAAAAATCATTCACACGCTTAAGGGAAGCTTCACGAATAACCTCGGACTCATCAGCAGCAGATGTAGTAGATAAAGAGGTGATCAATACAACACACTGAAGGAACAAAGCAATAAAAGAGGGCCAGAGTAATAAAATATAAACCATTGGCGGAAGCAGCGTCATGCTGGATCTTGATAAAGAGGACGGCCATCTCGACCATTTCACGCATTATGTGCTAAAGGTAATAAGAGCATCATCAAACACTTGGGGCGGCACAATAAAAATCACACGATGAAAGGAACAGGAGGAGACTTACATCTTTCATGTCGGGCTCTACGGGGTTCTCTAATATGATGATGCCTTTGTCGGCACCTTTCATATTCTTCTAGGGAGGAGCCCTAGGAGCTGCCACATGATCCTTCGGGGTCATCTCACCCGTCGTTTTCTTTGGCAGGTTAGCTTGTTCCATTGTTTTTGTGGGTGAGTTAGTGGCGGTGTCTGTCCCATCAGCTACGTTAGCAACATGTAACTTTGGGGGAGCTTTTTCCTCCTCATCACCACTAAAACAAAGCATAAATAACTTTGGCTAAGAACATAAATAATGGAGTCTTAGAAGCAAAAAAGGAAGGAGTTAGAACTTATGAGCTGATGTTTTGCACAAATTGAAGAAGTGCCCTTCTTCTAGTAAGAGCCATCCTCAGTGGTAGAATCATCAGCGGCTTCACAACACTCGAATCGTTGGAGTCTTCAATCTCTTGGATGTCCACCTCGTCGTGTTTCCTTTTTCCCTGGCTAGCTACAACCTTGAAATTATTAGAGTTCACGGAAGGGACAATTTTGGTTGGAGTGCATGAGGAATGGGAGACAAAGTTTTCTTCATTTTCCTCATTGTCTCCCACAACCCCAGGTCGGTGTTTCCCTCGGTTTCAGCAATAGGTTCAGGGACCTTGCTAGTTTCAGGAAATGGAGGAAGGGAATATAAGTGTTCATGCTTCTACACAAGCAAAAAGACAAACTTAGCATAAGGAAAACACATATTAAAGTACAAAGAACCTGAGAATAGTATACAAGAGATAGGGACTTGCATGAGGTACAATGTTGTTCTTGCCAAATGGCTGAACCCAACATTCAGAAGGAATTGAATCATTCTTGGTGAGCTTGGTGAAGGATATGACCCTCTTCTCAAGCTCATCGCGGGTCATATTATTTGAGGAAATCCACAACAAATCCCTCTTCCTAGTATATGCCCACATACCCGAAAATCTAGCTTGGAGAGGTTGGACATGGATGCGAAGAAAATGCGCCATGAGCTGGATGCCCGAGACTTATTTTCTGGTCGCATAGCGTTGATCATGGTTGCGATCCATCATCGGCTTCATCTCATCAGTCTCCGCCCGAGTTGTGTTTTCCTCCGAGGACATGAGATTTATCACTTCTTTGGTGGATTCATAGGGGGCCAGACCATACAATTGGCCCTCATATTTATCATCCTTGATATAGAACCACCTCTTTCGCTAATATTGGATAGAGTCTACCATTTTGAGATCGAAGTAATCCACATCATAATGGACATGAATGATGGAACCCCAACATTGTAGATGAAGGTTTTTTCCGCGTTCCTCTTCACAGCAAATAGGCGTTTCCAAAGACCCCAATGGGGATAGATACCAAGGAAACTCTAACAAAGCATGATGAAGACAACAATGCAGAAAATAGAATTGGGCGTGAGCTGGTAGAGCTGCATGTCGTACCCAAAGATAATCCCACAAAGGAATTCATGGGCAGAGAGAGAAGGACCGCGATAGAGAAAGGAGATGAACATTACCTGCCATCCGGCCCTCTTCAGGTACGGGTGTGGCCTTGTCGCTAGGAAGCTTGAAAGAACCCTCCTTCAAGAGTCTAGCCTTCTGGGCCTCGCACACCTCTCGCTACGTGCACTTCGAGGGAGTCCATCCAATGACCCATGGCTTGGCCGTCGTGGCATCAGTGGTGGAACCAACACCCTTGGTCCTCCCCATGGAGATGGCGTCAGAGGCATGAGTGTGTGAGCAAGAGAGGAAGAAAGGCAGTAGCAGCGACACTAGAACATATGCGGTGTAAGGAGGAAGAAGGATAGTAGCGGAGAAGGGAATGAGTAGTAAAAAGTCCCCCCGACAGTTATAAAGTACCCGCGACAGTCTATAGCCATTGGATTTGGAAGACAATTCATTAGGATGAAACCTACGGGCAACACATGTCCAGAGATAAATAAAGAGTCAATCGTAATAAGCAATAATTACCATGGTAACTTCGGGAGAAAATTGCATGGTGCCTCGATTCACGCGGAACGTGGGTCCTGCGGTTAAACTCAACACTGACCTATCCCCCACGTGTCGTCAGCCTATGTCATGGTCCCACCATTGAAATGTCCCATCAGGAGCACTCCAATGTAACGGAAGCATGCCATCATTGTCAGCAATGATGTCATGAGCAACGAGGAAAAAGCATCAGTTATACGAGTAAATAACTCAATGAAAAAATGCAGATTCAAATCCCAAGCTGTTCCTTAGATGATAAAGGCGTGAGCTTATGCTCAGGTACAAGTATCCAAACATAGCTTCAGGAGCTATTACCACCAGGGGTGCTGACCGCGCACCTGATAATATTTGGTGATTCAAGGAAAAGAAGAGCTAAGTCGAGGATCTACTCAGATGATAGAGATTTGAGCCTATGCTTAGGTAGAAGTACCCGAACATAGCCTCGAGGCCTACTCCCATCGGGAGCACTGACCGCGTACCCGAAGGAAATAATGAATCCTCTCCGGAGTCGACAACAAAGGTCTCGATAGAAAAAAGAAGAAAATCCTCCTATGAAGACCACAAAATAAAAAACCTATGAGCATTACCCACATGTATCCTCAAATGGTTACTCCCATCGGGAGCACTAAAATAGTGCACCTGACAAAAATGACAACAAACTGATGACTTGAGCAACTCCAATAGCCAAACAATGCAGCCATCAAAAAATCAAATAATCTTAGACCATGTCCACCATGATAACATGTCTGAATGTCGTGTCTATCGACATGAAGGTAAGACCCCGGGATTCATCCTATGAGGCCTAGTAATCTCACATGAATGGGCTCTGTGAGTAATTTTCTGTATCCACGATACAATGAAAAATCTTGACGAACGCATTGGGTACCCAAAACACAAAAGGTAGAATTCAATACTCGATAAGACCTCAACAGATCAAACTAAATTACACCAGTATATACCAGGTTCGAGTCCAGGGACTTGAGCTTGAAAACCATTCATTCAAGACCGTAGTATCAAGTATAGGTTTGTAAATACCATTCATTCAAGGGTGTTCACTAAAGGTTTATCCAACTCTACTACTAATGTCTTAGTATCAAGTGTAGTCTCATCCTTTAAGAGAATGATCTATCAAGTGATACCTTTATAGGTTGATCCCAAATGTCCACTTTGGATTGAGTTAGCTTATATATATTGTCTAGACTACTCTTGCTACCTACTCTTGTATCCTAAGGATGATGGTAGTACTCTAATATATCTAGATCTCTTCCTTTTTGCTTAAAAGGTTTGAATAGATTGGGAGGAATACAAAAGAATAGAATGGTTCAAGGTTTAGATAGATCAAGACGTGGTTTTGAGCTTTGATGCTCCAAGGTACTAGAGAATTATCTAGCACATGTGATGATAGATTTAGAATGACATATAATAGATCTTATTCTTTGTCCACTAGGGATGTTGACATATATATGACTTACCGGGTTCCCATAATTAGTATACCTGGTACATATCCAAACCATGGACCACAGGAAGCCAAGAGTTCTGGAAGCATCTGAAACCCAGGAACCGGACGTGTTGATCAAGGCGAGAGTTTAAACCGACATAATAATAGAGTTGTACTTCTAACTTGTAACCGATATGTATCAGACTCTAAGACCTAGCCTCTCATATAAAGGCTGGGAGGAGCCGATAGAGAGACACTGTAGCTTTGAGCAAAACACAACCCGCCGTGAGTTAGATTGCATCTAGCGAACTGGCAACCCTATAATCATATTCTTCAGTAATCAGACAGGACATCGACTCCCTTGTTTGCCTGATAGGCCGACAAAATCACCAGTGCTCTCCTTTCCCAAAAACGCAAGTCCATAACCATGGCATTGCCGAGGTTACCCCTTGATAGATGTGTTTGTGTTAAGGTTCATTACTCACGAATGCTACTTCTACCTTCCTAAGATAGAGTCTTATGAAAGGTCATATCAAAGTTTATAATGCTCAACTTGATGACCTAAGTCCAATTCATCAACTTAAGTAAAACTTCAATATCTTTGACAAGTTCTAACAAAAAGTTTTATTTTTTCACGAATTTTACATGCATGGATTAAATGCACACTTCTATGTTCTACCCATTTCGTCTCTCTTGAACTACTAGATATTACATCCTTCCACCCTTAAAATAAACTTCATCCTTGAAGTTCGAGATCCTCCTGTATCAAAAAGTTTATAAGAACTTATTAGATAATTCATTTATGTAGATACCATCTGCGGTTACAATCTATGGTTTATCTTGGGTTTCTTTTACTACTAGTACTATTGGTATCATCTACTGGCATTGATTCTATGTGCGGCTCATAACACCAGTTGTAGTTCTAAAGGTTCATTTAGTCTTCTCTATCTTACGTATTTTCTAAAAGCATGGGTTCAGACTTCTTCATTTAACTGATTTTGGAACTAATGGTCAAAGATTTAACTAAAATCTCAAAACGTCTTCTTAACATGGTCATGGTATTACTATAGCTTCTAATATATATATACTGTTCTGTTTGGCCTTATTAGAATGTATTTGGAAAAGTTAAGTGTCTAGGTGTTGGTTACTCGTTTTCTACCCGGTGGTCCTATAGTTTCTAAGGTTTAAGATAAGAAAGAATTACTATTATATATCTTCCTTTAACTAGGTCTCACACATCATAGTTGTCTTGGTCTTACTTATTTTGGCTAAGCTTTATGTGGGATTGATGCTTCCTCAAGCTTTGAGTTGAGATTCTTCTTCAGTATCACATTTTTGGTTCTCTATACCTCTCTATGGTACTTCTCCTATACTCTTGAAGATATGATCCAATTCCATTTATTTTCAATCCTACCTTTTAGATCATACTTCAACTATTAGTGCAATATACTTCTACCTTCCACCCTTTTTGTAATGGTCATGATCCTTTTCCTAATCCATTTGACTATAGGATTAGACTATGGTCTTGTACTGGCTTACTACTATACTATACTATTGGTCTCACAAAGAATTATGTTGTCCATCCACTCATTTGTGGATACCTAGTACAAATCCTTACGTTAGTTGGAAGGTATTCTACACGTAAAATGTTTTCTATTCTAACATTGTCTTTGTGTTTCAAGTGAAAACTTTCATGATACACGATTTTCCTAATATTGGCTAGATATTCTGGTTAAGTAATTGTGAGATCCAAGCACATGGCTTAATAGGATTGATAGGATACTCATACCAACAAATTGCAACTTCTTTTCCGGAAGCTCATCTAAAAAGAACTGATGAGGCTAAGCATGCTTGGCCTAGAGAAATTTGAGGATGGGTGACCGACCGGGAAGTGGGTCCTGAGTGCGCATGAGCGAGGATAAGGTGCGTAGAAAAGATTAGTGTTGGTCTATGAGGCTAGTCTAGAGATCCTAGTAAGCTACCAGGAGTGACACCCCTGGGGCCTGTTGTTGAACGAGGTGTTACTAGTGGTATCAGAGCTGATCCTCATGTTACATGGGCATGTGCGGGTGAATGTCAGGACATATGGAGCATGGCGTGTGTGGCCCGGAGTGGACACAGCATGGCACATGTGCCAGCACTAGACGCACAGACGTGTGCCAAGAGGGGACGTTCCTGGCTTGTGCTTGATCGATGAGGTCCTCGATCTTCTAAGGATGATTATATGTGATATCCAGGCACATGGCTTAATAAGATTCATAGGATACTCATACTGACAAGTTTCAACTTATTTTTCAGAAGCTCATCTGAAAAGAACTTTGAGGTTAAGGGTTCTTGGCTTAAAGTAATTTGAGGATGGGTGACCGACTAGGAAGTGGGTCACGGGTGTGCACGAGTGAGGACAAAGTGCGTAGAAAAGAATAGTGTTGGTCTATGGGGTCAGTCTAGAGATCCTAGTAAGTTTTTAGGAGTGACAGCCCCGGGGCCTGTTTATGGACGGGGTGTTACAATAATGATTCCACCAATGGTTCACTTCCTTTGACAGTGGTCCTCTAACAATGTTTAGGTTTGCCTGGAATAGCTTATCAGACCTGGTATACTTTTTAGCTATAAAGCCTTTATTAGTGTCAGCTATGGTATCGAAATCTGTAGTGGTTCTATCCTACTTTCCTTCACCTTCCATACAATACCATATTGTTATCCTTTTTCAATGTACTTACATGGTTCATCAAACTTTTGATTTATTTGCACACACCATTCAAAGCTATTCTCTAGAACTAATGGTATGTCTTTGGCACTTACTCTTCCTCCTTAAACTCAGCTCTAGTGAGTATACTAAGTATTTCCTTCATCAACTCCTTTTCTCCATAGGTTCTACTACTATGGAAGGACTCTAAAGTTTGGCTTGCAAGAACTCCAATAATAATTTCCTTAAATGCAATTCCTTTAAGTGGTTTTTCTTGCCTACTCTTCACTGTTTTTATATGCATCTGGTTCTACTTACCCAGTTTCATCATTGTTCCTTCGTTCCTACTTCTTAAAGCCTAAAGACTTACTTCGTCAATAGCTAATTTTTATGTTGAAGTTGATTCATCTCTTTGAAGTTGCACTAATGGCCTTCTTCTTTGCTTGAGTTTTCTATACTATCCTATTGGTAACTCGTCTCTCCCTTATGAGTATTCCCTTTCCCTCTAGATTAGTAATATCAAGACAGAACTAAATGTTGCAACATGCATTTGTACACGAGTTTGTACTTCACGCAAATATCTAGTCACATAATAACTTCGATAAAATCCAAGAAATCCAAATGATATATATGTCACGCATATCAAAAGTCCATATAAGGATTACTTCGAGTAATGCATCTCTAGTACTAAGGCTTCAATACTATACACTTCAATCAAAATGTAGGTATTTGTATAGGTTTTCTACCATTCTATAGCCATGTATATGTGATATACTACTCTTTACCTCCATATTTACCCTAGTTGTCCATTTGCAACATGATATTCTTACATAAAGTAATCTAACATTTTGAACTTATCATTAATTTACTTTCCTTAACTTACATATCTTGAGTCTACCTAAGACTAACATCACATAGTCTACCAAGATTTCCACTAAGATTACTATGAATACCTTTTTAACTTCTGTTAAGGTTTTACACTATACTTCAATACCTCTTCTTCAAAATTATTTACTATGAAATTTCCATAGTTTAATTACTTATCATGGTATAGGATGTAATCTCACCACGATTATTTATCACCTTTACTCCATCGTACTATATGTGACTCTCAAGAAAACTCTACTCCATCACATAAAGATTCTCAAATGAACCTAACATGATCTACTTATCGCTTTCTTGACTAAGTGGCTTACATGGTATCTACCAATGTTAACTTGTATAAGGTTTTATTACTGTATACAGCTTATGTGGGTAAGATAACACCATTATAAGATGTTTGGTGGTATTCTACTTTGGGTATAGGGTGGTATTGGAATCCTAGACATACTTAGAAAGATACTAGATACAATTTTTTTCCTAATAAAGATAGGTAAGAAGATTAACTTTCTAATATGATAAGGTTATTCCCAAGTGAATATCCCTCATAAGTCATAAGAAGATTTAGTTTAGATAAGGTGGCTTCCTATAGTCACTACCCAACCTACATGTCTTGTTTCAATAGTTTTAATCCTAAGATCAAAGCGTTTCTCTGATACCATCTGCGGTGACACAACACGCCACTACATGTTTTAGTGCGAAAGTTGTTGATATAACACTCACGGAACATCATTCCACAAATATTACATCCAACAGAGTAGTGCAACAGAAACATCACAGTTCCAAGGCCTGATAATATTATTCATATCATAGATCTTCATATAAGATCCTCAGAAACTTCCATGACACAATGAAGCTCGTCAGGTAAGTTCCTATTCAATTGAAGTAATTTGTAGTGTAGACTCGCACTAGATCTACCTCTAAGTATATCTCGATAACTAATGGTTGACTATTTCTTCATTATCACTTTCCTAATGGCATGGTGTTTATTGTTGGGATTTCGTTTCCCACTAGCTTTAATTTTGTCTCCACTAGTATGGATTGTAGCATCTGACTATCTGACTCTGTTGGACTAACTCCAGTATTCACGAATATGTCTCCTTCCATCTTCTATTTCCACGATTACAGTCTTGTCATTAACTCCATAACCTAAGAAAGGGTTGAGATGATAGATTGAGTACAAGCATAGTCAGCAATTTCTACTATGTGGTTGTTTGATGCACTATTTCTACTATTGTGGATCAAAGATCCTAGGCCTATGCTAGTTTTCAAAATTAGGTTTTTACAAAAGGTAAGTTTTAGTTTAGAAAACTATGTTGCCTTCACGGGTTGTCATAACTTCATGGAGTTCCTTTCCATGTTGCGTTCGTAGTTCGTTCCCAAAACATGGAGTATCATGACACGTTTTATACACTCTCAAGAGGTGCACTACTTTTCCCACAAACATCTTTAGCCTTGTTAAACAATTGGGATAACTTGATCGAGCATAATCCCATTCAAACTTCCTTGGTCTGAGGCCCATTCTAAATATTCGCCAATCGGTAGCTTTCTCTACCCTGCCATCCAGTCATTGCAAAGAACTTAGTCAATGACCACGGTTCAACTTCATACCCAGATACTAGGGTCATCATCCTGCAACATAGAATGCGAATGTTACGGGTCCCACCCTGATGAGGGTTTAACTCGTCAATGCCCATTGTTATGGACTTGGGTTTTGGAGAAGGAGGGAGCGCTAGAGACATCTATCGGCTAGCAAACAAGCACACAGGGGACAAAGGATTTACCTAGGTTCAGGCCTCATAGAGGTCCCTACTCCTGCTTGTCTGCTCGTGGAATTATCGAGGGAGTCGAAAGTTACAATGATGCGCAGATGAAATCTGGCGAGGGTTGCGAAAACTAGGGTTGCGTGTGTCCTCCTCGCCGCCCCCTCCTAGCTTTATATAGATAGGCTAGGTCTCGAGTAGCAGGTCGAGTCGGTTACAAGTTAGGGTTTTCCCCTTCAAACTTTCTATCTTTAGCTTCTTCTTGTCCTTCAAGCAATTGAGAGTCCATAGGTTACTCGAGTCCCTCCATCCGGGCCTTGGCGACACCGTGGGCCTGTATGTATTTGGGCCGTATATACCAAGTTCGAGTACCTATAGGGTATACCCATGTCAGTAGCCCCCGAGTGTACAGTGGAATCGCAGATTCGACTGGGGACTTTTGAAGCCTTCGAGTGCCTGAATGAGTATATTTCGATTGCTTTTATTTGTGTCATAGGGATTGTTGATGTACGTGCCTGATATAACCGAAGTATCGATATCAGTTAACCACCTTAGGGTGAAACAACGCAATCTACTCGAATTCGAGTCCTCGGACTCGAATCCGGAAAAGTGCTGGTGTAATTCGACTCAGGCCGCGGAGTTCTTACAGGAGTCGAATTCCAGTTATATGGGTGTGAGCACTTGACGCGTCCATCAAGGCATGTTCATCGTGCCTGTGGGCATGGATATGTTTCTGGTAGTGCGCAGTTAAATGCGTTGCCAGGCCTTATGCAGGTCTTACCTTCACGCCATAGGCACGACATCCGAATTTTATCATCGTGGAGACGATTCGGGTAACCCAGAAGACGTAGTCTCTTTGTAGGGGAAAAATTATGAGGCAGTGTCGCCATGAGTTTCGAGTGTGGATGTTATCAACACATAGTTTTTTGTTCAAATAATCATAGGGTGCGCGACCAGCGCTCCCTATGGGAGTAGCCCCCGAGTGCCTGGTTGAGTCGAAGACTCAGGCAGGGACTAAAAACTTTTGCGACTGCTGTCATCTTTTGATGACCCGGGCAGGTACTAAAACACTTTTGCGACGGTTGTCGTCTTTTGCTTGCTTGTTTCAGTCGATGACTCAGGCAGCTAAAATATTTTCGTGACTGTTGTCGTCTTTTGCCTGCTTGTTTCCGGCGCTCCCTATGGGAGTAACCCATGTTCATAATCGAACTGTGTTTCGAGTGGTTGGGTTTGCTTTTTGTGATTGTCCATGTTCCTGCAACAAGAAAAGAAAAATCGTAGGGTGCGCGACCAGAGCTCCCTATGGGAGTAGCCCCCGAGTGCTTGGTGGAGTCAAAGACTCCAGCAAGGACTAAAAATAGTCGAAGTTCTCCATTGCATAGCCTTTGGTGACGTCAGTGCTGACTCTTGTATGACCTTAGTTGCCCGCGTGAGCGGTTTTGACGGGACGTGACGAGCTGTGGGTCCCACTTTCTGACTTTGATTTGACTGGGCGTGCGTAATCTTATTTTTAACTGTGCCTCCTCGATTTCCGCGCGTAATGGTACAAGTGGGGGGACGGTTCACGCTTCCTATTCTCCACGTGTCCTACGCGATGCATGCCACGTGTCCAATAGGGTTTTTGTCAGCCGTTGGATTGCATCTTCCAGGGGTTAAGTAGCGATGCCGCGGTGGTAATTTTCCCATCTGTGTTCTTTCTTCCTTGCTGCCATCGCCATTTCCCTTTGCTTTCCTGCTTTTCTCTACACCCGTCTTCTCCATGATGTTGGACCAGCTCCGTTCGTTCCCCAGCTATTTTCTTTGCTCTCATCGCCGCGGCGCAATGGGGAAGAAGAAGGGAGGTGTTGCCGCTGATTCCGTGGCTACCCTCACTGCAGCAAAGAAGAAGGGTGGCTCTACTGCTGCGGCCACCAGCGCCGCTGCCGCCGGGAAGAAGAAGGTCGCGGGCAACCGCGTGACTAATGGTGCGTGGCGCCCCTCCATCATCAAGGCGTCGGATCCCCGTCTTCTTCGCCAAGACGGAGTGATTTCTGCATCAGTCGCCGATTCGCGCGTCCCCAGCGGTGAGACCGTTCCTGTGCCTCCTGCTGGTTATCGAGTGATGTTTCTTGCATTCATCATTCGCGGTCTTTCCTTGCCTCTTCACCCCTTTCTTCGGGGTCTTTTGTGTTTCTATGGGCTCCAGCTCCACCAGCTGTCCCCAAATTCTCTCCTCCACATCACCTGTTTCATCACTCTCTGTGAGTGCTCGCTTGGAATTGAGACGCACTTTGGTGTTTTCAAACGCATTTTTAAATTGAAGCGTCAGTCCGCATCTGGCTCTTTAGTTTACGATGTAGGTGGTTGCGGAATCCATGTTGATCCATCCGCCACCTACTTTGATATCAAGCTCGCCAAGTCCATCCAGGGATGGAGGGACAGATGGTTCTATGTGCGTGATCAGAAGGCCAATGACGAGCACTTTGGACTTGCTCCCTTCGATCCTGCGAGTCCCTGCAAGAAGATGCGTTCTTGGAAGAACGTGATCATACCTTCTGAACTCGCGGAGACAGACGTGCTATATCAGCGCGTCTGCGACCTCGAGAGTCGCATAGGCACAGAAGAGGGAGGTTGCGCCCTTGTCAGGACCTGGTTGCGTCGTCGCGTCCAGCCTCTCCAGGCCAGGGTCCATCCCATGTTCCAATGGGGTGGCTCTGATGATTCCACTCACGTGTCTGCCGATGGCATGTCCGCGAGTGAGGTAGATAAGAGGGTGCGACTGGTCACGAAGTATACCCTCAAGGATGTGCTTCCGAACGAGCCAGTCGTTCCTCCTTTCGATGCTTCGAATCCTCCTCCTGAGGTATGGTTGTGCCACGTAGTAGCGTATTTTTTTTCGATTGCGTCTTCTGGTACTTATCTGTTTTATTTTTTGTATGCAGGAGTGGGCGGTATCGCCTTGCATGCCTCCCCTCCCTGAGGGGATTATTCCTCGTGAGGCTGTGGAAGAGGACCAGTCTGAGTCGACTGTCCCTTCTGATGTTGAAGAGGAAGCCCCCGAGTCCGAGAGTCCGGATACTCGCAAGCGTTCGCGCAGTAAGGATTCCGATGCGTCGACTCCTTCCAATCTAGGAGGCGTAGCTGTTGGCGCGGAGTCGCCAATTCCCGCCGTTCCAGTGAGGGCTGTGGCACCGTCTTCTCGCAAGAAGATGCGATTGCCCAAGGAGTCTTCGTCGGAATCGACGGAGGCCACATTTGATCTTGATAGATTTGACTGGTCAGTTTTGCTAGTGCATTCGTTCTTTGCTTGTTTTCTTCTTGTTGACTTTGCCCTTTTCTGAGTGTGTATTTTATCTTGCAGCCAAGAGGCGTCGTCATCATCTGGCGACGTCGAATTTTTGAAGGAATCAGGAGTCGCAACCTCAAAGGCCAAGATAGAGGTCGAGCGTGCTCCTTCTCCTCCGGCGGCGGCCCACTCCGGGCACAATTCTTCGAGCTCTCCTCATGTAGGGGAGCATCGAGTAGTAGCTTGGATGATGGTTCAGCAATCTTCTTCGGAGTCGCTGGAGGACCATGTCAGTATATCTCCCCCTTTATTTTGTAAGTTGGCAGTCAAACACCGTTTGTTGCCCTTTGCTGATTCCTTGCTTTGTGCGACAGATCCTTGTAAAGGAAGCCGCGCAGGTAGCGGAGCAAGTGATGGTGATAGGTCGCCAGCATGCAATGCTGGAGAAGCGCCACTGCGTGGTTGAGAGTGAGTATTCTATACCTGTTCTTTTCGTTTTCTCTGTATTTTGGCATTATCGACTGACAGCCAAATTTTTGACTGTCCTGTACCTGAGCATAATTCTTTACTGCGTGATGTCGCCACGTTGGAGAAGACGCTGGCCGCAGCAGTGAAGGGGAACGACGAGGCACTCGCGGCTCGTGATGAGGCCCAGAAGCGCGAAGAGGATCTGTGTGCCTCCTTTGCGGCTAGGGAGAAGTTGTTTGAAGAGCAACTTTTTTCAGTCGCCAAGGCCCTCTCAGGTACCTCTACTTGGTAGATATTTATCGATGTTCTTCTTTTCCTCTGTAGTGCCGGTGGCCTTAGGAGTTTGATCCGTGTACGTATTTTGTTATAGATGCTGGTGGCTTGAGCTTTGATCCGCAAGCCCTTGGTCGCGATGACGTTTTGGCGGGCGCGGTATCTGCAGTCGAAGACCGTAGCGCGGTTGTCCAAAATGCGTTGTCCAAAGCCAAGGCCACCTTGAGTCGCCTCCGGGAGGAGCTGATGCCGAAGGTGGAGCTGGTAAACAATGTGGAGGAGCTGGTGGAGTCACTCACTGGGGGTGTACCTGCCACGTACAAGAACTCCCTCCGCGCAGCTGGTGCGACTATGTCGCTTGCCATGGTGCAAGCCCACGGAGTCGAAGTGGATCCCTCTGCGGTGTCGAAGACAATGCCTGTTGGCACGGATGGTCAGCAGGTAGTGTTCGCTCCTTTTGCGACTGCTTGTGCCAAATATGGCCATTCCTTGATAAACACCGTTGCCAAGTATTCGGAGGAGCTGAATCGCGCAAAGAAGGCGGCAAAAACTTCGGCCTCAGGGGCCGGCGGAAAGTCAGTGGCATCTGATACTGCCACGCACTTGATGAAGCCCCCAAGGTCCTCGAAGTCGAAGAAGCTAGCTGCTCCGTAGTTAGTTTCTTGTAATAGCTGACGAACTCGCTCTTTTGATTGGAGATCATGCCTGTTGGCGAATGTGTTTGTACATACTTTTTATTGATCCTGAATGCACCTGTTTACTTTTGACTTTTGAGTTGGTCGCCTTATTTTGCTTATGACTTGATTTTTTGATAGGGTACGTCAAGTGGCCCTGTGGGGGGAACCCCATTCTCGCCATCTCTTGAGGATACAATGGCACCACCTCGCTCTAGAGTAGAGGAGCTTTCCTTGCTTTCGCGACTTCGTGATCGCGTTAAGCAGCTGGAGCGTGAGTTGCCTGTGATCCATGGTAGCGCGGACGTGTGGAAGTCGAAGGCTGAAAAAGCCGCCGCCCGTGAGCAATATTTGCTTGGCGAGGTGACGCAGCTGGGCAACCAGTTTAAGTGTTAGTTTGCTCATCTTCGTCTTTTCCTTTGTAGATGATCGCAATGGTACGTTGTACTCATGCTGTTGATGCTGCTTCGTGTAGTTGTTAGCGCGCATCGTCCACAGGACGAGAGGGATAGGATTGCCATCCGCCTTCATGATCTCACCCAAGAGAAACTTTAGGAGTGGATACTTCTGGGTAGATCATGATCGTGCGACTGCGTTAGCGACCCTGCAGGATCGCGCCTCGCGAGTGCTGCTTTTTCTGAAGAAGTCGTAGTCGTGCTTGAAGAACATCTACCGGGCGATGTTCCCGCTGGATGATACTCCGTCAAGCCTGCTGGCCCTTCTGACGAAATTTCAAGATATGTCCGTGGTTCGCGAGTGCGTGAGGCAGCAGCTGGTGGCTGGTGCCAAGGCTGCGCTCTCCGTGGTGCGTTTGCACAGGCCTGACGTGGATGTCGCCGCCATTGCATCTGGGCCACCGGCGCCACCAGCAGGATCTTCCTGGAACATGGTGCCGCACTATCAAGCGGCGGATCGTCCAGCTGAGGAAATCATCGACTTCTTCGAGGAACAGACTAATGTTCTTCTGTTGCAAGGGTAGCCAAATATGTATCTTGCATACAAGTGTACTGGTGTTGTAAAGCTCATATATAATTTTGTAGATAATTTACAAATAGCTTTATAAGCGTGGGGTGTGTTGCACTTATGCGAGTCCTTTTCGTTAGCCTGGCCATCTTTGTATCTTTCCCCTGTCAACCTGTCAGCCGCGTGGCAGCTGGGTTGTGTTTGTGTTTAGGGGTTCGATTGGTGTGCCAGCTACTCAGGATGTCGCGTTATTGTTCGAAGAACATATGTATATAGGGTGGCGCAGCCCCCAAGTATGAAAGTTGACAAAAGAAAAGAGAGCACGGAGTTTTGGGGCACTTAGCTTTCATTTATTCGGAGAACAGTATGTAGTACAATGTGTGGCTAAGTAGCCTTGGCTGAATAGCCTTATTTGCGATGCAAAAGTAAAGAAGAAACGACTAAGAGTAGAAGCGTCGCAGTTGCGCGACGTTCCACGGGTTGGAGTATGCGACTCCTGTCTCTAAATCTTGAAGGCGATAGGCGCCACCTGGGATTACTTCTGTAATCACGTACGGTCCTTCCCAGGGGGACTCGAGCTTGAGATGCCCCTGCTGCTTCAGTCGCAGGACCAGGTCACCTTCGACAAAGGATCTTGGGCAAAGCCTTCTGCTATGGTAGTTGCGCAGGTTCTGCTGGTAGATCGTAGATCTTTCTGCGGTGATTTCTCTTGCTTCGTCAAGGAGGTCGATGGAGTCTTTGAGTGCGAGGGATGACTCCTTCTCGCTGTAGGCGACTACACGTGGCGCTCTGTACTGTACCTCGGCGGGTAATACTGCCTCTGCTCCATGTACCATAAAGAATGGTGTGTAGCCGGTGGCACTGTTTGGAGTTGTACGCAGGCTCCAGAGTACGGATTGCAGTTCGTTTGGCCAGCAGCCCGCGGCTTGTTCGAGTGGCCGGAGGAGTCGCTTCTTGATGCCGCTACAGACGAGCCCGTTTGCCTTTTCCACCTGACCGTTGGTCTGTGGGTGTGCGACTGAGGCATAGCTGATGTTGATCCCCAGGTTCTCGCAGAAATCTTGGAACTCCTTGGATGTAAAGTTCGTTCCATTGTCGGTGATGATGCTGTGTGGCACGCCGAAGCGGTAGACGTTGGACTCGAAGAACTTGACTGCGCTGTGCCCTGATTGCTTGGTCACTGGCATGGCCTCGATCCACTTGGTGAACTTGTCAACTGCGACCAAGAGGTAGACGTAGCCTCCTTGCGAGGACCTTGGAAGTTTGCTGACCATGTCGAGTCCCCACTGGGCGAAGGGCCAGGCCAATGGAATAGGCCGTAGCTCTACGCCTGGTGCGTGTGGCTTGTCCGCGAATCGCTGACAAGCGTTGCACTTTTGGACTATATCCTTGGCGTCGCGCATGGCCGTGGGCCAGTAAAATCCAGCTCGTAGAGCTTTGGCGACGAGGGCGCGGCTACCGGCGTGGTGCCCGCAGGTCCCTTCATGGATGTCAAGGAGGACTGCTCTTCCATCGGCTAGGGAGACGCATTGTTGTAACACGCCTGTGATGCTACGTTTATACAGTTCGTCGTTGATAACGACGAATTCCTTGGAGCATCGCGCGATGTGTCGTGCATCTGTCGGGTCGTCCGATAGGCGCTTGCTGAGGAGGTAGTAATGTACGGCTGCGTCCAGGATTGTTCGATCATCATGACGCTCATTGGCCCCTCGAGTCCTGTGTCAAGCTCCAAATCATCGATTGGTGTTGGCTCATTGGGTGGTGTAGCTCCCGAGTCCATTGTTGCGCTTGTTTTCTTCTCTGCGGCCTTCGGCTTGATGGAGCGTTCGCATATGCGCTCGAGAAATACCCCAGGTGGTTCGGGTGCGCAGGTGGAGCCTATGTTGGCGAGTGCGTCCGCCTCCTCATTGCTTTCGCGACCTATGTGTCGCAACTGGCAGCCGTCGAAATCTCCTTCAAGTGTGTCGTAGAGGTCGCGGTATGCGATCATGTTGTCGTTTAGTGCGTCGCACTCGTGCATTGTTTGGTTTACGACCAGCTTGGAGTCGCCATATATGATTAGCCTCTTTGCGCCGCAGGCTTTTGCCATCCTCATCCCGTGTAACATGGCCTCGTATTTAGCCTCGTTGTTTGAGGCTGTGAACTGCATTCGCAGGACGTACTTCAGCTTGTCCCCTTGAGGCGATGTCAGTATGACACCTGCTCCTGCTCCATCTTTTCTCTTGGACCCATCGAAGTGCATTGTCCAGAGGTAGGACATGTCTGGCTTGTCCGGGAGTTGGTTTTCCATCCAATGTACGAGGAAGTCCGGGAGAACTTGCGACTTAATTGTGTCGCGCTTTTCGTATCTGATGTCTCGTGGAGACAGTTCGATTCCCCAAAGCGCGACTCGCCATGTGGCGTCAGGGTTATTGAGGATATGTCCCAATGGGGCGTCGTTGACTACCATGATTTGGTGTTCCTGGAAGTAGTGGTGTAGTCGTCGGGCGGTCATAAAGACGTCGTACACCAGCTTCTGATAGTGCGGGTACTGTTGTTTTGTTGGCGTGAGGACCTCGCTGAGGTAGTATACGGGGCGTTTTATGCCGTGGACCTTGTTTTCCTCGGCCCGTTCGACGACGAGCACTGTGCTAACCACTTGGTTGGTGGCGGAGATGTGGATAGCAGCCGCTTGAGGTCTTCGAATGCTTCTTGCGCGTCGTTGGTCCACTCGAATTTGTCGGTTTTGCGGAGGAGCTGATAGAAGGGCATTGCCTTTTCTCCCATTCGACTGATAAATTGACTGAGGGTCGCGATTCGCCCAGCTAGCTGCTGAACGCCTCTTATGTTCTTTGGCTTCTCCATGGCCAGTATGGCCTTTATCTTTTTCAGGTTTGCCTCAATCCCTCTCGCGGAGATGAGATACCCGAGTAGTTGTCCAGAGGGTACGCCGAAGGCGCATTTGTCCTGATTGAGCTTTATCCGGCAGCGATCGAGATTGGCGAAGGTTTCGCGCAAGTCATCGATTAGAGAGGCTTCTTCCTTGGTTTTGATTACTATGTCGTCGACATAGACTTGGATGTTGCGACCAAGTTTCTCCTTGAGGCCGGCCTGCATGCACCGCTGGTACGTGGCTCCTGCGTTTTTTAGCCCGAAGGGCATTGTGTTGTAGCAGAACACGCCGAAGGGCGTTGTAAACGCGGTCTTCTCCTGGTCTTCCTCCTTCATTCGAATTTGGTTATAGCCTGAGTAGGCGTCGAGGAAGCAGAGGCGCTCGCATCCAGCAGTGGAGTCGATGATTTGATCGATCCGTGGTAGCGGGAAGTGATCTTTTGGGCAGTGCTTGTTAAGAGAAGTGAAGTCGACACACATCCGCAGGATATCCGTGTCCTTTTTTGGCACTAGTACTGTATTGGCGAGCCAAGTGCTTTCCTTGATCTCGCGTATGAATTTGGCCTCGAGGAGGCTGTTGATCTCCATTCCGACTGCATGTGCCCGTGGCTCAGACAGTCGCCTGATTGTTTGCTTGACTGGCCTTGCGTCGGGGTTGACGTTGAGTGCGTGCTCGGCGAATTCCCTGGGAACTCCTGGCATGTCCGCAGGACACCAGGTGAAAATTTCCCAGTGCTCACGGAGGAATTCGACGAGCGCGAGTTCCTATGCGAGACTCAAGTCATTGGCCATGAGGTCCGTTTTAGCGGGATCCGATGGATGGACCTGCACCTTCTTTGTGTGCACAGATGAGTCGAAGGAGAGATCAGGTGAGCTTGACCTACTCAGAGGGGGCAGACTGTTGTCTGTCATTTCCTTCAATCGCACGAGTTCCTCCTGCATGACGAAGGACTGGGAGATTCTGTTGAATTCCCTATCGCAACTGTCAGATCGCTCGAAACTCCCGTTGATCGTGATGACGCCGTTGGGACCTAGCATTTTCATGTGTAGATAGGCGTAGTGAGGTACTGCCATGAACCTAGCGAACGCGACGCGCCCGAGGATGCAGTGGTATTGTGAGGGCCAGTCGACAACTTCAAAGTCGATGCACTCGCACCGGAAGTTCTTCGGCGTGCCGCATATGACGTCGAGGTTGATTTTGCCCAGGGGGTATACGCCTTTTCCTGGGACGATGCCGTGGAACGTTGTGTCCGATGCCTCCAAGCAGGTTAGAGGGATCCTCATTGCTCGCAAGGTACTCGCGAATATGAGGTTGATACCGCTTCTACCGTCCATGAAGACGCGACTCATGTCGAAGCCTCCAATTTGCGCCTCGAGTACGAGGGGGCAATGACCTGGGCGAGGTACTTGAGGCGGGTGGTCGTGTTTGTCGAAGGTAATGCACGACTCACTGCCACTGAGGTACTCAGTGGTGGATGGTGGCGAGTGCGTGGCCAGATTGCCTTGGCGAGTGATGGCCTTCTGCGCCCTGTTCGAGGGGCGTCCCTTTTGGATCATCATGGTGCCCATGGCCCGTGGGTATGGTTCGCCTCCGTGACACTGGTCCGGTGCAGCTCCGTTCGGGGGTGGCCCAGGTGGTGGTGGTGGTGCGCCATGTGCCACTGTGCCTGGAGCGGTTCCGTAGCCTCTTTCGACCGCGTTGCGGTTCATCCGCACCAACCCCTCGTGTAGCTTGAGGAACTCGCAGCAGTCCTTGAGGAGGTGACTGGACTTTCTCTTGCCGTCATGCTTGTCAATGTAGAAGTGTACCATGCATGGTCCGGACAGTTTATCTTCGATGGTGGTCGCGGGTGCTTCATCGCGGGTGCGGCGTTGCCATACTTGCGTGGTTTTCCCGGAGTCACGATATCCACCGCTATGGTATCTGCTGTTGCGGCTGTCGTCGCGTCTATCGGCGTAACCGGCGGCGACCATGTTGACGTCATCGCGATCGTCGTAGACGCGCATACGATGTTTGCCCCGGCGGTCGCGTCTGAGTTCTGCTTCCTCGTCAGAGTGAGCGTGGTTCTTCAGCGAATCTTCTCCATCAGTCCACCGGTTCGCGATCTCCATCAGGTGGTCGATGGTCTTGGGCTTTGAGCGTCCTAGCTCCTCCCTGAGTTCTATGCGGCAGACACCATCGTTGAATGCATCAATCGCACGGTCTTCCGAGATGTTCTCCGCGGAGTTCTTGATGATGGACCACCTTTGGATGTAAGAGCACAGCGATTCGCCAGATTTTTGCTAGCAGCATCTCAGTACTTCGATTGAAGCGGGGCGTTTGTATGTGCCCTTGAAGTTGCGCACGAATCTGTAGACCAGCTCATCCCAGCTACGAATGGATCCACGCGGGAGGTTATTGAGCCATGCTCGGGCGGCGCCTTGCAGCTGTAGCTGCAAGCATTGCATGGCTGTACTCCGACTGCCCCCGTGCAGCCTGACTGAGAAGATGTGATCTTCCAGCCAGATCTTGGGGTCCTGTAGACCGTCAAATTTCGGGTTCTCTGATGGGAGTTTGAACCCTTTAGGCATTCGCTTCTGCCTGATGGATCTGCTGAAGCATCTGGCACCGCAGAGCTCTCCATCTTCTTCTTCCGAATCAGTCGACCGAGCATGTCGTGCCCTTGACTTGTCGATCTTGCGCTGCGTGAGCTCGTCGCGTGCATTGTAGTCACGATCGTGCCGTCGCGAATGGCGGCGTCGAGACAGGTCGTGACTATCGTCGCTTGACGAGGACGAGGAATAGCGTTTTGCTAACGCCTTGCCCTTTTTTGGGTCGGGTACTGGTTCTTTGTCGAGGGCGGCCTCGATTAGTCCAAGGCCCGCGATCATAGATTGGTGCATGGCCGTCCGGGGATCTCCAGACGGTGGCTGGTTATTGAGAAGGTACATGGTGGCCTCCGTCACCGCGGCCTGTGGCGTCCTGGGAACCACGTTGACTCTCGTGTCGACTGTCATGGAGCCGAAGTCGAGGATTTTCGCGGCGTCTATGCGTTCTTGCTCGGTGAGGTGAGCCATCCGCGATTGCCTCTTCTTGGCAAGGTGTTCGTTGCCCCTTGAGGAGGATCCTCCATAGGAAGAGAGCCCAGCACGACGGAGGCTTGACTCGTCTGTCGCCTTTTTACGCGCCTCAAGTTCCACGATTGCTTGTTTCTGGCACTTGAATTCCTCCTTTAGGAGCCAGTGGTATCCCATCAGTATTTCTTGCGGGGACCCGAAGGGTAGAGGTGTACCTCGTAGAGCTTCGCGGCAGCATTCCCACTCTTGCTCATTGAGCCTGATCACGACGCGTTCGCCGGTTTGCTCGTTGATTATGGTAGGGGGTTCGACTGCTCCTCCATTGCCACCGTTGTCGCCGTTGGCGGTGTTGGGCGGGTCGGTGCCGTTGCCGTGGTTGGCGGAGGTGTCGCCGACATTGATGACGGTGCACATGAAGTGATTTGGGAAGCTGTTGCTTCCACAACTTTCAGATCCGAAACCGTAGGTTCCCTCTTCAGTGGCCAGATCGCTTAGATCGGAGTCGCAACTGTTGTCGCTTACCATGTTCCCGATCGCCGCTGGAGCATTGAGCTCGCTGAGGGTACCGATCGATGGAGGGAACCATGAGGCCGGGGCAATCGCCGATGTTGTTGGCTGATCAGGCATGCGAAGCGTGCCCATCTGACCAACTTGGAAGCGGGAACTCCCAATCGCCAGGCTGATTCTGTCGCCCATGGACTCGAAGGCCGGGCAAGTAGCCGGCGTGTGGACGGTGAAGTCGAAGGCGTCGAAGAGCTGGCGAATCTCCACTGTTGCAGAGTTGTAGATCGCGTTTGATGGGGCCGAAGAAGCAGCAACATCAGCACTCCCACTTCCCACAGACGGCGCCAATTGACGAGGGTTTAACTCGTCAATGCCCATTGTTATGGACTTGGGTTTTGGAGAAGGAGGGAGCGCTGGAGACATCTATCGGCTAGCAAACAAGCACATAGGGGACAAAGGATTTACCCAGGTTCAGTCCTCGTAGAGGTCCCTACTCTGCTTGTCTGCTCGTGGCATTATCGAGGGAGTCGAAAGTTACAATGATGCGCAGATGAAATCTGGCGAGGGTTGCGAAAACTAGGGTTGCGTGTGTCCTCCTCGCCGCCCCCTCCTAGCCTTTATATAGATAGGCTAGGTCTCGGGTAGCAGGTCAAGTCGGTTACAAGTTAGGGTTTTCCCCTTCAAACTTTCTATCTTTAGCTTCTTCTTGTCCTTCAAGCAATTGAGAGTCCATAGGTTACTCGAGTCCCTCCATCCGGGCCTTGGCGACACCGTGGGCCTGTACGTATTTGGGCCGTATATACCAAGTTCGAGTACCTATAGGGTATACCCATGTCACACCCATTGTCATTCCTTGCAAGGTACCAACTGACTTACCCGTCCCATTCTAGGATGTATGGTCAACACGGTCTCTACGATGCTTTGGAATGACTGACTAGAGTTTTTATTAAATCCTAGGTTTTCTTTCTCGGTCCAATGGAATCTTTTCCCATGATGGTTCCCATCATGGTTTCCATTGACCATCACATCTCACTTATTTCATTATGAAAATAGTATTTTGCTTTTGAATGCATGTGATAATGTAATACTTTTGAAAGTATTTTCTTATAAAATAATTCAAAGGACATTCAAGATTACACTTTCAAAGGGTATGCAAGCTTAGAATTATAAGATTTATGCAAGAGTGAATTTGCCTCCCGGTTGCAAGATTATGCAATCATCATTTCTTCTAGTCCTCGAAAGATCCAGATTTGAAGAGCAACATCATCTATCCAGTAAGGACTAATGTTTAAAGAGTGTCAATATGCTATGATGCATAATATATGATATGCAAGCATTCTAATCCCTTGTTATCAATTCCCCGTGGTTTGGTTTAGGTTATAAGGATAAGGGTTTTGGGTTGATAATTTCTTAAGGATTTGAGTTTAGTTCAAGTTTACTTCACTCAATGGTAATTCAAACAATGGATATTCTCACTCAAGGTTCAATAACACAACAAGTCATGGCATCTATACTTCTACACTTAACTCAAGGTGTGGTTTGCAATATTTGATGAACTTGCATTAATGGACTTTCTTTACTCTAGCAAAAAGAATAACTTTTGGGGAAAATTATCCTTTAGGTCTCAATGTATTTCTACTTGTATTTAACTAACTAGGTTTTAGGGGTCTAATAGTACTTCATGATACTAAGGGTTTTTCTTTAATAAAGGAATAGTTAGTTTCAACTATACTTTTACTTCTAAGCCAAAGGTTAATTCATTTTATTTTCTATGGGCAACATAACTATAGTTTACTTTACTAATTTACACTAATCTCAGCTAAGAAATTTAGGTATGGTAAAATACTCCTTCAATATTATTCTCAAGTAGGGAATAATATTTATAAAGCATTTCATTTATTTTTACTAATTCCATAAGTGTTGTTTGGAATTATCCTATTCTAAAATTACTTGGACATGTTTCTATTAAGGTTAATATTTACATTTCTACTAAGAATGAAATGGCGTTTGATTTCATTCTGGAAATTCAAGTTTCTTTAAGTCCATATTCCAAAAATATGGTTTTCACCATTTTGGATTTATTAAACCATTACTTACTATTTTTAAAATACTATTTAAGTCACAAAATGTTTATAGCAATGTTCATTGCTCAAGAAATAAAGTCATACATTGATTTCATTGAGGTTGCAAAGCTCTACTGGTTTCCTATTTAAAATCTAAATTTGTTCATTTTCAAATTTGAAATAAAATATATGTGAGGTATTTATTTATTCTTAAATTTTTATTCCACACAAGTATGTGATATCATGACAGATTTGGATAGATCTTATTTTCTAAACATTTTAATATATTATTTGTATTTTTATGAGTTAGGATGAATTAGTTATGTTTTTCTAAGGTTAAATGATTTTCTGAAATTTCTAGGGTTTAAAGGGTTAAACTTTTTCTACCGAGAATGAGCTAGCCTCAGTCACTGACAAGTGGGTCTAGGTTATATGTAGTTAAGTGAAACATTTTTATACTAAGATGACTAGCTAGAGTCAATGATAGGTCCAGGAGACAAATTAGTGGCCACGAGGGGACGACTTGGTCAAGCTAGTGAGTGGGGTCAAGGGAATGGCATTAGCTCATCAGAACCATCCGTCAACACAACGACGAGCAGCGATGAATGACGACGCCGCTGAGTTATGGCTCCCTAGCATGCACGATTGGCACCATTCTACTCAGTGGACCACTATGACACCATCGGGATCAGGGTTAAACAAACCCAGACATTAGCCTGATATAAGCTTAACCTAGAGCTCGAGGATATAAAGTGAAGAATCGGTAATTGTCAACACACGGATTTTTAATCCCAGATGCATGTTATGCCATACATCGTAATCCCAGGATTACCATTTTTGCGAGACATAACATATTGGATATCACAGTACATCATCCATTACAAACCAATATAAGGTCTTACACAAATAAAGGATCTCATGATCCAGTCTTAATACAAACAAGCAGCGAAATAATAAGCGTAGTAGTGGGCTCCATCTTCAGTGTCACAGGCAATGCTGACGATGGGAGATGATCCTAGTTGTCGTAGCCGTCCTGCTATCCTTCCTCCTGGTAGTCCTCCTCATAGTCTGGCAACGGGAACATCCAGGGACAAAGCCATGAGTACTCTTTAAGTACTCGCAAACTATCACTAACAAGTAAGGTAGTTCTAGTAGGAATCCTAAGCTCTAAGTTTATTTGCAAAAAGCCAGATTTATCTAAACTGAGTTCAGAAGTAAAGAAAGTTAACTTAATGTTCTAAATCACTTAAGTTGGGAACCTAGTTTCATATTCACAACCCTGTTGTAGTCAAGTCAAAATCATAGTTCACTTCACAAGTCATTTGGAAAACATCTGACGACGGAACAGTATGGCCACTCCAACTGTCCATGACCGCGGACACAGCTATTCGAATAGTTTGAGATTCTGCAGAGGTGGTACACTTTCATCACAAAATTCGATACATCCATCAGGGATAACCCTGAATCATCATACTTAGTATGCGGGTAATCAATCATAACCTTTCCTTTACACACTCTAGTATAAGCACCTCCCCTATGAGCTTGGCCTCCTAGCCATGGCCATCTGCCATCCTAGGCACTGCATAGGTGGACAATCATCAAGAGGTAGCCTCATCTCAAACCTCCTCCACGAGGGAACCCATACTAATGCATATAAACTTCCGGCTAAGCCTTACCCAATTAAGGTATTGCGGTTGTACGGTAAAATTGGAATGGTATCGCATCCGAACCGAACCATCGGTTTTGATAAAGGGCTAAGGCTCATGCCTCAACATTTTCATCATCAAAATCCATTTGTGTTTCTCAACACATGTCAAAACATCTCAATAGAATGACTCATCATCCAAGGTTTTCATAATCATTTTCACCAAGTATTCCCATCTAAAGTGATCAAGTTTTATGTTTAGCACTAGCCACTAAGTTAAGAAAGTTCACTAATGAGGGATGCTAATCTCAATCTCATGCCATAGAATGACATCTAGTATAGGCCTAGTTTTATACTCTTTATGCTATCTATACTTTCTTTCCAAGACCTCACAAAGCATTAACTAAAGGTAAAGAACTTTGGTAAAGTAAAAGAGTAAAGCTTGCAAGTAAAACTTCGAATGGGTATAAATCAAAATGTATAACCAAGCATGCCTAATGCATCTTGCTTAGGTTATCTTGCATCTAGTGATGGCTTGCAAGTATTAGCTTGCCAATAATACCTTGCCTTCATTGGTGCAGTGATTGAAGTTTTCTTCGTCTTCTTCGGGGTATAACTCCTCTTCCTCGTATCCTTGGTCAGTACTATCGTCTATAAAGGAATACGGGGTACACAATCACCAAACAATACTTAACTAGCTCTAATTAGCACACTAAGGCTCACACTTGATGATCTAGCTGATACTCCAAAACGTATCTACTTTCCCGAACACTTTTGCTATTATTTCTCCTCTAAACTTGTGTGATTTGGATGCAACTAATGCAGACTGATGCTGTTTTCAGCAGAATTGCCTTGGTGTCTATTTTTTGTGAAGAAAACCAACTATCAGGAAAAATCCCGGAAAATATGCCAAAAATCCTATTTCACCCGAAGACTCCAGGAGCCAGAATACGAGACGGAGAAGATCCAGGGGGTGGCCACACCACCTGGTGGCGCGGGCTAGGCCAGGCCGCGCCAGGGGGTGGTGTGGGCCCCCCAGGCACCCCCTCGGCCTCTCTCTTCGCTTATAAGGAGCCTTCTGACCAAAAAACTTCGGGGGGTTCGACGTTTTTCCAGAAGGAGTTCTGCTCCACCGCCACCACCAGATTCCACGAAACAGCACCAGAAACTCCGTTCTGGCACCCTGTCGGGACGGGGAATTGGAGGAGATCATTGCCATCATCATCACCATCGCTTCTCCATCGACCATCCATGTTTCCCCCATCTATGAGTGAGTAATCCCCCGCTGTAGGCTATGGGGATGGTAGGGATTGGATGAGATCGTTCATGTAATGGCATCAGATTGTTAGGGCATGGTGCCTAGTATCTATTATTAGTGCTTTATGACTTTGTTGTGACTTGTTGTGCTTAATGCTTGTCACTAGGGCCCGAGTGCCATGATTTCAGATCTGAACATGTTATTGATGCATTATGATAGTATTGTTTTTGGTCTTATCTGCAAGTTGTATACCATGTTGTTGTCCGGAACCTATGGCCCCGAAGTGACAGAAATCGGGATAACCGGAAGGGAATGGCTTTGATGTGAGGATCACATGTGTTCACGGAGTGTTAATGCTTTGCTCCGGTGCTCCATTAAAAGGAGCACCTTAATTGCCAGTAGTTCCCTAGAGGCCCCACTGGAAACGGGCTGGCAGGACAAAAGATGTTGTGCAAGTTCTCATTGCCAGCACGTATGACTATATATGGAACACATGCCTAGGATTGTCTAGTACTGGGATGCTTTATCTTATTTATCTGCAATTGCCCTATGTTCTGATTGCTATGTGAATTGTCTTGTCCATGCAACGCCCGTCCATCCATCCCTATGCCTACCACACTCGAATCCTACTATTACTGCTTTTGTTACTGCTGTCTTTGCTTTACTACTGCTACTACTTTACTATTCCTACTACAAAACTGTTGCTACTGATAAACTGCTATGAGCAAGATTGTTTCCAGGTGCAGCTGAATTGACAACTCAGTTGTTAAGGCTTATAAATATTCTTTGGCTCCCCTTGTGTCGAATCAATAGATTGGGTTTCACTTCCCTCAAAAATACTGCGATACACCCCCTATACTTATGGGTCATCACTAGCATCATCACAATCATCACATGCAATAAATAATTAGTTTTATTTGGTTTATTTGAGAAAAGTAATTTCTACTCATTGAAATTAATTAAGGTTTAATATTCTCCAATTTGAATATGGGATCCTGTCGACACATGTCATCACCACATATTCTAATACTTGGGAATGTGATTTAAAGTGTTGGTCATATTTTATAAAGTGTAAGATTATTATTTAATAGATTTAAAGTGACTAGAAATACCCTAATAGCATTCTTTTGGTACTTGTAGCATCCCAATTGTCTAACAATTGTAGTGCTACTTGGTCTAGTAAGATAATGGCTACTTCCTATATATAATTGTTGCATCATAATTATATCATGCTCATGTCATCATGCCACCTTGCATTTGAGCATCATATAAAACCCTCTTTCTTTGGTTCTTCTCTCATATGCATTATTAATTGTATTTGCCTCTTGATATATTGTGTTTGGTTCTTGCTAAATGTTTAATGCCCAAGTTGAGTTGGGGGCATCTCTTTTTGACTCCACCACCTTTCTTGTCACCACCCCATCATTCCACCATTCCACCATATGTGAGCATTGCATTTTATTTGGGTATATCTCTAGCTCATGTTGTTTGGAATGGACCCTTTTCCATTCTACCTGCTTCCATATGGAATGATATGGGAAGGTTGTTCATGTTGGAATATTTTGAGGATAATATGCACATAGTGGAATATACACACTAGCATGTCCAAAATATATTCAAGTATGGTCATCTCCATTCACTCCACATGGAACATACCTTCAATCCTTAGCTTGGCCCTTACTCCATCTTTTGAGGATGCACATAAATAAATGCCATGAGATTTTATTTTGTTTTCACAAGATTAACACATGGCATAAAATACTTGCATGGGCCATGCAACCATCACCACCATGTGTTCTCCTTTGGTTTTATTTGATTTTTGAGTGGATCATCTTCTCATCTCTCTCTCCTCTTTCCTCATCAAAACCCTAAGCCACCCTCCCTTCCTCTCTCGGCCAGCAAGGGGCCGCCACCTCCTCTCTCTCCCTGGCCCACACCCCAGCCACCCCTCTCTCTAACCCTAAACAAAACCCTAACCCAAGACTACCCCATCTACCTAACCCGAGGCCACCATCTAACCTAAACCGAGCTAGTCCCTCCCTCTCTTCTCTTCCTCACACCGGCCCCACCCTGCAGCCTCACTGCCTCGCCCTGGACCAGCCCCAGCCAGCCCAGCCGGCCGAGCACGTGCCGAGGAGGAGAGGAAAAAGGTGGCACCGAGGCCACCTTATCTACCCCTGCCACAGCTGGCCTCCTCCCTCTCCCTCCTTTTTCCTCCTTCCACACGACTCTCTGGCGTCCCCAGATCCGCCCCAGAGCCGCCTCCTTCTTCCTCTTTGTCGCCAAGACCTGCCGCCGTTCGCCGCCAGCACCACGTCGCCCCCGTCGCTCCAGCCGGTGAACACATCGTGGAGGTGGCCTGGGCGACCGAGAAGACCTCACTGCTTCGCCCTGGACACGCCGACACGAAGGAGGAGCCCCAGAACCACCGGTACCGCCGCCACCCGTCGCCAAACCCTAGAACTCCGGCCGCCAGCCTCGTCGTCGATCCTCTGTGCTCCGCCCTGATCCGACCACACCAACCCACCCGCGGTGAGTCCCTCGACCGCCCTGACATCCTCCGCTTCATCATCACCGTCTAGCGCCGCTGTTCTTTTCGTCGAACGCCGTCTGTGCGTCGAGCTCGCCGGTGTCTGCCAGTTTCCCACGCCACCTAGAACCTCACCTAGGCCCTATCTCCCCTCCTGCCAGCTCCTCTAGCCACCGCACTGGTACCGCCTCCCTGCGTGCGAACCCCAGGTCGCGGGATCGAATCCCCCGCGCCGCGCGTGCTGCAGCCGTCAGTTTCGTCAGAGAAGAGAGGAAGAGAAATAGTGCACGTGACGACACTTTGCGCTTACCCCCCCACCTTTTTGACTCCTGCAACCCGCGCTCCTAGAGGTCCCACCTACCAGCCTCCTTCTCCTTTTGCAAAAACGCCCCGCATGTTCGTGCAACTAACCCGCGCTCCAGCCCTAGCCCCCACCTGTCAGTCGCTGCATTCCCCACCCCTGGCATGTGGGCCGTAGCCGCTGGGCCCGCTTGTCAACCGCGTGGGCTAGCCAGAGCCGCGGTAGAAAAAGGATTTTCTGCGCGCGTGGCCCCATTCCGTTTGACCCCACCTGTCAGTGGCTATGGCTGGGACGGGCTGAGTAAGAAAAGTTTTTCCTGTGTCTGTTTTAATTAAACCTTTTCCAAAATTGATTTAAATTCAAATTCAAATCAGATTTAATTAACTTTTAAAATACAAATCCTTATAATACAAATAATATATGTTTTTGAATCAGAAAAATGTGAGGAATTCAAATATGCCCTTCAAAATATATTTTGAACACTTTAAATTTCGAGTTGATTAAAATTATAATAAAATGCCCTTTTTCTTAATTAATTAATAATTTTGGTTTTATAACTCCAAATTTGACAAATAATATGTCTAAATCGATCAGCGCGACAAGCCCGTTTTATCTATGCATTCCATGTTCTGAATTGCAGCATGCATCATATAAATATAAAGGTTATAGCAACTTATTTGAGGATAAAAGGTGACTAAAACTCCATAAAATGCTTTATTCTTGTATTCCACACCTCACCCATGCCATGCTACATTGTTGCCATGCAAATTGTGCATCATTCATCATGGCATGATTGTTTGCTTGTCGCATTTTAATTCATATGCTTGTGCACTCTATTTATGTTGGCCCTTGTTTGTTTGGTTCTTCTTCGAATAGACGCTGAGCAGGGGATATATCAAGAAACCCAGGAGCACTACCCAGATCCATCCCTCGCTTCAACCGAGCTGCCAGGCAAGCACTACCACATGCTTGCATACATATAGTACCTATTGCCTCTCTCTTGTTCTTGCATCATTGAGTCGCGATTGCATTAAAATGAATCCCAAGTACTGCATAGCCTTTACTTTTAAACCCCACCGAAGCTTGTCCTCCATCCCATGAGCCATAACTACAGGAGTTGTTTGAGCCATGCGGGTCGTAGAACAGCATGTGTAGGGTATGTGAGTGTCTGATGGATAACGAGGTACCTAAACAACTTAACCTGAGTAGTAATGGGATAACTAATGAAAGTGGCACCGGTGAGCAATATCTGCTATTTGGTTTTTCATGCTCACTTGTGTCCCGCAGGACCCCGAGTACTTGATTCCTGTTCCTTGACTATTCGCACTATCCACATCCGGGAGGCCTTATGAACCCCCCTGAGCCAGAGCTTGATTCATTTTTATTTCTTGGGGCCACAAAGTAGTTTGGGGCTTTATTACTATCCTGTACTTATGCCATGCTTTACTGCTTTATTTAAGATTGTGCGTGGAGCACCTGTACTGTTTAGGACCGTGACATGTTTTCGCTGTATCGACAAGCCCAGTCACATTTTCGGGTTCCCAGTCGTTTACCGCCATCCACACAAACCCTGGGCCGTTTCGGAGCCGGCCAACTTCGTTGCGGGTAGCTTAGTGGGGTGGCCCCCTGAAATAATTCTGAATCCTATGATCGCTTTGTCGTGAATGCCTCGTTGGGTTTTGATTTGGTTTTTTCGAGGTTGATCGAGTGTGTGTTGCTATTCGTGCACCCCTGCAGGGTAAATCTTTCTGAAAGCCGTGTCCACGGTTATGGACGACTTGGAGCACTGTTTCTCGATCATAGACAAGTATAACTAAAGTACCGCTTTTAATTTGACTAAGTACCTGACTAGTAAATACTGCAACACTCATGGAATGGATAATAAAACTGCCAACGGATGGGGGCTGTTCGTCCGCTTCCTCGGTGGTAAGCGGAGGAGGATGGATCTGTTAATATTACTGTTATAACTATTGTTATTAATTCCCGGACATCCGTCTATCTTTGGTTAGGCGGATGGTTAGCGAGTATCCCTAGAATTGTTAGGTATTATCTTTTGCTGCAATTGCGTCACCCCAGGTTGTGTCCCCTTTAGAGGCATAAAGACTTGCTGAGTACCCCTAGGGTCTCACACGATAAATTGCTTGATTCAGGTGAACAGGTACACTCGCAAGATGGATACTGGGTGGAGGAGACGAACGATGTGGGCAACGATCACTCGGTGTAGAGATTCCGAGAACGGGGATCCGTGAGATCTGTGGGCGGGATGTGTTTATTTATGGGGCATCTTATGCCGATTTGCTTCTTATCCGTACCCGGATCTTGTTTTCCGCTTCCGCCTGATACTCTGATGTTTGATGTATGAGGAGATATCCTAAAATATTATATCTATCTAGGATATTTGGATCTTGCCGTATGGCGTTGCAATATTTCTATTTCTTTTAGATGGAATGGCTCTGAGGACTGTTGTATGGTGGCTTGCATACATACTCATTTGTGTACGTAGTTGATCCCTTCGCCTGCCGATTACGCCGCTCGTTCTTGTCCCGATGTTTCGGAAATGGTTAGGACGGCCGAAAGGTCTACCTGTGAGTGGCATTTGGCCCCACCGTACTATTTGAACCATTTCCTCTCATCCAGGCTTGTAGATAAGAGCGTAATTCACCGAGGTAGTTACAATTGGTATCAGAGCCATCCCGCCCTTCAGGGTCTCAGCCAAATGGTCGTTGTCAGTCTAGCAAATATTTTTGGTAGCTATGTATACTAGGGAAAAACAAAACAAAACGCGAGAGTAGGACTGCTTCCACTTTTTCTCTTACCCACCCACCCACCCTTTTCTGGTAAGGAAGTGTAACGTTTTCAATCCTCTTCTTAAAATTCAAACTAGGATTCACGTGTTCTGGGTTTCCGTAGTACCATAGAAAGTGTGTGTGTGTGTGTAATTCCTTGTCTATCTGTTGCATCCAATTTGTTATCACAATTTGCCTTTGGTTATCAACTATTGGTACATTCCATACTGACAGGCTTTTGAAAACCGGCGCGATCTATCTGACTCCTTGTTAATCGGTGCCATCTTCTTAAGGGTGTTCTTCCTTCCAGCATGCTTTCACTGAATGTGGAGTTGCTAATCTCTACCTGATAAGTGATTTTGCGCATCTATTGGTATTTTAATGCCGAAAATGCGGAAAAAATTTCTTTGATACATCTGTGCTTCCACACTCCTTTTCAGTCGTGTGCGATATGCTTAATATCTTCTAGGTGATGTGAACTTTGTTGATATTTTAATATCATCTTAGTAAATTGTATCCTTTAATCTTGGTTAATTCCATCTTGGTACTATTTTGGATTATTATTATTCTCCATTATGGTACTGACTTGTGTTTTATATCAATCACAGGATGGCACCACCACGCCGTTCTGAGGAGGACATACAACCTGAACTGGGGGCCGCGTTGGCAAGCATCGCTAATGCCTTGGCAGCAATGCAGCAGAACCAGCAGCGTTTTGAAGAAAGTGTCAGGAGGAATGAGTTTGTTCCGCTACCTCCACCTCCCAAGCGAGGAGACATCAAAAGCTTCCTGAAGTTCAACCCACGTCAATTTGATGTGTCCGATCAACCACTTGATGCTGATGATTGGTTGCGTGAGATGTCAAGGTTACTGGTGACTACTGATGTTCCTGAGCAAGAATGGGTAAAATGTGCCACTCACCTTCTGAAGGGAGATGCAGCTCTGTGGTGGGAGAATTACCTCAAGGCAAACTACTCTGGTTTTCAGCCTACTTGGAAACAGTTCACTGGAGCTTTCAAAGAGCAGTATCTGTCAGAAATTGTCATGGAGAGGATGAAGGAAGTGTTTCTCAACCTCAAGCAGGGCAATGACAATGTCAATACCTACATCAGAAACTTCATGAACCTTTCTCGTTATGGTGGCGATGAGATCTCTGATGACAAGAAGAAGCAAAAGAGGTTCAGACAAGGGCTCAATGCATCGATTAAATATGCAATCACACATGCAAGGCCGACGTCTTTTCTGGAGCTTCAGCATACAGCTCTGCAGGAAGAAGCAAGTAGGCAAGTGTTTGAGGAGTCAAAGAAACACAACCGCGATGCAACAAGCTCTTCAGCTATGTCAACTCCTTCTAAGCGTCGTGTCTGGGTTCCTAACACCCCACCGTCGCTCCCGGCTCCACCAAGACCTTCAAGCTACGCGGCAAGGCCACCAAACTTCCTCACTGCTGCTCCCAGGGGCTACAACCACAACTACCCTGGAGCGCCTGGCGGAGTCCCTGGCTACGTTGCTCCACGTCCACCTGGTGCTTGTTACACTTGTGGAAACACTGGGCATCAACACTGGAACTGTCCAATGAACAACAAAGCTCTTCCTCCACCACCTCCAAGACCTGCGGCAAGCTCTCCTATGGTTCGTGCACCACCACCTCGGGCTCTCAACATCAACACCAAGCCCGGGTCTACTGTTGCTCGTGCCAACTGTGTCAACGCCGCTCAAGCTGAGCATGCACCTGGAGTTGTGATGGGTATGCTTCCCGTTAACTCAGTCCCTGCACGAGTTTTGTTTGATTCTGGTGCTTCGCATTCTTTTGTTTCTCATAAGTTTGCTCATGAGCATGATCTGGATATGGTTCCCTTATTGCATCGTCTGGTGGTACAATCTCCTGGCTCAAACATGAGGGCTGCTCATATCAGCCATGACAATCAAATTGAGATTGGTGGCTCTTCGTTCTCGGCGTCCTTGATTATTCTGGGCAATTCTGACATTGATGTTATCTTGGGCATGGATTGGTTGACAGCAAATGTAGCTGTGATTGATTGTGCTGAACGCTCGGTTTCTCTGAAAATTCCTGAAGGCCATATAGTCTATTCTCCAAGTATGACTCCTGCTATTCAGCTTTTCTCTTTGGCGGCTCTGAATGCTGATGCTATGGAAGCTATTCAGAGTGTTCCGGTGGTCTGTGAGTTCCCAGATGTCTTTCCGGAAGAGTTGCCAGGTATGCCTCCGGATCGTGAGGTTGAGTTTGTAATTGAGCTTGAACCTGGAATGGCTCCTATCTCCAAGCGGCCTTATAAAATGGGTCCTGCTGAGTTGGCTGAACTCAAACGTTAGCTTGATGAACAAGAGAAGTTGGGTTTCATTCAACACAGTACTTCTTCTTGGGGTAGCCCAACCATCTTTGTGAAGAAGCGAGACAAGACTGATAGACTTTGTGTTGACTATCGGGCTCTCAATGCTAAAACCATCAAGAATAAATATCCCCTTCCGCGGATTAATGATCTCTTCGATCAGCTAGCTAGAGCTGTGGTATTCTCTAAGCTTGACTTGAGAAGTGGTTATCATCAAATCAAGATTCGCAAGGAAGATGTTCCTAAAACAGCTTTCACCCCCCGCTATGGCCTGTATGAGTACACGGTCATGTATTTCGGTCTCACCAACGCACCTGCCACCTTCTCGAGGCTTATGAACTCGGTTTTCATGGAGTATCTTGATAAGTTCGTTGTGGTCTATCTGGATGACATCCTAGTCTATTCTAAGTCAAAGGAAGAACATGAAGAACACCTTCGGTGTGTCCTAAACAAGCTTCGTGAGAACCGCCTGTATGCAAAGTTCTCCAAATGTGAGTTTTGGCTGCCTCAAGTCACCTATCTTGGTCACGTCATCTCTGCCAAGGGCATTGCCGTCAACCCGGAAACTGTAAAGACAATTGTTGACTGGCTTCCTCCTGTAAATGTCAAAGAAGTCCGGAGCTTCCTTGGTTTGGCTAGTTATTGCCGTCGCTTCGTTCAGAACTTTTCGAAGATAGTGAAGCCTCTTACCGATCTCCTCAAGAAAGGCAAGAAATACCTTTGGACTCCTGCATGTCAAGCAAGCTTTGAAACACTCAAAGAGAAGCTCACTTCCACACCAGTCTTGGTTCCTCCAGATACATCCAAGCCTTTCCAGATATTCTGTGACGCATCTTTGCAAGGATTGGGTGCGGTCCTTATGCAAGAAAAACAAGTTGTTGCTTATGCCTCTCGACAGTTGAAGACGCATGAGATCAACTATCCTACACATGACCTTGAACTCGCAGCAGTTGTCTTTGCTTTGAAAGTATGGAGGCATTACTTGCTTGGCAACCGTTGTGAAATCTTTTCTGATCACAAGAGTCTGAAGTATATCTTCACACAGCCTGATCTCAACCTTCGTCAGAGGAGGTGGATTGAAGCAATCAATGATTTCGATTTGACCATCAACTACACTCCGGGCAAAGCTAATGTCATGGCCGATGATCTCAGCCGCAAAGCTTATGTCAGCAACCTCATGTTGGAAGAACAACAGCCGCTCTTGTGCGAGGAATTCCGTCAGCTCAACCTTGAAATTGTGGATCAAGGGTATCTTCTGAACCTTCTGGCAACCCCTCTCTTGGAAGAAAAGGTTCGCTCCATTCAACTTGGTGATCCGTACACCAAAAAGATCATCTCCAACATTCAGCTTCCGAAGTATGAGTCCTTCCACGTCGATGACCAAGGCACGCTTTACTTTGAACACCGGATGTTTGTTCCGAACTACCCGGGTTTGAGAGAGCAAGTTCTCAAGGAGGCGCATGATTCTGTTCTTTCTATCCACCCTGGCAGCACAAAGATGTACATGGACTTGAAAACACAATATTGGTGGCCGGGATTGAAACGATATTGTGCCAAGTATGTCTCGGAGTGTGATGTCTGCCGCAGAGTTAAAGCTGTCCATTAGAAACCTTCCGGTCTTCTACAGCCATTGAAACCCCCGGAATGGAAATGGGAGAAAGTAGAGATGGACTTCATCACTGGTTTTCCAAGGTCGCAGAAGGGCAACAATGCAATCTTTGTTGTCATTGACAGGCTTTCTAAAGTGGCTCACTTCTTTCCCGTCAAGGAAACAATTTCTGCAATTCAGTTGGCTGAGCTTTATATCAATAGAATTGTCTCTCTGTATGGGGTTCCTCTTGAGATCAGTTCAGACCGTGGAAGCATCTTCACTTCCAAGTTCTGGAGAAGTTTCCAAAATGCTTTGGGAACAAAATTGAACTTCAGCATAGCTTACCACCCTCAGTCGCAAGGACAAGTTGAAAGGATCAATCAGATTCTGGAAGATATGCTCCATGCTTGCGTCATCTCTTTCGGCATGAAGTGGGAAGAATGTCTTCCTTATGCTGAATTCTCTTACAACAATAGCTTCCAGAGAAGTCTAAAGATGGCACCATTTGAGGCTCTCTATGGTCGCAAATGCAGAACTCCGATTGGTTGGTCGGGTGCAGGAGAAAGAATATTGTTTGGCCCCGACATTGTAACTCAAGCGGAGGAGAAGGTTCACATCATTCTTGAAAATCTGAAGATTGCTCAAAGTCGCCAGAAGAGCAATCATGACAGAAAGCACACAGACATGGAGTATGTCCCTGGTGATCTCGTTTACCTTCGTGTCACTCCCATGAGAGGCACGCACTGTTTTGGTATCAAAGGAAAGCTGGCTCCTAGATACATCGGTCCATTCAAAATTCGTGGAAGAAGAAGGGAAGTTGCTTATGCTCTTGAGCTCCTGGAAAAACTCAAGGTCCATGATGTTTTCCACATCTCCCAACTCAAGAAGTGCTTCAAGGATCCCGGCAGGACCGTGGACCATGAGCTTATCAATCTCCAAGAAGACCTGTCTTATCAAGAACACCCCACAAAAATCCTTGAAGTCGCAGAAAGAAGGACTCGCAACAAGTCCATCAAGTTCTGCAAGGTCCAGTGGTCGCACCATTCCGTGGATGAAGCCACTTGGGAACGTGAAGATGAGCTCCGTACCAAGTATCCTACCCTCTTTGAGTCTTCTTCTTCTTCCTAGAATCTCGGGGCGAGATTCCTGTTTAGTGGGAGAGAGTTGTAGCATCCCAATTGTCTAACAATTGTAATGCTACTTGGTCTAGTAAGACAATGAGTACTTCCTATATATAATTGTTGCATCATAATTATATCATGCTCATGTCATCATGCCACCTTGCATTTGAGCATCATATAAAACCCTCTTTCTTTGGTTCTTCTCTCATATGCATTATTAATTGTATTTGCCTCTTGATATATTGTGTTTGGTTCTTGCTAAATGTTTAATGCCCAAGTTGAGTTGGGGGCATCTCTTTTTGACTCCACCACCTTTCTTGTCACCACCCCATCATTCCACCATTCCACCATATGTGAGCATTGCATTTTATTTGGGTCTATCTCTAGCTCATGTTGTTTGGAATGGACCCTTTTCCATTTTACCTGCTTCCATATGGAATGATATGGGAAGGTTGTTCATGTTGGAATATTTTGAGGATAATATGCACATAGTGGAATATACACACTAGCATGTCCAAAATATATTCAAATATGGTCATCTCCATTCACTCCACATGGAACATTCCTTCAATCCTTAGCTTGGCCCTTACTCCATCTTTTGAGGATGCACATAAATAAATGCCATGAGATTTTATTTTGTTTTCACAAGATTAACACATGGCATAAAATACTTGCATGGGCCATGCAACCATCACCACCATGTGTTCTCCTTTGGTTTTATTTGATTTTTGAGTGGATCATCTTCTCATCTCTCTCTCTCCTCTTTCCTCATCAAAACCCTAAGCCACCCTCCCTTCCTCTCTCAGCCAGCAAGGGGCCGCCACCTCCTCTCTCTCCCTGGCCCACACCCCAGCCACCCCTCTCTCTAACCCTAAACAAAACCCTAGCCCAAGACTACCCCATCTACCTAACCCGAGGCCACCATCTAACCTAACCCGAGCTAGTCCCTCCCTCTCTTCTCTTACTCACGCCGGCCCCACCCTGCAGCCTCACTGCCTCGCCCTGGACCAGCCCCAGCCAGCCCAGCCGGCCGAGCACGTGCCGAGGAGGAGAGGAAAAAGATGGCACCGAGGCCACCTTATCTACCCCCTGCCACAGCTGGCCTCCTCCCTCTCCCTCCTTTTTCCTCCTTCCACACAACTCTCTGGCGTCCCCAGATCCGCCCTAGAGCCGCCTCCTTCTTCCTCTTTGTCGCCAAGACCTGCCGCTGTTCGCCGCCAACACCGCGTCGCCCCCGTCGCTCCAGCCGGTGAACACGTCATGGAGGTGGCCTGGGCGACCGAGAAGACCTCACTGCTTCGCCTTGGACACGCCGACGCGAAGGAGGAGCCCCAGAACCACCGGTACCCGCTGCCACCCGTCGCCAAACCCTAGAACTCCGGCCGCCAGCCTCGTCGTCGATCCTCTGTGCTCCGGCCTGATCCGACCACACCAACCCACCCGCGGTGAGTCCCTCGACCGCCCTGACATCCTTCGCTTCATCATCACCGTCTAGCGCCGCCGTTCTTTTCGTCGAACGCCGTCTCTGCGTCGAGCTCGCCGGTGTCTGCCAGTTTCCCACGCCACCTAGAACCTCACCTAGGCCCCATCCCCCTCCTGTCAGCTCCTCTAGCCACCACACTGGTACCGCCTGCCTGCGTGCGAACCCCAGGTCGCGGGATCGAATCCCCCGCGCCGCGCGTGCTGCCGCCGTCAGTTTCGTCAGAGAAGAGAGGAAGAGAAATAGTGCACGCGACGACACTTTGCGCTTACCCCCCCACCTTTTTGACTCCTGCAACCCGCGCTCCTAGAGGTCCCACCTACCAGCCTCCTTCTCCTTTTGCAAAAACGCCCCGCATGTTTGTGCAACTAACCCGCGCTCCAGCCCTAGCCCCCACCTGTCAGTCGCTGCAGTCCCCACCCCTGGCATGTGGGCCGTAGCCGCTGGGCCCGCTTGTCAACCGCGTGGGCTAGCCAGAGCCACGGTAGAAAAAGGATTTTCTGCGCGCGTGGCCCCATTCCGTTTGACCCCACCTGTCAGTGGCTATGGCTGGGACGGGCTGAGTAAGAAAAGTTTTTCCTGTGTCTGTTTTAATTAAACCTTTTCCAAAATTGATTTAAATTCAAATTCAGATCAGATTTAATTAACTTTAATATACAAATCCTTATAATACAAATAATATATGTTTTTGAATCAGAAAAATGTGAGGAATTCAAATATGCCCTTCAAAATATATTTTGAACACTTTAAATTTCGAGTTGATTAAAATTACAATAAAATGCCCTTTTTCTTAATTAATTAATAATTTTGGTTTTATAACTCCAAATTTGACAAATAATATGTCTAAATAGATCAGCGCGACGAGCCCGTTTTATCTATGCATTCCATGTTCTGAATTGCAGCATGCATCATATAAATATAAAGGTTACAGCAACTTATTTGAGGATAAAAGGTGACTAAAACTCCATAAAATGCTTTATTCTTGTATTCCACACGTCACCCATGCCATGCTACATTGTTGCCATGCAAACTGTGCATCATTCATCATGGCATGATTGTTTGCTTGTCGCATTTTAATTCATATGCTTGTGCTCTCTATTTATGTTGGCCCTTGTTTGTTTGGTTCTTCTTCGAATAGACGCTGAGCAGGGGATATATCAAGAAACCCAGGAGCACTACCCAGATCCATCCCTCGCTTCAACCGAGCTGCCAGGCAAGCACTACCACATGCTTGCATACATATAGTACCTATTGCCTCTCTCTTGTTCTTGCATCATTGAGTCGCGATTGCATTAAAATGAATCCCAAGTACTGCAACCGAAGCTTGTCCTCCATCCCATGAGCCATTACTACAGGAGTTGTTTGAGCCATGTGGGTCGTAGAACAGCATGTGTAGGGTATGTGAGTGTCTGATGGATAACGAGGTACCTAAACAACTTAACCTGAGTAGTAATGGGATAACTAATGAAAGTGGCACCGGTGAGCAATATCTGCTATATGGTTTTTCATGCTCACTTGTGTCCCGCAGGACCCCGAGTACTTGATTCCTGTTCCTTGACTATTCGCACTATCCACATCCGGGAGGCCTTATGAACCCCCCTGAGCCAGAGCTTGATTCATTCTTATTTATTGGGGCCACAAAGTAGTTTGGGGCTTTATTACTATCCTGTACTTATGCCATGCTTGACTGCTTTATTTAAGATTGTGCGTGGAGCACCTGTACTGTTTAGGACCGTGACACGTTTTCGCTGTATCGACAAGCCCAGTCACATTTTCGGGTTCCCAGTCTTTTACCGCCGTCCACACAAACCCTGGGTCCGTTTCGGAGCCGGCCAACTTCGTTGCGGGTAGCTTAGTGGGGTGGCCCCCTGAAATAATTCTGAATCCTGTGATCGCTTTGTCGTGAATGCCTCGTTGGGTTTTGATTTGGTTTTTCCGAGGTTGATCAAGTGTGTGTTGCTATTCGTGCACCCCTGTAGGGTAAATCTTTCTGAAAGCCGTGTCCGCGGTTATGGACGACTTGGAGCACCGTTTCTCGATCATAGACAAGTATAACTAAAGTACCGCTTTTAATTTGACTAAGTACCTGACTAGTAAATAGTGCAACACTCATGGAATGGATAATAAAACTGCCAACGGATGGGGGCTGTTCGTCCGCTTCCTCGGTGGTAAGCGGAGGAGGATGGATCTGTTAATATTACTGTTATAACTGTTGTTATTAATTCCCAGACATCCGTCTATCTTTGGTTAGGCGGATGGTTAGCGAGTATCCCTAGAATTGTTAGGTATTATCTTTTGCTGCAATTGCGTCACCCCAGGTTGTGTCCCCTTTAGAGGCATAAAGACTTGCTGAGTACCCCTAGGGTCTCACACGATAAATTGCTTGATTCAGATGAACAGGTACACTCGCAAGATGGATACTGGGTGGAGGAGACGAACGATGTGGGCAACGATCACTCGGTGTAGAGATTCCGGGAATGGGGATCCGTGAGATCTATGGGCGGGATGTGTTTATTTATGGGGAATCTTATGCCGATTTGCTTCTTATCCGTACCCGGATCTTGTTTTCCGCTTCCGCCTGATACTCTGATGTTTGATGTATGAGAAGATATCCTAAACTATTATATCTATCTAGGATATTTGGATCTTGCCGTATGGCGTTGCAATATTTCTATTTCTTTTAGATGGAATGGCTCTGAGGACTGTTGTATGGTGGCTTGCATACATACTCATTTGTGTATGTAGTTGATCCCTTCGTCTGCCGATTACGCCGCTCGTTCTTGTCCCGATGTTTTGGTAATGGTTAGGATGGCCGAAAGGTCTACCTGTGAGTGGCATTTGGCCCCACTGTACTATTTTAACCATTTCCGCTCATCCAGGCTTGTAACTAAGAGCGTAATTCACCGAGGTAGTTACAGAACTAGTCCAATGTAATTGCATGCAAACCTAGATATTTTTACATATTCAGATAGATATTATCAAATGTGATTTTTGAGAGTTGGAATCAACTCGAAAGCTATTGTGGTTGATTTTTGAAAAATGTTTGAAGTTGCAAAAGTCTTTGTCTTATTATTTTTGCTATAGTTTAACTCTAACTCGAAATGATTTAAATCCAACGGGCTTGGATAGATATTTTAATTATATTTCTAGCAAAATTTGAATCATGCAATTTGGTTAAGGGAAAACTCTCCGAATTGATTTTTGAATAAGTGGATAGAATAGGATTTAAACTAAAAAGGAAAAATCCTTATTTGAATTTCCAGGCCTGGGCGGGAACGCTAAACAGGCCGTCCCAACTGCACAACACAGCGCAGCGCGCGGCTGACAGGGGGTCCACTGGCCAGTGGCTCACTCTACGCGAAACAATATCTTTCAATCTGGGTGCTACGATCTAATTCTAATCCAACAGCTGAGGATCGTCGTCGACGACGAACAGCTCTGGCGACGAGCTAAACCTAATGCGGTGGTGAGGGTCTCTCGGGGCTCACCTGGGCTCTAGCTAGGCTCGGCGACAGGGGAAAACGACGAGGTAGACGACGGTGAGGCAAGGCACGGTCACGGCAGGGCTCGGGGTGGTCGGAATCGACGACGCCCTTCTCCTCCAGCAGCAGTGGACTCCGATGAAATTTCAGCACGGTGGTGCTCGCCTTGCTCCGGGGATAGGTGGGGAAGGTCAGTGAGGAGTGGGGAGTCGAGTGGTGTGTAGAATGGAGGCGGGGATGGTCGGGCACGGCGCACTGGCGCTCTGGACATGGCGTAGAGAGGCGGTACGCGGCGCGACTAGGGTGGTCCACGGCTTAGCTGGGGCTGTGTCCTGGACAGGGAGTGGCGGTAGGCTGTGGCGGTGCTAGTGGACATCCTGGATGGGCGTGGGGTGGTCTGGTGCGAGCTGGCCGTGGTCAGCCGGTGATGACCACAAAACGACGACGCTCCACTGTTCTCCACGGCGAAGGGGGCTTGTTTGCTGCTGCTAGACACTCAGGGGGACAAGGGGGTTAAGAGGGAGGTCAATTGGTCGATGATCATTGTACATAATAGTGAAGTTAGGCTAGAGTTTTATCTGTGCATGCCAAGTGTTTGTGTTAATGGCTGCATGAAATTTATTTTTGAATTTTTGGTTCAAAATTTTTGAGTGAACTTAAATTAAGCTTGAGAGACTAGGTTTGATTGGATAGGTCAAGGGGAAATGATTTGATGGGTTTTTGAAAAAGTGTGATCTTCCCATATGAATTGGATTCAATTTTCAAATGTCCTGTAAATGGATTTGCTAGATGTTTTTGTAAGTTTGTAAAGTGGGCCTTGATACACTTCTACTTGGTCTAGCAAGGGGTGAAAAGAGTTGGAAATGTTTCTGTTAGAAATCTTCTTCTAGGAACACCTAAAGTGGCCTAGTGGTTTAAAATGGTCAAAATGACCATTTGCTTTATTTATTCTTATTTGATTTCTTTCTCTTTGGAATTTGTTTGTAAATGGTCTAGACGATGTGACATTCACCTTTAAACTATTTCACAACATTTAGAACAAACAACCATGGCATATACAGTCAATTCTATACTAATGCAAACACACATGCATTCATATTCATCTTTCTTAATAAAAGTTTTTGTTAACCCTAACTTGGGTGATTAGAACTTGATAACCTTGATTAAAGTTTTTGGGTGTGACAAACCTTCCATCCTTAAACAAAATCTCGTCCCGAGATTTAAGAAAAACTAGGAACTAAAGGGATCTAGAAACTCAGTCCTAATGTAATCTTCTCGCTCCCAAGTAGCTTCTTCTTTGGTATGGTTGCTCCATTGGATCTTGAGAAATTTGATACTCCAGGTTCTGGTGGTTCTGAAGGCTTCTTCCAAAATACGAATGGGCACTTCACGATACGTCAAATCCTTGTTGATATCAATGGCTCTGTGATCGATGTTCTTGAATACTTCGGTCTTCTCCGGAACTTCTAAGCATTTGCGAAGTTGTAACATCCCAACTTCAGCAACCCTGATTAGTTATCCATAATGCAAAAATCAGGAGGAACAAAAACTTTTTATTATTTAATTGTGCAGTGCTTGTTTGTTGTTGTCTGTGCTTATGCTTCTGATGGTATCGCTTATGATATACTCCTTACCTCAACATCAGTGTCAAAAGCTATTTAACAAAACTATCTTGGCTCATCTTACATATTCTTAAATGTTCTGGCATTTCAAACATGAGCCAAGATTGTACCATCCCAAAACTTTAATCCAAGTGATCAAGATCCAATCCACCCAATTTAGGGTTAACAAAAACTTTTTCTATTTAAAAATCCTTAAGCATTCATATATGTGTGCATTTAAATAGGAGTTGTTTTGAATTGCCATGTTTGAGTGATCTATTGATTGTAAAAATGATTCTAAGGTGAATTAAACATCATCTAGATCATTCCCAAGCAAATCCCAAATAAAAAGAAATCAAAAAGAATAAAATAAGGAAATGGTCATTTGTGCCATTTTAACTAACTAGCCTACTTTGGCTATTCGTAGAACTCAAATCTTAACAGATACAATTATGGTTCTTTGCACCCCTTGCTAGTACAAGTAGTGATTTTCCAAGGCCCACTTTGTTTCATCCCCAAAACTTTCAAACACTAAATTCAAATGACATTTGAAAATTGAATGTAGTTCTTATGCATAGATCACACTTATTCAAAAACCACGCAAATGAACTCCATTTTTAAATCCCAAGCAAACCTAGATGCTTAAGCATAAGATGAATCACTCCACCAAAAATCTTTCAAAAATTCAAAAACTTTTTTCATGCGGCCATTGTGTCGAACACCTGGCAGGCAGATAAAAAGTGGCCTAACTATTACTATTGCTAGTTAAGCCCTTGTCCCCCTCTTAACCCTCTCAGCACTCCCCTATCCCCCTAGCATCTAACCAAGCCTAGACCAGCACCCCCCTTCCCCGCAGCGCTAGTGCAGCGCCGCCCAAATGAGGTCACCGCCGGCCAAACGCGAGCAACACGCCAGAGACCGAGCCATGCCATTCCAGCATGCCCACTAGCTCCGCCCAACCCTACCACCGCCCACGGTCCACCCCTCGATCAACCCCAGCCCTAGACCACTCCCCAGCCTCGCCGCCCTTTCTCTCTACGCAGCCAGAGCACGCTAGAGCACAATCGCCGCCAGCACGCAGGAGACCGCACCTTGACACCATATCGCGCTCGCCGCTCCGCCTCGACCCCAGCACCCCGCCATACATGGCCGTGCACCGCCACGCAACCCACAGTCGCCGGGAGCCGCGTCGAGAACCGCCTTTGTCCCCAGAGCGTGTGAAGCTCCTGACCATAAGCCACCGCCCCTAGCCACGCCATTGCACCATAGCTGACCGCCAGCAGACCGCCCACCGTCCGCCTACATCGCCACGCTGGTAGCCTCCTTGTTTCGCCGTCACCAACGAGCCACGCCCATGCCTCTCGGTCTCACCATCGAGCGTATATAAGCAGGCCTCCCTAGCACCATCTCTTCACACCATTCACTCCCCTCTCTCCCCTGAGCATTTCCCCTCTCTCACCGGAGCCGCTCGAGCCGCCGTTCGCCGGAATTGCACCGAAGGAGGCCACTTCAGAGGAGGAGACGCCGCCATCGATTCCATCCATTGCATCCCCTGCCGCGACCTCGCCTGAGCTCGCCGTCGCCATCCAGTTCGATTGCCTGCCTCGCTGCACTAGCTGGAGCCCTGGTACGTCCCCAGTAGACCCCCACTGGCTGTTTAGGGTTCGGTCTCGCCGGCAACGAGTCCGTTGTCAACGACGACCATGAACCGTTGATCCGTGTTATAATCGTGTGGCCCAGATCACTCAATACCGTTTCGGGTTTTAAGTGTCGCTGACAGACGGACCCCCCTTGTTAGTCGCCCTCTGTGCTACTGAGCATCACTGGGCCGGCCCGTTAGTTTTCCCGTGCTATCCCACAAATTCAAATAAGTGTTTTTCTATTTAGACTTAAAACCATTTTTGTCCCTTAGTTCAAAAATCAATTCAGGAAGATTTACTGAACCAAATTGAGTGATTCCAATTTTGTTAGAAAGCTACTGAAAATATCTATCCAAGCCCATTGGATTTAAATCATTTAGAGTTAGAGATCTCTCCTAGTAAAAATAACAAGACAGAAGATTTTGCACATTCAAACATTTTTATAAAATCAACCATAATAGCAATTGAGTTGATTCCAACTCTCAAAAATCACACTTAACCATACCTATCTGAATATGTAATAATACTAAGGTTTGCATGAAGTGACTTTGGACTAGTACCAAAATAATGCTATATAGGCATTTCTAGTCACTTTAAATCATTAATTATTAAACTTAAACTTAGTAAAATGTGATTCAACCTTTAAATCACATTCCCATATGTTAGAATATGTGGTGATGATATGTGTCCACATGATCCCATATTTTAATTGGAGAATATTAAATCTTAGTTATTTTCAATGAGTAGAAATTACTTTTCTCAACTAAAAAGAATGAAACTAGGTCATTAAACCTTGTGATGTTGGTGGTGATACTAGATCATCAAATGTGTGCCTTAGTATGCTAAGTAGACCAGTTAAGTATTGTTTGGTGATTGTGTATCCCGTATGTATTATAGACGATAGTACCGACCAAGCTTACGAGGAGGAGGAGTTCTACCAAGAGGAGGAGGAAGAGAATTTCAACCACTGCACCAACCAAGGCAAGCTATTGTTAGCAAGCTAGAATTAAACAAGATAACCTAAGCAAGATGCATTAGGCATGCTTTGGTTATACCATGTTGACTTATACCCACTCCTAGTTTATTTACAAAGTTTTACTTTCTTTACTTTACGAAAGTCCTTTACTTGTTTGAAGGTAGCATAAAGAGTATAAAACTTGACTTATCTATTTAGACTTAGATGTCATTCTATGGCATGAGATTGAGATTAGTATCCCACCTTAGTGAACACTCTTAACTTAGTAGTTGGAACAAAACCCAAAACTTGATTCACTTTAGATGGGAATACTTGGTGAAAATGACTTGTGAAAACCTTGGAATGATGAGTCATTCTATTGAGATGTTTTGACATGTGTTGAGAAACACAAATGGTTTATGATGATGAAAATGTTGAGGCATGAGCCTTAGCCCTTTTACAAAACTGGTGGTTGGGTTCGGATGCGATACCATTCCAATTTTACCGTACAACCACAATACCTGAATTGGGTAAGGCTTAGCCGGAAGTTTATATGCATTAGGATTAGTTCCCTCGTGAGAGAGGTTTGAGCTGAGGCTACCTCTCAATGTTGTCCAGCTATGCAGTGCCCAAAATGATAGATGGTCATGGTTGGGAGGCCATGCTCATAGGAGAGGTGCTTATACTAGGGTGTGTAAAGGAAAGGTTATGTTTGATTATCTGCATACTAAGTATGATGATTCAGGGTTATCCCTAACAGATGTATCGAATCTTGTGGTGAAAGTGTACCAGCTGTGCAGAGTGTCAAACTATTTGAATAGCCGCGTCCATGGTTATGGACAGTTGGAGTGGCCATACTGTTCCGTTGTCAAATGTTTTCAAAACAACTTATGAAATGAATTGTGACATGACTTGACCACAACAGAGTTGTATCGGTGATGATTAAGTTCCCACTTAGGTGTTTTCAAACTTCTTTTGTCTTTCTTTGTTTCAGAACTCATCTTAGGTTTCAAACTTAACTTTACAAGTAAACTTGGAGTTAGCATTTTCTACTAGAACTATACTACATGTTCGTGATAGTTTGCGAATACTTAAAGAGTACTCATGGCTTTTGTCCCTGGCTATTCCTATGGCCAGACTATGAAGGAGATTACCAAGATGAAGGCCAGCAGGATGGCTATGATAACTAGGACTATCTTCCATTGTCAGCATTGCCTGTGACTCTGAAGATGGACCCCACCGCTACGCTATTTATTCTGCTACTTGATTGTACTAAGACTGGATCATGAGATCCTTATTTGTGTAAGACCTTATTTATGGTTTGTAATGGATGATGTATTATGATCTCTAGTCTGTTATGTCTTGCAAAATGGTAATCATGGGATTGCGAGGTATGGCATAACAGGCATCTGGGATTAAAAATCCGGGTGTTGAAAGTTGGTATTCAGAGCCATCCTGACCATAGGAGACCCTAGTTAGAATGGACGTCCGAACAAAAACTTAGTTTCCAAAACCAAAGTAAGTACTTATGAAAACTATTTCCTCTCTTACCCTTGAGAATTCTTTCTTTCAAAAAAATCCATGTTCCTCCAAAGTCTTACATTACTACATAAAACTTTGACGCACTTTATCACTTCACTAACTTCCTCATCCTAAATTCTTATAGATGGAAGCCCAATACAGCAAGTTCTACCAGTTGGGCAACGAAGGCCAACTGATCTTCGAGAGGGATTTGGATGCACTGTCTGAGTTCTTGGAGCATCGTCATCCGTAATTCCTTGGAGCTCAACTCCCGGGTCCACGAGGAGGAGATTTACAATGGCTAGTGACTGTTGATCTTCGAGGCAAGATAGAAGCACCAGTATCTGGGAGGATTCAGTTCTCGATGAGGGAGAACAACTGGCTAGATGGATTAGCCAGGGCAATGCATGAAGCTCTCGCACGTCTGTTTGCCCTCAGTGTCAATTTCATCCAAGGAACCCGCTTTGTTCACTATGCAAGGCATGATTCCATGGGAATGCCGCTTGAGATGCCAAGTCACCCAATACTGAAGCGTCAAGTGGAGAACCTCGACTTCCTACTGTACGACAGACAGAAGGAGTTGGACAATGCTAGAGAGCTCACCAACAACAACCTCGCCATTGCAGCATAGAAGGCCCAGACTTTCTCACTACTAGTCCAGGATCGTCAGTCTCTTCGCCGTCAGCGTGCCAAGAAGGATCACACCATCGACCGTCTTCGCAAGAAGGTGGCCAACGTCGAGAAGACCATCAAGGAGCAAGAAGCTTAGCTTGCCGTAAAGGAAGAATAAGAGGAAGGTGAAGATATCCAAGGGGATATTGACTCCTACCTCAGCAATGATGATGACTTTCTGGAGGAAGATGCCGTGGACTTCTACACCGACGATGACGACTCCGACTTCATTGACGATGAGTAGATGCACTAGAGCACTATCGTAGCATGAGGAGTATCGGTCCCATTGTATCGTAGCTTACAGAATGGTTCTTAAAACCATTTGTTTTCCCTTTGATGTTGTGGTGTGTGTGTGTTTGTATCGTGTGCTTTGTTTGAAGGAATGAAAAGAAGTTAGTTGCAAAAACCTGAGTCAAACTCAAAGTTTTAGATTTGAAATCAAAACCATAAACCATAGAATTTTCCCTCTTACCCCTTTATCTGCCTCAATCTTCAGATGACTCGTGGAAACCAAGGAGGGAGCAGCTCATCACAAGACCCAATGCTGCAGATTCTGCAGACTCTCATCGCAGACAGGGAAGCAAGCAGGGCAGAGCGCCAGTCTAATCTAGCAACACTGCAGCAGATTGCCCAGATGGCTCACAACAACCAGAACCATGGAAATCAGGATCATCATGGATCCAAACTCAAAAACTTCTAGAATACCAATCCCCCAATCTTTAGTACTTCAGAGAACCCACTGGATGCTGATGACTGGTTGCAGACAATGGAGAACAACTTAGAAGTAGCTGGAGTGGATGCCAATGAGAAGGTTCTTTTTGCCACCCACTATCTGGCAGGAGATGCAAGAGCATAGTGGAACAGCGTCCGCACAATGAACCATGGTCAAGTGATGACATGGGAAGCCTTCAAAATCAAGTTCAGCCGCACCCACTTGCCGCAGGGTCTAGTCACCCGAATGAGGGATGAATTCCGAGAGTTGAAGCAAGGCAGAATGACTGTAGTGGAGTACCGTGACAGATTCATGTCCCTTGCAAGGTATGCACCTGATGAGATCAACACGGAGGCCAAGAAGAAGGAGAGATTCTTGAACGGACTGCATGATGAGATGTAGATTGTCCTCGTCAACATCCGTTTCCAGGATCTCGAAGAGCTAGTCCACTCTGCCATTCAGATGGAAGGGAAGCTTAACCAGGCAAACGACAACCACAAACATCGTATGATGCACCAAGCTGGATCCAACAGTCACCCGAAGTACCGTCCCAACCCTTCTGCGGGATATGCACCGAGGAACAACACACCCCTAATGTCTCGCCCAAGCTACCCCAACCGTAGGGAAGGAAATGTGAAGTCCGGAGGAAACAACAGTAACCCCGGCAACACCAGCAATTTCAACCGTGCACCTCCCAAGAGCAACAACAACAACAACAATAACAACACTGCACCCAGAACTGGAAGCAATGTTGTGCCCGTGGCAGCGAAAGACAAGTCTCAGATCACTTGTTTCGAGTGTGGAGTGAAGGGTCACTATTCCAATGAGTGCCCGAAGAAGATTGCTGCCACTGCAAATGTGAATGCCCCAGCTCAACAGCAGCGTCGTGTTCAACCAGGAAGAAGATTCACCCCAGGGAACCCTCACAACCGCAACGGCCGTCTCTTCCACATGAACGCCGAAGAAGCCCAAGAAGTGCTAGATGTAGTGCTGGGTATATTTTTTGTCAACTCTGTTTTAGCAAGAGTGTTGTTTGATTTTGGAGCATCGCACTCATTTGTTACCGATGAATTTGCATGCACTAGTAAGATTCACCCAACCAGCTTGAAGCATGTCATGATAGTTCAAATCCCTGGTTCAACTACAAAGGCTAGAAAATTTTGCAAGGCTGTGCCTATCAGAATACATGGAATAGATTTTTATGCCAACCTAATAGTACTTGGAACCAAAGGTTTGGATGTAGTACTAGGAATGGATTGGATGTCAAAGCATAAAGGATTGATAGACTATGCCAAGAAAGCCATCACAATGACCAGTAGCTCTGGAGTAATAGTAGAGCATATATCTGAAACCTTGCCCCGTCAATTCAAGTGTAACAAGAGTCTAGCCCTTCCAACCATTGACCAACTCAGAGTAGTCTGTGAATACCCCGACGTATTCCTAGATGAATTGCCTGGTATGCCCCCGGATAGGGATATTGAGTTCATTATTGAACTAATCCCCAAAACCGGACCCATAGCCCGGAGACCCTATAGCATGAACCCCTCAGAGTTAGTGGAATTGAAGAAGCAGCTGGATGCTATGTTGGCAACAGGCTTGATTCAACCAAGCGCATCGCCATGGAGATCGCCAGTGTTATTCATCGAAAAGAAGGATGGAGGCAACCGTCTGTGCACCAATTACAGGAAGCTGAATGATGTCACCATCAAAAACAAGTACCCTTTTCTAAAGATAGAGGATCTATTTGATCAGTTGACTGGAGCAAATGTATTCTCTAAGATCGATCATAGGACTGGTTATCACCAACTTAAGATTCGTGCAACGGATATTCCGAAGACCACCTTTACTACTTGCTATGGTTTGTACGAGTATATGGTTATGTCTTTTGGATTAACCAATGCCCCTGCTTATTTCATGAATCTCATGAATAAGATCTTTATGAATTTTCTGGATAAGTTTGTCGTTGTGTTTATCGACGATATCCTTATCTACTCCAAGTCAGAAGAAGAGCATGAGCAACATCTGAGAATCATCCTTGAAACTCTTAGAGAGCATCGGTTGTATGCCATGTTCAGGAAATGTGAGTTTTGGTTGAAAGAAGTAGGATTCCTAGTAAATATTGTGTCTGCCGGAGGAGTCGCTATTGATCCCGCCAAGATCAGAGATGTCAAAGAATGGGAAGCCCCAACCACTCAAACCCAAGTCCGTGCATTTCTCGGATTAGCGGGATATTGCCACAAGTTCGTCGAAGGATTTTCTAGCATAGCCAGACCCATGACCCAATTGTTGAAGAAGGACAAGAAGTTTGAATGGACCAACAAATGTGAAGCCAGTTTCCAAGAGCTGAAGAAGAGATTGATTTCAGCCCCAATATTGATCATGCCAGATATCAAGAAGTCGTTTGATGTGTATTGTGATGCATCCAAGATAGGTCCCGGATGTGTACTAATGCAAGAAGGCAAAGTCATCACGTATCTGTCTCGACAACTGAAGCAGCATGAGCAGAACTATCCAACCCATGATCTTGAGTTAGCCGCCGTAGTTTTGGCATTGAAGACCTGGCCTCATTATCTTATGGGTAATCACTGTGAGATTTACTCAGATCACAAAAGCTTGAAGTATATTTTCACTCAGAAGGAGCTGAATATGAGGCAAAGGAGATGGATAGAGTTAATCAAGGATTGTGACCTTGACATTCACTATCACCCCGGCAAAGCCAATGTGGTAGCGGATGCTCTTAGCAGATTGCCGTGTAGGCTAAACACCATGATCAAGGAGAAGCAACCAAGTTTGTATAAGGAGTTGGAGCAGTTTAGGGCTGAGATGGTTAGCAAAGGATTTTTAGCTAGCATTGAACTTCAACCCACTTTGATTAGCCAAATCAAGGAAGCCTAGAAGGGAAATGAAAGTATCGACGGAATCAAAAGTCGTATTGGCACAAGAAAGGTACCAAGATTCACCGAAGACGAAGGAGTTCTGTGGTAAAAGGCCGTATCTCTGTGCCAGCAGATTCGGAGCTGAAGCAAGTTATCCTGCAAGAAGCTCATGACACTCTTTATTCTATCCACCCCGGAGGAACAAAGATGTATCAAGATTTGAAAGAGAAATTTTGGTGGCACAAGATGAAGAGAGAAATCGGGAGCTACATCGGCAAGTGTGATATCTGTCAAAGAGTCAAAGCGGAACATCAGAGGCCGCAGGGCTATTGCAACCATTGCAGATTCCGGAATGGAAATGGGATTCCGTTGGAATGGACTTTATCACTGGTTTGCCTACTTCAAGTAGGTGAAATGACTCAATCTGGGTCATTGTTGATAAACTGTCCAAGGTAGCTCACTTTATACCTATCAGGACAACCTACCAGAGTTCGAAGCTAGCAGAGCTGTATATTGCTAGAATTGTTAGTCTGCATGGAACCCTCAAGACCATAGTATCAGATCGAGGAACCCAATTTACCTCGAGATTTTGGCAGAAAGTCCAAGAAAGATTAGGAACCAAGTTGAATTTCAGCACAACTTATCACCCGCAAACTGATAGACAGACTGAAAGAGTCAACCAAATCCTAGAGGATATGTTGAGAGCTTGTGTGTTGGAGTATGGATCAAAATGGGAAGATTGTCTGCCTTTCGCAGAATTCTCATATAACAACAGTTATCAAGCCAGTTTGCAAATGGCACCATTTGAGTTCCTATACAGAAGGAAGTGTCGCACCCCTTTGAATTGGTCGCAAGTAGGAGAGAGTCGGATCTTTGGACCTGACATTCTCCGAGAACCGAAGAGAAGGTTCACAAAGTCCGTGAGCACCTCAAGACCACCCAATCTAGACAGAAGAGTTATGCTGATAAGAAAAGGAGAGACATGTCTTTCAATGTCAGAGATTTTGTATATCTCAAGGTTTCACCATTGAAGGGAACCCAACGTTTTAGTCTGAAAGGAAAGTTAGCCCCCAGATATATCGGACCCTTCAAGATTCTGAACCGTCGAGGAGAAGTATCGTATCAACTGGAATTGCCAGAAGAGATGTCAGCCATCCACAATGTGTTCCATATCTCGTTACTTCGCAAATGCTTAGAAGTGCCGGAGAAGACCGAAGTTTTCAAGAACATCGATCATCGTACTGTTGATATCAACAAGGACCTGACATATCATGAAGTGCTCATACGTATCTTGGAGGAAGCCTACAGAACCACCAGGACCCGGAGTATCAAATTTCTCAAGATTCAATGGAGCAACCATACCGAAGAAGAAGCCACTTGGGAGCGAGAAGATTACATTAGGACCGAGTTCCTAGATCTCTTTAGTTCCTAGTTTTCTTTCTTAAATCTCGGGACGAGATTTTGTTTAAGGGGGGAAGGTTTGTAACATCCCAAAACTTTAATCCAAGTGATCAAGATCCAATCCACCCAATTTAGGGTTAACAAAAACTTTTTCTATTTAAAAATCCTTAAGCATTCATATGTGTGTGCATTTAAATAGGAGTTGTTTTGAATTGCCATGTTTGAGTGATCTATTGATTGTAAAATGATTCTAAGGTGAATTAAACATCATCTAGATCATTCCCAAGAAAATCCCAAAGAAAAAGAAATCAAAAAGAATAAAATAAGGAAATGGTCATTTCTGCCATTTTAACTAACTAGCCTACTTTGATTATTCCTAGAACTCAAATCTTAAAAGAAACAAGTGTGGTTCTTTGCACCCCTTGCTAGTACAGGTAGTGATGTGCCAAGGCCCACTTTGTTTCATCCCAAAAAAATTCAAACACTAAATTCAAATGACATTTGAAAATTGAATGTAGTTCTTATGCATAGATCACACTTATTCAAAAACCACTCAAATGAACTCCATTTTTAAATCCCAAGCAAACCTAGATGCTTAAGCATAAGATGAATCACTCCACCAAAAATCTTTCAAAAATTCAAAAACTTTCTTCATGCGGCCATTGTGTCGAACACCTGGCAGGCAGATAAAAAGTGGCCTAACTATTACTGTTGCTAGTTAATCCCTTGTCCCCCTCTTAACCCTCTCAGCACTCCCCTGTCTCCCTAGCATCTAACCAAGCCTAGAACAGCACCCCTTCCCCGCAGCGCCAGTGCAGCGCTGCCCAAATGAGGTCACCGCCGGCCAAATGCGGGCATCACGCCAGAGACCGATTCGCGCCATTCCAGCATGCCCACTAGCTCCGCCCATCCCTACCACCGCCCACAGTCCACCCCTCGATCAACCCCAGCCCCTGGACCACTCCCCAGCCCCGCCGCCCTTTCTCTCTACGCGCAGCTAGAGCGCGCCAGAGAGCGATCGCCGCCAGCACGCAGCAGACCGCGCCTTGACACCATATCGCGCACACCGCTCTGCCTCGACCCCAGCACCCCGCCAGACACGGCCATGCACCACCACGCGACCCACAGTCGCTGGGAGCCGCGTCGAGCACCGCCTCTTTCCCCTAGAGCGCGTGAAACTCCCGACCATATGCCACCGCCCCTAGCCACGCCATTGCGCCATAACTGACCGCCAGCAGACCACCCACCGTCCGCCTACCTCGCCACGCTGCTAGCCCCCCTATTTCACCGTCACCGACGAGCCGCGCCCATGCCTCTCGGTCTCACCGTCGAGCCTATATAAGCAGGCTTCCCCAGCACCATCTCTTCACACCATTCCAATCCCCTCTCTCCCCTGATAATTTCTCCTCTCTCACCGGAGCCACTCGAGCAGCCGTTCGCCATAATTGCACCGAAGGAGGCTGCTGCAGAGGAGGAGACGCCACTATCGATTCCGTCCACCGCAGCCCCTGCCGCGACCTCGCCTGAGCTCGCCGTCGCCATCCAGTTCGATTCCCTGCCTCACCACACTAGCTGGAGCACTGGTACGTCCCCAGTAGACCCCCACTGGCCGTTTAGGGTTTGGTCTCGCCGGTGATGAGTCCGTCATCGACGACGACCGTGAACCGTTGATCCGCGTTATAATCGTGTGGCCCAGATCGCTCGATACCGTTTCGGGTTTTAAGTGTCGCTGACAGACGGAACCCCCTTGTCAATCGCCCTCTGTGCTGCTGAGCGTCACTGGGCCGGCCCGTTAGTTTTCCCGCGCTAGCCCACAAATTCAAATAAGTGTTTTTCTATTTAGACTTAAAACCATTTCTGTCCCTTAGTTCAAAAATCAATTCAGGAAGATTTACTGAACCAAATTGAGTGATTCCAATTTTGTTAGAAACCTACTGAAAAGATCTATCCAAGCCCGTTAGATTTAAATCATTTAGAGTTAGAGATCTCTCCTAGTAAAAATAACAAGGCAAAAGCTTTTGCACGTTCAACCATTTTTATAAAATCAACCATAATAGCAATTGAGTTGATTCCAACTCTCAAAAATCACATTTAACCATACCTATCTGAATATGTAACAATATTAAGGTTTGCTTGCAGTGAATTTGGACTAATACCAAAATAATACTATATAGGCATTTCTAGTCACTTTAAATCATTAATTATTAAACTTAAACTTAGTAAAATGTCATCCAACCTTTAAATCACATTCCCATATGTTAGAATATGTGGTGATGACATGTGTCCACATGATCCCATATTTTAATTGGACAATATTAAATCTTCGTTATTTTCAATGAGTAGAAATTACTTTTCTCAAATAAAAATAATGAAACTAGGTCATTAAACCTTGTGATGTTGGTGATGATACTAGATCATCAAATGTGTGCCTTAGTATGCTAAGTAGACTAGTTAAGTATTGTTTGGTGATTGAGTATCCCGTATGTATTTATAGACGATAGTACCGACCAAGCTTACGAGGAGGAGGAGTTCTACCAAGAGAAGGAGGAAGAGAATTTCAACCACTGCACCAACCAAAGCAAGCTATTGTTAGCAAGCTAGAACTAAACAAGATAACCTAAGCAATATGCATTAGGAATGCTTTGGTTATACCATGTTGACTTATACCCACTCCTAGTTTATTTACAAAGTTTTACTTTCTTTACTTTACGAAAGTCCTTTACTTGTTTGAAGGTAGCATAAAGAGTATAAAACTTGACTTATCTAGTTAGACTTAGATGTCATTCTATGGCATGAGATTGAGATTAGTATCCCACCTTAGTGAACACTCTTAACTTAGTAGTTGGAACAAAACCCAAAACTTGATTCACTTTAGATGGGAATACTTGGTGAAAATGACTTGTGAAAACCTTGGAATGATGAGTCATTATATTGAGATGTTTTGACATTTGTAGAGAAACACAAATGGTTTATGATGATGAAAATGTTGAGGCATGAGCCTTAGCCCTTTTACAAAACTGATGGTTGGGTTCGGATGCGATACCATTCCAATTTTATCATGCAACCACAATACCTGAATTGGGTAAGTCTTAGCCAGAAGTTTATATGCATTAGTATTAGTTCCCTCGCGGGAGAGGTTTGAGCTGAGGCTACCTCTCAATGTTGTCCACCTATACAGTGCCCAAGATGACAGATGGTCATGGTTGGGAGGCCATGCTCATAGGAGAGGTGCTTATACTAGGGTGTGTAAAGGAAAGGTTATGTTTGATTATCTGCATACTAATTATGATGATTCAGGGTTATCCCTAACAGATGTATCGAATCTTGTGGTGAAAGTGTACCAGCTGTGCAGAGTGTCAAACTATTCGAATAGCCGCGTCCATGGTTATGGACAGTTGGAGTGGCCATACTGTTCCGTTGTCAGATGTTTTCAAAACAACTTATGAAATGAATTGTGACATGACTTGACCACAACAGAGTTGTATCGGTGATGATTAAGTTCCCACTTAGGTGTTTTCAAACTTCTTTTATCTTTCTTTGTTTCAGAACTCATCTTAGGATTCAAACTTAACTTTACAAGTAAACTTAGAGTTAGAATTTTCTACTAGAACTATACTACTTGTCCGTGGTAGTTTGCGAGTAATTAAAGAGTACTCATGGCTTTTGTCCCTGGCTATTCCTATGGCCAGACTATGAAGGAGATTACCAAGATGAAGGCCAGCAGGATGGTTATGATAACTAGGACTATCTTCCATCGCCAGCATTGCCTGTGACTCTGAAGATGGACCCGACCGCTATGCTATTTATTCCGCTACTTGATTTACTAAGACTGGATCATGAGATCCTTATTTGTGTAAGACCTTATTTATGGTTTGTAATGGATGATGTACTATGATATCCAATATGTTATGTCTCGCAAAAATGGTAATCCTGGGATTGCAAGGTATGCTAAATTTTGACTAAGTCTGGAAACTATTTCAACATCACTTATTTGAGTGCCTCTCTTTCCCAACCCTTGTGACTTTTTGGTAATGCACTCGAACCATCTTGTAGGCCATCATAAGGACTACCAAGGCCCACTCTTTCCCTTGGTTATACCATCCTCTAACCCCCTTGTTCTTGATAGTTTTGTAGGCAAGAAAATAATAATTCCTGCAAATCTTATCAACATGCCTACTTTGGAAGAAGCTCACACCTACATGTTATATTATTTTCACCAACTCCTTGCATGATTGTTTTCTACTCATAAAGGCTATCAATACCCACTTCACTTGTTCCAAATGGACCCTTGTGCTTCTAAATCCCACATGATTTAGAAGGCTATTTGATAATCTGTTTTGGCACCCTTATTTTATTCAAAGTTTGAAATCAATTCTTGAAGAGCCCAACCCTGATCAACCTCAAAACTCTATATCATGGTGACATACACCACTTTGTCTATCCCTCCATATATCCCATGACCCAAGAGGAGCTTTGAGCTCCAAGATCCAACCAAGTTTTGCTGGCATAAAAATAACCTTGCCCAATATCCTTCATATCCTATTTTCTTTCCAAATCAAGTTGGGTTCTAAAAACCCAAGGTTGCAAATGATTGATACATCATGTGGACATCATCTACTTTGAATATCCATATTTATAAAATATTATCCATAATTATTATGGATCAAAAACTATTTAATTCATTTAATGGGCAAAACCTCCAAAACTCCCTCCATAAAGGAAAGTTTGGTTTTTGCCAAAAACACTTCTCCAACTTAGGCCATAATTGAGGCCTATATATCATACCCTGTCTTCCAACTTCAAAAATAAATATTTTTGAAGAGTATTAATAATTATTTTTGCCCATTTTCTCAAATGGCAGAAATAAGAAAATAAATATGTTAAATAGTTTTACTCTTAAATAAATCTTGGAAAATTCTCCAATGTGGGTATTCATATTTTGGACCATCTCACATGAAAAACTCACCTTGTCCAATTCTAAAATTTGAAAACAATTCAAATAAACCATTTCAGCAATATTTGAATAAGTGATATAAAAGGGATCTCTAATGATCCAATAAATCCCCAATAATTCCTGGAGGTGTATACTGATCACATATACCTGCTAGCACCTTTATCTCACCCAGCCAAGATCAATATACCAAAGATAACCCATGATAATCACTAATGGCTTTATTGATGTTTAATGAAAACCATGGGCTATACCCCATCAAACCAGCATCAATCCCCTCCCTTGCTCAGCACAACACCCATCACTCACCCCTGGTAGACACCACTATAGCCAGCCCTGTATCACATCCCTCCTTTTTTTTCTTTAGCTCTTGGAGCAAGTCTTAGAGAGAGAGAGGGACATATCTTACCATATCTTGGGAAGCAGCAACCACCACCCCTCCTCTCCACTTAGTGCTCAACTTAGAGCCCCACGACCCACCTCTCCACCGCCCATGTGGCCAATGCCCTCGCCCTAAACCCTACCAAACTCCTCTATGAGCTTGGTCCACCCTAGACGGAACCTCCTCGGTTTAAATAAGCTAGAGGCCACCCCAGGGAATATCTCACCCCCATTTGCTCCCTCACTTCACCCCACTTATCTTCCTTGAACACAAGAACTCCTCCCCTAGATATCCCTACACTAGAGGTGAAGAAACTCCATTTTCGGGCATCTTCAAGATCTGGTCGGTATGCCCCTTTCTCTGCTCCCGTACCGCTGCATGCCAGCTTGTTGAGCTCCCATGTACCTATCGTATTTAACTCTACTCTCTTCCTTGCCCAGGAACATCTCCCTCGCCATCGCCCTGAAGCCCCGAAGAGACCACCATGGTCGTGTTCGTGCGAGCTTGCCTCCGGGCCCGAACCACCCCATGCTGCCCCTCACCAGACTCGCCGTCGACCTCCACTTCTCCCTGGAACCTCTCCATTGCCTCCCTGCGACCCTAGGTGAGACCCTGCACCCGCCGGTGCTGCCCCTAGGGTTCCCTCCCCAGCCCACCCTCGGGAGGAGGACAACGACCTTATGGCCGTCGATGCTGCTCTAATCCAACGGACCACGTCGCCGCTTACCCCTTCGGCCACCCCATCACGCTGATAGGCGGGCCCCTCCCCACAGGCGTTTGAACCCTCTCCCGCGTGCATCCTCTCCCCGGATGGGCCGGATCTGCGTTGTGCGGCCCACGCCGGGGAAGATCTGTCCCATGTCTCTTATGTTTTTAATATTTTCTCTAGAGCAGATAAAGTTAGCTTTTGGTTTAAATAAATATGAATTTGAAATATGCATAACATCTGCCTGATCTAAATTTTACCATATGCCCAGGTGTTATCCCTAACATGCAATATCTTTGGTTGACCCAAATAAGGTCCAGATTAATGATAGTAAATCATTTACCTAGATGTATCCTTTCTAAACAATAAATCTTTCTGTGAGTTTTATAACTCCATTTGATTTGAATCCTTTTGTTACTGCAAGGTATGAGTCATACCTTGAATGTCATCCTGGCCCTATAGTCAGTTGCTCCATATTTTTCTCATAGTAAAAATAACAAAAATAGTGAAAATCTAGATTTACGAATTCCTCTAGGTCAAACCAAGATATTTATTGACCTAATTCAAACTCCCAAGAGACATGAATACTAATATCTATCAAACCCCAGGAGCCCAAAATTTTATGAGCCATGGTTGATTTATTAGGAATTAAAATGTTCCCTATAGAGTTAATTTACTAATAAAATCACATCAGTAGTTCTGTACCTCCAAAAAGGTTGATTCAAATTTCTACAGAAAGGTAATCAAAGTACCTAACATGTGTATTTGGAATCATATCAAAAGTCCCGGTAAATTAAATACGGTTAAAAAGACAAAAACCTTATGGAACTGCCTTTGGGAATTTCCTGAGGAAATTCTGGTAAATAATTTGCAATTATTCCAACTCTCAGTGATTCAGCCCAGCAAACTCTACTTAATCATCCAAGGAAATAATTTTTGGAACTACAGATCTTTTTCTGTGAATTATTTCCTAAAAGTAGAGATTTTATCACTAGAAAATCCATAGTAAATCAAAGGAGATTGATAAAATAGTGAAACCACTTTTATTGGCTTCATATTATCATTACCTATCTGATGGTATGATTTTTTATATAATGATATTATATAGAACCAAGCCTTGGACTTAAGCTCCTTAATTTAGTGATGTATGCCACATAAATCATAAACAAAACTCCACCAATGCAAATAAAGTATTACCAATTGATATAAACTCAATATATCAAAATCTACTGAAGTGAATAATGCGTTGAATGTTTATTTTCTGTATAGTATTGGTGTTTGTATGCCTGGTGTTAATTGTGGCCTTTTTTTGCTTGCATGTGATCCATATCGGCGATAGATGTGATTATATCGGAGACTAGAAGAAGTTGGTTATGATTATTGGTTATTATGGTTTTCTAAGGAGAAGTCCAGGGACATATATTGCCAGATTGCTGATCTCAGGCAAGCCACCTTCTTTCTCATAAGCCTTGCCCTACTGTTTTACTTATGCATGTTTTACCTACTATTTATGAAACTACATTGTTTTAATGTATGATGACTTATTTATGGTAGTGGCTTGGCTCCTCCAAACCATTACACATTGGTACTACTAAGTACAACCCCCTTGACGACACCTACTTGTCCCTAGTATGGTAGATGGTGTACTACACCATACCCCTTTTGGAGACCCCAATTTAGCCGAAGCAAAGCTATAGGATGGGAAGACCACGGAAAAGTTTTACAAAGAGTTTTATGATAAAACCTTGGCCAAGAGAAGTTTGAGAAAGAAAAAGGGTTTCGTTTTACAAAAGATGCTGAAGGAAAGAGGAGGTAAAATGTTTACGAAAACTCACCTGGTTCTTTGCAGCTTTAGCTATGACAACTTAATCAGTGCAACCACATTACTATGGAATGGGACAAGGCTGGGCTTGATGTTTGTTTACTCCGGTATAAGCTGCCTACAACTACTACAGGGGATTTAAAAATCCTAGAGGGTGGGCCTTCTCCTGTAAAGGTCCATGTGAGACATCGGCCTGGAGAAGGAACGAAGGGTCTACGGGTCTCCACGCGTTACTATGAGCCCCTCATTGAAAGCGCACACTTTGTGTAGTGCAAAAAGCGCTCTGGTTGGCTTGTGAACTATATAGGGTGTCCCGGTGTTGAGGGGAACAACTCTCATAGGGTAGGCACGTATATAGGAGTGGGCATCCGGAGAGTCTTGATTGGTTACTCGACCCACGATCGGTGTTGATCAGGGTAGGGTACCCGGATGGTGTGGGTAAAGTGTACAACCTCTGCAGAGTGTAAATCTATTCGAATAGCCATGTCCGCGGTTATGGACGGGTTGGACAAACTACTATAGAGTGGTGTTGGTTTTGATTTCAAAAAGGATTTCGGAAAAAGCGATGGCTTTGGAAATGTTTTGACCATGGGATGGTTGGAAAGGACACACGCTTTGGCCATGGGATGGTCGGAAAGGAAAGGAAAGGAGTTTGGTCATGGGATGACCGGAAGGACAAAACAATGGGTGACTCAATCCTAGTGTTTTCCAAAACCTCTCAAAAAGGTTTCCAAAATGTTTTACAAAAAGTTCTCAACAAAGATGTGTGGATGCTATATCTACAAGAGAAACTATGTGATAAAAGAACATCTCTTGGAGCCCTCCTACTACCACAGCCATATTGCATATCTTCTTGTTATTATTATTCTCTTAAGGTGGTTTGCGAGTACATTCAAAGTACTCACTCGCATTGTCCCTAGCTATTAACTTGGTCAGATATCAACAAGAGGATGAAGTTGACGGCTATGCGAGCTAGGACGTTCTCCCAGTCAGTTGCCTATAGGTTAAGTCACGGCTCGGGCTCTACGCTTGATGAAGTTCCGCTGATGAATATTGATGTAGCCATAATGGCATGTAAGGTATGACATGTATCCGCTTAAGTATTGGATGTTTACTTTGATACTTGTCGGTTATGTGCCACGACTAACTGATCATGGGATCGTGGTTTATGCATAACAGGGATTCTCGGAGGATTAATCCGGGGGGCCCACAGCAGTAACGAGATATGGAACACATTGTGGATGGCTAACATCTCCTCTGGCAGTTCCAGTTGATAAGATACTTCTCCTCGGTGATTCAGAATCTTGAAGGGTCCTATCTGGGTGCTAACTTTCCTTTCAGCTGAAAACGCTGCATTCCCTTCAAAGGCAACACTTTGAGATACAAAAAATCTCCAACATTGAAAGTCAGGTCCCGATGTCGCTTGTCAGCATAACTCTTCTATCTGGATTGGGCGGTCTTGAGGTGCTCACAGACTTTGTGAACCTTCTCTTCGGCTTCTCGTAGGATGTCGGGTCCAAAAATCTGACTCTCTCCTACTTGTGACCAATTCAAAGGGGTACAACACTTTCTTCCATACAGAAATTCAAATGGGTCCATTTGCAAACTGGCTTGATAACTGTTGTTGTATGAGAATTATGCAAAAGGCAGATAATCCTCGCATTTTGATCCATACTCTAACACACAAGATCTCAACATATCTTCTAGGATTTGGTTGACTCTTTCAGTCTGTCCATCGATCTGCGGGTGATAAGATATGCTGAAATTCAACTTGGTTCCTAATCCTTCTTGGACTTACTGCCAAAATCTTGAGGTAAATTGGGTTCCTCGATCCGACACTATGGTCTTGGGGGTTCCATGCAAACTGACAATTCTAGCAATGTACAACTCTACTAGCTTCGAACTCTGGTAGGTTGTCTTGACAGGTATAAAATGGGCTACCTTGGACAGTCTATCAACTATGACCCAGATAGAGTCATTTCCCCTACTAGAAGTAGGCAAACCGGTGATAAAGTCCATTCCGACGGAATCCCATTTCCATTCAAGAATCTGCAATGGTTGCAACAGTCCTGCGAGTCTCTGATGTTCCGCTTTGACTCTCTGACAGATATCACACTTGGCTATGTAGCTTCCGATTTCTCTCTTCATCTTGTTCCACCAAATTGCTCCTTCAAATCTTGATACATCTTTGTTCCTCTAGGGTGGATAGAATAAAGAGTATCATGAGCTTCTTGCATGATAACTTGCTTCAGCTCCGAATCTGCTGGCACACAGATACGTCATTTGTACCACAAAACTCCTTCTTCATCTATGGTGAATCCAGGTACCTTTCCTGTACCAATACGACGTTTGATTCCGTCGATACTTGCATTTCCCTTCTGGGCTTCCTTGATTTGACCGATCACGTGGGTTCAAGTTCAACGCTAGCTAAAAATCCTTTGCTAACTAGCTCAGTTCTAAACTGCTCCAACTCTTCATGCAAACTTGGCTGGGCTTCTTTGATCATGGTGTTTAAATCTACATGGCAATCTGCTAAGAGCATCCGCTACCACATTGGCTTTGTCGGGGTGATAGTGAATGTAAAGGTCATAATCCTTGATTATCTCTATCCATCTCCTTTGCCTCATATTCAGCTCCTTCTGGGTGAAAATATACTTCAGGCTCTTGTGATCCAAATAAATCTCACAGCGATTACCCATAAGATAATGACGCCATGTCTTCAAGGCTAAAACTACAGCTGCTAATTCAAGATCATGGGTAGGGTAGTTTTTCTCATGTTGCTTCAGTTGTCGAGACAGATATGCTATGAATTTGCCTTCTTTCATCAACACACATACGAGACCAATCTTGGATGCATCACAATACACATCAAAAGGCTTCTTGATATCTGGCATAATCAAGATTGGGGCTGAAATCAATCTCTTCTTGAGCTCTTGAAAACTTGCTTCACATTTTTCGGTCCATTCAAACTTCTTATCTTTCTTCAACAATTGGGTCATCGGTCTTGCGATGCTCAAAAATCTGAGAAATGCACGGACTTGAGTTTGAGGGGTTGGAGCTTCCCATTCTTCAACATCTTTGATCTTGGCAGGATCAATAGCGACTCCTCCTGTCGACACAATATGTCCGAGGAATCCTACTTCTTTCAGCCAAAACTCACATTTGCTGAACTTAGCATACAACTGATTCTCTCTAAGGGTTTCAAGGATGGTTCTCAGGTGTTGCTCATGGTCTTCTTCTGACTTGGAATAGATAAGAATATCGTCAATAAAAACAACGACAAACTTATCTAGAAAGTTCATAAAAATCTTATTCATGAGATTCATGAAGCGGGGGCATTGGTTAATCCAAAAGACATGACCATATACTCATACAATCCATATCTGGTGGTAAAGGCGATCTTTGGAATATCCGTTGCATGAATCTTGAGTTGATGATAACCAGTTCTAAGATCAATCTTAGAGAACACTCTGGCACCAGTCAACTGATCAAACAGATCCTCTATCTTGGGCAGTGGGTACTTATTCTTGATGGTGACATCATTCATCTTCCGGTAATCCGTGCACAAACGGTTACCTCCATCTTTCCTGTCGACAAACAAAACGGGCGATCTCCATGGCGATGCGCTTGGTTGAATTAGACCTTTCTCTAGCATAGCATCAAGTTGTTTCTTTAGCTCCACTAGTTCAGATGGGTTCATACTATAAGGTCTCTGAGCTATGGGTCCAGTTCCAGGAATTAGTTCAATAATGAACTCGATATCCCGATCTGGGGGCATACCGGGCAATTCATTTGGGAATACGTCGGGTATTCACAGACTACTCTAACTTGGTCTATGGTTGGTTGGGCTATACTATTGTTGCATTTGAACTGACGGGGCAAGGTTTTAGATACATACTCTACTGATACTCCAGAGCTATTGGTCATGGTTATGGCTTTCTTGGCACAGTCGATCAATCCTTTATGTTTCGACATCGAAGCCTTTCCTAGTACTACTTCCAAACCTTTAGTTCCAAGTACTATTAGATTGGCATAAAAATCTATCCCATGGATTCTGATAGGCATAGCCTTGCAAATTTTTCTAGCTTTGGTGGTTGAACCAGGAGTTTGAACTATCATAACATGCTTCAATTTTGTTGGTTGAATCTTACTAGTGCATGCAAATTCTTCTGTAACAAACGAGTGCGATGCTCTAGAATCAAACAACACTCGTGCAAGTACTGAGTTAACAGAAAGCATACCCAGCACGACATCTGGCGCTTCCTGGGCTTCTTCAGCATTCATGTGGAACAGACGGCCGTTCCAATTGAGAGAGTTCCCTGGGGCAAATCTTCTTCCAGGCTGAACACGGAGTTGCGGATGAGCTGGGGCATTCACATTGGTGGTGGCTGCAAGCTTCTTGGGACACTCGTTGGAGTAGTGACCCTTGACTCCACATTCAAAGCAAGTAATCTGGGACTTGTCTTTGGCTGCAACAGGCACGACATTGCTTCTAGTCCTTGGGGCAGTATTGTTGTTGTTGTTGTTGTTGTTGTTGTTGGACTTGGGCAGTGCACGGTTGAAGTTGTTGGAGTTGCCGGGGTTATTTTTGTGGTTTCCTCCGGACTTCACATTTCCTCCGCTACGATTGGGGTAGCTTGGACGAGACATTAGGGGTCTACTGTTTCTTGGGGGATGTCCTGCAGATGGGTTAGGGCGATACTTCTGGGTATTATGGGACCCAGTCTGATGCATCATTCGGCGCTTGCGGTTGTCATTTTCTTGGCTTATCTTCCCTTCCATCTGGATGGCAGAGTCAACTAGCTCTTCTAGGTCGTCAAAACGGATGTTGACTAACACAGTCTGCATTTCATCATGCAGTCCGTTCAGGAATATTTCCTTCTTCTTGGATTCAGTGTTGATCTCATCAGGTGCATACCTAGCGAGGGACAGAAATTTGTCACGGTACTCAACTACCGTCATCCTTCCTTGCTTCAGTTCCCTGAACTCATCTCTCATTCTGGTGACTAAACCTTGCGGCACATGGGTGCGGCTGAACTTGATCTTGAAAGCTTCCCAAGTCATGACTTGACCGTTGTTCATGGTACGGGTGCTATTCCACTAGGCTCTTGCATCTCCGGCCAGATAATGGGTGGCAAACAGTACCTTCTCGTTAGCGTCAACTCATGCGACTTCCACATTATTCTCCATTGTCTGCAGCCAGTCATCAGCATCTAAAGGATCCTCAGATTTGTTGAAGATAGGGGGATTGGTATTCTGAAAATTCTTAAGCTTGGATCCATGATGATCCTGATTTCCTTGGCCTTGATTATTATGGGCCATCTGAGCTATCTGTTGCAGGGTGGCTAGATTGGCTTGGCGCTCTGCTCTACTAGCTTCACGGTCGGAAACTAGAATCTGCAGAATCTGCAACATTGGGTCCTGCGATGAGCTGCTTCCTCCTTGGTGTCCACGAGTCATTTGAAGATTGAGATAGATAATGAGGTAAGAGGGAAAGTTCTAAGGTTCATGGTTTTGTTTTCAAAAGCTTTAGACTTTGAGTTTGACTCAGGTTTTGTAACTAACTTCTTCCCCTTCATTCATTCAAGCACACAATACAACACACACCACAACATAAAAGGAAAACAGATGGTTTTAAGAACCATTCTGTGAACTAAGATACAGTGGGACCGATACAACTCACTCCTACGGTAGTGATCAAGTGCATCTACTCATCATCAATGAAGTCGGAGTCATCATCATTGGTGTAGAAATCCATGGCATCATCCTCCGGGTAGTCATTGTCATCACTGAGGTACGAGTGAGTATCTCCCTGGATGTCTTCACCTTCTTCCTCTTCTTCTTTTGCTTCAAGCTGGACTTCTTGCTCATGGATGGTCTTCTCGAGGTCGGCCACCTTCTTGCGAAGACGAGCGATGGTGCGATCCTTCTTCTCGCATTGACCATGAAGTGATTGGCGATCCTTGACAAGCATGGCGAGAGTCTGGTCCTTCTTGGCGACAATGGCAAGGTTGTGGTTAGCGTAGGCTCGAGCATTGTCCAATTCCTTCTGTCTATCATACAGCAGGAAGTCAAGATTCTCCACTTGGTGCTTCATCTCCGGGTGACTTGGCATCTCCAATGGCATACCCATAGAATCACGCCTTGCGTAAGAGAAAAGCGAGTTCCCTAGATCAAGTTGATGTTTTGCCCACAAAGATGGGCAAGCGCTTCATGCATAGCCCTGGCTAATCCATCTAGCCAGTTGTTCTCTCTCACGGTGAATTGAATCTTCTCAGAAAGGGGTGCTTCCATCTTGCCTCTGAGGTCTGCAACTATCAGCCATTGTAGATCTCCTCCTAGGAAATCCTTGAGTTGGGCTCCGAAGAATTCCAGATGCGGACGCTCAAGGTACTCTGACAGTGCATCAAGATCCCTCTCAAAGATCAGCTGGCCTCCGTTGCCCAACTGGTAGAACTTGCAATACTGAACTTCCATCTATAAGAATTTAGGATGAGTAAGTTAGTGAAGTGATCAAGTGTCAAATTTTATGTAGTAATGTAAGAATTTTTGAGGAACATGAATTTTTTTGAAAGAATCAAGGATTAGAGTGGGAATATGTTTTCATAAATAATCACTTCTTTTGTTTCGAAACTAAGTTTTTGTTCGGACGTCCACTCTAACTAGGGTCTCCTATGGTCAGGATGGCTCTAATACCAATTTTTAACACCCGGATTTTTAATCCCAGATGCCTGTTATACCATACATCGCAATCCCATGATTACCATTTTTGCGAGACATAACAAATTGGATATCACAGTACATCATTGATATGTTGCTAACGTATCCATAATTTTTGATGTTCAATGCTTGGTTTTTATCTACTTTCTTATGTTTTGCCCACACTTTGGAGTACTTTTTATACACTTTCTTGGACTAACCTATTAACAAGATGCCACAGTGCCAGCTGCCTGTTTTCTGCTGTTTTTGGTTCCAGGAAAGTCAGAAAATGAATATTCTCAGAATTGGACAGGATAAAAGCCAAAGTCAGTTTTTCACCGAGGGGGACATGGAGCCAGAATCCGAGACGGAGAGCGGCCAGAGGGCCGCCACACCACCTGGCCACACGGCCAGGCCTGGCACGTGCCAGGGGGTGGTGCGGCCACCCAGGGCACCCCCTCGGCCTCCCCTTTCTCCTATAAGATGCCTCCGATACAGAAACCCTAAGTACCCGATCAAAATTCCATGAAAGAGTCTGTAGCCACCATCATCTCCATCCCTAGATTGGGAGGGATCTGAAGCTCTTCCCGACAGCCTGTCGGAGGGGAGAATTCACCCTAAAGGCCTTGTTCATCCCCATGCAAGCCTATGTTGTGATGCGTGAGTAGTTCATCCTTGGACTACGGGTCCATGTAGTAGCTAGATGGCTGGTTCTTATCCTTTGTGCTACCATGTTTATATCTTGTGAGCTCCATTCATGATCAAGATCATCTATTTGTAATCATACATGTTGTGTTTGCGGGGATCCGATGGATATTGAGATGCTATTTCAGATTGATTATTGATTCTATCATGTCTTTGTTATTTGTGATCTTGTATGATTTCTGTTGTTAGTAGCTATCTTGGCCAAGTAGATACTAGCAACTCCAAGAGTTAGTATTTATGCTTGATAGTGGGTTCATGCCTCTAGTAATCTGGGGAAGTGACAAAAATCTCTAAGGTACTAGATGTGTTGTTGCTACTAGGGAGAAAACAACAATCCTTTGTTCATAGAACAATCGTATTGTTTACTTTACACGCAATGCGTAATGCAATTATATGTTGTTTGCAACTTAATACTGGAGGGGGTTCGGATGATAACCTAAAGGTGGATTATTAGTCATAGATGCAGTTGGATTACGGTCTATGTATAATGTTGTAATGCCCAATCAAATCTCAAAGGAGTCAAGATGATTAGTATATGCATGTATGCTTTCTCGATGTTTTTCAATTGCCCCACTGTAGTTTGTTCACCCAACATGTCATCTATCTTAAGGAGAGCCACCACTAGTGAACTATGGACCCCGGTCCTTTCTTTTACCATCAATCTACAACTGTTTACTGCTTTCTGTTTACTTTCTGCAAGCTTTTACTTTCTTCCACACAATACGTTTAATCCTTTGTTTTCAGCAAAACCGGTGAGATTGACAACCTCACTGTAAGTTGGGGGCAAAGCTCTATGGTTGTGTTGTGCAGGATTCCAAGTTGGCAACAACACCTTGGAGGTGTTTCCTTGCTCCTACTGGTTCGATAACCTTGGTTTCATAACAGAGGGAAACTTACTGTTGTGCTCATCATACCTTCCTCTTGGGGTTCCCCAACGAGCTCGTTATTACACGAGTCAGCAAGTACTTTTCTGGCGCCGTTGTCGGGGAGTCAAGGACATCTTCACAAGGGGAGTCCCTCATAACTAATCTCTTTACTTTGTTGTTTTTGTTTTGCTTAGTTTATTTTTTCTTTGTTTGCTTGTTTCTTTATCAAAAAACACAAAAAAAATAGTTGTACTAGTTTGCTTTCTTTATTAAAAACACAAAAAATGACTACTCTTGAAAACACTAAGTTGTGTGACTTCCCTAGCACCAACAACAATGATTTCATGTACACACTTATTGCTCCACCTGTTCCTGAAGGTACTTTCTTTGAAATTAAACCTGCTTTACTCAATCTTGTTATGAGAGAACAATTTTATGGTATTGGTAATGAAGATGCTGCTGCTCATCTAAATAACTTTGTTGAACTTTGTGAGATGCAAAAGCATAGGGATATAGATGGAGATATTATTAAGCTTAAATTGTTTCCTTTCTCTTTGAGAGGAAAAGCTAAAGAATGATTGCAATCCCTAACCAGAAATAGTATCGATTCTTGGACTAAATGCAAAGATGCTTTCATTGGAAAATACTATCCTCCTTCTAAGATTATATCTATGAGAAGTGAAATAATGAAGTTTAAACAATCTGATAATGAACATGTTGCTCAAGCTTGGGAAAGAATGAAATCTTTGGTAAAGAATTGTCCCACTCATGGACTGACTGCTTGGATGATTATCCAAACCTTTTATGCAGGATTGAACTATTCTTCAAGAAATCTATTGGATTTTGCTGCTGGAGGTACCTTTATGACCATTAATTTGGGTGCTGCAACAAAGCTTCTGGATAATATGATGGTTAACTATTCTGAATGGCATATTGAGAGAGCTCCACAAGGTAAGAAGGTAAATTCTGTTGAAGAAACCTCCTCCTTGAGTGATAAAATTATGTTATTATGTCTATGCTTGTTAATGGGAAGGCTCATATTGATCCAAATCATGTTCCCTTAGCCTCTTTGGTTGCTCAAGAAGAGCAAGTTGATGTGAACTTTATAAGAAATAACAATTTGAGCAACAATGCCTACAGGAATAATTTTGGTAATAATAACTATAGGCCATATCCTCCCAATAATGGTAATGCTTATGGAAATTCCTACAACAATAATAGGAGTGCTCCCTCTAAACCTAAAGTTATGCTTAAAGATTTTATTAGTAAACAATTTGCTTTCAATATAACTATTGAGGAAAAACTCTCTAATGCTGAAAGAAGTATAGCATCATTGGCTGAAGCTCAATCTTCTTTGAATAAAATGGCTTCTAAACCTGAAACTATTGATAATCCCTTTGCTGCTACTAATGCCATACAAGTTAGAATTGATGAAAATGTTAGACTATTAGCTGAATTGCATTCTAAGTGGGAAAGAGAAGATGAAATTGCTAGAAACATTAGTAATTCTACTATCACTACCACTAGAGTTGAAGCTAGTAATATCTCTACTACTTTAGATGATATTTATGATTTTGATCTTGATGGTTGCAATATCTCTGAAGTAATTAAGTTCCTACAAAATCTTGCTAAAAGTCCTAATGCTAGTGCTATGAATATGGCCTTTACAAAACACATTACTGATGCTCTCGTAAAAATTAAAGAAGAAAAGATGAAACATAAAGCTTCTATTCCTATAAAACAAGTAGATGGTTGGGAACCTATCATCAATATGAAAGTGAATGATTTTGATTTCAAAGCTTTATGTGATCTTGATAGTAGTGTTTCTATTATGCCTAGAAGGATTTATGATATGCTTGATTTGCCACCATTGGAAGATTGTTATTTGAATGTCCCACTTGATGATAATGCTAAAAATAAACTCATGGGGAGTATTAATGATGTTCTTATTATGGTTAACAATGCCTATGTCCCCGTTGATTTCTATGTTTTGGATGTTGAATGCAATGCTTCTTGTCCTATTACTTTGGGAAGACCTTTTCTTAGAACTGTTGGTGCCATTATTGATATGAAAGAAGGCACCATTAAATATCAACTCTCACTCAAGAAAGGTATAGAACACTTCCCTAAGAAGAGAGAGAAGATTTCTTTTGCCTCTCCTATGAAAACAAAATTTTCTCTTAATGCTTCTTCATTTGAGAACACTTGATTCTTTCTCTTACTTCTTATGCCTAACTTAAAAGCGTTAAAGAAAAGTACTTATTGGGAGATAACCCAAAAGTTTTAGATGAGTCTTAAAAGTTATTACCTCAGTAATAACCTCTCCTTATCCTTTTTATTTGCTTTTTGTGCCAAGAGTAACCTCTAATGAGAGAGAAGTAATGATTGGAAAAGTTGTTGTCCCAAAACAGATTTTTGTGCTTCACCGTAAAAATTCGTGTAAAATCTCTGTACGTCGTTTTGAGGTGTGAATTTTTGTTCTTATGCCCCAGGTTGTTATATAACTTTCGTTAGTTCAACACTTTTTGATTTGAGCAACAGAAGGTCTTCGAAAAAATTAGTTTTTACCTGCTGGTCTGTTTTGACAGATTTCTGCCATTATTTGCATTTGCTTCTTGTTGGTTCCTTTTTGAGTTATTTTGGGGAATTGAGCTTTTTGAGGGAAGTGTTGAAGTAGCTTGTGTTTTAATGGAAGTTTTATTGGTGTTGAAACTGAACCTAAAGACTTATTATCTTGAGTGCACTAATGTTGCTAATAAAGATTGTGTGAAGTTTTGTATGAAGGAAAAATTTCAGGTGTATGGAGAGAATGATGTAATGAAATGAAGAATGGACTAAAGCTCAAGCTTGGGGATGCCAACCCGTGTCACCCCAAGAAATATTCAGGAGGTACAAGCACAAATCTTGGGGATGCCCAAGGCATCCCCTTCTTCATCAATCAAAATCCCTGGTTTCTTCCAAACACTTCATTTTTATTGTTACATGCACAGTTGTGTTGTTCTTGGAGCGTCTTAATTTTTTTTGTTTTTGGTTTTTTTTGCTTGGTTTTCTTAGTTTGCTTGAATAAATTGGTTGTACCCTCTCTTTCATGCATTGGTTTTCAAATAGTTTGGTTTGGACTGGAAAAGAGTAGGAAAAGTTCATGCTTAAGTGGTAAAAGGAGCTTCTTTTTGAGTGTGGCCTATGCTTTGTCATGCCATGCTTGATATTATTTTGGCTTTATGCTTAGTGATCTTTTTTTAGCATGACATGTTATAAACAATTGAGATTGCTTAATGTTCCTTGAAAGAATCATGCATTGTTTTAGCATAATTAAAGCATAGTATTGTGGTATTCTCCTTTGATGCTTTATTTGGGTTGACTTGGCGCATGATCACACCATGTTATGACTATCCTAAGTCACCATAGACTTTATGATCCTTTAGTTTTTGACTTGTAATATCACTTTATGCTTTGATTAATGATGTTTTGTCGCCCTGCATGATTATGGCCATTATTGCTCTCTTAGTCGGTCGCTCCCAGTCTTTTGCTAGCCTCCATAACCAAGTATGAGTTCCAATCATTCATCCAACTCCTAAAACCAAGTTATTCCAAAGAGTCCACCGTACCTACCTATTAGAAATTGCTATTCCAAGTATATTCATGTTTTTATCTACCTTCCGAATTAAACTTGTTATGAGAAAACTAGTGATTAAAGCTCTCATGAACTTGATGGCACACTTTACTTTTCTTACCCTTAATAAACTTGAACCATTGTGTCATGTATGTTGTATATGCTTGCACTTATATGTTGGGGATTAGCAGAACCATGTTATCACGGGGAACGCTTTCAACATTGCACTTGTACTTTGTACCTAGTTGATATCATGCTCTTTCGTCTATGAATGTCGTTGGTGTGAAATGAAAGGGGAGCTTGTAAGTCCATGGAGTTATGTATGTGTGTTAGAGAAATGCCTGGGCCGCCGGTCTAATCCATGGGTGTCATGGTGGAAGCCTGCAGCGTAACCATAATGAGCTGTCTATGAAGCATTCTTCTTATAAAAAAAGAGTCAGATATTGAGAAAAAAGAGAAAAAGAAAAAAAGGAGATATGAGAAAAGAGGAAAGAGAGAAAAAAGCACCATTTTCCCATGGTAAGTAAGAAGATTGCTGAGATGCTCATTGTCTGCTTGCCTTGTCATTTTTATATGGGGATTCTTCCGTATCATCGGGCAAGGGGTACCCCGTTGGAGGTTCTCTATGATATACATGTACTTAATATGACAAGAACTTACCGGTAACTAAACTTGAGTAGCATGAGGAGCAGCCCTCGTATTCAAGGGACATGAGATTTCCAACTTATACTTTGTCAAGCATATACTCCATAGTTTGTTCACTTTAACCTTAATCACTTCAAGATTCGTATGATAGGGCAATGAGAGTTGAAAGCTAATAATTACCATAATGTTTGGAAGCTCTTTATGAAACTTGAATCCCTGCTTCCTTCTATGAAGGGCCTTTCTTCTACTTTTATATTGAGTCTCCACCTTCTATCTTTATGCACCTATTTTGAGAGCATAGTGGCCATTCTTAGTTCTATGTGCATTGTCCCAAGACTTGTTGATTGATGCATAATTTTGATATTGCTTGTTCTTAAACTATTTGTATCTAGTCACTCTTACGAACTTTGAAGGTGTCCTATGAATCTATGTTTGCTACTCTATGAGGGACAAGCTGAATGCCACTATGCTATGTTTTCTTTATGTGAAACAAACAAACGTCTTGCAAAGCATTGTTATTCATGAATCTTTTGTTTGTGCCTTTTCATGTTGCAACATAGTTGCTATGTCTTATTGTTAGATATTTGTCTTTCATGCTATGTTGAAGTACTATGATCCCAGCTATCAATGTTTTACAAATACTTTGATCAAGTTTATGATGGTGCATGTCACCTCAAAAATTATTATTTCTTTTTATCACTTACCTACTCGAGGACGAGCAGGAGTTAAGCTTGGGGATGTTGATACGTTGGTAACATATCCATAATTTTTGATGTTCCATGCTTGGTTTTTATCTACTTTCTTATGTTTTGCCCACACTTTGGAGTACTTTTTACACACTTTCCTGGACTAACCTATTAACAAGATGCCATAGTGCCAGCTGCTTGTTTTCTGCTGTTTTTGGTTCCAGGAAAGTCAGAAAATGAATATTCTCGGAATTGGACGGGACAAAAGCCAAAGTTAGTTTTTCACCGAGGGGGACACGGAGCCAGAATACGAGACGGAGAGGGGCCAGAGGGCCGCCACACCACCTAGCCACGCGGCCAGGCCTGGCCCGCGCCAGGGGGTGGTTCGGCCACCCAGGGCACCCCCTCGGCCTCCCCTTTCGCCTATAAGATGCCTCCGATACAAAAACCCTAAGTACCCAATCAAAATTCCATGAAAGAGTCTATAGCCACCGTCATCTCCATCCCTAGATCGGGAGGGATCTGAAGCTCTTCTCGGCACCCTGTCGGAGGGGAGAATTCACCCTAGAGGCCTTCTCCATCACCATGCAAGCCTCCGGTGTGATGTGTGAGTAGTTCATCCTTGGACTACGGGTCCATGTAGTAGCTAGATGGCTGGTTCTTCTCCTTTGTGCTACCATGTTTACATCTTGTGAGCTCCGTTCATGATCAAGATCATCTATTTGTAATCATACATGTTGTGTTTGCGGGGATCCAATGGATATTGAGATGCTATTTCAGATTGATTATTGATTCTATCATGTCTTTGTTATTTGTGATCTTGCATGCTTTCCGTTGTTAGTAGCTATCTTGGCCAAGTAGATGGTAGCAACTCCAAGAGTTAGTATTTATGCTTGATAGTGGGTTCATGCCTCTAGTAATCTGGGGAAGTGACAGAAATCTCTAAGGTACTAGATGTGCTGTTGCTACTAGGGAGAAAACAACAATCCTTTGTTCATAGAACAACCGTATTGTTTACTTTACACGCAATGCGTAATGCAATTATCTATTGCTTGCAACTTAATACTGGAGGGGGTTCGGATGATAACCTGAAGGTGGATTATTAGTCATAGATGCAGTTGGATTACGGTCTATGTGTAATGTTGTAATGCCCAATCAAATCTCAAAGGAGTCAAGATGATTAGTATATGCATGTATGCTTTCTCAATGTTTTTCAATTGCCCCGTTGTAATTTGTTCACCCAACATGGCATCTATCTTAAGGAGAGCCACCACTAGTGAACTATGGACCCCGGTCCTTTCTTTTACCATCAATCTACAACTGTTTCCTGCTTTCTGTTTACTTTCTGCAAGATTTTACATTCTTCCACACAATACGTTTAATCCTTTGTTTTCAGCAAAACCGATGAGATTGACAACCTCACTATAAGTTGGGGGAAAAGTTCTGTGGTTGTGTTGTGCAGGATTCCAAGTTGGCAACAACACCTTGGAGGTGTTTCCTTGCTCCTACTGGTTCGATAACCTTGGTTTCATAACTGAGGGAAACTTACTGTTGTGCTCATCTACCTTCCTCCTGGGTTCCCCAATGAGCTTGTTATTACACGAGTCAGCAATCATCCATTACAAACCAATATAAGGTCTTAGACAAATAAAGGATCTCATGATCCAGCCTTAATACAAACAAGCAGCAGAATAATAAGCGTAGTAGTGGGCTCCATCTTCAGTGTAACAGGCAATGCTCACGATGGGAGATGATCCTAGTTGTCGTAGCCGTCCTGTTGTCCTTCCTCCTAGTAGTCCTCCTCATAGTCTGGCCACGGGAATAGCCAGGGACAAAGCCATGAGTACTCTTTAAGTACTCGCAAACTATCACTAACAAGTAAGGTAGTTCTAGTAGGAATCCTAAGCCCTAAGTTTATTTGCAAAAATCCAGATTTATCTAAACTGAGTTCAGAAGTAAAGAAAGTTAACTTAATGTTCTAAATCACTAAAGTTGGGAACCTAGTTTCATATTCACAACCCTGTTGTAGTCAAGTCAAAATCATAGTTCACTTCACAAGTCATTTGGAAAACATCTAACGACGGAACAGTATGGCCACTCCAACTGTCCATGACCGCGGACGCGGCTATTCGAATAGTTTGACACTCTGAAGAGGTGGTACACTTTCACCACAAAATTGGATACATCCGTCAGGGATAACCCTGAATCATCATACTTAGTATGCGGATAATCAATCATAACCTTTCCTTTACACACTCTAGTATAAGCACCTCCCCTATGAGCTTGGCCTCCCAGCCATGGCCATCTGCCATCCTGGGCACTGCATAGGTGGACAATCATCAAGAGGTAGCCTCATCTCAAACCTCCTCCATGAGGGAACCCATACTAATGCATATAAACTTCCGGCTAAGCCTTACCCAATTCAGGTATTGTGGTTGTACTATAAAATTGGAATGGTATCGTATCCGAACCCAACCATCAGTTTTGATAAAGGGCTAAGGCTCATGCCTCAACATTTTCATCATCAAAATCCATTTGTGTTTATCAACACATGTCAAAACATATCAATAGAATGACTCATCATACAAGGTTTTCATAATCATTTTCACCAAGTATTCCCATCTAAAGTGATCAAGTTTTATGCTTAGCACTAGCCACTAAGTTAAGAGTGTTCACTAATGAGGGATGCTAATCTCAATCTCATGCCATAGAATGACATCTAGTATAGGCCTAGTTTTATACTCTTTATGCTATCTATACTATCTTTCCAAGACCTCACAAAGCATTAACTAAAGGTAAAGAACTTTGGTAAAGTAAAAGAGTAAAACTTGGAATGGGTATAAATCAAAATGTATAACCAAGCATGCCTAATGCATCTTTCTTAGGTTATCTTGCATCTAGTGATGGTTTGCAAGTATTAGCTTGCCAATAATAGCTTGCCTTGATTGGTGCAGTGATTGAAGTTTTCTTCGTCTTCTTTGGGGTAGAACTCCTCCTCCTCGTATCCTTGGTCGGTACTATCGTCTATAAAGGAATACGGGGTACACAATCACCAAACAATACTTAACTAGCTCTAATTCACACACTAAGGCTCACACTTGATGATCTAGCATCATCACAATCATGACATGCAATAAAGAATTAGTTTTATTTGGTTTATTTGACAAAAGTAATTTCTACTAATTGAAATTAATTAAGATTTAATATTCTCGAATTAGAATATGGGATCCTATTGACACATGCCATCACCACATATTCTAATACATGGGAATGTGATTTAAAGTGTTGGTCATATTTTATAAAGTGTAAGATTATTATTTAATAGATTTAAAGTGACTAGAAATACCCTAATAGCATTCTTTAGGTACTAGTGCAATGCCACTGCATGCAAACCTAGATAATTTTACATACTCAGATAGATATTATCAAATGTGATTTTTGAGAGTTGGAATCAACTCAAAAGCTATTATGGTTGATTTTTGAAAAATGTTTGAAGTTGCAAAAGTCTATGTCTTATTATTTTTGCTATATATTAACTCTAACTCTAAATGATTTAAATCCAATGGGCTTGGATAGATATTTTAATTATCTTTCTAGCAAAATTTGATTAAGGGAAACTCTTTGAATTATTTTTGAATAAGTGGATAGAATAGGATTTAAACTAAAAAGGAAAAAATCCTTATTTGAATTTCTAGGCTTGGGCGGGAACGCTAAACGGGTCCGCCCAACTGCATAGCACAGCGCAGCGCGCAGCTGACAGAGGGGGTCCACTGGTCAGTGGCTCACTCTATGCGAAATGGTATCTTTCAATCTAGGCACTATGATCTAATTCTAATCCAACGGCTGAGGGTCGTCGTCGACGATGAACAGCTCCGGCAACGAGCTAAACCTAACACGGCGGTGGGGGTCTCTCGGGGCTCACCTGGGATCCAGATAGGCTCGGCGATGGGGGAAAACGACGAGGTAGATGACGGCGAGGAGAGGCGCGGTCGCGGAAGGGCTCGGGGTGGTCGGAATCGACGGTGCCCTTCTCCTCCAGCAATGGACATCCTGGATGGGCGCGGGGTGGTCTGGTGCGAGCTGGCCGTGGTTGTCCGGCGATGACCACAAAACAGCTGTAAGGTCCCCAACCTTTAATAAGATTGAGTCCCCTGTGTTTACAATGCTAGTCCCTGGATCATTAGCTAGCATCCACAGTTAAGATGTAATATCAAGAAACAAAGGTCATAATACCACTTTATAACCAGGAATAACATAATTTTATTACATCAATACATAGCTCATTAGGCTATTACATTACATTGCAGCGGAATAACTATAGTCATGGGTCCTTCATCTTCAAAGTGCCACAGGCAGATGTTGGTTGTAGACTTTGTAATCCTAATCAATCAATCTTCACTAAAATCAATCAAACCTGCAACATTACAAGTTACAGCCACAAAGGTCAATACATTTGAATTGTATTGGCAAGTGATACTTTGGTAGTATAGTGGAGTCTAACATCTATATGCATTTGGCTAAGTGGAGTTGAGGCTTGCATTGCTCAAAATAGATTTTTCCCTATCATTTTGAAAATACTAAGTTTTTGTTTGGCAAAAACTTTCCCAAGGCATCTACCAATCAAAGACTGAAGATCCTTCTCGAGGCATCTACCAATCAATGACTGAAGTGCTTGGCAAAAATTATTGCAAAAACTTTCCCAAGGCATCTACCAATCAAAGACTGAAGATCCTTCTCGAGGCATCTACCAATCAATGACTGAAGTGCTTGGCAAAATCATTTTTTCCCAATCTAAGATTTCAAGATCCTTGTACCAAGCCATCTCTCCATCAAAGATTGAGGAATTCACACAACCCTTGTTCACCCACAAGTTTTAATTTAGAAATTGGAATGATGAGATTCTTGATTGCTTCCATGTCTTGATGCTCAAATTGTCCTTTACCAGGGACATGGCTAAGTACTTAGATTTTACACTCTGCAGAGGTGGTGCACTTTCCCCACAAGACTTGGTTTCCCAAGACAAGATCTTTCAGAAGCTTTTCCTTAGACCATCATGGACGCGTTCCAACCTATCAAACACTACCACCCACTGTCCATATGGCTAAGTTCTTGCAACCTATATGATCATGGCAGAGCCCATATTGCCAAGTGGTTGCACTTGAAGCTTCTCAACATTTGACATCTCAAATCTCTTTGTTTCCTGGGTGGCCATCCACAAGTGAGATACACTAAGGTAAACCATAAACATGGGCCTTGTGAACCACTCAACCAAAAACCACCAAGCAAGTCCCATTCCACCCAGGAGATTCATTAACTTAGTTGTTTTGTTAAATAAAACACAAGTCCTTAGACTTAAAATATTTTTCCATAGTGTGAATATATTCCACCCAAGTTTTCTATTAGCTAGGCTAAGCTTGATAGTAATAGGAATCCTAACTTAGGAAGATTTCTACTAAGGTTTCATTCTACTAGGTGCTACTATAGCAAGGTCTATACTTTAGCAAAATAAAAACCATGCAAGTTTTACTTAGCAAAAACACTAATGCATAGTGAAAATAATGGGACATAAGATATGAAGCATCACTTGCCTTTTTGGTAGAGGATATAGGTTCACTCCTTGTCCTTGCAACAATCACACTCTTCAAGTCACTACAATTCAATCAAGCAAGGCACAAACTCAATCTACCAATCAAGCAAACACAAATTCAATTTCACATTCCAAACTAAAGTCAAACAAACAATTTTTCACACACACAAAGTAATGGGATCTAAGTCATGCATAAGCATGCAAAGGTTGGTTCTATTGTAAGGATGGTCTTCACTAGGCTTCTAACTTTGTAAGTTCCAATTTGGTCATTTACCAAAATGGCAAAGTCATTTGCAAAGAGGGTCTCTATTAGATTCCTAAACTTTGTAAGATCCAAAATGGTCATTTACCAAAGTGGCAAAGTTAAAGTAATGCATGCAAGCATGCCAAGCCTTGTTTTGTTTGAAAAGGGGTTCCTAATGGGTCATAGACATTTGGGCACACCTATTGGTCATTTTGTGAAGTGGTTAAGTCATTTGCAAAAGGTTTCACTATAAAACCATTTGCAAAACAAAGTATCATTCTATGTGGTGTAGAAATATTTTTACTAAGGCACTAACCTATAGGGTTCACCAAATGAGTTGCTATTGCAAAACTTGGTGTTTGGGTCAGTAGGTTTGGTCTAAACCATTTTCTCAAAGTTTTCTTTACAAAAACATTCTCATAAACAAAACAATAGTTTTGTTTGGCTAGAAATGGACTAAACTAATTAATCCATTCTAAACCTATCCAAATTCATTTTCCAAAACATAGGTTGGTTCCTAGGGTTAGTAAGGTCACAACAAACTAATTGGCAAGGGTTTGATCTCAAAAATCATTTTTAAACAATTTTTCTAATGTTAGCAAGCACACAAAAGAATCTGCAAAGTTAAACAAGTTAACAGATACTATTTGCTAAACTAAGGGTAGGGTTGGTTAGTTCTTGTTCTCCTGAATCCAACGACATAAAATTTGTAATTTTTGGACGTGTGGATTCAAAGATACAAGGGTTTGAAGTTTGCAAGAAATTCTGTTTTCAAATTTCTTTTTAAACAGATCTAGTGCCACGCGTCACTGTCTAATTGGTCGGTACCGGTTCGTCTGGATCGAGTGATACAGACCGCTGGATTTAAAGGGGCAGGTGCGGCTCAGATCAACGCGTACCCCTTCGGTTAGTCATTCTATCCAAGCCATCAGATGCTGATCTAACGGTTCCTATTGCCCTGGCCAAAAACTGGCGGCGGAGCGGTGGCTACCGGCGGCGGAACTGTCGGTCGATGACGGAGGCGATGCTACAGGGGGTGAGGGAGAAGGAGGGGTTGCTCACCGGGCTCAGGGGGTTACGGCGATGCTCGGGGGGTGTTGGTCGGGCGAGGGGCGCTCGGGGGCAGCTGCGATTGCTCGCCGGAGTTCGTTCTGGCAGCGGACGGTTCTGTTTGACGACGGGGATGGGGCTGCTGTCCACCAGAGGGCAAGAAACCGATGCGGTTAGATGCGCAAGGACACGGCGAATGTGTGTGCATGAACGAGAAGGCGCGGGGCGGTCAGATACTACCTATGGGCTTCGCCGGAGATGAAGCAGACGGTGGTGCTCTCGGGTTGTCGTCGTTGGCGTCGCTTAGGACCGCGCTAAGGCAAAGGAGAGGCACGGTTAGATGCGTACGAGGGTCGCGAGTAAGGGAGCATCAAAAGGGGGCGAGGGGAAGTCTGTGCTCACCGGGGAAGCTTGCCGGAGTCGAGGCCGACGGTGGCGCTGCTCAGACGTGGTCGTAGTCGAGGTTGTAGGTCACCCGCGGGAGAGCTGAGGCCACAGAGCGGTGCTCCGGAGTCTGGCGAACTCGTGAGTATGGTCGAGGAGGCTCGGGGTAACGTCGGCTGGCCGGAATCGCTCGCGGAGCTCGCCAGAGACAGCGGCAGTGCAGAGAGGAATTGGGCGGCCTGGGGGCACGCTAGGGTGAGGCGTCTGGGGGAAAAGGGAGAGGAGAGGGAGGCGTTTAAGTAGCTGTGGTCGCTGCGAGGAATTATCGCGGCGTTAACGCGAATTTATTCGGCGAAATCAAAGCAGAAAACGGCCGGCGAGAGGAGGAAGAATCGGTCGCGGTGGGAACGACGATGAACAGTAGGAATGGGGTCCACCGGTCAGTGGGAAAGGATGAGGGAACGGGGTCCACTTGTCATCTGCTTAGCGGGTTCCTTTCGCGGTGAAGAAAACCGGTTCAGGGCAAAATAAGAGGAGGTGGGGTCATCTCGTCAGCGAGTGAGTGAGAGGGAGAAGTGGGTCCGGTCTGTCACTCTCTGTGTGGGTTAACTATTTGGTGCCAAAAGTTTTCTGAGGGAAAAGAGAGGTGTGCTAGGTGGGCTGCTGCTGGGCCTTAGTGGGTTGCTCTATTTTTTTCTGTCTAAATCTTTTTCTTTTTCTTTTTCTTTTTCTAATTCTTTTTCTGTTTTGAATTTCAATCAATTTCTCAAGCAATCAAACCATTCAAACAATTCAAACAATCACTCAACTTTGAACTTTGAATTTGGTTCTGTTTATTAACATAATCCAAATCTCAAAATAAAATAATATTTTTATTTATTTTAGGATCCATTTATTAATTAAATAAAATGGATCTTTAGTTTATTAATAGTGTTTGATTTATTTAACAAAATTTCCATTTAAAAACCAAATAATTTCAAAAACCAAAACAGAAGGTTTTATTTGAAAATAAAAGATATTTGGAAAACTTGTTTAAAACAAAATAACCTTTTGTTTTTGGTTCCATTAATAAATAAATATAATGGACCTTAGATAAAAACAAAATAGGATTTGTTTATTTAAAAACTTTATTTTGAAATCAAGAACAAAAACCAAATCACTTCAAAAGGTTTTATTTGAGAAAACAAAATACTTTGGAAAACTTATTTAAAATAAACAAATAAGTTTTAGTGTTCATTTAAAATGGGAAAAGCCTTTACTTAAATAAAATTGGATATTTAAATCCTTATTATTTTATTTAAATAAACCTTTACTCATTTTAAATCAAAGCAAAACTTTTTGTTTAAAAGAAACTTGGCCAAAGTTTAATTTGGCTTTATAAAATAATCTTTGTTTAAAACATTTCTTTTTATTTTGAAAACCAAAACCTTTTATAAAAAGATCCAAAATAGTAACTCCAAAACATTTTATTTTTCTTTATCAAATGTTTATTTTTATAAATCCCTTTAGGATTATTTGTTCACCAGAAGGTATGGGTTCTGGTAAGGGCTTTATTGGCTTTGGAAATTCAATTTCCTTATCTTATTATATTCATAAGATTTTGTCTATGGTTCCAAACTAAGTGAAACCAATCTCTATGGTCTTTTCTTGATCCTTTGTGATTATTTGTTGATCAAAATTGGTATGGATCAAATCCATAGATTTGGAGATACTTTGGAAATGATTTCCTTCCATTAGGGTTTAGGGATTTGGATTTATTTTCCAAGTGTTCAAATTTCCAGATACATTCATTGAGGAATGCATTTCCCTTGATTTGGATTTTTGTTGAATTCAAACTTCTACCAAAGTTTGTTCAAGATGGGATTTCAGTTTCCTTTTAGAAACAAAAGTTTCTTTTCACCCTGATTTTCAACAAAAATTTATTTTGTTTATTTTATTTTTCACATTTAATGATTTGGAAAATCTTGGGATGTGACAACAGCGACGCTCCACTGTTCTCCACTGTGAAGGGGGGCTTGTCTGCTGCTGCTAGACACTCAGGGGGACAAGGGGGTTAAGAGGTAAGTCAATTGGTCGATGATCACTGTATAGAACAGTGAAATTAGGATAGAGTTTTATCTTTGCATGCCAAGTGTTTGTGTTAATGGCCGCATGAAATTTATTTTTGAATTTTTGATTCAAAAAATTTGAGTGAACTTAAATTAAGCTTGAGAGACTAGGTTTGCTTGGAGAGGTCAAGGGGAAATGATTTGATGGGTTTTTGAAAAAGTGTGATCTTCCCATATGAATTGTATTCAATTTTAAAATGTCCTTTAAATGGATTTGATAGATGTTTTTCTAAGCTTGTAAAGTGGGCCTTGATACACTTCTACTTGGTCTAGCAAGGGGTGAAAAGAGTTGGAAATGTTTCTATTAGAAATCTTCTTCTAGGAACACCTAAAGTGGCCTAGTGGTTTAAAATGGTCAAAATGACCATTTGCTTTATTTATTCTTATTTGATTTCTTTCTCTTTGGAATTTGTTTGTAAATGGTCTAGATGATGTGACATTCACCTTTAAACCATTTCACAACATTTAGAACAAACAAGAATGGCATATACACTCAATTCTATACTAATGCAAACACACATGCATTCATATTCATCTTTCTTAATAAAAGTTTTTGTTAACCCTGACTTGGGTGATGAGAACTTGATAACCTTGATTAAAGTTTTGGGGTGTGACAGTAACACAACAGTAACCTTGCAACACAAAATTATTACATCAAGCTCATAACTAAGCGAAGAACCAAAATATTACAAGAAGAGGTCACTGGCCACAAACATCAAACAACAGAAGGCAAATTATGCTATTAAGTATAGAAAACTTATCAAATGGCCTAAGAGGCCTGAAGCATAACGATGATGTCCCAGCTCATAGATTCCAGGCTGCCGACCGGGAACCCCAAGCTACTCGTCGGTGTTGATGTCGTACGGAACTTGTCTTCGGGGAACACTTATTCTGCTATAAAAGTATCAACAAAGCAAGGGTGAGTACATGGTGTACTCTACAAGACTTATGGCTAGTGGGGTTATTTTGCATCACGCCATTTTTGTTTATAAAACAAGAGGGAGGAGAAGCTCGTCTAATCAGAATATTTTAAAAGGAGGTAAGAGAGCGACATCTCCAAAGAATTGATCATAATCTTTTGATATCCACTAAAGTAATCCTCATCACCTATCAATTAGGATCAACCCCTCATACCCATGAGGAAGCATCCTTAAGTACACATTGAAATGCCAAGTTTTACGATTAGGTTAATGTTCTCTATGATCTTAGAATTTGGTCACCAAGCGTTCATAACCGTGAACATGACTTTTAGAAAAGATTTAACCCCGCAGGGGTGTACAACTTTACCCACACGTACCAACCGACTCTTAATGCCACAATGATTAGCCCTCTTCCTTGGAAGGCCGGCAGAGGGTGGTTAGACATGACCTTTACTTTGCTTTCACCGAGATCATGAATCACGCCCTAAGGAGGGTTCCATTGTAACGAGTCAAATCCCGAAGCCGGTCCCTAGAGATGTGGGCGAGGTTGGTTTACTAGAGGAACCGCCTCAAGCAACCTCGGCCATGCTTACCTACCTATTATGATGCACCTCCTTCACCGCCTTCGAGGACAACCAAATATGCATATGTCGAATGGAACGCTGAACTAGGTGACTCATGGAATCTACTAGACAAGTTAGTTACTCGTGAGGTTTTCCAGGCGCCGGGTGGCTATATGCTCGTCTCGGTTCCAGAGGCAAGAACTCGGGTCCTAGTAGTGGCAAGCATGGGAGTACAAAAACCACATCCCATCGTGGCCTCCCATACAAGCCTTAGCATGTTTAACCTTTACCACTGATCTTACCTCATCAGTATACCTCATTCTCCTGTCATACTAGATTCTCTGTGTCTGATACATCATCTGGATGAACTAACACTGGCAGCTCAGCATGGCTAAGCAAGACACAAACAATAGCTCTAGCAGTGCACACAAGCCAAACCTAGTTATGCTAGGAGCAGTGGATTATGTAGTATAAGCTCAAGTGAGTAATGCAACAGATAGGATACTCTATCTATCGATAAAAGACCACAGTAGAATCGTATGCATCATGGCAAGAATTGAAATGCTTTGGAAACCATAGGATTGTATAATGGTGGGGATATGCTTGCCTTTGACTATTGATAACTCAAAAAGCACAGCTTCGGATATCTCATACTTAACTTGATTATAGTTGATCAAGTATTGTCTGTCGATCTTTGATGGTGTTGATCTCAGTCTTCGATCTTGATCTCGATGTCATATTCTACTAGAAATAAGCAAACACCGGAAAGAATGGGAAACAACAATCAACACAAGGTATCGATGCAATGCTCAAACAAGGATGATGATATGACAAGTTAAATTGTATTGAAATGGAACCCTAAGGCATGCTCGACCATTTTAAATAGGGTCTGAGGGGTGCAAACCCTAAAACAGGGGAACCTTGGAGTCGCCTGCAGGGTTCAATTGGTTCTTCTAATTAAACTTGACATTCTAGGTTTTGAACAATGCATGATTTTGATGCTAAAGTGTAGATCTCATTTTTCTGAAAATTATATTAAACACATTTTTTCTGAATTACAGAATAAAAGATATTGATTTTACAATATTTAAACCCTTTTCTGAAATTCTTAAACCATTTTAAAAAGGTTTACTGCGTCATTATGATGTCGGTGGGGGTGTTTAAAACTTTTTACACCGGGGCAGAGTCTAGCCACGGTGACTGATAGAGGGGCCCTAGGCCACCTCAGTGGCCACATCGGTAGGTGGGTCCAGTGGCCGGTTTGACCGGGCCAGCCCCGCGCCCTGACGTCACGGTGACATTGACATGACATCATCCACCGACCAGCATCATACGGTGATCACCAGTGACACCACAGCGCACGCCAGCAAGCGCGTTCTAGCACGTTCGAACCAGAAGACTAAGGTGAACCCTATAGTGGTTGCGCCGCTTGATTTGTGTCACCAGAGCATCATCGGCCACAGTGACTGGCGGCGAACGGTAGCGGTGCGCGGTGTGAGCAAGCAACAGAGCAGGAGGGGGTCGGAAGAGAGGTCGTAGGGGACCATCATCTCATCGCGGTTCTGACGGAGGCGACGGAGAGGAGTGGGGTGGCCGGAAGCAAGCTAATCGACGGCAGCGAGCTTCGTCGGGGTGGTCGAGGAAGACAGAAGACGCATGGCGGCCGAAGATAGGGTTCGGTACCTAGCAGAGAGAGGAAGTGAGAGCACACGAGGGAAAGAGAGGGACAGGGAAAGCAGGGCACGTCTTAGCAAGGGTCTTATCTAGCTCTAGGCGGTGACGGGGATCTTGGCGAGGCTGCAGTAGCGGACGCGCTAGCAAGCAGCTTCGCTCTCTCTCTGTCATGAGGAAGAAGAAAAGAAACAGACAGCAAAGAGGCACTGGGCCGAGGACGGACTGGCTGGGCTGGCTACGGGCGCGTGTGAGTGACAGGAAGAGATAAGAAGGTGGTGGGATAGGTGGGCTACGCGGCCTAGAGGCTCTGGCTCTCTCTTTTTTTAACAAAAGTTTTTTCTTTTCCATTTTGGATTTCTCTCCTTTGTATTTCAATTTCAAACCTATTTTGGATTATTTCAAAATACGAGAAGGTTTACAAAATATATAAAATACTGCAGGGACCCCTTTAGTCAATTTGGGCTCAATTATTTTTGTGATTTCAACATTCAAAACCATTTGAATGTGTTTGAGAGGATAAGAAGGAAACTAGGGTTTAGGGTTTCCATTACTTTTTCTTTGCATGCATTTTAAAAGATGATGCTCATGAATGCACAATCAAAGCCCTAATTATGATTAACTAAAACTACGGTGTTACAGATCTATCCCCCTTACGAGAATCTCGACCCGAGATTCCATAGGTAGGAAGAAGGAAGAGAAATAGGGTCACTTCTAAGGATAAGAGGGAAGCACAGTACATAACACACCGAATATCTCATGGTCAACTCGTGAAAGAGTGTTCAGAAAAAACTCTGAGATGGCAACATGAAACAGGTCAAGGTAACGGAGGAAACTGGAGGAGAAGGTTTCAAGTTGATAGATAGCTGGTCTTCATAAAGATTGAGACCATGGGGTTTCAAAAAATCTTAAGCTTCTGAAAAGGAAAGCTTACAATAGAAAGAACATGACCACAGACTTTTAGAGGTGAACCTCTACTAAATAGCTTAAGTAGAGATTTAACGGGTACAGATATATGGATAACCAAGATGTTTGAATTACTTTTGAAGCAGAAGGATCACTCTTTCGTTCAACAGAAGGTCAGGACAGAGAGACTGTTTTGTGGTGAAGACTCGTAAGAGTCACAAGGAACATGTAACAAGATAAACTTCTGATTTAACAAAGCCATAGTCACTTTTCGAACATGTTAGAGAAACTAAAGAAAACTCTTTATTCATCTAGGATTATCAAAATCTTTGCTAAAGATCGTGATATCACTTTACACCACTAGATGAATGGGCAAGAAGATTCCTGACGACACGAGGAAAAAGAAACTTCATTCTCAGACTTTAGTTACTTGGCATAATAAGAAGTTTGCCAACATAAAGGGTCTGGAGGATCAACCGAGAGACATTTAGCAACACTACTTTAAATGTTCTCCTTGATGTTCAAGAAAGCAGACACCAAGTAAAGATTGGGCTTCGGTTACAAAGGAAACCATAAGCACAACTCCTATAGTAATTCATAAAAGAGGCCTTATGAGGAGTGGTTCTTATTGTTGCTGATTCAAGAGAATATGGCAATAGGTCTTCCAACAAATTATGTCAACCATTACAACAATCTTGTCGGTTTTACAAAGAAACCTATGTCAAAACCTTGAGGAACACCAACCATCATGTCTGCTTGAGATTCAGATTTGGTTAGGTGGAATGATACTTCAGACTCAACATGTTCGAATAGAAAACTTGCAACATTTACCACAAATATAAAGTCACTAGATTCTCAAGACATGGACTATAGTGTTTAAGCTCGAAAAGACTGAGCTAGATTGTTAGGCCGATGTATTAGCAACTTGTCACAGGACAACTGCTCATACATCGAGTACTTGCAGTGAAATACAATTGTGTCCTTAGAGGGAACAAAGGTAAACTCTACACAAATCCACGGTGACATCTTTCAACAATTGCACATGAATCAGAGAAGGTCACTTCTAACGTCCAGAATGCATACTTCGAGATAACACAAAGAAGGTTCTTAAAAGTTTCTAACATTAATGCGAACTATTCCATATGAATCTAGTTTAACATGGATAAGATAGGGATATTATCGATGGGCTCAACAACAAACTTATCAATACACTCTAGGAAGATGGACTCATATGTTATGAACAAGGCAAAACTATTGGTCAGACCAAAGTATATGAGGATGTACTCAAGTGAAACATCACAAGAAGAAACATTGTCAAGATAGTCATTCGACTGAGTTTGATTTGACAATAACCCAAATCAAATTAAAGGCAGGGGAAGATAACATATCCATGAAGGATATACTATCTTTCTTCAACGCAAACAAAACTAGACATCCCTTTACGATGAAACTAAGTCAGATAGAACTTTTGTCTTACAACTCTCCAAGTTGTTGTTTAAGCTCAACCAACTAGTTCAGGGGTATCCAATACGGATCCTTGGATAAGAAGTAGTTCAGAGAACTAGCTTACTCAATAATTTGTCAACATGGTCATGTGGCAACATGGCGATACTTCTAGAAAGACATCCAGAATATCACAAACCATCGATATGTCACTAAGTTCGAGAGGAAACTTGTAAACACCCGAATTTTTAAGTCCAGATGCCTATTATGCCATACATCACAATCCCAGGATTACCATTTTTGTGAGACATAACATAATTGGTACCATAGTACATCATCCATTACAAACCATAATAGTCTTATAGATAGTTGATCTCATGATCAAGACTTAATACATATCAAAGTAGCAGAAATAAACGTAGTAGACTCCATCTTCCTTGTCACAGGCAATGCTGACGATGGGAGATGATCCTAGTTCTCGTAGACCTCCTGATGTCCATCCTTCGGATAGTCCTCTTCATAATCTGGCCATGGGAATAGGCAGGGACAAAGCCATGAGTAATCTTAAAGTACTTGCAAACTATCACTAACACATGCAAGGTAATACTAGTAGGAATCCTAAGCTCTAGTCTTGTTTGCAACAAGCCAATTTTATTTCTGAAGCACTTAGCAGTAAAGACCTATTTTAGTTCTCTAGATTACTCAAGTGGGAACCTAGTTTTCAATTCCACAACCAATGTGGTCAAGTCAAAGTCATAGTTCAAGTCACAAGTCATTTTGAAAACATCTGACAACGGAACAGTATGGCCACTCCAACTATCCATGACCATGGATGCGGCTATTCAAATTCGATACATCCGTCAGGGATAACCCTGAATCATCATACTTGGAATGCGGATAATCAATCCTAACCTTTCAATTACACACCCTAGTATAGGCACCTCCCCTATGAGTTTGGCCTCATAGTTGGACAGTCATATTCACGAGGCAGCCTCAGCTTCACCTCTTTCTGCAAGGGAACCCATACTAAGACATATAAACTTCCAGTTAAGACCTACCCAACTCAGGTATTGTGGTTGTACGATAAAGTTGGAATGGTATCGCATCCAAACCCAACCATCAGATTTTATCAAAGTCAAGGAACATGCCTCATTCAGTATCATCTCCAAATCATTGTGTTTCATAACACATCTCAAAAAAATTCAATAGAATGAGTCATCATTCCAAGGTTTTCATAATCATTTTCTCTAAGTGTTCCCATCTAAAGTGATCAAGTTTAGTTTAGCACTAGCCACTATTAATGAGAGTATCACTATTGAGGGGTGCTAATCAAGTATAACTAACCAAGACTAGTTCTAAGATATTGATGGTATCCATCCTATTTTCCACTAATCACAATTAATTAACTAGGTAAGAAACTTTGGTAAAGGTAAAAGAATAAAGCTTGCAAGTAAAACTTGGGATTGGTATCATCAAGATTGCATAACCAATCATGCCTAGTGCATCATGCATAGGTTAGCTTGCAGGGATGGCTTGCCTTGGTTGGTGTAGTTCTTGAAGTTCTATTCTTCTTCGTAGTACTCCTCCTCTTCGTAGCCCGGGTCGGTACTAGCGTCTATAAATAAATACGAGGTACACAATCACCAAACAATACTTAGCTACTTCTATTTAGCACACAAGGTCTCACACTAGATGATCTAGCATCATCTCAATCATCACATGAAATATTGACATATTTTTATTTATCTTATTTTGGAAATGCAATTTCTACTCATTGAAAAATACTTAAGATTTAATATTCTCCAACTAAAATATGGGATCATATTGACACATGTCATTACCACATATTCCAATAGTTGCAAATGTGATTTAAAGGGGTTGGCATATATTACAAAGTTAAATATTGCTATTTAATAATATTAAAGTGACTAGAAATGCCTATATAGCTTTCTTTTAATACTAGTCCATGACTAATGCATGTAAAACTACATATTTTTACATATTCATATAGATCATGGCAAATGTGATTTTGGAGAGTTGGAATCTACTCAAAAGCATTTATGTTTGATTTTAGAAAAATGTTTGAAGTTGGAAAAGTCTCTATATTGTTATTTTTACTATGGGTGATCTATAATTTCAAATGGTTTGAATCCAAGGGAAGTGTGTAGAGACTTTCAGTATCTTTCTAACAAAATTGGAATCATGCAATTTGGTTAGGTAAATCTCTTTGAATTCAATTTTGAAATCACTGATAGAATAGGGTTTTGAATAAAAAGGAAAATCTCAGTTTGAATCTCTGGGCTAAGCGCGGGAACGAACATGGGCTGACCCAGCTACACGGTGCACGTGCAGCGGGCTTATCTCAGGTTGGTCTCACGCGTCAGCGGCTGTGTCTAAGCGAAACGGTATCTCCGAATCTAGGCCGCACGATTAGAGCGAGATCGACGGCTGAGCGTCATCATCTCCGTCGCACGACGCGCGGGGGATTCTAACCTTAGCGCTACGGTGGGGCTCGACGGGGGCTTACCAGGTCTCCACCTAGGTCCAGCGATGGGGGCGAACGAACTGGTAGACGACAGCGAGTCGAATGGTGGTCGCGGCAGCTCCTAGGGCGGCTCCAATCAACGGCTTCGTTCCTCCACAACAGCGGCAGGCTCCGGCAAAATTCTGGTGATGTGGTGCTCGCCTTGCTCCGGGAAGGGTCAGGGGTGTTTCTAAGGGAGAGGGGAGTCAAATGGTGTGCAAATAGAGGCAGGGGAGGGGTCTATTTATACCCCCGGCAAGGAAGCATTGTGGCATTGCTCGGGATCGTCGGTGACATTGCTACATGGTGATATCGGCATGGTGGAGGGCATAGGTTGACACGGTGGTATGTGGCGGTCGTCATGCGCATAGTGGAACAGCGAGGCAGGGTCTTAATCGGTCGAGGGCGTCCGCGCTCTCTTCGGGTACCGTTGGTGTTCGTCATGGTGTACGTGGTCACGGGGCGCGCGGCGTCGATCGGTCGTTTCTGGGAGGTTCTGGTGACGCCGCGAGTGCAGTTACGCAAGGAGAGAGTGAGGCGCGGCGTGGCTGCGTGGGGATAGCTCGACGCTCTGACGTGTGCTCGGCATGGCAGAGATATAAATGGGTGCGCGAATGCTGGCATCTCCACTGCTTGTCTTTGGTCGAGGTGTGCGTTGGGGGGTGCGGTGAGGTCACGCCTGTCTCCTCGTGGTCATGGTAGAGGACGGCGTGGCGTGTGGCGTCGTGTCCATGCTCGACCGCATCGCACGCTCGGGTACGGGCTTACACTGGTCATTGGGTCGAGTGAGCAGTGCTAGCTGCACGGGCTGGTATTGGGGATGATCGTGGGTGAGTAATTGAGGCTGAATTGAGTACAATGGTGAGCACTAGATTGATCAAAATAGTAGATAGTTGGTAGACTTGTACTCTGCCTGCTAAGTGTTTGATTAAATGGCCAAATGAAAGAAATATTTGAAGTTTCAAATTATATTTGGTGGGTGTGTTGGTCACATGCTTGAGTGTCTCTAGTTGCTAGGATTAGTCAAGTGGAGATGGTTTAAATGGTTTTTGAAAAATGGTTATCTAGATGCCTACACTTGATTCTATTTTGAAATGTCCCTCAAATGGATTTGAATTTGTTTCTGTAAGTTTGTAAAGTTCACTTGTGTTCATTTTCACTTGGTCTAGCAAGGGGAGAAAAGAAGTAGAATTGTTTCTATTGGAAAACATTTACTAGAGGTGCCCAAAGTGGGCTAGGTGTTAACTTTGGCCAAAATGACCATTAGGTCATATGCTTCATATATTGATTTTCTTTTGATTTGATTTTTCTTGGATTTGACCTAGATGATCTTGCTTTGATCCTTAAACTAATCCTTATCATCTATAACAATCAAACATGGCATAACAAGCATTCATACATCATTATCAAATACACATACATTCATGTAGGGTTTAATATTAAAAGTTTTTGTTAACCCTAATCTTGTTTGATTTGAGAATGATAATCTTATTTAATATTTTTGAGATGTTACAAACCTTACCTCCTTAAACAGAATCTTGTCCCGATATTTAGGAAAAACTAGGAACTAAAGAGATTGGGGAACTCAGTCCTAATATAATCTTCTCTCTCCTAGGTGGCTTCTTCTTCAGTATGGTTGCTCCACTGGACTTTTAGAAACTTGATACTTCTGGTCCGGGTGGTTCTGAAGGCTTCTTCCAAAATACGAATGGGGACTTCACGATAGGTTAAATCCTTGTTGATATCTATGGCTCTGTGATCGATGTTCTTGAAAACTTCAGTCTTCTCCGGAACTTCTAGGCATTTCCTAAGTAACGAGATATGAAACACATCATGTATGGCTGACATCTCTTCCAGCAGTTCTAGCTGATAGGATCCTTCTCCTCGGTGGCTTAAAATCTTGAAAGGTCCGATATATCTGGGGGCAAGCTTCCCTTTCAGTTGAAAACGCTACATTCCTTTCAAGGGTGATACTTTGAGATACACAAAATCTCCGACATTGAAGGTCAGGTCTCGATGTCTTTTGTCAGTGTAACTCTTCTGTCTGGATTGGGCAGTCTTGAGGTGTTCACGAACCTTGTGAACCTTCTCTTAGGCTTCTCGTAGGATGTCTGGTCCGAATATCTGACTCTCTCCTACTTGCGACCAATTCAGGGGGGTACGACACTTCCTTCCATACAAAAACTCAAATGGGGTCATTTGCAAACTGGCTTGATAACTATTGTTGTATGAGAATTCCGTGAAAGGAAGACAATATTCCCATTTAGATCCATATTCTAACACACAGGCTCTCAGCATATCTTCTAGTATCTGGTTTACTCTTTCTGTTTGTCCATCGGTCTGTGGGTGATAAGCTGTGCTGAAGTTCGATTTGGTTCCTAATCCTGCTTGGACTTTCTTCCAGAACCTTGAGGTAAACTGGGTTCCTCGATCTGACACAATGGTCTTGGGGATTCCATGTAGACTAACTATTCTAGCAATGTATAACTCTGCTAGCTTCGAGCTTTGATAGCTGGTCTTGACGGGTATGAAATGAGCTACCTTGGACAGTCTATCAACTAGGACCCAAATAGAATCATTTCCCCTACTAGATGTAGGAAAACCTGTGATGAAATCCATTCCAACAGAATCCCATTTCCATTCGGAATCTGTAATGGTTGCATAAGTCCTGCGGGTCGCTCATGTTCCTCTTTGACTCTCTGACAGATGTCACACTTAGCGATGTAGCTTCCGACTTCTCTCTTCATTTTGTGCCACCAAAATTGCTCCTTCAAATCCTGATACATCTTCGTTCCTCCCGGATGAATAGAATAAAGAGTATCATGGGATTCCTGCATAATGACTTGTTTCAACTCGGAATCTTCTAGCACACATATACGTCCTTTATACCACATAAATCCTTCTTCATCTTCAGTGAATCCGGGTACCTTCCTTGTAACGATACAACGCTTAATTCCATCGATACTGGCGTTTCCTTTCTGGGCTTCCTTTATCTGACTAATCAAAGTGGGTTGAAGTTTGATACTATCTAGAAATCCTTCGCTAACTAGCTCCATTCTAAAATTTTCCAACTCCTCATGCAAACTTGGCTGGTCTTCCTTAATCATGGTGTTTAACCTACACGACAATCTACTAAGAGCATTCGCTACCACATTGGCCTTGCCGAGGTGATAGTGAATGTCAAGGGCGTAATCCTTGATTAACTCTATCCATCTCCTTTGCCTCATATTCAACTCCTTCTGGGTGAAAATATACTTCAAACTCTTGTGATCCGAATAAATCTCACAGTAGTTACCCATGAGGTAATTACGCCATGTCTTCAAAGCTAACACTACGGCTGCCAATTCTAAGTCATGGGTGGGATAGTTCTGCTCATGTTGCTTCAGTTGTCGGGATAGATATGATATCAATTTGCCTTTTTGCATCAACAGAAATCCGAGACCAATCTTGGATGCATCACAAAATACATCAAAAGGCTTCATGATATCCAGCATGATCAAAATTGGAGATGAAATCAATCTCTTCTTGAGATCTTGAAAACTTGCTTCGCATTTGTCCGTCCATTCAAACTTCTTATCTTTCTTCAAAAGCTAGGTCATCGGCCTTGTGATGCTTGAAAATCCTTCAACAAACTTGCGGTAATACCCAGCTAATCCAAGAAATGCGCGGACTTCGATTTGAGTAGTTGGGGCTTTCCATTCTTCAACATCCTTAATCTTGGCAGGATCGACAGCAACTCCTCCTGCCGACAAGATATGTCCTAGGAATCCTACTTCCTTTAACCATAACTCACATTTGCTAAACTTGGCATACAACTGGTGCTCTCTAAGGGTTTCAAGGATGGTTCTTAGGTGCTGCTCATGGTCTTCTTCCAACTTGGAATAGATCAGAATGTACAAACTTATCCAAGAAGTTCATAAAAATCTTATTCATGAGATTCATGAAATAAGCGGGGGCAGTGGTCAGTCCAAATGACATGACATTGTACTCATACAATCCATATCTGGTAGTGAAGGCTGTCTTTGGGATATCCGTTGCACGGATCTTCAATTGATGATAACCAGTCCTAAGGTCAATCTTAGAAAACACTCTAGTATCAGTCAGTTGGTCAAACAGATCTTCTATCTTTGGCGGTGGGTACTTGTTCCTGATGGTGACGTTATTCATCTTCCAATAATCCGTACACAAACGGTTGGCACCATCTTTCTTATCCACAAACAAAAAAGGTGATCTCCATGGCGATGCACTTGGTTGTATTAGACCTTTCCCCAACATGTCATCAAGTTGCTTCTTTAGCTCCACTAATTCAGCTGGGTTCATGCTATACGGTCTCTGAGCTATGGGTCTGGTTCTAGGAACTAGTTCAATGATAAACTCGATATCCCAATCTGGGGGCATACCAGGTAATTCATCTGGGAATACATTGGGGTATTCACAGACTACTCTGACTTAGTCTAGGGTTGATTGGGCTAAACTCTTGTTGCATTTGAATTGACGGGGCAACGTCTCCAACACATTCTCTACTGATACTCCGGTGCTACTGGTCATGGTTATGGCTTTCTTGGCACAGTCTAGTAATCCTTGATGTTTCGACATCCAATCCATTCCTAGTACTACTTCCAAACCTTTGGTTCCAAGTATTATTAGGTTGGCATAAAAATCTATCCCATGGATTCTGATAGGCACGGCCTTGCAAATTTTTCTAGCTTTGGTGGTTGACCCAGGTATTTGAACTATCATAACATGCTTCAAATTTGTTTGTTGAATATTACTAGTGCATGCAAATTCTTCTGTAACAAACAAGTGCGATGCTCCAGAATCAAACAACACTCTTGTAAGTACTGAGTTAACCGAAAACATACCCAACACGACATCTGGCGCTTCCTGGGCTTCCTCCGCATTCATGTGGAACAGACGGCCAGTACGGTTGTGCGGGTTTCCTAGGGCAAACCTCTTTCCAGGATGGACACGGCGCTGCTGCTGGGCAGGTGCAGTGAAGTTGGTGGCTACAGCAAGCTTCTTGGTGCACTCATTGGAGTAGTGACCCGTGACTCCACATTCAAAGCAGGTTATCATGGACTTGTCCTTCCCTACAACAGACACATCTTTGCTTCTGGTCCTTGGGGCAGTATTGTTGTTGTTGTTGGTGGTGGTGGTCCTTGGAGGTGCACGGTTGAAGTTGTGGGTGTTACCGGTGTTGTTGTTGTGGCCTCCAGGCCTCGAGTTTCCTCCGCAACGATTGGGATAGTTCAGACGAGACATAGGGGGTCTGTTGTTTCTTGGTGCAAATCCTACTGACGGGTTGGGGCGGTACTTCGGGGTATAGTGGGGTCCAGGTTGGTGCATCATACGACGCTTGCGGTTCTCACTGGCTTGGTTGATCTTTCCTTCCATCTGGATAGCAGAATCCACTAGAGCTTCTAGGTCATCAAAGGGAATGTTGACTAACACTGTCTGCATCTCATCATGCAGGCCATTCAGGAATCTCTCCTTCTTCTTTGCTTCTGTGTCAATATCATTAGGGGCATACCTAGCCAGAGACAGGAATTTCTCATGGTATTCTACCACCGTCATCCTTCCCTGCTTCAACTCCCTGAATTCATCCCTCATCCTCTTGATCAAACCTAGGGGCACATGGGTCCTACTGAACTTGAGCTTGAATTCCTCCCAAGTCATCATATGTCCTCCGTGCTATTCCACCATGATCTTGCATAACCTTCTAGATAGTGGGTGGCAAACAGTACTTTTTATGTAGCATCTACTCCTGCAACTTCTAGGTTGTTCTCCATTGTTTGCAGAGTCGTCAGCATCTAAGGGCTCTTCAGATTTGCTAAACATAGGAGGATTGGTATTTTGAAAGTTCTTGAGCTTAGATCCATGGTGATCCTGGTTTCCATGGCCTTGATTGTTGTGTGCCATCAGGGTGATCTACTGAAGAGTGGCTAGGTTGGCTTGACGCTCAGCTCTACCGGCTTCACGATCTGAAACTAGCATCTACAGAATCTGAAGCATCGGATCCTGGGATGAGCTGCTTCCACCGGGGTTTCCACGAGTCATCTGAAGATTGAGATAGATCATAAGACAAGAGGGAAATTTCTATGGCTTATGGGTTTGGTTCAAAAGATTTAAACTTGAGTATTGCTAAGGTTTGAAAACCGCAACTCATTTTCATTCATTCAAGGCAACACATTAAAAACACACACTACTACTACTAAGCAGATGGTTTTAAGAACCATTCTGTCATGCTACGATACAATGGGACCGGATACAGACTCACACCTACGGCAGTGATCTAGTGCAACTATTCCTCATCGGAACTGGCAGGTTCTTCATCATCCAGGAAGTCTGCGTCATCCTCGTCGGTGTGGAACTCTATGGCCACATCCTCACGATAGTCATCATCATCACAGAGGTAAGAGGTGATATCCCCACGAATATCTTCACCCTCTTCTTCCTTCTCCTCAAGCTGAATCTCCTAGTCATGGATCGTCTCCTCAAGGGTTGCCACCTTCTGGCAGAGATGAGCGATGATGTGGTCCTTCTTGTCACGCTGGCGATGAAGTGACTTGCGCTCCTTAGCTAGGATGGCGAGGGTTTGGTTCTTCTCGGCTATGACTGCATGATTCTGGTTGGGTAGGCACGGGCGTTGTCCAACTTCTTATGGGTCTCGTGCAGCATGAAGTCAAGGTGATCCACATGGTGCTTCAGCTCCGGATGTCCTGGCATGGCCAAGGGTTGTCCCATAGAGTGACGTCTTGCATAGTGGGTGAAGCGGGTGCCATTGATCTGGTTGATGTTCTGCGCACACAAACGCACAAGTGCCTCCTGCATTGCCCTAGCTAGTCCGTCCAGCCAGTTGTTTTCTCTTAAGGTGAACTGTATCTTCTCCGAGGTGGGTGGCTCCATCTTGCCTCTCAAATCCGCAACGATCAACCACTGTAATTCTCCTCCTGACTGATCATTGAGTTGCGCTCCAAAGAACTTAGGGTGCGGGCGTCCAAGAAACTCCACGAGCTGGCTTACGTCCCTCTCGAAGATGAGCTCTCCTCCGTTGCCCAACTGGTAGAACTTGTTGTACTTAACTTCCATCTATAAGCAATTAGGATGAGGAAGTTAGTGAGGTGATCAAGTGTGTCAAATTTTATGTAGAATTGCAAGAATTTTGAGGAGCATATGAACTCTTTTGAAAGAATCTCAAGGATAAGAGTGATAATAGGTTTTCAAAATACTTACTTCCTTTGTTTTGAAACTAAGTTTTTCAGACGTCTATTCTAACTAGGGTCTCCTATGGTCAAGATGGCTCTAATACCAACTTGTAAACGACCGGATTTTTAAGTCCAGATGCCTGTTATGCCGTACATCGCAATCCCAAGATTACCATTTTTGCGAGACATAACAGAATTGGTACCACAGTACATCATCCATTACAAACCATAATAGTCTTACAGATAGTTGATCTCATGATCAAGACTTAATACATATCAAAGCAGCGGAAATAAACATAGTAGACTCCATCTTCCTTGTCACAAGCAATGCTGATGATGGGAGATGATCCTAGTTATCGTAAACCTCCTATTGTCCATCCTCTAGATAGTCCTCTTCATAGTCTGGCCATGGGAATAGCCAGGGACAAAGCCAAGATTACTCTTAAAGTACTCGCAAACTATCACTAACACATGTAAGGTAATACTAGTAGGAATCCTAAGCTCTAGTCTTGTTTGCAACAAGCCAATTTTATTTCCAAAGCACTTAGTAGTAAAGACCTATTTTAGTTCTCTAGACTACTCAAGTGGGAACCTAGTTTTCAATTCCACAACCAGTGTGGTCAAGTCAAAGTCATAGTTCAAGTCACAAGTCATTTTGAAAAATTCTGACAACAGAATAGTATGGCCACTCCAATTGTCCATGACCGCGAACGCGGGTATTCGAATAGTTTGACACTCTGCAGAGGTGGTACACTTTCACCACAAAATTCGATACATCCGTCAGGGATAATCCTGAATCATCATACTTGGTATGCGGATAATCAATCCTAACCTTTCAATTGCACACCCTAGTATAGGCACCTCCCCTATGAGTTCGGCCTCCCAGCCATGGCCAACTGCCATCCCAGGAACTGCATAGTTGGATAGTCATATTCACGAGGCAGCCTCAGCTTCACCTCTTTCCGCAAGGGAACCCATACTAAGACATATAAACTTCCAGTTAAGCCCTACCCTACTCAAGTATTGTGCTTGTACGATAAAGTTGGAATGGTATCGCATCCGAACCCAACCATCAATTTTTATCAAAGTCAAGGCACATGCCTCATTCAGTATCATCTCCAAATCATTCTGTTTCATAACACATGTCAAAACATTTCAATAGAATGACTCATCATTCCAAGGTTTTCATAATCATTTTCTCCAAGTGTTCCCATCTAAAGTGATCAAGTTTAGTTTAGCACTAGACACTATTAATGAGAGTATCACTATTGAGGGGTGATAATCAAGTATAACTAACCAATACTAGTTCTAAGATCTTGATGGTATCCATCCTATTTTCCACTAATGACAATTACTTAACTAGGTAATAAACTTTGGTAAAGGTAAAAGAATAAAGCTTGCAAGTAAAACTTGGGATTGGTATCATCAAGATTGCATAACCAAGCATGCCTAGTGTATATTGCATAGGTTAGCTTGCAGGGATGACTTGCCTTGGTTGGTGCAGTTGTTGAAGTTCTCTTCTTCTTCGTAGTAATCCTCCTCTTCGTAGCCCGGGTCGATACTAGCGTCTATAAATAAATATGAGGTACACAATCACCAAACAATACTTAGCTACTTCTATTTAGCACACAAGGGCTCATACTAGATGATCTAGCATCATCTAAATCATCACATGAAATATTGACATATTCTTTTTTATCTTATTTTGGAAATGCAATTTCTACTCATTGAAAAATACTTAAGATTTAATATTCTCCTATAAAAATATGGGATCATATTGACACATGTCATCACCACATATTCCAATACATGGGAATGTTATTTAAAGGGGTTGGCATATATTACAAATTTAAATATTGCTATTTAATAATATTAAAGTGACTAGAAATCCCTATATAGCATTCTTTTAATACTAGTCCATGATTAATGCATGTAAAACTAAATGTTTTTACATATTCATATAGAGCATCATAAATGTGATTTTTGAGAGTTGGAATCAACTCAAAAGCATTTATGGTTAATTTTAGAAAAATGTTTGAAGTTGGAAAAGTCTCTGTTTTGTTATTTTTACTATGGGTGATCTATAATTTCAAATGGTTTCAATCCAACGGGAGTGTTAGAGATTTTCAATACCTTTCTAACAAAATTGGAATCATGCAACTTGGCTAGGTAAATATCTTTGAATTCAATTTTGAAATCACTGATAGAATAGGGTTTTGAATAAAAAGGAAAATCTCGGTTTGAATCTCTGGGCTAAGCGTGGGAACAAACATGGGTCGGCCGAGCTACACGGCGCGCACGGAGAGGGCTGCTGTCAGGCTGGTCCCACGCGTCAGCAGCTGTGTCTAAGCGAAACGGTAACTGCGAATCTAGGTCGTAGGATTAGAGCGTCATCGTCTCCGTCGCACGGTGCGCGGGGGATTCCAACCCTAGCGCTATGATGGGGGTCGACGGGGGCTTACCAGGGCTCCATCTAGGTCCAGCGATGGGGGCGAACAAACTAGTAGACGACGGCGAGTCGAATGGTGGTCACGGCAGCTCTTGGGGCGGCTCCAATCAACGGCGCCGTTCCTCCACAGTAGCGGCAGGCTCCAGCGAAATTCCGGCGATGTGGTGCTCGCCTTGCTCCGGGGAAGGGTGAGGGGTGTTTCTGAGGGAGAAGGGAGTCGAATGGTGTCCAAATGGAGGCAGGTGGAGGGGTCTATTTATATCCCCGGCGAGGGAGCATTGCGCAATGGCTCGGGCTCGTCGACGATGTTGCTACAGGGCGCTATCGGCATGGCGGAGGGCATAGGTCGACGCGGTGGTCTGCGGAAGTCGTCATGCGCATAGTGGCACGGCGAGGTGTGGTCTTAATCGGTCAGGGGCGTCCGCGCTCTGTTCGGGTACCGCTGGTGTTCGTCATGGCGTATGGTGGTCACAGGGCGCGCGGCATCGAACGGTCGTGTCTGGGAGGTTGCTGGTGACGCGGCGAGTGCAGTTATGCAAGGAGAGAGCGAGGCGCAGCATGCCTGCACGGGGACAGCTCGGCGCTCTGGCGTGCGCTCGGCATGGCAGAGAGATAAATGGGCGTGCGAATGCTGGCGTCTCCACTGCTTGTCTTTGGTCGAGTGGTGCGCTAGGGGGTGCGGCAAGGTCACACATGTCTCCTCGTGGTCGTGGTAGATGATGGCTCCAAATATGTAGAGCTTGTTGGGAACCCCAACAGGAAGGTATGATGAGCAGAGTAGCAAGTTTTCCCTAAGGTATGAAACCAAGGTTATCGAACCAGTAGGAGCAAGGAAACAACTCCAAGGTGTTGTTAACAACTTGGAATCCTACACAACACAACCACAGAACTTTGCCCCAACTTACAGTGAGATTGTCAATCTCACTGGTTTTGCTGAAAACAAATGATTAAACGTATAGTGTGGAAGATAGTAATTGCTTGCAGAAAGTAAAACAGTAAATAGTAAAAATAGATGGTATATCAATGGTAAAAGAATGGACTAGGGTCCATAGTTCACTAGAGGTGATTCTCCTTAAGATAAATAGCATGTTGGGTGAACAAATTACAGCGGGGCAATTGACAGATTTGAGAAAGCATACAATGCATATACTAGACATCTCGACTCCTATGAGATTTGATTGGGCATTACAACATAATACATAGACCATAATCCAACTGCATCTATGACTAATAATCCACCTTCAGGTTATCATCCGAACCCCTTCCAGTATTAAGTTGCAAGCAATAGATAATTGCATTAAGCAAAGTGTGTAAAGTAAACAATACGATTGCCCCATGGACAAAGGATTGCTGTTTTCTCCCTAGTAGCAACAGCACATCTACAACCTTAGAGATTTCTGTCACTTCCCCAGATTACTAGAGGCATGAACCCACCATCGAGCATAAATACTCCCTCTTGGAGTTGCAAGCATCTACTTGGCCAAGATAGCTACAAACAATAGAGAGCATGCAAGATCACAAATAACATAGACATGATAGAATCAACAATCAATCTGAAATAGCATCTCAATATCCATTTGTTCCCCGCAAACACAACATATAAGATTACAAATAGATGATATTGATCATGAACGGATCTCAGAAGATCTAAACATGATAGCACAAAGGAGGAGAACCAACCATCTAGCTACTATATGGACCCATAGTCCAAGGATGAACTACTCACGCATCACACCGGAGGCAGGCATGGTGATGAAGAAGGACTCTAGGGTGATCTCTCCCTTCCGGCAGGGTGCAAGGAAGAGCTTCGGACCCCCCTCGATCTAGGGATGGAGATGGCGGCGGATACTTAGGGTTTCTGATCGGGTAATTACGGTTTTCATCCTAGGAGGCTTTTATAGGCGAAGGGGCAAGGTCAGTGGAGCACCATGGGGCCCACACCCCCTGGTGGCGTGCCCCTGGCCACGCCGCCACCAGGTGTGGCCGCCCTGGTGCGCCACTTCGTCTCCCTTCCGGACTCCGTGTTGCTTCGGGTAAAATATTGACTTTGGCTTTTATCCCATCCAATTCCGAGAATATTTTCTTACTAGCTTTTCTGAAACCAAAAACAGCAGAAAACAGGCAACTGGCACTGTGGCATCTTGTTAATAGGTTAGTCCAGAAAATGTATAAAAATACCTCAAAGTGTGAACAAAACATAAGGAAGTTGATATAAAACAAGCATGGAACATCCAAAATTATAGATACATTTACGACGTATCAGTAGAGGGTGGCGCCGCGTGTGGCGTCGTGTCCATGCTCAATAGGCATGGCACACTCAAGTACGGGCTTGCACTGGTCATTGGGTCGAGTGAGCGGTGCTAGTTGCACGGGTTGGTATTGGGGATGATCGTGGGTGAGTAATTGAGGCTGAATTGAGTACAATGGTGAGCACTAGATTGATCAAAACAGTAGATAGTTGGTAGACTTGTACTCTGCCTACTAAGTGTTTGATTAAATGGCCGCATGAAAGAAATATTTGAATTCTCAAATTATATTTGGTGGGTGTGTTGGTCACATGCTTGAGTGTCTCTGGTTGCTAGGATTGGTCAAGTGGAGATGGTTTAAGTGGTTTTTGAAAAATGGTTATCTAGATACCTACACTTGATTCAATTTTGAAATGTCCTTCAAATGGATTTGAATTTGTTTCTGTAAGTTTGTAAAGTTCACTTGTGTTCATTTTCACTTGGTCTAGCAAGGGCAGAAAAGAAGTAGAATTGTTTCTATTGGAAAACATTTACTAGAGGTGCCCAAAGTGGGCTAGGTGTTAACTTTGGCCAAAATGACCATTAGGTCATATGCTTCATACATTGATTTTCTTTTGATTTGATTTTTCTTGGATTTGACCTAGATGATCTTGCTTTGATCCTTAAACTAATCCTTATCATCTATGACAATCAAACATGGCATAACAAGCATTCATACATCATTATCAAATACACATGCATTCATATAGGGTTTAAGATTAAAAGTTTTTGTTAACCCTAATCTTGTTTGATTTGAGAATGATAATCTTATTTAATATTTTTGAGATGTTACAAAACTTGCTTAGTAAGGCAAGAATACACGGTCTCAGAGCTTTGTCACAATCCTAACTCTTAGTTCGAGGGAAGTGTACCTGAGTAGCGGACTTGGTAGCACATTCATCCGTCGCTTACCGATAGGGTTAATCAATCACGCTAAGAATGACTCAAATGTCCTTGAAGTTCGAAGCAATCATAATTGCTAAGAATCTCAGATGGCCACATTATTACGCACACGCATCATTCACGAGTACGAAGGCTCAGAGGAAGGGTGGGTAAATATGTGTAAGAGAATCACTTCATTAAGGGAGTCATGAAACTCAACACGACCTCTTCGTATATAAGAGTGTGATACTTTGAGGTGGAGCAGGTAGAAGCTAATCAATGCCTCTTGATCTACGGATTACAACACTTTGACCTAGTCCTAGATATGACGAGGTACTGGAGTTTGTTTCTCATGACATCTCGAGATGGTTTGTCTATACGGACCACAAGAATATCTTGCACTGGAAGACACCAATGCACATTTACTACTTGGCTACCAACTGGTAGACAAAGGTCGGAAACAACAAGGGAAAAAATAACATGCTCAAGATAGAATCCCGAGATGTGGATGCATAAGTCAACAATCTTCCGAGGACCGATGCATAGGAAAGGGAGGTGTGGCAGAGCCACGAGTATAGAAGTGATACTCGTGAGGAGTACTCTTGTCGTGATCTATTTGGTTCTAGTAAAGAACATCTGCCATAGCATGTGGTAGGGGAAGTCCTTTGTTTGTTGTAATTTTAATCACGACAATAACCACAAGCCTGAAGGCTAGAGTATAAGGTACTAACCATCCTGAGATAACGTTTAAGCATTAACAGCAGGGATCAATAAAATGGATCTTGGGTTAAAGGTTAGCTTCATGTGCAAGATTCACAACTAGAATCCAGCACAATCCGGGATCTTTGGTTCAAGTCCAAGGGTTAAAACCTGAGAAAGAAGTAACTACTACTTGAGTGACACAACATACACTGCAAGGTAGTAATCATGAGGTAGCTTCCAAGAGAATAAAGAACTTCTGAAGTACCCTAACAAATAAAAGGGAGGCACATGAGGAGATAAGAAACCTCGAAGCCTAGAATAGAACACTATGGATCCTACAATATAATATTGTGGGCCCATAAGGTAGAGAGATCATGATGGAAAGGAATCTCTCAGACGGAGCAGAGCAAAGGGGACACAAAGAACACAACTGACACAACTATAGAGAACTCAACACTAGGTCAACTGGTTGAGAAACGGCATAACTAGAGGGCACCTAATCTTCGAAAAACTAGAAAAGATGTCAAAACTTTTCAAATCAACACAAGATAAGATGACCCAGAGTTAGAGCAATACCAGATAAGGAGTAAAAGAAGCATACTAGAGTTTTCGCAAATACTTTTCAATTTCTAAAGTAGTTTTCATAAACACTAGACTCAACATCGACTAATAGCAAGGTTCTCCTACGGTCGGTACTGCTCTGATACCAAGAACTGTGACACCCTTGGGATTAGGGTTAAACAAACCTAGACATTAGCCTGACATAAGCTTAACCTAGAGCTCGAGGATATCCAATGAAGAATCGGTAACACAACAGTAACCCTGCGACACAAAATTATTACAGCAAGCTCATAACTGAGTGAAGAACCAAAATATTACAAGCAGAGGTCACTGACCACAAACATCAAACAATGGAAGGAAAATTATTCTATTAAGTATAGCAAACTTAACAAATGGCCTAAGAAGCCTGAAGCATAACGATGACGTCCCAGCCCATATATAGATTCCAGGCTACCGGCCGGGAACCCCAATCTACTCATCGGTGTTGATGTCATATGCAACTTGTCTTCGGGGGAACACTTATTCTGCTACAAAAGTATCAACAAATCAAGGGTGAGTACATGGTGTACTCTGCAAGACTTATGGATGGAGGGGTTATTTTGCATAACGCCATTTTTTATAAAACAAGAGGGAGAAGAAGCTCGTCTAATCAGAATATTTTAAAAGGAGGTGAGAGAGCGACATCTCCAAAGAATTGATCATCATATTTTGATATCCACCAAAGTAATCCTCATCACCTATCAACTAGGATCACCCCCTCGTACCCATGAGGAAGCATCCTTAAGCACACATTGAACTGCCAAGTTTTACGATTAGGTTAATGTTCTCTATGATCTTAGAATTCGGTCACTAAGCGTTCATAACCGTGAACGTGGCTTTTCGAGAAGATTTAACCCTACAGGGGTGTACAACTTTACCCAAACGTACCAACCAACTCTTAATGCCACAATGATTAGCCCTCTTCCTTGGAAGGACGACAGAGGATGGTTAGACACAACCTTTACCTTGCTTTCACCAAGACCATGAGTCACTCCCTAAGGAGGGTTTTGCCGTAACGGGTCAAATCCCGAAGCCAATCCTTAGAGATGTGGGCGAGGTTGGTTTACTAGAGGAACCGCCTCAAGCAACCTCGGCCACGCTTACTTACCTATTATGATGCACCTCCTTTATCGCATTCGAGAACAACCAAATATGCATATGTCGAATGGAACACCGAACTAGGTGACTCATGGAATCTAGTAGGCAAGTTAGTTACTCATGAGGTTTTCAAGGCGCCATGTGGCTGTACGCTTGTCTCGGTTCCAAAGGCAAGAACTCGGGTCCTAGTAGTGGCGAGCATGGGAGTACAAAAACCACATCCCATCGTGGCCTCCCATACAAGCCTTAACATGTTTAACCTCTGATCTTACCTCATCAGTATACCTCATTCTCCTAGCATACTAGATTCTCTGTGTCTGATACATCATCTGGATGACTGACAGCTAAGCATGGCTAATCAAGACACAAACAATAGCTCTAGCAGTGCACACAAGCCAAACCTAGTTATGCTAGGAGCAGTGGATTAGGTAGTATAAGCTCAAGGGAGTAATGCAACAGATAGGATACTCTATCTATCGATAAAAGACCACAATAGAATTGTATGCATCATGGCAAGAACTGAAATGCTTTCGAAACCATAGGATTGTATAATGGTGGGGCTATGCTTGCCTTTGACTATTGATAACTCAAAAAGCACAGCTTCGGATATCTCATACTTAACTTGATTATAGTTGATCAAGTATTGTCTGTCGATCTTTGATGGTGTTAATCTCAGTCTTCGATCTTGATCTCGATGTCATATTCTACCAGAAATAAGCAAACACCGGAAAGAATGGGAAACAACAATCAACACATGGTATCGATGCAATGCTCAAACAAGGATGATGATATGACAAGTTAAATTGTATTGAAATGGAACCCTAAGGCATGCTCGACCATTTTAAACAGGGTCTAAGGGGTGCAAACCCTGAAACAGGGGAACCTCGGAATCACCTGCGGGGTTCAATTGGTTCTTCTAATTAAACTTGACATTTTAGTTGTTGAACATGCATGATTTTGATGCTAAAGTGTAGATCTCATTTTTCTTAACATTTTGATATATTAAACATAGTTTTCTGAATTATAGAATAAAAGATATTGATTTAAAAAATGTTGACTGTGTCATTATGACGTCAGCGGGGGCGTTTAATTTTTTTTACACCGGGGCAGAGTCTAGCCATGGTGGCTGACAGAGGGGCCCCAGGCCACCTCAGCGGCCAGGTCGGCAGGTGGGGCCAGTGGCCGGTTTGACTGGGTCAGACCCGCGCCCTGACGTCATAGTGACGTCGGTGTGACATCATCTACCGACCAGCATCAGATGGTGATCGCTGGTGATGCCACAACACACTCTAGCAAGTGTGTCCTAGCACGTTCGAACCAGAAGGCCAAGGCGAACCCTATAGTGGTTGCGCCGCTTGATTTGTGTCACTGGAGCATCATCGGCCATAGTGACTGGCGGCGCACGGCACGAGCAAGTAGCAGAGCGGGAGGGGGCCGGAAGAGAGGTCCTAGGGGACCAGCAGCTTACCGCGGTTCAGACAGAGGCGACGGAGAGGAGCGGGGTTGCCGGAAGCAGGCTAATCGATGGCGGCGAGCTTTGTCGGGGTCAGGAAAGACGGAGGTTGCAGGCTCAATTCGGAGCTCCACTCCTTGATTCCTTAGGCAGGGAAGTAGAGGGCGGCGAGGGAGCTTCCAGCAAGATCAACTAGGCCTCGGGAGGTCGAAGTTGGCGGCACGAGACGGCGGTCGAAGCTAGGGTTTGACACCTAGCAGAGAGAGGAACTGAGAGCATGCGAGGGGGAAGAGAGGGACAAGAAAAGCAGGGCACGTCTTAGCAAGGGTCTTATCTGGCTCTAAGCGATGGCGGGGATCTTGGCCAGGCCACGGCATCGAGCGGCGGCGGACGCGCCAGCGAGAAGCTTCGCTCTCTCTCTCTCTATCGTGAGGAATAAGAAAAGAAACAGATGGCGAAGAGGTGCTGGGCCGAGGATGGGCTGGCTGGGCCGGCTACGGACGTGTGTGGGCGACATGAAGAGAGAAGAGGGAGGTAGGCTAGCTGGGCTGCGCGGCCTAGAGGCTCTGGCTCTTTTTTTCAATAAAAGCCTTTTCTTTTCCTATTTGGATTTCTCTTCTTTGTATTTGAATTTCAAACCTGTTTTGGATTATTTCAAAATATCAGAAGGTTTACAAAATATATAAAATACTACAGGGACCCCTTTAATTTGGGCTCTATTATTTTTGTGATCTCAAAATTCAAAACCATTTGAATGTGTTTGAGAGGATAAGAAGGAAACTAGGGTTTAGGGTTTCCATTACTTTTTCTTTACATGCATTTTAAAAGATGATGCTCATGAATGCACAATCAAAGTCCTAATTATGATTAACTAAAACTAGGCTGTTACAACCACAAGGAGTCTATGACAAGCTACTACAGTGGAGCAACTCTGGCCAACTACGATACTAAGCTAGAGGTTATCCTATAATGAAATAAATCTACTAGGAGGTTTGTATGCTTACGGTGAGGATGATAGGCTAGCTATCTAGGGTCCAAGTGGTCGGAGGTGAATGCAAGGTCAAGGATTTTGACAGTCAGCAACCGAGAAGAAGATGTCGATTCAGCTGATTCCTGGCACCTCCCTTTGATTCCTTTGGTGGAACTGAAGCAGGCAGCCTGGTGATGCTCCACAGACGCTCAAAAGAGCAAGGCGAGATCCCCAACGGGAGTTCACGGGAGTTCCCCATTTCTTAGGGTTCGGGTCAGAGAGGAGAGCATAGAGCTTGAGAGAGATTTCTGAGCTTCTCAGAGGTGTGAGTGAGAAAGATCGGATCTCGAGGCCTATTTATAGTACCTAGAGGTCAGTATCTCCTCCGGTGACGGTGAGGATGAACTAAGAGAGACGGTTTCGAAAACCTAGAATTCTAATGATCCCGCAACATCGGTTTAAATTCCTTAGCATCAAAGCAACCTCATCGTTGCTTAAGATCATGTCGGTTGCGAGCATCTCGACATGCTAGTGAAGGAGATAGCAGTAGTGAGCTGCTTCGGTGATCCTAGGGTTGAAGACGATGGCGTTTTGCGAAAACCACCTAGGCAGGGAGTTATGTGCAAACGCACAAAATATTCGGTGGGCTGCGGTGTTGGGCTGCTGCTGGGCTAGGATGGGGGTTGCGTCGATGGGTTAGGGTCCATGTAAGGTTTTTAGGATTTTCCTTTTATCTTTTTTTTCTATTTCTCAGTATGATTTTCTTATTTGAATCTTGTTTAGGAATTTGTTCTAGTTTGATATGTGTTTGAATAATTGAAACACATGGATAACTATAGGTAGGATAGAGAGGTACTTTGGTATCTCCCAAAATTATTTTAATCGTGGTTTTTAAGGTCATTTCTTTCTCTCATATTAATATGTGATATTTAAATATGACTTCACCATTTCAAAATAATTTATTCTCAAGAATATTTTGGAAAGGTATTAATATTCCTTTGGAAATGAATGTTGGATACAATTGTGTTTCAAGACTTTGTATCCTTTTTCCTTAGAATAAAATGGTAGGAATTACTTTCCTAATAGGAAAGAATTTTCAAATGGAAAATATATTTGAAATCATCAATGGAATATTTGCTCAAAGTTAATGCTTTGAACTTCAAAAGATATCCCTAATTTCTTTATAGATCCTTCTCTTTTATTTATATAGCACCTAAAAGATTTCTACAAGCATTTCTCACATGACAATGTAGAATAACCACTAGGGTTTTCATTTGAGAGAAATATGAAATGAATTCTTTTGTTTTGGAAAGTACTTTATAATATCAGGGGTAACTCTAAATTGAGTGGTGATACTTATAAAGAATTTGATATGTGGTTTTGGTACATTGACTACTAAGGACAGAAATGATTTTGAGAAGATATTCTTATGATGAAAATCATAGGATTTTGTTTGGGTATTTTGCGCAAAACAAGAATAAAGAATATTGGTCCTCTTATTCGTTGGACAAAATCTAGGTTTACTTCACCTAGGGGCTTATGATCACAATCACATCAACACAACACTAGGGTTTAGTGTTAGAGGATTATAAATGTTCCACAAGCGTGTGAGGAATGGTTCGTCTTCACACTAGGATTCCAGAGTTGCAAGAATAAATGAGATATTGTCTCCTCACCAAAGGTTCCTCACTAAGAATGATTTGATAGAGTTAAGTCACTAGCTATGCATGCAAACATAGTGTGAACATACTCTCTTGATTACTATGACATGAAGGAGATACATGTCTTAGTCAAGAATGTAGTATACTTCATTCACTTAATGTCTCTCGTCATTAAGTTGGAATTCTACTCATCAAAATAATGTAATGGATATGATGATTTATGAATGGGTTTTTATATAATAGTCAAAGGTTGATCCAATGACTTGGATATGAGATGGATATTGGTTGAGAATCACTAGGTATACTTTCCTATTCTTATTTACTTAGGATACTAGATCTATATTAAGGGAATTCCTTTCCTAGATATACTAGGCATTTTTATACTCTAAGGTCATTATCATGTCCTAGTCATGATAATCTTCTGGGTTAACTCTTATCTAGGTTACTCTAACTGATTCCACTTGTTTTTGTTATGCTTCTAGCCTATGGTGCTAAGGACTTCATCTTCCTAGAAGGATTCTAATGTTAAGTGGTTTTGACTACTAAGATTAGCTAGGGTCTTAAGTGATATCTCTAATTGGGTTCTAATGAGTTGTCAACAAGATCTACTTCAACCAGGATGTAATTAATAGGTTACAGTTGCCTTATTTGGTTGGCATTGGGTTCTAGTCTACTAGGTTTAGACATTTCTAGTGATCGGGTTGAGTTCTAACTATATACCTCTCAAGGGTTATAGTCCAGAAAGCATCTAACTAATTTCTAGTATAGGTCTTCAAATGGTTTTTCTACTTGGTTAAGGTTCACGAGGATTAATAAGTAACCCTAGGTATGATTACTTTATAGTGGTTTAGGTATTTCTAGCTATCGTCAATAATCATTAGTTCTCAAAGTGAATGGATGATAGAATTGGATGATATTGCTAGTGTGCTAATCTTGGGTATAGGTTTGGAAATGAATACCATTCATTCAAGGGCATTCACTAAAGGTTTATCCAACTCTACTACTAATGGCTTAGTGTCATGTATAGTCTCATCCTTTAAAAGAATGATCTATCAAGTGATACCTTTATAGGTTGCTCCCAAATGTGTACTTAGGTCTACTCAGGATTGAGTTAGCTTATCAAAGTTTAATTCATCAACTTAAGTGAAACTTCAATCACTTTGACAAGTTCTAACAAAAAGTTTCAAGTTTTCCTGAATTTTACATGCATGGATGCAATGCACACTTCTATGTTCTACCCATTTCGTCTCTCTTGAACTACGGGATATTATACTCCCTAAGGCTTCAGTGGCTTTGGTTCGAATGGACTTACAAAAAAAGATTGGATTGGGCTTGGAAACCCATGCAATGGCCGTGATAGAGAGCTCTTTGATGCGGCAACCATTGTCAAGGTTGGAGATGCAGAACATGATTTTTTTGGCTATATCCTTGGCTATCCGGCATTAGGCTTAAGGATGCCTCCCCTAAAATCTTCGAACTATCCAACAAGAAAAGGAAATCAGTGAAGAAAGCACCTAGCAGTAATTTTTGGGTGACACAAATTAACACAGGACAAGGCCTTGACGTGGAGCACATTCAACAATTCGAGACCCTTTGGGAACTCACGTCGAACATTCAACTCAACATTTCCACCAAGACTCCATAACATGGAAATTCATAAATGATGGGAAGTACTCCGCCTCCTACGCCTACAAGATGCAATTTGAAGGTCTTATCCATTCCACTATGGATACCGCAATTTGGAAGATATGAGTGCCACTAAAATTCAAACTCTTCGCAAGGCTAGTTATGCAAAGTAGAGTGTGGACCGCGGATAGACTAGCTCATCGCGGGTGGCCAAATTGTGGCAATTGTCCACTTTGCAACCAAGTTCAAGAGTCAGTAGTGCACCTCGTCTTCAAGTGTCGGTTTACCATTCATATTTGGAACGCCATTCTACCTTGGATGGGCCGACATGATATAGACACGACCTTGTGGGCAAATGAAGTCAATGTCAAGGATTGGTGGTTCAAAATGACAATGCAACAAGGATACTCTCGCAAAGCTATGTCTTCCATGCTGAAAGGGCATGTATGCCCCATGTGTGGTTTTGGTAATTAATGACAATCTCTATGGATTAATGTGTAAATTGAGTTTCACTTGTAGGTTTGACCATTGGCATCGCTTGGACCATGTGTTGGTTTCAAGGTTAAAAAAGAAGAAGCAATTTCCAAGGGCTTTGTGCCTATTGGAATCATGTAGAAGAAGAAGATCAAGAGTGTCTTGAAGAAGAAGATGGAGTTCATCATGGCTATCTTCAAGATATCATCAAGGAGTGAAGGGCAAGATCAAGATGCACCATCTCTAGTAGATCTCATGCTTGAATCTTACCATCCTCGGTGATCATAGTTTGATGAAGACAAGTTCAAGGAAGAAGTCTCCCTATGGTGTATGGGGGAGAAATTTGCAACTCTTCATCAAGCAAGAGCAATCAAGAAAGGCGTTCCATCTTGAGAAGGACAAGATGGTCTACATCAAGCTCAAGTGGTTTTCTCAAGGCAAAGGTATGATCTTGTTAGTTTTCTATTTTACCGGTCTCTTGTAGTGTTGGGAGACCGGGTTTAGGATAGATAGCTATACTATCAAGAGGGGATCTCGAGTGAGTACCTCGATCATATCTTTTGGAGAGAGCTCAAACCTTTGCATACATAACATCATATTTCTTGGTTGTTTTTGGATCTTGTCCCTATGAGGATCTAGAGCTTATGGTATCTTCATAACAAGCTTTAGTTCATGAAAAACGGATTTCCCTTGCATATCTTATTGAGTTTTTGATCTTGCAGTTTTTTTCGGCTCCACACCTTAGGAGATATCTCACATATATATTCATGGTATTTTCTCCCTTGGTGGTACCCAATATTTTAAACACGTGTTAGATTCTACACGTCGTTATCTTTCCAACAAAATTGGTTTCATCTTGTTTGGAGTTCGGATGCCAAAGTTTTGATAGTTTTGGTTCTGGAGGTTTTTCCTGACTAGTAGTTCCGGCGAGCCACCGATAGTACCAGTACGGCATTTTTGTCACCGGTAGTATCGGGGGAAGTACCGGGGCCACTTCTGCTCATCCTGGGTGCAGTTCAGTAGCCTTTCTGTTTGGTGAGTTCTATTTGACAGAAGTTTGATTGGAACTTTAGACGTTAGTACCGTCCCAGTAGAAGTACCGCTGATCCGCCAGAAGTACCGCTCGGGCACTTTGCTGCCGGTAGTACCGGTGGATGTACCGGGCTAACTTCCGCTCAGCCTGGTTTCGGGTCAGTATCCTCTCTGTTTAGTGATTGCTATTTGATGGAACTTTGGTCAGAAGTAAAGGTGGTAGTACCGTCCGCACCGGTAGTACCGGTGCACCGGTGGAAGTTCTGGCCAAGTTTTTTTCTCCCTTTCGTCCCGCTGTGTTTTGATCATTGGTTGGGTGCCAGCGGTAGTTCTGGCCACCCACCGGTAGTACCGGCCAGGGTCGCGATTTGACTCAAACGGTCAGATCTAGGATCCCTTTAAAAGGGGCTCCATTTCCCCTTTGTGGGTACTAGCTCTTTTCTTGGTTTTTGGCTTTCTCTCTCCTCCATTGTTGACCTTGAAGAGCTTGTCCTCTCCCCTTCCCCCTCCTATAATTCTTGCATCTTTTTGAGGGATTTGAGAGAGGAGATCTAGATCTACAACCTCACCAAACCAAATCCCTTCTTTGTGAAGGAATCTTTGGGATGTAGATCTTGGAGAGTTTTGTGTTCTCCTCTTATGTTCTTCCTCTCTTATTCCCCCCAACAACTTTTGTAGATTTGGTGGAATTTGAGAGTGAAGGACTTGCCTCTTGCATTTGGTGCATAGGTTTGAGTTCTCCTAGGAAATTCAGCAAGTTCAAGCTCTTGGGCTTGTTACTCTTGGGTTCTTGGAACCCTAAACAGTTGTGTGGAGTTGTGGTGAGTTCGAGAGACCTCCAATTGAGTTGTCGAGATTCCTCAAGCTTGTGGCATTGTTCTTGGGGGCTTCAATTGTTGTGGAGATTTCTCAAGCTTTTGGCCTTTGTGGTATTTCTTGGGATCCCTCCGATTGAGTTGTGGAGATTGCCCCAAGCCTTGTACGGGTTCGGTGACCGCCCTCAAGTGTCCCATAGTGGATCGTGAGTAGGACTTTGTGGCGAGCTCACATGAAAATAGGGTGAGCCTTTTGTGGCATCGTTGTGTTGCGTGTCTTCACATCTTGGGATGGGACCTTGTGTGGTGTTGGGTGAGCATCGAGTCACCACACCTCAAGGTGAGTCATTTGTGGCATTCAGAGTACATTGCACCATCGCACCTCTCCAACGGAGACGTAACTTCTTTGGAAGTGAATTTCAGAATAAAAATCATCGTCTCCGCATCCATTGGTTATCTCTCAACCGAGCCCTTTACTTATGCAATTTACATTGTGATAGCCTTCGTGCTTGAAGTATTATATCTTGCTATGACCTTGTTGCTTCTCTTGCTTAACATAGGTTGTTGGTGCACTTAGTTGCACCTAGTGTTTGTAGGTTTTGTGCGCTATAAATTAAACGTTAGGTTTATTTCGCATTTATTAGAGACTAAACCGTAATATTTTTAAAACACCTATGCAATTCATTTTGCACTTAGTTGCACCCCGTACTGCAAAATGAATTTCTGTACAATTCCCTCTTTTTGTAAGGGAAAACAGACAGCACCATGTGCTGACAAATTCTTCTCGGCTCGTTACACCAATCTCTTTTGGGTTTTATTTCCTAAAAAAAAATCTCTTAAGGGTTTTATACTCTACACAAAGGTTTCACAGAACCCGGTCGTAAAGTCCATGTGGATAGGCTACCAGCAAGTTTCAGACAAAATTGTGTCGAGCGAAAACAGGAGTTCGACAGACGGCTGCACGAGACGGCAATTCTGAATGAATAATGCTAGACTTACAAAAAGGTTGCTACGGATTGAATCTACGGACTGACGTGTAAGAGGGTGGTTGGTGTGATTTTTTTCCTTGCTGAAATTTCGGAGCACGTACTGATACACTTTGCTCTTCTGCTGTGCCACGTAGGATGCCCGTAAGGATTTTTTGTAGGTCTCGTCGTATACGTAGCATTACTGATTCTGAATACTTAACAGGACATTTGAACTGGTCATTGTGCGCGTCTTCAGGGCATCATCCGGATATCCTCTCACTATCCCATGGATGAAAACGAGATGGACGACGACGTGTTTAGAAAGGTCTAATCCGCCTGCACATCCCCTGGAAAGAAACAAAAAAACCCACGGGAAAAAGCAACACAACTTTGGCCAAACGTTGTTTCCGCTGTAGATTCCAATAGACCTCCTGACCTGAACCTCAAAAACATTGTGCTTCTGCTGCAACGTTCCGGGAATAAACCGCCAGATAGCTGTGGCCATGCCTCCGCATTGCGAACCTGCACGTACAAAGTGCGGTACGGTGCAGCTGTTAGTTTTTGGCCAAATTTTGATGAGAAATGAGAACGAGTTCAGATGACATACATAGAATGGCATCCTCCAAGAGACTCACATCTGTGGCAATGAGGAAAATGTTGTGCATTCTTTTCTTTTGGAAGTTGCCTCTTGGACAAAAGTTGCACCAGCAAGCTGCCTGCAGATACAAACAAACATTATGACCAGTTTGCAAACACATGCGACATCGACGACCTCATGTATGCAGGCCAAAAAGGCATATGCTCAAATTATGCCACAGTTATTCCCAGGCACCCACATCGGTTATGTAAGCACTCATTAACCTATTTTCCCGATCAGATCTTCTCGATCTTAACTACCCGTCCTACTTTTTTAAGGAATCGTATCCTGTCACCAGGATACAAGAGATGGATTCAATTTGTAGGGTTCAGGATCTCTGAAGTGAGATCCTAGACATTAATTTGGTTCCCAGATGCATTTTTTAAGTCAAGGTAAAAGAACGTACATAATTGCCCAGTAAAATATCTTCTTGCTGCCCTGCTTCACCCAGTTATAATTTTTTTTTAGGGAATCACCCAGTTATTATAACTATGTAAAGGAACATCAATGTAGGCCGTTTTCACATGTCTTGTCTATTCTTTTTTTAAAACAGATGTCTTGTCTATTCAAACAGCCATGTTATTTCAGGCCTTACATTCTCCATCTAGATCAATGTTCATGCCAAAGATGTGGTTTGTAAGCACTATCTAAAAACCTCCTTCTTAATCAATGAAAATGGCAAACCTCCATCTAGATCAATGTTGATATGATGGTAACAAAAATCAAGGAGGAAGCTCACTTGTGGTGCTTTGCGGGGGCAAAAGCTCTTAGTAGTTTAATCTTGCGCGAGTAGTCGTTTTCTTGTTGTTGTTTGGTCTTGGCTTTGGCCAAGATGTGGTTTGTAAGCACTATCTAAAAACCTCCTCCTTAATCAATGAAAATGGCAAGCCTTTTGCCTTGTTTCAAAAAAAAAAAAGTTCATGCCAAAGATAAAGCAAACACCACTACATAAAATCCCTGTAACATGCTAATTTATCCCTTTGACCAGCTCAGCTTATTTTACATTCTCCCTTGAGAGTACCTACGGCTATTGGTTCACACATCATCTTGGGAGACATGGTCGTCAGTATGCAGCACCTATGCCTATAATACCTGATGCCATCTCCACTTTTCCATAGTTCCCAGGTGCAAAAGAGTAACCAACCACTCGAAACCATGGCCATAGTCCAAGATGAAGACCACTCCATTTCATCACCCCAGCATGATGATACGAATCAAAAGAAGAGCACAATCTCAACACCACCAGCAACTACCGATGATGAGAAGCCATTCCCGTTCTTCGGGCTGCTTTGCTACGCCGATAAGGTGGATTGGCTCCTCATGGCCCTGGGAACCCTCGGGTCTGCCATCCACGGCATGGCATTCCCAATCGGGTATCTCCTTCTCGGGAAAGCTCTTGATGCCTTTGGAACCAACATAAATGATCAGGAGGGCATGGTCCATGCGTTGTATAAGGTGAACAGTCAATATGAATGCATATCATTGGTCTTCTGAACTTCAAATATGTTTGGTCTGAAATATCTTTAAAACTATAATTTTCTACCTGTTGCTTGAAGGTGGTTCCCTATGTGTGGTATATGGCAGCAGCAACTCTTCCTGCTGGAATGGTTGGTAAGTCAAAACTCACAAGTCCTTTAATTTCTTTGATGATGCATGCAGTTTTTCCTTCAGTGAAAGAAAATCTAGCATGTCATGCACTAGCTGCATTGTTAGCTTTGCGACAATCAAATAACGAAGAACGAAAACGAAATCACAGCAAGGGGGACATGGATTTAACGTGGAAAATCCTCTCCAACAAAGAGACGGAAAAACCACGGGCGCCAGCCAGCAAATCTTCACTATAACGGGAAGTGTTTACACAACGCCGGGGATTTCACAGATGCAACTTATCCCAGCCAGCGGCTTACAAGAGGTTTATATAGCGGTGGTAACCTAGGTCATCAATGATCCGTACCTCCCAGCGACGGGTCTCGCTCCGCTCCGTCAGAAGTTAGCCTCCTTAATAGAATTTGGATCATACTTCAACATGCATTTATCCGTAGTAGTTTAGAAACAACAAATATGGGTTGATGAATATAATGGAAAACAGGGGCTCCATAAGATGTTTAAATACTTTCCATTGATTTCTAGTCTGATTTTACGAAAGCCAAATATAAATAACATTGTTGTATTGCTCGGAAGAGATTTTTACAGGTGCACTTTTGTGTCCAACAACTATGGCTTGAAAAATCATGTTCACTTTTGTCACGATAAGATAAAAGCACATAAACTTTAACAATTATAACAAATGTACATTAATGTGTAGGATGAATGGTGCATTAGAAAGATACTCGCTCCATTCTAAAATATGAGACATATAAGTTTTGTCTAGAGTCGAAGGCTTCTAAGTTTAACCAAGTTTATAGAAGAAATACCAACATTTACAATAACAAATAAATATCAATAGATCCATCATATAATATGTTTTGATAGTGCATATTGTCAATATTGTATAACTTGCTATTGTTCTCTATAAACTTGGTAAACTTAAACTACTTTGACTTTGGATAAAATTTATATGCCTTATATTTTGGAACAGATGGAGTAAATTTTTTCTGTAACCATTTATGTTCAGAAATGAGACTATAGGAGATCTATCGGTAGTAACATCATAGATAGACTGGTTAAAGAATTACATATTTTTCCCTGATAACCTGGCTGCAGAGATCTCCTGCTGGATATACTCGAGTGAGAGACAACTAGTACGCATGCGGCTAGAATTTCTGAGATCGGTTCTCAGACAAGAGGTTGGGGCCTTCGACACCGACTTGACCACTGCACACATAATCACCGGAGTAACCAGCCACATGAGTATCATACAAGACGCAATTGGTGAGAAGGTAATGGATTTGACAGCAAACTGTAAGGTTTCCGAAATTATGTGGACAAACTTGCACCTGAACTCGCTTTTTTTCCTGCAGCTTGGTCATTTCGTCGCAAGCTTCTCCACTTTCTTTGCTGGTATAGTAATTGCATTTGCCAGCTGCTGGGAAGTCGCACTGCTTTCCTTCCTGGTCATTCCCCTGATCCTCGCTATTGGGGCAACATATACAAAAAGGATGAATGGCATATCATTGTCACGCAATGCTATTGTCTCAGAAGCAACATCTGTTGTAGAACAGGTAACACTGTATATTAGTCGACACCCATTACCTGAAGCTAGGTTATTTGAAAGTAAGAATATTCTCCCTACAAGATTTAAGTTTGTAATCCTTGTGCTTTTGTGAGCAGACATTGTCACATATCAAGACCGTCTTCTCCTTTGCTGGAGAGAATTGGGCCATGAAATCCTTTGTCCAGTGCACACAGAATCAATACAAACTAAGCAGGAAGGAGGCGTTGATAAAGGGAATAGGGCTGGGCTTGTTCCAGGCAGTGACATTTTGTTCATGGGCACTGATGGTTTGGATTGGGGCAGTTGCAGTAAGCAAACGGACAGCAACAGCAGGTGGCACAATAGCTGCCATCATGAGCATCCTCTTTGGCGCAATGTAATAAAACTACAGCCTTTCTGATTGCTTCAGTCATGTGAACTATTTTCATCCAAACACTAATTTCTCAATATAAAAACATTCAAGTCATCACTCAAACAAAGCAAAGTATCAACCGATATTCTCCATTAATGTGTATACTGAAATGTGTAGCAACGTCGACTGGTGGCATATGTATTCTTTCTATTTCCATATACCATAGTTAATAGATATTAATTGTTTCTGTTCACCACATGGATGGACTGCAGATCAATTACCTATGCTGCACCAGACCTTCAGACCTTTAATCAAGCAAAAGCTGCAGCAAAAGAGGTCTTCAAGGTGATCAGAAGAAGTCCATCCATAAGTTATGGAGAAGGTGGAGTGGTACTAGAAAAAGTTTATGGAGAGATTGAATTGTGTGGGGTGCATTTTGCCTACCCCTCCCGCCAGGATAAGAAAATTCTCCAGGGATTCTCATTGTCCATCCCCGCGGGCAAAGTCGTTGCTTTGGTAGGAGGCAGCGGCTGTGGGAAGAGCACAGTTATTTCACTACTTCAAAGGTTCTATGATCCAACCTCAGGTAGGCTTGTGCCATCTTCCTAGTGAAACTATAAGAATGATCTAAGCCAATAACTGAATATTATATTCTCTTTAGTGTAAAATTCGACATCTGAAGTGTGGTTAGATGTTGGTTGTCATGAATTAAACTGCATACTCACTAGCAAGTTAACTAGTCATAATGTTTCAATCAGTGATGAGATGTACTGCTGCAGGTGACATATTCATTGATGGTCACAGTATCAAGAAAATTGATCTGAAATCCCTGCGCAGAAATATAGCTTCAGTATCTCAGGAGCCGTCACTGTTTTCTGGTACTATTAAGGACAACTTGAGGATTGGTAAAATGGATGCAACTGACGAAGAGATAATTGAAGCAGCAACGACAGCTAATGTGCATTCATTCATATCTAAACTTCCAAACGAATACTTAACAGAGGTATGCATATGTTCAATACAGCAATGAAGAAAAGAAGGGAAAAAATTGTATTTTATATATGTGAATGAAAAGCTATCCAATTTCTAGAAATAGGAATGCCTTCCTTCAGGGTTTTGAGTAGTACATGAAGAAGCATCAGACCATTCTAAATTAGTATTCCCTCCGTTCCAAAATATAAGATGTTTTAGCCCTTTTTTAGAACACATGTATCTAGACACCTTTTAGTGTGTAGATTCACTCATTTTGGTCCGAACCTACACACAAAAAGGCGTATGGATATATGCGTTTTAAAAAGTTGCTACAACATATTCTATTTTGAAACAGAGGGAGTAGAATAATAACATAAAGGTGGTGTTATTATGATCACAACAACCAAATCTTTTACTATCAGAGTCATGATTGGTGGTTGGACAATAACTATGGTTACACAGAAATTGACTGCTTAACCAAGAGGACAACAATTAGTATGCAGGTAACATGAACATCTCACGTCACTTTCAGAATCTTAAACATGAAAAGTGCATACAGCCTTGACCGAAAATCAAATAAGGTTCAACTTGCAAATGGAACCAGAAAATAAGAGAACATATCATCAGTACAAAAAGCACAACAAACCCTTTTTAGTCGTACAACAAGCATACTGCATCTGAATACCGTTGCTAGGGACCATGTGAGAGAACAAGATGAATTATTAAATTGACAGGGGAAATCTTTCCCTTGATGACAAATAGGGCTTCGGCCCCTGTTATGTCAAACATCAACAAAGCTCCTCAAGGAATGAAGTGTAATGCTTAATTGACATATTAAGGGTACAAGTTTAAAGTCCAAATAGCCACAAATTGATCTTTACTGTGAAATCATGGATAGTTTCACCATAGTTCATTGAATGTACCAAGAATTCTTTAACAGAAAAAGGTGTTCCTTTGGGCCTTACCACATATTACTTGGTTCAGGTAGGAGAAAGAGGTGTGCAGTTGTCAGGAGGCCAGAAACAAAGAGTAGCTATTGCAAGGGCAATGTTGAAGGACCCACCGATTCTCCTTCTGGATGAAGCAACAAGTGCCCTTGATTCAGAATCCGAAAAGCTAGTTCAGGATGCACTCGAGAGAGCAATGAGTGGGAGGACTGTTATCTTGATTGCCCACAGGATGTCCACAATTGTAAATGCTGACAGTATTGTTGTCGTGGAGAATGGAAGAGTAGCCCAGACTGGAACACATCAAGAGTTGCTCGAGAAAAGCACATTCTACTCAAACGTGTGCAGCATCCAAAATATCGAGAAGGAAGCTGGAAAGACAGTAGCAAGGTAACTTAAATGTAACCAAAGGAAAGCTTTACTTTACCAATGTTTATGCTTATTCCTGAAAAAGAAAAAAGTATATGCATGTTAGGTATTTAAGGATCCCAAGCTGAAGATTTCTCGAACCGTAAGTAAACAATTTTTAAATCGAGCCCCGCTTTTACCAAGATGCTGATAACTTGAATTTGCAAAACTTTTCAACGGTTAAGGGGTGCTCATAAAATATGAGCGACGGAAGTTAAATGATAATATATGCAAGTAGGAATACTCCATAAGAATTTACTGATCTGTTTATTTTGATTTATTGAACAGCCCTTCTGATAATGTAGTTGAAGAAGAAACCGAGGAGCCATACAACATGCAGCCCTTCATGAAGCAGGGATCGCAGAACAAAGTAGAACGACTAAACACAAAACAACCAAAGCAAGAGGTCAGAAAGGATACACCTCCTTTCTTTAGAATTTGGTATGGGCTACTTAAAGATGACATTGCAAAGATTCTACTGGGCTCCTCGGCAGCAGCCATCTCGGGAATATCAAAGCCCTTGTTTGGTTACTTCATCATGACAATTGGTGTGGCATATTATGACCCAGACGCAAAAAGAAAAGTCAGCAAGTACTCTTTGATTTTCTTTGGGGCTGGGATGGTCACACTGGCCAGCAGCATCTTGCAGCACTATATTTACGGTGTCATTGGAGAAAAGGCAATGAAAAACCTAAGGGAGGCCCTCTTTTCATGTATGTCATATGAAAACTTTCTTCACTAGTCTTATCAGTATCTTGCAAGAGTTCTCATTCTTCACAATATGACAAGCTTTTATTTGAATATAATGCAGCTGTTCTCCGGAATGAACCTGGTTGGTTTGAAAAGCCAAAGAATGGTGTAGGATCTCTTACCTCACGCATTGTCAGCGACACCTCAACAGTCAAGACCATCATATCTGATAGGATGGCAGTCATTGTGCAATGCATCTCCTCAATCTTGATAGCAACAACAGTAAGCATGTACGTCAACTGGAGGATGGGTTTAGTATCATGGGCAGTCATGCCATGCCATTTCATTGGCGGCCTTATTCAAGCCAGGTCGGCTAAAGGATTCTACGGGGATGCTGCTATCGCTCACCAGGAACTTGTTTCCCTTGCTTCAGAGGCAGCTAGCAACATCCGAACCGTAGCTTCCTTTGTTTATGAAGATGAAATAATTATGAAAGCAGAACTGTCACTGCAAGAACCCCTGAGAATTACCAAGATTGAGAGCATGAAGTACGGGGTAATCCAAGGGATATCGCTCTGCCTGTGGAACATTGCACATGCAGTGGCACTTTGGTACACCACGGTTCTGGTTCAGAGAAAGCAAGCAACATTTGAGAACAGTATACGGTCATACCAGATATTTTCACTCACAGTACCTTCCATCACAGAGTTATGGACCCTGATTCCCATGGTCATGTCCGCCATTACAATACTGAATCCTGCATTTGACATGCTTGACAGAGAGACACAAATTGTGCCAGATGAACCAAAAACAACAAGTGAAAACTGGATCGTCGGGAGAATTGAGTTTCAGGATGTGAGCTTCAACTATCCATCAAGGCCAGAGGTCACCATTCTGGATGGCTTCAATCTAGTCATCGAACCTGGCCAAAGAGTAGCACTGGTTGGCCCAAGTGGTGCAGGAAAATCATCTGTTCTCGCTCTACTATTGAGATTCTATGATCCTCACATGGGTACAGTGCTAGTTGACAACAAGAACATAAGAGATTACAATCTCAGATGGCTCAGGAAGCAAATTGGGTTAGTTCAACAGGAACCAATTCTGTTCAATTCATCCATCAGAGATAACATCACATACGGAAGTGAAGAATCTTCAGAAACGGAAATCATTCAGGCTGCCAAGGATGCGAGCATTCATGAGTTCATCAGTGGTCTGCCAGAAGGATATGACACAGTTGTTGGAGACAAAGGAGGTCAGCTTTCAGGAGGGCAGAAGCAGAGGATAGCAATTGCAAGAACTGTACTAAAGAGGCCAGCCATTCTACTTCTTGATGAGGCAACTAGCGCACTTGATGGTGAGTCTGAGAGAGTGGTGATGAGTTCTTTAGGGGCCAAGGAGTGGAAGAATAGAGATGAGCAATCAAGAAAGATTACAAGTATGACAGTGGCACATAGATTGTCCACGGTCATAAACGCAGACATAATTGTCGTGATGGAAAAAGGAAAGGTGGTCGAACTCGGCGACCACCAAACATTGATATCTGCAGATGATGGTGTTTACTCAAGGCTGTTCCACTTGCAAAGCAACATGAAGGATTAATAGCTCTATCTCGATGCTCAAAAAAAATAGCACTATCTGATCAACTCCAGTTTTAGCCAAGAGACCTAACTAAATAGTTAGGCGCTTTATCAGGATACGCAGTATTGTTTAGATGCATTTGCTGTCAGTTGACAGACTGTAATAACATAGCTATCTCTTCATATGTTGAAGATGCATAGTCCATGAGTTAAGAAATGAGTCATACTATCCTCCACATTAATATATGTTACATGTGGACAATCTCGTACTAACATGATTTTCCCATCAATTAGGTGATTCCCGCAACCATATATGGTACAGTCAACTTATTAAAAAAATAGCTGCACGTCTTCGGATGTTCTGTCTCCCCCAGCTACATTCTTCGCCACCACCGGTCTGCCCCTGCATCGACGGTCTTCGGATGTCTTTGTTCATGGGTCGGGGCGAGATCCCCGCGCGGCGATGGCCTGCGCTGCCAACGGCGACGCCTGAGGGCGCCGTTACCTTCCTGGAGGCGTGGACATGACCCTGACCAGACTTCCTCCTCGAGCACCGGGGGAAACCCTAGGTCCAGCCTGCTGGACCGGGCAGCGGCGGTATCCCAGCGCCCCTTCTTGAAGGCGCTGCCTTTCTGCAAGAGGAGTACCTGCAGCATCTGGAGGTTGGTGAAGGGTTGATCCACCGGCCCCGACATCTCCCAGACGAGAGCTACACCAGTTCCAGCCAGGTCCTGCCTTTCACCTGCCAACTCTCTAGGCACACAAGGGTGCGAGGTATGTTGGCATGTGCAGTCCTGGAGCTGAATCGTCCCTGGAGGCGTCTGGCAACAGCGATGTCGCTGCCGTGTTGCTCCGAGTCTCGACGCCTCGCCATTCTTGGCTGGAGACAAGGCTGTGTGAGACCTAATGTCGTCGTTCTGAAGTTGAGAGCACCTCCTCACCCTGTCATAGTCGCTTGGTAAGGACGGTCGTGTGTATGTGTGTGTCGTGAGTGCGTGTCCCTACTCTGGAGGTTGTAACCGGTGTCTTCTTCCTGTTCAATGAAAAGGAACGCAAATTCTTTGCGTTTTATCAAAAAAAAATAGCTGCACGTTGTTAGGTAGAAGCGAGACATGTGTGGAGGCTGTGCCTCGACTGCGGGTGGGCGAGCTCACAGGCATGCACTCTAGCCAACCGAGCACTGCTCTAGGCAATACTCCCTCGTTCCTGTATGTGTATAGTTTTTGGCACGGAATTAAAGAGCACACGTGGAGCGAAAATTACACCAGTTTGGGGTGGGATTAACCCTGGTAATTGACGCAAGAAAATAGAGGAGTTTGCATGAGATAAGGAAATGTAATCAAATCCCTAAAAAAAATTTGCCCCGACAAGTGGTGCAACACAATATATCCTATATTCTGGATTTTCCTCAAAAACAAATACACATTATATCTAGGAACAGAGGGAGTGCAAAACTGGCCAACAGAGGCATGCCAGTCGCTAGATCACCAGATTTGGAGAGTTCAAGGAATTAGCACTGTGCTAGTTCACCTGAATAGCCAGTATGATCTATTATCATAGTAATGTTATAAATAGATAAATATGCAGTGAAGAACATGATTGTGTCACAATATCTCGATAACTTTTTCTAGAAAAAATAGCTAAGAGGTGGATCTGGACCAGGAACTACGTTGCTTATAGGAACTGGGCCTAGCTCAGTTGGGTGGGAAGTGGATGTACAATCCCACCACCTAGGCTCCAGTTCTTCAAATTGACTTTAGGATGCCTATTCTTCTTAATTACACTGATACATTACGTCAAAATTTAATCTGATACCTAGTTCTCCTAGGAATCTATCAGTTTTTAATACCTAGAGTACTACACAACTTGATCTTGTCGACCTAATCTGTAATTTATTCTGCAGCAGAAACTTCAAAGATGTTTAGCAGCGCACTACACATTTATACAAGGAGGCTAAAAAGTTTATTTAATCAAATTTGGAAGGAAATGGGGACATATAAGCAAATATCAAATTCCGGTAGAGTAGCTTTCACCAAGTGTCACTGCCAATCTGGATTAAAGTGCAGCTGGCCTAACTCTATGTAATCCGTAGATGAAAACAATGTTGCCTCGTGTCCCTATAATTTGGTTACAACAACAAAAGATTCATGCTCAGCGTTTCACACAGAAACAAAAGATTCATGCTTAGTATTTCACAATGATGTGACCTCCTCGTTTCAAAAAAAAAAATGATGTGACCTCGGATGAATAATTAAATTCCACACATCACTCAAAACAAACATTTCATTTCTTGTGACTTATAATAAGCAGGTTGATATGCTTGCGCCAGCAACATAGTTTTGTTGAAAGCATCAGCCGCTAAGATCGATTCAATAAACTAATTTCGTTTGATTCCATGCTGAAGTAGTTCAACATATTATAATATAAACCTTGGGAGTAACAACTGGTCGTCCTAACGTGTATCTAGCCACATTGTTACCTGTTACTATATATACTGCTCAGCGTTCTGGCTATTCTCCTGCAAACTATCTCAAATCTTGCAAATACAATGCCGCTCATCCAAGAGAATGACTGCCCTGTCGAATCATATAAACCCGAAAGTGTGGATGACGAGAAAAACACATCATCTCCAGCACCCTCGACACCAGAAAAACTGGCTATGGATGAGCCTTTCCCGTTCTTTGGCCTGCTTTGCTATGCCGATGCACTAGATTGGCTATTCATGGTGTTGGGGACCATGGGGTCCTTCGTGCATGGCATGGGGCCTTCGATGTCGTATTACATACTTGGGAAATCTGTCGACGCAGTCGGGAACAACTTAGGCAATCTGGACGCCATTGTCCATCAACTTTCTAAGGTACCTTCTACCCCGAAATTTATTAAGTTATGATATATAGCCCATTATTTGGTTTGTGAAATGCCTTTTATTTTTATTTTTATTTTATTGGAGGAAAAACTGTCGGTTATGTCATTGACTGTCTATTTTGTTGTTTTTGTTTGTAGTTAGTTCCATATATGTGGTTCTTGGCACTCATCACACTCCCTGCTGGAATAATTGGTGAGAGAAGGATTCTAGCTTTCCTATCTGATACTATATAGAAGAGAACGAAAGCTACCTGAAACAGAGCATAACGGAGGTCTATAGGATTCTATGAAAATCTGAGAATCGCGAGGAACTAAAGTTGTTGACAATTATGAGTGTGTGTGAAGAACAATATAATTACTTTTAAGTCTTAGCAGAGTAGCATAACAAAGTGACTATTCACATATATGATATTGCTTGTTTCGAGAATATGTTTAGAACAAAAGAACTAATAAAATCTGACATCGTAGTTTTTCTGCATGGGAATGCATATAATTATTTGTAAAGCAGCATCGTATCAAAGTGTTGGGGTCAATTCAAATATTGGTGTACTTACAAAGAGATTGGCTCAGACAGTCAGACTGAATGGAAATTGATCAACATTTTTTGTCAAACAGCCTTACCAGACATTATGTCATGTGTAGGAATATAGAATATATAATAGTATTATCTAAATATTCAAGAGAGTTATTTATTGGGAAAGACATAAGATTAGAGTTGGAGGCCAGATCTGTATCCTTTACATCATTACTTAGGGGTCAAGTAAGTCCTCCTACATAAAGGTTCTAGCATGTAATAGATTCAATCAACTAATAATAGAATAGTTATGGTCTGTTATCTCCCTCGTTCCCTTGCCCTAACCTATGTTATACCCCCAATCCCCTACACTGTGCAGTCCGGCCATCCTCATGGTGGTAGTTACCCAGTTTGTTCCACATTATTCTAGTAGGCTAGTAGCCACATGAAGAAAACAGCACAAAATATGCTACTTGAAGTTCACACCAGTAGCAGCACGTCACAACAAAAAGAAATATGCAGAGAAAGAAAAGGATATGGCGGTGAAAGAGAGTGATTCCGTAGTAATGGCATTCGCTATTTAACTACTTGTCCACATGTACCATAACAAGAGAACACCACACAAGTAATATGAATAACATTAGTGTTGTTCCAATAAACTGGCTTACCTTCTAGCCACAATGACCCTGCTGCAGAAATTGCATGTTGGATGTATACAAGTCAGAGACAAATGACACGCATGCAGATGGCATATCTAAGATCAGTGCTCGGTCAAGATGTTGGAGCTTTCGACACTGACTTAACCACCGCGAACATCATGGCTGGAGCAACAAATCACATGAAGGTCATACAAGATGCAATTGGCGAGAAGGTATCAGTTTCCATTTCAAGACATTCATTGTATGTTGCATTAATTCAAACTGAAGCACAAAAGGTTTGTTCGATAATAACAAACTGTAAACATGGACTTGCTTTTTTTTCTCAGATGGGTCACTTTATCTCCAATTTCTCCACATTCTTAGTTGCAATCGTTATTGCTTTTGTGTGCTGTTGGGAGGTGGGTATGATGTCATTCTTGGTTATTCCAATGCTCCTCGTTGTTGGAGCAACATATGCCAAAATGATGATTGGCATGTCGATGACAAGGATAGCTTTGGTCTCAGAAGCAACCTCAGTTGTAGAACAGGTACCTATGCAGCTGGGTGCACCACATTAGAAGTTAAGAACTAAAGTGCGTCTACCATAATATTTGTAATAATACAAATGCAATTGTGGACAGACTCTTTCACATATCAAGACTGTCTTCTCATTTGTTGGAGAAACCTCAGCAATGAGATCCTTCATCAAATGCATGGACAAGCAATACAAGCTGAGCAAGAAAGAGGCAATGACAAAAGGACTAGGTTTGGGAATGTTACAGATTGCAACTTTCTGTTCATACTCATTGACAGTCTATATTGGAGCAGTAGCGGTAACTGCAAGATCCGCGACAGCGGGTGAAACAATTGCTGCCGTCATCAACATCCTCTCCGCTGCGATGTAAATACTGAGAATTATCTTTGTACCAACCAACATTATCCTAAGTTATAGTTCTTCCAAGTGAAGTTGCTAGGGCTGATATTTTTACCTGCTATTTCAGATATATCTCAAACGCAGCACCAGATCTACAGGCCTTCAGCCAAGCTAAAGCTGCTGGTAAAGAAGTATTTAAGGTTATCAAAAGAAAACCAGTGATAAGTTATGAATCAAAGGGAATAATATTAGACAAGGTCACTGGAAATATTGAACTAAGAGAGGTGGATTTCACATATCCATCCCGTGACGACAATCCAATTCTTCAAGATTTCTCGCTAACTATACCGGCAGGCAAAGTCGTGGCTCTTGTGGGGAGCAGCGGATGTGGGAAGAGCACTGTGATTTCTATGGTACAAAGGTTCTACGATCCTATATCAGGTAAGCTTCAAGGACAGATTCAAATATTTTATGTGCTAAAGAGGCAACCTAGCCGTAAATAATAATAGGGTGTTAGCAATTAGGAATCATGTAACGTTAGGAGACAGAGGAAAGACTTATGTATTAGGCAAGAATCAATTTAGTTACGTAGGAAGATATAGAGTTGGGGATAGAGTTTGTGTCTTGTGAGACAAGTCGAGTCGCCTATATGAAGTGCTACCCTGCAACTCTTTGAATTAAGCAGTGGAATAAGTAAAAGTTCTCTAAGCCTCAGAGCTTCTCTTCCCCGTCAGAGAAGAGGCCTGTCGCCTGTTGAGGGCAAGTGCCTAACCCCTGGTCCTCAGACCTTTACCCTACCCAAATTATCTCAATGTGGATCAAGGTCGGTAAGTCGGTAACACTATCTCTGCACAATGTGGATCAAGGTCGGTAACACTATCTCTGCACAAATATTTCTTGATGTGCTTGGTTTTGTCCAGGAATTCTTGACTTTTTTCTAATTTTACAATACAAACATAGAAATGAGATGTTTGCACGTCAAACAGAATCTAGTTTTCCATCACAAAGAAAGGAAGTGATTCATAGAGTAATTTTCAGTTTTTTCTCATGTTAGTAAGATGATGTAACCGTACAGGTGACATTACTATTGATGGTCAAAACATTAAGGAACTTGATCTGAAGTCCTTGAGAAGAAATATAGGTTCAGTATCTCAAGAACCGGCACTATTTTCTGGTACTATCATGGATAACTTGAGAATTGGCAAAATGGATGCAACTGAGGAAGAGATAATTGAAGCAGCAAAAACAGCTAATGTTCACTCTTTCATATCCAAACTTCCAAACCAATACTCAACAGAGGTAAGACTTCATATTCACGAAGCAAAGATAGGTGAAAACTTCACACATATCTATATTTTGTATCATTGCGAATCAAATAAAGTTCATAACAGATAGGTTTAAATAGATTTACAAAATACAGACTACAGTATAACCTATTAAGTTTGGCACTGGTATACAGCTTTTAGTTTTCCCCTGGGAAGTTCATGTACTACTAATAAATTAAGCAAGACAACTGCGAAATTCCCCATTTTACAGAAAAAAATAGTTACATACCACATCTATATAGCAGTAAGCATCATTCCTGTGTTGTGTTGCAAATCATTTCAGGTAGGAGAAAGAGGTGTGCAACTATCAGGTGGTCAGAAACAGAGAATAGCTATTGCAAGGGCTATTCTAAAAGATCCTCCAATTCTTCTTCTTGATGAAGCCACAAGTGCACTTGATTCAGAATCGGAGAAGCTACTTCAAGATGCTCTTGACAGAGCTATGCAAGGGAGGACGGTTATCTTGATTGCCCACAGAATGTCAACAATAATAAATGCAGACAAGATTGTTGTTGTGGAGAATGGAAGAGTAGCTCAATCTGGAACGCACGAAGAATTGCTGGAGAAAAGTACATTCTACTTGAGTGTGTGCAATATGCAAAATCTAGAGAAGAAATCTGGCAAGAGTGAAGAAAGGTAAATGCGATAAATTGAACTCTTCATTTCACACTTTATAATGTCCACTTATGGAATCCATGATCACGTTGTACATGTGAAATTATGAACAAAAATTATTTGATTCCATACATGCCAGAAGATGCAAGAGTGTAAAGATGAAAATATGTTTTTTTCTGCAACTAGACCGGTGATATCTAATTTGGTTATGTGGAATAGGAGTTCACTTTAGTCACTTGTTCATTTTGATTGATAAAACAGATTTACTGATCAAGGAGGAGAACAAGATACTGAAACATACAAAGAACAAGCTTTTACTGTCCATGAACAAGAGAAGAAACCAGAACCTACCGCAAAGCAACCAAAGCAAGGGGTCAGAAAGAGAACATATGCTTTCAACAGGATATTCCTCGGAACTCTGAAACTAGTACCAGGAAAGGTTCTGCTGGGCTCCACAGCAGCAGCAATCTCTGGGATCTCAAGGCCTCTATTTGCTTTCTACATCATGACAGTTGGCATAACATACCTCGATCCAGATGCAAAAAGATTAGTCAGCAAATACTCAATAATTTTGTTCCTTATTGGGATATCAACGTTCTTTAGTAACATCTTCCAGCACTACATCTATGGCCTGGTCGGTGAAAGGGCAATGAATAACCTAAGGGAGGCCCTGTTTTCAGGTATGGCCCTTACAAAGTTACAAGTTGCATTTTAAGAGTATATTGTTGTTGTTCACAGTGTAACAGTGATTCTCGTAAATAAATGCAGTTGTCCTTCGGAACGAAATAGGCTGGTTTGAAGAACCAAAGAACAGTGTCGGCTTCCTGACCTCGTGTGTTGTCAGTGACACCTCCATGATTAAAACAATTATATCTGATCGAATGGCTGTTATTGTTCAGTGCATCTCCTCAATTTTGATAGCAACAGTATTAAGCACAGCAGTGAACTGGAGGATGGGTCTAGTTTCATTGGCTCTGATGCCATGTCACTTCGTCGCCGGCCTTGTACAGGTCAGGTCAGCAAAAGGTTTTGCTACTGACACCTTTAAGTCTCACCGGAAGCTCATCTCACTCACTTCAGAGGCTGTTAGCAACATTCGCACCGTGGCGTCTTTTGTTCTGGAAGAAGAGATACTCAGGAAAGCAGATTTGGCATTGCAAGAACCGATGCGAATAAGCAGGATTGAGAGTATCAAGTATGGCGTAGTACAAGGGATTTCCCTCTGCTTGTGGCATATGACACACGCTATTGCATTGAGTTATACCATTGTACTACTTGACAAGAGACTAGCTACATTTGAAAACTGTGTACGATCTTACCAAGCATTTGCAATGACTATATCTTCCATCACAGAGCTATGGTCCTTGATCCCTATGGTCCTGTCAGCCATTGCAATATTGGATCCTGCACTAGACATTCTCGACAGAGAAACACAGATTGTGCCAGATGAACCAAAAGTGACTAGCGAAGACAGAATTGTAGGCAACGTTGAGTTTAAAGATGTCTGTTTCAGTTACCCCTCGAGATCAGAGGTGATCATACTAGAGGGCTTCAGTCTAGGTATTGAGTCGGGCCAAAGGGTCGCATTGGTCGGGTCAAGTGGTTCAGGAAAATCTACAGTGTTAGCCCTTCTGCTAAGATTCTATGATCCTTGCAATGGGCGAGTACTTGTCGACGGTAAGGACCTCAGAAGCTACAACCTGAAGTTCCTGAGAAAGCAGATAGGACTTGTTCAGCAAGAGCCAATCTTATTCAACCTGTCTATAAGAGAAAACATCAGCTACGGAAATGAAGGTGCGTCGGAAACAGAAATAGTGGAGGCTGCAATGGAGGCAAACATCCATGAGTTCATAAGCAGCCTGTCAAAAGGGTATGACACGGTGGTAGGGGACAAAGGAAGCCAACTTTCCGGAGGTCAGAAGCAAAGGATAGCTGTGGCAAGAACTATACTGAAGAAGCCCGTCATACTGCTACTAGATGAGGCGACAAGCGCTCTAGATGGTGAATCTGAGAGGGTGGTGATGGACACTCTGGGTGCAAAGGGGTGGAAAAGCAAAGGTGAGCTTTCAAGCAAGATGACAAGTATCATGATTGCACACAGGCTGTCTACTGTCACAAACACAGATATGATCGTTGTGATGGACAAAGGTGAGGTGGTAGAGACGGGTAGCCACGAAACATTGATCGCAGAAAGCAGTGGTGTTTACTCAAGACTGTACCACATGCAAATCAAAGGGGTTAAAGACTGATCTCATGGTTGGTCTTTTCTAAGGTGGCATCATTTCTCAACGCATTTGATGCTGGTTGAAGAATAAAATGTAAAGACAAAGTTGGATGGTTACTCAATATTAAGTTGGTTGTTTCAAATAGGATGAACGCTATCATATATGGGAAAAAAATATTAGCTATAACTGGCACCCAAATTCCAAGAAACAGTTTCATTCATGAGTGCGTGAGGCACTACAGTCAGTTTTCTATTGTCCATAGCTGCGTTCACAACAATAATCCAAGGAAAATAACTTGACATCGCCACTTGTCACACCTGTGATTACCGGCATATACAATCCAAGGACAGATGGAGTTGTTACTACCAGTTCAATGTTCAGGCAAGGGCATATACAATCCAAGGACAGATGGAGCTGCGCCGGTGCAATACAACTATTTTCTATAGGTTTTTACCAGACTTAGCTTCGTCAGTTCGTTTCTACTTGAGTAAAAAAGCCCTTGAGATTCCTCGAGAAATGCAAATCCCAATTTTCTAACGAGAGCTCATTCGTACCACACCTTTCCCTGGAAGACGGGCGCATTGCTACTTTGCATATTTGGATAGTATCAAAATTCTCGAGGATGCTCAAACCCATTAGGTAAGTTAGCAATGCAACTGACTATGGGCTATGGCAAAATCCTAAAATAAATCACCACTAAATCCAAACCTATCGTCCATGGTCCATACCCACGAAGATTTGAGCCCGAAACTGACATGATGCATACGGCAGACTAACATGGAATGAAAGAGATGGAAGAGTCGTGATTATTATGCGCCATTTTTCTTTTTTTGAATATGTACGCCCGAAGGCATACACTACTTGTATTTATAACTGTAGCAATACAAAGATGAAACGCATACAAGTAACAGAAAACAAGGAGAAGACACGGTTGAACAACTGCAAACCGTCCTCGCCGCAACTACTAAGGACCCAAATCCTTCGCCGTCACCGGAGAAGAAGAAGATCACCAACAGCCGGTCCACACTTTGGCACTGAAGAAATCCCTAGCCATAAGGCGTCAATGAGCCGCAATAACCACTAGCCCCGTAAGACTGGATCTAGCCTGCTGCTATGCAACATCGGCCGGAGGATCCCTCCGAGCATCTTCAACCCGGATCCGGGGCCAGCGCCACCCCGCCTATCAAGCGGCCGGAACCTCCACCATCCACCACGAACCAGCAGTAGTCCGCACCGCCGCATTCCAAGGCCGCCATGACGAGATCGGCGACGAGATCAATACGACACATAGCCAGAGCACACGCCCGGCGAAGACACAATCCCACAGGCTTCTCGACGCCGTAAACGTCGCCGAGATGGGGTTGAAGCTGGGGTACCATTATTCGATGTAGCGCATCCACCGCCATCTAAGATGCGCCACCACGACACCACAAAAACGCTAACATTAGGGACCTTGATGAACGCCGAGCGTAGGTCCTGGGTCCCCACCTCCTCTCGCGCGCGTGAGCGGAAGCGGAGGAGGCGAGGACCCGTCGATCGCCCGGGGGAGGAGGCGGCGGCTAGGTTTTTTTTGGGAGGAGGCAGCGGCTATTTTTATTATGCGCCATTTAAAATGACGCGATTTAACTCACCCTCTCTGCCGCTGTGTCCGCATCCCTCGGCATCAATTTTGCACCCCTTCCTTGTTCGGAACGGACCGGCGTGGTCACCGAGGCTACGGTTCTTCCTGCCGTGAGCGAAGCCGTCGGTGACGCATAGGGTGAGTGGTAGTTGGCGGCGGCGGCGTTGGCGTTGGCGTTGGCGGTCAACGGCGGAGGAAGGAAGCGGAAAGTTTTGCACATAGATGCATCTCCAGCGGAAAACGATACTGTTCCCCAGGGGATCGAACGGTCGCTTTCGCTCCCCGTGCGTCGAGGTGGGCCCCACGTACGATGCCTCTTCCCGCACGATGTCTCTTCCGCAAGATGAGCACATCACCCACCGATCCTGCCCACCGGAGCACGCTGCCGCCGCCGTCGCCGCCGGACTAGGTACTCGTCGTCGCCGGATCCATCCCACCGGAGCAGGCAGCTGCCGCCGCCGGACTAGGCCACCGCCGCTGTAGCAGGCACCCGCCGCCACCAGAGCAGGAAGTTGCCGCCACCATCGTACTAGGCTGCGCCGCCGGAGCAGGCACCCGCCGTCTTTCCGCCATGGTCAGTCCTGTCACGGTCCTTGCTGCTCGTGCTGCGTGTGCCGCCGGCATTGAGGATGGCGTGGCCGCTTATGCGAAGACATAAAATGTAGAAGATCGCCATGGCCTCGCTCCGACGAAGTTACTTAGCTACGCGTCGGCGTTGCAACCCAAGGGCACCGGCACTGCTATGTACGTCGTCGATGTTTGCTACATGGAGTCGTCAGCGGTGCTACGCGCGGGCGGCGTTGGTGCTACAATTGGCGTCGTCTTCTGCTACATGCGGCCGACGTTTTAGCTACAAACGGCCATCGTCATTGCTATCGACAGTCGACGGATTTGCTACGAAACGGGGCCGGAAATTTTCAAGTTGGGGATTTTTTGCTTCAGCCACGCGATTTGCTACATACATATATATTTTTTGCTCCAACTTTTGTAGGTTTTTCTATAATACTGTAAAACTTTTGCTACAAAACGACCGACTATAGTCTCTGGAGAAGTCGTTTTGCTAGGTAGAAACTTTTTTGCTGCAAGGTCTCTGGCGAAGTCTGTTTTTTGCTACATTTGCTAATTTTTTTGCTACACATGTTTTCTATTTCTGCTATAACTAGTAATCATGCACGTGCAATGCACGTGTATTTTTTAGAAATTATTTTCAACCCGAATAAAAAAAGGTTATACATGACTTGGAAGTCATAAGAAAATCACAACAAATGACTCAGAAATATACATGACTGAGATCGTAAAATAGCTTTAGTAAAATGGCCGGCCAACAAGGCCAAGAGAAATCACTATTTCTAGTCTCCAATTCACAAGTTTAAGTTTTTGCACGACCAGAGAACAAGGAATTGTCAAACCAAATGAAAATGTCTTATAAAAAAGTTAGTACATTATAAGCTACCTTACAACCAGATTAAATGGTTAACAGCAAAAATCCCAAAACTGTACCAAAATAAACTGTATAGACATGGGAAAATATAACATTTGCGGTAGAATTATATGATGAGATTATCTTACACATTCCAAGCTATAAAACTGCAGGTCCCTACTTGTCTCCGAGACCAAATTGTTTGCAGATCATACTACTAACTCATATGCACTAACAACTGTGGCACCGTGCTGTTGTGCTAGATTCTAGCACCAACATGGACAGTATCAATGGTTCAACCATAAACCAGAGTTCCATGTTATATGTGCAAGGAACTGATTCCATACATGTTTCGTTTATGTAGAAGAAAAATCTAGAAACCTCAGGCTCGGAGGATTCGTTCTATTCATCTTAATAGGATTCGTTATACTCATCTCAACAGCTGGTATCCAACTGAAAATGAAAATTAAACATTCTAGACTATACCATGTTGTGTCGGCCATTCGTTGTCCACCACACAATGCACCGCCTTTTTGAATCTGTCACAACCATTCCCTCCGAGCACTGGTGCACCCATAAATTACAAACCAAAGCAAGATCTATGTCTTGTACATGCTAGTAATCCCAGAATCACATATTTGCAAGACCTTTCAGTCCCTGTAACCTGACACCAAATTCATTATTTCATATTCAAATTAGCTTATGCTACTCCTATATATAATGTATGCTTATGCTCATTTGATTGAGAAATCTGCAGCCACCAAGGGCCCTTTGAGCAATCAGCAGGACTGCACAATTGAAGTAGAAAGTAATACTTAGCTAATTTTACCTTAGCTTGACTTCTGGCATGCTTGAAGTTACAACATTAAGCGCTCCCACCGTGTGCCAGCTAAAATATTATCTTCCATCTGCCATCACACACACAATAACTCATGTCCCGTTAATATTTTGGATTTAATTTTGTTACCACAAATAAGCTCTATTTCTCTTTAGGATCATCATAAACATATGCCACATGATTTAATGAGTAACCATGGGAGGGATAGGTAGTCTGACACAAATACTGACCACTGGAACTGTTAGCACAAGATTGAACAATCACATATGAGCATTTAAACTGAAAGTATTAACCAAGAAATATTAATTAGAATGATAAATCTTAAAGAGAAATATAGTTGTACGCTGCAGTAGTTATGCCCTGCAAGTATTTTAGATACCCATTTTTTAGTATCTGCAAGGGCATAGGGTCATCCAACCTGATGGCACTAATCCTAGGTGTGACTTAACTTCTATCGAAGGATCTAGTATGAATGAACTTTCGCAAATATGGTTCTGAGTCACGGTAAGACTGCAGAATGGTACTTACTTTGAAGATGATTGCAGCTCAATATATAAGGAGAATCAAAACCTACAAAATCAAAGAAGAGGAAACCGCACGAGCGGTCCTAATTCTTTCCCTGTTGCGTCAGTTTGGTCCCTAAACTTTAAAATGGAACATCGACGTCCTAAATCTTTGTTATGTGCTGCACGCCAGGTCCTGACCCGCTTTGACCGTTGCCACGTCGGCTATGGGGTCCACGCTGCTTAACTGCCGGGGGTGTAAACTTGCAAAGAGGCCCTCCAGGTACATTCCCGTTCCTTCGAAGCTCCCACTCCTCTTCTCTTCAGTATCGCGATAGTGGAGGCGATACTGGCGGCGGAGGTGCTGCTCCGGTGATGACCGGAGGAAATCCAACGGCGATAGCCGCCGCAGGGATGCAAAACGCGGGGAAGGAGCCCACGAGCAAGGGGCCCAAGCTGCGGCGACCCAACGATCCTCCTGCGCGATACGGTGAGTAACCCTAACCCTAGATCCCCAGTTCTTGTAGCGATAGGTAGCCGGTAGCTTTGTAGGTAAAATCGATGATTGAATTTGACGAATTGCATCATATTTAGGACCACTTGAGGAGGAATTCACAGTAGAAATCAATTATGGTGGATTTTTTTGCGGTTTCGGTCCTTCGAAGAGCTACGTCGATGGCAAACAAGCTAGGTTTGATGGTTGTGAAGCAGACACTTGGTCACCTCTATGGCTGACAGATTTTATGGAGAAGATAGGTTATACTGAACCAGACAAGTACTCCATCTATTGGCTTCTCCCTAGGCAGGATATGGGATAAGGACTACGCATCATCAATAGAGATATTGACAGACTGCACCACCAGGTCCTATTCCCGAGAGTCAATTCATAGCAAGCTGCAGGGATGAGCTACCACCTCCAAGACCACCTATGAAAACACTTGGTTTGAAGAAGACAAAGAAGAAGAACCCAGTGTCAAAGAAGGAGAACAAAGTACCCAATGTTTAGATGATGGAATGGCAATGTGTGCATATTTTGGAACATTTTAGTTCATATTTTGGCTAGGTTTGATAGAAACCTAATGCTCATATGTAGCTCTGGTTTCAATCAAACCGTGTAAGTGCAAACTTGTTTACAGTGCACTTGTTAGAGCTGGGTTGTTTCTTTTGGCTGAAACTTAATAGCTTGTAAAGATCTGGAGTCGATCTAGAGCTAGTTTCATTGGTACTATGATGTATGATTGAAACTTATGATGTATGACTAAAACTTATTAGCTTGTTTCATCGGTACTACAACATCACAGCAAGCATTGGTACTACAATTTCGAGTACATAGATCTACTTCCAGATTGCTACATACAACATCACAGCAATCATACAGACAATTGCAGCAAACACATGCTTGCAAATCACTATTAGCTCATCCGTCTTCTTCACCACATCAAGCATGTTGTTCTATCCACCATTTACTTCTCCCTCCTCCTTTTCTTCCAAGTTGTAGCCATTCTGAACAAGAAAATCAACATAATTATCTTCTCCATTCTCCCAGTAGTAGTGGTTGCAAGGTTCGGGAGCAACCTGTGAAGAAATCAAGAAACAAAAATGAGACAATGGATTGAATTGAATCAAAGCTACAACTTACGTGGTGGTTAGGGCATTTGTAGAACACACACCCTAGATTGACAATCGATTGAGAGACCAAGTGAATGGTTCGCCGAATCCGACAACACAGACATGGCACAAGCAGCAGTGTTGCCGGCGGAAGAGGTGGCGGGAGAGAAGCTACTACACCTCCTTGCCATGGGGATGGAGAAGCTGCCTTCCTCCGCGGTCGATTCCAAGCACACGAGCTCCTGAATGTGCTCATGGCGGCGGGCGGCAGCTGGAGAAGAATAGAGAGAGGGAGAAGAACTAAGGGCTGGTATCTGAGAAGCTGAATACTTATAAGGGTTCATTTGCATATTTCCTATCAGCCATCACGCGGGAAATCTTCCGCCTAACGACCATAACCGACGTGGCAACGGTCAAAGCGGGTCAGAGCGATTTAGGACCTGGCGTGCAGCACATAACAAAGATTTGGGATCTCGATATTCCGTTTTAAAGTTTAGGGACCAAAATGACGCAACAGGGAAAGAATTAGGACCACTCGTGCGGTTTCCTCATCAAAGAAAGATCTAATTAAACAGCTGCATTTTGGGAAAATGAGAAAATCAGTAGTACTCTGATATTGTTTCTCTCCCAAATCATCTAAGGAAACCTCAAGCGTGAACGAACCCTGATCAATAGACATCATCCTAGCTCTAGTGTGATAAATTCTGAAGCACGGAGATGAACAGAACCTTGGATGATTCATTTACAGAGTTGATCTATCGAGCTGGGTGCAGGGGACGGGCGGTAGCAGCGGCGGCGTGCAGGGTTCCGGCGGCGGGCGTGCAAGGCTTCGGCTTCGGCTGCGGCTAAGAGGCGGCGGTGTAGCCGCGTCGTGCATGTCTAAAGGGTTGCGCCAGCGGTGGCGGCATGTAGGTCGCGTCGGGGAGGTCGTTTACGATGGCGCTGTCGTTGGATTGATGACAAGTACACCATGAGGGGGTCCTCGAGGCGTGTGGAAGAGAGAGATGTGAGACGTACGGTATTCCGGGACGGTGAGCACACAAGTTTACCCAGGTTCAAATCTGTCGGCTTTGGACGGATCCTACTCCTGCTAGCAATCCAGTAATACGGCAGAGCCGGAATATGGGTTACAAGGGTTTCGCCTGTGCGAGTTGAGATTGTAGACTATTGTCAGGGTAGGTGCCCTAAAGGCTCTCCCTAGGATGGCTTATATAGATATCCGGCCTAGGGTTTATAGGGGAGATCTATCCGGCTACGACTAAGAGTCGGTTACAAAGTACATCTTGAACTACAAGTAACACTATGGGCCTATGTCGGTAAGTCTTCTGGGCCTTCCCGTAGCCGGATTGGACTCTGTATCTTCTCCCTGACTGGGACGCCCGTGAAGCAAAGCTCTAACCCGAAGTGGGCCACCCTGGTCAGTGAGGAACTGTGAGGATACCCGGAAAGTATATCCCCAACAACAGCCCCTGGAAGCCTCCAAGATCCAAAGTCGGATTTATCATCATCTAGCTTGATCTTCGGCTTGCAGAATCTTGAAGGGTTCCTAAAACTTCAAACAAAAGATACAATCCGGGTCTTAAAATAAGTCGGACCTATTGAGTACGTCTATACAGATTTCCAGCTCGAAATTCAAACTAAGCCGGAACTTAGTCTTTGACGTAGCCTAACACCAGCCATGGTCAAGTCACGTCACTGACAGACATTTCCTATCAGCACGACCATTGGTGGGTCCGCCTTTCGTGGAACCGAGGCGTCGTTTCAATGCGTGCGTGGAGATCGAGGTGGCGTAATCATCGCGCGGAGGTTTCCACGTCCTTTGCACGAAGCGTGGCACGTTCACTGTAGCGTTTATACGAATCTTGATGCGCCTGGCGGATATAAGTTGTGTGGATTTCTCCCCCAATCTTCTTCACCAGTTCCAGCGCCGTTTCCTTCTCCTCTACGCCTCCTACGAACCCATCGCTCCACTGCCCCCAGCAAAACCACCTCCAGCGCCACCCATCTAAGGTCACCGGTGCACCAAATAGAATGGCTTCCTCATCATCCTCCGACTTAGCGGCAGCGGCGGCGGCAGAGAGGGAGAGCCACCGTGGAGTTTGGATCCCCTGCGTCCTGGACGATCCCATGCTCCAGGTTGTTCAAGACAAAGGGTTCCTCTGCGCCGGCGACTGGCGGAGCGGCTTCAGCGAAACCGTCCCCAACCCCCGCGACAATGAGCGAGTGCATTTCGGGACTCACCTTGACAGACCTCTTTCCTTTCCTTCCTCAGAATTCTTTTCTGAGGTTATAGATCATTATGGCGTTCATCTCCACCATCTTCCCCCGAACTCCATCTTAGAGATGAGCGCGTACGCTTCTTTGTGCGAGGGGTATCTCGGCATTAGGCCAAGACTTACTCTTTTCCGGTACTACTTTCATGTCCGGAGAAATTCCATTACTGCCGCTAATCCTTATATTACCGACACCATTAGTTTTTCGGTTAGGCGTGAGCCTGTTTATCCCCGGATCATGGCAAGTGATTCGGTCAAACAATGATATTCCTGCTCCCGGCAAAGATATTCCTGCTCCCGGCAAGGATATTCCTGCTCCCGGCGAAGATACAGCTTTGCCGGCTTTCGTTGATGGAGCCGCCACGCCTCAAGAGTCTTGGGATGAGGCCGCTCCGACTCTCAGTGACGATCTGTTTCTCGCCAAGAGACGGATCGAATACCTGATGAAGCACAAGGGCCTGAAAGGGTCCGACTTAGTTCACTGCTGGGTGGCATGCCGGATTCAACCCCTACAACATCACGGAGATTGACTGATGCACTCCATCACGTCGTCAAAAAATGACTCTCTCCATATCAGCTCCAAAACCCTAAAGCCGAAAGATTATGTATGCCACATCAAATGGCTGATAAGGGAGCGGATCGAGAGGAAGATTCCGGAGTTTTCCCTGGATATGTATACAGCGAAAGATCCCATTGTGCCAGTAAACTTCAGCAGTAACTCTTTTTTCGTGCTCGTCTATATGTTATCTTTGCAATACTGAGATGTTTTTCCTTTTCAGCTTGTTGACCTCCCTGAGTCGGAGTTCGCTCCTATCGAGGGATACCCTCCTAAGTTTTCTCAAGACGAGGGTGAGTTGGTCCCAATGCCAGATGTTGTTCCTCGGAAACGCAAAGCTCCGACATTGGCCATCGGCACCAAAGAAGTGCCTGTTGTGAAGAGGTAATCTTTCCTCACAAGGTCTTTTATATTTACTTGTAATTCCTTCTGAGATGTAATGTTCTTTGTTCTATTATCTTCTCAGAGCTAAACATCTCATCAAGGGCAAGGGGAAGGAAACGGCCGCGAAGCCCCTGCGTCAGTCGAAGCTCAAACTGGCTTCTCCTGCCGTGGTTCCTCTGACTCCCGCTCCTTAGCCTTCTGCAACACCGGAGATTACTCCATCTCCGACTGTTGTAGAAGATCCGGCTCAAACAACAGTTGTCAATCCTTGAGTAGCAAACTGATGTCACCATGAGTGACTCAGGTGTCGATAAGGGTGAACCCTCTTCGGGTAATGATCCCTCGGCAGAAATCTTCGCTGACAATCTCCTAAGTAATCCGGGACTTGCCAAACTTGGCCTGTCTCAGAAATCTGCGGAGGAAATCCAGCGGTTGGCCCGGCAATTCTTGGAAAGCCGAAATCTTTCTGCCGAAGAAGAAGCATAAGAAGCAGAAGATGTCAAGTACTCTGAACTTCTTGAACAAGTTCGCCTTCGTGACGAGGGACTGAGAGCTGGTGTGTTACCACCTCCACCAGTGATCCCGCTCACCCTTGCCGAGAAGGTTACAACTGAAGTGAACATGTTGAAAGAACATCTCATGATTTCCCATGTTTTGTGTGTTAGATAACAATACCATGGAATTTCTAATGTGCACTAAGTGTTGCAGGAAAGTTTTGAGAGTTTGGGGGCCAGATTATCCGCCCCCATCATGGGCCGGATAATCCGGCCAGACCACCTTGGCCAGGGCTGGCTCTGCACGAGTCTCTGTCTGGGGGCGGATTTTCCCCCGGAAAGTTCGGCTCTGGGGCGGATGCTCTCTCTAGACCGGATAATCCGACCCTCATGTTGGGGCGGATAATCCGGCCCCAGGGGAATCACCCAAGTGAGCTCCTGCGCAAGCTTCTGTCTAGGGGCAGAATTTCCCCCTGATATTCAGTGGCTGGGGCAGATTTTGTCCCCCAGCCAGATAATCCGGCCCTTCCCTAGGGCCGGATAATCCGGTCCCCAGGAGAAGGTGTCAAGGGCAAGTCTGCGTGAGCTTCTGTCCGTAGCCGGTTTTTCTGCCGGATAATTCGAGTCTGGGGCGGAGTTTTCCCTAGGCCGGATAATCCGGCCCTCACTTGGGCCGGATAATCCGGCCCCAAAGGCTCCAACGGCTTGGATTTGGAAGGGGGTATAAATATCCCTTCTTCCCCAACGAGCAGAACTCTTGATTCATTCGAAAAACATCAGACCCTTTGCAAGAGCTCCCTCTCTAGATCTCCCACTTCAACCACCCGAAGGCTTCGATATTTGGGGGAATTGAAGGAGGAGAAAATCGTCATCGTCATCACGAATCAAGCGCATCAACTCCTCTCCATTCATTTGGAGAAATCCCTGATCAAGTATTCTTATCAATATCTAGATCTTGTTCTTTGTTATTGATAACTTGTTCTTGGCAGCTTGTTGTCATCATGGGAGCCTCCAAGTTGATTGTGGAGTTGTGCCCCGCTAGTTGTGTAAAGGCACCGGTACCTGATGGGTTCGTAGCATGGAAAACAAAAAATTTCTACCGCAAGAACGAACAAAACCCAGATCTAATCTAGATAAAAGCCAAGATCTAATCTTTTAGACATGTGCAACGAGATAGATCTGTACTAACCCTTGTAGTTTCCAAAGCCTTGTTCGAGATCGGATCTCGTGGTTGATGTAGTCGATCACTTGCCGATCTCAAGATCGAGTAGACGATCCTTCCGACGCCGCGTTCCGGCAGCGCTTCCGCAGACGGTCACACGTGCGGAGTCGAAGCAGACCTTCCTCTCCCTGTTCCAGCGAGCAGCGGAGGTAGTAGATCTTCTCCACGGAATCCCAGCAGCACGACGGCGTGGTGGTGGTGGTGGAGTAGATAATTCTGCAGGGCTTCGCCTAAGCCAGAGCAGATGGAAGGGAGAGGAGAGAGGCGGCTAGGGTTTGGAGTGGGAAGGGGCCAGGGGGGTGGCGCCTCCACCCCTCTATATATAGAGGGAAGGGTGCGGCCTAGGGTTCCCACCCCTAGGCCCACCCCTTAGGGCCGGCGCACCAAGGAGGGTTGGGGGGAGAGTCCTCCCCCCAAGTTTCCTTTACTTATCCCTTAAGTTTCCCTTATCTTATCTTGGTTTTCAAATAAACTCCAAAATATCTTCTAGAACCTTCCGGAACAGTCCGAAACTTTCTAGAATCCCCATACAAACACTCCAGAACATTTCCTAACTTAGAAAATGATCCCCATTATATGAATCTTATTCTCCGGACAATTTCGGATCTCCTCGTGATGTCCTGGATCCAATCCGAGACTCTGAACAACATTCGGTCTCCAACACACATTCCATATCTACTTAAAACAACTTCGAACCTTAAGTGGGTCACCCTACGGTTCGTGAATATGCAGACATGATGAAGACACCTCTCCGATCAATAACCATCAGCGGGATCTGGAGATCCATAATGGCTCCCATATACTCAACGATGACTTCGTGATCGATAGAACCATTAACATATGAAACCAATTCCCTTTGTCACGCGATACTCTACTTATCCGAGGTTTGATCGTCGGTATCTCCATACCTAGTTCCACCTCGTTACTGATAAGTGCTCTTTACTCGTTCCATGTTATGTCATCCCCTGTGACCTAGTCACATGCTTGCAAGCTAACTAGATGACATTCCACCGAGAGGGCCCAGAGCATATCTATCCGTCATATGGATGGACAAATCCCAATCTTGGTCCATGCGCTTCAACACATACTTTCAGAATACCCAATGACACCTTTATAACCACCCAGTTACAAAGCGGTGTTTGATGTCATCAAAGTACCCATCCGGTGATGGTGATTAACATAACCTCATGGTCGAAGGATTAGGTTACTATGCATTTGAAAGATTGTAGCAATACGAACATAATGACTTGATCTTATGCTATGCTTACTATGGGTGTGTGTGTCCATCACATCATTCTCCTAATGATATAACCTTGTTATTAATGACATCCAATGTCCATGATCAGGAAACCATGATCATCAATTAACCAACAAGCTAGTTCAACAAGAGGCTTACTAGGGACTCTTTTATGTTTACAAAACACACATGTATTAGTGTTTCCTTATAATACAATTATAGCATGGGATGCAAACATTCATCATAAACACAAAGATATAATAATAACCACTTTTATTGTTGCCTCTTGGGCATATCTCCAACAGTCTCCCACTTGCACTAGAGTCAATAATCTAGATTACATGGTAATATACCTAACACCCATGGCGTTCTGGTGTTGGTCATGCTTTGCTCTAGGGAGAGGTTTAGTCAACAGATCTGCCACATTCAGATCAGTGTGTACTTTGCAAATCTTTATGTCACCATCTCGGACATACTCGCGAATAGCATGGAAACGTAGCTTGATGTGCTTCAGCTTGCTATGTGACCTTGGCTCCTGTGCATTAGCTATGGCACCTGTGTTGTCACAGTAGATGGCCATCGGGTCCAACGCACTAGGAACCACGCCAAGTTCAGTAATGAACTCCTTCATCCATATGGCTTCTTGTGCAGCCTCCGAAGCAGCTATGTATTCTGATTCAGTTGAAGATTTTGCCACAACCCTTTGCTTGACACTCCTCCAGCTCAATGCAGCACCATTCAAAATAAATACGTATCCAGACTGTGACTTCGAGTCATCTGGATCGGTGTTCCAACTAGCATCAGTGTAACTGTTTACAACAAGCTGTTCATCACCTCCATAAGAAAGAACCATATCCTTAGTCCTATTTAGGTACTTTAGGATATTCTTGACCGCTGTCCAGTGCTCCATTCCAGGATCACTTTGATATATGCTAGTCAAACTAACAGCATGTGCTATATCCGGTCTTGTACACAACATGGCATACATGATAGAACCTATGGCCGAGGCATAGGGAATATTATTCATCTTCTCTCTATCTTCTGTCGTAGCTGGACTTTGAGTCTTACTCAAGGTCTTACCTGACAACATGGGCACGAACCCTTTCTTGCTCTCTTCCATTCTAAACTTCTTTAGAACTTTGTCTAAGTATGTACTTTGTGAAAGCGCTATTAGGCGTCTTGATCTATCTCTATAAATCTTGATGCCTAGAATATATGCCGCTTCGCCAAGATCCTTCATTGAAAAACTATTATTCAAATAGGCTTTGACACTATTAAGAAGTTCTATATCATTCCCAATCAACAATATGTCATCTACATATAGTACTAGGAATGCCACAGAGCTCCCACTCACTTTCTTGTAAATACAAGCTTCTCCATAAGTTTGTATAAATCCAAAATTTTTGATTACTTTATCAAAACGTTGATTCCAACTCCGGGATGCTTGCTTCAGTCCATAAATGGAGCGCTGAAGTTTGCATACCTTGTCAACATCTTTAGGATCGACAAAACCCTTGGGTTGTACCATATACAACTCTTCCTCAATGTCACCATTAAGGAACGCCGTTTTGACATCCATCTGCCAAATCTCATAATCGAAATATGCAGCTATTGCTAACAAAATCCTTACAGACTTTAGCTTCGCTACTGGTGAGAAAGTCTCATCGTAGTCAACTCCTTGAATTTGTCGGAACCCTTTCGCGACAAGTCGAGCTTTATAGACGGTCACGTTACCATCAACATCTGTTTTTCTTTTGAAAATCCATTTGTTCTTGATAGCCTTACGGCCATCCGGTAAGTCCACCAAAGTCCATACTTGGTTTTCGTACATGGATCCCATTTCGGATTTCATGGCATCTAGCCATTTGTCGGAATCTAGTCTCACCATAGCTTCTTCATACGTCGCAGGGTCATCAGTGTTATCCACCAACATGACGTTCAAAGCAGAGTCATACCAATCAGGAGTGGCACGAACCCTTGTTGACCTGCGAGGTTCAGTAGCAACTTCGTTCGAAGTTTCATGATCACCATCATGAGCTTCCTCTCCAATTGGTGCAGGCGGCACAAAAACATCTTCCGGTGCTACGCTACTCTCAACTCCGAGAGAAGGTTCAATAACCTCGTCGAGTTCTACTTTCCTTCCAGTCAATTCCTTCGAGAGAAACTCCTTCTCAAGAAAGGATCCATTCTTGGCAACAAAAACTTTGCCTTCGGATCTATGATAGAAGGTATACCCAATTGTTTCTTTAGGGTATCCTATGAAGACGCATTTCTCCGCTTTGGGTTCAAGCTTATCAGGTTGTAACTTCTTTACATACGCTTCGCAACCCCAAACTTTAAGGAACGACAACTTAGGTTTCTTTCCAAACCACAATTCATACGGTGTTGTTTCAACGGATTTAGATGGTGCCCTATTTAAAGTGAATGCGGCTGTCTCTAATGCATATCCCCAAAATGATAGCGGTAAATCTGTAAGAGACATCATAGACCGAACCATATCTAAGAGAGTTCGATTACGATGTTCGGACACACCATTACGCTGTGGTGTTCCCGGCGGTGTCAACTGCGAAAGTATTCCACATTTCTTTAAATGCATGCCAAACTCATAACTTAGATATTCACCTCCACGGTCAGAACGCAGAAACTTAATATTCTTGTTATGATGATTTTCCACTTCACTTTGAAATTCCTTAAACTTCTCGAAAGTTTCGGACTTATGTTTCATAAAGTAGACATACCCATATTTGCTTAAGTCATCCATGAAAGTGAGAACATAACGATATCCACCACGTGACGCTACACTCATTGGACCGCACACATCGGTATGTATTATTTCCAATAAGTCTGTAGCTCGCTCCATTTTTCCAGAGAATGGAGTCTTAGTCATTTTTCCCATTAGACATGCTTCGCATCTTTCAAGTGATTCAAAATCAAGTGATTCAAGAAGTCCATCAGAATGGAGTTTCTTCATACGCTTCACTCCAATGTGACCAAGACGACAGTGCCACATGTATGTAGAATTATCATTCAATTTTGTTCGTTTAGCATCTATGTTGTGAACATGTGTATCACTACTATCGAGATTTAGTAAGAATAAACCATTCATCTCAGGTGCATTACCATAAAAGATATTACTCATATAAATCGAACAACCTTTATTCTCGGACTTAAAAGAGTAACCGTCTCGCAATAAACAAGATCCAGATATAATGTTCATGCTTAACGCAGGCACCAAATAACAATTATTTAAATTTAAAACTAATCCCGAAGGTAGATGTAGAGGGAGCGTGTCGACAGCGATCACATCAACCTTGGATCCATTTCCAACGTGCATCGTCACCTCGTCTCTCGCCAGTCTTCGTTTATTCCGTAGCTCCCGTTTCGAGTTACAAATATGAGCAGCCGAACCAATATCAAATACCCAAGCACTACTACGATTACTAGTAAGATACACATCAATAACATGTATATCGAATATACCTTTCTTCTTGATGTTGCCGTTCTTCAGATCTGCCAGGTACTTGGGGCAGTTATGCTTCCAGTGACTAGCACCCTTGTAGTAGAAGAACTCAGTTTCAGGCTTAGGACCAGCCTTGGGCTTCTTAGCAGGAGCGGACGCTTTCTTGCCGTCCTTCTTGAAGTTGCCCTTGTTCTTAGGCTTGCCCTGTTTCTTGAAATTGGTGGTCTTATTGACCATCAACACTTGGTGCTCCTTCTTGATCTCCACTTCAGCAGTTTTCAGCATGGACGATAGTTCAGGCAACGTCTTGTTCATGCAGTGCATATTGTAGTTCATCACAAAGTTCTTATAACTTGGTGGCAGTGATTGGAGGACACGGTGAATCCCTAACTCATTAGGAATCGTTATCCCCAACTCTTGGAGCTTGTTTTCGTGCCCAGACATGGTGAGCACGTGCTCGCTAACGGAGCTACCCTCTTCCATCTTGCAGTTAAAGAACTTTTCGGAGGCCTCATAGCTCTCCATGGCCGCGTGAGTCTCAAAAATGAGCTTGAGCTCCTTAATGATCTCGAACGGGTCATGGTGCTCAAAGCACTTCTGAAGCTCCGTTTCTAAACCGTACAGGATGGCACACTGAACTGTGGAGTAATGATTCTTCCGAGTGGCGTAAACATTCTTTACGTCATCGGTGGCATCTTCTGCAGGTGGGTCACCTAGCGGTGCTTCGAGCACATAGGTCAACTGACCAGCCCTGAGGACAATCTTCAGTCCACGGAGCTAGTCCGTGAAGTTTCTTCCATTGTTCTTAAGCTTTTCTTTCTCTAGGAACGCATTGAAATTGATGGAGAGGTTCGCCATAATCTACAACAAATTTGCAAGTAGTTTAGACTAAGTTTATGATAAATTGAGTTCAATTTTAATTCTTAAATTAACTAGGTGAACTCCCACTCAAAACAACATCCCTCACATTGTCTTAGTGATTACACGAACCAAGTTCACTACACCAAGTCCGATCTTCACGAGAGAAGATCTAGTTTCATCGGCGAACAATCTTTATGTTCATCATATCATTTATATGACTCATGCTCTACCTTTCGGTATTCCGTGTTCCGAGACCATGTATGTACATTCTAGGCTCGTCAAGATTAACCTTAGTTTCCACATGTGCAAATCTGGCTTGCACCCGTTGTATGCACACGTAGAATCTATCACATCCGATCATCACGAGATGCTTCGAAACGACGAGTCTTAGCAACGGTGCCAACTAAGGACGAACACTTTATTACTTGATATTTAGTGAGAGGGATCATCTTATAATGCTACCGTCGTGATCTAAGAAATACAAGATGCATAAAGGATTAACATCACAGGCAATTCATAATTAGTGTGATATGATATGGCCCTTTCTTCTTGTGCCTTTGATCTCCATCTCCAAAGCACGGACATGATCTCCATCATCACCAGCATTGTGTCAAGGTCAGTGGCGCCGCTTCATGGTTGTCCATCATCACTAGCAACTATTACAACTACTTGGAATAAAGCTATTACAAGATGAATAGACACGCATGTCTTAACAGAATTAAAGACAACCATTAGGCTCCTGCCGATTGCCATATTACAATAAGGATCATTGCATACATCAAATATAATCAACAATCACATGATGGCCATATCACATCACAAAACCCCTGCAAAAACAAGTTAGACGCCTCTAATTTTCTTTGCAAGTTTTACATGGTTTGGGGCTTTCGAATAAGAACGGATCTTACCTACGAAACTGAACCACAATGTTGATACAAGTGCTATCAAGTGCAAAGTGTAGATTGGATCTATACTATGGTGGGAGAGACAGACACCCGCAAAGCCACTTGTGCAAAGCAAGTTACACGTCAAACGTGGAGCAAGTCTCATGTGCGATGACATGTAAGGTTAGCCCGAGCCGCTTCATCCCACCATACCGCAAGATGCAAAGTACACAAAGCAAAAGACGACACGAGCACCAACGCCCACAAAACCATTGTGTTCTACTCGTGCAACAGATCTACGCATAGACAAGGCTCTGATACCACTGATGGGTTCGTAGCATGGAAAACAAAAAAGTTCTACCGCAAGAACGAACAAAACCCAGATCTAATCTAGATAAAGCCAAGATCTAATCTATTAGACATGTGCAACGAGATAGATCTGTACTAACCCTTGTAGTTTCCAAAGCCTTGTTCGATATCGGATCTCGTGGTTGATGTAGTCGATCACTTGCCGATCTCAAGATCGAGTAGACGATCCTTCCGACGCCGTGTTCCGGCAGCGCTTCCGCAGACGGTCACACATGCGGAGTCGAAGCAGACCTTCCTCTCCCTGTTCCAGCGAGCAGCGGAGGTAGTAGATCTTCTCCACGGAATCCCAGTAGCACGACGACGTGGTGGTGGTGGCGGAGTAGAGAATTCTGCAGGGCTTCGCCTAAGACAGAGAAGATGGAAGGGGAAGGAGAGAGGCGGCTAGGGTTTGGAGTGGGAAGGGGCCAGGGGGTGGCGCCTCCACCCCTCTATATATAGAGGGAGGGGTGCGGCCTAGGGTTCCCACCCCTAGGCCCACCCCTTAGGGCCAACGCACCAAGGAGGGTTGGGGGGAGAGTCCTCCCCCCAAGATTCCTTTACTTATCCCTTAAGTTTCCCTTATCTTATCTTGGTTTTCAAATAAACTCCAAAATATCTTCTAGAACCTTCTGGAACATTTCGAAACTTTCTAGAATCCCCATACAAACACTCCGAAACATTTCCTAACTTAGAAAATGATCCCCATTATATGAATCTTATTCTCCGGACAATTCCGGATCTCCTCGTGATGTCCCGGATCCAATCCGAGACTCCGAACAACATTCGGTCTCCAACACACATTCCATATCTACTTAAAACAACTTCGAACCTTAAGTGTGTCACCCTACGGTTCGTGAATATGCAGACATGATGAAGACACCTCTCCGATCAATAACCATCAGCGGGATCTGGAGATCCATAATGGCTCCCATATACTCAACGATGACTTCGTGATCGATAGAACCATTAACATATGAAACCAATTCCCTTTGTCACGCGATACTCTACTTATCCGAGGTTTGATCGTCGGTATCTCCATACCTAGTTCCACCTCGTTACTGATAAGTACTCTTTACTCGTTCCATGTTATGTCATCCCCTGTGACCTAGTCACATGCTTGCAAGCTAACTAGATGACATTCCACCCAGAGGGCCCAGAGCATATCTATCTGTCATATGGATGGACAAATCCCAATCTTGGTCCATGCGCTTCAACACATACTTTCAGAATACCCAATGACACCTTTATAACCACCCAGTTACGAAGCGGTGTTTGATGTCATCAAAGTACCCATCCGGTGATGGTGATTAACATAACCTCATGGTCGAAGGATTAGGTTACTATGCATTTGAAAGGTTGTAGTAATACGAACTTAATGACTTGATCTTATGTTATGCTTACTATGGGTGTGTGTGTCCATCACATCATTCTCCTAATGATATAACCTTGTTATTAATGACATCCAATGTCCATGATCAGGAAACCATGATCATCAATTAACCAACAAGCTAGTTCAACAAGAGGCTTACTAGGGACTCTTTTATGTTTACAAAACACACATGCATTAGTGTTTCCTTATAATACAAATATAGCATGGGATGCAAACATTCATCATAAACACAAAGATATAATAATAACCACTTTTATTATTGCCTCTTGGGCATATCTCCAACAGTCTCCCACTTGCACTAGAGTCAATAATCTAGATTACATGGTAATATACCTAACACCCATGGCGTTATGGTGTTAGTCATGCTTTGCTCTAGGGAGAGGTTTAGTCAACGGATCTTCCACATTCAGATCAGTGTGTACTTTGCAAATCTTTATGTTACCATCTCGGACATACTCGCGAATAGCATGGAAATATAGCTTGATGTGCTTCAGCTTGCTATGTGACCTTGGCTCCTGTGCATTAGCTATGGCACCTGTGTTATCACAGTAGATGGCCATCGGGTCCAACACATTAGGAACCGCGCCAAGTTTAGACGTACTTCCCTTAACAAGGAAGGAACTACGGTAAAACAAATCTTTTGTCTCCGCGTGCTTCACTACGGTTTACTCGTTCCTCTTCCGCTCGCCTTTTACTCGCTAGTAGATAGGTTTGCTTATAGGGAAATTCCTCCTAATAGTTTATCTAGAGAATTTACCCTTTGTGTTAAGCCTAAAATTGAAAAAGCATTAAAATTTGAAGTAGCACCTATTCACCCCCCTCTAGGTGCCCATACGATCCATTTCAATTGGTATCAGAGCCCCAACTCTTTATTCGGGCTTAACTGCCTAAGAGAAGTATGGGTACCAAGGAGAATGGGAATGAGGCTGTGGATAAGGTCACAATGGATGATCTCAAGACGTTGGAAACAACCTTGTTGAAATCCTTTGAGACCAAGATGGAGGAAATGCATCAAATGATTGCTCGCTTCACATCATCCGTAGCCCTATCCCCATACTCCTCTGAGGCCGCCACTCCCTCATCCAAGGATAAGGCTAACACTGGATCCAAGGAAGATGAAGTGGTAGGTGAAAAACCTAATGGTTCCACCTCCAAGAAGGGAAGTGGTAAGGAGGAATATAGTGAGGTTCATCACTTATATTCCCCCGATCCACCTATCCCTCATCCTCATATAAACAATAGGGGTGATCCACCCAAGCTTACCGCATCTTCATTTAATCAATGGCAATTCTTAATGAAGTATCATGTTTGCAGCTCTTCTATTGAACTTTGGAGGATTATCGAAGATGGTCTTCATATTGGAGATCACTCCAACCTGACAAGAAGAGAAGTTGTGGATATCCAATTGAATGCTACAGCTCTCCACATGATACAGCTCGGAGTGGGACCCAAGGACATGCCCCACATTAAACATCTCAACACAGCTAAAGAAGCTTGGGATGCTCTCACTGACCTCTTCATTGGAAATGAAAGCATGAGAAGGAATATGTATGATGCCCTTAGTAATGAAGCTAAAGGATTCTATATGTTGGATGGTGAAAACCATGAAGACATGTATAGAAGACTCAAGGGCATCGCAACAACATTTAGAAATCATGGAGCCACTCACATTGATGATGCTTGGATAAAAAGGAAATATGTGAGTGCTCTAATGCCTTTTGAGCCAACGGACTTGAAGAGCTTGCAAGGTAGACACAACTACCATCAAATGATGTCCAATGAAGTCATGCAAGAAATGGCATCATTCAAAGTTGCTGCAAAGAATGCAGAAGATGCCCGTGCCCGTGCCATTGGAATGCAAAAACGGGTCAATGTTGCTCTAAAGGCTAATGTTGTTGAGCAAGATGAGGACGAAAGAGATTTCGAGAGTGCCTCCATGGACTGCCCCGATGAAGTCAAACGTGCTCATGGTGAGTACATGGCATTCTACGCAACGAACTTTTGGAAGGATCCTGCCAAGGCCAAGTCGGAACTCGAGCGCAAGAATGGGTCAAGTGGAAGAAGAGAAAGTGGCCTAAAACTGAGAACATGCTACAATTGTGGAGATAGACTGCACTTTGTGGCTGAATGTCCATATCAAAATACAGAAGACAATGGTGGAAGGCTCATCCTTAAAGAAAAATCCAAGGCACCTAAGAAGAAGCCATTTATCAAAAAGAATGGATCTTACAAGAAGCAACCCAAGATAGTCTTGGTGGCACAAGAAGAATACTCCTCTGCAAGTGAAGATGAAGAGGATGAAGATAGTTCTCGTGAGGTGGCTACTGTAGCTACCACATCGACTCCATCATCTCTCTTCGACTCGCCAAACAAGAACGCCATCAACAACAACGTCACTTGCCTTATGGCAAGAGGGTCCGAGGTATCAACTTCTAGATCTTCATTTCCTAAGACTAACATAAATTTGGATATGGATGATCATACTAGTCTTAAAATGAAAGAATAAGTTATTGCTTTGGACAACTTTTTCACTAACTTGCAAGGTGAGCACAAACTTCATTTTGATGCTCTTATGAGTCAACTTTCCCAAGCCGAAGATCTCCTTGAAGAAAAGGGCAGAATTGAAAGAGAAGATGCCTTGGAGATAGCTTCTTTGAAGAATGCCTTGGAAGAAGAAGAGGAAGCTCGAGTATCTTTGGAAGAGAGACTCGAATCCATTGAGGAGTCACATGAAGAAGTTGTGGCTCAGCTCATCAAAAAACGTGACAACGCTCTTGCCAAGGTAAAGAAACTAAAGAAGGAAAAGTTTGAATTTGGGGCTGCTCATGCTAGACTCTCGGAGAAGTTTGAGAAACTTGACATTGCTCACAAGGCATTGGAGAGTGAATACTCTACTCTAAATGAGTCTCATGACCAGCTCCAAAATCAATTGAGGAAGTATGATGTTACCAACACCTCCACATCATCTTATGAAAAATAAGAACTTGCAAAAGGATCTCAACACAAAGGTAAAGAAGTTCTAGATGAGATACTTAGCAAGAAAAGAACAAATAATGGAAAAGAGGGTCTTGGTTATATAGCCAAGACAAAGAACAAGAAGAACAAGAAGAAGAAGAAGAGCAAGACTGCTCAACCAAAGACTAGCATCACCACCAATGACAAGTCTAATTCTGATGGTTTTGCAAGGGCTAACAATCCTAACTTTGAGTTATATTGCAATCATTATGGTGATGTTTATGCTAGTTATGTAGGTCCTTATGATTGTTACATTACTTGGTCTATTTGGGTCCCCAAGTCCCTTATCACTAACATGAGAGGACCCATTGAAAAATGGGGACCTAAAACCAATAAGTAACTTTCTTGTAGGGCTATGCTTCCGGTGGGTCTAAATGGGTACTCGATAGCGGATGCACGAGTCACATGACCAGAAGCAAGGAGATCATCATGGAGATGCGACCAAATCATGATCATATAACCGTCTCCTATGGTGACAAGTCTAAATCTGAGGTATTGGGTCTTGGCAAAGTTGTGGTGGCTCACGATATCTCTCTCGTGGACGTCATGCTTGTTAAGACCTTGGGTTACAATTTTCTTTCAGTTCACGCCCTTGGTAAGATGGGCTTTGCAGTTTTTATTGATGCTGATTTGGTGGTACTCTTGTGGAGGAAGTCTCTAAAAGTCGCTTTCGTGGGATATGTCGAAAATGACCTATACATGGTGGACTTTTCGGGGAAAACCACTACAGGCCCGATGTGTCTTTTCGGAAAGGCTGACGCGGGTTGGTTATGGCATCGCCGACTAGCCCACGTTAATATGAGAACTTTGCAAAGTCTCCACAAGGGTAGCCACATCCTTGGACTAAAAGAAAATGTCTCCTTTGCCAAAGATCGTGTTTGCATAGCATGTGTTGAAGGGAAAATGCATGATTCTCCTCATCGAAGGAAGACTATTATTTCGTCAAAAAGGATCTTAGAGCTCCTTCATGTGGATCTCTTTGGACCTCCATCTCATGCAAGCATCGGTGGGAAGAAGTACTGCCTTGTGATCGTTGATGACTACTCAAGATACACCTGGGTCTATTTCTTCTAGTTGAAGAGCGAGACTCAACAAACGGTCATCGACTTTGCCAACGAGGTTCAACATCAACACAACGTCCCTATTCTGGCAATAAGAAGTGATAACGGCTCCGAGTTCAAAAACTACACCTTAAATGAGTTCCTAAGTGAAGAGGGGATAAGACATCAATATTCCGCTACGTACACCCCTCAACAAAATGGTGTTGCCAAGAGGAAGAACCGGAATCTAATGGATATGGCAAGGTCTATGCTAGCCGAATTCAAGTCTCCATATAACTTCTGGGTTGAAGCAATCTCTACCGCTTGTCATTCATCCAACCGGTTATACCTCCGTAAAATCTTGGACAAGACTCCGTATGAAATACTTACCGGTAACAAGCCAAACATCTCATACTTTCGGGTATTTGGGTATGTTGAAATACCCCAAGATGCCATAAGAAGAATGGGCGTGGGATCTTTCCGCCCCATTGAGGAACCCCTTGTGGCGGATCGGGAAGGATAATGCTCTACTCTTGAAGAGCCCTCATCTACACATACTCAACATGCTCCAACCACGGGAGTAACTTCTACACCATCTCCATCAATTGCTGACGATCAAGCAACTGCTCCAGAAAGATCCAGGCCAGATTATCCGATCAACACTAGATTATCCGGCCCTGACGACTAAACTGCTCCTCGTATTGAAGAAATCGCTGCAAGCTCTAGGCCGGATTTTCCCGCTGACCCCGGATTATCCGGCCCCTCGCCAATTCAAGCAAGTCCCAGGCAGCCTGATGAAGTTGCAACCAGTTCTCCTAGGCCAGATTATCTGGCCCCACCTTCGGCCGGATTATCCGGCCCTGAAACTCCTGATGATCAGTAGCCTCCTGTTACGGCTGCTAACCCACCTCAAGGGCATGCTTCATCATCTCCTTCTACTGATACTCAGAATTCTAATCAAGGTCAAGCAAATGATTCCAATGAAGACTCAAGTGATGAAACTATTCCACCAAGAGACAACAAACTTATTGAACTTCGTCGCAAGGCTCGTGCTGATCGGAACCTTGAGTTAAGGGGTCATACTCTCGACAAAGTTGTAGGTGATCTTTGATGAAGGATGTCCACAAGAAGGGAATTGGCAAGTTTTGGTGAGCATCAAGCTCACATCTCAATGGTGGAACCCAAGAACGTATTTGAAGCCCTTGAAGATCCAGACTGGGTTGTTGCTATGCATGAAGAATTGAATAATTTCGAGCGCAACAAGGTCTAGAAACTCGTGGAGAAGCCTAAGGATTGCCGCAATGTTATCGGCACTAAATGGATATTTAAAAACAAGCAAGATGAGAATGGCATTGTTGTGAGGAACAAGGCGAGACTTGTGGCACAAGGCTATTCCCAAGTTGATGGCATTGACTTCGGCGAGACCTATGCTCCTGTGGCTCGACTTGAGTCCATCCGTATCCTTCTTGCTTTTGCTACCCATAACAATTTTAAATTGCAGCAAATGGACGTCAAGAGTGCTTTTTTTAATGGTCCTCACATGAGTTGGTATATGTAAATCAACCCCCGGGATTTGAGGATCCTAACTTCCCGAACCATGTCTACAAACTCGATAAGGCACTCTATGGCCTTAAACAAGTCCCACGTGCGTGGTATGAACACCTTAAAGAGCTTTTGCTAGACCGTCGCTTCGAAGTTGGGAAATCGATCCCACTCTTTTTTACTAAGAAGGTTAAGGGGGAGCTCTTCGTATGCTAACTATATGTAGATGACATCATCTTTGGTTCTACTAATAAAGCTTTTAATGATGATTTTTCAAAGCTTATGACTGACAGGTTTGAGATGCCTATGATGGGGGAACTACGGTTCTTTCTTGGATTCGAGATCAAGCAACTTAGAGAAGGAACCTTCATCAATCAAGCTAAGTACATCCAAGACATGCTCAAGAGATTCAAGATGACGGATCTTAATGGTGTCGCCACTCCGATGCAAACAAAATGTCACCTTGAACTTAACCCCCATGGTAAAGATGTGGACCAAAAGGTATATCGATCCATGATCGGCTCTCTTCTTTACCTCTGTGCATCTAGACCCGATATTGTGTTGAGTGTGGGTGTGTGTGCCAAGTATCAAGCAGCTCCTAAAGAAAGTCACTTAGTGGCGGTCAAGAGGATCTTTCGATATTTGGTTCATTCCCCTAACTTTGGTCTATGGTATCCCAAGGGATCCAATTTCTCTCTATGTGGTTATACTGATTCAGATTGGGCTGGTGATAAGGATGATCAAAAATCTACTTCTGGAGCTTGTCAATTCTTGGGAAGATCTTTGGTGTGTTGGTCATCTAAAAAGCAGAATTGTATCTCTCTCTCCACCGCCGAAGCTGAATATGTTGCTCCTGCTAGTGCCTGCACTTAGTTATTATGGATGAGGCAAACTTTAAAGGAATACGGTGTCAATTGTGACAAAGTGCCTCTTTTATACGATAATGAAAGTGCAATAAAAATTGCATACAATCCGGTACAGCACACAAGGACAAAGCATATTGAGATTCGGAATCATTTTATTCGAGGCCATGTTGCTCGAGGCGATATTGATCTATCTTTTGTGAGCACGAAGAACCAACTTGCTGATATTTTCACGAAGCCACTTGATGAAGCAAGGTTCTGCTACTTGAGGAATGAGCTAAATATCATTGATTCAAGGAGCTTGTCTTGATTACCCATGCACTCACTCGTACATCTCAGTCTTATTTGGTATAGATGTGGGCATGGAAATAGGGGGTGTGTGGTCCTAATTAATTGGGCTAACCCTCCCCCCATAATGCCGAAAGCAAGATAAATCATTTCTCTTAATATCATTTTGTGATATGTGAGCTTATTGATGAGTATTGGTCATGAACCCAAGATATATTTTCGCGGTATCATACCATACACTCCAACAAGGTGGCTTCGGACACCGCCCTCTTCCATGAGAAGAGTTGGATTTATTTGGATCTTCTTGATTGTTTTTCGCTCCTCTCATATTTTTATGGGAAGCACACTCACTTATGGCTTTTCGATGCTTTGATTCTTGAAAATTTTAGTGTGTAGTACCATCTTAGTTTGGCTCTCTTAATCATAAGCCTTTCCCTACCCCAAGCCATCTATTCTTGAACACAAGTCCCTTGTACACCTTGTGGGGGTGTTGTTTGGGGATGCGCGGGCCTGACTCTGTGTGTAACAGAAGCTCAGATTTTTGGCCGGATAATCCGGCCCAAGTATAGGCCGGATAATCTGGCCCTGGCGGATTTCCTCTTTAAGGGCAGGGATCAGGGGGCAGGGCTCATAACGAGCAGCACTTCTCCCCCAACCCTCTCCCTCTCCTCAGCCACCGCCTTCCGCCCCCCACCCTTCCCGGAGCCTCTCCGGCCACTGGATTTTCCGGGCCTCCCCGGATCTTCTTCCCCGCGCCTCCGGGTACCTTCTCCTCCATGTTCTTCCTCCAATGAGTGAGGGTAACTCCCTCCCTCCCCATCTTTGGCTAGATGTGTTATTTGTTGGGTGGAACGTTGTCTAGAAGGATGTTGTTTCGCGTAGAAATCGTAGTCTTGCAGCTTCTAGGCCCGATCTACTTCTTTGCGTTCAATCTAGGCGAAGTTGAAAAATTTCTGCCAGGGCCGGATTATCCGCCGCTAGCCAGGCCGGATAATCCGGCCTGACAGAATCAAATCTGGTTCAGTTTCGCCATGTTGTGCGCATTGAGTAGAATTGGACTATGAACTCTTTGCCTACCTTTTCCACGCTCTCTCTTGGACTTGTGTGTATGCTTATCCCCATGCTATCGACCTTGTTCTCTTCAAACGTGGTTCTAGTGCTCCCAAGACTTACAAGCGTCATTCTCATGCCCTCTATTTTGGGGTAGACAGTGAGGGTCGTACTGTGGACAAAGTTGAGTTGAGGAGAAGAAAGAAAGAGGCTGACCGCATGGCTGAGCAAGAGAAGAGGAGAGATCCAGGAGGGGTGTGTCCAAAAGGAAGGGCAAAGATCCCAAGATCAACTACAAGGCTTTGGATCCAGTCACTTATTCCTCTATCCGTCACCGTGATCTATTTGCTGAGTTGCCACGTGATTCTGAGCTGGGGGATTCTCTCTTTTGGTGTGCTAAACAGAAAGGAATTTATGAAGAGGTGTATGCCAGGCTAAACATTAGGCCTATGCACCCGCTGATTCTTGCTGAGGCTTTGGAGAAGCCCCACCTTGTTGATGCCATGTATGTGGCTGAGCGGATGGGGCTGCACCATCTCATGGCTCTCCAGTGCTCATATGATTCTGAGGTGGTGAAGCAGTTCTTTCCCACTTTGGCTATTTGTGGAGATGAGCATCGCACTATGAAGTGGATGACTCGTGATAGGACTATGACTGCTAATTTCCGTGTGTTTGCTGAGGTACTTGGATACTCTTTCCGCAGCAGGGATAGGGCCAGTGGCCACCGCATCATCACCCAACTGAAGCCCCATAAAGATGCAGTTCTCTCTCCTTGCACGATGGACAATGGCATTGTGGGCACTCTTGCTGGTCTTGCTCCAATCTATGCTGCCTTGGTGGGCCTCTTCCGTGATTCCATCACTCCGAGTGGAGGCAACAATGACAGCATCCATGGTCACCTTGTCCATCTTCTAGCCTTCTCTCATGAGGTTGCCTCGTGCGAGGATGAGTCCGTGCAGTACAAGCTGGATGTGATGGACTTCATCTACCATGAACTGACTGATGCTATGTTCAACTGGCTGTCCATTTCTTATGCTCCCTACATTATGATCCTCATTAGGCACCTGCTTCCCTCTGAAGATTTCAACATTGATGTTGTGCATAAGGCAAAGAAGATCTACAACAAGGTTCGGAACACCTCTCACCCCTCTTCTGCTCCTGAGGGTCTCATGAGGGATGCTCGCAGGCCTCCAGTGCCTCCTGTTGCTCGTGAGATCAAGCAACTGAACTGGTTCCAGCGGAACATTCTTTGCATGGGCGTGGACACACGCAAGGGCCAGTATGAGGCTTATAAGCAGTGCCATGAGTTGGCCCACTCTCAGCAGCTCATCCTTCACCATGTGTCTGGTGCTTCTGGTGATCCCCCGGCTCCTACTCCTCCCACACCTTATGTCCAGTGGAACTCTTCTTCTGGGCTTAACTATGGAGAGCTGGAGCATCACTTGTTCCCTTCTGCGGCCACTGCTGATGATGACGACGATGACACCGAGGAGCTTGAGGATGATGAGGGGAACGAGGACGAGGACGAGGATGACGACTACGAGTGATACCTTGGGGCATTAGCATCGCTCTTCTTCCTTTTTGGCGTCTCGATGCCAAAGGGGGAGAAGCAGTTCTATTAGGTCTCCGAGGATTTGCATGGGTCGGGCACAAGCATTTGCACTTTTTCATTCGTCTTTTTCTTGCTTGTGCCCATTTACCGTTGAACTTTAATTTGTGGTTTGTGGTTTGTATGAGACTCTATGTCGGTGGACTTCTGGATTTATCTCATGGATTATGCCTATGGATTCATCTATGCATATCCTATTATGCTGGGTTCTATCTCGAGGAAGGCGCTTATATTGGTTATCACGTTGATAATTGTGGCTATATCAAGGACGCCTCTCCCTATCTTGGTGGTATGATTATGTTGTTTATATTTGAATGGAATAGACTCGCACCTACTTGTGTGCATTTGTATTCAAATGCAAATTTCTAATATGCACACATTGAGGGGGAGTCTCTTCCATGTTTTTGTTGGTGGTCTTGTAATCCTTTCATGCAAATCCTAGTATTGTCATCTAACACCAAAAAGGGGGAGATTGAAAGAACATCTCATGATTTCCCATGTTTTGTGTGTTAGATAACAATACCATGGAATCTCTAATGTGCACTAAGTGTTGCAGGAAAGTTTTGAGAGTTTGGGGGCCGGATTATCTGCCCCCATCATGGGCCGGATAATCCGGCCAGACCACCTTGGCCAGGGCTGGCTCTGCGCGAGTCTCTATCTGGTGGCGGATTTTTCCCTGGAAAGTCCGGCTCTAGGGCGGATGTTCTCTCTAGACCGGATAATCCGGCCCTCATGTTGGGGCGGATAATCTGGCCCAGGGGAATCGCCCAAGTGAGCTCCTGCGCAAGCTTCTGTCTAGGGGCGGAATTTCCCTCGGATATTCCGTGGCTGGGGCGGATTTTGTGTAACATCCCAAAACTTTAATCCAAGTGATCAAGATCAAATCTACCCAATTTAGGGTTAACAAAAACTTTTCCATTTAAAAATCCTTAAGCATTCATATGTGTGCATTTAAAATATGAGTTGTTTTGAATTGCCATGATTGAGTGATATATTGATTGTAAAATGACTCTAAAGTGAATTACACATCATCTAGATCATCCCCAAGCAAATCCCAAAGAAAAAGAAACCAAAAAGAATTAAATAAGCAAATGGTCACTTTTGCCATTTTAATCACCTAGCCCACTTTGGCTATTCCTAGCACTCAATTTCCAACAGAGACAATTGTGGATCTTTGCACCCCTTGCTAGGAGAATATCATTTTGCATCCCGAAAGTTGGGGTGGCCAGGCAACGCGGTACCCGAGTTCCCTGAAATTAGCCGCGATGACTACAGTTGGCGTGATAATACTCAGAGGGTCTTTTCGGCACGAATTCAACTTTACGTTTCAATACAAAAAATCAGGCTAATGTTCGTCATGTTGGGCCCCCCCTGTCAGCTTTCGCCGTTATGTCGCTGCCGTTGTTGCTGCCATGTAGGCTGCCGTGTAGGCTTGCAGCATTGGTGCATGCATCCTTTACGCGTCTTCTTCTACCTCCGGGGCGGCAATCTATGGTCGCGGCCATGGTGCAGAGCTAGGACTTGGACGAACCTGCTCGACCCGTTCTCCTCCCCATCCTGAATCGGAGCTTGCCCTCACCATGACCGAACCATTGGCACGACGCGGGGACGGGAATTCATTCCCGGGTGAGATCTGTCACCATGCCGACCATGCTCGGTCCTGTTGGCCTCCTCTAGAATCCGAGCTCGCTGTCGCCGTAATTGCACATGCACCAGCCATGGTGCCTTCCTCTCCGAACCCCAAAGCCACATCCACCCAGTTCGGCACAACGCCAACAAGGTGAAAATGCATCAAGTTTTCTTCTTGTGATTGTAGAAAAACTTGTATGTACCGTGGCCGTAGCATACTCTAACAATGTACACATATATTGTTTACTAGATTTTCATTTGAAATTAGTAGCTCCGTGATGACGAAACATAGAGAACCTAAATGGAATGACGATGACAATCATGTTCTATACTTTGCATTGCATCAACAAGTGCTCGCTGACAAAGCAAGTTACCAAGAGAGTGGAGTTCATCAGCCATTGCCAAAAAATATATGAACAAATCAATGAGCGATTCAATGCAAATACGCGTAGAAAAGCTAGATCCATGTCATCAATCATCAATAGGTGGCACATTCTAGTGATGTGTTCGAATGCGTACACGATGTATCATTTGCTTGAAGTGGTTGTTATCCTGAGCAAAAATGCCTGGTATGCACATTACATTTGTATGTTCTATGCTGCAATTCTGTTGTTATGGGCGTGGAAAGAAAAGCTAGGCTTCAATGAATATTACGCAGTTAGGCCTACTTAGTCTTACACAAATAAGCACAGCTTAGTCTTTACACACATAAGCGTAACTAATGATAAAGATAAAGACAAATGGTTCATCAGATCTGCCAGTATGAGCACTAGGTCCCTGGAGCTGGTGGTATCGTTGGAACAAACCAGAATGCTGCGTTTGGCCGTCTTTCATTCTCCTTCAAATCATACGACCCCACTGATGAGCCAATTGTAGGCCCCCTCCCCCCGCGTGGATTCGGCTCTAGGTCGGATCTGGAGTGTCAACATGATAGGCGCGTGAGTGTGAAGCAAACACACAGTCTGCTATCAACACTGGAAGTGCTGACACCTCAGCAACAACACCAGCATGTTCTTCCTGGACTCCGGAAGCAGCCTCAGCAGGTATTTCGTCATCTTCACCAGCAGCAGCCTCAGCAGGTATTTCGTTAGCTTCACCAGCAGCAACATTAGCAAGTATTTCGTCAGCTTCACCACCAGCAGCATCACCAAGTATTTCGTCAGCTTCACCAGGAGCAGCAGCAGCTAGTTCTTCATCAGCTCCACCACCACCAACACCACCACCACCACCAGCAGCAGCATCAGGGGCTAGGGCTGCCTGAGCAATTACAGGTTCAACAGCTCCAGGGGCTCTGACAAAGAAAGGGTAGTTGATCCCAAGAAACACAGATTGTCCCTTCAGATTGTTGACTCTGCTCCAGACTTGCTCTACTGGGTCTTTGGATGGGCATGCGGACCTCGAGAAAACGTGACACCGTAGCGATGGGTATGAAGAAAGTTGTGTCCCCATATGTTCTATTATATCAGCAACGCTGTTTAGTTCTCCCCTGATATGAATCCACATGAGTTCATCATCCTGTTCCGTGTTGTCTCCGAGAGGTGCCAGGAACCAACGCCGTGTCCCAAGTTCAGCATCTGCTACTGCATCTTCGATGAACGGAGCTGGAATGATGCGCGGGGCTGCGTGGGTACCTGCGTGGTACTAACAGTCAGTAAGCAGAATTTTGAATGGGATTTTACATGCTATATGACACCATGACTCACCCCAAATGGACGACTCCCAAACATGCACGTCGCCGCTAGGTTTAGTGACTGCATAAATGCGTTGTGGTCTGTACAAAGAGTAGCCGTAGGTGAAGACGACGTCGACATACTTCTTCGGCCACAGGAAGTCATCACGCAAGACTGTCCATTCATTGTCTTTTGGGCATCTAATGAATGTGATTGCCTTGTCGAACACCACTAAGAGGTCGTACTCCCAGTTCTTCCACGCCCCCTCCCGCGGTCTATGTGGGAGATGTACCTTCACGAGGTCAAGTTCTGCCATGTTGAACCTGTAAGCGAATTCGGAAATGGGCGGCGACCACCCGTTGTTGAATGCAGTAATGCCGACACCCCTCAAAGATGGCACTGCAAGTCTCACCGATCTGTAGCCATTTTTTAGAGTCCAAGTACTGCCATCCTGTGATAAAAGGACCAGCCACTCGCTGTTGCCACCCACCTAGTTCTGGTCATCTTCCATTTCCGTCTCTTCTTCTTCCTTGATATTCACCACTACTGATTCAGACCACTTATCCAGCAGCATCAGTTTTGCATGAATATTCTGCAGAGTTTGTTGTCAGTTGGTACAATCACCTAACATGGATTCCATTGCAAATACAATTTGACAACTGGACCTTCAGATTAAAGTACACAAAATATCGCCTAAATACGAGTGTCTCCTCAGATATCGCCTAAATTGTGCCTGTGTCACTACGAAGATACTCAATATATGGAGTAGTAGCAGAGCCCCCAGAACAAACTCCTGACGATGATCATAAACAACTCGGGTCTAACAGCCTTAAATCGTCTAATCTGTTTGTTTTTATTTTAGCAAACAGAATATCACCTAGCAGGCATTCCATTGCAAAATCGAAATTGACATCTCGTCTATCACCTAAAGTAAGACTGTGTCACTAAGAAAATACCAGAATATCAGGTACGAGCAGAGCTTCCGCAGTACAGAATAGTCTTAAATGGTTCAATTTGTTCAAACCGCGCGTGCACACAACACGTTCGACGAAAGGAACATAGGATTCCAATGAGAGTTCAGCACATATGAATCAATGATATGACTGAATGAATAAGCTAGATACTGGAACTTATGTGGTCATCACGGTCGTTTGGCCATTTGCTGTTATCGGGGTAAAGAAGGCCTGGCGTGCCGAACGGTTGTTCGTCCATGTTCCGCATCGTCAAGCGGTAGCCAGGGATGCAGCGAGCGAGGCGGCCGTCTGAGATGATGTCCAACCCCGAGGCGATCCTGTGCACGTTCGCGGCGTTGAGGTTTGGCCATCCCCAATCCTCGTGTTAGTGGTCGCCCTGGTCATCCGCGTCGTCGTCGCATGCCTTTCGCTTCAGCCTGCTGCTACCCCAAGCTCTACCCATAGCGGCAAATTCAGTAGATTATTGGAGGCGTTGTGATAAGGGGGCGGATGGATTCGAGAGGGGATGGAATCAGGGATGGGGGCAGTTGTTCGAGTAGGGAGTGAATCTGCAAGGAACCGCCGCCGCCGGTTCTCGTCCGCGTGGAAGACAAGAAGGGGGCGTAATTATTGAGGGCGGGCACCGGAACCATCTAGAGGAAGTGAAAAAATAAATCATAAGAGAGAAATATGCGGCCCGCCTGTCAGTGAGTGAAGGTCGGCACGCGCAAATGTGCCTACGTTTGACTTGGATCGTGCATGGCAGACCTCGATTCCACCGCATGCAAGTGGCGCAGAACAAATTTTAGGAAGCGCTAGCGTCGACGTGTAAAACCGCCGTTTTTCTCCACCTTCACCCTACTACGAACGGTCGTGCACCATTCCAGATATTGGTAAGGGTGGTTCCAATCTTTCACTTCTTTGTCTCATTTCCTCCTCCACGGCCTCATCGTCTTTCTCGTCCACGTCCTCATCCATTTCCTCCACCACCGCATCACCCTCTTCCTCCGTATCCTTTCCCTCTTGCCTGTAGTCATGGACACTCCGGACGTCCCAAACGACGGCAGGCAAGAAACTGCGCACTTCGACATCGAAGTACATGGCAGGAAGGAGATCGATGTCATCTACACCACCGACCCTCGGACGGTGAGGAACACTCTGAATAATTACACGAGTTGGCTGCAGTTCGAAGAAAACAGTTTCGTAGGTCTCGACCTCGAGTATAGCCGCGATCACCGTAGGATCGCCGTGGTGCAACTCTCCATGAAGGGGCACATCCTCGTATACCAGCCCTTTTGCGAGAAGGGGGCTAACGGGATCTGGTAGACTTTGTTGTCTTTTTGTTCCTAAACCGTCTGTTTGCAAAAGTTATTGCTATATTATTTGTCTGAATTCATTTTCATGCAGGTGGGATGAAAGCATTAGGGATCTGTTTCATGACTTTCTCGTGAACCAGCACATAACATTACTAGTGTTGACATCATGAATGACAATAAAATGCTTGAAAGCCCGACTATCAACATTAGAATCCCAAAGGAGTGTAGAGTGGACATCTAGGAAATTTACTGGATCCCAGGGACGAAGGGCGGCAAGACCAGGATGGCCACTCTTGCCTCCAAACTCATCGACCCGTGGTACGCTGACAGGAAGGACAGATCGCTGAGATGTTCGTGGAGGCATTTAGGGCATGATTAGTGGGAGGATAAGCCACTTTCTGAACCTAATCTAAAGTACGCTGCAATTGACGGGTATGCTAGCCACGAGCTGTACCGCTAGATTGTAAAATCTCGTTCTAGACATCGCATTATTGAACCACCACCAAGGCAGGTTGTTTGCCCCAGATGCCGGAGTGTAGATGAATCTACAAACCGGGGCAAGCAACCGAAGGCATCCTGGGATCGGTTGCCTTCTCCAACAGGCTGGGATGTAGACTATTAGTGCATAATTGTTGTGTTTATGAAAACATGTTATTTCAGAAGTACACTATGTGAGCAATTACGAACTGCTGTGTATTACCATTGTCAAACATTAATCTAGGTTTGGTTATGACTGTATCCTTTGCTATAATCTGGGTTTGGTTATGACTTATGACTGTATCACACCTTATGCATTTCAGTCCTGGATTCTGCCGCATGCAAATGGCACAGACAGAATTTGTAAGAATGAATGTTGAGCATACAAAAGGGGTAATGTAATTCATATAGGTTAAGTAGCTAATAGCACAAGGATCATACGAGCTTGGTTCTTACACACAGAATGCTTAGAAAATACATGCGAGATAAAATACAGGCGAGATAAAACTAGGAACGAAATGCGAAACTAGTAGTGGTAAACAGCACACTCACCCACCCGCCAGATCCTGTTGAGCATCTCGTAGCAGACATACGCATCCCTGGCTGCGTACTTGATCGCATCATAATCTAGGTGCCTCCACTCCCATCGCTCGTGCAGGTGCTTCGGGAACTCGACTTTCATGCTGGCGTACTCGCGGTCGATGATGTCGGCAGCGAGTCTAGCCATGCCGGATTTCCCCATACCGCCATCCGGGTACCTCCACAAACGTTGGAGATCGACGTGATTGACGACATGAACGAGGAGATCCTGTTCTAGCTTCGGAGTGTCGTTCTTGATGTCGACGCTGGCGAAGTAGATCTCCCTCCTGTGTAGGAACTCGTGAAGCTCCGGGCATACAGATTTGGCCCTACATACGTGATATAGGAGGCAGTGGTTGCGCATGGACAGCTGCAAAAGCGCCGTCCTCTTCCTATCTTCGGTATACACGAGGTCAAGGCCGACGATCTTGTACCTGTCCATCGGCTCCTGTAGCCGCTTCTCGTACATTGCGATGACCTTGGCGACCTCTGTTGACGCATTTGTATGGACGACCGTCAGCTTGGTGGTGCCATGGGCGGTGACGGTGTACTCGTTGGTGTAGTCGCTCCCGTCGCGGAACACGTCGTACTCTGCATCCATGGCAACAGCTAATGCGGCGGCGGTGGCCTAGGGTCGGTAGCGGTGGCTGGCACTGGGCGTGGCGGTGGAGTGATCTGTTGAGGTGGTATGGCCAGGCGGAGGCGGTGCCTGCGGTAGCATCGATGGTTCTTGTGGTCGCAGCGGCGGCGGAAGGAATGAGTTGGGGATTTTTGCACAGTATCCATGCGGAAGCAAGTTTGACTGGGCAAGCACCGATGGTTTCCAATCCTAGCGATTCAATTTGGCGTCCGTCCCGGTAGGCGATGGGACGGGTGTGCGATGTGGCTTTGGCGTGGCAGAGACCGATCACGTAGACCACCGTCCCGTTGCCGATCCGCAGTGGGTGTGCAGTGCTGACACGACGTAACGTGATAGGACAGAAGGAAGTGTACAGTTATTATTAATTCCTAACAAGTTTAAGAAGTGTAAGCATAGACATGGACCTAGCATCCCTGCACCCCGGGGTAGCCGCCCAGCCGATCAGGCCTGCCGATTGCGCAAAGCTTGTCCAGAATTTGCCAAAATGAAGCTCGTTTGCCCATGGTTCTATAAGTTTCTCTGTAGGCCACTTGTGTAAGCATGCACGATCAAGCAACTTTGCAATACACGTGTCGGTGGAAAAGCATTAGGTTTCAATGCACCACATAGTTTAGGGATTTAGAATAGCTACATTGTGGAGCTCTAGCCAAATTGCATGGTAACGCCAAATTCAGCTTTTTGTCAGATTTAGCTATAGCAACATTGTGTCTCGTTTGTCCTCACTTTTGCCCCCCCGATATTCCGAAGCCCTCACATGCGCTCGGAGGGGGTGCCGTCTGGTCAAAGGCTTGGCTGTTACGTGCGCCATGACGCCTAAAGTGGAAGTTTTTTTTGTTATTTGGCCTTTTGAAGAGGGCCTTTTCCCCTCTCTCTCTAACAGCTGTGTTTTTTCGTAAAAAGGTAGGGAATCTAGAGCAGCTTCTCTCTTTATTCATTGTTCCTTTTCCGATTGTTTTTCCCCAATCTGGTAGCAAATCTAGAGCAGCAAAACAAACCAGCACCATAAATAAATTCAGTAAACAGAACAGATGTAGATAAAGCAGCTAATATAGGTTATATAGTACGGTACTTAACGAGGTTCGACAATTAGGCTGCTCAGCAGCAGCAGCTGACAGGTTCAACACAAACAAGACAAAAGAAGCTGCTTTACAGCAGCAGCAGCAGCTGATCAGTGGCCCCTCGTGGCCTCTGCCAGGAGGGCATCCGCCTCCTCCCTCTGGCGCCTCCTCCACTTCTTGCTGCCCAGCCCCTTGACCTTGGGCGCCTTCGGTCTGATCGGGGGCATGCGACCCTCCTCGATAGCCACCTTCTGGAGGTTGCGGAGGTGAAGACCGAGCGCCTGGTGCTTGGCCATGAAGCCGTGGACGTTCACGGACTCGCCGCAGGTCCTCACGTCCTCGGCATGCTTCATGAGGGAGTTGAAGTCCGTGGCGTGGAGCCTCCTGGTGGGGCAGAAGGGGCACCTATACACGTCGCCAATGAAGAAGTTGTTGTACTGACCGGACTTTAGCCTCCTCAGCACATGACGAGTCTTGGTGTCCTTCGACTCATCATCGCTGCGGAGGTCGCTGCTATCCTCCTGTTGGAAAAAATATTAGAGTGAAATAAGGACATGATGGAGATACTTTGATTATCGGGATTGATTTTTTGCATAAATTAACCGAACGAGATCTCCAGATTATTTCCCAAATCTCAAACCAAATCGAATACTGATCCCAACTACGAACAGGGGGATTCATCGAAAATCGAGATCTAACACAAGAGGATTAGCTACTGTAAAAAATACGAACAGCCGAGCCCTAATAACATACGATCTAGCATCCAATGATGGGAATGGGGGAAGAACAAGGGAAGGGGAGAAAACCCTGGTTACCTCAGACCATGGGTCGGTGATGCGGGTGTCATAGGGGTTCTCCGGCCTTATGTAGACAACCTCCTCGTAGGGGTCCCAGCCGAGCGGGATCTGTCCGAGACCGGCGGGGGCCTCCTCGCCGGCGGCTACGGCGGATGCAGGGACGGGGACAGGGGGCTCCTCGCCCGCGGCCTTGGAGGCGCCGATGGCCACCGTGCCGTTCTTCTCCATTGCCGGCGTGGTTGGAGTTTTGTTGGGCGTTTGTAGAAGGTGATGGGACAGTGGAGACGGTTGAGTGAGCGAGTGCGTGATGAGAGGGAGTGGGGAGGCCTCTATTAAAGGAGAAGGGAAGCAACGTTTCATTACACTACCCTGCAACACGTACGCTAATGCACCGTGCACGGCCACACGTGTCCGCTACCGCCCCGTGCACCGCACAAGCGTACCGTGAGTCACGTTTTTTCCCTCGTGTCTAACCCTGGCGATTCAGTTGTACTCAGTTTTGCCCTCGAGCGTAACACTGGCGGTTTGGTTCTATTTTTAAATCATTTTCTATTTTCTATTTGAATCCCTTTGTCACGCTTGCCCTTGTTTTTTAAGTTCTACTCAGTCTTGCCCTTGGTTTTTAAGTTCTACTCAGTTTTGCCCTTGGTTGCTACTCGGTTTTCCCCTCTCTTTGTATCCATCTCTCGCACCTGTGCTCATCTTCGCTGCTACGCTCTGATTGGTCGAGACAGTTGTCATACGGATCGTGCCCACCAACCGTTTATCCTCTGTGATCTAGCAGACAGGATAACCCTTATATCTATCGGGGGCACCCCTCTATCCATGCAAAATAACGAGTATGCCACTGAAACTATAACTCCATAAACAGATGAACTTGAATATATTTTGAAGGGTACGAAAATAAAAATCCCCATAGTTTAAGGGTCTAGATACGGTAAGAGAACTAAATATTATTACTGGCCCGGGCCAGCACAGTGACGGGGTTGGTCGGCTAGAAGTTGCTGATTCCTAAGTAAGGGGACACTAGGCCGGTCTTGACATACTCCCTCAGAAATTTGCCATAAGCAGCATGCTTAGCCTTGGTCGCCGACTTGTGTTTACTAGCCGGGCTTTTACCGATGCCAACCGCATGCGGAATCAAGCTGGAAATCCTCGGGTTGACTCCTTTCTTACAGAAAGGGCACTTGAGCTCCCCAAGTCGAGTGCGGAAAGGGATTATCCCGCCCTTGAGCTTCTTCATGACATGGCGGCTCTTGTTGTCCATGGTCTCCTTGTCAGAGTCCATCTCACTTGATTACACCTGTAATGTATGGAGTACGAACCGAAATGAGCAAAATAATAAATATATATTCCTTCCACCATTCCAAGTTACTTTCGATGAAATAACATGTCTATACAGGTTCAGTAGTTCATTACGGCCATCTCCCTAGCTCTCTCCTAAATTAATATGGTTTGTGTTCTTGGTAACTTATTAATAAATAAATAATATGGATTCATTCAGAACAGACTAGATCTCTCCATGTACCGGTTCATACGTTGCATCTAATCATTAGGACTGGATTTTTTTATGATGCCAGGATAGATTAAGCTCGAGCAGAAAATATGAAACATGTAGAAATAGATGTACCTCCGGGTACATGAGCGGAGCGTGTTCGTCGAACTCCACGCCCTCATAGGCGCCTCCGAAGTCATCAGCACCGGCGAGCATATGGTCCCCCAAGGGGTTGAACTGCATGTCCTCCTCGCCTTGTGCTGCGTGATGCTCCTCCAGATCTACCGCGTGAAGCACCACCCCGACGGCGATGCCCGGACACTCACCCCCACACACTGGTTTCATGGAGAAGGTTCGTGCAAGTAAGTTCAAGATTGTGGGGTTTTGCTGGATAGGGAACAGAGAGTAGTGGATGAGTGCGAATGGAGGACCCGATAGGCTAGGTTTTTAATGCGGGGACGTTTAGGCCTCCTTGAGGGCCCCGATTGGCAGCTCTTCCGGATGCGGCTGCCACGTGGAAGGTTCATGTGGTGGGGGCCTATCGGAAGTGAGAGTACAGGCGCGCTACGTAGTAAAAATGGTATAGCCCGTGGGTCGTGGATGACCAGTTGCCGTGCAGTAGACTTGTACCCTTTGCAGCCTAGATTAAACATGACATGACCACTCGACGACTTTTTCCATGGACGACATCGTGTTCCTTCTTGTAGAAGTCTCATTGAGGGAGACGTCCGTGCTGTCTCGCGCTGTCCTGTGAAGGGCACGACGTGTGGAACGAGCCTCGTTGGATCACACAGGATCAACTGTGACAACTGTGACAACCAATCAGGGCGTAGCAGACAGAGTGGGCACAAGTTTGGGCTTCTATGAAAGAGAGAGAGGGGGCAAAACTGGGTAGTATCAAAAAACAAGGACAAAGCTGAGTAGTATAAAAATGCAAAGTGGGTGTCTTTTACATTGAAATGCATCATGGCATACATCAAATTATGCCAAGATAGATCCACTAGAGTTCATTGCATGTGTGTTCTTTCCACAAACCACACATGGATCAACTAGTGGTCATTGCATGTGTGTTCTTTTCCACAAACCACATATGGATCCATTAGAGTCATTGCATGTGTGTTCTTTTCACAAACGACACAAGTGCATGTGTGTTCTTTCCACAAACCACACATGGATCAACCGGTGTCATTGCATGTGTGTTCTTTCCACAAATCACATATGGACCCACTAGAGCCATTGCTTGTGTGTTCTTATACTAAAACCAGCACTAGAGTCATTGCATGTGTGTTGTTTTCCACAAACCACATATTGATCCATTAGAGTCATTGCATGTGTGTTATTTCCACAAACCACAAATGGATCAACCAATAGCATTGCATGTGTGTTCTTTCCACAAACCACACATGGATCAACCAGTGTCATTGTATGTGTGTTCTTTCCACAAATCACATATGGACCCACTAGAGTCATTGCTTGTGTGTTCTTATACTAAAATAGCACTAGAGTCATTGCATGTGTGTTCTTTTCCACAAACCACATATGGATCCATTAGAGTCATTGCATGTGTGTTATTTCCACAAACCACACATGGATCAACCAATGTCATTGCATGTGTGGTCTTTCCATAAACCACACATGGATCAACCAGTGTTCACTGCATGTGTGTTCTTTTCACAAACCGCATGTGGACCCACTAGAGTCAATGCATGTGTGTTCTTATACTAAAACCAGCACTAGACTCATTTCATGTGTGTTCTTTTCACAAACCACACATGGATCCACTAGAGTTCATTGCATGTGTGTTCTTTCCACAAACCACACATGGATCAACCAGTGGTCATTGCATGTGTGTTCTTTTGCACAAACCACATATGGATCCATTAGAGTCATTGCATGTGTGTTCTTTCCACAAACCACACATGGATCAACCAATGGCATTGCATGTGTGCTCCTTTCACAAACCACATATGGATCAACTAGTGTCATTGCATGTGTGTTCTTTCCACAAATCACATATGGACCCACTAGAGTCATTGCTTGTGTGTTCTCATACTAAACCAGCACTAGAGTCATTGCATGTGTGTTCTTTTCCACAAACCACATATGGATCAACCAGTGGTCATTGCATGTGTGTTCTTGTCACAAACCACATATGGATCAACCAGTGTTCATTGCATGTGTGTTCTTTCCACAAACCACACATGGATCAACCAGTGTCATTGCATGTGTGTTCTTTCCACAAATCACATATGGACCCACTAGAGTCATTGCTTGTGTGTTCTTATACTAAAACCAACAATAGATTCATTACATGTGTGTTCTTTTCACAAACAATATATGGATCCACCAGTGTTCACTGCATGTGTGTTCTTTCCACAAACCACTTATGGATCCACTAGTGTTCATTGCATGTGTGTTATTTTCCACAAACCACATATGGATCAACCAGTGGTCATTGCATATGTGTTCTTTTCACAAATCACATATGGACCCACTAGAGTCATTGCATGTGTGTTCTTATACTAAAACTAGCACTAGAGTCATTGCATGTGTGTTCTTTTCACAAACTACACATGGATCCACCAGTGTTCACTGCATGTGTGTTCTTTCCACAAACCACATATGGATCCACCAGTGTTCATTGCATGTGTGTTCTTTTCCACAAACCACATATGGATCCACCAGTGTACATTGCATGTGTGTTCTTTTCCACAAACCACATATGGATCAACCAGTGGTCATTGCATGTGTCTACTTATACTAAAATCAACACTAGAGTCATTGCATGTATGTTCTTTCCACAAACCACACATGGATCCACCAGTGTTCACTGCATGTGTGTTCTTTCCACAAACCACATATGGATCCACCAGTGTTCATTGCATGTGTGTTCTTTTCCACAAACCACATATGGATCCACCAGTGTACATTGCATGTGTGTTCTTTTCCACAAACCACATATGGATCAACCAGTGGTCATTGCACGTGTCTTCTTATACTAAAACCAACACTACAGTCATTGCATGTATGTTCTTAACACAAACCACACATGGATCCACCAGTGTCATTGCATGTGTGTTCTTTCCACAAACCACACATGGATCAACCAGTGGTCATTGCATGTGTGTTCTTTTCCACAAACCACATATGGATCAACTAGTGGTCATGGCATGTGTGTTCTTTCCACAAACCACATATGGATCCACCAGTGTACATTGCATGTGTGTTCTTTTCCACAAACCACATATGGATCAACCAGTGGTCATTGCACGTGTCTTCTTATACTAAAACCAACACTAGAGTCATTGCATGTATGTTCTTAACACAAACCACACATGGATCCACCAGTGTCATTGCATGTGTGTTCTTTCCACAAACCACACATGGATCAACCAGTGGTCATTGCATGTGTGTTCTTTTCCACAAACCACATATGGATCAACTAGAGGTCATGGCATGTGTGTTCTTTCCACAAACCACATATGGATCAACCAGTGTTCATTTCATGTGTGTTCTTTCCACAAACCACACATGGATACCCAGTGTCATTGCATGTGTGTTCTTTCCATAAATCACATATGGACCCACTAGAGTCATTGCTTGTGTGTTCTTATACTAAAGCTAGCACTAGATTCATTGCATGTGTGTTCTTTTCACAAACAACATATGGATCCACCAGTGTTCTCTGCATGTGTGTTCTTTCCACGAACCACTTATGGATCCACCAGTGTTCATTGTATGTGTGTTCTTTTCCACAAACCACATATGGATCAGCTAGTGTTCATTGCATGTGTGTTCTTTTCACAAACCACACATGGATCCACCAGTGTCATTGCATGCGTGTTCTTTCCACAAACCACACATGGATCAACCAGTGGTCATTGCATGTGTGTTCTTTTCCACAAACCACATATGGATCCATTAGAGTCATTGCATGTGTGTTATTTCCACAAACCAAACATGGATCAACCAATGTCATTGCATGTGTGTTCTTTCCACAAACCACACATGGATCCACCAGTGTTCACTACATGTGTGTTCTTTTCACAAACCACATGTGGACCCACTAGAGTCATTGCATGTGTGTTCTTATACTAAAACCAGCAATAGACTCATTGCATGTGTTTTCTTTTCACAAACCACACACGGATCCACTAGAGTTCATTGCATGCGTGTTCTTTCCACAAACCACACATGGATCAACCAGTGGTCATTGCATGTGTGTTATTTTGCACAAACCACATATGGATCCATTAGAGTCATTGCATGTGTGTTCTTTTCCACAAACTACACATGGATCAACCAATGGCATTGCATGTGTGTTCTTTCAACAGACCACACATGGATTAACCAGTGTTCATTGCATGTGTGTTCTTTTCCACAAACCACATATGGATCAACCAGTGGTCATTGCATGTGTGTTCTTATAATAAAACCAGCACTAGAGTCATTGCATGTATGTTCTTTCCACAAACCACACATGGATCCACTAGTGTCATTGCATGTGTGTTCTTTCCACAAACCACACATGGATCAATCAGTGGTCACTGCATGTGTGTTCTTTTCCACAAACCACATATGGATCAACCAGTGGTCATTGCATGTGTGTTCTTTCCACAAATCACATATGGACCCACTAGAGTCATTACTTGTGTGTTCTTTTCACAAACCACATATGGATCCACCAGTGTTCACTTCATGTGTGTTCTTTCCACAAACCACTTGTGGATCCACCAGTGTTCATTGTATGTGTGTTATTTTCCACAAACCACATATGGATCAACCAGTGTTCATTGCATGTGTGTTCTTTTCACAAACCACACATGGATCCACCAGTGTTCATTGCATGTGTTTTCTTTTCCACAAACCACATATGGATCAACCAGTGGTCATTGCATGTGTGTTCTTATACTAAAACCAGCACTAGACTCATTGCATGTGTGTTCTTTTCCACAAACCACATATGGATCCACGAGTGGTCACTACATGTGTGTTCTTTTCCACAAACCACATATGGATCAACTAGTGGTCATTGCATGTGTGTTCTTTTCACACACCACATATGGATCCACCAGTGTTCACTACATGTGTGTTCTTTCCACAAACCACTTATAGATCCACCAGTGTTCATTGCATGTGCGTTCTTTTCCACAAACCACATATGGATCAACCAGTGGTCATTGCATGTGTGTTCTTTCCACAAATCACATATGGACCCACTAGAGTCATTGCTTGTGTGTTCTTTTACTAAAACCAGCACTAGATTCATTGCATGTGTGTTCTTTTCACAAACAACATATCGATCCACCAGTGTTCACTACATGTGTGTTCTTTCCACAAACCACTTATGGATCCACCAGTGTTCATTGTATGTGTGTTCTTTTCCACAAACCACATATGGATCAACCAGTGGTCATTGCATGTGTGTTCTTTTCACAAAGCACATATGGATCAACCAGTGTTCATTGCATATGTGTTCTTTTCACAAACCACACATGGATCCACCAGTGTCATTGCATGCGTGTTCTTCCACAAACCACACATGGATCAACCAGTGGTCATTGCATGTGTGTTCTTTTCCACAAACCACATATGGATCCTGTGGTGACCCCAGATTTTCACCCGAGATTACCAAATTATGCACACCACCACGATCCCATGATCAATGCATCGTGGAGCATAACCGACATGAAATCAAAGTACACCCCTCCATTACAGTACGGTACAATAAGTCTTACAATAATAGTCTTACAAATTTGCCTCCTTGGGCACAAATAGATAACAGCAGCGGTACTAATTAACGCGGAGGACCCGAGTCAAGCCATAGCCCAACAGGTGCCTGACTCGGAGGAAACGCCCTAGTTCGCGAAGTTGTCATCATACCCTCCATTGTCTTCTTCATCCTGCTCATAGTCTGACCAAGTTGATAGCCAAGGAACATTGCCAGTGAGTACTTTGAATGTACTCGCAAACCACCATACAAGGATGAACAAAGAGTATGCAATATGGCTTTGGATAGGATGGCTCCAAATGAAGCTATTTGTGAAATCTTTTAGAGATATACTCTCAACTCTACCGCTTGTTGTTTGCAAAACCTTTTTAGGGTAAAAATAGTTAGTAAAACTTGAAAATACTAGGCTGGGGTCCACCCTATTATTCACTTCCACTGTGGTCATCCCATGACCAATACTTCAACTAGGTCCGACCATCCCATGGCCCATCCTCCTTGCCCATCGACCATTCCATGACCGAATCTCTTTTTAGAAAACCTTTTTATAAACCAAAACCAGCACCGCTACGCAGCAACCTTTCCAACCGTCCATGACCGCAGACGCGGCTACTCGAATAGATTTTTCTCTGCAGAGGTTGTACACTTTCTCCACAAGATCCGATACATTGGCCACGAACAGCCGCAGATCGTCATACACTAGTATGCGAGTTTCGGATAACCGGACAAGACCTTCGGGATAATCCCCTCTTAACACAAGCGCCTACCCTATGGGTGTTATTCCCCTCAAAACCGGGACGTCGGGTACCAAGGACCAACCGGAGCGCTTTTTCCACTTCTGGAGTGTGCGCTTTCAATGAGGGGCCCATAGTAATGCGTGGAGGCCAGCAGACCCTTCGTTCCTTCTCCAGGTCGATGTCCCACATGGACATTTATCGGAGAAGGCCCACCCTCCAGGGATCCCTGATCCCCTGTAGTAGTTGTGAGGCACTTGTATCAGAGAGAACCACTTTCGGGTCAAGCCCCTTCCCATATAGGGGTAATGTGGTTGCACGGGGTAGTTGTTCGGGAAAAACTACATAGAACCAGGTGCGTTTTCGAAAATAGTTTTTCCTCCAACTTTATCTTTGGTGCCTCCACTTGTAGAACAGATCCAAAAGCCATTTTAAAATCTCCTCGGCAAGTCCCACTTGCCCGGGGTTTTCTGTGAAAACTTTTATGAAACCATCTTTGCCTTCGGGTTCCCAACCTAGAGTTTTTGTTAGGCTACACCGGGGTTTCCAAGGAGTTGTGGTATATTAGACCACCTTAACTACTAGGGTAGGAGTAGGTAATACCAAGGGGGAGTACTTAGACAGTACCGTAGGCATAAGTTTGGTGGAGCCAAACTAATACCATAATAATAATATAGCGAGTAAAACAATGCAGTAGTAGAGTAAGCAAAACAGAGTGCATGAAAATAAAGATGGGACAAGTCTCATGAACTTGTAGGTGGCTTTCCTTGGTTGGCAGCTTTTTCCTGGTCCTCTTCCTCAAAATCTTCCCAAGTACCCTCCTCAAACTCGTCCTCGTTCGTATCTATCGTCGAAAAAGGGAATTATAATCACAACCACCATATCAATCATCACCCAAAGCACAAACAATGCAATCAGTACAGAGCAGATGCATAACTGAACCAAACCAACTAAGCACAAGTAGCTACTGATCCTAGTAGTACAAGGCCATTGAAAGCAATCAAAAAGATTTAATCAAACTTATTTGGTGATTTTAGTGGTCAAGACTAGATTAGCACTCAAGCAGAAATTTCTACCAAGACAAGTTAGTGGAAGGTGACCACAAGATATATATCTGAGTAGCTACAGAGAATACCAAGCTAACCCCATTGGTTTCACATTTTTATCAAAAAGGGATGGTTTTTAATAAATAAAATACTGAAAATAGTGCCGAAACTAGTACTAAAATTCCCAGGGCAGAATTACTGAGCAATAAATTTAGCCCTTCCAGGAATAAGTAGTACTATTAGAGGCCTAACTCTGGGAGTTGGTTTCATCCCAAATTTAGCTTCACAGCAACCTCTGGAAAATAACTAAGAACCCTCTATTCATAACTTGTAAAATTAAGAACAGAGGCTACACACATCCAAAATGGGTGATTCAAGTTTTGCTTAGTAGGCAATTGCACAGGCAATGCCTGGAAATTGGTTTCACCATTTTCTGAGCTCCAGAATTAAATCTATGGATTTAACACTCTAAATAGATACTATTTACAACAGAAAATCTTAGTAAAAATATAGACATGCTATTGACTAGCTACCAGTTCCATGCAATAGATAATTTCTTAGGCTACCTCGCGAAATTTGAACCAGGCCGAAATACTAAATAGATAATAATTTGTGGAATTAAATCTACGGGACAGATTTCAGGTAATTAAAATGGCCTAAAAATAAAAAGAAAAGGCAGTGCAGCGGCTGGGTTGCGGCCCGCTAAGAAGCTGGGCCGGCCCACGTACATGGTGGCCTGCGTGGGACGGCAGAGATTCTAATCCCGTCATGGGGGCCTGCGTGTCATAGGCACAGAAGGGCGAAGCGGTATTGGGCGACACTGGTCGTTGGATCTTAAGCGATCTGACGACCAGGGCTCTGTCATCCTCGCTGGGCTCAACGCCGACGAGGGGAAACCCTAGCGGGTTGGCGGGCAATGGGGAGGCTTACCCTGGGGCGGAGATGGGTCGACGGCGGTGTGGGTCGAAGCGGCCGAGGACGGGGCGTCGAATGAGGTACGACACGGCATCTCCGGTTGTCTGGATGCGTCGCGTCAGCAGCGGCGGGACTCAGGACTCTCGGCCTCCTCGCAGCTCTGGCGTGCCTGTCGACAAGAACAGCCAAATGAGAGGGGGATTAGGGCCGGTTTTGGGAGGGGAGTGCAGTGGAAGGGGAGCATGGAGGAGAGGTAGAGCAGGGACGAGGGAACCTTCTCGTTCATCGTCGGCACCGAGACGGAGAGAAACGACAGAGGAAGAGGAGAGAGCGTGAGGCTCTGCCTCTGCTCTGGGGTGGTGCTGGGGAGCTCTGGGAGTGGAATAAGGAGTGGGAGGAGCGTGCGAGGGGTAGGGGAGCTATTTAATGGGCAGAGCTAGACCACGGTGCACCGAGTGCACGACGAGATGGTGGGGTCGCAAGGGGAGCTCGGGGTTGGCTAGGAGGGGCGATGGCGATGCCGTGGGGTGACCTGGGGACGGTCTTACCTCGAGGGCTGGCTAGGCCTACAGGAGAGTGAGAGAGAGGTGTCCGTTGCGTGCTGCCGGCAGGCTGTTCGATGGAACAGCACGAGCGGCAGCATGCTGTCTGCATGGCTAGGTCCTGGGGGAGTAGGAGGGGTAGGGGTGCAGTAGGGTGGCGAGGCTCTCCTCTGTCCACCGCGTGTTTTTGCACCGAGAGAGGAAGAGGGCGTGTGAGGTAGAGGGTTTTCTGCTGAGGTGGGCACCGGGGGTTGGGGTTGCTGGGTGCGCGGGAGAGAGAGGGATAGGCTGGAGAGGGGGCCTGGGGAGTTGGAGGTGTCCGTGGTGGGGCCAGATGTGACTGAAGGGAGGGAGGGACTGCTAGATTTCGAGGTTGGGCAAGATTTGCAAAATATCTTGCTTGACCTTCTCCTTTGCGGTGTGCCGGCACGTGCATGTGACCTGGGTGAGTGCACGGTGGTGGCTGGAGTGGTGAGGCATCGTGCCAGGGCTAGAGAGGGGTGTAGCACGGGCAGGAGGGAGGGAGAGGGTTTTGGGATGATCTTGTGCCACGTTGATGAGGTGGCCACTTTGGACACTTGCCATTTTGAGCTAGGGCCACTAATTACAGTGGGGAAGGAATGGGGTGGTAGAGGGATACTAGTTGATCATGCCTAGGTCTTGGTTGCCTCCTAGATCACAGCCATGAGCTCACAAGGATCGTCCAAACTTTTGACAAATTAAGGTGCTCATTCCCCTAAGTGGCCACTAGTGAGGTAAACACTCACATGCAAGAGGATTGGGCTGGTGGGTTAACCAGGACCAAGGAGTGGTTCTCAAGTACTCATAGCCAAGTACCTCATGGTACTCCTGCATGGTAGAAAGGGTGAAGGATTTATTCCAACCAAGGCTCCAAAGTTGGAACAAAACTTGTTTATATGACTTAGCCAATATAGGCTTGTGGGGTGACTAACTAAGATGACCCTTGGTGGTCATGCAATCATGGAGACTAACAAACAACACTACCAAAACAACACAAATGATCAAGAAATCTAATAGAGCTAGGCTTATATGTAAACAATTAGTAAAAGTTTTCTTTCCCCCTAATTTTCTAGCTTCCTAACCCTCAACAAACATGGATGCAGAAAATGGGATGTTACATATCCATTAGAGTCATTGCATGTGTGTTATTTCCACAAACCACACATGGATCAACCAATGCCATTGCATGTGTGTTCTTCGCACAAACCACACATGGATCCACCAATGTTCACTGCATGTGTGTTCTTTTCACAAACCACATGTGGACCCACTAGAGTCATTGCATGTGTGTTCTTATACTAAAACCAACACTAGACTCATTGCATGTGTGTTCTTTTCCACAAACCACATATGGATCCACCAGTGGTCACGACATGTGTGTTCTTTTCCACAAACCACATATGGATCAACAAGTGGTCATTGCATGTGTGTTCTTTTCACAAACCACATATGGATCCACTAGTGTTCACTGCATGTGTGTTCTTTCCACAAACCACTTATGGATCCACAGTGTTCATTGCATGTGTGTTCGTTTCCACAAGCCACACATGGATCAACCAGTGGTCATTGCATGTGTGTTCTTTCCACAAATCACATATGGACCCACTAGAGTCATTGCTTGTGTGTTCTTATACTAAACCAGCACTAGATTCATTGCATGTGTGTTCTTTTCACAAACAACATATGGATCCACCAGTGTTCACTGCATGTGTGTTCTTTCCACAAACCACTTATGGATCCACCAGTGTTCATTGTATGTGTGTTCTTTTCCACAAACCAGATATGGATCAACCAGTGGTCATTGCATGTGTGTTCTTTTCACAAACCACATATGGATCAACTAGTGTTCATTGCATGTGTGTTCTTTCCACAAACCACACATGGATCAACCAGTGTCATTGCATGTGTGTTCTTTCCACAAATCACATATGGACCCACTAGAGTCATTGCATGTGTGTTCTTATACTAAAACCAGCACTAGACTCATTGCATGTACGTTCTTTCCACAAACCACACATGGATCCACCAGTGTTCACTGCATGCGTGTTCTTTCCAAAAACCACACATGGATCAACCAGTGGTCATTGCATGTGTGTTCTTTTCCACAAACCACATATGGATCCATTAGAGTCATTGTATGTGTGTTCTTTTCCACAAACCACATATGGATCAACCAGTGTTCATTGCATGTGTGTTCTTTTCACAAACCACACATGGATCCACCAGTGTTCATTGCATGTGTGTTCTTTTCCACAAACCACATATGGATCAACAAGTGGTCATTGCATGTGTATTCTTATACTAAAACCAGCACTAGAGTCATTGCATGTATGTTATTTCCACAAACCACACATGGATCCACTAGTGTCATTGCATGTGTGTTCTTTCCACAAACCACACATGGATATACCAGTGGTCACTGCATGTGTGTTCTTTTCCACAAACCACATATGGATCAACAAGTGGTCATTGCATGTGTGTTCTTTTCACAAACCACATATGGACCCATTAGATTCATTGCATGTGTGTTCTTTTCACAAACCACATATGGATCCACCAGTGTTCACTACATGTGTGTTCTTTCCACAAACCACTTATGGTTCCACCAGTGTTCATTGTATGTGTGTTCTTTTCCACAAACCACTTATGCATCAACCAGTGTTCATTGCATGTGTGTTCTTTTCACAAACCACACATGGATCCACCAGTGTTCATTGCATGTGTGTTCTTTTCCACAAACCACATATGGATCACCAGTGGTCATTGCATGTGTGTTCTTATACTAAAACCAACACTAGACTCATTGCATGTGTGTTCTTTTCCACAAACCACATATGGATCCACCAGTGGTCACGACATGTGTGTTCTTTTCCACAAACCACATATGGATCAACAAGTGGTCATTGCATGTGTGTTCTTTTCACAAACCACATATGGATCCACTAGTGTTCACTGCATGTGTGTTCTTTCCACAAACCACTTATGGATCCACAGTGTTCATTGCATGTGTGTTCGTTTCCACAAGCCACACATGGATCAACCAGTGGTCATTGCATGTGTGTTCTTTCCACAAATCACATATGGACCCACTAGAATCATTGCTTGTGTGTTCTTATACTAAACCAGCACTAGATTCATTGCATGTGTGTTCTTTTCACAAACAACATATGGATCCACCAGTGTTCACTGCATGTGTGTTCTTTCCACAAACCACTTATGGATCCACCAGTGTTCATTGTATGTGTGTTCTTTTCCACAAACCAGATATGGATCAACCAGTGGTCATTGCATGTGTGTTCTTTTCACAAACCACAAATGGATCAACTAGTGTTCATTGCATGTGTGTTCTTTCCACAAACCACACATGGATCAACCAGTGTCATTGCATGTGTGTTCTTTCCACAAATCACATATGGACCCACTAGAGTCATTGCTTGTGTGGTCTTATACTAAAACCAGCACTAGATTCATTGCATGTGTGTTCTTTTCACAAACAACATATGGATCCACCAATGTTCACTACACGTGTGTTCTTTCCACAAACCACTTATGGATCCACCAGTGTTCATTGTATGTGTGTTCTTTTGCACAAACCACATATGGATCAACCAATGGTCATTGCATGTGTGTTCTTTTCACAAACCACATATGGATCAACCCGTGTTCATTGCATGTGTGTTCTTTCCACAAACCACACATGGATCAACCAGTGTCATTGCATGTGTGTTCTTTCCACAAATCACATATGGACCCACTAGAGTCATTGCTTGAGTTTTCTTATACTAAAACCAGGACTAGATTCATTGCATGTGTGTTCTTTTCACAAACAACATATGGATCCACCAGTGTTCACTGCATGTGTGTTCTTTCCACAAACCACTTATGGATCCACCAGTGTTAATTGTATGTGTGTTCTTTTCCACAAACCACATATGGATCAACCAGTGGTCATTGCATGTGTGTTCTTTTTAGAAACCACATATGGATCAACCAATGTTCATTGCATGTGTGTTCTTTCCACAAACCACACATGGATCAACTAGTGTCATTGCATGTGTGTTCTTTCCACAAATCACATATGGACCCACTAGAGTCTTCGCTTGTGTGTTCTTATACTAAAACCAGCACTAGATTCATTGCACGTGTGTTCTTTTCACAAAGAACATATGGATCCACCAGTGTTCACTGCATGTGTGTTCTTTCCACAAACCACTTATGGATCCACCAATGTTCATTGTATGTGTGTTCTTTTCCACAAACCACATATGGATCAACCAGTGTTCATTGCATGTGTGTTCTTTTCACAAACCACACATGGATCCACCAGTGTCATTGCATGCGTGTTCTTTCCACAAACCACACATGGATCAACCAGTAGTCATTGCATGTGTGTTCTTATACTGAAGCCATCACTAGACTCATTGCATGTGTGTTCTTTTCCACAAACCACATATGGATCCACCAGTGGTCACTGCATGTGTGTTCTTTTCCACAAACCACATATGTATCCACGAGTGTTCACTGCATGTGTGTTCTTTCCACAAACCACTTATGGATCCACCAGTGTTCACTACATGTGTGTGCTTTCCACAAACCACTTATGGATCAACCAGTGTTCATTGCATGTTTGTTCTTTTCCACAAACCACATATGGATCAACTAGTGGTCATTGCGTGTGTGTTCTTTCCACAAATCACATATGGACCCACTAGAGTCATTGCTTGTGTGTTCTTATACTAAAACCAGCACTAGATTCATTGCATGTGTGTTCTTTTCACAAACAACATAAGGATCCACCAGTGGTCACTGCATGTGTGTTCTTTCCACAAACCACTTATGGATCCACCAGTGTTAATTGTATGTGTGTTCTTTTCCACAAACCACATATGGATCAACCAGTGGTCATTGCATGTGTGTTCTTTTCAGAAACCACATATGGATCAACCAATGTTCATTGCATGTGTGTTCTTTCCACAAACCACACATGGATCAACCAGTGTCATTGCATGTGTGTTCTTTCCACAAATCACATATGGCCCCACAAGAGTCTTCGCTTGTGTATTCTTATACAAAAACCAGCACTAGATTCATTGCACGTGTGTTCTTTTCACAAACAACATATGGATCCACCAGTGTTCACTGCATGTGTGTTCTTTCCACAAACCATTTATGGATCCACCAGTGTTCATTGTATGTGTGTTCTTTTCCACAAACCACATATGGATCAACCAGTGTTCATTGCATGCGTGTTCTTTCGACAAACCACACATGGATCAACCAGTGGTCATTGCATGTGTTATCTTTTCCACAAACCACATATGGATCCATTAGAGTCATTGCATGTGTGTTATTTCCACAAACCACACATGGATCAACCAATGTCATTACATGTGTGTTCTTTCCACAAACCACACATGGATCCAACAGTGTTCACTGCATGTGTGTTCTTTTCCAAACCACATGTGGACCCACTAGAGTCATTGCATGTGTGTTCTTATACTAAAACCAGCACTAGACTCATTGCATGTGTGTTCTTTTCACAAACCACACATGGATCCACCAGTGGTCACTGGATGCGTGCTCTTTCCACAAACCAGACATGGATCAACCAGTGGTCATTGCATGTGTGTTCTTTTCCACAAACCACATATGCATCCATTAGAGTCATTGTATGTGTGGTATTTTCCACAAACCACATATGGATTAACCAGTGTTCATTGCATGTGTGTTCTTTTCACAAACCACACATGGATCCACCAGTGTTCATTGCATGTGTGGTCTTTTCCACAAACCACATATGGATCAACCAGTGGTCATTGCATGTGTGTTCTTATACTAAAACCAGCACTAGAGTCATTGCATGTATGTTCTTTCCACAAACCACGCATGGATCCACTATTGTCATTGCATGTGTGTTCTTTCCACAAACCACACATGGATCAACCAGCGGTCACTGCATGTGTGTTCTTTTCCACAAACCACATATGGATCAACTAGTGGTCATTGCATGTGTGTTCTTTTCACAAACCACATATGGATCCATTAGATTCATTGCATGTGTGTTGTTTTCACAAACCACATATGGATCCACCAGTGTTCACTGCATGTGTGTTCTTTCCACAAACCACTTATGGATCCACCAGTGCTCATTGTATGTGTGTTCTTTTCCACAAACCACATATGGATCAACCAGTGTTCATTGCATGTGTGGTCTTTTCACAAACCACACATGGATCCACCAGTGTTCATTGCATGTGTGTTCTTTTCCACAAACCACATATGGATTAACCAGTGGTCATTGCATGTGTGTTCTTATACTAAAACCAGCACTAGACTCATTGCATGTGTGTTCTTTTCCACAAACCACATATGGATCCACAAGTGGTCACCGCATGTGTGTTCTTTTCCACAAACCACATATGGATCAACTAGTGGTCATTGCATGTGTGTTGTTTTCACAAACCACATATGGATCCACCAGTGTTCACTGCATGCGTGTTCTTTCCACAAACCACTTATGGATCCACCAGTGTTCATTGCATCTGTGTTCTTTTCCACAAACCACATATGGATCAACCAGTGGTCATTGCATGTGTGTTCTTTCCACAAATCACATATGGACCCACTAGAGTCATTGCTTGTGTGTTCTTATAGTAAAACCAGCACTAGATTCATTGCATGTGTGTTCTTTTCCATAAACCACATATGGATCCACCAGTGGTCACTGCATGTGTGTTCTTTTCCACAAACCACATATGTATCCACCAGTGTTCACTGCATGTGTGTTCTTTCCACAAACCACTTATGGATCCACCAGTGTTCACTGCATGTGTGTTCTTTCCATAAACCACTTATGGATCAACCAGTGTTCATTGCATCTTTGTTCTTTTGCACAAACCACATATGGATCAACCAGTGGTCATTGCATGTGTGTTCTTTCCACAAATCACATATGGACCCACTAGAGTCATTTCTTGTGTGTTCTTATACTAAAACCACCACTAGATTCATTGCATGTGTGTTCTTTTCACAAACAACATATGGATCCACCAGTGGTCACTGCATGTGTGTTCTTTCCACAAACCACTTATGGATCCACCAGTTTTAATTGTATGTGTGTTCTTTTCCACAAACCACATATGGATCAACCAGTGGTCATTGCATGTGTGTTCTCTTCACAAACCACATATGGATCAACCAATGTTCATTGCATGTGTGTTCTTTCCACAAACCACACATGGATCAACCAGTGTCATTGCATGTGTGTTCTTTCCACAAATCACATATGGACCCACTAGAGTGTTCGCTTGTGTGTTCTTATACTAAAACCAGCACTAGATTCATTGCACATGTGTTCTTTTCACAAACAACATATGGATCCACCAGTGTTCACTGCATGTGTGTTCTTTCCACAAACCACTTATGGATCCACCAGTGTTCATTGTATGTGTGTTCTTTTCCACAAACCACATATGGATCAACCAGTGTTCATTGCATGTGTGTTCTTTTCACAAACCACACATGGATCCACCAGTGTCATTGCATGCGTGTTCTTTCCACAAACCACACATGGATCAACCAGTGGTCATTGCATGTGTGTTCTTATACTGAAACCAGCACTAGACTCATTGCATGTGTGTTCTTTTCCACAAACCACATATGGATCCACCAGTGGTCACTGCATGTGTGTTCTTTTCCACAAACCACATATGGATCCACGAGTGTTCACTGCATGTGTGTTCTTTCCACAAACCACTTATGGATCCACCAGTGTTCACTACATGTGTGTTCTTTCCACAAACCACTTATGGATCAACCAATGTTCATTGCATGTTTGTTCTTTTCCACAAACCACATATGGATCAACCAGTGGTCATTGCATGTGTGTTCTTTCCACAAATCACATATGGACCCACTAGAGTCATTGCTTGTGTGTTCTTATACTAAAACCAGCACTAGATTCATTGCATGTGTGTTCTTTTCACAAACAACATAAGGATCCACAAGTGGTCACTGCATGTGTGTTCTTTCCGATAACCACTTATGGATCCACCAGTGTTAATTGTATGTGTGTTCTTTTCCACAAACCACATATGGATCAACCAGTGGTCATTGCATGTGTGTTCTTTTCAGAAACCACATTTGGATCAACCAATGTTCATTGCATGTGTGTTCTTTCCACAAACCACACATGGATCAACTAGTGTCATTGCATGTGTGTTCTTTCCACAAATCACATATGGCCCCACTAGAGTCTTCGCTTGTGTGTTCTTATACAAAAACCAACACTAGATTCATTGCACGTGTGTTCTTTTCACAAACAACATATGGATCCACCAGTGTTCACTGCATGTGTGTTCTTTCCACAAACCATTTATGGATCCACCAGTGTTCATTGTATGTGTGTTCTTTTCCACAAACCACATATGGATCAACCAGTGTTCATTGCATGTGTGTTCTTTTCACAAACCACACATGGATCCACCAGTGTCATTGCATGCGTGTTCTTTCCACAAACCACACATGGATCAACCAGTGGTCATTGCATGTGTTATCTTTTCCACAAACCACATATGGATCCATTAGAGTCATTGCATGTGTGTTATTTCCACAAACCACACATGGATCAACCAATGTCATTACATGTGTGTTCTTTCCACAAACCACACATGGATCCAACAGTGTTCACTGCATGTGTGTTCTTTTCCAAACCACATGTGGACCCATTAGAGTCATTGCATGTGTGTTCTTATACTAAAACCAGCACTAGACTCATTGCATGTGCGTTCTTTTCACAAACCACACATGGATCCACCAGTGGTCACTGCATGCGTGCTCTTTCCACAAACCAGACATGGATCAACCAGTGGTCATTGCATGTGTGTTCTTTTCCACAAACCACGTATGGATCCATTAGAGTCATTGTATGTGTGGTCTTTTCCATAAACCACATATGGATTAACCAGTGTTCATCGCATGTGTGTTCTTTTCACAAACCACACATGGATCCACCAGTGTTCATTGCATGTGTGTTCTTTTCCACAAACCACAGATGGATCAACCAGTGGTCATTGCATGTGTGTTCCTTTCCACAAACCACATATGGATCCATTAGAGTCATTCCATGTGTGTTATTTCCACAAACCAGACATGGATCAACCAATGTCATTGCATGTGTGTTCTTTCCACAAACCACACATGGATCCACCCGTGTTCTCTGCATGTGTGTTCTTTTCCAAACCACATGTGGACCCACTAGATTCATTGCATGTGTGTTCTTATACTAAAACCAACACTAGACTCATTGCATGTGTGTTCTTTTCACAAACCACACATGGATCCACCTGTGGTCACTTCATGCGTGCTCTTTCCACAAACTAGACATGGATCAACCAGTGGTCATTGCATGTGTGTTCTTTTCCACAAACCACATATGGATCCATTAGAATCATTGTATGTGTGTTCTTTTTCACAAACCACATATGGATCAACCAGTGTTCATTGTATGTGTGTTCTTTTCACAAACCACACATGGATCCACCAGTGTTCATTGCATGTGTGCTCTTTTCCACAAACCACATATGGATCAACCAGTGGTCATTGCATGTGTGTTCTTATACTAAAACCAGCACTAGAGTCATTGCATGTATGTTCTTTCCACAAACCACGCATGGATCCACTATTGTCATTGCATGTGTGTTCTTTGCACAAACCACACATGGATCAACCTGCGGTCACTGCATGTGTGTTCTTTTCCACAAACCACATATGGATCAACTAGTGGTCATTGCATGTGTGTTCTTTTCACAAACCACATATGGATCCATTAGATTCATTGCATGTGTGTTATTTTCACAAACCACATATGGATCCATCAGTGTTCACTGCATGTGTGTTCTTTCCACAAACCACTTATGGATCCACCAGTGTTCATTGTATGTGTGTTCTTTTCCACAAACCACATATGGATCAACCAGTGTTCATTGCATGTGTGTTATTTTCACAAACCACACATGGATCCACCAGTGTTCATTGCATGTGTGTTCTTTTCCACAAACCACATATGGATCAACCAGTGGTCATTGCATGTGTGTTCTTATACTAAAACAAGCACTAGACTCATTGCATGTGTGTTCTTTTCCACAAACCACATATGGGTCCACCAGTGGTCACCGCATGTGTGTTCTTTTCCACAAACCACATATGGATCAACCAGTGGGCATTGCATGTGTGTTTTTTTCACAAACCACATTTGGATCCTCCAGTGTTTACTGCATGCATGTTCTTTCCACAAACCACTTATGGATCCACCAGTGTTCATTGCATGTGTGTTCTTTTCCACAAACCACATATGGATCAACCAGTGGTCATTGCACGTGTGTTCTTTCCACAAATCACATATGGACCCACTAGAGTCATTGCTTGTGTGTTCTTATACTAAAACCAGCACTAGATTCATTGCATGTGTGTTCTTTTCCACAAACCACATATGGATCCACCAGTGGTCACTTCATGTGTGTTCTTTTCCACAAACCACATATGGATCCACCAGTGTTCACTTCATGTGTGTTCTTTCCGAAAACCACTTATGGATCCACCAGTGTTCACTGCATGTGTGTTCTTTCCACAAACCACTTATGGATCAACCAGTGTTCATTGCATGTGTGTTCTTTTCCACAAACCACATATGGATCCATTAGAGTCATTGTATGTGTGGTCTTTTCCATAAACCACATATGGATTAACCAGTGTTCATCGCATGTGTGTTCTTTTCACAAACCACACATGGATCCACCAGTGTTCATTGCATGTGTGTTCTTTTCCACAAACCACAGATGGATCAACCAGTGGTTATTGCATGTGTGTTCTTATAATAAAACCAGCACTAGAGTCATTGCATGTATGTTCTTTCCACAAACCACGCATGGATCCACTATTGTCATTGCATGTGTGTTCTTTCCACAAACCACACATGGATCAACCAGCGGTCACTGCATGTGTGTTCTTTTCCACAAACCACATATGGATCAACTAGTGGTCATTGCATGTGTGTTCTTTTCACAAACAACATATGGATCCATTAGATTCATTGCATGTGTGTTGTTTTCACAAACCACATATGGATCCACCAGTGTTCACTGCATGTGTGTTCTTTCCACAAACCACTTATGGATCCTCCAGTGCTCATTGTATGTGTGTTCTTTTCCACAAACCACATATGGATCAACCAGTGTTCATTGCATGTGTGGTCTTTTCACAAACCACACATGGATCCACCAGTGTTCATTGCATGTGTGTTCTTTTCCACAAACCACATATGGATTAACCAGTGGTCATTGCATGTGTGTTCTTATATTAAAACCAGCACTAGACTCATTGGAGGTGAGTTCTTTTCCACAAACCACATATGGATCCACAAGTGGTCACCGCATGTGTGTTCTTTTACACAAACCACATATGGATCAACTAGTGGTCATTGCATGTGTGTTCTTTTCACAAACCACATATGGATCCACCAGTGTTCACTGCATGCGTGTTCGTTCCACAAACCATTGATGGATCCACCAGTGTTCATTGCATCTGTGTTCTTTTCCACAAACCACATATGGATCAACCAGTGGTCATTGCATGTGTGTTCTTTCCACAAATCACATATGGACCCACTAGAGTCATTGCTTGCGTGTTCTTATACTAAAACCAGCACTAGATTCATTGCATGTGTGTTCTTTTCCACAAACCACATATGGATCCACCAGTGGTCACTGCATGTGTGTTCTTTTCCAGAAACCACATATGTATCCACCAGTGTTCACTGCATGTGTGTTCTTTCCACAAACCACTTATGGATCCACCAGTGTTCACTGCATGTGTGTTCTTTCCACAAACCACTTATGGATCAACCAGTGTTCATTGCATGTTTGTTCTTTTCCACAAACCACATATGGATCAACTAGTGGTCATTGCATGTGTGTTCTTTCCACAAATCACATATGGACCCACTAGAGTCATTGCTTGTGTGTTCTTATACTAAAACCAGCACTAGATTCATTGCATGTGTGTTCTTTTCACAAACAACATATGGATCCACCAGTGTTCACTGCATGTGTGTTCTTTCCACAAACCACTTATGGATCCACCAACGTTCATTGTATGTGTGTTCTTTTCCACAAACCATATATGGATCAACCAGTGTTCATTGCATGTGTGTTCTTTTCACAAACCACACATGGATCCAACAGTGTCATTGCATGCGTGTTCTTTCCACAAACCACACATGTATCAACCAGTGGTCATTTCATGTGTGTTCTTTCCACAAATCACATATGGACCCACTAGAGTCATTTCTTGTGTGTTCTTATACTAAAACCAGCACTAGATTCATTACATGTGTGTTCTTTTCACAAACAACATATGGATCCACCAGTGTTCACTGCATGTGTGTTCTTTCCACAAACCACTTATGGATCCACCAGTGTTCATTGTATGTGTGTTATTTTCCACAAACCACATATGGATCAACCAGTGGTCATTGCATGTGTGTTCTTTTCACAAACCACACATGGATCCAACAGTGTCATTGCATGCGTGTTCTTTCCACAAACCACACATGGATCAACCAATGGTCATTGCATGTGTGTTCTTTTCCACAAACCACATATGGATCAACCAGTGGTCATTGCATGTGTGTTATTTCCACAAACCACACATGGATCAACCAATGTCATTGCATGTGTGTTCTTTCCACAAACCACACATGGATCCACCAGTGTTCACTGCATGTGTGATCTTTTCACAAACCACATGTGGACCCACTAGAGTCATTGCATGTGTGTTCTTATACTAAAACCAGCACTAGACTCATTGCATGTGTGTTCTTTTCCACAAACCACATATGGATCCATTAGAGTCACTGCATGTGTGTTCTTTCCACAAACCACTTATGGATCCACCAGTGTTCACTACATGTGTGTTCTTTCCGCAAACAACATATGGATCCACCAATGCCCCCCAATGGATCCACCGTTAGACCGAGTCTTATAGAAGGCACGCCATAAACCAGTTGTTCTGCTTGACGATTGTTCCATACCGTTCGATTGGGGCGATTGGACGATTGGGATGGTCTTTGTGAGAGCGATCCTCGAGTAGGCTGTTCTGCGGCATGATTGGCCACGCTTGCTCTAGATAAACTGGCATGTTGCGAGTGTCACGACTCACGAGTTCAGTGGGCCATATCCCAGTGTCAGGTCCCCGTTACTTCTCTTCCTCCCCGTACTTCTCTTTCTTCCCCTCGAAGCCACTTTCCCCACTTCACTTCCATCCTACCGTAGCCGCAAGCCGATGACATCCGCCAATTCTCGGGTCGCTACCTTCATGCTAAGAAATCATTTTACAAGCTTTTGAACTTATCCTACATATTCCTGCTATTCTCTAATCTAACTGCTGATCTTTTTTCCGATTTCTCGACAAACTTCAGATGTGGCAGATGCTGCAGCCCAAGAATCTGGAGATCCTCGCGTGCAACTTGACAGCGATGTTCCCGCTCGTGTGCTTCCACCCAGGATGCTTTCGCCGTTACTCCTACCACGAGCTCCTGCTCCACGAGCTCGCGTGCCCACATGGCGCGTGCTCCTGCACTGAGCAAGGCTGCAACTACACTAGCCCACCGGCAGAGCTCGTCGTCCACCTTGCAGAGGGGCACTTGATCGAAGTGATTAGGATCTCGTACGGGCAAGCCCAAATTCTCCAAGAGCAGGTGCCGTTCACTGACTCGGCACACCGCCGGCTAATTTTCCATGGGGATGGCTCTGTTTTCGTCCTGACCATCACCGCCGGTGTTCCGGGAACCAAAGCCGGGCCCACCGTCGTGTGTGCCGTATGTGTCAGGTTGGTCTCGTGCGCCTGGCCCGTATACACGGTGCGCATGTGACGAACTCCCAGCCGCCGTTGTCGGATAGCATTCTTGTTCTAGCCGAGGCACCGAGCTGCCCGACACCGCGTGAGGTGGAGTATGTGGACCTAAGGTCGATCCTATGCGTGCTATCTCAGTACCTTGTCGGTGCTAGACTGAACAGGCAGATGCATTTCTACATTTGTATCAAGAAGACCGACAGGGAAATGTAGTACTTGTTCTGTCGTTACTGTTAGACTTAAGCGATGCTTCTCAGGTGCTTAGAGCATATGTGTTGTGCGAATGTACCCCAGTTGTAGTTTCCAGTACTCCTTAATAATTCGACGAGTTATTATATTGGTCCAATCAGCTTGCTGTTGTCACGTTGAAAAGTCCTCTTGCTCTGGACAGACCAGCAATACCATGTGCTCCCGCTCCCGCATGTCAGTGTCACGTGTTCTGAGGGCCCACCTTCCAGTGTCACGCCCCCCTCCTCTTCCTTCCCCTCGAAGCCACTGTCCCAACTTCTCTTCCATCCTGCCACTCCCATCTGATGGTTGTAATCTGATTTTCGTTGGATTGTTTACAAGTAATCTACGTTGATAATGCAACATGCAAATGGCACAGACACAATTTCTAAAGTGGAAGCACTCACACGCTGCTATTGCACATATTTCTCAATATAGATGGACAAACCCATTACAATAATTGTACTCGCATTAAACACAACCGAAATTGTAACCATCCTAAACAACATCTAAACCCACATCACACCGCTGTCGTTGGAGTCCACCTCGATTGGTGACACTGTCATGCCCTTACCAGCGACATCCACTCCTGCCCGTGGCTTGCCCTTCGCCAAGGAGGCAACAATGGCGTTCTGCACAGCTTCATCCCCGTCGTCCACCACATCGGAATCGATAATGACGAAGGTGACGGGGTTGGCGTGGACCGAGCGCCGTCGCACCTGGCGGCTCCTGCTTGAGCTCGACGCTGCATCAGTCCTTCTATAGGTAGGAGGGGCCGAGCTCGCATACGTAGCGTCGTCGCTCCTCTCAAGAAACCATGGCCATTTGATACTGCGACGGTAGGATCTTGGGGTGGATCCGCCGCGGCGAGCCCTACCAAAAGCGGTGGAGCGGATGGATCTGCCGGCGCGAGCCATGACAAGTTCCTAGGAGGGAGTAAGATTGTGGGCCAGGCGTGTCTGGTTCCTGAGCAAGGCCTCCTAGTGATATATGTACGCGGGCAAGGTGCCAAAAAATTTCATCCAATGCACGTGAGAGGGCTTTTGAACCACGAAGGCGCGAGGTTTGGTTGACAAGTCCGCACGCTAGGTCCCCCACCTGTCAGCCGAATGTGGATGGTAGGATTCTGCCCGAGTTATTAAGTAGGGATAAATCACGCTTCACCATTACCCTGACATCCAAAGGCTCCTCTTTCCTCTGCCCTCGCTCCCCTCGCTCATGGCTCGTAGCTCGTGCAGTTCGTCTTGAGCGGAATCAGGGTCGGCTCAACACCGTCAGGAGGGTGCCCCCATCAGGTACCGGAGGGCGCTCTCCAGATATGCTGTGTTTGTGCGGTGAGAAGATGCCGAGATGGATTTCGTGGACCGACAAAAATACTGCAAGAAAATTCAGCAACTGCAGCATCAGAGCGGTAAGTTCCTACTATAGGTACAATGGTAACCTAGATCCAGAAAGTGTAATGTAATTATTTTTTTTGTTTCCTTCGATCTACTACGCAGGAAGGGAGGGGGACTGGCTGTGACAAGTTTGTGTGGATCGAAAAGCCACTGACAATTTTTCACAGAGAGCTTGTTCAGGATCTGCGTGCTGCTGTGTGGGACAAGAAAGAGGAGATTCGTGCGATGGAGCGAGAGATCCGGGAGCTTCTCTAGGTGCAGGGGAGGCAGGGGCAGAGAGGTGGTGAGATAGACGGGCTCAAGATTAGGCCAGATAGTGGAAACAATTTCCTCATTATCTGGGCATTATCTGTTGCATTTGCAGTTTATGTTGCCATGTCGTTGTCCAGCAGCTGAAATAAGTTGCTGCTTCCTGGAGTGTAGCAGCCAGCTTAAGAAATTCTTTTTCAGCCCTAAAACTTATCATAAGTGTATGCCAATAGCAGGGATTTATTAAGCGCCTATAAATAATTCATGTCTGTGCCACTAACACCCATCGATTTTGGAGAGGATTTAACCGCTCAGCTATCGCGATTGTTCAGATAGTAGTGACACAGTCACAATTTTGGATTCAACTAGTGTTCTCGGCCGTATCCATCCTAAAGTCACGATACATTTTAGTCTGAGTACGGGAGGCAGATTATTTCGCCCGACAAGTTCCACGCACACAACTCCAGAGTTTAACCGAACTACATATATAGGTTCAAGTTCAATACATCATTAGGCTGCTACACTGCTAGCCCTCTTTCTCTGCTTGGGTGCCAACTTTCTTCCTCTTTCCTTCACGTCCACTGGCTTCTTCATCTCCTACCTTCTTCCTCTTCCTGGGTGCCAATTTTCTTACCTTCACGTACCCTGCATCTCTGGGCCGAGGGAAGTCAGGCGAATCAGCACCAGAATCTTGTCCGGCATCATCACTCCACTCGTTTTGGTTTTCTCCCCGCAGCAAAATCACTGAGTCGACTGTCTTGTTTCTTACCTTGCGCTTCCTGTAAAAAAACAGTACATGGATTACTACTTTATATCTACAGACTATAAATTTTTTTTGTGTGAATGTACCATCTCATACCTAGGTTTGGGAGCATTAAGGGGACATCCAGCTGCTCTATGGCCTATAATATGGCAGGTCTTGCATCTGTTTTTGCCCTTCTTTGTAGCACAGAAAGCCGAACCCTTCTTCTCGAGAAAATTCTTAAACCTATTCACCTGGGGTCTTCCTTTGCCCCTTTTTGTAACTGGCTGGCAAAGCTCGAAAGACAGTTGGACTTGAGGCCACTGAGATGGGTCTGTACATGGCTCGACAGATCCAGCGTATGCCGCTCTGAACTTTTCCATAGAGTAGTAGTCTGACAAATACTGATCCATATGTGGTAGAGTTCTTTTCTTCACCAAGAAGGCCAAGGCATGGTCGCAAGGTTTCCCGGTATGCTGCCACTCCAAGCAGGTGCATTCTCGCAGCTGGATGTTCACAACATCCCTTTTGTCACTCTTGGACATATCGACCACCTCACAGCTTCTGCTGGTTGACGGGAGAACCTTAAGATGAGCAAGTCCTCGGCTTCTCTTGTGCAGTTGCTGTACAACTGGCGATAGCATATGTCCTCTAAGTCTCCTACCGATCTCTCTCCTTATATTTAACAGCTTCATGATCATACCACGTATGCTGTCCATCAAGAAATGAACAGGATGCACTTTTATGTCCTTCACCCAGTTATTCAGGCATTCTGCAAGGTTGTTGTTTATGTAATCAACTTTGATGTCAGGGTTGAATTGACTCCTCTTCCATAGCTGCGAATGATGGATGGCTAAGTACTCTGGAAGTTCAGGGGCTTCGGCAAAAATCTTGCTCATGAAATATTCGCTGCTACTAGGTTGGTAAACTCTAGCAGCAGGAAACATGTAACGAAATATGCTGCCTGCGTAGTGTGAGTACAAGTTCAGCATCATATGGGCATGGCATTCTCTACCTTCAGCTCCCGGGAACACCCCCTTCACTGCATTCGTCATCCCTTTGCATGCATCCGTGGATATAGCCAATGGATCCATGTGGCCTATTGATCTCCTGAGCTGCCTCATAAACCAGACCCAGTTTTCCTCCGTTTCTGTTTCAAACAGCCCGAATGCCACTGGGAACATCCAGTTGTGACCATCAAGTGCTGTGGCAGATGGCAGGCAGCCTTTCCATTTGCCAGTTAGGACAATGTTGTCTACACTCAGATATGGCCTACAACCGTCCTTGAATCCCTGGATGCAAGTTTAAGCGCCATGAAAAATATTTTGAAATATATTTTACCACCTTCTGATTCGGTCTCAATCTCCACAACACTCCCCGGACACCTAGCTTGTACCTCCGCCTTCAAGTTGTACAACATCCTGAAGCTATTGGTCCAATCCCCATGCAAGACCCCCAGAGCTTTCTCTTTACCTTCCCAAACCGTGTAATACGGAAGGACAATGTTGTATTTAGAACCGAGGCTAGTCTGAATATTCTTCGCAGTCTCCTTAGGGTTATTCTTTAGTATGGACATAGATTGCATAGCCACCCACTCCGTATCATCCATTGAGGATTTTAGTTTGCTGCTTGTCGGACACATGTGTGGAGGGCCCATTTTGTTCACCTGCAACACAGATTCATTTAAAAGATAAGCGGAGTCGACTAGTTGCCAGAAAGATATCGCACATCAATAGTAGTTATAGAGTGAAAAGAGAGAGAGTTCTAATGGTTTGCTGCATTCATTGCCCCAGTACCCTAATTGCATTCGACGCAGGTAAGGCTCTTGCTGTGATCCTCCATGGACAATGTACCTCGGCCCGTCCATTGATCCATGTTAACTTGCAAACGGCCTCATACCTCTGGGCAGTGTTCTTCAGTCGATAAACGTCAAACTCCCCCTTGATACAAAAATGCCGGAATGACATCCTGAACTCATGCATGCTCCTGAACTCGGTGCCGACCGAAATTATAGGATACTCGTGGTCATGTTTCATTTCTTCTACTTCAACACCCAAATCATCGACTGGAATACCAGCCTCATCGTTAAGTTCCTTGTCTATTTCATCATCACCAGATTCTTGATCCTCTACAGTGCCTTCTTCTTCATCTGATTCAGAATCCTCGCCATCGTCTCTAATGCCTAGTACTGCACACATCATATTGACTCCCATGGGTGGGGCTGCACCATCGTCTCCACCCGGATGGACCGGAACATTGCGCCAATCCACCTCACCGGCAACTCTATTTTCTCCAAGACACTCGGTTGGTTCTGCTGCAACCACATGGGGTGGTCTTACGTTTGCACGCATCCCAGGTACTTCAGTGGACAAACAGCAGTCAGAATCAATTTCATCTTGAGTGTACAGAACCCTCTTGCTCTTCCTATGTACATCCTCCTTCCTGATGTAATCTTTCCTGATGGTATCAGTAGGGCTTGACATCCGCGTTCCATTCCCCATCGAACTAGGCTTTTTGCTGCCGCTCTTGGGTGTGATCTCCTTACTGCCTCCCCTCACGGGTGTTGGCTCCAGGGTGCTGGCATTATTGCCTAACCTCTGCGGCGTGTTCTTCTTCGAATTAGCCCTTTTGCTGCTACTACTGGGTGTGTTCTCCTTCGTGCTGGCATTATTGCCTGACCTCAGCAGCGTGTTCTGCTCCAAATTAGCCCTTTTGCTGCTACTATTGGGCGTCTTATCCTTCGTGCTGGCATTATTGCCTGACCTCAGCGGCATGTTCCGCTCCAAATTAGCCCTTTTGCTGCTACTATTGAGCGTGTTCTCCTTCGTGCTGGCATAATTCCCTGACAGCGGCGTGTTCCGCTCCAAATTAGTATTTTTTTCTACTCCCACTGGGTGTGGTAGCCTCCATGCTGGCCATATTCGCCTCTTTGCTACCACTCCTGAGAGTGTTCACCACCATGCTAGCCCTCTTAGTGTTTTTGCTGCTACCGTTCGGTGTGGCATTTTGACTGGATCTCAGGGGTGTACTCTGCGGCGTGGTGCCTTTTGTCATGTGACTCTTGGGCGTCCTCTTCTGTGGCGTGGTCTCCTTGGTGACATTCTTCTTCGGGGTGGCCTTCCTGGGGATGCTCTTCCTGCTCCTCTTTATGACGCTCCTCTGTTCGAAGCTACCCTCAGTCGCACCAGCATCAATGATGCCATGGATCAGGTCACGTATGCCTTCTAAAAGTCCATCATCTCTATTGTCGAGTTCCAATTCCTCTCCAACCGTGAGCACTATCAAGTGGAAGTACACTTCACCTCTATAATGTTTCCTTATAAACGGTACAACTAAATCACTGGTATCTTTCACTTCGATAGCCCTTTTGCTCCTGTAACCATAATATACCAAACGTGCTTCCTGGGAGGATCCCTACAACACCTTCACACGTAACGATGCCATCAGGTCAGATAACTCTACCACTTCAGGGTCGTATCTGCCAAGGATTACATCAAACTCGTCATAGACTTTTTCTGTGCCATCATCTAATTTTGCAGTATAATTCGTGACACTGATACGTACGATTACTTTGCCATCATCAGGTTCTTCAGGATAGAAACCTTCGAGAGGTTCGAGAGATGGAGAGGCACCATCAGACCCACCCCCAGTGCCACTGTCGCCATCACCAGCGTCATCGTTAGCTGGATCAACCTCGGTGGAAGTACCAGGACCAGGAGCAAGGCGAGGGCCCTTAGCAGTGGGAGCTACATTACATGGTGGACATGCAGGGCCCCTTCTAACGACAGCCACAATAGGATCAGCTGCTACCATACCACATCGACGATCAGGAGTAGTTCCCACAACAACAGTGTTTCGAGTGCTAGCAGAGTCCAGACCATGAGCTGGCTCCAGACCAGTAGCTCGCTGAAACCGAGCACGGGTTCGAGGAGGAGACAAGGCATCAGTCTTTGCAACAACAGTGGGGCAGCCTCCGGAAGCCTTAGTTTGCTCAACAGCGGTAGGGATTGGGTCAACAGCATCCAGATCAACAACAACACGAGGACGACCAGTACCAGCAGATTCCAGAGCACGGGTTCGCACAACTTGAGGACGGTTTCGAGGAGCAGCACACAAGGTGGCGGTCTTGGCAACAACAGCGGGGAAGCCTCCAGAAGCCTTAGTTTTCTCAACAGCGGCATGGATTGGGTGAGCAGCAGCCGCAGCAACACGGGCACGGGGACGGGGACGACCAGTACCAGCAGATTCTAGAGCAGAGTTTTCCACAATGGCAATACAGGGACTCCTACGAGGAGGTTGCCTGACAGAAGCATGTCGCGGTCGAGGGACCACATTTTTCTCAATAATAGCAGGGGTTCGAGTTAGACCTCTCTATCCAATAATAGCTGGGCAATGATACATTGCAAATGTATCTATAATTTTTGATGTTCCATGCTTGGTTTCATCTACTTTCTTATGTTTTGTCCACACTTTGGAGTACTTTTCATATGATTTCTTGGACTAACCTATTAACAAGAGTCACAGTGCCAGTTGTCTGTTTTCTGCTGTTTTTGGTTCCAGGAAAGTCAGGAAATCAATATTCTTGGAATTGGATGGGACAAAAGCCAAAGATCCTATTTTACCGGAAGACTCACGGAGCCAGACGCAGAGACGGAGGAGGGCTAGGGCCTGGCCACACCATATGGTGGCGTGGGCTAGCCCTGGCCGCGCCACCAGGTGGTGTGGGCCCCCTGGGACTCCACCGACCTTGCCCTTTCGCCTCTAAGAAGCCTCCGATACGAAAACCCTAAATCATCAATTATAAATCCACGAAAAGTTCCGCAGCGTCGCCGCCACCGAAGGGGAGATTCGGGGGATAGAAAGTCTCTGTTCCGGCACCCTGCCGGGACGGGGAAGTGCCCCTGGAGCCATCTCCATCAATCTCCACCACCATCTCTATCACCATTGCTGATTCCCATGATGAGGAGGGAGTAGTTCTCTCTCGAGGCTAAGGGTTCTACCGGTAGCTATGTGTTCATCTCTCTCTATGCATGATCATATTGTGATCATGAGCTTTGTAATCAAGTAGATCTACCTTGCTACTTAAGTGCTTTAATAGATCTCTGCTCTCCCCATGTGTGTGAAAGTGACAGCGTGCACACCATGGTGGCACTTAGGCTAGAGATTACAAATACTTGTTATGAGTTATATTTGGAGTTGGATGTCTATGAAATTGTGGTGTTTGTTGGAACCATCTAGTGCTCAAGGTGACAGTGTGGGGGTATCTAGATGGAAAGCCTTACTTTGAGGTGTGCTATTATAGCCCTACCATCGATTAGAGTGTTCAACCGAAGAGTAGTTTAGCGTAGTATCATAAAGAAGAATATATTTATATGAGAGTGTTCACTAGTGAAAGTATGATCCCTAGGCCTTGTTTCTAAGCACTGAAACACCATTTGCTATTAGATCTGTTACATGTTTGCTTGCTTATATCTTTATTTCAGTTTGCCTTTAGTCTTTTCCCATGACAACCACACGCCAGCAAGCTATTTTCTATCACTGTTACCACTTATAATTATTCATACCACTTGCATTTCACTATCTCTTTGCTGAACTAGTGCACCTATACACCTGACAAGTGTATTGGGTGTGTTGGGGACACAAGAGACTTCTTGTATTTTGATTGTAGGGTTGCTTGAGAGGGGATACCTTTGACCACTTCCTCCCTGAGTTCGATAAACCTTGGGTGATCCACTTAAGGGAAAACTTGCTGCTGTTCTACAAACCTCTGCACTTGGAGGCCCAACAACTGTCTACAAGAATAGAAGTGCATAGACATCAAGCTATTTTCTGGCCTCGTTGCCAGGGAGGTAAGGTAAATGGTACTCACAGCGTCCGGTGTGAGTGCTCGAAGTTATTTCCTTTAGATTCTGCAATTTTGTCTTTTTGTTTCTTGTTTTTATTTTCACTAGTTAGGCTTAATGGAAAACAACAAAAAAATTAGAGAGCTTTATAGTATTTATCTTGAGTTAGGACATGATGTATTTGAAGAGAAAATTTAAAAACCTATGGAACTTTATTTGCATGCTAATAGCAATGTTGTTAGCATGAATTCTTTGGACACCATTATTTCTAATGCTATGGAAAAGTCTAAGCTTGGGGAAGCTAGTTTTTATGAAAATGATCTTTTTAGTCCCCCATCTTTAGAGGAGAACATTTGCTTTGATGATACTATACCTCCAATATATGATGATTACAATGATGAATATGATATTTTAAGTCCACCTACTATTGAGGAGGAAATTAATTGTGACTACAATATGCCTCCTATATTTGATGATTATGGTGATGAGAATAATAATGATAGCTATTTTGTTGAATTTGCTCCCACTACAATTAATAAGAATGACTATGCTTATGTGGAGAGTAATAATTATTATATGCTTGCGGAACATGATAAGAATGTTTCATTTGATAGTTATATTGTTAATTTTATTCATGATGCTACTGAAAGTTATTATGAGAGAGGAAAATATGGTTGTAGAAGTTTTCATGGTACTGCAACACCTCTTTTTGTGCTGAAAGTTTTGAAGTTACTCTTGTTTTATCTCCCTATGCCTGTCACGTTGTTCTTTGTGAATTTATTTGCATACAAGATTCCTATGCATAGGAAGTGGGTTAGACTTAAATGTGTTTTGAATTTGCTTCTTGATGCTCTCTTTTACTTCAATTCATATTTCTTATGTGAGCATCTTCTCAAACTATCATGCCTAACTTAAAGGCGTTAAAGAAATGTACTTATTGGGAGATAACCCAAAAGTTTTAGATGAGTCTTAGAAGTTATTACCTCTGTAATAACCGCTCCTTATCCTTTTTATTTGCTTTTTGTGCCAAGAGTAACCTCTAATGAGAGAGAAGTAATGATTGGGAAAGTTGCTGTCCCGAAACAGATTTCTGTGCTTCACCATAAAAATTCGTGTAAAATCTCTATACGTCCTTTTGAGGCGTGAATATTTGTGCTTCTGCCCCAGGTTGTTATCTAACTTTTGTTAGGGCAACACTTTTCGATTTGAGCAACAGAAGGTCTTCGAAAAAATTCTTCTTTACCTGCTGGTCTGTTTTGACAGATTTCTGCCATTATTTGCATTTGCTTCTTGTTTGTTCCTTTTTGAGTTCTTTTACGGAATTGAGATTTTTGAGGGAAGTTCTACAGTAGCTAGTGTTTTAATGGAAGTTTATTGGTGTTAGAACTGAACCTAAAGACTCATTATCTTGAGTGCACTAATGTTGCTAATAAAGATTGTGTGAAGTTTTGTATGAAGGAAAAATTTCAGGTGTATGGAAGAATGAGTAATGAGATGAAGGATGGACTAAAGCTCAAGCTTGGGGATGCCACGCGTGTCACCCCAAGAAATATCCAAGAAGTACAAGCGTCAAAGCTTGGGGATTCCCAAGGCATCCCCTTCTTCATCAATAAAAATCCCAGGTTTCTTCCAAATGCTTCATTTTTATTGTTTCATGCACAGTTGTGTTGTTCTTGGAGCATCTTCTTTTTCGTTTTCATTTTGGTTTTTCGTTTGCTTGGTTTTCTTAGTTTTCTTAATAAATTGGTTGGACCCCCTCTTTCATACATTGGTTTTCAAATAGTTTGGTTTAGATTGGAAAAGAGTAGGAAAGTTCATGCTTAAGTGGTAAAGAGAGCTTGTTTTTAACTATGGCCTATGCTTTGTCATGCCATGCTTGATATTGTTTTGGCTTTATGCTTAGTATTCTTTTCTGTAGCATGACTTGTTATAAACAATTGAGATTGCTTAATGTGCCTCTGAAGAATCATGCGTTGTTTTAGCATATTAAAGCATAGTATTGTGGTATTCTCCTTTGATGCTTTATTTGGGTTGACTTGGCGCATGCTCACACCATGTTATGACTATCCCAAGTCACCATAGCCTTTATGATCCTTTAGTTTTCAACTTGTAGTATCACTTTATTCTTTGATCAATGATGTTTTGTCGCTCTGCATGATTATGGCCATTATTGCTCCCTTAGTTTGTCGCTCCCAGTCTTTTGCTAGCCTCCGCAACCAAGTATGAGTTCCACTCATGCATCCAACTCCCTAAACCAAGTTATTCCGAAGAGTCCACCATACCTACCTATTAGCATATGCTATTCCAAGTATATTCATGTTTTTATCTACCTTCCGAATTAAACTTGTTATGAGAAAACTAGTGATTAAAGCTCTCACGAACTTGGTGGCACACTTTACTTTTATTGCCCTTAATAAACTTGAACCATTGTGTCGTTTGTGTTGTATATGCTTGCACTTATTTGTTCTGGATTAGCAGAACCATGCTGTCATGGGGAACGCTTTCAACATTGCACTGGTACTTTGTACCTAGTTGATATCATGCTCTTTTGTATATGGATGTCGTCGGTGTGAAATGAAAGTGGAGCTTGTAAGTCCATGGAGTTATGTATATGTGTTAGAGAAACGCCTGGGCCGCTGGTCTAATCCATGCTGACATGGTGGAAACCTGCAGCGTAACCATAATGAGCTGTCTATGAAGCATTCTTCTTATAAAAAAGAGTCCTATATTGAGAAAAAAGAGAAAAAGAAAAAAAGGAGATTATGAAAAGAGGAAAGAGAGAAAAAAGCACCATATTCCCATGGTAAATAAGAAGATTGCTGAGATGCTCGTTGTCTGCTTGCCTTGTCATTTTGATATGGGGATTCTTCCGTATCATTGGGCAAGGGGTACCCCGTTGGCGGTTCTCTATGATACACATGTACTTACGATGACAAGAACTTATTGGTGACTAAAATTGAGTAGCATGAGGAGCGGCCCTCGTATTCAAGGGACATGAGATTTCCAACTTATAATTTGTCAAGCATATACTCCATAGTTTGTTCACTTTAACCTTAATCACTTCAAGATGCTTATGATAGGGGCAATGAGAGCTGAAAGCTAATAAGTACCATAATTTTTGGAAGCTCTTTACGAGACTTGAATCCCTACTTCCTTCTATGAAGGCCTTTCTTTTACTTTTTTGTTGAGTCTCGACCTTCTATCTTTATGCACCTACTTTGGGAGCATAGTGGCCATTCTTAGTTCTATGTGCATTGTCCCAAGACTTGTTGATTGATGCATAGCTTTGATATTGCTTGTTTTAAACTATTTGTATCTAGTCACTCTTATGAACTTTGAAGGTGTCCTGTGCATTTATGTTTGCTACTCTATGAGGGACAAGCTGAATGCCACTATGCTATTCTTTATGTGAAACAACAAACGTCTTGCAAAGCATTGTTATTAATTAATCTTTTGTTTGTGCCTTTTCATGTTGCAACATACTTTCTTTGTCTTATTGCTAGAACTTTGTCCTTCATGTTATGATTGAAGTACTATGATCCCAGCTTTGAATGTTTTACAAATACTTTGTTATGATGGTGCATGTCACCTCAAAAATTATTCTTTATTTTTATCAGTTACCTACTCGAGGACGAGCAGGAGTTAAGCTTGGGGATGTTGATACATTGCAAATGTATCTATAATTTTTGATGTTCCATGCTTGGTTTTATCTACTTTCTTATGTTTTGTCCACACTTTGCAGTACTTTTCATATGATTTCTTAGACTAACCTATTAAAAGGAGCCACAGTGCCAGTTGCCTGTTTTCTGCTGTTTTTGGTTCCAGGAAAGTCAGAAAATCAATATTCTCGGAATTGGACAGGACAAAAGCCAAAGATCCTATTTTACCAGAAGACTCACGGAGCCAGAAGTAGAGACGGAGGAGGGCCAGGGCCTGGCCACACCATATGGTGGCGGGGGCTAGCCCTAGCCATGCCACCAGGTGGTGTGGGCCCCCTGGCTCTCTACCGACCTTTCCCTTTCGCCTATAAGAAGCCTCCGATACGAAAACCCTAAATCGTCAATCAGAAATTCATGAAAAGTTTCGCAGTGCCGCCGCCACCGAAGGGGAGATTCGGGGACAGAAAGTCTCTGTTCCGGCACCATGCTGGGACGGGGAAGTGCCCCCGGAGCCATCTCCATCGATCTCCACCACCATCTCCATCACCATTGTTGATTCCCATGATGAGGAGGGAGTAGTTCTCTCTCAAGGCTAAGGGTTCTACCGGTAGCTATGTGTTCATCTCTCTCTCTATGCATGATCATATTGTGATCATGAGCTTTGTAATCAAGTAGATCTACCTTGCTACTTAAGTGATTTAATAGATCTCTGCTCTCCCTATGTGTGTGAAAGTGACAGCATGCATACCATGGTGGCACTTAGGCTAGAGATTACAAATACTTGTTATGAGTTATATTTGGAGTTGGATGTCTTTATGAAATTGTGGTGTTTGTTGGAACCATCTAGTGCTCAAGGTGACAGTGTGGGGCTATCTAGATGGGAAAGGCTTACTTTGAGGTGTACTGTTATAGCCCTACCATCGATTAGCGTGTTCAACCGGAGAGTAGTTCAGCGTAGTATCATAAAGAAGAATATATTTATATGAGAGTGTTCACTAGTGAAAGTATGATCCCTAGGCCTTGTTTCTAAGAACTGAAACACCATTTGCTATTAGATCTATTACATGTTTGCTTGCTTCTATCTTTATTTTAGTTTGCCTTTAGTCTTTTCCCACGACAACCACACGCCAGCAAGCTATTTTCTATCACCGTTACCACTTATAATTATTCATACCACTTGTATTTCACTATCTCTTCGCCGAACTAGTGCACCTATACATCTGACAAGTGTATTGGGTGTGTTGGGGACACAGGAGACTTCTTGTATCTTGATTGCAGGGTTGCTTGAGAGGGGATACCTTTGACCACTTCCTCCCTGAGTTCAATAAACCTTGGGTGATCCACTTAAGGGAAAACTTGCTGCTGTTCTACAAACCTCTGCACTTGGAGGCCCAACAACTGTCTACAAGAATAGAAGTGCGTAGACATTAGGCGACTCCCAGTAGCAGAGCTTCCTCATCCAGTATGTTACGCACCAGCATAACCACACGAAGCCCAACATGCTGTTTCAGCAACCCAATTAGCTGACTGTCACACGCTATAGGAACCTTGAAGCCTCGTTCATCAACGATGCTGAACCGTGCAGTCTGCTCTGGCCTCATTTCAGTAAGTTCACGCACATCAGCAACCAAACCAGGGATAGTGCATAACTGCATGATGTCTACGCACTTCTATTCTTGTAGACAGTTGTTGGGCCTCCAAGTGCAGAGGTTTGTAGAACAGCAGCAAGTTTTCCCTTAAGTGGATCACCCAAGGTTTATCGAACTCAGGGAGGAAGTGGTCAAAGGTATTCCCTCTCAAGCAACCCTGCAATCAAGATACAAGAAGTCTCTTGTGTCCCCAACACACCCAATACACTTGTCAGGTGTATAGGTGCACTAGTTCGGCGAAGAGATAGTGAAATACAAGTGGTATAGATAATTATAAGTGGTAACGGTGATAGAAGATAGCTTGATGGCATGGAAGACACTAAAGTAAAACTGAAATAAAGATAGAAGCAAGCAAACATGTAACAGATATAATAGCAAACGGTGTTTCAGTGCTTATAAACAAGGCCTAGGGATCATACTTTCACTAGTGAACACTCTGATATAGATATATTCTCTTTATGATACTACTCTTAACTACTCTCCCGTTGGACACTCTAATCGTTGGTAGGGCTATAACAGCACTCCTCAAAGTAAGTCTTTCCCATCTAGAAAATCCCACACTGTCACCTTGAGTACTAGATGAGTCCAACAAACACCACAATTTCATAAAGACATCTAACTCCAAATATAACTCATAACAAGTATTTGTAATATCTTGCCTAAGTGCCACCATGGTGTGCACGCTGTCACTTTCACACACATGGGGAGATCAGAGATCTATTAAAGCACTTGAGTAGCAAGGTAGATCTATAGATTACAAGCTCATGATCACAATATGATCTCACTCCTCATCATGGGAATCAGCAATGGTGATGGAGATCGATGGAGATGGCTCCGGCAGCGGCGCGGAGGACTCCTTCCCCACCACCGGTATCACAGGGGAGCACCGCCCCTTAGCACCCTTTCTTCATGGCTTCTTGGGAGCCCTTCCCCATGGAGATGGGATCTATGGGGGAGGAAAAACGTGGCTTTGGTGGCTGCAAATTCGTGGGTGGAGGAGCCTCCCACGAATTAGGTTTCCTCCCTTTATGTAGCTTCTCGGATTTCCATCATCCCTTCTTGAACTGCAGTAAATCGGATCTATCAGGCCTGTCCGGACTCGGAATCAGCTAAATTTTATGTCCAGAACGTTTGTCACAAAATTTCCAACAACTTTGTAGTTGAAGAGTTTTCCGTTTGACGCTTTCTTCGACCCGAAACGTGACCATCTTCAAAAAAGAGTTCTAAGACACATTTCAGCAAAATCCCAATTTGACTCCAACAAGGTTTCCACTTGTATTCTTGGTAATTCCTACACATTAAAGTGTAAAACAAGAAAATTGTGCACTTTTGCAACTATTAGTAGGTTAGTCCAAATAAATAATAAACTTTATGTAAAAAGGAGTATTAAAAGCATATTAATAGCATAAAACCATCAAAAATTATAGATACGTTATGGACGTATCAACATCCCCAAGCTTAATTTTCTGCTCGTTCTCGAGTAGGTAAACGATAAAAACAATATAATTTTTGAGGTGACATGCAGCCAATACAATCTTGATCATAATTATGGTAAAAGCATTGATATCTGGGATCAAGGTACTCTAAACATAGCATGAAAGATAAAGTTCTAGCAATAAGACAAAGAAACTATGTTGCAACATGAAAAGGCACAAACGAAAGATTCATGAATAACAATACTTTGCAAGATGTTTGTTTGTTTCACATAAAGAAAACATAGCATAATAGTATTCAGCTTGTCCCTCAATAGAGTAGCAAATATAAATGCATAGGACACCTTCAAATTTCATAAGAGTGACTAGATACAATAGTTTAAAACAAGCAATAACAAGTTATGCATCAATCAACTATTCTTGGGACAATGCACATATAAATAAGAATGGCCACTATGCTCTCAAAGTAGGTGCATAAAGATAGAAGGTGGAGACTCAATATAATGATGGAAGAAAAGCCTTTATAAAAGGAAGTAGGGATTCAAGTCTCATAAAGAGCTTCCAAAAATTATGGTACTTATAGCTTTCAGCTCTCATTTCCCCTATCATAAGCATCTTGAAGTGATTAAGGTTAAAGTGAACAAACTATGGTGTACATGCTTGACGAAGTATAAGTCAGAAATCTCATGTCCCTTGTATACGAGGGCCTCTCCTCATGCTACTCAAGTTTAGTCACCAGTAAGTTCTTGTCATTGTAAGTATATGTATATCATAGAGAACCGCCAACGGGTACCCCTTGCCCGATGATACGGAAGAATCCCCATATCAAAATGACAAGGCAAGCAGACAACGAGTGTAGCATCCCAATTGTCTAACAATTGCAATGCTACTAGCCTAGTCTATATATATGCTACTTCCTATATATAATTGTTGCATCATAATGATGTCATGCTCATGTCATCATGCCACCTTGCATTTGAGCATCATATAAAACCCTTTTGAATTGGTTCTTCTCTCATATGCATTGTTAATTGTATTTGCCTCTTGATATTGTATTTGGTTATTGATACATTGTTTAAATGCCCAAGTTGAGTTGGGGGCATATCTTTTATTTCAACTCCTCCACCTTTCTTGTCACCACCTTATAATTCCACCATTCCATTCACCATGGGCATTGATTTATTTTCTTTTGGTATTTAATCTAGCTCATGGGAGATGGGAGGGATCCAATCCTATCTGCTCTTGCTTGGCCTTATCCCATATTATGGAATGCACAAGAATAATGCCATGTCATTATTTGGTTTACACAAGAGTAACACATGGCATTTAATGTCTTGCATGGGCCATGCAACCATCTTCAACACCTTTTTCTTTTCTTTGTTTTCTTTGTTTTGAGTGGAACCTCCCTCTTTTTCTCTCTTCACCTCTACCTCAACAACCTCACTTGAGTAGTGCCATGCATCAGCTTGTAAGATCATCACCTTGTCCATCCTTTTCTCTCACTTGATCATGCATACCAACACCCCTCACCACCTTTTTATCTCTTCTACTCCTTTTGCTAGATCTTGTTTGATCTTTGCTTGATCTTGCTTGATCTTGTCAAAAACACTCCACCACACTCCTCTCTCCTAAAACCTAACACCTCATCTAAACCCTAACTCTAGTTTCCTCTCTTTTCTTCTAACCCTAGTTTTAAGCCAACCCTAACCACACCTCTCTCACCTCTCCCTCTCTCTACCATGATAACCCCACCTGGCTACCCCCTCTCCCTGGTCCCACACCCCATCTACCCCCCTCTTAGCTAAGCCCTAGCTGACCCGAGCTCCTCCTAACACTAGACTAATTTACACCCGAGCTCCCTACCCTCTCTCTTCTCTCTACCTGCCGGGTAGCCCCACCGCCACGCCGTCCGCACCTGGCAGCCTTACCTGCCCTGCCCTGGCTGCCCAGGTCGAGCCCCAGCTCGACCACGTGCTCGAGGAGAAGAAAAGGGCCGAAGCCACTTTTCCCTACCCCGTGCCCACACGCTACCTCGCCTCTCTCCCTCGCTTTACCCTTCACCCCACGGCTCCTCTGCCTCTCCCAGATCTGCCCAGAGCCCTGCCTCTCCTCCCCTTCCTCTTCACCGACCAAGGAGACCTCCCTACTGCTCCCTGTACACGCCAACACGGAGGAGGAGCGCCACAGCCGCCAGCACCAGCGCCGCCCGATGCAAACCCTAGCTGCGCCGGCCATCTGCGTCCTCGCCCCTTCGTCGCCCCCCTGCACGATCCGACCGCACCGATCTCTCCGCGGTACGACCCTCTCCCTCCCGGACAACCTCCGCCTCGCTGTCGTCGTGTAGATCCGTCGTACTTTTCGTCAAACACGCTGCGCGCCCCGTCGGCCACTTTGTTGGCTCGCTCCCGCGTCGCGCAGAACCACATCTAGCCGCCCGCCGCTCCTCTGTCACCATCCCGTAACCAGCCGCACTGGCTACCACCCGCAGCGCCCGCGCCCGCGACGCGAGTTCGAACCCCACACGCCGCGCCCTGCGTCGGTCGCGCACCGACCTGTCCGCGCGTTTGCAGGAAGAGAAACAGGGGTCTGTTGGCCTTTTTCCATATACCCCCTTTCTTTTTCTTCGCCTCAACCCGCGGTACCATCGAGCCCCACCGTCAGCCTCTGCGTCCGTTTTGCAGTTAAGCCCCCTAGTTCTTCTAGCCTCAACCCGTGCTCCCTTCGCCGTGACACGTGGCTGACCCTCCCCTCTCGCTGTCATGTGGGCCCGGCCCCACCGACGGACCCACCGGTCAGCGACCTGGGCTAGCTAAGGCCGCGGTACAGAAAACCCTTCGGTGCGCCTGTTGCCGCCAGATCAGCCCGGACCCACTTGGCGGTGTCTGTGGCTAGATCTGTATGAGTACAAAATGGTTTCTGCTTGCTGTTTAATTAAAACCTTTTTCAAAATTGTTTAAATTCAAATTCAAATCTGTTTTTAAATAACTGTTGAAATATAATTCCAAATAATACATATGACATATGTTTTTGAATCAGAAAAATGTGAGGAATTCAAATATGTTATTCAAATTATTGTTTGAGCACTTAAAATTTTCGAGATAATTAAAATTACAACAAAATGCCCTTTATCTTAATTAATTAATAACTTTAGTTTTATAACTCCAAATTTGACAAATAATATGTCTAAATCGATCAGCGCGACGAGCCCGTTCTATCTATGCATTCCATGTTCTGAATTGCAGCATGCATCATATAAATATAAAGGTTACAGCAACTTATTTGAGGATAAAAGGTGACTAAAACTCAATAAAAGGCTTTATTCTTGTATTCCACATCTCACCCATGCCATGCTACATTATTGCCATGCAAATTGTGCATCATTCATCATGGCATGATTGTTTGCTTGTCGCATTTTAATTCATATGCTTGTGCACTCTATTTATGTTGGCCCTTGTTTGTTTGGTTCTTCTTCGAATAGACGCTGAGCAGGGGATATATCAAGAAACCCAGGAGCACTACCCGGATCCGTCCCTCGCTTCAACTGAGGTGCCAGGCAAGACTACCACATGCTTTCATACATATAGTACCTATCGCCTCTATCTTATTCTTGCATCATTGAGTCGCGATTGCATTAAACTGAATCCCAAGTACTGCATAGCCTTTACTTTTAAACCCCACCGAAGCTTGTTCCCCCATCCCATGAGCCATTACTATAGGAGTTGTTTGAGCCATGCGGGTCGTAGGACAACATGTGTAGGGTATGTGAGTGTCTGGTGGATAACGAGGTACCTAAACAACTTAACCTGAGTAGTAATGGGATAACTAATGAAAGCGGCACCGGTGAGCAATATCTGCTATTTGGTTTTTCATGCTCACTTGTGTCCCGCAGGACCCCGAGTACTTGATTCCTGTTCCTTGACTATTCACACTATCCACATCCAGGAGGCCTTATGAACCCCCCTGAGCCAGAGCTTGATTCATTCTTATTTCTTGGGGCCACAAAGTAGTTTGGGGCTTTATTACTATCCTGTACTTATGCCATGCTTTACTGCTTTATTTAAGATTGTGCGTGGAGCACCTGTACTGTTTAGGACCGTGACACGTTTTCGCTGTATCGACAAGCCCAGTCACATTTTCGGGTTCCCAGTCGTTTACCGCCGTCCACACAAACCCTGGGTCCGTTTCGGAGCCGGCCAACTTCGTTGCGGGTAGCTTAGTGGGGTGGCCCCCTGAAATAATTCTGAATCCTGTGATCGCTTTGTCGTGAATGCCTCGTTGGGTTTTGATTTGGTTTTTCCGAGGTTGATCGAGTGTGTGTTGCTATTTGTGCACCCCTGCAGGGTAAATCTTTCTGAAAGCCGTGTCCGCGGTTATGGACGACTTGGAGCACAGTTTCTCGATCATAGACAAGTATAACTAAAGTACCGCTTTTAATTTGACTAAGTACCTGACTAGTAAATAGTGTAACACTCATGGAATGGATAATAAAACTGCCAACGGATGGGGGCTGTTCGTCCGCTTCCTCGTTGGTAAGCGAGGAGGAGGATGGATCTGTTAATATTACTGTTATAACTGTTGTTATTAATTCCCGGACATCCGTCTATCTTTGGTTAGGCGGATGGTTAGCGAGTATCCCTAGAATTGTTAGGTATTATCTTTTGCTGCAATTGCGTCACCCCAGGTTGTGTCCCCTTTTGAGGCATAAAGACTTGCTGAGTACCCCTAGGGTCTCACATGATAAATTGTTTGATTCAGATGAACAAGTATACTCGCAAGATGGATACTGGGTGGAGGAGACGAACGATGTGGGCAACGATCACTCGGTGTAGAGATTCCGGGAACGGGGATCCGTGAGATCTGTGGGCGGGATGTGTTTATTTATGGGGCATCTTATGCCGATTTGCTTCTTATCCGTACTCGGATCTTGTTTCCGCTTCCGCCTGATACTCTGATGTTTGATGTATGAGGAGATATCCTAAACTATTATATCTATCTAGGATATTTGGATCTTGCCGTATGGCGTTGCAATATTTCTATTTCTTTTAGATGGAATGGCTCTGAGGACTGTTGTATGGTGGCTTGCATACATACTCATTTGTGTATGTAGTTGATCCCTTCGCCTGCCGATTACGCCGCTCGTTCTTGTCCCGATGTTTGGAAATGGTTAGGACGGCCGAAAGGTCTACCTGTGAGTGGCATTTGGCCCCACCGTACTATTTTAACCATTTCCAGTCATCCAGGCTTGTAACTAAGAGCGTAATTCACCGAGGTAGTTACAACGAGCATCTCAACATTCTTCTTATTTACCATGGGAATATGGTGCTTTTTTCTCTCTTTCCTCTTTTCATAGTATCTTTTTTTTCTTTTTCTCTTTTTCTCAATATAGGACTTTTTTATAAGAAGAATGCTTCATAGACAGCTCATTATGGTTACGTTGCAGGTTTCCACCATGTCAGCATGGATTAGACCAGCGGCCAAGGCGTTTCTCTAACACATATACATAACTCCATGGACTTACATGCTCCCCTTTCATTTCACACCGACGACATCCATATACAAAAGAGCATGATATCAACTAGGTACAAGTACCAAGTGCAATGTTGAAAGCATTCCCCATGAAAGCATGGTTCTTCTAATTCCCGACAAATAAGTGCAAGCATATACAACATAGAAGACACAATGGTTCAAGTTTATTAAGGGCAAGAAAAGTAAAGTGTGCCATCAAGTTCGCGAGAGCTTTAATCACTAGTTTTCTCATAACAAGTTTAATTTGGAAGGTAAACAAAAGCATGAATATACTTGGAATAGAATAAGCTAGTAGGTAGGTATGGTGGACTCCTTGGAATAACTTGGTTTAGGGAGTTGGATGCATGAGTGGAACTCATACTTGGTTGTGGAGGCTAGCAAAAGACTGGGAGCGACAAACTAAGAGAGCAACAATGGCCATAATCATGAAGAGCGACAAAACATCATTGGTCAAAGCATAAAGTGATACTACAAGTTGAAAACTAAAGGATCATAAAGGCTATGGTGACTTGAGATAGTCATAACATGGTGTGAGCATGCGCCAAGTCAACCAAAATAAAGCATCAAAGGAGATTACCATAATACTATGCTTTTAATATGCTAAAACAACGCATGATTCATCCAAGGCACATTAAGCAATCTCAATTGTTTATAACAAGTCATGCTACAGCAAAGAATACTAAGCATAAATCCAAAACAATATCAAGCATGGCGAGACAAAGCATATGCCACAGTCAAAACGAGCTCTTTTTACCACATAAGCATGAACTTTCCTACTCTTTTTCAACCAAACCAAACTATTTGCAAACCAATGTATGAAAGAGGGGATCCAACAAATTTATTCAGCAAACTAAGAAAACCAAGCAAACGAAAAAGAAGACGCTCCAAGAACAACACAACCGTGCATGAAACAATAAAAATAAAGCGTTTGGAAGAAACCTGGGATTTTTATTGATGAAGAAGGGGATGCCTTGGGCATCCCCAAGCTTTGACGCTTGTACTTCTTGGATATTTCTTGGAATGACACGCGTGGCATCCCCAAGCTTGAGCTTTAGTCCATCCTTCATCTCATTACTCATTTCTTCCATACACCTGAAAATTTTCTTTCATACAAAACTTCACACAATCTTTATTAGCAACATTAGTGCACTCAAGATAAATAAGTCTTAAGATTCAGTTCTAACACCAAATAAACTTCCATTAGAACACTAGCTACTGTAGCACTTCCCTCAAAAAGCTCAATTCCCCAAAAGAACTCAAAAAGGAACCAACAAAAAGCAAATCCAGAAAATGGCAGAAATCTGTCAAAACAGACCAGCAGGTAAAGACGACTTTTTTGGAAGACCTTATGTTGCTCAAATCAAAAAGTGTTGAACTAATGAAAGTTATATAACAACCTGGGGCAGAATCACAAAAATTCACGCCTCAAAAAGACGTACAGAGATTTTACACGAATTTTTACGGTGACGCACAGAAATCTGTTTCGGGACAACAACTTTCCCAATCATTGCTTCTCTCTCATTAGAGGTTACTATTGACACACAAAAAGCAAATAAAAAGGATAAGGAGCGGTTATTACTGAAGTAATAACTTCCAAGACTCATCTAAAACTTTTTGGTTATCTCCCAATAAGTACTTTTCTTTAACGCCTTTAAGTTAGGCATGATAGTTTGAGAAGATGCTCTCATAAGAAATATGAATTGAAGTAAAAGAGAGCATCAAGAAGCAAATTCAAAGCACATTTAAGTCTGACCCACTTCCTATGCATAGGAATCTTTTAAAGAAACAAGTCATAAAAGAACAAAGCAACAAGCATAGGAAAGCAAAACAAGTGCAACTTCAAAATTTTCAACATAAAGAGGGGAAACTTAATATTATTGAGATGCATAGAACCATGTTTCCCTCTCTCATAATAACTTTCAGTAGCAACATGAATAAAATTAACAATATAACTATCACATAAAACATTCTTATCATGAGCTACATGCATATAATAATTATTACTCTCCATATAAGAATAGTCATTCTTATTAATTGTAGTGGGAGCAAAATCAACAAAATAGCTATCATTATTATTCTCATCACCATAATCATCAAATATAGAAGGCATATTGTAATCATAATTAATTTTCTCCTCAATAGTAGGTGGATTGAAAATAACATATTCATCATTATAATCATCATATATGGGAGGTTTGGTATCATCAAAGTAAATTTTCTCCTCCGTGCTTGGGGGACTAAAAAGATCATTCTCATCAAAACCAGCTTCCCCAAGCTTAGACTTTTCCATAGCATTAGCAATAATGGTGTACAAAGAATTCATACTAACAACATTGCTATTAGCATGCAAATAAAGTTCCATAGGTTTTTTAATTTTCTCTTCAAACACTTCATGTCCTAACTCAAGATATATACTATAAAGCTCTCTAATTTTGTTGTTGTTTTCCATTAAGCCTAACTAGTGAAAACAAGAAACAAAAAGACAAAATTGCAGGATCTAAAGGAAATAACTTCGAGTACTCACACCAGAAAATAGACGTTTGCCGTGGGAGGTTCTTCTTCTTTAATCCTTCGGTGTGAATACGTTTTACCTTACCTCCCCGGGGCGCCAGAAAATAGCTTGATGTCTACGCACTTCTATTCTTGTAGACAGTTGTTGGGCCTCCAAGTGCAGAGGTTTGTAGAACAGCATCAAGTTTTCCCTTAAGTGGATCACCCAAGGTTTATCGAACTCAGGGAGGAAGTGGTCAAAGGTATTCCCTCTCAAGCAACCCTGCAATCAACATACAAGAAGTCTCTTGTGTCCCCAACACACCCAATACACTTGTCAGGTGTATAAGTGCACTAGTTCGGCGAAGAGATAGTGAAATACAAGTGGTATAGATAATTATAAGTGGTAACGGTGATAGAAGATAGCTTGATGGCGTGGAAGAGACTAAAGTAAAACTGAAATAAAGATAGAACCAAGCAAACATGTAACAGATCTAATAGCAAACAGTGTTTTAGTGCTTAGAAACAAGGCCTAGGGATCATACTTTCACTAGTGAACACTATCATATAGATATATTCTCTATGATACTACTCTGAACTACTCTTCGGTTGGACACTATAATTGTTGGTAGGGCTATAACAACACTCCTCAAAGTAAGTCTTTCCCATCTAGAAAACCCCACACTGTCACCTTGAGTACTAGATGAGTCCAACAAACACCACAATTTCATAAAGACATCCAACTCCAAATGGATCTGCCATCGGCGGTAGAGGCAGGCTAGATCGTCACAACGGCTGGCACGGCATTTGGCATTAGAGCTCGGTAGCAGCGAGTAGGCGCAGCAACTTGGCGCCGGAAGTCAAATGCCCGAAGAGATCATTCTGGTTGGAGAGGGGATTTTGACGCCACCGGTTCTAGGGTTCATGCGAAAGGAGGGAGGGAGTGGATTTGTGAATTTGGTCAACGCACCATGCTCCTTTAGTCTCTCGTTTCGCCTATGTGGTTGCCGCATTGGCGCTCGTGTCACGGAAATATTACTGACATGAGGGTCCCGACCGTCTACTTCACGGGGCAGTTTCACAGCATGTTTGGATTTGGTAGGGGTGAGACGAGTTTGCATCGAAATGGCCCCTCTCGGTAGTTGGCGGCCCAACATTTTGAAACGCGGCAATCTCAGGCAACTTAGGTACCACGGTGCACTCACCCACGAACTTTGGTACCGCACACCGGTAGCCCCCCTTGCTAGTACAAGTAGTGATGTGCCAAGGCCCACTTTGTGTCATCCCAAAAACATTCAAACTCTAAATTTAAATGACATTTGAAAATTGAATCTAGTTCATATGTCTAGATACCACTTTTCCAAAAACCACTCAAATGAACTCCATTTCAGAATCCCAAGAAAACCTAGAAGCTTAAGCATATGATAAACCACTCCACCAAAAATCATATCAAATTTCAAATAATTTGGTCATGCGGCCATTTGATCGAACAGGTGGCAGGCAAGATTTTTCTGCCTAACTAATACTGTTTAGTGATCAATGCTTTGTCAAGTTTTTAGCCTCCATTTGGTTCCCCTGTCTCCCCCAGCTCTAACCAAACCCTCACCGTCCTACCCTTTAGCTTGGAGCAGCAGTTGCGCGCTGCCCGGTTTTGGTCACCGCCGGCCGAGCATGCGCAGCTCGCAGCAGACCGCGCCGCGCCAAACCAGCGTGCCCTAGCTCCGCCCAACCCTACCGCGACTCCCTGTCCACCCCATGGCCAAAGCCAGCCCCTGGACCACCGAGGAAACGCCGCGCACTACCCTCTTTGCGTCGCGCCAGAGCACGCCAGAGCGCCCTTGCCGCCAGCATGCCATAGACCACGCTCGACACCAGACCGCGTGCACAGCTCCGCCTTGAACCCACCAACCCTCCAGACACGGCCGTGCACTGCCGCGCGACCCACAGTCGCCAGAAGCACCGTCAAGCATCGCCTCTGTCTCCCAGAGCACGGGAAACCCCCGACCAATTGCCACCGCCCCTAGCGTCGCCGTTACGTTGTAGAGGACCGCCAGCAGAGCGCCTACCTCGCCCACGCCGGTAGCCCCCTGTATCACCGTCACCGACGAGCTCCGCCCACACCCGTCGATCCTCTCGTCGGGCCTATATAAGGAGACGACCCCCAGCCTCAATCTCCACACCATTCCACTCCCCTCTCTCCACTGATCGTTTACCCTCTCTGGCCAGAGCCGCTCGAGCAGCCCATCACCGGAATTCCGCCAGAGGTAGCCGCTGCAGAGGAGGAGAAGTTACAGTCGATTTCGTCCACCTCAGCCCATGCCGCGACCTTGCCTGAGTCCGCCGTCGTCCACCAGTTTGTTTGCAAGGAACATCGCACTAGCTGGAGCCCTGGTACGTCCTAGTAGACCCCCACCGACCGTGTTAGGGTTCAGTCTCGCCGGCGACGAGTCCGTCGTCGACGATGACCATGGACCATTGATCTGTGTTCTAATCGTGTGGTCCTCAGCGCCCCATACCGCTTCGGGTTTTATGAGTCACTGACAGGCGGGACCCCCCTGTCAGCAGCCCTCAGCGCCGTGGAGTGTACAAGGGCCGACCCATTTAGTTTCCCACACTGACCAAGTATTTCAAATATAGGTTTTTCTTTTTAGAAGTAAACTTAATTCTCTCCCTTAGTTCAAAAATCAATTCAGAGAGTTTTACAAGTCCAAATTGGGTGATTCCAATTTTGTTGGAAAGAAAATTTAAATCTCTATCCAACCCCATTGGATTTAAATCATTTAGAGTTAGAAATATCTCCTAGTAAAAATAACAAGACAGAAGATTTTGCACATTCAAACATTTTCATAAAATCAACTCTAATAGCTTTTGAGTTGATTCCAACTCTCAAAAATCACATTTAACCATACCTATCTAATATGTAATAATATTAAGGTTTGCATACAGTGACTTGGACTAGTACCAAAATAATGCTATATAGGCATTTCTAGTCACTTTAAATCATTAATTGTTAAACTTAAACTTATTAAAATATGATCCAACCTTTAAATCACATTCCCATATGTTAGAATATGTGGTGATGACATGTGTCCACATGATCCCATATTTTAATTGGAGAATATTAAATCTTAGTTAATTTCAATGAGTAGAAATTACATTTCTCAAATAAAATAAATGAAGCTAGTTCATTAAACCTTGTGATGTCTGTGATGATAATAGATCATCAAATGTATGCCTTAGTGTACTAAGTATACTAGTTAAGTATTTGTTTGGTGATTGTATACTCCGTATGTATTTATAGACGATAGTATCGAACAAGTCTATGAAGAGGAGGAGTTCTACCAAGAGGAGGAGGAAGAGAATTTCAACCACTGCACCAACCAAGGCAAGCCATCAATAACAATGCAAGATCACCCTTGCAAGCTATTGTTAGCAAGTTAGAATTAAGATACATAACCTAAGCAAAGGCATTAGGCATGCTTTGGTTATACCCTTTGACTTATACCTACTCTAAGTTTTATTTACAAGCTTTACCTTCTTTACTTTACCAAAGTCCTTTACTTGTTTAAAGGTAGCATAAAGAGTATAAAACTTGACCTATCTAGATTGACTTAGATGTCATTCTATGGCATGATATTGAGATTAGTATCCCACATTAGTGAACACTCTTAACTTAGTAGTTTAGAGCTCAACCAAAACTTGATTCACTTTAGATGGGAATACTTGGTGAAAATGATTTGTGAAAACCTTGGAATGATGAGCCATTCTATTGAGATGTTTTGACATGTGTTGAGAACCATAAATGGTTTATGAGGATGATGAAAATGTTGAGGCATGAGCCTTAGCCCTTTTACAAAACTGATGGTTGGGTTCGGATGCGATACCATTCCAATTTTACCGTACAACCACAATACCTGAATTGGGTAAGGCTTAGCCAGAAGTTTATATGCATTTGTATTAGTTCACTCATGGGAGAGGTTTTAGCTGAGGCTACCTCTCAATGTTGTCCACCTATGCAGTGCCCAAGATGATAGATGGTCATGGTTGGGAGGCCATGCTCATAGGAGAGGTGCTTATACTAGGGTGTGTAAAGGAAAGGTTATGTTTGATTATCTGCATACTAAGTATGATGATTCAGGGTTATCCTTCACAGATGTATTGAATCTTGTGGTGAAAGTGTACCACCTCTGCAGAGTGTCAAACTATTCGAATAGCCGTGTCCACGGTTATGGACAGTTGGAGTGGCCATACTGTTCCGTTGTCAGATATTCTTCCAAATGACTTAATTGTGCCATGACTTGACCACAACAGAGTTGTGACTATGATAACTAAGTTCCCATTTAGGAGTTTTCAAACTTTATTTTTATCTTTCTTTGTTTCTGAACTCATCTTAGGTTTCAAACTTAACTTTACAATTAAACTTAGAGTTAGCATTCCTACTAGAACCATACTACTTGTTAGTGCTAGTTTGCGAGTACTTAAAGAGTACTCATGGCTTTGTCCCTGGCTATTCCTATGGCCAGACTATGAGGAGGACTACCCTGAAGGAGGAAAGCAGGATGGCTACAACAACTAGGATCATCTCCCATCGTCATCATTGCCTGTGACTCTGAAGATGGACCCCACCGCTACGCTTATTATTCCTCTACTTGATTGTACTAAGACTGGATCATGAGATCCTTTATTTGTGTATGACCTTATTATGGTTTGTAATGGATGATGTACTGTGATATCCAATCTGTTATGTCTTGCAAAAATGGTAATCCTGGGATTGCAATGTATGGCATAACAGGCATCTAGGATTAAAAATCCGAGTGTTGACAAGTTGGTATCAGAGCCATCCTAACCATAGGAGACCCTAGTTAGAATGGACGTCCAAACAAAAACTTAGTTTCAAAAACCAAAGTGAGTATTTATGAAAACTATTTCCTCTCTTACCCTTAGGGATTCTTTCTCTCAAAAAATTCATGTTCCTCCAAAGCCTTACATTACTACATAAAACCTTGACACACTTGATCACTTCACTAACTTCCTCATTCTAAATTCTTATAGATGGAAACTCAATACAGCAAGTTCTACCAGTTGGGCAACAGAGGCCAACTGATCTTTGAGAGGGATCTGGATTCACTGTCTGAGTTCTTGGAGCGTCCTCATCCAGAATTCCTTGGAGATCAACTCCCGGGTCCACCAGGAGGAGATTTACAATGGCTAGTGACTGCTGATCTTTGAGGCAAGATAGAAGCACCAGTATCTGGGAGGATTCAGTTCTCCATGAGAGAGAACAACTAGCTAGATGGATTAGCCAGGGCAATGTATGAAGCTCTCGCACGTCTGTGTGCCCTGAGTGTCAACCTAATCCAAGGAACCCGCTTTGTTCACTATACAAGGCGTGATTCCATGGGAATGCCGCTAGAGATGCCAAGTCACCCAATACTGAAGCGTCAAGTGGAGAACCTCGACTTCCTACTGTACGACAGACAAAAGGAGTTGGACAATGCTAGAGAGCTCGCCAACAACAACCTCGCCATTGCCACCCGGAAGGCCCAGACTTTCTCACTGCTCGTCTAGGATCGTCAGTCTCTTTGCCGTCAACATGCAAAGAAGGATGGCACAATCGACCGTCTTCGCAAGAAGGTGGCCGACCTCGAGAAGACCATCAAGGAGCAAGAAGCTCAGATTGCAGCAAAGGAAGAAGAAGAGGAAGGTGAAGATATCCAAGGAGATATTGACTCATACCTCAGCAATGATGATGACTTTCTGGAGGAGGATGTCATGGACTTCTACACCGATGATGATGACTCCGACTTCATCGATGATGAGTAGATGCACTAGAGCACTATCATAGAGTGAGGAGTATCGGTCCCATTGAATCATAGCTTACAGAATGGTTCTTAAAACCATCTGTTTTCCTTTGATGTGGTGGTGGTGTGTGTGTTTGTATCGTGTGCTTTGCCTGAATGAATGAAAAGAAGTTAGTTGCAAAACCTGAGTCAAACTCAAAATTTTAGCTTTGAAATCAAAACCATAAACCTTAGAACTTTCCCTCTTACCCCTTTATCTATCTCAATCTTCAGATGACTCGTGGAAACCAAGGAGGGAGCAGCTCATCGCAAGACCCAATGTTGCAGATTCTGCAGACTCTCATTGCAGACAGGGAAGCAAGCAGGGAAGAGCGCCAAGCTAATCTAGCAACACTGCAGCAGATCTCCCAGATGGCTCACAACAATCAGAACCACGAAAATCAGGATCATCACGGATCCATACTCAAAAACTTCCAGAATACCAATCCTCCAATCTTTAGTACTTTAGAGAACCCACTGGATACTGATGACTGGTTGCAGACAATGGAGAACAACCTAGAAGTAGCAAGAGTGGATGCCAACGAGAAAGTTCTTTTTGCCACCCACTATTTGGCAGGAGATGCAATAGCATGGTGGAACAACATCCGCACAATGAACCATGATCAAGTGATGACATGTGAAGCCTTCAAAATCAAGTTCAGCCGCACCCACGTGCCATAGGGTCTAGTCACCCGAATGAGGGATGCGTTCAGAGAGTTGAAGCAAGACAGAATGACTGTAGTGGAGTACCGTGACAGATTCTTGTCGTTAGCCAGGTATGCACCTGATGAGATCAACACGGAGGCCAAGAAGAAAGAGAGATTCCTGAACGGACTACATGATGAGATGCAGACTGTCCTCGTCAACATCCATTTCGAGGATCTCGAGGAGCTAGTCGACACTGCCATTCAGATGGAAGGGAAGATTAACCAAGCAAACGACAACCACAAATGTCGTATGATGCACCAAGCTGGATCCAACAGTCACCAGAAGTACCATCCCAACCCTTCTGCAGGATATGCCCCGCGGAACAATCGACCCCCAATGTCTCGCCCAAGCTACCCCAACCGTAGCGGGGGAAATGTGAAGTCTAGAGGAAACAACAATCACCCCGACAACACCATCAATTTCAACCGAGCACCTCCCAAGCCCAACAGCAACAACAACAACACTGCACCCAGAATTAGAAGCAATGTTGTGCCGGTGGCAGCAAAAGACAAGTCTCGGATCACTTGTTTCGAGTGTGGAGTGAAGGTCACTATTCCAATGAGTGCCCTAAGAAGATTGCCGCCACTGCCAATGTGAATGCCCCAGCTCAACAGCAGCGTCGTGTTCAACCAGGAAGAAGATTTGTCCCAGGGAACCCTCACAACCGCAACGGCCGTCTCTTCCACATGAACACCGAAGAAGCCCAAGAAGCGCCAAATGTAGTGCTAGGTATGTTTTCTGCCAACTCAGTTTTAGCAAGAGTGTTGTTTGATTCGGGAGCATCACACTCATTTGTCACCGAAGAATTTGCATGCACTAGTAAGATTCACCCAACCAACTTGAAGCATGTCATGATAGTTCAAATCCCCGGTTCAACTAGAAAAGCTAGAAAAATTTGCAAAGCTGTGCCTATCAGAATACATGGGATAGATTTCTTTGCCAATCTAATAGTACTTGGAACCAAAGGTTTGGAAGTAGTACTAGGAATGGATTGGATGTCAAAGCATAAAGGACTGATAGACTGTGCCAAGAAAGCCATCACAATGACCAGTAGCTCTGGAGTCTCAATAGAGCATATATCTGAAAACTTGCCCCGTCAATTCAAGTGTAATAAGAGTCTAGCCCTGCCCACCATTGACCAAGTCAGAGTAGGCTGTGAATACCCCGACGTATTCCTAGATGAATTGCCTGGTATGCCCCCGGATAGGGATATTGAGTTCATTATTGAACTAATCCCTGGAATCGGACCCATAGCCTAGAGACCCTATAGTATGAACCCCTCAGAGTTAGTGGAATTGAAAAAGCAGCTGGATGCTATGTTGCCAACAGGCTTGATTCAACCAAGCGCATCGCCATGGAGATTGCCAGTGTTATTCGTCGACAAGAAAGATGGAGGCAACCGTTTGTGCACAGATTACAGGAAGCTGAATGACGTCACCATCAAGAACAAGTACCCTTTGCCCAAGATAGAAGATCTATTTGATCAGTTGACTGGAGCCAATGTGTTCTCTAAGATCGATCTTAGGACTGGTTATCACCAACTTAAGATTCATGCAACAGATATTCCGAAGACCGCTTTACTACTCGTTATGGATTATACGAGTATACAGTCATGTCTTTTGGATTAACTAATGCCCCTGCTTATTTCATGAATCTCATGAATAAGATCTTTATGAATTTTCTGGATAAGTTTGTCGTTGTGTTTATCGACAATATCCTTATCTACTCCAAGTCAGAAGAAGAGCATGAGCAACATCTGAGAATCATCCTTGAAACCCTTAGAGAGCATCGGTTGTATGCCAAGTTCGGCAAATGTGAGTTTTGGCAGAAAGAAGTAGGATTCCTAGGACATATTGTGCCTGCCGAAGGAGTCGCTGTTGATCCCGCCAAGACCAAAAATGTCGAAGAATGGGAAGCCCCAACCACTCAAACCCAAGTCCGTGCATTTCTCGGATTAGCGGGATATTACCGCAAGTTTGTAGAAGGATTCTTGAGCATCGCCAGACCCATGACCCAATTGTTGAAGAAGGACAAGAAGTTTGAATGGACCGACAAATACGAAGCAAGTTTCCATAAGCTGAAGAAGAGATTGATTTCAGCCCCAATATTGATCATGCCAGATATCAAGAAGCCGTTTGATGTGTATTGTGATGCATCCAAGATTGGTCTCGGATGTGTGTTGATGCAAGAAGGCAAAGTTATCACTTATCTGTCTCGACAACTGAAGCAGCATGAGTAGAACTATCCGACCCATGATCTTGAGTTAGCAGCCATAGTTTTGGCATTGAAGACATGGTGTCATTATCTTATGGGTAATCGCTGTGAGATTTACTCAGATCACAAAAGCTTGAAATATATTTTCACTCAGAAGGAGCTGAATATGAGGAAAAGGAGATGGATAGAGTTAATCAAGGATTATGACCTTGACATTCACTATCACCCCGGCAAAGCCAATGTGGTAGCAGATGCTCTTAGCAGATTGCCATGTAGGCTAAACACCATGATCAAGGAGAAGCAACCAAGTTTGTATGAGGAGTTGGAGCAGTTCAGGACTTAGTTAGTTAGCAAAGGATTCTTAGCGAGCATTGAACTTCAACCCACGTTGGTTAGCCAAATCAAGGAAGCCCATAAGGGAAATGAAAGTATCGATGGAATCAAACGTCGTGTTGGTACAGGAAAGGTACCTGGATTCACCAAAGACGAAGACGGAGTTCTGTGGTACAAAAGCCGTATCTGTGTGCCAACAGATTTGGAACTGAAGCAAGTTATCATGCAGGAAGCTCATGATACTCTTTATTCTATCCACCCCGGAGGAACAAAGATGTATCAGGATTTGAAGGAGCAATTTTGGTGGCACAAGATGAAGAGAGAAATCGGAAGCTACATCGCCAAGTGTGATATTTGTCAAAGAGTCAAAGCCGAACATCAGAGGCCCACAGGACTGTCGCAACCATTGCAGATTCTGGAATGGAAATGGGATTCTGTCGGAATGGACTTTATCACCGGTTTGCCAACTTCTAGTAGGGGAAATGACTCAATCTAGGTCATCGTTGATAGACTGTCCAAGGTAGCTCACTTTATACCTGTCAAGACAACCTACCAGAGTTCGAAGCTAACAGAGTTGTATATCGCTAGAATTGTCAGTTTGCATGGAACCCCCAAGACCATAGTATCAGATCGAGGAACCCAGTTTACCTCGAGATTTTGGCAGAAAGTCCAAGAAGGATTATGAACCAAGTTGAATTTCAGCACCGCTTATCACCCACAAACCGATGGACAGACTAAGAGAGTCAACCAAATGCTAGAAGATATGTTGAGAGCTTGTGTGTTAGAGTATGGATCAAAATGGTAAGATTGCCTGCCTTTCATAGAATTCTCATATAACAACAGTTATCAAGCCAGGTTGCAAATGGCACCATTTGAGTTCCTGTATGGAAGAAAGTGTCGTACCCCTTTGAATTGGTCGCAAGTAGGAGAGAGTCAGATTTTTGGACCCGACATTCTCCGAGAAGCTGAAGAGAAAGTTCACAAAGTCCATGAGCACATCAAGACCGCCCAATCAAGACAGAAGAGTTATGCTGACAAGAGAAGGAGAGACCTGACTTTCAATGTCGGATATCTTGTATATCTCAAGGTTTCACCATTGAAGGGAACCCATCGTTTTAGTCTGAAAGGAAAGTTAGCCCCCAGATATATCGGACCCTTCAAGATTCTAAACCATCAAGGAGAAGTATCTTATCAACTGGAACTGTCTGAAGAGATGTCTGCCATCCACAATGTGTTCCATATCTCGTTACTTCGCAAATGCTTGGAAGTGCCAGAGAAGACCGAAGTTTTCAAGAACATCGATCACCGAGCTATTGATATCAACAAGGACCTGAAGTATCGTGAAGTGCCCATCCGTATCTTGGAGGAAGCCTACAGAACCACCAAGACCAGGAGTATAAAATTTCTCAAGATTCAATGGAGCAACCACACCGAAGAAGAAGCCACTTGGGAGCTAGAAGATTACATTAGGACTGAGTTCCCACATCTCTTTAGTTCCTAGTTTTCTTTCTTAAATCTCAGGACGAGATTTTGTTTAAGGGGGGAAGGTTTGTAACATCCCAAAACTTTAATCCAAGTGATCAAGATCAAATCTACCCATTTAGGGTTAACAAAAACTTTTCCATTTAAAAATCCTTAAGAAATCATATGTGTGTGCATTTAAGATAGAAGTTGTTTTGAATTGCCATGATTGAGTGATCTATTGATTGTAAAATGACTCTAAGGTGAATTACACATCATCTAGATCATCCCCAAGCAAATCCCAAAGAAAAAGAAATCAAAAAGAATTAAATAAGCAAATGGTCACTTTTGCCATTTTAATCACCTAGCCCACTTTGGCTATTCCTAGCACTCAATTTCCAACAGAGACAATTGTGGATCTTTGCAGCCCTTGCTAGTACAAGTAGTGCTGTGCCAAGGCCCACTTTGTGTCATCCCAAAAACATTCAAACTCTAAATTTAAATGACATTTAAAAATCGAATCTAGTTCATATGTCTAGATACCACTTTTCCAAAAACCACTCAAATGAACTCCATTTCAGAATCCCAAGCAAACCTAGAAGCTTAAGCATAAGATAAACCACTCCACCAAAAATCATCTCAAAATTCAAATATTTTGTTCATGCGGCCATTTGATCGAACAGGTGGCAGGCAAGATTTTTCTGCCTAACTAATATTGTTTAGTGATCAATGCTTTGTCATGTTTTTAGCCTCCATTTGGTTCCCCTATCTCCCCCGGCTCTAACCAAACCCTCACCGGCCTACCCTTTAGCTTGGAGCAGCAGTTGCGTGCCGCCCGTTTTTGGTCACCGCTGACCGAGCATGCGCAGCTCGCAACAGACCACGCCGCGCCAAACCAGCGTGCCCCTAGCTCCGCCCAACCCTACCGCGACTCCCTGTCCACCCCACGGCCAAAGCCAGCACCTGGACCACCAAGAAAACGCCGCGCACTACCCTCTCTACATCACCCCAGAGCACGCCAGAGCGCCCTCGCTGCCAGAACGCCACAGACCGCGCCTCCACACCAGAACGCACGCACAGCTCCGCCTTGAACCCACCAACCCGCTAGACACGGCCGTGCACCGCCGCGCGACCCACAGTCGCAAGGAGCACCGTCGAGCACCGCCTCTGTCTCCTAGAGCGCGGCAAGCCCTCGACCACTTGCCACCGCCCCTAGCGTTGCCATTACGCCGTAGAGGACCACCAGCAGACCGCCCACCGTCCGCCTACCTCGCCCAAGCCGGTAGCCCCCTGTATCGCCGTCACCGACGAGCTCCGCCCACACCCGTCGGGCCTATATAAGGAGGCCACCCCAGCCTCAATCTCCACACCATTCCACTCCCCTCTCTCCACTGATCGTTCCCCTCTCTCGCCGGAGCCGCTCGAGCAGCCCATCGCCAGAATTCCGCCGGAGGTAGCCGCTACAGAGGAGGAGAAGTTGCAGTCGATTTCGTCCACCTCAGCCCCTGCCGTGACCTCGCCTGAGTCCGCCATCGTCCACCGGTTCGTTTGCCCGCCTCGCCACACTAGCTGGAGCACTGGTACGTCCCCAGTAGACCCCCACCGACCGCGTTAGGGTTCAGTCTCGCCGGCGACGAGTCCGTCGTCGACGACGACCGTGGACCGTTGATCTGTGTTCTAATCGTGTGGTCCTCAGCGCCCCGTACCGCTTCGCGTTTTATGAGTCACTGACAGGCGGGACCCCCCTGTCAGCAGCCCTCAGCACCGCGGAGTGTACACGGGCCGGCCCATTTAGTTTCCCGCGCTGACCCAGTATTTCAAATATAGGTTTTTCTTTTACAAGTAAACTTAATTTTGTCCCTTAGTTCAAAAATCAATTCAGAGAGTTTTACAAGTCCAAATTGAGTGATTCCAATTTTATTGGAAAGAAAATTGAAATATCTATCCATTACCGTTGGATTTAAATCATGTAGAGTTAGAAATCTATCCTAGTAAAAATAATAAGACAGAAGCTTTTGCACATTCAAACATTTTTATAAAATCAACTCTAATAGCTTTTGAGTTGATTCCAACTCTCAAAAATCACATTTAACCATACCTATCTGAATATGTAATAATATTATGGTTTGCATGCAGTGAATTGGACTAGTACCAAAATAATGCTATATAGGCATTTCTAGTCACTTTAAATCATTAATAATTAAACTTAAACTTATTAAACTATGATCCAACCTTTATATCACATTCCCATATGTTAGAATATGTGGTGATGACATGTGTCCACATGATCCCATATTTTAATTGGAGAATATTAAATCTTAGTTAATTTCAATGAGTAGAAATTACTTTTCTCAAATAAAATAAATGAAGCTAGTTCATTAAACCTTGTGATGTTTGTGATGATAATACATCATAAAATATATGCCTTAGTGTGCTAAGTAGACTAGTTAAGTATTGTTTGGTGATTGTGTACTCCGTATGTATTTATAGACGATAGTATTGACCAAGTCTACGAAGAGGAGGAGTTCTACCAAGAGGAGGAGGAAGAGAATTTCAACCACTGCACCAACCAAGGCAAGCCATCATTAACAATGCAAGATCACCCTTGCAAGATATTGTTAGCAAGTTAGAATTAAGCTAGATAACCTAAGGAAAGGCATTAGGCATGCTTTGGTTATACCCTTTGACTTATACCTACTCCAAGATTTATTGACTAGATTTACCTTCTTTACTTTACCAAAGTCCTTTACTTGTTTAAAGGTAGCATAAAGAGTATAAAACTTGACCTATCTAGATTGACTTAGATGTCATTCTATGGCATGCGATTGAGATTAGTATTCCACATTAGTGAACACTCTTAACTTAGTAGTTTAGAGCTCAACCAAAACTTGATTCACTTTAGATGGGAATACTTGGTGAAAATGATTTGTGAAAACCTTGGAACGATTAGTCATTCTATTGAGATGTTTTGACATGTGTTGAGAAACACAAATGGTTTATGAGGATGATGAAAATGTTGAGGCATTACAAAACTGATGCTTGGGTTCGGATGCGATACCATTCCAATTTTACCGTACAACGACAATACCTGAATTGGGTAAGGCTTAGCCGGAAGTTTATATGCATTAGTATTAGTTCCCTCATGGGAGAGGTTTGAGCTGAGGCTACCTCTCAATGTTGTCCACCTATGTAGTGTCCAAGATGACAGATGGTCATGGTTGGGAGGCCATGCTCAGAGGAGAGGTGCTTAGACTAGGGCGTGTAAAGGAAAGGTTATGTTTGATTATCTGCATACTAAGTATGATGATTAAGGGTTATCCCTGACAAATGTATCGAATCTTGTGGTGAAAGTGTACCACCTCTGCAGAGTGTCAAACTATTCGAATAGCCGCGTCCGCGGTTATGGATAGTTGGAGTGGCCATACTGTTCCGTTGTCAGATGTTTTTCCAAATGACTTATGAAATGAATTGTGACATGACTTGACCAGAACAGAGTTGTGACTATGATAACTAAGTTCCCACTTAGGTGTTTTAAAACTTTATTTTTATCTTTATTTGTTTCTGAACTCAGCTTAGGTTTCAAACTTAACTTTACAATTAAACTTAGAGTTAGCATTCCTACTAGAACCATACTACTTGTTAGTGGTAGTTTGCGAGTACTTAAAGAGTACTCATGGCTTTGTCCCTGGCTATTCCTATGGCCAAACTATGAGGAGGACTACCCTGAAGGAGGACAGCAGGATGGCTATGACAACTAGGATCATCTCCCATCGTCAGCATTGCCTGTGACTCTAAAGATGGACCCCACCGCTACGCTTATTATTCCGCTACTTGATTGTACTAAGACTGGATCATGAGATCCTTTATTTGTGTAAGACCTTATTATGGTTTGTAATGGATGATGTACTGTGATATCCAATCTGTTATGTCTTGCAAAAATGGTAATCCTGGGATTGCGATGTATGGCATAACAGACATCTGGGATTAAAAATCCGGGTGTTGACATTTTGTCCCCCAGCCGGATAATCCGACCCTTCCCTAGGGCCGGATAATCCGGTCCCCAGGAGAAGGTGTCAAGGGCAAGTCTGCATGAGCTTCTATCCGTAGCCGGTTTTTCTGCCGGATAATCCGAGTCTGGGGCAGAGTTTTCCCCAGGCCGGATAATCTGGCCCTCACTTGGGCCGGATAATCCAACCCCCAAAGGCTCCAACGGCTTGGATTTGGAAGGGGTATAAATATCCCTTCTTCCCCAACGAGCAGAACTCTTGATTCATTCGAAAAACATCAGACCCTTTGCAAGAGCTCCCTCTCTAGATCTCCCACTTCAACCACCCGAAGGCTTCGATCTTTGGGGGAATTGAAGGAGGAGAAAATCGTCATCGTCATCACGAATCAAGTGCATCAACTCCTCTCCATTCATTTGGAGAAATCCCTGATCTAGTATTCTTGTCAATATCTAGATCTTGTTCTTTGTTATTGATAACTTGTTCTTGGCAGCTTGTTGTCATCACGGGAGCCTCCAAGTTGATTGTGGAGTTGTGCCCTGCTAGTTGTGTAAAGGCACCAGTACCCGCCTCGAAGGGTTCCTATAGTGAAAAGGTGGATCAGGCCTTTGGTGGCGGGATCCATCGGAGAACAGGGTGAGGCCTATTGTGGCGTGGTGGTCTTAGTACCGCCCACCCCTCCAATGCAGACGTACTTCCCTTAACAAGGAAGGAACTGCGGTAAAACAAATCATGTGTCTCCGCGTGCTTCACTATGGTTCACTCGTTCCTCTTCCACTCACGTTTTACTCACTATTAGACAGGTTTACATATAGGGAAATTCATCCTAATAGTTTATCTAGAGAATTTACCCTTTGTGTTAAGCCTAACATTGAAAAAGCATTAAAATTTGAAGTAGCACCTATTCACCCCCCTCTAGGTTCCCATATGATCCATTTCACATGTGCTTGAGCAAGCTCACACATGAACAACATGTAAGTCGGAATTCCAACTCACTTTTTTCTTTATGTTACTTTATATCCTATCCTCTAGCCCCCAAGCATGAAGTTGGATAGTCAAATCTGGGTTTGTGCTTTCTTAGGATGCCAAAGAATGAACTAGTGTAGCCCCCAAGGCTTGTGTTTATATTAGCTACAATATTAGCCCGAGTCTTTAGTAGACTTCTGGCTCTGGGTATTCTGACTTACAGAAAGTTAATTCGTATAACCAGGAATTATTAAAAAATATCTGCAACAAGCGGAAAGAGATCAGAGCTCTCCTACTTGAAAATGCACAGCTGAAGGTTTCCAAGGATGAGGTCGAAGGTAAACATTTCAAAACTCAAACCTTGTCTTTTTGTTTCATAGTCGAATTTTTTGTAGAACTGTTGTTCTTTTGGCTTACAGCACTGGTAAAACAGTCCTGCGCCATGATCGAAGAGGCCGAGAATCTTAAGACCTTGGTGGTGGAGAATAAAGAACTTCGCCAAGAGCTGGATAAGCTCAAGGCAGATCATGAGAAGAGCATTTCTCAAACTCTCAAGTCCACCTCCATGGCCACCGATGAGCGTGATCACAAGATTGCGCTTCAAGATAAGAAAATCTCGAATCTCAACGACGAGTTATTCAGAGAAAAGGACATTTCCGAGGCACTTCGGGCTAAACTCCAGAGTCTTCGCGAAGAGAAGTCCAAAGTCGACGATGTCATCCTTGGTATGTTTCCCTTTCTCTGATTTTTCTGCATCTTCCGGCTCTTTAAAGTTCGGGTTTATTTGACTTACCCTTTGCATTAAATGTGCAGGTCCTATGAACTTAACGGACTCTGCCTCTACCGAGCCTCGCACCCACTGGCTTACCCAAGTCGGTGATTTGCTTCATGATTTCCGCCAATCTCTCGAAGACATTGGCGAAGTTCTCAAGGTCCCGGGTATGCATAGCATGTCCGGTTTTGAGGTGCGAGACAAGGCCAAGGATATGCCGCAGCTTGTTCAGGACTGGAACATGTCCTACGCGCGAACCGCAGCGCAAAACGCTCTCACCATGGTTATGAGCCACCATGGAAACATGGAAATCTGGCAAGTAACCAGAGGGTACTGCAAGGTGGAGGAAGACGGACAGGAGCAAGACATCAAGGCCATCATGGACTCCTGCGCCGGATATGGGTGCCACGTAGCTGATTTGACCAGCTACGACACTCCCTTCTTCACTCGCATGGACACGCCGCCTCCGCCTTCCGAAGAAACAGCTGAGGTTTCCGACGATGATCAAACCATATCGGATTTGAACATCTCGGAACGCTATCTAGCCGAGGCCGATGTATCCAGCAAGCCGGCAGCTCCTACCTCTCCTCCTGCATCATAGAATATCAGAAGAACAATGTGTTATTCTGAAAAACAATTTGGGTTTGTAATTAAGTAGTACGATACTTTTGCTAGTGCTAAGTTTTATTCTATCTATTCAGCACTTTTGGCTTTGATATTATGTGCCTGAAATGTTTTCATAAGCACTTGTATTTTTTGTCTGCATTTATCGTTTATCTGGCTTTCCGCCTCGTCCCTTCCGTGAGCCGGCTAACTCTTAGCACGGAAACTTTGTCGAGCAACGGAGCTCAATTGCTAAACTAGTTTAAACTCGAAAACAAAGCCGGCTTCCAGTACCAACAATTCACTACTCGGAAAATACCCGCATCCAGCAATCAGACAAATAATCAAAGTATCGACTAGAAAATTTAGATTTATACCCAAAGTTATCAATTTTAGAATCGTAAATCTAAACCAGAACAAACATGAGCATAAAGTACTTTCAAGTATTATGGGATTTTCGACTGCGACATGATCATTCGGAAATAAGATGGTAAAAACTTCTCAGAAATATTTTGAGGGAACCAAGACTTTATGTCTCATTGAGCATGTCGTAAGGACTGTTTGACGGGTTTAGCGTTCGGGTTTACATTTAAAGAGTGCTCGGCAAGTTTCCTAGGTACTCCAGTCATGTCAGATGGCTGCCATGCGACGATATCTTGATTTGCTTGGAGGAACTTGACGAGTGCGCTTTCCTATGCGCTATCTAGGCCTACGCCTATCTGGGTCACCTTGGAGGGGTCATCATCCTTCAACGGCGTCTTCTTCGTCTCTTCTGATGCCTTGAACTCCAGATTTGGCTTTGTCACCTCCTTCTTTGTTGCGGGCATCTCGGATGGATCTATGCTCTTCTTGATCTCCTGGTACTCCTGGGCGTGCAGCACAGCTTCAACAAATGCGGCATTTCCATCCTCGCACTCTCGCTCTTTCTTCAGGTCTCCCCTGATGATGATCACGTCGTTGGGACCTGGAATTTTCATCATATTGTAAATGTAACACGGACGAGCCATAAAATCCGTCCATGAGTAAGCCGGATGTCCGAATATAGTGTGGTACGCGCTCTTGAATGGGACCACTTCGAAGGAAAGTGCTTCTGTCCGATAGTTCTTTGGAGTTCCAAAGGTGACATCCAAAGTGATTTCTCCCAGGGAATTTGCCTGTCTTCCTGGGACAACTCCGTGAAAGATCACAGAGCTGTAGTTCAGCTGGGTCTCCGGGATCTTCATCCGGCGTACCGTTTCGACATACAGAATATTAATGATGCTGCCACCGTCCATGAGAGTCTTGGAGAAACCATAGCCGTCAATAAGTGGATTGACGACTAAGGCGTATTTTCCTCGCCTGTGCAACTTAGGCGGATGATCAGCATGGTCAAAGGTGATTGTCACTTCCGACCAGTCCAAAAATTGAGGGACAGCCAGAACTGTTGCATTGAGCTCATGTAGAACTGCTTTCTTGACCTTAGCTGGTTGCGATCCGAGGAAGGTGACATAAGTATCTTTCTTTGTCGGGAAGTTCTTTTTCCCTTCCGGCTTGGGATTTGAAGCATCAGCTTCCTTCATGTCGGAATCATCCTTGGTCTCTTTATCTTTTTCGGGATTCTTCTTTCCCTTCTTCCGCTTAGCCCTATAGCCAGCGGTATCGTCTTTCTTGATGTCGTCATTGAAATGACACTCGGTGTTTGTGTGGGACAAGCCCCCATTGGCGTCTAAGTGATGCACACATGGGTTATTGGCAATGTCAGCCTAGGAGTAGGTTTTGCCGGGTTATTGGTCTCCTCTACCCTGGACTCTTGATGTCCCACGACCGCATCCACGTCCACCGCCGCTCCCTCCTCATCCTCCAGACCCGAAAGTAGCAGTGACCACTGCCGTTTTCGCGTTGGGCTTTTCTTTCGAGGTGTTCTTGCGCTTCTGAGCTTGTTGCTTTGGTTGTTTTGCCGACTGTGGCATAGGTAGGGCGTTAAGTAATCCTTTTGCGTCGTCGTCAGCATCTGCATACTTGCTCGCTGTTTCTATCATCTCTCCCAAATCAGTGACCTTGTCACACTTCAAGCGATGACGTAGTAAACCAATTGGGAGTTCTGCAATGAAAGCTTCAATCACAGTTTGGTCATTTAATCCTTCACAGGAGTTCTTAGCTTCGACCCATCGTCCGAGATAATCCCGGCAAGTTTCTCTGGCTTTCTGGGTGCAACACTGTAGGTCTCCGACCGTACAGGGCCTCCGATATGTGCCTTCGAAATTCCGAAAGAACGCACTTTGCATGTCATACCAGTTGTGGATGGTGTTCTCCAGAAGTTCATTGAGCCATGATCGTGTTGTCTTCCGCAACATGAGTGGGATATATCTGGTCGTGACCAGGCTGTTTCCGCCCTTGGCGATACAGCAAGCCTGGAAAAAATCCTGGAGCCAAGTATCTGGCCTAGCTATACCGTCGTAAGCTTGAATGTGTCTTGAGATAGCAAATCCTTCCGAGAATTTTGTAGCTCTTATGCATGGTCTGAAGCACTTTGGGCCCACGTATATATCATGATTTTCGTAGTGCTGCGCCTCTATGTTGGAATTGATCCTGCGCCTTGCGTCACTTGGGGATAAAGATCGTCCAGAATGACGGCTATGGCTACAGTGCCTTGGAGCCGGACTTCGGCTTCTGCCACCACCTTCTCCACCACGATGCCCTCCTTGGCCTCCTTGGGAACCGTTGTGATGGCTACTTGGTGGAGAGGGTGGAGCAGCTGGATTGTTTCCGGCTGTTTGTCGGCCTCCGTCCGGAGCGTCATTATTTCGGTTCTGGGGAGGATCTTCATTATGATGAGCCCCCTGCCAGCTTGACTCGGCACGGTGTCCGTCGTTCCTTTGCCTGTCAGCCAGACGGCTTGCATGTCTAGGAGGTGGCATTCTTTGTCGGTCCTCCTCCCGACGTTTCTCTTTATCTTCTTCCCTGCAATCCTTCGACTCTCGTCGGGAGGATTCTTCGGATTCAGTGCAGCAATTGCTTCTTGCGCTGCAACTAGGGTAACATTACGCCAGTCACGTGCAGCTTTGTGATGCTGTCTTGAAGATCCGGTTCTTGAGTAGTCGTCTTCCCGACGGTCAGAAAAATGATACTGTTCCGGAATATGTTGGGGTCTTACATCATTCTAGGCCAGATCTGTGCGACATTGGTCAGAATGGGAGACCAGTTTTTGGCTTCCGGATAGGGTGACCTTTTGCTGCTCCAGACCCTTGTTGAGTAGTTTAATGCCCAATCTGATATGTCTGGGCCTAGATTAGCAGATAGGATTTCTCGAGCCGCAACGGTGTTTTGCGCTGGTGTTGGATACACCCAATCCCCATTGCTGTCGCGTCGAGGCATCCCATGGTCTCCTCCAAAGAGGACTTTGTGAATCTGCAGGAATTGGTCATCATGAGTATGACGTTTCCTGGTCTTCTGATGTTGCCTAGATTTGTACTTCTCCGCAGTTGCCATGCGTTTCTTTTCTTCCTCAAGGTTTTTTGCTTCATCAAGGAGTACTTAGCGTCGCGTTTCTAGGGCCTGGGCCCTTTCGTCCAGCTCTTTAGCAGTAAGTTCTGCAGCTGTAGGAATAGTTGTGGTTAATGCAGCATCAATGAGTTTACGTGCACCTTCAGTGATCACGTGTCCATCCACTGACTCTTCTTTGGGCTCGTCTGGGATAAGTGCTCCATCTGAGTCTTCCTCATATTCCTCGGCAATCACCTCCTCTACCGGAGGGTCTTTTGCTGGGATCTTCTTCTTCTTCTTCTTCTTTGCCTTCTTGGCAGCGCCGGTAGCAAAGACGGCTTTGGGTCCGTTTCCCGGAGTCAAGCTCTGATCGGTACTTTTCGGACATCTGGACCTCGGGATTATCTCTGATATCCATGTCATCCTGCGCTTTGGGAGAGTTTTCCCCTGATCCTTCATCCATGGCTTCTCCTTCCTCTGCAGCTTTGGAGTTATACTCCTCTTCATACTCCGCGGAGAACTTTCGGAAATCTGCCGACGTCATCGAGTCATCCGAGGATGCGGGTAAGTCGGTGTTTGTTCCGATCGCCTCCAGCACTGACTCAGTGTTTTTTCTAGCATCAGCAGAGCCGGATCCAGATCCAACATACTCGACGAAGTGTGACGTGTGGGTCCTGAGGTAGTTGCGGCTTTCCTCGTGGGCTTCCTCGAAGATCCTGATGGTCTCGAGAACTTCATCCACGCTAGCGCCTTGCAGTATCATGCGCCTCAACGTGTGCCTTAGGAATGGTTGATCTATTCCGGTGTTGGCAGAGACGGAACCAATGTTGTTGCTATGATCCTCCTGGATTTCGACCTCAGCGGATGAATCGATCTGGGATTCGGCCTCTCCAGGGAGATCCACTATAGATTCGACTTGAGCCGTCAGGTCTGCTTCAGGTGGGATTAGGGTTTTCTGAGATCCAGAACAGAGCCGCCTCCGCGGACAAAGGGGACCCAGAAATTTCTTCTGCCTCTATCATCACCGCTAGGGTGGGTGGGGCTGGTTCAGCAAATTCGATGTACACATCGATCTCGCCAAAAGACATGATGGTGTAGGCAGTCACGACCTCCCTAGCCGGAATCTAGGTCTCATCGAGAACGATGAGAGGGACGTCGCTGGCGTAGAGGATGCGACCGACGGCGATAATCTCGCCAATTCCGATTTTTGCAGATTCCGCTCGGAACGCAGATTCGAAGCTCACTTGCACCACGGTGGGCGCCAACTGTCGTCGGATTGATGACAAGTACGCCATGAGGGGGTCCTCGAGGCGTGTGGAAGAGAGGGGTGTGAGACATACGGTATTCTAGGATGGTGAGCACACAAGTTTACCCAGGTTCGAATCCGCCGGCTTTGGATGGATCCTACTCCTTCTAGCAATCCAGTAATACGGTAGAGCTGGAATAGGGGTTACAAGGGTTTCTCCTGTGCAAGTTGAGGTTGTAGAATATTGTCAGGGTAGGTGCCCTAAAGTCTCTCCCTAGGACGAGTTATATAGATATCCGGCCTAGGGTTTACAGGAGAGATCTATCCGGCTACGACTAATAGTCGGTTATAGAGTACATCTTCAACTACAAGTAACACTATGGGCCTATGTCAGTAAGTCTTCTGGGCCTTCTCGTAGCCGGATTGGACTCCGTATCTTCTCCCTGACTAGCCTGCCCGTGAAGCAAAGCTCTAACCCGAAATGGGCCACCCTGGTCAGTGAGGAACTGTGAGGATACCCGGAAAGTATATCCCCAATAGGTGCTGATTGGGGAAACATGAGAGGGGTTGGGGGTGCTGTGGCCTTTGTTTTTTTGAGTGAATTGGGCGTGGGATGGTTGGCGTCTAACCATGTTTTGGCACTAATCTGAGCCGGTAGTTTAGATGATTAGAGGGCTAGGATTGTTTGGATCTGCCTGCTCTGGCTCTTTTTATATTAGTGTAGATAATCTGAGCCGGTAGTTTAGATGATTAGAGGGCTAGGATTGTTTGGATATGCGCTCTGGCTCTTTTTATATTAGTGTATATGTAGATAGCACAAATATTTTGCTATAAGGTCTCCGGTGAGATCTCCCGGTGAAAGTCTCCGGCGATATCTCCGGTGAAGTTGGTTTTGCTACACTAGGATTACTTTTGCTACACGGTCGCCAGCAAGGTCTCCAGCAAGATCACCGGCGAGGTCCGGTATGTTTTTGTATTTTCTAGGCCGAACCGTTTTTTGCTACATGTAGCAAAAGCGAGACTATATGTAGCAAAGCGGTACCGTTTGTAGCAAAAGCGGGATGAAAGGATGGAAATCAGATATGACCGTTGATCTGGCCAGATCGGATGGCTAGGGACCCGGGGGATGGAAAGTTTCCATCCCCCGGAGGACGCGTAGCACTGTCCATTTCCAGCCACCCAAACGGTCTCTGAACCGGTCCAACCGGACCCCCGGACAGTCCGAGGAGTCCCATCGGCGCACCTTGAGCAACGGTGAAGTGAAACATTAATACAACTTTCATTACATTTCACACAGTCCATTACAAAAAGGCCAAGTTAAATAGAAACATAAAACGGCATATACTATTGGTCGTTCCTACCGTTGTCGTGACTGCCGTCGTCGAAGAGTTCGGGCCTGTTGATTGCCGCCTGCGATGTCCAGATGGCGCGCTTCTGGAGCCGGTCCACGGCGATGGTGCGACGACGCTCGCCGACGACGCCACGATTTGCCGCCGCGGTCCCCGCCCTCTCGCGCTCCACCTCCTGGAGGGCCAATGCTTTCTCCATCTCAGCCGCCTAATGGTTCCACGCCTCGTACTCGGTCCGCGATACGGGCATCTCATTGATGATTGGCACGCCAGGACGATCTACGATATACAATGATTTAAGTCTAAGGTTGTGTCATCAATTTATATTCAAGGCTATGTTATTTGTTAACCAGGTCATGTTGTGGGCCACATAGGTTTTGTGTGTGTTTTAGTTTGGGCCTGTCCAACCGACTAATTCCAGGACTCTTATATAAAGGAGCCGGACGCTTAGGGTTTAGAGAGTTCAGAATTGAGATTGAGACATTATGTCACACGGGTTGTGTATCATCCCTCCGGGGATGGCGCTGCCCGTTATCTATCGTATTGAGTGATTGTTGTGAAGGTTCTTGTGTGTATCAAGAATTATCGAGTTGTGGTTTGAGACATTTGTTTATCAATACATTGCTTTCTGGATTCGTTCCTCTTCTTTAGATTGCATTCATCGCGTAATTGAAAGATTACCTACCCGGTTGACTCGTTGTGAAAGATCGGGCAAAACTCATGGATCATTGGCGTGATCCTTATTATGTGGCATCAGATTACTGGGTTTATTATTACGAGTACCGTTTGTTGATTGATCTGCAGATTGTTCTACAAAAGCAGTTTTCAGATCTGCAAAATTTCAGTCTAAATCCCTAGACTATTTTTAGACCGTTCATCATGTTTTCGAGTCTGTTTGTGTTCTTCAATCTACTAGATCTATTTTTCTTGATAAGTTGGTGTTGCATATCCGTTTAAAAGAAAGAAGAAAAATGAGCAAACCGATCAAATCTACTTCCTCCGTTTTAAAATATAAGATGTTTTAGCTTTATAAAAAAAATGTATCTAGACTCCTTTTAATGTGTAGGTTACAATAGAGGGAGTACTAACATAAGTATGTGAACGTATGTAAAAGAAAAAAGAAGAAGACATCCGGATCGGAACCGATCAAGGAACGTGTATTTCCTTCACGTGAAAGGATTAAAAGGAAAAAAGGGCGATCTAGGACTATTTGAATTGCGAAAGAAGGAAAGAAGTGTGTACTAGCCTGCTCGCAATACCTGTTTGACGTGGAGTTCGACCAACACAAAATTGCATCGGGCCAGCAAAGAGAAGGGCACTACATGGAGTTTTTTTTTTAAAGGTCCAAGCTCCTGTGTGTGAGCGTACGTGCAAAAAAAAGATGGATCGACAGAATTGTTTGGTTGAGATTGTTGGTCGCTGATAATTTCCAAGTGCAGGATCATCGTAGTACAATTCGATAAGTGATTGAGTATCGAATCCATAAGAAACTGAAGGTAAACTATCTATTATCTAAAGCCCTATAACTCATTTATATGGCCTTCTATGAAAAGTTAGGATCTATAGTGTATGTGTGGTTGTTTTTGGTACTAACTAGAAAATAATAAAGATTTTAAAAGCAAATACTGTAGTTAAACTAGTGCAACTAAAATGGAGCTAGTGAAGTGGAAGTGGATAACTTAAGGGAGCAAGGGGAGCAAGTGCTTAGGCAAATTGCTATTTAATTTGGTTAGTTGTCATAATTAGTGAAGTACAAAGGTACTCTTTTTATTGTTTCTTCTAATGAGGAGTCATGAATAGGTGCAGCCATATACATGAGGAAATACATCCATAGTGATTGATCCAAATGCAATTGAGAACAAACAAGGGAATTATTAAGACATAAAATCCAACCACCGTATTTAGATCTAAGGTCCCCATAATAATACCCATGTTGATTAACTATGAATTAATACAACATGTATCTCTAAGATTTAGGATCCGGTTTCTATCAAACTTCGGCTATCTCTCATCCTATCAATATGCAACGGTGATAACCTTGTGCATCCTCGAACATATGTGTGCACTCATATCTTAGTAAAACAAGATCATCATAGAAGATAACATATACTTGTATGCAACCAACAACAAACTATAGCACAATTTCCATCAACAATTCACTACTCAAACATCAACATAGAGATACAATATATCATGGAAAAATAATATATTACATCATACATCATGTTTTCCAAGAGATTACAACAGGGGTATGGAGAGGATCTTGTTGTAGATGTTGATGGTGAACACACTAAAGGAGGTGGAGTCCACCAGGGGTGTTGATGTATTTTCGATCTCCATCTCCATGTGTGTCGAGGACGACCGCCAAAGGGTATATATAGATGTTTTTAGGTCAAAACAAGTCGACGGGAAAAAAGATCAAGCGAATCGAATGACCGAGGGGGAAAAGACCCCTGGTGGCGCGCCCTAAGAGGGTGGGCGCGCCACTGGACCTTATTACCAGCCTATTTAGCCCCTAGTGATCTTCTTTGTCCTGTTGGAAGTGTCTCGAAATTTGTGAACTATGGCCTCTTACCTTGCCCTTTTTTGAGTCACGTAGCTCCTAAAAACGCAAAAATACTAACAGAAGGTGTTTTCTGCCAGACAGAGTTATAACCAAAATAAAGGAAATCATTGGTAAATCCCCATAAATCAATGTAAAACATGGATATAATATCATATATTTTGCAAATATGTGAGAATTCATATCAACAAACTACAAAGTTCATGTATGCACTTTACATGCATCAACATCCCCAAACTTAACCTATGCTCGTCATCGAGCATGAAAGTGATAAAACTAACATGAATTTTGGAGTTTATTGCTTTAGAGAATAACAACAAGCAAGCGTAGCATAAAGTGATACTCCTTATAATAACATACTTGACAACACAAAGTTTATATTGACTAACACAAATGCATATAGTAATATGAGGCAATAGTGCATTCTTTGCATAGAGAAAAGTATATATATAGCGGTGGTCCTATGGTCAGAATATTTGGCAAAGGAGGTTGGAAAGAGTGTATGGATGACAAGTAGGGAGTATCATATGTGAGACACTAGCTATCTTCCAAACACTATCCATTAAGTTTATGGTTGAAGCATAGTTCATCATTAATATTTGGTTCCATGGCTCTTCATTACCTGATTCTTTTTGACATTCTTGTTTTGGCACTTTTTCCTTCTTTCCTTTTTTGTTTTGTTTTTCTATCTCACTTTTTGCTCGTTTTAATTTATGGGAAGGCCTAGCCTCTCCATTCTCACTCTTCTCACCTTTTGATATCATATAAATACTTGGAGGGTTTTTGCCCTCATCTTAGTGGTTGTACCCCTTCTATGGAGGGTTTTACCCTCGTCTTTTAGCGTCTGTATCCTCTTATTGCTTGTTGGGAAGGGGTACTCTATGCCCAATGAGTTCGTGGTCACCCCACGACTAACTCTCCATGTCACTCATACCCATAATAATAGTATTTGAAAAGTAAATAAACTCACACATGATAGTGTATTTTGGGATATAGCTTGAGCTATTTGGATAGGTGTTTACTATATAAATACAAAGTTTGTTTTGCTAAAGGAGGTAGTTTCAATATGGTGGGGCTAGCAATGGGAACCATTTGACCTTCTACAAGAATGCAAAGTTCCCATAATACTAAGTCATTTTTAGAAGACAATATAAACATTGAGCATCATTTATATTGAATATAAGAACTAACACAAGATGATACACTTGTAAGCCATCACTTTTTAAAGCATATGGACAATCCAACTTAAAGCAATAACATGCATAGTTTGTTTTCCCCCTTTTTCTACTTAAAGAAAGGCATTCATTCAAACATGGCATTCATTCACAGGATAATTTATTGAAGTAGATCTTTCCTATGCATGAAAAATATCTATAAATGGTGGTCTCATTATACTATAGCTTAAGCATGAGCAAAAGCGAGCCATCTAAGGCCATCTGCCCCCACGCACGTTTGTGGTCGTCTGATCTTTATTTTGAGTCATCTCAACCATGCAATTTTAGGTGTTGACCGAAATATTATGAGATGGTCCCTCCCGTCCCCGCCCCCACCCCCACCCACATCTCGATCCCGTTCCCCTCCACCCGAGCTCCCAAGTCCCGAGATCCCGCCCAGCCTAGCCCCTCCTCCGTCCCCCAGCAGTGTGCATCTCCCCTCCGCTCCCAAGCTCTCCCTCTCACCACCGCTCCCTCCACCCCTCCACCCACAATAACCTCTTCTCCCATCATCTCCTTCCCTACGGACCCAACATGGCCCCTTGCATGAAACCCTAGCATGGGTGAAGCAGCAGCTGAACGGGATTGAGATGGCGCCTCCGCGTCTTCTCCTCCTCGCCTTCGGCATCCCAATGATGACCGGGACTCCGCCCCGGTGCCCGTCCTCCCCCACCATAACCTCTTTCCCAGGCAGCTCCTCCCCATGGTCAAGCTCCACCGGTAGGTACTTTCCCTCGCCGGTCTCTGCTTTTTGGTCGCTCACCCCCACAGCAAGGCGTCGCTCAGAGATTGCAGGCGGTGCCTCCGGTTCTTCCATTGTGCCCTTTCATTTCCCATGGCATGTTCTCCTCGCCTCCCCTTCTCTAAAGGGTTGCATCCTCCAGTCTGCGGCTAATTTGAGGCCAGTTGCCGGGCATGCTACCCATTGCATGTAGGCCTATGTTGCTCTGTGTTTTGTGGGCTGGTGAGGATTAGCTTCATGTGTGGCGGGCAACTGGTGGGCGGTGTGTGTTGCTGCTCCACACAAGGTGGGTGTGCTGTCTTTCTTTACTATCCTGTCTCTCAACACCCTGTTTCTCTTTCAGAAGAAGCGAAAGCCATTTTGCTCTCTGATCAATAAGATGGAAAGGAAATCATAGTTAGGGATGGAGGCTAACAATAATATGATATATATTAGCAAGCACTGGGAATCCGATCGATCCGCCGTTCCTATCTTCTCCGTCGTCCCTCCCATGGAACTGTGGCCACCGCAGCCCATAGAGCCCGCGTCGGATCCCCACCTCCATCACCCTCAGGTGAGCTCCAAAATTTCGTTCCCCCATGTGCCGGATGGAAGAGGAACGCGAGGACGCCTGGTGCCTAGTCTCCCTGGCGTTTGATCTTCAGGACGTCTTGTTCTATGAGGTGAGACTATATGATGTCGTGTTGTGTTGCGCTATCTCTCCCTGTCCCATTCAATTCCTTGTTGAGTATGAAGGAGACATGTCCTCGAGCAGGTAGGCAGGAGGAGTTGTGGCTATGGCGTTTGGTTGGGAAGGGCACACCATACTTTGATCTGGAGGGGATCAACAAGCATTCTCATCAGGTTAGCCGATTTGACGCTTTCCCCCTACTTATTTTTGCAACTCTTCTCAATCGATCAACTCCTACATATTTGTAAGGAAGTATACTTAGGTTCGTACAAATATAGGTTATATGTTTCTGTACTAATGACACATTCATGAATTGTCTCTTTGTGCAGATGGATTGATATTCCTTCCCACCATTTCAAGTCAAATTGCATTTTTCGGGATAAGGATATCACAAGGTATTTGTTCCATAATTGATTTTTGTCTAATTTGCTGCAGAATCGTGGTGTGCATTAACCTCTATTTTTCTGTGGTGTCGTTGCGTGTATGAATATGTGTTGAAGAACCTATGCTTTTATGGACCAGATAGATGCTTTTGTATTGTTTTAAATTTTTCTCTGACAAGTAAAATGTGGCATTGAGAAACTTTATCAATAGTAGGGAAAAGAAATGAGCAAGATCAATTGGGCAGTTTGATCCTCATTATATTCTGATTACACTTCACTCTGTTGTAGGTTCTCCTCCTCAACTCCAGCGACGAGCTGCATCACCGCCTTCTCTTCTCTCACACTATGAGGGCGATGAGATCCACCACTGACTTCCGTCTAAATATGTTGATCAACCACTTTGCTTGGGGTGATTAGGCGCTATGTCCCCATCATCCTATTGTTCTTTTTAGATAGAGAAATCTTAATCTATAGATGTTCTTTGCATATCAATAATTGACTAGCTTGTTTTCTTTTGGCTTCTCTCTTCCAAGTGCAAGTATTCAGAACAATGTGCACTTAACCAAGCGTTGTTTCAGAGTATTGTTACAGATCATGATTTAGATATTGTTTTTGTACAGGAGCCGAATGCTAAAGATTTATGGAAGGTTGGTCATAGGAACTTCTAGAGCAACGGAGGAATGCCTAGAAATTTTAGGGAGTTAGGCTAAGTGGAACCTCAATTATGGAAATAAGGTTTGCTAGGTTGCATGTCTACGACACCTCTGCAAGTGAACTTCTAATTCTCTTTGTTCTAGAGAAGATGGAAAAACAAGTGTGTAAGTTGTTGAGTTTGCATTTTGAGATTTGTACTTTGAGTTTGCATTCTGATCTATATACTGGTGGAAGTACATGTGATGATAAATAGAGTCACACATGTATGGCATTGACCAATTCTATTGTTTGCCTCTTTATCTTTATGATTCAAATAGAACTGGACACTATCTCTCTCATGTTCTATATCAAGGTGCACCACGATAATTATCGGAGTAATTTATATTCCCGCTCCCAACATAGTCTACATGAACCTTGGCTTTGTTGTGACAATATATGTCTAACAGACACATAGTGCCTTCTTATGATGTATAATGTTCTTCATACTTACACCTATGATCTATTTTAGGATAGAGTGTGTGTCATTGTAGGGGATGAATTTCCTCCTCTCACTCATGGATGATCAAGGTGGTATGTTGGTGCATAAGGTTCCAATTGTTTAATATTACTCCATGCGCCATAATATAATCACTTTATAGGTTGTGATTCTAATTTTATAATGTAATTATATAAACGGCTACTAACTTTTGCAAATATTGATGGTCTAATAAATCAAGGCTAAAACCCGCTAGTTTCTTTAGAATCTCATTATGACCCACTCAACATAGCTAATCCAAATAACTGCAGGCATCAACAAATAACAAACCGCCACCAAAAGCATCGCTCTAGACACTCCATGTGACAACATTGTGCATGCGACGCGACAAAGTTCGCATGTCTGTCTAATGCGATAAGGTTGTGCATGCATCAAGGCGGAGCTCAGCATGTCCATCTAGTTTATGTTGGAAATATGCCTAGAGACAAATAATAATATGGATTATTATCATATATCATAAAGTTTATGATTAAGTTTTATATCATGCTATAACTGTATTTAAAAGGAAATGTCAATACACGTGTGATATATAAACAACCAGGAGTTCCCAGTGAAGCTCTAGTCACTGGTTCATTGGTCAACAGAATATCAAGGTTTCCCGATCATGTGGCATTTATGTCAGTTGACAATGCAGTCACCTCATTACGAGAATGAGATGATGAGCTATACCCAACCTAAGAATCATGACCCGATCATGTCACGAAGTTCAAGTTATGATGATTAGAAAAGACCTAGTGTACTATTTCTTAGACCGTGAGACCATATCAATCACTGTCACTTGAGGATACTTAGATAGCATCAAACGTCATCTGGTGATACGGTGATCATAAAGGTCTGTTCAGGTATTCAGAGGAACATGTAGAGGCATTACGTGTCAAGAGCGGGATGTGTCCATGCGCGTGACAGAAAAGATACTCAAGGGCCCACTCGGAGACATTATATCCAATAGCTGCGCAGCGTGTGATTTGATCACGGGGATATCACTTGTCGTAACGAGTCAAATAGCATTTTTTGGTAACGATATTGAACATTACATAATGATGTCAATGATCAGATCTCGGGAAATACAAGTATCAAGAGACAAAAGGAATATCACACGACATTCATGGTTCAGCGATGAAATATTCCTGGAATGCATAGGGGTCAACATGGCCATCCAGGTCCCTTTGATGATCATTGGTACGGGAAGGTCCCGACCATGTATGGAGTGTTCCCGAACCATGGTGAAAGATCATGGATGTCGCCTAGAGGGAGGGTGAATAGGTGGTTTAAAACTCTTACGAGAGTGTCTCAACAAAGGCGAAATTAAACTAGCGTTTACTTTGTCAAGCACAAAACCTAGAATAACTAGGGTTCACCTATGTGCACCAACAACTTATGCTAAGCAAGACAAGCAACTATGTGATAACAAGATATAGACTTCAAGCACGAAGGCTATCACAAAGTAAGGTGCATAAGTAAGAGCTCAGGTATAGAGATAACCGAGGCACGCGGATACGATGATGTTTTACTGAGTTCATCCCAACAATGGAGTACATCTCGTTTGGAGTAGGGGTGGTATCAAACTACCAACGCCACAAAAGTCCTCCCTTATTCTTCGATGAATCTCACCCCAATGGGATCGATCCACCCTTCCACTATATTGGCAACCTTCGAGGTGGTAGCCGTCACCTTTACAACAAGTTCGAGGCACACATCCACAACATAATTGGAGGCTCCTGAATCCAAGCAAGCTTCCACAACAATCAAAGACAAGATTGTAAGAACCAAAACAAGGCCTAGTTAGGGTTTCCAATTAAACCCTAGAGTAAGGGGTCCTAAAGTGAATGAGGGGGAATGAAGATCTCTCTTGGTGAAGCTATAGATCAAGGCCTCCTCCTTCGGTTCCCCAAAGATCAGGGACTTTGGGTGGTTGGAGAGGGAGATCTTGGAGTTTTGGTGGCTCTCAAATGGTGTTCTTCTTTTTCTAGAACAAGCAGCTTCCCATAGTAGAAGAAGGGGCATTTATATAGGCCCCCCAAAAATGTAGCCGTTGGAGACACTTAACCCAGACAGTCCAGCTGAATCGACCTGGACTATCCGGCTAATGGCTCTGAAATATAGCTATCTACGTCCACATTTAAACTGGATATTACTCATATTCTTGATGAAATATCTCTCTAAACCCTGCCACTAATGCTAATATTAAGAGGGGTATGCAATCCTTTCATTTATATTTTTCCTGCGCAGATAATGTCGTTTAAAGGAGGGAATCACTACAATTAAAGTCAAAGATACAAGATTTCCAACAACCAGAAGAAACCATGAGCCATAAAGCGGAGACAGACGCTTTAACGACCAACTATACGACCAGAGTGAAAATTCTGGCCATATAGCTCCGGTCGTATAGTTGGCGCCACCACCGTTAGGTCAAACAAAACAACTTTCATGAAGGGACCCCTATATAAAAGAAGCCTCGGGTGACGAGAAAACAAGCTAGACCTTGCCACAGTTCACCAGCCGCCTCCAGATCTCCAAACCCTTCTCCATCTCCATAGCCATATTCCACCACTTGTAATAGTAGATCTCTTCTCCGATTGGTGACATTATAAGACTGTTGCTATCAATCTTATGTTTTTCATTACAATGTTTGTGATTGTTGATCTCATCTCTATGTGTGAGTAATTCTCCTTGGGCTAAGGGCTTCGGCCTAGCCATGTAGCAATTGTGCATGTTATTTATCATAGATGGGATCGTGTATTAGTTTGTATGACATGATGATTATTGTATCCTCTCTTGCCTCAATCCAAGGACTTGTTAGGTACCCAAGACCCCGAGGGTTGAGCCAGGTATAGGGAGTATGAGTGATGACTGATCTGCAGGTTGGGAACCCAGTGACATAAGGGGTAGTCCGGATGTATTTGAGGGATTTGCTTGGGATTAACGGTGACATCACTATTCAGATCATTAGTTCTCTTTCTTCTATGGATGAGACTAGTAGGTTATTGCTATAAGAGGTTGCAGAGACAATAGCAATTATGGATGCACTGCTCACATATAATTTATCTTTCTCTAACAAGTGCATGCATACTTTATTTCTATCTTTTATTCCCATCAGATGTTTGCATAGCTATAGGTGAAACCGAACGCCCTAGGCCCTCTCTCTCCATCATCGACAACAACAAAAAAGATGCAAGGTATTGGTCCGATAAAAACACAAAAGGAATTCTAAAACTCCCGAAGGTCCATTAAAGTAACTTCACTATGCATTCGTTTCCCGAGGATTCGATAACCTAGGTCTACTAGGGAAAAAGAAGCTATACTACATCCGTAATCCGGATCGAAGGTATCACCGGCCAAACCAGACACTCCGGCCGCAGTGCACTGGGCATTCCGGCCCAACAAAGAATCCGGCCAGAGTTCGGGCAATGTCCGAGAAGAGTCCGATATGGGTTATTGAATGTCCGCACCCTTTGAGGAATCCTTCAGGCCGGACACTCTAGCTGACATCAATCGAACATTCTGGCTATGCCGGATACTCTGACTGAAATCAAGCAGACAGTCTAGCGTAGGCTTGATTCTTCACGCTGGAGACTCCGGTCTGAAAACCTGCCAGAGGCAAAACTGATAGAAACAACAAAATTGTAATGATCATAACATTTGCATCCGGACTCCGATTGACCCGAAACCAATTTTGTTGGAAAGGGAGTGACAAGAGCTACCCAACAAAAATATTGGATACTAGCAAGAGAGAGCATTTCATGTATTATTATGTCAGATACCTCTCTTGGTGAGAAACCAGAAAAACCTCCAAGATCAAAAACACAATAAGGTATAAAGGGAAATCTGTTTTTGATGAACTAGAGCTTGTTATGAATTACCACAAGATCTAGAACCTCACATGGATAATATCCATATAAGAACCAAGAAAGATGATGCCAAGCATGCAAAGGTATGAACTTTCTCCGAAGGATATGATCTAGTTACTCACTCGAGAGCCCCTCTTGATAGCACGGTTATCTATCCTATAAACTGATCTCTCCAACTAACACCACGAGACCGGTAAGAAGGAAACCCTATCAAGACCATACCTTTGCCTTGCATATTCCACTTGAGCTTGATGATGCCGATCTTATCCACCTCAAGATGGAACACCTTTCTTGATTGCGCTAGCTTGGCGAAGACTTGCAAATTGCTCCCCCATCCTCCACTATGGTAGAACTTCTCTTTTGGAATATCGTCTTCCCATATCCAAGATCACCATAGGATGGCAAGCTTTAAGCAAATGATCTCTTCGAGATGGCTCATCTTGAACTTGCACATCATTTCTTCTTTCTTCATTATGTTGGTGTCTTGAATGTACATGAGAGATATCACTCCAACTTTATTCTTCAAGAAACTCTTGCCATAGGCTCAACTCTGACTTGACTAATCTCTGAATCATTCATTGAAACCTTGGTCAACACTTGATCTTCTTTACTTTCTTCTTCTCCCAACCTTGAAGGCAACATATGGTTCAATCATTGCCTATGGATAAATCCTACAAGTAAAACTGAATGCAAACATAAGTCCATAAAGATTGTCATTAATTACCAAAACCACACATGGGGGCACACATGCACTTTCACGTGGGGTATCACGCTTAAGGGCTTGATGATACTCAGAGAGCATTTTGGTATCGGCAGAATCACCAAAGAAAAGAGAGAGAAAATCAGAAGGGTTTCGATAAGTCCGGAGGATGTATGGAGTGGGGTGGAAGGAGTTCCATAGACATGAAGATTGAATAATATGTAAGTGAATGTTGAATATTGATTTAATCATTCATTTATATTTATTGAATGAGATAAAAATAATAAAAATGGTCAAAATACCTAATTGGGCCAAAATCCCTAGGGAAAAGGGCCCATGAGGGAAAGACCAAAGGGAGGAACGAGGAGGGGTGGCCGGCTGGGCCAATGCGCCCTGTGTGGGGCCTACTTGGGCCCTGGCCGGTGCCGGACAAGCCCTCCTCTCCCCTCTCCTTTGTTTAGTCCCACATGGCTAAGGTAATTGCCTATGTGGGTTTTCCCCCTATATAAAGAGGGGTATTTTGACAAATTAAATACACAATAATCAATAAAAGGTTTCCTCTCTTTTGGGGAGACCTCTAGTTGTTTCTCTCTCTCTCTCTCTCTCTCTCTCTCTCTCTCTCTCTCTCTCTCTCTCTCTTATGATCGTGGTCCCAAGTCCGGATCGTGCGATCAGGAGTCTTCATCACCGCAAAGCACCGTCGCTCTGCGGGATTCGGATCCAGAAGCTCTACTTCTGCAACTGCTGTTGGATCGGAGGAGCAGGAGTCATTGCCAGGCACCAAACATGGGTAACTCCCTCAAAGATGCAACACTTGTGACACTAGAAGTCGTCGGAGCCGCAGGAGCCGCTAGGACTTCAACACGACCTCGAGGCCGGCTTCAGTACGACTACACTAACCACGCTCTCCCGAATGTTAACAACGCTTTTTGGTCTTCAAGGGTAAGTTCACGAAAAGCCCCTCCTGTTACTACATTACTAATAGATAGGTCCCGACATTAGGGTTCTTGGCATAGAGAAAATTACTGTTCTCATGCACGAACCTCTACAATTTATTCTCAAGGCAACATGCAAAACTAAACATAAAACTAGACAAAGATGCTCCAAGTTTCTACCATCATTATACATTGCTCAAAAAACTAAGTTTAGAGGTTTGAAAACCAAGAGTTTGATAGGTCCAGTAGGGTGCCTTGGGCATCCCCAAGCTTATGGTTTTCACCATTCTTGGATAGCTCTTGGTGTGGTGTTCCTCCATTGCTATCAAAAAACTTCAAGAGAAAACTTTCCCCCATTTCCTTTTCTATGGGGTAACTGATGAGTGCATATTTGCATCATGTTTTATATTATTATTTTGCATTGTAGATGTAGGATCTTGGTATTTTATAGCGTTCGCGCGCATGTTTTATGTCTATTTTCACTAGGATTAGGACAGATGATGGATACAATGGACACAATTCTTGGAGCAGTTATACTAGGGAGAAAAGGAGTAAAAAACAACGTAAATCGCTTATTTGGGAAATATAAATAATACCAGAAGAAAACCCGAAGCGATCAAGGCACACAAACGGTTTAACGACCAACTATACGACATGAATAAATTTTTTGGTAGTATAGTTCCCGCCGTATAGTTGGCGCTGCCACCGCCTCCTCAAATAGTTTCACCCCGTGCAACTGGATCAGAGAGACGATGTACAGAACACCCAGAAATCGCCGAAACCTCACCTCCGGAAGGCATCTGGAGGGGGAACTCATCCACCGGGGATCCATCTTTGCCCTGTGCAGATTCGGGAGGCTAAGGCATCGATCGTCATCATCAACCGCTGCATCACCGCCATCTCCATCCATCCCATCTACATATTGTCTAGATCTTGTTATAATTTCCGTACTCGTTGTGGATTTATAAAAGTATTATTCATCTATGATAGATTCCATTGTTATTTCCATGATGTTGATTGCCTCCATGTCTGAGTAGATCATTAGTTCTTGGGGAGATGGAGAAACCCTAGTATGAGATTGAAATAAGATAAAGATTATTATGATATTTGATGGGGATATGCCAAATGGGGTATGCGCAGCAGGACGTTTCGACTGGGTCAAGGGATCTGCGAGTGGGCCTGCAGGATGGCAACTGGAAAATCGACTGAAAGGAAGCCTGGCGACTAGAAGCTGGAGGCCCAGATGTATAGCTGAAGCCCAGTTGGATTAGGTCAAATCCTCCAAATCATAGACTAGTTCAGTTGTATATCTATAAACCCTAGAGAGGTACCCCCTATATAAGCCTCCCTAGGGTTCCCTTTGTACTCACGTTCAATCATACACCCCTTCTGAGTGACTCACTGCCTAGCCGCCGAGCTCGCCACCCCTGTATCTCGCTCACCACTAATACAATCTACCAGGAGTAGGTCTTTACCCTCCGGGGGGCCGAACCTGTGTAAACTCATGTGTCTCTGCCCCTATCTCGCTCCGCAGATGGCCGCCAGCTCTTGTCCTCAATCCTATCAATCGCTTCCTCTAGTAGAGACTGTCGTGGTCATTCCCACGATAGTGGCACCCACCGTGGGGCATGGCCGGTTCGTCCTGAGTTCTGTGGTGAGACCCTATTTGCCAATCGATCGGCCAATCACCACCGGCCATATGATCGCCAGCAGCGGGATCCTTCAGATCCTGCCTAGCAGCTACATCCCGGTGTCGCGCCCGATCACGCACATCACAGTGATGCTAGTCGGCACCATCAACTTGTTCGTCGGCTTCACTAACACAGTCGACACGACAGCGATAGTGATTGTCGGGAGATCGCCACCAGATCACGATCTGCTCTCGGAGGACCAGATCCGCTCCATCAACCGCCTCGCCACCGAATACGATTCGGCTGCCAGCAACATGGCTGGGACTGATGTTGCTGCGGACGATGTGGCCCTCCATGGTGACGCTAATTCGGTGACCGCTGCCTCGGTTGCCGGATCCATCACCACCGCATCACGCGAAGACTCCATCACGCGAGTCTCCAATCCCGAGGACTTCGAGGACCCCCCATCCTCGGGATCTTCGACTCTGGCTCTGGATCGGAGTCCCCCGAAGACTTCCCCGCTAGATCCAATCGCTTCAACACGATCTACATGGTAGGCAACACGAGCGCCCTGCCAGATCCCTTCTCCATACCGATCCCGCCGACCGTGATGGCAACGAAGGTCGAAGAAGCCCGTCTACGACTGGAGGAGGCATCATGCAGGGAGCAGGCCGAGCGCGAGAAAGTCCGCCTCGAGCGGGAAATGATGTAGGAGCTATCGCTCTACCATCAACGCTGCATCAGGACCTGCCTGCACTCCAACGTCTAGGGCCGTGTCCTGAACTTCAACAAAGAGAACAACCTCGCCCGCACAGTCGAGCGCGAGTACTGCGAGAACGCGCCACCCGGCGGCAGCAACCACCCACCACCTGGCGTACCTGCGACTGGAGCCCCACCACCACCCATAGGTCGCGCGCCCCCGCTGGACCAGCCGCAAATCATCATATCACCGCAAGCCCGCGCCGCCAACAAGCTCCCGCTGTACTCCACTCCAATGGACAACGTCATCGCGGCAGACGCCTCAGTCGCCTACCTCGACATCCAAGGAGAAGGCGCGCTCCAGATCTAGTACGCCAAAGGCCCTACTCGCCAGTGCCGTCAAACAGCAAGCTGCAGGAGTAGACCCGCGGGGGTGGATGTACTCCCGCTCATCGGCTAGCAGGGCAGCCTCAAGCGGCCCACCAATGTCACCAACGCCCTAAACTTCCCACCGCCCGAGCCCCTACCGCACCAACCACGGGCCGCCAACCCCGCGCTCTCTACCAATGAGTCGCGGCCTACGAACAACACGGTTGCCGCCAACGGCCAACCCATCGACACAAGGATGCACATCGTCAACAATCAGGCCTAGCGGGCACGCCCGCCCAATGACTTAAGGCACACCCTCACCAACCGCGGCGACCCCAAGACAAGGGGCTCGCTCAGTCGAGTCGGCCCTCAGTGCTTCGGACCAATGATCCGAGGCGAGAAGTACCCCGCCAACTTCAAGGCGCCCAAGGAGATCGAAAAATACGATCCAACGTATGATCCAGCGGTGTGGCTAGACACGTACCTGATGGCAATGGGAATCGCCGGCCACACCGACCTGCTGGCCGCTCGCTACCTCCCCCTAATGATGGAGGGAGCGACCATGCAATGGATCAACACCCTCCCCGTGGACAGCATTGACTCGTGGGAAGAGATGCGCGATGCCTTCGTCAGGCACTTCGAGGGCTCCTACACGCGCGCCACCACCATCGAGGACCTGGAGCGATGCATCCAGGGGTCGCGCGAGTCGACCTTCCACTGGATCCAGAGGTGGCAGGAACTGTGGATCAACGCTTCCGGCATCTAGCTGGACACGGCGATCCACTGCAAGAACGCGTGCCGGTATGAGCCTTTGGTCGCTAAGATCAAGAGGGTCTACCGGATGCTCGACAACATCCCTGACCTCCTTGATATCGCCAAGTGTTACGCAGAGGAGGACCCCAACCAAGACTCCGACAACGAGTCGAGGGGAAGATGCCGCGCCAGCGGCAACGACAACGGGCGACAACATGACATGCGCTATAGCAACACTCACCTCACAGGCATGTGCCGCGGTGACAGGAGAGTCAACTTCGTCACCAATGCAGGCTACGGGAAACGCGACCCGAAAAACTTCTGCCGCGATAGAGGAAACTACCGCGATAGCGGAAATTACCGCGCCAACAACACGGCAAGCCCGAAATTCGACCCTGCCGCCCTGCTCAACCAGCCCTGTGTCTACCAAAGCAGGGATGGGATGCCCGCCACCAACACCACACAGACTGCCATTCTCAAAAGGAAATCAAGAAGGAAAGGCGAGGAAGGGAGGACCCCAAGAACAACCCGCCAAGGGACAACGACAACGCCGGTGGATTCGGCAATGCCGTTGGCTCACTGCATACCTTTACTGGGCTCGGCACCAAACTCGAGAAGAAGGTGCTCTCCCGCGCAGTCACTGTCAATGCGGTGACCCAGGTCGACATTCCCTGCAACGTCAACTGGTCCGAGCAAAGAATCACCTGGAGTCGCTAAGATCATGCACCCAGGATCGAATACCTAGGGTGAGTCGCCCAGGTGGTCAGGCCCAAAGTGGCCGACTACAGGCTACCTAAGATGCTGATGGACGGCGGAAGCTCCATCAACATCATGTACTTGGACACATTCAAGAGGCTCCACCTCCCAGAATCGGTGATCGAGTCGACACTCACCACCTTCCATGGCATCGTCCCTGGTCGAAAGGCATACCCGATCGGCAAGGTGACACTGCCAGTCACCTTCAGCACACCAGCGAACTTCCGCACCAAGCGGATCGTCTTCGAGCCGGTGAACTTCCGCAGCTCCTGCCACTGCGTCCTAGGGTGCTAGGCGTTCGCCAAATTCATGGCGACCCCACATTATGCCTACAACATAATGAAGCTCCCGGGGCCAAGCGGCATCATCACCGTCCACGGCGACCCTGACATGGCCGTGGAATGCGAAGATAAAGGCGTCGAGATCGCCGATGCCGTCATCGCCACGGAGACCAACCACACGGACGAGCTCACGAAATATGCGAGCAACATCGACAAGGACGACCCCACCATCCCAAAGAAGCCAACCGCCGGAGGCTCCACTATCGAGGCGACCATGCACACCTGCACCGTCGATCTCGTCCCAAGAGACTCTAGCCAGACGGTCACCATCGGTACAAACATGAGTCCTACATAGGAAAGCACGCTCATCATGTTCCCGCGTGAGAATCACGACATCTTTGCATGGAAACCATCCAACATTCCTGGTGTCCCGAGGGAACTCGCTGAGCACAAACTTAACGCCGACCCTAAAGTGCGACCTGTGAAGCAGTCGCTGCGACCCTTCAATGAAGAGCGCCACCGAGCAATCACCGAAGAAGTACAACGTCTACTCGCCATAGGATTCATTCGGCCCATAAAGTACTCCAGGTGGCTGGCAAACCCACTCCTGGTTCTGAAAAGAACAACACCTGGAGAATGTGTATCGACTACACCAACCTCAATAGTGCCTGCCCGAAGGAGGAGTTTGTCCTACCGTGCATCGATCAGATCATCGACTCGACCACGGGATCGGAGTCGCTGTGCTTCCTCGCCGCGTACTCTACTTACAATCAGATCAAAATGGCGGTCTAGGACAAGGAGAAAACAACATTCATCACACCATTCGGTGCCTTCTGCTACACTGCCATGACGTTCGGCCTCAAGAATGCCGATGCGACCTACCAAAGGTGCATGCATGAATGCCTTGCGAGCCAAATTGTCCGCAACATCCACATCTACATCGATGACATGGTGGTAAAATCCACCCGCCAGAGCGACCTACTCGCCGATCTGGCCGAGACCTTTGTGAATTTGCAGAGGTACAAGGTCAAGCTCAATCCAGAAAAGTGCACCTTCATGCCCACCGGATAGCTCCTGAGGAACATGGTCTCCAAACGAGGCATCGAGGCAAACCCCACCAAGATTGACACCATCGCACAGCTTGGGAAACCTGAGTGCCTGCATGATGTCCAGAAGCTGGCCGGGCAAGTCGCGACTCTCAGTCGCTTCATCCCCCAGCTCGGTGAGAAGGCGATGCCTCTCTACCGCCTGATGCGCAAGAACCCCATGTTCCAATGGGATGAAGAGGCAGACAACACGCTTAAAGCGCTCAAGGAAGTACTGCTCACGGCATCGCTGCTCGCCGCCCCAATCGACAAAGAGACAATGCTCGTCTACGTCGCGGCCTCCACTTGAGTCGTCAACGCCGTGATCATCGTCGAGTGACTAAAAGAGGGCAAGGAGCGCCCCGTACAGCGCCCCATCTACTACATCAGCGAGGTCCTAACAGACTCAAGGCAGCGCTACCCACAATACCAGAAACTGGTGTACGCGGTCTTTAGAGCCTAGCGGTGACTCCCACATTACTTCCAGGAGCACCCCATAACGATCGTCTCCTCCGCGGTGCTGTAGGACATCGTCCGCAATCGCAAGGCGACTGGGCGAGTCGCTAAGTGGGCCGTCGAAATCAGCATCCACAACATCAAGTACGAGCCACGTAAAGCGATCAAATCGCAGGCCCTGGCCTATTTCCTTGCCAACTGGGAAGAAGCGCAGCAACCAGAGAAGCTACCCTATCTCCATTACTGGTCACTCCACTTCGACGGATCCAAGAACACGGATGACGCGGGAGCTAGGATCGTACTCACCTCCCCCAAAGGCAACAAGCTCCGCTAGATGCTCCACCTCGACTTCAAGCCCTGCACCAACAACATGGCCGAGTATGAGGCCCTCCTTCATGGCATGCGGGCCGCTAAGGAGATGAACGTCAATCACCTATGGTGCTACGGTGACTCCGACCTAGTCGCCGAACAAGTCACTGGCACCTGCGACACCATCTCCTCCACCATGATAGCGTACCGCCAAGCGGTGGATCAGCTAGGAGGTCACTTCATCGGCTACTTCGTCGAGTGGATCGACATGCGCAAGAACTAGGAGGCCGATGCTCTCTCCACGCACCTCCTAGTCACAGCCGATAAATTCACCAAGTGGGTCGAGGCCAAGCCGATCAAGAAGTGCGACGGCAAGACCGCCACCAAGTTCGTCTGCGAGTTCATCTACCGGTATGGCTACCCACACAACATCATAACGGATAATGGCACCAACTTCGCCAAAGGTGCCATGGCGGAGTTCTATGAGGAGCATGGCATACGGCTCAACCTCGCCTCAGTCGCCCACCCAGAGACGAATGGCCAAGTAGAGCACGCCAACCAAAGCATCCTCCACGGATTCAAGCTGCAGCTTTAGGTGCCCCTCAAGCAAACCCCTGGATGCTGGGTCGAAGAGCTCCCCTCCGTGATATGGGGCATCCTCACCTCTATCAACCGCTCCACGGGGTTCACACCCTTCTTCATGGTGTACGACGCTGAAGCCGTCATGCCAACCGACCTGGAACACGACTCACCTTAGGTCGTCAATTATGTGGAGGCAGCAAACGAGATCGCCCGCCAAGACGGGGTCGACCAGCTCGATGAAGCATGCGACCTAGCTTGCTCCTGCACCGCCATCTACCAGCAGGGACTCCACCACTACCACAACCGCCGGGTCCGGACCCGCACCTTCCAGGAAGGTGACCGGATCCTACGACTGGTCTAGGACAAGAAGGGAATGCACAAGCTTCCCCCCCTTGGGAGGGGCCATTCGCCATAGGGCGAGTCCTCGGCAACGATGCCAACTACCTGATCGATGTAAGAGGCAATGGCCAACTCGAAGTTGGGAGGCCATGGAATATAAACCTCCTCCGAAAGTTCTATACATAGAACTAAAACTTGTACTCGGCTGCTATATAATAAAAATTCGGATCACACAAATTGTCTCTACTCGCCATATTCTTGTGCCAATCGCACTCATCCACTTAGCAATACGCTCCCCATGGAAGTCAACCCTTAGTCGAGCGACTGACGAGGCTAAGTAGTGCGGCCCAAGGGTACCTAATACATTCGGGCCTTGCATCATCCACGAACACGCCACCCAGGAGCCACCATCGGAGTCGCCTCGCCCGACTGGCCTGCCGGACCAAGACAACCGATAACGCTTCTCACAGTGACCTATCCTCCCCATCCTCATGCAAAGCGACTCGAACGGTTAAGTACCACGCACGGGGACTTGTCTATAATAACCCCCACGCGGCTCGAGAACACACCAAGTAAGAGAGCTTGCCTTGGACTCTCCACATGACTGTCTTTCTGAGCCAGGGAGAGACGCGTTACAAACAACACACCAGGTCCTCACCTACCTTGGGCATGCGACTATAACGGCTAAAGTACCACGCTCGGAGACTCTCCTAAACCGACCCTATTCGCATCCGGGAAAATAGCTAAGTATAGAGCTTCCCTGGGGTCACCAAGCGACTGGCTCCACGAACCACGACAAATCGACTCCAACCAAATTAAAAACTTAATACAACCAAACTCACATACATACGAGGTAAACCCCAATAAAGGGTGGACGCGCTCGAGGACTCGCACAACCAAATATTCAACTTAAAACAGATATTACCATGCATTGCGAGTCGATTGACTCCTTTTATTTCAGCAACAATATATATTGTTTACATTACAAAAGCGGCCAGTCGCTATAACATACAAAATCCCCTCAGGGCAGTCACTCATTTTACAGGCTCCAACGAAGAGGCACCGCCATCACCCTTGACCTGGACGTATGGCTCCCAAGGGTTCACCGGGTACGTCATCAACGACTTCGACAACGAAAACCGGAAGGGTTGCTCCGACTTCAGGTCACGGTGCTCCGGTTCGGAGTCAGCCGGTGCCACCACCGTGTCCTGGTACGGCAGCAAGTCCCCCATTGCCAATACTCGCTCCATGAACGGAGCAGCCTTGGCAGTCAACCTAAGAACCTCTGAGATATACTCCAAGCGAGTCGCCGAGGGATAACCACTGGTGACATCGTCGAGGTCGAAGTTGTCGGGGAAGTGAGCGAGCCCAAGGCTAAGTGTTGTGGTGGCCCCACGTCTGAAGGCTGATCGTGCCATCCACTCGACGACGGCGGGCGCCTCCTCAAGATAGTGCCAAACCTCAGTCAACCCCCTAGGAATAACCTCGGTGGGGGAGATCCCTTGAAGCACAGCCTGGACACATAGCGCTGAAGCGGTGGCCGCATTCACCACCGCTGTCATGCACTGCGAGGCGTCAAAAGTTTGCACCACCGTGTCGCTTTGACCTATCAGGGCTGCAATGTGAGAAATTCAATATCACTAAGGACTAGTGGACTCACCCGCTCGAGGACTCACCGCATACCAAAAAGAAAGAGCAGAACGAAGAGACACTCACCAAGAAGCTTTCGGCAATTCTCCACCACATGTTTCTCAAGCGCCCCAAGGTCGTTCTGCAACCCAAGGATGACTGAGTCGAAGGCCTTCCGCTCTTCCTCCGCCACAGCGACTGCAGCCTTGTCCCTCTCTTCAGAAGAGATCATCGATGCCTTCACCACCTCCATATTATTCACTAGCGAGTCTATTCGCTCCTCCGCCGTGGCCAACGCCACCTTCGTAGTGTCCAGCTCAGCATCCGAACATACCCCTCACGGGCCTTGGCAATTGCAGCAGGGAGTTCATCTAAAAGGCAAAAGCATCACGATTTAGCTTTGCACAACAACGATGGATCGAGCTTGCTAAAGGAAACACCAACTCACCGGGAGATTTTTGGAGTTGCCAGTTGGCCTCCTGCGCTGTCCACAGGTCTCGTTCTAGGTGCTCCTTCGCGGCTTGCTGATCGGATGATTCTCTTTGTAGGCCCTGAAAATAGAACAATAGTAAGAGACTGGACGACTGAAATCCTAAGTGTCTAGCCGCTGAAATTCAGTGACTAGACCCTCGGGGACTGGACAACTAAAAACTCTGAGTGCCTAGCCGCTGAAATTCAGCGACTAGACACTCGGGGACTGGACGACTAAAAACTCTGAGTGCCTAGCCACTGAAATTCAGCGACTAGACACTCATGGATTGGACGTACCTGAATAGAAGCACCAAGCGTGCTGTGAAGCTCGCTGGCGTCTGTCGAAGGGACCACAAAAGACATGCGCTCGCACCGCTGCCCAATGTCATCATCGACGATTTCTGGAATTTGCGGTGACTGAGTTTCAGCCGCCGTCGAGAATGCCTTTACCATAAAGCGCGGGAATGACGCGGCCATCCTCACCGGGGCGCCGGTCGTTGAAGCCAATGAGTCCCCTGGCGAGACCTCCTTGATCGGCTCCAAGTGGGCAGCCTCCACTTCTCCAGCGCGGGTAGCGGAGTCATCCTCCTCCATGTTCCCTCCTGCCGCGATGTCAGGGATGTCCCCTTCTTCTTCTTATTATTCTTCTTCTTTTGTGTGGCTTCGCCTAGCACATCCTCTGTGATGATCATCCTCTTCTCGGAGGGGTCGACCTCCCCTTGGGCGTTGACCGGTGGAACCTTGGCCACCGAAGGTTAACTAATCTTATTGGCACCAGACCTGTGAAAATTTCCACGGTCAGGGATATTGAAATGCAGAAAATAATCGAACTTACTTAGCGACGGGGAGAGTGCACAGACCAGTGCTAATATGCATGGGCTTCTCCAGCTCTAGGCCCAAACAACAAGAGAGCCCCTTTTCGAACACATTCGAGGCCCATGATACCGTGGGCTTCTTCGATGTTGATGTCGAGGTTGCGGGAACCTCTGGCCCAGGCGACATGGCCGCCTCCTCCGGTGGTGGAGACCTCGACCCCGTGGCTTCAGCATCTCCCGGCCCTGGACAGCTGGGGCTATTGGTGCAATCGCAACAAGTGGAACCACCAATTCCACCACCACGGCTGCAGTCTCTGATCCCTTCATCGGATTTGGGTCCTTAGGGATCTTGGTCAAAAGGTCAGCCGCCTTGTCACCGGACTCCTCATTCGATTCAAAAGCCACCACTGATCTAGGCGGCGATGTCAGCTCTAGCACCGACTTCTTCGCAGCTGACTTCAACTTACTTGCGGGCTTTGCTGGCGTGGCCACTCTCCGCGAGTTGTTCTCCTGCATAGTCTCGTCATCGTTGTCACGCTCCTCAAGGTTGTAGCTCACCTTGATTTTCTGTTGCTTCTGCATACGAGTCTTGCAGGCCATGGGCGCTGGGGAAGGAATGTCCCTCACTTCTTCTTCACTCTCGGAGGATTCTCTTTCGGTCCCTTCCTCGAGCTCCTTAGGGATCTCCTCGTCGAGCGGGGGCAGCCAACCCTCGAGGATCTGGAACAGCTAAGAGTGAACAAGGAAAATCGGTTCTGTTAAAAATCACAACTGAACGTTACGAGTTGCGGGTGCAAATTGTGCCCGTGCGAATTATGGCTGAAGATGAAGCAATAGAGAAAAGCTTACTGTGGGATCTTCATTTTTCACGGCTATGTATGGAGCAAGCCGGGCCGTCGCCTCGGTGAATTCCGCGTTTGTGATCTTCTTTAGAGCGGCCTTGTAGTCTGCGGCATCCCAGGCTTCTTTGCTCGTCCTGGAAGGATCGTTCTTCCCGGTGTACTCGTACATCTAGTGGGGCCGGGTCGCCAGTGGGACTAGGCGCCGCCCGAGCCAGTAGTTGTAGACATTGATCGTCTCAAGCCCCTTGTTCTTCAGCTCTTGTATCTGCTCCATCATTTCGGTGACGGACATCTTCTGGTCATCTGGGAGCTTTGTCGCTATCAGCCGACGGGGCTCGCTCCTCTCTATGACGTACATCGGGAGTACCACTTCACCGGAGGGAGTGGACTCCTTCACGTAGAACCAGATTTTGTTCCACTCGTTTGCGGCTTTCTTCGGCAGCAGGAGCTTGAAGAAGTTCACCTTTGGCTTTAATTGGAAGGTAACGCCGCCTGTCGCCAGGATGGGGCTGCCCGATCCGTCGCGGCTGAGGCGGCCGTGGAACAGCTCCAGCCACAACGAGAAGTAAGGCCCGCATCCCAGATAACATTTGCAGAAGGCGAAAAAGATCACCAACTATTCGATGCTATGCGGACCTAGATCTGACGGTTTGATCGTGTAATACACGCAGAAACGCTAGAAAATGATCGAAGTGGGGAATCCTAGGCCCCTCTCTAGGTGGCTCAGGAAACAGATGAACGCACTGACACGAGGTTTCGGCTCGGTCTTGGCGGGTGCGGGAATCCGCCAATTTCCCTTCCAAAGAATCCCCGCGTCCTCGGACGACTTAAGCTAGGTAGTGGTGCACTTGGAATTCCCCCACAGATCCTTTGGAGGCACCATTGGGGAGAAGACAGAGTCGCCTGGTCCGGAAATTCAGGATCACGAAGAGATAGAGAGACTGGGAGTGCGCGGGGGTGAGAAATGCGGAAGAAGATCTGCAGGTTTCCCCGCCGCTCTCCTTATAAAGATACACTACCCGCCAATCTCTGGATAGTGATAGCTATGAGATTCGACACATTTTTTATGGCTTTTATTGATGGTTTTCTCCCGGATTTGATCGTTTTCTGGTTTTACCTAACGATAATACTTCAGTAGCAAAGAAAACTTGGTTTTTAATGTGGGTTTCAGGTTCTGAACATCATCAGAGGGATTTAACTAGAGAAACACAATATTCTGGAGAAAACAAGCGAGTCCCACCTTGGAAGCTCGCGAGGGGAGCTCATAGAAGCTTTAAGGAGCCACTGTACGGCGGGAATATTTTTATAGCCATATAGTTCCCACCATATAGTTGCCACCACCTCTGTCTTGTCAAAAGGGACAACTTCCATGAAAGGACCGGGGATGAAAACACAACGCAGCAGCCGCCACACCATCCAGAAGGGAGAAAGAAGAGATCTAGAGAAGAAGGATAAGACTTCTTCATCTCGCTCCACAATCTTCTACCTCCTAGCAAATACACCCCATAGCCACTACTTGTACTTGAGAGAGAGAGAGGGATCTCCACCTTGCAAGACTAGGGTTTGAGATTGTTTCTTCCCATCTTGAATTGTGTTGGATATTTTTCTATTCCTTATTGTGGATCTCCATGGAAATACAAAGGCGATTTCCCTTTATTTAATTATATTGATGATCCGTTCTTCTCTCATGTGTGAGTAATTCCCTTGGGCGTGGGAGATGTAGGGGATTGGTGAGATGTGATGTGCCTTCATATATTTTCCGCTAGTTTGTGATTGATTCTAATTACTATAATATGTGTGCTTGACTATCTGTGAGATGCCTAATGCTTGTTGTCCAATTAAGGGCCCAGAAAACATGATACTTTGTTCTACATAGATAAGATCTTGTACGCTAGTGGACCGGTGACCCTCAGGTGACACGGGATATCAATGGAAAGCTAGTTGACTCGAGGATAACGAGTAACCACTGTGCTTATTGCATTAGTCCGATCCAAGGAGCTTAATCGCTAACCGACCTGAAGGGTCTTAATCGTCTAGTGTCTAACCATGGTTTTGGTAGTAGGCTAGTAGGATTATTGAAGTTAAGATGAAATATACCGAGATGAGTTCCGGCTAATTATGGGTTGCTCGCCTACACATATATCTAAAGGATTATAATTGTTACATTTACCACTCGTCCACCTGGCACAGTCACTATCACCATGAACTGAATTTCCCCGCGTCTTCTTTCGCCATCTGCAGGAAACAACAAACAAGCAAAGTCATTCTTTACATTTATGCTTAATATTTCTAAAGTTTACATTTTAGTTTTATTTAAATCTATCGCATTTAATCAAAACCCCATTCTTATTTCAACACTTGCAGTCAATTCACTCGAAGACCTGTGACAACTTCAGGTGTGATAGAGACTTCACTAATAAACACTTACCTTTAGGATCCCTGTAGGATCGATATCTGAACTTCGAAACTAGCTACAAACGATCTGTGCTTTTGCAGACATCAGATATCCGCTACACATGGTAATTACGCCGAAGTTACCATTGGTTTACCCAACGGCTAGTTTGACCAAGCTGGCGGTCAGATGACCCACAAGTATAGGGGGTGTATTACAGTATTTTTGATAAGTAAGAGTGTCGAACCCAACGAGGAGTAGAAGGTGTTGACAAGTGGCTTGGATCAGGAATTCTCTGCAAATACTTAGCAAACGGATTTTTAGGGGTTTTTGATAATGCAGATAAATGAAGTGCGAGTAAATAAAAGACAATAATAATAATTGCAGCAAGTGGCCCAATCCTTTCTTTAGCAAAGGACAAGCCGGTTGTATTACTTAAGATAACCAAACATTCTTGAGGACACATGGGAATATTGTCATGTTCTTTCGCTTCATATAGTTGATTAATCTTATCTGGTTGGATAAGTGTTGTGTGGGTGAACCTGTGCTAATGTACTGACCTTCCTAGGACTAATACATACTTGTGGTTATACCCCTTGCAAGCATCCGCAACTACAAGAAAGTAATTAAGATAAAAAACTAACCACAACCTTAAACTTTGAGATCCTACACTCCCTTATGCAAAGGTTTCCTAACGGGGGTTCAGGTTTCTGTCACTATGGCAACCCCACGATTAGTAGCCAAATACACAATGCATTCCCCTATGCCCATAAAGGTGAAGTATCATGTAGTCGATGTTCACATGACACCACTAGAAGAATAACACCACAACTTAATTATCAAACCATTAAATGTTTCTCAACACAATTCCACTACTAAGAACATGACTTCTCCCATGTCCTCAAGAACTAAACAAACTATTCACGAGACATCATATGGATGAAGATCAGAGATGAAATAATGATAAGTAACAATCTGAACATGACCAATAATTCAATGGTTGCACTCAATAGCATCAACTACAACAAGTAATCAACACCGGGAAAGTCCCTAAGAAATATGCAACATTCAACCCAATTGTTACAACGGTACAAAGTGGTGATGAGGGTGCTAGTGGAGATGATGATGATGCTGATGATCCCGATGAAGTCTAGCTTGATGACTGTAAGATCTCACCTTAATAAGGTAAGATCCCTGTGATTGCAGTGCTAGTCCCTGGATCGAAAATGCTAGCACCCACAGTTTAAGATGAAGTACACAGAAACAAAGGTCATTATTACATCGCATATCCAGGAATATAATGGTTCTTACAGCTCACTTATCCCAAGGATAAGACACTTAAGGTTCACATTACATAGCATAATAATAATAGAGTCTTTAGTCTTCATGTCCCACAGGCAAGCATGTCGAGTGTAGACCCGCAACCCTACTCATCATCAGAGTATCCTGCAACATAATAAGTTACAGCCACAAGGGTTAATACATTTGGAATTGTATTGGCAAGTGATACCATAGATACTTAGTATAATCCAACAACTACATGAATATATGGCTAAGTGGGGTTATGGCTGGCTTTGCTAAAATTAGTTTGGCTTATAGTTTTTGAAGAAGTTTTTCATTCCAGCTATAAGGTACCAATGATAGACATCACTGAATCTCTACCCATGTCCACCCACAAGTTTTAACTTAGAGAAATTTGGATGAGGAGATTATTGAACTACTTCACTGTCTTGAGGCTCAGAAGTTGTCCATAACCGGGGACACGGCTAAGTACTTAGTTTTACCCTCTCGAGAGGTGGTGCACTTTCCCCACAAGACTCGACATGCATCGAGACAAGACTTTTCAGAAGCAATCCCTCAGACCACCACGGACGCGTTCCATCCTATCATATCTACCACCTTCTGTCCGTCTGGCTGAGTTCTTGCAACTTAGTTGGTCAAGGCAGAGCCCATATGCCATGTGGTTGCACTGGAAGCTTCATGCCAAGAATGTCTCCAATCTCTTTGTTCCTGGGTGGCCATCCACAAGTGTGATACACCAGCTGACCATAGACATGTCCCCTGAGTAACCACTCAACATAATCCAAGCAAGCCCCATTCCACCCAGGTGTTTCATTAACATTAGTTGTTTTCTTAGTTAAACAAAAATAATATCTTTCCATACTATCTTATGTGTATAATCCACCCACGAATTCTAATAGCATAGCTAAGCATTCTAGCATACAAAGTCTTTGACTAGGGAATACTACCAAGATATCCACTATAGGGTAGCATAGCATAGTATGGTAACATATGAATAATTCTATCATGCTAAGATCTACCAAAATAACACTAGTGCAATAGTGAAAAATAATAGGACATGAGATGAAATATCACTTGCCTTGGTAGCTAGGGGAATAGGTACAATCCTCACAGCAACAAACTTCACAATCCACACAATCTACACAAGAACAATACAACAACAATATTTCAATCAATAAAACATTACAAAAACATGAATGCATGCAAAATGCAATGATATGAACATAATTCTATAATTACAGAGTCTACAGTACTGAGGATAGAATACCTCATCTAAATGCATAAGAAATACCTAAAAATAATTTATAGAACAATTTTTGTGAGCAAAATACTCCTAAAAAGGTTCTGCCTATAATTCCAAGTTTACAGAGGAAAAAGTGTGAAACAAGGCCTCCATAATAAAGGTCTCATTTTTCTGAATCCATAGACACCAATTTTGTATTTTTCTGATTTGTGGATCAAAAGTTATTGAATTTCTAAGTTAAATACTAAATCTGTCTATTTTCTAATTAAACAGAATTAGTCTGGCGACGTGGCGCTTTCCTATTGGCCCGTACCGGTTCGGTCGGATCGACCGCTGTGGACCGTTAGATCTTAAGTGACTACGGATGAATCTGATTAGCCCGTACCCTTTCGTTTAGTGATCTAATCCTAGCCGCAGATACAAGATCTAATGGTCCTTAACGACTTGGCCGGAGATGGGTGGCGCCGACCAACTGCGCGTGGCGGCGGAGCGTCGGCCGATGAGGTTCTGGCGATTCTATGAGGGCTGGGAGACCGTGGACACGTACCAGAGGTTGAGGAGGTCGTGGCGATCTCGATGGAGGTCACTGCGGTGCGGGGGGTGCTTGGGCTTGGCCTGGATCCCTCGTCGGAGTTGCGCAGACAGCGGAGTTAACGACTCGGTGTCGGAGACGGTGACCTGGGGCTCGAACCAACCATCAGAGAGGTCAGCGAGATGCGCAAGTGTCTGCACGATGTAGCATCCCAATTGTCTAACAATTGTAATGCTACTTGGTGTAGTAATATAATGGCTACCTCATATATATAATTGTTGCATCATAATTATATCATGCTCATGTCATCATGCCACCTTGCATTTGAGCATCATATAAAACCCTTTTTGTTTTGGTTCTTCTCTCATATGCATTGTAAATTGTATTTTGCCTCTTGATATTGTATTTGGTTATTGATATATTGTTTAATGCCCAAGTTGAGTTGGGGGCATATCTTTTATTCAACTCCATCACCTTTCTCTGTCACCACCTTATAATTCCACCATCCAACTAAATATGAGCTTTGCACTTTATTGGGTTTTACCTCTAGCTCATGTGGGTTGGGATGGATCCAATTCTTTTTCCCACAGGCTCTCATCTTAGCATCATGTTGTTTTCACATTATTGATATGTGGAGCCACCTTTGCATGCATTATGAGTAGTGCCCCTTTTTCCTAGCTTTCATATGGATTATTATGGATTTATGCTCATGTTGGGGTATTTTTGGGACTATTAAACATCTAGTGGAATATCCACACTAGCAAGTCCCAATTATAATCAAATATGGTCATCTCCATCTACTCCACATGGGACATCCTTTTAATTCTTTTAGCTTGGTTTATTCCATATTTTTGGAATGCATATGTATAAATGCCATGGATATTTATTTTGTTTTCACAAGATAAAACCTAGCATTAATGTTTATGCATGGGCCATGCAAATCTCACCATCATTCCCTCCTTTGGGTTTTTCATGTATTTTTTGCAAGTGAAACATGGATCTTTGAGAGTTTATTCGTGTTGGCCCTAGTCTTTTGCTTTTGACCTTAAAACCTCACCTTCCTCACCTTCCTCTCTTTTCCACCTCCTTCCAAGCATAATCTTTGGTGATCATAGCTAAGCCCTACCTAAACCCCCTCTCTCTATTTCTATCTCTAAACCCTACCACCACCATGATCTACCCCATCACCCTCTCTCTCTAAACTCTCCTCTCTATCCAAAACCCTAACCCTAATCACCTACCCACTATCACCATCTACCATACCCCCCCCCTCTAACCTAACCCGAGGCCACCCTCTAACCAAACCGAGCTAGTCCCTTCCTCCCTCTCTTCTCTTCCTCACGCCGGCCCACCCTGCAGCCTCTATGCCCTCCCCTGGTCCCTCTCTTTCCCTCTCTTTAGCTAAAGCACAAGAAAGGAGGGAGAAGGAAGCCCCACCCGAGCCCTCTTTTGCACCACACCAAACCCATGTGCTCCTTCCTCCCTTATCACCCCAACCTCCCCAGTACCTCTCCGGTCGAGACCTGGAGCCCCAGGCACCCACCTTCCTCCCTCCTTCCTCCACCAGAAAGCCATAGCCACCACCTCGCTAAACCCTAGCTACTTCGGCCTTGTTCAAGATCGACGCAACCTGTTGCTCTCCGAGGCCGCCAGGAGCACCGACGAGTTCCTCTGCGTCCCCTTCTTCGGCTCGAACCAGGACCTGGGCCGGAACCTCGCCGGAGCAGCCTAGCGCCGCCGTGCACCGCCGTAGCCCGAGCCCGACGTCCGCGAGCCCGCCGCCAGATCCCCTCCACCTCCGCACGCACTACCACGCCGGCGACACCGCGGTGAGCCCCTGCATCTCCTAGACATGGTCCCCCTCTTCCGCCTGCGCCGTAGAACCGTCGCGCTCCGTCGAACGCCCTGCGCGCTGCCGCCGCCGCCACCGCCACCCGTTGCATCTGTGCGCGCATGTGCCTCTGTTCTTCGCGTTTTTCCCGATGATGGAGACCTCCTTCGCGAAAACCCCAAACACCAAAAGCGTAGCCCTAGATTCCCTCTTCAAAACGACTACCTATACACCCAAAACCGTCCACCGTAGCTCTCGCCATCGTCTCTGGAAGATTGCAGTTTCTCTGTCGAATCTGCCGTCAGTTTTAAAACCGCGAGATCTCCTCTGTTCATCACTTTGCCCCGTCCGCTGCAGACCTCCGTTGGCTAAGATCCAAAAACCAAAGTTGTAGTCTGATGTTGGCTCTACAACTTTTGTTTTTGCCGCGATGCAAATTTCCCAGCGGATTCGTCGCCACCGTCGACGGAAGACGGCCAGATCCGCCGCCGGCAGAACCCTTTTCCGTCAGCGAGCAGCAGCCGATGTCCTTTTTGCGTTTGAGCCCCTGGCCTTTTTCCCGCCTGAACCCGCCATCCCCGGAGCCCCACCTGTCAGCCTCGGTGTTTGTTTTGCAAGAAAACCCCCGGAAGATCCTGGCCATCACGATCAGACCCCCCTGCGCCCTGGGATCGCCCACGTGTCACGCCCCGGCTGGGCGACACGTGCGCGTGGCCCCGCTGTACCCGGACCCACCTTTCAGCGTAAGGCCCACCGTCAGCGTCAGTGGCTGGTTCTGCCTGAGTACAAAATGTTTTCTGTTTTCTGTTTTAATTTAAACTTTTCAAAAATTGTTTTAAATTCAAATTTAAATCTGTATGTAAATAACTTTTGAAATATAATTCCAAAGTAAACATGTAATATATGTTTTGAAATCATAAAAATGTGAGGAATTCAAATATGCCCTTCAAAATATATTTTGAACACTTTATTTTTCGAGTTGATCAAAATTACAATAAAATGCCCTTTTGCCTTAATTAATTAATAACTTTTGTTTTATAACTCCAAATTTAACAAATAATATGTCTAAAATGATCAGCTCGACGAGACCTTTCTGTTTATGCATTCCATGTTCTGAATTGCAGCATGCATCATATAAATATAAAGTATACAGCAACTTATTTGAAGATAAAAGGTGATTAAAACACCATGAAATGATTTATTCTTGTATTCCACACCTCACCCATGCCATGCTACATTATTGCCATGCAAATTGTGCATCATTCATCATGTCATGATTGTTTGCTTGTCGCATTTTTATTCATATGCTTGTGCACTTTATTTATGTTGGCCCTTGTTTGTTTGGTTCTTCTTCGAATAGACGCTGAGCAGGGGATATATCAAGAGACCCAGGAGCATTACCCAGATCCTTCTCTCGCTTCAACTGAGCTGCCAGGCAAGCACTACCACATGCTTGCATACATATAGTACCTATTGCCACTATCTTATTCTTGCATCATTGAGTCGCGATTGCATTAAACTGAATCCCAAGTACTGCATAGCCTTTACTTTTAAACCCCACCGAAGCTTGTTCCTCCATCCCATGAGCCATTACTACAGGAGTTGTTTGAGCCATGCGAGTCGTAGAACAACACGTGTAGGGTATGTGAGTGTCTGATGGATAACGAGGTACCTAAACAACTTAACCTGAGTAGTAATGGGATAACTAATGAAAGTGGCACCGGTGAGCAATATTTGTTATTTGGTTTTTCGTGCTCACTTGTGTCCCGTAGGACCCCGAGTACTTGATTCCTGTTCCTTGAATATTCGCGCTATCCACATCCGGGAGGCTTATGAACCCCCCTGAGCCAGAGCTTGATTCATTCTTATTTCTTGGGGCCACAAAGTAGTTTGGGACTTTATTTACTATCCTGTTCTTATGCCATGCTTTACTGCTTTATTTAAGATTGTGCGAGGAGCACCTGTACTGTTTAGGTAACCGGAGTATTTTCGCGGTATCGACAAGCCCAGTCACACTTTCGGGATTCCAGTCATTTACAGCCACTGACGCAAACCTTGAGTCCGTCTCGGAGTCGGCTAACTTTGTTGCGGGTAGCTTAATGGGGTGGCCCCCTGAAATATTTCTGAACCCTGTGATCGCTTTGTCATGAATGCCTCGTTGGGATTTGATTTGGTTTTTCCGAGGTTGATCGAGTGTGTGTTGCTATTTGTGCACCCCTGCAGGGTAAAACTTTCTAAAAGCCGTGTCCGCGGTTATGGACGACTTGGATCACAGTTTCTCGATCATAGACAAGTATAACTAAAGTACCGCTCTTAATATGACTAAGTACCTGACTAGTAAATAGTGCAACACTCATGGATTGGACAATAAAACTGCCAACGGATGGGGGGTTGTTCGTCCGCTTCCTCGTTGGTAAGCGAGGAGGAGGATGGATCTGTTAATATTACTGTTATAACTGTTGTTACTAATTCACGGACATCCGTCTATCTTTGGTTAGGCGGATGGTTAGCGAGTATCTCTAGAATTATTAGGTATTATCTTTTGCTGCAATTGCGTCACCCCAGGTTGTGTCCCCTTTAGAGACATAAAGACTTGCTGAGTACCCCTAGGGTCTCACACGATAAATTGTTTGATCCAGATGAACAGGTAAGCTCGCAAGATGGATACTGGGTGGAGGAGACGGACGATGTTGTCAACGATCATTCGGTGTAGAGATTCCGGGAACGGGGATCCGTGAGATCTGTGGGCGGGATGTGTTTATTTATGGGGCATCTTATGCCGATTTGCTTCTTATCCGTACTCGGATCTTGTTTTCCGCTTCCGCCTGATACTCTGATGTTTGATGTATGAGGAGATATCCTAAACTATTATATCTATCTAGGATATTTGGATCTTGCCGTATGGCGTTGCAATATTTCTATTTCTTTTAGATGGAATGGCTCTGAGGACTGTTGTATGGTGGCTTGCATACATACTCATTTGTGTATGTAGTTGATCCCTTCGCCTGCCGATTACGCCGCTCGTTCTAGTCCCGATGTGTGGAAATGGTTAGGACGGCCGAAAGGTCTACCTGTGAGTGGCATTTGGGCCCCACCGTACTATTTTAACCATTTCCGCTCATCCAGGCTTGTAACTAAGAGCGTAATTCACCGAGGTAGTTACAATTGGTATCAGAGCCATCCCGCCCTTCAGGGTCTCAGCCAAATGGTCGTTGTCAGTCTAGCAAATATTTTGGTAGCTATGTATACTAGGGAAAAACAAAACGTGAGAGTAGGACTGCTTCCACTTTTCTTCTTACCCACCCACCCACCCTTTTCTGGTAAGGAAGTGTAACGTTTTCAATCCTCTTCTTAAAATTCAAACTAGGATTCACGTGTTCTGGGTTTCCGTAGTACCATAGGTTGTGTGTGTGTGTGTGTAATTCCTTGTCTATCTGTTGCATCCAACATGTTATCTTTATCGGCCTTTTGGTTATCAACTGTTGGTACATTCCATACCGACAGGCTTTTGCAAACCGACGCGATCTATCTGATTCGTTGTATACCGCCGCGATCTGTCTTACTCTTTGTTACCCGACGTTATCTTGTTTGGGGTGTTCGTTTCCGTAGTTACTAATCTTTAGGTTCATCGTGAGAAGAAGGTGTTGGGATATGTGTTTTACTTATTCATGTGCGGAGTAATGATTTGAGTGCGGGATGGAGTCGCGACCATACCACTACTTTTATCATTCGCTCTTGTATATTGAATTGGTAGAGTCACTAATCTTGATTCGTTAAGTGATTTTGCGCATCTATTGGTATTTTAATGCCGAAATTTGCGGAAAATTTTTCTTTGATAGTTGTGTACCACACTCCTTTTCAGTCGTGTGCGATATGCGAAATATCTTCTAGGTGCTTTGAACTTTGTTGATATTTTAATATCATCTTAGTAAATTGTATCCTTTAATCTTGATGAATTCCATCTTGGTACTATTTTGGATTATTATTATTCTCCATTATAGTACTGACTTGTGTTTTATATCAATCACAGGATGGCACCACCATGCCGTTCTGAGGAGGACATACAACCTGAACTGGGGGCCGCATTGTCAAACATCGCCAATGCCTTGGCAGCAATGCAGCAGAACCAGCAGCGTTTTGAAGAAAGTGTCAGGAGGAATGAGTTTGTTCCGCTACCTCCACCTCCCAAGCGAGGAGACATCAAAAGCTTCCTGAAGTTCAACCCACGCCAATTTGATGTGTCTGATCAACCACTTGATGCTGATGATTGGTTGCGTGAGATATCAAGGTTACTGATGACTGCTGATGTTCCTGAGCAAGAATGGGTAAAATGTGCTACTCACCTTCTGAAGGGAGATGCAGCTCCGTGGTGGGAGAATTACCTGAAGGCAAACTGCACTGGTTTTCAGCCTACTTGGGGACAGTCCACTGGAGCTTTCAAAGAGCAGTACCTGTCAGAAATTGTCATGGAGAGGATGAAGGAAGTGTTTTTCAACCTCAAGCAGGGCAATGACAATGTCAATACCTACATCAGAAACTTCATGAACCTTTCTCGTTATGGTGGCGATGAGATCTCTGATGACAAGAAGAAGCAAAAGAGGTTCCGGCAAGGGCTCAATGCATCGATTAAATATGCAATCACACATGCAAGGCCGGCGTCTTTTCTGGAACTTCAGCATACAGCTCTGCAGGAAGAAGCAAGTAGGCAAGTGTTTGAGGGGTCAAAGAAACACAACCGTGATGCAGCAAGCTCTTCAGCTATGACAACTCCTTCTAAGCGTCGTGTCTGGGTTCCTAACACCCCACCGTTGCTCCCGGCTCCACCAAGACCTTCAAGCTATGCAGCAAGGCCACCAAACTTCCTCACTGCTGCTCCCAGGGGCTACAACCACCACTACCCTGGAGTGCCTGGCGGAGTCCCTGGCTACGTTGCTCCACGTCCACCTGGTGCTTGTTACACTTGTGGAGACACTGGGCATCAAAACTGGAACTGTGCGATGAAAAACAAAGATCTTCCTCCACCACCTCCAAGATCTGCGGCAATCTCTCCTATGGTTCGTGCACCACCACCTCGGGCTCTCAACATCAACACCAAGCCCGGGTCTACTGTTGCTCGTGCCAACTGTGTCAACGCCGCTCAAGCTGAGCATGCACCTGGAGTTGTGATGGGTATGCTTCCCGTTAACTCAGTCCCTGCACGAGTTTTGTTTGATTCCGGTGCATCGCATTCTTTTGTTTCTCACAAATTTGCACATGAGAATGAGTTAGCGTTGGATCCTCTCCTTAAGCGGTTAGTGGTCCTTTCTCCTGGAGAAAAGATGGCAGCTTCTAAAATCAGCCATGGCAATCAAATTGAGATTGGTGGTTGTTCGTTCTCGGCATCCTTAATTGTTCTGGGCAATTCTGACATTGATGTCATCTTGGGCATGGATTGGTTGACAACAAATGCAGCTGTGATTGATTGTGCTGAACGCTCGGTTTCTCTGAAAATTCCTGAAGGCCATATAGTCTATTCTCCAAGTCTGACTCCTGCTGTTCAGCTTTTCTCTTTGGCGGCTCTGAATGATGATGCTATGGAAGCTATTCAGAGTGTTCCGGTGGTCTGTGAGTTCCCAGATGTCTTTCTTGAAGAGTTGCCAGGTATGCCTCCGGATCGTGAGGTTGAGTTTGTAATTGAGCTTGAACCTGGAACGGCTCCTATCTCCAAGCGGCCTTATAAAATGGGTCCTGCTGAGTTGGCTGAACTAAAACGCCAACTTGATGAACAAGATAAGTTGGGTTTCATTCAGCACAGTACCTCTTCTTGGGGTAGCCCAACAATCTTTGTGAAGAAGCGAGACAAGACTGATAGACTTTGTGTTGACTATCGGGCTCTCAATGCTAAAACCATCAAGAATAAATATCCCCTTCCGCGGATTAATGATCTCTTCGATCAGCTAGCTGGAGCTGTGGTATTCTCTAAGCTTGACTTGAGAAGTGGTTATCACCAAATCAAGATTCATAAGGAAGATGTTCCTAAAACAGCTTTCACCACCCGCTATGGCCTGTATGAGTACACGGTCATGTCTTTCGGTCTCACCAACGCACCTGCCACCTTCTCGAGGCTTATGAACTCGGTTTTCATGGTGTATCTTGATAAGTTCGTTGTGGTCTACCTGGATGACATCCTAGTCTATTCTAAGTCAAAGGAAGAACATGAAGAACACCTTCGGTGTGTCCTAAACAAGCTTCGTGAGAACCGCCTGTATGCAAAGTTCTCCAAATGTGAGTTTTGGCTGCCTCAAGTAACCTATCTTGGTCACGTCATCTCTGCCAAGGGCATTGCCGTCAACCCGGAAACTGTAAAGACAATTGTTGACTGGCTTCCTCCTGTTAATGTCAAAGAAGTGCGGAGCTTCCTTGGTTTGGCTAGTTATTGCCGTCACTTTGTTCAGAACTTTTCGAAGATAGCGAAGCCTCTTACCGATCTCCTTAAGAAAGGCAAGAAATACCTTTGGACTCCTGCATGTCAAGCAAGCTTTGAAACACTCAAAGAGAAGCTCACTTCCACACCAGTCTTGGTTCCCCCAGATACATGCAAGCCTTTCCAGATATTCTGCGACGCATCTTTGCAAGGATTGGGTGCGGTCCTTATGCAAGAAAAACAAGTTGTTGCTTATGCCTCTCGACAGTTGAAGACGCATGAGATCAACTATCCTACACATGACCTCGAACTCGCAGCAGTTGTCTTTGCTTTGAAAGTATGGAGGCATTACTTTCTCGGCAACCGTTGTGAAATCTTTTCCGATCACAAGAGTCTGAAGTATATCTTCACTCAGCCTGATCTCAACCTTCGGCAGAGGAGGTGGATTGAAGCAATCAATGATTTCGATCTGACCATCAACTACACTCCGGGCAAAGCTAATGTCATGGCCGATGCTCTCAGCCGTAAAGCTTATGTCAGCAACCTCATGCTGGAAGAACAACAGCCTCTCTTGTGCGAGGAATTCCATCAGCTCAACCTTGAAATTGTGGATCAAGGGTATCTTCTGAACCTTCTGGCAACCCCTCTCTTAGAAGAAAAGGTTCGCTCCTTTCAGCTTGGTGATCCGTACACCAAAAAGGTCATCTCCAACCTTCAGCTTCCGAAGTATGAGTCCTTCCACGTCGATGCTCAAGGCACGCTTTTCTTTGAACACCGGATGTTTGTTCCGAACTACCCGGGTTTGAGAGAGCAAGTTCTCAAGGAGGCGCATGATTCTGTTCTTTCTATCCACCCTGGCAGCACAAAGATGTACATGGACTTGAAAACACAATATTGGTGGCCGGGATTGAAACGATATTGTGCCAAGTATGTCTCGGAGTGTGATGTTTGCCGCAGAGTTAAAGCTGTCCATCAGAAACCTTCCGGTCTTCTACAGCCCTTGAAACCCCCGGAATGGAAATGGGAGAAAGTAGAGATGGACTTCATCACTGGTTTTCCAAGGTCGCAGAAGGGCAACAATGCAATCTTTGTTGTCATTGACAGGCTTTCTAAAGTGGCTCACTTCTTTCCCGTCAAGGAAACAATTTCTGCAATTCAGTTGGCTGAGCTCTATATCAACAGAATTGTCTCTCTGTATGGGGTTCCGCTTGAGATCAGTTCAGACCGTGGAAGCATCTTCACTTCCAAGTTCTGGGAAAGTTTCCAAAATGCTTTGGGGACAAAATTGAACTTCAGCACAGCTTACCACCCTCAGTCGCAAGGACAAGTTGAAAGGATCAATCAGATTCTGGAGGATATGCTCCGTGCTTGCGTCATCTCTTTTGGCTAAAGTGGGAAGAATGTCTTCCTTATGCTGGATTCTCTTACAACAATAGCTTCCAGAAAAGTCTAAAGATGGCACCATTTGAGGCACTCTATGGTTGCAAATGCAGAACTCCGATTGGTTGGTCGGGTGCAGGTGAAAGAATATTGTTTAGCCCTGACATTGTAACTCAAGCGGAGGAGAAGGTTCACATCATTCTTGAAAATCTGAAGATTGGTCAAAGTCGCCAGAAGAGCAATTATGACAGAAAGCACACGGACATGGAGTATGTCCCTGGTGATCTCGTTTACCTTCGTGTCACTCCCATGAGAGTCACGCACCGCTTTGGTATCAAAGGGAAGCTGGCTCCTAGATACATCGGTCCTTTCAAAATTCGTGGAAGAAGAGGAGAAGTTGCTTATGCTCTTGAGCTCCCAGAAAAAATCAAGGTCCATGATGTTTTCCACATCTCTCAACTCAAGAAGTGATTCAAGGATCTCGGCAGGACCGTGGACCATGAGCTTATCAATCTCCAAGAAGACCTGTCTTATCAAGAACACCCCACAAAAATCCTTGAAATCGCAGAAAGAAGGACTCGCAACAAGTCCATCAAGTTCTGCAAGGTGCAGTGGTCGCACCATTCTGTTGATGAAGCCACTTGGGAACATGAAGATGAGCTCCGTGCCAAGTATCCTACCCTCTTTGAGTCTTCTTCTTCTTCCTAGAATCTCGGGGCGAGATTCCTGTTTAGTGGGGGAGAGATGTAGCATCCCAATTGTCTAACAATTGTAATGCTACTTGGTTTAGTAATATAATGGCTACCTCATATATATAATTGTTGCATCATAATTATATCATGCTCATGTCATCATGCCACCTTGCATTTGAGCATCATATAAAACCCTTTTTGTTTTGGTTCTTCTCTCATATGCATTGTAAATTGTATTTTGCCTCTTGATATTGTATTTGGTTATTGATATATTGTTTAATGCCCAAGTTGAGTTGGGGGCATATCTTTTATTCAACTCCATCACCTTTCTCTGTCACCACCTTATAATTCCACCATCCAACTAAATATGAGCTTTGCACTTTATTGGGTTTTACCTCTAGCTCATGTGGGTTGGGATGGATCCAGTTCTTTTTCCCACAGGCTCTCATCTTAGCATCATGTTGTTTTCACATTATTGATATGTGGAGCCACCTTTGCATGCATTATGAGTAGTGCCCCTTTTTCCTAGCTTTCATATGGATTATTATGGATTTATGCTCATGTTGGGGTATTTTTGGGACTATTAAACATCTAGTGGAATATACACACTAGCAAGTCCCAATTATAATCAAATATGGTCATCTCCATCTACTCCACATGGGACATCCTTTTAATTCTTTTATCTTGGTTTATTCCATATTTTTGGAATGCATATGTATAAATGCCATGGATATTTATTTTGTTTTCACAAGATAAAACCTAGCATTAATGTTTATGCATGGGCCATGCAAATCTCACCATCATTCCCTCCTTTGGGTTTTTCATGTATTTTTTGCAAGTGAAACATGGATCTTTGAGAGTTTATTCGTGTTGGCCCTAGTCTTTTGCTTTTGACCTTAAAACCTCACCTTCCTCACCTTCCTCTCTTTTCCACCTCCTTCCAAGCATAATCTTTGGTGATCATAGCTAAGCCCTACCTAAACCCCCTCTCTCTATTTCTATCTATAAACCCTACCACCACCATGATCTACCCCATCACCCTCTCTCTCTAAACCCTCCTCTCTATCCAAAACCCTAACCCTAATCACCTACCCACTATCACCATCTACCATACCACCCCCCTCTAACCTAACCCGAGGCCACCCTCTAACCAAACCGAGCTAGTCCCTTCCTCCCTCTCTTCTCTTCCTCACGCCGGCCCACCCTGCAGCCTCTATGCCCTCCCCTGGTCCCTCTCTTTCCCTCTCTTTAGCTAAAGCACAAGAAAGGAGGGAGAAGGAAGCCCCACCCGAGCCCTCTTTTGCACCACACCAAACCCATGTGCTCCTTCCTCCCTTATCACCCCAACCTCCCCAGTACCTCTCCGGTCGAGACCTGGAGCCCCAGGCACCCACCTTCCTCCCTCCTTCCTCCACCAGAAAGCCATAGCCACCACCTCGCTAAACCCTAGCTACTTCGACCTTGTTCAAGATCGACGCAACCTGTTGCTCTCCGAGGCCGCCAGGAGCACCAACGAGTTCCTCTACGTCCCCTTCTTCGGCTCGAACCAGGAACTGGGCCGGAACCTCGCCGGAGCAGCCTAGTGCCGCCGTGCACCGCCGCAGCCCGAGCCCGACGTCCACGAGCCCGCCGCCAGATCCCCTCCACCTCCGCACGCACTACCACACCGGCGACACCGCGGTGAGCCCCTGCATCTCCTAGACAAGGTCCCCCTCTTCCGCCTGCGCCGTAGAACCGTCGCGCTCCGTCGAACGCCCTGCGCGCTGCCGCCGCCGCCACCCGTTGCATCTGTGCGCGCATGTGCCTCTGTTCTTCGCGTTTTTCCCGATGATGGAGACCTCCTTCGCGAAAACCCCAAATACCAAAAGCTTAGCCCTAGATTCCCTCTTCAAAACGATTACCTATACGCCCAAAACCGTCCATCGTAGCTCTCGCCATCGTCTCCGGAAGATTGCAGTTTCTCTGTCGAATCTGCCGTCAGTTTTAAAACCGCGAGATCTCCTCTGTTCATCCCTTTGCCCCGTACGCTGCGGACCTCCGTTGGCTAAGATCCAAAAACCAAAGTTGTAGTCTGATGTTGGCTCTACAACTTTTGTTTTTGCCGCGATGCAAATTTCCCAGCGGATTCGTCGCCACCGTCAACGGAAGACGGCCAGATCCGCCGCCGGCAGAACCCTTTTCCGTCAGCGAGCAGCAGCCGATGTCCTTTTTGCGTTTGAGCCCCTGGCCTTTTTCCCGCCTGAACCCGCCGTCCCCGGAGCCCCACCTGTCAGCCTCGGTGTTTGTTTTGCAAGAAAACCCCCGGAAGATCCTGGCCATCACGACCAGACCCCCCCGCGCCCTGGGATCGCCCACGTGTCACGCCCCGGCTGGGCGACGCGTGCGCGTGGCCCCGCTGTACCCGGACCCACCTGTCATGGGTGCGGTTAGGAAAGACCCTAGTGAGAAAAGCCCTGCAGCCCTCTGCGGTCCCACCTGCTGCTGAGTCAGCGTAAGGCCCACCGTCAGCGTCAGTGGCTGGTTCTGCCTGAGTACAAAATGTTTTCTGTTTTCTGTTTTAATTTAAACTTTTCAAAAATTGTTTTAAATTCAAATTCAAATCTGTATGTAAATAACTTTTGAAATATAATTCCAAAGTAAACATGTAATATATGTTTTGAAATCAGAAAAATGTGAGGAATTCAAATATGCCGTTCAAAATATATTTTGAACACTTTATTTTTCGAGTTGATCAAAATTACAATAAAATGCCCTTTTGCCTTAATTAATTAATAACTTTTGTTTTATAACTCCAAATTTAACAAATAATATGTCTAAAATGATCAGCTCGACGAGACCTTTCTGTTTATGCATTCCATGTTCTGAATTGTAGCATGCATCATATAAATATAAAGTATACAGCAACTTATTTGAAGATAAAAGGTGATTAAAACACCATGAAATGATTTATTCTTGTATTCCACACCTCACCCATGCCATGCTACATTATTGCCATGCAAATTGTGCATCATTCATCATGGCATGATTGTTTGCTTGTCGCATTTTTATTCATATGCTTGTGCACTTTATTTATGTTGGCCCTTGTTTGTTTGGTTCTTCTTCGAATAGACGCTGAGCAGGGGATATATCAAGAGACCTAGGAGCATTACCCAGATCCTTCTCTCGCTTCAACTGAGCTACCAGGCAAGCACTACCACATGCTTGCATACATATAGTACCTATTGCCACTATCTTATTCTTGCATCATTGAGTCGCGATTGCATTAAACTGAATCCCAAGTACTGCATAGCCTTTACTTTTAAACCCCACTGAAGCTTGTTCCTCCATCCCATGAGCCATTACTAAAGGAGTTGTTTGAGCCATGCGAGTCGTAGAACAGCACGTGTAGGGTATGTGAGTGTCTGATGGATAACGAGGTACCTAAACAACTTAACCTGAGTAGTAATGGGATAACTAATGAAAGTGGCACCGGTGAGCAATATTTGTTATTTGGTTTTTCGTGCTCACTTGTGTCCCGTAGGACCCCGAGTACTTGATTCCTGTTCCTTGAATATTCGCGCTATCCACATCCGGGAGGCTTATGAACCCCCCTGAGCTAGAGCTTGATTCATTCTTATTTCTTGGGGCCACAAAGTAGTTTGGGGCTTTATTTACTATCCTGTACTTATGCCATGCTTTACTGCTTTATTTAAGATTGTGCGAGGAGCACCTGTACTGTTTAGGTAAGCGGAGTGTTTTCGCGGTATCGACAAGCCCAGTCACACTTTCGGGATTCCAGTCGTTTACAGCCACTGACGCAAACCTTGAGTCCGTCTCGGAGTCGGCTAACTTCGTTGCGGGTAGCTTAATGGGGTGGCCCCCTGAAATATTTCTGAACCCTGTGATCGCTTTGTCGTGAATGCCTCGTTGGGATTTGATTTGGTTTTTCCGAGGTTGATCGAGTGTGTGTTGCTATTTGTGCACCCCTGCAGGGTAAAACTTTCTAAAAGCCGTGTCCGCGGTTATGGATGACTTGGAGCACAGTTTGTCGATCATAGACAAGTATAACTAAAGTACCGCTCTTAATATGACTAAGTACCTGACTAGTAAATAGTGCAACACTCATGGATTGGACAATAAAACTGCCAACGGATGGGGGGTTGTTTGTCCGCTTCCTCGTTGGTAAGCGAGGAGGAGGATGGATCTATTAATATTACTGTTATAACTGTTGTTACTAATTCACGGACATCCGTCTATCTTTGGTTAGGCGGATGGTTAGCGAATATCTCTAGAATTATTAGGTATTATATTTTGCTGCAATTGCGTCACCCCAGGTTGTGTCCCCTTTAGAGACATAAAGACTTGCTGAGTACCCCTAGGGTCTCACACGATAAATTGTTTGATCCAGATGAACAGGTAAGCTCGCAAGATGGATACTGGGTGGAGGAGACGGACGATGTTGTCAACGATCATTCGGTGTAGAGATTCCGGGAACGGGGATCCGTGAGATCTGTGGGCGGGATGTGTTTATTTATGGGGCATCTTATGCCGATTTGCTTCTTATCCGTACTCGGATCTTGTTTTCCGCTTCCGCCTGATACTCTGATGTTTGATGTATGAGGAGATATCCTAAACTATTATATCTATCTAGGATATTTGGATCTTGCCGTATGGCGTTGCAATATTTCTATTTCTTTTAGATGGAATGGCTCCGAGGACTGTTGTATGGTGGCTTGCATACATACTCATTTGTGTATGTAGTTGATCCCTTCGCCTGCCGATTACGGCGCTCGTTCTAGTCCCGATGTGTGGAAATGGTTAGGACGGCCGAAAGGTCTACCTGTGAGTGGCATTTGGGCCCCACCGTACTATTTTAACCATTTCCGCTCATCCAGGCTTGTAACTAAGAGCGTAATTCACCGAGGTAGTTACACACGACCTAGTAAAGACCAAAAGGGGGCAGCGGGAACCCTACCTTTACCGGAGAAGGTGACTAACGGTGGCGGCAGAGGGAGTTCGCCGGAGTTGGACCGTGTCGTCGTCCTAGTGCAAAAGAAAGCATGCTGTTGGGGTTAAAACACGCGCTAGGTCACGACAAGTTTTTCAGAGCAGAGAGGAGGTCACGGCGTGGCTGGAGCTCACCGGAATTCTCGCCGGAGTTGCGTCGAACAGTGGCGGTTCGAGCTCGTAATTGGGGAGCCTGGGGGCTCTCCGGGCGAAGTGGCTGAGGGGAAAATGATGAGGAGGGAGAGGGGATTTAGTAGGGGTGGCCGCCGTGGGGAATTAATACTGGAAATGGCCGAATTTGAGTCGATTTCAAAACGGCAATGAAGGGGAGGGGTGTTCGTCGCCTGGGGGTTAAAGAAGACGGGGTGGTGGTGACATGGGTGTGGGGTCGGTCTGTCAGCGGGAGGGGGTAGGTTGAGGAGGTGTGCAGAAAGACAGAGAGGGGGAGAGGGAGTCCGGGTGGGCTGTTGGGCCGGATTGGGCCAAAAGGCCAGAAGCTGTCTGCTGTCCCCTTTTTTTCTCCCTTATTCTTTTCTTTTTCTAATTCTGTTTTCTCCAAAACTTTTGATTTAAGGATTCAAATTGAATCAAACCAATTTGTGAACATTTGTAAAAACTCAAATTAGGTTTTTAGGGTATTATAGAACATATTTATCTTCTATTTTAATCCAAAGTAATTACTTGGATTTAATAGGTAATATAGCATTTTCTTTGATTCTATTTTTCAAAATAATTCATATCTTTTTATTCATGGCTCAAAATTGCACCAAATTTTTGGAGGACATTCTAAATGCAATGAAATTACATGCTATGATGATAAGAGTGCAATGATGATGGTTTTAGATGAAATTTTGGGATGTTACAAATCGAACCCCCTTAAGATGAATCTCGCCCTCGAGATTCGGGTTGGCTAGCAAATAGGTGAGGGTGATCTCTCCGAAGTTCATCCTCTCGCTCCCATGTTGCTTCTGATTCAGTATGATGGTTCCACTACACTTTGCGGAATTTGATGGTCTTGGTACGGGTAATTCTTTCTGTGGTCTCTAGAATCTTAATAGGTTTCTCTTCATAAGTGAGATCATTATCTAGATGAACCTCCTCCAATGGTATAGTGTCTTTCAACGAAGTTTCTTCCATCTCTGGGTGACACTTTTTCAGCTGACTGACATGGAATACGTTATGAACTGCTGACAGAGATTCTGGTAATTCTATCTCATATGCCACTTCTCCTTTGCGGCTCAAAATTTTGAAAGGTCCTACATAGCGTGGTGCTAATTTTCCTTTGATTCCAAATCTCTTCACACCACTAAGTGGTGATACCCTGAGATAAGCTCTATCACCAACCTCATAGGTAACCTCTCTACGTTTTGGATCAGCATAGCTCTTCTGCCGAGATTGAGCTACCTTTAGCCGATCTCTCACATTCTTGACTTTCTCTTCAGCTTCTTGGATTAGGTCTGGCCCGAACAAATTTCTTTCTCCTACTCCATTCCACAACAATGGTGTAGTACACTTCCTTCTGTAAAGGAATTCAAATGGAGCCATTTCTATACTTGATTGATAGCTGTTATTGTAGGAAAACTCTGCGTATGGTAGACTTTCATCCCAACTGGATCCGTAATCTAACGCACATGCTCTTAGCATATCCTCTAATATTTGATTGGTCCTTTCTGTCTGTCCATCAGTTTGTGGATGAAATGCAGTGCTGAACTCCAGTCGAGTTCCCAAAGACTCGTGAAGTTGTCGCCAAAAGTGCGAAGTGAATTGAGTTCCTCTATCGGACACGATACTTTGAGGTACCCCATGCAAACATACAATTCTATTCATGTAAATCTTGGCTAGTTTTTCACTTGTATAAGTGGTTTTCACTGGTATGAAATGGGCCACTTTTGTCAAGCGGTCAACGATATCCCATATGGAATCGTATACAGATTTAGTCCTGGGTAGTCCGGTGATAAAATCCATACCAATTTTATCCCATTTCCAATCAGGTATTGGCAGTGGTTGTAATAATCCTGCCGGTTTCTGATGTTCTTCCTTTACACGACTGCACACGTCACACAAGGCAATGTGCTCTGCTATGTCCTTCTTTAAATTGTTCCACCAAAACCTCTCCTTAACATCCATATACATCTTAGTATTACCAGGATGAATTGAATATGGTGAGTTGTGCGCTTCTTGTAAGATCAACTTCTTAAGTTCAAGATCCAGCGGAACACAGATACGTTTTTCGTACCATAAGATTCCTTGATCATCTACATGGAATCCTTTTGCCTTGCCTTCACTAACCTTACTTTTGATTTCTTCTATTTCTTTGTCCATATTTTGGGCTTCTTGAATTCTGTCCATTAGTGTGGGTTGCACTTCCAAGGATGCAAGGTACCCTTCAGGCACTATTTCAAGTCTCAGCTCTCTAAATTGGGCACATAACTCCTCCGACAATTCTCCTTTATTGAGGCCATTTACATGAGCCTTGCGGCTTAATGCATCGGCTACGACGTTTGCCTTTCCAGGGTGGTATTGCAAACTTAAGTCGTAATCTTTGATAAGTTCTAGCCATCTTCTCTGTCTCATGTTGAGTTCTTTCTGTGTAAAAATGTATTTCAGACTTATGTGATCAGTGAACATCTCACAACGTTTTCCCATAAGATAATGCCTCCATGTTTTTAGGGCATGCACAACTGATGCCAACTCTAGATCATGAGTAGGGTAGTTCACTTCATGATTTTTGAGTTGTCTTGATGCATAAGCTACCACTCTACCTTCCTGCATCAACACACCTCCTAATCCTTGGTGAGATGCATCACAGTATACTTGAAAGTCTTTCTCAAGATCTGGCAAACATAACACTGGTGCTGAAACTAGCCTCTTTTTCAATTCCTGAAAGCTGGTTTCGCAAGCTTCTGTCCAATTAAACTTATTCTCCTTCTTCAGCATATTAGTCATGGGCTTTGCAATCTTAGAGAAATTTTCAATGAACCTTCGATAGTTCCCTGCTAGGCCAAGGAAACTACGGATTTCCTTAACGGATTTAGGAGGTTCCCATTCTGTCACAGCTGCCACTTTTGCTGGATCAACGGCTATACCATTTCCAGATACTACATGTCCAAGGAAACCCACTTCATTCAGCCAGAATTCACATTTGCTGAACTTGGCATAAAGTTTATGTTCTCTAAGTTTCTCTAGAATCAGGCGTAGATGTTCTTCATGTTCTTTGCTGCTCTTGGAATATACCAATATATCATCGATGAATACCACTACAAACTTGTCAAGGAATTCCATGAATACCTTATTCATCATGTTCATGAAGTAGGCCGGTGCATTAGTCAATCCAAACGACATCACTGTATATTCATACAACCCGTATCTAGTGGTGAATGCAGTCTTGGGTATGTCATGTTCTCTGATCTTTAGTTGGAAGTATCCTGATCGAAGATCAATTTTTGAGAAAACACATGCTCCCTCTAGTTGATCGAAGAGATCATTTATTCTAGGCAGGGGATATTTGTTCTTTATGGTCACTTCATTAAGTGAACGATAATCTATGCATAGCCTTTGACTTCGGTCCTTCTTCTCAACAAACAAGACTGGTGCTCCCCAAGACGACGAGCTTGGTTGAATAAATCCCTTTTTCAACTGTTCTCCCAGCTGTTTCTTGAGTTCTTTTAACTCGTCCACTGACATTTTATAAGGTCTCTTTGCTATAGGCCCCGTTCCTGGTAGTAGGTCTATCAGAAACTCCACGTCCCTATCTGGTGGCATGCTAGGTAATTCCTCGGGCAACACATCTGGATATTCCCTCACTATTGGCACATCATCTAGGCTAACCCCCTTAAGATGATTAACCTTGCTCCCCTTGGGTTCAAAGTTAGACTTGAACCTGATCCTTTTCTTTTCTGGGGTGGTGAGCATAACAGTCCGCTTGGCACAATCAATCACCCCTTCATAACGGGTCAACTAGTCCATCCCTAATATTACATCTAATCCTTGGGACTCTAGGATTATTAAACTAACCGGGAACTTGTGCTTTCCAATTTCTAGGATGATATGTCGGCACCCTGAATTTACTATCATTTCTCCACCCGGGGAACTTACTTTAATGGGACATCCAATGGTTTCAGTGGAGAGTTTGTTTTTGATTACAAATGCTCTTGAAATGAATGAATGCGATGCGCCAGTATCGAAAAGGATAAGTGCAGGAAAGGAATTAATCTTGAATTACCGATCACGGCATCAGATCCTTCTTGAATTCCCTCCACATTAATGTGATTCACATGACCCTTTTGGAATAGGTTTGGCTTAGCCTCATCAGTCTTCTTTTCCGGGCATTCATTAGCATAGTGTCCCGTATTTTTACACTTGAAACATTCCACCTGACTGATGTCTTTCTTCGCATGCTGACTGTGACGGTTCTGTCCATTTTGGTTCCCATGGCCATGATTATTGTGATTGTTCCTGAATCCACTTTTGTTATGTCCACGATGATTGTTTCCATCATGGTGGTGGTTGTTGTTACGATGGTTATTATGATTCCCATTCTTGAGGAATCCTGAGCTCCCACTTCCTTCACCATGAGGGCGCTTGTGAGGAGATCCTGACCCAAACTTATCAAAATGATGCTTCCTCTTTCTACCCTCCACTTGCTTCATCTTGTTTTCCAGGATGGTAGCTTTATCACATAAAGATTGATAAGTTGGAACATATGCAACAGATAGTTGCATAGAAATTTCATCATTTAACCCATCTAGGAACTTCTCCTTCCTCTTTGCATCAGTGTCAACGTCATCGGGTGCATAACATGACAAATTATTGAACTCCTCGATGTATTCAGAAATACTACGATGGCGTTGCTTGAGGTTATGAAACTCCTTTTTCTTCAATCCCATTATTCCAGCAGAGATGTGAGTGGTGCGAAACCCATCTTCAAACATTGCCCAAGTCACTTCCTCAATAGGGTGGGTAATTTGAAAATTATCCCACCAAGCAGCTGCATGACCTTCCAATAAGTGTGCTGCAAATCTGACCTTTTCTGCATCCGTGCATCCAACCGTAACTAGGTCCTTATTCACAGATCGTAGCCAATCGTTTGCTACCATGGGGTCAGAGGTACCTGAGAACTTAGCAGGTCTCAGCCTTAGAAATCTAGTCAGCATATCCAGAGGTGGTGGATTGTTCTGGTTGTTATTGTTATTATTATTGTTCTGATTATGGTTCGCCATAAACTGAGTCATCATTTGCATCAATTGGGTCTGTGCAGCCATCATCTGCTGCATTCCATTGTCATTGTCATTGTTATCCTCGTTGTTGCGTCGGGGAGGCATCTGTGGGTTTAGTAAGGGTAAGTAATGATAGATAAACCAAATAAAACAACAATTAGACAAACAAGCACATGTTCCAACATCACAACAATAACAGAGTTTGCAAAGATAACATACTAGCATAGTCACCCACAAGTCGGTATGACCTATGCACTCAATAATAATAGAACGATAGGTAGAAGGAACAATACCACTACTCCTCCATGTCGACTTCCTCCTCTACTAGAGCAAGTCCTGCTGATGCGAATCCTGCCTTGTATTCCTCCAAGCTGGTAGTCAGAGCATCGATCTTTGTCTGTAACTCTCTCTTCTGTGTGCGTAGTCTCTCTATCACCTCGTGATCCGCTTCCAGCTCAATGTTCTCCAGCTCTAACTCGGTCTCCAAGTCTCTAATCTTCTTGTTCTTCTCCTGAACTCTCTTCTCTTAGCTCTTGAATTTCTTATCTTGGTCTTCAAACTTCTTCTCCATTTCCTTAATTCGATTTTCCTGTTCCTGGAAGGCCTTGTCCTTTTCCTTGAGTTGGACTCGTAGTTCATCATTGCTAAGCATCACGTTAGTCCTATCAGTATCAAGGTGTCTAATAAGGATCTCTAAGTCCTGGAGGTAGTGACGCACGGGCTTGATAGACTCCTTAGTGGCCTTGTCCAACACAATAGGCTCTCCATCCTCGTCGCGCCTCCCAAAGAAGTGGAAGTAGTGGCTCTTGATCTCATAAGAGTGACGTCCACATAGGCGTCCCAACAGCTCCTGCATAGCAATGTCGAGGCCCCTCTCCATGTCATCATGGAGAACCTTGAAGGTAATCTCCCCAGTTTGGGGCTCTGTCTCACGTCCTGGCTGGGTAACTCTAAATCCCCATAAGTCCTTCCTCTGAAACTTCCTCAGCTGAAGTCCCTGAATAGTGGGGATTGGAAGAGCGAGCACTTGGACTAGCTCCAAGATACGAGTCCCAAAGAGAGTCCCGTTGAAATCCTCGGCCGTGCTGTAGACAAAGTTCGGCATCTTTGGCATAGTATGGAGAAAATTAGTAACACAATAGAGAAAGAAAATACAAGTCACAAAATAAGAGGGAATTCAACCAACAAAACATTCCAAGTAGCAATACATTAATTCAACTCAAGCACTCAAGGTTCTAGACATAACTTATTTTTGCCATACCACATAGGTTGGTACGGTTGAAATACTAACGTGATAAAATGCCAAGGGTGGTGGTCCAACTAATATCTCACTCCTTCTTAACCAAGGTGGCAATCTGGGCATCCTTGGCAGCAATCTGCTTGTCTTGGTCGCATAGCTCCAAAGCTAGGCCTATGATATCCTTACTTAGGCATTTCACAGTGGCCTTTGAGTTTTGGGCAAGACGCTTCTCCTCTTTGAGATCCTCCTGAGTATTGAGCATTCTATACTTGAGTCTCTCTCCAAGTTCCTCAATAGCCTTCCATGCAGCATTCCTTGCAGAGTCAAAGAATGACGGGTGCATTTCAGAGTTGGTGAACATGCAGAATCCCGTACTCTTGGGATCGCCTTCCTTGTTCTTGTACAAGTGGAGTTGCACCCACCAATACTCTTATCCTTCATCTATCACAGGAAATCCCTTGTACACGGCTTCACCATTCATCCCCAAGCCGAGCATGAGGTTCTTGAGCACATTGGGAAATTCTGTCTCACACTCCAGGGTCATAGTCATCAGTGGTCCCTTCTTGACAGATTCATTGATGGTGGACATCTACAAAAATAGATGAGAAGGATAATTAGGGAAAGCTTTACGAGATGAAAATACAAGTGTAAAGTTGAAATATAGAGTTATTTTTCCTAAGGGTTTTCCTTAGTCTAATCCATTCTAGGGTCATGAACCTACAGGCAACACAATGCTCTGATACCATCTATAAGATCTCACCTTAATAAGGTAAGATCCCTGTGATTGCAGTGCTAGTCCCTGGATCGAAAATGCTAGCACCCACAGTTTAAGATGAAGTACACAGAAACAAAGGTCATTATTACATCGCATATCCAGGAATATAATGGTTCTTACAGCTCACTTAGCCCAAGGTTAAGACACTTAAGGTTCACATTACATAGCATAATAATAATAGAGTCTTTAGTCTTCATGTGCCACAGGCAAGCATGTCGAGTGTAGACCCGCAACCCTACTCATCATCAGAGTATCCTGCAACATAATAAGTTACAGCCACAAGGGTCAATACATTTGGAATTGTATTGGCAAGTGATACCATAGATACTTAGTATAATCCAACAACTACATGAATATATGGCTAAGTGGGGTTATGGCTGGCTTTGCTAAAATTAGTTTGACTTATAGTTTTTGAAGAAGTTTTTCATTCCAGCTATAAGGTACTAGGTCGTGCAGAGCCCATATGCCATGTGGTTGCACTAGAAGCTTCATGCCAAGAATGTCTCCAATCTCTTTGTTCATGGGTGGCCATCCACAAGTGTGATACACCAGCTGACCATAGACATGGCCCCTGAGTAACCACTCAACATAATCCAAGCAAGCCCCATTCCACCCAGGTGTTTCATTAACATTAGTTGTTTTCTTAGTTAAACAAAAATAATATCTTTCCATACTATCTTATGTGTATAATCCACCCACGAATTCTAATAGCATAGCTAAGAGTTCTAGCATACAAAGTCTTTGACTAGGGAATACTACCAAGATATACACTATAGGGTAGCATAGCATAGTATGGTAACATATGAATAATTCTATCATGCTAAGATCTACCAAAATAACACTAGTGCAATAGTGAAAAATAATAGGACATGAGATGAAATATCACTTGCCTTTGTAGCTAGGGGAATAGGTACAATCCTCACAGCAACAAACTTCACATTCCACACAATCTACACAAGAACAATACAACAACAATATTTCAATCAATAAAACATTACAAAAACATGAATGCATGCAAAATGCAATGATATGAACATAATTCTATAATTTACAAAGTCTACAGTACTGAGGATAGAATACCTCATCTAAATGCATAATAAATACCTAAAAATAGTTTATAGAACAATTTTTGTGAGCAAAATACTCCTAAAAAGGTTCTGCCTATAATTCCAAGTTTACAGAGTCAAAAGTGTGAAACAAGGCCTCCATAATAAAGGTCTCATTTTTCTGAATCCATAGACACCAAATTTGTATTTTTCTGATTTGTGGATCAAAAGTTATTGAATTTCTAAGTTAAATACTAAATCTGTCTATTTTCTAATTAAACAGAATTAGTCTGGCGACGTGGCGCTTTCCTATTGGCCCGTACCGGTTCGGTCGGATCGACCGCTGTGGTCCGTCAGATCTTAAGTGATTACGGACGGATCTGATTAGCCCGTACCCTTTCGTTTAGTGATCTAATCCTAGCCGCAGATACAAGATCTAATGGTCCTTAACGACTTGGCCGGAGATGGGCGGCGCCGACCAACTGCGCGCGGCGGCAGAGCGTCGGCCGATGAGGTTCTGGCGATTCTACAAGGGCTGGGAGACCGTGGACACGTACCAGAGGTTGAGGAGGTCGTGGCGATCTCGATGAAGGTCACTGCGGTGCGGGGGGTGCTCCGGCTTGGCCTGGATCCCTCGCCGGAGTTGCGCAGACGGCGGAGTTCATGACTCGGTGTCGGAGACGGTGACATGGGGCTCGAACCAACCATCAGAGAGGTTAGCGAGAGGCGCAAGTGTCTGCACGACCTAGTAAAGACCAAAAGGGGGCGGCGGGAACCCTACCTTTACCGGAGAAGGTGACTAACGGTGGTGGCAGAGGGAGTTCGCCGGAGTTGGACCGTGTCGTCGTCCTGGTGCAAAAGAAAGCATGCTGTTGGGGTTAAAACACGTGCTAGGTCACGGCAAGTATTTTAGAGCAGAGAGGAGGTCACAGCGTGGCTGGAGCTCACCGGAATTCTCGCCGGAGTTGCGTCGGACAGTGGCGGTTCGAGCTTGTAATTGGGGAGCCTGGGGGCTCTCCGGCGGAAGTGGCTGAGCGGAAAATGATGAGGAGGGAGAGGGGATTTAGTAGGGGTGGCCGCCGTGGGGAATTAATACTGGAAATGGCCGAATTTGAGTCGATTTCGAAACGGCAGTGAAGGGGAGGGGTGTTCGTCGCCTGGGGGTTGAAGACGACGGGGTGGTGGTGACGTGGGTGTGGGGTCGGTCTATCAGCGGGAGGGGGTAGGTTGAGGGGGTGTGCAGAAAGACAGAGAGGGGGAGAGGGAGTCCGGGTGGGCTGCTGGGCCGGATTGGGCCAAAAGGCCAGAAGCTGTCTGCTGCCCCCTTTTTTTTCTCCCTTATTCTTTTCTTTTTCTAATTCTGTTTTCTCCAAAACTTTTGATTTAAGGATTCAAATTGAATCAAACCAATTTGTGAACATTTGTAAAAACTCAAATTAGGTTTTTAGGGTATTATAGAACATATTTATCTTCTATTTTAATCCAAAGTAATTACTTGGATTTAATAGGTAATATAGCATTTTCTTTGATTCTATTTTTCAAAATAATTCATATCTTTTTATTCATGGCTCAAACTTGCACCAAAATTTTGGAGGACATTCTAAATGCAATGCAATTACATGCTATGATGATAAGAGTGCAATGATGATGGTTTTAGATGAAATTTTGGGTTGTTACAATGACGGTGTTGATGGCGATAATCTCCCCTCTCTGGGAAGGAATTTCCCCGGCAGATTTTTGCCTACCAGAGAGCTCTTTCTCTCTCTGAAGTTTCCGCTCCGTTGAGGCGGCGGAGTCTTTCTATGGTCGCCCCCCAAGTCTTAGAGTTTTGAGAGGATTATATATGCTAAAGGGTGATGCTGGAGGTGGGCCAAGGTGGCCACACCACCTGGTGGCATGGCCAGGGGGACCCGCACCACCAGGGGGTGTGGGCTCCCTGTGGCCCATCTCTACTCCTCCTTCTGGCCTCCTTCGTCTTCTGAAAAATAGGAATTTCCATTAATTTCTAGGATTTTCCGATCTTCGCGAATTTTGCATCTAGACAATGTTTTTTCCATCAGAATCCCGACTCCGGTGGTTCATCCTCCAAAAATCATCAATCATGCAAAAATAGATGAAATAACATAAGTATCATCTCTTAATATGAAATATATCAATGAATAACAATAGATTGTGATATAAAATAGTGATGCAAAATGGACGTATCAACTCCCCCCAAGCTTAGACCTCGCTTGTCCCCAAGCGAAAACTGAGCTCAATAAACATGACCACATGTTTATGGAGTGAAGTGTCGATAAAGAGAATACAGACAAGAAGCATCACATTCATCAATACACAAATCATAATAGAAACAACTCACTATTATATAACTTAACTTGCAATGAGTAAAGGAAACACAATAAAGATACACAAAGTAAATCATAATTGGTAATGGCAAACTTTGTTCTGGGTCATAGAATGGTTAACAAATTACAGGAGTCAAATTTAATGGGGTTTTCAATGATAGCTTTCAAAGTAATATCACTTAGATAAGAGCAGTGTGCAAAACAAGGAACATAAGAAACATGATTGAATAAATCATCATATGGATGATTGAATCACAACAACTCAAATGCTTGCTTGAGATAAAAAGGAATAGGTTTACTGACTCAAATAAAAAGTAAAAGATAGGCCCTTCCAGAGGGAAGCAGGGATTTCAAGTTTCATAAAGGGCTTCCAAAAATTATGGTACTTACTAGCTTTGAGCTCTCATTTCCCCTATCATAAGCATCTTGAGGTGATTAAGGTTAAAGTGACATAAATATGAGGATATGCTTGACAAGTTATAAGTTGAAAATCTCATGCCCCTTGCTTACGAGTACCAGACCTCATGCTACTCAACTTTGTTTTCCGGTAAGTTCTTGTCATTGTGAGTGTATGTGTATCATAGAGAACCGCCAACGGGGTACCCCTTGCCCCATGACATAGGAGCTATCTCATATCAAAATGACAAGGCAATAGACAATGAGCATCTCAGCGATCTTTTTATTTGCTATTTGCATAGGTTTTTATTGAAGATGCTTCATAGAATGACACTATGGTTATGCTGCAAGTTTCCACCATGATTATGCATGGCTTAGGCTAGCCGCCCAGGCGTTTCTCTAACACATATACAAACTCCATGAGCTTACAAGCTCCCCTTTTATTTCACACCACCGGCATCCATAAACAAAAGAACATGATATCATCTAAATAATAAGTGCAATGTTGAAAGCGTTCCCCATGGTAACATGGTTCTGCTAATTCACAACTTATAAAGTGCAAGCATATAAGCAACATAGATGGACACAATGGTCAAGTTTATTAAGTGCAAGAAAAATAAAGTGTGCCATCAAGTTTGTGAGAGCTTTAATCACTAATTTTCACTTAACAAGTTTAATTTGGAAGATAGATAAAACTCGAGAATTTACTTGAAATAGCAATAAAGCTAATAGGTAGATATGGTGGACACAAATGGCATAGGTTTTGGTTCAAGGATTGGATGCACGAGAAGCATTCCCTCCCAGTACACGTTTTTGGCTAGCTAGGCTAGGTAGCAAGCATAAGAGTTGAAGGAAACAAACAAACATACAAGTGATAAAATCAATCATGCAATCTTCCTTGGAAACACAAAAGATCTTAACTAGAGAATACTAAGCTTATGGGCTAATCAAGAAAGAAAGATAATGAAATTATATTTCTAAAAGTACTTTTCTCTTTTCCATTCAATCCTCAAATAGTGTTGCTACTGACTAGAGCCAGGTTAGCCAAAACCAATTAAATTTACTTAATGATCCCAAAGTGATACCAATACTAACAACAAGATCAATCATATAATAGAAATTGCAAACTAAAATAAGATGTGCAAAAAGTAAATGATAGAACTTCTCATTAATATTTCATAACGGCAACTCACACCAAGGGATACATATATAACTAACTAGAGGGGAGATACTTCCACAATGCAAACCATCCTATATGATAACTTCTCCATTCATGATATGACTACACTAAAAAGGTAAAAAGATGAAAGATAATGATATGATACCGTGGCACTCCCCCAATCTTGGAACAAACCAAGGGGATGCCAAAACCTGATGACGAATTACTCCTTCGGAGGTGGTGGTGTTCCCTCGATAAGCTTTTCAATCAATTTCTTCAAATCCTCAATCTCGAAGTTGAGAGTACGAATCAACTCCGAATTTTGCTCAATGCGGTTCATGATCATGTTGGACTGTGAATCCCAGCCCTTGTGATTCTTTCCCCACTCTTCCTCTTAAAGAGTTCTTTTCCTGCATGGTTAGAACGAGGCATGTCCCAATTGGAGGGTAATTTTCCTTAGGAATCTTTTGGAATTGCTGCTCATGTATAAGGGTATGGAAGGGATTCTTGGTGCGTGGAGGAGGTGACCGTGAATCCAAGCAAAGGCATGGAACCATCCCTCTAGTGGACATCCGTGCAGTTCTTTTGACAGGACGTGCCATCACTCCAATGCTTGGAATGGTGGTGCGGGTGCGCGGATGTTGGTATTCCTTCACTTCCTCTTCAACTTCACCCTTGATCTCCTCCTCCTGCTTGGGGTCTTGGATATCATCTTCCACAGACTTCTTGCGCTTATCGTTGGTGGAGACCATTGTGCTTCTAAACTTGAGAATAGTTCCTGACAGAAACAGATCAAAACGAAAACATGACGAGAACATGATATACGGATGTCAAGGGATCAGGGGGATTATATATTACAGAATTTAACAACAAAAGGAAGGTACTGTGGGAAAACGGGTCGGAGACGGGCTCTAGGGTGGCTACACCCCCTGGTGGCGCGACCAGGTGTGCCCGTGCCACGGGGTGGTGTGAGACCCCGGGTTCCGTTTCCGTCCCTTTTTCGACTCATTATTTTCCTTGTTTGATAAAAACTACAAAAATATAGATTCAAAAGTTTTTCGTGGACCTTTTCTTACTAGAACTGTTACCTATTCGAAAATAGACTCTGCAGGTTTCTGAAGTTGGTCTTTAATAAATTCTTCTGGAGTCACCACTTGAATAATATCGATATCTTCATTGTAGGAATCTCCAGAAATATAGTGCTTGAGTATTTGACCATTCACCACTTCAATAGAGTGTTGTCTCTTAAGGAAGAAATTTTTATTGCACCTGAACGATACACCTCTTCAATAACAAAAGGTCCTTCCCATTTTGAAAGTAGTTTTCCTGCAAAAAATCTAAGACGAGACCTATACAATAGAACTTTCTCACCAACATGAAATTCTCTCTTAAGAATTCTCCGGTCATGCCATCTTTTAACTTTTTCTTTCAAGAGTCTAGCATTTTCATAAGCCTCACTTCTCCACTCATCTAAAGAACTCAACTCAAACAATCTTTTCTTACCAGCAAGTTTGAAATCTCTATTAAGTTATTTCACTGCCCAAAAAGCTTTGTGTTCTAATTCTAAAGGAAGGTGACAAGCTTTTCCATAAACCATTTTTTAAGGAGACATTGCCATAGGATTTTTATAAGCAGTTCTATAATCCCATACAGCATCATTCAACCTTTTAGCCCAATTTTTTCTAGATCTATTAACAGTCTTTTGCAAGATAGATTTAATATCTCTATTTGATAGTTCTACTTGCCCACTGGTTTGTGGATGATAAGCTGAAGCAATTCTATGATTAACGTCATATTTAGCAAGGGTCTTCCTAAAGCCACCATGAATGAAATGTGAACCTCCATCAGTCATAAGATATCTAGGCACTCCAAACCTAGGAAAGATAACATCCTTAAGCATTTTTAAAGAGGTCTCACCATCAGCACTTTTTGTAGGTATGGCTTCTACCCACTTAGTAACATAATCAACAGCAACATGAATATGAGTATAACCTTTTGAAGGAGGAAAATGACCCATAAAGTCAAATCCCCAATAGTCAAATGGTTCAATAACAAGAGAGTAACTCATAGGCATTTCATTGCCTCTAGAAATATTACCAACTCGTTGACATTCATCACATGATAAGATAAACTTTCTTGCATATTTAAAAAGGGTAGGCCAATAAAAACCTAATTGTAGAACCTTTTGTGCGGTTCTATATCCAGCGTGATGCCCTCCATAGGCACTACCATGACATTTCCACAATATCTCTTTTTGTTCATATTCTGAAACACATCTTCGCATAATACCATCCATTCCCTCTTTATATAAATGTGGGTCATCCCAAAAATAATGCCTCAAATCCTAAAAGAATTTCCTTCTTTGCTGGTCTGTAAAAGTTGGAGGCAAATACATGGAAACAATAAAGTTAGGATAATCAGCATACCAAGGATTTTCTCGCGAGCTTACCTCTATTGCAGCTAACTGGTCATTTGGAAAACTATCATTAACAAGCATAGGATCAAAAGAAATGTTTTCCAATCGAGATAAGTTATCAGCAACAGGATTTTTAGCACCTTTCCTATCTATAATATGTAGATCGAACTCTTGTAAAAGCAACACCCATCTAATAAGCCTATTCTTAGCATCTTTCTTTGTCATAAGATACTTAATAGCAGCATGATCAGTATGAATGGTAACTTTTGAATCAACAATATAAGGTCTAAACTTATCACAAGAAAAGACAACAGCTAAGAACTCTTTTTTAGTAGTAGCATAATTCTTTTGAGCGGCATCAAGAGTCATACTAGCATAATGGATAACATTCAACTTTTTATCTATTCGTTGTCCAAGAACAGCGCCTACAGCAAAATCACTAGCATCACACATAATTTCAAAGGGTAAATTCCAATCAGGAAGTTGGACAATAGGAGCAATAATTAAAGCTTTCTTTAGAGTTTCAAAAGCTTCCTTACAATCATCATCAAAAACAAAAGGTATGTCTTTTTGGAGAAGATTAGGAAGAGGTTTTGATATCTTGGAGAAGTCTTTAATAAACCTTCTATAGAAACCAGCATGACCAAGGATACTGCGAATACCTTTGACATCCCTAGGACAGGGCATTTTCTTAATTGCTTCAACTTTGGCTTTGTCAACTTCAATGCCTCTTTCAGAAATTTTATATCCAAGGACAATTCCTTCATTAACCATGAAGTGGCATTTCTCCCAATTAAGAACAAGATTAGTTTCTTTGCATCTCTGCAAAACTTTATCAAGGTTGTGCAGACAATTATCAAAAGAAGTTCCATAAATGGAAAAATCGTCCATGAATACTTCTACAATTTCCTCACAAAAACCATGAAAGATAGCAGACATGCATCTTTGAAAAGTAGCAGTAGAATTACACTAACCAAAAGGAAAACGCCTATAAGCATAAGTTCCATAAGGACACGTAAAAGTGATTTTCTCTTGATCTTGTTGTTTAACAGCAATTTGAAAGAACCCAGAGTATCCATCAAGAAAGCAAAAATGAGTCTTCTTAGACAACCTTTTTAACATTTGATCAATAAAAGGCAGCGGGTAATGATCTTTCTTAGTAACTTTGTTAACCTTTCTGAAATCAATGCACATCCTATAACCAACTACTACTATTTGGGGAATAGGCTCATTATTCTCATTAGGCACAACAGTAATTCCTCCTTTCTTAGGGACACAGTGAATAGTACTAACCCATTGACTATCAGCAATAGGATAAATAATACCAGCATGGAGTTTTAATACCTCATTTCTTACCACTTCCTTCATCTTAGGATTTAAATGACGTTGATGTTCTACCACTGGTTTTGCATCAGGTTCTATATTAATAGCATGCTAACATATAGTAGGAGAAATTCCTTTTAAATCATCAAGAGTATAACCCGTAGCTCCTCGGTGTTTCTTCAATACTTCTAATAATCTTTCCTCTTCCTTTCCTGAAAGTTTAGAACTAATAATAATAGGATATATTTTCTTATCATCAATGTAAGCATATTTAAGATCGTCAGGTAAAGGTTTCAGATCGAAAACCGGATCCTTTTTAGGTGGCAATGTGGTACCCAAATCTTCCACAGGTAAGTTATGCTTAAGCATCTTGGGTTGACGAAGGATAATCTCATCAATCTCATTTCTTTCTTCCATGAAGATCTCACTTTTATGGTCTTCCATATATTGCGGCAAAGCATTGTTAGGAGCAAGAGAAATTGAAGCAAGTTGTTCAACTCTAAAATCCTCATCAGGTAATTCATTTTCATAAGGAACTCTAGCAAATTTTGAAAAATTAAACTCATAACATTCTCCATCAAATTTAGTGAAAATTTTCTCCCTCTTGCAATCTATAATGGCTCCACAAGTGTTCAAGAATGGTCTACTAAAAATGATAGGAAAAGTTTTACTAGCAGCTGAACCAAGTACTAGAAAATCTGCAGGATATTTAATCTTACCACAAAGAACTTTTGCATCTCTTACAATACCAATTGGAGACATGGTATCTCTATTAGCAAGGTGAATAACCACTTCAATTTATTCTAGTTCACAGGGACCAATTTCATCCATAATTTCTTTGTAAATCTCATAAGGAATAACACTTGAACTTGCACCAATATCACATAAACCATAATAGCAATGATCATCAAATCTAACAGAAAGCACATGGACACTAGATTTCCTAGTTCTACTAGGATATGAAACAATATTAGAAGAATACTCACAAAAGATAATGTGTCCATCTTCTACACTTTTAGTGACAAGGTCTTTCACAATTGCTACTGCAGGTTCAATGTTTATTTGTTCATCGGGTTTTACAGCTTTCTTTGTACTTTTGTTAACCACAATAGTTATCATAGAATGCTCCTTTACCTTATCAGGGAAAGGCATTTTCTCGATGTAAGGTTCAGGTAAAATACGATCAACAGTGCAAACTTCAGTATTTCTAGCAGGAACACAATCAACAATATCATTATATGGTGCATGATACTTGTTCCTTTCCTTTTTGGGAATTTCAATATAAGAGGCAAAAGCCTTAAAACAATTTGCAATAACTTGGGAATCAAGACCATAAGCAACACTAATATTATGAAAGTCATCAGTTCCCATAAAATATTTAATTCATTCATAATCATAATTTATACCTGACTTTCTTCCTTTATCATTCTCCCATGCTTCAGCATTGTCTTGAATACGGTCTAGAAGATCCCATTTAGCTTCTTCTTTCATATGTGTAAATGATCCAGTACAAGAAGCATCCAATAGATCCTTATCATGAAGAGAAAGCCTTGCATAAAAGTTATTGATAATAATATTATTAGGGAGCTCATGAATAGGACATTTGAGCATTAGTGACTTCAATCTCACCCAAGGTTGGGCGGTACTCTCTCCATCACGAGGCCAAAATTTATATATTTGATTCTGATCTTTATGAATCTCACTAGAAGGATAAAATTTGGAATAAAAGAGAGGTACAATTTCCTCCCATTCAAGAGATTGGCCATTCTTTAGGAGCTTATACCATTCCTCAGCTCTTCCTTTCAATGACACGGAGAATAACTTTTTCTTAACTTGATCTGTGGTAATACCTGCACACTTGAAGAATCTGCATAATTTGTGTATAAAAAGCAAATGATCATCGGGATGGACAGTTCCATCTCCAAAATAGTAGTTATCCATAACATGATCAACAATTTTTGTAGGTATTTTAAAAGGATCAATTTCAGTAGGTGGTGGTTCATCTACTACCTTAGCAGTGGTAGTAGCATTACGAAATAAGAAACTAAGTGAATTATCCATATTGAAAATAAAGTAACAAACAGGAATAAACAATACTCACAGTAGAAGTTTCCTTTACCAGTTCCACTCTTCAATAGCGCTTCACTCCCCGGCAACGGCGCCATGAAATAGTCTTGATGACCCACAAGTATAGGGGTGTATCAAAGTATTTTTGATAAGTAAGAATGTCGTTCCCAATGAGGAGCAGAAGGTGTTGACAAGTGGTTGGGATCAGGAATTCTCTATAAATACTTAGCAAACGGATTTTTAGGGGTTTTTGATAATGCAGATAAATGTAGTGCGAGTAAATAAAAGACAATAATAATAATTGCAGCAAGTGGCCCAATCCTTTCTATAGAACCTAACCACAACCTTAATTATAAGAAAGTAATTAAGATAAAAACCTAACCACAACCTTAAACTTTGAGATCCTACACTCCCTTATGCAAAGGTTTCCTAACGGGGGTTCAGGTTTCTATCACTTCGGCAACCCCACGATTAGTAGCCAAATACACAATGCATTCCCCTAGGCCCATAAAGATGAAGTATCATGTATTCAATGTTCACATGACACCAGTATAAGAATAACACCACAACTTAATTATCAAACCATGAAATCTTTCTCAACACAATTTCACTACTAACAACATGACTTCTCCCATGTCGTCAAGAACTAAACCAACTACTCATGAGACATCATATGGATCAAGATCAGAGGTGAAATAATGATAAGTAACAATCTGAACATGAACAATAATTCATTGGTTCCACTCAATAGCATCAACTACAACAAGTAATCAACCCCGAGAAAGTTTCCCCTAAGAACTATGCAAGATTCAACCCAATTGTTACAGCGGTACGGAGTGGTGATGATGGTGCTGGTGGAGATGATGATGATGATCCCGATGAAGTCTAGCTTGATGACGGTGTTGTTGGCGACGATCTCCCCTCTCCGAGAAGGAATCTCCCCGGCAGATTTCTCTCTGCCAGAGAGCTCTTTCTCTCTCTACAGTTTCTGCCCCGCATAGGCGGCGGAGTCTTTCTGTGGTCGACCCCTAAGTCTTCGGGTTTCAAGGGGATTATATACGCCAAAGGGTGATGCTGGAGGTGGGCCAGGGTGGTGACACCACCTGGTGGCACGGCCAGGGGACCCGCGCCACCAGGGGGTGTGGGCCCCCTGTGGCCCATCTCCACTCCTCCTCCTGGCCTACTTTGTCTTCTGGCAAAATAGGAATTTCCATATATTTTCTGGGATTTTCTGATCTATGCGAATTTTGCATCTAAATAGTGCCTTTTCCATCAGAATCCTGACTCTGGTGGTTCATCCTCCAAAAATCATCGATCATGCAAAAATAGATGAAATAACAAAAGTATCATTCTTAATATGAAATGTATTAATGAATAACAATAGATTGTGATATAAAATAGTGATGCAAAATGGACGTATCATGGTCCAACTTCTTCCACTCGACTCGCCTGCGGGTGCATTTTGTCCATTCGACAGGGAGCAGTGACTTGATGAGTGCATATTTGCATCATGTTTTACATTATTATTTTGCATTGTAGATGTATGATCTTGGTATTTTACAGCGCTCGGGCGCACATTTTATGTTTGTTTTCACCAGGATCAGGACAGATGATGGATCCAATGGATACAATTCTTGGAGCAATTGTACTATGGAGAAAAGGAGTAAAAAACAACGTAAATCGCTTATTTGGGAAATATTAATAATACCAGAAGAAAACCAGAAGCGAACAAAGGAGGTAGAGAGTCCAACGACCAACTATACGATCGGAGCAACTTTTCCGGCCATATAGTTGGCGCCGCCTCCGCCTTGTCAAATAGTTTCACCCCGTGCAATTGGTTCGGGGAGACGACATACATAACACCTAGAAATCATAGAAACCTCACCTCCGGAAGGCATCTAGAGGGGGAACTCATCCACAAGGGGTTGTTGGGGATGATGTGTGCAGTGGTTGTTGGGGATATACTTTCCGGGTATCCTCATTATGCCTCACTGACCAGGGTGGCCCACTTCGGGTTAGAGCTTTGCTTCACGGGCAGCCCAGTCAGGGAGAAGAGACGGAGTCCAATCCGGCTACGGGAAGGCCCGGAAGACTTACCGACATAGGCCCGTAGTGTTACTTGTAGTTCAAGGTGTACTCTGTAACCGACTCTTAGTCGTAGCCGGATAGGTCTCTCCTGTAAAACCTAGGCCGAATATCTATATAAGCCGTCCTAGGGAGAGCCTTTAGGGCACCGTCACAATAGTCTACAATCTCAACTCGCATAGGCGAAACCTGTGTAACCCATATTCCGGCTCTGCCGTATTACTGGATTGCTAGCAGGAGTAGGATCCGTCCAAAGTCGGCGGATTCAAACCTGGGTAAAATTGTGTGCTCACCGTCCCGGAACACCGTACATCTCACACCCCTCTCTTCCACACGCCCCGAGGACCCCCTCATAGCGTATTTGTCATCAATCCGATGACAGTTGGCACCCACCGTGGGGCAAGTGAGCTTTAGATCTGTGTTCCAAGTGGAATCTGCAAGAATCGGAATCAGTGAGACTATCACCGTCGGTCGCATCCTCTACGCCAGGGATGTCCCCCTCATCGTTCTCGACGAGACCTGGATTCCGGCTAGGGAGGCCATGACTGCCTACACCATCATGTATTTCGGCTAGATCGATGTGTACATTGGATTCGCTGAACCTGCCCCACCCACCCCAGCGGTGATGATAGAGGCAGAAGAAATTTCTGGGTCCCCTTTGTCCGTAGAGGCGGCAGAGTTTCGGATCCTAGAAAACCCTAATCCCACACAGCCCGCACCTATTGCGGAGATAGTGGAGAAAGCCGAACCTGAAGCAGATCTTGCGGTTCAAGTCGAGTCTGGAGTGGATCTCCCTAGTGAGGCCGAATCCCAGATCGATCCACCCACTGAGATTGAAGTCTAGGAGGAGCACAACAACAACCTTGGTTCCGGCTCTGCCAATGCCGGAACAGACCAACCTTTTCGGAGGCATACGTTGAGGTGCATGATGCTGCAAGGCGCAAACATGGATGAGGTTCTCGAAACCATCAGGATCTTTGAGGAAGCCCATGAGGAAAGCTGCAACTACCTCAGGACCCACACATCACACTTCGTCGGATATGTTGGATCCGGATCTGGCTCTACCGATGCTGGAGACAACAAAGACTCGGTGCTGGAGGAGATCGGAACAAACACCGACTTACCCGCATCCTCAGATGACTCGATGACGTCGGTGGATTTCTGAAAGTTCTCCATGGAATATGAAGAGGAGTACAAGTCCAAAGCTGCAGAAGAAGGAGAAGCCATGGATGAAGGATTCGGAGAAAACTCTCCCAAAGCGCAGGATGACATGGATCTTGGAGATAATCCTGAGGTCCAAATGTCCGAAAGTACTGATCAGAGCTTGACTCCAGGAAACGGACCTAAAGCCGTCTTTGCTACCCGCACTGCCAAGAAGGCAAAGAAGAAGAACAAGAAGAACAAGACCCCGACAAAAGAACTTTCAGCAGAGGAGGTGATTGCCGGGGAATACGAGGAAGACTCAGATGGAGCACTTATCCTAGACGAGCCCAAAGAAGAGTCGGTGGATGGACACGTGGTCACCGCAGGTGCCCGTAAACTCATCGATACTGCACCTATCCCTACTGCGGTAGAACTCACTGCTGCAGAATTGGACGAAAGGGCCCAAGCCCTAGAAGCGCGTCGCCAAGTGCTCGTGGATGAAGCGAAAAACATCGAGGAAGAGAATAAGTGCATGGACAAGGCGGAGAAGCTCATCTCTTTGCAACATCAGAAGAACCGGAAAGGCCATGTACGGGCTGACAAATTTCTGGAAGTACGAAAGGCTCTCTTTGAGGGAGATCCGGGGATGCCTCGGCTCGATAGTAATGGAGACCTGGTGTACCCAACACCGGTACAAAACACCACCGCAGCTTGAGATATCCTGGCAAATAATCTAGGCCTAGAAGAGGTTCGATTGGGCATTAATCTACTCACCAAGGGTCTGGAGCAACAGAAGGTCGCGAAATCCGGGAGCGGAAAACTGGTCTCTCAATCAGACCAATGTCGCACGGATCTGGCCTGTAACAATACTAGGCCCCAACGGGTTCCGGAATAGCATCACCGTTCTGACCGTCGGGAAGACAATTACTCAATAACCAGATCTTCAGGACAACACCATAGAACTACACGTGACTGGCGCAACGTTGCTCTAGCCACCGAGCAAGAGGCGATTGCTGCACTATATCCGAGAAATCCTCCCCGGCGAGAGTTGAACGACCGCAGGGAAGAAGACAAAGAGAGACGTCAGGAGGAAGACCGACAAAGAATGCCACCTCCTAGACATACAAGCCATACGGCTGATACCCACCGCGCTGGGAGTGACGGATGAAGGAACGACGGACACCGTGCCGAGTCAAGCCGGCAGGGGGCTCGTCGTAATGAAGATCCTCCCTGGAACTGGAATAATGACGCTCTAGACAGAGACCGGCGATTAGCCGGAAACAATCCAACTGCTCCACCCTCTCCACCAAGTAGCCATCACAACGGCTCTCAAGGAGGCCAAGGAGGGCGTCGTGGCGGAGGAGGTGGTGGCAGAAGCCGAAGTCTGGCTCCAAGGCACCGCAGCCACAGTCGTCAATCAGGACGGCGATTTCTGTCCCCAAGTGATGCGAGAAACTGGATTAATTCCAACATAGAGGCCCGGCGCTACGAAAATGATGATATATATGTGGGCCCAAAATGCTTCGGACCTCGTATAAGAGCGACAAGATTCTCGGAAGGATTTGCTATCTCAAGACACATCCAGCCCTACGACGGTATAGCTCGGCCATATACTTGGCTCCAGGATTTTTTCCAAGCTTGCTGCATTGCCAAAGGCGGAAACAACCTGGTCGCGACCCGGTATCTCCCACTAATGTTGCAGAAGACGGCATGATCATGGCTCAATGAACTTCCGGAGAACACCATCCACAACTGGTATGACATGCAAAGTGTGTTCTTTCAGAATTTCGAAGGCACGTATCAGAGGCCCTGTACGGTAGGAGCCCTACAGCGTTGCACCCAGAAAGCCGGAGAAACTTGCCGAGATTACCTCGGATGATGGATCGACACAAAGAACTCCTGTGAGGGAGTAAATGATCAAACTACGATTGAAGCTTTCATTGCAGGACTCCCAATTGGTTTACTACGTCATCCCTTGAAGTGTGTGATACGTTGCAAACGTATCTATAAGTTTTGATGTTCCATGATTGTTTTATATCTACTTTCTTATGATTTGTCCACACTTCGGAGTATTTTTACACATTTTCTGGAACAAACCTATTAACAAGATGCCACAGTGCTAGTTGCCTGTTTTCTTCTGTTTTTGGTTCTAGAAAAGCCAGAAAATGAATATTCTCAGAATTGGACCGGACAAAAACCAAAGTCAATATTTTTTACCGGAAGACTCACGGAGCCCAAAGCAAAGACGGAGGAGGTCTAGGGCCTGGCCACACCATATGGTGGCGCGGGTGACCCCTAGCTGCGCCACCAGGTGGTGTGGGCCCCCTGGCACTCCATCGACCTTGCCCTTTCGCCTATAAGAAGCCTCCGATGCAGAAACCCTAGGAAATCGAGCCTCCATCCATGAAAAGTTCCACAGCGCCACCGCCACCGAAGGGGAGATTCGGGGGACAGAAAGTCTCTGTTCCGGCACCCTGTCGGGACGGGGAAGTGCCCCCGGAGCCATCTCCATCAATCTCCACCACCATCTCCATCACCGTTGCTAATTCCCACGATGATGAGGGAGAAGTTCTTCCTCGAGGCTAAGGGTTCTACCGGTAGCTATGTGTTCATCTCTCTCTCTATGCATGATCATATTATGATCATGAGCTTTGTAATCAAGTAGATCTACCTTGCTACTCAAGTGCTTTAATAGATCTCTTCTCTCCCCATGTGTGTGAAAGTGACACCGTGAACACCATGGTGGCACTTAGGCTAGAGTTTACAAATACTTGTTATGAGTTATATTTTGAGTTGGATGTCTCTATGAAATTGTGGTGTTTGTTGGAACCATCTAGAGCTCAAGGTGACAGTGTGGGGTTATCTAGATGGGGAAAGCGAACTTTGAGGAGTGTTGTTATAGCCCTACCATGGATTAGAGTGTCCAACCAGAGAGTAGTTCAGAGTAGTATCATAAAGAGAAGATATTTATATGAGAGTGTTCACTAGTGAAAGTATGATCCCTAGGCCTTGTTTCTAAGCATTGAAACACCATTTGCAACTAGATCGGTTACATGTTTGCTTGCTTCCATCTTTATTTCAGTTTTCCTTTAGTCTCTTCCATGCCATCAAGCTATTTTCTAACACCGTTGTCTTATATCCATACCACTTGTATTTTACTATCTCTTCGCCTAACTAGTGCACCTATACACCTGACAAGTGTATTGGGTGTGTTGGGGACACAATAGACTTCTTGTATCTTGATTGCAGGGTTGCTTGAGAGGGGATACCTTTGATCACTTCCTCCCTGAGTCCGATAAACCTTGGGTGATCCACTTAAGGGAAAACTTGCTGCTGTTCTACATACCTCTGCACTTGGAGGCCCAACAACTGTCTACAAGAATAGAAGTGCGTAGACATCAAGCTATTTTTTGGCGCCGTTGCCGATGAGGTAAGATAAAAGGTACTCACATCCTCTGGCTACTAAGCTATCTTCTAGTACGGTTGCTGGTCTGTGAGTGCTCGAAGTTATTTCCTTTAGATTCTGCAATTTTGTCTTTTTGTTTCTTCTTTTCACTAGTTAGGCTTAATGGAAAACAACAACAAAATTAGAGAGCTTTATAGTATTTATCTTGAGTTAGGACATGAAGTGTTTGAAGAGAAAAATAAAAAACCTATGGAACTTTATTTGCATGCTAATAGCAATGTTGTTAGTATGAATTCTTTGGACACCATTATTGCTAATGCTATGGAAAAGCCTAAGCTTGGGGAAGCTAGTTTTTATGAAAATGATCTTTTTAGTTCCCCAGCTTTGGAAGATAGCTATTCTATTGCTTATGATGATACCAAACCTCCAATATATGATGATTACAATGATGAATATGATATTTTCAGTCCACCTACTATTGAGGAGGAAATTAATTATGATTATAATATGCCTCCTATATTTGATGATTATGGTGATGAGAATAATAATGATAGCTATTTTGTTGAATTTGCTCCCACTACAATTAATAAGAATGACTATGCTTATGTAGAGAGTAATACTTATTATATGCATGTGGCTCATGATAAGAATGTTTTTTGTGATAGTTATATTGTTAATTTTATTCATGATGCTACTGAAAGTTATTATGAGAGAGGGAAACATGGTTTTATGCATATCAATAATATTAAGTTTCCCCTCTTTATGTTGAAAGTATTGAAGTTGCACTTGTTTTGCTTTACTATGCTTGTTGCTTTGTGCTTTCATGACTTGTTTCTTTACAAGATTCCTATGCATAGGAAGTGGGTTAGACTTAAATGTGCTTTGAATTTGCTTCTTGATGCTCTCTTTTACTTCAATTCATATTTCTTATGTGAGCATCTTCTCAAACTATCATGCCTAACTTAAAGACGTTAAAGAAAAGTACTTATTGGGAGATAACCCAAAAGTTTTAGTTGACTTTTGGAAGTTATTACCGCTGTAATAACCTCTCCTTATCATTTTTGTGTGGTTTTTGTGCCAAGAGTAACCTCTAATGAGAGAGAAGTAATGCTTGGGAAAGTTGCTATCCCGAAACAGATTTTTGGGCTTCGCTGTAAAAATTCGTGAAAAATCTCTGTACATCGGTTTGAGCTGTAATTTTTTTGCTTCTGCCCCAGGTTGTTATCCAACTTTCGTTGGTTCAACAATTTTCGATTTGAGCAACAGAAGGTCTTCGAAAAAATTGGTTTTTACCTGCTGGTCTGTTTTGACAGATTTCTGCCATTATTTGCATTTGCCTCTTAACCCCTTTCTCTTTGAGTTCTTGCTAAAATTCTTGAACTTTTAAAAGGAAGTACTGCAGTAGCTTTTGTTTTAATGGAAGTTTTATTTTTGTTGGAACTGAACCAAAAGACTTATTATCTTGAGTACACTAATGTTGCTAATGAAGATTATGTGAAGTTTTGTATGAAGGAAAAATTTCAGGTGTTAAGGAAAGAATGATGCAATGAGATGAAGAAAGGACTAAAGCTCAAGCTTGAGGATACCACCCGTGTCACCCCAAGAAATATCCAAGAAGTACAAGCGTCAAAGCTTGGGGATGGCCAAAGCATCCCCTTCTTCATTAATAAAAATCTCAGGTTTCTTCCAAACACTTCATTTTTATTGTTTCATGCACAATTGTGTTGTTCTTGGAGCGTCTTCTTTTTGTCTTTAGTTTTTATTTGTTTGGTTTTCTTAAATAAGTTAGTTGGATCCCAGCACTTCTTTTGGAGAGAGACACTCTACTTTCATTGTTTAGAACACTCTAGTTTTCATTCTTATTGTTTTGTGAGTGCTCTCTTTTGCTAGGACTGTGTTTAGCCTTAGTTTTCTTGTGCTTTCATCTTAGAACTTTTTAGTTCTTCTTTGTGGATTTGTGAGACAAGCTCACTGATCTTTATTTATTATTATCTTTGTGAGTTGTTTCAAATAAGTTGATTTGGATTCGAAAAGAGTAGGAAAGTTCATCCTTAAGTGGTAAACAGGAGCTTGTTTTTGACTGTGACTTAGACTTTATCATGTCATGCTTGATATTGTTTTGGATTTATGCTTAGTGATTATTGCTATAGCATGACATGTTATAAACAATTGAGATTGCTTAATGTGCCTTGAAAGAATCATGTGTTGTTTTAGCATATTAAAAGCATAATATTGTGATATTCTCCTTTAATGCTTTATTTGGGTTGACTTGGCGCATGCTCACACCATGTTAAGACTATACCAAGTCACCATAGCCTCTATGATCATTTAGTTTTCGACTTGTAGTATCACTTTATGCTTTAATTAATGATGTTTTGTCGCTTTGCATGATTATGGCCATTATTGCTCTCTTACTTGGTCGCTCCCAGTCTTTTGCTAGCCTCCATACCAAGTATGAGTTCCACTCATGCATCCAACTCCAAATAAAACCAAGTTATTCCAAAGAGTCCACCATACCTACCTATTAGCATTTGCTATTCCAAGTATATTCATGTTTTTATTTACCTTCCAAATTAAACTTGTTATGTGAAAATTAGTGATTAAAGCTCTCACGAACTTGATGGCACACTTTATTTTTCTTGTCCCTAATAAAATTGAACCATTATGTCATCTATGTTGCATATGCTTGCACTTATACGTTGCGATTAGCAGAAACATGCTGTCACGAGAACGCTTTCAACATTGCACTTGTACATTGAACCCAGTTGATATCATGCTCTTTTGATTATGGATGTCGTTGGTGTGAAATGAAAGGGGAGCTTGTAAGTCCATGGAGTTATGTATGTGTGTTAGAGAAACGCTTGAGTGGCTGGTCTAATCCATGCCTAATCATGGTGGAAACCTGCAGCATAACCATAATAAGCAATCTATGAAGCAGTCTTCTTATAAAAAAGAGATAGAGATTGAGAAAAAAGAAAAAAAGAGATGAGAAAAGAGGAAAGAGAGAAAAAAAAGCACCATTTTCCCATGGTAAATAAGAAGATTGTTGAGATGCTCGTTGTCTACTTGCCTTGTCATTTTGATATGGGGATTCTTCCGTATCATCGGGCAAGGGGTACCCCGTTGGCGGTTCTCTATGATACACATGTACTTACTATGACAAGAACTTACCAGGAACTAAACTTGAGTAACATGAGAAGCGGCCCTCGTATTCAAGGGACATGATATTTCCAACTTATACTTTGTCGAGCATATACTCCATAGTTTGTTCACTTTAACCTTAATCACTTCAAGATGCTTATGATAGGGGCAATGAGAGCTGAAAGCTAATAAGTACCATAATTTTTGGAAGCTCTTTATGAGACTTGAATCCCTGCTTCCTTCTATGAAGTCCTTTCTTTTACTTTTATGTTGAGTCTCCATCTTCTATCTTTATGCACCTATTGAGAGAGCATAGTGGTCATTCTTAGTTTAATATGAATTGTCCCAAGACTTGTTGATTGATGCATAACTTTGATATTGCTTGTTCATGAACTATTTGTATCTAGTCACCCTTATGAACTCTGAAGGTGTCCTATGCAATTATGATTTGCTACATTATGAGGGACAAGCTGAATGCCACTATGCTATGTTTTCTTTATGTGAAACAAACAACGTCTTTCAATGCATTATTATTCATGATCTTTGTTTGTATCCTTTCATGTTGCATGCATAGTTACTATGTCTTATTGTTAGAACTTCAACTTTCATCCTAATGTTTAGAGTACTTTGATCCCAGCTTTCAATGCTTGCAAATGGTGTGATCTTGATTGTCATGGTGCATGTCACCTCAAAAATTATTCTTTCTTTTTATCACTTACCTACTCGAGGACGAGCAGGAGTTAAGCTTGGGGATGTTGATACGTTGCAAACGTATCTATAATTTTTGATGTTCCATGATTGTTTTATATCTACTTTCTTATGATTTGTCCACACTTTGGAGTATTTTTACACATTTTCTAGAACTAACCTATTAACAAGATGCCACAGTGTCAGTTGCCTGTTTTCTTCTGTATTTGGTTCCTGAAAAGCCAGAAAATGAATATTCACGGAATTGGACAAGACAAAAGCCAAAGTAAATATTTTACCGGAAGACTCATGGAGCCCAAAGCAGAGACGAAGGAGGGCCAGGGCCTGGCCACACCATATGGTGGCGTGGGTGACCCCTGGCCATGCCACCAGGTGGTGTGGGCCCCCTGGCACTCCACCGACCTTGCCCTTTCTCCTATAAGAAGCCTCCGATGCATAAACCCTAGGAAATCAAGCCTCTAGCCACAAAAAGTTCTGCAGCACCGCCGCCACCAAAGGGGAGATTCGGGGGACAGAAAGTCTCTGTTCCGGCACCCTGCTAGGACGGGGAAGTGCCCCCGGAGCCATCTCCATTGATCTCCACCACCATCTCCATCACCGTTTCTGATTCCTATGATGATGAGGGAGTAGTTCTTCCCCGAGGATAAGGGTTCTACCGGTACCTATGTGTTCATCTCTCTCTCTCTCTATGCATGATCATATTGTGATCATGAGCTTTGTAATCAAGTAGATCTACCTTGCTACTCAAGTGCTTTAATAGATCTCTGCTCTCCCCATGTGTGTGAAAGTGACACCGTGCACACCATGGTGGCACTTAGGCTAGAGATTACAAATACTTGTTATGAGTTATATTTTGAGTTGGATGTCTCTATGAAATTGTGGTGTTTGTTGGAACCATCTAGAGGTCAAGGTGACAATGTGGGGTTATCTAGATGGGGAAAGCGAACTTTGAGGAGTGCTGTTATAGCCCTACCATGGATTAGAGTGTCCAACCGGAGAGTAGTTCAGAGTAGTATCATAAAGAGAAGATATTTATATGAGAGTGTTCACTAGTGAAAGTATGATCCCTAGGCCTTGTTTCTAAGCATTGAAACACCGTTTGCAACTAGATCTATTACATGTTTGCTTGCTTCCATCTTTATTTCAGTTTTCCTTTAGTCTCTTCCACGCCGTCCAGCTATTTTCTAGAACTGTTGTCTTATATCCATACCACTTGTATTTTACTATCTCTTCGCCGAACTAGTGCACCTATACACCTGACAAGTGTATTGGGTGTGTTGGGGACACAAGAGACTTCTTGTATCTTGATTGCAGGGTTGCTTGAGAGGGGATACCTTTGACCACTTCCTCCCTGAGTTTGATAAACCTTGGGTGATCCACTTCAGGGAAAACTTGTTGCTGTTCTACAAACCTCTGCACTTGGAGGCCCAACAACTGTCTACAAGAATAGAAGTGCGTAGACATCAGTGTGACAAGGTCACTGAATTGGGAGAGATGATAGAAATAGCAAGCAAGTATGCAGATGCTAATGATGACGCAGAGGGATTACTAAACACCCTAGCTATGCCACAGTCGGCAAAACAACCAAAGCAGCAAGCTCAGAAGCACAAGAATACCTCGGAAGAAAAACCCAACACGGAAACGGCAGTGGTCACTGCTACTTTTGGGTCTGGAGGACGAGGAGGATGCGGCGGCGACCGCGGACGAGGTCGTGGGACATCAAGAGTCCAGGGTAGAGGAGACCAGCAACCTGGCAAAACCTACTCCTGGGCCAACATTGCCAATAACCCATGTGTGCATCACTTAGATGCCAATGGGGGCTCGTCTCACACAAACGCCGAGTGTCGTTTTAATGATGACATCAAGAAAGATGATAATGTTGGCTATAGGTCTAAGCGGAAGAAGGGAAAGAAGAATCTCGAAAAAGATAAATAGACCAAGGAAGGTTCTGACATGGAGGAAGCTGGTCCTTCAAATCCCAAGACGGAAGGGAAGAAAAACTTCCCAACAAAGAAATACACTTACGTCACCTTCCTCGGATCTCAACCAGCTAAGGTCAAGAAAGCAGTTCTGCATGAGCTCAACGCAACAGTTCTGGTTGTCCCACAATTCCTGGACTGGTCGGAAGAGCCAATTACCTTTGACCATGCTGATCATCCGCCTAAGTTGCACAGGCGAGGAAAATACGCCTTAGTCGTCAATCCACTTATTGACCGCTATGGTTTCTCCAAGACTCTCATGGACGGCGTTAACATCATTAACATCTTGTATGTTGAAACACTACGCCGGATGCGAATCTCGGAGACCCAGCTGAATTACAGCTTTGTGATCTTTCACGGAGTTGTCCCAGGACGACAAGCAAATTCCCTGGGAGAAATCACTTTGGATGTTACCTTTGGAACTCCAAAGAACTATCGGATGGAAGAACTTTTCTTCAAAGTGGTCCCGTTCAAGAATGCGTACCACGCTATATTCGGATGTCCGGCTTACTAGGATTTTATGGATCGTCCGTGTTACATTTACAATATGATGAAAATTCTAGGTCCCAAAGGCGTGATCACCATCAGGGGAGACCCGAAGAAGGCGCGAGAGTGCGAGGACGGAAATGCCGCCTTTGCTGAAGCCGTGCTGCACGCCCAGGAGTACCAGGAGATCAAGAATACCATTGATCCATCTGAGATGCCCGCGACAAAGAAGGAGGTGACAAAGACAAATCCGGCGTTCAAGGCATTGGAAGATACTAAGAAGACACTATTGAAGGTTGATGACCCCTCCAAGGTGACCCAGATAGGCGTAGGCCTAGATAGCGCATAGGAAAGCGCGCTCGTCAAGTTACTCCAAGCAAATCAAGATATCTTGGCATGGCAGCCATCTGTCATGACCGGGGTACCTAGGAAACTTGTCGAGCACTCTCTAAATGTACACCCGAACGCTAAACCCATCAAACTGTCGCTACGGTGTTTCAGCAATGAAAAGCGTAAGGCAATAGCTAAGTAACTAGCCCGGCTCGAGTTAGCCGGATTCATAGAAGAGGTCATCCACACTGAGTGGTCGGCCAATCCTGTAATGGTCCCTAAAAAGGACACCACCGATTTAAGGATGCGTGTTCATTATACTGCCTTGAACAAGGCTTGTCCCAAAGATCCCTTTGCTCTGCCTAGGATTGATCAAGTTATCGATTCTACGACAGGCTTGGAACTCCTATGTTTTCTTGACGCATATTCCGGTTATCACCAAATTCGGATGAAGGAATCTGACAAAGTCAAAACTTCATTCAAAACCCCCTTCGGACCTTCTATTTCATCACGATGCCCTTTGGGATCAAGAACGTAGGAGCTACGTACCAGCGCACTATGCAACGTTGCCTCCACGACCAAATCGGATGCAATGTACATGCATATGTGGACGACATTGCGGTGATGTCCAAAAAGAAGGAAACGATAATTTCCGACTTGGAGGAAACGTTCGCCAATCTATGAAAATACAATATAATGCTTAACCCGAAGAAATTCTTCTTTGGAATACCAGCCGGAAAATTGTTAGGTTTTATCGTGTCTCAAAGAGGCATAGAGGTAAACCGGGACAAGATCAAGGCCGTACTCAATATTTCTAGGCCAACTCGCCTAAAGGACGTTCGAAGACTAACTGGTTGCATTGCCACAGTAAGTTGGTTTGTAAGCCGGCTCGGTGAAAGAGCCGCACCACTATACAAGCTCCTGAAAAAGACTAAAAAGTTCATTTGGACCGACAAAGCTGAAGCTGCACTACAAGACCTGAAAGCAGTACTCTCATCTGCTCCCATCCTTGCAGCACCGGAACCATAGGAACCGATGTTGGTCTATCTCGCTGGGACAAAGAGGGTCGTCAGTATCATCATGGTGTTGGAGAGACCAGAGGAAAATTAGGAACACCTAGTGTAGCATCCGACTTACTACCTCAGCAAGGTCTTAACTGAATCAAAGCAGCGGTATCCGCACTATCAAAAGCTGGCTTATGGTGTGTTCTTAGCATCTCGTAAGTTACGGCATTATTTTCAGGAATATCCAATTACCATGGTGAGCACAACTCCCATGAGGGATATAATCAACAATAGTGATGCCATAGGAAGCGTCGCAAAATGGGGCATAGAGCTTTCAGCTTTCGACATTGAGTACAAACCTCGTACAGCAATCAAATCCCAAATCCTTGCTGACTTTGTCGCGGATTGGACAGAGACAACGGAGAATATGACCTTGCCAGAGTCAGAGTATTGGACCTTACATTTTGATGGGTCTAAGGCGCTCGGGGGCTCGGGGGCTGGCGTGGTGCTCAAATCACCCCAAGGAGAAAAACTTTTCTATATATTGCAGATCGACTTCACGGCGACGAATAACATTGCCGAGTATGAAGCACTACTGCATGGAATCCAGATTGCTAAGGATATCGGCATCTGACGTTTAATGTGTTATGGAGATTCGGATCTTGTTCCCCAACAAGTGTCGGATATCTGTAAGGCGAATAATCACATTGCAGCATATAGAGCTATCGTGGATGAACTATCTAAATCGTTTGAAGGGTTTGAAGTTCAACACATCCCTCGAACAGAAAATGAGGAAGCAGATGCACTATCTCGAATAGGCTCTACACGGAAAAAGGTTCGGGATGGCGCTTTTTTGGAGCACCTTAAAGTTCCCTCTATAAAGGGAGGAGACGAGGAATATCCGACCAAATCCGACTCACCTTTAGTAGAAGTCCTGGCTGTGATTCCCAGCTGGACTCAACCCTACCTTAATTACTTGGTAGACGGAAAATTACCCGAAGATGAAGTTCTGAGCCGGCAGATCGTCCGACGAGCAAAATCCTACACTATAATTAGTGGTCAGCTCTATAAGCGGAGTGCGTCTGGGGTCTTTCAGCGTTGTGTATCTCCAGAAGAAGGAGTGGAAATCTTACGAGAAATCCATGAAGGCGAGTGTGGTCACCATGCTGCAGCCAAATCTCTAGTGGCAAAATCTTTCCGACACGGTTTTTTCTGGCTTCCAGCCAAGGCAGATGTCGAACGGCTGGTCAAGACGTGCAAGGGCTGCCAAAAGTACGCCAAGCAAGCTCACATTCTGGCTGATCAGCTGTAAACAATACCTATAACATGGCCTTTCATGGTCTGGGGGCTTGACATGGTAGCACCGTTTAAACGGGATCCAAGTGGACTTACTCATCTCTTAGTGATGGTGGATAAATTCACAAAATGGATTGAGGCTAAACCCATCACTAGTTATGATGGAGCAACAGCCAGAAGATTTTTTGAGGAGGTCATAATTCGATACGGTTATCTGCATAGCATTATCACGGACAAACAGGAGTAATTTCTCTATGGGAGAGCTTGCCGAATTCTGCAACGAACAAAATATCCGGCTTGACATTGCATCAGTCGCACATCCACAAGCTAATGGACAAGTCAAAAGAGCGAATGGTTTAATCCTACAAGTCCTAAAACCAAGACTCGAAGCACCACTACGACATGCTGCAGGGGCTTGGGCAGAGGAATTACCTTCTATAATATGGATCTTACGAACAACTCCGAACAGGTCAACCGGATACACACCTTTCTTCTTGGTCTATGGCGTAGAAGCAGTTCTTCCTAGTGATTTAATTCACACTTCTCCTAGAGTTGCCACATATATTGAAGAGGCTGCCGAAATTTCTCGACAAAATGATCTCGACTTAGTCGAAGAAGTTCGTGTCATTGCTGAGATGAGATCAACAGCCTATCAGCAGAAGTTACGCAAGTATCATAGCCAGAGAAGTTACGCAAGTATCATAGCTAGAAGTTCTTTGTAATCATATATGTGCACTTGTTCAATGAGAAATAAATTATTGGTTGCCTCAAAAAAAATTTGAGAAGTTTTTTACCATCTTATTTCCGAATGATTATGTCTCAGTCGAAAATCCTAGAATACTTGAAAGTACTTTATGCTCATGTTTGTTTTGGTTTAGATTTCTGATTGTAAAATTGCTACCTTCGGGTATAAATCTAAATTTTATAGTCTATACTTTGGTTATTTGTCTAATTGCCGGATGCGGGCATTTTTCAAGTAGTGAATTGTTGGTACTGGAAGCCGGCTTTGTTTCCGAGTTTAAACTGGTTTAGCAATTGAGCTCCGTTGCTCGGCAAAGTTTTCGTGCTAAAGGTTGGCCGGCTCACAAAAGGGACGAGGCGGAAAGCCAGATAAATGATAAGTATAGACAAAAAAGCATAAGTGCTTATGTAAACATTTCAGGCACGAAAATTATAAAGCCAAAAGTGCTGAATAGATAAAATAAAACTTAGCACTAGCAAAAGTATCATATTACTAATTTATAACCCAATTTGTTTTCAGAATAATACATTGTTTGTTCTGATGCTCTACGATGCAGGGGAAGAAGAAGGAGCTACCGGCTCACTGGAGACATCAACCTCGCCTTGATATCTTTCGAAGATGTTCAAATCCAAGATGGCTTGCTCGTCGTCGGAAGCTTCACCAGTTTCTTCAGCGGGCGGAGGCGGCGTCTCTACGCGAGTGAAGAAGGGAGTAACGTAGCTGGTCAAGTCAGCTACGTGGCACCGATATCCGGTACAAGAGTCCATAATAGCTTTGATGTCCTACTCCTGACCGTCTTCATCCACTTTATAGTACCCTCTGGTTACTTGCTAGATTTCCATGTTTCCATGGTGACTCATAACCATGGTGAGAGCATTCTGCACTGCGGTACGCGCGTAGGACATGTTCCAGTCCTGGATAAGCTAGGGCATCTCCTTGGCTTTGTTTCGCACTTCAAAGCCAGACATGTTATGCATGTCCGGAACCTTGAGAACTTCGCCAATATCCTCAATAGATTGGTGAAAGTCATGAAGCAAATCACCGACTTGTGTAAGTCGGCTAGTGCGAGACTCGGCAGAGGCTGAGTCTAGTATGTTCAGAGGACCTGCACATGTAATGCAAAAGGGTTAATAAAATAAAAATGGACTCCAACGAGTCAAAAGATGCAGAAAACAGAAAGAGGGAAACGTACTGAAGATGACATCATCGACTTTGGTCTTCTCCTCCCATAGACTCTGGAGTTCAGCCCGGAGTGCCTCAGTAATATCCTTCTCTCTGGACAATTCATTGCCGAGATCCGAGATTTTCTTATCTTGGAGCACAATCTTACGATCATGCTCCTCGGTGGCCATGGAGGAGGATTCGAGAACTTGAGCAATGCTCTTCTCATGATCCGCCTTAAGCTTATTCAGCTCTTGGCAGAGATTGTTGTTTTCCACCTCCAGGGTTTTCAGATTCTCGGCCTCCTCAGTCATAGCACAGGATTGCTTTACCAGTGCTGTAGTCAAAAGAACAACAGCTGAACAAAAAATTCGACTATGAAATAAAAGGCAAGGTTTGAGTACTGGAATGTTTACCTTCAGCCTCATCCCTGGAAACTTTCAGTTGAGCATTTTTAAGCCGGAGAGCTCTAATTTCTCTCCTCTTGTTACATATATTCTTCAATAATTCCTGGTTATATGAATTAACTTTCTGTAAGTCAGAATACCCAAAGTCAGAAGTCTACTAAAGACTCGGGCTAATATTTTTACTAATACCAGCACGAGCCTTGGGGCCTACACTAGTTCATTCTTTGGCATCCTAAGGAAGCATAAATCTGGATTGGCTATCCAACTTCATGCTTGGGGGCTAGAGGATATGATATGGAATAAAGTAAAAGTTGGAATTCTGATTTACATGTTGTTCATGAGTGAGTTTTCTCAAACTCATGTTCACTTCTGTGGTAACCTTCTCGGTGAGGGTGAGTGGGATCACTGGTGGTGCTAGAAGCTCGCCGGTTCTTAGCCTCTCTTCACGAAGACGAACTTGTTCAAGAAGTTCAAAGTACTTGACGTCCTCTGCTTCTTATGCTTCTTCTTCGGCAGTAATAGTTCGACTTTCTAGACATTGTCGAGCAAGCCATTGGATCTCTTCTGTAGATTTCCGGGAAAGGCCAAGTTTGGCAATTCCCGGATTGCTGAGGAGATTATCGGTGAAGACCTTTGCCGAGGGATCATTACCCGAGGAGGGTTCACCCTTATCAAAACCTGAGTCACCCATGGTGACGTCAGTCTACGATCCGAGGATCACTAGCTCTGCTGATTGAGCCAGATCTTCTACGATGGTCGGAGATGGAGTAATCTCCAGTGCTGCAGAAGGTTGAGGGGCAGGAGTCGGAGGTCCTGTGGCAGGAGAAGTCAAATTTAACTTTGACTAGCGCAGGGGCTTCGACAAAGCTCCCTTCCCCTTGCCCTTGGTGAGCTGTTTAGCTCTTAGAAGATAATAGAACAAAGAACATTACATCTCGGAAAGAAGTAAGACATATAGTACAAAGACCTTGTGAGGAAAGATTACCTCTTCACAACGGGCACCTCCTTTGTGCCGATAGCCACTGTCAGAGCTTTATGCTTCCGAGGAATTATGTTTGGCAGTAGAACCAGTTCTCCGTCATCCTGAGTAATCTCGGGAGGATATGCCTCGATAGGAGAAAACTCCAACTCGGGAAGGTCAGCAAGCTGAAAAGAGAGGACATATTTCAGTGTTGCAAAAACAATGAAAAGATGAACACATAATACGAGTTATTGCTGGAAACTTACCGCCACCACAGGATCTTCAGCCGTATGCATGTCCAAAGACAGCTCCGGGATTTTCCTCTCAATCCGCTCCCTTATCAGCCAGTTGATTTGACATACATAGTCTTTATTCGAGTAAGGCTTGGAGAAGATCCGGAGGGAATCTTTCTTGGATGCTGTGATGGAATGCATAAGACGGTCTCCATGATGTTGTAGAGGCTGGATCTGGCGTACCACCCATCAGTGAACTAAGTCAGACCCTTTCAGGCCCTTGTGCTTCATCAAATATTCAATCCGCCTTTTGGCAAGAAGCAGGTCGTCACTGAGAGCCGGCGCATCTGCGTCCTAGGACTCTTGGGGTGTGGCGGCACCGTCGACGAAAGCCGGTAAAGCAGTAGCTTTGTGATACGTCCATTTTGCATCACTATTCTATGTCTTCATTCACTATTATTCATTGATATATTTTCATATTGAGAGGTGCTACTTATGTTATTTCATCTATTTTTGCATGGTTGATGACTTTTGGAGCATGGACCGCTGCAGTCAGGATTCTGATGGAAAAGGTGTTTTTGGAGGCAAGATTCGCGAAGATCCGAAAATATGGGAAAATATACGAAAAATCCTATTTTTACAGAAGACTAAGGATGCCAGAAGATGGAGTGGAGATGGGCCACAGGGGGCCCACACCACCCCATGGCACGGGCAGGCCTAGGCCGTGCCAGGAGGTGGTGTGGCCACCCTGGCCCACTCCAGCCTCTCCCCTCTGTCGTATATCAACCTCCTGAAACCCTAAGACTCAGGGGGCGACCATAGAAAGATTACACTGCTTCTGCGGGGCGGAAAACACCAAGAGAGAAAGATCTCTCCCGCAGACAGATTTATACCGGGGGAATTCCTTCCCGGAGAGGGGAGATCGTCGCCATCAACACCACCATCAAGCTGGACTTCATCGGGATCATCATCATCATCACCACCATCATCACCATCAACACCCTCATCATCATCTTCGTATTGCTGTAACAATTGCGTTGAATCTTGCATAGTTCATAGGGGAAACTTTCCCGGTGTTGATTACTCTCTGTAGTTGATGCTATTGAGTGAACCGTTGAATTATTGTTTATGTTCAGATTGTTATACATCATTATTCCATCTCTGATCATGATCCATATGATGTCTTGTGAGTAGTTCATTTTGTTCTTGAGGACATGGGAGAAGTCTTGTTGTGAGTAGTGGAGTTGTGTTGAGAAAGATTCAATAGATTGTTATTTAAGTTGTGCTGTACTTCTTCTAGTGGTGTCATGTGAACGTCGACTATATGACACTTCACCTATATGGGCCTAGGGGAATGCATTGTGTATTTGGCTACTAATCCTAGGGGTTGCCAGAGTGACAGAAACCTGAACCCCCGTTAGGAAACCATTGCACAAGGGACGTAAGGGTCTTAGAGTTTAAAGCTGTGGTTAGGTTTCTACCTTAATTACTTTCTTGTACTTACGGATGTTTGCAAGGGGTATAATCACAAGTATGTATTAGTCTTGGATGGGGCGGTACATTAGCACAGGTTCACCCACACAACACTTAGCAAGCTAAAGAAGATTAATCAACTATATGAAGCGAAAGCACTTGACAGTCTTCCCATGTGTCCTCGAGAATGTTTGGTCATCTTAAGTAATACAACCGGCTTGTCCTTTGCTGCATAAAGGATTGGGCCACTTGCTGCATTTATTCCTACTGTCTTTTATTTACTCGTACTTTGTTTACTTGCTTTATCGAAAACCCCTAAAAATCCGTTTGCTAAGTATTTGCAGAGAATTCCTGATCCATACCACTAGCCAGCACCTTCTGCTCCTCGTTGGGTTTGACACTCTTACTTATCGAAAATACTGCGATACACCCCCTATACTTGTGGGTCATCACTTTGCTGAGAGCAGGAATATCCTGATGATAAAAGAAAGTGGATGACCATTTCTTGACCGACTCATTCGCCATAATCCGAGGATAAACACGCTCTCTTCTAATAGAAAAACTAACAGTACCGGTAATGTATGGATTACCGGCAGTGATGGAATTTCTCCGGACATGGAAATAAAACCGGAAAAGAGTAAGTTTCGGCCTAATGCCGAGATACCCCTTGCACAAAGATGTGTACGCGCTCATCTCTAAAAGAGAGTTCAGGGGAAGATAGTGGAGATAAACTCCATAATGACCGATAACCTCAGAAAAGAAGTCTGAGGAAGGGAAACTCAAACCTCTGTCAAGGTGGGTGCTGAAGTGTACTCGCTCGCTGTCGCGAGGGTTGGGGACGGTTTCACCGAAGCCGCTCCGTTAGTCGCCGTTGCGGAGGAGTCCTTCGTCCTCCACGACGCAGAACTTGGCGTCGTCAAGGATGCACGGGATCCAGACGCCGCGGTTGATCTCCTTCTCCACCGCCGCTGCCATCGCTATCATTGCCGCCATGCCGGAAGATGATGCTGAAGCCATTCTTCCCGTATGATGGTGACCAAGGATGGGCAGCGCTGGAGGTTTCTGGGGAGCAGAGGAGCTCTGTGTTCGTGGGAGACGTTGGGGAGATTTTTTTTTCTTTTTTAGTTAGTTCTTTGTAAATAAGATTGTTTACTCATTATAAATATAAAAATTCCACTGGGCTTTTGCTCACTGTTCATCCTCAAAAACAAATGTTGGGGAGAAGGAAACGACGCAAGTGCTAGTGAAGAAGATGGGGAAAAGAATCCTCACCACTTATATCTGCCAGCCGCATCAAGATTCGTTTAAACGCAACAGTGAACACGCCACGCGTCGTGGAAAGAACTGGGTAACCCCCGCGCGATGATTACACTGCCTCGATCTCCACACACGCATTAAAACGGCTCCTCGGTTCCATGAAAGGCGGACCCACCAACGGTCATGCTGACAGGAATGTCTGTCAGTGACGTGACTTGACCATGACTAGTGTCAGGTTACGTCAGAGACCAAGTTCCGGCTTAGTTTGAATTTCAAGCTAGAAACCTGAATAATGTATTCATAGGTCTGGCTCATTTGAGACTTGGATCCTATCCTTTCTTTTTTGAAGTTTCAAGAACCCTTCAAGATTCTACAAGCTGAAGATCAAGCTAGACGATGATGAAACCCGACTCTGGATCTTGGAGGCTTCCGGGGGCTGCTGTTGGGGATATACTTTCCGGGTATCCTCACTGTGCCTCATTGACCTGGGTGGCCCACTTCGGGTTAGAGCTTTGCTTCCCGGGCGGCCCAGTCAGGGAGAAGAGACGGAGTCCAGTCCGGCTACCGAAAGCCCCAGAAGACTTACCGACATAGGCCCATAGTGTTACTTGTAGTTCAAGATGTACTCTGTAACCGGCTCTTAGTCGTAGCCAGATAGGTCTCTCCTATAAAACCTAGGCCGGATATCTATATAAGACGTCCTAGGGAGAGCCTTTAGGGCACCCTCACAATTGTCTACAATCTCAACTCGCATAGGCGAAACCCTTGTAACCCATATTCCGGCTCTGCCGTATTACTTGATTGCTAACAGGAGTAGGATCCGTCCAAAGTCGGTGGATTCAAACCTGGGTAAACTTGTGTACTCACCATCCCGGAACACCGTACGTCTCACACCCCTCTCTTCCACACGCCCCGAGGACCCCCTCATGGCGTACTTGTCATCAATCCGACGACAGCGGTTGCTGGCTATTCGTCCATATATGGAGCTCCTCCCACATACATACACATTATGAGAATATTCGTTATAATACTCTTGACCACTTAGTCTAAGTTTCTAGCGGAGTATCCACTATTCCCTGAGAACGCTTTTCCCTATTGTAGTTCCAAAGTTCTATTACACACGCGATTCTTACTTTCTGCATTAAGTTTTGCTTTACTTTAAATCACCTTGTTCAACCAAAAATCCAAAAACAACTCTACTTTACTTTCATATTAAAGTCATTTCTTAAGTACTTCGTATAGTTATAGTTAAAAGCATTTTAGTCTTCCGCCTACTGCTCCCTATGGGATCGATATCTTTATTTCGAAACTAGCTACATACGATCTGTGCACTTCAAGTCGTCAAGCTATTTTCTGGCACCGTTGTCAGGGAGCTTAGCGCTATAAGTCACTTTACTTTTAGTTATTCACTTTCGTTGTACTAATTTTTACTTGAGTTGCAGGATCGCAACAATGGACAACACTCAGCATTTAAATCAGCTTGAGGCAGTAAGGAAAATGGATTCGCCCATGGACGCTTTTATAACTGTCAACAAAAGCATAAATCCGGATGGAGTCGAGATCCATCCTCTATTATTTGAGTTATTACATTCTAAGAAATTTGCAGGAACCAATGAAGAAAGTCCATATGGACACTTACAATTCTTTGAAGACATTCGCAGTTCCTTTATTTTCGACGACTGTAATCTTGATATGGTTAAAACCTAGTTGTTTAGACAAACTCTCTCTAACAATGTTTGCGACTGGTACAATTCTTTTTGTGTAGAAGCACCAAGGACATGGGAGGAATTGACAACCAAGTTCCTATCAAAATATTATTCTAAAAGCAAAGCTCATAGGATGAGAGGCATTATTATCAGTTTCAAAAATAATCCTAGTGAGGGCTGATACGTCCATTTTGCATCACTATTCTATGTCTTAATTCACTATTATTCATTGATATATTTCATATTGAGAGGTGATACTTATGTTATTTCATCAGTTTTTGCATGGTTGATGACTTTAGGAGCATGGACCGCTGCAGTCAGGATTCTGATGGAAAAGGTGCTGTTTGGAGGCAAAATTCGCGAAGATCAGAAAATCTGGGAAAATATACGGAAAATTCTATTTTTCCAGAAGACTCAAGATGCCAGAAGATGGAGAGGAGGTGGGCCACAGGGAGCCCACACCACCCCATGGCGCGGACAGGCCTAGGCCGCGCCAGGGAGTGGTGTGGCCACCCTGGCCCACTCCAGCCTCTCCCCTCTGGCGTATATCTTCCTCCCGAAACTCTAATACTCGGGGAGCGACCACAGAAAGATTCCGCCGCCTCTGCGGGGCGAAAAACACCGAGAGCGAAAGATCTCTCCGGTAGACAGATTTCTGCCGGGGTAATTCCTTCCCGGAGAGGGGAGATCGTCGCCATCAACACCACCATCAAGCTGGACTTCATCGGGATCATCATCATCATCATCACCACCATCATCACCATCAGCACCCCCATCACCATCTCCATATTGCTGTAACATTTGTGTTGAATCTTGCTATAGTTCATAGGGGAAACTTTCCCGGTGTTGATTACTCTTTGTAGTTGATGCTATCGAGTGAACGGTTGAATTATTGTTTATGTTCAGATTGTTATACATCATTATTCCATCTCTGATCATGATCCATATGATGTCTTGTGAGTAGTTCGTTTTGTTCTTGAGGACATGGGAGAAATCTTGTTGTTAGTAGCGGAGTTGCGTTGAGAAAGATTCAATAGATTGTTATTTAATTTATGGTGTACTTCTTCTAGTGGTGTCATGTGAACATCGACTACATGACACTTCACCTATATGGGCCTAGGTGAATGCATTGTGTATTTGGCTACTAATCGTAGGGGTTGCCGGAGTGACAGAAACCTGAACCCCCGTTAGGAAACCATTGCACAAGGGACGTAAGGGTCTTAGAGTTTAAAGCTGTGGTTAGGTTTCTACCTTAATTACTTTCTTGTACATACGGATGTTTGCAACGGTGTTTAATCACAAGTATGTATTAAGTCTTGGATGGGACGGTACATTAGCATAGGTTCACCCACACAACACTTAGCAAGCTAAAGAAGATTAATCGACTATATGAAGCGAAAGCACTTGACAGTCTTCCCATGTGTCCTCGAGAATGTTTGGTCATTTATAGAAATACAACCGGCTTGTCCTTTGCTGCATAAAGGATTGGGCCACTTGCTGCATTTATTCCTACTGTCTTTTATTTACCCGTACTTTGTTTACTTGATTTATCGAAAACCCTTAAAAATCCGTTTGCTAAGTATTTGCAGAGAATTCCTGATCCATACCACTAGCCATCACCTTCTGCTCCTCATTGGGTTCGACACTCTTACTTATCGAAAATACTGCGATACACCCCCTATACTTGTGGGTCATCAAGACTATTTTCTGGCGCCGTTGCCGGGGAGTGAAGCGCTATTGGAGAGTGGAACTGGTAAAGGAAACTTCTACTGTGAGTATTGTTTACTTCTGCTAGTTGTTTTATTTTCGTTATGGATAATTCGCTGAGTTTCTTATTTGGTAATGCTACTACAACTGCTAAGGTAGTAGATAAGCCACCACCTAGTGAGAAAGATGTTTTCAAAATACCTACAAGAATTATTGATCGTGTTATGGATAACTACTATGTTGGGGATGGAACTGTCCATCCCGGTGATCATTTGCTCTTTATACACGAATTATGCGGGTTGTTCAAGTGTGCAGGTATTACTACAGATCAAGTTAAGAAGAAGTTATTCTCATTATCACTGAAAGGAAGAGCTGAGGAATGGTATAAGCTGCTGAAGAATGGTCAAGCTCTGGAATGGAAGGAAATAGTGCCTCTCTTTTATTCAAAGTTTTATCCTTCTAGTGAAATTCATAAAGATCAGAATCAAATATACAACTTTTGGCCTCTTGATGGAGAGAGTACAGCTCAAGCTTGGGGGAGATTGAAGTCACTAATGCTCAAATGTCCTATTCGTGAGCTCCCCAACAATATTATTATCAATAACTTTTATGCAAGGCTCCCTCTACATGATAAAGATTTATTGGATGCTTCTTGTGCTGGATCATTCACTCGTATGGAAGAAGAAGTTAAATGGGACCTTCTAGATCGTATTCAAGACAATGCTGAAGCTTGGGAAAAAGATAAAGGTAGAAAGTCAGGTATAAATTATGATTATGAATTCATTGAATCTTTTATGGGAACTGATGACTTTCAAAATATTAAAAAGTCTTATGGTTTAGAGTCTCAAGCTATTGCTTCTTATTTTAAGGCCTTTGCTTCTTATATTGAAGTGCCTAAAAAGAAGTGGAATAAGTATCATGAACCTTATAAAGATATTGGTAAGAGTGTTCGTGCAAGAAATACTGAAGTTTATACTACTAGTCATGTTTTACCTAAACCTTATATTCAGAAAATGCCTTTCCCAGTTAAGGTAAAGGAACATTCTATGATAGCTAGTATGGTTAATGAAAGTATGAGTAAGGCTGCTGAACCTGATAAACAAATGATTGATGAACCTATTGTAGCAAATGTGAAAGACTTTGTTGCTAAATATGAAAAAGAGGGACACACTATCCTTTGTACGGATACCTCTAATATTGTTTCGCATAGTAGTGTTATGAGAGCTAGTATTCATGTGTTTTCTGTTAGAATAAGTGATCATTGCTATGATAGTCCTTGTGATAGCTATATTGTTAAGTTTATGCATGATACTGAAAGCTATTATGAGAGAGGGAAAAGTGTTCTTGTGCATCTCAATAATATCAAGTTTCCTCGTTTTATACTGAAAGTTTTTATGTTGCACTTCTTTTGCCATCTTATGCAAGTAGTCTCTGGTTTCAACAACTTGTTTGTTTACAAAATTCCCTTGCATAGGAAGTGGGTTAGACTTAAATGTGTGTGTGTTTTTGCTTCTTAATGCTCTCTTTCACTTCAATTCATATCCCTATGAGAGCTTCTTCTAAATTATCATGCCCATCTTAATGGCTATAAAGAAAGAGCTTTATGGGAGACAACCCAATTTGTTTTTGCTTTTAGTTTGTTTTTGTTTCTTTAAGTCTTGGAAGTTATTACTTCGGTAATAACCGCTCCTTATCCATTTTGTTTGGTTTTTGTGTCAAGATCAACCTGTAATGAGAGAGAAGTAAGGTTTGGGGAAGTTGTTGTCCCGAAACAGATTTTTGTGCTTCACCATAAAAATTCGTGAGAGATCTCTATATGTCGGATTGAGCAGTAATTTTTTGTGCTTCTGCCCAGGTTGTTATTTAACTTTCGTTAGTTTTGCACTTTTTGATTTGAGCAACAGAAGAGTTTCCAAAAAATTGATCTTTACCTGCTGGTCTGTTTTGACAGATTTTGCCAATCTTGCATTTGCTTCTTTATTCGATTTCCTTTTTGAATTCTTTTTGGGTTTTCGAAAGGAGTTGCTACAGTAACTTTTGTTTTGATGGTTTTCATTCGTAGTTGGACTTAAAAGGTTTTACCACTTCACTTATACTAATGTTGCTAATGAGAACTATGTGAAGTTTTGTGTGAAAGAAATTTCCAGGAAGTGGAGTTAATGGTGTAACAAGGAAGAGAAAGGTTTTATGACTCGAGTAATAAGTATATGAAGATGAAGATATCGATGATATTCAAGTGATGACTCCGGAAGGATCTACTAGATACCAAATTCAGAGACATGCAGAGTCCGTTTTCAAATAGGTAACAGTTCTGGTAAGAAAAGTTCCGCGAAAATACTATCCAACTATATTTTTGCATTTTTCAGTCAATAAGGAAAGCTACGAAGTGAAAGAGGGACGGAAATGGAGCCAGGGTGGCTCACACCCACCCCTGGCCGTGCCACCAGGTGGTGAGTCCACCCAGGACTCCGTCTCCGACCCGTTTTCTCCCAGTACCTTCCTTTTGATATGAAACTTCGTAATATATAACCCCCGGATCTTCCGAGGTTCGTATATCGTGTTTTCATTGTGTTTTTGTTTCGATCTGTTTCTGCCAGGTGTAATCTCAGATTTGGAGCCACAATTTCTTCCTCTAGAACATCCAAGGGAGATCCCTTAGAAGATATCATCAACCCATGAATGAGAGAATTGAAGATTCATCCCAAGGAGTTGTTGCTCGAAGGTGGGGAGGTCCGGATTAAGGAGGTTCAAGGACCTAAAGGTGAAGGAAGTCTGTAGGACAGGATGGAAGCATTCGAGCAAGAAGTCTTTAGGTACAGGAAGATGGCGGAGCGTGAAGTGGACATCATATATCCATAAGATTTGTTCCGAACTCATCACCGAGCACCAAAAGGAGACTGCTGAACTCAAAGATGAAGTCTTCTCACTCCGCCAAACAACCAACGAACTGCAAGCACAGTTCTATGACGTTCAAAATCAAAACTGTGAGTATGAGGCTAGATTTAAATGCATAAGTGCTGCTGCAAGTTTCAGGATGTTGGAAACCACGATGTCCTTTGTTGATGGGAAGCCTTTACCCTGGAAGACGGACGAATATGAGAAGATACCACCACCACCAAGGGAGTAATTCGTCATCAGGTTTGGCATCCCCTTGGTTTGTTCCAATCTTGGGGGAGTGCCGTGGTATCATATCACTATCTTGTATCTTTTTACCTTGTTAGTAGAGTCATATCATGAATAGAGGAGTTATTTTGTAGTATGGTTTCCATTATGGAAGTGTCCCCTCTCTCGTTAGATTTGTATCCCTTGGTGTGAGTTTCCATTATGGAATATTAATGAGAAGTTCTATCATTCACTCTTTTGCTTAGCTTATGTTAGATTTCAATTCGTGGTTATATGATTGATCTTGTTGTTAGTATTGGTAGCACTTTGGGATCATTGAGTTAATTTAGTTGGTTTTGGCAAACCTGGCTCGGTCAGTAGCAACACCCATTTGAGAGTTGAAAAGAAAAAGATAGAAGTACTCTAGAGGAAAATAATTTCATCATCTTTCTTTCATGATTTGCTCATAAGTTTAGTATTCTCTAGTTAAGATCTTTTGTACTTCCAAGGAAGATTGCATGTTTGTTTCTATCATCTGTATGTTTGTTTGTTTCCTTCAACTCTTGTACTTGCTACCCAGCCTTCCTAGCCAAAAACCCGTACTGAGAGGGCATTCTTCTCGTGCATCCACCTCCTTTAAACCAAAACCTTTTCCATTTGTGTCCACCATACCTACCTAGTAGCATTATTGCTGTTCCAAGTAAATTCTTGTTTTATATACCTCCCTAATTAAACTTGTTATGTGAAAATTAGTGATTAAAGCTCTCACGAACTTGATGGCACACTTTATTTTCTTGCATTTAATAAACTTGAACCATTGGGTCCTTCTTTGTTGCGTATATGCTTGCGTTTTATGAGTTGAAGTTAGCCGAACCATGTATCATGGGGACCGCTTTCAACACTTCATTGGTACTTGTACCTAGTTGATATCATGTTCTTTTGCTTATGGATCCCGGCGGTGTGAAATAAAAGTGGAACTTGTATGATCATGGAGTTTATATGTGTGTTAGAGAAACGCCTGGGCCGCTAGCCTAAGCCATGCCTAATCATGGTGGAAACTTGCAACATAACTATAGTGAGCATTCTATGAAGCATCCTCAATAAAAACCTATGCAAATAGCAAATAAAAAGATCACTGAGATGCTCACTGTCTGCTTTCCTTGTCATTTTGATTATGGGATAGCTCCTGTGTCATGTGCAAGGGGTACCCCGTTGGCGGTTCTCAATGATACGCATGTATTTACAATGACAAGAGCTTGCTCGTGACTGAAGTTGAGTAGCATGAGGATCGGTACTCATAAGTAAGGGGCTTGAGATTTCAACTTATAACTTGTCAAGCATATCCTCTTAGTTGTGTCACTTTAACCTTAATCACCTAAAGATGCCTATGATACGGGCAATGAGAGCTGAAAGCTAGTAAGTATCATAATTTTTGGAACTCTTTATGAGACTTGTAATCCCTGCTTCCCTCTTTGAAGGGCCCTTTCTTTTACTTTGTAGTTGAGTCAGTAAACCTATTCCCTTCTATCTCAGCAAGTATTTTGATTTGATGTGTTTCATTCATTCATATGATGACTTATTCAATCATGTTTCTTATGTTCCTTGTTTTGCACATTGCTCTTATCTTGAAGTTTACTACTTTGAAAGCTTTCATTGAAAAACCAGCTATTTGTGAACTCCAGCAAATTATCAACTATTCTTCGACCAAGAGCTAAGTTTGCCATTACCAATTATGATTCACTTTATGTATCTTTATTGTGTTCCCTTCACTCATTGCAAGTTGAGTTATATAATAGTGAGTTGTCTTCTATTATGATCTATGTATTTGATGAATGTGATGCTTCTTGTCTGTATCCTTTTATCGACTCTTCACTCCATAAACTTGAGGTCATGTTTATTGAGCTCAGTTTCACTTGGGGACAAGCAAAGTATAAGCTTGGGGGGAGTTGATACGTCCATTTTGCATCACTATTCTATGTCTTAATTCACTATTATTCATTGATATATTTCATATTGAGAGGTGATATTTATGTTATTTCATCTGTTTTTGCATGGTTGATGACTTTTGGAGCATGGACCACTGCAGTCAGGATTCTGATGGAAAAGGTGCTGTTTGGAGGCAAAATTCGCGAAGATCAGAAAATCCAGGAAAATATACGGAAAATTCTATTTTTCCAGAAGGCTCAAGATGCCAGAATATGGAGGGGAGGTGGGCCACAGGGGGCCCACACCACCCCATGGCGCGGGCAGGCCTAGGCCGCGCCAGGGAGTGGTGTGGCCACCCTGGCCCACTCCAGCCTCTCCCCTCTGGCGTATATCTTCCTCCCGAAACTCTAAGACTCGGGGAGCGACCACAGAAAGATTCCGCCGCCTCTGCGGGCCGGATAAAACCGAGAGAGAAAGATCTCTCCGGTAGACAGATTTCTGCCGGGGTAATTCCTTCCCATAGAGGGGAGATCGTCCCCATCAACACCACCATCAAGCTGGACTTCGTCAGGATCATCATCATCATCACCACCATCATCACCATCAGCATCCTCATCACCATCTCCATATTGCTGTAACAATTGTGTTGAATCTTGCTATAGTTCATAGGGGAAACTTTCCCAGTGTTGATTACTCTTTGTAGTTGATGCTATTGAGTGAACCGTTGAATTATTGTTTATGTTCAAATTGTTATACATCATTATTCCATCTCTGATCATGATCCATATGATGTCTTGTGAGTGGTTCGTTTTGTTCTTGAGGACATGGAAGAAGTCTTGTTGTTAGTAGTGGAGTTGCGTTGAGAAAGATTCAATAGATTGTTATTTAAGTTGTGGTGTACTTCTTCTGGTGTCATGTGAACATCGACTACATGACACTTCACCTATATGGGCCTAGGGGAATGCATTGTGTATTTGGCTACTAATCGTAGGGGTTGCCGGAGTGACAGAAACCTGAACCCCCGTTAGGAAACCATTGCACAAGGGACGTAAGGGTCTTAGAGTTTAAAGCTGTGGTTAGGTTTCTACCTTAATTACTTTCTTGTACTTACGGATGTTTGCAAGGGGGTTTAATCACAAGTATGTATTAAGTCTTGGATGGGACGGTACATTAGCACAGGTTCACCCACACAACACTTAGCAAGCTAGAGAAGATTAATCGACTATATGAAGCGAAAGCACTTGACAGTCTTCCCATGTGTCCTCGAGAATGTTTGGTCATCTATAGAAATACAACCGGCTTGTCCTTTGCTGCATAAAGGATTGGGCCACTTGCTGCATTTATTCCTACTGTCTTTTATTTACTCATACTTTGTTTACTTGCTTTATCGAAAACCCTTAAAAATCTGTTTGCTAAGTATTTGCAGAGAATTCCTGATCCATACCACTAGCCAGCACCTTCTTTTCCTCGTTGGGTTCGACACTCTTACTTATCGAAAATACTACGATACACCCCCTATACTTGTGGGTCATCAAGGGATTATATGAAGGATGTCTAAGGTATAAAAGCTACCTAGATAATTGCCCCCATCATCGTTTGCCTGATTGGCACCCATACCTTTTATAGAGGGTTAAATATTGAAAATAGAACGAATCTAGACACCGCTTCTAATGGAAGTTTTCTATCTTATACCTATGATGAGGCTTGGAATCTAATAATAAAAATGAGAGAAGCAACTGAAAATTTTGAAGATAAGGAAAATATTACAAATAGTTTTTCTGATTATGCTTGAATTAATGATTTCCTTGCAGAATAGAGGATGGATACAATAATTAAAACCCTCGGTATTGATTCTTACTCAGTAAAGAAAATTATTGAGAATTATGCAGGGCATTTGTAGGTACCTACAGAATGGGAACCTCGTAAACCCCTCGAAGAAAAGAAGCGTGCAAGAGCACTAATGGAAGAGTTCTCCTCGATACCTATACATGGGAGCTTTGAAAAAAGATAAAGAGAGGAAGAACAAATAAAGAAGAGACCAAAGAAACCAGAAAGGAATTCTGAAGCTACAAATATAAATAATGTTATAATGAAGGATCTTATGGAAGCACGAATAGTGGAAGATGAAGTGGTTATGTTAGACCTTGAAACCTCATAATTCATAAAAGCACCAATGACCCCTATATATTGTGGAGAAACTTTCTTATATGGAATTTGTGAACCAATTTCCACCATAAATATTATGCCTTCATGACTTTATGAGGAACTCCGCTACAATTTAAATAATCCAGATGTGGAACCGGTAGACACTATTATTAAATTTTCTAATAGAACCAATATAAAACCGGAAGGAGTAATCATAAATATCTATGTCTTTATTGGCTCACTTATGTAACCCCCTGATTTTCATATAGTTGATATGCGTCGAGATTCTTTTTGTCCTATTCTTTTAGGAAGGCCTTTTATTTACATCACCAAAGCTCGAGTAGATAATCAGAAGGAAACTATTTCATTGAAGTTTGGAGAAGAGGAAATGACATTCCACTTCGTCAAACTAAAGAAGAGGCCATATGAAGTGGAGGATATCAAGGAAGAAAAGACGATTGCCAAGTTAGCATCAATTCATTTCAGTACTCCACAAGATGAATTAGAAAGGAGCCTGATTAATTGGGAAGAAACACCAGATGATGAGAAGAAAGAAGACATGGATGATTACCTTGATTCAATTCCGAAAGCACAAAATCCACAAAACTATGAAGAATTGGTAAGAACAAGAGATGAAGAACCTCTGCCAATAGAATTGAAAAAACTTCCAGACAAAATGATGTATGAGTTTTTAGATAATGAAAATAAATGTCATGTTATTATTTGCAAGAATCGTTCAGAAAATGAAACGAATGAACTCATTTCAGTTTTGGTCAAGCATCATGAAGACTTTGGATATACATTGAGTGATGTTAAAGGAATTGATCCATCTATTGTAACACATAAGATTACCATGCTTGATGATGCTGAACCCGTAGTAGATACGCAAAAAAGGCTTAATCCGAAGATAAAGGAAGTAGTAAGAAAATAAGTTATACGCTTACTTGATGCTGGCATAATATATCCTATTTCTGACAGTAAGTGGGTTAGCCATGCCCATTACATACCAAGACAAGGTGGTATCGATGTTGCTATGAATGAGGAAGGTGAGCTAGTTCATGTGAGGCCAATTGTAGGATATCATATGTGCATTGATTTTAGGAAGCTAAACCGAGAGACACAGAAAAATCATAGACCTATACCATTCATGGATAAAATATTAGAAATACTTAGTAATAATTCTTACTTTTTTTTTCTCGACGGTTATTCTGGATACTCTCAAATTTCCATACAACCGGAAGATCAAGAGAAAACAATTTTCACTTGTCCTTATGGCACATATGCTTATAGATTAATTCCATTTGGCTTGTGTAATGCAGTAGAAACTTTTCAGGAATGTGTTCTAAAGATTTTTGATGATTTTGTTGAGAAGACTATGGAAGTCCTAACAAATGATTTTTTTCGTTTGTGGAACAACTTTTGATAATTGCCTCTACAATCTGACCAAAGTGTTGCAGAGATGCAGGCAATCGAACTTGGCTTTGAATTGGGAACAATGCCATTTCATGGAAAGAGAAGGTAAAGTTTTTGGGCACAAAGTTTCGGAGAAGGGAATAGAAATAGATATAACTAATATAAATGCTATAGAAAATCTCCCCATACCACAGGACATTAAAAACTTAAAAATGTTTCTGGGACATGCAGGTTTTTATATAAAAGATTTTGCTAAACTAACTATGCCCCTCACCAATCTTCTTGATAAAGAAACTCCATTCTATTTAGATAATGACTGCATTGCAGCTTTTGAGAACCTTAAGGATAAACTAGTTTCACCACCTATCATGCAGTCTCCAAAGTGGGATGAACCTTTCGAAATTATATGTGATGCTAGTGATTATGCTTTAGGGGCAGTTTTGGGATAGCGAGATGGAAAGAATTTGAATGTTATTTATTACGCTAGTAGACCTCTTAATAAGATTCAGAAACATTATGCTACTACAGAAAAAGAGTTTCTAGCTATAATTTTTGCTTGTGACAAATTTAGATCTTACATAATTAATTCTAAGGTAATAATTCATACGGATCACCAAGCTCCGTGCCACCTCCTTGTGAAAAAGGATGCTAAGCCCAGGTTGATTAGGTGGGTTTTGTTACTACAAGAATATGATTTGCAAATAGTAGATAGGAGGGGTAAGGATAATCATGTAGCAGATCATCTCTCTAGGATGGAGGGAATAACCAATGACCCCGTACCTATTAATGAATCATTTCCGGGAGAATATTTAGCAAAAGTAGAAATTGCCGATCCATGGTATGTAGATTATGTTAACTATCTAGCAACGAAATTTATACCTCCTGGTATGTGAAGAAATCAAAGAATGAAATTCTTTAATGATCTTAAATATTACTTTTGGGATGATTCGTATCTATATCGTCATGGACTTGACGGAATGATTTAGAAGTGTGTTCCTAATCACGAAATGAATGTGATATTGAAATCTTGTTATGATAGGGCATATGGAGGGCATCATGCAGGTAAAAGAACTACTGCAAAGGTACTTCAATCCAGATTCTACTAGCCCACCTTACTCAAGGATGCACACAGGTATGTGGAATACTGTGATGCTTGCCAAAGAAGAGGTAATATAGTTAGGAGACAAGAAATGGCAATGAATTATAGTCTCATAATTGAACCCTTTGATGTATGTGGAATGGATTACATGGGACCATTTATAGAGTCAAATGGTTAGACTCATATTCTTGTTGCTGTTGACTATGTTACTAAGTGGGTTGAGGCTATCCGAAGAAATCATGCAGATGTAGCTACCTCAGTGAAGATGATCAAGGATGTCATATTCCCTAGGTTTGGAGTTCCTAGATTTTTAATTACTGATGGTGGTTCTCATTTCATGAAAGGGACTTTCAGGAAAATCCTCAGCAAGTATGGAGTAACTCACCGCGTTGCTTCACCATATCATCCCCAAACAAGTGGTCAAGTGGAACTCTCTAATACAGAACTGAAGACCATACTCGAGAAGACGGTGGACAAATAGAGAAAGGATTGGTCATATAAGTTAAATGACACTTTATGGGCATATTGTACTGTGTTTAAAAATCCAATGGGTAACACCTTATAAAATGGTGTACTTGTAAGGCATGCCATTTACCTTTAGAACTAGAACACCAAGCTTTTTGGGTAATCAAGAATCTAAATTATGATCTCAAGGCAGTAGGGGAGAAACGTTTATTAGACATTCATGCTTTAGATGAGTTTATAAGTGAAGCCTATGAGAATGCTAGGTTGTTTAAGGAAAAAGTTAAAAGATGGCATGATAGAAAATTAGAGAATAAGACTTTTAAAAGTGGAGAAAAAGTGTTGCTCTATAATTCTCGTCTTCAGCTATTTCCAGGAAAACTCAGATCAAAGTGGGAAGGTCCATATGTAGTTGAAGAAGCCTATTCGTCGGGAGCAGTGAAGCTCCAAGGAAAAACACCCTCTCTTGCATGGGTGGTAAATGGACAATGCTTGAAGCATTACTGGGTAAAAGAAGATATAAGTGCAATCACCATAGAGTTGAACACCCCCGAAGAAGTGATAAAGCAAAGATATACGAAGAACGACAATTACAAGAAGAATGGACCCAAGACGGAATGAGCGGTATTACGGTTAAGCTATTGACTATAAAAGAGCGCTTCATGGGAGGCAACCCATGTGAAATAAAGGTTTGAGTAAGTTTTTAAATTTTCAGTTAAAGTCTAGTTTGAGTATTATGTTAAATGAGAAACAATTCATGATCTACCAAAGAAGAAGGAAGATTGATGATGCCAAAATTGGTCGAAAATCTAAGCTGGCATTTCTCTGTCAAAACTTGATATTTCATTAAGTTTCGGATTAATAAAGAATTCTTGGATAAGCAGAAAAATTTTGGTGGACACAGAAGGTTTAACGACCAACTATACGGCGGGAATAGAAATTCTGGCCGTATAGTTCCGGCCGTATAGTTGTTGCAACATCAACACTTCCATCCACAAAAGGTACTGAGAGTTTAACGACCAACTATACGGCTGGAATTGAAAATTCCGCCTGTATAGTTGCGGTCATATAGTTGTCAACGCCTTTGAAAAAATAATTTCTGGAGCACTGAGAGTTTAACGACCCACTATACGGCCGGAATTAAAATTCCGCCTATATAGTTCTGGCCATATAGTTAAGTTCCACTATAGATCTAATCTATAGTCGGTTCACAACTATACAACGGGAGCTATACGGGTTGTGCCCGTATAGTTGCTCGTTATGCAAGGCGGCTAGGGTTTTTGACCCCTCCTTTTAAAGCAAATCGCATCTAACCTTTTTCATTAAGTTTTCGTAGAGCTATAGCCTCCAGCTTCGAAAGATCTTCGTCATACCTATACAGGCCCCTTTAACAACATTCGTGCAACAAAGTCATGTAACCCTTCCATGCCAACAAGATCTGGAAGAAGAAAGAAGAGAAGCCCGTGAAGAGGTTCGAAGAAGCAGAACCAAAAGGATCACCGTCATCATCCGGCCCGGAGATCAAGCCTCTCCCAAATTGGGAGGACATGTTCTCGCAAAGGATGGAGATGATGAGACAAGCTGAGCAGGGAAGAAACAAGGATGGATACCTCCCTATTCCTTATCGTTACAACATAGGATCCTATTATAAACCTCCTCTTGGTCCATCACCTCTTAAACCCAAGAAGGTGCGGCAAGATGAGATTCATGATAAGATCTATGAGTTAGAAAAGGCTTCTAAGGCATGCGGTGAAACAATTGTAGAAGGGATTGACTCCTACTGGATGATGAGCAAAGACCTTGAGAAGAAGGTCGATGACATCGATGGTAGAGTTGGTTTCTTAATTAAAACTATCTTTGAGTTGTCATATGAGTAGAAATTACTCAAGAGGAAAATGTTGAAGCTCCAATACGACATGGCCGAGCTTAGCATTCACTTTGCAAGCATAGTTAAAGAAGGAAACATGAAAGAAGAAGGCGACGCTCTTTCTACCCAGGAGGAGGAATAGGTATCAACAAGGAGTTAATTGATCCCGCCTGGCTTGATTTCAAGCTTGGGGAGATCTTTAAAGACCTTGTAATCTTTCTTACAAGTTTTATATTATCGTTTTTGCATTAGTTCAGACTACAAATAAAGTTTGCATCATTAGGATTCCCTTCAGGAATAGTCGATCCCTTTTATGAAATTTCGAGTTTATTATTATATATTGAGCAATTTTGAGTTTGTGTTTGTTTTATTGATATATGAATGGCTTGAGTATAATTTTACTTGCACTTAATGATATCAATAGGAGTCTCCCACATCATTGGTATTAATAGAACACCAAAATATAATTTGATCGATATGCTATATGTCTATGGTTCGGTTTACAAAGAAAAATTATCTATACAGTTAAATTGAAAAGGAAACCTTGAACAAAGGAAAATGGAAGTGTTATCAAAATAGAGTGAGAAAAAGTGGAGGTATAATCTTCAAGTCATAAGAATGCTTCCTATACAACTAGAATTTGGTAATCGAGATCGTTAAAACTTTGAATTTCTACATGAAGTGGAATGTATGGCTAGCTCCTTTGCACAACACTTAAACAAATACAAAAGAAAAGAAAATGAAGAAGAAAAAGAGCGAGTGTGCAAAGAGCAAGTAGGCATATACCATTGTATTGTAGTATGACAAAGAGATACTTTTGAGATTCTGAATCCCAAGTGAATACGTTGATCTTGAAACACTTGGGACTACCTCGCTAACTCATTCTGTTGAACCAGATACTTTTACATTATGTTGAGATTCATCTTTTATGAACCATTAATCACTAAGGTGTGGAAGCCTGCTAATACTATTCAGATGGTTCAAGTAAGGTACTATTCATGAACTTATTCCTATGTATCGTACATGGTGAACACATGCTGCAATTGCCTCATTTATTTTATCGACTCAGCTTAATGCATACGAGGATCACATCCATTAAGCTAAAACCTGCTTGGGACAAGCAAAAGTCTAATCTTGGGGAAGTTGATGAGTGCATATTTGCATCATATTTTACATTATTATTTTGCATTGTAGATGTAGGGTCTTGCTATTTTATGACGCCCGCACACACATTTTATGTCTATTTTCACCAGGATCAGGACAGATGATGGATCCAATGAAGTTAAAAACTATGGAGAAAAGGAGTAAAAAACAATGTAAATCGCTTATTTGGGAAATATTAATTATACCAAAAGAAAACCAGAAGTGAACAAAGGAGGCAGAGAGTCCAATGACCAACTATACGACCGGAGCAACTTTTTCGTCTGTATAGCTTCGACCACATAGTTGGCGCTTCCTCCGCCTCGTCAAATAGTTTCATCCCGTGAAATTGGTTCGGGGAGATGACATACAGAACACCTATAAAGGAGTAAAAACAACGTAAATCGCTTATTTGGGAAATATTAATTATACCAGAAGAAAACCAGAAGTGAACAAAGGAGGCAGAGAGTCCAACGACCAACTATACGACCGGAGCAACTTTTCCGGCCGTATAGCTCCGACCGTATAGTTGGCACCGCCTCCGCCTCATTCAATATTTTCACCCCGTGCAATTGGTTCGGGGAGATGACATACAGAACACCTAGAAATCGCAGAAACCTCACCTCTGGAAGGCATCTGGAGGAACTCATCCACAAGGGATCCATCTTCCACCTGTGCAGATCCGGGAGGCTAAGGCATCGATCTTCATCATCCACCACTTCATCATCACCATCTCCATCCATCCCATCTACATCTTGTCTAGATCTTGTTGTAATTCCTATACTCATTGTGGATTTATACAAGTACTATTCATCTATGATTGTTTCCATTACCATTGCTATGATGTTTATTGCCTCCATGTCTGAGTAGATCTCTAGTTCTTGGGGAGATGGAGAAACCCTAGCATACGATTGAGATGAGATAGAGATTATTATGTTATACATTATTATGTGAACGTGTTAATTGTCTTCATCTTGACGTTGGGAGTTGTGCACCTCCTTAACATTTGCCTCTCATGGGGACTCGATGAAGGTGATTACTTGTCGGTAGAGGGAGGGATCATAGCACTTATTGTGACTATAAAGCTGTTGTCATTCCTTATGTACTAACATGGGGAATCAAGGAGAACTCACCAAGACATGTCCATGCCATGGGATAAATCCCTTAATGATGTCGATTGCTGTCTGCTGTGGTTATGAGGATGATGTGTGCAGCAGTTGCTGGCTATTCGTCCATATATGGAGCTCCTCCCACATACCTACACATTATGACAATATTCGTTGTAATACTCTCGACCACTTAGTCTAAGTTGCTAGCGGTGTATCCACTATTCCCTGAGAACGTTTTTCCCTCTTGTAGTTCCAAAGTTCTATTACACACGTGTCGTCGGATTGATGACAAGTACGCCATGAGGGGGTCCTCGAGGCGTGCGGAAGAGAGGGGTGTGAGACATACGGTGTTCCAGGACGGTGAGCACACAAGTTTACCCAGGTTCGAATCCGCCGGCTTTGGACGGATCCTAATCCTGCTAGCAATCCAGTAATACAGCAGAGCCGGAATATGGGCTACAAGGGTTCGCCTGTGCGAGTTGAGATTGTGATTGTAAGGGGTGCCCTAAAGGCTCTCCCTAGGATGGCTTATATAGATATCCAGCCTAGGGTTTACAGGAGAGATCTATCCGGCTACGACTAAGAGTCGGTTACAGAGTACATCTTGAAATACAAGTAACACTATGGGCCTATGTCGGTAAGTCTTCTAGGACTTTCCATAGCCGATTGGACTCCGTCTCTTCTCCCTGACTGGGTCGCCCGTGAAGCAAAGCTCTAACCCGAGGTGGGACACCCTGATCAGTGAGGAACTGTGAGGATACCCAGAAAGTATATCCCCAACAGCAGCCCCCAGAAGTCTCCAAGATCCAAAGATGGATTCATCATCGTCTAGCTTGATCTTCGGCTTGCAGAATCTTGAAGGGTTCCTGAAACTTCAAAACAAAAGAAACAATCTGGGTCTCAAAAGTAAGTCGGACCTATCAATATGTTATTCGGATTTCCAGCTTGATTTTCAAACTAAGACGGAACTTTGTCTCTGACGTCATCTAACACTGGTCACAGTCAAGTCACGTCACTGACAAAAATCCTGTTAGCACGACCGTTAGTGGGTCCGTCGTTCGCGGAACCGAGGCGCCGTTTCAATGCGTGCACGGAGATCGAGGCGACGTAATCATCGCGTGGGAACTTCCCCGTTCGTTCCACGACGCGTGGCGTATTTACTGTGCCATTTGCACGAATCTTGGCGTGGTTTGGTGGTTATAAGGGGTGAGGATTCTCTTTCCCTCATCTTCTTCACCTATTCCCCGTGCTGTTTCCTTCTCCTCCACTTCTTCCACGCGCACAGATCTCCCTTGCCTCCAGATTCCCAGCACCGCCCATCCAAGGTCACCGGTGCACCAGAAGAATGGCTTCATCCTCATCATCCGGCTTAGCTGCGGCAGCAGTGGCGACGACGGCGGCAACAGCAGCAGAGAAAGAGAGCAACCGCGGGATTTGGATCCCGTGCGTCCTTGATGACACCAAGCTCACCGCCGTGGAGAACGAAGGACTCCTCCGTGCCGGAGACTGGCGGAGTGGTTTCGGCGAAACCATCCCCAACCCACAGGCCGATGAGCAGGTGCACTTCGGCACCCTCCTCGATAGAGGTTTGTCTTTCCCTCCCTCAGAATTCTTTTCTGAGGTGATAGACCATTATGGTGTTCAGCTTCACCATCTCCCCCCAAACTCCCTTTTAGAGATGAGCGTCTATGCATCCTTGTGTGATGTGTATCTCGGCATTAGGCCGAGTCTCATTCTCTTCCGGTTTTATTTCCATGTCCGGAGAAACTCTATCACCGCCGGTAATCCTTACATTACTGGCGCAATTAGTCTTTCAGTTAGACGTGAGCGCGTCTATCCTAGGATTTTAGCTAGTGAGTCGGTCAAACAGTGGTGGGCTACCTTCTTTTATCATAAGGATATTCCCGCTCCTGGCAAAGCCACTACTTTGCCGGCTTTCGTCGATGGAGACACCATGCCCCGAGCGTCTTGCGACGAAGCTGCTCTGGCTCTTAGTGACGATCTAATTCTCGCCAAGAGACAGATCGAGTATCTGATGAAGCACAAGGGCCTGAGAGGGTCCAACTTGGTCCAATCTTGGGTCGCACGCCGGATCCAGCCTCTCCAGCACCACATCGACCGATTGATGCATTCCATCACGGCGTCGAAAAATGACTCCCTCCGCATCAGTCCCAAGGCTTTGAAGCCACATGATTACATAAGCCAGATTAAATGGCTAATTAAGGAGCGGATCGAGAGAAAGATCCCGGATTTGTCCCTAGACATGCATACATCGGAAGACCCTATAGTGCCGGTAAGCTTCAGCAATAAACCCCTTTTATATCTGTTTCACCTTTAATTTGTTTTGCAACACTGAGATATTATCTTCTTTTCAGCTTGCCGACCTCCCTGAGTCGGAATTTGCTCCTATCGAGGGATATCCTCCCGAGTTTTCTCAGGAGGAGGAATTGGTTCCACTGCCGGATGTTGTGCCCAGGAAGCGCAAAGCTCCGACAGTGGCCATCGGCACAAAGGAAGTGCCAGTTGTGAAGAGCTAACTTTCCACACAACTTCCGCCTTTGTACTTTACTTCATGATTCCTTCGGAGATATAATGTTCTTCATTCTATTACATTCTCAGAGCTAAGCAGCTCACCAAGGGCAAGGGGAAGGGGAATATCTCGAAGCCCCTTTCGTCAGACGAAGCTAACCATGGCTTCTCCTGCTGCAGCTCCTCCGACTCCTTCCCCTCAACCTTCTGCAGCTCCAGTGATTACGCCATCCCCGGTCGCCGCAGAAGATCCGGCTCCCTCAACAGGGTCAGCGACCCTTGAGTCACAGAATGACGTCACCATGGGTGACTCAAGTTTTTATAAGGGTGAACCCTCTTCGGGTAATGATCCCTTGGCAGAGACCTTCAACGAAAATCTCCTGAACAATCCGGGGCTTGCCAAATTTGGCTTGTCTCAGAAATCTGCAGAGGAAATCCAGCTGCTGGCCCGGCAATGTCTGGAAAGCCGAAATCTCTATGCCGAAGAAGAAGCACAAGAAGTGGAGAACATTTAGTACTCCGATCTTCTCGAACAAGTCCGCGTTCATGACGAGCGAATAAAAGCTGGTGTGCTTCCACCACCTCCGGTTATTCCACTCATCCTCGCTGAGAAGGTTACCACTAAGGTGAACATGTGCTTGAGCAAGCTCACACATGAACATCATGTAAGTCAGAATTCCAACTTACGCTTTTCTTTATTGTATTTTATATCATATCCTCTAGCCCCCAAGCAAGAAGTTGGATAAAAAATCCGGGTTTATGCTTCATTAGGATGCCAAAGAATGAACTAGTATAGCCCCCAAGGCTCGTGTTGATATTAGCTACAATATTAGCCCGAGTCTTTAGTAGACCTCTGACTCTGGGTATTCTGACTTATAGAAAGTTAATTCATATAACCAGGAATTGTTGAAGAATGTCTACAATAGGTGGAGAGAGATTAAAGCTCTCTGACTTAAAAATGCTGAGCTTAAAGTTTCCAAGGATGAGGCCGAAGGTAAACATTCCAAGACTCAAACCTTGTCTTGCATTCTCATAGTCGAATATTTTTTGCTGAACTGTTGTTCTTTTTGACTTACAACACTGATAAAGCAGTCTTGTGCTATGATCGAAGAGGACGAGAATTTGAAGACCCTGGTGGTGGAAAACAAGGATCTCCGCCGAGAGCTAAACCAGCTTAAGGCGGATCATGAGAAGAGCATTGCTCAAGTTGTCGAATCCTCCTCCATGGCTACCGTGGAGCGTGATCGCAAGATTACACTCCACGAGCAGAAAATCTCGGATCTCAATGACGAGCTTTGCAGAGAGAAGGACCTTTCCGAGGCGCTCCGAGCTGAACTCCGGAGTCTTCATGAAGAGAAAACCAAAGTTGATGACGTCATCTTTGGTATGTTTTCCATCTTTCTGACTTGTTTACATTCTTTGACTTTTTCAATGTCGGATTTATTTAACTGTTTTTGCGTTATATGCATAGGTCCTCTGAACTTGACGGACTCCACCTCTGCCGAGCCTCGCACCCACCGGCTTACCCAAGTTGGTGATTTGCTTCATGACTTCCGCCAATCCATCGAGGACATTGGCGAAGCTCTTAGGGTTCCGGACATGCATAGCATGTCCGACTTTTAGGTGCCAGACAAGGCAGAGGAGATGCCACAGCTTGTCCATGACTGGAACATGTCCTACGCGCGATCCGCAGCGCAGAACGCTCTCACAATGGTCATGAGCCACCATGGAAGCATGGAAATCTGGCAAGTGACCAGAGGGTACTCTACTATGGACAAAGATGGCCAGGAGCAAGATATCAAAGCCATCATGGATTCCTGCACCGGATATTGGTGCCGTGTAGCTGACTTGACCAGCTACGACACTCATTTCTTCAACCGCATGGACACGCCGCCTCCGCCTCCGGAAGAAGTAGCCGAAGTTTCCGATGATGGACAAACCATATCGGATTTGGACATCTCGGATCGTTATCAAGCCGAGGCTGATGCATCCAGTGAGCCAGCAACTCCTACCTCTTCTCCTGCATCATAGATTATCAGAGACAAATGTGTTATTCTGAAAACATTATGGGTTTGTAAATATGTAGTATTATACTTTTGCTAGTGCTAAGTTTTAATCTATTCAACACTTTTGGCTTTGATGTTTTGTGTGCCTGAAATGTTTACATAAGCACTTATACTTTTTTATCTACACTTATCGTTTATCTGGCTTTCTGCCTCATCCCTTTCATGAGCCGGCTAAACTTTCAGCTCGGAAACTTTGTCGAGCAACAGAGCTCAATTGCTAAACCAGTTTATACTCGGAAACAAAGCCGACTTCCAGTACCAACAATTCACTACTCGGAAAATACCCGCATTCGGCAATCAGACAAATAACCAAAGTATAAACTAGAAATTTTAGAGCTATACCCGAGGGTAGCATATTTAGAATCAGAAATCTAAACCAGAACAAACATGAGCATAAAATATGTTCAAGTATTCTGGGATTTTTGACTGTGAAATGATCATTCGGAAATAAGATGGTAAAAACTTCTCAGAAAAATTTGAGGCAACCAAAACTTTCATTTCTCTCAGAACATGTACATATATATGATTACAAAGAAGGATAAACTAAGAATAAAAGGGATGTAGCTGAGCAATATTCCATGGACTGTCTAACTCATCCGGATTTGTACTGCCTCGAGCTCTCTTTCTCTTCTTAGTAGCAAGCCTTTCTTTGACTGGCCTTATAACAGTTAGGTAGTATGAACCATTGTGCAATACTCGACTAACTAAAAATGGCCCTTCCCATACTGGGGAAAGTTTGTGCTTTCTTTGTTGCACAAGCCGGAGAACTAAATCACCCTTGTTGAAAGATCTGTTTTTGACTCTCTGGCTATGATACTTGCGTAACTTCTGCTGATGGGCTGTTGATCTCATTTCAGCAACGACGCGAACTTCTTCGACTAAGTCGAGATCATTTTGTCGAGAAACCTCGGCATCCTCTTTGATATACATGGCCACTCTAGGAGAAGTGTGAATCAAATCACTAGGAAGAACTACTTCTGCGCCATAGACCAAGAAGAAAGGTGTGTATCCAGTTGACCTGTTCGGAGTTGTTCGCAAACTCCATATTACAGAAGGTAATTCCTCTGCCCAAGCCCCCGCAGCACGTCGTAGTGGTGCTTCGAGTATCGGTTTTAGGCCTTGTAGGATTAACCCATTTGCTCTTTCAACTTGTCCATTAGCCTGATGATGTGTGACTGATGCAATGTCAAGCTGAATATTTTGTTCGTTGCATAATTCGGCAAGTTCTCCCATAGAGAAATTACTCCCGTTGTCCGTGATAATACTGTGTGGATAACCATACCGGATTATAACATCCTCGACAAATCTTTTGGTTGTTGCTCCATCACAACTATTGACGGGTTTAGCCTCAATCCATTTGGTGAACTTATCCACCATCACTAAGAGGTGAGTAAATCCACTTGGAGCCCATTTAAACGTTCCTACCATGTCAAGCCCCTAGACCGCAAAAGGCCATGTTATAGGTATTGTTCGGAGCTGATCAGCCGGAACGTGAGCTTGTTTGCCATACTTTTGGCAGCCCTTGCACGTCTTGACCAACCGTTCGGCATCTGCCTTAGATGTAAGCCAGAAAAAACCATGTCTGGAAGATTTTACCACTAAAGATTTGGCTACAGCATGGTGACCACACTCGCCTTCGTGGATTTTCTTAGGATTTCCACTCCTTCTTCCGGAGATACACAGCGCTGAAAGACCCCAAATACACTCCGCTTATAGAGCTCACCACTAACTACTGTATAGGCTTTTGCTCGTCGAACAATCTACCGGCTCAGAACTTCGTATTCGGGTAATTTGCCATCTACCAAATAGCTAAGGTAGGGTTGCGTCCAACTGGGAATTACAACCAGAACCGCTACTAGAGGTGAGTCGGATTTGGTCGGATATTCCTCGTTCACTCCCTTTATTGAGGGAACTTTGAGGTGCTCTAAAAAGCGCCATCCGGGACCTCTTTTCGTGCAGAGCCTATCCGAGATAATGCATCTTCTTCCTCATTTGCTACTCGAGGGATGTGTTGAACCTCAAACCCTTCGAACGATTTAGATAGATCATCCACGACAGCTTTATATGTTGCCATGTGTTTATTTGCGTTACAAATATCTGACACTTGTTGAGCAACAAGATCCGAATCTCCGTAACACATAAAACGTCGGATGCCGATATCCTTAGCAATCCGAATTCCATGTAGCAGTGCTTCATACTCGGCAATAGTATTTGTCACTGTGAAGTGGATCTACAACACATATAGAAGTTTGTCTCCTTGGGGTGATTTGAGTACCACGCCAGCCCACGAGCCCCCGCGAGCCTTAGACCCATCAAAATATAGGGTCCAATATTCTGACTCAGGGAGGGTCATATTCTCCTTCGTATCTGTCCAATCAGCAACAAAGTCGGCAAGGATTTGGGATTTGATTGTTGTCCGAGGTTTATACTCAATATCGAAAGCTGAGAGCTCTATGCCCGATTTGGCGATGCGTCCTGTGGCGTCACTGTTGTTGATTATATCTCTCATGGGAGTTGTGCTCACCACGGTAATTGGATGCTCCTGAAAATAATCGTAGCTTACGAGATGCTAAGAACACACCATAAGCTAGCTTTTGATAGTGCGGATACCGCTATTTCGATTCTATCAAGACTTCACTGACAAAGTAAGTTGGACGCTGCACCAAGTGTTCCTGATTTTCCTCTGGTGTCTCCAGTACCATAACGATACTCACGACTTTGTTTGTCGCAGCAAGATAGAGCAACATCGGTTCCTGTGGTTCTGGTGCAGCAAGGATAGGAGCAGATGAGAGTACTATTTTCAGGTCTTGTAGTGTAGCTTCAGCTTCGTCAGTCCACACAAAATCCTTGGTCTTTTTTAGGAGTTTGTATAGTGGTGCGGCTCTTTCACCGAGGCTGCTTACAAACCGACTGACTACAGCGATACAACCACTTAGTCTTTCTACGTCCTTCAGGCGAGTTGGCCTGGAAATATTGAGTATAGCCTTGATTTTATCTCGGTTCACCTCTATGCCTCTTTGAGACATGATGAAACCTAACAATTTTCCGGCTAGGATTCCAAAGAAGCATTTCTTCGGATTAAGCATTATGTTGTATTTTCGTAGATTGGCGAACGTTTCCTCCAAGTCGGAAATCAATGTTTCCTTCTTTTTGGACATCACCACAATATCATCCACATATGCATGCACATTGCGTCCGATTTGATCATGGAGGCAATGCTGCATTGTGCGCTGGTACGTAGCTCAAAAGTCTCAAATAAGAACCGAATGGCCAAGATCTGTAAGATATCAAAAGGCTCAAAAAGAACTGAATCAAAATCCAAAGACACCACTCTTGCAACAAAAGATAGATTCTATCCAGAAAAATAGTAGTCGTAGAACACATTTATTTTGACCATCTAGACATGTCAGGAATTTTGGTCAATTCTTTTGCATATAAAGTATGAAAATTTGCAACTATAGTTCAAATATGAGCGTAATTGCAGTTACAGAACTTCATAGAGAATTTTCTCCTGAACAACAACATGCTGAAATGTGTAGACAAGCAAAGAAGAAGTAAAATTGTTTTGTTATTTTTGTTTTAGCAAAGAGGAAAAATAAGAAGCAAACAAGAACCAAAGAGAAAGCATAAAATATATTTTTGTAAACTAGAAAATTTATTTTATAGAGAGGAAAAGTTTAAAAATAAAAAGCAATAAGAAACAAAAAGAACCAATAAAGAGTCAAAAGAAACAAACAATGAAAGAAGAAAACATTTTTGTTGTTTTTGTTTTATTAAAAGGAAAAGAAGAAGAAAAAAGAACCAAGAAAGAATTTTTTTTTTGTTTTTGTTTTGTCAAGGATACACAAACAAGAACCAAATAAGAACCAAGAAAAACAAATAATAAATAAAATCGTTTTGTTATTTTTTGTTTTATAAAAATAAAGCAAGAACCAAGAAAGAATAACTAAAAACAAAGAAGAAAGGAAATCTTTTTGTTATTTTTTATTTATAAAGAAGATTCAAAAGAAAACAAAAGGCAAATTAAACATGGTTTTCACAAACATACAAAAGATAACATGAGGATAAAACTAAAACATAAGTTTGAAATAACATTACTTGAAATTACTTGAAAGAATAGGGGATGCATGGGCATCCCCAACCTTGTGTTCTTGCTAGTTCTTATCCTTTACTTCTTCCTCATAATATCATGTTACTCATCTCAAACAAAGATATATTTTCATCTTCATGATACTTTAATGCCTACAAAATGGTTAGTTCTACAAAAAAATGATATAATAATTTCTACCAAGATGCAAACTATAGTAATTATTGGGAAACCAATTTATTCAAGAGGCTAATATAATACAAAATAGACACTCTTTTTATTTTGTTTTAATATATATGGGGAAGTTTTAATGATTTATACTTTGCAATGGTTCGATTGGCATGAACAACACATGCTCAAAGTCGACCCCAACTTCTCCATTGCTAATTGTAACCTCCCAAAACATTAAGCCAAGGTTATTAAGATCCAAATCATCAACTTTTGGAGTTAACAAAAACTTTTCCAATTAAAATTATTAAAGCATTCATATGTGTGTGCATTTAAATAGGAGTTGTTTTGAATTGCCTTGATTAAGTGATCCATTGCTTGTAAAATGATTCTTAGGTGAAATAAACATCACCTAGATCATTCCCAAACAAATCCCAAAGAAAAACAAATCAAAATGAATAAAATAACCAAATGGTCATTTGTGCCATTTTAATCAACATACCTACTTTGGCTATTCCTAGAACTCAAAACCTAACAGAAACAAATGTGGATCTTTGCACCCCTTGCTAGTACATATAATGATGTACCAAGGCCCACCTTGTGATCTACCAAAAACTTTCAAACACTAATTTTAAATGGCATTTTCAAATGGAATGTAGTTCATATGAGAAGATCCCACTTATTCAAAAACCACTCAAATGAGCTCCATTTTCAAAACCCAAGCAACCACAGATGCTTAAGCATGTGCCTAGCAACTCCACCAAAAATCATCTAAAAATTCAAAACTTGAATTCTTTCGACCATTTCTACAAACACCTTGCAGACAAAATCAAACTGGCCTAACTTATACTGTTTTTGATCGATTTTTGTCAAACAATTTGAACCCTAGTAGATGCCCTTGTCTCCCTCAGACCCAACCCAGCCATCAAGAAGCTACCCCATAGCTGTTCGAAAAAGTGCCGTGCCACCTGAGCACCATGCTCGCGGGTCGAGCATGGATAGCTCACAGCCGACCATCTCTCTCTCTCTTGCCATGTCTAGGAGCTAGACCAGACCACACCACCGCCCTTTGTCCCTCCCTGAGCAGAGCCGAGACATGGACCACTCGCAGAGCGTCGCGCCTAGGACGTCTGCACCATGCCGAGCACTCGCCAGAGCGCCGCGCCCAACAAGCGTGCACACACCGCGCCTCGACCGCAGCCCCCGCTCACCGCGTCGCCACGACCCAGGGAACCGCCCGGACATGCCCATTCACCGCCGCTTGACCCGCATCCCCAGTGCGCCGCGTAGAATGCCGCCTCTGCCGCGTAGAATACCAGCTTCCCCTGACCAAACTCCACCGCCTCTAGCCATGCATTTAAACCGTAGAGCACCACCAGGAGGCAAGCCAACGTCCCCTACCACCAGCCACGCTGCTAGCACGTTGTGCAGCCCTCACCGGAGTCGCCAGCCCATCCTGTTCGGTCGCCTCGTCGAGCTATAAATAGAGGCCACCCCAGCACAAACTACTCACACCATCTCACTCCCCTCTCTCCACTAATCCTTCCACCCCATCCCAGGAGCAAGGAGAGCCGCCGTTCGCCAGAATTTAGCCAGAGCTTGCCGCAACAGAGGAGGAGAGGAGCCGTCGATTTCGTCCACCGCAGGAGCCACCGCTACCTTGCCTAAGTCCGCCGTCGCCGTCCAGTTCGTTTGCCCGCCTCGCCGCGGTAGCTGGAGCCCTGGTATGCCCCCATTGCACACCCTCTGGCCGTTTAGGGTTTAGTCTCACTGGCGACGAGTCCGTTGTCGACGACGACGGTGGACCGTTGATCTCTATTCTAATCATAGCGTCCAGATCGTCCCATACCATTTCGGGTTTTAAGTCTCGCTGACAAGCAGGACCAGCCTGCCATCCACCCTCTGTACCATGGAGCACCACTGGGCCGGCCCATTTCCTTTCCCGCGGTAGCCTAGGAATTCAAATATAGTTTTTCTATTTTAGTTTGGACCCACTTCTGTCCCTTAGTTCAAATATCAATTAAGGAAGATTTACTGAACCAAATTGAGTGATTCAATTTTTTTAGAAGGCTACTGAAAAGATCTATCCAAGCCCGTTGGATTTAATTAATTTAGAGTTAGAGATCTCTCCTAGTAAAAATAACAAAACAGAAGCTTTTACACATTCAAACATTTTTATAAAATAAACCCTAATAGCTTTTGAGTTGATTCCAACTCTCAAAAATCACATTTAACCATACTTATCTAAATATGTAATAATATTAAGGTTTGCATGCAGTGACTTTGGACTAGTACCAAAATAATGCTATATAGGCATTTCTAGTCACTTTAAATCATTAAATAATGAACTTAAACCAAAGTAAATATGAACCAATCCTTAAATCATATTCCCATATGTTAGAATATGTGGTGATGACATGTGACCACATGATCCCATATTTTAAGTGGAGAATATTAAATCTTTGTTATTTTCAATGAGTAGAAATTACTTTTCTTAAATAAAAAGAATGAAACTAGTTAATAAAACCTTGTGATGCTTGTGATGATAATAGATCATCCAATGTGTGCCTTAGAGTGCTAAGTAGACTAGTTAAGCATTGTTTGGTGATTGTGTACTCCGTATGTATTTATAGACGATAGTACCGACCAAGCTTTCAAGGAGGAGGAGTTCTACCAAGAAGAGGAGGAAGAAAACTTCAACTACTGCACCAACCAAGGCAAGCTAACACTTGCAAGCATTATGCTTAGCAAGACATCATTAACAATGCAAGCTAACCCTTGCAAGCTAGATAACCTAAGCAAAGGCATTAGGCATGCTTTGGTGATACCATTGGGATTTATACCTAGTCCAAGATTTAATTTCAAGCTTTACTTTCTTTACTTTACCAAAGTCCTTTACTTGTTTAGAAGGTAGCATAAAGAGTATAAAACTTTACCTATCTAGATAACCTTAGATGTCATTCTATGGCATGAATTTTTTTTAGGTGAAATAGTAGGGAAAATCCCCACTGCAATTTTTTTATTACATAAGTATGTTACAATGAGAAAATGATCTAAGGTAGACCATAAACAGTTACATCTAAAGTGAAAAAATCTATTCTATCCCTAATCTAATTGCTGACTGAGCCAGGCTTTAAATTTTTCCTTGTATTTTCCTTTGATTCTGAATTGTATCCATCTCATTTCCTGGTAGAAAATTGCTTTCCATCTATCAAAAGTGGGTCTTTTGTCATTAAAAATCTTCTCATTTATGCAAATCCAGATACCCCAGGATGTTATGAAAATGATTTCCATTGCAAATGGTAGGTGTAACTTTTCTTTGATGTTTGAAATAGCTTCTAATCCTGTTAGATTTGCAGTTCTGTTTCTGGAAATATGGTCCCAACATTTTTTTGCAAATGGAAAATGCCAGAAAAGATGATTTGCTGATTCTTCAGTGATGCAGTTTGATGTAACACAATTGTAATCAGGAAGGTTGAAATTCTTTCTCATTAGTAGGTTTCTTGTATTCAATCTGTCTAGTAACAAAAGCCAGAAAAAGAACTTGTGTTTATTTTGACAGGATGTTGCCCAAACCCAGGAAAAGTGAGGTGGTGATGGTGAGTGTCCAATCATGGCTGAGTATGCCTTTTTAACTTCAAATTTATCTGATCCCCAAATATAGTTCCAATTATCATGGGTGTCCTCCTGAGTGTTATGCCTGAATTCCTGGCATCTTTCTTCCAGGACTAAAAACTCAGAGAAAGCCTGATGAGAGAGAGGTAGGTGGAAGTTATCTTCGAGGAATTCAGCATGAAGGAAATCATGAACATTGATGATTGTAGACTTAGCATAGGACAGAAGGTGAGGGAATTTATTCATGAAGCACTCCTCTTGCCAAAGGTCAGTCCAGAAGTAAGCAAATTTGCCTGATTTCATATTGCATTTAGCCATGCCTTCATAGTTATCAATTAATTTGATATGTGACTTCCACCAGAAAGATCCCTCCATGCTTCTTCCAGGTAATTTTCCATTTTTGTAATAAGTCTCCCATATGAGATGTACCCAAGGTATGTCTTGATGGTTGTAGAATTTGTCCAAATTTTTCAGAAGGAGGGCATTATTTTGAATCTGTAGGTTCAGTACCCCTAAACCCCCTTGGTTTTTAGGACGGCAGATTTTGTCCCACGAGACAAGAGCTTGTCCTTTTGCTTGTACATCATCAGTCTTCTTTCTCCATAGGCAATATCTCATATATTTAATAATTTGATCCCTGATGGCTATTGGCACCTCCAAACAACTCATATAATATAGAGGAAGTGAGGAGAGAACAGATTTGACCAGCTGCAGTTTGCCTCCATAATTCAAGAAGTCAGCAATTCCACATAATCTTCTTTCCACTCTTTGAACAATGGGAAGAAAATGCTCCATAGATGGCTTTGTAATGCTTAATGGAAGCCCAAGATAGGTAAAAGGGAGGCATCCAGTTTGACAGTTGATTGTCATAGCATAATGCATAAGTCTATCATTACAAATGTTTATTGGCATCATGCTAGATTTCAGGTAATTGACTTTGAGTCCAGTGGAAACTGCAAAAGTTTGAAGAAGTGCTTTCAAGCATAATAATTGAGATGCATCAGCTTTAAGAATCACCAAAGTGTCATCATCATATTGAATAACTGGGAAGTCACAGTTGGGTGGTCCCACAATAGGTGGAGTTAGAAGACTTCTTTGCATGGCCTTGTTTAGGACAGATTGTAGGAGGTCAGCAGTAAGGACAAAAAGTAATGGTGAGAGTGGGTCCCCTTGTCTAACACCTCTTCTGCAGTAGAACTTTTTACCAGGTACACCATTGAGAAGAATTTCAGAAGTTCCAGATTCAAATATCATTTCAATCCACCTTATCCATTTTCTCCCAAATCCTCTAGCTTTAAGGATATTAATGATGGCAGAGTGATCAACTGTATCAAATGCCTTCTCAAAATCAAGTTTGAGAATTAAAATTTCCTCCTTTGATTTGTGGCATTGGAAAAAGTATTCAAATGCCCAACCAATGCAATCTTGAATAGATCTGTTGTTGAGAAATCCACGTTGGTTTTTATGTACCAATTTTAGAATGATAGATTGCAGTCTATTTGCAAGAAGTTTGGTAATAATTTTGTATATACAGTTCAATAGAGAGATTGGTCTGAAATCAGCTGATGTAGATGGGCAAGTGACTTTGGGTATGAGTGTAATGTAAGAAGAGTTGATGCTTTCAAGGGAGACTTTCTCATTGAAGAAATCATGAATCAGTAATTTGATATCATATCCAATGATAGACCAGCAACTTTTGATAAATTCATTATTAAAACCATCAGGTCCAGGTGACTTGTCATTTGGTAGTTCAGTGATAACCTCCTCCATTTCTTTGTCAAGGAAAGGTTTTTCAAGTGAATCCTTCATCTCATCAGTCATTCCATTTCCATAGAATTCTGCAAGATTATAGTGCATCTCAGTTTTGACTGATGTACCCATTCTTGCCCTGAAGTCATTCCAAAAGATATCAGCCTTGTCATAGTGATTTTTAAATTCCTGTCCAGATTCATTCTTGACCATTGATATATAGTTATGTCTATAACTTATGGTAGCTTTGGAATGGAAAACTTAGTGTTTTCATCTCCAAGTTTTACCCATTTAATTTTCCCTCTTTGTTTCCAATAGGTGTTTTGGTTCTGAAGAAGAGAGATAATATGGGACTTCAAGATTTCTCTGAGGTGCCACTCATTGATGGTTAATGTTCTAGATTCTTCAAGTAGGTCCACGAGATCAATGGTGTCATTCACCTTAGCAATTTGATCCTTTAAGCAAGGTAACTTTTTTGCCCAAATTTTGATACATCTCCTCACATTTTTTAACTTGGCACAAATTCTTTTTGCCATGTCCTAATAATTCACAGGAATATTCCAAGCATTTTGTACAATCATCTTAAAATCAGAATGATGAAGCCAGTAGTTTTCAAATCTAAAGATTTGAGCCTTGGGGATGTTAGTTCCAATGGATATGACACAGGGGAGATGATCAGAAGTAGGTTTGGATAGTGGGGTAACCATAGTGTATGGGTATTTGGTTGTCCAAGAAGTATATGTAAAGAACCAGTCCAGTCTCTCCAGGAGTGGATCTTTTTGCATGTTACTCCAGGTGAATTTTCTACCGTTTAGTGGCAACTCAATAAGGCCCAGGTTGCAGATAGCATCATTGAAGAGCATAGTTTCATTAATATCTCCCCCACTTTTATTTCTATCAGTGAGACTTCTGATAAGGTTAAAATCTCCTAACACTAGCCAATCCATACTATCAGGCATAGTGATGTTTGAAAACCAGTGTAAGAAATCCATCTTTCTATCATTTTGACAAGGACCATAGATATTAGTGAGAGTCCAGGTATCATTTGATAATTGAGAGGTGAACGTAACAGATGTTGAGAAATCATTTTGGAAAGCCCTGGTACCATTGAATAAAGTACTTTTCCAGATGGTAATAATTCCTCCAGAAGCACCAATTGATGGTAAGTAATCAAAACTGTCAAACTTGTTTGGACATAATTTTTTTAAATAATTGATATCAAAGTTTTCTCTCTTGGTTTCTTGGAGACAGATAATGTCACATTCAGATTCCATGATCTTGCTTTTTAGTGCTAACCATTTTTTCTCAGAGTTAATTCCCCTGAGGTTCATGAAATTGATCTTAGCATCCCACATTAGTGAACACTCTTAACTTAGTATCTTAGAGCTAGATCAAAACTTGAGTCACTTTAGATGGGAACACTTGGTGAAAATGAATTATGAAAACCTTGGAATGATGAGTCATTCTATTGAAATGTTTTGACATGTGTTGAGAAACACAAATGGTTTATGATGATGAAATTGTTGGGGCATGAGCATTAACCCTTTTACAAAACTGATGGTTGGATTTGGATGCGATACCATTCCAAATTTACCATACAACCACAATACCTGAATTGGGTAAGGCTTAGCCAGAAGTTTATATGCATTAGTATTAGTTCCCTCGCAGGAGAGGTTTGAGATGAGGCTACCTCTCGATGTTGTCCACCTATGCAGTTCCCAAGATGACAGATGGTCATGGTTGGGAGGCCATACTCATAGGAGAGGTGCTTATACTAGGGTGTGTAAAGGAAAGGTTATGTTTGATTATCTGCATACTAAGTATGATGATTCAGGGTTATCCCTGACAGATGTATTGAATCTTGTGGTGAAAGTGTACCACCTTTGGACAGTGTCAAACTATTCGAATAGCCACGTCCGCGGTTATGGACAGTTGGACTGGCCATACTGTTTCGTTGTCAGATGTTTTCAAAATAATAGGGTTGTGACTATGACACTAGCTTCCCAACTTAAGTGATTCTAGAACTTTATTTTATCTTTCTTTGTTTCTGAACTCATCTTAGGTTTCAGACTTAACTTTACAAATAAACTTCGAGTTAGCACTTTACACTAGAACTATCTTACTTGTTAGTGGTAGTTTGCGAGTACTTAAAGAGTACTCATGGCTTTTGTCCCTGGCTATTCTTATGGCCATACTATGAAGGAGACTACCAAGATGATGGCCAGCAGGATGGCTATGATAACTAGGACTATCTGCCTTCGTCAGCATTGCCTGTGCCCCTGAAGATGGACCCCACCGCTACACTTATTTATTATCCCACTGCTTGTTGTATTAAGACTGGACCATGAGATCCTTATTTGTGTAAGACGTTATTTATGGTTTGTAATGGATGATGTACTGTGATATCCAATCTGTTATGTCTCGCAAAAAGGGGAATCCTAGGATTGCGATGTCTGACATAACAGGCATCTGGGATTAAAAATCCGGGTGTTGCCAAGTTGGTATCAAAGCCATCCTGACCATAGGAGACCCTAGTTAGAATGGACGTCCGAACAAAAACTTAATTTCAAAACCAAAGTGAGTGTTTATGAAAAACTATTTCCTCCCTTACCCTTGGGAATTCATTCTTTCTCAAAAATTCGTGTTCGTCCAATTCTTACATTACTACATAAAACCTGACACACTTGATCACTTCACTAACTTCCTCATCCTTAATTCTTGTAGATGGAGACTCAATTCAGCAAGTTCTACCAGTTGGGCAATGGAGGCCAACTGATCTTCGAGAGGGATCTAGATTCACTGTTTGAGTTATTGGGACGCCCGCATCCAGAGTTTCTTGGAGCTCAACTTCCAGGACCCCCAGGAGGAGATTTACAGTGGCTGGTCACCGCTGATCTTCGAGGAAGCATGGAAGCACCCACGTCTAGGAGAATCCAGTTCTTCGTCAGAGAGAACAACTGGATAGATGGATTAGCCAGGGCAATGCATGAAGCTCTCGCACGTCTGTGTGCCCTTAGTGTCAACCAAATCCAAGGAACCCGTTTTGCTCACTATGCAAGGCATGACTTCATGGGAATGCCTATGGAGATGCCCAGTCACCCGGAGCTGAAGCGTCAAGTGGAGAACCTTGACTTCCTGTTGTACGATCGCCAGAAGGAACTGGACAATGCTAGAGAGTTTGCCAACCACAATCGTGCCATTGCAGCCTAGAAGGCCTAGACTTTCTCACTGCTTGTCAAGGATCGTTAGTCTCTTCGCCTCCAGCGCGAAAAGAAGGATCGCACCATCACCCGTCTTCGCAAGAAGGTGGCCGACCTCGAGAAGACCGTCAAGGAGCAAGAAGCTCAGCTTGCAGCAAAGGAGGAAGAAGAGGAGGGTGAAGACATCCAGGGAGACATGGATTCTTACCTCAGCAATGATGATGACTTTCTGGAGGAGGCTGCCGTGGACTTCTACACTGACAATGAGGACTCCGTCTTCATCGACGATGAGTAGATGCACTAGAGCACTGTCGTAGCATGAGATGTATCGGTCCCACTGTATCGTAGCTTGCAGAATGGTTCTTAAAACCATTTGTTTTCCTTGTTGTGGTGTGTGTGTGTGTGTTTGTATCGTATGCTTGCTTGAATGAATGAAATGAAGTTAGTTGCAAAACCTGAGTCAAACTCAAAGTTTTATCTTTGAAACCAAAACCATGAACCTTAGAACATTCCCTCTTACCCCTTTATCTACCTCAATCTTCAGATGACTCATGGAAACCAAGGAGGGAGGAGCTCATCGCAAGACCCAATGCTGGAGATCTTGCAGAATCTCATCGCAGACAGAGAAGCAAGCAGGGCAGAGCGCCAAGCTAATCTAGCAACACTGCAACAGATCGCCTAGATGGCTCTCAACAACCAAGGGCATGGAAATCAGGATCATCAAGGATCGAAGCTGAAGAACTTCCAGAATACCAACCCCCCAATATTTAGCACTTCAGAGAACCCATTAGATGCAGATGACTGGTTGCAGACAATGGAGAACAATCTAGAAGTAGCCAGAGTTGATGACAGTGAGAAAGTTCTCTTTGCCACCCACTACTTGGTAGGAGATGCAAGAGCATGGTGGAACAGCATCCGCCTGATGAACCATGGTCAAGTGATGACATGGGAAGCCTTCAAAATCAAGTTCAGCCGCACCCACGTGCCGCAGGGCTTAGTCACCAGAATGAGGGTTGAATTCAGAGAGTTGAAGCTGTTGGAGATATGCCCAAGAGGCAATAATAAAAGTGGTTATTATTATATCTTTGTGTTTATGATGAATGTTTGCATCCCATTCTATAATTGTATTATAAGGAAACACTAATACATGTGTGTTTTGTAAACATAAAAGAGTCCCTAGTAAGCCTCCTGTTGAACTAGCTTGTTGATTAATTGATGATCATGGTTTCCTGATCATGGACATTGGATGCCAATAATAACAAGGTTATATCATTAGGAGAATGATGTGATGGACACACACACCCATAGTAAGTGTAGCATAAGATCAAATCATTAAGTTCGTATTGCTACAAGCTTTCAAATGCATAGTAACCTAATCCTTCGACCATGAGGTTATGTTAATCACCATCACCGGATGGGTACTTTGATGACATCAAACACCGCTTCATAACTGGGTGGTTATAAAGGTGTCATTGGGTATTCTGAAAGTATGTGTTGAAGAGCATGGACCAAGATTGGGATTTGTCCATCCATATGACGGATAGATATGCTCTGGGCCCTCTTGGTGGAATGTCATCTAGTTAGCTTGCAAGCATGTGACTGGGTCACAAGGGATGACATAACATGGAACGAGTAAAGAGTACTTATCAGTAACGAGGTAGAACTAGGTATGGAGATACCGACGATCAAACCTCGGATAAGTAGAGTATCGCGTGACAAAGGGAATTGGTTTCGTATGTTAATGGTTCTATCGATCACGAAGTCATCGTTGAGTATGTGGGAGCCGTTATGGATCTCCAGATCCCACTGATGGTTATTGATCGGAGAAGTGTCTCTATCATGTCTACATATTCACGAACCGTAGGGTGACACACTTAAGGTTCGAAGTTGTTTTAAGTAGATATGGAACGTGCGTTGGAGACCGAATGTTGTTCGGAGTCTCGGCTTGGATCCGGGACATCACGAGGAGATCCGGAATTGTCTGGGGAAAAAGATTCATATAATGGGGATCATTTTCTAAGTTAGGAAATGTTCTGGAGTGTTTGTATGGGGATTCTAGAAGGTTTCGGAATGTTCTGGAAGGGTCTAGAAGATATTTTGGAGTTTACTTGAAAACCAAGATAGGATAAGGGGAAACTTAAAGGGTAAGTAAAGGAAACTTGGGGGGAAGGACTCTCCCCCCAAGCCTCCTTGTGCGCCGGCCCTAAGGGGTGGGCCTAGGGGTGGGAACCCTAGGCCGCACCCCTCCCTCTATATATAGAGGGGTGGAGGCGCCACCCCCATTTGCCCCTCCCTACTCCAAACCCTAGCCGCCTCTCTCCTCCTCCTTCCATCTGCTCTGGCTTAGGCGAAGCCCTGCAGAATTCTCTACTCCACCACCACCACGCCGTCGTGATGCTAGGATTCCGTCGAGAGATCTACTACCTCCGTTGCTCGCTGGAACGGGGAGAGGAAGGTCTGCTTCGACTCCGCACGTGTGACCGACTGCGGAAGCGCTGCCGGAATGCGACGCCGGAAGGATCGTCTACTCGATCTTGAGATCGGCAAGTGATCGTCTACATCAACCACGAGATCTGATCTCGCACAAGGCTTTCGGATCTACAAGGGTTAGTGCAGATCTATCTTGTTGCACATGTCTAATAGATTATATCTTGGCTTTTATCTAGATTAGATCTGGGTTTTGTTCGTTCTTGCGGTAGAAATTTTTTGTTTTCCATGCTACGAACCCATCAGTGGTATCAGAGCCTTGTCTATGCGTAGATCTGTTGCACGAGTAGAACACAATGGTTTTGTGGGTGTTGGTGCTCGTGCCGTCTTTTGCTTTGTGTACTTTGCATCTTGCGGTATGGTGGGATGAAGCGGCTCGGGCTAACCTTACATGTCATTGCACATGAGACTTGATCCACGCTTGACGTGTAACTTGCTTTGCACAAGTGGATTTGCGGGTGTCTGTCTCTCCCACCATAGTATAGATCCAATTTACACTTTGTACTTGATAGCACTTGTATCAACGTTGTGGTTCAGTTTCGTAGGTAAGATCCGTTCTTATTCGAAAGCCCCAAACCACGTAAAACATGCAAAGAAAATTAGAGGCGTCTAACTTGGTTTTGCAGGGGTTTTGTGATGTGATATGGCCATCATGTGATTGTGATTATATTTGATGTATGCAATGATCCTTGTTGTAATATGGCAACCGGCAGGAGCCTAATGGTTGTCTTTAATTCTGTTAAGACCTGCGTGTCTATTCATCTTGTAATAGCTTTATTCCAAGTAGTTGTAATAGTTGCTAGTGATGATGGACAACCATGAAGTGGCGCCACTGACCTTGACGCAATGCTGGTGATGATGGAGATCATGTCCGTACTTTGGAGATGGAGATCAAAGGCATAAGAAGAAAGGGCCATATCATATCACACTAATTATGAATTGCCTGTGATGTTAATCCTTTATGCATCTTGTATTGCTTAGATCGCGACGGTAGCATTATAAGATGATCCCTCTCACTAAATATCAAGCAATAAAGTGTTCGTCCTTAGTTGGCACCGTTGCTAAGACTCGTCGTTTCGAAGCATCTCGTGATGATCGGATGTGATAGATTCTACGTGTGCATACAACAGGTGCAAGCCAGATTTTCACATGTGGAAACTAAGGTTAATCTTGACGAGCCTAGCATGTACAGACATGGTCTCGGAACATGGAATACCGAAAGGTAGAGCACGAGTCATATAAATGATATGATGAACATGAAGATTGTTCGCCGATGAAACTACATCTTCTCTCATGAAGATCGGACTTGGTGTAGTGGACTTGGTTCGTGTAATCACTAAGACAATGTGAGGGATGTTGTTTTGAGTGGGAGTTCACCTAGTTAATTTAAGAATTAAAATTGAACTCAATTTATCATAAACTTAGTCTAAACTACTTGCAATTTGTTGTAGATTATGGCAAACCTCTCCATCAATTTCAATGCGTTCCTAGAGAAAGAAAAGCTTAAGCACAATGGAAGCAACTTCACGGACTGGCTCCGTGGACTGAAGATTGTCCTCAAGGCTGGTCAGTTGACCTATGTGCTCGAAGCACTGCTAGGTGACCCACCTACAGAAGATGCCACCGATGACGTAAAGAATGTTTACGCCACTCGGAAAAATCATTACTCCACAGTTCAGTGTGCCATCCTGTATGGTTTAGAAACGGAGCTTCAGAAGCGCTTTGAGAACTACGACCCGTTCGAGATCATTAAGGAGCTCAAGATCATTTTTGAGACTCACGCGACCGTGGAGAGCTATGAGGCCTCCGAAAAGTTCTTTAACTGTAAGATGGAAGAGGGTAGCTCCGTTAGCGAGCACTTGCTCACCATGTCTGGGCACGCAAACAAGCTCCAAGAGTTGGGGATAACGATTCCTAATGAGTTAGGGATTCACCGTGTCCTCCAATCACTGCCACCGAGTTATAAGAACTTTGTGATGAACTACAATATGCACTGCATGAACAAGACGTTGCCTGAACTATCGTCCATGCTGAAAACTGCTGAAGTGGAGATCAAGAAGGAGCACCAAGTGTTGATGGTTAATAAGACCACCAATTTCAAGAAACAGGGCAAGCCTAAGAACAAGGGCAACTTCAAGAAGGACGGCAAGAAAGCTGCCGCACCTTCTAAGAAGCCCAAGGCTGGTCCTAAGCCTGAAACTGAATGCTTCTACTGCAAGGGTGCTGGTCACTGGAAGCGTAACTACCCCAAGTACCTGGCAGATCTGAAGAATGGCAACATCAAGAAGAAAGGTATATTCGATATACATGTTATTGATGTGTATCTTACTAGTAATCGTACTAGTGCCTGGGTATTTGATACTGGTTCGGTTGCTCATATTTGTAACTCGAAACAGGAGCTGCGGAATAAAAGAAGACTGGCGAGAGACGAGGTGACGATGCGCGTTGGAAATGGCTCCAAGGTTGATGTGATCGCCGTCGGCACGCTCCCTCTACATCTACCTTCGGGATTAGTTTTAAATTTGAATAATTGTTATTTGGTGCCTGCGTTAAGCATGAACATTATATCTGGATCTTGTTTATGGCGAGACGGTTACTCTTTTAAGTCCGAGAATAAAGGTTGTTCGATTTATATGAGTAATATCTTTTATGGTAATGCACCTGAGATGAATGGTTTATTCTTAATGAATCTCGATAGTAGTGATACACATGTTCACAACATAGATGCTAAACGAACAAAATTGAATGATAATTCTACATACATGTGGCACTGTCGTCTTGGTCACATTGGAGTGAAGCGTATGAAGAAACTCCATTCTGATGGACTTCTTGAATCACTTGATTTTGAATCACTTGAAAGATGCGAAGCATGTCTAATGGGAAAAATGACTAAGACTCCATTCTCTGGAATAATGGAGCGAGCTACAGACTTATTGGAAATAATACATACCGATGTGTGCGGTCCAATGAGTGTAGCGTCGCGTGGTGGATATCGTTATGTTCTCACTTTCACGGATGACTTAAGTAGATATGGGTATGTCTACTTTATGAAACATAAGTCCGAAACTTTCGAGAAGTTTAAGGAATTTCAAAGTGAAGTGGAAAATCATCGTAACAAGAAGATTAAGTTTCTGCGTTCTGACCGCGGAGGTGAATATCTAAGTTATGAGTTTGGCATGCATTTAAAGAAATGTAGAATACTTTCGCAGTTGACACCGCCGGGAACACCACAGCGTAATGGTGTGTCCGAACGTCGTAATCGAACTCTCTTAGATATGGTTCGGTCTATGATGTCTCTTACAGATTTACCGCTATCGTTTTGGGGCTACGCATTAGAGACAGCCGCATTCACTTTAAATAGGGCACCATCTAAATCCGTTGAAACGACACCGTGCGAATTGTGCTTTGGAAAGAAACCTAAGTTGTCGTTCCTTAAAGTTTGGGGTTGCGAAGCGTATGTAAAGAAGTTACAACCTGATAAGCTTGAACCCAAAGCGGAGAAATGCGTCTTCATAGGATACCCTAAAGAAACAATTGGGTATACCTTCTATCATAGATCCGAAGGCAAAGTTTTCGTTGCCAAGAATGGGTCCTTTCTTGAGAAGGAGTTTCTCTCGAAGGAATTGACTGGAAGGAAAGTAGAACTCGACGAGGTTATTGAACCTTCTCTCGGAGTTGAGAGTAGCGCAGCACCGGAAGATGTTTTTGTGCCGCCTGCACCAATTGGAGAGGAAGCTCATGATGGTGATCATGAAACTTCGAACGAAGTTGCTGCTGAACCTGGCAGGTCAACGAGGGTTCGTACCACTCCTGATTGGTATGACCCTGCCTTGAACGTCATGTTGGTGGACAACACTGATGACCCTGCGACGTATGAAGAAGCTATGGTGAGCCCAGATTCCGACAAATGGCTAGAAGCCATGAAATCCGAAATGGGATCCATGTACGAAAACCAAGTATGGACTTTGGTGGACTTAGCGGATGGCCGTAAGGCTGTCGAGAACAAATGGATCTTCAAAAGAAAAACAGATGCTTATAGTAATATTACCGTCTATAAAGCTCGACTTGTCGCGAAAGGGTTCCGACAAATTCAAGGAGTTGACTACGATGAGACTTTCTCACCAGTAGCAAAGCTAAAGTCTGTGAGGATTTTGTTAGCAATAGCTGCATATTTTGATTATGAGATTTGGCAGATGGATGTCAAAATGGCGTTCCTTAATGGTGACATTGAGGAAGAGTTGTATATGGTTCAACCCAAGGGTTTTGTCGATCCTAAAGATGCTGACAAGGTATGCAAACTTCAGTGCTCCATTTATGGACTGAAGCAAGCATCCCGGAGTTGGAATCAACGTTTTGATAAAGTAATCAAAAACTTTGGATTTATACAAACTTATGGAGAAGCTTGTATTTACAAGAAAGTGAGTGGGAGCTCTGTAGGATTCCTAGTACTATATGTAGATGACATATTATTGATTGGGAATGATATAGAACTTCTTAATAGTGTCAAAGCCTATTTGAATAATAGTTTTTCAATGAAGGATCTTGGCGAAGTGGCATATATTCTAGGCATCAAGATTTATAGAGATAGATCAAGACGCCTAATAGCGGTTTCACAAAGTACATACTTAGAAAAAGTTCTAAAGAAGTTTAGAATGGAAGAGAGCAAGAAAGGGTTTGTGCCCATGTTGTCAAGTAAGACCTTGAGTAAGACTCAAAGTCCAGCTACGGCAGAAGATAGAGAGAAGATGAATAATATTCCCTATGCCTCGGCCATAGGTTCTATCATGTATGCCATGCTGTGTACAAGACCGGATATAGCACATGTTGTTAGTTTAAGTAGTAGATATCAAAGTGATCCTGGAATGGAGCACTGGACAGCGGTCAAGAATATCCTAAAGTACCTGAATAGGACTAAGGATATGGTTCTTTCTTATGGAGGTGATGAACAGCTTGTTGTAAACAGTTACACTGATGCTAGTTGGAACACCGATCCAGATGACTCGAAGTCATAGTCTGGATACGTATTTATTTTGAATGGTGCTGCAGTGAGCTGGAGGAGTGCCAAGCAAAGCGTTGTGGAGAAATCTTCAACTGAATCGGAATACATAGCTGCTTCGGAGGCTACACAAGAAGCCATATGGATGAAGGAGTTCATTACTGAACTTGGCGTGGTTCCTAGTGCGTTGGACCCGATGGCCATCTACTGTGACAACACAGGTGCCATAGATAATGCACAGGAGCCAAGGTCACATAGCAAGCTGAAGCACATCAAGCTACGTTTCCATGCTATTCGCGAGTATGTCCGAGATGGTGACATAAAGATTTGCAAAGTACACACTGATCTGAATGTGGCAGATCCGTTGACTAAACCTCTCCCTAGAGCAAAGCATGACCAACACCAGAACGCCATGGGTGTTAGGTATATTACCATGTAATCTAGATTATTGACTCTAGTGCAAGTGGGAGACTGTTGGAGATATGCCCAAGAGGCAATAATAAAAGTGGTTATTATTATATCTTTGTGTTTATGATGAATGTTTGTATCCCATGCTATAATTGTATTATAAGGAAACACTAATACATGTGTGTTTTGTAAACATAAAAGAGTCCCTAATAAGCCTCTTGTTGAACTAGCTTGTTGATTAATTGATGAACATGGTTTCCTGATCATGGACATTGGATGTCATTAATAACAAGGTTATATCATTAGGAGAATGATGTGAGGGACACACACACCCATAGTAAGTGTAGCATAAGATCAAGTCATTAAGTTCGTATTGCTACAAGCTTTCAAATGCATAGTAACCTAATCCTTCGACCATGAGGTTATGTTAATCACCATCACCGGATGGGTACGTTGATGACATCAAACACCGCTTTGTAACTGGGTGGTTATAAAGGTGTCATTGGGTATTCTGAAAGTATGTGTTGAAGCGCATGGACCAAGATTGGGATTTGTCCATCCATATGACGGATAGATATGCTCTAGGCCCTCTCGGTGGAATATCATCTAGTTAGCTTGCAAGCATGTGACTGGGTCACAAGGGATGACATAACATGGAACGAGTAAAGAGTACTTATCAGTAACGAGGTAGAACTAGGTATGGAGATACCGACGATCAAACCTCGGATAAGTAGAGTATCGCGTGACAAAGGGAATTGGTTTCGTATGTTAATGGTTCTATCGATCACGAAGTCATCGTTGAGTATGTGGGAGCCGTTATGGATCTCCAGATCCCGCTGATGGTTATTGATCGGAGAAGTGTCTCCATCATGTCTACATATTCACGAACCGTAGGGTGACACACTTAAGGTTCGAAGTTGTTTTAAGTAGATATGGAATGTGTGTTGGAGACCGAATGTTGTTCGGAGTTTCGGATTGGATCCGGGACATCACGAGGAGATCCGGAATTGTCCGGGGAATAAGATTCATATAATGGGGATCATTTTCTAAGTTAGGAAATGTTTTGGAGTGTTTGTATGGGGATTCTAGAAGGTTTCGGAATGTTCCGGAAGGTTCTAGAAGATATTTTGGAGTTTACTTGAAAACCAAGATAGGATAAGGGGAAACTTAAAGGGTAAGTAAAGGAAACTTGGGGGGGGAAGGACTCTCCCCCCAAGCCTCCGTGTGCACCGGCCCTAAGGGGTGGGCCTAGGGGTGGGAACCCTAGGCCGCACCCCTCCCTCTATATATAGAGGGGTGGAGGCGCCACCCCCCTTTGCCCCTCTCCACTCCAAACCCTAGCCGCCTCTCTCCTCCTCCTTCCATGTGCTCTGGCTTAGGCGAAGCCCTGCAGAATTCTCTACTCCACCACCACCACCACGTCGTCATGCTGCTGGAATTCCGTGGAGAGATCTACTACCTCCGCTGCTCGCTGGAACAGGGAGAGGAAGGTCTGCTTCGACTCCGCACGTGTGACCGACTGCGGAAGCGCTGCCGGAACGCGGCACCAGAAGGATCGTCTACTCGATCTTGAGATCGGCAAGTGATCGTCTACATCAACCACGAGATCCGATCTTGCACAAGGGTTTCGGATCTACAAGGGTTAGTACAGATCTATCTCGTTGCACATGTCTAATAGATTAGATCTTGGCTTTTATCTAGATTAGATCTGGGTTTTGTTCGTTCTTGTGGTAGATTTTTTTTGTTTTCCATGCTATGAACCCATCAGAAGCAAGGCAGAATGACTGTGGTGGAGTACCGTGACAGATTCATGTACCTTGCAAGGTATGCACCTGATGAGATCAACACGGAGGCCAAGAAGAAGGAGAGATTCCTGAACGGACTGCATGATGAGATGCAAACTGTCCTCATCAACATCCGTTTCGAGGATCTCGAAGAGCTAGTCGACTCTGCCATTCAGATGGAAGGGAAGATTAACCAGGAAAACGACAACCGCAAACGTCGTATGATGCAGCAAACTGGATCCAACAGCCGCCAGAAGTACCGTCCCAACCCCACACCAGGATATGCACCGAGAAACAACCGAACCCCAATGTCTCACCGAAGCTACCCCAATCGTAGCGGAGGCAATGTGAAGTCTGGAGGAAACAACAATCACCCCGGCAACGCCAGCATTTTGAACCGTGCCCCTCCCAAGAGAAACAACAACAACAACATTGCACCCAGAACTGGCAGCAATGTTGTGCCCGTCGCAGCTAAAGACAAATCTCAGATCACCTGTTTTGAGTGTGGAGTGAAGGGTCACTATTCCAATGAGTGCCCCAAGAAGACTGCCGCCACTGCCAATGTGAATGCCCCAGCTCAACAGCAGCATCGTGTTTAACCAGGGAGAAGATTTGCTCCAGGGAACCCTCACAACTGCAACGGCCGTCTCTTCCACATGAACTCCGAAGAAGCCCAAGAAGCGCCAGATGTAGTGCTGGATATGTTTTCTGTCAACTCAGTTTTAGAAAGAGTATTTTTGATTCGGGAGCATCACATTCATTTGTCACCGAAGAATTTTCATGCACTAGTAAGATCCACCCAACCAACTTGAAGCATGTCATGATAGTTCAAATTCCTGGGTCAACTACAAAAGCTAGAAAAATTTGCAAAGCTGTGCCTATCAGAATACATGGGATAGATTTTTATGCCAACCTAATCGTACTCGAAACCAAAGGACTGGAAGTAGTACTAGGTATGGACTGGATGTCAAGGCATATGGACTGATAGACTGTGCTAAGAAAGCCATCACCATGACCGGTAGCTCTGGAGTAACCGTAGAGCATATATCTAAAACCTTACCCCGTCAAATCAAGTGCAACAAGAGTCTAACCCTGCCCACCATTGACCAAGTCAGAGTAGTCTGTGAATACCCCGACATATTCCCAGATGAATTGCTAGGTATGCCCTCGAATAGGGATATTGAGTTCATTATCGAACTAATCTCCGGAACCGGACCCATAGCCCAGAGACCCTATAGCATGAACCCCTCAGAGTTAGTAGAATTAAAGAAGCAGTTGGATGCCATGTTAGCAACAGGCTTGATTCAACCAAGCGCATCGCCATGGAGATCACCAGTGTTATTCGTCGACAAGAAGGATGGAGGCAACCGTCTGTGCACCGATTACAGGAAGTTGAATGATGTCACCATCAAGAACAAGTACCCCTTTCCAAAGATAGAGGATCTATTTGATCAGTTGACTGGAGCTCAGGTATTCTCAAAGATTGATCTTAGGACTGGTTATCACCAACTTAAGATTCGTGCTACGGATATTCCGAAAAATGCCTTTACTACTCGCTATGGTTTATACGAGTATACGGTTATGTCTTTTGGATTAACCAATGCCCCTGCTTATTTCATGAATCTCATGAATAATATCTTTATGAATTTCCTACATAAGTTTGTCGTTGTGTTTATCGAGGATATCCTTATCTACTCCAAGTCAGAGGAAGAGCATGAGCAACATCTGAGAATCATCCTAGAAACCCTGAGAGAGCAGTGGTTATATGCCAAGTTCAGCAAGTGTGAGTTTTGGCTGAAAGAAGTAGGATTCCTAGGACATATTGTGTCTACCGGAGGAGTCTCTGTTGATCCCGCCAAAATTAAAGATGTCAAAGAATGGGAAGCCCCAACCACTCAAACCCAAGTCTGTGCATTTCTCGGATTAGCGGGATATTACCGCAAGTTCGTAGAAGGATTCTCGAGAATTGCCCGACCCATGACCCAATTGTTGAAGAAGGACAAGAAGTTTGAATGGATCGGCAAATGTGAAGCCAGTTTCGAGGAACTAAAGAAGAGATTGATATCAGCCCCAATACTGATCATGCCAGATATAAAGAAGTCGTTTGATGTATATTGTGATGCATCCAAGCTTGGTCTCGGATGTGTATTGATGCAAGAAGGAAAAGTCATCGCGTATCTGTCTCGACAACTAAAGCAGCATGAGCAAAACTATCTGACCCATGATCTTGAATTAGCAGCCATAGTATTGGCATTGAAGACATGGCGTCACTATCTGATGGGTAATCGCTGTGAGATTTACTCAGATCACAAAAGATTGAAGTATATTTTCACTCAGAAAGAGCTGAATATGAGGCAAAGGAGATGGATAGAATTATATTTTCACTCAGAAAGAGCTGAATATGACATTCACTATCACCCGGGCAAAGCCAATGTGGTAGCGGATGCTCTTAGCAGATTGCCGTGTAGGCTAAACACCTTGATCAGGGAGAAGCAACCAAGTTTGTATGAAGAGTTGGAGCAGTTTAGGACTGAGCTAGTTAGCAAAGGGTTCTTAGCTAGCATTGAACTTCAACCCACATTGATTAGCCAAATCAAGGAAGCCCAGAAGGGAAATGAAAGTATTGATGGAATCAAATGTCATATTGGTACAGGAAAGGTACCTGGATTCACTGAAGACGAAGAAGGAGTTCTGCGGTACAAAGGACGTATTTGTGTGCCAGCAGATTCAGAGCTGAAGCAAGTTATCATGCAGGAAGCTCATGATACTCTTTATTCTATCCACCCTGGAGGAACGAAGATGTATCAAGATTTGAAGGAGCAATTTTGGTGGCACAAGATGAAGAGAAAAATCGGAAGCTACATCGCCAAGTGTGACATCTGTCAAAGAGTCAAAGCAGAGCATCAGAGACCCGCAGGACTGTTGCAACCATTGCAGATTCCGGAAAGGAAATGGGATTCCGTCAGAACGGACTTTATCACCGGATTGCCTACTTCTAGTAGGGGAAATGAATCTATCTGGGTCATAGTTGATAGACTGTCCAAGGTAGCTCATTTTATACCCGTCAAGACCACCTACCAAAGTTTGAAACTAGCAGAACTGTATATTGCTAGGATTGTTAGTCTGCATGAAACCCCCAAGACCATAGTATCAGATCGAGGAACCCAATTTACCTCGATATTTTGGCAGAAAGTCCAGGAAGGATTAGGAACCAAGTTGAACTTCAGCACCTCTTATCACCCGCAAACTGATGGACAAACTGAGAGTCAACCAAATCTTAGAGGATATGCTCAGAGCTTGTGTGTTAGAATATGGATCAAAATGGGAAGACTGCCTGCCTTTCGCAGAATTCTCATATAACAACAGTTATCAAGATAGTTTGTAGATGGCACCATTTGAGTTCCTATACAGAAGAAAGTGCCGTACCCCTTTGAATTGGTCGCAAGTAGGAGAGAGTCAGATCTTCGGACCCGACATTCTCAGATAAGCCGAAGAAAAGGTGCACAAAGTCCGTGAGCACCTCAAGACCGCCCAATCCAGACAGAAGAGTTATGCTGACAAGAGAAGAAGAGACCTGACCTTCAATGTCAGAGATTTTGTATATCTCAAGGTTTCGCCATTGAAGGGAACCCAACGCTTTAGTCTAAAAGGAAAGTTATCCCCTAGATATATCGGGCCCTTCAAGATTCTGAACCATCGAGGAGAAGTATCATACCAACTGGAACTGCTAGAGGAGATGTCAGCCATCCATAATGTGTTCCATATCTCGTTACTTCGCAAATGCCTGGAAGTGCCAGAGAAGACTGAAGTTTTCAAGAACATCGATCACAGAGCTGTTGAGATCAAAAAATACCTGACATATCGTGAAGTGCCCATCCGTATCTTGGAGGAAGCTTACAGAACCACCAGAACCAGGAGTATCAAGTTTCTCAAGATTCAATGGAGCAACCATACCGAAGCGGAAGCCACTTGGGAGCGAGAAGATTACATTAGGACAGAGTTCCCAGATCTCTTTAGTTCCTAGTTTTCTTTCGTAAATCTTGGGACGATATTTTGTTTAAGGGGGGAAGGTTTGTAACATCCCAAAACTTTAAGCCAAGGTTATTAAGATCCAAATCATCAACTTTTGGAGTTAACAAAAACTTTTCCAATTAAAATTATTAAAGCATTCATATATGTGTGCATTTAAATAGGAGTTGTTTTGAATTGCCTTGATTAAGTGATCCATTGCTTGTAAAATGATTCTTAGGTGAAATAAACATCACCTAGATCATTCCCAAACAAATCCCAAAGAAAAACAAATCAAAATGAATAAAATAACCAAATGGTCATTTGTGCCATTTTAATCAACATACCTACTTTGGCTATTCCTAGAACTCAAAACCTAACAGAAACAAATGTGGATCTTTGCACCCCTTGCTAGTACATATAATGATGTACCAAGGCCCACCTTGTGATCTACCAAAAACTTTCAAACACTAATTTTAAATGGCATTTGCAAATGGAATGTAGTTCATATGAGAAGATCCTACTTATTCAAAAACCACTCAAATGAGCTCCATTTCCAAAACCCAAGCAACCACAGATGCTTAAGCATGTGCCTAGCAACTCCACCAAAAATCATCTAAAAATTCAAAACTTGAATTCTTTCGGCCATTTCTACAAACACCTTGCAGTCAGAATCAAACTGGCCTAACTTATATTGTTTTTGATCGATTTTTGTCAAACAATTTGAACCCTAGTAGATTCCCTTGTCTCCCCTAGACCCAACCCAGCCATCAAGAAGCTACCCCATAGCCGTTCAAAGCAGTGTCGCGCCACCTGAGCACCATGCTCGCCGGTCGAGCAAGGGTAGCTCGCAGCCGACCATCTCTCTCTCTCTCTCTCTCTCTCGCCATGTCTAGGAGCTAGACCAAACCACACCACTGCCCTCTGTCCCCTCCCCGAGCAGAGCCGAGCCGTGGACCACTCGCAGAGCATCACGCCCAGGACGTATGCACCATGCCGAGAACGCGCCAGAGCGCCGCGCCCGACAAGCATGCACACGCCATGCCTCGACCACAGCCCGCCGCTTGACCCGCAGCCCCCGTGCGCCGCGTCGAACGCCGCCTCTGCCATGCAGAACACCAGCTTCCTCCGACCAAACGCCACCGCCCCTATCCGCGCATTTAAACCGTAGAGCACCGCCAGGAGGCAGGCCACCGTCCCCTACCTCCAGCCACGTTGCTAGCACGCTGTGCAGCCCTCGCCGGAGTCACCAGCCCATCCCGTTCGGTCGCCTCCTCGAGCTATAAATAGAGGCCACCCCAGCACAAACTACTCACACCATCTCACTCCCCTCTCTCCACTAATCCTTCCACCCCATCCCTGGAGCAAGGCGAGCCGCTATTCGCTGGAATTTAGCCGGAGCTTGCCGCAGCAGAGGAGGAGAGGCGTCGTCGATTTCGTCCACCCCAGGAGCCACCGCGACCTCGCCTGAGTCTGCCGTCGCTGTCCAGTTCATTTGCCCACCTCGCCGCAGTAGCTGGAGCCCTGGTATGCCCCCATTGCACCCCAGCTGGCCGTTTAGGTTCGGTCTCGCCGGCGACGAGTCCGTCGTCGACGACGACTGTGGACTGTTGATCTCTATTCTAATCGTAGCGCCCAGATCGTCCCATACCATTTCGGGTTTAAATCTTGCTGACAAGCGGGACCAGCCTGTCAGCCGCCCTCTGCGCCGTGCAGCGCCACTGGGATGCCCATTTCCTTTCCCGCGCTAGCCCATGAATTCAAATATAGTTTTTTCTATTTTAGTTGGAACCCACTTCTGTCTCTTAGTTCAAAAATCAATTCAGGAAGATTTACTGAACGAAATTGAGTGATTCAAATTTTGTTAGAAGGTTACTGAAAAGATATATCCAAGCCTGTTGGATTTAATTCATTTAGAGTTAGAGATCTCGCCTAGTAAAAATAACAAAACAGAAGCTTTTGCACATTCAAATGTTTTTATAAAATCAACCCTGATAGCTTTTGAGTTGATTCCAACTCGCAAAAATCACATTTACCCATACCTATCTAAATATGTAATAATATTAAGGTTTGCATGCAGTGACTTTGGACTAGTACCAAAATAATGCTATATAGGCATTTCTAGTCACTTTAAATCATTAAATAATGAACTTAAACCAAAGTAAATATGCACCAACCCTTAAATCACATTCCCGTATGTTAGAATATGTGATGATGACATGTTTCCACATGATCCCATATTTTAAGTGGAGAATATTAAATCTTAGTTATTTTCAATGAGTAGAAATTACTTTTCTTAAATAAAAAAGAATGGAACTAGTTAATAAAACCTTGTGATGCTTGTGATGATAATAGATCATCCAATGTGTGCCTTAGAGTGCTAAGTAGACTAGTTAAGCATTGTTTGGTGATTGTGTACTCCGTATGTATTTATAGACGATAATACCGACCAAGCTTTCGAGGAGGAGGAGTTCTACCAAGAAGAGGAGGAAGAAAACTTCAACCACTGCACCAACCAAGGCAAGCTAACACTTGCAAGCATTATGCTTAGCAAGCCATCATTAACAATGCAAGATAACCCTTGCAAGCTAGATAACCTAATCAAAGGCATTTGGCATGCTTTGGTGATACCTAGTATAAGATTTAATTTCAAGCTTTACTTTCTTTACTTTACCAAAGTCCTTTACTTGTTTAGAAGGTAGCATAAAGAGTATAAAACTTTACCTATCTAGATAACCTTAGATGTCATTCTATGGCATGAGATTGATCTTAGCATCCCACATTAGTGAACACTCTTAACTTAGTAGCTTAGAGCTAGATCAAAACTTGAGTCACTTTAGATGGGCACACTTGGTGAAAATGAATTATGAAAACCTTGGAATGATGAGTCATTCTATTGAGATGTTTTGACATGTGTTGAGAAACACAAATGGTTTATGATGATGAAAATGTTGGGGCATTAGCCTTAACCCTTTTACAAAACTGATGGTTGGATTCGGATGCGATACCATTCCAAATTTACTGTACAACCACAATACCTGAATTGGGTAAGGCTTAGCCAGAAGTTTATATGCATTAGTATTAGTTCCCTCACGAGAGAGGTTTGAGATGAGGCTAGCTCTCGATGTTGTCCACCTATGCAGTGCCCAAGATGACAGATGGTCATGGTTGGGAGGCCATACTCATAGGAGAGGTGCTTATACTAGGGTGTGTAAAGGAAAAGTTATGTTTGATTATCTGCATACTAAGTATGATGCTTTGGGGTTATCCCTGACAGATGTATCGAATCTTGTGGTGAAAGTGTACCACCTCTATAGAGTGTCAAACTATTTGAATAGCCGCGTCTACGGTTATGGATAGTTGGAGTGGCCATATTGTTTCGTTGTCAGATGTTTTCAAAATAACTTATGAAATGAATGATGAATCTTGACTTGACCACAACAGGGTTGTGACTATGACACTAGCTTCCCAACTTAAGTGATTCTAGAACTTTATTTTATCTTTCTTTGTTTCTGAACTCAGCTTAGGTTTCAGACTTAACTTTACAAATAAACTTAGAGTTAGCACTTTACACTAGAACTATCTTACTTGTTAGTGGCAGTTTGCGAGTACTTAAAGAGTACTCATGGCTTTTGTCCCTGGCTATTACTATGGCCAAACTATGAAGGGGACTACCAAGATGATGGCCAGCAGGATGGCTATGATAACTAGGACTATCTGCCTTCGTCAGCATTGCCTGTGCCCCTGAAGATGGACCCCACCGCTACGCTTATTTATTATTCCACTGCTTGTTGTATTAAGACTGGACCATGAGATCCTTATTTGTGTAAGACCTTATTTATGGTTTGTAATGGATGATGTACTGTGATATCCAATCTGTTATGTCTCGCAAAAATGGTAATACTGGGATTGTGATGTATGACATAACAGGCATCTGGGACTAAAAATCCGGGTGTTGACACTAATCCTTCTCATTTTATTTCCCAATTTTTATATTTAGTTAAAATCTTAAACCAAGTGTTAAATAACAGGAGCTAAAGTTATTTTACATTTTACATGGATATCAAGGTGTGCTCAAATTGAATAGTATTTTAAAGCATATGGAGCACACCACAAAGCACATAGACATTAACATTAAGTCTAACTTTCTTCCTATGCATTGACATTTTATATATGAATAAGTAGCAGCAACTTTGTTGTATCCAATTCATATAATTATCAGTAGCTTGCCTTTTAAATTGAGTGGAAACATAAAGAGGGTTTTTATCTCTTCCTCTTTCATAATATTTGCAAGCATAAAAAGTAAACTTAACCACATAGTTTTGAATAGAATCACCACATAAAGACAAGTCATCTACTAAGCATAATGGATAATATAACTCAATTATATCACTTTCATCCTCCCATATATTAGATACAATTGTTCCACACAAAGGACTACTAGGCAATGAAGAATCATCATCACTTGAATTAGCATATGAAGGGTTGTTCATGGGAATTTGGATGTTACCATTGTTGGGAGTTGGAGATGGGTAGATACTCCATTCTTCCTCCACTTGTTCATCTTTATCCTCTTCTTTGGGTGGCATGGGCATCCCCAGGCTTAGGATTTTATCATCCTCTTCTTGCAAAACATTAGTGCTCTCTTGGACAACAGTGCCCCCCTCATTAAAGACAACAGCATATATATTTTCAGAGAATTCATTTATGCAAATATCAATGGTACAATCAAGAACACATTTATGCTTTCTAGCCACAACATTAATGATACGTCCATTTTGCATCACTATTCTATGTCATAATTCAGAGTTATTCATTGATATATTTTGTATTGAGAGGTGATACTTATGTTATTTCATCTGTTTTTGCATGGTTGATGACTTTTGTAGCATGGACCGCTGCAATCAGGATTCTGATGGAAAAGGTGCTGTTTGGAAGCAAAATTCGCGAAGATCAGAAAATCCGGGAAAATATACGGAAAATCCTATTTTTCCAGAAGACGAAGGAAGCCAGAAGGTGGGCTGGAGATGGGCCACAGGGGGCCCACACCACCCCCTGGCGCGGGCCAGCCTAGGCCGCGCCACCAGGTGGTGTGGCCACCATGGTCCACCCCTAGCACTCCCCTCTGGCGTATATTATCCTCCTGAAACCCTAAGACTCAGAGAGCGACCACAAAAAGATTCCGCCGCCTTTGTGGGGCGGAAAACACCGAGAGAGAAAGATCTCTCCGGCAGACAGATTTCTGCCGGGGGAATTCCTTCCCGGAGAGGGGAGATCGCCGCCATCAACACCACCATCAAGATGGACTTCATCGGGATCATCATCATCATCACCATCATCATCACCATCAGCACCCTCATCACCATCACCATATTGCTGTAACAATTGAGTTGAATCTTGCATAGTTCATAGGGGAAACTTTCCCGGTGTTGATTACTCTTTGTAGTTGATGCTATTGAGTGAACCATTGAATTATGTTTTATGTTCAGATTGTTGCACATCATCATTCCATCTCTGATCATGCTCCATATGATGTCTTGTGAGTAGTTCGTTTTGTTCTTGAGGACATGGGAGAAGTCATGTTGTTAGTAGTGGCGTTGTGTTGAGAATGATTCAATAGTTTGATATTTAAGTTGTGGTGTACTTCTTCTAGTGGTGTCATGTGGACGTCGACTACATGACACTTCACCTATATGGTCCTAGGGGAATGCATTGTGTATATGGCTACTAATCGTAGGGGTTGCCGGAGTGACAGAAACCTGAACCCCCGTTAGGAAACCATTGCACAAGGGACGTAAGGGTCTTAGAGTTTAAAGTTCTGGTTAGGTTTCTACCTTAATTACTTTCTTGTACTTACGGATGTTTGCAAGGGGTATAATCACAAGTATGTATTAGTCCTAGGAAGGTCGGTACATTAGCACAGGTTCACCCACACAACATTTAGCAAGCTAAAGAAGATTAATCAACTATATGAAGCGAAAGCACTTGACAGTCTTCCCATGTGTCCTCGAGAACGTTTGGTCATCTTAAGTAATACAACTGGCTTGTCCTTTGCTGCATAAAGGATTGGGCCACTTGCTGCATTTATTCCTACTGTCTTTTATTTACTCGTACTTTGTTTGCTTGCTTTATCAAAAACCCCTAAAAATCCGTTTGCTAAGTATTTGCAGAGATTTCCTGATCCATACCACTAGCCAGCACCTTCTTCTCCTCATTGGGTTCGACACTCTTACTTATCGAAAATACTACGATACACCCCCTATACTTGTGGGTCATCAAGACTACTTTCTGGCACCGTTGCCGAGGAGTGAAGCACTATTGGAGAGTGGAACAGGTAAAGGAAACTTCTACTGTGAGTATTGTTTACTTCTGTCAGTTGCTTTATTTTCGTTATGGATAATTCGCTGAGTTTCTTATTTGGTAATGCTACTACGACTGCTAAGGTAGTAGATAAGCCACCACCTGCTGTAAATGATGTTTTTAAAATACCTACAAGAATTATTGATCGTGTTATGGATAACTAATATGTTGGGGATGGAACTGTCCATCCCGGTGATCATTTTCTCTTTATACACGAATTATGCGGGTTGTTCAAGTGTGCAGGTATTACTACAGATCAAGTTAAGAAGAAGTTATTCTCATTATCGCTGAAAGGAAGAGCTGAGGAATGGTATAAGCTGCTGAAGAATGGTCAAGCTCTGGAATGGGAGGAAATAGTGCCTCTCTTTTATACAAAGTTTTATCCTCCTAGTGAGATTCATAAAGATCGTAATCAAATATACAGCTTTTGGCCTCTTGATGGAGAGAGTACAGCTCAAGCTTGGGGGAGATTGAAGTTACTAATGCTCAAATGTCCCATTCATGAGCTCCCCGACAATATTATTATCAATAACTTTTATGCAAGGTTCCCTCTACATGACAAGGATTTATTGGATGCTTCTTGTCCTGGATCATTCACTCACATGGAAGAAGAAGCTAAATGGGATCTTCTGGACCGTATTCAAGACAATGCTGAAGCTTGGGAGAATGACAAAGGTAGAAAGTCAGGTATAAATTATGATTATGAATGCATTGAATATTTTATGGGAACTTATGACTTTCAAAATAATAAAAATGCTTATGGTCTTGATTTACAAGTTATTACGAATTGCTTTAAGGCTTCTTCTTCTTATATTGAAACTCCAAAAAGGGGATGGAACAAGTACCATGAACCTTATAAAGATATTGTTGACTGTGTTCCTGTTGGGAGTGTTAAGTATTGCATTATTGATCCCATCTTACCTGAACCTTACATCAAGAAGATTCCCTTCCCAGATAAGGTAAAGGATCATCCTATGATAACGAATGTAATCACCAAAAGTGAAAAAAGAACTGTAAAACCTGATGAACAAATAAACGTTGAACCTGTGGTAGCAATTGTGAAAGACCTTATCACTAAAAGCATAGAAGATGGACACATAGTATTTTGTGAGGATGCTTCTAATATTGTTTCACATCCTAATAGAACTAAAAAAGCTAGTGTTCCTGTGCTTTCTATTAGAATTGGTGATCATTGATATTATGGTTTATGTGATATTGGTGCAAGTTCCAGTGTTATTCCTTATGAGCTCTACAGAGAAATCATGCATGAAATCAGTCCCTGTGAATTGGAAGAGATTGATGTGGTTATTCACCTTGCTAATAGAGATACCATCTCTCCAATTGGTATTGTACGAGACGTGGAAGTCCTTTGTGGTAAGATTAAGTACCCTGCTGATTTTCTAGTACTCGGTTCAGCTGCTAGTAAAACTTATCCTATTATTTTTGGTAGACCTTTCTTGAGTACTTGTGGAGCTATTATAGATTGCAAAAGGGAGAAAATCTTGACTAAGTTTGATGGGGAATCTTATGAGTTTAATTTCTCGAAATTCGCTAAAGAACCTTGTGAAGAGGAAACACATAATGAGGATTTTAGAGTTGAACAACTTGCTTCTATTTCTCTTGCTCCTAACAATGCTTTGCAACAATTTATGGAAGATCATGAAAGTGAAATCTTCATGAAAGAAAGGAATGAGATTGACGAGATTCTCCGTGATCAGCCTAAGATGCTTAAGCATAACTTGCCTGTAGAAGACTTGGGTACCACGTTGCCACCTAAAAAGGATCCGGTGTTCGATCTCAAACCTCTCCCTGATGATCTTAAATACGCTTATATTGATGATAAAAAGATATATCATGTTATTATCAGCTCTAAACTTTCAGGAAAGGAAGAAGAAAGGTTATTGGAGGTTTTGAGGAAACACCGAGGAGCTATGGGCTATACTCTAGACGATTTAAAAGGGATTTCACCTACTATATGTCAGCATTCTATCAACATAGAACCAGATGCAAAGCCAGTAGTAGAGCACTAACGACTTTAAATCCTAAGATGAAGGAAGTGGTAAGGAATGAGGTATTGAAACTCCTTGATGCTGGTATTATTTACCCTATTGCTGATAGTGAATGGGTTAGTCCTGTTCATTGTGTTCCTAAAAAAGGAGGTATTAGCGTTGTTCCTAATGATAATGATGAGCTTACTCCTCAAAGAATAGTAGTAGGCTATAGGATGTGCATTGATTTTAGAAAATTCAATAAAGTTACTAAGAAAGATCACTACCCGCTTCCTTTTATTGATCAAATGCTGGAAAGGTTGTCTAAAAAGACCCATTTTTGTTTTCTTGATGGTTATTCCGGTTTCTCTCAAATTTCTATTAAACAACAAGATCAAGAAAAAACTACTTTTACTTGCCCTTACGGAACTTATGCTTATAGACGAATGCCTTTTGGTTTATGTAATGCTCCTGCTACTTTTCAAAGGTGCATGTCTGCTATCTTTCATGGTTTTTGTGAGGACATTGTAGAAGTGTTCATGGATGACTTTTCTGTATATGGAACTTCTTTTGATAATTGTCTGCACAACCTTGATAAATTTTTGCAGAGATGTGAAGAAACTAATCTTGTTCTTAATTGGGAGAAATGCCACTTCATGGTTAATGAAGGGATTGTCCTTGGGCATAAAGTTTTTGAAAGAGGCATAGAAGTTGATAGAGCTAAGGTTGAGGCAATTGAGAAGATGCCATGACTAAGAGACATCAAAGGTATTCGTAGTATCCTTGGTCATGCTGGTTTCTATAGAAGGTTTATTAAAGACTTTTCTAGGATATCAAAACCCCTTACTAATCTTCTTCAAAAAGATGTACCCTTCATGTTTGATGATGATTGTAATGGAGCTTTTGAAACTATTAAAAAGGCTTTCACTACAGCCCCTATTGTTCAACCACCTGATTGGAGTTTACCCTTTGAAATAATGTGTGATGCTAGTGATTTTGTTGTAGGTGCTGTCCTTGGGCAACGAATTGATAAAAGTTAAACGTTATTCATTATGCTAGTAAGACTTTAGATGCTGCTGAAAGGAATTATGCTACTACTGAGAAACAATTTCTAGCTGTCGTTTTTGCTTGTGATAAGTTTAGACCCTATATTGTAGACTCAAAAGTCACCATTCATACTGATCATGCTGCTATTAAATACCTTATGACGAAGAAGGACGCTAAGCCTAGGCTTATTAGATGGGTGCTGCTTCTACAAGAGTTTGATCTACATATAGTAGATAGGAAAGGTGCTGAAAACCCTATAGCTGGTAATTTATCTCGACTGGAAAACATCTCTTTTGACCCTATGCCTGTTAATGATAATTTCCCAAATGAGCAGTTAGCCGCAGTAGGGGTAAGCTTGCGAGGGAGCCCAAGTATTTTCCTCCAACTTTTACAGCTCAGCAAAGGAGGAAGTTCTTCTATGATTTGAGGCATTATTTTTGGGATGACCCACACTTATACAAAGAAGGAGTGGATGGTATTAAGCGAAGATGTGTTCCAGAATATGAACAAAAGGAGATATTGCGTAAATGTCATGGTAGTGCTTATGGAGGACATCATGCAGGAGATAGAACTGCACAAAAGGTGCTACAATCAGGTTTCTACTGGCCTACCCTTTTTAAAGATGCAAGAAAATTTTTTTTATCTTGTGACGAATGTCAACGTGTTGGTAATATTTCTAGACGCAATGAAATGCCTATGAACTACTCTCTAGTTATTGAACCCTTTGATTGATGGGGATTTGACTTTATGGGTCCTTTCCCTCCCTCGAAAGGTTATACTCATATTCTTGTTGCCGTTGATTATGTTACTAAGTGGGTAGAAGCCATTCCTACGAAGAGTGCTGACGAGGAAACTTCTCTAAAAATGCTTAAGGATGTTATCTTCCCTAGGTTTGGAGTGCCTAGGTATCTCATGACTGATGGGGGTTATCATTTCATTCATGGTGGTTTTAGAAAGACCCTTGCTAAATATGATGTTAATCATAGAATTGCTTTAGCCTATCACCCCCAAACTAGCGGGCAAGTAGAGTTATCAAATAGAGAAATTAAATCCATCTTGCAAAAGACTGTTAATAGATCTAGAAAAAACTAGGCTAAAAAGTTGAATGATGCTTTATGGGCTTATAGAACTGCCTACAAAAATCCTATGGGGATGTCTCCTTATAAAATGGTTTATGGGAAAGCTTGTCACCTACCTTTAGAATTAGAACATAAAGCTTACTGGGCAGTTAAAGAACTAAATAGAGATTGTAAGCTCGCTGGTGAGAAAATATTATTTGACTTAAGTTCTTTAGATGAATGGAGGAGTGAAGCCTATGAAAATGCTAGGATCTTTAAGGAAAAAGTGAAAAGATGGCATGACAAGCGAATACTTAAGAGAGAATTTCCTGTTGGTGAGAAAGTTCTATTGTATAGGTCTCGTCTCAGATTTTTTGCAGGAAAGCTACTGCCAAAATGGGAAGGACCCTTCATTATTGAAGAAGTATACCGTTCAGGAGCAATAAAAATTTCTTCTTTAAAAGATAATACTACACAAGTAGTGAATGGGAAACGACTCAAACACTATATTGCTAGGGATTCTTATAATGAAGATGTTGATGCCTTTCAAGTTATAACTCCAGAAAAATTGATCAAGGACCAAATTCTGAGACCTGCAGAGTCCGCTTCCAAATAGGTAACAGTTCTGGTAAGAAAAGTTTCGCGAAAATACTATCCAACTATATTTTTGCAGTTTTCAGTCAATAAGGAAAGCTACGAAGCGAAAGAGGGACGGAAATGGAGCCATGGTGGCTCACACCACCCTGTGGCTCGGGCCCACCCCTGGCCGCGCCACTAGGTGGTGTGGCCACCCCAGACTCCTTCTCCGACCCGTTTTCTCCCAGTACCTTCCTTTCGTCATGAAACTTCATAATATATAACCCCCGGATCCCCCGAGGTTCGTATATCGTGTTTTTGTCGTGTTTTCGTTTCAATCTGTTTTTGACAGGTAGAGGCCCAGATTTGGAGCTACAATGTCTTCCTCTGGATTAGCTAAGGAAGATTCTTTAGAGGATATCATGAACCCATACATGAGAGAGTTGAAGATTCATCCCAAGGAGTTGTTGCTTGAAGATGGGGAACTCCGGATAAAAGAGGTTCGATGCCCTAAAGGTGAAGGAAGTCTGGAGGACAGGATGGAAGTGCTAGAGCAAGAAGTCTTTAGGTACAATAAGATGGCGGAGCGCGATGTGGATATCATCCATAAGATTTGTTCTGAACTCATCGCCGAGAACCAAAAGGAGATTGCTGAACTCAAGGTTGAAGTCCTCTCACTCCGCCAAACAACCAATGAACTGCAAGCATAGTTCTATGATGTTCAAAATCAAAACTGTGAGTATGAGGTTAGGTTTAAACGCATAAGTGCTGCTGCAAGTTTTAGGATGCTGGAAACCACGATGTTCTTTGTTGATGGGAATCCCTTACCCTAGAAGTCGGACAAAGATGAGAGGATACCACCACCACCGAAGGAGAAATTCGTCATCAGGTTTGGCATCCCATTGGCTTGTTCCAAGCTTGGGGGGTGCTAAGGTATCACATCACTATCTTCTATCTTTTTGCCATATTAGTAGAGTCATATCATGAATAGAGAAGTTATTATGTAGTATGGTTTGCATTATGGAAGTGTCCCCTCTCTCGTTAGATATGTATCCCTTGGTGTGAGTTACTGTTATGGAATATTAATGAGAAGTTCTATCATTCACTCTTTTTCATAGCTGATATTAGTTTTCAATTCGTGGTTATATGATTGATCTTGTTGTTAGTATTGGTATCACTTTGGGATCATTGAGTTAATTTAGTTGGTTTTGGCAAACCTGGCTTGGTCAGTAGAAACACTATTTTTGAGAGTTGAATGAAAAAGATAAAAGTACCTCTAAAGAAAAATAATTTCATCGTCTTTCTTTGTTGATTTGCTCATGAGTCTAGTATTCTCTAGTTAAGATCTGTTGTGCTTCCAAGGAAGTTTGCAATTTTGTCTTTATCACTTGTATGTTTGTTTGTTTCCTTCAACTCTTATACTTGCTACCCAGCCTTGCTAGCCAAAAACCTGTACTGAGAGGGAATTCTTCTCATGCATCCAATTACTTTAAACCAAACCCATGCCATTTGAGTCCACCATACCTACCTAGTAGCATTATTGCTATTCCAAGTAAATTCTTGTTTTATCTACCTCCCAAATTAAACTTGTTATGTGAAAATTAGTGATTAAAGCTCTCACGAACTTGATGGCACACTTTATTTTCTTGCATTTAATAAACTTGAACCATTGGGTCCTTCTTTGTTGCGTATATGCTTGCGCTTTATGAGTTGAAGTTAGCCGAACCATGTATCATGGGGACCGCTTTCAACACTTCATTGGTACTTGTACCTAGTTGATATCATATTCTTTTGCTTATGGATCCCGGCGGTGTGAAATAAAAGTGGAACTTGTAAGATCATGGAGTTTATATGTGTGTTAGAGAAACGCGTGGGTCGCTAGCCTAAGCCATGCCTAATCATGGTGGAAACTTGCAGCATAACTATACTGAGCATTCTATGAAGCATCCTTAATAAAAACCTATGCAAATAGCAAATAAAAGATCGCTGAGATGCTCACTATTTGCTTGCCTTGTCATTTTGATTATGGGATAGCTCTTGTGTCATGTGCAAGGGGTACCCCGTTGGCGGTTATCAATGATACACATGTATTTACAATGACAAGAGCTTGCTCGTGACTGAAGTTGAGTAGCATGAGGATCGGTAGTCATAAGTAAGGGGCATGAGATCTCAACTTATAACTTGTCAAACATATCCTCTTAGTTGTGTCACATTAACCTTAATCACCTAAAGATGCCTATGATAGGGGGAATGAGAGATGAAAGCTAGTAAGTATCATAATTTTTGGGAGCTCTTTATGAGACTTGCAATCCCTGCTTCCCTCTGCGAAGGGCCTTTCTTTTACTTTGTAGTTGAGTCAGTAAACCTATTCCTCTCTATCTCAGCAAGTATTTTGAGTTGTTGTGTTTCATTCATTCATATGATGATTTATTCAATCATGTTTCTTATGTTCCTTGTTTTGCACATTACTCTTATCCTGATGTTTACTACTTTGAAAGCTATCATTGAAAAACCAGTTATGTGTGAACTCTAGCAAATTATCAAACTATTCTTCGACCAAGAGCTAAGTTTGCCATTACCAATTATGATTCACTTCATGTATCTTTATTGTGTTTCCTTTACTTATTGCAAGTTAAGTTATATAATAGTGAGTTGTCTTCTATTATAATCTATGTATTTATGAATGTGATGCTTCTTGTCCGTATTCTTTTATCGACTCTTCACTCCATAAACCTGAGGTCATGTTTATTGAGCTCAGTTTCGCTTGGGGACAAGCAAAGTCTAAGCTTGGGGGAGTTGATACGTCCATTTTGCATCACTATTCTATGTCATAATTCACTGTTATTCATTGCTATATTTCGTATTGAGAGGTGATACTTATGTTATTTCATCTGTTTTTGCATGGTTGATGACTTTTGGAGCATGGACCGATGCAGTCAGGATTCTAATGGAAAAGTTGCTGTTTGGAAGCAAAATTCACGAAGATCAGAAAATCCGGGAAAATATACGGAAAATCCTATTTTTCCAGAAGACGAAGGAAGCCAGAAGGGGGGCTGGAGATGGGCCACAGGGGGTCCACACCACCCCCTGGCGCGGGCCAGCCTAGGCCGTGCCACCAGGTGGTGTGGCCACCCTGGTCCACCCCTGGCACTCCCCCTGGCATATATTATCCTCCCGAAACCCTAAGACTCGGAGAGCAACCACAGAAAGATTCCTCCGCCTCTGCGGGACGGAAAACACCGAGAGAGAAAGATCTCTCCGGCAGACAGATTTCTGCCAGGGGAATTCCTTCACGGAGAGGAGAGATCGTCGCCATCAACACCACCATCAAGCTGGACTTCATCGGGATCATCATCATCATCATCATCATCACCATCAACACCCTCATCACCATCTCCATATTGCTGTAACAGTTGAGTTGAATCTTGCATAGTTCATAGGGGAAACTTTCCCGGTGTTGATTACTCTTTGTAGTTGATGCTATTGGGTGAACCATTGAATTATTGTTTATGTTCACATTGTTGCACATTATTATTCCATCTCTGATCATGATCCATATGATGTCTTGTGAGTAGTTCGTTCTGTTCTTGAGAACATGGGAGAAGTCATGTTGTTAGTAGTGGAGTTGTGTTGAGAAAGATTCAATAGTTTGATATTTAAGTTGTGGTGTACTTCTTCTAGTGGTGTCATGTGAACGTCGACTACATGACAGTTCACCTATATGGGCCTAGGGGAATTCATTGTGTATATGGCTACTAATCGTAGGGGTTACCGGATTGACAGAAACCTGAACCCCCATTAGGAAACCATTGCACAAGGGACGTAAGGGTCTTAGAGTTTAAAGCTGTGGTTAGGTTTCTACCTTAATTACTTTCTTCTACTTACGGATGTTTGCAAGGGGTGTAATCACAAGTATGTATTAGTCCTAGGAAGGTCGTTACATTAGCACAGGTTCACCCACACAACACTTAGAAAGCTAAAGAAGATTAATCAACTATATGAAGCGAAAGCACTTGACAGTCTTCCCATGTGTCCTCGAGAACGTTTGGTCATTTTAAGTAATACAACCGGCTTGTCCTTTGCTGCATAAAGGATTGGGCCACTTGCTGCATTTATTCCTACTGTCTTTTATTTACTCGTACTTTGTTTACTTGCTTTATCAAAAAACCCTAAAAATCTGTTTGCTAAGTATTTGCAGAGATTTCCCGATCCATACCACTAGCCAGCACCTTCTTCTCCTCGTTGGGTTCGACACTCTTACTTATCGAAAATAATGCGATACACCCCCTATACTTGTGGGTCATCAACTAATTTCATAGTTTTAATCTTTAAAAGTTTTTAACTCATAGGCTACCATAAAAATAACAAATTGCTCTACTTGTTCCATTCCTAGATGAGCATAATCACCTCTATGGTAATATGCAATTACATATTCTTCATGGAACATACATTGGAATCCAAAGTGTCTAATTTTATGTTGAGAGAAAAAATTCATATCATCATGATTTTCAAGAATCTCCTTAGCAATATGATTTAACATACTCATGATAGTTTCCAATCGTTTCCCTTCATATGATTCTCTCTGTCTCTTAGCAATCATAGCACCATTTAAATAGTTTTGCAAACAACCATCTATATTTATATTTGTGCTCATACCAAAAGTGTTTTTGGTGTTTTCCGTTTTCTATTTTTTTGGGGTTTTAGTTTTATAAAAAGGTACTAAAATTAAACTATTAATGCAGGCAGGAATAGGAGCCTAGTGCTACGCTCCTCGGCAACAATGCCATAAAAGTATCTTGATAACCCCCAAGTGCAGGGGATCACCATAGTACAATTCAATAAGTATTCGAGCGTCGAACCCACGAGGAGCCGATGGTCTTCTATGCAAAGCTAGGATCTATAGTGTGTGTGTTGTTGTTTTTTGGTACTAACTAGAAAATAGTAAAGTGTTTAGAAGCAAATACTATAGGTGAACTAGTGCAAGTAAAATGGAGCTAGTTAAGTGGAGGTGGATAACCCAAGGTAGAAAGTGCTTAGGCAAATTGATATTTCATTTATTTGGTTGTCACAATTAGTGAAGTACAAAGATAGTCTTTTTATTATTTCTTCTAAGGAGGGGCCATGAATAGCTATAGCCATATACACGAGCAAATACACCCTTAGTGATTGATCCCAAGGCCAATTAAGAGCAAACAAGGAATTATTAAGACATAAAATCCAACCACTGCATTTAGATCTAAGGTGTAACACCCTCGCCTGATAAGGCTGAGTTCCTGTGTATAGTGCTAATCCCTGGATCGGTTCACTAGCACACACAGTACAAAATGATACCAAATATAACCGTGCATCATGAATATAACGAATATGATCCAAAATTTACATTATATTACAGCGGAAATAATACAAGGTAGATCTCCATCCTTCAAATGTGCCACAAGCGAATAATTATTGAGTGGAGTCTCGCGACCTAATACGATCACTCAGAATCGGTATAACCTGCAACATAAAATGTAGCAGCCACGAATGGTCAATACATTGAATGTATGGCAAGTAGGCTAAAGTGGTTAACAACAGACCTAGCAACTACATGCTTATTTGGCTAGGTAGAGTTCGAGCTATTTGTGGAAAGCAATGTTTTATCCTAACATTTATAACAAAGTAGTTTTCCAATACGATAAATAGGACACTCTGGTTCACTCCCAGGTGCTCCTACCCAATTAAGTTCACCCAACAAGTTTTAAGTAATTGAGAAATAAGGACGAGTGAAAATATGTCATAGCCTCAAAATTAGGTAGCTCAAATTGTCCATAACCGGGGACACGACTAACTACTTAGTTTAGACACCCTGCAGGGGTTGTACACTTTACCCATATGACTTGGCCAACCCAGCTCGGACCACGACACTCATATTGTGTGATGATAGAGAGAAGTTCAAGATGAGACAATTCGGGAAGAGCTTCCCAAACCCATTCACGCACCATACCAACCTACACTATCTACATCTCTGGCTACGTAGGTTTCGAGTCGCCACAATCTACTAAGTCTAGCCAGCCACGCATTCCTTACTAGCACATGGTTGCACACGTAAGCTACCAAATAAAGAAACCAATCCATTCTCAGTATCCTGGGCGGCATTCCCCACCATAAATACACACTCGATGACCCACTCAATGCCTTTCCGCCCAGGTGGTTCATTAAGATTATGTTGGTTTGTCATTTAGCAAAATATAAGCCTTAACATATAACTTTTCATGGTGTTATTCCCTTCCTCGTTTAAAAAGCATAGCTAAGCAAACTACCAATACGATGGCTCATAAACAAGGAATACTAGGGAATAATATGGGACATAGCATAGCATATACACATCAATTCCTACATATGCAATTTTACAAAAACATCTAGAATGCATAAGAAAACAGTAGGACATTTATGACCAAGATAGCACCACTTACCTTTCGTAGATGTAGTCGATTAGATAATCCTCACAAATACAATGGTTGCACTCGTTGCACTCAAAAGACTTGCAATCACAATACTCGCAATCATAGCGGTTGCGATCATAGTAGTTGCACTCCTCGCAATCTATCGTTCAAAAGCAAAGGCACAACAACACATCATTCAAACATTGCAATCATACAACAATACAACAATACAATAAAACAATAAAACAATGATGATCAAATGCATGAATGATGATTTAATATACCACAACGGTTGTAATTAGTTATCTAAACAATACTATATCACATGATGCATGTAAAGAATCATTTTATGCATTAGGGTACTTATTATTAATTTTTAATCGTCAATAGAGGAGTTTTAATAGTTATGTTGGAAATTATGTAATAATAGCATTATTAAATTTAGATATGAAGTGTACTGAATAGAGAACCAGTAGCAATTGGATTCACCCTAAACGGAGTTGTAGATATTTTCCTATGATTTAATTACTACTTAATAGAGTTTAAATTATCTAAACAGTTTTCCACGACCAAAATAAATCTAAGACCAGATCTAGAATCTACACAGAATTATGAATCCAGGGACATATTACTTATATTTTTCGGAGCTATGAATAATTTATTATGAATTAATTACTCCAAAAGTACATTAAAACTATTTAATTAATTACCTGTTAACTGTAGTGCGAAAGTTAGATCTAATCTGATATTAATAAACTACATGAAATTATATTCAATTTAATATTTTATACGCAAATTTTGGACATAGTATGAATTTTTTATAGATTTTACAAGTTAGATCTATAATCTGCAATTTTAAATTCGAACGGAATATTCTAGGGAATATTCCGCTGACTGAACAAGTTCCGTGCATGCTGACTGGGACTAGACGCTGACCTGGTGACGACGTGGTGGTGACGAGGCAGCTGACCATGACGATTAAATCTGGACCGTTGGGTTAAGATTCGGTGGCTAGAAGAGAAGATGGCTTCCAAATCGGCTCGATTTTGTTTTAGAAAAGATTAGAAATAGATCTATGTTAGAGATAAATCCGTAGCTCAAATCAAAAAACTTACAATATTAAAGTTGTGTAGAATCATTAGATCTACTTTTTCACCAAAGGACTTAGGATTCGAAGAAACGAGCGCGAGGAAATCTTGGAATTACGCTATCAGATCTAAAATATTGTGTTGCGAAATTCTCCAGCTGTGGTGAATGAAAAGAGATGAGGTTTGTCTGGATTGAAACATTTTGATGAGATCTACAACTTTCGTGTTGGAGCCGAAGGCATCCGATGAAGTTTAGATAGGTTTAGAAGCGAAATACGATTCGGTAGGGTGTAGATTCGGGATTTCGAGAAGGAAAAGTGATATAGCTGTGGCTCCAGGGGATTATATAGACTTTTAGGATGGTGGGAAGATAAATCTTGAAGTAGGGAACAAGTAGAAACAAACGAAAATCAATTCAGAGTTGTAGATAAAAAGATATAGGTGTTTGAATAGAGGTAGGTTTAGAAAACAGATTCTTGCACGCTTTTTAAAGCAACCATGGGATCGATCCCTTCCTCCCGTGCGCCGCTGGCTGGTTCGGTTGGCTGAGTGGGTCGGCCGATGGCCCATTTCGTTTTTTCTTTTTCTTTTCTTTTTCTATTTTGGTATTTTCTTTATATCTTTTGCATACGAATTCTAAATGACATGATTCTTGTTTCTAATTTTTTCTAAAATTCAGTAGATTATTATAGGATCATATTTGTAACATTTTCACTAGTTTGAAGATGGTTGCTTCATAAATATCTATATATTCCTTGTAGGAATATTTGGGCAAATCAACTATCGGATTTAGATATTAGGATTTGGATTCAATTTTTGGAAACTTTGCATGGATGCAATGTAATGCTACATGATTTTCATTTTTGCAAACGTTCACACATATACTAAAACTAAACTCAATCCATGCATTTTTGCCTATATATGGCTACTTAGGTCATAATAGAGTGAGTTCTTTCTAATTCAAAAGGTTTCTTTTCCTTGAGAATTTTCAACAAGGTCAAACAATCCACCAAGCTTATTATCTATTTCATATTCCAAAATTTGGAAAATTTAAGGATATGACAGACCCTTAAAAGAAATATCGTCCCGAGATTTGAGAAGGCTAGAAAGAAATATGGGTTAAGGGTCCACTACGGTGCTACCACCCTTAAAAGGAAAAATTATCTAGATTGTTTCTTAATAATTCACTTGACATCTATTAATTCTCCCTTGGAGATTTAATGGTACAATGTCCCTAGACTTTTTAAACTCCATGATTTCTAGATTCTAGGCTAACACTACTTGAACTAGCGAAACTCTCATGGTAGGCAATTAGGAAACGTTTGCTTCATGATACCCATTATACACAATTGAGATTCATCCTTACCGTACTTCCTACGCTTAGAAGTGAATGCTTTTGTAAATGTTCAAAGTCATACCATTCTAAGGTCAAGGCTCAACGTCGGCTCTTGGCTAAGGTTTAAAAGGTACTCAAGATTTACAAAGCCAACAATACAAGAGCGAATAATAAGAGTAGTAAGAATGGTGATCAATCCATCCTACACCCAAATTATTACGCTACATGTGGATAGGTGAATCACGCAACTTATCACTCGGGCATCCTCACTTTCTTTACAGATGTTTCCATGGGCACGAACCAATGCTCGATGTATACTCCTGTGTATTCAATCCACAAAGCTACTACAAAAAGTAAGCTATGGATTCTCCAAAACATTGAGGTTGCGCAATCTAGTACATAACATCCTTTGCAATACTTTATACTTACATATCCTTTTATTGCATTAGATGGACGTCTATCCTCCTTCATAGATATATTATATTTTATAATCTTTCACTTAATCCTTCTATATGTCTTCAACACATCATTCTAACTCCAAGGATTTAAGATAGAAAAGAATAGATCCTAGAGAAAAGGAACTATAGTCACCCATACAAACAAGTTCATATAACACACAATCAAGCCAAACAACAAGCACGCACAATCAGAACACAAGCATACATGATTAGTGATGTTTAGCTACAGGCTTGTAATTAGTGATTATCATCCACAAAATAGTTTATAAACTTTAGAAACAACATTAGGATTAAGTAGAACATCAACTAAGATGAAAGACAGATTCTGTCAAAACAGAACAGCAGGTTTCACGAATTTTATGACCGACTTAATCTCGTCAGGAATTTTAGCCAATTTTTGTGCATATGGTACCGGTAATTACGCTCCAGATACTAAAATATGAGATCAATACGACTTAACATTAAGGAATTAAAAGTCACGTGGTGAAACATGTTTGGCAGAAAACTGCAACTAAATAACTCACGAATTTTAAGCTTTTACTTCCATTAACATGTTATAAGACCTCTCGAAAGTACTTGAACTTTGGAGTTTCAAACATACTAGATCCAAAACAACGTATCACACATTATGTATCAAAACAAACAAGCAAGCAAACTAATATTGTCATGCCACATAAGTTGGTAAGATAAATATTCTAACACGATAGCGATGATCTTCTAAAGAGATAAACATGGTGGTCTATATCTACTCAAACTTGGTGAGATATTTATTTGTATCATCTTATTAGCTCTTTTACTTGTAGCCAAAGTATCATTTAGTTATAGGGATATTCGTGTTAGTCTACTTCTAATAGTAGAAGTATGAGAATTGAAGTGGTAAGAGGATACTAGAAAGAAGTGTATGAAGAGAAGAAGATAGAATAGATTCTACAATTCATATGGCTTTCCTATTCCATTCCTAGGTCACGATCCTACAGTCAACACACAACTCTGATATCATCTTGTAACACCCTCGTCTGATAAGGCTGAGTTCCTGTGTATAGTGCTAATCCCTGGATCGGTTCACTAGCACACACAGTACAAAATGATACTAAATATAACCGTGCATCATGAATATAACGAATATGATCCAAAATTTACATTATATTACAGCGGAAATAATACAAGGTAGATCTCCATCCTTCAAATGGACCACAGGCGAACAATTGTTGAGTGGAGTCTCGCAACCTAATACGATCACTCAGAATCGGTATAACCTGCAACATAAAATGTAGCATCCATGAATGGTCAATACATTGAATGTATGGAAAGTAGGCTAAAGTGGTTAACAACAGACCTAGCAACTACATGCTTAGTTGGCTAGGTGGAGTTCAGGCTATTTGCGGAAAGCAATGTTTTATCCTAACATTTATAACAAAGTAGTTTTCCAATAGGACACTCTGGTTCACTCCCAGGTGCTCCTACCCAATTAAGGTCACCCAACAAGTTTTAAGTAATTGAGAAATAAGGATGAGTGAGAAATATGTCATTGCCTCAAAATCAGGTCACTCAAATTATCCATAACTGGGGACATGGCTAAGGACTTAGTTTAGACACCCTGCAGGGGTTTGTACACTTTACCCATGTGACTTGTCCAACCCAGCTCGGACCACCACACTCATATTGTGTGATGATAGGGAGAAGTCCAAGACGAGACAATTCGGGAAGAGCTTCCCAAACCCATCCACGCACCATTGTTGGGGATATACTTTCCGGGTATCCTCACAGTCCTCACTGACCAGGGTGGCCCACGTCGGGTTAGAGCTTTGCTTCACGGCCGTTCTAGTCAGGGAGAAGAGACGGAGTCCAATCCGGCTACGAGAAGGCCCAGAAGACTTACCGACTTAGGCCCATAGTGTTACTTGTAGTCCAAGATGAACTCTGAAACTGACTCCCAGTCGTAGCCGGATAGATCTCTCCTGTAAACCCTAGGCCGGATATCTATATAAGCCGCCCTAGGGAGAGCCTTTAGGGCACCCTCAATAGTCTACAATCTCAACTCGCACAGGCGAACCCTTGTAACCCCTATTCCGGCTCTACCGTATTACTAGATTGCTAGCAGGAGTAGGATCCGTACAAAGCCGGCGGATTCGAACCTGGGTAAACTTGTGTGCTTACCATCCCGGAACACCGTACGTCTCACACCCCTCTCTTCCACATGCCTCGAGGACCCCCTGATGGCGTACTTGTCATCAATCCGACGACAGTTGGCGCTCACCGTGGGGCAAGTGAGCTTCGGATCTACGTTTCGAGCGGAATCTGCAAGAATCAGAATCGGCGAGACTATCGCTATCGGTCGCATCCTCTACGCCATCGACGTCCCTCTCATCATTATCGACGAGACCTGGATTCCGGCTAGGGAGGTTGTGACTACCTACACCATCATGTCTTTTGGCGAGATCGATGTTTACATCGGTTTTGCTGGACCTGTCCCACCCACCCCAGCGGTGATGATAGAAGAAGAAGAATCTTCTGGATCCCCTTTGTCCGCGGAGGTGGCAGAGTTCCGGATCTCAGAAAACCCTAATCCCACCCAGCCCGCACCAGTTGTGAAGATAGTGGAGAAATCCTAGCCTAAAGAAGACCTAGCGGTCCAAGTCGAATCTAGAGTGGATCTCCTTGGAGAAGCCGAATCCTAGATCGACCCACCCGCTGAAATCGAAATCCAGGAGGAGCATATCAACGACACTGATTCCGGCTCTGATGACGCCGGGACAGATAGGCCTTTCCTAAGGTACACGCTACGATGTATGATATTGCAAAACTCAGGCGTGGACGAAGCTGATCGCGAAAGCCGCAGGTACCTCAGGAAGCACGCGTCGCACTTCGTCGGATATGTGGGATCCGGATCTGGCTCTGCCGATGCTGGAGACAACCCCGACTCTATGCTGGAGGCAATTGGAACAAACGCCGACGTACCCACATCCTCGGATGAATCGATGACGTAAGCAGATTTCCAAAAGTTCTCCACGGAATATGAAGAGGAGTATAACTCCAAAACTGCAGAGGTAAAGGAGAAGCCATGGATGAAGGATCCGGGGAACACTCTCCCAAAGCGCAAAAATACCTCGGAAGAGAAACCTAACGCGGAAACGGAAGTGGTTACTGCTACTTTCAGGTCTGGAGGACGAGGAGGACGCGGTGGAGGCCGCGGGCGTGGCCGTGGGACTTCGAGAGTTCAAGGTAGAGGAGACCAGCAACCAGGCAAAACCTACACTTGGGCCGACATTGCCAACAACCCATGTGTGCATCACCTAGACGCCAATGGGGGCTCGTCCCACACCAACGTAGACTGTCGTTTCAATGACGACATCAAAAGAGATGATACCGCTAGCTACAGAGCTAAGCGGAAAAAGGGAAAGAAGAATCCCGAAAAGGATAAAGAGACCAAGGAAGAGTCCGACATGGAGGAAGCCGATGCTTCAAATCCCAAGCCAGAAGGGAAGAAAAATTTTCCGACCAAAAAAGACACTTACGTCACCTTCCTCGGATCTGAACCAGCAAAGGTCAAGAAAGCAGTTCTACATGAACTCAACGCAATAGTTTCGGCTGTCCCCCAATACCTGGACTGGTCAGAAGTGGCAATCACATTTGATCGTGCTCATCATCCGCCTAAACTACACATGCAAGGAAAATACGCCTTAATCGTTAATCCACTTATTGACGGTTATGGTTTCTCCAAGACCCTCATGGACGGTGGCAGTAGTATCAATATTCTCTACGTCGAAACGCTACGCTGGATGAAGATCTCGGAGACCCAGCTGAACCATAGCTCTGTGATCTTTCACGGAGTTGTCCCAGGAAGGCAAGCTAATTCCCTGGAAAAATCACTTTGGATGTTACCTTTGGAACTCCAAAGAACTATCGGACAGAGGCACTTTCCTTCGAAATGGTCCTGTTCAAGAGCGTGTACCATGCTATATTTGGATGTACGGCTTACTAGGCTTTTATGGCTCGTCCATGTTACATTTACAATATGATGAAAATTCCAGGTCCCAACGGTGTAATCACCATTAGGGGAGACCCGAAGAAACCGTGAGAGTGCGAGGATGGAAATGCCGCCTTTGCTGAAGCTGTGTTGCACGCCCAGGAGTACCAGGAGATCAAGAAGAGCATAGATCCGTCCGAGATGCCCGCAACAAAGAAGGAGGTGACAAAGCTGAATCCGGAGTTCAAGGCATCAAAAGAGACGAAGAAGACGCCGTTGAAGGATGATGACCCTTCCAAGGTGACCCAGATAGGTGTAGGCTTAGATAGCGCATAGGAAAGCATGCTCGTCAAGTTCCTCAAAGGAAATCAAGATATCTTTGCATGGCAGCCATCTGACATGACTAGAGTACCTAGGGAACTTGCCGAGCACTCTTTAAATGTAAAATCAAACGCTAAACCCGTCGAACGTTCCTTACGACGTTTTGGCGACGAAAAGCGTAAGGCAATAGCTAAGGAACTAGCACGGCTCGAGTTAGCCGGATTCATAGAAGAGGTCATCCACACCGAGTGGTTGGCCAATCCTATAATGGTCCTAAATAGGACACCACTGATTTAAGGATGTGTGTTGATTATACTGCCTTGAACAAGGCTTGTCCAAAAGATTCGTTCGCTCTGCCTAGGATTGATCAAGTTATCGATTCTACGGTAGGCTCGGAACTCCTCCGTTTTCTCGACACATATTTCGGTTATCACCAAATCCGGATGAAGGAATCTGACAAAGTCAAAACCTCATTCATAACCCCTTTCGGAACCTTCTATTTTGTTACGATGCCTTTCAGGCTGAAGAACGCAGGAGCTACCTACCAGCGCACGATGCAGTGTTGCCTCAACGACCAACTCGAACGCAATGTACATGCATACGTGGATGATATTGCGGTGAGGTCCAAAAAGAAGGAAACGCTGATTTCCGACTTGGAGGAAACGTTCGCCAATCTACAAAAATACAACATCATGCTTAATCCGAAGAAATGCTTCTTTGGAATCCCAGCCAGAAAATTGTTAGGTTTCATCGTGTCTCAAAGAGGTATAGAGGTGAACCAAGACAAAATCAAGGCTATACTCAGTATTTCCAGGCTAACTCGCCTGAAGGACGAACAAAGACTAACTGGTTGCATCGCGGCAGTCAGTCGGTTTGTAAGTCGGCTCGGTGAAAGAGCCGCACCATTATACAAACTCTTGAAAAAGACCAAGGATTTTGTGTTGACTAACGAAGCTGAAGCTGCAGTACAAGACCTAAAGAAAGTCCTCTCATCTGCTCCTATCCTTGCTGCACCGGAACCACAGGAACCGATGTTGCTTTATCTTGCTGCGACAAACAAAGTCGTTAGTATCGTCATGGTAGTGGAGAGACCGGAGGAAAATCAGGAGCACTTGGTGCAGTGTATGACGTACTTTATCAGTGAGGTTCTGACAGAATCAAAACAGCGGTATCCGCACTATCAAAAGCTGGCTTACGGTGTTTTCCTAGCATCCCGTAAGCTACGACACTACTTTCAGGAGCATCCGATTATCGTGGTGAGCACAGCTCCCATGAGAGATATAATCAATAACAGTGACGCCACAGGACACGTCGCCAAATGGGGCATAGAGCTTTCAACTTTCGATATTGAGTATAAACCCCGGACAACAATCAAATCCCAAATCCTTGCCGACTTTGTTGCTGATTGGACAGAGACGAAGGAGAATATGACCCTCCCTGAGTTGGAATATTGGACCCTATACTTTGATGGGTCTAAGGCTCGAGGGAGCTCGGGGGCTGGCATGGTGCTCAAATCACCCCAAGGTGATAAACTTCTATACATGTTGCAAATCCAATTCACAGTGACAAACAATATTGCCGAGTATGAAGCACTGCTGCATGGAATCCGGATTGCTAAGGATATTGGCATCCGACGTTTGATGTGTTACGGAGATTCGGATCTTGTTGCTCAGCAAGTGTCGGATATTTGTAATGAAAATAAACACATGGCAACATACACAGCTGTCGTGGATGATTTATCTAAATCGTTCGAAAGGTTTGAGGTTCAACACATCCCTCGAGCAGAAAACAAGGAAGCAGATGCATTATCTCGGATAGGCTCTGCACGGAAAGAGGTCCCGGATGGTGCTTTTTTAGAGCACCTCAAAGTTCCCTCAATAAAGGGAGTGGATGAGGAATATCCGACCAAATCCGACTCACCTCTAATAGCAGTCCTGGCTGTAATTCCCAGCTGGACCCAACACTACCTTGATTATCTGGTAGATGGCAAATTACCCGAAGACGAGGTTCTGAGCCGATATATTATCCGACGAGCAAAAGCCTATACTATAGTTAAAGGTGAGCTCTATAAGCAGAGTGTTTTTGGGGTTTTTCAGTGCTGCGTATCTCCGGAAGAAGGAGTGGAGATCTTAAGAGAAATCCACGAAGGCGAGTGTGGTCACCACGCTGCAGGCAAATCTTTAGTGGAAAAAACTTTTAGACACCGATTTTTCTGGCTTACAGCTCAGGCAGATGCCGAACAATTAGTCAAGACGTGCTAGGGCTGCCAAAAGTACGCCAAACAAGCTCATGTTCCGGCTGATCAGTTGCGAACAATACCTATAACATGGCCTTTTGCGGTCTGGGGGCTTGATATGGTAGGACCATTTAAACGGGCTCCAAGTGGATTCACTCACCTCTTAGTGATGGTGGATAAATTCACAAAATGGATTGAGGCTAAACCCGTCACTAGTTGTGATCGAGCAATAGCCAAAAGATTTGTCGAGGATGTTATAATCCGGTATGGTTATCCGCATAGCATTATCATGGACAATGGGAGTAATTTCTCTATGGGAGAATTGGCCGAATTCTGCAATGAGCAAAATATCCGGCTTGACATTGCGTCAGTCGCACATCCACAGGCTAACGGACAAGTTGAAAGAGCAAATGGTTTAATCCTATAGGGCCTAAAACCGAGACTCGAAGCACCACTACGACATGCTGCGGGGGCTTGGGCAGAGGAATTACCCTCTGTAATATGGAGTTTGCAAACAACTCTGAACAGGTCAACCAGATACACACCTTTCTTCTTGGTCTATGGCGTAGAAGCAGTTCTTCCTGGTGATTTAATTCATACTTCTCCTAGAGTGGCCGCGTATATCGAATAAGATGCCGAGATTTCTCGACAAAATGATCTCGACTTAGTCAAAGAAGTTCGTGTCATTGCTGAAATGAGATCAACGGCCTATCAACAGAAGTTATGCAAGTATCATAGCCAGAGAGTCAGAAACAGATCTTTCAATAAAGGTGATTTGGTTCCCCGGCTTGTGCAACAAAAAAAGCACAAACTTTCCCCAGTATGGGAAGGGCCCTTTTTAGTTAGTCAAGTATTGCACAATGGTTCGTACTACTTAACTAACATGAGGCCAGTCAAAGAAAGACCTGCTACTAAGAAGAGAAAGAGAGCTTGAGGCAGTACAAATCCGGATGAATTAGACAGACCATGGAATATTGCTCAGTTACGTCCCTTTTATTCTTAGTTTATCCTTCTTTGTAATCATACATATGTACATGCTCTGTGAGAAATAAAAGTCTTGGTTGCCTCAAGTTTTTTCTGAGAAGTTTTTGAAGGAAATATGCCCTAGAGGCAATCATAGAGATGATTGTATTTCATGTGTATCGATGAGTTTTTATAATGTTCCTTGAATATCCATATACCAGGCAACTTGTATTGATTGGCAATTATGTGAATTGTTTGTGAAACTCTTTACTTGTACGGTTATCTAATAATTGTCCCTAGTCGGAGTTCATGTGAGGACACACGTGAATATTAGACTAGCACATCGATTGGTTGATGACTATGTTTCGCAAGTCATAGACATGGAGATGTCAAACCAATGATGGGGACACATGTTATGAACATGGGGTTGGACTGACCCAACTTGAGATTAGCAATAATACTTGCAGCTCTCTCTAAACATCGTGTACGTTTTGTCCTTAGACCTAAGATTGTCGCATGTACTTGAGATGTGTATCGACCTACTTTGGGGCTATCAAACACTACTCCGTAACTGGGTAGTTATAAAGGTAGCTTTCAGGTTTGACCTGATACATGCTGCAAGGCATCGGTCAATCAAGATGGGATTTGCCCCTCTCTACTTGAGAGAGATATCTCTGGGACCCTCGAGTGATCGGATCCAGAAATGCATGGCCGTGCTACATATGGTTAAGAGTTAACCTAGTAAAGGGATTCCGAATCACAGTATCGAGAAAGAGAGGTCAGCTTGGAGCTAGACCAAATATCGTGAGGCAAAGGGAAAGACATGTACTCAACCTTGTGATGATTCGTCTGAATGATCTTTATATGCGTTTAGGAGTTGGCACGTCTTGCTAGAGGCCGCTACCAACTATTGACGGAGTAAGTGTACTTGTGTCATGACTATATGTGTATGAACCTATAGGGTCACACACTTTAGGGGCTGGAAGACTAATGAGGATTGGATCCGAATTAGACTAGGCTTAGGCTGCTAATGGGCTGCTAATGTAGAAGCCCACCAGGGATGCCTATATAAGAGAGAGTGAGGCGAGCTGAATAGGGTTGAGCATTCCACCCAGCCGCCACTCCTCTTCCACCTCTATTGCACGTGGAGACCTAGCAGTCTGGCGTGTGACGGCTTCCACTCTGGACGTGTGGATACCTCGGAGGTGCTGCATATGTAGCACTTGGATGAGCCGTGCAAAGGGGAGCTGCTCGTGGGACGAGGGCAAGGAGGAGACTAGAACATCTACACTGCCGCGACATGCTTCATCGAGTTCTACACCTGCGCGTCTAGCGGTAATCCCGTGATCTATGACTATAGTATTCCTGGTTGACGTGGTAGAATTTTTTTGATTTTACGCTAGTGTAGCCTACCCGTTACCCCTACAGTGGTATCAGAGCCGATGCTGTTCAGTCATAGGTTCGGGAAGTTTGCATATGGATGATGTGATCGTCTGTATGGCGGGGGTTCTGGATTGATCTATGATCTTATTTTCCGTGATTGTGATTCTAAGGTCGTCGAACGACTTACTCCTACCAGTTGGTTTCCACCATCGGGATAGACAGTGACCCATAAATCCTTTTTGAATCACGCAAAGATCAATATGATTGATCGAATTGGGAATTAGATCTGAATCGACGTACCTTGACAAAAGGAGTTTGGTCGAATCGGAACTATGGTCGGTTTATGGTAAATTTGATTTGCTGATCAAAATCCTTAAAGAAAATTGTATACCACGAGGGGTGCTGCCCCTTCGAACCCCGCAGGGGGAGACCCCCTAGACCCCCCTTAGTCGTAGCCCCTTTGTATCACGTTAAGGTTCATAGGTACTACGATTTGACATGATCCGGTAGAATGAGATTCTATGCACAACTTGTTTTTGCAGGATATGTGTGATCAGTATGGCCTAAAAATGTATGTGATGCATGTATGTATTTTTCATGACCTGCGTGTCGTGAGTAGGGCAACATAGCTGGAGCCATATGTGTTGTCAATTATTGTAATGGCCTGCGTGCCAACTTGTGATGATCCCAATACCATGTAATTTTGTTTACTAGCTGTTAGGAGTAATAGCTTGTATTAGTTCTTGGAGAACTCGTCACTTGGAGGATGGCTCGCATAGATCATGAAGATGGAGATCATCATGGTGGACATGTTCTATGGCGATGGAGATCACCATGAGAAAAATGGGCCATACTGTATCACATCTATGTGAATGCTATTCTTATACATTTTACTACTATGCATGCTTAGATGATAGAAGTAGAATGATCCCTCACAAAGTTTAAGTTAAACCATGCCCTCCCAACCAAACCTTGCACCATCCTATGCCATGTACAATCGTTGGTGGGTCTATGAAATTAGGGTGCCGCGGTTTTCCTTGGCTGGATGGGTTTGTATCGGATACCTACACGCATAAGGGTTAGTGAGCTTAACAAGGTCATCTTAACAGTTAAGGACCTTGGGGCATAAAGGTTGGGCGCCTAGTTTTGACATAGAGATGTCACCCAACAACAAGAGTCATATGTGATATGATTAGCAAAGGTTGCTTACCGATTTACCTTGTCTTCTAGCAGTGATGCTAAAGCTCACTAGTCGACTTGTTAATTGTGGATCTTGAATCACTTAGTATCAATAGAGGGGTGTTGATTTAAGTGGGAGTATATGCTATTAAATTGTTTAATATGTTTTACTCTTTCATGGTTACATGGCTTAGTATTTTGCATATTTTTGTTGTAGATCAATGGCACCGAACAATTCATCACCATTTACTTTGCGTTCGATACTTGAAAAGGATAAACTAAATGGAACAAACTATTCAGACAGGATCCGTAACCTGAGAATTGTTCTCAGGGTTGAGAAAAAGGAAACTGTTCTGGATACCCCAATCTCGGATGAACCTGCTGATAATGCAACTGCTGCCCTTAAGAATGCCTACAAGAAAGCATGTGATGAATCTCTTGAGGTTAGTTGTCTTATGCTTGCATGCATGGAACCTGGTCTTCAAAAGCAGTTTGAGGATCAGGAAGCGTATGATATGATCGTTGCGCTTAAGGACATGTTCCAGACTCAAGCTAGGACTGAGAGGTACAATGTCGCTAAGTCCTTTGCGGAATGCAAGATGGCAGAGGGAGCAACTGTAGGCCCCCATGTGATCAAAATGGTTGGTTACAGTCAGACTTTGGAAAAGCTTGGTTTTCCAATAGGCCAAGAGTTGGCCACTGATTTCATTTTGGCATCTCTTCCATCTAGCTATGGGCATTTCATTTCGAACTACCATATGCATGGGGTGGAGAGGGGCCTTAATGAATTATGTGGGATGCTGAAAACAACAGAATGTGACATTAAGAAGTATGCAGGGCATAGCCATGTGATGGCTGTGCAGAACAAGCCTAGCTTCAAGAAAAAGGGCACTTCTTGGCAGAAGAAGAAGGGAAAGGCTAAGGATACGATCCCTAAACCAAATCCTGCACCCAAGCAAAAGTCTGGACCTACAGAAGACACTAAGTGTTTCTTTTGTCATGAATATGGCCACTGGAAGAGAAACTGCAGCAAGTACCAGGCTTCTTTGAAGAAGGGTGGAAGTAAGAGTACTTCCCACTCAGGTACTCTTGTTGTAAATCTTGTGGACATTTTTCTCGCAGATTCTTATGTTAACTCTTGGGTATTTGATACTGGATCGGTTGCTCATATTTGCAATTTGATGTAAGGGCTAATAAGAACTAGAGAAGTGCAGAAAGGCGAAGTGGATTTTCACGTCGGAAATAAAGCAAGGGTTGCTGCATTGTTCGTCGGCGTCATGCAACTTCACCTTCCGTCAGGATTTATTATGGAGTTAAATAATTGTTATTACATTCCAAGTATGGGTCGAAACATTTTATCACCTTCATGTTTGATGAGGGATGGTTATTCATTCGCGAGTACAAACAATGGTTGTGTAATCTCTAATAATGCTATGTTTGTGGCTGATGCTCCCATTGTGAATGGGTTATTTATTTTAAATCTTGATGATGCATCTATTTACAATGTTAGTTCTAAAAGGCTTCGGCCTAATGATTTGAGTCCTACCTATTTATGGCATTGTCGTTTGGGGCATATAAGTGAAAAACGCATGAAGAAGCTCCATGGTGATGGTATTCTAACTTCGTTTGATTTTGAATCATACGAGACATGTCAAGCTTGTTTACTTGGAAAGATGACCAAGACGCCTTTTACGGGGTTTCTTGAGAGAGCGACAGAGTTGTTGGAACTCATACATACTAATGTATGTGGACCAATGAGCACGACAGCTAGAGGAGGATATCACTACTTCATTACTTTCACTGATGATTTCAGTAGATATGGCTATGTCTACTTGATGAAGCATAAGTCTGAAACTTTTGAAAAGTTCAAAGAGTTTCAGAATGAGGTGGAGAATTAACGTGGCAAGAAAATAAAGGCCTTGCGATCTGATCGTGGAGGTGAATATTTGAGTCACGAGTTTAGCAATCATCTTAAGAGTTGCGGAATTGTTCCACAGCTCACACTACCCAGAACGCCTCAAAGAAACGGGGTCTCTGAACGGCGTAATCGAACTTTGTTGGACATGGTTCGATCAATGATGAGCCAGTCGGATTTACCATTATCATTTTGGGGTTACGCGCTAGAAACAACAGCTTTCACACTAAACAGGGTACCGTCTAAATCCGTAGTTAAGACACCATATGAGATGTGGACTGGAAAGAATCCCAGTTTGTCTTTTCTAAAGATTTGGGGTTGTGATGCATTTGTCAAGCGACTTCAGTCGGACAAGCTAACACCCAAATTGGATAAGTGCATTTTTGTGGGATACCCAAGGGAAACCTTAGGGTATTACTTCTACAGCCGAGAAGAGGGCAAAGTGTTTGTCGCTTGTAGCAGTGTTTTCCTAGAGAAAGAGTTTCTCACAAAGGGAACGAGTGGAAGGTCGGTGCGACTTGAAGAAGTTCAAGATGAGCTAGTCGGGGATGCTTCTACGAGTGATTCTATTGTAGCAGAACAAGTTGAGGAACCCGTGGCAATAGAAGCACCACATCCATGAAGGTCGGCGAGGTTCCGCGAAGCGCGAGAGTTATTATTGTTAGACAATGATGAGCCTGCGACATATGCAGAAGCGATGGTGGACCCAGACTGTGAGACATGGCTGATTGCCATGAGATCCGAGATAGAGTCCATGGGAGACAATCAAGTTTGGAACTTGGTTGACCTGACTGATGGTTTTAAACCCATCGAGTGCAAGTGGATCTATAAGAAGAAGATTGATATGGATGGAAATGTTCACATCCATAAAGCTCGACTTGTTGCAAAAGGTTTTCGACAAGTTCAAGGAGTTGACTACGACGAGACTTTCTCGCCCGTAGCGATGCTTAAATCTATACAGATCATTCTAGCCATTGCTGCATATTTCGATTATGAGATATGGCAGATGGACGTCAAGACGGCTTTCTTAAATGGAATCCTTACTGAGGACGTGTATATGATGCAGCCCGGAGGTTTTGTCGATCCAAACAATGCTAGAAAGGTATGCAAACTTCAAAAGTCTATTTATGGGCTGAATCAAGCATCTCGGAGTTGGAACATTCGATTTGATGAAGTTGTAAAGGAGTTTGGCTTCACCAAAAACGAACAAGAACCTTGTGTGTATAAGAAACAAAATGGGAAATCACTTCTGTTTCTAATCTTATATGTAGATGACATATTACTAATTGGAAATGACATTCCTATGCTCGAGTCTGTTAAGACCTCAGTGAAAAATAGTTTTTCTATGAAGGACTTAGGATAAGAGGCATATATTCTAGGTATCAAGATCTATAGAGTAGATAAAGGAGGCTAATTGGATTAAGCCAGAGTACGTACATTGACAAAGTGTTGAAACGGTTCAACATGGAAGAGGCTAAGAAGGGGTTCTTGCCCATGTCTCACGGCATTAAACTTAGCAAGACTCGGTGTCCTTCGACCACTGATGAGCGAGAGCGCATGAGTAGGTTTCCATATGCTTCGGCTATTGCATCCATCATGTATGCGATGACATGTACTCGCCCAGATGTTTCCTATGCTCTAAGTGTTATGAGCAGATACCAAGCTGATCTAGGTGAGAGTCACTGGACAGCGGTAAAGAATATCCTTAAGTACTTAAGAAGGACTAAGGATATGTTCCTAATTTATGGAGGTGAGGTTGAACTCAGTGTAAAGGTTTACACAGATGCGAGTTACCTTAACGACTCAGATGACTCAAAATCGCAATCAGGTTATGTGTTTGTCATGAATGGTGGTGCTGTGAGCTGGAAAAGTTCCAAGCAAGATACAGTGGCCTCCTCTTCAATAGAAGCTGAATATATTGTTGCCTCGGAGGTTGCAAAGGAAGCTGTTTGGATTTGGAATTTCCTGATTGCTCTTGGTGTGGTTCAGGGCTCGTCCAATCCCTTGGACGTTTATTGTGACAACAATGGTGCTATTGCACAAGCCAAGGAACCTAGACAACACCAGAAGAACAAACATATTCGCATGTGTTACCATCTGATTCGTGCGTTCATTGATGATGGTAGTGTCATGTTATGCAAAATACATACGGACTCAAATGTTGCTTATCCCTTGATTAAGCCACTCCCGCAGCCTGCGCATGAAGCGCACACAAGAGCAATAGGTATTAGATACTATCTAGATTGACTCTAGTGCAAGTGGGAGACTGAAGGAAATATGCCCTAGAGGCAATCATAGAGATGATTGTATTTCATGTGTATCCATGTGTTTTTATAATGTTCCTTTGAATATCCAGATACCAGGCAACTTGTATTGATTGGCAATTATGTGAATTGTTTGTGAAACTCTTTACTTGTATGGTTATCTAATAATTGTCCCTAGTCGGAGTTCATGTGAGGACACACGTGAATATTAGACTAGCACATCGATTGGTTGATGACTATGTTTCGCAAGTCATAGACATGGAGATGTCCAACCAATGATGCGGACACATGTTATGAACATGGGGTTGGACTGACCCAACTTGAGACTAGCAATAATACTTGCAGCTCTCTCTACACATCGTGTACGTTTTGTCCTTAGACCTAACATTGTCGCATGTACTTGAGATGTGGATCGGCCTACTTTGGGGCTATCAAACACTACTCCGTAACTGGGTAGTTATAAAGGTAGCTTCCGAGTTTATCCTGATACATGCTGCAAGGCATCGGTCAATCAAGATGGGATTTGCCCCTCTCTACTTGAGAGAGATATCTCTGGGCCCCTCGAGTGATCGGATCCAGAAATGCATGGCCGTGCTACATATAGTTAAGAGTTAACCTAGTAAAGGGATTCCGAATCACAATATCGAGAAAGAGAGGTCAGCTTGGAGCTAGACCAAATATCGTGAGGCAAAGGGAAAGACATGTACTCAACCTTGTGATGGTTCATCCGAATGATCTTTATATGCGTTTAGGAGTTGGCACGTCTTGCTAGAGGCCGCTACCAACTATTGACATAGTAAGTGTACTCGTTTCATGACTATACATGTATAAACCTATAGGGTCACACACTTTAGGGGCTGGAAGCCTAATGAGGATTGGATCCGAATTAGACCAGGCTTAGGCTGCTAATGGGCTGCTAATGTAGAAGCCCACCAGGGATGTCTATATAAGAGAGAGTGAGGCGAGCTGAATAGGGTTGAGAATTCCACCCAGCCGCCACTCCTCTTCCGCCTTTGTTGCACGTGCAGACCTAGCAGTCTGGCGTGTGATGGCTTCCACTCTGGACGTGTGGATACCTCGGAGGTGCTGCATTTGTAGCACTTCGACGAGCCGCGCAAAGGGGAGCTGCTCGTGGGACGAGGGTAAGGAGGAGACGTAGAACATCTACACTGCCACGACGTGCTTCATCGAGTTCCACACCTGCACGTCTAGCGGTAATCCCGTGATCTATGACTATAGTATTCCTGGTTGACGTGGTAGAATTTTTTTGATTTTACGCTAGTGTAGCCTACCCGTTACCCCTATAGTTTTTACCATCTTATTTCCGAATGATCATGTCATAGTCGAAAATCCCAGAATACTTGAAACTACTTTATGCTCATGTTTTGTTCTGGTTTAGATTTCCGATTCTAAAAATGCTACCTTCGGGTATAACTCTAAAAAGTTCTAGTCTATACTTTGGTTATTTGTCTGATTGCCGGATGCGGGTATTTTCTGAGTAGTGAATTGTTGGTACTGGAAGCTGGCTTTGTTTCCAAGTTTAAACTGGTTTAGCATTTGATCTCCGTTGCTCGGGAAAGTTTCCGTGCAGAAGGTTTAGCCGGCTCACGAAAGGGACGAGGCGGAAAGCCAGATAAACGATAAGTGTAGACAAAAAAGTATAAGTGCTTATGTAAACATTTCAGGCACACAAAAATTTAAAGCCAAAAGTGCTGAATAGATCAAAAGCTTAGCACTAGCAAAATTATAATATTGCATATTTTACAGACCCATAAATGTTTCTCGAAATAATACATTTGCTTCTAATAATTTATGATGCAGGAGAGGATGCAGGAGCTGCCGGCACACTAGACGCATCAGCCTCCGTTTGATAATGATCCGAGATGTTCAGATCTGATACGGTCTGTTGATCGTCTGAAAGTCGAGCTGCTTCTTCCGGAGGCAGAGGTGGTGTGTCCACGCGAGTGAAGAAGGGAGTGTCGTAGCTGGTTAAGTCAACCACGCGACACTCATATCCGGCGCAGGAGTCCATGATGACCTTGATGTCTTTCTCCTCTCCATCTTCATCCACTGTAGAGTACCCTCTGGTCACTTGCCATATCTCCATGCTTCCATGGTGGCTCATGACCATGGTGAGAGTGTTCTGCACCGCCGATCCCGCGTAGGACATATTCCAATCCTGGACAAGCTGCTGCATATCCTTCGCTTTGTCCCGCACCTGAAAATCCGACATGCTATGCATATCCAGAATCTTGAGAGCTTTGCCAATATCCTCAAGGGATTGGCGGAAGTCATGAAGCAGATCACCGACTTGGGTAGGCCGGTGGGTGCGAGGCTCGGCAGAGGTGGAGTCCGTCAAGTTCAGAGGACCTATACACAAAAACAGTTAATAAAAATCCGACATTGAAAGAGTCGAAGCATAAAGACAAGTCAGAAAGATGGAAACATAGCGAAGATGACATCGTCAACTTTGGTCTTCTCTTCTCGAAGACTCCGGAGTTCAGCCCGGAGCGCCTCGAAAAGGTCCTTCTCTCTGCATAGCTCGTTGTTGAGATCCGAGATTCTCTGATCTTGAGCAGCAATCTTACGATCACGCTCATTAGTGGCCATGGAGGAAGACTCGAGAACTTGAGCGATGCTCTTCTCATGATCCGCCTTAAGCTTCTCCAGCTCTTGGCGAAGTTCTTTGTTCTCCACCACCAAGGTTTTGAGGTTCTCGGCCTCTTCAATCATAGCACAACACTGTTTTACCAGTGCTGTAAGTCAAAAAAGAACAACAGTTCAGAAAAAAAATTCGACTATGAAAACACAAAGACAAACTTTGAGTCTTGGAATGTTTACCTTCGGCCTCATCCTTGGAGACCTTTAGCTCAACATTTTTCAAGTCGGAGAGCTCTTATCTCTCTTCGCTTATTGCAGATGTTCTTCAACAAATCCTGGTTATATGAGTTAACTTCCTATAAGTTAGAATACCCAGAGTCAGAAGTCTACTGAAGACTCGGGCTAATATTGTTACTAATATCAGCATGAGCCTTGGGGGCTACACTAGTTCATTCTTTGGCATCCTAAGGAAGCATAAACCCGGATCATATATCCTACTTCATGCTTGGGGGCTAGAGGATATGATATGAAATGCAATAAAGAAAATCGTGAGTTGGAATTCGGACTTACATGATGTTCATGTGTGAGCTTGCTCAGACACATGTTCACCTCGGTGGTAACCTTCTCGGCGAGGGTGAGTGGAATAACCGGAGGTGGTGGAAGCACACCAACTCTAAGTCCCTCGTCGCAAAGACAGACTTGTTCAAGAAGGTCGGAGTATTTGATGTCCTCCGCCTCTTGCACTTCTTCTTCGGCAGAGAGATTTCTCTTCTCCAGGCATTGCCGGGCCAGCCGTTGGATCTCCTCTGCAGATTTCCGGGACAAGCCAAATTTGGCAAGCCCCGGATTGTTAAGGAGGTTTTTGGCAAAGGTCTCTGCCAAGGGATCATTACCCAAAGAGGGTTCACCCTTATCTAAACCTAAGCCACTCGTGGTGGCGTCAGTTTGTGACTCAAGGGTTGCTGGCCCCAAGGTAGGACCGGAACTTCTGCGACAGCCGGCAAAGGAGTAATCACCGGTGTTGCAGAGGGTTGTGGGGCAGGAGTTGGACGAGCCACGACAGGAGAAGCTATGGTCAGCTTTGTCTGTCGCAGGGGCTTCGAAGAAGTTCCCTTCCCCTTGCCCTTGATGAGCTTCTTAGCTCTGAGAATGTAATAGAATATAAAAAATTACATCTTGGAAGAAAATTCGAGAAAGGTACAAAGGAGAAAGTTGTGTTGAAAGTTACCTCTTCACGACGGGCACCTCCTTTGTGCCGACGTCCACTGTCAGAGCTTTGCGCTTCCTAGGCACAATGTCCGGCAATATGACCAGTTCCGCCTCCTAAGAAAACTCTAGAGGATACCCCTCCAGTGGAGCAAATTCCGACTCGGGGAGGTCGGCAAGCTAAAAAGAGGAAAACATCTCAGTATTGCGAGATAACTTAAAAGATGGAACACGTAAAAGTGTTTATTATTAAAGCTTACCGAAACCAAAGGGTCTTCTAATGTATGCATGTCCAGAGACAAGTCCAGAATCTTCCTTTCAATCCGCTCCTTGATTAGCCATTTAATCTGGCTTATGTAATCTTGTGGCTTTAAATCCTTAGGACTGATGCAGAGGGAGTCGTTTTTGACGTCGTGATGGTATGCATCAGACGGTCGCCGTGGTGTTGGAGAGGCTGGATCCGACGTGTGACCCAGCATTGGACTAGGTCGGATCCTTTCAAGCCATTGTGTTTTATCAGATATTCGATCCGCCTCTTAGCAAGGATCAGATCGTTACTGAGAGCCGGAGGAGCCTCGTCCCAAGACGGTTGGGCCATGGTGGCTCCGTCGATGAAAGCCGGCAAAGCAGTAGCTTTGCCGGGAGCCGGAATATCCTTATGATAGAAGAAAGTGGCTGGCCATTGTTTGACCGAGTCACTAGCAGATATGCGAGGATAACTACGCTCGCGTCTAAGAGAAAGGCTAATAGTACCGGTAATATACGGATTACCGGTAGTGATAGAGTTTCTATAGACGTGGAAGTAGAAACGAAAAAAGGTGAGACTCGGCCTAATGCCGAGATACCCCTCGCACAAACCTGTGAAAGAACTCATTTCTAAGAGAGAATTCAGGGGAAGATGGTGGAGTTGCACACCATAGTGATCAATCACCTAGGAAAAGAATTCTAACGGAGGAAAGGACAAACCTTTGTCGAGGTGGGTGCCGAAGTGGACCCGCTCATCAGCGCGTGGGTGGGGGATGGTTACGCTGAAGCCGCTCCGCCAGTCGCCGGCACAGAGGAGAACTTCATTCTCCACGACTTGGAGTTTCTCGTCGTCGAGGAGGCACGGGATCCAGATTCCCTGGTTGCTTTCCTTCTTTGTCGCTGCTTCCACTGCCAAGCCGGAAGAGGAAGAAAAAGCCATTTCTCCGGTGCACTGGTGACCTTAGATGTGCGGTGCTAGGAAATCTGGGAGAAAGGGAGAGCTCTGTGAAGGGAATATGCCCGAGAGGCAATAATAAAGTGGTTATTATCTTATTCCTTGTTTATGATAAATGTTTATTTTGCATGCTAGAATTGTATTGATCGGAAACATCAATACATGTGTGTTTAATAAACAAAAAGGGTTCCTAGTTATGCCTCTCTTATAGACTAGCTTGTTGATTAACAAGATGATCAAGGTTTCCTGACCATGGTCATTGGATGTTGTTAATAACAAGGTCACACCATTGGTGGAATGATGTGATGAACATTCATCTGAAGTATAGCATTACGATCAAAGTCATTATGTTTATATTGCTATAACATCATACAAAGTAATCTTTATCCTTAGACCATGAGATCATGTTAATTGCTAACACTGGAAGAGTATCTTGATAACATCAAACATCACACCGTAACAGGGTGACTATAAAGATGGGTTTAGTGCTACGAAGGTGTTATGTTGAGGCTCATGGATCAAGAGTGGAATTTGTCAATCCCGATGACGGATAGATATACTCTGGTCCCTCTCGGTGATATCACATTGAAATAGCTTGCAAGCAAGTGATGTGATCACTAGAATGTTATATCACGGGAACAAGAAAAGAGTGCATGTCGGTAACGAGATCAAACTAGGTATGGAGATATGGATGATCGAATCTCGGACATGTAATATATCGCGGGACAAAGGGATTTAGTTACTAGCGTTAAAGGTTCTCACGATCACAGAAGTCATCGTTGAATGTGTAGGAGTCAGTATGGATCTCCAAGTCCCACTGCAGATTATTTATCGGAGAGGGGTCTCGATCATGTCTGCATTATTTGCGAACCGTAGGGTGACACACTTAAGGGATACCGACACCATTTGGAGCAAATATGTTTCAGATAAAGATTTAAGAAAGCGCTAGAATTATTTCAATAGACACCGAAACTGTTTCGGGTGAAATTGCTGAAATTGGTTCTGCATGTAATATTGAAATGTTGCAGGGGGTTTTATGTGAATGTTTGTTAATTAAAGTAATTAACAAAATTCTGAATAAAAATAATAAAAGAGTTTTATTAAATGAGAGAGCATTAAATTAGGAGAAATTTAATGCATTTAAAGTGGAGACTTTAAAAGAGAATGTGAAGGGGCAAATTTATGTGGAGGGAGTTACCACCACATGAATGGAGGAGGTGAAGAGCCACCTCCTCCATGCGCCGGCCATGAAGGAGGGGCACCCCCCTCCTCCTATAAAAGGCCACCCCCTCCTCACTTCTCACACACACCTCCTTGTGAAGGATCTCTCTCCCCCTCTAGTATTATTCCCCCATGGCCTCGGGTTAGCGAGATACATGTTCCCGGTGGCTTTATCTGGAAAGGAGTTGCTGCTTCCGCTGCTTTGCTGGAGCGAGGGATGGAGGTTGTCGGGGTACCGGACGTGTGTGCGATCACGGATGCACCGTTGCTTTGCGGTGCTGGACTTGGTGGTGCTGGAGCTGGATCTGATGGACGTGCTGGAGCCGGACCTGCTGGACTTCATCACGATCTTGAGATCAGCAAGTGTACGACTACATCAACCACGAGTTCATACTCGTTAACAAAGATCGTTGTCTTCGAGGGTAAATTCTCCATGGATGGATGTCCACCCGTTGCTTTGTACCTAGTAGATAGATCTTGGCGTGTAGTTCACACCGTAGGAAATTTTTTGTTTTCTATGCTGCGGACCCAATAGGGGTATCAGAGCCTGATCTATGCGTAGGTGCTTTGCACGTGTAGTACACATATGTTTATATGTGGGCGATGATGATCATGTTATTGCATCTTCTATGTACTTTGGATATTGGTGGCATAGTGGGATGAAGCGGCCCGGACCAACCTTACATGTCATCGTACATGAGACCGGTTCCACGACTGACATGCAACTAGTTTTGCATAAGTGGCTAGCGGGTGTCTGTCTCTCTTACTATAGTCAATATCTTATTTACAATGAGTTGCTAATAACTTGGTTATCCTCGTTGTGGTTCATGTTCGTAGGTAAGACCGGTTCTATCTCCAAAAGCCCTAAGCCACGTAAAACTTGCAATTGATAAATTAGAGGCGTCTAGTTTAGATCGTTGCTGGGCTAGTGTCTTGATATGGTATTGTTGTAAGTAGATGTATGATAGATACTCTTACAACTCACTTAACGTGTAAGTTCCATAGACCTTGGCCTTACACACAAAGGAATGATAGAGATCATACCACGATGCATATGAGATCGGCAAGTGTACGACTACATCAACCACGAGTTCCTACTCGTTAACAAAGCTCGTTGTCTTCGAGGGTAAGTTCTCCATGGATATATGTCCACCCGTCGCTTTGTACCTAGTAGATAGATCTTGGCGTGTAGTTTACACCGTAGGAATTTTTTTGTTTTCTATGCTGCGGACCCAACACTCTATGCGCTGGGGAGATGTGGAGGAGAAGAAACGGCAAGAGAACATGTGAAGAGAGGAGAAGGAGAATCCTCACCCCTTATAACCACCTACCTGCGCCAAGATTCATGCAAACCGCACTGTGTAAATGCCACGCGTCATGGAAGGAACTGGGAAGGACCCACGTGATGATTACGTCGCCTCGATCTCCGTGTACGCATTAAAACGACGCCTTGGTTCCACGAACGGCGGGCCCACCAATGGTCGTGCTGATAGGATGTTTGTTAGATGACGTGACTTGACCATGACGAGTGTCAGATGACGTCAGAGACCAAGTTCCGGCTTAGTTTGAAATCAAGCTAGAAAATCCGAGTAACATGTTGATAGGTCCGACTTATTTTTAAGACCCGGATCGTATTTTTTGTTGTGAAGTTTCAGGAACCCTTCAAATTCTACAAGCCGAAGATCAAGCTAGACGATGATGAATCCACCTTAAGCTTCTCCAACTCTTGGCGAAGTTCTTTGTTCTCCACCACCAAGGTTTTGAGGTTCTCGACCTCTTCAATCATAGCACAGCACTGTTTTACCAGTGCTATAAGTCAAAAAAGAAAAAAAGTTCAGAAAAAAATTCGACTATGAAAACACAAAGACAAACTTTGAGTCTCGGAATATTTACCTTCGGCCTCATCCTTGGAGACCTTTAGCTTAGCATTTTTTAAGTCGGAGAGCTCTTATCTCTCTCCACTTATTGCAGATGTTCTTCAACAAATCCAGGGACATATTACTTATATTTTTCGGAGCTATGAATAATTTATTACGAATTAATTGCTCCAAAAGACCATTAAAACTATTTAATTAATTACCAGTTAATTGTAGTGCTAAAGTTATATCTAATCTGATATTAATAAACTACATGAAATTATCTTCAATTTGATATATTATATGCAATTTTTGTACATAGTATGAATTTCTTATAGATTTTACAAGTTAGATCTATAATCTGCAATTTTAAATTCGAACGGAATATTCTAGGGAATATTCCGCAGACTCGACAGGTTCCGTGCATGCTTAGTGGGACTAGACGCTGACCTGGTGACGATGTGGCGGTGACGAGGTAGCTGACCGGTACGATTAAATCTGGACTGTTGGGATAAGATTCGGCGGCTAGAAGAGAAGATGGCTTCCAAATTGGCTCGATTTTGTTTCAGAAAAGATTAGAAATAGATCTGTGTGAGAGAGATAAATTCATAGCTCAAATTGAAAAACTTACAATATTAAAGTTGTGTAGAATCATTAGATCTACCTTTTTACCAAAGGATTTTACCAAAGGAATTAGGATTCGAAGAAACGAGCGTGAGGAAATCTGGGAATTACGCCATCAGGTCTGAAATATAGCATTGCGAAATTCTCTAGTTGTGGTGGATGAAAAGAGGTGAGTACCAGGATTGAAAGATTTTGACGAGATCTACAACTTTCGTGTTGGAGCTGAAGGCATCCGATGAAGTTTAGATGGGTTTAGAAGCGAAATACGATTCGATAGGGTGTAGATTCGAGATTTGGAGAATGAAAAGTGATATAGCTGTGGCTCCGAGGGATTATATAGACTTTTAGGATGGTGGAACGATAGATCTTGGAGTAGGGAACAAGTAGAAACAAACGGAAATTAATTCGGAGTTGTAGATAAAAAGATATAGGTGTTTGAATAGAGGTAGGTTTAGAAAACAGATTCTTGCACGCTTTTTAAAGCAACCGTGGGATCGATCCCTTCCTCCCGTGCTCCGCTGGCTGGTTCGGTCGGCTGAGTGGGCCGGCCAGGTGGCCCATTTCGTTTTTTCTTTTTCTTTTCTTTTTCTATTTTGGTATTTTCTTTATATCTTTTGCATACGAACTCTAAATGACATGATTCTTGTTTCTAATTTTTTCTAAAATTCAGTAGATTATTATAGGATCATATTTGTAACATTTTCACTAGTTTTGAAGATGGTTGCTTCATAAATTTCTATATATTCCTTGTAGGAATATTTGGGCAAATCAACTATCGGATTTAGATATTAGGATTTGGATTCAATTTTTGGAAACTTTGCATGGATGCAATGCAATGCTTATGAATGCTACATGATTTTCATTTTTACAAACATTCACACATATACTAAAACTAAACTCAATCCATGCATTTTTGCTTATATATGGCTACTTAGGTCATAATAGAGTGAGTTCTTTCCAATTCAAAAGGTTTCTTTTCCTTGAGAATTTTCAACAAGGTCAAACAATCCACCAAACTTATTTATATATTTCATATTCCAAAATTTGGAAAATTTTGGGATGTGACAGACTACCACCCTTAAAATAAATCTCTTCCTGATATTTGAGAAGCCTAGAAAGAAATATGGGTTAAGGGTCCACTACGGCGCTACCACCCTTAAAAGGAAAAATTAACTAGATTGTTTCTTAATAATTTACTTGGCTTCTATTGATTCTCCCTTGGAGATTTAATGGTACAATGTCCCTAGACTTTTTAAATGATTTGTAGATTCTAGGCTAACACTGCTTGAACTAGCGCAACTCTCATGGTAGGCAATTAGGAATGTTTGCTTCAGGATACCATTATACACGGTTGAGATTCATCCTTACCGTACATTCCTACGCTTAGAAGTGAATGCTTTTGTAAAGGCTCAACGTCGACTCTTTTATAAGGTTTAAAAGGCACTCAAGATTTAACAAAGCCAATAATATAAGAGCGAATAATAAGAGTAGTAAGAATGGTGATCGATCCATCCTGCACCTAAATTATTACCCTGCATGTGGATAGGTGAATCACGCAACTTATCACTCGGCATCCTCACTTTCTTTACAGATGTTTCCATGGGCACGAACCAATGCTCAATGTATACTCCCATGTATTCAATCCACAAAGATACTACAAAAAGTAAGCTATGGATTCTCCAAAACATTGAGGTTGCGCAATCTACTACATAACATCCTTTGCAATACTTTATACTTACATATCCTTTTATTGCATTTGATGGACGTCTATCCTCCTTCATAGATATATTATATTTTATAATATTTCACTTAATCCTTCTATATGTGTTCAACACATCATTCTAACTCCAAGGGTTTAAGATAGAAAAGAATAGATCCTATAGAAAAGGTACTATAGTCACCCATACAAACAAGTTCATATAACACACAATCAAGCCAAACAACAAGCACACACAATCAGAACAAAAGCATACATGATTAATGATGTTTAGCTACAGGCTTGTAATTAGTGATTATCATCCACAAAATAATTTATAAACTTTCGAAACAACATTAGGATTAAGTAGAACATCAATTAAGATGAAAGACAGATTCTGTCAAAACAGAACATCAGGTTTCACGAATTTTTCTGACTGACTTAATTCATCAAGAATTTTAGCCAATTTTTGTGCATATGGTACAGTTAATTATGCTCCAAATCCTAAAATATGATATCAATACGACTTACCATTAAGGAAGTAAAAATTGTGCGGTGAAACATGTTTGGCAGAAAACTGCAACTAAACAACTCACGAATTTTAAGCTTTTACTTCCATTAACGTGTTATAAGACCTCTCGAAAGTCCTTGAACTTTGGACTTTCAAACATACCAGATCCAAAACAAGGTATCACACATTATGTATCAAAACAAACAAGCAAGCAAACTAATATTGTCATGCCACATAAGTTGGTAAGATCAATATTCTAACACGATAGCGATGATCTTCTAAAGAGATAAACATGGTGGTCTATATCTACTCAAACTTGGTGAGATATTTATTTGTATCATCTTATTAGCACTTTTACTTGTAGGCAAAGTATCATTTAGTGATAGGGATATTTGTGTTAGTCTACTTCTAATATTAGAAGTATGAGAATTGAAGTGGTAAGAGGATACTAGAAAGAAGTGTATGAAGAGAAGAAGATAGAATAGATTCTACAATTCATATGGCTATCCTATTCCATTCCTAGGTCACAATCCTACAGTCAACACACAGCTCTGATACCGTCTTGTAACACCCTCGCCTGATAAGGCTGAGTTCCTCTGTATAGTGCTAATCTCTGGATTGATTCACTAGAAAACATAGTACAAAATGATACCAAATATAACCGTGCATCATGAATATAACAAATATGATCCAAAATTTACATTATATTATAGCAGAAATAATACAAGGTAGATCTCCATCTTTCAAATGTGCTACAGGCGAACAATTGTTGAGTGGAGTCTCGCGACCTAATACGATCACTCAGAATCGGTATAACCTGCAACATAGAACGTAGAAGCCACGAATGGTCAATACATTGAATGTATGGCAAGTAGGATAAAGTGGTTAACAACAGACCTAGCAACTACATGCTTATTTGGCTAGGTGGAGTTCAGGCTATTTGCGGAAAGCAATGTTTCATCCTAACATTTATAACAAAGTAGTTTTCCAATACTATAAATAGGACACTCTGGTTCACTCCCAGGTGCTCCTACCCAATTAAGTTCACCCAACAAGTTTTAAATAATTGAGAAATAAGGATGAGTGAGAAATATGTCATAGCCTCAAAATCAGGTCGCTCAAATTGTCCATAACCGGGGACACGGCTAAGTACTTACTTTAGACACCCTACAGGGGTTTGTACATTTTACCCATGTGACTTGGCCAACCCAGCTCGGACCACCACACTCATATTGTGTGATGATAGGGAGAAGTCCAAGACAAGACAATTCGGGAAGAGCTTTCCAAACCCATCCATGCACCGTACCAACCTACACTATCTACATCTCTGGCTACGTAGGGTTCGAGTCTCCACAACCTACTAAGTCTAGCCAGCCACCCATTTCTTACTAGCACATGGTTGCACACGTAAGCTACCAAATAAAGAAACAAATCCTTTCGCAGTACCCTAGGCGGCATTCCCCACCATAAATCCACACTCGATGACCCAATCAATGTCATTCCGTCCAGGTGGTTCATTAAGATTATGTTGGTTTGTCATTTAGCAAAATATAAGCCTTCTATAACATATAACTTTTCATGGTGTTGTTCCCTTCCTCGTTTAAATAGCATAGCTAAGCAATCTACCAATATAATGGCTCATAAACAAGGAATACTAGGGAATAATATGGGACATAGCATAGCATATACACATCAATTCCTACATATGCAATTCTACAAAAACAGCTACAATGCATAAGAAAACAGTAGGACATTTATGACCAAGATAGCACCACTTACCTTTCGTATATGCAGTCGATTAGATAATCCTCACAAATATAATGGTTGCACTCGTCGCACTCAAAATACTTGCAATCACAATACTCGCAATCATAGCGATTGCGATCATAGTAGTTGCACTCCTCACAATCTATCGTTCAAAAGCAAAGGCACAACAACACATCATTCAAACATTGCAATCATGCAACAATGCAACAATACAATAAAACAATGATGATCAAATGCATGCATGATGATTTAATATATCACAATGGTTGTAATTAGTTATCTAAACAATACTAGATCACATGATGCATGTAAAGAATCATTTTATGCATTAGGGTATTTATTATTAATTCTTAGTCATCAATAGAGGAGCTTTAATAGTTATGTTGGAACTTTTATACTAATTGCAGTATTAAATTTAGATCTGAAGTGTACTAAATATAGGCCATTAATACGAACTAGTAGCAATTGGATTCACCCTAAACAGAGTTGTAGATATTTTCCTATGATTTAATTACTACTTAATAGAGTTTAAATTATCTAAATAGTTTACCACGACCAAAATAAATCTAAGACCAGATCTAGAATCTATACAGAATTGTGAATCCAGGGATATATTACTTATATTTTTCGAAGCTATGAATAATTTATTATGAATTAATTACTCCAAAAGGACATTAAAACTATTTAATTAATTAATAGTTAACTGTAGCACGAAAGTTAGTTCTAATATTATATTAATAAACTACATGAAATTATCTTAAATTTGGTATATTATACGACATTTTTGGACATAGTATGAATTTCTTATAGATTTTACAAGTTAGATCTATAATCTGCAATTTTAAATTCGAACGGAATATTTCAGGGAATATTCCGCTGACTGGACAGGTTGACCGTGCATGCTGATTGGGACTAGACGCTGACCTGGTGACGACGTGGCGGTGACGAGGCAGTTGACCGGGACGATTAAATCTAGACCGTTGGGATAAGATCCGGTGGCTAGAAGAGAAGATGGCTTCCAAATCGGCTCGATTTTGTTTCAGAAAAGATTAGAAACATATTTGTGTTAGAGAGATAAATCCGTAGCTCAAATCGAAAAACTTTCAACATTAAAGTGGTCTAGAATCATTATATCTACCTTTTCAGTAAAGGAATTTGGATTCGAAGAAACGAGCATAAGGGAATCTTGGAATTACGCCATCAGATCTGAAATATTGCGTTGCGAAATTCTACAGCTGTGGTGGATGAAAAGAGGTGAGGTTTGTTGGGACTGAAATATTTCGACGAGATCTACAAGTTTCGTGTTGGAGCCGAAGGCATCCGATGAAGTTTAGATGGGTTTAGAAGCGAAATACGATTCCGTAGGGTGTAGATTCGGGATTTCGAGAAGGAGAAGTGATATAGCTGTGGCTCCGAGGATTATATAGACTTTTAGGACGGTGGAAAGATAGATCTTGGAGTAGGGAACAAGTAGAAACAAGCGGAAGTCAATTCAGAGTTGTAGATAAAAAGATATAGGTGTTTGAATCGCTTTTTAAAGCAACCGTGGGATCGATCCCTTCCTCCCATGCGCGGCTGGCTGGTTCGGTCGGCTGAGTGGGCCGGCTGGGTGGCCCATTTCTTTTTTTCTTTTTTTCTTTTGGTATTTTCTTTATACCTTTTGCATACGAACTCTAAATGACATGATTCTTGTTTCTAATTTTTTCTAAAATTAAGTAGATTATTATAGGATCATATTTGTAACATTTTCACTAGTTTGAAGATGGTTGCTTCATAAATCTCTATATATTCCTTGTAGGAATATTTGGGCAAATCAACTATCGGATTTCGATATTAGGATTTGGATTCAATTTTTGGAAACTTTGCATGGATGCAATGCAATGCTTATGAATGCTACATGATTTTAATTTTTGCAAACATTCACACATATACTAAAACTAAACTCAATCCATTTTTGCCTATATATGGCTACTTAGGTCATAATAGAGTGAGTTCTTTCCAATTCAAAAGGTTTCTTTTCCTTGAGAATTTTCAACAAGGTCAAACAATCCACCAAACTTATTTATCTATTCATATTCCAAAATTTTGAAAATTTTGGGATGTGACATAAGGTACACATGATAATACCCCTGTTGATTAAACATGGATAAAGCTAAAACAAAAAAAGGCAAATTAAACATGGTTTTCATAAACATACAAAAGATAACATGAGGATAAAACTTAAACATAAGTTTTAAATAACATTACTTAAAATTATTTGAGATAAGAGGGGGATGCATGGGCATCCCCAATCTTGTGTTCTTACTAGTTCTTTTCCTCTACTTCTTCCTTATCATGTCATGTTACTCATTTCATACAAAGATATATTTACATCTTCATGACACTTTAATGCCTACAAAATGGTTAGTTCTCCAAACAAATAATATAATAATTTCTACCAAGATGCAAACTATAGTAATTATTGGGAAACCATTTTATTCAAGAGGCTAATATATTACAAAGTAGACATTCTTTCTATTTTGTTTTAATATGGTGAAAGTTTTAATGATTTAGACATTGCAATGGTGGTGCACCCTAAGAGGGTTGGCGCGCCACTAGGCGTTATTTCCAGCATGTTGAGCCCCTAGTGATCTTATTTTGCCAGTTGGATGCTTCTCGAAATTTTGAACCGTGGCCTCTAACCTTGCCCTTTTCAAGTCTTGTAGCTCTTGAAATCGCAAAAAATACTAATATAAGGTGTTTTCTGCCAGACAGAGTTATAACCAAAATAAAGGGGATCATTATTAAATCCCCATAAATCAATATTAAACATGGATATAACATCATATATGTTGCAAATATGTGGTAATTCATATCAACAAACTACAAACTTCATGTATGCATCTTACATGCATCAGTCATGTATGGCCAGAATGGTAGGAAAGTTAAAAAAAGGAAAGTCCATGCGGGATTGTTTTGATGGTTGATCGGATTGATGCGATTCCTGTGCGATTGCTGATTTCTAGGACAGTAAAGAGGAAAGTGCGGTGCATCCCTAACCCTAGTTCTATGCCCAAACTACCCCTATTCTAGTGGCTGGCCTATAAATGGAGCCCCCATCCCTCATTGTATCCCTCGGGCATATATGATAGACTAAAGACAACCCCCTTTGTGGAATCTCTAGTTTTGCCTCATCCCCTTCTACCAAAGGGGACCGATTATCGTCACCAACCTCGTTGGAGTTTGCATCGCGCCTCCCTCGTTATACAAGGTCGACATTTGCGAGTGCGTGAGCGTAGTTGTCAAAACCCTCTCCAAGGTGTTCTTCCCTCTCTGCTTGGGATTGAGGGAGCATGTTGACCGTTCTTTCCTTGCGAGGATTCTGTCAGACCGGTGGCCACCGGCGGGAGCAATTGGCCTTGTATCGTGTGAGTTTTGCATGTGTTCATCGTGTTTTTCATGAGGTGTGTGTTCGCTTACACTACCTTCTCCCTTTCCCCTCGCTTCCCCATCGATTTTACCATGAGATCTGTGAAGATTGTCCCACCCTTGAGGTTACCCCTTATCATTTGGTATCAGCAGCTTTTGGTTACCACAGGTTTCACATTGATTTGGTCTTTTCCCCATAAATTCGAAAATTCCACCAAAAATAGCCCTAATTCATTTTTTTGGATCAATCTTTGATTTGAGTATGTTTTGGTAGGTTTTGATCCATGGATTACTTGTGAAACTTGTTGATCCACCTTCCCTACATTCTCATGGCCTAATTCCTCAATTTTCCCCATCAATTTGAGGTTTTGGTTCAATTTTTTTCACCCAAAACGCGTCCCGTTTGAGTTCTTGATGTCCAGAAATCGACCGGACTAGAGTTTTCAGCCCCGGATCGGAGTTTCCGGTGTGAGTGACTCTAGACCAGAGTTTCCAGACCTCCCAAACCGGAGTTTCCGCTCTAACTGTAGACAAAAAATCTATTTCACGGTTTTCAGCATAACTTTTGCATACGAACTCAGATTTTGGTGTTCTTTAGCTCATTTCGAAGAGGAGAAAGAGCTCTACATCATCATATAAGTGGTTAATGTTATCTAATCCATAAAAATTTTGTGAGAAGGTGGAATCCACCAATAAAGAGTGAATATCGGCGACAAAAGATATAAACATTCCGCGACTTCTCCCCACTTGCTTTCCTTTGTGAGCTATATTATCTTTGCGGTCAACAAACACCTATTGAGACTAATTTTTTCTATGATTGCCTGAGCTATGCACATTTGACACTTGTATAATTCTGAGCAAAAGTTGTGAGCGCGTTATCTCATATAGTTAGTTTGTATAGTTTTGGCACAACGAAGAGGCAAGTGAAAAATAAAAAAATAGAAAAAAGGAAAAGAAAAATAAAAATAAAAAACAAGTGTCTCATAGAATATGAAGCGTAATATCGATGAACCTCATATAGATGGTACTTCCTGTGCATATCTTCTAGCCCAATTTTATTGCAATCGAACTAACGTTTGTCCTTGCACTTGTGCGACATGAGCTTATATTTTTCGCTAGGTAATCATTTGGTTCTTAGCTCACCTTCTCTGTCGCATAAGTACTATTTATCCTATCGTGTGTGTTTAATTATACATAATTCCTATCTTGTGGATCGACTTGTTTTGCTTTGTGATCATCGTGGTTCTTTACTTGCCATTACAACATCTTGCTTTTGGATTGTTTTATGACATGCCACCTTCCATACCCATCCACCATAAACTTTGTGTGTGTGTGTTTTTTAGTGGTTAGTTGGTTTTGGTGTTCCGCGTGAACTTCACTTTACTTGGTTTTGATTTCTCTCAAGTGTGGCCACTTGCACGATATTATCTTCCAAGGTAAAGTAAGGTTTGACGTTGCATCCCTAACCCCCTACCACTTCCATATACACCACTTGCTCGTGTGAATCATGTATAGGCACTTCGGAACCGAGGATGATTTCTATGAAGAATCCACGATGAGCCACTGATACGTTGCTAACGTATCTATAATTTTTGATGTTCCATGCTTGGTTTTTAACTACTTTCTTATGTTTTGTTCCAACTTTGGAGTACTTTCTATGCACTTTCTTGGACTAACCTATTAACAAGAGCCACAGTGCCAGCTGCCTGTTTTCTGCTATTTTTGGTTCCAGGAAACTCAGAAAATGAATATTCTCGGAATTGGACGAGACAAAAGCCAAAGTTAGTTTTTCATCGAGGGATACAAAGAGCCAGAATACGAGACAGAGAGGGGCTAGGGGGCGCCACACAACCTGGCCGCGTGGCCTAGCCTGGCCCATGCTAGGGGGTGGTCTGGCCTCCTCCAACACTCCCTCGGCCTCCCCTTTCGCCTATAAGATGCCTCCGATACAGAAACCCTAAGTACCCGATCAAAATTCCACGAAAGAGTATGTAGCCACCGTCATCTCCATCCCTAGATCGGGAGGGATCTGAAGCTCTTCCCGGCACCCTGCCGGAGAGGGGAATTCACCCTGGAGGCCTTCTTCATCACCATGCAAGCCTCCGGTGTGATGCGTGAGTAGTTCATCCTTGGACTACGGGTCCATGTAGTAGCTAGATGGCTGGTTCTCCTCCTTTGTGCTATCATGTTTAGATCTTGTGAGCTCCGTTCATCATCAAGATCATCTATTTGTAATCCTACATGTTGTGTTTGCAGGGACCCGGTGGATATTAAGATGCTATTTTAGATTGATTATTGATTCCATCATGTCTTTGTTATTTGTGATCTTGCATGCTTTCTGTTGTTAGTAGCTATCTTGGCCAAGTAGATGCTAGCAACTCCAAGAGTTAGTATTTATGCTCGATAGTGGGTTCATGCCTCTAGTAATCTAGGGAAGTGACAGAAATATCTAAGGTACTAGATGTGTTGTTGCTACTAGGGAGAAAACAACAATCCTTTGTTCATAGAACAATCGTATTCTTTACTTTACACGCAATGTGTAATGCAATTATCTGTTGCTTGCAACTTAATAATAGAGGGGGTTCAGATGATAACCTGAAGGTGGATTATTAGTCATAGATGCAGTTGGATTACGGTCTATGTATAATGTTGTAATGCCCAATCGAATCTCAAAGGAGTCAAGATGAGTAGTATATGCATATTGCTTTCTCGATGTTTGTCAATTGCCCCGCTGTAATTTGTTCACCCAACATGTCATCTATCTTAAGGAGAGCCACCACTAGTGAACTATGGACCCCGGTCCTTTCTTTTACCATCAATCTACAATCAACTGTTTTCTGCTTTCTGTTTACTTTCTGCAAACTATTACTTTCTTCCACACAATACGTTTAATCCTTTGTTTTCAGTGAAATCGGTGAGATTGACAACCTCACCGTAAGATGGGGACAGAGTTCTGTGGTTGTGTTGTGCAGGTCTCCACGTTGCTGTTGGCACCGGTAGTGCGCCCTACCAAAGTTCAGCTAGCAACACCTTTGGGGTGTTTCCTTGCTCCTACTGGTTCGATTAAACCTTGGTCTCATAACTGAGGGAAACTTGCCGTTGTGCTCATCATACCTTCCTCTTGGGGTTCCCCAACGAGCTCGAGATATCTTGGGCCATCAACCACCATGCATATGCATCCACAAGCATGTATGACATGATGGAGCACTACACTGACAATGGCTCCACATGCTTGGGTGATATGGAGTTCTACAACAACAATAACTCCCCGAGCATGGATGACTTCAAGGGCGACAACGTCATCAACAACTTCAAGCGCGACATGGACGACAACTTCACCAAGAACATGACCATGCTCGCCAAACTTAATGAGTCAACCTCAAGAAGTTGCCACATGCATATGAAGAGTGCCAAGGAAAAGGAGCACCGTCACGAGCGTAATATGGATGACCAAGTGTGTCGCTTACGTCAACCTTCGGTAAGGCACGCCAATGACCTTCGTCGACAACATCATCAAAGGGCATCTTATACTACTTGTGCCACCACCACAATGGCACCCCATGGCTACAAGTGCAACGACCAAGGTCACTACCCATGGGAATGCCAAACCATCATATGCGGCAAGTGCCAACACCAAGGTCATACGTTTTGGGAGTGCACCACTACGCAAAACAAGGTGGTTGATGACTACAAGTGCACAGATAAATTGTAGCTAGTTTTGAAGTAAAGATATCAAACCCATAGAGAGCTATTGGTAAAGGATTTTATGCCCCTCGTTACTCTCTACCAAAGGATACTTATAAGCTACCTTTGATCTCTAATAAAGGGTGTTTGAAAGGTTTATGGTTGTTTGCAGAAAAGTAATTAAAACAAGTAAAAGAAAACAAGTAACAAGTTTGTATGAAAGCGCGATTGAACTCAATAGGGCTGAAACGTTCTCAGGGATGTAGGATACACCACTAGCATAGTATTATTGTTATATGTAATCAAGATAACATACTCCTTGTGTCATAATATGTGTGGAGAGAGCTCCATAATAAGATGTTCACTACAAGGCTTGTAGGAAGCCACTTTGTTGAACCAAGAGTGAGGTCACCTCTAAATAACCACTACGATGTCTAAGAGCAGTCACCCATACAAACCACCGCTTAAGGGTTTCCCTGTGGATATCGTAATTAGCTTAGGGAGTCCCTCTTTAATCCTCCTTTGACCGTGTCGGTTACGAGACAACGCAAATATGTCACGGGGCCATTCTACGTACGCTTCCAAGACACGTCCAAAGGATTTCTCCCTCCCTTTAGTCCTGAGGGAAAATGATATGCGGTCGACTACACATACCATCTAAACAGAGAGATTAAACACAAATCATTATTATATCATAGACGGGCAACTCATATGGACACAATAATAGATCATCTTTATTACAATTTCATAATGGCTCTAGGGTTTATCCATCTCCCCGAGAACAGGGGAACTACTCACTCATGGAAGAAATCAACAACATCATCATAATCAAATGAATGGATAAAAGTACGGAGGTAGATCTATTGCAAACCACAATTGAATCTGGAATTTGAACAAGATCTAATAGATGAAAGATGGGGGTAATGGTGGTAATGGAGATGTAGTGGTTGATGATGAAGGGGATGATGTGTTGTCCTCCAATGATCCGTGAAGCAGTTGGGATTTTGCCCCAGCCAAGTTCCTCCTTCTGATCCCTTTCAGATGTGGTTTTTCGTGGTTTCTAGTGGCTGTGAATGTCGGATCTCTCCCTTATCTTTGCTAGGAGAAAGTATTTAACGAGGCTGTCTCAATATCACTTGGTACGGGCGGACGGTATGGGCAAGCTCCGCCCATACCACCGGTCGTTATCGATACCGACTACTCCTCCTCGCTTGGTATTCTCCCAGGTGCGAAGGTAAATCCATAAAATGACTTTTATCACTTGGAAATATCATATAATTGCACAATATTACAGTTCCAATTGACATGTTCATATAGGACTCAATGATCTGGGATCCTATTGAAACAAGAACAAAATAGCGCGTGCAAACGCGGTGAAATACAAATATCCCTACTCTATTTATGCAAAAACAAAAGGTAAAAATGCTTCAATTTTGGACTCATCAACTCCCCCAAGCTAGGCTCTTGCTCGTCCCTGAGCTAGATGGTGGATTATGGACAAGATCATCATGTTCATGAGACACGAGTCATTACAATAAATGAGGTAGAAATTGAAATAGGAATACAACATCGGATGTAGAGATACTTCGGGGGTATTACCGTACCCTTACACATTACATAACTTAGAGTCTTCCACACCTTTTCTAGTATTAATGAAATCATAAGAAGCCGCTAGTGATTCAACATATCATATAATCACAGAGTTTAGAGATATAGGGCACTAAGTTTAGTAATGAAGATTCATGATCATTTTTTTCTATGCTTGATTCTTTTGATAGCTGCTCTCTTCTTTTTATTTTCAATAACCGCATGTATATATTTTTACTTGCTCATCTTACCCCTCTTTTTAAGTACAACTATTTGGTCATGATCACTACATCAATGGCTTTCAAAAACTCTTGATTATAATATGCTACCAAAATTCTTCTTCTCATAACTTAATCAATACTTTCATTGGTGTGGAGTCCCTAAAATCATGATAGCTGTACAAGTATTATAACACTCAACCTAGTTCAATCATCTAATATAATAATCATGAATCAAACACAACTTCAATTATCATAAAGTCTCGCAACTCAATGGATATAAATCATCTCTTGAACAAAGGGAGCTCGAAGTTGATGCAACTAAAGCAAATTCGAGAATTAAAGTCTAACATCCGTGTAAAAAAGTAAACATGCTACAATTGTAAGATAGATTACAAGGTTCTCACAGATCCCCTGAGCTTGGAATCAAGCTGGGTGGATCAAATAATTCCCTACGATTACTTACTCCTTTTGGGGAGTAAAGAAGTCATCATCTTCCTCTTCTTCATCCGCCTTGATACTACAAGCTTGAGCAATACACGCAAATCGAGTGGACATCTCTATGATGCCAACATGCAACTCTTTGATTACCTTGTTTAAGATCTTCCTGTCATCGGCCATCTCCATGATAATCTTGGTCAGGAGTTGTACTCTAGTGTCAATGTCATCGACCTTATTTTTGAGGTCGTTGCCCATCATCCAGTAAGAGTCAACTCCTTCTCCAATGGTTTCAACACAAGCTTTCGAAATCTTTTCAAGGTTCTTGATCTTATCTCAAATCTCATCTCATTTTCCCCTTTTCTGGAAGAGGTTCCCAGAGGGGATTTAAGAGAAGATCCTTGAAGGTTATACCTATAGGGGTTGAGTGGAGATTCTCCTTTGTTCCTTCCTTGCTCCACGTGCCTGAGCATATCCAACTTTTGTGGGAACATGTCTTCCTAGTTGGGGAGTGGAACCACTTGTGCGGACTCGTGGTTTGAGGAAGATGAAGTATCCCCTTCGGATCTCTTCTCTTTGCTTGTTCTTTAGAGACACGCTCCTTCTTGGCCCAGATCTGCTTAATATGAAAAGGTTGCACGGGCCTTGAGTGATCAAGTGAAATCTGTGGTTTCAGTGTAAATATCAAAAAGAAAACTTTAGATCGGAAGTAAGATGGAAGAGATATGAAGGAAGAAAAGTGCAATTTAAATATGAAATCAATAGATTAAAGGGGTTAAAGTCAGTCACGAGCAGTGGTACGGGAGGGCTCCACCTGTACCACGCCCCCGTACGGACTTCTTACTACCTTTTTTTGAATAACATGTTAAATAGACACGGGGAAAACATAACCAGTAACGATCATCGGTACGGGCGCATATGCCCGTATAGTCAGACTGTACCGAGTTGATGAAAATAGAGTTGCTACTCCGAATGTTTAACAACCACTTGTACGGGCATGTCTGACCGTACGGTCCGCCCATACCAGGTCAAAAAATAGTTTGGAGTAACAAGGAAAACTAACTGAGTTCAATGGAAAAGATAAAATTGACTAAACAGTTTCAAGAATAGCAAAACTCAGCAACTAAAACTTTGTTACCTCACTTTTGCTTGTTGTATTCTTTGGCCGAGACTAAAAATATTAACTCCATAGTGTTTACCTCGCCAACTCTATAATGCTTCAATCATTTACCATTAACAATCCAGGATGAAGAAGAGGGCGTAGTATTTTTCAGTCTTACTGTTCCCGAAGGATATGCTTCTTCAACATCGTATGGTCTTTCCCACCTGGATTTCAATTTTCCTGCAAAAATCTTAAGCCTAGAGTTGTAGAGAAAAACTTTATCTCTAGTTTTAAATCCCTTGCCCTCTAATTTTTTATCGTGCCATTTCTTCACCTTTTCTTTAAATATTATAGGATTGTCATTAGCCTCATTTCTGAGTTTATCTAAAGCATAAATATCTAAGAGTCGTTTTTGCCCTGCAGTTTTAAAATCAAAGTTCATAGTTTTGATAACCCACTGAGTCTTATGCTCAAATTCTAATGGAAGGTGACAAGTTTTACCGTAAACCATTTTGTATGGTGTCATTCCCATAGGATTCTTGAAAGCTACATGATACACCCACAATGCATCATTAAGCTTCAAATCCTAGTCCTTTCTTGACCTATTCACCGTCTTCTGAAGTATGACCTTGATTTCTACGTTAGATAATTCCACTTGTCCACTGGTTTGAGGGTGGTAAGGCGAGGCTACCCTATGGTGTACGCCATACTTTTGAAGTATCTTGTCAAAAGTTCCCTTCATAAAATGAGTTCCACCATCAGTAATCAAAAATCAGGGTATTCCAAACCTGGGAAAGATGATGTCCTTGATCATCTTAATGGAAGTGGCTGCATCTGCATGAGAAGTGGGTATAGCTTCAACCCATTTAGCAACATAATCAACATCAACAAGAATATGAGTATAACCATTAGAGGGAACAAATGGTCCCATAAAGTCCATTCCCCATACATCAAATGGCTCTATTACTAAGTTATATTTTATATTCATTTCTTGTCTTTTACCAATATTACTCACACATTGACAACCATCACAATTTATAACATATTCATGAGAGTCTTTAACTAATGTAGGCCATTAGAAACCTGACTGCAAGACCTTGGCTATAGTACAATTACCAGCGTGATGCCTGCCATAAGGATAATTGTGACAAGCCTTAAGGATGGCTTTTGCCTTGTGCTCGGGTACACATTTCTGGATTATCTCGTCTATGCCATGATTGTATAAGTAAGGGTCATCCCAAAAGTAATGTTTTAAATCATTAAAGAATTTCTTTCTTTGATTGTAATCCATTCCTTTTGGTAAAAACTTGCCTACAATAAAATTAGCATAATCTGCAAACCAAGGATCACGAGGTTCTATAACTGCAAGGTATTCTCCTAGCAAAGATTTTTTATTAGGAACGGGGTCCTCTATGATTCCTTCCATCTGTGACAGATGGCCGGCCATAGGGTTCTCCTTTCCTCTCCTATCTACTATCTGCAGGTCATATTCTTGTAGTAGCAAGACCCATTTAATTAGACGGGGATTAGCATCTTTCTTAGCTAGAAGGTGTCTCAAAGCTTGATGGTCAGTATGAACTATTACTTTTGAGTTGATAACATAGTGTCTAAATTTATCACAAGCAAAAACAATAGCTAGAAATTCTTTCTCGGTTGTTGCATAGTTCCTTTGATCCTCATTAAAAACTCGACTAGCATATTGAATGACGTTGAGATTCGGTCCATCTCTTTGTACTAAAACAACCCCAATAGCATTGTCGTTAGAATCACACATAATCTCAAATGGTTCATCCCAATTGGGTGGTTGAATGATCGGTGCAGAAATTAGTGCCTTTTTTAACTGTTCGAAGGAATCATACAAATCTCTATCAAAAGTAAAAAATGGTAGCTTTATCTAAGATACGAGTTAAAGGGGCATAAATTTTAGCAAAACATTTAATAAAGCGTCTATAAAACCAACATGTCCAAGGAAGTTCTTTGCTCCTTTTATATCTTGCAGAATCAGTAGCGTTTCTAAAGTAGCCAAATTTAAATTATCAATCTCAATATTCTTTTCAGAAACCTTATGCACAAAAACGATACCTTCCCTTACCATGAAGCGGCAGCACTCCTAATTGTGAACCATCTTGGTTTGTTTACATTGCTGCAAAACTCTATTAAGATTATAGAGACATTGCTCAAAAGTAGTTCCATAAACAACAAAATTGTCTATAAGGACCTCCATGAAACTTTCCACAAAACTGTCAAATATTTTTAGGACACACTCTTGAAAAGTAGCATCTGCGTTACACAAACCAAAAGGCATTAATTGATAAGCATAGGTTCCATAGGGATAGGTAAAAGTAGTTTTTTCTTGATCTGCAGGCTGGATGGCTATTTGAGAGTATCGAGAGTATCCGTCAAGGAAACAAAAGTAAGAATTAGAGGACATCCTTTCCATAATATCATTAATGAGGGGTAGTTTCTTATGAATTTTTATGGTTTCTTTGTTCAACTTCCTGAAGTTAATACACATTCTATATCCTGCTATCGTTCTAGCAAGGATTAATTCATCCTTATCATTATTAATTATTGTTATACATCCTTCCCTAGGTATGCAATGAGTTGGGCTCACCCATTTACTGTATGAAATTGGATAGATAATACCGCTGTCCAACATACGTATAACTTACTTTCGTACCACCTCTTTCATTTTAGGATTCAACCTTTTTTGATTATCAACAAATGGTTTAGCATCTTCAACCATAGACATCTTGTGAGTTACTATGGTGGGATCTATACCTTTTTATGTCATTAAGAGTGTATCCCAAAGTTTCGCACTGTTTGACAAGTACCTCTAACAATTTTGTGTTTTCCTTCGGAGAGAGGTTATCATCTAAAATCATTGGGCATTTACCTTCCTTATCTAAGAATTCATACCGGAGACATGGAGGGTGAGGTTTTAAAACAAGGGGCGGTGGATCCTCGTCCCCTTTTCTTTCAAGCTCTTCAAATTCAATCCTGAGACCTGACTCGACCTTTGGTGCAGTGTTGAGAATCTCATCCAAATCTACTTTTGCAGAGTTGTTGACAAGCGAATCATCGCTTGTCAAACTCCTCTCCAACTCAAATTGCGGAGTGTCAAAATAGGTTGCTGCCAATTCTTCAATAGTCTTCTCCTCCTTAATCTCAACTTTCTTTTCTTAAGGTAATCTCGTGAATTGGCTGTAGTTTATTTCTATAGTTTCTTCACCAAACTGCACAGATAAAGCCCACTTTTTGTTGTCACTATCAATGTTCATAGAGTTGTAAAAACGATTACCAAAAATAACCGGTCAGGAGGGGTTCAAAGGTATTTCAATAATATGAAAGTCAACTAGGCATACAAAAGCCCCAACATAAACGCAAACATTGTGGAGTATCCCGTGAGTAGGATGCAAAGTTCGATTAGAAAACATAAAATTAGCTTATGATGGCTCAAGGTAAGATTCATCAAGATCACGCATTTCTTCATAGATTGTATAAGGCATGATATTTATGGAAGAACTTAAGTCACAATACCCTACATAAGTAATCCCTCCTAAACAAAAAGGAATTTTCTGTTGACTTCTATTCTTACCATCAAACTTGCCCCCTATCATTTTAGAGGGTTCTTTACTTACCATTATCACTTCATCCTTGAATAATTCAGGTTCCATAAGTTCTTCTACTATCCCAATATTCTCTTTAATGGCTCCCAGATCCTTAGTTAACCTTCCTATTCTTTTATTACCTTCACTCCTACTATCCATTACTTTAGTTAGAATAGTTTCTTCCTCGACTAACATTTTCTTCTACATTTTCGAATATTTATCACCATGGCAAGTTTTAGAGGATTTTTCTTCCATAGGTGGTGTATAGCGTTCCCAACATTTTGGAATTTGCAGGTAGTCAGCATAAGATCTAATAATTTGAACAATTATGCGATGATCAAGATTGAAATTTCCAAGCAGTTTTTCTATTTTTCCTGAAGCTAGAAATCTTTTTAAGCAATTGTACTCTATGGGATTATCTTTATTAAACTCGGCCTCACAATAGGCTTTATCTATCCTATTCACCATGTCTAGCAAATTCCATGCCATTTCAACACTGAATTTGGTGAATGACCCATTGGTAAGGGAGTCGAGTTCATTTCTGTTATTATCATTCAAACCTGCGTAGAAGGTGTGTATCACCAGCCAAGGTGAGAAATTATGATGGGGACAACGATCAAGCAATCCCCAAAACCTTCTATATCCTTCATGCAAGCTTTCTTCAGGTTTTCCTTTAAAATTTGTGATCATGCGTCTTGCGCTAAGAGTTTTTTTCCTAGGAAAGAAATCAACTAAAAATAGAGAGGCTAGGCTCTCCCAGGAATTAGTAATCTTTGCAGAACTTCGAATGTACCTAGAACGAGCCTCATCAATGAGAGTTTGATCAAAGAGAGCAAACTTAACCTCATCCTCAGTTTGTAAATTAAGGTGAAAAGTCCCAGAAATATCTTCAAAGAATCCTTGCTCATACAGATCCTCCGTACCATCTCCTACAATTTTCTTTGCATGCAAAAGATCTAAGAGCATGGGGTTAATATCATACCCTCTTGGGTTATTGGATTTTAAATAGGTGTCCATGGGCGGACCGGAATTCCTAATAGCCTCCAGTTGGATTATATGTTGGTACTCGCCCATAATGTATCACCTGAAACTAATAAACAACTTTAGTAAAACAATGAGTAAAATAAGTAACTAAGAACAAAGAACAAAAGATCTTAGCTCCCCGGCAGCGCTGCCAGAAAATAGTTTGATGACTGCAAGTGCACAGATCAATTGTAGCTAGTTTCGAAGTAAAGATATCAAACCCATAGAGAGCTATTGGTAAAGCTATTTATGCCCCTCATTACTCTCTACCAAAGGATACTTATAAGATGCCTTTGATCTCAAGTAAAGGGTGTTCGAAAGGTTTATGGTTGTTTGCAAAAAAGTAATTAAAACAAGTAAAAGAAAACAAGTAACAAGTTTGTATGAAAGCATGGTTGAACTAAATAGGGCTGAAACGTTCTCGGGGATATAGGATACACCACTATCATAGTATTATTGTTATATGTAATCAAGATAACATAATCCTTGTGTCATGATATGTGTGGAGAGATCTCCATAATAAGATGTTCACTACAAGGCTCGTAGGAAGCCACTTTGTTGAGCCAAGAGTGAGGTCACCTCTAAATAACCAACGCGATGTTCGAGAGCAGTCACCCATACAAACCACTACAATTAAGGGATTTCCCGTGGATATCCTAATTATCTTAGGGAGTCCCTCTATAATCCTCCTTTGACCATGTAGGTTACAAGCCAGCGCCAATCTATCATGGGGCCATTCCGGGTATGCTTCCAAGACACGTCCAAAGGATTTCTCCCTCCCTTTAGTCCTGAGGGCAAATGATATGCGACCGACTACACATACCATTAAAAGAGAGAGAGAGATCAAACACAAATCATAATTATATCATAGATAGGGAAGTCATATGGACACAAGAATAGATCATATTTATCATGAATTCATAATGGTGCTAGGGTTTATCCATCTCCCAAAGAACAAGGGAACTACTCACTCATGGAAGCAATGAATAACATCATCATAATCAAATGAATGGATAAAAATATGTAGGTAGATCTAATGCAAACTACAACTGAATCTGGAATTACAATGAGATCTAATAGATGAAAGACGGGGTTAATGGTGGTAATGGAGATGCAGCGGTTGATGATGAAGGGGACGATGCCTTGTCCTCCAATGATCTGTGAAGCAGCTAAGATTTTGCCCCAGCCAAGTTCCTCCTTCAGATCCCTTTCAGATGTGGTTTTTCGTGGTTTCCGGTGGCTATGAATGTCGGATCTCTCCCTCGTCTTCACTAGGAGAAAGTATTTGACGAGGCAGTCATGATGGCACTTGGTACTAGCGGACAATACGGGCGGGCTCTTCCCGTACCACCGGTCAATATCAGTACTGACTGCTCCTCCTCACTTGGTATCCTCCCAGGTGTGAAGGTAAATCCATAAAATGACTTTTATCACTTAGAAATATCATATAATTGCACAATATGACAGTTACAATTGATATGTTCATATAGGACTCAATGATTTGGGATCCTGTTGAAACAAGAACAAAATGGCGCGTGCAAACATGGTGAAATACAAAGATCCCTACTCTATTTATGCAAAAACAAAAGGTAAAACTCCTTTAATTTTGGACTCATCTGTGGTCATGGAAGAGGATGAGCAAGCTCCAAGTACATAGCCTTCCCTACAAGATGGGGACGACAAGGTCAAGAATGGTGAGCATGGGATTTTCCCTTCACCAAAGGAGGTGTACGAAGTTGAGCACACCGAGCCTATCCCTATATGCTTGAGTGATGATGTGGTACCAATCCCATGTGAGTATGAGAGCCACTTAGGCCACTTGAGTGAAAACAAGAGTGAGATGAGTGACTCCACCATACGTGAGATTGAGTGCTTCCATTTGGAGGGCATGAGCGATACACCGATTGAGTTGAGAGTGGTAGTTAATAGGTCATGTGAGACCACTTTGATTTCTAATGACTTACCCTCTACCTCTAGTGTGTTTTCTCATGATGTGCTAGATTCCATGGATCAAGAAGCGACAAGCTTGGAGATGATGATGCTTCCTACCGAGAAGATGTACATGGTGCATGAAGATGATGCTACGCCATGTCTACATCAAGAAGTCGAAATCACACACATGGAGGTCAATACTATCACAACACCCACTTCATATTAGAGGTATGAACAAGGTAAAAACACGATTGTTGATGATGCCATGATCCTACTAGTGGACATGATGACTTGTGATGACTTGCATCCTTTGATGATACTTGTGACATGCCATTTATTCCAATCTTATTCCCATGTGTTGATTTTGCTATGCATCATGATGACCATGTGGAATCCTTTTATTGTAATGATGTTGCCATAGACATGCCATGCTCTAAATGTTACGTTGATGATATCATTGCTTGCACTTCATTGAACAATTTATCCTTCCAATGTTTTGCTTGAAATGATGTTAAAAACGACACCTCTCGGACCATGCTTTGTCATGAGTGTTTTATAATTTCTCCCGTTGCTTGCAATAAGATGAATAATTGCACTTTCACTTGTTTTGCTTGAAACAATAATTATCATATGGTTTCTATTGAGATGGCCCCCATATCTTTCTCAAATTTTGGAGATTTTGGTAAATGGCATGATAAGCATGTTCCCCACTTGCATACTCACCATGCATCTACTTTACAATTGATTGACATTAATGGTGATGTGCACAAGAAGAGATACGTCATGATGGATGTTGTGTTTCTCTACCATGCACACACATTCTTCCTTTTGTGTTTGATGTGTGTAGGTACCCGCACGATAATGTCAACCTCGGTTGAGCACGAGTTGACAAAAAGAGCTCTAGAGAGCATCCCACAAGCGAGTTCAAGGTCGAACCCATCTCTGATACCGTTTGCATGCTTTGCATCTTTCATGTTGAAAAATTGCTCTTTCATATGGTTAGCTTACAAGCATGTTGATGGTATTCTTTCATCTTCTGACAATCATGTTTCATTGCTATTGGATTTTGATGCTTCGTGTGTTACAACAAAAATGTTGAAAAATTTCTCTTTCCGATGTTTTATGTGCAGCCATAATGCCATTTTGAGCATGTATTGTCCCGAGAGCTTCCAAGTACCTCGTATAGTTGTTGCAACAAACATAAGGACTAGTTGCTCTTTCATTTGGTTTGTTTGCAAACACGTTGCTTTTGCTTCCACTTGTGATACTCATATGCCCATGAGCTTTGCGTTTGATGATTTCTGTGTGGCATCCAACATGTCGAACAATTTATCTTTCCAATGGTTGGTTTGCACACATAATGATGTTGTTTTGGATGTCCTTCCTCATGTGTTTTTGCTGAATTCTCCTAGCTTTGAATAAAGATGTTGATCAATATTTTAGTCAATTTCTTTGAGCTCCACACTAAGATGTTATATGGAGTTTTTGTGTTTCCACATTTGGATGATGCTCAAACGATTTCCATGCACTTTGACCTTGCATATGCATCCCATTTTCTATAATTGAGTTGTGCTAATAGTGTTGTCAACAAGAATGGACATGCCGCAAATGACATGCTCCTCTATCACACAAAAACATATGTTGCTTGGTCTTTGTTGTATGAAGGTACAATTGCATACGTGTCAACCTATATGGACCATAAGTTGACAAGACGAACCGTAAAGAGTTACCTGTGGCTACTCCTCAATGAGCTATCTCTACATCATAAGGTGACTTCACTCTACTTGACGACTCATGCGATAATCTTCATGAATTCGCTACCCTTTGAGTGTTACTTCCCTTTTGTTGTGAGCTTTGTAGGCTTCATGGAAAGTGAAGGAACATTGAAGTGTTGTCAATTCAATCTTACGGAGGACGACTATATGTTGAACCCTGGAATCAAGAAGGTCTTTCTACATCCTTTTCTTAGTGATGAGCATGAAGAGTCGAGGATGACTCTTTTTGAAGGGGGGGGGGAACTGATGCAGCCCGTCCTAGGGTCGTTACCACATCAAGGTTCCCAACTGATGGCAAGTCGTCATGGACTCCAAAGGTGAATCCATTCCTCTATGTGAGCCCACTTCCTACCCTATTGAATGGTATACTACTTCATACTCCATCCCATATTCATGACAGGTTCATATCGACAAGTATAGAGGCAAGGGAGGAATCCCAGAGCACCAAGCCCGACAAGACGGAGGCTTGGAAGAGGAGACAGAAGAGGCTGAAGCTGACACACCAGAGTCTCCGACCCTAAAGACCGGAGTCTCCGACCCTAAAGACCGAAGTCTCCGGACCGACACCCCAGAATCTCTGGCTGGCCTCCGGACCAGCCTTTGGACCAAGTATAGGGACAGTCTAACCCCCACTCCGGATATAGACCGGAGTCTCCGGACCATCACACCGGAGTCTCCGGCCTGCACGACGCCAGGCATGTAAGGTCCTTTGGGCCTTTGGCCCATGTACCCCTTATTCCGCCCCAAACCCTAGTTTTATGCCCAAACTATACCTATTCTAGTGGCTGGCCTATAAATAGATCCCCCACCCCTCATTGTATCTCTCAGGCATAGATGATAGACTAAAGACAACCCCCTTCATGGAATCTCTAGTTTTGCCTCATCCCCTTCTACCAAAGGGGATCGACTATCGTCACCAACCTCGTTGGAGTTTGCATCACGCCTCCCTCGTTGTACAAGGCCTATGTTGGTGAGTGCGTGCATGTAGTTGTCAAGGCCCTCTCCAATGTGTTCTTCCCTCTCCACTTGGGATTGAGGGAGCACGTTGACCATTCTTTCCTTGCGAGGATTCTATCGGACCGGTGGCCAACGACGGGGGAAATTGGCCTTGTATCGTGTGAGTTTTGTGTGTGTTCATCCTGTTCTTCGTGAGGTGTGTGTTCGCTTCCACTATCTTCTCCCTTTACCCTCGCTTTCCCATCGATTTCACCACAAGATCCGTGAAGATTGGGTCACCCTTGAGGTTAACCCTTATAAAAAACACTAAGTACAGAGTACCCCATGGGGTCGCCACACGAATGGCTCCACGAGCCATGGAAAGTCGACCTAAGATACCTAAACAGCTTCAAACAACCGTCGATAACGCTAGACATACACGCGAGACTAAGACCCAACGGGGAACACACTCGGGTACTCACACAAATCAAATATCCAAAAAACAAAATCGAAATAAGCGATTAACTCTGCAATTCCACACGAGTCGGTTAGCATATCATCAAGTGACAAAATATATAGTTCACCAGCAAAATATTGTACAAAATTCCAGTCACCACGTGAAACTACATTATAGATTAACCCCTTATTCTATAGGCTTCGACATGGAGGCACCATCCACACCCTTGTCTCTCACAAAGGACTTCCCGGGTTCGCCGGATAAGTCGGCAGCGACTTCGTGATCGTTGACTGGAATGGCCGCTCCGACCGAAGGTCGTGGTGTGTAGGCTCTGTGTCATTCGGAGCCACTCGCATATCCTAGTAGGGAAAGAGGTCGCCCATCACCAACACACGCTCCAAGTACGCAGCGGCATTCACATTGAGGTCCAGGACATCGGTGATCTCCACCTTGCTAGTCGTCGAGGGATACCCACTGGTGATGTCGTCAAGGTCAAAATCCTCCGGGAAATGGGCGAGCCCAAGGCTCAGGGCCATGGTAGCTCCACGTTGGAACACGAACCGCGCCATCCACTCGACGATCGTGGGCACCTCCTCGAAGTACCTCCACACCTCTGTCAATCCCCCGGGAATTACCTCAGTGGGAGAGATGCATTGGAGGAGATCTTGGACGCACATTGCTAACACCGTGGTCGCATTTAGCACCACCGTCACGCACTTCTTGGCGTTGAATGTTTGCACGATGGGGTCTCCTTGGCCTACAACATCTGCACATCGTCAGCGAGCGAAGATCCAATAACTGAAATGCTCGGGGACTCCCCCGCTCGGGGACTCGGTGCGTACAATGATACGCCACTCGCAATACAAAAACAGAATCGGAGGGCATACCAATAAGCTTGTGGAAGTTCTCCAGGGCAGAGAACTTGCCCTGCAGCTCCACGATGATGGAGTCGAACGTCTTGCGCTCCTCTCCGCTGCTGAAACTGCAGCCTTCACCCTCTCCTCGGAGGAAATCATCGCCGACTTTGCCGACTCCAATTCCTCCACCAACGCCTTGGCCTTCTCCTCCACTGTGGTCACAACAGCCTTCAAAGCATCCAAGTCATCGGCATGCTTGTCGTTCCACGGACTCGCACTGCAAGATCAAAACAAATCACCTAAGACTCGACTCGCTACTTCCTACCGACTCGACCCTCGAGGACTGGAGGACCAACACAATTCAACAAGTGTCTAATTGCGAAAATTTAGCGACCAGAACCTCGAGGACTGGACATACCTAGAGTGCTTCACCCAACATGTGGTGGAGGTCGAGCGCGTCCATCAAAGGCATCGAAAATGCCCTGCAAATAGGATGTTGCCCGACGGTGTTGTCGATCACCTTAGCGATTGATGGTGATTGTGTTTCAGTCGCCGCGGCTGAAGCCCTCACCATGAACCACGGGAAGGTCGCGGTTGCCGCCCCGGGCACACCGGTCACCGGTGCAGATGCCCTAGAGGCAAAACGACCTTGGCTGCCTCCACCCCCATGGCTTCTTCCCCATCCGGCGGGATCGCGGGCTCGCCCTCCTTTGATCTCGGGTCAGCCGCCTTAGCCAACTCGGTCTTCTTCTTCTTGCCCCCAGCCGGCGCCTGGGAGGTTTCTCCCTTCCTCTTCTTGGGAGCATCACCCCCTGCCAGGGTGCCAGTCGGCAGAACCTTGGCCATCGTGGGCCGATTGATTTTCTTAGGGTCGCCCCTAAAAGACTAGTATGGTTAAGCGATTAGAGAGATTTAGAACAAGAAACTGAGAACAAGACGAAGGACCAAAGGTACTCACTTGGCGACCGGGATGAAGAGTAAGCCCATACTAATCTGCGTGGGCTTCTCCAGCTCGGGCCCTATTGGCCGAGAAACCCCCTCCCCAGCAAGCTCACCTGCCGCTTCGTCACGGGCTTCTTCGTCGACTTGGTTCCTGCCACGGGAACCCCCGGCTCCTTCCACGCTGGTGCCTCTTCCGCTTCCTTCATTGGTGGAGTCGCCGACCCCCGCGGCTGCCTGAACACCCGGCTCGGGCATCGTCGAGGCGCCAGGCCCTTTGTCCACGGCCAGGACCTCGGTGACTGTGTCTGCAGCCGTCGGCTCCATCGCTGGAGCATGGTCCTCTAGCTCCTTCGCCGCATCTATGGTCTCTTCATTGTCGGATTCACCCTCCGACTCAAACATGGCCACTGCCTTGGCCGTCAATTTCACTAGCGGCCTCGTCTTCATAGCTGGCTTGGCCGGCATGGGCACCCTCTGAGAGTTGTGCTCATCAACAACCTCCATGTCACTGTCAAAGTTGTCAAGACTCTGACTAGCCTCGATGTCGTGCCTCCTCTAGCGACGGGTCTTCCGAGCTGTGGAGGAGGGATCATGCGCCTCCACGATGTCCTCCTCGCTTTCGGAGCCCTCTCCCTCTCCTTCGAGCTCCCTTGGAACTTCCTTGTCGAGCAGAGGAAGCTAGTTCTCAAGAAAATGGAAAAGCTGAAAACAAAGGGAATTAGCGACTGCAAAAACCACGACCATGAAACCACGACTATGAAACCACGAATGAGAAAGACAATAAAACTTACCATAGGAGCCTTCCGTTTCGCGGCAGTGTATGGAGCCAACCCAGCCTTATTCCTGGTGAACTTGGCGTCAGTGTTCTTATTCAGAGTAGCGATGTAGTCTTCGAACTCCCACGCCTCGCTGCTTGGTCTTGTCATCTCCTCCGTCCCGGTGTACTTGTACATCCAGTGGGCTCGGGTGGCCAGAGGGACCAATCGCTTCCCAAGCCAACAATTGTACAAAATGATGGTCTCCAGGCCTTCCTCCTCCAACTCTCTTATCCAGGATAGCATCTCGTCCACGTCCATCTTCTGGTCGACGGGGAGCTTGTCTGCGGACAACCGGCATGGCTCGCTCCTTTCAACAGTATACATCAGGAGCGACACCTTGCTGGAGGGGGTCAATTCCTTCACAAAGAACCAGAATTTCTTCCACTCGCTCGCTGCTTTCTTCGGCAGTTGCAGCTTCAGGAACTTGGCCTTGGGCTTCAGCTGAAAGGTGATGCCGCCCACCACCAAGATGGGGCTGCCCTTCCCTTCGCGACTGGCATGACCATGGAACATCTCTAGCTAGAGGGGGAAGTAGGGGCGGCATCCCAGGTAACACTCGTAGAATGCGATGAAGATGGCGAGCTGCTCGACGCTATGAGGCCCCAGGTCGGAGGGCTTGATGGCGTAGTAGGCGCAGAAGCAGCGAAAGAAGATCGAGGTTGGGAACCCCAATCCCCACTCCAGATGACTGAGGAAGCAGATGAACTCCCCCAGTCGTGTCTTCGGCTTGGTCTCCGTGTGGATTTGCCAGTTCCCCTTGCTGAGAATCCCGACGTCCTGGAACGTTTTTAGGATGGCCGTGGTGCATTTTGATTTGCCCCACAGATCTTTTGTGGGTGCCATCAAGAAGACAAGAAGGTCGCCTAGTCTAGAAATTCTAGATCGGAAGTGGCTCTGGAACTGAAGAAGAACAGGGGCGGAGAAATGTGAGGAATGCCCGTGTTTCCCTTCGTCAGTCTACTTATAAAGCAGCGCTACCCGGTAATTTCGGGATAGTTGTTACTTCGCGATAAATTCTCCAAAGTTACCGTTGGACTTACCTAATGGCTAGCTTGACGAAACTGATGGTCCAACTTCGACCAAATTGGTCATTCAATTTGCTTACTCACTCGCTCATTCCAATCGCTTGGGCGAGGCGAGTCGAGCTATCTTTTACTCGCCAAAGCTGCGACTGAAGACACACATATGACTTCTCCCATCATTGGAGGAGTCCGCCAATTATTCGACTGGGCGCCTCCCTGCACTCGTCTACTCCGACTGCCAAGTTGACACCCCTGCTGAACCCCCGTCGCACTGGGGGACTACTGATGGGGATATGCTGACCCGGGTATACCTAGAAGGCCGGTTTGAATGACTTGGGCCCATGGCGAGTGGGATTGCAAGCACGGTGACTGGAATGCGACTGAAGGGGAAGCCTGCCAACTAGAAGCTAGAGGCCCAATGTTCTAAATAGGCCTAGCTGGATTAGGTTAGCTCCTCCAAAACCTAAACTAATCCGGTTCTAATCAAGTAAAACCTAGCGAGGTACCCCTATATAAACCTCCCTAGGGTACTCTGCATACTTACGTGCTATTAGCTACCCCTTCAAGCGACTCGCTCCCTAGCCATCGAGCTCTCCGATCTTGTAATCCACTCACCAGCATTACAATCTAGCAGGAAGTAGGTGTTTACCCTACGGGAGCCTGAACCTAGGTAAATCCCTTGTCCTCGCTCCCAATCTCGCACTGCAGACGGCGACTTGCTCTTGCCCCAAATCCTTTCAATCGCTACCCTTGGTAGCAACTACCGTGGTAATTCCCACGACAGTTCTTGAGCTAATATTTCCCTAGATCTCCTCCCCTAGTGCTTGAATCTCCTTGATTCTTTGGGATTTGGTGGAGTGATGGCTCTGAAATATAGCCATCTATGTCCACATTTAAACTGGATATTATTCATATTTTTGATGAAATATCTCACTAAACCCTGCCACTAATGCCTAATATTCAAAGGGGTATGTAATCCTTTCTTTTTATATTTTTCCTGCGCAGATAATGTCGTTTGAAGATGGGAATCACTATATTAAAGTCAAATATATGAGATTTCCAACAACCAGAAGAAACCATGAGACATGAAGCGAAGGCAGACACTTTAACGACCAACTATACGACCGAAGCAAAATGGTTGTATAGTTCCGGTCGTATAGTTGGCGCCGCCACCGTTAGTTCAAATAAAACAACTTTCATGAAGGGACCCCTATATAAAGAAGCGTCGGGCAACGAGAAAACGTCTTCTGCCTAGCCCAAAAGTCTATGCCACAGATCACCAGCCACCTCCAGATCTCAAAACCCTTCTCCATCCCCATAGCCATATTCCACCACTAGTAATAATAGATATCTTCTTTGATTGGCAACATTGTAAGACTATTTCTATCAATCTTATGATTTTCATAACAATGTTTGTGATTGTTGATCTCACCTTTGTGTGTGAGTAATTCTTCTTGGGCTAAGGGCTTCGTCCTAGCCATGTAGCGTTTGTGCATGTTATTTATCATAGATGGGATCATGTACTAGTTTGTATGACATGATGATTATTGTATCCTCTCTTACCTCAATCTAAGGACTTTTTAGGTACACAAGACCCCGAGGGTTGAGCCAGGTATAGGGAGTATGAGTAATGACCGATCTGCAGGTTGGGAACCCCGGTGATAGAAGGGGTAGTACGGCTGTATGTGAGGGATTTACTTGGGATTAACGGTGACATCACTATGCATATCATTAGTTCTCTTACTTCTATGGATGACAGTACTAGGTTATTGTTATAAGAGGTTGCGGAGGCAATAGCAATTATGGATGCACTGCCCATGTATAATTTATCTTGCTCTAATAAGTACATGCATACTTTATTTCTATCTTTTATTCCCATCAGATGTTTCGCACAGCTACAGGTGAAACCGAACACCCTAGGCCCTCTCTCTCCATCATCGACAACAACAAAAAGACGCAAAGTTTTTTTGGTCCGCTAAAAACACAAAAGGAATTCTAAAACTCCTGAAGGTCCGTTAAAGTAATTTCACTATACATTCGCTTCCCGAGGATTCGGTAGCCTATGTCTACTAGGGAAAAATAAGCTATACTACATCTGTAATCCGGATCGAAGGTATCAACCCTTTTTCTGGCGCCGTTGCCGGGGAAGCATTAACTACCCTGGTGAGGTTATTAGGAACCTTGCTAGTTTTAATTCTTGTTTTTAATTTTGTTAGTTTGCTTTCAGTCTTTATTTGATAAACCAAAAAAAATTAGTTAGCCTTTAAATTCTTGCTTTTACTATTATAATTCTTTGTTAAGAAAACCCAAAAACATAGGAAATATGGCTGAAAAGAAGCTTGGGGAGTTTGCTACTCCCAACAATGATTATTTGCGTACTCCTATTACTCAGCCAACAATTGATGCTGATGACTATGAAATTAATCCCCATTATTTAAGTTTGGTTCAACAGAATCAATTTGGAGGTTCTGCTATTGAATACGCATGTATGCACTTAAGTACTTTCACTAAAATATGTGATATGATGCATATAAAAGACGTTGACCCTGATGCGGTCAAATTACATCTATTTCCTTTCTCTCTTAGAGGGATAGCAAAAGAATGGTTGTTATCTTTGCCTAGAAATACTATTACATCATGGGTGGGATTTACTTCTTTGTTTATGACTAAAATTTTCCCACTTGCAAAGACTATGCAACTCAGATCTAATATTACTGGTTTTAGACAAGAAGAGCGTGAGCCACTAGAGCTTGTATGGGAGAGGATGAAAGAATGCATTAGAAACTATCCTAGTCATGGGATGTATGACTGGTTATTTCTCCATCTATTTTATTATGCTCTTAACCCTGTGTCTAAGTCTATGTTTGTTACTGCAGCTGGAGGAACGTTTATGGGTAAACATATTACCAAAGCAAAGCAGCTGCTAGATAATATGCAAGACAACCATGCCCAATGAAATGTGGATAAATCAAACATGAAGAAGGTGAACTCCGTCTCACCACAAGAAAATGAAGAAATCAATGCTAAGTTGGATCAGCTCATACAAGTCGTGAAAGGTAAGGAACCCCAGGTAAGAGCTATCCCTGAAACAAATATTGAAGAAATAGACTTCATAGCTCGTAATGTTTATAACCCTTCTTGGAAGATGAAGTATAATCCCAATTTTCAGAAACACTATTCTAGTCCCGCAAGTAACTGTAATAGTAATATGGGAACTAGTAATGGTAGTCTCCAAGAAACACTTAAATATTTTATACTCACAAAATGAACAAAACAATATTCTTGTTAAAATAACGGAGAACCATGATGCTATGCTTGGTAAATTATCTAACCAAGCTATTAGTTTGAGAAATGATTTGAAGGCCCTCCAAGAAAGAACGAGTATCGTTGAGGCACTGCTAGGTAAGATAACCGAGAGTCAGACTCTCATCCTAGCCAAATTTAAAGGTAAAGCTGAGCCCAATCCTGTTGAAGACCTCAAAATGATGAGACTCCAAAGGGAGGAGCCTGAAGAACTTGACTATAGTAATGCTCCTTCACCAAGCTACACCTTTGAAGATCTCGTAAAAAGTATCAACGTTAAGATTCCGATAAGTGAAGGTAGTGAGGAAGCTATGTACCAACACTTTGTTAATCAGGTAGCAACAACGGTACGTGAGCTTGAGGAAGAATGTAAGAAAATTGCTGAAAAATGACCTGTGAAGCTTGATGACATATTTGATCCTACTATTAAGATTAAAATTGGAACCAATGAGATAGCTGCACTTTGTGATCTAGGTGCAAGCGTCTCAACAATTCTGAAGAGTCTTTTTAACAAGTTAAATCTTGGCTCCTTTGAGATTACCGAATTAAAATTGCATCTAGCAGATTCCACCTACAAACAAGCTATAGGAATTAAGGAGAATACTTTAGTATACATTAAAGGTTGTCCTACTCTCATTGATTTTGTTACTGTTAACATGCCTGAAGATGCTACTGCTCCTATTATATTAGGTCGTCCTTTCTTAAGAACTATTAAGGGTTTGATTAATCTACATGAAGGGAATGCGAAGCTTTAATTGCCTTCACAAGATCCTTTTGTTATTTATTTCCCCAAGAAGAAGAAAGCCAAGCATGATGAAAAGGAGGCCATCACTTTGAAGGCCAATTACTTTGGAGTGGGTGTTCCACTCATCCGGCCTAAGTGATCAAAATTAAGGTCAATCTATTTGTAACTACCTCGGTGAATTACGCTCTTAGTTACATGCCTGGATGAGCGAAATTGGTTAAAATAGTACGGTGGGGCCAAGGGCCACTCACAGGTAGACCTTTCGGCCGTCCTAACCATTTTCAGAACATCGGGACAAGAACGAGCGGCGTAATCGGCAGGCAAAGGGATCAACTACATACACAAATGAGTATGTATGCAAGCCACATACAACAGTCCTCAGAGCCATTCCATCTAAAAGAAATAGAAATATTGCAATGCCATACGGCAAGATCCAAATATCCTAGATATAGATAATAATTTAGGATAACTCCTCATACATCAAACATCAGAGTATCAGGCGGAAGCGGAAAATAAGATCCGAGTACGGATAAGAAGCAAATCGGCATAAGATGCCACATAAATAAACACATCCCGCAGGGCAGATCTCATGGATCCCCGTTCCTGGAATCTCTACACCGAGTGATCGTTGCCAACATCGTCCGTCTCCTCCACCTAGTATCCATCTTGTAAGTATACCTGTGCATCTAAATGAAACAATTTATCGTATGAGACCCTAGGGGTACTCAGCAAGTCTTTATGCCTCTAAAGGGGACATAACCTGGGGTGACGCAATTGCAGCAAAAGATAATAACTAACAAGTCTATAGATACTCGCTAACCATCCGCCTAACCAAAGATAGACGGATGTCCGTTAATTAAGAAAAACAGTTATAACAGTAATTAACAGATCCATCCTCCTCCTCGCCTACCAACAAGGAAGCGGACGAACAACCCCCCTCTGTTGGCAGTTTTATTAACCATTCCATGAGTGTTGCACTATTTACTAGTCATGTACTTAGTCAAATTAAAAGCGGTACTTTAGTTATACTTGTCTATGATCGAGAAACTGTGTTCCAAGTCGTCCATAACCGCGGACACGGCTTTCAGAAAGATTTACCCTACAGGGGTGCACAAATAGAAACACACACTCGATCAACCTCGGAAAAACCAAATCAAAACCCAACGAGGCATTCACGACAAAGCGATCACAGGATTCAGAAATATTTCAGGGGGCCACCCCACTAAGCTACCCGCAACGAAGTTGACCGGCTCCGGAATGGACCCAGGGTTTGTGTGGACGGCGGTAAACGACTGGGAACCCGAAAGTGTGACTGGGCTTGTCGATACAGCGAAAACATGTCACGATCCAAAACAGTACAGGTGCTCCTCGCACAATCTTAAATAAAACAGTAAACATGGCATAAGTACAGGATAGTAATAAATCCCCAAACTAATTGTGGCCCCAAGAAATAAGAATGAATCAAGCTCTGGCTCAGGGGGGTCCACGGCCTCCCGGATGTGGATAGTGCGAATAGTCAAGGAACAGGAATCAAGTACTCGGGGTCCTACGGGACACAAGTGAGCATGAAAAACCAAATAGCAGATATTGCTCACCGGTGCCTCTTTCATTAGTTATCCCATTACTACTCAGGTTAAGTTGTTTAGGTAGCTCATTATCCATCAGACACTCACATACCCTGCTCATGTTGTTCTACGACCCGCATGGCTCAAACAACTCCTGTAGTAATGGCTCATGGGATGGAGGAACAAGCTTCGGTGGGGTTTAAAAGTAAAGGCTATGCAGTACTTGGGATTCAATTTTAATGCATTCGCAACTCAATGATGCAAGAATAAGATAGAGGCAATAGGTACTATATGTATGCAAGCATGTGGTAGTGCTTGCCTGGCAGCTCAGTTGAAGCGAGGGACGGATCTAGGTAGTGCTCCTGGGATTCCTGATATATCCCCTGCTCAGCGTCTATTCGAAGAAGAACCAAACAAACAAGGGCCAACATAAATAGAGTGCACAAGCATATGAATTAAAATGCGACAAGCAAACAATCATGCCATGATGAATGATGCACAATTTGCATGGCAATAGAGTAGCATGGCATGGGTGAGGTGTGGGGTACAAGATTAAAGCATTTTATTAAGTTTTTAGCCCAGTTTGCTCTCATATAAGTTGCTGTATACTTTATATTTATATTATGCATGCTGCAATTCAGAACATGGAATGCATAGATAGAACGGGCTCATCGCGCTAATCGATTTAGACATCTTATTTGTCAAATTTGGGGTTATAAAACTAAAGTTATTAATTAATTAAGAAAAGGGCAATTTCTTGTAATTTTAATCATCTCGAAAGTTAAGGTGCTCAAACATTATTTTGAATAGCATATTTGAAATCCTCACATTTTTCTGATCCAAAAACATATATCATTTGTATTATTTGGAGTTAAAATTTAAAAGTTATTTAAAATCTGATTTGAATTTGAATTTAAAACATTTTCTGGAAAATTTAAAACAAAACAGAAATCCAGAAAACTTTTGTCACCCAGCCCAGTGCTAGCCAGAGCCACCGACAGGTGGGCCAGCTGCTGACTGGGCAACACAGCGTGCAGAGTGGTTTTTCACCACGGAAGTACCCAGCCCGTGAGACTGACAGGTGGGACCCGCTGGCTGGCAGGCCCACTTGACAGAGAGAGGTGGAGGGCTGACCACGTGGCGCTGTGAGGGAGTGCGGGTTGAGGCTGGAAGAACTGGGGGGCTTTTCTGCAAGATCGCTAGGGCGGCCGATAGGTGGGGTCGCGAGTACCGCGGGTTGAGCGAGAGATAAAAGGGGGGGCTAATTGTAAAGTGACCACAGAGCCCACTGTAGATCTCCTTTCTCTGAACCGCGAACAGATCGGTGCTCGACCGACGCGGGGCGCGGCGCGTGGGGTTCAAACTCGCGTCATGGGCGTGCGCGCTGAGGTTGGTAGTCAGTGAGGCTGGTGTACGGATGGTGACTGCAGGGTGGACGGGGGCTAGGTAAGGTTCTACGCGTCGGTGAACGGCGTTGTAGTGGCGTCAGCTCCTTCTTGTCCGAGCGCGCAGGGTCATCGACGAGGCCTACCTCCGCTTCCCCGACAACCAAAACTCCCGCCCGCCACCGTGGTAACACGAGGAGAAGAGGAGGCCGAGGGTGGCCGGTCGGTGGAGAAAAAGGTGGAAGGGGAGGGAGAGGAAGATGGCGCAGCGGCCAGGGGTGGTTTGGTATGGCAGAAGAAGGAGGGAAGGAGATAAGGGCGAGCCGAGAGGGAGGGCGTTGCCGTGGGGATGTGTAGAAGGCAAAAAGCTGGCCTCGGACACTTTTGCTTCTCCCTCACGTGCAGGGCGTGGGGGGCTATGGCAGGCTCGGCTGGGACTGCAGGAGGGACCAGGCAGGGAGGAGAGAGGCCAGGCTCGGGTGGGGCCGAGCTGCAGCGAGAGAGAAGGGAGAGATAGAGAGAGGGGGAAGCTCAGGTTGGAGCTAGGTTAGAGGAATGGGGGTGGCTCGGGTTAGGGCTTTAGGGTTAGGGTAGGCTTCGGCCTGGGAGGGTAGGGTGTCTAGGTGGGCCTTGCTGTCCAAGAGGGAGAGGGAAAACTTTGGCATGGAGAGAGGAGAGAGGTGAGGTGAGGACTAGGGTAAGGTTAGGGTTGAGTGAGAGAAAAGAGAGAGAGACTAGGTGAGAGGTGGTTTTGGTATGCATGATCAAGTGAGAGAAAAAGATGGACATGGGGATGATCTTACAAGCTCATACAGGGCTCTACACAAGTGAGGTTGATGAGGTAGAGATGAAGAGAGAAAAAGAGAAGATCTCACAAGAGGAAGGTTCCACTCAAAACAAAGAAAAACCAAAGAAAAGAAATGGTGTTGATGATTGTTGCATGGCCCATGCAAAACATTAAATGCCATGTTTTATTTGTAAATACAATAATAATATAACATGGCATGATTCCCATGCATTGCCAAAATGTGGAATGAAGGCCAAGCAAAAGAAATTAGAATTGGATCCACCCCAACCCACATGAGCTAGATTAAATATCCAAAAGAAAAATAATAGCTCATGGTTAACTAGGGTGGTGGAATTATAAGGTGGTGACAGAGAAAGGTGATGGAGTTGAATAAAAGATATGCCCCCAACTCAACTTGGGCATCAAGCATTTATCAAGATTCAAATACAATATATCAAGAGCCAAATACAATTAATAATGCAAATGAGAGAAGATCCAAAAGAAAAGGGGTTTTATATGGTGCTCAAATGCAAGGTGGCATGATGACATGAGCATGATATAATTATGATGCAACAATTATATGTAGGAAGTAGCATATATATAGACTAGGCTAGTAGCATTGCAATTGTTAGACAATTGGGATGCTACAACTCTCCCCCACTAAACAAGAATCTCGCCCCGAGATTCCTAGGAAAAACAAAACAACACAAGGAGAGGCGGGTGTTTGGAACAAAGGTGACCCTCACGTTCCCAAGTTGATGAAACACGGAATGGTGCGCCCCTTACACCTTGCCAAACTTGCTAGACTTGTTCCGAGCCTTGCGTTTGCTTGGGACACACATGGTTAGAGGAATTGAAGGATTATCGTGAGGAAAGAAGGTAGGATGGATATAGATCCGGTTTTCGAGAAACAAGATAAAAGAGTAGAACCACTTGTGAAGGAAAAGATGATGTATCATGGATAAAGAAAAGACACACTGTTAAGATTAAAGATTTACCGATACTAGAGAGGATGAATCTTTGTCTCGCTGGAAGAAAGATCTAGATTGGAGAGGTTTAAACCACTATGACAATAGCATTGTATCTTCTCTCGGATTTGAGGAATGAAGTTCGGAAACCATATTGCCTTCAACCAATATGGTTCCTTGATATCAACGGAAAAGATTTAGTTAGACATTGTCGGACTAGATTCTTCTTGCGCCGGTAAGAACCAAAGGATCACGCAATTGAGGTGCGCGGATATAACTTCCAGAGAAAGACGGGAATGCTAGCTTATGGTAGAAACCTTAGAAGAAGTGGAATGTGGAATAGATTTGCGATTAATGGCATCAACCATAATTGCTTTACCACAGGAAAAGAATCGATGAAACAAAGAGAGAGATAGTTTCCTTCCATCTTGTTTGGGGATGTCGAGCACCGATAGAATGACGAGGACGGAAAAGAGTTTGCGTTTGCTCCCAGCAGATAATTAGAGATTTTGCTCCGTGTAGAAAGGGCGAGATCACCAACAAGAAATTATTGATTACTTTCTTCGAGAGAGCACTCCGGTTACAAGGACGGAAATAAAAGTATCGAGGGATAAAGGCCACTTCTAACTTCCGTGGAATGAGTGAAATCACACTAATTCACCAATTCAATGTACAAGAGTGAATGATAAGAGTAGTGGTATGGTAGCTACTCCATCCCGCACTCAAAGCATTACTCCGCACATGAATAAGAAAACCATGCAACCCAACTACCGAAACAGACTGAAGGTATTGATAATAACTCATGGAACTTCGTTAGAAAACAAGGATAGATGCAAACGATTCGCCGGATTCACAGATAGATAAAGATGATGATGTTGTCGTCATGTCGGAAGTACCAAGCCACCAGAAAGATATGAAGGAAGATTACGGAGAACAACTGCAAGATTCAACAGCTACAGAAAAGATAGCACCAACTTGAACAGAAGGAATACAAGATCTGGAAGGTCTTCATGGCCTCTGGTGGATTGAGCATAGACGATAGAGCGAGAGGGTTTCAAGAGATTACTTAACGAGATAGAGGTGAAAAGGACTCCATGTTCTTCTTGAAATGATTGAGAGAGGTTTAGCAGTCTTGAGGAAAAATCTTTAGCGGAACGACGATGATAACTTGCCAACAAGGAATAACTCCAGATTGGTTGAAGATGGAGGATGGAATTAACAATGGACTTGCTGATTCCAGAATTGAAGTAATGTATTTAGCAGAAGGACGTGGTCGAGATAGGTGACTTCAAGAAGCTAGAATTCACACTTTGAGAACTTTGCACACAAGCGGTGTTCTCGCAGCTTGAGAGAAAGAGACATAGATGATCTTCCATGTTCTTCCATTGATATAGAATAGGCAAGCATATTATTAACATATACCACCATGGATTAACAAGATATTCCCAGAATACCAAGTTCAAAAGGCGAGAGAAACGAACAAATGCTCGAACACTTCCTGAGCTCAACGCTCTTTGAAAGTCAATATTAAGAGCACGGGTTCGTGTTGAAGAAATGTGCCGGCAGAATAGATTATCTGGTCCTTCGGAAGTAAAAGAGATGTCACCTGGTTCACATTGTCGATTGGATCGCCGGTTACAAAGATAAAGAGATCTTGGATAAGAAACGATGATAGCTCATACCTTAAGCAAAGCTATCAGAAGCGAAAAGATGCAATTCCCTCGTATCCAGGAGAATTGTGCAGATATGGAGTTCAAAAAGATGTGCAGCATGATGAACAGATGATAGACCACCGTAGGGCCTTTAACAAAAACTCCGGATTTGCAAAGATACTTGAATATGCATGGATATGATCACGGTGTAACTCAAAACCACAGGAGATAACCGCCACCATTTGGAGGATAGTGTTGATAGCATTTTCCATATTCCACTCATGATAAGTGTCATATAGCTATGCCGAGAACCAAATTACAATCACCAGCATCGGATCGACACATGTTATGTAATTAGCCCAAGAGAATTGGAGATGAAATAAAACTCCAGGATTAAGCGCCGGTGACAAAAGAATGAGTTAGCATGGACATGCTGATAAAAGGAAGATAGATAATGTTACACACACGACTGAAGAGAAGTGTGGAAACACAGATGTATCAAAGAAAAATTTTCCGCATTTTTCAGCATTAAAATACCAATAGATGCGCAAAACCACTTATCAGGTAGAGATTAGCAACTCCACATTCTGTGAAAGCATGCTGGAAGGAAGAACACCCTTAAGAAGATTGCGCCTATTAACAAGGAGTCAGATAGATCGCGTCGGTTTACAAAAGCCTGTCGGTATGGAGTGTACCAACAGTTGATAAACAAAAGGCAGATAGTGATAACATGTTGGATGCAATAGATAGACAAGGAATCCACACACACACACTTTCTATGGTACTACGGAAACCCAGAACACGTGAATCCTAGTTTGAATTTTTAGAAGAGGATTGAAAACGTTACACTTCCTTACCAGAAAAGGGTGGGTGGGTGGGTAAGAAGAAAAGTGGAAGTAGTCCTACTCTCACATTTTGTTTTTTCCCTAGTATACATAACTACCAAAAATATTTGCTAGACTGACAACGACCATTTGGCTGAGACCCTGAAGGGCGGGATGGCTCTGATACCGATTGTAACTACCTCGGTGAATTACGCTCTTAGTTACATGCCTGAATGAGCGAAAATGGTTAAAATAGTACGGTGGGGCCAAGGGCCACTCACAGGTAGACCTTTCGGCCGTCCTAACCATTTTCAGAACATCGGGACAAGAACGAGCAGCGTAATCGGCAGGCGAAGGGATCAACTACATACACAAATGAGTATGTATGCAAGCCACGTACAACAGTCCTCAGAGCCATTCCATCTAAAAGAAATAGAAATATTGCAATGCCATACGGAAAGATCCAAATATCCTAGATATAGATAATAATTTAGGATAACTCCTCATACATCAAACATCAGAGTATCAGGCGGAAGCGGAAAACAAGATCCGAGTACGGATAAGAAGCAAATCGGCATAAGATGCCACATAAATAAACACATCCCGCAGGGCAGATCTCATGGATCCCCGTTCCTGGAATCTCTACACCGAGTGATCGTTGCCAACATCGTCCGTTTCCTCCACCCAGTATCCATCTTGCAAGTATACATGTGCATCTGAATCAAACAATTTATCGTGTGAGACCCTAGGGGTACTCAACAAGTCTTTATGCCTCTAAAGGGGACATAACCTCGGGTGACGCAATTGTAGCAAAAGATAATAACTAACAAGTCTATAGATACTCGCTAACCATCCGCCTAACCAAAGATAGACGGATGTCCATTAATTAAGAACAACAGTTATAACAGTAATTAACAGATCCATCCTCCTCCTCGCTTACCAACGAGGAAGCGGATAAACAACCCCCCCTCTGTTGGCAGTTTTATTAACCATTCCATGAGTGTTGCACTATTTACTAGTCACGTACTTAGTCAAATTAAAAGCGGTACTTTAGTTATACTTGTCTATGATCGAGAAACTGTGCTCCAAGTCGTCCATAACCGCGGACATGGCTTTCAGAAAGATTTACCCTACAGGGGTGCACAAATAGCAACAAACACTCGATCAACCTCGGAAAAACCAAATCAAAACCCAACGAGGCATTCACGACAAAGCGATCATAGGATTCAGAAATATTTCAGGGGGCCACCCCACTAAGCTACCCGCAACAAAGTTGGCCGGCTCCAGAACGGACCCAGGGTTTGTGTGGACAGCGGTAAACGACTGGGAACCTGAAAGTGTGACTGGCCTTGTCGATACAGCGAAAACGTGTCACGATCCAAAACAGTACAGGTTCTCCTCACACAATCTTAAATAAAACAGTAAACATGGCATAAGTACATGATAGTAATAAAGCCCCAAACTAATTGTGGCCCCAAGAAATAAGAATGAATCAAGCTCTGGCTCAGGGGGGTCCATGGCCTCCTGGATGTGGATAGTGCGAATAGTCAAGGAACAGGAATCAAGTACTCGGGGTCCTACGGGACACAAGTGAGCATGAAAAAACAAATAGCAGATATTGCTCACCGATGCCTCTTTCATTAGTTATCCCATTACTACTCATGTTAAGTTGTTTAGGTACCTCGTTATCCATCAGACACTCACATACCCTACTAATGCTGTTCTACGACCCGCATGGCTCAAACAACTTCTGTAGTAATGGCTCATGGGATGGAGGAACAAGCTTCAGCGGGGTTTAAAAGTAAAGGCTATGCAATACTTGGGATTCAATTTGAATGCATTCGCGACTCAATGATGCAAGAATAAGATAGAGGAAATAGGTACTATATGTATGCAAGCATGTGGTAGTGCTTGCCTGGCAGCTCAGTTGAAGTGAGAGACGGATCTGGGTAGTGCTCCTGGGATTCCTGATATATCCCCTGCTCAGCGTCTATTCGAAGAAGAACCAAACAAACAAGGGCCAACATAAATAGAGTGCACAAGCATATGAATTAAAATGCGACAAGCAAACAATCATGCCATGATGAATGATGCACAATTTGCATGGAAATAAAGTACCATGGCATGGGTGAGGTGTGGGGTACAAGATTAAAGCATTTTATTAAGTTTTTAGCCCGGTTTGCTCTCATATAAGTTGCTGTATACTTTATATTTATATGATGCATGCTGCAATTCAGAACATGGAATGCATAGATAGAACGGGCTCGTCGCGCTGATCGATTTAGACATCTTATTTTTCAAATTTGGGGTTATAAAACTAAAGTTATTAATTAATTAAGAAAAGGGCAATTTCTTGTAATTTTAATCATCTCGAAAGTTAAGGTGCTCAAACATTATTTTGAATAGCATATTTGAAATCCTCACATTTTTTTGACCCAAAAACATATATCATTTGTATTATTTGGAGTTATAATTTGATTTGAATTTGAATTTGAATTTAAAACATTTTCTGGAAAATTTAAAACAAAACAGAAATCCAGAAAACTTTTGTCACCCAGCCTAGTGCTAGCCACAGCCACCGACAGGTGGGCCAGCTGCTGACTGGGCGACACAGCGCGCAGAGAGGTTTTTCACAGCGGAAGTACCCAGCCCGTGAGACTGACAGGTGGGACCCGCTGGCTCGCAGGCCCACTTGACGAAGAGAGGTGGAGGGCTGACCACGTGGCGCTGTGAGGGAGTGCGGGTTGAGGCTGGAAGAACTGGGGGGCTTTTCTGCAAGATCGCTAGGGCAGCCGACAGGTGGGGTCGCGAGTACCGCGGGTTGAGCGAGAGATAAAAAGGGGGGGCTAATTGTAAAGTGACCACAGAGCCCACTGTAGATCTGCTTTCTCTGAACCACGGACAGATCGGTGCTCGACCGACGCGGGGCACGGCACACGGGGTTCGAACTCGCGTCGCGGGCGTGCGCGATGAGGTTGGTAGCTAGTGCGGCTGGTGTACGAATGGTGACAGCAGGGTGGACGGGGGCTAGGTAAGGTTCTGCGCGACGCGGGAGCGAGCCAACGCAGTGGCCGACGGCGCGCGCAGCGTGTTCGACGAAACGAACGACGGAACTAGACGGCGACAGCGAGCATGAGGATGTCAGCGAGGAAGAGGGGCTCACCGAGGAGAGGTCGGTGTGGTCAGATCGGCCTAGGAGGCGCTGTAACGGCGAGGACGCAGAGGCCGGGGGCTAGGGTTCGGAGGCGAGGGCGTCGGTGAATGGCATCGTGGTGGCATCGGCTCCTTCTTGTCCGAGCGCGCGGGGTCGTCGACGAGGCCTAGCTCCGCTTCCCCGACAACCAAAACTCCCGCCCACCGCCGTGGTAACACGAGGTGAAGAGGAGGCCGAGGGTGGCCGGTCGGTGGAGAAAAAGGTGGAAGGGGAGGGAGAGGAAGAGGAAGATGGCACAGCGGCCAGGGGTGGTTTGGTACGGCAGAGGAAGGAGGGAAGGAGATAAGGGCAAGCCGAGAGGGAGGGCGTTGCCGTGGGGATGTGGAGAAGGCAAAAAGGTGGCCTCGGCCACTTTTGCTTCTCCCTCACGTCCAGGGCGTGGGGGGGCTATGGCAGGCTCGGCTGGGACTGCAGGAGGGACCAGGCAGGGAGGAGAGAGGCCAGGCTTGGGTGGGGCCGAGCTGCAGCGAGAGAGAAGGGAGAGAGAGAGAGGGGGAAGCTCGGGTTGGAGCTAGGTTAGAGGAATGGTGGTGGCTCGGGTTAGGGCTTTAGGGTTGGGGTAGGCTTCGGCCTGGCAGGGTAGGGTGGCTAGGTGGGCCTTGCTGTCCGAGAGGGAGAGGGAGAACTTCGGCATGGGGAGAGGAGAGAGGTGAGGTGAGGACTAGGGTAAGGTTAGGGTTGAGAGAGAGAAAAGAGAGAGAGACTAGGTGAGAGGGGGTTTTGGTATGCATGATCAAGTGAGAGAAAAAGATGGACAAGGGGATGATCTTACAAGCTCATGCAAGGCTCTACACAAGCGAGGTTGATGAGGTAGAGATGAAGAGAGAAAAAGAGAAGATCTCACAAGAGGAAGGTTCCACTCAAAACAAAGAAAAACCAAAGAAAAGAAATGGTGTTGATGATGGTTGTATGGCCCATGCAAAACATTAAATGCCATGTTTTATTTTGTGAATACAATAATAATATAACATGGCATGATTCCCATGCATTGCCAAAATGTGGAATGAAGGCCAAGCAAAAGAAATTAGAATTGGATCCACCCCAACCCACATGAGCTAGATTAAATATCCAAAAGAAAAATAATAGCTCATGGTTAACTAGGGTGGTGGAATTATAAGGTGGTGACAGAGAAAGGTGATGGAGTTGAATAAAAGATATGCCCCCAACTCAACTTGGGCATCAAGCATTTATCAAGATTCAAATACAATATATCAAGAGCCAAATACAATTAATAATGCAAATAGGAGAAGATCCAAAAGAAAAGGGGTTTTATATGGTGCTCAAATGCAAGGTGGCATGATGACATGAGCATGATATAATTATGATGCAAAAATTATATGTAGGAAGTAGCATATATATAGACTAGGCTAGTAGCATTGCAATTGTTAGACAATTGGGATGCTATACTATTGATCATAAAAGAGCGCTTCATGGGAGGCAACCCATGTGAAATAAAGGTTTGAGTAAAGTTTTTAAGTTTTAGTTTAAGTTTATGTTTAATAAAGAGTGCTAGAAAACTCCAATTAACGGGAAGAAGTTCGGTAGTACTAAAAATACTGCTTTATTCATGCTGTTGTTGGTTAATAATATTTACTATAAATTTTCTATCGAAAACAAGGTATATCACTAAGTTACAGGAAAACAAATATTTTTTGAAGAAACAGAATTTTTTTGATGCATACAGAGAGTTTAACAACCAACTATACGGCGGAAATAAAAAATCCGGCCATGTAGTTCTAGTCGTATACATATCTTTACCGTCAAAAAAATTTCTTTCATATGTACTGAGAGTTTAACGATCGACTATATGGCGGGAATAAAAAATCCGGCCGTATAGCTCCGTTCGTATAGATATCGGTGCCTCCGTACAAATTCTTTTCCAATGTACTGAGAGTTTAATGACCAACTATACGGCGGGAATAAAAATTCCGACCGTATAGTTCGGGTCGTATAGATATTGATGCCTTTGTATATTTTGCTTCCCAGGGACAGACAGTTTTACGACCAACTATACGGCGGGAACACATTGTTCTGGCCGTATAGTTCCAGCCGTATAGCTGCGCCGCCAGGAGGAAACCCTACAATTTTGGCAGAAGGCCAACTATACGGCGGGAACGTATTGTTCCAGCCATATAGTTGCGCACGTATAGTTGCGTCCAACGACAAAATCGCACGGGAAGGTACCTCCAACTCCAAAACTTTAATCCTTTTTATCTCTTCTACCTCCAAACTCTCTCAAAACCTCAAGAGATCTTCATCTCTACTCAATTTCATTCGATTTCCTCGCACACAAGTGATCTATGGTATGTTTCTCCTCCGATCCTCCAATTACTTTTTGCAAATTCATATTCTATCTATTGTCATTATTAATCTAGGATGAGACCTTCTACGAACTAGTTGCCATGATTTTCTCGCCTAGATTATTATTTTGAGGAGATTCTTTAGTGTGCTATAATGAGGAATATGTTGTACTTACTGTTGTTGCATCAAAAAGTTTTATTTTTGTCTTTCTTCAATGTTTTAGATGATAAACACAAGGAGACAAACTCGTGCTCGTGCCACCGCTAGCGCTTCTTGGGCAATCGCTCAAGAATGCATGGGGATACAGTTCAGGAATGATCTCCAATGTGAGCGCTTTGACAAGATCAAGAATCGCGAAGTGAAGGCCACCAAGTGGGCTTGCCCCATTATATTGAACCAACTCGGTATTTCTGATAACTTCAATTTACTTTGCAATAGAGGTGGCCTGCAAAACTTTGTGTACAATGATGTGCCTACTTATCGCCGCTTAACCATTGAATTTCTAAGTTCATTGCAAAGCACCGTTAAACAATGCCAAGGAGAGGACACTATTTCTTTTTGACTCATGAACAACAACTACACTTTAACTTTAGATGAATGGTGCGCATGTTTTAATTTGCCAAACAATGATGTTAATGCGTTACGTGCATTCTTTACTGGCTTAGAACCTACCCCTGAACAATATTACAATGCAATGAGTTTCGCTACTAGAGTGAGCAAGGGGAAGAATATTCAACATCGTGCAATTCGCTATTTGTTCTATGTTATTGCTAACACCTTGCAGGCACGTAATGAGTTCACGAGACTCAACAAGGAGGACATCTTAGTCCTTGCAAAGGCTGCTTACATCAACTGCGGCTTGTAACTCAACTTGAGCGCCATCCTTGTGCGCTACTTGGATCACCAAGCCTCCCAAATCCAAGGATCAATCACAGGTGGAGGCATCATCCCCGTGCTTGCCACTGCCCTAGCCATTGACCTAGGTGAGTTGCAACCCGTGCTAGGTGAGCGACGTGTTGGTTTGTCCACTTCAAAAGCTTGTGGAATGCTCACTAGGAGAGGTGGTGTTTATTACCTGCATATTGCTAGAGCTAGGCGTCTCTACCCCGGTCCTATGCCTAATGGTCTTTTCTCTATCGAGGAAGGACGTTTGCTATATGACTTGCAGGTTAAGCAACACCAACCCGAGGAGGAGGTTCCGTAGGAGGATGAGGCCCAAGAGGAGGAGCAAGAAGTTCCTTATCAAGAGGAGCAACCACAAACCCGGTTCGCGACATACCAAGATTTCCAAGAACTTGGAGGGATTGTGGAGAGGAAGCATAGCCTCTCTTTGAACCTTTGAGAAACAACTAGTAACCTCTCAAATCAATTCATGAACTGGAGTAACGACCTTTTTCTGCCACCAGAATGATTTGAAGGGCTTGCAAAAGCCTATGCTTGGGGAAGTTTCCTCATGTATCTTTATTTGGCATTCGTTTGCTTTTATTTATTTCGAGGTTATGTTTTTAATTCGAGTTTATAAGCACTCGTGTTGGTTTCCCCAACACTTTATTTTCTAGTTCTTTCTATTTGCTTTCGAGATTTTCTAGCCGAGCTTTGCTACCAATTTTCTATTCTTTAAAACTCCCTCTCTTAAAAAACAACAAAACTATTTCTCCATTTTTCCTTATTTTTCCTCTTTCTTTTCTTTCCGCCTCGAGGTTTTCATTTATTCATAGGAGAGTGATCAACTTCGAGTTTCCAAGAAGCAAATAAAAAAAGGAAGAGAGAAGTGGAACCAAACATAAGAGGTATGCCTTATGACTCCCCACTTTTGAATTTTGAGAAACCTATGCTAGTTAGTAGTAAATGTTGAGATATTATATTGGTGGAGTGAGTCTTTGTATTGTAGTAAGATTTTTGTTTGCATGGGTATTTAGTTCGATACGTTTTGTTCCAGCTCTCGTAATTAACCAAGTCTTGCCTAATAATTGCTAAACAATTGTAATAAGAAAAAGTCTCATAGTTGAAATCTTGGGTGTTGTAGTGCTTAGTCTTGAAGGTTTATGTCTAGAGATACTCAACACCACAGAAAATGTTGATTGACTTGATAGCTCTCTTTAAAAGGATTTGTTCGATTGAATTAATGTTTAGCGGTTTTTGTAAGCATGCTAAAGTTTAACTTGTTAATCATAAGAATGATATAGCTTTTTGCATGTCAAACTTCATGGGATGCTAACAACTCCACTATCCTATGAATGATCTTCATGGAGGAAACTCCTAGATTTCGGTTATGAGTTTATTAAACACATGTAGCAGCAATGCTATAGTGGGTAAGATTCTTGGCACTCCTAGGTAGCTGTAATCATGATGGAATCACTCCTCTAGCTATTATGAGTAATCATTATGAAAAAGGAACACAAACCTTAGTGATGCCACGAGTGTCCATCACAACCCGATAAACTAATAAAAATCTTTAGCATGCTCTCAATTACTCAAAAACTGAAATTCTTGAAGGATAATGAATAGAAAAGTAGTGCTTGAAAAGTCTTGATTTATTGATGTGGGAGAATTGAGATACTCTAGTGTATATGCTTTTCATGACAACTCTCACACTCTCAATTTACATGATTATACTTTATTGTTCAAAAGAAAGCCTATGAGTTGATTACATGACATGGAATAAAGTTTACTCATTTGAATCATCCATGTTAACAATAATTTTGTTGCGCTATAAGGATGCATAAAACTCGTATGATATGCTTGCCATTACTCTATCTATGCTGAAGTTTTTCAGATTTATGAAGTGGAGGAAACATGATACTACCAATCATGAGTAATATCATCATCTCATTATTTTAGTTTAAATGCTGAGTTCCTTTTTGATTTCTGTGTTCTTGCTCGGGGACGATCAAGTTTAAGCTTGGGAGGTTGATGGCTCTGAAATATAGCCATCTATGTCCACATTTAAGCTGGATATTATTCATATTTTTGATGAAATATCTCTCTAAACCCTGCCACTAATGCCTAATATTCAAAGGGGTATGGAATCCTTTCTTTTTATATTTTCTTGTACAGATAATGTCGTTTGAAGACGGTAATCACTACATTAAAGTCAAAGATACGAGATTTCCAACAACCAGAAGAAACCAGGAGCCGTGAAGCGGAGGCAGACACTTTAACGACCAACTATATGACCGGAGCAAAATTTCGGCCATATAGTTCCGGTCATATAGTTGGCGCCGCCACTGTTAGGTCAAACAGAACAACATTCGTGAAGGGACCCCTATATAAAGAAGCCTCGGGCAACGAGAAAATGTCTTCTGCCTCGCCCAAAAGTCTCTGCCACAGATCACCAGCCGCCTCCAGATCTCAAAACCCTTCTCCATCCCCATAGCCATATTCCACCACTTGTAATGGTAGATCTCTTCTTCTATTGGCAACATTGTAAGACTATTGCTATCAGTCTTATGATTTTCATTACAATGCTTGTGATTGTTGATCTCATCTCTATGTGTGAGTAATTCTCCTTGGGCTAAGGGCTTCGTCCTAGCCATGTAACATTTGTGCATGTTATTTATCATAGATGGGATCATGTATTAGTTTGTATGGCATGATGGTTATTGTATCCTCTCTTGCCTCAATCTAAGGACTTGTTAGGTACCCAAGACCCTGAGGGTTGAGCCAGGTATAGGGAGTATGAGTAATGACTGATCTGCAGGTTGGGAACCCCAGTGACAGAAGGGGTAGTACGGCTGTATGTGAGGGATTTACTTAGGATTAATGGTGACATCACTATGAATATCATTAGTTCTCTTTCTTTTATGGATGAGACTAGTAGGTTATTGCTATAAGCGGTTGTGGAGGCAATAGCAATTATGGATGCACTACCCACATATAATTTATCTTGCTCTAACAAGTACATGCATACTTTATTTCTATCTTTTATTTCTATCAGATGTTTTGCACAGCTACAGGTGAAACCGAATGCCCTGTTTCATGGAGGAGGTCTAGATCTAGGGTTTCCCAAAGCAAAGTTGATTCCCTTGTTTTCCTTTGTGGATCTAGTTACTCTTGGTTTCTTTGAACCCTAGATGGAAGAGGCCATTCTTGGAGCTCGGGCATTGGTTGTTAAGCTTCGGGGTCATGTTGGGAGACTCCAAGTGTTGTGGAGGTCTACTCAACAAGTTTGTAAAGGTTTTGGTCACCGCATAGTGGATCGTGTACTTTCCGCGAGGCGGTGCACGGGAGAATTGGGTGAGGCCTTCTGTGGCACTGGTGGTCTTAGTACCACCCACCCTCCAACGGAGACGTACTTCCCCTCAAAAGGAAGGAACTTTGGGAAAACATCTCTATGTCTACTCTCGGTTATTTCTATCCTTTACTCTCTACTATTGTTGCTTTCTTGCTTACTTGTCATATAGGATCTCTCACCTAGTTTCATATCTAGAGAACTTACTTTGTGTCAAGCCTTAATTTGTGTAACATCCCAGTATTAGAGCTTAGAAATAAGCTGAGATGAGATGTATGAATTGCATTCATGCATAGAAAATCTAGATGATTTTTGCGCTTTTAAATAAAACTTGTCAAAGTGATTGAAGCTTCTCTTAACTTGGTGGAACTAAAGTAGATCATCAAGTTGATTGCGATAAGTTTCAATATGACCTTTGCCAAAACCTTATCTTTGGGTAATCTAATTTGGTCTATGGGTAGATCAAATGTTATAGAGCTAAACCCCTAACACACTACTCAATAAGGAGTACTAGATATTCTAGAGATCATGGCATGGTATTCCATACAATAACTCAAGGATGAAGACTTAATCTTCCAAAGATTATATCAAGGTACCATTTACAACAAACCTTGGATACCAAGTTAAGTTTATAACTGAAGTAAAGTAACTCAATAACTAGACCTTGATACACTTGATTACCATAGTTATTTATACCATGAACATCATGGTAGTTCTTATACAATAACCATTATTTCTTAAGATTCTATTAAAAATTAACCTTTGTTACAAATAGAGTAGAAAAGGAAGTCAATCCAAGACCTTTCATCACATACCCTTAATATCATATTAAGATATGACATTCCTATTTAACCAAGTCCTAGTGTCAATTGATCATCAATGTTGAGTGATCAATTCTTGACCTAGAACCTATTGACCTACTATATTGATCTTCCAAAGACCTTAAGTAAACTAATAAAAAAAAGTAACTAGCTATGGTGAAGTGTGCCATCATCAATGGAATGAGATCCTTAGTGGTGATCAAACCATTTGATGTTGAAGGAGTTAACTCACTCATGAGTTAATTAGAAGAAGTATCTAAAACGTGAGAATTATCTAATACTTGAGAAGTTATAAGAAAGCTAGTAGTATTAGAGTATCAAATAATAATCTTGTTAAGCCAAGTAGGTATAAACCTAAAGTAAGTTTCCTTAACAAGATAAGCCTAGAAGAGATTAGTACAAGTCTACTACTTAGTTGATGATAGATCTTGATCAGACAAATAAAAGCCTAAGCTTTGTTTGATCTAGGGTTGGTGGTCATTATTCACAAGTCACTTGAGAATAGATGACTAGGTGATGAAGAAGTGTTGTGAGAATACCAAATTAGGCAAAACCTTAGTAAGTTGAATCATCTAGATTGATCATGAGAAGTCAAGCTCGAGTATGATGAAGTATATAATATGAGTTGTATGGAGTAGTTGGAGGCATATTAGCTTAACCAGGCTAATACAAGAACAAACTTGTATTATGGAGAGTAGTACCATACATATTCCAAAGGATTGATATCACATCGTGTCGTGGTATTGCCAACGAGTACGCCATAGAGGGGTCCTCACAGTGCGTGTTTAGATACATGGGGTAAGGCAGAGAGTTGGTGGGTACGAGGTAACATAGCTTACCCAGGTTCAAGTCCCACAACGGTGGTGGAACTCTACTCCTTTATAAATCACTATAATGGTAATACGCCGAGTTATAGAGATAGGTTCGCTGTGTGAGGTGTTGTGCGTTGTACGCAACAATCTAAGAGGTTGTGCCCTAAAGGCCCCCACATGACGGCTTATAAAGGCGCCAAGACCTAGGGTTTATAGGGAAAGGTCCTTGACGGACAAGGGAAAGAGTCCTACACCTACACGAACTAGTCTTTTGTGTCTTGTAATCCAAGGCTCCGAGTATGTTGGTGACTCCTGCGTAGCCTTTCTTTATCCTGCATGGGCCTCCCTTCTAGATCCATCTAATTGGGCTGCCCAGCAGGCCATAGGCCTTTCTACCAACTATGGGCCACCCAGGTTAGGCGGATTGGTGACATGCTATGAGGATACCTATATAGCATATCCCCAAAGTAGCCCCCGGAGGACTTTGAAATCTTGCGTCGTTTTGCCCGTTGATCTCTGAATGTCCCGTCTAAGTGATGCCGGCAATCCGTCAAGCAATATCTCAAAGGTCTTCCAAAGAACCCTACCAACCTCTCCGGATTCGCAATGTAGCCGGAGATTCCTTGAGTCTTCATTTCCAGAGTCGGGTAATCTCCGTCTTTGATGGAATCTTAGGATGTGACCCTTCACTGCAACTGTCAGGAGGATGACGTAGGGTACAGCCTACGCTACCTCGAAACTCACAGAAACAGTGAATTAATCAGCTATTCTCATGCACGCGAAATTCGAAACGACGAAGCGACAAAGACGGAGGACGTGGCGAAATTACCGCGCACGTTCACTTCCACGTCGGCAACATTCGGCCATTAGATCTCTTTGCACGAATCTTGACGCGAGGTCTATATAGTTTCATCGCAGTAAATTTATTTCTTTTTACCCGTGTTCGCTTTCCAGTCTTCGTCTTCCTCTAGCCGCGCGACCGTTCGAGATTTCTGCGAAAAACCCTAACCAGAGCCCTTCTTTTATCCACCTTCCCCGTTGCAATGGCTTCCAGCAGCTCTTCTCCTTTCACGGAGGCGGTTCCCGATGCTACTATAGAGCCATCCCAAGGAGCGACCGTCCCACCGGAGGGGGTAGTTGTTCCCGTCTCCGCTGTGGTGGAATCCACCAGAGATGACCAAGAACGAGTGGCGCCCGAAGCCGCTGAAGAAGAAAGCGACTTCCATAAGGGGGTGTGGAGAGGCTCCGATCTTTCCACCGAGGATCTTTAGGAACTGGTCACCGAGGGGTACCTCCCCGCGGCGAAGGAATTGGTCTGGCAGGCAGTGCCGACCGGCGAGGTGGTCCTTTCTCCCAAAGCCAGAGAGAAGGTTTACCTCAAGTCTCAGCTGGTACGTGGCGTAAGCCTGCCAGTCTCCGACTTCTTCCTGTTTGTCCTCCGACACTTCCGGGTACTCCCCCACAATCTCTCTCCCACTAGTATCTTAGTTCTTAGCAACTTCATAGCTTTGTGCGAAGGATTTCTAGGAATCAAGCCTAGATTAGATCTGTTTGTATACTTTTTTACCATTAAGAGAGAGTCTGTAGAGTCCAAGGACGAATTGCGGATCTACAGAATGATTAGCTTTATGATCCGTCCTAGCTGGTGCTTCCCCGACATCGTCGGACATTATTTGTGCAAGAACTGGCAGCGCACATATTCTACGGCCCCAATGTTCCTCTGCCTGACCACCTTGAAACATACCCCGACTTTGTCGATGGAGCTGCCACCGAAGTGCCCGCATGGCGGACTCCAGCCTCCCTTTCCTCCGACGATGAAGCCAACTGCACCGTAAGGCGGATTGAATGGCTCGTAGACAGAGGTTTGAATGGCCTGGACCTTGCCATGTGCTGGTTCACTAGGCAGATCTAGCCTCTGTAGCACCGCACTAAGCTGATGCATAAATATACTCAAGACAGGAGGGATCCCATGCGAATTTCGCTAGATAACTTCTCTACTGACTCCATCAAACTCCGGCTCAAGGACATCATCAAGGTGAAGGACAAGAAGTGTGGCTTCAAGATTACCTTCGACATGTTCGAGTGCGGCAAGTGCCCAGAGGTAGCTTCTGTTTCCTTTGTTGCTCGTTATATACTCTAAGGTTTTTCCGACTTGAAGTTGTCCATCTAACACTCCCATGTATCCTAGCTGGCGACCTTGGTGGCAGATCAAATGGCCTCCCAGGTCTATGATCCCAAGTTGAAGGATATCCAGGTGGTGTCCGACGACGACACCCCCAGGGATCAACCAGCTCCGGCAGCGCGAAAGCGGAAGAGATCCACCTCTAATGTTGTTGCCGAGACCAAGAAGAAGAAATCGGAGAGTGGAGTCTCCAAACGTTCCACTGCCGCCTTAGAGGCGGAGAAGAAGAAGAAGTCCACCAGCATTCCCCTCACTAAGGCTCCTATCGTGGAATAAGTATTTTCATTCTCCGACTTGTGCTTTTCAGCCCATACCTTTTTTCAACTCTTGTACTTATACTTTGTACGTTTCAGGAGGAAAGCTGGTGTTAGTTTGAAGCGATCCTCCAAAGACATTGGAGGGTCAAAAAACATTCATGATATGCGGACCAAGGATCTGTCCACCAAGTCCTATCTCGCTACCGCTCCCCCTACTCCTGCCGCCAAACACTCTACTGGCCCCGCTGGGCCTTCATCCCCCGCCATTCTGAGATCTCCGCCATGGAGACAGATGTCAATCCAACACTTGATATCTTAGGCTCTGTTGAGGCAGATGTTGCTCCTAGTGGCTAGGCAACACAGGAGAGCACCTCCTCTAAAGTGGCTGAAGCTCCGGATAAGGATGCCACCGAGAAAGGGAAGGAAGTGGTGGAAGAGGTGGATGTGGAAGCGACGATCGAGGCGAGAGCCTTTGAGCCATCATCTGCTTTGAAGGTGCAAGAGGAAGCTAGGGCTTCATCCATGCCTCCGGCTTCAACCTCTCCATTGGCTGGAACTCCTCCGACGTTGAGCCTGGATGATCTCATCATGCAGGAAAATGCAATTTATAACAATGCCAGGACCTTCCATGACTCCTATGCTCATCTGGCCAACAATCTTAGGGTCATTTCCATCATAAGTCTTTTGAACTTTACTTCTTTTAACTTGTAATATATCCCACTATAGCCCCCAAGCTCTTAGGCGGATAAATCAATAGTTATTGGCCTGAGTGCTCCAAAGAACTAAGTGTAGAACTTGTCCTTGTAGCCCCCAAGTGTTTAGTTGAAAATGAATAGTTCCGACTAGATGCTCTAGAGAAATTTGTTTACTTTAAAATCATGTACTATAGCCCCCGAGCGTTTAGTTGAAACTTGAATAGTTCGGACTAGATGCTCTAGAGAAATTAAGCATGTTAACATCTTGTGCATAATGAGAATAAATAGAGGATTGATGCCAATGAGAAGTTTGCTGCTAATCAGAAGAAACTAGACCTTGAACAGGGTAAAACCAAATTCCTGAAAGAACAGATCAAAAATAGCTAGAGTCTGTTTCCGACAATAGCTCCTTGCTTTTCTCATTGAATTATCTCTTCCGTCTTCTGATAGTACTTTGTGATTTCCATCTTAAAAATCCATTGCCAAGGCCAAGAGCATCGTCGAGCAATCCAAGCATATTCAGGAGCTCGATGATGAGAAAAAAATTCTGAAGAAGGACCTGGCCGATGCCGTCAAGGGCCATGAGGCAGCGATGAAGGCTATGCAAGAGTCTGCTGATGCCGAGATGCAGCGCCTGAAAGAAGAACTTGTACAACTCAAGGAACATAACCAAGCTGCCAAAGAGCAGAATGCTAGAAACCTTGAGGCGTTCAAGATAGTCCAGAAGGAGCACAATGTCTTGGCGGAGACATGCCAGCAAGTGGAAACAAGCATCTTCGGTAACCTTTCTCCATCTTGGTCATTTATGTAAGTTGGACAACCATTTTACTTGTTTGTACTCATGGTCCTTGTGTTTTGTGCAAACCACAACTCCCATTGGTTTAGCCAACTTGGGTGAGGGTGCTCAAAATCCCAACGAATGCATGATTCCTGCCGACAACTTCGTTAGCACCGCCATCGCCCAAGCCAAGGAGATATCTCAACCTCTAGGCATAAATATCAAGGCGGCAGACTCAATGGCCAAGTTCGCGGAAATCCTGCGCTAAGCCCCTGAGAAAGTCAAGGACTGGAAAGCCTCTTGCGTCCGGGCTGGTGCAAGGATGACCTTGTCCTTGGTCAAGGCACACTATGATAATGCCGACATCGACTTGGTGACCTCCGGCATGCCCAAGGTAGACGAGGAATGTCGAGAGATCGATAGCGATGCTATTTGGAACTCCCTCGTCATCTTCGACACTAGAGTTGCCAAGATGGTCAAGGTAGATGTGTCTGTGCCTACTGAGATCCTTGATGAAGACATGGCCTCATGCGAGTCTAGCCCCTCTCCTTCAGAGTTTGACGATCTCTCCCAGCCTAGCTCTCCTGATGATGCCACCATGAAGTCCCCTGCAACAGAGCCATGAAAAAACAATATTTGTATTAAATGCGTCTCTGCAAAATGTATGTGGAAAATACTTATGGTTGGCTAAGGCGGAAATACTTGTACTCAAGCTTCCTGCAACTTATCTATTTCCAGCATGTGTATATATCTTTTAAGCAAGTGCTGGCTTATCCATTATTCTGGTTTGTATGCTTGACCTTTCGTGACACGGAAGACTCGCAACACAGAACTATGCTCTCAGGCGATGATGCTTAATAGCACCGTCTAGAACCTAAGAACAAAATTGTCGTCTTTGAGTCGAAAAGTCACTTCTCCGGAATCCACATAAAAACTTCAGAAAATGTGTAGACCATAAAACTTAAGCTAACGCCCATAGGCAGAATTTTCACAAGGGAAAATGCAACCTTGCGCATAAAGGGTTTATATGATCCAAAAATGAACAACTAAAGGAGGTAAAAGACTCAGATATGAGTGAACCAAATGCTTTATTTCATTGATCATATAAAAGACTTATTACATAATATAAATGTGCTAAGTGTAAAAGGGACGTAGCTATGCTATGTTCCATGGTCGATCTGTCTCTGGATAGTCATCATCAGAGTCACGTTGCTTGCGCTTGTGATTTTTGGCCTATCTTTCAACTCGTGAATATCGACGAGGTAATAGGAACCGTTGAGTAATGATTTGCTTATGAAGAACGGTCCTTCCCAAGGCGGTCACAATTTGTGTGATTTCTCCTTCTTGAGCCTAAGCACCAGATCCCCCTCTTTAAACAAGTGATGCTTTACATGGCGACTATGGTAGCCATGTAGCTTCTGCTGGTAGATGGCAGATCTCTGGCATGCCAGCCCATGCTCTTCTTCAAGTATGTCCACAAATAATCGTCTGGATTCTTCAGCATCATCCTCGTTGTAGGCAGAAACTCTTGGTGCATCGTGGAGGATGTCGGATGGAACGACTGCTTCTGCTCCATAAAGCATGAAGAAAGGAGTCAAGCCGGTGGATCTGTTGGGTGTTGTTCTTAAACTCCATAATACAGATGGTAGTTCCTCCGCCTAGGATCCACGTGCTCTACGTAGCGGTGCCTCAAAGCGTGGCTTGATTCCGTGCAGGAATAGTCCATTAGCCCTTTCAACTTGCCCATTTGACTGTGGGTGTGCCATAGATGCTAGGTCAAGGCGTATTCCCTTTTCATGACAGTACTCCTCAACTTCTCCGAGAGACAAATTTCTGCCGTTGTCGGTGATGATGCTATGCGGGAGACCAAATCTCACCACTAGATCCCGGACAAATTTTAGGGCTGTTGCCCCATCAAGCTTTCTAATTGGTTTAGCTTCAATCCATTTTGTGAATTTATCCACTGCTACTAGCAAGTGTGTGAATCCACAGGGTGATGTTTGCAAAGGCCCCACCATGTCCAGCCCCCAGACTGCAAACGACTAAGTTATTGGTATTGTTCGCAATTCTTCATCTGGAACACTTGGTTTGCGTAAAACTGACACCCAAGTCATGTTTGTACCAACTTGTCAGCATCCACCTTGGTAGTTATCCAATAGAATCCTTGTCGGAAGGCTTTAGCCACCAATGATCGGGGAGCGGCGTGATGCCCACAGTCTTCGAGATGTATTTCTCTAAGGATGTCAATACCTTGCTGCTGGGAGACACATTGTAGGAAAACTCCCATGGTACTTCTTTTGTATAGCTGGCCATCAATGATGATGTATCCTTTTGCTCTGTGTACTATTTTCTAGCTTTCAACTTCGTCGGCAGGCAAGGTTTCGTCTTGTAGATAGTCCATGAACGGTTTCGTCCAAGCCAGAGAGGTCACTGTTACTGTATTAACAAATGAATCCACTCTATCCGGGTTATTGGGGTACGCTCCTTTCACGGATGGGGTCCGTAAATGTTCTAGGAAAACGCCTGGCGGAATTGGTCAACAAGCTGATCCAAGCTTTGACAGCAGATCTGCCGCCTCATTATCCTCCCTTTTGACATACTTGACTTTGTAGTCATCGAAGCATTTAGCTATTTCGTCTACTTTGTCTCGATATTCCGCCATCATAGGGTTCCGCGCGTTCTAGGTGCCAGCTACTTGCTGGGCAACCAAGTCGGAATCTCCACAACAAACTATGCGCTTGATGCCAATATCCTTGGCTACGCGAAGTCCGTGAATGAGGGTCTCATACTCGATCATGTTGTTGGTAGCATTGAAGTGGATCTGCAGGATGTATTGCAGCTTTTCTCCCGTTGGTGATTGTAATAATACACCAGCCCCCGAGCCATTAAGTAGCTTTGATCTGTCAAAGTGCATAATCCAATATTCTAGCTCCGGCACGGGAGTGTCTTCTGGCAGTTCTGTCCAATCTGCAAGAAAATCCGCCAGTTCTTCAAAGGCGGCAAGCTCAATGCCCCACTTTGCCACTCTCCCTGTAGCGTCGCTATTGTTGATTATGTCGAACAGTGGAGCTTTGCTCACTACTGTGATGGGGTGCTCCTGGAAATAATTCCTTAGCTTACGTGAAGCAAGGAAAACTCCATAAGCTATCTTCTAGTAGTGCGGGTAACGCTGCTTGGATTTTGTCAAGACCTCGCTTATGTAGTAAACGGGCCGCTGAACTCCGTATTCGTGTGATGGTTCCTTGCGCTCCACCACGATGACGATGCTGATTACTCGGTCGGTTGCCGCCATGTAGACTAACATAGGCTCCCTTGGCACCGGTGCTACAAGTATTGGTGGGGAGGAGAGTATTCTCTTCAACTCCTGAAGTGCCGTGTCAGCTTCGTCCGTCCATGTGAATTTTTCGCCTTCTTGAGCAACTTGTAAAGCGGCATAGCCTTCTCACCAAGTCGGCTGATGAACCGGCTTACTGCTGCAACACAACTTGTGAGCCTTTGTATGTCCTTCAGGCATATCGGGCGTTTGATGTTGAGGATGGCCTTGATTTTCCCCGGGTTCACCTCGATTCCGCAATGTGAAACAATGAAACCCAACAGCTTGCCAGTGGGTACCCCGAAGACGCACTTCTTGGGGTTCAGCATCATGTTGTATTTTCGAGGATTATCAAAGGTTTCCTGCAAGTCAGCGATTAGATCATTTGATTTCTTTGACATTACCGTGATGTCGTCCACATAAGCATGTATGTTGCGACCTATTTGGTTGTGTAGGCAGTGTTGCATCGTCCGCTGGTACGTAGCACCAGCATTTTTCAACCCAAAGGGCATCGTGACATAGCAATACGTGCTTTAGGGTGTGGTGAACGAAGTGGCCAATTGGTCCGACTTTCATATCCGGATCTGGTGGTATCCTGAGTAGGCATCAACAAAACACAAAAGTTCCGAGCCAGCCGTCGAGTCCATGGCTTGGTCAATGTGAGTCAATGCAACTGGATCCTTCGTACATGCTTTGTTCAAGCCGGTGTAATCAATGCACATTCTTAATTCATTGGTTCCCTTTTTGGGGATAGGTACAGGATTTGCCACCCATCGGGTGAATAACTTCTCGGATAAAGCCAGCCTTAAGTAACCTAGCTATTTCTTTGCCTATATCCCTTCATCTTTCATCACCAAAGCGTCGTAGAGGTTGCTTCACCGGTTTGGCATTTGGATCAATATTCAAGCTGTGCTCGGCAAGTTCCCTAGGTACACCTTTCATGTCAGCAGGTTGCCAGGCAAAGATGTCCCTATTCTCACGGAGGAACTCGACGAGCGTGCTTTCCTATTTGGGATCCAGGTCCATGCCAATGGCGGTGGTCTTGTAGGAACCTCCTTCCACAAGTCCCACCTGCTTGGTCTTGATGGCAGCCTTGAAGGCGGGTTCGGCAGCAGTGATCTGCTTCTTCGAAGCTAGCATCTCCGAGGCATCGACCTGGTTCTGGATCTCCTTGAACTCCTCACCATAGAGGGCTGCTTCGGTGAAGGCGGCTTCACTGAGCTCGCACTCCCGTGCCTTGGAGAAGCTTCCGTCAATGGTGATGACGCCATTTGGTGCGGGTATCTTGAGCTTGTTGTAGCCAAAGCATGGCCTTGCAAGGAAGGAGTGGAAGATGTCGCGTCCAAAGATGACGTGGTACATGCTCTTGAAAGGCACCACTTCAAAGGTCATGCGTTCTTGGCGGTAATTTTTGACATCGCCAAAAGCGACCAGAAGGGTGATGCAGCCCAGGGAATTTGCTTGTCGGCCAGGGACAACCCCATGGAACACGGTATTGCTCTTCCTTAGTTCGGTCTCCGTCAAGTTCATCTTGTGCAGTGTATCCAGGTACATGATGTTGATGCTGCTTCCACTATCCACGAGGCACTTGGTGAACTCTGTGCCGTCAATCAAAGGGTTGATGACCATGGCATACTGGTTCTCTATTGGGATAAGGTCTGGATGATCCTTCCTATCCCAAGTAATTTGAACTTCCGACCACCTGACGTACTAGGGAACTAGAGGGAGGGTAGCCATCAGTATCCTCAGAGAGGTTTTCTGGGCCCGGACGGTGGGAGTACCAAGGAAAGTGTGGTAACATGGAGCCTTCTTTTTGAAGGGATTTTTCCCTTAATCCTCTCCCTTGTTGGAAGATCTGGGTTCCATGTCTTCATCCATATAATTTGAATCCTTGGGCTCTTCCTCCTTCTTCTTCCCTTTGCCTTTTCCATGGGGTCTGCTTTTCTGACTTTGCTTGTAGCCGGACTTAGGGTCCTCCTTGAGATCATTGACAAACTTGCATTGGTGGTTGGTGTGGGTGGACTTGCCGTTGGCGTCGAGGTGAACGAAACATGGCATGTCACGGTATTCCTCGTATGTTTGGGGAACACGGGGTGCTGAGGGTGTAGCATCACTCCTCTGCTGGACACTTCTAGCCCCCCGTCCACATCCATGCTGTCCGCCACCGCCTCTGCCATTGAACGTTGCGGCGACCATGTCGGCTGCTTGCTTCTCTTCAGGCGGATTCTTCCGCTTGTTAGTATTGTTGTTTTTTCTAGATTGGGTAGGGATTTCTATTGCCGGCAGTGATCCGCGTGCGTTGTCATCAGCATCAGCAAACTCGCTGGCCATGGCGTTCATTGCGTTGAGGGTGAGCTCATTGCACTTCAACTTATGGCGGAGCAAAGTTCCCTTTTCCAGACCATCGACGAAGGTGGCCATAGCGGTCTGTTCATGCACCCTTGCGCAGGAATTTTTCATATCCAGCCAGCGAGAGAGGTAAGCACGAGAAGTTTCATCCTTTTCTTGCACACACCATTGGAGGTCTCTGACAGTATAGAGACGTTTGTATGTGCCCTCGAAATTCTTGGTGAACGCTTCATGCATGTCCAACCAATTTCATATTGACTTCTCTCGTAGGTCATCGATCCATTATCGAGTGGTGCTGGTCAGCATGAGTGGGAGGTACTTGACGACAACGTTGGGGTTTCCCTCTGTGATGTGAATCGCTTCTCTTTAGTCCTGCAACCATGTTGCCAGCCTGGCGATGCCATTGTAGGGCTTGATGGTCTTGTCTATCCGGAGGCCCTTGGGGTAAGTTGTGGCTCGTATTACTAGTCTAGAAATAACATGGCCCAAGGTATGGGAGCTCCTGAGCTTCTTGGATCTTGTCCAGCCATGAACGCGCGTCATATAGCTCTGGCTGCTTCCCTTTTCTATCACAAGGAGGTGAATTGTGGCATGGTTTGTGAGATCCGCCATGGCCTACGCCATTATGGCTGCTAGGTGGCGATGATGGCGGTGGGGGCGGTGGGTTAGCCTTCTTGCTATGTCCCTCCTGCGACTCCTCACGCCTGTCGCGGTTGCTTGTCGGACGTGGCGGCTCCTTATGGGACCTGCTCTTGTGTCCTTCATTGTCGCTGCGCTCTCCGGCATACTGAGGCTGCTCGCCCTGGTCACGTATAACGATGCCAGGCTGGGGCCGCCTTGGAGGTGGCATGCTCGTACGATGGCGCGGCTCTGGTTCCTCGTGACGCCGAGATGGCGGTGGATGTGGCAACCGGCGAGGATGAGCCTTTTGTCCGTGGTCGGAGGATATGAGGATGGCGTTAGTCCTATTGCGTGCCTCCCTCCGTCTTCGCTCTGTAGAGCCTGTGCGAGATCCCTTGTCATGGGGAGTGGCCTTCTGCGGTTGTTCATGGTTGATTGGGAAAGCTCCAGGTTGGACTCAAGCCTCTGCGAGGTAGCCTTTTCCTGTTGCTTGCATGCCTTAGCGACGAGGTCGTACACCTGAGCAACTGCTTCTGGCGACCTCTCCTGCTCCAGGAGGGTCTTGGCGACGGTGATGTTGAGGGCGGGAGTTGGCATGAATTGCCTCCCCTCTGAATCGATGTATGGGGTGGCTTTTGTCGGCTTGGATCCCTCATACCCCAACCTACGCCGAACGCCAGGATCTTCGATGACGTGAGCTGGTGCCTTTTCCGCCTTTTGCTTCAACAGCCATTGCTTGTACTCAGAGTCCATAGCTCTTGCCACCTTGAAGGATTGCTGCGCCCTAGCCATGTCTTCGTCCAGCTTAGCGCCCTGCTCCACAATGCATTTGGCCTCTGCCAAGATTGCCGCATGCTTCTCGTCAAGCTCCGTAATGCTCCGAATATGGGGGACAGTGATAGGTTCAATGAGGAATGCACCGTAGATTGCTTTGTCGTTGGGGGTAGCCAATGGGTTGCCAACGGCGGACGTTGATGGTGGCATTGGCGGCTGGTTTGATTGTCGGGCGGTACTTGGGGCTGTGGTGAGTTCCCATGCCGGTTGCGGGCGGATAACCGGAGGGGGCATAGCCTTGGCCGGAGCAGGAGGCTCGGCGGCCTTTTTAGCTGTTGCTGCTCTGGTTACCGCTGGCGTGGGCGGAGCTCTCTCATGATCTTGTTCCGGTCCGTCTTCTTCCATCACGCTCCGAATGGCGACTAGCACCTGGTGGGAGGCGTTGGTCTTGTCGGCATGCTCATCCTTCTCAATATCATGCTTGATCTCCCTCATAACAGCGTCGTATTCCTCCAAGTTAGTGTCCAAGCCACCACATCCATGTTGATGTCAGCGTATAGCGTGTCGAGGACGGAGTTGGAGTTAGCCTCGGTGTTGGTGATGGTGGATGTGGAGGGTGATGGAGGCAAACCGTTGTTGTTTCCTCCCCCGGCCATGACAGCGGTTGCCGTTTCAGCCTCTTCACTGGCTTCCGCGTATTCGTTAATAATGGTAACCATCTCACCGAGGGTGAGAGGACCCACAGCTTGCCGCCTTCGGAGGGTATGTCGGAGGAGTGTTCTAGGTGTGATCCCTTCCACAAAGTGGTATACGAGCTCGTCGGAGCGGTCGCCCTCTAGGGTTTCTCTCACCCTCATCCATCTGGCGAGGTATTCGCGGGGAGGTTCTCCATCCCTCTGAACGCATCTAGCCAGATCAAAGATGGTGACTACGCTGACAAAGTGAGACCTGCGCATCTCTAACACTCGGGGAAGCCAAGCGGATTTGTGGGGTCCTTCCACCTTTATATCCTGCATAGGGGTGGTTTGGGTGGGCCTTGAAATTTCCTGATCCGAGCCACCATACTCCAAGGAGAGGTATGGCCTAGATCCTTCTGTGAACATGTCCTGCTCATAGGCGGTCCATGCGGGGCTTGACGATTTTCTGACTTCCTGTGAGCTAGGACCCGAGCCAGTTTCACCGATGAAGATGTGGATGTCTCCGACGGGGACGACGGAACAACGCGTAGGGTTCGCCTTTGCCAGCACCCAGAACTCGTCCAGAGGGACGATCAGGACGTTGTCGGAGAAGAGAACACGTCTGATGGCTACGGTGTCGCCGATTCCTTCGAAGAGATTGGACCTCGCCCGGTGTAGAGCTCGAAGCGCCTCTTGACCCACGGTGGGCGCTAACTGTCGTGGTATTGCCGACGAGTACGCCATGGAGGGGTCCTCACAGTGCGTGTTTAGAGACGTGGGGTAAGGTGGAGAGTTGGCGGGTACGAGGTAATGCATCTTACCCAGGTTCAAGTCCCACAACGGTGGTGGAATTCTACTCCTGTTATAAATCACTATAATGGCAATACACCGAGTTACAGAGATAGGTTCACTGTACGAGGTGTTGTGCGTTGTATGCAACAATCTAAGAGATTGTTCCCTAAAGGACCCCACATGCTGGCGTATAAAGGCGCCAAGACCTAGGGTTTATAGGGAAAGGTCCTTGCCGGACAAGGGGAAGAGTCCTACACCTACACGAACTAGTCTTCCATGTCTTGTACTCCAAGGCACCGAGTATGTCGACGACTCCTGCGTAGCCTTCCTTTATCTGGCATGGGCCTCCCTTATGGATCCGTCTAACTGGGCTGCCCAGCAGGCCATAGTCCTTGCTACCAACTATGGGCCACCCGAGTTAGGCAGATTGGTGACATGCTATGAGGATACCCATATAGCATATCCCCAAAACATCGATGTAGTGAGGATTGTAATCTTGCAAGCCTTGGAAGCTAATGCAAGGTGAATATAAAAAGGAGGTAATAGATGGAGCTAGAAATAGCTACATTGATGGATTCATCAAGGGTAGTTAAGAAGTCCAAGGTGTGTAGTAAAGGAATAATGTTACAAGAAATGAAGTTAGAACTAGCTAGATGAATGACTTCCTCAAGGGTAGTTTAGCAATGGAAGTTATATATATATACTAAGAGAAAAATGAAGGAGGAATATTGTTGAAGTGGCATGACCATGTCATCATATGATGATGGATATGGTGGAGCCAGATGACTAATTCATTTAGACAGATGTGATCTTTGTGAATAAGATAAGAGAGATATATAGAGTATATTTAGGAAAGGAATTCCTTAACTAAAAAAAGCTTAGGGAAGTACTAAGGATAGGAGTGCTTGATAAACCTTTAACCAAGGTCATATCAAGCCATAAACAGAATCATGTCTACCTCTTTGTCCAAAATCCTAGAATTAAGTTAGTAGTGGAGCCAATTCCTATTTTTAGGCAGCCAAAGACTAATATCTTTTAGTCAAATAAAGTTTCTAAGAGATAATTAGAATACCAGATGAATGTTCATTGATGATAGCCTTTCCCACCTCATTATCTCAAACTCTAATAGAAACTTATATGAATAGAACTATCAAGACCACATTAGTAGAGCCATCTCAATAGCTCACTCTAAGTTGAGATATCATTCAGGATTATAAATTCAGGATCAATCATTAAACCTTGATCCCTAGAAACATTCACTAATAAACTTGAGGGTAGTGTATCCTCTAGGATCCATAATAAGTGTGGTATTGAAACCCTAAATAAATGTTGCTGGGCATTGAGATCACTTGTGCCACATGAATGACAATGGTTATTCACCATTATATAATAAAATTCTATCAAAACATTAACCACACTTAAGAAAGTACTAAACAACTAGTTCAAGTATGAAGAAATTGTAATGGAATTGGAATAAGAGACATTCCAACCTTTAAAGAAGCTTAAAATTTAAAACACTATCATAAACCACAACATTAGTCCATTATAAATTGCTATATGATTACCTTTTCATAAAAAGATTCAGTGACTATAAATAACCCTCCTAAGACTTTGAAATTACAGTAGTCAAAGTAAAGATAAAATCATCTCTAAGGGATATTTAAATAAGAAGTAATCATTAATCCCTAAAATCCTCATCTCAATTAATATTTTCTAATAAAACAATCCTTTGTATTTTGAATAGTGAAAATACTAAAAAGGAATACCAAACCAGCTTGTTACATTAATCCATGTTGGAACCTAGTTGATTCAATGAATTTTATTGAATAATTGAATCATTGTATAAGTTTAAATTGAAAAAGAAAACAAAAAATAGAAATAGAAAAGCAACTAGTAAATAACTAAACAAAACTAGGCCGTAGCCCATTTCTTACGTGACGCCTAGCGCAGCAGCCGACATTTAAGGCTCACTTAGCTTCATCCCAACAACAGCAGCCCAACGTCCCTCCCTCTCTCACTGATAGGTGGGGCAGTAGATGGACCGCGGGTTGATGACGGAAAACATCTAGGGGGTTTTCTGCAAAATATTCGTCATAGTCTTCCCCCCGACGTCACAAGCAGCTGCCTATTGGCATCGCCGCCATCCTCCGTTACACCGTGATGTAGGCCTCCATCTAGATTCGTGTCGCCTTCACAGGGAAGATAAGAATGCCATGAAGCCCTCTGCTTATCCTCATCCTCCCATTCTCCCCCTCCCTCTCTCTGAATTTTCTTCCCCACCTAAAATGCTAGCTCGGAGGTGAGTTGGTGCTGTTGATTCCGTGCTCGCCTCGTCCAGCTGAGACCACTAGGAGGACCAGTGAGCTCTTCTTGTTTGATTGCCCCTATTCGCAGAAGCCGAAGAAGCCCTAGGCGTCAGGATTGCTACCTCTGCCCCGACGCTGGCTGAGGCGATTCCACTTATTTCGGCGGCGCCTGCCTTCACCGACTCCACCTCGACAATTGGGGTGAGCCAATGGTCCTCAAGGACATCTCCATCGTCCTCCTCTTACTCTCTATCATTCCTGCCACGAGCAGCCGACACCGTCGCCAGTGTCCATCGTCAAGGTCACTGTTCCAGTGACCGTTTCTCGGTGGCGCCACCACTATTAGGTTCCCCGTGTTGCATAGTGTCGAACCCGATGCTTCGCAGAGCCTCGTGAGCTCCAGATGGTCGCCCCCTGTTGAGGTCCGGTGAGCTGACGTCACCTTGACGCCATGCTCACGTCACCCCCAGCCTAGTAAGCAGGTTTGACCTAGTCCACTCCTAGGTGGCTGCCGACATGGAGAATATCATTTTGCGGCTCGAAAGTTGGGTCTCCCAGGCAACACGGTACCCAAGTTCCCTGAAATCAGCCGCGATGACTACAGTTGGTGTGCCAAATACTCAGAGGGTCTTTTTGGCACGAATTCAACTTTACGTTTCAATACAAAAAATCAGGCTAACGGCCGTCAAGTTGGGCCCCCTATCAGTTCTCGCTGTTATGTCGCTCATGTTGCTCCCGTCGCTTAGGTGTCAATTAGGCTTGCAGCATTGGCGCCTGCATCCATTACGCGTCTTCTTCTTCCCCGGAGCGGCAATCTGTGGGGCGTCGCAGCCATGGCGCGGAGCTGGGACATGGACAAACTTGCTCGGCCCAGCTCTCCTCCCTGTAGGCTTGCAGCGTTGGCGCCTGCATCCATTACGCGTCTTCTCCCCCAGAGCGGCAATATGTGGTCGCGGCCATGGCACAGAGCTAGGACGTGACGAAACTGCTCGGCCCCGCTCTCCTCCCCATACCGAGTCGGAGCTCGCCCTCACCATGGACGCACCCATGGCACGGTGCGGGGACGAGAATTGGTTCCCGGTGAGATCTATCACCGTGTCGACCATGCTCGGTTCTATTTTCCTCTAAAATCCAAGCTCGCCGTCGTCGTGGTTGCACCCGCACCAATTCTGCCACCTCTGCCGAGGTCTCTGTGGTAGCTCAAGTTCTGCCATGTTGGGCCTATAAGGGTTCTATTGTGTATGCATGAATAATAATTGTAACAAAGGCCTAAAAATCTTGGGGCGATATCGCATATCGGAAGTATATGACGATTGCATTGAGTTCATCGACCCCTGGGCTAAATTCTGTGCTAAAAATAGAATTTGCCTTGATGATCTGCTCGTCGTCCAGGTCAAGGTGATGATGCACTATATCAAGCTAATTATTGAGGTGGTCACCGGTCCAGCAGAGGAAACAGGAGGATGCGGAAGACGACAACGACGAGCAGCATGAGGAGGACGAAGACGAGAACATTGGCTCTGTAATGTCGGTTGTAGCTGAGAACTTCTGAATAAATCATCATAATTTAAATTTCAAGAATACATGCTCAGAAACTTTTGTGTTGTTGTATGTTAAAATAGCAAATCTCTTTTGTTCAAATCTCTTGGGATGTACCAACTTCATTGTGTTTAATTATGAAATACAAAATATAAATGATTTCTCTCAATTTCTTGCATAGAAAATGCATAGCTAATTCCATATTCTCGCAGGAACTGGCCCCACTTGTTGAACCGGCAGCACTGCCACGATCTCCACATAACCACGGTGAGTTCTCAAACCGAAAGTTGCAGTTACCACGTGTTGGAATTATGCCCTAGAGGCAATAATAAAGATGTTATTATTATAATTCTTGTTTATGATAAAGTTTATATTCCATGCTAGAATTGTATTAAGCGGAAACTTTAATACTTGTGTGGTTTGTGAACAACACCGTGTCCCTAGTACGCCTCTATGGACTAGCTCATTGATCAATGATGGTTAAGGTTTCCTAACCATAGACATGAGTTGTCAATTGATAATGAGGTCATATCATTGGGAGAATGATATGGTGGACAGACCCAAACTAAGCAAAGCTATTAGATCGTTTCATCGTGTTCGTCTTTGCGAAGCTTTTCTCATGTCAAATATTGTATTCCTTAGACCATGAGATAATACAACTCCCTGGTATCGGAAGAAAGCTTTGAGGTCATCAAACGTCATCCTATGAGAGGGTGATCATAAAGGTGTCTCTCAGGTGATCGGAAAGTATCTGTTGGGTTGTATGTATCGAGATGGGATTTGTCCCTCCCAAGTCGGAGAGATATACTTCGGGCCCACTCGGTAATCGATATCAACACCGCTTGCAAGCATGTGGTTAAGGAGTTAGTCACAAAGTGATATCGGATTACGGAACGAGTAAAGTACTTGCTGTGAACGAGATTGAACTAGGTATGACGATACCGACGATCGAATCTCGGGCAAGTAAAATATCGCGAGACGAAGGGAATATATATATGGGATTGATTGAATCCTGGCATCGTGGTTCATCCGATATGATCATCGATGAATGTGTGGGAGTCAATATGGGTGCCCAGACCCCGCTGTTGATTATTGATAGAAGATCATGTGTGCATATTCTCGAACCCGCAGGGTCACACACTTAACGTGTCTCGACGCTAGGATAGATTGGATAATTGGTTTATGAATTTTTGTTCGGAGTCTCGGATGGGATCCGGGATATCACGAGAGGTTCTGGAATGGTCCGGAGAATAAGATTCATATAAGGCAGTGCAGTTTTTGGAGTTCGGAATAGTTCCGGGTTAATCGGTATTGTACCGGAAGCTTCTAGAACCTTCCGGAAGGAGACCAACGTGGCCCCACCTTCCGGGAGGGGGCATGGGCCTATGAGGGAGTGTCCTGGCCGCATTGGGCCAGGGGCACAAGGCCCCATAGGGCCCAGCCGATCCTATAGAGTTTAAATCGTTTAAACTAGAGATAAGATAAGATAGGATTTCTAGATAAGGGAGAGTTTAAATTGTTTAAACTAGAGATAGGCTTGGAGGAGAGGCTAGGACTGGCCGCACCCCCCTCTATATATATAGGGCTGGTGCGCCCCCTCTCATACCCCCTTACATCTTCCTCCAAACCCAGTTGCCCTGCTGCCCTTCCTCTCTCCCTCCCGACTGTTTGTAGGCGAAGCCCTGCGGCAGAAATTCTCCACCATATACACCACGCCGTCGTGCTGTAGATCCAATCTATCTCTCCACCATACTTGCTGGTCCGAGGAAGGAGGAGACGTCGAGGTGCCGCACGTGTGCATCTCACGGAGGCACCGCCACTTGTGGTGCTAGATCGGATCGGATCGCGAGGAGGAGAAGCGAGTACGACTACATCACCCACGTTCCGACGAACGTTCCGCTGTGCGAATCTTCAAGGGTATGAAGATCTAATCCAATCTCTCTCGTTGTTTGCATCTCCTAGATTAGATCTTGGCTTTCCCTCTGTTCGCTTCCGTAGAAAATTTTGATTTACTATGCTGCGAAACCCTTCAGTGGTATCAGAGCTAGATCTATGCGTAGATGTGATTCACGAGTAGAACGCAACATGGTTGTTGCGGGCGTTGATGTTTTCTGTTGCAAGCCTCTTGTTTGTGTTCTTCTTATGACGCGGGATAGTGAGATTGAAGCGGTCCAGGACAACCTTACGCGACGTCGTTCGCGAGACCGGCTCCGCACTTGACGTGTGGCTTGTACCACACATGCGGCTGGTGGATATCAGTTTCTCTCACTATAGTTGTCATGGGATTAACACCAGAGTTTGGCAACCATAATATCACCGTTGTGGCTTTCCGTAGGTAAGAATCGTTCTTAGCATCTACTCCCATAAGCCACGTAAAACATGCAACAACAAAGTAGAGGCGTCTAACTTGTTTTTGCAGGGAGTGTTTTCTATGATATGGTATGGCCCAAGATGTGATGTGTATATTGTATGCGATGATCATGTTTTGTAATGTTTCACGACTTGCATGTCGATGAGTACACAACCGGCAGGAGCCATATGGTTGTCTTTATAATTGTGTATGACCTGCGAGTCAACTTCTTATACGCCATGTAATAGCTTTACTTTATCGCTAAGTAGTTAGCAATAGTTGTAGTTGCTATTCGTGGTGGAGGCAATCATGGTGGAGTGATGGAGATCATGCCGGAATGCACAAGATGGAGATCATTGCGCGAAGATTGGCTATACCATGTCACATAAAGTTATATGCATGTGATGTTTATCCTTTTATGTATCTTATTATGCTTAGATCGCGACAGTAGCATTATAAGATGATTCCTCACTTAAAGATCAAGATAAAAACTGTGTTCTCCCCAAGTGTGCACCGTTGCGAAAGTTCGTCGTGTCCAAGCATCACGTGATGATCGGGTGCTATAGACTCTACGCTCACATACAACGGGTGCAAGCCAGTTTTGCACACGCGGAAATACTTGGGTCTAACTTGACGAGCCTAGCATGTACAGACATGGCCTCGGAACACAAGAACCTAAAGGTTAAGCATGAGTCATATGAATGATATGATCGACACTTCGTTGTCCACCATTGAAACCACATCTCTTCTCGTGATGATCGGATTAGGTGTGGTGAATTTGGATCGTGTTCACTAAACAACTTGAGGGATGTTGAATTTAGTGGGAGTTCATCTAGTAATTTGATTAAGTTGAACTATTTATCATGAACATAGTCTAAATTGTACTTGCAAATACTGTAGATCACATGGCCAAGTCCAACTTCAACTTCAACATTTTTGCTGAGAAAGAAAAGCTTAGAAACAATGGGTCTAACTTCACCAACTGGTTCCGCAATCTAAGAATCATTCTGTCTGGCGGACAAAAGGACTATGTCCTTGGGAAAGCGTTAGGTGACCCCCCTGCTGCAACTGCGCCGGCTGATGAGAAAGCTGTCTATCAGTCACGCAAAGATGATTATGGTGTGATTAAGAGCACCATGTTGTTTGCTATGGAACCGGAGCTTCAAAATTGTTTTGAAGAGTATCCCGGGCCCTTTGAGATTCTCGAGGAGCTGAAAACCATGTTTCAGACTCAAGCCCGTTCTGAGAGATATGAGATCTCTGAGAAGTTCTTTAACTGCAAGATGGAGGAAGGGAGTTCCGTTAGTGAGCACGCCATTAAGATGTCGGGCTACACTCAACGCCTTGAGCAACTGGACTGCAAGATTCCAGAGGAGCTCAAGATTGACAGGGTTCTGCAATCACTCCCTCCCAGCTACAAAAGTTTTGTAGTGACTCATAATCAGATTGGTTCCACTGATACGATCACCGAGCTCTTCGCAAAGCTGAAGGCTGTGGAGGTGGACATGAAGAAAGATAATCATGTGTTGATGGTCAACAAGCCCTCCTTTAAGAAAGGTAAAGGTGCAAAGAAGCCCTTCAAGAAAGGCGGCGGCAAGCGCGTTGCCCCTGCTGAGAAGAAGCTCAAGTCTGGTCCTAAGCCGGACACTGAGTGCTTCTATTGCAAGGACAAGGGTCACTGGAAGCGCAACTGTCCGAAGTACTTAGCGGACAAGAAGGCTGGCACCATCAAAGGTATATTTGATATACATGTTATTGATGTTTTCCTTACTAGCCCTCGTTGTAGTGCCAGGGTATTTGATACCGGTTCAGTTGCTAATATTTGTAACTCGAAACAGGAGCTACGGAATAGACGGCGGCTTGCGAGGGATGAGGTGACGATGCGCGTTGGCAACGGATCAAGAGTTGATGTGATGGCCGTCGGCACGCTCTCCTTAGTTTTACCTTCGGGATTAGTTTTAAACCTTAATAAATGTTATTATGTGCCTGCGTTGAGCATGAACATTATTTCTGGATCGTGTTTATTGCAAGACGGTTATTCATTTAAATCGGAGAATAATGGTTGTTCTATTTATATGAGTAACATCTTTTATGCTCATGCACCTCTTGTGAATGGTTTATTTCTTCTAAATCTCGAAAGGGATGAAACACACATCCATAACATTGAGGCTAAGAGATGCAAAGTAGATAGTGATAATACTACTTATTTGTGGCACTGTCGTCTAGGTCATATTGGTGTAAAGCGCATGAAGAAACTCCATTCTGATGGACTTTTGGAGTCTCTTGATTTTGAATCATTTGACACATGTGAACCATGCCTCATGGGCAAGATGATCAAAACCCCGTTCTCCGGTATGATGGAGCGAGCAACGGACTTGTTGGAAATCATACATACCGATGTATGCGGACCGATGAGTGTTTCGACGCGCGGTGGATATCGCTATTTCCTCACTTTTACCGATGACTTAAGTAGATATGGGTATATCTATTTAATGAAACATAAATCTGAAACATTTGAAAAGTTCAAGGAATTTCAGAATGAAGTGGAGAACCATCGTAACAGAAAGATTAAGTTTCTATGATCCGATCGTGGAGGTGAATATTTGAGTTATGATTTTCTCACGCATCTTAAAGCAAGTGGAATCGTTTCACAACTCATGCCACCCGGAACACCACAGCGCAATGGTGTGTCTGAACACCGGAATCGAACCCTATTAGATATGGTCCGATCAATGATGTCTCTTACTGATTTGCCGTTATCATTTTGGGGTTATGCATTAGAAACCGCTGCATTCACTTTAAATAGGGCTCCATCTAAATCCGTTGAGACGACACCGTATGAACTGTGGTTTGGTGCTAAACCTAAGTTGTCGTTTCTTAAAGTTTGGGGATGCGAAGCTTACGTGAAGAAGTTGATGCCGGACAAGCTCGAACCCAAAGCGGAGAAATGCGTCTTCATAGGATACCCTAAGGAAACTATTGGGTATACCTTCTATCACAGAACCGAAGGCAAAGTGTTTGTCGCAAAGAATGGTTCCTTTCTTGAGAAGGAGTTTCTCTCGAAAGAAGTGAGTGGGAGGAAAGTAGAGCTAGACGAGGTTATTGAACCTTCTCTTGAATTGGAGAGTAGCGCAGCACCTGAAATTGTTCCAGTGCCGCCTGCACCAACAGTAGAGGAAGCTAATGACAAGGATCATGAAGCTTCGGACGATGCTGCTACTGAACGTCGCAGGTCGACAAGGTCGCGTGCCCCTCCTGAGTGGTACGGCAACCCTGTCTTGACAGTCTTGTTAGTAGAAGACAGTGAACCTACGAACTATGAGGAAGCGATGATGAGCCCAGACTCTGAGAAATGGCTAGAAGCCATGAAATCCGAATTGGGATCCATGAGCGAAAACCAAGTATGGACTTTGGTAGACCCTCCTAGCGACCGAAAGGCCGTTGAGTGCAAATGGATCTTCAAGAAGAAAACGGACGCGGATGGTAATGTTACCGTCTATAAAGCACGGCTTGTTGCGAAAGGTTTTCGACAAGTTCAAGGTGTTGACTACGATGAGACTTTCTCTCCCGTAGCGATGTTTAAGTCCATTCGGATTTTATTAGCAATTGCTGCGTTTCATGATTATGAAATGTGGCAAATGGATGTCAAGACTGCTTTCCTCAATGGCAACATTGATGAAGAGTTGTATATGATGCAACCCGAAGGTTTTGTCGATCCTAAGGATGCTGATAAAGTATGCAAACTTCAGCGTTCCATTTATGGACTGAAGCAAGCATCTCGGAGTTGGAACCTTCGTTTTGATCAAGTGATCAAGAGCTTTGGATTTGTTCCAAATTGCTACGAAGCTTGCATCTACAAGAAAGTGAGTGGGAGCTCGGTGACGTTTCTGGTACTATATGTGGATGACATATTGATTATTGGAAATGACATCAACATGCTTAACGATGTGAAGAGTTATTTGAACAAGTGTTTTTCAATGAAATACCTAGGTGAAGCTGCTTATATATTGGGCATCAAAATCTATAGAGATAAACAAAGACGCCTGATAGATTTAAGCCAGAGTACATACCTAGACAAAGTTCTGAAAAGGTTCAGAATGGATAAGCATTGAAAGGTTCAGTGCCTATGTTGTCAGGTAAGATATTGAGCAAGGCTCAGTGTCCAGCTACGGTAAATGATAGGGAAGCTATGAGCAAAGTGCCTTATGCCTCGGCCATAGGTTCCATCATGTATGCCATGCTGTGTACTAGATCGGATGTGTCCAATGCTCTTAGTTTGACGAGCAGATATCAAAGTGATCCAGGAGTGGAACACTGGACAGCCGTGAAGAACATCCTAAGGTACCTGAATAGGACTAAAGAAATGTTCTTAGTCTATGGGGGTGATGAACAGCTCGTCGTAAAAGGTTACGTCGATGCTAGTTTCGACACCGACAAGGATGATTCTAAATCTCAGATAGGATACGTGTATATTTTGAATGGAGGAGCTGTGAGCTGGAGAAGCTGCAAGCAAAGCGTGATCGCGGGATCTACAGTAGAAGCGGAATACATGGCTGCTGCAGAAGCGTCAAGTGAAGGAGTTTGGGTCAGAAACTTCATCACTGAGCTTGGCGTGGTTCCCAGTGCATTGGACCCACTGGAGATATTGTGTGACAACACTGGCGCCATAGCACTCGCTAAGGAACCAAGATATCATCCAAAGACCAAGCATATCAACCGCAAGTTTCATATAATCCGAGATTATATAGCAGATGGAGATCTGAAGATCAGCAAAGTACATACAGATCTGAATGTCGCAGATCCATTGACTAAACCTCTTCCACGTGTAAAACATGATCAGCACCTCAGTGCCATGGGTGTGAGATTGTTGCCAAATGTAAACTAGATTATTGACTCTAGTGCAAGTGGGAGACTGTTGGAATTATGCCCTAGAGGCAATAATAAAGATGTTATTATTATAATTCTTGTTCATGATAAAGTTTATATTCCATGCTAGAATTGTATTAAGCGGAAACTTTAATACTTGTGTGGTTTGTGAACAACACCGTGTCCCTAGTACGCCTCTATGGACTAGCTCATTGATCAATGATGGTTAAGGTTTCCTAACCATAGACATGAGTTGTCAATTGATAATGAGATCATATCATTGGGAGAATGATATGGTGGACAGACCCAAACTAAGCAAAGCTATTAGATCGTTTCATCGTGTTCGTCTTTGCGAAGCTTTTCTCATGTCAAATATTGTATTCCTTAGACCATGAGATAATACAACTCCCTAGTATCGGAAGAAAGCTTTGAGGTCATCAAACGTCATCCTATGAGAGGGTGATCATAAAGGTGTCTCTCAGGTGATCGGAAAGTATCTGTTGGGTTGTATGTATCGAGATGGGATTTGTCCCTCCCAAGTCGGAGAGATATACTTCGGGCCTACTCGGTAATCGATATCAACACCGCTTGCAAGCATGTGGTTAAGGAGTTAATCACAAAGTGATATCGGATTACGGAACGAGTAAAGTACTTGCTGTGAACGAGATTGAACTAGGTATGACGATACCGACGATCGAATCTCGGGCAAGTAAAATATCGCGAGACGAAGGGAATATATATATGGGATTGATTGAATCCTGGCATCGTGGTTCATCCGATATGATCATCGATGAATGTGTGGGAGTCAATATGGGTGCCCAGACCCCGCTGTTGATTATTGATAGAAGATCATGTCTGCATATTCTCGAACCCGCAGGGTCACACACTTAACGTGTCTCGACGCTAGGATAGATTGGATAATTGGTTTATGAATTTTTGTTCGGAGTCTCGGATGGGATCCGGGATATCACGAGAGGTTCTGGAATGGTCCGGAGAATAAGATTCATATAAGGCAGTGCAGTTTTTGGAGTTCGGAATAGTTCCGGGTTAATCGGTATTGTACCGGAAGCTTCTAGAACCTTCCGGAAGGGGACCAACGTGGCCCTACCTTCCGGGAGGGGGCATGGGCCTATGAGGGAGTGTCCTGGCTGCATTGGGCCAGGGGCACAAGGCCCCATAGGGCCCAGCCGATCCTATAGAGTTTAAATCGTTTAAACTAGAGATAAGATAAGATAGGATTTCTAGATAAGGGAGAGTTTAAATTGTTTAAACTAGAGATAGGCTTGGAGGAGAGGCTAGGGCTGGCCGCACCCCCCTCTATATATAGAGGGCTGGTGCGCCCCCTCTCATACCCCCTTACATCTTCCTCCAAACCCAGTTGCCCTGCTGCCCTTCCTCTCTCCCTCCCGACTGTTTGTAGGCGAAGCCCTGCGGCAGAAATTCTCCACCATATACACCACGCCGTCGTGCTGTAGATCCAATCTATCTCTCCACCATACTTGCTGGTCCGAGGAAGGAGGAGACGTCGAGGTGCCGCACGTGTGCATCTCACGGAGGCACCGCCACTTGTGGTGCTAGATCGGATCGGATCGCGAGGAGGAGAAGCGAGTACGACTACATCACCCACGTTCCGACGAACGTTCCGCTATGCGAATCTTTAAGGGTATGAAGATCTAATCCAATCTCTCTCGTTGTTTGCATATCCTAGATTAGATCTTGGCTTTCCCTCTGTTCGCTTCCGAAGAAAATTTTGATTTACTATGTTGCGAAACCCTTCGTTTCTTCTGCAGTCATTCCTCTTCCTTAGTCATTCCTCTGCAGTTTTTCCTGGGCGCTTCTTCTTCCTCTGTTATAGAATCATCGGTTCATCTTCTTCTTCCTCTCGCAGTAAGTTCCTTGCAGGCATTTCCTTTCACCCATTTCCTTGTAGGCATGGACGATGGGAAACAGGCACCACGACTTTGACCGTGGTGTACACAAATGATGAAGCGACTGTGGAGACAACTCTCGCTAGGTTTGAGCAATTTCTTGAGAAAGATAAGCACAAGTTTGTGGGGCTATACTTGGAGTACACCCAAATAAGCGAAAAAATCCTCCACAAGATATCATTGTCGTGCAAATAGCCATACATGAGGAGGTCCTCGTTTACCACTTCTGCAGGTATGTGAAATTTAAATTTGAGATCACCACTTATGCATCCCTTGTTCCCTTACACCCCTAGAACCATCTAAGTGCAGGAGTAAACCAACTGAGATGCATTGTCTGGCTCTGGTCGAGTTCTTGTGTAGGAAAGGGATAACTTTCACTAGCGTGGATATCACAAATGACACAGTTATGCTTTCTCGTGCGTTGATAAAAATCCTAGATGGGCACCACATCGACATCCAAAATTTGTACAAGATCAAACCATACCCAGCGAAGGATGGCATGGGTGATCTGGCAGTAGAAATCATCGATAAATCCTATGAAAAACTGAAGAAATTGAAGCGACTCGATCACGACTACTGGGAGTGGAAGCCGATGAGCCAGGTGCGCCTCGAGTATGCAGCCAGAGACGCCTACATGGCGTACGAGTTGTACAGTAAGCTCATTACCATGAAAGATGGGATGGTTAAGACGAGGATTTTCGCGAGAGAGCTATGCCCTGGTTGCAAGCTAGCCTAGGAGAAGAACCACGAGGAGGACAGAAAGCGGTTTCAGGACGAGCAGGGATCTTGGGATGGTGGCAACATCAAGCGGTTGAAGGGGAAGCAAGTCAACGATGACAACAAGTGGTGGTGATACATTATGTGTTCGAACTAGATTTTAGTTTCTAGTCTATTATGTGTTTGATACATTTAGTTACTTCAATACAGAATTTCGACCAATTTAACTTGTTGATGTATTTCTTGACAATTATAATATAATCGAGCACTAGAAATATTTTGTAGTGTGCATGAGCATGATGAGTAAATATAATTGAACACTAGAAACTTTAAGGCACTTCATATAAAGGAGTAGATTAATATAGAAGGTTCACCAGAGACACCACGGATATATTGTCTTACATGCCACACACAGGTAATAATTAACTAGAACAAAATAAAAGTAGGGGCTGCACTAGGAGGCCGGGACATGGAGATTCCTAGCAGGGCAGGGGTTTATCAGCAGGAGGCAACGACAGCCGAGTCGATGGGATACAGTCCAGTCCTGACATACTCCCGGAGGAATTTGCCGTAGGCTGCGTGCCGCACCAAGGTAATCGGCCTATGGCTTCTGCTTCCGCCTCTGTGCTAGATCATGCTGTTGAGGTCCATGTTGATTGCTCTGCCACAGAACGGGAAAAACAGTCTCCCCTACGGTGGAAACGGATTAGCCCACACCATAACCGCCTCAGCATGTAGCGGCTCTTGTTGTCCCTGGATACCTTGCTATCGTCCACTTCATCATCATCCTCCTGTTTATTTTTAAAAACATAACTTAGAACTCATACATATGATTGAATTGTATTACAACTCAAGAATTGACAACATGTATATGTAAGACAATATATCCGTGGATATCAAAGATAAAGCATCTCAGCAATAGTTTGATCTATTCATATATCATTTCATCTCAACACAATGACAAATAATTGCATCAGAGTGAATGTAGGATAAATCTAGGGGCCTCATAAGTTTCTTCAAGGATGGAGTCAGTGAACCAAGTAACAATTGCACAACCTGTAATGTTGTTGTACATCGCCCCAGGTTCACTAACTCATCCCTGAAAAAATCTGACACAAATGTGTCTGCCTCTCTTTTGGGCAAATTTGAATCATTGGCCACAATAAGAATTGAAATGTAATTGTACAAAACATTATTCAGGGATATACATAGTCAGGTACAAAACAAGCCTAAATATTGTAATTATAAATAAAAAACCAAACAATTAATCTTCAGGTACATGTTAAAAATACTTATGATCAAAACCATTCATATACATATGCATCATACCAATCATTAAAAGATCAGAAACAATTCAAGGATCATATATGTAGTTCTATATGAGAACAAATCTAGGGCCTCATAATTTGTTTCAGAGATGGAGTTGGCGAACCAAAGTACCAACAGCACAAACTATATTGTTTGTGTGCACTGCTGCCTCAGGTTCACCAACACATCCCTAAAACACGACACCATCATACGTGTCTCCCCATGAACTCTTTTGGGGCAAATTTCAATCATCGGTCTCGGTGACAAACTAAAATGTAATTCTTATACACTATGAATGCATGGAATAGATAATTCGAATATCATAGGTCTATGAATGTAGAATAAAGATTGAGGCCTCATAAGTTTATTCAGGGACGGCATGAGTGAACCAAGTAACAATTGCACAACCTATATTGTTCTTGTACATCACCCCAGGTTCACTAACTCATCCCTGAAAAAATCTGACACCAATGTGTCTGCCTCTCTTTTGGGGCAAATTTGAATCATTGGCCATAATAAGAAATTGAAATGTAATCGTACAAAACATTATTCAAGGATATATATACTTAGGTACAAAAACAAGCCTAAATATTGTAATTATAAATAAAAAACCAAACAATTAATCTTCAGGTACATATTAAAAATACATATGATCAAAACCATTCATATACATATGCATCATACCAATCATTAAAAGATCAGAAACAACTCAAGGATCATATATGTAGTTCCATATGAGAATAAATCTAGGGCCTCATAATTTGTTTCAGAGATGGAGTTGGCGAACCAAAGTACCAACAGCACAACCTATATTGTTTGTGTGCATTGATGCCTCAGGTTCACCAACCCATCCCTAAAACACGACACCATGATACGTGTCTCCCCATGAACTCTTTTGGGGCAAATTTCAATCATCGGCCTCGGTGAAAAACTAAAATGTAATTCTTATACACTATGAATGCATGGAGTAGATAATTCGAATATCATAGATCTATGAATGTAGAATAAAGATTGAGGCCCCATAAGTTTATTTAGGGACGGCGTGAGTGAACCAAGTAACAATTGCACAACCTATATTGTTCTTGTACATCGCCCCAGGTTCACTAACTCGTCCCTGAAAAAATCTGACTCCAATGTGTCTGCCTCTCTTTTCGGGCAAATTTGAATCATTGGCCACAATAAGAAATTGAAATGTAATTGTACAAAACATTATTCAAGGATATACATAGTTAGGTACAAAAACAAGACTAAATATTGTAATTATAAATAAAAACCAAACAATTAATCTTCAGGTACATGTTAAAAATACTTGTGATCAAAACCATTCATATACATATGCATCATACCAATCATTAAAAGATCAGAAACTATTCAAGGATCATATATGTAGTTCCATATGAGAATAAATCTAGGGCCTTATAATTTGTTTCAGAGATGGAGTTGGAGAACCAAAGTACCAGCAGCACAACATATATTGTTTGTGTGCATTGCTGCCTCAGGTTCACTAACCCCTCCCTAAAACACGACACCATCATACGTGTCTCCCCTTGAACTCTTTTGGGGTAAATTTCAATCATCGGCCTCGGTGACAAACTAAAATGTAATTCTTATACACTATGAATGCATGGAATAGATAATTCGAATATCATAGTTCTATAAATGTAGAATAAAGATTGCAGCCTCATAAGTTTATTTAGAGATGGCATGAGCGAACCAAGTAACAATTGCACAACTTATATTGTTCTTGTACATGGTCCCAGGTTCGCTCACTCATCTGTGAAAAAATCTGACACGAATGTGTCTGCCTCTCTTTGGGGCAAATTTGAATCATTGGCCACAATAAGAAATTGAAATGTAATCGTACAAAACAATATTCAGGGATATACATATGCATCATACAACGCATTCATAGATCAGAAACAATACAAAGATTTTATATATAGGTTCCATACAAGAAAAAAATTAGGGCCTCATTTTTTCCAGTGATGGAGTCGGAGAACCAAAATACCAACAGCACAACCTATATTGTTTATGTGCATTGCTGCCTGAGGTTCACTCACCATCCCTAAGAAAATGACACCATCAGATGCCCTTGCTCTATTTTGGGGCAAAATTGAATCATTGGGCTCAGTAAGGAATAGAAATGTAATGTTATAGGCCTGCTATGTATCGAAATCAACACTCAACTAGCAAACTCAACTAGATGGCAGATGAGCAGATTGGGGTTTTGTGACTAGATGGCAGATGCATCAATCGACTGATCGAACCATATATATACTACCCTACTTCAAGAGCAAAAGAATTTGTACCCGATTACGCAAATCCTATGCATGAACAGTGAAAACTGCGGTTGCGACTAGAGAAGCTAGCAATGTAGTACCTCAGACTCCTCATCAGGGACCTCCTCCTCGAACTCGTTATTATCCGAGATTGTGTCTAAGATTTCTTGTACGGTGATGGGGTCGTTGATGTAGATCACCGGATTTCCTCCACCTGCCGCCTGCCCCCCATCCAGATCTGCCGCTGGCACCACGACATTGTCAGCCACCTGCTGCTCGGCGGCGATGGCTACTACCTGCTGCTCGGTGGTGATGGCTACCACCTGCTGCTCGGCGGCGACAGCTACTGGCTGGACGGATGAGCTCGCACCCTCGACAGCGCGGCGACGAGCGGCGTTCATGCCCGGAGAAGACGCCTCCGCCTGCTTGGCGACGACCGAGCCATCTGCTGATGTGCCTTCAACTGGCTTCACCTATGGCTCGTATCCACGCGTACGCTTCATCGTTCACCAAGGGAAGGAGGTAGTGCAAGCGAGGGAGCTTCGGTGCGTGCGGCAGGTGTAGATTAGGGTCTTGGGACTAGACAGACTAGGGGAAATTACACGAGCTCGTGGAAGAAGAAGGTCGAAGGGGGTTACAAACACCGGACCGTTCGTAGTACTCGAGTGGACACGTGTGGTGGGTGGGGGCCTACCACGATCTCGACCCTTTTTTTTGGGTTCCCTTTTTTTGAAATAGCCATGATCTCCACTTTAGAGCTGCATTGAAAACACGCTCATGGCAGACCTCGATTCCACTGCATGCAAGTAGCGTGGAACCAATTTCTAGCAACGTTAGATCTACTCGAGGGGGCCCTTGACTCATGGAAGTTACTAGCGGTAGGGCCTAGTTGGAAGTGAGATTGTGAGCCCTGTGTAAAAATGGGATATGTCTTACTAAAATCAAGTGGCAATAAATTGCACCGTCCCGTCGAGAACCGTGCACTCGATGACCCTGTTGCCCTATGCATGTGTTGTAGTAGCAGTAGTAGGCTTTTCAGACTTAAACTTGACATGATCGCTCGACGAATTTTTCCATGGATGGCATCATGTTCCTTCCTGTAGAAGTCTCGCTGAAGGAGACGTCCGTGCTGTCTCACGCTGTACTGTGAAGGGCACGACGTGTGCAACGATCATCGTTGGATCACACATAATCAACGGTTGGTGCGCACGATCCGCGTGACAACTGTGACAACCAATCAGGGAGTAGCAGATAGGGTGAGCACAGGTTTGGGCTTCTACGAAAGATAGAGAGACCTAGAGAGATGGGGCCAAAACTAAGTAGTACCACATACAACCAAGGGCAAAACTGAGTATTATAAAAATGGAAAGTGTCTTGTACAATGAAATACATCATGGAATACATCAAATTATGCCAAGATAGATCCACTAGAGTTCATTGGATGTGTGTTCTTCTCATAAACCACACATGGATCCACCTGTGTGATTGCATGTCTTCTCTTTTCATTAACCATAGTTAGAGTCATTGCATGTATGTTCGTTACACAAACCACATATCACTAGTGTCATTGCATGTGTGTTTTTCTCATGAAGCACACATGGATCCACCCAGTGTCATTGCATGTCAGATCTGTTCACAAACCACATAAGGATCCACCAATGTCATTGCATGTGTGTTCTTCTAAACAAACCACATAAGGATCCACCAGTGTCATTGCATGTCTATTCTTTTCATGAACCACACCCAGTGTCATTACATGTGTGTTCTTCTAAACAAACCACCTGAGTCATTGCATGTATGTTCTTTTCATGAACCACACCCACTGTCTTTGCATGTGTGTTCCTCTAGAAAAACCACATAAGGATCCCCGGTGTCACTACTTGTCTGTTCTTTTCATGAACCACAGCTAGAGTCATTGCATGTGTGTTCTTCTAAACAAACCACACATGGATCCACCCAGTGTGATTGCATGTCTATTCTTTTCACAGACCACACATGGATCCACCAGTGTCATTGCATGTGTGTTCTTTTCAAGAACCACAACTAGAGCCATTGCATGTGTGTTACTTCCAGAAACCACACATGGATCCACCTAGTGTAATTGCATGTCTGTTCTTTTCATGAACCACAACTAGATTCATTGCATGTCAGTTCTTCTCATCAACAACAGCCAGTGTCATTGCATGTCTGTTCTTCTCACAAACCACATAAGGATCCACCAGTGTCATTGCATGTGTGTTCTTCTAAACAAACCACATAAGGATCCACCAGTGTCATTGCATGTCTGTTCTTTTCATGAACCACACCTAGTGTCATTGCATGTGTGTTCTTCTAAACAAACAACATAAGTCATTGCATGTCTGTTCTTTTCATGAACCACACCCAGTGTCATTGCATGTGTGTTCCTCTAGACAAACCACAGAAGGATCCACCCGTGTCGCTGCATGTCTGTTCTTTTCATGAACCACATAAGGATCCACCGGTGTCATTGGATGTGTCTTCTTCTTATGAACCACACATGGATCCACTAGTGTCATTGCATGTATATTCTTTTCATGAATCACAGCTAGAGTCATTGCATGTCTGTTACTTCCATAAACCACACACGGATCCACCAGTGTCATTGCATGTCTCTTATTTTCATGAACCACACATGGATCCACCAGTGTCATTGCATGTCTGTTGTTTTCATGAACCACAACTAGAGTCATTGCATGTGTGTTCTTCTAAACAAACCACACATTGATCCACCTAGTGTGATTGCATGTCTGTTCTTTTCACAGAGCACACATAGATCCACCAGTGTCATTGCATGTGTGTTCTTTTCATGAACCACAACTAGAGTCATTGCATGTGTGTTACTTCCAGAAACCACACATTGATCCACCTAGTGTAATTGCATCTGTTCTTTTCCTGAACCACAGCTAGAGTCATTGCATGTCAGTTCTTTTCATGAACCACAGCCAGTGTCATTGCATGTTTGTTCTTCTCACAAACGACATAAGGATCCACCAGTGTCATTGCATGTGTTTTCTTCTAAACAAACCACATAAGGATCCACCAGTGTCATTGCATGTCTATTCTTTTCATGAACCACACCCAGTGTCATTACATGTGTGTTCTTCTAAACAAACCACCTGAGTCATTGCATGTATGTTCTTTTCATGAACCACACCCACTGTCTTTGCATGTGTGTTCCTCTAGAAAAACCACATAAGGATCCCCGGTGTCACTACTTGTCTGTTCTTTTCATGAACCACAGCTAGAGTCATTGCATGTGTGTTCTTCTAAACAAACCACACATGGATCCACCCAGTGTGATTGCATGTCTATTCTTTTCACAGACCACACATGGATCCACCAGTGTCATTGCATGTGTGTTCTTTTCAAGAACCACAACTAGAGCCATTGCATGTATGTTACTTCCAGAAACCACACATGGATCCACCTAGTGTAATTGCATGTCTGTTCTTTTCATGAACCACAACTAGATTCATTGCATGTCAGTTCTTCTCATCAACAACAGCCAGTGTCATTGCATGTCTGTTCTTCTCACAAACCACATAAGGATCCACCAGTGTCATTGCATGTGTGTTCTCCTAAACAAACCACATAAGGATCCACCAGTGTCATTGCATGTCTGTTCTTTTCATGAACCACACCTAGTGTCATTGCATGTGTGTTCTTCTAAACAAACAACATAAGTCATTGCATGTCTGTTCTTTTCATGAACCACACCCAGTGTCATTGCATGTGTGTTCCTCTAGACAAACCACATCAGGATCCACCGGTGTCATTGCAAGAGTGTTCTTTTCATGAACCACATAAGGATCCACTAGTGTCATTGGATGTCTGTTCTTCTCATGAACCACACATGGATCCACCAGTGTCATTGCATGTCTATTCTTTTCATGAATCACAACTAGAGTCATTGCATGTCTATTACTTCCATAGACCACACATGGATCCACCGGTGTCATTGCATGTCTATTCTTTTCATGAACCACAACCAGTGTCATTGCATGTCAGTTCCTCTAAACAAACCACATAAGGATCCACTAGTGTTATTGCATGTCTGTTCTTCTCATGAACCACACCCAGTGTCATTGCATGTGTGTTCCTCTAGACAAACCACAGAAGGATCCACCCGTGTCGCTGCATGTTTGTTCTTTTCATGAACCACATAAGGATCCACCGGTGTCATTGGATGTGTCTTCTTCTTATGAACCACACATGGATCCACTAGTGTCATTGCATGTCTATTCTTTTCATGAATCACAGCTAGAGTCATTGCATGTCTGTTACTTCCATAAACCACACACGGATCCACCAGTGTCATTGCATGTCTCTTATTTTCATGAACCACACATGGATCCACCAGTGTCATTGCATGTCTGTTGTTTTCATGAACCACAGCTAGAGTCATTGCATGTGTGTTCTTCTAAACAAACCACACATTGATCCACCTAGTGTGATTGCATGTCTGTTCTTTTCACAGAGCACACATAGATCCACCAGTGTCATTGCATGTGTGTTCTTTTCATGAACCACAACTAGAGTCATTGCATGTGTGTTACTTCCAGAAACCACACATTGATCCACCTAGTGTAATTGCATCTGTTCTTTTCCTGAACCACAGCTAGAGTCATTGCATGTCAGTTCTTTTCATGAACCACAGCCAGTGTCATTGCATGTTTGTTCTTCTCACAAACGACATAAGGATCCACCAGTGTCATTGCATGTGTTTTCTTCTAAACAAACCACATAAGGATCCACCAGTGTCATTGCATGTCTATTCTTTTCATGAACCATACCCAGTGTCATTGCATGTGTGTTCTTCTAAACAAACAATATAAGTCATTGCATGTCTGTTCTTTTCATGAACCACACCTAGTGTCATTCCGTGTGTGTTCCTCTAGACAAAACACATAAGGATCCACCGGTGTCACTGCATGTCTGTTCTTTTCATGAACCACATAAGGATCCACCAGTGTCATTGGATGTGTGTTCTTCTCATGAACCACACATGGATCCACCAGTGTCATTGCATGTCTATTCTTTTCATGAATCACAGCTAGAGTCATTGCATGTGTGTTACTTACATAAACCACACATGGATCCACCAGTGTCATCGCATGTCTGTTCTTTTCATGAACCACACCCAGTGTCATTGCATGTCAGTTCCTCTAAACAAACCACATAAGGATCCACCAGTGTCATTGCATGTATGTTCTTCTCATGAACCACACATGGATCAACCAGTGTCATTGCATGTATGTTCTTTTAATGAACCAGACCCAGTGTCATCGCATGTATGTTCCTCTAAACAAACCACATAAGGACCCACCAGTGTCATTGCATGTCTGTTCTTTTCATGAACCACACATGGATCCACCAGTGTTATTGCATGTGTGTTCTTTTCATGAACCACAGCTAGAGTCATTGCATGTGTGTTCTTCTAAACAAACCACACATGGATCCACCTAGTGTGATTGCATGTATGTTCTTTTCATAGAGCACACATAGATCCACAAGTGTCATTGCATGTGTGTTCTTTTCATGAACCACAGCTAGAGTCATTGCATGTGTGTTACTTCCAGAAACCACACATGGATCCACCTAGTGTAATTGCATGTCTGTTCTTTTCATGAACCACAACTAGAGTCATTGCATGTCAGTTCTTCTCAAGAACCACAGCCAGTGTTATTGCATTTCTGTTCTTCTCACAAACCAGATAAGGATCCACCAGTGTCATTGCATGTGTGTTCTTCTAAACAAACCACATAAGGATCCACTAGTGTCATTGCATGTCTGTTCTTTTCATGAACCACAGCTAGAGTCATTGCATGTCAGTTCTTCTCATGAACCACAACCAGTGTCATTGCATGTCTGTTCTTCCCACAAACCACATAAGGATCCACCAGTGTCATTGCATGTGTGTTCTTCTAAACAAACCACATAAGGATCCACCAGGGTCATTGCATGTCTGTTCTTTTCATGAACAAAACCTAGTGTCATTTCATGTGTGTTCTTCTAAACAAACAACATAAGTCATTGCATGTCTGTTCTTTTCATGAACCACACCCGGTGTCATTGCATGTGTGTTATCTAGAGAAACCACATAAGGATCCACCAGTGTCACTGCATGTCTGTTCTTTTCATGAACCACATAAGGATCCACCAGTGTCATTGGATGTGTGTTCTTCTCATGCACCACACATGGATCCACCAGTGTCATTGCATGTCTGTTCTTTTCATGAATCACAGCTAGAGTCATTGCATGTCTGTTACTTCCATAAACCAAACATGGATCCACCGGTGTCATTGCACGTTTGTTCTTTTCATGAACCACACCCAGTGTCATTGCATGTTAGTTCTTTTCATGACCCACATAAGGATCCACCAGTGTCATTGCATGTCTGTTCTTTTCATGCACCACACCCAGTGTCATTGCATGTGTGTTCCTCTAGACAAACCACACATGGATCCACCAGTGTCATTGCATGTGTGTTCTTTTCATGAACCAAAGCTAGAGTCATTGCATGTGGGTTCTTCTAAACAAACCACACATGGATCCACCTAGTGTGATTGCATGTCTGCTCTATTCACAGAGCACACATAGATCCACCAGTGTCATTGCATGTGTGTTCTTTTCATGAACCACGGCTAGAGTCATTGCATGTGTGTTACTTCCAGAAACCACACATGGATCCACCTAGTGTAATTGCATGTCTGTTCTTTTCATGAACCATAGCTAGAGTCATTGCATGTCAGTTCTTCTCATGAACCATAGCCAGTGGCATTGCATGTCTGTTCTTCTCACAAACCACATAAGGATCCACCCGTGTCATTGCATGTGTGTTCTTCTAAACAAACCATGTAAGGATCCACCAGTGTCATTGCATGTCTGTTCTTTTCATGAACCATACCCAGTGTCATTGCATGTGTGTTCTTCTAAACAAACAATATAAGTCATTGCATGTCTGTTCTTTTCATGAACCATACCCAGTGTCATTGCATGTGTGTTCCTCTAGACAAACCACATAAGGATCCACCGGTGTCACTGCATGTCTATTCTTTTCATGAACCACATAAGGATCCACCAGTGTCATTTGGATGTGTGTTCTTCTCATGAACCACACATGGATCCACCAGTGTCATTGCATGTCTGTTCTTTTCATGAATCACAACTAGAGTCATTGCATGTCTGTTACTTCCATAAATCACACATGGATCCACCTAGCGTAATTTCATGTTTGTTCTTTTCATGAACCACAGCAAGAGTCATTAAATGTCAGTTCTTCTCATGAACCACAACTAGTGTCATTGCATATCTATTTTTCTCACAAACCACATAAGGATCCACTAGTGTCATTGCATGCGTGATCATCTAAACAAACCACATAAGGATCCACCAGTGTCATTGCATGTCTGCTCTTTTCATGAACCACACCCAGTGTCATTGCATGTGTGTTCTTCTAAACAAACAACATAAGTCATTGCATGTCTGTTCTTTTCATGAACCACACCCAGTGCCATTGCATGTGTGTTCCTCTAGACAAACCACAGAAGGATCCACCCGTGTCGCTGCATGTCTGTTCTTTTCATGAACCACATAAGGATCCACCGGTGTCATTGGATGTGTCTTCTTCTTATGAACCACACATGGATCCACTAGTGTCATTGCATGTCTATTCTTTTCATGAATCACAGCTAGAGTCATTGCATGTCTGTTACTTCCATAAACCACACACGGATCCACCAGTGTCATTGCATGTCTCTTATTTTCATGAACCACACATGGATCCACCAGTGTCATTGCATGTCTGTTGTTTTCATGAACCACAGCTAGAGTCATTGCATGTGTGTTCTTCTAAACAAACCACACATTGATCCACCTAGTGTGATTGCATGTCTGTTCTTTTCACAGAGCACACATAGATCCACCAGTGTCATTGCATGTGTGTTCTTTTCATGAACCACAACTAGAGTCATTGCATGTGTGTTACTTCCAGAAACCACACATGGATCCACCTAGTGTAATTGCATCTGTTCTTTTCCTGAACCACAACTAGAGTCATTGCATGTCAGTTCTTTTCATGAACCACAGCCAGTGTCATTGCATGTATGTTCTTCTCACAAACGACATAAGGATCCACCAGTGTCATTGCATGTGTTTTCTTCTAAACAAACCACATAAGGATCCACCAGTGTCATTGCATGTCTATTCTTTTCATGAACCATACCCAGTGTCATTGGATGTGTGTTCTTCTAAACAAACAATATAAGTCATTGCATGTCTGTTCTTTTCATGAACCACACCAGGTGTCATTCCGTGTGTGTTCCTCTAGACAAAACACATAAGGATCCACCGGTGTCACTGCATGTCTGTTCTTTTCATGAACCACATAAGGATCCACCAGTGTCATTGGATGTGTGTTATTCTCATGAACCACACATGGATCCACCAGTGTAATTGCATGTCTATTCTTTTCATGAATCACAGCTAGAGTCATTGCATGTCTGTTACTTCCATAAACCACACATGGATCCACCAGTGTCATCGCATGTCTGTTCTTTTCATGAACCACACCCAGTGTCATTGCATGTCAGTTCCTCTAAACAAACCACATAAGGATCCACCAGTGTCATTGCATGTCTGTTCTTCTCATGAACCACACATGGATCAACCAGTGTCATTGCATGTATGTTCTTTTAATGAACCAGACCCAGTGTCATCGCATGTATGTTCCTCTAAACAAACCACATAAGGACCCACCAGTGTCATTGCATGTCTGTTCTTTTCATGAACCACACATGGATCCACCAGTGTTATTGCATGTGTGTTCTTTTCATGAACCACAGCTAGAGTCATTGCATGTGTGTTCTTCTAAACAAACCACACATGGATCCACCTAGTGTGATTGCATGTATGTTCTTTTCATAGAGCACACATAGATCCACAAGTGTCATTGCATGTGTGTTCTTTTCATGAACCACAGCTAGAGTCATTGCATGTGTGTTACTTCCAGAAACCACACATGGATCCACCTAGTGTAATTGCATGTCTGTTCTTTTCATGAACCACAACTAGAGTCATTGCATGTCAGTTCTTCTCAAGAACCACAGCCAGTGTTATTGCATGTCTGTTCTTCTCACAAACCAGATAAGGATCCACCAGTGTCATTGCATGTGTGTTCTTCTAAACAAACCACATAAGGATCCACTAGTGTCATTGCATGTCTGTTCTTTTCATGAACCATAACCAGTGTAATTGCATGTGTGTACTTCTAAACAAACAATATAAGTCATTGCATGTCTGTTCTTTTGATGAACCACACCCAGTGTCATTGCATGTGTGTTCCTCTAGACAAACCACATAACGATCCACCAGTGTCACTGCATGTCTGTTCTTTTCATGAACCACATAAGGATCCACCAGTGTCATTGGATGTGTGTTATTCTCATGAACCACACATGGATCCACCAGTGTCATTGCATGTCTGTTCTTTTCATGAATCACAACTAGAGTCATTGCATGTCTGTTACTTCCATAAATCACACATGGATCCACCAGTGTCATTGCATGTCTGTTCTTTTCATGGACCACACCCAGTGTCATTGCATGTCAGTTCCTCTAAACAAACCACATAAGGATCCACTAGTGTCATTGCATGTCTGTTCTTCTCATGGACCACACATGGATCCACCAGTGTCATTGCATGTCTATTCTTTTAATGAACCGCACCCAGTGTCATCGCATGTTTGTTCCTCTAAACAAACCACATAAGGATCCATGATACATTGCAAATGTATCTATAATTTTGGATGCTCCATGCTTGGTTTTATCCACTTTCTTGTGTTTAGTCCACACTTTGGAATACTTTTCATATGATTTCTTGGACTAACCTATTAACAAGAGCCACAGTGCCAGCTGCTTGTTTTATGCTGTTTTTGGTTCTAGGAAAGTCAGAAAATGAATATTCTCGGAATTGGACGAGACAAAAGCCAAAGTGCCTATTTTTCCAGAAGACTCTAGGAGCCAGAATACGAGACGGAGGAGGGCCAGGGGCTGGCCACATCCTCCCAGGAGCGGGCTAGGCCTGGCCGCGCCAGGGCATGGTGTGGTGGCCCCAGGCACCCCCTCGGTCTCCCTCTTCACCTATAAGAAGCCTTCTGACCTAAAAACTTTGGGGGTTCGACGTTTTTCTAGAAAAAGTTCCGCAGCGCCGCCACCACCGAAGGGGAGATTCGGGGGACAGAAAGTCTCTGTTCCGGCACCCTGCCGGGACGGGGAAGTGCCCCCGGAGCCATCTCCATCGATCTCCACCATCATCTCCATCGACCATCCATGTTTCCCCCATCTATGAGTGAGTAATCCCCCGCTGTAGGCTATGGGGATGGTAGGGATTGGATGAGATCGTTCATGTAATGGCATCAGATTGTTAGGGCATGGTGCCTAGTATATTTTATTAGTGCTTTATGACTTTGTTCCGACTTGTTGTGCTTAATGCTTGTCACTAGGGCCCGAGTGCCATGATTCCAGATCCGAACATGTTATGGATTGATTATGATAGTATTGTTTTTGGTCTTATCTGCAAGTTGTATACACACATTGTTGTCCGGAACCTATGGCCCCGAAGTGACAGAAATAGGGATAACCGGAAGGGAATGGCTTTGATGTGAGGATCACATGTGTTGATGGAGTGTTAATGCTTTGCTCCGGTGCTCTATTAAAAGGAGATCCTTAATTGCTAGTAGTTCCCTAGAGGCCCCGCTGCAAACGGGCTGGCAGGACAAAACATGTGGTGCAAGTTCTCATTGCGAGCATGTATGACTATATATGGAACGCATGCCTAGGATTGTCTAGTACTTGGATGCTTTATCTTATTTATCTAAAATTGCCCTATGTTATGATTGCTATGTGAATTGTCTTGTCCATGCAACGCCCGTCCATCCATCCCTATGCCTACCGCACTCGAATCCCACTGTTACTGCTTTTGTTACTACTATCTTTGCTTTACTACTGTTGTACTTTACTATTCCTACTACAAAATTATTTCTACTGAAAAACTGCTATGAGCAAGATTGTTTTCTAGGTGCAGCTGAATTGACAACTCAGTTGTTAAGGCTTATAAATATTCTTTGCCTCCCCTTGTGTCTAATCAATAAACTAGGTTTCACTTCCCTCGAAAATACTGCGATACACCCCCTATACTTGTGGGTCATCAAGACTATTTTCTGGCGCCGTTGCCGGGGAGCATAGCTTTATTTATCAAGTTCACTTGGATTCACTATTGTTCAAGCTAAATTTATTTTCGCCTTGTTTGCTTGTTTCTTTATCAAAAATACAAAAAAAAGTAGTTCTTACTCTAGTTGTTATTTTCGTTGGTCTGTTATTGTCTTGCTTTATCATGCTTGATGTGAATGGTTGGTTTCTTTGAAACTGAATCTTATTGGCAAGGTGGGTTCACGGAAGATCAAAAATATTGTTATAAGGAACACCGCTTGTCACAAAAAGGGAAACACTTATGGGGACAAATTGATAGATTGTATACAATTGCTAGAAACGTGTGCTCTACTTATAATGTTACTTATTGCTTTGATAAATCTTGTTGCTGTAGGAGGTACAAACACCTCCCTTTTCAATGTGAGTATAATGATAATGTTACCATATCTTCCTATGTTAAGGGAAATTATGATCTTTATGATGTGGAACAAATTGAGGAATTTATTGCTTGGAAGGGTGCATTTGAACTTGCTAGTTTGCTTGAAAATATTGATGATTCACCTTATAAGTATGAGGTTTATGGTATACTTAAATTTTGCTTTGAGAATTACAAGGAAGAAAATGGCTATATTCTTGAATATACCAATAGATGCTTTCCACAAATGGAAGAGACTAATGCCTTGCAGGATCCTATGGAAGAAGAAATTGATGAACCTGAAATCTCATTAGATGAAAAAGAGAAGGAGAGTGATGAACAAAATGAGGAAGAATGGATTAGCTACCCATGCTTACCTTCTATTCAGAGTAACTCTTTATCCCTTACATTATTTGATTGTCCCCCATGCTTACTAAAGAAGGATGAATGTTATGTTCCTGAGGATTCTTTTGAAGATGTTTATGATAAAGCTCTAGTGCTTGTAGATCATGAAGAGCATGATTTTTGTGATAGTTATATTGTTGAGTTTATTCATGAGGCTACTGAAAATTATTATGAGAGAGGAAAATAAGGTTGTAGAAGTTTTCATGGTATTGAAACACCTCTCTATGTGCTTAAAGTTTTGAAGTTACTCTTGTTTTATCTTCCTATGCCTGTCACTTTATTCTTTGTGAATTTATTTGCATACACGATTCCTATGCATAGGAAGTGGGTTAGACTTAAATGTGTTTTGAATTTGCTTCTTGATGCTCTCTTTTACTTCAACTCATATTTCTTATGAGAGCATCCTCTCAAACTTTTATGCTTGAAGATGATAATATGTGTATTATTATTGGGAGACCTTTTCTTAAATACTGCAGGAGCTATTATTAATTGTAATCAAGGGAAGGTGACCTTCAATGTTAATGACAAGGAACTTACTATCTATTTCCCCAAGTAGATTGATAGGACTTATGGTTTTGAATTCAATTGAACATGTTGAGGGCATTCAAGTTGGAGAAATATATTGTCCCATACCAAGAGAAAAATTTGAAACTATTATGATTGGGACCATTGCTATCAAGGTTGAGGTAACATATTCATTAGTGGAATACAAAGTTTTGTCTCATATGAAATTGTTTTGGTAACAAGACATGATCAACCTTGTTAACGAAAGGATTTCATTGAACAAAACAATGTTTTCACCTTGATTATCTCCGATTACTTCTATTCTATCCATTTTTAGTTTTTTGCTTATGCCTAACTTAAAGGCATTAAAGAAAAGTATTTATTGGGAGATAACCCAAAAGTTTTAGATGAGTCTTGGAGGTTATTAATAACCTATCCTTATCCTTTTTATTTTCTTGTTGTGCCAAGAGTAACCTCTAATGAGAGAGAAGTAATGATTGGGAAAGTTGCTGTCCCGAAACAGATTTCTATGCTTCACCGTAAAAATTCGTGTAAAATCTCTGAACGTCTTTTTGTGGCGTGAATTTTTGGGCTTCTGCCCCAGGTTGTTATCTAACTTTCGTTAGTACAACACTTTTTATTTGAGCAACAGAAGTTCTTCGAAAAAATTCGTCTTTACCTGCTGGTCTGTTTTGACAGATTTCTGCCATTTTCTGCATTTGCTTCTTGTTGGTTCCTTTTTGAGTTCTTTTGGGGAATTGAGATTTTTGAGGGAAGTTCTACAGTAGCTAGTGTTCTAATGGAAGTTTATTTGGTGTTAGAACTGAAACTTAAGACCTATTATCTTGAGTGCACTAATGTTGCTAATAAAGATTGTGTGAAGTTTTGTATGAAGGAAAAATTTCAGGTGTATGGAAGGAATGAGTAATGAGACGAAGGACGGACTAAAGCTCAAGCTTGGGGATGCCACGCGTGTCACCCCAAGACATATCCAAGAATTAAAAGCATCAAATCTTGGGGATGCCCAAGGCATCCCCTTCTTCATCAATAAAAATCCCAGGTTTCTTCCAAACGCTTCATTTTTACTGTTTCATGCACAGTTGTGTTGTTCTTGGAGCGTCTTCTTTTTTGTTTTCGTTTTGTTTTTTCATTTGTTTTTGTTTTTATTAGTTTTCTAAATAAATTGGTTGGACCCCCTCTTTCTTACGTTGGTGTTCAAATAGTTTGGTTTGGTTTGGAAAAGAGTAGGAAAGCTCATCCTTAAGTGGTAAAGAGAGTTTGTTTTTGACTGTGGCCTATGCTTTGTCATGGCATGCTTGATATTGTTTTGGCTTTATGCTTAGTATTCTTTGTTGTAGCATGTCTTGTTATAAACAATTGAGATTGCTTAATGTGCCTTGGATGAATCATGCGTTGTTTTAGCATATTAAAGCATAGTATAGTGGTATTCTCCTTTGATGCTTTATTTGGGTTGACTTGGCACATGCTCACACCATGTTATGACTGTCTCAAGTCACCATAGCCTTTATGATCCTTTAGTTTTCAACTTGTAGTATCACTTTATGCTTTGATCAATGATGTTTTGTCGCTCTGCATGGTTATGGCCATTATTGCTCTCTTAGTTTGTTGCTCCCAGTCTTTTGCTAGCCTCCACAACCAAGTATGAGTTCCACTCATGCATCCAACTCCCTAAAACCAAGTTATTCCAAAGAGTCCACCATACCTACCTACTAGCTTATGCTATTCCAAGTATATTCATGCTTTTGTTTACCTTCCAAATTAAACTTGTTATGAGAAAACTAGTGATTAAAGCTCTCACGAACTTGATGGCACACTTTACTTTACTTGCCCTTAATAAACTTGAACCATTGTGTCGTCTATGTTGTATATGCTTGCACTTATTTGTTGGGAATTAGCAGAACCATGCTTTCATGGGGAACGCTTTCAACATTGCACTTGGTACTTGTACCTAGTTGATATCATGCTATTTTGTATATGGATGTCGTCGGTGTGAAATGAAAGGGGAGCTTGTAGGTCCATGGAGTTATGTATATGTGTTAGAGAAACGCTTGGGCTGCTGGTCTAATCCATGCTGACATGGTGGAAACCTGCAGCATAACCATAATGAGCTGTCTATGAAGCATTCTTCTTATAAAAAAAGAGTCCTCTATTGAGAAAAAAGAGAAAAGAAAAAAAAGAGATACTATGAAAAGAGGAAAGAGAGAAAAAAGCACCATATTCCCATGGTAAATAAGAAGAATGCTGAGATGCTCGTTGTCGGCTTGCCTTGTCATTTTTATATGGGGATTCTTCCGTATCATCGGGCAAGGGGTACCCCGTTGGCGGTTCTCTATGATACACATATACTTACAATGACAAGAACTTACTGGTGAATAAACTTGAGTAGCATGAGGAGCAGCCCTCGTATACAAGGGACATGAGATTTCTGACTTATACTTCGTCAAGCATGTACAACATAGTTTGTTCACTTTAACCTTAATCACTTCAAGATGCTTATGACAGGGGAAATGAGAGCTGAAAGCTATAAGTACCATAATTTTTGGAAGCTCTTTATGAGACTTGAATCCCTACTTCCTTTTACAAAGGCCTTTCTTCCACCATTATATTGAGTCTCCACCTTCTATCTTTATGCACCTACTTTGAAAGCATAGTGGCCATTCTTAGTTCTATGTGCATTGTCCCAAGACTTGTTGATTGATGCATACCTTGATATTGCTTGTTTTAAACTATTTGTATCTAGTCACTCTTGTAAACTTTGAAGGTGTCCTATGCATTTATGTTTGCTACTCTATGAGGGACAAGCTGAATACTACTATGCTATGTTTTCTTTATGTGAAACAAACAAACGTCTTGCAAAGCATTGTTATTCAAGAATCTTTTGTTTGTGCCTTTTCATGTTGCATCATAGTTTCTTTGTCTTATTGCTAGAACTTTGTCTTTCATGTTATGCTTGAAGTACTATGATCCTAGCTTTGAATGTTTTACAAATACTTTGATCAATTTTATGATGGTGCATGTCACCTCAAAAATTATTCTTTCTTTTTATCACTTACCTACTCGAGGACGAGCAGGAATTAAGCTTGGGGATATTGATACATTGCAAATGTATCTATAATTTTTGATGCTCCATGCTTGGTTTTATCCACTTTCTTGTGTTTTGTCCACACTTTGGAGTACTTTTGAAATGATTTCTTGGACTAACCTATTAACAAGAGCCACAGTGCCAGCTGCCTGTTTTCTGCTGTTTTTGGTTCCAGGAAAGTCAGAAAATGATATTCTCGGAATTGGACGGGACAAAAGCCAAAGTGTCTATTTTTCCAGAAGACTCTAGGAGCCAGAATACGAGATGGAGGAGGGCCAGGGGCTGGCCACCCCCCCCCAGGCGCGGGCTGGGCCTGGCCGCGCCAAGGCATGGTGTGGTGGCCCCAGGCACCCCCTCGGTCTCCCTCTTCGCCTATCAGAAGCCTTCTGACCTAAAAACTTCAGGGGCTTTGACGTTTTTCCAGAAAAAGTTCCGCAGCGCCGCCACCATCGAAGGGGAGATTCGGGGGATAGAAAGTCTCTGTTCCGGCACCCTGCCGGGACAGGGAAGTGCCCCCAGAGCCATCTCCATCGATCTCCAACATCATCTCCATCGACCATCCATGTTTCCCCCATCTATGAGTGAGTAATCCCCCGCTATAGGATATGGGGATGGTAGGGATTGGACGAGATTGTTCATGTAATGGCATCAGATTGTTAGGGCATGGTGCCTAGTATCTTTTATTAGTGCTTTATGACTTTGTTGCGACTTGTTGTGCTTAATGCTTGTCACTAGGGCCCGAGTGCCATGATTTCAGATCTGAACATATTATTGATTCATTATGATAGTATTGTTTTTGGTCTTATCTGCAAATTGTATACACACGTTGTTGTCCGGAACCTATGGCCCCGAAGTGATAGAAATCGGGATAACCGGAAGGGAATGGCTTTGATGTGAGGATCACATGTGTTCACGGAGTGTTAATGCTTTGCTCCGGTGCTCTATTAAAAGGAGAACCTTAATTGCCAGTAGTTCCCTAGAGGCCCCGCTGTAAACGGGCTGGCAGGACAAAAGATGTTGTGCAAGTTCTCATTGCGAGCACATATGACTATATATGGAACACATGCCCAGGATTGTCTAGTACTTGGATGCTTTATCTTATTTATCTGCAATTGCCCTATGTTCTGATTGCTATGTGAATTGTCTTGTCCATGCAACGCCCGTCCATCCATCCCTATGCCTACCGCACTCGAATCCCACTGTTACTGCTTTTGTTACTACTGTCTTTGCTTTACTACTGCTATACATTACTATTCCTACTACAAAACTGTTGCTACTGATAAACTGCTGTGAGCAAGATTGTTTTCCAGGTGCAGCTGAATTGACAACTGAGTTGGTAAGGCTTATAAATATTCTTTGGCTCCCCTTGTGTCGAATCAATAAATTGGGTTTCACTTCCCTCAAAAATAATGCGATACACCCCCTATACTTGTGGGTCATCAATCCACCAGTGTCATTGCATGTCTATTCTTTTCATGAACCACACATGGATCCACCACTGTCATTGCATGTGTGTTCTTTTCATGAACCATAGCTAGAGTCATTGCATGTGTGTTCTTCTAAACAAACCACACATGGATCCATCCAGTGTGATTGCATGTCTGTTCTTTTCACAGACCACACATGGATCCACCAGTGTCATTGCATGTGTGTTCCTTTCAAGAACCATAGCTAGAGTCATTGCATGTGTGTTACTTCTAGAAACCACACATGGATCCACCTAGTGTAATTTCATGTTTGTTCTTTTCATGAACCACAACTAGAGTCATTAAATGTCAGTTCTTCTCATGAACCACAGCTAGTGTCATTGCATGTCTATTCTTCTCACAAACCACATAAGGATCCACCAGTGTCATTGCATGTGTGTTCTTCTAAACAAACCACATAAGGATCCACCAGTGTCATTGCATGTCTGTTCTTTTCATGAACCACACCCAGTGGAATTCCATGTGTGTTCTTCTAAACAAACAACATAAGTCATTGCATGTATGTTATTTTCATAAACCACACCCAGTGTCATTGCGTGTGTGTTCCTCTAGACAAACCACATAAGGATCCACCGGTGTCACTGCATGTCTGTTCTTTTCATGAACCACATAAGGATCCTCAAGTGTCATTGGATGTCTGTTCTTCTCATGAACCACACCCAGTGTCATTGCATGTCTATTCTTTTCATGAATCACAGCTAGAGTCATTGCATGTCTATTACTTCCATAAACCACACATGGATCCACCCGTGTCATTGCATGTCTATTCTTTTCATGAACCACACCCAGTATCATTGCATGTCAGTTCCTCTAAACAAACCACATAAGGATCCACCAGTGTCATTGCATGTCTGTTCTTCTCATGAACCACACACGGATCCACCAGTGTCATTGCATGTGTGTTCTTTTCATGAACCACAGCTAGATTCAATGCATTTGTGTTCTTCTAAACAAACCACACATGGATCCACCCAATGTTATTGGATGTGTGTTCTTCTCATGAACCACACATGGATCCACCAGTGTCATTGCATGTTAGTTCTTTTCATGAACCACACCCGGTGTCATTGCATGTATGTTCCTCTAAACAAACCACATAAGGATCCACCAGTGTCATTGCATGTCTGTTCTTTTCATGAACCACACATGGATCCACCAGTGTCATTGCATGTGTGTTCTTTTCATGAACCACAGCTAGAGTGATTTCATGTGTGTTGTTCTAAACAAACCACACATGGATCCACCCAATGTGATTGCATGTCTGTTCTTTTCACAGACCACACATGGATCCACCAGTGTCATTGCATGTGTGTTCTTTTCATGAACCAGAGCTAGAGTCATTGCATGTGCGTTACTTCCAGAAACCACACATGGATCCACCTAGTATAATTGCATGTCTGTTCTTTTCATGAACCATAGCTAAAGTCATTGCATGTCAGTTCTTCTCATGAACCACAACTAGTGTCATTGCATGTCTGTTCTTCTCACAAACCATATAAGGATCCACCAGTGTCATTGCATGTGTGTTCTTCTAAACAAACCACATAAGGATCCACCAGTGTCATGGCATGTCTGTTCTTTTCATGAACCACACCCAGTGTCATTGCATGTATTTTCTTCTAAACAAACAACATAAGTCATTGCATGTCTGTTCTTTCCATGAACCACACCTAGTGTTATTCCATGTGTGTTCCTTTAGACAAACCACATAAGGATCCACCTGTGTCACTGCATGTCTATTCTTTTCATGAACCACCTAAGGATTCACCAGTGTCATTGGATGTGTGTTCTTCTCATGAACCACACATGGATCCACCAGTGTCATTGCATGTCTGTTCTTTTCATGAATCACAGCTAGAGTTATTGCATGTCTATTACTTCCATAAACCACACATGGATCCACCAGTGTCATTGCATGTCTGTTCTTTTCATGAACCACACCCAGTGTCATTGCATGTGTGTTCCTCTAAACAAACCACATATGGATCCACCAGTGTCATTGCATGTCTGTTATTTTCATGCAGCTAGAGTCCACCAGTGTCATTGGATGTGTGTTCTTCTCATGAACCACAACTAGAGTCATTGCATGTCAGTTCTTCGCATGAACCACAGTCAGTGTCATTGCATGTCTGTTCTTCTCACAAACCACATAAGGATCCACCAGTGTCATTGCATGTGTGTTCTTCTAAACAAACCACATAAGGATCCACCAGTGTCATTGCATGTCTGTTCTTTTCATGAACCACACCCAGTGTCATTGCATGTATTTTCTTCTAAACAAACAACATAAGTCATTGCATGTCTGTTGTTTCCACGAACCACACCCAATGTCATTGCATGTGTGTTCCTTTAGACAAACCACATAAGGATCCACCGGTGTCACTGCATGTCTATTCTTTTCATGAACCACATAAGGATTCACCAGTGTCATTGGATGTGTGTTCTTCTCATGAACCACACATGGATCCACCAGTGTCATTGCATGTCTGTTCTTTTCATGAATCACGGCTAGAGTTATTGCATGTCTATTACTTCCATAAACCACACATGGATCCACCAGTGTCATTGCATGTATGTTCTTTTCATGAACCACACCCAGTGTCATTGCATGTGTGTTCCTCTAAACAAACCACATATGGATCCACTAGTGTCATTGCATGTCTCTTCTTTTCATGAACCACAACTAGAGTCCACCAATGTCATTGGATGTGTGTTCTTCTCATGAACCACAACTAGAGTCATTGCATGTGTGTTCTTCTAAACAAACCACACATGGATTCACCCAGTGTGATCGCATGTCTGTTCTTTTCACAGACCACACATGGATCCACCTAGTGTAATTGCATGTTTGTTCTTTTCATGAACCATAGCTAGAGTCATTGCATGTCAGTTCTTCTCATGAACCACAACCAGTGCCATTGCATGTCTGTTCTTATCACAAACCACATAAGGATCCACCATTGTCATTGCATGTGTGTTCTACTAAACAAGCCATATAAGGATCCACCAGTGTCATTGCATGTCTGTTCTTTTCATGAACCACACCCATTGTCATTGCATGTGTGTTCCTCTAGACAAACCACACATGGATCCACCAGTGTCATTGCATGTGTGTTCTTTTCAAGAACCACAGCTAGAGTCATTAGATGTGTGTTCTTCTAAACAAACGACACATGGATCCACCCAGTGTGATTGCATGTCTGTTCTTTTCACAGACCACACATGGATCCACCAGTGTCATTGCATGTGTGTTCTTTTCATGAACCAGAGCTAGAGTCATTGCATGTGTGTTACTTCCAGAAACCACACATGGATCCACCTAGTATAATTGCATGTCTGTTCTTTTCATGAACCATAGCTAAAGTCATTGCATGTCAGTTCTTCTCATGAACCACAACTAGTGTCATTGCATGTCTGTTCTTCTCACAAACCATATAAGGATCCACCAGTGTCATTGCATGTGTGTTCTTCTAAACAAACCACATAAGGATCCACCAGTGTCATGGCATGTCTGTTCTTTTCATGAACCACACCCAGTGTCATTGCATGTATTTTCTTCTAAACAAACAACATAAGTCATTGCATGTCTGTTCTTTCCATGAACCACACCTAGTGTTATTCCATGTGTGTTCCTTTAGACAAACCACATAAGGATCCACCTGTGTCACTGCATGTCTATTCTTTTCATGAACCACCTAAGGATTCACCAGTGTCATTGGATGTGTGTTCTTCTCATGAACCACACATGGATCCACCAGTGTCATTGCATGTCTGTTCTTTTCATGAATCACAACTAGAGTTATTGCATGTCTATTACTTCCATAAACCACACATGGATCCACCAGTGTCATTGCATGTCTGTTCTTTTCATGAACCACACCCAGTGTCATTGCATGTGTGTTCCTCTAAACAAACCACATATGGATCCACCAGTGTCATTGCATGTCTGTTATTTTCATGCAGCTAGAGTCCACCAGTGTCATTGGATGTGTGTTCTTCTCATGAACCACAACTAGAGTCATTGCATGTCAGTTCTTCGCATGAACCACAGTCAGTGTCATTGCATGTCTGTTCTTCTCACAAACCACATAAGGATCCACCAGTGTCATTGCATGTGTGTTCTTCTAAACAAACCACATAAGGATCCACCAGTGTCATTGCATGTCTGTTCTTTTCATGAACCACACCCAGTGTCATTGCATGTATTTTCTTCTAAACAAACAACATAAGTCATTGCATGTCTGTTCTTTCCACGAACCACACCCAGTGTCATTGCATGTGTGTTCCTTTAGACAAACCACATAAGGATCCACCGGTGTCACTGCATGTCTATTCTTTTCATGAACCACATAAGGATTCACCAGTGTCATTGGATGTGTGTTCTTCTCATGAACCACACATGGATCCACCAGTGTCATTGCATGTCTGTTCTTTTCATGAATCACGGCTAGAGTTATTGCATGTCTATTACTTCCATAAACCACACATGGATCCACCAGTGTCATTGCATGTCTGTTCTTTTCATGAACCACACCCAGTGTCATTGCATGTGTGTTCCTCTAAACAAACCACATATGGATCCACCAGTGTCATTGCATGTCTCTTCTTTTCATGAACCACAACTAGAGTCCACCAATGTCATTGGATGTGTGTTCTTCTCATGAACCACAGCTAGAGTCATTGCATGTGTGTTCTTCTAAACAAACCACTCATGGATCCACCCAGTGTGATTGCATGTCTGTTCTTTTCACAGACCACACATGGATCCACCTAGTGTAATTGCATGTTTGTTCTTTTCATGAACCATAGCTAGAGTCATTGCATGTCAGTTCTTCTCATGAACCACAACCAGTGCCATTGCATGTCTGTTCTTATCACAAACCACATAAGGATCCACCATTGTCATTGCATGTGTGTTCTTCTAAACAAGCCACATAAGGATCCACCAGTGTCATTGCATGTCTGTTCTTTAACCACACCCAGTGTCATTGCATGTGTGTTCTTCTAAACAAACAACAAAAGTTATTGCATGTCTGTTCTTTTCATGAACCATAGCTAAAGTCATTGCATGTCAGTTCTTCTCATGAACCACAGCTAGTGTCATTGCATGTCTGTTCTTCTCACAAACCACATAAGGATCCACCAGTGTCATTGCATGTGTGTTCTTCTAAACAAACCACATAAGGATCCACCAGTGTCATGGCATGTCTGTTCTTTTCATGAACCACACCCAGTGTCATTGCATGTATTTTCTTCTAAACAAACAACATAAGTCATTGCATGTCTGTTCTTTCCATGAACCACACCTAGTGTTATTCCATGTGTGTTCCTTTAGACAAACCACATAAGGATCCACCTGTGTCACTGCATGTCTATTCTTTTCATGAACCACCTAAGGATTCACCAGTGTCATTGGATGTGTGTTCTTCTCATGAACCACACATGGATCCACCAGTGTCATTGCATGTCTGTTCTTTTCATGAATCACAACTAGAGTTATTGCATGTCTATTACTTCCATAAACCACACATGGATCCACCAGTGTCATTGCATGTCTGTTCTTTTCATGAACCACACCCAGTGTCATTGCATGTGTGTTCCTCTAAACAAACCACATATGGATCCACCAATGTCATTGCATGTCTGTTATTTTCATGCAGCTAGAGTCCACCAGTGTCATTGGATGTGTTATCTTCTCATGAACCACAACTAGAGTCATTGCATGTCAGTTCTTCGCATGAACCACAGTCAGTGTCATTGCATGTCTGTTCTTCTCACAAACCACATAAGGATCCACCAGTGTCATTGCATGTGTGTTCTTCTAAACAAACCACATAAGGATCCACCAGTGTCATTGCATGTCTGTTCTTTTCATGAACCACACCCAGTGTCATTGCATGTATTTTCTTCTAAACAAACAACATAAGTCATTGCATGTCTGTTCTTTCCACGAACCACACCCAGTGTCATTGCATGTGTGTTCCTTTAGACAAACCACATAAGGATCCACCCGTGTCACTGCATGTCTATTCTTTTCATGAACCACATAAGGATTCACCAGTGTCATTGGATGTGTGTTCTTCTCATGAACCACACATGGATCCACCAGTGTCATTGCATGTATGTTCTTTTCATGAATCACGGCTAGAGTTATTGCATGTCTATTACTTCCATAAACCACACATGGATCCACCAGTGTCATTGCATGTCTGTTCTTTTCATGAACCACACCCAGTGTCATTGCATGTGTGTTCCTCTAAACAAACCACATATGGATCCACCAGTGTCATTGCATGTCTCTTCTTTTCATGAACCACAACTAGAGTCCACCAATGTCATTGGATGTGTGTTCTTCTCATGAACCACAGCTAGAGTCATTGCATGTGTGTTCTTCTAAACAAACCACTCATGGATCCACCCAGTGTGATTGCATGTCTGTTCTTTTCACAGACCACACATGGATCCACCTAGTGTAATTGCATGTTTGTTCTTTTCATGAACCATAGCTAGAGTCATTGCATGTCAGTTCTTCTCATGAACCACAACCAGTGCCATTGCATGTCTGTTCTTATCACAAACCACATAAGGATCCACCATTGTCATTGCATGTGTGTTCTTCTAAACAAGCCATATAAGGATCCACCAGTGTCATTGCATGTCTGTTCTTTAACCACACCCAGTGTCATTGCATGTGTGTTCTTCTAAACAAACAACAAAAGTTATTGCATGTCTGTTCTTTTCATGAACCATAGCTAAAGTCATTGCATGTCAGTTCTTCTCATGAACCACAGCTAGTGTCATGGCATGTCTGTTCTTTTCATGAACCACACCCAGTGTCATTGCATGTATTTTCTTCTAAACAAACAACATAAGTCATTGCATGTCTGTTCTTTCCATGAACCACACCTAGTGTTATTCCATGTGTGTTCCTTTAGACAAACCACATAAGGATCCACCTGTGTCACTGCATGTCTATTCTTTTCATGAACCACCTAAGGATTCACCAGTGTCATTGGATGTGTGTTCTTCTCATGAACCACACATGGATCCACCAGTGTCATTGCATGTCTGTTCTTTTCATGAATCACAGCTAGAGTTATTGCATGTCTATTACTTCCATAAACCACACATGGATCCACCAGTGTCATTGCATGTCTGTTCTTTTCATGAACCACACCCAGTGTCATTGCATGTGTGTTCCTCTAAACAAACCACATATGGATCCACCAGTGTCATTGCATGTCTGTTATTTTCATGCAGCTAGAGTCCACCAGTGTCATTGGATGTGTGTTCTTCTCATGAACCACAACTAGAGTCATTGCATGTCAGTTCTTCGCATGAACCACAGTCAGTGTCATTGCATGTCTGTTCTTCTCACAAACCACATAAGGATCCACCAGTGTCATTGCATGTGTGTTCTTCTAAACAAACCACATAAGGATCCACCAGTGTCATTGCATGTCTGTTCTTTTCATGAACCACACCCAGTGTCATTGCATGTATTTTCTTCTAAACAAACAACATAAGTCATTGCATGTCTGTTCTTTCCACGAACCACACCCAGTGTCATTGCATGTGTGTTCCTTTAGACAAACCACATAAGGATCCACCGGTGTCACTGCATGTCTATTCTTTTCATGAACCACATAAGGATTCACCAGTGTCATTGGATGTGTGTTCTTCTCATGAACCACACATGGATCCACCAGTGTCATTGCATGTCTGTTCTTTTCATGAATCACGGCTAGAGTTATTGCATGTCTATTACTTCCATAAACCACACATGGATCCACCAGTGTCATTGCATGTATGTTCTTTTCATGAACCACACCCAGTGTCATTGCATGTGTGTTCCTCTAAACAAACCACATATGGATCCACCAGTGTCATTGCATGTCTCTTCTTTTCATGAACCACAACTAGAGTCCACCAATGTCATTGGATGTGTGTTCTTCTCATGAACCACAGCTAGAGTCATTGCATGTGTGTTCTTCTAAACAAACCACTCATGGATCCACCCAGTGTGATTGCATGTCTGTTCTTTTCACAGACCACACATGGATCCACCTAGTGTAATTGCATGTTTGTTCTTTTCATGAACCATAGCTAGAGTCATTGCATGTCAGTTCTTCTCATGAACCACAACCAGTGCCATTGCATGTCTGTTCTTATCACAAACCACATAAGGATCCACCATTGTCATTGCATGTGTGTTCTTCTAAACAAGCCACATAAGGATCCACCAGTGTCATTGCATGTCTGTTCTTTAACCACACCCAGTGTCATTGCATGTGTGTTCTTCTAAACAAACAACAAAAGTTATTGCATGTCTGTTCTTTTCATGAACCATAGCTAAAGTCATTGCATGTCAGTTCTTCTCATGAACCACAGCTAGTGTCATTGCATGTCTGTTCTTCTCACAAACCACATAAGGATCCACCAGTGTCATTGCATGTGTGTTCTTCTAAACAAACCACATAAGGATCCACCAGTGTCATGGCATGTCTGTTCTTTTCATGAACCACACCCAGTGTCATTGCATGTATTTTCTTCTAAACAAACAACATAAGTCATTGCATGTCTGTTCTTTCCATGAACCACACCTAGTGTTATTCCATGTGTGTTCCTTTAGACAAACCACATAAGGATCCACCTGTGTCACTGCATGTCTATTCTTTTCATGAACCACCTAAGGATTCACCAGTGTCATTGGATGTGTGTTCTTCTCATGAACCACACATGGATCCACCAGTGTCATTGCATGTCTGTTCTTTTCATGAATCACAACTAGAGTTATTGCATGTCTATTACTTCCATAAACCACACATGGATCCACCAGTGTCATTGCATGTCTGTTCTTTTCATGAACCACACCCAGTGTCATTGCATGTGTGTTCCTCTAAACAAACCACATATGGATCCACCAATGTCATTGCATGTCTGTTATTTTCATGCAGCTAGAGTCCACCAGTGTCATTGGATGTGTTATCTTCTCATGAACCACAACTAGAGTCATTGCATGTCAGTTCTTCGCATGAACCACAGTCAGTGTCATTGCATGTCTGTTCTTCTCACAAACCACATAAGGATCCACCAGTGTCATTGCATGTGTGTTCTTCTAAACAAACCACATAAGGATCCACCAGTGTCATTGCATGTCTGTTCTTTTCATGAACCACACCCAGTGTCATTGCATGTATTTTCTTCTAAACAAACAACATAAGTCATTGCATGTCTGTTCTTTCCACGAACCACACCCAGTGTCATTGCATGTGTGTTCCTTTAGACAAACCACATAAGGATCCACCCGTGTCACTGCATGTCTATTCTTTTCATGAACCACATAAGGATTCACCAGTGTCATTGGATGTGTGTTCTTCTCATGAACCACACATGGATCCACCAGTGTCATTGCATGTATGTTCTTTTCATGAATCACGGCTAGAGTTATTGCATGTCTATTACTTCCATAAACCACACATGGATCCACCAGTGTCATTGCATGTCTGTTCTTTTCATGAACCACACCCAGTGTCATTGCATGTGTGTTCCTCTAAACAAACCACATATGGATCCACCAGTGTCATTGCATGTCTCTTCTTTTCATGAACCACAACTAGAGTCCACCAATGTCATTGGATGTGTGTTCTTCTCATGAACCACAGCTAGAGTCATTGCATGTGTGTTCTTCTAAACAAACCACTCATGGATCCACCCAGTGTGATTGCATGTCTGTTCTTTTCACAGACCACACATGGATCCACCTAGTGTAATTGCATGTTTGTTCTTTTCATGAACCATAGCTAGAGTCATTGCATGTCAGTTCTTCTCATGAACCACAACCAGTGCCATTGCATGTCTGTTCTTATCACAAACCACATAAGGATCCACCATTGTCATTGCATGTGTGTTCTTCTAAACAAGCCATATAAGGATCCACCAGTGTCATTGCATGTCTGTTCTTTAACCACACCCAGTGTCATTGCATGTGTGTTCTTCTAAACAAACAACAAAAGTTATTGCATGTCTGTTCTTTTCATGAACCATAGCTAAAGTCATTGCATGTCAGTTCTTCTCATGAACCACAGCTAGTGTCATGGCATGTCTGTTCTTTTCATGAACCACACCCAGTGTCATTGCATGTATTTTCTTCTAAACAAACAACATAAGTCATTGCATGTCTGTTCTTTCCATGAACCACACCTAGTGTTATTCCATGTGTGTTCCTTTAGACAAACCACATAAGGATCCACCTGTGTCACTGCATGTCTATTCTTTTCATGAACCACCTAAGGATTCACCAGTGTCATTGGATGTGTGTTCTTCTCATGAACCACACATGGATCCACCAGTGTCATTGCATGTCTGTTCTTTTCATGAATCACAGCTAGAGTTATTGCATGTCTATTACTTCCATAAACCACACATGGATCCACCAGTGTCATTGCATGTCTGTTCTTTTCATGAACCACACCCAGTGTCATTGCATGTGTGTTCCTCTAAACAAACCACATATGGATCCACCAGTGTCATTGCATGTCTGTTATTTTCATGCAGCTAGAGTCCACCAGTGTCATTGGATGTGTGTTCTTCTCATGAACCACAACTAGAGTCATTGCATGTCAGTTCTTCGCATGAACCACAGTCAGTGTCATTGCATGTCTGTTCTTCTCACAAACCACATAAGGATCCACCAGTGTCATTGCATGTGTGTTCTTCTAAACAAACCACATAAGGATCCACCAGTGTCATTGCATGTCTGTTCTTTTCATGAACCACACCCAGTGTCATTGCATGTATTTTCTTCTAAACAAACAACATAAGTCATTGCATGTCTGTTCTTTCCACGAACCACACCCAGTGTCATTGCATGTGTGTTCCTTTAGACAAACCACATAAGGATCCACCGGTGTCACTGCATGTCTATTCTTTTCATGAACCACATAAGGATTCACCAGTGTCATTGGATGTGTGTTCTTCTCATGAACCACACATGGATCCACCAGTGTCATTGCATGTCTGTTCTTTTCATGAATCACGGCTAGAGTTATTGCATGTCTATTACTTCCATAAACCACACATGGATCCACCAGTGTCATTGCATGTATGTTCTTTTCATGAACCACACCCAGTGTCATTGCATGTGTGTTCCTCTAAACAAACCACATATGGATCCACTAGTGTCATTGCATGTCTCTTCTTTTCATGAACCACAACTAGAGTCCACCAATGTCATTGGATGTGTGTTCTTCTCATGAACCACAACTAGAGTCATTGCATGTGTTCTTCTAAACAAACCACACATGGATTCACCCAGTGTGATTGCATGTCTGTTCTTTTCACAGACCACACATGGATCCACCTAGTGTAATAGCATGTTTGTTCTTTTCATGAACCATAGCTAGAGTCATTGCATGTCAGTTCTTCTCATGAACCACAACCAGTGCCATTGCATGTCTGTTCTTATCACAAACCACATAAGGATCCACCATTGTCATTGCATGTGTGTTCTACTAAACAAGCCATATAAGGATCCACCAGTGTCATTGCATGTCTGTTCTTTTCATGAACCACACCCATTGTCATTGCATGTGTGTTCCTCTAGACAAACCACACATGGATCCACCAGTGTCATTGCATGTGTGTTCTTTTCAAGAACCACAGCTAGAGTCATTAGATGTGTGTTCTTCTAAACAAACGACACATGGATCCACCCAGTGTGATTGCATGTCTGTTCTTTTCATAGACCACACATGGATCCACCAGTGTCATTGCATGTGTGTTCTTTTCATGAACCAGAGCTAGAGTCATTGCATGTGTGTTACTTCCAGAAACCACACATGGATCCACCTAGTATAATTGCATGTCTGTTCTTTTCATGAACCATAGCTAAAGTCATTGCATGTCAGTTCTTCTCATGAACCACAGCTAGTGTCATTGCATGTCTGTTCTTCTCACAAACCATATAAGGATCCACCAGTGTCATTGCATGTGTGTTCTTCTAAACAAACCACATAAGGATCCACCAGTGTCATGGCATGTCTGTTCTTTTCATGAACCACACCCAGTGTCATTGCATGTATTTTCTTCTAAACAAACAACATAAGTCATTGCATGTCTGTTCTTTCCATGAACCACACCTAGTGTTATTCCATGTGTGTTCCTTTAGACAAACCACATAAGGATCCACCTGTGTCACTTCATGTCTATTCTTTTCATGAACCACCTAAGGATTCACCAGTGTCATTGGATGTGTGTTCTTCTCATGAACCACACATGGATCCACCAGTGTCATTGCATGTCTGTTCTTTTCATGAATCACAACTAGAGTTATTGCATGTCTATTACTTCCATAAACCACACATGGATCCACCAGTGTCATTGCATGTCTGTTCTTTTCATGAACCACACCCAGTGTCATTGCATGTGTGTTCCTCTAAACAAACCACATATGGATCCACCAGTGTCATTGCATGTCTGTTATTTTCATGCAGCTAGAGTCCACCAGTGTCATTGGATGTGTGTTCTTCTCATGAACCACAACTAGAGTCATTGCATGTCAGTTCTTCGCATGAACCACAGTCAGTGTCATTGCATGTCTGTTCTTCTCACAAACCACATAAGGATCCACCAGTGTCATTGCATGTGTGTTCTTCTAAACAAACCACATAAGGATCCACGAGTGTCATTGCATGTCTGTTCTTTTCATGAACCACACCCAGTGTCATTGCATGTATTTTCTTCTAAACAAACAACATAAGTCATTGCATGTCTGTTCTTTCCACGAACCACACCCAGTGTCATTGCATGTGTGTTCCTTTAGACAAACCACATAAGGATCCACCCGTGTCACTGCATGTCTATTCTTTTCATGAACCACATAAGGATTCACCAGTGTCATTGGATGTGTGTTCTTCTCATGAACCACACATGGATCCACCAGTGTCATTGCATGTCTGTTCTTTTCATGAATCACGGCTAGAGTTATTTCATGTCTATTACTTCCATAAACCACACATGGATCCAGCAGTGTCATTGCATGTCTGTTCTTTTCATGAACCACACCCAGTGTCATTGCATGTGTGTTCCTCTAAACAAACCACATATGGATCCACCAGTGTCATTGCATGTCTCTTCTTTTCATGAACCACAACTAGAGTCCACCAATGTCATTGGATGTGTGTTCTTCTCATGAACCACAGCTAGAGTCATTGCATGTGTGTTCTTCTAAACAAACCACTCATGGATCCACCCAGTGTGATTGCATGTCTGTTCTTTTCACAGACCACACATGGATCCACCTAGTGTAATTGCATGTTTGTTCTTTTCATGAACCATAGCTAGAGTCATTGCATGTCAGTTCTTCTCATGAACCACAACCAGTGCCATTGCATGTCTGTTCTTATCACAAACCACATAAGGATCCACCATTGTCATTGCATGTGTGTTCTTCTAAACAAGCCACATAAGGATCCACCAGTGTCATTGCATGTCTGTTCTTTAACCACACCCAGTGTCATTGCATGTGTGTTCTTCTAAACAAACAACAAAAGTTATTGCATGTCTGTTCTTTTCATGAACCATAGCTAAAGTCATTGCATGTCAGTTCTTCTCATGAACCACAGCTAGTGTCATTGCATGTCTGTTCTTCTCACAAACCACATAAGGATCCACCAGTGTCATTGCATGTGTGTTCTTCTAAACAAACCACATAAGGATCCACCAGTGTCATGGCATGTCTGTTCTTTTCATGAACCACACCCAGTGTCATTGCATGTATTTTCTTCTAAACAAACAACATAAGTCATTGCATGTCTGTTCTTTCCATGAACCACACCTAGTGTTATTCCATGTGTGTTCCTTTAGACAAACCACATAAGGATCCACCTGTGTCACTGCATGTCTATTCTTTTCATGAACCACCTAAGGATTCACCACTGTCATTGGATGTGTGTTATTCTCATGAACCACACATGGATCCACCAGTGTCATTGCATGTCTGTTCTTTTCATGAATCACAACTAGAGTTATTGCATGTCTATTACTTCCATAAACCACACATGGATCCACCAGTGTCATTGCATGTCTGTTCTTTTCATGAACCACACCCAGTGTCATTGCATGTGTGTTCCTCTAAACAAACCACATATGGATCCACCAATGTCATTGCATGTCTGTTATTTTCATGCAGCTAGAGTCCACCAGTGTCATTGGATGTGTGTTCTTCTCATGAACCACAACTAGAGTCATTGCATGTCAGTTCTTCGCATGAACCACAGTCAGTGTCATTGCATGTCTGTTCTTCTCACAAACCACATAAGGATCCACCAGTGTCATTGCATGTGTGTTCTTCTAAACAAACCACATAAGGATCCACCAGTGTCATTGCATGTCTGTTCTTTTCATGAACCATACCCAGTGTCATTGCATGTATTTTCTTCTAAACAAACAACATAAGTCATTGCATGTCTGTTCTTTCCACGAACCACACCCAGTGTCATTGCATGTGTGTTCCTTTAGACAAACCACATAAGGATCCACCCGTGTCACTGCATGTCTATTCTTTTCATGAACCACATAAGGATTCACCAGTGTCATTGGATGTGTGTTCTTCTCATGAACCACACATGGATCCACCAGTGTCATTGCATGTATGTTCTTTTCATGAGTCACGGCTAGAGTTATTGCATGTCTATTACTTCCATAAACCACACATGGATCCACCAGTGTCATTGCATGTCTGTTCTTTTCATGAACCACACCCAGTGTCATTGCATGTGTGTTCCTCTAAACAAACCACATATGGATCCACCAGTGTCATTGCATGTCTCTTCTTTTCATGAACCACAACTAGAGTCCACCAATGTCATTGGATGTGTGTTCTTCTCATGAACCACAGCTAGAGTCATTGCATGTGTGTTCTTCTAAACAAACCACTCATGGATCCACCCAGTGTGATTGCATGTCTGTTCTTTTCACAGACCACACATGGATCCACCTAGTGTAATTGCATGTTTGTTCTTTTCATGAACCATAGCTAGAGTCATTGCATGTCAGTTATTCTCATGAACCACAACCAGTGCCATTGCATGTCTGTTCTTATCACAAACCACATAAGGATCCACCATTGTCATTGCATGTGTGTTCTTCTAAACAAGCCATATAAGGATCCACCAGTGTCATTGCATGTCTGTTCTTTAACCACACCCAGTGTCATTGCATGTGTGTTCTTCTAAACAAACAACAAAAGTTATTGCATGTCTGTTCTTTTCATGAACCATAGCTAAAGTCATTGCATGTCAGTTCTTCTCATGAACCACAGCTAGTGTCATTGCATGTCTGTTCTTCTCACAAACCACATAAGGATCCACCAGTGTCATTGCATGTGTGTTCTTCTAAACAAACCACATAAGGATCCACCAGTGTCATGGCATGTCTGTTCTTTTCATGAACCACACCCAGTGTCATTGCATGTATTTTCTTCTAAACAAACAACATCAGTCATTGCATGTCTGTTCTTTCCATGAACCACACCTAGTGTTATTCCATGTGTGTTCCTTTAGACAAACCACATAAGGATCCACCTGTGTCACTGCATGTCTATTCTTTTCATGAACCACCTAAGGATTCACCAGTGTCATTGGATGTGTGTTCTTCTCATGAACCACACATGGATCCACCAGTGTCATTGCATGTCTGTTCTTTTCATGAATCACAACTAGAGTTATTGCATGTCTATTACTTCCATAAACCACACATGGATCCACCAGTGTCATTGCATGTCTGTTCTTTTCATGAACCACACCCAGTGTCATTGCATGTGTGTTCCTCTAAACAAACCACATATGGATCCACCAATGTCATTGCATGTCTGTTATTTTCATGCAGCTAGAGTCCACCAGTGTCATTGGATGTGTGTTCTTCTCATGAACCACAACTAGAGTCATTGCATGTCAGTTCTTCGCATGAACCACAGTCAGTGTCATTGCATGTCTGTTCTTCTCACAAACCACATAAGGATCCACCAGTGTCATTGCATGTGTGTTCTTCTAAACAAACCACATAAGGATCCACCAGTGTCATTGCATGTCTGTTCTTTTCATGAACCACACCCAGTGTCATTGCATGTATTTTCTTCTAAACAAACAACATAAGTCATTGCATGTCTGTTCTTTCCACGAACCACACCCAGTGTCATTGCATGTGTGTTCCTTTAGACAAACCACATAAGGATCCACCCGTGTCACTGCATGTCTATTCTTTTCATGAACCACATAAGGATTCACCAGTGTCATTGGATGTGTGTTCTTCTCATGAACCACACATGGATCCACCAGTGTCATTGCATGTATGTTCTTTTCATGAATCACGGCTAGAGTTATTGCATGTCTATTACTTCCATAAACCACACATGGATCCACCAGTGTCATTGCATGTCTGTTCTTTTCATGAACCACACCCAGTGTCATTGCATGTGTGTTCCTCTAAACAAACCACATATGGATCCACCAGTGTCATTGCATGTCTCTTCTTTTCATGAACCACAACTAGAGTCCACCAATGTCATTGGATGTGTGTTCTTCTCATGAACCACAGCTAGAGTCATTGCATGTGTGTTCTTCTAAACAAACCACTCATGGATCCACCCAGTGTGATTGCATGTCTGTTCTTTTCACAGACCACACATGGATCCACCTAGTGTAATTGCATGTTTGTTCTTTTCATGAACCATAGCTAGAGTCATTGCATGTCAGTTATTCTCATGAACCACAACCAGTGCCATTGCATGTCTGTTCTTATCACAAACCACATAAGGATCCACCATTGTCATTGCATGTGTGTTCTTCTAAACAAGCCATATAAGGATCCACCAGTGTCATTGCATGTCTGTTCTTTAACCACACCCAGTGTCATTGCATGTGTGTTCTTCTAAACAAACAACAAAAGTTATTGCATGTCTGTTCTTTTCATGAACCATAGCTAAAGTCATTGCATGTCAGTTCTTCTCATGAACCACAGCTAGTGTCATGGCATGTCTGTTCTTTTCATGAACCACACCCAGTGTCATTGCATGTATTTTCTTCTAAACAAACAACATAAGTCATTGCATGTCTGTTCTTTCCACGAACCACACCCAGTGTCATTGCATGTGTGTTCCTTTAGACAAACCACATAAGGATCCACCCGTGTCACTGCATGTCTATTCTTTTCATGAACCACATAAGGATTCACCAGTGTCATTGGATGTGTGTTCTTCTCATGAACCACACATGGATCCACCAGTGTCATTGCATGTCTGTTCTTTTCATGAATCACGGCTAGAGTTATTGCATGTCTATTACTTCCATAAACCACACATGGATCCACCAGTGTCATTGCATGTCTGTTCTTTTCATGAACCACACCCAGTGTCATTGCATGTGTGTTCCTCTAAACAAACCACATATGGATCCACCAGTGTCATTGCATGTCTCTTCTTTTCATGAACCACAACTAGAGTCCACCAATGTCATTGGATGTGTGTTCTTCTCATAAACCACAGCTAGAGTCATTTCATGTGTGTTCTTCTAAACAAACCACTCATGGATCCACCCAGTGTGATTGCATGTCTGTTCTTTTCACAGACCACACATGGATCCACCTAATGTAATTGCATGTTTGTTCTTTTCATGAACCATAGCTAGAGTCATTGCATGTCAGTTCTTCTCATGAACCACAACCAGTGCCATTGCATGTCTGTTCTTCCCACAAACCACATAAGGATCCACCAGTGTCATTGCATGTGTGTTCTTCTAAACAAACCACATAAGGATCCACCAGGGTCATTGCATGTCTGTTCTTTTCATGAACCACACCCAGTGTCATTGCATGTATTTTCTTCTAAACAAACAACATAAGTCATTGCATGTCTGTTCTTTCCACGAACCACACCCAGTGTCATTGCATGTGTGTTCCTTTAGACAAACCACATAAGGATCCACCCGTGTCACTGCATGTCTATTCTTTTAATGAACCACATAAGGATTCACCAGTGTCATTGGATGTGTGTTCTTCTCATGAACCACACATGGATCCACCAGTGTCATTGCATGTCTGTTCTTTTCATGAATCACGGCTAGAGTTATTGCATGTCTATTACTTCCATAAACCACACATGGATCCACCAGTGTCATTGCATGTCTGTTCTTTTCATGAACCACACCCAGTGTCATTGCATGTGTGTTCCTCTAAACAAACCACATATGGATCCACCAGTGTCATTGCATGTCTCTTCTTTTCATGAACCACAACTAGAGTCCACCAATGTCATTGGATGTGTGTTCTTCTCATGAACCACAGCTAGAGTCATTGCATGTGTGTTCTTCTAAACAAACCACTCATGGATCCACCCAGTGTGATTGCATGTCTGTTCTTTTCACAGACCACACATGGATCCACCTAGTGTAATTGCATGTTTGTTCTTTTCATGAACCATAGCTAGAGTCATTGCATGTCAGTTATTCTCATGAACCACAACCAGTGCCATTGCATGTCTGTTCTTATCACAAACCACATAAGGATCCACCATTGTCATTGCATGTGTGTTCTTCTAAACAAGCCATATAAGGATCCACCAGTGTCATTGCATGTCTGTTCTTTAACCACACCCAGTGTCATTGCATGTGTGTTCTTCTAAACAAACAACAAAAGTTATTGCATGTCTGTTCTTTTCATGAACCATAGCTAAAGTCATTGCATGTCAGTTCTTCTCATGAACCACAGCTAGTGTCATGGCATGTCTGTTCTTTTCATGAACCACACCCAGTGTCATTGCATGTATTTTCTTCTAAACAAACAACATAAGTCATTGCATGTCTGTTCTTTCCACGAACCACACCCAGTGTCATTGCATGTGTGTTCCTTTAGACAAACCACATAAGGATCCACCCGTGTCACTGCATGTCTATTCTTTTCATGAACCACATAAGGATTCACCAGTGTCATTGGATGTGTGTTCTTCTCATGAACCACACATGGATCCACCAGTGTCATTGCATGTCTGTTCTTTTCATGAATCACGGCTAGAGTTATTGCATGTCTATTACTTCCATAAACCACACATGGATCCACCAGTGTCATTGCATGTCTGTTCTTTTCATGAACCACACCCAGTGTCATTGCATGTGTGTTCCTCTAAACAAACCACATATGGATCCACCAGTGTCATTGCATGTCTCTTCTTTTCATGAACCACAACTAGAGTCCACCAATGTCATTGGATGTGTGTTCTTCTCATGAACCACAGCTAGAGTCATTGCATGTGTGTTCTTCTAAACAAACCACTCATGGATCCACCCAGTGTGATTGCATGTCTGTTCTTTTCACAGACCACACATGGATCCACCTAGTGTAATTGCATGTTTGTTCTTTTCATGAACCATAGCTAGAGTCATTGCATGTCAGTTCTTCTCATGAACCACAACCAGTGTCATTGCATGTCTGTTCTTCCCACAAACCACATAAGGATCCACCAGTGTCATTGCATGTGTGTTCTTCTAAACAAACCACATAAGGATCCACCAGGGTCATTGCATGTCTGTTCTTTTCATGAACCACACCCAGTGTCATTGCATGTATTTTCTTCTAAACAAACAAAATAAGTCATTGCATGTCTGTTCTTTCCACGAACCACACCCAGTGTCATTGCATGTGTGTTCCTTTAGACAAACCACATAAGGATCCACCCGTGTCACTGCATGTCTATTCTTTTAATGAACCACATAAGGATTCACCAGTGTCATTGGATGTGTGTTCTTCTCATGAACCACACATGGATCCACCAGTGTCATTGCATGTCTGTTCTTTTCATGAATCACGGCTAGAGTTATTGCATGTCTATTACTTCCATAAACCACACATGGATCCACCAGTGTCATTGCATGTCTGTTCTTTTCATGAACCACACCCAGTGTCATTGCATGTGTGTTCCTCTAAACAAACCACACATGGATCCACCAGTGTCATTGCATGTCTCTTCTTTTCATGAACCACAACTAGAGTCCACCAATGTCATTGGATGTGTGTTCTTCTCATGAACCACAGCTAGAGTCATTGCATGTGTGTTCTTCTAAACAAACCACTCATGGATCCACCCAGTGTGATTGCATGTCTGTTCTTTTCACAGACCACACATGGATCCACCTAGTGTAATTGCATGTTTGTTCTTTTCATGAACCATAGCTAGAGTCATTGCATGTCAGTTATTCTCATGAACCACAACCAGTGCCATTGCATGTCTGTTCTTATCACAAACCACATAAGGATCCACCATTGTCATTGCATGTGTGTTCTTCTAAACAAGCCACATAAGGATCCACCAGTGTCATTGCATGTCTGTTCTTTAACCACACCCAGTGTCATTGCATGTGTGTTCTTCTAAACAAACAACAAAAGTTATTGCATGTCTGTTCTTTTCATGAACCACACCCAGTGTCATTGCATGTGTGTTCCTCTAGACAAACCACATAAGGATCCACCGGTGTCACTGCATGTTTGTTCTTCTCATGAAACACATAAGGATCCACCAGTGTCATTGGATGTGTGTTCTTCTCATGAACCACACATGGATACACCAGTGTCATTCCATGTATGTTCTTTTCATGAATCACAGCTAGAGTCATTGCATGTCTGTTACTTCCATAAACCACACATGGATCCACCGGTGTCATTGCATGTCTGTTCTTTTCATGAACGACACCCAGTGTCATTGCATGTCAGTTCTTTTCATGAACCACATAAGGATCCACCAATGTCATTGCATGTGTGTTCTTTTCATGAACCACACCCAGTGTCATTGCATGTGTGTTCCTCTAGACAAACCACACATGGATCCACCAGTGTCATTGGATGTGTTTCTTCTCATGAACCACATCTAGAGTCATTGCATGTGTGTTCTTCTAAACAAACCACACATGGATCCACCCAGTGTGATTGCATGTCTGTTCTTTTCACATACCACACATGGATCCACTAGTGTCATTGCATGTGTGTTCTTTTCATGAACCACAGCTAGAGTCATTGCATGTGTGTTACTTCTATAAACCACACATGGATCCACCGGTGTCATTGCATGTCTGTTATTTTCATGAACCACACCCAGTGTCATTGCATGTCAGTTCTTTTCATGAACCACATAAGGATCCACCAGTGTCATTGCATGTCTGTTCTTTTCATGAACCACACCCATTGTCATTGCATGTGTGTTCCTCTAGACAAACCACACATGGATCCACCAGTGTCATTGCATGTGTGTTCTTTTCAAGAACCACAGCTAGAGTCATTAGATGTGTGTTCTTCTAAACAAACCACACATGGATCCACCCAGTGTGATTGCATGTCTGTTCTTTTCACAGACCACACATGGATCCACCAGTGTCATTGCATGTGTGTTCTTTTCATGAACCACATCTAGTGTCATTGCATGTCTGTTCTTTTCATGAATCACAGCTAGAGTTATTGCATGTCTATTACTTCCATAAACCACACATGGATCCACCAGTGTCATTGCATGTCTGTTCTTTTCATGAACCACACCCAGTGTCATTGCATGTGTGTTCCTCTAAACAAACCACATATGGATCCACCAGTGTCATTGCATGTCTGTTATTTTCATGCAGCTAGAGTCCACCAGTGTCATTGGATGTGTGTTCTTCTCATGAACCACAACTAGAGTCATTGCATGTCAGTTCTTCGCATGAACCACAGTCAGTGTCATTGCATGTCTGTTCTTCTCACAAACCACATAAGGATCCACCAGTGTCATTGCATGTGTGTTCTTCTAAACAAACCACATAAGGATCCACCAGTGTCATTGCATGTCTGTTCTTTTCATGAACCACACCCAGTGTCATTGCATGTATTTTCTTCTAAACAAACAACATAAGTCATTGCATGTCTGTTCTTTCCACGAACCACACCCAGTGTCATTGCATGTGTGTTCCTTTAGACAAACCACATAAGGATCCACCGGTGTCACTGCATGTCTATTCTTTTCATGAACCACATAAGGATTCACCAGTGTCATTGGATGTGTGTTCTTCTCATGAACCACACATGGATCCACCAGTGTCATTGCATGTCTGTTCTTTTCATGAATCACGGCTAGAGTTATTGCATGTCTATTACTTCCATAAACCACACATGGATCCACCAGTGTCATTGCATGTATGTTCTTTTCATGAACCACACCCAGTGTCATTGCATGTGTGTTCCTCTAAACAAACCACATATGGATCCACTAGTGTCATTGCATGTCTCTTCTTTTCATGAACCACAACTAGAGTCCACCAATGTCATTGGATGTGTGTTCTTCTCATGAACCACAACTAGAGTCATTGCATGTGTTCTTCTAAACAAACCACACATGGATTCACCCAGTGTGATTGCATGTCTGTTCTTTTCACAGACCACACATGGATCCACCTAGTGTAATAGCATGTTTGTTCTTTTCATGAACCATAGCTAGAGTCATTGCATGTCAGTTCTTCTCATGAACCACAACCAGTGCCATTGCATGTCTGTTCTTATCACAAACCACATAAGGATCCACCATTGTCATTGCATGTGTGTTCTACTAAACAAGCCATATAAGGATCCACCAGTGTCATTGCATGTCTGTTCTTTTCATGAACCACACCCATTGTCATTGCATGTGTGTTCCTCTAGACAAACCACACATGGATCCACCAGTGTCATTGCATGTGTGTTCTTTTCAAGAACCACAGCTAGAGTCATTAGATGTGTGTTCTTCTAAACAAACGACACATGGATCCACCCAGTGTGATTGCATGTCTGTTCTTTTCATAGACCACACATGGATCCACCAGTGTCATTGCATGTGTGTTCTTTTCATGAACCAGAGCTAGAGTCATTGCATGTGTGTTACTTCCAGAAACCACACATGGATCCACCTAGTATAATTGCATGTCTGTTCTTTTCATGAACCATAGCTAAAGTCATTGCATGTCAGTTCTTCTCATGAACCACAGCTAGTGTCATTGCATGTCTGTTCTTCTCACAAACCATATAAGGATCCACCAGTGTCATTGCATGTGTGTTCTTCTAAACAAACCACATAAGGATCCACCAGTGTCATGGCATGTCTGTTCTTTTCATGAACCACACCCAGTGTCATTGCATGTATTTTCTTCTAAACAAACAACATAAGTCATTGCATGTCTGTTCTTTCCATGAACCACACCTAGTGTTATTCCATGTGTGTTCCTTTAGACAAACCACATAAGGATCCACCTGTGTCACTTCATGTCTATTCTTTTCATGAACCACCTAAGGATTCACCAGTGTCATTGGATGTGTGTTCTTCTCATGAACCACACATGGATCCACCAGTGTCATTGCATGTCTGTTCTTTTCATGAATCACAACTAGAGTTATTGCATGTCTATTACTTCCATAAACCACACATGGATCCACCAGTGTCATTGCATGTCTGTTCTTTTCATGAACCACACCCAGTGTCATTGCATGTGTGTTCCTCTAAACAAACCACATATGGATCCACCAGTGTCATTGCATGTCTGTTATTTTCATGCAGCTAGAGTCCACCAGTGTCATTGGATGTGTGTTCTTCTCATGAACCACAACTAGAGTCATTGCATGTCAGTTCTTCGCATGAACCACAGTCAGTGTCATTGCATGTCTGTTCTTCTCACAAACCACATAAGGATCCACCAGTGTCATTGCATGTGTGTTCTTCTAAACAAACCACATAAGGATCCACCAGTGTCATTGCATGTCTGTTCTTTTCATGAACCACACCCAGTGTCATTGCATGTATTTTCTTCTAAACAAACAACATAAGTCATTGCATGTCTGTTCTTTCCACGAACCACACCCAGTGTCATTGCATGTGTGTTCCTTTAGACAAACCACATAAGGATCCACCCGTGTCACTGCATGTCTATTCTTTTCATGAACCACATAAGGATTCACCAGTGTCATTGGATGTGTGTTCTTCTCATGAACCACACATGGATCCACCAGTGTCATTGCATGTCTGTTCTTTTCATGAATCACGGCTAGAGTTATTTCATGTCTATTACTTCCATAAACCACACATGGATCCAGCAGTGTCATTGCATGTCTGTTCTTTTCATGAACCACACCCAGTGTCATTGCATGTGTGTTCCTCTAAACAAACCACATATGGATCCACCAGTGTCATTGCATGTCTCTTCTTTTCATGAACCACAACTAGAGTCCACCAATGTCATTGGATGTGTGTTCTTCTCATGAACCACAGCTAGAGTCATTGCATGTGTGTTCTTCTAAACAAACCACTCATGGATCCACCCAGTGTGATTGCATGTCTGTTCTTTTCACAGACCACACATGGATCCACCTAGTGTAATTGCATGTTTGTTCTTTTCATGAACCATAGCTAGAGTCATTGCATGTCAGTTCTTCTCATGAACCACAACCAGTGCCATTGCATGTCTGTTCTTATCACAAACCACATAAGGATCCACCATTGTCATTGCATGTGTGTTCTTCTAAACAAGCCACATAAGGATCCACCAGTGTCATTGCATGTCTGTTCTTTAACCACACCCAGTGTCATTGCATGTGTGTTCTTCTAAACAAACAACAAAAGTTATTGCATGTCTGTTCTTTTCATGAACCATAGCTAAAGTCATTGCATGTCAGTTCTTCTCATGAACCACAGCTAGTGTCATTGCATGTCTGTTCTTCTCACAAACCACATAAGGATCCACCAGTGTCATTGCATGTGTGTTCTTCTAAACAAACCACATAAGGATCCACCAGTGTCATGGCATGTCTGTTCTTTTCATGAACCACACCCAGTGTCATTGCATGTATTTTCTTCTAAACAAACAACATAAGTCATTGCATGTCTGTTCTTTCCATGAACCACACCTAGTGTTATTCCATGTGTGTTCCTTTAGACAAACCACATAAGGATCCACCTGTGTCACTGCATGTCTATTCTTTTCATGAACCACCTAAGGATTCACCACTGTCATTGGATGTGTGTTATTCTCATGAACCACACATGGATCCACCAGTGTCATTGCATGTCTGTTCTTTTCATGAATCACAACTAGAGTTATTGCATGTCTATTACTTCCATAAACCACACATGGATCCACCAGTGTCATTGCATGTCTGTTCTTTTCATGAACCACACCCAGTGTCATTGCATGTGTGTTCCTCTAAACAAACCACATATGGATCCACCAATGTCATTGCATGTCTGTTATTTTCATGCAGCTAGAGTCCACCAGTGTCATTGGATGTGTGTTCTTCTCATGAACCACAACTAGAGTCATTGCATGTCAGTTCTTCGCATGAACCACAGTCAGTGTCATTGCATGTCTGTTCTTCTCACAAACCACATAAGGATCCACCAGTGTCATTGCATGTGTGTTCTTCTAAACAAACCACATAAGGATCCACCAGTGTCATTGCATGTCTGTTCTTTTCATGAACCATACCCAGTGTCATTGCATGTATTTTCTTCTAAACAAACAACATAAGTCATTGCATGTCTGTTCTTTCCACGAACCACACCCAGTGTCATTGCATGTGTGTTCCTTTAGACAAACCACATAAGGATCCACCCGTGTCACTGCATGTCTATTCTTTTCATGAACCACATAAGGATTCACCAGTGTCATTGGATGTGTGTTCTTCTCATGAACCACACATGGATCCACCAGTGTCATTGCATGTATGTTCTTTTCATGAGTCACGGCTAGAGTTATTGCATGTCTATTACTTCCATAAACCACACATGGATCCACCAGTGTCATTGCATGTCTGTTCTTTTCATGAACCACACCCAGTGTCATTGCATGTGTGTTCCTCTAAACAAACCACATATGGATCCACCAGTGTCATTGCATGTCTCTTCTTTTCATGAACCACAACTAGAGTCCACCAATGTCATTGGATGTGTGTTCTTCTCATGAACCACAGCTAGAGTCATTGCATGTGTGTTCTTCTAAACAAACCACTCATGGATCCACCCAGTGTGATTGCATGTCTGTTCTTTTCACAGACCACACATGGATCCACCTAGTGTAATTGCATGTTTGTTCTTTTCATGAACCATAGCTAGAGTCATTGCATGTCAGTTATTCTCATGAACCACAACCAGTGCCATTGCATGTCTGTTCTTATCACAAACCACATAAGGATCCACCATTGTCATTGCATGTGTGTTCTTCTAAACAAGCCATATAAGGATCCACCAGTGTCATTGCATGTCTGTTCTTTAACCACACCCAGTGTCATTGCATGTGTGTTCTTCTAAACAAACAACAAAAGTTATTGCATGTCTGTTCTTTTCATGAACCATAGCTAAAGTCATTGCATGTCAGTTCTTCTCATGAACCACAGCTAGTGTCATTGCATGTCTGTTCTTCTCACAAACCACATAAGGATCCACCAGTGTCATTGCATGTGTGTTCTTCTAAACAAACCACATAAGGATCCACCAGTGTCATGGCATGTCTGTTCTTTTCATGAACCACACCCAGTGTCATTGCATGTATTTTCTTCTAAACAAACAACATCAGTCATTGCATGTCTGTTCTTTCCATGAACCACACCTAGTGTTATTCCATGTGTGTTCCTTTAGACAAACCACATAAGGATCCACCTGTGTCACTGCATGTCTATTCTTTTCATGAACCACCTAAGGATTCACCAGTGTCATTGGATGTGTGTTCTTCTCATGAACCACACATGGATCCACCAGTGTCATTGCATGTCTGTTCTTTTCATGAATCACAACTAGAGTTATTGCATGTCTATTACTTCCATAAACCACACATGGATCCACCAGTGTCATTGCATGTCTGTTCTTTTCATGAACCACACCCAGTGTCATTGCATGTGTGTTCCTCTAAACAAACCACATATGGATCCACCAATGTCATTGCATGTCTGTTATTTTCATGCAGCTAGAGTCCACCAGTGTCATTGGATGTGTGTTCTTCTCATGAACCACAACTAGAGTCATTGCATGTCAGTTCTTCGCATGAACCACAGTCAGTGTCATTGCATGTCTGTTCTTCTCACAAACCACATAAGGATCCACCAGTGTCATTGCATGTGTGTTCTTCTAAACAAACCACATAAGGATCCACCAGTGTCATTGCATGTCTGTTCTTTTCATGAACCACACCCAGTGTCATTGCATGTATTTTCTTCTAAACAAACAACATAAGTCATTGCATGTCTGTTCTTTCCACGAACCACACCCAGTGTCATTGCATGTGTGTTCCTTTAGACAAACCACATAAGGATCCACCCGTGTCACTGCATGTCTATTCTTTTCATGAACCACATAAGGATTCACCAGTGTCATTGGATGTGTGTTCTTCTCATGAACCACACATGGATCCACCAGTGTCATTGCATGTATGTTCTTTTCATGAATCACGGCTAGAGTTATTGCATGTCTATTACTTCCATAAACCACACATGGATCCACCAGTGTCATTGCATGTCTGTTCTTTTCATGAACCACACCCAGTGTCATTGCATGTGTGTTCCTCTAAACAAACCACATATGGATCCACCAGTGTCATTGCATGTCTCTTCTTTTCATGAACCACAACTAGAGTCCACCAATGTCATTGGATGTGTGTTCTTCTCATGAACCACAGCTAGAGTCATTGCATGTGTGTTCTTCTAAACAAACCACTCATGGATCCACCCAGTGTGATTGCATGTCTGTTCTTTTCACAGACCACACATGGATCCACCTAGTGTAATTGCATGTTTGTTCTTTTCATGAACCATAGCTAGAGTCATTGCATGTCAGTTATTCTCATGAACCACAACCAGTGCCATTGCATGTCTGTTCTTATCACAAACCACATAAGGATCCACCATTGTCATTGCATGTGTGTTCTTCTAAACAAGCCATATAAGGATCCACCAGTGTCATTGCATGTCTGTTCTTTAACCACACCCAGTGTCATTGCATGTGTGTTCTTCTAAACAAACAACAAAAGTTATTGCATGTCTGTTCTTTTCATGAACCATAGCTAAAGTCATTGCATGTCAGTTCTTCTCATGAACCACAGCTAGTGTCATGGCATGTCTGTTCTTTTCATGAACCACACCCAGTGTCATTGCATGTATTTTCTTCTAAACAAACAACATAAGTCATTGCATGTCTGTTCTTTCCACGAACCACACCCAGTGTCATTGCATGTGTGTTCCTTTAGACAAACCACATAAGGATCCACCCGTGTCACTGCATGTCTATTCTTTTCATGAACCACATAAGGATTCACCAGTGTCATTGGATGTGTGTTCTTCTCATGAACCACACATGGATCCACCAGTGTCATTGCATGTCTGTTCTTTTCATGAATCACGGCTAGAGTTATTGCATGTCTATTACTTCCATAAACCACACATGGATCCACCAGTGTCATTGCATGTCTGTTCTTTTCATGAACCACACCCAGTGTCATTGCATGTGTGTTCCTCTAAACAAACCACATATGGATCCACCAGTGTCATTGCATGTCTCTTCTTTTCATGAACCACAACTAGAGTCCACCAATGTCATTGGATGTGTGTTCTTCTCATAAACCACAGCTAGAGTCATTTCATGTGTGTTCTTCTAAACAAACCACTCATGGATCCACCCAGTGTGATTGCATGTCTGTTCTTTTCACAGACCACACATGGATCCACCTAATGTAATTGCATGTTTGTTCTTTTCATGAACCATAGCTAGAGTCATTGCATGTCAGTTCTTCTCATGAACCACAACCAGTGCCATTGCATGTCTGTTCTTCCCACAAACCACATAAGGATCCACCAGTGTCATTGCATGTGTGTTCTTCTAAACAAACCACATAAGGATCCACCAGGGTCATTGCATGTCTGTTCTTTTCATGAACCACACCCAGTGTCATTGCATGTATTTTCTTCTAAACAAACAACATAAGTCATTGCATGTCTGTTCTTTCCACGAACCACACCCAGTGTCATTGCATGTGTGTTCCTTTAGACAAACCACATAAGGATCCACCCGTGTCACTGCATGTCTATTCTTTTAATGAACCACATAAGGATTCACCAGTGTCATTGGATGTGTGTTCTTCTCATGAACCACACATGGATCCACCAGTGTCATTGCATGTCTGTTCTTTTCATGAATCACGGCTAGAGTTATTGCATGTCTATTACTTCCATAAACCACACATGGATCCACCAGTGTCATTGCATGTCTGTTCTTTTCATGAACCACACCCAGTGTCATTGCATGTGTGTTCCTCTAAACAAACCACATATGGATCCACCAGTGTCATTGCATGTCTCTTCTTTTCATGAACCACAACTAGAGTCCACCAATGTCATTGGATGTGTGTTCTTCTCATGAACCACAGCTAGAGTCATTGCATGTGTGTTCTTCTAAACAAACCACTCATGGATCCACCCAGTGTGATTGCATGTCTGTTCTTTTCACAGACCACACATGGATCCACCTAGTGTAATTGCATGTTTGTTCTTTTCATGAACCATAGCTAGAGTCATTGCATGTCAGTTATTCTCATGAACCACAACCAGTGCCATTGCATGTCTGTTCTTATCACAAACCACATAAGGATCCACCATTGTCATTGCATGTGTGTTCTTCTAAACAAGCCATATAAGGATCCACCAGTGTCATTGCATGTCTGTTCTTTAACCACACCCAGTGTCATTGCATGTGTGTTCTTCTAAACAAACAACAAAAGTTATTGCATGTCTGTTCTTTTCATGAACCATAGCTAAAGTCATTGCATGTCAGTTCTTCTCATGAACCACAGCTAGTGTCATGGCATGTCTGTTCTTTTCATGAACCACACCCAGTGTCATTGCATGTATTTTCTTCTAAACAAACAACATAAGTCATTGCATGTCTGTTCTTTCCACGAACCACACCCAGTGTCATTGCATGTGTGTTCCTTTAGACAAACCACATAAGGATCCACCCGTGTCACTGCATGTCTATTCTTTTCATGAACCACATAAGGATTCACCAGTGTCATTGGATGTGTGTTCTTCTCATGAACCACACATGGATCCACCAGTGTCATTGCATGTCTGTTCTTTTCATGAATCACGGCTAGAGTTATTGCATGTCTATTACTTCCATAAACCACACATGGATCCACCAGTGTCATTGCATGTCTGTTCTTTTCATGAACCACACCCAGTGTCATTGCATGTGTGTTCCTCTAAACAAACCACATATGGATCCACCAGTGTCATTGCATGTCTCTTCTTTTCATGAACCACAACTAGAGTCCACCAATGTCATTGGATGTGTGTTCTTCTCATGAACCACAGCTAGAGTCATTGCATGTGTGTTCTTCTAAACAAACCACTCATGGATCCACCCAGTGTGATTGCATGTCTGTTCTTTTCACAGACCACACATGGATCCACCTAGTGTAATTGCATGTTTGTTCTTTTCATGAACCATAGCTAGAGTCATTGCATGTCAGTTCTTCTCATGAACCACAACCAGTGTCATTGCATGTCTGTTCTTCCCACAAACCACATAAGGATCCACCAGTGTCATTGCATGTGTGTTCTTCTAAACAAACCACATAAGGATCCACCAGGGTCATTGCATGTCTGTTCTTTTCATGAACCACACCCAGTGTCATTGCATGTATTTTCTTCTAAACAAACAAAATAAGTCATTGCATGTCTGTTCTTTCCACGAACCACACCCAGTGTCATTGCATGTGTGTTCCTTTAGACAAACCACATAAGGATCCACCCGTGTCACTGCATGTCTATTCTTTTAATGAACCACATAAGGATTCACCAGTGTCATTGGATGTGTGTTCTTCTCATGAACCACACATGGATCCACCAGTGTCATTGCATGTCTGTTCTTTTCATGAATCACGGCTAGAGTTATTGCATGTCTATTACTTCCATAAACCACACATGGATCCACCAGTGTCATTGCATGTCTGTTCTTTTCATGAACCACACCCAGTGTCATTGCATGTGTGTTCCTCTAAACAAACCACACATGGATCCACCAGTGTCATTGCATGTCTCTTCTTTTCATGAACCACAACTAGAGTCCACCAATGTCATTGGATGTGTGTTCTTCTCATGAACCACAGCTAGAGTCATTGCATGTGTGTTCTTCTAAACAAACCACTCATGGATCCACCCAGTGTGATTGCATGTCTGTTCTTTTCACAGACCACACATGGATCCACCTAGTGTAATTGCATGTTTGTTCTTTTCATGAACCATAGCTAGAGTCATTGCATGTCAGTTATTCTCATGAACCACAACCAGTGCCATTGCATGTCTGTTCTTATCACAAACCACATAAGGATCCACCATTGTCATTGCATGTGTGTTCTTCTAAACAAGCCACATAAGGATCCACCAGTGTCATTGCATGTCTGTTCTTTAACCACACCCAGTGTCATTGCATGTGTGTTCTTCTAAACAAACAACAAAAGTTATTGCATGTCTGTTCTTTTCATGAACCACACCCAGTGTCATTGCATGTGTGTTCCTCTAGACAAACCACATAAGGATCCACCGGTGTCACTGCATGTTTGTTCTTCTCATGAAACACATAAGGATCCACCAGTGTCATTGGATGTGTGTTCTTCTCATGAACCACACATGGATACACCAGTGTCATTCCATGTATGTTCTTTTCATGAATCACAGCTAGAGTCATTGCATGTCTGTTACTTCTATAAACCACACATGGATCCACCGGTGTCATTGCATGTCTGTTATTTTCATGAACCACACCCAGTGTCATTGCATGTCAGTTCTTTTCATGAACCACATAAGGATCCACCAGTGTCATTGCATGTCTGTTCTTTTCATGAACCACACCCATTGTCATTGCATGTGTGTTCCTCTAGACAAACCACACATGGATCCACCAGTGTCATTGCATGTGTGTTCTTTTCAAGAACCACAGCTAGAGTCATTAGATGTGTGTTCTTCTAAACAAACCACACATGGATCCACCCAGTGTGATTGCATGTCTGTTCTTTTCACAGACCACACATGGATCCACCAGTGTCATTGCATGTGTGTTCTTTTCATGAACCACATCTAGAGTCATTGCATGTGTGTTACTTCCAGAAACCACACATGGATCCACCTAGTTTAATTGCATGTCTGTTCTTTTCTTGAACCACAGCTATAGTCATTGCATTTCAGTTCTTCTCATGAACCACAACCAGTGTCATTGCATGTTTGTTCTTCTCACAAACCACGTAAGGATCCACCAGTGTCATTGCATGTGTGTTCTTCTAAACAAACCACTAAGGATCCACCAGTGTTATTGCATGTCTGTTCTTTTCATGAACCACACCTAGTGTCATTGCATGTGTGTTCTTCTAAACAAAAAACATAAGTCATTGCATGTCTGTTCTTTTCATGAACCACACCCAGTGTCATTGCATGTGTGTTCCTCTAGACAAACCACATAAGGATCCACCGGTTTCACTGCATGTCGTGTTCTTTTCATGAACCACATAAGGATCCACCAGTGTCATTGGATGTGTGTTCTTCTCATGAACCACACATGGATCCACAAGTGTCATTGCATGTCTGTTCTTTTCATGAATCACAGCTAGAGTCATTGCATGTCTGTTACTTCCATAAACCACACATGGATCCACCGGTGTCATTGCATGTTTGTTCTTTTCATGAACCACACCTAGTGTCATTGCATGTCAGTTCTTTTCATGAACCACATAAGGATCCACCAATGTCAATGCATGTGTGTTCTTTTCATGAACCACACCCAGTGTCATTGCATGTGTGTTCCTCTAGACAAACCACACATGGATCCACCAGTGTCATTGGATGTGTTTCTTCTCATGAACCACATCTAGAGTCATTGCATGTGTGTTCTTCTAAACAAACCACACATGGATCCACCCAGTGTGATTGCATGTCTGTTGTTTTCACAGACCACACATGGATCCACTAGTGTCATTGCATGTGTTATTTTCATGAACCACAGCTAGAGTCATTGCATGTCTGTTACTTCCATAAACCACACATGGATCCACCGGTGTCATTGCATGTTTGTTCTTTTCATGAACCACACCTAGTGTCATTGCATGTCAGTTCTTTTCATGAACCACATAAGGATCCACCAATGTCATTGCATGTGTGTTCTTTTCATGAACCACACCCAGTGTCATTGCATGTGTGTTCCTCTAGACAAACCACACATGGATCCACCAGTGTCATTGGATGTGTTTCTTCTCATGAACCACATCTAGAGTCATTGCATGTGTGTTCTTCTAAACAAACCACACATGGATCCACCCAGTGTGATTGCATGTCTGTTGTTTTCACAGACCACACATGGATCCACTAGTGTCATTGCATGTGTTATTTTCATGAACCACAGCTAGAGTCATTGCATGTGTGTTACTTCTAGAAACCACACATGGAACCACCTAGTGTAATTGCATGTCTGTTCTTTTCGTGAACCACAACTAGAGTCATTGCATGTCAGTTCTTCTCAAGAACCACAGCCAGTGTTATTGCATGTCTGTTCTTCTCACAAACCAGATAAGGATCCACCAGTGTCATTGCATGTGTGTTCTTCTAAACAAACCACATAAGGATCCACTAGTGTCATTGCATGTCTGTTCTTTTCATGAACCACAGCTAGAGTCATTGCATGTCAGTTCTTTTCATGAACCACAACCAATGTCATTGCATGTCTGTTCTTCCCACAAACCACATAAGGATCCACCAGTGTCATTGCATGTGTGTTCTTCTAAACAAACCACATAAGGATCCACCAGGGTCATTGCATGTCTGTTCTTTTCATGAACCACACCCAGTGTCATTGCATGTATTTTCTTCTAAACAAACAACATAAGTCATTGCATGTCTGTTCTTTCCACGAACCACACCCAGTGTCATTGCATGTGTGTTCCTTTAGACAAACCACATAAGGATCCACCCGTGTCACTGCATGTCTATTCTTTTCATGAACCACATAAGGATTCACCAGTGTCATTGGATGTGTGTTCTTCTCATGAACCACACATGGATCCACCAGTGTCATTGCATGTCTGTTCTTTTCATGAATCACGGCTAGAGTTATTGCATGTCTATTAGTTCCATAAACCACACATGGATCCACCAGTGTCATTGCATGTATGTTCTTTTCATGAACCACACCCAGTGTCATTGCATGTGTGTTCCTCTAAACAAACCACATATGGATCCACCAGTGTCATTGCATGTCTCTTCTTTTCATGAACCACAACTAGAGTCCACCAATGTCATTGGATGTGTGTTCTTCTCATGAACCACAGCTAGAGTCATTGCATGTGTGTTCTTCTAAACAAACCACTCATGGATCCACCCAGTGTGATTGCATGTCTGTTCTTTTCACAGACCACACATGGATCCACCTAGTGTAATTGCATGTTTGTTCTTTTCATGAACCATAGCTAGAGTCATTGCATGTCAGTTCTTCTCATGAACCACAACCAGTGCCATTGCATGTCTGTTCTTATCACAAACCACATAAGGATCCACCATTGTCATTGCATGTGTGTTCTTCTAAACAAGCCACATAAGGATCCACCAGTGTCATTGCATGTCTGTTCTTTAACCACACCCAGTGTCATTGCATGTGTGTTCTTCTAAACAAACAACAAAAGTTATTGCATGTCTGTTCTTTTCATGAACCACACCCAGTGTCATTGCATGTGTGTTCCTCTAGACAAACCACATAAGGATCCATCGGTGTCACTGCATGTTTGTTCTTCTCATGAAACACATAAGGATCCACCAGTGTCATTGGATGTGTGTTCTTCTCATGAACCACACATGGATACACCAGTGTCATTCCATGTATGTTCTTTTCATGAATCACAGCTAGAGTCATTGCATGTCTGTTACTTCTATAAACCACACATGGATCCACCGGTGTCATTGCATGTCTGTTATTTTCATGAACCACACCCAGTGTCATTGCATGTCAGTTCTTTTCATGAACCACATAAGGATCCACCAGTGTCATTGCATGTCTGTTCTTTTCATGAACCACACCCATTGTCATTGCATGTGTGTTCCTCTAGACAAACCACACATGGATCCACCAGTGTCATTGCATGTGTGTTCTTTTCAAGAACCACAGCTAGAGTCATTAGATGTGTGTTCTTCTAAACAAACCACACATGGATCCACCCAGTGTGATTGCATGTCTATTCTTTTCACAGACCACACATGGATCCACCAGTGTCATTGCATGTGTGTTCTTTTCATGAACCACATCTAGAGTCATTGCATGTGTGTTACTTCCAGAAACCACACATGGATCCACCTAGTTTAATTGCATGTCTGTTCTTTTCTTGAACCACAGCTATAGTCATTGCATTTCAGTTCTTCTCATGAACCACAACCAGTGTCATTGCATGTTTGTTCTTCTCACAAACCACGTAAGGATCCACCAGTGTCATTGCATGTGTGTTCTTCTAAACAAACCACTAAGGATCCACCAGTGTCATTGCATGTCTGTTCTTTTCATGAACCACACCTAGTGTCATTGCATGTGTGTTCTTCTAAACAAAAAACATAAGTCATTGCATGTCTGTTCTTTTCATGAACCACACCCAGTGTCATTGCATGTGTGTTCCTCTAGACAAACCACATAAGGATCCACCGGTTTCACTGCATGTCGTGTTCTTTTCATGAACCACATAAGGATCCACCAGTGTCATTGGATGTGTGTTCTTCTCATGAACCACACATGGATCCACAAGTGTCATTGCATGTCTGTTCTTTTCATGAATCACAGCTAGAGTCATTGCATGTCTGTTACTTCCATAAACCACACATGGATCCACCGGTGTCATTGCATGTCTGTTCTTTTCATGAACGACACCCAGTGTCATTGCATGTCAGTTCTTTTCATGAACCACATAAGGATCCACCAATGTCATTGCATGTGTGTTCTTTTCATGAACCACACCCAGTGTCATTGCATGTGTGTTCCTCTAGACAAACCACACATGGATCCACCAGTGTCATTGGATGTGTTTCTTCTCATGAACCACATCTAGAGTCATTGCATGTGTGTTCTTCTAAACAAACCACACATGGATCCACCCAGTGTGATTGCATGTCTGTTCTTTTCACATACCACACATGGATCCACTAGTGTCATTGCATGTGTGTTCTTTTCATGAACCACAGCTAGAGTCATTGCATGTGTGTTACTTCTAGAAACCACACATGGAACCACCTAGTGTAATTGCATGTCTGTTCTTTTCATGAACCACAGCTAGAGTCATTGCATGTCTGTTCTTTTCATGAACCAAATAAGGATCCACCAGTGTCATTGGATGTGTGTTCTTCTCATGAACCACAGATGGATCCACCAGTGTCATTGCATGTCTGTTCTTTTCATGAATCACAGCTAGAGTCATTGCATGTCTGTTACTTCCATAAACCACACATGGATCCACGAGTGTCATTGCATGTCTATTCTTTTCATGAACCACACCCAGTGTCATTGCATGTCAGTTCCTCTAAACAAACCACTTAAGAATCCACCAGTGTCATTGCATGTCTGTTCTTCTCATGAACCACACATGGATCCACCAGTGTCATTGCATGTGTGTTCTTTGCATGAGCCACAGCTAGAGTCATTGACTGTGTGTTGTTCCAAAGAAACCACACATGGATCCACCCAGTGTGATTGCATGTATGTTCTTTTCACAAACCACACATGGATCCACCAGAGTCATTGCATGTGTGTTCTTTTCATGAACCACAGCTAGAGTCATTGCATGTGTGTTTCTTCCAGAAACCACACATGGATCCACCTAGTGTAATTGCATGTCTGTTCTTTTCATGAACCATAGCTAGAGTCATTGCATGTCAGTTCTTCTCATGAACCACAACCAGTGCCATTGCATGTCTGTTCTTCTCACAAACCACATAAGGAGCCACCATTGTCATTGGATGTGTGTTCTTCTAAACAAACCACATAAGGATCCACCAGTGTCATTGCATGTCTGTTCTTTTCATGAACCACACCCAGTGTCATTGCATGTGTGTTCTTCTAAGCAAACAACAAAAGTCATTGCATGTTTGTTCTTTCCATGAACCACACCCAGTGTCATTGCATGTGTGTTCCTTTAGACAAACCACATAAGGATCCACCGGTGTCACTGCATGTCTGTTCTTTTCATGAACCACATAAGGATCCACCAGTGTCATTGGATGTGTGTTCTTCTCATGAACCACACATGGATCCACCAGTGTCATTGCATGTCTGTTCTTTTCATGAATCACAGCTAGAGTCATTGCATGTCTGTTACTTCCATAAACCACACATGGATCCACCGGTGTCATTGCATGTCTATTCTTTTCATGAACCACACCTAGTGTCACTGCATGTGTATTCCTCTAGACAAACCACATATGGATCCACCAGTGTCATTGCATATGTGTTCTTTTCATGGACCACAGCTAGAGTCCACCAGTGTCATTGGATGTGTGTTCTTCTCATGAACCACACATGGATCCACCAGTGTCATTGCATGTCTGTTCTTTTCATGAATCACAGCTAGAGTCATTGCATGTCTGTTACTTCCATAAACCACATATGGATCCACCTAGTGTTATTGCATGTCTGTTCTTTTCACAAACCACACATGGATACACCAGTGTCATTGCATGGGTGGCCGTTAGACTGGGTCTTCTAGAAGGCACGCCCTAACACAGTTGTTTTGCTTGACAATTGTTACATACCATTCGATCGGGGCGCTTGGACGATTGGGATGGTCTTCGTGAGAGCGATGCGTGAGTAGGCTGTTCTGTGGCATGATTGGCCACGCTTTCTCTAGACAAACTGGCAACACCAGGCGCTCCCCTGTTGCGAGTGTCACGTCTCATGAGTTCAGTGGGCCACATCCCAGTGTCACGTCCCCATTACTTCTCTTCCTCCCTATTCTTCTCTTCCTTCCCCTCGAAGCCACGTTTCCCACTTCACTCCCATCCTGTCGTAGCCGCAAGCCGACGGCGCCTCCATCCCAATCCCCTCTCTAGCAGCCACCCCTCCTCCCCTCTCGCCATGGGTTCAAGGGGAGACGACGAGGAAACGCGTCGTGACGACAGGGACGGTGATTTCAATGTGAGTCGTCTCATCTCTATTTCTATCATCTATGGCCACTTATATATTTTTTGAACTAGATCTAATCTATTTACTCATGTGCATATGATGTGTTAGGCTGACCAGACGATGTATGGCTCCGACTATCACGTATTAGCAGATGAAGACAGTCCTCTGCTATGCAAACATGGATGTGTGCCCGGTAAATTTGTAGCGTTCGAAGGACGAAACGTAGGCAGGAGGTTTCTACGGTGTCAAGGACATCGTGCAATGATGCAAGGCGGAAGTTGCGGCGTTGTCAAATGGGTAGATCCAGAGTGGCCCAAATCGATGCAGAAAACGCTGGACAAACTATGGGAAATGACTATTGAGTTGAAAGAATCCGTATTCAGCTCACTTCTTGACAGTGTTGAGATGAAGCTATGGGCACCAGTTGACACGACCAAGTATAAGTGATATCTCAGGTGGGTGCAAGACAAGGTTAGGAAAGTCGAGAAGGAGAGGGACGCGACGTTGGCCCTGAAGGCTAAAGCAGAGCAAGAACTGACTCAAGCAAGGAATGATCTCCACCAGGCCAAAGTCCTGCAGTTCACAACTACGAGTATTGACAAGTGCATGAGGAAAAATGCAGAAAAACAATTGAAGATGTGCAAGGAAGATGCTAATAGGAAGGAGCAGACGATTCGATCCTTGCTCTCACAGGAAGATGCGCATCGGGCTAAGATTAGGAAGATCAAGGAGATGTGTGATAACTAGTTCTATTTAGCTTAAGCTCCGTGCCTTTTTAAGTTGTAATAGTTGTACTTGTTGACCTAGCGGTCCGAACTATTGGTCCTAGAGTCCAAGGAGGAAAAAAATTGCTCTCCCGTTAGTCTGACCCCGCATTACTTCTTTTGTCTGACCAATGCCCCTTGGATATTCCGGACGTCGCTTCGTCATCCTCGTGTACAAATAGGAGGCGCCATAGCGCGTCGCTTCGTCATCCATCCCCTCGTCCTCTCCAATCTCCACCCTGCCATTGCTTCGTCGTCCATCCCCTCGCTCCCTCTCCAATCTCCACCGCGCCGCCATGGAGATGCCCGATCTGAACTTCTACGAGGTGGTGATGTTCGTGAACTTCGACATCCTCGCGTCGCTAGCCGCGACGGTGCCCCACGGATGGCGCATCAGCTCTGTGGGGGTGCTGATGGCTCCGCTCCCTGGCCGAGCCGAGATGGAGAGCAAAATCGCGGCGCGCCGCCACCAGATGCCCGCGTGGAAGAGGGCGCTGCCCCGGTACATGGTGGCCAGCCCGTACTGGCCAGCGCTGTTCAAGAAGGAGCGGAAGGCCAAGATTGGCAACCGCATCGTTGACAGGCGCGTGGTGCACCGGGATCTCCGCAACCGAGAAGGGCGGGAGAGGTTCTGGTCCGTCCCTGGACGGACCAAGTACACCGTCATCGCCACCGCTTGCCGTGAAGAGGTGCTCCGTCTCGCAAACAATGTGGAAATCGTGGAGGTTTCGTCCGACAGTGACGAGGAAGCTGGTGGTTCGGAGGACAGTGGCAGCGAAAGTGAAATTGTTGACTAGTGGTTGAATTAATGTAGGATGTGAAATCACACCTTTGTTTAGAAGAATTTGTGGTTGAAGTAATGAAATGCCTTGATTTAGATCTCTGTCTCGATTAATTTGTGGAAGAATTTGTGATTTAGACCAATTTCTCCCTCGATTTAGATCTCTGTCCCGGATTGGGAACGTGACCATGGACCAAAGACACCTTTTATACTAGTGTATTCTGACATTGGTGGTTTTTTTAAACGTAATCTACGTGGATTGTGCCGCATGCAAATGGCACAACCACAATTTATAAAGTGGAAGCACGTACACCCGATTACTGGAGATCCGGGAGCTTCGCCAGATGCAGGGGATGCAGGAGTAGAGAGGCGGTGAGATAGACGGGCTCAAGATTAGGCCAGAAAGTGGTACCAATTTCCTGCTCATCTGGGCATTATCGGTGAGAACATTGCTGTTTATGTTGCCACGTCGTTGTGCAGCATCTAAAATAAGTTGCTGCTTCGTGGAGTGTGGCAGCTTAAATAATTTATTTCTGTACCACTTACATTCCGTCGTATTTGGAGACCTCCTGCCCCTCAGCAATCGTGGAACCGGTGCTACGTGTTTTCAGATAGTAGTGGCACAATCACAATTTTGGATTCAACTACTGACTCGGGCGTTTCCAAACCCTAAGTCGCGGTACATTTTACTCAGAGAACGTGGGTAGATTGTTTTGCCCAGCAACATGCCACACACAGAGCTCTAGAATTTAACAGAATTACATATATAGGTTCAAGTTCAACACATTACTATGCATCTTCATTGCCAGCAGCCTTCTTCCGCAGCCTGGGTGCCAATCCTTCACGTCCACTGGCTTCTTCATTTCCTGTCTTCTTCCTCTTCCTTAGTGCCAATTTTCTTAGCTTCACGTACTCTGCATCGCCGGGACAATGGGCACCAGAATCGTGTCCAGCATCATCTTTCCACTCATTTCTAATTTCTTCGGGCAGCAAAATGACTGACCCGGCAGTCATGTTTCTAACCTTGCGGCACTTCCTGTCAAAGAAACAAGACTGTTGCATAACTGCCTAATATCTACAGAGTAAATAAAACAAAAATTACAATTCAGCACAAACATGCGAACCCCAAGTGACCTTTGCTTACCAGGAGCTAATTGGGTTCGAGCAACCACCCTGTCCAAGAATAGAAGGGTGACTCCCAGTTGCAGTAGCTTCCACATCCAGTACATCACATTTCAGCTCAAACATGGCAGCCGAAGCATACCTTTTCATCAACCCAATTAGCTGACAGTCACACGTTAGAGGAACAATGATGCCACGTTCATCCATGAAGCTGAACTTTGCAGTCTGCTTCAGCCATAATTTATCATGATTACGTAGAGCAGCAACCATACCAGATATAGTGCAGATCTGCGCATGCGCTTCTTCCATCGTGAAATAATGGTGTCCATACCACTTGCCCTTAGAGTCGTACCTATAGAGGACTACTGTAACCAGGTAAGGGAGGGTCCGCAGAGATCCCACTTGACAGAAAATTGTGGACAAAATATGTTTGTCAGCGTTCGTCTAACAAACAATTTGAGGTTTAGTAGCCAGCTAGCAGTTATAATTAGTGCGAATAGCAAAGAGAAGGTTAGCTCACCCGCTTGTAGCCAGGACTTCTTCTTCCTTGATAGTAGGATATGCCATCCTCCGAACTACTCGGCTCGTCGGTGGCGGAGGCGGGCTAGAGCATCGCAATGGCGGCTACGACATGTGCCATTGGAGCTCGGGATCAGCGAGTGGGCGGAGCAACTGGGCGCAGCAACTTAGCGCTGGAAGTCAAATGTCTGAAGTGATCGTCCTGCCTGGAGGGTGGATTCCGACGCTGCCGGTGCTAGGGGAAAGGTGGGAATGGATTTGTGAAATTGGTCAATGCATCCAATCCACTTAGCTACTCGATTTTCCTAAGAGGTTGTCGTGTTGGCGCTCGCATCACGGACAGATGACCGACATGGGGGTCCCGACCATCTACTTCACGGGGCAGTTTAACAGAATGTTTGAATTTGGTAGGGGTGAGATGAGTTTGCCTTGAAATGGCCCCTCTTAGTAGTTGGTGGCCTAGCTTTTCGAAACGCGGCAATTTCAGGCAACTTAGGTAACGCCATGCGCTGGCCTGCGAACTTTGGTACCGCAGACGAACAGGCCCACCGACATGGCCCTGATCCCACTGGTCAGTGGCTGTGGCTGGGGTTAGATGCAGTGTAAACAGTTTCAGTGAGGGGCTGACATCGGCAATGACGCAGTAAATCATTTAGTTAGTTTATTTTAATAATTCCAGAAAATGATTAAATCTTATTAAATCATTATCTTTTATCTTATAATTCCAAAAAATATATATTATATATATCAAAATGTTCAGAAAAATAAAATCTATACTTTAATGCTATTATCATACTTTATTTTCCAACTTAAATAAAATAATCATTATTAACTAGTAAATACTCTATTAAGTATAAATCTTTAAAAAAGCATATTGTATTATTAAAAATTCATACAAATAAGTATGCGATATCAAAATTCTTAGAAAAACAAAATATACATTTATAAACCAATTTTGTACCATTTGTGCCACTTAACTGAATATCTATTATTTATGAAATATTTATAAAGTAATAAAACTAATAAAATCATATATTATTACTTATAAATTGTAATAAATACTAAAAATGTCTCTAAGATACCAAAATGTTCTCAAAAATAATTACTACAACTTCAAAATATATGATTACACTTTTGAAGTAAAAAAACCTAATCCTCTAATAACTTGAATTTAACCTATTTCCTTAGTTGGTAATTCATAAAAGTATGTATAAAATTGCTAATACCTCTAATATTGTCCATTGAAGGTCTAAAAATAGTATTATTCTTAAAGTATTGATAATATGAAGTCAAAATAATTCAAAACATTTTAAATACCATTTTGTTGAATTCCCATTCACCAATAAGTGTATATTATTTTCCAAAAGGATTCTTATCAAATATAAAATCTTCAAGAATGATATTTTTGACTTAATAAAACATTTTACCATTACTTCAAACACAAGTTTATAAACATACTAAAAATCCAAAGATAATTCATAAGTAGTTAAGTAATGTTGTTTCCATATTATGAATTATAACCACTCATTTGTAAGGAAATAAAATATTCTATTCAACTATAATGTTAAGAAAACATGACTCAAATAGAAGTGTTACCACTCTTAATTAACCTAAAAGAAACATTATGAAGTGAACAAATTATAATAACATCTAATGACCAAGATAGATAAGTTCAACTACTAGTTTGGACATTATTCAAATGAAGTAGTTCTTTCTTCCTGGAGAACTATAGCTAGTAAGAAACCCTAAGAGTGTTAATTTAAAGTTTAAGTGCTTTTGTTTACTTAAGTAAGGTTTCCCTCAAAATTATTATTCTAACATACATTATAAAGCAAGACATAAGCATTTCCATAAAAGCTCTGATTGGTTAACAATCTCTATATAAAAAGTCTTTAGATAGCATTCCACATTCGTGTGCTGTAATATTGTATGCTACTTATTGTATTCACATATTGTTTCACACACTCTCACAAGCCTTAATAAGAAACACAAGTGTGAAACTGGTATAAAAGTGCAACACATTCTAAAGATATCACCACAAGCTTCAAAACCCTAGATTCAATACGATTATTCCGGGAATTTGTGTTTCTCAAACTTGCATTACATTACTTATGCATAATTGCATCTTCCTTCTTTAAACATTCGTCCTTACCGGCCCAATGATGTTGTTTACAGAATTTGGATCTTCTATTGTCTTGAAGACCATGATTGCATATTCTTGCAACCATAAAAGGCAAGTTCATACTTGCTCATGTCCTTTGGTTATTTTCTATCAAATGCTTATAACTCAAATGTTGTCATCACCTATATTTCAAAAAGGTCCAAAAACACTATTTTCATAATAATATGATTATGGTTTATTTAACAAATGGTAATAATCTGCTGATACAATTCTAGTGGTAATGGAACATAATATCTAGGACTTAATCAACCAATGTCGCCAGTGATTCTAGCGCTGTTGGGGATATACTTTTCGGGTATCATCACTGTGCCTCACTAACCAGGGTGGCCCACTTCAGGTTAGAGGTTTGCTTCACGGGTGGCCTAGTCAGAGAGAAGAGAGGGAGTCCAGTACGAGAAGGCCTAGATGACTTACCAAAATAGGCCCATAGTGTTACTTGTAGTTCAAGTTGTACTCTGTAACCGACTCTTAGTCGTAGCTGGATAGGTCTCTCCTATAAACCCTAGGCCGGATATCTATATAAGCCGTCCTACGGAGAGCCTTTAGGGCACCCCTCACAATAGTCTACAATCTCAACTCGCACAGTCAAAACCGTTGTAACCCATATTCCGGCTCTGCCGTATTACTAGATTGCTAGCAGGAGTAGGATCTGTCCAAAGCCGGCGGATTTGAACCTGGGTAAACCTGTGTGCTCACCATCCCGGAACACCGTACATCTCACACCCCTCTCTTCTGCACGCCTTGAGGACCCCCTCATGGCGTACTTGTCATAAATCCGACGATAGTTGGCACCCACCGTGGGGAAAGTGAGCTTCGGATATGCGTTCCGAGCGGAATCTACAAGAATCAGAATCGACAAGAATATCACCATCGATCGCATACTCTACGCCAGTGACGTCCCTCTCGTCGTTCTCGACGAGACCTGGATTCCATCTAGGGAGGCCGTGACTGATCATACAATCATGTACTTTGGTGAGATCGATGTGTACATCGGTTTCGCTGAACCTGTCCCACCAACCCTAGTGGTGATGATAGAGGCAGAAGAAAACTCTGGGTCCACTTTGTCCGCGGAGGCAGCAGAGTTCCGGATCTCGGAGAACCCTAATCCCACCCAGCCCGCACATGTCGCGGAGATAGTGGAGAAAGCCGAACCTGAAGCAGATCTTGCGGTTCAAGTCAAATCTGGAGTGGATCTCCCTAGCTAGGTTGAAACCTAGATTGATCTACCCGCCGAGTAGAAATCCAGGAGGAGCAGGACAATAACCTTGGTTCCAGGTCTGCCAATGCCGGAATAGACCAACCTTTCCTGAAGCACATGTTGAGGCGCCTGATGATGCAAGTCGTAAACATGGATGAGGTTCTCGAAACCATCAGGATTTTCGAGGAAGCCCACGAGGAAAGCTGCAACTAGCTCAGGACTCACACGTCGCACTTTGTCGGGTATGCTGGATCCGGATCCGGCTGTGCTGATGCTGGAGACAACGAAGACTCAGTGCTGGAGGTGGTCGGGATAAACACCGACTTACCCGCATCCTCGGATGACTTGATGATGTTGACGGATTTCCGGAAGTTCTCCGTGGAATACGAAGAGGAGTTCAACTCCAAAGCTACAGAAGAAGGAGAAGAGATGGATCAAGGATCCGGAGAAAACTCTCCCAAAGCGCAGGATGACTTGGATCTTGGAGATAATCCTGATGTCTAGATGTCCGAAAGTACCGCTCAGAGCTTGACTCCGGGAAAGGGACCCAAAGCCGTCTTTGCTACCGGCGCTGCCAAGAAGACAAAGAAGAAGAACAAGAAGAACAAGACCCTGGCAAAAGAACTTCCGATAGAGGAAGTGATCGCCGAGGAATATGAGGAAGACTCAGATGGAGCACTCATCCCAGATGAGCCCAAAGAAGAGTCGGTGGATGGACACGTGGTCACTGCAGGTGCCCATAAACTCATCGATGCTGTGTTAACCACACCTATCCCTACTGCGGCAGAACTCACTACCACGGAATTGGAAGAAAGGGCCCAGGCCCTAGAAGCGCGTCGCCAAGTACTCCTGGATAAAGCCAAAAACATCGAGGAAGAGAAGAAGAGCATGGCTACTACGGAGAAGATCATCTCTCTACAACATCAGAAGAACCAAAAAGGCCACATACCGGCCGACAAATTTCTGGAAGTACGCAAGGTTCTCTTTGAGGGAGATCTGGCGATGCCTCGGCTCGATAGTAATGGAGATATGGTGTCCCAACACCAGTAGAGAACACAGCTGCGGCCCGAGATATCCTAGCAAAATTTCTAGGCCTAGAACATATCCGATTGGGCATTTAGCTACTCACCAAGGGTCTGGAACAGCAGAAGGTCGCGAAGTCTGGTAGCAGAAAACTGGTCTCTCAATATGACCAATGCTGCATGGATCCGGCCTGGAATGACATAAGACCCCAACAGGTTCCGGAGCAGCAACACCGTTCCGACCATCGGGAAGACAACTACTCAAGAACCGGATCTTCAGGGCAGCACCACAGCACTGCACATGACTAGCGCAACGTTGCCCTAGCCATGGAGCAAGAAGCAATTGCTGCACTGTATCCGAGAAATCCTCCCCAGAGAGAGTCGAACGATCACAGGGAAGAAGAGAAAGAGAAACGTCGGGAGGAGGACCATCATAGAATGCCACCTACTAGACATGCAAGCCGTCCAACTGAACCCCATCGTGATGGGAATGACGGAGGAAGGAACGGCGAACACCGTGCCGAGTCAAGCCGGCAGGGGGCTCATCGCAATGAAGACCCTCCCCGGAAATGGAAAAATGACGCTCCGGACGGAGGCCGGCGATCAGCCGGAAACAATCCACCTTCTCCACCAACTAGCCACCACAACTGTTCCCAAGGAGGCCAAGGAGGGTGTCGTGGCGGAGGAGGTTGTGGCAGAAGTCGAAGTCTGGCTCCAAGGCATCGCAGCCATAGTCGTCAATCAGGATGGAGATCTCTATCACCAAGTGACGCGAGACATCGGATCAACTCCAAGATAGAGGCGCGGCGCTACGAGAATGACGAAATCTATGTGGGTCCAAAATGCTTCGGACCATGCATAAGAGCAACAAGATTCCCGAAAGGATTTGCTATCTCACAGCACATCCATCCCTATGACGGTGTAGCTCGGCCAGATACTTGGCTCTAGGATTTTTTCTAGGCTTGCTGCATCGCCAAAGGTGGAAACAGTCTGGTCGCAACCCAATATCTCCCACTTATGTTGCGGAAGACGGCACGATCATGGCTAAATGAACTTCCAGAGAACACCATCCACAACTGGTATGACATGCAAAGCACGTTCTTTCGGAATTTTGAAGGCACGCATCGGAGGACCTATACGATAGGAGACCTACAGCGTTGCACCCAGAAATCCGGAGAAACTTGCCGAGATTACCTGGGATGATGGATCGACACTAAGAACTCCTGTGAGGGAGTAAATGACCAAACTGCGATTGAAGCTTTCATTGTAGGACTCCCGATTGGTTTACTGCGTGATCGCTTGAAATGTGACAAAGTCACTGATCTGGGAGAGATGATAGAAACAACGAGCAAGTATGCAGATGCTGACGACGATGCAGAGGGATTAATGAACGCCCTAGCTGTGCCACAGTCGGCAAAACAACCAAATTAGCATGCTCAGAAGCGCAAGAACACCTCGGAAGAAAAACCCAACGCGAAAACGCCAATGGTAACTGCTACTTACGGGTCTGGAGGACGAGGAGGACGTGGTGGTGGCCGCGGACGCGGTCATGGGACATCAAGAGTCCAGGGTAGAGGAGACCAGCAGCCTGGCAAAACCTACTCCTGGGCCGACATTGCCAATAACCCATGTGTGCATCACTTAGATGCCAATGGGGGCTCATCTCACACAAACACCGAGTGCCGTTTTAATGACGACATCAAGAAAGATGATACCACTGGCTACAGAGCTAACCGAATAAGGGAAAGAAGAATCCCGAAAAAGATAAAGACCAAGGAAGATTCCGACATGGAGGAAGCTGACCCTTCAGGTCCCAAGCCGGAGGGAAAGAAAAACTTCCCAACAAAGAAAGACACTTATGTCACCTTCCTCGGATCTCAACCAGCTAAGGTCAAGAAAGCAGTTCTGCATGAGCTTAATGCAACTGTTCTGGCTGTCCCACATTTCCTGGACTGGTCGGAAGTGGCAATCACCTTTGACCATGTTGATCATCCGCCTAACTTGCACAGACGAGGAAAATATGCCTTAGTCGTCAACCCACTTATTGATAGCTATGGTTTCTCCAAGACTCTCATGGACGGTGGCAGCAGCATTAACATTTTGTATGTCGAAACGCTACGCCGGATGCGGATCTTGGAGACCCAGCTAAACCACAGTTTTGTGATCTTTCACAAAGTTGTCCAAGGAAGACAAGCAAATTCCCTGGGAGAGATCACTTTGGATGTTACCTTTGGAACGCCAAAGAACTATCGGATGGAGGCACTTTCCTTTGAAGTGGTCCCGTTCAAGAGCGCCTACCATGCTATATCGGACATCTGGCTTACTGGGATTTTATGGCTCGTCCGTGTTACATTTACAATATGATGAAAATTCTAGGTCCGGCATGATCACCATCAGGGGAGACCTGAAGAAGGTGCGAGAGTGCGAGTACGGAAATGCCGCCTTTGCTGAAGCCATGCTGCATGCCCAGGAGTACCAGGAGATCAAGAAGACCATTGATCCATCCAAGATGCTTGCAATGAAGAAGGAGGTGACAAAGCCGAATCCGGAGTTCAAGGCATCAGAAGAGACAAAGAAGACGCCATTGAAGGATGATGATCCCTCCAAGGTGACCCAAATAGGTGTAGGCCTGGATAGCGCATAGGAAAGCATGCTCGTCAAGTTCCTCCAAGTGAATCAAGATATCTTTGCATGGCAGCCATCTGACATGACCGGAGTACCTAGGGAACTTGCCGAGCACTCTCTAAATGTACGCCTGAATGATAAACCCGTCAAACAGTCCCTATGATGTTTTGGCTATGAAAAGCGTAAGGCAATAGCTAAGGGACTAGCCTGGCTCGAGTTAGCCGGATTCATAGAAGAGGTCATCCATACTGATTGGTCGGCCAACCCTGTAATGGTCCCTAAAAAGGACACCACTGATTTAAGGATGTGTGTTGATTATACTGCCTTGAACAAGGCTTGTCCCAAAGATCGTTCGCTCTGCCTAGAATTGATCAAGTCATCCATTCTACGGCAGGCTCGGAACTCCTATGTTTTCTCGACGCATATTCCGGTTATCACCAGATTCGGATGAAGGAGTCAAACAAAGTCAAAACTTCATTCATAACTCCCTTAGGAACCTTCTGTTGTGTTACGATGCCCTTTGGGCTCAAGAACGCAGGAGCTACATATCAGCGTACTATGCAGCGTTGCCTCCACAACCAAATCCGATGCAATGTACATGCATACGTGGACGACATTGCGGTGATGTCCAAAAAGAAGGAAACATTAATTTCTGACTAGAGGAAACGTTCGCCAATCTACGAAAATACCACATAATGCTTAACCTGAAGAAGTGTTTCTTTGGAATACTAGCCGGAAAATTGTTAGATTTTATCGTGTCTCAAAGAGGCATAGAGGTAAACAGAGACAAGATTAAGGCTATACTCAATATTTCTAGGCCAACTCGCCTCAAGGACGTTCAAAGACTAACTCGTTGCATTGCTGCAGTCAGTCGGTTTGTAAGCCGACTCGGAGAAATAGCCGCACCACTCTACAAGCTCCTGAAAAAGACCAAAAAATTCGTTTGGACAGATGAAGCTGAAGATGCACTACAAGACCTGAAAGAAGTACTCTCATCTGCTCCTATCCTTGCAGCACCGGAACCACGAGAACCGATATTGCTCTATCTCACCGCGACAAAGAGAGTCATCAGTGTCGTCGTGGTGGTGGAGAGACCAGAGGAAAATCAGGAACACCTAGTGCAGCGTCCAACTTATTATCTCAGCAAAGTCCTAACTGAATCAAAGCAGTGGTATCTGCACTATCAAAAGCTGGCTTATGGTGTATTTTTTGCATCTCGTAAGTTACGACATTATTTTCAGGAACATCCCATTACCGTGGTGAGCAGAGCTCCCATGAGAGATATAATTAACTACAACGATGCTACAAGACAAGTCGCAAAATGGGGCATAGAGCTTTAAGCTTTCGACATTGAGTATAAACCTCGTACAATAATCAAATCCCAAATCCTTGCTGACTTTGTCGCTGATTGGACAGAGACAACGGAAAATATGACCCTACTAGAGTCGGAATACTGGACCTTACATTTTGACGGGTCTAAAGCTCTTGGGGGCTTGGGGATGGCGTGGTGCTCAAATCACCCCAAGGAGAAAAACTTTTCTACGTGTTGCAGATCCACTTCATGGCGACGAATAACATTGCCGAGTATGAAGCACTACTGCATGGAATCCGGATTGCCAAGGATATCAGCATCCGACGTTTGATGTGTTATGGAGATTCAGATCTTGTTGCCCAACAAGTGTCGGATATCTGTAATGCAAATAAACACATGGCAGCATATAGAGATATCGTGGATAAACTATTGAATTCGTTTGAAGGGTTTGAAGTTCAACACATCCCTCGAACAGAAAATGAGGAAGATGCACTATCTCGTATAGGCTCTGCATGGAAAAAGGTCCCGGATGGCGTTTTTTGGAGCACCTCAAAGTTCCCTCTATAAAAGGAGTAGACGAGGAATATCTGACCAAATACGACTCACCATTAGTAGCAGTTCTGGCTGTAATTCCCCGCTGGACTCAACCCTACCTTGATTACTTGGTAGATGGCAAATTCCCCGAAGACGAAGTACTGAGCCGGCAGATCGCCCGACGAGCAAAAGCCTATACTATAATTAGTGGTGAGCTCTATAAGCGGAGCATGTCTGGGGTCTTTCAGCACTGTGTATCTCCGGAAGGAGTGGAAATCTTACGAGAAATCCATGAAGGCGAGTGTGGTCACCATGCTGCAGCCAAATCTCTAGTGGCAAAAGCTTTCCGACACGGTTTTTTCTGGCTTACAGCCAAGGAATATGCTGAACGGCTGGTCAAGACGTGAAAAGGCTACCGAAAATATGCCAAACAAGCTCACGTTCTGGCTGATCAGCTACGAACAATACCTATAACATGGCCCTTCGCGGTCTTGGGGCTTGACATGGTAGGACCATTTAAACGGGCTCCAAGTGGATTTACTCATCTCTTAGTAATGGTGGATAAATTCACAAAATGGATTGAGGATAAACCCGTCACCCTGTTGTGATGGGGCAATAGCCAGAAGATTTGTCGATGATGTCATAATCCCATACGGTTATCTGCATAGCATTATCACGGACAATGGGAGTAACTTCTCTATGGGAGAGATTGCCGAATTCTGCAACTAACAAAACATCCGGCTTGACATTGCGTCAGTCGCACATCCACGGGCTAATGGACAAGTCGTAAGAGCAAACGGTTTAATTCTACAAGGCCTAAAACCAAGACTCGAAGCACCACTATCACGTACTGCGGGGGCTTGGGTAGGGGAATTACCTTCTATAATATGGAGCTTGAGAACAACTCCGAACAGGTCAACCGGATACACACCTTTCTTCTTGGACTATGGAGCATAAGTAGTTCTTCCTAGTGGTTTTATTCACACTTCTCCTAGAGTTGCCGCGTATATTGAAGAGGATGCCGAAATTTATCGACAAAATGATCTCGACTTAGTCGAAGAAGTTCGCGTCGTTGCTGAGATGAGATGAACAGCCTATCAGCAGAAGTTACACAAGTATCATAGCTAGAGAGTCAGAAACTGGTATTTCAATAAGGGCGATTTGGTTCTCCAACTTGTGCAGAAAATAAAGCACAAACTTTCCCCAGTATGGGAAGGTCCCTTTTTAGTTAGCCGAGTATTACACAATGGTTCTTATTATCTAACTGATATGCGGCCAATCAAAGAAAGACCTGCTACTAAGAAAAGAAAGAGAGCTGGAGGTAGTACAGACCTAGAAGAATTAGACAGATCATGGAATATTGCTCAGCTAGGTCCCTTTTATTCTTACTTTAACTTTATTTGTAATCATATATGTGTACATGTTCAATGAGAAATAAATGTATTGGTTGCGTCAAAAAAATTCTGAGATGTTTTTTACCATCTTATTTCCAAATGATCATGTCATAGTCAAAAATCCCAGCTACTTAAAAGTACTTTATCCTCATGTTTGTTCTGGTTTAGATTTACGATTCTAAAATTGCTACCTTCGGGTATAAATCTAAATTTTCTAGTCTATACTTTGGTTATTTATCTGATTGCTGGATGTGGGCATTTTCCGAGTAGTGAATTGTTGGTACTAGAAGCCGGCTTTGTTTCCGAGTTTCAACTGGTTTAGCAATTGAGCTTCATTGCTCGGCAAAGTTTCCATGTTGAAGGTTGGCCGGCTCACGAAAGGGATGAGGAAGAAAGCCAGATAAATGATAAGTACAGGCAAAAAACATAAGTGCTTATGTAAACATTTCAGGCACACAAAATTAAAAGCAAAAAGTGCTAAATAGACATAATAAATCTTAGCACTAGCAAAAGTATTATACTACTTATTTACAACCGAAATTGTTTTCAGAATAACACATTGTTTGTTCTGATGATCTACGACGCAGGGGGAGAGGTAGGAGTTGTCGGCTCACTAGAGACATCAGCCTCGCCACATTTCTTTCTGAGACGTTCAAATCCGAAATGGTTTGTTCGTTGTCGGAAACTTCACTAGTTTCTTCGGTGGGCAGAGGCGGCGTCTCTACGCGAGTGAAGAAAGGATTGTCGTAGCTAGTCATATCAGCTACGTGACATCCATATCCGGCATAAGAGTCCATGATTGCTTTGATATCCTACTCCCGTCCGTCTTCATCCACAGTAGAATAGCCTCTGGTCACTGGTTTCCATGCTTCCATGGTGGCTCATAACCATGGTGAGAGCGCTCTGCGCTGTGGTCCGCATGTAGGACATGTTCCAGTCCTGGATGAGCTGCGGCATCTCCTTGGCCTTGTCCCGCACTTCAAATCCGGACATTCTATGCATATCCAGGACTTTGAGTACTTCGCCAATATCCTCCAAAGATTAGCGGAAATCATGAAGCAGATCACCGACTTGAGTAAGCCGGTTGGTGCGAGTCTCGGTGGAGGCAGAATCTAGCAAGTTCAGAGGACCTGTGCATATAATGCAAAAGGTTAAGCAAATATATCCGAACTACAAAAGTCGGAAAAGGCAGAAATGCAGAAAGGGGGAAACATACCAAAGATGACATCGTCAACTTTGGTCTTCTCTTCTCGTAGTCTCTCGAGTTCAGCCCGGAGTGCCTCGGTAATGTCCTTCTCTCTGAACAAAGCATCATTGATATTCGAAATTCTCTGATCCTGGGCAGCGATCCTTCGATCACGTTCATCGGTGGCCATGGAAGAGGATTCGAGAATCTAAGCAATGCTCCATTCATGACCCTCCTTCAGTTTGTCCAGCTCCTGACGTAAATTGGTGTTCTCCACCGCCAGGGTTTTCAGATTTTCGGCTTCTTCAATCATAGCACATGATTGCTTTACCAGTGCTGTAGTCAAAAAGTACAACAGTTGAATAAAAATTCGACTATGAAATAAAAGGCAAGGTTTGAGTACTGGAATGTGTACCTTCAGCTTCATCCCTTGATACTTTCAATTGTGCATTTTCAAGCCGGAGAGCTCTGATTTCTCTCCGTTTGTTGCAAATATTCTTCAATAATTCCTGGTTATATGAATTAACTTTCTATAAGTCAGAGTACCCAGAGTCAGAAGTCTACAAAAGACTTGGGCTAATATTTGTACTAATATCAGCACGAGCCTTGGGGGATATATTAGTTCATTCTTTAGCATCCTAAGGAAACATAAATCCGAATTGTCTATCCAACTTCATGCTTGGGGGCTAGAGGATATGATATGGAAGAAAGTAAAAAAGGTAAGTTGGAATTTGACTTACATGATGTTCATGGGTGAACTTGCTTAAGCTCATGGACACCTCGGTGCTAACCTTCTCGGCGAGGGTCAACGGGATTACTGGGGGTGGCGGAAGCACACCGGTTCTTAGCCCCTCGTCACGAAGACAGATCTGCTCAAGAAGTTCAAAGTACTTGATGTCCTCTGCTTGATGGGGATATGCCAAAGGGGGTATGCCCAGCAGGACGTTCCGAGTGGGCCGAAAGGCCTACGGGTGCGTCTAGAGAACAACGACTAGACTGTAAAGGAAGGAGAGGCCCATCGACTGGCGACTAGAAGCCTAGAAGCGTAGCAGAAGCCCAGTCGGATTAGGTCAAAAGTCCCCGGATCCTTATCTTGTTCGGGGACGTCTTGTAAATCCTAGCAAGGTGCTTCATATATAAACCTCCCTAGGGTATCCTGAACCTCACGTTCCATCATACACCCCCTCAAGCAACTTGCTGCCTAACCGCCGAGCTCGCCACCCCTGTAACTCGCTCTCTCATAATCTAATCTAGCAGGAGTAGGTCTTTACCCTGCGGGGGGCCGAACCTGGGTAAACCCATGTGCATCCGCCCCCATCTCGCACCGCAGATGGCCGCCAACTCTTCCTCACGAAATACTCAATCGCTGCCAGTGGCAGTGACTGCCGTGGCCATTTCCACGATAGTGGCGCCCACTGTGGGGCATAGCGGGACTGGCCTGAGTTCTGCAGCGAGACCCTATTCGCCGATCGATTGGACGCTCGCCACCGGCCGCATGATCGCCATCGGCGGGATCTTGCAGATCCTGCCTAGCAACTACATCCCGGCGTCGTGCCCGGTCACTCACGCTGCGGTGATGCCGATCGGCTCCATCAACCTCTTCGTCGGCTTCACCGGCGCGGTCGATCCAGCCGCGACGGTGATCGTTGGCGGGTCGCCTCCACATCGCGATCTGCTTTCGGAGGAGCAGGTCCGCTCCATCAGGGGCCTCGTTACCGAGTACGACTCGGCCGCTAGCGATGCGGCTGAGACTAACGCCGCCACCAATGACGACGCCCTAAATGACGACACCGACTCCGCGACCACTGCATCGGTCAACGGATCCATCACCGTCGCCTCACGGGAGGACTCCATCACGCGAGTCTCCAACCCCGAGGATTTCGAGGATCCCACCATCCTGGGATCTTCGACTCCGACTCTGGCTCGGAATCCCCCGAGGATTTTCGCGCCAGATCCAATCGCTTCAACACGATCTACATGGCGGGTAGCACGGTCGCCCCGCCAGACTCGTTCTCCACGCCGATCCCGCCGACCGTGACGGACACGGAGGTGGAGCAAGCTCGCCTGCGGCTCTAGGAGGCGCAACGCAATGAACTCGCCGAGCGTGAGAAATACCACCTCCAACGAGAGACGGCGCAGGAGCTGTCACTCCATCACCAGCGCCGCATCAGGACCCGCCTGAACCCTGATGTTCAGGGTCGCGTCCTAAATTTCAACGACGAGGGCGACCCCACACGCGCCGCCGAGCGCGAATACTGCGAGAACGCGCTGCCAGGAGGGAGCAACCCCGCGAGACCACCACCTGGAGCGCCGGCGACTGGGACCCCTCCACCACCCATGGGTCGTGCGCCCCCACCAGACCAACCATGGATCATCATCTCACCTCAAGCCCGGGACGCCAACGGGCTACCACTATACTCCACCCCGATGGACAATGTCGTCGCGGCCGATGCCGCGATCACCAACCTCGATGTCCAAGGCGACGGTGCGCTACAGATCCAGTACGCCAAGGCCCTACTCGTCAGTGCCGTCGAGCAATAGGACGCGGGAGTCGACCCGCGGGGGCGGATGTATTCCTGCTTGTCAGCAAGCAGGGCAGCATCAAGCGGCCACCCCACCGTGGCTAATGTATTGGTTTGCCTACCACCCCAGCCCCTGGTGAACCAACCACGGGCCACCAACCCCGTGCTGTCAATCAACGAGCCGCGATAGGCGGACAACATGGTCGCTGCCAACGGGCAGCCCCTCGATGCCCGAACGCACATCATCAACAATCAGGTGTGGTGGTCGTGCCAGCCCTACGACCTGCGGCACAACCTCACTAACCGCGGCGACCCGGAGCCAAGAGGCTCGCTCAGCCGAGTCGGGCCACAATGCTTTGGACCAATGATTCGCGGGGAAAAATACCCCGCCAATTTCAAGGCCCCCAAGGAAATCGAGAAGTATGACCCGACGTACGACCCCGCTGTTTGGCTAGACACGTACCTCATGGCAATGGGGATCGCAGGCCACACCGACCTGCTTGTCGCTCGCTACCTCCCCCTGATGATGGAGGGTGCGACACGACAATGGATCAACATGCTACCCGCCGACAGCATCAATTCCTGGGAAGAAATGCGGGACGCCTTCGTCAGGCACTTCGAGGGCTCCTACACCCGCGCCACCACCATAGAGGACCTCGAGCGATGCATCCAGGGACAATGCGAGTCCACCCGCCGGTGGATCCAAAGGTGGCAAGAACTATGGATAAACGCCTCTGGCATCCACCCAGACTCGGCGATACACTGCTTCAAGAACGCGTGCCGGTATGAACCCCTCATCGCCAAGATCAAGAGGGTGTATCGGACGCTCGACAACATCCCCGATCTCCTCGAGATTGCCAAGCGCTATGCGGAGGAGGACCCCAACCAAGACTCTGACGACGAGTCGGGAGGAAGACGCCGCACTAGCATCCATGACAGCGGGCGCCTACGCGACATGCGCTACAGCAACACCCGCATCACCGGCAAGCGCCGCACGGACGGGCAAGTCGACTTCGTTGCCAACACCGGCTATGGCCAGCGCGACCCCAAGAACTACCGCCGCGATGGAGGAAACTACCACGATGGAGGAAACTACCGAGCCAACAACAGGACGAGGCCGAAATTCGACCCCGTCACCTTGCTCAACCAGCCCTGAATCTATCATAGCAGGGAGGGAAACCTGCCACCCACACCACCGCCAATCGCCACTCCCTTAAAGAGATTGAGAAGGCGAGACATGCAAGGGAGGACCCCAACAACAACCCACCTCGGGACAACGGGAACGGCGGTGGCTTCGGAACTGCCGTCGGGTCGCTACATACCTTCACCGGGCTCGGCACCAAGCGTGAGAAGAAAGTACTTGCCCGCACGGTCGTCATCAATGCGGTGACGCAAGTCGACATCCCCCGCTTCCTAAACTGGTCCGAGCAGAGCATCACCTGGAGTCGCCAGGACCACGCGCCAAGAATCGAGTACCCAGGGCGAGTCGCCCTAGTGGTCAGGCCAAAGGTGGTCGACTACTGGCTGCCCAAGACGTTGATGGACGGCGGGAGCTCCATCAATATCCTGTACCTCGACACGTTCAAAAGTCTCCAGCTCCCAGAAACAGCCATCGAGCCAACACTGACGACCTTTCACGACATCGTCCCTGGTCGTAAGGCGTACCCGATCGGGAAAGTGACGCTGCCCGTCACCTTCGGCACTCTGGCAAACTACCGCACAGAGAGGATCGTCTTCGAGATGGTAAACTTCCGCAGTCCCTACCACTGTGTCCTGGGCCGCCAGGTATTCGGAAAGTTCATGGCGACCCCACACTACGCCTACAACATGATGAAGCTCCCCGGGTCGAGCGGCATCATCACCGTCCACGGCGACCCCGATATGGCCGTGGAATGCGAGGAAAAAGGCGCCGAGCTCGCCGACGCCGTCATCGCCGCGGAGACCGACCACGCGGAGGAGCTTGCGAAATACGCGAGCAACATCAACAAGGACGATCCCACCATCCTGAAGAAACTGATCGCCCGTGAACTCCACGTTCGAGGCAACCACGCAGACCCGCACCGTCGAGCTCGTCCTAGGCGACTCCAGCCAGACGGTCACCATCGGGGTGCACATGAGCCCCGCATAGGAAAGCGCGCTCATCGGGTTCCTCCGTGAGAACCGCGACATCTTCGCATGGAAGCCATCTAACATGCCAGGTGTCCCGAGGGAACTAGCTGAGCACAAACTTAATGCCAACCCCAAAGTGCGACCAGTAAAGCAGTCGCTATGGCCCTTCAATGAAGAGCACCGCCGAGCAATCGCTGAGGAAGTCCAGCGCCTGCTAGCCGCAGGCTTCATCCGGCCAATCAAGTACTCCAAGTGGCTGGCAAACCCAGTCCTAGTTCTCAAAAAGAACAACACATGGAGAATGTGCATTGACTACACCAACATCAACAGTGCCTGCCCGAAGGAGGAGTTCGTCCGACCGCGCATCGATCAGATCATCGACTCGACAGCAGGATCGGAGTCGCTGTGTTTTCTCGATGCTTACTCTGGCTATAACCAGATCAAGATGGCAGTCGAAGACGAGGAGAAGACTGCGTTCATCACGCCATTCGGTGCATTCTGCTACACGGCCATGACGTTCGGCCTCAAGAACGCAGGCTCCACATACCAGAGGTGCATGCAGGAATGTCTAGCGAGCCAAATTGGCCGCAACATTCACGTCTACATCGACGACGTGGTGGTAAAATCCACCCGCCGGGACGACCTGCTCGCCGATCTAGCCAAAACCTTCGCCAACTTGCGGAGGTACAACATCAAGCTGAATCCTGGAAAATGCACCTGCGGCGTACCCACCGGACAGCTTCTGGGATACGTAGTCTCCAAGCGAGGCATTGAATCCAACCCCACCAAGATCGACACCATCGCGTGACTCGGGAAACCCGAGTGCCTGCGCGACGTCCAAAAGTTGGCAGGGCGAGTCGCGGCCCTCAGTCGCTTCATCCCTCGACTAGGTGAAAAGGCAATGCCCCTCTACCGCATGATGCGCAAGAACCCAACGTTCCAATGGGACGCGGAAGCCGACGACACACTCAAAGCGCTCAAAGAAGTGCTACTTGTGGCACCGCTACTCGCCGCGCCACTCGACAAAGAGCCAATGCTCGTTTACATCGCGGCCTCCAATCGAGTCGATAGCGCCGTGATGGTCGTCGAACGACCGGAAGTGGGCAAGGAGCGCCCCATACAGCGACCCGTATAGTACATCAGCGAAGTCCTAACTGACTCACGACAGTGCTACCCGCAATACCAAAAACTGGTGTACGCGGTATTCCGAGCACAGTGGCGGCTCCCACACTACTTCCAGGAGCACCCAATCACGATGGTATCCTTCGCGCCCCTGCAAGACATCATACGCAATCGCGAGGCAACTGGGCGGGTCGCCAAGTGGGCCGTCGAGATCGGCGTCCACGACATCAAGTACGAGCCCTGAAAAGCGATCAAGTCACAAGCCCTGGCTGATTTCCTCGCAGACTGGGAAGAAGCACGGCAGCCAGAGAAACTCCCATACCTCCACTACTGGTCACTCCACTTTGATGGTTCCAAGAACACCGATGGCGCGGGGGCTGGGGTCATACTGACCTCCCCCAAAGGAGACAGGCTCTGCTACGTGCTCCACCTCAACTTCAAGCCCTGCACCAACAATATGGTGGAATACGAGGCCCTCCTCCATGGCATGAGAGCTGCCAAGGAGATGAACATCAACCACCTACGATGCTATGGCGACTCCGACCTAGTCACCGGCCAAGTGGCCGGGACGTGCGACGCTGTCTCCCCAACAATGATCAATACCGCCAAGCCGTCGACTAGTTGGGAGGACACTTTGACGGCTATTCCGTTGAGTGGATCGACAGGCGCAAAAACGAGGAGGCAGACGCCCTTTCCCGCATCGGATCGACCCGACAGGCACCACCAGTAGGCGTCTTCCTCGACATCATCCACAAACCCTCAGTCAGCCCACCGAAGGAGATTGACGTAGGGATCCCACTGCAACCAGAACCGGCCTTAGTCGCCATGGTTGTGGAACCCAGCGACTGGACAGCGCCATACGTCGCCTTCCTGGAACACAAACTCCTATCGAGCAACAAGACAGAGGCGCGAATGATTGTGCGCCGCTGCAAATCCTTCGTCATCATCAACGGCGAGCTCCACAAGCGCAGCACGACCGGCGTGTTCCAGCGCTGTGTACAGCCAGAAGAAGGCCGCCAGATCCTCCAGGACATTCACGCCGGCGACTGCGGCCATCACGCTGGCGCCAACTCTCTAGTCGCCAAGGCCATGCGGCAAGGTTTCTACTGGCTAACCGGACACGCCGACGCCACCAACATCGTCCAACGATGCGTCGGGTGCCAGAAGTACGCCAACCAGATGCACCTCCCTGGCTCGGCACTCAAGACAATCCCCATCACGTGGCCATTGGCCGTATGGGGCATGGACATGGTAGGCCCATTCCAGAAGGCCCCGTCTGGTTTCACTCACCTCCTGGTCGCAGTCGGCAAGTTCACCAAATGGGTCGAGGCCAAGCCAATCAAAAAATGTGACGGCAAGACGGCTACCAAGTTCCTCCGCGAACTCGTTGTACGGCTACCCACACAGCATCATAACAGACAACGGCACCAACTTCGCCAAGGGGGCCATGGCAGAATTCTATGAGGAGCACGGCATCCGACTTGACCTCGCATAAGTTGCCCACCCAGAATCAAATGGCCAAGCAGAGCGCGCCAATCAGAGCGTCCTCCATGGGCTCAAGCCGTGACTGCAGGTGCCCCTCAAGCGCACCCCAGGATGCTGGGTCGACGATCTCCCCTCTGTGATATGGGGGATCCGCACCTCCGTCAACCGATCAACCGGGTTCACGCCTTTCTTCATGGTATATGGCGTCGAAGCCGTAATGCCAACAGACTTGGAGCACGACTCCCCTCGACTCGCCAACTATGTCGAGGCGGCCGACGAGATCGCCCGCCAAGACAGCGTCGATCAACTTGACGAGGCACGCGACTTGGCTCACTCCTGCACCGCCAGATACCAGCAAGGACTGCGCCGCTATCACAGCCACCGAGTGTGAACTCGCACCTTCCAGGAAGGCGACCTGGTCCTACGACTGACCCAAGACAAGAAGGGCATGCACAAGCTCTCCCCCCATGGGAGGGGCCATTCGCCATAGGCTGAGTTCTTGGCAACGACGCCTATTACCTCATCGACATACGGGGTGATGGCCAATTGGAGGTCGGGAGGCCATGGAACGTAAACCTCCTCAGAAAGTTCTATTCTTAGAACCCCACACTATACTCCATCGGAATATATAATGAAATTCATTCGGATTGCACAAATTGTGCCCACTCGCCATATTCTTGTGCCACTCGCACTCGTACATGCCAGCAATATGCTACTTACGGAAGTCAACCTCTGGTCGAGCGACTGGCACGGCAAAGTAGTGTGGCACAAGGGCACCAGAAGTATTCGGGCCTTCGGTCGTCCACGAAAAACGCCAACCCGGAGCCGCCATTGGAGTCGCCTAGCCCGACTGGCCTGCCGGGCCAAGACATCCGATACATGCTTCCCACAGTGCTCTGCCCCTCCCACCCTTGCGCAAAGCGACTCGAACGGTTAAGTACCACGCACGGGGATTCCGCAAAACGGGAACCCCACACGGCTCGGGAACACACCAAGTAAGAGAGCTGCCTAGGGCTCGCCAAGCGACTGGCTCTCCGAGCCAGGGGAGGAGACGCGTTAAAAACAACGCATTCACAACCTGCAACAGGACCATGACCAATATGGTCGGGCACCACGCTCGGGGACTCGCTCACTAGACAGCCCCACTCGCGCTCGGGGATTTGCCACTCAGAAGACGCGAGGGATAAAAACAAACGCGTAAACAAATCAAACACACGAAAGTACACACTTGAGTTATACCCACTAAAGGGCGGACGCGGGGGGACTCGCTCAATCAAAACAATTCTTGAACAAAACATTTTCCTAATCATAACACGAGTCGATCAACTTCCCGTGGCATACATTGCAAAAAATACCATACAACATGTCGCCACTTGACATACATTACAACCTTTACATTTGCTTACTCCACAGGCCCTGATGAAGAAGAAGCTCCACCACCCTTGACGTGCACAAAGGGCTGCCACGGGTTCATCGGGTATGTTGTCAGCGACTTTGCCAACGACGACCGGAAGGGCTGCTCCGACTTCATGTCGCGGTGCTCCAGCTCGGGGTCGCGAGGAGCCAACACCGTCTCCTGATATGGTAGCAGATCCCCCATCGCCAAGACACGATCGGCATAAGGAGTGGCCCTCACGGTCATCCTCAACAGCTCCGACATCTCCACCGTGCCGGTCGCCGATGGATAGCCACTCGTCACATCGTCAAGATCAAAGTCGTCGGGGAAATGTGTGAGACCCAAGCTCAACGCCGTAGCGGCCCCGCGTCTGAACGCCGAGCGCGTCATCCACTCCACAATGGCGAGCACCTCCTCCAGATAGCGCCATACCTCCGTAAGCCCCCCAGGGATGACTTCGGTGGGAGACATGCCCTGAAGAGCCGCCTGGACACACAATGCCGAGGCCATGGCCGCATTCACCACGACAGTTATGCACTGCGAGGCGGTGTAAGTCTGCACCGCCGGGTCGCTTTGGCCTACCACAGCTGCAAAGTCAGATGTCAGCAAAACAATGAAACCCCCAAAGAGGGGACTCGACAAAAGGCTAAAGCAAAGATAGAGACTCACCAAGGAGTTTGCGGCAGTTTTCCTTGACGTGCTTCTCCAAGGCAGTCTGCTCGTTATGCAGCCCCACGATGATGGAGTCCGTGGCCTTGCATTCCTCTTCAGCCGCGTCGATGGCAGCCTTCGCCCGTTCCTCCGAAGAAATTGAGGCTGCCTTAGCCTCTTCCAAGTCCTTGACCAGAGAGGCTATTCGCCCATTCGCCGTGTCTAGTTCGGCGAGTGGGACATACCCCTCACGGTCCTTGGAGATCTCAGCCGGGAAACCATCTGTAAGCAAAGATATCAGAGTATTGCACACAACCATCTCACAGCAGGAAAAGAAGAATAAGGCCGAACAGACACTCACCAATAGTCTCCTGAAGCCGTTGGTTCACCTCCTGCGCTTCGTGCAAGTCACGCTCCAAGCGCTCTCTCGCAGCCTGACGATCAGTTGACTCCCTTTGCAGCCCCTGTAAACAAAGAACTCAACTAAGCATTGGACAGAACAAGATCCAGTTCCCATCCGCCAAAATTCAGTGACTAGGAACTCGGGGACTGGAGAAGGAAGAAAACCAAAATCCAGCTCCCAGCCGCTGAAATTCAGCGACTAGGAACTCGGGGACTTGAGAAGGAAGAAAACCAAAATCCAGCTCCTAGCCGCTGAAATTCAGCAACCAGGAACTCGGGGACTGGGGAAGGAAATGAAAAACAATTCCTAGCCGCTGAAATTCAACGACTAGGAATTCGGGGACTGGACATACCTGAATAGCAGCGCCGAGCATCTTGTGAAGTTCCCTGGCATCAGTCAACGGGACCGTGAAGGAGGTGTGCCCGCGGCAGGACCCAATGTCCGCATCCACGATTTCCGGAGTCTGCGGAGATTGCGTGTCCGCAACACCTGGAAACCCCTTCGCCATAAAACGAGGGAATGTCGCAGACACCCTGGCAGGGGCGCTGGTTGCCGAGACCGGCGTCTCTAGCACAGACGCAGCCAGGGTTGGCTCCGATCGCGTCGCCGCCACCTCTTTGGCGACTGGCACAGCAGCTGGCTCCGCGGCGCTTCCCCTGGTCGCGGCGGCGTCAACGCCCCCCTTCTGCTTCTTCGCGACTTCGGCGGCCGCCACATCTTCGGAGGCTTTCCGCTTCTCGGGTAGACCGCCCTCTCCCACGCTAGTGGCTAGTGGAATCTTAGCCACCGAAGGGCGACCAATCTTCTTAGCGCCAGACCTGCACAAGCCCCTTCAATCAGCACAAGCTCAACACAAAAGAATCAAGGCGAATTGGGACAAGGAAGCATAACTCACTTGGCGACTGGGAGGACGCGAAGCCCGGTACTAATATGGGCGGGCTTGTCCAACTCGGGACCCAGCTTGTGGATGAGCCCCCTCTCGAAGACGTCCGAAGACCACGAAACCGAGGGCTTCCTTGACGATGAAGCTGCAGTCGCCGGGATCTCTGGCTCCACCGCCGCCGCCTTCGACGACTGTGGCAACTTGGGTGCCGTCGCCCCAGCTGCTTCTTGGCTTGGAGCCCCCGAGATCAGCGACGCAATTGACACCAGGGGAACCTCTACCACCACTTCCGTGTCCTTGCCCTCCAACCCCTTCGTCGGGACTGCGTCCCTTGGGGCCTTGTGCGAGACTTCGGGAGATCCTTCGTCGTTGGAGTCATCGTCTAACTCGAACACCACTGACGACCTGACCGGTGACGCAGGCCTTTTTGCTGGCGACTTGGGCTGGCGTGGAGGCTTCGACGGCGTAGCAGTGCGCCGGGACCTCATCGCCTTCTTTGAGCTCGTCCAAGCTACGGCTCGCTTCGACCTCTCACTCCTGGGCGACCTCGTCGCCTTCTTCGAGCTCGTCCTGGGCTACGACTCGCTTCGACCTCTCGCTGTCTCTGCATCCGGGTCTTGCGAGCCACAGGCGCTGGGAGAGGCACTTCTTCTTCCCCGTCGCTGTCAGAAGGATCCCTCTCGGAGTCCTCCTCTAGTTCCCGGGGAACCTCTTCGTCAAGCGGAGGAAGCCAACCCTCCAATACCTGAAAAAGCTGAGAACCACCACGAGTCAAAAACACCAAGCAGGAAGACTAAAATTGAAGTACGAACGTAGAGATTGGAAAGAAAACTTACTGTGGGGGCTTCATTCTTCATGGGAGTATATGGGGCAACCCCGACCGCCGCACCGGTGAACTCCGCGTCGGTAATCTTTTTCAGGGCGGCCTTGTAGTCCTCGGCCTCCCATGACTCCTTGCTGGTTCGAGACGGGTCATGCTTCCCGCTGTACTCGTACATCCAGTGCGGACGAGCCGCCAGCGGAACCAGGGGCCGCCCGAGCCAGCAATTGTAGAGGTTGATCGAAATCAACCCCTGGTCCTTCAGCTTCTGGATCTGATCCATCATTTCTGGGACGGCCATCCGCTGATCTTCAGGAAGCTTCTTCGGTGCCAATCGACGGGGCTCGCTCCTCTTGGCAACGAACTCGGGAAGAGATACCTCGCCAGAGGGAGTGGCCTCCTTGACGTAGAACCAGCTCTTCTTCCACTCGCTGGCGGCCTTTTTTGGCAGGAGGAGCTTGACAAAGTTGGCCTTCAGCTTCAATTGGAAGGTGACCCCGCCTGCGGCCAACATCAAGCCGTTGGACGCCTCGTGCCTGATGCGGCCGTGGAAGAGCTCCAGCCACAACGGGAAATATGGCCTGCAGCCAAGGTAGCATTCACAGAAGGCGACGAAGATCGACAACTGCTCGATGCTGTGTGGACCAAGATCTGAGGGCTTCATCGCGTACTATGTGCAGAAGCGGCGGAAGAAGAGCGAGGTGGGGAACCCTAAGCCCCTCTCAAGATGACTCGTGAAGCAGATGAACTCGTCGGGTCGTGGTTTCGGCTCGGTCTCGGAGGAGGGGGGAACCCGCCAATTCCCCTTGCGAAGCACCCCGGCGTCCTCGAAGGATCTCAGTTGGGCCGTGGTGCACTTGGATTTCCCCCATGAGCCCTTGGGAGGCGCGATCGAGTAAAGATGTGGAATCGCGTGACGCGGGGAGAGTAAGCCGGGAGGACGCAGGAAGGCAGAACAAATGAGGAAGAATGAAGAATGCGGAGAAGGATTGCACAGCTGATCCGTCACTCCCCTTATATGGGAAACGTCGCCCGCCAAAATCGGGGTAGCCGTTGCCTACGGTAATTGCGCCGTAGTTACCATTGGAAATTCCAATGAATAGTTTGACTAGGTTTTGACGGTCCAACTCCTGTGGTCTATTCGCCACCCGCCAGTCTCTCCTCTCGCCGAAACGGCGACTGGGCGGCAATGATGTTCATTGAAATGACGAATGGAGCCGTGGGGAAATTCTCCTCGGTTCTAATAAAGTCCATCGCCGACTCGACTGGACGCCCAAATTGGGGTCACTTACTTCGAACGCCAAAAGGACACCCGCGCCTGCATCAACGATGGCCTCGGGGACTACTGATGGGGATATGCCAAAGGGGGTATGCCTAGCAGGACGTTCCGAGTGGGCCGAAAGGCCTGCGGGTGCGTCTGGAGGACAGAGGCTAGACTGTAAAGGAAGGAGAGGCCCATCGAGTGGTGACTGGAAGCCTAGAAGCGTAGGAGAAGCCTAGTCGGATTAGGTCAAAAGTCCCCGGATCCTTATCTTGTTCGGGGATGGCTTGTAAACCCTAGGGAGGTGCTTCATATATAAACCTCCCTAGGGTATCCTAAACCTCAGGTTCCATCATACACCCCCTCAAGCGACTCGCTGCCTAACCGCCGAGCTCGTCACCCCTGTAACTCGCTCTCTCATAATCTAATCTAGCAGGAGTAGGTCTTTACCCTCCCGGGGGCGAACCTGGGTACACCCATGTGCATCCACCCCCATCTCGCACCGCAGATGGCCGCCAACTCTTCCTCACGAAATACTCAATCGCTGCTAGTGGAAGCGACTGTTGTGGCCATTTCCACGACACTACTTCTTGTGCCTCTTCCTCGGCAGTAATATTCCGGCTCTCCAAGCATTGCTAGGCTAGACGTTGGATCTCCTCACAGATTTCCAAGTAATGCCAAGCTTGGCAAGACCCGGATTGTTGAGGAGGTTTTCAGTGAAGACCTCTGTCGAGGGATCATTATCCAAAGAGGGCTCACCCTTATCAAAACCTGAGTCACCCATAGTGACGTCAGTGTGCGACCCAAGGATCGCTAGCTCTACTGATTGAGCCGGATCTTCTACGATGGTCGGAGATGGATTAATCTCCGACGCCGTAGAAGGCTGAGGGGCAAGAGTCGGAGGCACTGCGGCAGGAGAAGTCAAATTAAGTTTTCACTAGCGCAGGGGTTTTGACGAGGCTCCCTTCCCCTTGCCCTTGGTGAGCTGTCTGGCTCTGAAGAGGTAATAGAACAAAAATTGTTACACTTCAGAAAGAATAAGACATAAAATACAAAGACCTTGTGAGGAAAGATTACCTCTTCACAACGGGCACCTCCTTTGTGCTAATAGACACTATCGGAGCCTTACGCTTCTGAGGAATTGTGTCCGGCAACGGAACCAACTCTCCGTCATCCTGAGACAACTCAGGAGGATATCCCTCGATAGGATCAAGCTCCGACTCAAGGAGGTCAGCAAGCTGAAAAGGAAGATGGGATCTCAGTATTGCAAAACAATGTATAAGATGAACACATAATTCAAGTTATTGCTGGAAACTTACCGGTACCTCATGATCTTCAGACGTATGCATATCCAAAGAGAGCTCCGGGATTTTCCTCTCGATCTGCTCCCTTATCAGCCACTTGATTTAGGACTCGTATTCTTTATCCATGTAAGGTTGGGAGCAGATCCGGAGGGAATCTTTCTTGGACGCTGTAATGGAATGCATGAGCCGATCTCCATGATGTTGAAGAGGCTAGATCCGGCGTGCCACCCAACAGTGAACTAAGTCGGACCCCTCAAGGCCCTTGTGCTTCATCAAATATTAGATCCACCTCTTGGCAAGAAGTAGATCGTCATTGAGAGTCGGCGCATCTGCGTCCCAGGACTCTTGGGGCGTGGCGACACCGTCGACAAAAGCCGACAAAGTAGTAGCTTTGCCGGGAGCAGGAATATCCTTGTGATTAAAGGAAGTGGATGGCCACTGTTTCACCAACTCTCTGGCCCTAATCCGAGGATAGACGCGCTCTCTCCTAACGGAAAACTAATAGTTCCTGTAATATATGGATTACCCGCGGTGATAGAATTTCTCCAGACATGAAAATAAAACCGGAAAAGAGTGAGACTCGGCCTAATGTCGAGGTACCCCTCGCACAAAGAAGTGTATGCGCTCATCTCTAAGAGAGAGTTCAGGGGAAGATGATGGAGTTGAACTCCCTAGTGATCTATAACCTCAGAAAAGAAGTCTGAGGGAGGAAAACTCAAACCTCTGTCGAGGTGGGTGCCGAAGTGTATCCGCTCGCCGGTGCGAGGAGTAGGGATGGTTTCGCTGTAGCCGCTCCGCCAGTCGCTGGTGTAGAGGAGCCCTTTGCTCTCCACGACGTAGAGCTTGGCGTCATCGAGGATGCACGGGATCCAGACCCCGCGGTTGCTCTCCTTCTCCGCTGTCGAAGTCGTCGCTGCCGTCGCCGCCGCGCCGGAAGATGATGCTGAAGCCATTTTCTCATGGGCCAGTGACCTAGGATGGGTGGCACTGGAGGATTCTGGGAAGGTAGAGGAGCTCTGTGTTCGTGCGAGGCGTTGGGAGGAAGGAAGCGGCACAAGTGCTGGTGAAGAAGATGGGAAGGAGAATCTTAACCACTTATATCCTCCAGTTGCGCCAAGATTCGTGTAAACGCAACAGTGAAACATGCCACACATCGTGGAAGGAGCTGGGTAACCCCCACGTGATGATTACGCTGCCTCTATCTCCACGCACGCATTAAAATGACGCCTCGTTTCCATGAAAGGCGGACCCACCAACGGTCGTGCTGACGGGAATGTCTGTCAGTGACGTGACTTGACCCTGACTAGTGTCAGGTTACATCAGAGACCAAGTTCTGGCTTAGTTTGAATTTCGAGCTAGAAACCCGAATAATGTAATTATAGGTCCAACTCATTTGAGACCCGGATCCTATCCTTTCTTTTGAAGTTTCAGGAACCCTTCAAGATTTTGCAAGCCGAGGATCAAGCCAGACGATGATGAAGTCTGACTTTGGATCTTGGAGGCTTCTGGGGGCTGCTATTGGGGATATACTTTCCGGGTATCCTCACTGTGCCTCACTGAAAAGGGTGTCCCACTTCAGGTTAGAGCTTTGCTTCACGGGCGGCCTAGTCAAAGAGAAGAGATGGAGTCTAGTCCGGCTACGAGAAGGCCTAGATGACTTACTGAAATAGGCCCATAGTGTTACTTGTAGTTCAAGTTGTACTCTGTAACCAACTCTTAGTCGTAGCCGGATAGGTCTCAACTATAAACCCTAGGCAAGATATCTATATAAGCCGTCCTAGCGAGAGCCTTTAGGGCACCTCTCACAATAGTCTACAATCTCAACTCGCATAAGTGAAACCCTTGTAACCCATATTCCAGCTCTGCCGTATTACTGGATTGCTAGCAGGAGTAGGATCCGTCCAAAGCCGACGGATTCGAACCTAGGTAAACTTGTGTGCTCATCGTCCCGGAACACCGTACATCTCACACCCCTCTCTTCTTCATACCTCGAGGACCCCCTCATGGTGTACTTGTCATCAATCCGACGACAAGCGCTATATATTACGCGTTAACTATGAGATTTGGAATGGGACGGAGAAGTCAGCTGGATCTTCTTCCTTTCGCATGGTCGGACAAACTAATCATGAGGTTGTGGATTTCTCATTGAGAACCTAGCAAATGGGTTGAACCCCTTAGTTTCCTATGATTCTGGTGTCTAGACTATCTTGAGAGGCTGCTAGTGGTATAGTCGGTCCTTTAACTGAGCTTGCTAGGGCATAACCGGCTCATAGAGTCTTCAGGTGCCTACCAGAGTTATAGCTGGTCCTATAAGGTGCTTAACAGAGGTGGGGCATGTCCTAGGGGTCATGTCTTCATGCGGGGTCACGGAGAAGGGCAACGATTGGCTTGGATCATCTAGTGGGCCCCACACCAAAGGAAGTGTGGACGGGAAAGATTGCCCGGTTGTGCAACAAGGATTTGGTCTCTCATGGGTAAAGCAACGCACCTCTGCAGAGTGTAAGAACTATGACATGCTACTCCCTGTTCTGGGAAGGAGCTACGAACGCGGCAGGAAAGGAACTCCACGAAAGTTCTGGTAAACTTGTGAAGGCTGACAGACATAGTTTTCAGAATAAAATCAACCTTCAAAGAAATGTTATGAAAACCTGCATTGCCTACGACCTATGGTCTGTGGCTGTAGATAGTGCATCAAACACTCCTTTTTAGTGAACTTGCTGAGTACGCTCGTACTCACCCATACTTTCTTAACCCTTGCTAGATTCTGAAGCCATTAAAGACAATGTCAACACCATCTCATCCGCAACAACTCATCACCGAAAGTTCAAGTTCTTCAATGAAGTCAATGGAGTCAACATATACATCAGCTGAAGTGAAGACGAAGTATCTGATTAGATAGGAGTGGATACTCTAGCCATAAAACCTACTTCTGTAGAGCAATACAATAGCAGCAATTACAAGCCAATTAGTTTAGATGCTAGTCTTAGTCTTATTAGCCAGATAGTTCTGAGTTTTTATTTCTAGTTCTTCTTTGTAAGAAGTTTCTTTCTCTCTCTTTAACCTAGAGTGTTCTCTAGATATTTTGTAAAGAGTCGAGTTGTAATCTATAGTCATGTCTTGGACCTGCTGTGTTTCTGTTGTACCACTCAGAGGGATGTAATACTAGTGAACAATGTTTCATTAGTGTTATGTCAATGACTATAGTGTACTACATCATGCAGTGCTATGCTGGGTCTCCGCAGCTGGTATCAGAGCATATGCTCTGATCTTAGGATTAAAACCCTTTTAGGAGATCTGTTGGTTGGATAGTGACTATAGGAATCCATCTTATCTAACCCAAATATTCTTATAACTTGTGATGGGTATCCACTTGAGGGTAATCTCTTCACACTTAAGTTAGATGCTTTGGTTATCTTTCTTAAGAATAGTTGTTTATTTTCTCGTTGTAAAGTCCTACTTTAGTGTCTTCCGAAGTAGATATAAACCTATTAAGGTACCTTAGGAAAGCCAATTGGTCACCGAAGATTAGGATCAAGTTTAGGATGTCGTACTAATGGTGTAGTTTATCAATAGAATCCATGTAAGGTAGAAGAGTCTTAAAACTCGTTGATAACAATAGACAACATAAGGTAGACCATTCGAGTATGTATAGCTACAATTGGAAGTAAATCAAGTGGCATTCACTTGAGAATTCCATGTGATGGAGTAGAATCTTGTTAAGAATCATTAATAGTAAGCTAAGAAGAAGAGTCGTCATGGTGAGATTAGCTCCTCAATCATGATGACTAGGTAAATCTTAAAAAGTTCATGGTGGGAGTAGATCCGATACCATGATAAGTTTGTAATTAGAACAAGTACTCAGTAATAAATCTTGTAATAACAGTAAGTAAAGAATAGTGTACGACTATGATAGAAGTCATAGGTGTCATAACATTACGATAATTCTTGGATTTAGATAGTAACTACAATTTTGTTAGTAGTTTTAAGAGATCATGTGAGGGTAGTCTACGATAGAATGGAAAATTAGTAGTCTTTAGTAGTCCCAAAAGAAAGGGTAAGAAGTTAGTTAGAACCAAAGTGAGACCACTTTGGTCCAAATTATCCAATTGTAATTGAGAAATTTGGGTAGATATTGAGACAAATAGTAGTTTGATCCCTAAGTGCTAAGTGTCACGAAGTAAACCTGTACTAGGAGGTGTCATATACTACACACTAAGCCTAAATTCTAGAGATGTTTTACTCAACTACTATATTATGGGCTTAGAATGATGTGTGTTATATGTACCACATTTGGATTTCTTGGTTTTTCTTGGGTCTTCTTGATTGACTAGATATGTGCATGAAGTTTGACTTGATGTGCAAATGCATGTTGCATCATCAAGTTATTACTTGATGTTATAGACCTAGATAGAAAAGGGAATTCGTGTAAGGGAGTGACGAGTTCCGAAGATCAAGATGAAGACTTGCATGAAGAGTGAAGCCAAATATATGGAGTATCAACACTATTTTGAAGGATGGATAAATCCAACTCATTATTAGCCGGTAATAAGAAGGAATATCAGTGCAGAAAAGGTGTGGAGCAACATGAAGGAATGAACTTAAGTTCACTCAAAATAGGTGATGTTGCTAAGAATCTAATGAAGTAGTTGTACCAAGTTCATGGAAGTAACTTGGAAGGGTGCAACGAAGAAGTCTTGGAACGAAAGTGGTATTCAAGCTATGACAACTCAGAGAGAATGCCAGCAAGAAGTAGAAAATCCGTAGGGTAATCCATACACTTAGGAGGATCCGCAGCTGATATCCATAGCTGGTATCCTAGCGGTTTAGCTAATTAGGTCATCTTTGTATGATTTAAAAAGCATAAAACTTGGCCTAAGTTAAGTAGGACATAAACGATTATGAAATTAAGGCGATCACCTTTCGAGACATTTTGCGAAATTGGGTTTATTAGTGATAAATAATTTCTAAGAAGATAAAAGTAAGACAAGTAACATTGAAAGATATATTTCGGAGATCCACAACTATGTGGGTATACCGCAGATTCTTTATTGAGACTGGGTAAGGTAAAGTATGAGTTGGACAAAGACCAATATCCTTACTATAGAGCTAAGGATTAGTATACATGCATATTAGAGACCATTAGGAAACCCCAAGGGGGAGATTAAACAATAAAGACTAAAGTGTTGTTCTCTGACTTTCTGACTAAAGGTTGGAAAAGAAGTACTAGACTATGATGAGGTTAAGCCTTATTCTCATAAGGTTATAACAAGTCATCATATTGAAAATACTCTTGGGAGTATGTCTAGGTGAATGATGAAAGGAGATAAACCAGACTAACTCTAGCAGACTAGTTTAAAGGGAAACAACTCGTAAGTTGTCCTTAAGAGTAGAGAGAGTATTCCAAAATAGACCGGTGAAGTGTAATAGGATAACCGGATTGGAATGGACAAAATGTGTCCATAACCAATTCTAAATAGGACTGTAAGGACATAATATAGGCGATTATAGTAAAAGAAACCATAGGATAAATTAGAAGCGGTAGTGGATATTGTCAAGTATGAAGAGAATTCAAGGAAAACGATTTGGATACGAGATACCACAATTATCCCCAATTATGATCCCAATGGAGTTGAGAAATGTCATGATCAATACAAGTCAACACCTTATTTCGAAACGTAAGAGATTGCAAACTTCAGGGATGAAGTTGATTTTAAGGGGGTCATCCCAGGATTATAGCTTAGAAATAAGCTGAGATGAGATGTGTGCATTGCATTTATGCATAGTAAATCTAGATATTTTTTGCACTTTTAAATAAAACTTGTCAAAGTGATTGAAGCTTCTCTTAACTTGGTGGAACTAAAGTAGATCATCAAGTTGATTGCGATAAGTTTCAATATGACCTTTGCCAAGACCTTATCTTTGGGTAATCTAATTTGGTCTGTGGGTAGATCAAATGTTATAGAGCTAAACCCCTAACACACTACTCAATAAGGAGTACTAGATCTTCTAGATATCATGGCATGGTATTCCATACAATAACTCAAGGATGAATACTTAATCTTCCAAAGATTATATCAAGGTACCATTTACAACAAACCCTGGATACCAAGTTAAGTTTATAACTGAAGTAAAGTAACTCAATAACTAGACCTTGATACACTTGATCACCATAGTTATTTATACCATTAACATCATGGTAGTTCTTATACAATAACCATTGTATCTTAAGATTCTATTAAACATTAATCTTTGCTACAAATAGAGTAGAAAAGGAAGTCAAGCCAAGACCATTCATCACATACCCTTAATATCATATTAAGAGATGACATTCCTATTTAACCAAGTCCTAGTGTCAATTGATCATCAATGTTGAGTGATAAATTCTTGACCTAAAACCTATTGACCTACTATATTTACCTTCCAAATACCTTAAGTAAACTAATAAGAAGAAGGAACTAGCTATGGTGAAGTATGCCATCATCAATGGAGTGAGATCCTTAGTGGTGATCAAACCATTTGATGTTGAAGGAGTTAACTCACTCATGAGTTAATTAGAAGAAGTATCTAAACCTGAGAATTATCTAATACTTGAGAAGTTATAAGAAAGCTAGTAGTATTAGAGTATCAAATAATAATCTTGTTAAGCCAAGTAGGTATAAACCTAAAGTAAGTTTCCTTAACAAGATAAGCCTAGAAGAGATTAGTACAAGTCTACTACTTAGTTGATGATAGATCTTGATCAAGCAATTAGAAGCCCAAGCTTTGTTTGATCAAGGGTTGGTGGTCATTATTCCCAAGACTTGAGAATAGATGACTAGGTGATGAAGAAGTGTTGTGAGAATACCAAAGTAGGCAAAACCTTAGTAAGCTGAACCATCTAGCTTGATCATGAGAAGTCAAGCTAGAGTATGATGAAGTATATAATATGAGTTGTATGGAGTAGTTGGAGGCATAGTATCTTAACGAAGCTAATACAAGAACAAACTTGTATTATGGAGAGTAGTACCATAGTTATTCCAAAGGATTGATATCACATGTGATATAGTGAGGATTGTAATCTTCCAAGCCTTGGAAGCTAATGCAAGGTGAATATAAATGGAGTTAATAGATGGAGCTAGACATAGCTACATTGATGGATTCACCAAGGGTAGTTATGAAGTGTAAGTTGTATAGTAAAGGAAGAATGTTATAAGAATGGATTAATGAAATTAGAACTAGCTAGATGAATGACTTCCCCAAGAGTAGTTTGGCAATGGAAGTTATATATATACTAAGAGAAGAATGAAGGAGGAATATTTTTGAAGTGGCATGACCATGTCATCATTTGATGATGGATATGGTGGAGCCAGATGACTAGTTCATTTAGACAGATGAGATCTTTGTGAATAAGATAAGAGAGAGATATAGAGTATATTTAGGAAAGGAATTCCTTAGCTAAAAACAAGCTTAGGGAAGTATTGAGGATAGGAGTGCTTGAGAAACCTTTAACCAAGGTCATATCAAGCCATAAACAGAATCATGTTTACCTCTTTGTCCAAAATCGTAGAATTAAGTTAGTAGTGGAACCAATTCCTATTTTTAGGCAGCCAAAGAATAATATCTTTTATTCAAATAAAGTTTCTAAGAGATAATTAGAATACTGGATGAATGTTCATTGATGAGAGGCTTTCCCACCTCATTATCTTAATCCCTAATAGAAACTTAGAAGAATAGAACTATCAAGACAACATAAGTAGATCCATCTTAATAGCTCAATCTAAGTTGAGATATCATTTAGGATTATAAATTCAGGATCAATCCTTAAACCTTGATCCCTAGCAACATTCACTAATAAACTTGAGGGTAGTGTATCCTGTAGGGTCCATAGTAAGTGTGGTATTGGAAACCCTAAATAAATGTTGCTGGGCATTGAGATCACTTGTGCCACATGAATGACAATGGTTATTCACCATTATATAATAAAATTTTATCAAAACATTAACCACACTTAAGAAAGTACTAAACAACTAGTTCAAGAAGCGATCCATGCCTACTTTGAAAAAGAGTGGAATGGTTATGAAGAAATTGTAATGGAATTGGAATAAAAGAAATTCCAAACTTTAAAGAACCTTAAAATTTAAATCACTATATAATAAACCACAACATTAGTCCATTATAAATTGCTATATGATTACCTATTCATAAAAAGGTTCTGTGACTATAAATAACCCTCCTAAGACTTTGAAATTACAATTGTCAAAGTAAAGATAAAATCATGTTTAAGGGATCTTTAAATAAGAAGTAATCATTAATCCCTAAAACCCTAATCTCAATTAATATTTTCCAATAAAATAGTCCTTTGTATTTTGAATATTGAAAAATACTAGAAAGGAATATCAAACTAGCTTGTTACATTAATCCATGTCGAAACCTAGTTGACTCAATGATTTTTTTTGAATATTTGAATCAATGTATCAGTTTAAATTGAAAAATAAAACATAAAATAAAAATAGAAAAGGAATCAGTAAATAACTAAACAGAACTAGGCCGCAACCCATTTCTTACGCGACGCCCAGCGCAGCAGCTGACATTTCACGCTCACTTAGCTTCAGCCCAACAACAGCAGCCTAGCTCCCCTCCCTCTCTCGCTGACAGGTGGGGTAGTAGATGGACCGTGGGTTGAGGCTAGAAAACATCTAGGTGGTTTTCTGCAAACTATTCGTCGTCGTCTTCCTCCCGACGTCACAAGCAGCTGCTTGTTGGCATCGCCGCCGTGTTGTGACGTAGGCCTCCATATAAATTTGTGCCGCCATCACTAGGGAAGATAAGAACACCACGAAGCCCCTGCTCATCCTCATCCTCCCATTCTCCCTCTCTCTCTTAATTTTCTTGCCCATTGGAAACCCTAGCTCGGAGGTGACTCGGTGACATTGATTTTGTGCTCACGTCGGCCAGCTCAGACCACTGGGAGGACCTCCGAGCTCTTCTCATTCGATTTCCCCTGTCCACCGAAGCCGAAGAAGCCCCAAGCGTCGGGATTGCTACCTTTGCCCGCCGGCCGCCGTTGATTCCACTGATTCTGGCCGCGTGTGCCTTCATCGACTCCACCACGACAACCGGGGTGATCCACTGGTCCTCAGGGACATCTCTATCATCCTCCCCTTCCTCTGTGTCGTTCCCACCACAAGCAGCCGTCGTTGTCCGTCGTCGAGGTCACTGTTCTGGTGACCGTTTCTGGGCGGCTGTAGCATCCCAATTGTCTAACAATTGTAATGCTACTTGGTCTAGTAATATAATGGCTACTTCAACTATATAATTGTTGCATCATCATTATATCATGCTCATGTCATCATGCCACCTTGCATTTGAGCATCATATAAAACCCCTTTGTGTTTTGGATCTTGTCTCATATGCATCATTAATTGTATTTGCCTCTTGATATTGTATTTGGTTCTTGATATATTGTTAATGCCCAAGTTGAGTTGGGGGCATATCTTTTATTAACTCCACCACCTTTCTTTCACCACCTTATAATTCCACCATCCAACTAAATATGAGCTTGGCATTTACTGGTTTTACTTCTAGCTCATGTGGGTTGGGATGGATCCAATTCTCGTCCACATGCTCTCATCTTAGCATCATGTTGTTTTCACATCATTGATATATGAGAGCCACCTGGCCACCTTTGCATGCCTTGTGAGTGGAACCTTTTTCCTAGCTTCCATATGTGTGATTTTGGGGTTATTCTCATGTTGGGATATTTTTGTGGGCTTATCAAATACCTAGTGGCATATACACACTAGCAAGTCCCAAATATAATCCAATGTGTTCATCTCCATATACTCCACTTGGAATTCTTTCTAAATTCCTTTGCTTGGGCCTTACTCCAATTTTGGGAATGCATAATAATAATGCCATGTATTAATATTGTTTTCACAAGAATCAACATGGCATTAAATATTTGCATGGGCCATGCAAGTACCATCTTTTGCTTGTCATTTGGTTTTTACTTGTATTTGGTTGGATCATGCCATCCCTCATCTATCTCTCCCTCCTTTTAGCTTGATATGGTTTGATCTTGCTTAAGACCATCATCACCACACCCCCCCTCTTGCTTTGCTTGACCTAGTTGGAGCATGCCATCTTCTTTTAACCCTAGCTCTCACCCTCTCTCTTATCCTCTATCTAGCATCTACCCTATCACCATACCCCCTCACTCCTAAACCTAGACCCTCTCTAATCTAATCACACCCCCCATCTAAACCTAAACCCTAAGCCTACCCCTCTCTCTCGGCCTCTCTCTCACCTAGCTGGCCCCACCATGCCACCTCTCTCCCTGGCCACCTCACCCCGGCCCTAGCTCCCCTCTACCCGAGCCATACCTAACCCTAACCGAGCCCACCTTCTACTCCAACCCTAGCTAACCCGAGGCTACCCCCCCTCTCTCTCTCCCTCTACCCGAGCCTGCCCCTGCCCTTGGCCTCGCCTCTAGCCCCACCTGGAAGCCTCCCACCTGGCCCCTGCCCTGGCCTCCTAGCCGAGCACGTGAGGAGGAGGACAAAAAGGTGGTCGAGCCACCTTTATCGTCTACCACCTCCCCACGGCATATTCCTGCCTCGCTGCTTTAGCCCATCCCCCACCACCTCTCTGCCTCGCTAGACCATCCCCAGATCCACCCCAGGCGCCTCCCCTCCTTCCTTCTTCTCCATCACCGCCGCTACCCCACGCCGGCCACCGTCGGCCTCCATCGCGCCCCACCGTTCCAGACGACGAGCATGACGGGGAGGTGATCGAGGAGACCAAGAAGAGCACCTGCACCGCCCCTGTACGTGCCGTTGAGGAGGAGGAGGACCGGAGCTGCCAGTACCCGCGCGAGCCCGACGCTAACCCTAGATCTTCTGGCCACCTGCATCGCTGGCGATCGCCTGCTCGCCGACCCGAACCGACCACACCGACACACTCCCGGTGAGCATCTCAATCGCCCTGACATGGTCCGCCTCGCCGTAGCCGTCTAGAGCCGCCGATCAAACCGACAAACGCTCTCTGTGCACCGGCGACGTTTTCGGTTCTCCTCGCCGTAGCGCAGCAGAAACCCTAGCTAGCCGCCCAGCTCCCTCCTATCAACTACCCCAGCCCACCGCAGTGGTTCGCCACCCCAGCGCACGCCCATGTCCCCAGTTCGATTCCCCCGCGCGCTGCGCTCCGCGCGTCGGCACCGATCTGTCGACAGACAGAATTCAGAGAGAAGAAGCACAGTACAGGCGGTCGTTTTGCGCATACCCCCCTGCTTTCTTTTTGACTAAACCCGCGGTCCAGCCAGGCCCACTAGTCAGTGTCGGTTCCGTTTTGCAAAAAGGCACCTGCACTCTGTGTTCCTCAACCCGCGCTCCAGCCCAACCCCACCTACCAGCGCCTGCCCCGCTCGCCTCTGTCACGTGGACCCCATGGCCGCTAGCCCCACATGTCATACGCTGGGACTAGCTAACTCGCGGTGAGAAAAGTTTTCCAGCGCGCTTGTTGCCAGTCAGCAGCGACCCCACCGTCAGCGACAGTGGCTGAGTCTGTCTGGGTATAAAAAGTTTTTCCTGGATCTGTTTAAATTCAAATCTTTTTTAAAATCTTTTCAAATTCAAATTAAATTCTATTTTAAATAACTTTTGAAATACAAATCCAATTTAAACATATAATACATGTTTTCAAATCAGAAAATTGTGAGGAATTCAAATATGGCCTTCAAAATATATTTTGAACAATTAAAATTCCAAGTTTATTTAAATTACAATAAAATGCCCTTTTGCCTTATTTAATTAATAACTTTTGTTTTATAACTCCAAATTTAACAAATGATATGTCTAAAATGATTAGCTCGACGAGACCTTTCTGTTTATGCATTCCATGGTTTGATTTGAAGCATGCATCATATAAATATAAAGTATCCAGCAACTAATTTGAGGATAAAATGTGGCCAAAACCCAACAAAATGTTTATTCCTTGTATTCCACACCTCACCCATGCCATGCTACTTTATTGCAATGCAAATTGTGCATCATTCATCATGGCATGATTGTTTGCTTATCGCATTTGTTCATATGCTTGTGCACTTTATTTATGTTGGCCCTTGTTCGTTTGGTCCTTCTTCGAATAGACGCTGAGCAGGGATATATCAAGAGAACCAGGAGCACTACCCAGATCCATCCCTTGCTTCAACTGAGCTGCCAGGCAAGCACTACCACATGCTTGCATACATATAGTACCCATTGCCTCTATCTTATTCTTGCATCATTGAGTCGCGATTGCATTAAACTGAATCCCAAGTACTGCATAGCCTTTACTTTTAAACCCCACCAAGCTTGTTCCTCCATCCCATGAGCCATTACTACAGGAGTTGTTTGAGCCATGCGAGTCGTAGAACAGCATGTGTAGGGTATGTGAGTGTCTGATGGATAACGAGGTACCTAAACAACTTAACCTGAGTAGTAATGGGATAACTAATGAAAGTGGCATCGGTGAGCCATATTCGCTATTTGTTTTTTCAGGCTCACTTGTGTCCCGTAGGACCCCGAGTACTTGATTCCTGTTCCTTGAATATTCGCGCTATCCACATCCGGGAGGCTTATGAACCCCCCTAAGACAGAGCTTGATTCATTCTTATTTCTTGGGGCCACAAACTAGTTTGAGGTTTTATTTACTATTCTGTACTTATGCCATGCTTTACTGCTTTATTTAAATTGTGCGAGGTACTGCACACTGTACTGTTTAGGATAGCGGAGTGTTTTCGCGGTGTCGACAAGCCCAGTCACATTTTCGGGTTCCCAGTCGTTCACAGCCATTGACGCAAACCTTGAGTCCGTCTCGGAGTCAGCTAACTCCGTTGCGGGTAGCTTAATGGGGTGGCCCCCTGAAATATTTCTGAATCCTGTGATCGCTTTGTCGTGACTGCCTCGTTGGGTTTTGATTTGGTTTTTCCGAGGCATATCGAGTGTGTGTTGCTATTTGTGCACCCCTGCAGGGTAAAACTTTCTGAAAGCCGTGTCCGCGGTTATGGACGACTTGGAGCACAGTTTCTCGATCATAGACAAGTATAACTAAAGTACCGCTTTTAATTTGACTAGACTAGGTACCTGACCAGTAAATAGTGCAACATTCACGGAATGGATAATAAAACTGCCAACGGATGGGGGGTTGTTCGTCCGCTTCCTCGTCGGTAAGCGAGGAGGAGGATGGATCTGTGGATATTACCGTTATAACCGTTATAACTGTTGTTATTAATTCACGGACATCCGTCTATCTTTGGTTAGGCGGATGGTTAGCGAGTATCTATAGAATTGCTAGGGTTTATCTTTTGCTGCAATTGCGTCACCCCAGGTTGTGTTCCCTTTAGAGGCATAAAGACTTGCTGAGTACCCCTAGGGTCTCACACGATAAATTATTGGTTCAGATGGACAGGTACACTCGCAAGATGGATACTGGGTGGAAGAGACGGACGATGTGGGCAACGATCATTCGGTGTAGAGATTCCGGGAACGGGGATCCGTGAGATCTGTGGGCGGGATCTGCTTATTTATGGGGCATCTTATGCCGATTTGCTTCTTATCCGTACTCGGATTTTGTCTTCCGCTTCCACTTGATACTCTGTTGATTGATGTATGAGGAGATCTCCTAAACTATTATATCTATCTAGGATATTTGGATCTTGCCGTATGGCGTTGCTATATTTCCTTTCTTTTTAGATGGAATGGCTCTGATGTACTGTTGTATGGTGGCTTGCATACATACTCATTTGTGTATGTAGTTGATCCCTTCGCCTGCCGATTACACCGCCCGTTCTTGTCCCGATGTTCGGAAATGGTTGGGACGGCCGAAAGGTCTACCTGTGAGTGGAATTTGGGCCCCACCGTACTATTTCAACCATTTCTGAACATCCAGGCTTGTACTAGGAGCGTAATTCACCGAGGTAGTTACAGCGGCACCGCCACTATTAGGTTCCCTGCATTGCGTAGTATCGAACCTGACCCTTCGTACAGCCCCGGGAGCTCCAGATGGTCACCCCCTATTGAGGTCTGGTGAGCTGACGTCACCTCGACGCCATGCTCACGTCACCCACAGCCCAGTCAGCAGATTTGACCTGGTCCGCGCCTAGGTGGCTACCGACGTGGCCCTGACCCCACTAGTTAGTGGCTGTGGCTGGGGTTAGATGTGGTGTAAAAAGTTTTAGTGAGGGGCTTACTTCAGCAATGACATAGTAAATCATTTAGTTAGTTTATTTTAATAATTCCGGAAAATGATGAAATCTTATTAAATCACTATCTTTTATTTTATAATTCCTAAAAATATATATTATATATCAAAATGTTCAGAAAAATAAACCCTATACTTTAAATCTATTATCATACTTTATTTTCCAACTTAAATAAAATAATTATTATTAATTAGTAAATACTCTATTAAGTATAAATCTTTTAGAAAGCATATTTTATTATTAAAAATTTATACAAATAAGAATAAGATACCAATATTCTTAGAAAAAGCGAAATATACATTTATAAACCTACTTTGTACATTTTTGTGCCACTTAACTGAATATCTATTGTTTATGAAATATTTATAAAGTAATAAATTTTATAAAAATCATATCTTATTACTTATAAATCCTAAAAATGTCTATAAGATACCAAAATGTTCACAAAAATAATACGTAAAATTTAAAAATATAATATTACACTTTTGAAGTAAATAAAAACCTAATCCTCTAATAACTTGAATTTAACCTATTTCCTTAGTTGGTAATTCATAAAAGTATGTATAAAATTGCTAATACCTCTAATATTGTCCATTAAAGGTCCAAAAATAGTATTATTCTTAAAGTATTGATAATATGAAGTCAAAATAGTTCAAAACATTTTAAATACCATTTTGTTGAATTACCATTCACCAATAAGTGTTTTTTTATTTTGCAAAAGGATTCTTATCAAATATAAAATCTTCAAGAATGATATTTGTGACTTAATAAAACCTTTTACCATTACTTCAACCACAAGTTTATAAACATACTAAAAATCCAAAGATAATTCATATGTAGTTAACTAATGTTGTTTCCATATTATGAATTATAACCACTCATTTGTAAGGAAATAAAAGATTCTATTCAACTATAATGTTAAGAAAACATGACTCGAATAGAAGTGTTACCACTCTTAATTAACCTAAAAGAATCATTATAAAGTGAACAAATTATAATAACATCTAATGACCAAGATAGATAAGTTCAACTACTAGTTTGGACATTATTCAAATGAAGTAGTTCTTTCTTCCTGGAGAACTATAGCTAGTAAGAAACCCTAAGAGTGTTAATTTAAAGTTTAAATGCTTTTGTTTACTTAAGTAAGGTTTCCCTCAAAATTTATTATTCTAAGATACATTATAAAGCAATACATAAGAACTTCCATAAAAGCTCTGATTGGTTAACAATCTATATATAGAAGTCTTTAGAGAGCATTCCACATTCATGTCCTTTAATATTGTATACTACTTGTTGTATTCTCATATTGATTCACACACTCTCACAGGCCTTAATAAGAAGCACAAGTGTGAAACTGATATAAAAGTGCAATACATTCTAAAGATATCAGCACAAGCTCCAAACCCTATATTTGATATGATTATTCCGGGAATTCGCGTTTCTCAAACTTTCATTACATTACTTATGCATAATTGCATCTTGCTTCTTTAAACATTCGTCCTTACCGTACCAATGATGTTGTTTACAGAATTTGGATCTTCTATTGTCTTGAAGATCGTGATTGCATATTCTTGCAACCACAAAAGGCAAGTTCATACTTTCTCATGTCCTTTGGTTATTTTCTATCAAATGCTTGTAACTCAAATGTTGTCATCACCTGCATTTCAAAAAGGTCCGAAAACACTATTTTCATAATAATATGATTATGGATTATTTACCTAATGGTAATAATCTACTGATACAGTTCTAGTGGTAATGGAACATAATATCTAGGACTTAATCAACCAATGTCGCCAGTGATTCTAGTGCCGTATATTACGCGTTAACCATGAGATTTGGAATGGGACAGAGAAGTCAGCTGGATCTTCTTCCTTTCGCATGGACGGACGACCTGATCATGAGGTTGTGGATTTCTCGTTGAGAACCTAGCACATGGGTGGAACCCCTTAGTTTCCCATGATTTTGGTGTCTATACTATCTTGAGATGCTGCTAGTGGTATAGTCGATCCTTTAAGGGAGCTTGCCAGGGCATAACCAGCTCATAGAGTCTTCAGGTGCCTACCAGAGTTATAGGTGGTCCTATAATGGGCTTAACTGAGGTGGGGCATGTCCTGGGGGTCGTGTCTTCATGCGGGGTCGTGGAGAAGGGCAGTGATTGCCTTGGATCATCTACTGGGCCCCACACCAAAGGAAGTGTGGACGGCAAAGATCGCCCGGTTGTGCAACAAGGATTTGGTCTCTCATGGATAAAGCAGTGCACCTCTATAGAGTGTAAGAACTATGACATGTTACTCCCTGTTCTGGGAAGGAGCTACGAACACGGCACGAAAGGAACTCCACAAAAGTTCTGGTAAACCTGTGAAGGCTGATGGATATAGTTTTAAGAATAAAATCAACATTTGAAGAAATGTTTATGAAAAACTGCATTGCCTATGACCTATGGTCTGTGGCTGTAGATAGTGCATCAAACACTCCTTTTTAGTGAACTTGCTGAGTACGCTCGTACTCACTCGTACCTTATTAACCCTTGCAAGATTCTGAAGCCATTGAAGACAACGTCAACACCAACTCATGTGCAACAACTCATCACCGAAAGTTCAGGTTATTCAATGAAGTCAATGGAGTCAACATATACATCAGCTGAACTGAAGACAAAGTCTCTGATTAGATAGGAGTAGATACTCTAGCCATAAAACCTACTTCTGTAGAGCAATGTAATAGCATCAGTTGCAAGCCAATTAGTTTAGATGCTAGTCTTAGTCTTATTAGCCTGATAGTTCTTAGTTTTTATTTCTGGTTCTTCTTTGTAAGAAGTTTCTTTCTCTCTCTTTGACCTAGAGTGTTCTCTGGATCTTTTTTAAAGAGTCGAGTTGTAATCTATAGTCATGTCTTGGACCCGTTGTGTTCCTATTGTACCACTCTAAGGGATGTAATACTAGTGAATGGTGGTTTATTGGTGTTATGTCAACACCTATAGTGTACTACATCATGTAGTGGTATGCTGGGTCACCACAATTTGAAAAGAAGCTAAAAATTGAGTAGTCCCTATTCACCCCCTCTAGTCACTTATACCGATCTTTCAATTGGTATTAGAGCCAGGTTCTCTTCTTTGGCTTAACCGCCAAAGAGAAGTATGAGCGACGTGAAGGGGAGTGAAACCACTCCCGATGACGCATCCATCTCTAAGAGAGATCTTGTCGAATCGATGGATATGGTTCGACAAGAGATGAGAGCCATGTTTGAGTTATATGTGGGTAAAAAGGAAGTTATTGTTGTTGATACCATAGATAACCAATCAAGTGGTACCAAACCGGTGGAAGATCCCCTCAAGGATCCCTCCACCGGTGAAGTTAGCAACAAGGATAAAGCTAACCCTATGGGAAGCATGCCACCACCACCTAGTTACAATGCCGCTCCCATCCACCACCTAAGCTTGATAAATCTAATTCTACCAATTGAAAATATCTAATGCGCTCTCACTTCAAAAGTTCTAGTGTTCATCTTTGGAAGGTTGTGGAGTTTGGCTTCAATCCGCACAACCCCTATAACATGACACCTGATGTCTATGCACTTCTATTCTTGTAGACAGTTGTTGGGCCTCCAAGTGTAGAGGTTTGTAGAACAGTAGCAAGTTTTCCCTTAAGTGGATCACCCAAGGTTTATCGAACTCAGGGAGGAAGTGGTCAAAGGTATCCCCTCTCAAGCAACCCTACAATAAAGATATAAGAAGTCTCTTGTGTCCCCAACACACCTAATACACTTGTCAGGTGTATAGGTGCACTAGTTCGGCGAAGAGATAGTAAAATACAAGTGGTATGGATATAAGACAACGGTGCTATAAAATATCTTGATGGCGTGGAAGAGACTAAAGGCAAACTAAAATAAAGATGGCAGCAAGAAAACATGTAACATATCTAGTTGCAAACGGTGTTTCAATGCTTAGAACCAAGGCCTAGGGTTCGTACTTTCACTAGTGAACACTCTCATATAAATATATTATCTTCATGATACTACTCTAAACTACTCTCCGGTTGGACACTCTAATCCATAGTAGGGCTATAACAGCACACCTCAAAGTAAGCCTTTCCCATCTAGATAACCCCACACTATCACCTTGAGCACTAGATGGTTCCAACAAACACCAAAATTTCGTAAAGACATCCAACTCCAAATATAACTCATAACAAGTATTTGTAATCTCTAGCCTAAGTGCCACCATGGTGTGCATGCTGTCACATTCACACACATGGGGAGAGCAGAGATCTATTAAAGCACTTGAGTAGCAAGGTAGATCTACTTGATTAAAAAGCTGATGATCACAATATGATCATGCATATAGAGAGAGATGAACACATAACTACCAGTAGAACCCTTAGCCTCGAGGAAGAACTACTCCCTCATCATCATGGGAATCAGCAACAGCGATGGAGATGGTGGTGGAGATCGATGGAGATGGCTTCGGGGGCACTTCCCCATCCTGGCAGGGTCCCGGAATAGAGACTTTTTGTCCCCCGAATCTCCCCTTTGGTGGCGGCGGCACTACGGAACTTCTCGTGGCTGGAGGCTCTCCGATTTAGGGTTTTCGTCCTAGGGGCTTCTTATAGGCGAAGGGGCGAGGTCAGTGGCTGGCCAGGGGGCCCACACCACCTAGTGGCGCGGCCAGGGTTAGCCAGCGCCACCATATGGTGTGCCCACCCTGGTGCCCTACTCCATCTCTGCTTCGTGTTTCCGTGTTGCTCCGGGAAAAATAGGCATATTGGCTTTTGTCCCGTCCAATTACGAGAATATTGATTTTCTGCCTTTTCTGGAACCAAAAACAGAAGAAAACAGGCAACTGGCACTGTGGCATCTTGTTAATAGGTTAGTCCCAGAAAACATATAAAAATACCTCAAAGTGTTGACAAAGCAAAGCAAAGTAGATACTAAACAAGCATGGAACATCAAAAATTATAGATACGTTTGCAACGTATCAACATCCCAAGCTTAACTCCTGCTCGTCCACGAGTAGGTAAGTGATAAAAAGGAAGAATAATTTTTGAGGTGACATGCACCATCATAAACTTGATCAAAGTATTTGTAAAACAATGATAGCTGGGATCATAGTACTTCAACATAGCATAAAAGATAAAGTTCTAACAATATGACATAGCAACTATGTTGTAACATGAAAGGATACAAACAAAAGATTCATGAATAACAATGCTTTGAAAGACGTTTGTTTGTTTCACATAAAGAAAACATAATGAGAATGGTATTCAGCTTGTCCCTCATAGTATAGCAAAACATAAATGCATAGGACACCTTCAAAGTTCATAAGGGTGACTAGATACAAGTAGTTTAAGAACAAGTAATATCAAAGTTATGAATCAATCAACAAGTCTTGGGACAATGCACATTAAACTAAGAATGGCCACTATGCTCTCTTAATAGGTGCATAAAGATAGAAGATGGAGACTCAACATAAAAGTAAAAGAAAGGCCTTCATAGAAGGAAGCAGAGTTTCAAGTTTCATAAAGAGCTTCCAAAAATGATGGTACTTATTAGCTTTCAGCTCTCATTGCCCCTATCATAAGCATCTTGAAGTGATTAAGGTTAAAGTGAACAAACTATGGAGTATATGCTTCACAAAGTATAAGTTGGAAATCTCATGTTCCTTGAATACGAGGGTCGATCCTCATGCTACTCAAGTTTAGTCACCGGTAAGTTCTTGTCATAGTAAGTACATGTGTATCATAGAGAACCGCCAACGGGGTACCCCTTGCCCGATGATATGGAAGAATCCCAATATCAAAATGACAAGGCAAGCAGACAAATAGCATCTCAGCAATATTCTTATTTACCATGGGAAAATGGTGCTTTTTTCTCTCTTTCCTCTTTTCTCATATCTCTTTTTTCTCTATTTTTCTCAATCTCAATCTCTTTTTTTATAAGAAGAATGCTTCATAGACAGCTCATTTTGGTTACGCTGCAGGTTTCAACCATGACAACATGGATTAGACCGGCGGCCCAGGTGTTTCTCTAACACACATACATAACTCCATGGACTTACAAGCTCTCCTTTCATTTCACACCGACAACATACATAGACAAAAGAGCTTGATATCAACTAGGTACAAAGTACAAGTGCAATGTTGAAAGAGTTCCCCATGACAGCATGGTTCTGCTAATCCCCAACATATAAGTGCAAGCATATACAACATATAAGACACAATGGTTCAAGTTTATTAAGGGCAAGAAAAGCAAAGTGTGCCATCAAGTTCATGAGAGCTTTAATCACTAGTTTTATCATAAGAAGTTTAGTTCGGAAGGTAGATAAAAACATGAATATAATTGGAATAGCAAATGCTAATAGGTAGGTATGGTGGACTCTTTGGAATAACTTGGTTTTAGAAGTTGGATGCATGAGTGGAACTCATACTTTGTTATGGAGGCTCGCAAAAGACTAGGAGTGACCGACTAAAAGAGCAATAATGGCCACAATCATGCAGAGCGACAAAACATCATTAATCAAAGCATAAAGTGATACTACAAGTCGAAAACTAAAGGATCATAAAGGCTATGGTGACTTGGGATAGTCATAACATGGTGTGAGCATGCGCCAAGTTAACCTAAATAAAGCATCAAAGGAGAATACCACAATACTATGCTTTAATATGCTAAAACAGCGCATGATTCTTCAAAGGCACATTAAGCAATCTCAATTGTTTATAACATGTCATGCTACAGAAAAGATCACTAGGTATAAAGCCAAAACAATATCAAGCATGGCATGACAAAGCATGGGCCACAGTCAAAAACAAGCTCTCTTTACCACTTAAGCATGAACTTTCCTACTCTTTTTCCAATCCAAACCAAAATATTTGAAAACTAATGTATGAAAGAGGGGGTCCAACCAATTTATTCAAGCAAACTAAGAAAACCAAGCAAACGAAAACCAAAAACAAAAAACGAAGACGCTCCAAGAACAACACAACTGTGCATGTAACAATAAAAATGAAGTGTTTGGAAGAAACCTGGGATTTTTATTGATGAAGAAGGGGATGCCTTGGGAATCCCCAAGCTTTGACACTTGTAATTCTTGGATATTTCTTGGGGTAACACGCGTGGCATCCCCAAGCTTGAGATTTAGTCCATTCTTCATCCCATTACATCATTCTCTCCATACACCTGAAAATTTTCTTTCATACAAAACTTCACACAATCTTTATTAGCAACATTAGTGCACTCAAGATAATAAGTCTTTAGGTTCAGTTTCAACACCAATAAAACTTCCAATTAAACACAAGCTACTGTAGCACTTCCCTCAAAAAGCTCAATTCCCCAAAAGAACACAAAAAGGAACCAACAAGAAGCAAATGCAAATAATGGCAGAAATCTGTCAAAACAGACCAGCAGTTAAAAACCAATTTTTTCAAAGACCTTCTATTGCTGAAATCAAAAAGTGTTGAACTAACGAAAGTTAGATAACAACCTGGGGCAGAAGCACAAAAATGCACGCCTCAAAACGACGTATAGAGATTTTACACGAATGTTTACGGTGAAGCACAAAAATCTGTTTCGGGACAGCAACTTTCCCAAGCATTACTTTTATCTCATTAGAGGTTACTCTTGGCACAAAAAGCAAATAAAATAAGGAGCGGTTATTACAGAGGTAATAACTTCCAAGACTCATCTAAAGCTTTTGGGTTATCTCCCAATAAGTACTTTTCTTTAACGCCTTTAAGTTAGGCATGATAGTTTGAGAAGATGCTCACATAAGAAATATGAATTTAGAGTAAAAGAGAGCATCAAGAAGAAAACATAAAACATATTTGAGTCTAACCCACTTCCTATGCATAGTAATCTTGTAAAGAAACAAGACATGAAAGCACAAAGCAACAAGCATAGTAAAGCAAAACAAGTGCAACTTCAAAACTTTCAACATAAAGAGGGGAAACTTAATATTATTGAGATGCATAAAACCATGTTTTCCTCTCTCATAATAACTATCAGTAGCATCATGAATAAAATTAACAATATAACTATCACATGAAACATTCTTATCATGATACACATGCATAAAAGAATTAATACTCCCCACATAAACATAGTCATTTTTATTAATTATAGTGGGAGCAAATTCAACAAAATAGCTATCATTATTATTCTCATCACCATAATCATCAAATATAGGAGGCATATTGTAATCATAATTAATTTTCTCCTCAATAGTAGGTGGACTAAAAATATCATATTCATCATTGCAATCATCATATATTGGAGGTATAGTATCATCATAAGCAATAGAATAGTTATCTTCCAAAGTGTGTTCATTTGTAAACGTGTCATCATTGGAAGGAACATGGATAGCACTAATAGTACAACAATTATTAATATCATCATTTTCATAATTGGTACCGAAGATATTTTCAATATAAAAAGTAGTGTGCTTTTGCCAATCATGATCACTACTATAGGTAATAGGCATAGGAACATCATTGAGTTCAGACTCATCAAAAACTATAATAGAAGCAACATGCTTAGGGGAAAATACTGTTTCCTCTCTCCTTTTACTCCTCCTCTTCTTCTTTTTCTTCTTCTCTTTAGGAGGGAGAGGCTTGAAAGGAATCTTCTCCATATACCATGGTTCATTGTTAGAGACAATAGAAGAAACTTTGGAGGACTCCTTTTCATTAATAAGATCAAAACACATATTAGTCCTGTCATATTTTGGTAAAATCTCATCTTTTATACTATTTTGTATGTATGTATTTGTGTGGCAATTATCAACACAATAAATATGACAACCATGCAGGACGCTATTCATATCAAAAGCACTCATATCTACCAAAGAGGTTTTTCTTGATAACTCTTCACACCTAAAAAAAATGTAAGTTCATCATGTTGATTAGGAGTAATCATGTCATCACAATACAAACTTGCAGTACTCATTAGATTAGAAGGGCTATTATTATGGCCTGAGCATTGAAAATTGAAATTATCCACTTCAAAGCAAAGTTCACAAATAAAAGGATAGAGGGCACAATTTTTTTTACCAAGATCATTTAGAGCCCTATACCACATTCTAGTTTTTTCATTCCTGTGGGTGGTATAATATTCTTATTCAATTTGATCCTTCTCACAAGGTCTATGTATTCCACAAAAATTAACATGCTTATAAGAAATAGTACTTTCAGAGGTTTGAGCATGTTTATTGCTATCATTAATAACAATTTCATTTTCCATGCAAGTATCTTTAAAAGGCTCATGATACATGTCCCATTTTTATTTATGAGCATTAATATGAGAAGCAAAGGTTCTACAACAATCAACGAGAATTTGAGGATCAAGACCATATTTAGCACTAAGCTCTTGAAAATTAGCAGTTTCAGCGAAAGACTTAATGCAATCATACTCATAGTTTATACCTGGTTCTTTACCTTTGTTGTTATCCCAATCTTCGGTATTGCTTTGAATTGTTTCAAGAAGATCCCACTTAGCTTTGACCTCCTTACTTGTGAAGTATCCCTCTAAACAAGTATCTAGATGGTCCTTGTAATGTCCTGAAAGGCTTGCATAAAAATTATTAATAACAATATTACTGGGGAGCTCATGAATGGGACATTTGAGCATTAGTGACTTCAATCTCCCCCATGCTTGGGCAATACTTTCTCCATCATGTGGATTAAAATTATAAATGCAATTCCTATCTTTATGAATTTCATGAGGAGGATAAAATTTAGAGTAAAAGATAGATTCAAGTTCCTTCCACTCCAAATGATGAGGATCATCTAGTAGCTCATACCACTCCCTTGCTTTGCCCTTAAGTGAAAAAGGGAATAGCTTCCTCTTAACTTGGTTCATTGAAATACCTGCACACTTGAACGGGCGGGCTGAGGAAAACAAGGTCCACGGTGTACAACGCCCGATATACTACCTCAGCGAGGTCCTCACGCCAACAAAACAGTGATACCCGCACTAGCAGAAGCTGGCGTACGGCATCTTCATGACCGCCCGACGAATGCGCCATTACTTCCAGGAACACCCAATTGTGGTAGTCAACGACGCCCCATTGGGACATATCCTCAATAACCCCGACGCCACGGGGCGAGTCGCGCTTTGGGGAATCGAACTGTCTCCACGAGACATCACATACGAAAAGCGCGACGCAATCAAGTCGCAAGTTCTCCCTGACTTCCTCGTGCATTGGATGGAAAACCAACTCCCGGACAAGCCAGATATGTCCTACCTCTGGACAATGCACTTTGATGGGTCCAAGAGGAAAGATGGAGCAGGAGCAGGTGTCATACTGACATCACCTCAAGGGGACAAGCTGAAATACATCCTTCGAATGCAGTTCACAGCCTCAAACAACGAGGCTGAATACGAGGCCCTGTTGCACAGGATGAGGATGGCAAAAGCCTGTGGTGCAAAGAGGCTAATCATATATGGCGACTCCAAGCTGGTCGTCAACCAAACAATGCACGAGTGCGACGCACTGAACGACAACATGATCACATACCGCAACCTCTACGACACACTCGAAGGAGACTTTGATGGTTGCGAGTTGCGACACATAGGCCGCGAAAGCAACGAGGAGGCGGACACACTCGCCAACATAGGATCCACCTACGCCCCCATACCACCTGGGGTATTTCTCGAGCGCATATGCGAACGCTCCATCAAGCCAAAGGCCACAGAGAAGAAAACAAGCGCAGCAACGGACTCGGGGGCTACGCCACCCAATGAGCCAATGGCACTCGATGACTTGGAGCTCGACACAGGACTCGAGGGACCAATGAGCGTCATGATGATCGAACAATCCTGGACGCAGCTGTACATTACGTACCTTCTCAGCAAGCGCCTACCGGACGACCAAAAAGACGCACGACACATCGCGTGATGCTCCAAGGCATTCGCCGTTATCAACGGCGAACTGTATAAACGCAGCATCATAGGCGTGTTACAACGATGCGTCTCCCTAGCCGATGGAAGAGCAGTCCTCCTCGACATCCATGAAGGGACCTGCGGGCACCACGCCGGCAGTCGCGCCCTCGTCGCCAAAGCTCTATGAGCTGGATTTTACTGGCCCACGGCCACGCGCGACGCCAAGGACATAGTCCAAAAGTGCAACGCTTGTCAGCGATTCGCGGACAAGCCACACGCACCAGGCGCAGAACTACGGCCCATTCCATTGGCCTGGCCCTTCGCACAATGGGGGCTTGACATGGTGGGCAAGCTCCCATGGTCCTCGCAAGGAGGCTACGTCTACCTCTTGGTCGCAGTCGACAAGTTCACCAAATGGATCGAGGCCATGCCAGTGACCAAGCAATCAGGGCACAGCGCGGTCAAGTTCTTCGATCCATTGTCTACCGCTTCAGCGTGCCGCACAGCATCATCACTGACAACGGGACGAACTTCACATCCAAGGACTTCTAAGAATTCTACGGAAACCTGGGGATCAACATCAGTTACGCCTCAGTCGCGCATCCATAGACCAACGGTCAGGTGGAAAAAACAAACGGGCTCGTCTGCAGTGGCATCAAAAAGCGACTCCTTTGACCACTCGAGCAAGCCGCGGGTTGCTGGCCAGATGAGCTCCAATCCGTACTCTGGAGTCTACGAACAACTCCAAACAGCACCACGGGCTACACGCCATTCTTTATGGTGCACGGAGCAGAAGCAGTACTACCCGCCGAAGTGTGATACAAGGCGCCGCGCGTAGTCGCTTACATCGAACAAGAGTCATCTCTTGCACTCGAAGACTCCGTCGATCTCCTCGACGAGGCAAGAGAAATTGCCACCAAAAGATCCACGATCTACCAGTAGAACCTGCGCAACTACCATAGCAGAAGGCTTCGCCCCAGATCCTTCGTCGAAGGTGACCTGGTCCTGTGACTGAAGCAGCAGGGGCATCTCAAGCTCGAATCCCCCTGGGAAGGACCATACGTGATTACAGAAGTAATCCCCGGTGGCGCCTATCGCCTTCAAGATTTAGAGACAGGAGTCGCACACTCCAATCCTTGGAACGTCGCACAACTGCGACGCTTCTACCCTTAGTCATTTTTCTTTACTTTTACATCGCAAATAAGGCTACTTAGCCGCACATTGTACTTCCTACTATTCTCCGAATAAATAAAAGCTAAGTGCCCCGAAACTCTGTGCCCTCCTTTTACTTTGTCAATTTTCATACTCGGGGGCTACGCCACCCTATACACATATGTTCTTCGAACAAAAACGCAACATCCTGAGTAGCTGGCACATCAGTCGAACCCCTGAACACAAACTCAACCCAGCTGCAATGCACCTGACAGGTTGACAAGGGAACGAGATAAAAGATGGCCAGGCTAACGAAAAGGACTCGCATAAGTGCAGCGCACCCCATGCTTATAAAGCTATTTGTACACATTCAACAACAAATTACCTACAAATATATATGAGCTTTACAACACTAGTACACTTATGTGCAGGATACATATTTGGCTACCCTTGCAACAGAAGAACATTAGTCTGTTCCTCGAAGAAGTCGACGATCTCCTCGGCTGGACGGTCCACCGCCCGATAATGCGGCACCATGTTCCAGGAAGATCCTGCTGGTGGCACCGGTGGCCCAGAGGCAATGGCGGCGACATCCACGTCAGGCCTGTGCAAACGCACCACGGAGAGGGCAGCCTTGGCACCAGCCACCAACTGCTGCCTCATGCACTCGCGAACCACGGACATATCTTGAAATTTGGTCAGGAGAGCCAGCAGGCTTGATGGAGTATCATCTAGCGGGAACATCGCCTGATAGATGTTCTTCAAACACGACTGCGATTTCTTCAGAAAGAGCAGCACTCGCGAGGCGTGATCCTGCAGGGTCGCCAATGCAGTCGCACGATCACGATCTACCCAGAAGTATCCACTCTCCTGAAGTTGCTCCTGGGTGAGATCATGAAGGCGGATGGCAATCCTATCCCTCTCCTCCTGCGGATGGCGTGTGCTAACAACTACACGAACCAGCACCAACAGCATGAGTACAACGTACCATTGTGATAAACTACAAAGGAAAAGATGAGGATGAGCAAACTAACACTTAAACTGGTCGCCCAGCTGCGTCACCTCACCAAGCAGATATTGCTCGTGGGCGGCGGCTTTTTCAGCCTTCGACTTCCACACGTCCGCGCTACCACGGATCACGGGCAACTCACGCTCCAGTTGCTTCACGCGATCACGAAGTCGCGAAAGCAAGGACAGCTCCTCTACCCTGGAGCGCGGTGGTGCCATTGTATCCTCAAGAGATGGCGAGTCCGGGGTTCCCCCCACATGACCACTTGATGTACCCTATGAAAAATCAAGCCAGAGGCAAATAAGGCAACCAACTCAAAAGTCAAAAGTAACAGATGCATTCAGGATCAGCATAAAATATCCACAAACACACTCGCCAACAGGCATGTTCTCCAATCAAAAGGGCAATTCATCAACTATTACAAGAAACTAACTACGAAGCAGCTGGCTTCTTTGACATCGATGGCCTCGGGGGCTTCATCAAGTCCGTGGCAGTATCAGATGCCAGTGACTTTCCGCCGGCCCCTGAGGCCGAAGCTTTCGTCGCCTTCTTCGCACGTTGGAGCTCCTCCGAATACTTAGCAACAATATTTATCAAGGAATGACCATATTTGGCACAGGCAGTCGCAAAGGGAGCGAATACTACCTGCTGACCATCCGCGCCAACAGGCATTGTCTTCGACACCGCAGAAGGATCTATTTCGACTCTGTGGGCTTGCACCATGGCAAGTGACATGGTCGCGCCAGCTGCGCGGAGGGAGTTCTTGTACGTGGCAGGCACACCCCCAGCGAGCGACTCCACCAGCTCTTCCACATTGTCGACCAGCTCCGCCTTCGGCATCAACTCCTCCTGGAGGCGACTCAAGGTAACCTTTGCCTTGGACAACGTATTTTGGACAGCGGCGCTATGATCCTCGACCGCAGACACCGTGCCCGCCAGAGCGTCATCGCGACAAAGGGCTTGCGGATCAAAACTCAAGTCGCCAGCATCTACACCAAAAATACATACATGGATCAAACTTCTAGTGCCACCGGCAAAAAACTCCAGATGTAGAGAAGAACATCAATAAAATATCTACCAGTAAAGGTACCTGAGAGGGCCTTGGCGACTGAGAACAGTTGCTCTTCGAACAACTTCTCCCTGGCCGCAAAGGAGGCGCGCAGATCCTCTTCACGCTTCTGGGCATCATCACGAGCCGCGATTGCCTCGTCGCGCCCCTTCACAGCTGCAGCTAGTGTCTTCTCCAACATGGCGACGTCGCGTAGTAAAACGTTATGCTCAGCTACATGGAAGCCAATAATTGGCTATCAGTCGATTATACCAAAACAGAGAGAAGACGAAAAGAATAAGTGTAGAGCACTCACTCTCGACCACGCGGTGGCGCGTCTCTAGTATCGCATGCTGGCGACCCATCGCCATCACCTGCTCCCCCACCTGCGTGGCTTCCTTTACAAGGAGCTGTCGCACAAAACAAGGAGTCAGCAGAGGACAGCAGAAGGCGTTGACTACCACATTAAAAAAGAAGGAAAGATATACTTACATGGTCCTCCAGCGACTCCGAAGAAGATTGCCAAACCGTCATCCGAGCAACTACTCGATGCTCCCCTACGTGAGGAGAGCTCGAAGAATTGTGCCCGGAGTGGGCCGCCGCCGGAGAAGGAGCACGCTCGACCTCTACCTTGGCCCTTGAAGTTGCGACTCCCGATTCCTTCAAAAACTCGACGTCGCCAGAAGATGACGATTCGTCTTGACTACAAGACCAAGTCCACATTGAGAAAAGGGCAAACTCCAGGGCAAAAACCAACAAGAAGAAAACAGAAAAGAATGAATAACCCAGCAAACTTACCAGTTAAAGTTGTCAAGATCAAACGTGGTAGCCGCCGATTCTGACGAAGACTCCTTGGGCAATCGCATCTTCTTGCGAGAAGACGGTGCCACAGCCCTCACAAGAACAGCTGAAATTGGCGACTCCGCACCAACAGCCGCGCCTCCTTGAGTTGAAGGAGTCAATGCGTCGGAGTCCTCGCTACGCGAACGCTTGCGAGTATCCGGGCTCTCGGACTCGGGGGCTTCCTCTTCCACATCAGAAGGGACAGTCGACTCAGACTCGTCCTCTTCTAAAGCTTCACGAGGAATAATCCCCTCAGGGAGGGGAGGCATACAAAGCGATACCGCCCAATCCTGCATACAAATAGTGAAGATCAGCAAACATAACAGGTAAGCAACAGAAAACGCAATCGCGAACATAAGCTACTGCGTAGCACAACTGTACCTCAGGAGGAGGATTCGAAGCATCGAAAGGAGGAACGACTGGCTCATTCAGAAGCACATCCTTGAGGGTGTACTTCGTGACCAGTCGCACCCTCTTATCTACCTCACTCGCGGACATGCCATCAACAGACATGCGAGTGGCATCATCAGCGCCACCCCATTGAAACATGGGATGGACCCTGGCCTGGAGAGGCTGGACGCGATGATGCAGCCAAGTCCTGACAAGGGCGCAGCCTCCCTCTTCTGCGCCTATGCGACTCTCGAGGTCACAGACGCGTTGATATAGCATGTCTGTCTCCGCGAGTTCGGAAGGCATGATCACGTTCTTCCAAGAATGCATCTTCTTGCAGGGAGTCACAGGATCAAAAGGCGCGAGTCCAAAGTGCCTGTCCTTGGCCTTCTGGTCGTGAACATAGAACCATTTGTCCCTCCATCCCTGGACAGACTTGGTAAGCTTGATATCGAAGTAGGTGGCGGATGGGTCGACATGGATACCGCAACCACGTACGTCATAAACTAAAGAGCCAGAGGCGGACTGGCGCTTCAATTTAAACAAACACTTGAAAAGACCAAAGTGTGGCTCGATTCCGAGCCAGCACTCGCAAAGGGTGATGAAGCAGGTGATGTGGAGAATCGAATTTGGGGACAGCTGATGGAGCTGGAGCCCATAGAAGCAAAGAAGACCCCTAAGAAAGGGGTGGAGAGGCAAGGAGAGACCACGAATGACGAATGCAAGAAACATCACTCGAAAACCAGCGGGAGGCACAAGAATGGTCTCACCGCTGGGGGCGCGCGCATCGGCGACTGCCACAGAGATAACTCCATCTTGGCGAAGAATACGGAGATCCGACGCCTTGATGATAGAGGGGCGTCATGCGCCATTGGTCACGCGGGTGCCCGTGACCTTCTTCTTCCCGCCAGTGGCAGCACTGGTGCCCGTAGCAGCAGAGACACCCTTCTTCTTTGTCGCGACGACGGTGGCCGCGGAATCAGCGCCAGCACCTCCTTTCTTTTTCCCCATTGCACGGCGGCGATGAGAGCGCAGAAAGTAACTTGGAAACAAAAGGAGGTGGTCCAGCGCTATGGAGGAGACGAGCGCAGGAAAGCAGAAGAACAACATCAATGGTAATGGCAGCAAGGACGAAAAAGTGCAGATGAAAATTACCACCGCAGCGCCGTTATTTAACCCCTGGAAGATGCAATCCAACGGTTGACAAAAACCCTATTAGACGCGTGGCGCGCATCGCGTTGAACACGTGGAGAAGAGGAGGCGCAAACCGTCTCCCCACTACTACCATTACGCGCGGAAATCGAGGAGGCGCAGTTAAAAATAAGATTACGCACGCCCAGTCAAATCAAAGTCAGAAAGTGGGACCCACCGCTCGTCACGTCCTGTCAAACTCGCTCACGCGGGCAACTAAGGTCATACAAGCGTCAGCATTGACGTCACCAAGGCTACGCAGTGGAAAACTTCGACTATTTTTAGTCCTTGCTGGAGTCTTCGACTCCACCAAGCACTCGGGGGCTACTCCCATAGGGAGCGCTGGCCGTGCACCCCACGACTTTTCTTTTTCTTATTGCAGGAACATGGACAATCACAAAAGCAAACCCAACCACTCGAATCACAGTTCGATTATGGACATGGGTTACTCCCATAGGGAGCACCAGAAACAAATTCGACTGAAACAAGTAGGCAAAAGACGACAGCAGTCGTGAAAGTTTTTAGTCCCTGCCTGAGTCATCGACTGAAACAAGTAAGCAAAAAGACGACAGCAGTCGCAAAAGTTTTTAGTCCCTGCCTGAGTCCTCGACTCAACCAGGCACTCGGGGGCTACTCCCATAGGGAGCGCTGGTCGCTACCCTATGATTATTTGCACAAAAAATGTGTGTTGATAACATCCGCACTCGCAACCTTTGGCGACACCACCTCACAAATTTTCCCTACAAAGAGACTACGTCTCTTGGGACGCCCGAATCGTCTCCGCGATGATAAAATTCAAACGCCGCGCCTACGGCGTGAAGGTAAGACCTGAATAAGGCCTGGCAACGCATTTAACTGCGCACTACCAGAAATATATCTGTGCCTACAGACACGATGAACATGCCTTGACGGACGCGTCAAGTGCTCACACCCATATAACTGGAATTCGACTCCTGTAAGACCTCCGCGGCCTGAGTCGAATTACACCAGCACTTTTCCGGATTCGAGTCCGGGGACGTTGTTTCACCCTAAGGTGGTTAACTGATACCGATACTTTAGTTATATCAGGCACGTATATCAACAATCCCTATGCCATAAATAAAGGCAGTCGAAAATGTACTCATTTAGGCACTCGAAGACTTCAAAAAAGTCTCCAGTCGAATCTGTGATTCCACTCGACACTCGGGGGCTACTGACATGGGTATACCCTACAGGTACTCGAACTTGGTATATACGGTCCAAATACGTATAGGCCCACGGTGTCGCCAAGGCCCAGATAGAAGGACTCGAGTAACCTGCGGACTCTCGATTGCTTGAAGATCAAGAGATAGCTGAAGATAGAAAGTTTGAAAGGGAAAACCCTAACTTGAAACCGACTCGACCTACTATCCGTGACCTAGCCTATCTATATAAGAGCTAGGAGGGGGCGGCGAGGAGGACACACGCAACCCTAACTTCCACAAACCCTCGCCAGATTGCATCTGCGCACCGTTGTAACTTTCGACTCCCTCAATAATTCCACGAGCAGACAAGCAGGAGTAGGGACCTCTATGAGGCCTGAACCTGGGTAAATCCTTTGTCTCCTGTGTGCTTGTTTGCTAGCCGATAGATGTCTCCAGCACTCCCTCCTTCTCCAAAACCCAAGTCCATAACAATGGGCATTGATGAGTTAAACCCTCGTCACCTGTAATGTATGGAATACAAACCGAAATGAGAAAAATAATAAATATATATTCCTTCCACCATTCCAAGTTACTTTCGATGCAATAACATGTCTATACAGGTTCAGCAGTTCATTACGGCCGTCTCCCCAGCTCGCTCCTAAATTAATGTGGTTTGTGTTCTTGGTAAATTATAAATAAATAAATAATATGGATTTATTCAGAACATACTAGATCTCTCCACGTACCGGTTCGTACGTTGCATCTAATCATTAGGACTAGATTTTTTTATGATGCCAGGATAGATTAAGCTCGAGCAGAAAATATGAAACATGTAGAAATAGATGTACCTCCGGGTACACGAGCGGAGCGTGTTCGTCGAACTCCATGCCCTCATCGACGCCTCCGAAGTCGTCAGCACCGGCATGCACATGGTCCCCCAAGGGGTTGAACTGCACGTCCTCCTCGTCCTGTGCTGCGTGATGCTCCTCCAGATCTGCCGCGTGAAGCACCACCCCGGCGGTGATGCCCGGACACTCATCCCCACGCACTGGTTTCATGGAGAAGGTTCGTGCAAGTATGTTCAAGATTGTGGGGTTTTGCTAGATAGGGAAGAGAGAGTAGTGGATGAGTGCGAATGGAGGACCCGATAGGCTGGGTTTTTAATGCGCGGACGTTTAGGCCTCCTCGAGCGCCCCGGTTGGCAGCTCTTCGGGCTGCGGCTGCCGCGTGGAAGGTTCGTGTGGTGGGGGCCTGACGGAAGTGAGAGTGCAGGCGCGCTGCGTAGTAAAAATGGTATAGCTGGTGGTCCATGGATGACCAGTTGTCGTGCAGTAGACTTGTAGCCTTTGCAGACTAGATTAAACATGACATGACCACTCGACGAATTTTTCCATGGACGGCATCGTGTTCCTTCTTATAGAAGTCTCATTGAGGGAGACGTCTATGCTGTCTCGCGCTGTCCTGTGAAGGGCACGACGTGTGCAACGAGCCTCGTTGGATCACACAGGATCAACGGTTGGTGCGCACGATCCACGTGACACCTGTGACAACCAATCAGGGCATAGCAGACAGAGTGGGCATAGGTTTGGGCTTCTAGGAAAGAGAGAGGGGGGCAAAACTGGGTAGTATCAAAAAACCAAGGTCAAAGCTGAGTAGTATAAAAATGGAAAGTGGGTGTCTTTTACAATGAAATGCATCGTGGCATACATCAAAGTATGCCAAGATAGATCCACTAGAGTTCATTGCATGTGTGTTCTTTCCACAAACCACATATGTATACACAAAAGTTATTGCATGTGTGTTCCTATCATGAACCACATTTGGATCAACCAGTGTCGTTGCATGTGTGTTCTTTCCACAAACCACATATGGATCAACCAATGGCAATGCATGTGTGTTCTTTTCACAAACCACAAATGGATCAACCAGTGTTCACTGCATGTGTGTTCTTTCCACAAACCACTTATGGATCAATCAGTGGTCATTGCATGTGTGTTCCACAAACCACATATGGATCCATATGTGTTCTTAAACTAAAACCAGCATTAGAGTCACTACATGTGTGTTCTTTCCACAAACCACTTATGGATCCACCAGTGTTCATTGCATGTGTGTTCTTTTCCACAAACCACATATGGATCAACCAGTGGTCATTGCATGTGTGTTCTTTTCACAAACCACATGTGGACCCACTAGAGTCATTGCATGTGTGTTCTTATACTAAAACTAGCACTAGACTCATTGCATGTGTGCTCTTTTCCACAAACCACACATGGATCCACTAGTGTTCATTGCATGTGTGATCTTTTCCACAAACCACTTATGGATCAACCAGTGGTCATTGCATGTGTGTTCTTTTCACAAACTACATGTGGACCCACTAGAGTCATTGCATGTGTGTTCTTATACTAAAACTAGCACTAGAGTCATTGCATGTGTGTTCTTTTCACAAACAACATATGGATCCACCAGTGTTCACTGCATGTGTGTTCTTTCCACAAACCACATATGGATCAACCAGTGGTCATTGCATGTGTGTTCTTTCCACAAACCACTTATGGATCCACCAGTGTTCATTGCATGTGTGTTCTTTTCCACAAACCACATATGGATCAACCAGTTGTCATTGCATGTGTGTTCTTTTCACAAACCACATATGGACCCACTAGAGTCATTGCATGTGTGTTCTATCCACAAACCACACATGGATCAACCAGTGGTCATTGCATGTGTGTTCTTTTCCACAAACCACTTATTGATCAACCAGTGGTCATTGCATGTGTGTTCTTTCCACAAACCACACATGGATCCACCAGTGTTCATTGCATGTGTGTTCTTTTCCAAAAACCACATATGGATCAACCAGTGGTCATTGCATGTATGTTCTTTTCACAAACCACATGTGGACCCACTAGAGTCATTGCATGTGTGCTCTTATACTAAAACCAGCACTAGACTCATTGCATGTGTGTTCTTTTCCACAAACCACACATGGATCCACTAGACTCATTTCATGTGTGTTCTTTTCCACAAACAACTTATGGATCAACCAGTGGTCATTGCATGTGTGTTCTTTTCACAAACTACATGTGGACCCACTAGAGTCATTGTATGTGTGTTCTTATACTAAAACTAGCACTAGAGTCATTGTATGTGTGTTCTATCCACAAACCACACATGGATCAACCAGTGGCATTGCATGTGTGTTCTTTTCACAAACCACACATGGATCAACCAGTGTCATTGCATGTGTGTTCTTTCCACAAACCACATATGGATGAACCAGTCGTCATTGCATGTGTGTTCTTTTCCACAAACCAATTATGGATCCATTAGAGTCATTGCATGTGTGTTATTTCCACAAACCACACATGGATCAACCACTAGAGTCATTGCATGTGTGTTATTTCTAGAAACCACACATGGATCAACTACTAGAGTCATTGCATGTGTGTTCTTTCCACAAACCACACATGGATCAGCCAGTGTCATTGCATGTGTGTTCTTTACACAAATCACATATGGACCCACTAGAGTCATTGCTTGTCTGTTCTTATACTAAAACCAGCACTAGAGTCATTGCATGCGTGTTCTTTCCACAAACCACTTATGGATCCACCAATGTTCATTGCATGTGTGTTCTTTCCAAAAACCACTTATGGATGAACCAGTGGTCATTGCATGTGTGTTCTTTTCCACAAACCACTTATGGATCAACCGGTGGCATTGCATGTGTGTTCTTTTCACAAACCACACAAGGATCAACCAGTGGTCATTGCATGTATGTTCTTTCCACAAACCACATATGGATTAACCAGTGGTCATTGCATGTGTGTTCTTTTCCACAAACCACATATGGATCAACCAGTGGTCATTGCATGTGTGTTCTTTCCACAAACCACACATGGGTCAACGAGTGGTCATTGCATGTGTGTTCTTTTCTACAAACCACACATGGATCAAGCAGTGTCATTGTATGTGTGTTCTTTTCACAAACCACATGTGAACCCACTAGAGTCATTGCATGTGTGTTCTTATACTAAAACCAACACTAGAGTCATTGCATGTGTGTTCTTTTCACAAACCACACATGGATCCACCACTGTCATTGCATGTGTGTTCTTTCCACAAACCACACATGGATCAACAAGTGGTCATTGCATGTGTGTTCTTTTCACAAACCACATATGGATCCATTAGAGTCATTGCATGTGTGTTCTTATACTAAAACTAGCACTAGAGTCATTGCATGTGTGTTCTTTCAACGAACCACTTATGGATCCACCAGTATTCATTGTATGTGTGTTATTTTCACAAACAACATATGGATCCACCAGTGGTCTGTACATGTGTGTTCTTTCCATAAACCACTTATGGATCAACCAGTGGTCATTGCATGTGTGTTCTTTCCACAAACCACTTATGGATCAAGGCCATTGCATGCGTGTTCTTTCCACAAACCACTTATGGATCAACAAGTGGCATTGCATGTGTGTTCTTTTCACAAACTACATGTGGACCCACTAGAGTCATTGCATGTGTGTTGTTATACTAAAACCAGCACTAGAGTCATTGCATGTGTGTTCTTATCACAAACAACATATGGATCCACCAGTGTTCACTATATGTGTGTTCTTTCCACAAACCACATATGGATCAACCAGTGGTTATTGCATTTGTGTTCTCTCCACAAACCACTTATGGATCCACCAGTGTTCATTGCATGTGTGTTCTTTTCAAAAAACCAAATATGGATCAACCAGTGGTCATTGCATGTGTGTTGTTTTCACAAACCACATATGGACCCACTAGAGTCATTGCATGTGTGTTCTATCCACAAACCATACATGGATCAACCAGTGGTCATTGCATGTGTGTTCTTTTCCAAAAACCACATATGGATCAACCAGTGGTCATTGCATCTTTGTTTTTTTCACAAACCACACGTGGACCCACTAGAGTTATTGCATGTGTTTTCTTATACTAAAACCAGCACTAGACTCATTGCATGTGTATTCTTTTCCACAAACCACATATCGATCCACTAGACTCATTGCATTTGTGTTCTTTTCCACAAACAACTTATGGATCAACCAGTGGTCATTGCATGTGTGTTCTTTTCACAAACTACATGTGGACCCAATAGAGTCATTGTATGTGTGTTCTTATACTAAAACTAGCACTAGAGTCATTGCTTGTGTGTTCTATCCACAAACCACACATGGATCAACCAGTGGCATTGCATGTGTGTTCTTTTCACAAACCACACATGGATCAACCAGTGTCATTGCATGTGTGTTCTATCCACAAACCACAATGGATGAACCAGTGGTCATTGCATGTGTGTTCTTTTCCACAAACCACTTATGGATCCATTAGAGTCATTGCATGTGTGTTATTTCCCCAAACCACACATGGATCAACCACTAGAGTCATTGCATGTGTGTTATTTCCACAAACCACACATCGATCAACCACTAGAGTCATTGCATGTGTGTTCTTTCGACAAACCACACATGGATCAACTAGTGTCATTGCATCTGTGTTCTTTCCACAAATCACATATGGACCCACTAGAGTCATTGCTTGTGTGTTCTTATACTAAAACCAGCACTAGAGTCATTGCATGCGTGTTTTTTCCACAAACCACTTATGGATCCACCAGTGTTCATTGCATATGTGTTCCTTCCACAAACCACTTATGTATCAACCAGTGGTGATTGCATGTGTGTTCTTTTCCACAAACCACTTATGGATCAACCGGTGGCATTGCATGTGTGTTCATTTCACAAACCACACATGGATCAACCAGTGGTCATTGCATGTGTGTTCTTTCCACAAACCACATATGGATCAACCAGTGGTCATTGCATGTGTGTTCTTTTCCACGAACCACATATGGATCAACCAGTGGTCATTGCATGTGTGTTCTTTCCACAAACCACACATGGATCAACCAGTGGTCATTGCATGTGTGTTCTTTTCCACAATCCACACATGGATCAAGCAGTGTCATTGCATGTGTGTTCTTTCCGCAAACCACATATGGATCAACCAGTGGTCATTGCATGTGTGTTCTTTTCACAAACCACATGTGAACCCACTAGAGTTATTGCATGTGTGTTCTTATACTAAAACCAACACTAGAGTCATTGCATGTGTGTTCTTTTCACAAACCACACATGGATCCACCACTCTCAGTGCATGTGTGTTCTTTCCACAAACCACACATGGATCAACAAGTGGTCATTTCTTATGTGTTCTTTTAACAAACCACATGTGGACCCACTAGAGTCATTGCATGTGTGTTCTTATACTAAAACCAGCACTAGACTCATTGCATGTGTGTTCTTTTCCACAAACCACACATGGATCCACTAGACTCATTGCATTTGTGTTCTTTTCCACAAACAACTTATGGATCAACCAGTGTCATTGCATGTGTGTTCTTTCCACAAATCACATATGGATCAACCAGTGGTCATTGCATGTGTGTTCTTTTCCACAAACCACGTATGGATCCATTAGAGTCATTGCATGTGTGTTATTTCCACAAACCACACATGGATTAACCACTAGAGTCATTGCATGTGTGTTATTTCCACAAACGACACATGGATCAACCACTAGAGTCATTGCATGTGTGTTCTTTCCACAAACCACACATGGATCAACCAGTGTCATTGCATGTGTGTTCTTTCCACAAATCACATATGGACCCACTAGAGTCATTGCTTGTGTGTTCTTATACTAAAAGCAACACTAGAGTCATTGCATGTGTGTTCTTTCCACAAACCACTTATGGATCCACTAGTGTTCATTGCATGTGTGTTCTTTCCACAAACCACATATGGATCAACCAGTGGTCATTGCATGTGTGTTCTTTCCCACGAACCACAGATGGATCAACCAGTGGTCATTGCATGTGTGTTGTTTCCACAAACCACAAATGGATCAACCAGTGGTCATTGCATGTGTGTTCTTTTCCACAAACCACACATGGATCAAGCAGTGTCATTGCATGTGTGTTCTTTCCACAAACCACATATGGATCAACTAGTGGTCATTGCATGTGTGTTCTTTTCACAAACCACATGTGAACCCATAGAGTCATTTCATGTGTGTTCTTATACTAAAACCAACACTAGAGTCATTGCATGTGTGTTCTTTTCACAAACCACACATGGATCCACCACTGTCATTGCATGTGTGTTCTTTCCACAAACCACACATGGATCAATAAGTGGTCATTGCATGTGTGTTTTTTTCACAAACCACACGTGGACCCACTAGAGTTAGTGCATGTGTTTTCTTATACTAAAACCAGCACTAGACTCATTGCATGTGTGTTCTTTTCCACAAACCACATATGGATCCACTAGACTCATTGCATTTGTGTTCTTTTCCACAAACAACTTACGGATCAACCAGTGGTCATTGCATGTGTGTTCTTTTCACAAACTACATGTGGACCCACTAGAGTCATTGTATGTGTGTTCTTATACTAAAACTAGCACTAGAGTCATTGCATGTGTGTTCTATCCACAAACCACATATGGATCAACCAGTGGCATTGCATGTGTGTTCTTTTCACAAACCACACATGGATCAACCAGTGTCATTGCATGTGTGTTCTTTCCACAAACCACATATGGATCAACCAGTGGTCATTGCATGTGTGTTCTTTTCCACAAACCACTTATGGATCCATTAGAGGCATTGCATGTGTGTTATTTCCACAAACCACACATGGATTAACCACTAGAGTCATTGCATGTGTGTTATTTCCACAAACGACAAATGGATCAACCACTAGAGTCATTGCATGTGTGTTCTTTCCACAAACCACACATGGATCAACAAGTGTCATTGCATGTGTGTTCTTTCCACAAATCACATATGGACCCACTAGAGTCATTGCTTGTGTGTTCTTACACTAAAACCAACACTAGAGTCATTGCATGCGTGTTCTTTCCACAAACCACTAATGGATCCACCAGTGTTCATTGCATGTGTGTTCTTTCCACAAACCACATATGGATCAACCAGTGGTCATTGCATGTGTGTTCTTTCCCACGAACTACATATGGATCAACCAGTGGTCATTGAATGTGTGTTCTTTTCACAAACTACATGTGAACCCACTAGAGTCATTGCATGTGTGTTCTTTTCACAAACCACACATGGATCCACCACTGTCATTGCATGTGTGTTCTTTCCACAAACCACACATGGATCAATAAGTGGTCATTGCATGTGTGTTTTTTTCACAAACCACACGTGGACCCACTAGAGTTAGTGCATGTGTTTTCTTATACTAAAACCAGCACTAGACTCATTGCATGTGTGTTCTTTTCCACAAACCACATATGGATCCACTAGACTCATTGCATTTGTGTTCTTTTCCACAAACAACTTATGGATCAACCAGTGGTCATTGCATGTGTGTTCTTTTCACAAACTACATGTGGACCCACTAGAGTCATTGTATGTGTGTTCTTATACTAAAACTAGCACTAGAGTCATTGCATGTGTGTTCTATCCACAAACCACACATGGATCAACCAGTGGCATTGCATGTGTGTTCTTTTCACAAACCACACATGGATCAACCAGTGGCATTGCATGTGTGTTCTATCCACAAACCACATATGGATGAACCAGTGGTCATTGCATGTGTGTTTTTTTCCACAAACCACTTATGGATCCATTAGAGTCATTGCATGTGTGTTATTTCCACAAACCACACATGGATTAACCACTAGAGTCATTGCATGTGTGTTATTTCCACAAACCACACATGGATCAACCACTAGAGTCATTGCATGTGTGTTCTTTCGACAAACCACACATGGATCAACTAGTGTCATTGCATCTGTGTTCTTTCCACAAATCACATATGGACCCACTAGAGTCATTGCTTGTGTGTTCTTATACTAAAACCAGCACTAGAGTCATTGCATGCGTGTTTTTTCCACAAACCACTTATGGATCCACCAGTTTTCATTGCATGTGTGTTCCTTCCACAAACCACTTATGTATCAACCAGTGGTGATTGCATGTGTGTTCTTTTCCACAAACCACTTATGGATCAACCGGTGGCATTGCATGTGTATTCATTTTACAAACCACACATGGATCAACCAGTGGTCATTGCATGTGTGTTCTTTCCACAAACCACATATGGATCAACCAGTGGTCATTGCATGTGTGTTCTTTTCCACGAACCACATATGGATCAACCAGTGGTCATTGCATGTGTGTTCTTTCCACAAACCACACATGGATCAACCAGTGGTCATTGCATGTGTGTTCTTTTCCACAAACCACACATGGATCAAGCAGTGTCATTGCATGTGTGTTCTTTCCACAAACCACATATGGATCAACCAGTGGTCATTGCATGTGTGTTCTTTTCACAAACCACATGTGAACCCACTAGAGTTATTGCATGTGTGTTCTTATACTAAAACCAACACTAGAGTTATTGCATGTGTGTTCTTTTCACAAACCACACATGGATCCACCACTCTCAGTGCATGTGTGTTCTTTCCACAAACCACACATGGATCAACAAGTGGTCATTTCTTGTGTGTTCTTTTCACAAACCACATGTGGACCCACTAGAGTCATTTCATGTGTGTTCTTATACTAAAACCAGCACTAGACTCATTGCATGTGTGTTCTTTTCCACAAATCACACATGGATCCACTAGACTCATTGCATTTGTGTTCTTTTCCACAAACAACTTATGAATCAACCAGTGGTCATTGCATGTGTGTTCTTTTCACAAACTACATGTGGACCCACTAGAGTCATTGTATGTGTGTTCTTATACTAAAACTAGCACTAGAGTCATTGCATGTGTGTTCTATCCACAAACCACACATGGATCAACCAGTGGCATTGCATGTGTGTTCTTTTCACAAACCACACATGGATCCACCACTCTCAGTGCATGTGTGTTCTTTCCACAAACCACACATGGATCAACAAGTGGTCATTGCTTGTGTGTTCTTTTAACAAACCACATGTGGACCCACTAGAGTCATTGCATGTGTGTTCTTATACTAAAACCAGCACTAGACTCATTGCATGTGTGTTCTTTTCCACAAACCACACATGGATCCACTAGACTCATTGCATTTGTGTTCTTTTCCACAAACAACTTGTGGATCAACCAGTGTCATTGCATGTGTGTTCTTTCCACAAACCACATATGGATCAACCAGTGGTCATTGCATGTGTGTTTTTTTCCACAAACCACTTATGGATCCATTAGAGTCATTGCATGTGTGTTATTTCCACAAACCACACATGGATTAACCACTAGAGTCATTGCATGTGTGTTATTTCGACAAACGACACATGGATCAACCACTAGAGTCATTGCATGTGTGTTCTTTCCACAAACCACACATGGATCAACCAGTGTCATTGCATGTGTGTTCTTTCCACAAATCACATATGGACCCACTAGAGTCATTGCTTGTGTGTTCTTATACTAAAAGCAACACTAGAGTCATTGCATGTGTGTTCTTTCCACAAACCACTTATGGATCCACCAGTATTCATTGCATGTGTGTTCTTTCCACAAACCACATATGGATCAACCAGTGGTCATTGCATGTGTGTTCTTTCCCACGAACCACAGATGGATCAACCAGTGGTCATTGCATGTGTGTTCTTTCCACAAACCACACATGGATCAACCAGTGGTCATTGCATGTGTGTTCTTTTCCACAAACCACACATGGATCAAGCAGTGTCATTGCATGTGTGTTCTTTCCACAAACCACATATGGATCAACTAGTGGTCATTGCATGTGTGTTCTTTTCACAAACCACATGTGAACCCATAGAGTCATTTCATGTGTGTTCTTATACTAAAACCAACACTAGAGTCATTGCATGTGTGTTGTTTTCACAAACTACACATGGATCCACCACTGTCATTGCATGTGTGTTCTTTCCACAAACCACACATGGATCAACAAGTGGTCATTGCATGTGTATTCTTTTCACAAACCACATGTGGACCCACTAGAGTCATTGCATGTGTGTTCTTATACTAAAACCAGCACTAGACTTATTGCATGTGTGTTCTTTTCCACAAACCACACATGGATCCACTAGACTCATTGCATTTGTGTTCTTTTCCACAAACAACTTACGGATCAACCAGTGGTCATTGCATGTGTGTTCTTTTCACAAACTACATGTGGACCCACTAGAGTCATTGTATGTGTGTTCTTATACTAAAACTAGCACTAGAGTCATTGCATGTGTGTTCTATCCACAAACCACATATGGATCAACCAGTGGCATTGCATGTGTGTTCTTTTCACAAACCACACATGGATCAACCAGTGTCATTGCATGTGTGTTCTTTCCACAAACCACATATGGATCAACCAGTGGTCATTGCATGTGTGTTCTTTTCCACAAACCACTTATGGATCCATTAGAGGCATTGCATGTGTGTTATTTCCACAAACCACACATGGATTAACCACTAGAGTCATTGCATGTGTGTTATTTCCACAAACGACACATGGATCAACCACTAGAGTCATTGCATGTGTGTTCTTTCCACAAACCACACATGGATCAACAAGTGTCATTGCATGTGTGTTCTTTCCACAAATCACATATGGACCCACTAGAGTCATTGCTTGTGTGTTCTTACACTAAAACCAACACTAGAGTCATTGAATGCGTGTTCTTTCCACAAACCACTTATGGATCCACCAGTGTTAATTGCATGTGTGTTCTTTCCACAAACCACATATGGATCAACCAGTGGTCATTGCATGTGTGTTCTTTCCCAAGAACTACATATGGATCAACCAGTGGTCATTGAATGTGTGTTCTTTTCACAAACTACATGTGAACCCACTAGAGTCATTGCATGTGTGTTCTTTTCACAAACCACACATGGATCCACCACTGTCATTGCATGTGTGTTCTTTCCACAAACCACACATGGATCAATAAGTGGTCATTGCATGTGTGTTTTTTCACAAACCACACGTGGACCCACTAGAGTTAGTGCATGTGTTTTCTTATACTAAAACCAGCACTAGACTCATTGCATGTGTGTTCTTTTCCACAAACCACATATGGATCCACTAGACTCATTGCATTTGTGTTCTTTTCCACAAACAACTTATGGATCAACCAGTGGTCATTGCATGTGTGTTCTTTTCACAAACTACATGTGGACCCACTAGAGTCATTGTATGTGTGTTCTTATACTAAAACTAGCACTAGAGTCATTGCATGTGTGTTCTATCCACAAACCACACATGGATCAACCAGTGGCATTGCATGTGTGTTCTTTTCACAAACCACACATGGATCAACCAGTGGCATTGCATGTGTGTTCTATCCACAAACCACATATGGATGAACCAGTGGTCATTGCATGTGTGTTCTTTTCCACAAACCACTTATGGATCCATTAGAGTCATTGCATGTGTGTTATTTCCACAAACCACACATGGATCAACCACTAGAGTCATTGCATGTGTGTTCTTTCGACAAACCACACATGGATCAACTAGTGTCATTGCATCTGTGTTCTTTCCACAAATCACATATGGACCCACTAGAGTCATTGCTTGTGTGTTCTTATACTAAAACCAGCACTAGAGTCATTGCATGCGTGTTTTTTCCACAAACCACTTATGGATCCACCAGTTTTCATTGCATGTGTGTTCCTTCCACAAACCACTTATGTATCAACCAGTGGTGATTGCATGTGTGTTCTTTTCCACAAACCACTTATGGATCAACCGGTGGCATTGCATGTGTATTCATTTTACAAACCACACATGGATCAACCAGTGGTCATTGCATGTGTGTTCTTTCCACAAACCACATATGGATCAACCAGTGGTCATTGCATGTGTGTTATTTTCCACGAACCACATATGGATCAACCAGTGGTCATTGCATGTGTGTTCTTTCCACAAACCACACATGGATCAACCAGTGGTCATTGCATGTGTGTTCTTTTCCACAAACCACACATGGATCAAGCAGTGTCATTGCATGTGTGTTCTTTCCACAAACCACATATGGATCAACCAGTGGTCATTGCATGTGTGTTCTTTTCACAAACCACATGTGAACCCACTAGAGTTATTGCATGTGTGTTCTTATACTAAAACCAACACTAGAGTTATTGCATGTGTGTTCTTTTCACAAACCACACATGGATCCACCACTCTCAGTGCATGTGTGTTCTTTCCACAAACCACACATGGATCAACAAGTGGTCATTTCTTGTGTGTTCTTTTCACAAACCACATGTGGACCCACTAGAGTCATTGCATGTGTGTTCTTATACTAAAACCAGCACTAGACTCATTGCATGTGTGTTCTTTTCCACAAACCACACATGGATCCACTAGACTCATTGCATTTGTGTTCTTTTCCACAAACAACTCGTGGATCAACCAGTGGTCATTGCATGTGTGTTCTTTTCACAAACTACATGTGGACCCACTAGAGTCATTGTATGTGTGTTCTTATACTAAAACTAGCACTAGAGTCATTGCATGTGTGTTCTATCCACAAACCACACATGGATCAACCAGTGGCATTGCATGTGTGTTCTTTTCACAAACCACACATGGATCCACCACTCTCAGTGCATCTGTGTTCTTTCCACAAACCACACATGGATCAACAATTGGTTATTGCTTGTGTGTTCTTTTAACAAACCACATGTGGACCCACTAGAGTCATTGCATGTGTGTTCTTATACTAAAACCAGCACTAGACTCATTGCATGTGTGTTCTTTTCCACAAACCACACATGGATCCACTAGACTCATTGCATTTGTGTTCTTTTCCACAAACAACTTATGGATCAACCAGTGTCATTGCATGTGTGTTCTTTCCACAAACCACATATGGATCAACCAGTGGTCATTGCATGTGTGTTCTTTTCCACAAACCACTTATGGATCCATTAGAGTCATTGCATGTGTGTTATTTCCACAAACCACACATGGATTAACCACTAGAGTCATTGCATGTGTGTTATTTCCACAAACGACACATGGATCAACCACTAGAGTCATTGCATGTGTGTTCTTTCCACAAACCACACATGGATCAACCAGTGTCATTGCATGTGTGTTCTTTCCACAAATCACATATGGACCCACTAGAGTCATTGCTTGTGTGTTCTTATACTAAAAGCAACACTAGAGTCATTGCATGTGTGTTCTTTCCACAAACCACTTATGGATCCACCAGTGTTCATTGCATGTGTGTTCTTTCCACAAACCACATATGGATCAACCAGTGGTCATTGCATGTGTGTTCTTTCCCACGAACCACAGATGGATCAACCAGTGGTCATTGCATGTGTGTTCTTTCCACAAACCACAAATGGATCAACCAGTGGTCATTGCATGTGTGTTCTTTTCCACAAACCACACATGGATCAAGCAGTGTCATTGCATGTGTGTTCTTTCCACAAACCACATATGGATCAACTAGTGGTCATTGCATGTGTGTTCTTTTCACAAACCACATGTGAACCCATAGAGTCATTTCATGTGTGTTCTTATACTAAAACCAACACTAGAGTCATTGCATGTGTGTTCTTTTCACAAACCACACATGGATCCACCACTGTCATTGCATGTGTGTTCTTTCCACAAACCACACATGGATCAACAAGTGGTCATTGCATGTGTATTCTTTTCACAAACCACATGTGGACCCACTAGAGTCATTGCATGTGTGTTCTTATACTAAAACCGGCACTAGACTTATTGCATGTGTGTTCTTTTCCACAAACCACACATGGATCCACTAGACTCATTGCATTTGTGTTCTTTTCCACAAACAACTTACGGATCAACCAGTGGTCATTGCATGTGTGTTCTTTTCACAAACTACATGTGGACCCACTAGAGTCATTGTATGTGTGTTCTTATACTAAAACTAGCACTAGAGTCATTGCATGTGTGTTCTATCCACAAACCACATATGGATCAACCAGTGGCATTGCATGTGTGTTCTTTTCACAAACCACACATGGATCAACCAGTGTCATTGCATGTGTGTTCTTTCCACAAACCACATATGGATCAACCAGTGGTCATTGCATGTGTGTTCTTTTCCACAAACCACTTATGGATCCATTAGAGGCATTGCATGTGTGTTATTTCCACAAACCACACATGGATTAACCACTAGATTCATTGCATGTGTGTTATTTCCACAAACGACACATGGATCAACCACTAGAGTCATTGCATGTGTGTTCTTTCCACAAACCACACATGGATCAACAAGTGTCATTGCATGTGTGTTCTTTCCACAAATCACATATGGACCCACTAGAGTCATTGCTTGTGTGTTCTTACACTAAAACCAACACTAGAGTCATTGAATGCGTGTTCTTTCCACAAACCACTTATGGATCCACCAGTGTTAATTGCATGTGTGTTCTTTCCACAAACCACATATGGATCAACCAGTGGTCATTGCATGTGTGTTCTTTCCCAAGAACTACATATGGATCAACCAGTGGTCATTGAATGTGTGTTCTTTTCACAAACTACATGTGAACCCACTAGAGTCATTGCATGTGTGTTCTTTTCACAAACCACACATGGATCCACCACTGTCATTGCATGTGTGTTCTTTCCACAAACCACACATGGATCAATAAGTGGTCATTGCATGTGTGTTTTTTTCACAAACCACACGTGGACCCACTAGAGTTAGTTTATGTGTTTTCTTATACTAAAACCAGCACTAGACTCATTGCATGTGTGTTCTTTTCCACAAACCACATATGGATCCACTAGACTCATTGCATTTGTGTTCTTTTCCACAAACAACTTATGGATCAACCAGTGGTCATTGCATGTGTGTTCTTTTCACAAACTACATGTGGACCCACTAGAGTCATTGTATGTGTGTTCTTATACTAAAACTAGCACTAGAGTCATTGCATGTGTGTTCTATCCACAAACCACACATGGATCAACCAGTGGCATTGCATGTGTGTTCTTTTCACAAACCACACATGGATCAACCAGTGGCATTGCATGTGTGTTCTATCCACAAACCACATATGGATGAACCAGTGGTCATTGCATGTGTGTTCTTTTCCACAAACCACTTATGGATCCATTAGAGTCATTGCATGTGTGTTATTTCCACAAACCACACATGGATCAACCACTAGAGTCATTGCATGTGTGTTCTTTCGACAAACCACACATGGATCAACTAGTGTCATTGCATCTGTGTTCTTTCCACAAATCACATATGGACCCACTAGAGTCATTGCTTGTGTGTTCTTATACTAAAACCAGCACTAGAGTCATTGCATGCGTGTTTTTTCCACAAACCACTTATGGATCCACCAGTTTTCATTGCATGTGTGTTCCTTCCACAAACCACTTATGTATCAACCAGTGGTGATTGCATGTGTGTTCTTTTCCACAAACCACTTATGGATCAACCGGTGGCATTGCATGTGTATTCATTTTACAAACCACACATGGATCAACCAGTGGTCATTGCATGTGTGTTCTTTCCACAAACCACATATGGATCAACCAGTGGTCATTGCATGTGTGTTCTTTTCCACGAACCACATATGGATCAACCAGTGGTCATTGCATGTGTGTTCTTTCCACAAACCACACATGGATCAACCAGTGGTCATTGCATGTGTGTTCTTTTCCACAAACCACACATGGATCAAGCAGTGTCATTGCATGTGTGTTCTTTCCACAAACCACATATGGATCAACCAGTGGTCATTGCATGTGTGTTCTTTTCACAAACCACATGTGAACCCACTAGAGTTATTGCATGTGTGTTCTTATACTAAAACCAACACTAGAGTTATTGCATGTGTGTTCTTTTCACAAACCACACATGGATCCACCACTCTCAGTGCATGTGTGTTCTTTCCACAAACCACACATGGATCAACAAGTGGTCATTTCTTGTGTGTTCTTTTCACAAACCACATGTGGACCCACTAGAGTCATTGCATGTGTGTTCTTATACTAAAACCAGCACTAGACTCATTGCATGTGTGTTCTTTTCCACAAACCACACATGGATCCACTAGACTCATTGCATTTGTGTTCTTTTCCACAAACAACTCGTGGATCAACCAGTGGTCATTGCATGTGTGTTCTTTTCACAAACTACATGTGGACCCACTAGAGTCATTGTATGTGTGTTCTTATACTAAAACTAGCACTAGAGTCATTGCATGTGTGTTCTATCCACAAACCACACATGGATCAACCAGTGGCATTGCATGTGTGTTCTTTTCACAAACCACACATGGATCCACCACTCTCAGTGCATGTGTGTTCTTTCCACAAACCACACATGGATCAACAAGTGGTCATTGCTTGTGTGTTCTTTTAACAAACCACATGTGGACCCACTAGAGTCATTGCATGTGTGTTCTTATACTAAAACCAGCACTAGACTCATTGCATGTGTGTTCTTTTCCACAAACCACACATGGATCCACTAGACTCATTGCATTTGTGTTCTTTTCCACAAACAACTTATGGATCAACCAGTGTCATTGCATGTGTGTTCTTTCCACAAACCACATATGGATCAACCAGTGGTCATTGCATGTGTGTTCTTTTCCACAAACCACTTATGGATCCATTAGAGTCATTGCATGTGTGTTATTTCCACAAACCACACATGGATTAACCACTAGAGTCATTGCATGTGTGTTATTTCCACAAACGACACATGGATCAACCACTAGAGTCATTGCATGTGTGTTCTTTCCACAAACCACACATGGATCAACCAGTGTCATTGCATGTGTGTTCTTTCCACAAATCACATATGGACCCACTAGAGTCATTGCTTGTGTGTTCTTATACTAAAAGCAACACTAGAGTCATTGCATGTGTGTTCTTTCCACAAACCACTTATGGATCCACCAGTGTTCATTGCATGTGTGTTCTTTCCACAAACCACATATGGATCAACCAGTGGTCATTGCATGTGTGTTCTTTCCCACGAACCACAGATGGATCAACCAGTGGTCATTGCATGTGTGTTCTTTCCACAAACCACAAATGGATCAACCAGTGGTCATTGCATGTGTGTTCTTTTTCACAAACCACACATGGATCAAGCAGTGTCATTGCATGTGTGTTCTTTCCACAAACCACATATGGATCAACTAGTGGTCATTGCATGTGTGTTCTTTTCACAAACCACATGTGAACCCATAGAGTCATTTCATGTGTGTTCTTATACTAAAACCAACACTAGAGTCATTGCATGTGTGTTCTTTTCACAAACCACACATGGATCCACCACTGTCATTGCATGTGTGTTCTTTCCACAAACCACACATGGATCAACAAGTGGTCATTGCATGTGTATTCTTTTCACAAACCACATTTGGACCCACTAGAGTCATTGCATGTGTCTCTTATACTAAAACCAGCACTAGACTTATTGCATCTGTGTTCTTTTCCACAAACCACACATGGATCCACTAGACTCATTGCATTTGTGTTATTTTCCACAAACAACTTACGGATCAACCAGTGGTCATTGCATGTGTGTTCTTTTCACAAACTACATGTGGACCCACTAGAGTCATTGTATGTGTGTTCTTATACTAAAACTAGCACTAGAGTCATTGCATGTGTGTTCTATCCACAAACCACATATGGATCAACCAGTGGCATTGCATGTGTGTTCTTTTCACAAACCACACATGGATCAACCAGTGTCATTGCATGTGTGTTCTTTCCACAAACCACATATGGATCAACCAGTGGTCATTGCATGTGTGTTCTTTTCCACAAACCACTTATGGATCCATTAGAGGCATTGCATGTGTGTTATTTCCACAAACCACACATGGATTAACCACTAGAGTCATTGCATGTGTGTTATTTCCACAAACGACAAATGGATCAACCACTAGAGTCATTGCATGTGTGTTCTTTCCACAAACCACACATGGATCAACAAGTGTCATTGCATGTGTGTTCTTTCCACAAATCACATATGGACCCACTAGAGTCATTGCTTGTGTGTTCTTACACTAAAACCAACAATAGAGTCATTGCATGCGTGTTCTTTCCACAAACCACTTATGGATCCACCAGTGTTCATTGCATGTGTGTTCTTTCCACAAACCACATATGGATCAACCAGTGGTCATTGCATGTGTGTTCTTTCCCACGAACCACAGATGGATCAACCAGTGGTCATTGCATGTGTGTTCTTTCCACAAACCACATATGGATCAACCAGTGGTCATTGCATGTGTGTTCTTTCCCACGAACTACATATGGATCAACCAGTGGTCATTGAATGTGTGTTCTTTTCACAAACTACATGTGAACCCACTAGAGTCATTGCATGTGTGTTCTTTTCACAAACCACACATGGATCCACCACTGTCATTGCATGTGTGTTCTTTCCACAAACCACACATGGATCAATAAGTGGTCATTGCATGTGTGTTTTTTTCACAAACCACACGTGGACCCACTAGAGTTAGTGCATGTGTTTTCTTATACTAAAACCAGCACTAGACTCATTGCATGTGTGTTCTTTTCCACAAACCACATATGGATCCACTAGACTCATTGCATTTGTGTTCTTTTCCACAAACAACTTATGGATCAACCAGTGGTCATTGCATGTGTGTTCTTTTCACAAACTACATGTGGACCCACTAGAGTCATTGTATGTGTGTTCTTATACTAAAACTAGCACTAGAGTCATTGCATGTGTGTTCTATCCACAAACCACACATGGATCAACCAGTGGCATTGCATGTGTGTTCTTTTCACAAACCACACATGGATCAACCAGTGGCATTGCATGTGTGTTCTATCCACAAACCACATATGGATGAACCAGTGGTCATTGCATGTGTGTTCTTTTCCACAAACCACTTATGGATCCATTAGAGTCATTGCATGTGTGTTATTTCCACAAACCACACATGGATTAACCACTAGAGTCATTGCATGTGTGTTATTTCCACAAACCACACATGGATCAACCACTAGAGTCATTGCATGTGTGTTCTTTCGACAAACCACACATGGATCAACTAGTGTCATTGCATCTGTGTTCTTTCCACAAATCACATATGGACCCACTAGAGTCATTGCTTGTGTGTTCTTATACTAAAACCAGCACTAGAGTCATTGCATGCATGTTTTTTCCACAAACCACTTATGGATCCACCAGTTTTCATTGCATGTGTGTTCCTTCCACAAACCACTTATGTATCAACCAGTGGTGATTGCATGTGTGTTCTTTTCCACAAACCACTTATGGATCAACCGGTGGCATTGCATGTGTATTCATTTTACAAACCACACATGGATCAACCAGTGGTCATTGCATGTGTGTTCTTTCCACAAACCACATATGGATCAACCAGTGGTCATTGCATGTGTGTTCTTTTCCACGAACCACATATGGATCAACCAGTGGTCATTGCATGTGTGTTCTTTCCACAAACCACACATGGATCAACCAGTGGTCATTGCATGTGTGTTCTTTTCCACAAACCACACATGGATCAAGCAGTGTCATTGCATGTGTGTTCTTTCCACAAACCACATATGGATCAACCAGTGGTCATTGCATGTGTGTTCTTTTCACAAACCACATGTGAACCCACTAGAGTTATTGCATGTGTGTTCTTATACTAAAACCAACACTAGAGTTATTGCATGTGTGTTCTTTTCACAAACCACACATGGATCCACCACTCTCAGTGCATGTGTGTTCTTTCCACAAACCACACATGGATCAACAAGTGGTCATTTCTTGTGTGTTCTTTTCACAAACCACATGTGGACCCACTAGAGTCATTTCATGTGTGTTCTTATACTAAAACCAGCACTAGACTCATTGCATGTGTGTTCTTTTCCACAAACCACACATGGATCCACTAGACTCATTGCATTTGTGTTCTTTTCCACAAACAACTTATGGATCAACCAGTGGTCATTGCATGTGTGTTCTTTTCACAAACTACATGTGGACCCACTAGAGTCATTGTATGTGTGTTCTTATACTAAAACTAGCACTAGAGTCATTGCATGTGTGTTCTATCCACAAACCACACATGGATCAACCAGTGGCATTGCATGTGTGTTCTTTTCACAAACCACACATGGATCCACCACTCTCAGTGCATGTGTGTTCTTTCCACAAACCACACATGGATCAACAAGTGGTCATTGCTTGTGTGTTCTTTTAACAAACCACATGTGGACCCACTAGAGTCATTGCATGTGTGTTCTTATACTAAAACCAGCACTAGACTCATTGCATGTGTGTTCTTTTCCACAAACCACACATGGATCCACTAGACTCATTGCATTTGTGTTCTTTTCCACAAACAACTTGTGGATCAACCAGTGTCATTGCATGTGTGTTCTTTCCACAAACCACATATGGATCAACCAGTGGTCATTGCATGTGTGTTTTTTTCCACAAACCACTTATGGATCCATTAGAGTCATTGCATGTGTGTTATTTCCACAAACCACACATGGATTAACCACTAGAGTCATTGCATGTGTGTTATTTCGACAAACGACACATGGATCAACCACTAGAGTCATTGCATGTGTGTTCTTTCCACAAACCACACATGGATCAACCAGTGTCATTGCATGTGTGTTCTTTCCACAAATCACATATGGACCCACTAGAGTCATTGCTTGTGTGTTCTTATACTAAAAGCAACACTAGAGTCATTGCATGTGTGTTCTTTCCACAAACCACTTATGGATCCACCAGTATTCATTGCATGTGTGTTCTTTCCACAAACCACATATGGATCAACCAGTGGTCATTGCATGTGTGTTCTTTCCCACGAACCACAGATGGATCAACCAGTGGTCATTGCATGTGTGTTCTTTCCACAAACCACACATGGATCAACCAGTGGTCATTGCATGTGTGTTCTTTTCCACAAACCACACATGGATCAAGCAGTGTCATTGCATGTGTGTTCTTTCCACAAACCACATATGGATCAACTAGTGGTCATTGCATGTGTGTTCTTTTCACAAACCACATGTGAACCCATAGAGTCATTTCATGTGTGTTCTTATACTAAAACCAACACTAGAGTCATTGCATGTGTGTTGTTTTCACAAACTACACATGGATCCACCACTGTCATTGCATGTGTGTTCTTTCCACAAACCACACATGGATCAACAAGTGGTCATTGCATGTGTATTCTTTTCACAAACCACATGTGGACCCACTAGAGTCATTGCATGTGTGTTCTTATACTAAAACCAGCACTAGACTTATTGCATGTGTGTTCTTTTCCACAAACCACACATGGATCCACTAGACTCATTGCATTTGTGTTCTTTTCCACAAACAACTTACGGATCAACCAGTGGTCATTGCATGTGTGTTCTTTTCACAAACTACATGTGGACCCACTAGAGTCATTGTATGTGTGTTCTTATACTAAAACTAGCACTAGAGTCATTGCATGTGTGTTCTATCCACAAACCACATATGGATCAACCAGTGGCATTGCATGTGTGTTCTTTTCACAAACCACACATGGATCAACCAGTGGCATTGCATGTGTGTTCTTTCCACAAACCACATATGGATCAACCAGTGGTCATTGCATGTGTGTTCTTTTCCACAAACCACTTATGGATCCATTAGAGGCATTGCATGTGTGTTATTTCCACAAACCACACATGGATTAACCACTAGAGTCATTGCATGTGTGTTATTTCCACAAACGACACATGGATCAACCACTAGAGTCATTGCATGTGTGTTCTTTCCACAAACCACACATGGATCAACAAGTGTCATTGCATGTGTGTTCTTTCCACAAATCACATATGGACCCACTAGAGTCATTGCTTGTGTGTTCTTACACTAAAACCAACACTAGAGTCATTGAATGCGTGTTCTTTCCACAAACCACTTATGGATCCACCAGTGTTAATTGCATGTGTGTTCTTTCCACAAACCACATATGGATCAACCAGTGGTCATTGCATGTGTGTTCTTTCCCAAGAACTACATATGGATCAACCAGTGGTCATTGAATGTGTGTTCTTTTCACAAACTACATGTGAACCCACTAGAGTCATTGCATGTGTGTTCTTTTCACAAACCACACATGGATCCACCACTGTCATTGCATGTGTGTTCTTTCCACAAACCACACATGGATCAATAAGTGGTCATTGCATGTGTGTTTTTTTCACAAACCACACGTGGACCCACTAGAGTTAGTGCATGTGTTTTCTTATACTAAAACCAGCACTAGACTCATTGCATGTGTGTTCTTTTCCACAAACCACATATGGATCCACTAGACTCATTGCATTTGTGTTCTTTTCCACAAACAACTTATGGATCAACCAGTGGTCATTGCATGTGTGTTCTTTTCACAAACTACATGTGGACCCACTAGAGTCATTGTATGTATGTTCTTATACTAAAACTAGCACTAGAGTCATTGCATGTGTGTTCTATCCACAAACCACACATGGATCAACCAGTGGCATTGCATGTGTGTTCTTTTCACAAACCACACATGGATCAACCAGTGGCATTGCATGTGTGTTCTATCCACAAACCACATATGGATGAACCAGTGGTCATTGCATGTGTGTTCTTTTCCACAAACCACTTATGGATCCATTAGAGTCATTGCATGTGTGTTATTTCCACAAACCACACATGGATCAACCACTAGAGTCATTGCATGTGTGTTCTTTCGACAAACCACACATGGATCAACTAGTGTCATTGCATCTGTGTTCTTTCCACAAATCACATATGGACCCACTAGAGTCATTGCTTGTGTGTTCTTATACTAAAACCAGCACTAGAGTCATTGCATGCGTGTTTTTTCCACAAACCACTTATGGATCCACCAGTTTTCATTGCATGTGTGTTCCTTCCACAAACCACTTATGTATCAACCAGTGGTGATTGCATGTGTGTTCTTTTCCACAAACCACTTATGGATCAACCGGTGGCATTGCATGTGTATTCATTTTACAAACCACACATGGATCAACCAGTGGTCATTGCATGTGTTCTTTCCACAAACCACATATGGATCAACCAGTGGTCATTGCATGTGTGTTCTTTTCCACGAACCACATATGGATCAACCAGTGGTCATTGCATGTGTGTTCTTTCCACAAACCACACATGGATCAACCAGTGGTCATTGCATGTGTGTTCTTTTCCACAAACCACACATGGATCAAGCAGTGTCATTGCATGTGTGTTCTTTCCACAAACCACATATGGATCAACCAGTGGTCATTGCATGTGTGTTCTTTTCACAAACCACATGTGAACCCACTAGAGTTATTGCATGTGTGTTCTTATACTAAAACCAACACTAGAGTTATTGCATGTGTGTTCTTTTCACAAACCACACATGGATCCACCACTCTCAGTGCATGTGTGTTCTTTCCACAAACCACACATGGATCAACAAGTGGTCATTTCTTGTGTGTTCTTTTCACAAACCACATGTGGACCCACTAGAGTCATTGCATGTGTGTTCTTATACTAAAATCAGCACTAGACTCATTGCATGTGTGTTCTTTTCCACAAACCACACATGGATCCACTAGACTCATTGCATTTGTGTTCTTTTCCACAAACAACTCGTGGATCAACCAGTGGTCATTGCATGTGTGTTCTTTTCACAAACTACATGTGGACCCACTAGAGTCATTGTATGTGTGTTCTTATACTAAAACTAGCACTAGAGTCATTGCATGTGTGTTCTATCCACAAACCACACATGGATCAACCAGTGGCATTGCATGTGTGTTCTTTTCACAAACCACACATGGATCCACCACTCTCAGTGCATGTGTGTTCTTTCCACAAACCACACATGGATCAACAAGTGGTCATTGCTTGTGTGTTCTTTTAACAAACCACATGTGGACCCACTAGAGTCATTGCATGTGTGTTCTTATACTAAAACCAGCACTAGACTCATTGCATGTGTGTTCTTTTCCACAAACCACACATGGATCCACTAGACTCATTGCATTTGTGTTCTTTTCCACAAACAACTTATGGATCAACCAGTGTCATTGCATGTGTGTTCTTTCCACAAACCACATATGGATCAACCAGTGGTCATTGCATGTGTGTTCTTTTCCACAAACCACTTATGGATCCATTAGAGTCATTGCATGTGTGTTATTTCCACAAACCACACATGGATTAACCACTAGAGTCATTGCATGTGTGTTATTTCCACAAACGACACATGGATCAACCACTAGAGTCATTGCATGTGTGTTCTTTCCACAAACCACACATGGATCAACCAGTGTCATTGCATGTGTGTTCTTTCCACAAATCACATATGGACCCACTAGAGTCATTGCTTGTGTGTTCTTATACTAAAAGCAACACTAGAGTCATTGCATGTGTGTTCTTTCCACAAACCACTTATGGATCCACCAGTGTTCATTGCATGTGTGTTCTTTCCACAAACCACATATGGATCAACCAGTGGTCATTGCATGTGTGTTCTTTCCCACGAACCACAGATGGATCAACCAGTGGTCATTGCATGTGTGTTCTTTCCACAAACCACACATGGATCAACCAGTGGTCATTGCATGTGTGTTCTTTTCCACAAACCACACATGGATCAAGCAGTGTCATTGCATGTGTGTTCTTCCACAAACCACATATGGATCAACTAGTGGTCATTGCATGTGTGTTCTTTTCACAAACCACATGTGAACCCATAGAGTCATTTCATGTGTGTTCTTATACTAAAACCAACACTAGAGTCATTGCATGTGTGTTCTTTTCACAAACTACACATGGATCCACCACTGTCATTGCATGTGTGTTCTTTCCACAAACCACACATGGATCAACAAGTGGTCATTGCATGTGTATTCTTTTCACAAACCACATGTGGACCCACTAGAGTCATTGCATGTGTGTTCTTATACTAAAACCAGCACTAGACTTATTGCATGTGTGTTCTTTTCCACAAACCACACATGGATCCACTAGACTCATTGCATTTGTGTTCTTTTCCACAAACAACTTACGGATCAACCAGTGGTCATTGCATGTGTGTTCTTTTCACAAACTACATGTGGACCCACTAGAGTCATTGTATGTGTGTTCTTATACTAAAACTAGCACTAGAGTCATTGCATGTGTGTTCTATCCACAAACCACATATGAATCAACCAGTGGCATTGCATGTGTGTTCTTTTCACAAACCACACATGGATCAACCAGTGTCATTGCATGTGTGTTCTTTCCACAAACCACATATGGATCAACCAGTGGTCATTGCATGTGTGTTCTTTTCCACAAACCACTTATGGATCCATTAGAGGCATTGCATGTGTGTTATTTCCACAAACCACACATGGATTAACCACTAGAGTCATTGCATGTGTGTTATTTCCACAAACGACACATGGATCAACCACTAGAGTCATTGCATGTGTGTTCTTTCCACAAATCACATATGGACCCACTAGAGTCATTGCTTGTGTGTTCTTACACTAAAACCAACACTAGAGTCATTGAATGCGTGTTCTTTCCACAAACCACTTATGGATCCACCAGTGTTCATTGCATGTGTGTTCTTTCCACAAACCACATATGGATCAACCAGTGGTCATTGCATGTGTGTTCTTTCCCAAGAACTACATATGGATCAACCAGTGGTCATTGAATGTGTGTTCTTTTCACAAACTACATGTGAACCCACTAGAGTCATTGCATGTGTGTTCTTTTCACAAACAACACATGGATCCACCACTGTCATTGCATGTGTGTTCTTTCCACAAACCACACATGGATCAATAAGTGGTCATTGCATGTGTGTTTTTTTCACAAACCACACGTGGACCCACTAGAGTTAGTGCATGTGTTTTCTTATACTAAAACCAGCACTAGACTCATTGCATGTGTGTTCTTTTCCACAAACCACATATGGATCCACTAGACTCATTGCATTTGTGTTCTTTTCCACAAACAACTTATGGATCAACCAGTGGTCATTGCATGTGTGTTCTTTTCACAAACTACATGTGGACCCACTAGAGTCATTGTATGTGTGTTCTTATACTAAAACTAGCACTAGAGTCATTGCATGTGTGTTCTATCCACAAACCACACATGGATCAACCAGTGGCATTGCATGTGTGTTCTTTTCACAAACCACACATGGATCAACCAGTGGCATTGCATGTGTGTTCTATCCACAAACCACATATGGATGAACCAGTGGTCATTGCATGTGTGTTCTTTTCCACAAACCACTTATGGATCCATTAGAGTCATTGCATGTGTGTTAATTCCACAAACCACACATGGATCAACCAGTGGTCATTTCATGTGTGTTATTTCCACAAACCACACATGGATCAACCACTAGAGTCATTGCATGTGTGTTCTTTCGACAAACCACACATGGATCAACTAGTGTCATTGCATCTGTGTTCTTTCCACAAATCACATATGGACCCACTAGAGTCATTGCTTGTGTGTTCTTATACTAAAACCAGCACTAGAGTCATTGCATGCGTGTTTTTTCCACAAACCACTTATGGATCCACCAGTTTTCATTGCATGTGTGTTCCTTCCACAAACAACTGATGTATCAACCAGTGGTGATTGCATGTGTGTTCTTTTCCACAAACCACTTATTGATCAACCGGTGGCATTGCATGTGTATTCATTTTACAAACCACACATGGATCAACCAGTGGTCATTGCATGTTTGTTCTTTCCACACACCACATATGGATCAACCAGTGGTCATTGCATGTGTGTTCTTTTCCACGAACCACATATGGATCAACCAGTGGTCATTGCATGTGTGTTCTTTCCACAAACCACACATGGATCAACAAGTGGTCATTGCATGTGTGTTCTTTTCCACAAACCACACATGGATCAAGAAGTGTCATTGCATGTGTGTTCTTTCCACAAACCACATATGGATCAACCAGTGGTCATTGCATGTGTGTTCTTTTCACAAACCACATGTGAACCCACTAGAGTTATTGCATGTGTGTTCTTATACTAAAACCAACACTAGAGTTATTGCATGTGTGTTCTTTTCACAAACCACACATGGATCCACCACTCTCAGTGCATGTGTGTTCTTTCCACAAACCACACATGGATCAACAAGTGGTCATTTCTTGTGTGTTCTTTTCACAAACCACATGTGGACCCACTAGAGTCATTGCATGTGTGTTCTTATACTAAAACCAGCACTAGACTCATTGCATGTGTGTTCTTTTCCACAAACCACACATGGATCCACTAGACTCATTGCATTTGTGTTCTTTTCCACAAACAACTTATGGATCAACCAGTGGTCATTGCATGTGTGTTCTTTTCACAAACTACATGTGGACCCACTAGAGTCATTGTATGTGTGTTCTTATACTAAAACTAGCACTAGAGTCATTGCATGTGTGTTCTATCCACAAACCACACATGGATCAACCAGTGGCATTGCATGTGTGTTCTTTCCACAAACCACACATGGATCAACCAGTGTCATTGCATGTGTGTTCTTTCCACAAACCACATATGGATCAACCAGTGGTCATTACATGTGTGTTCTTTTCCACAAACCACTTATGGATCCATTAGAGTCATTGCATGTGTGTTCTTTACACAAACCACTTATGGATCCACCAGTGTTCATTGCATGTGTGATCTTTTCCAAAAACCACATATGGATCAACCAGTGGTCATTGCATGTGTGTTCTTTTCACAAACCACATGTGGACCCACTAGAGTCATTGCATGTGTGTTCTTATACTAAAACCAGCACTTGACTCATTGCATGTGTGTTCTTTTCCACAAACCACACATGGATCCACTAGACTCATTGCATGTGTGTTCTTTTCCACAAACAACTTATGGATCAACCAGTGGTCATTGCATGTGTGTTCTTTTCACAAACTACATGTGGACCCACTAGAGTCATTGTATGTGTGTTCTTATACTAAAACTAGCACTAGAGTCATTGCATGTGTGTTCTATCCACAAACCACACATGGATCAACCAGTGGCAATACATGTGTGTTCTTTTCACAAACCACGCATGGATCACCCTGTGGCATTGCATGTGTGTTCTTTTCACAAACCACACATGGATCAACCAGTGGTCACTGCATGTGTGTTCTTTCCACAAACCACATATGGACCAACCAGAGTCATTGCATGTGTGTTCTTTTCCAAAAACCACTTATGGATCAACCAGTGGCCATTGAATGTGTGTTCTTTCCACAAACCACTGATGGATCAACCAGTGGCATTGCATGTGTGTTCTTTTCACAAACTACATGTGGACCTACTAGACTCATTGCATGTGTGTTCTTATACTAAAACTAGCACTAGAGTCATTGCATGTTTGTTCTTTTCACAAACCAGACATGGATCAACCAGTGGTCATTGCATGTGTGTTCTTTCCACAAACCACATATGGATCAACCAGTGGTCATTGCATGTGTGTTCTTTTCCACAAACCACACATGGATCAACAAGTGGTCATTGCATGTGTGTTCTTTTCACAAACCACATGTGGACCCACTAGAGTCATTGCATGTGTGTTCTTATACTAAAACCAGCACTAGACTCATTGCATGTGTGTCCTTTTCCACAAACCACACATGGATCCGCTAGACTCATTGCATTTGTGTTCTTTTCCACAAACAACTTATGGATCAACCAGTGGTCATTGCATGTGTGTTCTTTTCACAAACTACATGTGGACCCACTAGAGTCATTGTATGTGTGTTTTTATACTAAAACTAGCACTAGAGTCATTGCATCTGTGTTCTATCCACAAACAACACATGGATCAACCAGTGGCATTGCATGTGTGTTCTTTTCACAAACCACACATGGATCAACCAGTGTCATTGCATGTGTGTTCTTTCCACAAACCACATATGGATCAACCAGTGGTCATTGCATGTGTGTTCTTTTCCACAAACCACTTATGGATCCATTAGAACCATTGCATGTGTGTTATTTCCACAAACCACACATGGATTAACCACTAGAGTCATTGCATGTGTGTTATTTCCACAAACGACACATGGATCAACCACTAGAGTCATTGCATGTGTGTTCTTTCCACAAACCACACATGGATCAACCAGTGTTATTGCATGTGTGTTCTTTCCACAAATCACATATGGACCCACTAGAGTCATTGCTTGTGTGTTCTTATACTAAAACCAACACTAGAGTCATTGCATGCGTTTTCTTTCCACAAACCACTTATGGATCCACCAGTGTTCATTGCATGTGTGTTCTTTCCACAAACCACTTATGTATCAACTAGTGGTCATTGCATGTGTGTTCTTTTCCACAAACCACTTATGGATCAACCGGTGGCATTGCATGTGTGTTCTTTTCACAAACCACACATGGATCAACCAGTGGTCATTGCATGTGTGTTCTTTCCACAAACCACATATGGATCAACCAGTGGTCATTGCATGTGTGTTCTTTTCCACGAACCACATATCGATCAACCAGTGGTCATTGCATGTGTGTTCTTTTCCACGAACCACATATGGATCAACCAGTGGTCATTGCATGTGTGTTCTTTCCACAAACCACACATGGATCAACCAGTGGTCATTGCATATGTGTTCTTTTCCACGAACCACATATGGATCAACCAGTGGTCATTGCATGTGTGTTCTTTCCACAAACCACACATGGATCAACCAGTGGTCATTGCATGTGTGTTATTTCCACAAACCACATATGGATCAACCAGTGGTCATTGCATGTGTGTTCTTTCCACAAACCACATATGGATCAACCAGTGGTCATTGCATGTGTGTTCTTTTCCACGAACCACATATGGATCAACAAGTGGTCATTGCATGTGTGTTCTTTCCACAAACCAGACATGGATCAACCAGTGGTCATTGCATGTGTGTTATTTTCCACAAACCACACATGGATCAAGTAGTGTCATTGCATGTGTGTTCTTTCCACAAACCACATATGGATCAACCAGTGGTCATTGCATGTGTGTTCTTTTCACAAACCACATGTGAACCCACTAGAGTCATTGCATGTGTGTTCTTATACTAAAACCAACACTAGAGTCATTGCATGTGTGTTCTTTTCACAAACCACACATGGATCCACCACTATCATTGCATGTGTGTTCTTTCCAAAAACCACAATTGGATCAACAAGTGGTCATTGCATGTGTGTTCTTTTCAAAAACCACATATGGGTCCATTAGAGTCATTGCATGTGTGTTCTTATACTAAACCTAGCACTAGAGTCATTGGATGTGTGTTCTTTGCACAAACCACTTATGGATCCACCAGTGTTCATTGCATGTGTGTTCTTTTCACAAACAACATATGGATCCACCAGTGGTCACTTCATGTGTGTTCTTTCCACAAACCACTTATGGATCAACCAGTGGTCATTGCATGTGTGTTCTTTCCACAAACCACTTATGGATCAAGGCCATTGCATGTGTGTTCTTTCCACAAACAACTTATAGATCAACCAGTGGCATTGCATGTGTGTTCTTTTCACAAACTACATGTGGACCCACTAGAGTCATTGCATGTGTGTTCTTATACTAAAACAAGCACTAGAGTCATTGCATGTGTGTTATTTTCACAAACAACATATGGATCCACCAGTGTTCACTGCATGTGTGTTCTTTCCATAAACCACATATGGATCAACCAGTGGTTATTGCATGTGTGTTCTTTCCACAAACTACTTATGGATCCACTAGTGTTCATTGCATGTGTGTTCTTTTCCACAAACCACATATGGATCAACCAGTGGTCATTGCATGTGTGTTCTTTTCACAAACCACATATGGACCCACTAGAGTCATTGCATGTGTGTTCTATCCACAAACCACACATGGATCAACCAGTGGTCATTGCATGTGTGTTCTTTTCCACAAACCACACATGGATCCACAAGTGGTCATTGCATGTGTGTTCTTTCCACAAACCACTCATGGATCCACCAGTGTTCATTGCATGTGTGATCTTTTCCAAAAACCACATATGGATCAACCAGTGGTCATTGCATGTGTGTTCTATTCACAAACCACATGTGGACCCACTAGAGTCATTGCATGTGTGTTCTTATACTAAAACCAGCACTAGACTCATTGCATGTGTGTTCTTTTCCATAAACCACACATGGATCCACTAGACTCATTGCATGTGTGTTCTTTTCCACAAACAACTTATGGATCAACCAGTGGTCATTGCATGTGTGTTCTTTTCACACACTACAAGTGGACCCACTAGAGTCATTGTATGTGTGTTCTTATACTAAAACTAGCACTAGAGTCATTGCATGTGTGTTCTATCCACAAACCACACATGGATCAACCAGTGGCATTGCAAGTGTGTTCTTTTCTCAAACCACACATGGATCAACCAGTGTCCTTGCATTTTTTTATTTCCACGAACCACATATGGATCAACCAGTGGTTATTGCATGTGTGTTCTTTTCCGTAAACCACTTATGGATCCAATAGAGACATTGCATGTGTGTTATTTCCACAAACCACACATGGATCAACCACTAGAGTCATTGCATGTGTGTTATTTCCACAAACCACACATGGATCAACCACTAGAGTCATTGCATGTGTGTTCTTTCCACAAACCACACATGGATCAACAAGTGGTCATTGCATGTGTGTTCTTACACTAAAACCAGCACTAAATACATTGCATGTGTCTTCTTTTCACAAACAACATATGGATCCACCAGTGTTCACTGCATGTGTGTTCTTTCCACAACCACATATGGATCAACCAGTGGTCATTGCATGTGTGTTCTTTCCACAAACCACTTATGGATCCACCAGTGTTCATTGCATGTGTGTTCGTTTCCACAAACCACTTATGGATCAACCAGTGGTCATTGCATGTGTGTTCTTTTCCACAAACCACACATGGGTCCACCAGTGTTCATTGCATGTGTGTTATTTTCCAAAAACCACATATGGATCAACAAGTGGTCATTGCATGTGTCTTCTTATACTAAAACTAGCACTAGAGTCATTGCATGTGTGTTATTTTCACAAACCACACATGGATCAACCAATGGTCATTGCATGTGTGTTCTTTCCACAAACCACATATGGATCAACCAGTGGTCATTGCATGTGTGTTCTTTTCCACAAACCACACATGGATCAACAAGTGGTCATTGCATGTGTGTTCTTTTCACAAACCACATGTGGACCCACTAGAGTCATTGCATGTGTGTTCTTATACTAAAACCAGCACTAGACTCATTGCATGTGTGTTCTTTTCCACAAACCACACATGGATCCGCTCGACTCATTGCATTTGTGTTCTTTTCCACAAACAACTTATGGATTAACCAGTGGTCATTGCATGTGTGTTCTTTTCACAAACTACATGTGGACCCACTAGAGTCATTGTATGTGTGTTCTTATACTAAAACTAGCACTAGAGTCATTGCATCTGTGTTCTATCCACAAACCACACATGCATCAACCAGTGCATTGCATGTGTGTTCTTTTCACAAACCACACATGGATCAACCAGTGTCATTGCATGTGTGTTCTTTCCACAAACCACATATGGATCAACCAGTGGTCATTGCATGTGTGTTCTTTTCCACGAACCACATATCGATCAACCATTGGTCATTGCATGTGTGTTCTTTTCCACGAACCACATATGGATCAACTAGTGGTCATTTCATGTGTGTTCTTTCCACAAACCACACATGGATCAACCAGTGGTCATTGCATGTGTGTTCTTTTCCACGAACCACAGATGGATCAACCAGTGGTCATTGCATGTGTGTTCTTTCCACAAACCACACATGGATCAACCAGTGGTCATTGCATGTGTGTTCTTTCCACAAACCACATATGGATCAACCAGTGGTCATTGCATGTGTGTTCTTTCCACAAACTACATATGGATCAACCAGTGGTCATTGCATGTGTGTTCTTTTCCACGAACCACATATGGATCAACCAGTGGTCATTGCATGTGTGTTCTTTCCACAAACCACACATGGATCAACCAGTGGTCATTGCATGTTTGTTCTTTTCCACAAACCACACATGGATCAAGCAGTGTCATTGCATGTGTGTTCTTTCCACAAACCACAGATCGATCAACCAGTGGTCATTGCATGTGTGTTCTTTTCACAAACCACATGTGAACCCACTAGAGTCATTGCATGTGTGTTCTTATACTAAAACCAACACTAGAGTCATTGCATGTGTGTTCTTTTCACAAACCACACATGGATCCACCACTGTCATTGCATGTGTGTTCTTTCCACAAACCACACATGGATCAAGAAGTGGTCATTGCATGTGTGTTCTTTTCACAAACCACATATGGATCGATTAGAGTCATTGCATGTGTGTTCTTATACTAAAACTAGCACTAGAGTCATTGGATGTGTGTTCTTTCCACAAACCACTTATGGATCCACTAGTGTTCATTGCATGTGTGTTCTTTTCACAAACAACATATGGATCCACCAGTGGTCACTACATGTGTGTTCTTTCCACAAACCACTTATGGATCAACCAGTGGTCATTGCATGTGTGTTCTTTCCACAAACCACTGATGGATCAAGGCCATTGCATGTGTGTTCTTTCCACAAACAACTTATAGATCAACCAGTGGCATTGCATGTGTGTTCTTTTCACAAACTACATGTGGACCCACTAGAGTCATTGCATGTGTGTTCTTATACTAAAACAAGCACTAGAGTCATTGCATGTGTGTTATTTTCACAAACAACATATGGATCCACCAGTGTTCACTTCATGTGTGTTCTTTCCACAAACCACTTGTGGATCCACCAGTGTTCATTGTATGTGTGTTATTTTCCACAAACCACTTATGGATCCACCAGTGTTCATTGCATGTGTGTTCTTTTCACAAACAACATATGGATCCACCAGTGGTCACTGCATGTGTGTTCTTTCCACAAACCACTTATGGATCAACCAGTGGTCATTGCATGTGTGTTCTTTCCACAAACCACTGATGGATCAAGGCCATTGCATGTGTGTTCTTTCCACAAACAACTTATAGATCAACCAGTGGCATTGCATGTGTGTTCTTTTCACAAACTACATGTGGACCCACTAGAGTCATTGCATGTGTGTTCTTATACTAAAACAAGCACTGGAGTCATTGCATGTGTGTTATTTTCACAAACAACATATGGATCCACCAGTGTTCACTGCATGTGTGTTCTTTCCACAAACCACATATGGATCAACCCGTGGTTATTGCATGTGTGTTCTTTCCACAAACTACTTATGGATCCACCAGTGTTCATTGCATGTGTGTTCTTTTCCACAAACCACATATGGATCAACCAGTGGTCATTGCATATGTGTTCTTTTCACAAACCACATATGGACCCACTAGAGTCATTGCATGTGTGTTCTATCCACAAACCACACATGGATCAACCAGTGGTCATTGCATGTGTGTTCTTTTCCACAAACCACACATGGATCCACCAGTGGTCATTGCATGTGTGTTCTTTCCAGAAACCACTTATGGATCCACCAGTGTTCATTGCATGTGTGATCTTTTCCAAAAACCACATATGGATCAACCAGTGGTCATTGCATGTGTGTTCTTTTCACAAACCACATGTGGACCCACTAGAGTCATTGCATGTGTGTTCTTATACTAAAACTAGCACTAGACTCATTGCACGTGTGTTCTTTTCCCCAAACCACACATGGATCCACTAGACTCATTGCATGTGTGTTCTTTTCCACAAACAACTTATGGATCAACCAGTGGTCATTGCATGTGTGTTCTTTTCACAAACTACAAGTGGACCCACTAGAGTCATTGTATGTGTGTTCTTATACTAAAACTAGCACTAGAGTCATTGCATGTGTGTTCTATCCACAAACCACACATGGATCAACCAGTGGCATTGCATGTGTGTTCTTTCCACAAACCACGCATGGATCAACTAGTGGCATTGCATGTGTGTTCTTTTCACAAACCACACATGGATCAACCAGTGGTCACTGCATGTGTGTTCTTTCCACAAACCACATATGGACCAACCAGAGTTATTGCTTGTGTCTTCTTTCCACAAACCACTTATGGATCAACCAGTGGCCATTGCGTGTGTGTTCTTTCCACAAACCACTTATGGGTCAACTAGTGGCATTGCATGTGTGTTCTTTTCACAAACTACATTTGGACCCACTAGAGTCATTGCATGTGTGTTCTTATACTAAAACCAACACTAGAGTCATTGCATGTGTGTTCTTTTCACAAACAACATATGGATCCACCAGTGTTCACTGCATCTGTGTTCTTTCCACAAACCACATATGGATCAACCAGTGGTCATTGCATGTGTGTTCTTTCCACAAACCACTTATGGATCCACCAGTGTTTATTGCATGTGTGTTCTTTTCCACAAACCACATATGGATCAACCAGTGGTCATTGCATGTGTGTTCTTTTCACAAACCACATATGGACCCACTAGAGTCATTGCATGTGTGTTCTATCCACAAACCACACATGGATCAACCAGTGGTCATTGCATGTGTGTTCTTTTCCACAAACCACTTATGAATCAACCAGTGGTAATTGCATGTGTGTTCTTTCCACAAACCACTTATGGATCCACCAATGTTCATTGCATGTGTGTTCTTTTCCAAAAACCACATATGGATCAACCAGTGATCATTGCATGTGTGTTCTTTTCACAAACCACATGTGGACCCACTAGAGTCATTGCATGTGTGTTCTTATACTAAAACCAGCACTAGACTCATTGCATGTGTGTTCTTTTCCACAAACCACACATGGATCCACTAGACTCATTGCATGTGTGTTCTTTTCCACAAACAACTTATGGATCAACCAATGGTCATTGCATGTGTGTTCTTTTCACAAACTACATGTGGACCCACTAGAGTCATTGTATGTGTGTTCTTATACTAAAACTAGCACTAGAGTCATTGCATGTGTGTTCTATACACAAACCACACATGGACCAACCAGTGGCAATGCATGTGTGTTCTTTCCACAAACCACGCATGGTTCAACCAGTGGCATTGCATGTGTGTTCTTTTCACAAACCACACATGGATCAACCAGTGGTCACTGCATGTGTGTTCTTTCCACAAACCACATATGGACCAACCAGAGTCATTGCATGTGTGTTCTTTTCCAAAAACCACTTGTGGATCAACCAGTGGCCATTGCATGTGTGTTCTTTCCACAAACCACTTATGGATCAACCAGTGGCATTGCATGTGTGTTCTTTTCACAAACTATATGTGGACCCACTAGAGTCATTGCATGTGTGTTCTTATACTAATACTAGCACTAGAGTCATTGCACGTGTGTTCTTTTCACAAACCAGACATGGATCAACCAGTGGTCATTGCATGTGTGTTCTTTCCACAACCCACATATGGATCAACCAGTGATCATTGCATGTGTGTTCTTTTCCACAAACCACATATGGATCAACGAGTGGTCATTGCATGTGTGTTCTTTCCACAAACAACACATGGATCAACCAGTGGTCATTGCATGTGTGTTCATTCCACAAACCACACATGGATCAACCAGTGGTCATTGCATGTGCGTTCTTTTCCACAAACCACACATGGATCAAGCAGTGTCATTGCATGTGTGTTCTTTCCACAAACCACATATGGATCAACAAGTGGTCATTGCATGTGTGTTCTTTTCCACAAACCACACATCGATCAACAAGTCGTCATTGCATGTGTGTTCTTTTCACAAACCACATGTGGACCCACTAGAGTCATTGCATGTGTGTTCTTATACTAAAACTAGCACTAGACTCGTTGCATGTGTGTTCTTTTCCACAAACCACACATGGATCCGCTAGACTCATTGCATTTGTGTTCTTTTCCACAAACAACTTATGGATTAACCAGTGGTCATTGCATGTGTGTTCTTTTCACAAACTACATGTGGACCCACTAGAGTCATTGTATGTGTGTTCTTATACTAAAACTAGCACTAGAGTCATTGCATCTGTGTTCTATCCACAAACCACACATGGATCAACCAGTGGCATTGCATGTGTGTTCTTTTCACAAACCACACATGGATCAACCAGTGTCATTGCATGTGTGGTCTTTCCACAAACCACATATGGATCAACCAGTGGTCATTGCATGTGTGTTCTTTTCCACAAACCACTTATGGATCCATTAGAGCCATTGCATGTGTGTTATTTCCACAAACCACACATGGATTAACCACTAGAGTCATTGCATGTGTGTTATTTCCACAAACGACACATGGATCAACCACTAGAGTCATTGCATGTGTGTCCTTTCCACAAACCACACATGGATCAACCAGTGTTATTGCATGTGTGTTCTTTCCACAAATCACATATGGACCCACTAGAGTCATTGCTTGTGTGTTCTTATACTAAAACCAACACTAGAGTCATTGCATGCGTGTTCTTTAGACAAACCACTTATGGATCCACCAGTGTTCATTGCATGTGTGTTCTTTCCACAAACCACTTATGTATCAACTAGTGGTCATTGCATGTGTGTTCTTTTCCACAAACCACTTCTGGATCAACCGGTGGCATTGCATGTATCTTCTTTTCACAAACCACACATGGATAAACCAGTGGTCATTGCATGTGTGTTCTTTCCACAAACCACATATGGATCAACCAGTGGTCATTGCATGTGTGTTCTTTTCCACGAACCACATATCGATCAACCAGTGGTAATTGCATGTGTGTTCTTTTCCACGAACCACATATGGATCAACTAGTGGTCATTGCATGTGTGTTCTTTCCAACAACCACACATGGATCAACCAGTGGTCATTGCATGTGTGTTCTTTTCCACGAACCACATATGGATCAACCAGTGGTCATTGCATGTGTGTTCTTTCCACAAACCACACATGGATCAACCAGTGGTCATTGCATGTGTGTTCTTTCCACAAACCACATATGGATCAACCAGTGGTCATTGCATGTGTGTTCTTTCCACAAACTACATATGGATCAACCAGTGGTCATTGCATGTGTGTTCTTTTCCACGAACCACATATGGATTAACCAGTGGTCATTGCATGTGTGTTCTTTCCACAAACCACACATGGATCAACCAGTGGTCATTGCATGTTTGTTCTTTTCCACAAACCACACATGGATCAAGCAGTGTCATTGCATGTGTGTTCTTTCCACAAACCACAGATGGATCAACCAGTGGTCATTGCATGTGTGTTCTTTTCACAAACCACATGTGAACCCACTAGAGTCATTGCATGTGTGTTCTTATACTAAAACCAACACTAGAGTCATTGCATGTGTGTTCTTTTCACAAACCACACATGGATCCACCACTGTCATTGCATGTGTGTTCTTTCCACAAACCACACATGGATCAAGAAGTGGTCATTGCATGTGTGTTCTTTTCACAAACCACATATGGATCGATTAGAGTCATTGCATGTGTGTTCTTATACTAAAACTAGCACTAGAGTCATTGGATGTGTGTTCTTTCCAGAAACCACTTATGGATCCACCAGTGTTCATTGCATGTGTGTTCTTTTCACAAACAACATATGGATCCACCAGTGGTCACTGCATGTGTGTTCTTTCCACAAACCACTTATGGATCAACCAGTGGTCATTGCATGTGTGTTCTTTTCCACAAACCACATATGGATCAACAAGTGGTCATTGCATGTGTGTTCTTACACTAAAACCAGCACTAAAGTCATTGCATGTGTCTTCTTTTCACAAACAACATATGGATCCACCAGTGTTCACTGCATGTGTGTTCTTTCCACAACCACATATGGATCAACCAGTGGTCATTGCATGTGTGTTCTTTCCACAAACCACTTATGGATCCACCAGTGTTCATTGCATGTGTGTTCGTTTCCACAAACCACTTATGGATCAACCAGTGGTCATTGCATGTGTGTTCTTTTCCACAAACCACACATGGATCCACCAGTGTTCATTGCATGTGTGTTATTTTCCAAAAACCACATATGGATCAACAAGTGGTCATTGCATGTGTCTTCTTATACTAAAACTAGCACTAGAGTCATTGCATGTGTGTTCTTTTCACAAACCACACATGGATCAACCAATGGTCATTGCATGTGTGTTCTTTCCACAAACCACATATGGATCAACCAGTGGTCATTGCATGTGTGTTCTTTTCCACAAACCACACATGGATCAACAAGTGGTCATTGCATGTGTGTTCTTTTCACAAACCACATGTGGACCCACTAGAGTCATTGCATGTGTGTTCTTATACTAAAACCAGCACTAGACTCATTGCATGTGTGTTCTTTTCCACAAACCACACATGGATCCGCTCGACTCATTGCATTTGTGTTCTTTTCCACAAACAACTTATGGATTAACCAGTGGTCATTGCAAGTGTGTTCTTTTCACAAACTACATGTGGACCCACTAGAGTCATTGTATGTGTGTTCTTATACTAAAACTAGCACTAGAGTCATTGCATCTGTGTTCTATCCACAAACCACACATGGATCAACCAGTGCATTGCATGTGTGTTCTTTTCACAAACCACACATGGATCAACCAGTGTCATTGCATGTGTGTTCTTTCCACAAACCACATATGGATCAACCAGTGGTCATTGCATGTGTGTTCTTTTCCACGAACCACATATCGATCAACCATTGGTCATTGCATGTGTGTTCTTTTCCACGAACCACATATGGATCAACTAGTGGTCATTTCATGTGTGTTCTTTCCACAAACCACACATGGATCAACCAGTGGTCATTGCATGTGTGTTCTTTTCCACGAACCACAGATGGATCAACCAGTGGTCATTGCATGTGTGTTCTTTCCACAAACCACACATGGATCAACCAGTGGTCATTGCATGTGTGTTCTTTCCACAAACCACATATGGATCAACCAGTGGTCATTGCATGTGTGTTCTTTCCACAAACTACATATGGATCAACCAGTGGTCATTGCATGTGTGTTCTTTTCCACGAACCACATATGGATCAACCAGTGGTCATTGCATGTGTGTTCTTTCCACAAACCACACATGGATCAACCAGTGGTCATTGCATGTTTGTTCTTTTCCACAAACCACACATGGATCAAGCAGTGTCATTGCATGTGTGTTCTTTCCACAAACCACAGATCGATCAACCAGTGGTCATTGCATGTGTGTTCTTTTCACAAACCACATGTGAACCCACTAGAGTCATTGCATGTGTGTTCTTATACTAAAACCAACACTAGAGTCATTGCATGTGTGTTCTTTTCACAAACCACACATGGATCCACCACTGTCATTGCATGTGTGTTCTTTCCACAAACCACACATGGATCAAGAAGTGGTCATTGCATGTGTGTTCTTTTCACAAACCACATATGGATCGATTAGAGTCATTGCATGTGTGTTCTTATACTAAAACTAGCACTAGAGTCATTGGATGTGTGTTCTTTCCACAAACCACTTATGGATCCACTAGTGTTCATTGCATGTGTGTTCTTTTCACAAACAACATATGGATCCACCAGTGGTCACTACATGTGTGTTCTTTCCACAAACCACTTATGGATCAACCAGTGGTCATTGCATGTGTGTTCTTTCCACAAACCACTGATGGATCAAGGCCATTGCATGTGTGTTCTTTCCACAAACAACTTATAGATCAACCAGTGGCCTTGCATGTGTGTTCTTTTCACAAACTACATGTGGACCCACTAGAGTCATTGCATGTGTGTTCTTATACTAAAACAAGCACTAGAGTCATTGCATGTGTGTTATTTTCACAAACAACATATGGATCCACCAGTGTTCACTTCATGTGTGTTCTTTCCACAAACCACTTGTGGATCCACCAGTGTTCATTGTATGTGTGTTATTTTCCACAAACCACTTATGGATCCACCAGTGTTCATTGCATGTGTGTTCTTTTCACAAACAACATATGGATCCACCAGTGGTCACTGCATGTGTGTTCTTTCCACAAACCACTTATGGATCAACCAGTGGTCATTGCATGTGTGTTCTTTCCACAAACCACTGATGGATCAAGGCCATTGCATGTGTGTTCTTTCCACAAACAACTTATAGATCAACCACTGGCATTGCATGTGTGTTCTTTTCACAAACTACATGTGGACCCACTAGAGTCATTGCATGTGTGTTCTTATACTAAAACAAGCACTGGAGTCATTGCATGTGTGTTATTTTCACAAACAACATATGGATCCACCAGTGTTCACTGCATGTGTGTTCTTTCCACAAACCACATATGGATCAACCCGTGGTTATTGCATGTGTGTTCTTTCCACAAACTACTTATGGATCCACCATTGTTCATTGCATGTGTGTTCTTTTCCACAAACCACATATGGATCAACCAGTGGTCATTGCATATGTGTTCTTTTCACAAACCACATATGGACCCACTAGAGTCATTGCATGTGTGTTCTATCCACAAACCACACATGGATCAACCAGTGGTCATTGCATGTGTGTTCTTTTCCACAAACCACACATGGATCCACCAGTGGTCATTGCATGTGTGTTCTTTCCAGAAACCACTTATGGATCCACCAGTGTTCATTGCATGTGTGATATTTTCCAAAAACCACATATGGATCAACCAGTGGTCATTGCATGTGTGTTCTTTTCACAAACCACATGTGGACCCACTAGAGTCATTGCATGTGTGTTCTTATACTAAAACTAGCACTAGACTCATTGCACGTGTGTTCTTTTCCCCAAACCACACATGGATCCACTAGACTCATTGCATGTGTGTTCTTTTCCACAAACAACTTATGGATCAACCAGTGGTCATTGCATGTGTGTTATTTTCACAAACTACAAGTGGACCCACTAGAGTCATTGTATGTGTGTTCTTATACTAAAACTAGCACTAGAGTCATTGCATGTGTGTTCTATCCACAAACCACACATGGATCAACCAGTGGCATTGCATGTGTGTTCTTTCCACAAACCACGCATGGATCAACTAGTGGCATTGCATGTGTGTTCTTTTCACAAACCACACATGGATCAACCAGTGGTCACTGCATGTGTGTTCTTTCCACAAACCACATATGGACCAACCAGAGTTATTGCTTGTGTCTTCTTTCCACAAACCACTTATGGATCAACCAGTGGCCATTGCGTGTGTGTTCTTTCCACAAACCACTTATGGGTCAACTAGTGGCATTGCATGTGTGTTCTTTTCACAAACTACATTTGGACCCACTAGAGTCATTGCATGTGTGTTCTTATACTAAAACCAACACTAGAGTCATTGCATGTGTGTTCTTTTCACAAACAACATATGGATCCACCAGTGTTCACTGCATGTGTGTTCTTTCCACAAACCACATATGGATCAACCAGTGGTCATTGCATGTGTGTTCTTTCCACAAAGCACTTATGGATCCACCAGTGTTTATTGCATGTGTGTTCTTTTCCACAAACCACATATGGATCAACCAGTGGTCATTGCATGTGTGTTCTTTTCACAAACCACATATGGACCCACTAGAGTCATTGCATGTGTGTTCTATCCACAAACCACACATGGATCAACCAGTGGTCATTGCATGTGTGTTCTTTTCCACAAACCACTTATGAATCAACCAGTGGTAATTGCATGTGTGTTCTTTCCACAAACCACTTATGGATCCACCAATGTTCATTGCATGTGTGTTCTTTTCCAAAAACCACATATGGATCAACCAGTGATCATTGCATGTGTGTTCTTTTCACAAACCACATGTGGACCCACTAGAGTCATTGCATGTGTGTTCTTATACTAAAACCAGCACTAGACTCATTGCATGTGTGTTCTTTTCCACAAACCACACATGGATCCACTAGACTCATTGCATGTGTGTTCTTTTCCACAAACAACTTATGGATCAACCAATGGTCATTGCATGTGTGTTCTTTTCACAAACTACATGTGGACCCACTAGAGTCATTGTATGTGTGTTCTTATACTAAAACTAGCACTAGAGTCATTGCATGTGTGTTCTATACACAAACCACACATGGATCAACCAGTGGCAATGCATGTGTGTTCTTTCCACAAACCACGCATGGTTCAACCAGTGGCATTGCATGTGTGTTCTTTTCACAAACCACACATGGATCAACCAGTGGTCACTGCATGTGTGTTCTTTCCACAAACCACATATGGACCAACCAGAGTCATTGCATGTGTGTTCTTTTCCAAAAACCACTTGTGGATCAACCAGTGGCCATTGCATGTGTGTTCTTTCCACAAACCACTTATGGATCAACCAGTGGCATTGCATGTGTGTTCTTTTCACAAACTATATGTGGACCCACTAGAGTCATTGCATGTGTGTTCTTATACTAATACTAGCACTAGAGTCATTGCACGTGTGTTCTTTTCACAAACCAGACATGGATCAACCAGTGGTCATTGCATGTGTGTTCTTTCCACAACCCACATATGGATCAACCAGTGATCATTGCATGTGTGTTCTTTTCCACAAACCACATATGGATCAACGAGTGGTCATTGCATGTGTGTTCTTTCCACAAACAACACATGGATCAACCAGTGGTCATTGCATGTGTGTTCATTCCACAAACCACACATGGATCAACCAGTGGTTATTGCATGTGCGTTCTTTTCCACAAACCACACATGGATCAAGCAGTGTCATTGCATGTGTGTTCTTTCCACAAACCACATATGGATCAACAAGTGGTCATTGCATGTGTGTTCTTTTCCACAAACCACACATGGATCAACAAGTCGTCATTGCATGTGTGTTCTTTTCACAAACCACATGTGGACCCACTAGAGTCATTGCATGTGTGTTCTTATACTAAAACTAGCACTAGACTCGTTGCATGTGTGTTCTTTTCCACAAACCACACATGGATCCGCTAGACTCATTGCATTTGTGTTCTTTTCCACAAACAACTTATGGATTAACCAGTGGTCATTGCATGTGTGTTCTTTTCACAAACTACATGTGGACCCACTAGAGTCATTGTATGTGTGTTCTTATACTAAAACTAGCACTAGAGTCATTGCATCTGTGTTCTATCCACAAACCACACATGGATCAACCAGTGGCATTGCATGTGTGTTCTTTTCACAAACCACACATGGATCAACCAGTGTCATTGCATGTGTGTTCTTTCCACAAACCACATATGGATCAACCAGTGGTCATTGCATGTGTGTTCTTTTCCACAAACCACTTATGGATCCATTAGAGCCATTGCATGTGTGTTATTTCCACAAACCACACATGGATTAACCACTAGAGTCATTGCATGTGTGTTATTTCCACAAACGACACATGGATCAACCACTAGAGTCATTGCATGTGTGTCCTTTCCACAAACCACACATGGATCAACCAGTGTTATTGCATGTGTGTTCTTTCCACAAATCACATATGGACCCACTAGAGTCATTGCTTGTGTGTTCTTATACTAAAACCAACACTAGAGTCATTGCATGCGTGTTCTTTAGACAAACCACTTATGGATCCACCAGTGTTCATTGCATGTGTGTTCTTTCCACAAACCACTTATGTATCAACTAGTGGTCATTGCATGTGTGTTCTTTTCCACAAACCACTTATGGATCAATCGGTGGCATTGCATGTATCTTCTTTTCACAAACCACACATGGATAAACCAGTGGTCATTGCATGTGTGTTCTTTCCACAAACCACATATGGATCAACCAGTGGTCATTGCATGTGTGTTCTTTTCCACGAACCACATATCGATCAACCAGTGGTAATTGCATGTGTGTTCTTTTCCACGAACCACATATGGATCAACTAGTGGTCATTGCATGTGTGTTCTTTCCAACAACCACACATGGATCAACCAGTGGTCATTGCATGTGTGTTCTTTTCCACGAACCACATATGGATCAACCAGTGGTCATTGCATGTGTGTTCTTTCCACAAACCACACATGGATCAACCAGTGGTCATTGCATGTGTGTTCTTTCCACAAACCACATATGGATCAACCAGTGGTCATTGCATGTGTGTTCTTTCCACAAACTACATATGGATCAACCAGTGGTCATTGCATGTGTGTTCTTTTCCACGAACCACATATGGATCAACCAGTGGTCATTGCATGTGTGTTCTTTCCACAAACCACACATGGATCAACCAGTGGTCATTGCATGTTTGTTCTTTTCCACAAACCACACATGGATCAAGCAGTGTCATTGCATGTGTGTTCTTTCCACAAACCACAGATGGATCAACCAGTGGTCATTGCATGTGTGTTCTTTTCACAAACCACATGTGAACCCACTAGAGTCATTGCATGTGTGTTCTTATACTAAAACCAACACTAGAGTCATTGCATGTGTGTTCTTTTCACAAACCACACATGGATCCACCACTGTCATTGCATGTGTGTTCTTTCCACAAACCACACATGGATCAAGAAGTGGTCATTGCATGTGTGTTCTTTTCACAAACCACATATGGATCGATTAGAGTCATTGCATGTGTGTTCTTATACTAAAACTAGCACTAGAGTCATTGGATGTGTGTTCTTTCCAGAAACCACTTATGGATCCACCAGTGTTCATTGCATGTGTGTTCTTTTCACAAACAACATATGGATCCACCAGTGGTCACTGCATGTGTGTTCTTTCCACAAACCACTTATGGATCAACCAGTGGTCATTGCATGTGTGTTCTTTCCACAAACCACTTATGGATCAAGGCAATTCCATGTGTGTTCTTTCCACAAACCACTTATAGATCAACCAGTGGCATTGCATGTGTGTTCTTTTCACAAACTACATGTGGACCCACTAGAGTCATTGCATGTGTGTTCTTATACTAAAACAAGCACTAGAGTCATTGCATGTGTGTTATTTTCACAAACAACATATGGATCCACCAGTGTTCACTTCATGTGTGTTCTTTCTACAAACCACATATGGATCAACCCGTGGTTATTGCATGTGTGTTCTTTCCACAAACTACTTATGGATCCACCAGTGTTCATTGCATGTGTGTTCTTTTCCACAAACCACATATGGACCAACCAGTGGTCATTGCATGTGTGTTCTTTTCACAAACCACATATGGACCCACTAGAGTCATTGCATGTGTGGTCTATCCACAAACCACACATGGATCAACCAGTGGTCATTGCATGTGTGTTCTTTTCCACAAACCACACATGGATCCACCAGTGGTCATTGCATGTGTGTTCTTTCCACAAACCACTTATGGATCCACCAGTGTTCATTGCATGTGTGATCTTTTCCAAAAACCACATATGGATCAACCAGTGGTCATTGCATGTGTGTTCTTTTCACAAACCACATGTGGACCCACTAGAGTCATTGCATGTGTGTTCTTATACTAAAACCAGCACTAGACTCATTGCATGTGTTTCTTTTCCACAAACCACATATGGATCCACTAGACTCATTGCATGTGTGTTCTTTTCCACAAACAACTTATGGATTAACCAATGGTCATTGCATGTGTGTTCTTTTCACAAACTACATGTGGACCCACTAGAGTCATTGTATGTGTGTTCTTATACTAAAACTAGCACTAGAGTCATTGCATGTGTGTTCTATACACAAACCACACATGGATCAACCAGTGGCAATGCATGTGTGTTCTTTCCACAAACCACACATGGATCAACCAGTGGCATTGCATGTGTGTTCTTTTTACAAACCACACATGGATCAACCAGTGGTCACTGCATGTGTGTTCTTTCCACAAACCACATATCGACCAACCAGAGTCATTGCATGTGTGTTCTTTTCCAAAACCACTTATGGATCAACCAGTGGCCATTGCATGTGTGTTCTTTCCACAAACCACTTATGGATCAACCAGTGGCATTGCATGTGTGTTCTTTTCACAAACTATATGTGGACCCACTAGAGTCATTGCATGTGTGTTCTTATACTAAAACTAGCACTAGAGTCATTGCACGTGTGTTCTTTTCACAAACCAGACATGGATCAACCAGTGGTCATTGCATGTGTGTTCTTTCCACAACCCACATATGGATCAACCAGTGATCATTGCATGTGTGTTCTTTTCCACAAACCACATATGGATCAACGAGTGGTCATTGCATGTGTGTTCTTTCCACAAACAACACATGGATCAACCAGTGGTCATTGCATGTGTGTTCATTCCACAAACCACACATGGATCAACCAGTGGTCATTGCATGTGCGTTCTTTTCCACAAACCACACATGGATCAAGCAGTGTCATTGCATGTGTGTTCTTTCCACAAACCACATATGGATCAACCAGTGGTCATTGCATGTGTGTTCTTTTCCACAAACCACACATGGATCAACAAGTGGTCATTGGATGTGTGTTCTTTTCACAAACCACATGTGGACCCACTAGAGTCATTGCATGTGTGTTCTTATACTAAAACCAGCACTAGACTCGTTGCATGTGTGTTCTTTTCCACAAACCACACATGGATCCGCTAGACTCATTGCATTTGTGTTCTTTTCCACAAACAACTTATGGATTAACCAGTGGTCATTGCATGTGTGTTCTTTTCACAAACTACATGTGGACCCACTAGAGTCATTGTATGTGTGTTCTTATACTAAAACTAGCACTAGATTCATTGCATCTGTGTTCTATCCACAAACCACACATGGATCAACCAGTGGCATTGCATGTGTGTTCTTTTCACAAACCACACATGGATCAGCCAGTGTCATTGCATGTGTGTTCTTTCCACAAACCACATATGGATCAACCAGTGGTCATTGCATGTGCGTTCTTTTCCACAAACCACTTATGGATCCATTAGAGCCATTGCATGTGTGTTATTTCCACAAACCACACATGGATTAACCACTAGAGTCATTGCATGTGTGTTATTTCCACAAACGACACATGGATCAACCACTAGAGTCATTGCATGTGTGTCCTTTCCACAAACCACACATGGATCAACCAGTGTTATTGCATGTGTGTTCTTTCCACAAATCACATATGGACCCACTAGAGTCATTGCTTGTGTGTTCTTATACTAAAACCAACACTAGAGTCATTGCATGCGTGTTCTTTAGACAAACCACTTATGGATCCACCAGTGTTCATTGCATGTGTGTTCTTTCCACAAACCACTTATGTATCAACTAGTGGTCATTGCATGTGTGTTCTTTTCCACAAACCACTTATGGATCAACCGGTGGCATTGCATGTATCTTGTTTTCACAAACCACACATGGATAAACCAGTGGTCATTGCATGTGTGTTCTTTCCACAAACCACATATGGATCAACCAGTGGTCATTGCATGTGTTTTCTTTTCCACGAACCACATATCGATCAACCAGTGGTAATTGCATGTGTGTTCTTTTCCACGAACCACATATGGATCAACTAGTGGTCATTGCATGTGTGTTCTTTCCAACAACCACACATGGATCAACCAGTGGTCATTGCATGTGTGTTCTTTTACACGAACCACATATGGATCAACCAGTGGTCATTGCATGTGTGTTCTTTCCACAAACCACACATGGATCAACCAGTGGTCATTGCATGTGTGTTCTTTCCACAAACCACATATGGATCAACCAGTGGTCATTGCATGTGTGTTCTTTCCACAAACTACATATGGATCAACCAGTGGTCATTGCATGTGTGTTCTTTTCCACGAACCACATATGGATCAACCAGTGGTCATTGCATGTGTGTTCTTTCCACAAACCACAAATGGATCAACCAGTGGTCATTGCATGTTTGTTCTTTTCCACAAACCACACATGGATCAAGAAGTGTCATTGCATGTGTGTTCTTTCCACAAACCACAGATGGATCAACCAGTGGTCATTGCATGTGTGTTCTTTTCACAAACCACATGTGAACCCACTAGAGTCATTGCATGTGTGTTCTTATACTAAAACCGACACTAGAGTCATTGCATGTGTGTTCTTTTCACAAACCACACATGGATCCACCACTGTCATTGCATGTGTGTTCTTTCCACAAACCACACATGGATCAAGAAGTGGTCATTGCATGTGTGTTCTTTTCACAAACCACATATGGATCGATTAGAGTCATTGCATGTGTGTTCTTATACTAAAACTAGCACTAGAGTCATTGGATGTGTGTTCTTTCCAGAAACCACTTATGGATCCACCAGTGTTCATTGCATGTGTGTTCTTTTCACAAACAACATCTGGATCCACCAGTGGTCACTGCATCTGTGTTCTTTCCACAAACCACTTATGGATCAACCAGTGGTCATTGCATGTGTGTTCTTTCCACAAACCACTTATGGATCAAGGCAATTGCATGTGTGTTCTTTCCACAAACCACTTATGGATCCACCAATGTTCATTGCATGTGTGATCTTTTCCAAAAACCACATATGGATCAACCAGTGGTCATTGCATGTGTGTTCTTTTCACAAACCACATGTGGACCCACTAGAGTCATTGCATGTGTGTTCTTATACTAAAACCAGCACTAGACTCATTGCATGTGTTTCTTTTCCACAAACCACATATGGATCCACTAGACTCATTGCATGTGTGTTCTTTTCCACAAACAACTTATGGATCAACCAATGGTCATTGCATGTGTGTTCTTTTCACAAACTACATGTGGACCCACTAGAGTCATTGTATGTGTGTTCTTATACTAAAACTAGCACTAGAGTCATTGCATGTGTGTTCTATACACAAACCACACATGGATCAACCAGTGGCAATGCATGTGTGTTCTTTCCACAAACCACACATGGATCAACCAGTGGCATTGCATGTGTGTTCTTTTTACAAACCACACATGGATCAACCAGTGGTCACTGCATGTGTGTTCTTTCCACAAACCACATATCGACCAACCAGAGTCATTGCATGTGTGTTCTTTTCCAAAAACCACTTATGGATCAACCAGTGGCCATTGCATGTGTGTTCTTTCCACAAACCACTTATGGATCAACCAGTGGCATTGCATGTGTGTTCTTTTCAAAAACTATATGTGGACCCACTAGAGTCATTGCATGTGTGTTCTTATACTAAAACTAGCACTAGACTCATTGCACGTGTGTTCTTTTCACAAACCAGACATGGATCAACCAGTGGTCATTGCATGTGTGTTCTTTCCACAAACCACATATGGATCAACCAGTGGTCATTGCATGTGTGTTCTTTTCCACAAACCACATATGGATCAACGAGTGGTCATTGCATGTGTGTTCTTTCCACAAACCACACATGGATCAACCAGTGGTCATTGCATGTGTGTTCATTCCACAAACCACACATGGATCAACTAGTGGTCATTGCATGTGTGTTCTTTTCCACAAACCACACATGGATCAAGCAGTGTCATTGCATGTGTGTTCTTTCCACAAACCACATATGGATCAACCAGTGGTCATTGCATGTGCGTTCTTTTCACAAACCACATGTGGACCCACTAGAGTCATTGCATGTGTGTTCTTATACTAAAACCAACATTAGAGTCATTGCATGTGTGTTCTTTTCACAAACCACACATGGATCCACCACTGTCATTGCATGTCTGTTCTTTTCACAAACCACACATGGATCAACCAGTGTCATTGCATGTGTGTTCTTTCCACAAACCACATATCGATCATCCAGTGGTCATTGCATGTGTGTTCTTTTCCACAAACCACTTATGGATCCATTAGAGGCATTGCATGTGTGTTATTTCCACAAACCACACATGGATCAACCACTAGAGTCATTGCATGTGTGTTATTTCCACAAACCACACAAGGATCAACCACTAGAGTCATTGCATGTGTGTTCTTTCCACAAACCACACATGGATCAACCAGTGTCATTGCATTTGTATTCTTTCCACAAACCACATATGGATCAACCAGTGGTCATTGCATGTGTGTTCTTTTCCACAAACCACTTATGGATCCATTAGAGTCATTGCATGTGTACTATTTCCACAAACCACGGATGGATCAACCACTAGAGTCATTGCATGTGTGTTATTTCCACAAACCACACATGGATCAACCACTACAGTCATTGCATGTGTGTTCTTTCCACAAACCACGCATGGAACAACCAGTGTCATTGCATGTGTGTTCTTTCCACAAATCACATATGAACCCACTAGAGTCATTGCATGTGTGTTCCTATACTAAAACCAGCACTAGAGTCACTTCATGTGCGTTCTTTCCACAAACCACTTATGGATCAACCAGTGGTCATTGCATGTGTGTTCTTTTCCACAAACCACACATGGATCCACCAGCGGTCATTGCATGTGTGTTCTTTCCACAAACCACTTATGGATCAACCAGTGGCCATTGCATGTGTGTTCTTTCCACAAACCACTTATTAATCAACCAGTGGCATTGCATGTGTGTTCTTTTCACAAACTACATGTGGACCCACTAGAGTCATTGCATGTGTGTTCTTATACTAAAACCAGCACTAGAGTCATTGCATGTGTGTTCTTTTCACAAACAACATATGGATCCACCAGTGTTCACTGCATGTGTGTTCTTTCCACAAACCACATATGGATCAACCAGTGGTCATTGCATGTGTGTTCTTTCCACAAACCACTTATGGATCCACCAGTGTTCACTGCATGTGTGTTCTTTCCACAAACCACATATGGATCAACCAATGTGTGTTCTTTCCACAAACCACTTATGGATCTAGTAGTGTTCATTGCATGTGTGTTCTATCCACAAACCACACATCGATCAACCAATGGTCATTGCATGTGTGTTCTTTTCCACAAACCACTTATGGATCAACTAGTGGTCATTGCATGTGTGTTCTTTTCACAAACCACATGTGGACCCACTAGAGTCATTGCATGTGTGTTCTTATACTAAAACCAGCACTAGACTCATTGCATGTGTCTTCATTTCCACAAACCACACATGGATCCACTAGACTCATTGCATGTGTGTTCTTTTCCACAAACAACTTATGGATCAACCAATGGTCATTGCATGTCTGTTCTTTTCACAAACTACATGTGGACCCACTATAGTCATTGTATGTGTGTTCTTGTACTAAAACTAGAACTAGAGTCATTGCATGTGTGTTCTATCCACAAACCACACATGGATCAACCAGTGGCATTGCAAGTGTGTTCTTTTCACAAACCACACATGGATCAACCAGTGTCATTGCATGTGTTCTTTCCACAAACCACATATGGATCAACTAGTGGTCATTGCATGTGTGTTCTTTTCCACAAACCACTTATGGATCCATTAGAGTCATTGCATGTGTGTTATTTCCACAAACCACACATGGATCAACCACTAGAGTCATTGCATGTGTGTTATTTCCACAAACCACACATGGATCAACCACTAGAGTCATTGCATGTGTGTTCTTTCCACAAACCACACATGGATCAACCAGTGTCATTGCATGTGTGTTCTTTCCACAAACCACACATGGATCAACAAGTGGTCATTGCATGTGTGTTCTTATACTAAAACCAGCACTAGTTTCATTACATGTGTGTTCTTTCCACAAACCACACATGGATCAACAAGTGGTCATTGCATGTGTGTTCTTATACTAAAACCAGCACTAAAGTCATTGCATGTGTGTTCTTTTCACAAACAACATATGGATCCACCAGTGTTCACTGCATGTATATTCTTTCCACAACCACATATGGATCAATCAGTGGTCATGGCATGTGTGTTCTTTCCACAAACCACTTATGGATCCACCAGTGTTCATTGCATGTGTGTTCTTTTCCAAAACCACTTATGGATCAACCAGTGGTCATTGCATGTGTGTTCTTTTCCACAAACCACACATGGATCCACCAGTGTTCATTGCATGTGTGTTCTTTTCCAAAAACCACATATGGATCAACTAGTGGTCATTGCATGTGTGTTCTTATACTAAAACTAGCACTAAAGTCATTGCATGTGTGTTGTTTTCACAAACCACACATGGATCAACCAGTGGTCATTGCATGTGTGTTCTTTCCACAAACCACATATGGATCAACCAGTGGTCATTACATGTGTGTTCTTTTCCACAAGCACATATGGATCAACCAGTGATCATTGCATGTGTGTTCTTTCCACAAACCACACATGGATCAACCAGTGGTCATTGCATGTGTGTTCTTTTCTACAAACCACACATGGATCAAGCAGTGTCATTGCATGTGTGTTCTTTCCACAAACCATAGATGGATCAACCAGTGGTCATTGCATGTGTGTTGTTTCCACAAACTACACATGGATCAACCACTAGAGTCATTGCATGTGTGTTGTATCCACAAACCACATATGGATGAACCAGTGGTCATTGCATGTGTGTTCTTTTCCACAAACCACTTATGGATCCATTAGAGTCATTGAATGTGTGTTATTTCCACAAACCACACATGGATCAACCACTAGAGTCATTGCATGTGTGTTATTTCCACAAACCACACAAGGATCAACCACTAGAGTCATTGCATGTGTGTTCTTTCCACAAACCACACATGGATCAACCAGTGTCATTGCATGTGTGTTCTTTCCACAAACCGCATATGGATCAATTTGAGTCATTGCATGTTTGTTCTTATACTAAAACTAGCACTGCCCCAATGGATCCATCGTTAGACCGAGTCTTCTAGAAGGCATGCCATAACACAGTTGTTCTGCTTGACGATTGTTACATACCATTCGATTGGGGCGCTTGGACGATTGGGATGGTCTTCGCGAGAGCGATCCTCGAGTAGGCTGTTCTGTGGCCTGATTGGCCACGCTTGCTCTGGACAAACTGGAATGTTGCGAGTGTTACGACTCCCGAGTTTAGTGGGCCATATCCCAGTGTCACGTCCCCGTTACTTCTCTTCCTTTCCCTCGAAGCCACTTTCCCCACTTCACTTCCATCCTGCCGTAGCCGCAAGCCAACGACATCCGCCAATTCTCCGGTCGCTATAAGAAACAATTTTACAAGCTTTTGAACTTATCCTACATATTCCTGCTATTTGCCAATCTAACTGCTGATCTTTTTTCCGATTTCTCGACGAACTTCAGATGTGGCAGATGTTGCAGCCCAAGAATCTGGAGATCCTCGCGCGCAACTTCGCAGCGGCGTTCCCGCTCGTGTGCTCCCACCCAGGATGCTTTCACCGTTACTCCTATCACGAGCTCCCGCTTCATGAGCTCACATGCCCGCACGGCGCGTGCTCCTGCACGGAGCCGGGCTGCAACTACACCGGGCCACCGGTAGAGCTCGTCGTCCACCTTGCAGAGGGGCACTTGATCGAAGTGATTAGGATCTTGTACGGGCAAGCCCAACTTCTCCAAGAGCAGGTGTCGTTCACTGACTCGGCACGCCGCCTGCTAATTTTCCAAGGGGGGCGGCTCTGTTTTCGTCCTGACCATCACCACCGGTGTTCCGGGAACCAGAGCCGGGCCCACCATTGTGGGTTCCGTATGCGTCAGGTCGGTCTCGTGTGCCTGGCCCGTATACACGGTGCGCATGTGGGCGAACGCCCAGCCGCCATCGTTGGATAGCATTCTTGTGCTAGCCGAGGCGCCGAGCTGCCCGACGCCGCGGGAGGTGGAGTATGTTGACCTAAGGTCGATCCTATGCGTGCCATCTTAGTACCTTGTCGGTGCTGGACCGAACAGGCAGATGCATTTCTACATTTGTATCGAGAAGACCGACAGGGAAATGTAGTACTTGTGTTGTCGTTACTGTTAGACTTAAGCGATGCTTCTTAGGTGCTTAGAGCATACGTGTTGTGCGAATGTACCCCAGTTGTAGTTTTCAGTACTCCTTAATACTTCGACGAGTTATTATATTGGTCCAATCAGCTTGCTGTTGTCACGTTGCAAAGTCCGCTTGCTCTGGACAGACCGGCAATACCGTGTGCTCCCGCTCCCGCATGTCAGTGTCACGTGTTCCGAGGGCCCACCTGCCAGTGTCACGCCCCCTCCTCTTCCTTCCCCTCGAAGCCACTATCCCAACTTCTCTTCCATCCTGCCACTCCCGTCCGATGGTTGTAATCTGATGATTTTTGTTGGATTGTTTACAAGTAATCTACGTTGATAATGCAACATGCAAATGGCACAGACACAATTTCTAAAGTGGACGCACTCACACGCTGCTATTGCACATATTTCTCAATATAGCTCGACAAACCCATTACAATAATTGTACTCGCATTAAACACAACCGAAATTGCAACCATCCTAAACAACATCTAAACCCACATCACACCACTGTCGTCGGAGTCCACCTCGATTGGTGACACCGCCGTGCCCTTCCCCGTGACATCCACTCCTGTCTGTGGCTTGCCCTTCACTAATGAGGCAACAATGGCATTCTGCACAGCTTCGTCCCTGTCGTCCTCCACATCGGAATCGACAATGACGAAGGTGACGGGGTTGGCATGGACCGAGCACCATCGTGCCTGGCGGCTCCTGCTCGAGCTCGACGCCGCATCAGTCCTTCTACAGGTAGGAGGGGCCGAGCTTGCATACGTAGCGTCGTCGCTCCTCTCAAGAAACCATGGCCATTTGATACTGCAACGGTAAGATCTTGGGGTGGATCCGCCGCGGAGCCCTACCGGAAGCGGTGGAGCGGATGAATCTGCTGGCGCGAGCCATGACAAGTTCCTAGGAGGGAGTAAGATTGTGGGCCAGGCGTGTCTGGTTCGTGAGCAAGGCCTCCCAGTGATATGTACGCGGGCAAGGTACCAAAAAATTTTGTCCAATGCGCGCGAGAGGGCTTTTGAACCACGAAGGCGCGAGGTTTTTTTTGACAAGTCCACACGCTAGGTCCTCCACCTGTCAGCCGAATGTGGACGGTAGGATTCTTCCCGACTTATTAAGTAGGGATAAATCACGCTTCACCACTACCCTGACAGCCAAAGGCTCCTCTTTCCTTTGCCCTCGCTCCCCTCGCTCATGGCTTGCAGCTCGTGCAGTTCGTCTCGGGCGGAATCAGGGTCGGCTCAATGCCGTCAGGCGGGTGCCCCCATCAGGTACCGGAGGGCACCCTACGATTACTACCCCGATATGTTGTGTTTGTGCGGTGAGAAGATGCCGAGATGGATTTCATGGACCGACGAAAATACTGCAGGAAAATTCAGCAACTGCAGCATCAGAGCAGTAAGTTCCTACTGTAGGTACAATGGTAACCCGGATCCGGAAAGCGTAATGTAATTCTTTTTTTGTTTCCTTCGATCAACTACGCAGGAAGGGAGGGGGACTGGCTGTGACAAGTTTGTGTGGATCGAAAAGCCACTGACAGGTTTTCACAGAGAGCTTGTTCAGGATCTGCGTGATGCTGTGTGGGACAAGAAAGAGGAGATTCATGCGATGGAGCGAGAGATCCGGGAGCTTCGCCAGGTGCAGGGGAGGCAGGGGCAGGGAGGTGGTGAGACAGACGGGCTCAAGATTAGGCCAGATAGTGGACACAATTTCCTCATTATCTGGGCATTATCTGTTGCATTTGCGGTTTATGTTGCCATGTCGTTGTCCAGCAGCTGAAATAAGTTGCTGCTTCGTGGAGTGTAGCAGCCAGCTTAAGAAATTGTTTTCTAGCCCAGAAACTTATCATAAGTGTAATGCCAACAGTAGGGATTTATTAAGCGCCTATAAATAAATCATGTCTGTGTCACTAACAACCATCGATTTTGGAGAGGATTTAACCGCTCAGCTATCGCGATTGTTCAGATAGTAGTGGGCACAATCACAGTTTTGGATTCAACTAGTGGCCTCGCCGTATCAAATCCTAAAGTCGTGATACATTTTACTCCGAGTACGGGAGGCAGATTGTTTCACCCGACAAGTTCCACGCACACAGCTCCAGAGTTTAACCGAACTACATATATAGGATCAAGTTCAATACATCATTAGGCCGCTATACTGCTAGCCCTCTTTCTCTGCTTGGGTGCCAACTTTCTTGCTCTTTCCTTCACGTCCACTGGCTTCTTCATCTCCTGCCTTCTTCCTCTTCCTGGGTGCCACTTTTCTTACCTTCACGTACCCTGCATCTCCGGGCCGAGGGAAGTCAGGCCAATCAGCACCAGAATCTTGTCCGGCATCATCAGTCCACTCGTTTTCGTTTTCTTCCCGCAGCAAAATCACTGAGTCGGTTGTCTTGTTTCTTACCTTGCGCTTCCTGTAAAAAAACAGTACATGGATTACTACCTTATATCTACAGACTATAAACAATTTTTTGTGTGAATGTACCATCTCATACCTAGGTTTGGGAGCATTAAGGGGACATCCAGCTGCTCTATGGCCTATAAGATGGCAGGTCTTGCATCTGTTTTTGCCCTTCTTTGTAGCACAGAAAGCCAAACCCTTCTTCTCGAGAAAATTCTTAAACCTATTCACCTGGGGTCTTCCTCTGCCCCTTTTTGTAACTGGCTGGCAAAGCTCGAAAGATAGTTGGACTTGAAGCCACTGAGATGGGTCTGTACATGGCTCGACGGATCTAGCGTACGCAGCTCTGAACTTTTCCATAGAGTAGTAGTCTGACAAATACTGATCCAAATGTGGTAGAGTTCTTTTCTTCACCAAGAAGGCCAAGGCGTGGTCGCAAGGTTTCCCGGTATGCTGCCACTCTAAGCAGGTGCATTCTCGCAGCTGGATGTTCACAACATCCCTTTTGCCACTCTTAGACATATCGACCACCTCACAGCTTCTGCCGGTTGACGGGAGAACCTTAAGATGAGCAAGTCCTTGGCTTCTCTTATGTAGTTGATGTACAACTGGCGGTAGCATATGTCCTCTAAGTCTCCTACCGATCTCTCTCCTTATATTTAACAGCTTCATGATCATACCACGTATGATGTCCATCAAGATATGAACAGGACGCACTTTTATATCCTTCACCCAGTTATTCAGGCATTCTGCAAGGTTGTTGTTTATGTAATCAACTTTGATGTCAGGGTTGAATTGACTCCTCTTCCATAGTTGCGAATGATGGATGGCTAAGTACTCTGGAAGTTCAAGGGCTTCGGCAAAAATCTTGCTCATGAAATAATCGCTGCTACTAGGTTTGTAAACTCTAGCAGCAGGAAACATGTAACGAAATACGCTGCCTGCATAGTGTGAGTACAAGTTGAGCATCATATGGGCATGGCATTCTCTACCTTCAGCTCGCGAGAACACCTCCTTCACTGCATTCGTCAGCCCTTTGCATTCATCCGTGGATATAGCCAATGAATCCATGTGGCCTATTGATCTCCTGAGCTGCCTCATAAAACAGACCCAGTTTTCCTCCGTTTCTGTTTCAAATAGCCTGAATGCCACTAGGAACATCCAGTTGTGACCATCAAGTGTTGTGGAAGATGGCAGGTAGCCTTTCCATTTGCCAGTTAGGACAGTGTTGTCTACACTCAGATACGGCCTACTGCCGTCCTTGAATCCCTGGATGCAAGGTTTAAGCGCCATGAAAAATCTTTTGAAATATATTTTACCACCTTCTGATTCGGTCTCAATCTCCACAACACTCCCTAGACACCTAGCTTTTACCTCCACCTTGAAGTTGTACAGCATCCTGAAGCTATTGGTCCAATCCCCGTGCAAGACCCCCAGAGCTTTCTCTTTACCTTTCCAAACCGTGTAATACGGAAGGACAATGTTGTATTTAGAACCAAGGCTAGTCTGAATATTCTTCGCGGTCTCCTTAGGGTTATCCTTTAGTATGGACATAGATTGCATAGCCACCCACTCCGTATCAGCCATTGAGGATTTCAGTTTGCTGCCTGTCGGACACATGTGTGGAGGGCCCATTTTGTTCACCTGCAACACAGATTCATTTAAAAGATAAGCGGAGTCGACTAGTTGCTAGAAAGATATCGCACATCAATTGTAGTTATAGAGTGAAAAAAGATAGAGAGAGAGTTCTAATGGTTTGCTGCATTCATTGCCCCAATACCCTAATTGCAGTCGACGCGGGTAAGGCTCTTGCTGTGATCCTCCATGGACAATGTACCTCGGCCCGTCCATTCATCCATGTTAACTTGCAAACAGCCTCATACCTCTCGGCAGAGTTCTTCAGTCGATAAACGTCGAACTCCCCCTTGATACAAAAATGCCGGAACGACATCCTGAACTCATGCATGCTCCTAAACTCGGTGCCGACCGAAATTATAGGATACTCATGGTCATGTTTCATTTCTTCTACTTCAACACCCAAATCATCGACCAGAATACCAGCCTCATCGTTAAGTTCCTCGTCTATTTCATCATCACCAGATTCTTGATCCTCTATAGTGCCTTCTTCTTCATATGATTCAGAATCTTCGCCATCGTCTCTAATGCCTAGTACAGCACACATCATATTGACTCCCATGGGTGGGGCTGCACCATCGTCTCCACCCGGATGGACAGGAACATTGCCCCAGTCCACCTCACCGGCAACTCTGTTTTCTCCAAGACACTCGATTGGTTCTGATGCAACCACATGGGGTGGTATTACGTTTGCACGCATCCCAGGTACTTCAGTGGACAAACAACAGTCAGAATCAATTTCATCTTGAGTGTACAGAACCCTCTTGTTCTTCCTGTGTACATCCTCCTTCCTGATGTAATCTTTCCTGATGGTATCAGTAGGGCTTGACATCCGCGTTCCATTCCCCATCGAACTAGGCTTTTTGCTGCCGCTCTTGGGTGTGATCTCCTTATTGCCTCCCCTCACGGGTGTTGGCTCTAGGGTGCTGGCATTATTGCCTGACCTCTGTGGCGTGTTCTTCTTCGAATTAGCCCTTTTGCTGCTACTATTGGGCGTGTTCTCCTTCGTGCTGGCATTATTGTCTGACCCCAGCGGCGTGTTCTGCTCCAAATTAGCCCTTTTGCTGCTACTATTGGGCGTCTTCTCCTTCGTGCTGGCATTATTGCCTGACCTCAGCGGTGTGTTCTGCTCCAAATTAGCCCTTTTGCTGCTACTATTGGGCGTGTTCTCCTTCGTGCTGGCATAATTCCCTGACAGCGGTGTGTTCCGCTCCAAATTAGTATTTTTTCTGCTCCCACTGGGTGTGGTAGCCTCCGTGATGGCCATCTTCGCCTCTTTGCTACCACTCCTGGGAGTGTTCACCATCGTGCTAGCCCTCTTAGCGTTTTTGCTGCTACCGTTTGGTGTGTCATTTTAACTGGATCTTAGGGGTGTACTCTGCGGCATGGTGCCTTTTGTCGTGCGACTCTTGGGCGTCCTCTTCTCTGGCGTGGTCTCCTTGGTGACGTTCTTCTTCGGGGTGCCCTTTCTGGGGATGCTCTTCCTGCTCCTCTTTACGACGCTCCTCTGTAAGACTCTCCTCTGTTCGAAGCTACCCTCAGTCGCACCAGCCCCAGTGATGCCATGGATCAGGTCACGCATGCCTTCTAAAAGTCCATCATCTCTATTGTCAAGTTCCAATTCCTCTCCAACCGTGAGAACTACCAAGTGGAAGTAAACTTCACCTCTATAATGTTTCCTTGTAAACGATACGACTAAATCCCTGGTATCTTTCACTTCGATAGACTTTTTGCTCCTACAACCATAATATAACAAATGTGCTTCCTGGGAGGACCCCCACAGCACCTTCACACATAACGATGCCATCAGGTCAGATAACTCTACCACTTCAGGGTCGTATCTGCCAAGGATTACATCAAACTCATCATAGAATTTTTCTGTGCCATCATCTAATTTTGCAGTATAATCCACGACACCGATACGAACGATTACTTTGCCATCATCATGTTCTTTAGTATAGAAACCTCCGAGAGGTTCGAGAGATGGAGCGGCACCATCAGACCCAGCCCCAATGCCACCACCGCCATCACCAGCGTCATCGTTAGCTGGATCAACCTCGGTGGAAGTACCAGGATCAGGAGCAAGGCGAGGGCCCTTAGCAGCGGGAGCTACATTACATGGTGGACAGGCAGGGCCCCTTCTAACGGCAGCCACAATAGGATCAGCTGCTGCCATGCCACCTCGATGATCAGGAGCAGTTCCCACAACAGCAGTGTTTCGAGTGCTAGCAGAGTCCAGACCATGAGCTGGCTTCAGACTAGCAGCTCGCTGAACCTGAGCACGAGTTCGAGGAGGAGACAAGGCATCAGTCTTTGCCACAACAGTGGGGCAGCCTCCGGAAGCCTTAGTTTGCTCAACAACGGTAGGGATTGGGTCAACAGCGTCCAGATCAACAACAAAACGAGGACGACTAGTACCAGCAGATTCCAGAGCACGGGTTCGCACAACTTGAGGACGATTTCGAGGAGGAGCAGCACACAAGGCGGCGGTCTTGGCAACAATAGCGGAGCCGCCTCCGGACGCCTTAGTTTGCTCAACAGCGGCATGGATTGGGTGAGCAGCAGCCGCACCAACACGGGCACGGGGACGGGGACGACCAGTACCAGCAGATTCCAGAGCAGAGTTTTCCACAACAGCAATACGGGGACTCCTACGAGGAGGTTACCTGACAGAAGCATGTCGCGGACGAGGAAACACATTTTGCTCAACAACAGCAGGGGTTCGAGTGGACCTCCCTGTCCAATAATAGCTGGGCGACTCCCAGTAGTAGGAGCTTCCTCATCCACTATGTTACACACCAGCATAACTACGCGAAGCCTAACATGCTATTTCATCAACTCAATTAGCTGACTGTCACACGCTATAGGAACCCTGAAGCCTCGTTCATCAACGGTGCTGAACCGTGCAGTCTGCTCTGGCCTCATTTCAGCAAGTTCACACACAGCAGTAACCAAACTAGGGACAGTGCATAACTGCACAGGCGCTACTTCCATCTTCAGATTTTGAGCATGTTTCCACGTGCTCTTCCCATGTGCTAATTTAATGAGGTAGCCGCAGATGGCCACCAGAACCGTGTATTTGGGTTCAACGGAGATCCTAGTTGACAGAAAATTGGAGATAAAAGATAAGAATTGTTTGTCAGCGTCGTGCTAGCAAACAATTCTATGTTCGATATATCTCTATAATGCCAATAGCCAGCTACCAGTTATAGGTAGTGTGAATAGCAAAGAGAAGAGTAGCTCACCCGAAATTAGCCAGAAGTACTTCTTCCTCGGCAAATAGATCTGCCATCCTTCACGCTGCTCAGCTCGTCGGTGGTAGAGGCGGGCTAGATCGTCGCAACGGCTGGCACGGCATTTGGCATTAGAGCTCGCTAGCAGCGAGCAGGCACAGCAACTTGGCGCCAGAAGTCAAATGCCCGAAGAGACCATTCTGGTTGGAGAGGGGATTTCGACGCCACCGGTGCTAGGGTTCATGCGAAAGGAGGGAGGGAGTGGATTTGTGAATTTGGTCAACGCACCATGCTCCTTTAGTATCTCGTTTCTCCTACATGGTTGTCGCGTTGGCGCTCGCGTCACAGAAATATTACTGACATGAGGGTCCCGACCGTCTACTTCACGAGGCAGTTTCACGTCATGTTTGGATTTGGTAGGGGTGAGACGAGTTTGCATCAAAATGGACCCTCTCGGTAGTTGGCGGCCCAACTTTTCGAAACGCGGTAATTTTAGGCAACTTAGGTACCGCCATGCGCTGGCCTAGCAACTTTGGTACCACAGACGAACAAGCCCCCTCTGTCGGCCTTCCAAGGAAGAGGGCTAATACATTGGCATTAAGAGTCGGTTGGTACATGTGGGTAAAGTTGTACACCCATGTAGGGTTAAATCATTTCGAAAAGGCATGTTCACGGTTATGGACAACTTGGGAATGAACGTGAAGATCATAGAGAACTTTAACCTAATCATAAAACTTGGCAGATCAACGTGTTCTTAAGGATGCTTCCTCTTGGATATGAGGGGCTGATCCTAGTTGTGAGATGAGGATTACTTTGGTGGATATCAAGACGATGATCAATTCTTCGGAGATGTCGCTCTCTTATCCCCTTTAAAAATATTCTGATTCGATGAGCTTCTTCTCCCTCTTGTTTTACAAAACGAAGATGGCTTTATGCAAAATAACCCCACCAGCCATAAGTCTTGCGGAGTACACCTTGTACTCACCCTTGCTTTGTTGATACTTTTGTAGCAGAATAAGTGTTCCCCTGAAGACAAGTTTGGTACGACATCGACACCGACGAGTAGCTTGGGGTTCCCGGTCGGCAGCCTGGAATCTATGGGCTAGGACGTCATCGTTATGCTTCAGGCCTCTTAGGCCATTTGTTAAGTTTGCTATACTTAATAGCATAATTTTCCTTCTGTTGTTTGATGTTTGTGGTCAGTGACCTCTGCTTGTAATATTTTGGTTCTTCGCTCAGTTATGAGCTTGGTGTAATAATTTTTGTGTCGCAGGGTTACTTTTGTGTTACCAATTCTTCACTGGATATCCTCGAGCTCTAGGTTAAGCTTATGTCAGGCTAAGGTCTGGATTTGTTTAACCCTAATCCCGGGGGTGTCACATGGGCGAACCGGACTATCGCCGGTGTGATGTGCTACATCGCTGAGGGAGATCATCCTCGCCTGTGGTACCCGCACTTGCACCCGACACAAAGCCACAATAAGGGTGGTTGTGGTGAAGGCAGCGGGCGTAGCGGCATCGTAATCCGGGATCCCCCTCCCCCTACATCGTGAATCTGAGGCTGGAGTGGTAGGTGCCTGATGGCTCTGTATATGGCGCCAGAAAAATGCTGGAGCGGTGTTGATGTAGAGGTTGTTGGGAACCCCAAGAGGAAGATATGATAAGCACAGCAGCAAGTTTCCCTCAGTATGAAACCAAGGTTTAATCGAACCAGTAGGAGCAAGGAAACACCCCAAAGGTGTTACTAGCTGAGCTTTGGCAGAGCGCACTACCGGTGCTAGTAGCAACGTGGAGACCTGCACAACACAACCACATAACTTTGTCCCCAACTTGCAATGAGGTTGTCAATCTCACCATGTTTTGCGGAAAACAAAGGATTAAACGTATCGAATGGAAAGAAGTAAAAGTTTGCAGAAAGTAAACACAAAGAAGTAAACAGTTTATAGATTGTATGTAAAAGACAAAGACCGGGATCCATAGTTCACTAGAGGTGGCTCTCCTTAGATAGATAACATGCTGGGTGAACAAATTACAGCGGGGCAAATGACAAACATCGAGAAAGCAATACATGCATATACTAATCATCTTGACTCCTTTGGAACTTGATTAGGCATTACAACATTATACATAGACCGCCATCCAACTGCATCTATGACTAATAATCCACCTTCAGGTTATCATCCGAACCCCTCCAGTATTAAGTTGCAAGCAACAGATTGTTGCTTTACGAACTGCGTGTAAAGTAAACAATACGATTGTTCTATGAACAAAGGATTGGTGTTTTCTCCCTAGTAGCAACAACACATCTAGTACCTTAGAGATTTCTCTCACTTCCCTAGATTACCAGAGGCATGAACCCACTATCGAGCATAAATACTAACTCTTGGAGTTGCTAGCATCTACTTGGCCAAGATAGCTACTAACAACGGAAAGCATGCAAGATCACAAATAACAAAGACATGATAGAATCAATAATCAATCTGAAATAGCATCTCAATATCCATTGGATCCCCGCAAACACAACATGCAGAATTACAAATAGATGATCTTGATCATGAACGGAGCTCACAAGATCTAGACATGAAAGCACAAAGGAGGAGAACTAGCCATCTAGCTACTACATGGATCCGTAGTCCAAGGATGAACTACTCACGCATCACACTAGAGGCTTGCATGGTGATGAAGAAGGCCTCCATGGTGAATTCCTCTCTACGGCAGGGTGTCAGGAAGAGCTTCAGATCCCTCCCGATCTAGGGATGGAGATGACGGTGTCTACAGACTCTTTTCTGGATTTTTGATCGGGTCCTTAGGGTTTTTGTCTCGAGGGCATCTTATAGGCGGAAGGGGAGACCGAGGGGGTACCAGGGGCCACCACACCACCCCCTGGCATGGGCCAAGCCTGGTCGCGCGCCCAGGTGGTGTGGCCGGCCTCTGGCCCCTCTTCGTCTCGTATTCTGGCATCTGATGACTTCCGTAAAAATAGGCACTTTGGCTTTTGTCCCGTCCAATTCCGAGAATATTCATTTTCTGACTTTCCTAGAACCAAAAACAGCAGAAAACGGGCAACTGGCACTATGGCTCTTGTTAATAGGTTAGTCCAAGAAATCATATGAAAAGTACTCCAAAGTGTGGACAAAACACAAGAAAGTGGATAAAACCAAGCATGGAACATCAAAAATTATAGATACATTTGCAATGTATCAACATCCCCAAGCGTAACTCCTGCTCGTCCTCGAGTAGGTAAGTGATAAAAAGAAAGAATAATTTTTGAGGTGACATGCACCATCAAAGACTTGATCAAAGTATTTGTAAAACATTCAAAGCTGGGATCATAGTACTTCAATCATAACATGAAAGACAAAGTTCTAGCAATAAGACAAAGAAACTATGATGCAACATGAAAAGGCACAAACAAAAGATTCATGAATAACAATGCTTTGCAAGACGTTTGTTTGTTTCACATAAAGAAAACATAGCATAATAGTATTCAGCTTGTCCCTAATAGAGTAGCAAATATAAATGCATAGGACACCTTCAAAGTTCATAAGAGTGACTAGATACAATAGTTTAAAACAAGCAATATCAAAGTATGCATCAATCAACTAGTCTTGGGACAATGCACATAGAACTAAGAATGGCCACTATGCTCTCAAAGTAGGTGCATAAAGGTAGAAGGTGGAGACTCAATATAATGGTGGAAGAAAGGCCTTTTTATAAAAGGAACTAGGGATTCAAGTCTCATAAAGAGCTTCCAAAAATTATGGTACTTATAGCTTTCAGCTCTCATTGCCCCTATCATAAGCATCTTGAAGTGATTAAGGTTAAAGTGAACAAACTATGGTATACATGCTTGACGAAGTATAAGTCAGAAATCTCATGTCCCTTGTATACGAGGGACGCTCCTCATGCTACTCAAGTTTAGTCACCAGTAAGTTCTTCTCATTGTAAGTACATGTGTATCATAGAGAACCGCCAACAGGGTACCCCTTGCCCGATGATACGGAAGAATCCCCATATCAAAATGACAAGGCAAGCAGACAACGAGCATCTCAGCAATCGTCTTATTTACCATGGGAATATGGTGCTTTTTGATGTGTCCGTAGCATGGAAAACAAAAAATTTCTACCGCAAGAACGAACAAAACCCAGATCTAATCTAGATAAAAGCCAAGATCTAATCTATTAGACATGTGCAACGAGATAGATCTGTACTAACCCTCGTAGATCCGAAAGCGTTACGAGATTGGATCTCGTGGTTGATGTAGTCGATCACTTGCCGATCTCAAGATCGTGTGGACGATCCTTCTGGCGCCGTGTTCCGGCAGCACTTCCGCAGTCGGTCACATGTGCGGAGTCGAAGCAGACCTTCCTCTCCCCGTTCCAGCGAGCAGCGGAGGTAGTAGATCTTCTCCATGGAATCCCAGCAGCACGACGGTGTGGTGGTGGTGGTGGAGTAGAGAATTCTGCAGGGCTTCGCCTAAGCCTGAGCAGAGGGAAGGAGGAGGAGAGAGGCGGCGGCTAGGGTTTGATGTGGAGGGGGCAAGGGGGTGGCGCCCCCACCCCTCTATTTAAAGGAGGGAGGCGCCATGGGAGGGGGAGTCCTAGTAGGACTCCCCTCCCTTCCTTGGCCGGCGGATTGGGAGGGGGGAAGGAGTCCTCCTCCCCCACGACTCCTTGTCTTGCCCCACAAGGACTCCTTGATCCTTTCTTGGTTTTCAAGCAAACTCCAAGAAATCTCCTAGAACCTTCCGGAACATTCCGAAACCTTCTAGAATCCCCATACAAATACTCCGGAACATTTCCTAACTTAGAAAATGATCCCCAATATATGAATCTTATTCTCCGGACAATTCCGGATCTCCTCGTGATGTCCCGGATCCAATCCGAAACTCCGAACAACACTCGGTCTCCAACACACATTCCATATCTACTTGAAACAACTTCGAACCTTAAGTGTGTCACCCTATGGTTCGTGAATATGCAGACATGATGAAGCCACCTCTCCGATCAATAACCATCAGCGGGATCTGGAGATCCATAATGGCTCCCACATACTCAACGATGACTTCGTGATCGATAGAACCATTAGCATATGAAACCAATTCCCTTTGTCACGCGATATTCTACTTATCCGAGGTTTGATCGTCGGTATCTCCATACCTAATTCTACCTCGTTACTGATAAGTACTCTTTACTCGTTCCATGTTATGTCATTCCTTGTGACCTAGTCACATGCTTGCAAGCTAACTAGATGACATTCCACCGAGAGGGCCCAGAGCATATCTATCCGTCATATGGATGGACAAATCCCAATCTTGGTCCATGCGCTTCAACACATACTTTCCGAATACCCAATGACACCTTTATAACCACCCAGTTACGAACCGGTGTTTGATGTCATCAAAGTACCCATCCGGTGATGGTGATTAACATAACCTCATGGTCGAAGGATTAGGTTACTATGCATTTGAAAGCTTATAGCAATACGAACTTAATGACTTGATCTTATGCTACGCTTACTATGGGTGTGTGTCCATCACATCATTCTCCTAATGATATAACCTTGTTATTAATGACATCCAATGTCCATGATCAGGAAACCATGATCATCTACTAATCAACAAGCTAGTTCAACAAGAGGCTTACTAGGGACTCTTTTATGTTTACAAAACACACATGTACCAGTGTTTCCTTATAATACAATTATAGCATGGGATGTAAACATTCATCATAAACACAAAGATATAATAATAACCACTTTTATTATTGCCTCTTGGGCATATCTCCAACAGTATCCCACTTGCACTAGAGTCAATAATCTAGATTACATGGTAATATACCTAACACCCATGGCGTTCTGGTGTTGGTCATGCTTTGCTCTAGGGAGAGGTTTAGTCAAGGATCTGCCACATTTAGATCAGTGTGTACTTTGCAAATCTTTATGTCACCATCTCGGACATACTCGCGAATAGCATGGAAACGTAGCTTGATGTGCTTCAGCTTGCTATGTGACCTTGGCTCCTGTGCATTAGCTATGGCACCTGTGTTGTCACAGTAGATGGCCATCGGGTCCAACGCACTGGGAACCACGCTAAGTTCAGTAATGAACTCCTTCATCCATATGGCTTCTTGTGCAGCCTCCGAAGAAGCTATGTATTCCGATTCAGTTGAAGATTTCGCCACAACGCTTTGCTTGGCACTCCTCCAGCTCACTGCAGCACCATTCAAAATAAATACGTATCCAGACTATGACTTCGAGTCATCTGGATTGGTGTTCCAACTAGCATCAGTGTAACCGTTTACAACAAGCTGTTCATCACCTCCATAAGAAAGAACCATATCCTTAGTCCTATTTAGGTACTTTAGGATATTCTTGACCGCTGTCCAGTGTTCCATTCCAGGATCACTTTGATATTTGCTAGTCAAACTAACAGCATGTGCTATATCTGGTCTTGTACACAGCATGGCATACATGATAGAACCTATGGCCGAGGCATAGGGAATATTATTCATCTTTTCTCTATCTTCTGCCGTAGCCGGACTTTGAGTCTTACTCAAGGTCTTACCTGACAACATGGGCACGAACCCTTTCTTGCTCTCTTCCATTCTAAACTTCTTTAGAACTTTGTCTAAGTATGTACTTTGTGAAAGTGCTATTAGGCATCTTGATCTATCTCTATAAATCTTGATGCCTAGAATATATGCCGCTTCGCCAAGATCCTTCATTGAAAAACTATTATTCAAATAGGTTTTGACGCTATTAAGAAGTTCTATATCATTCCCAATCAACAATATGTCATCTACATATAGTACTAGGAATGCTACAGAGCTCCCACTCACTTTGTTGTAAATACAAGCTTCTCCATAAGTTTGTATAAATCCAAAGATTTTGATTACTTTATCAAAACATTGATTCCAACTCCGGGATGCTTGCTTCAGTCCATAAATAGAGCGCTGAAGTTTGCATACCTTGTCAGCATCACTAGGATCGACAAAACCCTTGGGTTGTACCATATACAACTCTTCCTCAATGTCACCATTAAGGAACGCCATTTTGACATCCATCTGCCAAATTTCATAATCGAAATATGCAGCGATTGCTAACAAAATCCTCACAGACTTTAGCTTCGCTACTGGTGAGAAAGTCTCATCGTAGTCAACTCCTTGAATTTGTCGGAACCCTTTCGTGACAAGTCGAGCTTTATAGACGGTAACATTACCATCAGCATCTGTTTTTCTTTTGAAAATCCATTTGTTCTCGACAGCCTTACGGCCATCCGGTAAGTCCACCAAAGTCCACACTTGGTTTTCGTACATGGATCCCATCTCGGATTTCATGGCTTCTAGCCATTTGTCGGAATCTGGGCTCACCATAGCTTCTTCATACGTCACAGGGTCATCAGTGTTGTCCACCAACATGACGTTCAAGGCAGAGTCATACCAATCAGGAGTGGTGCGAACCCTCGTTGACCTGCGAGGTTCAGCAATAACTTCGTTCGAAGTTTCATGATCACCATCATTAGCTTCCTCTCCAATTGGTGCAGGCGGCACAAAAACATCTTCTGGTGATGCGCTACTCTCAACTCCGAGAGAAGGTTCAATAACCTCGTCGAGTTCTACTTTCCTTCCAGTCACTTCCTTCGAGAGAAACTCCTTCTCAAGAAAGGATCCATTCTTGGCAACAAAAACTTTGCCTTCGGATCTATGATAGAATCTATACCCAATTGTTTCTTTAGGGTATCCTATGAAGACGCATTTCTCCGCTTTGGGTTCAAGCTTATCAGGTTGTAACTTCTTTACATACGCTTCGAAACCCCAAACTTTAAGAAACGACAACTTAGGTTTCTTACCAAACCACAATTCATACGGTGTCGTTTCAACGGATTTAGATGGTGCCCTATTTAAAGTGAATGCGGCTGTCTCTAATGCATAGCCCCAAAATGATAGTGGTAAATCTGTAAGAGACATCATAGACCGAACCATATCTAAGAGAGTTCGATTACGACGTTCGGACACACCATTACGCTGTGGTGTTCCCGACGGTGTCAACTGCGAAAGTATTCCACATTTCTTTAAATGCATGCCAAACTCATAACTCAGATATTCACCTCCGCGGTCAGAACGCAGAAACTTAATCTTCTTGTTACGATGATTTTCCACTTCACTTTGAAATTCCTTAAACTTCTCAAAAGTTTCGGACTTATGTTTCATAAAGTAGACATACCCATATCTACTTAAGTCATCCGTGAAAGTGAGAACATAACGATATCCACCACGCGATGCTACACTCATTAGACCGCACACATCGGTATGTATTATTTCCAATAAGTCTGTAGCTCGCTCCATTATTCCAGAGAATGGAGTCTTAGTCAATTTTCCCATTAGACATGCTTCGCATCTTTCAAGTGATTCAAAATCAAGTGATTCAAGAAGTCCATCAGAATGGAGTTTCTTCATACGCTTCACTCCAATGTGACCAAGACGACAGTGCCACATGTATGTAGAATTATCATTCAATTTTATTCGTTTAGCATCTATGTTGTGAACATGTGTATCACTACTATCGAGATTCAATATGAATAAACCATTCATCTCAGGTGCATTACCATAAAAGATATTACTCATATAAATCGAACAACCTTTATTCTCAGACTTAAAAGAGTAACCGTCTCGCAATAAACAAGATCTAGATATAATGTTCATGCTTAACGCAGGCACCAAATAACAATTATTCAAATTTAAAACTAATCCCGAAGGTAGATGTAGAGGGAGCGTGCCGACGGCGATCACATCAACCTTGGAGCCATTTCCAACGCGCATCGTCACCTCGTCTCTTGCCAGTCTTCGTTTATTCCGCAGCTCCTGTTTCGAGTTACAAATATGAGCAACCGAACCAGTATCAAATACCCAGGCACTACTACGATTACTAGTAAGATACACATCAATAACATGTATATGGAATATACCTTTCTTCTTGATGTTGCCATTCTTCAGATCCGCCAGGTACTTGGGGCAGTTACGCTTCCATTGACCAGCACCCTTGCAGTAGAAGCATTCAGTTTCAGGCTTAGGACCAGCCTTGGGCTTCTTAGCAGGTGCGGCAGCTTTCTTGCCGTCCTTCTTGATGTTTCCCTTTTTCTTAGGCTTACCCTGTTTCTTGAAATTGGTGGTCTTATTGACCATCAACACTTGGTGCTCCTTCTTGATCTCCACTTTAGCAGTTTTCAGCATGGACGATAGTTCAGGCAATGTCTTGTTCATGCAGTGCATATTGTAGTTCATCACAAAGTTCTTATAACTCGGTGGCAGTGATTGGAGGACACGGTGAATCCCTAACTCATTAGGAATCGTTATCCCCAACTCTTGGAGCTTGTTTGCGTGCCCAGACATGGTGAGCACGTGCTCGCTAACGGAGCTACCCTCTTCCACCTTACAGTTAAAGAACTTTTCGGAGGCCTCATAGCTCTCCACGGCCGCGTGAGTCTCAAAAATGAGCTTGAGCTCCTTAATGATCTCGAACGGGTCGTGGTGCTCAAAGCGCTTCTGAAGCTCCGTTTCTAAACCGTACAGGATGGCACACTGAACTGTGGAGTATTGATTTTTCTGAGTGGCGTAAACATTCTTTACGTCATCGGTGGCATCATCTACAGGTGGGTCACCTAGCGGTGCTTCGAGCACATAGGTCATCTGACCAGCCCTGAGGACAATCTTCAGACCACGGAGCCAGTCCGTGAAGTTGCTTCCATTGTTCTTAAGCTTTTCTTTCTCTAGGAACACATTGAAATTGATGGAGAGGTTTGCCATAATCTACAACAAATTTGCAAGTAGTTTAGACTAAGTTTATGATAAATTGAGTTCAATTTTAATTCTTAAATTAACTAGGTGAACTCCCACTCAAAACAACATCCCTCACATTGTCTTAGTGATTACACGAACCAAGTCCACTACACCAAGTCCGATCTTCACGAGAGAAGATGTAGTTTCATCGGCGAACAATCTTCATGTTCATCATATCACTTATATGATTCATGCTCTACCTTTCGGTATTCCGTGTTCCGAGACCATGTTTGTACATGCTAGGCTCGTCAAGATTAACCTTAGTTTCCGCATGTGCAAATTTGGCTTGCACCCGTTGTATGCACACGTAGAATCTATCACATCCGATCATCACGAGATGCTTCGAGACAACGAGTCTTAGCAACGGTGCCAACTAAGGACGAACACTTTATTACTTGAAATTTAGTGAGAGGGATCATCTTATAATGCTACCGTCGCGATCTAAGCAATACAAGATGCATAAAGGATTAACATCACAGGCAATTCATAATTAGTGTGATATGATATGGCCCTTTCTTCTTATGCCTTTGATCTCCATCTCCAAAGCACGGACATGATCTCCATCATCACCAGCATTGCGTCAAGGTCAGTGGCGCCGCTTCATGGTTGTCCATCATCACTAGCAACTATTACAACTACTTGGAATAAAGCTATTACAAGATGAATAGACACGCAGGTCTTAACAGAATTAAAGACAACCATTAGGCTCCTGTCGGTTTCCATATTACAACAAGGATCATTGCATACATCAAATATAATCACAATCACAAGATGGCCATATCACATCACAAAACCCCTGCAAAAACAAGTTAGACGCCTCTAATTTTCTTTGCATGTTTTACGTGGTTTGGGGCTTTCGAATAAGAACGGATCTTACCTACGAAATTGAACCACAACGTTGATACAAGTGCTATCGAGTGCAAAGTGTAGATTGGATCTATACTATGGTGGGAGAGACAGACACCCGCAAATCCACTTGTGCAAAGCAAGTTACACGTCAAGCATGGAGCAAGTCTCATGTGCGATGACATGTAAGGTTAGCCCGAGCCGCTTCATCCCACCATACCGCAAGATGCAAAGTACACAAAGCAAAAGACAGCACGAGCACCAACGCCCACAAAACCATTGTGTTCTACTCGTGCAACAGATCTATGCATAGATACGGCTCTGATACCACTGATGGGTTCGTAGCATGGAAAACAAAAAATTTATACCGCAAGAACGAACAAAACCCAGATCTAATCTAGATAAAAGCCAAGATCTAATCTATTAGACATGTGCAACGAGATAGATCTGTACTAACCCTCGTAGATCCAAAAGCGTTATGAGATTGGATCTCGTGGTTAATGTAGTCGATCACTTGCCGATCTCAAGATCATGTGGACGATCCTTCCGGCGCCGCGTTCCAGCAGCGCTTCCGCAGTCGGTCACACGTGCGGAGTCGAAGCAGACCTTCCTCTCCCCGTTCCAGCGAGCAGCAGAGGTAGTAGATATTCTCCACGGAATCCCAGCAGCACGACGGTGTGGTGGTGGTGGTGGAGTAGAGAATTCTGCAGGGCTTCGCCTAAGCCTGAGCAGAGGGAAGGAGGAGGAGAGAGGCGGCGGCTAGGGTTTGATGTGGAGGGGCAAGGGGTGGCGCCCCCACCCCTCTATTTAAAGGAGGGAGGCACCATGGGAGGGGGAGTCCTAGTAGGACTCCCCTCCCTTCCTTGGCCGGCGGATTGGGAGGGGGAGGAGTCCTCCTCCCCCACGACTCCTTGTCTTGCCCCACAAGGACTCCTTGATCCTTTCTTCGTTTTCAAGCAAACTCCAAGAAATCTCCTAGAACCTTCCGGAACATTCCGAAACCTTCTAGAATCCCCATACAAATACTCCGGAACATTTCCTAACTTAGAAAATGATCCCCAATATATGAATCTTATTCTCCGGACAATTCCGGATCTCCTCGTGATGTCTCGGATCCAATCCGAGACTCCGAACAACATTCGGTCTCCAATGCACATTCCATATCTACTTGAAACAACTTCGAACCTTAAGTGTGTCACCCTACGGTTCGTGAATATGCAGACATGATGAAGACACCTCTCCGATCAATAACCATCAGCGGGATCTGGAGATCCATAATGGCTCCCACATACTCAACAATGACTTTGTGATCGATAGAACCATTAACATACGAAACCAATTCCCTTTGTCACGCGATATTCTACTTATCCGAGGTTTGATCGTCGGTATCTCCATACCTAGTTCTACCTCGTTACTGATAAGTACTCTTTACTCGTTCCATGTTATGTCATCCCTTGTGACCTAGTCACATGCTTGCAAGCTAACTAGATGACATTCCATCGAGAGGGCCCAGAGCATATCTATCCGTCATATGGATGGACAAATCCCAATCTTGGTCCATGCGCTTAAACACATACTTTTAGAATACCCAATGACACCTTTATAACCACCCAGTTACGAAGCGGTGTTTGATGTCATCAAAGTACCCATCTGGTGATGGTGATTAACATAACCTCATGGTCGAAGGATTAGGTTACTATGCATTTGAAAGCTTATAGCAATACGAACATAATGACTTGATCTTATGCTACGCTTACTATGGGTGTGTGTCCATCACATCATTCTCCTAATGATATAACCTTGTTATTAATGACATCCAATGTCCATGATCAGGAAACCATGATCATCTACTAATCAACGAGCTAGTTCAACAAGAGGCTTACTAGGGACTCTTTTATGTTTACAAAACACACATGTATCAGTGTTTCCTTATAATACAATTATAGCATGGGATGTAAACATTCATCATAAACACAAAGATATAATAATAACCACTTTTATTATTGCCTCTTGGGCATATCTCCAACACTTTTTTCTCTATTTCCTCTTTTCATAATCTCTTTTTTTCTCTTTTTCTCTTTTTTCTCAATATAGGACTCTTTTTTTATAAGAAGAATGCTTCATAGACAGCTCATTATGGTTACGCTGCAGGTTTCCACCATGTCAGCATGGATTAGACCAGCGGCCCAGGCGTTTCTCTAACACATATACATAACTCCATGGACTTACAAGCTCCCCTTTCATTTCACACCGACGACATCCATATACAAAAGAGCATGATATCAACTAGGTACAAGTACCAAGTGCAATGTTGAAAGCGTTCCCCATGAAAGCATGGTTCTGCTAATTCCCAACAAATGAGTGCAAGCATATACAACATAGACGACACAATGGTTCAAGTTTATTAAGGGCAAGAAAAGTAAAGTGTGCCATCAAGTTCATGAGAGCTTTAATCACTAGTTTTCTCATAACAAGTTTAATTTGGAAGGTAAACAAAAGCATGAATATACTTGGAATAGCATAAGCTAGTAGGTAGGTATGGTGGATTCTTTGGAATAACTTGGTTTAGGGAGTTGGATGCATGAGTGGAACTCATACTATGTTGTGGAGGCTAGCAAAAGACTGGGAGCGACAAACTAAGAGAGCAATAATGGCCATAATCATGTAGAGCGACAAAACATCAATGATCAAGAGCATAAAGTGATACTACAAGTTGAAAACTAAAGGATCATAAAGGCTATGGTGACTTGAGATAGTCATAACATGGTGTGAGCATGCGCCAAGTCAACCCAAATAAAGCATCAAAGGAGAATACCACTATAGTATGCTTTAATATGCTAAAACAACGCATGATTCATCCAAGGCACATTAAGCAATCTCAATTGTTTATAACAAGTCATGCTACAGCAAAGAATACTAAGCATAAATCCAAAACAATATCAAGCATGGCATGACAGAGCATAGGCCATAGTCAAAAACGAGCTCTTTTTACCACATAAGCATGAACTTTCCTACTCTTTTCCAAACCAAACCAAACTATTTGCAAACCAATGTATGAAAGAGGGGGTCCAACCAATTTATTCAGAAAACTAAGAAAACAAAAACGAAAAAGAAGACGCTCCAAAACAACACAACTGTGCATGAAACAATAAAAATGAAGCGTTTGGAAGAAACCTAGGATTTTTATTGATGAAGAAGGGGATGCCTTGGGCATCCCCGAGCTTTGACGCTTGTACTTCTTGGATATTTATTGGGGTGACACACGTGGCATCCCCAAGATTGAGCTTTAGTCCATCCTCATCTCATTACTCATTCCTTCCATACACCTGAAAATTTTCCTTCATACAAAACTTCACACAATCTTTATTAGCAACATTAGTGCACTCAAGATAAATAAGTCTTAAGGTTCAGTTCCAACACCAAATAAACTTCCATTAGAACACTAGCTACTGCAGCACTTCCCTCAAAAAGCTCAATTCCCCAAAAGAACTCAAAAAGGAACCAACAAGAAGCAAATGCAGAAAATGGCAGCAATCTGTCAAAACAGACCAGTAGGTAAAGACGAATTTTTTCGAAGACCTTTTGTTGCTCAAATAAAAAAGTGTTGAACTAACGAAAGTTATATAACAACCTGGGGCAGAAGAACAAAAATTCACGCCTAAAAAAGACGTTCAGAGATTTTACACGAATTTTTACGGTGAAGCACAACAATCTGTTTCGGGACAGCAACTTTCTCAATCATTACTTCTCTCTCATTAGAGGTTACTCTTCGCACAAAAAGCAAATAAAAAGGATAAGGAGCGGTTATTACTGAAGTAATAACTTCCAAGACTCATCTAAAACTTTTGGGCTATCTCCCAATAAGTACTTTTCTTTAACGCCTTTAAGTTAGGATAAGAAGCAAGAAAGAATCAAGTGTTCTCAAATGAAGAAGCATCAAGACCAAATTTCTTGCCCTTACCTCTCTTACTTTTATTCTTAACCTTGGGGAAAATATGATTGTTTGGTGGAGAATAAAGGTGCATGGTCCCCTTTCCCACATCTATTATTGCTCCAAGAAGTTCTAATAGGGATCTTCCAAGTGTAATTTGTCCTTTTCCTGCACATTCAATAACAAGATAATCAGTAGAAATCATTTTCCCAAGGATCTTTGTAAACACTCCTTCAGCTATTCCAATAGGTAATATGGTAGCATTATTAGCAAGAGATATTTCTTTTCCTCCTTCAGTAATCCCCCAAAGATTCAAAGATCATAAATATCTTTGGGCATAAGACAAAATTCAGACATGATATCACAGCGGGCTTGAAAAGTTTCAGTGTTTATCTCAATCTTTACTGTAGGGAGCCACTTTGATGGTTCAGAATTCATTGGAACATAATTTTGATGCTCCCTAAGCGTATTATAGCAATATTTTAAGCTAGTAGTGCTAGTCTCAAGAGTGTTCAATCTAGCAAATATTCTTGCAAAAGAAATATCAGTTTGGCTAGGCAAGTTGTAAGTGAGGATCAATTTCTTTATAGCATTAATAGCATCATCCTCATTACATTGGAGGAAATCTCCTCCCACAACAGCATCTAAAGCATATCTATAGCAAAGAGCAATTCCAAGGTAAAAACTGCTAAGAAACAAGCTTTGAGTCATTTTAGGCTTAGTTCTCTCATGTAGATCAGAGATTCTAGACCAAGCTTCCTTGAATCTCTCCTGAATTCCTTGTTTAAAAGTGAAAATCATTTCTTCAGGTGACATAGTGATAGGAGCAATGCTAGACATAATAGCAACTCAAGATAGGAACTAATTTTTTTGTGTGTTTTCAAATAAGAAAGCAAACAAGTAAAATTATTTTTTTTGTGTTTTGGATAAAGAAACAAGAAAACAAAGCAAAAAGAAACTAAGCAAAACAAAAAAAAGTAAAGAGATTGGTTATGAGGGACTCCCCTTGTGAAGATGTCCTTGACTCCCCGGCAACAACGCCAGAAAAATGCTTGATGGCTCTGTATATGGCGCCAGAAAAATGCTGGAGCGGTGTTGATGTAGAGCTCGTTGGGAACCCCAAGAGGAAGGTATGATGAGCACAGCAGCAAGTTTCCCTTAGTATGAAACCAAGGTTTAATCGAACCAGTAGGAGCAAGGAAACACCCCAAAGGTGTTACTAGCTGAGCTTTGGCAGGGCGCACTACCGGTGCTAGTAGCAACGTGGAGACCTGCACAACACAACCACAGAACTTTGTCCCCAACTTGCGATGAGGTTGTCAATCTCATTGTGTTTTGCGGAAAACAAAGGATTAAACGTATCGAATAGAAATAAGTAAAAGTTTGTAGAAAGTAAACACAAAGAAGTAAACAGTTTATAGATTGTACGTAAAAGACAAGGAACGGGATCCATAGTTCACTAGAGGTGGCTCTCCTTAGATAGATAACATGTTGGGTGAACAAATTACAGCAGGGCAAATGATAAACATCGAGAAAGCAATACATGCATATACTAATCATCTTGACTCCTTTGGAACTTGATTGGGCATTACAACATTATACATAGACCGCCATCCAACTGCATCTATGACTAATAATCCACCTTCAGGTTATCATCCGAACCCCCTCCAGTATTAAGTTGAAAGCAACAGATTATTGCTTTACGAACTGCATGTAAAGTAAATAATATGATTGTTCTATGAACAAAGGATTGTTGTTTTCTCCCTAGTAGCAACAACACATCTAGTACCTTAGAGATTTATGTCACTTCCCCAGATTACCAGAGGCATGAACCCACTATCGAGCATAAATACTAACTCTTGGAGTTGCTAGCATCTACTTGGCCAAGATAGCTACTAACAACGGAAAGCATGCAAGATCACAAATAACAAAGACATGATAGAATCAATAATCAATCTGAAATAGCATCTCGATATCCATCGAATCCCCGCAAACACAACATGTAGAATTACAAATAGATGATCTTGATCATGAACGGAGCTCACAAGATCTAGACATGAAAGCACAAAGGAGGAGAACCAGCCATCTAGCTACTAAATGGATCCGTAGTCCAAGGATGAACTACTCATGCATCACATCGGAGGCTTGCATGGTGATGAAGAAGGCCTCCAGGGTGAATTCCCCTCTCCGGCAGGGTGCCGGGAAGAGCTTCAGATCCCTCCCGATCTAGGGATGGAGATGACGGCGGCTAGAGACTCTTTCGTGGATTTTTGATCGGGTCCTTAGGGTTTTCGTCCTGAGGGCATCTTATAGGCGGAAGAGGAGACCGAGGAGGTGCCAGGGGCCACCACACCACCCCCTGGCACGGGCCAAGGCTGTCCACGCGGCCAGGTGGTATGTCGGCCTCTGGCCCCTCTCCGTCTCGTATTCTGGCATCTGATGACTTCCGGAAAAATAGGCACTTTGGCTTTTGTCCCGTCCAATTCCGAGAATATTCATTTTCTGACTTTCCTGAAACCAAAAACAACCGAAAATAGGTAGCTGGCACTGTGGCTCTTGTTAATAGGTTAGTCCAAGAAATCATATGAAAAGTACTCCAAAGTGTGGACAAAACACAAGAAAGTGGATAAAATCAAGCATGGAACATCAAAAATTATAGATACATTTGCAATGTATCAGTGCCCCCGGAATATGTCATGGTTCACGGTCCCTGATTTCCCCTACACAAACTAGGGAATGGCTGAGGATCCCCGGAATATGCCATAGCGATGACGACAAAGATGATTCGGAAGATGACCCTGAAGATGTGTACTATAGGGATACACATGATTATGACTAATCCATTGGCTAGGACGAATGGTCCATCTGTGTACCCAAGATTCTCAAGAGATCCACTGTTTTCATTCTGCAAAGCATTTTTATTCTGCAAAATGGTTAATAGTTTGAACAACTATTTAAGGAAACAGAAAATGGTTCTGCATTAGTTATTCAAATTCAAACACTTTTCACGTTGAAAGTGTTTTCAAATTCAAATTTAAACCGTTTCAGAAATTTCAAATTCAAATCATTTCAAAATTTAATAGTTAGAATAATTATTTAATATGACAGAAAGTTTTTTCAAATTTAAAATAATTTCAGATCTGAACACCTAAATAAGAAATAAGGCGGGAACATCTGAAAAGTTTGAAAAACTTTTAAAAAAAGGACTTTTAGTTCCGGTTGGTGCCACCTACCAGGACTAAAGGTCCTTTGGGCGCGCCGCTTTGGTGGCCATCATACGTCCCGGTTGGTGGCTCCAACTAGGACATATGCTCTGGCCTTTCATCTTGGTTGGTGGCACCAACCGGGACTAAAGACCTTTTAGTCCCGGTTGGTACCACCAACTGGGACGAAAGGTCCTCCCGTATATAAACCCCCGCCCCTGTTCCTCTCCTTCTCCATCTCATATCTGCAGCTAAGTCTAGGCCCCGACACAAAGGAGCTCTCAAGCGCCACCCCGGTGATACGTTGTAAACATATCTATAATTTTTGATGTTCCATGCTTGGTTTATATCTAATTTCTTATGTTTTGTCCATACTTTGGAGTATTTTTATACACTTTCTTGGACTAACCTATTAACAAGATGCCACAGTGCCAGTTGCCTATTTTCTGCTGTTTTTGGTTCCAGGAAAGTCAGAAAATGAATATTCTCGGAATTGGACGGGACAAAAGCCAAAGTTGATATTTTACCGGAAGACTCATGGAGCCAGAAGATGAGACAGCGGGGGCCACAAGGCGGCCACACGACCCCTTGGCGTGGGCAGCCCTAGGCTGCGCCAGGGCATGGTGTGGCCCCCCTGGACAGACACCGACCTCGCCCCTTCGCCTATAAGAAGCCCCTAATGCAAAAACCCTAAATCGACCAGCCTCCAGCCATGAAAAGTTTCGCAGCGCCGCCGCCACCGAAGGGGAGATTCAGGGGACAGAAAGTCTCTGTTCCGGCACCCTGCCGGGACGGGGAAGTGCCCCCGGAGCCATCTCCATCGATCTCCACCACCATCTTCCATCGACGTTGTTGATTCCCATGATGAGGAGGGAGTAGTTCTTCCTCGAGGCTGAGGGTTCTACCGGTAGCTATGTGTTCATCTCTCTCTATGCATGATCATATTATGATCATGAGCTTTGTAATCAAGTAGATCTACCTTGCTACTCAAGTGCTTTAATAGATCTATGCTCTCCCCATGTGTGTGAAAGTGACAGCATGCACACCATGGTGGCACGTAGGCTAGAGATTACAAATACTTGTTATGAGTTATATTTGGAGTTGGATGTTTCTATGAAATTGTGGTTTGTTGGAACCATCTAGAGCTCAAGGTGATAGTGTGGGGTTATCTAGATGGGGAAAGTGAACTTTGATGAGTGCTGTTATAGCCCTACCATGGATTAGAGTGTCCAACCAGAAAGTAGTTAAGAGTAGTATCATAAAGAGAAGATATTTATATGAGAGTGTTCACTAGTGAAAGTATGATCCCTAGGCCTTGTTTCTAAGCATTGAAACACTGTTTGCAACTAGATCTGTTACATGTTTGCTCGCTTCCATTTTTATTTCAGTTTGCCTTTAGTCTCTTCCATGCCATCAAGCTCTTTTCTGGCACCGTTGTCTTATATCTATACCACTTGTATTTCACTATCTCTTCGCCGAACTAGTGCACCTATACACCTGACAAGTGTATTAGGTGTGTTGGGGACACAAGAGACTTCTTGTATCTTGATTGTAGGGTTGCTTGAGAGGGTAATCCACTTAAGGGAAACTTGCTGCTGTTCTACAAACCTCTGCACTTGGAGGCCCAACAACTGTCTACAAGAATAGAAGTGTGTAGACATCAAGCTATTTTCTGGCGCTGTTGCCGGGGAGGTAAGGTAAAAGGTACTCACATCCTCCGGTGTGAGTGCTCGAAGTTATTTCCTTTAGATTCTGCAATTTTGTCTTTTTGTTTCTTGTTTTCACTAGTTAGGCTTAATGTAAAACAACAACAAAATTAGAGAGCTTTATAGTATTTATCTTGAGTTAGGACATGAAGTGTTTGAAGAGAAAATTGAAAAACCTATGGAACTTTATTTGCATGCTAATAGCAATGTTGTTAGTATGAATTCTTTGGACACCATTATTGCTAATGCTATGGAAAAGTCTAAGCTTGGGGAAGCTAGTTTTTATGAAAATGATCTTTTTAGTTCCCCAGCTTTGGAAGATAGCTATTCTATTGCTTATGATGATACCAAACCTCCACTATATGATGATTACAATGATGAATATGATATTTTCAGTCCACCTACTATTGAGGAGAAAATTAATTATGATTACAATATGCCTCCTATATTTTATGATTATGGTGATGAGAATAATAATGATAGCTATTTTATTGACTTTGCTCCCACTACAATTAATAAGAATAATTATGCTTATATGGAGAGTAATAATGATTATATGCATGTGGCTCATGATAAGAATGTTTTATGTGATAGTTATATTGTTAATTTTACTCATGATGCTACTGAAAGTTATTATGAGAGAGGGAAACATGGTTTTATGTATCTCAATAATATTAAGTTTCCCCTCTTTATGTTGAAAGTCTTGAAGTTGCACTTGTTTTGCTTTACTATGCTTGTTGCTTTGTGCTTTCATGACTTGTTTCTTTACAAGATTCCTATGCATAGGAAGTGGGTTAGACTTAAATGTTCTTTGAATTTTCTTCTTGATGCTCTCTTTTACTTCAATTCATATTTCTTATGTGAGCATCTTCTCAAGCTATCATGCCTCACTTAAAGGCATTAAATAAAAGTACTTATTGAGAGATAACCCAAAAGTTTTAGATGAGTCTTGGAAGTTATTACCTCTGTAATAACCGCTCCTTATCCTTTTTATTTGCTTTTTGTGCCAAGAGTAACCTCTAATGAGAGAGAAGTAATGCTTGGGAAAGTTGCTGTCCCGAAACAGATTTTTGTGCTTCACTGTAAAAATTCGTGTAAAATCTTTGTACGTCGTTTTGAGGCGTACATTTTTCTGCTTCTTCCCCAGGTTGTTATCTAACTTTCATTAGTTTAACACTTTTTGATTTGAGCAACAGAAGGTCTATGAAAAAATTGGTTTTTAGCTGCTGGTCTGTTTTGACAGATTTCTGCCATTATTTGCATTTGCTTCTTGTTGATTCCTTTTTGGGTTCTCTTTGGGGAATTGAGCTTTTTGAGGGAAGTTCTTCAGTAGTTTGTGTTTTAATGGAAGTTTTATTGGTGTTGAAACTGAACCCAAAGACTTATTATCTTGAGTGCACTAATGTTGCTAATAAAGATTGTGTGAAGTTTTGTATGAAGGAAAAATTTCAGGTGTATGGAGAGAATGATGTAATGAGATGAAGAATGGACTAAAGCTCAAGCTTGGGGATGCCACGCGTGTCACCCCAAAAAATATCCAAGAAGTACAAGCGTCAAAGCTTGGGGATGCCCAAGGCATCCCCTTCTTCATCAATAAAAATCCTAGGTTTCTTCCAAACACTTCATTTTTATTGTTTCGTGCATAGTTGTGTTGTTCTTGGAGCGTCTTTGTTTTTGTTTTTGGTTTTTCATTTTCTTGGTTTTCTTAGTTTGCTTGAATAAATTGGTTGGACCCCCTCTTTCATACATTGGTTTTCAAATAGTTTGGTTTGGATTGGAAAGAGTAGGAAAGTTCATGCTTAAGTGGTAAAAGGAGTTTGTTTTTGACTGTGGCCTATGCTTTGTCATGCCATGCTTGATATTGTTTTGGCTTTATGCTTAGTTATCTTTGATGTAGCATGACATGTTATAAACAATTGAGATTGCTTAATGTGCCTTGAAAGAATCATGCGTTGTTTTAGCATATCAAAGCACAGTATTGTGGTATTCTCCTTTAAATGCTTTATTTGGGTTGACTTGGCGCATGCTCACACCATGTTAAGACTATCCCAAGTCACCATAGCCTCTATGATCCTTTAGTTTTCGACTTGTAATATCACTTTATGCTTTGATTAATGATGTTTTGTCGCTTTGCATGATTATGGCCATTATTGCTCTCTTAGTTGGTCACTCCCAGTCTTTTGCTGGCCTCCATAACCAAGTATGAGTTCCACTCATGCATCCAACTCCAAATAAAACCAAGTTATTCCAAAGAGTCCACCATACCTACCTATTATCATTTGTTATTCCAAGTATATTCATGTTTTTATCTACCTTCCGAATTAAACTTGTTATGAGAAAACTAGTGATTAAAGCTCTCATGAACTTGATGGCACACTTTACTTTTCTTGCCCTTTATAAACTTGAACCATTGTGTCATCTATGTTGTATATGCTTGCACTTATATGTTGGGGATTAGCAGAACCATGTTGTCATGGGGAACGCTTTCAACATTGCACGTGTACATTGTACCCAGTTGATATCATGCTCTTTTGTTTATGGATGTCGTCGGTGCGAAATGAAAGGGGAGCTTGTAAGTCCATGGAGTTATGTATGTGTGTTAGAGAAACTCCTGGGCCGCCGGTCTAATCCATGCTGTCATGGTGGAAACCTGCAGCGTAACCATAATGAGATGTCTATGAAGCATTCTTCTTATAAAAAAAGAGTCAGATATTGAGAAAAGGAGAAAAAGGAAAAAAAGAGATATGAGAAAAGAGGAAAGAGAGAAAAAAGCACCATTTTCCCATGGTAAATAAGAAGATTGTTGAGATGCTCGTTGTCTTTTTGCCTTGTCATTTTGATATGGGGATTCTTCCATATCATCGGGCAAGGGGTACCCCGTTGGCGGTTCTCTATGATACACATGTACTTACTATGACAAGAACTGACCGGTAACTAAACTTGAGTAGCATGAGGAGCGGCCCTCGTATTCAAGGGACATGAGATTTCCAGCTTATACTTTATCAAGCATATACTCCATAGTTTGTTCACTTTAACCTTAATCACTTCAAGATGCTTATGATAGGGGCAATGAGATCTGAAAGCTAATAAGTACCATAATTTTTGGAAGCACTTTATGAAACTTGAATCCCTTCTTCCTTCTATGAAGGGCCTTTCTTCTACTTTTATATTGAGTCTCCAGCTTCTATCTTTATGCACCTATTTTGAGAGCATAGTGGCTATTCTTAGTTCTATGTGCATTGTCCCAAGACTTGTTGATTGATGCATAATTTTGATATTGCTTGTTCTTAAACTATTTGTATCTAGTCACCCTTATAAGCTTTGAAGGTGTCCTATGCATTTATGGTTGCTACTCTATGAGGGACAAGCTGAATGCCACTATGCTATGTTTTCTATATGTGAAACAAACAAACGTCTTTCAAAGCATTGTTATTCATGAATATTTTGTGTGTACCTTTTCATGTTGCATGCATAGTCACTATGTCTTATTGTTAGAACTATATCTTTCATGCTATGTTGAAGTACTATGATCCCATCTACAAATGTTTTACAAATACTTTGATCAAGTTTATGATGGTGCATGTCACCTCAAAAATTATTCTTTTTATTACTTACCTACTCGAGGACGAGCAGGAGTTAAGCTTGCGGATGTTGATACGTTGCAAACGTATCTATAATTTTTTATGTTCCATGCTTGGTTTATATCTACTTTCTTATGTTTTATCCATACTTTGGAGTATTTTTATACACTTTCTTGGACTAACCTATTAACAATATGCCACAGTGCCAGTTGCATGTTTTCTATTGTTTTTGGTTCTAGAAAAGTCAGAAAATGAATATTCTCGGAATTGGACGGGACAAAAGCAAAAGTTGATATTTTACCGGAAGACTCATGGAGCTAGAAGACGAGACGGAGGGGGCCACAGGGCGGCCACACCACCCCTTGGCGCGGGCAGCCCTAGGCCGTGCTAGGGCATGGTGTGGGCCCCCTGGCCGGCCACCGACCTCGCCCCTTCGCCTATAAGAAGCCCCCGATGCAAAAACCCTAAATCGACCAGCCTCTAGCCATGAAAAGTTCCGCAGCGCCACCGCCACCGAAGGGGAGATTCGAGGGACAGAAATTCTCTGTTCCGGCACCCTGCCAGGACGGGGAAGTGCCCCCGAAGCCATCTCCATCGATCTCCACCACCATCTCCATCGACATTGCTGATTCCCATGATAAGGAGGGAGTAGTTCTTCCTCGAGGCTGAGGGTTCTACCGGTAGCTATGTGTTCATCTCTCTCTCTATGCATGATCATATTGTGATCATGAGCTTTGTAATCAAGTAGATCTACCTTGCTACTCAAGTGCTTTAATAGATCTCTGCTCTCCCCATGTGTGTGAAAGTGACAGCGTGCACACCATGGTGGCACTTAGGCTAGAGATTACAAATACTTGTTATGAGTTATATTTGGATTTGGATGTTTCTATGAAATTGTGGTGTTTGTTGGAACCATCTGGAGCTCAAGGTGACAGTGTGGGGTTATCTAGATGGGTAAAATGAACTTTGAGGAGTGCTGTTATAGCCCTACCATGGATTAGAGTGTCCAACCGGAGAGTAGTATCATAAAGAGAAGATATTTATTTGAGAGTGTTCACTAGTGAAAGTATGATCCCTAGGCCTTGTTTCTAAGCATTGAAACACCGTTTGTAACTAGATCTGTTACATGTTTGCTTGCTTCCATTTTTATTTCAGTTTGCGTTTAGTCTCTTCCACGCCATCAAGCTCTTTTCTAGCACCATTGTCTTATATCCATACCACTTGTATTTCACTATCTCTTCGCCGAACTAGTACACCTATACACCTGACAAGTTTATTGGGTGTGTTGGGGACACAAGAGACTTCTTGATCTTGATTGCAGGGTTGCTTGAGAGGGATACCTTTGACCACTTCCTCCCTAAGTTCGATAAACCTTAGGTAATCCACTTAAGGGAAACTTGCTGCTGTTCTACAAACCTCTGCACTTGGAGGCCCAACAACTATCTACAAGAATAGAAGTGCGTAGACATCACCCGGCCGCCACCGCCATTGTCTGCAGCCACCGCCAGACCGTGCCACCACCACCGGACCACCCCACCCCCAGCGTGCCCTACCGCCGCCGCGCTCCCCTGTCGCATAGCGCGCCGCTGCACTCCCCTGTTGCATGGCGCTACCGCTCTCCCCCCCGCATGTGCGGCCCCTCATCCTCGCAGGTATGCGCTCCGGCCACCACCGTGCGCGCCCTCTCCCCTTCTCTGTTTTAATTTGTTCTCTATTTAATTAGTTAGTTAGTTAGGTTTAATTAGTTAGTTTTAGGGTTTAGTTATTGGGATTTAGTTAGTTAGTCTGATGCTATTAGGATTTAGTTATTAGGGTTTAATTAGTTAGTTATTAGGGTTTAAATAGTTAGTTATTAGTTGGATGCTATTAGGGTTTAATTAGTTAGTTATTAGGGGATAGTTAGGTTAGTTAGTTACTAGGACGACGCGTCACACCAGACCGTCGTTGTCATTCGAGCGTGCCACCTGCACCACCATCGTCGCCTGCGCCGTGTCGTCTGCGCGCGTGCTAGATCGGCCGCCGCCTTGTCGTCCCTCCACAGCCGCGTCACACTGGACCGCTGCCCGCCCGGCCGCCACACCGGATATCGCCGGCAGGCCCGATGCTTGCCTAGCCGCCACACATGATATCGCCTCTCTGCCGCCACACCGGATATATATATATTAGGGTTACTATATGTACAAATTGTAACAAAGAATTATTATTGTGTATGTATATATTTTTACACGGGACCGCTGCCCGCCCGGCCGCCACACTAGATATCGCCGCCCGGCCACCACACCGGATATATATATATATATTAGGGTTACTATATGTACAAATTGTAATAAAGAATTATTATTGTGTATGTATATATTTTTAGTATGTTACTATTTTGGATTATTATGTGAAATGCCAATCCCTTCACATTAGTTTGGGGGAGTACTGTCTTCGTGTCGGGCGCGGCAACGCGCGTCATATAGAACGATGGACGGGCGCGACAACGCGTGCCATATATTAGGGTTTCCTTGAATTACGGTTTATATCCCTCGGACCGCGCTTTAAATTATCAAGCATGTATTAGGGTTACATTTAAGGTTATCTCGTCGTCAAACCACATCACCCTAGACCGTCAAATATCGCCTACCTAAACTCCTCGCTTGGCCGCTTCGACTCATCTGCTTTTCCCCTTTGTAGAAACTATGGAACCCAGAGACGAAGAAAAGGAAATGGCACTTGAGGATATGATCAACGAGGGAGGACATATCGATAACGATGTCACATCGCTATATCTGAACAACTCCAGTGAGGGAAATCCGGGTTTCGACTGAACAGACGGCTCCGGTGAGGGAGAAGCCGACGAGGGAGAAGCCGGCGAGGTGCATATATATATAAATTAATTAAGCCTATGTTGTCTATATACATATATATTAACGCTCTTTCTTCTTTTAGCCCTCCGGATTGAGTAAATCTTCTTCAAAGAATAAATGAAGCCCAGCTAGAAAGTTGGGAGACCCTAAAAGGTACAAGATGAAAGAAGTCGCTCTAGATGGCCAACCAAAGGCTCCCATTGATGCTACAAATAAATTTATAAGGCAATACGGAGTTATTGTTAGGGACTACATCCCGATTACCATTAGAGAATGGAATAGGTCAAAGGATCCGGAATCTCTATATGTTAGTGACTTAGCCAAAGATACTCTTTGGAAAAAGCTCATGGTTAATTTCACCCTACTGACGTTAGAGGTGGATCCAGATGAGTTCGATCCAGATGAGGAGATTCCAACTCAGGAGGAACTACAAAAACACATGGAGAAAAGAGTCAAGGAGTGGGCTCTTAAGAAGGTGGCCCAGCAATTCAACAACTGGAAGAAAAGATTACACCTTGACTATGTCGTGAAAGAGAAGACTCCGAAATTCACTGGAGCATTTGAGAAGCTAAAAGACTACTAGGCTGATTTTGTGGTGTACAAGACATCGGCGCCAGCTAAGAAAAGGTCTGAAACAAATAAGAAAAATGCTGCTAAAAAGCAGTATCACCATACTATGGGGCAAGGTGGCTACAAGGCTAGCAAGCCTAAGTGGGAGAAACTCGAGTCCGACCTGTTTGCTAAAGGGATCACCCTAGGGCCATACAATTGGATCGAACGGGTAAGGAATTGGTTTTACGGGCATGGGGCATGTTGGACTCAGAAGGAAAGTGCATATATAACATAAGACATAAAGAAACTCCCATACCCATCGAAGACATTAGAAATGTAGTAAAGGTGTTGAAGATGGGGTGTTCATTCCTGATAGAGAGAATGACGAGCTCGCACTTGCCCTTGGGAACAAGAAACACGAGGGGCGAACACGAGATGCAGAGGCTCCAAACCATGGAACCTTGGGTTTCCCGACATACGGAAGAAATATCCTGATAGAAGTCGTCGAAGGAGAAAGGAAAGGGAGGAAATTGAAGTAATGAAGCAGGCAGACCGGATGCACAACATAGAAGAACAATTAAAGCGGTAGCAGAATCAACTCGACGTACTTATCTAGCAAGCTACCGGCCCATCCAAGCGGCACATGGTATACGAAGCTGCCTTCGATGCTACTGGCCCATCCACTAATCAAAAAAGTAGCGTGGCTTCCATGGAGCTCCCTGGTGATGATGCTGATGATGCACTGATGATGGCTCCTCTTTGCTACCTAGTGGATGCTATCATGGAGATGACACATTGTGAGCTACATGTGAAAGTTGTCAACATAAACATGAAGGTGGCGGTCGGCTATGCCTTACCATTAGTTGGACCGGTACCAACTTACCATTGTTGTCCAGTTCCACAGGGCTACGCTATTGTCGGGGTGGATGAAGTTATGGACGGATTGACGCAGCTCAAGCTTGATTACCCTGCAGGTGAAGGGGATGTGACTGAACTAGGAGAAACAAAAACATGACCATTCTATGGTGCAAGGAACACATCGTGCTTTCAAATCGGACGCCAAGGCCATCCACTCCTCAGAGCACAACTCCATCTTCATCGCAGCCTCACCCATCTCCAGCACATCAGCCATCTTTGTCGTTGTTGCGGCAGGCACCGTCTCCGCCACAACATGCCCTTTCTCCAGCGCATCCGTCTCAGCTAAGACAGGCCCTTTCTCCAGCACGACCGTCTTTGCCGCCGCGTCAGCCATCTCAGCCCCTCCCAAAAGTACAAAAGGGTCAGGGCCAAAAGCGAAAGAGTAACCGATCACCGAAGCGTCTACCGGAGCCCCTCCCAAAGTACCAAAGGTTGCTCCCAAGAGAGCTTATGACTATACTGAAGAGGAGAATACGGTGATCGCAAATGCCCATACACAAAATTGGTTTGATAGCCTCAAGCGGCCGAAAGAGCCAGAGTTCCCCAGCACTAAAGAAGAAAAAGCCAAAGTGCAAAAAATGTTGAAGACCCTTCATCAACCCGAGCCAAGGCTGTCATCAGACTATGACCGCTCTATTGTCAAGTCACATCAGTCAATGATGTGGTCGAAGAGCACTAGTGCAAGCGGGAATTTAGTTCCCCAGCTTAGTTTATAGAAAAACAAGGAATGCCCTTGCTCAAAGTGATTTCCGATATCGGGGTGGGGTCGAGCAAATGTGCGGGCGAGCAGTATGATCTAGAGTTTGTTGCAATGTATGGAGAAGCGACCGCTGCTCAAGGTATGACTATTTCTCAGTATGTAGCCCAGTTAGAGTTCCCCGTGGTTGAGGAAAAATACAAATACTAGTACGGGGAACCTCTCGTTAGACCTCAAGACGTCAAGTATCTACCAACAAAAATGCGAAGATTGCATAATTGGTACATGAAAGCCACAAAGGAAGGGGCAAACTGGATAGTGATCAGAGTTCGAAACGAGCATTACAGGTATGGAGATGTCTAGATACTGATTGAATTTCCTGAACTATATTATTTTTCAATCAAGACGCCCTCGACAAATCAATCGTTAGTGCCTATTGTCTTTAAGTATTATTTTTATAATAATTAAGTCTCTAGTTAGCTCACCATGTTTATATCACATATATAATCATACTCACTATATTATGCAGACTGAAGATTCTCGAATGCAGAAGAGGACAGATCTATGACATTGGGTTCATTGACCCATATTGGGTTCATGAACTTACTGTGGAACTTGATCCCAAGGACACAGAGGATGAAATTGTAATGGCGTTAAGGTTTCAAGAAACCAAAAGAGAAATATTATTATCTTACAACTTCGAGTGGGTGTTATTGTCTTATACAGATTCTATTTCGCTTACTCGATATTAAATGTATAACTGATGAGTTATGCATACGTAGCTTTCATTATATTCTGCTAATCATTCAACCTGACAATGGAGTAGTACAAGTCATGGACTCTAAATGTAAACTCCTTGAGAAGTGCCCCCCCCCATGCAGGATATGCTCCAGCAGTAATTTCAGTCATTATGATACTATATCGGCAACTTTCGTTCATTTACTGATATCAAGTAATTAATAACTAATTTTATTCATTTTCTTTGCCGGGCAGCGCTTGGAAATGGTTCACCAACAAGGCTAAGGATGCCTGGAAAGAGAAGCTTACATTTAAACCACAAAATGTAAGTACTACTAGCTAGATCCACGCATCTCTTTGATTCTAGTTTTGATACTATTATCATGCTTAATTATTATTATTTTGATTGAACTTTGTTCTCGTAAAGTATCTGAGGCAGGCAGATGGAAATAACTTATGTGGATACTATATTTGCGAGTTCATTCGTCAGACGACTTGTGAGAAGGGAAGAAATTTAGAACAACTTCAAGTATGTAAACAATATTCAAAAATTTGTTTTATTACCATCAATTATGTTTAGTTTCATTCATATATGTTGACTCCTTCTTTTCAATTAGATCGAACGGTTGCGGTACCATCTTCTACCAAAGGATTGCATATAAGCAATCCAAGAGGAAATTGCGGGATTCTTAGATGCAGAGGTCCTAGATCCAAAAGGAGAACACTATCAGAAGATGATGATAATGTAATAGGGATGATAAAAGACTTTATATTGTATATATGCATGAATGTAATATATTCGATACTTGCTGTGCAATATAATTAGGAGATGTTTTGTAATATAATGGTTCTCTTAAGGTAGATGACACTTACCTTAGCACTATGCTGTGAGGAATGCTCGTCCTCATAGTAGATGGTGCGAGGTTGATGTTACCGAAAGTGGATTCGCATGGAGTCATGGTGTGAATTTGAGAGACATCCGTCCTCATAGTAGATGGTGCGAGGTTGATGTTATCGCACCATCTACTATGAGGACGAGCATTCCTCACAACATAGTGATGGGGTAAGTGTCATAAAATAAATGCTAGCCAAAACACAAAAAGGAAATAGATAAAGGGGAAACAAAATAAATGAAAATATACAAAAAAAAATCTCTGCCGCAGCACAAAAAGTGCCCAAAATGCTGCCGTGGCAGAGGCCTATAGAGCCCGGTTCGTATTACGAACCGGGACAAATGCCCCCCCCCCCCCCCCCCCCCCCCTCCTGCGACAGCCAGCGGCCACGTGGACCGTCCTTTTGTCCCGGTTCGCAGCCCAACCGATACTAAAGGGTTGAGGCTTTAGTCCCGATTGCCCTGTCACGGTACGCACGGCAACACAGGCTAGAGCTAAGTTCTCGGAAACTATCTTTTGGAGGTTACCGCTTGAAGAAGGCACTTTATCAGTGAGAACATCAGAGTACTACAACATCTAACGGTTTGATGATCCTTTTTGCAAGCTTATGATCCTTTCTTTCCAACCGGTACTGAAGCCGCACCTTCATATTCTTTTGTTCCTCTAGTCCAACATAGTTGTAGTCTTTAACGATTTTGTGTTCAGCAGTCTGCATGTACCTAATTGCCTCTCACGCTGCTTTATTTGTTGCTTCTTTTAAGGTCTGTGCTGACTGCTAAGTATAAATACAGTTTATACCTTTTAATATGAGAAGATTAATTAAATTGATTGTACAGTAGGCTTAGATAGAAAATATGAAATGATGAATGGAAAATATCATAATGCAAGAATTAACCATAAGACACTAGTGGAAAATGGGCATTTTGTCCCGGTTTGTAAGGGGCTCTTTTCCATTCATCATTTCATACTTTCTATCTAAGCCTACTGTACAATCAATTTAATTAATCTTCTCATATTAAAAGGTATAAACTGTATTTATACTTAGCAGTCAGCACAGACCTTGAAAGAAGCAACAAATAAAGCAGCGTGAGAGGCAATTAGGTACATGCAGACTGCTGAAAACAAAGTCGTTAAAGACTACAACTATGTTGGACTAGAGGAACAAAAGAATATGAAGGTGCGGCTTCAGTACCGGTTGGAAAGAAAGGATCATAAGCTTGCAAAAAGGACCATCAAACCATTAGATGTTGTAGTACTCTGATGTTCTCACTGATAAAGTGCCTTCTTCAAGCGGTAACCTCCAAAAGATAGTTTCCGAGAACTTAGCTCTAGCCTGTGTTGCCGTGCGTACCAAGCAGAATATTATGCTCCTTCATATTCAAGCTGTGGCCACTAATCTTAGCCATTGCACACATGAGGCAATTGGCATGTTGAATGCTACAGGAGCATATCCACTTGACGAGAGAACTGGCCTGGAGAGGAGTCTAATTGCGACAGGCTCAAGATGAGGATGAAGCAAACTATTGGAATTGTGAGGCCCTTAACTTTGACTCCGATGGACGCCCACTATGAGTTTTAATCGTTTACCTATTTTAGCCTGCTGTACTGGGATCCAGTATATGTAATAAGCAACAAGCAGCTCTGCTGTTAACCTAAATGGTACCCCTCTACGTATCAAACCTTGTATTCATCTATGTCATTATATGTTTACCTATGTAGCCGATTATGTATAACTGTGGACCTTTCGCAGTCTACAAAATGCAGTTTTGGAGATCCAAACCAAAACCACACAAGAACCCCTCATTTTAAAGAATTCGGTCGTTACTTATACCTTTGATCGTCATCTATGGTTACACAAGCTGTATCAGCTATCATAGTTCTTTCTCTGCATGAATATATTCTAAAAAGGAAAACAAACATATTAGAGAAGACAAGGATCACTGGCAGTTTCTGATTAAATTTGCCTGTATTTATCTGCTATCAAATCCTAATGTTGTAGTATTTAATATTAAAATGCTATAATTATGTAATCTATTATACAAATTTAACAGCTTGGAATAGGTCACCTGCTGATAAATATGGATTGAAAAGAGAAACAATAATTAAACTATGCTCAACTAAAATCATGCACTCTGAAATTTCAAGTACCACAATCATCTGGTAGACATCATTCATACAAACATAACTTAAGTGACGATACAACACCCCAAAATAGATTCTTAATAGGACACTCCTATCATTAACCAACATTGTCAGAATAGAAGACAGCCGCATCGCCGATAGAAAGATAACTTAACCGACGATACCATCTGAAAATAGATTTTTAATAGGACAGTCCTATCCGTAACCGAAGACAACCACATTGTCGGACACTCCTCCAATGCCGGCCTTGTTCATCTCTAGAACCTACTGTCGACGACGCTTTGCCATTGCTTCATCCGCCGCTCGATGGTGTGCCCACTCCATTTCCCGGCGAGCATGGCACTATTCCTTATAATTTAAGGATTGTCTAAAATATTGTGATACAAGTGGGTGGGTGAAACTAAACATGGACATTGGCGAAGTGCTCACATCATTCGCTAATGTTAACCCAACGACTACATATTGTAAAGCCTAAAATATGTATTATCATTTTCATGCCAAATTTTTGTTGCCATTATACCAAATATAATTTATCGTGAGTTCCACGGGATCGTGTGCACCCCTAAATCTAGTTGCCATTACCATTTCCATAGAGATACAAGCAGGAGTCGGAAGACCCCGAAAAAAGGAAGTCGTTACAGAAATCTCCTGGGCTTTGATCTCGTCGGTAAGATGGGCTTTCATTCTCAGGTTACTAGCAAACCTGGCGCAGCGACACGCCACGCCCATGTAGTGATTCGCTGAGGTAAAAAAACTAACATAATTGTCCACACCGGTGTAAGTAATGGCAGTTCAAGTCAATGCAAAGCCAAAATAATAATTAGTAAATACTAATATCATTTTCCATCAATTTCCTTGAGTGTTAGGGAAAAAAAGAAAAATATGGTCTCGATGGTAGCATCAATCTTGGTTTTCCAGGTAATATAAGTTTTACTGAGGAAGTTCATAAATATATAAAATCGGGCATTGATTACATGATGATACATCAAAAACAAGAAATCATGCTACATGTCTATTAGTCTGAACCTAACAGACCTACATGAATCCATCTCGCCCAAAATCATGTGAGTATGCATCATGTAATTCAGCTCCCATATTTCTCCCACTCTAAACTTCAGTGCAGCACAATAATGTATCATCTTCCTGCAAAATTGCATCAATTAGTGGAGAAAATCCGATATTGCAGGTTGATTTATGCAAACAAAAGCAGAATCAGTAATAATGCATAGTGCTGAAGAGAACCACTAAAGAAAACCTAAACATTATGTTGTTCAAGTACTATGTATGATGAACTTGGAACAACCAAAGATTAAGGATCGTAGGATAGGTTGTTACAGACAGCTAAAAGTTGTGAATAAACAGTAGCTATTCTTCACATAGAGCTTAAATCAGTATGTAGAATTCAGAGTCATCGAGAATATAAAGTCATTAGGGTTATGAGAGCGAGCTTAAGCTCCGGATTCTAGTTATTAACCCTTTTGTGCTCTTTTTATTTGATGGATGGATGTAAATAGTTGGTACTCATCTTTGTGGATGCCATTCTCTCTAAATTTCTCCAGCAAGACAATGACATACAATTATCAGTCATCATATGAGTACTCAAGTGTCTTTGGCAATCGAATTGGAGTCTTGGACCATCTGAGCTCAAGTGTATTTGGCCGATTAAACTATCAGTTATCAGATTAGTAAGATAGGAGATGCACATGCATGTCACATATAATAATCTCTAAAGAAAGATCAGAAGGTGAAATACATACCTGAAAAAGTTTACACTTCACATGCAGAGAAACAATTCATAGCAAAGACTAAAAAATGTATAGTCAGCATTCCATAGACGCAAGAAGCTTCAGCCATCTGTGAAATCTGGAAAAGACTCGTTTTAAAAATCATCGTATTGTTTATATTCACATCTAGAGAAAAGAGTTGCCAAGAGATAAGGAGATGCATGAACTATGCTAATGTCACCTCACCGCAATAGTCTCCTAGCTACAGAATTAAGCATATGGGAGTTGAGAGATAATCCCACTTCATGGATAGGAAGGAAGGACGTCACAACTATAAGAGGATAAAATCAGACGACGAAGGAATGATTTTCCTTGTTTTCATTTTAGACAGATCCAAGAACTGTGAGCAAAAAGGGAAAGGAATATAGCTTTTCATGTACTCATATAACAGGAAGCATGTAGTATGTGAAGCATACTCAGAAAACAGAGGAAAATAATACACACGTGTAAAGAATGGCAGCAGGAAAATCTAGTAAAAATAATCCTGCACTGCTTGGTTGGCATCTCGTAAGTAGTATTGAAATCACAACAGCAAACAGGAGGGTTCCTCATACCGAACAAAGAACAAATTTACCATGCTCACAATAGTTAAATCAATACATGCTACCCTGAGTAAACATGCAAGTAGCAACTTATCCCTGCACTGTAGCTACGTAAGGTCACATAAATAGTGAACTTTGATGTTTCATGCAACTATTTATTTCACCGGTCCAGAAGGGGAACATAAGCGAAGTGCAGTGTCCGAAGGTGGTGCACCTTCATTCAGTTAGTAATGGCAATAGAAAATCCATAATTGGGAGATTAAAGTAACTTCTCTTACGTTAGGCCTTAGCTAAAGAACTTCTTTAAGTGCGCCAGAAACATCAACCCATGAATACCACTATTCCATCTTTGCACCCAAATTAACACTCAGCAAACCAAGGTTCTAGATAGTTGTTGCCGCTAGGCTTGCTCGCCAATGTATGCGAAATGGCGGTTGTATTAGTTCTGCTCAGCAATGTTGGTCACAAAACTGAAAAGACCTCCAATTGGCATCTTTGTGGACCTTAGCCAACGCTGCAAGGTCAGATGGGTGTGTGGACCGAGCAAACACGGTGGTGCTGCAAAACAGTTCAGAAATTGGGGATATTAAGTTCTACTATGTGAGGTAATAACAACAAAAATAAATCTCTTAATGATATTAGAATTTGTGTATAGATTTGATGGAAAAAAAAGTCCTGCGCAGATAGGTACACTCCCTTTGGAGATATGTAACAGTGGATTTCCTCTTCATACTTTACTGAACCAGAGGAAAAAACACTCTACAAAAGTATATGCAGGTCTGCAAGGTCTGAAGTAAGTCGTGAAGTGTGTAAACTGACCGGGATCGTTTCCTAACATGTATGAGCATGTCGTACGTTATGGACTATCCTTAGTTAACCTGTGTATCGAAGAATAATAAGGACACAGGGTGTTGCAATCACCTGCATAACTATGATTGAATCTCCTTAATATTTTCACCATAAGTAGATTCTATGTAAATAATTCAGTTCACCCGGCAACAAAAAGTAAGAATCACATATATTGTACCATAGGAAGATGATGAGAAAAAAATAAAAAATTCACATCAGTTAACTATATTGCAAAAAGTCAGTCACTTGAAATGGAAGCGCATTGAGTGGATGTAAAGGAAGGGTTTGACGGGAAAAACATAAGTATCCACAAATTGTTTTCCATGGTACAGTGAGTACTAACAGATAAGGGGATATATATAACTCAAGTTGATTGCATGGGTTATGCCTATGAGTGATAATAACTAAATTAAATGTCAGAATATTTAGAAGGTACCCCTTGGTCAAGCTCAAACAAATTTTGTCAATTCGGTTGATCGCATATGTTCCCAGATCACAGCGACACACACATGATCTTCCATTGAAATACTTGAGGTGACAAATCCTTCATCAAGTATGTCTGCATGGCTGCTATTCTAGGCCCCTGAAAGAAAATATGTTCAGTAATGGCGGACATGAATAGTGGTACAAATAGCCATTGTGTCGGTAGTCCCAATAATGCAAAAGCAAATGTAAATTGGTCTATTAGCAAGAAACGGAAGAGTGACCTAGGCCGACGAATAGATCAGAAAAAATGGATTCAGCAGAAAGAAAGAAAAATAAGTCACGGATCAGTAACACATCGTCTTCTAGATGATTCCTAGAGGCGTTCAATACTGCCTTGCAAAACAGAGGTTGAGACAGAGAACCTAGCAAGGTAAATCAGAGGAGGAGGCAGTACATACCGTCGAAAAAGAGATGCTTGGGTAGTGAATGATGGTTCCGGCGGCACTTCCATGACCAGGAAAGGCCCTCCTCATTGTTGACTCTCGCGCGTGTGCCACCTCCGTCACCGCCCGCCGCAGCCCCTGAGCCGCGCAGCACCAAGTTGAGGCCATGCCCCAGACCAGGAGGAGGCGACGAATGGTGTCCAGGAAGGAAGAAGAAGGAGCCAAGAGGGAGCCGGCCCCCGGGTGGAGCACGTGAGCGAGAAGGATGGAGGCTTTTTTGTGAGCCGCCATGGGGATTGGATAGGAGGAGAGTAGCCGGAGATTTGAGAGTGGGGAAGAAGAGGATCTGGATTGTTCGGTAGTGCAGGTACCACTTCATGGGGCAGGTACGTGACGTCGCACGGCACCGAACCGTCTGGAAGACACGAATAAATGGTAAAAATAAAAAATCGCGCTGTGCGGTTACTGTAGATGCGCGTGTACAGTAACAAAGGCTGAATTGGCGCATTCGAATGATCGTAGATGCGCGTGTACAGTAACAAAGGCTGAATTGGCGCATTCGAATGATCGGTGAAGTGCATCACTTTCATATATGTAGTTATAAGGTGGATGACCAGATTGGGCCGGGCTATTTGCTGATAGTATTCGACGGGATCCTTTTCACGAAATTGGTGCTACGGACTGACGTGTAAAACAACCGGAGGGTTTACAGAATTACAGCCCTGTATTCACGGGTGGGTCACGGATTTCCACCAACCAATCAATTCCACGTCCGTCCGTAGAAAGAATTCCGTAGGTTCCGGTATTCGACTGCTGCACGCGCCATCCTCTCTCTTCAGTTCAGCCTCCAATCTCCCAACACAGCGGCGGCCGGAGCCGGGCGAGATAAAGGAGTGCCGCCGCCGCGGACGACCTCAGCCTCCGACAATTCGAGGTCTGGCCTCCCTTTTTCATTCCCTCGTCTTCTCGGTCTCCTACTAATTTCCTTTTACTTTTCTTCTATTTTTGTGCGGGAAACCCTAGCATGATTTTTCCACACACCTGAATCCTAGCTCGATTTACTTGCTGATGAGACAGTGGAGAGAGGAGATCGGTGCTACGGGGATCCGGGAAGTAGTAATATTTCTTATTAGATCCTGCTGCTGAGATGGGGAGGAGATACATAGATGATATCGTTGTGGATATCCTGGCTTCGGTGAGTCTCTCTTTCCATCACAAACTTTATTTCCAGAAGTTTTGGCTACTTAGTTTGTGTTCTCAAAGGAGAAAAAACTCTAAAATGGATGCATTTTTATCAATGTGCAGATGAAATAAAGATGATACAGTTTATCCTTTTCACCGTAAGATGGGGCAGTTTGGCCGAGGCACAAGTAGCTTGTGACATTTAATCGATTAGCACATCTCACATTCCATCCATAGTTCAGATGAACAGCTGTCCTTTCTCGCCGGCATCGGCGACGCTGCTGGATGACGAGGACCTCCTGCGTGAGATCTTCCTTCGCCTCCATCCAATCCCATCCTCGCTCCCCCGCGCCTCCCTGGTCTGCAAAAGTTGGCGCCGCATCCTCTCTGACCATCGATTCCTCCGCCGCTTCTACAAACACCACCAGAAGCCCCCGCTCCTCGGCTTTTTTGAGAAAAAACACGGTGGACCTCCCATCTTGACTCCCTTGTTGGACCCGCCCGACCGCATCCCTGCCGCGCGCTTCACCCTGCCGCAGAAGCGAAGCTCCTACAACTATAAGCGCTGGCACTTCATGGGCTGCCGCCATGGCCTGGCTGTCCTAGTCAACTCGCCATGGCACAAGATCGTTATATGGGATCCCCTTACCAGCCAACAAAAGTGCGTGCGTTTTCCACCGGGGCTCCATCACGACAACGGGGTTATCTGGTTCTGGCACGTCGCGGTGATGTGCGTTGACGCTGAAGATGGGCATGTGCACGGCGATTGCTTCTCGAGCCCGTTCAAATTGGTCGTCGTCTGGGGTGTCCAACAGATGCAAGTATCCGCTTGCGTCTACGAATCAGCGTCTGGTGTGTGGGGAGACATAGTCTCGATTGCGTCTATAGATATGCTTTATCAGACAGGGTCTAGGGTCCTTGTCAGGAATGCAATTTACTGGCTGCTTCGTGAAGGTGGCGTCGTTGCTTTTGATTTTGAAAGGCACAGCTTTGCTGTGATTGAGAAACCAGCAGATGCTCATATTCCTGTCTACCGACCTGCTCAACTCTTACGAACAGATCATGGTGGACTTGGCCTTGCCGTTTTGTCGGAACTGACCATCAAATTGTGGGAGAGGAAATCAAACTGTGATGGTGTTGTCAAGTGGTTGCTTCTGCAGAAAACCATTAACTTGGACCTCTTTCCATGCACAATGCAGACTAACCGCCATATGGTACTAATAGTGGGGTATGATGAGGAATCTAATGTTATTGTTCTGTCTACGACTATTGGCAACTTCATGCTCCAACTCGACTCAATGCAGATCAGACATATTGTTAAAAGAGATACTCCCTCCGACCCATATTAGTTGACTTGGATTTGTCTAAATTCAGATGTATCTAGACATGTTTTAGTGCTAGATACATCCGAATTTAGACAAATCTAAGTCAAGTAATATGGGTCGGAGGGAGTACGATATGTTACAACACCTTTTATCCCTACACAAGCTTCTATACTGCAGGTAATATACCGCTATATTTGTTTCACAAGCAACAAACACTCAATTTAGTTTTTTATTGATATGTTCATTTCAATTGCCTTCGGCTCATAAATGGTTTGTGATTGCTCTAATATTGCTAATGTGATTAAGAATTGACTAGATATATAAGTGTAAATTTAGTTGTTTGTTTCTTTGTCGGTCGGGTGATCTTCTGGTCTTAGTTTATTACCGAGATATATTAAAGTTATAAAAGAATATTACTATTACTTTGTGCGTGGACATTGCTAAATGCTAACTATGGTTCTATGCTAACTGCTAAATGCTAAAGCATGAGTTTTGTAACATGTGGAAACTGGCAACAACTGCACTAATAGAGAGTATAGTGAAACCATCTAAATTAATATTACTAGTAATGTTTGTGACAAGGATAGTAAATGAATCCAGATTTGTTGGAAAGTAAAAGAAGAAAAGCTACTTCCAAATTACCAAAGTTAAACCTATGCCTTGTACAAGTAAAGACTTCTACCTTCTGGTTTGTAGAGAACCAATGTTGTGGATGAAGCCTCCTAAGACACTGTAGTTACGTACTTCTGAGAAACTAAGATAGATTTATCAGGAGCAGTCTAACATGTTCATTGCTATATGATCCTTTAGCACTTCTGCAAGCTTATATGAAAAGTTTCTGTTAAGTATCTCTTGCAGTCTTGCTTGATGTTCCAAATGTGTTGCTATACTTATATTCAGTATCTGAAACTTTTTGTGGATAATATCTCAGTGCTTTTTATGTTTGATTCCAGGAATGCGACACCAGGATTCACGAAGATCTTCGCCTTCTTGGTTAAATTGCTTTGGTTGTTCTAAGTTCAATGGACGAGACATGTCAAAACGGTGATCTACCTGAAAAAAGAGAGGGTGTTGTGATGCCTTTGTTTTTGTCCAAATGGGTTTATACATTGAAGATCTGTTTATGGTTCATTGCCAGTTGCACTAGACCTTTAGTACTGTACATTTTTGTCTGTTCACGTTCAGTTGTTTCCTGTGTAAGACCTCTAACAATCAAGGTTGATGTGACGGCAAAATTTACTGAGGATGTTCGCTCCAGATTGTGCCGAGTTGAGACATTGCTGAGGTTGGGAAGGACTATATAGCACAACATGCCTATAGAATTCAGACATGTAATCATATCGTCATATGTTTCAAATCTGTTTCATCAAGCTGATGTTCTGGAGCTTCTTGTTTCGTTTTGTGTGCTCGTGTCATTCAGTCTGTCCGAGCCATCGTTTTCTGCAGATGAAGGTGTGACTATGAGACCTCGGACGTGGTGATCTGGGGAGGTTAGCCAAAGACTCCTCTCTTGTACTGGTGGATCGCTAAGTGAGAAGCAAACAATATCCATTTAGAAATTTTCTCCTGGAAGCGAAGACGGTTTCAAACCAACTGCTGAAACAAGCTTGTTAGTGAGCGACAGAGTTGCAAATTAATACATGCTCCTTCAGAAATTACAGTCAAGTTCAATACTACTTCTAACCCTCATATGAACACTGGGCTAAACATCGATAACCGTACAAAGAGACCCAAAGTAAAAAAAAATATAAATAGGTATTTGGACCAACTAGCGATGACTACAAACGCGGCTATTTACAAATAGGTATTTGGTTTCTCAAGTTTGTAGATGGGTTTGGGCTAATAAATCCTGTTGGGCACACACAAGGCTAGTCTCTCTCATGTTCAGCCCCCGGTCTACGTAGCACAACGAGGTGGATGCAGCCGAGCGAGGCGTTGTCAATTGTTGAAGACCTCCTGTTCCCCGGTAGCGATTTGAGGCGCCCCCTTCCCCTTCCCCTGTAGTGGTGTAGCTCAGCTCTCTTCAATCCCCAGACTCTCCACCACAAGGGTAGCCATAACCGAAAGAGCGAGAGAAAGGAGTAGCGGCGCCGCCGGCGACCTCAGCCGCTCCGTCCGCCACTGCCACCGAAGATTCGAGGTCAAGCGACCGCTTCTTCTTCCTCTCCTTATCTCCTTAGTTTCTTTTTTCCTTTTATTCTCTTATATCTTCTTTGGGAAAACCCTAGATAGATTTTTCCTCACGGGTAAGGCAAATTCCTTTTATCTTGTTGAGACAGGGGACAGAGGGGAGGATGGACCCTGCTTAGATTTTTTAAGGGTATTACAATCAATTTTATCTTCATTTTAGCCTTAGGAACGGTTTGTGTTTGATGTGTCTAAGTGGGAAAACGTACTTACGGTTTTGCTGTGACAGTGGACAGAGGAGAACAGGAGAAGAAAGATGATGGATCCTGCTCAGATTCCATAAGAGTTAGATCTGTAAAGTAGGATAACTGATATTCAATAATGATCAAAATACAAGGTACAAGAGTTTATATAGGGTTGACCGGCGGCTAACCCTAACTTCACACGCAAGTATCTAACAACCGACATAACCTAACATCCCCGCAGGCACAACGGAAGGCTCGATAACATTGAGACTGAACCGTATGTCTGTAATGGCGTAGTAGGAAGGCCTTTGGTGAATATCAGCAAATTGAGCAGTCGTTGGAACATGGAGCACACGAACTTGTCCAAGAGCCACCTTCTCTCGAACAAAATGTATATCTATCTCAATGTGTTTGGTGCGCCTGTGCTAGACTAGATTCCCGGACATGTAAACCGCTGAGATGTTGTCACAATAGACAATGGTGGTCTGCTGAAGAGGTTGATGAAGCTCCGAAAGCAACTGATGCAACCAAATGGTGTCAGCAACAGCATGCACCACAACGCGATACTCAGCTTCAGCAGACGGACGAGAGACCGTAACCTATCTTTTGGAGGACCAAGAAATTAAATTGTTACCAAGAAAAACATAGAAACCGGATGTGGATCGTCGAGTATCCGGGCAACCAGCCCAGTATGCATCAGAGTATGCTATCAAGGAAGTTGGAGGTGAATTGTTAATGTGGATACCATGGTCAAGGGTGCCCTTAAGGTAACAAAGAATACACTTAATGTGATTATAGTGGGGAAGATGAGGATCATGCATATAAAGACATGCTTGCTGAACAACAAAGGAAATTCTAGGTCTAGTGAGAGTTAGGTATTAGAGAGCACCAGTGAGACTTCGATAGAGAGTTTGGTCGTGGTGTCAACTGGAGTGCGAGAAGGTTGGAAGTCGAGCATACCAGCGCGAGAAAGAAGATCAAGAACATACTGATGCTGAGAGAGAAAAAGACCAGAAGTGTCACGAAGAACAGAGATTCCTAAAAATGATGGAGAGTACCTAGATCGATCATAGAAAACTCAGATTGAAGAAGAGAGATGATGTGTTGAAGAAAAGACTGAGAAGAAGAAGTGATAATTATATCATCGACATAAAGTAATAAATAGGTTGTGTGAGAATTTTGATGGTAAACGAAAAGAGAAGTATCAGAAAGAGATGGAGTAAAACATATGGTTCGGACATATGTAGAGAAACACTGAAACCAGGCACGTGGAGCCTCCTTGAGGCCATAGAGGGATTTTTGAAGTAGACATACATGATTTGGATAGGTGGAATTTTCAAATCCTAATGGTTGTTGACAGTAAACTGTTTCTGAAAGAGATCCATGAAGAAAAGTAGTTTTAACGTCTAGTTGATGGATGGGTCAAGAAGAAGAGACAACAAGACTAAGGACAGTACGAATGGTGCTTGGTTTAACAATAGGAGAAAATATTTTATCATAGTCAATTCCATGTTGTTGAGAGTACCCACGGCAAACCCAACGAGTCTTATAGCGAGAGAGAGTACCACCAGAGTGAAATTTCTGTTGGAAAACACATTTACCGGAGACGACATTTACATTAGATTGTCGGGGAACAAGAGTCCATGTGTTATTGGCGAGCAAAGCAGAATATTCTTCCTTCATGGCGGCAGCCCAATTTGAATCTAGGAGGCCTGATTTGTATGTTTTTGGAATAGGAGAAAGAGAGGTAGTTGCATGGAGATTTTGTTTTTAAGTGGGTAAACGGAAACCAGACTTAGCACTAGTGCGCATAGTGTGATCATTGCGTGGACGAGAGATAGGGACAGCGTGCGGTGGCAAAGGGGCAGGAGCGTCCGGCGCAGCGGAAGAGACGAACACGGGGCTGGGTGGGTCTGCCGTGGTAGAGATTTGAGTGGTTTCGGCTACCGCGGCAGAGTCGGTAGTAGTGAAGTGGTCTGCCACGGCAGTGTTGTCTGCTTGTTTTTCTGTCGTAGCAGGATTAGTGGCAGAGGTGGCAGCAGGATTTTCGGGCAGAGCGGGTGTGTAGAAAATAGGGAGAAGGGGCGTGAGGGGGAGGGCGTTTTGGTTGGGGTAGGGTATGATCGTTGGGCGAAGGGAAAGATGTGTTCAACAAAAGTGACGTGACGAGACACGTGAATGTGACCGGAAAGAAGATCGAGGCAACGATATCCTTTGTGTTCGTCGGAAAAACCTAAGAACACGCAGGGGAGCGAGCGAGGGGTGAGCTTGTTGGGGACGCTGAAATAGGAGTTAGGGAAGCATAGACAACCGAAAACTCTAAGATCTTCGTAGTTTGGATGACTTAGAAAAAGAGAGTAGAAAGGGGTGGAATTGGGATTGGCTTTGGAAGGTCTAATGTTGAGAAGGTAAGTGGCGGTGCGGAGAGCTTCGGCCCAGCATTTAGGTGGCATAGATGAATGAATAAGAAGGGTGCGAATAATGTCGTTGATCGTCCGTAGAGAACGCTCAGCCTTGCCATTTTGAGGGGACGTGCAAGGGCATGAAAAAGAAGTAGTATGCCATGTTGGAGAAAGAAGTTTTGGTTTGTGAAGTTTTTAAATTCCCGGCCATTGTCACATTGGATAAAATAAATTGGGAGGAAGAAGTGGGTATAGACGTAGCACTGAAAATTAATAAAATCGTGTAGACATTTGATTTGTTTTTAAGAGAGAATATCCAAACATAATGAGTGAAATCGTCTAGAAGAAAGGATAATATTTGAAGCCAAAAATACTTTCGATTGAAGATGTCCATAAATCACAATGTAATAATTTAAAGGGAAAAGTGCTTGAAGAACTTGAGGAACTAAAGGAGGATGAACATGTTTCACTACTAGAAAATTAGCTATAGATAGAAATGCTTCCTGTGGCGCATATAAAATGGCATGCTCCACAGAATTAATTCTGTGGCGCATATAGACTATGCCACGGAAATTTGGCAATTCTGTGGCGCACAGAACCCATATGCGTCACAGAAATGTGTGTTTCTGTGACGCATATTTTTCCATGCACCACAGAAAGTGATTATTTTGTGGCGCATATAGACATATGCGCCATAGAAATGTGATGGGACCTAGAACCAACTAAGTTGGGGAGATAATTTTGTTGTGGCGCATATAGACGAAAGTTAGCCACAGAAAGTGATCCCATATCCCCCTTGGATCGCCTTTTCAGTTTTATAAAAAATAAAAAAAATGATAAAAACTTTAAAAAAATAATTCGTTTGAGATGTAGTTATATTTTTGGGTATAGTTTTAGAGAAAATTGAAAAATATGAATTTTGATGTATTTTTCAAAAAAATGTCATGTCACGGTAAAACAGCCATAACTTTTGCATACGATGTCGAAAAAAAATGTTTAACCTATCAAAATGATCGTCTCGAAATTTCCTACTCGAAATCCGAAAAGAGTAAAAAGTTATGATCAAAAGAAGAATTTTTCCTGCAAAAAAATAAAAAAGGCGGAGACAATTCCGTGGCGTATCTCCAATATGCGCCACAGAATTGTTGGACGGGATTCGAAATTTGAATCCCGCCGACACCCATTCCCTCTCTTTTATCCTTTATTTACTCCTCCACACTTCAACTCCCTCCACTTATCCTCATCTTCTCCTCCCTCCTCTTTCTCCTCCATGGCCTCCTCCTCCACCCCGCCAACCTCCTTCTCCTCCTCCACCCCGACAACCTACTTCTCCTCCTCCGACGGCGACGACCACCTCCAGCCATGACTCCTACTTCTCCGACAACGATGACCACCACCTCCTCCTTCTCCGATGATGACAACGATGACCACCACCACCACCTCCTCCTCCGACCAGCTCCGGCGACCTCCGACGATGACTCCTTCGGCAACCAACTCCTCCGGCGGTGGCCTTCGACGGCCTCCTCCTCCACCATCTTCGGTGACCCCCTCATCCACCCACCTCCACCCACCTTCGGTGACCCCCCACCTTCGGCAACCCCTACCTCCGGCCTAGCCCTCCTCCGATGAAATTCATGTGGCTGCTAGATCTAGATCTAGATCTGGCCCACTTTTTTTAGAAATTTGAAAAAACATTGTGGCGCATATTGGCAATATGCGCCAGGGAAATTTGAGATTTCTGTGGCGCATATCAATATGCACCACATAATTAGAATTTAGTGGCGAGGTAACAGTGGTGCATCCTATATGCGACACAGAATTGCAAAATAGGTGTGCCACTGATAAGCGTTTTCCTAGTAGTGTTTGCCTAATTGACACGACTCACACAAAGAGGAATTATGACTATCTTTATTACATTGGAGAGAAATTCACTAAGTAACGAAGATAAAGTGGTATTATTGGGATGTCCGAGATGTTGATGACATCGGTCGACTGAGGCCACCATGGACGTAGGATCCGTAGCGACAGGGGCACCATGGAGAGAGTATAGATCACCGGAGCTATTGAAGCGTGCGATCTCGGCCTTGGTCAAGTAATCCTTTATAGATAAACCAAAGGGGTCAAATTCTATAGAGACAAGATTATCACGAGTGAATTGGCCAACAGAAATAAGGTTTTTGATGAGGGAGGGGCAACAAGAACATCCCGAAGAAGTGGTTTTGAGGAGTTTAAAATTTGGGCTTGACCAACACAATGAATCGGGGTAGAAGAACCATCTCCAAGAGTGATTGAAGAAAAAGGAGAACGAGTGCAAGAAGACAAAAAATTACTTGAAGCAGACATGTGTCTTGAAGCACCAGAATAAAAAATCTAATCCGTACCTGAGTTTCCTTGTGAAACAAAATTATTCATGGCTTGTAAAAAGGCAGCTTGATCCTAGCTCGGAGTTAAAGGATATGGCGGTGTAGGCAGCAGAGGCGATACAGGCAGCATAGGCTAAGTCAGTGCATGGTAGTAGCTATTGCTATCAGCGTAGTACGATGATGTTGGAGTAGAGCCGTAGGGGACATACGTCGGGGCAGCGTGGTATGCATGAGTCGGTGGCCGCGAGGGTAGAGGTCCAGGAGCGCCCGTATGCGGGCGAAAGACGGGCTGCCAGGAGTTGGCGTAGGCAGGAGGGGTGCCAAGCAGGGATGGCGCGGACCAAGGCATGGGCCAGACCTGGACTAGCCCGGTCCAGGGGTCATGTGAAGGCTACCAGATCGGAGAGGCGGGTGGAGCACTTGGTGGCGCTAGAGCTGGGGGCGCTGGAGCTGGTCGTGGAGTCGGCGGAGGAGGTGGCTGATTTATCGGTTTCCACCCGCAATAATTAGGGCTAGCACGCCATCCCACAGGAGGTGGAGCTTAAGGTGACGGCGGTGGAGGCCGTGGAGCCACAACAAAGAGTTGATGGGGCGCTTCTTTTTGAGCACGATCGGCCCGTTGGAGCATGGAGCGCACCTCGGCAAAGGAGGGGAACAACCGGATCAGCGGGATAATGGACGCATGTTTCTCGAAGTGCTCTCCAAGGCCAACGAGAAGTATGTTGATGAGCTAACAATCTTCAACGGGGTCGCGGAGTTCACGGAGTTCGTCGCTAATGGCCTTGAGATGCTGGCAGTAGATGCCAACCGGTGCATCAACTTGTCCCGTGTTCCGCAGCTCGATATGGAGGCTATTGGTGCGGGCATCGACATTGTCCTAGAATAGCTGACAAAGAGCCGACCAGAGGGTGGCAGCAATTACGGTGTCGCAGTGAACCAGATTGAAGATCTTGGTGGAGACACGCATGTAGATCCACTAAATAATAGCAAGATCATCTTTGACCCATTGTGGATCATGGTGGCGAGGGACGGAGTTGGCAACGACGTGATCTCAAAGATTGCATCGTCCAAGATGGACATCGAAGAGGTGGCACCAATGATAATAGTTGTGCTTGGTTAGATCTAGTGTAATTGGGATGAAGGGGCTGATATCTGAAATTGTATCGATGAAACATATGGTGGGAATCAATGGTGGAGGCTGGTGTGAGGAGGAGGAAGAGGTGTGCGCCGCGGCTAGAGATTTGGCGATGGCGGCTTTTCGCTCAAAGTAGCCTGGCGGCGGCAAGGGAGGAGGGGTGTAGCACCCGGGAAAACCACTACTAGAAAATCGCTTGTTGTTTTTCTTTTGTGCATCATCATGATTGCATGCTCATGTTATCATTCCGCATTGAATTTGAGCATCATCATCATCATGCATATGTTTGGCTAAAACTATTTCCCAAAAGCCTATCTGAAGAACATTTCATGTTTTCCTATGTTTTGCGTGTTAGATAACAATAATGTGGAAATTATTCATGTGTGCTAAGTGTGTAGGAAGCTTTGAGGGGGGCCGGATAATCCGCCCCACCAAGGGCCGGATAATTCGGCCTACCTCATTGCTCAAAGAGAGCCAAGACGTGTCGCTCAGTATCCGGTCGGATTTTCTCCCAGAAAATCCGAACTGGGGCGGTTTTTCCTCCCCAGGCCGGATAATCCGGCTGTCCCATGGGCCGGATAATCCGGCCCCTAATTTTCGAGCAAAAGGAGCCAAGGCGCGTCGCTCGGTATCCGATCGGATTTTCTCCCGGAAAATCCGAACTGGGCGGTTTTTCCTCCCCAGGCCGGATAATCCGGCCCTCGCATAGGACCGGATAATCCGCCCCCCAGAAGTTGATCAAGGGCAAGCTCGGCGCGATGCTCAGATAGGGGGCGGATTATCTACCGGATATTCCGAGTCTGGGGCGGTGTTTTCCCCAGGCCGGATAATCCGGCCATCACTTGGGCCGGATAATCCGGCCCCAAAGTGTTCAACGGCTGGTTTTTGAAGGGGGTATAAATACCCTTTCTTCCCCAACGTTCAGAACTCTTGATTCATTCGAAATTTTCCAGACATTGTGCAAGAGCTCTCATTCTCGATCTCCCACTTCAACCACCCGAAGGTCTTGATCTTTGGGGGAATTGAAGGAGGAGAAGTTCATCATCAAGAATCAAGCGCTTCAACTCCTCTCCATTCACTTGGAGAAATCCCTGATCTAGTATTCTTGTCAATACCTAGATCTTGTTTATTGTATTTGATAACTTTGTTCTTGTGACAGCTTGTTGTCATTTTGGGAGCCTCCAAGTTGTTGTGGAGTTGTTGCCCCGCTAGTTGTGTAAAGGCGTCGGTGCCCGCCTCGAAGGGTATCTATAGTGGAAAGGTGGATCAGACCTTTTGTGGCGAGATCCATCGGAGAACAGGGTGAGGCCTATTGTGGCGTGGTGGTCTTAGTACCGCCCACCCCTCCAACGCAGACGTACTTCCCTTAACAAGGAAGGAACTGCGGTCAAACAAATCCTGTGTCTCCGCGTGCTTCACTTCGGTTTACTCGTTCCTCTTCCACTCGCTCTTTACTTGCTAGTAGATAGGTTTGCATATAGGGAAATTCCACCTAATAGTTTATCTAGAGAATTTACCCTTTGTGTTAAGCCTAAAATTGAAAAAGTATTAAAAATTGGTGTAGCACCTATTCACCCCCCCCTCTAGGTGCCCATACGATCCATTTCAATTGGTATCAGAGCCCTGACTCTTAATTCAGGCTTAACCGCCTAAGAGTAGTATGGGTACCAAGGATGATGGAAATGAGGCTGTGGATAAGGTCACAATGGATGATCTCAAGTCATTGGAAACAACCTTGTTGAAATCCTTTGAGGCCAAGATGGAGGAGATGAATCAAATGATTGCTTGCCTTACATCATCCATAGCCCCATCTCCATCCTCCTCTGAGGCTACCACACCATCATCTAAGGAAAAGGGTAACACCAGATCCAAGGATGATGATGTGGAAGGTGAAAAACTTAATGGTTCCACCTCCAAGAAGGGAAGTGGTAAGGAGGAATATAGTGCGGTTCACCATGTATATTCCCCCGACTCACCTATCCCTCATCCTCATATAAACAATAGGGGTGATCCACCCAAGCTCACCGCATCCTCCTTTAATCAATGGCAATTCCTAATGAAATCTCATGTTTGCATCTCCTCTATTGAATTGTGGAGGATTATTGAAGAGGGTCTTCATATTGGAGATCAAACCAACCTAACGAGAAGAGAAGTTGTGGACAGCCAGTTGAATGCCACCGCTCTCCACATGATACAGCTGGGTGTGGGTCCCAAGGACATGCCACACATTGAACATCTCAACACAGCTAAAGAAGCTTGGGATGCTCTTACGGATCTCTTCGTTGGAAATGAAAGCATGAGAAGAAACAGGTATGATGCCCTTAGTAATGAAGCTGAGGGATTCTACATGTTGGATGATGAAAACCATGAGGACATGTATAGAAGACTTAAGGGCATCGCAACAACATTTCGAAAGCATGGGGCCACTCACATTGATGATGCATGGATAAAAAGAAAATATGTGAGTGCCTTAATGCCTTTCGAGCCAACGGATTTGAAGAGCCTGCAAGGTAGAAATAACTATCATCAAATGACATCCAACGAAGTCATGCAAGAAATGACGTCATTCAAAGTGGCAGCAAAGAATGCTGAAGATGCCCGTACTCGGGCCATTGGAATGCAAAAGGGTGTCAATGTGGCTCTCAAAGCCAATGTCGTTGAGCAAGAGGAAGATGAAGGAGCTTTTGAGGGGGTATCCATGGACTGCCCCGATGAAGTCAAACGTGCTCATGGTGAGTACATGGCATTTTATGCAAGGAACTTTTGGAAGGATTCTGCCAAAGCCAAGTCTGAACTTGAGCGCAAGAACGGGTCAAATGGAAGAAGAGAAAGTGGCCCAAGGTTGAGAACTTGCTTCAACTGTGGAGATAGAATGCACTTTGTAGCCGAGTGTCCATATCAAAATAGAGAAGACAATGGTGGCAGGCTCATTCTTAAAGAGAAATCTAAAGCACCTAAGAAGAAGCCATTTATTAAGAAGAATGGCCCTTTCAAGAAGCAACCCAAGATTGTCTTGGTAGCTCAAGATGAATACTCCTCCGCAAGTGAAGATGAAGAGGATGATGATAGTTCCCGCGAGGTGGCTGCTATAGCCACCACATCGACTCCCTCATCACTCTTCGACTCGCCGAACGAGAATGCCATCAACAACAACGCCACTTGCCTAATGGCAAGAGGGTCCGAGGTATCAACTTCTAGCTCTTCATTTCCTAAGACTAACATAATTTTGGATATGGATGATCATGACAGTCTTAAAATGAAAGAAGAAGTTATTGCCTTGGATACTTTTTTCACTAACCTACAAGGTGAGCACAAACTCCATTTTGATGCTCTTATGAGTCAACTTGCTCAAGCCGAAGATCTTCTTGAAGAAAAGGGCAGAATTGAAAGAGAAGATGCCTTGGAGATAGCTTCTTTGAAGAATGCTTTGGAAGAGGAAGAGGAAGCTCGAGTATCTTTGGAAGAAAGACTCGAATCCTCTGAGGAGTCACAAGAAGAAGTTGTAGCTCATCTCATTAAAGAATGTGACCATGCTCTTGCCAAAGTAAAGAAACTAAAGAAAGAAAAGATTGACTTTGTGGCTGTTCATGCTAGATTTTTGGAGAAGTTTGATAATCTTGAAAGTGCCCACAAGGCATTGAAGAGTGAGAATTCTACTTTAAATGAGTCTCATGACCAGCTCCAAACTCAATTGAAACGGTATGATGTGCCAAGTACCTCCACTTCATCCTCTGGAAAAGAAGACCTTGCAAGAAGTTCTCAACACAAAGGTAAAGGGGTTATTGATGAGATACTGAGCAGGCAAAGGACAAACAATAGTAAAGAAGGTCTTGGTTACATACCCAAGACAAAGAGCAAGAAAAACAAGAAGAATAAGAAGAGCAAGACTGCTCAACCAAAGACTAGCAACATTACCAATGACAAGACTAATTATGATGGTTTTGCAGGAATCAACAATCCTAACTTTGGACTATATTGTGATTATTATGGTGATGTTTATGCTAGTTATGTAGGCCCTTATGATTGTTACATTCCTTGGTCTATTTGGGTTCCCAAGACCCTTGTTACTAACATGAGAGGACCCATTGAAAAATGGGTACCTAAAACCAAGAAGTAATTTTCTTGCAGGGCTATGCTTCCGGTGGTTCTAAATGGGTACTCGATAGCGATTGCACGAGTCATATGACCGGAAGCAAGGAGATCATCACGGAGATGCGGCCAAACCTTGATCACATAACCGTATCCTATGGTGACAAGTCAAAATCTGAGGTATTGGGTCTCGGCAAAGTTGTGGTGGCTCACGATATCTCTCTCGTGGACATCATGCTTGTTGAGACCTTCGGGTACAACTTACTTTCAGTTTACGCCCTTGGTAAGGTGGGCTTTGCAGTTTATATTGATGCTGATTTGGTGGTACTCTTGTGGAGCAAGTCTCTAAAAGTCGCTTTCGTGGGATATGTCGAAAACGACCTGTACGTGGTGGACTTTTCGGGGAAAACCACTACAGGCCCAATGTGTCTTTTCGGAAAGGCTGACACGGGTTGGCTATGGCATCGCCGACTAGCCCACGTCAATATGAGAACTTTGCAAAGTCTCCACAAGGGTGGCCACATTCTTGGTCTAAAAGAAAATGTCTCATTTGCCAAAGATCGTGTTTGCAGGGCGTGTGTTGAAGGGAAAATGCATGACTCACCTCATCGAAGGAAAACCATTATCTCTTCAAAAAGGATTTTGGAGCTCCTTCATGTGGACCTCTGCGGACCTCCATCTCATGCAAGCCTCGGTGGAAAGAAGTATTGTCTAGTGATTGTTGATGATTACTCAAGATACACTTGGGTTTATTTCTTCAAGTTGAAGAGTGAAACTCAACAAACTATCATCGACTTCGCCAACGAGGTTCAACGTCAACACAATGTCCCCATTCTGGCTATAAGGAGTGATAATGGCTCTGAGTTCAAGAACTACACCTTAAATGAGTTCCTAAGTGAAGAGGGGATAAGACATCAATATACCGTTGCGTACACCCCTCAACAAAATGGTGTAGCCGAGAGGAAGAATCGAACTCTAATGGATATGGCAAGATCAATGTTAGCCGAATTTAAATCTCCATATAACTTCTAGGCTGAAGCAATCTCTACTGCTTGTCATTCATCTAACCGATTATACCTCCGTAAGATCTTGGACAAGACTCCGTATGAAATACTTACCGGTAACAAGCCAAACATCTCATACTTTCGGGTATTCAGGTGTAAGTGTTTCTTTCTTATTCAAGGAGTTCGTTTATCTAAGTTTGAATCTAAGGCTTTAGAAGGTATTTTTGTTGGTTATGGTGCCGAATCCCACACTTATAGAGTCTACAATAAGCTCTCCGGAACTATTGTAGAACCTTGTAGTGTGGTGTTCGAGGAAAATGACGGTTCCCGTGCGGAGCAAGTTGGTGTTTGTGATACAGATGTTGAAATACCCCAAGATGCCATAAGAAGAATGGATGTGGGATTTTTCCGCCCATTGAGGAACCCCTTGTGGCGGACCGGGAAGGACAATGCTCTACTCATATAGAGCCCTCATCTACACATACTCAACATGTTCCAACCACGGGGGCAACTTCTACACCATCTCCATCAACTGCTGAAGGTCAAGATGTTCCAGAAAGCTCCAAGCCAGATTTTCCGGTCGACACCGGATTATCCGGACACCCCGCTCCAGCTGACCATTTTTCTCCTGGTGGTGAAGATATCAACACAAGCTCCAGGCTAGATTTTCCGGCTATCCCCGGATTATCCGGCCCCATGCTAGTTCAAGCAAGCCCCAGGCTTCCCGATGAAGCTGCTACAAATACTCCTAGGCCAGATTATCCGGCCTCTCCATCAGCCGGATTATCTGGCCCTGACTCTCTAGTTCTGCAGCCTCCTGTTACGGCTACGGACTCACCTCAAGGGCACGTGTCTCCACCACCCGCTACTGATATTCCAGTTCCTGATCAAGGTCGAGAAAATGCTTCCAATGAAGACTCAAGTGATGAATCTCCTCCTCCAAGAGACAACAAACTTATTGAACTTCGTCGCAAAGCTCGGGCTGATCAAAACCTTGAGTTGAGGGGTCACACTCTCGACAAGGTTGTTGGTGATCTTCGACGAAGGGTTTCTACAAGAAGAGAATTGGCCAGTTTTGGTGAGCATCAAGCTCATATCTCTATGGTGGAACCTAAGAAGGTATTTGAAGCTCTTGAAGACCCAGACTGGGTTGTTGCTATGCATGAAGAATTGAATAATTTCAAGCGCAACAAAGTCTGGAAACTCGTGGAGAAACCCAAAGAGTGCCGCAATGTTATCGGCACCAAGTGGATTTTCAAGAACAAGCAAGATGAGAATGGCATTGTTGTGAGGAACAAGGCAGGACTTGTGGCACAAGGTTACTCCCAAGTTGAGGGCATCGACTTCGGCGAGACCTATGCTCCAGTGGCTCGCCTTGAGTCCATCCGTATCCTTCTTTCTTATGCTGCACATAACAATTTTAAGTTGCAGCAAATGGATGTCAAGAGTGCCTTCCTTAACGGTCCTCTACATGAGTTGGTATACGTAAAGCAACCCCTAGGGTTTGAGGATCCTAACTTTCCGAACCATGTCTACAAACTCGATAAGACACTCTATGGACTTAAACAAGCCCCACGTGCGTGGTATGAGCACCTTAAAGAGCTTTTGTTAGATCGTGGCTTCGAAGTTGGGCAAATTGATCCCACTCTTTTTACTAAGAAGGTTAAGGGGGATCTCTTTGTATGCCAACTATATGTAGACGATATCATCTTTGGTTCTACTAATAAAGCTTTTAATGATGAATTTTCAAAGCTTGTGACTGATAGGTTTGAGATGTCTATGATGGGGGAATTACAGTTCTTTCTTGGGTTCGAGATCAAGCAACTTAGAGAAGGAACCTTTATTAATCAAGCAAAGTACATCCAAGACATGCTTAAGAGATTCAAGATGACGGATCTAAATGGTGTCGCCACTCCGATGCAAACAAAATGTCATCTTGAACTTAACCCACATGGTAAAGATGTGGACCAAAAGGTATATCGGTCCATGATCGGCTCTCTTCTTTACCTCTGCGCATCTAGACCCGATATTGTGTTGAGTGTGGGAGTGTGTGAAAGGTATCAAGCAGCTCCTAAAGAAAGCTACTTAGTGGCGGTCAAGAGGATCTTTCGACATTTGGTTCATTCCCCTAACTTTGGTCTCTAGTATCCCAAGGGCTCCAATTTCTCTTTATGTGGTTATACTGACTCAGATTGGGCTGGTGATAAGAATGATCGGAAATCCACTTCTGGAGCTTGTCAATTCTTGGGAAGATTTCTTGTATGTTGGTCCTCTAAAAAGCAGAATTGTATATCTCTCTCCACCGCCGAAGCTGAATATGTTGCTGCTGCCAGCTTTTGTACTCAATTATTGTGGATGAGGCAAACTTTAAAGGAATACGGTGTCAATTGTGACAAAGTGCCTCTTTTATGTGATAATGAAAGTGCAATCAAAATTGCGTACAATCCTGTTCAGCACACAAGGACGAAGCATATTGAGATTCGGAATCATTTTATTCGAGACCATGTTGCTCGCGGCGATATTGATCTATCCTTTGTGAGCACGAAGAACCAACTTGCGGATATTTTTACAAAGGCACTTGATGAAGCAAGATTCTGCTACCTGAGGAATGAGCTAAATGTCATTGATTCCAGGAGCCTGTCTTGATTACCCATGCACTCACTCGTACATCTCAATCCTTCTTTGGTCTAGGTGTGGGCATGGATATAGGGGGAGTGTGGTCCTAACTCATTGGGCTAACCCTCCCCCCATAATGCCAATAGCAAGATAAATCATTTCTCTTAATATCATGATATGTGAGCTTATTGATGAGTATTGGTCGTGAACCCAAGATATATCTTCGCGGTGTCACACCATACACTCCAACAAGGTGGCTTCGGCCACCGCCCTCTCCCTTGAGGAGAATTGGATCTTTTTTGGATGTTATTTGCTCTCTCATGTTCTTATGGGAATCACACTCAATCTTGGCTTTTATTTGATTTGGATTTTGCAATTTTAAGTGTCTAGTAACATCTCAGTTTGGCTCTCTTAATCCTAAGCCTTTCCCTACCCCTAAGCCATCTATTCTAGCACACAAGTCCCTTGTACACCTTGTGGGGGTGTTGTTAGGGGACGCGCGGGCCTGGTTCTGTGTATAACAGAATCCTAGATTTTAGGCCGGATAATCCGACCCTGGCAGATTTCATCTTAAAGGGCAGGGCTCGGGGGGAAGGGCTCATAACAAGCAGCACTTCTCCCCCAGCCCTCTCCTCCTCCTCAGCCGCCGCCTGCCGCCCCCACCCTCCCCGGAGCCTCTCCGGCCACCGGATTTTCCGGGCCTCCCCAGATCTTCTTCTCCGCGCCTCCGGGTACCTTCTCCTCCGCGTTCTTCCTCCAATGAGTGAGGGTAACTCCCTCTCTCCCCATCTTTGGCTAGATGTGTTACTTATTGGGTGGAACGTTGTCTAGAAGGATGTGTTTTCGCATAGAAATCATAGTCTTGCAGTTTCTAGGCCTGATCTACTTTTTTGCATTCAATCTAGGTGAAATCGAAAATTTCTGTCAGGGCCGGATTACCCGCCCCTGGCCAGGCCGGATAATCCGGCCTGACAGATTTGATTCTGGTTCAGTTTCACTATGGAATATGCATTGAGTAGTTTTGTCCTATGAACTTTTTGACTACTTTTTCCATGCTCTCTCCTAGACTTGTGTGTATGCTTATCCCCTTGCTATCGCCCTTATTCTCCTCACATGTGGTTTCGATGTTCCCAAGACCTACAAGCGCCGTCCTCGCGCCAAATACTTTCGGGATGACAGACAGGGTAACTTAGTGGACGAAGTTGAGTTGAGGAGAAGGAGGAACGAAGAGAAGCGCATGGCTGAACAAGCAAAGAGTACTAGGAAGGGGGTGTCCAAGAGGAAGGGCAAGGAGCCCAAGATCAACTACATGACTTTGGATGCGGTCCCCTATTCTGCCATCTGTCACCGTGACTTGTTTGCTGAGCTGCCTCGTGATGATGAGCTGGGGGATACTCGTTTTTGGTGTGCAGAACAGAAGGGGATCTATGAATACATTTATGCCAGGTTGAACATTAGGCCTATGCACCCACTAGTACTTGCTGATGCTTTGGAGAAGGCGCATCTTGTAGATGCGATGTATGTGGCTGAGAGGATGGGGCTACACCATCTCATGTCTCTCTAGTGCTCCTTTGACTCTGAGGTGGTGAAGCAGTTCTTCTCCACTGTGGTGATTTGTGGGGATGAGCGTCGCACTATGAAGTGGATGACTCATGACAGGCCTATGACTGCTGATTCTCACGTGTTTACTGAGGTTCTGGGGCACTCTTTCCGCAGCAGGGATAGAGCCAGTGGCCACCGCATCATCACTCAGCTCAAGCCCAACAAAGCTGCAGCTCTCTCTCCTTGCACTGTGGACAATGGCATTGTGGGCACTCTAGCTGGCCTTGCTCCCATCTATGCTGCCTTGGTGAGTCTCGTCCGTGACTCCATCACTCCGAGTGGGGGCAACAATGACAGCATCCGTGGTCACCTTGTTCAGCTACTTCAATTTTCTCATGAGGTTGCCTCTTGCGAGGACGAGTCCGTGCAGTACAGGCTGGATGTCATGGACTTCATTTACCATGAGCTGTGTGATGCTATGTTCAACCGTCTGTCCATTCCCTATGCACCCTACATTATGCTGCTCATTTGTCACCTGCTTCCTGCTGAGGAGTTCCACATTGACTCGGTGCACAAGGCCAAGAAGATCTACACCAAGGTTCGGAAGACCTCTCACCCCTCCTCTGCTCCTAAGGGCCTCATGAGGGATGCTCGCAGGCCCCCTGTGCCTCCTGTTGCCCGTGAGATCAAGCAGCTGAACTGGTTCCAGCATAACATTCTCTGCGTCGGCATGGACACACGCAAGGATCAGTACGAGGCATACAAGCAGCGCCATGAGTTGGCTCACTCCCAGCAGCTCATTCTCCACCATGTGTCCGGCTCTTCGGGTGCTCCTCCGGCTCCTACACCTCCCACTCCGTATGCTCGGTGGAACTCTTCCTCCAGGTTGAACTATATTGAGCTAGAGCGTCACTTGTTCCCCTCTGCGCCTGCTGCTGATGATGAAGATGAGGAAGGTGACACCGAGGAGCTTGAAGATGAGGATGAGGAAGAGAATGAAGACGAGGAAGAGGACGAGGACGAGGACTACGAGTGATCCCGTGGGGCGCTAGCATCGCTCTTCTCCCTTTTTGGTGTCTCGATGCCAAAGGGGGAGAAGTGGTTCTATTAGGATGTCCGTGGATTTGCATGGGTCGGGCATAAGCACTTGCACTTTTCTATTCGTCATTTTCTTGCTTATGCCCATTTAGCGTTGAACTTTAAATTTGTGATTTGTGGTTGTTCGAGACTTTATGTGGTTGTCTAGATTATGCCTATGGATTTCATATCATGGATTATGCTTATGGATCTATCTATTCATATCCTATTGCTGGAGGTTTATCATGGAAGGCGCGCTCATATTGGTTATCCGGTAATAATTGTGACTTATGTCAATGATACCTACTCTCTACATCGGTGGTATGTTTTTATTGCTCATTTGTCTATGGAATAGATTTACCTATTTGTGTACATTTGTATTCCAATACAAAACTCTATTATGCACACATTGAGGGGGAGTCTCTTTCATAGTTATCACTGTTTGTCTTGTAACTTTCTCCTGCAAATCTTGGTATTGTCATCTAACACCAAAAAGGGGGAGATTGAAAGAACATTTCATGTTTTCCTATGTTTTGCGTGTTAGATAACAATACTATGGAAATTATTCATGTGTGCTAAGTGTGCAGGAAGCTTTGAGGGGGGCCGGATAATCCGCCCCACCAAGGGCCGGATAATCCGGCCTACCTTATTGCTCAAAGAGAGCCAAGGCGCGTCGCTCGGTATTCGGTCGGATTTTCTCCCAAAAAATCTGAACTAGGGCGGTTTTTCCTCCCCAAGCCAGATAATCCGGCTGTCGCATGGGCCGGATAATCCGGCCCCCACTTTTCGAGCAAAAGGAGCCAAGGCACGTCGCTTGGTATCCGGTCAGATTTTCTCCCGAAAAATCCGAACTGGGGTGGTTTTTCCTCCCCAGGCCGGATAATCCGGCCCTCGCATAGGACCGGATAATCCGACCCCCAAAAGATGATCAAGGGCAAGCTCTGCGCGATGCTCAGATAGGGTGCGGATTATCTTCCGGATATTCCGAGTCTGGGGCGGTGTTTTCCTTAGGCCGGATAATCGGGCCATCACTTGGGCTGGATAATCCGGCCCCCAAAGTGTTCAACGGCTGGTTTTTGAAGGGGGTATAAATACCCTTTCTTCCCCAACATTCAGAACTCTTGATTCATTCGAAATTGTCCAGACATTGTGCAAGAGCTCTCATTCTCGATCTCCCACTTCAACCACCCGAAGGTCTTGATCTTTGGGGGAATTGAAGGAGGAGAAGTTCATCATCATCAAGAATTAAGCGCTTCAACTCCTCTCCATTCACTTGGAGAAATCCCTGATCTAGTATTCTTGTCAATACCTAAATCTTGTTTATTGTATTTGATAACTTTGTTCTTGTGATAGATTGTTGTCATTTCGGGAGCCTCCAAGTTGTTGTGGAGTTGTTTCCCCGCTAGTTGTGTAAAGGCGCCGATGCCCGCCTCGAAGGGTACCTATAGTGGAAAGGTGGATTAGGCCTTTTGTGGCGAGATCCATCAGAGAACAGGGTGAGGCCTATTGTGGCGTGGTGGTCTTAGTACCGCCCACCCCTCCAACGTAGACGTACTTCCCTTAACAAGGAAGGAACCGCGGTCAAACAAATCCTGTGTCTCCGCGTGCTTCACTTCGGTTTACTCGTTCCTCTTCCACTCGCTCTTTACTCGCTAGTAGATAGGTTTGCATATAGGGAAATTCCACCTAATAGTTTATCTAGAGAATTTACCCTTTGTGTTAAGCCTAAAACTGAAAAAGTATTAAAAATTGGTGTAGCACCTATTCACCCCCCTCTAGGTGCCCATACGATCCATTTCACTATCTTTGTTTTCTAAATATCCTCTCTCTTTATTTCAAATGTAAAACCCAGTCTGTCTGGATCTTTTATTTGCCTAAAACCTATTTGTAAAAGGTTTTATAAAATAAAAATAAATAAAACTATTCTTGTACCAGGGAAACCGCCACCGTCCAGGCCCAACTGGCAGCAGCCTACCACCCCGGCTAAACCCTAACTAGTAAACCCTAACCCTAATCCACACCCTACCTACCCCTGCTACCACCACACACCACCAGACCGCGAGCCCCCTACCGCGGTCTGCCCGCACTCATCGCATCGCCCTTGCCACGCTCCACCCACTCACACGTAGATGCACCCGCCCGTGACACCAAACACACACGCACGCAATGCACCTACCGACCTACCCCCACCCTAGCGCACACATACCACACCATGTACCTACACGCTAACGCGCACACACACTGTCATGCCCCCGCGACCCAACCCACTCCTCTTGCGATACCCAACCACCGCCTCTCCCTTTCATGCCTGCAACCCCACCAGCCCCGCAACGCCAACGCCTAGCCCCACCTCGTCTTCCCCGCTTGCCTTGATCCCGCTCCCCTCGCCCGCTCGCCCCCCGCCGCCTACGTCGAGTTGCACTGCCCTACGACCCAGCGCCCGCAACCGCGCCGCACCGCCGCGTCCGCCTCGCAGGCCTCCACTGCCAGGTCTCCTCCGCCACCAGGTGCTCTACCGCCGCCAACCTCATCTTCCCGGGACCCCGCTGATGGCGACAAATGCAGCCACTTTTTGTTGGGACTCCAATGCAGAGTGTTGTAGCAAGCTTCTTTTCCCCACAAGGGTGACTCGGGGGTTTATATCAAATTCTCGAGGAATTGGTTATGGAAGGATGTTTGTCTTCTCCTCTTCAAGCAACATGTAAAGTAAAATAATTTCTCTTGTGTCTCCAACTTCACCAAGTGGTTGTCAAGCACAAGGTTTCGTATTAGTAATATGAAATAAAATATAAAACAAACTAAAGTAAAGAAAGTAAAGTGATGCAAACTAGATGATATGGAAGATAGTAGAGTTGTTTTGGGGTTTTATAAGTGATTGCAAGTAGAGAAAGTATTTTTGTATTTTCGAAATAATAAATTGCAGAAATTTTAAAGGATAGTATATGCAATGAAAAGGTGCTTCTTATGATAAAAATCGGACCGAGGTTCATGGGTTCACTTGTCTACTCTCTTTTTAGGTTGTAGTGATCACAAAACAATTCATCAATGATAAAGATTCATGGAAATTCTATAAGTGCTTGAATAAAGGACTTAATATGGGCATAACATTCTAATATTGAGATGGAATACATCTCTCTCTTATACTCCTTAAGAAGGGAAATCTCCATGCAATCTTGATTTAAGAATAGATCAGAGTATAGCTTTAAGCAATATTATATGATGTTTGAAATACTAAATATGCTACCTTGATCTAGTCAAGGTCATCAAGCCGTCACGTGATAACTATAGCACATGATTTCACTTTACCCCTAGTGAGGCAGCAAAAGAAAGATAAAAACCAAAGTAGATCTTGATTAATATGTGTCACAATTCAATCTCTACCCCCATGCTACTGCATCTAACACACACTTCTCCCCATACAAGTTCTTGCATACAAGTTGGATCAAAACAAGAAATGAAGGACGGGGTGCATGATATGCATCTATTAAAAAATCTTACACAAAATAGATTCCAATCTCAAATATCAAATCATAGAACAAAGATCCACCACATAGGAATTACAAATATGACCATAATCATGTTGGGCAGCTCATATGGTACTAGATCTATGAAGAACAAGAGAGAAATAGATCAATATACTATCACAAACCCATAGCCTGGAGGTGGACTACTCCCTCTTCATCATGGTGATGAAGCTGGAGATGTTGGAGAGGGTGGAGATCTCCCGGAGGTGGCTCTGGTAGAATTTTCCCCTATAATCTTTGCTGGATCTGACTCTGTTTGGTGGTGTTTTCTTCTTTGGTGGATCTCTCTCCGAGGATGCCCCGGGGGTCCTTATATAGGGGGTTTTAGGTCAAGAGAACTTCGTGGGCGAAAGAATCAAGGTGATCGAACGGTCGAGGAGGGAAAGAGCATGGGTGGCACGCCCACCAGCCCTGGCGTGCCCCCTGGGCTATTTTGGCCCTCCTGGCCCTCCCAATGAGATTCTAGTGCTCCAGATGCTTCTCATGGATAAATATTGGCATTTACAAAATTACAGGTCCATTTGACTTTGTTTAGGTCCTCAAACATCAAAAACATTGAAAACATGGTGTATCTGCCCTGCAGGGTTATAACCAAAATAAAAGGGATCATTGGTAAATCCCCAAAAATCAATATAAAACAGGGATATAACATTATATATGATGCAAATATGTGGGAAAACATGTTAACAAACCACAAAGTCCATGTATGCATTTTACATGCATCAACATCCCCAAGCTTAACCTATGCTCGTCCTCGAGATTGAAGGTGATAAAACTAAACATGGATTTTGGAGTTTGTTACCTTTGCTTCCTTCATTATCATGTAGAGTTGATAGGCTCAATTCCTTTCAATGAAACATAATATGTAAGTGTACTATCAAGTTATATCTTTTACACATCCATAAATATGCTAAATAATAAGTGATGGTGTGATAAAACAAATGATGAACAAAATAAACTTTCAATCAAACTTTGATGAACCTATAGAATAAGAGACTCTTTTCATGATTGGCATTGGTGTTTTCATGCCTTTATTTTTGGGCTACTTCTTAGTTTGATGCCCTTGATTGGAAGACTCACTTCTTAGTTTTATGTCTTCCCTTGAGATGTTTTGCATCCCGTACAGAAAGTAAGCATTAAATACATATATTAATCCTCCATAAATAATAATAAAAATTAGAATTTTGAGCTATGTGATTCATGTCAACAATACTAATAAGGATGGGGTTCCCAACTCCTTTTTATTTTCACTTTGTTTTAAAGCATTGTATGGTTTATGTGCTAAACATCTTACAATTTGATTGTTTCATGAACCTAGTCTATGATCTTGCACTCCTTATGCTACTCAACTTAGGATTATCATTGTATACTCACATTGTTTTTGTGAAACCACATCACTGAAGTACCTCTTGGCCCTTGTGTAGCTATATGCCCCCTTTTTGGCATTTGTTTATTTTCTTATTTATCATAAAAGATAATATAGTTCCTTGATTGTGTTCAAGATGGGAGGGGGAAGTATCTACTTCAGAAGACAAGAAAAACATACATATGAATCATATCAACAAGGATCATCATGTTGTAAGTTTCCACCATGTCAAGCATGGCTTTGGCTAGCGGTTCAGGAGCGTTTTCTACCAACATGCCTACTCTAGTGTGCACACTTCATTTCACATCGATGCAATCCATAGGTAGAATTTTAAGCATGATTAATATCAACATTCAACATTGAAAGCTATGCCATGCCAGCATGGTTTAGCAACAACAACTAATAAGATGTAAAGCATAAAAATTTCCATAGTGGTATCACCCCAAACCTTACTTTCTTATGAGCTTTAAAATACATGAAAAAGGGTGTTTTTAAGAATGTTTGGAGGATTAACATACATACTATGCTTGAAAGTAGCTTTTGCCACAAGTAGGTGGATATGCCTAGTCTAGTTTTAAGGGGCTTGGAACAAGTCTTAACTTGTGAAGAAAAAGGCTTAGCAAAAAGAGATCTAAAGAGTGTGCCATCTAGTTCATAATGTCAACATTTATTTTCTCACCTTGCTTCTTAATGTTGAACATAAATATGCACGAGCAAAGGATACAACTTAATAGGCATAAAACAGATCATATTTCATATAAAGTACTTGGCCTTAAGAACTAGACACAACATGAATTTCAGCTTTTATTTTTGTCTCCCCTTTTATTTTATTCCATGGCATTCTTTTTTAGTTTTAATCTTATTAAGCCATATTTCCTCTTCAGTAGATGATCATAAACATTTATAATAATGGTGGTGGTGGTCTTTCTAATGCAAAGCAAAAAAGTAAAATGACAAAACAGACGCTCCAAGTTTCTATGATAGTTCTATGTTGCTCAAAAAACAAAGTTTAGAGGTTTGCAAACCGAGAGTTGAGTTGGTCCAGTGGGATTCCTTGGTAATCCCCAAGATTATGGCTTTCACCATACTTGTATTGCTCTTGATGTGGTGTTCCTCTATTCCTTATCAAAAAACTTCAACCCAAAATGTTTTTTCCCATCTCTTTTTTAAGAGGTGACATTAGTGGCACAAGAATATAAAAATTGTTGCATATATATCAAAGAAAGATTCTTTCTAAATGCTACAGCAAGAATTTAGTGTTCCTACATATCCCTATCATATAATATGACTCATACAAATTATCTTAGGATACTTGGGAATGGTTAAAACAATACATGGCAGAATCTGTCCAGATTTTCAGCAATAGAAAAACGAATTTTTCTCGTCGACTTAGACATGTCAGGAATTTTAGCCAATTTTTGTTCATACATAGGATGAAATTTTTTAAATTTTGTATGAATCTGAGCACAATAAGAGTTACAGAACAAATCATAAAATTCACGCACTAAAAATTGTTGTGCAGAAATTTGCTACTCCATGTGTTTAGCAACTTTTTAAAACATCCAAAATGGGTTCCACTTGGTACTTTATTAAAAACTATATAAATAAAACCAAAAAAAATAAAAACAAAAATCCAAAATAAAAATAACCAGGTTGCCTCCTGGAAAGCGCTTTCTTTATAGCTATATAGCTAGGCTTACTTGGTTTAGGTGATGTGGAACTCATGGGATAGCTTGTGCTTCTTAGATACCTTCTTCTTCCTTGGAGTGTTCCACAAATTATACTAGGGTCCCATGTTGTGCTTGTGCCAATCAAATAAATAATAGAATAGGAACATGGTATAGGGAAACACAAAACATAAAAGTGATAATAACAAAGTCCAACTTTCTTCCTATGCATAGGGTTTTTATATTTGAATAAGGTAAAGCAAAAAATAATATACCCATGAATATTATCAGTAGGTGAATGAGTTTTATAATTAATATCAACACATGGAGGGAATTGGCAACCTCCTCTTTCAAAATAGTTGCAAGCACTAGAAGTAAATTTAGCAATATGACCATTGGAAGCATGCAAGTTAGTAAAGTTTGTTATATGATGAGCATCATAATAATTATCATGGTATTCATTAGAATGCTTTCCCCTTTAAAAATAGTTGCTAGTAATATTTTCATTATCAAGATTATGGTTGCAATGATGGTTTTCAACATAAGGTAATTACAAACCATATATAGATTTTCTAGCAAGTGAAAATTTCTCTTCTATGGTTAACATAGGAGAGTTCAAGAATGATATAGGACTCTTAGTCATAAGGGTATCATCATAGGCAACAAATTCATCATTTATATCTTCATTTGTTATACATGGATGGTTATCAAGAAGCATAGGACCATCATCTAAAGCATTTTCATATAGCATATCCAAACAAAATTCCTCATTATTATCAATAATTTTAGTAGTAGAGTTATTATTAGTCAAAGGTGCATCATTAGTTTCATCATAATAGGACGGGTTCTCATAAATAACCATTTGACTTTCAATTCCCCCACAAGAAATGCGTGGATTTTTAGTTGGACAATCATAGCATGCGTTATCATATATGACAAATGAGTTTTGAGTGTTAGTATCATTTGTTGATTGTGAAGGTGGAAGATCCCACTCTTCCCCAAGCTTAGGTTGGACCATATCTTCTTCTTCTTATTCTTATTCTTGGGGTGGCATGGGCATCCCTAAGCTTATGCTTTTATCATCCTCTTCCTACAAAATATTAGTGCTCTCTTGTGCAACAATATCCCTATTATTGTAGTCAACAACATATATATTTTCCTCGAAGTTAGCTATACAATAATTAAGGAGAAGACTAATTCCCATATCAACTTTACAAACTAGTTTTAAAATTTTCATCAATGAAGGTTTTTAATTCATAAGCTGCCATAAAAGTAATAAATTGCTCTACTTGTTCCATCCCTGAATGAGCATAATCACCTCTATTGTAGGAGGCAATGACATGATATTCATGGAACATACATTGAAATTTAAAGTGTCTATCATCCTTTTTAGAGAAACAATTTACATCATCATGATATTCAAGCAACTCGGTAGAAGTAGAATCTAATTTTTTCAACCAATGCTCTAGTCTTTTCCCTTATTGTGATTCTCTATGTTTCTCCATATTTTAGCATGCATATTTAGAGGTTATACTAATTTTTATGTGTTTTTGTGTTTTAAAGAAAACTTAAAAATACTAAAAACAAGACAAAATAAAATACTTTAAAATTCTAAAAGGAGAAGAAAAAGCTCATAGTGGTGCAACCTCCCCAAGCTTGGGTTGTTGCACAAGTTGATGAAGATGACGGCGCCATAAAATAGACATTTGTCGTGGGAGTTACCTTGCTCTTCAAACATTATGAGGATGTAGTTGTGATGTACCTTTGCCAAATCCCAAGCAATGATGCCAGAAAATAGTTTAGCAGTTAAAGTGGGAGTTGGCTTGTGCTTCACCACGTAGCAACCACTATGATGTATCCTTCTTCCAATTCCCTGGCAACGGCGCCAGAAAATAGTCTTGATGGCAACAAATGCAGCCACTTTTCATTGGGACTCCAAGTGCAGAGTGTTGTAGCAAGCTTATTTTCCACACAAGGGTGACTCAAAGGGTTTATAACTCTCGGGGAATTTGTTATGGAAGGATGTTTGTCTTCTCCTCTTCAAGCAACCTGTAAAGTAAAATAAATTTTCTTGTGTCCCCAACTCCACCAAGTGGTTTTCAAGCACAAGGTTTGTATTAGTAATATGAAATAAAATATAAAACAAACTAGAGTAAAGAAATTAAAGTAATGCAAACAAGATGATATTGAAGATAGTAGAGTTATTTTTCGGTTTTTATAAGTGATTGCAAGTAGAGAAAGTATTTTTATATTTTCAAAATAGTAAATTGCAGAAATTGTAAAGGATAGTGGATGAAATGGAAAGGTGTTTCTTATAATAAAAATCGGACCGGTGTTCATGGGTTCACTTGTGTACTCTCTTTTTAGGTTGTAGTGATAAAAAACAATTCATCAATGATAAAGATTCATGGAAATTCTATAAGTGATCGAATAAAGGAATTAATATGGGCATCACATTCTAATATTGAGATGGAATACATCTCTCTCTTATACTCCTCAGGAAGGGAAATCTCCATGCAATCTTGATTTAAGAATAGATCAGAGTATAGCTTTAAGCAATATTATATGATGTTTGAAATACTAAATATGCTACATTTGATCTAGTCAAGGTCATCACGCCGTCACGTGATAACTATAACACATGAGTTCACTTTACCCCTAGTGAGGCAGCAAAAGAAAGATAAAAACCAAAGTAGATCTTGATTAATATGTGTCACAATTCAATCTCTACCCCCTGCTACTCCATCTAACAAACTCTTCTCTCCATACAAGTTGGATCAAAACAAGAAATGAAGAACGGGGTGCATGATATGCATCTATTAAAACATCTTACACAAAATAGATTCCAATCTCAAATATCAAATCATAGAACAAAGATCCACTACATAGGAATTACAAATATGACCATAATCATGTTGGGCAGCTCATATGGTACTAGATCTATGAAGAACAAGAGAGAAATAGATCAAGATACTATCACAAACCGATAGCCTAGAGGTGGACTACTCCCTCTTCATCATGGTGATGAAGCTAGAGATGTTGGAGAGGGTGGAGATCTGCCCGGAGGTGGCTCTAGTAGAATTTTCCCCTCCAATCTTCGCTAGATCTGACTCTATTTGGTGGTGTTTTCTTCTTTGGTGGCTCTCTCTCCGAGGATGCCCCGGGGGTCCTTATATAGGGGTTTTTAGGTCGAGAGAACTTCGTGGGTGAAAGAATCAAGGCGATCGGACGGTCGAGGACGGAAAGAGCATGGGTGGCGCGCCCACCACACCTGGGCACGCCCCCTGGTCTCTTTTGGCCCTCCTAGCCCTCCTAGGGAGATTACAGTGCTCCAGATGCTTCTCGTGGATAAATATTGGCATTTCTAAAAGTATAGGTCCTGAAACATCAAAAACATTGAAAACATGTTTTTTTTGCCCTGTGGGGTTATAACCAAAATAAAGGGGATCATTGGTAAATCCCCAAAGATCAATATAAAACTGGGATATAACATTATATATGATGCAAATATATGGGAAAACATGTTAACAAACCACAAAGTTTATGTATGCATTTTACATACATCACTCGCTGTCGTCCTCGATGCAAGGTGCAACCGCCGTCGTCCTCCCCCTCAAGCAGATGGTCGTCCTCATCCGCCCATGCGCGGCTCCCGTCCTTGCCCCCAAGCGTCGCCTCTCTCCACCGGCAGAGCGTCATGCACGTGCCCCCTCGTCTTGCTCGTCGTCCTCCCCACCTTTGTAAGTCACCGCGGTGGCCGCTCGTCTCCGCGTCTTTGACCTGCTCCCAGCACCAGCGCGTCGGTGTCCATGCCTCTCTGCCCGACCTCGACCCCATAGGCGCTGGACCGTTCCAACTAGCTGCCAAGTTCCTCCCCGATTCCCCCTGCTCGACATCCGCTGCTTAGGGACAAGGTCGCTGAATGCCATGTCATCTCCTTGTAGTGAAGTTTGATGCCGCCTGCCCTTTTCCACGCGTGGTAGCGTTTGCCTTTGTATCCCGACCGCATGCATGTCAAGTATTTATGTGTTGTTCCTTCCAAGACCATGTACGACACTGGCTACTGCACTCATAGTAGGACCTCCGACCAGATCATCTTTGGCACCATCAAGATCTCCTACAAGACCATGTTATAGCCGGGTACTTCTACCGCCACATGAAGCCACACAAAGACGTGGGCAAGTCTGTGGCGCTTGGTGAAGGGTTCGCAGCATAGAAAAAAAATCCTATTATAGGAACTATTATATGCCAAGATCTATCTATTAGATACAAGCAACGAGTGGATATACATCCATAGAGAACATACCCTCGAAGACAACAAAGCTATGTTAACAATATGGAACTCGTGGATGATGTAGTCGTACACTTGCCAATCTCAAGATCGCGATGAAGTCTAGCAGGTCCAGCTCCAGCACGTCCATCAGATCTAGCTCCAGCAAGTCCAACACCACCAACTCCAGCACCGCAAAGCAGCGGTGCATCCGTGATCGCACACACGTCCGGTACCCCAACAACCTCCGTCCCTCGCTCCAGCAAAGCAGTGGAAGCAGCAACTCCTTTCCAGATAAAGCCATCGGAAACATGTATCTCGCTAATCCAAGACCATGGGGAAAAATACTAGAGGGGAGAGAGATCCTTCACGAGGAGGTGTGTGTGAGAAGTGAGGAGAGGGGGGCCTTTTATAGGAGGAGGGGAGGGTATCCCTCCCATGGCCGGCGCCCCATGGAGGTGACCCTTCACCTCCCCCATTCATGTGGTGGTAACCCCCTCCACATAAATTTGCCTCTTCACATTCTCCATTAAAGTCTCCACTTTAAATGCATTAAATTTCTCCAAATTTAATGCTCTCTCATTTAATAAAACTCTTTTATTAATTTTATTCAGTTTTTTTAATTACTTTAATTAACAAACATTCACATAAAACCCCCTGCAACATTTCAATATTACATGCAGAACCAATTTCAGCAATTTCACCCGAAACAGTTTCGGTGTCTATTGAAATAATTCTAGCACTTTCTTAAATATTTATCTGAAACATATTTGCTACAAATGGTGTCGGTATCCCTTAAGTGTGTCACCCTACGGTTCGTGAATAATGCAGACATGATCGATACCCCTCTCAGATCAATAATCAGAAGCGGGACCTGGAGATCCATACTGACTCCTACACATTCAACGATGACTTCTGTGATCGTGAGAACCTTTAACGCTAGTAACTAAATCCCTTTGTATCGCAATATATTACATGTCCGAGATTCGATCATCGGTATCTCCATACCTAGTTTGATCTTGTTACCGACATGTACTCTTTTCTTGTTCCCGTGATATAACATTCTAGTAATCTTATCACTTGCTTGCAAGCTAACCAATATGATATCACCAAGAGGGCCTAAAGTATATCTATCCTCATCAGGATGGACAAAACCCACTCTTGATCTATGAGCCTCTACATAACACTTTCGTAGCACTGAACCCACCTTTATAATCACCCTTTCACGGTGTGACATTTGATGTTATCAAGATACTTTTCCAGTGTTAGTGATTGACATGATCTCATGGTCTAAGGACTAGGATTACTTTGTATGATGTTATAGAAATATAAACACAATGAGTTTGATCGTAATGCTATACTTCGGATGAATGTTCATCACATCATTTCACTAATATTGTGACCTCGTTATTAACAGCATCCAATGTCCATGATCAAGAAACCTTGATCATCTTGTTAATTAATGAGCTAGTTTACAAGAGAGGCATAACTAGGAACTTTCCTTTTGTTTATGGGTTAATTGGATAAACGCCACCGCAACTTTTAGCTATTTGAGAAACGCCACTATATCTCTGATCTTTTGAAAAACACCACTACACTTTTCTATATGTTCCATAAATGCCATTATGCTCACTTATAAACACACATGCCACACAATATACAGTTGTAATTCTGTGTACATACGTATACGCATACACAGTAGGCCTCATCCTAATCAGGTTTTGGGATACGGCAAAATGCAGCCTAGACCGATCCAGAGAGAGCAAAACATGTAGAGTAAGCATCAAACTGTGACAATAATTAGCATCGCAGTTAAGTAGCACAAGTAGTACTTCCTGTATTTCTTGGTCGAGTCGGTAAGTTAATATCCGATGAAGCTATGACATAGTGTCATAGCGTGATTGGCTCTTTTATTATTTAGATCATGTTTGATTAATAACCTGCAACTGTTTTCATATTCTTTAAAGCGCACATCCATGTGACAGACTTTGCTAGATTGAAAGTTGCGACCTATGCGTGTACCTATATGTGTATGTGATTGACAATGTGCTTTACATATTATTATGTAAACAAAAGTCAGTCGAGCTCGGACTACACGCATGTACCTAGGAAATACGGCTGTACATTATAAATATATATTTTTTTGCTAGTCGCTCAGCCCAATTCACACTGATTCAGGTGGGCCCCACTGTCTATGCGTATATATGACGGAAATACAAGTGTATATTGTGAGGTATATGAATTTAATGGAGCATAATGGCATATATGGAATGTATAAAGAATTACAATGGCATTTTTCAAAAGACGAAAGTTGCAGTGGTGTTTCTCAAATAGCCAGAAATTGCAATGGTGTCTATCCAATTAACCCTTTGTTTATTAAACACACATGTATTAACGTTTCCAAATTAATACAATTATAGCATACAAAATAAACATTTATCATAAACAAGGAATAAGATAATAACCACTTTATTATTGCCTCTCGGGCATATTCCCTTCAGTCTTCCACTTGCACTGGAGTCAATAATCTAGTTTGAAAAACTTTGCTTATTGAACACTTATGGTTTTCTGGTGTTGCATATACGTGATTGCTAGTGGTTAACATAATCTCTGGATCTGACAGTTTCAGGTCCGTGTGTATTTGCATGTCTTTGCGTCTCTATGCATCACTCATTCTTAAATGAGATGGCATTGTATAAATTTGGTCCTTTGGTGAGACCTTTAGTTCATTCGGGTTAAAATATGTTGATATTATTGTCATACAATATATCTTCATAGTATTAGCCCACTTTGAATCACACCTAGTTTGATAACAAACTACTTAACACAAATGCCCTCCTTTGCTGCTACTATAGCAGTCATATACTTAGCCTTTTGTTGTAGTATCCGTCACATTGTCTCAACTTTGGAACTCATCCAAATCCATCATGGAACATACTTTCCATTACATTATGCCACCCATAGTCTAAATTGAGATAAATTTTAATTTGTATCTTGTGACAAAACTAGTATCAATGTAACACTTTACAATGAACTCCCTTTAACTATTTGTCACTTATACATGATATATTCTTAGTTCTTCCAAAGCTCATAAGAATATCTTTACTATCATCCAATGATCATCTTATGAATCATTCTGGTATGTGCTCAGAACATTTAGAGCATAGGACATATCTGGATATATACATATCATGGTATAATCGATCAAAATCTTCATGTGATTTTACTCACCAAGTGTTGAAACACTTGAATCTTGACACAATCCTTTCCATGCAGCAAGAACCTTTCTTATTGTTTCCATATTGAACCCTTTCAATATCTCATATATGTACGTCTCGCACAACCATATTAGCGCCTCAATCTATCCATATAGACATTGATGCCAAATATTCCGGTTTTGCCCAAGTCTTTCATCGAAGTCCTATTTTAATGAAATTCTTAACTTGTTTAAATAAAAGATACATCATTTCCAATCAACAATATGTACTTTGCCTAATGTATTGGAAATTTTTCTCAGTGCTCCCACTTAATTTCTTGCAAATGCAAGCATCTTCATCGATGAATTTAAAATCCTTTAACATTTTCATCATTGTGAAGATTCCAACTCCGCTATGCTCACTTCAACTATTGAAGTTTGCATGCCCTTTTAGCACCCTTTGAATTAACAAAACCCTTCGGACCATGTCTTGTACACGTCCTAGGTAACCATTCTATTAGAAGAACATTATTTTTTTGTTCAACTACCATACACCAAATTATATGTAGTGGTTGCTACATTAATCCGCCAAGACTAAATATCGATATGAAAGATCAAATCTTGTCATTGTCAACTCCTTGAACATTGCTGTAAACTTCTTTCCGACATGTTGACTATGTCATAGATGTTAAACATCTATGTCTATTTCTTTATAGATCCAAACATGACCTATAGGCTTCACGCCTTTCCGGAGGGACTTCCAAGTTCAGAAACTTGATTTCTCGTGTATGGATACTATCACGGATTCTATGACTTCTAGTCATTTTATGGAGTCAGGACCCATCATCACTTCTTTGCATGCAGTCGGTTCATCATTGTCAAAACAATAAAGACTTTTTTATCAAATCTCACTATTTGATTCTTACCCGATGCATACGGTTCAAATAGGAACTCTAATCTCCAAGATCACACCCTTTGTAATCATGAGATCCATGAGCATTATGGCCGCCATCGGGACACTTTCCGGCGCTGCGCTACTTAGCACATATAGCTAAGGTTCCACAACCTTATCAAAGTTCTATTGTCCTCCCACTTTACTTTACACAAAAAATTCCTTCTCAAGAAACTTGACATTCCAAGCGACAAACTCTTTTGTCCTCGGTGTTATGGAGGAATGCCCAACAAATTCTTTGGGATAACCTACAAATACATTCTTATCTGAATTTGGTTGTAAACATTTTACTTATGCATAGCATACCAAAATTTAAGAAAAGACAATTCGGGTTTTATCCCAAACCATAACCCATTTGGTGTCATTTCAACGGATCACGATGGTGCTCTTTTCTGCGTAAAAGCGGTGGTCTCTAAAGCTTTAATCCTTAAAACATAATGGCAGTTTTTATAAATGACACCTTTGATCTTACCATGTCAAACATGGTTTGATTTCATCTCTTGAATATGCCATACTCCTATGGTTTATCGGGAAACACAAATCATGGAACAATTCCTCAAATCTTAGGTGTTTTGCTAAACCTGTAACTCAAATATCTTCCTTTATGATCAAATCATAAACTCTTTTATTTTCTTGTTACAATGATTTTTCACTTCATCTTGAAAGTCTTTGAACAATTTTCAAATGTTTCATACTTCTTCCTTATTAAGTAAATATATAGATATATTCACTCAAATTTCTAGAGAAAGCATATGAAGCAAAAATATCCATCGCATATGGCTACATATAATGGACTATATACATCAATATGTATAATATCCAATAAGTTAGTCATCTATTCCTCTTTGGCCTATGGACGAAGTTTCAATTATCTTGAGGAAAGTCTCACAAGCGTCAATTGATCAAAATCAAAGACTCCAAAAATCCATCAACATGGAGTTTCTTCATGTTTACTTTCCAATATAATTCAAACAGCGATGTCACTTCATAAGTGATCTTCCAATCATTTGTCTTACGACATTTTAGCAATAATGTTTATGGATGTGATTTCTCCAACTAGACTTGTAAAAGTTCATCCATCCTTTATGGAATACGGTAATTATTTGAACAACCATTGTTCTCATAATACCGGAACAAAATAACAATTATTAAAACAAATCTTGAAGGCTAGGTTTGACAACAACAAAAAACACAATAACACTTTATTTGTTTTCGATGAACATCATCACTTATTCGCTTGCTAGTTACTTAGGCCATTGCAGTTCATGAATTGTGTTGTTCTGTATGACACTTCACACCGACCAATTCGGTATCCAATACCGGTATCTAATACCTAAGAACCACATTGTTTAACAAGCAAAGAATACAGCCATAACATGTATATCTTCTATATACCTAAGCTGGACATCTCCAACTTTTTCTTTTCTACCAAATATTTTATAGATTCTCTTTCAACAATTCCTTTTCCTTTTAAAAGAATCTATCAACATAAATAGTGATGTCATTCACACGACACATAGTGCAAAGCGTGTATAGTCAAATACTAATACCTTTGGACTTGCACTTTGAAGTGGATCACCATCATCAAATGTTTGGCATTCTTTCAAAAATCCATTCTTTAGTAATCTTTTAGTGTAGTAAACATTTAACTTACATCTTGCATTCATCCTTATCATGACAACTTTCATGATCAAGCTACTATAGCCTATAAGGATGAATCGTGAGTATAATATCAGTTCCCAAAACCTTTTTGGTAGATTAGGACGCCTAGCGTCTCCAACCTTCACAAATTCTCATACAATATGAGAACATGTATTTTGTTAAATTATACTCTATCATATTGCAACCATAAACTTTGTTTTAGATATCACAATATCTTTCACACATCATGGTTTCTAAAACAATTATTTTAGCTCCTAGATAACCTCGATATTAAAACAACTTTTGAATATCAAGAATCATGGAGGCAAACATGATACTTTAGATACTAACATTGGAATTCTTACTCTTGATTTAATACTACTTATTAAACTTCATGGAGTAAGTGAGGTTTTGCTGAAAGTTTGCAATAGGACTTCTAAACTTTTGATTGACAATAAAAACAATATCATACCAGTTCATAAAGTAATCCAGAATTCTATAGTTCCATTATCTCAATTACAACTAAGCATAAGGTAGTAAACAGATGCCAATAACTACAACAAATTATGCAAATTCACTTTGATTTAGTTTATGACAAATTTGGTTCGACTAATCCAAATTAGAAATGAACTCCCACTCAAAAACGACACCCCTCGTGCCTTTTTGGTGATTACATGGACCAAATCCACTACACCAAGTCCGATCATCATGTGAGTCGGTGTAGCTTCAAAGGCGAGCATCAATATGGGCATCATATCAACTATATGACTCATGCTTAACCTTTCGGTCCGTGTTCCGAGGCCATGTCTATACATGCTAGGCTCGCCAAGTAAGAACCTTAGTACTCGTGTGTGTAAAACTATCTTACACCCGTTATATGAACGTGGATTCAAGTACACCCGATCATCGCGTGATGTCTTGAAGCGGCAAAACATAAACAATGCGGACTTAAGGAAGAACACATTTTTATCTTGATATCTAAATGAGGGATCATCTTATAATGCTACTAAAAGCGCCAAACTAACAATATAAGATGCGAACATCATATGTGTAAAGTGGGATGATATGGTCCATGCATTTGATCACCACCATATGCATCGTGGTATGATCTCTATCATTCCTTTGTGTGTAAGGCCAAGGTCTATGGAACTTACACATTAAGTGTGTTGTAAGAGTATCTACCATACATCAACTTATAACTTTATCATATCATGACACTAGCCCAGCAACGATCTAAACTAGACGCCTATAATTTATCAATTGCAAGCTTTTACGTGGCTTAGGGCTTTCGAAGATAGAATCGATCTTACCTATGAACATGGAACCACAACGGTGATAACTAAGTTATTAGCAACATGTTGTAAATCAAATATTGACTATAGTAGGAGAGACAGACACCCGCCAGCCACTTATGCAAAACTAGTTGCATGTCAGTCATGGAACCGGTCTCATGTGCGATGACATGTAAAGTTGGTCCGGGCCGCTTCATCCCACTATGCCACCAATATCCAAAATACATGAAATAAGCAATAACATGATCATCATCGCCCACATATAAATATATGTGTACTACCCGTTCAAAGCACCTACGCATAGACCAGGCTCTGATACCACTGAAGGGTTCGCAACATAGAAAACAAAAAATTCCTATGATGGGAACTATTATACGCCAAGATCTATCTATTAGATACAAGCAACGGGTGGATATACATCCATAGAGAACATACCCTCAAAGACAACAAAGCTTTGTTAACAAGATAGAACTCGTGGATGATATAGTCGTACACTTGCTGATCTCAAGATCGTGATGAAGTCCAGCAGGTCCAGCTCCAGCACATCCATCAGATCTAGCTCTAGCAAGTCCAGCACCACCAAGTCCAGCACCGCAAAGCAGCGATGCATACGTGATCGCACACACGTCCGGTACCCGACAACCTCCATCCCTCGCTCCAGCAAAGGAGCGAAATCAGCAACCCCTTTCTAGATAAAGCCACTGGGAAAATGTATCTCGCTAATCCGAGACCATGGGGAAAAATACTAGAGGGGGAGAGAGATCCTTCACGAGGAGGTGTGTGTGAGAAGTGAGGAGAGGGGGGGCCTTTTATAGGAGGAGGGGAGGGTATCCCTCCCATGGCCGGCGCCCCATGGAGGTGACCCTTTGATACATTGCAAATGTATCTATAATTTTTGATGTTCCATGCTTGGTTTTATCTACTTTCTTGTGTTTCGTCCACACTTTGGAGTACTTTTCATATGATTTCTTGGACTAACCTATTAACAAGAGCCACAGTGCCAGCTGCCTGTTTTCTGCTGTTTTTGGTTTCAGGAAGTCAGAAAATGAATATTCTCGGAATTGGACGAGACAAAAGCCAAAGTCATTATTTTACCGGGGAACTCTTGGATCCAGAATATGAGACGGAGAAGGGCCAGAGGGCGACCACACCACCTGGCCGCGCGGCCAAGCCTGGCCCGCGCCAGGGGTGGTGTGGCCAGCCCAAGCACCCCCTCGGTCTCTCTTTCCGCCTATATATTGCCTCTGATACGGAAACCCTAAGGACCCGATCAAAATTCCACGAAAGAGTCTGTAGCCGCCGTCATCTCCATCCCTAGACCGGGAGGGATCTGAAGCTCTTCCCCGCATCCTGCCGGAGAGGGGAATTCACCCTAGAGGCCTTCTTCATCATCATGCAAGCCTCCAGTGTGATGCGTGAGTAGTTCAACTCTGGACTACGGGTCCATGTAGTAGCTAGATGGTTGGTTCTCCTCGTTTGTGCTATCATGTTTAGATCTTGTGAGCTCCATTCATGATCAAGATCATCTATTTGTAATTCTGCATGTTGTGTTTGCGGGGATCCGATGGATATTGAGATGCTATTTCAGATTGATTATTGACTCTATCATGTCTTTGTTATTTGTGATCTTGCATGCTTTCTGTTGTTAGTAGCTATCTCGGCCAAGTAGATGCTAGCAACTCCAAGAGTTAGTATTTATGCTCGATAGTGGGTTCATGCCTCTGGTAATCTAGGGAAGTGATAGAAATCTCTAAGGTACTAGATGTGTTGTTGCTACTAGGGAGAAAACAACAATCCTTTGTTCATAGAACAATCGTATTGTTTACTTTACACGCAATTCATAAAGCAATAATCTGTTTCTTGCAACTTAATACTGGAGGGGGTTCGGATGATAACCTGAAGGTGGATTATTAGTCATAGATGCAGTTGGATGGCGGTCTATGTATAATGTTGTAATGCCCAATCAACTCTCAAAGGAGTCAAGATGATTAGTATATGCTTGTATGCTTTCTCGATGTTTGTCAATTGCCCCGCTGTAATTTGTTCGCCCAGCATGTTATCTATCTTAAGGAGAGCCACCTCTAGTGAACTATGGATCCCGGTCCTTTCTTTTACTTTCAATCTACAATCAAACTGTTTACTGCTTTGTGTTTACTTTCTGCAAACTATTACTTCCTTCCATTCGATACGTTTAATCCTTTGTTTTCAGCAAAACCGGTGAGATTGACAACCTCATCGCAAGTTGGGGACAGAGTTCTGTGGTTGTGTTGTGCAAGTCTCCACATTGCTACTGGCACCGGTAGTGTGCCCTGCCAACATTCAGCTAGCAACACCTTTGGGGTGTTTCCTTGCTCCTACTAGATTGATAACCTTGGTTTCGTAATGAGGGAAAACTTGATGTTGTGCTTATCATACCTTCCTCTTGGGGTTCCCCAACGAGCTTGATATATTTTGGGCCATCACCCTTCACCTCCCCCATTCATGTGGTGGTAACCCCCTCCACATAAATTTGCCTCTTCACATTCTCCATTAAAGTCTTCACTTGAAATGCATTAAATTTCTTCAAATTTAATGCTCTCTCATTTAATAAAACTCTTTTATTAATTTTATTCAGAATTTTGTTAATTACTTTAGTTAACAAACATTCACAAAAAAAATCCTGCAACATTTCAATATTACATGCAGAACCAATTTTAGCAATTTCACCCAAAATAGTTTCGGTGTCTACTAAAATAATTCCAGCACTTTCTTAAATCTTTATCTGAAACATATTTGCTCCAAATGGTGTCAGTATCCCTTAAGTGTGTCACCCTACGATTCGTGAATAGTGCAGACATGATCGAGACCCCTCTCAGATCAATAATCAAAAGCGGGACCTGGAGATCCATACTAACTCCTACACATTCAACGATGACTTCTGTGATCGTGAGAACCTTTAATGCTAGTAACTAAATCCCTTTGTATCGCGATATATTACATGTCCAAGATTCGATCATCGATATCTCCATACCTAGTTTGATCTCGTTACCGACATGTACTATTTTCTCGTTCCCGTGATATAACATTCTAGTGATCTTATCACTTGCTTGCAAGCTAACCAATGTGATATCACCAAGAGGGCCTAAAGTATATCTATCCTCATCAGGATGGACAAAACCCACTCTTGATCTATGAGCCTCTACATAACACTTTCGTAGCACTGAACCCACCTTTATAATCACCCTTTGACGGTGTGACGTTTGATGTTATCCAGATACTCTTCCAGTGTTAGTGATTGACATGATCTCATGGTCTAAGGACTAGGATTACTTTCTATGATGTTATAGCAATATAAACACAATGAATTTGATCGTAATGCTATACTTTGGATAAATGTTCATCACATCATTCTACTAATGTTGTGAGCTCGTTATTAACAGCATGCAATGTCCATGATCAGGAAACCTTGATCATCTTATTAATCAACGAGCTAGTTTACAAGAGAAGCATAACTAAGAACTTTTATTTTGTTTATTAAACATACATGTATTAACATTTCCAAATTAATACAATTATAGCATACAAAATAAACATTTATCATAAATAAGGAATAAAATAATAACCACTTTATTATTGCCTCTCGGGCATATTCCCTTGGACAATGCACATACGTGACACAAAGCTATACTAAGTTTGCCACCGACCACAGGCGCAAGTTCTACTTCACGGAACACCATGACCTCCTACATGGATGCAAGTGCTCCGTGTCCAAAGACCGCCACTAGAAGGCCCCGATCATGCCGAGCCCGAACCCCGTCGAACCCCCAAGACCTTCGACCCTAATGTGTGACCCCTGTCTAACCCGACCCTATTTTTATAAATTGCCATCCATACAACTTGTTGCATTTAAATTATCATGCTTGCATACATCTCATCATGTGGTTTTGGGACATTATGTTGATTCACCTAATAATTAAATATGGAGACTATATGCAGGCTATTCTTGTCTATTATTGACTATATTTAAATTTGTGCAATGAACCGATGCCATGGTTTTTCTTGTTAAGTCAACATTTAAATTGCGTGGTACCTAAACAACATAAACCTTCTAATTAATTGTCAGGACCTCGGTTTCGCTTAATATGTACTAGTCGCATCACATCTTTGCCATGTCATGCATCTTATATTGTAGTATTAAATCGGGCATCAGGTGTTTTTTTAGTGCTTTGCTTCTTCACGGATTAGGCTATTGAGTTGATGCGAGTATAGACAAATTCTTCGGATGTGTATCTTTGGCAGTGTTTCTCAGACGAGCATTCTTCCCCTTTCTACCTATTTTGTGTTTATAGTTTTTACTTCCTCATGTTGATATATTGCTATCCGTGTTGTGATGTTTTAGTTTTCATGCACCATTTATATTCCTTGCAGCCTCTATATTGCCTTGGACACATCCTACTGCCTGTTGTTTGACAGACAGTCGGTCTTGCGAGTCGTAGTTGCTTTCTCAGGTGTTGCTTTGCGTCGTTGTTGTTCAATTGTTGTTGGGAGGTTGGCACATGTTTAATGGTGGAGATGATCATGGCTTTAGTTACAATATGTTAATTAAAATGCTGAAAATAGATATAACTAATGTAGAGGCACAAGTGGACAATAGCTAATGTTTGGTTTTTAACCGCTCACTTGTGTCCCGTAGGACCCAAGCATTTGATGATTGTTCCTTATCGCACTATCCGCATGTGGGACCATGAATCCCCTTAGTCCGAGCTTGATTCAAATCTTATTTCTTGGGGCCACAAACTAGTTTGAGGATTTATTACTATACTGTACTTATGCCATGCTTTACTACTTTATTTACTATTGTGCGTGGAGCCTGTACTGTTTAGGAACCCCGTGCCATATTCCGTTGTATCGACAAACCCAGTAACACTTTCGGGTTCCCGGTCGTTTACGACTGTCGCCACACACTCTAGATCTGTTGCGAAGCCGACCGACTTTGTAGCGGGTAGCTTAGTAGGGTGACCCCTTAAAATAATTTTTGAATCGTGTGAATGCTTTATCGTGATACCTCGTTTGGTTTTTATTTGGTTTTCCCGAGGTTGATCATACGTGTGTTGCTATTTGTGCACTCCTGCAAGGTAAATCTTTTTGAAAAGCCGTGTCCATGGTTATGAACTACTTGGAGCACAATGTCTCAACCATAGACAACTATAACTAAAATAGTGCTATAAATTTGATTTCGGCATGACTAGTAATCAGCTCCACTATAATGAAATGGATAATAAAAGTGCCAACAACTGATGGAATTTGATACGGACATAGAAACCTCAGATACCACCAAATTGAGTATCCACGGATATACTTTTCAGGTGATTTCTATGATACTATTTTATGTATTATTTTATAAATAAAGACAAAGACACAACACTTATTTTTATTGTATACAGAATTATCGGATACTTATACAAGCCAATGTGTGGACCAATTAAATCCGACTCTGGACATGTACATATGTGTGTTTCAATGCAAGCCTTCACGTTCAGGCAAAGGAGCATGCCAATCCATGTACGGCTAAAAATGGACCTAGAGTACTAAAATCAAATCAAGCCAAGAAGCTAACGGGTGTAGCTATGCACATTCGAGAGAAGCACTAGGACCAAGGTGCAGCAGACCATACGGCCGATCTGGCCATGTCGGATCACAATACAAAATCAGCCGATGGTTCAAAGAATAACCGATCGAGGTGTGGTGCAATAGCACTCGTACCTGCTACGACTTAAATTAGGAGATAGAGGACCTGCGCGTTCAGACACGATTGAATCTTTTCAGGATCGGTTTGTATCGTTCTTCTATAAATAGCTAGGCCTTAGCCGTCATTAGAACTTGGATTTTATTTAGACTAAAAGTTAGCCATCATTTCTGTTGGATAATTAGGCACAATTTCCGTGATTAATTCTATAATATAAAACATGACAATACCAGCTACTCGCACATGTAACTCGAACATACTAGATGTACTAAACAACAAGATGAACGGAAACAGACAGCAGCTAAACATGTACTCGCAGAACATGATTAATAACCAGACAGCAGCACGTCGCACGTACCGTTCGATTGCAGTAATCGCAGCAGTAGCCTTTGGGAAAATTGGTCGAAGTAGACGACGGCGAAGACGACGATAGGCAACACCGTCCGACTTGGATGGAAGACGAGCCGTGATGCAGAACTTGAGCAGTCGCGCAGGACGCTTCCCAAAAACCTTATTCGCCCTCTCCCGTACAGGATCGCAAAGGCGAGTGGTTCCGGAGACCTGCTCTCCCGTCCGCCGGTGCACGCCGACAAGCGGGATGGAGTAGACTACGGTGGCGGCGCAAACAAAGAGGTTGGCAAACCCTAGATTGGTTTTTCGGTGTGTGCGTGGTGAAAGCCGCACTGGAGTTTATATAGAGCGGCTCGAGAATCCCGCATAGGGCACGTCGTGGACCAAGTCCACGTTGCGCACGTTCGGGTCGGTTACAGATAGCCCACGATCCTGGAGCGACCCGAATAGGCTAACTGTTGACACGTCTGTCAAAACCGCACAAGTTTTCCCAAGCAGCAAAACTAAAGCTTGGCTCGGCGAGATTCCCGCAACCCGCGCGCGCGTCGTGACGAGACGAGCGGGCGGGCGGGCGAGCGGCGGTGTCGTCGTCGGAGGAGCGCGCGTGTAGTTCTCCTCTTCTCACTCACTTTACTAAGTGTTGAACCACTCCACCTTATAAGGTGGTGTAACTCTCCTCCAACTTTCCATGTGGGACTAAATTTTAGCTCTCACTCCACTCATATGTGAGCTGCCACCAAATTGGGCCAAATTACACATGGGCTTCCACACACATGGGCTTTGAGATTTAGGAAAAATCTGAAATCTATATGGGCTTATTAATTTAGCCCATTATTTCTAACAATCCCCCACCAGATCTCAAATGCCCATTTGAAAATTTGTCAATTCTCGCTACTTGTTTATATACCAGTGTTTCAGCAGAGACTGTTAAGTTGAACTTCTGCCTAGAACCTTGAGCTACGTCTATCAGCAACTTGAACAATGGACGAACCTTGAATTGCAAGTTTGGTGCTTTTAGATTTCACACAAAGTCATAACTAGTACCTGGCTACCAGTAGCCTACCCCGCGGGTGTAGCATATGCGTCATACTACTTGGTCTCTTCATGAGTTTACTAGAGATCACCCAAATCTCATAGATTGCGATGTTTAACAATCGGAACTCGTATAGGTGTGTTCTTTCAAGAATGCTCTGTAGGACAACATCTTTGCTAATCATAGACAACAGAAACACATTAAGGCATGTTGCCAACCTGCCTTACAGCTTTAAGAGTTGTACATCTTCACATAGAGAGGGTTGCCTAATACTCTCCTCCGTCACACCACTAGCTTGTTTTTCCCAGGTCCTAATTCACGGGATCTCCGATCAAAAAGGTTGGGTTACCACTACTGTGTAACATCCATGGGTCTCAAACCCATCTCTCTCGATGTACTTTCTATCACGTTTCGTGATAGTCCCTTTGTAAAGGGATCTGCCAGGTTTTTGTCAGTTTGAATATACGTAACAGTAATTACTCCGGAGTTTCTCAATTTCCTGACAGACTTCAAACATCTCTTGACGTGTCTTGATGACTTCGCGTTATCCTTAGAATTGTTCATTTTGACAATAACAGTTTGATTATCACAATTCAAGAGGATGGCCGGTATAGGTTTCTCAACCACTGGCAAGTCCATCAAGAGTTCACGCAGCCATTCTGACTCTACAGTGGCTGTGTCTAAAGCAGCAAGTTCTGCTTCCATAGTCGACCTTGTCAATATGGTTTGTTTGCAAGATCTCCATGATACCGCGCCACCTCCAAAGGTAAATACATACCCACTGGTGGCATAGAGTTCATCTACATCCGAGATCCAGTTCGCATCACTATATCCTTCGAGCACCGCTGGATGCCCCGAATAGTGTATCCCATAACTCATTGTACCACATAGATAGCGCATGACCCTTTCAAGTGCACACCAATGTTCAGTACCTGGGTTAGACATGAACCTACTCAACTTGCTCACAACAAAAGAGATGTTGGGTCTTGTCGCGCTAGCTAAGTACATGAGTGAGCCAACGATTTGAGAGTATCTCAATTGTTCTTTCGGCTCTTTCTTGTTTTTCCGTAATGTCACACTGGGATCATAAGGTGTTGGGGAAGACTTGCCATCAACGAAACCGAAACGGCTCAAGATCTTCTCAACATAGTGTGATTGCGTCAAAGTAATCCCACTCTCGTGCTTAATCAGCTTGATATTCAGAATAACATCAGCTTCTCCCAGATCTTTCATATCAAAGCTCTTTGATAGAAAGGACTTAACTTCATTTATCACATTCATGTTTGTACCAAAGATAAGGATATCATCCACGTACAAACATAATATAACACCTTCGCCCCCACCATGGCGATAGTAGACGCACTTGTCAGCCTCATTAACGACAAAGCCAACAGAAGTTAATGTTCTGTCAAACTTCTCATGCCATTGCTTAGGTGCTTGCTTCAGGCTCTATAAAGATTTTAACAACTTGCACACCTTTCTCTCTTCACCTTTTACCACAAACCCATCAGGCTGATCCATATAGATCTCCTCTTCCAACTCTCCATTGAGGAAAGCTGTCTTAATGTCCATTTGATGAACGATAAGACCATAAGAGGCAGCCAGGGATAGTAGTACTCGAATGGTGGTCAGTCTAGCAACAGGTGAATAGGTGTCAAAGTAATCTTCACCTTCTCTCTGGGTGTAGCCTTTTGCTACAAGACGAGCCTTGTACTTTTCAATAGTACCATCAGGCCTTAGCTTCTTCTTGAACACCCACTTGCAACCCACAGGCTTACATCCATGGGGTCGTTCTGATAGTTCCCAAGTTCCATTAGAAAGAATCGAGTCCATCTCATTATGGACAGCTTCTTTCCAATCATCTGCATCAGGAGATGCATATGCCTCTGCAATGGAAGTGGGAGTATCATCCACAAGGTACACAATGAAATCATCTCCAAAGGATTTTGCAACCCTCTGTCTCTTACTCCGTGTAGGAGCTTCATTGTCATCCTTCTCTAGGACTTCTTCCTCACGTGGTTGCTCAAAATTCTCACTAGATGCACTAGTTTTAGGAAGTATTTCAGAAGAAATTCTAGCAGTGCTATGCATGTCTTTCATAGGAAACATATTCTCAAAGAATGTTGCATCACGAGATTCCATTATAGTATCAACATGCATATCAGGAACCTCAGATTTAACTACTAAAAATCTATAGCCTACACTCCGTGGAGCATATCCTAGAAAGATGCAATCCACTGTCTTTGGTCCAAGTTTGCGTTTCTTAGTAATCGGTATGTTGACCTTAGCCAAACACCCCCAAGTGCGCAAGTAAGAAAGTGATGGTTTTCTCCCAGCCCACTCCTCATAAGGGGTTTTATCTTTATTCTTGTTAGGAACTCTATTTAGGACATGACACACTGTCAACAAGGCCTCCCCCCACCATGCCTTAGATAAACCAGCGGTGGCTAACATGGAATTCACCAAGTCGGTCAGCATGCGTTTTTCCTCTCGGCAATCCCGTTTGATTGAGGCGAGTAGGGAGGCGTCCTTTCATGAATAATTCCATGTTCCTCACAGAATTCATCAAAGATTTTGGGAAAATATTCACCACCACGATCTGACCTAAGACGTTTGATCTTTCTCTCTAGTTGATTTTCAACTTCGGCTTTATAAATTTTAAAGTAGTCTAAAGCTTCATCTTTTGTGCGCAACAAATAAACATAGCAGTATCTAGTCGCATCACCAATCAAAGTCATGAAATATCTCTCTTCACCTTTTGTTAACACACCATTCATCTCACAAAGATCAGAATGTATGAGCTCCAGAGGTGCCAAGTTTCTCTCCTCGGCTGCCTTGTGAGGCTTTCGAGGTTGCTTTGATTGCACACAACTATGGCACTTGGAACCTTTGGCAATAGTGAAATTCGGAATTAAACTCATATTGGACAACTTGGACATCAAACCAAAATTAATGTGACATAAACGAGAATGCCAAACACTGGTATCATCATTAACACCGCCACAAATATGGTTTACGGACTTATTACAAAAATCTGAAAGTGAAAAGCGGAACAACCCTCCGCACTCATATCCTTTACCAATAAATTGTCCATGTCTCGACACAATGACTTTATTAGACTCAAAAACAACCTTAAACCCATCTCTGCATAGAAGGGAGCCGCTAACGAGATTCTTGTTCATGGAAGGGACATGCTGCACGTTCTTCAGCTGCACGATCTTTCCCGAAGTGAACTTCAGATCCACCATGCCAACACCATGAACAGAAGCATGTGACCCATTCCCCATTAGGACGGATGAATCCCGAGCGACTTGATAAGAAGTGAACATAGAGATGTTAGCACACACATGAATATTAGCACCCGTATCAATCCACCAACATGGTGATTGAAAAACTGAAAGAACAGTAAATAGATTACCATACCCATCAGCATTGCTAGCAGTCACGACGTTGACAGTCTTCCCCTTTTTCCCTTTACGATCTGCACGTTCTGGGCAGTCCTTGGAAAAGTGCCCGAGCTCTCCACAGGTAAAGCAACCTAGCTCGGCTTTGTTCGGCTTCTTCTTCTTCTTAAAGGTTGTAGTCTTTTCAGGCTTGTTGAAGGAGGGCTTATAGTTCCCTTTGTTCTTGCCGAAGGTCCTCTTCTGCACCATGTTGGCGCTAGACTGACCCTCGCCTCCTTTCTCAGCAGTGTCCTTAGCCCGAGCCTTCTCCTCAACATCAAGAGACGCTATCAGGTTTTTAACCGATATCTCTTGTCTCTTATGCTTGAGAGTTGTGGTGAAATTCCTCCATGAAGAAGGCAACTTTGCAATGATGCACCCAGCCACAAACTTGTCAGGTAAGTTACACTTAAGGATTTCAAGCTCCTTGGCAAAGCACTGTATCTCATGAGCTTGTTCGACTACAAAACGATTGTTAACCATCCTGTAATCATGAAAGTTCTCCATGATGTACAGTTCACTGCCAACATCTGTTACACCGAACTTAGCGTTCAGTGCCTCCTAGAGCTCTTTGCCATCTTTGAAGTGCATGTACACATCAAACAGCTTGTTGTCAAGAACACTCAGAACGCATCCCACAAAGGCAAGATTGGTTTCCTTGAACTTGTTATGATCTTCTTCAGATATAGTTCCTTTAGGTAAACCCTCACTAGCCTCGAATACTTTCAGATTTTGCAGCCACATAGTGGTCTTATATTGCCACCTCTTAAAGTGAATACCGGTAAACTTTTCCGGCTTCATCGCATCGGCCAAGTGTCCCATGTTTATCTCGGAAAATTGCCTATAATAAGGTTTTTGGATTGTTGGATAATTAGGCACAATTTCCGTGATTAATTCCATAATATAAAACATGACAATACCAGCTACTCGCACATGTAACTCGAACATACTAGATGTACTAAACAACAAGATGAACGGAAACAGGTAGCAGCTAAACATATACTCGCAGAACATGATTAATAACCAGACAATAGCACGTCGCACGTACCGTTCGATTGCAGTAATCGCAGCAGTAGCCTTGGGGAAGATTGGTCGAAGCAGACGGCGGCGAAGACGACGATAGGCAACACCGCCCGACTTGGATGGAAGACGAGCCGTGATGCAGAACTTGAGCAGTCGCGCAGGGCGCTTCCCAAAAACCTTATTCGCCCTCTCCCGTACAGGATCGCAAAGGCGAGTGGTTGCGGAGACCTGCTCTCCCGTCCGCCGGTGCACGTCGGCAAGCGGGATGGAGTAGACTACGGTGGCGGCGCAAGTAGAGAGGTTGGCAAACCCTAGATTGGTTTTTCGGTGTGTGCGTGGTGGAAGCCGCACTAGAGTTTATATAGAGCGGCTCGGGAATCCCGCATAGGGCACGTCGTGGACCAAGCCCACGTTGCGCACGTTCGGGTCGGTTACAGATAGCCCATGATCCGGGAGCGACCCGAATAGGCTAACTGTTGACACGTCTGTCAAAACCGTACAAGTTTTCCCAAGCAGCAAAAATCTCGGCTCGGCGAGATTCCCACAATCCGCGCGCACGCGTCGTGACGAGACGAGCGGGCGAGCGGCGTCGTCGGAGGAGGAGCGCGCGTGTAGTTCTCCTCTTCTCACTCACTTTACTAAGTGGTGAACCGCTCCACCTTATAAGGTGGTGTAACTCTCCTCCAACTTTCCATGTGGGACTAAACTTTAGCTCCCACTCCACTCATATGTGAGCTGCCACCAAATTGGGCCAAATCACACATGGGCTTTGAGATTTAGGAAAAATCTGAAATCTATATGGGCTTATTAATTTAGCCCATTATTTCTAACAATTTCAACTTCGCCAAGGCTCGAGTGTCGCAGAGACCTCCTGTACTTCGCACCTATTCAAGATGCCACGATTTTAATAAAGTTTTCATCTTTATCCATAATATCTTGATTGCAATATGAGGAGTGCTTCAGTGCGTACCGTCGTTTAGGAGGAAGCCCGAACTGCTAGGGGCATTTTAGTCCGCATGTTTTGTTGGCTTCGTTTTTTTGGCCCAGGCGGAACCCATATCCAAGCCCAGTATAGTCTCGTATCTGTATACAGGGACTGGCGACGCCGTACGGCACGACCCCACGTGGGGTCCACTTAGACCTAATCACCACGATTAGCTCCCACGTCCATGCATGCACCATTGTTCGGCGTAACTGAAGCGTTCTCTTCTCTGCCGCCTGGTAAAACTCGGTCGCTCGTACCCGCGGATCTACTTCCCCTCGGTGCCGCCGATCTACCCCGCGTCCGCCGCCGCAGATCTTCGCGTCCGCCGCTGTAGATCCTCGCGTCCGCCGCCGCAGATCCTCGAAGGTAGAAGGCGCGCCAGCGGCTAGGCGTATTTGTCACTAGGGTTTCTAATCCAAATCGTTAGCTTTATCTTCCGATCTTGTAAGTTCATCCCATGATCATGCTTCGTCTCTAGTAATTGTTAGATACACATAGCATTGGTGGTTCTAACAATGTGGCGCAATCACTGATAGAGGAGATGGAGGACTCTAGATCTAGTATGAAAGATGATCAAATCAGGTATGTCGGTGATGCGTCTTTGTCACTAGGGTTTCTAATCCAAATCGTTAGCTTTATCTTCCGATCTTGTAAGTTCATCCCATGATCATGCTTCGTCTCTAGTAATTGTTAGATACACATATGATTGGTGATTCTAACAATATGGCGCAATCACTGATAGAGGAGATGGAGGACTCTAGATCTAGTATGAAAGATGATCAAATCAGGTATGTCGGTGATGATTCTATTTCTGCCAATACGCATCCCGAAGACGGCTGGAGCGAAGAAGAGTTTGATGTGAGGACACATTAGCTTCTTCTTTGATATTTAACTGTTAAATTAAATAATATATGATATCTCATGGCTTGATTTATTTAGATTGTCTATGCTAACGATTTCCACAATGGCCTTAACAATCATGAAGAAACGGACATATTTGTTGATACTGAGGTATGTGTAGTGGTGTAAAATTTTCTATGTCATGCACCGTATGATGCAATTGTATACTAAATATTGCTAAATTGTTCAGGTAACAAATGACTCTGGTATGGAGTATGACCGGGTGAATCAGACTTGGAGATGGGTAATTATGATGATTGTGAAGATGCACCAAATTTGGATATGTTTGTTGACACGAGTGAGGTATTATTTATAGGCTGTTTTTTAGCAATCAACGAACCGACATGCATACTACTATAGTTCTAATGGCTAGGTTTTGAATTTGTAGCAGGCACCATGTAATCAGACTGAGAGTTCAAATAAATGTAGCAATGACACTGGGTATCCTGATGATAAGAGAGAACTATACTGCAAGATAATGGAAATGACATTTGATAGTGAAGCAGCAGCCTATTCTTTCTACAACAGATATGCCAAAGATCATGGGTTCGGCATTAGGAAGCACCAAGTGAGGCGGTTTCATGATGGACTTGTTCGTCTAAGGCGATTTGTGTGTTGCAAGCAAGGGAAATGTGACAAGAAGTTACTGACAATGGAAGGCCGCAAATATAGGCTCAGAGGTGAGTCTAGGTGCAACTGTAAGGCACATATGGTGGTGAAGTTTGATGGAAAAACTGGTCTTTGGATCGTTCCGAGTTTTGATGACACTCACAATCATGTGTTAGCGAGACCGGATGAAGTCCCTTTTCTTTGGTCCCATAGGAAGATCAACGACTCCCAAAGAGATGAGATATTATCACAGTGTGACATGGGGGTTAGGAAGCATATCATCATGCGATCAATGATTAGCAACTCTGGTGGTTCATTTGCCGGTGTGGGATTTACTTGGAAGGATTCGTACAACATGTGCTCAAGGGAGAAGAGGAAGCTGCTTTATAAGGGTGATGCTAACACAACCTTGGGCATCATGGCGGAGAGAAAAAAGAGGAACTCTGAATTTTTTTATGATTACACGCTACATGAAGGCCATCTACAGCACTTGTTCTGGTGCGATTCTCAATCACGTCGGGACTACCAGGACTACTACGACGTCGTTGTGTTTGACAGCACATACAAGATGAATAAGTATAGAATGCCATTTGTTCCCTTTATCAGCTTGAACAATCACCGTAAAACAATGGTATTTGGCTATGCCATCCTATCAAATGAGACCGAAGAAACATATGCCTGGCTGCTGAAAGTCAATGTGCCAGCAGAAGCCAAAGGCAGTAATCATGGATGCAGATGCCGCGATGATCTCCGCTGTGGATGAAGTACTTACTGGTGTATACCATCGTATTTGCAACTTTCACGTTGAAAAAAATATGGAGATGCACCTACCTAACAAGTCACTGAACGAGTTTAGGACTCTTTTATATTACACAACATCGAAGTAAGTATTCGAGCAGCGATGGCACGCTTTTGTTAGGAAGTGGACGTCACCCAAAACTACAAATTGGCTTAAGAAAATGTACATGAAGAAGTGATTATGGGCCGCCGCGTATCTTTCAAAAGGGTTCTGGCTAGGTATGAAAAGCAACCAGAGGAGTGAAAGTTTAAACTCGTCTCTTCACCTCCACCTTGATGGGGAAATGAACTTGGTGGACATGGTTAGTCACTACGAGAATGCCATCGCACGTCTCCGTGAGAAGGAGGCCAAAGATGATTGCACGGCTACACAGACATTTCCGGTGCTAGTTACTGATTTCAAAGAACTAGAGGTAGCTGCTGTGACAGTCTTCACTCCAGCTGTGTTCTATATTTTGCAAGGTGACATTTCAAAGATTGGCAGCATGCAGATTTTAGAAAGAAAGCTAGGATCTGGCTCATACACCTTTGTCATCGCATAGAAAAATAATCTTGACAGCAAGTTTTACGTGGAATACACTCCCAACTCGTCAGAAATTATAAGGTGCAGCTGCCAAAGGATGATTCGCAAAGGGATCCCTGCTGGGATTCCATGGAAAGATCTACTACCTCCGCTGCTTGCTGGAACGGGGAGAGGAAGGTCTGCTTCGACTCCGCACGTGTGACCGACTGCGAAAGCGCTGCCGGAACGCGGCGCCGGAAGGATCGTCTACTCGACCTTGAGATCAGCAAGTGATCGACTACATCAACCACGAGATCCGATCTTGTAACGCTTTCGGGTCTACAAGGGTTAGTACAGATCTATCTCGTTGCACATGTCTAATAGATTAGATCTTGGCTTTTATCTTGATTAGATCTAGGTTTTGTTCGTTCTTACGGTAGAATTTTTTGTTTTCCATGCTATGAACCCATCAGTGGTATCAGAGCCGTGTCTATGCGTAGATCTGTTGCACGAGTAGAACACAATGGTTTTGTGGGTGTTGGTGCTCGTGCCGTCTTTTGCTTTGTGTACTTTGCATCTTGCGGTATGGTGGGATGAAGCGGCTCGGGCTAACCTTACATGTCATCGTACATGAGACTTGCTCCATAGTTGACGTACAACTCGTATTGCACAAGTGGCTTTGCGGGTGTCTGTCTCTCCCATCATAGTATAGATCCAATCAACACTTTGCACTTGATAGCACTTGTATCAACATTGTGGTTCAGTTTCGTAGGTAAGATCCGTTCTTATTCGAAAGCCCCAAACCACGTAAAACATGCAAAGAAAATTAGAGGCGTCTAACTTGTTTTTGCAGGGGTTTTGTGATGTGATATGGCCATCATGTGATTGTGATTATATTTGATGTATGCAATGATCCTTGTTGTAATATGGCAACCGGCAGGAGCCTAATGGTTGTCTTTAATTCTGTTAAGACCTGCGTGTCTATTCATCTTGTAATAGCTTTATTCCAAGTAGTTGTAATAGTTGCTAGTGATGATGGACAACCATGAAGCGGCGCCACTGACCTTGACGCAATGCTGGTGATGATGGAGATCATGTCTGTGCTTTGGAGATGGAGATCAAAGGCATAAGAAGAAAGGGCCATATCATATCACACTAATTATGAATTGCCTGTGATGTTAATCCTTTATGCATGTTGTGTTGCTTAGATCGCGACGGTAGCATTATAAGATGATCCCTCTCACTAAATATCAAGTAATAAAGTGTTTGTCCTTAGTAGGCACCGTTGCTAAGACTCGTCGTTTCGAAGCATCTCGTGATGATCGGGTGTGATAGATTCTACGTGTGCATACGACGGGTGCAAGCCAGATTTGCACATGCGGATACTAAGGTTAACCTTGACGAGCCTAGCATGTACAGACATGGTCTCGGAACACGGAATACCAAAAGGTAAAGCATGAGTCATATGGATGATATGATGAACATGTTGATTGTTCGCCTTTAAAGCTACATCATCTCATGTGATGATCGGACTTGGTGTAGTGGATTTGGTTCGTGTAATCACTAAAACAACTCGAGGGATGTTGTTTTGAGTGGGAGTTCATTTGTAATTTGGATTAGTCAAACTCAATTTATCATAAACACAATCAAAGTGAATTTGCAAAGTTTGTTATAGTCATTGGCATCCGTTCACCACCTTACGCTTAGTTATAGTTGAGATAGTGGAACTATAGAAATTCTGGATATTTTCTTTACGAGCTGGTATCGTATTGTTTTGAGTGTCAATCTAAAGTTTAAAAGTCCTGTTGCAAACTTTCAGAAAACTCCGTTTACTCTGTGAAGTTTAATAAACAGTATTAAATCAAGAGTAACAATTCTAGTGTTAGTATCTAATGTATCATGTTTGCCTCCATGATTCTTGATACTCAAAAGATTGTTTTTAATACCAAGTTTATCTAAGAGCTGAAAGCAATGTTTCAGAAACCATCATATGTGAAAGGTATTGCGATATCTAAAACAATGTATTGGTTACAACATGATAGAGTATATGTCCTCATATTTGATGAGAATTTGTGAAGGTTGGAGACGCTAGTCGTCCTAATCCTCCAAAAAGTTTTGGAAAAGAAACATTATACTCGCAATTCACCTTTATAAGCTATAGCAGCTTGATCATGAAAGTTGTCATGATAAGGATGAATAGAAGATGTAAGTAAAATGTTTACTACACTAAAAGATTACTAAAGAATGGAATTTTGAATGAATGCCAAACATTTGATGAAGGTGATCCACTTCAAAGTGCAAGTCCAAAGGTATTAGTATTTGACTATACACACTTTGTACTATTGTCATATGAATGACACCACTATTGATGTTGATAGATTCTTTTAAAAGAAAAGGAATTGTTGAAAGAGAATCTATAAAATATTTGGCAGAAAAGAAAAGATTGGAGATATCCAACTTAGGTATATAGAAGATACATGTTATGGCTGTATTCCTTGGTTGTTAAACAATGTGGTTCTGCGGTATTGGATACCGAATCGGTTGTCATACAGGACAACACAATTCATGAACTGAAATGGCCTAAGTAACTAGCAAGAGAATATGTGATGATGTTCATCGAAAACAAACAAAGGGTTGTTGTGTTCCTCGTTAACATCAAAGCTTGCCTTCAAGATTTGTTTCAATAATTGTTATTTTGATCAGGTATTATGACGACAAAAGGTTGTTCAAATAATTACCGTATTCCATAATAGATGGATGATATACAAGTCTGGTTGGAGAAATAACGACCATAAAACTAATGCTAAAATGTCGCAAGACAAATGATTGAAAGATCACTTGCGAAGTTACATCACCGTTTAAGTTATATTAGGGATACATGAAGAAACTCCATGTTGATGGATTTTTGGAGTCTTTGATTTTGATCAAATGACGCTTGTGATACTTTCCTGGAGATAATTAAAACTCCATTCGTAGGCCAAAAGAGGAACGGACGACTAACTGATTGGAATTTGTACATATTGATGTATATAGTCCATTATGTGTAGTCGTGGGAAATGGATTTCAACTTCATATGCTTTCTCCAAAGATTTGAGTGAGTATATGAATATACTTACTCAATAAGGAAGAAGTATGAAACATTTGAAAATGTTCAAAGACTTTCAAGATGAAGTGGAAAATTATTGTAACAAGAAAATAAAAAAAAGTTTATGATTGGATCATAAAGATGTTTGAGTTACAAGTTTAGCAAAACACCTAAGATTTGAGGAATTGTTCCATGGATTTGCATTTCCTAAAACACCATAGGAGTATGGAGTGTTCAAGATATGTAATGAAACCTTGTTTGACATGATAAGATCAAAGGTATCATTTATAAAACTGCCATTATATATTAAAAGATTAAAGCTTTAGTGACTACCGCTTTTACACTGAAAAGAGCTCCATCGTGATCCGTTGAAATGACACCATATAAGTCATGGTTTGGGATAAAACCCAGGTTGTCCTTTCTTAAATTTTTGGTATGCTATGCATAAGTAAAGTGTTTACAACCAAAGTCGGATAAGCATGTCTTTGTAGGTTATTTCGAATAACCATTGGGTATTCCTCCATAACACCGAAGACAAAAGTGTTTGTCGCTTAGAATGTCGAGTTTCTTGAGAAGGAATTTTTGGTGAAAAGTCAAGTGGGAGGACAATAGAACTTTGACAAGGTTGTTGAACCTTGGCTAATATGTGCTGAGTTGCGCAGCGTCGGTAAGTGTCCCGGAGGCAGCAACAATGCTCATGGCTCACGTGCCTCAAAGGATGTGGTCACGGGGATCTAAGTTCCTATTGAACCAAGTAGGTCGGGTAAGTAATCAAATGCCAATATTTGAGAGTTAAATCATTGTTGTTTGACAATGATGAACCGACTACATGCAAATAATCAATGATGGGCCCTGACTTCGTTAAGTGGCTTGAAGCCATAAAATACGTGATAATTCCATACACGAGAAATCAAGCTTTGAATTTGAAAGACCCTCTGGAAAGGTACAAGACCTTACAGTCGTATATGGATCTATAAAGAAATAGACATGGATGTTTCACATCTATGAAATAGTCGACATGTCGGAAAGAGTTTACGACAATGTTCAAGGAATTGACTATGATAAGATTTGATCTTTCATAGCGATATTTAGTCTGGACGGATTAATGTAGCAACCACTACATATATTTTGGTATATGGTAGTTGAACAAACAAAACAAGTTCTTCTAATAGAATGGTTACCTAGGATGTGTCCATGACACGATCCAAAGGGTTTTGTTAATTCAAAGGATGCTAAAAGAGTATGCAAAACTTCAATGGTTGAAGTGAGCATCGCGGAGTTGGAATCTTCACCGTGATGAAACCATTAAAAGGTTTAATTTCATCAGAGACGATGAAGATGTTTGCATTTTGCAAGAAATTAAGTGGGAGCGCTAAGACATATTTCTAATACATTATGTGAAAGACATATTGTTGATTAGAAATGATGTATATTTTATTGACACAGGTTAAGAATTTCATTTCGATGAAAGACTTAGGCATAACCCAAGAATTAGGCATCAATGTATATATGGATAGATTGAGGCGCTAATATGGTTTTGCCAAATGTACATAGATAAGATGTTGAATGAGTTCAATATGGAAACAACAAGAAAGGTTCTTGACGCACAAAAAGGACTGAATCAAGATTCAAGTGTTTTGACACTTGGTGAAATCACAAGAATATTTTGATCAATCATTCTTTGAGATGTACACATCCAGATATGTCCTATGCTCTAAATGTTATGAGCATATACCAGAATGACTCATAAGATGATCATTGGACAATAGTAGGGATATTCCTATGATCTTTGGAAGAACTAAGAATATATTATTTATAGTGATGACAAATAGTTCATTGTAAATTGTTGCATTGATACTAGTTTTGTCACAAATTAAGTTTATCTCAATTTAAACTATGGGTGGCACAATGTAATGGAAAGGAAGTTCCATAACGGATTTGGTTGAGTACCAAAGTTAAAACATTGTGACAGATACTACAACAAAAGGCTAAGTATATGACTGTTATTGTAGCAGCAAATGAGGGCATTTGTGTCAAGTAGTTTGTTATCAAACTAGGTGTGGTTCATAGCGGGATAATACTATGAAGATACATTGTATGACGATTGTATCAACATGATTTAATCCCAAGGAACTAAAGGTCTCACCAAAGGACCAAATTTATACAATGCCATCTCATTGGAGAATGAGTAATGCATAGAGACGCAAGGACATGCAAATACACACGGACCTGGAAGTGTCAGATCCGAAGATTATGTTTACCACTAGCAATAGTGTCTATACAACACCAGAAAGCCATAGGTGTTGAATGCACAAGTTATTAACTAGATTATTGACTCTAGTGCAAGTGGAAGACTGTTGGAGATATGCCCAAGAGGCAATAATAAAGTGGTTATTATTATATCTTTATGTTTATGATAAATGTTTACATCCCATGCTATAATTGTATTAACAGGAAACATTAATACTTGTGTGTTTTGTAAACATAAAAGAGTCCCTAGTAAGCCTCTTGTTAAACTAGCTTGTTGATTAATGGATGATCATCGTTTCCTGATCATGGACATTGGATGTTGTTAATAACAAGATCATATCATTAGGAGAATGATGTGATGGACACACACCCATAGTAAGCATAGCATAAGATCAAGTCATTAAGTTTGTTTTGCTACAAGCTTTTCAAATGCATAGTAACCTAATCCTTCGACCATGAGGTTATGTTAATCACCATCACCGGATGGATACTTTGATGACATCAAACACCGCTTCGTAACTGGGTGGTTATAAAGGTGTCATTGGGTATTCTGAAAGTATGTGTTGAAGCGCATGGACCAAGATTGGGATTTGTCCATCCATATGACGGATAGATATGCTCTGGGCCCTCTCGGTGGAATGTCATCTAGTTAGCTTGCAAGCATGTGACTAGGTCACAAGGGATGACATATCATGGAATGAGTAAAGAGTACTTATCAGTAACGAGGTAGAACTAGGTATGGAGATACCGACGATCAAACCTCGGATAAGTAGAATATCGCATGACAAAGGGAATTGGTTTCGTATGTTAAATGGTTCTATCGATCACAAAGTCATCGTTGAGTATGTGGGAGCTGTTATGGATCTCTAGATCCCGCTAATGGTTATTGATCGGAGATGTGTCTCCATCATGTCTACATGTTCACGAACCGTAGGGTGACACACTTAAGGTTCAAAGTTGTTTTAAGTAGATATGGAATGTGCGTTGGAGACCGAATGTTGTTCGGAGTCTCGGATTGGATCCGGGACATCACGAGGAGATCCGGAATTGTCCGGGGAATAAGATTCATATATTGGGGATCATTTTCTAAGTTAGGAAATGTTCCGGAGTATTTGTATGGGGATTCTAGAAGGTTCCGGAATGTTCCGGAAGGTTCTAGAAGATTTCTTGGAGTTTACTTGAAAACCAAGAAAGGATCAAGGAATCCTTGTGGGGTAATACAAGGATTCGTGGGGGAGTAGGACTCTCCCCCCACCTCCTTGATCCGCCGGCCAAGGGAGAGGGGAGTCCTACAAGGACTCCACCTCCCCATGGCGCCTCCCTCCTTTAAATAGAGGGGTGGAGGCACAAACCCCCTTGCCCCTTCTATTCTCTAGATCTCGAGTTGCCTCTCTCCTCCTCCTTCCCTCTGCTCTGGCTTAGGCGAATCCCTGAAGAATTCTCTACTCCACCACCACCACGCCGTCGTGCTGCTGGGATTCCGTGGAAAGATCTACTACCTCCGCTGCTCGCTGGAACAGGGAGAGGAAGGTATGCTTCGACTCCGCACGTGTGACCGACTGCGGAAGCGCTGCCGGAACGCGGCGCCGGAAGGATCGTCTACTCGATCTTGAGATCGGCAAGTGATCGACTACATCAACCACGAGATCCGATCTCGTAACGCTTTCGGGTCTACAAGGGTTAGTACAGATCTATCTCATTGCACATGTCTAATATATTAGATCTTGGCTTTTATCTAGATTAGATCTGGGTTTTGTTCGTTCTTGCGGTAGAATTTTTTTGTTTTCCATGCTACGAACCCATCATAATTACTCTATGAAATAAGACTATATGTGCCACATATTATACAACGGGAAACTTGGACAATTGCTTTTTAATTGAACATTTAAAAATCATAACAGAATAGTTGATATGTCACACATATGAAGGTACATCAGAGCAGCATTATGTATAAATCAAATGTGTGCAGCAAAACAAAACATGCTGGAAGCATTAGTGCAACAAAAAATTATGCCTTACAAGCAGATTGATCTATCACACTTATTAATCTTAAATTGTATCACTGCATCATTAAATACCAACTTAAGTTTGCAGCAGAACAACTCATGTGCTGAAAGCAGTAGTGCAGTAAATATTATAATCCTATGAAGCAGAATATTGTATCACACGTAATAATCTTATGCTAGATCATATCAGCATTAACTACCAACTTATGTGTGAAGCATAAGAAAACTGCTACTGAAAGTAGTGGTGCAACAAAAATAATAAACCAATGAAGCAAGACAAAAGCAACTATTACTAGCAGTACTACAACCAGGAATTTATGCATCTGTAATAAAACATATAAACTTTCAGCTCCAGAACTGCAACTACACAAATTCTTGATATGTTATAAATATTTTACAAATATAAATACAAAACAACTATCATGAATGTACTAGAATCATATGTTCTATGTGAGACAAGCATTTTAAAAGACTAGCAAATTACCAAGATAGACACTCTGACTATGAGTACATAGACTAGGTATATTTAGCTCAGTATAAAGTGATCAGATGATCTAATGAACTAAATTCATAAGAAAAGTAAATGACACCAAATACATTCTACACAACAGTACAACAGTATATTGACATGCACCTGGTACAGATTTCCATGTCTCTTTTACTTAACTACTACAAGAAAATTCACAAACTAGCTATCCATGGTCACATTACCTAAATTTACAATCTCGAAGTGGTCGTAAGTAGAACCCATAAATCAATTATATGTGTAGATCAATAGGCAGCAGCCCTGTTCCATTTTCATTGCAAACGAAATGCCAGGTTTTTACTTGTCAGATCGTTTAAGACCAAAAACTCAGACACAAAGGCCAAGCATAAGCTACAGCATCTAGGCGTATGTAAACCTGGCATAGATTACAGATATCATAACATTCAAAGTAAGAGAAACCACTCGATGACCTAGCCTGCCAAATCAGAAGCCTACTTGATCCTACATCCATCCGAATATCACCAAAGGGGTCCTGGGGAAATTAGTAGCTAATCTACGGCGCATCTAACCTGGCACAAACTAGCATCGCTAGGCGCATCTAACCCTACTAGCACCACAAACCCTAGCAAGAACAGGAGGAGACAGACCTCGGCGGCAAGAACATTAGGAGAGAGAGATCTAGACTTACCTCATCGGTGTCATCGCTGTCGGACTCGCGGAAGGTCTTGACATCGGCAGGCGAGTAGATCTTCTCCCCCCTCTCCTTCCTCTCCTGACGCAGCCTGTTCTTCAGGTTCTTCTTCTTGCGCCTGATCTGTGCCTCCGTCTCGAACTTCCGCTTCATTGGATGCACACCAGAGTAGACGGCCGGCCCACCCAAGCCGGAGCTCCCATTGCCGCCCTCTACATCCGCGACCTGCTTCCCCTTCTCCACGTGCTCAGCGCCCGCAGCCACCTGCTTTCCCTTCTCCGCGTTGTCAGCGGGCGCCGCCACCTGCTTCCCCTTCTCCATGGACGGCCGCCGCGATCGAGGGTTTGTGGAGAGACGGCTAGCCAGGATTTGCTATCTGATTTGGGGAATTTCTGGAAGTGGTTGGAACGCAGAACAACTGACTATGCTACTTAAGGAAGCGAACGGTTCGGCACCCACGTGCATACGTGTATAATACGCGCCGATGAACGGGCCGTACGGGTTTCTACACGGGCTTCTACGGTTCTTTTTTTCCAGAGCAACTCCGAAAATTTCGGAAAGACAATCATGCCCCCTGTCGTTGAACGGTCCGCGCGTATCCCAGCCGTCTATGTGTTTTCCCAAACTTTTGGTTTCCATGAGGGTGCGCACTAAAGCAGAAATGTTGCAATATTAGTTCTTACTTCTTATCGATTTCAGGTAAGAATTAAGACCCTCGTTGATCAGGCCGATCGTGCTTCTGCAAGATCGGTAATCTCTAGGAGATTGGCCTAGCGATTGCATTGACGCTCGTGCTCGCACGTGTAGTCGGATCGTCAAGCCCGAAGTCCACCCAAATCGAGGTATCACCATCTCATCGAAAGATTGGACACCTTTGTCCTATCAAGTGGTGTCAGATTTCAGGTTGTTCGGTGAGATCTATTTATACCTAGTCTAGATCTGTTTTTTACCTAGAGTCTAGAAAAAGCCTAAAAAAATCCTTGTCCCAAAACCAATTTCAGCCTTTTCGCTTTGATCAATTAGTTTTTGTTTTGTTGAATTTTTCGTTGCATCGTCCGTCGAGTCGCTGGTTTTAGTGCTAGTCTCTTAGAGTTTCGAGTTTTAATCACGTTTTATCGGCGTCGCTTAATATCGTTCATCCAGCAATTTATTCTCACCTTTCCGCTGCAGTCCATTCATCCATTGTGTTCTTGTCACGACCTTGGTCACGTCAGTTTTGCATCTACTCAACCATCACATCTCGCCACCGGTTCATCCTAGTTTGTTGATCCTTGTGTGTTTCGGCCGCTTGGCATCTGCGTGCTTCAGTCGCGGCTAGTTTATTCTACCAGATTGATTGCATTTGATCAGAAAAATACAAGAGGAAAAAGAATCAAGTGCAGTTCGGATCTCCGGGAAACAGTACATTGGTCTGGTCGCTTTGTCGTTTTAAAGGAAAGTTTGTTCGCACTCCTGGATATCTGGGTATCTGGCAAGTTTTTAACAGGTCGCTACGTGGGTCCAACTGTCCAAATTCCAAGAAAATCTCTAGCGTCCGACCTGGCCACCGCATACATGGAAAATATCCACCGCTTCTTGCATTGAAAGAAGGAAACTGCTAGGCGTCCCTCGAGGATAGGGAGTTCCCATCATCCTCCTTTCCTGCGGGAGACGTCCATTAAATTCCGCTTTTGCTGCAGAATACACTTTTTTTGCTGCATATGTCCCTGTTCCAAAGCAAAAAAAAGGTTCGTTTCAGAAAATACAACGTCTCGTCGGAGTCCTCGCCGGAGACCTCGTCGGAGAGCATGCAGCAAAAAAATTATGCTAATGTAGCAGAAACGACTTCGTCTGAGACATCGTCGGAAAAATCTCCCCGGTGACTCTCGCCGGAGACCTTGTAGCAAAAGGCTGACACTGTTGTAGCAAAGCCAAAAAACGGTTGTAGCAACAAAGTTCTTCTAATATAGCAAAAAAGCTACTTTGCCGGAGACCTCGCCGAAGATTTTTCTAGGCACCTCGCGGAAGATCTCATTGGGGATGTCTTAGCAAAAAAAATAGGAGAACGATTGTAGCGAAATATTTGTACTATTGTAGCAAATTCATTGGCCGTCGGTAGCGACGACACTGACCGTCAGTAGCAAAAATCCGTTGCCGTACAAGTAGCAAAAACATTAGCCGTTGCTAGCAGCCCCTCGTACCCCTTGCAGCAGCGCCGTCGGTCGTCGGTAGCAACCACAACTACCGGGGAGGCTGGCATCTCCAACGAGGACAGGCTAGGGCGTCGTCGTTCCTTGCAGCAACCACTGTCTGTGACTCTCCCCGTCGGCAGAGCGGGGCACGGAGGAGGGAACCGGGGGAGGGAGCAGGGCGCAGAGGACGGCGTCGGGGGCGAAGGACGCCGGAGGAGGGAGCGGGGCACGGAGGAGGGCGCCGGGGGAGGGAGTGGGCGCGGAGGAGGGCGCCGGGAGCGGAGGACGCGGGGCGCGGAGGAGGGCGCCGGGGGAGGGAGCGGGGCATGGAGGGCGGCGGGGGCCATGGGGACCGATTTGTGTCGCGCGGTTGTTTTCGAGAAGAACTGACTCGGGAAAGTAGAAAATTACGAGATGGTGAGATAAGGTAGGGAGTAATGCTACACGTACGGAGAAATTTCTTACGGAAAAGTTTACGGACTGAGTTGGCATGCAGTTGTGGATCCGGCTGAGCATTTTCCCGAACAAGGCAGCACATTTATCCAACGGTACGACGCAAGTCTCGTCCGTAATCAGTCTGTCTGTAGATGTAGGATTATTTAAGGTAGGTGGACCCAGCCACGACGTGGTTTCACGCGCTGCCCCGCGACCCGGACATGAAATCACGCCATCGTCCGGGGAACCGGATCGTTTTTCTTGAAAGAAAGAAATCAACGTGATACTTTCTCTGGGATCCGATCTAGTATTTGACTCGGTTGTTGATTGGTTTAAAAAAAAAGAGGAGTTCCGATCAGTTCCTCTGATCGTGTTGGCAATTTTGTTAGGGTCAAGTTCCAAGGAAATTTGTCTTACTCCCATCGTACAATCGCTTTATTATTGGAAGTCTTGATCGGTCTAAAGAAAAAAAAAGTGGATAGAAAGAAAGAAGGACAAAAAAAAATAATAAGGAGAAAAAAAAAGAGAGCTATCTGTGGAAAAGAAAAGAGAGAAGGATCCAGACTAAGCTTTTAATCTGCCAGTGGCTTTCTCCAGTTTTAGTAGCGTGAACTTTGGTTTAACTCCACGTTCTGCACGTCTCAACTTGACCTGTTGTTTCAGTGGCGTTCTCGCTACTTCGCCTGCATATGTACCCCTCCGCTCCTAATTCTGCCTAGTCGATCCATTGTTTCTTCTCTCGGCTCTATTAGCACGTGATATTGTTTGTGTCTTAGGTTCGCGTCTCTAGTATGGTCTAGCCTAGGATCAGTACTTACTTTGAGCGTATTTTTAGCTTTACATGGCTAACATCGTTGCAGCATATTCTTCACATATATTAAGCGTACCTACATCTCCACATATTTCTACATTGTGCAATATTTGTTCGCCTAGTGATCGCTTTGTCCAATCCTCGGAGTTACTTGATATTGCTGGTTGCTGACCGCCGCCTACTGTATGATAAGAACTTGTAAGAATTTGGTATTTGCAATCTTGTGAGCGACTTGGCACCACATCCTAGTAGTTGATAGGAACGTGTACTTGTTATTTGTCTCTTGTTTCTACTAGTTATGGCAGGTTCTGAAGTTAGAAGTTCTTGGGCTTCGTCTATACTTGGAGATGTGCCACCACCTAGCAAATTACGACGACCACCACGAGAGGTAAAAGTACATGATCAGGTTACCGTCTCTATGCCGCAATTTAATGGTCGCTCTAAACCTGATTTATATATTGAATGAGAGCTTGAATTAAATGATATATGTGTGTCCCATAAATTTTCCGAGCGTAAGAGAATACAAGCTGCAATTAGTATATTCACTGATTTTGCTTCTATGTGGTGGAATAAATATTGTCGACTATATCCTGATTGTATACCTACTACTTGGCACGATTTAAAACTTGCTATGCGACATAAATTTGTTCCATCATATTATACTCGTGATATGGCTAGGAAATTGCAACATTTACATCAAGGTAGTGACACCGCGAGAGAATATTATGATGCTTTGGAAACTACCTTGTTGCTTCGTTCATAGAAGAAAGTGAGGATAATGTTAACACCCGGATTTTTAATCCCAGATGCCTGTTATGTCATATATCGCAATCCCAGGATTACCATTTTTGCGAGACATAACAGATTGAATATCACAGTACATCATCCATTACAAACCATACATAAGGTTTTACACAAATAAGGATCTCATGATCCAGTCTTAATACAACAAGCAACGGAATAAATATAAAGCGTAGCGGTGGGGTCCATCTTCAGGGGCACAGGCAATGCTGACGAAGGCAGATAGTCCTAGTTATCATAGCCATCCTGTTGGCCATCATCTTGGTAGTCTTCTTTATAGTCTGGCCATGAGAATAGCCAGGGACAAAAACCATGAGTACTCCTTAAGTACTCGCAAACTACCGCTAACAAGTAGTATAGTTCTAAGTTGAAGTACTAACTCTAAGTTTAACTATAAAGTTAAGTTTGAAACCTAAGCTGAGTTTTGAAGCAAAGAAAGATAAAATAGAATTCTAGAATCACTTAAGTTGGGAAGCTATTGTCATAAACACAACCCCGTTGTGGTCAAGTCAAGATTCATCATTCCTGTCATAAGTTATTTTGAAAACATCTGACAACGAAACAGTATGGCCATTCCAACTGTCCATAACCGCGGATGCGGCTATTCAAATAGTTTGACACTCTGCAGAGGTGGTACACTTTCACCACAAGATTCGATACATCCGTCAGGGATAACCCTGAATCATCATACTTAGTATGCAGATAATCAAACATAACCTTTCCTTTACACACCCTAGTATAAGCACCTCTCCTATGAGCATGGCCTCCCAACCATGACCATCTGTCATCTTGGGCACTGCATAGGTGGACAACATTGAGAGGTAGCATCAGCTCAAACCTCTCCCACGAGGGAACTAATACTAATGCATATAAACTTCCGGCTAAGCCTTACCCAATTCAGGTATTGTGGTTGTATGGTAAATTTGGAATGGTATCGCATCCGAATCCAACCATCAGTTTTATAAAAGGGCTAAGGCTCATGCCTCAACATTTTCATCATCATAAACCATTTGTGTTTCTCAACACATGTCAAAACATCTCAATAAAATGACTCATCATTCCAAGGTTTTCATAATTCATTTTCACCAAGTGTTCCCATCTAAAGTGACTCAAGTTTTTATCTACTCTAAACTACTAAGTTAAGAGTGTTCACTAAGGTGGAAAATGATGGGATCTATCTCATGCCATAGAATGACATCTAAAGTTATCTTAATAGGTCAAGTTTTATACTCTTTATGCTACTTTCAAAACAAGTAAAGGACTTTGTGTAAAGTAAAGGAGGTAAAGCTTGAAATTAATACTAGGGATAAAGAAATAGTCAAAGTAGTATCACCAAAGCATGCCTAAAGCATCTTTGCTAAACTATCTAGTTTAATCCTAGCTTGCTAAGCATTACACTTGCAAGTGTTAGCTTGCATTGTTAATGGTGGCTTGGCTTGGTTAGTGCAGTGGTTGAAGTTGTCTTCCTTCTCTTGGTAGAATTTCTCCTCCTCGAAAGCTTGGTCGGTACTATCTTCTATAAATACATACGGAGTACACAATCACCAAACAATACTTAACTAGTCTAACTAGCACTCTAGGGCACACACTTGATGATCTATTATCATCACAAGCATCACAAGTTTTATTAACTAGTTTCATTTCTTTTATTTAAGAAAAGTAATTTCTACTCATTGAAAATTAACTAAGATTTAATATTCACCACTTAAAATATGGGATCATATGGACACATGTCATCACCACATATTCTAACATGTGGGAATGTAATTTAAGGGTTGGTTCATAATTACTTTGGTTTAGGTTCATTATTTAATGATTTAAGGTGACTAGAAATTCCTATATAGCATTATTTTGGTACTAGTCCAAAGTCACTGCATGTAAACCCTAATATTATTACATATTCAGATAGGTATGGTTAAATGTGATTTTTGAGAGTTGGAATCAACTCAAAAGCTATCTTGGTTGATTTTATAAAAATGTTACAAGGTGCAAATGCTTCCGTTTTGTTATTTTTACTATGAGAGATCTCTAACTCTAATTGAATTAAATCCAACGGGCTTGGGTAGATATTTTCAGTAGCTTTTTAACAAAATTGAAATCACTCCATTTGGATTTGTAAATCTCTCTGAATTGAATTTCAAACTAGGGGACAAAACTAGGTTTAAACTAAAAGAAAAATCCTAATTCAAACTAACTGGGTTGCGCGGGAACGCTAACGGGCCGGCCCAGTGACACGACACGACGTGGGGCACAGCTGATAGGGGGTCCACCGGTCAACGACTCATTACACTCGAAGCCGTACGGGCAATATGGGTCGTTGGATTAGAACGGGGATCAACGGCTGGGGATCGTCGTCAACGGTGGACCTGTCACCGGTGAACTCTAACCCTAGAGGCTCAGTGGGGGTGCTCAGGGGGCGTACCAGGGCTCCAGCGACGACGGTGAGGCGAGCAAACGGACCGGTGGTCGACGACGAGCTCAGGGACAGTCGAGGCAGCTCCGGGGGTGGTCGGAATCAGCGGCGCCCTTCTCCTTCAGAGACGGCCTGCTCCGGTGCAATTCCAGCCAACGGCTGCTCGCCTTGCTTCAGGGAGAAGTGGGGAAGGCTCAGTGAGGTGAGTGGTGTGCAGAGAATGGCTGGGAAAGGCCTCTATTTATAGGACGACGACGCGACCGAGAGGGATGGGCAGGCGACTCTAGCGAGGGATGCATAGCGTGCTAGCGGCGTGGCTCGAGGTAGGGGACGGTGGCTGGTCTCCTGGCGGTGCTCTACGGGTTAAATGCGGGACTAGGGACGGTGGTATGCGGTCGGGCGGAGCTGGCGCTCTGAGCGGCAGAGGCGGCAGTCTCAACGGCGAGCGGTGGCTGTGGTGCGTTGGGCGGCGAATGGGCATGTCTGGCGTGCTCCCTGGGTCGTGGCGGAGCGGTGGGCGCGGGCTGCGATCGAGGGGCGGCGTGTACACGCATGTCGGGCGCGGCGCTCTGGCGCGTGCTCGGCATGGCGCAGACAGGCAGTGCGTGGCGCTTTGGCGGTGGTCCACGGTCTGGCTCAGCTCGGGGAGAGGACAGAGAGTGGCGGTGAGGTGAGAGCTAGCTAGTAGACATGGCGAGAGGGAGGGGACGGTCTGTTGTGGCGATGGCATGATCAGCCGGCCAGCAAGTGCTCGGCTTGGCATGGCCATGCTACTAGGGGGTAGGGGATGGGTTGGTTAGGCCTTGGTTGCATCAAGGGGAGACAAAGGGATTAAATGGAGATCATTTGGGGGCAAAACCCTGTTGTAAACAGTGAGCTAGCTATTAGTGTTTGATTCTGCCTGCCATGTGTTTGATGAAATGGCCGCAAGAATTTTCTTTTTGAATTTTGAAAATATTTTTGGTGGGTGTGCTAGATATAAGCTTGAGACTCTGTGGGTGCTTGGGTTTTAAAAATTGAGCTGGTTTGAGTGGTTTTTGAAATAGTGGGATCTTCCCATATGATATAGATTCAATTTTCAAATTTCAATTAAAATTAGTATTTGAATGTTTTTGGCAGATCACAAAGTGAGCCCATGTACATCATTATGTGTACTAGCAAGGGGTGCAAAGATCTACATTTATTTCTGTTAGGTTTTGAGTTCTAGGAATAGCCAAAGTAGGCATGTTGATTAAAATGGTACAAGTGACCATTATCTTCTTTTATTCATTTTGATTTGTTTTTCTTTGGGAAATGTTTGGGAATGATCTAGATGATGTTTATTTCACTTAAGAATCGTTTTACAAGCAATGGATCACTTAATCATGGCAATTCAAACAACTCCTATTTTAAATGCACACACATATATGAATGCTTTGATAATTTCAATTGAAAAAGTTTTTGTTAACCCTAATTTTGATGATTTGGATCTTAATAACTTTAGATTAAAGTTTTGGGATGTTACAAACCTTCCCCCTTAAACAAAATCTCGTCCCGAGATTTACAAAGAAAACTAGGAACTAAAGAGATCTGGTAACTCTGTCCTAATATAATCTTCTCGCTCCCAGGTGGCTTCTTCTTCAGTATGGTTACTCCATTGAATCTTGAGAAACTTGATACTCCTGGTCCTGGTGGTTCTGTAAGCTTCCTCCAAGATACGGATGGGCACTTCACGATAGGTCAGGTCATTGTTGATCTCTACAGCTCTGTGATCGATGTTCTTGAAAACTTCAGTCTTCTCTGGCACTTCCAAGCATTTGCGAAGTAACAAGATATGGAACACATTGTGGATGGCTGACATCTCTTGAAAACTTCAGTCTTCTCTGTGACCTTCCTGCTGGCTGTCGCGTTGGTGAGGCAGGGAGAGGTGGCACTACCGGAGGTAGTCGTCATGCTTTCATGACGGCCGTCGCGCGCCTTCGCTGGTGGTCTTCGCGCTAGCCGTCACACGCCTTCCTGCTGGGCGCGCTGGCGAGGCAGGGAGAGGCGGCGCGGCTTCCGCTTCTTCATGGCCGGTGGCGAGCTCGGGTGAGGTAGGAGCGGAAGGAGAGAAGGAGGCGCACAGGGGGAAATGAGAGAGGAGGAGACGCACAGGCGGGAGACCACTAGTGGGCTGGACCGATTTTCGGACGCACTCGGCACTGCCGAGTTGCGAAGCTCGATTCGAGCTTCTCAACTGGGCAGGGCTGAGGGGCTGTTTTTGTATCGGGTCGACACTGCTGGAGGTAGCCGAGCCGATCTACCAAATAGCAAAACATGGGATGGAGTGAGATTTTCTGGGTTGCCCCGGTCTACCAAACACACCCTAAGCCTATCTCTAATCTTTGTTCTATTCATGTAGGTTCCCCCGTGTCTTTTTTCTCAGATAGCTATTTTGTTCCAGTGATTGAGCTACACGGGTTATGAGATCTCTTTTTATGGTAAAATGTGTTGAACCAAATAGCTTTCTCGTTACATGGTTTGTCCTTAGATCTTACCTATAAACATAAATACAATAAGAAATACGTATACGTGGTTTCATGTACCAGATGAGTAATGTGTAGGAATAATATCAGCATAATGCAACCTTGGGCTATATTTAATTTACGTTCCATAATTACGGCATTAACCTTTTCACTTTAGCTTTAGCTTTGACATTATACAAGACTGCTTTAAGGATTATGCTTTGGTGCTTTGGATGGTTTCAATTTCCAGCTTCCTATATAGTTCTTTATTTATTTTGTTACACATTGTTTTGGCTTAAAAGGGTTTCTTGATTGAATGCATGGTTAGATTATTGTATTGTAAAGAGGAAATAAGTAGGTGCATCAGTGGATAATAATTTGTAAGGGGGAAATAAGTTTAACATGGTTGTGAATTATTATCGTGTTAAAAATGAACTAGGTTAGGTTGTAAATGATTTTCAAAATGTTTGTGCTTTAGTGACATGAAAATTGGTAGTGCAACATTATTGTACAGGAAGAATAGAGTATTAATCTCAGATCATCCCTTTTTCATTGCACATCTGAAGTGATTTTACTGCCCTGGCTCATGTACCTGTTGAGCATTTAGGTGTGCATTAAATAGCTGCGCGCCGCGAAAATGCGCGAGCGACCTGGCGTGGGTATCCGATACGTGTCGTCGCGGAATCATCCCGGGAAGCTGGTCACGCAGATGTCACCGGGATTTTCTCTTTTCCGGTTTTTTCTCTTTCCGGTTTTTTCTCTTTGTACGATGTTCTCCTCTCCGCACGTTAAGTATATACTTTCTATCAGTTCCGTTTTTAGTTTGTTTTCTTTTTCATTGTCGTTTATTTTCATTCTTCTCTTTTCCATTTTTTGTTTATTTTTATTATATATTTTTTCTCTTTACGGGCAATGGAGATTTTATGGGGTGTAATGGGAGGGGTATGGTTTGTATAACACATTGTATTGACTTTGAACGGATTACAGTAACACAGTGCATTCATACATTAAGAGCAGTACACAGATGATTCAGCACAGCGGAATGTATTGACTTTGAACGGATTACAGTAATGCAGTGCATTTGTATATTAAGAGCAGTACAAACATAATTCAGCGCAGCAAAATGTATTGACTTTAAACGGATAAGAGTAACGCAGTGCATTTATATATTAAGAGCAGTACAAACATAATTCAGCGCACGGACTGTATTGACTTTAAACGGATTACAGTAACACAGTGCATTTGTATAGATCTTGAAGCGCCTTGTATTTCTGAGCGCCCTGTATTTCTGAGCGCCTTGTATTTCGGAGTGTGTGTTGTGGGCTCCGCCCGTGGGCACGGCGCCTTCGGCGCATCAAGCATTCATATAGATCTTGAAGCGCCGTGTATTTCGGAGCGCCTTGTATTTTGGAGTGTGTTGCGGGCTCCTCCCGTAGGCACGGCGCCTTCGGTGCATCTAGCATTCATATAGATCTTGAAGCGCTGTGTATTTCGGAGCGCCCTGTATTTCGGAGTGTGTGTTGTGGGCTTCGCCCGTGGGCACGGCGCCTTCGGCGCATCAAGCATTCATATAGATCTTGAAGCGCCATGTATTTCGAAAGGCCTTGTATTTCGAAGCGCCTTGTATTTCGGAGTGTGTGTTGCGGGCTCCGCCCGTGGGCACGGCGCCTTCGGCGCATCAAGCATTCATATAGATCTTGAAGCGCCGTGTATTTTGGAGCGCCTTGTATTTTGGAGCGCCCTGTATATCGGAGCGCCTTGTATTTCGGAGTGTGTATTGTGGGCTCCGCCCGTGGGCACGACGCCTTTGGCGCATCAAGCATTCATATAGATCTTGAAGCGCCGTGTATTTTGGAGTGCCTTGTATTTCGGAGCGTCCTGTATTCGGAGCGCCTTGTATTTCGGAGTGTGTGTGTTGCGGGCTCCGTCCGTGGGCATGGCGCCTTCGACGCATCGAGCATTCATATAGATCTTGAAGCACCGTGTATTTCGGAGCGCCCTATATTTCGGAGTGTATGTTGCGGGCTCCGCCCGTGGGCACGGCGCCTTCGGCGCATCAAGCATTCATATAGATCTTGAAGTGTCGTGTATTTCGGAGCGCCCTGTATTTCGGAGTGTGTGTTGCGGGCTCCGCCCATGGGCACGGCGCCTTCGGCGCATCAAGCATTCATATAGATCTTGAAGCACCGTGTATTTTGGAGCGTCTTGTATTTCGGAGCGCCCTGTATTTCGAGGCGCCTTGTATTTCAGAGTGTGTGTTGCGGGCTCCGCCCGTAGGCACGGCGCCTTCGGCGCATCAAGCATTCATATAGATCTTGAAGCGCCGTGTATTTTGGAGCGCCCTGTATTTCAGAGTGCCTTGTATTTTGGAATGTGTGTTGCGGGCTCCACTCATGGGCACGGCGCCTTCGGTGCATCAAGCATTCATATAGATCTTGAAGCGCCGTGTATTTCAGAGCGCCTTGTATTTCGGAGCACCCTGTATTTCGGAGCGTCTTGTATTTCGGAGTGTGTGTTGCGGGCTCCGCCCGTGGGCACGGCGCCTTCGGCGCATCAAGCATTCATATAGATCTTGAAGCACCGTGTATTTTGGAGCGCCTTATATTTCGAAGCGCCCTCTATTCGGAGCGCCTTGTATTTCAGAGTGTGTGTTGCGGGCTCCGCCCATGGCAGCGCACGTAGGTTAACAGAGCAGTTTATCGACTACCACATCTACAATTATAGAGCAGTACGCACGTTCCTACAAAGCAGTTTCTCATTTAATATATTTTAGCTTGGATGTTAACCGATGGATACAGCTAGCATATGACGTTATGCCTTCATTCTTCCACGAAAAGAAACAAACCCTTCTTCTTCTTCTGTCTGGAGCAAAAGAAAACAATCTATTGAATAGCGATGGATTTTACTAGATCTGGTTCCTCGATCAGTCGCGTGGGTGAGGACCTAGATTTGGTGCAGGAGATTGTTTTAAGGTTAGCATCTACGAAATCTTTGATCCGTTGCATTATCCTCAACAAAGCTTGGTATAGTGCACTCAAAGAGCCTGGATTTCTTTCGCGTTATATGAAGAAAAATTCGCCATCATGCCTAGGATTTCTTCTTGATTATCATTGGATGCCTGAGGTTGGTAATAGGCTACAGGAGCTTGAATATTCATCTAAAGATGAAACATCTCTAGCTATTTGTTCGAACTTAGATTCATCATATCTTCTAAGGGAATTGGATGTCTGCTGTTGAAACGGAGCAGTCCTCATTCAGGTCTTTCCACATGGTTCTAGAGATCCTGGTACTATGTTAATTATCCTTCCAGGTCTCCAGATTTGTTCACTTTCCTTGCCTCACCTGTTACACGAATGCCATCAATGTCGAAGAGTGATACAGATCATTCATATGGGCAATTCTGTTTGATTCCAAGTGCTGCTAGATCAGGAATGACATTCTTTCGTAGAAATATATTCAATGTTTGCAAGGTTTCATATCATGGTGTTACTGCTAATACAACATCTGGAATATTTTTGCATGTCTGTATTCAGCAAAATGGTCAATGGGATATGCATATTTCTGACCCAATTCCTATGCCAACACCAACCACTTACCTTAGTCAGCCTGAAGGAATCCTGATAGGCAAAGACCTGTTTATGGCGTATGTTGTAGGCCTTCTTCTGTGTTACAACATATCCACACATTTAACTTCTGTGATACAATTCCCTGAATCAGTCAGGCTGACAACAAAGGATCAGAGGAATTATTGTATTTCAGAGGATAGATCAGGAAACATTTTACTAGCTGCCTTTTCTAGTGATGGTATACTGACAACTTGGCTCCTTGACTACAACAATGGTCAAAATAAGTGGATCATCCAGACCATGTTAGATCTGCCTGTTGCATGCAGAACTGCTTTTGGCTGGGATATTGAAGATTACTGGAAGGAAAGACTTGGTAGTATCTGTGAGAATTGCAATCTCCCAGTTTGTGGTGTGTTGCATGTTATAACAATGTCAGTTGATGGTCGCTATGTTCTGATGACAGTTGATTTTGATGTAGGCTTGTTCTATGCAGACATGCTGAAGAAGACTGTATCAGTTTTATCCAAGTTATCTACACCATTAGTTGTCCGTAGTGCTTTTGCAATGTCTGAAGCCTTGCCACCTGCTCTATAGTGATTGACCGAAATGCAATAAAAATTAAATATCTCTTTGTAATGTGAACACACTAAGCCTTTTGTTGCTTCTTTTGATCTTCTAGCACTTTATTCTGACTCCAATTATGTACTATGTTGCTTTTTCGTAATCTTCTTGCACTGTATGCTAAATTTGGCGTCCTAGTACTCCTATTGTATTGCACTGTATGCTAAATTTTGCATCCTAGTACTGCTATTGTAATTGCTAATTGATGCAGTGCAATTTCATATTATCAGTGTACCTGCAGCATTACATAGAGCAGTATGCTAAATTTCATATTATCAGTGTACCTGCCGTATTACATAGAACAGTGCAATTGTCGACATAAGGGCAGTGCATGCAGGATAAATAGGACAGTTCTTGGAAAGTAAATAGGTTTGTATCCGTGTAGAAAGCAGTTTTCTATATGACTATACGGGCAGTGCACTTAGAGTGCAGGGTCGTCCCGCATTCGTTAGGGGCTAATATAGTTTCTAGGTAAGGCAGTGCATGTGGCTGAGGAAGCGCAGTGCTTCGAAGAGAAACTAGTGTACCTGCAGTGTTACATAGAGCAGTGCAATTGTCGAAATAAGGGCAGTGCACGCAGGATAAATAGGGCAGTTCTTTGAAAGTACATAGGTTTGTATCCGTGTAGAAAGCAGTTTTCTATATGACTATACGGGCAGTGCACTTAGACTGCAGGGTCGTCCCGCATTCGTTAGGGGCTAGTATAGTTTCTAGGTAAGGCAGTGCATGTGGCTGAGGAAGCGCAGTGCTTCGAAGAGAAACCAGTGTACCTGCAGCATTACATAGAGCAGTGCAATTGTCGAAATAAGGGCAGTGCATGCAGGATAAATAGGGAAGTTCTTTGAAAGTACATAGGTTTGTATCCATGTAGAAAGCAGTTTTCTATATGACTATACGGGCAGTGCACTTAGAGTGCAGGGTCGTCTCGCATGCGTTAGGGGCTAGTATAATTTCTAGGTAAGGCAGTGCATGTGGCTGAGGAAGCGCAGTGCTTCGAAGAGAAACCAGTGTACCTGCAGCGTTACATAGAGCAGTGCAATTGTCGAAATAAGGGCAGTGCACGCAGGATAAATAGGGCAGTTCTTCGAAAGTACATAGGTTTGTATCCGTGTAGAAAGTAGTTTTCTATATGACTATACGGGCAGTGCACTTAGAGTGCAGGGTCGTCCCGCATTCGTTAGGGGCTAGTATAGTTTCTGTTGGGTCCGCAGCATAAAAAACAAAAAATTTCCTACGATGAGAACTATACGCCAAGATCTATCTACTAGATACAAAGCAACGGGTGGACATACATCCATGGAGAACTTACCCTCGAAGACAACGAGTTTTGTTAACGAGTAGAAACTCGTGGTTGATGTAGTCGTACGCTTGTCGATCTCAAGATCGTGTGGAAGTCCGAGCGCTGCAAATCAACAGTGCATCCGTCCTCGCACACACGTTCAAGCCACCGGACAACCTCCATCTCCTCGCTCCAGCGATCCAGCGGAAGCAGCAACTCCTTCCAGACAAAATGCCACCAGAAACATGTATCTCGCTAATCCGAGACCATGGGGGAATAATTCTAGAGGGGGAGAGAGATCCTTCACAAGGAGGTGTGAGGATGAAGGAGGGAATGGGTGGCCTTTTATAGGAGGAGGGGGGTGCCCCCTCTCTCCATGGCCGGCGCATGGGGGGTGACACCTCACCTCCCCCATTCATGTGGTGGTAACCCCTCCACATTAAATATGCCTCTTCACATTCCCTTTTAAAGTCTCCACTTTAAATGCATTAAATTTCTCCAAATTTAATGCTCTCTCATTTAATAAAACTCTTTTTATTAAATTTATTCAGAATTTTGTTAATTACTTTAATTAACAAACATTCACATATAGCCCCTTGCAATATTTCAATATCACATGCAGAACCACCTTCTGCAATTTCACCCGAAACAATTTCCGGTTTCTATTGAAACAATTCCTGCGCTTCGCAATTCTTTCGTCTGAAACATATGTGCTCCAAAATGGTGTCTGGTAACTCTTAAGTGTGCCACCCTACGGTTCTCGAATAATGCAGACATGATCGAGACCCTTCTCCGATCAATAATCAGCAGGCGCGAATAATGCAGACATGATCGAGACCCTTCTCCGATCAATAATCAGCAGCGGGACCTGGAGATCCGTACTGACTCCTACACATTCAACGATGACTCCTGTGGTCGTGAGAACCTTTAACTCTTGTAACTAAATCCCTTTGTCTCTCGATATATTACATGTCCGAGATTCGATCATCGGTATCTCCATACCTAGTTTGATCTCGTTACCGACATGCACTCTTTTCTTGTTCCCGTGATATATAACATTCTAGTGATCACATCACTTGCTTGCAAGCTATCCTAATGTGATATCATCGAGAGGGCCCAGAGTATATCTATCCGTCATCTGGATTTACAAATTCCACTCTTGATCCATGAGCCTCAACATAACACCTTCGTAGTACTGAACCCATCTTTATAGTCACCCTATTACCGTGTGACGTTTGATGTTATCAAGGTACTCTTCCGGTGTTAGCAATTAAAATGATCTCATGGTCTAAGGATAAAGATTACTTCGTATGATGTTATAGCAATATAAACATAATGACTTAATCGTAATGCTATACTTCAGATGAATGTTCATCACATCATTTCACAAATGCTGTGACCTTGTTATTAACAACATCCAATGTCCATGATCAGGAAACCTTGATCATCTTGTTAATCAACAAGCTAGTCTATAAGAGAGGCATAACTAGGAACCCTTTTTGTTTATTAAACACACATGTATTGATGTTTCCTATCAATACAATTATAGCATGCAAAATAAACATCTATCATATACAAGGAATACATAATAACAACTTTATTATTGCCTCTTAGGGCATATTTCCTTCAGTCTCCCACTTGCACTAGAGACAATAATCTAGTTTATATAGTGATAAATCTAACACCCATGGAGTTCTGGTGTTGATCATGTTTTGCCCTAGGGAGTACTTTAGTCAACGGATCTGCTACATTCGGGTCCGTGTGCACTTTACAAATCTTTATATCTCCATCCTTGACATGCTCGCGGATGGAGTGAAACCGGCGCTTAATATGCTTGGAATTCTTGTGAGACCTTGGTTCCTTGGCGTTGGCTATGGCTCCATTATTGTCACAATAGATCACCATTGGGTCCAACGCACTAGGAACCACACCTAGTTCCGTTATGAACTCCTTCATCCAAACCGCTTCCTGCGCTGCTTCTGAAGCAGCAACATATTCCGTCTCCGTCGTTGATCCAGCCACCACAGGTTGTTTGGAGCTCCTCCAACTAACTGTTGCTCCGTTTAAGAGAAATACGTATCCGGATTGAGACTTAGAGTCATCTAGATCAGTGTCAAAGCTAGCATCGACATAACACTTAGCGACTAGATCTTCTTCACCTCCGTATACAAGAAACATATCCTTAGTTCTTCTCAAGTACTTGAGGATGTCCTTTACCGCTATCCAGTGTTCTGAACCTGGATCAGATTGGTACCTACTAGTCAAACTGATAGCATGTGCCACATCCGGTCTTGTACATAGCATGGCATACATTATAGAGCCTATGGCTGAGGCATAGGGGATCTTATCCATTATGTCTCTTTCTTCCGCCGTAGCCGGACTTTGAGTCTTACTCAATGTCTTGCCTTGCAACATAGGTAAGTACCCCTTCTTACTTCCGTCCATATTAAACTTCTTTAATATCTTATCAAGGTATGTACTCTGCGATAGCCCAATTAGGCGTCTTGATCTATCTCTATAGATTTTAATTCCTAATATATATGAAGCTTCACCAAGGTCCTTCATCGAAAATTTGCTGTTTAGATAACTTTTAACACTGTTTAAAAGATCTATATCATTTCCAATCAATAATATGTCATCCACATATAATATCAGAAATGCCACATTGCTCCCACTCACTTTCTTGTAAATACAAGCCTCTCCATAAGTTTGGACAAATCCAAACTCTTTGATCACCTCATCAAAGAGGATATTCCAACTCCGGGATGCTTGCTTCAGTCCATAGATGGATCGCTGAAGTTTGCACACCTTATCAGCATCCTTAGGATCGACAAAACCCTTAGGTTGTATCATATACAACTCTTCTTCAATATTACCATTGAGGAACGCAGTTTTGACATCCATCTGCCATATTTCATAATCAAAATATGCAGCAATTGCTAACATAATCCTAACCGACTTAAGCATCGCTACGGGAGAGAATGTCTCATCATAGTCAAATCCTTGAATTTGTCGAAACCCCTTTGCGACAAGTCGAGCCTTATAGATGGTTACATTACCATCAGCATCAGTTTTTCTTTTGAAAATCCATTTATTCTCAACGGCCTTTCGATCATGAGGTAAGTCCACCAAGGTCCAAACCTGGTTTTCGTACATGGATTCCATCTCGGATTTCATGGCTTCTAGCCATTTGTTGGAATCAGGGCTCATCATCGCTTCTTCATACGTCACAGGGTCATCTATTTCATCAATCATGAAGTTCATAACAGGATTGCCGTACAGTTCAGGAGCTGCACATGTCCTGCTTAACCTGCAAGGTTCGGTAGTGTCCTCTTTCGGAGTTTCATGATCATTATCATTAGATCTCTCTTCATTAGGTGAAGTTAACTCCGAAACAACTTCTGGAGCTACGCTACTCGCCATTTCATGAAGAGAAGGTTCAATAACCTCTTCGAGTTCTACCTTCCGACTACTCACACCTTTCGCGAGAAACTCCTTCTCAAGAAAGGATCCATTCTTGGCAACAGAGACCTTGCCCTCGGATTTGTGATAGAAGGTATACCCAATCGTTTCCTTAGGGTATCCTATGAAGATGCATTTTTCCGCTTTAGGTTCGAGTTTATCCGGTTGAAGTTTCTTCACATAAACATCGCATCCCCAAACTTTAAGAAATGATAGCTTAGGTTTGTTTCCAAACCATAATTCATACGGTGTCTTTTCAACGGATTTAGATGGTGCCCTATTTAAAGTGAATGCAGCGGTTTCCAGTGCATAACCCCAAAATGATAGTGGCAAGTCAGTCAGAGACATCATAGATCGAACCATATCCAATAAAGTACGATTACGACGTTCTGACACACCATTATGTTGTGGTGTTCCGGCAGGCGTGAGTTGTGAAACTATTCCACAGTCTTTCATATGTGTGCTAAACTCGTAACTAAGATACTCTCCTCCACGGTCGGACCGCATAAATTTGATCTTTCTGTTATGATGATTTTCCACTTCATTCTGAAATTCTTTGAACCTTTCAAAGGTTTCAGACTTATGTTTCATCAAATAGATATACCCGTATCTACTCAAATCATTCGTGAAAGTAACAAAATAACGATATCCACCTCGCACCGACACACTCATTGGTCCACACACATCAGTATGTATGATTTCCAATAAATCTGTCGCCCGTTCCATTGAACCGGAAAACGGCGTTCTAGTCATCTTGCCCATAAGGCATGGCTCACATGTATCAAATGATTCAAAATCAAGTGATTCCAAAATTCCATCAGAATGGAGTTTCTTCATGCGTTTAACGCCAATATGACCTAGACGGCAGTGCCACATATATGTAGATATATCATTATCAAGTTTAATCCTTTTAGCATCAACATTATGAATATGCGTAATACTACTATCGAGATCCAACAGAAATAAACCATTCAACACAGGTGCATGACCATAAAAGATATTATTCATATAAATCGAACAACCATTGTTTTCAGACTTAAACGAATAACCACTTTGCATCAAACACTATCCGGATACAATGTTCATGCTCAGTGCAGGCACCAAATAACAATTATTTAGGTTTATAACTAATCCCGACGGCATATGGAGAGGCAGCGTTCCGACGGCGATCACATCAACTCTTGATCCATTGCCGACCCGCATCGTGACCTCATTCCTTGCTAGTTGTCGCTTGTTCCGCAGCCCCTGAACCGAGTTACATATATTAGCAACCAATCCCGTATCAAATACCCAGGTGCTACTGCGAGTACTAGTCAAGTACACATCAATAACATGTATATCACATATACCTTTGTTTGCCTTGCCGGCCTTCTTGTCCGCCAAATACTTGGGGCAGTTGCGCTTCCAATGGCCAGTCCCCTTGCAATAGTAGAACTCGGTGTCAGACTTAGGGCCAGCTCGGGGTTTCTTTTCAGGCGCGGCAACAGATTTGCCGCCCTTCTTTCCCTTCTGCTTGCCTTTCTTGTCCTTCTTGAAACCGGTGGTCTTATTGATCATCAACACTTGATGTTCTTTTCTAATCTCCACTTCTGCAGTCTTAAGCATTGACAGAAGCTCGGGAAGAGACTTCTTCATGCCCTGCATATTATAGTTAATCACGAAGCTCTTGTAGCTAGGTGGCAGAGATTGGAGAACACGATGTATGCCTAAGTCAATGGGAATCATTATTCCCAAGGACACAAGCTTATCGGCGTACCCAGACATTTTGAGTACGTGCTCACTAACGGAGTTGTTCTCTTCCATCATGCAACTAAAGAACTTTTCAGAAGCATTATAATTCTCTACGGCAGCATGGGTATCGAAAATCATTTTCAATTCTCCCATGGTATCAAAGGCATTGCCATTTTCGAAACGTTTTCGAAGTTCTGGCTCTAGCCCATACAGTATGCCGCAATGAACTAAGTTGTGGTCCTCCTGACGAGTTATATAGACGTTCTTTTCCTTGCCAGGGGCATCAGGAACTGGTGGGGGGCCTAGCGGCGCCTCTAGCACATATTGCTTTTGTGCAGCAGTGAGGAGAATCCTCAAATTCATAGCCCAGTTGGTGAAGTTGCTACCATTCGCAGCAAGCTTCTCTTTCTCCATGAACACATTGAAATTAAAAGCAGGTGGTGCCATCTACAACAGAATTTGTAAAATATATTTATACTAAGTTTATGATAGATTGAGTTCAACTAATCCAAATTACTAATGAACTCCCACTCAAAAACGACATCCCTCGTGTCCTTTTGGTGATTACATGAACCAAATCCACTACACCAAGTCCGATCATCACGTGAGTCGGTGTAGCTTCAAAGGCGAGCATCTATATGGGCATCATATCAACTATATGACTCATGCTTAACCTTTCGGTCCGTGTTCCGAGGCCATGTCTGTAGATGCTAGGCTCGTCAAGTAAGAACCTTAGTATTTGCGTGTGTAAAACTGTCTTACACCCGTTGTATGAAAGCGTAGAGTCGAGAACACCCGATCATCACGTGATGCCTCAAAAAACGATCCACAAAACGGTGCATACTTAAGGAAGAACACATTTTATCTTGATATCTAAATGAGGGATCATCTTATAATGCTACCAAAAGCGCCAGACTAGAAATATAAGATGCTAATGTGTGAAGTGAGGTGATATGGTCCATGCATTTGATCTCTATCATTTGCATCGTGGTATGATCTCTATCATTCCTTTGTGTGTAAGGCCAAGGTCTATGGAACTTACACGTTAAGTGAGTTGTAAGAGTATCTATCATACATCTACTTACAACAATACCATATCAAGACACTAGCCCAGCAACGATCTAAACTAGACGCCTCTAATTTATCAATTGCAAGTTTTACGTGGCTTAGGGCTTTCGGAGATAGAACCGGTCTTACCTACGAACATGAACCACAACAAGGATAACCAAGTTATTAGCAACTTGTTGTAAATCAGATATTGACTATAGTAGGAGAGACAGACACCTGCTAGCCACTTATGCAAAACTAGTTGCATGTCAGTCATGGAACCGGTCTCATGTACGATGACATGTAAGGTTGGTCCGGGCCGCTTCATCCCACTATGCCACCAATATCCAAAGTACATAGAAGATGCAATAACATGATCATCATCGCCCACATATAAACATATGTGTACTACCCGTGCAAAGCACCTACGCATAGATCAGGCTCTGATACCACTGTTGGGTCCGCAGCATAGAAAACAAAAAATTTCCTATGATGAGAACTATACGCCAAGATCTATCTACTAGATACAGAGCAACGGGTGGACATACATCCATGGAGAACTTACCCTCGAAGACAACGAGTTTTGTTAACGAGTAGGAACTCATGGTTGATGTAGTCGTACGCTTGACGATCTCAAGATCGTGTGGAAGTCCGAGCGCTGCAAATCAGCAGCGCATCCGTCCTCGCACACACGTTCAAGCCACCGAACAACCTCCACCTCCTCGCTCTAGCGATCCAGCGGAAGCAGCAACTCCTTCCAGACGAAATGCCACCGGGAACATGTATCTCGCTAATCCGAGACCATGGGGGAATAATTCTAGAGGGGGAGAGAGATCCTTCACAAGGAGGTGTGAGGATGAAGGAGGGAATGGGTGTCCTTTTATAGGAGGAGGAGGGGGGGTGCCCCCTCTCTCCATGGCCAGCGCATGGGGGGTGACCCCTCACCTCCCCCATTCATGTGGTGGTAACCCCTCCACATTAAAATGCCTCTTCACATTCCCTTTTAAAGTCTCCACTTTAAATGCATTAAATTTCTCCAAATTTAATGCTCTCTCATTTAATAAAACTCTTTTTATTAAATTTATTCAGAATTTTGTTAATTACTTTAATTAACAAACATTCACATATAGCCCCTTGCAATATTTCAATATCACATGCAGAACCACCTTCTGCAATTTCACCCGAAACAATTTCCGGTTTCTATTGAAACAATTCCTGTGCTTTGCAATTCTTTCGTCTGAAACATATGTGCTCCAAAATGGTGTCCGGTAACTCTTAAGTGTGCCACCCTACGGTTCACGAATAATGCAGACATGATCGAGACCCTTCTCCGATCAATAATCAGCAGCGGGACCTGGAGATCCGTACTGACTCCTACACATTCAACGATGACTCCTGTGATCGTGAGAACCTTTAACGCTTGTAACTAAATCCCTTTGTCTCTCGATATATTACATGTCCGAGATTCGATCATCGGTATCTCCATATCTAGTTTGATCTCGTTACCGACATGCACTCTTTTCTCGTTCCCGTGATATATAACATTCTAGTGATCACATCACTTGCTTGCAAGCTATCCTAATGTGATATCACCGAGAGGGCCCAGAGTATATCTATCTGTCATCTGGATTGACAAATTCCACTCTTGATCCATGAGCCTCAACATAACACCTTCGTAGTACTGAACCCATCTTTATAGTCACCCTGTTACGGTGTGACGTTTGATGTTATCAAGATACTCTTCTGGTGTTAGCAATTAACATGATCTCATGGTCTAAGGATAAAGATTACTTCGTATGATGTTATAGCAATATAAACATAATGACTTGATCGTAATGCTATACTTCGGATGAATGTTCATCACATCATTTCACAAATACCGTGACCTTGTTATTAACAACATCCAATGTCCATGATCAGGAAACCTTGATCATCTTGTTAATCAACAAGCTAGTCTATAAGAGAGGCATAACTAGGAACCCTTTTTGTTTATTAAACACACATGTATTGATGTTTCCTATCAATACAATTATAGCATGCAAAATAAACATCTATCATATACAAGGAATACATAATAACAACTTTATTATTGCCTCTCAGGGCATATTTCTTTCAGTTTCTAGGTAAGGCAGTGCACAAAGCTAAGGAAGCGCAGTGCTTCGAACAGAAACCATTGTACCTGCAGGATTACATAGAGCAGTGCAATTGTCGAAATAAGGGCAGTGCACGCAGGATAAATAGTGCAGTTCTTCGAAAGTACATAGGTTTGTAACCGTGTAGAAAGCAGTTTTCTATATGACTATACGGGCAGTGCACTTAGAGTGCAGGGTCGTCCCGCATTCGTTAGGGGCTAGTATAGTTTCTAGGTAAGGCAGTGCATGTGGCTGAGGAAGCGCAGTGCTTCGAACAACCATTATACCTGCAGGATTACATAGAGAAGTGTAATTGTCGACATAAGGGTAGTGCACGCATGATAAATAGGGCAGTTCTTCGAAAATACATAGGTGTCTATCCGTGTAGAAAGCAGTTTTCTGTATGACTATACGGGCAGTGCACTTAGAGTGCAGGGTCGTCCCGCATTCGTTAGGGACTAGTATAATTTCTGGGTTAGGAAGTGCACAAAGCTGAGGAAGCGCAATGCTTCGAACAGAAACCAGCGTACCTGCAGCATTACATAGAGCAGTGCAATTGTCGAAATAAGGGCAGTGCACGCAGGATAAATAGGGCAGTTCTTCGAAAATACATAGGTGTTTATCCGTGTAGAAAGCAGTTTTCTAGATGACTATACGGGCAGTGCACTTAGACTGCGGGGTCGTCCCGCATTCGTTAGGGGTTAGTATAGTTTCTAGGTAAGGCAGTGCATGTGGCTGAGGAAGCGCAGTGCTTCGAAGAGAAACCAGTGTACCTGCAGCGTTACATAGAGCAGTGCAATTGTCGAAATAAGGGCAATGCACGTAGGATAAATAGGGCAGTTCTTCAAAAGTACATAGGTTTGTATCCGTGTAGAAAGCAGTTTTCTATATGACTATACGGGCAGTGCACTTAGAGTGCAGGGTCGTCCCGCATTCGTTAGGGGCTAGTATAGTTTCTAGGTAAAGAAGTGCACAAAGTTGAGGAAGCGCAGTGCTTCGAACAGAAACCATTGTATCTGCAGGATTACATAGAGAAGTGCAATTGTCGAAATAAGGGCAGTGCATGCAGAATAAATAGTGTAGTTCTTCGAAAGTACATAGGTTTGTATCCGTGTAGAAATCAGTTTTCTATATAACTATACGGGCGGTGCACTTAGAGTGCGGGGTCGTCCCGCATTCGTTCGGGGCTAGTATAGTTTCTAGGTAAGGCAATGCATGTGGCTGAGGAAGCGCAATGCTTCGAACAGAAACCATTGTACCTGCAGGATTACATAGAGCAGTGTAATTGTCGACATAAGGGTAGTGCACGCAGGATAAATAGGGCAGTTCTTCGAAAATACATAGGTGTCTATCCGTGTAGAAAGCAGTTTTCTAGATGACTATACGGGTAGTGCACTTAGAGTGCGGGGTCGTTCCGCATTCGTTAGAGGCTAGTATAGTTTCTAGGTTAGGAAGTGCACAAAGCTGAGGAAGCGCAGTGCTTCGAACAGAAACCAGTGTACCTGCAGCATTACATAGAGCAGTGCAATTGTCGACATAAGGGCATTGCACGCAGGATAAATAGGGCAGTTCTTCGAAAGTACATAGGTTTGTATCCGTGTAGAAAGCAGTTTTCTATATGACTATACGGGCATTGCACTTAGAGTACATAGGGCAGTTTTTCGAAAGTACATAGGTGTCTATCCGTGTAGAAAGCAGTTTTCTATATGACTATACGGGCAATGCACTTAGAGTGTGGGTTCGTCCCGCATTCGTTAGGGGCTAGTATAGTTTCTAGGTTAGGCAGTGCACAAAGCTAAGGAAGCGCAGTGCTTCGAATAGAAACCAGTGTACCTGCAGCATTACATAGAGCAGTGCAATTGTCGACATAAGGGCAGTGCACGCAGGATAAATAGGGCAGTACTTCGAAAGTACACAGGTTTCTATCCGTGTAGAAAGCAGTTTTCTATATGACTATACGGACATTGCACTTAGAGTACATAGGGCAGTTTTTCGAAATTACATAGGTGTCTATCCGTGTAGAAAGCAGTTTTCTATATGACTATACGGGCAATGCACTTAGAGTGTGGGGTCGTCCCGCATTCGTTAGGGGCTAGTATAGTTTCTAGGTTAGGCAGTGCACAAAGCTGAGGAAGTACAGTGCTTCGAACAGAAACTAGTGTACCTGCAGCATTACATAGAGCAGTGCAATTGTCGGCATAAGGGCAGTGCACGCAGGATAAATAGGGCAGTTTTTTTAAAAGTACATAGGTTTGTATCCGTGTAGAAAGCAGTTTTATATATGACTATACGGGCAGTACACTTAGGGTGTAGGGTCGTCCCGCATTCATTAGGGGCTAGTATAGTTTCTAGGTAAGGCAGTGCATGTGGCTGAGGAAGCGCAGTGCTTCGAACAAAAACCAATGTACCTGCAGCATTACATAGAGCAATGTAATTGTCGAAATAAGAGTGCACACAGGATAAATAGGGCAGTTTGTCGAAAGTACATATGTGTCTATCCGTGTAGAAAACAATTTTCTATATGACTATACGGGCAGTGCACTTAGAGTGCAGGGTCGTCCCGCATTCGTTAGGGGCTAGTATAGTTTCTAGGTTAGGCAGTGCACGTGGCTGAGGAAGCGAAGTGCTTCGAAAAAAACCCAGTGTACCTGCAACATTACATAGAGCAGTGCAATTGTCGAATTAAAGGCAGTGCAAGTATTCTGAGCAATACAACGCAGTGCACGCGAGGGTTAAATGTGGCAGTGCCTCATAGTAAACTAATTTGGCTGGATCAACTCACAGAGCAGTGCATATATTTAAATAATAGCAGTGCAGGAAGAGTACACGGTCGTTGCATATTTGTTTGTGTTGGTAGAACACCACGGTTAATTGGTTTCACAGGCAGTGCATGTAGTGTAGAAGCGCAGTGGTTTTTATCTAAACCAGTGTACACTTGTAGTGCACTGTAACTTTTAGGTAATTTAGTGCACTCCGGAAAAATAGGGCACTTCTTCAAAAGTAAAGAGGTGTTCCTGTAGGATAAGCGAAAGAAGTTTTCTATATGACTACAAGTAATTTATTTATAAGGTAGTGTACGCGGGCTAACAAGTGCAGTTACAGTGCTTCAAAATTAAACTAGGTTATACGTAACATTACAGAGAGCATGACATATATGAATATAATGGTAGTGCAGTTATAATACACAGTCGTAGCACATTAGTTCGTTGTTTCTATTACGGTCGATGTATTACAGACTAATATTCTTGATTTGTGCATAATATAGTCTAATCGTCGTCACCTTCATGTGATATTTCGGTCATACTGTATAAGACACTCTTAATTAAAAATGTATCTTATGCAGTGCACCAAAACATCACAGCAGCAACAGACTGCAGAACAAATTGTGACATGATGCAATATGCTGCACCCTGTAGAGACAAAGGTAGAAAACAAATATATTAGTTTAAGCATATGAGTTATATTTTTTGAGTGTTCAGTTATTTGTTCTTACCAGGTAAAACTCTCACCTCGGTATTCAAGATATGGGTTTGCAAGCATGCTGATATCCCTCTCGTACAAAGGATTCCTTATACAGTGTGACCGAAATAATATATCTATTTTTAGATTTTTTAGCAGTGTTAGGTGTTTGTCTCATACACCAAGATTAGTATAAATCTATAGCATATTAACTTATGTATATCGCTATTGTATAGTAAATTTATACATAAAGTAGTACCTTGGGTGTGTAAAACGACTTGGGCATGGCAGATGCACTTGACGATATTGATTTGCTCTTAAATTGGTAGATCTCTTCCTATATGTAATTCTCTGGTTGGCTTCACCTATAGCTGAAAATTTTGATTTGTATCTAATATTTCTTGGACCTATGATTCCATCTACAAGCATGTATATTTTCATCGACCCGCTTAGCATGCTGCAAAATGGAAGGTGGCGGCTTCTGAGCTGTGTGAGACTAGGTGTGCTCGTTGTATGTCTTTATATACAATTCCTTGGTTGTTCTAGGGTTTCCGTCTGGTGGGCCTTGTTGGGCTAAACTATCAGTGCAGATGTTGCAGTTCTTTGAAAACTTGGTTTGTACATGTACCGTTTGAGTTATATATTTTTCCATTGTATGACTATACACTTATAGCAGATAATCATTATTTAATCTAATATTATTTTTCCATTGTAATTACAATATGTTCATGTTAAATATGTATATTGTGCACTAATCAAATCTCTAGAAGCACAATGTCTATTGTTTATATTCTAGTAATTTGATTCCACATAGAATTATAAGAGTCAGTGCATAGTTAAAGAACCGATAATAGTATTATGAGATAACAGCAGGACACAAACTTTTAGTTTCAGTACATTGCAAATTCTAAATAGACATAAGAGATAAACAAGTACATATTCTTAATATACATAAGAAATAAGCAAATTATCAATCGGAGTTTGATTCCGACGACTCTGGTAATGCCTGGCTACTATGAATAATGATGTTCATGACAAACATCATTTCAGGGTTAAGCTGTGAATATTTTTTCACTGTAATCAGTATTGCTTGTCCAACACTGAGATTTGTAGTTTCAACGAAGTTCTTCCATGCGTATTTGTTGAATGAGATGCGGCCATCTTTTGTTGTTTTGTACGCCATGGTGTTGACATTACCACTTGCTCCTAAGCGTACTCCAACAAGACCTTCTTTAGCAATTTCAAGTGTAGAAATGAACTTCAATGGTAGTTTCTGAGTTGCAATAGAAGGAAGACATTTTTTAGGAATAACATTATGAATATATTAAACCAATGTGAAATCAATAAAAAAAAAAAGTTAAATTTAGAAACATATCATATTGTGTTGTTTAATGTTTGTTTTTGTCAAACGAGTCACAAATGACAACCCTACAAATGAATTGGCCGAGGGGAAGATATCGAATAAGTAATTTTCCTCAGAATCTGTAAGGGTGCATGTCTTGGAAAAAATTGTAGAATTAAGCACTTGGACATTGGTTTTTTCATCATCACTGCTGCTGTTATCTTCTTCAGAATCAAAATATATCACAGTGATCTTTGGACCTAGAGCTCCCAATGAAAAGAATAGATGTGCTCCTGCACCGATCCTATTCTCTGTGACGAACCTTGTCCAACCTGGACCGGTAATGCGAGTAATTGTGCGTTGTTCGTGGACTTCAACATAATATGTTTTTCCAAGAGCTTGGAATTCCACTCCAAGTTCAGTTATGTCATTGAATTGCAACCTTAGATTGCATGGTATAGTCTGTGGAATGATTTAGTGAAGGAGAGGACTATTATGTTAACCAATATTAAGAAATGGATTTATATATATTGAAATGTAGTGTATACATACCAGTGAATGCTTGAACTGGCCTTCTACGAGACGAACAATGAATTCCGAGCCTGAATGTCCTAAATTTTGACCATAGTGACTGAAACAAACTTGACATGGCGCCATTTCTTCTGCAATAAAAATAGTTGTGTGTTATTAAATCTCTATACATATATAAAATATTTATAATTTATGCCTACAATTTTTCTTATATTTTGTAATTATGTTGCTTCTAATAATCTGATTCTGTAGATATTGTTTGTTTAGACTGCAACTAATAAGTAGGGTTAATCTAGTAATTAAACTACTATTGATGTTTGTTAAATTAAACAAATGAACATTCTCATCATACCATTAAAAAAGTATAAGAACTTTAGTGTTAGTTCAACATCATATAGATATATTGTGTTCTATCTTTAACTCATACTAATGGACTTATATTTGTGAAAATCTAGACAGTATAAATCTCAGTACATTGATTTAGATCTGGAGGAATATAAGCATGTAAACATTTTTTCTAATGTTTGTACAATGTAAACGATTTGCTAAAAAATTAAACGATGTTGGTTGCTTACCGAAGACGTGGGAGTGGCGAATCGATGATCTTTCGTTGAAGGCGGCGGCAGAAGTTCGGCTAGGAGTTGGTTTCTTGGCGGCGGCAGAAACGAGAACGAGCTTTAGAGGAATTTGGAAAAGGAGTACTTAAATGGATAGGTTGCGTCGCTTCGTTTTATAGAAAGATACTATAATGCTAATTATTTCAACGAAACCCTTTGTGTACTTCCGTTTTATGCAGTTATCGGTAGATAGAATAGGCATGGCAGAAAGACGGAATGCAGTGCGCCTGGTGCATAGCAGTTTCAATATTTTGAACCGTTTGCGCAGTAGTTTCATCGATGATGTCAATGCAGTGCGTACGTGATTAACAAGAAGTGCGTACGTGATTAACAAGCAGTGCGTGGTACTGTAAATTTTAGTTGCAATTTAATACACGGTTATGTCTCTACCTTGGCCCCTTATTTTTCTCCATACTCACGGTAATTTAACTAAGCATAAGAACGCAGTGCATAATTATTTGTCAGGTGTAGTGTATTGCAGTTACAGGTGTAGTGCGCTGCAGGTGCAGTGTATTGCACGATCAGTGCACTTCCGCGGGTCCTTAGCTTACACCTATCGCAAAGCTGCTTTAAGAAGCATAGCACCGCAGTGCATAGTTATTTCGGAGGCAGTGGGTGTCAGTATTTGTTACAGGTGCAGTGCGTGGTAGTTTAAATTTTAGGTGCAGTGCATATTGCAGGGTTATTGCTCTGCCTTGGCGCCTTATTTTGAACCATACGCACGGTACCTTTACGAACCATAGGAACACAGTGCATACTTATTTATTATGTGCAGTGTATTGCAGGTACAGGTGTAGTGCGCTGCAGGTGAAGTGTATTGCATGGTCACTGCACTTCCGCGACATCTTATCTTTTCCCGTTCGCAAAGCAGCTTTAAGAAGCATAGCACCTCAGTGCATATTTATGTTGGAGGCAGTGCGTATCACTATTTGTTACAGGTGCAGTGCATTGCACGTTTATTGTTCTGCTGTGGCATCTTATTTTGCATATTAGGATCACAGTGTACTATCGACTTCACAGGCTGTGCGTGTCACTGTGCATTGTAGTTGATGTGTAGTTCATGATCAATGCATTGCCATGGCACCTTTTGCTGAACGTTTCTCACAACAACTTCAGTCGAGGACCATAATAACGCAGTGTATACGTAGTGCATAGGTAGTTTCAATTTAATGTGCATTGGGTGAGCAATGCATTGCACGATGAGTGTACTGCCTTGGCACGTTAACTGGCACCGTACGCACAATAATTTTACGGACCATAGTAAGGCAGTGCATACCTCCTTCACAGGAAGTTCGTTTGTGTTTGTATTGTAGGTGTAGTGTAATACATGTTCAGTGCAGTGTCGTGGTACCTTACGTTGCACCGTGCGTACATGTGTTTTATGAAAATAGGATAGCAGTGCATACGCCATACACACGCAGAGCCTGTCCATGTACATTCAAAGTGCATATATTAGTTGTCTGTATTATTAGCATATTGATACATACAAACATCTTAAATATAAGAAATATTTTATTTACATAGATTTACTGAACAACCTAGTGTATTAATATTATTACAAGTATCAATCTAATGACCATTTTCAGTCGGGGATGTCCTTCTCATTGACAGTAGGTCTGAATGCTCTCAATTCTTCAGGAAGTTCATCAAGTAGATCGTTTTCTATCCCGTATATCATCTTGTAGTTAAATTATTCTCTTATTGCGGAAGGAGAGAACTGTTCAACAATCAGGAAATCGGTATGTTTTGAACGTATGTTGCCAATAGAAAAAATAGGAAGCAGTTTATATTGTAACATAAACAACGCGACTTACCTCTTCTTGGTTGCATTTTATCGTGTCTCCATTGTACCACTGTATACTTCTTAGGATCGAGTAAGCACACTCATTCTCTGTTTGCTTTGGGCACCTAGGGAACTTTGCTTCGTTGAACTTCTCTGCGAATTCTGGAAAACTGTGACTAGGATATGCCACTTTAAGAAGTTCATCTATTCTTTAAGCTGTTTTCATGAAATGCAACATTTATTGATCAGTATTCTAAATAGTGCAGTTGAAAGATTAATATGAAAGTAATGTTCTAACCATGATTGGTCCAACGTTGCTGTGATATTCTGTTCTTGTTTTAAACAAGTAATCCTTGGTGTATTTCCTTGAGTCAATTATGTCAAGTCGACCTCCACTGATATACATGTTGAGAGAGTAAACTGTAAAGTGAGAGCTGTAGACAACAGGTATTTCAATCTGTAATGAATACATAACAGTAAGTCCATTAATAGAAAAGTTTATTTCATTAATAATAAGCTCTCGAAATTTATTGTATAATCCTCTTCGAAATAGATGTTTTGAAAATTTAAAGAAACTTACGAGTTTTGCCATGTCTGGTTTAAAATTTTTCATCAATGATTTGAATTGCTTCACACGTTGTTCTGTGCAGATCCATTTTTCCTTCTCGAATTCCGTCAGCGCAGAGACTGAAAGGTTGCATATGAATCTTTTGCCTCCGTCCACAAAGCCTTTGCAGGAATTGCTTATCATAAATATGTCTATGTAATGCTGAACCAATTGATTGTCAGTCATCCCTCCTTGTTTAAGATTGTTTTTCAGATCTCGGCCTGTCCATTCTGCTTCTATCATTACTCCAGATTCTATTCTTCGAATCTGAATAATGATTTTGCTGTAACAGATCAGAAAAGTTTGTTGTCATTACTCCAAATTATTATGGTAAACCAAGTAATGATACTTATTTTCCAAAATTGTAATTGTTTTTAACCTTTTATTATAAAATTTAACAAATCTTGATGCATTTAAGCTTGTATCCTTGGAACATTGAAAAGTTAGCATACTATCTATTACTTTTATATGTAAATGTTTTAAACGAAAACGCTAGAAAAAGGGCGCCCTCGCGAGAGTGTTTTAAATGAAAGATCTGAAATATGCATTTTTTTAGAACAACATTAATATGTAAACACAACTCTATATTATGTCTTACTCAGCATATTTATCTTGAAAACTTTCATCCAAGATAGCCTTTCAAGCAGCGACTGCGTGCTTCTTGTATTTAAAAGGGACATGCTTAAAAATTGGAAAGCTATTTTGACCTTGCCGAGCCGGCCTTGATGGCATGCTCGATGTTTCTGGTAGTGCTGTAATAGATTCAGATTACGACATTTTCACCACAGGTGTTTCATCCCTGGTTTTTTGTTTCTGGTTACTCTTCCGGATGTTCCACCCTTTTCTGGAGACATCGTTGATATCATAGCCAAGGTTTTTGGCTTTCTGCTCTTCTTGATATTTTTTTTCCTACTGTCCTGACTTGGTTCATTTTCAATGTCCTTAGCCAATCTGAGTACTTCCATGTCTGTGAAATGGAGTTGAGCTGGACTCCTTTCGTCAATCAACAATCTCTTTATTTCTTTAGCCGCCGACTCAAGAGACTGCATGACAGTGTTTTGTTTTGCATCTGTACTCAAATCAAGTTCAGGAATTCCTACAAAACAAAATCAAAAGCATGTTGTTAGTCTACATACATCATGATTCTAATTATATAAATTGAACTTCTAATTATTATTATATTATTGTTACATTATAACGCAACATACCTTCGGTATTTGTAGTCAACCCATTCAACAGTATATTGGTGTTTTCCATTTTGTTGAACATTCTATAGAATCACAGGTTGCCAATAATAGGCATGTCTTCTGCTGTAAATTCTGTGTAAGAATCCATTACTGTAGTTTCCATCGCTTGTAGCATCATGAAGGTACCGTCTTCACTGGTAAATTATCAATTAATTCTAAAACATAAATTGATATATCTAAATTTAAAAACAAGGGGAGCAATTAGTGCTTACACATTGATATGTTTTGGCATACCACCAAACTCAATGTCGAAGCTCATTAATTCTTGATGCTCTTGACTAAACCCATTAAGCCATAAATTTTTAACATTGTTTGCGACTTTGATAGCTATTGTTTGCAAACTCTCACCGTCTGGATTTCTTCCTGAGTCCAGTATTCTCAACTTCCTTGATACGAAATCAATTATAAATAAGAAGTAGTGATGTTTCACTCGATTCTTATATGCATACGTGGCGTCTGGTATAGTAATCATTACTTATAAAAATGATAGGTATCATTACTAATTAAGTAATATATAAACAATTAAATGTAAAATTTCAGAAATATATTACTTGATGATTATTCACTATTGTTTGGAAAAATTCAACTTACAAAATTATATGCGGGTAACATGTCTTCTGCTTGAGCCAAAAATAGATTTCTTGTCCTTTGTGGAATTTGGTTGATATCAGTAGTCAAAAATACCTGTAACAAGCTTACATTGTTTACTATCATTTAAAGAATTGAAAAAAAGTTTATTTTTTTTATTTTTTGCATGAACAATAAGGTTATGTTGAAATATATATAAACATATTTATTAACATTATATATGATATACTAGTTTTGTGAGCTTACCCCTATGTTAGGATCAAAACATTTCGTTCCTTGTTCTGCTTTAGAAATTGCAAGATAATCTACAGCAAAATCGAGAATATTTTTTTGTATAGTTCCTCTATCACGGAATGAATTTGCAATTTCTCCTGCAGTTACCATCTTTCCTCCTTTTCTTTTTATCAAAATGTATGACCTGCATAAATTATTGTGAATAAGTTAGTTTGATAATAAATTTCAGTATATTATAGCAATACTAATATATGTTAGATTACTATATATAATTTTTCCTTGAAAAAATTGCCTTTGCGGTTTTTCTGTAGTGTGGAATCTCAACATCATACTATGAAACTTTTGACTAGTAATCCGCCAGTCTTCGTGTGCTTCCTCCTCTGTAACTTTGTGATAAACTGTGTTATTTCGTTTAGGTAGGATTAGAATTTTTTCCTTATTACTATTTTTGTTTGTAAAAATCACCTTGGTTGAAAGGCACCTCATCGCGAACAGGTACTATAGCGCTAGGTTGTTCGTACTGCTGTTTGCCTGTTTCATGAGTAGAAACATATTGATATCATCATGGTTATTTGTAATAACAATCTTGACAGCTATTTTTTTTAAATTTTTTTTCAGTTATTCACAGGTAAACCTTTTTTGTTTGACAAAATATCTATTCACTATAACTGTACTTACCTTCTTGGAGATTATAACCATGTAAATCTGTAGAAGCATTGCCGTCAGTAATCCAACTATCTACTTCAGCATCAAGGTCTGGGTTTGCTATGTTCTTACCGTCGTCTATGCAACTTTTCTAGTTAAATTATACATTTAAAAGTGATCAGATATCATAATATAATGTTTATAAATATACGTAGAAATAAAAAGAATAAATATCGTTGGTAAGATCTAAAAGATAGATAACCTGTTGGTATGACATGGTTTCATTAAATTGAACTCCCTACCAATTCAATTGATCCATATTATCAACGGTGTTAAAATCTTTCATGCCATCGATAATTATCATTTCTTCATCTAACATTGAGTTATTTTCAAAAGAAGATGCTTCTGGTTCTGCTTGATGTTCAGGTGTGTCATTCTTTTCGTTGTCATATGGCAGTCTGTCATCAGGATTCCTCATTGCTTCATCTTGTATAATATTATTATCCATGCTGCATAAGTCATCTTCTTTTTCTTCATTGTGTCTTTCCTGCTCAGCCAGAATACCATCTGTGTTGTCGTCAATCTTTTGCTCCACAAATGTAACAGGTGTTACAACTGCATTTGACGCAGTGTTTGCAGGTGTTGGTATTTGCAATTTGTTAATAACAATTTGTGCATGCATCAATTCATCCAAAACATCACCCTTCATTGAATACTCATCATCAATTGATGTTTCGTCTTCTCCTTGTTCTGCCGGCTGCTCAGTTTCTGTATCGTTGACTTCAACATCCTGCTCCTGGTCCCGTGTGCTCCCTGAATCAATTTGTACCTCAGTCACGAATTGATGAACTTCATCTTTAGCGCGTTGAAGTTCATCATTGTAATCTTCAATCTGAATATCAGTAATCCCCTCTGTTAAATCATCATGACATGCATTTGTATCTGCTTTACCATAACAAGCATTTTTTCTGTCGTAATCTCAGGTGTAATTATTGTATCACTGGGATCATTCATTCTCTAGTCGCTGTCTTCTTTCATTCCTTCGTCAACAAGTGCTTCTGACTGCTCACTCATAAGTTCAGCAACTTCTGTGTCAGGTTTACTTGATGATGGTACGGTGGTGTCTTCAGCATGTGAGGTGGAATTATCTTCAGTATTTTGCTCGACACACCCAATAGGTGTTGTAACTGCAAACACCGCAGTGTTTGCAGTTGCTGGTATTTTAGTTGTTTCAATAACATTTGATGCATCCGACAGTTCTTCCAGATGATCACTTGTCATTGAATATTCAACGTTGATATTGGTTTTGTCTTCTACTTGTCCTGCCTGCTTCTCTACTCCTGTTTCATCGTGTTCCACATTATGATCCTGGTTCCTTGTGGTTGTAACTAAAACTGTGCATAACCGAGGCACGCAGACATCAACTTTATCATTACCATATTCAAGTTTTCTCTCGTTGTTAACAACCTCTATGTTGTCTGTCAGATCTGTATCATATACATGTGTATCTGTTGTACCAGAACAAGGCATGTTGTCTACCGCAATCTCATGTGTAATTTGAGTTGTACTAGCATCATTCATTCTCTGGTCGCGATATTCTTTTTTTCCATCATCCACAACTTCTGTAGCTCCTTTATTTAATTCCGTTGTCTGGTCATTGATCAGTTCATTGACGTCTGTGCCAGGTGTACTCAATGAAGGTATGGCGGTGTCTTCAGCATGTATGACGGGGTGCTCCTCACTTGAATCTGCTTCTGGTTTAGATGAAGAGGGTTCAGTAGATTCTTTTAGCACCACCTTCTATGGTTTATTTGCTTCATACACTTCCTCCATTTGGTCCATGTTTGCCCGAACTTGTTCATACTCCTGCATTGTGTATGATGATGTTTGATATGGCCATTTCCTTCTCCTTGGCCATAATATTGTTCTTTTCCACGAGGTCAATCTTCACAATCCTTAATCTATCTAGAGATACTTCCAGATCCTCCTTTCTTGACCGAACAATCTCATTGAGCTTACCAATCTCCTCTTGGTTAGATGCTTCATCATCTATGTTTTGTACCAATGGAGTGCTGTTACCAATTGTATTTATGGTTTTGGTTAAAAAGATATTTGCTGTTTTAGAACCTGTGGCAGCATCTGAGCTTTGAGAAACCGTTAGGCAAGTAGTGTTGACACATCTAATTAAGTCTGAAAGTTGATAATCACTTCTTGCCTGCAGTATAAAATAATTAAATAAACACAGTCAGACGGTATGTTATTTATTGTAGGTGTTTTGTTGCATTAGTGTAGATTTTTTCGTAGTAGTGATTAATTTTTGTTGACTTGGATAATTAACATAGTTTAAATTTATTTGACTCAAAATGAACCGGAAAAATTCTAAGATGAAGATATAAACATGATTTTTATAATAAATACAACTTACCCTAAGGCTTCCGTAGCTTCTAGTGTCACTGCTCCAGTCATCTGATCTGATTTCCTCCAAATATTCCAATTTGAGGTGACCAACTCTTGGTGCAAGGTTAGTCAAGTTTGCTTTCTTGTGTGCACGAGTGTCCAAATAATAGATCAGAGGCAATGCTGCTGTACCCTCAGCTGTGTTTTTATTTCCCTTCTTATCTTGGTATTTTCTCAGCCCCCTCCTTAGCTCATCAAGGAGAACTTTACAGAGGTTCATGTGTTGAATTTTCTTGATATCAAGATCCATGACCATACCAGCCTCCCGTCCTATACGTGCATTACTCGTTGCACATGTTGTCTTGATGAAGAACACAAAAAATATGAGCTTTATTGCCAGATCTGATGTTCCACCATTCTTCACATGATCGTAAAGCTTACTCGGTATAATGTTATCTGACTCACTAAAACTGAGCTGCTGTTTCAGTCACCGTAAAGCTTTTGTATCGCGGTCACTTGAAGGTCATGGAGCATCAAACATATTCTTCTTTGGGAAACCATAAATTGCTTGCACCATATCTTCTGTTATTTCAAGCTATTCCCCTTATTCAAGAACAATTGTTAGAGAACCAGGTCTGAATTTACTATATAGCCATAGCATCATCTTCTTGGAAATGTTGCTATTCAATTTGAAATCAACTACGAAACTACAGCCATGATTCCTCAAATAAATCTTCTGTTCATTTGTTACATAGTTTTCTAGAAAGTTGTGTAATTTTGAAAGTGACCCTCTCACTATGATCTCACCATCCTTCATGTCTGCTAGTTCTTTGTGAACTGTGTCACGTTTTTGCTTCTTGAAACAAGGTTTATCTATGAAAGCTTGAGCAGCATTAGGGTTTTCTTGAGTACTAGACCCAGCTTATATGTTTTCATCCATACTGTTGTGTTTCCTCTTGGTTAATCGTCGTGTTCCATGAGATGAACAAATACTCAACTGCAGAAGTTTATGTTGAAAAAATTAAATCATGCATTATAATTTATATTTTACACTATGATGTTATTTAAAAAAAATAACAGAGCAACAGTTAAACACATACGTAATTTAAATTACTAGAATCAAGTGAATAAATTAAGAGATGTATAGTCAGTAAAGAGCTCATGAATCAAGAAGAATCAACTAGTACGAAATCAACACAGGTAAAAAAAATCCTGGCAGTGCATTTCAGTTACTATATTGGTGCAGCAAAGATGCAAACTTTCCCACCAAAATTTGAACTGTTAATCTGTGTACTCGGTAGAGGAGCAGTTCATTGAAGTTATAATTGGCAGTTCTTATCTGAAAACTATGTCATTGTTTCGAATTTCAACCATGTTGTTGAGAAAAATGTTACTTCACTACGGACATTAAAAACAATAAATCGAAAGAAACCCTAGATTAGTTTGATTAGTGGTTTTCTTGCTCGTGGTTTGTTATTATCAAAATTGTTCAAACCATGTGCGCTGGCCATTTTTTAATATATGCTTCACTCTAAACTATGACCAGAAATAATCAAAATACCTGCATTGAACCTTCGTGACTGCGATTTTCGTCAGCCATGAAATCGATGAATAAGTGTTCTGGGGATGAAAATTCCAGGAACCTTCTGTGGGCGGTTTCGATCCGCGTTATATCTATCCTTTTTCCCCCTGAGAAAACCCTAATAAACCTTCAATTAGTGCTCGTAAAATCATGTCCAAACTAAATGGAGAACGAGAGGATAATACTTCGTGGAATTTCGGACAACACCAGGCCAAATCTGGGATGAGAATGGAGAATCTGTGATACCTGTCTTGTCGCCGTACCGCCAGTCGAGAATCTAGAGTAGCAGTAGTCCTTAGCGCTGGTGAAGCTTTTCGCTGCCAAGGAGTTTCCGCTGTTGCTTGCCCCCGTGCAGTTAGGGTGGAGGAAGAGAGAGAAAATGGAGCAGTGTCGGAGAAGAAGAGGAAAAAAGAGTAACAGTGTAATCATAGCCGTCCGTTGGGATGTATTGTTATATCCACGCGTGTTAACCGTCAGTGGGTTGACGCCATGTAGTTTTCATATGAGCCCAACTAAGGAGTACTGCCTCTAGATGCGAAGGTGCACTGCTTGGAGATTGCTAAGTAATAGAATATATTCTCACACTTGACAAATGCAACATATAGTTCTTCATGATCTACGGAAATTTAGCGCTGTGTAACAGAGGCACGTATATCAATTTATTTTATCGATATTCACCGCAATGCAATAGTAGTACTAGAGGCAGTGCAGACAAACTACAGAGAAACAACTATATTAAAACGAAATAGGCAGGGCAATTAGTGTTCACATTGCAGTTGACCCACGTTGAATGGTTGAATACTTACTAGCCACCTGGAAACTGAATTTCACCGCAGTCGCTTGTTTTTATTTTTGTATTTTTACGTTATGTGACTAGTGTTGTAGGACACCTAAGTTTTGTTATTATCTTTATCAGTTATACAAGATTACCAGGAAACAATACTTTTAAAAATGGCCGTGCAATGTTTTGTGATTGCCAGCAAAATAGATAGATTCTACCTGATCAAAAATTGTCAGGACTAAAAGCAGAGCTATTGTACTATTTCAGAGCAGTGCAAACAAAATTAAGCGAACTTCAATCTTAATAATTCCACTGCATTGTTTTGTGTCTGACAGAAATATAATAAGAAATATATCTTTTAGTCCATATTACAGGCAAGAGGATATAACTAAAACTGGCAGCGCATAAAGCCATAAGAGAACCAACTATATTAGAATATCAAAAAACATTGAAATTCATGCTCGGACGGAAGGTTAGTTAACCTAATTGTCGGAGAAAACAATATATTGCACGTGAATATTGTAGCAATATTAAACGTAGTGCGATAGAACGTTCATAAGCAGTGCAAATAACTATACGGTAACAAAGTTAAGTATTATAACAATAGCAATGCATTGTCTGTTAATAAGGCAGTTATATGGTACGGAAGAAAAGAATTCCCTTTAGCAGCTCATCATAAGCAAAATGGACATTGTGCACTCCATGAGCACAGTTACATTTCTATAGGCAGTTGGATGGAATAACCACGGGCAGTGCAAATAACGATTAGAGAAGAAATCATTACAAAATGCAAAAAAAAAACAGTACTCAATCACAAGGCAGTGCACATCTATAAGAGTAGTGCATTATGTGTTTTGAAAGAAGTAGTATTTTTCAGTATAGAAATTTATTAATCACCTAGTTCGATGCATTATAGACCCTTTGCACTGCGTGAGCAAAGTAATATATATGGTTACGTCAACAGTATAGGTAGTCTTATATTTTTTCACAAGACAGTGCTTAGGTTCGCAATCAGCTACGTTTATAGGAAGCAACTTTATGAAAAAATAAAATAAGCAGTGCAATTATTGGTCTGAAGCAGTGCACATATACAAAGGTAGTGTGCTATGAATTGACGAGGCAGTAATACGTTGCCGTCAAAAAAATGTATTAAGCAGCCCATCCGACGCAAAATGGACCCTGTGCATTGCCTGAGGTAAGTCATATATCGCTACGTCCATAACACAGGCAGTGCAATATACCTTTCGAAGGCAGTTCAAAGACCGACTAGAGAACAAAGCATACTTCAATGTAAAGAGCATTGCATTATTTGTTCACAAGGCAGTGCACATGCACAAGAGTAGACAAGAGCATAACACTATGTGTCAAGAAATCACCCTTTTCCCATCTTTAGCGCAATCAGCTATACCTATAGTCTTGGCAGTGCGATATAATTGCCACAAGGAATGTAAAGAATGAATAGATAAGCATCCTTACGTATATGTTTACAAGGAAGTGTATAGGTATAGACTTGAATAATATCATTGTTATCTCGATGATTTCAAGCCACATGATAAACACAAAGGTAAGATAAAATTTGTTTGGCAGTAATATTCATATACACACGCATGGAAACAATATTGTATTGCAAATAAGCATCCTAATTAATACATTCCACGAACTTATGCTTAGAAGAGGATACTGTTGAACAACTTCCTTTTCCTTGCATTGTTGAATCTATGAGGAAATTGTATGACCCTTTTCTGCAGAAATTTCTGGATCGGCAACTTGTTCTTCTCATGTGGTTGGTTCAACCACGCCAGGATTATCTTCTGAACCTAGATTTTGTGAACCAGGCTCTTCCTGATCCTTTTCCTCATCGTCTTCTTCTTCATCTTCTTCTACTTGAGGTCCTTATTGATTTTGTGCTATCTCCGCTTCGGGATCCACCGCTTCTTCGGCGACTCCTTCCTCCTGGATCTCCTCCTCCATTTGTGGTACTACTGGTGCGGGCAACTCAGATCTATGCGCGTAGCATCTCTTGGTTGATCTGAAAGGTGTAAAGCTGGCGGAGTTTGCTCCGTTTGGGTCTGGCGACAAGGGCGAAGGTGGGTGGCGTTGTTGGCGACGGCAAAACATTCTGGATAGGTGTGGTTGCAGGTTGTAGCTGGACAATGTTGAGGGCTATAAATAGAAATCCAGCATTGCTAAATTTCCTGCATGGCGGGATAAATACATGTTAGTGGCGGGAAAGATTGATGAACTAATCGAGAAAGACGGCGGGAAAGATTGATGAACTTATGGAGAATGACATGATGCGCTAGCTCTCTGTGACAGCCAAGAAAAGGAAGCATACGGCAAATCAAGTAGTATATCTAATAGTGGTTCATCCATAAGATTCAAACGGAATATCAAATGTCTTTTACTGTAAACAATTTCATTTCAAAAACCATTTACTAGTTCATGGTCTGAACAACAATCAGTTCTGCATGTCGAACTCAGGTAGGTTAGTTATATACAAAAATCTTATTGTAAACACGGAAGCGCAGATAGTGCATATATATCTGTATCCGGCATGGCGGTGCCTATGTAATACACGGGGATAAGTTGTTTTTCTTTACCACAGAGAACTGCACTGCTTGGAAAAGAGCAACTCTACTGCTACATAATAAACAAATTAATTCATCGTTTTTTATAACACCACAGTATACAGCATCATTGTTTATTTTCATCTTGACTTAGGTGCCAAAGCTCTCAGTTCTTCCGGTAGTTCATCTTTTGCTTCGTTGGCCTCGGAGAATAGTGCCCAGAACAGATACTCCTCCATGACCGAGCTCGTGTCCATCCGGTCGAATGGTTCAAACGAATCAACAAGATATATTGTTAATGTCAATCAAAAATTTGTATTTGGTAAAACTATTGATTCAAAACTAGCATTACTTACATCTTTAAGATCATGTACAAGTTGAATGCCGTTGTAGTTCTCAATGCTCTTTAGAATCCAAAAACTATTCATGTCTTCAACTCCTTTTTGTACCTTCACATGTTTTGATCTAGATACAATATTTCCCCACTTTGGAAGCTTGTTCTTCGGGTAGAGTTCGTCAACGAACTTGTCAAATCTTTTTAGCTGAAAAAACCAGTATGTAGAGCATAGTTAGTGACATAATTTTTTTCAAATTATGCAGATTGTCTTTATCTGTATTATAAAGATATAAATGTAAAAAAAACACCATTTTTTCCCTAATTTGATTGTAGTAAGCTTTTTAGACAATCCTTTTCTCTGTGTTCTATAATACCGTGTGTCAATAACTTCCTTGGGGGTAGTTGTTTAGGATGTAAGTAGACACGTGATTGTCAAATGACACAGGCAGAAATATCTATGATGGGCAAGGAAAATAGTCATATTGATTATATGTTCTAAATGAAAATACGGAATATTTCTGTATGTTATTAATGAGTTATATATTAAAGAACGTACCATCTTAGCTTTGCTCAAATCTGCATTTCCAATTAGAAGTTTGAACTGTTCAATCCTGGAGATGGCTTCAAGCTGATAAATTTCATCTTTTTCTGCAGAATTTGTGAAATTCTCCTTTGTCCTCATGTCACATAAACGAGCAACCCCTAGTGGCAGTACTATCCTTCGATTCCTGAACAGACATTTGTACTCCGGGATACTGCGCCAGCTTGAAATTATGAAGTCTATCATGTCATCATCAAGCTTGCCTTTTCCATTGAAACATGCTGCAAGCCTTACTGCAATACAATATTTTGGTATTTCTAGGCCTTGTTCCAGAGTTGACGAATATTTCACTATAACCAGTTTGAGATTTTCCACAGAAAAAAAGAAAAAAGGATCAAATATAAAAACTGGGATCCATGATTGTGTGACAACATACACATATATTTTACTAAAGGAATCCACAAAGCATAGTTTGGTGCTTACTCTTCATTCTTCTCCAGAAAATCCTTGCTTAGTACTAGTCTACGAGCAACTGCTACGTCTCTCTTGTACTTAAATGTGGGGGCAACTTAAGTTTTAAGATGTTTTGTAGAGGCCTCTTGTAAGATTTGATATTATTTGGGGAATTATGACCAAGAGCCTTGCTCCTTGTAACAGGTGTTCTTAATCCTTGCTCTGGCAACGAAAATGTTTTAGTTGCATCTTCTCCATAGCATTTTGATCTGATACACGAGGTGTCTGAATTGTCAATCTGTGTTCTTACATCAGCTGCGTCATGCGGATGTCCTTTCTGAATTGCTTTTTCAACAACAGCGACCTCGTGGTTAGAGGAACCTTCTTTGTGAGTAATTTCTGGTAACAACATGGTCACACCTATAGCAATATTTGTAAAAAACTGTGTTATTTCCTTTTACATGTTATTAATGTAAAAAACATCGTCTAATGTAAAAACCAAGCATCTTGACATAATATGACAGTACCGTTGTTGAACTGCGTGGTTAACCTGTCTTCCTCGGCTCCTACAGCGTCTTTGTTGCATCCTTGTAGTTGTTTAGACGAGTTTCCTCCTGCATCATTATTACAAGTAGTTTTCTTGTCAAGCCCACTAGTAATTTTGCTATTAGCAGCATATCTACAGAATACAACAATACCATTTCTAAGCTGTGTCGTTGATGGCTGTTGGTCAGTTTCAAATTGCTTAGAATTGTCTTCTCCTTCTCCCATAGTATGCGTTGTTACTGGTGTCCGTGTCGCCATGCACACAGAACAACTCTGAATAACACATCAAATATATCAGTAAAAAATATAAAAAATGGACAAGTTGTTACGTCACACTTCTATTTCATAGATTGTTATTTGTATTTGCTCGTGTGATCGAAGTAGCTAAATACACGTCTAAGATATACAAACCTGTTCATCCAAGGCTCTTGCGGTGACAATGACGTGCTCCTCTTCTGGTGCTGCTATATTTTTTATTCTGTCCATGTACATGATTCCTCTATTGTCAAAATTCTAGGGCATGTTGTTGTCAGCTGAATCCATTTTATTTACTGTTACCGCTGCTGACTTGCCTGTAGTAGAGCATTCGTTCCCAACATTAAGGTCATGAGTTGCTGCCTCGGCTGTATGCTTTAATTGCTTGATTCGACTGGTGCCTGAAATGTTTGCAACGTTGCTCTGGTCATTCTCACATCTATCAAAACATCTCAGCACGTCAGTTGCACACTGATGGGATGCTCGAAAGCAGTTAGCCATTGCTTCCAGTTTACTTCTTTTTAGGTCCCTGTGCTTCATGGTAAGTTCTTTATATATCATTGCAGCATTTGTATCATCACTTACGATTTCATCACCTGCTTCCTCCTCTAGCAGTATATCTATATACTTGTCCATGCATTGATCTAGCCTCTAGGACTTTATTCTTGAACCCTCTAATTCTCTGTTAGAGGTTGAGGTTATCTTGTTACAAGTTGTTTCTGCCATAGGAGGTTTCAAATAATAGCTTCTTTTGTCACAGCTTTTCCACTGCAAACAGTAATCAAATATTATTTCCATGGATCGTGAATAACTGTCAGAAGAGGTAATTTTAAAATAGTTCATTTGATAGAATTATTCTTTATGTGAAAAAGATGAGGTCAAGTAGAATACTTACATTCAGTCGTCCCCACCTCTCTTTCTCAATGACATCCGCTTTCAATACAGCAAGCAGATCTGATTTGTTCAGATATTTGATCCTGGTGTTTCTTTTGTCATAAGTGATTTTCTGTACTTGAGCGGATCCAGGTATATTATTAGAGGAAGGACTGTGCAACCTTCGGCAACACTTTGATTCATATCATCAACATGAAACTTTATTGCTGCCCTCTTGATCTCGTCAATTACAAGCTGGCAAAAGTCCATTTTTCCAGAATTCTCGATATCAAGGCTTTTCACTACCCCAACTTTCTGGCTGATGTGGTTGTTTAAACCTGGACATATAAGCTTTGTGCATATTACAAGTATTATGCATTTCATTGTAAACTTGTCCATTGCACCCTTTTTGATATGACAGGTCAGGTGTTGCACCGTTGCAGTGTCCCTCTCTCCCAAACCCAATTTCTTCTTAAGCCACAGTAAAGCAAAGGTATCACCAGTTTCTGAAGGCCGAGGCGCCTTTATATTGCCGTTGGGTAGACCAAGGGCAGAATGCACTGCATTTGCTGTCAGAGCTATAGTCCTACCATCGGCAAACTCCATTTTCAGAGTTTCTACATCAATCTTCTTGTATAGCTTAATAATTAGGGGCCTACTAATGTTTGAATCCAGCTTGTATTCCAGGATGAAACCCCAGCCAATCTTCACGAGCTCTACTTTTTGGAGATTGTTAAGATCATGTTTAATCAATCAGTTGAGCTCTTTGAGAGAGCACCTTACTGTGTAATTTGATCCAGTCCTACTACGGGGCTTCTTCTTGTCCCTTGTATATTTTTCAATTGCCATCAGTTGATTCTTGGACATATCCTGGTAGTTTACAGAAAAAACGTATCAAATATTGATAAAATTATTTCTAAATTTCTTAGTGCAGACTGTAGTCTCGATTAAGGAATATGACATGCATTAACATTACGTAAGCTTACCATGACAACATTATTCTAGTTGTTCGGACTGCCATGTTGTTCTCCACTAATCTTTCGTTTCTTCTTACGTACACTGCCTTTGATGTTTGAACCTATTTTGTGTTTCTTTTTCAGCTCCAGCTTTATTTTGTAATTCTCAATCTTCTTGTTAAGTTCATTTTCTGACACATCAAACTCATCGTCAGTCTATGCCAAACCGTCAGAAGATTCTCCATCGCTAGCATTGCAAGAGCTCATTTTTCCCTGGTGGAAGAGACATACCAATCTTATTTCACGTTATAATTTTTGAACCGACCACCTAAAGCACTTCAATTCGACGTGCTTAATTTAAACTTTAAATTATAACTACACCTAGCTGTACAGTGTAACATCAAGTTGCAGAATAGGACAGGTGCAGGTGCAGGTGCAAGTAGTTATAAAATTATGTATGCAATAAAAACTGAGAAAAAAATTAAACTAACCAGAACGCATTACTAATCATTCATTGAATATCGGAATTGACTTGAAGTAACAGTAAAATATAATTTACTGAAGCTGATCCTACTTGTGAAAAATATTGTGTATGTTCTCCAAGTGCATAATAAATATATTTTTTACTTACCGTACGATTTATGCAACAGGATTTCTCATAGAAAAAATATGATGTAGTAACGAAATGCTCCCTCTGTTTCAAAATATAAGATGTTTTGGCTTTGTGACATGAGTGTATCTAGACCCCTTTTAGTATCCATGTTTACTCCACACCTTGATGAACCTACACACTAAAAGAAGTCTAGATACACTTCATTCACAAAGCTAAAACATCTTATATTTTGAAACGGAGGTAGTATTAGATATAGAAAGCTAGGATTTTGATATTTAAATTTTACTAACCTATTCCCTCCATCCTAAAAAGGATATCAAAAGTATGTTTGAATTTGGATGTATCTATATACTGTACTAAATACTGTCTACAATCGTATTTCACTGAAACAAACTTGAAAAACTAATTTAGACTATAATAGTCTTTCAATTTATCGTGGACTTGATCTCAATACCAAGGTTTCCATAGTATGGACGATGAATCAATGATTCTACAAGGAAATCTTTTCTATCAAGTAAGAGCGGTAAGTTCTTCGCAACTTAGTAGTAGCAGGGATGATCTCGAATCCTTATCAATGGGGATGTTTTGTTAAGTTTCTATAGAGAATCCTTACCTCGGAAAGAGGACGGCGCCGACGGTTCCTTCTGCTGTAGATTTTCCGCAATCTGCGGAAGAGTTGCTTCTCTTCTAGGGATGGGACCAAGTAAGAGCGGTAAGTTCTTTGCAACTTAGTAGTAGCAGGTATGATCTCGAATCCTTATCAATGGGGATGTTTTGTTAAGTTGCTATAGAGAATCCTTACCTCGGAAAGAGGACGGCGCCGCCGGTTCCTCCTGCTGTAGATTTTCCGCAATCTGTGGAATAGTTGTTTCTCTTCTGATGATGGATAGTAGAGGAAGAAGATGAAGGCTAATTAGATACAATAACGGAGAACTGTGTCTTCCGTCGTCCATAATAACTGTTGTAACGCTCGATTTTATTAAGATTTTTCCAAGGCAGTGCAAATCTTTAAAAAAAAAGGGAAGTTCAATAGTAAACTATTTGGCAGAACAATGATTCATGGGTAGTGCATCTTAGTGTGTATGGCATTATAATTTCAGTACCACGATGCACCCAACGAGCAGTGCATGATTGATATTCGAGCAGTGCACAATAGAAAAAAAACAAAAAGGTCCTCGTTATTGAAACAATACCCCACGCGTCAAAAGTCTACGTCGATACAGATAATGTTACGTAGTGCATACTACGTACATCGGTAGTGCACATCGCTGTGTATAGCAGGTGGGGTGCATTGCACGATCATTGAACTGCCATAGAAACTTGTCTTGCACCATGCGTACAACGCTTTACGAAGCATTTGGAAGGCAGTTCATACGTATTCTAATGGCAGTGCATACCTGTTTTCAACCTTATTACTGTAGTAGTATCCTGAAGCGCTCCGTGGGAAGTGCATGCTTTGTTTACCTGTAGTGCATATGAGTGCGTGTAGCATGCGAGGTGCATTGCACGGTAAGTGCACCGCCCTCGCATGTTATCTTGGACCTTTGTACACAACAGTTTACAAAGCATTTCTAAGGCACATCATACAGAGCTTCAGCATAGTGCATCTCGTGTACATGGCATTATAATGACAGTATGACGATGCAATAAACTAGCAGTGCATCTCAGTATATATAGTAGGTGGGATTGAATTGCATGACTAGTGCACTATAATTTCATATTATCTTTCACCGAACAGTGCACAGTAGAAGAAAAACGAAAAGGTCCTCGTTATTGAAACAATACCCCACATGTCAAAAGTCTACGTCGATACAGATAACATTACGTAGTGCATACTACATACACCGGCGGCAGTGCATGATTGATATTTGAGCTGTGCATCACAGTGTATATAGCAGGTGAGATTGAATTGCACGTCTAGTACACTGCCATTTCATATTATCTTTCACCAAGCAGTGCACAGTAGATGAAAAACGAAAAAGTTGAACCAAGACCCAACATATCAGAAGTATACATCGATACAGATAACGTTCAGTAGTACATACTACGTACACGGACAGTACACCTCGCTGCGCATAGCAGATGGGTTGCATTGCACGGTCTGCCATAAAATCTTGACTTGCATTGTGAGTACAACACTTTATGAAGCATTTGGAAGGCAGTTCATATATACTTCATTGGCAGTGCATACATGTCTTTAACCGCATTATATTAGTATTATCCTGAAGCGCTCCGAATTTGCTTGTTTTTTACGTGATTGCATATTGCTTTTAATTGAAAATAATGAATACTAGTTGCTTATTCGTCTAAACGAAGTGCTGTGCAGTATAGATGAGAGTGCTATATTTATAGTATAGACAGTGCGTGCATTACTATGTTTTTCCGCTAATAAACAACTTTTTATTTCTCACAAACTGTGCACTGCTCAGTGCAAGATAATATGAAAGGGCATTTCCACTTGCTATGTACACTGAGATGCACTGCCCGAATACAAATCATGCACTGCTCGTTGAGTACTTCGTGATGCTGTCATTATAATACCATGCACATGAGATGTACTGCCCCGAAGCTGTAGATGAACTGCCCTAAAAATTCTTTGTAAACTGCTATCAAAACAAATTTATAAATTTAATGATCCGACAGTGGTCTGAAATTTTAAATTTTACTAATCCCTATTACAATTAATTCAGACTATTTTTTGGAATACCAATAATTCCATCGATAAATTTCTAGTCATGCCGGAAACGCACGTCAGGAATTTGTTTCTGAATGAAGCAACATTATTCATCACTCCTGCGAATCAAACAAAAAATAAATAAAACTTCACTGAATAATGATAGACACTGAATAAATAGTTATTATTTTGGTGCAATTATAGAAGTACATACATCTGTATTGATTGACAAGTTCCTTAATCTTTCTTGTGTACTTTTCATTGAACTTTGACAAAACCATGTCAAACGTCAGCTGTTCTCGCAAGGCTTTAGTATCAGTCTATAGAAATAAAAGTTCATATCAAATAAATTTTAATTTAGTGCTGTTTTATACTAGTGCAAGTACGAAATTAAGTCTACCTCGAAATTATACTTACAGACTAGAACCAATGGTCAACAACACCATCGTAAGATTTGAGCAACCTCAGCAAATCTACTCCGCTGTCTTTCCTGCTCATTTCATAGACAGACCCATATTTCAGTTGCTTGTTTGATATATAACTTTTAATAGGGCAAGGATCACGCAGTGTTAATGATACTTAACTGGTTTTCATTGTCAGATATCCACTGAACAGGTGTGGTTCTCATATTTCGAAATTCAACCCTGTACGAAAAACTGTATGCTTCTTCAAACGCAAACTTGAAGTTGTTTATCACAATGGATGCTTCCTCTTCAACAGTCTCGTTCATGACGTTCGAACAAACAATATCATATTTCCGACCTTGAAGGTCAGCAATCACGGCATACCACACATCATTTGGCCGTAGAGGTATGATGATCTAAACAAACAAAGAGACGAAACAATTGTCTTGCAGATCTAAAAACAATGTCACTAGAAAATAACGTAGACACTAAAATTTATAAATTACCATTGATACATTCGCCAGGTTCCATCCAGTGTGATTCTCTAATAAGTATCGTTTGAACGATCTTGGATTAAATTCTGGCCTTGTGAGCAAAAGCTAATAACATAATTTTTTAGAGAAAAAAACAAATTAGTTAGTAGATATCATAATTTCTGTGTTCATGAATCGATGTATGCGTGTGCAGTCGCACATGAAAACATGTATAGATAGAACGGGTGTTACTAAAAAAACATTGTAACTGTGCTTACCGCATCTTCGTGCATCATGATGTATCTGGTTGGGAACAATTCATGATTGTGTTGATTATTATCTAGGTTGTGTTTCTGTTCTGTCATGACCAGCATTGCTATATAGTTCATTACGTGTGAATTCACACTTCCATAAACCTGCATTGATAAACCAAACACTCTCTGGCAAGCCCATTTCTTCCTACACAGAACCACCTTGTCGCTGGTAGAATACAGAAAAAATAGAATCGGAATACTCCATTATTACAATGCGATGAAAACAATTAAATATATTTTCATAGTAAAGTATGCGAGACAAAACGTTACCTTCTCGCCTTTTGATTCGGAGTGGTCTCCACTATGAATTCAAATAAATCTACTTCAACATCTTTTGATTGTTTCACAGCAGGATATGGAATTTGGTGGCGATTAATGCCTGGTCTTGTTTCAGCATTGTCAGCACTGTTTGTTTGCATACCTGATCCAATGCTTGGTATGGATGCTGATGCAAAAGAGACATGTCTTCTGCAAGCTTCCTGCTCAAATGATGGTCCAGCGGTGCGGAATGATACATTATTATGCTGCAGTCTAGGGTCTCGAGAGTTTTCTCGTTCAGGACAGCTTCTTGTGTAGCTGGGTTGTTGGTTTCCAGTATTTCTCAAAATTGACCTAGGCATACTCGAGGATATTGTATTTTCGCTGTACATTTGACTGCTGGCAAAGTTACGCCGAGGACTGTAAGCTTGGTGCATTAGTCTTACAGAGTAACTACTTCCTGATAGTTGGCTCTGAGATACTGCCATCCCAGTAGTAGCATGCATTGCCTCGTACTGCTGTTGCATTTGTATGCGCGAACACGAATTTGAATACTGACTTGATGTATGAAAATCTCTATGATTTGTATGTCCTAGATTTTCAGAGTCATTGTCTTGCAATGTTGTTCTTGAGTTTGTTCCGCTTCCTCCATCCTGCTCTATGAAGCCACGTCCATCTATTGATTTGTCCTATTCTGTAGTCTTATCCGATCTTGCTGTCTCTGTAGACCTTCTATTGTTCAACATGTTAGGCCCTTGTGTGGATGCCTGCTGCACAACGTGCTCCGATTGCACATATTTCTCTCCTAATCCAGCATTCCAATAGAAAGTTGGATGGCAGGCTGTGCTACTGTTTGACTTGTTAATAGTATCGACCAAACATTGCGCGTGTTTAGCAGAGATGTTTTCACTGCGAGTGATGCTGCTGACTCTTGGTATCTAAATTGCAAAATTAGGAGTTGTCGTATCATTATACCTTTTCCTGTTATCAGTGGTTTCATTTGTAAGTGAATCTCTTATGCTGGAATTGATTCCTCTAGATAAATGATCGGTACTTGAACCTCTTATGATGGAATTGGTTTCTCCAGAGAAATTTTTCGTGACAGAAGCTCCACTAATTGGTGTATAACTTTTGGCAGACTGCTGAAGCTGCACAGAATGGGAGAATGTTCTTGCATCGCCATTGTCATTGCCTAGGTTTATATTTTTTAGTGTCATAGACATGTCTGCCATTGACGTGCTGCCACTTATTGATATAGAACCATATGAATCATAATTATCAGAGACTTGTCCGTCGTGCTGAATACCAGATGAATGCACATTTGCAGATGCTGGTCCGTACGTTTCACTTGAAAGACAGTTAAGTTATGTTAGATTAGCTTCTATTTCAGGCTGGGCTGCTGAAGTGATAACATGTTTTTCTTTCGCTCTCTGCGTAAGGTTAGCCAGATCTGAAACTTCTGTCCAAAATTCATCATTTCCTTCCCAGAAAGAAAAGGAATCATCACTGTTATCTTCTGTCTTCTGTTTCTTTGTAATGCGATCATCAGAAACAAGATCAAACTCAAATTGCAGTGATCTCGCAACCACCCTTTTTCACCGAGACAGTTGGAGTTATGTAAGAGCTAAAATGTATCTGTACTATTTGTAGCATGCTGCCTCTCTTCCTCTTGATCACTTGCATGATGACTTGGTCCTGCTTTCGCACTTGGGATGCAAAGGCTTGCATTCAAGCAGTTGAAAACATCCGGACCAGGCACAGAGACATGTTGTGGGTTAGAAATTTGTAGCTGTCTTTTGTAATTTCCAATATCCAGTTTTGGCACGGGAACCGTAACTGGATTAGTAATGTCAGACGATACAGCATGCACCGAACCAGCAGCTTCTGCACCAACCTGTACCTTAAGGTGGTTCAAGCCCATCTTTTGAGCATCACGAAATGTATGTACGGAACCATGCAGTCTCTCATCAAAATTATCTTGTGCGCAATGAGTTGCTGACTCATAATGTAAAAAATGGCTATGATCGAAACCACGTGTTTGCACCTGAATTCTTGATCTGTCTTCATTGTCAAATGTATTTGACACGCCATTGGAAACAGCCAACACGGAAATCTGTGCATTAATTATGTTCCATTGAGATGCTGCTTCTGACACATGAACTGTATCTGTAGTGTCCACATCATTCCTTGCATGCTCTGTACACCTTGTTCCTGACGAAAGCTCTGCCCGGGATTCATTATCAGTACATGTAATGGAAGTCGCTGTACATACTGTAGTAGTGTTGCCCTGAACAATAACTGTATGAACTTGCTGATTTTAGACTAAAGTTGCACTTGTTGCTACACAATTTGAAGCTGTAGTAGGCTTAGCGATCATCTCGTTACCAGAACCCTGACCTGCATATTCTGTGACAGATTGCATGGATTGCGTTGAATTTTCAATAGGAATTATCACTTCATCTGATCGCAGGACGTCATCAGTAGCACTACAATCTGTTGGTTCAGAGTTCATCTTTGGTAATTGTTCAATTCTGGACAAATTATCACGTGTCGGTAACATATGTACCAGGTCCTTGCAACAAGATTCCAACTCCTACATATATTTCATATTTTCAGGAGATCCATAACTTTGGTCCGCAAAAGTTAACTTGAGAAGCAACTCACAGTCTTCTGCTAGCCTTCTACATATAGATGTTAGCCCATATGTTGATTTATCCAGCACACTACCTTTGTCTTCAACATCGCGCTCATTATCTTCTCTTGCGCATAGGGACCCTTGAGGTGTAGAGTACATACCCCTGTTCTCATGATTGAGCATAGATATTCTAGAAATCTTTCTAATATTGCTCTTCATATTGAGATTCATCGCAGACAACATGTCAGCATACATGTCCGTCACTATGACCTGTATTTCTCTGGCAACCTGGAAGTTTTCACATTATAAGCATTATCGCTATCGCCTATTTTTAATATCATAAATATAACAGTGCACTGCTGAGATAACTGAATAGGTAACACTATGATCAAACACCAGTAGTATGGTTACCTAATTAAACCTAGTAGAACATGCAGCTTTAGAAAGAATGTTCATCCTGGTAGGAAGTAGCTAAAGCAGGCAGAAAAATCGTACGATGAAACGATGAGATAATTTAATACTCTACTACAACAAGGTCGAGAAATAAAAAACATGAATGATTAAGGTCAAGTAGGCAATGTATATGTAGAACACAAACATAAGAAGATTCGTCATGATCATGAATGAAAGAATTGGGAAGATTATAAAAATTCTTACCTCCGCATGCATAAGTGGGTCTGTTACAAACTTTTCAATGAAAGTTGTAACATTATGAACTATCTCTTCGTTCAGCTCAGCATTAGAAAACACGGTTTCATTTATATCCTTCAACTACATATTCAACATGGACAAAACAGAAAATACAATACAATAATATGAGTAAGAAGCAACAAGACCGTAGTAATAATTGCACATAATATGAATAACTATGGGAGTCTTGCCTTGTGAACACCATAAACGTTTTGTTGATGAGGCATCTGGTCAAGACTCTCATATAACGCCATATTTTCAGCTGACCAGAAAGATATTCTAGGCAGTGCATGGCCTAGAAGCAGAGCATTTGTGTCCAGTAGTTCAAAGTACATTACCTGCATTAAAATTGTTACAACCATATTAAAACAACAAATCCACAGAAATTACTGACAACTAATATTATAGAAAATAATTATCACGGTGGGTAACTAACCAGAATAATTGGAAGGAAACCACCAAGTGCACCTTTCAAACCATTTTTTTGGAAAGTGTCAATACAGCCAATAAGCTTGTTGAATGCAGCAAGACACCAGTCATAGGAGTCAATCTCATTAGACACTCCAATTGCAGAGAAGTAGTCCGGGATGGCTCCATCATATGTGATCGGACACAACATAACAGTGTTTGCAAATAGAACAAAACATGTTTTGAACTAAGATCCTACCAGGTTAGGAGTAATCATCTTTTTGAGCTCACTGATAGTTGGTGTTGGCCCTGCACAATGAGTTAATTCTCTGACCATATCACGTATCCATTGCGGACACGCCTTCTTTATGGTTCTACCCCCAAAGGGGATGCCAAGTATCTTGTTGAAGTGAAAGGGCTTTAGTTCAAAGCCGCATCCGTTGGGAAATTCAAAACTTCTTGTAGTAACGTTAAAGTGAGCAACAAGCCACAAAACTAGTGACCTTGGCAACTCTTCAAAACACATACCAAGCATACCATCAAATTGTATGCTCCTTAGCAAAACCTTCTGGTCATTACTCAGCCTTTTCACAAGTTTTATAAACTTTGGAAGAGATAACTGTGTGGTGAAAACATGATCAGCCATTTCTGTATGAGATTTTTTTCTGTCGACAGGGTAAAAAAAAGTTATCAGTTAACGAGGTATAGATTTTTTAGTAAGTCATATATGTCAGATTTCAAAGTTATACATTCGACGCAGCACACAGGATAGAACCAGTACAAAAAAATAATTCGAAATTAAAAAAACACCTCGCAAACATTATACAATGATCATAAAATGAAATAATAAACAGAAATTGAAGCATGCTTAACCAACAATCGTCCTATATCGTTCTTAATTATGGATGTGCAAGTAATATATAGCTAGCAACAAACACTTTCGTCGTGAGCGCGGAAAGATTTATATGAAGTAGCTAAACATATGTATAATACAGAGATCTACAAGTGAGCTAGACGGAAAATCAACCTTCTGGGATACGACGAATCACATACGCATGGAGGGATGGAAGATGAATAGATGAACTTCGCCAGTAAAAGTAGATTTGAGAATGTGGAAGAACAACCCTGAAAAAGAATGAGGAGAGAGCAGCGTTCGTTAAACGCTATATCCGCCTGCCGCAACCGGTGATTCTTGAGAAACGAGAAGGTTCTTATTAATAAACCAAGACCACACATGTCAGAGCTCTACTTTGTTTACCAACATTATATTAGTATCCTGAAGCACTCCTAGGCCGTGCATTTTATGTTTACAAGCAGTACACTACCATTTCATATTATCTTTCACCGAGCAGTGCATTGTAGGAGAAAAACGAAAAGGTCCTCGTTATTGAAACAATACCCCACGCGTCAAAAGTCTACGTCGATACAGATAACGTGAAGCGCTTCGTCAGCAGTGCATACTTTGTTTACCTGCAGTGCATATGAGTGTGCATAGCACGCGGGGTGCATTGCACGCTAAGTGCACTGTCCTCGCATGTTATCTTGCACCTTTGCGCACAGCAGTTTACAAAGCATTTCTAAGGCAGTTCATCTACATCTTTAGGACAGTGCATCTCGTGTGTATGACATTGTAATGACAGCATCACGAAGTACTCAACGAGCAGTGCATCTCGGTTTATATAGCAGGTGGGATTGAATTGCATGGCTAGTACACTTCTATTTTATATTATCTTTCGCCGAGCAGTGCACTGTAGGAGAAAAACGAAAAGGTCCTTGTTATTGAAACAATACACCACGCGTCAAAAGTCTTCGTCGATACAGATAACGTTACGCAGTGCATACTATGTACACCGGCAGTGCACATCGCTGTGCATAACAGGTGGGGTGCATTGCACGATCATTGAACTGCCATAGAAACTTGTCTTGCACCGTGTGTACAGCGCTTTACGAAGCATTTGGAAGGAAGTTCATACGTATTCCAATGGCAGTGCATACCTGTTTTTAACCTTATTATTATAGTAGTATCCTGAAGTGCTACCTGAGCAGTGCATGCTTTGTTTACCTACAGTGTATATGAGTGTGCGTAGCACGCGGGGTGCATTGCACGCTAAGTGCACTGCCCTCGCATGTTATTTTGCACCTTTATGCACAGCAGTTTACAAAGCATTTCTAAGGCAGTTCATCTACATCTTTAGGACAATGCATCTCGTGTGTATAGCATTGTAATGACAACATCACGAAGTACTCAACGAGCAGTGCATCTCAGTGTATATAGCAGGTGGGATTGAATTGCACAGCTAGTGTACTGCCATTTCATATTATCTTTCACCGAACAGTACACTATACGAGAAAAACGAAAAGGTCCTCGTTATTAAACAATACCCCACGCGTCAAAAGTCTATGTCGATACAGATAATGTTACGTAGTGTATACTACGTAGACCGGCAGTGCACATCGCTGTGCATAGCTGGTGGGGTGCATTGCACGGTCATTGAACTGCCATAGAAACTTGTCTTGCACCGTGCCTATAGCGCTTTACGAAGCATTTGGAAGGCAGTTCATACGTATTCTAATGGCAGTGCATACCTGTTTTTAACCTTATTATTATAGTAGTATCCTGAAGCGCATCGTGGACAGTGCATGTTTTGTTTACCTGCAGTGCATATGAGTGTACGTAGCTCGCGGGGTGCATTGCACGCTACACTGCCCTTGCATGTTATCTTGCACCTTTGCGCACAGCAGTTTACAAAGCATTTCTAAGGCAGTTCATCTACATCTTTAGGACAGTGCATCTCGTGTGTATGGCATTGTAATGACAGTATCACGAAGTACTCAACGAGCAGTGCATCTCAGTGTATATATTAGGTTGGATTGAATTGCACGGCTAGTGCACTGCCATTTCATATTATCTTTCACCGAGCAGTGCACTGTAGGAGAAAAACGAAAAGGTCCTCGTTATTGAAACAATACCCCACGCGTCAAAAGTCTTCGTTGATATAGATAACGTTACACAGTGCATACTACGTACACCGGCAGTGCACATCGTTGTGCATAGCAGGTGGGGTGCATTGCACGGTCATTGAACTGCCATAGAAACTTGTCTTACACCGTGCGTACAGCGTTTTACGAAGCATTTGGAAAGCAGTTCATACGTATTCCAATGGTAGTGCATACCTCTTTTTAACCTTATTATTGTAGTAGTATCCTGAAGCGCTCCCTGAGCAGTGCATGCTTTGTTTACCTACAGTGCAAATGAGTGTGCGTAGCACGCGGGGTGCATTGCACGCTAAGTGCACTGCCCTCGCATGTTATCTTGCACCTTTGCACACAGCAGTTTACAAAGCATTTCTAAGACAGTTCATCTACATCTTTAGGACAGTGCATCTCGTGTGTATGACATTGTAACGACAGCATCACGAAGTACTCAACGAGCAGTGCATCTCAGTGTATATAGCAGGTGGGATTGAATTGCACGGCTAGTGCACTGCCATTTCATATTATTTTTCACCGAGCAGTGCACTATAGGAGAAAAACGAAAAGGTCCTCGTTATCGAAACAATACACCACGCGTCAAAAGTCTTCATCGATACAGATAACGTTACGCAGTGCATACTATGTACACCGGCAGTGCACATCGTTGTGCATAGCAGGTGGGGTGCATTGCACGGTCATTGAACTGCCATAGAAAGTTGTCTTGCACCGTGCGTACAGCGCTTTATGAAGCATTTGGAAGACAGTTCATACGTATTCCAATGGCAGTGCATATCTGTTTTTAACCTTATTATTGTAGTAGTATCCTGAAGCGCTCCCTGAGCAGTGCATGCTTTGTTTACCTGCAGTGCATATGAGTGTGCATAGCACGCGGGGTGCATTGCACGCTAAGTGCACTGCCCTCACATGTTATCTTGCACCTTTGCGCACAACAGTTTATAAAGGATTTCTAAGGCAGTTCATCTACATCTTTAGGACAGTGCATCTCGTGTGTATGGCATTGTAACGACAGCATCACGAAGTACTCAACGAGAAGTGCATCTCAGTGTATATAGCAGGTGGGATTGAATTGCACGGCTAGTGCACTGCCATTTCATATTATCTTTCAGCGAGCAGTGTAATGTAGGAGAAAAACAAAAAGGTCCTCGTTATTGAAACAATACACCACGCGTCAAAAGTCTTCGTCGATACAGATAACGTTACGCAGTGCATACTAAGTACACTGGCAGTGCACATCGCAGTGCATAGCAGGTGGGGTGTATTGCACGGTCATTGAACTGTCATAGAAACTTGTCTTGCACCGTGCGTACAACGCTTTACGAAGCATTTGGAAGGCAGTTCATGCGTATTCCAATAGCAGTGCATACCTGTTTTTAACCTTATTATTGTAGTAGTATCCTGAAGCGCTCCCTGAGCAGTGCATGCTTTGTTTACCTGCAGTGCATATGAGTGTGCGTAGCACGCTAAGTGCACTGCCCTCGCATGTTATCTTGCACCTTTGTGCACAACAGTTTATAAAGCATTTCTAAGGCAGTTCATCTACATCTTTAGGACAGTGCATCTCGTGTGTATGGCATTGTAACGACAACATCACGAAGTACTCAACGAGCAGTGCATCTCAGTGTATATAGCAGGTAGGATTGAATTGCACGGCTAGTGCACTGTCATTTTATATTATCTTTCACCGAGCAGTACACTGTAGGAGAAAAACGAAAAGGTCCTCGTTATTGAAACAATACACCATGCGTCAAAAGTCTTCGTCGATACAGGTAACGTTACACAGTGCATACTACATAAACCGGCAGTGCACATCGATGTGCATAGCAGGTGGGGTGCATTGCACGATCATTGAACTGCCATAGAAACTTGTCTTGCACCGTGCGTACAACACTTTACGAAGCATTTGGAAGGCAGTTCATACGTATTCCAATGGTAGTGCATACCTGTTTTTAACCTTATTATTGTAGTAGTATCCTGAAGCGCTCCCTGAGCAGTGCATGCTTTGTTTACCTGCAGTGCATATGAGTGTGTATAGCACGCGGGGTGCATTGCACGCTAAGTGCACTGCCCTCGCATGTTATCTTGTACCTTTGCGCAGAGCAGTTTACAAAGCATTTCTAAGGCAGTTCATCTACATCTTTAGGAGAGTGCATCTCGTGTGTATGGCATTGTAATGTTAGCATCACGAAGTACTCAATGAGCAGTGCATGATTTGTATTCAAGCAGTGCATCTGCATATAAAAGCAGTATCACAAAGCTAAGATTGTACGTTTTTTAATACATAACTCATTAATAACATACATAAATGGTGGGGTGTATTGGAAGGTGAGTGTACTGCCAAAGATTGTTGTCTTGCACCATGCGTATAGCACATAGGCAGCTCATTTTTTATTTGATTATCAGTGCATTATGAAGCACTTGTAAGGGACTTCATATATAGTTCACGGGCACTGCATCTCGTTGTCCATGGCATTATAAAAGTAGTATCACAAAGCACTCACGGTCAGTGCATCCGTTGTATACGAGCTGTGCATCTCGGTGCACATTGCTGGTTGTATATGAGTAGTGCAAAACGGATAAACAGAGCCACGAAACCCAGCACAAATGTACTGCCTCTCCCCTGACGAAGGACTGGTTAGACAGTAAACCCCGCATATATGTTGCTATCAATACTAAAGTGTTCTTCTTGAAAAAGGGGCAATGCATTTTCATACTGAATTATGACCCACCTGTCAGACAACTTGTTTTCGGGAGATAAAACCTTCCCACCCGTTGTTGGTGTTTAAAGAAGGAAGAGAAGGTAGGAAAACGTATCTTCTTCAAACTATTATAACCAGCTAATGCTGGAATAACCCATAACTTTATCAGCCGCCACCGCCGCCCGCATGTCGATCTAAAGAAAGTTTCAACCACGCTTCAAAACAAGCAGTAAGATATCTCCATCTCACCAAGGCAAGGCAATGGATAGAGACGTCGTCATCACTGGCGCCACAAATCAGGTAACCAGATATTGAACCTACTCAAACGATTGAAATTCTAGGGATATATGTGATGAGGCGATTCAGCTTGTACTTCGTCTCTACATGGTAGACATGGCCGGCAGCTACATTGTAGCGACAACGCAACAGTTTTTTGGAAAAAAAAATTGCCAACAACGTAGCTGATTTTTATCTTAGGATTCAACGGAGATATAACTTCCTAGTTTTAAAGCACGGAGCATAGTTTCTACAGTGATGGGAACAGTTTAATAACCATCATAGTGTAGTATAATTGATATAGCGGAAATAATTATATACGAAACTACATGACCATTTGCTACGCATGTAGTTTGAGCAGCAGATAGCACTATGTGTAGTCACAAAAACTTTTTCATAGTGGATCGATCACTTCAATTGTAGGCTACACCAATTCGTTCATTTTCTATCAAAGTAATGTATTACTCTGTGTACTTAATAGCAAGAGATTATACAATACATTGAGAAGTTCAGTCGATGTACAATAAAACTATGCTCTAAATATAATTCAGCTATTCCTGACAAATACTATTTATTATTATGTATATAATCAATAAGGTTGTTGGTGGTTGTTCCAAAAAAGGTAAAAGGAGGAAATAATATGACAGTAAATTTCAAAATATTTCGGCATACATATTTCAACTGATTGTTTTTGCATCGAAGCCTAATTATATAAGTTATATAGCAGATAGATTATTATTATTAATGTTACAGATACGCAAGCAGAGTGTTGATTCTTTATCTGTGAGTTATTTTTTTCACTAAATCTAGAGAATGCGATATATGCTGCATTACACCAAATTGCAAAATTCAGCAGGGACCCAGATTATCTCATTTGAATGATCATACATTGGCTGAAATAGAAATGATGAAAGGTGCGAAATTCCAAGCTCCAGGCGTAACAGAACGTGTTGCACGTCAATTCAGGATGGTATATATACTTTTAAGAATAATATATGATTTTTTATTTAAATGCTTTAAAAATCAAAAGATTGACCTTGAATAATTATGGTGCCACTATATTAATTATATCATGGTAGAGACATCTTAGAGCACTACATGATAAGTGGGATAAAGAGCGTGAGCAGAAACTGATAGCTCTCACGACGTCAACAGAAATTGTACGAAGATTTATCGCAGCACGCGCAAACTTGAAGCCAAAGCTGGAAAAAATTAACATCACAATGTCTGCTTCACAAGTAATTTCCAAAGACCCTAGTGGTATAACAAAGCTACGATGCAAAGATGAATCAGGTGTTTCAGTGAAAGGCAACAGCGCAGTCAAGACTAGTTGTAAATTGAAAGATGCAAAGTGCAATAAGAATAGTTTGGTGAGTTTGCTCTTGCAATCAGTAAAAAATTAAAAAAATAAAATAATTTTGAATGAGTACTGCTAACAATTATTTTATTCTATTTCTGTTTTGTCAGGTGCAAGTTGATGTGATAGTCTCAATGCAACAAAACAGTGGTACTACTGCAGCATCTTCTGCACAGACAAGGACATCAAAGGACACAGATGAAGTAACCAACATTCAGTTCAGGTACAACGAGAAAAAATTAGATACAGTGCAAGCAGCTCCTGCAAGCCAGAGAATCCTCACGAATACTTCAACACAGAATGGTCAGACACACGCAAACATCGACCTAATAGCTGTCGGAATGGCAATGAGTGGCACAGAAGGAGAAGCTTTAGTAAGGTATGCTGGTAGCTCTGCAGAAGACAAAACAAAAACAATCATCACAACGAACGTACTCAAAACAAGCATGATTGTTCAAAATTGCCATGATAGGAGAGTGCTGATGAAAGATGAGAAAAAAAATCGAAAGCAAGACAGTATATCCTAGATACGAGAGTAGCATAACAAATTCAGAAGAGAAGATCACACATGAACAGATTACAGATGAGCAGAGTGTTGCAAGTGAACCAACCAACAACATTTTTTTTCTAGTGGAGCCAACAACCATCGCTACAAGTACAGTAGAGTCACAAGCTGGAAGCATTGATAGACCTAATTGTTCTGATGCAGGCAAGAGATATTCAACCAGCATGCCGAACACACAAAGAGAAGAGAATACAAGTCATCAGAATGTCAATTGTTCAGAGGAACCGGTAGAAACTGTATGCACTAACACCAACTCGGAAGCAATGAGCAATCTGTGCCCCAGTGCGATGACACTATTCCTGAAAAAGAGATTAATCCAGGAGAACCTACGGAAGAAGAGTTAGAGATGGACAAAATGTTTAAGAATGAGTACCCAGCTGTGGATGAAATTGGTGATGCCACGACACCGGAAGAAGGAATGGAATTTCAGTCAAGGGAAAATGCTTTCCAATTCTTTGCACTATATGCAAGGAAAACCGGTTTTTCTATAAGAAAACACACCAGCCTTAACTCCAAGAAAACAAACGAAATGATTAAACAAACATTTGTTTGCACAAAACAAGGTCAGACTCAAATAAGTGAGAAAGTTGTAAAAGAAAGGAAAACAAGTTCTACTATCAGGTGCTCTTGCCCTGTATCCATTGTGGTAAAGAAAACAGAGAAAGGATGGATGTACAAAACAGTAAAACTGGACCACAATCACCCTTTGCATCCAACAGATTGGCTCATCAGGTTTTCAAAATGCCACAAGTCAATGACACAGCAAGACAAGGAATTCATACGTATACTACACCTTGGAAAGATTCCACCAAGGAGAGTGATGCAAATATATAGTGGAATGAAACTTCTAACCAGAGGAGTTGGTTTCGATGGCAAAGACGTGTCAAACCTTAAGTATGCTGACAAGAAAGACTGCAGAAATAAAGATATAGAGGAATGCTTGAAGAGGTTTACCCGTCTTCAATCAAAGGTTCCTGGGTTCTCATATAAATTCGACACTGACCACACAAACGCCGTTCGTAGCATCTTCTGGACAGACGCAATGTGCAGGATGAACTACGAACTATAAGGTGAATACGTGTCATTCGACACAACGTTCCAGACGAACATATACAACATGCCTTTTGCACCAATAATTGGTGTGAACAACCATGGAAACATTGTTTTGTTTGGGATCGGTCTCCTGCAGGACGAGTCAGCTGAAACGTTCAAGTGACTATTCAAAACTTTTGTCTTGGAAATGGGTGGTAAAGCACCAAAGTACATAATCACTGACCAGTGCAGAGCAATGAAGAAAGCAATTGATGAACTGGATATACTGCTTGACACAATCCACAGGTTCTGCCTGTGGCACATCATCAAAAAGATGCTAGAAAAGCTTGCTAGCATTTTGGCAAGAAATGAAGGCCTGTCGGAAGAACTAAGACATGTGATAAAGAACTCATTGACTGTAGAAGATTTTGAAAAATGTTGGAGGCAAGTATTGGAAAAATACAGAATTGCAAACAACAAGCATCTGCTAGATTTATGGGATATCAGAGATCACTGGGTACCAGCCTACTTCATGGACTGCTTCTATCCCTTTTCCTCGTCAACTACAAGAAGCGAGAGCACCAACTCCATGTGGAAAGACTATGTCGACCACACAGACACAATACTGAAATTCCTAGATTCATATGAGGCAATTCAGGAGAAAAGCTTGAGTGCGCTCGACAGGAAAAGGAACAGGACTTCAGAGAATACAGCACCAACATGGAGCAGATATGGACTTGAGACAGATGCAATAAACATTTACACTACAGACATATTTCTCAAGTTTCAGAAGCAACTAGCAGATAACACAGCTTTCGAAATAAAAAGGGAAGAAACAACTGACATAGGAATGAAATACGAACTGATCAAAAGAAGTCATGTCACACATCCAGATTTCAACATAAATGTTTTTATAGTTGAAGTGGATAATGAGAATAAGATTTTCTCATGCAACTGCAAAAAAAGTCAAGGGATGGAATCCAGTGCTGTCACGTCCTCAGGGTTGTGGTACGTCTTGGTTTAGTACATAAGATGCCAGACAGTTTTGTGAACCCTAGATGGAAAAGATGCAACCGCCATCAGCCATCCAACTATGTTTTTCGTCTTCCTGACGGTAACAAGAGCAACGCAACAGGTCCAATACATTATGTGATTGAGTTGACTCGTTTTGCTAAGATCTGCTCAAAATCATGTAGTATAGACAAATCATACCAAGTTCTGGTAGAGTGCATTGATGAAATTGAGAAGAAAGTGAATGCTTCAGTAGACTAGGATGAGCAAAGCAACACAGAGGGCATGGCAGATGGCATCGATAACTTACATGAAACAATTCATACTGCGTTGAGAGATCCTCCAATCATAAAAACAAAGGGTAGGAAAAAAAGGACAGAGACTAAAACCAGGGTCAGAGCAGACGAAAAGAAAATGCGGTACCTGCGGAAAGAGAGGGCACACAAAACCTAAATGTGAATTCTGGCTTAAGGAGAGAGAGGTATATATACTAATGAATATTTTTTCTTATATTTTACAAAGTATCGTACCTAGCGACAAATTATATCTATGTAGTTTTTACTATTGCAGATTGAGGTTATTGAACTATATATAAACTTTTGTTTGCAGGGCAGAATGATCTAGAAGAAGCGCAAGATAAGATCAAAAGCTACAACAGAGAAAAGTCCAACTTCAAGCAGTGATTACGAGACGACTGATGCTACTGGTGTAAGTTTTCTTGTAAAAAAAATAATATTCGATACATTAAGTCGAACTAATATTTTAATAGATAATCTTCAGGACGACCTGACACCACCAAAGAGAAGATTTTTTCAGAAAAATACAAGCCAGAAAAGTAAATCAAAACATGGACGCAGTTATTTTGACAACACTAGTACAGATGAAGTAAGCTAATTTTACATAATGATACCTATTACAGCATATCTTGAACCTGATTGTAACCACGCAAGACTAACATTTTGTCTGTTTTTTCTAAAGAAAAATTTGAATCCACAGAAAAGAAGGAGAGTATGGAAAGAGAAGGATCAACAAACTCCATCAGCAACATCAAGTGATAGCAATTCAACTGATTCAGATAGAGTAAGTATTATATGAAATTTATAGCTGGTGACTTAGAAAATAGGAAAATTATTGGACATGATATTTGTTAAGTCGTGAAAATAAAACACTTGATACATGTAATGCAGATGATATCAAAACCACAGAAGCAGAGGAGAAGTTCAGTAGGAACATCACGAAAATCAAGAGAAGAAAGCAATTGTACACGAGGGATTGATGGACAAAAGTCTGACATCAGAAAAAAATATCTCATCCATATCCCACACGGAATGTTGTGAATATGTATGAAATCCCTCAGACAGATGCTAACCTCAGTGGAAATGATGGAAATGTTTTTCCAAGTTATGGTCATTTAGAACGAAGCTGCAGAACGGCAGAAGCAGTGAACAATCAAAAGAGGAAGTGCAGTACAAAAATACAAATAAAAAGAACAGTGATTACAAGGAGCAGTCCAGTGCAGACATCTGTGTCAAGCCACGAAAGACCTCACACATCAGTTGAGAGGAATGCACAAACAAGAAGCAGCCCTGTGAATTCAGTACAGTTCAATTTACATAAAAGTAACGGTACAAAAAGTCCTGTGATAAGAACAGTCAGAACAAGACAAAGCACCGTTCAAGATGAAGATCTCGACAGTGATCGGTCCAGAAGCAATAATAAAAAGGAAGGCACAAGCAGTTCAAAAAAACCCAAAAAAGGACATGGCCGTCTACAATGGTATTTGACTGGACAAGTTCAAGAGCCAAGGCAAGTTTTAAATTTCATAATATTTAAAACATTACAATTAGGATTGCCCAAATAGTTTGCTCTACATACATGTTATAAAAAATGATTACTAACAATGTTTCTTTATTTTATGCAGGAGAAGCAGCAGGATCAGGTCATGATACAAATATTGTTTTGTAGCAGACAGACTCAGAATTAAAAATTCACTATAATAAATGTAAGAAATTATAGAGTAGATTTTGTATTCTTATCAACTTATCATAAAGTTATAGAGGAAAGTTTTTTGTATCATGGCATCACTTGTTATTTACGGGTATAAAAAGGATAATTGACTACAACCATACATACCATTACACCGGTTTTGCAAATAAGATAAAAACATTAGACACAATAGCCATGAAACTCTAGAACAATCTACTATAGTTCGAAAGAATAGTTTTGTACCGGATTTTCAATAGAACAATGGTTTAAAAAAAAAATTGCACTATATATATATCATACAAACTTAACAACTAGAAATATTTTACTTAACAAAAAAAGTAGAACATTTACATATTTTTTTTGTTTTGAAATAATTTACATATTATTCTTACAGACTATAAGATAGACCACTCGTACATCTATGCAATCACAATATAACAGATGAATCAGGGAATAAAAAAATAAAAAAGGAACCAGGGCAGTACATAACTAACATCGCTGGCAGTACATGAACTGCATTAAAATACGTCAGGATAAAACAAAATAAAGCAGTGCATAATCCTTTAGAGAAGCAGTGCTATGCTTCAAATAACAATGGGCCTGTGAATTGTATTAGTGGGCCTTTCTCGTATAGAAGCAGCAGTTTTATGGTTGTGAACTCTTGAGGTATCGTATGGACAATTTCGTAGTGGGCCTTAATTTTTATAACTACTAGCACGATTTGCACGATCGGTTGGTTATAAGGATACCAGGAGTCGTGGAAGCGGTAAAGACGTAAGTTGCAACAATGGTGCACCAGTTCATCATTTGCAGCGACGCAACTCAGAAGAACAAGGTGTCTATCTAGCGCATAATTATATATTATTTTGTAGTCCATCACATACTTATTCTTATTAGATCCATCCTTGTTTACTACTGCAAAAATAAATAGATTCAAGCCGTGGTACCAGACGTCTTCGTCCCAGACATGATGGACGACGGGCTTCAGACCACAGAGACTCATAGCATTACTGTTCACGGAACAACGGTTCTTACTGTGGAGTACACCAATGAGGAATCAACGCTAAACAGAATCCTCTCCATGTACGAGGCTTGGCTTGAAGAGGTTAGTACCCATCCAACTTACTGTCTGATTCTATTAAAATGATTGTCATATGAATTATGCATGACTACAACACAAATGAATTCAAGGTAGTTTGATTCGTATAAAATAGTTTACCATATTAATTTGAACTAGTTTTTTCTAACAAGTCCTTTTCACTAGTTTAGATACGAATCAAACATCAACCCATACATATTTTATCAGAATCCCTTGATTTTCCAACGGTAGAAACAAATATACTGTGTATCATATAAATCTCTACAAGATTAGAGTGGATATAGGAAATGCATTCCTACATTATCAATACTCCTACGTCTTTCATGTCATAAGAATAAATAATACAAGTTCTAAACTGTATCATTCTAGTGTTCATTTCACCAGACTCTGGTTCTAATAATCACATTTCATTTGACACCAGGATAAGACCAGGTACGTTGGACTAGACATTGAATATACTGCTCAAGGAAGTGAAAAAACCATCGCCGTCGTACAACTCACCGTGAGATAGCACGCCCTAGTTTATCATTACGCTAGGGCCACGAAAAAATGCCAGGCACTCCGTGATATTTTCAAGGAAAAACATATCACCTTCATTAGCATCGACAAGAGGACCGATTCAAAGATGTTGATGAAAGAAAAGTTTTTCATCCCTGAAGAGTACCATGTAGACATACAGGGAATATTCAATACATTCCAAGGTGACAATTACAGGTACCGCATGGCTAGTATTGCAGCAGTATTCATTGATTCATCATACAGTGAGATGAAGATAGCAGCAAGTGACTCATAAATGCATAACAAATGGGAGTGGAAGCCAATGCCAATGGAGAATCTGCATTACTCAGCAAAAGATGGGTATGTAAAATACGAGTTGTACAAGAGAATAACATTCAGCAGCTACTGCCTCAGTTTAGGAAGACAAATTCTCAATGATAAGCTGTGCACCGGGTGTAAAGGAGGTAAAGGATATAAATCATATAAACATTTTTTGAGGCAAGTCCATCAACTGATAACAATAATAAGTGGGACGACGAATACACGATGTGTCTGGCAGTAGATATCGACAGGTGGACGAAGAACGATGAATGGTGGACGAAGAGAGACGACGATGAAGAAGACTGAATTCAGCTAAAGACTGTGATTATATGAGTACGTTTTGTTAGCAATCTTATAATTCAGTTCGTTAATTCAGTTATACAAAAGTGGTTATGATCTAGTATATTATATTAGGAGTACAATGTAATTAATGTGTGTGTGTGTATAAATTAAACTAATTTTTATCATTATTCTATAATATTTGTAATAACAACATATGAATGTATACTTGTATTTTATATGTAAATTCCTAATTTAGTCTCGAAGGCAGGCAAGTTAATTGTAAATAAATAAGAAAAATCCCATTAACAAGTTAAAATTTCCTAAAAAATTAATTGAACATTTGACAATTGAAATGAATTCTGATGCATCCAGTTGAATATTCACAACACATCAAACAAAATCAATAGAAATAACGAAATGCATTACCACATAACAAGCAGTTCAAAACATACATCAAGCGGTTCATAACAACAAGCGGTTCAACACAACTTACATCTGCACTAAAAAACAATCAGAAGGAACGGCAGTCATCATATAAGATGATGTCAATGACAAACATTATCTTAATGTTTCGGTTTGAAGTGGTCCTGCCAGTGACGAGAATTGCTTGCCCAACTTCAAGACATTTATGTTGACATTCAACAGAGGTCTTCCACTCAGGGGTGTTGAAGATAATTCGACCATCACTCCCTATCTTGTATGAAATGAAGCTCACGGCACCATTTGCACCAAGCCGTACTCCAGCCATGCCTTCTTCGGCAATTTCAAGAGAAAAAACCATTCTCGAAGGTAGTTTCTAATTAAGTTGCAGAAGTTAGAAATCTAATAACTAACAAGCAATAAAAAAATAGGCAAGTAGAAAAATAATGATAACTAATAACATACCATATCATGACGACGAACATGCATCCTGGTCAAGCGAGTAACAAGTGCTAGGCCAACATACAATTCTTTTGAAGGAATGATGTGGAGAAGATAGCACTTTTCACTCCTGGTAAGCTTGCATCTCTGAGCAACAATTGTATTATCTAATGGTCCTTCTTCCTCCTCATCCTCCCGATCCTCCTCATCAGAGTCACCCTCTTTGCCCTCGTCCTCATTATCACACTCGTCATCCTCGGTCTCATCATCCTCGTCCTCATCCCCCTCATCGTTCATATGCATAACAGTGATACTTGGACAAGGAGCTCCCATTGAAAATACCAGATACACACCAGAGTCGATTTGGTTTTCAGCAATAAACCTACAAGGCGAGTCATTGCTCGCTCTTTGCGCATGTCCACAACATAAATTTGCCCAAGAGCTTGAAACTCAATGATTTGTCCTGTTATTCTATTGAATTCTCTCCTTATATTGCATGGGATAGTCTAAATTTAATAAAATAATTAAATAAATGACAATTGTATGGAAAGAAAATTCAATAAATGTAAAAAGCAAGAATTATATGCATACCAATGAACGCTCAAATCGACCATGTACAAGACGGACAAGGAATAGCGAGGCTGATTTTGTTTCATCACTACAGTCTGTGAAACAAACCTAGCACAGTGCCATGTCCTAAAAAAAATGAAAAGCACTCGTTAATTTATGATAAAGCTAGCTAAGATAAAAAAAGGGCATCATATTTGGAATGAACATAAATTAATTTTAGGGACGGAGTAAGTGAGCCAAGTAGGAAGCACAAATAAATAATTTTTTTCATATACCAGAAGGCTAAATCACACCATCCCAACCCTTCATTTCATAATCATATTGTAACTAATTGATGAACCACAAGTATAGAGGGTGTATCGTAGTATTTTCGAGGGAAGTGAAACTCAATTTATTGATTCGACACAAGGGGAGTCAAAGAATATTTATCAGCCTTAACAACTAAGTTGTCAATTCAGCTGCACCTGGAAACAATCTTGCTCACAGCAGTTTATCAGTAGTAACAGTTTTGTAGCAAGAATAGTAAAGTAACAGCAGTAGCAAAGCAAAGACAGTAGTAACAAAAGCAGTAACAGTGGGATTCGAGTGCGGTAGGCATAGAGATGGATGGACGGGCGTTGCATGGACAAGACAATTCACATAGCAATCAGAACATAGGGCAATTGCAGATAAATAAGATAAAGCACCCAAGTACTAGATAATCCTAGGCATGTGTTCCATATATAGTCATACGTGCTCGCAATGAGAACTTGCACAACATCTTTTGTCCTGCCAGCCCGTTTGCAGCGGGGCCTCTAGGGAACTACTGGCAATTAAGGTGCTCCTTTTAATAAAGCACCGGATCAAAGCATTAACACTCCATGAACACATGTGATCCTCACATCAAAGCCATTCCCTTCCGGTTATCCTGATTTCTGTCACTTCGGGGCCATAGGTTCCGGACAACAACGTGTGTATACAACTTGCAGATAAGACCAAGAACAATACTATCATAATGAATCAATAACATGTTCAGATCTGAGATCATGGCACTCGGGCCCTAGTGACAAGCATTAAGAACTACAAGTCGCAACAAAGCCATAAAGCACTAATAAAAGATACTAGGCACCATGCCCTAACAATCTGATGCCATTACATGAACGATCTCATCCAATCCCTACCATCCCCATAGCCTACAGCGGGGGATTACTCACTCATAGATGGGGAAACATGGATGGTCGATGGAGAAGCGATGATGATGATGATGGCGATGATCTCCTCCAATTCCCCGTCCCGGCAGGGTGCCAAAACAGAGTTTCTGGTGCTGTTTCGTGGAATCTGGTGGTGGCGGCGGAGCAGAACTCCTTCTGGAAAAACGTCGAACCCCCCGAAGTTTTTAGGTCAGAAGGCTCCTTATAGGCGAAGAGAGAGGCCGAGGGGGTGCCTGGGGGCCCACACCACCCCCTAGCGTGGCCTGGCCTGGCCCGCGCCAGCAGGTGGTGTGGCCACCCCCTGGCTCTTCTCCGTCTCGTATTCTGGATCCTGGAGTCTTCGGGTGAAATAGGATTTTTGGCATATTTTCCGGGATTTTTCCTGATAGTTGATTTTCTGCACAAAAAGTAGACACCAAGGCAATTCTGCTAAAAATAGCGCCAGTCTGCATTAGTTGTATCCAAATCACACAAGTATAGAGGAGAAACAATAGCAAAAGTGTTTGGGAAAGTAGATACGTTTTGGACGTATCAACTCCCCCCAAGCTTAGCTTATTGCTTGTCCTCAAGCAATTCAGTTGAAAACTGAGTGCGATAAAAGAACTTTCACGAACATATTTGCTTCATATGATGTAAATATTCTCAGCAATGTGATCAACTACTCAGACAGTTCATAATAAAGAGTATGCAACTGAGTCTACTTAATAGTCATTGCAAGCTATGAAGAGATTCCAACTCAAGAATAATAAGTAGCACGGAGCACAAACATAAGCAACATTACAATTCTCATAGAAAGGTATGATAGAGTGGTATCTCGCTTGCTTTTGCTTATGAATGTCAAGGCACCTCTGAAGTTCAAGTGATGACTAGAAGTAAAGATATCAAGGATACAAGCATCAAAGTCATAACACAAATAATCAAGTAATGGAACAAACACAAAGAATGACAACTATGCTCTCAAGAAGGTGCTCAAATAATATATGGAGACTCAACAATAGAAGAAAAAAAGTTTTGAATAATTTAGAAAGGCTTCCAAATGCTGAAAGTATGGTACTTGTTAGCTTTGAGCTCTCATTGCCCCTATCATAAGCATCTTGAATGTGGTTAAGGTGAAAGTGACACAACTAAGAGGATATTCTTGACAAGTTATAAATCGAAGTCTCATGCCCCTTACTTATGAAGACCGATCCTCATGCTACTCAACTTCAGTCACAAGTAAGCTCTTGTCATTGTAAGTACATACGTATCATAGAGAACCGCCAACGGGGTACCCCTTGCACATGACACGGGAGCTATCCCATAATCAAAATACAAGGCAAGCAGACAATGAGCATCTCGGCGATCTTTTTATTTACTATGTGCATAGATTTTTATTGAGGATGCTTCATAGAATGCTCATTATGGTTATGCTGCAAGTTTCCACCATGATTAGGCATGGATTAGGCTAGAGGCCCAGGCGTTTCTCTAACATACATACAAACTCCATGGTCTTACAAGTTCCACTTTTATTTCACACCGTCAGGATCCATAAGCAAAAGAACATGATATCAACTAGGTACAGAGTACCTATGAAGCATTGAAAGCGGTCCCCATGATACATGATTCTGCTAACTTCAACTCATAAAGCGCAAGCATATGCACAACAAAGAAGGACGCAATGGTTCAGGTTTATTAAGTGCAAGAAAATAGTGTGCCATCAAGTTCGTGAGAGCTTTACTAAATAACTTTCTCATAACAAGCAAACATTTTATTTGGAAGAAAACAAAGCATATTGAATATGCACGGAGGTAGCAAATGATGCTAATGGGTAGGTATGGTGGACACTTTGGAAATATTTGGTTTAGGGAGTTGGAAACTTGAGTAAAACACTCAGTGGAAGTGAAGGCTAGCAATAGTAATGGAGTGACAAACGAGAGAGCACTAGCTGTCATTATCATGCTTACAACAAAACAGGACTACTCATGGCATGAAAGTGATTCAAGATCCTCAAGGCAAAATAATTCATCGAGGCTTAACTGATTATTATAGTCATGTGCATGAGTGAGCATGTGCCAAGTCAATTCAAATGAAACATTCAGAGGAGGATACCACGGTGTCATACCAATTTATGAATAGAGTAATGCAAGCAAACATTCATGAGACATGCTACAAACTATTAGCGGGCTGGAGCTAATCACAAGAAAGCAAGAACTACTAAGCATCCAAAGAAAACATACACCCTACATGAACGACTAAGCAAGCTCACAATGATGAGTATATGTACAAACATGAAGACAAATAGAGTTCGTTACCAGCCTCTTACCACGCCTCAAGGTGTCATTGATCCTCATTATTGCTCTTCACTTGTGTGGCTTGAATAATAATATGAAACCAATAATCCACTGAGAACTGCCGAACCCTGTAGCAAACTCACAAAAACCAAAGAAGAACGACAAATATTTTTGGTGTTTTCGATTTTTAAATAAGAACCAAAAGAGAAAAACAAGCAAAGCAAAATCTTTTTGGGTTTTTCGAATAGTTCAAACAAAGCAAAAAGGGAAAAACAAACCAAGGCAAAAAGAAGAAGCAAACCAAAGAGAAACAACAAAAATATTTTTGGTCTTTTTGTGTTTTTAGAAAGCAAAAGCAAAGAAGAACGAAAACTAAAAAGAGAACGAAAACATGAATATACAAAGTACCGACCCAACATGATATGGAGATGAGTGCGGTGTCGGTGTACCTCCCCACAAGCTTAGGCTTTTGGCCTAAGTGGTTATCAATCCATATACGAATAGGGGTTCCAAGCGGGCGGTTCTTGGTAAGAATGGTCGTTGCTGGGCCCATGAGAAGAAGAGGAAGCTCCCCAATCATAAGCGGGCTGCTGATATGAAGACTCTCCCTCATTCGAGGGCTGGACCGAATCATCCGTGAGCTCCCTTCTAGTGTCCTGCTCCTGTTGGGAGAGCTCTCCCAAGTACGTGTCAAGCTCCTCCTCAGTGAGGGACCATCCTTTCCTGTTATCAAGGTTAAACAAAACAGGTGCAGGAAAAAGAACAACACGCTCGGACTTGCTCTTTCTCCAACCAACTTTGAGAAAGGTTATTTCATAAGATAACTCACTCAGACTAGCCCACAAGAAAATAAATTTATGCTGTATCATGGAATTAAAATCAAGCCTCTCTATGGGAAACTGTAGGTCTAGATGATGAGGCACTAAACCATGCAATGCTAGCAAACTAGAAGCAATGAGGCCTCCAAAAATTCCACCTTTCTCACGGTTAGCAGCAAGACAGAAAGCTATCAAAGCACCCAAGTTGTAAGACCTATCTCGTCTAAGAGAAGCAGAGATAAATGCTAGATCAAACAAAGATAACTTATTGGCTGTTTTCCTAGCAAGAACACACTTGGCAATAAAGTAGGAAAAGTAGTGAATGGAGGTAAGATGAATGTTACGGATTTTTCCATTCTCCTTCGAGAAGCTACTCCCTTGACAAATTTCTGCATATAAATCCATGAGTGGTTCCGGTCTCTCTTTAATCTTCCTACATGATCCCCATTGAGGTACCTTAATAGCTGCACAAAAATCATCAAGAGAAAGGTTGACAACAATATTGTAAATTTTGTAATGGACCATGGGGTTAGGCAAAGAGTGACTAAATTGGAAATCCTGCACCACAGACATGGTTAGCTTCACAAATGGACAAGGTTCATCTTCCAAAAAGTGCTCTAACCCTGCATTAGAAACCAAAGTGTGGAAATCTTGTATAATTCCTGCAGCTCTCATGAAATCAGGGCATGGATAAATGGAGGGAAAAACTTCCTCCTCCTCATGGACCTTCATGACCTCAGGCACCCAAAGCTCATGTTGGTTTAGGTGGTGTTCACTCATCTTCTATTCTAAAATTTAAACACCTATTAAACAAGTGATTGCAAAGTAAATATAATGAAGGATTCTACTCATAGGGACTTGCAAGAGGCCTAAACATGCATCAAAACTATATCTCTAAGCATCAAATAAGCTTACAAGCTCTCATAACCAGTCACCTACAGCAGCAAAATACTCAACATATAATCCACTAAACACAAATCTACTTGGACAAGGGGAGGAGTCACATACCAAGGAACAAATGCTCCAAATTTCAGCAAGAAAGATGGGCTGAGCAAGGAGATCGAAAAAATCGAGAGCAAGCACAGCAAGAACGCGATTTTGAGCTATGAACTAGAGCTTACTCGGGAGAGAGAAGAAAGTGGCAGGTGAGAGAGTTGGTGGGGGGCGAGGGGTGGCCCACACCAGGGCATGGCGCCACCCAAGGCTGGTCGCGCCACCATGTGGTGTGCCTTCCTGGTGGTCCCCCGGTACCTACCAGGTACTCCTCTGCCCCTTTTTTCACGTAAAAATTTAATATGAATTTTCTGGAATTTTTCGAGACACTTTATTTTTGGGCATTTTCAGAAATAGAAGAATGATTTTTCTGATAGACAGATTTTTTTTTCTTTCTGAAACATGATGCAAGGACAAAACAAGGCTAGAACTACAGAAGTTCTAGCGTGCGAGCAACTAACAACAAAAAGAAAACTAAACGAAAGCAAAAACTAAAATGCAAAGGATAGAAATAAACGGAGATAATCATAATGAAAACATTGTTTTGTTCAATGGAATCCTTTTGTTAGCAAGGTTGATCAAGTCTTGCTACCAAAACAATTGCATATGAGACAAAATTTTGTACTCCACTAATGATTATGTTACCTTAACCTTGATAGCAATGGTCCCAATCATAATAGTTTTAAATTTTTCTCTTGGTATGGGACAATATATTTCTCCAACTTGAATGCCTTCAACATGTTCAATTGAATTCAAACCATAAGTCCTTTCAATCTTCTTGGGGAAATAGACAGTATGTTCCTTGTCATTAACATTGAAGGTCACCTTTCCTTGATTACAATTAATAACAGCTCCTGCAGTATTAAGAAAAGGTCTCCCAAGAATAATAGACATATTATCATCTTCAGGCATTTCGAGCACAACAAAATCAGTTAATATCAAGCAATTGTGGGCCACCTAAACAGGTACATCCTCACATATACCCATAGGAATAGTGGTAAATTTATTAGCCATTTGCAAAGATATATCAGTTGGTATCATTTTTTCAAGCTGAAGCCTCTTATATAGAGAGAAAGGCATAACACTAACTCCATCTCCCAAATCACACAAGGTAGTTCTAACATAACTGTTCTTAATAGAGCAAGGGATAGTTGGAATCCCTGGGTCTCCAAGTTTCTTAGGAACCTTACCATTGAAAGAATAATTAGCAAGCAAAGTAGAGATTTCTTCATTAGGGATCTTCCTTTTATTCGAGACAATATCCTTCATATACTTTGAGTAAGGAGGCAATTTAATAGCATTAGTCAAAGGATTTTGCAAGAATAAAGGCTTCATCCACTCACAAAACTTATTATAGTGTTCATCTTCCTTTGACTTGTGTTTCTTATCAGGGAAAGGCATAGGTTTTTGGACCCAAGGTTCTCTTTCACTACCATGTTTCTTAGCAATAAAATCTTCTTTAGTGTATTTAGTAGTCTTATTGTGGTTTTCAGGTTCTTATTCAACTTTTTCTTCATTAGGCACTTTATTTTCTTCATTACCACTTTTAGTTTCAGCATCAGAGATAGATATACTATTAGGATCTATAGCAGGTTCAGAGGGTTCTACAATAGTTTTATGTTTCTTTTTCCTTTTCTTATGAGTAGAACCACTATTTTCAGCTTGTTGAGAATCCTGCTCGATTATTTTGGGATGCCCCTCAGGATATAGAGGATCCTGGGTAGCAGCACCACTTTTAGTTCTAATTTCATAAGCATGTTTTTCGTTAGCAGCATTAACTAGCAAGTCATTTTGCACTTTAATGAGTTGATCTATTTGAGTTTGAACCATTTGAAAGTGTTTAACAATCATTTTAACATCATTAGAGGTTCTTTCCACAATATCTTTCAACTCAACAATAGCTCTAGTGTTTTCCATTAGATGATTTTGCACCCTTTTATTAAAGTTATCCCGCTTAACAATAAAGATATCAAATTCTTCTAAGCATTGATCAGGAGGTTTAGAGTAAGGGATATCACCTTCATCAAAGTGTTGGAGAGAGTGTACCTCAATAGTGGATGAGTAGGGAATAGGCTTACATAATTCTTCCATAGGAGGTAAATTCTTGACATCTGCAGCTTTAATTCCCTTCTCCTTAAGACATTTCTTAGCTTCCTTCATCACTTCATCATTTAATTCAATAACTCCCCTCTTCTTTGATGTTGGAATAGGCACGGGAATAGATGGTTCAGGTCTAATTACTTGAGGTATAGCTTGTTTAGGAGGAGTCCAATCTTCATAATTCTTGCTTATTTTAGCCATTAATTCCTCAGCTTCCTTAGGAGTCCTATTCCTAAAAACACAATCAGCACAACTATCTAGGTATGTCCTAGATTCCTCTGTTAGTCCATTATAAAATATATCAAGAAGCTCATTCTTAGGTAATGGACTTCCAGCCTGTGCATGAATCAAAGCACAAAACCTTCCCCAAGATTCGGGCAATACCTCTTTTTCTCCCTGTTTGAAATCAAAAAGTTCCTGCAAAATAGCATGTCTAGCACTAGGATGAAAATATTTCTGCAGGAAAGTACTAATCAAGCACTCAGGGCTATCAATAGATCCAGGAGGTAAATTACTAAACCAAGTTTTAGCTTCTCCTTTTAGTGAAAAAGGAAAAATCTTAGCAACAAAGTAAGTACGCATCTTAATATCATCAGAAAACAAGCCACTCATGGTAGAAAGTTCATTCATATGTGCTACCGCACTTTCATTCTTAGTCCCACCAAAAGGTTCTTTCTCGATAATAGCTATGTAAGATAGATCGAGAGAGAGATCATAATCTTCATCTGTAATGTTTATGGGAGAAGCAGCAAACTTAGCAGCAGGATATAATTTGGGTCTAATAGTACGCCTCTCAAGGAGACTCTTAGCAGCGCTCCTATCATGGGTGTTCTTACATTCTTTAATAAACTCATCGGTCATCTCAACATAATCTTCTTCAATATCATAACTCTCACTAGACTCAGGTGAGCTAACAGGTGTGGTAGTGTCTTCATTAGGAGTTTCGGTATTTCCAGCTATAGTTCTAGCAATCGTAGCATCTAGGAAAGGACCTAATGAACCACTCTTATCAAGCACAGTAGAAGCAGCATCATAAGCATCAGAAGTTTCAGATTCAGCAGTAGTAGCAGTGTGTGTAGCATGTGTATGTGGTGGTGTAACGAGCTTACTTATAACAGACGGTGAATCAAGAGCAACAGAGGTGTTCAGAACCGTACCTCTTCTTGTAGTGGATGGTAAAATAGGAACCTTGCCATCACGAGACTTACCCATGATGGATGGATAGCGGCGAACAATAGAGAATCCAAGTGAACTTGATAAATAAAGCTATGCTCCCCGGCATTGGCGCCAGAAAATAGTCTTGATGACCCACAAGTATAGGGGTGTATCGCAGTATTTTCGAGGGAAGTGAAACCCAATTTATTGATTCGATACAAGGGGAGCCAAAGAATATTTATCAGCCTTAACAACTGAGTTGTCAATTCAGCTGCACCTGGAAACAATCTTGCTCACAGCAGTTTATCAGTAGCAACAGTTTTGTAGTAAGAATAGTAAAGTAACAGCAGTAGCAAAGCAAAGACAGTAGTAACAAAAGAAGTAACAGTGGGATTCGAGTGTGGTAGGCATAGGGATGGATGGACGGGCATTGCATGGACAAGACAATTCACATAGCAATCAGAACATAGGGCAATTGCAGATAAATAAGATAAAGCACCCAAGTACTAGATAATCCTAGGCATGTGTTCCATATATAGTCATACGTGCTCGCAATGAGAACTTGCACAACATCTTTTGTCCTGCCAGCCCGTTTGCAGCGGGGCCTCTAGGGAACTACTGGCAATTAAGATGATCCTTTTAATAGAGCACCAGAGCAAAGCATTAACACTCCGTGAACACATGTGATCCTCACATCAAAGCCATTCTCTTCCGGTTATCCCGATTTCTGTCACTTCGGGGCCATAGGTTCCGGACAACAACGTGTGTATACAACTTGCAGATATGACCAAGAACAATACTATCATAATGAATCAATAACATGTTCAGATCTGAGATCATGGCACTCGGGCCCTAGTGACAAGCATTAAGCACAACAAGTCGCAACAAAGTCATAAAGCACTAATAAAAGATACTAGGCACCATGCCCTAACAATCTGATGCCATTACATGAACGATCTCATCCAATCCCTACCATCCCCATAGCCTACAGCGGGGGATTACTCACTCATAGATGGGGGAAACATGGATGATCGATGGCGATGATGATGGCGATGATCTCCTCCAATTCCCCGTCCCGACAGGGTGCCAGAACGGAGTTTCTGGTGCTGTTTCGTGGAATCTGGTGGTGGCGGCGGAGCGGAACTCCTTCTAGAAAAACGTCGACCCCCCCGAAGTTTTTAAGTCAGAAGGCTCCTCATAGGCAAAGAGAGAGGCCGAGGGGGTTCCTGGAGGGCCCACACCACCCCCTGGCACGGCCTGGCCTGGCCCGCGCCAGCAGGTGGTGTGGCCACCCCCTGGCTCTTCTCTGTCTCGTATTCTGGCTCCTGGAATCTTCGGGTGAAATAGGATTTTTGGCATATTTTCCGGGATTTTTCCTGATAGTTGATTTTCTGCACAAAAAGTAGACACCAAGGCAATTCTGCTAAAAACAACGTCAGTCCGCATTAGTTGTATCCAAATCACACAAGTATAAAGGAGAAACAAATAGCAAAAGTGTTCGGGAAAGTAGATACGTTTTGGACGTATCACTAATCAATAGGAAAATGAAAGTACAGAAGCATAATAAACCTAAAAGTGTATCCTCATTGCATCATAACATTGAATGCTAACTAAAAAACTAAATATCTCTCTCTATATATACAAATTGAACAAAAAAGTTAATATCTAAAACGCTGTCGAATTTTTTTTATCTATACAATTTATAATATGAATCGACCAAAAATATGAATACATCTTATCTAGAACTATGGTTCGAAAGAAACAAGACTAAAATGTGCAAGATTTATAGGATAAAAACGAGGGAATAAGTTGAGCATACCTTGAGAGGGAGATTGGGGAGCTAAACAACGGCGAAATCCTTTAGATCCGATGGTTTTTAGGGGAGCAATTGAGAGGGAGGGGAGATGGGAATAGGAGGCGACCTCTCTCTGTTAGTCCTGGCGGCTGGGGACGACTAGGTCGGGATGGGAAGGGCAACCACGCGCCTGATGCTACATTTATAAGTGTATGACCTTTATGCTAGGCGATATACTGCCAAACCACGTTGTATTGCACAGCTCCCTCAGCAGTACAATCTAAACTATACGGGCAGTACTATATATGCAGTGGATATATTTTGCATATGCCGTTTGCATCGAAAGTCGATTAATCGATTACATACCACGGTGAATGCACTGTCGTTGCACGTTATCTTACGTCGTCCACACATCACTATATCAAAGACTTAAAGAGCAGTGCACAAAATTTCCACAGGCAGTGCATCCGTTCTAAATGAATAGTACGTGTCCGTGTCCACCGCACGCGCCGAAAGTCTTGCACACTTGGCACATCACTGTATTGTAGCACACGACATGCAGTCCACATAGGAAGTCCATATACCGCACAACACTATATTGTAGAACACGACATGCACTCCACAGAGGCAGTGCATATGGTAAGAAAGGGTGGTTCACTCCTGCCTACGGATGCAGTGCACAAGATTTCCACAGGCAGTGCATATGCGGCTGCATGGCAGGTTCAGTACATTCCAGCATAAGGATGCAGTGCATACGCTTTGCACAACCATACGTTCATCGTGGGTGGAGAACACACTGCACAGACCGCACAGGCAGTGCAACCATAACTTATCAGGGCAGCACACGACATGCAGTCAACACAGGTAGTGCATATAGATGTCAATAGCCGTGCCTTCCTAGATAGCAAAGAGACGTAGTGTATCTTGGTGTGTATGGTAGGTGTAGTCCATTCCACGGTCACTGCACTGCCTGCACACACGTAAAAAATGGTCGATCAGCGTTATTAAAGATAGCGCAGAACCCAAGCGGCGAGGCATTATGGATTTGGTGTGAGCTGTATAAGCGTCCATTTATTTGTAGCACACGACATGCAGTCCACCTAGGCAATGCATATACCGCACAACACTATATTGCAGAACACGACATGCACTCCACAGGGGCAGCACATTGTAAGAAAGGGCGGTGTACTCCTGCCTAAGGATGCAGTGCACAAGATTTTCACAGGAAGTGCATATGCGGCTGCATGGCAGGTTCAGTGCATTCCAGTATAAGGATGCAGTGCATACGCTCTGCACAACCATACGTTCATCGCGGGTGGAGAACACACTGCACAGACCACACAGGCAGTGCAACCATAACTTATCAGGATAGCACACGACAAGCAGTCAACACAGGCAGTGCACATAGATGTCAATAGCAGTGCCTTCCTGGATAGCGAAGAGACGCAGTGTATCTTGGTGTGCATGGTAGGTGTAGTCCATTCCACGGTCACTGCACTGCCTGCGCACGCGTTAAAAACGGTCGGTCAGCGTTATTAAAGATAGCGCAACACCCAAGCAGCGAGGCATTATGGATTTGGTGTGAGCTGTATAAGCATGCAATTATTTGTTGCACACGACATGCAGTCCACCTAGGCAGTGCATATACCGCACACCACTATATTGCAGAACACGACATGCACTCCACAGGAGCAGTGCGTATTGTAAGAAAAGGTGGTTCACTCCTGCCTACGGATGCAGTGCACAAGATTTCCACAGGCAGTGCATATGTGGCTGCATGGCAGGTTCAGTGCATTCTAGCATAAGGATGCAGTGCATACGCTCTGCACAACCATACGTTCATCGCGGATGGAGAACACACTACACAGACCGCACAGGCAATCCACCTAGGCAGTACATATACCGCACAACACTATATTGCAGAACACGACATGCACTCCACAGGGGCAGTGCATATTGTAAAAAGGGCGGTACACTCTTGCCTACGGATGCAATGCACAAGATTTCCACAAGCAGTGCATATGCGGCTGCATGGCAGGTTCATTGCATTCCAGCATAAGGATGCAATGCATACGCTCTGCACAACCATACGTTTATCGCGGGTGGAGAACACACTGCACAGACCGCACATGCAGTCCACCTAGGCAGTGCATATACCGCACATCACTATATTGCAGAACACGACATGCACTCCACAGGGGTAGTGCATATTGTAAGAAAGGGCGGTTCACTCCTGCCTACGGATGCAGTGCACAAGATTTCCACAGGCAGTGCATATGCGGCTGCATGGCAGGTACAGTGCATTCCAGCATAAGGATGCAGTGCATACGCTCTACACAACCATACGTTCATCGCGGGTGGAGAACACACTGCACGGACCGCACAGGCAGTGCAACCATAACTTATCAGGGCAGCACACGACATGCAGTCAACACACGCAGTGCATATAGATGTCAGTAGCAGTGCCTTCCTAGATAGCGAAGAGACACAGTGTATCTTGGTGTGCATGGTAGGTGTAGTCCATTCCACAGTCACTGCACTGCCTATGCACGCGTTAAAAACGGTCGGCCAGCGTTATTAAAGATAGCGCAGCACCCAAGCGGCGAGGCATTATGGATTTGGTGTGAGCTATACTCCTCTCAGGCTTATAAATAGTGTCGGCACCTCTTCACACTTCTAAACAGCATCAGTAACAGGGATAACTATTCGTTCTCACATACCTACCACCGGCTTCATAATGCCTCGCCGCCTACCCACCTGTTGGGCCAAGTTCCCTCCGGGTGCTCGCATACCACTTCCAACGCCGCCTAGCTCCGACGACGAAGAAGAGAAAGAGGAGGTATCGGCGCAGCAGTCGGTCACGGCTCAAGGTGTGGTAGCCGCTGCGGAGAAGGAGCAAAGCTACAAGAACCTACATGAATACGCCTCTTCCTCCGCCGACAGCAACCAATCCTACGACCTGATGCTGCCGCCAACCTCAACAAAATTGACCTCGTTCGGTAAGGAGAAGAAGAGGCGGGAGGATGCAAGGAACCGCGAGCAATAGACCATGTTCCTCGCTTCCGTGGAGAGCGAGAGTATCTCTGCTCCACCGGTGCCAGAGAAGGAGAAGGAGGAGGTCAAGAAGGAGAAGGAGGAGGTCAAAAAGGAGAAGGAAAGGGAAAAAAGAGGAGGGAGGATGCCTGGAACCGCGAGAGGGTCGCTGCCTATACGGCGCATAGGGCCGCCGTTCATGAGGCCAATACCATAGCAGTTCTGGAGATGACCAATAAGTTTCGACAGGCAGCAGAGGCGAGGAGGAACCAACGCGCGGTAGCGGCAGCAGCAGCGCAAGCGGCTGTGGCTCTAGTGGTGGCGGTGAACGACGACGAGGCAGGTCCACCATACGTCATCCACATATACATCGACAAAGACGATTAGGGATCTAGCTTTATATTACGTTTTTCTTTATATATCCATAAATGTCATTCAAATCTTGTAAAATATCTCCTGATTTGGGTGGACTATTAATTTATCTGAATTTCGCAAAATGCCATCGATTCAGTAGTAGCCACGGAAGAAATCCGGTCCATAGTCATCGTATCGAGCAGTGCATGACCTTTATTAATATACATCCAGATCTTACAAACCAAGGCGATGCATAGGAGGTTTGAAATGCAGTAGTTAAAAGGCAGTGCTCCTTTTCATGGGCTGCCTGCTTTAAAATTGCCATCTCCTCATCAACAGTGTATGGAAGCAACAAAGAACTCTTTGTGCCATTTGTCTGGTGTTGGGGCTCTTTTAGTTAAAAGTCCATCGGCTGACAAACTGTCGGATCCTTAAGTTTGTTACTAAATCAAATGGGCCTGTGCATAACAGGCGTGTGTTTAAGAAGCAGAGATGTGGTTACGTACTTTTAAGGTCTAAAATGTAGTGTTTTTAATTAGTTTTTTGTATTTTTATGTAATATGAGGTAGTGCATAATACTTTACAAAGGTAGTGCTATGCTGCAACTACTAATGGGCATGTGAACTATATCAGTGGGCCTTTAATGTATATAAGGAACAGTTACATGGTTGCGAAGTTTTGAGGTCTTGTATGGACAATTTCATAGTGGGCCTTTTTTTTATAACTACTAGCACGATTTGCACGATCGGTTGGTTATAAGGATACGAGGAGTCGTGGAAGCGGTAAAGGAGTAAGTTGCAACAACGGCGCACCAGTTCATCATTTGCAGCGACGAAACTCAGAAGAACAAGGTGTCTATCTAGCGCATAATTATATATTATTTTGTAGTCCATCACATACTTGTTCTTATTAGATCCATCCTTGTTTACTACTGCAGAAATAAACAGATTCAAGCCGTGATACCTGACGTCTTCCTCCCATGGACGACGGGCTTCATACAATGGAGATTCATCACATTCCTACTCATGTAACGACGGTTCTTACTGTGGTGTACACCAACGAGGAATCCACTGTCGACAAAATACTCGCAATGTACAAAGATTGGCTTGACGAGGTTAGTACTGATCCAATTATGCAGAAATTTTGTAGTACCTTTTCCTAACCAGTACTTTGAACCAGTTTTCATTCGAATCAAACATTTACCCCATACATTATTTTTCAGAATCCATTGTTTTTTCCTATGATCAAGAAAACTATTTGTAATACGAATTAATGTAACCCCATACATACGTTTTTTCCTGTTTGGCACATGCTGTTTTTTCTCAGTATTCGGAAGATAATGTAGTATCTAAAAATATTGTAGTTTTCAATAGTTTGGGAGTTTGGCCACAGTAAAACACAAAAGTTTCAAAACTGTGGTATTGCAAAAACTGAGGTTTTTTTGCACGTTTCAAGAAAGAGGTCTAGACCTATTTTTTTTACAAATACTATGTTTTTGTGCAAACTGTAGTATTGATTGCCCGACGTTGATATACTATGGTTTTAGAACATTTTCGTTTGACAAAAGCCAAGAAGCCAAACGAAGCCTTAGAGTGGGCTTGGAAAATGCGATCCTACATTTTCCCCTACTCCTTTTCTTCACGCTGTAAGAATCAAACATGTTTCACTAGATTCTGCTACTTACTAAATGATCAAATTTTACTTGACAGGACGACAACAGTAGGTACATAGGACTCGACCTCGAATACACTCCTAGAGGCAAACAACAAACCATCGCCATAGTACAACTTGCCATGATGCAGCACGTCCTAGTGTATTATTACGCCAGGAGCACTAAGGAACGCCATGGGCTACGGGATTTTCTAAAATAAAAACAGATCACGTTCGTTAGTGTGGACAAGAGGACAGACATAAAGATGATGCAGAAAGAGAAATTTGATATCCCTGACGAGTACCATGTCGACATACAGGATATATTCAAGTGAGTGCCACGAGATAATCACAGGGATGGCATGTCCAATCTTGCAGCAACACTCATTGATAGGTCATACATTCAGATGAAGATACTAGCCCGTAACTCAAACATGCATGCCATATGGGAGTGGAAGCCAATGCCGCCAGAGAATCTGCGTTACTCAGTAATAGATGGATATGTCACATACGAGTTGTACAAGAGGATAGCATTCATCAGGAATCTTCTCGGTTTAGATAAACCAATCTTAGATGACAAGCTCTGCATCAGATGCCATGGAGGTTATAAACCGTACAAACGACATAAACAAGCAGGTCCATCAGAGGATACCAAGAAGATATGGCACAAGGAGCAATACGGATTCAGTCCAGAAGAAGATGTCGACAGATCGGAGAAGCAACAAGATGGCTAGAAGGAAATGTGAATTCAGTAAAGACTTTTGTAGCGTGGCTACGATATTATATCAGTTTGGTGATATTAGTTGATAACCACATATAACATGTGGATTTGATTTAGCGTTTGATGTTTTCCGAACAATGTTATTTTAAAAAGCTTGAAACCCTGCTTAGTGTGTGTAATACTATGAACAATGTGTAATTATATATAGTCTGTGCATTCTGAATGTTTTATTCTAGTAAAACAAATCATATATCCATTTTAAATACAATATTCTAGTTTGTGTAGGATTATGATGGTTATTCTCATCATTTAACTATATAGAATACAAAAATAAATAAAGATGCAAATACAAGTAAAAATGCAGTGCATACATGAACACTCAATGCCAGTGCATATTTACTAGTTAAGGCAGAACAGTCAGTATGACTCCACGCATAAAAACTCAGAAACCGAAAAACATAGTGGTCAAAAATAAATAAATATTCAGACAGCTTATAAACCGTATGATCAGCAGTGCATAACTGCGTATAAGTTAGGCAGTCCACCCTTTAAAACCTAGGCAGTCCACCCTTTAAAATCTAGGCAGTGCAAATGGCAGAACTTGTGCAGTACATCAAAATCTGGGAACTCGAAAGCCGAAAACATAGTGAAAAAGTTAACTTATCAGGGCAGTACATAAACTGTATGACCGGCAGTGCAAAACTTATCTAAGCACACATTCTGACCTTACTGGCTACGACAGTGCTTATTCCAACCTAGAAGCAGTTAACACAAAACTGCGCACAAATTATGCAGTGCACCTTTAAAACCTAGGCAGTGCAAATGGTAGAACTTGTGCAGTGCATCAAAACCTGAGAACTCGAAAGCCGAAAACACAGTGAATTTTTTTTAACAGGACAGTACATAAACTGTATGACCGGCAGTACAAAACTTATCAAAACACACGTTTTGACAGTACCGGCTATGGCAGTGCTTACGCCAACCTAGAAGCAGTTAACACAAAACTGCGCATAAATTAGGCAGTGCACCCTTTAAAACCTAGGCAGTGCAAATGGCAGAACTAAAGTAAATAGAACTTAGGCAGTGCACCCGTACAACTTAGGCAGTGCACCCCACCAACAGAATACAACGTCGCTCCCCCAACAATAAAGTAAATAGGACTTACATCAAATACAAACTGTGTGCAAGCAAAGAGAAGTAAACATATATTAGTCAATAAGAAAGCAGTGCACGAATTACAACTTAGGCAGTACACTCCGTACAACTTAGATACAGCTGGTGCAGTGCATCAATGAAATCTAATAAGGCAGTTAGTCAAATAAAATTACGGCAGATCACTCACGATCACCCGAGGCATCAAAATTAAGCAGACACAAGGCAATGCATTGCTTCTAAACAAGGCAGAGCAATCAAAACTACCACCCCATACACGATTTAGTGTTCCCTCTAGTATCCAACCCACAGAAAGGTAGTCCGAAGAAACAAAACCCGCGGAAAACAGACTCATTCTGCTATTGTCATCGCCGTCGACCAGGAGCAAACCGCCCAACACCGGCAACCGTGAAAACAACCACCTTCCAACACCCCCAACATCAACAGCACACACCACGCTCCGCCAACAGCAACCACCCCAGATCACCCCGCCCCCGCTGACCCACCCCAACGGAATCTAGTCCAACCCTTCAAATCCAACCCACCACCGCCCGCACCAAACAATCCTCCGATGGTAGCAAGTTCGTCCTCAGCAACCTGCACCGATTTGGAACGGAACTCCCCAGCGATATCGATAGAGAGGATACATTCACAAAAAAGGTAAACGGCAGAAGGCGAGAGCGCGGCGGAAGGCCCCTGCTTCCTATTCAAGAAACAAGTAAGCGTAGGAACCTATAACAAGAGGTACGCCGAATTAATATCAATCAAAATCATATAATTCCGGTTTAACACTAGATTCTTCACAAATCTGTAACAGAAAGTAAAATTTATAGTACATACTATCTAACTCCACTTTTAATTCATTCATTTCAGTTCCTTATCGCCATACAAAGCATATGTGACTAACAGTTTAGAGATTACATATGTGTAGTTGTTTTTCGTAAGTAATTATTAAGAAAAATAGGGAAATAGAATTCGTATATAGAAAGGATAGACAAATATATTAAAACATCGAATCAGTGAAAATAATTACTAAGGATTACAAGATTGCATAAAGAATTACTAATTTTCTGCCATACTTATTAAGAATTGTCTTATGCTAAAATATTATTTAATTATTAGGTGAAATGGAAGACAACAGAAGTCCTAGTCCTGGGAAGGTATAGAGCAATATACAACATACCTTGTAGTCATCACTAACATAAATATAGAAATAGCATTTATTTAATACAACTTCTTTGCAGAGCATACCTGATAATACGGATGCTGACGAAAAAAAGTCATTGCTGACCCAAGGTAATGCTGTAAAACAAAGTAAAAGTACATATTATTAGTGTTTCTTCTTCATGTAGTAAGGAAAAATATTGCCCCAAAACAGATAACCAGGATAGCAGTCAGGTCCACACCATCCAGCTGTCAATAACACCATCACAAAGTGTGGACTGCACAGAAACACCCACACAGGAATGGCAAGTGGAAGATCAACTAGAAGAAGAGGAAGAGAAGAAAAACAAAAAGAAAGCAGTAAAAAAAAGGAAATTGAACCTGGATAAAGTTAAGAAGAAACTACCTCTTGCACAAACCTCTGAAGAAAGTGTGGACGATGAAAAAAATAAACAAAACATACCCCAGGATGACCCAATCCCATTGAGTGTTCAGCTTCCAGACAGCAGTACCATAGTAGATTTACAGTCCAGTACAAGAAGATTGAAGAAGAGGAAAGCAATAGTACCAGAAGAGCAAGATAACCCTCAGGAAAAAAAGAGGAGAGCATCTAGAATATCAAAGGAAGAAAAAGGACATCTGAAAGACCAAGAGAACAACACAGATGATGATGAGAGCAGTGACGACGACGATGAAGACTACAACATTATTCCAAAAGGAACACAACCTGAAACAGAAGATGATGATGATGCAGGTGATACAGAAGAAAATGAAGGAGAATTAGATAATCAGGTTAGTAAAGATTTACATAAATAAATTAACCATATGACATTCATTTTGGAAAATCCATAGCATGAACTGACAGAATAAAATCTTACATGCAGCAAGCTGGGAGAAAACTTAAACGCAAGGATCAGAGCAAGAATATGATTCAAGGAAACTTGACAATAGGTGACAAAAAGCTACGCAAGGACACATGCACAAACTACACAGTAAGGTGTTCACTCAAAGAGCTCAACAAATTTCTTACAGTGGTCCTTAGCGAAGATCAAAAAACCGAGCTATCAAATGTTGGGTGGGGATTCCTGTTTAATTACAGAGTAACATCAAACCTGTCACGGCCAATGATCTTGTGGTTATACAAGAAAATTGATAGAGTTACAATGGTAATGGAACTTGGAGCCGGCGTGGACATTGAAATAATACCAGAAGTTGTGAAATCAGTGTTCGGCTTCCCTGACGGACCTAACGCGGCTCCATTACCATTAGTGGATGGTAACACAGAAGCTCTAAAATGGCTAAGAAAAGAACTTGGAATAATAGCGACAAACCAAGTTCAACTTAATGATTTGTATAAGCAAATAAAGAAAGGTGGCACAAGTCCTTTCACAATGCAATGCATATTTCTGGTCATTTTCAAGAGTATTGTCTGCCCCACTCTACACGCAAGGATAGGCCGAGAGGCTGGAATGATACACAATGTAGACTACAAGAAGCTTCAAAAAATGGATATCTGCCGCGTAGTAGTGGATGAACTGAAGAGAGGAGTTCAGAATTTTTTGCAGAAAAGAAAAATAGAAAAAAGAAAAAAGGTAAGGGTCCTGTTAAAAAAACAAATACCAAAGGAGCTGAGGGATGCGCAATTCTGCCTTTAATAGTCTATCTGGACACTAAAAGGTTTGAGAATTCAATCAACACGATTGAAACACCCCGGCTGCATGTTCTTGAAAATGAATTATTGTCATCCATTGTGAAGAAGGACAGATAGAAACATAACATTGAAGAATTCGGAGCATTGAAATATGTAAGTACACATACTGGTAATATGTATCTTTGTATTTCCTTATTGCATATCTGATTTAATTCTGTAACATAATAAGATTGAGCATAAAAATATCTAAATTGTCCTCTTCACATGAAACAGGTCAAGACTAGTTCCGAGCTGCAGCACTACAACAAAGGTTTTCATACAAAGAAAAACAGTTGCTCAAATACGGTGGTGGATAATGACCAGGAGAACCGGAAGAACAAGTATGCAATAGTTCTTGTTGGAGACAACTCAAACATTCCAACTGAAGAACCTTCTGTCCAGCCAAATCCAATTGGAGGTCTCATGACAGATGTTGAGAAGATGCAGCAAGCAATGGATCTCCTGAGACAGATTGTAGACAACCCAGAAAACATATGTCAAAATTTAGAAACTAACAACGAACTAGGCCTGATCAGTAACTACAGACAAGGTGTCAAGAGAGCAGGACTTCAGATTCTATACTCAATGGATAAGGTTAAGTTATACATAGAGTCGGCGAAAGATATAGCAGTTAGATTAACAACAAAAAGAGGACCTGTCAGAATGGAAGATCCTGCATCATGTTCATTGCCACAGAATGAAACTAAGGAAAACAACTCTGACAGTGTTGATACGTCTAAAAAAATAGAAGACACAATGATCGAAGCTACAAAGGTAAATTATATACCTATTGCAAGTTATTGCACGATATAATAAGAATGATTGCTCGTAGTTTAACCATGCTGTATTTTTATTTCTAAATGGATTGGACAATCAGGCAGATGATACCAATAATGAAACTACAGCAGAAGGACATGAGCATGCAACATCAACAATAACAAAAGACAAATCTCTAAAGGTAGACGCTCATTTAGTAGAAAGGGGACAATTTGCTATAATATAAAGCAAAAAGAAAAATCTGATGATGGCTATAACATTCATAACAATTCAACAAAGAACTAATATAAACTTCTGATTGTAGGAGGACGCAGGAGGAGATTCAAACAATCAAACCCCCTCTGACGAAGCAGCAGCAGCAGAAACAAGCATATGCTCATCTGACACAGCGAACAGGCAGGAACAGGATAAACAAGAGGAACATCAGACAGAAGATAAAGAAAAACAGAAAATCAAAGTTAAAGACAGTGAAGTTGGACACAAAGCAGAAGATTTACTGCCAGTCTGTACCAATCTAACAGTAGAAGGTCTCTATGAAAATTAATTTGTTGAACAATTTGATTTATTTGTAAACATACCATGTTTCTACTGGTGTAAATAAATTAAAGATACACTTGCAAAATAGAGCTTGCTAAACATATCAAAAAATCTGGCTGTAATGACCATGAAGAGATTTGTATGAACGATTATGGTTACAAGTACTAGCCAGTCTACCATTTGCACTTGTCATACACGACAGTTGAACCAGTAAACTGCCTCAACTACTGTAAATGAACTATCATCGAACTACCATTCTGATGCACTGCCTAACATCAGTCATTGCACTGATTTTTCTGCACTTCATTTTTTCACACACTAACAATTTTTTCTTTCCACAGATACAGATAGTGGAGACCAAGCAAACAAGGACAACAGGCAAATACAATCAGAATGGAGAAAATTGTATAACCTGATATGCAAGTTCACAGACAAAAAACTGTCAAAAGAAGATACAACTATATTAAAGTGAGATGATTTTAAAAATTATCATTTTGCACTTTGCATATTTTTTCAGAACCATATTGTGTTATAATAAAATTTCCTCCACTCTGCAGATCTCGGTATATCTTGAAGCACGAGAAAACCAATATGAAGGTGCCACTGTATTACATATCAAGTGCTTTCAGAAACGAAGGACTGCTAGGCGATACAGAGGGTGAATTTGTGTTAACCTATCTTGAAGAACAACTTGGGAGAACCACGTCGAAGAAGAAAATTATTCATTACAGAGCAACTGTAAGTACTACAGAAAAAGCAACTGTAAATAATAAACAAAGGTTTTATATATTAAGAGCAAACAAACTAACGGTTGTTTTGCAACAAAAATTTATTAACATTAGAGTAGTGAAAGACGATAAAAGAAGTATGCATTGGGTAGAGGACTTGTTTAAACCAGACGCAGTAGACCGTCTAGACAAATACGAACTAGTAAGTAGAACAATAATGTTCATTACAATATATTTTTTGACAACTTGAAGAACACCATACTTCGAAAATACAAGCATGTATATTCATTTTTATACAGAAAAAATATGTTAACAAATTTTAAATAATTGCTCATGCAGATAATGTTTCCTTTTCTCGAGCAACCTCCTAAGGGAACTTCAGGTTCAGTAGGTCACTGGTTCAAATTGATAGTATATATTTTGGAGAAGAAGTTCAGAATTTATGATTTGTTGAGAGAGCCAGGGGATATTGATCTTGAAAAGTATGCTCAAAATTGATCAGGAAAATAAAGAAATTGTGGAGTGAAGGTTTTGGAACAACAAAAACAAAAGTCCAAACGCTGGATGATTTTGAGGTAGTATATGAACACATGCCTCTACAAGATAACGGGTAAATGTTCATACATAACATAAAATATAGTCTTGCATTGAACTACTTATCTTTGTCAACTTTTAACCATCTGACAACAACTAAAACAAAAAACGTTATGCAGATGTGACTGTGGGTTCTTCATGCTCTATATGATCGAGAATTGCACCAGAGATCACGTTCTAGAATTCACAAAAAAAGATATTCCGGGTTACAAGGAAATGCTTCTCATGAGGATGCTAACATCAGACATCGTCAACGTAAACATCGAAACATTAAATGATAGAATATTAGGTAATCATTTACACAGTTTTTTGACTAGTATTGTTCATACTACAGTATGTTGTTTCATAACATTGTTACTATCAAGTGCAACAAAAGTATTTACAAATTTGCTGCATCTACAGGTCATTCCGAATATCAAGAGCTATTCACAAGAAGAGATTTCCAGGACTTGAAGAGAGATATATTGCTAGGAATTCAAGAGAAAGAAAACAAGATGTCAAACAAATCAATGATACAACTGAAAGAAACTAAGGAGAAAGAGATCTTCAGAGAAAGATATAGAAGAAATCCAAAAAGGTGCAAGGTTTTCATGGAAGAACAGAAAAATCGAAATCTAGAAGAAAGACTTGTTTTCATTCTAGCAGAATTTAAAGAAACAGAGAATGCAAGGAAAGTACGGCAAAAACTAATCGAATATGCATCAAAACCAGATTACGGAGAGTAAGTGTAAAGCTTAACTTGATACAGCTAGATCTCTTTTAATTAGCCTAGATATTTTTTGATCTAATCTAAACTAACACCCATGTAATACTAATCCTGTTTTTTGTAATACAACAGGAGAGTTTTTATCGAGACAACTAGATCCAATGAATCAAGAGATTTTAATCTGACATATACTGCACGTGAACTAGTAGACAGTTTCAAAGAGAATGGATGGATAGACAATGGATTTTTAGATGCCGTCATCCACACATGGAGAAGTAATGATGAGTTCAAATATCTTTTCTAGGAAGGTAAAAGAGTAATCCTACCCACACAGGTAACATCAGTATTAGATTTTATGGACAAAAACAAAAATTTCGAACCTGAAGATATTGCACGCACAATTGATTACCTCATAGGAACAAACGACCTTACAAAAGCAGGCACACTGAGTTATTTTAGAAATAAGCATAAATTTCTATATTCAGTATTAAGACACGTCATAAAACTAAAAATTACCACATGTTTAAAACTTACTAGAGTATTATATCTACTTCCATACACAGATACTACTACCGGTTCATTGCAAGAAACATTTTTCAGTTTATGTCTTAAATGGGTCTGCTCGGAATCCAAAGGTTGAGATCATAGACTCCTTCGCATACAATAACAGTACAGAGATGCAGGATTACCACAGTAACATAGGACAAACTATGGTAAGACTCCTACCAAAATGTAGACATTACTAGAAAACTTTTACTAGAGTAAGAGTGTTATTTCTAAAAAAAAACATATCAGAACTTACTAGCCTTTTTATCTAACAATGTCACTACAATGTTTCAATATACAGCTAAGCAGGTTCGAACAAGTGCTAGAGTGCATTTATAAATATGACACATTGCCAAGATAGAGTGCATCATTCAATAGTGCACGCTATGTCAGAACTAAAAAACAAGATGAAGACACATGTGGACTGTGGACATTATATTACCTGCAGAGATACAATGGCGAAATTATAGAAAAAGGAAAGACGTCAAGTGTAAGCAGTAGTTAGATAGAAATTTTTCAAAAATGTTGATTACATATACTTGAAAACTAACAAGACTTTATAATACTTATCAGGACACAAGCTCCAGTATCAGAGATGAACAACTGTACATAATGTTGTTTCACAGATCTAACCAAGCACTAAAGAACCTACCAACAGATCTTAGGGAGTTGGGCCCAGACATGGAGATGCAACAAATTGCAATAACATTAAGTGATTAGAAGAAGATTCCGAAACATGTACATTATTTCTTCAAACCTGATTGCATGCACATATTGAATCTAACTAGATAGAGGCAAAGGAAATAACAATATCTGTGGGTGTAAGTACACGCTTGTTAATCTGTAACAGATAACTTGATTTTCTGATTTTAAGTTGATAGTGCAATATCTACTTGCAGTGTATCGGCATCTATGGGCCAGTGCATCTGCATACACTCTTGCATAGCTATGTGTAAAAATTACAATTTCATCACAATGAACCAAATAATAACTGGCATCTATGTGAGCAGTGCATATCACAAACACATACAGCGATAAAAACAATTGCATAGCTATGTGTAAAAATTATATTTTCATCACACTGAACCATGTATAAACTACTTCCAGATGACGATAATAATCAAGCCAGTATAAAATTCCTCTAAGTAGTCTTTGAACAAACTGCTTACATAGGTATCCTTACACTACCATAGAAAAATTGCATACATAAGTAAAAAAGGCAGTGCCAAAAATCAGCACAAGGCAGAATATGCGTATGTACGAGGCAGTGCACCTAAATTTACGTGGGTAGCGAATGCACCACTAAAAACACTCTTCCATCCCTATGTGTGAAAATTATATTTTCAACGCACTCAACAGAGTATAAGCTGTTTCTAGATGATCATTTCAAAAACTGCCTAAATAGATATCCTTGCACTACCGTAGAACCATGAGTACATGAGTAAATACGACAGTGCAACCAGTTTGGTCAAGGCAGAACAAATAAGCTGTATAGCACACGGAAAGAACTCCGCAGTGCACCGTAGCTAGTCAGAGCAGTGCAAATAGAAAATTTACTGATAGACAGACACTTGCACGTACGTACTTACTAAATTACATACAATCTTGCTCCATCACATTCATCAAGTGCTCTTCATAAACACCGTTACAAACACTTACAACATGATAGGCCAAATTTAACTAGCATTTAAAACATGGAAGACGCTTCACAAGTTATTTGGACAGTTTCTTATCAAGCTCCTTGATCTCTTTGTGAATGTCATCCATGCACTCTGTGCAGTTATGACGGCGCTCAAGAATGTCCTTCAGAGATTGCATTACATGTAGCCTGTCAAGACGTGCATTTTTTGTTGTTTCAATGTCTTCAAAACGATTGGCTATCATGTCGGCCAATTGCTCATCAAGCTTCTGTCTATCAGCTAGTAGCTGAGCCATATCCATCGTCAGAGTATCCCGCTCTAAGTCCTAGGCTGCAGCGCTAGCTTTATACTTGTTCAGCTCCACCTTCATCATAGCAGCATCTTCGACAACGTGCTGCATTCCGACGATCTCGTGTCGAAAACGGTCATACTCTACAGTAATACTCATCTTTTCTGCCTCCTTCTCGGAGAGCTTGACACACAATTCTGATACCTTAGCATTCTTAGCAGCAAGTTCATTACGAAGCCTTTGATATTCTGCATCAACATGATTACTGCCATCCGAAACTCCCGTAACTAATGGCAATGAATCCTAATATTTTCACAGAAAACAACAACAAGATTTAGTGTAAATATAACTGATCGTACTAAAAAATAGCCAACATACAAATACACGCACATTGATTAGTCCGCTCGGATGCACCACAGGAACAGATGGTGACGGAGTAGATGTCAAATGCGAGCAACCATGAACACCAGAGGAGTAAGCCCTATATGTAAGTTCCAAACGTCAACGACACAACAAGAGTTTCAAAAACCTAATCCAAAAACTTAGAAATGAATACAAGAAAAAATAAAAAAAGCAAAACTAACCTGGACTCGTCGATCTTGCGACGGTTGCATCGAGACGATGACGAACCTTCGGCAAAGGAATCGACCATGGTGGGCAGCAGGGGAGCAACCTCCGAGCCCCGTCTCCTCCGCTCAGCAGCTTCTAGACGTTTTGTAACAGCTGTCTGCTGCTTTCTAGACATAGGCTTCTTCATTCGATCCATGGCAGAAAGAACCGAAAATAGAACTGGAAGAAGAACCATCTAGAGGAAAACAAACCGTCTAGTAGAAGAGGAACTGGGACCGGAATGCGAAATGTTAAGCATCAACGTCTGAATTTATAATGTACTTATACACATTGAACAGTCGTCTCACCTACCAACAATAAAACACACCCCACACATCATCCAAGACCAAAGATTGACCAAAGCTATAATACTATGCCTAATGTAAACGCAATTAACAATTCATCAAATGAAACAGCACACACGGATCGAAAGTTAAGTTTACCGAGGTTGCGAACAACAATACGCATGACACTGCAGTAAAAATAGAGCAGTTCAACATAATACAATACTAGGGCACTTCAACAAGCTAATAATATGGCAGTGCACACAGATAAACTGTGCAGTACTCAATGTAGAAATTTCATAAAAAGTATAATACTTTGAGTAACATGAACTATAAAATTTCAATTACCCGTAAATAAAAAAACATAATATGCACTGCCGAAAGTGTCAGATATGAACTTCCTGGATGTACAAGTTCAGATTTGTTGTTAGTCTGTCAGACTTTCAATTTTGTTGCATAGGGACAGAGGGATTGTCAGTCTCAGATGGTAAATGATAGGATACCTCAGACAGTGGGCGGGGGAACAGCACCTCGAAGCGTTAGCACATAACCGTTTTAGTTGCTTGATTTATAAATGCAGGGAAACTGAAGGGACCCCGTTCAGTTCTCTCCACCGCTCTCCCACTACGCACGTCCAGAGCACTTCCCGAGAACAGTTCCCGAGAACAGTTCCTTAGAGCAGCAGTTTCTTAGAAAAGTTCGTCCCCTCCCGATCGAGTTTTCTCCTATAATTCCGCATCCCTCTCCTTTTCTTTATTGGTTTGAGTTCTAATCCTTATTTCTTTCTTCATTTCAAGAAGCTTTGTTCTTTTATTTTAATCTCCATTCCATTGTCTTAGTACAAATCGACGATGAGTTTTGCATCACACTTCCAATTTTTTTTTAGTTTCCTCGTAATCCTTTATGTATTCTTCCTATCATCTTATCCCCGTAATACTATGGTGTAATTTATGCCTGATAAATGATCTGTTTGACACTTTCTAGATTAGGAGTTAATGCACATTTCACTCCTTAAATGCATTATTAATTTTATCAGGTGTTTCTTGGAATGTACAGTGTGCGGCCAACCTGCCAACAATTGTGGTAGGGCACAGAGGAGAGCAACCAGCTTCCAGGTTAACATTGTTCAAGGTTTTCCCATCAATGGTGTGGTAAGTTTTTATATATTTAGGAGAAAGTTTTCGAAGGTTTTATTCAAAAAGTTCGAAATTTTCATTTTATGTAATGTTTCTTTTACTGTCTTGTTGTCACATGAACTGAACCATGGTGTTTACCTTCAGGTAGTGCCATGCTCATTTAGGGAAAGACTGAATGATTTCACTCCAAATAATTGGATGGTTGCAAACAGTGAAGCATTAAGGAATTTTGATTTGTTCCTCAAGAAGTCTAATGTTAGGACAATAATTTGTGGTCCATACTGGAAGTCCCTGATGAGGGTTTATGATATAGCACTTGGAGATGTAGTGCATTTTGAATATGATGACGACCAACTTGATGATATTGGTTTGAACTTGACCAACTTATTTCATGTCACTGTTTACTCTAATGGTGAAGAGAAAAAGATTCATGAAGCAACTGGTATTTTCCTTATTTACTGTAAACAATTTGCACATACAGTTTTTCCTTGTCCTACTACTATTTCATCATAATAACATTCTTTAATACTCAACATTTATTTCCACTCATTCATCAGAGGTGGAGATGTGCCTACATCCATCAGAAGCATTCTGCACAGGACCATCTTCTCAGACATAAATGCACTAACTGAGCAGCAAATGGATTCTATCCTATTTGGCATTTTCAAAGATCTTCATGTCACAGAACATCAGTTTTTTGAAAGTAAAGATGAAAATCATTTCTAGGTACACATGATGAATATGGATAACCATGACCATAATGCACTGGTTAGTTTCCACATATTTAATAATATTTTATGTTCAGATTAAACATATAATTTAGTGAACTTGTTAATTTAGAAAGCTTGTTAAAATACTGACTTTTTCTTTATTGCAGTTCATACCAATTGAGGCTCTAGATGGTTTCAGGTACCCAACTCAGGGCATAGCACATCTGTACAAACAGGGACATGATCTTGAAGGAGAAGAAGAGAATTATATTGCATGCGCATATACTGTACAAAGGGACGATGGACGTGTCAGCTTCACCACAGAATGGTCTGACTTCAGATTTGCTACTGATGTTGGATGGGAATCACTACTTCTCATTAAAGTAGAGCACATGAAGGAGCACCTTAGTCTCAACTTTGTTGAGATTGTCATCTAGTGGTTAACTTGGGAAAACACTGTTCAGATAGTCATCTTTTCTTTTTTAATATAGTGATGAAGTGTATTGTACCCGTGTTGTTTAGTAAATTGAACATCTTTAATCTACTATAATGTCAATGAATGTACTCAGTAAGTTGAACACTTTAATCATCTTCTAAATATTGCATATGTGAATCTTGGACATTGAATACTACGCACTGCTCAAGCTACAACAAATGCACTGCCTCCTATGCTACGAGCAAGCCAATCAATCTCATCCTATAAGCAGTGCAAGAACCAGCAAAGCGCAGATGATCAGCACTGCACTATATACACTGCCCAATCTACAACCAATGCACTGCACTCCTATAAGCAGTGCACTACCCAGCAAAGCGCAGATGCCCAGCACTACACGCTGTGCACTGCTGAACATACAAACAATGAACTGCCTCCCTGTCCTACAAGCAAGCCACTCGAACTCCTCCTGTAAGCAGTGCATGGCCTCCTGATGCACAGCACTGCACGCCACGCACTGCTCGAGATACAAGCTATGCACTGCCTCTATGTCCTACGAGCAAGCCACTCGAACTTCTAGTCTAAGCAGTACACAGACTAGCACAGAGCAGATGCTGAGCAGGGCACTCCATGAACTGCTTAGTCTACAACCGGTGCACTTCCTCACTGTGCTACCAGCAAGCCACTCGAACTACTCTGGTAAGCAGTGCATGGACTCCTGTAAGCAGTGCACGACTCAGTACAACGCAGATGCCCAGCACTACACGCCATGCACTGCCCAAGATACAGACAATGCACTGCCGCCCTGTGCTACCAGCAAGCCACTCGAAATCCTACTGTAAGCAGTGCACTGCCCAGCAAAGCGTAGATGCCCAGCACTGCACGATGTGCACTGCTAAACATACAAACAATGAACTGCCTCCCTGTTCTACACGCAAGCCACTCGAACTCCTCCTGTAAGCAGTGCATGGCCTCCTGATGCACAACACTACATGCCATGCATTGCTCGGGATACAAGCTATGCGCTGCCTCTATGTCCTACGAGCAAGCCACTCGAACTTCTAGTCTAAGCAGTGCATGGACTAGCACAGAGCAGATGCTGAGCAGGGCACTCCATGAACTGCTCAATCTACAACCGGTGCACTGCCTCACTGTGCTACTAGCAAGCCACTCGAACTACTCCGGTAAGCAATGCATGGACTCCTGTAAGCAGTGCACGACTCAATACAATGCAAATGCCTAGCACTACACGCCATGCACTGCCCAAGATACAAACAATGCACTGCCGCCCAGTGCTACTAGAAAGCCACTCGAAATCCTACTTTAAGTAGTGCACTGCCCAACAAAGCGCAGATGCCCAGCACTGCACGCCGTGCACTGCTGAACATAAAAACAATGAACTGCCTCCCTGTCCTACAAGCAAGCCACTTGAACTCCTCCTGTAAGTAGTGCATGGCCTCCTGATGTACAGCATTGCACGCCACGCACTGCTCGGGATACAAGCTATGCACTGCTTCTATGTCCTACGAGCAAGCCACTCGAACTTATAGTCTAAGCAGTGCACGGACTAGCACAGAGCAGATGCTGAGCAGGACACTCCATGAACTGCTCAGTCTACAACTGGTGCACTGCCTCACTGTGCTACCAGCAAGCCACTCGAACTACTCCGGTAAGCAGTGCATGGACTCCTGTAAGCAGTGCACGACCCAGTACAACGCAGCTGCCCAAGATACAAACAATGCACTGCCCAAGATACAGACAATGCACTGCAGCCCTGTGCTACCATCAAGCTACTCGAAATCCTACTGTAAGCAGTGCACTGCCCAGCAAAGCGCAGATGCTCAGCACTGCACGCCGTGCACTGCTGAACATACAAACAATGAACTGCCTCCCTGTCCTACAAGCAAGCCACTCGAACTCCTCCTGTAAGCAGTGCATGGCCTCTTGATGCATAGCATTGCACGCCACGCACTGCTCGGGATACAAGCTATGCACTGTCTCTATGTCCTACGAGCAAGCCACTCGAACTTCTAGTCTAAGCAGTGCACGGACTAGCATAGAGTAGATGCTGAGCAGAGCACTCCATGAACTGCTCAGTCTACAACCGGTGTACTGCCTCACTGTGCTACCAGCAAGCCACTCGAACTACTCCGGTAAGCAGTGCATGGACTCTTGTAAGCAGTGCATGACTCAGTACAACGCAGATGCCCAGCACTACACGCCATGCACTGCCCAAGATACAAACAATGCACTGCCCAAGATACAAACAATGCACTGCCTCTATGTCCTTCGAGCAAGCCACTCGAACTTCTAGTCTAAGCAGTGCATGGACTAGCACAGAGCAGATGCTGAGCAGGGCACTCCATGAACTGCTCAGTCTACAACCGGTGCACTGCCTCACTGAGTTCAAAGTATAGATAAATAGGAGTTCAAAGTAGGACCCCTCCCATTACACCCCATAAAATATCCATTGCCCGTAAATAAAAGAAAACAAACAAAATTAAATAAAAGTAAAAAAATAAAAGCAGATACTAACTACCGAAAAAGAGAAAAACAAAGACCGACAAAGAGAAAAATAGGACCGAAAAAGAGTAACCATAGCACTGCGCCACTACCAAGATAGATTATTGTGCACTGCCTCCAGTCCTACGAGTAACTAGAACTCCTCCTACAAGCAGTGCAAGCAACGCAAACCGCAGTTCATACGAACCGAAAAAGAGAAAAAACCGACAAAACAACGGAAAAACCGGGAGACGTCACCGACAAAACAACGGAAAAATCGGGAGACGTCCCGCGACGGAACAAAACCGCCGAACGCCCCAACCGAAACATCTAGAAGCGCTACAAGAACTACACGTGTCGAGAAAACAAGACAACCCCGCTCGATGGGACGCACCAAAATCATCCACGTGCTGCCACGAGCAGCGTCGCGGAGCGTACTCCCATGAGGGCGCCTTTTTTCTAGCGTTTTCGCATTAAATATGTTGAATGATCGCTTTCTTGCTAGATTTTTGTGATCCATTTCAGTCATGATTTGATGATAATTGTTAATTTTCGCTGCTTTTTCTTAAAAAGGTTCATACTTTTTTAGCTTAGTGATGCCACGTGCTGTCTGTTTCCCCAATTCTCCTCCACTTGTCTGTACTCAGGTTCATGATTGGTTGAATCTTACCCACAAGTGTGAAGTGTGTATTCAACTTTCATGTAGTTTTTGTATCTCTGGACAATGTATCCAGATTTTGTATTATTTGATATACATGCACATAATTCTTCTTAAATGACTCAACTCTACTATTGATTTTACCCACTTTTAATTTATTCTATTTGAATTCTAGGTATACATAATATTTTTTAAGATCATGGTGTAGTATTGGTGCATATGCAAACAACAGAGAGGATGCGCTCCCTTGATAAAACATGCATGATCAAACTTCATAGCTTCATCATTAGCCATTTGTGGTACAGCGTCCTTGAATCAGCATGTGGCTATGTTTATTTGAGATGGTTGTCACTTTGTTTAGAGCTATGTTGTCCTGTCAGACTGTTTCCTATTATGTGATGGTCCTTATTTTGACTCATATGTTGATTACTTACAAGAGAGTTGAGTGTATTGATCTCTTAAGTCTATCCATATTGCCAATTTATTTTCTTCATCTTTTGTAGGGGTGTGGCGTGAATGAAGAATTTGGTATGAACAGATTGTACGTGCATGCACCTTGCATATTATGGATAATCCTATAGGTAAACCATCACAAAAAAGTTAAGACAGATAGGTTAGCTGTATTAGGACCTTTTAGTTTTCCCCTTATCCTCAGCATGGTAAGATAACATGATACTACATGTTAGTCAGACATTCTCACACAATGCATGAGTAATCTGTATATATGACATATGATATAGTGATACGCATTTATATATCATGGATTTTTACATGATGCATGAGTAATCTGTATGAGTAATCTTTGGCATGTTGATTGTTTGATCTTGCAACATATTTTCATCACCTGACCATTTGATAATTTTTGTAGGAGCACAATATTTTGGTTGTCCGTACTTCCAAGTAATGATTTTGGTCTTTAGCTTATCCATGTGCATCTCTGAGATCAAATGCTTTACTTTCAAGTCATTTTGTTGTCTATTCGTGGAACTTGCAAACGTGCATGATTTCTATGTTTACAACCTCCTTCAACTTGCTTATAGCAAATTTCCGTATATCCTGGTACTTATGTGATGTACTAAATATTATATTTCCTATTAAAAAAATAAAGTACCAAATAATATTTATTGATGATATTAGAATAGTGAGACAACAATGTGTGGTTTGTGGTTGAGAGGGCTAGCCAACCTTCGCCCATCGCCCTCTCCGTAGTGTTGAATATATGTAACAAGTGATAAACTCCTTTGTCGTGGACATATCTTTTACTCCTATTTCTTATTATAGTGTTTTATAATACTTTTATCAGTCTGAAGGTTAGGGGGTCGTGCTCCAAGACGCACCCCTAAATCTAGTTCGAGAGAAGCACCATGACCAAGGCGCAGCAGACCATACGACCGATCTGGCCATGTCGGATCACAATATAAAATCAGCCGATGGTTCAAATAATAACTGATTGAGGCGTGGTGCAATAGGACTCGTACCTGCTACGACTTAAATTAGGAGATAGAGGACCTGCGATTTCAGACACGATCGAATCTTTTCAAGGGGGTCGGTTTGTACGTCTGTCTATAAATAGCTAGGCGCTAGCCATCATTAGAACTTGGATTTTGTTTAGACTAAAAGTTAGCCACCATTGCAACTTCGCCAAGACTTGAGTGTCGCAGAGACCTCCTGTACTTTGCACCTATTCAGAATCCCACGATTTTAATAAAGTTTTCATCTTTATCCACAATATCTTGATTGCAATATTAGTTCTTACTTGTTCTCGATTTCAGGTAGGAATTAAGACCCTCGCTGGTTAGGCCGATCGTGCTTCTGCAAGATCGGTAACCTCCAGGAGATTGACCTAGCGATTGTATTGGCGCTCGTGATCGCACGTGTAGTCAGATCGCCAAGCCCAAACTCCACCCAAATCGATGTATCACCATCTCATCAAAAGATCGGACACCTTCGCCCTATCAGAATTGGGGTGTCTCATGATATCTATACCTTCCTAGTAAGTATTGCAACTACAACATAATGGTTAATTAAAAGTGCCAACAACTTGTGATATTGGAACGTCTTATGTCATATATATCTAACTAGTAAGTGCTGCAACTATAATGGAATGAATGAATAAAACTCCAACTATTTGGGTTTTCCTCGGGAAGACTTTCTCGATTAGTCTAGAGGGGGAACTACCAGGATGGGTATGTTTGGTGTTACTATCAGGTTGGTTGCCGAATAGGTCTTTATTATCTCTCTTTGATAGCCGGCAGTTGTATCGAGTCTCTATAGGTTGTTTAGTGCATGCTTCTCTGCCGCTTAAGTCCACCATACCTATGTAGGCGAGAGACATCGAATTCTAGACTCGTCGTGTACTGGGTTCAGTACTGACTGCTCCCTTTTCCTTTGCCCTTTGTTGGCACCTTTTTTGTTTTAACAGGTATAAGTTCGATGTCGTTAGCAGGGTTACCCTTCCTGTTTGGCCTGGATAGGGTTATGGATGCCATTGGTTATTCTTCAGGGATCTTAGCTCAATTCGCTTCTTATCCGTACTCGGATGTTGTATCGTTTTCAAGGTGATTTGGATATTTATACTATATATCTATGTTCTTGACTTGTCGAGTCATTGTTGTATATATATGTTCTATGGGTTCCATCGTGAACTATTGTATAATGATATTACTTCGTTTTCCACCCGCACGCAAGTGCCTGGTGGGCATCTTGGAATCGTTTCTATGTGAGTTTAGCAGGAATCGCTGAAACCTGCATAGGGCTGATTCGAGGGTGTTACAAAGTGGTATCAGAGCCCAGTAGTTGCGATACTCCACTGGTCCAGCCTGTAGGATAACCTATCTAGCGGACGATGTTGAGTGTCAAAACTATTTTGAAATATCAGTTGGATAGATCCGATTAGGTATGATTTTACTCTTTACCTCTATGCTATTCTCCTCTTACCTTTGCGTGTTTTGAATCTTCTCTCTTATATTCTTCTCAAGTCTAGGTTTTCTCGTGGTTGGGTTTATATCGTACCTTCAGGGTTCCGATTCCTTCCTCTTGCAACGGTGTTTCTACATCCGGCCTTCATGCTATCTGATGAATCTTTCATCTGTTGTACCTTTCTTTGTTCCAAAATCCACTAAAAAATATTCATACATTCCGGAGTTTTCCAACACGACGACATCATCATCAACATAAGATCCGATAAAGATCTTGCATCACTCCTTTGTTTTCGAACATCGCTTGTCAAGATCTTCAGTCTAAATTCTGAGAATGGGTTGCACGATTTTTCTACTACATGTGCGGAGTAATAGTTTGGGTGCGTGATGGATTGGACCCCATGCCGACTACTAATTCTATTAGCTCTTGTACATTGAAGTGGATTAGATTGTACCTTTTTCCCTCCTATCATGGAAGTTATTGGTGGCCTTATCTTTTGAGACCACTACCTTCGTCCTTTGATTTTCTAGAGTGTTCTCACAATGAACGTGAGCAACAACCCTTGCTGGTGGTGTCGCTGATTTCAAGATGGAGTAAGAAACTTTGTTAGTGGTGTAGTGACAATCTACATAAAGCAAGAAGCATATGGTCATTGCCCTACTCCCCAGTACCATGAGGCGGATCTCTGAGACAATATCCATTGTTAGTGGTGTCGAATTGTAGCACCCCGGGAAAACCACTACTAGAAAATCAATTGCTGTTTTTATTTTGTGCATCATCATGATTGCATGCTCATGTCATCATGCCACATTGCATTTGAGCATCATCATCATGCATATGTTTGACTAAAACTATTTCCCAAAAGCCTATCTTTGTTTTCTAAATATCCTTTCTTTTTATTTAAATTGTAAAACCTGGTTTGTCCGAATCTTTTATTTGCCTAAAAACTATTTGTAAAAGGTTTTATAAAATAAAAATAAATAAAACTATTTTTGTATCGGGGGAGGCCGCCACCGGCCAGGACCAAAGGTCCAGCTGGCAGCAGCCTACCATCCCAGCTAAACCCTAACTAGTAAACCCTAATCCCCACCTACCAACCCCTGCTACCACCACACACCACCAGACCGCGAGCCACCTACTGCAGCCTTCCTGCACTCACCGTGTCGCCCTGCCACGCTCCACCCTCTCACACGCAGATGCAACCGCCTGCGACACCAAACACACACGCACTCAGTGCACCTACCGACCTACCCCCACTCTGGCGCACACACACCACAACGTGTACCTACACGCTAACGCACACACACACCCTGTCACGCCCCCGCGACCCAACCCGCTCCTCTCGTGATCCCCCAACCCCCGCCTCTCCCCTTTGTGTCTACAACCCTACTAGCCCCGCAGCGCTAGCGCCTGGCCCCACCCCGCCTTCCCCGCTCACCCCGATCCCGCTCCCCTCGCCCGCTCGCCCTCCATCACCACCGTCGAGCTGTGCTGCCCTGCGACCTAGCGCCCGTAGTCACGCTGCACCGACATGTCCGCCTTGCGGGCCTCCACCGCCAGGTTCTCCTCCACTGCCAGGTGCTCTACCACCGCCAACCTCATCTTCCTGGGACCCTGCCGCCATCCTTGATGCTAGGCGCCACCGTCCTCCTCCTACTCCTCCTCAAGCAGACGGTCACCCTTGTCCTCTCCCGCGCGGCTCTTGCCCTCGCCCCCGAGCGCCACCTCTCTCCACCGGCAGAGCGCTGCACGTGCGCCCCCTCGTCTTCCTCGCCGTCCTCCCCACCTCTGTAAGCCACCACGGTGGCTGCTCATCTCCGCGTCTTCAACCTGCTCCCAGCACCCATGCGCCGGTGTCTGCGCCTCTCTGCCCGACCTCGACGCCATGGGCACCGGGACGTTCCGACCAGCTGCCAAGTTCCTCCCCGGTTCCCCCTACTCGACATCCGCTACGTAGGGACAAGGTCGTTGCACGCCATGTCATCTCCTTTCAGTGAAGTTTAATGTCACCTACCCTTTTCCACGTGTGGCAGTGTTGGCCTTCGTATCCCAACCGCATGCATGTCATGTGGTTATTCCTACCAAAACCATGTCTGACACCGGCTACTGCACTCATAATAGGACCTCCGACTAGATCGTCTCCGGCACCATCAAGATCTCCTTCAAGACCATGTTATGGCCGGGTACTTGTACCGCCACATGAAGCCACACAAAGACGTGGGCAAGTCAGTGGCACTTGGACAATGCACAAACATGACACAAAGCTATACTAAGTTCGTCACCGACCACAGGCGCAAGTTCTACTTCATGGAACACCATGACCTCCTACATGGACGCAAGTGCTCCAAGCCCGAAGACTGCCACTAGAAGGCCCCGATCCCGCTGAGCCCGAACCCCGTCGAACCCCCAAGACCTTCGACCCTAATGTGTGACCCCTATCTAACTCGTCCCTATATTTATAAATTGCCATCCATACAACTTGTTGCATTTAAATTGTTCATGCTTCCATACATCTCATCATGTGGTTTCGGGGAATTATGCCGATTCACCTAATAATTAAATATGGAGACTATATGCGGGCTATTTTTGTCTATTATTGACTCCATTTAAATTTTTGTAGCGAACTGATGCCATGTCTTGTCTTGTTAAGTCAACATTTAAATTGTGGGGTACCTAAACAACATAAACCTTCTAATTAATTGTCAGGACCCCGGTTCCACTTAATATTGACTAGTCGCATCGCATCTTTGCCATGTCATGCTTCTTCTGTTGTAGTATTAAATAGTGCATCCAGTGTTTTTTAGTGCTTTGCTTGTTCATGGATTAGGCTGTTGAGTTGGTACGAGTATAGACAAGTTCTTTGGATGTGTATCTTTGGCAGTGTTTCCCATGCGAGCATTCCCCCCCTTTTTACCTATTTTGCATTTATAGTCTTTACTTCCTCTTGTTGATCTATTGCTATCCGTGTTGCGATGCTTTAGTTTCCGTGCACCATTTATATTTCTTGCAGCCACTAGATTGCCTTGGACACATCCTATTACCTATTGTTTGATAGACAATCGGCCTTGTGGGTCGTAGTTGCTTGTTCAGGTGTTGCTTGATGACCCACAAGTATAGGGGGTGTATCGCAGTATTTTTGATAAGTAAGAGTGTCAAACCCAACGAGGAGCAGAAGGTGCTAGCGAGTGGCTAGGAGCAGGAATTCTCTGTAAATACTTAGCAAACGGATTTTTAGGGTTTTTTGATAATGCAGGTAAATAAAGTACGAGTAAATAAAAGACAATAAGAATAAATGCAGCAAGTGGCCCAATCCTTTCTTTAGCAAAGGACAAGCCGGTTGTATTACTTAAGATGACCAAACGTTCTCGAGGACACATGAGAATATCGTCAAGTGCTTTCGCTTCATATAGTTGATTAATCTTCTTTAGTTTGCTAAGTGTTGTGTGGGTGAATCTGTGCTAATGTACCGACCTTCCTAGGACTAATAAATACTTGTGATTATACCCCTTGCAAGCATTCGCAAGTACAAGAAAGTAGTTAAGGTAGAAACCTAACCATAGCTTTAAACTCTAAGACCCTGACGTCCCTTGTGCAAAGGTTTCCTAATGGGAGTTCAAGTTTCTGTCACTCCGGCAACCCCTACGATTAGTAGCCAAATACACAATGCATTCCCCTAGGCCCATATAGGTGAAGTGTCATGTGGTCGACGTTCACATGACACCACTAGAACAAATACACCACAACTTAAATATCAAACCATTGAATCTTTCTCAACACAATTCCACTACTAACAACATTGACTTCTCCCATGTCCTCAAGAACAAAACGAACTACTCACAAGACATCATATGGATCATGATCAGAGATGATATAATGATATGTAACAATCTGAACATAAATGATAATTCAATGGTTCACTCAATAGCATCAATTACAAGGAGTAATCAACACCGAGAAAGTTTCCCCTAAGAACTATGCAAGATTCAACCCAATTGTTATAGTGGTATGAAGTGGTGATGATGGTGCTGGTGGAGATGATGGTGGTGATGATGATGATGATGATGATCCCGATGAAGTCCAGCTTGATGGTGGTGTTGATGGCGACGATCTCCTCTCTCCAGGATGGAATTCCTCCGGCAGAATTCTGTCTGCCAGAGATCTTTCTCTCTCGGTATTTTTTGCCCCTCAGAGGCAGCGAAATATTTTTGTGGTCGCTCCTCGAGCCTTAGGGTTTCGGGAGGATAATATACGCCAGAGGGGAGAGGCTAGAGTGGACCAGGGCAGCCACACCACCTGGTGGCGCGGCCTGGGGTAGCCCGTGCCAGGGGGTGGTGTGGGCCCCCTGTGGCCCATCTCCACTTCCCCTTCTAGCATTCTTCGTCTTCTGGAAAAATAGGATTTTCCATGTATTTTCCCGGATTTTCCGATCTTCACGAATTTTGCCTCCAAACAACACCTTTTCCATCAGAATCCTGACTGCAGCGGTCCATGCTCCAAAAGTCATCAACCATGCAAAAACAGATGAAATAACATAAGTATCATCTCTTAATATGAAATATATCAATGAATAACAGTAAATTATGATATAGAATAGTGATGGAAAATGGACGTATCAACTCCCCAAGCTTAGACTTCACTTGTCCCCAAGCGAGAACTAAACTCAATAAACATGAACTCAGGTTTATGGAGTGAAGAGTCGATAAAAGAATACGGACAAGAAGCATCACATTCATCAATACATAAATCATAATAGAAGACAACTCACTATTATATAAATTAACTTGCAATAAGTAAAGGAAGCACAATAAAGATACATAAAGTAAATCATAATTGGTAATGGCAAACTTAGCTCTTGGTCGAAGAATAGTTGACAATTTGCTGGAGTTCACAAATAACTGGTTTTCAGTGATAGCTTTCAAAGTAGTAGACACTAAGTGTCGTTGTATTGGGAACGACAGTACCTAAGAAGGTTAGATAGAGGTGTGGGGACTAGCAGGGAAGCTATCGACGGCGTCCGCAGGCGGGATTGGATACAAGCGAGCATAGCGGGACGCAAGAAGTACCCAGGTTCGGGGCCCTCGTGGTGAGGTAAAGCCCCTACTCCTGCCGGATCTGACTATGAGGGATATACGAATTACAAGTGCTCCTTGAGTTGTGTTCTCTAGCTACTGCCTTAAATGCACTGAGACCAACCCTTTCTACTGAGGCCTTGCCTCCCCTTATATAGGCAGAGCGGCAAAGGTCTCACTGGCTAGTCTGACTGGTGGGCCCCACAGGCGGGTCCCAGCTGACTAGTCATCTACAGTATCCAGTATGGCTTGTCTTATCGGAGTATGAGCGGTATGGCTATCGTAAGTACAGTGGACGCCGTGCGAGCCCGTCGTCAGCACAGGCCACTGTTCCAGCGTCACCCACGCAAAGTCTTCGGTATGGGCGGGTGGTTGCCCGTCTTGTCATCGTACAGGGCGTACCGTGCACTGATACGCACGTCGTCCTGTCTCACTGATTGGGTCCGGCTACGTCGCCATATTCGGCTGTCTCTTGCTGATCCGGCTACCGGGTGATAGCCGGCCCGTCTTGCCCTGTCCGGCTGCATCTGGTCAGCCGGACGTGATCCGACTGTCCTGTTTCTTATCCGGATGGGGTACCCAGGGATCATTCCCCTGACACTAGCCCCCGAGCGCGTGTGGATTCCGCCCTTAGGCGAAATGTGCGCGCGCTCCTTCTTGCTTTTTGAATTTTCATCCGGTTGAGCCTGGCAGTTGCGCTACCCGTGATGTTAGTGCTGACGCCGGCCACGCACGCACGCGCCATCATTGCTCTGCGGCGGGCAGCGTAACGTCCCGTCGCACGTCGCCTCGGGAAACTGCTGTCCGGCGCTTCGGTTCTCGCTCCGGGATCTTCTGCGCATCCTGCCCTGGCACACGAGATCTAGGCGGCGGTTGGGGTGTGGGTTGCCCGGATGCGCGCCACGTGGCCCGTCGACGGTTGCCCTTCCAGTCCTTTAAATGACACCGCGGGGGAGGCAGTTCCTTTCCTTCGCTCCCCTGCTGTAGTTTCCTTCTCTCTCGCGTGCTCCCGCTTCTGTGCTCTTGCCTTCTGCGCCGCCCGCTCCCCGTCGTCGACGCTACGGGCCACCGCCACTCTTCCGTCGCCGCTCCTCTCCACCAGCCGGAAATGGCCGCCGACCGTGGAGCTTGGTGCGGTTCCTCCGTCACCGAAGACCAAATCGCGAAGAACCGCGCCACCCGTGTACTCCCGCCGGCGGAGGAGGTGGCGGTGCGGTTGGTGCCGGTGGGGGAAATGTCGCCGCATCCGGCGGAAGGGGAGCGCGTCATCTTCCTTTCGCACCTGGCGCGCGGGTTCGCGCTGCCGCTGCACCCATTCTTCCTCACGTTGTTGGCCTTTTTCGACCTCCGCCTCCACCATCTCGACGCCAATGCAATCGGAATGCTGGCGCACTTCATGGCGTTCTGCGAGAGTTATTTCGGGATCCAGCCGGATCTCGGGCTCATCTGCCGGCTCTTCCGAGTCCGACCGCAGGTGCAGTATACGAAGGGGCCGCTAGTCGTCTGCGGCAGTGCCTCCATCTACTCCCGCACCCAATCCGGCTACCCCAAATTCTTGCTCCAGGACACGGTACGGCTGTGGCAGCAATCGTACTTCTACGTCAAGAACATCACCAACGTTGACCGGATAAACCTTCCGGCCTTCCAAGACGTCGGCAGAACTGGTACCTGAAGCTCCACGGCGACAAGGCGGAGACGGACGCGATGCTGGCGTGCATGCGCTCCCTCGTCACCTGCCAGCTAATCGGCCGGGACATCACTCTTAGCTGGATGTCCCGGCTGATTATGCCGATGCAGCAGCGGGCGCACAAGATGTGCTATTACTCCGGCCGGCTGGACCGGACCCGGCTATCGCGCCGTGATCCTCGCTACCACAACTTGAAGGAGTGGTTGTGGACGATCAGCAAGGAGCGGCTGCCGGAGAACTGGAAGTTCAGTCTGGCACCCTACAGCCGGGAGAACCGCGTGCCCCGGGTAAGTTCTCGTAGCCGGAAATTTTGCTCACTCTTTCTGTGTTATTTCCTTGTTCTGTCTGATTGACTTCTTGCATTCGGCAGATGTTCGCCTGCATCCTTCGCGAGGAGGGTGAGGCTCCCCTCGAGGCATTCACGCCCGACTTGCCCGAGTCACGCGCTCGGCGGTCCAGCGAGGAATCGGATGGGGACGGCGACGCCTTCCCCAGTCGGAATGACGAGCCGGCCGCCGACCCGCACGCGGAGGTGCACGAGGAGGAGGAGGCCGGGCCGACCGCGGAGCCGGTGACGCGCTCCGCGACGGACGGCGAAGCAGGCGGGAGCGGCTCCAGCCGTTCCGGCTCCCGCCGGCCTGCGATGGAGGAGCCGGCTCCCAAGAGGAGCCGGTCCGGCGCCCTGCCGCCGAGCCGTCTTGGCCAGAAGAAAGGGCCGCCCCCGGTTGTGCTGGGGTATGGTTTTTCTCTCCCCCTCTATCTTTTGGTGCTTTCTGTCTACTTTCCCTCTTTCTTGTTTTTCTGACTTTGGCTTATTTTGCTTTTGCCTTTTCCTCCTTCTCTTTAGCGTGTTGGTCTCTTTCGGAGCTACGAACCAGCACGGGCGCTGACCGGGTCGCCGCCCCGTGCCCCGACTGTTCCAACCGGCGCCTCTCCTTCTTCTGAGGCGCAGCCTTCGCCTCCCCCTCGAGCTGAGCCGGCTGCCTCCACCCAGCCGAAGGATCCCCCGCCGGAAGCGGATCTATCCCAGCCGGAAGGCTCTTCGGCGGGAGCTCGTCGTTGCGCACGAGGGGCTGCCGGCAAGGAGCTCGTCGTTGTTGGCGGTGATAACTCCGACAAGGAACTCGGGGAGGAGTGGCGAACGGCGGTGGTCACGGTGAAGGAGTCCTTGGCCGTCAACGCCGTGGACGATGACGCTTCCTCTGCCGCTTCGCTGTCGGACCTTGTCGCCACGCTCGAGCTGGCGGTGAAGCAGAAGCTTGCTGCCGCCAACGGGACTTCCCAGAGTAAGTTCGCTTCACCCAGCTTGCTCTCCTTTTTTTTACTGATAGCCGGTTTCGTTGCAGCCATCCTCGTGTGTGCTCAGCGCGAGATCGATCGCTTGAAGAAAGCGAACGACCGGCTGAGCAAGTCCAACTCCACTCTACGGCTGCAGAACAAGGACTGGCACGCGTGGGTAGACGGTTTGGAGGCCACCGTCAAGGAGCACGACGCCTCGCTCGCTAGCCGGGCCGAAGCCTTCTCCCTTCTCGAGGCCCAGAACAAGGACCAAGAGAAGGAGATAAAACGGCTAGCGGTCAAGGAGAAGGCGCTGGTGGAGGAGCTGATGCAGGTTGGCCACACTACCAAGGGTGAGTTCTTTCTTCCGTCTTTCTTACTTTCCGGATCCGGTAGCCGGATCTGACTCCTCTTTTCTGACAGCTTTTTACCCTGGCATAGACCTGCTGGCCTACAACCGGCTGCAGGAGAACTAGCCGGGAGCGCAGCCGATGGCCTAGGAGCTCGTCGTCCTTCTTGGCGAGGAAGCTGTGAACCTTCGTTAGGCGGCACGAGACATCTTCTCCTTCATGTGGCCAGAGGCTCCGGTTCCGGAGACGATGGCGCAACTGGCAGCGAAGGTGGGAGAGGTGCCGGCTGCGGTGGATCGGCTGCGAGACATGGCGGCACGGGCTGGAGCGGAGATGGCTCTGGCCCTCATGCTCTCCTGGTACAAGGACGCCCGCGTCGAGAAGATCGATGGTGGCTTCCGTGCCTGAGCCGATCTTGCCGCCATCCGCCAAGCCCATCCAGAACTCCACGGGTCCGCCATCAAGATCGCCGATTACGTGGACCCCGACGAGGTGCTCACCGACTCGGAGTCCGTCGGTACTCCTGACGCGGAGGGCTCAATGCCGCCGCCCGTAGGCGCAGGAACCGGATCAAGCTTCGGGATGCCATCTAGTTATTGCCCTGGGATGCCGTCTAGTTATTGCCCTCGTAGGCGCAGGAACCGCACGGCAAGGGTCCTGCCGTCTAGTTATTGCCCCGGGATGCCGGGTGTATTTTTCTTGTCTTACATGTTCGTGAACCTTGTCCGTTTGTACCGGCTGTCTTTGATGCCGGGTAACATATGGGAGCTTTGTCTCCTTTTTGTTTGTTATTATTGAAATTCTTGAATCTTCCTTGTGCGTTGAGCTTTCCTTTTGCGTATTTTGCCCGACTAACTTCGTCCAGCTACACACCTTTAGCCGGGCGACCTGCACCTCCAGTGGGGGCGTGCTAGCACACCCACCGGGTGTAGCCCCCGAGATTTGGAGTAGCTGGCGCAGCCAGATGCTTCGAATCTTTCTTATTTCTCCCAAGTCTTCTAACTTTATCCGACTGGCCTCTTACCAGTCGGCCGCTTTCGTCGGCTGAACGCCTTCAGCCGGGGGAACTAACATTCCAGTGGGGACACGCGAGTGCACCCACTAGGTGTAGCCCCCGAGATTCGGAGTAGCTGGCGTAGCCAGGTGCTTCGAATCTTTCTTGTCTTTTCTTTCTCCCGCCCTTGCCCTCACCTGGGCTCCGAACGGCCGGCTAAACGCCCTTAGTCGGTCAGGAACTACAAGATTCCACTGGGGGCGCGCGAGCGTACCCAGTGGGTGTAGCCCCCGAGATTCGGAGCGCTTGATAAAGGCAAGGACTTCGAATCTTCTTTCCTTCTCCTGAATTCCGACTCGAGGTAGTCGGACAAGAATGCACATATGCACACACATACATCTTCATAGGTTAATAGGTTAGTCTGTCAAATCGTAGCCGGAAACGGCTTGTTTTTTCAAAAACTGGCTTGCTCCTTTCTAGACACTTAGTCACCTTCCCGTGTGTTCTGTTGTTTTCGCTGCGTCCTTGTCGGGCAGCCGGGTTGCGGTCTGCAGCCAGAATCAAAGGGAGCTGACAGTACATTACGCACGGTACTAGCGGCTTAGCAGCTGGATTGGTTCGAGCTAGTTGCAGGGCCGGGACGCCCGATCTGTCGCGTCTCCTCCCCGTTTTTTGTGTGGGATGCCTCGGGCTTTTGCTCTTGCTAGCCGGACAACCGGGTTGCGGTCTGTAGCTGATACAAAGAGTGGGCCTCTGACATCATCGGACACTACTCAGCCGGTTTGTTGACTTAACAGGCCGGGCCAGCCGGCGAGCCCCCGGGTAGGGGTTGCTGGAGCCGGAAAATTTGAACGGGAAAACAGGTGCACACACATTTCTAGAAGGAGCCCCCGAGATTCTCGTGGGGGTCCGCATTTTCATTCCTGGGGTTTTCGGGGTGCATACACTGCCTGGCGACTAGGTGTAAAACGGGCGCAGCAGGGCCGCGTTCCAAGGATGCTCGGTCTCCTCGTCCGATTTGTCCATCTCGTTCTTGCACGGCTGCTGTGCGTCGATGAGGTAATAGGAGTCGTTGGGCAGCGCCTGGCTGATAATGAAGGGCCCCTCCCAGGGTGGTGATAGCTTGTGCATGCCCTTCGTGTCTTGCACCAGCCGGAGAACCAGGTCGCCCTCGCGGAATGCGACTGGGCGAATCTGGCTTGAATGGTAGCGACGTAGTCGCAGCTGGTGCAGGGCAGATCTGGACAGGGCTAGCTCGCGGGCCTCCTCTAGGAGGTCCACCCCGTCCTCCCGCGCGTCCTTGTTGGCTTGCTCGTCGTACAGAAGCTTGCGAGGGGAGTCGAATTCGATGTCGGCGGAGAGGACGGCTTCCGATCCGTAGACCAGGCAGAATGGCGTGTAGCCGGTTGACCTATTCGGTGTGGTGCGGAGGCTCCACAGCACAGCCGAAAGTTCTTTGATCCAACATCCGGGTGACCGCTCCAACGGCTCGATGAGACGTGGTTTGATGCCGGCTAGCACCAAGCCATTTGCTTGTTCGACTTGCCCGTTGAACTGCGGGTGTGCAACGGAGGCGAGGTCCAGTCGGATGCCCTTGTTGCTGCAGAACCGAGCAAAGGCCCCCTTGGTGAAGTTCGTGCCGTTGTCGGTGATGATGTTGTTGGGGTAGCCGAAGTAGTTGATGATGTCGGTGAATAAGGTAACAACCGTCGCTCCATCCAGCTTCCGGATAGGCTTGGCCTTGATCCACTTTGTGAACTTGTCCACCGCTACCAGCAGGTGGGTCATTCCCGCGCGGGCTCACTTGAAGGGACCAACCATATCGAGGCCCCAAACTGCGCAGGGCCAGGTGATCGGTATGGTCTTAAGTACCGAGGTTGGCATGTGCCTGAGCTGCCCGAAGCGCTGGCACCCATTGCACGCGTGGACCAGCTGCTCGGCATCCTCGAGGGCGGTGGGCCAATAGAAACCATGGCGGAATGCCTTGGCAACTATCGCCATTGACGAAGCGTGGTGCCCGCACTCACCCTGGTGGATATCCTTGAGTAGTCGGTAGCCCGTGTCCACATCAACACATCTTTGGAAGATACCGGATACACTGCGCTTGTACAGCTCGCCGTTTATGATGGTGTATCTACGCGCGCGGCGCCGGATTTGCCTGGCCTCTACCTCGTCGTCCGGGAGTTCTCAGTTGGCGATGTAGTTCATGAAGGGTTGTGCCCAGGATGGCACTTCCCGGATGACGAGGACGCTCCTGTCCTCCGGCTGACGGACGTCGGGGGGTCGTCCGGGTGGAGTACCCGGGACGGCAGCCCCCGAGCCATTAGGCGAGCCGGCAGCTCCCGGGTCTTGCGAGCCGGAAGGCACTGCCTGGCCGGAATTGGTGCGGGTTTTCTTCTTTGGTGGTTCTGCCGGCTCCGTTTCTGCTGCTCCGGCTGCCGGAACGCTTCCCGCCCAGACGATGGAGTCTGACTCCGGCGACGGGTTGATGGATGGCTTGCGCAGATGCTCCAAGGAGACCCCTGGCAGGATGGCCTGCCTGGTGGATCCTATCTTGGAGAGCGCATCGGCTGCCTCGTTGTTGGTGCGGGGGACGTGGTGAAATTCGCATCCGTCGAAGGAGGCGATGAGCTTCTGGATGTGGAACCGGTAGAGAGCCATGTTTGCATCTCTAGCGTCCCATTCCCCGGACACCTATTGCGCCACCAAGTCCGAATCACCGAAGCACAAGATCCGGTTGACACCGATCTCCTTGGCCAGCTGGAGCCCGTGCGCCAGTGCCTCGTATTCGGCTATGTTGTTGGAGGACTTGAAGTGGATGTGCAGCACATACTCCAGCCGGTCTCCTTTGGGCGAGGTGAGCACGATGCCGGCTCCCAAGCCCCCCAAGCATCTTCGACCCGTCGAAGTGCATCCGCCAGTGGTCTAAATCCGGAACCGGTGGGAGATACTGGGTCTCGGCCCAGTCGACGAGGAAGTCTGCCAATGCCTGTGACTTGATCGTGAGCCGGGGCTCGTACTGGATGGAGTAAGCGGTGAGCTGGGTGGCCCACTTGGCGACTCGGCCAGTGGCGTCCTTGTTGCCGATGATTTCCGAAAGGGGTGCGGTGCACACAACCTTGATCGGGTGCTCCTGGAAGTAGTGCTTGAGCTTCTTGCATGCCAGGTACACACCATAGCACATCTTCTGGTAGTGGGGGTAGTTCTGCTTGGAGAGGGAGAGAACCTCGCTGAGGTAGTAGACAGGTCTCTGAACCGGCAGAGCCTTGCCTTCCTCGGGGCGCTCCACCACCAGGACGACGCTGACGACCCGGCTGATGGCTGCTACATAGAGCAACATCGGATCCTTGCTAGCCGGCGTGGCTAGAACCGGTGCTGTGGATAGCATGCACTTGAGGTCGTGAAACGCGGGGTCGGCTTGCGAAGTCCAGGAGAACTTGTCCGTCTTCTTCATCAGCTGGTATAACGGGAGTGCCTTCTCTGCCATCCGGCTGACGAAACGACTGAGGGAAGCCAGGCATCCAGTGAACTTCTGGACTCCAAGCAGGTTCTTGGGCGGCTGCATCCTCTCGATGGCCGCGATCTTCTCCGGATTTGCCTCAATACCTCATTGTGATACGAGGAAACCGAGTAGCTAACCGGATGGTACTCTGAAGACGCACTTCTCTGGGTTCAGCTTCATCTGGTACTGGCGGAGGTTGCCAAATGTTTCTCCCAGATCCTCGAGGAGGGTGAGCTTTTCCTTGGTCTTGATGACTACGTCATCCACATAAGCGTGCATGTTTCGGACTATCTGCGAGTGCAAGCATTTCTGCATACATCGCTGATAGGTGGCGCCTGCGTTCTTTAGGCCGAAAGGCATGGTTACATAGCAGAAAGCCCCGTAGGGGGTGATAAATGATGTCTTAATCTGATCAGCCAGGTTTAGACGGATCTGATTGTACCAGGAATAACAATCTAAAAAAGACAACAAATCACAGCTGGCCGTGGAATCGATGACTTGATCGATACGGGTCAAGGCGAAGGGGTCTTTCGGGCACGCCTTGTTCAGGCTGGTGTAGTCGATACACATGCGCCAGGTCTTGTTCTTCTTCAACACCAAGACTGGGTTCGCCAACCAGTCCGGGTGGTACACTTCCATGATGAACCCGGCTGCAAGGAGCCGGGTAATCTCGTCACCGATTATCCTTCTCTTCTCCTCTGCGAACCGGCGCAAAGGTTGCTTGACCGGCTTGGCATCCGGACGCACATGAAGTGAGTGCTCGGCGAACTCCCTCGGCACACCCGACATGTCCTTGGGAGACCATGCGAAGATGTCCCGATTCTCACAGAGGAAGTCGACGAGCACGCCTTCCTATTTGCTGTCCAAGCCGGCACCAATGGTGACGAACTTAGTCGGATTGGAGGGGTCGAGCAGGATCCTCTTCGTCTCCTTTGCTGGCTGGAAAGCTCCTTCTCCAGCCGGTTTGTTGTTAGCCGGAATGTCCTGCTGGGCCATGGCCACATTGCGCATGATCGCGCATTTTTCTTCGGCTATGATGAGGGCCTCTGCCAGTTTGGAACCGGCTGAGGCGCACTCCATCGATCGCCTGAAGCAGCCGACGACGGTGATCACGCCGTGGGGTCCCGACATCTTCGTCTTGAGGTACGCGTAGTGGGGGATGGCCATGAACTTGGCGAGCGCAGGGCGCCCGAGGAGAGCATGGTAGGAGCTCGTCAGATTTACCACCTCAAACCAGATTGGTTCGCGACAGAAGTTCTCCTCGGTCCCGAAGATGACGTCCAGCTGGATTTTCCCCAGTGGGGCGCAGGCTGGCCCTGGCAGTACGCCGTGGAACGTCGTGGTAGTCGGACGCAGGTCGCTTTCGCGAATGCCCAGCTTCTCCAGCGAGGACTGGTAGAGGAGGTTGAGGCTGCTGCCTCCGTCGATGAGGACGCGCGAGAATCGGCAGGTGCGCGCGTTGGAGACGATGAGAGGGTCGAGCACCATGGTGTAGCCCTCGGGAGTCGGCAGATGCTCAGGCTGATCCGCACGGCTCCAGGTGATGGGGGTCTTCGACCAGTTCAGGTACTAGGGGACCGGAGAGACGATGGCGTTGACCTCCTTGGAGCGTCGCCTGCGGCTGTGCTTGTCGTCCTGCTCCGTCTCGAAGATGTGGTAGGCGGCGTGCGGCTGGGGGGAGAGACGATGGCCGTTGTTGTTATTGCCGCCATTTCCGCCGTTACCATCATTACCGTCTCCCCTAGCCGGTGGTGGAGGTCCACCCGGTGGGGGAGGCGGGAGACGAGGCTGGTTGCCCTGGTCCTTTAGCTGGCGGGTCCAGCTGCAGTTCCGGGTGGTGTGCGTAGCCGGTTTGAAGGGACCGCTATGCCACTTGCACGGGCCATCAATCATCTAGTCGAAGGTGAGCCGGGCTTATGCCTTCTTGCCTCATTAGCCGGTGCGTCGGGCGCACCCTCCACAGCATTGATCAGCCGTGCGTGCTAGCGAGGCTTCTGTTGTCCGGCCTGGCGGTCCCCATGGAACCGATTGTCATTGCCGTGGCATCTGGAGGATCCGGCTTCACCAGCCAGATTGCTCGGACGGTCGCGAGCCGGCTCTGTGGGAGTCGGACGGTCGTCCGCGCTTACTCGGAGGGGCTTCTTCATGGCGGCATCCACCATGGCGTACTGGTTCGCAACCGTCATGAGCTCCGCCATGGTTTTCGGCTCGTCACACAGTAGCCGGTGGCGAAGCATGGTGCCCTCTCGGCACCCTTCGATGAAGAAGCTGATGGCTTGGCTCTCCAGGATGCCCTCGCAAGTGTTGCGGAGCTCCATCCACTTGGCGAGGTACTCGCGGTCGCCCTGGATGCACAAGGCCAGGTCGCGCGGGGGCCCTGGACGTTTGTACGTGCCGTTGAAGTTGCGGATAAACACCTTCTCGAAGTCAGGCCAGGCGTTGATGCTGTTGGGCGCAAGGCTATTAAGCCATGTCCTTGCCGACCCGGTTAGCATGAGAGGGACGTAGCACACAGTTGTGCGCTTGTTCCCGTGGGCGACGCCGACTGCCGTAGCGTAGTCGGTCAGCTAGTCTTCTGGCTTCATGCTGCTGTCGTACTTGGGGGTGTCCCTGGGCAGGGAGAATTTATCCGGAAATGGCTCATTCTGGATGCAGGGTCCGGAACAAACCGGGCCAGTCGAATCTTCCTCCTCCGTGACGCGTGCTTGAGCGAGGAGCTCGATGCGGTCGCGGGCATCCGGACAATCCGGGTTGGGCGCTCCCACCCGGCCCGAGAGACGGGAACCGGCTGGTCTGGGCGCTCCGGCTGGTGGTGGGGGAGGTGGCGGGTTGCTGTTCACCGTCTGCTCCTGGCGCGGCTGGCCCCTGTTGCCCGAGCTGCGATGTCTGCTACGGGCCCTGGGCGGCTGAGGGGAGGACGCCTGCTAGGTGTTGCGCGGCACGCCTCTGTTGTTGGCAGGTAGCTTGCTCCCTCTGGAGTAGCTAAGGTCTTCCTGCATCTGCCGGTTGGCATCGGCCTACTCGTCCACGACGCGGAGGATCTCCTGCACGCGAGCGTGCTGGCGGGCTCGCGCCTCGCCCTCCAGGCTAGGTAGCTCCTCTGCTGCGGCTCGCGCCGCGCGCAGGTTCTTGATGGGCGTGCTGTAGGTGGGCCGTGTGAGGGCAGACGCGGGATCCGGTTCTCCGTCCTTTTCCATCCTACCGCCCAGCTCACCGCCCCGACGCCGTACCTGGCCGCGCCGGCTCGGCTCCACGGTAGCCGGAGTGAGGCCGTGCGTGCGGTCGTACTCGCGCTGAGTGATCTCAAGTTGCTTGCGGGCTGCTGCCAGCTCCATGGCCTCCTGGAGGAGGATCTGTCTCTCCATGGTGAAGTTGGCCTCTGCCTCCTCCGGGTTATCCCCGAGGTTAACCGACGTCAGGAGCCGATCAATGGCATCCTCCACCGGGTTCCGAGGCTGCGGGGGAGCGGCAGTTCCGACCTCGTCCGCGCCTCGCTCCCACGGCTGGCGGGGATGCGAGCTGGATCCGTCCATCATGACCTCCACGCCGCGGGGTGTGGCGGAGGTGCTGCCGTCTGAGCGCGGCAGCTCGGCGACAGAGACGATTTCCCTAGGGAAACGCTCCGGGACGGTGGCGACGTAGACGGGGAGATCGTCGAATAGCAGGACGGTGATGTTCACTGGGAAGGAAGTTCTGGCGAAGCAGGAGGCGTTGTCGATGACGCAGTCGAACTTGCCAAGCGTGAGCACCAGGCCGGAGGCCACACGCTCACCGGCTGAAGTGCGGGGTCCCGTGCGGAACGTGACTCCGGTCGAAGCCATCTGCCCCACGGTGGGCGCCAACTGTCGTTGTATTGGGAACGGCAGTACCTAAGAAGGTTAGATAGAGGTGTGGGGACTAGCAGGGAAGCTATCGACGGCGTCCGCAGGCGGGATTGGATACAAGCGAGCGTAGCGAGACGCAAGAAGTACCCAGGTTCGGGGCCCTCGTGGTGAGGTAAAGCCCCTACTCCTGCCGGATCTGACTATGAGGGATATACGAATTACAAGTGCTCCTTGAGCTGTGTTCTCTAGCTACTGCCTTAAATGCACTGAGACCAACCCTTTCTACTGAGGCCTTGCCTCCCCTTATATAGGCAGAGCGGCAAAGGTCTCACTGGCTAGTCTGACTGGCGGGCCCCATAGGCGGGTCCCAGCCGACTAGTCATCTACAGTATCCAGTATGGCTTGTCTTATCGGAGTATGAGCGGTATGGCTGTCGTAGGTACAGTGGACGCCGTGCGAGCCCGTCGTCAGCACATGCCACTATTCCAGCGTCACCCACGCAAAGTCTTCGGTATGGGCGGGTGGTTGCCCGTCTTGTCATTGTACAGGGCGTACCATGCACTGATACGCACGTCGTCCTGTCTCACTGATTGGGTCCGGCTACGTCGCCATATCCGGCTGTCTCTTGCTAATCTGGCTACCGGGTGATAGCCGACCCGTCTTGCCCTGTCCGGCTGCATCTGGTCAGCCGGACGTGATCTGACTGTCCTGTTTCTTAACCGGATGGGGTACCCGGGGATCATCCCCTGACACTAAGATAAGAGCAATGTGCAAAACAAGGAACATAAGAGACATGATTGAATAAATCATCATATGAATGAATGAAACACAACAACTCAAAATACTTGTTGGGGTAGAAGGGAATAGGTTTACTGACTCAACTAAAAAGTAAAAGACAGGCCCTTCGCAAAGGGAAGCAGGGATTTCAAGTTTTCATCAAGAGCTTCCAAAAATTATGGTACTTACTAGCTTTCAGCTCTCATTGCCCCTATCATAAGCATCTTTAGGTGATTAAGGTTAAAGTGCCACAACTAAGAGGATATGCTTGACAAGTTATAAATTGAAATCTCATGCCCCTTACTTACGAGTACCGAACCTCATGTTACTCAACTTCAGTCACAAGTAAGCTCTTGTCATTGTAAATACATATGTATCATAGAGAACCGTTAATGGGGTACCCCTTGCACATGATACAGGAGCTATCCCATAATCATAATGACAAGGCAAGCAGACAATGAGCATCTCAGCAGTCCTTTTATTTTCTATTTGCATAGGTTTTTATTGAGGATGCTTCATAGAGTGCTCATTATGGTTATGCTGCAAGTTTCCACCATGATTAGGCATGGCTTAGGCTAGCAGCCCAGGCGTTTCTATAACACACATTCAAACTCCGTGATCTTACAAGTTTCCCTTTTATTTCACACCACCGGGATCCATAAGCAAAATAATCATGATATCAACGAGGTACAAAGTACCAGTGCAATGTTGAAAGCGTTCCCCATGATACATGGTTGTGCTAACTTCAACTTATAAAGCGCAAGCATATACGCAACATAGATGGACACAATGGTTCAAGTTTATTAAGTGCAAGAAAGTAAAGTGTGCCATCAAGTTCATGAGAGCTTTAATCACTAATTTTCTCGTAACAAGTTTAATTTGGAAGGTAGATAAAAACAAGAATTTACTTGGAATAGAAATAGTGCTAGTAGGTAGGTATGGTGGACACAAATGGCATAGGTTTTGGTTTAAGGATTGGATGCACGAGAAGCATTCCCTCTCAGTACAGGTTTTTGGCTAACAAGGCTAGGTAGCAAGCATAAGAGTTGAAGGAAACAAACAAACATACAAGTGATAAAAACAAACATGCAATCTTCCTTGGAAGCACAAAAGATCTTAACTAGAGAATACTAAACTTATGAGCAAATCAAGAAAGAAAGATGATGAAATTATATTTATTTAAGAGCACTTTTGTCTTTTTCATTCAACTCTTCAAAAATAGTAATGCTACTGACTGAGCTAGGTTTTCCAAAACCAACTAAATTAACTCAATGATCCCAAAGTGATATCAATACTAACAACAAGATCAATCATATAACCGTGAATTGAAAACTAATATATGATATGCAAAAGAGTAAATGATAGAACTTCTCATTAATATTCCATAACGACAACTCACACCAAGGGATACATAGATATCTAACGAGAGGGGGGACATTTCCATAATGCAAACCATCCTACATGATAACCTCTCTATTCATGATATGACTCTACTAAAAAGGTAAAAAGATAGAAGATAGTGATGTGATATCACAGCACTCCCCCAAGCTTGGAACAAACCAAGGGGATGCCAAAACTTGATGACGAATTACTCCTTCGGTGGTGGTATTCTCTCGTCATCGTCCGACTTCCAAGGTAAGGGCTCCCCATCAACAAAAGACATCATGGTCTCCAGCATCCCGAAACCTGCAGCAGCACTTATGCGTTTAAACCTAACCTCATACTCACAGTTTTGATTTTGAATGTTGTAGAGCTGTGCTTGCAGTTGGTTGGTTTTTTGGTGGAGTGAGAGAATTTCATCCTTGAGCTCAGCAGTCTCCTTTTGGTGCTCGGTGATGAGTTCGGAACAAATCTTATGGATGATATCCACTTCGTGTTCCGCCATCTTCTTGTACCTAAAGACTTCCTGCTCCAGCGCTTCCATCGTGTCCTCCAGACTTACTTCACCTTTAGGGCCTTGAACCTCTTTTATCCGTACCTCCCCATCTTCAAGCAACAACTCCTTGGGATGAATCTTCAACTCTCGCATGTATGGATTGATGATATCCGCTGAGGAATCTTCCTTGGCTGATCCAGAGGAAGACATTGTGGCTCCAAATCTAGGACTCTACCTGTCCACTAGTTTGGGGATGATAAGCTGAAGAAATTCTATGATTAACATCATATTTAGCAAGGGTCTTTCTAAAACCACCATGAATGAAATGACAACCTCCATCAGTCATAAGATACCTAGGCACTCCAAACCTAGGAAAGATAACATCCTTAAGCATTTTTAGAGAGGTCTCCCCATCAGCACTCTTTGTAGGTATGGCTTCTACCCACTTAGTGACATAATCAATGGCAACGAGAATATGAGTATAACCTTTCGAGGGAGGAAAAGGACCCATAAAGTCAAATCCCTAACAGTCAAAGGGTTCAATAACTAGAGAGTAATTCATAGGCATTTCATTTCGTCTAGAAATATTACCAACACGCTGACACTCATCACAAGATAAAACAATTTTTCTCGCATCTTTAAAAAGGGTAGGCCAGTAGAAACCTGATTGTAGCACCTTTTGCGCAGTTCTATCTCCCGCATGATGTCCTCCATAGGCACTTCCATGACATTTCCACAATATCTCCTTTTGTTCATATTCTGGAACACATCTTCGCATAATACCATCCAATCCTTTATATAAATTTGGGTCATCCCAAAAGTAATGCGTCAAATCATAAAAGAACTTCCTTCTTTGCTGAGCTGTGAAAGTTGGAGGCAAATACTTGGAGACAATAAAGTTAGCGTATTCAGCATACCAAGGGCTCCCTCGCGAGCTTACCCCTACTGCAGCCAACTGTTTATTTGGGAAACTATCATTAACAGGCATGGGATCAAAAGACATGTTTTCCAATCGAGATAAATTATCAGCTACAGGATTTTTAGCACCTTTCCTATCTACAATATGTAGGTCAAACTCCTGTAAGAGTAGCACCCATCTAATAAGCCTAGGCTTAGCATCTTTCTTCGTCATAAGGTACTTAATAGCAGCATGATCAGTATGAATGGTAACTTTTGAGTCAGCAATATAAGGTCTAAACTTATCACAAGCAAAGACAACGACTAAGAATTATTTTTCAGTAGTGGCATAATTCCTTTGAGCAGCGTCAAGAGTCTTACTAGCATAATGGATAACATTTAACTTTTTATCTATTCGTTTCCCAAGGACAACACCTACAGCAAAATCACTAACATCACACATTATATCAAAGGGTAAGCTCCAATCAGGTGGTTGAACGATAGGAGCAGTAGTTAAAGCCTTCTTTAGAGTTTCAAAATCTTCCTTACAATCATCATCAAAGACAAAGGGTACATATTTTTGAAGAAGATTAGTGAGGGGTTTTGATATCTTAGAGAAATCTTTAATAAACCTTCTATAGAAACCAGCATGGCCAAGGATACTACGAATACCTTTGACATCTCTTGGACAGGGCATTTTCTCAATTGCTTCAACTTTAGCTCTATCAACTTCTATGCCTCTTTCAGAAATCTTATGTCCAAGGACAATCCCTTCATTCACCATGAAGTGGTATTTCTCCCAATTAAGAACAAGATTAGTTTCTTCACATCTCTGCAAAACTTTATCGAGGTTGTGCAGACAATTATCAAAAGAGGTTCCATAGACGGAGAAGTCATCCATGAACACTTCCACAATTTCCTCAAAAAAACCATGAAAGATAGCAGACATGCATCTTTGAAAAGTAGCAGGAGCATTACATAAACCAAAAGGCATACGTCTATAAGCATAGGTTCCATAAGGGCATGTAAAAGTATTTTTTTCTTGATCTTGTTGTTTAACAACAATTTGAGAGAAACCAGAATATCCATCAAGAAAACAAAAAATGTGTCTTTTTAGACAACCTTTCTAACATTTGATCAATAAAAAGAAGTGGGCAATGATCTTTCTTAGTAACTTTGTTAACTTTCCTGAAATCAATGCACATTCTATAACCTACTACTATTCTTTGGGGAATAAGCTCATCATTATCATTAGGGACAACGGTAATTCCCCCTTTTTTAGGGACACAATGAACATGACTAACCCATTCACTATCAGCAATAGGGTAAATAATACCAGCATCAAGGAATTTCAATACCTCGTTTCTTACCACTTCCTTCATCTTAGGATTTAAACGCCGTTGGTGCTCTACCACTGGCTTTGCATCTGGTTCTATATTGATAGCATGCTGACATATAGTAGGAGAAATCCCTTTTAAATCATCCACAGTATAGCCCATAGCCCTTCGGTGTTTCTTCAATACCTCCAATAACCTTTCCTCTTCCTTCCCTAAAAGTTTAGAGCTAATGATAACAGGATATATCTTATTATCATCAATGTAAGCATATTTAAGATCGTCAGGTAAAGGTATTAGATCGAAGACCGAATCCTTTTTAGGTGGCAACATGGTACCCAAATCTTCCACAGGCAAGTTATGCTTAAGCATCTTAGGTTGACGACAGAGAATCTCGTCAATCTCATTTCTATATTCCATGAAGATTTCACTTTCATGATCTTCCATAAATTGTTGCAAAGCATTGTTAGGAGCAAGAGAAATAGAAGCAAGTTGTTCAACTCTAAAGTCCTCATTATGGGTTTCATTTTCACAAAGTTCTTTAGTAAATTTCGATAAATTAAACTCATAAGATTCCCCATCAAATTTAGTCAAGATTTTCTCCCTTTTGCAGTCTATAATAGCTCTACAAGTACTCAAGAAAGTTCTACCAAAGATGATGGGATAGGTTTTACTAGCAGCTGAACCAAGTACTAGAAAATCAGCAGGATATTTAATCTTACCACAAAGAACTTCTACATCCCGCACCATACCAATTAGAGAGATGGTCTCTCTATTAGCAAGGTGAATAACCACATCAATCTCTTCTAGTTCGTAGGGACTAATTTCATGCATAATTTCTCTGTAAAGCTCATAAGGAATAACACTTGAACTTGCACCAATATCACATAAACCATAATAGCAATGGTCACCAATTCTAATAGAAAGCACAAGTACACTAGCCTTTTTTAGTTCTATTAGGATGTGAGACAATATTAGAAGCATCCTCACAGAAAACTATGTGTCCATCTTATACACTTTTAGTGACAAGATCTTTCACAATTGCTACAATAGGTTCAATATTTATTTGCTCATTAGGTTTTACAGTTCTCTTTGCACTTTTATTGATTACACTAGTTATCATAGGATCCTCCTTTACCTTATCTGGGGAGGGTATTTTCTCGATATAAGGTTCAGGTAGAATGTGATCAATAGTGCAAAATTCAGAACTCCTAACAGGGACACATTCAACAATATCTTTATATGGTGCATGATACTTGTTCCATCCCTTTTTCGGGATTTCAGTATAAGAAGCAAAAGCCTTAAAACAGTTTGTAATAACTTGAGAATCAAGACCAAAAGCATTACTAATATTTTGAAAGTCATCAGTTCCCATAAAAGATTCAATGCATTCATAATCATAATTTATACCTGACTTTCTTCCTTTGTCATTCTACCATGCTTCAGCATTGTCTTGAATACGGTCCAGAAGATCCCATTTAGCTTCTTCTTCCATGCGAATGAATGATCCAGCACAAGAGGCATCCAATAAATCCTTATCATGACGAGAAAGCCTTGCATAAAAGTTATTGATAATAATATTGTTGGGGAGCTCATGAATGGGACATTTGAGCATTAGTAACTTCAATCTCCCCCAAGACTGAGAGGTACTCTCTCCATCAAGAGGCCAAAAGTTGTATATTTGATTTCGATCTTTATGAATCTCACTAGGAGGATAAAACTTTGAATAAAAGAGAGGTACTATTTCCTCCCATTCAAGAGATTGGCCATTCTTCAGCATCTTATACCATTCTTCAGCTCTTCCTTTCAGTGATAATGAGAATAACTTCTTCTTGACTTGATCTGTTGTAATACCTGCACACTTGAACAACCCGCATAATTCATGTATAAAGAGCAAATGATCACCAGGATGGACAGTTCCATCGCCAACATAATAGTTATCCATAACATGGTCAATAATTATTGTAGGTATTTTAAAAGTATCATTCTCAGCAGGTGATGTTTCATCTACTACCTTAGCAGTGGTAGTAGCATTATGAAATAAGAAACTCAGCGAATTATCCATATTGAAAATAAAGCAAATAACAGAAGTAAACAATACTCACAGTAGAAGTTTCCTTTACCAGTTCCACTCTCCAATAGCGCTTCACTCCCTGGCAACGGCGCCAGAAAATAGTCTTGATGACCCACAAGTATAGGGGGTGTATCGCAGTATTTTCGATAAGTAAGAGTGTCGAACCCAACGAGGAGCAGAAGGTGCTCGCGAGTGTCTAGGAGTAGGAATTCTGTGTAAATACTTAGCAAACGGATTTTTAGGGGTTTTTGATAATGCAGGTAAATAAAGTATGAGTAAATAAAAGACAATAAGAATAAATGCAGCAAGTGGCCCAATCCTTTCTTTAGCAAAGGACAAGCCGGTTGTATTACTTAAGATGACCAAACGTTCTCGAGGACACATGGGAATATCGTCAAGTGCTTTCGCTTCATATAGTTGATTAATCTTCTTTAGTTTTCTAAGTGTTGTGTGGGTGAACCTGTGCTAATGTACCGACCTTCCTAGGACTAATACATACTTGTGATTATACCCCTTGCATGCATCCGCAAGTACAAGAAAGTAATTAAGGTAGAAACCTAACCACAACTTTAAACTCTAAGACCCTGACGTGCCTTATGCAAAGGTTTCCTAACGGGGGTTCAGGTTTTTGTCACTCCGGCAACCCCTACGATTAGTAGCCAAATACACAATGCATTCCCCTAGGCCCATATAGGTGAAGTGTCATGTAGTCGACGTTCACATGACACCACTAGAACAAATACACCACAACTTAAATATCAAACCATTGAATCTTTCTCAACACAATTCCACTACTAACAACATGACTTCTCCCATGTCCTCAAGAACAAAACAAACTACTCACAAGACATCATATGGATCATGATCAGAGATGATATAATGATATGTAACAATCTGAACATAAACGATAATTCAATGGTTCACTCAATAGCATCAACTACAAGGAGTAATCAACACCGGGAAAGTTTCCCCTAAGAACTATGCAAGATTCAACCCAATTGTTACAGTGGTATGAAGTGGTAATAATGGTGTTGGTGGAGATGATGGTGGTGATGATGATGATGATACCGATGAAGTCCAGCTTGATGGTGGTGTTGATGGCGACGATCTCCCCTCTCTGGGAAGGAATTCCCCCGGCAAAATTCTGTCTGCCGGAGAGATCTTTCTCTCTCGGTGTTTTCTGCCCTGTAGAGGCAGCGGAATCTTTCTATGGTCGCTCCCCGAGTCTTAGGGTTTTGGGAGGATAATATACGCCAGAGGGGAGAGGCTGGAGTGGACCAGGGCGGCCACACCACCTGGTGGCGCGGCCTAGGGTGGCCCGCGCCAAGGGGTGGTATGGGCCCCTGTGGCCCATCTCCACTTCCCCTTCTAGCATTCTTCGTCTTCTAGAAAAATAGGATTTTCCATGTATTTTCCCAGATTTTCTGATCTTCGTGAATTTTGCCTCCAAACAGCACCTTTTCCATCAGAATCCTGACTGCAGCGGTCCATGCTCCAAAAGTCATCAACCATACAAAAACAGATGAAATAACATAAGTATCATCTCTTAATATGAAATATATCAATGAATAACAATAAATTATGATATAGAATAGTGATGCAAAATGAACGTATCATTGCTTCACATCGTTGTTGTTCCACCATTATTGGGAGGTTGGCACATGCTTAATGGTGGAGATAATCATGGCTTTAATTACAACTTGTTAATTAAAATGCTGGAAATAGATATAACTAATGCAAAGGCACCGGTGGACAATAGCTAATATTTGGTTTTTAACCACTCACTTGTATCCCGTAGGAACCGGGTACTTGATCGTAACTGTGCTGATGAGTTACTAGTATGATTTCATTAGAAGTATGGTTATGACTGCAAAGTACAGTATGTGTGAGCTAGTGGGCCTCAGCCGTATGAAAAAAAGGCATGTCACTCAACAAAAGAAATGGAGCTTGTGCGCACATGCATGCAATTCAGTAACTAGACTATGATCAAGGCATATAAAGAGAGTACGAGTAACATGATCAACCCAGTAGAATCCACTTACTACATAATTAGCCTACTATAATGCACGTAATCATGATGTGTTGACATAATAGCAATAACATGCGTTGGTACTTTTTTTGAGCTACATGCATTCATTCCTTAAAATGGAGTACACTAAAGTTTGAGTTTGTTGGGCGTGAAAATCATGTGCCCCCAACTAGCCCGATTAATGGTGTGCTATATGGTGACCTACACATCTACCCCTATAGTCTACTCTAGGACACCCAACGATTGCTTGAATAGGCATCCACGCCATAGCTTTTGTAGGGAAGATATCCGCTCTGGCCCATTGATTTTGTATGGGCAGATAATATTGCTTGGCGTTTAATGGTACATTGAAGTTTGAGTTTGTTGAACGCCAAAATCATGTGGTCCCCCTCCCTCAAGCCCCTCCATTTCAAACACTGTGAAATTTCTCCCGCCCCTCTGTTTCAAACAATAATTAATAGTATTTCCCTTTGAGGTAGGTACTAGTACTAATAATCTGCCTCCCATTGCAATCTTCCCCACATGCATAAAGAGAATTCCTCAAAAAAACCTAGCCCCTCTGACACTATCTTGCCTCTTCGACCACCGCATGTAACGGCTGGAACCTCCCGCAGCACTTCTCCGGCTGGCTTACCCGCCAGAACACGACATCATACACTTCCCACCCACCAGTATACCGAAGCTGCATCAGTTGTAGTCTCATCCAACGCACCATTTCCACTTCACAGACACCCAGTGCACCTGGTCTAGGTCACCAAGTCCATCGTACACCACACATGACCTCTTTTCCCACCTCCCTATCCACGGCGCCAAATGCGTCATCGACTACCCAAGATATGCTTACCCGTTGCTAGCTACTACCCCAACCATACCGACCTGGAGCTGTTGCACAGGCATCACAGTTGACTGCACCGGATCTGCCTCAGTGATGCTCTTGTCCACCGTGCTCAAGCCAGCATCGACCGCCCAAGATCTGCTTCCCCGACACCAACAGCTATCGCAAGTACACCCCCCTCGGTGACCTGGACGTCACCCGTATGGATACTAATGATACTTAGACGCCTCTCCGACTAAGGTAACCAAATCTCCAATCTGATTTTGTTTTGTTAGCAGTAGCATGTTCAAGCATGTCGTAGTTAACTACATTTTTGTAATCATTCTAGTACATACAAGTCACTAGGCACACATGTTCTTTGTGCTACATATAAGGTCACTAGACATGTTGGTTTGCGTCACCTACTCTACAAATTTCAAGTCATGCACATGTTTGTTATTCTATCATGCACATGTTCTTAGCTACTCCGTACAATAGTAGTTGCCTTCTATTGTAGTTTTCTTGCAAAATCTAACTCGGTGGAAAATATTAGTTTGCATTCCTTGCTCTAAAGTTGCTGACTTCTATCTGGTTTGTCCTAAGCTAAGTTCCTGTTATTGTTTCCTCCCTGGCATCCTTCCGCTATCCTGTAGTACCCGTTTAAACTCTTCATACTAATTTGATTATACTTTTGTTGTTGCCATCTGGTTCTTAAAAATCCGGAACACTAAATATTTTACCTTCCTTTGCATATAGCTCAAACATGGAACACTGAGCATGTTGGTTTGCACCTCTTATACAGGTCCACAAGCAATGTCATTATATTTTTTGTAATCGTGCTACATACCAAGTCACTGTGCATGCTTGTTCTTTGTGCTACATACAAGTTCACTAGACATGTTAGTTTGCATCACCTACTCTACAAATTTTGAAGTCATAGTCTATTTTCTCTCTTACAACTCTAGGATGCACATTTTTGTTATTTGTTCATGCACATGTTTTTAGTTACTTTGTACAATAGTAATTTCCTGCTATTGTGGTTTTCTTTCAAAATCTAAGTCACTGGAAAATATTGGTTTGCATTACCTGCTCCGTAGATGTTGACTTCTATGTGGTTTTTCTTAAGCTAAGTTCTTGCTATTGTTTCCTCCCTGGCATCCTTTCTCTATCATGTACTACCTATTTAAACTCTTCGTACTATTTCGTTTATAATTTGGTTGTTGACATATGGTTCTTCAAAATCTGCAACACTATATATTTTCTCTTCCTTTGCATCGAGCTCAAACATGGAACATTAAACATGTTGGCTTGGAAAGCTTGTTCTATACGTTCACAAGTGGTGCCTTTATATTTCACATTAGGTTCTAGTTCGTCCTAACAAACGACATGACTATCCTCTACTATGTTGTTCATGGGTGGTTTGCATTCCCTGCTCTATAAGTTTAGGTATGATGCCATTATAATTTTTATATGGTTCATTCTTAGCTACGATAGTAATTGCATCCTATTGTGTAGTTCATCACAAATTATGAGTCACCCAATGTCTTGTGCATTTCATCCTATACAAATGCTTCCATATTTGCTAAAATGACCTGGCTAGTTTATATTTCCTAAAATTCTAAGCCACACACATGTTGCTTGGTTGCTCGTTTCATGGTAGGCACACTTGTTTAATGCTAGCTTGCTTGCTTATCATGTTTTTTTAATTAAACCATGGACCTGTAGTAAACTCCAGTTCAAATGGGTAGTTTTCAAATTATTTGATAATGAATATGGTTGCTTTTTTGCCTTTCTTGCCATGTCAACTTGTTATTACTTAGTTTTAGACTACAATTGTTGATATCGCCACCAAAGAGGGGGTTGCAAGATCATATCTCAAGGTGGTTTTCTAATATAGCTGTCACACTCAAAGGGAGATGATGTGGATAGATTGAGAAAACAAATTGAGGACTCTGATATCCGTGGGCTCAATCTCGATTAGCAACTGAAATGTTGAACTTTCTTACCCTTTAGTTTGTTGATGATATGTAATAATTTTAAGAAGTGTGCAGTTGATGTAATATCTAGGTAAATCGCATAGGCCATACATGCATTTAGTCAACGTTGTCCCCACCTAGCGGTAGGCGGTACCATAACTAGGCCGATCGGGCTTTGGTATTGGCCCATTTTATATTGGACCGACGATGAACAATAAATGATTCTCGTTGATGGTCCATATGCACCTTTTGGATCGTTGCGATTTTCATGGGCCTCAGAAATGCCAAAACATTAAAAGTCCACAACAGTAATGGGCCTCACGTGCAAAAGTTAGAAAGGGACAACACGAATGGGATCCATTAACAGTAAAATGCTGAAACAGTAAAAGGCCAAAATCATAGCAGGATGCAAAATAGCATAAAGCCAAACATTCTTATGGGCCTGAACAAATAAAGGCTTGAACAATAATAGTCTCAAACAGTAAAATGCCAGAACAGTAATGTACCTTATCACAAATGGGCCTTTAGTGGGCAGATCACTACGGGCTTTAAGAATAGTGATGGGCCTAGTGTTTTACTAAGCTGGGCCTTATGTAGGCCTTAACAGTACCAGACCGACAAGTTAACATGCCGCAACTAGGCTAAAAAATGATGGGCCCCTTCAATCAGCCCAAGCCTCTAGCAACCTGAAATAGTAATGTCCTATCTTCTTATTGGGCTTGTCTCATTGGCCAGACCACTTAATAATTAGAAGGCCTTGGCTGTACCTAGCTTCTACCACAATTTTTATGACTATTAATGGCAGTAACTAGACGTTAATGGTGCTTGCCATGTGACAGTTTTCATGACGTCAGCAGTCAACGGGGCTGGCAAAAGCGATTTAGGGCGGAAAAAATCCGTGGTTGAAGGGTGTGATCCGCCACGGTCGTGAAAAATCTGTGGTCGATTCTTTGGTGAAGGGCCATGGGTACCCATCCTTTGAAGAAGACTTTTTTTACCACGAAAAAGGGCCTTCAACCACGAAAACTGTTGATGCATGTAAAATGCATACGTGAACTTTGTAGTATATTGTCATGTATTCCAACATATTTGCATGAAATTAGATGTTATATTCATGTTTTGCATTGATTTATGGGTATTTTCCATTGATCCCCTTTCATTGGTTTATAACTCTTCGGAATAGGAAACCCTTATTTTGTGTATTTTTAAGTTTTAGGGACCTTACAGAACTCAAACAAAGCAAGGATTTTTCTAGAATCAATATTTTTTCCAGAGACAAAATATGAGAATAAGAAGTACTGGAGGGGCCCACGAGTCCAAAATGAGCACAGGTGGCACAGACCCCACCCTAGGCCACGCCACCATGTCCTATTTCCTCCTCAAGCATCCACATCTGTTCGTTTTGATCTCAAACTAATGGGCTTGACCTAAAAACCACTATGTATAGACCTCCCGAGGAGTTCTTGGAAGTGGCAGCAAAGAAACACGAAAACCACGAAACTAAGGCTTAACCTATGAAGATTGGAGGGGGAAACGCTCTTGGAGCCATCCCTGGTTGCATCTTCACCCTCTCCAACATCATCAACACCGCCACCATGATGAAGAGAGTAGTCCACCTCTAGACTATGGGTTTGTGGCAGTAGTTTGATCTATCTTTCTCTTGTGCTATGTTTTTAGATGACATATGATCTACATATCATGATTATGGCCATATTTGTAATTCCTATGTGGTGGATCCTTTGTTTTATTGGATGATATATGAGATATGAACCTTTATTGTGTTCTTGATGTATTAATAGATGCATATTGTTACCCCATTCTTTATTACTTGTTCTGATCAAACTTGTATGCAAGAGCATGTGTGGGGGATGGTGTGTATTGATGAAGTAACATGGTGGTAGTAATGAGTTGTGATAGAAAGCATCATATCTACTATAGTCTTTACCAATTCTTTTATTACCTTGCTAGGGATAAAGTGAATGCATGTGCTATATAATTCTTAGTGACAACTAAGAAGTCTTGTTTAATCTATGGATCTTATGCTTGATCTATTGTGATATGTTTAGTTCAAGGTAGCATATTTTTTGTTCAAACATCATGTCAAAGTACCTAAGTCTATGTTCTGTTAATTCTTAAATCTAGATTGCTTGGAGTGTATCGCTTTCTAGTGGAGTATAAGTAAGATGCATAGTATCATCTTTATTTTAGGACGCGATTCCCATATGAATGTTAATCAAGACACATAATAAAATCTCATAAATATTTAGTTATCTATCGTGTTCTTAATGCCACCACACCTTTATGAGAAAGTGGACAAGTGAACCATGAATCCCGGTCCACTTTTTATCATAAGAAATAACTTTTACTCGCCTTTACATTTTTAGCATTACTTAATTCTAAAATAAAAAATCTTTACTTCTTGCAACTACAACCAAAACCCCAAAACATTTTTATTTACTTGTTTTAGTTTAATTTCTAGTTTTAGTTTTGTTTCTAGTATTTTATTTGTTGTTATTTTACCTTACTAATACCGAAGCCTTGTGCAACCACAAGGTGGAGTTGGGGCCACAGGAAAAAGACTTTTCTTTGCAGGTTGCTAGACGAGGTCGGAAGAATCTACGCCTTTGTTCCCGAGAGTTCGATATAAACCCCGAGTCACCCTTGTGGAGAAAATTTCCTCTTGTTGCATCAATCTGCACCTTGGAGTCTTAATGAATTGACACACTTGTTATAGTATCATCAAGACATTTTCTAGCATGGTTGCCGGGAGCAAGCAAGCAACACCACAACTGCAATTCCCACAACACAGTCAGACATTTTCTATCTCCTTGCAATTTCTCAGGCTTGGGGAGGTTGCACCACTGTGAGTTCTACTTGTCCTTTAGATTTGCAAACCATTTTTCTTTGTTTTGTTTTTGTCTTTCTTGTTTGTTTTGTTTTAGTTGTTTCCTTTCATCTTTGTCTTTACTTTTCCTATACACAAAAGTCCATAAAAATAGTGTATACTTTACTATTCTTGCAAAATGTATAAAATATTACATTGGCCATTTAGTGTTAAGAACTTTACTCCCTCATTCAATCTACCTAAACCATTTGAGATTGATCCTGCTATTATGAAGTTAATTTATGAGGATAGGTTCAAAGGAGGTCCTGGAGATGATCCCATGGCCCATTTGAAAAAGTTTGAGAAAATATGTGAAACTCTTAAATTAAGCAATGTTGTCAACAATATAATTAAAGTTAATATGTTTCCTAACTCACTTGCTGGTAGGGCCATGGATTGGGTTCTAAATTAGACATGGGGAACTTTTAATTCTTGGTATAACATTAAAGCCGGTTTTATAGAAATTTTTGGACCACCTTCTTTCATGAGCTATAATAGAGAATTAATATTCTCACTTAGACAAAGAAATACTGAGTTACTTATACATGCATGTGAAAGGTTTAGAGGACTTGCTTCTGAAACAGAATATGTCCTTAGAGATTGGATGTTAATGCATTCATTTTATTGTGGCTTCACAATGAGCTCGAAATCTTATTTGAATAGTCAAATTGGAAAAACTTTTATGGAACTTACTGCTGCTAATGCTCATGTTTTACTACTTCAAAACAGAGTTAAAAGTAGTTTGGAAAAATCCGATATACCTGAAGAACCTTTTGATGATAGCTATCATCTTTATAATCTTACTGTAGAAGAGAAATAAGTAGAGGAAATTAAAATGCTAAGTGGTAAAATTATTGAACATCTACTAGATTTTGATAACTGTAGTTTGAATGAACTTATTACTCTCTTCCAAAATATTACTAATGATCCATCTTTTAATCTTCATCAAACAAGATTTGGTTCATATATGGCTAATCATGTTATCAAATAAAAGATAGAAAGATATAATAATGAAGCTATGATACCACCAAAGCTTGGGGTGCTTGGATCCCTAATATACAAGGTACAATTGGAAAGGAAACTTATCATGCTATATTAGATCTAGGATCAAGTGTTTGTGTTCTATCTATAGAATTATTATATTTTCTTGATCTTGATAAGAAAATGGAAAATCGTGATATTGATCTCTTACTTGCTGATGATTCTACCAAGCATGCATTAGGTAGAATTGATAATATTATGGTTGAATTACATATGACATTTGTCCCTGTTGATTTTATTGTTATGCACATGGGGAGAAAAACCTCTAGTCATATAATCCTTGGCAGACCATCTTTGAGAACAACAGGTGTTGTCATTGATTCCAAAGAAGGGAATGTCAAGTTTCAGTTTCCACACAAGAAGTGTATGGAAAATTTTCCAAGAAAGAATATTATGGTATAGAGGCACAAGTGTCCTCATGACACTTGCTCATCATGAAGAAATAAGGTATGAAGCCTAGCTATATGGCTATAAAGAAAGCGCTTTACAAGAGGTAACCCGATGTTTTTGTTTTGTTTATGTTTTATTTTGTTCTCTTGCTCTTGCAAGAGAGCTCTTCTTTTGAGTTTTTATTTTCGTGTTCTTGATATATCAAGGTAGTTTGTTTTGGTTTATTCTTTTTAGTTAGTAATAAAGTTCCAAGTTTTACCCATCTTGCATGTTTTAAATTTGTAATACATATGATGAGTTGCTGAATTCTGCATGCTGCTATTTAGTTCATGATTTTTTTATTTTTTCTGGTAGGTCCTAAAATCACGAAAACATTACTGAATATGAAACTTTACGTCTTATGTGATCACAAAAATCAGCAAAAATTTCTGACATGTTTAAGGGGTCTAAATAAATTCGTTACGCTAATATTTTCTGGATAGATTCTGTCTTTTGTTGTTTTAAGTTGAGCTTCAATTTGACTCTTTATGAATCCTTTGATATTTTGCGAATGATAGCAACTTAATACATTCTCTGGAAATCACGTATCAAATTTTATTTGGAGTTTTTGTGGCAGCATGCATATTATCTTTTGTGCCCACTAATATTATCCATGCAGAAAAGAAATGGGAAAGAGTTTTGTGGTGAAGTTTTTTCACATGGAAGGAAGGACTATCAAAAAAGAAGTCATTCAAGTAATGGTCAACACCATAAGCTTGGTGATTCTCCATGGCACCCCACTGGACATATCAAACTCTCAGTTTGCACACCTTTTAACTTTGTTTTTCGGGCACTACTTTTGCATAAACTTGGAGCGTATGTGTCTATTTTTTTGCATTTTTGTTTTAAATAAAAAGAACACCACTTGTAGGAGTGTTTAATGGATATGAATGAGGTACTTAACATAATGAAATTTCAAGTTGTGTGCTAGTAAAGAAAAGGAAGAAATAATAGTTGTCTTATATGTTATGCATATTGTCACATTCTTGTTGGACTGTTTATTTTCTTTAAATGATGATGGTATGTAAGTGTCATATATAGTGTTATCTCTTATTTACATCATATATGGTTATATTTAAGTTGATATTTTTTATTAATGAATGAGTGGAACTATGGACACTTTAACATGCATGCATGTAGATGGTCAACTATTCCTCCCCTTGCTAGCCCAAAATTTAATGAAGGAAGCAAAGACTTGTAAATCCAAACTCCCTTGAGCCTATTTTCATTTAGTAGTGTCATCCATACCTATTACCTATTAAGTATATTTCATTGATCTAGCTTTGGAAGTAACATGTGGGGTTAATCCAGAAGAAGCATAATTGCTTGAAATTAAATGAACAATTAATATTGTGAAATGAGATTGTTATTTATATGCATGACATGTTATGAGTTTATTGTTATCAAAACCATGCTGACATGGGGAATGTTTTCAACTCAAGCACCATCTGTTGATATCATGTACTTTTGGCCATGGTTGTCTAATGGTGTAACATGCACTAGTGTAATCAAGATCTTTTGAGTATGCATATAGGTTAGAGGGATCAATGGGCCTCCAATCTAAGCACGTGTCATGGTGAAAATTTATAGCATGGGCTCTGATACGTTGCAAACGTATCCATAATTTTTGATGTTCCATGCTTGGTTTTATCTACTTTATTATGTTTTGTCCACACTTTGGAGTACTTTTCATATGATTTCTTGGACTAACCTATTAACAAGAGCCACAGTGCCAGCTGTCTGTTTTCTGCTATTTTTGGTTCCAGGAAAGTCGGAAAATGAATATTCTCGGAATTGGACGGGACAAAAGTCAAAGTCAGTTTTTCACCGAGGGACACCTGGAGCCAGAATACGAGGCGGAGAGGAGCTGGGGCCTGGCCACACCACCTGGCCACGTGGCCAGGCCTGGCCCGCGCCAGGGGGTGGTCTGGCCGCCCCAGGCATCCCCTTGGCTTCTCCTTCCGCCTATATATTGCCTCTGATACGGAAACCCTAAGGACCCGATCAAAAATCCATGAAAGAGTCTGTAGCCACCGTCATCTCCATCCCTAGAACGGGAGGGATCTGAAGCTCTTCCTGGCACCCTGCCAGAGAGGGGAATTCACCCTGGAGTCCTTCTTCATCATCATGCAAGCCTCCGGTGTGATGCGTGAGTAGTTCATTTCTGGACTACGGGTCCATGTAGTAGCTAGATGGCTGGTTCTCCTCCTTTGTGCTATCATGTTTAGATCTTGTGAGCTCCGTTCATGATCAAGATCATCTATTTGTAATCATACATGTTGTGTTTACGAGGATCCGATGGATATTAAGATGCTATTTTAGATTGATTATTGATTCTATCATGTCTTTGTTATTTGTGATCTTGCATGCTTTCTGTTGTTAGTAGCTATCTTGTCCAAGTAGATGCTAGCAACTCCAAGAGTTAGTATTTATGCTCGATAGTGGGTTCATGCCTCTGGTAATCTGGGGAAGTGAAAGAAATCTCTAAGGTAATAGATGTGTTGTTGCTACTAGGGAGAAAACAACAATCCTTTGTTCATAGAACAATCGTATTGTTTACTTTACACGCAATTCGTAATGCAATTATCTATTGCTTGCAACTTAATACTGGAGGGGGTTCGGATGATAACCTGAAGGTGGATTATTAGTCATAGATGTAGTTGGATTATGGTCTATGTATAATGTTGTCATGCCCAATCGAATCTCAAAGGAGTCAAGATGATTAGTATATGCTTGTATGCTTTCTCGATGTTTGTCAATTGCCCCGATGTAATTTGTTCACCCAACATGTCATCTATCTTAAGGAGAGCCACCTCTAGTGAACTATGGACCCCGGTCCTTTCTTTTACCATCAATCTACAATCAATTATTTACTGCTTTGTGTTTACTTTTTGCAAACTATTACTTTCTTCCACTCGATACGTTTAATCCTTTGTTTTCAGCAAAACCGGTGAGATTGACAACCTCATCGCAAGTTGGGGACAGAGTTCTGTGGTTGTGTTGTGCAGGTCTCCATGTTGCTGCTGGCACCGGTAGTGCGCCCGACCAAAGTTCAGCTAGCTACACCTTTGGGGTGTTTCCTTGCTCCTACTGGATTGATAACCTTGGTTTCATAACTGAGGGAAAACTTACTGATGTGCTCATCATACCTTCCTCTTGGGGTTCCCCAACGAGCTCGTTAATACACGAGTCAGCAAGTACTTTTTCTGGTGCCGTTGCCGGGGAGTCAAGGACATCTTCACAAGGGGAGTCCCTCATAACCAATCTCTTTACTTTGTTATTTTTTTTGCTTAGTTTACTTTTGCTTTGTTTGCTTGTTTCTTTATCAAAAACACAAAAAAATAGTTTTACAAGTTTGCTTTCTTTATTAAAAACACAAAAAAAATAGTTCCTATCTTAAGTTGCCATTATGTCTAGCATTGCTCCAATCACTATGTCACCTGAGGAAATGATTTTCACTTTTAAACAAGGAATTGAAGAGAGTTTCAAAGAAGCTTGGTCTAGAATCTCTGATTTACATGAAAAAACCGAACCTAAAATGACTCAAAGCTTGTTTCTTAGCAGTTTCTACCTTGGAATTGCTCTTTGCTATAGATATGCTTTAGATGCTATTGTGGGAGGAGACTTCCTCCAATGCAATGAGGATGATGTTGTTAATGCCATAAAGAAATTGGTCTTTACTTACAACTTGCCTAGCAAATCTGATTCTTCTTTCATAAACATATTTGCTAGATTGAATACTCTTAAGACTAGCACTGCTAGTTTGAAATATTGCTATAATACGCTTAGAGAGCATCATAACTATGTTCCAATAAATTATGAACCCCCAGAATGGCTTCCCACAGTAAAGATTGCTATAAACAATGAAACTTTTTATGCTCGCTGTGATATTATGTCTGAATTTTGTCTTATGCCCAAAGATATTTTGAATCTTTGAATCTTTGGGGGCTTTCTGAAGGAGGAGAAGAAATGTTTATTGCTAATAATGCCACAATATTACCCATTAGAATAGCTGAAGGAGTGTTTACAAAGATCCTAGGGAAAATGGTTTCTACTGATTATCTTGTTATTGAACGTGTAGGAAAAGGACAAATTACACTTGGAAGATCCCTATTGAAACTCCTTGGAGAAATAATAGATGTGGAAAAGGGCACTATGCACCTTTTTTCTCCACCAAGCATTCATAAGTTACCCAAGGTTAAGAATAAAAATAAGAGAGGTAAGGGCAAGAAACTTGGTTTTAATGCTTCTTCGAACACTTAATTCTTTTTCTTGCTTCTTATGCCTAACTTAAAGGCATTAAAGAAAAGTACTTATTGGGAGATAACCCAAAAGTTTTAGATGAGTCTTGGAAGTTATTACTTCAGTAATAACTGCTCCTTATCCTTTTTATTTGCTTTTTGTGCCAAGAGTAACCTCTAATGAGAGAGAAGTAATGATTGGGAAAGTTGCTGTCCCGAAACAGATTTCTGTGCTTCACCGTAAAAATTCGTGTAGAATCTTTGTACGTCCTTTTGAGGCGTGAATTTTTTTGCTTCTAACCCAGGTTGTTATTTAACTTTCGTTAGTTCAACACTTTTCGATTTGAGCAACAGAAGATCTTCGAAAAAATTCATCTTTACTTGCTGGTCTGTTTTGACAGATTTCTGCCATTTTTTGCATTTGCTTCTTGTTGGTTCCTTTTTAAGCTCTTTTGGGGAATTGAGCTTTTTGAGGGAAGTGCTATAGTAGCTTGTGTTTTAATGGAAGTTTTATTGGTGTTAGAACAGAACCTAAAAGACTTATTATCTTAAGTGCACTAATGTTGCTAATAAAGATTGTGTGAAGTTTTGTATGAAGGAAAAATTTCAGGTGTATGGAAGGAATGAGTAAAGAGATGAAGAATGGACTAAAGCTCAAGCTTGGGGATGCCATGCGTGTGTAACACCCTCAAATCTGCCCTATGCAAGTTTTAGCCTTTTCCGCTAAACCTGCATAGAAACGATTCAAGGACGCCCACCAGGCACTTTCGTGCGGGTGGAAAACGAAGTAATAACATTACAAAACAGTCCTCGATGGGACCCAAAGAACAGATATATACATCAACGACTCCATGAGTCAAGAATACAGATATATAATACAAAGATCCAAATCACCTGGAAAACAATACAGCGTCCGACTACGGACAAGATGCAAATGGGGCTAAGAGACCTGAAGAATAACCAATGGCGTCCATAACCCTGCCCAGGCCAAGCCGGAAGGGTAACCCTGCTAATGACGTCGAACCTACTAAAACAAAAGGGGTGCCGACAAAGGGCAAAGGAAAAAGAGGAGCGTCAGTACTGAGGCTAGTACACGGCGATGCTAGAATTCGGCGGCTCTCGCCTACATAGGTATGGTGGGATGAAGCGGCAGCGCAGCGGCACTAAACAACCTATAGAGACTCGCTACAACTGGCGGTTATCAGAGAGGGATAAGAAAGACCTATTCGGATCCAACGTGAAGCTAACACCAAACAAACCCATCCTGGTGTTTCCCCCTCGAGACCCAACGAGGAAGTCAAACCGAGGAACTCACACGGTTGGCAGTTTTATTCATTCCATTATAGTTGAAGCTCTTACTAATCAGATATAGATAGCATGAGTCATCCTGATAGCATAAGTAGTGGGCAATTTTAATCACCATTCCGTTGTAGTTGGAACATTTACTAATCAGATATAATTGTCCCGAGGAATCCCAAAACCCAGCAGTGGTCGGCACTTTTATCTCATTCCATTGGAGTTGTAATACTTACTAGGCAGGTATAGTATGACACAGATCACCACAGATCCACCAGTTGTTGGCATTTTTATTATCCATTCCATTATAGTTGCATCTGCTTACTAGTCACATATTAAGTCAAATTTATAGCACTACTTTAGTTATGCTTGTCTATGATCGAGATACTGTGCTCCAAGTCATCCATAACCGCGGACACGGCTTTCAAAAAGTTTTACCCTGCAGGGGTGCACAAATAGCAACACACACTCGATCAACCTCGGAAAAACCAACTCAAAACCCAACGAGGCATTCACGATAAAGCAATCACAGGATTCATAAATATTTCAGGGGGCCACCCCATTAAGCTACCCGCAACAAAGTTGGCCGGCTCCGAGACGGACCCAAGGTTTGCGCCAATGGCTGTAAACGACTGGGAACCCGAAAGTGTGACTGGGCTTGTCGATACCGCGAAAACACTCCGCAATCCTAAACAGTACAGGTGATCCACGCACAATCTTAAATAAAACAGTAAAGCATGGCATAAGTACAGGATAGTAATAAAGCCCCAAACTACTTTATGGCCCCAAGAAATAGAAATGAATCAAGCTCTGGCTCAGGGGGGGTCCATAAGGCCTCCCGGATGTGGATAGTGCGAAAAATCAAGGAACAGGTATCAAGTACTCGGGGTCCTACGGGACACAAGTGGGCGTGGAAGAACCAAATAACATCTATTGCCCTACGGGACACAAGTTATATCTAGCATTTTAATGGTTGTAATTAAAGTCATGATCAGCTCCACCAATAAGCATCTGCCAACCTTCCAACAACTATGGTACTTGACAACATGAGATCGCACCTGAGCAAGCAACTACGACTCGCAAGGCCAGCTATCTACCAAACACAGGTAATAGGAGGTGTCCAAGGCAATATAGAGGCTTCACGGGATATAACTGGTGTTCGGAAACTAAAGCATCGCGACACGGATAGCAATAGATCAATAGGAGGAAATGAAGACTATAAATGCAAAATAGGTAGAAGGGGGAGAGATGCTTGCCTGGGAAACACTGACGAAGGATCATATCCGGAGAACTTGTCGATACTCGCATCAACTCATCGGCCTAATCCGCGAAGAAGCAAACACTAGAAGAAACACCGGATGCAATATTTAATACTACGGCAGAAGATCCGGCATGCTTATGATGTGATGCATGGCATGGCACAGATGCGGTGCAACTAGGCAATATTAAGCAAAACCGGGGTCCCGACAATGATTATATGGTTCAAGTTGTTTAGAACCCCCGCAATTTAAATGTTGTATTAATAGGGCAAAACATGGCATCGGTTCGCTACACCAATTTAAATGGAGCCCGGAATAAGACAACTATATTCCGCATGAACACTCCATATTTAATTATGAGGTGAATCGACACAATGCCCCCAAACCACAGACGGGTATGCATGCATGAACAATTAAATATGCGACAGTTGATAATGTCATATTATAAAAATAGGGGCTTAGGGTCAAACATCTGGGTTCGGAAGATCTTGGGTTCCGGGAGGGTCCGGGGTTCGACAGGGTTCAACGGGGATCGGTTCGACGGGATCGGTCTCGTACCACGGAAGGAGAGCTTGGCGTTCCGGGAAGAAGGACTTGGTTTGGCATCGGGGGCGCATCGGATTCGCCGTGGTCGGTGTCGATCTTGTCGTCACGAAGATCTTGTCGGGTCCGCGTATCGGGTTGGTCTTGGCGTTCGGGGTGAAGAACTTGGCATCCTCGAGGAAGTACTTGGCGTATCCGTGTCGGCGACCTTGGCGTCCAGGTTCTTGGGCATCGCATTCGGGAAGAAGTACTTGTCGTATCTGTGGTCTTCGGGGTTGCTTCGATCGGATCCATGACGAAGTACTTGTCGTCCCACGTAGAAGTCCTTGTCGATCCGCGGCAACGATCTTTGGGTCATCGGAAGGTCTCGGCGATGTCTCCACTTTGCAGCCTCGACCATCAGGTACGAGTCGAAGGTCTTGGCGTTTCCCTGTTCACGTGGGCAGATGACGATCTTGGGGTCTCGGAGCAGTTCTGGGTTCGGCGCCGGAAGATCTTGTCGGTTCCATGCCAAAAGTCTGGGGGTTGCAACTTGTCACGTTCAAGCAATTCCAAGGCGACACCTGGACGAGCTTGCCGAGACAGAGATCCGTTGCTGAGCTCCTGCGGGCACGCACATGTACCAGCGACAGAAAACAGACAGAGGGCCTTGACCAACAGGAACACACGCGGGGGGAGGTTTGAGGCCAACTCGTGCAGGGCCCGATGAAGCTACAGGGGCGGTGTGCTTGGGCGGCCCGCAGATGGAAGAAGGGCAACACGGCGGAGGCTCCAGGTGAAGGCACTGCCGAGGCGAGCGGCAGGGGAGACGAGGTCGCCGGTGAAGGCAGAGGACGGCGGGGCTTCCGCGAGACACCGGCGAGGCGGTGACGCGCGCGCGGCGGAGGAGCGGCTGCTCGAGGAGGCGACGGGAGGCACGACGAAGAGAAGGGCGCCCGACGGCGGGGCTGGCCTGGAGCGGGGCGGAGGGGTTGGTAGAGAACCACGGCGGACGGGCCTGCGAGGTCGCGCCTAGGGGCGGCGAAGAGGAGCTCGGCCCGAGGGAGAGGCGCGGTCGCTCCGGTCGGCGGCGGTGGCGGCGCAGAACTGGAACAGGACAGCCACGGCGACGGGTGGTCCCGGTGAAGCGAGATGGAGGCGACGACGGCTAGGAGGATGGTGGCGGCGGATCCAGAGGGAGGCGTGGTGGATGGGGGGGATAGGGGCGGGGCGTGCCCCTGGCGGCGGCGGTGGCTCTGCGAGCGAGCGGGTCGGGTAGGAGGCGAAGGAGAGGGAGAGTGCGGGCGTAGAGCGAGGCGGGGTCGTGGGGATCTATGCAGGGTGGGGCACGGTTGGCGGTTGGTGGCGATTGGCCAGGTTGGCATGCGGCAGGAGGCGACCAGGTGGGGGCTGGGCGACGGGAGTGGCGATCGGTGTGGCTCGGGAGTTGTGCAGGGAAACATGACAGGGGCTGTGGGTAGACGTGTCTACCACCGGGTGTTGCCCGCATGAGGTGGCAAGCAGAGCTGGTACGGTGTGGAGCAGGCATGCTTCGTGCGACGTGCGGCTGCTGCTGTGCTGCGTGCAGGCAGTGGTAGCGGCGGCGGGAGAAGCAGGCGGGAGTTTGGCTAGTGGCGTGGGGAAAAGGCAGGAGGTGGGCCGCGGGGACAGGTGGCAGGCTAGGGGTGGTTGGGGTTTGGGCCAGAGGTGATGTGGCGTGCCATGAGTGGATGTGGTGAGGTGGAGGGGGCTGGGTAGATAGGTTTGGGTAGAAAAGGGTTTGGGGGATCTGGGTTAGATAGGATTTTTATCTGGAGGTGGACGGCTGGGCTCTCGGGCCTGGCTGGCTGCCTCCCAAAAATATTTAAATATTTTATTTAATAAAAACGAGGCTTTTGCAAACCGTTGATAGACAAAACAAAATAATCCGGAGACCCGGGTTTTGATTTGAATAAAGACGGAAATATTTAGAAAACAAAACTAGGCGTTTCGAAAATAGTTTTGTGCAACAAATGCAAGATGACATGACGATGCTCAAATGCAAGGTGGCATGATGACATGAGCATGCGGTCATGATGATGCAATGCACAAAAACAACACGATTTTCTAGTAGTGGTTTTTGCGGGGCGCCACAATTCGACACCACTAACAGGGGATCTCGCCCTCGAGATCCGCCTCATGATACCGGAAAGAAGGTCGGCGATCTGAATCTTCTCGCTTCGTGTCGATCCTCACGACACCACTAACAAGGGGTCGTTGTCCATGATCGTCGAGAGAACCCTCCGGAGAAAACAAGGAGAAGGTAGAGGCATCAGAAGATCACGACACCTCTAACTTCCGAGGACGGAGTAAAATTGCTCGATTCACCGATTCGATTTACAGAAGTGAATGATAAGAGTAGTCGGATGGTGATCAGTCCATCGCGCACCCAAACCATTACTCTGCACACAAATAGGTGAATTATGCAACCAACTCTCGGAATAAGACTGAAGACCTCGACAAACGAGGTTCGGAACAAAGGAGTGATGTAGGCTCTGCATCAGATCTGGCATAGATGATGTCGTCGCGTCGGAAAACACCGGAAGGCATAAACAAGGAACAAAGAATGGTACCTCCGATAAAGGATCACTCAAATTGCATGAAGATCGGATGTAGAAACAACGTTACCAAGGAGGAGGCGAAACCCTGAAAGCACGACGGAAAACCCAACCACGAGAATCCTGGACTTGAAGAAAGATAAGAGAGTAGAATCAAAACACGCAGAGGTAAGAGGAGAATAGCAGAGGGGTAAGGAGTAAAATCATACCTAATCAGATCTATCCAACCGATTTTTCAAAAATAGTTTTGACACTCTACTTCGGCCGTTAGCTAGGTTATCCTACAGCCTGGACTTGTGGGGTATCGCAACTGCTGAGCTCTGATACAACTTTGTAACACCCTCAAATCGGCCCTATGCAAGTTTTAGCCTTTTCCGCTAAACCCGCATAGAAACGATTCAAGGACACCCACCAGGCACTTTCGTGCGGGTGGAAAACAAAGTAATAACATTACACAACAGTCCTCGATGGGACCCACAGAACAGATATATACATCAACGACTCCATGAGTCAAGAATACAGATATATAATACAAAGATCCAAATCACCTGGAAAACAATACAGCGTCCGACTACGGACAAGATGCAAATGGGGCTAAGAGCCCTGAAGAATAACCAATGGCATCCATAACCCTGCCCAGGCCAAGCCGGAAGGGTAACCCTGCTAATGACGTCGAACCTACTAAAACAAAAGGGGTGCCAACAAAGGGCAAAGGAAAAAGAGGAGCGTCAGTACTGAGGCTAGTACACGGCGAGGCTAGAATTCGGCGGCTCTCGCCTACATAGGTATGGTGGGCTAAAGCGGCAGCGCAGCGGCACTAAACAACCTATAGAGACTCGCTACAACTGGCGGTTATCAGAGAGGGATAAGAAAGACCTATTCGGATCCAACGTGAAGCTAACACCAAACAAACCCATCCTGGTGTTTCCCCCTCGAGACCCAACGAGGAAGTCAAACCGAGGAACTCACACAGTTGGCAGTTTTATTCATTCCATTATAGTTGAAGCTCTTACTAATCAGATATAGATAGCATGAGTCATCCTGATAGCATAAGTAGTGGGCAATTTTAATCACCATTCCGTTGTAGTTGGAACATTTACTAATCAGATATAATTGTCCCGAGGAATCCCAAAACCCAGCAGTGGTCGGCACTTTTATCTCATTCCATTGGAGTTGTAATACTTACTAGGCAGGTATAGTATGACACAGATCACCACAGATCCACCAGTTGTTGGCATTTTTATTATCCATTCCATTATAGTTGCATCTGCTTACTAGTCACATATTAAGTCAAATTTATAGCACTACTTTAGTTATGCTTGTCTATGATCGAGATACTGTGCTCCAAGTCGTCCATAACCGCGGACACGGCTTTCAGAAAGTTTTACCCTGCAGGGGTGCACAAATAGCAACACACACTCGATCAACCTCGGAAAAACCAACTCAAAACCCAACGAGGCATTCACGACAAAGCAATGACAGGATTCATAAATATTTCAGGGGGCCACCCCATTAAGGTACCCGCAACGAAGTTGGCCGGCTCCGAGACGGACCCAAGGTTTGCGCCAATGGCTGTAAAAAACTGGGAACCCGAAAGTGTGACTGGGCTTGTCGATACCGCAAAAACACTCCGCAATCCTAAATAGTACAGGTGCTCCACGCACAATCTTAAATAAAACAGTAAAGCATGGCATAAGTAGAGGATAGTAATAAATCCCCAAACTACTTTGTGGCCCCAAGAAATAGAAATGAATCAAGCTCTGGCTCAGGGGGGTCCATAAGGCCTCCCGGATGTGGATAGTGCGAAAAATCAAGGAATAGGTATCAAGTACTCGGGATCCTACAGGACACAAGTGGGCGTGGAAGAACCAAATAACATCTATTGCCCACCGATGCCTCTGCATTAGTTATATCTAGCATTTTAATGGTTGTAATTAAAGTCATGATCAGCTCCACCAATAAGCATCTCCACCAATAAGCATCTGCCAACCTTCCAACAACTGTGGTACTTGACAACACGAGATCGCACCTGAGCAAGCAATTACGACTCGCAAGGCCAGCTATCTACCAAACACAGGTAATAGGAGGTGTCCAAGGCAATATAGAGGCTGCACGGGATATAACTGGTGTTCGGAAACTAAAGCATCGCGACACGGATAGCAATAGATCAACAGGAGGAAATGAAGACTATAAATGCAAAATAGGTAGAAGGGGGAGAGATGCTCGCCTGGGAAACACTGACGAAGGATCATATCCAGAGAACTTGTCGATACTCGCATCAACTCATCGGCCTAATCCGTGAAGAAGCAAACACTAGAAGAAACACCGGATGCACTATTTAATACTACGGCAGAAGATCCGGCATGCTTATGATGTGATGCATGGCATGGCACAGATGCGGTGCAACTAGGCAATATTAAGCGAAACCGGGGTCCCGACAATGATTATATGGTTCAAGTTGTTTAGAACCCCCATAATTTAAATGTTGTATTAACAGGGCGAAACATGGCATCGGTTCGCTACACCAATTTAAATGGAGCCCGGAATAAGACAACTATATTCCGCATGAACACTCCATATTTAATTATGAGGTGAATCAGCACAATGCCCCCAAACCACAGACAGGTATGCATGCATGAACAATTAAATATGCGACAGTTGATAATGTCATATTATAGAAATAGGGGCTTAGGGTCACACATATGGGTTCGGAAGATCTTGGGTTCCGGGGGTCCGGAGTTCGACAGGGTTCAACGGGGATCGGTTCGACGGGATCGGTCTCGGACCACGGAAGGAGAGCTTGGCGTTTCGGGAAGAAGGACCTCGTTTGGCGTCAGGGGCACATCGGATTCGCCCTGGTCGGTGTCGATCTTGTTGTCGCGAAGATCATGTCGGGTCCGCGTATCGGGTCGGTCTTGGCGTTCGGGGTGAAGAACTTGGCGTCCTCGAGGAAGTACTTGGCGTATCCGTGTCGGCGACCTTGGCGTCCGGGTTCTTGGGCATCGCATCCGGGAAGAAGTACTTGTCGCATCTGTGGTCTTCGGGGTTGCTTCGATCGCATCCATGACGAAGTACTTATCGTCCCACGTAGAAGTCCTTGTCGATCCGCGGCGACGATCTTCAGGTCATCGAAAGGTCTCAGCGATGTCTCCACTTTGCAGCCTCGACCATCAGGTACGAGTCGAAGGTCTTGGCGTTTCCCTGTTCACGCGGACAGATGACGATCTTGGGGTCTCAGAGCAGTTCTGGGTTCGGCGCCGGAAGATCTTGTCGGTTCCATGCCAAAAGTCCGGGGGTTGCAACTTGTCACGTTCAAGCAATTCCAAGGCGACACCTGGACGAGCTTGCCGAGACAGAGATCCGTTGCTGAGCTCCTGCGGGCACGCACATGTACCAGGGACAGATAACAGACAGAGGGCCTTGACCAATAGGAACACATGCGGGGGGGAGGTTCGAGGCCAACTCGTGCAGGGCCCGACGGAGCTACAGGGGCGGCGTGCTTGGGCGGCCCGCAGATGGAAGAAGGGCAACACGACGGAGGCTCCAGGTGAAGGCACTGCCGAGGTGAGCGGCAGGGGAGACGAGGTCGCCGGTGAAGGCAGAGGACGGCGGGGCTTCCGCGAGACACCGGCGAGGCGGCGACGCGCGCGCGGCAGAGGAGCGGCTGCACGAGGAGGCGACGGGAGGCACGGCGAAGAGAAGGGCGCCCGATGGCGGGGCTGGCCTGGAGCGGGGCGGAGGGGTTGGTGGAGAACCACGGCGGAGCGGGCTGGTGAGGTCGTGCCTAGGGCGGCGGAGAGGATCTCGGCCCGAGGGAGAGGCGCGGTCGCTCCGGTCGGCGGCGGTGGCGGCGCAGAACTAGAACAGGACGGCCACGGTGACGGGTGGTCCCGGTGAAGCGAGATGGAGGCGACGACGGCGAGGAGGATGGTGGCGGCGGATCCAGAGGGAGGCATGGTGGATGGGGGGATAGGGGCGGGGCGTTCCCCTGGCGGCGGCGGTGGCTCTGCGAGCGAGCAGGTCGGGTAGGAGGCGAAGGAGAGGGAGAGTGCGGGCGTAGAGCGAGGCGGGGTCGTGGGGATCTGTGCAGGGTGGGGTGCAGTCGGGCGGTTGTTGGTGATTGGCCAGGTTGGCGTGCGGCAGGAGGCGACCAGGTGGGGGCTGGGCGACGGGAGTGGCGATCGGTGTGGCTCGGGAGTTGTGCAGGGAAACGTGACAGGGGCTGTGGGTAGACATGTCTACCACCGGGTGGGGCCCGCATGAGGTGGCAAGCAGGGCTGGTGCGGTGTGGAGCAGACATGCTTCGTGCGACGCGCGGCTGCTGCTGTGCTGCGTGCAGGCGGTGGTAGCGGCGGCGGGAGAAGCAGACGGGAGTTTGGCTGGTGGCGTGGGGAAAAAGGCAGGAGGTGGGCCCGTGGGGATAGGTGGCAGGCTAAGGGTGGTTGGGGTTTGGGCCAGAGGTGATGTGGCATGCCATGAGTGGCTGTGGTGAGGTGGAGGGGGCTGGGTAGATAGGTTTGGGTAGAAAAGGGTTTGGGGGATCTGGGTTAGATAGGATTTTTATCTGGAGGTGGCCGGCTGGGCTCTCGGGCCTGGCTGGCTGCCTCCCAAAAATATTTAAATATTTTATTTAATAAAAACGAGGCTTTTGCAAACCGTTGATAGACAAAACAAAATAATCGGAGACCCGGGTTTTGATTTGAATAAAGACGGAAATATTTAGAAAACAAAACTAGGCGTTTCGAAAATAGTTTTATGCAACAAATGCAAGATTACATGACGATGCTCAAATGCAAGGTGGCATGATGACATGAGCATGCGGTCATGATGATGCAATGCACAAAAACAACGCGATTTTCTAGTAGTGGTTTTTGCGGGGCGCCACAGCGTGTCACCCCAAGAAATATCCAAGAAGTACAAGCGTCAAAGCTTGGGGATGCCCAAGGCATCCCCCTCTTCATCAATAAAAATCTCAGGTTTCTTCCAAACACTTCATTTTTATTGTTTCATGCATAGTTGTGTTGTTCTTGGAGCGTCTTCTTTTTCGTTTTGGTTTTTCGTTTGCTTTGTTTGCTTAGTTTTCTTAATAAATTGGTTGGACCCCCTCTTTCATACATTGGTTTTCAAATAGTTTGGTTTGGTTTGGAAAAGAGTAGGAAAGTTCATGCTTAAGTGGTAAAGAGAGCTTGTTTTTGACTGTGGCCTATGCTTTGTCATGCCATGCTTGATATTGTTTTGGCTTTATGCTTAGTATTCTTTGTTGTAGAATGACTTGTTAAACAATTGAGATTGCTTAATGTGCCTTGGAAGAATCATGCGTTGTTTTAGCATATTAAAGCATAGTATTGTGGTATTCTCCTTTGATGCTTTATTTGGGTTGACTTGGCGCATGCTCACGCCATGTTATGACTATCCCAAGTCACCATAGCCTTTACGATCCTTTAGTTTTCAACTTGTAGTATCACTTTATGCTTTGATTAATGATGTTTTGTCGCTCTGCATGATTATGGCCATTATTGCTCTCTTAGTTTGTCGCTCCGAGTCTTTTGCTAGCCTCCATAACCAAGTATGAGTTTACTCATGCATCCAACTCCTAAAACCAAGTTATTCCAAAGATTTCACCATACCTACCTACTAGCATATGCTATTCCAAGTATATTCATGTTTTTGTCTACCTTCCGAATTAAACTTGTTATGTGAAAACTAGTGATTAAAGCTCTCACGAACTTGATGGCACACTTTACTTTCTTGCATTTAATAAACTTAAACCATTGCGTCCATCTTTGTTGAGTATATGCTTGCGCTTTATAAGTTGAAGTTAGCAGAACCATGTATCATGGGGAACGCTTTCAACATTGCACCTGTACTTTGTACCCCGCTGATATCATGTTGTTTTGCTTATGGATCCCGGTGGTGTGAAATAAAAGGGAACTTGTAAGATCATGGAGTTTGTATTTGTGTTAGAGAAACGCCTAGGGCACTATCCTAAGCCATGCCTAATCATGGTGGAAACTTGCAGCATAACCGTAATGAGCACTCTATGAAGCATCCTCAATAAAAACCTATGCAAATAGCAAATAAAAAGATCGCTGAGATGCTCATTGTCTTCTTGCCTTGTAATTTTGATTATGGGATAGCTCCTATGTCATGTGCAAGGGGTACCCTGTTGGCGATTCTTTATGATACATATGTACTTACAATGACAAGAGGTTACTTGTGACTAAAGTTGAGTAGCATGAGGTTCGGTCTTCGTAAGTAAGGGGCATGAGATTTCGGCTTATAACTTGTCAAGCATATCCTCTTAGTTGTGTCACTTTAACCTTAATCACCTTCAAGATGCTTATGATAGGGGCAATGAGAGCTGAAAGCTATTAAGTACCATAATTTTTTGGAAGCTCTTTATGAGACTTGAATCCCTACTTCCTTCTATGAAGGCCTTTCTTTTACTTTTATGTTGAGTCTCCACCTTCTACCTTTATGCACCTACTTTGAGAGCATAGCGGCCATTCTTAGTTCTATGTGCATTGTACCAAGACTTGTTGATTGATGCATACCTTGATATTGCTTGTTTTAAACTATTTATATCTAGTCACTCTTATAAACTTTGAAGGTGTCCTATGCATTTATGTTTGCTACTCTATGAGGGACAAGCTGAATGCCACTATGATATGTTTTCTTTATGTGAAACAAACAAACGTCTTGCAAAGTATTGTTATTCATGAATCTTTTGTTTGTGCCTTTTCATGTTGCAACATAGTTTCTTTGTCTTATTGCTAGAACTTTGTCTTTCATGTTATGATTGAAGTACTATGATCCTAGCTTTGAATGTTTTACAAATACTTTGATCAAGTTTATGATGGTGCATGTCACCTCAAAAATTATTCTTTCTTTTTATCACTTACCTACTCGAGGACGAGCAGGAGTTAAGCTTGGGGATGTTGATACGTTGCAAACGTATCCATAATTTTTGATGTTCCATGCTTGGTTTTATCTACTTTCTTATGTTTTGTCCACACTTTGGAGTACTTTTCATATGATTTCTTAGGATAACCTATTAGAAGAGTCACAGTGCCAGCTGCCTGTTTTCTGTTGTTTTTGGTTCCAGGAAAGTCATAAAATGAATATTCTCGGAATTGGACAGGACAAAAGCCAAAGTCAGTTTTTCACTGAGGGACACCTAGAGCCAAAATACGAGACGGAGAGGGACTGGGGCCCGGCCACACCACCTGGCCGTGCGGCCAGGCCTAGCCCGCGCCAGGGGGTGGTCTGGCCGCCCCAGGAACCCCCTCGGCCTCTCCTTCCGCCTATATATTGCCTTTGATACGGAAACCCTAAGGACTCGATCAAATTTCCACGAAAGAGTCTGTAGCCGCCGTCATCTCCATCCCTAGATCGGGAGGGGTCTGAAGCTCTTCCCAGCACCCTGCCGGAGAGGGAAATTCACCCTGGAGGCATTCTTCATCATCATGCAAGCCTCCGGTGTGCTGCGTGAGTAGTTCATCTCTGGACTACGGGTCCATGTAGTAGCTAGATGGTTGGTTCTCCTCCTTTGTGCTATCATGTTTAGATCTTGTGAGCTCCGTTCATGATCAAGATCATCTATTTGTAATCATACATGTTGAGTTTGCGGGGATCTGATGGATATTGAGATGCTATTTCAAGTTGATTATTGATTCTATCATGTCTTTATTATTTGTGATCTTGCATGCTTTCTGTTGTTAGTAGCTATCTTGTCCAAGTAGATGCTAGCAACTCCAAGAGTTAGTATTTATGCTCGATAGTGGGTTCATGCCTCTGGTAATCTGGGGAAGTGACAGAAATCTCTAAGGTACTAGATGTTCTATTGCTACTAGGGAGAAAACAACAATCCTTTGTTCATAGAACAATCGTATTGTTTACTTTACACGCAATTTGTAATACAATTATCCCTTGCTTGCAACTTAATACTGGAGGGGGTTCGGATGATAACCTAAAGGTGGATTATTAGTCATAGATGCAGTTGGATTACGGTCTATGTATAATGTTGTAATGCCCAATCGAATCTCAAAGGAGTCAAGATGATTAGTATATGCTTGTATTCTTTCTCGATGTTTGTCAATTGCCCCGATGTAATTTGTTCACCCAACATGTCATCTATCTTAAGGAGAGCCACCTCTAGTGAACTATGGATCCTGGTCCTTTCTTTTACCATCAATCTACAATCAACTGTTTACTGCTTTGTGTTTACTTTCTGCAAACTATTACTTTCTTCCACTCGATACGTTTAATCCTTTGTTTTCAGCAAAACCGGTGAGATTGACAACCTCATCGCAAGTTGGGGACAGAGTTCTGTGGTTGTGTTGTGCAGGTCTCCACGTTGCTGCTGGCACCGGTAGTGCGCCCGACCAAAGTTCAGCTAGCTACACCTTTGGGGTGTTTCCTTGCTCCTACTGGATTAATAACATTGGTTTCATAACTGAGGGAAAACTTACTGCTGTGCTCATCATACCTTCCTCTTGGGGTTCCCCAACGAGCTCGTTAATACACGAGTCAGCTGGCTCACATGAAACTGATCTAAATAAAAAGCTATGAAAATAGTAAATAAAAGTGAGAGCTGGAGGATGCCCATTTGTCTATTTGTCCTACCATTTGAGTATGGATGGTCAATGTTCGAACATAAATTTTAAGGACCACTCGTAAAAGGGGGAAGGAGGTACCTCAGTGCCACCTCATTTGGAGCTATTTGCATACTAGGAAGAACATCCTGTGGCCTAAGTTGAGTAACATGTGGTTTAGGCAATTGGGTTCAACAGGCATGAGACACTTTACTTAGAACATGTCAAGCATATAACAAGTATATTTACTTTCACCTTAACACCACAATCATACGTGGAACCACACTCTTGCTTACCAATGTTTTATCCAAACTTTTAGTTCAATGTATATCAATGCTTGTAGATCCTTGTTCAAAGAGTTAAAAAGAAAAGTAAACTTAGGATTCTATGACCAAAGTAGGACATCTTGCACTTGCATTTTTATTCTTTACATGTTTGATTGTCCATAGTACTTTATACATTTGTTCTTACACAAGCTTGAAATATTGGTAAACATAGATGAAGTTTATAAGATATATCACTTTATATATGCTTGCTTGCTGTTATTCCTTATGGAGTAAACTTTTTGACTTGGCATGTTTCAGTGATCATGATTTATAATGTTAAACAACAACAAACTCCAAATTTCATGTTAGTTTTATCACCTTTATGCTTGAGGACAAGCATAGGTTAAGCTTGGGGATGTTGATGCATGGAAAATGCATACATGAACTTTGTAGTTTTTGTCATATATTCCAATATATTTGCATTATATTAGATGTTATATTCATGTTTTGTATTGATTTATGGAGATTTTCCATTGATCCCCTTTCATTGGTGGCACAGGGCCCACCCTAGGTCGCGCCACCATGTATTGTTTCCTCCTCGAGCATCCATAACAATCCGTTTTGATCTCAAATGGACGGGCATGACCTAAAAACCACTATATATAGACCCCAGAGGCGTTCTCGGAAGAGGCAGTGAAGAAACACGAAAACCACGAAACTGACGCCAAAACTGTGAAGATTGGAGGGGGAAACACTGATGGAGCCATCCCCGGTTGCATCTCCACCCTCTCCAACATCATCAACACCGCCGCCATGATGAAGAGGGAGTAGTTCACCTCTGGGATGGGTTTGTGGCAGTAGTTTGGTCTCTCTCTTGTGATATGTTGTTTAGATGCCATATGAGATGCATATCATGATTATGGCCATATTTGTAATTCATATGTGGTGGATCTTTTGTTTTATTGGATTATCTATGAGATCTGAATCTTTATTGTGTTCTTAATGTATTAATGCATGCATATTGTTACCATGTCCTTTATTACTGGTTCTGATCAAACTTGTATGCAAGAGCATGTGTGGGGGATGGTTTGTATTAGATGAAGTAACATGGTGGTAGTAATGAGTTGTATCAACAAGCATCATATCTAATATGGTATTTAGCAATTATTTTATTACCTCACTAGGGATAAAGTGAATGCATGTGCTATATAATTCTTAGTGACAGCTAAGAAGTCTTGTTTAATCTATGGATCATATGCTTGATCTATTGTGATATGTTTAATTCAGGGTAGCATATGTGTTGTTCAAACATCATGTCAAAGTACCTAAAGATATGCTCTATTAATTCTTAAATATAGATTGCTTGGAGCATATCCCTTTCTAATGGAGTATAAGTAAGATGTGTAGTATCATCTTTATGTTAGGACGTATGCTCATATGAATGCTAATCAAGACACATAATGAAGTCTCGTCAATATTTAGTTCTCTATCGTGTTATTAGTGCCACCACACCTTTATGAGAGAGTAGACAGGTGAACCATGAACCCTGGTTCCCTTTTTACCATAAGAAACAAATTTTACTTGCTTTTAATTGCCTTTACATTTTTTAGCATTAATTAATATCAATAATACAAAAATATCTTTACTTCTTGCAACTACAACCAAAAACCCAAAAACATCTTAACTTTCTAGTTTTAGTTTTGCTTTGAAGGTTGCTAGACGAGGTTAGAAGAAGCTTCACCTTTGTTCCCCTAGATTTTGATATACACCTCGAGTCACCCTTGTGGGGAAATTTTCTCTTGTTCTATCACGCTCACTTGGAGTCCCAATGAATTGACACACTTGTTGTAGTGTCATCAACCATTCGTTGTAAAAACCAACTTTCCTTGTAGTGATACATCATAGTGATTCATAAGATGATCATTGGACAATAGTAATGATATTCGTGTGTACTTTGGAAGAACCAAAATAGTCTCTATATGCAGAAGTGGTGTGATAGTTCATTGTAATGTGTTACATCGATGCAAGTTTTTATCATATATACAAATGAAGTTTATCTCAATTTAGGCTATGTGTTAAGAAATAAGGCAACACAGTGAAATGGAAGAAAGTTCCATGATGGATTTGGACTAGTTCCAAAGTTTTGATGGATACTAGAACAACGATTGAGTATATTACTGCTCTAGCATCAGCATAGACAGGGCTTTTGTGTCAAGTAGTTTGTTGTCAAACTAGGTGTAGTTTCAAGTGGGATACACTATGAATATCTATTGTACAGCAATAGCGTCACCATAGTTTTGGCTAAGGAATTGAGATCTCACCAGAAGATCAAATTTATACAATGCCATCTCATTGGAGAATGAGAGATGCGTAGAGATGCATAGACATGCAAATACACACAAAGCTGAAAGTATCAGATCTAGGGATTAGGTTTACCACAAGTAATGCGTGTGGACAACACCGGAATTCCATAGGATTGGACAACACCGGAATTTCATAGGTGTTAAATGTGTGAAGAAATAACTAGATTATTGACTCTAGTGCAAGTGGGAGACTGTAGGTGATATGCCCTAGAGGCAAATAATAAAGAGGTTTTTATTGACATATCTCATTAGTTCGTAATAAGTTTCTTACCATGATATAATTGTATTAAGCAAAAACATTAACATACGTGTGGTATGTAAACAAACCAAGTCCCTAGTATCCTCTAGTAGACTAGCTCGTTGGGAAATCAATGATCGAGGTTTCCTGATCATGGACATTTATGTCAATTGACAACTGAGTCACTTCATTGGATGAATGATGTGATGGACACACACCCAACCATAGTATTGCAATGAGATCCAGTCACAAAGTTCAACATTGTGATATCTAGTAAAGCTTAGTAACTCACTCCTTTGACCATGAGATCATATTTAATCACTATCATCTGAGGCTATTTTTACTGCATCAACCATCACACCATAATAGGGTGATCATAAAGGTGTCTATAAGGTATTCCAAAGGGGTAGGTTGAGGCGTATGCATCAAGATCAGGATTTTCCCATCCGTGTGACGGATAGATACCCTAGGCCCACTAGGTGAGGTTACATCTATAAGTTTGCAAACATGTGATTAGGTCACGAGGATGTAATATCACTAGAACAAGTAAATGTGTTTGTCGGTAACAAGATCTAACTAGATATAGAGATACCAAAGATCAAATCTTGGACAAACCAAGTATCATGTTGCAAAGGGAATGAGACTCGATGTTTAAGGTTCAAGCGATCAAGTTAATTCATGGAATGCATGGGGCATCATGGGTTTCTAGATCCCGTTGTTGGTCATTGATCAGAGATATGTCTCGATCATGTCTACGTATTCCTGAACCTTAGCGTGACATGCTTAAGGGTATACGACACTTAGGGATTGATCCGAGATCGTAGGAGAAAAGATAGAGAACACTGGAATTATTCTAGGATGATACCGGAAGTGTTCTGGGGATATCCAATGATGATCGGAGGGATCCGAAAGGTGTTTCGGAGTAATAGGAATTAAATAATATGTATTAGATATTAATTAAATGCATTAATATTAAGTATATATTTTTTATTGGATTTTAGGGGCAACCCACCTAAATGGGCCTCACCTGGAGGGGACGCCCATGTAGTGGGGCACCACCCCAAAGAGGTCCAAGGGGCCTTGGCCATTGGCCAAAGGGAACCCCGCATGGGGCCCACATGTGTCCGGCAGGTGGGATTATACCCACCCGCCCCTTCCTCCTTGTGGTGCTCCTCCTCCTATATAAAGAGGGGAACCCCTCCCCTCAAACTCAATGAATTGGCTTTTGCCTATTTCTCTTCATCTCTATCTATATCCCTCATGTGTGGTTCCCAAGTAGGAACGTGCATACGGGAATAGGGGTTTCTCCACCATACGCATGCCATCATGCTGCTAGACTCTCAGTTCAGATCAATCTTCTTCACTGATTCGCTGGACTGGAGCCCGAGGGACATCTTTACCCCAGATGTGTGTAGAACTGCGGGGCACTGCCAGTTGTGGTGCTCGTCGCTTGGATCTTGGAGCTTGTAAGCCTACATGACCTTCAGGTCAGCGTCACCATACGACTATATCATCCATGTTTCTCGTGTAATGTTGAATGCTTTCGGTCTTCAAAGGTATGAACACTGAATCCCTCTGTTGCCTTACATCTGCATAGAGTAGATCTTGGCTATATCATTTGTGGTGCTAGGAAATTTTTTGTTTTATGCTACGGAACCTTCAACAACATTGTTCATTTAGTTTGTATGAGGCCGATGATCAAATTATTTAAATTATCTCGCTATTTATGAAACACGCAATGTTTGATAGATTATTTTACTGTTTCTCTAAATTGATATGGATAGTCTATTTAAAGCACATTATTATTCTATTGCTTGTTTGTCTGATGCACTTTCCTAGTTTGCTGATGATTAAATCACTTCCACCAACGAGAGTTGGAGATTCAGTTGTACATTTATCTAGAAAGTTCATATGAGATACAAATGTTTAATTAATCATTTTATTTTTCTTGTAATGCTTGTACAATTGCTAGTTTAAGGATCTTAAGGAAGGGCATGCCCCTATTTTTTACTGTAATTGCTAGATTTTCGTTGTTCTGTGCTTGGCTAGTTTTCAAGACACAGATTCTCTTCATTGCATGATTCATTATATTCATGATTGGCGCATTCTAGTTGGGTCAGTCTACTTTAGGTACTCAGGTTGAGTGCTCACATTGTTATATCAAAGCAATGAATCTTTTGAAATTCTTTTATAATAAACATTGTTGTTTTGTTCCATGGTATATGGTTGTAACCTGCTGATGCATGTAAAATGCATACATGAACTTTGTAGTTTGTTAACATATTTTCCCACATATTTGCATCATATATAATGTTATATCCCTGCTTTATATTGATTTTTGGGGATTTACCAATGATCCCCTTTATTTTGGCTATAACTGGGAGGGCAGAAAAACCCTGTTTTTAATGTTTTTGATGTTTCAGGACCTATACAAAGTCAAATGGACCTGCACTTTTGGGAATGCCAACATTTATCCACGAGAAGATTCTGGAGCACAAGAACCTCACCTGGAGGGCCAGAAGGTCCAAATGAGCATGGGTGGCGCGCCCAACCCAGGTGGGCGTGCCACCTACCCTTATTTTATCCCCGGCCATCTGATCGCATTGATTCTTTCGCCCACAGAGTTCTCTTGACCTAAAACCCCTATATAAGGATCCCCCGGGGAGTCCTCGATACAGAGGTGGGGAAATAGAAAACACCAAGAACAGAGAGTTTGTCGGCCGCCACCAGAGGAAGATTGGAGGGGGAACCACTGTCGGAATCGCCTCTGGCCACGTCTCCTCCTTCACCAATGCCTCCTGATCACTCTCCATGATGAGAGGGGAGTATTCCACCCCCTAGACTTTGGGTTTATGGTGGTAACTTGATCTAATCTCTCTATGTATGATCATTGTTGAAGTTCATATGATGTGCCTTGCATGAGTATGGATCTATCTATGTAATTCCTATGGTGGATATTGTTTTATGAGATAGTACTTGTTATTCATTAACTATTGTGTTGGATCTTGTATGGTTTTCCTTACTTTGGGAATATTCTAAAATGCATGTAATGGTTTAGATCTATACATAATGCCTTTCTTATCCATATCATGAGGTGATTGACACCACCAAGTGGGGGGTAGATGAGAGAGATGTGATAATACTAACAACATATCACAACATATGAATCATTGCACTAGTGTTTAGAATGTTTTCCATTAAGAAGTATGATGTATGTAGATAATGGGTGTCTGAGTGACAACGGCATATGTATTGAGTGACAGCAATGCAGCCCAACATCCTTTATCTAGGGGTAAAAAGGGAGAAGTATGATGTGTGGCGTGACATGATGAGTGCATATTTGCATCATGTTTTACATTATTATTTTGCATTGTAGATGTAGGATCTTGGTATTTTACGGCGCTCGCGTGCACATTTTATATCTGTTTTCACCAGGATCAGGACAGATGATGGATCCAATGGACACAATTCTTGGAGCAGTTGTACTGAGGAGAAAAGGAGTCAAAAACAACCTAAATCGCTTATTTGGGAAATATTAATAATAGCAGAAGAAAACTCAAAGCGATCAAAGGAGACAGACAGTTTAACAACCAACTATATGGCGGGAATAAATTTTCCGGCCGTATAGTTCTCGCTGTATAGTTGGCGCCACCACCACCTCCTCAAATAGTTTCACCCCGTGCAACTGGATCGGAGAGACAACATATAGAACACCTAGAAATCACCGAAACCTCACCTCCAGAAGGCATATGGAGGGGGAACTCGTCCGCCAGGGATCCATCTTTGCCCTGCGCATATCCAGGAGGCTAAGACATCGATCGTCATCAGCCACCACTGCATCACCACCATATCCATCCATCCCATCTACATCTTGTCTAGATCTTGTTGTAATTTCCGTACTCGTTGTGGATTTATACAAGTACTATTCATCTATGGCAGATTCCATTGCTATTGCCATGATGTTGATTGTCTCCATGTTTGAGTAGATCATTAGTTCTTGGGGAGATGGAGAAACCCTAGTATGAGATTGAAATAAGATAAAGTTTATTATGATATTCATCGTTGTGAACATGTGTTAGATTGTCTTCATCTTGATGTTGAGAGAAGTCAACCTCTCAATATTTTCCTCTCACGGGGACTTGATGGAGGGAACTACTTGTTGGTAGATGGAGGTGTGTTAGCACTTACAGTGACTACAAAGCTCTTGACACTCCTTATGTATCAACTTGGGAAACCGAGGAAACTCACGGAACACTATACATGCCATGGGATACGTCCTATGGGATTACGTCCCTTCATAGCGTTGTAATTCAATTGATGTCGATTGCTGACTGTTGTGGTTATGAGGATGATGTGAGTAGTGGTTGCTGCCTATTTGTCCAAATACGGAGTTCCTCCCACACATACACAGTTGAGAATGTTCATGATAATAATCTTTACCTTATCTCCTTATAATGCTAGTGGTGTATCCGCTACTCCGTGAGAACGCTTTTCCCCTATTGCAGTTCCAATATCTCTTACATACGCGATACTTACTTTCTATGTTCAGTTGTTTTACTTTATTATTGTTGCTCTTATACCAAAAACCCCAAAACTCGCATTACTCGCATTTTATCTTATCACTTAGAACTTTATTTAGCATTTCTATTGTAATATTTATTTCAAGAGTTATTAGACTTCAGACTCCTGCTCCCTGTGGGATCGATATCTTTATTTCGAAACTAGGTACAAACGATCTGTGCACTTGCAGTCGTCAAGCTATTTTCCGGCACCGTTGCCGGGGAGCTAAGCGCTATAGGTCTTTTAGTTCTTTCTTTTTTATTTTTGTTTTGCTAAGTTTTGTTTTGAGTTACAGGTTTCCACCAACATGATGGAGTTTGAGCATATGATTAGTGTTAACGCACTCAACCACTTTGGGAAGCCCTATGATATTTATAAAAAAGATAACTCCAATGAGAAGAGAAGGGGGTTTGAAATAAATCCTCTATTACTTGGTATTCTACACAAGAAGCAATTTACTGGAGATGAAGAAGATCCTGATCCATATGAGCATATTGCATGTTTCAATGATATATGTGGCACTTTTCAATTGACGGGATATACTGCTAATGAGGTAAGGGTTAAACTTTTTAGTCAGACCTTGACTAGTACAGCTCTCTCATGGTATAGATCTCTACCCCCTTGATACGTCGTAAATGTATCTATAATTTTTGATGTTCCATGCTTGTTTTATATCAACTTTCTTATGTTTTGTTCACACTTTGAGGTATTTTTTTTACAGTTTCTGGAACTAACCTATTGACAAGATTCCATAGTGCCAGTTGCTTGTTTTCTGTTGTTTCTGGTTTCAAAAAATCTAGTACATACATATTCTCGGAATTGGATGAAACAAAGCCTAGAGTTCCTATTTTTCCGACATGACACGGAGTCCAAAGGGAAGACGGAGGGGAGCTAGGAGGCAGGCACACCCTAGGGTGGCACGGGTCCCACTGGCCGCGCCACCAGGTGGTGTGGCCACCCTGGCCCACCTCTGGCATCGCCTCTTTGCCTATATATTCCTCCCAGGACGAAAACCCTAAGTACCAGATCAAAATCCCACGAAAAGTTATGCAGCGCCGCCGCACCGAAGAGGAGATTCGGGGGACAGAAGTCTCTATTCCGGCACCCTGCCAGGACAGGGAAGTGCCCCCAGAGCCATCTCCATCGACTCCATCACCATCTCCATCGCTGTTGCTGACTCCCATGATGAGAAGGGAGTAGTTCTCTCTTGAGGCTAAGGGCTCTACCGGTAGCTATGTGTTCATCTCTCTCTCTATGCGTGATCTTATTGAGATCATGAGCTTTGTAATCTAGTTGGATCTATTCTGCTACTCAAGTGCTTTAATTAATCTCTGCTTATCCCCATGTGTGTGAAGTTGATAGTGTGCACACCGTGTGACACTTTGGCTAAGGTTACATAAATACTTATCATGAGTATAATTTGAGTTGGATGTCTCTATGAGATTGTGGTGTTTGTTGGAACCATCTAGCACTCAAGGTGACAGTGAGGGGTTATCTAGATGGGGAATGCGAACTTTAAGGTGCGCTATTATTGCCCTACATTGTCCAACCAGAGAGTAGTTCAGGGTAGCATAATGAAGAGAAGATATTTATATGAGAGTGTTCACTAGTGAAAGTATGATCCCTAGACCTTGTTTCTAAGCATTGAAACACCATTTACAATCAGTCATGTTACATGTTTGCTTGCTGACACTCTTATTTCATATTGCAATTACCACTTATAATCATCCATATTACTTGTATTTCACTATCTCTTCGCCGAACTAGTGCACCTATACACCTGACAAGTGTATTGGGTGTGTTGGGGACACAAGAGACTTCTTGTATCTTGATTGCAGGGTTGCTTGAGTGGGATACCTTTGACCACTTCTTCCCTGAGTTCGATAAGGGAAACTTGCTTTTGTTCTACAAACCTCTGCACTTGGAGGCCCAACTCTATCTACAAGAATAGAAGCGTGCGTAAACATTAAGCTATTTTCTGGCACCATTGCCAGGGAGGTAAGGTAAAAGGTAGTCACATCCTATGGCTACTAAGATATCTTCTAGTACTATTGTTGGTGTGTGAGTGCTCGAAGTTATTTCCTTTAGATTCTGCAATTATATCTTTTTGTTTCTTGTTTTTTATTTTCACTAGTTAGGCTTAATGGAAAACAACAACAAAAATTAGAGAGCTTTTTAGTATTTTACCTAAGGTAGAACATAAATGGTTTGAAAAGAAAATTGAAAAACCCATGGAACTTTCGTTGCATGCTAATAGCAATGTTATTGGTATAAATTTTTTGAACACCATTGTTACTAATGTTATGGAAACGTCTAATCTTGGGGAAGCTAGTTTTTATGAAAATGATCTTTTTAGTTCCCCAGCTTTAGAGGAGAAAATTTGCTCTGATGATACTTTATCTCCCATATGTGGTAATTCTAATGATACTTGTGATATTTTAAATCCACATACTGAAAGCATCCCTTTTAAAATACCTATGGAAATTATTGAACGTGTTATGAATAACTGTTATTTTGGAGATGGAATTGTCCATCCTGGTGATCATTTACTCTTTATACATGAATTATGCGAGTTATTCAAGTGGGCGGGTATTTCAATGAACCAAGTTAAGAGGAAGCTATTCTCTTTAGCACTTAAGGGAAAAGCAAGGGAGTGGTATGAGTTACTAGATGATCCTCATCATTCGGAGTGGAAGGAACTTGAATCTCTCTTTTACTCTAAATTTTATCCTCCTCATGAAATTCATAAAGATAGGAATTATATTTACAATTTTCATCCTCATGATGAAGAAAGTATTGCCCAAGCATGGGGGAGATTGAAGTCACTAATGCTCAAATGTCCCATTCATGAGCTCCCTAGTAATATTGTTATTAATAATTTTTATGCAAGGCTTTCAGGACATTACAAGGACTATCTAGATACCTGTTTAGAGGGATCCTTCACAAGTAAGTAGGTCAAAGCTAAGTGGGATCTTCTTGAAACAATTCAAAGAAATATCGAAGATTGGGATAATGACAAAGGTAAAGAACCAGGTATAAACTATGAGTATGATTGCATTAAGTCTTTCACTAAAACTGCTGATTTTAAAGAGCTTAGAGCTAAATATGGTCTTGATCCTCAAATTCTTGTTGATTGTTGTAGAGCCTTTGCTTCTCATATTAATGCTCCTAAATAAAAATGGGACATGTATCATGACCTTTTAAATACACTTGCACGAAAAATGAAATTGTTATTAATGATAGCAATAAACATGCTCAAACCTCTGAAAGTACTATTTCTTATAAGCATGTTAATTTTTGTGGAATACATAGACCTTGTGAGAAGAATCAAATTGAAGAACAATATTGTATCACCCACAGGAATGAAAAAACTAGAACGTGGTATAGGGATCTAAATGATCTTGGTAAAAAAGTTTGTGCCCTCTATCCTTTTATTTGTGAACTTTGCTTTGAAGTGGGTCATTTCAATTTTCAATGCTCAGGCCACAATAATATCCCTTCTAATCCAATGAGTACTGCAAGTTTGTATTGTGATAACATGATCACTCCTAATCAGCATGATGAACTTAGATTATTTTTGGGGTGTGAAGAGTTATCAAGAAAAACTTCTTTGGTAGATATGAGTGCTTTTGATATGAATAGTGTCATGCATGGTTGTTATATTTATTGTGTTGATAATTGCCACATAAATACTTACATACAAAATATAATAAAAGATGAGATTTTACCAAAATATGACAGGACTAATATGTGTTTTGTTCTTATTAATGAAAAGGAGGAATCCTCCAAAGTTTCTTCTATTGTCTCTAACAATAAACTAGGGTATATGGAGAAGCTTCCTTTCAAGCCTCTCCCTCCTAAAGAGAAGAGGAAAAAGAAGAAAAGGAGGAGTCAAAGGAGAGAGGAAACAGTATTTTCCCCTAACCACGTTGCTCCTATTATAGTCTTTGATGAGTCTGAACTCGATGATGTTCTTATGCATGTTACCTATAGTAGTGATCATGATTGGGAAAAGCACACTACTTTTGATATTGAAAATCTCTTTGGTACCAATTCTGAAAATGATGATATTAATAATTGTTGTACTATTAGTGATATCCATGTTCCTTCCAATGATGATATGTTTACAAACGAACCCACTTTGGAAGATAGTTATTCTATTTCTTATGATGATTACAATATGCCTCCTATAATTGATGATTATGGTGATGAGAATAATAATGATAGCTATTTTGTTGAATTTGCTCTCACTACATTTAATAAGAATGACTATGTTTATGTGGGGAGTATTAATTCTTTTATGCATGTGGCTCATGATAAGAATGTTTTATGTGATAGTTATATTGTTAATTTTATTCATGATGCTACTGAAAGTTATTATGAGGGAGGGAAACATGGTTTTATGTATCTCAACAATATTAAGTTTCCCCTCTTTATGTTGAAAATTTTGAAGTTGCAATTGTTTTGCTTTCCTATGCTTGTTGCTTTGTGCTTTCATGACTTGTTTCTCTACAAGATTATTTTTCATAGGAAGTGGGTTAGACTTCAATTTGTTATATATTTGTTTCTTGATGCTCTCTTTTACTTCAATTCATATTTCTTATGTGAGCATCATCGAAATTATCATGCCTATCTTAATGGCTATAAAGAAAGAGCTTTTGGGAGACAATCCATTATATTTTTACTTTCAGTTTATTTTTGTTTTGTTGAGTCTTGGAAGTTATTTCTTTGGTAATAACCTCTCCTTATCCTTTTTGTGTGGTTTTTGTGCCAAGAATAACCTCTAATGAGAGAGAAGTAAGACTTGGAAAAGTTGCTGTCCTGAAACAAATTTTTGTGCTTCACTGTAAAAAATTGTGAAAAATACCTGTACGTCGGATTGAGCTGTAATTTTCTGTGCTTATGCCCCAGGTTATTATATAACTTTCATTAGTTTATCACTTTTCGATTTGAGCAATAGAAGGTTTTCGAAAAAATTGGTTTTTACCTGCTGGTCTGTTTTGACAGAGTTCTGCCATTATTTGTATTTGCCTCTTAATCTCTTTCTCTTTGAGTTCTCTTTGATCACTTGAGATTTTAGAAGGAATTGCTACAGTAGCTTGTGTTTTAATGGAAGTTTTACTTGTGTTAAAACTAAACCCAAAGACTTATTATCTTGAATACACTAATGTTGCTAATGAAGATTGTGTGAAGTTTTATATGAAGGAAATTTTCAAGTGTAGGGAAGAATAATGTGACGAGATGAAGTATGGAAAAAAGCTCAAGCTTGGGGATGCCACCCGTGTCACCCCAAGAAATATTCAATAAGTACAAGCGTCAAAACTTGGGGATGCCCAAGGCATCCCCTTCTTCATCAATAATCTTAGGTCTTCTTTCAAGACACTTTATTTTTATTACCTTATGCACTATGTGTTGTTCTTGGAGCGTCTTTGTTTTTAGTTTTCTTTTGTTTTCTTTGCCGCAATAAGTTGGTTGGATCCCAATACACTTCTTTTGGAGAGAGACACACCACGTTATTCATTGCCTAGAACACTCTAGTTTTCACTCTTATTGTTCTGTGAGTGTTCTTCTTTGCTAGCACTGCGTTTAGCTTTAGTTTTCGATTGGCGTTGGAAAAGAGTAGGAAGCTTCATGCTTATCAGTGGTAAAAAAGGAGTTTGTTTTGACTATGGCCTAGACTTTATCATGTCATGTTTGATATTGCTTTGACCTTATGCTGAGTGATTATTGATGTAGCATGACTTGTTCCAAACAATTGAGATTTCTTAATGTGCCTTGAAAGAATCATGCGTTGTTTTAGCATACAAAAGCATAATATTGTGGTATTCTCCTTTGGTGCTTTATTTGGGTTGACTTGGCACATGCTTACACTATGTTAAGACTATGAACCAGTCACCTTAGCCTCTATGATCATTTAGTTTTTGACTTGTAATATCACTTTATGCTTTAATTAATAATGTTTTGTCACTTTGCATGATTATGGCCATTATTGCTCTCTTAGTTGGTCGCTCCCAGTATTTTGCTAACCTCCACCTGTACCAAGTATGAGTTCCACTCATGCATCCAACCTCCAAGAAAACCAAGTTATTCCAAAGAGTCCACTATAAATTCCTATGCATGGTGTGTTACACCCTTCCAAGTATATTCATGTTTTTATCTACCTTCCAAATTAAACTTGTTATGAGAAAATTAGTGATTAAAGATCTCACAAACTTGATGGAACACTTTACTTTCTTGCACTTAATAAACTTGAAACATTGTGTCCATCTATGTTGCTTTTATGCTTGCACTTTATAAGTTGTGAATTAGTAGAACCATGTTGTCATGGGGAACGCTTTCAACATTGCACTTATTATTCAGTTGATATCATGTTCTTTTGCTTATGGATCCCGGTGGTGTGAAATAAAAGGGGAGCTTGTAAGCTCATGGAGTTTGTATGTGTGTTAGATAAACACATGGGCGGCTAGCCTAAGCCATGCCTAATCATGGTGGAAACTTGCAGCATAACCATAGTGAGCATTCTATGAAGCATCCTCAATAAAAACCTATGCAAATAGCAAATAAAAAGATCGTTGAGATGCTCATTGTCTGTTGCCTTGTCACTTTTATATGGGATAGCTCCTGTATCATGGGGCAAGGGGTACCTTGTTGGCGGTTCTCTATGATACACATGTACTTACAATGGCAAGAACTTACTCGTGACTAAAGTTGAGTAGCATGAGGTTCGATACTCGTAAGCACGGGGCGTGAGATTTCAACTTATAACTTGTCAAGCATATCTTCATATTTGTGTCACTTTAACCTTAATCACCTCAAGATGCTTATGATAGGGGCAATGAGAGATGAAAGCTAAATAAGTACCATAATTTTTGGAAGCTCTTTATGAAACTTGAATCTCTGCTTCCCTTTGTGAAGGGCCCTTCTTTTTACTTTTTATGTTGAGTCTCCATCTTCTATCTTTATGCACCTATTGAGAGAGCATAGTGGTCATTATTAGTTTAATGTGCATTGTCCCAAAACTTGTTGATTGATTCATAACTTTGATATTGCTTGCTCTTAAATTATTTGTATCTAGTCACCTTTATGAACTTTGAAGATGTCCTATGCATTTATGTTTTGCTATACCATGAGGGACAAGCTGAACACCACTCTTATTATGTTTTCTATATGTGAAACAAACAAACATCTTTCAATGCATTGTTATTCATGATATTTTGCTTATACCTTTTCGTGTTACAACATAGTTGCTATGTCTTATTGTTAGAACTCTATCTTTCATGCTTATGTTTAGAGTACTTTGATCCCAGCTATCAATGCTTTACAAATATCTGATCAAGATTGTGATGTTGCATGTCACCTTAAAATTTATTCTTTTTATCACTTACCTACTCGAGGATGAGCAGGAGTTAAGCTTGGGGATGTTGATATGTCGTAAACATATCTATATTTTTTGATGTTCCATGCTTGTTTTATATCAACTTTCTTATGTTTTGTTCACACTTTGAGGTATTTTTATACAGTTTCTAGAACTAACCTATTGACAAGATACCATAGTGCCAGTTGCCTGTTTTCTGCTATTTTTGGTTTCAGAAAAGCTAGTAAAGACATATTCTCGGAATTGGATGAAACAAAGCCTAAAGTTCTTATTTTTCCCGACACGACACAGAGTCCAAAGGGGAGATGGAGGGGAGCCAGGAGGCAGACACACCCTAGGGTGGCGTGGCCCCCCTAGCCACACCACCAGGTGGTGTGGCCACCCTAGCCCACCTCTGGCATCGCCTCTTTGCCTATATATTCCCCCCAGGATGAAAACCCTAAGTACCAGATCAGAATCCCATGAAAAGTTCCGCAGCGTCGCCGCCATCGAAGAGGAGATTAGGGGGACAGAAGTCTCTGTTCCGGCACCCTGCCGGGACAGGGAAGTGCCCCCAGAGCCATCTCCATCGACTCCACCGCCATCTCCATCACCGTTGTTAACTCCCATGATGAGGAGGGAGTAGTTCTCTCTCGAGGCTAAGGGCTCTAGCGGTAGCTATGTGTTCATCTCTCTCTCTATGCGTGATATTATTGAGATCACGGGCTTTGTAATCTAGTTGGATCTATTCTGCTACTCAAGTGCTTTAATTAATCTCTGCCTATCCCCACGTGTGTGAAGTTGACAGTGTGCATATAGTGTGGCACTTTGGCTAAGGTTACAGAAATACTTATCATGAGTATAATTTGAGTTGGATGTCTCTATGAGATTGTGGTGTTTGTTGGAACCATCTAGTGCTCAAGGTGACAGTGAGGGGTTATCTAGATGGGGAATGCGAACTTTAAGGTGTGTTGTTATAGCCCTACATCGTCCAACCAGAGAGTAGTTCAGGGTAGCATAATGAAGAGAAGTTATTTATATGAGAGTGTTCACTAGTGAAAGTATGATCCCTAGGCCTTGTTTCTAAGCATTGAAACACCGTTTACAATCAGTATTGTTACATGTTTGCGTGCTGCCACTCGTATTTCACTATCTCTTCGCCGAACTAGTACACCTATACACCTGACAAGTGTATTGGGTGTGTTGGGGACACAAGAGACTTCTTGTATCTTGATTCCAGGGTTGCTTGAGAGGGATACCTTTGACCACTTCCTCCCTGAGTTCGATAAACCTTGGGTGATCCACTTAAGGAAAACTTGCTGCTGTTCTACAAACCTCTGCACTTGGAGGCCCAACAATGTCTACAAGAATAGAAGCGTGCGTAGACATCACCCCTGAAGCCACTACTACTTGGGATAATCTAGCTTGTGAATTTCTAGCAAAATATTATCCATTATCAAAATCTTTTGGAATCAGGTGTCTTATAATGACTTGGAGGAAACATTCTAATGAAGGACTAATAAGAGCTTATATCATATTTAAAGATCTACTACGTCTATGTCCTCATCATGATTTGCCTGAATGGTATTTATTGCATATATTTTATGGAGGTTTAATTGAACCTAATAAAATTGAACTAGAATCTTTCGCGGAAGGAGCCTTTATGAATCTTCCTATAACTAAAGCTTGGGCTTTACTTAATAGAATTCGTGATCATAGAGTTTCATGGAATTTTGGTCTAGGAAGTGAAGGAGGCGTAGAAATAGAACATGATTGTATTCATGACTATAATAAAAAGGGCCATGTTAAAGAATTATCTAAAAAACTTTATTTGGATTCAGATCTTGTGTTGCAAGTTGTTAAAGATTTTACAGAACATATCAAAGCTCCAAAAGAGAGTTTGGTCAAGTATGATCCACCACCCGAACCTGAGAAGAAAAGAGAAGTTAAAGCAACACTAGCCTCCCTAGAACCAATATATGAGATGCATTTCCCTAACACTGCACATAAGCATATTTTTGAATATGAACAGGTCAAGGCAGTACGGGAGAGAAAGGAAGAGGAAAGTATGCCAGAAGTTGTGGAACATCTGGAAGAAACCAAAGATGAAGAGGTAATCAAGGAAGCAATTATGGCTATGTATGCACATTGTAACATAGTTGAACTTGATGAAGAAACTTCCGTATTGGTTGAAGGTAAAACAAAGGTAAAAGATGTGGGTAAGCCTATTCTTCCTTGCATATTTAAAGAAACCTCACATTATGGTTTATGCGATCTTGGCACCAAAGTTAATGTTATATCTTATGATTTCTATTTATAAATAAAAGAAGAAATAGAACCGGCTACAATTGAAAATACTGATATGACAATCATGTTAGCCAATAAAAATCTTAGAATTCCAATGGGAGTAGTTGAAGATGCAACTGTCACAATTGGCAACAAAAAATTTCCTATTGATTTTGTGTTGTTGATATGCCAACTGACACTCATTGCCTAATTATATTTGGAAGAAACTTTTTGAGTGATATAGGTGCCTATGTTGATTTCAAAAAGGAGATTGTGTCTCTTAAGCTTGGGGGAGCAAAAAAGGAATTCTACTTTTCCAAATTTAAAGACAGGCATCCACAAATACAAGAAGAAGAGGAAGAGAAAACTATTAAGGAAATGACAGCTCTTTTCTTTAGTCATCAAGACGAAGAAATAAATGAAGACTCAAATTATGAGGAAATAGTTATGGAGGACAAGTCCCCAGAAGAACTAGAACATGAATTCGATTCACTTCCCATTATGGGGCCTCCAACTGATGAGGCTTTTGAAGAGCCAGAAAAGAGAGGGGATGAGGAATTACCACCCCCAGAGTTGAAGACTCTACCAGATAATCTTAAATACAGGTTTTTAGATGATACAAATAAATTTCTTGTTATTATTAGTGCTAAACTTTCAGGAGAAGAAGAAGAAGAAGAAGAAGAAGAAGAAGAACTCATGAAAATACTTAAGGAGCATCGCAAGGCCTTTGGGTACTCAATGGATGATTTAAAGGGCATTAGTCCCATGATAACCGTCCATCGAATATTCATGGAAGAAGGTGCTAAACTAGTTGCGGAATTTAACATAAGATTGAAGCCTGAAATGAAGGAAGTGGTACGAAAATAAATTGTACGCCTACTAGACGCAGGTATAATCTATCATGTTAAAGAAAGTGAATGGGTAAGTCCTGTTCATTGTGTCCCTAAGAAGGGAGATTTTACTGTTGTTCCTAATGAAAACAATGAATTGATACCTACTAGAACTATTGCTGGGCATAGGATGTGCATAGACTTCAGGAAATTAAACAAAGAAACTAGGAAAGATCACTATCCTTCACCGTTCATAGATCGAACTTTAGAAAGGTTAGCAAACCACACTCATTTTTTCTACTTGGACGGATACTCTAGTTTTTCTCAAATAAATATTCATCTTGATGACCAACTTAAAACAACTTTCATTAGTCCTTATGGTTTACATGCTTACCGACGTATGCCTTTTGGTTTACGTAATGCTCTAGCTACTTTTCAAAGATGAATGACTGCTATTTTTGTGGATTTTATAGAACTGATAATGGAAGTATTTATGGATGACTTTTCTGTCTATGGAACTTCGTTTACTAGTTGCTTGGATAATCTCAAAAGAGTTTTGCAGCGTTGCGAAGAAATGAATCTAGTTCTAAATTGGGAGAAGTGCCATTTTATGGTCAAACAAGGTATAGTCCTTGGACATAAGGTATCAGGTAAGGGAATTGAAGTGGATAGAGCTAAGGTTGAGGCCATAGAGATAATGCCAAAACCTAGGGATATTAAAGGTATAAGAAGTTTCCTTAATCATGTAGGTTTTTATAGAAGGTTCATTAGAAATTTCTATGGAATATCTGAACCTTTAACTAATCTCCTGCAAAAGGGAGTAAGGTTTAATTTTGATGATAAATGTCTTGAAGCCTTTGGTAAACTAAAAAATGCTTTATCTCATGCTCCTATTATTAAACCTCCTATCTGGGATACGACCTTTGACTTAATATGTGAAACTAGTGATGATGCTATAGGAGTAACTCTTGGACAATACATTGGTCGTAGATTTAGTATTATACATCATGCTAGTAGAACTCTTAATGGTGCTCAAAAGAATTACCCTAAGGAAGAAAGGGAACTTTTTGCTGTATTTTTCTCTTGTGATAAATTTCGTTCTTACATAGTTGATGCAAAAGTAAGAGTTCATACGGATCGTGATGGTTTAAAAGAACTCCTTGAGAGGAAAGACCATAAGCCAAGATTGATCCGTTGGTTTCTTTTGGTTCAATAATTTGAGTTGCAGATTATGCAGAGGCAAGAAATAAAGATGTTGGATGCAGTGTCCATGTTTGCCTATCAAGACACCAATCTTGTTGAGAGGACCTTTAGTCCCTGTGATTTTTGTTTACGAGAATTATTTAATGAAATAAGGTCAATTCCTTCAAAAGAGAAGGAGTCTTTGTTGTTGGAGGAGTTTGTCATCCCCGAATAAGCAAACGGTAAGTTCAAGGTAAGTGTTCTTACTCAAATAAGAGATTTGTTTTCATAGATTTTACTTCTGAATTTTTTGCTTTTGAATTCCTCGTGTTTTTCTGAAGTTTCTGAAGGTTTTTACCAACTATACGGGTGCAACTATACGACCGGAGAAAAATCTCCTGCCGTATAGTTGGTCGTTAAACTCTCTGTATCATCGTCATGAAATTGTTTTCGATATCTCGGCCTATACCGGTGCAACTATACGACCAGAGCTAAAATTCTGGCCGTATAGTTGGTCGTTGAACTCTCAAACACTTTCAATTTTTGATGTATGTATCTATATGGGCACAACTATACGACCGGAGCTAAAATTCTGGCCGTATAGTTGGTCGTTGAACTCTCAGACACTTTCAATTTTTGATGTCTATATCTAAATGTTCGCAACTATACGATCGGAGCTAAAATTCCGGCCGTTTAGTTGGTCACTAAACTACCAGACATTTTTTGTTTGCCTTTTCGTTATTCCAAAAAAAACGTTATTGTCGGTTCCGAGTCGTGACTTAACCGACCTAGACTCGAGATATTTGGAAATATCTGCCCGGAACCAACTCTACGGCTAGAGCTATACGGGTCGCGCCCGTATAGTTGGTCGTTACGCGGCAGGACTCATCCAAATCCATGATTTATTTCCCTGTTTCATTAAGATTCTTTTCTTGGGCGACAATTTGGTGTTTCTCGCGAGTTTTACCGACCTATGACCCCCCCCCCCCTTATATACTGCCATTGTATCTCTCTAATCATAATCTCCAGGAACCAATCTAGCAATGCGCTATCCCATCCCAGGCCGTGGGAAACCCATGGGGCTCATTGCTCCTTCCAGGGACCGCTCTAGTAGCCCGTCCATGGAGGACGATGACGAGGAGGTGGAGAGGTTTAACCTGGGGTACAAGGAGTATGTCGAGCCAAGATTCTACAACAACAATTCCGATGATGATGTGGTTGACGTCTACATCCACTGTGATGTCTATGATCCCCTGGGGATCAATTGGGAGGCAATGAAGAGAGCTCAATAAGAAAGAGAAGGTTACAAACCACATGGAAAAGGGCGCGTGGAGACGGTCAAGTTCATCGCCACGGACCCCAGGCCGCACAAGCGGAAGGAACTATCTAATATTGGTGCAGGTGCTAGAAAGGGAGCGAAGGAGCCACTCTCGAAGCCTACCATTGGTGCTCGTATGAGGGTAAAGCCTCAAGAAGAGTGGAGGTATGGTTTCCACTTCCCCGATCCATCAATTATGGATGAGGAAGAAGAAGTTGTCCCAAGTCCAAGGATCGCATGCGAGCACTGGAGATATATTAGAAGAAGGAACTACTTCATCACGTCAAAGTCCGCCACCGTCTCAAGGAGATACAGAAGAAGGATGATCTCCTCCCATTGATGACTAAGCTCGCAGATAGAGTGGACACGCTGCAATCTGATTTGCCCAGGTGCTACAGCCGCATCACTGCTCTAGAGGATACCAACAAGAAGCTACGCACCGCGCTGTTACATGCCATGGTGCCATAGTGATCTACAATAATCACGGTATCCAATAATCTCAAGGAATTATTTGATCCCGCCTGGCTTGATTCCAAGCTTGGGGAGATCTTTAAGACCTTTTAATCTATCTTATAAGTTTTTATTAGTATTTTCGCATTAGTTCAAACTAGAAATAAAGTTTTCCTCATTAGAATTCCCTTCAGGAATAGTCGATCCCTTTTATGAAATTCCGAGTTTATTATATATGGAGAAATATTGAGTTTGTGCTTGTCTTATTGGATATATGAATGGCTTGAGTATAATTTTACTTGCACTTGATGATAGCAATAGGAGTCTTCCACGCCATTGGTATTAATGGAACATATAAAGATAATTTGGTCAATATGTTGTAAATCTATGATTTGATTCACAAAGAAAAAATTATCTATGCAGTTAAGTTGAAAAAGAAACCTTGAACAAAGGAAAATAAAAGTGCTATAAAAATAGAGTGAGAACAAGTCGAGGTAGAATCTTCAAGTCATAAGAATGCTTCATATACAATTGGAATTTGATAATTGAGATCGTTAAACTTTGAATTCCTACATGAAGTGGAATCTATGGCTAGCTCCTTTGCACAATACTTAAACAAAAATATGAGCATATACACAAAAGAGAAGAAAAGAAAGAAGAAAAAAGTGGGTGTGCAAAGAGCAAATAGGCATATACCATTATATTGTAGTATGACAAAGAAACACTTTCGAGATTTTGAATCCCAAGTGAATATGTTAATCCTAAAACACTTAGGACTACCACGCTAACTCATTCGGTTGAACTGGATACTTTACATTATGTTGAGATTCATGATTTGTGAACTGTTGATCACTAAGGTGTGGAAGCCTGCTAATACTATTCAGATGGTTCAAGTAAGGTACTATTCATGAAATTATTCCTATGTATCGTATATGATAAACACATGCTGCAACTGCCTCATTTATTTTATCGACTCGGCTTCATGAATATGAGGATCACATCCATTAAGCTATCAAATGAGACAGACGGTTTAACAACCAACTATACGGCGGGAATAAATTTTCCGACCGTATCGTTCCCGCCGTATAGTTGGCGCCGCCACCGCCTCCTCAAATAGTTTCACCCCGTGCAACTAGATCGGAGAGACGACATACAAAACACCCAGAAATCACTGAAACCTCACCTCTGGAAGGCATCTAGAGGGAGAACTCATCCACCGGGGATCCATCTTCGCCCTGCACAGATCCGGGAGGCTAAGACATCGATCTTCATCATCCACCGCTGCATCACCACCATCTCCATCTATCCCATCTACATCTTGTCTAGATCTTGTTGTAATTTCCATACTCGTTGTGGATTTATATAAGTACTATTTATCTATGATAGATTCCATTGTTATTGCCATGATGTTGATTGCCTCCATGTCTGAGTAGATCATTAGTTCTTGGGGAGATGGAGAAACCCTAGTATGAGATTGAAATAAGATAAAGTTTATTATGATATTCATCGCTATGACCATGTGTTAGATTGTCTTCATCTTGATGTTGAGAGAAGTCGACCTCTCAATATTTTTCTCTCATGGGGACTTGATGGAGGGAACTAATTGTTGGTAGACAGAGGTGTGTTAGCACTTACAGTGACTATATAGCTTTTGGCACTCCTTACGTATCAACTTGGGAAACCGAGGAAACTCACGGAACATTATCCATGCCATGGGATACGTCCTACGGGATTACATCCCTTAATAGCGCAGTGATTCGATTGATGTCGATTGCTGACTGTTGTGGTTATGAGGATGATGTGAGCAGCGGTTGCTTCCTATTTGTCCAAATACGGAGTTCCTCCCACACATACATAGTTGAGAATGTTCATGATAATAATCTTTACTTTATCTCCATATAATGCTAGTGGTGTATCCGCTATTCCCTAAGAACGCTTTTCTCCTATTTTAGTTCCAATCTCTCTTACATACGTGATACTTACTTTCTGTGTTCAGTTGTTTTACTTTATTTATTGTTGCTCTTATACCAAAAATCACAAAACACCTTTTGACGCAATACTCGCATTTTATCTTGTCATTTAGAACTTTATTTATCATTTCTATTGTAATATTAATTTCAAGAGTTATTAGACTTCAGACTCCTGCTCCCTATGGGATCGATATCTTTATTTCGAAACTATCTACAAATGATCTGTGCACTTGCAGTCATCATGACACAAACCAAATGCTAGCCTTATTGCAAGGGTGACCTAGCAACACAAAGGAGTACTTCTTTCACCTATGTGTTTTACGACATGTAGCCACCATAAAAGTACCATTAAAACATTGCAATTGTGTGTACCTTTACTATCCATAACATGATAATCATCCTAGATGGAGAAGAGAGGATTAAGTGAACCCATGAACCCACCCATAATATAAAACCCCTTGTCTTTTCCTCTTGCATTAAAGATGATTGGGACACTTTTACATTCTTGTTTTGTTACATTAAATTTGCATTTATTGAAACAACCATCTTATTCCTTAAAACTTGTTTAGTGCATAATAAACTAAAACTTTTGACACTTTAGTTGTAAAGAATTGATAGCTTTTCTGTCTTGCTCCTACAGATCGATACCCTACTTCCACATTTAGAGGTACTACGATGATCCCCTGCACTTGGGGGTTATCAAGATACTTTTCTAGCGCTGTTGCCGAGGAGTGTAGTGCTTAAGTTTCTATTCTTGTGTGCACTAAACAATAGATTTACTTTAAGTTTTGTTTTACTTTCACTTTGGTTTATATCTTGCAATCATTGAAGCTTTGGGGAGGTTTACTTCTTTAACTTGTTTGGTGAGAGTTCTAGTCTAGTTTTTTTTAGAAAATGGAAAATACTAAAAATCCTCTTTTTATGAGCACACATATGAATTTTGGTGACACATTGCATATGTTAAAGAATGCTCCTGAATTTTTTAAAAAACATAGAGAATCAATTGAAGGGAAATGTCTAAAAAAAATCATGAATGTGATAAATCATATTGCTAAGGAGTTTCTTGAAAAACATCAGGATATAACTTGTTGCTCTCAACATAAAGAGAGACACTTTGGCTTCCAATGTATGTTCCATGAAGAATATGCAATTGCATCCTACAATAGAAGGGATTATATTCAGTTAGGATTGGAACAAGTCAAGGAATATGTCATTTTTATGGCAGCCCATGAGTAAAAAACTTTTATAGAAGAAAACTATGAAACTCATGTTGTGGTTAGATTCCAAGAATGTTTTATTGATTGTACCCTTATTATTTGCATGGATGAATTCTCTAAAAAATATATATTGATGACTATAACAAGAGGCTTATTGATGCCCAAGAAAGTAATGATGTTTTATAGGGAGAAGATGACAAAAACATAAGCTTGGGAATGCCCATGCACCCCAAAGAAGAGGAGAAAAATGGAGAAGAAGAAGAAGACGATATGTTCCAACCTAAGCTTGGGGATGTATGGGAACCTCTCAAAAATGATAGTAACACTCAAACTCAAAACTCATTTGTCATTTATGAGAACCCATGCTATGATGATTGTGCAACTAAAAATTCTATGGTCATATTTGATAACCCATGCTATCATGATGAAACTAATAACGCTCCTTCACTTTCTACTAATGCTACTAGTGATACTATTGATAATGAGGAGTGGAGCTTAGATATGATATATGATAATGCTTTAGATGATGGTCCTATGCTTCTTGATAACCATCCATGTTTAACAAATGAATATATAAATGATGAACTTGCTGCCCATGATGATGCTCTTATTAGTAAGAGTCCTATATAATTCTTGAACTCTCTTTTGTTAACCATAGAGGAGAAATACGAACTTGCTAGGAAATATATATGTGGTTTGCAAAATTTTGTTTGCAACCATGATCTTGATATTGAAAATATTACTAGGAACTATTTGAAAGAGTAAAGAATGCTAATGAATGCCATGATATGTATAACGATACCATTTACATGAATAACTCTATGGACTTGCATGCTTTGAAGGGTTATAATGATAGATTTGCTTCTAGTAAATGCAACTACTATGAAAGAGGAGGTGATAAGTCCCATATTCATGCTTATAGTTATTACATTTTGTGTTCACCTACTAATACTATGCAATTGCATGCCTCTATTTTCTATGATATAGTGATATATAAAATGCCAATGCATAGGAAGAAAGAGAGACTTCGTTGTTATTGTTCCCATATCTTGTGATGCTTTTTTACCATGTTTCAACTTGACTATTACTTTGAATTGTATGAGCAAAACATGGGACCCAGGTATTTTGTAAGGAAACACTTTCCAAGGGATAAGGAGATGGCGCAAAAGTATAAGTTATCACATGATCTCCATCCACCCTTAATCAAGTAAGTATAGCCTAGCTATATGGCTATAAAGAAAGTGCTTTGCGGGAGGCAACCCGGTTATTTCCTTTTGGATTTTTGTTTTGAACTCTTGTTGTAGCAAGAGAGTTTTGTTTGGTTTTATTTCTGTATTTTTTAATAAAGTACCAATTGGAACCCATTTTGGATGTTTTAAAAGTTGCTAAACATATGGAGTAGGAAATTTCTTCAGAACAGTTTTTAGTGCGGGAATTTTATGATTTTTTATGTAACTCTGATTACACTCAAATTCATACAGAATTTACAACTTTCCATCCTATTTATGAAAAAATGGCAAAAATTCTTGACATGTCTAAGTGGGCGAAAAAGATTCGTTTTGCTATTGCTGAAAATCTGGACAGATTCTGCCATGTTTTATTTTAACCATTCCCAAGTGCCCTAAGATGATTTGTATGAGTCATATTGCTGGCACGTGGTTGACGTGGGAGCTTCTTATTCTTTAGTCCCCGGCAACGGCGCCATAAAGTATGCTTGATGGCCCAAAATATATCGAGCTCGTTGGGGAACCCCAAGAGGAAGGTATGATGAGCACAGCAGCAAGTTTTCCCTCAGCACGAAACCAAGGTTATCAATCCAGTAGGAGCAAGGAAACACCCCAAAGGTATTGCTAGCTAAACGTTGGCAGGGCGCACTACCGGTGCCAGCAGCAACATGGAGACCTGCACAACACAACCATAGAACTCTATCCCCAACTTGCAATGAGGTTGTCAATATCACAGGTTTTGCTGAAAACAAAGGATTAAATGTATCAAATGGAAGGAAGTAATAGTTTGCAGAAAGTAAACACAAACCAGTAAACAATTTGTAGATTGAAAGTAAAAGAAAGGACTGGGGTCCATAGTTCACTAGAGGTGGCTCTCCTTAAGATAGATAACATGTTGGGTGAACAAATTACAGCGGGGCAATTGACAAACATCAAGAAAGAATACAAGCATATACTAATCATCTTGACTCCTTTGAAACTTGATTGGGCATTACAACATTATACATAGACCGCCATCCAACTGCATCTATGACTAATAATACACCTCCAGGTTATCATCCGAACCCCCTCCAGTATTAAGTTGCAAGCAACGGATAATTGATTTACGAATTGCGTGTAAAGTAAACAATACGATTGTTCTATGAACAAAGGATTGTTGTTTTCTCCCTAGTAGCAACAACACATCTAGTACCTTAGAGATTTCTGTCAGTTCCCCAGATTACCAGAGGCATGAACCCACTATCGAGCATAAATACTAACTCTTGGAGTTGCTAGCATCTACTTGGCCAAGATAGCTACTAACAACGGAAAGCATGCAAGATCACAAATAACAAAGACATGATAGAATCAATAATCAATCTGAAATAGCATCTCGATATCCATCGGATCCCCGCAAACACAACATGCAAAATTACAAATAGATGATCTTGATCATGAACAGAGCTCACAAGATCTAAACATGATAGCACAAAGGAGGAGAACCAGCCATCTAGGTAATACATGGACCCGTAGTTCAGATATGAACTACTCGCGCATCACACCGGAGGCTTGCATGATGATTAAGAAGGCCTCCAGGGTGAATTCCCCTCTCCGGCAGGGTGCCGGAAGAGCTTCAGATCCGTCCCGATCTAGGGATGGAGATGACGGCGGCTACATACTCTTTCGTGGAATTTTTGATCGGCCACTTAGGGTTTCTGTATCAGAGGCAATATATAGGCGGAAGGAGAGGCCGAGGGGGTGCCTGGGCTGGCCACACCACCCCCTGGTGCAGGCCAAGCCTGGTCGCGCGGCCAGGTGGTGTGGCCACCCTCTGGCCCTTCTCCGTCTCGTATTCTAGATCCAAGTGTCCCCCGGTAAAATAATGACTTTGGCTTTTGTCTCGTCCAATTCCAAGAATATTCATTTTCTGACTTCATGAAACCAAAAACAGCAGAAAACAGACAGTTGGCACTGTGGCTCTTGTTAATAGGTTAGTCCAAGAAATCATATGAAAAGTACTCTAAAGTGTGGACAAAACACAAGAAAGTAGATAAAACCAAGCATGGAACATCAAAAATTATAGATACATTTGCAATGTATCAACATCCCCAAGCTTAACTCCTGCTCGTCCTCGAGTAGGTAAGTGATAAAAAGAAAGAATAATTTTTTAGGTGACATGCACCATCCTAAACTTGATCAAAGTATTTGTAAAACATTCAAAGCTGGGATCATAGTACTTCAATCATAACATAAAAGACAAAGTTCTAGCAATAAGACAAAGAAACTATGTTGCAACATGAAAAGGCACAAACAAAAGATTCATGAATAACAATGCTTTGCAAGACTTTTGTTTGTTTCACATAAAGAAAACATAGCATAATGGTATTCAGCTTGTCCCTCATAGAGTAGCAAATATAAATGCATAGGACACCTTCAAAGTTCATAAGAGTGACTAGATACAAATAGTTTAAAACAAGCAATATCAAGGTATGCATCAATCAACTAGTCTTGGGACAATGCACATAGAACTAAGAATGGCCACTATGCTCTCAAAGTAGGTGCATAAAGATAGAAGGTGGAGACTCAATATAATGGTGGAATAAAGGCCTTCATAGAAGGAAGTAGGGATTAAAGTTTCATAAAGAGCTTCCAAAAATTATGGTACTTAATAGCTTTTAGCTCTCATTGCCCCTATCATAAGCATCATGAAGTCATTAAGGTTAAAGTGAACAAACTATGGTGTACATGCTTGATGAAGTATAAGTTAGAAATATCATGTCCCTTGAATATGAGGGCTGCTCCTCATGATACTCAAGTTTAGTCACCGGTAAGTTCTTGTCATCGTAAGTACATGTGTATCATAGAGAACCGCCAACGGGGTACCCCTTGCCCGATGATAGGGAAGAATCCCCATATAAAAATGACAAGGCAAGCAGACAACGAGCATCTCAGCAATCCTCTTATTTACCATGGGAATATGGTGATTTTTCTCTCTTTCCTCTTTTCATAATCTCTTTTTTTCTTTTTCTTTTTTTTGTCAATATCGGACTCTTTTTTTGTAAGAAGAATGCTTCATACACAGCTCATTATGGTTACGCTGTAGGTTTCCACCATGTCATCATGGATTAGACCAGCGGCCCAGGCGTTTCTCTAACACATATACATAACTCCATGGACTTACAAGCTCCCCTTTCATTTCACATCGACGACATCCATAGACAAATGAGCATGATGTCAACTAGGTACAAAGTACCCGTGCAATGTTGAAAGCGTTCCCCATGACAGCATGGTTCTGCTAATCCCCAACAAATAAGTGCAAGCATATACAACATAGACGACACAATGGTTCAAGTTTATTAAGCGCAAGAAAAGTAAAGTGTGTCATCAAGTTCGTGAGCGCTTTAATCACTAGCTTTCTCATAACAAGTTTAAATTGGAAGGTAGACAAAAACATGAATATACTTGGAATAGCATAAGCTAGTAGGTAGATATGGTGGACTCTTTGGAATAACTTGGTTTAAGGAGTTGTATGCAAGATTGGAACTCATACTTGGTTGCGGAGGCTAGCAAAAGACTGGGAGCGACAAACTAAGAGAGCAATAATGGCCATAATCATGCAGAGCGACAAAACATCATTGATCAAAGCATAAAGTGATACTACAAGTTGAAAACTAAAGGATCATAAAGGCTTATGGTGACTTGGGATAGTCATAACATGGTGTGAGCATGCGCCAAGTCAACCCAAATAAAGCATCAAAGGAGAATACCACAATACTATGCTTTAATATGCTAAAACAACACATGATTCTTCAAAGGCACATTAAGCAATCTCAATTGTTTATAACAAGTCATGCTACAGCAAAGAATACTAAGCATAAAGCCAAAACAATATCAAGCATGGCATGATAAAGCATAGGCCACAGTCAAAAACAAGCTCTCTTTACCACTTAAGCATGAACTTTCCTACTCTTTTTCCAATCCAAACCAAACTATTTGAAAACCAATGTACGAAAGAGGGGGTCCAACCAATTTATTCAGCAAAATAAGCAAATGAAGCAAACGAAAAAACAAAACGAAAATGAAAAAGAAGACGCTCCAAGAACAACACAACTGTGCATGAAATAATAAAAATGAAGCGTTTGCAAGAAACCTGAGATTTTTATTGATGAAGAGGGGGATGCCTTGGGTATCCCCAAGCTTTGACGCTTGTACTTCTTGGATATTTCTTGGGTGACATGAGTGGCATCCCCAAGCTTGAGCTTTAGTCCATCCGTCATCTTATTACTCATTCCTTCCATACACCTGAAATTTTTTCCTTCATACAAAACTTCACACAATCTTTATTAGCAATATTAGTGCACTCAAGATAATAAGTCTTTAAGGTTCAGTTCTAACACCAATAAAACTTCCATTAAAACACTAGCTACTGTATTACTTCCCTAAAAAATCTCAATTCCCCAAAAGAACTCAAAAAGGAACCAACAAGAAGCAAATGCAGAAAAATGGCAGAAATCTGTCAAAACAGACCAGCAGGTGAAGACGAATTTTTTAGAAGACCTTCTGTTGCTCAAATCAAAACATGTTGAACTAACGAAAGTTATATAACAACCTGGGGCAGAAGCCCAAAAATTCACGCCTCAAAAGGACATATAGAGATTTTACACGAATTTTTATGGTGAAGCATAGAAATCCGTTTCGGGACAGCAACTTTCCCAATCATTAGTTCTCTCTCATTAGAGGTTACTCTTGGCACAAAAGGCAAATAAAAAGGATAAGGAGCGGTTATTACTGAAATAATAACTTCCAAGACTCATCTAAAACTTTTGGGTTATCTCTCAATAAGTACTTTTCTTTAACGCCTTTAAGTTAGGCATAAGAAGCAAGAAAAAGAATCAAGTGTTCTCAAATGAAGAAGCAAGAAGAGAAAATTTTGTTTTCATAGGAGAGGCAAAAGAAATATTCTCTCTCTTCTTAGGGAAGTGTTCTATACCTTTCTTGAGTGGGAGTTGATATTTAATGGTGCCTTCTTTCATATCAATAATGGCACCAACAGTTCTAAGAAAAGGTCTTCCCAAAGTAATAGGACAAGAAGCATTGCATTCAACATCCAAAACATAGAAATCAATGGGGACATAGGCATTGTTAACCATAATAAGAACATCATTAGTACTCCCCATGAGTTTATTTTTAGCATTATCATCAAGTGGGACATTCAAATAACAATCTTCAAGTGGTGGCAAATCAAGCATATCATAAATACTTCTATGCATAATAGAAACACTACTATCAAGATCACATAAAGCTTTGAAATCAAAATCATTCACTTTCATATTAATGAAGGGTTCCCAACCATCTTCTTGTTTTATAGGAATAGAAGCTTTATGTTTCATCTTTTCTTCTTTAATCTTTATGAGAGCATCAGTAATGTGTTTTGTAAAGGCCATGTTCATAGCACTAGCATTAGGACTTTTAGCAAGCTTTTGTAGGAACTTAATAACTTCAAAGATATTGCAACCATCAAGATCAAAATCAAATTTATCATATAAAGTAGTAGAACTATTACTAGCCTCAACACTAGTGGTGGTGATAGTAGAAACACTAATGTTTCTAGCAATTTCATCTTCTCTTTCCCATTTATCATTTAATTCAGCTAATAGTCTAACATTTTCATCAATTCTTACTTGTATGGCATTAGTAGCTGCAAAGGAATTATCATTAGTTTCAGGTTTAGCAGCCATTTTATTCAAAGAAGTTTGAGCTTCGGCAAGTGATGCTATATTTCTTTCAGCATTAGAGAGTTTTTCCTCAATAGTTTTATTGAAAGTAGTTTGTTTACTAATAAAGTCCTTAAGCATAACTTCAAGTTAAGAGGGAGCACTCCTATTGTTGTTGTAAGAATTTTCATAAGCATTACCATTGTTGGGAGGATATGGCTTATAATTGTTGTTACCAAAATTATTCATGTAGGCATTGTTGCTAAAATTGTTATTTCTTATAAAGTTCACATCAACTTGCTCTTCTTGAGCAACCAAAGAGGCTAAAGGAACATTATTTGGATCAATATGGGCTTTCCCATTAACAAGCATAGACATAATAACATAAATCTTATCACTCAAGGAGGAGGTTTCTTTAATAGAATTTACCTTCTTACCTTGTGGAGCTCTTTCAGTATGCCATTCAGAATAGTTAACCATCATATTATCCAGAAGCTTTGTTGCAGCACCCAAAGTAATGGTCATAAAGGTACCTCCAGCAGCAGAGTCCAATAGGTTCCTTGAAGAATAGTTCAATCCTGCATAAAAGGTTTGGATGATCATCCAAGCAGTCAGTCCATGAGTGGGACAATTCTTTACCAAAGATTTCATTCTTTCCCAAGCTTGAGCAACATGTTCATTATAAGATTGTTTAAACTTCATTATTTCACTTCTCATAGATATAATCTTAGCTGGAGGATAGTATTTTCCAATGAAAGCATCTTTGCATTTAGTCCAAGAATCAATACTATTCCTAGTTAAGGAATTCAACCATTCTTTAGCTTTTCCTCTCAAAGAGAAAGGAAAAAAATTTAGTTTAATAATATCTCCATCTATATCCCTATGCTTTTGCATCTCACAAAGTTCAAAAAAGTTATTTAGATGGGCAGCAGCATCTTCATTACCAATACCCGAAAATTGTTCTCTCATAACAAGATTGAGTAAAGCAGGTTTTATCTCAAAGAAAGTAGCTTCAGGAACAGGTGGAGCAATAGGTGTGCTCATAAAATCATTGTTGTTGGTGCTAGTGAAGTCACACAACTTAGTGTTTTCCAGAGTAGTCATTTTTTTGTGTTTTTCAATAAAGAAAGTGAACTTGTAAAACTAATTTTTTTGTGTTTTTGATAAAGAAACAAGCAAACTAAGCAAAAGTAAACTAAGCAAAACAAAAATAACAAAGTAAAGAGATTGGTTATGAGGGACTCCCCTTGTGAAGATGTCCTTGACTCCCCGGCAATGGCGCCAGAAAATATCTTTCTGGCATGTCGTTGACGTGGGAGCTTCTTCTTCTTCAGTCCCCGGCAACGGCGCCATAAAGTATGCTTGATGGCCCAAAATATATCGAGCTCATTGGGGAACCCCAAGAGGAAGGTATGATGAGCACAGCAGCAAGTTTTCCCTCTCAAAGAGAAAGGAAATAATTTCAGCTTAATAATATCACCATCTATATCCCTACGCTTTTGCATCTCACAAAGTTCAACAAAGTTATTTAGATGGGAAGCAGCATCTTCATTACCAATACCAGAAAATTGTTCTCCCATAACAAGATTGAGCAAAGCAGGTTTTATCTCAAAGAAAGTATTTTCAGCCACAGGTGGAGCAATAGGTGTGCTCATAAAATCATTGTTGTTGGTGCTAGTGAAGTCACACAACTTAGTGTTTTCAAGAGTAGTCATTTTTTGGGGGGTTTCAAATAAGAAAGAAAACTTGTAAAACTAATTTTTTTGTGTTTTTGATAAAGAAACAAGCAAACAAAACAAAAAGAAACTAAGCAAAACAAAAACAACAAAGTAAAGAGATTGGTTATGAGAGACTCCCCTTGTGAAGATGTCCTTGACTCCCCGGCAACGGTGCTAGAAAAATCTTTGATGGCGTGTAGTTGACGTGGGAGTTTCTTCTTCTTCGTTCCCCGGCAACGGCGCCAGAAAAGATCTTGATGTGCTCGTCGTTCGACATAGAGCTCGTTGGGAACCCCAAGAGGAAGGTATGATGAGCACATCAGTAAGTTTTCCCTCAGTTATGAAACCAAGGTTATCAATCCAGTAGGAGCACGGAAACACCCCAAAGGTGTTGCTAGCTGAACGTTGGCAGGGCGCACTACCGGTGCCAGCAGCAACATGGAGACCTGCACAACACAACCATAGAACTCTGTCCCCAACTTGCGATGAGGTTGTCAATCTCACCGGTTTTGCTAAAAACAAAGGATTAAACGTATCGAATGGAAGGAAGTAATAGTTTGCAGAAAGTAAACACAAACCAGTAAACAATTTGTAGATTGAAAGTAAAAGAAAGGATCGGGGTCCATAGTTCACTAGAGGTGGCTCTCCTTCAGATAGATAACGTGCTGGGTGAACAAATTATAGTGGGGCAATTGACAAACATCAAGAAAGCATACAACCATATACTAATCATCTTGACTCCTTTGAAACTTGATTGGGCATTACAACATTATACATAGACCGCCATCCAACTGCATCTGTGACCAATAATCCACCTTCAGGAGTTGTTAGCATCTACTTGGCCAAGATAGCTACTAACAACGGAAAGCATGCAAGATCACAAATAACAAAGACATGATAGAATCAATAATCAATCTGAAATAGCATCTCAATATCCATCGGATCCCCGCAAACACAACATGTAGAATTACAAATAGATGATCTTGATCATGAACGGAGCTCACAAGATCTAGACATGAAAGCACAAAGGCAGAAACAGCAGAAACAGGCAGCTGGCACTATGGCTCTTGTTAATAGGTTAGTCCAAGAAATCATATGAAAAGTACTCCAAATTGTGGACAAAACACAAGAAAGTAGATAAAACCAAGCATGGAACATCAAAAATTATAGATACCTTTGCAATGTATCACATATTATATGCTAGGGATATGTAGGAACATTATATTCGTGTTGTAACATTTAGAAAGAATTTTGTATTTGATATATATGCAGCAATTTTTATATTCTTGTGCCACCAATGTCACCTCTCAAAAAAGAGATGTGAGAAAAAATTGTGTTGAAGTTTTTTGACAGGGAATAGAGGAACACCACACCAAGAGCAATACAAGGATGGTGAAAGCCATAATATTGGGGATGCCCAAGGCACCCCATTGTACCAACTCAACTCTCGGTTTGCAAACCTCTAAAATTTGTTTTTTGAGCAACATAGAACTATCGTAGAAACTTGGAGCATCTGTTTTGTCATTTTAGTTTTTGTTTTGCATTAGAAAGACCACCACCGCCATTATTTTAAATGTTTATGATCATATACTAAAGAGGAACTCTACCTTAATAAGATTAAAACTGAAAAGGAATGCCATGGAATAACAGAAAAGGGGAGATAAAAATAAAAGCTGAAATTCATGGTGTGTCTAGTTATTAAGGCTAAGTACTTTATATGCAACATGATCTGTTTTATGCCTATTAAGTTGTATCCTTTGCTTGTGCATATTTATATTCAACATTAAGAAGCAAGGTGAGAAAATAAATGTTGACATTATGAACTACATGGCACACTCTTTAGATCTCTTTTTGCTAAGCCTTTTCTTGCACAAGGTAAGACTTGTTCCAAGCCCCCTAAAACTAGACTAGGCATATCCACCTACTTGTGGCAAAAGCTACTTTCAAGTATAGTATGTATGTTAATCCTCCAAACATTCTTAAAAACAACATTTTTCATGTATTTTAAAGCTCATAAGAAAGTAAGGTTTGGAGTGATACCACTACGGAATTTTTTGTGCTTTACATCTTATTAGTTGTTTTTGGCTAAACCATGCTGGCATGGCACATGCTTTCAATGTTTAATGTTGATAATCAATCATGTTTAAAATTCTACCTATCGATTGCATCAATGTGAAATGAAGTGTACACACTGGAGTAGGCATGTTGGTAGAAAACGCTCCTGAACCACTAGCCAAAGCCATGCTTGACATGGTGGAAACTTACAACATGATGATCCTTGTTGATATGATTCATATGTCTGTTTTTCTTGTCATCTAAAGTAAAATGCATTCATGAACTTTGTAGTTTGTTAACATGTTTTCCCACATATTTGCATCATATATAATGTTATATCCCTGTTTTATATTGATTTTTGGGGATTTGCCAATGATCCCCTTTATTTTGGCTATAACCCGGGAGGGCAGAAAAACCCTGTTTTTAATGTTTTTGATGTTTCAAGACCTATACAAAGTCAAATGGACCTACACTTTTGGGAATTCCAATATTTATCCACGAGAAGATTCTGGAGCACAAGAACTTCACCTGGAGGGCCAGGAGGTCCAAATGAGCATGGGTGACGCGCCCAACCTAGATGGGTGTGCCACCTACCCTCATTTTCTCCTCGGTCGTCTAATCACATTGATTCTTTCACCCACAGAGTTCTCTTGACCTAGAAAACCCTATATAAGGATCCCCCGGGGAGTCCTCGATGCAGAGGAGGGGAGATAGAAAACACCAAGAACAGAGAGTTTGCTGGCCGCCACCATAGGAAGATTGGAGGGGGAACCGCTGTTGGAATCGCCTCTGGCCACATCTCCTCCTTCACCAATGCCTCCTGATCACTCTCCATGATGAGAGGGGAGTATTCCACCCCCTAGACTTTGGGTTTATGGTGGTAACTTGATCTAATCTCTCTATGTATGATCATTGTTGAAGTCCATATGATGTGCCTTGCATGAGTATGGATCTATCTATGTAATTCCTATGGTGGATATTGTTTTATGAGATAGTACTTGTTATCCATTTACTGTTGTGTTGGATCTAGTATGGTTTTTCATACTTTGGGAATATTCTATGATGCATGTAATGGTTTAGATCTATACATAATGTCTGGTTTATCCATATCATGAGGTGATTGGCACCACCAAGTGGGGGGTAGATGAGAGAGATGTGATAATACTAACAACATATCACAACATATGAATCATTGCACTAGTGTTTAGAATGTTTTCGATTAGGAAGTATGATGTATGTAGATAATGTGTGTCCGAGTGACAACGGCATATGTATTGAGTGACAGCAATGCAGTCCAACATCCTTTATCTAGGGGAAAAAAGGGAGAAGTATGATGTGTGGCGTGACATGATGAGTGCATATTTGCATCATGTTTTACATTATTATTTTGCATTGTAGATGTAGGATCTTGGTATTTTAGGCACTCGCGTGCACATTTTATGTCTTTTTTCACCAGGATCAGGACAGATGATGGATCCAATGGACACAATTCTTGGAGCAGTTGTACTGAGGAGAAAAGGAGTCAAAAACAACGTAAATCGTTTATTTGGGAAATATTAATAATACCAGAAGAAAACCCGAAGCAATCAAAGGAGATAGACAGTTTAACAACCAACTATACGATGGGAATAAATTTTCCGGCCGTATAGTTCCCGTTGTATAGTTGGCGCCGCCACCGCCTCCTCAAATAGTTTCACCCCATGCAACTGGATCGGAGAGACAACATATAGAACACCTAGAAATCACCGAAACCTCACCTCCGGAAGGCATCTGGAGGGGGAACTCGTCCACCAGGGATCCATCTTCGCCCTGCATAGATCCGGGAGGCTAATACATCAATCTTCATCATCCACCACTGCATCACCACCATCTCCATCCATCACATCTACATCGTGTCTAGATCTTGTTGTAATTTCTGTACTCGTTGTGGATTTATACAAGTACTATTCATCTATGACAGATTCCATTGTTATTGCCATGATGTTGATTGCCTCCATGTTTGAGTAGGTCGTTTGTTCTTGGGAGATGGAGAAACCCTAGTATGAGATTGAAATAAGATAAAGTTTATTATGATATTCATCGTTGTGACCATGTGTTAGATTGTCTTCATCTTGATGTTGAGAGAAGTTGACCTCTCAATATTTGCCTCTCATGGGGACTTGATGGAGGGAACTATGTGTTTTACGACATGTAGCCACCATAAAAGTACCATTAAAACATTCCAATTATGTGTACCTTTACTATCCATAACATGATAATTGCCATAGATGGAGACGAGAGGATTAAGTGAACCCATGAACAACCATCTTGTCTTGTACCATAATAGAAAACTCCGTGTCTTGTCCTCTTGCATTGAAGAGGATTGGGACACTTTTACATTATTGTTTTGTTACATTAAATTTGCATTTATTAAAACAACATCTTATTCCTTAAAACTTGTTTAGTGCATAATCAACTAAAACTTGTGACAGTTTAGTTATAGAGAATATATAGCTTTTCCTTCTTGCTCCTGCGGATTCATACCCTACTTCCACATTGAGAGGTACAACGGTGATCCCATGCACTTGGAGGTTATCACCTACTTTGTCTTGGTTTCCGCCTTCATCAAGTAGAGCAATCCGCAATAGTGACACTGGCACATGCTTGCATCCCTCCACAAAGTCATATGTTTCAGTTATTTAAGAAGAAAGAGATGTATGAGGCACTACTATGTTGTTTGTGTCCTTATATCAAGACCTTGATGCTTTTGAAGTCCTTTGGTGTTGTTTTCAACTGGTATTGTGTTATAAATTGTTTCTTTTTTTTAGGCTGCAAATATGAATATAAATGCAAAACAGAGGTCATTTACCTCAAGTGTAGATGTCTTTGCACATAGCAGCAGTGATAGTGCATATTGCTCACGTTGATACATGGCGTCAATTGTTCCATTTATTCTAGCAAAAAGAGTTTTTGCTTCTCCACTCCAAGATACAATTGATATAGTTGGACATAAAGCCAACAAAATAGATGTAATCAGCGCCATAGAACGCAATGAGATAAATGAGTTAAAAACAGACAAGCTTCAACAGAACATCTACTTAATAATCTTCTCAATAGCTCTCATGGTAAGACGGTTATCAAATGTCTAGCGATGCAAGATCCGCAAAAGTAACATTATTGTAACACTAATTATGTTGTTTATCTAACGTGTTGTACTCTTTGTTGCAACCACCGCTTATTGAATTTTTGGAAATTGTAATAATTACTGTATTTTCCAGTTTATTATTTTTTTCTTATGCATGTTGCAGAGGGAAATCATTTTTCTATTTAGAAAATAGGTCGTTCTAAATTTTATCCACTTCATTGGCGGCTTGTGTTGTGTTATATTGTGTTCGGTTGTCAAGGCCTTCCCGCAAATGGGTCATTTATGGGCCCAAGGTTTCTACATGGCATGTTTGTTTGGCATGTACAGTAACATGCCTGAAGTAGGACGGAAATTTACTATTCAGACTATAGTAATGAGTATTTAACATGCCGACACCTTATTGGGCCGAGTGAAACAGGCCGAATCTTTGATGTTCCTTTAATTTAGCAAGTTGTGCATTGAATGAACAGTATTGGGCTGGCCAGAATACTAACAGCAATAACAGGCCCGACCTTTAAGGGGTTGTGCATTAATATGTTCTTGTAATACTCACGGGCTTATAATAGGCCTGAAAAGTAATGAGATTTAGTACAGAAGGTCGTAAATGGGCTACAATCTACACGCTTGAACAAACAGTGGTGGGCCTTCCACAGGCCGAAACATTACCGGGACGGAGATATGCAGGTTGTAAATGGGATGCACTGTGGTGGACAAAACAGGGCCTTTCACATGCCCAAATAGTAACGAACCGGAAATTTAACAGGATATTGCTAGGCCGCAAGTTGATGGGCTCCCAAGAACTGGAGAAGGCCTTCTGCAGGCCAAAATAGTAACAAGTCGTATTTTTATTGGGCTTCTCTCATGGGACAACCCACTTAATATTTAATAGGTCTTGACTAGGCCTAGAATCTACCACGGATTTGAAAAGAGTTGATGGCGGTAATTTCGCGTTAACGGCATTTGCCAGGTGGCAGTTTACATAACGTCAGCAGTCAACACGGATGGCAAAACACATCTACCACCATATGAATTTTTATGGTAGATGGGTTCAATCTACCATAGTTTTCGAAAAACCGTGCTAGAATCTTGTGTGATGCAGATTTTACCATAGGTGTCCATCCGTGGTAGAAGACATTTTACCAAAAAATGGCATTCCCACGAAATCCGGTCGTGGTAGCTGGCAAATTTTCTTGTAGTGTCACACAACCACTCTCAAATACTTTTTCACGCACACGCAAATACTAGAAAATAAAGATAACCTGTGGCACTCTTCGGTTACTAGTAGAAAAGGATACTTGAGACCATTACTAGTAGCTCTCCATGTTTCAATACTCTTATTTTGAAACTAGCTACAAGCAATTTGTGCACTTGCAGACATCATCTCTCCTCAAGACACAGAACGCGGCTCCCTGTATATGTGGCTACTTCTCTCTCTCGTGGAGATTTGACACAATACACATACTAGAGGTTGAGAGAGAATACGCAAGCAAGAGTCTACAAGATTATCACCGTAGGAGCGACACTCTAATGGTGGGACGCTGCACGGATTGGGAGGCTGTATGCATGCAACCTATAGAGGGATCATACCTTTGATACTCTGTTAAGTCGAGCTTCTCCTCATGGCTAGGAGTGATACGCCTTGAAGGAGATATGCCCTAGAGGCAAATAATAAATAGTATTTATTATCATATCTCGATTAGTTCATAATAGTTTTATACCATGTTATAACTGTATCAATCAGAAATAATTGTACATGTGTGGTATGTAAACAAATCAAGGTCCCTAGTAGCATCTATTCAACTAGTTCATTGGTCAAATGATGATCAAGGTTTTCTAATCATTGACATTTATGTCAATTGACAATGGGATCATATCATTATCGAATGATGTAATGGACACTGTACCCAACATAAGTATTGCAACATGATCAAGTCACAAAGTTCATCATTGCAATAATTAGAAATGAAGTATCCTACTCCTTAGACCGTGAGATCATATCTAATCACTATCACATGAGGCTGTTTTGACTGCATCAATCGTCACATCGTAATAGGGTAATCATAAAGGTGTCTCTTTAGTATTCCAAAGGGATATGTTGAAGCGAGATCAGGATTTGTTCTCCCGTATGACGGGAAGATACACTGGTCCCACTTAGTGGGATTACATCCATAAGTTATGCAGCATATGACTAGGTCATAAGGACAAAATATCATGGGAACGAGTTAAGCATCACTTGTCGATAATGAGATCGAACAAGGTATCATGATATTGATGGTCATATCTTGGACAAGTCAAGTATCGAAGTAAAAGAGGGAATTAGACTCGACGTTTATGGTTCAAATGACATTGATATCATGTAATACCTCGGACCCTACGCTCTAAGCAACAAGCTAGGATGAACCAAAAGTGGATAAGGGGTGCTACCGCGGAGGCCCAAAGGCCACCCACGTGTAGGCCCATAGAAGCAGAGCAGGGCACCATACCGGCAAACCACCCTACCAACTTTCAAGTAAATCATAACAACTGCGAACAGCGTAGTCGACATGTATGTGAACAAAACATACACAAATGAGTATGTATGTCAGCGACATACAAGAGTACATCAAAGTAATTCCATCTGCAAAGAAAGGAAATATTGCAACACCATACGGCAAGATCCAAATATCCTAGATAGATATAATAGTTTAGGATACATCCTCATACATCAATCATCATAGTATCAAGCGGAAGCGGAAGACAAGATCCGAGTACAGATTAATAAGAAAATCGACATAAGATTCCACAGAAATAAGAACTTTCCCGCCCATAGATCTCATGGATCTCCAATCCCCGGAATCTCTACACAAGAGGGTTGTTGCCTCCTTCATCAGCCTCATCGACGTAGTAGCCTCCATATGGATGTACCTGAAAACCTAACCAATAATTTGTGTGAGACCCTAGGGGTACTCAGCAAGTCTTTATCCATCTAAAGGGAACAACATGGGGTGACACAATTGCAGCGAAAGATATTATCTAAACAAATCTATAGAGACACACTACAACATCCACCCAACCAGATATGGACGGATGCTCGTTAATTAGAAACAACAGTTATATAAGTAGCATTAGTAAACATCGCTCGCCCTCCTTCTCGCTTACTAACGAGAAGGCGGAAGAATATCTCATCCGTTGGCAGTTTTATTAACCATTCCATGAGTGTTGCACTATTTACTAGTCATGCTTTAGTCAAATTAACCATGGTACTTTAGTTATAGTTATCTATGATCAAGAAACTGTGCTCCAAGTCATCCATAACCGCGGACACGGCTTTCAGAAAGATTTGCCCTGCAGGGGTGCACAAATAGCAACACACACACGATCAACCTCGGGAAGAACCAAATAAAAAGCAATGAGGCCTCACGATAATGCATTCACAGGATTCATAGTGACAATGGCTATAAACGACTAGGAATCCGAAAGTGTGACTGGGCTTGTCGATACCGCGAAAACATTCCGCATTCCTAAACAGTACAGATGCTGCATGCGTAATAGTAAATAAAACAGTAAAACATGGCATAAGTATAGGATAGTAATAATGCCCCAAACTAGTTTGTGGCCCCAACAAATAAGATGTGTATCAAGCTCAGGAGAAGGGGGATCCATAGTCTCCCACATTTGGATAGTGCGATAGTTAATTAACAGGTATCAAGTACTCAGGTCCTACGAGACAAAAGTGAGCGTGGAAGAACCAAATAACAGCTATTGCCCACCGGTGCCTCTTTCTTTAGTTATCCCATTACTACCCAGTTTAAGTTGTTTAGGTACCTCGTTATCCAAAGACTCGCACAAAACCTATAGATGCAATTCTTGAACTCACATTGCTCAAACAACTCATGTAGTAATGGCTCATGGGATTGAGGTACAAGCTTTGGTGGGGTTTAAAAGTAAAGGCTATGCAGTACTTGGGATTCAATTTAATGCAACCGTGAGTCATTGATGCAAGAATAAGATAGAGGCATATGTGCTATATGTAATGCAAGCATGGGGAATTGCTTGCCTATCGGATCAGCAGTAGTGTAACCGGGATCCGGGTAGTACTCTTGGTTCTCTTGATAGTTTCCTTGCTCGGCGTCTGTCCGAAATAAAAGCCAAACACACAAAAGGTCATAATAAATAAAGTGCGCAATCATATGAATATATGCAACAAGTAAAAAAATATGCCATGATAGAATGATGCACAATTCATGGTATAACATAGCATGGCATGGGTGAGGTGTGGGAACAATAATAAAACACTTTAATTAATTATTTAGTCATGTTTTGCTCCCGTAAACCTTGCTATTTTCTTAATATATATATAGTGGATGCTTCAATTGATATCATGGACTGCATAATTAGAATGGGCTCGTCACGCTGATCGATTTAGACATATTATTTATCGAATTTTAAATTATGGAATTAAAGTTATGAATTAATTAAGATAAAGGTATATTAATAGTATTTAATAATTCGAAATTTTTAATTTCCTAGAAAATACTTTAAATAGCATATTCATATTCCTGGTATTTTCTGATAAGCAAATATACATCATTTGTCACTTTTGGAATTATCATTAAAAAGTTATTATTAATGGCATATTAAATAGAAAAGGGCAATATTGTTATTAATTTGAATAGTTAGAATAATTATTTTTAATTCCTGAAAATGGATTTGAATTAGTTTTGAAATTTTAAGTGCTTTTCATTTTGAAAGTTTTTTCCAAATTTGAATAGTTTTAATATTACTTGATGGTCAAAATTGTTTGAGTTCCATTTGACTTTATTTAACTTTGACCAGGGGTTGCGGGTTGGTTTTGGAAAGTGGCCAGGGGACTTTTTTTGAAAAAAACTAACAAGGACATTCGGGATGCACTCAATCAGAACTGAATTTAGTTAGTATGATATCACCTAGCTGCATTGATCTTTGCAGGATGATTCTGAGGGCTCTGATGCTCCGATTTGCAAGCGGTTTGAAGCTAAGTAAAGGTGGATGTACCGAGAAGGATATCCATGAAGAACCACTCTGGATACAAACTAGGACGATCAGAAACTTGCTGTGATTAGAGGAACAAACAAGGATCTGGACTGACGGAAACACTTGACCGACGAACAGAGAGATTTCTCGATCCTCGGCAGAGGATCCCTAGTGCTACAGTGATCGGATTGGAGCATCGTTTGTTTCTGCATGAAGCTGGGTGTACCAGGAAGAGATAACCACGAAGATTTGCGTTGTTGGTAGACTGAGGCGGGCATAAACTTGCCGGTAACTGAGGTGGTGCAGCAGGTCTGCACGTGCTGTCGTCTGTAGTTTACGCGCGCGCGGTGAGACTGAACTGTGACAGAAGGACAGCGCGGCGGCGTGATCTTTCGATCAAGATACCGATCACGATACTCGGACAAAACTCCCGTATGATAGCTAGTTTTGAAGGGGAAACTGAAAGGGAAATGGACGTCGCCTAGAGGGGGTGAATAGGCGTTTTAAAAATATTACGGTTTAGGCTCTAATAAATGCGAAATAAAACTTAACGTTTAATTTATCAAGCCAAAACCTATATCTACTAGGTTCACTAAGTGCACCAACAACCTATGCTAAGCAAGACAAGCAACAAGGTGATAGCAAGATAATATACTTCAAGCACGATGGCTATCACAATGTAAATTGCATAAGTAAAGGGCTCGGTTGAGAGATAACAGATAGACGCGGAGACGATGATTTGTTTCCCGAAGTTCACTTTCAAAGAAGCTACGTCTCTGTTGGAGAGGTGCGGGGGCGCAATGTACTTCGAACGCCACAAGTGGCTCACCTCGAGGTGTGGTGGCTCGATGCTCACCCAACGCCACACAAGGCCTCACCCCAAGATGCGAAGGCATGCAACCTACTGACGCCACAATAGGCTCACCCTATTCTCCCGTGAGCTCGCCATAAAGGCCTACTCACGTTCCACTATGGGAAACTTGAGGGCCCTCACCGAACCCGTACAAAGTTGGGGCAATATCCACAACTCAATTGGAGGCTCCCAACAACAATGCCACAAAGGCTATAAAGCCACAAAAGGCAACAAGGCCATAAAAGGCTACAAGACCACGAAAGGTCAACAATCCAACCACACAACCGTCTAGGGTTCCAAGAACCCAAGAGAAACAAGCCCAAGGGCTTGAACTCGCTGAATCTCCGAGGAGAACTTAAACCTATGCACCAAATGCAAGAGGCAAGTCCTTCACTCTCAAATTCCACCAAAGCTGCAAAAGTTATTGGGGGAATAAGGGAGGAAGAACACAAGAGGAGAACACAAAACTCTCCAAGATCTAGATCCCAAGGATTCCTTCACAAAGAAGGGATTTGGTTTGGTGGGGATTGTAGATCTAGATCTCCTCTCTCAAATCCCTCAAAAAGATGCAAGAATCATAGGAGGAGGAAGGGGAGAGGGCAAGCTCTTCAAGGTCAACAATGGAGGAGAGAGAGAAGGGCAAAACCAAGAAAAAGCAAGTGAGTCCCGAAGGGGAAAGGGGAGCTCCTTTTAAAGGGCTCCTCGATCTGCCCGTTACTCACAGATCCGCGTATGGCCGATAGTACCGGTGGGTGGCCGGTACTACCGGTGACACTCAGCCGGTCCAAAAATGGTGATGTGAACAAACACAAAACGAGTACAGCCGGTAGTACCGGTGGTCACCGGTACTACCGCCCAAGATTCCGGCTGAAGTACCGTCAAATAGCGCAAACCAGGCAGAGAATACTGAACCAAAATCGGGTTTACCGTAAGTTGGGCCGGAATTAAGACCGGTACTACTGGTGGCATTTCTGCACGGGCGGTACTTCCGGCGCCTGGTCGGTACTTCCGGTCAAAGAAACTTCAGAAACCAAAACTACAATAACTTTCACATCCAAACTCCAAACGAGACGAAACCAATTTTGTTGGAAATATTAGGTATCACCAAGGGAGAAAATGCCATGAATATATATGTGGGATACCTCCCAATGTGTGGAGCCGGAAAACCTCAAGATCAAAAACACAATAAGATATGAATGGGAAATCCGTTTTTGATGAACTAGAGCTTATTATGAAGATAACCACAAGCTCTAAATCCTCACATGGACACGAACCAAACAACAACCAAGAAAGATGATGCTATGTATGCAAAGGTTTGAGATCTCTCCGAAAGATACGAACAAGTCACCCACTCGAGAGCCCCTCTTGATAGTACGGCTATCTATCCTAAACCCGGTCTCCCAACACTACAAGAGACCAGTAAAATAGAAACCCTATCAAGATCATACCTTTGCCTTGAGCATCCCGCTTGAGCTTGATGTAGACGATCTTGTCACCTTCAAGATGGAACACCTTTCTTGCTTGCTCTTGCTTGATGAAGACTTGTGAATGGCTCCCCCATACTCCATGGGGAAACCTCTTCTTTGACCTTGTCTTCATCACTCCATGAACACTAAGGAGGCAAGATCCAAGCATGAGATCTTCTAGAGATGACGCACTGAGAGCTTGCGCATCAATTCTTGATGATGATGTCTTGAAGAAAGCCATGAGGAACTCCATCTTCTTCTTCTTCAAGACATACTTGATCTTCTTCTTCTACTTGATTCCAATAGGCACAAAGCCCTTGGACAATGCTTCTTATTTTTCATCCTTGAAACCAACACATGGTCCAAGCGATGCCAATGGACAAACCTACAAGTGAGACTCAATTTGCACATTAGTCCATAGGGATTGTCATTAATTACCAAAACCACACATGGGGCATACATGCCTTTTCAGAAACTTTGGGCTACAGCTAGGTGCTCTTGATTTTGCTAGATACGCCCTGCTCCTGATGCGAGCTAGAGGCGAACCGAGGCGGACGTGGTATGCTGCTACTGAACAGCAGTGGTGGTGTCTTTTGAGTACGACCGCGAGCTCGTCTCTGCATCGATTGGGACGTGGGATGGCTCGATCTAAAGAGGGAAGCACCAACAACATCTGGGTACCCTCGGAGATGATTGGCGTGGATCGTGTCGTTGGCTACGACGCGAAGAACAGGGCATACAAGCTTCATCACATGCGTGTCAACAACGGTGATCATGCACTGCAGCGAGCACGGCGGCGAGGCACATCGAAAAGCAGGAAGGGAGGATGTCTGGGAGGTATAGCAGATCACCATGCACCTCACAAACAAGGTAGCTGGTCTTGAGGTTGTGGTGGCGGAGAGTCAAGGTGGACGGCGAGGCGAGCTCTTGGTTGCACAGGGCGCGTGCTCCTAGCTCGTGTCGGCTCCTCCTCACTCCTGGTACCATACCGACAGGTAGAGTACGAGGCACTTCTTCTCGCTTGCAGAAGCCGGTGACGAACGCGTGTAAGAGTATTAGGCATATACGGTTCTAATGGTAGTTTAGAAGAGTTAGTTTCTGTTTACGTATAATCCTAACTTAATTTGTACTCTAAGATAATCCTATATATGCCTATATATACTCGCCCATTAGACTCAATAAAATATCCATCATATTCCGCCAAACTCATACTCTTTCATGGTATCAGCCTAACCGGTCCAAATCCTAGCTCTACGCTTCCGCCGCGCTGCCCCCGGGGGATCGATCTCCATGATCTCCGCCCGGGGCCACGCAATCTATCGCAGGGTTCTTCCGCCGGTCTATGATCGGCTTCCCGGGTGAGTCTTTTTCGATCTCTAGATCTGTTTTTCTCTCCGCTGGTCACTTGGCCAGTCTTCTTTTTTTGGTTTACCGATCATAGATCGGATTGAGTCGCCCACCGCCATCATCATCACAGTGCCTCTACTCTGACCATCGGCGTCGACGATCTACACCGCGCACGAGCGCCTGCCTCCTCCACGATCGCACCTGCCGAGTCGCAACCTCACGGCTGGCTGGCGCGCACCTCGGTAGGTGCTGTGATCGTCCCCCCTCAGATCGTCTTCATCGTCATCGCTCGGGACTTCATCGACAATGCCACCATCAACTCCGATCTACGCGTCGTCAATGCCATGGCGCATACGGCGCACCTTCGATCAGATCAACCGATCTCGCACCCGTCTACACCAAGCACGTCCCCGAGCACGCGCCTACCATCGATCGAGCTACGGGTTGGCGCTGTGTCACCCCTTCGGGCCGCAACACCACCTCCTTTGGTCCATGCTACCAGCTTCCAATGCGCCTTCCTTGGCGTGTATGTCGCTAGTGGTCTCCTAGCCGCTGCAATGACTTGCGCCCTGCAGCTATGTCGTCCCAATACATCATACCATCGCTGCATGCAGTCTACATCACCGTCCCAGTGCACCGTCGCCCCAGGCTATCTCCGCACCACCTCCACGGTGTAGGTCATCTACGTCCGCGCATGGTCTTCGTCACGTCGGATTCTTCATCGCCTACATCGAGTACCGCCGCTGCGCTAATCTAGGTGTCCAATATGACCACTCTAGGCCACCGTTGGTCTCGCCGCCTTCTACGTCTTCGTCCCTACCCTTGCGTGTCTGGTACTGGAAACACTGGTGTGTGCCTTCGTCCCCGACACGCCCCCGAGTATGGTAATCTCGTATCGGTGCCTCATCTTCGTCGGCCTCGACAAAGTCTTCTTCGGCATCGACACCTTCCTCTATGACTGCCTCGACCGCATGACCGACAAGCTCTTCTTTGCATACTCGATTCTGGCAAAATCGGAGTGTGCGTTCTTCCCCGATGTTTGCCTAGTTCTGGCAAAAATATGGCTGCACCTCGTCCTCGACGGCTCGGACTGCATCGACTTCGGCATCGACACACCTCGGCAAGCTGTCATGGCCTCACGATAAGCCTCCACGGACCCTCGACAAGTCTCTGCGGACCCTCGACAAGATGATGTGGCCCCACGACGACTGCCTCAATGCATCTCAGTCATCCTCCTCGCGCACTATGCGCATGCGGCTTCACGTGCGGCTACCTCGACACTGGTATCCCCGACTACGAAATCAACCGTAGCGACCCCTCGCAACAGCTACCGACCTAGGCACCGCCTCAAGCTCTCGGCTCCCTCGACATCGTCACAAGGGTTATCACTTCGCCTGAGCATCTCGCTAGCTTCCTCTACAGTCCAAGCTACCGCGACGTGACACCATCCATGATATTATCGCTCGGACAGTGGGGGGATGTCAGTCTACTGGATGCTACTTCGGTTTATCTCCAGTCTGACCATCCACGATATTCTAGTTGTTCATGATGCTATCTCTATGACTGTGGGGGAGTGTTAGAGTATTAGGCATATACGGTTGTTATGATAGTTTAGATAGAGTTAGGATCTGTTTACATACAACCCTAACTTGACTTGTACTCCAAGATAATCCCATGTACGCCTATATATACTCGCCCACGAGGCTCAATAAAATATCCATCATATTCCGCCAAACTCATACTCTTTCACCGCGATGATCAGCAACAAGGCAAGCTTCCAGGGACAGCGGCCATGGTGACATAGCAAGCTAGTTTTTTTTCTACAGGGGTTCCGATCTCGATCTGGTTAGAGGGGAGAGGATATGAAGGAAGAAGAGGGGTAGGTGGCGTGGTTGAGGGAGGGAGGACGCAGTGGCTATGATTTATGCCAGATAGAAAAGGGGAGGACACGGGCATGGCGTGAGCGAGACACGGCTGGCGATCACGTGTGAGGCTGGGGAAGAAAAACAGTGGTCGATCCTGTCCTCCTTTGCTACTGGTGCAACCGGACCAGGGTTGCTAGCTGAGTTCTATTGATCAGGAGGTAGGTGGGCTTGGTTTGTGAGAGAGAATTTTGTCTATATAAAAGATATGGGCTTAGGTGTTTAGTTTTCTAGGTTTTAAGTAGATAGAGTATATGGTTATTTATTTATTTATTTTGATTTGCTTTCTCTTTGTTTGAATTAAACCATTCAAAAACCACTTCAAAACCAAGGTAGAAAACCACATGACAGAAAAGACAAAGAGAGGAGGCACATTGCATGACACATGCATATGAAGAACAAATGGTGAAAACCATTTGGTTCATGCATGTGGCTAAAAGATTTGCGAAAGCCCCAAAAGAATACAACTAAAACCAAGGTCATGAGGATAGCATCACATGACAATGATAAGAAGGTGGTGTTGATCAAGCCCTAGAGGATCATGATTATATGAAAGGATCCATAGCATGTTTAGGTGGGTTTGAATTTAAATGCCAAAGGAAAATATACAATGCCCACCAACATGGTATGGTAGAATTAGGATGGTCTCCAAATGGAAGATGACATAAACAAGTTTTTCTCTGAAATGCAGAGCAGAGCCCTGGCCTCTGCATCAAGTGATGCACACAACATTTATTTATTATTAGAACCACATTGTTTGGCAAAGGCCATTACAAAGATCATACAAACCGGAACCGCCAAAGCAAAACACTGAGCAAACATGATAACTGCACCGCCAGCTGCCTAATGAGATCTATCAAACCCCTATCTACCTGCTTCGACCTAGCCCCATTGTCACCCAGATTGTTGCCACTCGCCAAGAGAAGCTGGAGTGCCTTGGCGTGGTGGCATGAACTCAAGCAAAAGGAGACCTAGAACCACACAACATATCCACGGAGTTGCGCCCTGATGTGCTCGTCGTTCGACGTAGAGCTCGTTGGGAACCCCAAGAGGAAGGTATGATGAGCACAGCAGCAAGTTTTCCCTCAGTTATGAAACCAAGGTTTAATCGAACTAGTAGGAGCAAGGAAACACCCCAAAGGTGTTACTAGCTGAACTTTGGCAGGGCGCACTACCGGTGCTAGTAGCAATGTGGAGACCTGCACAACACAACCACAGAACTTTGTCCCCAACTTGCGATGAGGTTGTCAATCTCACCGTGTTTTGCGGAAAACAAAGGATTAAACGTATCGAATGGAAAGAAGTAAAAGTTTGCAGAAAGTAAACACAAAGCAGTAAAAGATTGTAGATTGTATGTAAAGAGAAAGGACCGGGATCCGTAGTTCACTAGAGGTGGCTCTCCTTAGATAGATAACATGCTGGGTGAACAAATTACAGCGAGGCAATTGACAAACACCGAGAAAGCAATACATGCATATACTAATCACCTTGACTCCTTTGAGACTTGATTGGGCATTACAACATAATACATAGACCGCCATCCAACTGCATCTATGACTAATAATCCACCTTCAGGTTATCATCCGAACCCCCTCCAGTATTAAGTTGCAAGCAACAGATTATTGCTTTACGAACTGCGTGTAAAGTAAACAATACGATTGTTCTATGAACAAAGGATTGTTGTTTTCTCCCTAGTAGCAACAGCACATCTAGTACCTTAGAGATTTCTGTCACTTCCCCAGATTACCAGAGGCATGAACCCACTATCGAGCATAAATACTAACTCTTGGAGTTGCTAGCATCTACTTGGCCAAGATAGCTACTAACATCGGAAAGCATGCAAGATCACAAATAACAAAGACATGATAGAATCAATAATCAATCTGAAATAGCATCTCAATATCCATCGGATCCCCGCAAACACAACATGTATGAATTACAAATAGATGATCTTGATCATGAATGGAGCTCACAAGATCTAAAACATGAAAGCACAAAGGAGGAGAACCAGCCATCTAGCTACTACATGGATCCGTAGTCCAAGGATGAACTACTCACGCATCACACCAGAGGCTTGCATGGTGATGAAGAAGGCCTCCAGGGTGAATTCCCCTCTCCGGCAGGGTGCCGGGAAGAGCTTCATATCCCTCCCAATCTAGGGATGGAGATGACGGCGGCTACAGACTCTTTCGTGGATTTTTGATCGGGTACTTAGGGTTTTCGTCCCGAGGGTAATATATAGGCGGAAGGAGAGGCCGAGGGGGTGCCAGGAACGGCCACACCACCCCCTGGCGCGGGCCAGGCCTGGCTGCGCGGCCAGGTCGTGTGGTGGCTCCCTGGCCCTTCTCCATCTCGTATTCTGGCACTTGATCACTTCCGGAAAAATAGGCACTTTGGCTTTTGTCCCGTCCAATTCCGAGAATATTCATTTTCTGACTTTCCTAGAACCAAAAACAGCAGAAAACAGGCAGCTGGCACTGTGGCTCTTGTTAATAGGTTAGTCCAAGAAATCATATGAAAAGTACTCCAAAGTTGGAACAAAACACAAGAAAGTGGATAAAACCAAGCATGGAACATCAAAAATTATAGATACATTTGCAATGTATCAACATCCCCAAGCTTAACTCCTGCTCGTCCTCGAGTAGGTAAGTGATAAAAAGAAAGAATAATTTTTGAGGTGACATGCACCATCAAAGACTTGATCAAAGTATTTGTAAAACATTCAAAGCTAGGATCATAGTACTTCAATCATAACATGAAAGACAAAGTTCTAGCAATAAGCAAAGAAACTATGATGCAACATGAAAAGGCACAAACAAAAGATTCATGAATAACATGCTTTGCAAGACGTTTGTTTGTTTCACATAAAGAAAACATGGCATAATAGTATTCAGCTTGTCCCTCAATAGAGTAGCAAATATAAATGCATAGGACACCTTCAAAATTCATAAGAGTGGCTAGATACAATAGTTTAAAACAAGCAATATCAAGTTATGCATCAATCAACTAGTCTTGGGACAATGCACATAGAACTAAGAATGGCCACTATGCTCTCAAAGTAGGTGCATAAAGATAGAAGCTGGAGACTCAATATAATGGTGGAAGAAAGGCCTTTGTAAAAGGAAGTAGGGATTCAAGTCTCATAAAGATCTACCAAAAATTATGGAACTTATAGCTTTCAGCTCTCATTACCCCTATCATAAGCATCTTGAAGGTGATTAAGGTTAAAGTGACACAACTAAGAGGATATGCTTGACAAGTCATAAACCAAAATCTCATGCCCCTTACTTACGAAGACCGATCCTCATGCTACTCAACTTCAGTCACGAGTAAGCTCTTGTCATTGTAAGTATATGTGTATCATTAAGAACCGCCAACGGGGTACCCCTTGCACATGATACGGGAGCTTTCCCATAATCAAAATGACATGGCAAGCAGATAATGAGCATCTCAGCGATCTTTTTATTTTCTATTTGCATAGGTTTTTATTGAGGATGCTTCATAGAGTGCTCATTATGGTGATGCTGCAAGTTTCCACCATGATTAGGCATGGCTTAGGCTAGCGGCCCAGGCGTTTCTCTAACACACATACAAACTCCATGATCTTACAAGTTCCACTTTTATTTCACACCGCCGGGATCCATAAGCAAAAGAACATGATATCAACGGGGTACAAAGTACAAGTGCAATGTTGAAAGCGTTCCCCATGAAACACTGCTAATTTCAACTTATAAAGCACAAGCATATACGCAACAAAGAAGGACCCAATGGTTCAAGTTTATTAGAGGCAAAAAGTAAAGTGTGCAGTCAAGTTCGTGAGAGCTTTAATCACTAGTTTTCTCATAACAAGTTTAATTTGGAAGGTAAACAAAAGCATGAATATACTTGGAATAGCATAAGATAGTAGGTAGGTATGGTGGACTCTTTGGAATAACTTGGTTTAGGGAGTTGGATGCATGAGTGGAACTCATACTTGGTGGTGGAGGCTAGCAAAAAACTGGGAGCGACAAACTAAGAGAGCAATAATGGCCATAATCATGCAGAGCGACAAAACATCATTGATCAAAGCATAAAGTGATACTACAAGTTGAAAACTAAAGGATCATAAAGGATATGGTGACTTGAGACAGTCATAACATGGTGTGAGCATGCGCCAAGTCAACCCAAATAAAGCATCAAAGGATAATACCACTATACTATGCTTTAATATGCTAAAACAACGCATGATTCATCCAAGGCACATTAAGCAATCTCAATTGTTTATAACAAGTCATGCTACAGCAAAGAATACTAAGCATAAAGCCAAAACAATATCAAGCATGGCATGACAAAGCATAGGCCACAGTCGAAAACAAGCTCTTTTTACCACATAAGTATGAACTTTCCTACTCTTTTCCAAACCAAACCAAACCAAACCAAACCATTTGCAAACCAATGTATGAAAGAGGGGGTCCAACCAATTTATTCAGCAAACTAAGCAGACAAAAGCATACGAAAAACCAAAACGAAAACGAAAAGAAGACGCTCCAAGAACAACACAACTGTGCATGAAACAATAAAAATGAAGCGTTTGGAAGAAACCTGGGACTTTTATTGATGAAGAAGGGGATGCCTTGGGCATCCCCAAGCTTTGACGCTTGTACTTCTTTGATATTTCTTGGGGTGACACGCGTGGCATCCCCAAGCTTGAGCTTTAGTCCATCCTTCATCTCATTACTCATTCCTTCCATACACCTGAAAATTTTCCTTCATACAAAACTTCACACAATCTTTATTAGCAACATTAGTGCACTCAAGATAAATAAGTCTTAAGGTTCAGTTCTAACACCAAATAAAATTCCATTAGAACACTAGCTATTGTATCACTTCCTTCAAAAAGCTCAGTTCCCCAAAAGAACTCAAAAAGGAACCCACAAGAAGCAAATGCAGAAATCTGTCAAAACAGACCAGTAGGTTAGGACGAATTTTTTCGAAGACCTTCTGTTCCTCAAATCAAAAAGTGTTGAACTAACGAAAGTTATATAACAACCTAGGGCAGAAGCACAAAACCTTACAGCTCAATCCGACATACAGAGCTCTATCACAAATTTTTACGGTGAAGCACAAAAATCTGTTTCGGGACAGCAACTTTTCCAATCATTACTTCACTCTCATTAGAGGTTACTCTTGGCACAAAAAGCAAATAAAAAGAATAAGGACAGGTTATTACTGAGGTAATAACTTCCAAGACTCATCTAAAACTTTTGGGTTATCTCCCAATAAGTACTTTTTTTAACGCCTTTAAGTTAGGCATAAGAAGCAAAGAAAGAATCAAGTGTTCTCAAATGAAGAAACATTAAGACCAAATTTTGTTTTCATAGGAGAAGCAAAAGAAATCTTTTCTCTCTTTTTAAGGTAGTGTTCTATACCTTTATTGAGTGGGAGTTGATATTTAATGTTGCCTTCTTTCATATCAATGATGGCACCAACAGTTCTAAGAAAAGGTCTTCCCAAAGTAATAGGACAAGAAGCATTGTATTCAACATCCAAAACATAGAAATCAACGGGGACATGGGCATCGTTAACCATAATAAGAACATCATTAATACTCCCCCATGAGTTTCTTTTTAGCATTATCATCAAGTGGGACATTCAAATAATAATCTTCAAGAGGAGGCAATTCAAGCATATCATAAATCCTTCTAGGCAAAATAGAAACACTACTATCAAGATCACATAAAGCTTTGAAATCAAAGTCATTCACTTTCATATTAATGATGGGTTCCCAACCATCCTCTTGTTTTATAGGAATAGAAGCTTTATGTTTCATCTTTTCTTCTTTAATCTTTATGAGAGCATCAGTAATATGTTTTGTAAAGGCCATGTTCATAGCACTAGCATTAGGACTTTTAGCAAGCTTTTGTAGGAACTTAATAACTTCAGAGATATTGCAACCATCAAGATGAAAGTCAAATTTCTCATCTAAAGTAGTAGAACTATTACTAGCCTCAACACTAGTGGTGGTAATAGTAGAAACACTAATGTTTCTAGCAATTTCATCTTCTCTTTCCCACTTAGCATGTAATTCAGCCTTTCCCAGTTAGCATGTAATTCAGCTAATAGTCTAACATTTTCATCAATTCTTACTTGTATAGCATTAGTAGCTGCAAAGGGATTATCGTTAGTTTCAGGTTTAGCAGCCATTTTTTTCAAAGAAGATTGAGTTTCAGCCAAAGATGCTAAATTTCTTTCAGCATTAGAGAGTTTTTCCTCAATAGTTTTATTGAAAGCAGTTTGTTTACTAATAAACTCTTTAAGCATAACTTCAAGTTCAGAGGGAGCACTCTTATTATTGTTGTAAGAATTTCCATAAGCATTACCATTGTTGGGAGGATATGGCTTATAATTGTTGTTACCAAAATTGTTCCTATAAGCATTGTTACCGTAATCATTGTTGCCAAAATTATTATTTCTTATGAAGTTCACATCAACTTGCTCTTCTTGAGAAACCAAAGAGGCCAAAGGAACATTATTTGGATCAATATGGGCTTTCCCATTAACAAGCATAGACATAATAATATCAATTTTATCACTCAAGGAGGAGGTTTCCTCAACAGAATTTACCTTCCTACCTTGTGGAGCTTTCTCAGTATGCCATTCAGAATAATTAACCATCATATTGTCCAGAAGTTTTGTTGTAGCACCCAAAGTGATGGTCATAAAGGTACCTCCAGCAGCAGAATCCAATAGGTTCCTTGAAGAATAGTTCAATCCTGCATAAAAAGTTTGGATGATCATCCAAGCAGTCAGTCCATGAATGGGACAATTCTTTACCAAAGATTTCATTCTTTCCCAAGCTTGAGCAACATGCTCATTATCAAGTTGTTTAAACTTCATTATTTCACTTCTCATAGATATAATATTAGCAGGAGGATAGTATGTTCCAATAAAAGCATCTTTGCACTTAGTCCAAGAATCAATACTATTCCTAGTTAAGGAATTCAACCACTCTTTAGCTTTTCCTCTCAAAGAGAAAGGAAACAATTTCATCTTAATAATATCACCATCTATATCCCTATGCTTTTGCATCTCACAAAGTTTAACAAAGTTATTTAGATGGGAAGCAGCATCTTCATTACCAATACCAGAAAATTGTTCTCCCATAACAAGATTGAGCAAAGCAGGTTTTATCTCAAAGAAAGTATTTTCAGCCATAGGTGGAGCAATAGGTGTGCTCATAAAATCATTGTTGTTGGTGCTAGTGAAGTCACACAACTTAGTGTTTTCAAGAGTAGTCATTTTTTGGGGGGTTTCAAATAAGAAAGCAAACTTGTAAAACTAATTTTTTTGTGTTTTTGATAAAGAAACAAGCAAACAAAACAAAAAGAAACTAAGCAAAACAAAAACAACAAAGTAAAGAGATTGGTTATGAGGGACTCCCCTTGTGAAGATGTCCTTGACTCCCCGGCAACGGTGCTAGAAAAATCTTTGATGGCGTGTAGTTGACGTGGGAGTTTCTTCTTCTTCGTTCCCCGGCAACGGCGCTAGAAAATATCTTGATGTGCTCGTCATTCGACATAGAGCTCGTTGGGAACCCCAAGAGGAAGGTATGATGAGCACATTAGTAAGTTTCCTCTCAGTTATGAAACCAAGGTTATCAATCCAGTAGGAGCAAGGAAACACCCCAAAGGTGTAGCTAGCTGAACTTTGGCCGAGCGCACTACCGGTGCCAGCAGCAACGTGGAGACCTACACAACACAACCACAGAACTCTGTCCCCAACTTGCGATGAGGTTGTCAGTCTCACTGATTTTGTTGAAAACAAAGGATTAAACGTATCGAGTGGAAGAAAGTAATAGTTTGCAGAAAGTAAACAGAAAGCAGTAAACAGTTGATTGTAGATTGATGGTAAAAGAAAGGACCGGGGTCCATAGTTCACTAGAGGTGGCTCTCCTTAAGATAGATGACATGTTGGGTGAACAAATTACAGCGGGGCAATTGACAAACATCGAGAAAGCATACAAGCATATACTAATCATCTTGACTCCTTTGAGATTCGATTGGGCATTACAACATTATACATAGACCATAATCCAATTGCATCTGTGACTAATAATCCACCTTCAGGTTATCATCCGAACCCCCTCCAGTATTAAGTTGCAAGAAACGGATAATTGCATTATGAATTGCGTGTAAAGTAAACAACACGATTGTTCTATGAACAAAGGATTATTGTTTTCTCCCTAGTAGCAACAACACATCTATTACCTTAGAGATTTATTTCACTTCCCCAGATTACCAGAGGCATGAACCCACTATCGAGCATAAATACTAACTCTTGGAGTTGCTAGCATCTACTTGCCCAAGATAGCTACTAACAACGGAAAGCATGCAAGATCACAAATAACAAAGACATGATAGAATCAATAATCAATCTGAAATAGCATCTCAATATCCATCGGATCCCCACAAACACAACATGTATGAATTACAAATAGATGATCTTGATCATGAACGGAGCTCACGAGATCTAAAACATGAAAGCACAAAGGAGGAGAACCAGCCATCTAGCTACTACATGGATCCGTAGTCCAAGGATGAACTACTCACGCATCACACCGGAAGCTTGCATGGTGATGAAGAAGGCCTCCAGGGTGAATTCCCCTCTCCGGCAGGGTGCCGGGAAGAGCTTCAGATCCCTCCCGATCTAGGGATGGAGATGACGGCGGCTACAGACTCTTTCGTGGATTTTTGATCGGGTACTTAGGGTTTTCGTCCCGAGGGCAATATATAGGCGGAAGGAGAGGCCGAGGGGGTGCCGGGAGCGGCCACACCACCCCCTGACGCGGGCCAGGCCTGGCCGCGGGGGCCAGGTGGTGTGGTGGCTCACTGGCCCTTCTCCGTCTCATATTCTGGCACTTGATCACTTCCGGAAAAATAGGCACTTTGGCTTTTGTCCCGTCCAATTCCGAGAATATTCATTTTCTGACTTTCCTGGAACCAAAAACAGCAGAAAATAGGCAGCTGGCACTGTGGCTCTTGTTAATAGGTTAGTCCAAGAAATCATATGAAAAGTACTCCAAAGTTGGAACAAAACACAAGAAAGTGGATAAAACCAAGCATGGAACATCAAAAATTATAGATACATTTGCAATGTATGACGCCCACGCACACGCTCCGGATGTTGCCACCTTCAAAATCTTCCACCAACCCGTCGTCAGCATGTAGACCGATGCTCATACTCTCGCCACACTAGCCACTGACACCACCTTGGTGCCAAGCATTACCATCCCCCGCACGCTAGCCGCTCCACCCGTCCTGCCACTTCCATCCAATGCTGCTCCACAGGCGATGCTCCTAGGAGAGAATGTGATACCGACACCACGACACTTCCATTGCCCGACCTGAATATCTTAGGGTTTTCCCTGGAGTAGCACGAGTGAGGTAGACACAAGGTGCACGATAATGCCTTCATCAAGGTAACGACATGGTAACGCCGCCATCACCTGCCAACGGCTCGGTTTTCACCGGCACCTATGTCTCCCTCCTCGCTGCTGGGACTAGAAGACGGATCGCGAGTTCTGGCAATCCAGCTGCAGGCCAGCCACCTTTGACAGAGAAGATGACCACCTCCACCAAACACAGGGCCTCCACCCCGGGCGCCCACATGATGCAAGGTACCGCAGAAGACCTCCGGATGACACCGGCTGACGTTGAGGAGGCGAAGACGACCGATCTAGGAACCCTAGATCTCGCCACCACCCGCCGTCCTGCCGCCCAGGGACCGCTGCCTTCAGAGCTATTATGCCGCCTCCCACATGCCATCACTGCTATAGATCCACTGGAGCACCGCCGTCGTTGTCTGGATCTCAAGGTGTTGCCGCCATGGAAGCGACGCGTGCGAGGGGACGGAGAAGATGACATAAACAAGTTAGCGGATGGAAAAATTTGAAGAGATATGCCCTCAACTCAAATTGGGAATCTAGCATATATGAAAAACCAAATACATGATATCAAGAAGCAGAAATATTAATGAGACCAATGCAATATGAAGAGAAGAACCAAATAAAAGGAATTTAATAATATGCTCAAATGTAATGTGGCATGGTGACATGAGCATGATATTATGATGATGCAATTAATTATTATTTAAGGTAGCATTATATTGTTTGAAACCCTATAGCATTACAATATTAGACAATTGGGATGCTACATATCAGAATGCACATGGGTCATTAAGGGTATCTAGATCCTATTGATGATCATTGATTCGAGAAGCGTCTCGATCATGTCTATGATGTTCCCAAACTACAGGGTAACACACTTAAGGGTTCTACGACACTTGGAGATTATTTTGAAATCATTGGAATCACGAGAATAAAGAGATGAAAAGGCTAGAATAATTCCGTGAGAGAACCAGAATGGTTCCGGGAGGATCCGAAGGAGTTCAGAGTGATCCGAAAGGTGTTTTGGGTCAAAGGGAATTTAATAAAATGTATTTTAAATTAGTTATTAGAATTAATATTAAAATAATATTTAAAATTAAATTTAATGGGGATTCCCACCTTAATGGGTCAAACCCCAGAGGGAAGGACCAAGACGGAAAGCTGCCCCAAGGAGGTAAGTCACCGCCTAGGGAAGGGCGTGTGGGGTGGGGCCCACCCCAGCCGCTGGCGTCCCATGGGCCTAGCGTGTGGGTCCCACCCGACCGCCTCCCTCCATGGCATGCCCCCTCCTCTCCTTTAATCCCACCCCGGGACTTGGCAAGGTAGAGTCTCTCCTTTTCCCCTATATAAGAAGGGGCCTATGGGAGGGGAAAGACACAATAATCTCAATATTCCCTAAGGCATTTTTAGGGAGTCTGTCTCATTGGCTCTCGTGTCTATGGTTCCAAGAAAAACTATGCACGTGGGATATGACGCTTTCTTTGGCACACCGTCACACTGCTGGATCCCTGTTCTAGAAGGTCTACTTCCGCAATCCTGGCTGGATCAGAGAGAACAGGACACATCATTGAGCATCGGACATGTGCAAATCCATGGGGGTGCTCCCAGTTGTGGCATCTAGATTGTGGTGCGAGGAGCAACACAACCTTGAGGTTGGCTACATTGTTCGAATACATCATCCATGTTCTCCATGAACATTAAATGCTTTCAGCGTACAAGGGTATGTCACTAAAACCTTCTCTATTACAGCATTACTCCTAGATAAGATCCTGGCATTTCGTGTTGTGCTAGTTAAGAAAAAGTATTGTTTTCTGCTGTGAACCCCTTTAGTGGTATCAAAGTCGATATATGCGTAGTATTGCTTGTACGGTTAGAACACATGTTGAATGTGGGCATTGACCCTATAGTTGTTACCCTCTCATGTGCTCTTTTTTATATCACGACACTGTTTGATGAAGCGGCTTGTACCAACCTTACGTGTAATCTTACGCAAGAGTGGTTCCGCACTCTATGTATGGCTTGTACCATATATGCAGCTGATGGGTGTCTATCTCTCTCATGGTAGTTGATATGGCATTTTCAACAGCGGGCCTTGAAAGGGGTGCCATAGATATAACTATTTGATGAATGTTGTGGTTGGAAGTTTGCAGGTACGAAACAGTTCTATCTTGAAAGCCCTAGTAGCCATGTAAAACATGTAAAAGATAAAGTAGAGATGTCTAACTTTATTTTGCAGGAGGCATGTGATGTGATATGGTAATGGTTGTAAAGTAAATATTACTTTCTATTACTAAGTTGTAGTACTAGTCATAATGATGGACGACCAACTGATGGTGTCGTGGACTTGGCATAGTACTGGTGGGCAAGATGGAGATCATGCCAAAGCGCTCAATGGAGATCAAGGCGCAAAAAGAAGGACCATATCATATCACTATAACTGCATGTGATGTTAATCCTTTTATGCATCTTACTGTTTGATAGTATTAGAGGCATAACTAGGAACCCTTTATTTTGTTTATTAAACACACATGTATTAACATTTTCAATCAATACAATTATAGCATGTAAAATAAACATCTATCATATACTTAGAATATGATAATAACAACTTTATTATTGCCTCTCAGGACATATTCCCTTCAGTCTCCCACTTGTACTAGAGACAATATTCTAGTTTACATAGTGATAAATATAACACCCATGGAGTTCTGGCGTTGATCATGTTTCTACCTAGGGAGAGTTTTAGTCAACGGATCTGCTACATTCAGATCCGTATGTACTTTACAAATCTTTATATCTCCATCCTTGACATGCTCACGAATGGAGTGAAACCGGCGCTTGATATGCTTGGAATTCTTGTGAGACTTTGGTTCCTTGGCATTGGCTATGGCTCCATTATTGTCAAAACAGATCACCATTGGGTCCAATGCACTAGGAACCACACCCAGTTCAGTTATGAACTCCTTCATCCAAACCGCTTCCTGTGTCGCTTCTGAAGCAGCAACATATTCCGCATCCATTGTTGATGCGACTACCACGGGTTGTTTGAAGCTCCTCCAACTAACTGTTGCTCCATTCATGACAAATACGTATCCGGATTGAGACTTAGAGTCATCTAGATCGGTGTCAAAGCTAGCGTCGACATAACACTTAACGACTAGCTCTTCTTCACCTCTGTATACGAGAAACATATCCGTAGTCCTTCTTAAGTACTTAAGGATATTCTTAACCGCTATCTTATCTAGTATTCCAAACCTGGATTAGATTGGTACCTACTAGTCAAACTAATAACATGTGCCACATCCGGTCTTATACATAGCATGGCATACATTATAGAGCCTATGGCTGAGGCATAGGGGATCTTATCCATTATCTCTCTTTCTTACATCATAGCCAGACCTTGAGTATTACTCAATGTCTTTGCCACGTCATCGGTGGATGCGATAACCAGCGATCGCCTATACCCTACGTTCGAAGCAACCTGTAGGTCGGCCACGAAAACCCGCGTACGTCTATGGCCTACATTGTGAAGGTAACTCTCTGCCGCCAAAAACCGATTCCTTCCATGCCTTCCGATGTGCCACGTAGGTTCTTGGTGGGCCCCGCCACCCTATGGGTGTGGAGGCATGTCACACCACGAACGCCTCTCACAGAGCACGGTACTTCCCGCGTACACTGATGGCGGGTCCATGTCGTGTGCGTGGCCCACCGTCTTGCGACGAGGATACAATGGCGCGCGTGACACCAACCTGCGGTCTGGAATCTTTTTCCCTAGCCTGCAGCAGGTCCCGCCTCGCAGGATAGTAGGGCTCAGTTGTGATGTCCATGTGTGTCCTTTTCGGCATCCATCCCACGACTGAAAAGACTCGGAACGAGGTGGATAGCAGTTTGAGACAAAACAATCTAGCGCTATTTATTACTCTGATAAGTTAGATATAGATAAGTTGTTCTATTTTTATGAATGATTTCTTTTATGGTCACATTATGATTATGAAAGAGTTATTCTTGTCTTTATCTTGATGATAGTAGTTTAAGAACTTATAAAACATTGAAAAATAATTGTCGAAAGATATTTAAACTTAATAATGACATCACCTTCGTGTGATACTATTGTTTAAGTCACATTGGTAGGTTCATCCTAATAAAACATGAAGCCTTTAGATACTTGATCTTTTAACTTATACAAATCATGCCCCACTAGGTGAGATGACTAAAACTCCGTGTTCTGGTAAAACAGATTATGGATTAAATTGTTGAACATCATGCATGATTATTTTAATTCAGCAAAGTAGTGGATATCATTATTTTGTTAGCTTCATTGTGAATTTAAGTGAATATATGTATACAAAACGAAACACGAGTCTGAAACCATTTGATATGTTCAAAGGATTTCAGAATGAAGATGGGTATTAAATTAATAAGAATAAAAAGTTTCTGCGATTTGATCAATGTGACAGCATATTTGAGTTAGGATTTTGGCATAAATGACTTGTGTGATGTTCCACAAATTACGATGTTTAGATATTTTAAAGTGTATTGATATATCTGACATCATAATCATATTGCATTAGATAATGGTCTAAGATTATCTCCTACCTTGTTATCATTAGTAATTAGAGTCATAGATTAAACAACAAACACTCACTTTAGAAATAAGAAACCATCTAAAGATTCATGGAAACAAAACCATATGGGTTATCATGTTCGAATTTCTAGAATTTTGAGTTATGCGATAATTCGAAATTGTAATGGATAAATCTTTGTAGTGAGTTCTTAGGCAACTATGAATACATATTCCACAACTAAGACCAAAAAGGGAAAACGGTTGTTGCCTAACACATTGTTTTCTTGAGAAGGAGTTCCTCGATGAAAGTGTTGGTGGAAGAAAGTAAAAGCTCAAACAAGGTGCTTGACCTTACCTCCAAATGTTCAGTAGCGCAACCGGATGTGTTACAAGAAATGAACTCTACAAATAGAGGAGAAACTAATGATAATGATCATGACGTTTTAGCCTAAGACCTTTTACTCAAGAAAATAGGATTCAAGAATAAATTCTACCAAGTAGCAGAATTATATTGTTGATTCACTTGTCGTGTTAATAGAACAAGACATACCTATGAACTGTGAAGAATTGATGGTGGAATAAAGTATGAGAAATGACTAAGAGTCATGAAATCCCGTATTAAGTTACATTTAAGATTGCAAAGATGTTACTTGATCTTATTAAGTAAGGATGTTACATGATTATTCTCAATAACTGCAAAGTTATAAGGAAAGAATGAAACTTAAAGGAGGAAATAAAATCTTGATTTGTCACAAAGTATGTGTTGACAAATTCAAATTTGACTATGATGTATAGCAATGCTTTAAAGGTTATTGGTTTACACTAGAAATTACTGCAATTTCAAAATTGGTATAAAGTTGTCAAAATTGTGTGTTCTTCAATGACAAGATTGAAGAAGAGTTGTAATTGGTACAACAAGTAGGGGTTTAGTTAATCATATGGATGCTAGTGTCTCGAGCTGGAAATTCTCAATTTGGTAGATGATCAAAGATTGTGGAGTTACCAAGATTATTGAGAAGACCTGCACTTACATGAAATTGAGTGGGATCTAAATACCTTGCCTAAATCTTAGTATGAAGATGACATATTTTAAGTGGGAGCTAAGTAAATTCCCCGATCTCATATGTGGATGACATATTTTAGTGGGAGTGTAACAACATTACCTATATGTAGATGACATATGGTGAATGGTATAGTTGGTATTAATGAACATAAATGGTAATTAAGTTAGCAAATATCATAGGGATGAAGTTGAACAAGTATTAAACATCGAAATCTATCGAGATAGATCAATACATTTAATAAACATTATAGTCTAAATGTTTCCTTGATTTGATTCTGAAGATGTTCAGAATGTCATATATGAGATTCTAAAGAAGTTCAGAATATAAAAAGCTAAGAAAGCAGTTCTTACTTGTACATCTAGGTGGAGTATTGAGTTAATCTCGGTATAACAATAATGTTTAAAAGGGAAGAAAAGAGATGATCTTCATCCCCTATGCATCAGTCATAGGTACTTCCATATAACCATATTGTGTACCCGATGTAATGTGACCCAAGTTTTTAGTTCTAAGAACATGTTTCAAGGTGATTCTGAGTAAATCACTAAACTAGGGTTAATTTTATCCTTGAACTGAAAGGAGCGTTGTGATGCATCGAAGGTGCAAACTATGCACCATCAATTAAATCTACATTGATATAGAAGCATGTGGCTGCTTCTGAAGTGGCGTGCATAATTATTATGGCTTAGTAAGTTCGACTTTCAACTAAGTGTGTTTCTGGTATACATGACTATGGTGGAGTCCACTTGGCTGAACAGCTATCATTGTAGACGCGTGAAACAAAAGTCTCGCTCAGCCACCAAACATATACTTCAACATATTATGTGATAATAGGATAAATATAAAATTAGGTGACATTAAATGATTTTCAAAGAACATAAGGATCTGAAAGATACAGACCGCTGATGAAATATTTTCCATGAGAAAGCATGATCAAAAGCACACTATGTGATAGTGGTATTTATGATTAGTAACAGATGCAACTAGATTATCTGTACTCTAGTGCAAGTGTGAGACTGAAGGAGATATGCCCTAGAGGCAAATAATAAATGGTGTTTATTATCATATCTCAATTAGTTCATAATAGTTTTATACCATGCTATAAATGTATCAATTAGAAACAATTGTACATGTGTGGTATGTAAACAAACCAAGCTCCCTAGTAGCGTCTATTCAACTAGTTCATTGGTCAAATGATGATCAAGATTTTCTCATCATGGACATTTATGTCAATTGACAATGAGATGATATCATTAGTGAATGATGTGATGAACACTGTACCCAACATAAGTATTGCGACATGATCAAGTAACAAAGTTCATTGTTGCAATGATTAGAAATGAAGTATCCTACTCCTTAGACTGTGAGATCATATCTAATCACAATCACCCGAGGCTACCTTGATTACATCAACCGTCACACCGTAATAGGGTGAACATAAAGGTGTCTCTCGGGTATTCTAAAGGGATATGTTGAGGCGTATGTATCGAGATAGGGATTTGTTCTCTTGCATGACGATAAGATACACCAGGAACACTCGGTGAGATTACATCCATAAGTTGGGCAACATATGACTAGGTCATGAGGATGAAATATCACGGGAACGAGTTAAGCAGCACTTGTTAGTAATGTTATTGAACAAGGTATCGTGATACTAATGATCAGATCTCAGACAAGTCAAGTATCTAAGTAACAAAGGGAATTGGACTCGACATTTATGGTTCACATGACATTGAGATCGTGGAACACAAAGGGGTCATTAAGGGTATCCAGATCCTATTGATGATCATTGATCCGAGAAGCATCTCGGTCATGTATGTGATGTTCCTGAACCGTAGGGTAACACACTTAAGGGTTCTACGACGCTTGGAGATCGTTTTGGAACCATCAGGATCACATGAAGAAAGAGATGACAAAGCCAGAATAGTTTCGTGAGAGAAACAAAATCGTTCTGGCAGGATCCGAAGAAGTTCGAAGTGATCTGAAAGGTGTTGTGGGTCGAAGGGAATTTAATAATATATATTTTATATTAATTATTGGAATTGAAATTTAAATAATATTTAAAATTAAGTTTAATGGGGCAAACCACCTTAATGGTCCAAACTCCGACGGGAAGGCCCAAGAGGGCCAGCCGCCACAAGGAGGCAAGCCACCAGCGCCTAGGGAAGAGCACGCGGGGTAGGCCCCACCCGTACCGGTGGCCTCCCACGGGCCTAGCGTGCTGGGCACCCGACCGCCTCCCTTCATGGCGTGCCCCCATCCTCTTCTTGAGTTCCACCTCGGGACTTGGCAAGGTGTGTTGGGGTTCCGCGTATGAAAACAATAAATTTTACTCTACGCCCCTGAACCCCTAAAGATGCCAGGACCTATCTATTAGTAATACAGTAACGGGAGGGGCTTTTCGCGAACTTACCCTTGAAGACCGAAAAGCGTTATCAACGCTCAGGAGAGCATGGTTGATGTAGACGAGCCGAAGCCGACCTCAAGGTCGTGATGAAGTCCTTGCGCTCCTTCTGGCTCCAACGACTTGAGTGCCTCAAGTGCGACACCTTGCGGGGAGTTACACACCTCCGGTGCCTAACGATGACTCCCGCTTCCCCGATCCAGCAGCAGTTGCGGAAGTAGAGATCCCGGATCCAAATCCCGCAGCGCGACAGCGCTCCACGGTGAAGATGTCTCTCACTCGCGCAGTCCAGACTTGGGACCACGGTCACGAGAGAGAGGGGGAAAGAGAAAATATCAATTGGAGGTCCTCCCAAAAGTGGGGAGACCTTTATTGATTATTGGTGTATTTTTCTAGGCCAAATACCCCACTTTATATAGGGGGAGGGGAGGTACTACCTCCCCTAAAGTCCCGGGGTGGGACTAAAGGAGAGGAGGGGGTGGGGTGGCTGCCGCCAAGCCCCTAGTGGGCCCCACGGGGGGGCTAGGCCCAGTCGGCCAGCCCCCTTGGCCCCTCTCCCTCTCTCCTTTCCCCTAATGGGCCCTCTCCCTCCGGAATTGGCCCATTAAGCCTTTTTGACCTTTAATTGATTTTATCTTTATTAAATAAATATGAATAAATGATTAAATCAATATTTAACATTCATTCACATATTATTCAATCTCCATGGCTATGGAACACCTTCCACCTCCACTTCGGACATCCTCTGGACTTACCGAAACCCTTCCGGTTTTCTCCCTTATTTTCTTCGGTGATTCCACCGATCCTATAAACACTCTCTAAGCATCATCAAGCCCTTAAGCGTGATACCCCATGGTTCGGGAACACTCTAGACATGGTCAGGACACTCTCGCACCAATGATCGACAGAGGGACCTGGATGGCCATGTGACCCCTGTGCGTTCCACAAAGATCTTTCGTCGTTTGAACCGGGACAGTCGTGTCTTATTCCCTTTGTCACTCGATACTTGCATTGCCCGAGATCTGATCAATGACATCACCATGTCATGTTCAATCTCGTTACTGAACAATGCTACTTGACTCGTTCTGACAAGTGATATCCCCGTGATCCAATCACACGTTGCGCAGCTATTGGATATAACTTCTTCGAGTGGGCCCTTGAGTATCTTCCCATCACATGGACGGACAAATCCCGCTCTTGACATATATTGCCTCTACGGTTTCCTCCGAGTACCTAAACACACCTTTATAACCACCGTTTTACCAGATGGTGTTTGATGCTATCTAAGCACTCTCGGGAGACAGTGATTGATATAGCCTCACGGTCTAAGGAATAGTCTACGAGGATCTATTTCTAATCATCGTAACTTGAACTTCGTGACATGATCGGGTCACAATGTTTAGGTTGGGTATTGGTTCATCATATCATTCTCAGAATGAGATGACCTCATTTCCAACTGGCATAAATGCCACATGATCAGGAAACATGATCATCTGTTGACCAATGACCCAGTAACTAGAGTTTCACTGGGAACCCCTGGTTATTTGTATATCACACGTATATTGATGTTTCCACTCAACATAGTTATAGCATGATACAAAACTTAATCATAAACTATATGAAATATGATAATAGTCCTTACTACTATTTGTCTCTAGGGCATATTTCCAACAGTCTCCCACTTGCACTAGAGTACAAATACACTAGCTGCATTTTGTTCTCAATCATTGGCACCATATATCCGGTACCCTGAACATGCTTGCTCATGGAAGAGGTTGAGCCTTGGGTCTGTACTTTACAGTCCCAAATCCATTGCAACTTACTAATGTCACCTTGATTGACATTAATAATTTATCATCATATGATAGCATCTATGTGTATGTATTGTCGCTATGGCAGCAGAACGAGGCCTGATTCCAGGAGCCTACAGTGACGTTAGATCAACCTCGAGGGCTTTCTCATGGGCACTATGCCCTGGGACACATCATTCTACGTTAAAAGCGAACTAGCCCCGCCATAACATTATACAACACTTTAGATGGTACCCTTATCTATTATTATAAATGTATTCATCGAAACACCAATGCACTTTGTGCAACTTTGGATGTTATGTTCACCTCGCTTCCTACTTGACTTTATTACAGGAGTTTCCAACATATTCCCTTATAACATAACTCTTTATGCTTTAAGATATGTTATCCTTTATGGATTTGGAAAATATGTCCACAGTTCTCTATTAGACATTACGGACAAAACTTAGCTCAAACGTTATGTGATTCGAACTTAATCATTTTCACACGTTCCTTATTTGGATCACATATTATGCCAAGTTATCATCATGGTTTCTAAGATAGAACCTATGTCTCAACATAGTGGATGATGATCATCCTTTTCTTTCTTTCAACCGTTGATGTTAAACTTAATGCTATTCCTAATTTGAGTTATTAAGGACTAGTTCCTTAATTAACTTCTATCCTGGAACCCTTTTGAGAATCCCTTAAGGAATACTACATAATATCATAATACACCTATTATCAACTTCTACATCTTATGAATCATTATTCATAAGTATTTTCGCCTTTCATTCTTAACACATTTAAGAATTACTCTTATAAGCGCCCACTCAAAATATGTTCCCACATATTTGAATTTGAGACTTACATTGCTCCCACTCAAAAATATGTCAATCACATATTGTTTCAGGAAGACTTTCATAGCTCCCACTCAATTTTATGCAAATTGCATATCTCCTTACTATTTGAATAACTTCAAAATCCTTTGATCAAATATCAAACTTGGAGATTTATTATGAGATACTAGTACTTTACTAGTTTTAAATCCAATTGACATTTAGCATACATGAATCAAATTCATTTGAATTTGTCCAATACTTGACAAATTGTGCATTAGTCATTTACCCCTTTTTCCACTATGGCTTTGCAGTCATTTGGGAAAATTCAAGTAACCCCTTTTACTTGTGAGATTCAGCAATGAATTGCTTTCTAATCTCAAGGGAATTTTCCTTTTAGGATTTCTCATAATTCTAGTTTACCATTATTTCCTTTGTAGTTCGTAGGTATGTCATATTCCAAAAATCATGACAAGTGATTCACAAATGTCTCCATACAAGATATGGATTTACATTTTGAATCCTACTTCATGTAGTGAAAAACGATAGTGGAGAGAAAAACACAATGATCAAAATCATTGGTTCTTTCCTTCTATGAAGAGAATCGTTCAGGAACATTGTCCGTTGCGCTTCTCAACACTCTGCTGCAGGGTTTTGAATCCTCGTCGTGTTTTATACTAATTTCCATTTGCTTCATAATTGAGAAACATCACTAGAAGTGAGCTTTCTCAAGAATGCACCAAAATCCAAGCAATATGAATCTTGCTTTCCTTTTGGTCTCAGCTATGGATTTCATATTCAAAGTTTCCAATGAATACACTACAAGGACTTATTCGCTATTGTTTTGGTTATATCGAATAACCCCCAAAACTTTCACGAATTCAAATGGTTTACCAATTCTAATTGAGTGCTAACTATTTCTAACTGATGGTCTCTACATCTACACTACAACGATTTATTTGGTGTCTTCTATTCAACCCCTTTGATATCTAATATCACATTGTGATGCTTTGCATTTTGACGTTTCAAAACACTTTGCGTTTCACAGTTACTTTTATGCCATTCTTATAAAGTTGAATTTCATTACTATTGATCAAATCATAGCAATTTGACTCTCTTTTATACTTATACTCTTTGTTGATGAAACATTTTGATCAAATCAAATAGTTTCATATTCATGTTTCCTTTGGTAAACTTACTTTATGTTGGGTTCGCAGCATAGAAAACAAAAAAATTCCTACGGTGGGAACTATACGCCAAGATCTATTTACTAGATACAAGCAACGGGTGGATATACATCCATAGAGAACTTACCCTCGAAGACAACAAAGCTTTGTTAACGAGAGGAACTCGTGGATGATGTAGTCGTACACTTGCCGATCTCAAGATCGTGATGAAGTCCAACAGGTCCGACTCCAGCATGTCCATCAGATCCAGCTCCAGCAAGTCCATCACCACCAAGTCTAGCACCGCAAAGCAGCGGTGCATCCGTGATCGCACACATGTCCGGTACCCCGACAACCTCCGTCCCTCACTCCAGCAAAGCAGCGGAAGCAGCAACTCCTTTCCAGATAAAGCCACCAGGAACATGTATCTCGCTAATCCGAGACCATGGGGAATAATACTAGAGGGGGAGAGAGATCCTTCACGAGGAGGTGTGAGGAAGGAGTGAGAGGGGGGCCTTTTATAGGAGGAGGGGAGGGTGTCCCTTCACCTCCCCCATTCATGTGGTGGTAACCCCCTCCACATTAAAATGCCCCTTCACATTCTCTTTTAAAGTCTCCACTTTAAATGCATTAAATTTCTCCAAATTTAATGATCTCTCATTTAATAAAACTCTTTTATTAATTTTATTCAGAATTTTTTTAATTACTTTAATTAACAAACATTCACATAAAACCCCCTGCAACATTTCAATATTACATGCAGAACCAATTTCAGCAATTTCACCCGAAACAGTTTCGGTGTCTATTGAAATAATTCCAGCGCTTTTCTTAAATCTTTATCTAAAACATATTTGCTCCAAATGGTGTCGGTATCCCTTAAGTGTGTCACCCTACGGTTCGCGAATAATGCAGACATGATCGAGACCCCTCTCCGATCAATAATCAGCAGCGCGACCTGGAGATCCGTACTGACTCCCACATATTCAACAATGACTCTTGTGATCGTATGAACCTTTAACGTCGTAACTAAATCCCTTTGTCTCGCGATATATTACATGTCCGAGATTCGATCATTGGCATCCAAATACCTAGTTTGATCTCGTTACCGACATGCACTCTTTTCTCGTTCCCGTGATATAACATTCTAGTGATCACATCACTTGCTTGCAAGCTATTTCAATGTGATATCACCGAGAGGGACCAGAGTATATCTATCCATCATCGGGATGGACAAATCCCACTCTTGATCCATGAGCCTCAACATAACACCTTCGTAGCACTGAACCCACCTTTATAGTCACCCTGTTATGGTGTGACGTTTGATGTTATCAAGATACTCTTCCTGTGTTAGCAATTAACATGATCTCATGGTCTAAGGACTAAGATTACTTCGTATGATGTTATAGCAATATAAACATAATGACTCTGATTGTAATGCTATACTTCGGATGAATGTTCATCACATCATTCCACCAATGTTGTGACCTCATTATTAACAACATCCAATATCCATGATCAGGAAACCTTGATCATCTTGTTAATCAATAAGCTAGTTTATATGAGAGGTAGTACTAGGAACTTTGTATTTTGTTTATTAAACACACATGTATTAACATTTCCAATTAATATAATTATAGCATGCAAAATAAACATTTATCATAAACATGGAATAAGATAATAACCACTTTATTATTGCCTCTCGGGCATATTCCCTTCAGTCTCCCACTTGCACTAGAGTCAATAATCTAGTTTCAAAAAACTTTGCGTATTGAACACCTATGGCTTTCTGGTGTTGCATATACGCGATTCCTAGTGGTTAAAACATAATCTCCGGATCTGACAGTTTCAGGTCCGTGTGTATTTGCATGTCTTTGCGTCTCTACGCATCACTCATTCTCAAATGAGATGGCATTGCATAAATTTTGGTCCTTTGGTGAGACCTTTAGTTCGTTCGGGTTAAAATATGTTGATATTATTGTCATATAATATATCTTGATAGTATTAGCCCACTTTGAACCACACCTAGTTTGATAACAAACTACTTAACACAAATGCCCTCCTTTGTTGCCACTATAGCAGTCATATACTTAGCCTTTTGTTGTAGTATCCGTCTCAATGTTTCAACTTTGGAACTTATCCAAATCCATCATGGAACATCATTTCCATTACATTGTACAACCCATAGTCTAAATTGAGATAAATTTAATTTGTATCTTGTGACAAAACTAGTATCAATGTAACACTTTACAATGAACTACCTTTAACTATTTGTCACTTATACATGATATATTCTTAGTTCTTCCAAAGCTCATAAGAATATCGTTACTATTGTCCAATGATCATCTTATGAATCATTCTGGTATGTGCTCATAACATTTAGAGCATAGGACATTCTGGATATATACATATCACGGTATAATCGATCAAAATATTCATGTGATTTTACTCACCAAGTGTTGAAACACTTGAATCTTGATACAATCCTTTCCATGCAGCAAGAACCTTTCTTGTTGTTTCCATATTGAATCCTTTCAATATCTCATATATGTACGTCTGGCATAACCATATTAGCGCCTCAATCTATCCATATAGACATTTATGCCAAATATTCCGGTTTTGCCCAAGTCTTTCATCGAAATCCTATTTTAATGAAATTCTTAACTTGTGTCAAAAAGATACATCATTTCCAATCAACAATATGTACTCTGCATAATGTATTGGAAATTTGTCTCAGTGCTCCCACTTAATTTCTTGCAAATGCAAGCATCTTCATCATCTCGTATGAAATTAAACTCCTTTAACATTTTCATCATGGTGAAGATTCCAACTCCGTGATGCTCACTTCAACTATTGAAGTTTGCATGCCCTTTTAGCACCCTTTGAATTAACAAAACCCTTCGGACCATGTCATGTACACGTTCTAGGTAACCGTTCTATTATAAGAACCTTGTTTTGTTTATTCAACTACCATATACCAAATTATATGTAGCGGTTGATACATTAATCTGTCAAGACTAAATATCGCTATGAAAGATCAAATCTTGTCATAGTCAACTCCTTGAACATTGCCGTAAACTTATTTCCGACATGTTGATTATTTCATAGATGTCAAACATCCATGTCTGTTTCTTTATAGATCAAAACACGATCGATAGGCTTTATGCCTTTTTAGAGGGTCTTCCAAATTCAGAAACTTGATTTCTCGTGTATGGATACTATCATGGATTGTTTCATTTTATGGAGTCAGGGCCCATCATCGCTTCTTTGCATGCAGTCGGTTCATCATTGTCAAAACAATAACGACTTGTTTATCAAATCTTACTATTTGATTCTTACCGACCCACACGGTTCAATAGGAACTCTAATCTCCGAGATCACACCCTTTGTAATCACGGGAGCCATGAGTAATGTGGCTGCCACTGGGACACTTTCCGGCGCTGCGCTACTTAGCACATATAGCTAAGGTTCAACAACCTTATCAAAGTTCTATTGTCCTCTCACTTAACTTTTCACGAAAAGTTCTTTCTCAAGAAACTTGATGTTCCAAGCGACAAACTCTTTTGTCCTCGGTGTTATGGAGAAATTCCCAACAAATTCTTTGGGATAACCTACAAAGACGTGCTTATCCGACTTTGGTTGTAAACATTTTACTTATGCATAGCATACCAAAATTTAAGAAAAGACAATTCGGGTTTTATCCCAAACCATAACTCATATGGTGTCATTTCAACGGATCACGATGGTGCTCTTTTCAGTGTAAAAGCGGTAGTCTCTAAAGCTTTTAATCCTTAAAACATAATGGCAGTTTTATAAATGACACCTTTGATCTTACCATGTCAAACATGGTTTGATTTCATCTCTCGAATATGCCATACTCCTATGGTTTATCGGGAAACATAAATCATGGAACAATTTCTCAAATCTTAGGTGTTTTGCTAAACATGAACTCAAATATCTTCCTTTATGATCAAATCATAAACTCTTTTATTTTCTTGTTACAATGATTTTTCACTTCATCTTGAAAGACTTTGAACAATTTTCAAATGTTTCATACTTCTTCCTTATTAAGTAAATATATAGATATATTCACTCAAATTTCTGGAGAAAGCATATGAAGCAAAAAGATCCATCGCATATGGCTACATATAATGGATTATATACATCAACATGCATAATATCCAATAAGTTAGTCATCCGTTCCTCTTTGGCCTATGGACGGAGTTTCAATTATCTCGAGGAAAGTTTCACAAGCGTTAATTGATCAAAATAAAAGACCCCAAAAATCTATTAACATGGAGTTTCTTCATGTTTTCTTTCCAATATAATTTAAACAGCGATGTCACTTCATAAGTGATCTTTCAACCATTTGTCTTGCGACATTTTAGCAATAGTGTTTATGGATGTGATTTCTCCCACTAGACTTGTAAAAGTTCATCCATCCTTTATGGAATACGGTAATTATTTGAACAACCATTGTTCTCATAATACCGGAACAAAATAACAATTATTAAAACAAATCTTGAAGGCTAGGTTTGACGACAACGAAAAACACAATAACACTTTATTTGTTTTTGATGAACATCATCACTTATTCTCTTGCTAGTTACTTAGGCCATTGTAGTTCATGAATTGCATTGTCCTGCATGACACTTCATACCAACCAATTCGGTATCCAATACCTCAGAACCACATTGTTTAACAAGCAAGGAATACAGCCATAACATGTATATCTTCTATATACCTAAGTTGGACATCTCCAACTGTTTCTTTTCTGCCAAATATTTTATAGATTCTCTTTCAGCAATTCCTTTTCCTTTTAAAAGAATCTATCAACATCAATAGTGGTGTCATTCACATGACACATAGTACAAAGCGTATATAGTCAAATACTAATACCTTAGGACTTGCACTTTGAAGTGGATCACCATCATCAAATGTTTGGTATTCTTTTAAAAATCAATTCTTTAGTAATCTATTAGTGTACTAAACACTTTACTTACATCTTCTATTCATCCTTATCATGACAACTTGCATGATCAAGCTACTATAGCCTATAAGGAAGAATGACGAGTATAATTTTAGTTCCCAAAACCTTTTGGGAGATTCGGATACCTAGCATCTCCATCCTTCACAAATTCTCATACAATATGAGAACATGTATTTTTCTAAATTATACTCTATCATAATGCAACCAAAAACATTGTTTCAGATATCACATTATCTTCCACACATGATGGTTTCTGAAACAATTTTTCAGCTCCTAGATAATCTTGATATTAAAACAACTTTTGAATATCAATAATCATGGAGGCAAACATGATACTTTAGATACTAACATTGGAATTCTTACTCTTGATTTAATACTACTTATTAAACTTCACGGAGTAAATAGAGTTTGCTGAAAGTTTGCAATAGGACTTCTAAACTTTAAATTGACATTCAAAACAATACGATACCAGTTCGTAAAGTAAATATCCAGAATTCTATAGTTCTATTATCTCAATTAAAACTAAGCATAAGGTAGTAAACATATGCCAATGACTACAACAAATTATGCAAATTCACTTCGATTTAGTTTATGACAAATTGAGTTCGACTAATCCAAATTAGAAATGAACTCCCACTCAAAAACGACATCCATCGTGCCTTTTTGGTGATTACATGAACCAAATCCACTACACCAAGTCCGATCATCACGTGAGTCGTTGTAGCTTCAAAGGCGAGCATCAATATGGGCATCATATCAACTATATGACTCATGCTTAACCTTTCGGTCCGTGTTCCGAGGCCATGTATGTACATGCTAGGCTCGCCAAGTAAGAACCTTAGTACTCGTGTGTGTAAAACTATCTTACACCCGTTGTATGAAAGCGTAGAGTCGAGTACACCCGATCATCACGTGATGTCTCGAAACACGATCCATAGAACGGTGAATACTTAAGGAAGAACCCATTTTTATCTTGATATCTAAATGAGGGATCATCTTAAAATGCTACTAAAACGCCAAACTAGCAATATAAGATGCAAATATCATATGTGTAAAGTGAGATGATATGGTCCATGCATTTGATCTCTATCATTTGCATCGTGGTATGATCTCTATCATTCCTTTGTGTGTAAGGCCAATGTCTATGGAACTTACACGTTGAGTGTGTTGTAATAGTATCTATCATACATCTACTTACAACATTACCATATCATGACACTAGCCCAGGAACGATCTAACTAGACGCCTCTAATTTATCAATTGCAAGTTTTACGTGGCTTAGGGCTTTTGGAGATAGAACCGGTCTTACCTACGAACATGAACCACAACGAGGATAACCAAGTTATTAGCAACTGGTTGTAAATCAGATATTGACTATAGTAGGAGAGACAGACACCCGCCAGCCACTTATGCAGAACTAGTTGCATGTCAGTCGTGGAACCGTTGTCTCATGTACGATGACATGTAAGGTTCGTCCGGGCCGCTTCATCCCACTATGCCACCAATATCCAACATACATAGAAGATGCAATAACATGATCATCAGCGCCCACATCTCAAGATCATGATGAAGTCCAGTAGGTCCGGCTCCAGCACGTCCATCAGATCCAGCTCCAGCAAGTCCATCACCACCAAGTCCAGCACCACAAAGCAGTGGTGCATCCGTGATCGCACACACATCCGGTACCCCGACAACCTCTGTCCCTCGCTCCAGCAAAGCAGCGGAAGCAGCAACTCCTTTCCAGATAAAGTCACCGGGAACATGTATCTCGCTAATCCGAGACCATGGGGAATAATACTAGAGGGGGAGAGAGATCCTTCACGAGGAGGTGTGAGGAAGAAGGAGTGAGAGGGGTACCTCTTATAGGAGGAGGGGAGGGTGTCCCTTCACCTCCCCCATTCATGTGGTGGTAACCCCCTCCACATTAAAATGCCCCTTCACATTCTCTTTTAAAGTCTCCACTTTAAATGCATTAAATTTCTCCAAATTTAATGCTCTCTCATTTAATAAAACTCTATTATTAATTTTATTCAGAATTTTGTTAATTACTTTAATTAACAAACATTCACATAAAACCCCCCTGCAACATTTCAATATTACATGCAGAACTAATTTCAGCAATTTCACCCGAAACAGTTTTGGTGTCTATTGAAATAATTCCAGCGCTTTCTTAAATCTTTATCTGAAACATATTTGCTCCAAATGGTGTCGGTATCCCTTAAGTGTGTCACCCTATGGTTCGCGAATAATGCAGACATGATCGAGACCCCTCTCCGATCAATAATCAGCAGTGGGACCTGGAGACCCGTACTGACTCCCACATATTCAACGATGACTCTTGTGATCGTATGAACCTTTAACGTCGTAACTAAATCCCTTTGTCTTGCAATATATTACATTTCCGAGATTCGATCATTGGCATCCAAATACCTAGTTTGATCTCGTTACCGACATGCACTCTTTTCTCGTTCCCGTGATATAACATTCTAGTGATCACATCACTTGCTTACAAGCTATTTCAATGTGATATCACCGAGAGGGCCCAGAGTATATCTATCCGTCATTGGGATGGACAAATCCCACTCTTGATCCATGAGCCTCAACATAACACCTTCGTAGCACTGAACCCACCTTTATAGTCACCCTGTTACGGTGTGACGTTTGATGTTATCAAGATACTCTTCCGGTGTTAGCAATTAACATGATCTCATGGTCTAAGGACAAAGATTACTTCGTATGATGTTATAGCAATATAAACATAATGACTCTAATCGTAATGCTATACTTTGGATGAATGTTCATCACATCATTCCACCAATGTTGTGACCTCGTTATTGACAACATCCAATGTCCATGATCATGAAACCTTGATCATCTTGTTAATCAACAAGCTAGTTTATATGAGAGGTAGTACTAGGAACTTTGTATTTTGTTTATTAAACACACATGTATTAACGTTTACAATTAATACAATTAATTGTATGCAAAATAAACATTTATCATAAACATGGAATAAGATAATAACCACTTTATTATTGCCTCTCGGGCATATTCCCTTCACTTTACACATTTAAACAATAATTACCATTTTCGTTAAAACACAATACATGGAATATGTACTCTATTTAACAATTCATTGAACACTTTGTATTCAAGTAATACACGGTGTTCAAGTTATTTTGCCGAACTTAGGCATGTTTTATATGTGAAAAGAAATCGAATGACTTTCACATATTATCACATAACTTTGAATTTAAACAATGGTTTCATTCATTAATGAACATATCATTAAATTGGGTATTTTTAAACAAGGCATTTTAATATTTTACAAATGTTCATGCATTATCAATTAGTTTCAAACAACAAGGACGATTCACAAGTAATCAAACAAGATATGAACACGAATAGAAATCATTCATAAAAGCAGAACAACTGTTTGTTACAAACTCATATGAATAACCATCTCACGAAGTGTGAGACACACTAAAGAAGTTCACAATCTCTTGATTACAATAATCATCCTAAAACACAAACTAAATGATAAATGTCAAGAGAGAGTGTCGTTGGCCATCATCATCATGCTCGCCATCAACACGCAACGTCACCTCCTCTCCAGCAAGCACCTCTCATGCAGAAGGACCTGTTTTCACCAAAACAGAACAAGTATCAGATATACTTTAACACTGCAATGTGTTTGCAAGATTATAACATTTATAAAACTGTATATCAAATATATACCTTTGTCGTTGACGATCTGAGCGACATCTGGTTCAACCAACACATTCCTGAGATATGTCATGAACTGGTGGAACTCCATCGTTTCCGTGTTGCCCCTCATTACGCAAGTCCTGGCCTATGCTTGGTAGCTTGGTGGCAGCGACCGCAGCACAGCAGCATTTGCAAAAGAGCCTGTAATCCAAACGTCCAGGAAGTATGCTGGCCTCATGTACACATCATGCATGTGCTGCAAGTGGCTGTCCAGTGACGAGTTCTCCTCCATCTTAATGGAGAGGAAGTCTCCCATCAGCTCATGCTCCCAAATGCGTGTCTGCTCCACGAAATGTGTCCTAAGCTGTAGCATCACCGAACGAGGGTTAACATCACCCACGAAAGGCCACAGCTCGTTCACCATTCCGAAACGCATCACGGCTGAAATATAGGAGGCCATCTCACGACGGAGATAGCGATCTTTCCGCTCCTCTGGGGTCTCAAGGTCCATGGACAGATCCAAATCCATCCCGTCGAGTATGTAGTCGACCACGTCGTTCTCACTAAGTAGAACATGGAGACTGGCAACCCAAATGGAGAAGTTCGATCCATCTAATCTGAGCTTCTCTCCTTCTAACCATTCAATTGTCAACACGAAAGGTCCCATCTACATTTATAATTGCAAAAGGAATTTAGACTAAGTTTATAATTAAATGAGTTAATAATAACTCCACTCAGAAACACCTATCCCTAGTGAGGGTTCCTAGTGATAACACGACCCCTATCAGGCACATCTCCCCTGATTGATCACGGCCATCGATGTGGGTTCAAAGGTGGATGCTAAACGTCGGTCACATCATTCATGTGACTCGTGCTCAATCTTTCGACCATCCGTGTTCCGAGGCCACGCTTCTGTGGCGTGCTAGGCTCGCCAACTCAACCTTAGTGTATCCGCTGTGCAACATGGCTTACACCCACTGTATGTGAACGTAGATATGTCTGACACCCAGGCCTGTAACCCTGGATCGCCTCATACCGAAGAACTTTCTTGGTGGTGCACACTAAGGGGGAATACACTCTTTGGTAATTTTAACAGGGATCATCTTATTAGGCTACCGTCGAGTATCTAATACTAGCACACAATAAGACATACAAACAATAACATTGAATGTAAATGCTATGTGATATGGTCCTTCACGTCGTGATCTCCATCGGCCGTCACCGGGTTCCGGCGCCAGGGTTCCGGCGTCGTAGACACCAGGGTACCGGTGTCATTCCGGCGTGGTAGTTTTTCATTACCGTGACTATCTACTACTATGTAACAAAAGGTAATTACTTTACCTTTGCCACAACCATATCAGAAAGCAACGCCCCCCTGCAAAACAAAGTTAGACGCCTCTACTTTATCTTTGCATGTTTTACGTGGCTGAATGGGCTTTCGCACAAGAACCGTTCTTACCTACGAACTTTCAGCACAACGCTGATCAAGTAGTTGTCTCTACTACACCCTTTTTGGGGCCCTCCGTTGCAAATGGTATACCAACTAATGCGAGAGAGACAGACACCCCCCTAAGCCACTTTATACGGTACAAGTCGTATGTCAAGCGTGGACCAGTCTCGCGAATGAACGCGTAAAGTCGGTCGGGGGCCGCTTCATCAAGCATTACTGCGGTATACACAAGTACACGTGGGAGGGTAACAACTAAAAGATCAATGCCCACACGCTACATCTCGTGTGTTCTACCCGTACTAGCATTACTACGCATAGATCTAGCTCTGATACCACTGTTGGGGTTCCGCGTATGAAAACAATAAATTTTACTCTACGCCCCTGAAGCTGCCAGGACCTATCTATTAGTAATACAGTAACTGGAGGGGCTTTTCGCGAACTTACCCTTGAAGACCAAAAAGCGTTGTCAACGCTCAGGAGAGCGTGGTTGATGTAGACGAGCCGAAGCCGACCTCAAGGTCGTGATGAAGTCCTTGCGCTCCTTCTAGCTCCAACGACTTGAGTGCCTCAAGTGCGAAACCTCGCAGGGAGTTACACACGTCCGGTGCCTGACGATGACTCCCGCTTCCCCGATCCAGCAGCAGTTGCGGAAGTAGAGCTCCCGGATCCGAATCCCGCAGCGCGACAGCGCTCCACGGTGAAGATGTCTCTCGCTCGCGCAGTCCAGACTTGGGACCACGGTCACGAGAGAGAGAGGGGGAAAGATAAAATATCAATTGGAGGTCCTCCCAAAAGTGTAGAGACCTTTATTGATTATTGGTGTATTTTTCTAGGCCAAATACCCCACTTTATATAGGGGGAGGGGTGGTACTACCTCCCCTAAAGTCCCGGGGTGGGACTAAAGCATAGGAGGGGTGGGGTGGCCGCTGGCCAGCCCCTAGTAGGCCCCGCGGGCGGGCTAGGCCCAGCCGGCTGATACATTGCAAATGTATCTATAATTTTTTATGTTCCATGCTTGGTTTTATCCACTTTCTTGTGTTTTGTTCCAACTTTGGAGTACTTTTCATATGATTTCTTGGACTAACCTATTAACAAGAGCCACAGTGCTAGCTGCCTGTTTTCTGCTGTTTTTGGTTCCAGGAAAGTCAGAAAATGAATATTCTCGGAATTGGACGGGACAAAAGCCAAAGTGCCTATTTTTCCGGAAGGGATCAAGTGCTAGAATACGAGACGGAGAAGGGCCAGGGAGCCACCACACCACCTGGCCACGCGGCCAGGCCTAGCCCGCGCCATGGGGTGGTGTGGCCCCTCCTGGCACCCCCTCGGCCTCTCCTTCCGCCTATATATTGCCCTCGGGACGAAAACCCTAAGTACCCGATCAAAAATCCACGAAAGAGTCTGTAGCCATCGTCATCTCCATCCCTAGATCAGGAGGGATCTGAAGCTCTTCCCGGCACCCTGCCGGAGAGGGGAATTCACCCTGGAGGCCTTCTTCATCACCATGCAAGCCTCCGGTGTGATGCGTGAGTAGTTCATCCTTGGACTACGGATCCATGTAGTAGCTAGATGGCTGGTTCTCCTCCTTTGTGCTTTCATGTTTAGATCTTGTGAGCTCTGTTCATGATCAAGATCATTTATTTGTAATTCATACATGTTGTGTTTGCGGGGATCCGATGGATATTGAGATGCTATTTTAGATTGATTATTGATTCTATCATGTCTTTGTTATTTGTGATCTTGCATGCTTTCCGTTGTTAGTAGCTATCTTGGCCAAGTAGATGCTAGCAACTCCAAGAGTAAGTATTTATGCTCGATAGTGGGTTCATGCCTCTGGTAATCTGGGGAAGTGACAGAAATCTCTAAGGTACTAGATGTGTTGTTGCTACTAGGGAGAAAACAACAATCCTTTGTTCATAGAAAAATCGTATTGTTTACTTTACACGCAGTTCGTAAAGCAATAATCTGTTGCTTGTAACTTAATACTGGAGGGGGTTCGGATGATAAACTGAAGGTGGATTATTAGTCATAGATACAGTTGGATGGCAGTCTATGTATTATGTTGTAATGCCCAATCAAGTCCCAAAGGAGTCAAGATGATTAGTATATGCATGTATTGCTTTCTCGGTGTTTGTCAATTGCCCCGCTGTAATTTGTTCACCCAGCATGTTATTTATCTAAGGAGAGCGACCTCTAGTGAACTATGGATCCCTGTCCTTTCTCTTTTCATACAATCTACAACTGTTTACTACTTTGTGTTTACTTTCTGCAAACTTTTACTTCTTTCCATTTGATACGTTTAATCCTTTGTTTTCCGCAAAACACGGTGAGATTGACAATCTCATCGCAAGTTGGGGACAAAGTTCTGTGGTTGTGTTGTGCAGGTCTCCATGTTGCTACTAGCACCGGTAGTGCGCCCTGCCAAAGCTCAGCTAGTAACACCTTTGGGGTGTTTCCTTGCTCCTACTGGTTCGATTAAACCTTGGTTTCGTAACTGAGGGGAAACTTACTGCTGTGCTCATCATACCTTCCTCTTGGGGTTCCCAACGAGCTCTACGTCGAACGACAAGCACATCAAGATCTTTTCTGGCGCCGTTGTTGGGGAGTCAAGGACATCTTCACAAGGGGAGTCCCTCATAACCAATCTCCTTACTTTGTTGTTTTTGTTTTGCTTAGTTTTTTTTTTGCTTTGTTTGCTTGTTTTGTTCAAAAACACAAAAAAATTAGTTTTACAAGTTTGCTTTCTTATTTGAAAACCCAAAAAAAATGACTACTCTTGAAAACACTAAGTTGTGTGACTTAACTAGCACCAACAACAATGATTTTATGAGCACACCTATTGCTCCACCTGTGGCTGAAAATACTTTCTTTGAGATAAAACCTGCTTTGCTCAATCTTGTTATGAGAGAACAATTTTCTGGTATTGGTAATGAAGATGCTGCTTCCCATCTAAATAACTTTGTTGAACTTTGTGAGATGCAAAAGCGTAGGAATATAGATGGTGATATTATTAAGCTGAAATTATTTCCTTTCTCTTTGAGAGGAAAAGCTAAAGAGTGGTTGAATTCCTTAACTAGGAATAGTATTGATTATTGGACTAAGTGCAAAGATGCTTTTTTGGAAAATACTATCCTCCTGCTAAGATTATATCTATGAGAAGTGAAATAATGAAGTTTAAACAACTTGATAATGAGCATGTTGCTCAAGCTTGGGAAAGAATGAAATCTTTGGTAAAGAATTGTCCCACTCATGGACTGACTGCTTGGATGATCATCCAAACTTTTTATGCAGGATTGAACTATTCTTAAAGGAATCTATTGGATTCTGCTGCTGGAGGTATCTCTATGACCATCACTTTGGGTGCTGCAACAAAACTTCTAGACAATATGATGGTTAATTATTCCGAATGGCATACTGAGACAGCTCCACAAGGTAGGAAGGTAAATTCTGTTGAGGAAACCTCCTCTTTGAGTGATAAAATTGATATTATTATGTCTATGCTTGTTAATGGGAAAGCCCATATTGATCCAAATAATGTTTCTTTGGCTTCTTTGGTTTCTCAAGAAGAGCAAGTTGATGTGAACTTCATAAGAAATAACAACTTTGGCAAAGATGCTTTTGGTAATAACAATTATTAGCCCTACCCTCCTAGTAATACTTATTTTTACTATTAAATGGGAGTTGGTGATCGTAGGTCGTCCTCAAACGTCAAACATTGGGAGGATCTGAACCGTTAAATCGCCCTCGTACACCCCACGTGAATCAACACCATCCAATCACACGAATGGAAAATATGGAAAGCAAGCACCAAAATCGCAGCGACAGCTAAGACAGAATGGCAATCAATCGGGACAAATCTTATGGAAATCAAACACTAAAAACGGTAATTTAAAAAAACATGCAAATCAATCACGGAAACCCCGATATCACACCCCGAGCTCGCCGGACTCCTACGTGCGACCGCCCAAGCGGTACGTCCGGCTCCACAAGACCCGACGAGATCGGTATCCTCCCCCTCCTCCGCATGAGCCCAGACTCCTCCTCCTCCTCCTACACGCGACCCTGGAGAGCTCGGCATCCACCTCCTCACCAATATCCCTCGCCTTCGACTCCACAAGATTTGCGTGGTGGTCAATCAGCTAGCGACGTCGGCTGCCTCATCCTTATGCTTGGTAAGTACATGTCCTCGCGGCCCCTTCCTCACCCCGACAGCACCTGCAAGGTCTGATTTCCTCTCTGCCTGATAGATACATGTTGGTTTCTGAATCTGTTTTTCCCTTGAATGTCTCTGAATGTTCAACGCACGACTTAGTTGAATCGTCAGGAGCAACAACGCTGTATTATCTCCCTGTAATCTATACGTATTTTAGGCATGTACCGGAGCTAGTGATCTTTGTCGTCAGTTCCGAGTGGTGTCAGCAAGGATTTAGTCATCAAGGTAATACTGCAGTATTTGCGTTCATTTGCTTGCTTTGTTTAGCTTTAATTTTTTTGGATTGATAGTTCACCAAGACTAGCAGAAGCTGCAAAAGGGCAGGGAAGAGATTTGTCATTACTGCGACCAGCAGGGCACTTTTTCGATAAAGAGGAATCCCTAAGACGATTGAAAGGGAGGAGTTGCTTCAATACATGCTTGGCAACGGGAAGTATAAGGGGATCTCAAGCATCAGGTGATGCAGGTCTTCTACATGTATAGATACTATGACTTGCATAATTTACCTCTGCTTGATGCACTTCAGTTGCCATGTCGTTAAAAAGTTGCAAAGAAGCCATCATACACACAAGAGGTTCAGATTTTGACGCTTTTATTGTTGATTCATGTGCTTCAGCTTCAAGGTCCTTGTGACTTGACAACCGGCGAGTTTTTTGTGGTCAGCGACGGCTACAGTAGGATATCTCTGAGGAGGTCCTGGCATCTCCGATGCAATTTTACTCATGGCAAGGGCGATGAAACGATTGCCTAATCTGCCACCTTCCGGCTATGCTATCAGAATTACCTGCAAGAGTTGAACGAGCACAACCAGACAAAGAAAGGTTCTCCCCATGCACTCTGTTTTTTTCTTGATGATGATGGTTGTGTTAATGTTTAGTACAGAGGGAATTCCCAATCTTGAGGGATATTGACGCAGGATGTGCTGTCCACCATTTTACCAAAGTTGCCTCATAAAGAGGTTTCAAGAGCCAGTGTTTTATCAAGCAATTGGAGATATATCTTCGGTATCTTCTGAACATTCAGATTTTGGCCTTGTTGAGCTGACATACTCTGTCACCGGCCAGAGGCCCGGAGTTAGCGCGGAGGGGCTAAGCGCCTTCTTCTTGCTTGCTTTCTTTCTACTAGCTGGTACCTATGTGGGGTTGGCACTTCATGAGCACTTGGAGATTGATGCACAGCTGATGCCCTTGCTTGTTTCGGGTCTGAGGTAGCTAGGGGCTCCTGGTATTGGGCTGCGAGCGCTGGTTTGCATGAATCGATACTCTATTTGTAGAATTTTTCTTGTGAGAATCTCAGTCGGACATAACTTACAGGCGAGAAAGAAGTTGTCGTGTGCCTTTTGGATGTTCAGTAACCATGTTGATCCCTGCATATTTTGCAAGCCTAGGGAGGCCTCAACACTAGGCCATGACGATGTCCTCACGATTGAGTTCCATGAAGCTGTGGAGCTCGCGCGGTGGTGGCCGCGTTGTCGACATGCGTCCAGCACACCTAGAAGTCACCGGAGGTGCATACTGTACACCTACATGGATCCATCGCTTCTAAGTCCAAGGTTCTTCATCCCCGTCCATTGTGGTTATGTGAAACTATGGTTGCACAAATGTTGTGAAACGAAAGCTTGGTTCAAGTAGTGGCTCTTATTTTTTGCTGATGGTTTCTTGCGAGATTCATGTAATGTTCATGAAGGAAATTTACCAGATTGTTATTGGTCTGAAGGATTGGAGGTACACTCAGTTTGAGATCCTATTGCTAGCTTCAGTTCATGGAGGCATGTTTTTTTCTGATTCATTGATATATATTTGAATGGATATTTTTGCCAGATTATAAAATGGTTAGTAAACGAATTGATTATGTTGTACAGCAAAGATGAATGCAATGATCCAGTTCATGTACGGATGGTGCAAAAGCTATAAGCCAGTCTTTTGATAAATCTAAAATGGAAGCATGTAATCTGAACTATATGTCCGTCAGAGTGTACAATTTTGAAAATGCTAAATGTTCTCCAAGATGAGGAATCCTAATTGGTTTGAAAATTTTATGTGACCTCTGCATAAATTTCAAGTACATGTTGGTATGGATCATCATATTTTTGGTTTCAAATATAATTGGTTTGAAATGTAAGACAGTTTTTATGCATTGCTATAGGACCATAAAAATATGCAAGGAATAATATGGATCATCATATTTTGTGGACAAAATCATTGGGTTGTCAACGGGCCAACACCTCTTCGGTCAGTGTTTCTCTAACTATCGGCTCATGGTTTATTTTATGCAATTTTATTTGAGCAGTTCAATATAAACCCAACGGTAAACATTGCATGTATTACGGGACTAAGGGAGTACTATAAACTGTTTAGAATCTGGCGCAAACGTGCGGGCATTTTTATGGTCCCAAATATTTAAGACCACTTTACTAAATATGTTGCTAAATACTTTGCTAAATAAACTATACGAACATTCAACTTTGCTCAATAAGATCTCCGCCGCCGGCCACCTGCACACCCTAAGATCTCCGCCACCGGATACCTGCTCGCCCCCATATTCCTCCGTCTCAACTCCGGCCGCTGGTACACCCAATTCGTCATGGTAGCCTCGATTTACCAAGCTAATCTTGGAGTTGTCCACCTCGGCTCAGTCCCTCAGCCCTATCCACCAACACCACGGTCACCCTTCCACACACTCGTCTTAGTGCTCCTTAGAGGCGGCTGGCTGACGACGATGAGCTCAAGGATGTAAAAAGACTTATATTGTAGAACGGAGGGAGTACATATTTTGGTGGAGTACTGGAGTCGATGAGCATCAGGAGGGGTTTCGGGGATCAAAACACACTTAGCAAAGATGAAAGACCACTGCAGGAGGTGATTTGTCTTAGGAACGGATGAGAGATTTGGCTCGATACACGTTTTCCATTGACAATCTGCTATAGTTATAATATTACTATACTTGAGTGTTATGGATCAAAGTCTCTAGATTGTTAATGCCACGCTGACATATACGAGGCGTGCAGTCATAGAAGTACATCGATGACGACCAAAGAGGCGCATGAGTACATCGGTGTGGTGCGAGCAGGTGTCGTTTTTTGGGAAGGGCTAGGGAAGTCGGATATGGTGTTGTTGGACCACATGTCGGTGGCGGTGACATACACATCGAAGTCTATATGTTCTATGGCAGAAGGTTGTAAAGTGCGCTCGCTCACGGAGGCCGGGGTGGAGACTGAGAAAGTAGTTGTGTCGGGCCAGTTTTGATCCAGGGGAAATGACATTGTTGCCGTGTAGAATACAGTAAAAACACACAATCAAAACATCAGAGTCGATGTGGGGAGATCAATAATACACCAGGTTTTAATATGTTAGAGAGTCAGCGAGGGAGGACGATAACAATGATCATGGCTGCGAGAGAGGTTCACGGTCAGGGGAGGAAGAACATCATCACGTGCTTGCGATAGTGTTGTCCTAATAGAAGAGACACTGCATTGGGTGGCGTGAGGGTCAATCTTGATATCCACAACTCACGTAGAGATGTTCATGAACCGTAATTGGATATTGCAAAGGAGAAGTTTTGATCATTTCAAAAATTTACGAGACCGTAGCAACGCACGGGCATTCAGCTAGTGGCTATAATGGTAAACCTGGATTGCCTAGTGAAGGAAGAATTTTAGAAGTTGAAAGAGCCACTAAAAACTTCATGCAAATGCAATATGAGCAAAATAAACTATTCACCAAAACTATGGAGGAACAATCTATCATCTTGAAGAACATTAGCCATTAACTTGAGAGTCTAAATAGGGAAATCCCTAGTTTATAATTGAAACTCTCTAATGCTGAAAGAAATATATCATCTTTGTCTGAAGCTCAATCTTCATTGATTAATAAAATGGCTGCTAAACCTGAAACTAATGATAATCCCTTTGCAGCTACTAATGCCATACAAGTAAGAATTGATGAAAATGTTAGACTATTAGCTGAATTACATGCTAAGTGGGAAAGAGAAGATGAAATTGCTAGAAACATTAGTGTTTCTACTATCACCACCACTAGTGTTGAGGCTAGTAATAGTTCTACTACTTTAGATGATAAAGTTGATTTTGATCTTGATGGTTGCAACATCTCTGAAGTTATTAAGTTCCTACAAAAGCTTGCTAAAAGTCCTAATGCTAGTGCTATGAACATGGCCTTTATAAAACACATTACTGATGCTCTCATAAAGATTAAAGAAGAAAAGATGAAACATAAAGCTTCTATTCCTATAAAACAAGAAGATGGTTGGGAACCCATCATTAATATGAAAGTGAATGACTTTTATTTCAAAGCTTTATGTGATCTTGATAGTAGTGTTTCTATTATGCCTAGAAGGATTTATGATATGCTTGATTTGCCTCCTCTTGAAGATTGTTATTTGAATGTCCCACTTGATGATAATGCTAAAAAGAAACTCATGGGGAGTCTTAATGATGTTCTTATTATGGTTAACAATTCCTATGTCCCCGTTGATTTCTATGTTTTGGATGTTGAATACAATGCTTCTTGTCCTATTACTTTGGGAAGACCTTTTCTTATAAATGTTGGTGTCATCATTGATATAAAAGAAGGCACCATTAAATATCAACTCCCACTCAAGAAAGGTATAGAACACTTCCCTATAAAGAGAGAAAAGATTTCTTTTGCTTCTCCTATGAAAACAAAATTTGGTCTTAATGCTTCTTCATTTGAGAACACTTGATTCTTTCTTTGCTTCTTATGCCTAACTTAAAGGCGTTAAAGAAAAGCACTTATTGGGAGATAACCCAAAAGTTTTAGATGAGTCTTGGAAGTTATTACCTCAGTAATAACCTCTCCTTATCCTTTTTATTTGCTTTTTGTGCCAAGAGTAACCTCTAATGAGAGTGAAGTAATGATTGGGAAAGTTGCTATCCCGAAACAGATTTTTGTGCTTTACCGTAAAAAATCGTGAGAGAGCTCTGTATGTCGGATTGAGCTGTAATGTTTTGTGCTTCTGCCTCAGGTTGTTATGTAACTTTCGTTAGTTCAACACTTTTTGATTTGAGGAACAGAAGGTCTTCGAAAAAATTCGTCTTTACCTGTTGATCTATTTTGACAGATTTCTGCCATTTTCTGCATTTGCTTCGTGTGGGTTCCTTTTTGAGTTCTTTTGGGGAATTGAGCTTTTTTAAGGAAGTGCTACAGTAGCTAGTGTTCTAATGTAAGTTTATTTGGTGTTAGAACTGAACCTTAAGACTTATTTATCTTAAGTGCACTAATGTTGCTAATGAGATTGTGTGAAGTTTTGTATGAAGGAAAAATTTTAGATATATGAAAGGAATGAGTAATGAGATGAAGGATGGACTAAAGCTCAAGCTTGGGGATGCCACGCGTGTCACCCCAAAAAATATCCAAGAAGTACAAGCGTCAAAGCTTGGGGATGCCCAAGGCATCCCCTTCTTCATCAATAAAAATCCCAGGTTTCTTCCAAACGTTTCATTTTTATTGTTTCATGCACAGTTGTGTTGTTCTTGGAGCGTCTTATTTTTCGTTTTTGTTTTGGTTTTTAGTTTGCTTGATTTGCTTAGTTTTCTGAATAAATTGGTTGGACCCCATCTTTCATACATTGGTTTGCAAATGGTTTGGTTTGGTTTGGTTTGGAAAGGAGTAGGAAAGTTCATACTTATGTGGTAAAAAGAGCTCGTTTTTGACTGTGGCCTATGCTCTGTCATGCCATGCTTCATATTGTTTTGGCTTTATGCTTAGTATTCTTTGCTGTAGCATGACTTGTTATAAACAATTGAGATTGCTTAATGTGCCTTGGATGAATCATGCGTTGTTTTAGCATATTAAAGCATAGTATAGTGGTATTCTCCTTTGATGCTTTATTTGGGTTGACTTGGCGCATGCTCACACCATGTTTATGACTATCACAAGTCACCATAGCCTTTATGATCCTTTAGTTTTCAACTTGTAGTATCACTTATGCTTTGATCAATGATGTTTTGTCACTCTGCATGATTATGGCCATTATTGCTCTCTTAGTTTGTCGCTCCTAGTCTTTTGCTAGCCTCCACAACCAAGTATGAGTTCCACTCATGCATCCAACTCCCTAAACCAAGTTATTCCAAAGAGTCCACCATACCTACCTAATAGCTTATGCTATTCCAAGTATATTCATGCTTTTGTTTACCTTCCAAATTAAACTTGTTATGAGAAAACTAGTGATTAAAGCTCTCATGAACTTTATGGCACACTTTACTTTACTTGCCCTTAATAAACTTGAACCATTGTGTCGTCTATGTTGTATATGCTTGCACTTATTTGTTGGGAATTAGCAGAACCATGCTTTCATGGGGAACGCTTTCAACATTGCACTTGGTACTTGTACCTAGTTGATATCATGCTCTTTTGTATATGGATGTCGTCGGTGTGAAATGAAAGGGGAGCTTGTAAGTCCATGGAGTTATGTATATGTGTTAGAGAAACGCCTGGGCCGCTGGTCTAATCCATGCTGACATGGTGGAAACCTGCAGCGTAACCATAATGAGCTGTCTATGAAGCATTCTTCTTATAAAAAAAGTCCTATATTGAGAAAAAAAGAGATACTATGAAAAGAGGAAGAGAGAAAAAAGCACCATATTCCCATGGTAAATAAGAAGAATGCTGAGATGCTCGTTGTCTGCTTGCCTTGTCATTTTGATATGGGGATTCTTCCGTATCATCGGGCAAGGGGTACCCCGTTAGCGGTTCTCTATGATACACATGTACTTACGATGACAAGAACTTACCGGTGACTAAACTTGAGTAGCATGAGGAGCGGCCCTCGTATACAAGGGACATGAGATTTCTGACTTATACTTCATCAAGCATGTACACCATAGTTTGTTCACTTTAACCTTAATTACTTCATGATGCTTATGATAGGGGCAATGAGAGCTGAAAGCTATAAGTACCATAATTTTTGGAAGCTCTTTATGAGACTTGAATCCCTACTTCCTTTTACAAAGGCCTTTCTTCCACCATTATATTGAGTCTCCACCTTCTATCTTTATGCTCCTACTTTGAGAGCATAGTGGCCATTCTTAGTTCTATGTTCATTGTCCCAAGACTAGTTGATTGATGCATAACTTGATATTTCTTGTTTTAAACTATTGTATCTAGTCACTCTTATGAACTTTGAAGGTGTCCTATGCATTTATATTTGCTACTCTATGAAGGACAAGCTAAATACTATTATGCTATGTTTTCTTTGTGTGAAACAAACAAACGTCTTGCAAAGCATTGTTATTCATGAATCTTTTGTTTGTGCCTTTTCATGTTGCATCATAGTTTCTTTGCTTATTGCTGGAACTTTGTCTTTCATGTTATGATTGAAGTACTATGATCCCAGCTTTGAATGTTTTGCAAATACTTTGATCAAGTCTTTGATGGTGCATGTCACCTCAAAAATTATTCTTTCTTTTTATCACTTACCTACTCGAGGACGAGCAGGAGTTAAGCTTGGGGATGTTGATACATTGCAAATGTATCTATAATTTTTGATGTTCCATGCTTGGTTTTATCCACTTTCTTGTGTTTTGTTCCAACTTTGGAGTACTTTTCATATGATTTCTTGGACTAACCTATTAACAAGAGCCACAGTGCCAACTGCCTGTTTTCTGCTGTTTTTGGTTCCAGGAAAGTTAGAAAATGAATATTCTCGGAATTGGACGGGACAAAAGCCAAAGTGCCTATTTTCCCGGAAGGGATCAAGTGCCAAAATACGAGACGGAGAAGGGCCAGGGAGCCACCACACCACCTGGCCGTGTGGCCAGGCCTAGCCCGCGCCAGGGGGTGGTGTGGCCGCTCCCGGCACCCCCTCGGACTCTCCTTCCGCCTATATATTGCCCTTGGGATGAAAACCCTAAGTACCCGATCAAAAATCCACGAAAGAGTCTGTAGCCGCTGTCATCTCCATGGCTATCGCTACTAGGGAGAAAACAACAATCTCTAAGGTACTAGATGTGCTATCGCTATTAGGGAGAAAACAACAATCCTTTGTTCATAGAACAATCGTATTGTTTACTTTACACGCAGTTCGTAAAGCAATAATCTGTTGCTTGCAATTTAATACTGGAGGGGGTTCGGATGATAACCTGAAGGTGGATTTAGTCATAGATGCAGTTGGATGGCGGTCTATGTATTATGTTGTAATGCCCAATCAAGTCTCAAAGGAGTCAAGATGATTAGTATATGCATGTATTGCTTTCTCGGTGTTTATCAATTGCCCCGCTGTAATTTGTTCACCCAGCATGTTATTTATCTAAGGAGAGCCACCTCTAGTGAACTATGGATCCCGGTCCTTTCTCTTTTCATACAATCTACAACTGTTTACTGCTTTGTGTTTACTTTCTGCAAACTTTTACTTCTTTCCATTCGATACGTTTAATCCTTTGTTTTCCGCAAAACATGGTGAGATTGACAACCTCATCGCAAGTTGGGGACAAAGTTCTGTGGTTGTGTTGTGTAGGTCTCCACGTTGCTACTAGCACCGGTAGTGCGCTCTGCCAAAGCTCAGCTAGTAACACCTTTGGGGTATTTTTTTGCTCCTACTGGTTCGATTAAACCTTGGTTTCATAACTGAGGGAAAACTTACTATTGTGCTCATCATACCTTTCTCTTTGGGTTCCCAACGAGCTCTACGTCGAACGACGAGCACATCACCGGCTAGCCCCCTTGGCCCCTCTCCCTCTCTCCTTTCCCCTAATGGGCCCTCTCCCTCCGGAATTGGTCCATTAAGCCTTTTTGACCTTTAATTGATTTTCTATTTATTAAATAAATATGAATAAATGATTAAATCAATATTTAACATTCATTCACATATTATTCAATCTCCATGGCTATGGAACACCTTCCACCTCCACTCCGGACATCCTTCGGACTTACCGAAACCCTTCCGGTTTTCTCCCTTCTTTTCTTCGGTGATTCCACCGATCCTATAAACACTCTCTAAGCATCATCAAGCCCTTAAGCGTGATACCCCACGGTTCGGGAACACTCCAGACATGGTCGGGACACTCCCGCACTAATGATCGACAGAGGGACCTGAATGGCCATGTGACCCCTGTGCGTTCCACGAAGATCTTTCGTCGTTTGAACTAGGACAGTCGTGTCTTATTCCCTTTGTCACTCTATACTTGCATTGCCCGGGATCTGATCAATGACATCACCATGTCGTGTTCAATCTCGTTACTGAATAATGCTACTTGACTCGTTCCGACAAGTGATATCCCCGTGATCCAATCACACGCTACACAACTATTGGATATAACTTCTCCGAGTGGGCCCTTGAGTATCTTCCCGTCACATGGACGGACAAATCCTGCTCTTGACATATATTGCCTCTATGGTTTCCTCCGAGTACCTGAACACACCTTTATAACCACCGTTTTACCAAATGGTGTTTGATGCTATCTAAGCACTCTCGGGAGACAGTGATTGATATAGCCTCACGGTCTAAGGAATAGTCTACGAGGATCCATTTCTAATCATCGTAACTTGAACTTCGTGAAATGATCGGGTCACGATGTTTAGGTTGGGTATTGGTTCATCATCTCATTCTCAGAATGAGATGACCTTATTTCCAACTGGCATAAATGCCACATGATCAGGAAACATGATCATCTGTTGACCAATGAACTAGTGACTAGAGTTTCACTGGGAACCCCTGGTTGTTTGTATATCACACGTATATTGATGTTTCCACTCAACATAGTTATCGCATGATATAAAACTTAATCATAAACTATATGAAATATGATAATAGTCCTTACTACTATTTGTCTCTAGGGCATATTTCCAACAAGGTGGAGTCTCTCCTTTTCCCCTATATAAGAAGGGGTCTATGGGAGGGAAAATACATACAATAATATCAATATTTCCTAAGGCATTTCTTTAGGGAATCTCTCTCTCTCTCTCTCTCTCTCTCTCTCTCTCTCTCTCTCTCGTTATCTCTCGTGTGTGCAGTTCTCAGAAGAACTGCCCGCGTGGCAGACAACCTTTCTTTGACACGATGTCACGCTATTGGGTCCCTGTTCCAGAAGGTCTACTTCCACAATCCTAGCTAGATCAGGGAGAACGGGAGTCGTCGTTGAGCACCGGACATGTGCGAAACCACGGGGGTACTGCCAGTTGTGGCACCTAGATTATCGTGCAAGGAGCAATGCGACCTTGAGGTTGGCTACATCGTTCAACTACATCATCCAAGTTCTCCATGGACGTTAAACGCTTTCTATCTACAAGGGTATGCCATTGAAACCTTCTCTATTACAGCATTACTCCTAGATAGATCCTAGCATTTGGTGTTGTGCTAGTTAAGAAGAAATATTGTTTTCTACTGCGAACCCCTTCAAACCTACCTAGGGAGATTGGCGCGATTGCCATCGGAGAACTACACCAAGTATCTTCCGCTGCATACATTGATGAGTTCATCTATATCTAGATCTATTCTGTTACATATATATCTTTTGTTCTTACATAGATGATCTTGGTGTGTTCGTAGTGCTAGAAATTTTTAATTCCCTATGTGAAACCCAACATGATCACCATACAGAAGGAAATATTCAAGCATTTGAGCCCTATGAGATGTATCAACTTGAACTTGAACTTGCACTTCATTTCTTATTTTTTTCAATATTTTGATGTCTTTAAGATATCAACTAGATATCACTCCAACTTCTTCACGATATACTTGCCATAGATCAACTCTTTCATGAACAATCTTCGGATCACTCCTTGAATACCACCTTGGTCATCACTTGATATTCTTTGTAATATTTTTCTTTTTACATGGAAACCAACTTATGGTCTACAAGCATTACCTATGAATAAAACCTTCAAGTTTTACTCAATATAAACATTAGTCCAAAGTGATTGTCATTAATCACCAAAACCACACATGGGGAACTCATCCCCTTTCACCAACTTATGCCATGTTCTGCTTTGATCTCTCCAAAAGTTTGTGTGATGATATTTCAGCAATGATACGTCCCTTATAGTGGAGTCAGGCGGACAATGAACGAAAAATGCATTGGTTTTCATGGGATAAGTTGTCCAAGAATAATGGTGGATTGGGTTTCAGTGATATCAACCTTTTCAACATTGCAATGTTTGACGTGGGGTGATCACGTCAATACCCATACTTGATGGACTTGGATTTTTAGGTAAGAGCGGCACGCTAGAGACTTTATCAGCTAATAGACAAACAATGAAGGACACGAGGTTTACCCAGGTTTAGGACTCCGGAGGAAAAACTCTACTCCTTCTTGTCTGTTCTTTATTGATTGAGGAACCAAATGTTACAAGGGCATCGAGATGGCTATGGTGCGCAGATTGGATCTGGTGTGTGAGTATGAAAGTTGCAGTGTGTAGATCTATTGTGTCTATTATGGTCGTTGTCTCCTCATTGGACCCTCCTAGCCTTTATATATGGGGAGGCTAGATCTTAGGTGTTACAAGTTGGTCTATGTGTAGAATCTAACCTTGGACTTTCCTTATCTTGCGCGTTTGGAGTCGGTGTCCTTATAGGTTTCGTATCATCCGAGCCATCAAGGGCTTCATGGATCTTGGCAGGTCATTGAGTGGGCCTTCTATTGGACCACACCAGTAGACTAGAGTCGGTCGCCCGTTGGGCATACCTATGCCAGTAGCCCCCGAGTGTCCAGTCAAATTGAAGATTCAGGTGGAGACTTTGAAGTCTCGAGTGTGTTAGTCGAAGTCGACAGTATCATAAGGCGAGGGAACTGACCCGAAATTACATCAGGTCAGCAGGTTTGTAGATGCTTAACAACCATGTGGATATTGGTAAGCGTGCCTGATGCCCTTGATGGACCGAGATCAGTTAATTGCTCTTGGACAAAAACAACAACACCTATTCAGACCCGAGTCCCCAGACTCGAATTCGATATGGGCTGGGGTAATTCGACTCATGTATACCAACACGAGTCCCCAGCGTGCCTGATATCCTCATTGGACCCTCCTAGACTTTATATATGGGGAGGCTAGAGGCCTTACTGAGTCAAACTCCAGCCGAAAAGTGTATACCAACACGTCCCTCGGGATTTTCTTCATGATGTAGGCATGTTATTTATCTCATAACACACAGTGGATGCGGTTGCTAGGCCATCAGATAGGATCTATGGGTATTATCTTTGTGTCGTAGACACATTATCCAAATGATTCCCATAATGTATGCGATTCGGGTAGTCGATGAGATGTTATGTCTATACTAGACATTGATATGAGGTGTGCAGCAGACAAAGTCTCCAAGTGCTCGGCTATTGTAAGTAAGGAGTCTTCATTTTGGATGCAGTCGACACAACAGATAATAATGTGAATCTTTGTTTTTATGAGGTGCGCGACCAGCACTCCCTATGGGAGTAGTCCCGAGTGTCTGTTTGAGTCGTAGACTCGAGCAACAACTTATAGTCGTTAGTTGCACAATCATTAGTTGACTTAGTGATCCATAAGTGCTTTAGATGACCATCAACTGACAATTTTCTTTATTAGTGATGCAGAAGTGTTTTGGATGATTCAGAAGATGTAATCGTCGCAAGTGCTTCTTTTATTTTCGGATTAACGATCAACGCTCCCTATGGGAGTAGCCGTCGAGTCTTTAGTTGATTTGTGGATTTGGGTAAAGACTCAAGGATTTTAATCCCTCGTCCAAAGATTACGTCTTGTTGGAATGAACCTGGAAGTGCATCGGGTGCACGTTCAGTGCTCTAGTTTGGAGTTGTCCCGAGTGTCAGGACAAGTCATAGACTCGGGCAGAGACTCGAGTCTTGTATCATCGGTCGCAGTCAACAATCTCATAATGGGATACCACTAATCCAAAAATACTTCGGGTGCGCTAGCAACACTCCTATTAGGAGTAGCCCTCGAGGCTATGGGCGACAACTTGTGGATGTGCATAGGCTTATTCTTCGGCATCACCAAGCAGTGTGGTCATCCGAGGAAAGTGTCGACTCGGATCTTGGCGTCTATTGACGCAACTGGCGTTAGTCGACTCCGTTGGAGGAGCCGATAGAATAGCTCGATGCCATCAACATCCTTGTAAGCTGCAGAAAATGCAAAAATTATGAAGCACTGTATCTTATAAATAATATTCTTTATCGTCTTGTAAAGTAAATTCTAGTGCCAATTGAAGTCGACAATTTTGCACTTTATGCTAGGCCTTTTCGTTAGCCTGATTACCCTTAGTCTCAGTACCTTGCCTAGGTATTCGGAGTTTAAGGATTCGACGATCAGGCAGAATTAGCTATTCGGGCTGTCGCGTATGAAATGCTTAAGTGCATGCAACCAACAACACATTATGTTACTCAAAGAGGACGCAACCCCCCGAGTGCGTGTTAAAAAAGAATCAGCTCTAAGTAATGCTTTATTAGTAGTTATCGTGAACGAAATCGATGCGGTAGCAAAGTGCTGGAGACGATGACGGCAATGGGTTGCTGCATCCAAAAATTGTAGCGGGTCGCTACAGCCAATGGCAGCAGCGGGTCGTGCGGCAGAGTCGGCGCATCCTCGGAGTGTAGAGTTGATGCGACGCATGGAGTCGACGGAGCAACGGGTTGCCAGCAGACGGGAGTCGATGCAGCAGCGGGTTGGTGCAACCCCCGAGCATAGAGTCGATACGGTGTACGTGTAGTCGAGGTCGATGGAGTCACACAATAAACACGGAGTCGACGCGACAGACCGGAGTTGCGTGGTTCTTAGCGGATAGAGTCGACGTGGCAGCGGGTTGCCATAGCTGAAGATTAGCCGTGTTGCCGCAGTTGAAAACTACAGAGGATCGCGCAACGGAGTCAGCGTAGCCCCCGTGCGTTGAGTCGGTTTCCCTTGAGGCGGTTTGGCGTAGGACATCAAGGTAGTCGTACTTGAGAATTGTCGCAGGAGTGATCTTATCGAGACGACCGTTAGACCGCCTTGCGATACTTCGCAGTATGCGCGGAACTGATGAACGTGGCTGTGCCGATCGGACTCCTAGCTAACGATAGAGCCGACGTGGCGACTCCGATGACAATCACTTCGAACCTGGATGAATGGCTCTTCACGGCGGTGACAGAAGCTTGCCACGGAAAATATTTCGTAGCGGGTCATCAAGGTGCATGTATAAAAAACTGATTTTGAGTCTGCGTATAACTTTTGATCCAAGAAAATTCTTGCTCGTGCTTCAATCGGACTCAATCCTACGTAGACTGATAGTAGCTGATTAAATCATCTTTGTCACGGGGACTTGTTCCACGATGGATTTCCGGCTGCTTTTTCAGTCGAATTTCAAAGTACAAGTACTCCATCTACATACATCCGACTCTAGATAAATTTAGATTGGAGGAAGTATATTTTTTGTGAATAAGAATTCCAAAGTATCTTCACGCGATATTAGTTGTTTTGCTCTTCCCTCTTAGCTGATCTGGCTGAAGCAGTTAGCCGTGTGTGTCACATCGATCTGGAATAATCGACTAGGGTGGAATCTTCACGAGATCGCGTATTGTTTCGCCTGGCCACTTGCGCACCATCATTGAAAGGATCTCTCGCCCTGCCAATTGATGCGTGCGAGCCGAGCTATTCGTGGCCACACCTGCCATTGCACACACAAATATGATCAAGGAGGCGTGCAAAGCTGGTGTTTTGACAAAGTCTCGACCTCCGGTGCAGATGATGTGCCGAGATCCGTGTCTGCAGGTCGCCGAGCATCAGATCCATCCAAGTGTTGAGGGAGTCGAAGGTCGGACGCGAGGACAGCAAGTGCAGAGTTAAGTTGAAGGAACCGAGGTGGATCTGCTCCCTGAGAGCCGACGAATCGTAGATCGTCGGCGATGAAACCGACGAAATCGCGACATCAGTGCACAAGTTTCCCAAATATGACGCCAATTGATGTGGGGTGATCATGTCAATGCCCATACTTTATGGATTTGGGGTTTTAGGAAAGAGCGGAATGCTAGACTTCATCGACTAACAGAAATGATGGGGGGCACGAGGTTTACCCAGATTCAGGCTCCCGGTGGAAAAACCCTGCTTGTCTGTTATTGACGGAATGAGAAAGCGAGATAACAAGGACGCCGATATGGCTAGGGTGCACAGATTGGCTCTGGCGTGTGAGTATGAAAGTTTTGATGTGTAGATGTATTGTGTCTATTGTGGTCGTTGTCTCCTCGTTGGACCCTCTTAGCCTTTATATATTGGAAGGTTAGGTTTCATATACCAATCCGAGTTGGTTACAAGTTGGTGTTTGTGTAGAATTTTGGACTTTCCCTGTCTTGCGTGTTTGGAGTCGTTATAGGTTTCGTATCATCTGAACCGTCATGGGCTTTATGGACCTTGGCAGGTCGTTGAGTGGGCCTTCCGTTGGGTCGCACCAGGTAGACTAGAATTGGGTGCCCGTTAGCATACCTATATCAATGTTAGCTAGACAAGCCTAGAGGTATCCTGCAATCAGTATGTGTTCAAATTCTAAAAGTCAAATATATCCTTCATCAGGATTTTCTGCAAGTATCACCGGAATATGGGATGTCTTACACTTGGCGTAGTATTCTAAAAAGGTGTGATCTTATGAAACGAGGCCTTATTTAGGAAGTGTGAAATGGGTCAACCATAGATATTTGGGAAGATCTATGGATTCCTCGAGGGATTTTGTGAAAACCTAACACTCATCAAGGACAAGGACAACATCTTCTGGTAAAAGTGTGAGATCTCATTGATCAAACTACTGGCTAATGGGACTAGGACCTTATTGTGCGAACCTTTGAAGCTAATGATGTCCAACACATTCTGAGTATCCCTTTTAGGGAGGATTTTGAAGGCTTCCAAGTTTAGCATCCTTATCCAAAAGACATGAAGAACATTTTGTGATCGCGGATCTTATAGAAAGTCTTACCGTCATATTCTAAAATCAATGTGGAAAGATCACATTTCTCTTTTATGAATGAAATCTCCGTTGTTTGTCCTTCTGCTTGTGTATGAAATATACAATTGATGTGTGGATAGAAATCTGATTTAGAAACACGAAAAAAATGTTTAGTGCAAAACGATTAGAAACAGAAAAATATATACCTATGAGGTATAACTATTGGGAAATGGAGTAGAGTGACTACCGTTGCTCACCAAAGGCCTCGTCATCAGAAAGGGCTTTTTACTTCCGTGTCCAAGGAGACCTTCAAAGAATAATGTATCCATTTTCCATTGGCCAAGGGCTTTTTACACTCGTGCATTTGCACCTACGAGCCAAAATGACTATCCATGTCTACCATTTTTATATTATGAATAGTACATTTCAGGGGTGAGTAAATGTTGTTGTTGAATCAAAAACTATTTTCATTGTTTCTCCGCTTTTCTCATATTCTCTATGACTCCCCTTACTTAGGCAGTATTCGGGAAAAAACTCCCCCATCCCGTCTCGTGTCGCCCGCGCGGCAGGCAAAACCCTAGTGTTGGCCACCGCGCCCCCTAGCCCACATCCCCTCTCTCGCCGTCTCCGACGGTCGCCGCAGGGAAAAGCCCCTGTGGTGCCAGGGGCAGCAAGCCCTCCTTTCCCGGCGTGGCCTAGCTCTAGCGGGAGATCTGGGCGGCGGCGGTGCTTCTTGGGTGGGTGGGCGAGCTCGTCTGGCAGTGGTTGGGCGACAATGGCGGCGGGTGTTTGGCGGCGACGAGGGTGTGCTGCATCCCCAAGTGTTTCCACGGCGGCGGTTCCCTCGACGACTGGCGCAGGAGAGCAAGGTTGTGGCGGCGTGGCCCAGGTCTCGATGGCAGGGCACAACTGAGGGCGACTCAGGGTGGTGGTGGGGAGGGGGCGGCACCCTCCTGTGCTTGGACGGCGGCGACAACGACCGAGGCGCAGCAGTGCGGCGGCATGGCTGTTCTGGACTGGATCTAGGCTTGTTGGCCTATGGGGTCCGCGGGTTGATCTGGACCAGACCTTGACTGATCGGACCTGCCACGGCATCCAGACAACGAACACCTCATGTGGATGGGGGCAGGTCCACCCACCTAGGTTGCTGCGCGGCTTGATGGAGACAGGATTTCATGCCCAACCACCTCACCCATTCCGGCGGTCCTTCGGTGTGAGTTTGGCCGTGGCTTGGGCTCGAGCTCGTGGACGTCGGGTGGTGGCCCCGGAAGGTGGACCGCACGGGTGGCTTTGGCAAGCGACGTGGCGGTGGTGATGGTCTTGGCCCTTCGTCACAAGTGTGGCAAGGAGCGGACAACAGGAAATCTTGGTGGTGGTGGTGCTTCGGCTTTGACATGCCCCAGATCTTGCTCTGAAGAACGGGCTCAGAGGCGGTGCGCGAACCGCTAGTGGGCATGTGTGTAGGTTTTTCTGGGCGAAAGCCCCGCGTTTGACGCTGACGGCGGCGATGCCTGCAGGTATCTTAACCCTCTGGGGGGCGTCGTTGTGGGTACCTCCCGCACGAGGGATCCGGGTGAAAACCCTAGATCGTTGGGTCTCGCCGACGGCTGCGTGTTGCGCTGTCACCCTCTTGGGGGCATCGGCATGGAGTTTCTTTCCCCTGGGTCTCGGCGCTGTCTCTAGTGGCAAGTCTTGTTTTCTTGTACTTTGTTATTTATCTTTGATCTGCTTTATAAAAAGGTTTCCTCATCAACTTGTATGGGTTTAGCCATGTGGCTTTACTTATAAATTGGGGAGAAATTCTATTTCGAGGCATTTTGTATGAAGGTCATATTTTGTATGAAGGTCATAGAAAAAATGAAGATCTCTAATGCTCATAATAAACCCCCATTGCTAGATGCACAATTTTCATTCTGCCCATCTAGAGTTCTGCCCCTCGCTGGCGACGTCGCCGGTCCGCACCGCCTCCGGTGGCCTTGGGACTTTGTAGACGTAGCAGACCATGACCTTTCGTCGGCGGGAGGTTTCCCTTTTTGTTTATACTTTTGTTAGTGTCTTCTTGGGATGTCGAAGCGGTGGCTACGCCCTGAAATTAGAATAAAGTCCTTCATGTCCTCAGTCCTATCCTCCTTCCGGTGGTGCGTCTAGCACCGACGGAGATCGAGTGAGTCATATGTCCGGAGGATCTCTTGAGATCTGGTCGTTTTCCGTTTTGATGTCAGTTTCTTCCGATCTATGGTTGTCATGTTCGGTGATGGTTGTTGTTCTGGTGCGTTGGTCCTTGTTAACGCGGTAACTTTATGTTTGTCTACTATAACAAGCTCTACTACGATAAGTTTTATCTAGCTTCGGTGATGGAGGGGCGAGGACAACAGCCCGCCTTCGACTCGTGCTAGCATTTATAGTCGTCGCTAGGTGGTCCAGCGACCTATTTATAATTTTTATTATTTTTAAAACTCTTTGTACTAGTGTTGATTATTATTAATAAATCTATGGAATTTCGAATAGAAGAAGGCTCCGTAAGTTTATTCAACTCTTGGTGTAGAGAAGACAACTGTCACATTTGACTGATATACACGAAAAAGGTAAACCCAGCAGGAAATTGCCTAAATTTGTCAACAAACCCAATAAGTATCGTCATATCGTCCAACATAGAGCGCCCATAAGCTAACACTAGCACATAAGCCCGTGCTTTGCTACGGCTCGTTCCTACATTGATTAATAAAATCTCTAATATGCTCACCAGTTTAATTTGGTCTCTTTTTTGGTCTAGCCAAGGCCCAAATTCTACACCAAAAATAAACGGTAGCGGAAAAATTGACTCTTTATATTAACTTGGGGAGTTATTTTTTGATTTCTTTAATTAGCATATGAGTATAATAAAACAGTCAATTTAATAAGACATAATAAATCTTAGACCAGATAAAAATAACACAACATAAAATCAGTACCATTAGTATTTAAAAAAACCCTTAAATTATCAGTTAGTTTCGAATGCATATATAAGTTGACCATACCTGACTGGACATAGGAAGGTCATACCATCAGGGTACAAAGTTTGTATTAAGTAGTCTCCACAAGAGCAGACCCCATCCTGGAAGAGGTGGAAACGATCTAGATTTCTGAGTATGATCCGCCGATTAAAAACTATAGAGACAAGATTTGCCATTGAATGACAATCTGAACACACACGAAGGTTGGTGCCAACATGGAGAATAGTTCCCGGACATTTAGCATATGTAGAATCCCGAAACAAATTGCCAGCTCGCATTATCATATAGGCGTATTCTTCTGATTGTCGGTTCATGCGAAGAGAAATCATGAACTGATGAAGGCTATTGTCTATATATATCTCAACTGAGCTACAGCTAGACACCTTTACCACCCTCTTTTCAATAAATTCGAGAGTATTAAATAGTCACCATCATGAGAATTATCCAGCTCAAGAATCCTCTCAAATACATCTTTTTGCAAGATCGACAGCTCCGTTAAAAAAAAGACCGCTCCACACTTCCACAAGCAGCAAACAATGTTCTCCCTAAGATGGCGCTAGGCTTTATCAGCAGTTCATCAATGAACCTGCAAGCCTTTTATTTGAAGTTGATCTGATTGAGCAAGCAAATAATTCACACAACCATAGTGATTTATCCCAGCCGTACTATCCTGCTGTCAAGTATTCACCATACTCATCATCCATGCTGCAGAACATTGAGCGCCCGGCCCACTCGGCCTGCAATCCGCGTACATGTTGATCAACCCGATCGCCACGCCGTACGCCTGCAGGCCCTCCTCTCCATGTAGCATAGCCCCGCACATCTTAAGCAGATGAACTCCTTGAGGACTTGAGGTATTCCAGTTTCTCCAGCTCACTTCTACTTAGGTATAAGTCTGTGCGCCATTGGCCTTCTAAGGCGTCACCCGGCGGAGCCAATCCATGGTGGAGAGAGCGAGGGACCAAGCTGAACTGGTACTTGTGCTCCTTATTCGATCAGGTTCAAAATTCTCGCCATGGTACCGATGCACGATGGCGCAACGCCTCGCCGTCGAATCTGGGAACAACGACTCCTTTTTCGATCAGGTTTAAAATTCTCGCCATGGTACCGATGCACGATGGCGCAACGCCTCGCCGTCGAATCTGGGAACAACGAAATTTTTGGTCGAGCACAAACGAATCTGGGACACATACAATGTTGCAGGCGATGACGGCGAGGCGAGACCGCGAGGGTAGGGTTTATACGTACGTCTGCGGCATTTATTGAAGCGATCGGGAGGATTTTGTGATGGATTTGGTTTCAAATACATACCCGGTGCCGTACGTTAACCAAAGTGCCGAACCAATTTTTTTTACTTACTGGTGGGCATTGTTAGTAATATGAGGTTTGGTGGGAGGGCAAAACGGTCTAAAAAAATGTTGGACCGGAAAAAACAATCCGTTCTTTATTATTAGGTATAGAAGAGATGCCAACAAGAATTTGTGCTCCTCACAATAAATATCTTTTTTTATTGACGAGGACCTCACAAGTATCCTAGGGTACAAAATAGCACAGGTTGGTTGAAAATAACCTTTTTTATTACAACTGGCTACTGGAGGTGGCCATTCGGTTTGCACCTATTATAGAAAAACATATTTTAAAATATTGAAAAATTTGAAAAAATATCTACATATGCATTCGGATATTTTATATTTCTTCACAAGTTTTTGGGATAAAAGAATATTCTATGTATCCCGTGCAAAAAGACAAAAAATATCATATGGATAGTCCTATGTACGTGACATTTTTTATGCTTTTTATACATGACACATAAAATGTTGTTTCATCTAAAAAACTTATGAACGAATATAAAGTGTTTGAATATACATGTAGATATTTTTTCAAATTTTTAATACTCCCTCTGGTCCATATTAATGTTCTTAACATTGTCTAGATTTGCATGTATCTAATTAAGTATTTAGACTAGATACATCCTTATCTAGACAAAGTTAAGAACAATAATATAGACCGGAGGAAGTATTTCAAAATATGTTTTCTCAAATGCACCCGGAATTTCCCCTCGCTACTCGGTAATCTACAACCTTCTGTACGTATGATGATGCGATTTCTCGTGATCAGCTACAAAACTCTTTTCCTTCCATGCACTACGGGGAAAACTTTCTTTGTTGTGTGGCAAAACCACACGGCAAAGGCGACTAGGAACACAGCAATGTCTTTGCCGTGTGTACACACACGGCAAAAGTCACACGGCAGCGCGACGGCAAAGGGGTTTTGCCGTGTGTCTCAAGCACAAAACACGGCAAAGGCTTTGTCGTGTGTCTGACACGCGTACATGGCACAATAAAGTAATTTCACGGTTTCGTCCGTTTGACGGAGCGAGAGGGACTTTACGGTGTGGTCGCTTTGCCGTGTGTTTTGGGTCTTTGTCGTGTACTTTGCCTTTGTCGTGTGCCGCTTCTGTGCCGTGTTTTGTGCCTTTGCCGTGTGTCCTCTGGGAGTTATCACACGGCAAAGAATGTCGCTTTGCCGTGTGTCGCAGCTGAAGAACACACGGCAGAGACTGTCTCTTTGTCGTGTGCCTCTTCTAGATGGAACACGGCAAAGGGTTGTCTGCCCAGCGCCTGCTGCACAGGCTGCTGCCACCTGTCCGCAGGAAGAAACGCTTCGGGACATCGGAACACCTCTAAACCATATATGTGACCCTAGCATGTGTAATAAAGTGTGGTGGTATGTTTAAAACTCCTAAACCTGGTTAACAAGTGTAAACCCTTTCACAGACATGCGTTGTCCCCTAAAAACGAAGTGTCTACAATCTAACTATTAGGGAGAAACTCCTCGTTTCGGTAAAACCGGGGTAGATATTGTCACAACATGTTTCCAAACATGGTTTTACATCATCACATGACCTAACCAAGAGCAAAACAAGAGAGGGATACACCGGGCTACCCCTGTCATAAGAAAGTCTCGGGGGGTAGACGATACAAGACCCGCGGATCAGGGTTTCGCAGAAAGAAGCGCTTCGGGGTATCAGAACACCTCCAAACCATGAATATGGCCCTAACATGTGTAATGAAGTGTGGTGGCATGCTCCAAACTCCTAAACTTGGTTACCAAGTGTGACCCCCTTCGCAGACATGCGTTGTCCACTAAAAACAAAGTGTCTGCAATCTGACTATTAGGGGAAAACTCTCCGTTTTGGTGAAACCGGGGTAGATCTTGTCATAACATGTTCTCAAACATGGTTTTACATTATCACATGACCTAACTAAGAACAAAATAAGAGAGGACTACACCGAGCTACCCCTGTCAGAAGAAAGTCTAGGGGGTAGACGATCCGAGACCTAGGGATCAGGGTTTGACCATAGTTTTAAATGACCATAACTAATCAAAAAAAATCAAAAAAATGCGAGACCTTCGCGTGGCGTCATATTATGTGACTTAGTTGGAAGAAAAAAATATTAAACTTGGTATATTGATTATGTCTCAAAAAATCTTCACAAAATGGCCTATTTCATTCGAGGTTTTTTGGCTGTTGGTTCAAATGACCAATGCTATGGCCAGAATCGCGAAATAATTTGTGATAATGTTACCATATTGTGTATGCATGTGCATAATGGGGTGGCAAACAATGTTGCAGGAGGAAGTTTTCCTTTTCATCGCACGGAAAAGCCATTTTCTATTTTCGGAGCACAAAAATCTGGGCGTTTTGTGAAGCAACACCAAACGGTGAATACAAAGATGCTACCACCCATTTTTCAAAAATAGTACACCACCTTACATGAAAAATGTCCCAACCGGGTATTCGTAAAACTTTCTCGTCCACCCCTCGTGAAAAAGACATTTTTTTGCCGAATCGATAGAAAATGGGTCAGATATGAACTGTAGGTACATGATCTGATGCTCATTTTTTTTGTAAAAATCATTTTTAGGTTGACAATATGATGTTTCTTCAGAGATCCAATACAAGTTTAGCCAGGCTCAGCCCCGAACTAAGAATCTTCGTACTCGTTATTTTGACCATAGATTGGTGGAGGTAAGAAATAAAAAAAGTTCTTTTGCCGTGTATAGTGCATAAAACACACGGCAAAGGCATATATTTACCGTGTGTCTAACTGCAGGGACACACGGAAAAGGATCACCATCAGTAGGCTCGCCTGGGTGGGTTGTGGGCCCCACCTCTTTGCTGTGTGACTGGCTTTGCCGTGTGTCGCCTTTTGTCTTTGCCATGTGTCTTGTTTTGTCTTTGCCATGTGGCATTTCTTTGTCGTGTGTTTTATCAGGGATGTACCGTGTGGATTGTCTTTGCCGTGTGCTTATGGGCTCCCTCACGGCAGAGAATTTTTTTGCCGTGTTGCTAGGTGTTTGACACACGATAAAGGACGGGGACGACGGGAACGAGAATTTTTCCCTTAGTGATGTATTTACACCTCCACTCGCTCTGTCCAGCCTTGTCCATCACATAAGTCATCAACAAAAATACTGTAAGAAAATGGTCATCAACAAAAATCATCGAGCCCTATATATCGAGGACACACTGGAAAGTGTGTGCCTCACACACTTCGACCCGCACTGTTGCGGCTCTAAGCTAGCTTGTTCTTGCTTTTCGCCTTCTCCCACCTCCGAGCATGGCCGTGCTGATGAACTCCACGGTCCATGCAACCACCACGGCAACGTCTCCTCAGGCTGTGCAAGGTGAGAAGGACGACCGACAGAGGCGCCGGCCGTCGTCAAGGTCGTAATCGACGAGGACGTGGAGGAGGTAGGGGGCATGGACTACGCCGGCAGGGCGCAGTGGCTCCGCGCGGCGGTGCTGGGCGTCAACGACGGGCTGGTGTCCGTGGCGTCGCTGATGATCGGGGTGGGCGCCGTGAACCAGTCCGCCAGGGCCATGCTCGTCTCCGGGCTCGCCGGCCTCGTCGCCGGCGCCTGCAGCATGGCCATCGGTGAGTTCGTGTCCGTGTACGCGCAGTATGACCTCGAGGTGGCGACGCGTCTCCTGAGACTCAAACGTGGTCTCGAGGAGGAGCATGGGCAGCTGCCGAGCCCGGCGAAGGCGGCCGCCGCGTCAGCGCTGGCGTTCGCGGCCGGTGCGGCGCTGCCACTGCTGTCTGGCGGGTTCGTGCGCTCGTGGGTCGCCCGCGTCGCCGCCGTCTGCGCGGTGACCACGGCCGGACTGGCTGGGTTTGGGGCCATCGGAGGGGCTCTCAGCGGTACCATTCCGGCAAGGTCCGACGCCCAGGTGCTGCTCGGTGGATGGGCCGCCATGGCCGTGTGCTACGGCGTGCTCTGGCTGTCCAGGCTCGCCATGGGGGCACAAGTGTCAAACGCCACTTACTAGTAGTGATACCGTGTGTTTGGGGGGTAACAGTACGTGTGTGCATGTGACTATGTGAGTGTATAAGGCGTGTTTGTACGATCCATCTTTATTTTATGAAACTACTGTATACAAAAGCTTAACTTCGGTTTATAATAGAGTTAATAGCATTTTAGTACACCCTCCCATCCAACCAAATTAGTTGACTCGAATTTATCAAGATGCGGATGTATCTAATACTAAATCATGTCTAGATACAATTGAATCTAGATAAATCTAACTTAACTAATTTGGGTCGGGATTTGTCTAGATACAATCGAATCTACAAATCTAACTTAACTAATTTGGGTCGGAGGGAGTACCACATTTGTGACAAATTTACAGTTTTATGCCACTTTGTGTGTTTTGGGAATCAAAATCTATCACTCTAGCGTAGGTTTTTTGCAATTCGTGCAAATGATCGTCTAAGACTGAATTAAATGAAAACTGACAGCGGGCCCCACATTTAAGGATGATGTGGCATGGCAAAAACGGCAGGAGGGTTCCAATTTGCTGAGTTGTACCAGATCCCACTCGTGAGCCAATTTCGCACCGGCCTTATCCTTTCCCCACCGGCTGGATGTGCTCGCGATTGCCACCGGCGTGCCTCCTGGTGGAGGCGGCTCCTGCTCACGGGCGAGCTCGTGGTCGCACCCTGCTCGCGGAACTCGCATCCGTCGCCTTGTAGGGGTTCGTAGCATGGAAAACAAAAATTTTCTATCGCATACAAACAAACAAGCCAAGATCTATCTACTAGATTGTAGCAACGAGTCGATGGAATAACTCACCCTCGAAGATTCCAAAGTGTTTAACGAGAGCAGATTCTCGTGGGTGATGTAGTCGTACTCTTTCCGATCTCAAGATCGCGTAGACGATCCTTCCGGCGCCGCGTTCCCGCAGCGCTCCCGCAGTCGGTCACACGTTCGGTACTCGACGAAGACCTTCCTCTCCCTTGTTCCAGCAGGCAGCGGAGGTTGTAGCACTCTCCTCGTGATTCCGGCAGCACAACGGCGTGGTACCGGAGGTAGAGGGGAAATCCCGCAGGGCTTCGCCTTAAGCCGGTGCGAGTATGGTGGAGCTTATGAGAGAGGCTATTAGTGGTCTAGTAATTAGACACACCAATTAGAGGGCTCTAAACCAATTAGAAGGCTCTAAACCGAATAGCTCTAAACCGGGGTCTAGATCTAGGGTTTAGTTTAGAGGATAGGAAACTTGTGTGTCTAGGAGGGGAGCCCTGCCCCTCCTTATATAGGTGGGAGGGGGTGGGCGCGCCAGGGGAGGGAGGGAGTCCCTCCCCAACTCGGCCTAGGCTGGCCGCCGGCTTGGAGGAGAGAAACTCCTCCTCCAAGTCGACTCCAACTCCTCTTGCTTGTTTCCCACAGTTTCTTGTTTTTGGCAGTTTGACTTTCAAACTGGACATTTGACTTTTCTGTTTTAGGATTCAATTTAATCCTATATTTGGGACAGCAAGAACACTTAGTACATGATGCAATCATTCCAATATGTAATGACACATTCATGTACCCCTTCCCCCCCGGAGTGCCGGACAATCCGGAACCTTCTAGAATATCCCCGATGAAAACACCGGAATCATTCCCGAACTCCGAAACGGGACTTTCCTTATATGAATCTTATTCTCCGGACCATTCCGGATCACCTCGTGATATCCCGGATCCCATCCGAGACTCCGAACAACATTCGGTCTCTTTCTCATAATACCATAACTACTCAAACAACGTCGAATCCTTAAGTGTGTCTCCCTACGGTTCGTGAATTATGCAGACATGATCGAGACACTTCTCCGAACAATAACCAATAGAGGAATCTGGAAATTCATATGGCTCCCACATATTTCTACGATTACTTTGCGATCGAATGAACCACTTACATACGATACCAATTTCCCTTTGTCTCACGATATGTTACTTATCCGAGGTTATGATCGTCGGTATCTCTGCATACCTAGTTCATCCTCGTTACCGATAAGTACTCTTTTCTCGTTCCCGTGATATGTGATCCCTTGTGACCATGTCACATGCTTGCAAGCTAATTGGATGACATTCCACCGAGAGGGCCCAGAGTATATCTATCCGTCATGTGGATGGACAAATCCCACTCTTGATCCATGTGTTTCAACCAATACTTTCCGAACACTCAATGCCACCTTTATAGCCACCCTGTTACGGTGTGGTGTTTGATGACATCAAAGCATCCATCCAGTAAAGGTGATATGCATGATCTCATGGTCGAAGGAATTAGGTTACTATGTATCAGAAAGCATATAGCAATTGAACTATTGAAATGACTTGATCTTTATGCTACGCTTGTCTATAGGAGTATGTCCACCATATCATTCTCCTAACGATATGATCTTGTTGTTGATAACATCTCAATGTTCATGACAAAGAAACCACATCATCAATCAACCAACAAGCTAGTGAAGTATAGAGGCTATACTAGGGACTTCAAATTAAGTTTACAAATCACACAAGTATTAATGGTTTCCTTGTTAATACTATTATAGCATGAATGCAAACATTTATCATAAACACAAAGATATAATAATAACTATATTTATTATTGCCTCTAGGGCATATCTCCAACAGTCTCCCACTTGCACTAGAGTCATCTAATCTAGATTACATGGTAATACACCGAACACCCATGGCAGTTTGGTGTTGGTCATGTTTTGCCCTCGGGAGAGGTTTAGTCAACGGATCTGCCACATTCAGATCTGTGTGTACTTTGCAAATCTTTATATCCCCATCCTGGATATGTTCTCGAATAGCGTGAAAACGTAGCTTGATATGCTTCAGCTTCTTGTGTGACCTTGGTTCTTGCGCATTGGCTATGGCGCCCATGTTATCACAGTAGATAGACATTGGGTCCAGTGCACTAGGAACCACACCCAGCTCTGTAATGAACTCTTTCATCCATATCGCTTCTTGTGAAGCCTCCGAAGCAGCCATGTATTCCGATTCAGTTGAAGATCTCGCCACAACGCTTTGCTTTGCACTCCTCCAGCTAACTGCTGCACCATTCAAAATAAATACGTATCCAGATTGTGATTTAGAATCATCTGGATCGGTGTTCCAACTAGCATCGGTGTAACCATTAACAACGAGCTGTTCATCACCTCCATAAGAAAGAACCATATCCTTAGTTCTTCTCAAGTACTTAAGGATGTTTTTGACCGCTGTCCAATGATCCACTCCTGGATCACTTTGATATCTGCTAGTTTAAACTAACAGCATATGCGATGTCGGGTCTAGTACATAGCATGGCATACATTAGAGATCCTATGGCTGAGGCATAGGGAGTCTTACTCATCCTTTCTCTATCTTCTGCCGATGTCGGACTTTGAGTTTTACTCAAGGTCGTATTGGGCAACATGGGCAAGAACCCTTTCTTGCTTTCTTCCATTCCAAACTTCTTTAGAACTTTGTCCAAATATGTACTTTGTGACAATGATATTTGGCGTTTCGATCTATCTCTATAAATCTTTATGCCTAATATGTAAGCTGCTTCGCCAAGATCCTTCATTGAAAAACTATTATTCAAATACTCTTTGACACTATTAAGAAGGTCTACATCATTCCCAATCAACAATATGTCATCCACATACAGTATTAAGAATGCTACAGAGCTCCCACTCACTTTCTTGTAAATACAAGCTTCTCCATAAGTTTGTATAAAACCAAAACTTTTGATTACCTTATCAAAACGTTGATTCCAACTTCGGGATGCTTGCTTCAATCCATAGATGGACCGTTGAAGCTTGCATACCTTGTTAGCATCTTTAGGATCGACAAAACCTTTGGGTTGTATCATATACAACTCTTCATCAATGTCTCCATTGAGGAATGCTGTTTTGACATCCATCTGCCATATCTCATAATCATAATATGCAGCGATTGCTAACATAATCCTCACAGACTTTAGCTTCGCTACCGGTGAGAAAGTCTCATCGTAGTCAACTCCTTGAATTTGTCGAAACCCTTTTGCGACAAGTCGAGCTTTATAGACAGTAACATTACCATCAGCATCTGTTTTCTTCTTGAAAATCCATTTGTTCTCGACAGCCTTCCGGCCATCCGGTAAGTCCACCAAAGTCCATACTTGGTTTTCGTACATGGATCCAATCTCGGATTTCATGGCTTCTTGCCATTTATTGGAATCTGGGCTCATCATCGCTTCCTCATATGTCTCGGGGTCATCGGTGTTGTCCACCAACATGACATTCATAACGGAATCATACCAATCTGGAGTGGTACGAGTTCTCGTTGACCTCCGAGGCTCTGTAGCAACTTCAACCGAAGTTTCATGATCACCATCATTAGCTTCCTCTCTTATTGGTGCAGGCACCACAGGAACTTCTTCCGGTGCTGCGCTACTCGCAATTTCGAGAGAAGGTTCGACAACCTCGTCGAGTTCTACTTTCCTTCCAGTCACTTCTTTCGAGAGAAATTCCTTCTCTAGAAAGGATCCATTCTTGGCAACAAAGATTTTGCCTTCGGATCTATGATAGAAGGTATACCCAATAGTTTCCTTCGGGTATCCTATGAAGACGCATTTTTCCGCTTTGGGTTCAAGCTTGTCCGGCTGTAACTTCTTTACATAGGCTTCGCATCCCCAAACTTTAAGGAACGACAATTTAGGTTTCTTCCCAAACCATAATTCATATGGTGTCGTTTCAACGGATTTAGACGGTGCCCTATTTAAAGTGAATGCGGCTGTTTCTAATGCATAACCCCAAAATGATAGCGGTAAATCTGTAAGTGACATCATAGAACGAACCATATCTAAGAGAGTTCGATTACGACGTTCAGACACACCATTACGCTGTGGTGTTCCCGGCGGTGTCAATTGTGAAAGTATTCCGCACTTCTTTAAATGCTCGCCAAACTCGTAACTTAGATATTCACCTCCACGATCAGAACGTAGAAATTTAATCTTCTTGTTACGTTGATTCTCTACCTCACTTTGAAACTCCTTAAACTTCTCGAAAGTTTCGGACTTATGTTTCATGAAATAGATATACCCATATCTACTCAAGTCATCCGTGAAGGTAAGAACATAACGATAACCACTGCGCGATGCTACACTCATTGGACCACACACATCGGTATGTATGATTTCCAGTAAGTCCGTAGCTCGCTCCATTATACCAGAAAATGGAGTCTTAGTCATTTTACCCATCAGACATGCTTCGCATCTTTCAAGTGATTCAAAATCAAGTGATTCAAGAAGTCCATCGGAATGGAGTTTCTTCATACGTTTCACTCCAATGTGACCAAGACGACAGTGCCACATATAGGTCAAATTATCGCTTGATTTCAAACGTTTAGCCTCAATGTTATTAATATGTGTATTTCTACTATCGAGATTCAATATGAATAGACCATCTATCAAAGGTGCATGTGCATAAAACACATTACTCATATAAATCGAACAACCATTATTCTCGGATTTAAACAAGTAATTGTCTCGCAATAAACAAGATCCTGATATAATGTTCATGCTTAATGCAGGCACCAAATAACAATTATTTAAGTATAAAACTAATCCCGATGGTAGATGAAGAGGTAGCGTGCCGACCGCGATCACATCAACCTTTGATCCGTTTCCTACGCGCATCGTCACCTCGTTCTTCACTAGCTTCCGTTTATTCTGCAGCTCCTGTTTCGAGTTACAAATATGAGCAACCGAACCAGTATCAAATACCCAGGCACTACTACGAGTACTAGTGAGATACACATCAATAACATGTATATCAGATATACCTTTCTTCTTGATGTTGCCGTTCTTCAAATCCGCCAAGTACCTTGGGCAATTCCGCTTCCAGTGACCTTCTCCCTTGCAGTAAAAGCACTCAGTTTCAGGTTTAGGTCCAGCCTTGGTCTTCTTCGTCGGCGTGGTAACTTTCTTACCACCCTTCTTGAAGTGTCCCTTTTGCTTAGACTTGCCTTTCTTGAATTTGGTGGTCTTATTGACCATCAACACTTGGTGCTCTTTCTTGATCTCCACTTCTGCAGATTTTAACATAGCAAATAGTTCTGGCAACTCTTTGTTCATGTTCTGCATGTTGTAGTTCATCACAAAGTTCTTGTAACTTGGTGGTAGTGATTGGAGGATGCGGTAAACTCCCAAAGTATTAGGAATCACTATACCCAAACTTTGAAGTTTATTTGCGTGCCCAGACATCTTAAGCACATGCTCACTGACGGAGCTACCCTCTTCCATCTTGCAGTTAAAGAACTTTTCAGAAGCTTCATAACTTTCAATTGCCGCATGAGTCTCAAAGATTAATTTGAGATCCTCGACAATATCATATGGATCTGACTCTTCAAACCTTTTCTGAAGCTCCGATTCTAAACCATACAAGATAGCACACTGAACTATGGAGTACTGATTCTTCCGAGCGAGGTAAACATTCTTTACTTCATCGGTAGCATCAGCTGCAGGTGGGTCACCTAGCGGTGCATCCAGCACATAGGTCAAATTACCAGCTGTGAGGACAATCCTCAAATTGCGGAACCAATCCGCGAAGTTGCTTCCATTGTTTTTCAACTTTTCTTTCTCTAGGAACGCATTAAAATTGATGGTAGGGGCTGCCATTGATCTACAACATATTTGCAATAGTTTAGACTAAGTTTATGACAAATTGAGTTCAAATTAATTAATGAAATTAAACTAGGTGAACTCCCACTCAAAACAACATCCCTCACATTGTTTTAGTGATCACATGAACCAAATCCACTACATCAACACCGATCATCACGAGAGCTGATATAGTTTTAATGGCGAACAATCATCATGTTCATCATATCTACTATATGATTCATGCTTTGCCTTTCGGCGATCCGTGTTCCTGAGGCCATGTCTGTACATGCTAGGCTCGTCAAGATCAAACCTTAGCTTCTGCATAAGCAAATCTGGCTTGCTTACGTTGTATTCACCCGCGGAATCAAAGACACCCGATCATCACGTGGTGCTTCGAAGCAGCAAGCTTTGGCAACGGTGCATACTAAGGGTGAACACTTTAGAACTTGAAATTTATGTGCATGAGGGATCATCTTATAATGCTACCGTCGTCTACTAAGCAATACAAGATGCATAAAGGATTAACATCACATGCAATTCATAATATGTGATATGATATGGCCTTTCTTCTTTGTGCTTCCGATCTCCATCTTCAAGCACGAATATGATCTCCATCATCACCGGCATAGCATCAAGGTCAATGACGCTTCTCCATGGTTGTCGTCTACCAGCTTCAACTATTACAACTATTTTGAATAGACACGCAGGTCTTAACAGAAATTAAAGACAACCATATGGCTCCTGCCGGTTGCCAACTTACAATAAGGAACATTGCATACATCAAATATTATCACAATCATGGCCATATCACATCACTGCACACCCCTGCAAAACAAAGTTAGACGCTTCTACTTTCTTTGCATATTTTACGTGGTTTGGGGCTTTCCATAAGTGTCGTTCTAACTTACGAACAAGAACCACAACATTGATACTAGCATTGTTGATCACCCGTTGTAAATTGGATCTTTACTATGCTAGGAGAAACAGGCACCCGCAAAGCCACTTATGCAAAACGAGTTGCATGTCAAGCGTGGAGCAAGTCTCATGAACGATGTCATGTAAGGTTAGCCCGGGCCGCTTCATCCCAACATACCGCAAGATGCAAAGTACACAAAAATCAATCTACAATAAAAGCATCAACGCCCACAATGACCATTGTGTTCTACTCGTGCAACAGATCTACATATAGACACGGCTCTGATACCACTGTAGGGGTTCGTAGCATGGAAAACAAAAATTTTCTATCGCATACAAACAAACAAGCCAAGATCTATCTACTAGATTGTAGCAACGAGTCGATGGAATAACTCACCCTCGAAGATTCCAAAGTGTTTAACGAGAGCAGATTCTCGTGGGTGATGTAGTCGTACTCTTTCCGATCTCAAGATCGCGTAGACGATCCTTCCGGCGCCGCGTTCCCGCAGCGCTCTCGCAGTCGGTCACACGTTCGGTACTCGACGAATACCTTCCTCTCCCTTGTTCCAGCAGGCAGCGGAGGTTGTAGCACTCTCCTCGTGATTCCGGCAGCACAACGGCGTGGTACCGGAGGTAGAGGGGAAATCCCGCAGGGCTTCGCCTTAAGCCGGTGCGAGTATGGTGGAGCTTATGAGAGAGGCTATTAGTGGTCTAGTAATTAGACACACCAATTAGAGGGCTCTAAACCAATTAGAAGGCTCTAAACCGAATAGCTCTAAACCGGGGTCTAGATCTAGGGTTTAGTTTAGAGGATAGGAAACTTGTGTGTCTAGGAGGGGAGCCCTGCCCCTCCTTATATAGGTGGGAGGGGGTGGGCGCGCCAGGGGAGGGAGGGAGTCCCTCCCCAACTCGGCCTAGGCTGGCCGCCGGCTTGGAGGAGAGAAACTCCTCCTCCAAGTCGACTCCAACTCCTCTTGCTTGTTTCCCACAGTTTCTTGTTTTTGGCAGTTTGACTTTCAAACTGGACATTTGACTTTTCTGTTTTAGGATTCAATTTAATCCTATATTTGGGACAGCAAGAACACTTAGTACATGATGCAATCATTCCAATATGTAATGACACATTCATGTACCCCTTCCCCCCCGGAGTGCCGGACAATCCGGAACCTTCTAGAATATCCCCGATGAAAACACCGGAATCATTCCCGAACTCCGAAACGGGACTTTCCTTATATGAATCTTATTCTCCGGACCATTCCGGATCACCTCGTGATATCCCGGATCCCATCCGAGACTCCGAACAACATTCGGTCTCTTTCTCATAATACCATAACTACTCAAACAACGTCGAATCCTTAAGTGTGTCTCCCTACGGTTCGTGAATTATGCAGACATGATCGAGACACTTCTCCGAACAATAACCAATAGAGGAATCTGGAAATTCATATGGCTCCCACATATTTCTACGATTACTTTGCGATCGAATGAACCACTTACATACGATACCAATTTCCCTTTGTCTCACGATATGTTACTTATCCGAGGTTATGATCGTCGGTATCTCTGCATACCTAGTTCATCCTCGTTACCGATAAGTACTCTTTTCTCGTTCCCGTGATATGTGATCCCTTGTGACCATGTCACATGCTTGCAAGCTAATTGGATGACATTCCACCGAGAGGGCCCAGAGTATATCTATCCGTCATGTGGATGGACAAATCCCACTCTTGATCCATGTGTTTCAACCAATACTTTCCGAACACTCAATGCCACCTTTATAGCCACCCTGTTACGGTGTGGTGTTTGATGACATCAAAGCATCCATCCAGTAAAGGTGATATGCATGATCTCATGGTCGAAGGAATTAGGTTACTATGTATCAGAAAGCATATAGCAATTGAACTATTGAAATGACTTGATCTTTATGCTACGCTTGTCTATAGGAGTATGTCCACCATATCATTCTCCTAACGATATGATCTTGTTGTTGATAACATCTCAATGTTCATGACAAAGAAACCACATCATCAATCAACCAACAAGCTAGTGAAGTATAGAGGCTATACTAGGGACTTCAAATTAAGTTTACAAATCACACAAGTATTAATGGTTTCCTTGTTAATACTATTATAGCATGAATGCAAACATTTATCATAAACACAAAGATATAATAATAACTATATTTATTATTGCCTCTAGGGCATATCTCCAACACGCCTCCCTCCCGCAATGCCTCAATCCTCCCCGGGGCCTCCAAATCCCGCGGTGGGGATAGGGCTGGGGAGGAGGGCCGGCCACGTGCTCGGACATGGCAGACAACGCTGATGGAGATGGGTGGACTCGTTTGACTTTTTTATTTTCTTATTAGATATTTAGTTTTTTTAGATGTGGGGACCCCTCCTATGTAAAATTCCCATATGTCAGTTTTTGTGTCAATTCGGTTTTAGACAATCATTTGCATGAATTCTAAAAAACGTACGCTAGAGTGGTAGATTTTGGTTTCCGAAACACAAAGTGGTATGAAACCGTAAATTTTGCCACCAATGTGGTACTAAAATGCTATTAACTCGTTTATAATACTCCCTCCTATCCAAATTAATGTTCTTTGAATTGTCTAGATTCGGACGTATCTGGCACTAGATACATTCGAATGAGTTAAATACAGGAGTAGTCGTACTTGTTCAACCGGTTGGCTCGATTTAGTTTTGATACTCGGAATTTACACAATTTAACTCATGTACCTGTCAATTGAACTCGATTTAGTTTAAAAGCATGTTTATCGTCGAATTTGAACTGACATGTACGACACGTAGATGCTGGCCCCACTTGCAGAATAACAGCTAGCATGAAAACTTGCAGGAACCCCTCTCACATCTAGGATGTATGATATGGGTGGCCCGATCTTCTCAGTAAGCGGATGGCGATGATGATGGTGGATGATAGATAACTAGTGCGTAGCTATGATCTCTCCCGCTCGATCCCTGATGCCAGCGCAATAGATCTCGAACCTTGTAGGATATTCACAACACCACACTCTTGCGCACGCAACCGTGACCATGAACGGTAGTCTGCAATCTACTAATTTCCAATGGAACAACAGATCACACTTAATTATAGTTGATAGATTCAAACACAGGGTAATTCCAGAGGTTCTATGAAAGAACCAACTCCAAAATATTTTAACGTGGTCTAAAACCTAAAAACCATGATTTACAGTCCTATATAAAGGTTGTTGGACGTCTAACATAGAGTTGGGGTCAAAACCAAACATATCTCTAACTTTTCTAACTTAAAAGGACTCTATTTGTAAACTGACAGAAAACGTCTGTCGACTTGTTTTGGTTGCTGCGCACAGCTTGTAATGAACTAGGAGACGTGCAAGTACCCGTTGGAAAGATCTCGGAATTATCTTTCCAACAAGTACTTATGTGCTTAATTCGGAGTTGGTATGTGGAAACCACATTCGTTTCAATTTCAGAACTTCTGTCTGTTCGAATTGAACCTTCCTTGTTGTTCGCCTTCTAACTCTCGGTCGACTTCATTTTGATGATTTTCTCTTGCGCCTTCCTCTCGCCCCTCTCTCGCGCATCCTCGGGCGATCATCATGCTGGGCTCCTCTTGTAGCCCTTCTCCTCCTCGTGCCATGCTTGTTTCTTCAACGAACCTGATCATACATAAATACATAGACTTAGGTAGTATAAAGTTCTTATTAAGTAAAACATCAGGTTCAATTAGAAATGAATTCACCTGATAGTCATTATTGATTTGACTCAATATTTCTTTCCAGTTCAGACAGTCAGAATCATCATAATCCCTGTATATATCCTCATCATCCTCCCTTTTTTCATGAAAAGCCGTCCTCGGTTTTAGGTAAGCTAAAAGTGGGAGAAACAAAAAGAACAACGTATACGCAAAGTATATGTATATATAACATGTTGTATTATTGTTGTTCACAGGAAAAGTATGTCCAGTATACATCAAGCAACTTAAATTGCAAGTATAAGTGAAGTACAAAGAATCATGATCATGGTGAAAAACAACTAAATAGATAGTCATGTTCTTTAATATTAAATTCAGTTTTCTCAAAGAAGATCTATGATCAAATTTGTGGACAAGATCTAACCAATTCAATATGTGTGAAAACCAAATTGATTCACACCATGCTTCAACTGCGTTACTCTGATTAATATGAACATGATCATGTTGTCCAGTATGGAAGATGCAACTCCATTTGCAAATATAAGTGAAGTATAGAGCAATAACACAGCTAGGCAAAGACTTTTGGGACAAACACAAAGGATATGAAAACTTGGGTTCTATTCTAATAAGATTACAATGATCCAACATAGGTAAAATTACTTGTGTTGGCTGTATTATATCAACTAGACCTGACTTTAGTTTCATACTATCACAAATTTCAGCATATGTCCCACAACAAGTCATCGACACACAACAAGTATGGCTGAAAACAGCATGTTTCAGTTCAGCGATTCTATCACAAGTAATGCATATGTGATCCACAAGAAAATTTTCATGCATGCTATATTCACCAATTAGATTGAAAGTGAAACAAGGAGAATATGTGCTAGAATTTAGACATGAAATTTTAGAAATCTTGTCCATAGCACAACTCATACTCATAGGTTCATTTAGCATGATGGAAAACACAATATCAGCAGGTGGTATTCGAGCAAGTATTTCTTTATGTGTAATCAGTACCACATGATCAAAATTGAAATTTGGTAAACTATCACATGGTGTTGAAACAGTAGTGTAAGGCAAATCACAAGGAGACTTCAGTAAAGGAATAGACTCACAATATGTCGCACATGTTGGCTGAAGCTCCAAATTAGTACCAATGTCATCAACAATCTTCTCAGCTGTAGTAGGTACTACGACATCCTCCTCAAGTGACAATACCAGATCGTGTGATGCAGGTTGTAAAATAGGCGTCTCCCTTTCTTCAAAAGCAACATGTACATCACAAGATACAACACTAGGAGTAGACATGATTACGTTAGTAGACAACTCACATGTCTCATTAGTGTCCACTCTCAAAATTTCTGGAATATGCCATTTGTAGTTGTTCAAAAACATAGAACGTAGAAATTGCTTGAAATCTTCTCAAAGGATTTTTTTACCCATGACACCATACACAATCCTTGCGTCCTTCCACCAACGAGCTACCTCTTCATCCACACATCGGTGAGCAAAAATGTATTCTATATGACCATTAAACTTGCTATCGAAAGTACGACATCTTGCAAAACCAAATCCCATATCAATTTCCCAAATATGATATTCTGCGGGTGTGGCGGAACTTTCCAATCGTCACTTGATTGTAGTTGGATCATATGCCATGCCAACCACAATAGCTAAATAGTCATGGTAAACATCATCTGATTTCTGCATCACCTCAACACTAGTAGAAATCATAATTAGTATGTTAGTGCAAAAACACAAAATATTTTTGGTGGCACACTCACAACTCACTCAAAAACTGACAAGAAAGCAGATCTTACTGTTCCAAAGTGAATAGTGATGCTTACCAATTTGAAATCAAAGACTGGTGCACTGATGTGATAAAGTGAATACCAAAGGTATAGAGAACGATCGCAGGACACACAGGTTATTTATGATGGATCTGTAGGTATGGTATCCTAACTACACCGCACACAAGTCCTAGTGCTGATCGTATGACAAAGACCCACGGAAACACACACGGTGGAGATAAATGAGCAATTGCAACTATGAAAATGAGCTCAATAAAGTAAGGTATGTCAGAGGAATGCTCGTGTTGCAATGCACAAGGAGAGACGCTAGCAATGTCTCAACGAAACGGACACAAGATTGCTAAACTGAGCAGCCCGCAGAGCACTAAGCACGCTAGTCTCGTAGGATAGTTTTAGACACAAATAAAGGTTTACTAAGGCTCACAAGGATATGTACGTTATGTGGACTCAGTAAAAAAAATAAACAAAAAATAAAAAAATTTGACCTAAGAATTGGTCTCTGCCACGGCAGAAAAACGGCCTAAAATCCTGCTGCGGCAGGATGTCGGCAGACACAAAAACTTCTCGTATGAGGACAGACCTGTCTGTGGTAAGGCGACGGTCCGATTTTTTTTAGCTTTCACGCTGGAGCACAGACCCGTCTGCGGTCAGGCGTGAGGCAGCGAGCCGATTTTTTTTACTTCAACGTGAAGCAAACTCAGTACAAGTCTAGATCCGATCGGTTTGCCTTTTTTTCTCCTTCTTTCAAACGGATCTACAACCTGAGACTAAAAGAAAACAGATCTACTAGATCTAAGACTCAAGAACACGACGAACAATCTAGAAATAGTCTAGGGACTCCGACAACGGATCAAAAACAGACGAAAACTAGACAAAAACTATGACTCAGATTTAGAAGAAAGACTATACAAAAGGATTACGATCAGCAACTAGAACTCACGAACAATGTTATCTAAGCTATGGCAATGAACTATGAACCCTAATATTTTTGTGTGGCTTTTTCTGTATAGGACAAAAACAACTAATCTATGGATGGATTTGTGGATGCTTACCGAGGCAACACTGGAAATCTGATACCAAGATGATATGGGGTGGCCCGATCTTCTCAGTAAGCGGATGGCGATGATGATGGTGGATGATAGATAACTAGTGCGTAGCTATGATCTCTCCCGCTCGATCTCTGATGCTAGCGCAACAGATCTCGAACCTTGTAGGATATTCACAACACCACACTCTTGCGCACGCAGCCGTGACCACGAACGGTAGTCTGCAATCTACTAATTCCCAATAGAACAACAGATCACACTCAATTATAGTTGGTAGATTCAAACACAGGGTAATTCCAGAGGTTCTATGAAAGAAACAACTCCAAATATTTTAACGTGGTCTGAAACCTAAAAACCATGATTTACAGGCCTATATAAAGGCTGCTGGACGTCCAACATAGAGTTAGGGTCAAAACCAAACATATCTCTAACTTTTCTAACTTAAAAGGACTCTATTTATAAACTGACAGAAAACGTCTGTCGACTTGTTTTGGTTGCTGCGCACGGCTCGTAACCAGCTAGGAGACGTGCAAGTACCTGTTGAAAAGATCTCGGAATTATCTTTCCACCAAGTACTTATGTGCTTAATTCAGAGTTGGTATGTGGAAACCACATCCGTTTCAATTTCAGAACTTTTGTCTGTCCGAATTGAACCTTCATTGTTGTTCGCCTTCTAACTCTCGGTCGACTTCGTTTTGATGATCTTCTCTTGCGCATTCCTCCCGCTCCTCCCTCGCGCATCCTCGGGCGATCATCATGCTGGGCTCCTCTTGTAGCCCTTCTCCTCCTCGTGCCATGCTTGTTTCTTCAACGAATCTGATCATACATAAATGCATAGACTTAGGTAGTATAAAGTTCTTATTAAGTAAAACATCAGGTTCAATTAAAAATGAATTCACCTGATAGTCATTATTGATTTGACTCAATATTTCCTTCCAGTTCAGGCAGTCAGAATCATCATAATCCCTGTATATATCCTCATCAATGTACATTTCCGCTTCCAGATATTTGCATGTAGCCCTTCCCCATCTAGTCCACAAGCCTGCGGCCCACAACGTTATAATGTCCTTTACTTCCAGACTATTCGGTTCGAGAGGGGGGGGGGAAAGGAGGGAGTCGATAGAGAGGGAGGCGACGTTGGCAGTGATCACTGGATCGGAACGTGTATCGGTTGTTCGTGGAGGGGAGACGATGTCGAGGCGACACCCGCACCTGCGAAAAAACCTGTATCTAATAACATTCATGAAAATTAGCTTGCCTTTTGTCAGCGTCCACTTGGCCCAGCCCAGCACTCAGCCTACGTTCTGAACATTCATGCACTCACAACCCAACTATAAGAAGAAAGCCCACTTCATCCCAAAAGCCCGGACTGAAAGGAGGAAGGAATCTCTCCCTTATAAGGTGGGCGTGGCTTCCTTCCGTAGGCGAGGTGGGACTAAACTTCGTGTAGCCGCACCGGTCAACATCAGCCTAACATCCCATCCCCCTGAGAAGCCCCTCAGGAAGGCATGGCGATCGCTAGCTCTGATACCAGATGTCAGCGTCCACTTGGCCCAGCCCACCACTCAACCTACGTTCTAGACGTTCATGCGCTCACAACCTAACTATAAGAAGAAAGACCACTCCATCCCAAAAGCCCGGACTGAAAGGAGGAAGGAATCTCTCCCTTGTAAGGTGGGTGTGGCCTCCTTCTGTAGACAAGGTGAGACTAAACTTCGTGTAGCCGTACCGGTCAACAGCAGCCTAACACCTTTTCATACTCATCTAGCTACTGTAACTTCTTGTGGTCTAGCTGTTCTTCAAACTGTTCTTTGGTGTGTTCTACGTATTATCAATTCGTTATCCATCAATCTTCATTAGCTATCTAATCATTTCTGCATAAAGGAAACATTAACCATCCACTACTGTACTATTTATTAACCTGACAAGAAATTCTTCAGTTCACCGTCGCTACTGGCAACACCTACACTTGCTGCTCCACTACACCCTTCACTTGTCCCGAGCTGTCATCACTGTCCACACCGTGTTCGCCATTGTTCCTCTTCCCAGTCCTCGCACACGTCGAGGAAGTAGAGTGCGCTCACCATGGCAGCACAGGCGGCGAACATGGGGATGGGGCCGAAGAGCCAGAGGAATACCGGGCATGAAAAGTAGAACGCCCGAACGCCGAGCGACCAGAAGTAGCTGCCACGGTTGAGCGTGCCCGTGACGTAGTCGACGGCGAGGCCGGGGCGGCGAAGGCGGTGCGCGCGGAGCGGGACGTTGACGAGGGTGCTGGTATGGCTATAGTACCGGATGGAATGCACGTTGAGGAGGAAGGAGACGAGGAAGCAGACGAGGATCGCGAAGAACTTGGCCGACAACACCGCCTTCCCTGTCGCGCCCATCACTAGCGGCGCACCCAGGAGGAGGCCGGCCCCGCCGCCGCCTCCTGAGCCGCCTGACATGAGGACGGCGATGAGCGAGCTGAGCGTGATGGCCGTGGAAGCCAGCAGCGTCGACGCCATGATGTTGTTCCGGATCGTCTGCACTGCCAGCACAGCGTGCTTCCCCGACGGCTCCTGCATGCATCGAACCGATCGATCATACAAAAAAAATCGAATCTCCGGAGGCGAGCCGATGAAGAATCGTCGGAGAAAAGATAGCGCCGCGAGGAGAGTATGAACACCGTGATCGATCGATGGGATCAGAGGAAATGGGCGGTGGCGGTGGGTTATAATGACGGACCTCCATAATGTGGCGGACCCAGATGCGGCGGTTGATGGAGTTGACGCCAATGACGGTAGTGGCAGGACGACGCCGGATGCGGAGGAGGAGCCACGCGTGGTACCCACCATCAGCGCCAGCCCTAGCGGCACCAGCACGTAGTCCAGCGCCTCCTTCCCCATCTCTCCTCTCTGCCCTTCCTGCTGCGCCAGGAAGAAGAGAAGAGAACAGAACTACCTAGTGAGCTTAATGGGCCTCAGCTCAGACCCGGGCCCGTACTTGGCTGGACTCTTTGGGCCGAGATGCCTCCCACATCGACTTCTTCCTTTTTATCGCCCACGACATGTCTCGACTGTAGCAGTTCTTGCAGAAGCAGCAGCGCGGCGTCGCACCAAGCCCTACTCCACACCAGCCGCACCGGCGCCGGCGCCGGTGAGGCGAGGCGACCAGACGCAGCAGATAGATTGATCCACATAGGCCGGCGAGAGAAACCCTAGCTACATCGCCTGCCCCCCCGCCCCTGAGAGAGCGTCGAGGAGGAGGAGGAGGAGGCGATGGGGTCCATGACGATCGGTGCCAAGTACAAGACTACGGTCAGGGACCCCGGCACCACCGGCATCCTCCGCATGGTGCGTCCCATCCCCAATCTCCTTCTCCAGCCCCTCCGCTTTCCTCCCATCTGAAATCCCCTTTCCATCATCTCCGGGGAGCTCGTATTTTGGGTTGGCTTGTGCAACGGCTCTGCTTTTGCTGCTCGGCCGCCGGGTTGTGGGTCGAGGGTGGAGGGGGTTTAGTCGTGTTCGGTTTCCCAACCGATCGATATCGAGTAGGTCTCTCTGACTGGACGCGATAGGGTACAAATTGAAGCTTGGATCGGAGGAATGCCTTGAGCATGGGCCGAATTATTTTGGGGTTTGCGCTTTCCACATCGTTTCAGGTCACCTGGCCCCGTGGTTTAGTCACAGAACATTGTGTGCCGAACGTGATCCTTCATTTGCTCATAGCGTGCGATTGTGTCCTGGTTTACACTCCAAATTGGATTCCAGTTTGCTTGACAGGAATCGGGCTCGAAGTAGTTGTTTGGTTACTTCGTTCATTCATTTCTTGGCCACTGCTACTGATTGCAAATTGATCATTATGAGCTTGCTTGATCTAAATTGAATCGATCATTTGTTCTTGTAATTGCAGAGTGAAGATAAGTTTACATTTACTCCTAATGATCCGCGCTCACTAATGAAGCTCAATGTTGATTTCCGAACCATCAAAGGTAACTTACACTTTATCCATATCTAGTGCTGGTTTCAAAAACATACTTTAGTGTTTTACAAAAATCAAAGTACTGTCATTGTCACGATGACTGATGTGGTGCGAAACTATTAACTGTGTAGATAAATGGGCATTTACTGGATGTGGTTTGTGATTTCCTGTGGAGTTGCTTGAAATTATTTATCACAATGCAGAGTAACTGAATAAATACATCCAAGGTTACATATTCATTTGTGCCAGAGTAGGCCATGCATCATGGTGGTTGATGAAACACTTTAAATTGTTTCATGTACATTACCAATATGCTTGATGGTAATTTTGTACATTATTCTTCCATGCGCTTCAGGTCACAAGTTCAATAAGGTAGATGGTAGCAAACCAACACCACCATTATTGAATCTTTCAAAAGATTCTGACAAGGTACAATCAATTAACTTGGAGCATTCTGTTGTGGTCTGCTTTATAGGCATATGCTCTGCATTTGTTTCTTTCACCGAGGAGATTGTGATATGCATGCTTTCCTTTTCTCAGGGCGGTGGCTACATGTTTGAGTTTGATAATGTTGGTAACCGCGATTCATGTCGCGACTTTGTAGGTAATGCTCATTCAAAGCAATCATCTATGTGGTACATCCTGTTCTGTCAGACTTGTTTTAGCACGCTGTTATGTAAAATATCTATATCTATATCTATATATATCACATATTTATAATTAGGAACAGATACAACGTTTGGGAACTGATTTTTCTGTTTAGATAGATGATGATTATTTAGTTTTCTGATGTTACTTCTGGTGCTTACTTTAATTATTCTGATTTTGAGTTTCACCTCTAGTCTATACACTTATTGCCAACATAACGTATATATAACTGATGACATTGTCCTTCCAGCTAGGGTTTTAGGCAAACATCAAGGTATTGTGCCTCTTAGACCAAATGCACCTCCTGAAAAATCAGTTGCGCCAACTGGTCCAGATCAGCTCAGTTCCGCCGAAATGGAAAGACGGATGAAATTGCTGCGAGAAGACAGGTAATGTAATTATTTCAAACACCCCAGCCTGTTTCTTCTGCTGATAATAACATGAGGTAGTGATGATAATTTAATGCTAAGCCGCAATGGTCTAAGCTGACTTACTCTCTTAAAAAAAATTCCGGGCTCTTACATGCTTGTGTTTTTCAATCGGTCAACTGATTCTGAGTTTTTTTTCTTGTGAAATACACATTTGGCTTTTGCAGTTCACTTAGTTAAAGATGATATCAGAGTTACACTCTTTGCTAGTCTTTACTGACCTGTCTCATCAGCTTTGATTCATGTCTGTGCCATATCACGAAGCTGTTAGTGTAGCTGCTAGATTGAGAATGGTATGCATTATATGTGTTGTAACTGTACACCTTTTAAAGAGCCAAAATGAAGTGCAGATGTTGAAATGTTTTTATTTCACCTATCAATCCTGATATGGAGTTCAGATATATTGGTATCAATAGTTCACCTCGGGAGCATGTTCATGCTGCTGTTTAATGGTCATAGTTGTGCTGATTAATATTTAACGTTTACATGTTGTCTAAAGAGAGAATGGTACAGACAGATTTGCAAACTATCATAGCCAAAAAATGAGGAGGACATAATTATGTTGTATTGTTGACTTGTTGAACCCTTTTCTGTTTGGCAGTGATTTGCAGAAGTTGCATAAGAAGTTTGTTCATAATTATGTTGTATTATTGACTCGTTGAATCCTTTTCTGTTTGGCAGTGAATTGCAGAAGTTGCATAAGAAGTTTGTTCTTGGCAATATTCTGCAAGAGTCTGAATTTTGGGCTACAAGAAAGGTATTGCACATATACAATTTCTTCTTGTTTCATGGTATATTTGTGTCTGATTTACTCAGTTAAAACCAGTACTTATTTTTAAGGCCTTCTGCAGAATGTACTTGACGATGAAGCAAACAAAGCATCAAAACAAAAGCCAGGTTTCAAAAGTGCCATGCTAGCTGATGTTAGGCCGTCGGCTGATGGACAGGTATGCCATGGATCGTTTGTTGTTGCCGGTCCATGATGTCTGCTATATTATGAGGTTTCTGTTATAAATGGATAAATGGTTATGTCCTCTCAGATATTGACACTGGTGATTGTTGATGATGTTAATTTACTCACTTCTACTTTATGTGTAACCTTTTACAGACGAATAAGGTTACTTTCAGTCTGACTACTGAGATTATCCATCAGGTACGTTCTTTCTACTTTGGTCATTAATCATCATCTAAATGCAGGTCTGGCTGCTAGCATCATTTTTTTATTTCCTAATTGTCATGAGTGCAGTGCTATGCTTTAGTGAAAAGCTATATCTACTTTGCTGGCAGCGGGATTTGTAAACAATTGTGTTGTTTAATGGCTTACACTTTCATCAACTACTTAGTAGCTCATACCTATCGCTATCCGTGGAAGAAAGATGTCTGGTCCTGGTGGGCTTTTCATGTTGATATGTTGTTGACTTACTGGGCTTTTCATTCTGTTCTTAGTTATTTTTCCGAGAGTACGCCAAGGCACTATTTTAGTTTTTTATTTGTTCCATTTTTCAAATACAATTAGATCATGTCAATGTATTATCATCCTTTGTGAGTCATTTACCTAGATTCATTGGGGCCAACTTCCTAATGAGTGCCCAGAAGAACATTACCTCTTTTCACGCACACGTGTAACCACCCGTGAGGCCACTCACATTGTGACCTGGTATCTCAATCTGGTCGAGCAGGATTTTTGCAACTATGGTCCTTGCTCCAGTCGAGCTTGCTCTGGTCCTTGAGCTGGGCTGCATCAGCTCAATAATAGTAGTATACCTGGCATACATTACCTTGTAAATGCTAAATGACAAGATTGCTTATTTGGATGTTGGAAAACTTGCAACTTAAAAGTCTAACAAATTACTTGGTGTGAACATCATATTTTTTGTGATGTTTTGCAGATTTTTGCAGAAAAGCCAGCTGTGCATCGGGCATTTTTGGATTATGTTCCGAAGAAGGTAGATACTGCATATTTGTATTATACTGTTATCATGTGTGTGTCATTAGCTTTAGGAAGTCTAGGTTTAAGTTGGAGTTAGTTTTACAATATATATGTATCGTTGTAAGTGGATTTGAATTCTCATTTAGGTTTGTTTTCCTTCATCTCTCATGAACTATGTCCAAAAAGTTGTCCGAAAAGGATTTTTGGACAAAATACTGTAGAGCTGAGTATCTACTTAGGACAAAGAATACTTTAGCTGCAAAAGCTGAGGCTGCCGAAGACGAGGAATTAGCTATGTTCTTAAAAAATGATGATATACTTGCAAAGGAGGCAAAAGTCAAGGTATGATTCTGGCTGTATATTGTTGTAATTCTACCTATTTTGTAATGCCTTGTGCCATTCCTTGTGATTCTTCTTTCGTTTTAGTGATTCAATTCTTGTTTACAGATAAAACGAGTAGATCCAACATTAGACATGGAGGCAGATGCAGGGGATGACTACATCCATCTCCCGGTGCGTTTTTATTCTAGCTACTGCTTTGCTAAATCTACAATTTCGCAAAGCCAAGCTGTTTATCGTGATTCATTATCTCTTGAAGTGCTTATCCTATCTTGAAAGTGGTCATATCATTATTCTTTTCGGCACATAGGATCATGGGATTCTCCGTGATGGTAGCAGAGAGACAGTTGATGCTGATAGTGAATTAGCTAGGAGAACACTTTCTCAGGATCTAAATCGGCATGCTGCTGTTGTTCTTGAAGGGAGATCAACAGGTAGAAGTTCTGTACTCAACTATTTTTTTTATGTTGTATATTACTATTATGACATGATAATGGCCCCAGATATTTGCGTATGCAAACAGTTCTTCTGCAATTACACTTGTTTATTCTGTCTTCCTATCCATCTGAATGATGTACTCTGGTACTAATTCTTGATTAACTATGTCCTGAAAGATAATGCATTGAAAATTGTACAAATCAATGGTCCTAAACTGCTGGTTGCAAAACTATAGTGTTGTAGTAATTATTGTGTTTTTGTGTGCTTTCCCCTTCATATCAGAGGAATTCAACCTTAGGTTACATTTTCTAGCTCTGCATTTACTTATTGGCTGTTAATTTCAAAGCATTATATTTACCCCTGTCCGGAAAAGGATGTCTCAGTTTTGTCTAGATTTGCGTGTATCTAGACGCGTTTTAGTGTATAGATACTTACGAATCTAGACAAATCTGTGACATCCTTTTCCGGACGGAGGGAGTATGTTTTTCAGTGCGTAAGGTAATTATATTGTTCTATGCGTGCTTTTGCAGATGTTGAATCAACTGACACAAAGACTGTGGCTGAAGCACTTGCAAGGTCCAAGAAGGGTTAGAAATCATATCTCAGCGTGTGTTTTCCTTTTCACCTTGAATAGTTTCTTATTGTGCTGATGAGTTATATACTGCAGAACCACCTTCAAGTTTTGTTTCTGATGATGCTAGTCATGAGAGATTGGTAAAGGTGGCCCGCATGACTGAGATAGAGGATCTGCAAGCTCCACGAAGTCTCCCATATGCACCACTTTGTATAAAGGTAAGGTTGGTTCATATGGCTTAAGAACAGATATATCAACCACCGTAATATATTGCAAGGTTATGGATTCTTATGCCTTTCTTGTCTTAATAGGATCCTCGAGAGTATTTTGATTCCCAACAAGCAAATGCTCTGAGACCTTTAGGTGGCAGCAATGTTGGAAGAAAGGCCCGCAGCTGCAGCCTGAGTACAGATGACGCATTCCGTCATTTGATGGATCAGATATCTTCCGTCAAAGATAATAAATTGAACATTCCGGTTCTTCAGTCAGATGTGGCTCTTAAGGTAAACAGATCTAATTGAGACCTGATCCCAATCTTCTTTATGAACTTTATGGGTATTAGGACGTGTCTCCTCGAAAAATCCAGCTCCGTAAATAGAGCAGATTAAGTATTAGTTAATATTTTTTCTGTTGACATACTTATCATATCGACGGGAACTGGTACTGGATAGTGACCACAAGGTTATTATTAGTTCCCGGTCGGTTGTGAGTGTTAGATTTTGATGTTCATTTGCCAGTCAGGTCGCTTGCAATGATGGTGGTCAACTAGTCATGTGACAGGTTATGTTTGATGTTCAACTCTGATAAAAATAAGATATGGTCATTTTCTCTTTTGTTTGTTTGAATTATGTGGGTACATCATCACAACCCCCTCTCTTCGCACATGGGTGTAACTGTTTCATCTCCCTTTTGTCATGGGGTCAGCATTGGTCAGTGTTGTCTGTTTTGTCCATAGCTGAGATGTGGTAGTGTTTCTCTGTGCCAGTAGATATTTTACTGAAACAAATATGCGCTCCCAAAACTTTTGAAGAATAATTGCATTGAAATTTGTACCAACCAATCAACTCCCATCCATTTCCTGAATGCAATTATAAGCCAAACATTTCTGTGAGTGCAATGATAGTTACAAACACTTCTTCTGAGAAGTGTAATGTGTTCGGTATGAGCCTGAGAAAACTTGTATTGAGTGTTCGTGTAAATATTCTATATATCACTAACATCTTATCTTGCCCACAATTTGCATTGCCAAGAAAACATTATCTATGCTGTAGTAGTTTTTCTCCCCCGAGTCTCCTCCTCATGTATAGCTCTTGTACATCCCCTCTGCTTCACCCCGCTTCTTTTGTACATATATTTTATATTATGTTTCTTTTTTAACAAAATTTCACTGTCGGGGCCTACCTACAGTTTTCTAGTAAAAAGAAAACTAGTTTGTCTTGTTCCCTTCCAATTCTTATTGCGTGAGATCCATCCCGTCTTTTACAACTATGTTGGACTTATCATGTCATCCATATTCCAGCACATTTTCCTGTACGAACACATATTGTGCATGATGTTGTATTGCTGCCACCGTGGCTTCTCTACTCTTAAGCTACTAAATTGCATGAGCAGGCAAACCTAACTACCTACATGGTATGGGCCTAGGTTCTTAATGAATTGAATGAAGGAATTTCACGCTCACGAAGGCTTAATCTTAAAAATCCCCAAGACAGCCTCCTTGGTCATCTTCCTCACCGTACTCGAGATGAGCTTATGGATGTGAGTTGCTCTACCTTTTATACAGAAGATGTAACTATAGTTTTGGTTTGTTCTAGAATATTTATTTTCCAGACTTGATCTGAATGTACCTTTTTTTGTTATGTATACTTTGTTCAACCATTCTAAAATCATATCACTACACTAGAGATGTTTTGTATGTACATATTATTCTTGTATTGATTGAGTTTCTTGTGAACTATCTATTTTCTTAGCATTGGACGGCTATCCAGGAGTTGCTACGCCATTTTTGGTCATCATATCCTGTAACAACCACAGTCCTTTATAATAAGGTGCATTGTCCCTCCTATCTTATTTGCACTATTTTGTAACCAATGGGCAGTATTTGGGTGGAGGTTCGTAAAGTACCTTATTGGCTACCTATATTTTGGTTCATAAAATGGTTACGGGAATTTAGTCTTTCTGTTTCTCAAGAATGAGAAGAATATCATTACGTATTAAAAGTGCTGTGTTAACTAATGTGCATGCAAGTATAAATGAGCAGTTTTGCTGGTGGAGTTTGATGTGTTGCCAATATGGTTGTCTGTTTTCTCACTATTAGTAATTATGGAGTTAAATGCAGTGTCTTACTGTCATGAACTTGTGATCAGAAATTGACTACCACCAGGTTGCTTTTGGTTTTCTCATACTGCATTGATTCTAATAAAAAAAAATTATTAGAAAATAGCAGATGTTTAATTGTGTGTTATATAGTCCAGTATTGGTATACATAGCGTGTCTGGAAATCAAGTATGTCCGGATTGGCGTTCTTGTTCCACTATAGTCTATGCTTCTGTCACTAATTCTAGGCAGTCCAGCTACCTGGTAGGACTGCTAGATATAGTAAACTGTCTTTAGTTAAAACATCCAGACCCTTTCTTTTTACTAGTATCTATTGCTTCAATGTTTATGTACTCGTAGTTGTTCCACAGATTCAAAGGCTTAAGGATGCAATGACACAGATATATCAGAAGTTACAGGTAAATCTCCCCTCAGCACAGTTGATACATGGATTTCAATATTCCCTTTTCCGATGCCCCTAAAGCGTGAATTACAACTGAGTTTACTGATGTTGCCTTTGACTTTTATTTAAATGCATTGTTATGGAATTGTTTATGCTGTTGCTAAAAGATTGGTGATGAGATTCCATGTGCAACTTTGTACATGCAGGAAATAAAGGAATCAGCACAGCCTGATGTAAGACATGAAATATCTCAGCTTGTAAAGCCCATGACCCAGGTTCCTATCATCATTCCTTACTGTATTTCATTACTATACGCTAAAGAGCTTTATCTGAACTTCGTTGTGGTGATGCAGAGCAAACTATGCTCTTTTCCTTTCTCATGAATTAACTGGATGCATCCATATTTGTATTTTCTTTAGACCAAGGGAAAACTTGTCTTTTCATCAATAAATCAGATGCACACAAATCATAGCAAACGTTTGTTTTAGTGCTTTTTATTTTTATTTCTGTTCATCCTCATGTCATCACGTAATAAACCACCTGACACACATGCATCTTTTCCTGGTTTTAGTTTCCTTTGATATTTTTCAGCAATCTGATTTATTTATATATTTTTCCCAGGCGCTGGATGCTGCCTTCAACCATGATATCGACCAGCAGCAGAAATCTTCTAAGTCTGGGAACAAGCCCAACGGGTTTTGAGCAGAGAACGCATGAAATATGGGTTCCACTTGGTTACTGCTAGAGAGCGAAGGCCGCCATGCCACTGCATGAGCTCTAGCTGCATTGCTGCCCTGTTTATGGGCTTGCATTTCAAGAGCGGCACCTGGAGGCTCGAATTTTTGCCCTGTTGCGTGGAGCAATAACATCCTGTACATGCCAATTTTGCAATGCGTGTTGATTTATTTCCGAGGCACCTTTGCATTCCGCTTTTCCTTTATGGAAGACCTGGTTATTTACTTTTTACCCTTGCAGTTGCAATCTGCAAATGATTATACGGAAAGAAGATGATACAAAAGAGATAGTTCTGACATACTATTATGTTTTATTCATGCTTAGGAAACACAGCATGTTCCAAATGTACTTTATGTTTTTAGGCGGGTAAATTGTTTGTGTAACATACAGCTTGCACAATCATTTCTTTGATCACGTGGTATACAAAATAGTTGAGTATGGAGTACAAAAGTGGTTTGAAGATGGTGAGTAGTAGAAAGCATGGGATATAGCAACGCTGGGCAGTTCGTGGTTTGGTTCCTCGTCTGGACTCTCGACACGTCGCTGCTGCTAGGTAGGCGAGACGTGCCTGCGCTGCGCAGCTGCCCGGGGAAGACAGACTAGTGGTGAGACTGATCGATGAAACGGGGATGCCATTTTTGCGCCAGACAAACACGAATATGGTACTAGTAGCTTCTAGCTAGGCCGTCCTTTGCGCCGGAGCTGTAAGGGCATGTATGAGAAGGCATGCCTTCTCTTAGCTCTCCACATCATTTAGATAAGACACAAGATATAATTTGTATAATGCATTATCTCTTATTGATGTCTCTAGCAATTAATGAGAATTAACTATTTTTAGTAAAAAATTGGTTGGCTAAGGGAAGCCATATGGTACAATGAAGAAAATAGTCTTCTCTTGTTTCTAAGAGATCATCCCTTAGTTAAGGGAAAAGACAACCTTCTCTTTCTTGTTTCTCTTTTTTCCAACTAGACAAAAATCTAACGTGGCAAGCATAAGGGAAGGCTGATGTCAGCGCATTGTACATTTCCTAAGTTGCGTGCTGCCACCCGGGTTTTCTCCACAGCCAGCTTTTTCAAGGGAAAAAAATGGCAGCGTAGTGGTGGGACCAAGTGTTCGCTCTTGACAGCACAAGAGGAAAAAGGAGCTCAAAACACACAAGAGGAAAAGAAAAAAAAATAACAAGCCCGGTGGGACTCGAACCCACAATCGCCTGATACACAAGAGGAAAAGGGAACTCAAAACAAACGAGAGAAAAATGACACGCCCGGTGGGACTCGAACCCACAATCGCCTGATTAGAAGTCAGACGCATTATCCATTAGGCCACGGGCGCTCTTTCCACAAAGTGGCAGTCTAAGCTAACTTATTCAATACCACGCATACAGTGTTGAGAATATGACCTCATCGGCCAGGTGTCATGCGTGTCTCCTAGCTGTCTCCATTAGACCAACTCTAACAGCCGCGCTAAAATCCGGCGCTGTAAAAATAACCGCTGATATAGCGCGCCTGACACTTTTTCGTCCTCCAGCAGACGCGCACTAAAAAAATCCGGGCGCGCATCAATTTGTCCACCCGCGCGTCCCAAATTTGGTGACTGGCCGCCAGCACGCGCTATCACTCTCTCTCACGCGCGAACGCCACGGCCGATGAAACTACCCCGTGCGTTCACTGCCTCCATTCCCCTTCCGCGATTGCGTCGGCGCTGCTGCTTCGATTCGCCGCCTCCACCGCTCGCCACCGCTCGCCCGCGCGCGGAAGCTGCAGATCTGCCGTCGCCATGCCTCCCCACACCTCCTTGGAGCTCGCCGCGGCGGGAATCGACTCGGGTGGCCGGCCCCGCGCGTCCTCTCACGTCGCCAAGCGACCGCCACCGTCGCGCCGCCTCCCCGCACCTCGGCGACCGTGGCACCGTGCTGCCCTAGGCCGCCATGTCCTCCTCAAGCTAGGAAGCTACTTGGCGTACGCTTTTTCGTCACCGCAATGTACGTTTCGCCGCTGCCGCGCCTCCAAATTTTATTTTACTTTTGGTAGACGAAGTGAGCATATATTCGTGCTTGTAGAGGATCTCGTATGATTCTGATTCATCCAACGAGGAACTAGAGCTCGAGGAAGATGAGAACATATCGATGCTATTAGCTTGGCGCAAGACGAAAGAACCGAAACGCGATGACTCGGTTTTTGGTAGGCGCAAGTTGTGGAGGGAAAGGATTGAAGGGCACGAGAGGTTGATGAGGATGTATTTCAACGACAATGCCACCTTTCCAAAAGAGTATTTTCGTCGGTGTTTTAGGATGAGAACCGGTTTGTTCAAGCGTATTTGTGAAGAGGTGACCAAGTTTGATCGGTTCTTTGAGCGAAGAAGGAATGCTGCTGGAGAGTTTGGCCTAAGCACCTACCAAAAGGTGACCGCCGCCTTGCGTATGATGGCATACGGTATTCCGGCGGACCTTGTTGACGACCATTTGGCAATGAGTGAGAGTTAAGCCATTGAGTGTGTCAAGCGCTTTGCTCTCGCAATTGTGCGCGTGTTTGGCACCGTCTACTTGAGAGCTCCCAATGCCGAAGACACGGCTAGACTTTTGGAGGAGAACAAGGCTCGGAGGTTCCCTGGAATGCTTGGCTCTATTGACTGTATGCATTGGAGTTGGAAGAATTGTCCTGCGGCATGGCATGGACAATTCAAAGGTCACAAGAAGGATTGCACTATCATCCTTAAAGCTGTGGCAGATTATGAGACTTGGATTTGACATGCTTTTTTTGAAATGCTCGGGTCCTGCAATGACATCAATATTATTCAATGGTCTCCTCTTATATCAAGGATTGCATTACGTGAAGATCCACAAGTAGAGTTTGAAGCAAATGGCCACACATACAACTATGGCTATTATCTTGCAGATAGCATCTACCCAAGGTGACAAACTTTTGTGAAGCCGGTTCACAAACCCAAAGGTAAGAACGAAAATGATTTCCATGCCGCACAAGCGGTGGCTAGGAAAGGTGTGGAGCGAACCTTTGGAATTTTGTAAGCCCAATTTGCTATTGTGCGAGGACCGACTAGATTTTGGGATCAAGAATGTCTTTGGTACATTATGACCGCTTGTATGATCATGCATAACATGATCATAGAGGATGATCGTGACAAAGATGTAGATCGTAGTCACCACTATGACTTGGTGGGGATTCCCGTGCAAGTGCATAGAAGAGAGCATAGGGTGACACGTTTCATTGCCTCATATCATGCCATTCGTGACAACGAGATCTATGATAATCTTTAAAAAGATCTCATCGAGGAGTGGTGGAAATGGTTTGGAGCACAACGTTGAGCCCTCGTTTTATTTGTTGTTTGTTTTATTGTTGGAAAACAATTTGTTGTAGTGTTTGATGAAAAACTTGTTATATTTGTTGATTGAACAATTCCTATATTTGTTGTACTATTTACGTACCATTTGGTTGTGTTGTAATAATAACTAGACAATTTTTTGTTGAATTTATTTGGGTTTGTTTGATCTTCTTGAACATATAGTTTATTGTAAAACCTGTTTGCGCTGGCACCCGCGCGCTGTATTTTTGTGCATCCGCTGGGGTTCTTTTTGAGCTCTATTTTAGCACGCCGAATTTAGCGCGTCCGTCGGAGGAGAAATGTCGCGCGCGCTAAAACTGGATCGTGCGCGCTGCATAGCAATTTTACAGTGTCGGATTTTCGCGCGGCTGTTGGAGTTGCTCTTATGCATTCTGAATCATATGTATTGACGAACAGGCGAGCTTCCCTCGTCATCTTCATAATGTTGTTGCACAACATGCCCTGTATAGTCTAATGTTGCTCTGATGTATCGTTACTTTTAGGTATCTGTACTTTTCGTATACATACTATATATATTTTTGGAACATCTATTGTACGTTAAAAATTATCGGAATAGAAGGCATATGAGAGTTTTCTAGCCCCTCTTGACAGATCATTAGAAACACATAAAAGTTTCATGCAGATGGTTATACTTGCTAACATACACTCCATATTAGGTTAACTCGATCGTAGAGTAGGAAACATTCATATGTTTTAAAAAAAACCACTCATTGTGTTCATATATAGCAGGTTGTACAGTACACACAACGTCATACACCAAAAAATAAATCATATGACAGCTTATATTCCTTTGATCAACACCAAGCACCTAAAGCTGCTCCATATGAAGCAAGCTATATGCGTCAGGATATCAGCTTGCAGGAGTTCACCTAAGAGGGAGCCAATTGACAAACAGAGCTAAAAAAACAAAGAGCTATCCAAAATAAGTTTCATTTGGGTACAAGAACTACCTATGAATGGTTAAAAATTATCTATATCTCACACCATAAGTAATACGATAACAGAATCACATATTTATGTATCGATATATAGAAAAATATAGGTCGATTTATTTCCCACACTATCTCAAAAGAATATTAACTAAACATGAAGATTTTCTCGGAGTTTGCAGGGTCAATCCTCATAGGCCTGGCAGAGCAATACACCCCATTCATCTCAGTCATGGCATGCGTCTTCTCATTATCATATCCCTTTGATATACCAGTGCCTAACATTAATAACAACTTTGCACCTTTGATAGAGGAGTACTTATTTGAAGAAGTTTCTAGTATTATGATATCATTGGTATTAGAAGCAAGGTTGCCTAGAAATATATAATGATCTGAAGCAATATCAGGGCACTTATCGCCCATGCTAAATGAAGATCAGTTTATCCTAAATGGTTGGTCAACAATTGGCATTCTGTGACCAGCAAAACCATGAAGTATTCCACAAATCTATATTATTTAAATTATGGTTCCTATTCATGTGTTGAACTTTGGACCGATTCAATTAGCCAAGGCATGGAAAAATTACAGACAAAAATATCTAACACACAAGTGTGTAAGCATGGAAAATGAAAAAGTAAAAAATGTTGAGAACACTATTTCATCATGGTGGCCGAACTAGACAAAAATCTATGTGTGGGAAGAACTAAAAATATTTAATATATGGGCTAATCAATGATACCATGAACACTGCACCATGCCTCACTGTAACGCTGGATATGAGAGGGGAGGGGATAAAAAGTGAGTGATTATTTCCTTCAAGTATAGAAGGAGAAATTTCACCCAACAAGGAATTTTAGTGAGGCTGTGAGTAGTAGCGGTAGCACAGGAAAGAGTTTGCTGCCTAGCATTCTCCAGGATCTTAGCTCGCTTCCTAGAATCCCTAGGACAATGCATCCTGGAACTGATCCATCAAATTTTTATTTTGTCCAACAATTTTCAATATGAAGCCCCACCTTGTGCATGTAACCAGTAATGACATATAGGAAAGAAAGCCTCTAACAATCTTTGCCCGCTGGTATGCATATTCCAACATGATTCATCGGAGAGGAGACCATGAACTGGCCATTGTGGTTATCGTAGGGCCCCTCCAGATCAACGGTGATGATTCAACATGCGAACGGATATGCCGCAACTCTTTGGGTACCAACATGTACAATGTCATTGTTGACACCCTCCTTGAGGACCACCAAGATCACATGGCAAAAAATTATTTTGTGCAAACAGATAACAAAAACAAATATAATGGTATGTAATGCTTGTTTGAATTAGGGTAGTCCGACTAAAATATGAATTAACAAACGCATATGTGAAAATTAGCATTCTTTGATATGCTAAATCATGTTGAAGTTAACTTTAGAGTTATGTAGAAGTTAACTTTCAAGAAACTATCTATATGCTAGATTTAGGAAAATAGAAGCAGGCAAAAAGCGCTATAAAAATAGTACTACAATACACACAGCCCAACACAAGAACCAGAACAACAATACACAATTACCTACAACCAGTCTGTAAACATTAACTATACTTATTGATCTTGAGTAAAATAACTGAACTAGATATGCTACAATACCTATTATTTTACTCTTATCTCCATAGCATAATCAGTTAAAAAAAGGAACATCGGTAACTTATATTCAAAACTTTATCAAAAAATATGACAAATCTAACCACTTTTGAGTCCGTAGTTAGCAGAAGTTCAGTATTTGACCAACAAAAGGATATGCCACTAACTGGATACAATTGCTGTGAGAATTCGAACAACCCAAAAATTGCCCTATTGTTGAAGGCCTGAACCAGCATTTGTATGAAAATATGTTGGTTTTCACGGATCACATTTTATTGTCCAGCAAATACAACATCAAGTGAGTACCAAATCCATCAAGTAACTCTCTATTTGACAATAGTGAGTGTATTATAATGACCCCAGAAAACGATTAGCCTATCAAAACTGAATATGTAAACATGACACTCTAGCATTTCAGGCTATTGTCATTTCGAGTTAGCCGTAGTTTTTCTCCTTCAATTAGTTGAATAGGTGGTCAGTTCTAAGATGCTCTTAATTTATTTGTAATTTGATATTGGTTTATCCAACTTAAGAAAATTACATAGCACAAGTATATAATCGTAAGGATAAGAAGGGAATATGTATATGCACCAACAGAGAGTATGATAATAGACAGAAAGCAAGATAGAAGAAATCAAAATAAATTAGCAAGTCTAAATTAAAAAGAAACATATCAATAACAATGAACCAGGAAGAACAGTCTGCACAAGCCCCAAATGGCCAGCATACCCTAGAAGGAAAGGTGGCACCCGCTAAAGAGATGGCCTACCCAGTTGTTCGCAATAGCAGCAACAACACCAGCGGAGGAACCATACGCCACAAAGAGAAGAGCCGTCGGAAAGAATGACTGCCTCCAGAGATCAATCCAAATCATGGGTCAAAGGCACAGAGGATCCCAGGAGAAGAAACCCCACCATAAGGTAGAAAAAACAGATCCACAAACCCGCCGGTAGCCCCAGTCCAATGACGAATAGGCCCCACACAAAGGGGTCACTTAAATAACGTTACCAATAAACATAAATAATCTTCAGCAATCGCCTAAGCCGAGACATGAAAGAGGTTGCAAGCACCATCCACCGCTTGTCGCGCCAGCTGCATGACCCCCCTCGCCCACAGACAAGGGGCCACACTGTCAAAGGCTCACAAGCAGTAGCCGCACGCGCGTGCATCATGCAACAGGAGGCCTTAGAGCAGCTGCATGTCTCCAACCTTAAGCTTATGTATATGCACCAACAGAGAGATAATAGAAAGAAAGCAACATAGAAGAAATAAAAAAATTAGGAAGTCTAATTAAAAGAAACATGTCAATAGCAATGAACTAGGAAGAACAGTCTGCACTGTTGGGCCACGCAGAGATAAACAAAACTTTTCCCCTACGCGGTATTCCCAAGATCTAGCTCAGGTGATAAGCCACGGGATTTATCACTAGACGCGCAGGTGCAAATTATTGATGAAGCGCGTCAGTTGATGCCGTGCCGATCGATCCCACGTACAACCGTCCAGATACCCACGAACTCCTTCGTCTCTAGTGCTGCACGTGCAACGCCTCTGTGGGGTATCCACATGTACAGGGAGGAGCTCTAGGCAGAGGACTGCTAGATCATGTTTAGCCCAAAATGGGAGTGGAGAAAGTGATGGCTAGGTCAGTGACTATCCCTTATCACTCCACTTATATACACTCCTAGCTGGACTCAACACTTGAGGCTCATCTAGGTTGTGTCCCAATCTCCACATGGATCGAATCCATATGGGCTCCTTTCTCCTAAGTGTGTGACCCTGCAGGTTCATGCACACTTGGACACGACACGAGTCACCACTCTGAGTCGATAGCTAGTAGTGACCTCAAATAAGATGTGCTAACTCCCAAGTGCCATAAATTCAGAAGACGAACCTTTCTCAATGTGACTTTCATCTAATTCCCTTTGCCTCACGATATACCATGTCAAGCTATAGGCGAGAAGTTGGCATCCCTTTAATAGCTCGACTCTCTCTCTCTTCTTATTCCATGATATACGATTCATTGGACTAACACTTAGTCCGACTTCTTGGTTAACACTTAACCAAGTCGCGCATGGCCATGCTTCTGAATCATATCACACGAGAGGGCCCAGAGAGTATCTCTCCATTACGGAGGGGAAAATCCCATCTTGGTAATCCACGCCACGTAGCTTCCTTCACAACCAGCCCGATCTCTATCTTTATGATTGCCCATTTACGGAACAACGTTTGATAGAACCTAAGCTGGCGATCCACAACTTGGATCATGCGATCACCTCAGGTCAAAGGATTCCATTGCTTGAGACTACAAATGACAACATGCTCGTTGCATCTCAATTGTGGGTCATTCCGACTTGCTAAACTTTTTAGCCAAGTTTGTGTAAGTTGGAATAGCATCGCCATGCCCATGCCAAGTGGAACCTAGTCATCAGCCAACTTTCACATTAGTCTAAGTTGTGTGTCTAGCACAACCTCAACGACCAAGAACATCTAGTATGAATAACATGAATATATAGTTCCACAACTAAATCACTTATTCAATGATATATATCTGATGTTCACATAAGGACAACTTTATTATTTTATGAATATTTTGGGGAATATCATCATACATGATTGCCTCTAGGGCATATTCCCAACACGCACAAGCCCCAAATGGCTAGCAGACTCTAGAAGAAAAGGTGGCACCCGCTGGAGAGATGGCCCACCCAGCTGTCTGCAATAGCATTAGCAACACCAGCAGGGGAACCAGATGCCACAGAGAGAAGAGCCACCAGAAAGAACGACACGGAGGATCCTAGGAGAAGAAACTCCACCATTAGGTGGAAAAAGCAGATCCACAAACCCACTAGAATCCCCAGGAAGATGACGAACAAGCCCCATGTGAAGGTGCCACCTAAATAACGTCACAATAAACATAAAACGATCTTAAGCAATCGCCTAAGCCGAGACGTGAAAGAGACTGCAAGCACCGTCCACTGCCTGCCACGCTAGCTGCATGACGCCCCACACCCACAAGAAGGGCCACACTGACAAAGGCTCACAAGCACCAGCCGCACGTGTGTGCATCGCGCAGAAGGAGGCCTCAGAGCAGCCGCATGTCTCCAACCTTAAGCCTTTAATTAATGTGGTCAATACATGATTCTTATTAAGTATTTGAGAATATTCCCACATGTAACATTCCAAAACTTTAATCAAGGTTATCAAGATCCAAATCACCCAATTTGGGGTTAACAAAAACTTTTTATAATTAAAATAATTAAGAATGCATATGTGTGTTCATTAAAATAGAATTGTTTGGAATTGCCATGTTTGTTTGTTCTAATGGTTGTAAAATGATTCAAAGATGAATTCCACGATCATTCCCAAGAAAAATCCAAAGAAAAAGAAATCAAATAAGATTAATAAATGCAAATGGTCATTTGTGCCATTTTAATCCACTATGCCACTTTAGGTGTTCCTAGAAGTCAATTCTTAACAGGAACAATCCTAACTCTTTTCACTCCTTGTTAGTACAAGTAATGATCTACCAAGGCCCACTTTGAAATCTTACAAAAATATGTAAACCCTAATTTTAAATGGCATTTGAAAATGGAATCCATCTCATATGCATAGATCCCACTTTTTCAAAAACCACTCAAATGAGTTCACCTTGACAATCCCAAGCAACCACAGATGCTCAAGCATATGACTAACACACCCATCAAAAATCTTTTCAAAATTCAAACAAAACTTTATTGCGGCCATTTTGTCGAATAGTTGGCAGACAGAGAAAATTTGGCCTAACTAATACTATTGCAAATTAAGTTATTGTCCCCCATTTAAACCTCTCATCTCTCCTCTGTCCCCTCTTAGCCTAACTAAGCACCAGACAAAACCCCTCCTACCCCGCAGCGCCAGTACCGCGCCACCCGTTCTTGGTCGCCGCCGGCCAAACGTGGACAACGCGCCAGAGACCAAGCCGCGCCAATCTAGCACGTCCCCTAGCTCCACCGCACCCTACCGCGACCCCCTGTACACCCCACGGACACAACCGAGCACTGGACCACCGTAGACAGCCCGCGCACCGAGCCTCTGCACCATGCACGGAGCACGCCAGAGCGCCGTCCCCGATAGGCCAGCACAAGCCACGCCTTGCCCTCAGCTTGCACGCGCCGCTCCGCCATAACCCCAGCATGCTCCAGGACATGCCCCTTTCCCGCCACAATACTAGCAGCCACCGCACGCCGCGTCGAGCATCGCCTCTGCCGCGCAGAGTGTCGACCTTTCCCAACCGCATACCACCACCCCTAGCTGCGCCATTGCGCCGTAGCTGACCGCCAGGAGGAAGCACACCATCCGCCTATCCCGCCCATGCCTTTAGCACCTTGTACCGCCGTCACCGACAAGCTCACCGTCGCACCCCACGGTCCCCTCGTCGACCTATAAAAGGAGCCCTCCCCAGCACCATTTCTCCATACTCCAACACTTCCCACCTCCCACTGAGTTCCTCACACCTCTCGTCGGAGCCGCTCGAGCAGCCGTTCGCCGAAATTTCCACCGGAGTCGCCGCAGTAGAGGAGAAAGGGGCCCGTCGATTGCGACCACCCCAAGAGCCGCCGCGACCTCGCCTGAGCCTGCCGTTGACCACTCGTTCGATCACCCCCATCGCCACGTTAGCTGGAGCCCTGGTAAGCCCCCAATCGACCCCCACCGAGCCGCTAGGGTTCAGTCTCGCCAGCGACCTGTCCGTCGTCGATGATGAACCGGGACCGTCGATCCACCGTCTAATCGCACGGCTCACATCGCCCCGTACCGCTTCAGGTTTTAAGTGCCGCTAATGTGTGGACCCCCCTTGTTAGTTGCCCGCTGCACCGCTGAGCATCACTGGGCCGGCCCATTGAGTTTCGCGCGCTGGCCCTAAAATTCAAATATAGGTTTTTCTATTTAGACTTAAACTCAATTCTGTCCACTAGTTTAAAAATTAATTCAGAGAGTTATACTAAACCAAATCGAATGATTCAAATTTTGTTAGAAAGGTAATTAAAATCTCTACCCAAGCCCATTGGATTTAAATCAATTGGAGTTATAGATCACATATAGCAAAAATAACAAAACAGAGATTTTTCTACATTCAAACATTTTTCAAAAATCAACCATAATAGATTTTGAGTTGATTCCAACTCTCAAAAATCACATTTGATAATACCTATCTGAATATGTAATAATATTTAGGTTTGCATGCAGTGACTTTGGACTAGTACCAAAATAATTCTATATAGGCATTTCTAGTCACTTTAAATCATTTAAATATGAATCCTAAACTTTATAAAATGTGATCTAACATTTAAATCACATTCCCATGTATTATAATATGTGGTGATGACATATGTCCACATGATCCCATATTTTAATTGGAGAATATTAAATCTTAGTTAATTTCAATGAGTAGAAATTACTTTTCTCAAATAAAATAAATGAAACTAATTCATTAAAATCTTGTGATGAATGTGATATACTAGATCATCAAGTGTGTGCCTTAGTGTGCAAAATAGACTAGTTAAGTATTGTTTGGTGATTGTGAAGGAAATATGCCCTAGAGGCAATCATAGAGATGATTGTATTTCATGTGTATCCATGAGTTTTTATAATGTTCCTTGAATATCCATGTACTAGGCAACTTGTATTGATTGGCAATTATGTGAATTGTTTGTGAAACTCTTTATTTGTATGGTTATCTAATAATTGTTCCTAGTCGGAGTTCATGTGAGGACACACGTGAATATTAGACTAGCACATCGATTGGTTGATGACTATGTTTCGCAAGTCATAGACATGGAGATGTCAAACCAATGATGTGGACACATGTTATGAACATGGGGTTGGACTGACCCAACTTGAGACTAGCAATAATACTTGCAGCTCTCTCTACACATCGTGTGCGTTTTGTCCTTAGACTTAAGATTGTCATGTACTTGAGATGTGGATCGACCTACTTTGGGGCTATCAAACACTACTCCATAACTGGGTAGTTATAAAGGTAGCTTTCGGGTTTGTCCTGATACATGCTGCAAGGCATCGGTCAATCAAGATGGGATTTGCTCCTCTCTACTTGAGAGAGATATCTCTAGGCCCCTCGAGTGATCGGATCCAGAAATGCATGGCCGTGCTATATATGGTTAAGAGTTAACCTAGTAAAGGGATTCCGAATCACAGTATCGAGAAAGAGAGGTCAGCTTGGAGCTAGACCAAATATCGTGAGGCAAAGGGAAAGACATGTACTCAACCTTGTGATGGTTCGTCCGAATGATCTTTATATGCGTTTAGGAGTTGGCCCGTCTTGCTAGAGGCCGCTACCAACTATTGACGGAGTAAGTTTACTCGTGTCATGACTATACGTGTATGAACCTATAGGGTCACACACTTTAGGGGCTGGAAGCCTAATGAGGATTGGATCCGAATTAGACCAGGCTTAGGCTGCTAATGGGCTGCTAATGTAGAAGCCCACCAGGGATGCCTATATAAGAGAGAGTGAGGCGAGCTGAATAGGGTTGAGCATTCCACCCAACCGCCACTCCTCTTCCGCCTCTGTTGCACGTGCAAACCTAGCAGTCTGGCGTGTGACGGCTTCCACTCCAGACATGTGGATACCTTGGAGGTGCTGCATCTGTAGAACTTGGACGAGCCGCGCAAAGGGGAGCTGCTCGTGGGACGAGGGCAAGGAGGAGACATAGAACATCTACACTGCCGCGACGTGCTTCATCAAGTTCCGCACCTGCGTGTCTAGCGGTAATCTCGTGATCTATGACTATAGTATTCCTGGTTGACATGGTAGAATTTTTTTGATTTTACGCTAGTGTAGCCTACCCGTTACCCCTACAGTGGTATCAGAGCCGGTGCTGTTCAGTCATAGGTTCGAGAAGTTCGCATATGGATGATGTGATCGTCTGTATGGCGGTGGTTCTGGATTGATCTATGATCTTATTTTCCGTGATTGTGATTCTAAGGTCGTCGAACGACTTACTCCTACCGGTCGGTTTCCGCCATCGGGGTAGACAGTGACACATAAATCCTTTTTGAATCACGCGAAGATCAATATGATTGATCGAATCGGGAATTAGATCTGAATCGACATACCGTGACCAAAGGAGTTTGGTCGAATCGGAACTATGGTTGGTTTATGGTAAATTTGACTTGCCGATCAAAATCCTTAAAGAAAATTGTATACCGCGAGGGGCGCTGCCCCTTCGAACCCCACAGGGGGAGACGCCCTAGACCCCCTTAGTCGTAGCCCCTTTTGTATCACGTTAAGGTTCATAGGTACTACGATTTCACATGATCCGGTAGAATGCGATTCTATGCACAACTTGTTTTTGCAGGATGTATGTGATCAGTATGGCTTAAAAATGTATGTGATGCATGTATGTATTTTTCATGACATGCGTGTCGTGAGTAGGGCAACACGGCTGGAGCCATATGTGTTGTCAATTATTGTAATGCCTGCGTGCCAACTTGTGATGATCCCAATACCATGTAATTTTGATTACTAGCTGTTAGGAGCAATAGCTTGTATTAGTTCTTGGAGAACTCATCACTTGGAGGATGTCTCGCATAGAGCATGAAGATGGAGATCATCATGGTGGACAGGTTCTATGGAAATGGAGATCGCCATGAGAAAAATGGGCCATACTATATCACATCTATGTGAATGCTATTCTTATATGTTTTACTACTATGAATGCTTAGATGATAGAAGTAGAACGATCCCTCACAAAGTTTAAGTTAAACCATGCCCTCCCAACCAAACCTTGCACCATCCTATGCCATGTACAATCGTTGGTGGGTCTATGAAATTAGGGTGCCGCGGTTTTCCTTGGCTGGATGGGTTTGTATCGGATACCTACACGCATAAGGGTTGGTGAGCTTAACAAGGTCATCTTAACAGTTAAGGACCTTGGGGCATAAAGGTTGGGCGCCTAGTTTTGACATAGAGATGTCACCCAACAACAAGAGTTATATGTGATATGATTAGCAAAGGTTGCTTACCGATTTACCTTGTCTTCTAGTAGTGATGCTAAAGCTCACTAGTCGACTTGTTAATTGTGGATCTTGAATCACTTAGTATCAATAGAGGGATGTTGATTTAAGTGGAGTATATTCTATTAAATTGTTTAATATGTTTTACTCTTTCATGGTTACATGGCTTAGTATTTTGCATATTTTTGTTGTAGATCAATGGCACTGAACAATTCATCACCGTTTGCTTTGCGTTCGATTCTTGAAAAGGATAAACTAAATGGAACAAACTATTCGGACTGGGTCCGTAACCTGAGAATTGTTCTCAGGGCCGAGAAAAAGGAAACTGTTCTGGATACCCCAATCCCGGATGAACCTGCTGATAATGCAACTGCTGCCCTTAAGAATGCCTACAAGAAAGCATGTGATGAATCTCTTGAGGTTAGTTGTCTTATGCTTGCATGCATGGAACCTGATCTTCAAAAGCAGTTTGAGGATCAGGAAGCGTACAATATGATCGTTGCACTTAAGGACATGTTCCAGACTCAGGCTAGGACTGAGAGGTACAATGTCGCTAAGTCCTTTGTGGAATGCAAGCTGGCAGAGGGAGCGGCTATAGGCCCCCATGTGATCAAAATGGTTGATTACAGTCAGACTTTGGAAAAGCTTGGTTTTCCATTAGGCCAAGAGTTGGCCACTAATTTCATTTTGGCATCTCTTCCATCTAGCTATGGGCATTTCATTTCGAACTACCATATGCATGGGGTGGAGAGGGGCCTTAATGAATTATGTGGGATGCTGAAAACTGCAGAATGTGACATTAAGAAGTGTGCAGGCATAGCCATGTGATGGCTGTGCAGAACAAGCCTAGCTTCAAGAAAAAGGTCACTTCTTGGCAGAAGAAGAAGGGCAAGGCTAAGGATACGATCCCTAAGCCAAACCCTACACCCAAGTAAAAGGCTGGACCTGCAGAAGACACTGAGTGTTTCTTTTGTCATGAATATGGCCACTGGAAGAGAAACTGCAGCAAGTACCAGGCTTCTTTGAAGAAGGGTGGAAGTAAGAGTACTTCCCACTCAGGTACGCTTGTTGTAAATGTTGTGGACATTTTTCTTGCAGATTCTTATGTTAACTCTTGGGTATTTGATACCGGATCGGTTGCTCATATTTGCAATTCGATGCAGGGGCTAATAAGAACTAGAGAAGTGTAGAAAGGCGAAGTGGATTTTCATGTCGGAAATAAAGCAAGGGTTGCTGCATTGTTCGTCGGCGTCATGCAACTTCACCTTCCGTCAGGATTTATTATGGAGTTAAATAATTGTTATTACATTCAAAGTATGGGTCGAAACATTTTATCACTTTCATGTTTGATGAGGGATGGTTATTCATTCGCGAGTACAAACAATGGTTGTGTAATCTCTAAGAATGCTATGTTTGTGGCTGATGCTCCCATTGTGAATGGGTTATTTATTTTAAATCTTGATGATGCATCTGTTTACAATGTTAGTGCTAAAAGGCTTCGGCCTAATGATTTGAGTCCTACCTATTTATGGCATTGTCGTTTGGGGCATATAAGTGAAAAGCGCATGAAGAAGCTCCATGGTGATGGTCTTCTAACTTCGTTTGATTTTTAATCATACGAGACATGTCAAGCTTGTTTACTTGGAAAGATGACCAAGATGCCTTTTACGGGGTTTCCCGAGAGAGCGATAGACTTGTTGGAACTCATACATACTGATGTATGTGGACCAATGAGCACGACAGCCAGAGGAGGATATCACTACTTCATTACTTTCACTGATGATTCCAGTAGATATGGCTATGTCTACTTGATGAAGCATAAGTCTGAAACTTTTGAAAAGTTCAAAGAGTTTCATAATGAGGTGGAGAATCAACGTGGCAAGAAAATAAAGGCCTTGCGATCTGATCGTGGAGGTGAATATTTGAGTCATGAGTTTAGTAATCATCTTAAGAGTTGCGGAATTGTTCCACAACTCACACCGCCCGGAACGCCTCAAAGAAACAGGGTCTCTGAATGGCGTAATCGAACTTTTTTGGACATGGTTCGATCGATGATGAGCCAGTCAGATTTACCATTATCATTTTGGGGTTACGCACTAGAAACAACAGCTTTCACACTAAACAGGGTACCGTCTAATCCGTAGTTAAGACACCATATGAGATGTGGACTGGAAGGAATCCCAGTTTGTCTTTTCTAAAGATTTGGGGTTGTGATGCATTTGTCAAGCGACTTCAGTCGGACAAGCTAACACCCAAATCGGATAAGTGCATTTTTGTGGGATACCCAAGGGAAACCTTAGGGTATTACTTCTACAACCGAGAAGAGGGCAAAGTGTTTGTCGCTCGTAGCGGTGTTTTCCTAGAGAAAGAGTTTCTCACAAAGGGAACGAGTGGAAGGTCGGTGCGACTTGAAGAAGTTCAAGATGAGATAGTCGGGGATGCTTCTACGAGTGATGCTATTGTAGCAGAACAAGTTGAGGAATCCGTGGCAATAGAAGCACCACATCCACGAAGGTCGGCGAGGCTCCGCGAAGCGCGAGAGTTATTATTGTTAGACAATGATGAGCCTGCGACCTATGCAGAAGCGATGGTGGACCCAGACTCTGAGAAATGGCTGATTGCCATGAGATCCGAGATAGAGTCCATGGGAGATAATCAAGTTTGGAACTTGGTTGACCTGCCTGATGGTTTTAAAGCCATCAAGTGCAAGTGGATCTAGAAGAAGAAGATTGATATGGATGGAAATGTTCACATACATAAAGCTCGACTTGTTGCAAAAGGTTTTTGACAAGTTCAAGGAGTTGACTACGACGAGACTTTCTCGCCCGTAGCGATGCTTAAATCTATACAGATCATTCTAGCCATTGCTGCATATTTCGATTATGATATATGGCAGATGGACGTCAAGACGGCTTTCTTAAATGGAATCCTTACTGAGGACGTGTATATGATGCAACCTGAAGGTTTTGTCGATCCAAACAATGCTGGAAAGGTATGCAAACTTCAAAATTCCATATATGGGGTGAAGCAAGCATCTCGGAGTTGGAACATTTGATTTGATGAAGTTGTAAAGGAGTTTGGCTTCACCAAAAACGAACAAGAACCTTGTGTGTATAAGAAACAAAATGGGAAATCATTTGTATTTCTAATATTATATGTAGATGATATATTACTAATTGGAAATGACATTCCTATGCTCGAGTCTGTTAAGACCTCACTAAAAAATAGTTTTTCTATGAAGGACTTAGGAGAAGCGACATATATTCTGGGTATAAAGATCTATAGAGATATATCAAGGAGGCTAATTGGATTAAGCTAGAGTACGTACATTGACAAAGTGTTGAAACGGTTCAGCATAGAAGAGGCTAAGAAGGGGTTCTTACCCATGTCTCACGACATTAAACTTAGCAAGACTCAGTGTCCTTCGACCACTGATGAGCGAGAGCGCATGAGTAGGGTTCCATATGCTTCGATTATTGGATCCATCATGTATGCGATGACATGTACTCGCCTAGATGTTTCCTATGCTCTAAGTGTTATGAGCAGATACTAGGCTGATCCAGGTGAGAGTCACTAGACAGTGGTAAAGAATATCCTTAAGTACTTGAGAAGGACTAAGGATATATTCCTAGTTTATGGAGGTGAGGTTGAACTCAGTGTAAAGGGTTACACAGATGCGAGTTACCTTAACGACTCATATGACTCGAAATCGCAATCAAGTTATGTGTTTGTCATGAATGGTGGTGCTGTGAGCTGGAAAAGTTCCAAGCAAGATACAATGGCCTCCTCTTCAACAGAAGCTGAATATATTGCTGCCTCGGAGGCTGTAAAGGAAGCTGTTTGGATTAGGAATTTCCTGATCGCTCTTGGTGTGGTTTAGGGCTTGTCCAATCCCTTGGACGTTTATTGTGACAACAATGGTGCTATTGCACAAGCCAAGGAACCTAGAAAGCACCAGAAGAACAAACATATTCGCATGCGTTACCATCTGATTCGTGAGTTCATTGATGATGGTAGTGTCATGTTATGCAAAATACACACGGACTCAAATGTTGCTGATCCCTTGACTAAGCCACTCCCGCAGCCTGCGCATGAAGCACACACAAGAGCAATAGGTATTAGATACTATCTAGATTGACTCTAGTGCAAGTGGGAGACTGAAGGAAATATGCCCTAGAGGCAATCATAGAGATGATTGTATTTCATGTGTATCCATGAGTTTTTATAATGTTCCTTGAATATCCATATACCAGGCAACTTGTATTGATTGGCAATTATGTGAATTGTTTGTGAAACTCTTTACTTGTATGGTTATCTAATAATTATCCCTAGTCGGAGTACATGTGAGGACACACATGAATATTAGACTAGCACATCGATTGGTTGATGACTATGTTTCGCAAGTCATAAACATGGAGATATCAAACCAATGATGTGGACACATGTTATGAACATGGGGTTGGACTAACCCAACTTGAGACTAGCAATAATACTTGCAGCTCTCTCTACACATCGTGTACGTTTTGTCCTTAGACCTAAGATTGTCGCATGTACTTGAGATGTGGATCGACCTACTTTGGGGCAATCAAACACTACTCCGTAACTGGGTAGTTATAAAGGTAGCTTTCGGGTTTGTCCTGATACATGCTGCAAGGCATCGGTCAATCAAGATGGGATTTGCCCCTCTCTACTTGACAGAGATATCTTTGGGCCCCTCGAGTGATCAGATCTAGAAATGCATGGCCGTGCTACATATGGTTAAGAGTTAACCTAGTAACGGGATTCCGAATCACAGTATCGAGAAAGAGAGGTCAGCTTGGAGCTAGACCAAATATCGTGAGGCAAAGGGAAAGACATGTACTCAACCTTGTGATGGTTCGTCCGAATGATCTTTATATGCGTTTAGGAGTTGGCACGTCTTGCTAGAGGCCGCTACCAACTATTGACGGAGTAAGTGTACTCGTGTCATGACTATATGTGTATGAACCTATAGGGTCACACACTTTAGGGGCTGGAAGCCTAATGAGGATTGGATCCGAATTAGACCAGGCTTAGGCTGCTAATGTAGAAGCCCACCAGGGATGCCTATATAAGAGAGAGTGAGGCGAGCTGAATAGGGTTGAGCATTCCACCCAGCCGCCACTCCTCTTCCGCCTTTGTTGCACGTGCAGACCTAGCAGTCTGGCGTGTGACGGCTTCCACTCCGGACGTGTGGATACCTCGGAGGTGCTGCATCTGTAGCACTTGGACGAGCCGTGCAAAGGGGAGCTGCTCGTGGGACGAGGGCAAGGAGGAGACGTGGAACATCTACACTGCCGCGACGTGCTTCATTGAGTTCTGCACCTGCGCGTCTAGCGGTAATCCCGTGCTCTATGACTATAGTATTCCTGGTTGACGTGGTAGAATTTTTTTGATTTTACGCTATGTAGCCTACCCGTTACCCCTACAGATTGTGTATCCCGTATCTATTTATAGACGATAGTACCGACCAAGTCTACGAGGAGGAGGAGTTCTACCCCGAAGAAGACGAGGAGAATTTCAACCACTGCACCAATCAAGGCAAGCTATTATTGGCAAGATAATACTTGCAAGCCATCATTAACAATGCAAGCTAACCCTTGCAAGCTTGATAACCTAAGAAAAATTCCTTAAGCATGCTTTGGTTATACCTTTTGATTTATACACATCCCAAAGTTCTTTACTTTGTTTATAGATAGCATAAAGAGTATAAAACTTGTCCTATCTAGTTAGACTTGGATGTCATTCTATGGCATGAGATTGAGATTAGCATCCCACCTTAGTGAACACTCTTAACTTAGTGATTAGAGCTAAACCCAAAAACTTGATCACTTTATATGGGAATACTTGGTGAAAATGCTTATGAAAACCTTGGAATGATGAGTCATTCTATTGAGATGTTTTGACATGTGTTGAGAAACGCAAATGGTTTACGATGATGAAAATGTTGAGGCATGAGCCTTATCCCTTTATAAAAACTGATGGTTGGGTTCGGATGCGAAACCATTCCAATTTTACCGTACAACCATAATATCTGAATTGGGTAAGGCTTAGCCGAAAGTTTATATGCATTAGTATTGGTTCTCTCGCAGGAGAGGTTTGAGCTGAGGCTACCTCTCAATGTTGTCCACCTATGTAGTGCCCAGGATGGTAGATGGCCATGGCTGGGAGGCCAAGCTCATAGGAGAGGTGCTTATACTAGGTGTGTAAAGGAAACGTTATGTTTGATTATCCGCATACTAATTATGATGATTCAGGGTTATCCCTGATGGATGTATTGAATTTTGTGGTGAAAGTGTACCACCTCTGCAGAGTGTCAAACTATTCGAATAGCCGCGTCCGCGGTATGGACAGTTGGAGTGGCCATACTGTTCCGTTGTCAGATGTTTTCAAAATGACTTATGAAATGAATTGTGACATGACTTGACCACAACAGGGTTGTGACTATGAAAACTAAGTTCCCACTTAGGTGATTTCAAACTTTATTTTATCTTTCTTTGTTTCTAAACTCAGCTTAGTTTTCAAACTTAACTTTACAAATAAACTTAGACTTAGCATTCCTACTAGAACTACCTTACTTGTTAGTGATAGTTTGCAAGTACTTAAAGAGTACTCATGGCTTTGTCCCTAGCTATTCCCGTGGCCAGACTATGAGGAGGACTATCCGGAAGAAGGACAGCAGGATAGCTATGACAATTAGGATCATCTCCCATCATCAACATTGCCTGTGACACTGAAGATGGAGCCCACCGCTACGCTTATTATTCCGCTACTTGTTTGTACTAAGACTGGATCATGAGATCCTTTATTTGTGTAAGACCTTATTATGGTTTGTAATGGATGATGTACTATGATATCCAATCTGTTATGTCTCGCAAAAATGGTAATCCTGGATTGTGATGTATGGCATAACAGGCATCTGGGATTAAAAATCCGGGTGTTGACAAGTTGGTATTAGAGCCATCCTGACCATAGGAGACCCTAGTTAGAATGGACGTCCGAACAAAAACTTAGTTTCAAAACCAATGTGAGTATTTGTGAAAATCTATTTCCCCTCTTACCCTTGAGATTCTTTCAAAAAGATACATGTTCCTCAAAATTCTTACATTACTCCATAAAATTTGACACACTTGATCACCTCACGAACTTCTCATCCTAAATTCTTATAGATGGAAGTTCAGTACTGCAAGTTCTACCAGTTGGGCAACGGAGGCCAACTGATCTTCGAGAGGGATCTTGATGCACTGTCTGAGTACCTTGAGCGTCCACATCTGGAATTCTTCGGAGCTCAACTCAATGACCACCCAGGAGGAGATTTACAATGGCTAATAGTTGGTGATCTTTGAGGCAAGATGGAAGCACCACTTTCCGAGAAGATTCAATTCACCGTGAGGGAGAACAACTGGCTAGATGGATTAGCCAGGGCAATGCATGAAGCTCTCGCTCGTCTTTACGCACAGAATGTCAACTTGATCCAGGGAACTCGCTTTGCTCACTATGCAAGGCGTGATTCGATGGGAATGCCTCTGGAGATGCCAAGTCACCCGGAGTTGAAGTGCCAAGTGGAGAACCTTGACTTCCTACTGTATGACAGACAGAAGGAATTGGACAATTCTCGAGAGTAGGCCCACCACAACCTTGCCATTGCCGCCCAGAAGGCCCAAACTTTCTCACTGCTTGTCAAGGATCGTCAATCACTATGTCGTCAACGCGCAAAGAAGGATCGCACCATCGACCATCTTCACAAGAAGGTGGCCGACCTCGAGAATACCATCAAGGAGCAAGAAGCTCAGCTTGCAGCAAAAGAAGAAGAGGAAGAAGAAGGTGAAGACATCCAGGGGGATATTCACTCGTACCTTAGCAATGATGATGACTACCTGGAGGATGATGCCATGGACTTCTACACAGACGATGATGACTCCGACTTCATCGATGATGAGTAGATGCACTAGAGCACTATCGTAGGAGTGAGAAGTACCGGTCCCATTGTATCTTAGCTTACAAAATGGTTCTTAAAACATCGGTTTTCCTTTTGTTGTGGTGTGTGTGTTTGTATCGTGTGCCTTGCTTGAATGAATGAGAAGAAGTTAGATTGCAAAACCTGAGTTCAACCTCAAAGTTTTAGCTTTGAAACCAAAACCATGGACCTTAGAACTTTCCCTCTTACCCCTTTATCTATCTCAATCTTCAGATAACTCGTGGAAACCAAGGAGGGAGCAGCTCATCACATGACCCAATGCTGCAGATTCTGCAGACGCTAATTGCGGACCACGAAGCTAGTAGAGCAGAGCGCCAAGCAAATCTAGCCACCCTACAACAGATCACCCAGATGGCCCACAACAATCAAGGCCATGGAAATCAAGATCATCATGGATCCAAGCTCAAAAACTTCCAGAATACCAATCCCCCTATCTTTAGCAAGTCTGAAGACCCACTGGATGCTGATGATTGGTTACAGACCATGGAGAACAACTTTGAAGTCGCAGGAGTGGATGCCAACGAGAAAGTTCTGTTTGCCACCCACTATTTGGCAGGAGATGCAAGAGCTTGGTGGAATAGCACCCGCACAATGAACCACGGTCAAGTGATGACGTGGGAAGCTTTCAAGGTCAAGTTCATCCGCACCCATGTGCCGCAGGGTTTAGTCACCAGAATGAGAGATGAATTCAGAGAACTAAAGCAAGGCAGAATGACTGTAGTGGAGTATCATGACAGATTCTTGTCCCTCGCCAGGTATGCACCTGATGAGATCAACACTGAAGCCAAGAAGAAGGAGAGATTCCTGAACGGACTGCATGATGAGATGCAGACTATGCTAGTCAGCATCCATTTTGAGGATCTCGAAGAGCTAGTCGACTCTTCCATCCAGATGGAAGGGAAGATCAACCAAGCGAATGACAATCGCAAACGTCGGATGATGCACCAAGCTGGGTCCCACAATGCCTAGAAGTATCGCCCCAACCCGTCTATCGGATATGCCCCGCATAACAATAGACCCCCAATGTCTCGCCCAAGCTATCCCAACCGTAGCGGAGGAAATGTGAAGACCGGAGGAAACAACAACCACCACCCTGGCAACTCCAACAACTTCAACCTTGCACCGCCCAAGTCCAACAACAACAACAACAACACTGCCCCAAGGACTGTAAGCAATGCCGTGCCTGTTGCAGCAAAAGACAAGTCTCAGATTACTTGTTTTGAGTGTGGAGTGAAGGGTCACTACTCCAATGAGTGTCCCAAGAAGATTGCCACCACTGCCAATGTGAATGCCCCAGCTCAGCAGCAGCGCCGTGTTCAGCCTGGAAGAAGATTCGCCCCGGAAGAAGATTCGCCCCAGGGAATCCTCACAACCGCACTCTTCCACATGAACACCGAAGAAGCCCAAGAAGTGCCAGATGTCGTGCTGGGTATGTTTTCTGTCAACTCAGTTTTAGCAAGAGTGTTATTTGATTCTGGAGCATCGCACTCGTTTGTTACCGAAGAATTTGCATGCACTAGTAAGATTCACCCAACCAACTTGAAGCATGTTATGATAGTTCAAATACCTGGTTCAACCACCAAAGCTAGAAAAATTTGCAAGGCTGTTCATATCAGAATACATGGGATAGATTTTTATGCCAATCTAATAGTACTTGGAACCAAAGGTTTGGAAGTAGTACTAGGAATGGATTGGATGTCAAAGCATAAAGGATTGATAGACTGTGCCAAGAAGTGCATCACCATGACCAGTATCTCTGGAGTATCAGTAGAACATATATCTGAAACCTTGCCCCGTCAATTCAAATGCAACAAGAGTCTAGCCCTACCAACCATATACCAAGTCAGAGTAGTCTGTGAATACCCCGACGTATTCCTAGATGAATTGCCCAGTACGCCCCTAGATCGGGATATTGAGTTCATTATTGAACTAATCCCTAGAACCGGACCCATAGCTCAGAGACCCTATAGCATGAACCCATCAGAGTTAGTGGAGCTGAAGAAGCAACTGGATGCTATGCTAGAGAAAGGCTTGATTCAACCAAGCGCATTGCCATGGAGATCGCCCGTGTTGTTCATTGACAAGAAGGATGGAGGCAACCATTTGTGCACAAATTACAGGAAGCTAAATGATGTCACCATCAAGAACAAGTACCCATTGCCCAAGATAGAGGATCTATTTGATTAGTTGACTGGTGCCAGTGTGTTCTCTAAGATTGATCTTAGGACTGGTTATCACCAACTTAAGATTCGTGCAATGGATATTCCAAAGACCGCCTTTACCACCAGATATGGATTGTATGAGCGAGTATACGGTCATGTCCTTTGGATTAACCAATGCCCCCGCTTATTTCATGAATCTCATGAATAAGATCTTTTTGAATTTTCTGGATAAGTTTGTCGTTGTTTTTATCGACGATATTCTTATCTACTCCAAGTCATAAGAAGACCATGAGCAACATAGGAGAATCATTCTTGAAACCCTGAGAGAGCATCAGTTGTATGCCAAGTTTAGCAAATGTGAGTTTTGGCTGAAAGAAGTAGGATTCCTCAGACATATGGTGTCGGACGGCGGAGTCGCTGTTGATCCCGCCAAGATCAAAGATGTCGAAGAATGGGAAGCCCCAACCACTCAAACCCAAGTCCATGCATTTCTCGGATTAGCGTGATATTACCACAAGTTCGTAGAAGGATTTTCGAGCATTAAAGACCCATGACCCAATTGTTGAAGAAGGACAGGAAGTTTGAATGGACCGACAAATGTGAAGCAAGTTTCCAAGAGCTCAAGAAGAGATTGATTTCAACCCCAATATTGATCATGCCAGATATCAAGAAGCCGCTTGATGTGTATTGTGATGCATCCAAGATTGGTCTCGGATGTGTGTTGATGCAGGAAGGCAAAGTCATAACATATCTATCCAGACAACTGAAGCAGCATGAGCAAAACTACCCCACCCATGATCTTCAATTAGTAGCTATAGTTTTAGCCTTGAAGACATGGCGTCATTATCTTATGGGTAATCGCTGTGAGATTTATTTAGATCACAAGAGCTTGAAGTATATTTTCACTCATAAGGAGCTGAATATGAGGCAAAGGAGATGGATAGAGTTAATCAATGATTATGATCTTGACATTCACTATCACCCCGGCAAAGCCAATGTGGTAGCGGATGCTCTTAGCATATTGCCGTGTAGGTTAAACACCATGATCAAGGAGAAGCAACCAAGTTTGCATGAAGAGTTGGAGTAGTTTAGAACTGAGCTAGTTAGCAAAGGATTTTTAGCTAGCATTGAACTTCAACCCACTTTGATCAGTCAGATCAAGGAAGCCTAGAAGGGAAATGAAAGTATCGACGGAATTAAGCGTCGTATTGGTACATGAAAGGTACCTGGATTCACCGAAGATGAAGAAGGAGTTCTATGGTACAAAGGACGTATCTGTGTGCCAGCAGATTCGGAGTTGAAGCAAGTTATCATGCAAGAAGCTCATGATACTCTTTATTCTATCCACCCCGGAGGAACGAAGATGTATCAGGATTTGAAGGAGCAATTTTGGTGGCACAAGATGAAGAGAGAAATTGAAAGCTACATCGCCAAGTGTGATATCTGTCAGAGAGTCAAATCGGAACATCAGAGACCCGTAGGACTGTTGCAACCATTGCAGATTCCGGAATGGAAATAGGATTCTGTTGGAATGGACTTTATCACCAGTTTGCCTACTTCTAGTAGGGGAAATGACTCTATCTGGGTCATCATTGATAGACTGTCCAAGGTAGCCCATTTTATACCTGTCAAGATAACCTACCAGAGTTCGAAGCTAGCAGAGTTGTATATTGCTAGGATCGTCAGTTTGCATGGAACCCCCAAGACCATAGTGTCAGACCGAGGACCCCAATTTACCTCGAGATTTTGGCAGAAAGTCCAAGAAGGATTAGGAACCAAGTTGAATTTTAGCACAGCTTATCACCCTCAAACCGATGGATAGACTGAAAGAGTCAACTAGATCTTAGAAGATATGTTGAGAGCTTGTGTGTTAGAGTATGGATCAAAATGGGAAGATTGTCTGCCTTTCACATAATTCTCATATAACAACAGTTACCAAGCCAGTTTGCAAATGGCCCCATTTGAGTTCTTATATGGAAGAAAGTGCCGTACCCCTTTAAATTGGTCGCAAGTAGGAGAGATTCAGATTTTTGGACCCGACATCCTACAAGAAGCCGAAGAGAAGGTTCACAAAGTCCGTGAGAACCTCAAGACCGCCCAATCCAGACAGAAGAGTTATGTTGACAAGAGACGCAGAGACCTGACTTTCAATGTCGGAGATTTTGTGTATCTCAAAGTTTCGTCGTTGAAGGGAACGCAACGTTTTAGACTGAAAGGAAAGTTAGCCCCTAGATATATCGGACCCTTCAAGATTCCGAATCACCGAGGAGAAGTATCGTATCAACTGGAACTGCCGAAAGAGATGTTTGCCATCCACAATGTGTTCCATATCACGTTACTTCGCAAATGCCTAGAAGTGCCGGAGAAGACCGAAGTTTTCAAGAACATCGATCACTGAGCCATTGATATCAACAAGGATCTGACGTATCGAGAAGTGCCCATCCGTATCTTGGAAGAAGCATACAAAACCACCAGGACCAGGAGTATCAAATTTCTCAAGATCCAATGGAGCAACCATACTGAAGAAGAAGCCACTTGGGAGCGATAAGATTACATTAGGACTGAGTTTCCAGATCTCTTTAGTTCCTAGTTTTCTTTCTTAAATCTCGGGAAAAGCTTTTGTTTAAGGGGGGAAGGTTTGTAACAACCCAAAACTTTAATCAAGGTTATCAAGATCCAAATCACCCAATTTGGGGTTAACAAAAACTTTTTATAATTAAAATAATTAAGAAGGCATATGTGTGTTGCATTAAAATAGAATTGTTTGGAATTGACATGTTTGTTTGTTCTAATGGTTGTAAAATGATTCAAAGATGAATTCCACATCATCTAGATCATTCCCAAGCAAAATCCAAAGAAAAAGAAATCAAATAAGATTAATAAATGCAAATGGTCATTTGTGCCATTTTAATCGACTAGGCCACTTTAGGTGTTCCTAGAAGTCAATTCTTAACAGAAATAATCCTAACTCTTTTCACCCCTTGTTAGTACAAGTAATGATCTACCAAGGCCCACTTTGAAATCTTATAAAAACATTTAAACCCTAATTTTAAATGGCATTTGAAAATGGAATCCATCTCATATGCATAGATCCCACGTTTTCAAAAACCACTCAAATGAGTTCACCTTGACAATCCCAAGCAACCACAGATGCTCAAGCATATGACTAACACACCCACCAAAAATCTTTTCAAAATTCAAACAAAACTTTCTTGCGGCCATTTTGTCGAATAGTTGGCAGGCAGAGAAAATTTGGCCTAACTAATACTGTTGCTGAAGGGAATATGCCCAAGAGGCAATAATAAAGTGGTTATTATCTTATTCCATGTTTATGATAAATGTTTATTTTACATGCTAGAATTGTATTGATTGGAAACATCAATACATGTGTGTTTAATAAACAAAAGGGGTTCCTAGTTATGCCTCTCTTATAGACTAGCTTGTTGATTAACATGATGATCAAGGTTTCCTGATCATGGACATTGGATGTTGTTAATAACAAGGTCACACCATTGGTGGAATGATGTGATGAACATTCATCCGAAGTATAGCATTACGATCAAAGTCATTAAGTTTATATTGCTATAATATCATACGAAGTAATCTTTATCCTTAGACCATTAGATCATGTTAATTGCTAACACCGGAAGAGTATCTTGATAACATCAAACGTCACACTGTAACAGGGTGACTATAAAGGTGGGTTCAGTGCTACGAAGGTGTTATGTTGAGGCTCATGGATCAAGAGTGGGATTTGTCCATCCCGATGATGGATAGATATACTCTAGGCCCTCTCGGTGATATCACATTGAAATAGCTTGCAAGCAAGTGATGTGATCACTAGAATGTTATATCACGGGAACGAGAAAAGAGTGCATGTCGGTAACGAGATCAAACTAGGTATGGATATACCGATGATCGAATCTCGGACATGTAATATATCGTGGGACAAAGGGATTTAGTTACTAGCGTTAAAGGTTCTCACGATCACAGAAGTCATCGTTGAATGTGTAGGAGTCAGTATGGATCTCCAGGTCCCGCTGCTGATTATTGATCGGAGAGGGGTCTCGATCATGTCTGCATTATTCGTGAACCATAGGGTGACACACTTAAGGGATACCGACACCATTTGGAGCAAATATGTTTTAGATAAAGATTTAAGAAAGCGGGTTATCTCGAAGTATGTGTTTTGGATGTTAGAAATAACCTTCTCCGATTCATGTGCAATTGTTTAAATATGTCGTCGTGGATTTGAGTAGAGTTATGTTTGCTCCCTTTAAGGACACATGTGTATTTCGTTGCAAGTACTCAATGTATGAGCAGTTGTCCTTCGACAAGTTGCTAATACATAGTCTAGCAATCTAGCTCAGTCTATTGGAGCTTAACACTCTAGTCCATGTCTTGAGAATCTAGTAACTTTATCTCTGTGGTAAATGTTGCAAGTTTTCTATTCGAACATGCTGAGTCTGAAGTATCATTACACCTAACAAAATCTGAATCTCAAGCAGATATATGGTTGGTGTTCCTCAAGGTTTTGACATAGGTTTCTATGTAAGTCCGACATGGTTGATGTAATGGTTGACACAACTAGTCGGAAAGCCTATTGTCAAATCTTCTATGATTCATTGTAGGAGTTGTGCTTATGGTTCCTTTGTCTCCGAAGTCCGACCTTTAATTGATGTTTGTTTTACCTGAACATCAAGGAGAACATTTAAAGTAGAGTTGCTAAATGTCTCTCGGTCGATCCTCCATACCCTTTTATGTTGGCAAGCGTCTTATTGTGCCAAGTAATTGAAGTCTGAGAATGAAGTTTATTTTCCTCGTGTCATCAGGAATCTTCTTATATATTCATCTTAGTGGTGTAAAGTGATATCATGATCTTTGGCAAAGATTTTGACAGACCTGGATGAATAAAGAGTTTCCTCCGTTATCAAACATGTTCATAGAGTGACTATGATTTTCGTAATCAGAAGTTTCTATTGTTACGTGTTCCTTGTGACTCTTATGAGTCCTCGCCACAAAACACCTTTCTGTCTTAACCTTATGTTACACGAAGAGTGATCCTTCTATATCAAAAGTAATTCAACAGCTTGGTTATCCATATCTTTGTATCCCTAGAAGCTTTACTTAAGCCGTCTAGTAGAGTTTCGTATCTCGAAGTCTGTGGTTATGTTCACTCTGTTGGAAGCTTTCCTTTTTAGAAGCTTAAACCCTTCTGAAACTCCATGGCCTCAATCCTTATGAAGACCATCTATCTAACAACTTGAAATCATCTCCTCTTGTTTCCTCCATTACCTTGATGTGTTTCATGTTGTCATCTTAGAGTTGTTCCTGAACACTTGTTCATGAGTTGACCATGAGATACTCTGTGTGTTGTTTAGTGTGTTTCCCTCTTATCTTTAGAGTGACCCTGTTTCTTTCTCCCTCTGTCTCTCTTCCTACCTTTGGAATCTCGGGTCGAGATTCTCGTAAGGGGGATAGAGCTGTAACACCCCAGTTTTAGTTAAACACTAAGCAGGGTTTGTTTGTGCATTCATGAGCATCATTCCTTAAAATCCATGCAAAGAAAATAAAGAAAAAACCTAAACCCTAGCAATTTTCCTCTTCCTCTCAAATCAATTCAAAAGAGTTTTGAATAATTTGAAAAGTACAAAAGTTTGTGAAGCCCAAACTGTTACAAGGGCCCCACATTGTCTTATATGTTTTATAAAAGTCTCTGGTGTTCTAAAATTATTCAAAACAGATTTGAAATTGGAAATACAAAGAGAAAACAAAAAACATAAAAAGGAAAAAGGTTTTTCAGAAAAAAGGAGAGCAGGAGTCAAATCAGGCCTGGCCCAGCTCCCATCTCCTCTCTCTCTACCTGCCGCTCACGAGCAGCTCAGCATGGCCCAGCTAGTAACCTTTGTTGTGGCCCACCTTCTGCCCAACCAGCCTAACCGCGGCTCGCGTACCTCTTCACGTCTTCTTCTTTTATTCTTCTTCATCGCCGGTGGACAAGCTACTGCCTGGCAGCGCAGGCACCGCCGATCTCCCTTGCGCCGCGATGCTCACCTCGTCGCCGACCCAAACCAGGATAAGACCCCACCACAACGTGGTCATCTTCGCCTCTCCCTCGCACTCGCTCCAATGTCTTCCTCTTCTCTCTGGGATTCCGAAACCCTAGGCCTGTCCGCCGCGTCGTGCCTCTGTACCCCGCCTCCCCTCCCTATTCTAAGGGAACCACGAAGACCGCCATGATCTCCTCCGTCGTTTTCCCTGAAGCGCTCAAGCAAACAAGGATCCAATCGATGGAATCATGACCTCCCTCCCCGACTCTGGACACCGTGTTTGTCGATGATTCCGGCCACCTGCTCCCTCGAGCTTCCTCTCCGACTACTTATTTAAAACCACAGTGAGCTTATCGTCATCCCAAGCCTCTCCATTGTCCCCCTCTCGCTTTGCTTCACCCTTGCGTCGCACGCTGCCGCTCGCCGCCGTCAGCCGCAGTTGCAGGTGTCGCTCCGGTGATGCACATGGAGCGACGCCGCCACCTTTCTGCTCCCCGCACTTCCCTTATTCGAACCCCCACCAGACTGACTGCCATCTCTCTACCTAGCGCCGCCCCCATCACCGATCTGAGATCCCCGCTGGCGTGACGTCATGTTGACGTCGTCCGTGCATCAGCGACACGGGTCTGACCCGGACAAACTAGCCAGTGGCCCCACCTGCCCACGTGGCAGCTAAGGTGGCCTAGGCCCCTCTGTCAGCCACTGTGGCTAAGGGTGTAGCCGGTGTAAAAAGTAATTCCTAGTTTTATTAATTTCTTAAATGGTTTAATAATTCCAGAAAATGGTTTAAATCTTATAAAATTAATAAGTAATTATTTATAAGTCAGAAAAATACAAATAATATATCAAAATGTTTAGAAAAATGAGATCTATCTGTTTAAACTATAATCATGCATTGTTAAGCAACTTAAATGACAAGTTTAATTAGAGAACTAAATCAACCCCTCATAGGTGTTCCGGGGTTTCCCCTGTCTTAGGGTTTGTACCCTTCGGACCCTGTTTAAAATGATCAAGCATGCCCTAGGATTTCATTTAAGATCTATTTAACTTGTCATATCATCATCATTGCTTGATTATTGCATCGATGCCATGTGTTTATTTTTTCCCTTTCTTTCTGGTGTTTGCTTCTTCCCGGTAGAATACGATATCGATATCGAGATTGAAGACCGAGATCAACACCATCGAAGATCGAAGAACAATACTTGACCAACTGTAACCAAGTCAAGTACAAGACTTCTGAAGATCTATATCTGGGTATCAACAAATAAGGCAAGCATGACCCCACCATTATACAATCCTATGATTTTGAAAGCATTTCAATTCTTGCGATGATGCATATGATTCTACTGTGGTCTTTTGTCGATAGATAGAGTATCCTATCTGTTGCATTACCCCCTTTGAGCTTATATTACCTGATCCACTGCTCCTAGCATAACTAGGTTTGGCTTGTGTGCACTGCTAGAGCTTATATTTGTGTCTTGCTTAGCCATGCTTAGCTGTCAGTGCTGGTTCATCCAGAAGATGTATCAAATGCAGAGGATCTAGTATGATAGGAGAACGAGGTATACTGATAAGGTAAGATCAGTGGTAAAGGTTAAACATGCTAAGGCTTGTATGGGAGGCCACAGTGGGATGTGGTTTTTTGTAGTCCCATGCTCGCCACCACTAGGAACCGAGTTCTTGCCTCTTGAACCAAGATGAGCGTACAACCACACGGGGCCGGGAAAACCTCACGAGTAAATAACTTGCCTAGTAGATTCCATGAGTCACATAGTTAAGGCATTCCATTCGACATATGCATAGAAAATGTTTTCGAAAGAGGAGGTGAAGGAGGTGCATTCATACAGGTAGGTAAGCGTGGCTGGGGTTGCTTGGGGTCGATGGAGCCCCTGGTAAACCAACCTCGCCCACATATCTAGGGACCAACTTCAGGATTTGACCCGTTAGGGCAGAACCATCCTTAGGGCGTGACTCATGGTCACGGCGAAAGCAAGGTAAAGGTCGTGTCCAACCACCCTCTGCTGGCCTTCCAAGGAAGAGGGCTAATCATGTGGCGTTAAGAGTCAGTTTGTACGTGTGGGTAAAGTTGTACACCCCTGCAGGGTATTAATCTTTTCGAAAAGCCATGTCCACGGTTATGGACGACTTGGTAACGGACGTGAAGATCATAGAGAACATGAACCTAATCGTAAAACTTGGTAGTTCAATGTGTGCTTAAGGATGCTTGCTCATGGGTACGAGGGGTGATCCTAGTTGTGAGATGAGGATTACTTTGGTGGATATCAAGATGATGATCAATTCTTCAGAGATGTCGCTCCCTTATCCCCTTTCAAAATATTATGATTAGACGAGCTTCTTCTCCCTCTTATTTTACACAACAAAGATGGCTTTATGCAAAATAACCCCACCAGCCATAAGTCTTGTGGAGTACACCTTGTACGCACCCTTTCTTTATTGATACTTTCAGAATAAGTGTTTCCCCGAAAACGAGTTTCGTATGACACCGACACTGACGAGTAGCTTGGGGTTCCTGGCCGGCAGCCTGGAATCTATGGGCTAGGACATCATTGTTATGCTTCAGGCCTCTTAGGCCATTCGTTAAGTTTGCTATACTTAATAGCATAATTTGCCTTACGTTGTTTGAGGTCTGTGGTCAGTGACCTCTGCTTGTAATATTTTGGTTCTTTGCTCAGTTATGAGCTCGCTATAATAATATTTGTATCGCAGGGTTACTGTTGTGTTACCGACTTCTCACTGGATATCCTCGAGGTCTAGGTTAAGCTTATGTCAGGCTAAGGTCTGGATTTGTTTAACCCTGATCTCGGGGGTCTTACACCAGACGAAATAATCTGAGCCAAAAATCCTCCCCCTTCCAAGAGCCACATTGTTTGGAACTTCCACTACAAGAAAAGTTGGTTGTTACAACGGACGATTTTCGTGGTTGAAGGCCCATTTTTCGTGGTTAAAAAGTCTTCTACGACGGATAGCCTTCATGGTAAAAGCCCCTTCACAAAAGAATCTACCACGGATTTTTTTCGACCGTGGCGGATCGTACCCTTCAGCCACGAAAACTTGTTCCGTCATAGATATGTTCGCCAACTGGGTTGACTGCTGACGTCATACAAACCGCCACGTGGTAGCCGCTGTTAATTGGCGTTTACCACCGTTAATGGTCACACAAACCGTGGAAAAATCCAGGCCTAGCCAAGGCCTGCTAAATATTAAGTGGGCCGGCCCACGAGGAGAGCCCAATAAGAAGACGGTCTATTACTGTGTCTTCCTACACTGTTTGAAATGGGCCCAAAAGATGCAGCTAGTAGTGGCCCATGAACTTTTAGGCCCGTTACTGTTTCGTCCTACAGAATCCTACATTGTTCGAATACTGTGCGGTCCGTTAAAAGCTTGCGTCAAGTCGGTCTAATACTGTTAAGGCCTAGGGTCGGCCCATCACGGTTCTCGCAGCTTGTCCTAGGCAACCTACTAACGGAGAATATAATTTTGCGGCCCTAAAGTTGAGACACCAGTGCATCGCGGTGCCCAAGTTGATTTTAATCACCGCAATTCAAAAAGTTGGGGCGCTAATTGCTGAGAGGGGGTGTTTCGAGTGAATGATGGCCAAACCCAATATTGTCAAATCGCGCTCGTTAAGTCAGGATATTCCATTACACTAGTTCCTATTGTGACCCTTGTTCGTTGGTCTCTCTTCTTAGCCACCCTACATGTGTCATAGGGGAAATCCATTACTGTACTTTCCTAACTCCCAACACCGAATCTAGCTGCAGCGACGGCAGTCCTTTTTCTTCCCTTCCCCGACCCTGAATCTGGCAGCAGCGGTCCTAACCCGAAGTGGGCCACCCTGGTCAGTGTGGCACAGTGAGGATACCTGGAAAGTATATCCCAAACAGCAGCCCCCAGAAGCCTCCAAGATCCAGAGTCGGATTTCATCATCGCCTAGCTTGATCTTCGGCTTGCAGAGTCTTGAAGGGTTCCTGAAACTTCAAAAGAAAGGATAGGATCTGAGTCTCAAAACAAGTCGGATCCATTAATATATTATTCGGGTTTCCAGCTTGGAATTCAAACTAAGTCGGAACTTGGTCTTTGACGTAACCTGACACTAGTCAAGGTCAAGTCACGTCACTTCCAGACATTCCTGACACCACAACCGTTGGTTGGTCCTCTTCGTGCGGAACTGAGGCATCGTTTTAATGCGTGCGCAGAGATCGAGGCGGTGTAATCCTCGCGACGAGGTTATCTAGCTCCTTCCACGACGCGTGGCACGTTTCACTGTTGCGTTTACACGAATCTTGGCGCAGCTAGGGGATATAAGTGGTTAGGATTTTCCTTCCCATCTTCTTCACCAACACTTGCGCCACTTCCTTCCTCCCAATGCTTCCCACGAAAACAGAGCTCCTCTGCCTCCCCAGAATCTTCCAGCGTCGTCCATCCCAGGTCACGGGCCTATGAGAAAATGGCTGCGACCTCATCTTCCAGCGTGGCAGCAACGACAGCGACGGTTTCGGCAGCAGAGAAGGAAAGTAACCGCGGGGTCTGGATATCGTGCATCCTCGATGATGCCAAGCTCCGCCTCGTGGACATCGAAGGGCTCCTCCGTGCTGGCAACTGGCAGAGCGGTTACGGCCAAATCGTCCCTACTCCTCACGCCGACGAGTGGGTGCACTTCGGCACCCATCTCGACAGAGGTTTGAGTTTCCCACCCTCAGATTTCTTTTCTGAGGTTATAGATCACTACGGAGTTCAACTCCATCATCTTCCCCCGAACTCTCCCTTAGAGATGAGCGCATATGCTTCTTTGTGCGAGGGGTACCTTAGCACTAGGCCAAGGCTCACTCTTTTCCGGTTTTATTTTCACATTCGGAGAAATTCTATCACTGCCGGTAATCCATACATTACCAGAACCATTAGTTTTTCCGTTAGGAGAGAGCGTGTTTATCCTCGGATTAAGGCCAGTGAGTCGGTGAAACGGTGGCCTTCCTTGTTCTTTGATCATAAGGACAGACCGGCTCCAGGCAAAGCTACGGCTTTGCCAGCTTTCGTCGACGGCACTGCCACGCCCCAAGAGTCCTGGGACGCGGATGCTCTGGCTCTCAAGGATGATCTACTTCTTACAAAGAGGCGGATCGAATATCTGATGAAGCACAAAGATCTGAAAGGATCCGACTTAGTGCACTACTGGCTGGCGCACCGGATCCAGCCTCTCCAACACCACGGTGATCGGCTCATGCAATCCATTACCAAGAGCAGGTTGGACTCTCTCCTTATCTGCTCCACGCCATACCCGGAAAAGGACTATCAGTCCCAAATCAAAGGAGCGGGTCGAGTCCAGACTTGTCATTGGACATGCACACAGCTGATGATCCTGTGACACCAGTAAGTTTTCCAGCAGTAACTCGAACTATGTGTCCATCTTATACATTGTTTTGCAATACTGAGATTACATTTTCCTTTTCAGCTTGCTGGCCTCCCCGAGTTGGAGCTTGATCCTATTGAGGGATATCCTCCTGAGTTATCTCAGGATGACGGAGAGTTGGTTCCACTGCCGGATGCGATTACTCAAAGCGTAAGGCTCTGACAGTGTCTATCGGCACAAAGGAAGTGCCCGTTGTGAAGAGGTAACTTTCCTCACACGGTCTTTGTATTTTATCTCTTATTCTTTCTGAAGTGTAATGATTTTTGTTCTATTACCTCTTCAGAGCTAGATAGCTCACCAAGGGAAAGGGGAAAGGGAGGCTCGTCAAAGCCCCTGCGCTAGTCAAAGCTGAATTTGACTTCTCCTGCCGCAGCGCCTCCGACTCCTGCCCCACAGCCTTCCGTAGCGCCGGAGATTACTCCATCTACGCCCGTTGCAGAAGATCCGGCTCAATCAGCAGAGCCATCGATCCTTAGGTCGCAAACTAACGTCACCATGAGTGACTCAGGTTTTGATAAGGGTGAACCCTCTACGGGTAATTATCCCTTGACAGAAACCTTCGCTGAAAATCTTCTCAACAATGCGGGTCTTGCCAAACTTGGAATTTCTCGGAAATCTGTGGAGGAGATCCAAAGGCAGACTATCACTGCTGAAGAAGAAGCACAAGAAGCAGAGGACGTCAAGTACTCCAAAATTCTTGAACAAGTTCATCTTCGCGACGAGAGACTGAGAACCGGCGAGCTTACGCCTCCACCAGTGATCCCACTAACCCTCGCCGAGAAGGTTACCACTGAGGTGAACATGAGTTTGAACAAACTCACTCATGAACAACATGTAAGCCGGAATTCCAACTCAACTTTTTTACTTTACTTTATGTCATATCCTCTAGGCCCCAAGCATGAAGTTGGATAGATGATCCGAATTTATGCTTTCATAGGATGCCAAAGAACGAACTAGTGTATCCCCCAAGGCTCGTGCTGATATTAGTAAAAATATTAGCCCGAGTCTTTAGTAGACTTCTGACCCTGGGTATTCTGACTTACAGAAAGTTAATTCGTATAACCAGGAATTGTTGAAGAATATCTGCAACAAGCGGAGAGAGATCAGAGCTCTCCGGCTTGAAAATGCTTAGTTAAAGGTGTCAAGGGATGAGGCTGAAGGTAAACATTTCAGGCTTTACCCTTGCTCTTTTTTGCTTTCATAGCCGAATTTCATACTCAACTGTTGTCAGTTACTTACAACACTGGTCAAAAAATCCTGTGCCATGATTGAAGAGGCCAAGAATCTAAAGACCCTGGAGGTGGAAAACACCGACTTACGCCGAGAGCTGAATAAGCTCAAAGCGGATCATGAGAAGATCATTGCTCAGGTTCTCGAATCCTCCTCCATGGCCATCGAAGAGCGCGATCGTAAGATCGTGCTTCAGGATAAGAAAATCTTGGATCTTAGTAATGAACTACTTAGAGAGAAGGATATCATCGAGGGACTCCAGGCTGAACTCCAGAGCCTTAGGGAAGAGAAGACCAAAGTTGACGATGTCATGTTCGGTATGTTTCCCTCTTTTTGATTTTTCTGCCTTTTCCGACTCTAGGAGTTCAGATATATTTGCTAACCTTTTGCATTAGATGCGCAGGTCCTCTGAACTTACTGGATTCTACCTCCACCGAGTCTCACACTAGCCGGCTTTCACAAGTCGGCGATTTGCTTCATGACTTCCGCCCATCCTTGGAGGATATTGACGAGGTTCTCAAGGTTCTGAACATGCATAGAATGTCCGGCTTTGAAGTGCGAGACAAGGCCAAGGAGATGCCCCATCTCATCCAGGACCGGAATATGTCCTATGCGTGAACCGCAGCACAGAACGCTCTCACCATGGTCATGAGCCACTATGGAAACATGGAGATCGGGCAAGTGACCAGAGGGTGTTCAACTATGGATGAAGACAGTCAGGAGCAAGATATCAAGGCTATCATGGACTTCTGTGCCGGATATGGATGTCACGGAGCTGATCTGACCAGCTACGACACTCCTTTCTTCACACGCGTAGAGACGCCGCCTCCGCCCGCCGAAGAAACTAGTGAAGTTTCCGACGACGAACAAACTATATCAGATTAGAACGTCTCGGAAAGATATCAGGGCAAGGGTGATGTCTCCAATGAGCCGGTTGCTCCTTCCTCTTCCCCTACATCATAGAGCATCAGAAAACTTTGTGTTATTCTGAAAACAATTGGGTTGTAAATAAGTAGTATAATACTTTTGCTAGTACCAAGATTTGTTATTTCTATTTAGCACTTTTGGCTTTAATTTTATGTGCCTGGAATGTTTTACATAAACACTTACTTTTTTGTCTGTACTTATCGTTTATCTGGCTTTCCGCCTCGTCCCTTTCGTGAGTCGGCTAACTTTCAGCACGAAAACTTTGCCGAGTAACGGAGCTCAATTTCTCAACTAATTTAAACTCGGAAACAAAGTCGGCTTTCCAGTACCAACAATTCACTACTCGGAAAATGCCCGCATCTGGCAATCAGATAAATAACCAAAGTACAAACTAGAAAATTTAATTTTATACCCGAAGGTAGCATTTTTAGAATTGGAAATCTTAACCACATCAAATATGAGCATAAAGTACTTTCAAGTATTCTAGGATTTTTGACTGTGACATGATCATTCGGAAATAAGATGGTAATATAAAACTTCTTAGAAAAAATTAGGCAACCAATACTTTATTTCTTACTACCTCCGTTCCTTAATATAAGGTGTATATTTTTTGTAAATAATTCCATAATATAAGGTGTATAGAGAATTTTAAGATTTTTTCCTCTTATTTAGGAGGAAATTAATTTGATCAGGAGAGAGAGGATACCCAGATTCGTATGTTTCCTCTATATCACATCAATCACCTGGGGTATTCACGTCCTAAAGCAACGAAATTTGCTCTCCCAGCCTATGCGCTAATATTCGTGCAAGAAAACTATACACCTTATATTAAGGAACAGAGGAAGTATTAAAAATGTATACATATATGATTACAAATAAAGATAAACTAAGAATAAAAGGGACGTAGCTGAGCAATATTCCATGGTATGTCTAATTCTTCTGGGTTTGTACTGCCTCCAACTCTCTTTCTTTTCTTAGTAGCAGGTCTTTCTTTGAATGGCCGCATATCAGTTAGATAGTAAGAACCATTGTGTAATACTCGGCTAACTAAAAAGGGCCCTTCCTATACTGAGGAAAGTTTGTGCTTTCTTTTCTACACAAGCCAGAGAACCAAATCGCCTTATTGAAAGATCGGTTTCTGATTCTCTGGCTATGATACTTGTGCAACTTCTGATGATAGGCGGTTGATCTCATCTCAGCAACGACGTGAACTTCTTCGATTAAATCGAGATCATTTTGTCGAGAAATTTTGGCATCCTCTTCAATATATGTAGCAACTCGGGGAGAAGTATGAATCAAATCGCTTGGAAGAACTGCTTCTACACCATAGACCAAGAAGAAAGGTGTATATCCACTTGACCTGTTCGGAGTTGTTCGTAAACTCCATATCACAGAAGGTAATTCCTCTGCCCAAGCCCCCGCAGCATGTCGTAGTGGTGCTTCTAGTCTTGGTTTTAGGCCTTGTAGGATTAAATCATTTGCTCTTTTGACTTGTCCATTAGCCTGCGGATGTGCGATTGATGCAATGTCAAGATGGATATTTTGTTTGTTGCAGAATTCGACAAGCTCTCCCATAGAGAAGTTACTCCCGTTGTCCGTGATAATGCTATGTGGATAAGCATATCGGATTATGACATCCTCGACAAATCTTCTGGTTGTTGCTCCATCACAACTGATGACGGGTTTAGCCTCAATACATTTTGTGAATCTATCCACCATCACTAAGAGATGAGTAAACCCACTTGGAGCCCGTTTAAACGGTCCTACCATAGCAAGCCCCCAGACTGCAAAGGGCCATGTTATAGGTATTGTTCGCAGCTGATCAGCCGAAACGTGATCTTGTTTGGCGTACTTTTGGAAGCCTTTGCACGACCTATCTTGACCTGAATTTCGGCAGCTGCCTTGGCTGTAAGCCATAAAAAACCGTGTCGGAAAGCTTTTGCCACTAAAGATTTGGCTGCAGCATGGTGACCACACTGGCCTTCGTGGATTTCTCGTAAGATTTCCACTCCCTCTTCTAGAGATACACATCGCCGAAAGACCTCAGACACGCTTCGCTTATAGAGCTCACCACTAATTATAGTATAGGCTTTTGCTCGTCAGACAATCTGCCGGCTCAGAACTTTGTCTTGAGGTAATTTGCCATCTACCAAATAATCAAGGTAGGGTTGAGTCCAGCTGGGAATTACAGCTAGAACTGCTACTAAAGGTGAGTCAGATTTGGTCGGATATTCCTCGTCTACTCCTTTTATAGAGGGAACTTTGAGGTGCTCCAAAAAAGCGTCATCCGGGACATTTTCCGTGTAGAGCCTATACGAGATAGTGCATCTGTTTCCTCATTTTCTGTTCGAGGAACGTGTTGAACCTCAAACCCCTCGAACGATTTAGATAGTTCATCCATGAAAGCTCTTTATGTTGCCATGTGCTTATTTGCATTACAGATATCCGACACTTGTTGGGAAACAAGATCCGAATCTCCGTAACACATCAAACGTCGGATGCCGAAATCAATCTGGATTCAATGCAGCAATGCTTCATACTCGGCAATGTTATTCGTCGCCGTGAAGTGGGTCTGCAGCACATAGAAATGTTTATCTCCATGGGGTGATTTGAGCACCACGCCAGCCCCTGAGCCCCCGAGCGCCTTAGATCCATCAAAGTGTAAGGTCCAGTATTCCGACTCTGGGAGGGTCATATTTTCCGTTGTGTTTATCTAGTCAGCGACAAAGTCAGCGAGGATTTGTGATTTGATTGTTGTACGAGGTTTATACTCAATGTCGAAAGCTGAAAGCTCTATGCCCCATTTGCGACGTGTCCTGTAGCATCACTGTTGTTGATTATATCTCTCATGGGAGCTATGCTCACCACGGTAATGGGATGTTCCTGAAAATAATGCCGTAAATTACGAGATGCAAAAAACACACCATAAGCCAGCTTTTGATAATGTGGATACCGCTGCTTTGATTCAGTTAGGACCTTGCTAAGGTAGTAAGTCGGACGCTGCACCAGGTGTTCCTGATTTTCCTCTGGTCTCTCCACCACCATGACGACACTAACGACTCTGTTTGTCGCAGCGAGATGGAGCAACATTGGTTCCCATAGTTCTGGTGCTGCAAGGATAGGAGTAGATGAGAGTACTGCTTTCAGGTCTTGTAGTGTAGCTTTAGCTTCCTCAGTCCAAATGAAGTTTTTGGTCTTTTTTAGGAGCTTGTAGAGTGGTGCGGCTCTTTCACCGAGCCGGCTTACAAACTGACTGACTGCAGCAATGCAACCAGTTAGCCTTTTGTCGGGGGGATGACCCCCGGGTAGGCCAAGACGGGACCAACCGTCCAGCTCCAAGGAGCACATGCCGTATGGACCCAGATCAAGGAACCACAGCCGGGTGGAATCCCCACCCAGTCCTCATTCAAGTTTCCCTGGCTGGCCCGTCTAGCCGGGTAGCCAGAAGAACCGGTTGGGAGGCTTCTCCTAGCCGTCCGCCTCGGATCCATTGGTCATGGTACGGTGGGGATGATGCTCCTGCTGAGCGCACCCTTGACCGGACAGGCTGGCTAGCCTGGCCGGTGCTACTGGACAACTGCGCCAAAGCTGGAGGCTGACGAGCAAAGCAAGGTTTGACAAGGAAAGCCTGGCTTATGCATAAAGAACCGGTTGACGGATAAAGAGCCGGATGACGAGTAAATCAGGGTACTAGACACTAAAGCATGGTCCTCCCCTGTACTGGAGGCTTGACTGGACCCGGTCCTACCGTTTGGCCCTATCCAGCCAGCCCACTTTGTAAGGCCCAAATCCAAACAGTAAACCCTAGAACCCACCTTGTAAGCTACCTCCTCATCCTGTATATAAAGGGTGTAGCGCTAGGGTTCGAGGGAGGCAGAAGATAGATAGAAGAAGAAGGACTTAGACAATTCCAAGCAAGAAGTAGCTAAGGAAACAGCTCAAGGAGCACCTATATTGGGCATTCGCCCCCTTTAATAGTAGATCCTTGCAGGAGTAAGAGTTTTACCTCGCCAAGAGGGCTCCGAACCTGGGTACATCACTGTGTTTGCAGTATATGTGTCCAACCCGTTGCGAGTAGCCACCGATAGCATCCTGATTGTCCCCTTCAAGCCATCCCCGATGGTACTGCCGTGTTCCACAACACGACAGTTGGCGCCCACCGTGGGGCACAACGCTTCTTCTGGGATCATCTTTCGCACGGGACTTCCACTCGTCGCCGGTGAGCGAGTCGCCTCTGGCCTCGTCCTCACTCTCGTCTCCTTCGACTGCGTCCTTGACAACGTGTCCTGCTTCGCTGGGGGGATTTTCCCAAGCGAGGGCTCCATCATGCACTTCGGCGAGCACCATGTCTACATCGCCACCATCCCTGAGGCCTTCCCTCGTGAGGTCATCACCATCTGATGGCTCTGTGTATGGCGCCCGGAAAAGTGTTGGTGCGGTGTTGATGTAGAGCTCGTTGGGAACCCCAAGAGGAAGGTATGATGAGCACAACAGCAAGTTTCCCTTAGTTATGAAACCAAGGTTTAATCGAACCAGTAGTTGCAAGGAAACACCCCAAAGGTGTTACTAGCTGAGCTTTGGCAGGGCGCACTACCGGTGCTAGTAGCAACGTGGAGACCTGCACAACACAACCACAGAACTTTGTCCCCAACTTGCGATGAGGTTGTCAATCTCACCGTGTTTTGCGGAAAACAAAGGATTAAATGTATCGAATGGAAATAAGTAAAAGTTTGCAGAAAGTAAACACAAAGCAGTAAAATATTGTAGATTGTATGTAAAAGACAAGGATCAGGACCCATAGTTCACTAGAGGTGGCTCTCCTTAAGATAGATAACATGCTGCGTGAACAAATTACAGCGGGGCAATTGACAAACACCGAGAAAGCAATACATGCATATACTAATCATATTGACTCCTTTGAGACTTGATTGGGCATTACAACATTATACATAGACCGCCATCCAACTGCAGCTATGACTAATAATCCACCTTCAGGTTATCATCCGAACCCCCTCCAGTATTAAGTTGCAAGCAACAGATTATTGCTTTACAAACTGCGTGTAAAGTAAACAATATGATTGTTCTATGAACAAAGGATTGCTGTTTTCTCCCTAGTAGAAACAACACATCTAGTACCTTAGAGATTTCTGTCACTTCCCCAGATTACCAAAGGCATGAACCCACTATCGAGCATAAATACTAACTCTTGGAGTTGCTAGCATCTACTTGGCCAAGATAGCTACTAACAACGGAAAGCATGCAAGATCACAAATAACAAAGACATGATAGAATCAATAATCAATCTGAAATAGCATCTCAATATCCATCGGATCCCCGCAAACACAACATGTATGAATTACAAATAGATGATATTGATCATGAACGGAGCTCACAAGATCTAAACATGAAAGCACAAAGGAGGAGAACTAGCCATCTAGCTACTACATGGATCCGTAGTACAAGGATGAACTACTCACGCATCAAACTAGAGGCTTGCACGGTGATGAAGAAGGCCTCCAGGGTGAATTCCCCTCTCCGGCAGGGTGCCGGGAAGAGCTTCAGATCCCTCCCGATCTAGGGATGGAGATGACGGCGGCTACAGACTCTTTCATGGATTATTGATCGGGTACTTAGGGTTTTCGTCCCAAGGGCAATATATAGGCAGAAGGAGAGGCTGAGGGGGTGCCGGGAGCGACCACACCACCCCCTGGCGCGGGCCAGGCCTGGCCGCGCGGCCATGTGGTGTGGTGGCTCCCTGGCCCTTCTCCGTCTCGTATTCTGGCACTTGATCCCTTCCGGAAAAATAGGCACTTTGGCTTTTGTCCTGTCCAATTCCGAGAATATTCATTTTCTGACTTTCCTGGAACCAAAAACAGCAGAAAACAGGCAGCTGGCACTATGGCTCTTGTTAATAGGTTAGTCCAAGAAATCATATGAAAAGTACTCCAAAGTTGGAATGAAACACAAGAAAGTGGATAAAACCAAGCATGGAACATCAAAAATTATAGATACATTTGCAATGTATCAACATCCCCAAGCTTAACTCCTGCTTGTCCTCGAGTAGGTAAGTGATAAAAAGAAAGAATAATTTTTGAGGTGACATGCACCATCAAAGACTTGATCAAAGTATTTGTAAAACATTCAAAGCCGGGATCATAGTACTTCAATCATAACATGAAAGACAAAGTTCTAGCAATAAGTAAAGAAACTATGATGCAACATGAAAAGGCACAAACAAAAGATTCATGAATAACATGCTTTGCAAGATGTTTGTTTGTTTCACATAAAGAAATCATGGCATAATAGTATTCAGCTTGTCCCTCAATAGAGTAGCAAATATAAATGCATAGGACACCTTCAAAGTTCATAAGAGTGACTAGATACAATAGTTTAAAACAAGCAACATCAAGTTATGCATCAATCAACTAGTCTTGGGACAATGCACATAGAACTAAGAATGGCCACTATGCTCTCAAAGTAGGTGCATAAAGGTAGAAGGTGGAGACTCAATATAATGGTGGAAGAAAGGCCTTTTGTAAAAGGAAGTAGGGATTCAAGTCTCATAAAGAGCTTCCAAAAATTATGGTACTTGTAGCTTTCAGCTCTCATTTCCCCTATCATAAGCATCTTAAAGGTGATTAAGGTTAAAGTGACACAACTAAGAGGATATGCTTGACAAGTTATAAACCGAAATCTCATGCCCCTTACTTATGAAGACTGATCCTCATGCTACTCAACTTCAGTCACAAGTAAGCTCTTGTCATTGTAAGCATATGTGTATCATTAAGAACCGCCAACGGGGTACCCCTTGCACATGATACATGAGCTTTCCCATAATCAAAATGACAAGGCAAGCAGACAATGAGCATCTCAGTGATCTTTTTATTTGCTATTTGCGTAGGTTTTTATTGAGGATGCTTCATAGAGTGCTCATTATGGTGATGCTACAAGTTTCCACCATGATTAGGCATGGCTTAGTCTAGCGGCCCAGGCGTTTCTCTAACACACATACAAACTCCATGATCTTACAAGTTCCACTTTTATTTCACACCGCCGGGATCCGTAAGCAAAAGAACATGATATCAACGGGGTACAAAGTACAAGTGCAATGTTGAAAGTGTTCCCCATGGTACATGGTTCTGCTAATTTCAACTTACAAAGCGCAAGCATATACACAACAAAGAAGGACCCAATGGTTCAAGTTTATTAGAGGCAAAAAAGTAAAGTGTGCCATCAAGTTCGTGAGAGCTTTAATCACTAGTTTTCTCATAACAAGAGGAAGGTAAACAAAAGCATGAATATACTTGGAATAGCATAAGATAGTAGGTAGGTATGGTGGACTCTTTGGAATAACCTGGTTTAGGGAGTTGGATGCATGAGTGGAACTCATACTTGGTTGTGGAGGCTAGCAAAAGACTGGGAGCGACAAACTAAGAGAGCAATAATGGCCATAATCATGCAGAGCGACAAAACATCATTGATCAAAGCATAAAGTGATACTACAAGTTGAAAACTAAAGGATTATAAAGGCTATGGTGACTTGAGATAGTCATAACATGGTGTGAGCGTGTGCCAAGTCAACCCAAATAAAGCATCAAAGGAGAATACCACTATTCTATGCTTTAATATGCTAAAACAACGCATGATTCATCCAAGGCACATTAAGAAATCTCAATTGTTTATAACAAGTCATGCTATAGCAAAGAATACTAAGCATAAAGCCAAAACAATATCAAGCATGGCATGACAAAGCATAGGCCACAGTCAAAAACGAGCTCTTTTTACCACATAAGTATGAACTTTCCTATCAATGATGGCACAAACAGTTATAAGAAAAGGTCTTCCCAAAGTAATAGGACAAGAAGCATTGTATTCAACATCCAAAACATAGAAATCAACGGGGACATAGGAATTGTTAACCATAATAAGAACATCATTAAGACTCCCCATGAGTTTCTTTTTAGCATTATCATCAAGTGGGACATTCAAATAACAATCTTCAAGAGGAGGCAAATCAAGCATGTCATAAAACCTTCTAGGCATAATAGAAACACTGCTATCAAGATCACATAAAGCTTTAAAATCAAAGTCATTCACTTTCATATTAATGATGGGTTCCCAACCATCTTCTTGTTTTATAGGAATAGAAGCTTTATGTTTCATCTTTTCTTCTTTAGTCTTTATGAGAGCATCGGTAATGTGGTTTGTAAAGGCCATGTTCATATCACTAGCATTAGGACTTTTAGCAAGCTTTTGTAGGAACTTAATAACTTCAGAGATATTGCAACCATCAAGATCAAAATCAAATTTATCATCTAAAGTATTAGATCTATTAGTAGCCTCAACACTAGTGGTGGTGATAGTAGAAACACTAATGTTTCTAGCAATTTCATCTTCTCTTTCCCACTTAGCATGTAATTCAGCTAATAGTCTAACATTTCCATCAATTCTTACTTGTATAGCATTAGTAGTTGCAAAGGGATTATCATTAGTTTCAGGTTTAGCAGCCATTTTATTAATCAATGAAGATCGAGCTTCAGACAAAGATGATATATTTCTTTCAGCATTAGAGAGTTTAAATTGTAAACTAGGAATTTCCCTATTTAGACTCTCAAGTTGATGGCTAATGTTCTTCAAGATGATAGATTGTTCCTCCATAGTTTTGGTGAATAGTTTATTTTGCTCATATTGCATTTGCATGAAGTTTTTAGTGGCTCTTTCAACCTCTAAAATTCTTCCTTCACTAGGCAATCCAGGTTTACCATGATAGCCATAAGTATTACTAGGAGGGTAGGGCCTATAATTGTTATTACCAAAAGCATTGTTGCCAAAGTTGTTATTTCTTATGAAGTTCACATTAACTTGCTCTTCTTGAGCAACCAAAGAAGCCAAAGGAACATTATTTGGATCAATATGGGATTTCCCATTAACAAGCATAGACATAATAATATCAATCTTATCACTCAAGGAGGAGGTTTCCTCAGCAGAATTTACCTTCCTACCTTGTGGAGCTCTCTCAGTATGCCATTCAGAATAATTAACCATCATATTATCCAGGAGTTTAGTTGCAGCACCCAAAGTGATGGTCATAAAGGTACCTCCATAAGATGAATCCAATAGGTTCCTTGAAGAATAGTTCAATCCTGCATAAAAAGTTTGGATGATCATCCAAGCAGTCAGTCCATGAGTGGGACAATTCTTTACCAAAGATTTCATTCTTTCCCAAGCTTGAGCAACATGCTCATTATCAAGTTGTTCAAACTTCATTATTTCACTTCTCATAGATATAATCTTAGTAGGAGGATAGTATTTTCCAATAAAAGCATCTTTGCACTTAGTCCAAGAATCAATACTATTCCTAGTTAAGGAATTCAACCACTCTTTAGCTTTTCCTCTCAAAGAGAAAGGAAACAATTTCAGCTTAATAATATCACCATCTATATCCCTATGCTTTTGCATCTCACAAAGTTCAACAAAGTTATTTACTCCCTCCGTTTCAAAATATAAGATGTTTTAGGTTTGTGAAGAAGATGAATCTAGACTTATTTTAGTAGGTAGGTGCACTCAACTTTAGAATGAATCTACACACTAAAAGAAGTCTAGATTCATTTTCTTCACAAACATAAAACATCTTATATTTTGAAACGGAGGGAGTAGATGGGAAGCATCATCTTCATTACCAATACCAGAAAATTGTTCTCTCATAACAAGATTGAGCAAAGAAGGTTTTATCTCAAAGAAAGTACTTTCAGCCATAGGTGGAGCAATAGGTGTGCTCATAAAATCATTGTTGTTGGTGCTAGTGAAGTCACACAACTTAGTGTTTTCAAGAGTAGTCATTTTTTTGGGGTTTTCAAATAAGAAAGCAAACTTGTAAAACTAATTTTTTTGTGTTTTTGAAAGAACAAAACAAGCAAACAAAGCAAAAAGAAACTAAGAAAATCAAAAACAACAAAGTAAAGAGATTGGTTATGAGGGACTCCCCTTGTGAAGATGTCCTTGACTCCCCGACAACGGCGCCAGAAAAATGCTTTATGGCTCTATGTATGGCGCCCAGAAAAGTGCTGGTGCGGTGTTTATGTAGAGCTTGTTGGGAACCCCAAGAGGAAGGTATTGAAGGGAATATGCCCGAGAGGCAATAATAAAGTGGTTATCATCTTATTCCATGTTTATGATAAATGTTTATTTTGCATGCTATAATTGTATTGATCGGAAACATCAATACATGTGTGTTTAATAAACAAAAAGGGTTCCTAGTTATGCCTCTCTTATAGACTAGCTTGTTGATTAACAAGATGATCGAGGTTTCCTGATCATAGACATTGGATGTTGTTAATAACAAGGTCACACCATTGGTGGAATGATGTGATGAACATTCATCCAAAGTATAGCATTACGATCAAGTCATTATGTTTATATTGCTATAACATCATACGAAGTAATCTTAGTCCTTAGACCATGAGATCATGTTAATTGCTAACACCAGAAGAGTATCTTGATAACATCAAACGTCACACCGTAACAGGGTGACTATAAAGGTGGGTTCAGTGCTACGAAGGTGTTATGTTGAGGCTCATGGATCAAGAGTGGGATTTGTCCATCCCGATAATGGATAGATATACTCTGGGTCCTCTTGGTGATATCACATTGAAATAGCTTGCAATCAAGTGATGTGATCACTAGAATGTTATATCACGGGAACGAGAAAAGAGTGCATGTCGGTAACGAGATCAAACTAGGTATGGAGATACCGATGATCGAATCTCGGACATGTAATATATCGCGAGACAAAAGGATTTAGTTACGAGCGTTAAAGGTTCTCACGATCATAGAAGTCATCGCTGAATGTGTAGGAGTCAGTATGGATCTCCAGGTCCCACTTCTGATTATTGATCTGAGAGGGGTCCCGATCATGTCTGCATTATTCGTGAACCGTAGGGTGACACACTTAAGGGATACCGACACCATTTGGAGCAAATATGTTTCAGATAAAGATTTAAGAAAGCGCTGGAATTATTTCAATAGATACCAAAACTGTTTCGGGTGAAATTGCTGAAATTGGTTCTGCATGTAATATTGAAATGTTGCAGGGGTTTTTATGTGAATGTTTGTTAATTAAAGTAATTAACAAAATTCTGAATAAAAATAATAAAAGAGTTTTATTAAATGAGAGAGCATTAAATTTGGAGAAATTTAATGCATTTAAAGTGGAGACTTTAAAAGGGAATGTGAAGAGGCATTTTAATGCGGAGGGGTTACCACCACATGAATGGAGGAGGTGAAGAGACACCTCCTCCATGCGCCGGCCATGAAGTAGGGGAACCCCCTCCTCCTATAAAAGGCCACCCTCTCCTCACTTCTCAAACACACCTCCTTGTGAAGGATCTCTCTCCCCCTCTAGTATTATTTCCCCATGGTCTCGGATTAGCGAGATACATGTTCCCGGTGGCTTTATCTGGAAAGGAGTTGCTGCTTCCGCTGCTTTGCTGGAGCGAGGGATGGAGGTTGTCGGGGTACCGGACGTGTGTGCGATCACGGATGCACCACTGCTTTGCGGTGCTGGACTTGGTGATGTTGGAGCTGGATCTGATGGACGTGCTGGAGCCGGACCTGCTGGACTTCATCACGATCTTGAGATCGGCAAGTGTACGACTACATCAACCACGAGTTCCTACTCGTTAACAAAGCTCGTTGTCTACGAGGGTAAGTTCTCGTTGGATGTATGTCCACCCGTTTCTTTGTACCTAGTGATAGATCTTTGCGTGTAGTTCACACCGTAGGAATTTTTTTTGTTTTCTATGCTGCGGACCCAACAGTGGTATCAGAGCCTGATCTATGCGTAGGTGCTTAGCACGGGTAGTACACATATGTTTATATGTGAGCGATGATGATCATGTTATTGCTTCTTTCATGTATTTTGGATATTGGTGGCATAGTGGGATGAAGCGGCCCGGACCAACCTTACATGTCATCGTACATGAGACCGATTCCACGACTGACATGCAACTTGTTTTGCATAAGTGGCTGGCGGGTGTCTGTCTCTCCTACTATAGTCAATATCTGATTTACAACGAGTTGCTAATAACTTAGTTATCCTTGTTGTGGTTCATGTTCGTAGGTAAGAACGGTTCTATCTCCGAAAGCCCTAAGCCACGTAAAACTGGCAATTGATAAATTAGAGGCGTCTAGTTTAGATCGTTGCTGGGCTAGTGTCTTGATATGGTATTGTTGTAAGTAGATGTATGATATATACTCTTACAACACATTCAACGTGTAAATTCCATAGACCTTGGCCTTACACACAAAGGAATGATAGAGATCATACCACGATGCAAATGATAGAGATCAAATGCATGGACCATATCATCTCACTTTACACATTAGATGTTAGCATCTTATACTGCTAGTTTGGCGCTTTCTGTAGCATTGTAAGATGATCCCTCATTTAAATATCAAGATAAAATGTGTTCTTCCTTAAGTATGCACCGTTCTATGGATCGTGTTTCGAGACATCACGTGATGATCGGGTGTTCTCAACTCTACGCTTTCATGCAACGGGTGTAAGACAGTTTTACACACGCGAATACTAAGGTTCTTACTTGGCGAGCCTAGCATGTACAGACATGGCCTTGGAACACAGACCGAAAGGTTAAGCATGAGTCATATAGTTGATGTGATGACCATATTGATGCTCGCCTTTGAAGCTACACCGACTCACGTGATGATCGGACTTGGTGTAGTGGATTTGGTTCATGTAATCACCAAAAAGGCACGAGGGATGTCGTTTTTGAGTGGGAGTTGATTTCTAATTTGGATTAGTCGAACTCAATTTGTCATAAACTAAATCGAAGTGAATTTGCATAATTTGTTGTAGTCATTCACATCTGTTCACTACCTTATGCTTAGTTTTTATTTGAGATAATAGAACTACAGAATTCTGGATATTTACTTTACGAACTAGTATCGTATTGTTTTGAATGTCAATTTAAAGTTTATAAGTCCTATTGCAAACTTTCAGCAAACTCTATTTACTCCATGAAGTTTAATAAGTAGTATTAAATCAAGAGTAAGAATTCCAATGTTAGTATCTAAAGTATCAAGTTTGCCTCCATGATTATTGATATTCAAAAAGTTGTTTTAATATCAAGATTATATTGGAGCTGAAAATTGTTTCAGAAACCATCATGTGTGAAAGATATTGTGATATTTGAAACAATGTTTTTGGTTGCATTATGATAGAGTGTAATTTAGCAAAATACATGTTCTCCAATTGTATGAGAATTTGTGAAGGATGGAGATGCTAGGCATCCGAATCTACCAAAAGGGTTTTGGGAACTGATATTATACTCGCGATTCTTCCTTATAGGCTATAGTAGCTTGATCATGAAAGTTGTCATGATAAGGATGAATAGAAGATGTAAGTAAAATGTTTACTACACTAATAGATTACTAAAGAATGGATTTTTGAAAGAACACCAAACATTTGATGATGGTGATCCACTTCAAAGTGCAAGTCCAAAGGTATTAGTATTTGACTATATACGCTTTGTACTATGTGTCATGTGAATGACACCACAATTGATGTTGATAGATTCTTTTAAAAGAAAAAGGAATTGGTGAAAGAGAATCTATAAAATATTTGGCAGAAAATATAAGGTTGGAGATGTCCAACTTGGGTATATAGAAGATATACATGTTATGGTTGTATTCCTTGCTTGTTAAAAAAATGTGGTTCTTAGGTATTGGATACCGAATTGGTTGGTATGAAGTGTCATACAGGACAACGCAATTCATGAACTACAATGGCCTAAGTAAACTAGCAAGAGAATGAGTGATGATGTTTATCGAAAACAAATAAAGTGTTATTGTGTTTTTCGTTGTCATCAAACCAAGCCTTCAAGATTTGTTTAAATAATTGTTATTTTGTTCCGGTATCATGAGAATAATGGCTGTTCAAATAATTACCGTATTCCATATAGGATGGATGAACTTTTACAAGTCTAGTTGGAGAAATCACATCCATAAACACTATTGCTAAAATGTTGCAAGACAAATGATTGAAAGATCACTTATGAAGTGACATCGTTGTTTAAATTATATTTGAAAGAAAACATGAAGAAACTCCATGTTGATGGATTTTTGAGTCTTTGATTTTGATCAATTGACGCATGTGACACTTTCCTCGAGATAATTGAAACTCCATCCATAGGCCAGAGAGGAACGGATGACTAGCTTATTGGAAATTGTGCATGCTGATGTGCATAGTCCATTATGTGTAGCCATATGCGATGGATCTTTTTGCTTCATATGCTTTCTCCGAAAATTTGAGTGAATATATCTGTATATTTACTTAATAAGGAAGAAGTATGAAACATTTGAAAATTGTTTAAAGACTTTCAAGATGAAGTGGAAAATCATTCTAACAAGAAAATAAAGAGTTTATGATTTGATCATAAAATAAGATATTTGAGTTACGTGTTTAGCAAAAACACCTAAGACTTGATGAATTGTTCCATGATTTGTGTTTTTCCCGATAAACCATAGGAGTATGGCATATTCGAGAGATAAAATCAAACCATGTTTGACATGGTAAGATCAAGGGTGTCATTTATAAAACTGCCATTATGTTTTAAGGATTGAAGCTTTAGAGACTACCGCTTTTACACTGAAAAAAGCACCATCGTGATCCATTGAAATGACACCATATGAGTTATGGTTTGGGATAAAACCCGAATTGTCTTTTCTTAAATTTTGGTATGCTATGCATAAGTAAAATGTTTACAACCAAAGTCGGATAAACATGTCTTTGTAGGTTATCCCAAAGACATTGTTGGGAATTTCTCCATAACACCGAGGATAAAAGAGTTTGTTACTTGGAACGTCAAGTTTCTTGAGAAGGAATTTTTCGTGAAAAGTTAAGTGGGAGGACAATAGAACTTTGATAAGGTTGTTGAACCTTAGCTATATGTGCTAAGTAGCACAGCGCCGGAAAGTGTCCCGGTGGCAGCCACAATGCTCATGGCTCTCGTGATTACAAACAGTGTGATCTCGGAGATTATAGTTCCTATAGACCCGTGTGGGTCGGTAAGAATCAAATAGTAAGATTTGATAAGCAAGTCATTATTGTTTTGACAATGATGAACCGACTACATGCAAAGAAGCGATGATGGGCCCTGACTCCATAAAATGACTAGAAGTCATAGAATCCGTGATAGTATCCATACACGAGAAAACAAGTTTCTGAACTTGGAAGACCCTCCGAAAAGGCGTGAAGCCTATCGTTCTTGTTTGGATCTATAAAGAAATAAGACATGGATGTTTAACATCTATGAAATAGTCGACATGTCGGAAAGAAGTTTACGACAATGTTCAAGGAGTTGACTATGACAAGATTTGATCTTTCATAGCGATATATAGTCTTGACGGATTAATGTAGCAACCACTACATATAATTTGGTATATGGTAGTTGAATAAACAAAACAAGGTTCTTCTAATAGAACAGTAACCTAGGACATGTACATGACATGGTCCGAAGGGTTTTGTTAATTCAAAGGGTGCTAAAAGGGCATGTAAACTTCAATAGTTGAAGTAAGCATAGCGGAGTTGGAATCTTTCACCATGATGAAACTGTTAAAAGAGTTTAAATTCATCGGAGATGATGAAGATGCTTGCATTTGCAAGAAATTAAGTGGGAGCGCTGAGAAATATTTCTAATACATTATGTAGAGGACATATTGTTGATTGGAAATGATGTATCTTGAATTGACACAAGTTAAGGATTTCATTAAAATAAGATTTCGATGAAAGACTTGGGCAAACCCAGAATATTAGGCATCAATATCTATATGGATAGATTAAGGCGCTAATATGGTTGTGCCAGACATACATATATAAGATATTGAAAGGGTTCAATATGAGATATTGAAAGGGTTCAATATGGAAACAACAAGAAAGGTTCTTGCTGCATGGAAAGGATTGTATCAAGATTCAAGTGTTTCAACACTTGGTGAGTAAAATCACATGAAGATTTTGATCGATTATACCATGATATGTATATATCCAGAATGTCCTATGCTCTAAATGTTATGAGCATATACCAGAATGATTCATAAGATGATCATTGGACAATAGTAAAGATATTCTTATGAGCTTTTGAAGAACTAAGAATATATAATGTATAAGTGACAAATAGTTAAAGGTAGTTCATTGTAAAGTGTTACATTGATACTAGTTTTGTCACAAGATACAAATTAAATTTATCTCAATTTAGACTATGGGTGGCACAATATAATGGAAAGGATGTTCCATGATGGATTTGGATGAGTTCCAAAGTTGAGACATTGTGACAGATACTACAACAAAAGGGCTAAGTATATGACTGCTATAGTAGCAGCATAGGAGGGCATTTGTGTTAAGTAGTTTGTTATCAAACTAGGTGTGGTTCAAAGTGGGCTAATACTATGAAGATATATTGTGTGACAATAATATCAACATATTTTGAGCCGAACGAACTAAAGGTCTCACCAAAGGACCAAATTTATACAATGCCATCTCATTTGAGAATGAGTGATGCGTAGAGACGCAAAGACATGCAAATACACACGGACCTGAAACTATCAGATCCGGAGATTATGTTAACCACTAGCAATAGCGTATATGCAACACCAGAAAGCCATAGGTGTTCAATACGCAAAGTTTTTCAAACTAGATTATTGACTCTAGTGCAACTGGGAGACTGAAGGGAATATGCCCGAGAGGCAATAATAAAGTGGTTATCATCTTATTCCATGTTTATGATAAATGTTTATTTTGCATGGTATAATTGTATTGATCGGAAACATCAATACATGTGTGTTTAATAAACAAAAAGGGTTCCTAGTTATGCCTCTCTTATAGACTAGCTTGTTGATTAACAAGATGATCAAGGTTTCCTGATCATAGACATTGGATGTTGTTAATAACAAGGTAACACCATTGGTGGAATGATGTGATGAACATTCATCCGAAGTATAGCATGACGATCAAGTCATTATGTTTATATTGCTATAACATCATACGAAGTAATGCTAGTCCTTAGACCATGAGATCATGTTAATTGCTAACACCGGAAGAGTATCTTGATAACATCAAACGTCACACCGTAACAGGGTGACTATAAAGGTGGGTTCAGTGCTACGAAGGTGTTATGTTGAGGCTCATGGATCAAGAGTGGGTTTTGTCCATCCCGATGACGGATAGATATACTCTGGGCCCTCTCGGTGATATCACATTGAAATAGCTTGCAAGCAAGTGATGTGATCACTAGAATGTTATATCACGGGAACGAGAAAAGAGTGCATGTCGGTAACGAGATCAAACTAGGTATGGAGATACCGATGATCGAATCTCGTACATGTAATTTATCGCGAGACAAAAGGATTTAGTTACTAGCGTTAAAGGTTCTCACGATCACAGAAGTCATCGTTGAATGTGTAGGAGTCAATATGGATCTCCAGGTCCCGCTTCTGATTATTGATCTGAGAGGGGTCTCGATCATGTCTGCATTATTCGCGAACCATAGGGTGACACACTTAAGGGATACCGACACCACTTGGAGCAAATATGTTTCAGATAAAGATTTAAGAAAGCGCTGGAATTATTTCAATAGACACCGAAACTGTTTCGGGTGAAATTGCTGAAATTGGTTCTGCATGTAATATTGAAATGTTGCAGGGGGTTTTATGTGAATGTTTGTTAATTAAAGTAATTAACAAAATTCTGAATAAAAATAATAAAAGAGTTTTATTAAATGAGAGAGCATTAAATTTGGAGAAATTTAATGCATTTAAAGTGGAGACTTTAAAAGGGAATGTGAAGAGGCATTTTAATGTGGAGGGGTTACCATCACATGAATGGAGGAGGTGAAGAGACACCTCCTCCATGCGCCGGCCATGAAGGAGGGGCACCCCCTCCTCCTATAAAAGGCCACCCTCTCCTCACTTCTCAAACACACCTCCTTGTGAAGGATCTCTCTCCCCCTCTAGTATTATTTCCCCATGGTCTCGGATTAGCGAGATACATGTTCCCGGTGGCTTTATCTGGAAAGGAGTTGCTGCTTCTGCTGCTTTGCTGGAGCGAGGGACGGAGGTTGTCGGGGTACCAGACGTGTGTGCGATCACGGATGCACCGCTGCTTTGCGGTGCTGGACTTGGTGATTTGGAGCTGGATCTGATGGACGTGCTGGAGCCGGACCTGCTGGACTTCATCACGATCTTGAGATTGGCAAGTGTACGACTACATCAACCACGAGTTCCTACTCGTTAACAAAGCTCGTTGTCTATGAGGGTAAGTTCTCGTTGGATGTATGTCCACCCGTTGCTTTGTACCTAGTAGATAGATCTTGGCGTGTAGTTCACACCATAGGAATTTTTTTTGTTTTCTATGCTGCATAACACAACCACAGAACTTTGTCCCCAACTTGCGATGAGGTTGTCAATCTCACCGTGTTTTGCGGAAAACAAAGGATTAAATGTATCGAATGGAAAGAAGTAAAAGTTTGCAGAAAGTAAACACAAAGCAGTAAAATATTGTAGATTGTATGTAAAAGACAAGGATCGGGATCCATAGTTCACTAGAGGTGGCTCTCCTTAAGATAGATAACATGTTGGGTGAACAAATTACAGCGGGGCAATTGACAAACACCGAGAAAGCAATACATGCATATACTAATCATCTTGACTCCTTTGAGACTTGATTGGGCATTACAACATTATACATAGACCGCCATCCAACTGCAGCTATGACTAATAATCCACCTTCAGGTTATCATCCGAACCCCCTCCAGTATTAAGTTGCAAGCAACAGATTATTGCTTTACGAACTGCGTGTAAAGTAAACAATACGATTGTTCTATGAACAAAGGATTGTTGTTTTCTCCCTAGTAGCAACAACACATCTAGTACCTTAGAGATTTCTGTCACTTCCCCAGATTACCAGAGGCATGAACCCACTATCGAGCATAAATACTAACTCTTGGAGTTGCTAGCATCTACTTGGCCAAGATAGCTACTAACAACGGAAAGCATGCAAGATCACAAATAACAACGACATGATAGAATCAATAATCAATCTGAAATAGGATCTCAATATCCATCGGATCCCCGCAAACACAACATGTATGAATTACAAATAGATGATCTTGATCATGAACGGAGATCACAAGATCTAAACATGAAAGCACAAAGGAGGAGAACCAGCCATCTAGCTACTACATGGATCCGTAGTCCAAGGATGTGTAGGGGTTCGTAGCATGGAAAACAAAAATTTTCTATCGCATACAAACAAACAAGCCAAGATCTATCTACTAGATTGTAGCAACGAGTCGATGGAATAACTCACCCTCGAAGATTCCAAAGTGTTTAACGAGAGCAGATTCTCGTGGGTGATGTAGTCGTACTCTTTCCGATCTCAAGATCGCGTAGACGATCCTTCCGGCGCCACGTTCCAGCAGCGCTTCCGCAGTCGGTCACACGTTCGGTACTCGACGAAGACCTTCCTCTCCCTTGTTCCAGCAGGCAGCGGAGGTTGTAGCACTCTCCTCGCGATTCCGGCAGCACAACGGCGTGGTACCGGAGGTAGAGGGGAAATCCCGCAGGGCTTCGCCTTAAGCCGGTGCGAGTATGGTGGAGCTTATGAGAGAGGCTATTAGTGGTCTAGTAATTAGACACACCAATTAGAGGGCTCTAAACCAATTAGAAGGCTCTAAACCGAATAGCTCTAAACCGGGGTCTAGATCTAGGGTTTAGTTTAGAGGATAGGAAACTTGTGTATCTAGGAGGGGAGCCCTGCCCCTCCTTATATAGGTGGGAGGGTGTGGGCGCGCCAGGGGAGGGAGGGAGTCCCTCCCCAACTCGGCCTTGGGCTGGGCGCCGGCCTGGAGGAGTCCAACTCCTCCTCCAGGTTGGTTCCAACTCCTCTTGCTTGTTTCCCACAGTTTCTTGTTTTGGCAGTTTGACTTTCAAACTGGACATTTGACTTTTCTGTTTTAGGATTCAATTTAATCCTATATTTGGGACAGCAAGAACACTTAGTACATGATGCAATCATTCCAATATGTAATGACACATTCATGTACCCCTTCCCCCCCGGAGTGCCGGACATTCCGGGACCTTCTAGAATATCCCCGATGAAAACACCGGAATCATTCCCGAACTCCGAAACGGGACTTTCCTTATATGAATCTTATTCTCCGGACCATTCCGGATCACCTCGTGATATCCCGGATCCCATCCGAGACTCCGAACAACATTCGGTCTCTTTCTCATAATGCCATAACTACTCAAACAACGTCGAATCCTTAAGTGTGTCTCCCTACGGTTCGTGAATTATGCGGACATGATCGAGACACTTCTCCGAACAATAACCAATAGAGGAATCTGGAAATTCATATGGCTCCCACATATTTCTACGATTACTTTGCGATCGAATGAACCACTTACATACGATACCAATTTCCCTTTGTCTCACGATATGTTACTTATCCGAGGTTATGATCTTCGGTATCTCTGCATACCTAGTTCAACCTCGTTACTGATAAGTACTCTTTTCTCGTTCCCGTGATATGTGATCCCTTGTGACCCAGTCACATGCTTGCAAGCTAATTGGATGACATTTCACCGAGAGGGCCCAGAGAATATCTATCCGTCATATGGATGGACAAATCCCACTCTTGATCCATGTGTTTCAACCAATACTTTCCGAACACTCAATACCACCTTTATAGCCACCCTGTTACGGTGTGGTGTTTGATGACATCAAAGCATCCATCCAGTAAAGGTGATATGCATGATCTCATGGTCGAAGGAATTAGGTTACTATGTATCAGAAAGCATATAGCAATTGAACTATTGAAATGACTTGATCTTTATGCTACGCTTATCTATAGGAGTATGTCCACCATATCATTCTCCTAACGATATGATCTTGTTGTTAATAACATCTCAATGTTCATGATAGGGAAACCACAATCATCTATTAACCAACAAGCTAGTGAAGTATAGAGGCTATACTAGGGACTTCAATTTAAGTTTACAATTCACACAAGTATTAATGTTTCCTTGTTAATACTATTATAGCATGAATATAAACATTTATCATAAACACAAAGATATAATAATAACTATATTTATTATTGCCTCTAGGGCATATCTCCAACAGTCTCCCACTTGCACTAGAGTCATCTAATCTAGATTACATGGTAATATACCGAACACCCATGGCAGTTTGGTGTTGGTCATGTTTTGCCCTCGGGAGAGGTTTAGTCAACGGATCCGCCACATTCAGATCTGTGTGTACTTTGCAAATCTTTATATCCCCATCCTGGATATGTTCTCGAATAGCGTGAAAACGTAGCTTGATATGCTTCAGCTTCTTGTGTGACCTTGGTTCTTGCGCATTGGCTATGGCGCCCATGTTATCACAGTAGATAGACATTGGGTCCAGCGCACTAGGAACCACACCCAGCTCTGTAATGAACTCTTTCATCCATATCGCTTCTTGTGAAGCCTCCGAAGCAGCCATGTATTCCGATTCAGTTGAAGATCTCGCCACAACGCTTTGCTTTGCACTCCTCCAGCTAACTGCTGCACCATTCAAAATAAATACGTATCCAGATTGTGATTTAGAATCATCCGGATCAGTGTTCCAACTAGCATCGGTGTAACCATTAACAACGAGCTGTTCATCACCTCCATAAGAAAGAACCATATCCTTAGTTCTTCTCAAGTACTTAAGGATGTTTTTGACCGCTGTCCAATGATCCACTCCTGGATCACTTTGATATCTGCTAGTTAAACTAACAGCATATGCAATGTCGGGTCTAGTACATAGCATGGCATACATTAGAGATCCTATGGCTGAGGCATAGGGAGTCTTACTCATCCTTTCTCTATCTTCTGCCGATGTCGGACTTTGAGTTTTACTCAAGGTCGTATTGGGCAACATGGGCAAGAACCCTTTCTTGCTATCTTCCATTCCAAACCTCTTTAGAACTTTGTCCAAATATGTACTTTGCGACAATGATATTTGGCGTTTCGATCTATCTCTATAAATCTTTATGCCTAATATGTAAGCTGCTTCGCCAAGATCCTTCATTGAAAAACTATTATTCAAATACTCTTTGACACTATTAAGAAGGTCTACATCATTCCCAATCAACAATATGTCATCCACATATAGTATTAAGAATGCTACAGAGCTCCCACTCACTTTCTTGTAAATACAAGCTTCTCCATAAGTTTGTATAAAACCAAAACTTTTGATTACCTTATCAAAACGTTGATTCCAACTTCGGGATGCCTGCTTCAATCCATAGATGGACCGTTGAAGCTTGCATACCTTGTTAGCATCTTTAGGATCGACAAAACCTTTGGGTTGTATCATATACAACTCTTCATCAATGTCTCCATTGAGGAATGCTGTTTTGACATCCATCTGCCATATCTCATAATCATAATATGCAGCGATTGCTAACATAATCCTCACAGACTTTAGCTTCGCTACCGGTGAGAAAGTCTCATCGTAGTCAACTCCTTGAATTTGTCGAAACCCTTTTGCGACAAGTCGAGCTTTATAGACAGTAACATTACCATCAGCATCTGTTTTCTTCTTGAAAATCCATTTGTTCTCGACAGCCTTCCGGCCATCCGGTAAGTCCACCAAAGTCCATACTTGGTTTTCGTACATGGATCCAATCTCGGATTTCATGGCTTCTTGCCATTTATTGGAATCTGGGCTCATCATCGCTTCCTCATATGTCTCGGGGTCATCGGTGTTGTCCACCAACATGACATTCATAACGGAATCATACCAATCTGGAGTGGTACGAGTTCTCGTTGACCTCCGAGGCTCTGTAGCAACTTCAACCGAAGTTTCATGATCACCATCATTAGCTTCCTCTCTTATTGGTGCAGGCACCACAGGAACTTCTTCCGGTGCTGCGCTACTCGCAATTTCGAGAGAAGGTTCGACAACCTCGTCGAGTTCTACTTTCCTTCCAGTCACTTCTTTCGAGAGAAATTCCTTCTCTAGAAATGATCCATTCTTGGCAACGAAGATTTTGCCTTCGGATCTATGATAGAAGGTATACCCAATAGTTTCCTTCGGGTATCCTATGAAGACGCATTTTTCCGCTTTGGGTTCAAGCTTGTCCGGCTGTAACTTCTTTACATAGGCTTCGCATCCCCAAACTTTAAGGAACGACAATTTAGGTTTCTTCCCAAACCATAATTCATACGGTGTCGTTTCAACGGATTTAGATGGTGCCCTATTTAAAGTGAATGCGGCTGTTTCTAATGCATAACCCCAAAATGTTAGCGGTAAATCTGTAAGTGACATCATAGAACGAACCATATCTAAGAGAGTTCGATTACGACGTTCAGACACACCATTACGCTGTGGTGTTCCCGGCGGTGTCAATTGTGAAAGTATTCCGCACTTCTTTAAATGCTCGCCAAACTCGTAACTTAGATATTCACCTCCACGATCAGAACGTAGAAATTTAATCTTCTTGTTACGTTGATTCTCTACCTCACTTTGAAACTCCTTAAACTTCTCGAAAGTTTCGGACTTATGTTTCATGAAATAGATATACCCATATCTACTCAAGTCATCCGTGAAGGTAAGAACATAACGATAACCACTGCGCGATGCTACACTCATTGGACCACACACATCGGTATGTATGATTTCCAATAAGTCTGTAGCTCGCTCCATTATACCAGAAAATGGAGTCTTAGTCATTTTACCCATCAGACATGCCTCGCATCTTTCAAGTGATTCAAAATCAAGTGATTCAAGAAGTCCATCGGAATGGAGTTTCTTCATACGCTTCACTCCAATGTGACCAAGACGACAGTGCCACATATAGGTCGAATTATCGCTTGATTTCAAACGTTTAGCTTCAATGTTATTAAGATGTGTATTTCTACTATCGAGATTCAATAAGAATAGACCATCTATCAAAGGTGCATGTGCGTAAAACATATTACTCATATAAATCGAACAACCATTATTCTCTGATTTAAACAAGTAACCGTCTCGCAATAAACAAGATCCTGATATAATGTTCATGCTCAACGCAGGCACCAAATAACAATTATTTAAGTATAAAACTAATCCCGATGGTAGATGAAGAGGTAGCGTGCCGACCGCGATCACATCAACCTTTGATCCGTTTCCCACACGCATCGACACCTCGTTCTTCGCTAGCTTCCGTTTATTCTGCAGCTCCTGTTTCGAGTTACAAATATGAGCAACCGAACCAGTATCAAATACCCAGGCACTACTACGAATACTAGTGAGATACACATCAATAACATGTATATCAAATATACCTTTCTTCTTGATGTTGCCGTTCTTCAAATCCGCCAAGTACTTTGGGCAATTCCGCTTCCAGTGACCTTCTCCCTTGCAGTAAAAGCACTCAGTTTCAGGCTTAGGTCCAGCCTTGGTCTTCTTCGTTGGCATGGTAACTTTCTTACCACCCTTCTTGAAGTGTCCCTTTTGCTTAGACTTGCCTTTCTTGAATTTGGTGGTCTTATTGACCATCAACACTTGGTGCTCTTTCTTGATCTCCACTTCTGCAGATTTTAACATAGCAAATAGTTCTGGCAACTCTTTGTTCATGTTCTGCATGTTGTAGTTCATCACAAAGTTCTTGTAACTTGGTGGTAGTGATTGGAGGATGCGGTAAACTCCCAAAGTATTAGGAATCACTATACCCAAGCTTTGAAGTTTATTCGCGTGCCCAGACATTTTAAGCACATGCTCACTGACGGAGCTACCCTCTTCCATCTTGCAGTTAAAGAACTTTTCAGAAGCTTCATAACTTTCAATTGCCGCATGAGTCTCAAAAATTAATTTGAGATCCTCGACAATATCATATGGATCTGACTCTTCAAACCTTTTCTGAAGCTCCGATTCTAAACCATACAAGATAGCACACTGAACTATGGAGTACTGATTCTTCCGAGCGAGGTAAACATTCTTTACTTCATCGGTAGCATCAGCTGCAGGTGGGTCACCTAGCGGTGCATCCAGCACATAGGTCAAATTACCAGCTGTGAGGACAATCCTCAAATTGCGGAACCAATCCGCGAAGTTGCTTCCATTGTTTTTCAACTTTTCTTTCTCTAGGAACGCATTAAAATTGATGGTAGGGGCTGCCATTGATCTACAACATATTTGCAATAGTTTAGACTAAGTTTATGACAAATTGAGTTCAAATTAATTAATGAAATTAAACTAGGTGAACTCCCACTCAAAACAACATCCCTCACATTGTTTTAGTGATCACACGAACCAAAACTACTATATCAACACCGATCATCACGAGAGCCGATATAGTTTTAATGGCGAACAATCATCATGTTCATCATATCTACTATATGATTCATGCTTTGCCTTTCGGCGATCCGTGTTCCTGAGGCCATGTCTGTACATGCTAGGCTCGTCAAGATCAAACCTTAGCTACCGCATAAGCAAATCTGGCTTGCTTACGTTGTATTCACCCGCGGAATCAAAGACACCCGATCATCACGTGGTGCTTCGAAGCAACAAGCTTTGGCAACGGTGCATACTAAGGGTGAACACTTTAGAACTTGAAATTTATGTGCATGAGGGATCATCTTATAATGCTACCGTCGTCTACTAAGCAATACAAGATGCATAAAGGATTAACATCACATGCAATTCATAATATGTGATATGATATGGCCTTTCTTCTTTGTGCTTCCGATCTCCATCTTCAAGCACGAATATGATCTCCATCATCACCGGCATAGCATCAAGGTCAATGACGCTTCTTCATGGTTGTCGTCCACCAGCTTCAACTATTACAACTATTTTGAATAGACACGCAGGTCTTAACAGAAATTAAAGACAACCATATGGCTCCTGCCGGTTGCCAACTTACAATAAGGAACATTGCATACATCAAATATAATCACAATCATGGCCATATCACATCACTGCACACCCCTGCAAAACAAAGTTAGACGCTTCTACTTTCTTTGCATATTTTACGTGGTTTGGGGCTTTCCATAAGTGTCGTTCTAACTTACGAACAAGAACCACAACATTGATACTAGCATTGTTGATCACCCGTTGTAAATTGGATCTTTACTATGCTAGGAGAAACAGGCACCCGCAAAGCCACTTATGCAAAACGAGTTGCATGTCAAGCGTGGAGCAAGTCTCATGAACGATGTCATGTAAGGTTAGCCCGGGCCGCTTCATCCCAACATACCGCAAGATGCAAAGTACACAAAAAGCAATCTACAATAAAAGCATCAACGCCCACAATGACCATTGTGTTCTACTCGTGCAACAGATCTACATATAGACACGGCTCTGATACCACTGTAGGGGTTCGTAGCATGGAAAACAAAAATTTTCTATCGCATACAAACAAACAAGCCAAGATCTATCTACTAGATTGTAGCAACGAGTCGATGGAATAACTCACCCTCGAAGATTCCAAAGTGTTTAACGAGAGCAGATTCTCGTGGGTGATGTAGTCGTACTCTTTCCGATCTCAAGATCGCGTAGACGATCCTTCCGGCGCCACGTTCCAGCAGCGCTTCCGCAGTCGGTCACACGTTCGGTACTCGACGAAGACCTTCCTCTCCCTTGTTCCAGCAGGCAGCGGAGGTTGTAGCACTCTCCTCGCGATTCCGGCAGCACAACGGCGTGGTACCGGAGGTAGAGGGGAAATCCCGCAGGGCTTCGCCTTAAGCCGGTGCGAGTATGGTGGAGCTTATGAGAGAGGCTATTAGTGGTCTAGTAATTAGACACACCAATTAGAGGGCTCTAAACCAATTAGAAGGCTCTAAACCGAATAGCTCTAAACCGGGGTCTAGATCTAGGGTTTAGTTTAGAGGATAGGAAACTTGTGTATCTAGGAGGGGAGCCCTGCCCCTCCTTATATAGGTGGGAGGGTGTGGGCGCGCCAGGGGAGGGAGGGAGTCCCTCCCCAACTCGGCCTTGGGCTGGGCGCCGGCCTGGAGGAGTCCAACTCCTCCTCCAGGTTGGTTCCAACTCCTCTTGCTTGTTTCCCACAGTTTCTTGTTTTGGCAGTTTGACTTTCAAACTGGACATTTGACTTTTCTGTTTTAGGATTCAATTTAATCCTATATTTGGGACAGCAAGAACACTTAGTACATGATGCAATCATTCCAATATGTAATGACACATTCATGTACCCCTTCCCCCCCGGAGTGCCGGACATTCCGGGACCTTCTAGAATATCCCCGATGAAAACACCGGAATCATTCCCGAACTCCGAAACGGGACTTTCCTTATATGAATCTTATTCTCCGGACCATTCCGGATCACCTCGTGATATCCCGGATCCCATCCGAGACTCCGAACAACATTCGGTCTCTTTCTCATAATGCCATAACTACTCAAACAACGTCGAATCCTTAAGTGTGTCTCCCTACGGTTCGTGAATTATGCGGACATGATCGAGACACTTCTCCGAACAATAACCAATAGAGGAATCTGGAAATTCATATGGCTCCCACATATTTCTACGATTACTTTGCGATCGAATGAACCACTTACATACGATACCAATTTCCCTTTGTCTCACGATATGTTACTTATCCGAGGTTATGATCTTCGGTATCTCTGCATACCTAGTTCAACCTCGTTACTGATAAGTACTCTTTTCTCGTTCCCGTGATATGTGATCCCTTGTGACCCAGTCACATGCTTGCAAGCTAATTGGATGACATTTCACCGAGAGGGCCCAGAGAATATCTATCCGTCATATGGATGGACAAATCCCACTCTTGATCCATGTGTTTCAACCAATACTTTCCGAACACTCAATACCACCTTTATAGCCACCCTGTTACGGTGTGGTGTTTGATGACATCAAAGCATCCATCCAGTAAAGGTGATATGCATGATCTCATGGTCGAAGGAATTAGGTTACTATGTATCAGAAAGCATATAGCAATTGAACTATTGAAATGACTTGATCTTTATGCTACGCTTATCTATAGGAGTATGTCCACCATATCATTCTCCTAACGATATGATCTTGTTGTTAATAACATCTCAATGTTCATGATAGGGAAACCACAATCATCTATTAACCAACAAGCTAGTGAAGTATAGAGGCTATACTAGGGACTTCAATTTAAGTTTACAATTCACACAAGTATTAATGTTTCCTTGTTAATACTATTATAGCATGAATATAAACATTTATCATAAACACAAAGATATAATAATAACTATATTTATTATTGCCTCTAGGGCATATCTCCAACAGGATGAACTACTCACGCATCACATTGGAGGCTTGCATGGTGATGAAGAAGGCCTCCGGGGTGAATTCCCCTCTCCGGCGGGGTGCCGGGAAGAGCTTCAGATCCCTCCCGATCTAGGGATGGAGATGACGGTGGCTACAGACTCTTTCGTGGATTTTTGATCGGGTACTTAGGGTTTTCATCCCGAGGGCAATATATAGGCAGAAGGAGAGGCCGAGGGGGTGCCGGGAGCGACCACACCACCCCCTGGCGCGGGCCAGTCCTGGCCGCACGGCCATGTGGTGTGGTGGCTCTCTGGCCCTTCTCCGTCTCGTATTCTGGCACTTGATCCCTTCCGGAAAAATAGGCACTTTGACTTTTGTCCTGTCCAATTCCGAGAATATTCATTTTCTAACTTTCCCGGAACCAAAAACAGCAGAAAACAGGCAGCTGGCACTGTGGCTCTTGTTAATAGGTTAGTCCAAGAAATCATATGAAAAGTACTCTAAAGTTGGAACAAAACAAAAGAAAGTGGATAAAACCAAGCATGGAACATCAAAAATTATAGATACATTTGCAATGTATCACCATCCTCGGCGCGCCCCTGGTCTCTCCACCTCGCGCATCGCCAGCGGCAACATCGAGGTCATGATGGCGGGCTCGGTGGAGAACCGTCGTCCACCTCTAGAGCGCAACATGGACGGTCACGCCACTAACTCACGCCTCCCGAACCAGGACCTGATCAACGCGTCCATCAAGCACCTCCGCAACGCCATCACCCCCATCGAGGCGGATCCAGCTGCAGCTACGGCAGCCCTGGAAACCACCCGCTAGAACCTTCTGGAGGAAGCTGGCAAGGTGGCGGTCGCCCAACGATAGATGAATGCCACCATGCGGGAATACAACATTGTGCACGGCTTCGCGCGCTTGCCTGGCACCAGCCGCCTGGCCTAGCCACAAGGTCGGAACCTCGGTTCGGAGATGGATCGCGTCGCTGATCCGCGTACGCCTACGGTACAGCCGGTCTACAGCACCCCCGCCAAAATTATTAGGGCCGTGGAGGCGGCAGTTGTGGAGCTAAGCCACCTGGAGGGCGAGGAACTGCTTCGTCAACAAGCACGTGTTTAGCTCCTTGTGGTCACGGCGAACAAGTAGCAGGCCGAGGCAGAACTCAGCATGGCTGGCAACAGCAGAACCCAACCGGCTCGCCAGATGGCGGACCCGGCTACAGGCGGCAGCAAGGCATCTTCCCCAAACAGAGCGAGGCAGAGCAACCGCCCACGCGGTGGATCTGCAGGCCGTGGGCACAATGCCCGCGACGCGGCAGCTGTTACCAGCAAAAACCGCGAGCCAGCCGACGAAGCCGGAAAAGGCCAAGCGCTCCCTAAATCCCGCCTATCTGGCCGGCTGGGACCGCTTGAGCCGGATGAATAGCAAGATGTGCGTGCGCGAATCAACCTGCTGGTCCAATCACGCGCGCTGGAGGAAGAAAGTCCAGCCGGTCCAAGATGCTTCGGACCGCGCATAACGAACTGTTTCCAAAGGGATTTTCGCTCCCAAGGGACACGCCAAAGTACAACGGCTCGGTCGAGCTGGAGGACTGGCTAGTGGATTACACCACCACCGTAGGCATCGCCAATAGCAACCGCCGGGTAGCAGTACGCTGCGCCCCTCTCATGCTCCTCGACTCAGCCAGTACATGGCTCAACAGCCTCCTCGACAACAACATCAATGCTTGGATCGATTTCGAGCAAGCGTTCGTTTGCAACTTCACCGGTACCTACAAGCGCCCGGGCCGGCCTGGCGAGCTTGCTCTCTGCGTGCAAGGCCCGGATGAATCCGATCGCTTCTACATCACCCGATGGACGAGCATGCACAACTCCTGTGAGGGGGTACGCGAACATCAGGCGGTTGATTTCTTCATCAACGGCTGCAGAGACAGCACTATGCTCAAGCATAAGCTTCGCCGGGTGGAACCCACAACCATGGCCGACGCGACAATGAAATGATCCGTCTGGGTGGACGACCAAGGGCAAATAATCGTCGACATCGTCGTAGATCGCCGCCAGCCGGAAGGGAATGGGCATGACAACCGCCACGGTAAAAGAAAGGACGACCAGCCGGATAACCAATATGGCTCCAGGAAGGTGGCCGCAGTGCAGGAGGATCCGGCTGCAGGCGGAAGCTGGAGATAGAAGCCTGATGACCGGCCTCCGAGGCCGAAGTACACCACTGATTCGATGCTTGATGGGCCATGCAAGTCCCATAGCAGGGGCAACAAGCCGGCTTCCGACATCACATGCCAGTGCACCTGGACAAAGAAGATGGTAGAAATTGCCGGTGCACCGGCTGGACAGGCGCTACCTCCTCCATCCGTGGGGCCACCAGGCGATCGCAATAACCAGCGTCGAAGGGAAGATGATGATAACAACTACCCTCGTCAGGTGGGAAACTACCACATCTTCACCACGGAGCCGGAGACCAAGTACAACAAAGGCGTCGCCAGGCAGAAGTGAACGCATTCGTTCCTCCCGTTACCCAGTACCTCAACTGGTCGGAGCAAGAAGTTGCATGGATCCGGAAGGACCAGCCAGCTGAGCTGCCTCACCCAGGCACCTACGTGATGGTTCTGGATCCTATCATTGTCTCCCAGAAGCATTCCTGTAGATTCTCCCGCGTCCTCGTAGACGAAGGGAGCAGCATCAACCTCCTGTACCGCAACTCGCTCAACTGGCTCGGTATTAGCGAGTCGCAGTTGGAGCCATCAAGCACCTCCTTCCACGGAGCCATCCCAGGCTCGTCGCACTCTCCCATCGGAAAAAACCGGCTGGACGTCATCTTCGGCACAGAAGGCAACTTCCGCCGCGAGCCCATCTGGTTCGAGGTGGTCAACCTCTGCAGCGCATACCATGCAATCCTAGGGCGCCCAACGCTCACCAAGTTCATGGTGGTACCACATTACGCGTACCTCAAGATGAAGCTACCAGGGCCCAAGGGCATCATCACCATGGCTGGTTGCTACAGACGGTCTGTGGAATGTGCCACAGATGGGTCAAAAATAGCGGAAGCCATGATCATCGCGGTGTAATCATGCAGAACATGGCATCCCTACAGAAGGACATGCCGGCTGGCGAGCCCAAGCCAGCCGGAGAGGCGCAGTTCAAGCCATCCAAGGGCACGAGAAAGATCCTGCTGAACGAGGCCGAGTTGGACAAGTTCATCCTGGTCGGAGACGGCCTTGACAGGAAATACGAAAGCGCGCTCGTCGACTCCCTCCGTGAGAATCGGGATATCTTCGCATGGTCCCCCAAGGACATGCCAGGTGTTCTGAGGGAGCTCACCGAGCACTCTTTACATGTCAGACCGGATGCAAAGTTGGTCAAGCAATCACTATGCCGCTTCGCGGAAGAAAAAAGAAGAACTATTGGTCAAGAGATCACCCGGCTGCTTGCAGTCGGATTCATCATGGAGGTTTTCCACCCGGAATGGCTGGCAAACCCCGTACTCGTGCTGAAGAAGAACAAGACTTGGCGCATGTGTGTTGCCTACACCAGTCTAAACAAAGCATGCCCCAAAGATCCATTCGCCCTGCCAAGGATAGACCAAGTGATCGATTCCACGGCTGGCTGCGAGTCGTTGTCGTTTCTGGACGCGTATTCCGGCTACCACCAGATCCCGCTGAACCCCTCTGATCAAATAAAGACAGCATTCATCACTCCTTATGGAGCCTACTACTACATCACAATGCCGTTCGGACTGAAGAACACTGGAGCTACATACCAGCGCTGCATGCAGAAGTGCTTACAGGCTCAGATTGGCAGAAACGTACACGCCTACGTCGATGATGTGGTAGTCAAGACCAAGGAGCACCAGACACTCCTTGAGGATCTGAAGGAAACATTCACCAACCTCCGCCGGTTCCAGATGAAGCTGAACCCGTAGAAGTGCGTGTTCTGCGTGCCAGTCGGCCAACTCCTCGGTTTTCTCGTATCTGAGTGAGGAATCGAGGCGAACCCGGAGAAGATCGGCGTAATCGAGCGCATGAAGCCGCCCAAGAACTTGAGAGATGTCCAGAAGTTCACCGGATGCCTGGCCTCCCTCAGCCGGTTCATCAGCCGGCTAGGTGAGAAAGCACTCCCACTGTACCAACTCGTGAAGAAGACAGACAAAATCGTCTGGACATCACAGGCGGATGAAGCCTTCCGTGACCTCAAGCGATGCTCACCTCACCACCTATTCTGGCAGCACCTGCAGCAAAGGAACCCATGTTGATGTACATCGTAGCAACAAACAGGGTTGTCAGTGTTGTGCTAGTAGTGGAGAGGCCAGAAGAAGGAAAGGTGCAGCCGGTGCAACGACCGGTGTATTACCTGAGTAAGGTACTCTCGCTCTCGAAGTAGAATTACCCTCATTACCAAAAGCTGGTGTACGGCGTGTACATGGCCGCCAAGAAATTGAAGCACTACTTCCAAGAACATTCCATCCGGGTGGTGGCGCTAGCGCCACTCTCGGAGATCATCGGCAATAGAGACGCCACAAGCCGGGTGGCGAAATGGGCCATAGAGCTCGCCGCCCACAACATACAGTACGAGCCAAGAACGGTGATCAAGTCTCAGGCCTTGGTAGATTTCCTCGTCGATTGGGCAGAAACATAGTACCTGCCACCTTGCCCTGACTCCACACATTGGAAGCTGCATTTCGACGGCTCCAAGATGCATGGAGGACTCGGAGCCAGAGTGGTCATCACCTCTCCAAAAGGAGACCGGCTAAAATATGTGTTGTAGATCCACTTCCGCGTGTCCATCAACGTCGCTGAGTATGAGGCGCTCGTCCACGGCCTCAAGTTGGCAAAGGAAATAGGCATCTGACGCATCCTATGCTTCAGCGATTTTGATCTGGTGGTGCAGCAAGTGTCGGGCAATTGGGACGCCAGAGATGCAAACATGGCTCTATATCGTTTCTTCATATAGCAGCTATGCGCCTGTTTCGAAGGGTGTGAGTTTCACGATGTTCCCAGGGTAAACAACGAGGCCGCGGACACGCTCGCCCGCATCGGGTCAACAATACAACCAATTCCGCTAGGAGTCTCCCTTGAGCACCTGCGCAAGCCATCAATCATGCCGTCTCCCGAATCTGACTCCATAATATTGGACGCGGACCCGGGGACTGCCAGCTCCAAGACCTCCGTGACGGCTGCACTGCACCCGGGTACTGCCTCACTGCACCCGGGGACTGCCGGCTCCAAGACCTCCGCGATGGCTGCACTGCACCCGGGGACTGCCTCGCGACACCTGGGGACTGCCGGCTCCAAAATCCCCGCGATGGCTTCGCTACAGATGTGTCGTCTCAAGCCTAGAGGCTGCCGGCTCTGCTGCTCCACCCGGTCAGCCTCCGAACGAGCCCGACCTGGTCATCCGGGCAGAAGTGAATCTGCTGCTGCAGGCGGTGTACGCCATCCGGGAAACCCCAACATGGGCCAGGCCGTTCATGGATTTCCTAGCCAAAGGAGAGCTGCCCGAAGAAGAGGTAGGGGCAAGACAAGTAAAGCACAGAGCCAGCGCATACACCATCATCAACATCAAGCTCTACAAGCGCAGTGTTGGCGGCATCTATCAACGATGTGTGAGCCAAGAGGATGGAATCTGGCTGCTGGTCGACATCCACCAGGGTGAATGCGGACACCCCGCATCGTCATGGGCCATAGTGGCAAAGGCATTCCGCCACGGGTTCTACTGGCCCACAGCACTGGAAGATGCTGAGCAGATTGTCAAATCATGCAACGGGTGTCAGCGGTTCAGCCAGCAAAAGCACACTTCGTCTACAGCACTTAAGACGATTCCCATCACCTGGCCGTTAGCCATCTGGGGACTGGACATGATTGGCCCTTTCAAGACGGCCAGATCCGGCATGACCCACTTGTTGGTGGCGGTGGATAAGTTCACCAAGTGGATAGAGGCAAAGCCAATAAAGAAGCTAGATGGGCCAACGGTGGTCAAGTTCTTCACAGACATAATTACACGCTTTGGCTACCCCAACAGCATCATAACCGACAACGGCACAAATTTTGCCAAGGGAGCTTTCGCGCGATTCTGTGGAGATAAGGGCATCTGCCTGGACCTCACATCAGTGGCGCATCCCCAGTCCAACAGGCAGTGTGAGCGAGCAAATGGCCTGGTCCTAGCCAGAATCAAGCCCCGGCTGATCGAACCACTGATGCGATCCCTCCGTTGCTGGATTGAGGAGCTGTCGGCTGTACTCTGGAGCCTTCGCACCATGCTAAACTGGTCCACCGGCTACACTCCCTTCTTCCTTGTTTATGGGGCGGAGGCAATTTTGTCCACTGACATCGAGTTCGACGCACCCTGCAAACTGCTCTACATAGAACAGCAAGCCAAAGAAGCATGGGAAGACAGCGTCGATCTCCTCGAAGAAGCACGCGAGCTGGCCTTGTCCAGATCTGCCATCTACCAGCAGAACTTGCACCGCTACCATGCTAGCCGGATACGCAGCGTCCCGTTCCGCGAGGGCGACCTGGTGCTAAGGCTAGTTCAAGACACCAAGGGGATGCACAAGATGTCTCCACCTTGGGAGGGCCCATTCATAATCAGCCGAGCACTGCAGAACAAGTCATACTACCTCATCGACGCCCGCAAGCCGGAAAAGAACAAGATGGATCGCTCAGGCGAATTAACTGAACCCCCATGGAACGCGAGCCTGCTCCGCCCCTTTTACACTTGAGCAAGAAGTGTATGTATCTTACTTTCATGTAATGAACAAGCATGGGAGCCTCGACACAGTCTCGGGGACTCCACAATAAATAAGCAAGTCATGCCGCACAAATTGGTTTTCCACCTGCATTACTCTAATCTTGGAGTTGGCAATCCGTCTCGGGGACTCGCCGGTTGGCCTAGACGGCTGCGCGACCCATGCGGCAAAGTACTGTACGCGGTTCCTAAGGCTTCATCTTCGGTTCCAGCTGCAGACCGCAAACCGGCTGACATATCCGGCAAGAGCAGAACGCTCAAAGGCCCCTACACGAAAAAGCCACGAGGAAAACAAAAACGTCTAGACGAACCGGTTGCGCTCGCTCGCTCAAAGACAATGAACCAAACCCGAAGTATCGTGCAGTACGCCTACTAAGCTACCCCTTCGATTTTGGCTAAAAGCCAGCAAGGGAACGACATCAAACCTGGCCAATGCTCACTGAGAAAAGGGCAAAGACATTGGATTTGCATGAAACAGCAAAAATTTCAAAACTAGTTAACCTAAGATTACAGTTCGAACTTGCATATGCTTAACCAGGCAAACAACTTGTTTGTTTCTATGTTTGCATGAGCCAAAGTTTAACGACGAACACCCAAGCCGGAGGCAGATAGCTTCTAGGCGGCAGCAGAGCAGGTCAAGGAGCTTCGACCCGGCTGTATTCTCCAGCTGGCCCGAACCTCGGGGACTACACCCTGTGGGTGCGCTCGCGCCCCCCCCCCCCCACACAAAACTACAAACAAAAACACAAAGGAGCTTCGACCCGGCTGTATTCTCCAGCCGGCCCGAACCTCGGGGACTACACCATGTGGGTGCGCTCGCGCACCCCCACACAGAAATAGGCATGCAAAAGATGCATAGCAGAAAGTGCAAACAAAAGAGCACGAGCAAGTATACAGAGGGAGGCGATGCTCCCACAAAAGTTCAATAACCAGAGGACGGGAAATTGTTCACATGGCACAAAGAAAAGATAAGTGCTTCAAATCACAAATACTCCCAGCATACCAGTGATCAAGTTCACTGGGGGCAGAAGGGCCGGAGGCATCAACTGGAGCTCGACTGCTAGAGGTGACGTCCTTCGAGACGGTCTGTGGAGCAGCCGGAGCGTTAGTGTGTGGCGCATCCGGGCTATGAAAGTACCGCTCTGTGCCGGCTGGGTCGCTGAAGTCCTTGTCTAGCACAATGAAGCTCTCGATCATCACGCCACATGAGCGGATGTTAGGAACCTTGGCGCGAAGCTGGTCATAACTAGTCCCTTGGTGAAATCTACGGGAAAGGCTCCGCAGATCCACATTCGGGTACCAAGACTTCAGTAGCGCCAGCACCATCTCTGCGCCGCCATGAGCCGCCCACTCCCGGGCCACATTCCTGAGCTCCGAAGCGCCCCAAAGATGCTCGGCCAAGACATCCATGGTGGCAGGCGGGGCGGCTTCGGGCCAGACGTAGTCAAAGACCTCGAGAGCGGCAGTGCGAAGCCGGTTCGCCTCCTTGCTGATGATCGTCACTAGCTCCCCCGGGAGGAGATCCCGATCTGGATCCGTCTCGGGAATCTGGCCTAGCGCCTGATCTTTCGCCTCAGGGTACTGAGCTGTAGCCGAAAAAGAAGCAGTAATCAGTACTGACCACAAAGGGCAAAACTGCAAAATTGGCTCAAGTCAAGGGCACTTACTGACAACGATCTCAGCTATCTGGCAAAGCTTCGACAGTGCCGCCGCCTCCTTGGCCTTGGAAACCTTGAGGGCATCCATCTGGGTGGCGTAAAGCCCCTCCAGGTTCTTCAGTGCCTCGGCCCGGGTTTCCGCCGTCTTCTTGGCCCTACCAGCCTTGATCTCCATCTGTTGTTGTTGTGCAGTCAGTTGGGCAATCAGATCCTGGCGAGTCTTGTTGGACTCCTCCAGCTGGGCGACCTCCTCCTTGAGCTAGGCCACCTCACGGTCCCGGTCCGCCGGCAGAGCTGCAGGAGGGTAACCAATACTCAACAAGAAGCGCAAGAAATCGCGCAATTGAGAAGATACGGCAGAGCGAGCAATCTTACGGCCCTCCCGTGAAGTCTTGGCGGCATCAGCGAGAGCCCTCTGTGCAAGAAAAGGGAGATAAGAACCAAAAGAACCAGCTACGTCACAGGACAGCGAAAAAACACCAAGATTGGTGACAGAGTACATACCTCGATGGAAGACCCCAGCACCCTTGCTTGGACGAGCCCCTGCTCCAGCACCCCCACTAGCTGGCGGGCCTGGCCAACGGCCAGAGGTGCCGCCTCCAACAACTGCGCCAGGAGAGCATCCAGCAGCGGCGCGGCCCGTGCTGGCATCCAGACGGTGACCTGGAGGTCATCGTCGCTCACCGGAGCCACGGAGGGTCCAACCTTCGGCTGGACGGGGGACTCCGGCAGCGGCACCTCCACCGGCTCCTCCACCTGGTAGGCGCTGGAGTCAGCACCCACTGCCGAGCCGGAGGGAGGCACAGCCATGCCGGCACGCCCGAACAGTAGACCCTCAGCAAGCCGGGAGACGGCCCCGGCCCGGTGAAGCATCGCGGGCTCAGCCGGCGGCACCACCTCTGTTGCTGCCGCCTCAGGGGCCCGAGCCGGCGCAGCCTCGGACGTCGAAGCCGGCACACCTCAGATGCCGAATCTGGCGCGCTCCCCTCAGCAGCAGGCGGAGGGGCGGACGCGGTGGCGATGGTCGCGGAGCCGGGCAAGGCCATAGCCTCACTGCAGAAACACAAGGAGTGAGCAACACGAATACGAGCAAGTCAATACAAGCACCAAGAAGACAAAAAGCACCTACCCGGCAACGCTCGACATGGTGGCCGCAGGAATGGGGCAGCGTGTCTTCTTGGCGCCGCCTCCGGCCGGAGCAGCGCTGGTGGTGGCGGCCCACTTCCCCCTGCCCCTAGGCGCGGCGACCTCGGCCAGGTCCACATCCTCGCCATGAGCGGCTATTCCAGTACAAGAAAAACATCAAGATTACGGCTAAAGGCATAACAAGTGCAAGGTAGACAAGGGCAGAGGACAAACTCTCACCGGGTGGGAACTTGCAGCCCTCGTCGGCCCGCATGGGGAACCGCTCTGCCTCCGCTGGCTTGAAGTCCGTGGCAAAGTTTGGGAGCTCGGTGTCCCCCATACCGTCCTCCGCTAGCTGCGCCGTGAAAAGCTACTCAACAAGGGAAGATAAGAGGCACAAAACGGGAGTCCCTCAGGAAAATCCACCCGGAGAAGAGCAAGAAATACATACCTTCGATGGAAGCCGGCCACGGTGGTACGGCCAGCAGGGGAACACCCATTCCTCCTCCAGTGCCTCCTTCGAGATGGTGGCGAGCCACTCGTGAAGGGTGGCGTATGGCACCTCCAGCCAGGACACCTGGGTGGGGTCCACATGGCCGGAGAGGTGGCACATCTTGTGCGACCGGTGCTGCAGCGGGAGCACGCGGTTCACCATCCAGGATAGCAGAATGTCTCGGGCGGTGAGCCACTCCTTCTCCACGAGGACGGCCAGTCGGGCGCCCATCCGGTTGATGTCGCCCTAGGCACCCAAGTGTTGGACGCTCCAGGCCTTCCGGCTGGAGGGGACGTTGGCGAAGGCGGGGACCTTGATGAAGTCCACCTCGGTGTTGTTGCGCACGTAAAAGTATGAGCGTTGCCAGAGCTTGACGGTGTTGGGGAGCTCCAGGCACGGTATGGGCGCCGATGGCCGCGGGTAGATGGCGCAGCAGCCCGTCTCCGTCAACGGGCCGCCCTTCCCCACCACCTGAACCTTGAAGTAGAAGAACTTCAAGAAATTCGCGGCGTTGGCAGACACCGAGGAACGCCTCGCAGCAGGCCACGTGATGCGATAGCATCGACACGGCGTTGCCTCTGAGGTGGTGGAGTTACAGGTCGAAGGTGACTAGCAGCTTCAAGACAAAGCGGCTCAGCGGCAGCCCAAGGCCATGAGCGAAGTGGGCGAGGAAGACGACGGCCTCGCTAGGCTAGGGGTTGGGCACCTGGTCGCCCTCCGGCACGAGGCGATACTTCACCAGCCGCTCCGACGGCAGGGACTTCCCCCGCCGGTACTTCTTCACCAGCTCTTCAGTAACATACGAGCCGCACCAGCCGCCGACGACTTTGGGTAGCATCTTGTCTGGAAACGTAGCCGTGATGGAGGCATGGGGTCCCGTTGTCGAGGAAGAGAAGTGGCACCGGTGACCAAGAAATGGTGGCGCAGAGGAGCAGTGAGAGGCTAGAGCGCAATGGAGAATAAGGACGGCAGGCGCAGGGAGACGAAGTGAGGAACCACTGCTCCTTGGCGCACGTATTTATCGGGGAAAAATAGCCACGCCGGTTCCCCTGCATCGGCTCCACATGGCAAGCAATGGACCCACTCCACCACGTCGGTTCCCCTCCCTCTGCGCCACGTGGCAGGTAACCACCCCACTACCCCACGACTGTTCGGGGCGGATCGCATGCGCCAGCGCCACGTGCACAGAAGATCCCGCAGAAGTTACTGCGGGAGGCAAACCGCACCCACAATCTCCAAGGATACGCAATGATGAAGGCGTGCGCGCGGTTACCAAAAACTACAGCGGCAGACCCAGAAGTCAAACTGATGCGACGTGTGCCAGAAACGGCAGGCATGGCTGGCGCGAGCGCCGATGATAGTAAACTGGCGATCCCTCTCCCGACCGGATGCGACAGCTGGTCAAGAAGATCGCCGCTCACACCCTGTGGGTGGGACCATCGGCTCCGTAGACGGTGAGCCCCAGCCAGGAAAACAACACAGAATCTCAAGCCGGTAAAGGACAAAGACTACAGGACAAAGGCTACAAAACAAAGACTACAAGACAAATGAAAATGACAAAACATCTGCACCACCAATCATTTCAAATGAGCACGCAAGAACTTCTCCATGAGGCCAAGTCCTAACGCGCTCGGGGACTAGTGTCGGGGGGATAACCCCCGAGTAGGCCAAGACGGGACCAACCGGCCGGCTCCAAGGAGCACATGCCGTCTAGACCCAGATCAAGGAACCATAGCCGGGTGGAATCCCCACCCGGTTTGCATTCAAGTTTGCCCGGCTGGCCCGTCTAGACGGGTAGCCAGAAGAACCGGCTGGGAGGCTGCTCCTAGCCGGCCGCCTCGGATCCACTGGTCATGGTACAGTGGGGATGATGCTCCTTGCTGAGCGCACCATTGACCGGACAGGCTGGCTGGCCTGGCCAGCGCTACTGGACAACTACACCAAAGCTGGAGGCTAACGAGCAAAGCCCCGGCTTACACATAAAGAACCGACTGACGGATAAAGAGTCGGATGACGAGTAAAGCAGGGCACTGGACACTAAAGCATGGTCCTCCCCTGTACTAGAGGCTTGACTGGACCTAGGCATACCATTTGGCCCTGTCCAGCTGGCCCACTTTGTAAGGCCCAAATCTAAACAGTAAACCCTAGAACCCACCTTGTAAGCTACCTCCTCAACATGTATATAAAGGGGGTAGCGCTCGGGTTTGAGGGAGGCAGAAGATAGATAGAAGAAGGACTTAGACAATTCCAAGCAAGAAGTAGCTAAGGAAACAACTCAAGGAGCACTTGTATTGGGCATTCGCCCCCTTTGATAGTAGATCCTTGTAGCAGTAGGAGTTTTACCTCGCCAAGAGGGCTCCGAACCTGGGTACATCGCTGTGTTTGCAGTATCTGTGCCCAACCCATTGCGAGTAGCCACTGATAGCATCCTGATTGTCCCCTTGAATCCATCCCTGATGGTACTGTCGTGTTCCACACCACAACACCTTTGAACGTCCTTCGGGCGAGTTGGCCTAGAAATATTGAGTATAGCCTTATTCTTGTCTCGGTTCACCTCTATGCCCCTTTGGGACATGATGAAACCTAACAATTTTCCGTCTGGTATTCCAAAGAAACACTTCTTCAGGTTAAGCATTATGTTGTATTTTCGTAGATTGGCAAACATTTCCTCCAAGTCAGAAATTAGAGTTTCCCTCTTTTTGGACATCCCCGCAATGTCGTCCACATATGCATGTACATTGCGTCTGATTTGGTCGTGGAGGCAACACTGCATAGTGCACTTGTATGTTTCTCCTGCGTTCTTGAGCCCAAAGGGCATCGTAACAAAACAGGAAGTTCCGAAGGGGGTTATGAATGAAATTTTGACTTTGTCTGATTCCTTCATCCGGATTTGGTGATAACCGGAATATGCGTCGAGAAAACATAGGAGTTCCGAGCCTACCGTAGAATCGATAACTTGATCAATTCTAGGCAGAGCGAACGGATCTCTGGGACAAGCCTTGTTCAAGGCAGTATAATCAACACACATCCATAAATCAGTGGTGTCCTTTTTAGGGACCACTACAGGATTGGTTGACCACTCAGTGTGGATGGCCTCTTCTATGAATCTGGCTAACTCGAGCCAGGCTAGTTCCTTAGCTATTGCCTTACACTTTTCATCGCCGAATCGTCGTAGGGACTATTTGATGGGTTTAGCGTTCAGGTGTACATTTAGAGAGTGCTCGGCATGTTCCCTAGGTACTTCGGTCATGTCAGATGGCTGTCATGCAAAGATATCTTGATTTTCTTGGAGAAACTTGACGAGCGCGCTTTCCTATGCGCTATCTAGGCCTACACCTATCTGGGTCACCTTGGAGGGGTCATCATCCTTCAACGGCATATTCTTCGTCTCTTCCGATGCCTTGAACTCTGGATTCGGCTTTGTCACCTCCTACTTCGTAGCGGGCATCTCAGACGGATCAATGGTCTTCTTGATCTCTTGGTACTCCTGGGCGTGCAGCACGGCTTCAGCAAAGGCGACATTTCCATCATTGCACTCTCGCGCCTTCTTTGGTCTCCCCTAATGGTGATCACGCCTTTGGGACCTGGAATTTTCATCATATTGTAAATGTAACATGGACGAGCCATAAAATCCCAGTAAGCCGAACGTCCGAATATAGCATGATACGTGCTCTTGAACGGGACCACTTCGAAGGAAAGTGCCTCTGTCCGATAGTTCTTTGGAGTTTAGAAGGTAACATCCAAAGTGATCTCTCCCAGAGAATTTGCTTGTCTTCCTGGGACAACTCCGTGAAAGATCACAGAGCTGTGATTCAGCTGAGTCTCCGAGATCCGCATCCGGCGTAGCGTTTCGACATACAGAATACTGATGCTGCTACTGCCGTCCATGAGAGTCTTGGAGAAACCATAGCCATCAATAAGTGGGTTGACGACTAAGGCGTAATTTCCTCACCTGTTCAACTTAGGCGGATGATCAGCACGATCAAAGGTGATTGCCACTTCCGACTAGTCCAGGAATTGTGGGACAGCCAGAACGGTTGTGTTGAGCTCATGTAGAACTGCCTTCTTGACCTTAGCTGGTTGAGATCCAAGGAAGGTGACGTCAGTGTATTTTTTGTTGGAAAGTTCTTCTTTCCATCCGGCTTGGGATTTGAAGGGTCAGCTTCCTCCATGTCGGTATCTTTCTTGGTCTCCTTCTCTTTTTCAAGATTCTTCTTTCCCTTCTTTCGCTTAGCCCTGTAGCCAGCGGTATCGTCTTTCTCGATGTCGTCATTAAAACGACACTCGGCATTTGTTCGAGATGAGCCCCCACTGGCATCTAAGTGATGCACACATGGGTTGTTGGCAATGTCGGCCTAGGAATAGGTTTTGCAAGGTTGCTGGTCTCCTCTACCCTGGACTCTTGTTGTCCTACGACTGCATCTACGGCCACCGTCGCGCCCTTCTCGTCCTCCAGACCCAAAAGTAGTAGTAACCACTACCGTTTCTGTGTTGGATTTTTCTTCCGAGGTGTTTTTGTGCTTCTGAGCTTGCTGCTTTGGTTGTTTTGCCGACTATGGCACAACCAGGGCGTTCAGTAATCCCTCTGCATCGTCGTCAGAATCTGCATACTTGCTCATTGTTTCTATCATCTCTCCCAAATCAGTGACCTTGTCACACTTCAAGCGAGGACTTAGTAAACCAATTGGGAGTCCTGCAATGAAAGCTTCAATCGCAGTTTGGTCATTTACTCCTTCACATGAGTTCTTAGTGTCGATCCATCATCCGAGGTAATCTCGGCAAGTTTCTCCGGCATTTTGGGTGCAATGTTGTAGGTCTCCTACCATACAGGGCCTCAGGTATGTGCCTTCGATATTCCGAATGAACGCGCTTTGCATATCATACCAGTTGTGGATGGTGTTCTCCGGAAGTTCATTGAGCCATGATCGTGCCATATTCCGCAACATAAGTGGGAGATATCAGGTTACGACCAAGCTATTTCCGCCTTTGGCGATGTAGCAAGCCTGGAAAAAATCCTAGAGCCAAGTATTTGGCCGAGCCACACCATCGTAGGCTTGGATGTGTCTTGAGATAGCAAATCCTTCCGAGAAGTGTGTTTGTCGAATTCGTGGTCCAAACCATTTTGGGCCCACATATATATCATTGTTTTCATAGCGCCGCGCCTCTATGTTGGAGTTAATCCGGTGTCTCGCATCACTTGGTGACAGGGAACGCCGTCTCGGTTGTTCGCTATAGCTGCGGTGCCTTGGAGCCGGACTTCGGCTTCTGCCGCCACCTCCTCTGCCACGACGCCCTCCTTGGCCTCCTTAACAGCCGTTGTGCTGGCTACTTAGTGGAGAGGGTGGAGCAGGTGGATTGTTTCCGGCTGATCGCCGGCCTCCGTCTGGAGCGTCACTATTCCGGTTCCGGGGAGGGTCTTCATTGCAACGAGCCCCTGCCGGCTTCACTCGGCGCGGTGTTCGTCGTTCCTTCGGCCATCACTCCCACCGTGATGGGGTTCAGCCGGACGGCTTGTATGTCTAGGAGGTGGCATTCTTTGATGGTCCTCCTCCCGACGTTTCTCCTTGTCTTCTTCCCTGCGATTGTTCGACTCTCGCCGGGGAGGATTTATCGGATACAGTGCAGCAATTGCCTCTTGCTCCACGGCTGTGGCAACGTTGCGCCAGTCATGTGCAGTTCTGTGGCGCTGCGCTGAACATCCGGTTCTTGAGTAGTTGTCTTCCTGACGGTCATAACGGTGATGCTGCTCCGGAACCCGTTGGGGCCTTACGTCATTCCAAGCCGAATCCGTGCGGCATTGGTCAGATTGAGAGACCAGTTTTCTGCTTCCGAACTTCGCGACCTTATGTTGCTCCAGACCCTTGGTGAGTAGCTTAATGCCCAATCGGACCCGTTCTAGGCCTGGATTATTTGCCAGGATATTTCGAGCTGCGGCAGTGTTCTGTACTAGTGTTGGATACACCAGATCTCCCTTACTGTCAAGTCGAGGCATCCCTGGATCTCCCTCAAAGAGAACCTTGTGGATTTTCGGAAATTGATTGTCACGTGTGTGTCGTTTCTGGGTCTTCTAATGCTACAGAGAGATATACTTCTTCGTACTAGCTATGCGCTTCTTCTGTTCCTTGATGTTGTTGGCCTCATCCAGGAGTACTTGGCGACGAGCTTCTAGGGCCTGAGCCCTTTCCTCCAGCTCTTCAGCAGTAAGTTCAGCAGCTGTAGGGATAGGTGTAGTTAACGCAACATCGATGAGTTTATGGGCACCTGCAGTGACCACATGTCCATCTACCGAAGCTTCTTTGGGCTCTTCTAGGATCAGTGCTCCATCCGAGTCTTCCTCATATTCTTCGGCGATCACTTCCTCTATTAGAAGTTCCTTTGCCGGGGTCTTGTTCTTCTTCTTTGCCTTCTTGGCAGCCCCAGTAGCAAAGATGGCTTTGGGTCCGTTTCCCGGAGTCAAGCTCTGAGCGGTACTTTCGGACATTTGGACGTCAGGATTATCTCCAAGATCCATGTCATCCAGCGCTTTGGGAGAGTTTTCTCCAGATCCTTCATCCATGGCTTCTCCTTCTTCTACAACTTTGGAGTTGAACTCTTCTTCATATTCTGTGGAGAACTTTCGGAAATCCGCCGGCATCATCGAGTCATCCAAAGATGCGGTTAACTCGGTGTTTGTTCTGATCGCCTCCAGCACCAAGTCTTTGTTGTCGCCAGCATTGGCAGAGCTGGATCTGGATCCAACATATCTGACAAAGTGCGACGTGTGGGTCCTGAGGTAGTTGCGGCTCTCCTTGTGGGCTTCTTTGAAAATCCTGATGGTCTCGAGAACCTCATCCACGTTTGCGCCTTGCAGCATCATGCGCCTCAACGTATGCCTCAGGAAAGGTTGGTCTGTTCCGGTGTTAGCAGAGCCAGAACCAAGGTTGTTGTCCTGATTTTCCTAGATTTCGACCCCAGCGGGTAGATCGATCTGGGATTTGGCCTCGCTGGGGAGACCCACTCTAGATTCGATTTGAACTGCAAGATCTGTTTTAGGTTCGGCTTTCTCCACTATCTCCACAACGGGTGCGGGCTAGGTGGGATTAGGGTTTTTTGACAAAGTGGTCCCAGAGACTTCTTCTGCCTCTATCATCACCGCTAGGGTGGGTGGGACAGGTTCAGCGAAATCGAAGTACACATCGATCTCACCAAAATACATGATGGTGTAAGAAGTCACGGCCTCCCTAGCCGGAATTCGAGTCTCGTCAAGAACGATGAGAGGGACGTCACTGGCATAGAGGACGCGACTGACGGTGATGGTCTCGCTGATTCCGATTCTTGCAGATTCCGCTCGGAATGCAGATCTGAAGCTCACTTGCCCCATGCTAGGAACCAACTGTCATCGGATTGATGACAAGTACGCCATGAGGGGTTCCTCGAGGCGTGTGGAAGAGAGGGGTGTGAGACGTACGGTATTCCGGGACGGTGAGCACACAATTTTACCCAGGTTTGAATCTGCCGACTTTGGGCGGATCCTACTCTTGCTAGCAATCCAGTAATACGGCAGAGCCGAAACATGGGTTACAAGGGTTTCGCCTGTGCGAGTTGAGATCGTATACTATTGTGAGAGTTATCAGGTGGTGCCCTAAAGGCTCTCCCTAGGACGGCTTATATAGATATCCGGCCTAGGGTTTACAGGAGAGACCTATCCGGCTACGACTAAGAGTCGGTTATAGAGTACATCTTGAACAACAAGTAACACTATGGGCCTATGTCGGTAAGTCATCTGGGCCTTCCCGTACCCGGACTAGACTCCATCTCTTCTCCCTGACTAGGTTGCCCGTGAAGCAATGCTCTAACCTGAAGTGGGCCACCCTGGTTAGTGAGGCATAGTGAGGATACCCGGAAAGTATATCCCCAACACCGAGCACGACGACGGAGAGGAGGGCTGATACGTCCAAAACGTATCTACTTTCCCGAACACTTCTGCTATTGTTTCTCCTCTAAACTTCTATGATTTGGATGCAACTAACGCGGACTGGCGCTATTTTTAGCAGAATTGCCCTGGTGTCTACTTTTTGTGCAGAAAATCAACTATCAGGAAAAAACCCGAAAAATATGCGAAAAATTCTATTTCACCAGAAGACTCTCGGAGCCAGAATACGAGACGGAGGGGGACTGGGCCCAGGCCAGACCACCTGGCCACGTGGGCAAGCCTAGGCCGTGCCAAGGGGTGGTCTAGCCGCCCCAGACTACCCCTCGGTCTCCCTCTTCGCCTATAAGTAGCCGTCTGACCTAAAAACTCAAGGGGGGTCGACATTTTTCTAGAAGGAGTTCCGCTCCGACGCCACCACCAGATTCCACGAAATAGCACCAGAAACTCTGTTCTGGCACCCTGCCGGGACGGGGAATTGGAGGAGATCATCGCCATCATCATCACCATCGCTTCTCCATCGACCATCCATGTTTCCCCCGTCTATGAGTGAGTAATCCCCCGATGTAGGCTATGGGGATGGTAGGGATTGGATGAGATCGTTCATGTAATGGCATCAGATTGTTAGGGCATGGTGCCTAGTATCTTTTATTAGTGCTTTATGACTTTGTTGCAACTTGTTATGCTTAATGCTTGTCACTAGGGCCCGAGTGCCATGATTTCAGATCTGAACATGTTATTGATTCATTATGATAGTATTGTTTATGGTCTTACCTGCAAGTTGTATACACACGTTGTTGTCCGGAACCAATGGCCCCGAAGTGACAGAAATCGGGATAACCGGAGGGAATGGCTTTGATGTGAGGATGTGTTCACGGAGTGTTAATGCTTTGCTCCGGTGCTCTATTAAAAGGAGCACCTTAATTGCCAGTAGTTCCCTTGAGGCCCCGCTACAAACGGGCTGGCAGGACAAAAGATGTTGTGCAAGTTCTCATTGCGAGCACGTATGACTATATATGGAACACATGCCTAGGATTATCTAGTACTTGGATGCTTTATCTTATTTATCTGCAATTTCCCTATGTTCTGATTGCTATGTGAATTGTCTTGTCCATGCAACGCCCGTCCATCCATCCCTATGCCTACCGCACTCGAATCCTACTGTTTACTGTTATTGTTACTCCTGTCTTTACTTTACTACTGCTGCTACTTTGCTATTCCTACTACAAAACTGTTGCTACTGATAAACTGCTGTGAGCAAGATTGTTTCCAGGTGTAGCTGAATTGACAACTCAGTTGTTAAGGCTTATAAATATTCTTTGGCTCCCCTTGTGTCGAATCAATAAATTGGGTTTCACTTCCCTCGAAAATACTGCGATACACCCCCTATACTTGTGGGTCATCAAGACTATTTTCTGGCGCCGTTGCCGGGGAGCATAGCTTTATTTCTTAAGTTCACTTGGATTCTCTATTGTTCGCTGTTATCCATCCATCATGGGTAAGTATCGTGATGGAAAGGTTCCTATTTTACCATCCACTACAAGAAGAGGTACGGTTCTTAACACCTCTATTAATCTTGATTCACCATCTGTTATGAGTAAGCTCATTACACCACCACATACACATGCTACACACACTGCTACTACTGCTGAATCTGAAACTTCTGATACTTATGATGCTACTTCTACTGTGCTTGATAAGAGTGGTTCATTAGGTCCTTTCCTAGATGCTACGATTGCTAGAACTATAGCTGGAAATACTGAAACTCCTAATGAAGACACTACTACACCTGTTAGTTCACCTGAATCTAGTGAAAGTTATGATATTGAAGATGGTTATGTTGAGATGACCGATGAATTTATTAAGGAATGTAAAAACACCCATGATATGAGCGATGCTAAGAGTCTCCTTGAGAGGCATACTATTAGACCCAAATTGTCTCCTATTGCTAAATTTGCTGCTTCTCCCATAAACATTATAGATGAAGATTATGATTTCTCTCTTGATCTATCTTACATAGCTATTATTGAGAAAGAACCTTTTTATGGGACTAAGAATGAAAGTGCGGTAGCACATATGAATGAACTTTCTACCATGAGTGGCTTGTTTTCTGATGATATTAAGATGCGTACTTACTTTGTTGCTAAGATTTTCCCTTTTTCACTAAAAGGAGAAGCTAAAACTTGGTTTAGTAATTTACCTCCTGGATATATTGAGAGCCCTGATTTCTTGATTAGTACTTTCCTGCAGAAATATTTTCCTCCAAGTGCAAGACATGCTATTTTGCAGGAACTTTTTGATTTTAAACAGGGAGAAAAGAGGTATTGCCTGAATCTTGGGCAAGGTTTTGTGCTTTGATTCATGCACAGGCTGGAAGTCCATTACCTAAGAATGAGCTTCTTGATATATTTTATAATGGACTAACCTAGGAATCTAGGACATACCTAGATAGTTCTGCTGATTGTGTTTTCAGGAATAGGGCTCCTAAGAAAGCTGAGGAATTAATGGCTAAAATAAGTAAGAACTATGAAGATTGGACTCCTCCTAAACAAGCTATACCTGAAGTAATTGTCCCTGAACCTACTATCCCGGTGCCTATTCCAACATCAAAGAAGAGGGGAGTTATTGAATTAAATGATGAAGTGATGAAGGAAGCTAAGAAATGTCTTAAGGAGAAGGGAATTAAAGCTGCAGACGTCAAAAATTTACCTCCTATAGAAGAATTATGTAAGCCTATTCCCTACTCATCCACTATTGAGGTACACTCTCTCCAACACTTTGATGAAGGTGATATCCCTTACTCTAAACCTCCTGATCAATGCTTAGAAGAATTCGATATCTTTATTGTTAAGCAAGATAATTTTAATAAAAGGGTGCAAAATCATCTAATGGAAAACACTAGAGCTATTGTTGAGTTGAAAGATATTGTGGAAAGAACCTCTAATGATGTTAAAATGATTGTTAGACACTTTCAAATGGTTCAAACTCAAATAGATCAACTCGTTAAAGTGCAAAAAGACTTGCTAGTTAATGCTGCTAAAGAAAACATGCTTATGAAATTAGAACTAGAAGTGGTGCTGCTACCCATGATCCTCTATATCCTGAGGGGCATCCCAAAATAATTGAGCAGGATTCTCAACAAGCTGAAAATAGTGGTTCTACTCGTAATAAAAGGAAAAAAGAAACATAAAACTATTGTAGAACCCTCTGAAACTGCTATAGATCCTAATAGTATATCTATCTCTGATGCTGAAACTGAAAATGGTAATGAAGAAAATGAAACTCCTAATGAAGAAAAAGTTGAAGAAGAACCTGAAAAGCACACTAAGAATACTAAATACACTAAAGAAGATTTTGTTGCTAAGAAACATGGTAGTGAAAGAGAGCCTTGGGTCCAAAAACCTATGCCTTTCCCTGATAAGAAACACAAGTCAAAGGAAGATGAACACTATAATAAGTTTTGTGAGTGGATGAAACCTTTATTCCTGCAAATTCCTTTGACTGATGCTATTAAATTGCCTTCTTACTCAAAGTATATGAAGGATATTGTCTCGAATAAAAGGAAGATCCCTAATGAATAAATTTCCACTTTGCTTTCTAATTATTCCTTTAATGGTAAGGTTCCTAAGAAACTTGGAGACCCAGGGATTCCAACTATCCCTTGCTCTATTAAGAATAGTTATGTTAGAACTGCTTTGTGTGATTTGGGAGCTGGAGTTAGTGTTATGCCTTTCTCTCTCTATAAGAGGCTTCAACTAGAAAAATTAATACCAACTGATATATCTTTGCAAATGGCTGATAAATCTACCACTATTCATGTTGGTATATGTGAGGATGTACCTGTTCAAGTGGCTCATAATTACTTGATATTAACTGATTTTGTTGTGCTTGAAATGCCTGAAGATGATAATATGTCTATTATTCTTGGGAGACCTTTTCTTAATACTGCAGGAGCTGTTATTAATTGTAATCAAGGAAAGGTGACTTTCAATGTTAATGACAAGGAACATACTGTCTATTTCCCCAAGAAGATTGAAAGGACTTATGGTTTGAATTCAATTGAACATGTTGAGGGCATTCAAGTTGGAGAAATATATTGTCCCATACCAAGAGAAAAATTTGAAACTATTATGATTGGGACCATTGCTATCAAGGTTGAGGTAACATAATCACTAGTGGAATACAAAGTTTTGTTTCATATAAAAAAAATTGGTAACAAGACCTGATCAACCTTGTGAGCAAAAGGATTTCATTGAACAAAACAATGTTTTCACTATGATTATCTCCGTTTACTTCTATTCTATCCATTTTAGTTTTTGCTTTCGTTTAGTTTTCTTTTTTGTTGTTAGTTGCTTGCATGTTAGAGTGTCTTAGAACTCCTGTAGTTCTAGCCTTGTTTTGTCATTGCATCATTTTCTAAAAAAACCTCTGTCTATCAGAAAATCATTCTTCTATTCCTGAAAATTGCCCAAAAATAAAGTGTCTTGAAAAATTCCAGAAAATTCATATTAATTTTTTGTGTGAAAAAAGGGGCAGAGGAGTACCTGGAAGGTACCAGGAGGACCCACTAGGCAGGCACACCACCTGGTGGCGCGGCTTGCCCTGGGTGGCGCCATGCCATGGTGTGGGCCACCCCTGGCCCTCCACTAACTCTCTCACCTGCCACTTTCTTCTCTCTCTCGAGTAAGCTCCAGTTCATTACTCAAAATCGCGTTCTTGCTGTGCTTGCTCTCGATTTTTTCGATCTCCTTGCTCAGCCCATCTTTGTTGCTGAAATTTGGAGCATTTGTTCTCCGGTATGTGACTCCTCCCCTTGACCAAGTAGATTTGTGTTTAGTGGATTATATCTTCAGTATTTTGCTGTTGTAGGTGATAGGTTATGAGAGCTTTTAAGCTTGTTTGATGCTTAGAGATATAGTTTTGATGCATGTTTAGGCCTCTTACAAGTCCCTATGAGTAGTACCCTTCGTTATATTCACTTTGGAATCACTTGTTTAATAGGTGTTTAAATTTCAGAATAGAAGATGAATGAGCATCAACTAAACCAACATGAACTATGGGTGCCTGAGGTTATGAAGGTCCACCAGGAGGGAGGTCACGGATGATTCGGTCCAACCCTCGAATGAGGGGCAGTCTTCATATCAGCAGCCCGCTTATGATTAGGGAGCTTCTTCTTCTTCCCACGGGCCCAACTATGACCATTCTTATCATGATCCTCCTGCTTGGAACCCTTACCCGTATCTGGATTGATACCCACTTAGGCCAAAAGCCAAAGCTTGGGGGGAGGTACGCCGGCACCACACTCATCTCCTTATCATGTTGCGTCGGTACTTTGTATATTCATGTTTTGTTTTCTTTTTAGTTTTTGTTCTTTCTTTGCTTTTGCTTTCTAAAAACACAAAAAGACCAAAAATATTTCTGTTGTTTCTCTTTGGTTTGCTTCTTCTTCTTTTCGCCTTGTTTTGTTTTTCCCTCTTTGCTTTGTTTGAACTATTCAAAAACCCCAAAAAGATTTTGCTTTGCTTGTTTTTCCTTTTTGGTTCTTGTTTTAAAATTCGAAAACAACAAAAATATTTGTCGTTCTTCTTTGGTTTTGTGAGTTTGCTACAGGGTTCAGCAGTCCTCAGTGGATATTGGTTTCATATTATTATTCAAGCCACACAAGTGAAGAGCAATAATGAGGATTAATGATAACTTGAGGCGTGGTAAGAGGCTAGTAACGAACTCTACTTGTTTTCATTTTTGTACATATACTCATCATTGTGGGCATGCTTAGCCTGTTCGTGTAGGGTGTATGTTATCTTTGGATGCTTAGTAGTTCTTGCTTTCGTATGATTAGTTCCAGCTTGCTAATAGTTTGTAGCATGTCATATGAATGTTTGCTTGCATTACTCTATTCATAACTTGGTATGACACCATGGTATCTCCCTCTGAATGTTTCATTTGAATTGACTTGGCACATGCTCACGCATGCATATGACTGAAATAATCAGTTAAGCCTCGATGAATTATTTTTCCTTGAGGGTCTTGAATCACTTTCATGCCATGATTAGTCCTGTTTTGTTGCAAGCATGATTATGACAGCCATTGCTCTCTCGTTTGTCACTCCCTTACTATTGCTATCCTTCACTTACGCTGAGTATGTTTTACTCAAGTTTCCAACTCCCTAAACAAAATATTTCCAAAGTGTCCACCATACCTACCTATTAGCATCATTTGCTACTTCCGTGCATATTTAATATGCCTTGTTTTCTTCCGAATAAAATGTTTGCTTGTTATGAGAAAGTTAGTTAGTAAAGCTCTCACGAACTTGATGGCACACTTTATTTTTGCACTTAATAAACCTGAACCATTGTGATTGTCCATGAAAGTTATATGCTTGCAAATTATAGGCTGGGGATTAGCAGAACCGTGCTGTCACGGGGAACGCTTTCAACACTTGTAAATATATACCTAGTTCATACCATGCTCTTTTGTTTGCGGATGTCGTCGGTGTGAAATAAAAGGGGAGCTTGTAAGTCCATGGAGTTATGTATGTGTGTTAGAGAAACGCCTGGGCCGCTGGTCTAATCCATGCTGACATGGTGGAAACCTGCAGCGTAACCATAATGATATCTATGAAGCATTCTGCTTATAAAAAAAGAGAGATAGCTATTAAGAAAAGGAAAAAAAGATTTATGAAAAGAGGAAAGAGAGAAAAAAGCACCATTTTCCCATGGTAAATAAGAAGATTGCTGAGATACTCATTATCTGCTTGCCTTGTCATTTTGATATGGGGATTCTTCCGTATCATCGGGCAAGGGGTACCCCGTTGGCGGTTCTCTATGATACGCACATATTTACGATGACAAGAACTTACCGGTAACTAAAGTAGAGTAGCATGAGGAGCGGCCCTCGTACTCAAGGGACATGGGATTTTCAGTTTATAGTCTGTCAAGCATATAACTCAGATTGGACCTCACTTTCACCTTAACCATATTAAAGATGCTTATGATAGGGGCAATGAGAGCCCAAAGCTAATGAATACCATACTTTCAGCATTTGGAAGCCTTTCAAGCTATTCAAAACCTTTTATGTTACTTGTTAAGTCTCCACACATTCTTTGAGCACCTTCTTGAGAGCATAGTTGTCATTCTTTGTGCTTGTCTCATTACTTGATTATTTGTGTTATAACTTTGATGCTTGCATTTTTGAAATCCTTACTTCTAGTCTTCACCTGAATTTCAGAGGTGCCTTGGCATTCATAATCAAAGGCAAGAGAGATACCACTCTATCATACCTTGTGATGAGCATTGTAATGTTCCTTATGTTTATACTTCATGCTACTTATTATTTTTGAGTTGGAATCTCTTAATAGCTTGCAATGCCTATTAAGTAAACTTAGTTGCATACTCCTTATTATGAATTGACTAAGTAGTTGATCACATGCTGAGAATATATACATCATATGAAGCAAATGTGTTCATGAAAGTTCTTTTATCGCACTCAGTTTCCAACTGAATTGCTTGAGGACAAGCAATAAGCTAAGCTTCGGGGGAGTTAATACGTAAAAAACGTATCTACTTTCCCGAACACTTTTTCTATTGTTTCTTCTCTAAACTTGTGTGATTTGGATGCAACTAACGCGGACTGACGCTGTTTTCAGCAAAATTGCATTGGAAAAATGTCTACTTTTTGTGCAGAAAATCAACTATCAGGAAAAATCCCGGAAAATATGCCAAAAATTCTATTTCACCAGAAGACTCCCGGAGCCAGAATACAAGACGGAGGGGGCTGGGCCTAGGCCACACCACCTGGCCGTGCAGGCAAGCCCAGGCCGCGCCAGGGGGTGGTCTGGCCGCCCCAGACTGCCCCTCGGTCTCCCTCTTCGCCTATAAGTTGCCTTCTGACCTAAAAACTTAGGGGGGTCGACATTTTTCCAGAAGGAGTTCCCCTCCGTCGCTACCACCAGATTCCACGAAACAGCACCAGAAACTCCGTTCTGGCACCCTGCCGGGACGGGGAATTGGAGGAGATCATCGCCATCATCATCACCATCGCTTCTCCATCGACCATCCATGTTTCCCCCATCTATGAGTGAGTAATCCCCCGTTGTAGGCTATGGGGATGGTAGGGATTGGATGAGATCGTTCATGTAATGGCATCAGATTGTTAGGGCATGGTGCCTAGTATCTTTTATTAGTGCTTTATGACTTTGTTGCAACTTATTATGCTTAATGCTTGTCACTAGGGCCCGAGTGCCATGATTTCAGATCTGAACATGTTATTGATTCATTATGATAGTATTGTTTATGGTCTTACCTGCAAGTTGTATACACACGTTGTTGTCCGGAACCAATGGCCCCGAAGTGACAGAAATCGGGATAACCAGAGGGAATGGCTTTGATGTGAGGATGTGTTCACGAAGTGTTAATGCTTTGCTCCGGTGCTCTATTAAAAGGAGCACCTTAATTGCCAGTAGTTCCCTTGAGGCCCCGCTACAAACGGGCTAGCAGGACAAAAGATGTTGTGCAAGTTATCATTGCGAGCACGTATGACTATATATGGAACACATGCCTAGAATTATCTAGTACTTGGATGCTTTATGTGATTTATCTGCAATTGCCCTATGTTCTGATTGCTATGTGAATTGCCTTGTCCATGCAACGCCCGTCCATCCATCCCTATGCCTACCGCACTCGAATCCTAATGTTTACTGTTATTGTTACTACTGTCTTTACATTACTGCTACTGCTACTTTGCTATTCCTACTACAAAACTGTTGCTACTGATAAACTGTTGTGAGCAAGATTGTTTCCAGGTGCAGCTTAATTGACAACTCAGTTGTTAAGGCTTATACATATTCTTTGGCTCCCCTTGTGTCGAATCAATAAATTGGGTTTCACTTCCCTCGAAAATACTGCAATACACCCCCTATACTTGTGGATCATCAAGGACGGCGACAGGTAAATCGTAGGTTTCTATGAAAGTTTTATGAAAAAGCTTTTGGTGGTACCTATCGGGGGTCAATTTGGAGTATATTGGAAACCACCGAGAGTTTGGACAACAGATTTAACATCTTGCTAAGATTTTGCATCTTGACAATTTAACAAAATTTGGTCAAACCTGAGCTACACAAGTAAGAGAACAAGAGGGAGGCAGCACGAGACTTTCAAAAAAAGAGGTAGCACGAGAGCAGCGTAGACGAGGACTTGAATACGGTGCGATGTCAAAGCAAAGCTATGATGGGCTGCTAACACGAGGTACATGGTACATTTCACTAGTAGTAAATGTATGGACCTACTACTAGTATATGCACACAAAACAAGTTCCATTTTCTCTCTCCTTCGCTGGCTCTCACCATCCATCCTCCATCGATTTGTTCTCTGTAGCCGCGGGTACACAGTCCGGCTTGTCTCTTCCTCATCCACAACAGGTTCAACTTCTTGCTAAGATTTTGCATCTTGACAGTTTAACAAAATTAGGTTAAACTTGAGCTACAAGTAAGCGTGATAGATTGCTCTTAAATTAATTGTCTTTTCGAAGGTAGATGGGTGCATCTCTTCTTGTAAATCAGTGTCATCGGTGTGAGTGTCTGACTACCAGGAAAGAACATTATCAACTGATGACGAGATCATTCTTTTCTATAAAGAAAGTGCGAAGAATATTCGATCTGAATGCCATAAGCCAAGTTTTCACACATATACACTAGATCAACAGCATGTTGTACTTGCAATTCTGATGTTTTATGAGTTTTCAAGCTTCCTAGCTAACTCCTCCCACTTGAATGACTTCATGTCGATGTATCAAAATAAGGTCGAATTTGAACTACAAGTAATAAATTGTAGGTTGCTTTGAAAGTTTTATGAAAAAATATCTTTTGGAGGTACCCATCGAGCAGTCAATTAATATACCCATCAGAAACCACAAAGATCTTTGATGACTGGTTTGACCTCTAGCTAAGATTTTGCATCTTCCTAAAAAAAGATTTTGCATCTTGAAAATTTTGAACCCCTTTTGAAAATGATCACATGAAATAGGGAGAGAGGGGAAATGATATTTTTATTCTCTATGGGCAACCCACAAGCTTGAGGTGCACCCTAGGCTTAAAGATAACTTTATTTTTTCCACTATGTATAAGGTGAACCTTAGCGGATGCCACATAGTAGGCCTTATTAAGGTGTGCTCTTTTCCACAATGCGGGAGTAGTATATTTCTTTGCTTAGACATATGGTCACCTCTATCCACGTGTTATACATGCTGAGAGAATAAAACGGTGGAAGGGGAAGAGGGCAGCAGCAAAGAGAAGTTGAAGGCGGTTCCATGTCAGAGCAAAGTTATGATGGGTTTCTAACACAAGGTACTCTTGTGGCCTTACAGTGTACTACACTCTACTAGTAGTAAATTTTAGGACCTATGCACGCAAAACAAATCGTGTGTTTTCTCTCTCCTTTGCTATCCTCCATCTCTCCTCCCCTTTCCCCTCGCGCACCGGCCCAGCTGATCTCTCCCTCGTCCATAGCATGGTGCTGCGCATGTGTGCCTTGGTACGGTGGCTCTGTGTCTCTGGCGTGTTCGGCATCCACGCGTTGGTGTGGAGTAGGGACGAGGAGTACATAGAAAGTAAACCACTTTGGTCCTTGGTGGCACGAAAATTCAAAGTTTTCTGGTTTTCAAAATTTCCACTTTCTTCCCAAACATCAGGAGGGAAGGTTATTCAAAAGATCGGCCATTCGTAGTACTGTACTACTTCTTATCTTATCTTTATCTTGTCTTATCTCTTACAATACCATACCACTGTATATTGTACGGAACATTGACTTCTTGATCAAGACTGGAAAATCCAAACATTACTAACCTTTGGATCTTCTTTTCCATTCTTAGCATCTAAAAAGATTCTACTGATAGTCTTTAGCACCATGAACGCTAGTATGCGCAAACCTCAAAACACACAATTAATTCATTGCTCAATTTCAGGGTCCTTGTGCTAAATGCAAGGACTTGGATGCAATTTTAATTTTTTTATGAGATCCTTGATGTAACTTGTACTTCCATCGACCGTGTTAACTCTCAAACACCTCGCTCCTACGAGACCTACCATTTGATCAGCCATTTGCAGTACTTCTTATCTTATCTTTATCTTGTCTTATCTCTTACGATATCATACCACTGCATAGTGTACGGATTAACTTTGAACATTGACCGTTGGATCAAGACAAGCAAATCCAAACATTGCTAACCGCTGGATCTTATTTTCCATTCTTAGCATCTAGAAAGATTCTACTTTAGCACGATGAATGATAGTATGCGCAAACCTCAAAACACAAACTCCATTGCTCAGTTTCCAGGGTCCTTGTGCTAATAAATGCATGGACTTGGATGCAATTTTCATTTTTATGAGGTCCTTGATGTAACTTGTACTTCCACTGACCTTGTTAACTCTCAAGCACCTCTCTCCTACGAGACCTACCATTTGATAGGCCATTCCAGTACTTCTTTTCTTCTCTTTATCGTATCTTATCTCTTACAATACAATACAATACAATAAAGCACTTCATAGTGTACGGATTAACTTTGAACATTGACCGTTGGATCAAGACTAGCAAATCCAAACATTGCCAACTATTGGATCTTCTTTTCCATTCTTAGCATCTAGAAAGATTATACTGATAGTTTTTAGCATGATGAATGCTAGTATGCGCAAACCTCAAACACACACTTCATTGCTCTCAGTTTCAGGGTCCTTGTGCTAAATGCATGGACTTGGATGCAATTATCATTTTTATGAGGTCCTTGATGTAACTTGTACTTCCACCGACCGTGTTAACTCTCAAGCACCTCGCTCCTACGAGACCTACCATTAGATCGGCCATTCGTAATACTTCTTATCTTATCTTTATCTTATCTTATCTCTTACAATACCATACCATCACTATACAGTGTACAAAACATTGACCGTGTGATCAAGACTGGCAAATCCAAACATTGCTAACAACCATTGGATCTTATTTTCCATTCTTAGCATCTAGAAATATTCTATTGATAGTCTTTAGCACGATGAACGATAGTATGCGCAAACCTCAAAACACACACTTCATTGCTCAATTTTAGGGTCCTTGTGCTAAATGATGCATGGACTTGGATGCAATAATTTCATTTTTATAAGGTCCTTGCTATAACTTGTACTTCCACCGACCGTGTTAACTCTCAAGCACCTCGCTCCTACGATACCTAAAGTTAGATCATCCATTCGCAGTACTTCTTATCTTATATTTATCTTGTATTATCTCTCACAATACCATACCACTGCATAGTGCATGGAACAATGAACGTTTGATCAAGACTGGCAAATCCAAACATTGCTAACCATTGGATCTTCTTTTCCATTCTTAGCATCTAGAAAGATTCCACTGATAGTCTTTAATATGATGAACTCTAGTATGCGCAAACCTCAAAACACACACTTCATTACTAAGTTTCAGGATCCTTGTGCTAAATGCATGGACTTGGATGCAATTTTCATTTTTTATGAGGTCCACTTGTACTTGCTTAACAAAGGAAATCAGCGTGGTGCTCACTTCTGCAGCCTTATAGTGTGCTACTCCTCCTCTATGCAAGGAAAATAAATTGTATACTACTCTCTTCTTTGCTACATCATGCCCATCCTCTAGTTGATATCTCCCTCATCCACTGTGTGGCGCTGCGCATGTGTGCCATGGTACTACGACGGCTCTATTTCTATCTCTTTTTTTCATAACTTTCCTCTGACATCGAACCGCATTTAACACCTCTTTGTTGCAGCCCTCTCGGGCTGCCTTCTCTAACCCCATAATCTCTTCTACAGTAGCCCTTCGTTCCCCCCTCCATTTCGATCCTTCTTTTTCCTAGTACTACTATTTGCTTTACGGAAAACAACGTTCTAGTTTTCTTAAAAAAAATCCTATCACTTGGAAAATTGAGATCATATCTTTTCATAATACTTCTTGGAAACTCCCCTTGGCAAAATATTGTTTACAATAATTCCAAGATTCACCAATCTACATAATATGGGGAAATTACCATAAACTATGATGTGAATCACAGGATATGGCATTGACCTTGGTCGTCCAACTCGAAACCTGTTCAAACGCATTGTAGGACAATTTTGTGAACCTGGTTTTTGAAAAGTTGTCAAAACTCAAGTTTATCATTTTGCATGGCATGTGATACATGCAAAAGGACGCCATGCACATGTATTCCGTAAAAGTTTAAGAACAATCCACCTCATCCTCATGTTACAATTCCTTTACTTTCCTGTGAATCAAACACTTTTTTAAGAAAAAATCATGTGGGCATCTTGTAGGATTCAACTGGACATGATATTCTAATAATACTTTGTTTTCCCTATTCCATTGTCTTTCCTATCCACGAATAAAACAGGCCCAATGTTGAGACTCCCATGGGCAACATTTCCTACTACGCCAAGATGCACACCCATATACCAAATTAATGTGGGAACAGTACATTAACTATGATGTCGATATGGCCATGACCTTTTTTTGATCATCAGGGTTGAAATCTAATAATATTCATACATGGTGGGAAAATATCACGGGGCAGGTTTCCAGAAGTTTTCAAATCCTATGGTTATCAGTTTCCTAGCAGGCTGTACACGTGACGTGATATGATGCCATGCGTAAATATTTGTTTTTCTGTTTTTCTGTTTTTCTGTTTTTCTTTATTACATGTGATTGTTTCAAAACAGGTTCAAAATTATCAAGATACAAATTATTAGCAGAAAGTTGAATTTGTCAAAACTCTCGATTGTTTCCGATATATTAACTACCTGATGTGTACCTCCAAAAGCTTTTTGTAGAACTTCGATAGAAATCTACCACTTTCTAGAGCTTCTAGTTCAAATATGACATGATTTTGTTAATAGAGACATAAAGTCATTTGAGTGGGGCCGAGTTAGCTTGGAAGCTTTGAAAACTCATAAAACTTGGGAATCATACATAAAACATTGTCCACTATATCTGGAAACTTGGCTTGTTGCATTCAAAACCATCTTCTATGTACTTTTTGTGCATAGTATATTCATGGTGCTAAAGGCCAACAATAATGGGATCTTCTATATGCTAGACATGACATAATCAAATGTACTGAAAGAGATCCAATGGTCAACAATGTCGGGTTTTGCCAATCTATATCCAACTGCCGATGTTCAAAGTTATTCGTACACTATATAGTGGTATGGAAATTATGAAGCAACATAGTCGTTTTTTCTTTTGAAAAGAAGTGTCAAGCACTTATTTCTGGGTTTTTTTATAGTGAGCAATACGCATAAGAGGATGCCACATGAAAGTATTTGGTTTATTATTTGTTTTATTTCAATATCTTCAAAACATTATCAAATTTGAAGGCATGCATATTCTTAGCACAAAGTTAGTTGCATTTTCCAAATCTCGTGATGGTTCTCGATATATTGATAACATTGGTACCAACAAATGACATCCGTAAAATTCAAGAGAAACCTATCATGCTTACTTGTAGTTCATATCCGACATAATTTCGTTAAATCGGCAGAAAGTCCTCTAAGTGGGGGAAGTTACCTAGCTAGGAAGATTCAGAAATTATAAAACAAGGAAGTTATAGGAAAGCATGCTCCACTTTGTCTGAAATGTGGGGCGGTGGCACCTTTTTCAACTAGGTTTGGCCTAGAAGGAGGGAGATGCTTCGATTAGCAACTTAACTTGGTTAGTGGAAGTGTACATGTTACATCAAGGACCTCAAAAAAGAGAAAATGACACATAACTCATGTTTTAGTATAAAGGGGCCTGAAAATAAGCATGGAAAAGTAGTCGGTACTGGCTCTCCTTCTCCACCCACTAGCTGAGCCATACCATTTGTACTAGAACAACAACAACTTGCTTAACAAAAAGGAAATCAGCACGGTGCTCACTTTTTCCAGATCTTGCTAATGACGTGCATCGAATGGGATGGGACGTGTATATATATGTATACATACCAAGTACAATATCCCTTCCCTAGTGTTGTGAGTGTTGATCCTTGTAATAACCTTCTATGCGATGTTTGGGACGAAGCAAGGGAAAAAATCGAAACCCAAAAAGTTTGATCTGTGACTACTTTTTTGCCGCCGCCCCAACCCAATGCCCAAAGTGGTTCCTTTCTATGCACACCAACACAATGTAGCTGACGAACACACGACAGACAGACATAGAGTCGTCGTACCATGGCTAGAGTTGAAAGCGTCATCCCACGAAAGTTCCGCTTCTATTTCATTTTAATGTACTCCTATAGAAACTTCAAAATGAACTAGAGGGGAGACTTTCGCGGGATCCCACTCACAACCCTAACCATGACACATGTGTTGAGCGCCACACTGCCGACGAGGGAGAGATAAACTAGTAGGTGTGCATGCGGGTGCCGAGAAGATACATACTTGATTACATTGTGTAAAATTTGACCGAATAAATAGAGTAACTAATACACTTGATTAATTTGTGTAAAATTAGTACTATTGGAGGTAGAGTAAAACTTTCCAATAATGCTAATTTTCTACCAACATTCTTTATATATATTTATAGTAAATCTTGGTCAAAGAAAAAACACGCAAAACGAGGACGGCTTATTCCTCGGGACGGAGGTAGAGTAATACTACTCCTACTTATGCAAATAGTACTACAATAGAACCTGTAAATAAATAATATGTATGGTTAAACCGACGTGATGAGACTATACTACGCTAGGAGGTGACATGGTTAATTTATTACAAGAAAACAAAAAAACCTCTTTCAAAGAGCCATCCCATCTTCCCCATCTCCGTTTAGTTTATCCCCACTCGTCGATGCCGCCTGTCCACATTTGGGATCCTCTCGACCGCAAGGATCACACACTTTCCTCGCCATCTCGCCCGGTGCATCTCTCCTTCCATACCACCACCCCTCTCCACCAAAAAAAACCCCAAACAGTTCTATATAGATCTGCCCTCACCCCCAATCCTCCTCGACGCAAGGGTGGATCATCTGTACAAAATTTGGAGAGGTTCGAGGGAGATCCGACGGTGCAGTGGCTTTAGCAAGGTCGGCGATGATGTCGTCAACAAAATCGCTGAGCGTCTGGACTCTAAAATCACCATCCGGCTAGCCGCATGCTCCAATGAGCTACACCGCCAAGTCGTCGACGGAGGAGGTTACAGCTGCCCAAACTACAACTGCTCGAAAGTGGTCTCCTTCAAAAAAACTCTATGCCCACATGATCTCCTGCATCCACAGCCCGTTTATCTGCACGGAGCTAGGATGCAACTAGGTCAGCAACAAATTAACGTTGTATCTGCACCTCAAATCCACCCACTCGATCGAGGTGCCCACAGTCCTCTACAGCGTCAAACAATGGGACCCGTCTAAGCCGGTGCCTGTAGGGTGCTCGTGGAGAATAGATGTCATCGGCATCGGGAAGACAGGCATGTTGTTCATTGGCCAGATTGATGGGCATAGCACGGAGATTGTCCTGTCTGTCAGCCGCGTAAGGTCCACGGTGTGGGAATTGGAGGAGTATGAGGTGAGGATATCATCATTGGTCTATTTTCGTGGGTTTTATCAGCTTGAGTTTTATTCTGAGCCAAAGATTGTGGAGCCACCGGCCGAAGCCGCGGTGGAGGCGCTCAACCATTACCTGTTGGTGGCACGGACTTATTGTCAAGCTCCTCAATTGTTGGTCGGACTTCCTCGTGGAGCTCCAATGTTGGATCGACGATGACATCAACCCATTGTGATATATCACATCTTAATATTCTCCTGACGATCCTAATATGAATGTACTATGTAATTTTCTAGTCCCTCTGTTCTAATATTAATTACTTTATTTATTTTAGTGGCAGATTCCCTTCGCAATCGGAGTGGTGGAAACGACTGGAAAGATCCATGAATTTTACATCTATCTTGCTAAGGGTGAATAGGAGAAAGCCTATTACGAGGATCCACAGATGACGGTAAAATGAGAGAAGCGTGTCAGGCTAGAAAGCAAGCGCTACCCGGCCATGACTTAGACACGCTGAATCATTGGCATATAGATCTTGTGGTGATTCTGACCTCTCTCTTTTCTCTCATGCATGTTTGGAGTATATGATGGGACATGTAATTGTTCCTAGCTAGCTTAAGGTACTACTACGAGTAGTTTATACTTATACCGAGTATTTTGTATGGAGTTCTGCAACTGCTAATATATTTTGTAATAATTCCTATGTACTGGGAATTGTTCAGATCGAGTGCATAATATGGCATGTACTGCTGAATCTTTCAAAAGCTACTGAATCTCTCAAATGTGCTGATGTTGCTATTATTAAAGTATTTTGTAGAACTAATACAATTGTACTGGTACTTTTTTTGATCAATGGCAGTAGATTGTTTTGCTTTTGTTTTGAAACATGGCCTTCTCAATCTTGATGAGGCATGGGCTTCTTGGGTTGCATATATGTTGGTCACACATGCATTGATGTAAGAACGAGGTATGCACACAAATGCAGACTTGATCGTCAATTTTGCTTTTTCCAATGATGGAGTGTGTTCGGAGAAAAAAGGGCAAACTCATCCCATGCCAAGTTTTTGAGAGCTGAAACATGAACTGATTCTCTCTGTACTGCTATTGAATTTCTGTGTCTGTATTGCTAAATTGGTCCCTTTGAAATGCTACTGAATCTATCTAGTGCTGTTGAATATGAATCTGTGATATTTTCCTGTCTTATTATGTACTGCTGAATCTTTAAAATTTGAACTACAAGTAAATCGTAGGTTTCTATGAAAGTTTTACGAAAAAGCTTTTGGTAGTACCCATCGGGGGTCAATAGGAGTATATCAGAAACCACCGAGAGTTTGGACAACAGGTTTAACTTCTTGCTAAGATTTTGCATCTTGACAATTTAACGAAATTTGGTCAAACCTGAGCTACACAAGTAAGAGAACAAGAGGGAGGCAGCGCAAGACTTTCAAAAAAAAGGCAGCACGAGAGCAGCTCAGAAGAGGACTTGAAGGCGGTGCAATGTTAGAGCAAAGCTATGATGGGCTGCTGACACAAGGTACAGGGTACACTCCACTAGTAGTAAATGTATGGACCTACTACTAGTATATGCACGCAAAACAAGTTGCATTTTCTCTCTCCTTCGCTGGCTCTCACCATCCATACTTCATCGATTTCTCCTCGGCAGCCACGGGTGCACAGTCTGGCTTGTCTCTTCCTCGTCCACAACAAGTTCAACTTCTTGCTAAGATTTTGCATCTTGACAGTTTAACAAAATTAGGTCAAACTTGAGCTACAAGTAAGCGTGATAGATTGCTCTTAAATTAATTGTCTTTTCGAAGGTAGATGGGTGCATCTTCTTCTAGTAAACGATGCTGTCGGTGTGAGTTTCCTGCTATCAGGAAAGAACACTCTCAATTTTCCCATGTTTGTAAATTTTAAAACTTCCTAGCTAACTCTACCGACTTAAATGAGACTTTATGCTATTTATCGAAATTAGGTCAAATTTGAACTACAAGTAAATTGTAGGTTGCTTTGAATGTTTTATGAAAGTGGTTTTCAATGTACTGAATTCCTGGTTAGCTTCAAAAGTTTTTTGGAAAATTCTCCTCTTTGCTGCTCTCGTGCTGCCTCCCACGTGCTCTCAGTCTCTTCTCTCTCCCAGTTTTTTTCAACACGGGGGAAACTCCTAGTGGCAATATTGTTCATCATGCGAGGAAGCACCTACATACTCCTACCAAATACGGGAACACCACCACACCAAGTTCTTCCATACTCCCTTCGTCCACAAATAAGTGTACTTATAGTAGCTCTTAGTCTAAGTCAAACTTTTTTAAATTTGACTACTTTTTAAAACTAATCGAGCAATATATATAACATGAAATCTACATATTATCAAAGTACATTTCAAAATGAATAAACTTGTCGTACTGGTTTTGTGTCATAAATATTACTACATTTATAAATTAAAGTTGGTCAGAAATAGTTAAGTTTTATTTAGAACAAACGCTACAGGTACACTTATTTGAGGGCGGAGGAAGTGGCTAAATGCACAAGATGCAGCACAGCCAGCATTCATGATCTATCTCATAATTTCTGAGAACTTGAAAGTACGATAAATAAAAGGGGTGCGTGCACAACTACTTTGTGGAATATACTTGAGAGATTGAAATGAGGTTGTGCAATATACTTGATAAATCCGAGACATCTATTTTGAGATGGAGGGAGTATAATTTATGCGCTAGCCAAATTCAAAATCTCTGTCAAGCGGCAAAATTTATAGCCTAGGCTGTGTGAAGGTATCAATGTTGCGTGCAAAAATATCTACTACTATAATGGAGCAGCTTTGAATTGGATCTATAGCACCAATCCTAACCGTTGGGCTGTTAGATCCAATGGTTCAGAGCATCTGGATTCATGTTGAAGGAGTAGTACCTAGAGAAAACTCCACCATGTTCTAAAACCATCATGTCACTACCACCAAAATTTTATAGCACAGTAGGTTGTATTCTCAATATGTGTAGATAGTTATTATTAATAGACTTAATGTATACATTTTTTCTCTAACAAGACTATTGACTTAATGTTTGTTAAATCACATTTCATACAGTATGTACGTGTGTGGCACGTGCCTTTTACTAGTATGGATGATCAGTTGATGTGACTCTCGGCCTTGAATTCCTGGACAGATAGGTTACGGTCTACTACCTTTTTCTGTTACTAGATGAACGCTAGCCAAATTCAAAATCTGAATCGAGCGGCAAAATCACCCACCGACTTTAAAGCATTTCCCGCCCCACCAATTCAAAACCTTTGAGCCAAAATCTCCCACCGGATAGTACCATTTTCTATTATTATTAGCTAGACGGAGGCCAAATTCCAATCTCAATCGAGTGGCAATATCACACACTGACCTTGAAGCATTTCGTGCCACTCTGTTTCAAAAACTTTTGTCTTTAAATTTCCTGTTCTACCCATTGTTCATACGATAGATGGGCATGCTAAAGTCAGTAGCTCGAGGGCACGATTGTAATTATATTGCTATTCACCTATACTATGGTCTCGATTTGTGCAGTTTTTCCCGCTAGCCCTCCCAAAAATCCCAAGCTCCTCTGTCGCCTCCACAGCCACCACGTGCACTGGCTTGATCTGCGATCTCGTGTGCTGGTGTGGAGCCGCTTCACCGATGCTCACCCACCGGATCTAGTTCACCGGGTCTCTCTACCACTGCACCGGAGTTGCGATGTCGTTCACCATGCCGATGGCGTCATCTACCGCCCAAGCTCTACTTCCTCGCCGCCGATGGCATTATCGACCGCCCAAGCTCTACTTCCTCGCTGCTGAAAGCTACTGATACGTCCATTTTGCATCACTATTCTATATCATAATTTACTGTTAGTCATTCATATATTTCATATTAAGATATGATACTTATGTTATTTCATTTATTTTTGCATGGTTGATGACTTTTGGAGCAAGGACCGCTGAAGTCTGGATTCTGATGGAAAAGGCGTTGTTTGGAGGCAAAATTTGCGAAGATCAGAAAATCCGGGAAAATACATGGAAAATCCTATTTTTTCAGAAGACGAAGGATGCCAGAAGGGGGAGCAGAGTTGGGCCACAAGGGGGCCCACACCACCCCCTTGCGCGGGCCACCCCTGGCCATGCTACCAGGTGGTGTGGCCACCCTGACCCACTCCTGACTCTCCCCTTTGGTGTATATTATCCCCACGAAACCTAAACCTGGGGAAGCGACCATAGAAAGATGCCGCCGCCTCTGCGGGGTGGAAAACTACAGAGAGAGAAAGAGCTCTCTGGCAGGCAGAAATCTGCCGGGGAAATTCCTTCCCGGAGAGGGGAGATCATCGCCATCAACACCACCATCAAGCTGGACTTCATCGGGATCATCATCATCATCATCATCTCCATCAGCACCATCATCACCACTTCATACCGCTGTAACAATTGGGTTGAATCTTGCATAGTTCTTAGGGGAAACTTTCCCGGTGTTGATTACTTGTTGTAGTTGATGCTATTGAGTGGAACCATTGAATTATCGCTTATGTTCAGATTGTTACTTATCATTATTTCATCTCTGATCTTGATCCATATGATGTCTTGTGAGTAGTTCGTTTAGTTCTTGAGGACATGGGAGAAGTCATGTTGTTAGTAGTGGAATTGTGTTGAGAAAGATTCAATAGTTTGTTATTTAAGTTGTGGTGTTATTCTTCTAGTGGTGTCATGTGAACATCTACTACATGACATTTCACCTTTATGGTCCTAAGGGAATGCATTGTGTATTGGGCTACTAATCGTAGGGGTTGCCGGAGTGACAGAAACCTAAACCCCCGTTAGGAAACCTTTGCACAAGGGATGTAGGATCTCAGAGTTTAAAGTTGTGGTTAGGTTTTTATCTTAATTACTTTCTTGTACTTGTGGATGCTTGCAAGGGGTTTCATCACAAGTATGTATTAGTCCTAGGAAGGTCAGTACATTAGCACAGGTTCACCCACAAAACACTTATCAAACTAAAGAAGATTAATCAACTATATGAAACGAAAGCACTTGACGATATCCCCATGTGTCCTCTAAAACGTTTGGTCATCTTAAGTAATACAACTGGCTTGTCCTTTGCTAAAGAAAGGATTGGGCCACTTGCTGCATCTATTATTATTGTCTTTTATTTACTCGCACTTTATTTATCTCCATTATCAAACACCCCTAAAAATCCATTTGCTAAGTATTTACAGAGAATTCCTGCTCCAAGCCACTCGTCAACACCTTCTGCTCCTCATTGGGTTCGACACTCTTACTTATCGAAAATATTGTGATACACCCCCTATACTTGTGGGTCATCAAGACTATTTTCTAGCACCGTTGCCGGGGAGTGAAGCACTATTGGAGAGTGGAACTAGTAAAGGAAACTTCTACTGTGAGTATTGTTTATTTCTGTTAGTTACTTTATTCCAATATGGATAATTTACTTAGTTTCTTATTTTATAATGCTACTACCACTGCTAAGGTAGTAGATGAACCACCGCCTACTGAAAATGATACTTTTAAGATACCTACAAGAATTATTGATCATGTTATGGATAACTTCTATTTTGGAGATGGAACTGTCCATCCCGGTGATCATTTTATCTTTATACATGAATTATGCGGGTTGTTCAAGTGTGCAGATATTACAACCAATCAAGTCAAGAAGAAGTTATTCTCATTATTACTGAAAGGAGGAGCTGAGGAATGGTATAAGCTGCTGAAGAATGGTCAAGCTCTTCAATGGGAGGAAGTAGTACCTCTCTTTTATTCAAAATTTTATCCTCCTAGTGATATTCATAAAGATCAGAATCAAATATAAAACTTTTGGCCTCTTGATGGAGAGAGTACAGCTCAAGCTTGGGGAGATTGGAGTTACTAATGCTCAAATGTTCTATTCATGAGATCCCCAACAATATTATTATCAATAACTTTTATTCAAGGCTTTCTCTTCATGACAAGGATCTATTGGATGCTTCTTATGCTGGATCATTTACACGCATGTAAGAAGAGGCTAAATGGGATCTTCTAGACCGTATTCAATACAATGCTGAAGCATGGGAGAATGATAAAGGAAGAAAGTCAGGTATAAATTATGATTATGAATGCATTAAATCTTTTATGGGAACTGATGACTTTCATAATATTAGTAATGCTTATGGTCTAGACTCTCAAGCTATTGCAACTTATTTTAAGGCTTTTGCTTCCCATATTTAAATTCCTGAAAAGAAATGGAATAAGTATCATGAGCCATATAAAGATATTGCTAATTGTGTTCCTGCAAGAAATACTGAAGTTTATACTGCTAATCATGTTTTACCTGAACCTTACATTGAGAAAATGCCTTTTCCAGTTAAGATAAAGGAACATTCTATGATAACTAGTATGGTTAATGGAAGTACAAATAAAGTTGTTGAACCTGATGAACAAATAGCTGTTGAACTTGTAGTAGTAAATGTGAAAGACTTTGTCACTAAATATGTAGAAGATGGACACACCATCCTCTGTAAGGATATCCCTAATATTGTTTCACAAAGTAGTGTTATGAGAGCTAGTGTCCCTGTGTTTTCTGTTAGGATAAGTGATCATTGCTACAATGGTTCATGTGATAGTTATATCGCTAAATTTATGCATGATACTGAAAGTTATTATGAGAGAGGGAAAACTGTTTTTATGCATCTCAATAATATTAAGTTTCCTCGCTTTATGCTGAAAGTCTTTATGTTGCACTTGTTTTGCCTTCCTATGCTAGCAGCCTCTGGTTTCAACAATTTATTTTCTTACAAAATTCCCTTGCATAGGAAGTGGGTTAGACTTAAACATGTGTACTTTTGCTTCTTGATGCTCTCTTTTACTTCAATTCATATTCCTATGTGAGCATCATTGAAACTATCATGCCCATCTTAATGGCTATAAAGAAAGAGATTTTTGGGAGACAACCCAATATATTTCTTTTGCTTTCAGTTTGTTTTTGTTTATTTGAGTCTTGGAAGTTATTGCTTCTGCAATAACCTCTCCTTATCCTTTTGTTTGGTTTTTGTGTCAAGATCAACCTCTAATGAGAGAGAAGTAAGATTTGGGGAACTTACTGTCCCAAAACAGATTTTTGTGCTTCACTATAAAAAATCGTGAAAAATCCCAGATCATCGTACTGATCTGTAGATTTTTTTGTGGATGCCCCAGATTATTATTTAACTTTCCTTAGTTTTGCACTTTTTGATTGAGCAACAGAGGATTTTCGAAAAAATTGATCTTTACCTGCTAGTCTGTTTTGACAGATTTTTGCCACTCTTGCATTTGCCTCTTAAATCGATTTCCTTTTTGAATTCTTTTTGGGTTTTCAGAAGGAGTTGCTACAGTAGCTAATGTTTTGATGGATTTCAGTTGAAATTGAACTTAAAAGGTTTATTACCTCGCACGCACTAATGTTGCTAATGAGAATTGTGTGATGTTTTGTGTGAAAGAAATTTCGAGGTTATAGGAGAAAATGGTGTAATAAGATGGTGAATGGTTAATTGACTCAAACAATATCTGTATGAAGATGAAGATATTGATGTTATTCAAGTGGTGACTCCAGAAGAATTTATTAAACACTAAGTTCAGAGACCTGCAGAGTCTGTTTTCGAATAGGTAGCAGTTCTGGTAAGAAAAGGTCCACGAAAAATCTGTCCAGTTATATTTTTGCAGTTTTTATCCAACAAGGAAAGCAACGAAGCGAAAGAGGGACGGAAACGGAGCCAGGGTGGCTCACACCACCCCGTGGCGTGGCCCCCCTGGTCGCGCCACCAGGTGCTGTGGCCACCCCAGAGCCCGTCTCTGGCCCGTTTTCTCCTAGTACTTTCCTTTTGTTGTAAAAATTTGTATTGTATAATCCCCTGGATCCCTCGAGCTTCATATATCGTGTTCTCGTCGTGTTTATGTTTTGATCTGTTTCTGCCAGGAACTATTCTTAAAGTTTAGAAGCACAATGGACTCCGCCAACGATAAGGGCAAAGGGCCTGCGGAAGAGGATCTCCAAGACTCTGAGTAGGAGGAGGAGATCGATAGTGAAGTTGAGGAGGAGGGAAAGGAAGACCAGCATCCGCACGCCAGCACCACCATTGCAAGCATTGGAGTGGTGGCAAACCCTGCCAGGTTCAAAAGGACTGCACGGATGTCCACTGGAGGGAAGACTCTGCGTCATTGCTTGGCTTCATGGTCACCTTCTCCACGCACCAAGAATCCCTTCCATACCCTTATCCATGAGCAGCAATACCAGAATATGCCCAAGGAGAAACTACCCTCCAATTGGGATATGCCTCGTTCTAACCATGCAGGAAAAGAAGACTTCAAGGAGGAAGAGTGGGGAAAGAATCGTATGAGCTGGGAGTCACAACCCAACATGATCATGAACCGCATCGAGCATAATTCGGAGTTGATTTGTACTCTCACCTTCGAGATTGAGGACCTGAGGGAATTGATTGAAAAGCTCATCGAGAGAATACCATCACCACTGAAGGAGTAATTCGTCATCAGGTTTTGCCATCCCCTTGGTTTGTTCCAAGCTTGGCGGAGTGCCGCGGTATCATATCACTATCTTTTATCGTTTTACCTTTTTAGTAGAGTCATATCATGAATAGAGAAGTTATCATGTAGGATGGTTTGCATTAGGGAAGTGTCCCCCCTCTAGTTAGATATCTATGTATCCCTTGGTGTGAGTTGCCATTATGGAATATTAATGAGAAGTTCTATCATTTACTCTTTTGCATATCTTATATTAGTTTTCAATTTATGTTATATGATTGATCTTGTTGTTAGTATTGGTATCACTTTGGGATCATTGAGTAAATTTAGTTGGTTTTGGCAAACCTGGTTCGGTCAGTAGCAACGCTATTATGAGAATTGAATGAAAAAGATAAAAGTACTCTTAAGAAATATAATTTCATCATCATGTTTCTTGATTTGCTCATAAGCTTAGTATTAGTTAAGATCTTTTGTGCTTCCAAGGAAGATTGCAAGTTTGTTTTTATCACCTGTATCTTTGTTTGTTTCCTTCAACTCTTATGCTTGCTACCCAGTCATGCTAGCCTAAAACCTGTACTGAGAGGGAATGCTTCTCGTGCATCCAATCCTTAAACCAAAACCTATGCCATTTATGTCCACCATACCTACCTATTAGCACTATTGCTATTCCAAGTAAATTCATGTTTTATCTACATTCCGAATTAAACTTGTTATGTGAAAATCAGTGATTAAAGCTCTCACGAACTTGATGGCACACTTTAATTTTCTTACACCTAATAAACTTGAACCATTGTGTCATCTAAGTTTTATATGCTTGCACTTATACGTTGGGTATTAGCAGAACCATGCTATCATGGGGAACGCTTTCAACATTGTACTTGTACATTGTACCCAGTTGATATCATGCTCTTTTGTTTATGGATGTCGTCAGTGTGAAATGAAAGGGGAGCTTGTAAGTCCATGGAGTTATGTATGTGTGTTGCAGAAACGCCTGGGCGACTGATCCATGCCTAATCATGGTGGAAACTTGCAGCGTAACCATAATGAGCAATCTATGAAGCATTATTCTTATAAAAAAGATAGAGATTGAGAAAAGCAGAAAAAAAAGAGATGAGAAAAGAGGAAAGAGAGAAAAAAGCACCATTTTCCCATGGTAAATAAGAAGATGCTGGGATGCTCATTGTCTGCTTGCCTTGTCATTTTGATATGGGGATTCTTCCGTATCATCGGGCAAGGGGTACCCCGTTGGCGGTTCTCTATGATACACATGTACTTACTATGACAAGGACTTACCGGTAACTAAACTTGAGTAGCATGAGGAGCGGCCCTCGTATTCAAGGGATATGAGATTGCCAACTTATACTTTGTCAAGCATATACTCCATAGTTTGTTCACTTTAACCTTAACCACCTAAAGATGCTTATGATAGGGGCAATGAGAGCTGAAAGCTAATAAGTACCATAATTTTTCGAAGCTCTTTATGAAACTTGAGATCCCTGCTTCTCTCTGCGAAGGTCCTATCTTTTACTTTTTAGTTGCATCAGTAAACCTATTCCTTTCTATCTCAACAAGTATTTTGAGTTGTTGTGTTTCATTCATTCATATGATGATTTCTTCAATCATGTTTCTTATGTTCCTTGTTTTGCACATTGCTCTTATCTTAGTGAATATTACTTTGAAAGCTATCATTGAAAACCCCATTATGTTTGAACTCCTGCAAATTGTTAGCTATCTTTTGACCAAGAGCAAAGTTTGCCATTACCAATTATGATTTACTTTATGTATCTTATTGTGCTTCCTTTACTTATTGCAAGTTAAAAGCTATATAATGGTGAGTTGTTTGCTATTATGATTTATGTATTGATGAATGTGATGCTTCTTGTCTGTATTCTTTTATCGACTCTTCACTCCATAAACCTGAGGTCATGTTTATTGAGCTCAGTTTTCGCTTGGGGACAAGCGAAGCCTAAGCTTGGGGGGAGTTGATACGTCCATTTTGCATCACTATTCTATATCATAATTTACTGTTATTCATTGATATATTTCATATTAAGAGATGATACTTATATTATTTCATCTATTTTTGCATGGTTGATGACTTTTGGAGCAAGGACTGCTAAAGTCTGGATTCTGATGGAAAAGGCGTTGTTTGGAGGAGAAATTCGCGAAGATCAGAAATCCGGGAAAATACATGGAAAATCCTATTTTTCCAGAAGACGACGGGTGCCAGAAGGGGGAGCGGAGTTGGGCCACAGGGGGCCCACACCACCCCCTGGCACGGGCCACCCCTGGTCGCGCCACTAGGTGGTGTGGTCACCCTGGCCCACTCCTGACTCTCCCCTTTGGCGTATATTATCCCCACGAAACCCTAAACCTGGGGGAGCGACCACAGAAATATTCCGCTGCCTCTACGGGGTAGAAAACTACAGAGAGAGAAAGAGCTCTCCGGCGGGCAGAAATCTGCCGGGGAAATTCCTTCCTGGAGAGGGGAGATCGTCGCCATCAACACCACCATCAAGCTGGACTTCATCGGGATCATCATCATCATCTCCATCAGCACCATCATCACCACTTCATACCGCTGTAACAATTGTGTTGAATCTTGCATAGTTCTTAGGGGAAACTTTCCCGGTGTTGATTACTTGTTGTAGTTGATGCTATTGAGTGGAACCATTGAATTATCGCTTATGTTCATATTGTTACTTATCATTATTTTATCTCTGATCTTGATACATATGATGTCTTGTGAGTAGTTCGTTTAGTTCTTGAGGACATGGGAGAAGCCATGTTGTTAGTAGTGGAATTGTGTTGAGAAAGATTCAATAGTTTGTTATTTAAGTTGTGGTGTTATTCTTCTAGTGGTGTCATGTGAACGTCGACTACATGACATTTCACCTATATGGGCCTAGGGGAATGCATTGTGTATTTGGCTACTAATCGTAGGGGTTGCCGGAGTGACAGAAACCTGAACCCCTATTAGGAAACCTTTTCAATAGGGATGTAGGATCTCAGAGTTTAAAGCTGTGGTTAGGGTTTTATCTTAATTACTTTATTATACTTGCGGATGCTTGCAAGGGGTTTAATCACAAGTATGTATTAGTTCTAGGAAGGTCAGTACATTAGCGCAGGTTCACCCACACAACACTTATCGAACTAAAGAAGATTAATCAACTATATGAAACGAAAGCACTTGATGATATCCCCATGTGTCCTCAAGAACGTTTGGTCATCTTAAGTAATACAACCAGCTTGTCCTTCGCTAAAGAAAGGATTGGGCCACTTGCTGCATATATTATTATTGTCTTTTATTTACTTGCACTTTATTTATTAGAATTATCAAAAAACCCTAAAAATCCGTTTGCTTAGTATTTACAGAGAATTCCTGCTCCAAGCCACTCGTCAACACCTTCTTCTCCTCGTTGGGTTCGACACTCTTACTTATCGAAAATGCTGTGATACACCCCGTATACTTGTGGGTCATCAGCTACCCAACTGTACCAGATCCGCTTCACCGGTGTCCACTGGACGTGATCTAGTTCAAGGAGTTCGATGTCCACCACTCCAGACCAGCTGCACGGTGGTCACCGTTCACTGCACCGGATTTTCCTCAGCGACGTTCTCGTCCATCGTGTTCAAGTCAGCATCGACCGCCCAAGATTTGCTTCCTCGATGCCAACAACCACCATAATCGCAGCACCGACTTGGACGTGACTCGCATGGTGCTGACGATGCTTAGACGCCTCTCTGACCAAGGTTAACCAAATCTCCAACCCGTTTTTTTTGTCAGCAATATAGTAGGTTCAAGCTTGTCGCAGTGAACTGCATTTTTGTAATCGTGCTAGTACATACAAGTCACTGGGCACGCATGTTCTTCGTGCTAGTACATGCAAGGTCATTAGACATGTTGGTTTGCATTCGCTGCTCTACAAATTTCAAGTCATGCACATGTCTATTATTTTGTCATCCACATGTTCTTAGCTACTCCATACAACAGTAATTTCCTAGTACCGTGTAATTCTTGCAAAATCTGAAGTCAGTGGAAAATATTAGTGTGGATTCCCGTCTCTATAGTTGCTGAATCTATCTGGTTCATCATGAGATCAGTTCCTGCTATTATTTCCTCCTTAGCATCCTTCTAATGTCCTGTAGTAGCCGTTTAAACTCTTCGTACTAATTCGATTATAATTTTGTTGTTGCCATCTGGTTATTCAAAAGCTGCATCACTAACTATTTCCTTTTTCTTGCATAGATCTCAAAATGGAACAATGAAAATGTTGGTTTGCATAGCCTATTCTACAGGTTCACAAGGGATGCCATTACTTCCTTATCTGGTGTTGGTTCATCTTGAGCAACGGCCTAACTGTCCTCTACTATGTAGTTCACTTGTGATTTGCATTCCTGCTCTAGAATTTCTCTTATGATGCCATTATAATTTCTATCTAGTTGATTCTTAGCTCTGGCAGTTACTACATGCCATTGTGTAGCTCACTGCAAATTCTGAGTCACCCAACGAATCCATGCATTCCAGGAGATGCCACTGCTTCCACATATATTTGCTAAAATGACCTCGCTAGTTTATATTTATTGAAATTCTAAGAAACACTTTGTTTGATTGCTCATTTCATTCTAGGAACACTTTCCTAATACTTGTTTGTCCTGTTCTACAGGTTCACGAGCGACGCCATTATATCTCGCATCTGGCTCTGGCTCTGGTTCGTCCTAAGTCATGACATAACTATCCTCTACAATATATAGTTCATTTGTGGTTTGCATTCCTGCTCTACAAGTTCTTGTATGATGCGGTTATAATTTCTACATGGTTCATTCTTCGCTATGATAGTAACCTCATGCCATTTTGTGTCTCTACGCAAATTTCGAGTCACCCAACGTCTCTTGCATTTTAGGGTATAGAACTGCTTCCATATATATTTGTTGAAATGACCTGGCTAGTTTATATCTGCTGAAATTCTAAGCCCGGCACACATTTTTTGATTGCTTGTTTCATGGTAGGCACACTTGTTTAATGTGTTCTTGCTTGTCCTGTTTGTTTGACGTGTTGGTCAATAACTGAACCATTGACAAGTTGTAAACTCGAGTTCATAGCTCCTGTCATATCAATCAAATGAGTAGTTTGTCTTGTTTGATGTATTAACTTGTTATTACTTAGTTTCAGACTGCAATTATTGCTATCGCCACCAAAGAGGGGGTTGCAAGATCATGTCTCCTCCAATGTAGTTGTCACACTCAAAGGAAGATGCAGGTGATTGATTGAGAAAGCAAATTGAGGACTCTGCTATCAACTTGATTGTCCACTAAAATGCTGCTTTTTCTTTCCGTTGAGTTGATAATATGTAATGATTTTAAGAAGTTTGCAGCTGATGTATGTGGTGACCCAGCATACCACTGCATGTGTAGTACACTATAGTCATTGACATGACATCCATAGAACACCGTTCCGTAAATATCACATCCCCCAGAGTGGTACAACAGAAACATTGCGGGTCCAAATTACAAACATACACACTTCATTATTATTACAATACCAGAAGTTCGAGACTTCAAGAGGTTCAAACTTACAAACCAAATAACGTATCTCATAAGTTCAGCGGAAGAACCAAAAACACAACGGTAATAAAGACGTGAGCTCAACAGCTTATTCTATAGAGTTCATGCTGCTCAGCTCAACCTAGGTAACTAGAGTACGGCCTAACAACTACTCTGACTCGTTGTTTTCAGCTCCATAGTGTATCCTGTAGTCCACTCCTTCGATTCCACTGGATAGGTCCGGCTCTTCATAGTAAATGCCGTTCTGGACCTCTGTAGCATACACTTGGTCATCCTTTTGGCCCTCAAAGTCTAGCAAGGGGTTCAAAGGAAAGGGTGAGTAACAGCTTTACCCAGCAAGTTCACTATATGCAAGGTGGGAAGTTTGATGCTCTATCTACCACCTCGGACAATAAGTCCTTGGTACTATGCAGTTTTGGTAAACATTTCTTCAAAGATTGATTTTATTATTAAAAACTATGCCCATCAGCCTTCATAGGTTGACCAAAACTTCATGGAGTTCCTTTCCTGCTGTGTTCCTAGCTCCTTCCCAGAACAGGGAGTAACATGTCACAATTCTTACACTCTGGAGAGGTGTGTTGCTTTACCAATAAGAGACCAACTCCTTGTTGCACAACTGGGCGTACTTTCCCGTCCACAATTCCATGATGTGGGGCCAAGTAGATGATCCAAGCCAATCATTGCCCCCTTCGCGACCCTGCATGTCCCCTTGGTGTACGCCATGCCCACATCTTGAATTACGACAATGGTTAGTACAGACCGTCAGATGCCAGAACTATCGTGGGACATGGAGGGTTCCCACCCATATGATGCATATCCTCTACGAATTATCAATAAATGCATGCTACGAGGATAACAACCACGACTTGGCCATCCGGATGCATGCGAGAGGAAGAAGATACAGCTGACTTCTCTTTCACATTCCAAATCTTATGGTTAACGTGTAATATACGGCGCTAGAATCACTGATGTCATGGGTTATTAAATCATAGTTGTTTTGCAATTGGAATCTTAGATTCCCATGCAATTCTTAGTATTTATCATCACTTAGGATGATAATAGCATTTCATTTGTTTGGGAAAATACTTATTTTCTGTCTTCTTTAGAACATAGGTGATAACACATAATTTTCAAATACTTCCATAAAGACTCTTCAAAGGACATGAGCAAGTGATAAACTTGCCTTGTGACTGCAAGGTAGTGGAGTCGGATACTTCCACCTGACCTTGAGCTTCGGTTGCTACAAAAAACCATTATTGCCTGGTAAGGAGAATATTTAAAGAAGCAATATGCAATGCATAGTAATGTCATGCAATGATTTATTTTCTTTCTTCTTTGCGTGTTTTACCCATCTCGTATAGGTTTTAAGTTTCTTTTAATTAATAAAAGAAAAGAATTATTTAAGAAATCAACAAATTCATATTATATTGACATTTTAACAATTTTATAATAATCAGTATTATTTTAAGAGTTTAAAAATGTATTTATTTGATTTTTAACTCTTTTAAATATTTAACTAAAATTCCTTTAAGGAAATAAGACTTTATTTCGATTATACATGATTTACTTTTCAAAAATACAAACTAGTATTTTTCTTTAATAGTACTTTCTTTTAGAATCTTAAAATGAGTTTTATTCAATTTTAAGTGTTTTGTATATTTTTTATAAAATCCCAAAATGAATATATAAAATTTAAATAATATATCTATATTTAATTGCTGAAATTTACTATCTATTATTTTTTTTGGATAAAGGATATTTTTGTGATTTCATAAATATATTATTTGTATTTTTAGGATTTTTATTTATTTTTTTGGAGCTGATTTTTTTCAGGGGTATATTTATAAATATTTATTTTTACATATGTCCTTTGAGATATGGGCCCGGCCCATTGGGCTGGCCTGGCCCAACCAGACCCGGCCCAATCGGCCTGGACAAAGACCACCTGGGCTATACTAGGCAGCCCACCGGCCTAGTACCCCCCATGTGCACACTCTCTCTCTCTCTCACCCCTATCTCTCGCGACCCTCCCTGGCGCTCGATGTCGCCGCTGCTGTGCTTGATTCTAGCCAAGTCCGGCCGCCGTGGCTATCACCGTGGTGCAGGACAACCAAGACGACGTTGCTGAACATCGTTGTCCAAGCCAATTCGTCGCTGGTGCCCTCTTCTCTAGCCGCGCTGACCTCTACACGAGACTAGGGTCAGGGTTTGTTATGCTCTAGCGCTTCCCCGCTGATGTTGTGGTTCTTCTCCTCCATGACCGCCACTGTTGTGTGCAGGCACGGGTTGCAGCACCCCCTCAGGGTGCTCCCCGTGCCACCACCCCTCTATCGCCGGCCTCTTCTCTGCTTCCTCTACAAATAAATTTATGAGGACCTCGAGTAAGTTCTTCTACTTCTCCTCTCTGTGCTCTATCTTACCTCTAATCCTTGTTATGTGGTCACTGGTGATGGATTTCTCCATTTAGGGTTCATCCCTAAATTTCTAGGATTTGACCCTCCTTACAGTGATGTTCAGTTAGGTTTCTAGGGTTAATATGATTGTGTTAATCTCCTGGATGTTGACCTGCTAGTGGTGCATGTGATACTCTCTATTGAGCATGATATGTTGCTCTATCTTTGTTAGTTAGCACTTTGATGATATTGTTGGTGTTACCCTGTTCTCTGTCATAGAACACTTGGTTGAACAAGTTTAAATTGGTGTGGTTATCTATGTGGCTGTGATTGTGAGCTCACTCTTTTTGAGTGATGATGCCTTACTGCTAGCTGATATAGCTTTGTCTGATGCTTTTAGTGTAAAACTTTTATGATCAAAAGCTCTGCCTTATGATAGATGTTAAATGATGTTATAGATGATTCCTATATAATTTAGGAAAATGATTAAGTGTTTATAAAAGATGAGGCTTAGGCTTGTTCTCAAGAAGTGATGAACCTGTTGGTACAGAGGTGCTACCCAGTTGGGAATGTGCCCTGTACCAGCAGCTATGATGAGTATCATCTAGTTAAAACTAGATCCCCTGGTCTATGATGCTGGTCTAAGACCATCCTCAAGTAGAAACCCCTCGTTTTTACTTGATGGCTTATTTCTTATGTATGTATCATGTACTTGCATGATCAGATCCATATATAAACATGATTACTCATATGAATATGCTCTAGATTCACTATTGGATTGAACATGTTGGGGATTACCCTTGGTAGCCTTGTGCTGGTTTGTTGTTGCCTTCCCCTTTGGCCTTGGCTTGCTCCTCCTGGTGTTTTTGCTCCTGTGACCTTGTTGTCCACCCAATGCTTCCCCCTCCTCAAGTCACCATCTTGGCTGGTAATGCTTGGGTTTTTTGTGGTGGAAAATGGTTTGATCTAATGCTATTATGGTAAGATCTGGTGTTGTTCTTGTGTTGTTCTTGGTTGTGCTGGTGAGAAGTTGTGGTTGAGCTTGCTATGAAGTGAATAGTAGAGCTTGCTTTGCTCTATACAGCTGTAACTTGAGTTGTCCCTTTGCTCTCTGATGTTGACACCTCAATGCATGCATTTAGGTGTGTAAGCTGCTTCTCTACTAGCTTTGTCTATGGATGAGATCAAGTAATTGGACTTCTACTATTTACCCTTTTACTGGTTACTTGCCCTGGTGAAACTTATCACTTGTCTCTTTTGGATTATGTTGTGATACTAGAACTATTTACTTAAAAGAACAGGTACTACACTTTGGTGAAACTTGCCCCTTCAAATTACTCTATGATATAATATGAACAGTGCACTTCACTGTTCACCACTGAGAGTAAAACTAATCGCTAACATTATTCTTTCTTTGTTTTAGTGGTTTATATTATTTTGCAGGAACAAAGCCTAGATTATCAAGATATAGTATAGGAATAGATGGATAGGTTATGTTGTAATTTCCCTTTATTCTTTTTGTAAAGAATCTTGTAACAATATTTCTATGATTAAATAAAGATTCATTTTATTGGAATTTTTCCTTGTAACTATTTGTCTTGATGTAATGATCTCTATTTGTAATATTGATTATGGAATAAAGAAAAGAATAAGAATTCATTTCTTGTTTGTATTTACTTGTCTTAAATTTATATTGTTGTTTAATATATCTATCATATAACCAAACAATTTGAATACCTATTTTGGAAAACCACTTAATGATTTTAACTTCTAATTTTCAAATATGATTCAAATTATTTGAATTCCAAATGTGAAATCAAAAATCTTGTTCCCCCCAAATCACAATAATGCCTAAAGGTCATGTCAAAGTTTATAGCAATCACCTCATAGAGCTATTCCTACCTCTAGATAGTGAAAGAAACTATGATCTCTTTAGGTTTTTGTTTGGCGAAAAATTTACCCCGATTTTACAGATGAATGCATGCATATGCACAAATTCCTATTTCTACCCTTCGTTGGTTCCTAAATGCTGGGGTGTTACAACGTAATATCTAGATAACTCGCATAGGCCATGTAGGCATTTAGTTGACACCATCCACACATGGCGGTAGTCGTTACGGTAACTACGCCAGGCAGGTCGATTAGGGAACAGTACCATGCTGTGTTATTGGCATGTCGTGTATTCAGCCAACGATGAACAGTAAAAAATGCTGGATTATTATGCACGTTTTATGATATTGGCATGGGCTTCAGAAAGGCCAAAACTATAAATGGTCGTAAATATAACGAGCCGACCCGCATGTGGTAACATGCCGTAATAGTAGCATGCCAGAACAGAAACAGCCCATTATAGTAACAGGCAAGAAACTGGAAAATTGCAAAATAGTAATAGGCCAAAACAGTAGCGGGCCTCAACAGTAAAGGACCACAACAGTAAAAGGACAGAACAGTGACGAGCCTGAACAGTACGATCGGAGAAATTTCTAGACAAGGGCAATAACAGGCCGACAAATTTACCAGGCTAGAACAGTAAAGGGCCGCTTGTGGGCCAGAACAGCTAAAGGCCAGAATAGTAAAAGGCTAGAACAGTAACAAGCCAGAATAGTAATGGACGATCTCAGAGAAGGGCCGTCAGTAGGCGGTCCACAATGGGCTACGATAACAATGATGGGCTGACCGTAGGCCTTAAGTGTATAAGAGCGACTTGGCGCAGGCTGCTAATGGGCCGCATAGTGTTGGACCAACATGGGCCTTTTGTAGGCCGAAATAGAAATGGGTCTGAAAGTTCACGGGTCGCTGCTGGCTGCATTTCTAGGCCCATTTCAAATAGTGCAGGACAAAACACTAACGAGCCATCTTCTTATTGGGATCCCCTGATGGGCCGGCCCAGATAGTATTTAGTAGGCCTTGGTTGGGCCTGGCTTCTTCCATGGTTTCTATGACTGTTAACGGCGGTAACCGGCCACTCACGGCGGCTGCCACATGGTAGTTTGCATGACGTCAGCAGTCAACACGGCTGGCGAACAGATCTACGATGGAACAAGTTTTCGTGGATAAAGGGTGAGATCCTCCATGGTCGAAAAAAAATCGTGGTTAATTCATTTGTGACGGGGCTTTTACCACGAAGGCCATCCATCACAGAAGAATTTTTCGCCACGAAAAACAGGCCCTCAACCACAAAAATTGTCCATTGTAAAAGCCAACTTTTCTTGTAGTGCTTCCAGTGAGCGACAAGCGCCTCTCTCTCAAGGACTAGGAGTTCTTGACGGGGACGGTGGGCCATAGATTCGATCCTTGGATGGGGAGGTTCCTTTCATCCGCTTCTAGATTGGAACTAACCAATGTGTGCCTCTCAAGCCTCCCAACCTTTGCCATGTGCCTGTTCATGTTATTCGAGGGGACGCATGTGGCTATGGATAAGACTAGGTGTCGATTCTTTTGGGAAGGAGTAGATGACAAATGACACTACCACATGGTTAATTAGGCTATGGTGTGCAAACTGAAAAGCCAGGGAGGCTTAGGGATTCTAAACACCAAAATCATGAATGTCGCCCTTTTGATGAAGTGGATTTGTAAGCTTAGTCAAGGCGAGCAGGGGCTCTGGGATGATCTAATTCGAGCCAAGTACCTTCAAGAAGGGGATATTTTTATAGCTCCAAAGTGCAAAGTTACTCCTTTCTAGAATAACTTGCAAAAAATTAAACATGTTTTTAAGCTGGGAGCAAAACACAAGGTAGGAAATGGGAAATGTACTTGGTTCTGGGCAGATTGGTGATTAGGGAAGGAGACTATCAGCGAAAGGTACCCAACCCTTTAGAGGACCCAACAGCCACAGTGGCTGAGTCATGGATGAATGGTTCCTGGATTATTGGGTTTAGGAGAAACATGGGGTTAGCTGAACTGGTTGAATGGGATAACCTGAATAGGGAACTTGAGGGCATCCATTTAAATGAGGTAAATGATGAAATCTCTTGGGCTCTAGAACAATCCGGATTTTCTCAACTAGCTCCCTATACCAGAAACTTAGTGGAGGTGTCTCTTCCATCCACTTTAAAGATGTTTAGAGAGCCAGGATCCCTACCAAAATTAAGAGTTTTCCTTAGCAGCTTATTAGGGGTAAGTTGCCTTGTAGTGAATAGATTAGGAAAAGTCACGGTCCCTCAAATGGTGATTGCTCTTTATGTGGGCAATCTAAAGACACTAACCACATCTTCTTTTAGTGCTATATTGTGAAATTCATGTGGGAATGCGTCAGGGAGACGCTTATGTGTGACTGGAATCCAGTAGGGGCGGGAGACCTCATCGCCTTCTCATAGTCACTTTCGGGTAGAACGCCTAGAATAGTCCAGATTTGCATTTCTGCTATGCTTTGGACTATTTGGAATGTGAGAAACAAAATGACCATTGAGCAGAAGTTTGTTTCACAACCTGCTGATTGTCTTTTCAAAATGAATATCTATTTGCAGGAGTGGAAGCTGCTTATGAAGACGCTGGACAATCTCGCACTGGAGGAAGCTATGGAAACGATCAGAACTGAAAGGATCGTATGGGCACCTAGAGGGGGGTGAATAGTTGCTACTTCAAATTTTACTCTTTTCAATTTAGGGTTTGACAGAAAAGGTAAATTATCTAGATATGCAACTAAGGTGAATTTACCTATATGTCACACTACCACAACTAAATAAGCAAGAGCAAGGTATAAGAAAGGTTTGGCAAAGGATAGAAGTAACCGAAATGAAGCACATGGAGACACAAGGATTATTTCCCGCAGTTCCTTCCTTTTGAGGGGAAGTACGTCTGCGTTTGGAGAGGGGGTGGTATCTAACCACCAACGCCACTTATGTAGCCCAACCTTCGGTTGTTACCACATCATGGTATCCAACTTATGCCAAGTTGTTATGGACTCCAAAGGTGAATCCGTTCCTCTATGTGAACCCACTTCCTACCCTCTTGAATGGTATACTACTTCATGCTCCATCCCATATCAATGATAGGTTCACACCAACAAGTACGGAGGCATGGGAGGAAGCCTGGAGCACCAAGCACAACAAGACAGAGGCTTGGAAGAGAAGACGGAAGAAGCAGCAGCTGGAGCACCGGAGTCTCTGGCCTACACACACCGGAGTCTCCGGCCTGAAGACACCGGAGTCTCTAGCCTGCATACCCCGGAGTCTCCGGCCCATCTCTGGACCGACCCCCAGATCGAGCTCGAGGACAGCCAGAAGGCCCCTCCGGAGACGGACCAGAGACCGACTGGAACCTCCGGCCTAGACTGGAGTCTCCGAACCCCCACATCGGAGTCTCCGGCCTGAGCGTATGGGCCTGCGTGCCGCCAGCTGGGCCTTTGGCCCGTGTACCCCTTAGTCCGCCCAGACTTCCCCTTTTATTCCTAAGGTACCCTTGAACTAGTGGATGGCCTATATATAGTGCCCCCACCCCCTCATGTAACCCTAGGCATAGATGATAGACTAAAGACAACCCCCTTTGTGGAATCTCTAGTTTTGCCTCATCCCCTTCTACCAAAGGGGATCGACTATCATCACCACCTCGTTGGAGTTTGCATCGCGCCTCCCTCGTTGTACAAGGCCTTGGCATCGGTGTCCCTTTGACAAGACGTCAAGACCCTCTCCAAGGTGTTCTTCCCTCTCCGCGTGGGATCGAGGGAGCACGATGACCGATCTTTCCTTGCAAGGATTCTATCGAACCGCTGGCCACCGGCTGGAGCAATCGGCCTTGTATCGTGTGAGTTTTGCGTGTGTTAATCGTGTTCTTCATGAGGTGTGCGTCCTCTTCCTCTACCTTCTCCATTTCCCCTCGCTTTCCCATCGATTTGACCATGAGATCCGTGAAGATCAGGCCACCCACGGGGTTACGCCACCCACGGGGTTACTTGCCATTACAATATCTTGATTTCGGATTGTTCTTGGACATGCCACCTTCCATACCTATCCACCATAAGCTTTGTGCGTGTTTTTTTAGTGGTTAGTTGGTTTTGGTGTTCCACGTGAACTTCACTTTGCTTGGTTTTGATTGCTCTCAAGTGTTGCCACTTGCACGATACTATCTTCCAAGGTAAAGTAAGGTTTGATGTTGCATCCCTAACCCCCTACCACTTCCATATACACCACTTGGTCTTGTGAATCATGTCTAGGGACTCTGGAACTGACGATGATATATATGAACAATCCATGATGAGCCACCACGACTACGACTCCACAAGTATAGAGGACATGACGGAGCACTACACCGACAATGGCTCCGCATGCGTTGAGAACCCAGAGCATTACACCTATGATGGCTCCACGTGCATGGAAGACATGGAGCATGTCATCAACTATGGCTCCTCAAGCATGGAGGAATTGGATCTCTACATCGACAATGGCTCCTCATGCATGGAGCACTACACCAACAATGGCTCCACATGCTTGGGTGATATGGAGTACTACATCAACAATGACTCCCCAAGCATGGACAACTTCGAGTGCTACAATGATGACACCTCACCAAGCCGCCAAGCGCCACCATCTCCAAGGTGCCAAGAACCACCATCTCCAAGGCGTCAAGCGCATCTACCTCTAAGGCAACAAGTGCCACCTACTCCAAGAAAAGTGGCGCCCAAACATCATCTTCCACACAAGGTGCCATGAAGCAAGAATCTTCATCGACAAACATCCTCTCGATATCATCGCCAACATCAAGAGGATACAAGACGTCGTTCAAGGCATCTTCGCCATGAAGACAGAGGATACATGTTGAGCACCATCCATAATGCTCATCCAAGCTGAAGAAGGCACCACCATCAAAAGAATAGTGCCAAGGACAAGGAGCATCATCGCGAGCGTCATGTGGATGACCAAGTGCGCCATATACATCAACCTTCAGCAAGGCACGCCAATGACCTCCGTCGACACCATCATAAGGCACCTTCAACTACTCGTGCCACTACCAAAAAGGCACCAAGAGCAAGCTCTCCTCCATGCCATCAAGCTTCAACGCCAAGTCTTGACGTCCTTGATGACGCATGCAACTTCATGTATGAGGAAGATGAAGACCTCTACTTCACCAAGTTGGACGAGTACGTCAAGAGGATGTCTAACCAAGCCAAGGAGGCCATGGCAAAGGATGAGCAAGCTCCAATACAAGGGCCTACCCCACAAGATAGCGACGACAAGGTCAAGAATGGTGAGCATGGGACTTTCCCTTCACCAAAGGAGGCGCATGGAGTTGAGAGAACCAAGCCTATCCCTACATGCTTGAGTGATGATGTGGTACCAATCCCATGTGAGTATGAGATCCACTTATCCCACTGAGTGAAAACAAGAGTGAGATGAGTGACTCCACCATACGTGAGATTGAGTGCTTCCACTTAGAGGGCATGAGTGATACACCTAGTGAGTTGAGAGTGGTAGTTGATAGATCATGTGAGACCACTTTGATTTCTAACGACTTACCCTCTACCTCTAGTGTGTTTCCTCATGCTGTGCTAGGTTCCATGGATCAAGAAGCACCAAACTTGGAGATGATGATGCCTCTGACCGAGAAGATGAACATGGTGGATGAAGCTAAGGCCATCCCCATACAAGAAGAACAAGTCACCCACATGGAGGCCAACACTACCACAACACCCACTTCATATGAGAGGTATGACAAGGTAACAATATGGGTGTTGATGATGCCATGATCCCACTAGTGGACATGATGATTTTTGATGACTTGTATGCTATGGAAGATACTTGTGACATGACATATGTTCCACTCTTATTCCCATGTGTTAATCTTGCTATGCATCATGATGACCACGTGGATTCCCTTTATTGCCATGATATTGCCATAGACATGATATGATCTAAATGTTACGTTGATGATATCATTGCTTGCACTTTGTTGAACAATTTCTCTTTCCAATGTTTTGCTTGCAATGATGTTACCAATGGTACCCCTCGAACCACGCTTTGTCATGAGTGTTTTATAATTTCTCCCTTGCTTGCAATATGGATGATTGCTCCTTCACTTGTTTTGCTTGCAACAATAATTCTCATATGGTATCTATTGAGATGGCCCCCATAGCTTTCTCAAATTTTGGAGATTTTGGTAAATGCCATGATAAGCATGTTTCCCACTTGCATACTCACCATGCATCTATGTTACACTTGATTGACACTAATGGTGATGTGCACAAAAATATATATGGCATGATGGATGATGTATTTATCTACCATGCACACATGTTATTCCTTTTAGCTATGATGTGTGTAGGTACCCAAACGATCATGTCAACCTCGGTTGAGCACGAGTTGACAAAAAGAGCTCTAGAGATCATCCCACAAGTGGGTTAAAGATCGAACCCATCTTTGATACCTTTTGCATGCTTTGCATCTTTCATGTTGACAAATTGCTCTTTCCTATGGTTTGATTGCAAGCATGTTAATGGTATTCTTTCACCTTGTGACAATCATGTTTCGTTGCTATTGGATATTGATGCTTTGTGTGTTGCAACAAAAATGTTGAACAATTTCTCTTTCTGATATTTTGTGTGCAACCATATTGCCATTAGGAGCATGTATTGTCATGAGAGCTTCCAAGTCTCTCATATTGTTGTTGCAACAAACATAAGGACCACTTGCCCTTTCATCTGGTTTGTTTGCAAACATGATGCTTGTGTTTCCGCTTGTGATACTCCAGTGCCCATGATCTTTGCTTTTGATGATTTGTGTGTGGCATCCAACATATTGAACAATTTCTCTTTCCAATGGTTGGTTTACACACATATTGATGTTGTTTTGGAAATTCTTCCGCATGTGTTTTTGTCGAATTCTCCGACTCTTGCATCAAAGATGTTGATCAATATTCTAGTCAATTGCTTTGAGTGCCACACTAAGACGTTATATGGAGTTTTTGAGTTTCCACATTTCGATGATATTCAAATAATTTCCATGCACTTTGACCTTACATATGAATTCCGTTTGCTATACTTGAGTTGTACTAATAGTGTTGTGAACAAGAATGGACATGCCACAAATGACATGCTCCTCTATCACACACAAACATATTTTGCTTGGTCTTTGTTGTGTGAAGGTACAATTGCGTACGCGTTAACCTCTATGGAACATAAGTTGACAAGACGAACCGTAGAGAGTTACCTATGGATGCCCTTCAACGAGCCATCTCTACATCCTAAGGTGACTTCACTCTACTTGAGGGCTCATGCTATAATCTTCATGAATTGGCTACGCTTTGAGTGTTGCTTCGCTTTTGTGGTGATCTATGTAGGCTTCATTGAAGGTGAAGGAACATTGAGGTGTTGTCAATTCAATCTTCTCGAGGACGACTATATGGTGAACCCCAGGATCAAGAAGGTCTCTCGACATCTTCTACTTTGTGATAAGCGTGTAGAGTCGAGGACGACTCTTTTTGAAGGGAGGGGAAATGATGTAACCCGACCTTTGGTCGTTACCACATCATGGTCTCCAACTTATTCCAAGTAGTTATGGACTCCAAAGGTGAATCCGTTCCTCTATGTGAACCCACTTCCTACCCTCTCTGATGGTATACTACTTCATACTCCGTCCCATATCAATGATAGGTTCACACCAACAAGTACGGAGGCATGGGAGGAAGCCTGGAGCACCAAGTATGACAAGACGGAGGCTTGGAAGAGAAGACGGAAGAAGCAGCAGCTGGAGCACCGAAGTCTCTGGCCTGGGCACACCAGAGTCTCCGGCCACACCGGAGTCTCTGGCCTGAAGGCACCAGAGTCTCCGGCCTGCATACCCTGGAGTCTCTGGCCCATCTTTGGACCGACCCCCAGATCGAGCTCGAGGACAGCCAGAAGGCCCCTCCAGAAACGGACCGGAGACCGACCAGAATCTCTGGCCAAGATTGGAGTCTCCGGACCCCCACAACAGAGTCTCCGGCCTGAGCGTATGGGCCTATGCGCCGCCAGCTAGGCCTTTAGCCCATGTACCCCTTAGTCCGCCAGACTTTCCCCTTTTATTCCTAAAGTACCCTTGAACTAGTGGATGGCCTATATATAGTGCCCCCACCCCCTCATGTAACCCTAGGCGTAGATGATAGACTAAAGACAACCCCCTTTGTGGAATCTCTAGTTTTGCCTCATCCCCTTCTACCAAAGGGGATCGACTATCGTCACCACCTCGTTGGAGTTTGCATCGCGCCTCCCTCGTTGTACAAGGCCTTGGCATCGGTGTCCCTTTGCCAAGACATCAAGACCCTCTCCAAGGTGTTCTTCCCTCTCCGCGTGAGATCGAGGGAGCACGTTGACCGATCTTTCCTTGCGAGGATTCTATCGGACCGGTGGCCACCGGTGGGAGCAATCGGCCTTGTATCATGTGAGTTTTGCGTGTGTTCATCGTGTTCTTCACAAGGTGTGCATCCGCTTCCGCTACCTTCTCCCTTTCCCCTCGCTTTCCCATCGATTTGACCACGAGATCCGTGAAGATCGGGCCACCCACGGGGTTACCCCATAACAGCCACGAGAGGCCTCCCTTGTTCTCCATTGAAACTCACCCCAAGGGGATCGATTCACGCTTCCACTATATCAACAACCTTCAAGGTGGTAGCCGGCACCCTTACAACAAGTTCGAGGCACACATCCACAACTGAATTGGAGGCTCCCGAATCCAAGCAAGCTATCACAACAATCAAAGACAAGCTTGTAAGAACCAAATCAAGGCCTAGGTTTCCAATAAAACCCTAGAGCAAGGGGACCTCAAGTGAATGAGGGGGAAATGAAGATCTCTCTTGGTGAACCTGTAGATCAAGGCCTTCTCCTTCAATTCTCCAAAGATCGGTGGCTTTGGTTGGTTGGATGGAGAGATCTTGTTGATTTGGTGGCTCTAATGGGGTGTTCTTCTTTTCTGGGACGAGTAGCTCGAGGTAGGGGATGGGTTCCCCTATTTATAGCCCCACAGATTTCAGACCGTTTTCTGCCTGTTGGGGAGTTTCCACACCGGAAACTCCGGTCTACATCAGAGATTCCGGACTGTTGGAAATATGCCCTAGAGGCAATCATGTATGATGTCATTCCAATGTATTCATAAAGTTATTGTCCTTGTATGAACTACTGATATGTATCATTGGATATGTGATTCGATTGTGGAACTATATATTCATGTTGTTCATACTATTTGTCCTTGGTCATTGAGGTTGTGCTGGACACACAACTTGGACTAATGTGAAAGTCGGTAGATGACTCGGTTCCACTTGTCATGGGCATGGAGATGCTATTCCGACTTACACGGATTCGGCTAAAGATTTTAGCAAATCGGACTGACCCACAATTGAGGTGCAACGAGCATGTTGTCATTTGCAATCTCAAGCAATGGAATCATTTTACCTGAGGTGATTGCATGATCCGAGTTGTGGGTCGCTAACTTAGGTTCTATCAAATGCGGTTCTGTAAATGGGCAGTTATAAAGGTAGAGTTCAGGTTGGTTGTGAAGCAAGCTGCGTGATGTGGATTACCAAGATGAGATTTGCCCCTCCGTAATGGAGAGATATTCTTTGGGACCTCTCGTGTGATATGATTTGGAAGCATGGCCATGCGCGACTTGGTTAAGTGTTAACCAAGGAGTCAGACTAAGTTAGTCTAGTGAATCGTATATCACGGAACGAGAAGAGAGAGTTGAGCTATTAAAGGGATGGAAGTAACTCGCCTATAGCTTGACAAGATATATCGTGAGGCAAAGGGACTTGGACGAAAGTCACATTGAGAAAGGTTCTTCTTATGACTTTACGGTGCTTGGGAGTTGGCACATCTTGCTAGAGACCGCTACTAGCTATCGACTCGGAGTGGTGACTCGTGTCGTGTCCAGGTGTACGTGAACCTACAGGGTCACACACTTAAAGGAAAGGAGCCCATGTATATTCGGTCCATGTGGAGATTAGGATACGGCCTAGATGGGCCTCAAGCATTGTGACCAGCTAGGAGTGTATATAAGTGGAGTGACAAGGGATAGCCCCTGACCTAGCCGTCATTTTCTCCACTTCCATTTTGGGCTAGACATGATCTAGCAGTCCTCTGCCTGGAGCTCCTTCCTGTACGTGTGGATACCGGTAGAGGCGTTGCACGTGCGGCGCTGGAGACAAGGAGGTCCGTGGGGATCTAGACGTGCTATACGGGGGATCGTTCGGCACGACATCAACTGACGCGCTTCATCAATAATCCGCACATGCGTGTCTAGTGGTAAATCTCGTGGCCTATCACCTGAGCTAGATCTTGGGTGTACCACATAGGGTAAAAGTTTTTGTTTATCTCTGTGTGGCCCAACACGGACTGTCTCCGGTCCGTCTCTACACCACCTATCACAATGTCCTGGGCCTGTTCTTGATGCTCCCTCCAGAGATTTGGCAGGAATTCCGGACTGAGCACACCGGAGACTCCAGACCACACACATTGGAAACTTCGGTGTGTCAGAGTACATCGAAGTTTCCGGTCTATCTCTGGACCCTTAGTCAGAGTGACCCTGGACTTCAACTTTGATTCACTCCAGAGATTTACGGGGAAACTCTGGACCACACCATAGTTTCTGGTCTCTGCACACTGGAGACTCTGGTCTGGATTCTCCAGAAAACTTCTGTTTTAGCCAGGGATTTTTCCATTGTAATATGGACTTTTCCCTTTTTAGTGGAATGACTTGGCAACATTAGCACACTATAAAAATGATCCTTAAGTTGTTAACAAACACCAAAACTGATTAAGATAACACATGTCCTTTCAATCCCCCCTTTTTGGTGTTCGATGACAACAAGAGGTTTTGCATGGAATTCTTAACAGTAAAAAACATAGCTATGCTCCCCCTGACGATGTGCATCAAGACATACATGTAGTGCAACACATATTAGTATAAGATAAAATTTCACATAGTCTAGGCATAGCATGTCCATACACACAGAAGATAGTGTCACAAGAACCAAATAAAGCAAATGTTTGAATGGTAAATACGAAACAACCAAATGCCGAACCCATGCAAATCCCAGATGATCCTAATAGACATATTCTCCCCCTTTGGCAACAAAACACCGAAAAGGGAAAAGTCCAAGCTATCTCCCCAAAGGAATCACTCGAAGTCATCGTCGTCATCATCCTCATCCTCATCATAGTCATCATCAGCAGCTGGAGTCTGGGGGCCTTTGCCATGAGGGGGAGAGGAGGAAGTACCCTGAGAAGCAAAGCCATATGTGACCTCTGAGAAAGTCTGCCAATCAACTAAGCTTTCATTCATTGCATTCCAAGCACCAAAGGAAAGAGTGTGATCAGACTCTGCAGATGGTTTATCCCCATGATCATCATTGTATTCAGACTCCCCTTCCTCTTCTTCCTCTTCTCCTTGAGCCTTGATTTCCTTGAGGAGCTTCTCAATCCTGCGGTTGCTCTTATAGGAGGCATGTTATTCCTTGCGAATGACCACATTCATGTAGCACAATGTCTTCTCCCAGAAAGATGCCTTCTTGACCTTCTCCTTAACAAACTCATGTGTGATAGGATCCATAGGAGCATTGGAGGCATTCTTACTCCTAGAACCCCTTGGAGGAGTGGGAGCCCGCTCAGCCTCAGAGATCTCACTGTCTTCGCTGGCATAAGGCTGCCTAGGAGCAGGGCCCATTCTCCCTTTCTTTTGGAGAGCCATAGAGACATGCTCCACAATTAGGACGAAGGGTAAGAGGTGAACCATGTGGCTATGAGTTGATGAGCCTCATTACCAGAGCTACATATGGGGGAGATTTTTTGAAGAGAATGGCCTAGTGCATCTCCTCAAAAATGAAGTCCATTACGTCAATAGTGAAATCTGCAGTGGTAGGTCCAGCACAATATACCTTGTGTAACACCCTCGAATCGGCCCTATGCAAGTTTTAGCGCTTCCCGCCAAACCCGCATAGAAACGATTCAAGGACGCCCACCAGGCACTTTCGTGCGGGTGGAAAACAAAGTAATAACATTGCACAACAGTCTTCGATGGGACCCACAGAACAGATATATACATCAGCGACTCCAGGAGTCAATAATACAGATATAATATACAAAGATCCAAATCACCTTGAAAACGATAGAGCGTCCGACTACGGACAAGATGCAAATGGGGCTAAGAGCCCTGAAGAATAACCAATGGCGTCCATAACCCTGCCCAGGCCAAGCCGGAAGGGTAACCCTGCTAACGACGTCGATCTCAAACCTGCTAAAACAAAAGGGGTGCCGACAAAGGGCAAAGGAAAAAGAGGAGCGTCACTACTGAGGCCAGTACACGGCGAGGCTAGAATTCGGCGGCTCTCGCCTACATAGGTATGGTGGACTGAAGCGGCAGCGCAGCATGCACTAAACAATCTATAGAAACTCGATTCAACTGTCGGCTATTAGAGAGGGATAAGAAATACCTATTCGAAACCACCTGATACTAACACCAGACATACCCATCCTGGTATTCCCCCTCGAGACCAAACGAGGAAGTCAAGCCGAGGAAAACTCACACGATTGGCAGGTTTATTTAATCTTTCCATGGCAGTTATCCAACTTACTAGTCATCTCAGATGTAAGTCAAATTATAATAGTAAACTTTAGTTATTGTTGTCTATGATCGAGAAACTGTGCTCCAAGTCGTCCATAACCGCAGACACGGCTTTTCGAAAAGATTTAACCCTGCAGGGGTGCACCAAAGTATCCACACGCACTTCGACCCTTTTTGCCAGATCAGTTAACATACACCCATCGGTATGTCGGCGGGGCCTAAGTCATGACATTTCCCAGACCCAAAGAAAGTACATGGGGGCCACCCCACTAAGCTACCCGCAACAAAGTTGGCCGGCTCCGGAACGGACCCAGGGTTTGCGTCAATGGCTGTAAACGACTGGGAACCCGAAAGTGTGACTGGGCTTGTCGATACCACGAAAACACTCCGCAATCCTAAACAGTACAGGTGCTCCACGCACAATCTTAAATAAAGCGGTAAAGCATGGCACAAGTACAGGATAGTAATAAAGCCCCAAACTACTTGTGGCCCCCGGTACAATACTTTGAAATCAGGTAGTAAGCCGATGGGGGTGCCCACACACCCCACCTGTGGTTAGCGCGCTCGATCTCGGAACAGGTGACAAGAACTCGGGTCCTAGGTGGGCACAAGTGGGCGGTTAAACACCAAATATTGACTATTACCCACCGGTGCCTCTGCATTATATCTATTTCTAGCATTTTTAATTAACAAGTTATAATGTAAGCCAAGATCAACTCCACCGTTAAGCATCTCCACCATTAAGCATGTGTCAACCTTCCAATAACGGTGGAACAAGAACGACACAAAGCAGCACCTGAGAAAGCAACTACGACTCGTAAGTCCGACTATCTATCAAACAACAGGCAATAGGATGTGTCTAAGGCAATATAAAGGCTGCACGGAATATATCTGGCATGGAACACTAGAGCATCGCGACACAGATAGCAATAGATCAACAGGAGGAAATAAAGACTATAAAATGCAAAATAGGTAGAAGGGGAAGAGATGCTCGCCTGGGAAACACCGCCGACGGATCATATTCGGAGAACTTGTCGATACTCGCATCCACTCATCGGCCTAATCCGCGAAGAAGCAAACACTAGAAGAAACACCGGATGCAATATTTAATACTACGGTAGAAGATCCGGCATGCTTATGATATGATGCATGGCATGGAACAGATGCGATGCAAAAAGGCAATATTAAGCGGAACCGGGGTCCCGACAATTAATTACACGGTTCAAGTTATTTAGAACCCTCACAATTTAAATGTTGTATTAACAGGGCGAAGCATGGCATCGGTTCGCTACACCAATTTAAATGGAGTCCGGAATAAGACAAAGGTATCCCGCATATCGACTCCATATTTAATTATAGGTGAATCGATAAAATAACCCGGACCCACAAAATATGTATGCATGTGTGAACAATTTAATATGCAACAGATGAATGTCATATGTTATAAAATAAGGGCTGAGGGTCACACATCTGGGTTCGGACGATCTTGGGTTCCGGGGGTCCGGGGTTCGACAGGGTTCGGACTCGACTAGATCGGTCTTTGGATCCTCGAAGGAGAGCTTGGCAGTCCCAGCGTCTTCGGGGTTCTCGGGATTAGGTCTCGAACATCAGATACAGATGGAGAGCTTGGCATCCTTGACAAAGTTCTCAGGTGATGGTGGTCTTGCGTAGCCAGGTCTAGTCTTGTGTCGATCTCGGTCTCTCGTGTGGCATCGGATCTCTTGTTGAGGGGATGGTCTTGGCGTTTATCGGTGCGCTCATACAGATCTTGACGTTAGTGGCAAACAGACTGCAAAGATAGACGCGAGTCTCAGGAGACCGTGTCAGCATCATTCTCCAATAGCCCACCTTGCACAAGCAGGGGAAAAACAAACAAAACAGACGAGGCAGAGCCCACGTCTTGGCAACAGTACCATGCGCGCGTGCTCGAGCTCGGACAACTGGGTCGGCGACGATGCAGAGGGCGACACGGTGGCGGGCTCGCCGGAGGAGGCGGGAAGCGGTGGCCAGCAGAAGGCGCGAGGAGGAGAGGCGGGCGGCGGCACGTAGCTTCCGGCGAGGGAGGAGGCGGACGGCCGGAGTGCGGGGAAGGTCGTGGCGAGACGGCCGGCGTGGGTCGGGGTAGGGCGGAGGCGAGGCATCACACGGCGCTGGCCTGGGAGGAGAGGGGCGCCGCGGTGGAGGCGGCGGGGACGACGGGGGCGCTCGGCGGCCGGGGTGCTCGCAGGCGGCCAGCGCGATCTCGGGCTCGAGCGGCGGGATCTGGCGGCGAGCGCGGGGCTCGTGGAGGCGGAGCGGGTCCCGGTGACGGCGCGGTCGGGCTGCGGGGCGAGGAGGGGGAGCGAGGCCGGGCGGCGGCGGCGCCTGGGAAGGAGGCGGCGGAGACGCGGGACGAGGGGGATGTGGCGTGCGAGGGCGAGCGGGAATGGTGGGGCCAGACACGGGGGTCCCGAGGCGGGGAGGAGCGGGAGGTGGTCGGGGTGTGTGCCCAGGGGGCGGCCGGTCGGGCGTGGGCCACGCGGGGTGGGGCCCCGCTGCAGGCGTGGCAGGCGGTGTGTGGAGCGCGTGGCCGGTGGGAGTGGTCAGGTGGGGTGTGGTGGGTGCGGCTGGGTGTGTGGTGTGCGCGTGTGTGTGCGGGTTGGGTGGATGAGGTGGCAGATGGTGGTTGGGTGGATGGAGGGAGGAGAGGTGAGGTGGCGTGCACCGATTGGTGCAGGTGAGGTGGAGGGGGGCTGGGTAGGAAAATAGGGTAGGGTTTTTGGTAGAAAAGGTTTGGGTGTTTCTGGGGTAGGTAGGGTTTTATCTGGAGGTGGCCGGCTAGGCTTTCGGGCCTGGCGGGCTGCCTCCTAAAAATAAAAGAAAATATTATTAGTTAAAACAGGGCTTTTGAAATCCGTTGGTAACAAAGCAAAAAAATCCGGAGACCCGGGTTTTACTTTGAATTAAAGACGGGGCGTTTCGAAAACAAAAACAGTCTTTTTGAAAAATAGTTTTAGACAAACCAATGTAAGAAGACATGACGATGCTCAAATGCAAGGTGGCATGATGACATGAGCATGCGGTCATGACGATGCAATGCACAAAAACAACGCGATTTTCTAGTAGTGGTTTTTGCGGGGCGCCACACCTTGTGAGCATGGTGAAGTAAGTTAACCAGGCCACACCTAATAGCATCATCATTTCCAGCACTTGGGGAAATGGTGTGGCGAAATATCCTCAATAGAAAATTGTATAGAGGCTTGAGTCCCTTGGACTCTCCAACAGTGCCATGTTTCCCATAGAGAGGTGCTAGCTTGTTCTTGCTTTATCTAAGAGCAGCATCATGCATACGGTGGCCAACGGGAACAGACATGCCACTAAAGGTCTAACAAATGACTCGGGCAAAGTCATAGAATGTAGCACTGCAGCATAAGTTGACGGTCATCCAAGTCATTGTCCTAGCCTCGTCATGATTAAATAAAACTGTAGCATAGAATTGTTGAACCAAGGTGATGTTGTAGTCCTCATGGAGCTCCTTAAGATTGTGTAGCCCAAGCTTCTCAGTTACCTAGAGAGCATCTGCGAAATAGTCATCGGCACGCATGAAAGGGAAGTCCATATACCATTGTGGACACATAGGGGACTTGGTGAGCTTGCGATAGATATCAGTCATGAACACTTTCTGCTCGTTCCTCCAATAACATGGGTCATCACTGGTTCTTGGCAAGTCATAGAACCTTGTCTTGTGCAGCTCACGATATTCTTTCTTTGACATATGGGCAAGAGATTGTAGATTATCATACTTGGCTTTTTTGGCACGGTTTTCCTCCTCAATGCACTCATGGTTCCTTCTCATATATTCAGCATCTCTGGCTAGCTACCTCCAGTTATACGGAGGAATCACATATTTTCTAGCTTCTTCATCAAACTGTGGGTCCCCTCTTTTGGACTTAGCCTTGGTGCGACCGCGACAAGAACCTGAGCCACCTATGAATATAGATAGAGGGCGATAGCATGGAGGTGAGCATATATGTCCCAGAGACAAAACAAGACCCCCAAGACCTTGCTGGATGTGCTAGAAGTAATCCACACCGGAGTCTCCGGTGTGTAACACCGGAATCTCTGGTCTAGGAGACCAAAATCTCCGGTCAGGAGATGTTGGGTTGCACATGGAGGTTGCAGGAGGCATTACATCTAGTAGATCGTCCAAGTAATTGAGGCTAATGTGATAGTAGTGCACGCATACATGAGTTTCTAGTGGAAAAATCTGGACATTGCTCAAAATAAACGAAGGGAATGAACCCTAGGTCCATGGTGAGAGAGAGGGTACCAGATTTGTCCATTGGAGTGATTCCACTCGTGGGGAACGGCCCCAGGGTGTAGATGGCTGGAGGCACGGAGGATCCGAGCGGCAAAACGGCCTCCGGGCAGCGGTTTTGGAGGAGGAGGCGACGGGTGTGAGGGTGGAGGTCGGGGTGGAAGAAAGAGTTATGTGTGTCTCTTTCACCCCGACCTCTTTTAGTCACTTCCCGAAACCATCCCAGACCGGAGACTCCGGTCCGACGGACCAGAAAATCCGGACTGACCTGAAACTCTAGTGTAAGCACACCGGAATCTCCAGTCCTCTTCGACCAAAAAACGCCAGTTTCAATTGTATGGGGATATATATGATAGATATCATGTTTTGTAGGAAGGAAAAAGGCTTGGGTTAAGATGTCGAACTATGAAGAACCAAGAATCAGTTAACCCCAAATTTGTTCAAGAGCTTCCCACACTTTCTTGGGTTCCACCATGGATATATGAGATTTATGCTCACCAAAATGCTTCAATTGAGCTCGAGTGGACATTCCACTCCTTAGATCACCAACAACATTATCAAGAGTGTGGTCTCTTCTTTCCAACATTCTATCCACTCTAGCTTTGCAAATAGTTTCGATCTCCATGTTGTTCCTTGTGGGGATCTCTTCATCATTCTAGTCCTCCTCTTGACCTTCATTTCGACCTTGATGAACAATGGGTTCATTTTCACTAATATGAGGTATAGGTTGATCTTGGTCTTGATCAGACAAACTATTTGAAAGGCGTTGAGATGATCTTGCGGATGACTGAATGAATCTGCCTTATACAATTGACTGTGCAGACAGGACAATCCGATCAATGGAGGGGCCGGATAGTCAGGACCGGGGCTTCCATCTTGATCAACATGGAGAGGGTTCTTAGCTTGTCTTTGGCTTGTGTCATCATTGGCATCATCAATAGGAGCTTGTTGGTGTTGTGAAGATGAAGTCTCCACTTGAGTAGAGCATAGTTCTTCTCGATTCGCCATAAGGCGTTCCTCAATAGGGCGGATGAACCCTGCACCCATTCTTCTTATGGCATCTTGAGGTATTTCATCATCTACATCACAAACATCAACACGCCCCACTTGGGGGCCATCATATTCTTCGAAAACCACACTACAAAATTCTATGAAAATTCCAGAGAGTTTATCATAGATTCAATAAGTGTGGGAATCGAGACCATAGCCAACAAAAATACCCTCTAAAGCTTTGGAATCAAATTTGGACAAACAAACACCTTTTATGAGATAAAAACACTTACAACCAAACACCCAAAAGTATGAGACATTGGGCTTGTTACCGATAAGTATTTCATATGGAGTTTTGATCAATTCTTTGCGGAGGTAGAGCCGGTTTGATGCATGGCATGTGGTGGAAATTGCCTCAGCCCAAAGGTTGTATGGAGACTTAAACTCTGGCAACATGGACCTTGCCATATCCATCAATGTCCAATTCTTCCTCTCAGCTACACCATTTTTTTGAGGGGTATATGCAGCAGAATATTGATGTTTTATCCCCTAATCACTAAGCAATCCATTTATTGTGTAGTTCTTGAACTCGGTTTCGTTGTCATTTCTTATTACCAGCATAGGCACATTGTGTTGATGTTGAACCATATTGACGAAGTCAATGAAGTATTTTTGGGTCTCACTCTTTAACCTGAAGAAGTATACCCATGAATATCTTGAGTAGTCATCAACAATCACCAAACAATATTTCTTCCCACCAAGACTTGCATGAGATGGAGGGCCAAAGAGATCCACATGAAGGAGCTCCAAGATCCTCTTATACTTTATAATGGTATTTGGCTTGTGGGGAGAATCATGCATCTTTCCTTCAACACAAGCCCTGCAAACACGATCTTTGCCAAAACAAACATTTTCTTTTAGTCCAACAATATGGCCACCCTTGTGGAGACTTTGCAAAGTTCTCATATTGACATGGGCTAGTCGGCGATGCCATAACCAACCCACATCGGCCTTTCCGGATATGCACATCGCACTTGTAGTGGTTTTCCCCAAAAAGTCCGCCACATACAAGTCATTTTTGACGTACCCAACGAAAGCGACCTTTAGAGTCTTGCTCTAGAGGAGAACTACAATATCATTATCAATAAATACGGAAAATCCATCTTTCTAAGAGCACGGACTGAAAGTAAATTATAGCCGAGGGTCTCAACAAGCATGACGTCCACGAGGGTAGTATCATATGCAACCACAACCTTGTCAAGACCCATTACCCGAGATCTTCATTTATCGGCATAAGTGACGGTTATTTGATCATGATTTGGCCTTATCTCCATCATAATCGCCTTGCTTCTGGACATATGGCTTGTGCATCCACTATCAAGCACCCATTTTGACCCTCCAGAAGCATAGTTCTACAAGAGATCAAACTAGTATTTAGGTACCCATTTTTCAATGGGTCCTCTTTTGTTAGTGACAAGAGCCTTGGGAACCCAAATATACCAAGCAATATAACCATCAAACGGACCAACATATTATGCATAAACTTCACCATAAGAATTGTGCATTAAGACATAGTGAGGGTTAGCACTTCCAGCAAAGTCATCTTGTGACATAGTTTTGCCACTTGTGGTATTACTACCCATGATGGTCTTGTCTTTTTCTTGTGTCGGCTTGGCCTTCTTCTTCTTATTGTTCTTCTTATTAGCCTTGGACATATAGCCAAGACCACTTTTCTCATTATTTGACCTTTGCTTACTCAAGAGGTCATCAAGTGATTTGTCTCCTTTGGGGAAGGTGGCCTTTGCAAGCTCCCCCTTCAACCTAGTGTTTTCTTCAAGAATGTTTGTACTACTAGAGGGAATGAAAATACTAGGTGAAGCAACATTAGTCAATTGAGTTTGAAGTTGTTCACGAGACTTTGTGAGAGTCAAGAGTTCACTTTCCAAGGCCTTGTGGGCCTTATTGAGCTTCTCAAAGTCCTCGGCAAGTTTTTCATGAACAACAGCAAACTCAATCTTGTCCTTTTTAGCCTTTTTATACTTAGCAATGGCATGATCATGTTCCTTAATGAGTTTAGCTACTATTTGATCATTTGCCTCATCGAGGCCATCAAGTTTTTCTTCAAGAGAGTTCCTAGTCTCTTATTCTTCTTCTAGAGCATTAGTTAGAGAATCCATCTCAAGTAGGTGCTCTCTCCCAAATTTACATCTCTCATCAAGGAGCTCTTGTGTGTGAGCAAGTTGGTTCAAGAGATTTACAAAATGCTTCTTATGCTCCCCTTGCAAGTTAGTCATATAAGCATCAAAAGAAACTAATTCCTCCTTCACCTCAAGAGTAATGTCATCATTCAATTCATCATTGATAATAGAGGTGGATAGAGGAGATGGTGATACCTCCGATGCTCTTGCCATAAGGCAAGTGACGTTCTTGTTGGAGATGTTCTCATTTGGGGAATCAAAGAGGGAGAAAGTGGATGTAGAGGTGGTGGCAATGGTCGCCACACCATTCGTCATTTCTTCTTCTTCCTCCTCTTCTTCATCATCGGAAGAGAACTCTTTATGCGCTATCAATGCAACGTCACCGGACTTCTTGTTGATCGTTCTTCTTGTTAAAGGGCTTCTTGAAAGGGGCCTTTGGATTTTTCTTCAAATGAGTGCACCACCATGATCTTCTCTCTTCTCATATGGGCATCCGACAACAAAATGATAGCGTTCACCACAGTTGAAGCAAGTTCTCAATCTTAAACCATTCTCTTTTCTACCACTTGGGTTGCTTCTTCGTTGCATTTCCATTTTGGCCTTGGCGGGATCTTTCCAAAAGTTTCTTGCATAGAAGGCCATGTATTCACCCATGAGCAGTCTTGACATCTTTGGGGTGGCTCATAGTGTGTACATCATCACTTCCTTCTTCTTCTTCATACTCCACAACCTTGGCCTTCAAGGCAAGATTAACGCCACTGCTCATTCCAATGGCACAAGCCCAGGCATCTTTGGCATTCTTGGCAGCAACATTGAAGGCGAAATCTCTTGCATAACTTCATTGGAGGTCATGAGATGGTAGTTGTGTCTTCCTTGGAGACTCTTCAAGTCAGTAGGCTCGAAGGGCATGAGTGCACTCACATACTTCCTCTTTATCCAAGCATCATCAATATGAGAGGCACCAACATTTCTGAAGGCGGTGGCAGTGGATTTGAGTCTTTGATACATGTATTCATGATCCTCACCATCCTTCATATAGAAGCATTTGGCTTCATTGCTCAGGGCATCATATATGTTTCTTCTCATACTCTCATTCCCAACAAACAAATCAATGAGAGCATCCCAAGCTTCCTTGGCGGTATTGAAGTGCTCAATGTGAGGAAAGTCTTTTGGCCCCACCCCAAGTTGAATCATGTGCAAAGAAGTGGCATTGAGTTGACTATTGACCACTTCTCTTCTTATCAAGTTGGTTGGACCCTCAAATTTGAGTCCTACAATAATGTTCCACAAGTCAATGCAAGAGTTATGCACATGAGATTTCATCAAAACTTGTCATTGAGCAAAACAATGTGCGGCTAGCATAGGTGGGTCACCTCTATTATTTATATGGGGATGAGGGATTGGGGAATCGGGAGAGTACCATCCGGGAACCGCATGGTGCTCTTCCTTCCCATCACCCTTTTTGGTGGATTAGTTAGTGCCAATATGTTCATCCCCCACAATTTCACCTGTTGGCTTAGCCGAAGCATTCACCTTAAGGATTGGAGGTGGTTCCTCTTGAGAGGGAGATGGTGAGGTTGTCTTTTCCTTAACAAGTTGCTCAACTAGTTGGCACAATTGTTGGATTTCGTTGCCCAAGGTAGAGATCAAGCTTGTTTCCAACTTCTTGAGATCTACCATGGTCACTGAAGTGCTAGCCTCACCCTCTCCATCTCCGTCCGGGGTTACCCATAGACTCTTAGGTGGTTAAGCCCGAATAAAGATCTAAGGCTCTGATACCAATTGAAAGGATCGTATGGGCACCTAGAGGGGGTGAATAGGTGCTACTTCAAATTTTACTCCTTTTCAATTTAGGGTTTGACACAAAAGGTAAATTCTCTAGATATGCAACTAAGGTGAATTTACCTATATGTCACACTACCACAACTAACTAAGCAAGAGCAAGGTATAAGAAAGGTGCGGTAAAGGATAGAAGTAACTGAAACGAAGCACACGGAGACACAAGGATTATTTCCCGCAGTTCCTTCCTTTTGAGGGGAAGTACGTCTGCGTTTGGAGAGGGGGTGGTATCTAACCACCAACACCACGAGAGGCCTCCCTTGTTCTCCGGTGAACCTAACCCCAAGGGGATCGATTCACGCTTCCACTATATCAGCAACCTTCAAGGTGGTAGCCGACACCCTTACAACAAGTTCGAGGCACACATCCACAACTGAATTGGAAGCTCCCAAATCCAAGCAAGCTATCACAACAATCAAAGATAATCTTGTAAGAACCAAATCAAGGCCTAGGGTTTCCAATGAAACCCTAGAGCAAGGGGACCTCAAGTGAATGAGGGGGAAATGAAGATCTCTCTTGGTGAAGCTGTAGATCAAGGCCTTCTCCTTCGATTCTCCAAAGGTCAGCGACTTTGGATGGTTGGATGGAGAGATCTTGTTGATTTGGTGGCTCTAATAGGGGTGTTCTTCTTTTCTGGGACAAGCAGCTCGAGGTAGGGGATGAAGTCCCCTATTTATAGCCCCACGAATTTCATATCGTTTTCTGCCCGTGGGGGAGTTCCCACACTAGAAACTCTGGTTTGCACACCGGAAACTCTGGTCTACATCGGAGCTTCCGGACTGTCTCCGGTCCGTCTCCGAACCACCTATCAGAATGTCATGGGCCTAGTCTTGACGCTCCCTCCGGAGATTTGGCAGGAATTCTGGACTGAGCACACCGGAGAGTCTGGACCACACACACCGGAAACTCCGGTCTGTCAGAGTACACCGGAATTTCTGGCTAGTATCCAGCCTGTCTCCGGACCCTTAGTCAGAGTGACCCTAGACTTCAACTTTGATTCACTCTAAAGATTTGCGGGTAAACTCCGTACCACGCCAGAGTTTCCGATCTTTGCACACCAGAGACTCCGGTCTAGATTCTCTAGAAAACTTCTGTTTCAGCCAGGGATTTTTCTATTGTAATACGGACTTTTTCCTTTTTAGTGGAATGACCTGGCAACATTAGCACACTGTAAAATAATCCTCAAGTTGTTAACGAACACCAAAACTAATTAAGACAATAAATGTCCTTTTAAGAACCCTCTACACCTCCTGTCGATCTCCTCCGTCGTAGTTGTCTTAGCATGTGCTGTCTAAGGATAGTAGAAGTTCTTGTTAGCGTTTTTTTGTTATAGCTGTATCCTGGGTGTAACCTGAACCTTGGTGGTACTAGGTGTTGATGTTTTTGGGTGGCGGTGAGATGTATTACTCTGCCAGTTGTGGCTTTATATATAAAGCCAGGCTATGGCCTTCATTTTAAATCCTTGCGCAAGGTCTCCAACTTAGACACCAATGCTTTCCCTTTTCACCGGATACATTCAATCATATAAAGATGAACCTGTAATATTGATGTTGCATGAACAGGAAGACGTAGTTCCTCTCAAGGGGAAAGAGGTTGTCGGTTGCTGAAACAGGGTAAATTAGGTGTTGGTTAATGGGATAAAAGTTAACCTCCGGACATTCTTGTAGAGACGAGTCATGAGTCACACAAGCCTCAAGTAAGTGCAGGAGTAAATTACGGTTCATGCAACAAAATATGGATCATGGATAAAAATTAACTACTCCCTCCATCCAACAAAGGATGGCGTGAGGGTCCGTTCAAATTTGCTTTTGCAAAAAAATCCTAAAAACATTCAAAACGATTCAAATTAAGACTAAATTTTGAATTTCAAACAGTGATCTTCGGCTTCGTTGTCCCCGCCATCCACCATCAACGGGGCCGAGGAAGGAGGTCGTCGAGGACCTCCACGCCGTCCGTCCTCCTCTTCAAGGCCACTGCCCCTCCACGCCCTTCGTCCTCCTATTCCGGTACGGCCTCGAGCTCGAGCTCCACAGAGCCGACGCGCTCGAGCTCCACGGAGGCCATGCGCAGAGCTCTGTCCCCTAGAGCAGACTAGGAGCTCCGCCTAGACCTAGAAGCGGTGGATCGACGCCGCCTCCTCGCACTCCATCCACCGGTTCCCCACTCGAGCTCGACGCCATCGCGCCTCCCCAGGCTTCCCCGAGCCGGTCAATAGCCTCATTGGTAGGATCTATGATCCTACCAGGCCGGTTACGTAGATTGTAGGGGTGGAAGTGTGCTGGACGAGGGAGAGGAAGGCGGCGGCGGCTGGCCACCGTCGCGAGGTTGGAGGAAGGCGGCGCAAGGGAAGGAGCGACGGCTAGGGCAGGAAAGACCGACTCCTCAAGGAGTCGGCAATAACGATCTGTACGATCTGTTTATTGTTTGTCTTCTCACGTACGTTTACAGCAGTATAAATAAGCTAATGAAAAGGATAAATGGGCTAAGCCCCTAATTTAGGCCCACTAATGGGCTTCCTCCTGCTATAGGCCAAACCGGTCATAACATCTCTCCCCGCCTTCTCAAACAGCTCGTCCTCGAGCTGGATAGCTGGAAACTGCTGGCGGAACTCAGCCCGGAACGGCGTCGGCCTTGGAGACGGCTGCGTCAGCCAGCCCAGCTGCGACGACATCAGCCGCAACGTCGTCTACGGTCTCCAAGTAGAACAGGCGTGGACAAACGTGGCCCGGTACATAGAACTCGTCGCAGTTGAAGCACAGCCCTTTACGACGGTGCTCGAGCTATTCGGCTGTGGTCAGCCAACGGAAAGGCCGCGTCGTGGCTAGATCGGAGTGCCCCGCATGAGTCACGGCCGTGAGCGCCTGGCCTGGTGGTGTCGGTGGAGGGCGGGCAGCCAGCCGAACGTCGCTGGCCGGGAAGGCCTGCTGCATAGCTCGCGCGCGTTGCTCGAAGGCGCGGGCGTAGTACATGGCCGACTGCAGGTCCTGGGGATCCCGCAGCTCCACGTCGACGCGAATGTGGTCCAGCAGTCCGCCAATGAAGAGCTCGGCGCGCTGGCCCGCGTATCGGGGGCCCGAACCGGAGGAGGCAAAGGTCACGGAAACGCCCCCACGGAGGCATCCCGCCCTCGTCCTGCTCAAGGGCGTAGTACCACGTCTGGGCGGCGCCGCGAAGGTGGTAGGAGTTGATCCAGGTGCGGTCCGATGCCAGTGTCCGCTTTCCCCGAAAGAATTGCTCGCATTGATTGAGCCAGTTCAGGGGGTCAACGGTGCCGTCGTAGGTGAAAAACTCGAGCTTGGTGAAGCGGGGTGGCTGCTGGACGTGCGGAACAGCGGCGTAGGCTCCCTCGGAGCGGCCTAGCGCTGCGGGGGGCGAGTAGGTCGGCGCCATGGATGTATACGGCTCGCCGTACCCGGTGAATCCCCCGAAGGCGGCGGCCGGCGAAGGCGCGGTCGGCTGGGCGGGCGTCGTCTTGTACGTAGACTGGTCGAGCCAAGCCGGCAGCTGCGACGACGATGGTGGGAACTTGATCTGCGTGATCGGGACCCCTGCTGCGAGGTGACGGCTGTCGGCGGCGGTGGTGGGGGCAGTGTGAAGGGCGCGGCAGACGGCGGTGGTGGCGGCGCAGAGAACCCCTGCCCCGGTTGTGACGGCACAATGAACTCCTGGAGGAAGGTCTGAAGGTTCGCGACCGCCCAGGTTAGGTCGCGGATGGTCGTTGAGACCTCCTGCTGCGAGATGAGAGGGGCAGGTTCGGTGGACGGCGCGGTCTGGCCCGCAGCGGCCGGTCCCGAAGTGGCCGGCGGCGACTCCATGGAGTCGGGCACGCCGGAGGTGGCGATCGCGGCGGAGGCGGTGGGCAATCCCAAAGAGATCGAGCCTGAGCTAGCTTATACCAAATTGGTCGGATCTGTGATCCTACTAAGCCGGTTACGTAGATTGTAGGGATGAAAGTGTGCTGGACGAGGAAGAGGAAGGCGGCGCCGGCGGCTGGCCGCCGTCGCGAGGTTGGAGGAAGGCGGCGCGAGAGAAGGAGCGGCGGCTAGGACAGGAAAGACCGACTCCTCAATGAGTCGGCAATAACGATCTGTTTATTACTTGCCTTCTCACAATTACTTGCCTTCTCACGTACGTTTACAGCAGTATAAATAAGCTAATGAAAAGGATAAATGAGCTAAGCCTCTAATTTAGACCCACTAATGGGCTTCCTCCTGCTATAGACCAAACCGGTCATAACACTTATGGTGTAATTCCGGTCATAACACTCATGGTGTAATTCCGGTCCCCCGGGAGCCTTTTCCCCTCAAGATTGCTTGCTGATTTTCCCCGCCATCGCGTTCTGCCGCTCGCCGCCATTGGAGCTCGTCACCGCAGCTCCTCCGGTGACCAAAAACCAGTGGCGCCGCCACTGGAGTTTCGCCATGCTCGCACCGGTGGAGCTCTCTACTGCTTCTCCCCTGCCATCAGTGGAGCTCGCTACTGCTTCTCCCCTGCCGTCGGTGGAGCTCACTGCTGCTTCTCCCCTGTGTTTCTGAAAAAGAATAAGAACAGGTACATGTTCAGAAAAGAGCTCAAAATTCAGAGTTTCAAAGTAAATCAAATTCAGAACAGAGCTCAAGTCTGTCAGTAGTTTGTTCATGATATAGTAGAACCATCTAAACCAAGCAAACCATGCATTAGAATTATTTTTGGAGCACATCTCTGAATGCAACACAAGATATATAAACTTGACAGTGTTACTCTAGTTGTCAGTTCGTATTCAAGCTTCTGCCCCTGCCACCACAGAATGATTCAAACTGTAATTTTCATTCTAGAAAAGGAGTAAAATGACAGTACTGTGCAAGAAGGATAAATCAAACTGTAACTTCCATTCTAGACGATGTCTTCAAGAAATCTAGATGAGAGAGTGCCTTTACATACAGTAAAGTAATCGGCAAGCAACAATGAATTTCCATCCAGGTGAGATTGCCCAAGAAATCATAAGGTTTCAGATATCGTTAGAAAAGAAAATCACACTTTCTATACTAGAACTGACAGTAGCAAAGTATAGTCTACTGCCACTTGCTCTGAATTCAGTAGACAAGTGTGTCCCTGTGTGTACTTGTGTATGATATATTACTATGTGCTTGTGTGTCCCTGTGTGTACTTGTGTATGATATATTACCATGTGTATGATAAACAAGTCAAGTTCAAACAAAAGAGAAGGTTCTCTTACTTCTGCTTATGTCGCTTCCACGGCAGCCGGCGACTGGGAATATTTTCTTCAATGTGGATGAATATTTTGAAAGACAAACAATAAGGACTCAGTTTAGCATGACCTCTGAATCTTGATAATATCAGGGGAAATTCATCAAATTGCTGTAGTAGGCTAGAATGCAAAATATACTGTACAGTACTGGATATACAGTAATTAACATCACTAAAAACAATTTTCTCATTGTCAAGATTAACCAATAAGAGGACTTTTAGATCAATATAAGGTGCAATTTTTGAGTGATCACTATCACTGAAACTCTATATTAATAAACAATATAAGGTCCAGTATATAAAACCTTCAGTCTGTTCTGATAATTGTACCTGTATACAGATTAATAAACTCTAGATTAATAAACAAGAACAAAGAAGAACCTTCAGTCTGTTCTGATAATTGCATAAGCATGTTCTTGTATGTGTAAATAATAATTTGGTTGTTTATATGTACCTGCCAACTAATTAGCTTCTCTGTTCTGTTAAGTAAGAAGCCTAAACCATCTAAATGTTCTGTTAGGATGCACATTCATTGGAATTGTTAGTATGCACATTCATTGGAAATTCACTATACCTGAGGGACTGATCAACCTGCACTTGCTGCTCCACTGATCACGTATAGAGATGCAATTTACCATGTGCTTTTCTTGCAAACTTTTCTTGCACTCCTACTAGCATATTTGTGTCGAGAACAAACAGTATTTACTGTCATGGTGCTGATGTACTGACATTCAGAACAAACTTCCATTGCATTTGTAGCCTACAGTACGAAGTAGCAGTAGTAAGTACTCTCACTCATACAACACTAGCACTGCGTGTACCAAAATAATGTTCTATTTTAAAAGAATGAGTGGAAAATACAACTGTGAATAGTGAAAGCATGTACATTCAGACTAGCGGACCAGAACAGGTCAAGTACTTGCTTGATATTATTTCACACAGTCAGGCATGCTGGTACATAGTAGTTACTGTCACTAGATTGCTTAATATGCAGATTGCACTTCCTTCATTGATGTTGCTTCATAGTTAACCAACAAATCTATGATAAGGTGCTGTAGTAGATTAGACTACACAGGTTGATATGCTGGAGTTGACAGCTTACTCAGATGAAAAAAACAAACCTGTAATGACTACATCATTCAAATTCTGCCCATGAATCGGACTCCCAAAACAAGGTCCCTTCTGCTCCCTCCCATACCCATAAGATGGCAGTGCTGGCATCAAATTCAGCACTTGAAATTTACATGAAATGCATCATTTGACTTGCCAAAACAACTTGTTCCATCACGAAGAAAAAACATGAGAATATTGTAATAACATAGCATTACCATATTCAATCAACTTGTTTTACCCATGAAGAATTATAGGCACTGTCCAGCAACCATCTGCTATAAGTTTTACCCATGAAAATACAATGAAGACATCATGTGTATTTTCCTGAGTGCATCGATTCTTTTTGAAAAAAAAACTACTTTCATATTAGCAATAACAGAACATGTTGTACTTTCACATGGTGTATCACATCGTACGACTGTGTCAATTACCCCATATACCAAGGACACCCTATTTGATCAAGAGCCTAACAAATTAATCACCCAATTTGTTATTCAGGACACCCAATAGGCTGTAGATAGACTTCAACATTACAAAAATGAGCATCATGTTGAACTGAACTAACCTTCACCCTATGATGGTACTGATGGTTCACAGAAAAATCATCAACTTGATTCACCTTCAGCTGTACCAGCAAGCCGGAGCGGTGGCCAAGACAGCTTCTTTTGCTCCAGCAGCAGCAGCTCGCCATCGGCGGAGCTACTTACAGTGACGGGGGCAACGGTGCCGATGCGCACGGCCTCAGCCACACGCCCCTCAGTACCTTAGCTCCGGTCGGCCAACCCCTCTGCAGACCTAGCAGCACCGCTGCATATCCGGCCGCCGGAGGAGGGGAAAATCCCATCTTTTTCTAGAATACACCACGGAAGGTGTATCAATCATATAGAAGGGGTGCCAAGTGGCAAATACAACGCCGAAGAGACGGCAAAGCAACGCTGCCAACAGAGGTGACAGCTCCTCAAGGGAAGTCTAAGCAACTACTCGCCATCTACCCACGCAAAAGGCACCGGCTCAGGGAAGCCAAAAACATTGCTACGGAACAACCTAGCTAAGCACCACTGCTCGTAGTCTGCTCTAATGCTGCGTTTAATGGCTACCACGGAAGGGGGAGCGGCGTTAAAGACCACGTCATTCCGGTGCCGCCAGATACACCAGAAGACCAAAATGATGGCTGTCCAGAGGTCACGCTGGCTTTCTGGCGGAGCCAACAGCGAAGTCCACCACGCAGGAGCTCCGTATCATGGGTTGGCACCCACATGGGTTTTGCCCAGTGCCGAAGCGTCCAAGCCCAGACCTCCCTCGCCACCACACAACCCACCAGTAGGTGTCGGATCGACTCCTGCTGCTGATCGCAAAGGGGACAGGCTGCGGGACGAGGGAGGCCCCGGCGCTCTAGGCGGTCCCCCGTCCAGCACCGGTCTCTCGAAGCCAACCACGCAAAGAACTTACCACTATAGGGGGCCCGAGATCTCCAAATCTGCTCAGCAACCGGCGCCCTCGTCGACCCTGCAAAAAAGGCGTTGTAAGCCGATTTGGCCGAGTAGGCCCCGTCCTTCGTCCACCTCCACGTGAGGACGTCGTCCACGCCCGGGGAAAGCTGCACGGTGGCCAACACGTGCCACAAGGTGAAGAATTCCTCCACGGATGCATCCCCCAGGTCGGGGCCGCAATCCAGCAACCATGCCCCCGAGAGCCCGTCCTTCACCGTGCGGGCTTTGCGCCAGCGCGGCGGCACCACCTTAACCAGGTTAGGGGCAATCTCATCCACCCGGGCCCCGAACAGCCAACGGTCCGACCAGAAGCAAGCGCGCTCACCATTGCCCAACGTGAAGCAAGCGGCCGCCTCGAAGATCACCCTCGCCTGCCTCGGAATCTGGAGGTCAAACTCCGACCAAGGCCTCGAAGTGTCTTGCTTTTGGAGCCACGCCCACCGGCATCTCAGAGCGAGATTGAGCAGATGGAGATTTGGGATTCCGAGGCCACCAACCTCCTTAGGCGAAGCCACCTTATCCCAGGCCACGAGGCAGTGGCCCCCTGGGCCTCGCGCCTCCCCTTCCAGAGGAAAGATCTGCATATTTTCCGAAAGGCCGCCAAGGTCTCCTCTGGCACGTCCAGAGACATGAGCGCATGCACTGGAATGGCGCTCAGGGTGGAGTGCACCAGAATCATCCTTCCACCTCGGTTCAGCAGCCTCGCTGACCAAGGCTGCAGCCTGTTCGCTGCATTATCCACCACGTATTGCAACTGAGGTACGGAGGGTTTACGCAGCCCAAGGGGTAGGCCTAGGTATTTACATGGAAGTGAAGCAATCTCCCCCCCCCCCCCCCCAAGGATTCCATGCGCCAGCTCCACCTGTTGAGGAGAACATCTAATCGGGTGAATAGAGCACTTGGCCAGGTTCGTGCGCAGCCCTGAAGCTTCCCCGAAGTCCGTCACCACAGCCGCGCAGGCCTGAAGGTCCAGCAGCGTTGGCCTAAGGAAGGTCACCACGTCATCCGCGTACATCGAAGTGCGGTGACGAAGGCCTCGACTAGCGAGGTCGGAGTGCAAACCTTCCATCGAGGCCTTCTCAATCAGGAGATGAAGCACATCCATCACCGTATCGAAGAGCAACGGGGAGAGGGGGTCTCCCTGCCTGAGCCCACGCTTGTTGTAGATCAAGTCGCCGGCGACTCCGTTGACCACCACCCGAGTCGAAGCAGAGCTCAGGATCCCACAAATCATCGAAAGCCACCGCCTCCCGAAGCCCAGCCTGGCCAAAACCTCCAGCAGGAAGGCCCAGTCCACCGTGTCAAAGGCCTTCGTAATATCCAGCTTATACATGACTGCGTCAATCTTAAGGGTGTTTAGCTTCCTCGTCGTGCACTGAACCAACTGGAAGTTGTCGTGCAGGCACCGCCCCCGGATAAAGGCACTCTGATGCGGCCCGACCAGTTGAGACATCCTGGGGGCAAGCCGCGTCGAGAGTACCTTTGTCACCAACTTGGCCACACTATGGATCAGACTGATGGGGCGGAAGTCCTTAATCTCCACAGCATCGGCCTGCTTCGGGAGTAGGGAGATCAAAGCCTGGTTGGCCACGTGGAGCCCCCTGCAGTCGCCACCCCACAGAGCCTCAAAGGCCTCCATGACATCTGCCTTGATAATCTGCCAGCAGGAGGCGTAGAACCTCCCTGTGAATCCATCGGGGCCCGGTGCTTTATCTAGTTCTTGAGCGCGGATCACCCCCCACACCTCGTCCTCGGAGAAAGGAGCCTCGAGTTCCGAGAGGTCATGAACCTGCATCCCAAGGAAGTCAAGGTCGAGAGAATGCCCACGCTCGGGTGCCGAACCCAACAGCCTCTCGTAGGAGTCCACGGCAGCAGACTTCTCATCCTGGTCAGCAACCAAAGCCCCATCTACCTTCAAGAGGGGGATATGGTTCTTCCGTCTTCGATGGTTGGCATGCAGGTGGAAAAACTTAGTGCAAGCGTCTCCCTCGCTAAGCCACAAGAGCCTAGACCTCTGCCGGGCCATGGTACGCTCAAGGGAGGCCAATCCCAACAACTGCCGCTTGAGACGCCCCCTGAAGCTACGCTCCTCAGGGGAGAGAGCCCGCGACTCCATGGCCACGTCGAGCCGAAGGATCAGCTCGTTCGCCAAGAGGATCTGCAGTTTATTGTTCCCAATGAGTCTATCACTCCAGCTGGACAACGCCTTGGCTGTGGCCGCCAACTTAGCCGCCAGTCGCTTGAAGGGGTTAGCGATAAAGGGCGTTGAGGCCCAAGCCAGCTCCACACTCTCGGCAAAACCATCCACTTTTGGCCAGAATGACTCAAAGCGAAAGCGTTTGTCCGTCTTCAGCTGGGTAGCCAGGCACAACAGCAACGGGCAATGATCAGAAATGGCCGAACTCATGGCCGAGAGGAAGGAAGAGGGGAACTGCAGTTCCCAGTCCACGGTCGTGAAGACCCTATCGAGCTTCTCCATCGTAGCCTGCGCCCGCTCGTTGGACCAGGTATAGCGCCTGCCATTGAGATAGAGCTCCTTGAGCTCCAGCTCTGCAAGCGTCCTCCTGAACTTGGTCATCATGCGTCGGTTCAGGTTCGCGTTATTCTTGTCCGCAGCGTCCACGATGAGGTTGAAATCCCCAGCCACCAACCACGGCCCTGGGTGCAAGGCCCGGACATCCTTTAGCTCCTGTAGGAACAGACGCTTGTCCGCGTCAGACTGGGGGCCATAAACCCCCGTTAGCCACCAGCCTGAGTCCCCCGCCTCTCCAACCCTAGCAGTGAGAGCATTGTCGGAGTAGTGCGGGTTGGAAATCATGGTGACCGACGACTTCCACGCGAGTAGGATCCCTCCGCGGGTACCAACGGCCGGGAGGAAGAAGAATTGGTCGAACTCCCTACCAAGGCATCTGTCCACCACATCTCGGGAGACCACCTGGAGTTTGGTCTCCTGGAAACAAACCATGCTCGCGCCCGAGAGCAAGACTAGCTGGTAAATGGCATCACACCGCGCGGGAGAGTTCAGTCCGCGCACGTTCCACACAAGCAAAGAAAAGAGGTCCGCCATGCTCGAGAACAACAGTCTACACGCTAAGATGCGCAACCACATCAAGGCACTCCGGCCAACAGATCATCGCCTACCGGCGGGAAGGACATCGGCAGCCAGCCGAACAACGCCAAGCAGGCAGACAAATCCTCAGCGGACATGGGCTTGGAGAAGTACCGCAGGTAGGCTTGCAGCGCTTCCTCCCCGATCACCTCACCCTCCCGGGCGATGCCCAACTGTACCATCAGGGTCCTCTACTGTCTCGAGATGGGGGTACCAGGCGCAAAGCGACCTGTAACCCGGACACTGCGACGAACCACCGCCGAGGAGAACGACGGCGCCGAGGACGCTTAGGGACAGGGCGCGGCAGAAGTGCAGTCTTCTGGATGCGACACTTGTCCCTGAAGCTCACCAACCTCAAATTGAGGTCAGGGTCCGAAGACGACGCCTGGGTAGCAGGCAGGCAGGCGGCATGGGCCACTGACGCGAGGGAGGCGATCGACGGAGCCACGGTATTCGGCGATACCGACCCACCCTGGGCAGGTGCAGGTCGAGGCGACGCGCGACTCGGCGTGAGGGAGACCGCGAACGTCTTGAGCTCCACCCTCAAGTGCAGCGGCTCATGAGTGGAACGGGGCGTGCGAGGTGAGGCAGCCCAAGAACTATCCGAAGTCACGGAGCCCGCGGGGGACAGGGGGCATGTTGGCAAAAGAGGCCCACCCTCCCCATCCGAGGCCGACCACAGCACTGGCCCAACTGGACAGCCAGCCCGCCCACGGATTTGGAGTGAAGGAGAGCTCCACGGGCGGGAAGCCTCCCGCGCACCCGAACCAGCGCCACCAACAGCCGGCGAGCTGCCCAGGGAAAGGTCCAGACCGACCCCAGCCAGCAACTTGCCAGGAGCCACCTTTTGACCACCCACCAGGTCCTCGCATGGCCCCACCTCCTCAGTCCGACCGTCATCCACGAGCGGTAAACCACTCCCAGCGCCTGTCGCCGCGCGAACCGGGGAAAAGGCCCCTTGACCGGTCATCAGGCCGACCGAGAGCTGGCACGAGCCGGGCGCCAGCCTAGCCACGGGGTCCACCTGGCCCAGCGGTTGGGCCCAGGGGAGGACCGCAGAGGTGCGTCCCAGGGCCACCCGCCTCACCGCGCCCCCTCTCCAGCGGCGCGGCGGCGCCCTCGCGCCCGAACCTAGACCTTGGCTGGAACGGGCACCAGGGGGCGAGCCGGGGGGAGTCCACGCGCCGGGGGGCGCCCATCCCGTCCATCATCCTCACCAGAGCCACCCTCCCCCGAGCCATCGGAGCCACCGTCCTGACCATCGTCCCCCTCAAAGGGAGGGGCCTGAGAATCCTCCACGCGGCCCACATGGACGGAGGCGTCGAACCGCAGGAGCGCCACTTCCTCCGGGACCAAGGCGTCCACCGGAAGGAGCAGGTCATCGTCTTCGTCGCCGAACAGCAGAGGCTCCACAAGCCACAGCTCCTTGGTGCGCGGGATCGCCGCCGGATTGTCCGTCCAGGCAGTGATCATGAAGCTGGACATGTCGGCGCGACTAGCAATGTCCACGCCCAGCCTCTCCACCCACGCCGTAGTCCCCAGAATAGACTTCGTTGTATCCATGTTCCACGCGATTGGCGGCACACCGACCACCTCCAGGTGCACCCGGAACCTGAAGACCTGTCGAGTAGCTTGCAGCTGCCGGTTCCAGATGCTGAAGCGAAGCGAAAAATCACGGGCGTCGAGCGGCCCGTCATTCACCACGGCGTCACGGCGCGCCCTTGAGTCCAGCACGACCAGCAGATTAGCTGGCCAGAACTTGTGCACCGTGAAATGGCCCTCGAGCGACGGGAAGCGAGCGCAGATGGCCGCCGCCGCCGCGGCCTCACGACTGACCTCCCGGCGCGTGCCGGTGACATACGCCACCAGCGCCTAGCGCAGAGCCGCCTCGGCGTCCACAACCTCCTGCGAGCGATAGATGATGCACCGCTCGCGCACCGGCCGATCGGCCTGCGCACCCACCACCACGACGTCGCCGTCCACCTCCGGGCGCGCGTCGACGACCAACCTCGACACGGTGCCACCATGAACCCCCACCTCGCGCCGCACCAGCTCCTCGTGCATCAGAGCCGACAACGCCCCTCTGCCGGGGCCGGCTCTAGCAGGTGAGGCCGGTCGGCGAGCCAGGACCTGCTGGTCCACCACAGGAGGCAACCCCTGCCCTCCCAGATCCAGCCGCTGGGGCGGCGGAGAGGACGCCGGAGAAGACCCCCGCACCCCCAGCCGGTCGTGAGTGGACACATGGCCCGCCGGCGCTACAGCTGGCGCCTCCCTGACACCCAGCCGGTCACGCGCGGGGAGCCTCCCGCCGGCCTGCACGCCAGGGCCCGGGCGGGGCTGGGCCACGTGAGCCGCACCAGCACCAACGCCGGCCAACGACGTCCCCCGCCAGGTGCACTCCCTCGCCACGTGGTCGTCTCCCTTGCAGCGGAGACACTTCGTCTTGCCGGTACACAAGGCTGCGACGTGGCTGGGCTCGGCGCAGTTGAAGCACACGCCGGCGAGGTCGCGCGGCATGCCTTCCGGGAGGTAGAACGACGGGAGAGGCCCCCTCTGACGCTGCCTCTTCTGCTTGCGGCCTGCCGCCTACCACCGAGCCCCAGGCGCCTCCGCCTGCCCCTCAGCCGGCCTAAGAACCAGCGAGGCCAACCGTCAAACAGGCTCCGTGCGCGGATGGGGTGGCACGTCCGCAGGCGGTGAAGCGGAGCCCACCTCAAGCGGCGGGCTGGGGCTGCCGTCGCGGACCACGTCGGAGTACGAGCGGGAGGACGCAGAGGACGCCATGGCCTCCTCCTCTTCCACCATCTCCGACCACCGACGGGATCTGGCCACGCTGGGAGGAGAGGCCATGCCGAGATGGGAGAAGGGCACCAGGAGGGGGGGGAGGGGGGAGGTGGGCGCCGGGGCCGGAGTGGCCACCGGCGAGGAGGGAGGGGACCGCGGCTGGGGGGGGGGGGGGGGGGGGGGGCGGCGGCGGTGGCGGCGGCTCACACCCTACCTACCTCCACAACTTTTACATCAAACTTCGAAAGGCACGGTGCCGGGAGTCAGAGGGAGAGGACGAGGAAGAGGACGATGCACGGGAGTAAGAGGGAGGCGGCGCGACGCGCGAGAGGAGAGAGGGATGCAGCAGCACGGTGCCGGGAAGCAAGGCGGCCGCGGCGTGGGGCGGGATGAGGGCTGGTGGAGCATGCCGGCGGGCGGCGTCGGGTAGGGGGCAGCATCTGGGAAGAAGATATGGGAGCGAGGAAGACGGAGGACCGAGAGCTTTGTCGGAAATTTGGTAAGGATGATTTTGTAAAACAACCCTCCCGACATCCTTTGATGGATGGAGGGAGTACATTTCTTCGAAAACCCAACCTTCAAAAGCCAAGAAAGGGAGGAAAGATGCTCTAAGGTTATGCAGGCAGCAAGGATCATCTCCAAAAATAAACACATGCATGCCTGGTAGAGATGATCCCATCAACTATTACTACTCCCTACTATGTATTCCGTAATGGGCATAACAAGGATAACCTTTGTTTCAGCACAATATGATGACAACATCTCTACTATTCCATCCATGTCTGCATACATCATATAGTGGCTTGGCTTCACAACACACATCATTTTCAACTTCTTGGCCTGCAGATTCTGCGGTACCGTGTTGCATGCTATATGCTGGCCTTTATGTTCTCTCCATTCTTGCAAGGTAGAGGAAACATCCATATTTTCATTGCAACCTCAGTGTTCCTGAATGTGGTCACCAACTTGAAATGATAACAATCAGGGCCCTTCAGATGTTCATTTCCTATATTTACTTCCCACTTGTCATCAATGGGCAAGAACACGGGTCAACCCAGTCAGGATCTCAAGATTACCCATCACAGATGAACTATATGTACTTTGCGGACAGAAATTTCGTCCACAACACATTGACAGTGCCAGTAACTGTACTAGTAATTCACACCAAGAAACCACTATGGTAAATTTCTCACATGTTAGGATATTGAGCACTTCGCATATCCAGTGCATCACATTCATGTTCTTGTTGAGGATCGAGTACTATTGCAATCCTATGAAATTTGCCAATATACATTGTTATCGGCATTCTTCACCAGTAATCCCCACATGAACAACGGCCACCTCTAAAGTGATGGAAACGTGTCGTGTCCCTCAGGATGATTTCTCGATCCTCAATTTTGGAGATGAGCTTCACAGCATTGTGACAATCTCCACAAATCCTGAGATTCTTGAAAATCCTCAAGGTTAACCCGGGAGCAGTACTAATCAGGCCAAAAGCAATAGCAAGCTTCTCACTGTGCCTCATTAGCATTTGCACCTTCAGACTCTCCTCTACATCATGCAGTGAAAAATCAAGATCTGGAATATAACCTATTGCCTTCATCCGCTCCTCTAACTGCTCCAGCTTTCCATGAATCAAATGAAGCTGAGGATGTAATCTGTCATTTGATCTGAACTCATGACTTACACCCTTTATCTCAACCCAGCTATATCCAGGTGTTTTGACCACTGCATTATCCTTCATCCACCTCCTTACTCTAGAGACATCGGCCCACTGATTTGCTGCAGCATAAATATTTGCTAACTGTACATAGGCGCCTGCGCTCTGCGGGTTGTGTTTGATTAGCTTTCCAGCAGCAAACTCAGCAAATTCCAAATTCTTATAAACTCTACACGCAGCCAATAGAGTGCCATAGGCAGAAGGATGTGGCTCAAAGGGCATAGAGCGAATCAAGTTTACTGCTCTTTCAAGCAAACCAGCTCGGCAGAGAAGATCCATCATGCAAGAGTAATGATCAACCCTGGGCTCAATTCCGTAGGCTTCCTGCATACTCTCAAAGCATTGTATTCCAAAATCACACAACCCACCAGTGTGGATACAAGCTGTCAGTACCGCCACGAAAGTAATCCAGTTGGGCTCAACTCCTTTATCTTTCATCTTTCGAAACAATCTGATAGCTTCCCGTCCATCCCCGTGCTGAGCATAACCGGAAATCATTGCATTCCATGCAACGACATCCCTTGTAGGCATCTCACTGAACCGGTTGCGAGCGCCTTCCAAGTCCCCACACTTGCAGTACATGCTCACAAGGGACGTGCCCACAGTGACTCTCCTACTGGACGGCAACTTGACGCACCACTGATGTATCTGTCTCCCGAATCCTAGTGCAGACAAGTTGCTGCATCCAAGGAGCACGCTGCTTAGCGTCGACTCGTTCGGCGGAACACTGGCATCCCTAACCATTGTCTTGAACACCCGCAAGGCGTCCTCCGCGCACGAATTCTTGACATAGCCAGCAACCACGGCATTCCAGGAGATCAAGTTCCTCACCGGCATTGCCTGGAAAAACTCCATGGCCTTGTCCACATTGCCAGCATCCATGTACCCTGAAACCATGGCGGTCCAGAGAACCGCATCCTCCTTCTCTGGCGCGTCCCTGAAGCACTCCTCTGCCATGCCCATTTCTCCAGCAGAGGCGAACCCGGAAACCATGGCATTCCAGGAGACGGAGTTCCTGGCCGGCATGGCCAGGAACACGGCCCTGGCCTCCTCCACAGCCCCGTTCCTGGACAGGCCGGACACCATGGTGTTCCAGGAGGCCACGTCCCTGGCCGGCATCGCGGAGAAGAGCTCCCGGGCGCCGGCGACGTCGCCGCGGGCGAAGTGGCAGGAGAGCAGCGTGTTGTAGGAGACGGTGTCGGGTTCCGGGATTGTGTCGAACACGTGGCGCGCGTCCGCAAGGCGGAGGCCGGGCGACCTCGCGTAGCCGGCGAGGAGGCGGTTGTAGTCGGCCGTGGTGGTCTTACGGGGCGTGGAGGCGCGCCGGACGTGTGCCGTGGTGAGGGAGCGGGCTCCCAGGCGGAGACGGGGCCCGATCATTTGCGTGGCACCCGGACTGGCGGTGTCATCAGGAAGCGGGCGAGGAAAGTGGGAGGTGGGGAGGAGCAACAGTAGAGAACGAGCAACCCCTCGTACTCCCTCCGTTGAGAAATATAAAATGTTTTTACCTCTGTGAATCGAACCTAGACGTATAGTGTATAGGTTCATAGAGAGGTTTTTTTTTAGAGAAGGTTTAGAGTGAACCAATATACACTAGTAAAATACATTTAGATACATTCATTCCACAAAACTAAAATGTCTTATATTTCTAAACCGAGGGAGTACTGTATTTTGGTTGCCGCCTATGGGTGGGGGCGTCACCACGTCGCAAACAGAGAAAATTTGGCACTTAGAGGAGCTTCATTCAACCAATCTGAATCTAATCGAACCGAGGTGGATGGTATCGATCAGCGTTTGAAGGAAGCTCTGTTTTCCTATGAGCCCCTTCCTTCCTCGGCCAAATACTACTGCTGATTTCACTAGTGTTGTTTGCGCGGACCTTCGATTAGGGCATCTGGTAGGTAGATGCCGTCAGCCTTCCACAATTCTTACGACCAACAAAGGATCAAAGAGTCCCCAAGCCAATTCCTGGGTGGAAAAACTGGTGGCATCAACCATCAGCAAACAGCAAGGTTAATCAGATATACTAGTAAGTAGTACAAACGTTCTACATGAACCGCCAGCTTTAGAAACAAGGACAACATACACCACAGACTCAACCATAAATTTAATACAGTACTTAGCATCCATCAAAAGCACAGATTATTGTTCCAGACTCCACCAACCAAACCAGACGTAATAGTCAAGTCTCCGCCAGACATGATAAGCCACAGACAGACAGCAAACGAGCTATTTAGTCTACAAAGGTAGAAATTTATCCCAACTAGTGACTTGTGCTCAAGTGAAGCCCCCCACACACCAAGCTCTTCTTACTGCCTTCCCTGCATCAAAAGGGAGGGAGAAGCATCAGTGATTAACTCTATCACGTCAAAAGTAGTAAAAGACAAACTAAAGCACACATATATTTGGTTTCTATTCCTCTGGGCAACAGCTGAATGTTTGCAGAGCTTGGGGCACATAACTCGCAGTTTACCGACAAAATAAAAGTGGTGAAAAGCCGCTGGATCTCTAAGATGAAACACCTTACCATGTTCCAGTGGTGATGAAATTCATCATCTCTTCCTTTTCTGCACCTTCCACTGCTTCAGGATGTGCTCCACGACTTCCCCCATGCTTGCCTTTTTGTTCTCTTTGTTGTTCCACAGCTCAGAGACCACGTAGCTGCCGCTGGCGTTGTACTCGTTGATCTCCAGAAGCGCCGTGGTCACAGCCTTGTAGACATCTTCTCCAAGCTGATCCTTCAAGCCCACCAGCTTTTCATCGCCTTCATTGATGATTTGCTGGAGACACATCACATTGTGTTAGTGTTGACACTCGCATTATGTACTTGTCAACAAGTCTTTAATACAATTCAAACAAAGTTTAACAAATCAGCCAATTAGCGTACCTCGAGTGTATCACCTGTGGCCACCATCTTGAAAGGATGCCAATTAGCATCCCTAAGATAATCTTGCCACAAGGAGCAGAGTTCAAGAGCCTTTGTTTCGGCGTCTGCGCCATACCTTTCCTTGCAAGCTCTAACAAATGCCTTCTCGTCCAGTTCACCCATCCTCTTGATTACAATGTTGCTACGAGGGTTTAACAAATCTGCCAAGCCCTATAAAACACAAGTGATTCAATGTCATAATATGCAAACAAATAAATTTTGGCAATGCAATCAATGTCATCTTTTCTTCACATCTGAGAAAACATATGTTACCTTGATCAGCTCTTTCCTTGCATCCTGCAGTTCATCATTCGTCATCCTCTCTTTGATGATCAGAGCTTGATTTAGCTCATCCAAGTTTTCCATGGCATCAATTCTTTCATCCAGTTCCTTAGTCAGCTCTTCAGTGCGTTTCTTCACATCAACACCCTCTCCCTCCATGTGTTTCACCACCTCCAGTTTGCCTCTAAGTTGTTCTATATCCAGCTCAAGCTTTTGCTTCTTATCCAGCTGCTCCTCTAACATCAAGATTTTATTCAAAGCAGCTTCCTTCTCTTTCTGGAAGGTACTTGACATGTTAAATTCTAGATACTAGAATTCAAAAGACGGTTGAATGAAACCAACAATTGGAGGGTAGGAATGCATACCTTATGTTTCTCAACAAGAATTCGCACACCTTCTTGGCTTTCTTTTGCTCAATTCTCGCCATGTGGAGGGAATCATTTTGACCATCATTCTGCAGAGGAAATAGTTTAGCAGTAAGACAATTAGTCAGCAAGCTTGATCTAAAAAATTTAACATGACAAGCATGCTAGGATACTAACTAAAAAGAACAATATCAATGGATTGATAATAAACAGAGAGAAATTACAAAGAAACATGGCATTCCAATGCCCTAGAAAGACTTCCATTGCTATTCATAATGACTGAATTCTGATATAGATGATGCACTATACTATGACCCACTTTGATACTGCACCTAGAAAGCAGCAACTCTGACTGACGAGCGAGAGCAGTGCTCATGATAGTCAATTTGAATTTTCACTTGTTCTTCCATGATAATATTAGACCTCAGGTCTTAATCTGATATAAACCTGATGCCTGTTTGATACATTTAGATCTTATATGCTACAGTAAGAACATATCTAGTAAATAGTAAGCCTGGACTCTAGAGTACATTTACACAACATGGATTTTCTTTTCATACTTCTATGCAAGCATGGATAAAAGAGATAGATTATACAGATTTTTTATGGTTTCACGTGATGATAGCTTCAAATCCTGAGAAAGCTACCCAGGTGGCTGATATCAAAACTAAAAGGTTCTTTGTTGCAGGTAAAGGACAACCGATATTGTGTCTGCATTTGTTTTGTAAACGACGCAACTTTTTAGGGTCATATTGTCTATGCATTTAGCTTGTTTGTTCGATCACATATCCCTAACCCGTAGATGGTGCCCTCTGCATTGATCTGAATTAGTCTTTTCTTTCATAGCGAAGTTCAGTCGACAAGTACAGTACATGTCCATTTTCTTAATACTGTGGAAATCTAAGTACTGTAAGTCAGAAAATTCTAACCTAGTTGAGGCGTAGTGTTGAAATTTGAACCTGGTAAGTGCAACTAAAACATATGGGTTCAGTACAAAGCAAAAGTAGATGGAATTAAATAGTCTTGGACACTTGGTCAGATCAAAAACTTCTGTTGCTCCTTTTTGTAAGACAAACAACAGTTAACCATAATAAGAAATATACAACGTGGTAGAAAATCAGTTATATTTTGATCGTGGAGTCACTAGTTCGGTCTAATATGCAGGAATTTCATTTTACACATCAGAGAAAACTCTGAGGCAAGCCTTTGACCCTTTTGGTGAGCTGGTTGAAGGTTTGCGATACTAGCCAAGAGATGTTGAAGTTGTAATTATCCATTAGCTTTTTTCATTTGGGATACTGAATATTATAGAAGTATTTTATTGTAGTCAAGATAACAGTGGACAAGATATCAAAAAGATCAAACGGGTATGCTTTCATCTAATACATCACAGAAGAAGCTGGAGGTGCTGCTCTGAAAGCAATGAATGGAGAGGTAGCTGACAAAGTTTGTTTGCTGATAGCCTTTACATGACACTGATTTATCTCTTAAGCTTACATATACACTTCTACGTTCAGATAATAAAGAGTAACATAAAACAAGGGAGGGTAGGTTCGTACCTTTTTCCTCTCATTCTCCAGCTTTCTTCTTTCCATGTCAGTTTGAGCAACTATTTCACTTAGTTGCTTGGCTCTCCTTTTGATGGCACTCTCTTTCTCATCCAACTGCTTTCTCAGCTGATCAGTCTCTTGAACAATTCTCCGTGAATGTTCACGAGCATTGGACTGCATATTACGCATTTCTGCAGAAAAGAAAAATAAAATTAAAACAGTAGACATAATCATGTTGGCAATGCAAAAGAGTGTAGCACAGGAGACTTTTCCACTAGTGCAGTTCCATGGGGGTACCTTCATTGTAGCGTTGGTGCAGCGAGTCACTGTCTTCCATGGCTCTTTGAAGAGCAAGATCCATCTGATTACACTTGCACTCAAGTTCGAGTAAATACTTGCTCTTGGCACTAATTTGGTTTGTCAAACTAGTTATGAGAGTCTCAGTCTTCCGGGACAGCTCAAGCTGCAGTTCAGACACTGTCTTCAGCTCACCACTTTCTGACAACAACCTACCAACTGGATCATCTGAGTTGTAATCCTCTTCTTTTGCCAACCAACCGAAAATATGCTTTCCCCGTCGACTTGACTCATTCCAGTCCATTTTACCCAAGTGACGTGATTTGTAGTGGTTATGGAATGCCAAGGCATCCTTAAACCCAATCCAATCCTTCTCAAAGTGGATGACCACAAACCCAGTGTAGCCATTGGAAGAATGCACAGCCTTACACCGTGAGGGTCTGAAACGATCTAGCTGCTGCAGCACAGTGGCTCCACCTTTTTCTGTTTGCTCTGCTGGAACATTGGCAAGGATGCCCATCCAGGGCCAAACAAACAGCTCTCGATTTTGCACAGGCTTAGGTGGATTAAACAGTGCTTCGGCTTGTCGCGCCGGCAATGACCCTGCCGCATCAGCATGATCGGTCTTGAGAAAATTAGCCAGGGCCTGGTGGTTTGCCTTCACCTTGGCAGCGCGGTTGGATGCACCCACCCCAATGGCATGTTGAAGCAGCTCATTGTAACGGTAGTCCTGCTTCTTCTTCCCAGGGCAGAACGGACATCTAAACCTGTCAGCGCCTAGTCTAGCCACAAGCTTGCCAGACTTCAGATCCTCGTACACCTTCTCAGCATAGTCACCAATATCTGTATCACTTAGCTCTGATGACTCATCAGAACTGCAGTCCATGGCAGACCTTGAAAAAATGATTTTTTTAGATAGAAACATTACGGAAAACATGACTAGAATAATAAACAGCAACACTTATGATCACGAAAAAACACGGTATTCAATGTAAAGTGATTGTATAGACAGACATGCATGGACAGCAAGAATTGGCATTTCAGGTTTGGTGCAAACTAACTAACAAGCTAAGAAACACAAGGAAGCAGCATATAATTATTTTTTAAATAAGATCAGCATACGTGTTATCATATAACTTGTTCTTGAAAACAATTAAAGAACCACTGCTCTCAAGCAATAAAATATCTAGGGTGCAAGTATTATTAGTGTTGTGCATATGATAGAATAACACAAGAAGTCTCTGCTGTATGTTCACTTTGTTATCTACTTCAGTGTGATTCATAGGATCAGAAAGGGCCTTAGAACCGTTCAATCAACAAACTATTATTTTGCCAGGGAATGTATAACTTGTTGCAAAGCATCATGTTTCTGGTCAAGGAACACATAAGTCTGGCTTCAACAATATTATGTAACTCCGTTTCAAACCTCTACAACAAGCAGCGAGCAGAAACAACAAGAAGAAACACCTCGTACCCACCAAGTAATGCAGAAGCATGTAGGAACATTAAATGCAGACATGGAACAAAAATGAGTCTTAGGCCATTGGCTCCTCATAGAAAGCACACATAAACGCAGAACAAGAATGCGTTACACAAAAATAATGAAGTTCTCAGATAGAAACATTACATAAGAAGACTCTGCTGCGTGTTCACTTTGTTATCTACTACAGTGTGGTAGGATCAGAAACGTCCTGATAACCGTTCAATCATAAACTACTCTACTTTTGCAGGAAATTTACAACCTCTTCTAAAGCATCATGTATTCATGTGTAAGTAAAAGAAACTAACTGGACAAGAAACACATAAGTCTGCTTCAATAATATTATGTGACTTGTTCTCAAATCTCGACAACAACCAGCGAGCAGCAACGACAGCAAGAAACACCTCGTACCCACCAAGCAATACAGAAAAGCAACAGTAGATGCGAACATGGAACAAAAGTCAGTATTAGGCCATTGGCTGCTCATAAACAGCAGAACAAGAATGCACACGCAAGACATGCATCCATAAACAGCAGAATGCCAGGGGCGTGCCAACTGGATAAGAAACACAAAAGTCAGCTTCAACAATATTATGAGTAACTCATTCCCAAATCTCGACAACAAGCAGCGAGGAGCGCGTACAGACTAAGCAGAAGCACGTAATAAGAAGAGTAAATACAGACATGGAAAAAAAATCAGTCTTAGGCCATTGGCCACCCATACACAGCACACATGAACAGCAGAACAAGAATGCACACGCAAGACAAGCGGATCATGCTTCCATAAACAGCAGAATGCCAGGTGCGCGCTATACCTAGACCTCGACGGGGGCACAGACCCTGTGGAGCATTAACACAAACACGTCGCGCGCTCGCGAGCGCCGCCGCCGCAGCAGCCCCGAGGAACCCATACCAACCCCGCGCGCGCGGCACCCGGCACCAATGGAGGCCACCGCGGCAGAAACTTAACACGGGAGCGCACGGCGCTACGCCGCCGGCCAAACCGAGGCGCCGCGAGCTGGGCATGCCTTTTTGGCCGCCTGCGAAAAGCGACCCGAGGTTGGCCGGAAATAAAAACCCTACTTTTGTTTTTCCACAGCAGATCCAGCCCCGAACCGGCCCAAAAAGCCCATCCGAATCCAGCCCATCGAGCAGGCGAGAAATGTATCTTGCGTGCCTAGAGGCCGCACTTGCGTGAGCGCTGCAGGACAGGCAGCGCAGACCACCTCCTACTCGGATCGGATCATACACACACTGACACACACATATCTGCACTGGATCCCCTAAAAAGAACATATATCTGCACTGGATCTGTATACCGTGCCTAGTAAAACTAACACTTTCAGTAGTAACGAGAATAAATGGCAGAAATCATCGCAGACAGAGATAGAGATAGAATGCAGACGCGAGACAAGTGGTGGATCATGCATCCATAAAGAGCAGAATGGCAGGGGCGTGCTATACCTCGTCCTCGACGGGCACAGACCATCTGGAGCATTAACACAAACACGTGGCGAGCGAAGCAGCAGCAGCCGACTCGAGGAACCCATACCAACCCCGGCCGCGCGCGCACGCCAGACGGCACCAACAGAGGCCACCGAGGCAGAAACTTAACACGGGAGCGCACGGCGCTACGCCGCCGGCCAACCCGAGGCGCCGCGAGCTAGGCATGCCTTGGCCGCCTGCGGAAAGCGACCAGCTGGGGCTAGACGCGAGGTTTGGCCGGAAATAAAAACCCTACTCCCTCCGGCCCGAATTAGTGTTCGCACGGGCTGCACAAACGCAATTTTACAAACAAACCCATTTATTTCCGGAACGTTACAAATTTACGTATATTCAAAATCCAAATTTCCAAATCCCTACGTCCGCCCGCGATCTCCGGCGGCGGCCGCGCGCGATCCTGGCCAGCACGATCCCAGCGCCTACGATCTCCGGCGGCCGCGCGCGATCCCTGGCCGGCGCGATCCCCGACTTGGAGGCGGCCGCGATCCCCAGCACCTATGATCTCCGACGGCAGCGATCCCAGGCAAGCACGATCCCCGGCAGGAGGCGGTCGCGATCTCCGGCGGTCGCGCGCGATCCCCAGCGGGAGGCGGCCACGATCCCTAGCAAGCGCGATCCTATTCCCAATCCTCGCGGGAGGAGGAGGCCTGTCGAGCTCCAGCTCCCCATCGTCGTCCTCGGGAGAGGCAGAGCGCCGTCGTCTTCGGGGGAGGCGGAGGCCGGTAGAGCTCCAGTGTCCTTCGCCGTCGTCATCCTCCTCCGCCTCGAGCTCTATCATCAGCCTCCCCGTTAGCAACTCCCTCGATTTCCCTTCGCCGCTCTACCGGACGGCCTGTCCGTTCCAGGATTGATCACCAGCCTCTCGACAGGCATCGTCGCACCCTAACATGACTTCGACCTCCATATTCTGCAGTTCTGGTGGCATCTTCTGCATAAACCCCATTCTCAATGTCATGTAAAACAATGATGTTGGTGGAGTATTAATGTCCTGTAAAACATTCTGCATAAGCTCCATTCAAGAATTATAGATATGCTGATAGTTTGCAAGAATCATACATATACTGACAGTTTGGAACACTACTGACAGTTTGCAAGAATCATAGACATATTGACAGTTTGCAACACTATTGACAGTTTGCAAGAATCATAGATATACTGACAGTTTGCAACACTACTGACTAAACTAATATCCATCCAACACTACTAGTTTGCAAGCTTCATTTCTGACTAAACTAATTTAAAACTGCACAAACTAATGAAGTTGAACTCATAGATATACTGAAGTTGAACTTGTGGTATTCAGAATTCCAGTGTGCTTGTGCATACTGTCCTGGTACTCCATATTGAGTTGAGGTCATGTCCCTCTCCTCATTGCAAACCAATCTAAATGTCTCAGAAGTTAACTGGAGATGAATCGAACAAGTAGGAGTAAAAGAAATGTTAATTTCTACATGCGCTCTCAGTTCCATGCCATTTATATTTGTGCATTTCATTAGTCATCATCCTTTTGAATGGAGGAATTCAAACAACCATTGAGTTTTAAATATATAATATATGCGAGAAATTATCTATGTGTCAAATATACATTATACATCTGAAATGAAGAATTATCTATGTGTCAAAAGAAAATCTGCAATGAAGAATTATCTATGTGTCAAAAGGAAATGTGTAATTTATTCTTGAAAGGAACAAACTGCCTAAATCAAACTAAATGTGTCTTTTGGCTCTAGATTTTATTACCTTTACAAGATGGTATCACTCTACAGTTAAGTTGGATATTTATGCATCATTGCTCATTGCTCTAGATATATCTTCTAAAAATGATAATCAACATTGTAGCAAAATAACAAATATAAAATATCAGGAGTCACTCAAGTTAAAATAGCATACATCTAAAAATCTTATCTGGTGTATTATTCGTGGAGAATATTTCAGTCACTCAAGCAATTCTCAAGAACCCAGTATGGACATCTAAAAAGCATGGACCATCAACTGATCAAGGAGTAGATGTAAACAAGAATAAATCATGTGTATGTTATCATATTAGAGCAGAAATCAGGTGAAATTGAAACCAGTACGGTTGTTCCACTTGGTTAAATTTGCATCTTCTATTCTCATCGCAGAAAGGACGGAGCTGAAGTTTGGTGGGTCAGATTTTTAATTGAGTTTAGTCTACAATTGAGTTGATAAATGCGGTGTTTCTACTCACAGCTGGTATATACAATGACAGTTTTGGTCTTATCTCGCAAACTTAAACCAATAAAACAAGTTAAGTTGATAAATACAGTGTTTCTACTCACAACTGGTATATACATCTTGGTCTTATCTCACAAACTTAAGCCCCTTGTCTATTAGACTCTATAAGCCTATGCTGAATTCAGTGAAAAATGCATGCTTTTGGGTCTTATAAGGATGTGTTTGGCATTACAGTGGTTTTCCAAATTTAAAGCGCATATATCAGAGTAACTTTAGGTCTCGACCAAGAAATCACTTATTTAGAGCCTTAACACACAGAATTACTAGACATGGCAACCTAAGTTAACACGCCAAATAAGCTGGCTAATTGGAGAAACTTCAGCTTGACCAAAATGAACTTTCTTTAGTCCCGTGAATGATTATACGCTAACTGATGCCAACAGAGCTTTTCCACCCTCGGATCAAAAGGAACCGTGTTGATGGTTGAGTGTGGATATTGCCCAAGCTAATGGACATATAACTCCTACATATTCAACAACACTTGCAATTCCATAGCACAAAGGATTCAGAAGATATATTGTCTTGGAGTGGGATTGGGTCATTAAACCTGAATCATTCATACTCACCACAACATGAGGACATTTTGCAATGTATAACACTTGATGCATCCGATCAACTCCTCCAACAATCTGAAAAATGAAAAATAAAAACCCTCAATTGAAATTAATTTAAGTACTCTGCAGCCAACAACACTTCAACGAGTTTTGATCCAGAGTCCAGACACGCTGAGCCTTGAGGAGAACATGGGGAACAAAAACAGAACATGAGGAGTACAGTATTGAGCATTGAGACGACCAGTAGACAACCTCTTAGGAAAAGAAACAGACTTTGATAAAACTGAAACATACATCTTCAGTTCTTTAGCGGATAGGAACATCAAACTAAAAGTTGGAATATGAAATCAGTGAGGGAGAAGGTGATCCTCACCTGCATGGCAGCGAATTCAAGTTCGTCGCAGACGAGGTGAGCGACATCAACGTCGTGGACTGGGACCGGCCTCCACCGTCCCTCCAGCCGGTGAGGACGCGCAGCATTAGACCAACCACCGGGGACCACCGCTGTAGGTGCCGCCGCATCGATTGAAGCTTGTTGGAGTCGTTCCAGCCGCCGCCGCATCGATTTGCCTCATCGAGGACCTCCAAATCTTCGACCGCGTCCGCCCCCACTGCAAGAACTGAGTTTTACTCCCTAGTTAGGGTTCACGAACGGAGCGGCCACCCGCTGCGGGCGGGGCGCGGGCGAAGTTGCGGCGCGGGAGGAGGACCCGGCGGGGGAGAGGTCGCGGCGCGGCGAGAGCTCAGCGTCAGTGAGGAAGGAGATGAGGCGGAGGAAGAAGATGTGGACAGGAGGTGAGGGATGCGGTGGTTTGTCGGAAAAAAACCTGAACGGTTTTACAAAAAGCCGACCGCGAACAATAAAACGGGCCGGAGGGAGTACTACTTTGATTTTCCACAGCAGATCCAGCCCCAGCCCATCAAGCAGGGGAGAAATATGGATCTTGCGTGGCTAAAAATAAGGCGTGGGCGCTGCAGGACAGGCAGCGCAGACCTCCTACTCGGATCATACACACACACACATGTATCTGCACTGGATCCCCTAAAAAAAACATATATATGCACTGGATCTATACCGTTCCTAGTAAAACTAACACCTTGGCAACGAGAATAAATGGCAGAAATCATCGCAGACAGAGAGAGATAGAGGGAGAGGTTGCTGCACACATACATATCTTGGAAGAACAAGAGGATCCAATCCAAGAGGGGGCAAGAACGGGGGTGAAAAAGAAGAGAAACCCCAACCTTGCAGTTGCAGCGCCTCCTCGTCCTCCTCTTTCTCTCGTGTATGTTGATGAAGAAGCAGAGAAGGAGAGAGAGATGTGGGGAGGGAGGGGAGAGACGAGAATGGGAAGAGCCAGAGCCAGGGCCAGGCCAGCTCTCTCTCTCTCTCTTCAAGTCGGACTGCAAAAACCCTCTCTGGAAGAGCCAGGGCCAGACGAGAATGGGAAGATATGAGATATAGCCAAGGCACGCACCACGACGCAGGCAGCACGAAAACTACTTTAGGCAACCCCATCGTGGCCGCTCGCACCGCATCCGGCGGCAGGGACTCGGGCGTGGTGCTAACCCGGTGGCAGGATGGTGGGCCTGGCCTGGGGAGAGCAGGTGGAAGGCTGGGAAATGACAGGGGGTGATCGCTCCTGCCTGTTTGACCGCCCGCCTGGGCCCCTGGCTGGCTGGCTGGCTCCATCCGATCCGTGCCCGTGTATCTGCCATGTACGCGTACGAGCCCGAGTATTGGTTGGTTGGTTCACAGTGGCACTGGCACAGCACTACGTACAGTACAGCAGCCCAAACAAATACACTCCATAACGATCGACCATGACATGCCAGTGCACTCCCACACGGCGCCAGACGTGATGCTTCTATTTAGTTTGCTCCGTGAATGTACAAGTTTTTTGTTCTAAAGAAATACCCACCGCCCCTTCTTGAGCACCAATTTACCCAGTAATCTCTGCCACTCTGACCTTTAAAAGAATTGATCGCGTTTTCATTAACTTAGCGTAGGACTCGGTCTTCCCTAACACCTCTGTTTCATCCATCACGACATTTGTTTTGGACCATGTTTCTCCCATCGTCTCCATCTTCACCTCCGTTGCTCGTCGCGTCATCTTCAGGTTTGAAATGTGTGGGCCTTATCGGCCTCTGGTGGCAAGTGCTTGGACCTCGGCCCGTCAGCTTTCAAACGGTGCAAACTCCATCGTTTTCGCCATAAATAAAACTCGCTTCGCGCTTAAATCTTGGCGCAAATCTCTGCTCCCGCTAAAAGCCCAATGGCCGCGAAATTGTTATTACCATTCTTGACCAAGGAAATTAGGAATCTCTCTGTCACACGAGATTAAACTTAGGAAAATAATTATCACTGTCCTCCAACGCAATGTAAGGGCTAAAGTTGATTCTCTGAACCAAAGATGCAAAATTCGTGTTGCCATTGAAGTGGACGAAAACACTAAATACTTTCATGCATATGCTTCTAACTGTTTGCGGCACAATAAAATCTTTATCCTCATCTAAAATAGAACTGAATTCTTTTCTCACGATCAAAAAATGACCATCTTCGCTAATTTCTATACTACTAAACTCCTAGGACCTAATCCACCGACCTCTTGGAATTTCTCTCTCCAAACGATTTATCCCAATCTTATCCCTCAACTCCGTCGCCTCAATGCTCCTTTCTCCAACCAAGAAATCTTTGACGCATTCCATGACATGAACCTCTCCGCTAGCTCGGGACCTGATGGCTTTGGCCCTGGGTTTTACCGAAAACTTTGGAACACGGTTAAGTCCTCTATCTGTTGCCTCTTTGATGACTTTGATAATCATTGCACTGATACCACAAGCATCAATCGTGCCTACATTGTTCTTCTCCCCAAAATTGAGGCCGCTCGCACCGCTGATGCCTTCCATCCAATATCCTTCAAAACTGTCACATCAAAGGAATCGCTAAAGTTATCACTAACAGTCTAACAGACCAAAACCCCTCATTTCGCTCCCTGAGCCAAGACTAATCAGGTTTCATCTCTGGTCGCTGTATTTTTGATAATTTTGTTCATGTCGCTGATCTTCTAAGCTTCTGCCACAAATCAAAAGCCCCCACCATCGCCATCAAGTTAGACTTCAAAAAAAGCTTTCGATTCTGCTAGGTGGGACTTCGTCCTTGTCATCCAGGAACATAAGGGGGCCCGCGCCTAGGTTTTGTCGGTGGATTATAGAAATCCTAACTATTGGTAAAACTGTCATCCTCCTCAATGGAATTTCATGCCCTAGATTAACTGCAAAAATGGTATACGCTAGGGTGACCCTCTACCCCCTTCCTATTTAACGCGGTTGCCAATGTTCTTTGGAAACCCATTCGCATGCTTGTGACCTCGGTCTCCTCACTCACCCCATCGCCCCCAATCAACCTTGCTCGATTCTTCAATATGCTAACAACACTCTGATCCTTGTTAGTGCAACACCCGCTGCTACGACGCATCTTTGATCTATTCTAAATGACTTCGATGTCGCTACCGGCTTAGGGATTAATTTCCCATTCCTATGAACGTCTCCCATACGGATGCGGACTCCATGGCTGCTACCCTAGGTACCTCTGTCTCTCACTTTCCCCAAGTCTATCTTGGCCTACCACTTTCCCAGAAAAAATTCCTTCCTCTACTTTTATTCCTGCCCTAGGCAGGAGCGATATCCATCTTGCTGGCTAGAGCACCTCCTGAAGGAGTTATGCCCTAGAGGCAAATAATAAAGTGTATTATTTGATATATCTCATGTATGTTCATAATACGTTTCATATTATGCTATAACTTGTTAATACGAAACGTTAATACACGTGTGGTATGTAAACAAACCATGTCTCTAGTTACCTCTAGTGAACTAGTTCATTGGTCATGAGGATGGTCTGTGTTTCAAGATCATGGGCATTTATGCCAACTGACAATGAGGTCATGTTATTAGTTGAATAAACATGATAGACAAACATCCGACTGTTATATCGTAATGAGATCTAGTTATAAAGTTCACCATTGATGATAAAACACAGAGAACCTCGCAACCTGATCCTTTGACTGTGAGGTAATGCAAATCACCATTCTGAAAGAAGCTTAGATGGTTATCAAGAATCATCTCGTAACAGGGTGATCAAAAAGGTGCCACTCAGGTTTTCCGAAGGAATGCGTAGAGGAGTACATATCAAGACCAGGATTTGTCTAGTCCATGTAACGGATAGATACATGTGGCCATCTCGGTGATGTTGCATTAATGAAGCTTGCAAGCATGTGACTAGGTCACGGAATGCAACAACATGAGAACGAGAAAACAAGTTCATCGGTAACGAGATCGAACTAAGGTATGGAGATACCAAAGATCAAGTCTCGGATGAATTAGGTATCGTATGACAAAGGGAATGGGGAACGACTATCTCACGGTTCGAGCGATTGTATTCGTGAAACACACGGGGGTCACATGGCCATCCAGGTCCCTCTGTTGATCATTGATATGAGAGTGGTCTCTATCATGTCCGGAGTGTTTCCGAACCGAAGGATGTCACGCTTAAGGGTAGGGACGCTTAGGGTAGATGAGGCATCGTATGAGAAATAGAGAGAGAGAGACCGGAATAGTTTCGGTAACACCCGATGGAGACCGGAAAGGGGTCCGGAAGTTGTTCCGGGGTGAAGGAATAATATAATATGTGTATTTGAATGTTAATTGGAGAATTAATATTAAATATATTTTTTATTTTATTTTTAAAAGGCACTATATTGCTAATGGGCCTCACCCGAAGGGAGGCCCAAGTGGGCAAGGCGCCTAGGGAGTGGGGGGGGCGGCCTAGGGCTGGTGGGCCGCCCCAGTGGGGCCCACCTAGGGCCGGCGGCTGCCCCAAGGTGGCCGGCGGGTGCGGGATTAGTCCCACACCGCCTGGCCCCTGGGTGGTGCACCCCCTCCCACTATATAAAGGGGTCCCCCTCCCCTTGGAAGACACCCATTCCTCTCATTCTTTCTCTCTCATCTGTTGAGGACTTCCCCGTAATATTGGGGAGGACCTCGTGGTTGAGTTCTCCACCTTCACACTACCGTCGTGTGATCGGCGATCCGACATCTACTTCTTCCGCTGCTCGGCTGGATCGGAGCCCGGTTGACGTCCCCTACACCGGACGTGTGACGCACTTCGGAGGCACCACACTTGGGGTGCTGCTCGTCTTCATCAATATATGCCTTCCTGCGTAAGGCGTGCCTCTCTCTACAAAGGTATGAATATTGTATTCCTTCTCCGTTACTTATGTCTACATAGTATAGATCCTGGTATTAGTGTTCGAGTAGATAGAATTTTTTTGTTTTCTGCTACGGAACCCAATAGTGGTATCAGAGCGGGTCTATGGGTAGACATGTCGTACGGATAGAACACATAGCAATATGTGGGCATCGATTCTCTAGTTGCTACCCTCTTTTAGTATTACTGTTCATATCGCGACACTGTTTGATGAAGCGGCCCCCAACCGACCTCACGTGGTGATTCACGAGACTGATCCACGAATCAAAGTGGCTTAAGGGGGTGTTTGTCTCTCTACAGTAGTTGATATGGCATTGACACTGGAGGGCCCTGAAAAGGGAAGAAGAACAACAATCATTGAATCCATGTTGTGGCTCGACGTTCGTAGGTGGGAAGGGGTTCTACTGCGAAAGCCCTAAAGCCGCGTAAAACATGCAATAGTTAATATAGAGGCGTCTATCTTCCTTATTGAATAGGGGAAAGTATTATAACATGGCATTGACAAGTTTGTGAAACTTTAAGGCTGTTGATGATGATCATGAAGCTACAACCATGTCATAACACTTTACTTTTGAAGTATTACTTATTGTGCTAGTATACTTACTAGACGGTAGCATAATAAGATAATCCCTCATAGTATTCTAGTTATCCTATTCCCCTTGTGTGTGCACCACCAAGAAAGTTCTTCGGTATGAGGCGATCCAGGGTGACATGCCTGGGTGTCAGACATATCTACGTTCGCATACAGTGGGTGTAAGCCATGTTGCACTGTGAATACACACGAGTTAGAACTAGCGAGCCTAGCACGTTACAGAGACGTGGCCTCGGAATACAAGAGACCGAAAGGTCGAGCATGAATCACATAGTTGATGTGATCGACATTAGGGAATGTCCACCCTTGATACTGCACCGATGGCTGTGTTTAACCGGGGGAGGTGCAGGGGATTGGGATCATGTGATCACTAAACGAGTAGAGGGATGTTCGTTTAAGTGGGAGTTCTTTTAGCTAAAACTTGAACTCATTATTGTGAACATAGTCTAAATACTTTGCAAATTCCTTTGTAGATGTCTTGCCCACCCACCTTCAACCTTAGCACTTTCCTCGAGAAGGACAAGCTGAAAACTGATGGAACCAACTTCACCACATGGTTCCGCAATCTTAGGATCCTCCTAGTCCCCTATAAGTTGACTTATGTCATCGAGGCTGAGCTTTCGGCTAAGCCTATAAATTCCTCCTCCCAGGACGAAAAGAATGTCTAGCAGTCCAAGGCAGATGATTTCTCCCTCATCTAGAGTGGAATGCCCTATGCCATGGAGCCGGAGCTTCAAAAGCGTTTTGAGAAGATGAATGCCTTTGAGATCATTGAGGATCTCAAGGCTGTCTTTACTCCACAGGCTCGTGTAGAGAGGTATGATGCTTCCGAGCTCTTCTTCTCTGCTAAAATGGAAGCGCACAGCAGTATTAGTGAGCATATGGTCAAAATGTCTGGCAACGTCAAGCGCTTAAACACCCTGGATTGCAAAATCCCGGAGGAGCTCGCTATAGATAGGGTGTTGCACTCGCTGCCCCCTAGCTATAAGAGTTTTGTGATGAACTACAACATGCAAGGTGAAAGGGCATGTATGCCCCATGTGTGGTTTTGGTAATTAATGACAATCCCTATGGAATAATGTGCAAATTGAGTTTCACTTGTAGGTTTGTCCATTGGCATCGCTTGGACCATGTATTGGTTTCAAGGATGAAAAAGAAGTAGCATTGTCCAAGGGCTTTGTGCCTATTGGAATCAAGTAGTAGAAGAAGAAGATCAAGTATGTCGTGAAGAAGAAGAAGAAGATGGAGTTCCTCATGGCCTTCTTCAAGACATCATCAAGAATTGAAGTGCAAGCTCAAGATGCGTCATCTCTAGAAGATCTCATGCTTGAAGCTTGCCATCCTCGGCAATCATGGAATGATGAAGACAAGTTCGAAGAAGAGGCTTCCCTATGGAGTATGGGGGAGCATGTCTCAAGACTTCATCAAGCAAGTGCAATCAAGAAAAGTGTTCCATCTTGAAGGTGACAAGATCGTCTACATCAAGCTCAAGTGGGATGCTCAAGTCAAAGGTATGATCTTGATAGGGTTTCTATTTTACTGGTCTCTGGTAGTGTTGGGAGATCGGGTTTAGGATAGATAGTCGTACTATCAAGAGGGGCTCTCGAGTGGGTGACTCGTTCGTATCTTTTGGAGAGAGCTCAAACCTTTGCATACATAGCATCATCTTTCTTGGTTGTTGTTTGGTTCTTGTCCATGTGAGAATCTAGAGCTTGTGGTTATCTTCATAACAAGCTCTAGTTTATCAAAAATGGATTTCCCTTGCATATTTTATTGCGTTTTTTATCTTGCGGGTTTTCCAGCTCCACACCTTGGGAGGTATCTCACATATATATATTCATAGTATTTTCTCCCTTGGTGATACCCAATATTTCACCTTTTGTTGGATTCTACTTTTTATTATCTTTCCAACAAAATTGGTTTCATCCCAATTAGAGTTTCCAAGCTCAACTTCTTGCGTTTTGGGTTCTGGAGGTTTTACCGGTTCGTCGCTTCTGAGAGGTCATACCTTTCTCCATTTTATTTTTATCCTCTCTTGTTGGACTATGATGTTTCTTTGCATAATATTGTAGAGATTTTTGTTCTCTTCAAAACGAGCCCAAGATCATCGAAATCGGAGTCCGGAGTCAAAAGTTATTGAAGTTTTCGTGCAATGCTATCCAACATTTTTGCTTGAGCGGTAGTACCGGCCAAAGTTCCGGCCAAAGTTCCGGTAAATCTCGTTTTTCTTCTGTATCTTGTGTTTCTATTTAGAGGTAGTACCGGTGGGGCACGAATCTGGCCCAAACGGGCAGATTTCTCTTGTCCTATTTAAGGGCCCCCTCTTCCCAAAAGTTTCCCCAACTTTTGAGGTCATTTTTGCTAGCTCTTCCACTCTCTCTCCTCCATTATTGACCTTCAAAAGCTTTCCCTCTCCCCTTTCCCCTCCTATGATTCTTGCATCTTTTTGAGGGATTTGAGAGAGGAGATCTAGATCTACAAGCCCCACCAAGCCAAATCCCTTCTTTGTGAAGGAATCCTTGGGATCTAGATCTTGGAGAGTTTTGTGTTCTCCTCTTGTGTTCGTCCTCTCTTATTCCTCCAATAGCTTTTGTAGCTTTGGTGGAATTTAAGAGTGAAGCACTTGCCTCTTGCATTTGGTGCATAGGTTTGAGTTCTCCTCGGAGATTCGGTGAGTTCAAGCTCTTGGGCTTGTTTCTCTTGGGTTCTTGGAACCCTAAACGGTTGTGTGGAGTTGTGGTGTGTTCTTGGGGGCTCCAATTGAGTTGTGGAGGTTCACCAAGCTTGTTGGCCTTTTGTGGCATTGTGGAGCCTTTGTGGCGTTTCTTGAGAGCCCTCCAATTGAGTTGTGGAGATTGCCCCAAGCCTTGTACGGGTTCGGTGACCGCCCTCAAGTGTCCCATAGTGGAACGTGAGTAGGCCTTTGTGGCGAGCTCACGGGAGAATAGGGTGAGCCTGTTGTGGCGTCGGTAGGTTGCATGCCTTCGCATCTTGGGGTGAGGCCTTGTGTGGCGTTGGGTGAGCATCGAGCCACCACACCTCGAGGTGAGCCATTTGTGGCGTTCGAAGTACATTGCGCCCCCGCACCTCTCCAACAGAGACGTAGCTTCTTTGGAAGTGAAATTCGGGAAACAAATCATCGTCTCTGCGTCCATCGGTTATCTCTCAACCGAGTCCTTTACTTATGCAATTTACATTGTGATAGCCATCGTGCTTGAAGTACCATATCTTGCTATCACCTTGTTGCTTGTCTTGCTTAGCATAGGTTGTTGGTGCACTTAGTGAAACTAGTGGATATAGGTTTTGGCTTGATAAATTAAATGTTAAGTTTTATTCCGCATTTATTAGAGCCTAAACCGTAATAATTTTAAAACGCCTATTCACCCCCCCTCTAGGCGACGTCCATTTCCCTTTAAATTGGTATCAGAGCAAGGTCTCTCGCTTCTTAGGCTTCACCGCCTCGAGAGTAAGGATGTCTCCTAGGGGTTTAGTGCACTCTCACACATTTACTTTTGATGGCACAAATTATGATGTTTGGCGTATTCGCATGCTTAGTCATTTCCGGGTCATTGACCCAAATATTGAGCGAATTCTAGATATGGGCTTGTCTCCTCCTAAGGATCCCCAAAATCTATCTTTGGAGGAGGAGACAAACTCTTATCTCGAAGCTCAAGCATCTAATGTGCTTGTTAATGTTGTGAGCTTTGTAGTTCTTTCCTCAATCATGCCTTTTCGGAATGCTCATGATATTTGGACCAAGCTTCAAGCAAAATATGATGTGTCCAAGATTGATGAGGATGATTGTGTTCCCTCCACCTCCGGCTGTGATGAGTTCTCATCTTCCTCCACTTTTCACCTACATGTGAGTTGTCACAAGGTAATGACATGGTGAGTGGTGATAGAACTTGCAATGTGGATAGTGATCTTGTCATTGATGATTCTTCATATCTATCTCATTGCAATGTTGTATCTTTGGGCATGAACACTTGTAGGACCATATGTGATTTACATCCTAGTTGTGATTGCCCTTGCATATCATGTAGAAATGGATTGAATATATCTCATGATGATATGCTTGCTTTGCCTTGTTGCCATGATAAATGTACTTCTATTTCCTCTAGTACTTGTGTTGCTAACCTTGTAGAGGAAATTGAAGAATGTGTGGGCCAAGGCAAGGTTGTGATTGGAGCTTCAAGGGTTCCCCCATCATCACCTTCTACCAACATTCACTTATGCCTCATGGCTAAGGAATCAAAGGTAACTTCTCCTTTGGATCCCAATGCACCTAATGATGATGTGAATGTTGACATAGAAGTAGAAGATGATGTTGCTTCTTTAAAAGAGAAGGGGGAGCTAGTCCTTCATGCTCTACACAATGATAAAAATGCTTGCTCTACTTTCATTGAAATCTTGAACTTTGCCATTGAAAGTAAGCAACTAATTTATGAGCATGAGGACACAATTGACAAAATGAGTAGTCTTGAGCGTGAGTATGGTAATGGCATTGCAAACTTAAATGAAGCTCTTGAAGAGGAACAAACCACCAAGGAATCTCTTGAGTAGACCTTTGCTCTAGAGCTATCTAGAGTAAAGAAATCTCATGATAGAGATCTTGAGGTGGCTAGTGACCTTCAAATTAAAAATAAAGTTGCCTATGCTAAACTCCTTGAGGATTTTGAGCACCTCAACAATGGCTCTAGGGTCATAAAGGGGGAGCTCATCAAACTCACCGAGTCACATGAGCAACTTAAAGCTTCATACTCTAAAGAGCTTTCCAAGTTTCCCTCACCTCTTACTACTATTGATGATGCTTGTGCTACTAACTCTATCTCTTGTGAAGCATCTATTGTCAAGGAGAATGTTGAGCTACGTGCTCAACTTGCTTTGCTAACTAGCAACTATGGGAAATTGGAAGAGAGTCATGCTAAGCTCTCAAGCTTGCATGAGGACCTTCTAGTTTCCCATGGTAGTCTAAAGTTGGCTCATGAGGCTATTGTATCAAAGGTAACATCTAGTGAGCCTCATGTGGACATTAGCACTACATCTACTCCTTGTGTCATATTGCCATGTGCTAGTCCTTGTAATTCATCCACTCATGCTATTGCTATATCTTGTGATGAATTGCATCCCTTGCCTTGTTGATCTAACAATGTGGCATCTACTTCCTCTAGTATTGTTGTTGACACTAACCATGTAGAGGAAAACAAGAAGCTCAAGGCCCAAGTCACTTCTTTGAAGAATGACTTGAAGAAGTGTCATGAAGGGAAGACCACTCTCAAGAACATCTTGAGTGTGCGAAGATCCCCAAATGACAAGAGTGGGCTTGGATACAACTCCATCATCAAGAACAAGCCCACCAATAAGTTGAAGCACAAGGGCAACAAGAAGAATGGCCAAGGTCAAGTGAAGAATCCGGCCAACATTGTGTGCTTCATGTGCAAGGAAGAAGGCCATCATGTGAGATGTTGCCCATTGAAGAAGAAGCAACAAGGTAAGCGGCCTCAAGCTCCACGTCAAGCTAGAAGCAGGCCTCTTCCCAAGACTCAAGCTCTTCCTCAAGGGGTGGCATCTTCTAAGAAGAAAGATAGCAAGAGAATAACTTGCTACATTTGCCGCGAGAAGGGGCACCTTTCTTCCTCATGCACCATGGGTAACTCCTCATCCAAGCCTATCTTGATATATGATGCATATTCTCTTGGTAAGGATGATGTGGGCAATGTGTTTGCCAAATATGTTGGTGCCCAAAGTGGTGTCAAGAAAAGAAACATTTGGGTGGCCAAGCCTATTGTGACTAACTTCTTAGGACCCAACTTGGTTGGGGACCAACAAGCTAAAACTTGATCAATAGGTGTTGGTTGGAGGGCATTGGAGGCTTGGCTACATTATGAAGAATTGAGGGGTCTTCATCATTTAGTTTTGTCAAGTCAAGCCAATTGGATTATCTTGCCTCTATCTCATATCCAATGTTCCTCCTTGGGGTAACATGTGCTCAACTCTTTTACATTGAAAGTTACTTGCTCCCTTGTGCATATGTTGGTTTTCTACCATTATATGTGTTTGTACATGTTGTGCTTCCCTCATACCTATATTGTACTGTCTAGTATATTTGTGTATGTTGGTTGGCACATCATGTATTTGTGTTCTTATGTTTGAGCCTTTGTTGAATTTATTTGGTATCTTTCTTGGCTCTTGGGAGCGATTAATGGACTATTCCATTTTGGGGGAGTGTTATGCTTGGGCATTCCACAATCCTAAAATGTGTGTACATGAGGAATACCACTTAGTGTTTACATTACTTGTTTATCTTGTCTCTATGTGGTATGTCATTCTCATGAAGAATTAGAATTCCATAATGTCCATTAATCATCTCCCTTTTGATCTTTTTGCCTCTTGTCGAGATTTCTTGTTTTATCACATTATGGGGGAGTCATATGCTTTGTGCATATTACAAACCTAGAAAATGTGAACATTTGAGGTAGTGTCACTTAGAATTGATATTGATATTTATCTAGCTCCTAAGTGGCACATTTATCTCAAACAAGTTCCAATTACTTTGGATTGATTTTATTGCTCATTTTTTGGATCTTGTTTGTGAGAGTTTTTTATGTGTTTCCTCATATTTGGACCTCAATATCCTCCATGGAAACCATTTGCTTCAAGTTACCTTAATCTTTATTGATTGTGTGACTTTTTGGAGCTATCAAGAATCTCTCTCGAAGCATCAAGCATAACTTTTATGTCTTGTTACATGCTTCTTTGTGTGAATATGATCATGATTTCCTTGCAAACTACCTCGGGAAAACTTTCCCCATAATTCTTATCCTTGGACAAGTGACACTCCATATATGGTAGGATTTATTGATCATGTTCACTTTGGCCATTGTTTTTCTTTGTCATATCTTTGGCCAAGAATGTGTTTTATTTTACTCCCATATCATCCTTGCCTCTTATGGATCCCTTTAGTTTATTGGTATTTCCTTGTGTTTTATTTAATGTAGGTAGTAGTGATGATCTCTTGTGTGTGCATTTTGCATTCAAAAGCAAAATTCAATATAATGCACCATTCATGGGGGAGCTCTCCTATATTATCTAGAACACTCCTTTTATGCTTCTTTTGTTGATCCACATAGTGTTTCTTGTGCTTGGATGCTTGATCTTTTCTTTTGGTACTTTGTGCCATCATAAAAAGTGTAGAGAGTTTGGTTTATGTGTTGGAACCTTGCTCTATTTGGGAGTTGGCTTTGTCTCATTCTTTGTTACTTCTTTTAATCTTTTAGAATGAGATAAATCCTTGAGCATTGTGTGTTTTGTGCATCTTTTGCTCTTTGGCTTTTGCCTTGTTCATTTGTTGAATTTGTGTCCTTTCATGTGTTGATTTGGCTCTTTGATAAAATTTGGACACCTTTTGTTGTGTCACACTCTTGTGTGTTACTTCTTGGTTTACTTGGTGTTTTAGTTCAATTTGTATCTCATTTTGGTTCTTGAGAGTCTCATGCATGCATATTTACTACATGTTTTTATTATGGCATGCTTGCTCTCTTGATCCAATGTATAGGGGATTCTCCACCAAATCCTATCGGCTAAGATGTGCATGAAATTCAATTTCATATCAATATGCACATATTTATGTGGAGGGTCTCCTATATATTGTAGTTGCACTAACTACTATGGACCCAATTTGTTTGAGAACATAGTGTACTTAATTGTGTTTTAGGTACATTGGAGATATATTAGATGCTTGTCTCATCCATTAGGAAGAAGTGGTGCCTACATGTCAATTGGAGGCAAGCTAGGATGATCAACTAATTCATATCCTCTACATCTTACCATTTATATCTCGGTAACAAGTATCTCTCTCATGCATACATATCTTGCTTCCAACCTTTTGTAGGTTGCTTGTTGGCATGAGTTTGTGTTATTGCATATGTTGTGTTTCTTTTGTTGGTTTTTAGGAGTGCTCTCTATTGCTAATGTGAGTTTGTTGAGATGAGTGCATATAATGGGGACTATACAAAATCATGACCATGATCCACTTATCCCAAATATGTCAATCTAGCAATTATATTGCCTATCCTTTCCTCAATTTTATCTCATGTGCAATAGTGAGTATTTTGCATCGTTGATTTCTATTTGTGATACTTGTTGTTTTTCTCCATATATTCCAGCTATTCCCTTCTTCCCTTGGTAATTGTTGTAATGTATGTAGTGTGTTGGTGCTTGAAGCTCATTGATGTACAATAAGATATATTTGAGCCTTTGGCCATGCTTTTAAGCAAAAATCTTATTGGTATATTATATGACTTCCTCTTGTTTTTCATGTGCTTTCTTGAGTATCTATTTTGTGTGTGCATGTTTCTTTGTGGGCATATGTCTTTGTGATATTTTCCACCTAGAAACTTATACACACAAGAGAAGATAAATATTTGGTTGTTTGTGTTTTCCTTGGAGACCACCCTTTATTTCTTTTTGATCCTTCGGTGGCTTCCAAATTTATTTTCCTATGAGTGCTTGTCCCATTTGTTTGCATCTCTGGGAACTCATAATTTGATCTCTCTTGCCGTGTATTATTAAATGAGTTTGTAGGAGTGAGGATTCCATGATTATGCACTTTGTTTCCAAATGCAATCATCATAATTGGTGCATAATCCTTGGGGAGCTTCTTCAATTCATTTAAGAATGCTCATTTGCCTTTCTCTTTGTTTGAGGTTTAAATGTCAACGGGGGAGTGAGGATTCCATATTTGTGCAATATGTATTCAAATTAGTTGATTCTATCTTGTGCATGAAGATTGGGGAGCTTCCCTATTTCATTTAAACACTCATTTGCTAGTATCATAATATCTTGTGTCTTTCTTTTGGTATCAATTGTTGTTGTCAATTGGTATTTTTTTTGGGTCCTTTGGGTTGCTCGCTTCATTTGTTGAAGCTATTTTCTCTTTCTTTTCTTTTTGCAATCTTTGGGTCCTCAATATAGTTTTACTTCCTCCCAAGGATTCATCATTGGATATGTGCATATGCACACCTTTGGACGAATTCTCACTATATTGGCCGTTTAGAACTTTTCACCCATTTTGGCAATCGATGCCAATGGGGGAGAAGTTTTAGAGGGTTTAAGGGAAGTTGGTTTATGCTTTGAGTTGGTTCTTAAGCATTGGCCTTGCATTCTCTTGCATCTTTGTTGTTGCTTTGCATGTTTAATATATAGAGGAGACTCAACCACCGATAATGGTTGGCAATCTATGCAATGAAATTCAAGTTCATCACACATGCATAGATTGTGGGGGAGTTTGATCTATATATTGTGGTTGTACCAACATCACATAATTGTGTAGTATTTGATGTTGGGGCAACCATTTTGTTCGTTAAATTCCATATTTAAATCCTCTCTAGGGGATTGTCATCAATTACCAAAATGGGGGAGATTGAAAGGGCATGTATGCCCCATGTGTGGTTTTGGTAATTAATGGCAATCCCTATGGACTAATGTGCAAATTGAGTTTCACTTGTAGGTTTGTCCATTGGCATCGCTTGGACCATATATTGGTTTCAAGGATGAAAAAGAAGTAGCATTGACCAAGGGCTTTGTGCCTATTGGAATCAAGTAGTAGAAGAAGAAGATCAAGTATGTCGTTAAGAAGAAGAAGATGGAGTTCCTCATGGCCTTCTTCAAGACATCATCAAGAATTGAAGTGCAAGCTCAAGATGCGTCATCTCTAGAAGATCTCATGCTTGAAGCTTGCCATCCTCGGCAATCATGGAATGATGAAGACAAGTTCGAAGAAGAGGCTTCCCCATGGAGTATGGGGAGCATGTCTCAAGACTTCATCAAGCAAGTGCAATCAAGAAAGGTGTTCCATCTTGAAGGTGACAAGATCGTCTACATCAAGCTCAAGTGGGATGCTCAAGGCAAAGGTATGATCTTGATAGGGTTTCTATTTTACCGGTCTCTTGTAGTGTTGGGAGACCGGGTTTAGGATAAATAGCTGTACTATCAAGAGGGGCTCTCGAGTGGGTGACTCGTTCGTATCTTTTGGAGAGAGCTCAAACCTTTGCATACATAGCATCATCTTTCTTGGTTGTTGTTTGGTTCTTGTCCATGTGAGAATCTAGAGCTTGTGGTTATCTTCATAACAAGCTCTAATTTATCGAAAATGGATTTCCCTTGCATATCTTATTGCGTTTTTTATCTTGCGGGTTTTCCAGCTCCACACCTTGGGAGGTATCTCACATATATATATTCATAGTATTTTCTCCCTTGGTGATACCCAATATTTCACCTTTTGTTGGATTCTACTCTTTATTATCTTTCCAACAAAATTGGTTTCATCCCAATTAGAGTTTCCAAGCTCAACTTCTTGTGTTTTGGGTTCTGGAGGTTTTACCGGTTCGTCGCTTCTAAGAGGTCATACCTTTCTCCATTTTATTTTTATCCTCTCTTGTTGGACTATGATGTTTCTTTGCATCATATTGTAGAGATTTTTGTTCTCTTCAAAACGAGCCCAAGATCATCGAAATCGGAGTCCGGTGTCAAAAGTTATTGAAGTTTTCGTGCAATGCTGTCCAACATTTTTGCTTGAGCGGTAGTACCGGCCAAAGTTCCGGTAAATCTCGTTTTTCTTCTGTATCTTGTGTTTCTATTTAGAGGTAGTACCGGTGGGGCACCGGTAGTTCCGGTGGGGCGCGAATCTGGCCCAAACGGGCAGATTTCTCTTGCCCTATTTAAGGGCCCCCTCTTCCCAAAAGTTTCCCCAACTTTTGAGGTCATTTTTGCTAGCTCTTTCACTCTCTCTCCTCCATTGTTGACCTTCAAAAGCTTGCCCTCTCCCCTTTCCCCTCCTATGATTCTTGCATCTTTTTGAGGGATTTGAGAGAGGAGATCTAGATCTACAAGCCCCACCAAGCCAAATCCCTTCTTTGTGAAGGAATCCTTGGGATCTAGATCTTGGAGAGTTTTGTGTTCTCATCTTGTGTTCTTCCTCCCTTATTCCCCAATAGCTTTTGTAGCTTTGGTGGAATTTGAGAGTGAAGCACTTGCCTCTTGCATTTGGTGCATAGGTTTGAGTTCTCCTCGGAGATTCAGTGAGTTCAAGCTCTTGGGCTTGTTTCTCTTGGGTTTTTGGAATCCTAGACGGTTGTGTGGAGTTGTGGTGTGTTCTTGGGGCTCCAATTGAGTTGTGGAGGTTCCCCAAGCTTGTTGGCCTTTTGTGGCATTGTGGAGCCTTTGTGGCGTTTCTTGAGAGCCCTCCAATTGAGTTGTGGAGATTGCCCCAAGCCTTGTACGGGTTCGGTGACCGCCCTCAAGTGTCCCATAGTGGAACGTGAGTAGGCCTTTGTGGCGAGCGCACGGGAGAATAGGGTGAGCCTGTTGTGGCGTCGGTAGGTTGCATGCCTTCGCATCTTGGGGTGAGGCCTTGTGTGGCGTTGGGTGAGCATCGAGCCACCACACCTCGAGGTGAGCCATTTGTGGCGTTCGAAGTACATTGCGCCCCCGCACCTCTCCAACGGAGACATAGCTTCTTTGGAAGTGAAATTCGGGAAACAAATCATCATCTCTGCGTCCATCGGTTATCTCTCAACCGAGTCCTTTACTTATGCAATTTACATTGTGATAGCCATCGTGCTTGAAGTACTATATCTTGCTATCACCTTGTTGCTTGTCTTGATTAGCATAGGTTGTTGGTGCACTTAGTGAAACTAGTGGATATATGTTTTGGCTTGATAAATTAAACGTTAAGTTTTATTCCGCATTTATTAGAGCCTAAACCGTAATAATTTTAAAACGCCTATTCACCCCCCTCTAGGCGACGTCCATTTCCCTTTCACAAGGGATGACTAAGACCCTTGCTGAGGTGTTCGCCGTGCTCAAAACTGCTGAGGTTGAAATCAAGAAGGAGCACACGGTGCTGATGGTCAACAAGACCACTAACTTTAAGAAACCGGGGAAAAAAGAGAAAGGCAAGGGTAAAAAGTCTAAGAGGGATGGCAGGTTTCTTCCTAGCACCTCAAAGACTTCCAAGCCTGGCCCTAAGCCCAGCACTTCGTGCTTCTACTGCAAAGGGGACGGGCACTGGAAACGCAACTGCCCTAAGTACCTTGAAGACATGCGAGCTAGCAAGATAGCCATCCCGGACAAAGGTATATATGATATACATGTTATTGATGTATTCCTTATGAGCGCTAGGAGTAACACCTGGGTATTTGATATCGGATCTGTTGCTCACATTTGTAACTCTCAGCAGGATCTGTAGAGTAGGAGGCGCCTGAGGAAGGACGAGGTGACGATGCGCATCGGCAATGGTTCGAGAGTCGAAGTGATGGCCGTCGGCACCCTTCATCTGCGTCTGCCATCAGGATTATTGTTGGTTTTGAATAAATGCTATTATGCACCCGCACTGAGTATGAATATTGTGAGTGGGTCTTGCTTGTTGCAAGACCATTATTCGTTTAAATCAGGAACAAATGGTTGTTCAATTTATATGAATGATGTTTTCTATGTTCATGCTCCTGTACGTGATGGTTTATTCTTACTTGATCTTGATTGTGATACACACATCCATAGTGTTGATGCTAAACATTGTAAGCACATTGATGATAATTCCATGTTCATGTGGCATTGCCGTCTTGGTCATATTGGCGTAAAACGCATGAAGAAGCTTCATTCAGAAGGGCTTCTTGGATCATTGGATTTCGAATCCCTTGATACATGTGAGCGATGCCTCATGGGCAAGATGACCAGGACACCATTCTCCGGTATAGTGGAGAGAGCTATAGACCTACTTGGGATCATACATACGGATGTATGTGGACCAATGAGTGTCTCAACACACGATGGTTATCATTACTTTGTTACCTTTACTGACGACTTAAGCAGATATGGATATATCTACTTGATGAAGCACAAGTCTAAAACCTTTGAAAAGTTCAAGGAATTTCAGAAAGAGGTAGAGAATCAACTTAACAAGAAAATCAAGCACCTTCGATCGGATCGAGGAGGCGAGTATTTGAGTTATGAGTTTAACATGCACTTGAAGGACTGTGGGATCATCCCACAGCTTACGCCAGCCGGAACACCACAACGTAATGGTGTGTTGGAACGCGGTAACCGAACACTATTAGATAGTTTACGGTCCATGATGTCTTTAACTGATTTGTCTGTGTCTTTTTGGGGATACGCGTTAGAAACCGCCGCTTTTATTTTAAACCGAGCACCATCCAAATCCGTGGAGACAACCCCATATGAGATATGGCATGGGAAGAAGCCCAAGTTGTCATTTCTGAAAGTTTGGGGCTGTGAGGCTTATGTCAAGAAACTGCAGCCTGACAAACTCGAATCCAAATCGGAAAAATGTATCTTTGTGGGATATCCAAGGGAAACCGCTGGGTATACTTTCTACAACCAAGCCGAAGGCAAAACGTTTGTCGCAAGAAATGGCACCTTTCTCGAGAAAGAGTTTCTTGCAAAAGGAATGAGTGGAAGGAAAATTGAGTTAGATGAAATTGTTGACCCTTCTCTCCAAATTCCGAGTAGCGCAACGGAAGCTATTCCGGAACCGCTCTCCAACATGGAGGAAGAGCCAATTGATGATGATCAAAACAATGACATCGAGACTCCTGAGGTTCGCAGGTCTACAAGGGTTCGTGCCACTCCTGATTGGTACAACAGCCTTGTGATGTCTGTCAACCTGGATGGACAGGAAGAACCTGCAAACTACAAAGAAGCTATGGATAGTGCTTACTCCGAGAAATGGCTGGAAGCCATGAAATCCGAAATAGGATCCATGCATGAAAACCAAGTTTGGACCTTGGTGGATCTTCCAGAAGGCCGCAAGGCCGTGGAAAATAAATGGATCTTTAAGAAAAAGACAAATGCGAATGGTAATGTGACCATTCACAAAGCTCGACTTGTCGCAAAGGGTTTTTGACAAATCCAAGGAGTTGACTACGACGAGACTTACTCTCCCGTAGTGATGCTTAAGGCTGTTAGGATTTTAATAGCAATTGCTGCACATTTCGACTATGAAATTTGGCAGATGGATGTCAAGACCGCATTCCTCAATGGTCACATTGATGAAGAGTTGTATATGATGCAACCGAAAGGTTTTGTTGATCCTAAGGATGCTGGAAAGGTATGCAAGCTCCAATGGTCCATTTATGGGTTGAAGCAAGCATCTCGGAGCTGGAACCAACATTTTGATCAAGTGATCAAGAGTTTTGGATTTGTCCAAAACCAACAAGAGTTCTGTGTTTACAAGAAAGCGAGTGGGAGCTCGGTTGTTTTCTTAGTAGTATATGTGGATGACATATTACTCATGGGAAACGATGTGGATCTTATGAATAGCGTGAAAGCGTATTGGAGCAACCAATTTTCCATGAAGGATCTAGGTGAAGCTGCATACATATTAGGAATCAAGATCTATAGAGATAGATCAAGGCACCTAATAGCATTAAGTCAGAGTACTTACATAGATAAGATTTTGAAGAGGTTCAAAATGGAAAACACCAAGAGGGGTTTTACACCTATGATGAAGAATTGCAACTTGAGTATGACTCAATGTCCTGTAACGGACAATGATAGAGAGAAGATGTCTTACGTCCCCTATGCTTCTGCAATAGGATCTATCATGTATGCAATGCTTAGTACCCGACCTGATGTGGCATTGGCTCTTAGTTTGATGAGCCGATATCAGAGTAATCCAGGACCGAATCACTAGACAGCTGTGAAAAGTATCCTAAAGTATCTGAGAAGAACAAAGGATATGTTCTTGATCTATGGAGGAAATGATGAAGCTCTAAACGTAACAGGTTACGTAGATGCGAGCTGGAATTCAGATCATGATGACTCAAAGTCTCAAACAGGATTTGTTTTCTTGGTGAATGGTGGGGCGGTAAGCTAGAAAAGCAAGAAGCAGCCGGTGGTGGCACAATCTTCAATGGAGTCTGAATACATTGCTGCAGCTGATGCAACAAATGAAGCTGTTTGGCTAAGGAATTTCGTCATCGAACTAGGAGTTTTTCCCAATGCACAATACCCCGTGACGATCTAACACGGGAGCTATTGCAAATGCAAGGGAACCAAGAACTCATTCCACAGCCAAACACATCAAGCTTAGATTTCACGTCATCCGACAGATTGTTGACGAAGGTGAAGTCAAGATTTGCAAAGTAGACACGAAACTGAATGTAGTAGATCCTTTGACTAAAGCTCTCCAACATGACAAGCACGAACAACACCGAGATTCCATTGGTGTTAGGTTCCTGCCTATTGTAAACTAGTTTTGTATACTCTAGTGCAAGTGGGATACTGAAGGAGTTATGCCCTAGAGGCAAATAATAAAGTGTATTATTTGATATATCTCCTGTATATGTTCATAATACGTTTCATACTGTGGTATAACTGTGTTAATACGAAACGTTAATACACGTGTAGTATGTAAACAAACCGTGTCTCTACTTACCTCTAGTGAACTAGTTCATTGGTCATGAGGATGGTCTGTGTTTCAAGATCATGGGTATTTATGCCAACTAACAATGAGGTCATGTTATTAGTTGAATAAACATGATAGACAAACATCCGACCGTTATATCGTAATGAGATCTAGTTACAAAGTTCACCATTGATGATAAAACACAGAGAACCTCGCAACCTGACCCTTTGACTGTGTGGTAATGCAAATCACCATTCTGGAAGAAGCTTAGATGGTTATCAAGAATCATCTCGTAACAGGGTGATCAAAAAGGTGCCACTCAGGTTTTCCGAAGGAATGCGTAGAGGAGTACATATCAAGACAAGGATTTGTCTAGTCCATGTAACGGACAAATACATGATGCCATCTCGATGACGTTGCATTAATGAAGCTTGCAAGCATGTGACTAGGTCACGGAATGCAACGACATGAGAATGAGAAAACAAGTTCATCGGTAACGAGATCAAACTAAGGTATGAAGATACCGAAGATCAAGTCTCGGATGAATTAGGTATCGTATGACAAAGGGAATGGGGAACGACTATCTCACGGTTCGAGCGATTGTATTTGTAAAACACACTTGGGTCACATGGCCATCCAGGTCCCTCTATTGATCATTGATATGAGAGTGGTCTCTATCATGTCCGGAGTGTTTCCGAACCGAAGGATGTCACGCTTAAGGGTAGGGACGCTTAGGGTAGATGAGGCATCGTATGAGAAATAGAGAGAGAGAGAGACCGAAATAGTTTCGGTAACACCCGATGGAGATCGGAAAGGGGTCCGAAAGTTATTCCAGAGTGAAGGAATAATATAATATGTGTATTTGAATGTTAATTGGAAAATTAATATTAAATATATATTTTATTTTATTTTTAAAAGGCACTATATTGCTAATGGGCCTCACCCGAAGGGAGGCCCAAGTGGGCAAGGCGCCTAGGGAGTGGGGGCCGGCCGGCCTAGGGCTGGTGGGCCGCCCCAGTGGGTCCCACCTAGGGCCGGCGGCTGCCCCAAGGTGGCCGGTTGGTGTGGGATTAGTCCCACACCGCTGTAACACCCTCGAATCGGCCCTATGCAAGTTTTAGACCTTTCCGCCAAACCCGCATAGAAACGATTCAAGGACGCCCACCAGGCACTTTGGTGCGGGTGGAAAACGAAGTAATAACATTACACAACAGTCCTCGATGGGACCCACAGAATAGATATATATTCAACAGCGACTCAGCGAGTCAAGAATACAGATATACAATACAAAGATCCAAATCACCTTGAAAACGATACAGCGTCCGACTACGGACAAGATGCAATGGGGCTAAGAGCCCTGAAGAATAACCAATGGCGTCCATAACCCTGCCCAGGCCAAGCCGGAATGGTAACCCTGCTAACGATGTCGATCTCAAACCTGCTAAAAAACAAAAGGGGTGCCGACAAAGGGCAAAGGAAAAAGAGGAGCGTCAGTACCGAGGCCAGTACACGGCAAGGCTAGAATTCGGCGACTCTCGCCTACATAGGTATGGTGGGCTGAAGCGGCAGCGCAGCGGCACTAAACAACCTATAGAGACTCGGTAAAACTGGCGGCTATTAGAGAGGGATAAGAAAGACCTAATCGGATCCAACCTGATGCTAACACCAATCATACCCATCCTGGTATTTCCCCCTCGAGACCAAACGAGGAAATCGGACCAAGGAACTCACACAGTTGGCAATTTTACTCATTCCGTTATAGTTGCAGCACTTACTAATCAGATATAGATAGCATGAGTCATCCTGAAGCATAAGTAGTGGGCAGTTTTAATTAACCATTCCGTGGTAGTTGGAACAATTATTAGTCAGATATAATTGTCCCGAGGAATCCCAAAACCCAACAGTTGTTGACACTTTTATCACATTCCATTGGAGTTGCAATACTTACTAGGCAGGTATATCAGAACACGATACGACAAGATCCACCAGCTATTGGCATTTTTAATATCCATTCCGTTATACTTGAGCTGATTACTAGTCACATATTAAGTCAAATTTATAGCACTACTTTAGTTATGCTTGTCTATGATCGAGATACTGTGCTCCAAGTCGTCCATAACCGCGGACACGGCTTTCAGAAAGTTTTACCCTGCAGGGGTACACAAATAGCAACACACACTCGATCAACCTCGGAAAAACCAACTCAAAACCCAACCAGGCATTCACGACAAAGCGATCATAGGATTCAGAAATATTTCAGGGGGCCACCCCACTAAGCTACCCGCAACGAAGTTGGCCGGCTCCGGAACAAACCCAGGGTTTGTGTCAATGGCTGTAAACGACTGGGAACCCGAAAGTGTGACTGGGCTTGTCGATACCACGAAAACATTCCATGTTCCAAAATAGTACAGGTGCTCCACGCACAATCGTAAATAAAACAGTAAAACATGGCATAGGTACAGGATAGTAATAAAGCCCCAAACTACTTTGTGGCCCCAAGAAATAGAAATGAATCAAGCTCTGGCTCAGGGGGGTCCATAAGGCCTCCCGGATGTGGATAGTGCGAAAAATCAAGGAACAGGTATCAAGTACTTGGGGTCCTACGGGACACAAGTGAGCGTGGAAGAACCAAATAACATCTATTGCCCATCGATGCCTCTGCATTAGTTATATCTAGCATTTTAATAGTTGTATTTAAAGTCATGATCAACTCCACCATTTAGCATCTCCACCATTAACATCTGCCAGCATTCCAACAACTGTGGTACTTGACAACACGAGATCGCAGCTGAGCAAGCAACTACGACTCGCAAGGCCAGCTATCTACCAAACACAGGTAATAGGAGGTTTCCAAGGCAATATAGAGGCTGCACGGGATATAACTGGTGTACGGAAACTAAAGCATCACGACACGGATAGCAATAGATCAACAGGAGGAAATAAAGACTACAAATGCCAAATAGGTAGAAGGGGAAGAGATGCTCGCCTGGGAAACACTGCCGAAGGATCATATCCGCAGAACGTGTCGATACTCGCATCCACTCATCGGTCTAATCCGTGAAGAAGCAAACACTAGCAGAAACACCGGATGCAATATTTAATACTACGACAGAAGATTCGGCATGCTTATGATATGATGCATGGCATGGCACAGATGCGGTGCAACTAGGCAATATTAAGCGGAACCGGGGTCCCGACAATTAATTACACGGTTCAAGTTATTTAGAACCCCCACAATTTAAATGTTGAATTAACAAGGCAAAACATGGCATCAGCTTGCTACACAATTTAAATGGAGTCCGGAATAAGACAAAAGTATCCCGCATATACACTCCATATTTAATTATGATGTGATTCGACTACACAACCCAGACCCGTGAAATATGTATGCAAGCAGGTATAATTGATATGCAACAAGTTATATAGATGACATTTATAAAATAGGGGTCTTGGTTAGAGGATCACATTAGGGTTCGGCGAACTTGGGCTCCGAGGGCCTAGGGGTCGCCGAGATCGGTCTTCGCCTCTGGGAACGGGACTTGGCATCTGTCAAGGAGAACATGAAACCGATGCTAGGGTTCGGACTTGGTTTTGTCACGACACGGTCTTTGGGTTCACCTCCCTCGATGGTCTCGATTCATCATCGGGCAAAACTTGGCCCGGTCGTTGCTGACGATCTTGGCGGAACACTTCGTGAGGTGAAGATCTTGATGTTCCATGGAGAACTTGATTCGACATCGGCACATGGTACAAGGCTTCTCGGAAGATTTTGCGTTGCGGACTTGGTCTTGGTCTGGGCGGGTCAACGAGTGGTGTCCGTGCTCCAGAACAAGAGCCACAGGACTTCACCTGAATTTGTGACAAGGAGGCTCACAGGGCTGTCGTTGAATATAATCTGGCCTCACAGAGATATACATCACAATAGTCGAAGATGGACTCGGGGGTGGTAAATAAAAATGTCATAAGCTGGAAGAGGCTTTGACAACCAATGCTTGTGAGGTCGACGCAGGCAGAGGAGGTTGTCCAGCGCTGGCCAGCGCATCGGCGACAAGTCGGAGACACGCATGAGGGTGGTGTCGAGGAGGCGCTCGCACCAGGGCTGTGGCAGAGACGCGGGTCGGGGCCGTGCCCGTACAACGAGGCGGTGGAAGTAGAAGCTGGCGGTGGCTCGCGAGGTGGGGCCCCGCGATGCAGGCGGGCGGCCGGAAGGGACGAGGAGGACGGCAGGCTCGGTTGGCGGCAGCGACGACGGGAGGCGAGGTTGCGCTGGGCGAGGTCGCGAGGTGGGTCGCTTTGGCGGCCGCCGGAGGCGGCGAGGGAGAGGGGGCCCACAACGAGGAAGGGTGCGCGCGGCCAGAGGATGCCTGCGACGGCGGCGGTGGCGGCGCTCGGGGCCCGTGCAGGACAGCGGGGTGGTGAAGCAGAGGGCGGTGCAAGGTGAGGTGGTGAGGTGGAGGAGAGGAGGCCCAGAGGTTGGCCGAGCAGAGGACGACGCCGGGGTCGCGCGGAGGAGCGCCGACGGAGCTTGGAAGGGCGCAAGGCGGTGACCCACTGCAGCGGTGCGGGAGACGTGGCAGGCGGCCCCGGGCCGAGGAGCCGGGGATCCGCGAGGCGGCGGGACCGGTTGTGGGCGTCGGCGGACGCAGGGAGCGGCGGCAGAGAGCACGAGGGAAGCGGGGCGGGGCTCGCAACGGCGCGGTGGCGGGGTTGGTGGTGAGCAGAGGAGGGGAGGCATGAGCGCGGGAGGGAAGGGATCGAGAGGAGCAGATGACCGGGGCCTCCGCGTGGTAGGGACAGGCGACAGGGGAAGGCAGGAGGTGGGGCCCTGTGTCAAGAAGCATGCAGGGGGACAGGTGGGTCGCTGGTGGGTTAGGTGGCTGCTGCGCGCGTGTGTGTGCTGTGTGTGGGTCGGGGTGGGTAGTGTGTGTGCGTTGTGTGGAGAGGGGGTGGGGCCAGGAGGTGAGGTGGCGGCATGGGATTGGAGGGGGTGAGGTGGAGGGTGGAGGAAGGGGCTGGGTAGACTAGGATTGGGTAGAAAAGGGTTTGGGTGGTTCTGGGGTAGGTAGGATTTTTATCTGGAGGTGGCCGACTGGGCTTTCGGGCCTGGCTGGCTACCTCCCAAAAATAATTTAAATATTTTATTTATTAAAAACGAGGCTTTTGCAAACCGTTGATAGACAAAACAAAATATTTCGGAGACCCGGGGTTTTAATTTGTATAAAGACGGGAATGTTTAGAAAACAAAACTAGGCGCTTCGAAAATAGTTTAGACAAGAACCATGCAAGATGATGACGATGCTCAAATGCAATGTGGCATGATGACATGAGCATGCGGTCATGATGATGCAATGCACGAAAACGACGCGATTTTCTAGTAGTGGTTTTAGCGGGATGCCACAATTCGACACCACTAACAATGGATCTCGCCCTCAAGATCCGCCTCATGGTACCGGGAAGGAGGTCGGCGATCTGAATCCTCTCGCTTCGTGTAGATCCTCGCGACACCACTAACAAGAGGTCGTTGTCCGTGATCGTCGAGAGAACACTCCGGGAACAAAGGGTGAAGGTAGAGGTATCAGAAGATAAAGCCACCCCTAACTTTCGAGGACGGAGTAAAATTGCTGGGTCCACTGATTCGATATACGAAAGCAAATGATAAGAGTAGTCGGATGGTGATCAGTCCATCGCGCACCCAAACCATTACTCTTCACATGAATAGGTGAATTATGCAACCAACTCTCGGACTTAGACTGAAGATCTCGACAAGCGAGGTTCGGAATCAAAGGAGTGATGCAGACTCTGCATCGGATCTGGCGTAGATGATGTCGTCGCGTGGGAAAACACCGGAAGGCACAACAAGGAACAGAGAGAAATCCAATAGATGAAGGATCCCTCAGATAGCACGAAGACCGGATGTAGAAGCACCATTACCAAAGGAGGAAGCGAAACCCTGAAGGTACGACGAAACCCACCACGAGAATTCCTGGACTCTAAGAAAGAGAAGAGAGCAGATTCAAAACACGCAGAGGAAAGAGGAGAACAGCAGAGGGGTAAGGAGTAAAATCGGACCTAATCAGATCTATCCGACCGATTTTGCAAAATAGTTTTGACACTCTACTTCGACCGTTAGCTAGGTTATCCGACAGGCTGGACTTGTGGGGTACCGTAACTGCTGGGCTCTGATACCACTCTGTAACACCCTCGAATCGGCCCTATGCAAGTTTTATCCCTTTCCGCCAAACCCGCATAGAAACGATTCAAGGACGCCCACCAGGCACTTTCGTGCGGGTGGAAAACAAAGTAATAACATTACACAATAGTCCTCGATGGGACCCACAGAACAGATATATATTCAATAGCGACTCAGCAAGTCAAGAATACAGATATACAATACAAAGATCCAAATCACCTTGAAAACGATACAGCGTCCGACTACGGACAAGATGCAATGGGGCTAAGAGCCCTGAAGAATAACCAATGGCGTCCATAACCCTGCCCAGGCCAAGCCGGAAGGGTAACCCTGCTAACGACGTCGATCTCAAACCTGCTAAAAAACAAAAGGGGTGCCGACAAAGGGCGAAGGAAAAAGAGGAGCGTCAGTACTGAGGCCAGTACATGGCGAGGCTAGAATTCGGCGGCTCTCGCCTACATAGGTATGGTGGGCTGAAGCGGCAGCGCAACAGCACTAAACAGCCTATAGAGACTCGGTAAAACTGGCGGCTATTAGAGAGGGATAAGAAAGACATAATCGGATCCAACCTGATGCTAACACCAATCATACCCATCCTGGTATTTCCCCCTCGAGACCAAACGAGGAAGTCGGACCAAGGAACTCACACAGTTGGCAATTTTACTCATTCCGTTATAGTTGCAGCACTTACTAATCAGATATAGATAACATGAGTCATCCTGAAGCATAAGTAGTGGGCAGTTTTAATTAACCATTCCGTGGTAGTTGGAACATTTATTAGTCAGATATAATTGTCCTGAGGAATCCCAAAACCCAACAGTTGTTGACACTTTTATCACATTCCATTGGAGTTGCAATACTTACTAGGCAGGTATATCAGAACACGATACGACAAGATCCACCAGTTGTTGGCATTTTTAATATCCATTCCGTTATACTTGAGCTGATTACTAGACACATATTAAGTCAAATTTATAGCACTACTTTAGTTATGCTTGTCTATGATCGAGATACTGTGCTCCAAATCGTCCATAACCGCGGACACGGCTTTTAGAAAGTTTTACCCTGCAGGGGTGCACAAATAGCAACACACACTCGATCAACCTCGGAAAAACCAACTCAAAACCCAACGAGGCATTCACGACAAAGCGATCACAGGATTCAGAAATATTTTAGGGGGCCACCCCACTAAGCTACCCGCAACGAAGTTGGCCGGCTCCAGAACGGACCCAGGGTTTGTGTCAATGGCTGTAAATGACTGGGAACCTGAAAGTGTGACTGGGCTTGTCGATACCGCGAAAACATTCCATGTTCCAAAACAGTACAGGTGCTCCACGCACAATCGTAAATAAAGCAGTAAAACATGGCATAGGTACTGGATAGTAATAAAGCCCCAAACTACTTTGTGGCCCCAAGAAATAGAAATGAATCAAGCTCTGGCTCAGGGGGGTCCATAAGGCCTCCCGGATGTGGATAGTGCGAAAAATCAAGGAACATGTATCAAGTACTCGGGGTCCTACGGGACACAAGTGAGCGTGGAAGAACCAAATAACATCTATTGCCCACCGATGCCTCTGCATTAGTTATATCTAGCATTTTAATAGTTGTATTTAAAGTCATGATCAACTCCACCATTTAGCATCTCCACCATTAACATTTGCCAGCATTCCAACAACTGTGGTACTTGACAACACGAGATCGCACCTGAGCAAGCAACTACGACTCGCAAGGCCAGCTATCTACCAAACACGGGTAATAGGAGGTGTCCAAGGCAATATAGAGGCTGCACGGGATATAACTGGTGTACGGAAACTAAAGCATCGCGACACGGATAGCAATAGATCAACAGGAGGAAATAAAGACTACAAATGCCAAATAGGTAGAAGGGGAAGAGATGCTCGCCTGGGAAACACTGCCGAAGGATCATATCGGCAGAACGTGTCGATACTCACATCCACTCATCGGTCTAATCCGCGAAGAAGCAAACACTAGCAAAAACATCGGATGCAATATTTAATACTACGACAGAAGATTCGGCATGCTTATGATATGATGCATGGCATGGCACAGATGCGGTGCAACTAGGCAATATTAAGCGGAACCGGGGTCCCGACAATGAATTACACGGTTCAAGTTATTTAGAACCCCCGCAATTTAAATGTTGAATGAACAAGGCAAAACATGGCATCAGTTTGCTACACAATTTAAATGGAGTCCGGAATAAGACAAAAGTATCCCGCATATACACTCCATATTTAATTATGATGTGATTCGACTACACAACCCAGACCCGCGAAATATGTATGCAAGCAGGTATAATTGATATGCAACAAGTTATATAGATGGCATTTATAAAATAGGGGTCTTGGTTAGAGGATCACATTAGGGTTCGGCGAACTTGGGCTCCGAGGGCCTAGGGGTCGCCGAGATCGGTCTTCGCCTCCGGGAACGGGACTTGGCATCCGTCAAGGAGAACATGAAACCGATGCTGGGGTTCGGACTTGGTTTTGCCACGGCACGGTCTTCGGGTTCACCTCCCTCGATGGTCTCGATTCATCATCGGGCAAAACTTGGCCCGGTCGTCGCTGACGATCTTGGCGGAACACTTCGTGAGGTGAAGATCTTGATGTTCCATGGAGAACTTGATTCGACATCGGCACATGGTACAAGGCTTCTCGGAAGATTTTGTGTTGCGAACTTAGTCTTGGTCTGGGCGGGTCAACGAGTGGTGTCCGTTCTCCAGAACAAGAGCCACAGGACTTCACCTGAATTTGTGACAAGGAGGCTCACAGGGCTGTCGTTGAATATAATCTGGCCTCACAGATATATACATCACAATAGTCGGAGATGGACTCGGGGGTGGTAAAAAGAAACATCATAAGCTGGTGGGTTAGGTGGCTGCTGCGCGCGTGTGTGTGCTGTGTGTGGGTCGGGGTGGGCAGTGTGTGCGTTGTGTGGAGAGGGTGTGGGGCCAGGAGGTGAGGTGGCGGCATGGGATTGGAGGGGGTGAGGTGGAGGGTGGAGGAAGGGGCTGGGTAGACTAGGATTGGGTAGAAAAGGGTTTGGGTGGTTCTGGGGTAGGTAGGATTTTTATCTGGAGGTGGCCGGCTAGGCTTTCGGGCCTGGCTGGCTGCCTCCCAAAAATAATTTAAATATTTTATTTATTAAAAACGAGGCTTTTGCAAACCATTGATAGACAAAACAAAATATTCCGGACACCCGGGGTTTTAATTTGTATAAAGACGGGAATGTTTAGAAAAAAAACTAGGTGTTTCAAAAATAGTTTAGACAAGAACCATGCAAGATGATGATGATGCTCAAATGCAATGTGGCATGATGACATGAGCATGCGGTCATGATGATGCAATGCACAAAAATAACGCGATTTTCTAGTAGTGGTTTTAGCGGGATGCCACAACCGCCTGGCCCCTGGGTGGTGCACCCCCCTCCCACTATATAAAGGGGTCCCCCCTTGGAAGACACCCATTCCTCTCATTCTTTCTCTCTCATCTGCTGAGGACTTCCTCGTAATATTGGGGAGGACCTCGTGGTTGAGTTCTCCACCTTCACACTACCGTCGTGTGATCGGTGATCCGGCATCTACTTCTTCCGCTGCTCGGTTGGATCGGAGCCCGGTTGACGTCCCCTACACCGGACGTGTGACGAACTTCGGAGGCACCACACTTGGGGTGCTGCTCGTCTTTATCAATATACGCCTTCATGCGTAAGGCGTGCCTCTCTCTGCAAAGGTATGAATACTGTATTCCTTCTCCGTTACTTATGTTTACATAGTATAGATCCTGGTATTAGTGTTCGAGTAGATAGAATTTTTTTGTTTTCTGCTACGGAACCCAACACCTCCCTCCTAAACAAAGGTGGTAGGCTCGCTCTTCTCATAGCCATCCTTGATAGTCTTCCTACTTATCTTATGTCCTCTTTTTTCTCTCTAAGGAAAACATTGAAAAACTTAATAAAAAAGAGAGCGTTTTTTGGGTTCAAGAGGAAACATGTACGGGTGCCCAATGTATTGTCGCGTGGGATAAAGTTCGTACTCCTAAAAGTGTGGGTGGTTTAGGTGTTAAGAATTTGAAATTCGAAATGTCTGCCTTATGCTGAAATTTGCTTATAAATTTATGCATGCATCAGACCTTCTTTAGTGGGATTGGCTATTGTACCACTCACCATTCCCCATACACCTCTCTTCCAACACCACTTACTTAGCAAAAATTGTCAAGAAAAATCTTGATAACAAATCTCACGATTGAAAATTTGAAATGGCCAAAGTACCTTTTTTTTGTCTTGATAGGTGGCTCCTTCCTGAGCCCTTAGCTATGGCCTTCCCCGACATATTTTCACACCATCTTAAACCACATATTTTAGTTTGAGCGGTTCTGCAGGTAGGGTTCGAATCTAATCTTTCTAACAGGCTAACCTCGGCTGCTGCTAGCGAGCTCTTGTCTCTTTGTGTTCTTTTGAAGGATGTGCAACTTTCAAGTACGGCCGATCAACGGACTATGCTCGATTGCTCCAGCTTCTCTACTAAAAGTGCTTATGCTACCCTCTCGACTCAGCTTCAGAACCACCACCTAGATAATGTTTGGAAGTCCTTTGTCCCCCAAAAGGTGAAGATTTTTGGTTGGCTTTTCTCCCTAGATAGATTAAACACAAGAGAAAATCTGCACAAAATAACTATTGTTAGCTCAACGATTTGCCTTAGGTGCATCCACACCATGGAAAGTCGAGATCATATTTTCTTCATATGCCCTTACGCGCAAGAGTTGTGGAATAAAATCAATATTCGGCCGACCTTCCAGCCCTTCTCCGACCCGTGGACTACTCCGGCTCCAGTCGGGCTTCACTCCTCTATTTGGACATCAATCGCCCTTGTCATTCTTTGAAAAATTTGGGATGCCAGAATAGTATGGTATTTAGGAACATCAATCATCCTCTTATGTAACTATTTCTAAAACTGTAGACAACATCACTCTCTCGTCTCATCGATGTAAGAATTTGGCTTTAAAAAGTCACGCCAACTTGTGGCGTGACAACCTATCGTCACGACAGTCGTGAACATGTTATTGATCTTTTGAAGTAATATATTCAGGTGGGGATCCTCCCCCTCCCTCCTCCCCGCGATTGTTTAAAAAATACTACCGCAGAACGGTTTGGATTTCCTAGTATTTTTTGCAAATGTCTTTGATTTCGACCTATCTTATTTCTTGTCGATATATTAATTTGACTGGGTTTCCACCTACCACATGGAATGTTCCATTTGGATATGTGGTATGCCATTCTTTGCCACGTCGACTATTTTATTTTCGAAACGGGCCATTGACCTCAATCTATTAATTACTAAGAAAAGGAGAGATGTCTAGTTAATTAATGAGAAACCTGATAAAAACCGTTACAGCATTAAAGGAGATATGCCCTAGAGGTAAATAATGAAGCGTATTGTTTGATATATCTCTTATGATCATAATATGTTTCATACCATGCTATAACTGTATTGATACGAAACATTAATACACGTGTGGTATGTAAATGAACCAAGTCTCTAGTTACCTCTAGCGAACTAGTTCATTGGTCATGAGGATGATCTAGGATTTCGAGATCATGGGCATTTATGCCAATTGACAATAAGGTCATGTCATTAGTTGAATGATGTGATAGGTAAATAGCCCAACAAGTTGTATCATAATGAGATCTAGTTACAAAGTTCACCATTAATGATAAACTAAGGAAACCTCACAACCTGATCCTTAGACTGTGAGATAATGCAAATCACCATTCTAGAGGAAGCTTAGATGGTATCAAGTATCATATCGTGACCGGGTGATCAAAAAGGTGCTACTCAGGTTTCCCAAAGGAGCGCATAGAGGAGTACATATCAAGACCAGGATTCGCCAGTCCATGTAACGGATAGATACATTTGTGGCCATCTCGGTGATGTTGCATTAATGAATCTTGCAAGCGTGTGACTAGGTCACGAAATGCAACAACATGGGAACGAGAAAACAAGTTAATCGGTAACGAGACCGAATGAAGGTATGGAGATACCGTAAATCAAATCTCGTGTAAACTAGGTATCGAGTGGCAAAGGGAATGGGAAACGACGTTTACGGTTCAAACGACATTATCATCGTGGATTGCATAGGCGTCATTATGGGCATCCCGGTCCCGCTATTGATCATTGATGGAGATCATGTCTGTGCCATTCTCGAGCCATGGGGAAATACACTTAAGGGTACAATGAGCTAGAGATCAGCTGTAAGTTCGAATCACCATATGAAAGAGAAAAGGAAACCGGAAAAGTTCTGTGAGAGAACCAGAATTGTTCCAGGAAAGTTTCGAAGTTGTTCAGAGGAAATCAAAAGGGAACCGAAAGGTGTTTCGGGTCAAAATGGATTTTGTAATATGTATTTACATGTTAATTAATGTAATTAATATTAAATATAATACTCCCTCCGACCCATATTAGTTGACTTCGATTTGTCTAGATTTGGATGTATTTAGACATGTTTTAGTGCTAGATACATCGGAATCTAGATAAATCCAAGTCAACTAATATGGGTCGGAGAGAGTATTAAAATCTAATTTGAAAGGGTATTCCACTAATGGGCCAAATTTCTAGGGAAAAGGGCCCATGAGGGAAAACCGCAAGAGGGAAGGGCCATGGACCAAAGGGGCCAAGGCCTAGCCGCCACATGGGGCCCACCTGGCCAGCCTAGGGGTGTGCGTGGGGTGGGGCCTACCCCTGGCCGGCTGGCCCATGAGGCCCATGGTGCCTCCCCTCTCTCTCCCTTGATTAGTCCCACATGGAAAACCCAAAGGGGAGGGAACACCTCCTGACATGGGAATACCTTACAGGTACTTGAGTTTGGTATATACGGTCCAGTCTGGCAGAAGCCCATGACGTTACCAGGGCCCAGTCAAAGATCCGGGTGACCTTAAGAGACTCCGACTGCTTGTAGCACACGTCAAGCTCAAGATAGAAAGTTCAAAGGGAAAACCCTAACTTGTATCCGACTCGACTTGCTATCCTGAGACCTAGCCTATCTATATAAAGGCTAGGAGGGGGCAGCGAGGAGGGCAATCACAACCCTAGTTTCCATACCATCGCTAGATTGCATCTGCGCACCCCCTTTAACTTTCGACTCCCTCGATAATTCCAAGAGCAGACAAGCAGGAGTAGGGTCCTCTATGAAGCCTGAACCTGGATAAACCTTGCGTCCCTGTGTGCTTGTTTGCTAGCCGATTGATGCCTCCAACGCTCCCCTCTTCTCCAAAACCCAAGTCCATAACAATAGGCATTGATGAGTTTAACCCTCGTAAATTGGCACCATCTGTGGGAATTGGGAGTGTTGATGTCGCGGCTTCTTCGGCCCTGTCAACTGCGATCTATAACTCTGCAACATCAGAGATTCGCCTCCTCTTCGGTGCCTTCGACTTCACCGTGCACACGCCAGCCACTCGCCCAGATTTCGAGTCCGTGGGCGATGGGATCGGCATGGCGATCGGGAGCTTACGCTTCCAAGTTAATTAGTTGGGCACACTTCGCCTCCCTAATCAGCCAATGGTCCCCGCGACTGCCCCAACATCATGGTTTCCACCGCCGGTCGGCACCCTGAGCAAACTCAACGCCTCGACAACAGTCAGGAACACGGACAACGACAGTAGTCATGAATCCGGTCTGGGTGATCTAGCCACAGAGGATGGAGCCTATGGCTCCAGACTGAAAGCTGCGGAAGGAACAACTTCCCCAATCACTACATGTGCACCGTCGTCAACACAGGCGACAACGGCGGCAATCACGACAACATCGGTACTGGTCCCTCCAACAACGGTATCTCAGTCACGAACGGTGGTCCTTCCAACGGAGCACCCACCAACAACGGGCTGGAGAATCACCCGACCCTTACTACGAATGAGCACACCCAGGAGCACGTGTTGATCAAGCTCAACAATGCTGAGTGGGCTCACTGCCGAGAGGCCTTGCGAGGTAACCCCCTGCCACAAACTCATCGCAAGACATGGTGATGGGTTATCACTGGCTGCTCAAGGAAGAATTCAAGCGCTAGCATCAAGTAATCACCCAGCTCGAGGCACGCAGAAAGACGGCAGATGAATCCAGCCTTCGGCGAGCTCAACTCTCCTCCAAGGCCAACGAGAATATGACCGCCAAGAGATGCTCTCGACTGGCTCACCTCACCGATAAAGAGCGAGAAGAGGCCACGTGAGTCCTTGACTTCTCATCCATGATGGTGGATACACGAGGCAATATGCTCCCGAAGACGCCGCAAGAGCGGTGACATCAGCCACTATGTATCTCCTCAACAACCAGCCACCACCTAGGGACCCATGGGCCGCCATGCACCGATCTATGATCATGGGCCTAGGGCTAGTTGAAGCTGCCCTCATCAAGGAGCCAACACCGGAGCCAAAGAAAAATAAAGCTCTAGCCAAACGCTACTCTTCACCCTCCTCCAGCGATGACAGCCATGACCTGTCACGGTGACGCTGCTCACGGCGGCACGACTACGACTACGACGCGTGTGATGACATCACGCAGCGCAAGGTCAGCAAGATGCGCGCAAGGCGTTCCCATTCGACTGACTTAGAAGACGACGGGATAGAGCTCTACGGCGCCAGCTACTTCAGCAGAGCCATTTGACAGAAGCGAATGCCAAAGGGGTTCAAACTCCCATCGGAGAACTCGAAATTCGGCGGCCTACAGGACCCGAAGATCTGGCTGGAGGATCACATCTCCTTCGTGAGGCTCCACAGCGGAACCACGAGCACAGCAATGCAATGCCTCCAGCTACATCTGGAAGGCACCGCTTGTGCGTGGCTTAACAACCTCCCGCGTGGATCAATTCGCAGCTGGGAAGAGCTAGTCTAAAGCTTCAAACGAAATTTCAAGGGCACTTACAAAAGGCCCGCATCAATCGAAGAATTGAGAGGCTGCTACCAGAAGACTGGCGATTCGCTGCGCTTGTACATCCAGAGATGGTCCATCATTAAAAACTCTGCAGAAGACATCTCTAAGGACCGCGTAATCGACGCGTTCAATGGCGGCGTACGCCGCAGAGAGCTTAGGGAGGAGCTGGGCCGCTCAAAGCCCAAGACAATCGACCACCTGATGGAGATCACGAATAGGTGGGCCGATGGGGAGGACTCGGTGAAAAACCGTGTTCACTCCGACGATGACGACGACGACCTTGGCCGTAGACGTGATCGCCGAGGAAAGCGTCGAATGCGCGGTTACGAGGACCGCGAGGATGTCGACATGGTTGCAGCTGGCTACGCCAACAAACGCAATGACAACCACAACAGCGGATACCGCAACGGTGGATACCGCGACAACAGGAAAACCACGCAAGTGTGGCAGCTCCGCACTCGCGATGAAGCACCTGGAACATCTATCCAGGACAAACTGTCCGGACCGTGCAACGTACACTTCTACATCGACAAGCACGATGGCAAGAAAAAGTCTAGCCACCTTCTAAAGGACTGTCACGAGTTCCTCAAGCTCCACGAAGGCCTTGCCCAGATGAATCATGACGCGATAAACCAGGGCTACGGAGCTGCCCTGGGTGATGTGGCCCATGGAGCACCTCCACCACCACCTGGGCCACCACCACCTGCGAGTGCGCTAGTCCAGAACCATGGAGGCGAGCCATACCTCCGACCATTGGGGAACATGGGGATGATCCAAAAAAGGATGCCCCTCAAATCGAGTGCAAAAAGCAATCACTCGCCAAGTCAATCTGGCGATGAACTCTCCGTCCTCCACCACTGAGTACCTAAGTGGAAGCGAGTCCTACATCACCTTTGATAGGCATGATCATTCACGCCAAGTAACTCGCCCTGGCCACTGTCCCCTGGTTGTAACACCTCAAAAATATTAAACCAGATTATCAAGTTCTAATAACCCAAGTTTAGGGTTAACAAAAACTTTTATTATTAAACTTCATATGAATGCATGTGTGATTTCCATTAATGCATGAATGATTGCATTTTCCATGATTGATTGCTAGAAATGATAATGATTAGTTTAAAGATGAATACCACATCATATAAATCTTTTCCAAGCAAAATCAAATAAAAAGAAAACCATATATGAAACATATGATCATATGGTCACTTTGGCCAAAGTTAACCACTAGCCTACTTTGGCCATCTCTAGTAAAAGATTTCTAATAGAAACAATTCTAATTATTTTCACCCCTTGCTTGACCAAGTAAAAATGAAACGAAGCAAACTTTGCAAAACTACAGAAGCTATTTTTAAATCTATTTGAGAGGCAATTTAAAATTGAATCAAGTGTAGGTACATAGATCATCATTTTACAAAAACCATTCAAACCAACACCACTTGACAATCCCTAGCAACCAGAGACTACCAAGTATGTGACCAGCTCACCCACAAAAAATCATTGAAAAATTCAAAGATTAATTTCATGCGGCCATTTAGTCGAACACTTAGCAGACAAAGTACGAGTTTAACAACTATCTACTGTTTTGATCAATCAATTGATCATCTCTTGTACAACAATCAATCCAATAAATCTCCCACGATCACCCTAGTACCTTGGCCGTGCAATGGAGCAACCTCACTCGCCACCTGCGCCAGTGCCATGACCGTACCGAGCATGTCATGCCGGTCGACCATGGACAAGACGCCACACGCTGCACCATCCTCTTGAAATAGATCGTATGGGTACCTAGAGGGGGGGGGGTGAATAGGTGCTACTTCAAATTTTAATGCTTTTTCAATTTTAGGCTGAACATAAAGGGTAAATTCTCTAGATAAACTATTAGGAGGAATTTTCCTATATGCAAACCTATCTATTAGCGAGTAAAAGGCGAGTGGAAGAGGAACGAGTGAACCTTAGTGAAGCACGCGGAGACACAGGATTTGTTTTACCACAGTTCCTTCCTTGTTAAGGGAAGTACGTCTGTGTTGGAGGGGTGGGCGGTACTAAGACCACCACGCCACAATAGGCCTCACCCTATTCTCCAATGGATCCCGCCACCAAAGGCCTGATCCACCTTTCCACTATAGGAACCCTTCGAGGTGGGTACCGGTGCCTTTACACAACTAGCGGGGCACAACTCCACAATCAACTTGGAGGCTCCCGTGATGACAACAAGCTGCCAAGAACAAGTTTATCAATAACAAAGAACAAGATCTAGATATTGACAAGAATACTAGATCAGGTATTTCTCCAAATGAATGGAGAGGAGCTGATGCGCTTGATTCATGATGACGATGACGATTTTCTCCTCCTTCAATTCCCCCAAAGATCGAAGCCTTCGGGTGGTTGAAGTGGGAGATCTAGAGAGGGAGCTCTTGCAAAGGGTCTAATGTTTTTCGAATGAATCAAGAGTTCTGCTTGTTGGGGAAGAAGGGATATTTATACCCCCTTCCAAATCCAAGCGGTTGGAGCCTTTGGGGGCCGGATTATCCGGCCCGAGCGAGGGCCAGATTATCCGGCCTGGGGAAAATTCCACCCTAGACTCGGAATATCCGGCAGAAAAGCCGGCTACGGACAGAAGCTCACGCAGACTTGCCCTTGACACCTTCTCCTGGGGACCGGATAATCCAGCCAGGGAAGGGCCAGATTATCCGGCTGGGGGACAAAATCCACCCCAGCCATGGAATATCCGGGGGAAATTCCGCCCCCAGACAGAAGCTTGCGCAGGTGCTCACTTGGGAGATTCCCCTGGGGCCATATTATCCTCCCCAACATGAAGGCTGGATTATCCGGTCCAGAGAGAACATCCGCCCCAGAGCCGGACTTTCCGGGGAAAAACCGCCCCCAGACAGAGACTCGCGTAGAGCCAGCCCTGGCCGAGGTGGTCTAGCCGGATTATCCGGCCCATGATGGGGGCGGATAATCCGGCCCCCAAACTCTCAAAACTTTCTTGCAACACTTAGTGCACATTAGAGATTCCATGGTATTGTTATCTAACACACAAAACATGGGAAATCATGAGATGTTCTTTCAATCTCCCCCTTTTTGGTGTTAGATGACAATACTAGGATTTGCAAGAAAGGATAACACGAGCACCAACAAAAACATGGAAGAGACTCCCCCTCCATGTGTGCATATTAGAAATTTGCATTTGAATACAAATGCACACAAATAGGTGCGAGTCTATTTCATAGAAATATAAACAACATAATCATACCACCGAGATATGGAGAGGCATCCTTGAGATAGCCACAATTATCAACGTGATAACCAATATAAGCGCCTTCCTCGAGATAGAACCCAGCATAATAGGATATGAATAGATGAATCCATAGGCATAATCCATGAGATAAATCTAGAAGTCCACCGACACAGAGTCTCATACAAACCACAAATTAAAGTTCAACGCTAAATGGGCACAGGCAAGAAAAGAGATGAATGAAAAAGTGCAAATGCTTGTGCCCGACCCATGCAAATCCTCGGAGACCTAATAGAACTGCTTCTCCCCCTTTGGCATCGAAACACCAAAAAGGAAGAAGAGCGATGCTAACACCCCAAGGTATCACTCGTAGTCGTCATCCTCGTCCTCGTCCTCATTCCCATCCTCATCCTCATCCTCAAGCTCCTCGGTGTCATGCTACTACACACTCAATATTGCAAGAACCAAATCAACTAAAAGCCAAAATTGAGTGTGATTCCCATAAGAACATGAGATGAGCGAAAACAGCCAAAAGATCCACAAAAATTCAACTCTCCTCATGGAAGAGGGCGGTGGCCGAAACCACCTTGTTGGAGTGTATGGTATGACACTGCGAAGATATATCTTGGGTTCATGACCAATACTCATCAATAAGCTCACATATCACAAAATGATATTAAGAGAAATGATTTATCTTGCTTTCGGCATTATGGGGGGAGGGTTAGCCCAATTAATTAGGACCACACTCTCCCTATTTCCATGCCCACATCTAGACCAAATAAGACTGAGATGTACGAGTGAGTGCATGGGTAATCAAGACAAGCTCCTTGAATCAATGATATTTAGCTCATTCCTCAAGTAGCAGAACCTTGCTTCATCAAGTGGCTTCGTGAAAATATCAACAAGTTGGTTCTTCATGCTCACAAAAGATAGATCAATATTGCCTCGGGCAACATGGTCTCGAATAAAATGATTCCGAATCTCAATATGCTTTGTCCTTGTGTGCTATACCATATTGTACGCAATTTTGATTATACTTTCATTATCGCATAAAAGAGGCACTTTGTCACAATTGACACTGTATTCCTTTAAAATTTGCCTCATCATTAATAACTGAGTGCAGGCACTAGCAACAGCAACATATTCAACTTCGGTAGTGGAGAGAGAGATACAATTCTGCTTTTTAGATGCCAACACACTAGAGATCTTCCCAAGAATTGACAAGCTCCAGAAGTGGATTTCTGATCATCCTTATCACCAGCCCAATCTGAATCAGTATAACCACATAGAGAGAAATTGGAGCCATTGGGATACCATAGACCAAAGTTAGGGGAATGAACCAAATACCGAAAGATCCTCTTAACCGCCACTAAGTAACTTTCTTTAGGAGCTGCTTGATACCTTACACACACCCCCAACTCAACACAATATCGGGTCTAGATGCGCAGAGGAAAAGAAGAGAGCCGATCATGGACCGGTATACCTTTTGGTCCACATATTTCCCATGGGGATTAAGTTCAAGATGGAATTTTGTTTACATCGGAGTGGAGACACCATTAAGATCTGTCATCTTGAATATCTTGAGCATGTCTTGGATGTACTTAGCTTGATTGATGAAGGTTCCTTCTCTAAGTTGCTTGATCTGAATCCAAGAAAGAACCGCAATTCCCCCATCATAGACATCTCAAACCTGTCAGTCATAAGCTTTGAAAATTCATCATTAAAAGATTTATTAGTAGAACCAAAGATGATGGCGTCTACATATAGTTGGCATACGAAGAGCTCCCCCTTAACCTTCTTAGTAAAAAGAGTGGGATCGATTTGCCCAACCTCGAATCCACGGTCTAGCAAAAGCTCTTTAAGGTGCTCATACCATGCACGTGGGGCTTGTTTAAGGCCATAGAGTGCCTTATCGAGTTTGTAGACATGGTTCAGGAAGTTAGGATCCTCAAATCCTGGGGGTTGCTTTACATATACCAACTCATGTAGAGGACCATTAAGAAAAGCACCCTTGACGTCCATTTGCTGCAATTTAAAATTTTTATGGGCAGCATAAGCAAGAAGGATACGGATGGACTCAAGCTGAGCCACAGGAGCATAGGTCTCGCTGAAGTCAATGCCCTTAACTTGGGAATAGCCTTGTGCCACAAGTCTCGCCTTGTTACTCATTACAATGCCATTCTCATCTTGCTTGTTTTTAAATATCCATTTAGTGCCGATAACATTGCGACAATCCTTGGGCTTCTCCACGAGTTTCCAGAATTTCATGCGCTCGAAATTATTCAATTCTTCATGCATGGCAACAACCCAGTCCGGATCTTCAAGGGCTTCAAATACTTTCTTGGGTTCCACCATTGAGATGTGAGCTTGATGCTCACCAAAACTTGCCAATTCCCTTCTTGTGGAAACCCTTCGTCGAAGATCACCTACAACCTTATCGAGAGTATGACCCCTTAACTCAAGGTTCCGATCAGCACGAGCCTTGCGACGAAGTTCAATAAGTTTGTTGTCTCTTAGTGGAATAGTTTCATCACTTGAGTCTTTGTTGGAATCATTTGCTTGACCTTCATTAGAATTCTGAGTATCAGTAGAAGGAGATGATGAAGCATGCCCTTGAGGTGGGTCAGCAGCCGTAACAGGAGGCTGCTGCTCATCAGGAGTTTCAGGGTCGGATAATCCGACCGAAGGTGGGGACAGATAATTCGGCATGGGAGAACTGGTTGCAACTCCATCAGGCTACCTAGGACTTGCTTGAATTGGCGAGGGGCCAGATAATCCGGGGTTAGCCAGAAAATCTGGCCTGGAGCTTGCAGCGATTTCTTCAATACGAGGAGCAGTTTGGTCGTCAGGGCCAGATAATCTGGTGTCGACCGGATAATCCGGCCTGGAGCTTTCTGGGGCAGTTGCTCGATCTTCAACAATTGATGGAGATGGTGTAGAAGTTACTCCCGTGGTTGGAGCATGTTGAGTATGTGTAGATGAGGGCTCTTCATGAGTAGAGCATTGTCCTTCCCGATCCGCCACAAGGGGTTCCTCAATGGGGCGGAAAAATCCCACGCCCATTCTTCTTATGGCATCTTGGGGTATTTCAACATCTGCACCACGAACATCAACTTGCCACACATGGGAGCCATCATTTTCTTCGAACACCACACTACAAGATTCTACAATAGTGCCGGAGAGCTTACTGTAGACTCTATAAGTGTGGGATTCGGCACCATAACCAACAAAAATACCTTCTAAAGCCTTAGACTCAAATTTAGATAAACGAACTCCCTTTATGAGAAAGAAACACTTACAGCCAAATACCCGAAAGTATGAGATGTTTGGCTTGTTACCGGTAAGTATTTCATATGGAGTCTTGTCCAAGATTTTACGGAGGTATAACCGGTTGGATGAATGACAAGCGGTAGATATTGCTTCAGCCCAGAAGTTATATGGAGACTTGAATTCGGCTAGCATAGACCTTGCCATATCCATTAGAGTCCGGTTCTTCCTCTCGGCAACACCATTTTGTTGAGGGGTGTATGCAGCGGAATATTGATGCTTATCCCCTGTTCACTTAGGAACTCATTTAAGGTGTAGTTCTAGAACTCGGAGCTGTTATCACTTCTTATTGCCATAATAGGGTCATTGTGTTGACGTTGAACCTCGTTGGCAAAGTCGATGACCGTTTGTTGAGTCTCGCTCTTCAACTTGAAGAAATAGACCCAAGTGTATCTTGAGTAGTCATCAACGATCACAAGGCAGTACTTCTTCCCACCGAGGCTTGCATGAGATGGAGGTCCAAAGAAGTCCACATGAAGGAGCTCTAAGATCCTTTTTGACGAAATAATAGTCTTCCTTCGATGAGGAGAGTCATGCATTTTCCCTTCAACACAAGCCCTGTAAACACGATCTTTGGCAAAGGAGACATTTTCTTTTAGTCCAAGGATGTGGCCACCCTTGTGGAGACTTTGCAAAGTTCTCATATTGACGTGGGCTAGTCGGCAATGCCATAACCAACCCGCGTCAGCCTTTCCGAAAAGACTCATCGGGCCTGTAGTGGTTTTCCCCGAAAAGTCCACCACGTATAGGTCATTTTCGACATATCCCACGAAAGCGACTTTTAGAGACTTGCTCCACAAGAGTACCACCAAATCAGCATCAATAAAAACTGCAAAGACCATCTTACCAAGGGCGCGAACTGAAAGTAAATTGTACCTGAGGGTCTCAACAAGCATGACGTCCATGAGAGAGATATCATGAGCCACCACAACTTTTCCAAGACCCAATACCTCAGATTTAGACTTGTCACCATAGGAGACGGTTATATGATCATGATTTGGCCGCATCTCCGTGATGATCTCCTTGCTTCCGGTCATGTGACTCGTGCATCCGCTATCGAGTACCCATTTAGACCCACCTAAAGCATAGCCCTGCAAGAGAGTTACTTCTTGGTTTTAGGTACCCATTTTTCAAGGGGTCCTCTCATGTTAGTGACAAGGGTCTTGGGGACCCAAATATACCAAGGAATGTAACAATCATAAGGACCTACATAACTAGCATAAACATCACCATAATGATCGCAATATAACTCAAAGTTAGGATTGTTAGCCCCTGCAAAACCATCATAATTAGACTTGTCATTGGTGGTGGTGCTAGTCTTTGGTTGAGTAGTCTTGCTCTTCTTCTTCTTCTTCTTGTTTTTCTTGTTCTTTGTCTTGGGAATATAACCAAGACCTTCTTTTCCACTGTTTGTCCTTTTCTTGCTCAGTATCTCATCTAAAACTTCTTTACCTTTGTGTTGAGAACCTCTTGCAAGATCTTGTTTTCCATAAGATGATGTGGAGGTGCTTGGCACATCATACATCTTCAATTGAGTATGGAGCTGGTCATGAGACTCATTTAGAGAAGAGTGTTCACTCTCCAATGCCTTGTGAGCAATGTCAAGTTTATCAAACTTCTCTGAGAGTCTAGCATGAGCAGCCCCAAATTCAATCTTTTCTTTCTTTAGTTTCTTTACCTTGCCAAGAGCATTGTCACGTTCTTTGATGAGCTGAGCCACAACTTCTTCATGTGACTCCTCAATGGATTCGAGTCTCTCTTCCAAAGATACTCGAGCTTCCTCTTCTTCTTCCAAGGCATTCTTCAAATAAGCTATTTCCAAGGCATATTCTCATTCAATTCTGCCCTTTTCTTCAAGAAGATCTTCGGCTTGGGCAAGTTGACTCATAAGAGCATCAAAATGAAGTTTGTGCTCACCTTGCAGGTTAGTGGAAAAGTTGTCCAAAGCAATAACTTCTTCTTTCATTTTAAGACTAGTACGATCATCCATATCCGAATTTATTTTAGTCTTAGGAAATGAAGAGCTAGAAGTTGATACCTGAGACCCTCTTGCCATAAGGCAAGTGACGTTGTTGTTGATGACGTTCTCGTTTGGCGAGTTGAAGAGAGATGATGGAGTCGATGTGGTGGCTATAGTATCCACCTCGCGAGAACTTTCTTCATCCTCTTCATCTTCACTTGCAGATGCGTATTCTTCCTGTGCCACCAATACAATCTTGGGTTGCTTCTTGTAAGGGCCATTCTTTTTGATAAATGGCTTCTTCTTAGGTTCCTTGGATTTTTTTAAGGATAAGCCTACCACCATTGTCTTCTCTATTTTGATATGGACACTCAGCCACAAAGTGCAACCTATCTCCACAATTGTAGCACATTCTCAGTTTTGGGCCACTTTCTCTTCTTCCACTTGACCCATTCTTGCGCTCGAGTTCCAACTTGGCCTTGGCAGGATCTTTCCAAAAGTTCCTTGCGTAAAACGCCATGTATTCACCATGAGCACGTTCGACTTCATCGGGGTAGTCCATGGAGGCACCCTCGAAAGCTCTTTCGTCCTCATCTTGCTCAACAACATTAGCTTTTAGAGCAACATTGACCCCCTTTTGCATTCCAATGGCACGGGCACGGGCATCTTCAGCGTTCTTTGCAGCAACTTTGAATGACGCCATTTCTTGCATGACTTCATTAGATGTCATTTGATGGTAGTTGTGTCTACCTTGCAAGCTCTTCAAGTCTGTTGGCTCAAAAGGCATTAAAGCATTCACATATTTCCTTTTTATCCAAGCATCATCAATGTGAGTGGCTCCATGCTTTCTAAATGTTGTTGCAATGCCCTTGAGTCTTCTATACATGTCTTCATGGTTTTCACCATCAAACATGTAGAATCCTTCAACTTCATTACTAAGGGCATCATACCTATTCCTTCTCATGCTTTCATTCCCAATGAAGAGATCGGTGAGGGCATCCCAAGCTTCTTTAGCTGTGTTGAGATGTTCAATGTGGGACATGTCCTTGGGACCCACTCCAAGCTGTATCATGTGGAGAATCGTAGCATTCAATTGGCTGTCCACAACTTCTCTTCTTGTCAGGTTGGTATGATCTCCAATATGAAGACCCTCTTTGATAATCCTCCAAAGTTCAATAGAGGAGCTGCAAACATGAGACTTCATTAAGAATTTCCATTGATTAAAAGAGGATGCAGTAAGCTTGGGTGGATCACCCCAATTATTTATATGAGGATCAGGGATAGGTGGGTCAGGGGAATATAAGTGATGAACCTCACTATATTCCTCCTTACCACTTCCCTTTTTGGAGGTGGAACCATTATGTTTTTCACCTACCACTTCATCTTCCTTGGATCCGGTGTTAGCCTTATCCTTTGATGATGGAGTGGCAGCCTCAGATGAGGATAGAGATCGGATGATGTGAGGCGAGCAATCATTTGATGCATCTCCTCCATCTTAGTCTGAAAGGATTTCAACAAGGTTGTTTCCAACGTCTTGAGGTCATCCATTGTGACCTTATCCACAGCCTCGTTCCAATTCTCCTTGGTACCGATACTTCTCTTAGGCGGTTAAGCCCGAATAAAGAGCCAGGGCTCTGATACCAATTGAAATGGATCGTATGGGCACCTAGAGGGGGGGGGGGTGAATAGGTGCTACTTCAAATTTTAATGCTTTTTCAATTTTAGGCTGAACATAAAGGGTAAATTCTCTAGATAAACTATTAGGAGGAATTTCCCTATATGCAAACCTATCTACTAGCGAGTAAAAGGCGAGTGGAAGAGGAACAAGCGAACCCTAGTAAAGCACGCGGAGACACAGGATTTGTTTTACCGCAGTTCCTTCCTTGTTAAGGGAAGTACGTCTGCGTTGGAGGGGTGGGAGGTACTAAGACCACCATGCCACAATAGGCCTTGATACATTGCAAATGTATCTATAATTTTTGATGTTCCATGCTTGGTTTTATCTACTTTCTTATGTTTTGTCCACACTTTGGAGTATTTTTCATATGATTTCTTGGACTAACCTATTAACAAGAGCCACAGTGCCAGTTGCCTGTTTTCTACTGTTTTTGATTCCAGGAAAGTTAGAAAATGAATATTCTCGGAATTGGATGGGATAAAAGCCAAAGTTCATATTTTACCGGGGGACACTTGGAGCCAGAATACGAGACGGAGAAGGGCCAGAGGATGGCCACACCACCTGGTGGAGCGAGTCAGGCCAGGCCGCACTAGGGGGTGGTGTGGGCCCCTCCGGCACCCCCTCGGTCTCCCCTCTCGCCTATATATTCCTCCCGATGCATAAACCCTAAATCGTCAATCAGAAATCCATGAAAAGTTCCGCAGCACCGCCACCACCGAAGGGGAGATTCGGGGGACAAAAAGTCTCTGTTCCGGCACCCTGTCGGGACGGGGAAGTGCCCCCGGAGCCATCTCCATCGATCTCCACCACCATATCCATCACCATTGCTGATTCCCATGATGAGGAGGGAGTAGTTCTCTCTCGAGGCTAAGGATTCTACTATCAACACCCGAATTTTTAATCCCAGATGCCTGTTATGTCATTCATCGCAATCCCAAGATTACCATTTTTGCGAGACATAATAGATTGGATATCACAGTATATCATCCATTACAAACCATACATAAGGTCTTACACAAATAAGGATCTCATAATCCAGTCTTAATGCAACAAGCAGCGGAATAAAAGATAAGCGTAGCGGTGGGGTCCATCTTCAGGGGCACATGCAATGCTGATGAAGGTAGATAGTCCTAGTTATCATAGCCGTCCTGCTGGCCATCATCTTGGTAGTCTCCTTCATAGTCTGGCCATGAGAATAGCCAGGGACAAAAGCCATGAGTACTCTTTAAGTACTCGCAAACTACCACTAACAAGTAGTATAATTCTAATGTAAAGTACTAACTCTAATTTTAACTATAAGGTTAAGTTTGAAACCTAAGCTGAGTTCAGAAGCAAGGAAAGATAAAATAAAGTTCTAGAATCACTTAAGTTGGGAATCTAGTGTCATAAAAACAACCCCGTTGTGGTCAAGTCAAGATTCATCATTCATTCATAAGTTATTTTGAAAACGTCTGACAACGAAACAGTATGGCCATTCCAACTATCCATAACCGCGGGCGCGGCTATTCGAATAGTTTGACACTCTGCAGAGGTGGTATACTTTCACCACAAGATTCGATTAACTAGTTTCATTCTTTTTATTTAAGAAAAGTAATTTCTACTCATTAAAAATAACTAAGATTTAATATTCACCACTTAAAATATGGGATCATGTGGACACATGTCATCACCACATATTATAACATGTGGGAATGTAATTTAAGGGTTGGTTCATAATTACTTTTCTTTAAGTTCATTATTTAATGATTTAAAGTGACTAGAAATGCCTATATAGCATTATTTTGGTACTAGTCCAAAGTCACTGCCTGTAAACCTTAATATTATTACATATTCAGATAGGTATGGTTAAATGTGATTTTTGAGAGTTGGAATCAACTCAATAGCTATCATGGTTGATTTTACAAAAATGTTTGAATGTGCAAAAGCTTCTATCTTGTTATTTTTACTAGGAGATATCTCTAACTCTAATTGAATTAAATCCAACGGGCTTGGGTAGAACTTTTCAGTAGCTTTCTAACAAAATTGGAATCACTCCATTTGGATTTGTAGATCTCTCTGAATTGATTTTCAAACTAAAGGACAGGACTAGGTTCAAACTATTTAGAAAAATCCTAATTTGAATTAAATGGGTCGCGCGGGAAAGCTAACGGGCCGGCCCAGTGGCACTCCGCGGCGCGGGGCACAGCTGACAGGGGGTCCATCGGTCAGCGTCTATTTACACACGAAGCGGTACGGGGCGATGTGGGCCGTTAGATTAGAACTAGGATCTACGGCTGGGGCTCGTCGTCAACGACGGCCAGGTCGCCGGCGAGGACAAACCCTAGCGGCTCGGTGGGGGTACTCAGGGGGCGTACCAGGGCTCCAGCAATGACGACAAGGCGGGCAAACGAATTGGTGGACGACGGCGAGCTCAGGGGTGGTCGAGGCAGCTCCGGGTGTGGACGAAATCGACGTCGCTTTCTCCTCCTCTACAGCGGGCTCCTCCGGCCAAATTCCAGCGAACAAGTGCTCGCGATGCTCTGGCTAGAGGTGGGAAGGACCAGTGAGGAGAGGGGAGTGGAATGGTGTGAGTGGTTTGTGCTGGGTGGCCTCTATTTATAGCTCGACAAGGCGACCGAGAGTGATGGGCGGGCGGCTCTGGCGAGGGCTGCACAGCATGCTAGCGGCGTGGCTCGAGGTAGGGGATGGTGGCCTGCCTCCTGGCGGTGCGCTACGGCTTAAATGCGAGGCTAGGTACGGTGGCGTTTGGTCAGGAGGTGCTCACGCTCTTCACGGCAGAGGCGGCGGTCTTCACGGCGTGCGGTGGCTGTGGTTCGAATGGCAGCGAACAGGCATGTCTGGGGGGTTCCCTGGGTCATGGCGACATGGTGAGCACGGGCTGCGGTCGAGGCGTGGCATGTGCACGCTTGTCGAGCGCGGCGCTCTGGCGCGTGCTTGGCATGGCGCAGACACTCTGGGCGCGGCGCGCTGCGGGTGGTCCACGGCTTGGCTCTGCTCGGGGAGGGGACAGAGGGTGGCGGTGTGGTCTGGTCTAGCTCCTAGACACGGCGAGAGAGACAGGGGCGGTCTGCTGCAGCGATGGCAAGGTTTGGCCGGCGAGCATGTCCTCGGGGTGGCATGGCATTGCTGCTAGGGACAAAGGGGTGAGGTGCTTAGGCTTTGGTTAGAGCTAGAAGGGACAGAGGGAGTAAATGGATATCAAATGGGGGTAAAATCCTGTAGAAAACAGTGAGCTAGGATTAGAGTTTGATTCCTGCCTGCCAAGTGTTTGTGAAAATGGCCGCAAGAAATTTAGTTTTGAATTTTGAAAAGATTTTTGGTGGGTGTGTTAGTCATAAGCTTGAGACTCTATGGTTGCTTGGGTTTTGAAAATAAAGCTCATTTGACTGGTTTTTGAAAAAGTGGGATCTTCCCATATGAACTAGATTCAAATTTCCAATGCCATTTAAAATTAGTGTTTGAAAGTTGTTGATAGATCACAAAGTGGGCCTTGGTACATCATTATATGTACTAGCAAGGGGTGCAAAGATCCATAATTATTTCTGTTAAGAATTGAGTACTAGGAATAGCCAAAGTAGGCATGTTGATCAAAATGGCACAAATGACCATTCTCTTCTTTTATTCATTTTGATTTGTTTTTCTTTGGGATTTGTTTGGGAATGATCTAGATGATGCTTATTTCACCTAAGAAACATTTTACAAGCAATGGATCACTTAATCATGGCAATTCAAAACAACTCCTATTTAAATGCACACACATATGAATGCTTTAATAATTTTAAATTGGAAAAGTTTTTGTTAACCCTAATTTTGATGATTTGGATCTTAATAACCTTGGATTGAAGTTTTGGGATGTTACAAACCTTTCCCCCTTAAACAAAATCTCGTCTCGAGATTTACAAAGAAAACTAGGAACTAAAGAGATCCGGGAACTCTGTCCTAATGTAATCTTCTCGCTCCCAAGTGGCTTCGTCTTCGGTATGGTTGCTCCATTGAATCTTGAGAAACTTGATACTTTTGGTTCTGGTGGTTCTGTAAGCTTCTTCTAGGATACAGATGGGCACTTCACGATAGGTCAGATCATTGTTGATCCCAACAGCTCAGTGATCGATGTTCTTGAAAACTTCAGTGTTCTCTAGCACTTCCAGACATTTGCGAAGTAACGAGATATGGAACACATTGTGGATGGCTGACATCTCTTCAGGCAGTTCCAGTTGATACGATACTTTTCCTCGACGGTTCAGAATCTTGAAGGGCCTGATATATCTAGGGGCTAACTTTCCTTTCAGACTAAAGCGTTGTGTTCCTTTCAATGGCGAAACCTTGAGGTATACGAAATCTCTGATATTGAAAGTCAGGTCTCTCCTTCTCTTGTTGGCATAATTCTTCGGTCTAGATTGGGCGGTCTTGAGGTGCTCACGGACTTTGTGAATCTTCTCTTCGGCTTCTCGAAGAATGTCGGGTCCAAAGATCTGACTCTCTCCTACTTGCGACCAATTCAAAGGGGTACGACACTTTCTTCCGTATAGGAACTCAAATGGTGCCATCTGCAAACTAGCTTGATAACTGTTGTTATATGAGAATTCTGCGAAAGGCAGGCAGTCTTCCCATTTTGATCCGTACTCTAACACACAAGCTCTTAACATATCTTCTAGGATCTGGTTGACTCTCTCAGTCTGTCCATCAGTTTGCGGGTGATATGCGATGCTGAAGTTCAACTTGGTTCCCAATCCTTCCTGAACTTTCTCCCAAAATCTCGAGGTAAACTGGGTTCCTCGATCTGATACTATGGTCTTGGGGGTTCCATGCAGACTAACAATTCTAGCAATATACAGTTCTGCTAGCTTCGCACTCTGGTAGGTAGTCTTGACAGGTATGAAGTGAGCTACCTTGGACAGTCTATCAACTATGACCCAGATTGAGTCATTTCCCCTACTGGAAGTAGGCAAACTGGTGATAAAGTCCATTCCGACGGAATCCCATTTCCATTCCGGAATCTGCAATGGTTGCAACAGTCCTGCAGGTCTCTGATGCTCTGCTTTGACTCTTTGACAGATGCCACATTTGGCGATGTAGCTTCCGATCTCTCTCTTCATCTTGTGCCACCAAAATTGCTCTTTCAAGTCTTGATACATCTTCGTTCCTCCGGGGTGGATAGAATAAAGAGTATCATGAGCTTCCTTCATGATAACTTGCTTCAGCTCCGAATCTGCTGGCACACAGATACGTCCTTTGTACCATAGACCTCCTTCTTTGTCTTTAGTGAATCCAGGTACCTTTCCTGTACCAATACGACGTTTGATTCCTTCGATACTTTCATTTCCCTTCTGGGCTTCCTTGATTTGGCTAATCAATGTGGGTTGAAGTTCAATGCTAGCTAAGAATCCTTTGCTAACTAGCTCAGTTCTAAACTGCTCCAACTCCTCATACAAACTTGGTTGCTTCTCCTTGATCATGGTATTCAGCCTACACAGCAATCTGCTAAGAGCATCCGCTACCACATTGGCTTTGCCGGGGTGATCGTGAATGTCAAGGTCATAATCCTTGATTAACTCTATCCATCTCCTTTGCCTCATATTCAGCTCCTTTTGAGTGAAAATACATTTCAATCTCTTATGATCTGAGTAAATCTCACACCGATTACCCATCAGATAATGATGCCATGTCTTTAATGCCAAAACTACGGCTGCTAATTCAAGATCATGGGTCGGATAGTTCTGCTCATGCTGCTTCAGTTGTCGACACAGATAAGCGATGACTTTGCCTTCCTGCATCAGTACACATCCGAGACCAATCTTGGATGCATCACAATACACATCAAACGGCTTCTTGATATCTGGCATGACCAATATTGGGGCTGATATCAATCTCTTCTTCAGCTCCTGAAAACTGGCTTCACACTTGTCAGTCCATTCAAATTTCTTGTCCTTCTTCAACAATTGGGTCATGGGTCTGGCGATGCTTGAAAATCCTTTGACGAACTTGCGGTAGTATCCCGCTAATTCGAGGAATGCACGGACTTAGGTTTGAGTGGTTGGGGCTTCCCATGCTTCGACATCTCTAATCTTGGCGGGATCAATAGAGACTCCTCCGGCAGACACAATATGTCCTAGGAATCCTACTTCTTTCAACGAAAACTCACACTTGCTAAACTTGGCATACAACCGATGCTCTCTTAGGGTTTCTAGGATGATTCTCAGATGTTGCTCACCCTCTTCTTCTGACTTGGAGTAGATAAGGATATCGTCGATAAACACAGTTACAAACTTATCTAGGAAATTCATAAAGATCTTATTCATGATATTCATGAAATAAGCAGGGGCATTGGTTAATCCAAAATACATAACCGTATACTCGTATAAACCATAGCGAGTAGTGAAGGCGGTCTTCGGAATATTCATTGCACGAGTCTTAAGTTGGTGATAACCAGTCCTAAGATCAATCTTTGAGAATACCTGAGCTCCAGTCAACTGATCAAATAGATCCTCTATCTTTGGCAAGGGGTACTTGTTCTTGATGGTGATGTCATTCAGTTTTCTATAATCTATGCACATACGGTTGCCTCCATCTTTCTTGTTGACGAATAACACTGGTGATCTCCATGGCGATGCGCTTGGCTGAATCAAGCCTGTTGCTAACATAGCATCCAACTGCTTCTTCAGTTCCACTAACTCTGAGGGGTTCATGCTATAGGGTCTCTGGGCTATGGGTCCGGCTCCGGGGATTAGTTCGATAATGAACTCAATATCCCTATCCGGGGGCATACCTAGCAATTCATCTGGGAATACGTCGGGGTATTCACAGACTACTCTTACTTGGTCTATGGTCGGTAGGGCTAGACTCTTGTTGCACTTGAATTGACGGGGTAAGGTTTCAGATATATGCTCTAATGTGACTCCCGAGCTACTGGTCATGGTGATGGCTTTCTTAGCAAAGTCTATCATTCCTTTATGCCTTGACATCCAGTCCATACCTAGTACTACTTCCAATCCTTTGGTTCCAAGTACTATAAGGTTGGCATAAAAATCTATCCCATGTATCCTGATAGGTACAACTTTGCAAATTTTTCTAGCTTTTGTAGTTGATCCGGGGATTTGAACTATCATGACATGCTTCAGGTTTGTTGGGTGAATCTTACTAGTGCATGCAAATTCTTCGGTGACAAATGAATGCGATGCTCCCGAAACAAACAATACTCTTGCTAAAACTGAGTTGACAGAAAACATACCCATCACTACATCTGGCCCTTCCTAGGCTTCTTGGGCGTTCATGTGGAAGAGATGACCGTTGCGGTTGTGAGGGTTCCCTGGGGCAAATCTTCTCCTTGGTTAAACACGACGCTGCTGTTGAGCTGGGGCATTCACATTGGCAGTGGCGGCAGTCTTCTTGGGACACTCATTGGAGTAGTGACCCTTCACTCCACACTCGAAACAGGTGATCTGGGACTTGTCTTTTGCTGCGACGGGCACATCATTATTGCCAGTTCTGGGTGCAGTGTTGTTGTTGTTCTTGGGAGGGGCACGGTTGAAATTGTTGGTGTTGCCGGAGTTGTGATTGTTTCCTATGGACTTCACATTGCCTCCGCTACGGTTGGGGTAGCTTGGGAGAGACATTGGGGGTCGATTGTTCCTTGGTGCATATCCTGGTGAGGGGTTGGGACGGTACTTCTGGTGACTGCTGGATCCAGATTGCTGCATCATATGACGTTTACGGTTGTCGTTTTCCTGATTAATCTTCCCTTCCATCTGAATGGCAGAGTCGACTAGCTCTTCGAGATCCTCGAAGCGGATGTTGACGAGGACAGTCTGCATCTCATCATGCAGTCTGTTCAGTAATCTCTCCTTCTTCTTGACCTCTGTGTTGATCTCATCAGGGGCGTATCTTGCAAGCGACATGAATCTGTCACGGTATTCCACCACAGTCATTCTGCCTTGCTTCAAGTCGCGGAACTCATTTCTTAGTCTGGTGACTAGACCTTGTAGCACGTGGGTGCGGCTGAACTTGATTTTGAAGGCTTCCCATGTCATCACTTTACCATGGTCCATGTTACGGATACTGTCCACCAAGCTCTTACATCTCCCGCTAGATAGTGGGTGGTGAAGAGAAATTCTCGTTGTCATCAACTCCTGCAACTTCTAAGTTGTTTTCCATTGTCTGTAACCAGTCATCAGCATCTAGTGGGTTTTCAGCTTGGTTGAAGATTGGGGGATTGGTATTCTGGAAGTTTTTGAGTTTGGATCCATGGTGATCCTGATTTCCATGCCCTTGGTTATTTTGGGCCATCTGAGCTATCTGCTGCAATGTTGCTAAGTTGGCCTGGCGCTCTGCTCTGCTTGCTTCACGGTCTGCAACTAACATCTGCATAGTCTGCAACATTGGGTCTTGCGACGAGCTGCTCCCTCCTTGGTTTCCACGTGTCATCTGAAGATTGAGGTAGATAAAGGGGTAAGAGGGAAAGTTCTAAGGTTCATGGTTTTGGTTTCAAGCTAGAACTTTGAGTGTGACTCGGGTTTTGCAACTAACTTCATTTCGTTCATGCAAACAAGCACACGATACAAACACACACCACAACAGCAAAGGAAAACAGATGGTTTGAAGAACCATTCTGCAAGCTATGATACAGTGGGACTGATACATCTCATGCTACGATAGTGCTCTAGTGCATCTACTCATCGTCGATGAAGTCGGAGTCCTCATCGTCAATGTAGAAGTCCACAGCATCCTCCTGCATAAATTCATCATCATTGCTGAGGTAAGAATCCATGTCTCCTTGGATGTCTTCACCCTCCTCTTCTTCCTCCTTTGCTGCAAGATGAGCTTCTTGCTCCTTGACGGTCTTCTCGAGGTCGTCCACCTTCTTGAGAAGACGGGCGATGGTGCAATCCTTCTTCTCGCGCTGGAGGCGAAGAGACTGACGATCCTTGACAAGAAGTGAGAAAGTCTGGGCCTTCTGGGCGGCAATGGCACGGTTGTGGTTGGCGAACTCCCTAGCATTGTCCAATTCCTTCTGGTGATCGTACAATAGGAAGTCAAGGTTCTCCACTTGACGCTTCAACTCCGGGTGACTGGGCATCTCCATCGGCATTCCCATGAAGTCACGTTTTGCATAGTGAGCAAAACGGGTTCCCTGGAGTTGGTTGACACTGAGGGCACACAGACGTGCGAGAGCTTCATGCATTGCCCTGGCTAATCCATCTATCCAGTTGTTCTCTCTCACGGAGAACTGGATTCTCCCGGATGTTGGTGCTTCGATGCTTCCTCTAAGATCAGCGGTGACCAGCCACTGCAAATATCCTCCTGGGGGTCCTGGAAGTTGAGCTCCAAGACACTCCGGATGTGGGCGACCCAATAACTCCGATAGTGAATCCAGACCCCTCTCGAAGATCAGCTGACTTCCATTTCCCAACTAGTAGAACTTGTTGAACTGAGTCTCCATCTACAAGAATTAAGGATGAGGAAATTATTGAAGTGATCAAGTGTGTCAAATTTTAAGTAGTAATGTAAGAATTTGAGGAACATGAATTTTTGAGAAAGAATGAATTCCCAAGGATAAGAGAGGAAATAGTTTTTTCATAAATACTCACTTTGGTTTTGAAAATAAGTTTTTGTTCGGACGTCCATTCTAACTAGGGTCTCCTAGGGTTAGGATGGCTCTGATACCAACTTGTCAACACCCGGATTTTTAATCCCAGATGCCTGTTATGTCATTCGTCGCAATCCCAAGATGACCATTTTTGCGAGACATAACAGATTGGATATCACAGTACATCATCCATTACAAACCATACATAAGGTCTTACACAAATAAGGATCTCATGATCCAGTCTTAATACAACAAGAAGTGGAATAAAAGATAAGCGTAGCCGTGGGGTCCATCTTCAGGGGCACCGGCAATGCTGACGAAGGCAGATAGTCCTAGTTATCATAGCCGTCCTGCTGGCCATCATCTTGGTAGTCTCCTTCATAGTCTGGCCATGAGAATAGCCAGGGACAAAAGCCATGAGTACTCTTTAAGTACTCGCAAACTACCACTAACAAGTAGTATAATTCTAATGTAAAGTACTAACTCTAAGTTTAACTATAAGGTTAAGTTTGAAACCTAAGCTGAGTTTAGAAGCAAAGAAAGATAAAATAAAGTTCTAGAATCACTTAAGTTGGGAAGCTAGTGTCATAAAAACAACCGTGTTGTGGTCAAGTCAAGATTCATCATTCATTTCATAAGTTATTTTGAAAACGTCTGACAACGAAACAGTATGGCCATTCCAACTGTCCATAACCGCGGACGCGGCTATTCGAATAGTTTGACACTCTGCAGCGGTGGTACACTTTCACCACAAGATTAGATACATCTGTCAGGGATAACCCTGAATCATCATACTTAGTATGGAGATAATCAAACATAACCTTTCCTTTACACACCCTAGTATAAGCACCTCCCAACCATGACCATTTGTCATCTTGGGCACTGCATAGGTGGATAACATTGAGAGGTAGCCTCATCTCAAACCTCTCCCACGAGGGAACTAATACTAATGCATATAAACTTCTGGCTAAACCTTACCCAATTCAGGTATTGTGGTTGTACGGTAAATTTGGAATGGTATCGCATCCGAATCCAACCATCAGTTTTTATAAAAGGGCTAAGTCTCATGCCTCAACATTTTCATCATCATAAACCATTGGTGTTTCTCAACACATGTCAAGACATCTCAATAGAATGACTCATCATTCCAAGGTTTTCTCAATTCATTTTCACCAAGTGTTCCCATCTAAAGTGACTCAAGTTTTTATCTAACTCTAAACTACTAAGTTAAGAGTGTTCACTAAGGTGGAAAGATGGGATCAATATCATGCCATAGAATGACATCTAAAGTTATCTAAATAGGTCAAGTTTTATACTCTTTATGCTACCTTCAAAACAAGTAAAGGACTTTGGTAAAATTAAAGAAAGTAAAGCTTGGAAAGTAATACTTGGGGTAAGTAATAGTCAAAGGGGTATAACTAAAGCATGTCCTAAGCATCTTTGCTTGGGTTATCTAGATTGCAAGGGTTAGCTTACATTGTTAAGGGTGGCTTGCTAGTATAATACTTGCAAGTGTTATCTTGCCTTGGTTGGTGTAGTGGTTGAAGTTTTCTTCCTCCTCCTCTTGGTAGAACTCCTCCTCCTCGAAAGCTTGGTCGGTACTATCGTCTATAAATACATACGGAGTACACAATCACCAAACAATACTTAACTAGTCTAATTAGCACTCTAAGGCACACATTGTATGATCTATTATCATCATAAGCATCACAAGATTTTATTAACTAGTTTCATTCTTTTTATTTAAGAAAAGTAATTTCTACTCATTGAAAATAACTAAGATTTAATATTCACCACTTAAAATATGGGATCATGCGGACACATGTCATCACCACATATTCTAACATTTGGGAATGTAATTTAAGGGATGGTTCATAATTACTTTGGTTTAAGTTCATTATTTAATGATTTGAAGTGACTAGAAATGCCTATATAGCATTATTTTGGTACTAGTCCAAAGTCACTGCCTGTAAACCTTAATATTATTACATATTCAGATAGGTATGGTTAAATGTGATTTTTGAGAGTTGGAATCAACTCAATAGCTATCATGGTTGATTTTACAAAAATGTTTGAATGTGAAAAGGCTTCTGTCTTGTTATTTTTACTAGGAGAGATCTCTAACTCTGATTGAATTAAATCCAACGGGCTTGGGTAGATCTTTTCAGTAGCTTTCTAACAAAATTGGAATCACTCCATTTGGATTTGTAGATCTCTCTGAATTGATTTTCAAACTAAAGGACAGAACTAGGTTCAAACTAAATTAGAAAAATCCTAATTTGAATTAAATGGGTCGCACGGGAAAGCTAACGGGCCGGCCCAGTGGCACTCCGTGGCGCAGGGCACAGCTGACAGGGGGGGTCCACCGGACAGCGGCTATTTACATGCGAAGCGGTACGGGGCGATGTGGGCCGTTAGATTAGAACTAGGATCTACGGCTGGGGCTCGTCGTCGACGACGGACAGGTCACCGGAGAGGACAAACCCTAGCGGCTCGGTGGGGGTGCTCAGGGGGCGTACCAGGGCTCCAGCGACGACGGCGAGGCAGGAAAACGAACTGGTGGACGACGACGAGCTCAGGGGTGGTCGAGGCAGCTCCCGGGGTGGACGAAATCGACGTCGCCTTCTCCTCCACTGCAGCGGGCTCCTCCAGCCAAATTCCGGCGAACAAGTGTTCGCGCTGCTCCGGCTAGAGGTGGGGAAGGACCATTGAGGAGAGGCGAGTGGAATGGTGTGAGTGGTTTGTGCTGGGGTGGCCTCTATTTATAGCTCGACGAGGCGACCGAGAGTGATGGGCGGGCGGCTCCGGCAAGGATTGCACAACGTGCTAGTGGCGTGGCTTGAGGTAGGGGATGGTGGCCTGCCTCCTGGCGGTGCGCTACAGCTTAAATGCGAGGCTAGGGACGGTGGCGTTTGGTCAGGAGGTGCTCACGCTCTTCACGGCAGAGGCGGCGGTCTTCATGGCGTGCGGTGGCTGTGGTTCGAATGGCGGCGAACGGGCATGTCTGGGGGTTCCCTGGGTCATGGAGACACAGTGAGCACGGGCTGCGGTCGAGGCGCGGCGTGTGCACGCTTGTCGGGCGCGGCGCTTTGGCGCGTGCTCGGCATGGCGCAGACACTCTAGGCGCGGCGCGCTGCGGGTGGTCCACGGATTGGCTCTGCTCGGGGAGGGGACAGAGGGTGGCGGTGTGGTCTGGTCTAGCTCCTAGATACGGCGAGAGAGAGAGGGGCGGTCTGCTGCAGTGATGGCAAGGTTTGGCCGGCGAGCATGTCCTCGGGGTGGCATGGCATTGCTGCTAGGGACAAAGGGGTGAGGTGCTTAGGCTTTGGTTAGAGCTAGAAGGGACATAGGGAGTAAATGGAGATCAAATGGGGGCAAAACCCTGTAGAAAACAGTGAGCCAGGATTAGAGTTTGATTCCTGCCTGCCAAGTGTTTGTGAAAATGGCCGCAAGAAATTTAGTTTTGAATTTTGAAAAGATTATTGGTGGGTGTGTTAGTCATAAGCTTGAGACTCTGTGGTTGCTTGGGTTTTGAAAATAAAGCTCATTTGAGTGGTTTTTGAAAAAGTGAGATCTTCCCATATGAACTAGATTCAAATTTCCAATGCCATTTAAAATTAGTGTTTGAAAGTTGTTGGCAGATCACAAAGTGGGCCTTGGTACTTCATTATATGTACTAGCAAGGGGTGCAAAGATCCATAATTATTTCTGTTAAGAATTGATTAGTAGGAATAGCCAAAGTAGGCATGTTGATCAAATTGGCACAAATGACCATTCTCTTCTTTTATTCATTTTGATTTGTTTTTCTTTGGGATTTGTCTGGGAATGATCTAGATGATGTTTATTTCACCTAAGAATCATTTTACAAGCAATGGATCACTTAATCATGGCAATTCAAAACAACTCCTATTTAAATGCACACACATATGAATGCTTTAATAATTTTAAATTGGAAAAGTTTTTGTTAACCCTAATTTTGATGATTTGGATCTTAATAACCTTGGATTGAAGTTTTGGGATGTTACATCTACCGGTAGCTATGTGTTCATCTCTCTGTATGCATGATCTTATTGAGATCATGAGCTTGTAATCTATAGATCTACCTTGTTACTCAAGTGATTTAATAGATCTCTGCTCTCCCCATGTGTGTGAAAGTGACAGCGTGCACACCATGGTGGCACTTAGGCTAGAGGTTAAAAATACTTGTTATGAGCTATATTTGGAGTTGTGTGTCTTTATGAAATTGTGGTGTTTGTTGGAACCATCTAGTGCTCAAGGTGACAGTGTGGGGTTTTCTAGATGGGAAATACTTACTTTGAGGTGTGCTGTTATAACCCTACCATCGATTAGAGTGTCCAATCGGAGAGTAGTTAAGAGTAGTATCATAAGAGAAGATATTTATATGAAAGTGTTCACTAGTGAAAGTATGATCCCTAGGCCTTGTTTCTAAGCATTGAAACACCGTTTGCTATTAGATCTGTTACATGTTTACTTGCTTCCTTCTTTATTTCAGTTTGCCTTTAGTCTTTTTCCACATCAACCACACGCCAGCAAGCTATTTTCTGGCACCATTACCACATATAATTATCTATACAACTTGTATTTCACTATCTCTTCGCCGAACTAGTGCACCTATACATCTGACAAGTGTATTAGGTGTGTTGGGGACACACGAGACTTCTTGTATCTTGATTGCAGGGTTGCTTGAGAGGGAATACCTTTGACCACTTCCTCCCTGAGTTCGATAAACCTTGGGTGATCCACTTAAGGGAAAACTTGCTCCTGTTCTACAAACCTCTGCACTTGGAGTCCCAACAACTGTCTACAAGAATAGAAGTGCATAGACATCAAGCTATTTTCTGGCGCCGTTGCTGGGGAGGTTCTGGTAAAAGGTATTCACACCGGAGGATTAAAGAAGAAGAACCTCCCATGGCAAACGCCTATTTTCTGGCGCTGTTGCCGGCGAGGTAAGGTAAAAGGTACTCACATCCTCCGGTGTGAGTGCTCGAAGTTATTTCCTTTAGATTCTGCAATTTTTTCTTTTTGTTACTTGTTTTCACTAGTTAGGCTTAATGGAAAACAACAAAAAAATTAGAGAGATTTATATTATTTATCTTGAGTTAGGACATGATGTGTTTGAAGAGAAAATTAAAAAACCTATGGAACTTTATTTGCATGCTAATAGCAATGTTGTTAGTATGAATTCTTTGGACACCATTATTGCTAATTCCATAAAAACATCTAAGCTTGGGGAAGTTGGTTTTTATGAAAATGATCTTTTTAGTTCCCCAGCTTTGGAAGATAGCTATTCTAGTGCTTATGATGATACCAAACCTCCAATATATGATGATTACAATGATGAATATGATATTTTCAGTCCACCTACTATTGAGGAGAAAATTAATGATTACAATATGCCTCCTATATTTGATGATTATGGTGATGAGAATAATAATGATAGCTATTTTGTTGAATTTGCTCCCACTATAATTAATAAGAATGACTATGCTTATGTGGAGAGTAATAATTATTATATGCATGTGGCTCATGATAAGAATGTTTTATGTGATAGTTATATTGTTAATTTTATTCATGTTGCTACTGAAAGTTATTATGAGAGAGGGAAACATTATCTTATGTATCTCAACATTATTAAGTTTCCCCTCTTTATGTTGAAAGTCTTGAAGTTGCACTTGTTTTGCTTTCCTATGCTTGTTGCTTTGTGCTTTCATGACTTGTTTATTTACAATATTCCTATGCATTGGAAGTGGGTTAGACTTAAATGTGTTTTGAATTTGCTTCTTGATGCTCTCTTTTACTTCAGTTCATATTTGTTATGTGAGCATCTTCTCAAACTATCATGCCTAACTTAAAGGCGTCAAAGAAAAGTACTTATTAGGAGATAACCCAAAAGTTTTAGATGAGTCTTGGAAGTTATTACTTCAGTAATAACCGCTCCTTATCCTTTTTATTTGCTTTTTGTGCCAAGAGTAACTTCTAATGAGAGAGAAGTAATGATTGGGAAAGTTGCCGTCCCGAAACAGATTTCTGTGCTTCACCGTAAAAATTCGTATAAAATCTCTGTACGTCCTTTTGAGGCTTGAATTTTTGTGCTTCTGTACCAGGTTGTTATATAACTTTCGTTAGTTCAACACTTTTTGATTTGAGCAACAGAAGGTCTTCGAAAAAATTCGTCTTTACCTGCTGGTCTGTTTTGACAGATTTCTGCCATTATTTGCATTTGCTTCTTGTTGGTTCCTTTTTGAGTTCTTTAGGGGAATTGAGCTTTTTGAGGGAAGTGCTACAGTAGCTTGTGTTTTAATGGAAGTTTTATTGGTGTTGGAACTGGACCTAAAGACTTATTATCTTGAGTGCACTAATGTTGCTAATAAAGATTGTGTGAAGTTTTGTATGAAGGAAAAATTCCAGGTGTATGGAAGAAATGAGTAATGAGATGAAGGATGGACTAAAGCTCAAGCTTGGGGAAGCCACACGTGTCACCCCAAGAAATATCCAAGAAGTACAAGCGTCAAAGCTTGGGGATGCCCAAGGCATCCCCTTCTTCATCAATAAAAATTTCAGGTTTCTTCCAAACACTTCATTTTTATTGTTTCATGCACTGTTGTGTTGTTCTTGGAGCGTCTTTGTTTTTGTCTTTAGTTTTCTTTTGCTTATTTTGCTTGAATAAATTGGTTGGACCCCCTCATTCATGCGTTAGTTTTCAAATAAAGTTGATTTGGATTGGAAAAGAGTAGCAAAGTTCATGCTTAAGTGGTAAAAAGGAGCTTGTTTTTGACTGTGACTTGGACTTTATCATGCCATGCTTGATATTGTTTTGACTTTATGCTTAGTGATTTTTGCTGTAGCATGACATGTTATAAACAATTGAGATTGCTTAATGTGCCTTGAAAGAATCATGCGTTGTTTTAGCATATTAAAGCATAGTATTGTGGTATTCTCCTTTGATGCTTTATTTGGGTTGACTTGGCGCATGCTCACACCATGTTATGACTATCCCAAGTAACCATAGCCTCAATGGTCCTTTAGTTTTCGACTTGTAATATCACTTTATGCTTTAATTAATGATGTTTTGTCGCTTTGCATGATTATGGCCATCATTACTCTCTTAGCTGGTCGCTCCCAGTCTTTTGCTACCCTCCATAACCAAGTATGAGTTCCACTCATGCATCCAATTCCAAATAAAACCAAGTTATTCCAAAGAGTCCATCATACCTACCTATTAGCATTTTCTATTCCAAGTATATTCATGTTTTTATCTACCTTCCGAATTAAACTTGTTATGTGAAAATTAGTGATTAAAGCTCTCACGAACTTGATGGCACACTTTACTTTTCTTGCCCTTAATAAACTTGAACCATTGTGTTGACTATGTTGTATATGCTTGCACTTATATGTTGGGGATTAGCAGAACCATGCTATCATGGGGAACGCTTTCAACATTGCACTTGTACTTTGTACCTAGTTAATATCATGCTCTTTTGTCTATGGATGTCGTCGGTGTGAAATGAAAGGGGAGCTTGTAATTCCATGGAGTTATGTATGTGTGTTAGAGAAATGCCTAGGTCGCTGGTCTAATCCATGCCTAATCATGGTGGAAACCTGCAGCGTAACCATAATGAGCTGTCTATGAAGCATTCTTCTTATAAAAAAGAGTCAGATATTGATAAAAAGAGAAAAAGAAAAAAAAGATATGAGAAAAGAGGAAAGAGAGAAAAAAGCACCATTTTCCCATGGTAAATAAGAAGATTGCTGAGATGCTCGTTGTCTGCTTGCCTTGTCATTTTGATATGGGGATTCTTCCGTATAATCGGGCAAGGGGTACCCCGTTGGCGGTTCTCTATGATACACATGTACTTACGATGACAAGAACTTACTGGTGACTAAACTTGAGTAGCATGAGGAGCAGCCCTCGTATACAAGGGACATGAGATTTCTGACTTATACTTCGTCAAGCATGTACACCATAGTTTGTTCACTTTAACCTTAATCACTTCAAGATTCTTATGATAGGGGCAATGAGAGCTGAAAGCTATTAAGTACCATAATTTTTGGAAGCTCTTTATGAGACTTGAATCCCTACTTCCTTTTATGAAGGCCTTTCTTCCATCATTATATTGAGTCTCCACCTTCTATCTTTATGCACCTACTTTGAGAGCATAGTGGCCATTCTTAGTTCTATGTGCATTGTCCCAAGACTAGTTGATTGATGCATAACTTGATATTGCTTGTTTTAAACTATTTGTATCTAGTCACTCTTATGAACTTTGAAGGTGTCCTATGCATTTATATTTGCTACTCTATGAGGGACAAGCTGAATACTATTATGCTATGTTTTCTTTATGTGAAACAAACAAACGTCTTGCAAAGCATTGTTATTCATGAATCTTTTGTTTGTGCCTTTTCATGTTGCAACATAGTTTCTTTGTCTTATTGCTAGAACTTTGTCTTTCATGTTATGATTGAAGTACTATGATCCCAGCTTCGAATGTTTTACAAGTACTTTGATCAAGTTTATGATGGTGCATGTCACCTCAAAAATTATTCTTTCTTTTTATCACTTACCTACTCGAGGACGAGCAGGAGTTAAGCTTGGGGATGTTGATACATTGCAAATGTATCTATAATTTTTGATATTCCATGCTTGGTTTTATCTACTTTCTTATGTTTTGTCCACACTTTGGAGTACTTTTCATATAATTTCTTGGACTAACCTATTAACAAGAGCCATAGTGCCAGTTGCCTGTTTTCTGCTGTTTTTGGTTCCAGGAAAGTCAGAAAATGAATATTCTCGGAATTAGACAGGACAAAAGCCAAAGTTCATATTTTACCGGGGACACTTGGAGCCAGAATACGAGACGGAGAAGGGCCATAGGGTGGCCACACCATGCCAGGGGGTGGTGTGGGCCCCTTCGGCACCCCCTCGATCTCCCCTCTCGCCTATATATTCCTCCCGATGCATAAACCCTAAATTGTCAATCAGAAATCCACGAAAAGTTCCACAGCACCGCCGCCACCAAAGGGGAGATTCGGGGGATAGAAAGTCTCTGTTCCGGCACCTTGCCGGGACGGGGAAGTGCCCCCAGAGCCACCTCCATCGATCTCCACCACCATATCCATCACCATTGCTGATTCTCATGATGAGGAGGGAGTAGTTCTCTCTCGAGGCTAAGGGTTCTACCGGTAGCTATGTGTTCATCTCTCTCTATGTATGCATGATCTTATTGATATCATGAGCTTGTAATCTATAGATCTACCTTGCTACTCACGTGCTTTAATAGATCTCTGCTCTCCCCATGTGTGTGAAAGTGACAACGTGCACACCATGGTGGCACTTAGGCTAGAGATTACAAATACTTGTTATGAGTTATATTTGGAGTTGGGTGTCTTTATGAAATTGTGGTGTTTGTTGGAACCATCTAGTGCTCAAGGTGACAGTGTGGGGTTTTCTATATGGGAAAGACTTACTTTGAGGTGTGCTGTTATAGCCCTACCATCGATTAGAGTGTCCAACCGGAGAGTAGTTAAGAGTAGTATCATAAGAGAAGATATTTATATGAGAGTGTTCACTAGTGAAAATATGATCCCTAGGCCTTGTTTCTAAGCATTGAAACACCGTTTGCTATTAGATATGTTACATGTTTGCTTGCTTCCTTCTTTATTTCAGTTTGCCTTTAGTCTTTTCCCACATCAACCACACGCCAGCAAGCTATTTTCTGGCACCGTTACCACATATAATTATCTATACCACTTGTATTTCACTATCTCTTCGCCGAACTAGTGCACCTATACACCTGACAAGTGTATTGGGTGTGTTGGGGACACAAGAGACTTCTTGTATCTTGATTGCAGGGTTGCTTGAGAGGGAATACCTTTGACCACTTCCTCCCTAAGTTCGATAAACCTTGGGTGATCCACTTAAGGGAAAACTTGCTGCTGTTCTACAAACCTCTGCACTTGGAGTCCCAACAACTGTCTACAAGAATAGAAATGCGTAGACATCAGGCCTCACCCTGTTCTCTGATGGATCCCGCCACCAAAGGCCTGATCCACCTTTCCACTATAGGAACCCTTCGAGGCGGGTATCGGTGCCTTTACACAACTAGCGGGGCACAACTCCACAATCAACTTGGAGGCTCCTGTGATGACAACAAGCTGCCAAGAACAAGTTTATCAATAACAAAGAATAAGATCTAGATATTGACAAGAATACTAGATCAGGGATTTCTCTAAATGAATGGAGAGGAGTTGATGCGCTTGATTCGTGATGATGATGACAATTTTATCCTCCTTCAATTCCCCCAAAGATCGAAGCCTTTGGGTGGTTGAAGTGGGAGATCTAGAGAGGGAGCTCTTGCAAAGGGTCTGATGTTTTTCGAATGAATCAAGAGTTCTGCTCGTTGGGGAAGAAAGGATATTTATACCCCCTTCCAAATCCAAGCCGTTGGAGCCTTTGGGGGCCGGATTATCCGGCCCGAGTGAGGGCCGGATTATCTGGCCTGGGGAAAACTCCGCCCCAGACTCGGAATATCCGGCAGAAAAGTCGGCTACGGACAGAAGCTCACGCAGACTTGCCCTTGACACCTTCTCCTGGGGACCGGATTATCCGGCCCTAGGGATGGGCCGGATTATTCGGCTGGGGGAAAAAATCCGCCCCAGCCACGGAATATCCGGGGGAAATTCTGCCCCTAGATAGAAGCTTGCGCAGGTTCTCACTTGGGCGATTCCCCTGGGGCCGGATTATCCGCCCCAACATGAGGGCCGGATTATCCGGTCCAGAGAGAACATCCGCCCCAGAGCCGGACTTTCCAGATTATCCCTGGGGGAAAAAACTGCCCCCAGACAGAGACTCGCGCAGAGCCAGCCCTGGCCAAGGTGGTCTGGCCGGATTATCCGGCCCATGATGGGGGCGGATAATCCGCCCCCCAAACTCTCAAAACTTTCCTACAACACTTAGTGCACATTAGAGATTCCATGGTATTGTATCTAACACACAAAACATGGGAAATCATGAGATGTTCTTTCACCTCTCCCACGATGTCTAGCGAGTAGCCATGACCTCACCGCCCCTCTCTGTCCACCCCTTGACCAACAGCGAGAAGTGGAGAAGCTGGAACAGCCGCGCCCATTTAAGCCTCTGCCATGCCGAGAGCACAACGAAGCACCGAAGCCGCCTCGCGCAGCCATGCCGTGCCTCGCTCTCTCCGCTCGTACCCACACCCGCTGTGCCACTAGCGACTGCCCAGACATGACCATTTGCCACCGCGTGCCCCGTGATCACTGTACTCAATGACGAACACCGCTGTACCCGAACAGAGCACCGACGTTGCCCGACCGACTGAGACCGCGCCTTGTCGCGCCACTACGCGCGTGACGACCGCCACAGTCCACCGCGTCGACCCATGCCATCTGCCATGCCTATCACAACCTGTAGTAGCGTCGCCGATGAAGCCTGACCATGTCGCCATTCCTTCACCGCTGGTGTATAAATAGGAGCCACCCTAGACTTCAAACGGCACACCATTTCACTCCTATCTCTCTCAGAACCACCCAGACCCTTTCCCGGAGCAAGGCGAGCACCACCCCCGCCGGAATTTGACCGGAGCCCACCGCTGAAGTGAAGAAAGGGAGCCATTGATTGGAGCCACCCAGGAGCCGCCGTGACCGCCAATCGACTCGCCGTCGTTGACAAGCCCATTCGCCCCCATCGCCGGACCTAGCTGAACCCCTGGTAAGCCCCTAGCGCCCCCCGTCGTGCCGCTAGGTTTAGAGAGCACCACGACATAGACGACGAACCTCAGCCGTAGATCTTATTCTAATCGTAGCACTGAGATTTGCTGATACCTTTTCGGTTCGATAGAGCCACTGACGCGTAGGACAAACTTGTCAGCAGCCCGCTGCGTGCCCGTTGTGTAGTTGGGCCGGCCCATTTCTTTTCCCGCGCAAAGTCCAGCAATTCAAATAGAAATTATCTATTTAGTTAAAAACCCTATTCTATTAGTAGATTCAAAATTTAATTCAAAGAGATGTACGGAACCAAATTGCATGATTCTAATTTTGTTAGAAAGGTATTGAAAATATCTACACACTCCCGTTGGATTCAAACCATTTGAAATTACAGATCACCTATACTAAAATAGCAAGACAGAGACTTTTACCACTTCAAACTTTTTATAAAATCAACCATAAATGCTTTTAAGTTGATTCCAACTCGCAAAAATCACATTTTCCATGCTCTACATGAATATGTAAAAATATTTGGTTTTACAGATATTAAACATGGACTAGTATAAAAAGGATGCTATATAGGCTTTTCTAGCCTCTTTAATATTATTAATTAGTAATATTAAATCTTGTAATATATGGTCACCACTTTAAAACACTTTCTCAAGTATTGAAATATGTGGTGATGACATGTGTCAACATGATCCCATATCTTAATTAAAGGATATTAAATCTTAAGTACTTTTAATGAATAGACATTACTTTTCCAAAATAAGATAAATAAGAAAGTGTAAATATTACATGTGATGATAGAGATGATGCTAGATCATCTAGTGTGAGCCATGTTTGCTAAATAGAAGTTGTTAAGGATTGTTTGGTGATTGTGTACATTGAATGTATTTATAGACGCTAGTACCGACCCGGGCCACGGCGAGGAGGAGTACTTCGAGGAAGAAGAAGAGAACTTCAACGACTGCACCCAACAAGGCAAGATATCAATGCAAGCTAACTAATACAAGCCATCCATGCAAGCTAACCTATGCAAGATGCACTAGGCATGCTTGGTTATGAAAGTTTGATTATACCCATCCCAAGTTTTACTTGAAAGCTTTACTTTTCCTTTTACTAAAGTTTCTTACTTAGTTAATGAATTGTGATTAGTGGAAAATAGGATGGATACCATCAAAATCATAGAACTAGTCTTGGATACTTATACTTGATTAGCGCGCCTCAATAGTGATACCCTCAATACTAGTGGCTAGTGCTAAACTAAAACTCAATCACTTTAGATGGGAGCACTTGGTGAAAATGATTATGAAAACCTTGGAATGATGATTCATTCTATTGAAATGTTTTGACATGTGTTATGAAACACAATGTGTTGATGATGAAACTGAATGAGGCATGAGCCTTGACTTTGTTAAAAACTAATTGTTGGGTTCGGATGCGATACAATTCCAATTTTATCGTACAACCACAATACCTGAGTTGGGTAGGGCTTAACTGGAAGTTTACATGTCTTAGTATGGGTTCCCTTATGGAAGAGGTTGAGCTGAGGCTACCTCGTGAATATGAATGTCGACCTATGCAGTTCTCAGGATGGCAGTTGGCCATGGCTGGGAGGCCAAGCTCATAGGGGAGGTGCCTATACTAGGGTGTGTAATTGAATGGTTAGGATTGATTATCCGCATACCAAGTATGATGATTCAGGGTTATCCCTGACGAATGTATCGAATTTTGTGGTGAAAGTGTACCACCTCTACAGAGTGTCAAACTATTCGAATAGCCGCGTCCGCCGTTATGGACAGTTGGAATGGCCATACTGTTCCGTTGTCAGATGTTTTCAAAATGACTTGTGACTTGAAAGATGACTTTGACTTTACCACAACAGAGTTGTGGACATGAAATCTAAGTCCCCACTTAAGTGATGTAGAGAACTAAAATTAGGTCTTTTACTCTTAAGTCTTTAGGAAATAAACCTAGCCTTTTGCAAACAAACCTAGAGCTTAAGATTCCTACTAGATTTTTACCCTACCTATGTTAGTGGTAGTTTGAAAGTACTTAAAGAGTACTCATGGCTTTGTCCCTGACTATTCCCATGGCCAGACTGCGAGGAAGACTACCCGGAAGATGGACATCAGGAGGTCTATGACAACTAGTATCATCTCCCATCGTCAGCACTGCCTGTGACCCTGAAGATGGAGCCCTACTATGTTTACTTTCCACTGCTTTGATTGTATTAAGACTGGATCATGAGATCCTCTATTTGTAAGACCTTTAATATGGTTTGTAATGGATGATGTACTGTGGTACCAATTCTGTTATGTCTCGCAAAAATGGTAATCCTGGGATTGTGATGTACGCCATAACAGGCATCTGGACTTAAAAATCCGGGTGTTGACAAGTTGGTATCAGAGCAATCCTGACCATAGGAGACCCTAGTTAGAATGGACGCCTGAAAAACCTAGTTTCAAAACAGAAGAAGTGAGTATTTACAAAAACCTATTCTCACTCTTATCCTTGAGATTCTTTCCAGAAAGAGATCACTTACTCCTCAAAATTCTTGCAATTCTACGTAAAACTTGACACACTTGATCACTTCACTAACTTACTCATCTTAATTGCTTATAGATGGAATTCAAATATAGCAAGTTTTACTAGTTGGCCAATGGAGGGGAGCTGATCTTTGAGAGGGATTTGGACCAGCTCTCAGAGTATCATGGACGCCCGCACCCGGAGTTCTTCAGAGCGTAGCTCAACGACCAATCCGGAGGGGAGCTACAGTGGCTGATTGTTGCCGACCTGAGAGGCAAAATGGAGCCACCGCTTTCAGAGAAGATTCAGTTCAGCTTGAGGGAGAACAACTGGTTAGACGGTCTAGCCAGGGCAATGCAGGAGGCACTTGCTCGCTTGTGTGCTCAAAACATCAACCAGACCAGTGGCACCCGTTTCACCCACTATGCAAGACGTGAATCTACGGGACAGCCTTTGGTCATGCCATCACATCCGGAGTTAAGGCATCATGTGGACCACTTAGACTTCATGCTACATGAGACTCAGAAGGAGTTGGACAACGCCCGTGCTTACGCCAATCAGAACAATGCCGAAGCTGTTGAAAGGAAGCAAACCCTCGCCATCCTCGCCAAGGAGCGCAAGTCACTTTGTCGCCAGCGCGATAAAAAGGATCGCATCATCGCCCATCTTCGTCAGAAGATGGCAACCCTAGAGGAGACCATCCATGACCAAGAGATCCAGCTGGAGGAGAAAGAAGAGGAAGGTGAAGACATCCGTGGAGATCCTTACTCTTACCTCAGTGATGATGATGACTACCTGGAGGACGCCGCCATGGAGGACCACACTGATGAGGATCATGCTGACTTGATTGATGACGAGGAGCCTGACAGTTCTGATGCTTAGTAGTCGCACCTAAGCACTATCATAGGTGTGAGTTATACCGGTCCCATTGTATCGTAGCTTGCCAGAATGGTCCTTAAGACCATCTGCTTTAATATTTGTGGTGTGTGTTTGTATTGTGTGCCTAGAATGAATGAATGAGAAGAAGTTGTTAGTTTTCAAACCTTAGTCATGCTTAAAGTTTAAAGCCTTTTGAAACAAACCCATGAACCCTAGAAATTTCCCTCTTGTCTCATTATCTATCTCAATCTTCAGATGACTCGCGGTAACCCCAAAGGAAGCAGCTCATCTCAGGACCCAATGCTGTAGATTCTGCAAATGCTAGTTTCTGACTGTGAAGCTGGTAGAGCAGAACGCCAAGCCAACTTAGCCGCTCTTCAACAGATAGCCCAGATGGCTCACAATAATCAGGTCCATGGAAACCAAGATCACCATGGATCCAAACTCAAAAACTTTCAGAATACCAATCCTCCTATGTTTAGCAAGTCAGAAGAGCCCTTGGATGCTGATGATTGGTTGCAAACCATGGAAAACAATTTAGAAGTCACAGGAGTTGATGCAAATGAGAAGGTACTATTTGCCACCCACTACCTATGCAGTTATGCTAGATCCTGGTGGAATAGCACCCGTACCATGAATGGAGGTCAGATGATGATGTGGGAAGAGTTGAAGCTCAAGTTCAGTAGGACTCATGTGCCCCCGGGTCTGATCAAGAGGATGAGGGATGAGTTCAGAGATTTAAAGCAAGGAAGGATGACTGTGGTGGAGTATCGTGACAAATTCTTGTCTTTAGCTAGATATGACCCTGATGAGATTGACACAAAAGCGAAGAAGAAACAGAGATTCCTGAATGGTCTGCATGATGAGATGCAGACAGTGCTAGTCAACACTCACTTTGATGACCTGGAAGCTTTAGTGGATTCCACCATTCAGATGGAAGGAAAGATAAACCAAGCCAGTGAGAACCGCAAGCGTCGTATGATGCACCAACCAGGACCCCACCATACATCGAAGTATCGCCCCAACCTGTCTACAGAATATGCACCTAGAAACAATAGACCCCCTATGTCTCGTCTGAACTAACCCAATTGTGGCAGAGGAAACCCGAGGCCCGGAGGCCACCACAACAGCAACAACCCCGGTAACCCCTATAACTTCGACCGTGCACCACCAAGGTCCAACAACAACAACAACAACAACAATACTGCCCCAAGGAATGGGAGCAATGATGTGCCTGTCACAGGGAAAGACAAGTCAATGATATCTTGCTTTGAGTGTGGAGTCACGGGTCACTACTCCAACGAGTGCCCCAAAAAGCTTGCTGCAGCCACCGATGTTACTGCACCAGCCCAGCGGTAGCGCCGTGTCCAGCACGGAAAGAGGTTTGCCCCAGGAAACCCGCACAACCGTACCGGCCGTCTGTTCCACATGAATGCTGAAGAAGCCCAGGAAGCGCCAGATGTCGTGCTGGGTATGTTTTCTATTAACTCAGTACTTGCAAGAGTGTTGTTTGATTCTGGATCATCGTACTTGTTTGTTACAGAAGAATATGCATGCACTAGTAAGATTCAACCAACAAATTTGAAGCATGTTATGATAGTTCAAATACCCGGTTCAACCACCAAAGCTAGAAAAATTTGCAAGGCCGTACCTATCAGAATTCATGGGATAGAGTTTATGCCAATATAATAGTACTTGGAACCAAAGGTTTGGAAGTAGTACTAGGGATGGATTGGATGTCGAAACATCAAGGATTGATCGACTGTGCCAAGAAAGCCATAGCCATGATCAGTAGCACTGGAGTATCAGTAGAGCATGTATCTGAGACACTGCCCCGTCAATTCAAATGCAACAAGAGTTTAGCTCAATCCACCATAGACCAAGTCAGAGTAGCCGGTGAATACCCCGATATATTCCCAGATGAGTTGCCCGGTATGCCCCCAGATCAGGATATCGAGTTTATCATTGAACTATTTCCTAGAACTGGACCCATAGCTCAGAGACCTTATAGTATGAACCCATCGGAATTAGTGGAGCTCAAGAAGCAACTTGATGACATGTTGGGAAAAGGTCTGATTCAACCAAGTGCATCACCATGGAGATCACCTGTTTTGTTTGTAGATAAGAAGGATGGTGCCAATCGTCTATGTATGGATTATCGGAAGATTAATGACGTCACCATCAAGAACAAGTACCCACTGCCAAAGATAGAAGATTTGTTTAACCAACTGACTGGTGCTAGAGTGTTTTCTAAGATTGATCTTAGAACTGGTTATCATCAATTGAAGATTCGTGCAACGGATATTCAAAGACTGCCTTCACCACCAGATATGGATTGTATGAGTACAATGTCATGTCTTTTGGATTAACCAATGCCCCCACTTATTTCATGAACCTCATGAATAAGATTTTTATGAATTTTCTAGATAAGTTTGTCGTTGTTTTTATCGATGACATTCTGATCTACTCCAAATCAGAAGAAGACCATGAACAACAGCTAAGAACCATCCTTGAAACCCTTAGAGAGCATCAGTTGTATGCCAAGTTTAGCAAATGTGAGTTCTGGTTAAAGGAAGTAGGATTCCTAGGCCATATCTTGTCGGTAGGAGGAGTTGACGTCGATCCCGCCAAGATTAAGGATGTTGAAGAATGGAAAGCCCTGACCACCCAAACCGAAGTCCGCACATTTCTTGGATTAGCCGAATACTACCGCAAGTTTGTAGAAGGATTTTCAAGCATCGTTAGGCCGATGACTCTGCTGTTAAAGAAAGACAAGAAGTTTGAATGGATGGACAAATGTGAAGAAAGTTTTCAAGATCTCAAGAAGAGATTGATTTTAGCCCCAATTTTGATTATGCCCGATATCAAGAAGCCTTTTGATGTATATTGTGATGCATCCAAGATTGATCTCGGATGTGTGTTGATGCAAGAAGGCAAAGTCATATCATACCTATCCAAACAACTGAAGCAACATGAACAGAACTACCCTACCCATGACTTAGAACTAGGAGCCGTAGTTTTAGCTTTGAAGACATGGCATCATTACCTTATGGGTAACCGCTGTGAGATTTATTTGGATCACAAGAGTTTGAAGTATATTTTCACCCAGAAAGAGCTGAATATGAGGCAAAGGAGATGGATAGAGTTAATCAAGGATTATTACCTTGACATTCACTATCACCCCGACAAGGCCATGTGGTAGCAGATGCTCTTAGTAGATTGCCATGTAGATTAAACACCATGATTAAGGAAGCCCAACCAAGTCTGCATGAGGAGATGGAGAATTTCAGAGTGGAGCTAGTTAGCAAAGTATTTCTAGCCAGTATTGATCTTCAACCCACTTTGATCAGTCAGGTCAAGGAAGCGCAAAAAGGAAATGCCAGTATTAATGGAATTAAACGTTGTATCGGTACATGGAAGGTACCTAGATTCACCGAAGATGAAGAGGGAGTTATTTGGTATAAAGGACGTATCTGTGTGCCAGCAGATTCAGAGTTGAAGCAAGTCATTATGCAGGAAGCCCATGGTACCCTATATTCTATTCACCCGGGGGAACCAAGATGTATCAGGATTGGAAGGAGCAATTTTGGTGGCACAAAATGAAGATAGAAGTCTGAAGCTACATAGCCAAGTGTGATATCTGTCAGAGAGTCAAAGCGGAACATCAACGACCCGTAGGACTTTTGCAACCATTGCAGATTCCGGAATGGAAATGGGATTCTGTCGGAATGGATTTCATCACAGGTTTGTCTACATCTAGTAGGGGAAATGACTCTATTTGGGTCAGAGTGGATAGACTGTCGAAAGTAGCCCACTTCATACCCGTCAAGACCACTTATCAGAGTTCGAAGCTAACAAAGTTGTATATTGCTAGAATAGTCAGTCTGCATGGAACCCCCAAGACCATAGTGTTAGATTGAGGAACCCAGTTTACCTCAAGATTTTGGAAGAAAGTCCAAGAAGGATTGGGAACCAAGCTGAATTTCAGCACAGCTTATCACCCTCAAACCGACGGACAAACAGAAAGAGTAAACCAGATCTTAGAAGATATGCTGAGAGCATGTGTGTTAGAATATGGATCTAAATGGGAAGATTGTCTGCCTTTCGTGGAATTCTCATACAACAATAGTTACCAAGCCAGTTTGCAAATGACCCCATTTGAGTTTTTGTATGGAAGAAAGTGACGTACACCCTTGAATTGGTCGCAAGTAGTAGAGAGTCAGATTTTCGGCCCGGACATCCTATGAGAAGCCGAAGAGAAGGTTCAAAAACTCCGTGAACACCTCAAGACCGCCCAATCCAGACAGAAGAGTTATGCTAATAAAAGACGTCAAGACCTGACCTTAAATATTGGAGATTTTGTGTATCTCAAAGTATCACCTTTGAAGGGAATGCAACATTTTCAACTGAACGGGAAGCTTGCCCCAAGATATATTGGGCCCTTCAAAATCTTAAATCGTCGAGGAGAAGTATCCTATCAGTTAGAACTGCCTGAGGAGATGTCATCCGTACATGATGTGTTGCATATCTCGTTACTTAGGAAATGCCTAGAAGTTCCGGAGAAGACCGAAGTTTTCAAGAACATCAACCACAGAGCCGTGGATATCAACAAGGATTTAACCTATCGTTAAGTACCCATCCGTATTTTGGAAGAAACCTTCAGAACCACCCGGACCAGAAGTATCAAGTTTCTCAAAATCCAGTGGAGTAACCATACCGAAGAAGAAGCTACTTGGGAGCGAGAAGATTATATTAGGACTGAGTTTCCCAATCTCTTTAGTTCCTAGTTTTTCCTGAAATCTCGGGACGAGATTCTATTTAAGGAGGGAAGGTTTGTAACACCTCAAAAATATTAAACAAGATTATCAAGTTCTAATCAACCAAGTTTAGGGTTAACAAAAACTTTTATTATTAAACTTTATATGAATGCATGTGTGATTTCCATTAATGCATGAATGATTGCATTTTCCATGATTTATTGCTAGAAATGATAAGGGTTAGTTTAAAGATGAATACCACATCATATAAATATTTTCCAAGCAAAATCAAATAAAAAGAAAACCATATATGAAGCATATGATCATATGGTCACTTTGGCCAAAGTTAACCACTAGCCTACTTTGGCCATCTCTAGTAAAAGATTTCTAACAGAAACAATTCTAATTCTTTTCACCCCTTGCTAGACTAAGTAAAAATGAACCCAAGCAAACTTTGCAAAACTACAGAAGCTATTTTTAAATCTATTTGAGAGGTAATTCAAAATTGAATCAAGTGTAGGTACATAGATCATCATTTTACAAAAACCACTCAAACCAACACCACTTGACAATCCCTAGCAACCAGAGACTACCAAGTATGTGACTAGCTCACCCACCAAAACTCATTGAAAAATTTAAAGATTAAGTTCAGACATCCATTTAGTCGAACACTTAGCAGACAAAGTACGAGTTCAACAACTATCTACTGTTTTGATCAATCAATTGATCATCTCTTGTACTGCAATCAATCCAATAAATCTCCCATGATCACCCCAGTACCTTGGGCGTGCAATGGAGCAACCTCACTCGCTCCCTGCGCCAGTGCCATGATCGTACCGAGCATGTCACGCCGGTCGACCATGGACAAGACGCCACATGCCGCACCGCCCTCTCCCATGATGTCTAGCGAGTAGCCATGAACTCATCGCCCCTCCCTGTCCACCCCTTGACCAACAGCGATAAGTGGAGAAGCTGGAATAGCCGCACCCATTTAAGCCTCTGCCATGTCGAGACCACGACGGAGCACCGAAGCCGCCTCGCACAGCCACGCCACGCCTCGCTCTCTCCGCTCGTATCCACACCCGCCACGTCACCACCGACCGCCCAGACATGACCATTCGTCGCCGCGCGCCCCGTGATCACCGTACTCGATGACGAACACCGCCGTACCCGAAAAGAGTGCCGACATCGCCCGACTGACTAAGACCGCCCCTTGCCGTGCCACTACGCGCGTGACGACTGCCGTAGTCAACCGCGTCGACCCATGCCATCCGCCATGCCTATCGCGACCTGTAGCAATGTCACCGATGAATCCCGACCATGCCACCCTACCTCCACCGCCGGTGTATAAATAGGAGCCACCCCAGACCTCAAACGACACACCATTTCACTCCTCTCTCTCTTAGAACCACCCTAGACCCTTTCTCGGAGCAAGGCAAGCACCACCCCGCTAGAATTTGACCAGAGCCCGCCACTGAAGTGAAGAAAGGGAGCCATTGATTGGAGCCATCCCAGGAGCCGCCGTGACCACCAATCGACTCGCCGTCATCGACAAGCCCGTTCGCCCCTATCGCCGGACCTAGCTGGAGCCCTGGTGAGCCCCCAGCAACCCCCGCCGTGCCGCTAGGTTTAGAATCTCGCAGGAGCACCGCAACGTAGACGACGAACCTCAGCCGTTGACGCGTAGGACTGAGATTTGCTGATACCATTTCTGTTAGTAGAGCCACTGACGCGTAGGACCAACCTGTCAGCAGCCCGCTACGCGCGTGTTGTGCATTTGGGCCGGCCCATTTCTTTTCACGTGCAGAGCCCAACAATTCAAATATAATTTATCTATTTAGTTAAAAACCCTGTTCTATTAGTAGATTCAAAATTTAATTCAAAGAGATGTACTGAACCAAATTGCATGATTCCAATTTTGTTAGAAAGGTATTGAAAATATCTACACACTCCCGTTGGATTCAAACCATTTGAAATTATAGATCACCTATACTAAAAATAACAAGACATATACTTTTACCACTTCAAACATTTTTATAAAATCAATCATAAATGCTTTTAAGTTGATTCCAACTCTCAAAAATAACATTTGCCATGCTCTACATGAATATGTAAAAAGATTTAGTTTTACAGATATTAAACATGGACTAGTATTAAAATGATGCTATATAGGCTTTTCTAGCCACTTTAATATTATTAAATAGTAATATTAAATCTTGTAATATATGATCACCACTTTAAAACACTTTCTCAAGTATTGAAATATGTGGTGATGACATGTGTAAACATGATGCCATATTTTAATTAAAGGATATTAAATCTTAAGTACTTTTAATGAGTAGCAATTACTTTTCCAAAATAAGATAAATAAGAAAGTGTAAATATTACATGTGATGATAGAGATGATGCTAGATCATCTAGTGTGAGCCATGTTTGCTAAATAGAAGTAGTTAAGAATTGTTTGGTGATTGTGTACATTGAATGTATTTATAGACGCTAGTACCGACCCGGGCTACGACGAGGAGGAGTACTTCGAGGAAGAAGAAGAGAACTTCAACGACTGCACCCAACAAGGCAAGCTATCAGTGCAAGCTAACTAATACAAGCCATCCATGCAAGCTAACCTATGCAAGATGCACTAGGCATGCTTGGTTATGAAACTTTGATTATACCCATCCCAAGTTTTACTTGCAAGCTTTACTTTTCCTTTTACTAAAGTTTCTTACTTAGTTAATGAATTGTGATTAGTAGAAAATAGGATGGATACCGTCAAAATCATAGAACTAGTCTTGGACACTTATACTTGATTAGCACCCCTCAATAGTGATACCCTCAATACTAGTGGCTAGCGCTAAACTAAAACTTGATCACTTTAGATGGGAGCACTTGGTGAAAATGATTATGAAAACCTTGGAATGATGATTCATTCTATTGAAATGTTTTGACATGTATTATGAAACACAATGGGTTGATGATGAAACTGAATGAGGCTTGAGCCTTGACTTTAATAAAAACTGATGGTTGGGTTCAGATGCGATACCATTCCAATTTTACCGTACAACCATAATACCTGAGTTGAGTAGGGCTTAACTAGAAGTTTACATGTCTTAGTATGGGTTCCCTTGCAGAAGAGGTTGAGCCGACGCTACCTCGTGAATATGAATGTCCACCTATGAAGTTCTCGGGATGGCAGTTGGCCATGGCTAGGAGGCCAAGGTCATAGGGGAGGTGCCTATACTAGGGTGTGTAATTGAAAGGTTAGGATTGATTATCCGCATACCAAGTATGATGATTCAGGGTTATCCCTGACGGATGTATCGAATTTTGTGGTGAAAGTGTACCACCTCTATAGAGTGTCAAACTATTCGAATAGCCGCGTCCGCGGTTATGGACAGTTGGAATGGCCATACTGTTCCGTTGTCAGATGTTTTCAAAATGACTCATGACTTGAAAGATGACTTTGACTTGACCACAACAGAGTTGTGGACATGAAATCTAAGTCCCCACTTTAGTGATGTAGAGAACTAAAATTAGGTCTTTTACTCTTAAGTCTTTAGGAAATAAACCTGGCTTTTTGCAAACAAACCTAGAGCTTAAGATTCCTACTAGACTTTTACCCTACCTATGTTAGTGGTAGTTTGCGAGTACTTAAAGAGTACTCATGGCTTTGTCCCTGGCTATTCCCATGGCCAGACTACAAGGAAGACTACCCGGAAGATGGACCACAAGAGGTCTATGACAACTAGGATCATCTCCCATCGTCAGCATTTCCTATGACCCTGAAGATGGATCCCTACTATGTTTACTTTCCACTGCTTTGATTGTATTAAGACTGGATAATGAGATCCTCTATTTTGTAAGACCTTTAATATGGTTTGTAATGGATGATGTATTGTGGTACCAATTCTATTATGTCACGCAAAAATGGTAATCTTGGGATTGCGATGTACGACATACTAGGCATCTGGACTTAAAAATCCGGGTATTGACACTGGTGCTCGAGGCACAGATCAGAGGCTTCGAGATGAGCCGCGTCTTTATGGATGGTGGAAGCGGCATTAATCTCATGTTTGCAAGAACCTTGCGTGCAATGCGGATCCCTCTTACATGTCTGGAAGTTTCAGACATGAACTTCCACGGAATCGTCCCAGGGAAAGGCGTATACCCCCTAGGTAAGATCAGCCTCGACGTCATCTTTGGCATGCCGTTAAACTTTCGGAGAGAGCGCATTGAATTCGAAGTCGTCGACTGGCCCTCACAATACCACTACATCCTCGGACGTGTCGCATTCGCGAGGTTCATGGCGGTGCCACACTACGCCTACTTGTAGATGAAGATGCCGGTCCCAAACGACATTATCACAGTCAACGGAAGCTTTGAAAGGTCTGACAGCTGCGATAGGGAGTTCAACAGAATCTCCTAGTCTTTTGGCATGCAAGAGGAGCTGACACGATTGAAGGAGTCGATAGACAACAGTTTGCCACAACTAAGCAAGCCAAGCTCACCTGACCAATCCTTCGACACGTCGATCCACACCAAGGCGGTCCAGGTCCACCCAATGGACCTGACTAAGACGACCCTCATTGCCAACAACTTAGGAATTCACACTCATCGAATTCCTCCGTGAGCGCTGGGAAATCTTCGCCTGGTGTCCAGCAGACATGCCAGGTGTTCCCAGGGAATTCACCGAGCACTCATTCAACATAAATCCTGAAGCAAGGCCAGTCAAACAAATAATACGACGACTATCTGAACCAAGGGCAAAGGCAGTTGGTATGGAAGTCAATAGACTCCTTGATGCCAACTTCATACGCGAGATCAAGGAAAGCACCTGGGTAGCAAACCCCGTGCTCGTTCCTAAAAAAGACATGGATATCCTACGGATGTGCGTGGACTTCACCTCCTTGAACAAGCATTGCCCGAAGGACCACTTCCCATTGCCACAAATTGATTAGATAATCGACTCCACCAAGCACTCGGGGGCTACTTCTAGCAGGAGCGCTGGCCGTGCACCCGAGAAACTTTGCAAGACATCCAAGCATTATGAGAACATATTTTCTCACAAAAACCCTTCACTCGAATCAATGATTCGACTGTGGACTTCGGGTTACTCCGATAGGGAGCACTAAAAGCACATTCGACTGAAACAAGCAAAAGATGACAGTAGTCGCAAAATACTTATAGTCCCCACTCGACTTCATGACTCGAATAGGCACTCAGGGGCTACTCCCATAGGGAGTGCTGGTCGTGCACCCTATGATTTTTTCTTACACATAACTACGTGTTGACTACGTCCACACTCGAAAGCATTGGTGACTTCACCTCATATCTTCCCTGCAAATAGATTACGTCTCCTAGGCCACCTGAATCATCTCCGCGATGACAAAATTCGGATGCCACGTCTACGACATGAAGATAAGACCTGAATAAGGCCAGACAATGCACCTGTTGCGCTCTACCAGACATAATCCATGCCTACAGGCATGATGAAAAAGCCTTTACGGACGCGTCGAGTTCTCACACTTGTACACTGGGATTTGACTCTATAAGACCTCCACGGCCTGAGTCGAATTACGCCAGCAATTTTCCGAATTCGAGTCTAGGACTAGAGTTTGAGTAGATTGCATTGTTTTTCCCTAAGGTAGTTAACTGACCCTGATACATCGGATAAATCTGGCATGTATATCAACAATACCTATGATACAAATCAGAGCACTCGAAAACATGCTCGGCTGTGCACTCGAAAGACTTCATAAGTCTCCACTCGAATCTGCGATTCAACGGGACACTCGGGGGCTACTGACATGGGCATACCTTTCAGGTACTCGAGTTTGTTATATATGGTCCAGTCTGGTAGAAGCCCATGATGTTACCAGGGCCCAATCAAAGATTCGAGTGACCTCAGGAGACTCCGACTACTTGTGGCACACGACAAGCTCAAGATAGAAAGTTCAAAGGGAAAACCCTAACTTGGAACCGACTCGACCTGCTATCCCGAGACCTAGCCTATCTATATAAAGGTTAGGAGGGGGCAACGAGGAGGACAATCACAACCCTAGTTTCCACACCATCGCCAGATTGCATTTGCGCACCCTGTGTAACTTTCGACTCCCTCGATAATTCCAAGAGCAGACAAGCAGGAGTAGGGTCCTCTACGAGGCCTAAACCTGGGTAAACCTTGCGTCCCTGTGTGCTTGTTTGCTAGCCGTTTATGCCTCCAGCGCTCCCCTCTTCTCCAAAACCCAAGTCCATAACAATGGGCATTGATGAGTTTAACCCTCGTCACCTCCCTTCCCCTATATAAAGGGGTGTGTAACACCCCAGCATTAGATCTTAGAAATAAGCTGAACACAGGTGTGTGCATTGCATTCACGCATAGAAAATCCGAGTAATTTTCGCGCTTTTAAATAAAACTTGTCAAAGATATTGAAGCTTCTCTTAACTTGGTGGAACTGAAGTAGATCATCAAGTTGACTGCGATAAGTTTCAATGTGACCTTTGCTACAACCTTATCTTTGGGTAATATGATTTGATCTAAGGGTAGATCAGATGTAATAAACTAAGTCGCAACACACTACTTAGTAAGGAGTACTTTATCTTCTAGAGATAATTACATGGTATTCCATACCACAACTCAAGGATGAATACTTAATATTCTAAAGATGATATTAAGATATTACCTACCATAAACTCTGTATATCAAGCTAAGCTTATAACTTAAGTAAAAGAAACTCTATAACTAAATCTTGAAACACTTTTTTGCCATAGTTACTCTTATCATAGGTACCATGGTAGTTCTTAAACATTAGATCTTATTACAAATAGAGTAGAAAGGGAAGTCAAGCCAAGACCATTTAGCACATATCCTTAATATGATATTAAGAGGTGACAATCCTATTTAACCAAGTCCTAGTGTCTATTGATCATCAATGTGTGTGAGCAATGCTTGACCTAGCACTCATTGACTTGTTAACCTTTAGCTTTGACCTATTATGATTAACCTTTCAAAGACCTTAAGTAAATTAATCTGAAAGAAGAACTAGATATGGTTGAGTGTACCATCATCAACGGAATGTGATCCTTAGTGGAGATCAAACCATTTGATGTTGGAGGAGTTAACTCACCCATGAGTTAACTAGAAGCAGTACCTAAACTCAAGGGTTGAGCTAGTAATTGAGGAACTATGAGAAAGCTAGTAGTATTAGTACATTAAATAATAATCTTGTTAGGACAAGTGGATATAGACTTAGAGTAAGCTTGCTTAACAAGATAATCCTATAGAGAGACCAGTAGAAGTTACTACTTAGTTGAGTATAAATCTTGATCAGACAAATAGAAGCGTAAGCTTAGTTTGATCAAATGATGGTGGTCATTATTCTCAAGTCACTTGAGAATAGATGATTAGGTGTTGAAGAAGAGTTCTGAATATACCAAGTTAGGCAAGTCCTAGTAAGCTGAATCATCTAGCTTGATCATTATAAGTCAAGTTAGAGTATGATGAAGTATTTGATGAGTTGTATGGAGTAGTTGGAGGCATAGTAGCTTAACCAAGTTAACATAAGGACAATTGGTATTATGGGGGTAGTACTAAACCTGTTTCAAAGGATTGATATCCTTTGTTATGTATAGTGAGGATTGTAGTCTTGCAAACCTTGGAAGTAGTTGCAAGATGAAGTTAAGGAAGTTAATAGATGGAGTTAGCAGTAGCTACATTGATAGGTGCATCAATGGTAGTTAATTAAGAGGAGTTATATACTAGGAGTAAGAATGGAGTAATGTTGAAGTGGCATGACCATGTCATCATATGATGATGGATATGGTGGAGTCAAATGATTGTCTTATTCAGGAAGATGTGATCTTTGTGAATAAGATAAGAGAGATTTATAGAGTATATTTAGGAAAGGAATTCCTTATCTCAAGATATCCTTAGTGAGGTATTAAGGTAAGGATTCTTTAGAAGCCTTAACCAAGAATATTCTTAGAAGCCATGATAACTATATGTAGATGAGTATCTTCATTGTTGTTATCCATGTATAAGAATTAACCAAAATGGTTTTATGATAATTATAAACACTTCTAAGCAAGTAGAACTTCAATAGGGAGATTTCCAAGTTTTGGAGAACCATAAAATTTAAACCACCATTCTATGAACCCTAAGATTTAATTCATTAAAAGGTTTATTCCATTATTCTTTATTTGATTCTAAGCTAGAATAGAATTCTATTGATATCATTAGCCATCCTAAACCATCACCCTTACCATGGTGAAAACAAGAACATTTCTATAAGATTTGCATATGAGAAACAAAACCCTAAATCCTAATTGCTTTGTTTAATAAACAAGATTATATATTTAAGTGGAAATTGTAACACACTAACAAGATTAGGAAATCAACTAATATCAGGTCCTCTAAAAATATTTGAAATATTGTATAAAAATTTCAATGCTTAAAGGAGTTGGAATTTGAAATAAAAATGGGGTATGAAAATAGATAATCGAAATTGAAAAGGAAAAGAACTGCGCAGCAGTATTGGCCCGCGACCCGGGTCGTCTCCGTGTTAGCTGCCACCCACGTGCACGCCTAACATCATCTCGCTCACTCTGCTATGGCCCAACAGCAGCCCAGCCCAGGATACCTCTTCGCTGTCTCTCTGGCAGGCGGGGCCTGTGCGAAGAGAGAACCACCGTCTTCGTCTTCCTCTGTCTGGTCGACACGCCGTCGGTGAGCCACGTCACTGCTGCAATTCTGGCCACCCCGGACACGATTGACCAACCTAGAGCCTTGCACTACTCGCTTGGAGTCCGTCCTTACTTGTTCCATCAAGATTTGTGCCTGAATCGAGCTCAACACCACCGCATCTCGTCGGTCCTCGCCACCATGTCGCCGTGTCAGTGCCTGCCAAGCCGTATAAAACCTCCGCCCCGCACTGCATTGCTCTCCTGGTTCATCCTTATCCTACCTATTCCTCTATCTCGCTCTTTGTCCTCTGCAAATCCACTGAAGCTGCCGCCGGTGAGCTCCGGCTAGCCATCGATTCAACCCACCTAGAAGACCATGGGGTGGATGGGGGGAAGCGCCGTGCTCTGTAGATCCTCTAGGAGGAGCACATCATCAAGGGGAGCTCTGAGGAGGGAGGATTTCGTCATTCCTTTTCGTCGGTGTTCGCCAAAATCCGTGACTCTGTGCTCATCTCCGGTCATCATCGTCGTCATGGACCACGCAGCAATACTCAGGGTGAGCATACGCATCTCCGGACCCCACTCTTGCCTGCTACCTCTTGCTATAGCCCTAGTTGCATCGAGCGCCACTGTCCTAGCTCTGCTCCGGCCATTGTTGACATTGTTTCTGATCAACCTAGAGCACCACACCACCCTAGATGAGTCGACCATCGTGTACTGCGTCGAATAGGAGCAACAGAATGTTCGCACGTGCACGGGGGCGCCGCCACCAAATGGTCGCCGGCGTCGGTTGACCGTGACAGCGCGGTCAGTCCATCGCAGTTGCCTCGGTGGCATGTGACGTGGTTCGAGCCCACTAGTCAGCGTCTATGGGATAGAAGCAGATGAGTACCAAAATCGTTTAATCGCAGCGCTGACGTCAGTCTTGCGTCATTGTTGACTGGTCTGTGCCGCGTGGCAACTGACGTGGCAAGAGCCCCACTCGTCAGTGACTAGGGCTAGGATTAGCCCCGGTAAGAAAAGCCCTACCCCATACTTACATCAACATTACTTAATAAATTCATCTATTTATTTGTTTATTTTAATTTTAGAAAATGAGTAAATCTTATTAAATAGATATCTTTTGTTTTATAATTCAAAAAATGTATGTAATATATCAGAATACTCAGAATAATAAAATCTATAGTTTAACTTTATTAACAAACATTAATATGTTAACTATTTAACTAATTATTATGTAATAAGTATTTTATAAATAATAATACTTTGAAAATTCATATTTTAATATTAGTAAATAAGAAAAATATAAATAATATACCAAAATTCTTATAAAAACAAAATCTACATTTAAAAACTTGTTTCAATTATTTTTGTATCCCTTAACTCATATTTATTGTTTGTTTAGTATTTATAAAGTGAATAAACTTATAAAAATCATATCTTATTATTTAAAATTCACAAAAATACTTATAATATACCAAAATGATCACAAAAATGAATTCTACACACTAAAAATATCAACTCATACTTTTGAAGTAAAATAAATGGTAAAGGCCTAATAGATCTTATTTAAACCCTTTTCTTTTATTTTATTTCATTAAAAATATATAAATCTTTGCTATTGCCTTTAGTATTGTTTATTTAAAATCTAAAAATGTAATAGAAAGTCAATTATTGTTTAAGTGAAGTTTAAATAGGTCAAACCATTTTAAAATATATCTGCTAAAACTATCATCTCAAATTAAGGGTATTTTAATTTTCCTAAAAAGATTTTATCAATTATAAAATCAACTAAAATAGTATATTGTTCATCACAAGAATCCTATTCACTTATACTATGATTGTTTAATGTAGTAATGTTTTCTTATTTAATAATATTAGCTAATAAGAAAACCTTAAAGTGTTAGTTTTAAGCTTGAATACTTTTTACTTTATAAAAGTAATCTTTCCTCAAAAATTTATTCTTCAAAGAAACATTAAAAGTAATCTTTAGACACTTCTTTAAAAGCTCTACTTGATTCTTAATCTTGTTTAAGAAATATTTCAGATACCATACCATTTGAGTTCTTCACTATTGCATATTACTTGTTGTATTTACTTATTGTTTCACACGCACTCTCACAAGCCTTAATCAGAAGCACAAGTGTGAAGATGGTATAAAAGTGCAACACATTCCTAAGAACTCATCACAAACTCCAAACCCTAGATCAGATACGATTATTCCGGGGTTTCGCGTTTATCAAATTGCATTACATTACTTATGCATCATTGCATCCTGCTTCTTGAAACATTAGTCTTTACAGGACCAATGATGCTGTTTACCGAATTTGGATCTTCTATTGTCTTGAAGACCGTGAGTGCATAATCTTGCAATCACAAAAGGCAAGTTCACAATTTGCTCATGTCCTTTGATTATTTTCTATGCTTGTAACTCAACTGTGTCATCACCTGCATTTCAAAAAGAATAGAAAATACTATTTTCATAATAATATGATTATGGATTATTTACCAAGTGGAAATAATCTATTGATACAATTCCAATGGTAAAGGAACATAATATCTAGGACTTAACAACCAATGTCGCCAGTGATTCTAACACCGTATATTACGCGTCAACCATGAGATTTGGAATGGGACAGAGAAGTCACCTGTATCTTCTTCCTTTCATATGGAGGGAAGATGACCTTATCGTGATGCTGTGATTCCTTGTGTGGATCCAGCATATGGGTGGGCACCCTTAGGCCCCACGATTTTTGTGTCTAGATTATTTATGAGTGGCTACTAGAGGTATAGCCAAACCTCCAAGAGCATCACCAGCTCATAGAGTCTTTGGGAACTCACCATGGTTATAGCTTGCCCTAGTTGGAGGATTAATGGAGGTGTAGTCAACCTCGGAGGATCATGCATACATATGGGGTCGCAGAGAGGGCAGCAATTGGCTTGGATCTTAAGTTGGGCCTCAAACTATGGAAGTTTGAACGGGGACATACTCCTGGCTATGCAACATAGCTTAAGGTCCCTTGTGGGAAAAGTGACGCACCTCTGCAGAGTGTAAGAATTGTGACATGTTACTCCCTGTTCCAGGAAGGAGCTACGAACGTGGCAGGAAAGGAACCCCACGAAGGTTCTGGTCAACCTGTGAAGGCTGTCGGACATAGTTTTTAGAATAAAAGCAACCTTTGAAGAAATGTTTATGAAAACCTGCATTGCCTATGACCTATGGTCTGTGGCTATAGAGATAGTGCATCATACACTCCTTTTTAGTGAACTTGCTGAGTACGCCCGTACTCAACCGTACCTTATTAACCCTTGCTAGGTTTTAAGCCGTTGAAGACGATGTCAACAACAATTTTTGCTCAAGAAACCATCATCGACAACTCAAGTTCTTCAATAAAGTCAAGGAAGTCAACATATACATCAACTAAAGTGAAGATAAAGTGTCGGTTTAGATATGAGTAGATTCTCTAGCCATAAAACCTATTTCTGTAGAGTATTGTAATAGCAGCAATGGCAAGCTAAATAGTTTAGATATTAGTCTTTTTAGCAAGATAAGTAAGGACTTATTATTTCTGGTTCTTCTTTGTAAGAAGTTCTTTCTCTCTCTTTAACCTAGAGTGTTCTCTGGATCTTTTGTAAAGAGTCGAGTTGTAATCTATAGTGATGTCTTGGACCTGCTGTGTTTCTGTTGTACCACTCCGAGGGATGTAATACTAGTGAACGGTGTTTCATTGGTGTTATGTTAATGACTATAGTGTACTACATCATGCAGTGGTATGCTAGGTCACCGCAGGGTTCCCATGGGTGGGATTAGACACAGAATTTTAGATGTTCTCTAAGGCATTTTCCTTAGAGAATTTCTCCCCCTCTCTCTAGATAGTTGTCTCCATGCTTTGGCACGGTCCCAAGAAAGGACTGTTCGTGCAAGAGACGACGCACCTGCAGCACAATGTTGCGCTGTAGGGATTCCAAGCCAGAGATATACTTCCGCTCTCCTGGCGGGATCGGGGAGCCGGAGGTCATCATCATACACCGTATGTGTACTAAAGCGTGAGGGGCCACACTTGGGGCACCTTGGATGTCGTGAGCCAGAGCTGCTTCATGATGAAGGAGGAGCAAGGGGTGATCTGGGAGGAGCATCGCGACCTTGAGGTCAGCTACGAGTTCGACTACTTCAACCACATTCCCCTTGGAACGTTAACCGTGTCGGTCTACAAGGGTATGTATTCTATACAGTCCGGTCGTTACTGCATTACTACATAGATAGATCTTGGTGTTAGGGAGTTCCAACGTAGGAATTTTTTTGTTTTCTGCTACAGAACCCTACAAGCATGCCCACAAACACAACACACCAAACAGTCTAGCTACCAACTTAGACACCACGCACACACCGCATAGCTGTTAGCACCAACCAAGTCACGCAACAAGTGTCCTATCGCCTTAGATCCAATCACTCTGATTTGAGCGCAATCAACCATCAAAGGAGCAACCATCAGAAACATAGACGCACAATACCCATGTTGACTCATGCCACATAGTTGGCCACACACGTCGACCATTGATGGTTGTGAAAATATCCATCTTTATTCGCATTTAAATCTTATATTAAGTCAAGCAATCTATCTAGCCTTGCCACTAATGAATAATTATTGCAAATATGTGCAATTCCTTATTTTGAATTGCGATGTGTATAAAATCACTCTTTTATGGAAAAATCTGAAGTAATCAAGGGAGAATCACACATTGCCTTTACCAGCAAGTCAACCAGGATGAAATGCCATCACCAGAAGTATTAACAAGCATCAGTACGGGTGGAGCTTGCCTGTACCACCCGACAGTGGCTTCGCTAGGCCAAATAAAACAACTTTCATGAAGGGCCCTATATATTCGAGACTCTCAGGCGCCGCAAAGAGAGCCAACATTTGTAGATTGCATATGAAAACACACTGAGGAAGATCCACCGCTTCACCACCACCATAGTTCATCATCTCCACCTCCACCTCCATCCATAGCCATAGCAATACCTTGTATTCAAGATCTCCTCGCGGTTGGTGACTGTTGTAAGGATATTTAGTATTGATCTAAGTAATTCTACAATGTTTTCTATCCTTGATCCTATTATGAGTGAGTAGTCCTCACGGGCTGCAGGTTGGGGGTTAGCCTCACATCGATTATGTGCATCTAATTACATGGGAATATTGTGTGGTGATTGAAAAATGGATTTGTATTTGTATCATTGTCTCTTGACTTAATCTAAGGACTTTTGAGGTAACCAAGACCCCAAGGATTGATCAAGGTACGAGGTGAGATGTGTGGTAAACGATGCATACACGTGAAACCTAGTGACATCAGAGAGAGTACAGTAGTCGTTTAGTGATTCGCTTGGGAACAACAGCAACATCATTTATCTTAATGCGGTGGTTTGTATTTTACTTAATAATCATTCATATCCCGGTGCTTCGTGGTATAACAGTTTAACCAAGAGACTTTATGATATGCATGTGGATCGCAGGGGCTTTAGTATTTACGGATGTGCTGCCCAAAAATCCTATCTATATTAGATCATTGGCACATGAATGTGCTTATTATTATATTTACCCCATATGTATGCATAGCTGCAGGTGAAACCTCAACTCTGCTCTATGTCCATCCATTGATACAACCCCGATAATAGAAGGTAAATGAAGATTGAAGCAAACTAGAGAAGTCTTGCAGATGTTTCTCAATCTAAGACAATTGTTTCCCAAGGTTCGATTAAATCTAGGTCTTCTAGGGAAAAAAATACTATACTGCATCCATAATCCGGATCGAAGGTACCAACCATTTTTATAGCATCGTTGTCGGGCGAGGAATTCCGTACCCTCATGAGGTTACTAGAGACCTTGCTAGTTAGTTTAATTTTGTTTTAGTTTATTTATTATTATCAGTTTACTTTCTGTTATCTATTGACCCCCCCAAAATTAGTTACTTGTTTTATTGTTTATCTTAATCTTAAAAACCTAAAAAATAGTAGTATGGCACAAAATAAGCTTGGGGAATATGCTACCCGTAATGAAGATTTTATGCATGCACCTATCACTCAACCCGCTATAACAACGAAGAATTATGAAATAAATCATAACTTTCTAAGCTTGGTTCAATAGAACCAATTTGGAGGCTTGCCTTTTGAGGATTCAGGTTTTGTAAAACCCTCGAATCGGCCCTATGCAAGTTTTAGCGATTTCCGCCAAACCCGTATAGAAACGATTCAAAGATGCCCACCAGGCACTTGCGTGTGGGTGGAAAACAAAGTAATATCCTTACACAATAGTCCATGATGGGACCCACAGGACATATATATACAACAACGACTCAAACAGTCAAGAATATAGATATACAATACAAAGATCTAAATCACCTTGAAAACGATACAACATCCGAGTACAGATAAGATGCAAATGGGGCTAAGAGCCCTTAAGAATAACCAATGGCATCCATAACCCTGCCCAGGCTAAGCCGGAAGGGTAACCCTGCTAACGACATCGATCTCAAACCTGCTACAACAAAAGGGGTGCCAACAAAGGGCAATACTAAGTCCAGTACATGGTGAGTCTAGAATTCAGCGGTTCTCTACTACATAGGTATGGTGAACTGAAGCGGCAGCGGAGCATGCACTAAACCACCTATAGAGACTCGATACAACTGTCGGCTATCAGAGAGGGATAAGAAAGACCTATTCGGAACCAACCTGATACTAACACCAAACATACCCATCCTGGTATTCCCCTTCGAGACCAAACGAAGAAGTCATACCAAGGAAACTCACATATTTGGCAATTTTATTCATTCCATTATAGTTGCAGCATTTACTATTCAGATATAGATAGCGTGAGTCATCCTGGTATCATGAGCAGTGGGCAGTTTTAGTTAATTGTTCTGTTGTAGTTGCAATACTTACTAGTCATATACAAATAGCATGGGACCTCCCAAACCTAGCAGTTGTTGGCACTTTTATTTACTCATTCAGTTGTAGTGAATCTATTTACTAGACATGTCAAAGTCAAATTGATAGCACTACTTTAGTTATAGTTGTCTATGCTCGAGATACTGTGCTCCAAGTCGTCCATAACCGCGGACATCGCTTTCAGAAAGATTGACCCTGCAGGGAGGCACAAATAGCAACACATGCACGATCAACCTCGGAAAAACCAAATAAAACCCAACGAGGCATCACGACAAAGTGATCACAAGATTCATAAAATATTTCAGGGGCCACCCCACTAAGCTACTCGCAACAAAGTTGGCCAGCTCCGAGATGGACCCAGGGTTTGCGTCAATGGCTGTAAACAAGTGGGAACCCAAAAGTGTGACTGGGCTTGTCGATACCGCGAAAACACTCAGCATTCCAAAATAGTACAAGCACTCCACGCGCAATCGTAAATAAAGCAGTAAAGCATGGCATAAGTACATGATAGTAATAAAGCCCCAAACTAGGTTGTGGCCCCAAGAAATAAGAAATGAATCAAGCTCTGGCTAAGGGGATTCATGGTCTCACATGCGGATAGTGCGATAGTCAAGGAACATGTATCAAGTACTCGGGGCCTACGAGACACAAGTGAGCAGTTAAAAACCAAATATTAGCTATTACCCATCGGTGCGTATGCATTATATCTATTTCCAGCATTTTAATTGACAAGTTGTCATTGGATTGATGACAAGTACACCATGAGGGGGTCCTCGAGGCGTGCGGAAGAGAGGGGTGTGAGACGTATGATATTCTGGGATAGTGAGCACACAAGTTTACCCAGGTTCGAATCCGCCGGCTTTGGATGGATCCTACTCCTGCTAGCAATCCAGTAATACGGCAGAGTCAGAATATGGGTTACAAGGGTTTCGCCTGTGCGAGTTGAGATTGTAGACTATCGTGGGGTGCCCTAAAGGCGTACCCTAGGACGGCTTATATAGATATCTGGCCTAGGGTTTATAGGAGAGACCTATTTGGCTACAACTAAGAGTCAGTTAGAGAGTACATCTTGAACTACAAGTAACATAACATGCCTATGTCGGTAAGTCTTCTGGGCCTTTCCCGTAGCTGGACTGGACTCCGTCTCTTCTCCCTGACTAGGCCGCCCGTGAAGCAAGGCTCTAACCCGAAGTGGGCGACCCTGGTCCATGAGGCACACTGAGGATACCCGGAAAGTATATCCCCAACACAAGTTATATTGAAATCCATGACCATCTCTACCATTAAGCATGTGCCAACCTCCCAACAATTGTGGAACATCGATGAAACGAAGCAACACCTGAGCAAGCAACTACGACTCGCAAGGCCAATTGTCTACCAAACAACAGGTAATAGGAGGTGTCCAAGGCAATATAGGCTGTAGGGGATATAACTGGTACGGGAAACTAAAGCATCGACAACACAGATAGAAATAGATCAACATGAGGAAATATAGACTAAAAATGCAAAATTGGTAGAAAGGGGAGAATGCTCGCCTGGAAAACACTGCTGAAGGTACATATCTGAAGGACTTGTCGATACCGCATCAACTCAACAGCCTAATCTGCGAAGAACCAAATCACTAAAATAAACACGAATGCACTATTTAATACTACGACAGAATATCGAGCATGATGCATGTATGATGTATGACATGGCAAAGGTGCGATGCAACTAGGCAATATTAAGCAGAACCGGGATCCGGGCAATTAATTAGAAGGTTCAAGTTGTTTAGATACCCTGCAATTTAAATGTTGGCTTAACAAGGCGAAACATGGCATCAGTTTGCTACACAATTTAAATGGAGCCGATATAAGCCTAGAATAGCCCGCATATGGTCTCCATATTTAATTATTATGTGAGTCAACAAAGTACCCCCAAACAATGATATATGTATGCCACATGAATGATTTAAGATGCACAAGTATATCTCATATTATAAAAATAGGGCGGGTTAAGAAAGAGTCACACATGTCAGATCGACGAACTTGGGTTCCGAGGGTGTTCGGGTTCGGTCTTGGCAGGATCGGTCTTTGGGGCAATAGTCTTTGGATTAGTGAGGAAGCTCTTGGGCTTCCGGTGTCACCGGGTCGGGGAGGAGGGTTTCGCAACATCGGATCCGGTAGAATTTCTTGGCATTCCTTGTCAGAGAACTCAGGGTTCCATGATGGCAGTCTTGTATCGGCACCAAAGCACTTCGAGTGATACTTCCAAGGTCCTGCACCATCATGTTCGCGGCCTCGCACCACATCATCGGGTTTTTATTCACGGTAACACTAGACCAACAACACCACATCTCCTTGCAGTCCCTAGGTGGAACATCAAGTCACGCGTCAACACACGGAGGCAAAATGGAATGCTCCAGTTTGCGGTGAACATGGACATAACCTGATGTACGAGGCAATGTGTAACCTGCTGCTGATGATTAGAAGGGCCATGGTGGACCTTAAGCTAGGCTTGACTCGTTGACAGGAAGACAGCGGACGCGGTCGACTGCAAGGTTGGGCACGCTCGGAGGCAGAGGCGAGGATGAGCTTGGTGTCGCGCTACAGGGGCAAACTGGCGGGCACTTGGCCGGAGGAGGTGAGGTCACAGGAGGGCGAGGGTGAAGTGGCCGCGGATGTGCAGTCGAGTAGGAGGGCTTGGGACTTGTTGGCGAGTAGTACCGGTGTCAAGGAAAAACAGAGGAGGTCGCGGGCGAGTCACAGGGGACGACGACATCCAAGGAGGAAGACATGGGCATGGCGGGGCGTCACGGACTAAGCGGTTGGCGATCTTGGTGCAGCCGTCGAGAGGGGCGCCGAGGCAGAGAGGGTCCAGGTCACGGTGGCGCTTCGAGTTGGAGGATGGCACGACCAGGAGAGGAATACTGGTGGCGGAGCCACGCGATCCGGGAGCAGCGAGACACCATAGGTGGCGGGGAAGAGGCACTCGAGTCTAGGTCAGGCTGCAGGAAGGTGCCGGTGGCACGGTAGGTGAGGTGGGCGACGACAGGGTAGGTGGAGGCCTGGCAGAGGAGGCCGCGAAAGGGCGCGGGGTCACGCTGCCGGGCGGCTCAGGCAAGGCGGAAGAGAAGGCCGCTGGCGGCGGTACCAATCAGAGAGGAGGGAGGAGACCACGCGAGGGAGGAGGCGGGGACTTGGTCTCAGTGGGGCTGGGGAGCGTCGGTGGGGTGGGGTCTGCTGGGTAGGGCTGGCTTCCGTGCGGGATGGTTGCAGGGTGGGCGACACATCGAGAGTGCGCCTCGTGTGCGTTGCGTGTCGCGTCGTTGCATGCGACGCACGGGGAGGGTGGGTCGTGTGTGGTGTATGGGTGTGGTGAGTGATTGACCAGGGTTGGGTGGGGCATGCGACAGGGAGAAGGGTGGTAGCTGGTGATGGCTCTGAAATATAGCCATCTACATCCACATTTAAACTGGATATTATTCATATTTTTGATGAAATATCTCTCTAAACCCTACCACTAATGCCTAATATTCAGAGGGGTATGCAATCCTTTCTTTTATATTTTTCCTACACAGATAATGTCGTTTGAAGATGGGAATCACTACATTAAAGTCAAAGATACGAGATTTCCAACAACCATAAGAAACCAGGAGCAGTAAAATGGAGGCAGATGCTTTAACGACCAACTATACGACCAGAGCAAAATTCCGACCGTATAGCTCCGGTCGTATAGTTGGCGCCAACACCGTTAGGTCAAACAGAACAACTTTCGTGAAGGGATCCCTATATAAAGAAGCATCGGGCGACAAGAAAACAAGCCAGACCTCGCCAAAAGTCTCTGCCACAGATCACCAGCCGTCTCCAGATCTCAAAACCCTTGTCCATCTCCATAGCCATATTCCACCACCTGTAATAGTAGATCTATTCTTCGATTGGCGACATTGTAAGACTATTGATATCAATCTTATGATTTCCATTACAATGTTTGTGATTGTTGATCTCATCTCTATGTGTGAGTAATTCTCCTTGGGCTAAGGGCTTCGGCCTAGCCATGTAGTGTTTGTGCATGTTATTTATCATAGATGGGATCATGTATTAGTTTGTATGACATGATGATTATTGTATCCTCTCTTGCCTCAATCTAAGGACTTGTCAGGTACCCAAGACCCCGAGGGTTGAGCCAGGTATAGGGAGTATGAGTAATGACTGATCTGCAGGTTGGGAACCCCAGTGATAGAAGGAGTAGTACAGCTGACATGGACATACCTTACAGGTATTTGAGTTTGGTATATACGGTCCAGTCTGGCAGAAGCCCACGACGTTACCAGGGCCCAACAAAAGATTTAGGTGACCTCAGGAGACTCCGACTGCTTGTGGCACACGACGAGCTCAAGATAGAAAGTTCACAGGGAAAACCCTAACTTGTAACCGACTCGACCTGCTATCCCGAGACCTTGCCTATCTATATAAAGGCTAGGAGGGGGCGGCGAGGAGGACAATCACAACCCTAGTTTCCACACCATCGCCAGATTGCATCTGCGCACCCCCTGTAACTTCCGACTCCCTCGATAATTCCAAGAGTAGACAAGCATGAGTAGGGTCCTATACGAGGCCTGAACCTGGGTAAACCTTGCATCCCTGTGTGCTTGTTTGCTAGCCAATTTATGCCTCCAGCGCTCCCCTCTTCTCCAAAACCCGAGTCCATAACAATGGGCATTGATGAGTTTAACCCTCGTCAATTGGCGCCGTCTATGGGAACTAGGAGTGCCGATGTCGTGGCTTCTTCGGCCCTGTCAACTGTGATCTACAACTCTGTAACAACAGATATTCGCCTCCTCTTCGGTGCCTCTTCGACTTCACCGTGCACACGCCGGCCACTCGCCCGGATTTTGAGTCCGTGGGTGATGGGATTGGCCTGGCGATCAGGAGCTTACGCTTCCAAGTTGGTCAGTTGGGTACACTTCACCTCCCTAATCAACTGATGGTCGCCATGATTGCCCCAGCATTGTGGTTTCCACCACCGATCGACACCCTGAGCGAACTCAACAACGACCGACAACAGTCGGGAACACGAACATCGACAACAGTCGCGAATCCGATCTGGGTGATCTGGCCATAGAGGATGGAGCCTACGGCTCCGGATCTGAAAGCTGCGGAAGCAACAACTTCCCTAATCACTACATGTGCACCATTGTCAACACATGCGACAACGGCGGCAATCGCGAGAACACCGGTACTGGTCCCTCCAACGGCGGTATCCTAGTTACGAACGGTGGTCCCTCCAACCGAGCACCCGCCAACAACGGGACGGAGAATCACCCAACCCTTACTGCGAATGAGCACACCCAGGAGCGCTGTTGATCAAGCTCAACGACGCTGAGTAGGCTCGCTGCCGAGAGGCCTTGCGGGGGTAACCCCTGCCACCAAATTCATCGCAATACATGCTGATGGGTTAGCACTGGCTGCTCAAGGAAGAATTCAAGTGCCAGCAACAAGTAATCGCCCAGCTCGAGGCACACAAAAAGGCGGCAGATGAGTCGAGCCTTCGGCGAGCTCAACTCTCCTCCATGGGAGGATCCTCCTCCAAGGGCAACAAGCATATGACCGCTAAGAGACGCTCTCGACTGGCTCAACTCACTGATAAAGAGCGAGAAGAGGCCGCACGAGTCCTTGACTCTCATCCATGATGGTGGATACACGAGGCAATGTGCTCCCGAAGACGCCGCAAGTAGCGGTGATAGCAGCCACTATGTACCTCCTCAACAACTAGCCACCAGCTGGGGACCCACGGGTTGCCATGCACCAATCTATGATCGCGGGCCTGGGGCTAGTCGAAGATGCCCTCATCAAGGAGCCAATACCGGAGCCGAAGAAAAATAAAGCTCTAGCCAAACACTACTCTTCACCCTCCTCCAGCGATGATAGCCATGACCTGTCACGACGACATGACTATGACTACGACGCGCATGATGACATCACGCAGCACAAGGTCAACAAGATGAGCGTGAGGCGTGCCCGTTCAGCTGACTCAGAAGATGATGGGATAGAGCTCTGCAGTGCCAGCTGCTTCAGCAGAGCCATTCGACAGAAGCGAATGCCAAAGGGGTTCAAACTCCCATCAGAGAACCCAAAATTCGACGGCCTGCAGGACCTGAAGATCTGGATGGAGGATCACATCTCCTCCGTGAGGCTCCACGGCGGAACCACGAGCACATCAATGCAATGCCTCCAGCTACAACTGCAAGGCATCGCTCGTGTGTGGCTTAACAACCTCCCACGTGGATCAATTCACAGCTGGGAAGAGCTAGTCTACAGCTTCGTCTGAAATTTCAAGGGCACTTACAAAAGGCCCGCATCAATCGAAGAATTGAGAGGCTGCTAGCAGAAGACTGGCGAGTCGCTGCGCTTGTACATCCAGAGATGGTCCATCATCAAAAACTCTGCAGAAGACATCTCTGAGGACCGCGCAATCGACGCGTTCAATGGCGACGTACGCCGCAGAGAGCTTAGGGAGGAGCTGGGTCGCTCGGAGCCCAAGACAATCGACCACCTGATGGAGATCGCAAATTGGTGGGCTGATGGGGACGACTCGGTGAAAAACCATGTCCACTCCGATGATGATGATGACCTCGGCCATAGACATGATCGCCGAGGAAAGCGTCGAATGCGCGATTACAAGGACCACGAGGAGGTCGACATGGTCGCGGCCGGCTACGCCGACAAACGCGACGACAACCTCAATAGTGGATACCGCAGCGGTGGATACCGCGATAGCAGGAAAACCACGCAAGTGTGGCAGCACCGCACTCGCGATGAAGCACCTGCAACATCTATCCAGGACAAACTGTCTGGACCGTGCAACGTACACTTCTACATCGACAAGCATGACGGCAAGAAAAAGTCTAGCCACCTTCTAAAGGACTACCGTGAGTTCCTCAAGCTCCACGAAGGCCCGACCCACATGAATCGCGATGCGATAAACCAGGGCTACGGAGCTGCCCTGGGCGCTGTGGCGCATGGAGCATCTCCACCACCACCCGGGCCACCACCACCTACGACTGCACCAGTCCAGAATCATGGAGGCGAGCCATACCCCCGACCATTAGGGAACATGGGGATGATCTAAAAAGGACGCTGATACGTCCATTTTGCATCACTATTCTATGTCATAATTCACTGTTATTCATTGATATATTTCGTATTGAGAGGTGATACTTATGTTATTTCATCTGTTTTTGCATGGTTGATGACTTTTGGAGCATGGACCGCTATAGTCAGGATTTTGATGGAAAAGGTGCTGTTTGGAGGCAAAATTCACGAAGATCAGAAAATCTAGGAAAATACATGGAAAATCCTATTTTTCCAGAAGACGAAGGAAGCCAGAAGGAGGGCTAGAGATGGGCCACAGGGGGCCCACACCACCCCCTGGCGCAGGCTAGCCTAGGCCGCGCCACCAGGTGGTGTGGCCACCCTGGTCCACCCCTGGCACTCCCCTCTGTCGTATGTTATCCCCCCCGAAACCCTAAGACTCGGGGAGCGACCACAAAAATATTCCGCCGCCTCTACGGGGCGGAAAACACTGAGAGAGAAAGATCTCTCCGGCAGACAGATTTCTGCCGAGGGAATTCCTTCCCTGAGAAGGGAGATCGTCGCCATCAACACCGCCATCAAGCTCGACTTCATCGGTATCATCATCATCATCATCACCACCATCATCACCATCAGCACCCTCATCACCATCTCCATATTGCTGTAACAATTGGGTTGAATCTTGCATTGTTCATAGGGGAACTTTCCCGGTGTTGATTACTCTTTGTAGCTGATGCTATTGAGTGAACCATTGAATTATTGTTTATGTTCAGATTGTTATACATTATTATTCCATCTCTGATCATGATCCATATGATGTCTTGTGAGTAGTTCGTTTTGTTCTTGAGGACATGGGAGAAGTCATGTTGTTAGTAGTGGAGTTGTGTTGAGGAAGATTCAATAGTTTGATATTTAAGTTGTGGTGTACTTCTTCTAGTGGTGTCATGTGAACGTCGACTACATGACACTTCACCTATATGGGCCTATGGGAATGCATTGTGTATTTGGCTACTAATCGTAGGGGTTGCCGGAGTGACAAAAACCTGAACCCCCGTTAGGAAACCATTGCACAAGGGACGTAAGGGTCTTAGAGTTTAAAGATGTGGTTAGGTTTCTACCTTAATTACTTTCTTGTACTTACGGATGTTTGCAAGGGGTATAATCACAAGTATGAATTAGTCCTAGGAAGGTCAGTACATTAGCACAGGTTCACCCACACAACACTTAGCAAGCTAAAGAATATTAATCAACTATATGAAGCGAAAGCACTTGACAGTCTTCCCATGTGTCCTCGAGAACGTTTGGTCATCTTAAGTAATACAACCGGCTTGTCCTTTGCTGCATAAAGGATTGGGCCACTTGCTGCATTTATTCCTACTGTCTCTTATTTACTCATACTTTATTTACTTGCTTTATCAAAAACCCCTAAAAATACATTTGCTAAGTATTTGCAGAGAATTCCTGATCCATACCACTAGCCAGCACCTTCTGCTCCTCGTTGGGTTCGACACTCTTACTTATCGAAAATACTGTGATACACCCCCTATACTTGTGGGTCATCAAGACTATTTTCTGGCACCGTTGCCGGGGAGTGAAGCGCTATTGGAGAGTGGAACTGGTAAAGGAAACTTCTACTATGAGTATTGTTTACTTCTGCTAGTTGCTTTATTTTCGTTATGGATAATTCGCTGAGTTTCTTATTTGGTAATGCTACTACCACTACTAAGGTAGTAGATAAACCACCACCTATTGAGAATGATGTTTTCAAAATACCTACAAGAATTATTGATCGTGTTATGGATAACTATTATGTTGGAGATGGAACTGTCCATCCCGGTGATCATTTACTCTTTATACACTAATTATGCGGGTTGTTCAAGTGTGCAGGTATTACTATAGATCAAGTTAATAAGAAGTTATTCTCATTATCACTAAAAGGAAGAGCTGAGGAATGGTATAAGCTGCTAAAGAATGGTCAAGCTCTGGAATGGGAGGAATAGTACCTCTCTTTTATTCAAAGTTTTATCCTCCTAGTGAGATTCATAAAGATCGGAATCAAATATACAACTTTTGTCCTCTTGATGGAGAGAGTACAACTCAAGCTTGGGGGAGACTGAAGTTACTAATGCTCAAAGGTCCCATTCATGAGCTCCCCATCAATATTATTATCAATAACTTCTATGCAAGGCTCCCTCTACATGATAAGGATTTATTGGATGCTTCTTGTGCTGGATCATTCACTCGCATGGAAGAAGAAGCTAAATGGGATCTTCTGGACCGTATTCAAGACAATGCTGAAGCTTGGGAGAATGACAAAGGTAGAAAGTCAGGTATAAAATATGATTATGAATGCATTGAATCTTTTATGGGAAATGATGACTTTCAAAATATAAAAAATGCTTATGGTCTAGACTCTCAAGCTATTGCTTCTTATTTTAAGGCTTTTGCTTCCTACATTGAAGTGCCTAAAAAGAAGTGGAATAAATATCATGAACCTTATAAAGATGTTGCTAAGAGTGTTCCTGCAAGAAATACTGAAGTTTATACTACTAATCATGTCTTACCTAAACTTTACATTGAGAAAATGCCTTTTCCAGTTAAGATAAAGGAACATTCTATGATAGCTAGTATGTTTAATGAAAGTACGAATGCAGCTGTTGAACCTGATAAACAAGTGGTTGATGAATGTAACATCCCAAAACTTTAATCCAAGCTTATCAAGATCAAATCAACCAAAAATGGGGTTAACAAAAACTTTTCCAAATTTAAAATAAAAGCATTCATATATGTGTGCATTTAAAATAGTAGTTGTTTGAATTGCCATGATTGAATGATCCAATGCTTGTAAAATGTTTCTTAGGTGATTTAAACATCATCTACATCATTCCCAAACTTTTCCTAAAGAAAATCAAATAAAAAAGAATTAAAAAGGTGGAATGGTCATTTTGGCAAATTTAACTCTCATGCCTACTTTGGCTATTCCTAGTACTCAAAACTTAACAGAAATAATTCTTGATCTTTATACCCCTTGCTAGTACACATAATGAGGTACCAAGGCCCACCTTTTGATCTGCTAAAAACATTCTTTTACTTATTTTAATTGGCACTTGAAAATTGAATCTAATGCATATGCATAGATCACCCCTATTTCAAAAACCATCTATTTGAGATCCACTTTAAAAACCCTTGCAACCAGAGACTACCTATCACTAGTAGATATCACTCAAAAAATTTGAAACCAAAGTTCAAAACTTTTTCTCTTGTGGCCATTTCATCAAACACCTTGCTGGCAAGATCATATTGGCCTAACTAATACTGTTTTGGGTTGATTTTGTCTAGTAATTGCAATGCGCTTTGATCATCTTTGTCCCCCTCAAGCCTGACCAGACCAACCCCAGCCTCTTCCCTAACCCCTAGCTGCACTGCACTGCCATGACGAGCCCTCTCTCGCCGGCCGACCGTGCACTCGCAGCAGCCGCCCTCTCCAGCCTCTCTCACCATGTCTAGCAGGTTGCCTGTGGTCCACCTCCACCGCCCAACCAGCCCCAGGCTAGAGACAGAGGGCAGAGCGGCCAGGAACCACCGTGCCCGGAGCTTGTCGAGCATGCCGACGCTGCCCCCAGAGCGCGCTCTATCCCCGCTCGCACAGACCGCCCCTTGGCAGCAGCCCGCGCCCGCCGCTTCGCCTCGACCTGGAGAACACCCCAGACACCCCCGCTGACCGCCCAACGCCTCACAGCCACCGCTCGCCGTGGACACCGCCGCCTCTGCCTCTCAGAGCGCCACATCGCCCCGACTGCGTGCCACCGCCCCTACGGCCGCATTCAAGTTCTAGAGCACCGCCAGGGAACCGCCCATTGATCGCCACCCCCAGCCATGCCTCTACCCTGCCGTAGCCATGTCGCCACCGTCGATTGCCCATCCCGCTCGGTCTCACCGTAGGGCCTATAAAAGGAGGCCTCCCCAGCCTCTTATCTCCACACCATTCCACCCACCTCACCTATTTGAACCTCACCCACCTCTCGCCGGAGCAAAGGGAGCAGCAGCTCGCCAGAATTGGAGCCGGAGCAGCCGCGGCAGGAGGAGAAGGGCGTCGTTGATTGCGACCACCCCAAGCTCTGCCGCAACCATGCCTCGCCTCGCCGCCGTCTTCCATGTCGTTTGCCCACCTCGCCGACCCCGCTGGAGCCCTGGTACGCCCCCAGTAGACCCCCACCGAGCCGCTAGGGTTCGAGCTCGCCGGCGACCTGTTCGTCGTCGACGACGACCCTCAGCCGTAGATCTTGCTTCTAATCGCACGGCCCACAGCGCGCGTACCATTTCGCGTTTTAAGTGTCGCTGACACGCGGGACCCTCCTGTCAGCTGAGCCCCGTGCCGCGGAGCGCCACTGGGCCGGCCCATTTCTTTTCCCGCGCTAGCCCACCCATTCAAATCTGGATTTTTCTTGTTAGTTAAATCTAGTTTCTGTCCCCTAGTTTGAAAATCAATTCAGAGAGTTTTAGAAGTCCAAATTGCATGAAACCAATTTTGTCTGAAAGGTATGAAAATTATCTATCCAAGACCGTTGGATTTATTTCATTTAGAGTTATAGATCTCGCCTAATAAAAATAAGAAGACAGAATCTTTTGCAACTTGCAACATTTTTATAAAATCAACCAAGTTAGCTTTTGAGTTGATTCCAACTCTCAAAAATCACATTTCATCATATATATCTAAATATGTAATAACATTAAGGTTTACATGCAGTGACTTTGGACTAGTACCAAAATAATGCTATATGGGCATTTCTAGTCACTTTAAATCATTAAATAATGAACTTAAACCAAAGTAATATTGATCCAACCCTTAAATCTAATTCCCACATGTTAGAATATGTGGTGATGACATGTGTCAACATGATACCATGTTTTAAGTGGTGAATAATAAATGTTAGTTAATTTTTCAATGAGTAGAAATTACTTTTCTAAAATAAAAAGAAAGAAACTATTGAATTAAACTTGTGATGCTTGTGATGATAATAGATCATCACTTGTGTGTCTTAGAATGTTATCTAGCCTAGTTAAGTATTTTTTGGTGATTGTCTACTCTGTATGTATTGTTATAGAAGATAGTACCGACCAAGCTTACGAGGAGGAGGAGTGCTACCAAGAAGAAGAAGAAGAAAACTTCAACCACTGCACCACCCAAGGCAAGCTATTGTTAGCAAGATAGAATTAAGCTAGATGAATGAGCAAGGATGCTTTAGGCATGCTTTGATCACACCCCTGTTCACTATTAGTACCCCAAGTCTTACTTACAAGTTTTACTCCCCTTAGTGGCAAAGTTCTTTAGTTGTTTTGAAGGTAGCATAAAAAGTATAAAACTTGACCTACTTAGAAACTTTTAGATGTCATTATATGGCATGAGATTGATCCCATCCTTCCACCTTAGTGAACACTCTTAACTTAGTATTTTAGAATAGATCAAAAACTTGAGTCACTTTAGATGGGAACACTTGGTGAAAATGAATTGTGAAAACCTTGGAATGATGAGTCATTCTATTGAGATGTTTTGACATGTGCTGAGAGACACAACTGGTTTATGATGATCAAAATGATGAGGCATGAGCCTTAACCCTTTTATAAAACTGATGGTTGGATTCGGATGCGATACCATTCCAAATTTACCGTACAACCACATTACCTGAATTGGGTAAGGCTTAGCTGGAAATTTATATGCATTAGTATTAGTTCCCTCACGGGAGAGGTTTGAGCTGAGGCTACCTCTCAGGATGTCCACCTATGCAGTGCCCAAGATGGCTGATGGTCATGGTTGGGAGGCCATGCTCATAGGAGAGGTTCTTATACTAGGGTGTGTAACGGGAAGGTTATGTTTGATTATCTGCATACTAAGTATGATGATTCAGGGTTATCCCTGACATATGTATTGAATCTTGTGGTGAAAGTGTACCACCTCTCAGAGTGTCAAACTATTCGAATAGCCGCGTCCGCGGTTATGGACAGTTGGAATGGCCATACTGTTTCGTTGTCAGGTGTTTTCTAAATACTTTGAAGTAATGATAAATCTTTGACTTGACCACAACAGGGCTGTGTTGATGATAATAGCTTCCCAACTTAAGTGATTCTAGAAGTTTACTTTATCTTTCTTTGATTCTGAACTCAGCTTAGGTTTCAAACTTAACTTGATAGTTAAACTTAGATTTAGCACTTTGACTTAGAACTATAGTACCTGTTAATAGTAGTTTGCGAGTACTTAAAGAGTACTCATGGCTTTTGTCCCTGGCTATTATCATGGCCAGACTATGAAGGAGATTATCAAGAGGATGATCAGCAGGACGACTATGATAACTAGGACTATCTGCCTACGTCAGCATTGCCTGTGCCCCTGAAGATGGACCCCACCGCTATGCTTATCTTTTAATTCTGCTGCTTGTTGTATTAAAGACTGGATCATGAGATCCTTATTTGTGTAAAACCTTATGTATGGTTTGTAATGGATGATGTACTATGATATCCAATCCGTTATGTCTCGCAAAAATGGTAACCCTGGGATTGCGAGGTATGGCATAACGGGCATCTGGGATTAAAAATCCGGGTGTTGACAAGTTGGTATCAGAGCCATCCTGACCATAGGAGACCCTAGTTAGAATGGACGTCCAAACCAAAAACTTAGCTTCAAAAAAACCAAAGTGAGTATTTATGAAAAACTATTTCCTCTCTTACCCTTGTGAACTCATTCTTTCTCAAAAATCCATGTTCCTCAAAATTCTTACATTACTACTTCAAATTTGACACACTTGATCACTTCACTAACTTCCTCATCCTTAATTCTTGTAGATGGAGACTCAGTTTAGCAAGTTTTACTAGTTGGGAAACGGAGGTCAGCTGATCTTCGAGAGGGATCTGGATTCACTGTCGGAGTTACTGGGACGCCCACACCTAGAGTTTCTTGGAGCTCAACTTCCAGGACCCCCAGGAGGAGACCTACAGTGGCTAGTCACCGCGGATCTTCGAGGAAGCAGCAAAGCACCAACTTCCGGGAGAATTCAGTTCTCTGTGAGAGAGAACAACTGGCTAGATGGATTAGCCAGGGCAATGCATGAAGCTCTCGCACGTCTATGTGCCCTCAGCGTCAACAAGATCCAAGGAACCCGTTTTGCCCACTATGCAAGACATGACTTCATGGGAATGCCGATGGAGATGCCAAGTCACCCAGAGTTGAGGCGTCAAGTGGAGAACCTTGATTTCTTGCTTCATGACAGACAGCAAGAACTAGACAATGCAGGGAGTTAGCCAACCAGAACCGTGCCATCACCGACCAGAAGGCCGAGACTTTCGCACTGCTCGTCCAAGATCACCAGTCTCTTCACCACCAGCATGCAAAGAAGGATCGCACCATCGCCCGTCTTCGCAAGAAGGTGGCCGACCTCGAGAAAACCATCAAGGAGCAGGAAGCTCAACTTGCCGCCAAGGAAGAAGAAGATGAGGGTGAAGACATCTAGGGAGACATGGATTCTTACCTCAGCAACAATGATGACTTTCTGGATGAGGATGCTGTGGACTTCTACACTAATGATGAAGACTCCGACATCATCGACGATGAGTAGATGAACTAGAGCACTGTCGTAGCATGAGATGTATCATCTCATTGTATCGTAGCTTGCAGAATGGTTCTTCAAACCATCTGTTTTCCCCTTTGATTGTTGTGATGTGTGTTGTATCGGGTGCTTGCTTGCATGAATGAAAATGAAGTTAGTTGAAAAACCTGAGTCTAACTCAATGTTTTAGCTTTGAAAACCCAAAACCATGAACCTTAGAATTTCCCTCTTACCCCTATATCTATCTCAATCTTCAGATGACTCGTGGAAACCAAGGGGGGAGCAGCTCGTCGCAGGACCCAATGCTGCAGATCTTGCAGAATCTCATCGCGGACCGTGAAGCAAGCAGGTCCGAGCGTGAAGCCAACTTAGCAACATTGCAGCAGATCACCCAAATGGCTCTCAACAACCAAGGACATGGAAATCAGGATCACCAAGGATCCAAACTCAAAAACTTTTAGAACACCAATCCCCCAATCTTTAACCAATCTGAAAACCCATTAGATGCTGATGACTGGTTACAGACCATGGAAAACAACTTAGAAGTTGCTAGAGTTGATGAGAATGACAAAGTTCTCTTCGCCACCCACTATCTGGCGGGAGATGCAAGAGCTTGGTGGAATAGTATCCGCAATATGAACCATGGTCAAGTGATGACCTGGGAAGCATTCAAGGTCAAGTTCAGCCGCACCCACATGCCGCAAGGTCTTGTCAACAGGATGAGAGATGAATTCCACGAATTGAAGCAAGGAAGAATGACTATGGTGGAGTACCATGACAGATTCTTGTCACTTGCCAGATATGCACCGGATGAGATGAACACGGAGGCCAAGAAGAAGGAGAGATTCTTAAACGGACTGCATGATGAGATGCAGACTGTCCTCGTCAACATCCGTTTCGATGCTCGAAGAGCTAGTCGACTCTGCCATTCAGATGGAAGGGAAGATTAACCAGGCAAACGACAACCGCAAGCGTCATATGATGCAGTAGTCTGGATCCAGTAGTCACCAGAAGCACCGTCCTAACCCCTCACCAGGATATGCACCAAGGAACAACCGACCCCCAAATTCTTGCCCAAGCTACCCCAATCGTAGCGGAGGTAATGTGAAGTCCGGAGGAAACAATCACAGCTCCGGCAATGCCAACAATTTCAACCGTGCCCCTCCCAAGAGCAACAACAACAACAACACTGCACCCAGAACTAGCAGCAATGTTGTACCTGTCGCTGTCAAGGACAAGTCCCAGATCACTTGTTTCGAGTGTGGAGTGAAGGGTCACTACTCCAATGAGTGTCCCAAGAAGACTGCCACCAATCCCCCTGTGAATGCCCCAGCTCAACAGCAGCGTCGTGTTTAACCAGGAAGGAGATTTGCCCTAGGGAACCCTCACAACCGCAACGGTCGTCTCTTCCACATGAACGCAGAAGAAGCCCCGGAAGCGCTAGATGTAGTGCTGGGTATGTTTTCTGTCAACTCAGTTTTAGCAACAGTATTGTTTGATTCTGGAGCATCGCATTCATTTGTCACCGAAGAATTTGTATGCACTAGTAAGATTCACCCAACCAACCTGAAGCATGTCATGATAGTTCAAATCCCCGGTTCAACAACAAAAGCTAGAAAAATTTGCAAAGTTGTACCTCTCAGAATACATGGGATAGATTTTTATGCCAACCTAATTGTAATTCGAACCAAAGGATTGGAAGTAGTACTAGGTATGTACTGGATGTCAAGGCATCAAGGACTGATAGACTGTGCTAAGAAATCCATCACCATGACCAGTAGCTCTGGAGTAACAGTAGAGCATATCTCTGAAACCTTACCCCGTCAATTCAAGTGCAACAAGAGTGTAGCCCTGCCCACCATTGACCAAGTCAGAGTAGTCTGTGAATACCCCGACGTATTTCTAGATGAATTGCCAGGTATGCCCCCGGATAGGGATATTGAGTTCATTATCGAAATAATCCCCAGAACCGGACCTATAGCCCAGAGACCCTATACCATGAACCCCTCAGAGTTAGTGGAACTGAAGAAGCAGTTGGATGCCATGTTAGCAACAGGCTTGATTCAGCCAAGCGCATCACCATGGAGATCACCAGTGTTATTCGTTGACAAGAAAGATGGAGGCAATCGCCTGTGTATAGATTACAGAAAATTGAATGATGTCACCATCAAGAACAAGTACCCCTTGCCGAAGATAGAGGATCTCTTTGATCAGTTGACTGGAGCCCAGGTATTCTCAAATATTGATCTTAGGACTGGTTATCACCAACTTAAGATTCGTGCAACGGATATTCCGAAGACCGCCTTTACTACTCGCTATGGTTTATACGAGTATACGGTTATGTCTTTTGGATTAACCAATGCCCCTGCTTATTTCATGAATCTCATGAATAAGATCTTTATGAATTTCCTAGATAAGTTTGTAGTTGTGTTTATCGACGACATCCTTATCTACTCCAAGTCAGAAGAAGAGCATGAGCAACATCTGAGAATCATCCTAGAAACCCTGAGACAGCATTAGTTATATGCCAAGTTCAGCAAGTGTGAGTTTTGGCTGAAAGAAGTAGGATTCCTAGGACATGTTGTGTCTGCCGGAGGAGTCTCTGTTGATCCCACCAAGATCAAATATGTCGAGGAATGGGAAGCCCCAACCAATCAAACCCAAATTCATTCATTTCTTGGATTAGCAGGATATTACCGCAAGTTCGTAGAAGGATTCTCGAGCATAGCCTGACCAATGACCCAATTGTTGAAGAAGGACAAGAAGTTTGAATGGATAGACAAATGTGAAGCCAGTTTCCAAGAACTGAAAAAGAGATTGATATCAGCCCCAATTTTGATCATGCCAGACATCAAGAAGCCGTTTGATGTGTATTGTGATGCATCCAAGATTGGCCTAGGATGTGTATTGATGCAAGAAGGCCAAGTCATCGCGTATCTGTCTCGACAACTGAAGCAGCATGAGTAGAACTATCCGACCCATGATCTTGAGCTAGCAACCGTGGTTCTAGCATTGAAGACATGGCGTCATTATTTGATGGGTAATCGATGTGAGATTTACTCAGATCATAAGAGCTTGAAGTATATTTTCACTCAGAAGGAGCTGAATATGAGGCAAAGAATATGGATAGAGTTAATCAAGGATTATGACCTTGACATTCACTATCACCCCGGCAACGCCAATGTGGTAGCGGATGCTCTTAGCCGATTGCCGTGTAGGCTTAACACCATGATCAAAGAGAAGCAACCAAGTTTGTATGAGGAGTTGGAGCAGTTCAGGACTGAGTTAGTTAGCAAAGGATTCCTAGCTAGCATTGAACTTCAACCCACGTTGATTAGCCAAATCAAGGAAGCCTAGAAGGGAAATGAAAGTATCGACAGAATCAAACGTCGTATTGGTATAGGAAAGGTACCTGAATTCACCGAAGACGAAGAAGGAGTACTGTGGTACAAAGGACGTATCTGTGTGCTAGCAGATTCGGAGCTGAAGGAAGTTATCATGAAGGAAGCTCATGATACTCTTTATTCTATCCACCCCGGAGGAACAAAGATGTATCCGGATTTGAAAGATCAATTTTGGTGGCACAAGATGAAGAGAGAAACCGGAAGCTACATCGCCAAGTGTGACATCTGTCAAAGAGTCAAAGCAGAGCATCAGAGACCTGCAGGACTATTGCAACCATTGCAGATTCTGGAATGGAAATGGGATTCCGTCGGAATGGACTTTATCACCGGTTTACCTACTTCTAGTAGGGGAAATGACTCAATCTGGGTCATAGTTGATAGACTGTCCAAGGTAGCCCACTTCATACCTGTCAAGACTACCTACCAGAGTGCAAAACTACCAGAGTTGTATATTGCTAGGATTGTTAGTCTGCATGGAACCCCCAAGACCATCGTGTCAGATCGAGGAACCCAGTTTACTTCAAGATTTTGGTAGAAAGTTCAGGAAGGTTTAGGAGACAAGTTGAACTTCAGTACCGCTTATCTCCCGCAAACAGATGGACAAACTGAGAGAGTCAACCAGATCTTGGAGGATATGCTTAGAGCTTGTGTGTTGGAATACGGATCAAAATGGGAAGATTGCCTGCCTTTCGCAGAATTCTCATATAACAACAGTTACCAAGCTAGTTTGCAGATGGCACCATTTGAATTGGTCACAAGTAGGAGAGAGTCAGATCTTCAGACCCGACATTCTCTGAGAAGCAGAAGAGAAAGTTCACAAAGTCCATGAGCACCTCAAGACCGCCCAATCCAGACAGAAGAGCTATGCCGACAAGAGAAGGAGAGACCTGACTTTCAATATCGAAGATTTTGTATATCTCAAGGTTTCACCATTGAAGGGAACTCAACGCTTTAGTCTGAAGGGAAAGTTAGCTCCCAGATATATTGGACCTTTCAAGATTCTGAACCGCCGAGGAGAAGTATCGTACCAACTGGAACTGCCTAAAGAGATGTCAGCCATCCACAATGTGTTCCATATCTCGTTACTTCGCAAATGCTTGGAAGTGCCTGAGAAGACTGAAGTTTTCAAGAACATCGATCACAGAGCTGTGGAAATCAACAATGACCTGACCTATGGGAAGTGCCCATCCGTATCTTAGAAGAAGCCTACAGGACCACTAGGACCAGGAGTATCAAGTTTCTCAAGATTCAGTGGAGCAACCATACCGAGGAGGAAGCTACTTGGGAGCGCGAAGATTACATTAGAACAGAGTTCCTAGATCTCTTTAGTTCCTAGTTTTCTTTGTAAATAGGGTTAACAAAAACTTTTCCAAATTTAAAATAAAAGCATTCATATATGTGTGCATTTAAAATAGTAGTTGTTTGAATTGCCATGATTGAATGATCCAATGCTTGTAAAATGTTTCTTAGGTGATTTAAACATCATCTACATCATTCCCAAACTTTTCCTAAAGAAAATCAAATAAAAAAGAATTAAAAAGGAGGAATGGTCATTTTGGCAAATTTAACTCTCATGCCTACTTTGGCTATTCCTAGTACTCAAAACTTAACAGAAATAATTCTTGATCTTTGTACCCCTTGCTAGTACACATAATGAGGTACCAAGGCCCACCTTTTGATCTGCTAAAAACATTCTTTTACTTATTTTAATTGGCACTTGAAAATTGAATCTAATGCATATGCATAGATCACCCCTATTTCAAAAACCATCTATTTGAGCTCCACTTTCAAAACCCTTGCAAACAGAGACTACCTATCACTAGTGGAGATCACTCAAAAATTTTGAAACCAAAATTCAAAACATTTTCTCTTGCGGCCATTTCATCAAACACCTTGCTGGCAAGATCATATTGGCCTAACTAATACTGTTTTGGGTTGATTTTGTCTAGCAATTGCAATGTGCTTTGATCATCTTTGTCCCCCTCAAGCCTGACCAGACCAACCCCAGCCTCTTCCCTAATCCCTAGCTGCACTGCACTGCCATGCCGAGCCCTCTCTTGCCGGCCGACCGTGCACTCGCAGCAGCCGCCCTCTCTAGCCTCTCTCACCATGTATAGCAGGTTGCCTGTGGTCCACCTCCACCACCCAACCAGCCCCAGGACAGAGACAGAGGGCAGAGCAGCCAAGAACCAGCGCGCCCGGAGCTTGACGAGCATGCCGACGCTGCCCCCAGAGCGTGCTCTGTCCTTGCTCGGACAGACCGCCCCTTGGTAGTAGCCCACGCCCGCCGCTCCGCCTTGACCTGGAGAACACCCCAGACACCCCCGCTGGCTGCCCAACGCCTCACAGCCACCGCTCGCCATGGACACCGCCGCCTCTGCCTCTCAGAGCGCCACCTCGCCTCGACCGTGTGCCACCGCCCCTATGATCGCATTCAAGTTCTAGAGAACCGCTAGGGAACCGCCCATCGATCGCCACCCCCAGCCATGCCTCTACCCCGCCGTAGCCATGTCGCCACCGTCGACTGCCCATCCCGCTCGGTCTCACCGTCGGGCCTATAAAAGGAGCCCTCCCCAGCCTCTTCTATCCACACCATTCCACCCACCTCACCTCTCTGAACCTCACCCACCTCTCGCCGGAGCAAAGGGAGCAACAGCTTGCCGAAATTGGAGCCGGAGCAGCCGCGGCAGGAGGAGAAGGGCGTTGTTGATTGCGACCACCCCAAGCTCCGCCACAACCGCGCCTCGCCTCGCCATCATCTTCCATCTTGTTTGCCCACCTCGCCGACCCCGCTGGAGCCCTGGTACGCCCCCAGTAGACCCCCACCATGCCGCTAGGGTTCGAGCTCGCCGGCGACCTGTTCATCATCGACGACGAATCTCAGTCGTAGATCTTGCTTCTAATCGCACGGCCCACAGCGCGCGTACCGTTTCGCGTTTTAAGTGCCGCTGACACGCGGGACCCCCTTGTCAGCTGAGCCCCGTGCCGAGGAGCGCCACTGGGCCGGCCCATTTCTTTTCCCGCGCCAGCCCACCCATTCAAATCTGGATTTTTCTTTTTAGTTAAATCTAGTTTCTGTCCCCTAGTTTGAAAATCAATTCAGAGAGTTTTAGAAATCCAAATTTCATGAAACCAATTTTGTCTGAAAGGTGTGAAAATGATCTATCCAAGCCTGTTGGATTTATTTCATTTAGAGTTATAGATCTCGCCTAATAAAAATAAGAAGACGGAAGCTTTTGCAACTTGCAACATTTTTATAAAATCAACCAAGTTAGCTTTTGAGTTGATTCCAACTCTCAAAAATCAGATTTCATCATATCTATCTAAATATGTAATAATATTAAGGTTTACATGCAGTGACTTTGGACTAGTACAAAAATAATGCTATATAGGCATTTCTAGTCACTTTAAATCATTAAATAATGAACTTAAACCAAAGTAATATTGATCCAACCCTTAAATCTCATTCCCACATGTTAGAATATGTGGTGATGACATGTGTCAACATGATCCCATGTTTTAAGTGGTGAATATTAAATGTTAGTTAATTTTTCAATGAGTAGAAATTACTTTTCTAAAATAAAAAGAAAGAAACTATTGAATTAAACTTGTGATGCTTGTGATGATAATAGATCATCACTTGTGTGTCTTAGAATGCTATCTAGCCTAGTTAAGTATTGTTTGGTGATTGTCTACTCCCTATGTATTGTTATAGAAGATAGTACCGACCAAGCTTACGAGGAGGAGGAGTGCTACCAAGAAGAAGAAGAAGAAAACTTCAACCACTACACCACCCAAGGCAAGCTATTGTTAGCAAGCTAGATTTAAGCTATATGAATGAGCAAGGATGCTTTAGGCATGCTTTGATCACACCCCTGTTCACTATTAGTACCCCAAGTCTTACTTACAAGTTTTACTCCCCTTAGTGGCAAAGTTCTTTAGTTGTTTTGAAGGTAGCATAAAAAGTATAAAACTTGACCTACTTAGAAACTTTTAGATGTCATTCTATGGCATGAGATTGATCCCATCCTTCCACCTTAGTGAACACTCTTAACTTAGTATTTTAGAATAGATCAAAAACTTGAGTCACTTTAGATGGAACACTTGGTGAAAATGAATTGTGAAAACCTTGGAATGATGAGTCATTTTATTGAGATGTTTTGACATGTGTTGAGAGACACAACTGGTTTATGATGATGAAAATGATGAGGCATGAGCCTTAACCCTTTTATAAAACTGATGGTTGGATTCAGATGCGATACCATTCCAAATTTACCGTACAACCACATTACCTGAATTGGGTAAGGCTTAGCTAGAAATTTATATGCATTGGTATTAGTTCCGTCACGGGAAAGGTTTGAGCTGAGGCTACCTATCAGGATGTCCACCTATGCAGTGCCCAAGATGACTGATGGTCATGGTTGGGAGGCCATGCTCATAGGAGAGGTGCTTATACTAGGGTGTGTAACGGGAAGGTTATGTTTGATTATCTGCATACTAAGTATGATGATTCAGGGTTATCCCTGACAGATGTATCGAATCTTGTGGTGAAAGTGTACCACCTCTGCAGAGTGTCAAACTATTCGAATAGCCGCGTTCGCGGTTATGGACAATTGGAATGGCCATACTGTTTCGTTGTCAGGTGTTTTCTAAATACTTTGAAGTAATGATAAGTCTTTGACTTGACCACAACAGGGCTGTGTTGATGATAATAGCTTCCCAACTTAAGTGATTCTAGAACTTTACTTTATCTTTCTTTGCTTCTGAACTCAGCTTAGGTTTCAAACTTAACTTGATAACTAAACTTAGATTTAGCACATTGACTTAGAACTATAGTACCTGTTAATAGTAGTTTGCGAGTACTTAAAGAGTACTCATGGCTTTTGTCCCTGGCTATTATCATGGCCAGACTATGAAGGAGATTATCAAGAGGATGGTCAGCAGGACGGCTATGATAACTAGGACTATCTTCCTTCGCCAGCATTGCCTGTGCCCCTGAAGATGGACCCCACCGCTACGCTTATCTTTTAATTCCGCTGCTTGTTGTATTAAAGACTGGATCATGAGATCCTTATTTGTGTAAAACCTTTTGTATGGTTTGTAATGGATGATGTACTGTGATATCCAATCCGTTATGTCTCGCAAAAATGGTAATCCTGGGATTGCGAGGTATGGCATAACGGGCATCTGGGATTAAAAATCCGGGTGTTGACAATGAACCTATAATAGCAAATGTGAAAGACTTTGTTACTAAATATGTAGAAGAGGGACACACTATCCTTTGTAAGGATACCTCTAATGTTGTTTCACAAAGTAGTGTTATGAGAGCTAGTATTCCTGTGTTTTCTGTTAGAATAAGCGACCAGTGCTATGATGGTCCTTGTGATAGTTATATTGTTAAGTTTATGCATGATACTGAAAGTTATTATGAGAGAGGGAAAATTTTTCTTATGTATCTCAATAATATCAAGTTTCCTCGTTTTATGCTGAAAGTTTTTATGTTGCACTTGTTTTGCCTTCTTATGCAAGTAGCCTCTGGTTTCAACAACTTGTTTGTTAACAAAATTCCCTTGCATAGGAAGTGCGTTAGACTTAAACGTGTGCGTTTTTGCTTCTTAATGCTCTCTTCCACTTCAATTTATATTCCTATGTGAGCATCTTTGAAATTATCATGCCCATCTTAATGGCTATAAAGAAAGAGCTTTTTGGGAGACAACCCAATTTGTTTTTGCTTTCAGTTTGTTTTTGTTTCTTTGAGTCTTGTAAGTTATTACTTTGGTAATAACCTCTCCTTATCCTTTTTTGTTTGGTTTTTGTGTCAAGATCAACCTCTAATGAGAGAGAAGTAAGATTTGAGGAAGTTGCTGTCCCGAAACAGATTTTTGTGCTTCACCGTAAAAATTCATGAGAGATCTCTGTATTTCGGATTGAGCTGTAATTTTTTGTGTTTATGCCCCAGGTTGTTATTTAACTTTAGTTAGTTTTGAACTTTTTGATTTGAGCAACAGAAGATTTTCGAAAAAATTGATCTTTACCTACTGGTCTGTTTTGACAGATTTTGCCACTCTTGCATTTGCTTATTTATTCGATTCCCTTTTTGAATTCTTTTTGGATTTTTAGAAGGAGTTGCTACAGTAGCTTATGTTTTGATGGTTTTCAGTTGAAATTGAACTCAAAAGGTTTTATCACTTCACTTATACTAATGTTGCTAATGAGAACTATGTGAAGTTTTGTGTGAAAGAAATTTCCAGGTAGTGGAGATAATGGTGTAATAAGGAAGTGGAAGGTTTCATGACTCACAATAAGTGTATGAAGATGAAGATATCGATGTTATTCAAGTGGTGACTCTGGAAGAATATACTAGATACCAAATTCAGTGACCTGCAGAGTCCGCTTTCAAATAGGTAATAGTTCTGGTAAGAAAAGTTCCGCGAAAATACTATCCAACTATATTTTTGCAGTTTTCAGTCAATAAGGAAAGCTACGAAGCGAAAGAGGGACGGAAACGGAGCCAGGGTGGCTCACACCACCCTGTGGCGCGGTCCCACCCTTGGCCGCGCCACCAGGTGGTGTGGCCACCCCAGACTCCGTCTTTGACTCGTTTTCTCCCAGTACCTTCCTTTTGCTTTGAAACTTCGTAATATATAACCCCCCGGATCCCCCGAGGTTCGTATATCATGTTTTCATCATGTTTTTGTTTCGATTTGTTTCTGTTAGGAACTATTCTTGAAGCTTTGAAGCACAATGGTGTCCGCCAAGGATAAAGGGAAGGAGCCTATGGAGGAAGACCTCCAATACCCCGGGAAGGAGAAGGAGATCAAGAGTGAAGGTGAAGAGGAGAAAGGCCAACATCCGCACACCGACACTACCATTGCAAGCATTAGAGTGGTGACAAAACCTGCCATGGTTAGAAAGACTACACGGATGCAGACTAGGGGGAAAGCTCCTCGTCGCTGTTTGGCTCCACGGTCACTTCCTCCGCGCACCAAGAACCCTTTCCATACCCTTATCCATGAGCATCAATACCAGAATATGCCCAAGGGGAAATTACCCTCCAATTGGGATTTGCCTCGTTCTAGCCATGCAGGAAAAGAAGACTTCAAGGAGGAAGAGTGGGGAAAGAATAGCAAGAGTTGGAATTCTCAACCCGACATGATCATGAGCCGCATTGAGCAAAACTCACAGCTGATTCGTAATCTCACCTTTGAGATTGAGGACTTGGGGAAACTTATCAGAGAGCTCATCGAGAGGATACCACCACCGCCGAAGGAGTAATTCATCATCAGGTTTGGCATCCCCTTGGCTTGTTCCAAGCTTGGGGGAGTGCCGTGGTATCACATCACTATCTTCTATCTTTTTGCCTTATTAGTAGAGTCATATCATGAATAGAGAAGTTATTATGTAGGATGGTTTGCATTATGGAAGTGTCCCCTCTCTCGTTAGATATGTATCCCTTGGTGTGAGTTGCCGTTATGGATTATTAATGAGAAGTTCTATCATTCACTCTTTTGCATAGCTTATATTAGTTTTCAATTCGTGGTTATATGATTGATCTTGTTGTTAGTATTGGTATCACTTTGGGATCATTGAGTTAATTTAGTTGGTTTTGGCAAACCTGGCTCGGTCAGTAGCAACACTATTTTTGAGAGTTGAATAAAAAGATAAAAGTACTCTAAAGAAAAATAATTTCATCGTCTTTCTTTCTTGATTTGCTCATAAGTTTAGTATTCTCTAGTTAAGATCTTTTGTGCTTCCAAGGAAGATTGCATGTTTGTTTTTATCACTTGTATGTTTGTTTGTTTCCTTCAACTCTTATACTTGCTACCCAGCCTTGCTAGCCAAAAACCTGTACTGAGAGGGAATTCTTCTCGTGCATCCACTCCTTTAAACCAAAACCTTTGCCATTTGTGTCCACCATACCTACCTATTAGCATTATTGCTATTCCAAGTAAATTCTTGTTTTATCTACCTCCCAAATTAAACTTGTTATGTGAAAATTAGTGATTAAAGGTCTCACGAACTTGATGGCACACTTTATTTTCTTGCACTTAATAAACTTGAACCATTGTGCTCACCTATGTTGCGCATATGCTTGCGCTTTGTAAGTTGTGAATTAGCAGAACCATCCTGTCATGGGGAACGCTTTCAACATTGCACTCGTACTTTGTACCTAGTTGATATCATGTTCTTTTGTCTATGGATGTCGTCAGTGTGAAATGAAAGGGGAGCTTGTAAGTCCATGGAGTTATGTATATGTGTTAGAGAAACGCCTGGGCCGCTGGTCTAATCCATGCTAACATGGTGGAAACCTGCAGCATAACCATAACGAGCAAATAGAGTCTGCTATTGAGAAAAAAAAAGAGATTATGAAAAGAGGAAAGGGAGAAAAAACACCATATTCCCATGGTAAATAAGAAGATTGTTGTGATGCTTATTGTCTGCTTGCCTTGTCATTTTGATATGGGGATTCTTCCGTATCATCGGGCAAGGGGTACCCCGTTGGCGGTTCTCTATGATACACATATGGTTATGATGACAAGAACTTACCGGTGACTAAACTTGAGTAGCATGAGGAGCGGCCCTCGTATTCAAGGGACATGAGATTCTCAATTTACAACTTGTCAATGCATATCCTCATATTTGAGCACTTTAACCTTAATCACCTAAAGATGCCTATGATAGGGGCAATTAGGGCTAAAAGCTAGTAAGTATCATAATTTTGGGGAGCTCTTTATGAGACTTGCAATCCCTGCTTCCCTCTACGAAGGGCCTTTCTTTTACTTTTAAGTTGAGTCAGTAAATTTACTCCCTTCTATCTCAGCAAGTATTTTGAGTTGTTGTGTTTCATTCATTCATATGATGATTTATTCAATCATGTTTCTTTTGTTCCTTGTTTTGCATATTGCTCTTATCTTGATGTTTACTACTTTGAAAGCTATCATTGAAAACCCGTTATTTGTGGACTCCAACAAATTATCAACTATTCTTCGACCAAGAGCTAAGTTTTCCATTACCAATTATGATTTACTTTTTGTATCTTTATTGTGTTTCCTTTACTTATTGCAAGTTGAGTTATATAATAGTGAGTTGTCTTCTATTATGATCTATGTATTGATGAATGTGATGCTTCTTGTCCGTATTCTTTTATCGACTCTTCACTCCATAAACCCGAGGCCATGTTTATCGAGCTCAGTTTCGCTTGGGGACAAGCGAAGTCTAAGCTTGGGGGGAGTTGATACGTCCATTTTGCATCACTATTCTATGTCATAATTCACTGTTATTCATTGATATATTTCGTATTGAGAGGTGATACTTATGTTATTTCATCTGTTTTTGCACGGTTGATGACTTTTGGAGCATGGACCGCTGTAGTCAGGATTCTGATGGAAAAGGTGCTACTTGGAGGCAAAATTCGCGAAGATCAGAAAATCCAGGAAAATACATGGAAAATCCTATTTTTCCAGAAGACGAAGGAAGCCAGAAGGGGGGCTGGGGATGGGCCACAGGGGGCCCACGCCACCCCCTGGCGCGGGCCAGCCTAGGCCGTGCCACCAGGTGGTGTGGCCACCCTGGTCCACCCCTGGCACTCCCCTCTAACGTATATTATCCCCCCGAAACCCTAAGACTCGGGGAGCGACCACAGAAAGATTCCGCCGCCTCTACGGGGCGGAAAACACCAAGAGAGAAAGATCTCTCCGGCAGACAGATTTCTGCTAGGGGAATTCCTTCCCGGAGAGGGGAGATCGTCGCCATCAACACCACCATCAAGCTGGACTTCATCGGGATCATCATCATCATCATCATCATCACCACCATCACCATTAGCACCCTCATCACCATCTCCATATTGTTGTAACAATTGGGTTGAATCTTGCATTGTTCATAGGGGAAACTTTCCCAGTGTTGATTACTCTTTGTAGTTGATGCTATTGAGTGAACCATTGAATTATTGTTTATGTTCAGATTGTTATACATCATTATTCCATATCTGATCATGATCCATATGATGTCTTGTGAGTAGTTCGTTTTGTTCTTGAGGACATGGGAGAAGTCATGTTGTTAGTAGTGGAGTTGTGTTGAGAAAGATTCAATAGTTTGATATTTAAGTTGTGGTGTACTTCTTCTAGTGGTGTCATGTGAATGTCGACTACATGACACTTCACCTATATGGGCCTAGGGGAATGCATTGTGTATTTGGCTACTAATCGTAGGGGTTGCTGGAGTGACAGAAACCTGAACCCCCGTTAGGAAGCCATTGCACAAGGGACGTAAGGGTCTTAGAGTTTAAAGCTATGGTTAGGTTTCTACCTTAAGTACTTTCTTGTACTTATGGATGTTTGCAAGGGGTATAATCACAAGTATGTATTAGTCCTAGGAAGGTCAGTACATTAGCACAGGTTCACCCACACAACACTTAGCAAGCTAAAGAAGATTAATCAACTATATGAAGCGAAAGCACTTGACAGTCTTCCCATGTGTCCTCGAGAACGTTTGGTCATCTTAAGTAATACAACCAGCTTGTCCTTTGCTGCATAAAGGATTGGGCCACTTGCTGCATTTATTCCTACTGTCTTTTATTTACTCGTACTTTATTTACTTGCTTTATTGAAAACCCCTAAAAATCCGTTTGCTAAGTATTTGCACAGAATTCCTGATCCATACCACTATCCAGCACCTTCTGCTCCTTGTTGGGTTCGACACTCTTACTTATCGAAAATACTGCGATACACTCCCTATACTTGTGGGTCATCAGACTCCCCTCAAATTGAGTGCAAAAAGCAATCACTCACCAAGTCAATCTAGCAATGAACTCTCCGCCCTCCACCATTGAGTACCTCAGTGGAAGCGAGTCCTGCATCACCTTCAACAAGCGCGATTAGCCGCACCAAGTACCTCGCCCTGGCCACTGTCCCCTGGTGCTCGAGGCACAGATCGGAGGCTTCGAGATGAGCCGCGTCTTTATGGATGGCGGAAGCGGCATTAATCTCATGTTCTCAAGAACCTTCCGCGCAATGCGGATCCCTCTGACATGTCTGGAAGTTTCAGACACGACCTTCCACGGAATCGTCCTAGGGAAAGGAGTATCTCCCTGGGTAAGATCAGCCTCGACGTCATCTTTGACACGCCATTAAACTTTCAGTGAGAGCGCATTGAATTCGAAGTCGTCGACTGGCCCTCACAATACCACTGCATCCTCGGACGTGTCGTGTTCGCAAGGTTCATGGAAGTGCCACACTACGCATACTTGCTGACATGGGTATACCCTACTGGTACTCGACCTTAGTATATACGGTCCAAGATACGGTGGAAGCCCACGACGTTGCCACGGCCCAATGAAGATTTCGAGTAGCCTACGTACTCTCAATAACTTGAGAGACAAGAAGAAGTCTAAAGATAGAAAGTTTGAAGGGCAAACCCTAACCTGTAACCGACTCGACCTGCTACCTGAGACCTGGCCTATCTATATAAAGGCCAAGAGGGGGCAGTGAGGAGGACACACACGCAACCCTAGTTTCCACAACCCTTGCCAGATTGCATCTGCACACCATTGTAATCTTCGATTCCTTCGTTAATTCCACGAGCAAACAAGTAGGAGTAGGGACATCTACGAGGCCTGAACCCGGGTAAACCTTGCGTCCCTATGTGCTTGTGTGCTAGCTGATTGATGCTTCCAGCACTCCCTCCTTCTCTAAAACCCAAGTCCATAACAATGGGCATTGATGAGTTAAGCCCTTGTCAATTGGCGCCGTCTGTGGGAATTGGGAGTGCTGATGTTGCGGCTTCTTTGGCCCCATCAACTGTGATCTACAACTCTGCATCAGCGGAGATTCGCCAACTCTTCGGCATGTTCAACTTCACCATCCACATGCCAGCCACTCGCCTGGCTTTCGAGTCCGTGGGCGATGGGATTAGCCTAGCGATCGGGAGCTTCCGCTTCCAAGTTGGTCAGATGGGCACGCTTCGCATGCCTAACCAGCCAACAACACCATCGATTGCTCCAGCATCGTGGTTCCCTCCACCGATCGGCACCCTCAGTGAGCTCAATGCCTCGACAACAGTCGAGAATACGGACAGCGACAGCAGTCGCAAATCCGATCTGGGCGATCTAGCAACTGAAGATGGAGCCTACGGCTCCGGATCTAAAAGTTGTGGGAGCAACAGCTTCCCCAACCACTTCATGTGCGCCGTCATCAACGCTGGTGACACCTCCGCCAATCGCGACAACATGGGCAACGGTGGCAATGGAACCGACCCACCAAACGGTGGCATACCTAATGTTGGACCACCTAATGGTGGCCCCACCAACGGCGGAAATGGCGCGCCCGTCAACAATGGAGGGATAGTCGAACCCCCCACCATGGTGAACGAGCACACTGGTGAGCGTGTCGTGATCAAGCTCAACGATCTCGAGTGGGCTCGCTGCCAAGACGCCCTACGAGGCAATCCTCTGCCCCCAGGCACGCTGCAAGAACTGCTGATGGGCTATCATTGGCTGCTGAAGGAAGAGTACAGACGCCAGCTACAAACAATCATGCAACTCGAAGCACGTAAAAAGGCGGTGAACGAATCAAGTCTTCGAAGGGCTGGGCTCTCCTCCCACGGAGGATCCTCCTCCAAAGGCAACGAGTACGTGGCCAACAAGAGGCGATCACGAATGGCTCATCTCATCGAGCAGGAACGCATAGAAGCTGCAAAAGTCCTCGACTTCGGCTCTATGACAGTCGACACTCGAGGCAACGTGGTCCTGAATACGCCGCAAGCAGTGGTGACAGCGGCCACCATGTACCTACTCAACAACCAGCCGCCAGCTGGAGATCCCAGAGCTGCCATGCACCGATCTACGATCGCAGTCTTGGGGCTAATCAAGGCCGCTCTTGACAAAGAACCGACGTTGGAGCCAAAGAAAAACAAGGCTCTGGCAAAACGCTAATCCTCACCCTCGTCCAGCGACGATAGTCACGATCTGTCTCGACGTCACCTCTCACGACGACACGACCATGACTATGACACACGTGATGACATCACGTAGCGCAAGATCGACAAGTCAAGGGCGCGGCGTGCCCGATCGACTGACTTAGAGGATGAAGACGTGGAGCTCTGTGGCGCCAGATGCTTCAGCAAGGCCATCCGACAAAAGAGAATGCCCAAGGGATTCAAGCTCCCACCGGAGAACCCAAAGTTTGATGGTCTGCAGGACCCAAAAATCTGGTTAGAAGACCACATCTCCTCCGTTAGGCTCCATGGTGGGAGTCGAAGCACTGCCATGCAATGCCTACAGCTACAGCTGCAGGGTGCCGCCCAAGCTTGGCTCAATAACCTCCCGTGTAGATCCATTCGCAACTGGGATGAGCTGGTCTACAACTTTGTGCGCAACTTCAAGGGCACCTACAAAAGGCCCGCGTCAATCGATGAGCTGATATGCTGCCAGCAACGGTTGGGCGAGTCATTACGCTCGTACATCTAGAGGTGGTCCATCATCAAGAACTCTGCAGAAAATATCTCGGAGGACGGGGCGATTGATGTATTCAACGGCGGCGTTCGCCGCATAGAGCTCAGGGAGGAGCTGGGCTGCTCAAAGCCCAAAACCATTGACCACCTGATGAAAATCGCGAATCAGTGGGCAGATGGAGAAGATTCGGTAAAAAATCGCGTCCACTCCGACGACGAAGCAGAGCTCGAACGCATACGTGATCGTCGAAGCAAACGTCGAATGCGCATCTACAATGACCACGACGACGTCAACATGGTCGCAGCCGGCTACACCGGCAGGCGCGACGACAATCGCAACAGTGGACACCGCGACTCCGGGAAAACCATGCAAGTATGGCAGCATCGCACTCGCGAAGAGGCACCCGTGACAACAATCAAGGACAAACTGTCCGGGCCGTGCAACGTGCACTTCTACATCGACAAGCACGATAGCAAGAAGAAATCCAGCCACCTTCTCAAGGACTGCCGCGAGTTCCTCAAGATCCACGAGGGTTTGGCGCGGATGAATCGCGACGCCGTCAACAGAGGCTACGAAGTTGCCCCAGGCGCTGTAGCACATGGAGCTCCTCGTCCACCACCTGGAGGGCCACCACTCGCGGCCGCATCGATCCACGATCAAGGCGGCGAGCCATACCCACGGGCTGTGGGCAACATGATGATCTAGAAGGGACGCCCCTCGAATCGGGTGCAGAAGGCCATCACTCGCCAAGTCAACTTGGCGACAAACTCATCACCGTCCACCATAAGTACCTCAGTGGAAGCGACTCCTGCATCACCTTCAATAAGCGTGACCACCCGCGTCAAGTACCCCGCCTAGGACATTGTCCCCTCGTACTCGAGGCACATATTGGAGTCTTCGACATGAGTCGCGTCTTCATGGATGGTGGAAGCGGCATCAACCTTATGTTCGCGAGTTCCTTGCGAGCAATGAGGATCCCTCTGACCTGCCTAGAGGCGTCAGACACGGCATTCCACGGCATCGTCCCAGGCAAAGGCATATATCCCCTTGGCAAAATCAACCTCGACGTCATCTTCGGCACACCGAAAAACTTTCGACATGAACGCATCGACTTTGAAGTCGTCGACTGGCCCTCACAGTACCACTACATCCTCGGACGTGTCACTTTCGCCAGGTTCATGGCAGTGCTGCACTACTCCTATATGCAGATGAAAATGCTAGGCCCCAACAGCATCATCACAATCAACGGGAGCTTCGAGAGGTCCGACAGTTGCGACGGGGAATTCAACAGAATTTCCCAGTCCTTCGGCATGCAGGAAGAACTCGCAAGGCTGAAGGAGTCGACAGATAATGGTCTGCCTCCCCTGAGCCGGCCAAGTTCACCCGACCTATCCTTCGACTCGTCGGTGCACATGAAGAAAGTTCAGGTCCACCCATCGGACCCAGCCAAGACGGCCTCATCACCAACAACTTGAGTCCCGCATAGGAACTCGCGCTCGTCGAATTCCTCCGTGAGAACTGGGAAATCTTCGTCTGGTGTCGAGCGGACATGCCAGGAGTTCCCAGGGAATTCGCCGAGCGTGCACTCAATGTCAACCTAGAAGCAAGGCCAGTCAAACAAACAATTCGGCGACTGTCTGAGCCAAGAGCAAAAGCGGTCGGAATGGAGATCAACAGACTCCTTGACGCCAAATTCATACGCGAGATCAAGGAAAGCACTTGGCTCGCCAACATGGTGCTAGTACCAAAAAAGGACACGGATATCCTACGGATGTGCGTGGATTTTACCTCTCTGAATAAGCACTGCCCAAAGGATCACTTCCCGCTGCCGCGAATCGACCGGATCATCGACTCCACCGCGGGATGTGAGCGCCTCTACTTCCTCGACGCCTACTTAGGCTACAATCAGATTCGAATGAAGGAGGAGGATCAAGAGAAAACGGCATTTACAATGCCTTTTGGTGTGTTCTGCTATAACACAATGCCCTTCGGGCTAAAAAATGCAGGAGCAACCTATCAGCGGTGCATGTAGGCTTGCCCCAAGAACCAACTTGGTCGCAACATCCAAGTCTATGTTGACGACATCGTAATCAAGACCAAAGAGGAAGCTTCACTAATCGACGATTTACGCGAAACCTTCACCAACCTCGACCGCTACCGGATCAAGCTCAATCCGGACAAATGCGCCTTCGGCATACCATCTGGGCAACTACTCAGGTATCTCATCTCCGCGAGAGGGATCGAGGCGAACCCAAAGAAAATAAAAGCCATACTGGCCATGGAGAAGCCGAAGAACATAAGAGGTGTCCAGCAGCTGGCTGGGCGAATTGCGGCGCTCAGTCGATTCATCAGTCGAATGGGCAAAAATGCACTGCCCTTCTACCAACTTCTCCGCAAAGCTGACAAGTTCGAGTGGACCAATGAGGCACCGGAAGCATTCGAAGATCTCAAGCGTCTACTGTCCACCTCACCAGTATTGGTGACCCCACGCGAAAGGGAACCACTGTTGCTGTACATCTCCGCCACCAACCAGGTGGTCAGCATGGTGCTCGTGGTGGAACGAGCCAAGGAAAACAAGGTCCACGGGGTACAGCGCCCAGTCTACTACCTCAGCGAGGTACTCACGCCAACAAAGCAGTGGTACCCGCACTACCAGAAGTTGGCATATGGCGTCTTCATGACAGCCAGGCGACTGTGTCACTACTTCCAGGAGCACCCAATCGTGGTGGTCAAAACGATGCCCCGCTTGGACATATCCTCAACAACCCCGACGCCACCGGACGAGTTGCGCTTTGGGGAATTGAGCTGTCTCCACGAGACATCACATATGAAAAGCGTGACGCGATCAAGTCGCAAGTTCTCCCTAACTTCCTCGTGCACTAGATGGAGAACCAGCTCCTTGAAAAACTAGATATGTCTTTCCTCTGGACAATGCACTTCGTCGGATCCAAGCGAAAGGACGGAGCTGGCGCAGGTGTCATACTGACATCGCCCCAAGGAGACAAGCTGAAATATATTCTGAGAATGCAGTTCACCGCCTCCAACAATGAAGCTGAATACGAGGTCCTGTTACACGGGATGAGGATGGCAAAAGCCTGCGCCACCAAGAGGCTAATAATCTACGGCGACTCCAAACTGGTCTTCAACAATACAATGCACGAGTGCGACGCACCAAACGACAATATGATCGCCTACCGTGACCTCTACGACACACTCGAAGGGGACTTCGACGGCTGTGAGCTGCGGCACGTAGGCCGAAACAAAGAGGCAGATGCACTCGCCAACATTGGCTCCACCTGCACTCCCATACCACCTGGGGTATTTCTCGAGCGTATCTGCGAACGCTCCATCAAGCCGAAGGCCACAAAAAAGAAAACAAGCGCAACAACGGACTCGGGGGCTGCGCCGCTCAATGATCCAATGGCACTCGACGACCTGGAGCTTGCCACAGGACTCGAAGGACCGATGAGTGTCATGATGATCGAGCCATCTTGGACTCAACCGTACATCACATACCTTCTCAGCAAGAGGCTACCGGATGATCCGACTGCCGCACGACACATTGTGTGGCGATCCAAGGCATTCGCTGTTATCAACGGCGAACTATACAAGCGCAGCATCACATGAGTACTCCAACGATGCATCTCCAATGCTGATGGAAGAGTTGTTCTCCTCGACATCCATGAGGGGACTTGCGGGCACCATGCCGGCAGTCGCGCCCTCACGGAGAAACCACAGGCACCTGGCGCGGAGCTCCGGCCAATTCCATTGGCCTGGCCCTTCACACAATGGGGACTTGACATGGTCGGCAAGCTCCCAAAGTCCTCGCGAGGAGGCTATGTCTACCTTTTAGTCGCAGTCGACAAATTCACCAAGTGGATAGAGGCCATGCCGGTGACTAACCAGTCATGAGCCAGCGCAGTCAAGTTCTTCGAGTCCATTGTCTATCGCTTCGGAGTGCCACACAGCATCATATCGGACAATGGAACAAACTTCACCTCTAAGTAGTTCCAGGGCTTCTGCGAGGACCTGGAAATCAATGTAATCTATGCTTCTGTAGCTCATACACAGACCAACGGTCAAGTCAAAAAAGCCAATGGGCTCGTCTGTGGCGAAATCAAGAAGCGACTCCTCAGGCCACTCGAACAAGCCGCAGGATGCTGGCCAGATGAGCTGCAATCCGTACTCTGGAGCCTACGGACAACCCCAAATAATGCCACAGGATATACCCTGTTCTTCATGGTGCCTGGTGCTGAAGCGGTGCTACCCGCAGAGGTACGGTACAAGGCACCGCGAGTGGTCGCTTAAAGTGAGCAGGAGTCAACTCTTGCACTCGAAGACTCCGTCGACCTCCTTGATGAGGCACGGGAAATCGCAGCAGAAAGATCGATGATCTAGCAGCAGAACCTGCACAACTACCACAGCAGAAGGCTATGCCCCAGGTCCTTCGTTGAAGGAGACATGGTCCTGCGATTGAAACAACAAGGGCATCTCAAGCTCGAGTCCATTTGGGAGGGAGCATACGTGATTACAGAAGTAATCCCAGGTGGCGCCTATCGCCTCAAAGATTTCGAGACAGGAGTCGCGTACTCCAATCCCTGGAACATCGCGTAGCTGCGGTGCTTCTACCCTTAGTCGTCTTTTATTCCTTACATTGCAAATAAGGCTACTTAGCCACACATTGTACCTCGTACTATCCTACGAATAAATAAAGCTATTTCGTAGCAGAATCATACCTCAAAAGGAGGGTTAGAAGCATCAAAAGGGGGCACGACTGGTTCACTAGGGAGTACATCCTTGGCAGTGTACTTGGTCAGTAGTCGCACCCTTTTATCTACTTCACTCGCGGAAATGCCATCGGCAGATACGTGAGTGACATCGTCCGCGCCAGCCCACTGGAACATAGGGTGGACTCTGGCCTGCAGGGGCTGGACGCGACGGCGCAACCAAGTGCGAATGAGGGTGCAGCCTCCCTCTTCTTTACCCATGCGACTCTCGAGGTCGCAGACGCGCTCGTACAACACATCTGTCTCCTCAGACTCGCCAGGCATCACCACGTTCTTCCAAGAGCGCCTCCTCCTGCACGACGTTGCGGGATCGAAAGGCGTGAGTCCGAAGTGGTCTCCGTCGGCCTTCTGGTCGCGGATGTAGAACCACTTGTCCCTCCATCCTTGGATGGATGCCATGAGCTTGATGTCAAAATACGTGACGGAGGAGTCGACGTGGATACCGCAGCCTCCTACATCACAGACTACGGAGCCAGACGCCGACTGGCGCTTCAGCTTGAAGAGACGCTTAAAGAGACCGAAGTATGGCTCGATTCCGAGCCAGCACTCGCAAAGCATAATGTAGCAGGCAATATGGAGGATAGAGTTGGGGGACAGCTCGTGCAGCTGGAGCCCGTAGAAACAAAGGAGGCCCCTGAAGAAAGGATGCAGGGGCAGAGAAAGACCGCGGATGATGAACACTAGGAACATCACCCGGAAACCAACAGGAGGACATGGGGTTACCTCACCACCTGGGACTCGCGAGTCATCAACCGCGGAAGACAGAAATCCGTCTTGGCGCAAAAGATGGAGCTCGGACGACTTGATGATGGACGCGCGCCACGCGCCGTTGGTGACGCGAGTGCCTGCGCCCTTCTTATTCCCGACGACGGTGACGCTGGTGCCCGCAGCAGCGGAGCCGCCCTTGTTCTTGGCCGCGGTAGTGGCGGCAGCGGACTTAGCGGCAGCACCTCCCTTCTTCTTCCCCATCTTGCGGTGGTGATGAGAGTGAAGAAAATAACTCGGGAAAACCTGGAGTTGTCCCAGTGCCACGAATGAAACAAACTCTTGGAGGCAGAGAGCAGCAACAATGGAGATGAAGGCACAAAGCAGAGAGGGAGCAGATGAGAAATTACCGCAGTGGCGCTGCTACTTAACCCCTGGAAGATGTAATCCAATGGCCAGCAGAAACCCTATCAGACGCGTGGCGTACATCGCGATCGACGCGTGGAGGACCTGAAGCACGAACCGTCCCCCACTACCCCATTACGCACGGAAATCGAGGAGGCGCAGTTAAAACAAAATATTACACATGCCCTGTCAAGGCAGGGTCAGAAAATGGGACCCACCGCTTGTCACGTCCCGTCAAAGCCACTCACGCGGGCAACTGAGATCAGCACATCGTCAACACTGATCTCATCAAAGATTGAGCAGTAGAAGACTTCGAATACTTTAGTCCTTGCTCGAGTCTTCGACTCCACCAAGCACTCGGGGGCTACTCCCATAGGGAGCGCTGGTCGCCCACCCTACGATTTTTTTCTTTTTCTTTTTCTCCTCTGCAGGAATATGGACATTCAAAGCATACCCAACCACTCAAATCCACGATTCAACTATGGACATGGGTTACTACCATAGGGAGCGCCGGAAATAAATTCGACTGAAACAAGCAAACAAAAGAGGACAACAGTCGCAAAAGTTCTTTAGTCCCTGCCTGAGTCTTCGACTCAACTAGGCACTTGGGCTACTCCCATAGGGAGCGCTGGTCACGCACCCTATGATTATTTGTACATCGTACTGTGTGTCGATAACATCCACACTCGAAGTCTATGGCGACACCGTCTCATATTTTTCCCTACAAAGAGACTGTGTCTCCTGGGTCTCCCGAATCATCTCCGCGATGACAAAATTTCGGATGCCGCGCTTCCAGCGTGAAGATAAGACCTGAATAAGGCCTAGCAACGCATTTGTTGCGCACTTCCAGAAATTTATCCGTGCCTATAGGTGCGATGAACATGCCTTGATGGACGCGTCGAGTGCTCGCACCCATATACTGGAATTCGACTCCTGTAAGACCTCCGCGGCTTGAGTCGAATTACACCAGCACTTTTCCAAATTCGAGTGGATTGCGTTGTTTTACCCTAAGATAGTTAACTGATATCGATACATCGGTTAAATCAGGCACGCACATCAACAATCCCTATGACACAAACAAAGCACTTGAAAATACTCGGTCATGCACTCGAAAGGCTTCATAAAGTCCCCAGTCGAATCTGCGATTCCACTGGATACTCGGGGGCTACTGACATGGGTATACCCTGCCGGTACTCGAGCTTGGTATATATGGTCCAAGATACGGTGGAAGCCCACGGCGTTGCCACAGCCCAATGAAGATCTCGAGTGGCCTATGGACTCTCAATAACTTGCGAGACAAGAAGAAGTCTAAAGATAGAAAGTTTGAAGGGCAAACCCTAACCTGTAACCGACTCGACCTGCTACCTGAGACCTGGCCTATCTACATAAAGGCCAGGAGGGGGCGGCGAGGAGGACACACACGCAACCCTAGTTTCCACAACCCTCACCATATTGCATCTGCGCACCGTTGTAAGCTTCGATTCCTTCGTTAATTCCATGAGCAGACAAGCAGGAGTAGGGACCTCTACGAGGCATGAACCTGAGTAAACCTTGCGTCCCTGTGTGCTTGTTTGCTAGCCGATTGATGCTTCCAGCACTCCCTCCTTCTCCAAAACCTAAGTCCATAACAATGGGCATTGATGAGTTAAACCCTCGTCAGTTGCAGATGAAGATGCCGGGCCCAAACGGCATTATCACAGTCAACAGAAGCTTTGAGAGGTCCGACAACTGCGACAGGGAGTTCAATAGAATTTCCCAATCTTTTGGCATGCAAGAGGAGCTAGCGCGATTGAAGGAATCGACAGATAACAGTCTGCCACCACTGAGCAAGCCAACCTCATCTGACCAATCCTTCGACACGTTGATCCACACCAAGGCGGTCCATGTCCACCCAACGGACCCGACCAAGACGACCCTCATCGCCAACAACTTAAGTTCCACATAGGAACTCGCGCTCGTCAAATTCCTCCATGAGCGCTGGGAAATCTTCGCCCGGTGTCCAGTGGACATGCCAGGTGTTCCCAGGGAATTCGCCGAGAACTCACTCAATGTAAATCCTGAAGCAAGGCCAGTCAAACAAACAATATGGCGACTGTCTGAACCAAGGCAAAGGCGGTTGGTATGGAAGTCAACAGACTCCTCGACATCAACTTCATACGCGAGATCATGGAAAGCACCTGGGTAGCAAACCCCGTGCTCGTTCCTAAAAAAGACACGGATATCCTGCGGATGTGCGTGGACTTCACCTCCTTGAAGAAGCATTGCCCAAAGGACCACTTCCCGTTGCCACGGATCGATCAGATAATTGACTCCACAGCATGATGCGAGCGCCTCTACTTCCTCAATGCCTACTTAGGCCATCATCAGGTTCGAATGAAGGAGGAGGACCAGGAGAAAATTGCGTTCATCACGCCCTTTGGTGTCTTCTGCTGCACAACGATGCCCTTCGTGCTGAAAAACCAGGAGCCACCTACCAGCGGTGTATGCAGGCCTGCCTCAAGAGCCATCTTGGTCGCAACATCCAAGTCTACATCGATGACATCATCATCAAAACCAAGGAGGAAGCCTCGTTACTCGACAATCTCCGCGTGACCTTCGATAACCTCGACCGCTACCGGATCAAGCTGAACCCGGACAAATGCGCCTTCGGTGTACCATTTAGGCAATATCTCGGGTACCTCATCTCCACAAGAGGGATCGAGGCCAACCCGAAGAAGATAAAAGCCATACTGGCTATGGAGAAGCCAAAGAACATAAAGGGCGTCCAACAGCTGGCTGGGCGAATCGCGACGCTCAGTCGATTCATCGGTCGGATGGGCGAAAAGGCACTGTGTTTCTACCAACTTCTACACAAGGCTGACAAATTTGAGTGGACAAACGAGGCACAAGAAGCATTCGAAGACCTCAAGCGTCTAATGTCCACCTTGCCGGTGTTGGTAACACCTCGCGAAAAGGAGCCATTATTGCTATACATCTCTGCCACCAACCAGGTGGTTAGCGCCGTGCTCGTGGTGGAACGAGCCGAAGAAAATAAAGACCATGGGGTACAAAGCCTAGTCTATTATCTCAGCGAGGTGCTCACACTAAGAAAGCAACGATACCCGCATTATCAAAAGCTGCCGTACGGCGTCTTTGTGACAGCCAGACGACTGCGCCACTACTTCTAGGAGCATCCAATAATCATGGTGAACGATACCCCGCTAGGGCACATACTCAATAACCCCGACGCCACTGGACGAGTCCCACTTTGGGGAATCGAACTGTCTCCATGAGACATCATGTACGAGAAGCGAGACGCGATCAAGTTGCAAGTCCTCCTGGACTTCCTCGTCCACTGGATGGAAAACCAGCTCCCCGACAAGCCAGACATGTCCTATCTATGGATAATGCACTTCGATGGGTCCAAGCACAAGGAGGGAGCTGGCGCAGGCATCATCCTGATATCGCCGCAAGGTGACAAGATGAGATATGTTCTGCGAATGGAGTTCACCGCCTCCAATAATGAAGCTGAATACAAAGCCTTACTCCACGGGATGCGTATGGCAAAAGACACGGTGCAAAGCGACTCGTCATCTACGGCGACTCCAAACTAGTGGTCAACCAAACAATGAACGAGTGCGATGCTCTGAGCGACAACATGATCGCCTACCACGACCTCTACGACACACTCGAGGGAGACTTTGACGGCTGCGAGCTACGATATGTTGGTCACGAGAGCAACGAGGAAGCAGACACACTCGCCAACATCGGCTCCACTTGTGTTCCAGTGCCACCCGGAGTATTCTTAGAGTGCATCTATGAGCACTCCATTAAGCCTAAGGATCCAGCGCATAAAACTAGCACGTTGAAGGACTCGGGGGATACGCCACACAACGAGCCAATGGCACTCGACGACACGGAACCAGACACAGGACTCGAAGGCCCCATGGAGGTCATGATGATCAAGCCATCCTGGATGCAACTATATATCACATACTTGCTCAGTAAAAGGTTGCCAGATGACCCGATGATGCACGTCATATTGCACGACGATCTGAGGCATTCGCCCTTATCAATGGCAAATTGTACAAGAGCAGCATCACAGGAGTCCTTCAACTATGCATCTCCAACGGAGACAGAAGATCCATCCTCCTCGACATACATGAGGGCACTTGCGGCCATCATGCCGGCAGTCGCGCCCTTGTCGCCAAAGCTCTGTGAGCTGGATTCTACTTGCCAATGGTAATGGGTGATGCTAAGGACATCGTCCAGCGATGCAACGCCTACCAACGATTCGCGGATAGACCGCATGCACCTGGTGTAGAACTCAGGCCAATACCTATGGCTTGGCCCTTTGTGCAATGGGGACTCGACATGGTCGGCAAGCTCCATAAATCTTCACGAGGAGGATATGTCTACCTCCTAGTTGCGGTCGACAAATTCACAAAGTGGTTTGAGGCCATGCCAGTGACAAACCAATCAGGAGCCAGCGTTGTCAAATTCTTCGATTCTAGCGTCTTCCGCTTCGGGGTGCCACATAGCATCATCACGGACAATGGGATGAACTTCACTTCCAAGGAGTTCCAAGATTTCTGCGAAAACCTAGGAATCAACATTAGCTATGCCTCGGTGGCACATCCCCAGACTAACGGTCAAGTCGAAAAGGCCAACGGCCTCGTCTGCGGTGGGATCAAGAAAAGGCTCCTCCGACCACTCGAAAGAGCTGCCGAGTGCTGGCCCGAGGAGCTGCAATCGGTACATGGAGCCTGCGCACAACTCCAAACAATGTTACAGGCTACACTCCGTTCTTCATGGTACACGGTGCCGAGGCAGTACTACCCGTAGAGGTGCGCTACAAGGCCCCATGGGTAGTAGCATATAGCAAGGCAGAATCAACCCTCACACTCGAAGACTCTGTTGACCTCCTTGATAAAGCACGCGAGATTGCAGCGGAGAGATCCACGATCTACCAATAGAACCTCCGCAATTACCACAACAGAAGGCTATGCCCTAGATCCTTCATCAAAGGAGACCTTGTCCTGCGACTGAAGTAGCAAGGGCACCTCAAATTCGAGTCCCCTTGGGAAGGACCTTACGTGATTATCGAAGTAATCCCAGGTGGCGCCTACCACCTTAATGACGTAGAAAGTGGAGTCGCATACTCCAACCCCTAGAACGTCGCGCAGCTGCGTCGTTTCTACCCCTAGATGTTTTTACTTTACAAATAAGGCTATTCAGCCAGGCTACTTAGCCACACATTATACCTCGTAATATTCTACGAATAAATAAAGCTAAGTGCCCCAAACTTTGTGTCTCTATTTTACTTGCAATTACATTGCTTGGGGGCTATGCCACCCTTTAAACCTCGTTACATGAATAACACAGTATCCCGAGTAGCTGACGCACTATCAATCGAACCCTTGGCAAAATCAACCCAGCTGCAACACACCTGACAGGTTGACAAGGTGCTGAGATGAATATACGTCAGGCTAACGAAAAGGAACTATAGAGTACAAAAACACTCAAAAAATATACAATCTAGCAAGCTCTTTACATATTAATGGGTATAAAAAAACACACCCGGCACAATTCTATGAACTTTACAACACCTATGCATTTCATGTGCAGAACCATATTATCCTACTGCTGCAAAAGGAGAACATTCATCTGCTCCTCAAAAAAATTCGACAATATCTTCGGCTGGTTGATCAACTGCCCGATAATGTGGCACCATGTTCCATGTCATCCCTTCTAGCGGAGGCGGTGGCCCAGCGGCAACAACTGCGAAATCCATGTCTGGCCGGTGCAGGCGAACAAGCGCCAACGCCACCTTGGCACCCGCGACCAACTGCTGGCGCACGCACTCGCGGACTGCGCTGATATCTTGAAACTTCGACAGCAAGGCTAGCAAGCTTGAAGGCGCCGCATCAAGGGGAAACATCGCCTGAAAAGTATGCTTCAGGCATGACTGCGACTTCTTCAAGTACTACAGCACTCGCGATGCGCAATCCTATAGCGTCGCCAACACGACTCCATGATCGTGATCCACCCAGAAATACCCGCTAGCTTCCAGATGCTCTTGGTCAGGTCATTTAGTCGAATGGAACTTGGTCCCTCTCATCCTTCGGGTGACAAGTGCTAACAACTACAAGAGGCAGAGACAAAGCATAAGGACAAAGCGCCGCTGCGAATGGCTAAGAAAGGAGAAGAGGCTGAACTAACACTTAAATTGCTCATTCAACTGAGCCACCTCGCCTAGAAGGTACTTCTCGCGTGCACCAGCCTTTTCAGCCCTCGACTTCCACACATCCGCATTATCACAGATTATGGGCATCTCTCGCTCCACTTGATTTATGCGGTCACGCAGTTGCACGAGGAATGACAACTCCTCCACTTTTGAATGTGGTCGCACCACAGTTTCATTGGTGGGAGGAGAGTTAGGCGGACCACTCGAAGGACCCTATTACAACAATAGAAAAGATGCAAATAAGGCCAACCATTTCATCAATAAACAAGAAGAACAATTCCAAGTTCAACAAGTTTCAAAAGGGATACTCCCAAAGTAGCGCAATTCAACAAGGAAAGGTAGACTATTACAAAAGGCAGCCGGCCAATGCTCTACTGCTTCGTTTTTGCACTCGGGTCTTCTTGCTCCTCCCTAAAAGGGACGGTGGAGCCTGATTCATCTTCCTCTTCCGCTTCGCACGGAATTATACCCTCGGGCTGAGGAGGCAAGTTGGTGGCCACTTTCCAGTCCTGAAACCAGAATCAAGCATTAGTGTAAGTTACAATGAGCAAGCAATCGAAAAATATGAATAACTTTTAAAAGGAAATCCACCTCAGGCGGAGGATGGCTTGCAGAGAAGGGAGGCACGACGGAGTCACCCGGGAGATCCTCCTTGGTGGTGTACTTGGTCACCTGCTGAAACCTCCTGTCTACTTCGCCAGAAGAAATGCCCTCTGCGGAGATACGAGTTACATGACTAGCACCAGTCCAACAACACATGGGGTGCGCCCTGGCCTGTAGCGGTTGCACTCGACGGTGCATCCAAGTGCAAATGAGATCAACACCGCCTATCTCCTTGCCTATGCGCCGCTCCAAGTCATAGACATGCTGGTACAATATTTCTGTTTCTTTGGCTTCACCAGGCATCACAACATTCTTCCACGACCTCCTCCTCTTGTAGGCCACCACCGGATCAAAGGGTGCGAGTCCATAGTGGTCTTCGTCGACCTTCTGGTCACGAATGTAGAACCACTTCTCCCTCCACCCTTGGACAGATGCAATGAGATTGATGGAGAATTAGGTGACATTGGAGTCGATGTGGCTCCTGCAGCCTCCTATATCATAGACTACTGAACCCGAACCCGACTGACGTTTAAGCTTGAAGAGTTTTTTAAAGAGGCCAAAGTGTGGCTCGATTACGAGCCAGCACTCGCAAAGGGTAATGAAGCAGGCAATGTGGAAAATAGAATTAGGGGTCAGCTGATGCAACTTGAGCCCATAGAAACAAAGCAAACCCCTCACAAAAGGGTGAAGGGGGAGAGAAAGACCGCGAATGATGAAAGCAAGGGACATCACTCGAAACCCCACAGGAGGACTGGGGATTACCTCGTCGCTGGGGATGTGACAGTCATCTTCCATGGCAGGAAGCGTCCCATCCTGACGCTGGGTGAAGATCTTCGATGGTTTGATGGAGGATGCGTGCCACGACCCATTTGTGACACGGGTTCTAGGGCTCTTCTTCTTCCCAGCTCCGGCGGCAGCGCTGGTGCCCACGGTGGTGGCGCTTTCTTCTTGTCCGCAGCAGTGGCCGCCACAGATCCAGCGGCAGAGCTTCCCTTCTTCTTCCCCGTCTGGCGCTTGCGGTGGGAGCGCAGGAAGTAGTTCGGGAAAGTGCGGAGTTGGTCCAGTGCCATAAGGAAGATGAGAGTAATGGAATAGGACGAGCAGCAACGGCGGAAGTGTGCGAGCGAGAAGAAGATGTGGGGAATTACCGCACAACGGACCTCTACTTAACCTCATCGACGATGCCATCCAACAGACAGAAGGAAATCAACTAGACGCATGGCACAAATCAGTGTCGACACGTGGCAAGGGTAAACCACGAACCTTCGCTCGACTCATCCCATTACGCGTGAGAATTGAGGAGACACAGGTAAAACAGAGATTACGCACGCCTAGTCAAGTCCAAGTCAGAAAATGGGACCCACCTCTTCGTCACGTCCCGTCAAAACCGCTCACGCGGGAAACTAAGATCACCTCATCGTCAGCAATGACGCCATTAAACTCCAGCAGGAGCAATCTATGATTACTCTAGTCCTTACTCGAGTCTTCGACTCCACCAAGAACTCGGGGGCTACTCCTACCAGGAGCGGTGGCCGCGCACCCGAGAAACTTTGCAAGGCATCCAAGCATTATGAGAACATATTTTCTCACAAAAACCCTTCACTCGAATTAACAATTCAACTGTGGACTTCGGGTTACTCCCAAAGGGAGCACTGAAAGCACATTCGACTGAAACAAGCAAAAGACGTAAGCAGTCGCAAAATACTTATAGTCCCCACTCGAGTCTACGACTCGAATAGGCACTCGGGGGATACTCCCATAGGGAGCGCTGGTCGCGCACTCTATGATTTTTTCTTACACATAACTACATGTTGACTATGTCCATACTCGAAAGCATTGGTGACTTCGCCTCATATCTTCCCTGCAAACAGATTACATCTCCTGGGCCACCTGAATCATCTTCGTGATGACAAAATTCAGATGCCACGTCTACGACGTGAAGATAAGACTTGAATAAGGCCTAGAAACGCACCTGCTGTGCTCTACCAGACATAATCCATGCCTGCAGGCACGATGAAGAAGCCTTGACGGACACGTCGAGTGCTCACACTTGTACACTGGCATTCGACTCTATAAGACCTCCGCGGCTTGAGTCGAATTACGCTGGCACTTTTCTGAATTCGAGTTCGGGGACTCGAGTTTGAGTAGATTGTGTTGTTTTGACCCTAAGGGAGTTAACTGATCCCGATACGTCGGATAAATCAGGCACGTATATCAACAATCCATATGATACAAATAAAAGCACTTGAAAACATGCTCGGCTGTGCACTCGAAAGACTTCATAAGTCTCCACTCGAATCTGCGATTCAACCAGACACTCGAGGGCTACTGACATGGGCATACCTTATAGGTACTAGAGTTTGGTATATACGGTCCATTCTGGCAGAAGCCCACGATGTTACTAGGGCCCAATCAAAGATTCGAGTGACCTTAGGAGATTCCAACTGCTTACGGCACACGACAAGCTCAAGATAGAAAGTTCAAAGGGAAAATCCTAACTTGTATCCGACGCGACCTGCTATCCCGAGACCTAGCCTATCTATATAAAGGCTAGGAGGGGTGGCGAGGAGGACAATCACACCCCTAGTTTCCACACCATTGCCAGATTGCATCTGCGCACCCCCTGTAACTTTCGACTCCCTCGATAATTCCAAGAGCAGACAAGCAGGAGTAGGGTCCTCTACGAGGCCTAAACCTAGGTAAACCTTGTGTCCCTGTGTGCTTGTTTGATAGCTAATTGATGCCTCTAGTGCTCCCCTCTTCTCCAAAACTCAAGTCCATAACAATGGGCATTGATGAGTTTAACCCTCATCAATGGCTGCATGTGAGGGATTTACTTGGGATTAACGGTGACATCACTATGCATATCATCAGTTCTCTTTCTTCTATGGATTAGACTAGTAGGTTATTGCTATAAGCGGTTGCAGAGGCAATAGCAATTATGGATGCACTTCCCACATATAATTCATCTTGCTCTAACAAGTACATGCATACTTTATTTCTATCTTTTATTCCCATCAGATGTTTTGCACAGCTACAGGTGAAACCGAACGCCCTAGGCCCTCTCTCTCCATCATCGACAACAACAAAAGATGCAAGCAATTGGTTGGGTAAAAACACAAAAGGAATTCTAAAACTCCTGAAGGTCCGTTAAAGTAACTTCACTATGCATTCGCTTCCCGAGGATTCGATAACCTAGGTCTTCTAGGGAAAAAGAATCTACACTACATCCGTAATCCGGATCGAAGGTATCAACCCTTTTTCTAGAGCCATTGCCGGGGAAGAAATAGCTACCCTGGTGAGGTTATTAGGAACCTTGCTAGTTTTACTTCTTGTTTTTAATTTTGTTAGTTTGCTTTCAGTCTTTATTTGATAAACCAAAAAAATTAGTTAGCCTTTAAATTCTTGCTTTTACTATTATAATTCTCTGTTTAAGAAAACCCAAAAACATAGGAAATATGGTAGAAAAGAAGCTTGGGGAGTTTGCTACTCCCAACAATGATTATTTGCGTACTCCTATAACTCAGCCAACAATTACTACTGATGACTATGAAATTAAGTCCCATTATTTAAGCTTGGTTCAACAGAATCAATTTAGAGGCTCAGCTGTTGAAGACACAGGTATGCACTTGAATACTTTCACTAAAATATGTGATATGGTACGTATAAAAGACGTTGACCCTGATACGGTCAAACTGCATCTATTTCCTTTCTCTCAAAGAGGGAGAGCAAAAGAATGGTTTCTATCTTTGCCTAGAAATACTATTACATCATGGGTGGGATGTACTTCTTTATTTATGACTAAATTTTTTCCACCTGTAAAGACTATGCAACTCAGATCTAATATTACTAGCTTTAGACAGGAAGAACATGAGCCACTAGCGATTGCATGGGAGAAGATGAAAGAATGCTTAAGAAACTATCCTAGTCATGGGATGGAAGATTGATTAATCCTCCATTTATTTTATAATGCTCTTAATCCTGTGTCTAAGTCTATGCTTGATACTGCAGCTGGAGGAACGTTTATGGGTAAACATATTACTAAAGCAAAGCAGCTGCTAGACAATATGCAAGACAACCATGCTCAATGGCATGTGGATAGATCAAACACGAAGAAGGTGAACTCCATCTCACCACAAGAAAATGTTGAACTCAATGCTAAGTTGGATGAGCTCATACTAGCCGTAAAAGGTAAGGAAACCCAGGTAAGAGCTATCCCTGAAACAAATATTCAAGAAATATACTTCATAGCTCGTAATGATTATAACCCTGCTTGGAAGAAGAATTATAATCCTAATTTTTAGAAACACTATTCTAGTCCTGCAGGTAATCCTAATAATAATATGGGAACTAGTAATGGTAGTCTCCAAGAAACACTTAAGTCTTTTATAGACTCACAAAATAAAAAAACAATATTCTTGTTAAAATAACGGAGAATCATGATGCTATGCTTGGTAAATTATCTAACCAAGCTATTAGTTTGAGAAATGATTTATAGGCCCTCCAAGAAAGAACGAAGATCATTGAGGCACATCTAGGTAAGATAACCGAGAGTCAAACTCTCATTCTAGCTAAATTTGTAGGTAAAGCTGAGCCCAATCTTGTTAAAGAACTCAAAATGATGAGGATCCAAAGGGAGGAGCCTGAAGAGCTTGATTATAGCAATGCCCCTTCACCAAGCTACACCATCGAAGACCTCGTAAAGAGGATTAACGCCGAGATTTCGGTAAGTGAAGGTAACGATGAAGCCATGTATCAACATTTTTTGATCAAGTAGCAATTAGGGTACGCGAGCTTGAAGAGGAATACAAGAAAATCACTGAAAAGTTACCTGTTAAAGTGGATGATATATTTGAGCCCACGATTAAAATTAAGATTGGGACTACTGAGATAGCTGCACTTTGTGATCTAGGTGCAAGCGTCTCAACAATCCCAAAGAGTCCTTTTAACAAGCTAAACCTTGGCTCTTTTGAAATCACTAAACTAAAACTACATCTTGCGGATTCCACTTATAAACAAGATGTAGGCATTAATGAGAACACTTTAGTTTACATTAAAGGCTATCATGCTCTAATTAACTTCGTTATTGTTGACATGCCTGAAGATACTATTGCTCCTATCATTCTAGGACGCCCTTTCTTGAGAACTATAAAGGCTTTACTTAACCTCCATGAAGGGAACGTGAAGCTGCAATTGCCTTCACGGGATCCTTTTGTTATTCATTTCCCTAGGAAAAAGAAAGCCAAACATGACGAGATGAAGTCCATCACCTTGAAGGCCAACCACTTTGGAGTGGGTGTTCCACTCATCTAGCCGAAGTGAGTAATGTCAAGGTCAAGCTATTGACCATAAAAGAGCGCTCCATGGGAGGCAACCCATGTTAAATAAAGGTTTGAGTTAAGTTTTAAGTTTTAAGTTTAAGTTTATGTTTAATAAAGAGTGCTAGAAAACTCCATTTGAGGAGAAGAAGTTCGGTAGTACTTAAAATTCTGCTATATGCATGCTGTTGTTGGTTGACAATATTTACTGTCAATTTTTTTGTCATAAACAAGGTATATCACTAAGTTACAGGAAAAGAAGTAATTTTCGAAGAAACGGAATTTTTGTTTATGCACACAGAGAATTTAACAACCAACTATACGGCAGGAATAAAAATTCGGCCGTATAGTTCCAGTCATAGAGATATCTTTGCCATCGATTTTTTTTAATTGTACTGAGAGTTTAACGATCAACTATACGATGGGAATAAAATTTCCGTCCGTATAGTTCCGGTTGTATAGATATCAATGCCTTTGTATATTTTATTTCCTAGGAACAGAAAGTTTGACGACCAACTATACAGCAGGAACATTTTGTTCCGGCCATATAGTTGTGCCCGTATAGCTGCATCACCAGGAGGAAACCCTAATATTCTGACAGAAGGCCAACTATACAACGAGAACGCATTGTTTCGGTCGTATAGTTGCGTCCGGCCACAAAATCACACGGGAAGGTACCTCCAACTCCAAAATTTCAATCCTTTTTATCTATTCTACCTCCAAACTCTCTCAAAACCTCAAGAGATCTTCATCTCTACTCAATTTCGTTCGATTTCCTCGCACACAAGTGATCTACGGTATGTTTCTCCTCTGATCCTCCAATTACATTTTGCAAATTCATCTGCGATCTATTGTCATTATCAATCTAGGGTGAGACCTACTATGAACCAATTGACATGATTCTCTTGCCTAGATTATTATTTTGAGGAGATTGTTTAGTGTGTTTTGATGAGGAATATGTTGTACTTACTGTTGTTGGATCAAATTTTTTTTTGTATTTCTTCAATGTTTTAGATGATGAACACAAGGAGCCAAACTCGTACTCGTGCCACCGCTGGCGCTTCTCGGGCTGCCGCTCAAGAACGCATGGGGATACGATTCAAGGATGAGCCCCAACGTGATCGCTTCAACAAGATCAAGAACCACGAAGTAAAGGCCACCAAGTGGGCTTGCCCCATTATATTGGACCAACTCGGTATTTCTGATGACTTCAATTTACTTTGTAATAGAGCTGGCCTGCAAAACTTTGTGTACAATGATGTGCCTACTTATCACCGCTTAACCATCGAATTTCTAAGTTCGTAGCAAAGCACCGTTAAACAATGGCAAGGAGAGGACACTATATCTTTCCGACTTATGAACAACAACTACACCTTAACTTTAGATGAATGGTGCGCATGCTTTAATTTTCCAAACAATGATGTTAATTCCCTATGCGCATCCTTTACTGGCTTAGAACCTACCCCTAAACAATACTATAATGGAATGAGTTTCACTACTAGAGTGAGCAAGGGGAAGAATATTCAATATCCTGCAAATCGCTATTTGTTCTATGTTATTGCTAACACCTTGCAGGCACATAATGAGTTCATGAGACTCAACAAGGAGGACATCCTAGTCCTTGCAAAGGCTACTTACATCAACTATGGCTTGTCACTCAACTTGGGCGCCATCCTTGTGCGCTACCTGGATGTAACATCCCAGCATCAGAGCTTAGAAATAAGCTGAGATCAGGTGTGTGCATTGCATTCATGCATAGAAAATCTGGATAATTTTCACGCAAAACTAAAGAAGCTATAGAGGGATCGAGGTCTCTCTTGTTCTGGTGGAAACATTAGTACATGTGCGATAGATTTTGACATGACCTCTATTGAACCTTTGTGTTTTGAAGGGGGGAATAATTCAAACATGTATTTGAATTTCAAATTTGACTTCAAATGAATTTAGAAAATCTACAAATTGAAATAATTGGACAAAAAGAAATGATTTCGATAATAATAATTCTAAAGTGAAGTTGAAATAAAGTAAGGCCTAGGAAGTAATAATAGATAACCAAATTATGTTGGATTTAAACAAGACATTGGAATTATTATTCCAAAAAATAATATCACAATCCCATAATGTTTAATAATACTAATACATGAGAGACCCCACCGTAATAATTAAATATCACTAGTACTTATTCTCAAAAGAAAGTTTTACAGCATTTAGTAAAGATTACAATGTGCAAACATTTGCAATTGAAGGAAAACATTAACTTCATTATTTAAAATAAACAATATTACATTGTCTTTAGAGATAATAATGCCTAAATAAATTATAATAAGAATAATACAGAGTTTACATCAAGGATAAAGAAAACTACAAGTACACAGAATAAAAGATAGACTAAATTTCCTATCTACATCTTTTATCTCCCTGATCTGTTCTTCTTCACTTTAATCCCTATAACACAAAATAAAAGAAATAGACAAACATATAATAAAATAAAGGGTTAGTTTTGGGGTTAGATTACTCTCAGATTGGGCATACAAGTGATATGCCAAATTCACCACCGAGTATTAAAAATAAGGGCCAAATGTAGGATCTCTTCTTATCAAAGTTGCTTCAGCCTATGCATCATTAGCTAGAGAGGAAAATTAACTTTTGTTAACCAAAAATAAAGGCCAGTCCAAGATAATACCCAAACCAGCCGAGCACACCCACAATGGAATAGCTTCCAGGCTAAGAAAATATCTTCCAATGAGACAAAGCACTTGGAATAGGAAGGCAACTCACACACCGTTGCATGCTGGTGTGCTGCCAACACTAGGAAGTAAACAAGGAGGCAACTCTTGTACACAAAGGGGAGTGAATCAGCTATAGCTAGAACACCATTCTCATCTCCCCGGTAACACCACATTCATTTCCTCCACACTTAGCCAAGAACACCACCACTAGTTTACCCCCAGAACCACTTCTCCCCACCATCCACTCACTATCAGATTATCTCACCCAAGATCATTTCCCCTCACAAGCATATGGTTGCTTGGACAGCCATCCAAAAGCTAGGAGGGGAGAAGTTCCACAAGGAAGACAATAGCTAGGAGGAACTGGTCAACAATCAATAAGAAGGAACTGACCCAAGATCATCATTGGAATTCAACCAACCACCTAAAAATAAGAAGATCAAGGCCACACATCTGATCTAGGGTATTTACTTTGGCCAATATGAAAAACACTTGTTCTTATATTTAGTATGCATTAGCATTATATTCCAAATAGGGAAAGTAAAAAGCTTTCAGATCAGTGTAGAGTTGCTACACTAGTTCATCCTAGAGCTAGTAATACAAAGACATAGTATCTATTCTTTGTAGTAAAGTGAGTCTCAGCCTTTGCATCATTGGTAGAGCTTAGAAGCAAGTAGAGTATCTGACCCTATCAAATCAACCCAATAAATATGAACAGACACATCAATAATAGATCATACAACCATAGAAAACACTACTGTGCACACCCAGGATGGAGGTTCCACAACACATAGGTCAACTTAAGAGAGCTGTCAACAGATGATACATCAAGTATCTCCAACTTAAAGGGATCATATTATCTCTACAAGAATGCAGGGTAACAATTCTAATCATCTTCCTAGATAATTGCTTCTAGGAATCATTCTTTAAAGAAATCATCACTGAACCATAGGTTCAGTACATCATGTATCCCACACTCATGAATTTAGTCAACAACAGTGCACATTATGTTGCATCTTTGATTAAGGAATACAACCTGTATTCTTTATTTTCAGAGTAAAGAGTTGAGAAAGGTAGGTAAGTAACCGTAAGGAATGCTTGATCAATAACTTAAACAAGATCATGATCTTATTAGTACTGTAGGATCACAGTATGAACAACACCACATAAACCTGTATAGGTTGCAAGCAAATGGATCTATCTTAAAACAAGTGACTTGGACAAGGATTAGCTTAGAACTCAGATTCTAATCTAAAAATTGAATCATCGTGCTTTAAATCATACTATGTGTGTATTGTTCTATAATAGCAGGAATAAACTAATTTGACAACATTAAATACTTAACTATTTTGTATCCTAAAGATTCCATAAGACACTCATCAAATCAAATAAGTTGAAATTAATATTTTTCACACTTTAACTCAAATCTGATACAAATTTAGTGGAGTATATAACTAGTTTTACCAAGTACCTGTTGCATAGTGCTTCATTATTTGATCACATGAAAACAAAATTGAAAATGTCTTAAAATCACACCAGTGCTAAAACATAGCATTACCAATTCACCACTATTCCTTGATTAAAAAAATCCGCAAGGGCATAATCCAATCAAGTACCATACATGTATATCAATTAAACTGCAGAATGACTAACTTAAGTCGAAGATAGCAGGGATGAGTAAAACATCCATGTGGGGACACTGGACTTAGCAGCATCTCATCAAGCATAGATCATCACTAGTAGTTCTAAAAATACCACCACAATTAAAATAGCTAGTAGCATAGTCCCCAACACAACCACAAATTACCATTATCCGCACAACATTTGGTAACCGTAAGAAGCGTACCTGAAAGAGAGGGTTGCAGTCGATTGTTATCAGCACTAGTGTTGTGGAGGGGAATAATAGTGGGGCAACACACCATCACCACAGTCCAGTTTTGAGGCACCAGATCAAGTTCGCTAAAGTTGCAGGCACCCCTGCCATCCCGCCAGCACCTAGGTAAAAATAGACAACACGAATAGGCCAAGCAAGAACATTAGAAGGCGAGACCGCCAGAGAGGATTCCATGGTCATCCTCGAGTAGTAACTGTGGCACAGGGCGCTATAATGCTAGAACATCTGGGTAGCTAGGTTAGGGTTAGCCGGGAATAGGGGCTCGTGTAGAGCAAGGTGGCATCAAGGCAGCGAGGTACTAGAGAAAGAGGACTGGGCGACAATACACAGGCCAAGAGTGTGCGGTAGCACCATAAGAAACCGTGTTGACCAGGTGGTGAATGGCGACAATCTCTTCTGCACTAGAGATGGAGTAAGGACGAGCGCCAATGGGTCTTAAAACCTAATCACACAGGAGGAACTAGGGTAATAGGACACGTCGAAGCTCCGACGAGCGACGGTAGTGACTGCAATGGCCGGTGATCACTAGAGTTGGCCGGGAATGGTGGTGGCCCCGGCACCGTGGGCTAGCAAAGGGGAATTGGGATCTTGTGTTCACGTGCATCTATGGCGTGCGTGGGTGAGGGAGTGGGCCGGGGTCAAGGTGACCCTGAGCTAGGATTAGCTGGGTCGGGCCAGCTAGGTCACTCAACCAATCATGCCAACTTAAAAATAAATTAAGAAAGAAAAATGGAGAAATTACTAAAATGCCCTGAACTTATCTTAGCTCTAGAAAAATAAAGAAAAATCCTATAAATACATATAACATATCAAAATGATCACAAAAATAATATCTACCTAAGAAAAATATAACTTAACTTATTTAAGTTAAATAAAATGCAAATAAATGTTAACCCCACTAAAGCCTAAGTGATATTTCATAAATTAAGGAAGAGTCCTAAAAATGAATAAAAATCTTTTTTGCATATTAAAATAAGTCTACTATTTTATAAAAATACTAACCTAATTTTTTAGAATAAAACTTGAAGCAAATATTTAAAAACATATAATCCTTTGTAGAAAATTATAAAAATAAGAATAATACTTAAAAATAAATAAAAATCATTTTTAAGATCATGAATAAACATTGTTTACTATAAAAATACTTAATATATGTTTCCAAAGGTTTTTAAGGTTTTCAACTAATAAGTCCTTAGCTATTATGTAAAATACCTACTCTTTAAAAACATCTTTTAAATAAGAAATAATCACAATTCTATATATAAAACCTTAAATCCCTAATAACTAAATACTAAGTCCAAAGCCATAACTTGGATATATAATAAAACTTAAGTGTAACTTATTAACCTTATAAAACTCTTTCAAAATCATAAATCCAAACTAAACAAACAATTTAAAGTAAATTTTAAACATCATAAAGGTGAATGCTATTTATCTCTTAACTATTCTTAAACATGATTCCAACTCTAATAGATTATCCAAATCATCTAAATTTACTTTCCTTAATAAGATAAACTATATCCATAATAACAAATCATATTTAAACTCATCATTCACTTAAGCTAAAAGTGACATACCTTTAAACATGCTTGTTGCAAGGTTTAAGACTTATTAATACATTTAAACACATCACACCCTCGATCTCCTTATGTTTTAAAGTTAACTTTGGTACACCAAGTCATGCATAATGCCTAAAGTATATTTATGTTTTTATAGTTAACTTTTGTTTGTTCCAAATTAAGTCATAAATCATTTCAAGTCCAAGCTTATGGAATAAGCGCAAACAACATTGATCACATTCTATTAACCATAAGAATTGTTTAATACTGTAAAAGAAATCTTTTCTTTAAAAGTTATTCATTTTGTCACTTCAAAAATTAATCTTACAATAAATCCTTTAACTCTTAACAACTTAACATAATAAGTCCCATCATAATTACCAGATAGCATTCCACATTTGAGTGCTTTAATATTGTATGCTACTTATTGTATTTACATATTGTTTCACACACTCTCACAAGCCTTAATAAGAAGAACAAGTGTGAAGCTGGTATAAAAGTGAAACACATTTTAAAGAAACCATCCCCAGTTTCCGAACCCTAGATCAGATACGATTATTCTAGGGATTTGTGTTTATCAAATTGCATTACATTACTTATGCATAATTGCATCTTTCTTCTTTAAACATCAGTCCTAACCGGACCAATGATGCTATTTATAGAATTTGGATCTTCTAGTATCTTGAAGACCGTGAGTGCATAATATTGCAATCACAAAAGGCAAGTTCAGACTTGCTCATGTCCTTTGGTTATTTTCTATCAAATGCTTGTAACTCAAATGTTATCATCACCTGCATTTCAAAAAGATCAGAAAACACTATTTTCATAATAGTATGATTATAGATTATTTACCAAATGGTAATAATCTACTGATACAGTTCCAGTGGTAAAGGAACATGTTATCTAGGACTTAATCAACCAATGTCGCCAGTGATTCTAGCACCGTATATTACGCATTAACCATGAGATCTGGAATGGGATGGAGAAGTCAGCTGGATCTTCTTCCTTTCGCATGGACGGATGACCTTATCGTGAGGCTGTAGCTTCCTTCCAAGGACTTAGCAGATGGGTGGGACTCCTAGTTCCCCATGATATTGGTGTCTAGACTTTCCGTGAGGGGCTATCGAAGGTATATCTGCCTATATGGGGGTTGTTAGGGACATGATCTGCTCACTGGAGTCTCCAAGGGGTTGCCAGGGTTATATCTGCCTATATGGGGGTTAACAGAGGTATATCTGCTTGGGGAGGTCATGTCTTCATGCGGGGTCATGGAGAGGGGCAGTGATTGGCCTGGATCATCTACTGCGACCCACATCAAGGAATTGTGGATGGGAATAAGCTGCTCGGTTGTGCAATAAGGATTTGGTCTCTCATGCGTAAAGCAACGCACCTCTGCAGAGTGTAAGAACTATGACATGTTACTCCCTATTCCGGGAAGGAGCTACGAACGCGGCAGGAAAGGAACTCCATGAAAGTTCTGGTCAACCTGTGAAGGCTGTCGGACATAGTTTTTAGAATAAAAGCAACATTTGAAGAAATGTTTACGAAACCTGCATTGCCTACGACCTTTGGTCTGTGGCTGTAGAGATAGTGCATCATACACTCCTTTTTAGTGAACTTGCTGAGTATGCTCGTACTCAACCATACCTTCTCAACCCTTGCTAGGTTCTAAGCTGTTGAAGATAATGTCAACACCAACTTATGCTCAAGAAACCATCATCGACAACTCAAGTTCTTCAATAAAATCAATGAAGTCAACATATTCATCAACCGAAGTGAAGACGAAGTTCTGATTAGATAGAAGTGGATACTCTAGCCATAAAACCTACTTCTGTAGAGCATTGCATTAGTAGCAATTGCAAGCCAGATAGTTTAGATGTTAGTATTTTAGCCAGATAGCTCTGAGTTATTATTTCTGGTTCTTCTTTGTAAGAAGTTTCTTTCTCTCTCTTTAACCTAGAGTGTTCTCTAGATCTTTTGTAAAGAGTCGAGTTGTAATCTATAGTCATGTCTTGGACCTGCTATGTTTATGTTGTACCACTCCGAGGGATGTAATACTAGGGAACGGTGTTTCATTGGTGTTATGTCAACGACTATAATGTACTACATCATGTAGTGGTATACTGGGTCACTACACTAGAGCACCAAGCCTCCCAAAGCCAAGGACCGATCATAGGTGGAGGCGTCATCACCGTGCTTGCAACTGCCCTAGGCATCGACCTAGGTGAGTTGCAACCCGTGCTAGGTGAGCGACGTGTTGGTTTCTCCACCTTGAAAGCTTGTGGAATGCTCACTAGGAGAGGTGGTCTTTATTACCTGCATATTACTGGAGCTGGGCGTCTCTACCCCGCTCCTATGCCTAATGGTCTTTTCTCTATCAAGGAGGGAAATTTTGTATATGACTTGCAGGTTGAGAAAACACCAACCCGTGGAGGAGATTCCGGAGGAGGATGAGTACCAAGAGGAGGAGCAAGAAGTTCCTTACCAAGAGGAGCAGCCACAAACCCGGTTCACCACATACCAAGATTTCCCTGGACTTGGAGGGATAGTGGAGAGGATGCATATCCTCTCTTTGAACCTCCGAGAATCAACTAGTAACCTCTCAACTAAATTCGTGAACTGGAGTAATGGCTTTTTCCCGCCACCGCAATAATTTGAAGGGCTTGCAAAAGCCTAAGCTTGGGGAAGTTTCCTCATGTATCTTTATTTGGCATTCATTTTCTTTTATTTATTTTGAGGTTGTGTTTTTATTTGACTTTATAAGCACTCGTGTGGGTTTCCCCAACACTTTATTTTCTAGTTCTTTCTATTTGTTTTCGAGATTTTCTAGCCGAGCTTTGACGCTAATTTTTTATTTTTTAAATTCCCTCTCTTAAAAACCACAAAAAGATTTCTCCATTTCTCCATTTTTCCTTATTTTCCCTCTTTCTTTTCTTTATGCCTCGATGTTTTCATATGTTTGCAGGAGAGTGATCGACTTCGAGTTTCCAAGAAGCAAATAAAAAGAGGAAGATAGAAGTGGAACCAAACATGAGAGGTATGCCTTATGACTCCCCCACTTTTGAAGTTTGAGAAATCCATGCTAGTTAGTAGTAAACGTTTATATATTATATTGGTGGAGTGAGTCTTTGTATTGTCGTAACATTCTCGTTTACATGGGTATTTAATTGGGTACATTTTGTTCCAGCTCTTGTAATTAACCAAGTCTTGCCTAAAAATTGCTAAACAATTGTAATAAGAAAAAGTCTCACAATTGAAGGCTTGAGTGTTGTAGTGCTTAGTCTTGAAGGTTTATTTCTAGAGACACTCAACACCACTAAAAATGTTGATTGACTTGATAGCTCTCTTTAAAAGGATTTGCTCTATTGAATTAATGTTTAGCGGTTTTTGTGAGCATGCCAAAGTTTGACTTATTAATCATAAGAATGATATAACTTTATGTGTGTCAAACTTCATGGGATGCCAACAACTCCGCTGGCCTACGAACGATCTTCATGGAGGAAACTCCTAGATTTCGGCTATGAGTTAATTAAACACTTGTAGCAGCAATGCTATAGTGGGTAAGATTATTGGCACTCCTGGGTAGCTGTAATCATGATGGAATCACTCCTCTGGTTGTTATGAGTAATCATTATGCAAAAGGAACAAAAAACTTAGTGATGCCACGAGTGTCCATCACAGCCTAATAAACTAATAAAAATCTTTGGCATGCTCTCAATTACTTAAAAACTGAAATTCTTGAATGACAATAAATAGAAAAGTAGTGCTTGAAAAGTCTTGATTTATGGATGTGGGAGAATTGAGATACTCTAGTGTATTTTCTTTTCATGAAAACTCTCACACTCTTAATTTACATGATTATACTTTATTGTTCAAAGGCAAGCCTATGAGTTGATTACATGACATGGAATAAAGTTTACTCATTTGAATCATCCATGTTAACAATAATTGCTGCACTATAAGGATGCATAAAACCTATATGATATGCTTGCCATTACTCTATTTATGCTAAAGTTTTCCATATTTATGAAGTGGAGGAAACATGAGACTACCAATCATGAGTAAAGATCACCATCTCGTTATTTCTGTTTAAATGCTGAGTTCCTTTTTGATTTTCGTTTTCTTCCTCGGGGACGATCAAGTTTAAGCTTGGGGAGGTTGATGGCTCTGAAATATAGCCATCTACGTCCACATTTAAACTGGATATTATTCATATTTTTCATGAAATATCTATCCAAACCATGCCACTAATGCCTAATATTCAGAGGGGTATGCAATCCTTTCTTTTATATTTTTCTTGCACGAATAATGTCGTTTGAGGATGGGATTCACTACATTAAAGTCAAAGATACGAGATTTCAAACAACCAGAAGAAACCAGGAGCCGTAAAGTGGAGGTAGACGCTTTAATGACCAACTATACGACCGGAGCAAAATTCCGGCCATATAGCTCCGGTCGTATAGTTGGCGCCACCACCATTAGGTCAAACAGAACAACTTTCGTGAAGGGACCCTGATGTCTACGCACTTCTATTCTTGTAGACAGTTGTTGGGCCTCTAAGTGCAGAGGTTTGTAGAACAGCAGCAAGTTTTCCCTTAAGTGGATCACCCAAGGTTTATCGAACTCAGGGAGGAAGTGGTCAAAGGTATCCCCTCTCAAGCAACCCTACAATCAAGATACAAGAAGTCTCTTGTGTCCCCAACACACCCAATACACTTGTCAGGTGTATAGGTGCACTAGTTCAGCGAAGAGATAACGAAATACAAGTGGTATGGATAATTATAAGTGGTAACAGTGCCAGAAAATAGCTTGCTGGCGTGTGGTTGATGTGGGAAAATACTAAATGCAAACTGAAATAAAGAAGGAAGCAAGCAAACATGTAACAGATCTAATTGCAAACGATGTTTTAGTGCTTAGAAACAAGGCCTAGGGATCATACTTTCACTAGTGAACACTCTCATATAAATATATTCTCTTTATGATACTACTCTTAACTACTCTCCGGTTGGACACTCTAATCCACGGTAGGGCTATAACAGCACACCTCAAAGTTTGCTTTCCGCATCTAGATAACCCCACACCGTCACCTTGAGCACTAGATGGTTCAAACAAACACCACAATTTCATAAAGACATCCAACTCCAAATATAACTCATAACAAGTATTTGTAATCTCTAGCCTAAGTGCCACCATGGTGTGCACGCTGTCACTTTCACACACATGGGGAGAGCAGAGATCTATTAAAGCACTTGAGTAGCAAGGTAGATCTACTTGATTACAAAGCTCATGATCACAATATGATCATGCATAGAGAGAGAGATGAACACATAGCTATCGGTAGAACCCTTAGCCTCGAGAGAGAACTACTCCCTCCTCATCATGGGAATCAGCAATGGTGATGGAGATGGTGGTGGAGGTCGATGGAGATGACGCCGAGGGCACTTCCCCATCCCGACAGGGTGCCAGAACAGAGACTTTCTGTCCCCCGAATCTCCCCTTCGGTGGCGGCGGTGCTACGGAACTTTTCGTGGTTCGAGGCTTGATGATCTAGGGTTTCTGCCTCGGGAGGAATATATAGGCGAAGGAGGCAAGGTCGGTGGCTAGCCAGGGGGCCCACACCATGCCCTGGCGCGGCCTAGGGTTGCCCGCGCCAACGGGGGGTGTGGCCACCCTGTGGCCCCTCTCCGACTCTCCTTCTGGCTCCGTGAGTCTTCCGGGAAAATAGTAACTTTGTCTTTTGTCCCGTCCAATTCCGAGAATATTCATTTTCTGACATCCTTGAACCAAAAACAACAGAAAACAGGCAACTGGCACTGTGGCTCTTGTTAATAGGTTAGTCCAAGAAATCATATGAAAAGTACTCCAAAGTGTGGACAAAACATAAGAAAGTAGATAAAACCAAGCATGGAACATCAAAAATTATAGATACATTTGCAATGTATCAACATCCCCAAGCTTAACTCCCGCTCGTCCTCGAGTAGGTAAGTGATAAAAAGAAAGAATAATTTTTGAGGTGACATGCACCATCAAAGACTTGATCAAAGTATTTGCAAAACATTCAAAGCTGGGATCATAGTACTTCAATCATAACATGAAAGACAAAGTTCTAGCAATAAGACAAAGAAACTATGATGCAACATGAAAAGGCATAAACAAAAGATTCATGAATAACAATGCTTTGCAAGACGTTTGTTTGTTTCACATAAAGAAAACATAGCATAATAGTATTCAGCTTGTCCCTCATAGAGTAGCAAATATAAATGCATAGGACACCTTCAAAGTTCATAAGAGTGAGTAGATACAAATAGTTTAAAACAAGTAATATCAAGTTATGCAACAATCAACTAGTCATGGGACAATGCACATAGAACTAAGAATGGCCACTATGCTCTCAAAGTAGGTGCATAAAGATAGAGGGTGGAGACTCAATATAATGGTGGAAGAAAGGCCTTTTTATAAAAGGAAGTAGGGATTCAAGTCTCATAAAGAGCTTCCAAAAATTATGGTACTTATAGCTTTCAGCTCTCATTGCCTCTATCATAAGCATCTTGAAGTGATTAAGGTTAAAGTGAACAAACTATGGTGTACATGCTTGATGAAGTATAAGTTAGGAATCTCATGTCCCTTGTATACGAGGGCTGCTCCTCATGCTACTCAAGTTTAGTCACCGGTAAGTTCTTGTCATTGTAAGTATATGTGTATCATAGGGAACCGCCAATGGGGTACCCCTTTCCCGATGATACGGAAGAATCCCCATATCAAAATGACAAGGCAAGCAGACAACGAGCATCTCAGCAATCTTCTTATTTACCATGGGAATATGGTGCTTTTTTCTCTCTTTCCTCTTTTCATAGTATCTCTTTTTTTTCTTTTCTCTTTTTCTCAATATAGGAATCTTTTTTTATAAGAAGAATGCTTCATAGACAGCTCATTATGGTTACGTTGCAGGTTTCCACCATGTCAGCATGGATTAGACCAGCGGCCCAAGCATTTCTCTAACACATATACATAACTCCATGGACTTACAAGCTCCCCTTTCATTTCACACCGACGACATCCATATACAAAAGAGCATGATATCAACTAGCTACAAGTACCAAGTGCAATGTTGAAAGCGTTCCCCATGAAAGCATGGTTCTGCTAATTCCCAACAAATAAGTGCAAGCATATACAACATAGACGACACAATGTTCAAGTTTATTAAGGGCAAGAAAAGTAAAGTGTGCCATCAAGTTCGAGAGAGCTTTAATCACTAGTTTTCTCATAACAAGTTTAATTTGGAAGGTAAACAAAAGCATGAATATACTTGGAATAGCATAAGCTAGTAGGTAGGTATGGTGGACTCTTTGGAATAACTTGGTTTAGGGAGTTGGATGCATGAGTGGAACTCATACTTGGTTGTGGAGGCTAGCAAAAGACTGGGAGCGACAAACCAAGAGAGCAATAATGGCCATAATCATACAGAGCGACAAAACATCATTGATCAAAGCATAAAGTGATACTACGAGTTGAAAACTAAAGGATCATAAAGGCTATGGTGACTTGGGATAGTCATAACATGGTGTGAGCATGTGCCAAGTCAACCCAAATAAAGCATCAAAGGAGAATACAACAATACTATGCTTTAATATGCTAAAACAACGCATGATTCATCCAAGGCACATTAAGCAATCTCAATTGTTTATAACAAGTCATGCTACAGCAAAGAATACTAAGCATAAAGCCAAAACAATATCAATCATGGCATGACAAAGCATAGGCCACAGTCAAAACAAGCTCTTTTTACCACTTAAGCATGAGCTTTCCTACTCTTTTCCAAACCAAACCAAACTATTTGAAAACCAATGTATGAAAGAGGGGGTCCAACCAATTTATTCAGAAAACTAAGAAAACCAAGAAAACGAAAAACCAAAACAAAAACAAAAAATAAGACGGTCCAAGAACAACACAACTATGCATGAAACAATAAAAATGAAGCGTTTGGAAGAAACCTGGGATTTTTATTGATGAAGAGGAGATGCCTTGGGAATCCCCAAGCTTTGACCCTTGTACTTCTTGGATATTTCTTGGGGTGACACACATGGCATCCCCAAGCTTGAGCTTTAGTCCATCCTTCATCTCATTACTCATTCCTTCCATACACCTGAAATTTTTCCTTCATACAAAACTTCACACAATCTTTATTAGCAACATTAGTGTACTCAAGATAATAAATCTTTAGGTTCAGTTCTAACACCAATAAAACTTCCACTAAAACTCAAGATACTGTAGCACTCTCTCAAAAAGCTCAATCCCTGAAAAGAACTCAAAAAGGAACCAACAAGAAGCAAATGCAAATAATGGCAGAAATCTGTCAAAACAAACCAGCAGGTAAAGACGAATTTTTTCGAAGACCTTCTGTTGCTCAAATCGAAAAGTGTTGAACTAACGAAAGTTAGATAACAACCTAGGGCAGAAGCCAAAATATTCACGCCTCAAAAGGACGTACAGAGATTTTACATGAATTTTTACGGTGAAGTACAGAAATCTGTTTTGGGACAGCAACTTTCCCAATCATTACTTCTCTCTCATTAGAGGTTGCTCTTGGCACAAAAATCAAATAAAAAGGATAAGGAGCGATTATTATGGAAGTAATAACTTCCAAGACTCATCTAAAACTTTTGGGTTATCTCCCAATAAGTACTTTTCTTTAACGCCTTTAAGTTAGTCATGATAATTTGAGAGGATGCTCACATAAGACATATGAATTAAAGTAAAAGAGAGCATCAAGAGGCAAATTAAAAACACATTTAAGTCTAACCCACTTCCTATGCATAGGAATCTTGTAAAGAAACAATTCATGAAAGCACAAAGCAACAAGCATAGGAAAGCAAAACAAGTGCAACTTCAAGACTTTCAACATAAAAGAGGGGAAACTTAATATTGTTGAGACACATAAAACCATGTTTCCCTCTCTCATAATAACTTTCAGTAGCATCATGAATAAAATTAACATTATAACTATCACATGAAACATTCTTATCATGAGCCACATGCATAAAGGAATTAATACTCTCCACATAAACATAGTCATTCTTATTAATTGTAGTGGGAGCAAATTCAACAAAATAGCTATCATTATTATTCTCATCACCATAATCATCAAATATAGGAGGCATATTGTAATCATTAATTTTCTCCTCAATAGTAGGTGTACTGAAAATATCATATTCATCATTGTAATCATCATATATTGGAGGTATAGTATCATCAAAGTAAATTTTCTCCTCCGTGCTTGGGGGACTAAAAATATCATGCTCATCAAAACCAGCTTCCCCAAGCTTAGACTTTTCCATAGCCTTAGTAATAATGGTGTTTAAAGAATTCATACTAATAACATTGCTATTAGCATGCAAATAAAGTTCCATAGGTTTTTTAATTTTCTCTTCAAACACTTCATGTCCTAACTCAAGATAAATACTATAAAGCTCTCTAATTTTGTTGTTGTTTTCCATTAAGCCTCACTAGTAAAAACAAGAGACAAAAAGACAAAATTGCAGAATCCAAAGGAAATAACTTTGAGCACTCACACCGGAGGATGTGAGTACCTTTTACCTTACCTCCCCGACAACGGCGCTAGAAAATAGGCGTTTGCCGTGGGAGGTTCTTCTTCTTGAATCCTCTGGTGTGAATAACTTTTACCTTACCTCCCCGGCAACGGCGCAAGAAAATAGCTTGATATCTACGCACTTCTATTGTTGTAGACAGTTGTTGGGCCTCCAAGTGCAGAGGTTTGTAGAACAACAAGTTTTCCCTTAAGTGGATCACCCAAGGTTTATCAAACTCAGGGAGGAAGTGGTCAAAGGTATCCCCTCTCAAGCAACCCTGCAATCAAGACACAAGAAGTCTCTTGTGTCCCCAACACACCCAATACAGTTGTCAGGTGTATAGGTGCACTAGTTCGGCGAAGAGATAGTGAAATACAAGTGGTATGGATAATTATAAGTGGTAACAGTGCCAGAAAATAGCTTGTTGGCGTGTGGTTGATGTGGGAAAAGACTAAAGGCAAACTAAAATAAAGAAGGAAGCAAGCAAACATGTAACAGATGTAATTGCAAACGGTGTTTCAGTGCTTAGAAACAAGGCCTAGGGATCATACTTTCACTAGTGAACACTCTCATATAAATATATTCTTTTTATGATACTACTCTTAACTACTCTCTGGTTGGACACTCTAATCCATGGTAGGGCTATAACAGCACACCTCAAAGTTTGCTTTCCGCATCTAGATAACCCCACACTATCACCTTGAGCACTAGATGGTTCAAACAAATACCACAATTTCATAAAGACATCCAACTCCAAATATAACTCATAACAAGTATTTGTAATATCTAGACTAAGTGCCACCATGGTGTGCACGTTGTCACTTTCACACACATGGGGAGAGCAGAGATCTGTTAAAGCACTTGAGTAGCAAGGTAGATCTACTTGATTACAAAGCTCATGATCACAATATGATCATGCATAGAGAGAGAGAGATGAACACATAGCTACCGGTACAACCCTGAGCCTCGAGAGAGAACTACTCCCTCCTCATCATGGGAATCAGCAATGGTGATGGAGATGGTGGTGGAGATCGATGGAGATGGCTCCGGGGCACTTCCCCGTCCCGGCAGGGTGCCGGAACAGGGACTTTTTGTCCCCCGAATGTCCCCTTCGGTGGCGGTGGTGTTGCAGAACTTTTCGTGGCTGGAGGCTTGATGATCTAGGGTTTCTGCCTCCGGAGGAATATATAGGCGAAGGAGGCAAGGTCGGTGGCCGGCCAGGGGGCCCACACCATGCCCTGGCACGGCCTAGGGTTGCCCGCACCAAGGGGGGTGTGGCCACGCTTTGTCCCCTCTTGGACTCTCCTTCTGGCTCCGTGAGTCTTCCGGGAAAATAGTAACTTTGGCTTTTGTCCTGTCCAATTCCGAGAATATTCATTTTCTGACTTCCTGGAACCAAAAACAACAGAAAACAATCAACTGGCACTGTGGCTCTTGTTAATAGGTTAGTCCAAGAAATCATATGAAAAGTACTCCAAAGTGTGGACAAAAGATAAGAAAGTAGATAAAACCAAGCATGGAACATCAAAAATTATAAATACATTTGCAATGTATCAGACCCCTATATAAAGAAGCCTTGGGCAATGAGAAAACAAGCCAGACCTCGCCAAAAGTCTCTGCCATAGATCACCAGCCGCCTCTAGATCTCAAAACCCTTCTCCTTCTCCATCTCCATAGCCATATTCCACCACTTGTAATAGTAGATCTCTTCTTTGATTGGCGACATTGTAAAACTATTGCTATCAATCTTATGATTTTCATTACAATATTTGTGATTGTTGATCTCATCTCTATGTGTGAGTAATTCTCCTTGGGCTAAGGGCTTCAACCTAGCCATGTAGCGTTTGTGCATGTTATTTATCATAGATGGGATCGTGTATTAGTGTGTATGACATGATGATTATTGTATCCTCGCTTGCCTCAATCTAAGGACTTGTCAGGTACCCAAGACCCCGAGGGTTGAGCCAGGTATAGGGAGTATGAGTAATGAATGATTTGTAGGTTGGAAACCCCAGTGACAGAAGGGGTAGTACGACTGTATGGGAGGGATTTACTTGGGATTAACAGTGACATCACTATGCATATTATTAGTTCTCTTTCTTCTATGGATGAGACTAGTAGGTTATTGCTATAAGCGGTTGAGGAGGCAATAGCAATTATGGATGCACTGCCCACATATAATTTATCTTGCTCTAACAAGTACATACATACTTTATTTCTATCTTTTATTCCCATCAGATGTTTTGCACAGCTACAGGTGAAACCGAACGCCCTAGGTCCTCTCTCTCCATCATCGACAACAACAAAAGACACAAGCTATTGGTCCGGTAAAAACACAAAAGGAATTCTAAAACTTCAGAAGGTCCGTTAAAGTAACTTCACTATGCATTCGCTTCCCGAGGATTTGATAACCTAGGTCTACTAGGGAAAAGAAGCTACACTACATCCGTAATCAGATTGAAGGTATCAGCTAGCGGCGGCGATGGGGTGTGGTAGGTGGTGGGTCTAGGTTAGGGTTTTAGTTTGGAGGTGGCTGGCTGGGCTTTTGGTCCTGGCTGGCTACCTCCCAAAAATAATATAAGTTTCATTTATTATTTAAAAGACTTTTTTAGATAGATTTTAGACAAATAAAATATCCAGGTAGACCTGGAGTTTTAATTTGAAGTAAAGACTGGGATATTTAGAAAACAAAGATAGGCTTTTGGAGAAATAGTTTTTAGGCAAAAATATGCATGATGACATGACGATTCTCAAATGTAGTGTGGCATGATGACATTATCATGCGGTCATGAAGATGCATAAAGTAGTAAACAACACGCGATTTTCTAGTAGTGGTTTTACCGGGATGCTACAGGTTTGCACTTAAATACATTTACTAAAATATGCGATGTGACGCGCATCAAGATGTTGTCCCCAATGCGGTCAATCTATGTTTATTTCCTTTATCACTTAGAGGAAAGGCAAAGGATTGGTTGCTAGCTTTGCCTAAAGGGACTATTACTTCTTGGGAGGAATGCACTAATATTTCCATTACTAAGTTTTCCTCTAGCTAAGACTATGAAACTTCGATCTAACATTATTAGCTTTAGACTGGAAGATCTCAAGCCACTAGAACTTGTATGGGAGAGGATGAAGGAATCCATAATGAGTTGTACCAGCCATGATATGAAAGAATGGTTAATCCTACATTTATTTTATAATGGTTTAAATCCTATGTCTAAATCTATGCTTGATACTGCTGCATGAGGCACTTTTATGGGCAAGCAAGTAAATGTTGCAAAATAGCTTTTTGATGATGTGTAAAGAAACCATGCCCAATGCCATGTAGAAAGATCATCCTCAAGGAATGTGAATTCAATCATCGAGGAGAAGAATGAAGAGCTTGCGGCAAAGGTAGATGAGCTATTGGTTAGAAATAATGGGCTAAGACATTAGACGCATGTGTGATTTCAGATTTTTCCTAAATCTCAAAGCCCATGTGTGTGGAAGCCCATGTGTAATTTGGCCCAATTTGGTGGAAGCTCACATGTGAGTGGAGTGGGAGCTAAAGTTTAGTCCCACATGGAAAGTTGGAGGAGAGTTTCACCACCTTATAAGGTGGAGTGTTTCACCACTTAGTAAAGTGAGTGATAAGAGGAGAACTACACACGCGCTCCTCCTCTGACTCTGCCGTCACTCGCTCCCACACACGCACCGCCCGCCCGCTCTCATCTCATCACGACTCGCGTGCGTGCTCGTCGCGGGTTGTGGGAATCGAGCCGAGCTTTATTTTTGCTGCTTGGGAAAACTAGTGCCGTTTTGACAGACGTGTCAACAGTTAGTAGATTCAGGTCGTTCCCAGATCGTGGGCTATCTGTAACTGACCCGAACATGCGCAACATGGGCTTGGTCCATGGCGTGCCCTGTTCGGGTTTCCTGAGCCTCTCTATATAAACTCCTATGCGGCTTCCACCACGGACACACTGAAAACCAATCTAGGGTTTTGCCTCCTTTCTGCTTGCGTTGCCACCATAATCTACTCCATCCTGCTTGCTGGCGTTCACCGGCGGACAGGAGAGAAGGTCTCCGGAACCACTCGCCTTTGCGATCCTATACATGAGAGGGCGAATAAGGTTTTTGGGAAGCGCTCCGCAAAACTGCTCAAGTTCGTCATCACGGCGCGTCTTCCTGGGCGATCTCCTAGTACATGGGTCACTCGTCTTCAATGTTGTCTTCTTTGATAGGCTACAGCAACTGCTGCACCAATGGCGACTTCATCGACAACTGATCAGTACGTATACCATGATCTGGTCTATTGTCATACTATGGATGTATTTGTATTTGCACTGATGTTGTTCATGTTGATTAATATGTCTAGTACATTAGAGGTTAACATGATCGTAGTTGCAATAGTCATGATTTATATTCTAGAATTAATTGTTGAAATTATGCCTAATAATCCAACAATCCAAAAACCTTACTATAGGCAATTTCCTGAGTTAAACATGGGACACTTGGCCGATGCGATGAAAATGGAAAAGTTTACCGGTGTTCATTTTAAGAGGTGGCAGTATAAGACCACTATGTGACTACAAGCTCTGAAAGTATTCGAGGCAAGTGAGGGTTTACCTAAAGGAACTATATCTGATGAGGCTTAGAACAAGTTAAAGGAAACCAATTTGCATTTGTGGGTTACATTCTGAGTGTTCTTGACAACAAGCTATTTGATGTGTACATGCACATCAAAGATGGAAAAGAGCTCTAGGAGGCACTGAACGCTAAGTTCGGTGTAACAAATGCTAGGAGTGAACTGTACATCATGGAGAACTTTCATGATTACAGGATGGTTAACAACTGTTATGTAGTCGAACAAGCTCATGAGGTACAATGCTTTGCCAAGGAGCTTAAAATCCTTAAGTGTATCTTACCCGACAAGTTTGTGGCTGGGCGCATTATTGCAAAGTTGCCTTCTTCATGGAGGAACTTCTCCACAACTCTCAAGCATAAGAGACAAGAGATATCGGTTGAAAACCTGATAGGGTCTCTTGATGTTGAGGAGAAGGCTCGGGCTAAGGACGCTGCTGAGAAAGGAGGTGAGGGCCAGTCTAGCACCAACATGGTGCAGAAGAGGATCTTCGGCAAGAACAAAAGGAACTATAAGCCCTCCTTCAACAAGACTGAAAATACTACAATATTCAAGAAGAAGAAGCCGAACAAGGCTGAGCTGGGTTGCTATATCTGTGGAGAGCTCGGCCATTTTTCCAAGGACTGCCAGGACAAGCAGATCACAAAGGGAAAAATGGGAAGACTGTCAACACCGTGACTGCTAGCAACACAGATGGTGGGTACGGTAATTTATTTACTATTCTTTCAGTGTTTCAATCACCATGTTGGTAGATTGATATGGGTGCTGATGTTCATGTGTGTGCTGACATATCTATGTTGACTTCTTAGCAGGTCGCTCAGGATTCCTCCGTCCTAATGGGGAATGGATCATATGCTTCTGTTCGTGGTGTTGGCATGATGGATCTGAAGTTTGCTTCCGGAAAGATCGTGCATCTAAGGAACATGGAGCATGTCCCTACTATGAAAAAGAATCTCGTTACCGGTTCCCTTCTATGCAAAGATAGGTTTAAGGTTGTCTTAGAGTCTAATAAAGTCATTGTTTCGAAACATGGACAATTTATTGGTAAAGGTTATGAGTTTGGAGGCTTGTTCCATTTCTCTCTTTCAGAGTTTTGTAATAAATCCGTGAATCATATTTCTGCCGGTGCTAATGATGATACCAGTGTTTGGCATTCTCGTTTATGTCACATTAATTTTGGTTTGATGTCTTGGATGTCCAGCATGAGTTTAATTCTGAATTTCACTATGGCCAAAGGTTCTAAGTGTCATAGTTGTGTGCAATCAAAGCAACCTCGAAAGCCTCACAAGGCTGCCGAGGAGAGAAACTTGGCACCTCTAGAAATCATACATTCTAATCTATGCGAGATGAATGGTGTGTTGACAAAAGGTGAAAAGAGATATTTCATGACAATGATTGATGATGCGACTAGATACTGCTATGCTTATTTGTTGCGCACTAAAGATGAAGCTTTAGACTACTTTAAAATTTATAAAGCCGAATTTGAAAATCAACAAGAGAGAAAGATCAAATGTCTTAGGTCGGATCGTGGTGGTGAATATTTTCCCAAAATCTTTGATGTATTATGTGAGGAACATGGCATTATTCATGAGAGGATGCCTCCATACTCTCCCTAATCAAACGGGGTTGCCGAGAGGAAAAACCGCACACTGACTGACTTGGTGAATTCCATGTTAGCCATTGTTGGTTTATCAAAGGCATGGTAGGGGGGGCTCTATTGACTTCATGTCGTGTCCTAAATAGAGTTCTTAATAAGAATAAAGAAAAGACCCCTTATGAGGAGTGGGTAGGGAGAAAACCATCACTTTCGTATTTGCGCACTTGGGCGTGTTTAGCAAAGATCAACATACAGATTCCCAAGAAACACAAACTTGGACCTAAGATAGTGGATTGTATCTTTCTAGGATATGCGCCGCGGAGTGTAGGCTATAGATTTTTAGTGGTTAAATTTGAGGTTTTTGATATGCATGTTGATACTATAATGGAATCTTGTGATGCAACATTCTTTGAGAATATTTTTCCTATGGAAGATATGCATAGCATTGGTAGAATTTCTTTTCAAGGTTTTCACAATTCATTTTCACCAAGTGTTCCCATCTAAAGTGACTCAAGTTTTTGATCTACTCTAAACTACTAAGTTAAGAGTGTTCACTAAGATGGAAGTGATGGGTTGAATCTCATGCCATAGAATGACATCTAAAGTTATCTAAATAGGTCAAGTTTTATACTTTTTATGCTACCTTCAAAACAAGTAAAGAACTTTGGGTAAAGTAAGGGAAGTAAAGCTTGAAAATAATACTTGGGGTAAATACTAGTCAAAGTGGTATAATCAAAGCATGCCCTAAGCATCTTTGCTAAACCATCTAGTTCAATCCTAGCTTGCTAATAGTAGCTTGCCTTGGTTGGTGCAGTGGTTGAAGTTTTCTTCTTCTTCTTCTTCTTGGTAAAACTCCTCCTCCTTGTAGACTTGGTCGGTACTATCGTCTATAAATACATACGGAGCACACAATCACCAAACCATACTTACTAGTCTAATTAGAATCCTAAGACACATATTTGATGATCTATTATCATCACAAGCATCACAATTTAATTCAATAGTTTCCTCCTTTTTATTTTAGAAAAGTAATTTCTACTCATTGAAATATTAACTAAGATTTAATATTCACCACTTAAAATATGGGATCATGTTGACACATGTCATCACCACATACTCTAATATGTGGGAATGAGATTTAAAGGTTGGATCAATATTACTTTGGTTTAAGTTCATTATTTAATGATTTAAAGTGACTATAAATGCCCATATAGAATTATTTTGGTACTAGTCCAAAGTCACTGCATGTAAACCTTAATATTATTACATATTTAGATAGATATGGTGAAATGTGATTTTTGAGAGTTGGAATCAACTCAAAAGCTAACTTGGTTGATTTTATAAAAATGTTGCAAGGTGCAAATGCTTCTGTTTTGTTATTTTTATTAGGAGTGATCTATAACTCTAATTGAATTAAATCCAACGGCCTTGGATACATCATTTCAATACCTTTCAGACAAAATTGGTTTCATGCAAAATGGATTTGTAAATCTCTCTGAATTACTTTTTAAACTAGAGGACAGAAACTAGATTTAAACTAAAAAGACAAATCCAAATTTGAATGGCTAGGCTAGCGCGGGAAAGAACATGGGCCGACCCAGTGGCGTTCCGCGGCATGGGGCTCATCTGACAGGGGGGTCCCGCTTGTCAGTGGTTCTTAACACGCGAAACGGTACGCGCGCTGTCGGTCGTAGGATTAGAAGTGGGATCTACAGCTAAGGGTCGTCGTCAACGATTAACAAGTCGCCGACGAGAATTTGCCCTAGCGGCTCGGTGGGGGTCTACCGGAGACGGACCAGGGCTCCAGCGAGGTAGGTGAGGCAGGCAAACAAGCTGGAAGACGACGGAGAGGCGAGGCGCGGTTGCGGCGGAGCTTGGGGTGCCCTAAATCGCAGGCGCCCTTCTCCTCCTGCTGCGGCGCCTCCGGCTCCAATTCCAGTGAGGCAGAGCTTGATTGGCTCCGGCGAGAGAGGGGAAAGGATCAGTGAGAGGTGGGGACTGAGTGGGTGTGGAGAAAAGAGGCTGGGGAGGCCAGTTTATATAGGCCCGACGGTGAGACCGAAGGGTGTGGGCAGGCGACTCCGGCGAGGGCGGCACAGGGGGCTAGCAGCATGGCTTGAGGTAGGGGACGATGGCCTGTATCCTGGCGGTGTGCTGAGGCTTAAAGGAGCGGCAAGGCGAGCTCTGTGCTGGTTGGGCACGTCACGCGCTCTGGGCGGCATAGGCGGCGGGTTCGACAGCGAGCGGTGGCTGGGGTGAGTTGGGCGGCCAGCGGGGGTGTCTGAGGTGTTCCCTAGGTCTTGGCAGAGCGGTAGGCATGGGCTGCAGTCAAGGGGCGGTTTGTGCACGCGGGGACAGGGCACGCTCTGTGGGCGGCGTCGGCATGGTCGACCAGCTCCGGGCGCGGCGGTTCCTGGCCGTTCTGCTCTCTGTCTCTGGGCTGGGGCTGGTTGGACGGTGGCGGTGGACCACTGGCTAGCTTGTAGACATGGCGAGAGAGGGGAAGCGGTCTGCTGCTGCGAGTGCCTGGTCGGCGGGCGAGGGGTGGCTCGGCATGGCCTTGTAGTGCAGCTAGGGGTAGAGGAGGTGTTGGTGTTGGTCTGGTTAGGCTTGAAGGAGACAAGGGTGATCAAAGAACATCAAATTGCTAGACAAGATCAAGCCCAAAACAGTAATAGTTAGGCCACTTTGATCTTGTCCACAAGGTGTTTGATAGAATGGCCGAAAGAGAAAAACTTTTGAATTTTGGTTTCAAAATTTTTGGGTGTTCTCCACTAGTGCTAGGTAGTCTCTGGTTACAAGGGTTTTGAAAGTGGAGCTCAAATAGATGGTTTTTTAAATAGGGGTGATCTATGCATATGCATTGGATTCAATTTTCACATGTCATTTAAAATAAGCAAAAGAATGTTTTTAGCAGATCAAAAGGTGGGCCTTGGTACCTCATTATGTGTACTAGCAAGGGGTGCAAAGATCATGAATTGTTTCTGTTAAGAAATGAGTGCTAGGAACACTCAAAGTAGTGTAGTGGATTAAAATGGCCAAAATGACCATTCCTCCTTTTTAATTGTTTTTGATATGGTTTTCTTTGGGAAAAGTTTGGGAAATGATGTAGATGATGTTTAAATCACCTAAGAAACATTTTACAACCAAAGAATCACAGAACCATGGCAATTCAAATCAATTCCTAAATTAAATGCTCATACACATGAATGCTTTTATTTTTAATTTGGAAAAGTTTTTGTTGACCCTAAATTTTGATGATTTAGATCTTGATAAGCTTGTATTGAAGTTTTGGGATGTTACAAACCTTCCTCCCTTAAACAAAATCTCGTCCCGAGATTTTCAAAGAAAACTAGGAACTAAAGAGATCTGGGAACTCTGTCCTGATGTAGTCTTCTCTCTCCCAAGTGGCTTCCTCCTCGGTATGGTTGCTCCACTGAATCTTGAGAAACTTGATACTCCTGGTCCTGGTGGTTCTGTAGGCTTCCTCTAAGATACAGATGGGTACTTCTCTATAGGTCAAGTCATTGCTGATTTCTACAGCTCTGTGATCGATGTTCTTGAAAACTTCAGTCTTCTCGGGCACTTCCAAACATTTGCGAAGTAAAGAGATATGGAACATATTGTGGATGGCTGACATCTCTTCAGGCAGTTCTAGTTGATATGATACTTCTCCTCGACGGTTCAGAATTTTGAAAGGTTCGATATATCTAGGGGCTAACTTTCCCTTTAGACTAAAGCGTTGAGTTCCTTTCAATGGTGAAACCTTGAGATATACAAAATCTCCGACATTGAAAGTCAGGTCTCTCCTTCTCTTGTCAGCATAACTCTTTTGTATGGATTGGGCGGTCTTGAGGTGCTCACGGACTTTGTGAACTTTCTCTTCTGCTTCTCGGAGAATGTCGGGTCCAAAGCTGACTTTCTCCCACTTGCGACCAATTCAAAGGGGTACGACACTTTCTTCCGTATAGGAATTCAAATGGTGACATCTACAAACTAGCTTGATAACTATTGTTATATCAGAATTCTGCGAAAGGCAGGCAGTCTTCCCATTTCGATCCGTATTCCAACACACAAGCTCTAAGCATATCCTCGAGGATCTGGTTGACTCTCTCAGTCTGTCCATCTGTTTGCGGGTGATAAGCGGTACTGAAGTTCAACTTGGTTCCTAATCCTTCCTGAACTTTCTGCCAAAATCTCGAGGTAAACTGGGTTCCTCGATCAGATACGATGGTCTTGGGGGTTCCATGCAGACTAACAATCCTAGCAATATACAGCTCCGCTAACTTTGCACTCTAGTAAGTTGTCTTGACAGGTATAAAGTGGGCTACCTTGGACAGTCTATCAACTATGACCCATATGGAGTCATTTCCCCTACTAGAAGTAGGTAAACTGGTGAAAAAGTCCATTCCGACAGAATCCCATTTCCATTCCGGAATCTGCAATGGTTGCAACAGTCCTGCAGGTCTCTGATGCTCTTCTTTGACTCTCTGACAGATGTCACACTTGGCGATGTAGCTTCCGATTTCTCTCTTCATCTTGTGCCACCAAAATTGCTCTTTCAAATCCTGATACATCTTTGTTCCTCCGGGGTGGATAGAATAAAGAGTATCATGAGCTTCCTTCATGATAACTTCCTTCAGCTCCGAATCTGCTGGCACACAGATACGCCTTTATACCACAGTACTCCTTCTTCATCTTCAGTGAATCCAGGTACCTTTCCTGTACCAATACGACGTTTGATTCCGTCGATACTTTCATTCCCCTTCTGGGCTTCCTTGATTTGGCTAATCAAAGTGGGTTGAAGTTCAATGCTAGCTAAGAATCCTTTGCTAACTAACTCAGTCCTGAACTGCTCCAACTCTTCATACAAACTTGGTTGCTTCTCCTTGATCATGGTGTTTAGCCTACACGGCAATCTGCTAAGAGCATCCGCTACCACATTGGCTTTGTCGGGGTGATAGTGAATGTCAAGGTCATAATCCTTGATTAACTCTATCCATCTCCTTTGCCTCATATTCAGCTCCTTCTGGGTGAAAATATATTTCAAGCTCTTATGATCTGAGTAAATCTCACAGTGATTACCCATCAGATAATGACGCCATGTCTTCAATGCTAGAACCACAGCTGCTAGCTCAAGATCATGGGTCGGATAGTTCTGCTCATGCTGCTTCAGTTGTCGAGACAGATACACGATAACTTTGCCTTCTTGCATCAATACACATCCTAGACCAATCTTGGATGCATCACAATATACATCAAACAGCTTCTTGATGTCTAGCATGATCAAAATTGGGGCTGATATCAATCTCTTCTTCAGCTCCTGAAAACTGGCTTCACATTTGTCTGTGCATTCAAACTTCTTGTCCTTCTTCAACAATTGGGTCATCGGTCGGGCGATACTCGATAATCCTTCTATGAACTTGCGGTACTATCCTGCTAATCCGAGAAATGCACGGACTTGGGTTTGAGTGGTTGGGGCTTCCCATTCTTCGACATCTTTGATCTTGGCAGGATCAACAGAGACTCCTCCGGCAAACACAATATGTCCTAGGAATCCTACTTCTTTCAGCCAAAACTCACACTTGCTGAACTTGGCATATAACTGATGCTTTCTCAAGGTTTCTAGGATAACTCTCAGATGTTGCTCATGCTCTTCTTCTAACTTGGAGTAGATAAGGATGTCGTCGATAAACACAACTACAAACTTATCTAGGAAATTCATAAAGATCTTATTCATGAGATTCATGAAATAAGCAGGGGCATTGGTTAATCCAAAAGACATAACCGTATACTCGTATAAACCATAGCGACTAGTAAAGGCGGTCTTCGGAATATCCGTTGCACGAATCTTAAGTTGGTGATAACCAGTCCTAAGATCAATCTTTGAGAATATCTGGGCTCTAGTCAACTGATCAAATAGATCTCTATCTTTGGCAAGGGGTACTTGTTTTGATGGTGACGTCATTCAACTTTCTGTAATCTGTACACAAACGGTTGCTTCCATCTTTCTTGTCGACGAATAACACCGGTGATCTCCATGGCGATGCGCTTGGTTGAATCAAGCCTTTCTCTAACATGGCATCCAACTGCTTCTTCAGTTCCACTAACTCTGAGGGGTTCATGCTATAGGGTCTCTGGGCTATGGGTCCGGTTCCGGGGATTAGTTCGATAATGAACTCAATATCCCTATCCGGGGGAATACCTGACAATTCATCTAGGAATACGTCGAGGTATTCACAGACTACTCTGACTTGGTCTATGGTGGGCAGGGCTACACTCTTGTTGCACTTGAATTGACGGGGTAAGATTCCAGAGATATGCTCTACTGTTACTCCAGAACCACTGGTCATGGTGATGGCTTTCTTAGCACAGTCTATCAGTCCTTTATGCCTTGACATCCAGTCCATACCTAGTACTACTTCCAATCCTTTGGTTCCAAGTACAATTAGGTTGGCATAAAAATCTATCCCATGTATTCTGATAGGCACAACTTTGCAAAATTTTCTAGCTTTAGTTGTTGAGCCGGGGATTTGAACTATCATGACATGCTTCAAGTTGGTTGGGTGAATCTTACTAGTGCATGCAACTTCTTCGGTGACAAATGAATGCGATGCTCCAGAATCAAACAATACTCTTGCTAAAACTGAGTTGACAGAAAACATACCCAGCACTACATCTGGTGCTTCCTGGGCTTCTTCTGCGTTCATGTGGAAGAGACGACCGTTGCGGTTGTGAGGGTTCCCTGGGGAAAATCTTCTTCCTGGTTGAACACGACGCTGCTGTTGAGCTGGGGCATTCATAGGGGGATTGGCGGCAGTCTTCTTGGGACACCCATTGGAGTAGTGACCCTTCACTCCACACTCAAAACAAGTGATCTGGGACTTGTCCTTGACTGCGACAGGCACATCATTGCTGCCAGTTCTGGGTGCAGTGTTGTTGTTGTTGCTCTTGGGAGGTGCACGGTTGAAATTGTTGGAATTACCGGAGTTGTGATTGTTTCCTCCGGACTTCACATTGCCTCCGCTATGGTTAGGGTAGCTTGGGCGAGAATTTGGGGGTCGGTTGTTCCTTGGTGCATATCCTGGTGAAGGGTTGGGATGTTACTTCTGGTGACTACTGGATCCAGACTGCTGCATCATACGACGCTTGCGGTTGTCGTTTGCCTGGTTAATCTTCCCTTCCATCTGAATGTCAGAGTTGACTAGCTCTTCGAGATCCTAGAAACGAATGTTGACGAGGACAGTCTGCATCTCATCATGCAGTCCGTTCAAGAATCTCTCCTTCTTCTTGGCCTCCGTGTTGATCTCATCAGGTGCATAGCTGGCAAGTGACAGGAATCTATCACGGTACTCCACCACAGTCATTCTTCCTTGCTTCAATTCACGGAACTCATCTCTCATTCTATTGACTAGACCCTGCGGCACATGGGTGCGACTGAACTTAACTTTGAATGCTTCCCATGTCATCACTTGACCATGGTTCATATTGTGGATACTATTCCACCAAGATCTTGCATCTCCCGCCAGATAGTGGGTGGCAAAGAGAACTTTCTCATTTTCATCAACTCCTGCAACTTCGAGGTTGTTTTCCATGGTCTGTAACCAGTCGTCAGCATCTAATGGATTTTCAGATTGGTTGAAGATTGGGGGATTGGTATTCTGAAATTTTTTGAGTTTGGATCCATGGTGATCCTGATTTCCATGCCCTTGGTTGTTGAGAGCCATTTGGGCGATCTGCTGCAATGTTGCTAAGTTGGCTTGGCGCTCAGCCCTGCTTGCTTCACGGTCTGCGATGAGATTGTGCAAGATCTGCAGCATTGGGTCTTGCGACGAGCTGCTCCCTCCTTGGTTTCCATGAGTCATCTGAAGATTGAGATAGATATAGGGGTAAGAGGGAAATTCTAAGGTTCATGGTGATGGTTTTGGGGTTTTCAAAGCTAAAACTTTGAGTTAGACTCAGGTTTTTCAACTAACTTCATTTTCATTCATGCAAGCAAGCACACGATACAACACACACCACAACAAACAAAGGAAAACAGATGGTTTGAAGAACCACTCCGCAAGCTATGATACAGTGGGACCGATACACTCATGCTACGGCAATGCTCTAGTGCATCTACTCATCATCGATGAAGTCGGAGTCCTCGTCGTCAGTTTAGAAGTCCACGACATCCTCCTCTAGAAAGTCATCATCGTTGCTGAGGTAAGAGTCTATGTCTCCCTGGATGTCTTCACCCTCATCTTCTTCTTCCTTGGCGGCAAGCTGAGCTTCCTGCTCCTTGACGGTCTTCTCGAGGTCGGCCACCTTCTTGCAAAGACGGGCGATGGTGCGATCCTTCTTGGAACACTAGAGGCGAAGAGACTGGCGGTCCTGGACGAGCAGTGTGAAAGTCTGGGCCTTCTGGTCGGCAATGGCACGGTTCTGGTTGGCTAATTCTCTGGCATTGTCCAGTTCCTGCTATCTGTCATGTAGCAAGAAGTCAAGGTTCTCCACTTGACGCCTCAACTCTGGGTGACTTGGCATCTCCATTGGCATTCCCATGAAGTCACGTCTTGCATAGTGGGCAAAATGAGTTCCTTGGATCTTGTTGACGCTGAGGGCACATAGACGTGCGAGAGCTTCATGCATTGCCCTGGCTAATCCATCTAGCCAGTTGTTCTCTCTTACGGAGAACTGAATTCTACCAGAAGTTGGTGCTTTGATGCTTCCTCTAAGATCTACAGTGACGAGCCACTTTAGGTCTCCTCCTGGGGGTCCTGGAAGTTGAGCTCCAAGAAACTCCAGATGTGGGCGTCCTAGTAACTCCAATAGTGAATCCAGATCCCTCTCGAAGATCAGCTGACCTCCGTTTCCCAACTGGTAGAACTTGCTGAACTGAGTCTCCATCTACAAGAATTAAGGATGAGGAAATTAGTGAAGTGATCAAGTGAAATGTAAGAATTTTGAGGAACATGAATTTTTGAGAAAGAAAGAATTCCCAAGGATAAGAGAGGAGATAGTTTTTCATAAATACTCACTTTGGTTTTGAAACTAAGTTTTTATTCGGACGTCCATTCTAACTAGGGTCTCCTATGGTCAGGATGGCTCTGATACCAACTTGTCAACACCCGGATTTTTAATCCCAGATGCCCGTTATGCCATACCTCGCAATCCCATGATTACCATTTTTGCGAGACATAACGGATTGGATATCATAGTACATCATCCATTACAAACCATACATAAGGTCTTACACAAATAAGGATCTCGTGATCCAGTCTTTAATACAACAAGCAGCGGAAATAAAAGATAAGCGTAGCGGTGGGGTCCATCTTCAGGGGCACAGGCAATGCTGATGAAGGCAGATAGTCCTAGTTATCATAGCCGTCCTGCTGGCCATAATCTTGATAGTCTCCTTCATAGTCTAGCCATGAGAATAGCCAGGGACAAAAGCCATGAGTACTCTTTAAGTACTCGCAAACTACTATTAACAGGTACTATAGTTCTAAGTTAAAGTGCTAAATCTAAGTTTAACTATAAAGTTAAGTTTGAAACCTAAGCTGAGTTCTGAAGAAAAGAAAGATAAACTAAAGTTCTAGAATCACTTAAGTTGGGAAGCTATTGTCATAAACACAACCCTGTTGTGGTCAAGTCAAGATTCATCATTCATTTCATATGTCATTTTGAAAATATCTGACAACGAAACAGTATGGCCATTCCAATTGTCCATAACCATGGACACGGCTATTAGAATAGTTTGACACTCTGCAGAGATGGTACACTTTCACCACAAGATTCGATACATCTGTCAGGGATAACCCTGAATCATCATACTTAGTATGCAGATAATCAAACTTAACCTTCCCTTTACACACCCTAGTATAAGCACCTCTCCTATGAGCATGGCCTCCCAACCATGACCATCAGTCATCTTGGGCACTGCATAGGTAGAAAACACTGAGAGGTAGCCTCATCTCAAACCTCTCCCACGAGGGAACTAATACTAATGCATATAAATTTCCAGCTAAGCCTTACCCAATTCAGGTAGTGTGGTTGTACGGTAAATTTGGAATGGTATCGCATCCGAATCCAACCATCAGTTTTATAAACGGGTTATGGCTCATGCCTCATCATTTTCATCATCATAAACCATTTGTGTTTCTCAACACATGTCAAAACATCTCAATAGAATAACTCATCATTCCAAGGTTTTCACAATTCATTTTCACCAAGTGTTCCCATCTAAAGTGACTCAAGTTTTTGATCTACTCTAAACTACTAAGTTAAGAGTGTTCACTAAGATGGAAGTGATGGGTTGAATCTCATGCCATAGAATGACATCTAAAGTTATCTAAATAGGTCAAGTTTTATACTTTTTATGCTACCTTCAAAACAAGTAAAGAACTTTGGGTAAAGTAAGGGAAGTAAAGCTTGAAAATAATACTTGGGGTAAATACTAGTCAAAGTGGTATAATCAAAGCATTCCCTAAGCATCTTTGCTAAACCATCTAGTTCAATCCTAGCTTGCTAATAGTAGCTTGCCTTGGTTGGTGCAGTGGTTGAAGTTTTCTTCTTCTTCTTCTTGGTAAAACTCCTCCTCCTTGTAGACTTGGTCGGTACTATCATCTATAAATACATACGGAGCACACAATCACCAAACCATACTTACTAGTCTAATTAGAATCCAAAGACACATATTTGATGATCTATTATCATCACAAGCATCACAATTTAATTCAATAGTTTCCTCCGTTTTATTTTAGAAAAGTAATTTTTACTCATTGAAATATTAACTAAGATTTAATATTCACCACTTAAAATATGGGATCATGTTGACACATGTCATCACCACATACTCTAATATGTGGGAATGAGATTTAAAGGTTGGATCAATATTACTTTGGTTTAAGTTCATTATTTAATGATTTAAAGTGACTAGAAATGCCCATATAGCATTATTTTGGTACTAGTCCAAATTCACTGCATGTAAACCTTAATATTATTACATATTTAGATAGATATGGTGAAATGTGATTTTTGAGAGTTTGAATCAACTCAAAAGCTAACTTGGTTGATTTTATAAAAAATGTTGCAAGGTGCAAATGCTTCTGTTTTGTTATTTTTATTAGGAGAGATCTATAACTCTAATTGAATTAAATCCAACGGCCTTGGATAGATCATTTCAATACCTTTCAGACAAAATTTGTTTCATGCAAAATGGATTTGTAAATCTCTCTGAATTAATTTTTAAACTAGAGGACAGAAACTAGATTTAAACTAAAAAGAAAAATCCAAATTTGAATGGATGGGCTAGCGCGGAAAGAACATGGGCCGGCCCAGTGGCATTCGGTGGTATGGGGCTCAGCTGACAGGGGGTCCCGCTTGTCAGTGGTTCTTAACACGCAAAACGGTACGCGCGCTGTGCGCCGTAGGATTAGAAGTGGGATCTACGGCTGAGGGTCGTCGTCGACGACGAACAGGTCGCCGGCAAGAGTTTGCCCTAGCGGCTCGGTGGGGGTCTACCGGAGACGTACCAGGGCTCCAGCGAGGTAGGTGAGGCGGGCAAACGAGCTGGAAGATGACGGCGAGGCGATGCGTGGTTGCGGCGGAGCTAGGGGTGCCGTAAATCGCAGGTGCCCTTCTCCTCCTACTGCGGCGGCTCCAGCTCCAGTTCCAGCGAGGCAGAGCTCGATTGGCTCCGGCGAGAGAAGGGAAAGGATCAGTGAGAGGTGGGGAGAGAGTGGGTGTGGAGAAAAGAGGCTAGGGAGGCCGGTTTATATAGGCCCGACGGTGAGACCGAAGGGTGTGGGCAGGCGACTCCGGCGAGGGTGGCACAGGGGGCTAGCAGCATGGCTCGAGGTAGGGGACGGTGTCCTGTCTCCTGGCGGTGCGTTGAGGCTTAAAGGCGCGGCAAGGAGAGCTCTGTGCTGGTCAGGTGCGTCACATGCTCTGGGCGGCATAGGCGGCGGGTTCGATGGCGAGCGATGGCTGGGGTGAGTTGGGCGGCCAGCGGGGGTGTCTGGGGTGTTCCCTAGGTCATGGCGGAGCGGTAGGCGCGGGCTACGGTCAAGGGGCGGTTTGTGCATGGGGGACATGGCGTGCTCTGCGGGCAGCGTCGGCATGGTCGACTAGCTCCGGGCGCGGCGGTTTCTGGCTGTTCTGCTCTCTGTCTCTTGGCTGGGGCTGGTTGGACGGTGGCGGTGGACCACTGGCTAGCTTGTAGACATGGCGAGAGAGGGGGAAGCGGTCTGCTGCTGCGAGTGCCTAGTCGGCCGGCGAGGGGTGGCTCGGCATGGCCTTGTAGTGCAGCTAGGAGGTAGAGGAGGTGTTGGTGTTGGTCTGGTTAGGCTTGAAGGAGACAAGGGTGATCAAAACACTTCAAATTTCTAGACAAGATCAAGCCCAAAACAGTAATAGTTAGGCCACTTTGATCTTGTCCACAAGGTGTTTGATAGAATGGCCGAAAGAGAAAAACTTTTGAATTTTGTTTTCAAAAATTTTGGGTGTTCTCCACTAGTGCTAGGTAGTCTCTGGTTGCAAGGGTTTTGAAAGTGGAGCTCAAATAGATGGTTTTTGAAATAGGGGTGATCTATGCATATGCATTGGATTCAATTTTCACATGTCATTTAAAATAAGAAAAAGAATGTTTTTATCTGATCAAAAGGTGGGCCTTGGTACCTCATTATATGTACTATCAAGGGGTGCAAAGATCATGAATTGTTTCTATTAAGAAATGAGTGCTAGGAACACTCAAAGTAGTGTAGTGGATTAAAATGGCCAAAATGACCATTCCTCCTTTTTAATTGTTTTTTATTTGGTTTTCTTTGGGAAAAGTATGGGAAATGATGTAGATGATGTTTAAATCACCTAAGAAACATTTTACAACCAAAGAATCACAGAACCATGGCAATTCAAATCAATTCCTAAATTAAATGCTCATACACATGAATGCTTTTATTTTTAATTTGGAAAAGTTTTTGTTAACCCTAAATTTTGATGATTTAGATCTTGATAAGCTTGGATTGAAGTTTTGGGATGTTACACCATGCACCTTATAAAGATATTATTGACTGTGTTCCTGTTGGGAGTACTGAGTTTTACACTATTGATCACATCTTACCTGAACCTTATATCGAGAAAATACTCTTCCCGGATAAGGTAAAGGATCATCCTTTGATAACTAGTGTAATCACTAAAAGTGCAAAGAGAACTGTAAAACCTGATGAACAAATAAACATTGAACCTGTTGTAGCAATTGTGAAAGACCTTCTCACTAAAAGTATAGAAGATGGACACATAGTCTTTTGTGAGGATGCTTCTAATATTGTCTCACATCCTAATAAAGCTAAAAAAGCTAGTGTCCCTGTGCTTTTTGTTAGAATTGGTGATCATTGCTATTATGGTTTATGTGATATTGGTGCAAGTTCAAGTGTTATTCCTTATGAGCTTTATAAAGAAATTATGCATGAAATCAGTCCCTGCGAGTTGGAAGAGATTGATGTGGTTATTCACCTTGCTAATAGAGATACCATCTCTCCAATTGGTATTGTGCAGGATGTAGAAGTTCTCTGTGGTAAGATTAAATATCCTGCTGATTTTCTAGTACTTGGTTCAGCTGCTAGTAAAACTTATCCCATCATTTTTGGTAGACCTTTCCTGAGTACTTGTGGAGCTATTATAGATTGCAAAAGGGAGAAAACCTTGACTAAATTTGATGGGGAATCTTATGAGTTTAGTTTTTCGAAATTTACTAAAGAACCTTGTGAAAATGAAACACATAATGAGGATTTTAGAGTTGAACAACTTGCTTCTATCTCTCTTGCTCCTAACACTGCTTTGCAGCAATTTATGGAGGATCATGAAAGTGAAATCTTCATGGAAGAAAGAAATGAGATTGATGAGATTCTCCGTCGTCAAGCTAAGATGCTTAAGCACAACTTGCATGTAGAAGACTTGGGTACCACATTGCCACCTAAAAAGGATCCGGTCTTCGATCTAAAACCTCTCCCTGACGATCTTAAATATGCTTACATTAATGACAATAAGATATATCATGTTATTATTGGCTCTAAACTTTCAGGGAAGGAGAGGGGCTATGGGCTACACTCTGGATGATTTAAAAGGGATTTCTCCTACCATATGTCAGCATGCTATCAATATAGAACTATATGCAAAGCCAGTGGTCGAGCACCAACGACGTTTAAATCCTAAGATGAAGGAAGTGGTAAGAAATGAGGTATTGAAACTCCTTGATGCTGGCACTATTTACCCTATTGCTGATAGTGAATGGGTTAGTCCTGTTCATTGTGTCCCTAAAAAGGGGGAATTACCGTCGTCCCAAATGATAATGATGAGCTTATTCCCCAAAGAATAGTAGTAGGCTATAGAATGTGCATTGATTTCAGGAAAGTTAACAAAGTTACTAAGAAAGATCATTACCCACTTCCTTTTATTGATCAAATTTAGAAAGGTTGTCTAAAAAGACCCATTTTTGTTTTCTTGATGGATATTCTGGTTTCTCTCAAATTGCTGTTAAACAACAAGATCAAGAAAAAACTACCTTTACATGCCCTTACGGAACCTATGCTTATAGACGTATGCCTTTTGGTTTATGTAATGCTCCCCTACTTTTCAAAGATGCATGTCTGTTATCTTTCATGGTTTTTGTGAGGAAATTGTGGAAGTGTTCATGGATGACTTCTCCGTCTATGGAACTTCTTTTGATAATTGTTTGCACAACCTCGATAAAGTTTTGTAGATATGTGAAGAAACTAATCTTGTTCTGAATTGGGAGAAATGCCACTTCATGGTGAATGAAGGTATTGTACTTGGACATAAGGTTTCTGAAAGAGGCATAGAAGTTGATAGAGCTAAAGTTGAGGCAATTGAGAAAATGCCCTGTCCAAGAGACATCAAAGGTATTCATAGTATCCTTGGTCATGCTGGTTTCTATAGAAGGTTTGTTAAAGATTTCTCTAAAATATCAAAACCCCTCACTAATCTTCTTCAAAAAGATGTACCCTTTGTTTTTTATGATGATTGTAAGGAAGCTTTTGAAACTCTTAATAAGGCTTTAACTACAGCTCCTATCGTTCAACCACCTGATTGGAGTTTACCCTTTGAAATAATGTGTGATGCTAGTGATTTTGTTGTAGGTGCTGTCCTTGGGCAACGAATTGATAAAAAGTTAAACATTATTCATTATGCTAGTAAGACTCTTGACGCTGCTCAAAGTAATTATGCTACTACTGAAAAAGAATTCCTAGGTGTTGTTTTTGCTTGTGATAAGTTTAGACCTTATATTGTAGACTCAAAAGTCACCATTCATACTGATCATGCTGCTATTAAGTACCTGATGACAAAGAAGGATGCTAATCCTAGGCTTATTAGATGGGTGCTACTTTTACAAGAGTTTGATCTACATATTGTAGATAGGAAAGGTGCTGAAAATCCTATTGCTGATAATTTATCGCGGTTGGAAAATATCTCTTTTGATCCTATGCCTGTTAATGATAGTTCCCCGAATGAACAGTTGGCTGCAATAGGGATAAGCTCACGAGGGATCCCTTGGTATGCTGATTATGCTAACTTTATTTTCTCCAAGTATTTGCCTCCAACTTCCACAGCTCAGCAAAGAAGGAGATTCTTTTACGATTTGAGGCATTATTTTTGGGATGACCCACATTTATATAAAGAAGGAGTGGATGGTATTATGCGAAGATGTGTTCCAGAATACGAACAAAAGGAGATATTGCAGAAATGTCATGGTAGTGCCTATGGAGGACATCATGTGGGAGATAGAACTGCGCAAAAGGTGATACAATCAGGTTTCTATTGGCCTACCCTTTTTAAAGGTGCAAGAAAATTTGTTTTATCTTGTGATGAGTGTCAGCGTGTTGGTAATATTTCTAGACGCAATGAAATGCCTATGAACTACTCTCTAGTTATTAAACCCTTTGATTGCTGGGGATTTGACTTTATGGGTCCTTTTCCTCGCTAGAAAGGTTATACTCATATTCTTGTTGATGTTGATTATGTTACTAAGTGGGTAGAAGCCATACCTATGAAGAGTGCTGATGGGGATACCTCTCTAAAAATGCTTAAGGATGTTATCTTTCCTAGGTTTGGAGTTCCTAGGTATCTCATGACTAATGGAGGTTCTCATTTCATTCATGGTGGTTTTAGAAAGACCCTTGCTAAATATGACGTTAATCATAGAATCGCTTCAGCTTATCACCCCCAAACTAGTGGGCAAGTAGAGTTATTAAATAGAGAAATTAAATCTATCTTGCAAAAGACTGTTAATAGATCTAGAAAAAACTGGGCTAAAAAGTTGAATGATGCTTTATGGGCTTATAGGACTGACTATAAAAACCCTATGGGGATGTCTCCTTACAAAATGGTTTATGGGAAAGCTTGTCATCTACCTTTAGAATTAGAACACAAAGCTTATTGGGCAGTCAAAGAACTTAATAGAGACTGTAAGCTTGCTGGTGAAAAAAGATTATTTGACTTAAGTTCTTTGGATGAATGGAGGAGTGAAGCATATGAGAATGCTAGACTCTTTAAGGAAAAAGTTAAAAGATGGCATCACAAGCGAATACTTAAGAGAGAATTCCATGTTGGTGAGAAAGTTCTATTGTATAGGTCTCGTCTCAGATTTTTTGCAGGAAAACTACTATCAAAATGGGAAGGACCTTTCGTTATTGAAGAAGTGTACCGGTCAGGAGCGATAAAAATTTCCTCTTTAAAAGACAACACTACACAAGTGGTGAATGGGCAACAGTCCAAGCACTATATTGCTAGAGATTCTTAGAATGAAGATGTTGATGCTTTTCAAGTTATAACTCCGGAAAAATTTATCAAACACCAAATTCAGAGACCTGCAGAGTCTGTTTTCGAATAGGTAATAGTTCTAGTAAGAAAAGTTCTGCGAAAGATCTGTCCAGTTATATTTTTGCAGTTTTTAGCCAACAAGCAAAGCTACGAAGCGAAAGAGGGACGGAAATGGAGCCAGGGTGGCTCACACCACCCTGTGGTGCGGGCCCACCCCTGTCCGCGCCACCAGGTGGTGTGGCCACCTCGGACTCCGTCTCCGACCCATTTTCTCCCAGTACCTTCCTTTTGTTGTGAAACTTCATAATATATAATCCCCCGGATCCCCCAAGGTTCGTATATCCTGCTCTTGTCGTGTTTTCGTTTCGATCTGTTTCTGACAGGTAGAGTCCTAGATTTGGAGCCACAATGTCTTCCTCTAGATCAGCCAAGGAAGATTCCTCTGCGGATATCATCAACCCATACATGAGACAGTTGAAGATTCATCCCAAGGAGTTGTTTCTTGAAGATAGAGAGGTACGGATAAAGGAGGTTCAAGGCCCTAAAGGTAAAGGAAGTCTAGAAGACAGGATGGAAGCACTGGAGCAAGAAGTCTTTAGGTACAAGAAGATGGCGGAGCGCGAAGTGGATATCATCCATAAGATTTGTTCCGAACTCATCGCCGAGCACCAAAAGGAGATTGCTGAGCTCAAGGATGAAGTCCTCTCACTCTGCCAAACAACCAACCAACTACAAGAACAGCTCTACGACGCTCAAAATCAAAATTGTGAGTACGAGGTTAGGTTTAAACACATAAGTGCTACTGCAAGTTTCAGGATGCTGGAGACCACGATGTCCTTTGTTGATGGGGAGCCCTTACCCTAGAAGTCGGACGATGACGAGGGGATACCACCACCACCGAAGGAGTAATTCGTCATCAGGTGTGGCATCCCCTTGGTTTGTTCCAAGCTTGGGGGAGTGCCACGGTATCACATCACTGTCTTCTATCTTTTTACCTTTTTAGATATGTATCCCTTGGTGTGAGTTGCCATTATGGAATATTAATGAGAAGTTCTATCATTTACTCTTTTGCATATCTTATATTAGTTTTCAATTCATGGTTATATGATTGATCTTGTTGTTAGTATTGGTATCACTTTGGGATCATGGAGTTAATTTAGTTGGTTTTGGCAAACCTGCCTCGGTCAGTAGCAACACTATTTTTGAGGGTTGAATGAAAAAGATAAAAGTACTCTTAAAGAAATATAATTTCATCATCTTTCTTTCTTGATTTGCTCATAAGTTTAGTATTCTCTAGTTAAGATCTTTTGTACTTTCAAGGAAGATTGCATGTTTGTTTTCTATCACTTGTATGTTTGTTTATTTCCTTCAACTCTTATACTTGCTACCTAGCCTTGCTATCCAAAAACCTGTATTGAGAGGGAATTCTTATCGTGCATCCAATCCTTAAACCAAGACCTATGTCATTTGTGTCCACCATACCTACCTATTAGCACTATTGTTATTCCAAGTAAATTCATGTTTTTATCTACCTTCCAAATTAAACTTGTTATGTGAAAATTAGTGATTAAAGCTCTCACGAACTTGATGGCACACTTTACTTTCTTGCACTTAATAATCTTGAACCATTGTGTCCATCTTTGTTGCGTATATGCTTGCGCTTTATAAGTTGAAGTTAGCAGAACCATGTATCATGGGGAACGCTTTCAACATTGCACTGGTACTTTGTACCTAGTTGATATCATGATTCTTTTCCTTATGGATCCCGGCGGTGTGAAATAAAAGGGGAACTTGTAAGATCATGGAGTTTATATGTGTGTTAGAGAAACGCCTAGGCCGCTAGCGTAAGCCATGCCTAATCATGGTGGAAACTTGCAGCATAACCATAATGAGAACTCTATGAAGCATCCCCAATAAAAACCTATGCAAATAGCAAATAAAAGGATCGTTGAGATGCTCATTGTCTGCTTGCCTTGTCATTTTGATTATGGGATAGCTCATGTATCATGTGCAAGGGGTACCCCTTTGGCGGTTCTTTATGATACATATGTATTTACAATGACAAGAGCTTACTTGTGACTGAAGTTGAGTAGCATAAGGTTCGGTACTCGTAATTAAGGGGCATGAGATTTCAACTTATAACTTGTCAAGCATATCCTCTTAGTTGTGTCACTTTAACCTTAATCACCTAAAGATGCCTATGATAGGGGCAATGAGAGCTAAAAGCTAATAAGTACCATAATTTTTGGAAGTTCTTTATGAAACTTGAAATCCCTGTTTCCCTCTGTGAAGGGCCTTTATTTTACTTTTCAGTTGAGTCAGTAAACCTATTCCTTTCTAACTCAACAAGTATTTTGAGTTGTTGTGTTTCATTCATTCATATGATGATTTATTCAATCATGTCTCTTATGTTCCTTGTTTTGCACATTGCTCTTATCTTGGTGTTTACTACTTTGAAAGCTATCATTGAAAATCAGTTATTTGTGAACTCCAGCAAATTGTCAACTATTCTTCGACCAAGAGCTAAGTTTGCCACTACCAATTATGATTCACTTTATGTATCTTTATTGTGTTTCCTTTACTTATTGCAAGTTAAGTTATGTAATAGTGAGTTGTGTTCTATTATGATCTATGTATCGATGAATGTGATGCTTCTTGTCCGTATTCTTTAATCGACTCTTCACTCCATAAACCTGAGGCCATGTTTATTGAGTTCAGTTTCGCTTGGGGACAAGTGAAGTCAAAGCTTGGGGGGAGTTGATACGTCCATTTTGCATCACTATTCTATATCATAATTTATTGTTATTCATTGTTATATTTCATATTAAGAGATGATACTTATGTTGTTTCATCAGTTTTTGCATGGTTGATGACTTTTGGAGCATGGACCACTGCAGTCAGGATTCTGATGGAAAAAGTGCGGTTTGGAGGCAAAATTCGTGAAGATCAGAAAATCCGGGAAAATAGATGAAAAATCCTATTTTTCTAGAAGATGAAGGAAGCCAGAAGGGGAGGCTGAGATGGTCCACAGGGGGCCCACACCACCCCTTGGCACGGGCCAGCCTAGGTCACGCCACCAGGTGGTGTAGCCGCCCTGGTCCACCCCTGGCTCTACCCTCTGGCGTATATTATCCTCCCGAAACCCTAAGCTCGGGGAGCGACCACAAAAAGATTCCACCGCCTCTGCGGGGCGGAAAACACCAAGAGAGAAAGATCTCTCCGGCAGACAGCATTTTGCCGAGGGAATTCCTTCCAGGGGAGGGGAGATCATCGCCATCAACACCACCATCAAGTTGGACTTCATCAGGATCATCATCATCATCATAACCACCATCATCTCCACTAGCACCATCATCACCATCTCCATACCGCTGTAATAATTGGGTTGAATCTTGCATAGTTCTTAGGGGAAACTTTCCCGGTGTTGGTTACTCCTTGTAGTTGATGCTATTGAGTGAACCGTTGAATTATTTTTTATGTTCAGATTGTTATACATCATTATTCCATCTCTGATCATGATCCATATGATGTCTTGTGATTAGTTCGTTTTGTTCTTGAGGACATGGGAGAAGTCATGTTGTTAGTAGTGGAATTGTGTTGAGAAAGATTCAATAGTTTGATATTTAAGTTGTGGTGTACTTCTTCTAGTGGTGTCATGTGAACGTCGACTACATGACACTTCACCTATATGGGCCTAGGGGAATGCATTGTGTATTTGGCTACTAATCATAGGGGTTGTCGGAGTGATAGAAACCTGAACCCCCGTTAGGAAACCATTGCACAAGGGACATCAGGGTCTTAGAGTTTAAAGCTGTGGTTAGGTTTCTACCTTAATTACTTTCTTGTACTTACGGATGTTTGTAGGGGGTATAATCACAAGTATGTATTAGTCCTAGGAAGGTCGGTACATTAGCACAGGTTCACCCACACAACACTTAGCAAACTAAAGAAGATTAATCAACTATATGAAGCGAAAGCACTTGACGATATTCCCATGTGTCCTCGAGAACGTTTGGTCATCTTAAGTAATACAACCAGCTTGTCCTTTGCTGAATAAAGGATTGGCCCACTTGCTGCATTTATTCTTATTGTCTTTTATTTACTCGTACTTTATTTACTTGCATTATCAAAAACCCCTAAAAATATGTTTGCTAAGTATTTGCAGAGAATTCCTGATCCATACCACTAGCCAGCACCTTCTGCTCCTCGTTGGGTTCGACACTCTTACTTATCGAAAATACTGCGATACACCCCCTATACTTGTGGGTCATCACCACCTTCGCCGAAGTGGTCCTCTACAGTGAAGAGTTTAAGGAGATCCAGCACCAGTTCAATGCCTCGGAGATGCCGGCTTCGAAGAAGAAGATTTCTGACACTGAACCCACCTTCAAGGCCGCCATCAAGACCAAGCAGGTGGAACTTGTGGAAGGAGATTCCTCCAAGATCACCTCCATTGGCACGGACCTGGATCCCAAATAGGAAAGCGTGCTCGTCTAGTTCCTCCGTGAGAATAGGGACATCTTCGCCTGGCAACCTGCTGACATGAAGGGTGTGCCAAGGGCACTCGTCGAGCATAGCTTAAACATTGATCCAAAAGCAAAACCGGTGAAATGACCTCTATGATGCTTCGGTGATGAAAAATGAGGCTAAAGGCAAGGAGCTAGCTATGTTACTTAAGGCTAGTTTTATCCGAGAAGTTATTCACACCCAGTGGATGGCCAATTATGTACTTGTCCCTAAAAATGGAACCAAATAATTAAGAACGTCTGTTGATTATACCGGCTTGAACTAATCATGCCCGAAGGATCCGTTGCTTTGCCTCGCATTGACCAAGTCATTGACTCAACGTCTGGCTCAGAACTTTTGTGTTTTCTCGAGGTATACTCAGGATACCACCAAATTAAGATGTGAAAGTCGAACTAATTAGCCACTTCGTTCATCACACCTTACGACACATACTGCTACACACGGTGCCTTTTGGGTTGAAAAACATTGGTGCTATATACTAGCGAACGATGCAGCGATGCCTACATGACCAAATAGGTTGCAACATACACACTTACGTGGACAACATCACGGTGATATCAAAGAAATCAAACTATCTCATTGCCGACTTGCATGAAACCTTCGACAACCTCCGGAAGTACAACATGATGCTCAACCCCAAGAAATGCTTCTTCGGGGTCCCAGCCGGCAAATTGTTGGGCTTCATTGTTTCGCATCTCAAAATCAAGGTCAACCCAGAGAAGATCAAGGCCATCCTCGACATTAAACAACCGACATGCTTGAAGGACATACAATGTCTAACATGCTGCATCGCAGTAGTAAGCCGGTTCATCAGCTGACTTGGAGAGAAGGCAATGCTGCTCTACAAGTTGCTCAAGAAGGCGGACAAATTCATATGGACAAACAAGGCAGATGCAGCACTTCAAGAGTTGAAGAGAATACTCTCCTCCACACCAATATTAGCAGCACTAGAGTCAATGGAGCCAATGTTAATATGCATGGCGGCAACCAACCGGGTTATCATCATCGCTGTCATGGTGGAGCGCAAGGAGCCAACACATGAGCATGGAGTTCAGCAAACAGTTTAGTATGTAAGCGAGGTCTTGACGAAATCCAAGAAGCATTACCCGCACTACCAGAAGCTAACTTATGGATTTTTCCTTGCTTCACGCAAGCTAAGGCATTACTTCTAGGAGCACCCCATCACAATGGTGAGAAAAGCTCCGCTGTCCGACATTTTCAACAATAGCGACGCTATAGGAAGGGTGGCAAAGTGGGGCATCGATCTTTCCGCCTTTGAAATCACCTACAAAACACGCGATGCTATCAAATCACAAGCATTGGAGGATTTTATTGCATATTGGACTAAATTTCCAGAAGACACTCTTGTGCTAGAGCCAGAGTTTTGGGTCACGTACTTTGATGGATATAAGTTACTCAATGGCTCGGGGGCTGGTGTATTGCTACAAGCACCAACAGGGGAGAATTTGCAATACGTCATGCAGATCCACTTCAACACTACCAACAACATGGCGGAATATGAAGCTCCCATTCACGGACTTCGTGTGGCCAAGGATATTGGCATCAAGAGCATAGTTTGTTGTGGAGATTCCGACTTGGTTGCCAACAAGTATCTAGCACCTAGAACATGCGGAACCCTATGATGGTGGCATATCAAGATGAATTAGACAAGATAGCCAAGTGCTTCGACGGCTACAAAGTCAAGTACGTAAAAAGGGAACACAATGAGGTGGAAGATCTGCTGTCTAAGCTTGGATCGGCTTGTTGACCAATTCCACCTAGCATTTTCTTGGAGCATCTACAAACACCATCCGTGAAAGGAGCCGACCTTGACAACCCGGATATAGTGGATTCATTTGTTAACTCAGTCACAGTGACCTCTCTGGCTTGGACGAAACCGTTCATGGACTACCTTAAAGATGGAACACTGCCTGCTGACGAAGTTGAAAGCTGATAGATAGTACACAGAGCAAAATGCTATGTCATAATAGATGGTAAGCTGTACAAAAAAGTACCACAGGAGTATTCCTACAGTGTGTCTCCCAGTAGCAAGGTATGGAATCCTTAGAGAGATACATCTCGGAGATTGCGGGCATCACGCCTCTCCTTGATCATTGGTCTCCATAGCCTTCTAGCAAGGATTCTACTGGCTGACCACCAAGGCGAACACCGACAAGCTAGTGCAGACATGTGTTGGATGTCAATTCTATGCAAGGTAACACCATGTTCCAGCTGAAGAATTGTGAACGATACCAATGACTTGGCCATTTGCAGTCTGGGGGCTTGATATGGTTGGTACGTTGCATACGGCACCTTGTGGGTTTACACACCTGCTGGTTGCAGTTCATAAATTCACTAAATGTATTGAAGCTAAACCCATTAGAAATCTCAATGGGGCAACAACCCTAAAATTTGTCCGGGATCTAGTGGTGAGATTTGGTCTCTCGCATAGCATCATCACCGATAATCGCAGCAACTTATCACTCAGAGAAGTTGAGGAGTATTGTCACGAAAAGGGCATCCTCCATGATGCATCGAGAGTCGCCACCTACTATAGGGGTTCGCGTATGAAAACAATAAAATTTTCCTACGCCAAGAACCCTAATGCCAGGACCTATCTATTAGTAATCTAGTAACGGGATGGGATTTTGACGAACTTACGCTTCAAGACCGAAAAGAGTTGTCAACGCTCGTGAGTGCGTGGCTGATGTAGTCGTTCTGAAGCCAACCTTTGGGTCATGTTGAAGTCCTTCGGCTCCTACGGCGAGGGAGTTACACACGTCTGGTGCCTGACGATGACTCCCGCTCTCTGATCTAGCAGCAGTTACAGAAGTAGAGCTTCTGGATCTGAATTTCGCAGCGCGACAGCGCTCCGCGGTGAAGAAGTTTCCTATTCGCGCGATCCATACTTGGGACCACGGTCACGAGAGAGAGAGAGAGAGAGAGAGAGAGAGAGAGAGATAGAATATAAACTGGAGGTCTCCCCAACAGTGAGGGAACCTTTATTGATTGCTGGTGTATTTAATTTGTCAAAATACCTCACAATATATAGGGGAAAAATCACCCCATAGCTAATTATCTTAGACATGTGGGACTAAACAAAAGGGAGAGGAGAGGGGGAGGGGTGGCCGGCCGGCCAAGGCCCCCATGGGCCTAGCCGGCGGGTGCATGGGGCCCATGTGGCCCCTCCTCCCTTTCTCCCTTTTGGTCTTTTCCCTCATGGGCCCTTTTCCCTAGGAATTTTGGCCCAAATAGGTATTTGACCTTTTAATTTATAAAATAATTATAAATAAATGATTAAATCAATATTTAACATTTACTTACATATTATTCAATCCCTAAGGCTATGGAACTCCTTCCACCTCCACTCCGGACATCTTCCGGACTTACTGAAACCCTTCTGATTTTCTCTCTTTCCATTATCCGTTGACTCTGTCGATACCAAAACAATCTCTGAGCATCATCAAGCCCTTAAGCGTGATACCCCATGGGTTGGGAACACTCCAGACATGGTCGAGACCCTTCTCATACCAATGATCATCAGCGGGACCTGGATGCCCATGATGACCCCTCTGCATTCCATGAATCTTTCGTCGCTGAACCATGAATGACGTGTCATATTCCTTTTGTCTCTCAATACTTGCATTGTCTGAGATCTGATCAATGACATCACCATGTCGTGTTCAATCTCGTTACCAAATATTGTTGTTCAACTTGTTCAGACAAGTGATATCCCCATGATCAAATCACACATTGTGCAACTATTGGATATAACTTCTCCGAGTGGGCCCTCAAGTATCTTTCCGTCACGCGGATGGACAAATCCAGCTCTTCACACATAATGCCTCTACATGTTCCTATAAATACCTAAACGCACCTTTATGATCACTGTTTAACCAAGTGACATTTGATGCTACTAAGTATCCTCGAGTGACAGTGATTGATATGGTCTCATGGTCTAAGAGATAGGACACTAGGTCTTTTCTAATCATCGTAACTTGAACTTTGTGACATGATCAGGTCATGATGCTTAGGATGGGTATAGCTCATCATCTCATTCTCGTAATGAGGTTACTCCATTGTCAACTGGCATAAATGCCACATAATTAGGAAACCATAATCATATGTTGACCAATGAACCAGTGACTAGAGATTCACCGGGAACTCCTGGTTGTTTGTATGGCACATGTGTAGTGGCGTTTCCTTTCAATACAGTTATAGCATGATATAAAACTTAATTATAAAATTTATGAAATATGATAATAATACACATTATTATTTGTCTCTAGGGCATATTTCCAACAGTCTCGCACTCGCACTAGACTACAAATAAACTAGTTGCATTTGTTTACTAGGGCACCATATAACCTAGCACCTCTGATCATGCTCGCTTATGGAAGAGATTGAGTCTTGGGTCTAGACTTTACAGCCACATATCCTTTGCAACTTACTAATGTCACCTTAATTGACATTAATACTTTATCATCTCATGATAACGTCTTCGTGTACGTATGATAGTTGTGGCAATAGAGCGAGTTCGGTTTCCAGGAGCCAGCAGTGACGTTAGATCAATCAATGCAAACTTTCTCATGGGCACTGTGCCCTGGGACACACTCTCTGAGAAAAGACAAATTTGTCCCCCACAACATTATTCATCATGATAGATAATATACTTATACTTTTATTAAAAATGTAGTTAACAAAACACTAGTGCACTATGTGCATTTTTTATGTTTGTTACCTTGCTTCCTATTTGACTTCAGTCGGTATTATCGCTGCAAGGATTTCCAATCTTTTAAGGTTAACATATGCCCTTATAACATAACCTTTTATGCTTTAAGGTATGTCATCATTCATAGACCTGGAAAACATGTCTACAGTTCTCATTTAGACACCATGGACAAACTTAGCTCAATGTTCAGTGATTCATACTTAATCACTTCCAAACATTTCTTCTTGGATCATATATTATGTTGACTTCCCATCATGGTTTCTATGATAGAACCTATGTCTCAACATAGTCGATGATGATCAACCTTTTCTTTCTTTCAACCATTGATGATGAACTTAGTTTTATTTCTATTTGAATGACCAAGGACCATCCTTCATCAATTTCTATTCCAAAATTATTTCTATGCAATATACTTTCTTCTCAACTTTTCCCTTTATAAATCATTATTTATTAGTGCTTGTGCTTTTATTCTTAATGTGTCGAATACACACGAGAATTGATCCCCCACTCAAAATACGTTCCCAACATATCCGAGTCTGAAACTTACATTGCTCCCACTCAAAATGTGTTTCGTACACATTTGAGTATGAGACATTCATTGCTCCCACTAAAAAATGTGTCATTCACATATTGCTTTAGGAAGACTTTTATAGATCCCACTCAATTTTTTTGCACATCCTCTCTATATTTTGAATAACTTTAAAGTCCCTTGATCAATTGTCAAACTGAGAGTTTATATTATGAGACGCTAGTACTTTACTAGTATCAAATCCACTAGACCTTTTAGCACCACTAAATCAAATTATTTTGAATTTTTCCAATACATTATTCATGACAAATAGTGCCCTTTGTCTTTCACCCTCTTCCATCATGACATTTCGGTTTCTTGGAAACATCAAGCAACCTCTTTACTTGAGAAGATTCAGCAACATTTTTCTTTCTAATCTTAAGTGAATTTGCCTCTAGGATTTCTCATAATTTTAGTTTACCATCCCTTTCTTTGCAGCTAGAAGGTATGTCATATTCTGGTAACATGACAAGTGATTCACAAATGTCTCGATACAAGATGTGGGGAACATTTTTGAATCCTACTTTGTTTAGTAAAACCACTAGTGGGGAAAACACAATGATCATTATCATTGATCATTTCCTTTATGAAGAGACGCGTTAGGGACACATTCCATTGCGCTTCTCAGCACTATGATGCAGGGTTATGAACCCTCATCATGTTTTCACTATCTTCCATTAGCATTATAGTCGAGCACACAAACTTCCTCGAGAATGCACCAAAATTTAAGCAATACTAGTTTTTGCTTATCTTTTAGTTTTAATCATGGATTTCGTATTCAAAGTTTCTAATGAATACTCTATGAGGACTTGTTTGCTATTGTTTTGGTGATATCAAATAACTCCAAAACTTCCATGACAATCCATAAAAGATATGGTGCCGATCTTACGAATTTTAGATGGTTCACTTTATTCTAAATGAGTGTTTGCTATTTCTAACTAATGGTCTTTAATTTACACTACCACGCTTTATTCGGTGCCATCTATTCACCCACTTGATATCAAATATCACATTGTGATGCTTTGCACTTCGACATATAAAATGCATTGCATTTCACAATACCTTTATGCCAATCTTATAATGTCGAATTTCATTACTATTGATCAAATCGTAGTAATTAGATTCTCTTTTATTTTGTACCCCTTGAGGCTAAAATTCTTTGATCATATCAAATGGTTTCACACTCATGTTTTCTTTGGTAAACTCTTTTACAAAATTCAACAATCACAAAATGATAATCACCACTTTGTTGAAATACGATACATCGTATATGTATTTCTTTCAGCAATTCATTGAACACTTTGTATTCATGCAATACGTGGTGTTTAGTTATCTTGCTGAATTTGGGCATGATACGTATGTGACAAGAAATCAAATGACTTTCACATATTATCAACATAACTTCAAATTTAAATAATGGTTTTATTCAAAATGAATATATCATTAAGTTGGGTTATTTTCAAGGCATTTTAATATTTGACAAATGTTCATGCATTATCAATTAGTTTTATAACAAGGATAATTCACACATAATCGAGCAACATATGAACGCAAATAGAAATCATTAAAGCAGAACAATTTTTTGGTATACACTCTTATGAATAACTGTCTCATGAAGTTTGAGACACGCTAAAGAAGTTCACAATCCATCGATTACAATAATCATCCAAAACGATAAACTAAAAGATAAATGTCGAGGGAGAGTGTCATTGGCCATCATCATCATGATTTCCATCAACACGCAACATCACCTTCTCTCCAGCAAGTAGCTCTCATGTAGAAGGACCTGTTTTCACCAAAACAGAACAAGTATGTAATACTTTAACACTGCAACAAGTGTTTGCAAGATTATAACATTTATAAAAACTGTATATCACATACATACCTTCGTCATTGACGACCTCTCCGGTGATAGGTTCAACTTTTATGTTCCTGAAACGTAATATGACCTCATGGAAATCCACTATTTCCATATCACCACTCATGATGCTATTTCGAACATGTTATTCGTAGCTAGGAGGAAGCGAACGAAGCAACACTCCTATGGAAAAGGAGTCGGTCATCCTGTATCCCATGAAGTAAAGCAGTCTCATGTGTGCATCATGTATGCACCTCAAGTGACTCTTCAGACAAGTGTGTTCCTCCATCTATATGGAAAGGAACTCTCCAAGTAGCGCGTGCTTCCACATGCATACGTGGCTTATGAACTCTGCTCTCAGCTTATCCACCATAGAGTATGGGTCAAGATCACCCATGAGTTGGTGTAGTTCGTTCACCATCCCGTAACGCACTATTACTTGAATAAAAGTGGACATCTCTTGATGAAAATGGCGGTCTGCACGCTCTCGTGGGGTCTCATAGTCATCTGGCTTGACCAAACCATCGTGAGGCATATGTAATCTACCACATTATGCTTAGTAAGGAGATCATTTAGATGCACTAAACATTCAGGGAAGTTAGATCCATCAAGTCTAAGCTTTTCGGCAACTACCCACTCAGCAACGTCAAAGTAAGCTTCACGAAGAGCCATGTATAAATTTACAAATGCAAAAAGGAATTTAGACTAAGTTTATAATTATATGAGTTAAAACAAGAACTCCACCAAAAACTCCTATCCCCAAAAGGGGCATGTTCGTTTGCGGTACCAAAGTTCGCAGGCCAGCGCATGGCGGTACCTAAGTTGCCTGAAATTGCCGCGTTTCGAAATGTTGGGCCGCCAACTACTAAGAGGGGCCATTTCGAGGCAAACTCATCTCACCCTTGCCAAATTCAAACATTCCGTTAAACTGCCCCATGAAGTAGACGGTCGGGACCCTCATGTCGGTCATCTGTCCATGACGCGAGCGCCAATGCGGCAACCTCTTAGGAAAATCGAGTGGCTAAGTGGATTGGTTGTGTTGACCAATTTCACAAATCCATTTCCACCTTTCCCCTAGCGCCGGCAGCATCGGAATCCACCCTCCAGGCAGGACGATCCCTTCGGACATTTGACTTCCGGCGCCAAGTTGCTGTGCCCAGTTGCTGCACCTAGTCGCTGATCCCGAGCTCCAATGGCGCATGTCGTAGCCGCCATTGCGAGGCTCTAGCCCGCCTCTGCTACCGACGAGCCGAGCAGCTCGGAGGATGGCAGATCCTACTACCAAGGAAGAAGAAGTTCTGGCTACAAGCGGGTGAGCTACCCTTCTCTTTGCTATTCGCACTAATTATAACTGCTAGCTGGCTACTGAACCTCAAATTGTTTGTTAGCCCAACGCTGACAAACATATTTTGTCCATAGTTTTCTGTCAAGTGGGATCTCCGCAAAGAAGGTCTCTTGGGGTTCACTGACAAACAAGAAGGTCTCTTGGGGTTCGCATGTTTGTGCTGAATTGTAATTTTTGTTTTATTTACTCTGTAGATATTGGGAAGTTATGCAACAGTCTTGTTTCTTTGACAGGAAGCGCCGCAAGGTTAGAAACATGACTGCCGGGTCAGTCATTTTGCTGCCCAAAGAAATTAAAAACGAGTGGAAAGATGATGCTGGACACGATTCTAGTGCCCATTGTCCCGGTGATGCAGAGTACGTGAAGCTAAGAAAATTGGCACCGAGGAAGAGGAAGAAGGCAGGAAATGAAGAAGCCAGTGGACGTGAAGGCTTGGTACCCAGGCTGCGGAAGAAGGCTACTGGCAATGAAGATGCATAGAAATGTGTTGAACTTGAACCTATATATGTAATTCTGTTAAATTCTGGAGCTCTGTGTGTGGCACGTTGCTGGGCGAAAAAATCTACCCACGTTCTCTGAGTAAAATGTACCGCGACTTAGGGTTTGGAAATGCCCGAGTCAGTAGTTGAATCCAAAATTGTGATTGTGCCACTGTTATCTGAAAACACGCAGCACTGGTTCCACGATTGCTGAGGGGCAGGAGGTCTCCAAATACGACTGAATGTAAGTGGCACAGAAATAAATTATTTAAGCTACCACACTCCATGAAGCAGCAACTTATTTCAGATGCTGCACAACAACGTGGCAACATAAATAGCAATGGCAACCGATAATTCCCAAATGAGGAGGAAATCGGTACCACTTTCTGGCCTAATCTTGAGCCCGTCTATCTCAACGTCTCTCTGCTCCTGCATCCCCTGCATCTGGCGAAGCTCCCGGATCTCAAGTAACCGGGTGTACGTGCTTCCACTTTATAAATTGTGGTTGTGCCATTTGCATGCGGCACAATCCACGTAGATTACGTTTAAACAAACCACCAATGTCAGAATACACTAGTAGAAAAGGGGTCTTTGGTCCACGGCCACGTTCCCAATCCGGGACAGAGATCTAAATCGAGGCAGAAATTGATCTAAATCACAAATTCTTCCACAAATCGAGACAGAGATCTAAATCGAGCCATTTCATTAATTCAACCACAAATTCTTCTAAACAAAGGTGCGATTTCACATCCTACATTAATTCAACCACTAGTCAACAATTTCACTTCCACTGCCACTGTCCTCTGAGCCGCCAGCTTCCTCGTCGTCGTCGGACAGAACCTCCACGATGACGGTGTACTTGGTCCGTCCAGGGACGGACCAGAACCTCTCCCGCCCTTCTCGGTTGCGAGATCCCGGTGCACCATGCGCCCGTCAACGATGCGGTTGCCAATCTTGGCCTTCCGCTCCTTCTTGAACAGCGCCAGCCAGTACGGGTTGTCCACCGCATACCGGGGCAGCGCCCTCTTCCACGCGGGCATCTGGCGGCGGCGCGCTGCGATTTCGCTCTCCATCTCGGCTCGGCCAGGCAGCAGAGCCACCGACACCCCCGCATAGCGGATGCGCCATCCATGGGGCACCGTCGTGGCCGGCGGCATGAGGATGTCGAAGTGCGCGAACATCACCGCCTCATAGAAGTTCAGCGCGGGCATCTCCATGGCGGCGCGGTGGAGATTGGAGAGGGAGCAAGGGGATGGACGACGAAGCGACGATGCGGTGGAGATTGGAGAGGACGAGGGGATGGACAACGAAGCGACGCGCTGTGGCACCTTCTATTTGCACACGAGGACGACAAAGCGACGGGCGGAATATCCAAGGGGCATTGGTCAGACAAAAGGAAGTAATGCAGGGTTAAGACAGATTAACGGGCGACCAATGTTTTTCCTCCCAGGACTCTGAGGCCAATAGTTCAGACCGCTAGGTCAACAAGTACAACTATTACAACTTAAAAAGGCACGGAGCTTAAGCTAAATAGAACTAGTTATCACACATCTCCTTGATCTTCCTAATCTTAGCCCGATGCGCATCTTCCTGTGAGAGCAAGGATCGAATCGTCTGCTCCTTCCTTTTAGCATCTTCCTTGGACAGCTTCAATTGTTTCTCTGCATTTTTCCTTATGCACTTGTCAATACTCATAGTTGTGAACTGCAGGACTTTGGCCTGGTGAAGATCATTCCTTGCTTGAGTCAGTTCTTGCTCTGCTTTAGCCTTCAGGGACAACGCTGCGTCCCTCTCCTTCTTGACTTTGCTAACCTTGTCTTGCACCCTCCTGAGATCTCGGTTAAGCTTGGTCGTGTCAACTGGGCCCCATAGCTTCACCTCAACACTGTCAAGAAGTGAGCTGACTAAGGATTCTTTCAACTCAACAGTCATATCGCATAGTTTGTCCAGCGTTTTCTGCATCGATTTGGGCCACTCTACATCTACCCATTTGACAACATCACAACTTCTGCCTTGCATCATTGCATGATGTCCTTGACACCGTAAACCTCCTGCCTACGTTTTGTCCTTCGAACGCTACAAATTTAGCGGGCACATATCCATGTTTACATAGCAAAGGACTGTCTTCATCCACTAAACCGTGATAGTCGAAGTCATACATCGTCTGGTTGGCCTAACACATCATACACGCATGAGTAAACAGATTAGATCTAGCTCAAAAAATAGATAACTAGCCACAGATGATAGAGATAGAGATGAGACGACTCACATCGAAATCACCATCCCTGTCGTCATGACGCGTTTCCTCGCCATCTCCCCTTGAACCCATGGTGAGAGGGGAGGGGGGGTGGCTGTCGGAGAGGGGATTGGGATGGAGGCGCCATCGGCTTGCAGCTACGGCAGGATGGGAGTGAAGTGGGGAAAGTGGCTTTAAGGGGAAGGAAGAGAAGTACGGGGAGGAAGAGAAGTAATGGGGACGTGACACTGGGATATGGCCCACTGAACTCGTGAGTCGTGACACTCGCAACAGGGGAGCGCCCGGTGTTGCCAGTTTGTCCAGAGCAAGCGTGGCCAATCATGCTGCAGAATATCCTACTCGTGGATCACTCTCATGAAGACCATCCCAATCGTCCAAGTGCCCCGATCGAACGGCATGTAACAATTGTCAAGCTGAACAACTATGCTAGGGCGTGCCTTCTAGAAGACTCGGTCTAACGGCCACCCATTGGGGGGCTAAGGTTAGGGCTCTCCTAAGGTTAATTAGGATCCATATGTGGTTTGTGAAAAGAGCAGACATGCAATGACACTGGTGGATCCATATGTGGTTTGTGAAAAGAACACACATGCAATCACACTGGGTGGACCCATATGTGATTTCTGAAAAGAACACACATGCAATTCCATTGGTTGATCCATATGTGGTTTCTGAAAAGAACACACATGCAACGACTCTAACTATGGTTAATGAAAAGATCAGACATGCAATGACACTGGTGGATGCATGTGTGGTTCATGAGAAGAACACACATCCAATGACACCGGTGGATCCTTATGTGGTTTGTGAGAAGAACAGACATGTAATGACTCTAGCTGTGGTTCATGAGAACACACATGCAATTACACTGGTGTATCCTTATGTGGTTTGTGAGAAGAACAGACATGCAATGACTCTAGATGTGGTTCATGAGAAGAACACACATGCAATGTCACTGGTGTATCCTTATGTGGTTTGTGAGAAGAACACACATGCAATGACTCTAGATGTGGTTCATGAGAGGAACACACATCCAATGACACTGGTGGATCCATGTGTAGTTTGTAAAAGGAACACACATGCAATGACACTGGCTGTGGTTCATGAGAAGAACACACATGCAATGACACTGGTGGATCCATGTGTGGTTTATGAGAGGAACATACATGCAATGACACTGGGTGTGGTTCATGAAAAGAACAGACATGCAATGACACCGGTGGATCCATGTGTGGTTTGTGAGAAGAACAGACATGCAAACACACTTGGTGGATCCATGTGTGGTTCATGAGAGGAACACACATGAATGACACTGGTGTGTATCCATGTGTGGTTCATGAGAAGAACACACATCCAATGACACTGGGTGTGGTTCATGAGAAGAACAGACATGCAATCACACTAGGTGGATCCATGTGTGGTTTGTTTATAAGAACACACATGCAATGACTCTAGTTGTGGTTCATGAAAAGAACACACATGCAATGACACTAGTGGATCCATGTGTGGTTTGTGAAAAGAACAGACATGCAATCACACTAGGTGGATCCATGTGTGGTTTGTTTAGAGGAACAAACATGCAATGACACTGGGTGTGGTTCATGAAAAGAACAGACATGCAATGACACTAGTGGATCCATATGTGGTTTGTGGAAAGCACAGACATGCAATGACTCTAGCTATGGTTCATGAAAAGAATAGACATGCAATGACACTAGGTGGATCCATGTGTGGTTCATGAGAAGAACACACATCCAATGACACACCAACTGTAGTCATCCCGGCTGATTTCAGGGAACTTGGGTACCGCCTTGCCTGGTGATACGTCCATTTTGCATCACTATTCTATGTCTTAATTCACTATTATTCATTGATATATTTCGTATTGAGAGGTGATACTTATGTTATTTCATCTGTTTTTGCATGGTTGATGACTTTTGGAGCATGGACCGCTGCAGTCAGGATTCTGATGGAAAAGGTGCTGTTTGGAGGCAAAATTTGCGAAGATCAGAAAATCCAGGAAAATATACAGAAAATCCTATTTTTCCAGAAGACGAAGGAAGCCAGAAGGGGGGCTGGAGATGGGCCACAGGGTGCCCACACCACCCCCTGGCGCGGGCAACCCTAGGTCGCGCCAGCAGGTGGTGTGGCCGCCCTGGCCCACTCCAGGCACTCCCATCTGGCGTATATTATCCTCCCGAAACCCTAAGACTCGGGGAGCGACCATAGAAAGATTCCACCGCCTCTGCAGGGCAGAAAACACCGAGAGAGAAAGATCTCTCCGGCAGACAGATTTCTGCCGGGGGAATTCCTTCCCGGAGAGGGGAGATCGTCGCCATCAACACCACCAGCAAGCTGGACTTCATCGGGATCATCATCATCATCACCACCATCATCACCATCATCACCCTCATCACCATCTCCATATTGTTGTAACAATTGTGTTGAATCTTACATAGTTCATAGGGGAAACTTTCCTGGTGTTGATTACTCTTTGTAGTTGATGCTATTGAGTGAACCATTGAATTATTGTTTATGTTCAGATTGTTATACATCATTATTCCATCTCTGATCATGATCCATATGATGTCTTGTGATTAGTTCGTTTTGTTCTTGAGGACATGGGAGAAGTCATGTTGTTAGTAGTGGAATTGTGTTGAGAAAGATTCAATAGTTTGATATTTAAGTTGTGGTGTACTTCTTCTAGTGGTGTCATGTGAACGTCGACTACATGACACTTCACCTATATGGGCCTAGGGGAATGCATTGTGTATTTGGCTACTAATCTTAGGGGTTGCCGGAGTGACAGAAACATGAACCCCCGTTAGGAAACCATTGCACAAGGGACGTAAGGGTCTTGGAGTTTAAAGTTGTGGTTAGGTTTCTACCTTAATTACTTTCTTGTACTTACGGATGTTTGTAAGGGGTATAATCACAAGTATGTATTAGTCCTAGGAAGGTCGGTACATTAGCACAGGTTCACCCACACAACACTTAGCAAGCTAAAGAAGATTAATCAACTATATGAAGCGAAAGCACTTGATAGTCTTCCCATGTGTCTTCGAGAACGTTTGGTCATCTTAAGTAATACAACCGGCTTGTCATTTGCTGCATAAAGGATTGGGCCACTTGCTGCATTTATTTCTACTGTCTTTTATTTACTCGTACTTTGTTTACTTGCTTTATCAAAAAACCCTAAAAATCCGTTTGCTAAGTATTTGCAGAGAATTCCTGATCCATACCACTAGCCAGCACCTTCTGCTCCTCGTTGGGTTCGACACTCTTACTTATCAAAAATACTACGATACACCCCCTATATTTGTGGGTCATCAAGACTATTTTCTGGCGTCGTTGCCAGGGAGTGAAGCGCTATTGGAGAGTGGAACTGGTAAAGGAAACTTCTACTGTGAGTATTGTTTACTTCTGCTAGTTGCTTTATTTTCGTTATGGATAATTCGCTTAGTTTCTTATTTGGTAATGCTACTACCACTTCTAAGGTAGTAGATAAGCCACCGCCTGCTGAGAATGATGTTTTTAAAATACCTACGAGAATTATTGATCGTGTTATGGATAACTACTATGTTGGGGATGGAACTGTCCATCCCGGTGATCATTTACTCTTTATACACGAATTATGCGGGTTGTTCAAGTGTGCAGGTATTACTACAGATCAAGTTAAGAAGAAGTTATTCTCATTATCGCTGAAAGGAAGAGCTGAGGAATGGTATAAGCTGCCGAAGAATGGTCAAGCTCTGGAATGGGAGGAAATAGTGCCTCTCTTTTATTCAAAGTTTTATCCTCCTAGTGAGATTCATAAAGATCGGAATCAAATATACAACTTTTGGCCTCTTGATGGAGAGAGTACAGCTCAAGCTTGGGGGAGATTGAAGTTACTAATGCTCAAATGTCCCATTCATGAGCTCCCCAACAATATTATTATCAATAACTTTTATGCAAGGCTCCCTCTACATGATAAGGATTTATTGGATGCTTCTTGTGCTGGATCATTCACTCGTATGGAAGAAGAAGCTAAATGGGATCTTCTGGACTATATTCAAGACAATGTTGAAGCTTGGGAGAATGACAAAGGTAGAAAGTCAGGTATAAATTATGATTATGAATGCATTGAATCTTTTATGGGAACTGATGACTTTGAAAATATTAGTAATGCTTATGGTCTTGATTTGCAAGTTATTACGAATTGCTTTAGAGCTTTTGCTTCCTATATCAAAATTCCAAAAAGGGGATAGAATAAGTACCATGCACCTTACAAAGATATTGTTGACTATGTTCCTATTGGGAGTGCTGAGTATTGCATTATTGATCCCATCTTACATGAACCTTATATTGAGAAGGTTCCCTTCCCAGAAAAGGTAAAGGACCATCCTATGATAATTAATGTAATCACCAAAAGTGAAAAGAGAACTATAAAACCTGATGAACAAATAAACATTGAACCTATGGTAGCAATTGTGAAAGACCTTGTCACTAAAATCATAGAAGATGGGCACATAGTCTTTTGTGAGGATGCTTCTAATATTGTTTCACATCCTAATAGAACTAAAAATGCTAGTGTTCCTGTGCTTTCTATTAGAATTGGTGATCATTGCTATTATGGTTTATGTGATATTGGTGCAAGTTATAGTGTTATTCCTTATGAGCTTTACATAGAAATTATGCATGAAATTAGTCCCTGCGAATTGGAAGAGAATGATGTGGTTATTCACCTTGCTAATAGAGAGACCATCTCTCCAATTGGCATTGTACGAGATGTGGAAGTTCTTTGTGGTAAGATTAAGTATCCTGCTGATTTTCTAGTACTTGGTTCAGCTGCTAGTAAAACTTATCCTATCATTTTTGGTAGACCTTTCTTGAGTACTTGTGGATCTATTATAGATTGCAAGAGGGAGGAAATCTTGACTAAGTTTGATGGGGAATCTTATGAGTTGAGTTTTTCGAAACTTACTAAAGAACCTTGTGAAGAGGAAACCCATAATGAGGATTTTAGAGTTGAACAACTTGCTTCTATCTCTCTTGCTCCTAACAATGCTTTGCAGCAATTTATGGAAGATCACGAAAGTGAGATCTTCATGGAAGAAAGGAACGAGATTGACGAGATCCTCCGTCGTCAACCCAAGATGTTAAAGCATGACTTGCCTGTAGAAGAGTTGGGTACCACGTTGCCACCTAAAAAGGATCCGGTCTTCGATTTAAAACCCATCCCTGATGATCTTAAATATTCTTATATGGATGATAAAAAAGATATATCCTGTTATTATTAGATCTAAACTTTTAGGAAAGGAAGAAGAAAGGTTATTGGAGGTTTTGAGGAAGCACCGAGGAGCTATGGGCTATACTCTGGATGATTTAAAAGGGATTTCACCTACTATATGTCAGCATTCTATCAACATAGAACCAGATGCAAAGCCAGTAGTGGAGCACCAATGACGTTTAAATCCTAGAATGAAGGAAGTGGTAAGGAATGAGGTATTGAAACTCCTTGATGCTGGAATTATTTACCCTATTGCTGACAGTGAATGGGTTAGTCCTGTTCATTGCATTCCTAAAAAAGGGGCATTACCGTTGTTCCTAATGATAATGATGAGCTTATTCCTCAAAGAATGGTAGTGGGCTATAGGATGTGCATTGATTTTAGAAAAGTCAATAAAGTTACTAAGAAAGATCACTACCCGCTTCCTTTTATTGATCAAATGTTGGAAAGGTTGTCTAAAAAGACCCATTTTTGTTTTCTTGATGGTTATTCTGGTTTCTCTCAAATTGCTGCTAAACAACAAGATCAAGAAAAAACTACTTTTACTTGCCCTTATGGAACTTATGCTTATAGACGTATGCCTTTTGGTTTATGTAATGCTCTTGCTACTTTTCAAAGGTGCATGTCTGCTATCTTTCATGGTTTTTGTGAGGAAATTGTAGAAGTGTTCATGGATGACTTTTCTGTCTATGGAACTTCTTTTGATAATTGTCTGCACAACCTTGATAAAGTTTTGTAGAGATGTGAAGAAACTAATCTTGTTCTTAATTGGGAGAAATGTCACTTCATGGTTAATGAAGGGATTGACCTCGGGCATAAAGTTTCTGAAACAGGCATAGAAGTTGATAGAGCTAAGGTTGAGGCAATTGAGAAGATGCCATGTCCAAGAGACATCAAAGGTATTCATAGTATCCTTGGTCATGCTGGTTTCTATAGAAGGTTTATTAAAGACTTCTAGTATATCAAAACCACTCACTAATCTCCTTCAAAAAGATGTACCCTTTGTTTTTGATGATGATTGTAAGGAAGCTTTTGAAAATCTTAAGAAGGCTTTAACTACAACCCCTATTGTTCAACCACCTGATTGGAGTTTACCCTTTGAAATAATGTGTGATGCTAGTGATTTTGCTATAGGTGTTGTCCTTGGGCAACGAATTGATAAAAAGTTAAACGTTATCCATTATGCTAGTAAGACTCTAGACGCTGCTCAAAGGAATTATGCTACTACTAAAAAGGAATTTCTAGCTGTCATTTTTGCTTGTGATAAGTTTAGGCCCTATATTTTAGACTCAAAAGTCACCATTCATACTGATCATGCTGCTATTAAATACCTTATGACGAAGAAGGACGCTAAGCCTAGGCTTATTAGATGGGTGCTGCTTTTACAAGAGTTTGATCTACATATAGTAGATAGGAAGGGTGCTAAAAACCTGTAGCTGATAATTTATCTCGATTGGAAAACATCTCTTTTGACCCTATGCCCGTTAATGATAGTTTCCCAAATGAACAGTTAGCTGCAGTAGGGGTAAGCTCGCGAGGCAGCCCTTGGTACGCTGATTATGCTAACTTTATTGTCTCCAAGTATTTGCCTCCAACTTTTACAGCTCAGCAAAGAAGGAAGTTCTGCTATGATTTGAGGCATTATTTTTGGGATGACCCACACTTATATAAAGAGGGAGTGGATGGTATTATGCGAAGATGTGTTCCAGAATATGAACAAAAGGAGATATTGCATAAATGTCATGGTAGTGCTTATGGAGGACATCATGCAGGAGATAGAACTGCACAAAAGGTGCTACAATCAGGTTTCTACCGGCCTACCCTTTTTAAAGATGCAAGAAAATTTGTTTTATCTTGTGATGAATGTCAGCGTGTTGGTAATATTTCTAGACGCAATGAAATGCCTATGAACTATTCTCTAGTTATTGAACCTTTTGATTGCTGCGGATTTGACTTTATGGGTCCTTTCCCTCCTTCGAAAGGTTACACTCATATTCTTGTTGCCGTTGATTATGTTACTAAGTGGGTAGAAGCCATTCCTACGAAGAGTGCTGACAGGGAAACTTCTCTAAAAATGCTTAAGGATGTTATCTTCCCTAGGTTTGGAGTGCCTAGGTATCTCATGACTGATGGGGGTTCTCATTTCATTCATGGTGGTTTTAGAAAGACCCTTGCTAAATATGATGTTAATCATAGAATTGCTTCAGCCTATCACCCCCAAACTAGCAGGCAAGTAGAGTTATCAAATAGAGAAATTAAATCCATCTTGCAAAAGACTGTCAATAGATCTAGAAAAAACTGGGCTAAAAAGTTGAATGATGCTTTATGGGCTTATAGAACTGCCTACAAAAATCCTATGGGAATGTCTCCTTATAAAATGGTTTATGGGAAAGCTTGTCACCTACCTTTAGAATTAGAACATAAAGCTTACTGGGCAGTTAAAGAACTAAATATAGATTGTAAGCTCGCTGGTGAGAAAAGATTATTGGACTTAAGTTCTTGAGATGAATGGAGGAGTGAAGCCTATGAAAATGCTAGGTTCTTTAAGGAAAAAGTTAAAAGATGGCATGACAAGCGAATACTTAAGAGAGAATTTCTTGTTGGTGAGAAAGTTCTATTGTATAGGTCTTGTCTCGGATTTTTTGCAGGAAAGCTACTGTCAAAATGGGAAGGACCTTTCATTATTGAAGAAGTATACCGTTCAGGAGCAATAAAAATTTCTTCTTTAAAAGATAATACTACACAAGTAGTGAATGGACAGCGACTCAAACACTATATCTCTAGGGATTCTTACAATGAAGATGTTGATGCCTTTCAAGTTATAACTCCGGAAAAATTCATCAAGGACCAAATTCAGAGACCTATAGAGTCCGCTTTCAAATAGGTAACAGTTCTGGTAAGAAAAGTTCCGCGAAAACACTATCCAACTATATATTTGTAGTTTTTAGTCAAAAAGGAAAGCTATAAAGCGAAAAAGGGACGGAAATGGAGCCAGGGTGGCTCACACCACCCTGTGGCGCGGGCCCACCCCTGGCCGCGCCACCAGGTGGTGAGTCCACCCCGGACTCCGCCTCCGACTCGTTTTCTCCCAGTACCTTCCTTTTGCTTTGAAACTTCGTAATATATAACCCCCCGGATCCCCCGAGGTTCGTATATCGTGTTTTCGTCGTGTTTTTGTTTCGATCTGTTTCTGCCAGGAACTATTCTTGAAGCTTAGAAGCACAATGGTGTCCGCCAAGGATAAAGGGGAGGAGCCTATGGAGGAAGATCTCCAAGACCCCAGGCAAGGGTTGGTACCTTTAGTCTCTAGCCCTGCATCAACGGAAGCCCTGTTAGTCACTAAGGATTTTTGCGACAAGTACCGAGAATTGAGGAGGATGGTGGACATGCTTCAATGGGAGAATGATAGGCTTCGCAAGATGCTGGAAGATTTCCTCACGACAACTAATAAGATATTACCACCACCACCGAGGGAGTAATTCGTCATCAGGTTTGGCATCCCCTTGGTTTGTTCCAAGCTTGGGGGAGTGTCGTAGTATCATATCACTATCTTCTATCTTTTTACCTTATTAGTAGAGTCATATCATGATAGAGGAGTTATTATGTAGTATAGTTTGCATTATGGAAGTGTCCCCTCTCTCGTTAGATATGTATCCCTTGGTGTGAGTTGCCGTTATGGAATATTAATGAGAAGTTCTATCATTTACTCTTTTGCATAGCTTATATTAGTTTTCAATTCGTGGTTATATGATTGATCTTGTTGTTAGTATTGGTATCACTTTGAGATCATTGAGTTAATTTAGTTGGTTTTGGCAAACCTGGCTCGGTCAGTAGCAACACTATTTTTGAGAGTTGGATGAAAAGATAAAAGTACTCTAAAGAAAAATAATTTCATCATCTTTCTTTCTTGATTTGCTCATAAGTCTAGTATTCTCTAGTTAAGATCTTTTGTGCTTCCAAGGAAGATTGCATGTTTGTCTTTATTGCTTGTATGTTTGGTTGTTTCCTTCAACTCTTGTACTTGCTACCCAGCCTTGCTAGCCAAAAACCGGTACTGAGAGGGAATTCTTCTCGTGCATCCACTCCTTTAAACCAAAACCCACGCCATTTGTGTCCACCATACCTACGTATTAGCATTATTGCTATTCTAAGTAAATTCTTGTTTTGTCCACCTCCCAAATTAAACTTGTTACGTGAAAATTAGTGACTAAAGCTCTCACGAACTTCATGGCACACTTTACTTTTTGCACTTAATAAACTTGAACCATTGTGCTCACCTATGTTGCGTATATGCTTGCGCTTTGTAAGTTGTGAATTAGCAAAACCATGCTATCATGGGGAACGCTTTCAACATTGCACTGGTACTTTGTACCAAGTTGATATCATGTTCTTTTGTCTATGGATGTCGTCGATGTGAAATGAAAGGGGAGCTTGTAAGTCCATGGAGTTATGCATGTGTGTTAGAGAAACGCATGGGCCGCTGGTCTAATCCATGCTGACATGGTGGAAACCTGCAGCGTAACCATAAAGAGTATATATGAAGCATTCTTCTTATAAAAAAAGAGTCCTATATTGAGAAAAAAGAGAAAAAGAAAAAAAAGATATTATGAAAAGAGGAAAGAGAGAAAAAAGCACCATATTCCCATGGTAAATAAGAAGATTGCTGAGATGCTTGTTGTCTGCTTGCCTTGTCATTTTGATATGGGGATTCTTTCGTATCATCGGGCAAGGGGTACCCCATTGGCGGTTCTCTATGATACGCATATGCTTACAATGACAAGAACTTACCGGTGACTAAACTTGAGTAGCATGAGGAGCAGCCCTCGTATTCAAGGGACATGAGATTCTCAATTTACAACTTGTCAATGCATATCCTCATATTTGATCACTTTAACCTTAATCACCTAAAGATGCCTATGATAGGGGCAATGAGAGCTGAAAGCTAGTAAGTATCATAATTTTTGGGAGCTCTTTATGAGACTTGCAATCCCTGCTTCCCTCTACGAAGGGCCTTTCTTTTACTTTGTAGTTGAGTCAGTAAACCTACTCCCTTCTATCTCAGCAAGTATTTTGAGTTGTTGTGTTTCATTCATTCATATGATGATTTATTCAATCATGTCTTATGTTCCTTGTTTTGCACGTTGCTCTTATCTTGATGTTTACTACTTTGAAAGCTATCATTGAAAACCAGCTATTTGTGAACTCCAGCAAATTATCAACTATTCTTCGACCAAGAGCTAAGTTTGCCATTCCCAATTATGATTTACTCTATGTATCTTTATCGTGTTTCCTTTACCTATTACAAGTTGAGTTATATAATAGTGAGTTGTATTCTATTATGATCTATGTATTTGATAAATGTGATGCTTCTTGTCCGTATTCTTTTATCGACTGTTCACTCCATAAAACCTGAGGCCATGTTTATTGAGCTTAGTTTCCCTTGGGGACAAGTGAAGTCTAAGCTTGGGGGGAGTTGATACGTCCATTTTGCATCACTATTCTATGTCTTAATTCACTATTATTCATTGATATATTTCGTATTGAGAGGTGATACTTATGTTATTTCATCTATTTTTGCATGGTTGATGACTTTTGGAGCATGGACCGCTGTAGTCAGGATTCTGATGGAAAAGGTGTTGTTTGGAGGCAAAATTCGCGAAGATCAGAAAATACGGGAAAATATATGGAAAATCCTATTTTTCCAGAAGACGAAGGAAGCCAGAAGGGGGGCTGGAGATGGGTCATAGGGGGGCCCACACCACCCCCTGGCGCGGGCAGCCCTAGGTCGCACCAGCAGGTGGTGTGGCCACCCTGGCCCACTCTAGGCACTCCCCTCTGGCATATATTATCCTCCCGAAACCCTAAGACTCGGGGAGCGACCACAGAAAGATTCCACCGCCTTTGCGGGGAAGAAAATACTGAGAGAGAAAGATCTCTCCGGCAGACAGATTTCTGTCGAGGGAATTCCTTCCCGGAGAGGGGAGATCATCGCCATCAACACCACCATCAAGCTGGGCTTGATCAGGATCATCATCATCATCACCACCACCATCATCACCATCATCACCCTCATCACCATATCCATATTATTGTAACAATTGTGTTGAATCTTGCATAATTCATAGGGGAAACTTTCTCGGTGTTGATTACTCTTTGTAGTTGATGTTATTGAGTGAACCATTGAATTATTGTTTATGTTCAGATTGTTATACATCATTATCCATCTCTGATCATGATCCATATGATGTCTTGTGATTAGTTCGTTTTGTTCTTGAGGACATGGGAGAAGTCATGTTGTTAGTAGTGGAATTGTGTTGAGAAAGATTCAATAGTTTGATATTTAAGTTGTGGTGTACTTCTTCTAGTGGTGTCATGTGAACGTCGACTACATGACACTTCACCTATATGGGCCTAGGGGAATGCATTGTGTATTTGGCTACTAATCATAGGGGTTGCCGGAGTGAAAGAAACCTGAACCCCTGTTAGGAAACCATTGCACAAGGGACGTAAGGGTCTTAGAGTTTAAAGCTGTGGTTAGGTTTCTACCTTAATTACTTTCTTGTACTTATGGATGTTTGCAAGGGGTATAATCACAAGTATGTATTAGTCCTAGGAAGGTCGGTACATTAGCACAGGTTCACCCACACAACACTTAGCAAGCTAAAGAAGATTAATCAACTATATGAAGCGAAAGCACTTGACAGTCTTCCCATGTGTCCTCGAGAACGTTTGGTCATCTTAAGTAATACAACCGGCTTGTCCTTTGCTGCATAAAGGATTGGGCCACTTGCTGCATTTATTCCTACTGTCTTTTATTTACTCGTACTTTGTTTACTTGCTTTATCAAAAACCCCTAAAATCCGTTTGCTAAGTATTTGCAGAGAATTCCTGATCCATACCACTAGACAGCACCTTCTGCTCCTCGTTGGATTCGACACTCTTACTTATCGAAAATACTGCGATACACCCCCTATTCTTGTGGGTCATCACCTGGGCGCCCCAACTTTCGGGCCACAAAATGATATTCTCCCCCAAAAGGGTTTTAGTGATAACATGATCCCTATTCACTACACTGACTAGATCATCACGGCCGGCGATATAGTTGCAAAGGTGGACGCGGAAACGTCGATCACATCATTCATGCGACTCGTGCTCGATCTTTCGACCATCCGTGTTCCGAGGCCATGTCTACACATACTAGGCTCACCAACTCAACCTTAGTGTATTCACTGTGCAACATGGCTTACACCCACCGTATGGGAACACAGATATGTCTGACACCCGATCATCATGGCCTGCCTCATAACAGAGAACTTTCTTGGTGGTGCACACTAAGAGAGAACACTTTCATTGGTATTTTGTTTAGGGATCATCTTATTAGGCTACCGTCTAGTATCTAATACTAGCACACGGTAAGATGTACAAACAATAAACATTGAATGTAAATGCGATGTGATATGGTTCTTCACGTTGTGATCTCCATCCTACGTCTTCGGATCCGATGCCAGGGTTCCGGCGCCGTAGGCACTAGGGTACCGGTGCCTCCGGCGTGGTAGTCTATCATCTCCATGACCGTTACTACTACTTAGCAACACGGAGTAAACTACTTTACCTTGACTACTACCATATCACAACGCCCCTACAAAACAAAGTTAGATGTCTCTACTTTATATTTGCGTGTTTTACGTGGTTGTTAGGGCTTTTGCACAAGAACTGATTCTTACCTACAAACTTCCACCACAACACTGATCAAGTAGTTATCTATACTATACCCCTTTATGGGCCCTCCTTTGGAAATGGAATACCAACTAACGCGAGAGAGGCAGACACCCCCAAAGCCACATTATGCAGTACAAGCCGTATGTCAAGCATGGACCAGTCTCACGAATGAATGCGTAAAGTTGGTTGGGGGCCGCTTCATCAAGATATACTATGGTATACACAATTACACGTGGGAGGGTAACAACTAAAAGATCAAAGCCCACATGCTACAAATCGTATGTTCTACCCGTACTAGCAATACTACGCATAGATCTAGCTCTGATACCACTGTAGGGGTTCGCGTATGAAAACAATAATTTTTTCCTACGCCAAGAACTCTAATGCCAAGACCTATATATTAGTAATGCAGTAACAGGAGGGGCTTTTCACGAACTTATCCTTGAATACCGAAAAGCGTTTTCAATGCTTGGGAGAGCGTGGCTGATGTAGTCGTTCCAAAGCCGACCTCGGGTCCGTGTTGAAGTCCTTCGGCTCCAACGACTCCTAGTGCCTTATATGTTGCACCTCTGAGGGTGTTACACATGTTCGGTGCGTGACAATGACTCCCGCTCCTCTGGTCCAGCAGCAGTTGCGGAAGTAGAGCTTCTGGATCCGAATCTCGCGGCGCGATGGTGCCCCATGGTGAAGAAGTCTCCTGTTCATGCAATCCATACTTGGGACCACAGTCATGGGAGAGAGATAATATGAACTGGAGGTCTCCCCAAAAGAGAGGGAACCTATATTGATTACTGGTGTATTTAATTTGTCAAAATACCTCACAATATATAGGGGGAAAATCACCCCATAGCTAATTAACTTAGCCATGTGGGACTAAACAAAAGGGAGAGGAGAGGGGGGGGTCGGCCAAGGCCCCCATGGGCCCAGCCAGCGGGTGCATGGGGACCATGCGGCTCCTCCTCCCTTTCTCCCTTTTGGTCTTTTCCCTCATGGGCCCTTTTCCCTAGGGATTTTGGCCCAATTAGGTATTTGACCTTTTAATTTATTTTTCTTTTATTAAATAATTATAAATAAATGATTAAATCAGTATTTAACATTTACTTACATATTATTCGATCCCCGTGGCTATGGAACTCCTTCCACCTCCACTCCGGACATCCTTCGGACTTACCGAAACCCTTTCGATTTTCTCTCTTTCTATTCTTCGGTGATTATGTCGATACCAACATGATCTCTGAGCATCATCAAGCCCTTAAGCGTTATACCCCATGGTTTGGGAACACTCCATCCATGGTTGAGACCCTTCTCATACCAATGATCATCAGTGGGACCTAGATTCCCATGATGACCCATGTGCATTCCACGAATCTTTCATCGCTGAACCATGAACATTGTGTCATATTCCTTTTGTCCCTCGATACTTGCATTGTCCGAGATCTGATCAATGGCATCACCATGTCGTGTTCAATCTCGTTACTGACAAATGTTGTTCAACTTGTTCCGACAAGTGATACCCCCATGATCAAATCACATGTTGCACAACTATTGGATATAACTTCTCCGAGTGGGCCCTCGAGTATCTTTCTGTCATGTGGATGGACAAATCCCGCTCTTGACACATAATGCCTCTACATGTTCCTCCGAATACATGAACACACCTTTATGATCACCGTTTAACCGAGTGATGTTTGATGCTATCTAAATATCCTCGGGTGACAGTGATTGATATGGTCTCACGGTCTAAGAAATAGGACACTAGGTCTTTTATAATCAATGTAACTTGAACTTCGTGACATGATCGGGTCACGATGCTTAGGTTGGGTATATCTCATCATATCATTCTCTTAATGAGGTGACTCCATTGTTAACTGGCATAAATACCACATGATCAGGAAACCTTGATCATCTGTTGACCAATGAACCAATGACTAGAAATTCACTAGGAACTCCTGGTTGTTTGTATATCACACGTGTATTGACGTTTCCTTTCAATACAGTTATAGCATGATATAAAACTTAATCATAAAATTTATGAAATATGATAATAATCCACATTGTTATTTGTCTCTAGGGCATATTTCCAACACATATGACGAAGATGAAGATGAAGAATCCAAACGCCTATCTATGGACCTGCTCAAGGAAGAACACGTCTTAGCATGCCAGAGATCTGCCATCTACCAGTAGAAGCTGCACAACTACCATAGTCATCGTGTTAGGCATTGCTCGTTTAAAGAGGGGGGTCTAGTGCTTCGCCTCAAGCATAAAAAGTCACAAAAACTATCCCTACCTTGGGAAGGAACGTTCGTCATAAGCAAAGCGTTTCTCAATGGTTCCTATTACATCGTCGATATTCGTGAGTTGAAAGATAGGCCAGCAAAACACAAACGCAAGCGACATGACCCTGATGATGATTATCCGGGGACTAATAGGCCATGGAACATAGCACAACTACGTCCTTTTTACAGTTAGCATATTTTATATTATGTAATAAGTATCTTATATGATTAATGAAATAAAGCATTTGGTTCACTCATATTTGCTGAGTTTTTTACCTCCCTTAGTGCTTATTTTTGGATCATATAAAACCTTTATGTGCAAGCTTGCATTTGCACCTATGAAAATTCCACCTACGGGCGTTAGCTTAAGTTTTCTAGTCTACACGTTTTGTCTTGTTTTTATGTGGATTCAAAAGTAGTGACATCTCGGCACTCAAAGCCGGCGATTTTGTTCTTAGGTTCTTGACAGTGTTATTAAGCATCATCACCTGAGAACATGGTTATGTGCTAAGAGTCTTCCGTCTCATGAAAGGTCAAGCATAAGAACTAGAATAATGGATAATCCAGCACTTGCTTAAAAAATATATACATGCTGGATATGAATAAGTAGCAGGAGGCTTGCATCCAAGTTTTTCCTCCTTACTTCAACATTGTTTTTCCGCATACACAAATCGCAGAGACACATTTAATACAACAAGTGTTTATGGCTCTACTGCAAGTGACTTTGATGTTGCGTCATCAGCAACAGGAGAAGCGGGCTTGGAGAGATCATCCAACTCGGAAGACCTAAGGGTAAAATCCGAATCTATTTGATCATCATCCATCTCTTCGGCTGGTAAGAAGACGTTCGCCTTGACCATCTTGGAAACCTTGGTATCATAGCCGGCAAGAGAGCTCCAAATAGCATCGCTATCAATCGGATTGCCCTCTTCGTCGACAGCTGGCATACCAGAGGTAACCAAGTCCATGTCAGCTTCATCGTAGTGTGCCTTCACCAAGTACAAGGCCATCCTGGCACTGACCCGAACGCAAGATGCTTTCTAGCTCTTTACTTTCTCGGGGGCTCGGTGGAGGATTTTCGAGTACTTGGCGACAGAATCTGCCGCCTTGATGGTGATGTACAGAGGTTGGGAGATCTCTTTGGCTTGGGTGATGGCAGTATTGATGAAGTTGCCCACAAGAATCATGTATACTTTTGAATCCGGAGCACCTCGCCCATGTTGGTTAAACCAATGGGAGCTATGTTTTCGTAAGAGACAAAGGTCATGAGTACAACAATGATATACATTTTCCGACTTACAGAATTTGAGAAAGACGGAGGAAAGTTACCGAAGATGCTGGTTTCAGCTTGATGGCAGGTTTTCGCCAAGATATCATGCTCCTTCTGAAGTTTATTTTACGCCTCAAGGATCCGAGTATTCTACGCTCCGGTAGCTTGGTTTTGTTCCTTGAGGTGTTCAATCTCCTTCTTGAGGCGCTTTATCTTGGTGGCAGCAGATTCTTGCAGAACCTTCATTGCCTCTTCATGCCCCTTGACAGCAGCAGCCAGGTCTTTCTTTCAGAATCTTATTTTCATCATCTAGCTCTTGGATGTGCTTGGATTGCTCAATAATTCCCTTGGCCTTGCCAATAGCATCTACAAGTAGGAACAAGTAAAGAATTATGAGTACTCGGAACAAAAACGGCTAAAAATGATGGATTAGGGAACTGTTGGAGGGAAACAAACGCTTGCTATTTTTGATTTGTTCCTTCAAAAAGGCTATTTTACCCTTTTCAAGATCCAACTCTTGTTGCATCTTGGCATACTTTTCATTGGTGGCCTTCCTCCGAGCATTTTCATTCTGCACAATAGTAACATACTTAGTTTCTCTAGAGCATCTAGCTGGAAATTTTTAGTTTCAACTAGAAGCTCGGGGGCTACAGTATCAAATTTTAACCTATGTATGATTTCTCTAACAGTATCTAGCCAGAATTATTCATTCTACCTAGAAACTCGGGGGTTACACTATCATGTTCTACACCTAGTTCTTTTTGGAGCACTCAGGCCAATAACTGATTGTTTTCCGCCTAAGAGCTCGAGGCTACAATATATTATAAAGTGAAACATAAAGATTGAAGACTCACGATGCAAATAATCTTGAGATTGTTTGCCAAAGTGGCGTATGCATTGTGGAAGGTCCAGACATTGTTATAAATAGCATCTGCCTATTGAATAAGATTATCCAGGTTCAGCGTCAGAGGAGTCATAGGCATGATGGACGTAATAGCCGGAGGAATGGATGAAGCTCTAGCTGTCTCTTGTGTTATCATGACAGTTGATGGCGTTGGAGTTCCTTGCTTGGTGGTTGCTGCTGCTTCTGCCCCTTCCGCCAATTGCTTCCCTTTCTTGGTGGCATCCTTAGTCGGAGCTTCAGCAACTTGAGAGGAGGTGCTCTCCTGCGTCGCCTGGACACTTGGGAAAATGTCCATGCCGACAGAACCTGAGAAACCTGGTGTCAAATTGATGTCTATCTCCATGACGGAGGTCTCAGGTACGACAGGGAACGAGGTCCCAGCAGACCCTGATGAAGGCTTGATGGCGGGAGTCAGGGGAGCAATGGCGGGCGAGGACTTGGTCAGCATGTCACAAATATTCTTTGAACCTCCAACATCTTTGGAGGTGCGCTTCAAAATAGCACCGGATCTCTTCCTGAAACGTACAATGTATAAGTACAGGAATGATAAGCTACAAGACAAAGTCGGAGAATTAAGGTACTTACACCGTAGCAGGTGCCTTGGTTAACGGGATGCCAGTGGACTTCTTCTTCTCTGCCTATAAGGCGGCGGTGCATTTCTTGGAGACTCTACTCTCTGATTTCTTCTTCTTCTTGCCCTCGGCAGCAGTGTCGGAGGTGGATCTCTTCCGCTTCCATGTTTTCGAAGCTTGATGATCCTTGGAGGTATCATTGTTGGATACAACTTATACATCTTTCGGCTTTGCATCATAGACCCGAGTGGCCATATATTCCTCGGCCAGGGTCGCCAGCTGACAGAACAAGAGCATGTTAAAAGACTGATGCATTCAAGCTGGAGGCCTTAGAGTATATAAAAAAGCAATAAAGGAAATATGATTACCTCTGGGCATTTGCTGCACTCATACATGTCATAGGTGATGACGAAGCCACACTTTTTGTCCTTCACCTCAAGATCCTTGGGCCACACTTGAGAGAATACTTGGATAAGTTGTCCTCAAAAATCCTCAGGGGATCTTTCCTCTCCTTGGAGTATTCATGCATAAGCTTGGTGTGGTGCTGCAGAGGTTGGATCTGCCTTTCAAACCAGCACATGGCAAGGTCCAGGCCAGTCAGTCCTCTGTCTATCAACCACTCTATCCGCCTAACGATGCGGGAGGCTTCGTTGTCAAACAAAAGGAGGACTTGGGCTCTCCAGGTGTTGGCCTCAGCGACAGCTCCATCGACAAACTAAGGGTACATTTCTTATCGGCCGGACAGAGGAATATCTGGGCCATAGATATATGATCATTGCTAGTTCTTGCAAGATTCATGGCCAATAGTGTCGGGGAACCGCCGATTAGGCCGGATCTTAAAGATAATGGTTCCATAGTTCCGCAGTTCATCCTTGGAATCTCTGGACTCTCTCTTCACGGTGAAGAAATAGATAAACAGATCTAACCTAGGCCTAATTCCTAGGTATTCTTAGCACAAAGCTACAAAATTGCTAATTGCTAGGATGCTATTGGGAGAAAGGTTGTGAGGAAGAACCTGGAAGTGTCTCAGGACATCGAGGAAGAAGGTGGAGACTGGAAGGGAGACGCCGCGTACCAGTTGTGCCTTGAGGTAGACCTTTTCTCCAGCTTGGGGAGAGGAGATGACCTCGCTGGCTAGTGTCGACTGCCAGACCAACCCCTCCGTTGAAGGGAGGTATCCCTTAGTGACAAGCTTCTTGGTGGATAGATCAGATCCCCTCCATACTCCTTTTTGGGAATCAGCGTCCTCCTCCACAGGTTCAAACGCCGCCCATTTCTGGTCATCGGTGGTGGTCTCCACCACGGTGGAGACATCGACCACCACCCCCTCCGGTGGAACCGTGATGCCCTTGGATGGCTCCATTGATGCCTCAGGAGTCGCTGTCGTCGATGGGATACTACTGTTGGCCATTGGAGTGGATTAGGAGAGGAAGAGAGTTGGTGAAGTTTCTCGGTTAGGGTTTTATCGCTGGGAGCTTGAAGGGTCGCACACCAGAAGGAAGAATACAACACAGAGGAAGGATGCTGGTAAAAGAAATATCTTCGACCGAATAAATATTTATATCCCCTAGAGCCAAGATTCGTGTGTAGGAGATCTAACGGAGAAAAGCATTGACAACGTGTATGCAAATATGCACGGTAATTTCGCCACGTCCCTTGTTTGCGGATTAACGTTTCGGATTTCACGCGCGGTAAAATTGCTTATGATTAAAGCACTACCATATGTGAGTTTTGAGGAAGCGTAGGCTATAGCCTATGTCATCCTACTAACCACTGAAGTGGAGTAGTCACGTCTGAAGATTCCATCGAAGGCGGACATTGTCCGACTCCGGAAGAGAAGACTTGAAGAATCTCCGGCTTACATATTGAAGATGGAGAGGATTGCGGGGTTCTTTGGGAGAACTTCGAGATATTGCTTGACAAATTGCCAACATCACCTAGGCGGAGCATTCAAGACTGAAGGGCAAGACGGCGCAAGATCTCAAAGTCCTATAGGGGCTACTGTTGTGGATATGCTAAATGGGTATCACCATTGCATGTCTCTAATCCGGATAACCCGGGTGACCCACGGTTGGTAGCATGTCTCATAGACTGTTGGGTGGCCTAGTTAGATGGATCCATAAGGGAGGCCCATGCCAGAAGAAGGAAGGCTACGGTGCAGTTACCGACCAACCCGGAGCCTTGGAGTACAAGACACGAAGACTAGTTAGTATTAGTGTAGGATACTGTAACCTGACTCTGTAACCTGTCTGGCAAGGTTCTTTCCCTGTAACCCTAGAGTCTGGAGCCTTTATAAGCCGGACCTATGGGATCCTTTAGGGAAAGACAAGTTAGCACAATACTAGCTACGGTGACCCAGCATACCACTGCATGTGTAGTACACTATAGTCGTTGACATGACATCCACAGAACACTGTTCCGTAAATATCACATCCCTTAGAGTGGTACAACAGAAACATTGTGGTTCCATATTACAAACATATACACTTCATTATTATTACAATACCAGAAGTTTGAGACTTCAAGTGATTCAAACTTACAAACCAAATAACTTATTTAATAAGTTCAGTGGAAGAACAAAAGACACAACGATAAGAAATACGTGAGCTCAACAGCTTATTCTATAGGGTTCATGCTGCTCGGCTCAACCTAGGTAACTACATTATGACCTGATAACTACTCTAACTCGTTGTCTTCGGCTCCATAGTGTATCCTGTAGTCCACCTCTTCGATTCCACCAGATAGGTCTGGCTCTTCATAGTAGACGTTGTTCTGGACCTCTGTAGCATACACTTGCTCATCATTCTAGCCCTCAAAGTCTAGCAAGGGGTTCAAAGGAAAGAGTGAGTAACATGTTACCCAACAAGTTCACTATATGCAAGGTGGGAAGTTTGATGCTCTAACTACCACCTCAGACTATAAGTCCTTGGTACTATGCAGTTTTAGTAAACATTTCTTCAAAGAATGATTTTATTATCAAAAACTATGCCCAGCAGCCTTCACAGGTTGACCAGAACTTCATGGAGTTTCTTTCCTGTCGCATTTGTAGCTCCTTCCAGGAACAGGGAGTAACATGTCACAATTCCTACACTCTGCAGAGCTGTGTTGCTTTATCCATAAGATACCAAATCGTTGTTGCACAACCGGGCATACTTTCCCATCCACAATTCCGTGATGTAGGGCCTAGTAGATGATCCAAGCCAATCATTGCCCCTCTCTGTGACCCCACATGAAGACACGACCTCCCCAAGAAGATATACCTCCATTAACCCCCATATAGGCAGATATAACCCTGGTAACCCCTTGGAGACTCCAGTGAGCAGATCATGTCCCTGGCAACCCCATATAGAAAGATATACCTCCAACAGCCCCACACATAAAGTCTAGACACCAATATCGCGGGGAACTAGGAGTCCCGCCCATCTGCTGAGTCCCCGCAATGAAGCTACAGCCTCACGATAAGGTCATCCGTCCATGCAAAAGGGAGAAGATTCAGCTGACTTCTCTATCCCATTCAAAATCTCATGGTTAACGCGTAATATACGATGCTAGAATCACTGATCTCATGGGTTATTAAGTCCTATTTGTTTTGCAATTGGAATCTTAGATTCCTCTGCAATTGTAAGTAGTTATCACCACTTAGGATGATAATAGCATTTCATTTGTTTGGGAAAATACTTACTTTTCTGTCTCCTTTAGAATATAAGTGATAACACACAATTTTCAAATACTTTCATAAAGACTCTTCAAAGAACATGTGCAAGTGGTGAACTTGCCTTGTGACTGCAAGGTAGTGAAGTCAGATACTTCCACTTAACCTTGAGCTCCGGTTTCTACAAAAAACCTTTATTTCCCGGTAAGGACAATATTTAAAGAAGCAATATGTAATGCATAGCAATGTCATGCAATGATTTATTGTCTTCCTTCTTTGCGTGTTTTACCCACCTTATAAAGGTTTTCTGTTTCTTTTAATTAATAAAAGAAAAGTATTACTCAAAAATCACTAAATTCATATATTTTTTCTATTTAGTATTATTATGATAACTAGTATTATTCTAAGAGTTTAAAAATGAGTTTATTTAATTTTTAACTCTTTTAAATGTTTAACTAAAATTCCTTTAAGGAAATAAGGCTTTATTTTTATCACACTTGATTTACTTTTCAAAAATACAAACTAGTATTTTTTTATAATAGTACTCCCATTTAGGATTTTAAAAATGAATTTTATTCAATTTTTAAGTGTTTTGGACATTTTTATAAAATTCCAAAAGGAGTATATATATCCATAATAATAGTTCTAAATTTAATTACCAAAAATTCTCTCTATTAATTTTTTTGAATAGAGTATACTTTTGTGAGTTCATTGGTATTTTATTTATATTTTTAGGATTTTTATTTTATTTCTTAGAACCTTTTAAGCCCTAGGGGTATTTTGGTCTTTTGATAAATTATTCAGATATTTTTCCTTTTAAATCTGGACCAAGCCCATTGGGCTGGCCCAGCCCTGACTCGGCCCACTTGGGCTGGTCAAACCCTTTCTGAACGAGTGGCCCAGTATCACTCGCTTCTCTCTCTCACGCGTTCACTTTTCTCTCTCGCTCCCTCGCGGAGACGTGGTGCTGCCGATGCCGTCACGCGATTCCGGCCTCCCCAGGCCTCTTCGGCCGTCGCCCTATTGCACGATGGGGTAGTCGACATTGCTCCATCGATTGATCCAGTTTGATTTGTTGCTGGGTGTCCTTCTGGCCAGGCCGCCTCCACCCCGAACCCAAGGGTTTGGTGATTGTCGGTGATGTGGTGTTCCGCTGCCCCGGTGATGTTGTGCCGCGACTTCGGTGGCCCTGTGGTGTCGCTGCTGCTGCTCATGTGATTATGGCCGTCGCCTCATGGCTCGGCGCGGGTTGCAATGCCCTCGGGTGCTCCCCGTGCCGCCATGTGTGCTCGTCGGCCCTTCTGATTCCTCTTCTAAACTTCAGCGAGGACCACGAGTAAGTCTATCTCTCACTCTCCTCTGTTTCTCCCTTGTAACTCTACAGTTGTCTATGGTGAGGAATCCCTAGTTAGGGTTCATCCCCTGTGTTCGGATTTGCCCCACTAGTGTTGTGATTACTGAGGCAGTGAACTATTTAGGAGTAATTGGTGGTGATTAGTATGTGAAGAAGTACTATATATTGGTGGTCTTTGAAATTGATGAAAGTGGCTCTATTAACTGCATTCTTCTATAATATTGAATTACTGTCACTTGTAAACTTTGAATGATGTGACTCTGATCTATGTTGTGAGTGGATTTATTCCCATACTAGAACATATAGTTAGCCTCCTATTCAAATACTACTGACGCATTCTTGTTGGTAGCTTCTTATTTAAAGTAGAATGATTCCTAAATACTATATTAGGAAAATGATTGAGTACTCTTTTGAAAGAATTGGATTATGAAATCCCTGGTAGAATCTGCTTGGTTAGGATGAATCCTTGTGAAACCTTCATTTGAATGGTACACAAGCTTTATCCTGATACTGGGCTATTTCTATTTGTACTCTAGAGTGTCTGAGAGTTGAAAAACTTTATTGGATAAATTAGCCTGTGGTACTCTTTAATTTTACCAAGCCTATGATGCTATAAAGTTTTTACCTTCTGATCCTCTCAGGTGTGCCTTGATTACTAGTTTAGGACAATGATTCTTATAGCTCTTAAGAAAATGATTTGACTGTCCATGCTGTGTAACATAGATCCTTAAGATGAAATAGTTTCCGAGGTGCTACCATCCATTGGATGTGCCCAGAAATTCCCACTTAAGGCTATTGTCTTATTAGCTGTAGAAACATGTGTTATTATCCAAGATCAGTGATGCACACAGGCTGAGATCTTGGAGTGGTTTGCAAAGATTGATTGTTTGGGCTTTATTTTATCTCTTCTGTGATGGATACACCCCACTTGGGTGTTTTTCTGAGGAAATCTTATATGAAACAACACACGCTTATCTAAGATTTAACATGTTATGATTTGGTATAAACTCACCACACAACTTGCTTGTTGTTGATGTTGTGGTGTTGCTTGATGTTGCTGGCTTGATCTTGGTGACTTGATCACTCCCTGGAGCCTGCTCTGCACACCCCAAGTTCTGGTTCTGCTCCTCCTTGCTCTTGTGACCTTGTACTTGTTCTTACTATCCTCCTACACCACCCCCTCCTTATGTCACCATTCTATGGTGATTTGATGGTTCATTTGGTAAGCTATCTGGTGTATTTGTTTGGGAAGTGGATAGGCTCACTGTTTCTTATCGTGTGCTTGAGAAGATGGAGATAGAATGTAATCACTAGTAGCTATGCCATGGCTGAGTGATCCTTTTTGACTACTTGGACTGCTGGTGCTATGTCGACAGCACACAGCATGCAGTTAGATGACTAAGCTGCCTTGCTAGCTGGCTGTTTATGGATCAGCTCAAGTGAACTGACTTTCACTTCATATCCTTTTACTGGTTACTATCCTGGTGAAACTTGCCTCTTTTAATTACTCAATGATGTAATATGAACAGTGCACTTCATTGTTCACTACTGAGAGTAAAAATAATCAACTAACCATTTAGTTCTATTTGAGTGGTTTATCTTATTTTGCAAGAACAAGATCTGGATGCTCAAGATGTAGTATAGGAATAGATAGGTAGTATAGATTTTCATTGTAATCTCCTTCTTATCCTTTTGTAAAGAATCTTGTAAAGATATTCTTATAAGTTAATAAAGTTTTATTTCATTAGATTCTATTCCTTGGAATATTTTGTTCTGGTGCATCTATCTCAATTTGTAATATCGTTATGGAATAAATAAAAGAAATAAGAATTCATTTCTTATTTAAATTTCCTTGCCTTAAATTCGCATTGTTGTTTAATATATCTATAATGTAATCAAACAATGTTAATACCTCATTTTGGAAAACAACTTTATGTTTCTCACTTCAAATTTTCAAATGTTTTTCAAATGATTTAAATTTCAAATTTGAATTCAAAATATTTCCCCCCAAAACACATTAATTCCTAAAGGTCATGTCAAAAGTTTATAGCAATCACCAAAAAGAGTTATTCCTACCTCTTGTTAGTGAAAGAAACTCTCATCACTTTAGGCTTTGGTTTGGCAAAAAAATTACCCGGATTTTACAGATGAATGCATGCATATGCGCAAATTCCTATTTCTACCTTTCATTGGTTCCTAACTGCTGGGTGTTACACGCAACACCTCGCACAGTGAACCAATCTCTGTAACTCGGTGTATTGCCATTATAGTGATTTATAGCAGGAGTAGAGTTCCGGCACCACTATGGGACTTGAACCTGGTTAAGCTGTGTTACCTCGTACCCATGAACTCACCTCCTTCCCCCACCTCTCTAAACACGCTCTATGAGGACCCCTCCATGGCGTACTCGGCAGCAATACCATGACAGAATGCACATGGGTCATTATGGGCATCTCGATCCCGCTAATGATCATTGGTTCGAGAAAGATCTCAATCATGTATGTGATGTTCCCGAACTGTAGGGGTAACACACTTAAGGGTACGATGACCAATGTGGGTCTTCGGCAGAATGGAACCAACAAAGTATGTAAGAGAAAGAAACTTTGGAATTGTTCCAAAGAGAGAATACAGTAAAAGTTCCATAGAGGATTCGAAATGTTTTGGAAGAAAGGAAAAGCCGAAAGGTGTTTTCAGATTAGTAAAAGGATTTATAATATGCACATATATATATTAATTATGAATTATATATTAAATAATTTTTATTATGGGGACAATTTTCACTACATGGCCGAAACCCAGAAGGAAAACGGCCCAGAGAGAACCAACCTTAGAGGGAAGCTTGTAGCCACACTACAGCTGGGCCATGTCAGCCGATAAGCCCACAACGGCGAGCGGCAGGCAGGCGGTGCGCAGCGCGCAGCCTAGTAGGCTGGCCCATGCAGGCGGGCACTCGATGGCAGCCACGCAGGCAGACACGGACCACAATAAGAGATAGCAGGCCACCAGGGCACGTCTCACACTATCAGGCCACAGCCGCCTCGCGAGCCACCTGATCGTGGGCATTGGGCCAGATTGAGGCCCACCGTTGGTTGCTGGGCCAGCACGGGAGCCCACCTGGTTGTGGCTTTGAGCCCAGCCGGCGGTGCCTCCTCCCCTCTTTTTCCTTTGCCTATTAGTCCCACATGGGACACACAATGGAGGGAGTAACCCTCCTCTACCTATATAAAGGTTTTCCCATGGGTGGGATTAAACACACCAATTCAATATTTCTCTAAGGCAATTTCTTTAGAGAAGTACTCTCCCTCTTTCTCTCTTGCAACCGTGGCTCCCTATTGGGGTTGTGCGCACAAAGGGAGGACTTCGTCACGGTGCAAGGAAGTGCTGCAAGGATTCCAAGATGGAGATATATTTATTTAACCCCGGCAGGGATTAGGGGGCCAGAATTCCTCGTCGTACACTGTATGTGTGTGAAACCTCGGAGTGACTACCAATAGCAGGACCTGGGTTGTCGTTCTCAAACCTAGGGTGACTTGCGAGGAGACTCGCAACCTTGAGGTCGGCTACGGCAATGTCTGTATCAACAACGTTCCCCTCGGAACATCAAACACTTTCGGTCTACAAGGGTATGAAACTGAAACCTCCTCCGTTACAGCTTTACTCGTAGATAGATTCTGGCTAGGTGTGTTCTATCGTAGGAATTTTTTATTTTCTGCCACGGAACCCCTTCATTTATATCTCAAATGTTCATAATAGTTTTATACCATGCTATAACTGTATTAAGTCGAAATATTAATACATGTGTGGTATGTAAACAAACCAAGTCCCTAGTCTCCTCTAGACGACTAGTTTGTTGGGAAATCGATGATCGAGGTTTCCTGATCATGGACATTTATGTAAATTGACAATGGGGTCACCTCATTGGATGAATGATGTGATGGACACACACCCAACCATAGGATTACAATGTGATCCAGTCACAAAGTTCAACATTGCAAACCCTTTGACCGTGAGATCAGTAGCAAATCATAGTAACTCACTCCTTTGACCGTGAGATCATGTTTAATCACTACCACCGAGGTTGCTTAGATTGCATCAACCATCACACCATAATAGGGTGATCATAAAGGTGTACATTGGGTATTTCAGAGGGGTATATTGAGGCGTATGTATCAAGATTTGGATTTCCTATCCGAGTGATGAATAGATACTCTGGGTCCACTCGGTGAGATTACGTCAATGATCTATCTTGCAAGCATGTGACTAGGTCATGAGGATGTAATATCATGGGAATGAGTAAATGTGTTTGTCGGTAACAAGATCAAACTATGTATGTCAATACCGTAGATCATATCTTGGATAAACCAGGTATCATGCTGTAAAGGGAATGAGACTTGGTGTAAGGTTCAAGTGATCATGTAATTCGTGGAAAGCATGGGGCCATCAAGGGTTTCTAGATCTCGTTGTTGGTTATTTATCGGAGAGGTGTCTCCATCATTTATGTGTGTTCCCAAACCGTAAGGGTGTCATGCTTAAGGATAGAGACACTTAGGGATGATCCACGATCATAAGAGAAACATAAGAGGGAGAACCGGATTTGTTCCGGGGTGAAACCGAAGTGGTTCAGAGGGGTTCGAAAGGTGTTTCAAACTGAAAGGAAATAAATAATAAGTATTTAATATTAATTAGTTGAATTAACTTTTAAATATGTTTATTTAATAAATAAAAATGGGCAGCCCACCTACGTGGGCCTTTCCTGGAGGGGAAAGGGCCCATGAGGGGTCGCCGGCCTTAGAGGCCATGGGCGCGTGAGGTGGGAGGGACACCGACCACTGCTGGCTAGCCCTAGGAGGCCTAGGCACGTAGGGTGGGGCCCACTCCCACTGTTGGCCACCGCCTCCACTCCTTCCTCCAAGTTTAGTCCCACCTCGGGACTTGGAGGAAGATGGTGCCTACCTTCCCCTATATAAGAAGGGGAGATTCCTATCCCATCTTTATCCCATTGGCTTTTGTGTTCTCCTCTCTCTCTCTAACTCCCTCACGTGTGTGTTCCCAGTTTGGAACATGTACAACAAGGTAGAGTTTCTCTATCATACACATACTGTCGTGCAATTGCAGTCGGTCTGAATCTTCTTCTTCTGCTGCTTTGCTTGACTAGAGCCCAGGAGACGCATTTACACTGGACGTGTGTAGTGCTTCGGAGGCACCACTAGTTGTGGTGCTGGACGCCTACTCGACCTTTTGGTCGGCTATGCTTCGGCTACATCAACAATGTTTGGACGGAAACGTAATCCTGCTTTTGGTCTTCAAGAGTATGAACACTGAATTCCTCTCGTTACTTTACATTTGCATACACTACAACACGGAGCTCGAGCACTGGCATTTATAGACGCCAAGGCATATCCTTAGTCGCCACGCTCTCGCTGGTGTGGCAAAAAGTCACCAGGGATAACTACGTCGGGGATTGTGCAATGTAGGCGGATTTTTTGGTGCGGTACAACATGATCCGCCGACCTAGCTCTTCCGAGGAATGACATAGGATACTCCTTGTTACATAACTAAAGATGATGGAACTTTATTGCCATGTAACCGCGGATTATTTGCCGTGTTACACCTTCGAGCATCTATAAAAATTAATTACCTTAATAATAACTGATTAAGGTTGCTAATCCATTGCACAAATTAAAAATTACCATAACATTAAGATATAATTACATTTCCTCTACAAGATTTCTTGAGCCTGTCTAAAATAAAGAAAAAACAAAGAAATACTAATAGGGAAAGAGGGGGAAAATCTAAAATTGCTCCCCTATTCTGCACGAGATTCTGCATGGTGGTGGATCTGGTCGCCGATCTTCGACGCGGTGGTTCAGCACGACATAGATGACCTTGTCGTTCGATGTCAGTGCCTTCCACGCGGTGGATCAGCACGGCACACAGGACGCCACCACGCGGTGGATCAGCATGACGCTGACCTGTACACCGTAGGATATAGTGGAGATAGATGGTTCTAGAATATTGTGTTAGTCATTGAGAGATAGAGAGAGAGTGGAGGGAGATCTAGGGTTAGCAGAGAGGGGAGTGAGGCAGCATGGATATAAGTTACTGTTTCATGTATTATATAGATGTAGGGTTTGTATCATGGTTCTGACTTGCTTAAAATCCCATTGGCCATAGTGGGCTAGTCAGGTGGTTAACGAGTCCGACTCTCTCGTGATTGACAACATAAACAGTAAAGTAACCAAACATCAAGATTTGAGGAACACAGTGATCAAATATATTTATTAAACATTTCAATAGAAAATTACATATCAGTACACCGATGGATTTCCTATGGCGCCACCAGCCCATTAGATTTCACCATATGTTAATCGGCTTTGTACTCGACTTTGGCCTGGGACGAAAGTTGCACCTTATCATCGTTGTGATCGTCGTCATCACTGCCACTGACGACTCCATCGTCTTGGGTATTCGGAGGATCAATCCATTTGATGTACTCACACCTCGGCGGTATATAGTTGCACCGGAGGAACCTGCGGCCAGCGTTCATGCCAGCGACAACGTGACATTGCTGAGGGCGCCGATCACAGTAGCAAATCCAACAGAGAGAAATATCCACAAATTATCTTCTGGTCAAAAGAGGATAGATCAATAGAGATCGGTAAAAACTACCAATAACTTACATAGTGTTCCATCGGCTTGGATATCGCTGCTGCCAATCCCTGTAGATTACCGGAGGGAGAATTTGGGAGAGTACTAAGGCAAGGAGTATAAGAGATATCGCTGCTGCCAATTCGGGAGCAAAAGCTGGAGAAGGAGATATAAAGACCTCGTCGGTAGTGGGACACACCAGTAAGCGACACAAACCTGACCAGTGATGACTGCAAGTGCACATATCGTTTGTAGCTAGTTTCGAAGTTTAGATATCGATCCCACAAGGAGCCCACAGGTAAGTGTTTATTGGTGAAGTCTCTGTCACACCCGAAGTTGTCACAGGTCTTCGAGTGAATTGACTGCAAGTATTGAAATAAGAATGGGATTTTGATTAAATCGATAGATTTAAATAGAACTAAAATGTAAACTTCGGAAATGGTAAACTTCGGAAATAGAACTAAAAGTAAAGAGCGACTTTGGTTGTTTGTTGTTTCCTGCAGATGGCAAAAGAAGGCGCGGGGAGATTCAGTTCATGGTGATAGTGACTGTGCCAGGTGGTCGAGTGGTAAATGTAACAATTATAATATTATAGATATATGTGTAGGCGAGCAACCCATAATTAGCCGAAACTCCTCTTGGTAGATTTCATCCCAACTTCAATAATCCTACTAGCCTCCTACCAAAACCATGGTCAGACACTAGAAGATTAAGACCCTTCAGGTCGCTTAGCGATTAAGCTCCTTGGATCGGACTAATGCAATAAGCACAGTGGTTACTCGTTATCCTCGAGTCAACTAGCTTTATATTGATATCCCCGTGTCACTCGGGGGGTCGCCTGTCCACAAGCGTACAAGATCTTATCTATGTAGAACAAGGTATCATGTTGTATGGGCCTTTAATTAGACAACAAGCATTAGGCATCCCATAGATAGTCAAGAACACATAATATAGTAACTAGAATCAATCACAAACTAATGGAAAATATATGAAGGCACATCACATCTCACCAATCCCCTACATCTCCCATGTCCAAGGGAATTGCTCACACATGAGAGAAGAACGGATCATCAATATAATCAAATAAAGGGAATCCGTCTTGGTATTACCATGGAGATCCACAATAAGAATAGAAAAATATCCAACACAATTCAAGATGGGAAGAAACAATCTCAAACCCTAGTTGGATCTCTCTCTTTCGTAAAAGTAGTGGCTATGGGGTATATTGGCTAGGAGGTCGAAGATTGTGGAGCGAGATGAAGAAAGTCTTCTCCTTCTTCTCCGGATCTCTTCTGTCTCCCTTCTGGATGGTGTGGCGGCTGCTCTGTTATGTTTTCGCTCTTGGTCCCTTCATGGAAGTTGTCCCTTTTGACAAGACAGAGGCGGCAACAACTATACGGCAGGAACTATATGGCTGGAAAAATATTCCTGCCATATAGTTGCTCGTTAAAGCTTCTGTTAGCTCCCCTCGCGTGCTTCCAAAGTGACACTTGCTTGTTTTCTCTAGAATATTGTATTTCTCTAGTTAAATCCTTCTGTTGACGTTTAGAACCTGAAACACACATTAAAATCCAAGTTTTCTTCACTACCGAAGTATTAGCGTTAGGTAAAGCTAGAAAACGATCAAATCCAGGAGAAAACCATCAATAAAATCCATAAAAATGTGTCTAATCTCACAGCTATCAACTCCCCCAAGCTTAGATGTTGCTCGCCCTCGAGTGACAAGGAAATAAGGAAGAATAACAGAGCTTCGAGACTGAAAATAAAGGAACTCACAAGTTTGAATTGGTGTCAAATTCTTTTCTTCACAATCCCTGCAATCTTAAATATGATCATACAAGTATTCAGAAGATTGCACTGAGTCCACTTCCTAACCACGTATATGTTGTTAGCAAATAAATCATATGCCCAAGCAAGTGTCGAAAGTTTTTAGCTAGGAAGGTGAGACAAATTCTTTTGGTGCCTCTCTTTGTTGAGAGATGAAAACTTTTTGCTCTTGTTCATTTAACCAATTAAGAGTACTCAATTTAGCATCAAAACATTTAATTTAAGAACAAATCATCTACTCCCATGTCAAAATTTCAAGACTCTCAAAGCACCTTTTTCTTTCTTTTGTCTTTCAAAAACTTCAGCTCTTTCATAGAGAAATCATGCCACTATTTTTAACTTGTTAATTGGGGCTATGTTGTGCACTCGTGGCCATGCCAATAAATGATGTTGAGCAATAATGGGCCAGAGGAGTACTACAACTTCACTTGGAACGTGAAACCATGACGATACTAAAAAAATTACACGTCATAGCATTGCTGCTACATACGTTTACATAACTCAATAACCAAAATCAAGTGGTTTCCCATATTTTAGATCGTTCATTGGCCAGTGGAGTTAATATTTCCCCATGGAGAATGACAGAGTTGTAATGACACGTGTAAAGCAATATCTTACGGTAATTATTAGAAAAAGCAGTGGCATAATTTCTACCACTTCGAAGCATCCATTTAATCAAACAATTTCAATCAAGGGTACTATCGAGTCTATTTATATTGAACTCAAATGGGACGGAGTAGTTCTAAAATCAAATTCTTTGAGCTAAGAATGGACTCAAGTCATCTTTCAGATGCTTTTTCTTGTTGTAAAAATGTAGGAAGTATTTTTAACCAAGTTCATTGCTCATTATTTCAAAGCTAAAAAGGAGACACTAGCAAAGAAATAGAAGTTGTAGGATAACAAGCTAAGTGGGGAGTGACTCTAGTGTAAGCGAGTAAATAATTGTAGGATCAATTCAAGGTTGCAAAGAGTGTGATGAAAGGAATGTGATACCTCCTCTTGCTTGCTTCGTTCTTGTATTTGAGTCGAACCTCTCCTATATTTCCATATTGCCAAATCACCTGAAATTAAGCAATCTCCGAGAGAAACAAAAGAAACAAAATTGCAAATAAAATTACAACTATTTTTTTGTATTTTTGGTTTAGAGATACAAAACTAAAAATAAACATGCAATTTTTGAAGAAATAAATCAAAAGAAGAAATAAAAAACATGAATGCAAAGTTCGGAGGTTTTCAAACCTCCCCCAAGCTTAGGTTATTGCCAGGCTCAGTTGTTGCTGTCATTTGGCAGCTAGCACGGATACTGCTGGTAGAAGTCGGGGAAGTGGGTCATGAAGTGACTGGAGTTGTGAGTCAAAGTGTTCACATCTTCATTCACATCCTGAAGAGTATGGTCGATCTTCCCAACACACTGGTTGAGCTGCTGGAACTTCTGATAGGGGACGTAGCCGTACCCCTGGTGTGGCTGGTTGGGCCATGGTTCCTAGGCTCCTCCTGGCTGCTGCTGCTATCCTTCCCAAGTAGGGTTGTGTCCCTGCTCTTCCTCCTGCTCCTGCTCCTCATCATCCTGCTGCCCTTCATCTTCCTCTTCCTCAGGCTGGAGCTCGGCCAAGATCTCCATCACTTGGTTCTTGGTGAGGATCCAGGTGTCCTTCTCCACAATCGAGAAGGCTTGGGGGCATGGAAACTGAACCTTCTCAACCTGTGTATCATCAAGATAACTGAATTGATATGCTCGGAGCCTCTGGTTAGCATGGTAAACACCAAGGAAGCCACAAGCAGTCAAATACTTGACGTCCATAAGTTTGGAGCCGTAAACAGGTTCCATAACAGGTAGTACAGCATTTAATGCATAGGCAAGGTGGGTTACCAATCCACCAATGTGAATATCACCTTTGGTCTTGTTGCTCTAGTGGCGAAAGTGATGGATGAGTAGAGCTGTAGGACTGGGGCTTTGCGTTGCAGTGCGGAAGAGAGCCTTGGTGATCATTGCCATGTCCGCATTGGCCATGGAACCAGTATCACCCCTTCCCAACATTGTGTTGGCAAGGAACAAAGCATAGTAGCGAATGGTTGGGTTCTGAATGGTGGACATCTTCTTCTGATAAAAGTGACTACCACCATTAACAGAAACAACCTCCCAAGTCTCTCAACTTGAGATGCTATAGAGGTTAGTAATATTGGGATCCCCAGTATGAGGGAAGCTGAAAGCATTGCAAAATTGTTCGAAATTTATTTCATAATGTTGTCGGTTCATGGTGAAGCTTATCATGCACATGTTACATTTCTCCCTATGGTCCTCGTAGAAGGAGGCAAGGAACTCATGGGTGAGCTCGGTGTAGGTGTCGTGGCTTGCGAATCCAAGTACCGTCAACCCCGACCTATTGCACATGAGGTCAAAGTCTGCCTCCAACCCTGCCGCGGTGAGGAAGTTGTGGTTGGCCCAACGTGTGGGCAGCACCCTCCTCAATGAGACAATGTCCATCTTGGAGTTTCACGGAGCTCGGGACAGCTTGAGCCCTCTCCCCGTTGGCGCTTGCTTGAACCAAAGAGGCTACCGATTTTGTTCATTGTGATGCACTGAAAAATTTCACCATAAAACCTTAGGCATGTAGTTTCTATATGATATATGAACGATTCTACATGGAAAAATTCAATCCTAACGTGAGAAATTAATAGGAAAAAGTAAATAAGTTTGAGTTCATCCACTAGATCAATGCGAGAGTTTCAACCATGAAAATCTAAAAATAAAGCATGGACAGGGAGAGAAACATACCGATCTATTGATTCCCCCACTCAAATGAACGAAATCTGCAAAGAATCAAGAGTTCTAGGTGGATTTTGAGAGGTTTGGAGATAGAATATGAGAGAAATAATGAGGAGAGGAGGAAGACCTAGCCGCCCCGGTGCGATTTTGTGGTCGCACCGAACTATACGGCCGGAACTATACGGGCGGGTGATGTTGCTCCGCCCGTATAGTTGCAGCGGTGCCGCCAACGAGGGTTTCTTTATACATAAAACAACTATATGGGCACAACTATACGGCCGGATCACAATGATCCCACCGTATAGTTGGTCGTTAAACTATTTGTGTCACGAGATAAATTTCTAAAACTGACATCGATATCTATACGACCGGAACTATTCGGCCGGAACTTTTATTCCCTCCGTATAGTTGGTCATTAAACTCCCAATACTTTTGGAATAAAATTCTACGAAGGCATCGATATCTATATGGCCAGAACTATACGGCCGAAATTTTTATTCCCGCTGTATAGTTGGTCATTAAACTCTTAGTACCTTTCAGAAATTTTTGTACGAAGGCCTTGATATCTATATGGCCGGAATTTTTATTCCCGCCGTATAGTTGGTCGTTAAACTCTATCTGCCTTCGAAGAAAATATGTTGATGGCAAAGATAACTATACGACCGGAACTATACGGCCGAAATTTTTATTCATGTCGTATAGTTGGTCGTTAAACCATCAGTAGTCATCAAAAATTTGCTATTTCTTCGAGGATACCTTCTTATCCCATAACTTAGCGAAATACCAAGTTTTTAATAGAAAAATGATAGTAAAAACTATCGACCAACATTATCATATTAAAAGAAAAAAATTAGCATCTATAAATAGAAAACTCAAACTTTTATTCTCATTATTATTCTCTACTCATTCAATTGACATTTCTACTATTTTTTGACAGCTGCATCTTCACGGGTGCACTTCTGCAAGAATGTCTGTGAAAAAGTAGTGGGAATGCGACGAACTTCTTATTCTCTATTCTACTAAATTAACAAAAATGGGTTGACTCCCATTAAGCATTTATTGAAAATGGTTGAATAACTCAACCTCTTTTCTCTTCTCGAATTCTTACCTTTGGTTGCCCCTTATCAATGGCATTTACCACATGAACTTGTTTTGCTGGTGGAACATATCTTTCGCCTGCTTTTAACTTCTTTGGAAAATACCGGATTATTTCAGCATCATAAACATTGAAGATTATCTTTCCTTCAGCATAATCTACTTATGCACCTGCAGTACCGAGGAAGGGTCTTCCAAGTATTATAGATAATATTTCATCTTCTGGCATTTCAAGAATGATAAAATCAGTGGGAATAACATGCTCATCTATCCTAAGTAAGACATCCTCAATCATACCAACTGGTTGTTTAGTGGACTTGTTAGCCATCTGTAAAGTGATACTAGTAGGAGAATACTCCCCTAATCCTAACCTTTTATAGAGGGAGTATGGCATTACACTAACTCCTGCTCCTAGATCACACAAGGAATTGTGAATATTAGTTTTACCTATTGAGCATGAAATGGTTGGTATTCCAGGATCTCCAGACTTAGACAGCAACTTCCCGTTAGCAGGGTAGCTAGTTACCATAGCAACAGTTTCAGTTATTTCTTTCTTTATACTAAGAATATCATGGAGGAATTTACAATAAGTAGGAATTTTAATTGCATCCAAAAATGGAAATTCCAGACGAAGGTCACTAAGTGCCTTTGTAAAAGAATTATAAATTACCTCATCTGGTGCTTTCTTTTTTCGATCTGGATAAGGAAGCTTTTTCTCACTTGACTTACTCTTGTCTCTTACCTTTGGGGGGGGGCAGGCTCTTTCATTGCTTTCTTTTGTTGTTGCTTATTGCTTTTCTTCTTTTCTACTACAACAACTTCATCTTCCTTACTTATTTCTTTATCTTCTCTTGGATCAACCGTTTCTGCATCAGAGTCATAATGATCACCTTGTGCATAATTTTGGTCCTCCTTTATTGTTCTTGCATTTCAGTTTCATCTTGAGAATCCACCAATGTATCATCTTCTTGACTTGCTTCGAGCAAGGCTTTTTCCTTGCGCTCTTTTTCGGCTTCGTATTCCGGTGGTCCTAAGGGTCCTGTAACAACTGCACCCCTTTTTGTGACAACATTAGCAGAAAAAGGAATATCTTCGTCTTCACGAAGAAACATTTGATAACCAGATGCTATTTGTTCACATTGGGTTTCAATCATACTAAGGTACTTGTGAAACAGTTTTATTTCTTGGCCAATCTCATCATAATTTTTAGTGAGTTCCGCCAAAATCTTTTTGTGTTTTTGGAAATGCTTATGCAAGTTATTATGAGATTTTACTTGTCGATGTTTCAATTCTTGAAAAACTTTTATAGTTTCATCTTCTTTAGTTAAAACTTGTAACAAATCTAATTTGTTTTTATTAACAAGTTCAGAAGGTATACCTTTTTCTTTCATAGTTTTGCGTACCTCGGGCATAAGATCAGGAGTTATGCGAAGTATCCCTTTTTCTGGCTTAGTACCAAAATCAGGATTATATAATGAATCATTCTTAGCCCTAGTAGACATTAATTCCAAACATTCCTTAATAGTTAAAGTATTTATTGATCCTCCTGCTGAAAAAATCAAGCAATTCTCTACATTGAGTATTGAGACCATGGTAAAATAAATGGCAGATTGTTAGTTCAGAATAGCCATGATTAGGAATATTATTGATCATTCCAAAGAATCTTTCCCAATCTTGTGGGTAGTTTTCTCCCACGTTCTGACTAAAGTTTCCTATGCTCTTTCTTAGTTCAGTTAACTTTTTAAAAGGATTAAACCTGTTGATGAATTTAGCAATGCAGTTTTCCCAACATTTAATGTAATAGTGAGGGAGAGAATATAACTAGTCTAGAGCTTTACCGTTAAGAGACCATCGAAATAATTTAAGACGAGAAAAGACTCTCGGCAAACCTTTTGGTCCAATCGATGTTATAACATCATCAAACTCTCTTATATGTCTTCCTGGGTCTTCATCTTCCCTTCCACTGAAAGCGTTCTCCTGCAAAATTTTAATAATTCCACCATCAAATCGATATTCTCTAACTCCAGGATTAGGGAACTCTATTGGTTGCTTAAGAAATTCTGAACTTGGAGCACTGTATTCCCTGAGAGTTTTCTCAGGTTTCATAGGAGTTGTCCTGTAAATAGACATGATTTCCATAATATCACTCAAGTTTTGAACTTCAACTTTATTTGATCTTAAAAGTTTTTCAATTATTTCTTCACGCCTCTGAGCAGGCACACGCTCAATATAATCCGGTAGGTAGGTCCTACCAGAGCGTGTAGGCCCTTTGTCTTCTAAGGAGAACATTTTGTAGTAGCAACACCTAAAATGTCAAAAGACAAACACTAAGCGCTTAGCTCCCCGGCAACAGCGCTAGAAAATAGCTTGATGACCGCAAGTGCACAAATTGTTTGTAGCTAGTTTGGAAGTTCAGATATCGATCCCACAGGGAGCCCAAAGGTAAGTGTTTATTGGTGAAGACTCTATCACACCCGAAGTTGTCACAGGTCTTCGAGTGAATTGACTTCAAGTGTTGAAATGAAGAATGGGATTTTGATTAAATGTGATAGATTTAAATAGAACTAAAGTGTAAACTTCAGAAATATAAAGCATAAAAGTAAAGGACGACTTTGGTTGTTTATTGTTTCCTGCAAATGGCGAAAGAAGGCACAGGGAGATTCAGTTCATGGTGATAGTGATTGTGCCAGGTGGTCGAGTAGTAAATGTAACAATTATAATATTATAGATATATGTGTAGGCGAGCAACCCATAATTAGCCGGAACTCCTCTTGGTAGATTTCATCCCAACTTTAATAATCCTACTGGCCTGCTACCAAAACCATGGTCAGACTCTAGACGATTAAGACCCTTCAGGTTGCTTAGTGATTAAGCTCCTTGGATCGAACTAATGCAATAAGCACAGTGGTTACTCGTTATCCTCGAGTCAACTAGCTTTCCATTGATATCCCTGTGTCACCTGGGGGTTACTGGTCCACTAGAATACAAGATCTTATCTATGTAGAACAAGGTATCATGTTGTCTGGGCCCTTAATTGGACAACAAGCATTAGGCATCCCATAGATAGTAAAGCACACATACTATAGTAATTAGAATCAAACCCAAACTAATAGAAAATATATGAAGGCACATCACATCTCACCAATCCCCTACATCTCCCACGCCTAAGGGAATTACTCACACATGAGAGAAGAACAGATGATCAATAATCAAATAAAGGGAATTCGTCTTGGTATTACCGTGGAGATCCACAATAAAAATAGAAAAATATCCAACACAATTCAAGATGGGAAGAAACAATCCCAAACCCTAGTCTTGCAAGGTGAAGATCCCTCTCTCTCTCGTACAAGTAGTGGCTATGGGGGTATATTGGCTAGGAGATCAAACATCGTGAAGTGAGATGAAGAACGTCTTCTCCTTCTTCTCCGGATCTCTTCTTTCTCCCTTCTGGATGGTGTGGCGGCTGCTGTGTTATGTTTTCGCTCTCGGTCCCTTCACGGAAGTTGTCCTTTTTGACAAGACAGAGGTGGCGGCAACTATACAGCGGGAACTATACGGCCAGAAAAATATTCCCACCATATAGTTGCTCGTTAAAGCTTCTGTTAGCTCCCCTCGCTTGCTTCCAAAGTGACACTTGCTTGTTTTCTCTAGAATATTGTATTTCTCTAGTTAAATCCTTCTGTTGACGTTCAAAACCTGAAACACACATTAAAATCCAAGTTTTCTTCGCTACCGAAGTATTAGCGTTAGGTAAAGCCAGAAAACAATCAAATCCAGGAGAAAACCATCAATAAAAGCCATCAAAAATGTATCGAATCTCACAGCTATCAACCAGTCAACACAAGGTGCTTGACCAGCCAGCAATGTGCGACACGCTATAAATGTTACGTACAAAGATCGGGGCACTAGTATATGTGTCCATCCATGTACCACGGCATAAAATTTGTCGGCTTTCCTGATCACATACGACGACACTAAAAAATTGTCAACGCCGCATCGACCACGACGTATAAGTGGTTGCCACAAAAAATGGTGTCGTGATCACTCATCCATCGTGTATCCAACATTTGGAGATACGTTTTGCTTGAGCCGCCCCAAAAATCCACCATGTATGGGGGTATTTTTGTAGTGATAGATAGATCTTGGCTATGTTGTTCTCGTCATTAGGAATTTTTTTATTTTCTACTATGGAAAACTTCAGTGATTGCATAACAGATTTATTCTTATATCATTGTCTGTTACCTCAATCCAAGGACTTTTCAGGTACCCAAGACCCTGAGGATTGATCAAGGTACGAGGTAAGATGTGTGGTAAATGGTGCCTACGTGTGAAACCCAGTGATAGCAGTACAGTAGTTGTTTAGTGATCTGCTTGGGAACAACAACAACAACAACATCATTGATATTAATGCTTAGCTCTGTATTTTACTTAATAATCGTTCATAGCCCAGTGCTTCATGGTATAATAGTTGGACCAAGATGGTGCAAGATCCTTGGATGACAATCAAGTTTCGAACTTGGTTGACCTGCTAGATGGTGCAAGATCCATCGAGAGCAAATGTGTCTTTAAGAGGAAAATTGACCAAGACAGATATATTTCTGTCTATAAAGCACGGCTTATCACGAAATGGTTCCGACAAGTTTAAGGAGTTGACTATGACGAGACCTTCTCACCTGTAGCGATGCTTAAGTCGGTGAGGATCATGTTAGTACTAGTTGCATATTTTGATTGGAAGATATGGCAGATGCATGTCAAAACAGCTTGCCTTAACGAAAATTTAACCGAGGACGTGTATATGATACAGCCTGAGGGTTTTGTCGATCTGGCTAGTCCTAGCAAAGTTTGCAAGCTTCGCAAATCCATCGATAGATTGAAGCAGGCAAGTCGGAGTTGGAACATTCCTTTTAATGAAGTGGTCAAATTGTTTGGCTTCATCAAAAGCGAACAAGATTCCTATGTATACATGAAGTTTAGTGAAAGCTCATCTGTTTTTATGTTACTATACGTAGATGACATATTGATAGTCGGAAAGAACATCCCAATAATGTTGCAAGAAACCAAGGATTCTTTCGAAAGGTGTTTCCAAATGAAGGATTTGGGTGAGGTGGCATTTATACTAGCAATTAAGATCTATAGAGATAGACCCTGGAGACTCATAGGTTTGAGTTAGAGTACATATCTAGATAAGATACTGAAGAAGTTCAATATGGATTTGGCTAAGAATGGGTTCTTACCGATGGTGCGTGGAATCCGACTTAGTAAGACTCAAGCCCAGCGTTGGCTGATGAGCGAAGTAGGATGGAGAGGATCCCTTATGCTTCGGCAGTAGGATCGATCATGTATGCGATGATATGTATTAGGCCGGATATTTCCTATGCTCTAAGTGTAACGAGCAGATATCTTTAAGTACTTGATATGTACTAAAGATGAGTTCCTAGTCTATGGAGGTGAGGAATAGCTAGGTGTAAATGGTTACACGGATGCTAGCTTTCAGACTGGCCTGGATGACTTGCGCTCACAATTCAGCTATGTGTTCATTGCGAATGGAGGTGAAGTGAGCTGGAAAAGTTCCAAGCAAGAATCGATGGCTGATTCTATTAACTGAGTATGTTGCTGCCTCAGAGGTGGCAAAAGAAGGGGTTTGGATCAGAAATTTTCTGATTGAACTCGGGATTGTTCTGGGCTCGTCATGTCCATTAAACATGTACTGTGACAATACTAGTGATATTGCACAAGCTAAGGAGCCAAGGGCACACCAGAAGAACAAGCACATACTTAGAAAATTTCACCTGATTTGGCAGTTCGTCGATCACGGAGAAATTAAGCTATGCTAGGTACACACGTATGCAAATGTTGTACACCCATTAACCAAGCCGCTTTCACAACCTAATTCTGAGGCGCACGTTAGAGCGATGTGCATGAGATGCCTAAGGCTTGGAGATACCTAAGTGTTCGACTCTAGTGCAAGTGGGATACTGTTAGGAATGATGCCCTAGAGGCTCACATTCCGCCTTGTATTTGTAACCCGGAATCCGGCTCAGAGCTAGTTGTATGTGTCAATGCAATTATTGCAGGTGAGGAACCACATACTTGTATCTAGACCTAGCCAGTTTTTCCTTAGTCATTTGAGGTTGGGAGGGAAACCCACTGTCGAGACTAATTTGTAAGTCGGAAGATGATAATGTTTCATGTGTCATGAGCATGGAGATGTTATCCACCTTGCATTGGCTAGTCGGAAGAGGTACAATAGTCGGACCGATCCAAAGGTTAGTAGGACGTGAGCACACCATCATACGCTCCGACTAACATAATGGAATCCTTAGACCTCACACGATCTGAGTTGTGGAAAAGCCGGCTTTGACTCCATCTAACGTTCACTTTAACTGGGAGTCACATGGGTGGTATTGGGCCGACTTCGAAGCAACCTACTTGACGTGGATCAGGCAAGACGAAATTTTCCCCTCCATCTTAGAGAGATATTCTCTGTGCCCTCTCATGTGATATGATTCAGAAGCATCGCCATGCGCTACTCGATCAAGTGTTGATTGAGGTAGGCCGACTTAGTGAAGCTGGAGGAATCAGTTATCACTACAATAATAATTAAACCGACACTAGTATGACGGAATCTCCCCAGTGGTTTATCACCAATATCATGAGTCAAAGGGACTCGGACATATAGTCACATTGAGGGCACTTGCGTGAACCGGGAGTTAGCAAGTCGTGCTAGAGGCTGCTACTGATTATCAGCTCTAGTTGGAAAGTCACTGAGCTACTGCTCTAACGGAATGATTACTGAGTTGTGTCTGGATTATCGTAAGCCCGCGGGATCGCACACTTAAGAGATTGGGACTAGGCGGATGTTGATCCGACTATCACAAGCTGGAAAGTTGGACTTGTTCGGACAGGGACATGTGTCAATGGGTTGGACCCACTTTAACTAGGGTTAGGGACTAGGATCGAGGGACACAAGTGTTGTGTGCCCTCACCTACTCGCCTATATAAAGGAAAGTGGGTGGCGGCGGGAAAGTGAATCCAATCCATTGCTGCTTCCTAGGGTTTCGCTAGACTTGGCAATTCACCTTCCTACCCCGCGACAACAAGACCGAGACTAGTATCTCACTTGCCGATGTTCCACCTTGTACATGTGTGTGAGACAGCAGAGGTACTACAACTGTGGTGCTCGTCAGTCGCGTTAGGCAGCGAAGTCGGAGGCGGAAGGAGGAGGAGCAAGCCGATGACGACGTGGTCCTAGGATCGACAAGTTCGCCAGACGAGACGAGGGGAACGTACGGCACCACCGCGACACGCTTCCTCAGCTTCCGCACCTACATGTCGAGAGGTACGAGCTATTTCCTTTGACCTTGACCGAATGTTGGGGTGGCTCGCCGTATACCTTGCCGGAGCAGAAAAGTTTTTATTTTTGGCCTGGATCTGCGTGTTTCCCAACACGGTAAACAAAGATTGAAGAAAACTAACGATTCTTGCAGACGTTACTCAACCTACAACAATTGTTTCCCAAGGATTGATTAAACCTAGATCTTTTAGGAAAAAACAACTATATTGCATCTGTAATACGGATCGAAGGTATCAACCATCAAAGGAGCAATCATCGCGAACAAATATGCACGGACATGTTGTTCATGCCAGACAGCCGATCAGACACATCGACTAGAGACAAGTCTATCTTTGACAATGAGCCTTAGATGTATCGAGTAACATTGGACTGGAAGGTGGCTCAAGTTTTTTTCTAATCATCATCTAGGGTTGAAAACAGAAAGGAAACTTTTCATCCATTTTCGAAGAAAGAGGAATAGGAGAGGTAAAAAAAGGAAAACGGTATTTATGGAAAAGGAATGGAAATGGAATGTTTTAAATGAAAAAAGGGAAAATAAAATGGGGAGTAATTTTTGAAAAAGGGAAATAACAAGAAAGTTCTAGAAAAACTAATATGGAAACTTTCCGAAAATATAACCCAACTAGGACTATGTATGAAATAGTACTTTATGTCAATGATTTCTCTTAAACTTGGTGGGCCATGAAAGATTTGCAACTAGACTACACCAAACATACAATTAGGTCAGGCTACGTACTAATTAAGTGAGCATCGTAGCATCTACATGAAACTATTTATGTAAAATTATGTGCTTGTCAAAGTATTATACTATGTGTGTTTTACTTTATGTGCAATTACCGTTTGTCTCGTTGGCTACATATTTATGTGTTTCTTTTGGTGTAGTAGACCAAGGTATTATCCCACTGTTGCGTTTTGATAAATGACCGTTTTCGTATCCTATCTGTCCCATATCCAATCCACATTTGTGTCCAGAGATTTCCGATTCCATATTTATTTTTTAGTTTCTTGTTTCATTTTCGATACCGCTGAAACAAGCGGAAATAAAAACGATAAAGCATGCTTCCGTTCATTACCGTTCTGTTTTCAACCCTAACATAATCAACCGGCTAATCCCACATGTATAGATACACAAATTGAGTTGTGGCAATGTTAACATGTAGTAAAGTTTAGCTAGTTTTAAATAATTATGGGTGTTCCATGTTAGGTAAAATTCTGTCACACATGCTTGCACAATTCTATGGAATACATCAAGCTTGGCTGGTCATCATGTTGTCATGCTTATCAAAATTCTAAGTACTTAGGTACGTTTATCACGAGGGTCTCCGGGTTCTTGCTTATGCCCATACTTTAGATGAGTTTATTTTTCTGACTAAATCCCTCTACGTCAAAATTCTCAAAATTGTGCCAATAGCAACCAATTTGGCAACAAGTTTCGTGTAAATACAAATGCATAATGCATAATTTAATTATGCAATATTTTGTTCATGCACTTGCTTCCCAAAACCAAGTTACTGCTAAGGATTCTCTGCCACATCATCTCTAGCTCCATAGTTCTAACTAGCACCTTATCCTACTATGTACGAGAGACCTAGGACCCACGATATTTGCACCTCCTACATTGATTTGTGCACCCATCATTTGATGGGTTTTGTGTAACGTGACAGTTTTGTTCAAAATTAAAGTTCAATTATATTTGTCGTGAAATAGGGAACGCAGGTTTGATGTAAGGTGGTGGGTGGTGGGTTGGTTGTTGGTCACAATTCATTGATGTTATGACTAGTTGTGTCAAATGTTGACTCGAATAATGGTTAGGTCCGAGTACTATTTGGCAAATATGCATGGATGAGAGTGTTCTGATAGGAACTAGGAAACTATGTTAACTTGTTTAATTATCAAACTTTTTTCTATATTGCCACACTCAAAGTTAGACGTAACCGATCGGCTCATGTAACATTATTTTCCTTCATGGCACCATTGATTGAGTTTTATTTTCTCTGAGTTAATTGTCTCTCATATTATATGCTAAAATAGTTTGGCAAAATTATTAACAAGCTGGTTTTGGCATAAAATATGTAACTTACACCCCATGTATGATTTATATTAGATTGGTCATAATAAATCATAACCCTACTAATACTAAGTTTATTGAAGTGGCCTAGAGTTACAATGTCCCAAAGATACATGATGTGCATCGATGAACAATGATGCAGGATGAGAGAAATAAAAAAGACTTGCATTAGTAGTTCAAAGAGTAACCTCCTGACATGGTTATGGAGCTTCTGGGCCTGTGGGCATGATTTATCTAGGTAGTGAAGTTCATAAAATTTATCTATAATATTTCCTGTTTTGAAAGAAAAAAAATTATGATATTCATTCAGTTGGAATATATCTCTTAATAGCTTAAGTGTGGTTATCACCGCGCTTGTTGAGGCCTTCTGTCGTGCATGTTTGGCTAATACATGCCCTGCCACCGCAAAGTCAAAAATTGAATGCTTCGCTCTCGAGAAACTCCGCTCGCTCCTACGCTCCTCTGTGTCGATCCCTTGAATCTCGATCCCGCACCACCGCGTTGCCTCCCCTCCTCTAGCATCCTAGTATATGGAAATCGAGCTCGGGCTTCTCCACGACGACCTCTGATTCGTTCGCTCCTCGAATTGATCCCAGGGATCTATTGTATGCTAGCTCTATCCTTGCCTATGCGCACCCCTCCCATGATACCTAACCCAACATGCAACAGGTAACCACCACCGCCCTCCAACCTCCTCCTCCAACGAGGAAATACCCCGTCGGCCTCTACCCGAGTCCTCTAGCCAAACATCCTTCTAATTTCAGACCTCTCTACGGGTATGAGCCACTATTCACCCGAGTCTCTGGCATCTCAAGTACTTGGATAGAAGGAGATCGGCCATGGGGATGGGAGCAAAGATGGGATTGGCTCGGTAGATCGTGGCCATGGTATAGGAATGGGAGGAGCTCGACCATGGGTGTCACCGCATTGGGGATGCGTGGAGCTCGGCCATGGGGATGTGGACGGGATGAGCAGCCCCACATAACGATGGGGAGGATAAATAGAGAGGGTTTGGTGGAGCTCAGCCACTGGGGACTAGCGTCTTGGGAGATTGGGTAATAATTGTGGAGAAAACTATATGGATTTGAGGAAGAGGAAAGGGTGGAGGCAGGCTCTATTTTTCTTGAATGTTATTGCATGCTTTTGCTTGGTCTCTTGCTTGCCTGCTTGGCTTCATTGTTGTTGCCAGTTTAGCTGATTTCTGCTAATAATATTGATATACTTCCAGCAAAAGGTGGAATTGAGGTACAAGTGTCCAAACAATCTATGGCATGTCTAAACCCTACATCCCCTGGATGGACAAAGAGGTTAGTTCATGTTTGGAATGTTATACTATGTTGTTTTCAAATTAGTAAATTTTGTTAGTTCAGGTACATGATGTGTGAGCAGTGGAGTTGTTATGCAGATTTTACATTCAACCCAAAACTGCTAATCGAGCCACCGTAGTGTTGAAAGAAACAGTATAGTAATAATTGAAGAAATTTCCTTGTTTACCTGCCAGTCCAATAGTATGACATTATTCCTTTCTGATCGCTAGTGGATGCAATCTTTTTTGTACTTCATGCCACAAATTTTAATTGAGATATCACTTTTTGTTATGTTGCACATTTTCTCGGACAGATCATGCACCCTACCCAGGAAAGATTGGGGCATTGGAAAAGTCAATACATGTTTTTTGGACGCAATTCAAAAAATGTGGTCGAACCTGCTACCTATATACTATAGGCTTAAGCCTGGTGGTCTAGACCTGCTATGAGGCCATTTGTTGTGTGCATGTCTGGGCATGCAGTCGCTGGACCTGAGTCTCTGCCGGTTTGTGCCACTACCTGTGCGTCAGAGGGGAGCCTTTCTGCGTCTGCTACAGGTGGAGCAGGTAGGTGGTGCACGTTGGCTCCTCCACACACAACTTTTTCTGGATTTCGACTTTGACTGCTCTCCTCGCCTCTCTCAATTTTTTCTGACTTCTCCTTCCCTGCCCTTGCACACCCTCTGCCAACGCCACTCCTCCTTGCCATCGATCCAACTGAGAAGAGACAGATAAGAGGGGGTAGACGCTACCGGTGGCCGCCGCTCTCGGGGAGCGTCGCCCTAGCCAGGATATGAGGCGAGAGGAGGGGGATGCGATGGGAAGGTGCTCAGCCTCTAGCTACGATGGCCGGGAATGGGCCCATGATGTTCGTGTACTGACTCGACGGTGATGTGCCACTTATGGGCTCCTTGTCAACGACACATCAATAGTAGTCGCAGGACAACTCCTTTTATCGCCAATGACCTGTTTGACCGAAGGTCCCAGAATAGACACTAGGGTACCATTTAAAAATTTTCTTGGAAACTAGGGTGTGACTTCCCCCCCCCCCTTAGAAATCACAAAGCTTTGTAGAAAGTTAAGATGACAGTTTCCTTTATATCTTCATTGCAGTACCAATTTGTGAAGTTCAAGAATGATGGCTACAAAATGTCTGGTAAAGGAACGGCATGAATCAATTGGTCAATCGGATGTTTGTTGTTTTCAATATTTTCTGGTTGGGCACTTTAAGGCAAGCTATATAGTAGTTTCTCAACTTCTCCACATATTAAGTTAATGTCAATTATGGTGTAATTATAAAATACGTTTCAGATATTCCAAGATAAATGCCCCTGTAGCAGCCTAAGCTGACTTCTGTCATTGTCTATCTACCCACATTTGGTATGAGGTAAGTAGGTAAATGTTGAAATGAAGTAAGGTTTCCTATAAATCCGCCACTCATATGACTCTCTTCATTGTAGGATGTGTTTTTATAAGAATATTTTGTATTATTACTCTCAGTGTAATAATGAGGCTAGAAAGATAACATGCACTAGCTACACAAGATGACAACAAAATATATGACACTATTAAAAAAGCTCGGTCTTCTTTTGTGGAGTGAATGCCGAAGGTTGCCATCAGTTTATGTCCACAACCAGAAGCATTAAAATTCAAAAAATATAAGTGGTACGTTAAAGATTAGATGAACATGAGCTATCTGTAGTTCAGTACTTACAATGTTGCATAACTAATTAAATGCTAATATGGTAGTTTCAAAATCATCAGGAAAATGGCTGGTCCTTTACTCAAGTTGTGTAGTAGATCAACACTTAGTAATCACAATTTCTCATGTCTTGATAATAAAGTATTCCTTGCTGTTTTGGCTTGAAAAATGTGTCGATTAAACCTTTGCTCCAGTTTTATAGCTAAATATTTAAGTACTTTTTGTTGTTTTGACCTGGAAACCTAACTGATCAAAACCTTTCTCCAGTTTGTGATGTCTCGCAGAATAGTCATCTATTCGCTGGAGTAAGTTACATGTGTGATTTCTATCACTTGAGGAGTGAAGTAATTATATTGGTTTTTCTTTACTAGAGGTAATACAAACTTTGTGTTATTTTGTAGGCTCTTTGTGTGCTCTTTTCTTGTGAGAATTATTTTCCACAGATAATCTGTTTATGTTTCTGGGTAATAATTTGAGAATTCATGGAGAATATCAGTGTCAAACATGATTTGTAGATTGAAATGTTCTGGGTAATAATTTGAGAATCATGGAGAATATCAGTGTCAAACATGATTTGCAGATTGAATTGTTTACACGGTATTTTGCCTAGAACTATTGTTTGTTTTGGCGGTAAAGGCCCAAAGGGTTAGGGCTGATTTCATTTACTTTCTTTCTCAATAGATATCAGGATTTAAAATCATGCCCCGGTGTTACATGTGTCATGTACAATATTGGGAATGGATGAGAATCGTTTAATTTTTCATATGTGCCCTTGAACCGAAATGTGCAATCTACTTAGAGAATTTTTAGCAAAATCTACTAAGAAAAGTTTATTAATGGTCTAACATAGTCCATCATGGATGTTTTGAGAACTATCATATTTAACAGTTGGATATGTATGATTTCCACTTATTACCTCATTCATATTTTTCATGCAGTTCCTCTATTATTTTGGTATCTATTCTTGATAACTTATGAGTGCAAATTTCTCCCACATTCCACTCAAGTAACAAGTTTCATATGATGAGATTGTTCATAATATCTTCACCAATTTTGCAACGAGATGAAATTACCACCCTTGCATCTACAACTTATTGTTCTTCTCCTAATAATCAACTCATTGGAGATAACTAACATCGTATAGTCCTGCTTTGTTTTCACCATTATATGTCTAGAATCTATGAATGCATATCTTTTGTGATGTATTGTCGGCCGATCGTTGTTGTATAGTAAGCAACTATTTCCTTTTAACATATTAACTCCAAAGATTAACATGAATTAGTGAGCTATTAGAAAAAACATTTTATGGCAAAATCAATTTAATTATTAAGTGTGGTGTCAACACCCGGATTTTTAATCCCAGATGTCTGTTATGCCATACATCGCAATTCCAGGATTACCATTTTTGCGAGACATAACAGATTGGATATCACAGTACATCATCCATTACAAACCATAATAAGGTCTTACACAAATAAAGGATCTCATGATCCAGTCTTAGTACAAATAAGTAGCGGAATAATAAGCGTAGCGGTGGGCTCCATCTTCAGTGTCACAGGCAATGCTAACAATAGGAGATGATCCTAGTTGTCGTAGCCGTTTCGCTGTCCTTCTTCCGGATAGTCCTCCTCATAGTCTGGCCACGGGAATAGCCAGGGACAAAGCCATGAGTACTCTTTAAGTACTCGCAAACTATCACTAACAAGTAAGGTAGTTCTAGTAGGAATGCTAAGTCTAAGTTTATTTGTAAAGTTAAGTTTGAAAACTAAGCTGAGTTCAGAAACAAAGAAAGATAAAATAAAGTTTGAAATCACCTAAGTGGGAACTTAGTTTTCATAGTCACAACCCTCTTGTGGTCAAGTCATGTCACAATTCATTTCATAAGTCATTTTGAAAACATCTGACAATGGAACAGTATGGCCACTCCAACTGTCCATAACCGCGGACGCGGCTATTCGAATAGTTTGACACTCTGCAGAGGTGGTACACTTTCACCACAAAATTCAATACATCCGTCAGGGATAACCCTGAATCATCATACTTAGTATGCGGATAATCAAATATAACCTTTCCTTTGCACACCCTAGTATAAGCACCTCTCCTATGAGCTTGGCCTTCCAGCCATGGCCATCTGCCATCCTGGGCACTACATAGGTGGACAACATTTAGAGGTAGCCTCAGCTCAAACCTCTCCTGCGAGGGAACCAATACTAATGCATATAAACTTCTGGCTAAGCCTTACCCAATTCAGATATTGTGGTTGTACGGTAAAATTGGAATGGTTTCGCATCCGAACCCAACCATCAGTTTTTATAAAGGGCTAAGGCTCATGCCTCAACATTTTCATCATCGTAAACCATTTGCATTTCTCAACACATGTAAAAACATCTCAATAGAATGACTCATCATTCCAAGGTTTTTATAAGCATTTTCACCAAGTATTCCCATATAAAGTGATCAAGTTTTTGGGTTTAGCTCTAATCACTAAGTTAAGAGTGTTCACTAAGGTGGGATGCTAATCTCAATCTCATGCCATAGAATGACATCCAAGTCTAACTAGATAGGACAAGTTTTATACTCTTTATGCTATCTATAAACAAAGTAAAGAACTTTGGGATGTGTATAAATCAAAAGGTATAACCAAAGCATGCTTAAGGAATTTTGCTTAGGTTATCAAGCTTGCAAGGGTTAGCTTGCATTGTTAATGATGGCTTGCAAGTATTCTCTTGCCAATAATAGCTTGCCTTGATTGGTGCAGTGGTTGAAATTATCCTCGTCTTCTTCGGGGTAGAACTCCTCCTCCTCGTAGACTTGGTCAGTACTATTGTCTATAAATACATACGGGATACACAATCACCAAACAATACTTCACTAGTCTATTTATCACACTAAGGCACACAATTGATGATCTAGTATCATCACATTCATCACAAGATTTTAATGAACTAGTTTCATTTATTTTATTTGAGAAAAGTAATTTCTACTCATTGAAATTAACTAAGATTTAATATTCTCCAATTAAAATATGGGATCATGTGGACACATGTCATCACCACATATTCTAATACATGAGAATGTGATTTAAATGTTGGATCACATTTTATAAAGTTTAGGATTCATATTTAAATGATTTAAAGTGACTAGAAATGCCTATATAGAATTATTTTGGTACTAGTCCAAAGTCACTCCATGCAAACCTAAATATTATTACATATTCAGATAGGTATTATCAAATGTTATTTTTGAGAGTTGGAATCAACTCAAAAGCTATTATGGTTGATTTTTCAAAAATGTTTGAATGTAGAAAAGTCTCCGTTTTGTTATTTTTTCTTTATGTGATCTATAACTCCAATTGATTTAAATCCAACGGGCTTGGATAGAGATTTTAATTACCTTTCTAACAAAATTTTAATCATTCAATTTGGTTCAGTATAACTCTCTGAATTGATTTTTAAACTAGTGGAGAGAATTGAGTTTAAGTCTAAATAGAAAAACCTATATTTGAATTTTAGGGCCAGCGCACGAAACTAAACGGGCCGGCCCAGTGACGCTCAGTGGCGCAACGGGCAACTGACAAGAGGGGTCCACACGTCAGCGACACTTAAAACCTGAAGCGGTACGGGGCGATGTGGGTCGTGCGATTAGACGGTGGATCGATGGTCCTAGTTCATCATCGACGACGGACAGGTCGCCGGCGAGACTGAACCCTAGCGGCTCGGTGGGGGTCGATTGGGGTCTTACTAAGGCTCCAGCTAACATGGCGATGGGGGCGATCGAATGAGTGGTTGACGGCGGGCTCAGGGGAGGTCGCGGCGGCTCCTGGGGTGGTCGCAATCGACAGGCCCCTTTCTCCTCTGTTGTGGCGACTCCGGTGGAAATTCCGGCGAACGGCTGCTTGAGCGGCTCCAGCGAGCGGTGTGAGGGACTCAGTGGGAGTTGGGGAGTGTTGGAGTGTGGAGAAATGGTGCTGGGGAGGGATCCTTTTATAGGTCGATGAGGGTACCGTGGGGTGAGACGGTGAGTTCGTCGGTGACGGTGGTACAGGGTGCTAAAGTCATGGGCGGGGTAGGAGGACGGTGTGCTTCCTCCTGGCGGTCAGCTACGGCGCGCAGCTAGGGGCGGTGGTATGCGGTCGGGAAAGGTCGACGCTCTGCGCCACAGAGGCGGTGCTCGACGAGGCGTGCGGTGGCTGCTGGTCGCGCGGCGGGAAAAGGGCATGTCCTGGAGCATGCTGGGGTTATGGCAGAGTGGCGCGTGCAAGCCGAGGGCAAGGCGTGGCTTGTGCTGGCCTGTCGGGGACGGCGCTCTGGCGTGCTCCGTGCATGGCGCAGAGGCTCGGTGCACAGGCTGTCTACGGTGGTCTAGTGCTCGGTTGTGTTCGTGGGGTAGACAGGGGGTCGCGGTAGGGTGCGGCGGAGCTAGGGGACGTGCTAGATTGGCGCGGCTTGGTCTTTGGCACGTTGTCCATGTTTGGCCGGCGGTGACCAAGAACGGGCGGCGCGGTACTGGTGCTGCGGGATAGGAGGGGTGTTGTCTGGTGCTTAGTTAGGCTAAGAGGGGACAAAGGAGAGATGAGAGGTTTAAATGGGGGACAAGAACTTAATTTGCAACTGTTGGGTCCGCAGCATAGAAAACAAAACAAAATTCCTACAGTGTGAACTACACGCCAAGATCTATCTACTAGGTACAAAGCAACGGGTGGACCTACATCCAACGAGAACTTACCCTCGTAGACAACGAGCTTTGTTAACGAGTAGGAACTCATGGTTGACGTAGTCGTACACTTGCCGATCTCAAGATCGTGATGAAGTCCAGCAGGTCCGGCTCCAGGACGTCCATCAGATCCAGCTGCAGCACCACCAAGTCCGGTACCGCAAAGCAGCGGTGCATCCGTGATCGCACACACGTCCGGTACCCCGACAACCTCCGTCCCTCGCTCCAGCAAAGCAGCGGAAGCAGCAACTCCTTTCTAGATAAAGCCACCGGGAACATGTATCTCGTTAATCCGAGACCATGCAGAATAATACTAGAGGGGGAAAGAGATCCTTCACAAGGAGGTGTGTGTGAGAAGTGAGGAGGGGGTGGCCTTTTATAGGAGGAGGGGGTGCCCCTCCTTCATGGCCGGCGCATGGAGGGGGTGACCCTTCACCTCCTCCATTCATGTGGTGGTAACCCCTCCACATTAAAATGCCCCTTCACATTCTCTTTTAAAGTCTCCACTTTAAATGCATTAAATTTCTCCAAATTTAATGCTCTCTCATTTACTAAAACTCTTTTATTATTTTTATTCAGAATTTTGTTAATTACTTTAATTAACAAACATTCACATAAAACCCCCTGCAACATTTCAATATTACATGCAGAACCAATTTCAGCAATTTCACCCGAAACAGTTTCGGTGTCTATTGAAATAATTCAGCGCTTTCTTAAATCTTTATCTGAAACAATGCTGTCTGTATCTCTTAAGTGTGTCACCCTACGGTTCGCGAATAATACAGACATGATCGAGACCCCTCTTCGATCAATAATCAGCAGCGGGACCTGGAGATCCATACTGACTCCTACACATTCAACGATGACTTCTGTGATCGTGAGAACCTTTAACGCTAGTAACTAAATCCCTTTGTCCCGCGATATATTACATGTCCGAGATTTGATCATCGGTATCTCCATACCTAGTTTTATCTTGTTATCGACATGCACTCTTTTCTCGTTCCCGTGATATAACATTCTAGTGATCACATCACTTGCTTGCAAGCTATTTCAGTGTGATATCACCGAGAGGGCCCAGAGTATATCTATCCGTCATCAGGATGGACAAATCCCACTCTTGATCCATGAGCCTCAACATAACACTTTCGTAGCACTGAACCCACCTTTATATCACCCTGTTACGGTGTGACGTTTGATGTATCAAGATACTCTTCCGGTGTTAGCAATTAACATGATCTCATGGTCTAAGGATAAATATTACTTCATATGATGTTATAGCAATATAAACATAATGACTTTGATCGTAATGCTATACTTCAGATGAATGTTCATCACATCATTCCACCAATGGTGTGACCTTGTTATTAACAACATCCAATGTCCATGATCAGGAAACCTTGATCATCATGTTAATCAACAAGCTAGTCTATAAGAGAAGCATAACTAGGAACCCCTTTTGTTTATTAAACACACATGTATTGATGTTTCCGATCAATACAATTCTAGCATGTAAAATAAACATTTATCATAAACATGGAATAAGATAATAACCACTTTATTATTGCCTCTTGGGCATATTCCCTTCAGTCTCCCACTTGCACTAGAGTCAATAATCTAGTTTGAAAAACTTTGCGTATTGAACACCTATGGCTTTCTGGTGTTGCATATACGCTATTGCTAGTGGTTAACATAATCTCTGGATCTGATAGTTTCAGGTCCGTGTGTATTTGCATGTCTTTGCGTCTCTACGCATCACTCATTCTCAAATGAGATGGCATTGTATAGATTTGGTCCTTTGGTGAGACCTTTAGTTCGTTCGGCTCAAAATATGTTGATATTATTGTCACACAATATATCTTCATAGTATTAGCCCACTTTGAACTACACCTAGTTTGATAACAAACTACTTAACACAAATGCCCTCCTTTGCTGCTACTATAGCAGTCATATACTTAGCCTTTTGTTGTAGTATCCGTCACAATGTCTCAACTTTGGAACTCATCCAAATCCATCATGGAACATCCTTTCCATTACATGTGCCACCCATAGTCTAAATTGAGATAAATTTAATTTGTATCTTGTGACAAAACTAGTATCAATGTAACACTTTACAATGAACTACCTTTAACTATTTGTCACTTATACATTATATATTCTTAGTTCTTCCAAAGCTCATAAGAATATCTTTACTATTGTCCAATGATCATCTTATGAATCATTCTGGTATATGCTCATAACATTTAGAGCATAGGACATTCTGAATATATACATATCATGGTATAATCGATCAAAATCTCCATGTGATTTTACTCACCAAGTGTTGAAACACTTGAATTTTGATACAATCCTTTCCATGCAGCAAGAACCTTTCTTGTTGTTTCCATATTGAACCCTTTCAATATCTCATATATGTATGTCTGGCACAACCATATTAGCGCCTTAATCTATCCATATAGATATTGATGCCTAATATTCTGGGTTTGCCCAAGTCTTTCATTGAAATCTTATTTTAATGAAATTCTTAACTTGTGTCAATACAAGATACATCATTTCCAATCAACAATATGTCCTCTACATAATGTATTAGAAATATGTCTCAGCGCTCCCACTTAATTTCTTTCAAATGCAAGCATCATCATCATCTCCGATGAATTTAAACTCTTTTAACAGTTTCATCATGGTGAAGATTCCAACTCCGCTATGCTTACTTCAACTATTGAAGTTTACATGCCCTTTTAGCACCCTTTGAATTAACAAAACCCATCGGACCAGGTCATGTACATGTCCTAGGTTACCGTTCTATTAGAAGAACCGTATTTTGTTTATTCAACTACCATATACCAAATTATATGTAGTGGTTGCTACATTAATCCGTCAAGACTATATATCGCTATGAAAGATCAAATCTTGTCATAGTCAACTCCTTGAACATTGTCGTAAACTTCTTTCCGACATGTCGACTATTTCATAGATGTTAAACATCCATGTCTTATTTCTTTATAGATCCAAACACGACCGATAGGCTTCACGCCTTTCCGGAGGGTCTTCCAAGTTCAGAAACTTGTTTTCTCGTGTATGGATACTATCACGGATTCTATGACTTCTAGTCATTTTATGGAGTCAGGGCCCATCATCGCTTCTTTGCATGTAGTCAGTTCATCATTGTCAAAACAATAATGACTTGCTTATCAAATCTTACTATTTGATTCTTACTGACCCACACGGTTCTATAGGAACTCTAATCTCCGAGATCACACCTTTTGTAATCACGAGAGCCATGAGCATTGTGGCCGCCATCGGGACACTTTCCGGCGTTGTGCTACTTAGCACATATAGCTAAGGTTCAACAACCTTATCAAAGTTCTATTGTCCTCCCACTTAACTTTTCACGAAAAATTCCTTCTCAAGAAACTTGACGTTCCAAGTAATAAACTCTTTTGTCCTCGGTGTTATGGAGAAATTCCCAACAAATTCTTTGGGATAACCTACAAAGACGTGCTTATCCGACTTTGGTTGTAAACATTTTTACTTATGCATAGCATACCAAAATTTAAGAAAAGACAATTCGGGTTTTATCCCAAACCATAACTCATATGGTGTCATTTCAAATGGATCACGATGGTGCTCTTTTCAGTGTAAAAGCGGTAGTCTCTAAAGCTTCAATCCTTAAAACATAATGGCAGTTTTATAAATGACACCCTTGATCTTACCATGTCAAACCTGGTTTGATTTTATCTCTCGAATATGCCATACTCCTATGGTTTATCGGGAAACACAAATCATGGAACAATTCCTCAAGTCTTAGGTGTTTTTGCTAAACATGTAACTCAAATATCTTCCTTTATGATCAAATCATAAACTCTTTATTTTCTTGTTACAATGATTTTCCACTTCATCTTGAAAGTCTTTGAACAATTTTCAAATGTTTCATACTTCTTCCTTATTAAGTAAATATACAGATATATTCACTCAAATTTTCGGAGAAAGCATATGAAGCAAAAAAGATCCATCGCATATGGCTACACATAATGGACTATGCACATCAGTATGCACAATTTCCAATAAGCTAGTCATCCGTTCCTCTCTGGCCTATGGACGGAGTTTCAATTATCTCGAGGAAAGTCTCACATGCGTCAATTGATCAAAATCAAAAGACTCCAAAAATCCATCAACATGGAGTTTCTTCATGTTTTATTTCCAATATAATTTAAAACAGTGATGTCACTTCATAAGTGATCTTTTAATCATTTGTCTTGCGACATTTTAGCAATAATGTTTATGGATGTGACTTCTCCAACTAGACTTGTAAAAGTTCATCCATCCTTTATGGAATATGGTAATTATTTGAACAGCCATTGTTCTCATGATACTGGAACAAAATAACAATTATTTAAACAAATCTGGAAGGCTTGGTTTGATGACAACGAAAAACACAATAACACTTTATTTGTTTTCGATGAACATCATCACTCATTCTCTTGCTGGTTACTTAGCCCATTGTAGTTCATGAATTGCGTTGTCCTGTATGACACTTCATACCAACCAATTCGGTATCCAATACCAGTATCCAATACCTAAGAACCACATTGTTTAATAAGCAAGGAATATAGCCATAACATGTATATCTTCTATATACCTAAGTTGGACATCTCCAACCTTTTATTTTCTGCCAAATATTTTATAGATTCTCTTTCAGCAATTCCTTTTCTTTTAAAAGAATCTATCAACATCAATAGTGGTGTCATTAACATGACACATGGTACAAAGCATATATAGTCAAATACTAATACCTTTGGACTTGCACTTTGAAGTGGATCACCATCATCAAATGTTTGGTGTTCTTTCAAAAATCCATTCTTTAGTAATCTATTAGTGTAGTAAACATTTTACTTACAACTTCTATTCATCCTTATCATGACAACTTTCATGATCAAGCTACTATAGCCTATAAGGAAGAATCGCGAGTATAATATCAGTTCCCAAAACCTTTTTGGTAGATTCGGATGCCTAGCATCTCCATCCTTCACAAATTCTCATACAATATGAGAACATGTATTTTGCTAAATTATACTCTATCATAATGCAACCAAAAACATTGTTTCAGATATCACAATATCTTTCACACATGATGGTTTCTGAAACAATTTCCAGCTCCAATATAATCTTGATATTAAAACAACTTTTTGAATATCAATAATCATGGAGGCAAACATGATACTTTAGATACTAACATTGGAATTCTTACTCTTGATTTAATACTACTTATTAAACTTCATGGAGTAAATAGAGTTTGCTGAAAGTTTGCAATAGGACTTATAAACTTTAAATTGACATTCGAAACAATACGATACCAGTTCGTAAAGTAAATATCCAGAATTCTATAGTTCTGTTATCTCAAATAAAAACTAAGCATAAGGTAGAAAACGAATGCTAATGACTACAACAAACTATGAAAAATCACTTTGATTTAATTTATGATAAATTTGGTTCGACTAATCCAAATTAGAAATGAACTCCCACTCAAAAACGACATCCCTCGTGCCTTTTTGGTGATTACATGAACCAAATCCACTACACCAAGTACGATCATCACGTGAGTTGATGTAGCTTCAAAGGCGAGCATCTATATGGGCATCATATCAACTATATGACTCATGCTTAACCTTTTGGTCCGTGTTCCGAGGCCATGTCTGTACATGCTAGGCTCGCCAAGTAAGAACCTTAGTACTCGCATGTGTAAAACTGTCTTACACCCGTTTCTATGAAAGCGTAGAGTCGAGTACACCCGATCATCACGTGATGTCTCGAAATATGATCCACAAAACGGTGCATACTTAAGGAAGAACACATTTTTATCTTGATATCTAAAAGAGGGATCATCTTACAATGCTACAGAAAGCGCCAAACTAGCAGTATAAGATGCTAACATCTAATGTGTAAAGTGAGATGATATGGTCCATGCATTTGATCTCTATCACTTGCATCGTGGTATCATCTCTATCATTCCTTTGTGTGTAAGGCCAAGGTCTATGGAACTTTCACGTTGAGTGTGTTGTAAGAGTATCTATCATACATCTACTTACAACAATACCATATCAATACACTAGCCCAGCAACGATCTAAACTAGACGCCTCTAATTTATCAATTGCAAGTTTTACGTGGCTTAGGGCTTTCGTAGATAGAACCGTTCTGACCTACGAACATGAACCACAACGAGGATAACTAAGTTATTAGCAACTCGTTGTAAATCAGATATTGACTATAGTAGGAGAGATAGACACCCGCCAGCCACTTATGCAAAACAAGTTGCATGTCAGTCGTGGAACCGGTCTCATGTACGATGACATGTAAGGTTGGTCCGGGCCGCTTCATCCCACTATGCCACCAATATCCAAAATACATAGAAGATGCAATAACATGATCATAATCGCCCACATATCAACATATGTGTACTACCCATGCTAAGCACCTACGCATAGATCAGGCTATGATACCACTGTTGGGTCCGCAGCATAGAAAACAAAAAAAAATCCTACGGTGTGAACTACACGCCAAGATCTATCTACTAGGTACAAAGCAACGGGTGGAGATACATCCAACGAGAACTTACCCTCGTAGACAACGAGCTTTGTTAATGAGTAGGAACTCGTGGTTGATGTAGTCGTACACTTGCCGATCTCAAGATCGTGATGAAGTCCAGCAGGTCCGGCTCCAGCACGTCCATCAGATCCAGCTGCAGCACCACCAAGTCCGGCACCGCAAAGCAGCGATGCATCCGTGATCTCACACACGTCCGGTACCCCGACAACCTCCGTCCCTCGCTCCAGCAAAGCAGCGGAAGCAGCAACTCCTTTCCAGATAAAGCCACCGGGAACATGTATCTCGCTAATCCGAGACCATGGGGAATAATACTAGAGGGGGAGAGAGATCCTTCACAAGGAGGTGTGTGTGAGAAGTGAGGAGGGGGTGGCCTTTTATAGGAGGAGGGGGGTGCCCCTCCTTCGTGGCCGGTGCATGGAGGGGGTGACCCTTCACCTCCTCCATTCATGTGATGGTAACCCCTCCACATTAAAATGCCCCTTCACATTCTCTTTTAAAGTCTCCACTTTAAATGCATTAAATTTCTCCAAATTTAATTCTCTCTCATTTAATAAAACTCTTTTATTATTTTTATTCAGAATTTTGTTAATTACTTTAATTAACAAACATTCACATAAAAACCCCTGCAACATTTCAATATTACATGCAGAACCAATTTCAGCAATTTCACCCGAAACAGTTTCGGTGTCTATTGAAATAATTCCAGCGAAGGATGTTCTCGAAAGTTTTCCAACATTAATGCCAAATGTTCCATATGAATATATTCTAGCATGGAAAGGATAAGGATGTCATCGATGGGCTCAACAAAAAACTTATCGAGACACTCCAGGAAGATGGACTCATATGTTGTATGGACAAGACAAAACTATTGGTCAGACCAACGGACGTGAGGATGTACTCAAGTGAAACATCACGAGTAGTAACATCATTAAGATAGTCCTTGGAACTGAGTTTGATTTGATGATAACCAAAATCAAATCAAAGGCGGTGAAGATAACATATCCATAAAGGAAACACTATCTTTCTTCAACACGAACAAAACTAGTCATCCCTTTGAGAAGAACTAGGTCATATAGAATTTTTGTCTTACAACTCTCCAAGTTGTTGTTTAAGCTCAACCAACTAGTTTAGGGGTATCCAGCATGGATCCTTGGAGAAAAAGTAGTTCAGAGAACTTGCTTGCTCAAGAAATTGACTACACGGTCATGTGGCAACATGGCGATACTTCTAGAGGACGTCTAGAATATCACGGACCACCGATATGTCACTTAGTTCGAGAGGAGACTTGCTTGGTAAGGCAAGAAGACATAGTTAGAGCGTCGGCACATGCCTAACTCTTTGACCAAGGAGAGTGCACCTGAATAGTGGACTTGGTAGCACAATCATCCTTTGCTTTGTGATAGGGTTAACCAGTCATGCTAAAGATGATACAAATGTCCTTGGAGTTCAAAGCAATAATAATTGCTAAGAATCTCAGATGACCACATTATTATGCACACACATCATTCTCGAGCACGAAAGCTCAGAGGAAGGGTGAGTAAAGATGTGTAAAAGCATCACTTCATTAAGAGAGTCATGAAACTCAGCACTACCTCTTGATATAAAGGAGTGTGATGCCTTGAGATGGAACAGAACAGAAGCTAATCAACGCCTCTTAATCTACAGATTACAACACTTTGACCTGGTCCTAGATATGACGAGGTACTGGAGTTTGTTTCTCCTGACATCCCGAAATGGTTTGTCTTGATGGACCACAAGAGTATCTTGCATCGGAAGACATCAATGCACAATACCACTTGGCTACCAACTGGTAAACAAAGGTCAGAAAACAACAAAGGCAAAAGGAACATGCTCAGGATAGAATCCCGAGATGTGGATGCATAGATTATCATTCTTCCGAAAACCAATGCATAGAAGGGAGGGTGTGGCAGGGTCACGAGTATAGATGCGAGACTCACTAGGAGTACTCTTGTCGTGATATATTTGGTTCCATCAAAGAACATATGCCATAACTAGTGGTAGGGGAAGTCCTTATTGTCGACATTTTGATCGTGACAATAACCACAAGCTTGAAGGCTAGAATTGTAGTACCAGCCATCCTGAGGTAATATGTGAACATTAGCAACAGGGGTCAACAGAATGGACCTTGGGTTAAAGATCAACTTCATGTACAAGATTCTCAACACCAGAATCGAGCACAATCCGGAATCTTCGGTTCAAGTCCAAGGGTTAAAACCCGAGAAAGAAGTAACTACTACTTGAGCGACACAGCGTACACTTCAAGATAGTAATCAGGAGGTAGCTTCCAAGAGAAGAAACAACTTCTGAAGTACCCAAACAAATAAAAAGGAGGCACACGAGGCGAAAGGAATCCTCGAAGCCAAGAACAAAACACTTTGGATCCTACAATATAATATTGTGGGCCCATAAGGTAGAGAGATCATGATGGAAAGGAATCTCTCAGCTGAAGCAGAGCAAAGGGAACAAAGAACACAGAACACACAACTCTAGAGAACTCTACACTAGGTCAACTGGTTGAGAAACGACATGCCAAGAAGGCACCTAAGATTTGAAAGACTAGAAGAGATATCAAAACTTTTTCCAAGTCAACACAAGGTAAGACGACCCAGAGTTAAGAGTGATACCAGATGAGGAGAAAAAGAAGCATACTAGAGTTTTCACAAATACTTTTCATCTTTGAAATAGTTTTCACAAGCACTAGACTCAACATCGACCAATAGCAAGGTTTTCCTACAGTCGGTACTGCTATGATACCAAGAACTAAAACACCCCCGAGATTAGGGTTAAACAAATCCAGACCTTAGCCTGACATAAGCTTAACCTAGACCTCGAGGATATCTAGTGAGAAGTCGGTAACACAACAGTAACCCTGCGACACAAAAATTATTACAACAAGCTCATAACTGAGAAAAGAACCAAAATATTACAAGCGGAGGTCACTGACCACAAACATCAAACAACGGAAGGCAAATTATGCTATTAAGTATAGCAAACTTAAAAAATGGCCTAAGAGGCCTGAAGCATAATGATGATGTCCCAGCCCATAGATTCCAGGCTGCCGGCTGGGAACCCCAAGCTACTCGTCGGTGTCGATGTTGTACGAAACTCGTGTTCAAGGAAACACTTATTCTGAAAGTATCAACAAAGCAAGGGTGAGTACAAGGTGTACTCTGCAAGACTTATGGCTGGTGGGGTTATTTTTCATAAAGCCATCTTTGTTTTGTAAAATAAGAGGGAGAAGAAGCTCGTCTAATCAAAATATTTTTAAAGGGGATAAGAGAGCGACATCTCCCAAGAATTGATCATCATCTTGATATCCACCAAAGTAATCCTCATCTCACAACTAGGATCACCCCCTCGTACCCATGAGGAAGATCCTTAAGCACACGTTGAACTACCAAGTTTTACGATTAGGTTCATGTTCTCTGTGATCTTCACGTCTGTTCCCAAGTCGTCCATAACCATGGACACGACTTTTAGAAAAGATTAATACCCTGCAGGGGTGTATAACTTTACCCACACGTACCAACCGACTCTTAATGCCACATGATTAGCCCTCTTCCTTGGAAGGCCGGCAGAGGGTGGTTGGACACGACCTTTACCTTGCTTTTGCCGAGACCATGAGTCACGCCCTAAGGATGATTCCGCCATAACACGTCAAATCCCGAAGTCGGTCCCTAGAGATGTGGGCGAGGTTGGTTTACCAGGGGCTCCATCGACCCCAAGCAACCTCGACCACGCTTACCTACCTGTATGAATGCACCTCCTTCACCTCCTCTTTCGAAAACATTTTCTATGCATATGTCGAATGGAACGCCCGAACTATGTGACTCATGAATCTACTAGGCAAGTTAGTTACTCGTGAAGTTTTCTAGGCCCCGTGTGGTTGTACGCTCGTCTTGGTTCAAGAGGAAAGAACTCGGTTCCTAGTGGTGGCGAGCATGGGACTACAAAAAACCACATCCCACCGTGGCCTCCCATACAATCCTTAGCATGTTTAACCTTTACCACTGATCTTACCTTATCAGTATACCTCGTTCTGCTGTCATACTAGGTTCTCTGCATTTGGTACATCTTCTGGATGAACCAACACTGACAGCTAAGCATGGCTAAGCAAGACACAAATATAAGCACTAGAAGTGCACACAAGCCAAACCTAGTTATGCTAGGAGCAGTGGATCAGGTAATATAAGCTCAAAGGGGGTAATGCAACAGATAGGATACTCTATCTATCGACAAAATACCACAGTAGAATCGTATGCATCATGGCAAGAATTGAAATGCTTTTGAAATCATAGGATTGTATAATTGTGGGGCTATGCTTGCCTTATTTGTTGATACCCAGATATAGATCTTCAGAAGTCTTGTACTTGACTTGGTTACAGTTGGTCAAGTATTGTTCTTCGATCTTCGATGGTGTTGATCTCGGTCTTCAATCTCGATATCGATATCGTATTCTACCGGGAAGAAGCAAACACCAGAAAGAAAGGGAAATAATCAACACATGGCATCGATGCAATGCTCAAGCAAGGATGATGATATGACAAGTTAAATAGATCTTAAATGAAACCCTAGGGCATGCTTGATTATTTTAAACAAGGTCCGAAGTGTACAAACCCTAAGACAGGGGAAACCCTAGAACACCTATGAGGGGTTAATTTAGTTCTCTAATTAAACTTGTCATTTAAGTTGCTTAACAATGCATGATTATAGTTTAAACGGATAAATCTCATTTTTCTGAACATTTTGATATATTATTTGTATTTTTCTGACTTATAAATAATTACTTATTAATTTTATAAGATTTAAACCATTTTCTAGAATTATTAAACCATTTAAGAGATTAATAAAACTAGGAATTACTTTTTACACTGGCTACACCCTTAGCCAGAGTGGCTGACAGAGAGGCCCAAGGCCACCTCAGCTTCCACGTGGGCAGGTGGGGCCACTGCTCAGTTTGTCCGGGTCAGACCCGCGCCGCTGATGCATAGGTGACATCAACATGACGTCACACCGGCGGGGCTCTCAGATTGGCAATGGGGGCGGCGCTAGGTAGCGAGCTGGCAGTCGATCTGGCGCGGGTTCGAACAAGGGCAGTGCAGGGAGCAGAAAGGTAGCGGCGCCGCTCCATTTGCGTCACCGGAGTGACACCTGCGATTGTGGCTGACGGCAGCGAGTGGCGGCATGCGGCGCGAGGGCGAAGCAAAGCGAGAGGGGGTCAGTGGAGAGGCTCGGGATGACGGTAAGCTCACCGTGGTTTTAAATAAGCGGTCGGAGAGGAAGCTCGAGGGAGGAGGTGGCCGGAATCATCGACGAACACGGTGGCCGGAGTCGGGGAGGGAGGTCGTGATTCCGTCGATTGGATCCTTGCCTGCTTGCGCGCTTCGGGTAAAACTACGGAGGAGATCATGGTGGTCTTCGTGGTTCCCTCAGAATAGGTAGGGGAGGCGGGGTACGGAGGCGCGACGTGGCGGACGCGGCTAGGGTTTTGGAATCCCAGAGAGAAGAGGAAGACGCTGGAGCGAGTGCGAGGGAGAGGTGAAGATGACCACGTCGTGATGGGGTCTTATCCTGGTCTGGGTCGGCGATGGGGTGAGCATCACGGCATGAGGGTGATCGACGGTGCCCACGCTGCCAAGCAGCAGCTTGTCCACCGGCGATGAAGAAGAAGAAAAGAAGAAGACGCGAAGAGGTACGCGGGCCGCGGTTAGGCTGGTTGGGTAGAAGGTGGGCCACAACAAAGGTTGCTAGCTTGGTCGCGCTGAGTTGCTCGCGAGCGGCATGTAGAGAGAGAGGAGATGGGTGCTGGGTCGGGCCTGATTCGACTGCTGCTCTCCTTTTTTCTAAAAAACCTTTTTCCTTTTTCTGTTTTTTGTTTTCTCTTTGTATTTCTAATTTCAAATCTGTTTTGAATAATTTTAGAACACCAGAGACTTCTATAAAACATATAAGACAATGTGGGGCTCTTGTAACAGTTTGGGCTTCACAAACTTTTGTACTTTTCAAATTATTCAAAACTCTTTTGAATTGTTTTGACATGAAGAGGAAAATTGCTAGGGTTTAGGGTTTTGCTTTATTTTCTTTGCATGCATTTTAAGGAATGATGCTCATGAATAGACAAACAAACCCTACTTAGTGTTTAACTAAAACTGGGGTGTTACATCTGGGCAGGATTTTTGTCCCAGGCCAGATTATCCGGTCCCTGATTAGGCCGGATTATCTGGCCCCAAACAACCCCAACGGCTCCATCTCAGGGAGGGGATATAAATACCCCTCCCCACCTTCATTTTGGGGTTGCTGGATCTGACAAAATTACTCTGCGATGCTAAACCCCCAATTCCACAAGATCTCCTCTTCTAACCACTCAAAGGCTTTCATCTTCGGAGGATTGAAGGAGGAGGCTTTGATCTTCATCATCACCAAGCGATCTTGACTTTCCTGTCATTCATTTGAGGGGTATTTTTATCTAGAGTTCCATTCAAATTTCTAGATCTCTGTTTCCTTACTTGATCACTTGTTTTATTGTGGTAGCTTGTTGTCATCATGGGAGCCTCCAATTAAGTTGTGGATGTGTGCCTCGATCTAGTTGTAAAGGCACCGGTTCCCTCCTCGAAGGGTACCAAATAGTGGAAAGGTGGACCAGGCCAGTTGTGGCGAGATCCATCAGAGAACTGGGTAAGCCCTATTGTGGCGTGGTGGTCTTAGTACCACCCACCCCTCCAACATAGACATCCTTCCCTTAACAAGGAATGAACTGTGGTAAACAAATCATGTGTCTCCGCGTGCTCCACTATCAGTTACCTCATTCCTCTTATCGCCTTTGTTTAGTAGCTAGGTTTGCATCTAGGGAAATTCACCATAGTTGCATATCTAGAGAATTTTCTTTTGTTTCAAGCCTAAAATTGAAAAAGGATTAAAATTTGGAGTAGCACCTATTCACCCCCCCCCCCCACTAGGTGCCCATACGATCTGTTTCAACCCGAAGTTAATTCTTTCATCTTTCGAACAACTTTCATGTCTAAAAGTTAACTTTCATAAAAGTGAATTGTTTTGTCTAGGTGAGACTCAAGATGAGGCCAATCTGTATTTATTCGGCTACAACCAAAGTCAGTTTTATGTTAGTTATTTGGGTATTTCGATTCATTATTGGGGACTTACTAATGCCAAATAGAAACTTGTTGGGGAGAGACTGCAATTATGTTTAAGTAGTTGGAGTGGTAAATTGTTGTCTATAGGGGAAGATTGGTTCTTATCAATTCATTTTTTCAGTAACATGGTGTTGTATATGATATCCTTCTTACAACTATCCAAGGGAATCTTAAAAATATTGGATTATTTCTGATCAAGATTCGTTTGGTGAGGCGACAATGAACAAATAAAGCATATACTAGCTAAGTGGAGTGTGCTCTATCGCCCTAACAACCATGATGAGCTTTCTATTCATGATCTTGAGGTCAAAAATACAACCCTTCTTGGTAAATGGATCTTTTAGTTACTCACTGAGGATGGGGTGTGGCAGGATGTCCTTGAACAAAAATATGTCGGCTCGAAAGCATTATACTAGGTTATATTAAAACTAGGTGATTCACATTTCTAGTCAAAAAAACATTTCTTTTACTTTGGATCTTTTTGGATTATAAGGATGGATCCGAGATTCGGTTCTGGGAGGATAAGTGGGTAGGAAACACTGCTCTTCGGAAAAAGTATTCTACTTTGTATGACATTGTATATCATAAGGGTGATACAATCACCACAATGTTGGGGGTCCTCCCCACCGAATGTGACTTTCATTAGATATTTATTAGGACCTAGACTTCTTTCTTGGTAGGCCTTGCTTTAACACTTGGCTTCTATCCAACTAACAATTGGCATGATGAATTTCGATGGGACCTTCCTAGGAATGGTGAATTCTCAGTTGCTTCTTGATGGCCGTAAAATACATCCATGTCTCTCTGTGTTAAAACCGCATATTTTTCATTGCTATTAATAACTAATAATTGCATAGATGTGCAAATCTTCTCCTTGTTCTTTCTCCTTAGAAATTAGGCACTTTTATGAAAAAATCTTGAGCAATTAATGGACATCTATGAGTTTCCAATATTCCCAAGTCAATGGTGTTACGGAGAGGACCTCTAGAAGCTCTAACGAGCACCCGTACGGGAATGTCCCGCCCGTATGACCCTCCTGAGGCTTCACCAAGTCAAACCAAACAACTTTTAGCTATATAAGAATTGGCTCACAGCCGCCAGAAACCCTAACGCCAGACTGTAGAGCATATCTGAATTCATTTGCATCTAAGGAGAGTAAATCCCATCTTCATCACCATAGCCACAACTCCTCCCCCTCTCCAATCTCCCCTCCATAGCCATAGTCATCTACTTGTAATCTTGATCTCATCATGATCGGTGGCATTGTAAGATTATTTGTCATTTGTTTTAAGTTTTTTCAATACAATGTTTATGATTGTTGATCTAATCATGTGTGAGTAATCCTCACGGGCTAAGGGCTGAGGCATAGCCTTGCAACAATTATGTGCAATTTCTAACCCCATGGGATATTTAGTTATGATTGATTGTTAGATCTATACTTTTTTATTCTTGTATTTTGCCTCAATCCAAGGACTTGTCAGGTACCCACGACCCAAGGATAGATCCAGGTATTAAGGTGAGATGAGTGGTGATTGTATTCTACACGTGAAACCTAGTGAAATCAAGCGGAGTACAATAGTTGTTTATAGGTCCATTTGAGAGTGACGGTAATGCCATTGATCATAAAGCTTTGGTCCGCTTTACTTAATAACCGCATAACCCAGCGTGACAGTGGTGTAGCGATTGTACAAAAGTCTATAATAAGTGTTGTTGATGATTACTATAGTAGTTACGGACGTACCACCCATAATCTTTATCAGTATTAGATCACAAACCATGCATGAGATGATTAAGTTTATCTTTATCCCTAACATATGTGCACAACTGTAGGTGAATCTTTAGCTCTAGCCTATTTCCATCCATTGATACAAACCACAAAAAGTAAAAGGTGAAGTGTCCGATAAGCAAAAATACTATGAGTTTTTAGGGGCTTGCTTAAAGTAATCTTAAACCAAATGAAGGTCTCACAAGGATTCGATTAACCTAGATCTACTAGGAAAAAAGAAGCTATACTACAATCCGTAATCCGGATCGAAGGTATCAACACTTTTTCTAGCATCGTTGTTGGGAAGCAATTCTCGCCCTGGTAAGGTTATTAGAGACCTTGATAGTTAGTTTTTTTTGTTTTAGTTTATTTATTATTCTTAGTTTATTTTTTGTGTCCCTTGAAAACACACAAAAATTAATTAACCTATTTATTATTACTAATGTTGTTTTTATTAAACCAAAACTCCAAAAAATACACTATCCATGGCTAAAATACGCTTGGGGATTATGCTACTCCCAATGATGACTATTTGCATGCACCTATAACTTAGCCCTCTGATGGTTCTAAAAATAGTCATCTTTTCCCATGTTTAAACATTGTTTTTAGTCAATAAATTGACAAGAAATGCTCTAAGCCTTGCCACTAGTGACTAATTATTGCAAAGATATGCGAACCATTACTTTGATTTGTGTTGTGCAGGAAATCACGCTTTTTAATGTTAAATCTGGAGTCATAATGAAGATTTTGAGGAAGTTCACATGACCAACTAATTCTAGATGAATTGCTAGGCGACATTTATGCGCATCTAATCTATGGGAGTATTGTGTACTGTTTGAAAGAGGGATTGTATATTTGTCTCTTTCCTCGATCTTTGGACTTGTAGGTACCCAAGATCCCCGAGATCGATAAAGGCTTGAGGTGAGATACTTGGCTAGCGGCGATCTCATAGGAAATCCAGTGACAGAAAGGGCTGTACGGTCTTCGCTTAGCGACCCATTCGGGATCAACAACAACATCACCTCTTAAGGCTTTGATCTGTGTTTTACACTTAATAACCGTTTGTAGCCCGGTGCTTCATGGTGCACTCGGTTGGATAAAAAACTATTGCTATGCTTGTTGCTCACAGGGATTCTAGTATATTAGGATGTGTTACCCACAAGAGATTATCTCTATTAAAACATTACACATGACTATGCTTATTATTATCTTTTATCCCATATGGTGTGCAGCTGCAGGTGGATCTTCAACCCTGGCCTATCTCCATCCATTGAATCAACTCATGATATAAAGTTATCAAGATTGGTCCGATAAATGGAGGTAAAACAAAGAAACAAATTCTTGTAGACGTGTCCTTTTTATTTCCTTTTAGCGTTGTTTCCCAAGGTTCAATTAAACCTAGGTGTACTAGGGAAAAAGATTAGGATACTACATCCGTGAATCCGGATCGAAGGTATCAACCCTTTCTTGTTATTAGTTTACTTTCTTGTTATCTATTTGAAAACCCAAAAAAATAGTTACTTGTTATTTGTTTCCTTTACTTTAAAAATACCAAAAAGATAAGAGCCATGGCTCAAAAGAGACTTGCGGAGTATGCTACTCCCACTGATGATTTTATTCATGCACCTATTATTCATCCCGTCGTTGATGCGGAAGCATATGAAATTAAGACTAACCTTTTGAGCTTGGTTTAGCAAAAACAATTTGGGCGCTCATCTTCTGAGGATTTAGGTTTTCAGTTAAATACTTTTACTGAAATTTGCGACATGATGCATATTAAGGATGTAATCCAAATGCTGTTAAATTACGTTTGTTTCCTTTCTCTCTTAGAGGAAATGCTAAGGACTGGTTGCTAGCTCTACCTAAGGGCACTATTAAATCTCGGGAGGAATGGACTAATATTTTTATGACTAAATTTTCCCCTAGCTAAGACTATGCAACTAAGATTCAACATTACAAGTTTTAGACAAGAAGATTGCGATCCACTAGTGCTTGCATGGGAAAGGATGAAAGAAGCCGTAATGACTGTCCTAGTCATGGGATGGAAGAATGGCTTATATTACATTTATAGGCCTTAACCCAATGTCCAAGTCTATACTAGATACTACAGTAGGAGGAACAATCATGGGAAAGCAAGTGAGTGTTGCAAAGAAATTAGTTGATGATATGCAAAACAACCATGCCCAATGGCATGTGGAACGAACCTCAAAAGGGTGAATTCAGTCACCGAGGTAAACAATGAAGAGCTTAAATCTAAGGTAGATGAGTTACTCAACATAGTAAAGGGTAAGGAAGATACCCAAATTAATTCTCTCGCTACCGATGTTAATGATGTTAATTTTATAGCTCGCACTCCTTATAATCCTGCTTTATAGCTCGCACTCCTTATAATCCAGTCAGGGAGAAGAGATGGAGTCCAGTTCAGCTACGGGAAGGCCTAGATGACTTACTGACATATGCCCATAGTGTTACTTGTAGTTCAAGATGTACTATGTAACCGACTCTTAGTCGTAGCCGGATAGGTCTCTCCTGTAAACCCTATGCTGGATATCTATATAAGCCGTCCTAGGGAGAGCCTTTAGGGCACCACCTGATATCCCTCACAATAGTCTACAATCTCAACTAGCACGGGTGAAACCCTTGTAACCCATATTCCGGCTCTATCGTATTACTGGATTGCTAGCAGGAGTAGGATCCGTCCAAAGCCGATGGATTCGAACCTGGGTAATCTTGTGTGCTCACCGTCCCGGAATACCGTACGTCTCACACTCCTCTCTTCCACACGCCTCGGGGACCCCCTCATGGCGTACTTGTCATCAATCCGACAACACTCGGCCACTGCTCTACACCACCGCTGACATCACCACTGCCGTCACCTTCAAAAAGATGCACCCATCTACCTTCGAAAAGACAATTAATCCAATAGCAATCTATCACGCTAACTTGTAGCTCAAGTCTGACCTCATTTCCTTAAGTTGTCAAGATGCAGATTCTTAGCAAGAAGCTGAACATCTTGTCCAAATTTCAGGACCTTACAATATACATGCACGCAAAACAAATTATGTTTTCTCTCTCCTTCACTGCCTCATCACCATCCACGCACACCCAGCCGGCTGATGTCTCCCTCGTCCACAACGTGGCGCGTGCGTCGACCTGCCTTGTCATTCCATTTCACACCCTGCAAATAGGAAGCACCAAGCACACCCTGGCCCTTCATACTTTTTCAGTTCTTCGATGTAAACCGTACTTGCTTCCACCGACCGTGTCAAATTTTAACTACAAGTAAGCGCAATAGATAGGTTCCTCTTAAAAATTTCCAAAAAAACTTTTGAAGTTAACTAGGAATTCAGTATATCCAAAAAGCTTTTTTGTAAAACTTCCAAACCAACCTACAATTTACTTGTAGTTCAAATTTGACCAAATTTTGATAAATTGGCACAAAGTCTCATTCAAGTCAGCAGAGTTCGCTAGGAAGTTTTAAAATTTGCAAAACATGGGAAAATCGAGAATGTTCATTCCTGATAGTTGGAAACTCACACCGACATCATCGTTTACTAAAAGAAGATGCACCAATCTACCTTCGAAAAGACAATTAATCCAAGAGCAATCTATCACGCTAACTTTTAGCTCAAATTACCTAATTTCGTTAAGTTGTCAAGATGCATATTTTAAGCAAGTGGAACATGTTGTCAAAATTTTAGGACCTTTACTGTATTTATGCATGCAAAAAAAATTATGTTTTCTCTATCCTTCACTGCCTCATCACCATCCATGCACACCCAGGCTGACTGATCTCTCCCTCATCCATAACATGGTGCTGCCCACACGTGCATTGACTTGCCTTGTCGTTCCATTTCACACCCTACGAAGAGGAAGCACCAAGCACACCCCCAACACGCTAGTTCGAAAGTGTGAGGAGAGTTTTTGTGTGAAGCGAGTACAGTAGTACCGAGGATATGGCTCAGTTGCTCGCTCGAGAACGACCCAACTACTTTTCCTTGCTTAACATTAGGGCCCTTTGTGCTAAATTTATGGACCTCTATGTAATTTTCTCTATTTTGAGGTCTTCAATGTAAACCGTACTCGCTCCCACCCACCGTGTCAAATTTTAACTACTAGTAAGCGCGATAGATAGATTCCTCTTAAAATTTTCCAAAAAACTTTTGAAGCTATAACCAGGAATTCAGTACATCGAAAAACCACCGAAAAGCTTTTTCGTAAAACTTCCAAAGCAACCTATAGTTTACCTTTAGTTCAAATTTGACCTAATTTTAATAAGTTGGCACAGAGTCTCATTGAAGTTGGCAGAGTTGGCTAGGAAGTTTTAAAATTTTCAAAACATGGGAATATCGAGAATGTTCTTTCCTGAAAGTTGGAAAACTCACACCGACGACATTGTTTACTAAAAGAAGATGCACCCATCTACCTTCGAAAGAACAATTAATCCAAGAGTAATCTATCATGCTAACTTGTAGCTTAAGTTTGACCTAATTTTGTTAAGTTGTCGAGATGCAATTTCTTAGCAAGAAGTTGAACGTGTTGTCAAAATTTCAGGACCTTTACTATATATATGCACGCAAGACAAATTATGTTTTCTCTCTCCTTCACTAACTCATCACCATTCACCCACACCCCAGCCCGCCTTATCTCTCCCTCGTCCACAATGTGGCACTGCCCACGTGCGTCGACCTACCTTGTCATTCTATTTCACACCCTACGAAGAGGAAGCACCAAGCACATCCCCCATCATGTTGGTTCGAAAGTGTGAGGAGCATTTTTTGTGTGAAGCGAGTACAATAGTACGAAGGGTATGGCTCAGTTTCTCGCTCGAGAAGGACCCACCTGCTTTTCATTGCTTAACTTTAGGGCCCTTTCTGCTAAAGTTATGGACCTCTACATGTAATTTTATCTTTTTGAGGTCTTCGATCTAAACCGTACTCCCACCAATTGTGTCAAATTTTAACTACAAGTAAGCGTGATAGATAGTTTTCATAAAACTTTTGAAGCTAACCAAGATTTTAGTACATCGAAAACCACCAAAAATCTTTTTCATAAAACTTCCAAAGCAAACTCAATTTACTTATAGTTCAAATTTGACCTAATTTCGATAAATTGGTACATAGTCTCATTCAAGTCAGTAGAGTTAGCTAGGAAGTTTTAAAATTTGCAAAACATGGGAAAATCAAGAATGTTCTTTCCTGATAGTTGGAAACTCACACTGATGACATCGTTTACTAAAAGAAGATGCACCCATCTACCTTCGAAAAGACAATTAATCCAAGAGCTATCTATCACGCTTACTTGTAGCTAAAGTGTGACCTAATTTCATTAAGTTGTCAATATGTGGAGTCTTAGCAAGAAGTTGAACCTCTTGTCAAAATTTCAGGACCTTTACTATATATATGCACGCAAAGCAAGTTGTGTTTTCTCTCTCCTTCACACTGTCACATCACCATCCACACACACCTCGACCGACTGACCTCTCCATCGTCCACAACGTGGTGCTGCCCACGTGCATCGACCTGCCTTTTCATTCCATTTCACACCCTGCAAAGAGGAAGCACCAAGCACACCCCAACACGCTCGTTCGAAAGTGTGAGGAGCATTGTGTGTGTGTGTGTGAAGCAAGTACACTAGTATGAAGGGTATATGGCTAAGTTGCTCTCTCGAGAAGGACCCGACTGCTTTTCCTTGCTTAACTTTAGGGCCCTTTATGCTAAATTTATGGACCTCTATGTAATTTTTTAAGGTCTTCGATGCAAATCATACTTTCTCCCACCGTCCATGTCAAATTTTAACTACTAGTAAGCACGATAGATAGATTCCTCTTAAAATGTCCCAACAAACTTTTGAAGCTCTAGCCAAGAATACAGTACATCGAAAACCACTGAAAACCTTTTTCGTAAAACTTCCAAAGCAATCTAGAATTTACTTGTAGTTCAAATTTGACCTAATTTCAATAAATTGGAATAGAGTCTCATTCAAGTCGGTAGAGTTAGCTAGGAAGTTTTAAAATTCGCAAAACATGGGAAAATTGAGAATGTTCTTTCCTGATAGTTGAAAACTCACACCGACAACATCGTTTACTAAAAGAAGATGCACCCATCTACCTTCGAAAAGACAATTAATCCAAGAGCTATCTATCACGCCTACTTCTATCTCAAGTTTGACCTAATTTCGTTAAGTTATGAAGATGTAGAATCTTAGCAAGAAGTTGAACCTCTTGTCAAATTTTCGTGACCTTTACTATATATATGCACGCAAAAAAATTGTGTTTTCTCTCTCCTTCCCTGCCTCATCACCATCCACACACACACCCTGGCTCGCTAATCTCTCCCTCATCTACAAGTGCCGCCCACGTGCGTCGGCCTGAATTGTCGTTCCATTTCACACCCTGCGAAGAGGAAGCACCAAGCACACCCCCAGCACACTGGTTGGAAAGTGTGAGGAGCGGTCGAACTGAGGAGCTCAGTTTCTCGCTCGAGAAGGACCCGAGTGCTTTTACTTGCTTAACTTTAGGGCCCTTTGTGCTAAGTATATGGACCTCTATGTAATTTTCTCTTTTTTGAGGTCTTCGATGTAAACCATACTCCCATCGACCGTGTCAAATTTTAACTACAAGTAAGTGTGATAGATAGATTGCTCTTAAAATTTTCCAGAAAACTTTTTAAGCTAACCAGGAATTTAGTACATTGAAAACTATCGAAAAGCTTTTTCTTAAAACTTCCCAGCTTATAGACAAATTCTGCCACATACATAGGAGATGCACTAAAACTAGTATGAAAATAGAAGCTGTAAATAGTACTCCGCTGACGTGATGAGAATGTACTATGCTAGGAAGTGACATGTTTAATTTATTGCACAGGGACGACGTCTTCAACGAAATCACTATGCGTCTGGACACTATCAGCGCCATTACGCTGGCCGCATGCTCCAAGGAGTTGTACCACCAGGTCATCGGCGGAAAAGGTAGTAGGTGTCCCAACGACCGCTGTTGTTCATTTGTCTCCTACAATGACGTCTACGAGCACAAGATCCAGAGCTGCTATGCCCCGTGTGCAGCCTGCACGGAGCAAGGGTGTGAGTTCGTCACCCGACCATTGACTATGCACGAGCTCTTTGACCACTTGAAACTTGTCCACAAATATACTATTTGCCCGAAGTGACCTACTCCAACAAGCACTGGTATCTGACTGAACGGGTACCCGCACCAGAGATCATCGGCATCGGGAAAGAGGGAACGTAGTTTGCCGCCCTAATTGGAGGGTACACCACGGATATCTTCATATCCGTCAGGTACATCAGGTCGGCGGCGTGCGAATTGCCGTGGTACAAGGTGATGTCATGGTCGCTGCCGTCATGAATAAGCTCCATTCGGTCAAAATGGTGGCGACATCTGAGCAGAGAGCAGGCCTTTGTCGGCTGAAGTCACGCTGAAAGGGCTCATGTCGTACCTGTCAAAACCGCGGCGTTACCTACGAGCTTCTCAAGATGTTGTCGGAATTCCCCTGGATTATAAGAATATCAACCAAGAGTGAGTTAACACATATAAATCTTCTTGTGATGATCCTAATATGAATATATGTAATGTTGTACTAATTAATTGCTTTATGTTGGTGACAGACCCAATTGGTATGTGATGTCCAGACAAATATGTCTCCATGTTCAATGCTTGTTGATGCAGTCCCAAGGAACTGCGTGGTGCCTGACTGCGAGTTCGTCGCAATTCCGTTTGTGCTCCACTCCCACCTCAGAGAAGCCCACGCCATGAGGTTGCGCATTTTACACTATGGTAGGAAAGGCAGGTACATCTCTAAGCCGGTGTAGGCACCGGGCTCGCAAAATGTAGATATCGGGCTAACCGGGTACGATGACACAGTGTTCTACATGCTATTTGACGGGCGCGATGATTTCATCTTGATATTCGTCATGTGCGTCAGGCTAGCGGTGTGCTTGTCGCCACAGTTCATGGTGAAGTTGAGCTCTCCACATCCAAATGGCTTGTGTCAGAAGGTATTCTATGTGAATTCTAAAGCCACTTGCTCTTTGTCGGTTTGTCGGGCTAATGTGGTCGCTCGTTGTCGAAATCGACCATCGGAGTTCACCGTGGAATACAACCTTCGTATCGACAAGATTCTTAGCGATTAACACATCTTTATCTTCTTGTGATGATCCTAATTTGAACAGATGTACTCCTCGACAGGATTTTTCTTATCATTTTGGGACATGTGGTTCCTAGCTTTTCTGAGTATTTTGTATGGAGTTCTGCTACTGCTAATATATTTTGTAGTAGGAGTAATATCTATGTACTGGTACTTGTTCAGACCGATGGATCTAGTGCAGAATATGGTCAATCTTTCCTTTTGAATCATGACCTTGCTACATCTACCGAATTTCAATGTCTGCATTGCTGGATCTGTTAATTCCTTTGGTCATTATCTGTACTGCTAATCGGTCACTTTGAAATGGTGCTAAATCTGTCAAGTGCCGCTTATTATGAACTGGGCATCTGATGATATTTTTCCGTCTTATTCAGTACTGCTGAATCTTTCAAATGCCACTGAATCTGGCAAATGTTCTGTTGTTGCTATTAGTAAAGTATTTTTTTAGAACTAATAGTGATGTATTGATACTTGTTTAGATCAAGACTAGTAGATGGTCTTTCTCTTTTTTTCGAACATGGCCAGAATATGTTCTATCTGTCCTTTTGAATTATGGCCTTGATACATCTATTGAATTTTAGTGTCTGCATTGTTAAATCTATCAATTCTTTTGGTCATTATCTATACTGCTAAATCGGTCACTTTGAAAGTTTGTTGAATCTATCAAGTGCCACTGATTATGTATTTGGAATCTATTGATATTTTTCTATTTTATTCAGTGCTACTGAATTTTTCAAATGGTAGTGAATCTGTCGAATTTTCTGTTGTTTCTATTACTAAAGTATTTTTTAGAACTAATAGTGATGTATCGGTACTTGTTTAGATCAATACCAGTAGATGGTCTTGCTCTTATTTTGGAACATGGCCATAATATGTTCTCTATGTCCTTTTGAATTATGGCATTGCTACATCTATTGAATTTTAGTATCTGCATTCTTAAATCTGTCAATTCTTTTGGTCATTATTTGTACTGCTAAATCGGTCACTTTGAAATGCTATTGAATCTGTCAAGTCCTGATGATTATGTATTTGGAATCTATTGATATTTTCTTGTTTTATTCAGTGCTGTTGAATCTTTCAAATGGTAGTGAATGTGTCAAATGTTCTGTCGTTTTTATTACAGTACTAAAGTATTCTGTAGAACTAATACTGATGTACTGGTACTTTTTTCGATCAAGGGCAGTAGATGGTCTTACTGTTCTTTTGAAACATGGCCTTGTCACAATCTAGATGAGGCTTGGGGAATTTTTGTTTGCATATGTGGGTCACATAGTCATTGATGTGAGTAGAAGGTATGTACAGAAAAGTAGGCTTGATGGTCAGTTTTGCTTGCTCCGATGATCGAGTGTGTTCAGAGAAAAGCGACTAATCCCGCACCAAGGTTTTTAGTGCTGAAACAAGAATTGATTCTCGCCGTTCTACTATTGAATTTCAGAGTCTATATTGCTGAATCGGTAACTTTGAAACGTTGCTGAGTATGAACTGGGAACCTGTCGTTATTTCACCAAGCATGATGCAATTTAGGCCGTGGGTTCTTGCCTTTCTAGAAGTTTCAACAATTTTAGCAGGCTTGCCAATCTTTGCAAAGGGTAATTTTCTAGAAAGTTCATATGAGCTTCAGCATCTTGGTACTTTGGTACATACTATGAAGTACCAAAAAACGTAAGTGACTCAACTTACAACTACTCTATCTAACTGATGTGAATCTAGACAAAGTTGAGGCCATTAGAATACGAACTAGAGGGAGTATTATAAAAATGGAAGCAGTAAATAAATCATCTCTCAATTCTAATAACTGAGATGTGATGAGAGAACACTCCATGGCAGCATGCCAGTCTAGAGTACCTATAGTACTCCCTACTCCATAACTCTAGTCGGCGTGCTCGATGCAGTACGCCCGGCGGAAGACAGCCGGAGGAGCACGGCAAAACCCCCTCCTTCAAAGATCCATTCCCAACTCCTAGAGGCCGCATTTGGATCTTCTCGAGTGCGTACTTCACACATTTTTCTCGCCATATCACTCGCAACATCGACCCTTCCAGACCGCCACCCCTCTCCTCCAAATAAGCCCAATAGTCATGCATAGATCTGTCCTTGCCCCAATCCATCCGGACGTGATGGCTATGGATTCGAGGCACAACCGGCTGAACAACGTCTGGACGAAGGTCGGCGATGATGTCTTAAACAAAATAGCTAAGTGTCTAGACACTACTAGCGCCGTCTGGCTGGCCGCATGCTCCAAGGAGCTGTACCACCAAGTCACTGGCAGAAAAGGTAGTAGATGCCCCAACAACATCTGCTAGACTTTGGTCTCCTACAAGGACGTCTACGACCACAAGATCGCGTGCAAATACTGTCGGTGTATCTGCACGGAGCCAGGATGCGAGTTCGCCGGTGTCAAGAAAGTGTTCGTCGAGCACCTCATATCTGCCCACTCGATGACAGTGCCCAGATACAGCCCCAAAAAATGGGACCCATCTGTGCTGGTTCGTGCACCGGGATCGCTCAGAGCTAAGTCATCGGCATCAGGAAGGAGGGCAAGCAGTTCGTCGCCCAAATTGACGGGCATAGCATGGACTTGCTCCTACCCGTCAGGCCGGTCAGGTCGGCAGCATGCGAATCGCCACGGTACGAGGTGAGGTTTTGGTCGTTGGTCTTGTTCGCTAGTTTCGATCAGGTTGTAGTAAAGAGGTCATCCGAGACAACGATTAGACCGTCGCTGGCCAACGCCACGCAAGAAGTGCTCACATCTTTTATGTCCAAGTTGTGGCTTTACTGGCATACTACTGAACCTATCGTTGGACAAGATTCACCAGTGAGATATCACATATTAATCCTCTTGTGATGATCCTACTGTGAGTGTATGTAATGTTGTACTAATTAGCTAGTTTATGTTGGTGGCAGATTCCCTTCGTAATTGGAATTACTGAAATTAAGGATCCCGAATTTCCTGGTTTGTCGTATGAATTTTACATGTATGCTGTTGACCTAGAGGCCGACAGGCGACAATGAAATGAGAGCGCGTCCTAGGCAGGAAATCAAGGGCGCAGCCCGGCCAGCACTTTGACACGCTGAAGCATTCTTGTTTCTTTGAGTATGTATGATGGGACATGTAGTGGTTCCTAGCTTAGTGTAAGCTTGTAGTTCTACACTTTTACTAAGTATTTTGTATGGAGTTCAGCTACTGCTAATCTATTTTGTAGTAATACCTATGTACTAGGACTTATTCAGATCGAGTGGAGAAAATGCATGGTCACGCTTTCCTTTTAGAACTTGGCTTTGCCGCATTGTTGTACATCCATTGAATTTCAATGTCGGCATTGCTGAATCTGTCAATTCTTTTGGTCATTTTCTGCCACTGTTGAATCGATCACTTTCAATTGTTGTTGAATCTATCATGTGCTATTGAATGTGAATCGAACACATGCTTGTCGCCCTTGTACATGGCCGTGTCACAATCTAGATGAGACTTGAGCATTTTGGGTTCCATACGGGGGTCACACAGGAATTGATGTGAGAAGAAGGTACTCAAAGAAGACTTGATCGTCAGTTTTGCTTGCTCCAATGGTCGAGTGTGTTTGGTGAAAAGGACAAACTGATCGCGTGATAAGGTTTTTAGAGCTGAAACAAGAACCGATTCTCTTTGTACTGCTATTGTATTTTATTGTCTGTATTACTGAATTGTTCACTTTTGAAATGCTGCTGAATTGGTCAAGTGCTCCTGAATATGAACTTTGAATCTGTTGATAATTTTTCTACCTTATTCTGTGATGCTGAATTTTGACATGAATAGCTGCCAAAAAGAATTATCGCGTTTCCCCTCCTTCTCTGAGGTCTTTGTTTCGAATCTGGCCGAGCACATCACAATGCAATTTTTATTAACCAGGAGAAGAAATCTAGTAGCTCATTCGGCCCCTCTTTAGCCCAGAACATTTGTATTCGGTCTTTTCGGGGTTAGGGGACTGCTGACCACAGCCCAGTGAAATTTGAGAAAGGATCCCATGGAGAATAGCCCAGAACATATTAATTCGGCCTTTTAGGGGTCAGGGGACTACTGAGCACAACCCACTAAAATTTGAGAATGAAGCCCATGGAGCATAGCCTACGGAGTATAACCCACGTAAAGTAGCCTATGTAGAATAGTCAAACTCTTTTCAATTCGTCCTTTAGGGCATTGCCCCTCGCCTATAAAAATAAAATAAAAACTCTGCCTACCCATGTTTTTAAGAAAATACTCCATTACATGGAATTTTATAAATTAAGATGCCAGGAGCGCTACCCTTTTACATTTTAAAAGAGATAATCATAGACACACAAAATATTTAAAAAAAATACTAATACATAAATGGTAGTACTAATAAAAGTTTAATGATATTTATTCTATAAATTTTGTTGTTGTAGTTGTAACACACTCAGTTTATGTTTATTTGATTTGAAGGTCTTTTGTTAGAATCGTATCTTGGGTTTACATTTTTTTTCTTTTAGCAATATTGCATTACAGAGAGGCTGATATCACAGACCCACCAGCATGCAGCATCCCTAGAGTTTGTTTTGAGGGTGGGTTCAAAAAAGTTTAAATACTTGTACATAGAGGCTCGCATCAGGGACCCACCAGACAGAACATACAAGGCTGCATCAGGGACCCACAAGCCAGAACATGCTAGAGAGGCTGACATAAGGGCCCCAGCAGTAAGACCATACACGGCTGCCACAGTGAAAACAGCGGACGCGTCCGAAAAAAGTCCATCATACACACGTTGCACTTATAGAGAAGCTGGCATGTCAGACTCAACAGGCCCAAGCATAGCCCATGAAATTAGCCTATCATCCCCAAACATAGCCCAATACCTTCTACTTCGGCCTTTTCGTGGTCTTGTGGCCACCGACCATAGCCCATTCAATTTAGGAGTGAGCCATGGAATATAAGCCATGACGAATAGGGCATCTGCCCCGAGTTAGCCCAAAATCTTTTTAATTCGGCTTTTATGAGCATTTTTTGTACTCTGAGGCTGACATCTGGGACCTAAAAACAGTCTAACATACACACATTTCTTTCAAATAGAGGCTGTCAGCTGGACCCAGCATAGACACGTTTCCTGCACAGAGGTGGTTGGCATCTGGGACCCAGTAAGTTCCAAGCGGACATGGCCAAAAAAAGTCCATCATATGCACGTTTTATTTACAGAGAGACTGATATGTGGGACCTAGCATCACGACCTTATACAGATGCTGCATCGAGCAATGTTGCCAGTTCGAAATAGGAAGGTGCGAGCGAGAAAAAAGTTCAGCATGCACACGTTTCTTGTAATGAGAGGCTAAAATAGGGGACTCAGCACCGTGAGAAACGACAGATTTATCGACCAAGGCTATCTAGTTCAGAACAGGATAGCGCTAGAGAAAAAAAATTACCATACCCATGATTCTTCTAATGTGAGGCTGATATAAGGGACCCACTAGCCTAAATAAACGGCTGATGCAGCGAGCAACGCTATTAAGTTTAGAACACGAAAGCGTGACGGAGGGTAAAAAAATCCATCATACACATGTTTGTTCTAATGAGAGGATGAAATGTGGGGACCATCAGAATGATTAAACGATAGATGCATCGCTATCAAGTTCGGAATAGGGTAGCGCGAGCGAAGGAAAAAATCCATCATACACACGTTTCTTCTAATAAGAGGATGACATGTGGGGCTCAGGAGGTTGGTTAAATGGTAGATGCGTCGAGCAACGCTATCAACTTCGAAACAGGGTAGCACCAGCGAAGGAAAAAAGTTCCATCATACACACGTTTCTTATAATGAGAGGATGACATGTGGGTCCCAGGAGGTTGATTAAATGGTAGATGCATCGCGCAACGCTATCAACTTTGGAATAGGGTAGCATGAGCAAAGGAAAAAAATCCATTATACACATGATTCTTCTAATGAGAGGCTGACATATGGGAACTAGCAGCCTGACTAAATGGCAAATGCATCAAACAACGTTATCGAGTTCAAATCAGGGAGGCGCGGCCGAAAAGTATGGTCTGCTAGAGACACTGACATCCATGACCCACACGCCTCAAAAGACTTCAGAGAGTCAACATCGTGCGAGGAAACGGAAATCTTGCTTCTGGCATGCGCCAGCCGAGCTTCCTCCATGTTTTTAGCGGTTCCATCATAGTAGAGGGCCACGAAACCGGGAAAAAAAGTTTTCCATCGGCCACAGCCGAGCCGAGAATTTTGTCGCCGAAGACGCGCCTTCTACGACGACCGTCGGGCCAATTCGTTGTGGAAGGAAACTTTTCTTGTAGTAAAGGCAAAGATATTTGATAGGGAATGAACTTAGATTGCAATTTGTAAGTTAGCGATCCGAGTTGTTTCCCCTTCGTCAGCGCCCAACACCACTACCTCACTCTTGCTGAAATTAATTTCGAGGCCCGACATATTTTCAAAGAAGAGAATAAGAAATTTTAGATTTGCAATCCCCTCCTCCTCTGGATGGATGAGGATCATAGTATCGTCGACGTATTGTAAGTGAGATACCCCTCCCGGAATAAGATGGGGAACCAGGCCCTTGATGTGGCCAGCTCGACTTGCAGATTCCAAGAACATGGCAAGAACATCCACCAAAATGTCAAATAGTAATGGTGAAATAGAGTCCCCTTGCCTAACACCCCTGGCATTAAGGAAGACTGGGCCTATCTCACAGTTGATGTTAATAGTGGCTTGTCCTCCCGAGACAAGTTGCATGAGATGATGAACAACCCCGGGTTCAAAGCCTTTCCTAAGCAGAACCGTCCGTAAGAACTCCTAGTTCACACAGTCGTACGTTTTCTCAAAATCTAACTTAAGGAAAATGCCCCTAGCTTCCTCACTTTGACCTCATGAATAATCTCTTGTAGCGCTAGAACCTCTTCATGAAGGGCTCTCCCTTTGAGAAAAGCAGATTGACATATATCCACTATGTGGTGAGCAATCGGTGATAAGCGAATCACATAGACTTTACCAATAAACTTAAAAATGACATTAATAAGCGCAATGGGTCTAAAAAGTTCAATGTTATCCGCCCCTTGCACCTTAGGGATAAGCGTGAGGACACCAAAATTAAGCCTAGCAATATCTGCCCTACCCAAAACAAAGTCATTCAAAATTTGTAAGATGGGGCATTTAAAGTCTTTCCCAAAAGCACTTATAGAACGCCACCGGGAGTGCATCCGGCCCCGATGCGGAATCCGTCTTCATGCTTGCCAGCACCTCCTCCAATTCCTGCAGAGTGAAGGTTCCGAGCGGGTGGATATAGTTGGGTTACATGAGAAGGTCAAGCAGGAGTTTAGTTTAGCTGAGCTAAACAGTATCGATGGCGGGGGACAATTTGTTTGGAATTGGCTTCCATCTACGGGGCACTCTGGGGTATGCTTTTAGGTTTCAGGGAAGAAACCTTCGAAGTAGGAGAGTGGGAAAAAGGGGAATTTTTCCTAAGCGCCCTAATATATCATAAGGCAAGAAAATATAAGTGGATCTTTATGCTGGTATATGGGCCTACGGATCATAGCCGCTCGGCTGATTTCCTATTGGAGGTTCAGGGATTGGTGAACCGAGCCCAGGTGCCTATTGTGGTTGGAGGGGATTTCAACCTAATCCGAGGCCCACGGGATAAGAATAATAGTAACCCGAATTGGCCCAGAATTAACCTTTTCAACAATGCCATTGCGAATATGTCTTTGCGTGAGCTTAGAAGGGTTGGGGCCCTTTTACATGGACCAATAAGCAACTGGACCCGGTAAGGTCAGTTCTTGATAGGGGGTTTGTCTCGCCTTCATGGGAGACGGTCTACCCGCTGTGATCTCTTACTGCTGTAACCAGAATTGGGTCAGACCACACGCCTCTTTTGCTGGCATCCGGGGAGGAAGCCGGGCCTAAAACTAATAGGTTCTTTTATCGAACCCGGTGGACGGGAGTCCCAAACTTTAAGACGATATTGAATCAAAATATGCTATAGTTGGCGGCTAATAGAGATCCCAGGCATGGGAGCGTTGATCTCTGGCAACATGGATCGAGGGGGATTCGCCAGTTCCTAAAGGGTTGGGGGATAACCTAGGCAAGGAGAAGAAGATTGCCCAGGGAAACCATTCTTGTGCAGATTAAAAACTTAGGTGAGCTTGCGGACTCGTCGGGTCTGGATGAGAAAGGTTGGGATCTACGGTATTTCCTAGAGGATCAACTTATGCAGATGGCCAAGGATGACGAGGAATATTGGTGACAAAGGGTAGGGCTAATTGGATTCTCAGGGGAGACGCCAACACAGCCTATTTCCATGCGATTGCGAATGGTAGACGCAGAAAATGCACGATCTCCTCCTTAACTACTAACATGGGTGTCTTCTCTGAGCAACCAGGTTTACATGCTCATATTTATAGCTTCTACCGGGACCTTATGGGTGCCCAAGGCGAGGACAGGGTGTTCTCGCTAGCTGTAGATACATGGCCAACCCATAGACAAGTATCCATGGGGAGAACAATGACCTTGCGCAAGGATACTTACTCATTTCTGCAATCAATACTTCTGTATGTGGCCTCCTCACAATATTTCATCTTGGCAACATTACTTCCTTTTGTTTAAATGTAGCTCCTTGTTTCAGTTTGAAGTTCGCTTTACTAGGATATGTGTAAGGATGCTAGTAGCACCATTTCTTGCAGTTAAGATGGATGCGCATGTTCGCCCAAACTTATTGTGGCACTTCATACACACAGTTGATTGTTGTCGCATGGGTGCAAAATCTAGAAGCAGGAGCGTTTGTTTTGTTGTATAATCTACGTATCGTGTAGAAATAACCGACCAAACATAAAATTTCTAAGATCTCTCACTATGTATTGTGGACCTTTCGGTGCACCTAGTGAGGGTTGGGCCAGGCTGGCCAATCCCACGCAATCCATCCCATCACATGTGGGTTAGAGTCCATCACATGTGGGTTAGAGTGAGTACTAAACTCTTCCTATGTAACATATCACCCCGTGTGTATGCAGCAATATGCATTTTCAAAATTTCAAAATCACCTTATGCAACATGAAAAATATCTTAAAATAGCTAAACTCTTCTTATGCAATAGATTCCAGAACCAAAGTAATGTATCAGTCGTGTGTATGAAGCAAAAGATATGTGCACTGGCAACATGTATAAATCACCTATGCATCATAAAAAACTAAAAACTTCTAATTATAACTACTCATGATAAACATGTGAGCATCGGCCTTCCCGTCTCAGACATGGCAGTGAGGAAGCCGGCTCGCTCGAACCCGGTTAGCGTGGGATCTAGCAAGCCCACATTGATTATCATACCGACTTAGTCGAAGGGGTGTAATCTTTCTCCTAAATATACAATATCTAGAGACTGGTCTCAAGAACACTACCTCGGTCTTGTAAAAATATGTTTCATGCAGTATTAATATAATTACAAACAAACATTAACCAAGATTTGGCATGAAGTCTTACTGCATGTATATCACACATCTTGTACGATTAAATCACATAAGACATAACAAACAGAAAAAATCTATGTGACTCGCCATCGCGTGCAAGCATCATGTATATCAAATCGACCTCCTGATTTGGTTGGCTGTTTGGTGAAGAAATCTAAGAAGGGAATTAACTAGTAGGCTAACTAAGAAACAAATCAAGCACAATGGCTGGAGATGAAATCCATGGTTAGCCAGATTGGTCCGCCGAACGGAATCATTTTCCATATTTCTTAGAATTGAGGGCTGATCTGAGAGATAGGCAGTACGTGTTTCCACCACTTTATGGGTGGTATTGCATATATGGGGATTAATGTCAAGAACACCACTAATGGATGTATTACCGCCAAATTTCAGAGTGGATTATGCTTATTGCATTGTACATACCAGGGGCATCTACTAATGTCAGAAATCAAGTTGTTGGACCAGTAGGTTCAGTTTCAGCTCCTTTTCTTTTTGTCATTTTCCTTTCTATTGCAAAATCCTTTGTTGGTACTTTTCTCCCCTTCCCATCATAAAGCAGATGTATCTATTAGTATCTCACTGTATTATAAGGCAATGATTCACATTCTGTTTGAGAAACAAAATTCATATGTCGAGTTTCGTATTGTATCGGACTCTCGAAAGCAACTGCGAGGTATATCCCTGGGTCGTTTCTTATTTTCTTCAAAAAAAAAATACTGATGTTGGTGTATTTTTTTTGTATGTTGTTTTGCTGGGTTCAGCTTCAGATCATCAAATACAAGATTATTTTTATAGATTGGCTTATGCTCTTCATGGTGTCTATCGCGGTAAGCTAAAGGCTTGTTCCAACCTACGATGAGACCCTTTCTTATCCGGTAAGCTCTGACGTCTTACACGTATCTAGCCGTTATTAAAGGAACTGGAGACTTGTTTAATAATTTAGGCTGATGATCATGCTATAGGTAATGACACCCAGGTCTGAGAAAGAGTTGGGGATTATTGAATGTGCTTCTTAAATTTCATATTATGTTCTACACTAGGCAGAATTTCTTTTTATGTAGTAGAGATATTGTACCTCTACCTATGTGGATTTAAGAATTGTATATATCATGATACCAAATTTCATCAATTTACTTTTTTTGGGCATAATTTGCTTGTTTAGATTTTCATGTGTCAGGTGTGCTACGAACAAAATATAATCAAGAGTAAGATCGTTTGGTGATGTTATTGCTCTAAACATAATGTTTTTTGGATTATCTCGCATTTGCTTTCAAGGTCTTACCAAGGGTGTCATCAGGAGAAACTAAGCAATGCTTGTGGGTTATCAAAACGACATTCCTAGATAAAGAAATTAGCTGTAGAGAGAATATTGACTCAAGAAGCTAAATTACTTTAAACTAACATGTTTAGTTCTTGAGGCTGATGAGCTGAGACGTCTATGAGCACCCGGGACATAGTAACTTTGCCATCATCGTGGTAATGGTGCGTGTGAAGAGATAACGGCTGCGTGTGGTAATGGGGCAGACTTTGAAAAATCCTCGAAGATTTTGTTAGGGGCTTAAATGATAGAAAATGGCTAACTCCATCGAAACCTACAATTATGCTACTAATCTCATCACAGAAACCCCTTGTTAAATAAAAGTCTGGGGGCTACCTCCTTGATCAAAAACATCTTCTCCCGCCTTTGACAATGACTTCTCTATTCAACCTAGGATGCTGCCCAAAATTTTATCCTTCAAATATTCAAACGCATTTTTCTTTCACAGTCTCACGTATATAAGGAAAACGATACGGTGCTCCCGAGGGATCGTGTTGCTCGCATCCCCCGGCTCTCCTCGTGACGCATGTCGCCCCGGGAGGCAGCTTTTGGGTGGGTCATACTTCCGTTCTTATCCCCGATTCCTCCGTGTCTTTAGTTTCTTCTCAATATCCCCGACTCCTCCATCTCTTTGCAGTGCTGCCGCTGGCCTTCTCTGTCTCTTCCAGCGCCGCCGGCCAGAGTTCCTCCTCCACCCTCGCGCCCTCCTCTGGCCCATGGCCTCCTCCGCCCCCGCGCTAGCCTGCGCCGATTGCTCCCTCCTCCCCGCGCCGGCCTGCCGTTGGTCGCTCCCTCCACCTCACCATGGACCTCAACGAGGAGGTCTCACGAGGTTGCCCGTCGCCGCCCCCGCACCTGCAAACACACCCTCACTGCCCCATGAGGAGGCCTTGCCGTTGAGGTCTCGCTTCACCAAGCCGCCCTACTAGTGGAGGACGTTGGGCTCCTCTGGTGCGGCGAGATGGCGGTGCTGCAAGGGAACGGCGCTGCTCCCATGCAGCGTCCTGCAACGCTCCCGTCGCTCCCCTCTCTCCCAACTCCGGCAAGATCAGCGATTCGAGGTGTCACATCCCGTGCATGCTACCTACGAAGGGTGGATTAGCTACCGATGGCAGGTGGTTTTTGCTACCCAGGTGTACAACATTGCTACAGATGCTAGGCTACTTTGCTGCCTTAGGTCTACAACGTTGCTACCGACGGGAGGTGTTTTTGCTACCATGAGTGTATGGTGTTGCTACGTTGGACGAATCGGGAGTTGATTTTGCTACATACTCGTGTATGTTTTGCTATGTATTCGTTTTATTTTTGCTACATTTTGATGTTCTCCAAATGCTACGCTATGTTTTTGCATAAATTTTTGACTATGAATTCTGGTGAGATCCCGGCGATGTCTCCAACGAAACTTTTTTTACACTAATACAAAATTTTCGCTACAGTTCTTCTCATATTTTGCTACATTAACATAATTTTTTTACTACATACTCTCCGGCGAAACTCCGGCGAAGCATCCGTTGAGATTTACTTTTTTACTTTTTGTCTCATGAATGAGCATTTTTGTTACATGTAGCAAAAACGGAGTTTAAGCAAAAAAAAAAGGATAGTTTGAAGCAAAAGCGGGATTAGTAGGCTTCTTTGCACACGTATCAGCTGGGAAAACCGGGGGATTGGGAGGGAATTATCCCCCGGTACGCGCATAGTACTGCCCCATATATAAAACAGGAAGCCAAGTCGGGATAGATGTGGCGAACAGAAATAGGACTCCAATTCTTCTTAGCCGCCGCCTCCCTCTCTCTTCCCTAAACCTAGCCGCCTCCACCCTCCTCCTTCTCCATAGTCGGTTCCCCCTCCTCCGGCCGGCCTCGCCGGCGTCGGGAGGAGTGGGGAACCTGATCTATGAGTTCAGTCTTTGATACAAGTAGTATTTTTAATAAATTAGATTAGGCTTTTGCTGCTCCTTTTCGGCCTCCACGTCGATGGAGATGGCATCGTCTACAATAAGTGTTCCCCGTCCCTTCATTCGACAACGTGAGTTTCTTCTCGACGTCAATGGTGGTGGTGGAAGATCAAATTTCTTTAGGTATGGTTTTTCAGATCTTGCTTCGCCGGATCGATCTTGGATGGTTTCTGTTGATTGTCGCGAGGAGGTTTGTCCTTGCAATATCTTTCTCGATTGCCACGTTCTCGACAGTGGGGATTCGTACTCTCGGCTCTTCAGCGATGTCGACGAGGTTGTTGGGTTCGTCTTCCCTGGAATACTAGCGTTGATGCTCTTGCCAATATCGATCGATTACTCTAATGGTTGCATGCGTTTACGTAGCCTTGAAACTGCGACCCAAATTAAATTTATGAGAGAACCCTCGTTGGTATTTACAGGTATATGGTTTGGTATATATGTCTTCTTTATGCAGCTACCTTCGGAAAAATGCAAGATTATGTTATGAAAGAAGAAAGAGTTTGAAGATCTCGATGATTGGATAGTTCATTTTAGATTTTATTTTGTAATTGCTGAAGCCAGCGCATGTATCTTTACCATGCACTATTTGTTACGATAAATATATATGGTATTGATTGTAAAAAAAAAAATACCAAGTCGGGATATTCCTCATTCGAAGGAGCACCATAAATTGCTAATCCTTGTGTAGCTGGTTTGAATTCTTGATGAACATTTATAGCTGGTTTCTCGGCGTTTATACATTGTCCAAAACAATTCTCACAAGACTGAAGAATCTCACGGAGAGCGACCGCCTCCTTTTCATTATACTATTAGGAAATTTGGCGCGGCGCACGCCGTGCTCGCGTCGTGGATAAAATATGTCAATTGAATTGACAACTTGTATGTAGAATCTTTTTTTTTTTCAACTATTATTGGAAGCTTTGTTTTTGTGTGACTTCAGTTTGTCAGGTAGATAATAAAGTTAAATCTCAGTCATGCCATTAAGTAAATACTCGCTATAATGTGTTAAATGATTTTTCCTTTCCTGAGCCAATCAGCTTGCACTTGTGTATACGCACTCTCAAAACAAATTACAATAAAGTATGCATTTGCGGTGACCAATATCATACACTTATGCTTTGAGCGTCACATAAAAGCAACTAAACATATTATTCAATTAAGGGTTGATCTCACTAACTTAATTATTCAAGATGGTCAAATGGTAAAAGGCTGATTGTAAACTTCAACAGAAATCTCAAAAACATATCCACGACTTAGTAAGACTGTAACCACCCTTGAACGCGCGAAAAAATACTACCAATTTTTCTATAAATAGAACTCAATTTTCTGCAAAAATACCAAAACAACCATATATACATAGAAGGTTGGCTAGCTGACTAGCTGGCATAAGCTAATTTGTTGCTATACTTTACTTGCCATCCATGAAGATTCAACGACACCTTTGTTGTATTAATGGACATATAAACCATACTTTCGTTAGTCCTTATGTATCATTCCTGGGAAACAGTCGAAAAAGAGCACTTAGCAGATGCATAGTTGAGTTACATCAGACATTGAAAAGGTACACAACACATTGCAAGTGTAATTGTACGCAGAGTAAAATACAAAAAAGAGAATAATAACATTTGTATCCATAGATAAATGAGATTTAGGTCTAAGTTATAGGCCAGTGTTCGTGTTGCGGCCGTGAAAGCTAAATAATAAGGGTTAATTGGTTTTATGCCACTCTCCAATTCACAAGTTGCACATATGCCTTACAAAAACACAACTTGTGAATATACCACTCTAACTTTCCAATACCTCCTTATATGCCATTTTCTTCAATACAACAATGTATATTGTCTATCTACCAATATATGTACCATATACGAACAATTTTTGTATAGAAAATGTCAGTTTATCGATGCAAATTTGCCCGAAAATGGCTCAATTTAGAACAGTACACTCATTTTAGTGTTCTTCATTTTCTGTAAATTTTTCAGATTTTTCTGAGAAGTTCAAATTTTTGCCAAAATTTGAAAATTTTGAATTCTTTTGCGCCCTAAACACCCGAAAGGGCCACCGAAATCTGAATACACGGTTATTATGGTCAATACTAAAGTATACACTGAAATACACCTATTTATTGAACCGTTTTCCTCTTGTATCGAAGAAAATGGCATATAAGAAGGTATTGGAAAGTTAAAGTGGCGCATATTCACAAGTTGTGTTTTTATAATGGCATATGTGCAACTTGTGAATTGGAGAGTGGCATAAAACCAATTAACCAAAATAATAATGGCAATGCAACTTCAAGGTTGTAAACACTACCAAAAATACAAAATGTAAATGAGTACCATGTTAATTTTGGAATACTTAATGGATCACTTATAGGCCAACAATGCCAAACTCAATGGCATGCTCACCCCAGAGAGTAACGGTGGTTGTTTTCATGCACAAAAAACTGTCCTTCATAACCATCTCAACGCTGCATGTTTTGGAAGTAAGCATGCGAGATATAACAGTGTGGAGCCATGTAAACGTTGTCTCCGCTAAGTAGAAACAACGAACTTGTGATCCTGCAGTGATCCTGTTATCCGGCGAAAGAAGCTAGCCACTATGCTATGGGCAACCATATTCTATATTATTTGACTAAAATAGGAAACCGTGCCAAACCTAAATTTTGCAATATCAAGTTTTTTGTCAACATAATTGAGACCATAAAGTATTAGAAATCTCCGGTTCCTACCAATAGTCTATCCACTTTGCTACTTGATAAATATCGATTATTAGAAATATCACTGAAGCATTATATAAACCATAGAAGACTTTATATAAACTATGGAGATGTACACTGCTACAACTAAAAACTTATATGGAGTACTTTGTGATACTAACCCCGCGTTCGACAAAAATAAAATCAACCTCAAAGACGACCCTTCATTCCTACCTCAGCCTCTTGAATTGGGCATTAGCAATAGCAGGTCACTGACGGACATTGTGACTTCACAAACACAAAAAATCTTATACTTATATACGTAAATGTTAATACTTGCTGCAAATTCATAATTTCACTGGCGATCTCATATCTTAAGAAAATGGGCCTTTATAGAAACAACAATTGTTGCAAGGATATGTATTGATATAAATTTCCAGTGATCTAATCTCTAAATCCAAAGGCTCTCTATAGGGATGATTAGTTCATTTCGTACTTCAAATAAGATCTATTCTTATTGGCAGTTGTAGTGACACAATTATTGGCGCGGGGTTTAGAATAGACGACTATCCAGAAACATTCTCAAAGGTTTTGAGTTTTCTTCCCAGATGCAAAATATGTTTCAGGAAGTTGGGTATGTCGATGGCTTGATATTTGTGCAGAATATTCATTCATGATATCGGAAGATAAAATAAATCATACATAGTAACAAACATAGGTTTAGAAGTAGTGTTGTACCAATTACTATTCGTACTAAGTAAAAAGTCAGTGTGAATGACATATAGTAAGATAGTACAATGTACTGACCGAAAGGTGACAAAACAAAGACAGATTTAGCGCCCAAGATTTTGAAAGAATACCTGGTCTGCACCAATGAAGTCTAGTTCATACACAGTTTGTCTTGTTTGCTAATCCTTGCATTCCCAGATTTGAGCAACACGCACGAGGACCTTCCATTGGAAACATTGAGGTCATACGTCCTACAATAGCTTGATCAAGATGCCCTACTTTCTCTAACCTGCATGTAAGTGAGAATATTCAGCATTGATTTCTGGATAACGTAACAAAGATTGAAGAAGAGTTAACGAATCTACAAAGAGATCCAATTTCTCATAAAAATGTTGGATGAGTGGAAAAACGAAAAGGAGAAGATGTATAACGCACCACAGAAGAATTTATCCTCGCGACTCATGGGTCCAAAGCTGTATGCACTGAAAGTCAATTCATTGCTATAAAGAAGTCAAAATTATACTCAGGACATGCTTGAGCCTGCACCACCAAAAAGAGCAAGCTGTAGTATTGTACTATAAGAGAAACTCCACGTTGCCCTGAATCTTCCAAAAGACCCAGCAGCACGTCAATCAGGAACAAGGGCACACAACCTGAAAAACATTACAGTGGCATGTAAGCATTGTTCCGCATTAAAAAGTAAATCTCCGCCTGCTAAGGAAAAATAATTTGGATTTGATTGTACATCCATGGTCAACACCACACGGGCACGTCGAGGACGACCATTTGCTTCTTGTCGGCAGCTGCAGGTCGCCAGTTCAAGATCGATGTCCATCATCAATCTTGCCGACAAATAGAAAGAGGCCCAGCAAACAAAGTACTGAGAGGAGTAGAGGACGGGGATTGGAATCAATATCAAGGGATTCCGCCAAGCACATGAGCATGCGGTCGTACAGTGCGGTGACCTAGCATACCACTGCATGATGTAGTGTACTATAGTCGTTGACATAACCAATGAAACACCGTTCACTAGTATTACATCCCTCAGAGTGGTACAATAGAAACACAGCAGGTCCAAGACATGACTATAGATTACAACTTGACTCTTTACAAAAGATCTAGAGAACACTCTAGATTAAAGAGGAAGAAAACTTCTTACAAAGAAGAACCAGAATAACAACTCAGAACTATCTGGCTAATAAGACTAGCATCTAAACTATCTGGCTTGCAATTGCTACTAATGCAATGCCCTACAGAAGTAGGTTTTATGGCTAGAGTATCTATTCCTATATAATTAGGAACTTCGTCTTCACTTCGGTTGACGTACATGTTGACTTCATTGACTTTATTGAAGAACTTAAGCTATCGATGATGGTTTCTTGACCATAAGTTGGTGTTGACGTCGTCTTCAACGGCTTAGAATCTAGCAAGGGTTAAGAAGGTACGGGTGAGTACGAGAGTACTCAACAAGTTCACTAAAAAGGAGTGTTTGATGCACTAACTACAACCACTTACCATAGGTCATAGGCAATGAAGGTTTTCGTAAACATTTCTTCAAAGGTTGCTTTTATTCTGAAAACTATGTCCATCAGCCTTCATAGGTTCACCAGAACTTTCGTGGAGTTCCTTTGCTGCCGCGTTCGTAACTCCTTCCCGGAACAGGGAGTAACATGTCGCAGTTATTACACTCTGCAGAGGTGCACTACTTTACCCATAAGAGATCAAATCCTTGTTGCAAAACCGGGCGATCTTTTCCATCCACACTTCCCTTGGTGTGGGGCCCAGTTAGATGATCCAAGCCAGTAATGCCCTTCCCCGCGACCCCGTATACTCACCCTTTTGCTAGCTCAGGACAACGGCTGCGCCAGTTTACACTCCTAAAGAGAGCAATAGTCGACATCTAATATCGGGGAAATGATGGTTCCCACCCTTGCACGTGCCTAGATGTAGGATCACGGCTCTGATAAAAGTTGCCCGTCAGCATACGAAAGGGAGAAGATCCAGCTGACCTCCCCAGAGCCATTGTAGATCTTATGGTTAACGCATGATATATGGCGCTAGAATCACTGGCGACATTGGTTGTTAAGTCCTAGATATTATATTCCTTTACCACTAGAACTATATCAGTAGATTATTACCACTTGGTAAATAATCCATAATTATATTATTATGAAAATAGTTTTTTTTGACCTTTTTTGAAATGCAGGTGATGACAACATTTGAATTACAAGTATTTGATAGAAAATAACCAAAGGACATGAGCAAGTGTGAACTTGCCTTTTATGATTGCAATATTATGCTCTCACGGTCTTTAAAACAATAGAAGATCCAAATTCTGAAATTAGCATCATTGGTCCGATAAGGACTAATGTTTAAAGAAGAAATATGCAATTATGCATAAGTAATGTAATGCAATTTGATAAACGCGAATCCCCATAATAATCATATCTGATCTAGGGTTCAGAAACTGGGGATGGTTTCATTAGAATGTGTTTCACTTTTATACCAGCCTCACACTTGTGCTTATTATTAAGGCTTGTGTGAGTGTGTAAAATAATATGTAAATACAACAAGTAGCATGCAATACTAAAGGACTCTAGTGTCGAATGGCACACAGGAACTTCTTAAAAAGGGTTGTTAATTCCTTAGGGTCCTTATAGAAATGCTTAAAGATTACTTTTTGTAACACCCCAAAAATATTAATCAAGTTTATCAAGTTCTAATCATCCAAATTTAGGGTTAACAAAAACTTTTATTATTAAATTTAATATGAGTGTATGTGTGAATTACATTAGTGTATGAATGAGTGCAATTGCCATGTTTGATTGCTACAAATGATAAGGAATGGTTTAAAGATAAATACTACATCATCTAGGCCAATTACAAACAAATTCAAAAGAAAATAAATTCAAATATGAATCATATAATCAAATGGTCATTTTGACCAAAATTAACCACTAGACCACTTTGGGTGTTCCTAGTAAAAGATTTCTAATATAAACTTTCTCAATTCTTTTCACCCCTTGCTAGACCAAGTAAAAGTGAACCCAAGCCCACTTTACAAACAAACAGAAACAACTTCCAAATCATTTTAAAGGTCAATTCAAAATTGAATCAAGTTCATATGCTAAGATCACCACTTTTCAACAACCACCCAAATCAAGTCCCTTTGGCAAACCCAAGCAACCATAGACACTCAAGCATGTGACAAACACACTCACCAAAATTTAGCCAAAAATCATGCGGCCATTTGGTCGAGCACTTGGCATACACAGAAAACACCTGCCTAACTTCTACTGTTTTGAGCAGTGATCACTTGCCACTAGCCGCTCATTTCACTCCCCTGGTCTCCCTTAGTGCCTAGCAGCGTAGCAGACCAGCTCCTCTTTTGTTGTTGCGCTAGTGCAGCGCCACCCGATGCTCACCGCGCCGGTCGACCACGCACAACTCGCCATAGCCAGCGCCGCCCTCTCCCACGATGTCCAGGAGACATGCAACCCTCGAACGCCACCCTCTGTCCACCCCTCGACCACAGACACGCCATGGACCATCCACAAGCGATGTGCCCATTTCTCTACCTGCCATGCCGAGAGCGCACCAGAGCGCCGCAGCCGACACGCGCACACAGGCCGCGCCTCGCCCACACCGCGCGAGCCTGCACTCTCCGTGACCCTAGCTACCCCCCAGACATGCCCGTTCTCCGCCGCGCGATCCGTAGCCCCTGTGCGCCGTCTCGAACGCCGATGTTTCCACCCAGAGCATCGACCGTTCCCGACCATTCTCGACTGCCCCTTGCCGCGCCATCACTCGCACGACGACCGCCCTGAAGCACCGCGTCGACCCCTACCCTCAGCCATGCCTATAGCCCCATGTATCAACGTCGCCGACGAGGCCGAGCCATCCCGCTCTGTCCCTCTCGCCGTTGTATAAATAGAGGCCTCCCCAGCTCCAATTTGCCACACCATTCCACTCCCCTCTCTCTCAGACACCTCTCACACCTCTCCCTGGAGCAAGGCGAGTAGCACACCGCCGGAATTCCACCGGAGACCGCCGCTGCAGTGAAGGAAGGGCGCCATTGATTGGAGCCGCCCCAGGAGCCGCCGTGACCACCATTCGAACCGCCGTCGTCTACAACGTCATTCGCCCCCATCGCCGACCTTAGCTGGAGCCCAAGTGAGCCCCCACATACCCCCACTGTCGTGTTAGGGTTCGTTCCTCGCTGGAGCTGTTCGCCGGAGACGATGAACCACGGCCATAGATCCTAGTCTAATCGTAGGTCCAGATTGAAAGATACCGTTTCGAGTTAATATAGTCGCTGATGTGTGGGACCGTCCTACCAGCAGCCCGCTGCGCCAGCGCTGTGCAGTTGGGCTGGCCCATTTAGTTTCCCGTGCAGAGCCCGTAGATTCAAATAAGCTTTTTCCATTTTAGCTAAAACTAGGTTCTATCAGTAAATTCGAAAATCAATTCAAAGAGATTCACTAAAATAAATTGCATGATTCCAATTTTGTTAGAAAGGTATTCAAATTATCTATCCAAGCCCGTTGGATTCAAACCATTTGAAATTATAGATCACCTATAGTAAAAATAACAAGACAGAGACTTTTCCACCTTCAAATATTTTTCAAAAATCAACCATAAATCCTTTTGAGTTGATTCCAACTCTCAAAAATCACATTTGAAAAGATCTATCTGAATATGTAAAAATATTTAGGTTTACATGCAGTGATCTTGGACTAGTACTAAAAGAATGCTAGATAGGCATTTCTAGTCACTTTAATTGTATTAAATGGTAATCTTAAACTTTATAAAATATGACCAACACTTTAAATCACATTCCCAAGTATTAGAATATGTGGTGATGACATGTGTCAACATGATCCCATATTTTAATTGGAGAATATTAAATCTTAAGTATTTTCAATGAGTAGAAATTACTTTTCCAAAATAAGATAAATAAAATTAGGTTTTTATTTCATGTGATGTTTGTGATGATGATAGATCATCAAGTGTGAGCCTTAGTGTGCTAAATAGAAGTAGTTATGTATTGTTTGGTGATTATGTACCTCGTATTCATTTATAGACGATAGTACCGACCCGGGATACGAGGAGGAGGAGCACTACCAAGAAGAAGAAGAAGAAGAGAACTTCAACCACTGCACTACTCAAGGCAAGCCTAACACTATAAGTTAACTATGCAAGCCATCCTTGAAAGATAACCTATGCAAGATGTATTAGGAATGCTTGGTTATGCAACCTTGATTATACCAATCCCAATTTTTACTTGTAAGCTTTATTCTTTTACTTTTTACCAAAGTTCTTTACCTTTAGTTAGTGAATTGTGAGTATTGGAAAAATAGGATAGATACCATAAAGAGTATAAACTAGGCCTAAGTAGTTATACTTAGATGTCATAAAAAGGCATAAACTAGAGGTGGATAGTTACACTTGATTAACACCCCTCATTAGTGAATACCCTCAACTTTAGTGGCTAGTGCTAAGCATAAAAGTTGATCACTTTAGATGGGAATACTTGGTGAAAATGATTATGAAAACCTTGGAATGATGATTAATTCTATTGAAATGTTTTGACATGTGTTGACAAACACAATGGTTGATGATGAAAATGTTGAGGCATGAGCCTTGACCCTTTTTAAAAACTGATAGTTGGGTTCGGATGCGATACCATTCTAATTTTACCGTACAACCACAATACCCGAATTGGGTAGGGCTTAACTAGAAGTTTATATGCCTTAGTATGGGTTCCCTCGCGGAAAGAGGTTGAGCTGAGGCTACCTCGTGAGTGAGAATGTCCACCTATGAAGTGCCCAGGATGGCAAATGGCCATGGCTGGGAGGCCAAGCTCATAGGGGAGGTGCCTATACTAGAGTGTGTAATTGAAAGGTTATGATTGATTATCTGCATACTGAGTATGATGATTCAGGGTTATCCCTGATGGATGTATCGAATTTTGTGGTGAAAGTGTACCACCTCTATAGAGTGTCAAACTATTCGAATAGCCGCGTCCACGGTCATGGACAGTTGGAGTGGCCATACTGTTCCATTATCAGATGTTTTCAAAATTACTTGTGAATTGAACTATGACTTTGACTTGACCACAACAGGGTTGTGGACATGAAAACTAGGTTCCCACTTAGGTGATGTAGAAAATTAAACTAGTTTCTTTACTTCTGAACTTAGTATGAAATAAACCTAGCTTTTTGCAAATAAACCTAGAGCTTAAGATTTCCTACTAGAACTAACTTACTTGTTAGTGATAGTTTGTGAGTACTTAAAGACTACTCATGGCTTTGTCCCTGGCTATTTCCGTGGCCATACTATGAGGAGGACTACCAGGAAGATGGACAACAGGAGGTCTATGACAACTAGGATCATCTCCCATCGTCAGCATTGCATGTGACCCTGAAGATGGAGCCCCTACTACGTTTACTTTCCGCTGCTTTGATTGTATTAAGACTGGATCATGAGATCCTTTATTTGTAAGACCTTTATTATGGTTTGTAATGGATGATGTACTGTGGTACCAATTCTGCTATGTCTCGCAAAAATGGTAATCCTAGGATTGCGATGTATGGCATAACAGGCATTTGGGATTAAAAATCCGGGTGTTGACAAGTTGGTATCAGAGCCATCCTGACCATAGGAGACCCTAGTTAGAATGGACGTCTGAACAAAAACTTAGTTTCAAAACAAAATAAGTGAGTATTTATGAAAACCTATTCCCACTTTTATCCTTGAGATTCTTTCAAAAAAAATCATGTTCCTCAAAAATTCTTGCAATCCTACATAAAATTTGACACACTTGATCACCCCACTAACTTGCTCACCCTAAATTCTTATAGATGGACGTAAAGTATAGAAAGTTCTACCAGCTGGGCGACGGAGGTCACTTGATCTTTGAGAGGGATCTAGATGCACTTGCAGAGTACCTTGAGCGCCCCTACCCGGAATTCTTCGGTGCCCAACTCAATGATCAGCAAGGAGGAGAGCTATCGTGGTTGATAGTTGCAGATCTCAAAGGCAAGATGGAAGCACCCACTTCGGAGAAGATCCAATTCACCATTCGAGAGAACAGCTGGCTAGATGGATTATCCAGGGCTATGCAAGAAGCTCTCGCTCGTATGTGTGGGCAAAACATCAACCATATCCAGGGAACTCGCTTTGCTCACTACGCAAGGCGTGATTCTATGGGAATGCCCTTGGAGATGCAAGGACACCAGGAGCTGAAGCACCAAGTGGATAATCTCGACTTCATGTTGTATGATATACAACAAGAGTTGGACAACTCCCGTGCCTACGCCAACCACAACCATGTCATTGCAGTCAAGAAGGACCAGACCCTCACCATCCTTGCCAAGGAGCACCAATCACTTCGTCGTCAGCATGACAAGAAGGATCGCATCATCGATCGTCTCCGCAAGAAGGTGGCCACTCTCGAGAAGACCATCCATGAACAGGAGATATAGCTTGAAGCGAAGGAGGAGGAAGGTGAAGATATCCGTGGAGATCTCTACTCTTACCTTAGTGATGATGATGACTACCTAGGAAGACGATTCCATGGAGTTCCACACTGATGATGATGATTCTGCCTTCATTGATGATGATTAGATGCACTTGAGCACTACCGTAGGAATGAGTTGTACCCGGTCCCACTGTATCGTAGTTTCACAGAATGGTTCTTAAAACCATCTGTTTTCTATTTGTGTTGTGGTGTGTGTATGTATTGTGTGCCTTGAATGAATGAATGAATAAGAGGAAGTTGTTAGTTTGCAAAACCCGAGTCAAAACTCAAAGTTAAAACTTTTAAATCAAAACCATGAATCGTTAGAAATTTCCCTCTTATCTCACTATCTATCTCAATCTTCAGATGACTCATGGAAATCCTGGAGGAAGCAGTTCATCTCAGGACCAAATGCTGCAGAGACCGTGAAGCTAGTAGAGCCAAACGTCAAGCCAACTTAGCCACTCTTCAATAGATAGCTCAGATGGCCCACAATAATCAAGGCCACGGAAACTAGGATAACCATGGATCCAAGCTCAAGAAATTTTAGAATACCAACCCACCTATCTTTAGTAAGTCTGAAGAGCCCTTAGATGCTGATGATTGGATGCAAACCATGGAGAACAACCTAGAGGTCGCAGGAGTTGAGGCCAATGAAAAAGTACTGTTTGCCACCCATTATCTGGCAGGTGATGCAAGAGCCTGGTGGAATAGCACCCGTACCATGAACGGAGGTCAGATAATGACTTGGGATGAGTTCAAAATCAAGTTCAATAGGACTCATGTGCCCCCGGGTTTGATTAAGAGTATGAGGGATGAGTTCAGAGAATTGAAACAAGGAAGAATGACTGGTAGAATACCGTGACAAATTTCTGTCACTAGCTAGATATGCCCCTGATGAGATTGACACCGAAGCAAAGAATAAAGAGAAATTCCTGAACAGACTACATGATGAGATGCAAACAGTGCTAGTCAACATTCCCTTTGATGATCTTGAAGCTTTAGTGGACTCTGCCATCCAGATGGAAGGGAAGATAAACCAAGCCAATGGCAATCGCAAGTGCAGGATGATGCACCATCCTGGATCCCACAATACCTAGAAGTATCGCCCCAACCCGTTTGCAGGATATGCCCCAAGAAACAACAGACCCCCTATGTCCCGTCCAAGCTATCCCAACTGTGGAGGAGGAAACCCAAGGTCTGGAGGAAACCACAACAATAACCCCGGCAACTCCAATAACTTCAACCGTGCACCGCCCAAGTCCAACAACAACAACAACAACAATACTGCCCCAAGGACTGGAAGCAATGATGTGCCTATTGTAGGAAAAGACGAGTCCCAGATTACTTGCTTTAAATGCGGAGTCAAGGGTCACTACTCTAACTAGTGTCCCAAGAAGCTTGTAGCAACCACCAATGTGAATGCACCCGCTCAGCAGCAACGCCGTGTTCAGCCTGGAAGGAGATTTGCCCCAAGGAACTCGCTCAACCGCAATTGTCGTATGTTCCACATGAATGCCTAAGAAGCTCAGGAAGCACCAGATGTCGTGCTGGGTGTGTTTTCTGTTAACTCAGTACTTGCAAGAGTGTTGTTTGATTCTGGAGCATCACACTCATTTGTTACAGAAGAATTTGCATGCACTAGTAAGATTCAACCAACAAATTGAAGCATGTTATGATAATTCAAATACCTGGTTCAACCACCAAAGCTAGAAAAATTTGCAAGGTTGTACCTATTAGAATCCATGGAATAGATTTTTATGCTAATTTAATAGTACTTGGAACCAAAGGTTTGGAAGTAGTACTAGGATTGGATTGGATGTCAAAACATAAAGGATTAATCGACTGTGCCAAGAAAGCCATAACCATGACCAGTAGCACTGGAGTATTAGTAGAGCATGTATCTGAGACATTGCCCTATCAATTCAAATGCAACAAGAGTCTAGCCCAACCAACCCTAGACCAAGTCAGAGTAGTCTATGAATACCCCGACGTGTTCCTAGATGAATTGCCCAGTATGCCCCCAGATCGGGATATCGAGTTCATCATTGAACTAGTTCCTGGAACTAGACCCATAGCTCAGAGACCTTATAGTATGAACCCATCTAAATTAGTGGAGCTAAAGAAGCAACTTGATGCTATGTTGGAGAAAGGTCTGATTCAACCAAGCGCATCGCCATGGAGATCGCCTGTTTTGTTTGTGGATAAGAAATATGGAGGTAACCATTTGTGTACGGATTATCGGAAGCTGACTGGTGTCACGATCAAGAACAAGTACCCACTACCGAAGATAGAGGATCTGTTTGACCAGTTGACTGGTGCAGAGTGTTTTCTAAGATTAATCTTAGAACTGGTTATCATCAACTCAAGATTCGTGCAACGAATATTCCAAAGACCACCTTTACCACCAGATATGGATTGTATGAGTACAAGGTCATGTCTTTTGGATTAACCAATGCCCTCGCTTATTTCATGAATCTCATGAATAAGATTTTTATGAACTTCCTGGATAAGTTTGTCGTTGTTTTTATCGACGATATTCTAATATATTCCAAGTCAGAAGAAGACCATGAGATACACCTGAGAACCATCCTTGAAACCCTTAGAGAGCATCAGTTGTATGCCAAGTTTAGAAAATGTGAGTTCTGGTTGAAGGAAGTAGGATTCCTAGGACATATCATGTCGCTAGGAGGAGTTGATGTCGATCCCGCCAAGATTAAAGATGTTGATGAATGGAAAGCCCCAACAACTCAAACCCAAGTTCGTGCATTTCTCGGATTAACGGGATATTACCGCAAGTTCGTAGAAGGATTTTCAAGCATCGCAAGACCAATGACCCAATTGTTGAAGAAAGATAAGAAGTTTGAATGGACGGAAAAATGTGAAGCTAGTTTTCAAGAGCTCAAGAAGAGATTGATTTCAGCCCCAATTTTGATTATGTCGGATATCAAGAAGCCTTTTGATGTGTATTGTGATGCATCCAAGATTGGTCTCGAATGTGTGTTGATGCAAGAAGGCAACGTTATATCCTATCTGTCTAGACAACTGAAGCAACATGAGAAAAACTACCCTACCCATGACTTAGAGCTAGCAGCTATAGTTTTAGCCTTGAAGACATGGCGTCATTACCTTATGGGTAACCGCTGTGAGATTTATTTGGATCACAAGAGTTTGAAGTATATTTTCACCTAGAAGGAGCTGAATATGAGGCAAAGGAGATGGATAGAGTTAATCAAGGATTATGACCTTGACATTCACTATCACTCCGGCAAAGCCAATGTGGTAGCGGATGCTCTTAGTAGACTGTCGTGTAGATTAAACACCATGATTAAAGAAGCCCAGCCAAGTTTGCATGAAGAGTTGGAACAATTTCGAACAGAGCTAGTTAGAAAAGGATTTTTAGCTAGCATAGAACTTCAACCCACTTTGATAAGTCAGATCAAGGAAGCGCAGAAAGGAAATGCAAGTATCGACAGAATCAAGCGTCGTATCGGTATAGGGAAAGTACCCGGATTCACCGAAGATGAAGAAGGAGTTTTGTGGTACAAAGGACGTATCTGTGTACCAGCAGATTCTGAGTTGAAGCAAGTCATTATGCAGGAAGCTCATGATACTCTTTATTCTATCCATCCCGGAGGAACGAAGATGTATCACGATTTGAAGGAGCAATTTTGGTGGCACAAGATGAAGAGAGAAATTGGAAGCTACATAGCCAAGTGTGATATCTGTCAGAGAGTAAAAGCGGAACATCAGTGACCCGCAGGACTTTTGCAACCATTGCAGATTCTGGAATGGAAATGGGATTCTATCAGAATGGACTTTATCACCGGTTTGCCTACATCTAGTAGGGGAAATGACTCTATTTGGGTCATACTGGATAGACTGTCCAAAGGTAGCCCATTTTATACGTGTCAAGACCACCTACCAGAGTTCGAAGCTAGCAGAGCTGTACATTGCTAGAATCGTCAGTTTGCATGGAACCCCTAAGACCATAGTATCGGATCGAGGAACCCAGTTTACCTCAAGATTTTGGCAGAAAGTCCAAGAAGGATTAGGAACCAAGCTGAACTTCAGCACAACTTATCACCCGCAAACCGATGGACAAACTGAAAGAGTCAACCAAAGTTTGGAAGATATGTTGAGAGCTTGTGTGTTAGAATATGGATCAAAATGGGAAGATTGTCTGCCTTTCGCAGAATTCTCATACAACAATAGTTATCAAGCTAGTTTCCAAATGGCCCCATTTGAATTTATGTATGGAAGGAAGTGTCGTACCCTCCTGAATTGGTCGCAAGTAGGAGAGAGTCAGATTTTCAGACCCCACACTACGAGAAGCCAAAGAGGCCAAAAGTTGTATATTTGATTCCGATCTTTATGAATCTCACTAGGAGGATAATACTTTGAATAAAAGAGAGGTACTATTTCCTCACATTCAAGAGCTTGACCATTCTTCAGCAGCTTATACCATTCCCCAGCTCTTCCTTTCACTAACAATGAGAATAACTTCTTCTTACCTTGATCTGTAGTAATACCTGCACACTTGAACAACCCGCATAATTTGTGTATAAAGAGAAAATGATCACCGGGATGGAAAGTTCCATCCCCAACATAGTAGTTATCCATAACACGATCAATAATTCTTGTAGGTATTTTAAAAGCATCATTCTCAGCAGGTGGTGGTTCATCTACTACCTTAGCAGTGGTAGTAGCATTACGAAATAAGAAAATCAGAGAATTATCCAAATTGAAAATAAAGCAACTAACAGAAGTAAACAATACTCATAGTAGAAGTTTCCTTTACCAGTTCCACTCTCCAATAGTGCTTCACTCCCTGACAACCGCGCCAGAAAATAGTCTTGATGACCCACAAGTTTAGGGGGTGTATCGCAGTATTTTCGATAAGTAAGAGTGTCGAACCCAACGAGGAGCAGAAGGTGCTGGCTAGTGGTATGGATCAGGAATTCTCTACAAATACTTAGCAAACGGATTTTTAGGGATTTTTGATAAAGCAAGTAAAATAAAGTACGAGTAAATAAGAGACAATAAGAATAAATGCAACAAGTGGCCCAATCCTTTATTCAGCAAAGGACAAGCCGGTTGTATTACTTAAGATGACCAAACATTCTCGAGGACACACGGGAATACTATCAAGTGCTTTCGCTTCATGTAGTTGATTAATTCTTTAGTTTGCTAAGTGTTGTGTGGGTGAACCTGTGCTAATGTACTGACCTTCCTAGGACTAATACATACTTGTGATTATACCCCTTGCAAACATCCATAAGTACAAGAAAGTAATTAAGGTAGAAACCTAACCATAGCTTTAAACTCTAAGACCCTGACGTCTCTTGTGCAATGGTTTCCTAACGGGGGTTCAGGTTTCTGTCACTCCGGCAACCCCTACGATTAGTAGCCAAATACACAATGCATTCCGCTAGGCCCATATAGGTGAAGTGTCATGTAGTCGACGTTCACATGACACCACTAGAAGAAGTACACCACAACTTAAATATCAAACTATTGAATCTTTCTCAACACAATTCCACTACTAACAACATGACTTCTCCCATGTCCTCAAGAACAAAACGAACTACTCACAAGACATCATATGGATCATGATCAGAGATGGAATAATGATGTATAACAATCTAAACATAAACAATAATTCAACAGTTCACTCAATAGCATCAACTACAAAGAGTAATCAACATCGGGAAAGTTTCCCCTAAGAACTATGCAAGATTCAACCCAATTGTTACAACAATATGGAGATGGTGATGATGGTGCTGGTGGTGATGATGGTGATGATGATGGTGATGATGATCCCGATGAATTCCAGCTTGATGGTGGTGTTGATGGCGATGATCTCCCCTCTCCGGGAAGGAATTCCCTCGGCAGAAATCTGTCTGCCAGAGAGATCTTTCTCTCTCGGTGTTTTTATCCCCGCAGAGGCGGTGGAATCTTTTTGTGGTCGCTCCCCGGTATTAGGGTTCCGTGGAGATAATATACGCCAAAGGGAAGAGCTGGAGGTGGGCCAGGGCGGCCACACCACCTGGTGGCGCGGCCTAGGCTGGCCCGCGCCAGGGGGTGGTGTGGGCCCCCTATGGCCCATCTCCACTCCTCCTTCTGACAGTCTTCGTCTTCTAGAAAAATAGGTTTTTCCATATATTTTCCCAGATTTTTTGATCTTCGCGAATTTTGCCTCCAAACAGCACCTTTTCCATCAGAATCCTGACTGTAGCGGTCCATGCTCCAAAAGTCATCAACCATGGAAAAATAGATGAAATAACATAAGTATCATCTCTTAATATGAAATATATCAATGAATAACAGTAAATTATGATATAGAATAGTGATGCAAAATGGACATATCAACTCTCCCCAAGCTTAGACTTTGCTTGTCCCCAAGTGAAACTGAGCTCAATAAACATGGCCTCGGGTTTATGGAGTGAAGAGTCGATAAAAGAATACGGACAAGAAGCATCACATCCATCAATACATAAGTCATAATAGAAGACAACTCACTATTATATAACTTAACTTGCAATAAGTAAAGGAAACACAATAAAGATACATAAAGTGAATCATAATTGGTAATGGCAAACTTAGCTCTTGGTCGAAGAATAGTTGACAATTTGCTGGAGTTCACAAATAACTGATTTTCAATGATAGCTTTCAAAGTAGTAATCACCAAGATAAGAGCAAAGTGCAAAACAAGGAACATAAGAAACATGATTGAATAAATCATCATATGAATGAATGAAACACAACAACTCAAAATACTAGCTAAGATAGAAGGGAAAAGGTTTACTGACTCAACTAAAAAGTAAAAGATAGGCCCTTCGCAGAGGGAAATAGGGATTTCAAGTTTCATAAAGAGCTTCCAAAAATTATGGTACTTACTAGCTTTCAGCTCTCATTGCCCCTATCATAGGCATCTTTAGGTGATTAAGGTTAAAGTGACACAACTAAGAGGATATGCTTGACAAGTTATAAGTTGAAATCTCATGCCCCTTACTTACGAGTACCGAACCTCATGCTACTCAACTTTAGTCACAAGTAAGCTCTTGTCATTGTAAATACATATGTTTTATAAAGAACCTCCAACGGGGTACCCCTTGCACATGATACAGGAGCTATCCCATAATCAAAATGACAAGGCAAGCAGACAATTAGCATCTCAGTGATCCTTTTATTCGCTATTTGCATAGGTTTTTATTGGGGATGCTTCATAGAGTGCTCATTATGGTTATGCTGCAAGTTTCCACCATGATTAGGCATGGCTTAGGCTAGCAGCCCAGGCGTTTCTCTAACACACATATAAACTCCATGATATTACAAGTTCCCCTTTTATTTCACACCGTCGGGATCCATAAGCAAAAGAATCATGATATCAATGAGGTACAAAGTACCAGTGCAATGTTGAAAGCGTTCCCCCGTGATACATGGTTCTGCTAACTTCAACTTATAAAGCGCAAGCATATACGGAACAGAGATCGACACAATGGTTCAAGTTTATTAATTGCAAGAAAGTAAGATGTGCCATCAAGTTTGTGAGAGCTTTAATCACTAATTTTCACATAACAAGTTTAATTTGGAAGGTAGATAAAAACAAGAATTTACTTGGAATAGCAATAATGCTAATAGGCAGGTATGGTGGACACAAATGGCATAGGTTTTGGTTTAAGGATTGGATGCACGAGAAGAATTCCCTCTCAGTACAGGTTTTTGGCTAGCAAGGCTGGGTAGCAAGCATAAGAGTTGAAGGAAACAAACAAACATACAAGTGATAAAAACAAACATGCAATCTTCCTTGGAAGCACAAAATATCTTAACCAGAGAATACTAAACTAATGAGCAAATCAAGAAAGAAAGATGATGAAATTGTATTTCTTTAAGAGTGCTTTTATCTTTTTCATTCAATTCTCAAAAATAGTGTTGCTACTGACCAAGCCAGGTTTTCCAAAACCAACTAACTTAACTCAATGATCCCAAAGTGATACAAATACTAACAACAAGATCAATCATATAACCACGAATTGAAAACTAATGTAAGATATGCAAAAGAGCAAATGATAGAACTTCTCATTAATATTCCATAACGACACCTCATACCAAGGGATACATATCTAATGAGAGAGGGGACACTTCCATAATGCAAACCATCCTACATGATAACTTCTCTATTCATGATATGACTCTACTGAAAAGGTAAAAAGATAGAAGATAGTGATATGATACCGCGGCACTCCCCCAAGCTTGGAACAAACCAAGGGGATGCCAAACATGATGACGAATTACTCCTTCGGTGGTGGTGGTATTCTCTCAATGAGCTCTTTGATTAGTTTTCCCAAGTCCTCGATCTCGAAGGTGAGATTATGAATCAGCTGTGAGTTTTGCTCAATGCGGCTCATGATCATGTCAGGTTGAGAATTCCAGCTCTTGCGATTCTTTCCCCACTCTTCCTCCTTGAGGTCTTCTTTTCCTGCATGGCTAGAACGAGGGAAATCCCAATTGGAGGGTAGTTTCTCCTTGGGCATATTCTGGTATTGATGCTCATGGATAAGAGTATGGAAAGGATTCTTGGTGCGTGGAGGAAGTGACCGTGGAGCTAAACAGTGACGTGGAGTTTTCCCTCCAGTCTGCATCCGTGCAGTCCTTCTGACCCTGGCAGGCTTTGTCACCACTCCAATGCTTGCAATGGTAGTGCCGGTGTGCAGATGTTGGCCTTGCTCCTTGTCATCTTCACTCTTGATCTCCTCCTCCTGACCGGGGTCTTGGAGATCTTCCTCCATAGGCTCCTTTCCCTTATCCTTGGCGGACACCATTGTGCTTCTAAACTTTCAAAAATAGTTCCTGGCAGAAACCGATCAAAACGAAAACACGACGAGAACATGATATATGAACCTCGGGGGATCCGGGAGATTATATATTACAAAGTTTTATAGAAAAAGGAAGGTACTGGGAGAAAACGGGTCGGAGACGGAGTCCGAGGTGGCCACACCACCTGGTGGCGCGACTAGGGGTGGGCCCGCGCCATAGGGTGGTGTGAGCCACCCTGGCTCCGTTTCTGTCCCTCTTTCGCTTCATAACTTTCCTTATTGGATAAAAACTGCAAAAATATAACTGGACAGATCTTTCGCGGAACTATTCTTACCAGAACTGTTACCTATTTGAAAACGGACTCTGCAGGTCTCTGAATTTGGCATTTTCATAAATTTTTCCAGAGTTACCACTTGAATAGCATCAACATCTTCATCTTCATACTCATATTGCTTGAGTCATGAAACCTTTCACTTTCTTATTACACCATTATCTCCACTAACCTGGAAACTTCTTTCACACAAAACTTCACACAGTTCTCATTAGAAACACTAGTATAAGTGAAGTGATAAAACCTTTTGAGTCCAATTTCAACTGAAAACCATCAGAACAAGAGATATTGTAGCAAATCCTTCTGAAAACCCAAAAAGAATTCAAAAAGGAAATCGATTAAAGAACCAAATGCAAGAGTGGCAAAATCTGTCAAAACAGACCAGCAGGTAAAGATCAATTTTTTCGAAAATCTTCTGTTGCTCAAATCAAAAAGTTAAAAACTAATGAAAGTTAAATAACAACCTGGGGCATACGCACAAAAAATTACAGCTCAATCCGACATACAGAGATCTCTCACGATTTTTTACGGTGAAGCACAAAAATCTGTTTCGGGACAGCAACTTCCCCAAATCTTACTTCTCTCTCATTAGAGGTTGATCTTGACACAAAAACCAAACAAAAAAAGATAAGGAGAGGTTATTACCGAAGTAATAACTTCCAAGACTCAAAGAAAAACAAAAACAAACTGAAAACACAAATAAATTGGGTTGTCTCCCAAAAAGATCTTTCTTTATAGCCATTAAGATGGGCACGATAATTTTGATAAAGCTCACATAAGAATATGAATTGAAGTGAAAGAGAGCATTAAGAAGCAAAAAATACACATGTTTAAGTCTAACCCACTTCCTATGCAAGGTAATTTTGTAAACAAACAAGTTGTTGGAACCAGAGGCTACTAGCATAGGAAGGCAAAAGAAGTGCAACATAAAAACTTTCAGCATAAAATGAGGAAACTTGATATTATTGAGATACATAAAAACACTTTTCCCTCTCTCATAGTAACTTTCAGTATCATGCATAAACTTAACAATATAACTATCACAAGGAGCATCGTAACAATGATCACTTATTCTCATAGAAAACACAGGAACACTAGTTCTTATAACACTACTTTGTGAAATAATATTAGAGGTATCCTTACCAAGGATAGTGTGTCCCTCTTTTACATATTTAGTGACAAAGTATTTCACATTTTCTATTATAGGTTCATTATCCATTTGTTTATCAGGTTCAATAGCTTTATTTGTACTTTCATTAACCATACTAGCTATCATAGAATGTTCCTTTATCTTAACTGGGAAAGGCATTTTCTCAATGTAAGGTTTAGGTAAAACATGATTAGTAGTATAAACTTCAGTATTTATTGTAGGAACACTCTTAGCAATATCTTTATAAGGTTCATGATACTTATTCCACTTCTTTTTAGGCACTTCAATGTAGGAAGCAAAAGCCTTAAAATAAGTTGCAATAGCTTGAGAGTCTAGACCATAAGCATTTTTAATATTTTGAAAGTCATCAGTTCCCATAAAAGATTCAATGCATTCATAATCATAATTTATACCTGACTTTCTTCCTTTGTCATTCTCCCATTCTTTAGCATTGTCTTGAATACGGTCTAGAAGATCCCATTTAGCTTCTTCTTCCATGCGAGTGAATGATCCAGCACAAGAAGCATCCAATAAATCCTTATCATGAAGAGAAAGCCTTGCATAAAAGTTATTGATAATAATATTGTTGGGGAGCTCATGAATGGGAAATTTGAGCATTAGTAACTTCAATATCCCCCAAGATTGAGCTGTACTCTCTCCATCAAGAGGCCAGAAGTTGTATATTTGATTCCGATCTTTATGAATCTCACTAGAGGATAAAACTTTGAATAAAAGAGAGGTACTATTTCCTCCCATTCAAGAGCTTGACCATTCTTCAGCAGCTTATACCATTCCTCAGCTCTTCCTTTTAGTGACAATGAGAATAACTTCTTCTTAACTTGATCTATAGTAATACCTGCACACTTGAAAAACCTGCATAATTCGTGTATAAAGAGCAAATGATCACCGGGATGGATAGTTTCATCCCCAACATAGTAGTTATCCATAACACGATCAATAATTTTTGTAGGTATTTTAAAAGCAACATTCTCAGAAGGTGGTGGTTCATCTACTACCTTAGCAGTGGTAGTAGCATTACAAAATAAGAAACTTAGCGAATCATCCATATTGAAAATAAAGCAACTAACAGAAGTAAACAATACTCACAGTAGAAGTTTCCTTTACCAGTTCCACTCTCCAATAGCGCTTCACTCCCTGACAACGGCGCCAGAAAATAGTCTTGATGACCCACAAGTTTAGGGGGTGTATCGCAGTATTTTCGATAAGTAAGAGTGTCGAACCCAACGAGGAGCAGAAGGTGCTGGCTAGTGGTATGGATCAGGAATTCTCTGCAAATACTTAGCAAACGGATTTTTAGGGATTTTTGATAAAGCAAGTAAAATAAAGTACGAGTAAATAAGAGACAATAAGAATAAATGCAACAAGTGGCCCAATCCTTTATTCAGCAAAGGACAAGCCGGTTGTATTACTTAAGATGACCAAACGTTCTCAAGGACACACGGGAATACTATCAAGTGCTTTCGCTTCATGTAGTTGATTAATCTTATTTAGTTTGCTAAGTGTTGTGTGGGTGAACCTGTGCTAATATACTGACCTTCCCAGGACTAATACATACTTGTGATTATAACCCTTACAAACATCCGTAAGTACAAGAAAGTAATTAAGGTAGAAACCTAACCACAACTTTAAACTCTAAGACCCTGATGTCCCTTGTGCAATGGTTTCCTAACGGGGGTTCAGGTTTCTGTCACTCCGGCAACCCCTACGATTAGTAGCCAAATACACAATGCACTCCCCTAGGCCCATATAGGTGAAGTGTCATGTAGTCGACGTTCACATGACACCATTAGAAGAAGTACACCACAACTTAAATATCAAACTATTGAATCTTTCTCAACACAATTCCACTACTAACAACATGACTTCTCCCATGTCCTCAAGAACAAAACGAACTACTCACAATACATCATATGGATCCTGATCAGAGATGGAATAATGATGAATAACAATCTGAACATAAACAATAATTCAACGGTTCACTCAATAACATCAACTACAAAGAGTAATCAATACCGGGAAAGTTTCCCCTAAGAACTATGCAAGATTCAACCCAATTGTTACAGCAATATGGAGATGGTGATGATGGTGCTGGTGGTGATGATGGTGGTGATGATGATCCCGATGAAGTCCAGCTTGATGGTGGTGTTGATGGCGACGATCTCCCCTCTCCGGGAAGGAATTCCCCTGGCAGAAATCTGTCTGCTGGAGAGATCTTTCTCTCTCGGTGTTTTCCGCCCTATAGAGGCGGCGGAATCTTTCTGTAGTCGCTCCCCTGGTATTAGGGTTCCGTGGAGATAATATACGCCAGAGGGGAGAGCTGGAGGTGGGCCAGGGTGGCCACACCACCTGGTGGCGCGGCCTAGGCTGACCCGTGCTAGGGGGTGGTGTGGGCCCCCTGTGGCCCATCTCCACTCCTCCTTCTGGCAGTCTTCGTCTTCTGGAAAATTAGGATTTTTCATATATTTTCTCGGATTTTCTGATCTTCGCGAATTTTGGCTCCAAACAGCACCTTTTCTATCAGAATCCTGACTGCAGCGGTCCATGCTCCAAAAGTCATCAACCATGCAAAAATAGATGAAATAACATAAGTATCATCTCTTAATATGTAATATATCAATGAATAACAGTAAATTATGATATAGAATAGTGATGCAAAATGGACGTATCACACCCTTGAAAGGAATGCAACATTTTCAACTGAAAGGGAAGTTAGCCCCCAGATATATTGGACCCTTCAAGATTTTGAATCGCCGTGGAGAAGTATCATATCAACTGGAACTACCGGAAGAGATGTCATCCATACATAATGTGTTCCATATCTCGTTACTTCGCGAATCCTTAGAAGTTCTAGAGAAGACCGAAGTTTTCAAGAACATCGATCACCGATCCATAGATATCAACAAGGATCTAACCTATCGTGAAGTACCCATTCATATTTTGGAAGAAGCCTTCAGAACCACCAGGACCCGGAGAATCAAGTTTCTCAAGATCCAGTGGAGCAACCATACTAAAGAAGAAGCTACTTGGGAGCGAGAAGATTACATTGGGACTGAGTTTCCAAATCTCTTTAGTTCCTTGTTTTTTCTTAAATATCGGGACGAGATTTTGTTTAAGGAGGGAAGGTTTGTAACACCCCAAAAATATTAATCAAGTTTATCAAGTTCTAATCACCCAAGTTTAGGGTTAACAAAAACTTTTATGATTAAATTTAATATGAGTGTATGTGTGAATTGCATTAGTGTATGAATGAGTGCAATTGCCATGTTTGATTGCTACAAATGATAAGGAATGGTTTAAAGATTAATACTACATCATCTACGCCAATTACAAATAAATTCAAAAGAAAATAAATTCAAATATGGATCATATAAAATCAAATGGTTTTGACCAAAATTAACCACTAGACCACTTTGGGTGTTCCTAGTAAAAGATTTCTAATATAAACTTTCTCAATTCTTTTCACCCCTTGCTAGACCAAGTAAAAGTGAACCCAAGCCCACTTTACAAACAAACCGAAACAACATCCAAATCATTTTAAAGGACAATTCAAAATTGAATCAAGTTCATATGCTAAGATCACCACTTTTCAAAAACCACTCAAATCAATTCCCCTTGGCAAACCCAAGCAACCATAGACACTCAAGCATGTGACAAACACACTCACTAAAATTTAGCCAAAAATTAAAATCTTGTGTTCATGTGGCCATTTGGTCGAGCACTTGGCAGACACAGAAAACACCTGCCTAACTTCTACTGTTTTGAGCAGTGATCACTTGCCACTAGCCCCTCATTTCACTCCCCTGGTCTCCCTTAGTGCCTAGTAGCGCAGCAGACCAGCTCCCCCTTTTGCCGTTGCGCTAGTGCAGCACCGCCCGACGCTCACCGCGTCGGTCGACCATGCATAGCTCGCCACAGCCAGTGACACCCTCTCCCATGATGTCCAGGAGACAGGCAACCCTCTACCGCCACCCTCTGTCCACCCCTCGACCGCAAACACGCCATGGACCACCCACAAGCACCGTGCCCATTTCTCTGCCTGCCATGCCGAGAGCGCGCCACAGCCGACACACGCACACATGGTACGCCTCGCCCTCACTGCGCGAGACCGCACTCGCTGTGACCCTAGCTACCTCCCATACATGCCTGTTCGCCACCGCGCGACCCATAGCCCCTGTGCACCGTCTCGAAAGCCGTTGTTTCCGCCTAGAGCACTGACCATTCCCGACCGTTCTCGACCGCCCCTTGCCGCGTCGTCACTCGCATGATGACCACCCTGAAGCTCCGTGTCGACCCCTACCCTCAGCCATGCCTATAGCCCCCTGTATCGACGTCGCCGACGAGGCCGAGCCATCCTGCTCTATCCCTCTTGTCGTTGTATAAATAGAGGCCGCCCTAGCTCCAATTCGCCACACCATTCCACTCCCCTCTCTCTCATACACCTCTCACACCTCTCCCCGGAGCAAGGTGATCACCACACCACTGGAATTCCACCGAAGCCCGCCGCTGTAGTGAAGGAAGGGCGTCGTTGATTGGAGCCACCCCAGGAGCCACTCTAACCACCATTCGAACCGTCGTCATCTACAACGTCATTCGCCCCCATTGCCGACCTTAGCTAGAGCCCAGGTGAGCCCCCACGTACCCCCACCGTCGCGTTAGGGTTCGTTCCTCGCCGGAGCTATTCGCCGGAGATGATGAACCACGGCCATAGATCCTAGTCTAATCGCACGATCCTAGTCTAATTGAAAGATACCGTTTTAGGTTAATATAGTCGTTGACACGTGGGACCGTCCTGTCAGCAGCCCGCTGCGCCAGTGCTTTGCAGTTGGGCTGGCCCATTTAGTTTCCCGCGCAGAGCCCGTAGATTCAAATAAGCTTTTTCCATTTTAGTTAAAACTAGATTCTATTAGTAGATTCAAAAATCAATTCAAAGAGATTCACTGAACCAAATTGCATGATTCCAATTTTGTTAGAAAGGTATTCAAATTATCTATCCAAGCCAGTTGGATTCAAACCATTTGGACTTATAGATCACCTATAGTAAAAATAACAAGAAAAATACTTTTCCACCTTCAAACATTTTTCAAAAATCAACCATAAATCCTTTTGAGTTGATTCCAACTCTCAAAAATCACATTTGACAAGATCTATCTGAAAATGTAAAAATATTTAGGTTTACATGCAGTGATCTTGGACTAGTACTAAAAGAATGCTAGATATGCATTTCTAGTCACTTTAATTGTATTAAATGGTAATCTTAAACTTTATAAAATAGGACCAACACTTTAAATCAGATTCCCAAGTATTAGAATATGTGGTGATGACATGTGTCAACATGATCCCATATTTTAATTGGAGAATATGAAATCTTAAGTATTTTCAATGAGTAGAAATTACTTTTCCAAAATAAGATAAATAAAATTAGGTCTTTATTTCATGTGATGTTTGTGATGATGCTAGATCATCAAGTGTGAGCCTTAGTGTGCTAAATAGAAGTAGTTAAGTATTGTTTGGTGATTTTGTACCTCATATTCATTTATAGACGATAGTATCGACCCAGGATACGAGGAGGAGGAGTACTACCAAGAAGAAGAAGAAGAAGAGAACTTCAACCACTACACTACTCAAGAAAAGCCTAACACTACAAGTTAACTATGCAAGAAATCCTTGCAAGATAACCTATGCAAGATGCATTAGGCATGCTTGGTTATGCAACCTTGATTATACCAATCCCCAGTTTTACTTGCAAGCTTTATTCTTTTACTTTTTACCAAAGTTCTTTACCTTTAGTTAGTGAATTGTGAGTATTGGAAAAATATGATAGATAGCATAAAGAGTATAAAACTAGGCCTAAGTAGTTATAATTAGATGTCATAAAAAGGCATAAACTAGAGTTAGATAGTTACACTTGAGTAGCACCCCTCATTAGTGAATACCCTCAACTTTAGTGGCTAGTGCTAAGCATAAAAGTTGATCACTTTAGATGGGAATACTTGGTGAAAATGATAATGAAAACCTTGGAATGATGATTCATTCTATTGAAATGTTTTGACATGTGTTGAGAAACACAATGGTTGATGATGAAAATGTTGAGGCATGAGCCTTGACCCTTTTTAAACACTGATAGTTGGGTTCGGATGCGATAACATTCCAATTTTACGGTACAACCACAATACCCGAATTGGGTAGGGCTTACTGGAAGTTTATATGCCTTAGTATGGGTTTCCTCGCAGAAAGAGGTTGAGCTGAGGCTACCTCGTGAGTGTGAATGTCCACCTATGCAGTGCCCAGGATGGCAGATGGCCATGGCTGGGAGGCCAAGCTCATAGGGGAGGTGCCTATACTGGAGTGTGTAATTGAAAGGTTGTGATTGATTATCCGCATACTAAGTATGATGATTCAGGGTTATCCCTGATGGATGTATCAATTTTTGTGGTGAAAGTGTACCACCTCTGCAGAGTGTCAAATTATTCGAATAGCCGCATGCGCGGCATGGACAGTTGGAGTGGCCATACTGTTCTGTTGTCAGATGTTTTCCGAATGACTTGTGAATTGAACTATGACTTTGACTTGACCACAACAGGGTGTTGGACATGAAAACTAGGTTCCCACTTAGGTGATGTAGAAAATTAAACTAGTTTCTTTACTTCTGAACTCAGTATGAAATAAACCTGGCTTTTTGCAAATAAACCTAGACCTTAAGATTTCCTACTAGAACTACCTTACTTGTTAGTGATAGTTTGCGAGTACTTAAAGAGTACTCATGGCTTTGTCCCTGGCTATTCCCGTGGCCAAACTATGAGGAGGACTACCTAGAAGATGGACAACAGGAGGTCTATGACAACTAGGATCATCTCCCATCATCAGCATTGCCTGTGACCCTGAAGATGGATCCCCCACTACGTTTACTTTCCGCTGCTTTGATTGTATTAAGACTGGATCATGAGATCCTTTATTTGTAAGACCTTTTTTATGGTTTGTAATGGATGATGTACTATGGTACCAATTCTGTTATTTCTCGCAAAAATGGTAATTTTGGGATTGCGATGTATGGCATAACAGGCATCTGGGATTAAAACTCCGGGTGTTGACACTTTTAATGTTTCTTAAAAGAATAGTTTTTAAGGAAAATGTTACTTTACAAAGTAAAAGTATTTATATTTGAAGCTAACACTATTTAGGATTTCTTACTAACTTTAATTATCAAAGGGGAAACATTACTACATTTAAACAATCACAACACCTGTAGTGGAGACTTATATGTTTTGAATATGGCATCATATTTTATGTGGTTCACCTCTTAATGTTCCATAAAGATGGAATAAGAGTATTATTGTCTCTATAGAAGTGGTGTCTTCCTAACTTTATAAGTGAATAGAATCACTTACTTATTTTAGAAGTAATGCTTATTGATGACCCACAAGTATAGGGGGTGTATTGCAGTATTTTCGAGGGAAGTGAAACCCAATTTATTGATTCGACACAAGGGGAGCCAAAGAATATTTATAAGCCTTAACAACTGAGTTGTCAATTCAGCTGCACCTGGAAACAATCTTGCTCACAGCAGTTTATCAGTAGCAACAGTTTTGTAGTAGGAGTAGTAAAGTAACAATAGTAGTTAAGTAAAGACAGTAGTAACAATAGCAGTAAACAGTAGGATTCGAGTGCGGTAGGCATAGGGATGGATGGACGGGCGTTGCATGGACAAGACAATTCACATAGCAATCAGAACATAGGGCAATTGCAGATAAATAAGATAAAGCATCCAAGTACTAGATAATCCTAGGCATGTGTTCCATATATAGTCATACGTGCTCACAATGAGAACTTGCACAACATCTTTTGTCCTGCCAGCCCGTTTGCAGCGGGGCCTCAAGGGAACTACTGGCAATTAAGGTGCTCCTTTTAATAGATCACCGGAGCAAAGCATTAACACTCTGTGAACACATGTGATCCTCACATCAAAGCCATTCCCTCCGGTTATCCCGATTTCTGTCACTTCGGGGCCATTGGTTCCGGACAACAACGTGTGTATACAACTTGCAGGTAAGACCAAAAACAATACTATCATCATGAATCAATAGCATGTTCAGATCTAAAATCATGGCACTCGGGCCCTAGTGACAAGCATTAAGCATAACAAGTCGCAACAAAGTCATAAAGCACTAATAGAAGATACTAGGCACCATGCCCTAACAATCTGATGCCATTACATGAACGATCTCATCCAATCCCTACCATCCCCATAGCCTATAGTGGGGGATTACTCACTCATAGATGGGGGAAACATGGATGGTCGATGGAGAAGCGATGGTGATGATGATGGCGATAATCTCCTCCAATTCCCTGTCCCGGCAGGGTGCCAGAACGGAGTTTCTGGTGCTGTTTCGTGGAATCTGGTGGTGGCGGCGGACCGGAACTCTTTCTGGAAAAACGTCAAACCCCCCTGAGTTTTTAGGCCAGAAGGCATCTTATAGGCGAAGAGGGAGACCGAGGGGGTGTCTGGGATGGCCAGACCACCCCCTGGCGTGGCCAGGCCTAGCCCGCGCGGCCAGGTGGTGTGGCCTGGGACCAGCCCCCCTCCGTCTCATATTCTGGCTCCGGGAGTCTTCTGGTGAAATAGGATTTTTGGCATATTTTCCGGGATTTTTCTTGATAGTGGATTTTCTGCACAAAAACTAGACACCAAGGCAATTCTGCTGAAAACAGCATCAGTCCGTGTTAGTTGCATCCAAATCACACAAGTTTAGAGGAGAAACAATAGCAAAAGTGTTCAGGAAAGTAGATACGTTTTGGACGTATCAACTCCCCCCAAGATTAGCTTATTGCTTGTCCTCAAGCAATTCAGTTGAAAACTGAGTGCGATAAAAGAAACTTTCACGAACACATTTGCTTCATATGATGTATATATTCTCAGCATGTGATCAACTACTTAGACAATTCATAATAAGGAGTATGCAACTAAGTTTACTTAATAAGCATTGCAAGCTATGAAGAGATTCCAACTTAAAAATAATAAGTAGCATGAAACATAAACATAAGCAACATTACAATGCTCATAACAAGGCATGATAGAGTGGTATCTCGCTTGCCTTTGATTATGAATGCCAAGGCACCTCTGAAGTTAAAGATATCAAAGATACAAGCATCAAAGTCATAACACAAATAATCAAGTTTTGAGACAAGCACATTACACTAAGAATGACAACTATGCTCTCAAGAAGGTGCTCATAGAATAAGTGGAGACTCAACAAGGAAATGGAAAAGGTTTTGAAAAGTTTGAAAGGCTTCCAAATGCTGAAAGTATGGTACTAATTAGCTTTGAGCTCTCATTGCCCCTATCATAAGCATCTTTAATATGGTTAAGGTGAAAGTGAGGTACAATCTGAGTTATATGCTTGACAGACTATAAACTGGAAATCCCATGTCCCTTGAGTACGAGGGCCGCTTCTCATGCTACTCAACTTTATTTACCGGTAAGTTCTTGTCATCGTAAATATGTGCGTATCATAGATAACCGCCAACGGGGTACCCCTTGCCTGATGATACGGAAGAATCCCCATATCAAAATGACAAGGCAAGCAGACAATGAGTATCTCAGCAATCTTCTTATTTACCATGGGAAAATGGTGCTTTTTTCTCTCTTTCCTCTTTTCTCAAATCTCTTTTTTTCTTTTTCTCAATAGATATCTCTCTCTTTTTTATAAGAAGAATGCTTCATAGATACTTATTATGGTTACGCTGCAGGTTTCCACCATGACATCATGGATTAGACCGACGGCCCAGGCGTTTCTCTAACACACATATATAACTCCATGGACTTACAAGCTCCCCTTTTATTTCACACCGACGACATCCGCAAACAAAAGAGCATGGTATCAACTAGGTATATATTTATAGGTGTTGAAAGCGTTCCCTGTGACAGCATGGTTCTGCTAATCCCCAGCCTATAATTTGCAAGCATATAACTTTCATGGACAGTCACAATGGTTCAGGTTTATTAAGTGCAGGAAATAAAGTGTGCCATCAAGTTCGTGAGAGCTTTACTAACTAACTTTCTCATAACAAGCAAACATTTTATTCGGAAGAAAACAAGGCATAATGAATATGCACGGAAATAGCAAATGATGTTAATAGGTAGGTGTGGTGGACACTTTTGGCAATATTTGGGTTTAGGGAATTGGAAACATGAGTAAAACATACTCAGTGCAAGTGAAGGCTAGCAATAGTAAGGGAGCGACAAATGAGAGAGCAATAGCTGTCATAATCATGCTTGCAACAAAATAGGACTAATCATGGCATGAAAGTGATTCAAGACCCTCAAGGCAAAATAATTCATCGAGGCTTAACTGATTATTTCACTCATTTGCATGCATGATCATGTGCCAAGTCAATTTAAATGAAACATTCAGAGGAGGATACCACGGTGTCATACCAAGTTATGAATAGAGTAATGCAAGCAAACATTCATATGACATGCTACAAACTATTAGCAAGATGGAACTAATCATATGAAAGCAAGAACTACTAAGCATCCATAAATAACATACACCCTACACGAACAGACTAAGCATGCCCACAATGACGAGTATATGTACAAAAATGAAAACAAATAGAGTTCGTTACCAGCCTCTTACCACACCTCAAGTTGTCATTAATCCTCATTATTGCCCTTTACTTGTGTGGCTTGAATAATAATATGAAACCAAATCCCACTGAGGACTGCTGAACCCTGCAACAAACTCACAAAACCAAAGAAGAACAACAAATATTTTTGGTGTTTTCGATTTTTTAAAGCAAGAACCAAAAAGGAAGAACAAGCAAAGCAAAATCTTTTTGGGTTTTTTGAATAGTTCAAACAAAGCAAAAAGGGAAAAACAAACCAAGGCAAAGAGAAAAAGAAGCAAACCAAAGAGAAACAACAGAAATATTTTTGGTCTTTTTGTGTTTTGGAAAGCAAAAGTAAAGAAAGAACGAAAACTAAAAAGAGAACGAAACATGAATATACAAAGTACCGACGCAAAATGATATGGAGATGAGTGCGATGTCGGCGTACCTCCCCCAAGCTTAGGCTTTTGGCCTAAGTGGGTGTTAATCCAGATACGGGTAAGGGTTCTAAGCAGGCGGGTCATTGTAAGAATGATCGTAGTTAGGCCCGTGGGACGAAGAAGAAGCTCCCCAATCATAAGTAGGCTGCTGATATGAAGACTCCCCCTCATTCGAGGGCTAGACCGAATCATCTACGACGTCCCTTCTAGTATTCTGCTCCTGTTGGGAGAGCTCTCCGAAGTACGTATCAAGCTCCTCCTCCATGAGGGACCATCCTACCCTGTTATCAAGTTTAAACAAAACAGGTGCAGGCAAAAGGACAACACGCTCGGAATTGCTCTTTCTCCAACCAGCTTTGAGAAAGGTTATTTCATAAGGCAACTCACTCAAACTAGCCCACGAGGAAACAAATTTATGCTGTAACATGGAATTAAGATCAAGCCTTTCTATGGGAAACTGTAGGTCTAGATTATGAGGCACTAAACCATGCAATGCTAGTAAACGAGAAGCAATGAGGCCCCCACAAATTCCACCTTTCTCGCGGTTAGCAGCAAGACGGAAAGCTATCAAAGCACCCAAGTTGTAAGACCTATCTTGTTTAAGAGCAGCAGAGATGAATGCTAGATCATATGAAGATAACTTGTTGGCAGTTTTCCTAGCAAGAACACACTTGGCAATAAAGTAGGCAAAGTAGCGAATGGAGGGGAGATGAATGTTACGGATTTTCCCACTCTCCTTCGAGAAGCTGCTCCCTTGGCAAATTTCTGCGTATAAATCCATGAGTGGCGCAGGTCGCTCTTTAATCCTTCCACATGATCCCCACTGAGGTACCTTAATAGCTGCACAAAAGTCATCGAGAGAAAGGTCAACAGCAATATTGTAAATTTTGTAGTGGACCATGGGGTTAGGCAAAGAGTAACTAAATTGAAAGTCCTACACCACATACATGGTTAGCTTCACAAATTGACAAGGTTCATCTTCCAAAAAGTGCTCCAATCCTGCATTAGAAACCAAAGTGTGGAAATCCTGGAGAATTCCTGCAGCTCTCATGAATTCAGAGCATGGATAAATAGAAGGAAAAACTTCCTCCTCCCGGTGAACCTTCATAACCTCAGGCACCCATAGTTCATGTTGGTTTAGTTGATGCTCATTCATCTTCTATTCTGAAATTTAAACACCTATTAAACAAGTGATTGCAAAGTGAATATAATGAAGGGCACTACTCATAGGGACTTGTAAGTGGCCTAAACATGCATCAAAACTATATCTCTAAGCATCAAACAAGCTTACAAGCTCTCATAACCTGTCACCTACAGCAGCAAAATACTCAAGATATAATCCACTAAACACAAATCTACTTGGAAAAGCGGAGGAGTCACATACCGGAGAACAAATGCTCCAAAATTTAGTAGCAAAGATGGGCTGAGCAAGGAGATCGAAAAATCGAGGGCAAGCACAGCAAGAACGTGATTTTGAGCAATGAACTGGTGTCTACTCGAGAGAGAGAAGAAAGTGGCAAGTGAGAGAGTGAGTGGTGGGCCAGGGGTGGCCCACACCATAGGCAGGCGTGCCCCAGGGCTGGCCGCGCCACCAGGTGGTGTGCCTTCCTGGTTGGCCCCCCTGGTACCTTCCAGGCACTCCTCTGCCCCTTTTTTTACGTAAAAATTTAATATGATTTTTTTGGAATTTTTCGAGACACTTTATTTTTGGGCATTTTTTAGGTATAGATGAATGATTTTCTGACAGAAAAAGATTTTCTGGAATGATGCAATGACAAAACAAGGCTAGAACTACAGAAGTTCTAAGACACTCTAAAATGCAAGCAACTAACAACAGAAAATAAAACTAAACGAAAGCAAAAACTAAAATGGATAGAATAGAAGTAAGCGGAGATAATCATGGTGAAAACATTGTTTTGTTCAATGAAATCCTTTTGTTAACAAGGTTGATCAGGTCTTGTTACCAAAACAATTTTATATGAAACAAAACTTTGTATTCCACTTATGATTATGTTACCTCAACTTTGATAGCAATGGTCCCAATCATAATAGTTTCAAATTTTTCTCTTGGTATGGGACAATATATTTCTCCAACTTGAATGCCCTCAACATGTTCAATTGAATTCAAACCATAAGTCCTATCAATCTTCTTGGGGAAATAGACAGTATGTTCCTTGTCATTAACATTAAAGGTCACCATTCCTTGATTACAATTAATAACAGCTCCTGCAGTATTAAGAAAAGGTCTCCCAAGAGTAATAGACATATTATCATCTTCAGGCATTTCAAGCACAACAAAATCAGTTAATATCAAGCAATTATGAGCCACTTGAACAGGTACATCCTCACATATACCAACAGGAACAGTGGTAGATTTATCATCCATTTGCAAAGATATATCAATAGGTATCAGTTTTTCTAGTTGAAGTCTCTTATAGAGACAGAAAGGCATAACACTAACTCCAACTCCTAAATCACACAAAGCAGTTCTAACATAACTATTCTTAATAGAGCAAGGGATAGTTGGAATCCCTGGGTCTCCAAGTTTCTTAGGAACCTTACCATTAAAGGAATAATTAGAAAGCAAAGTGGAAATTTATTCATTAGGGATCTTCCTTTTATTCGAGACAATATCCTTCATATACTTTGAGTAAGAAGGCAATTTAATAGCATCAGTCAAAGGAATTTGCAGAAATAAAGGTTTCATCCACTCACAAAACTTATTATAGTGTTCATCTTCCTTTGACTTGTGTTTCTTATCAGGGAAAGGCATAGGTTTTTGGACCCAAGGCTCTCTTTCACTACCATGTTTCTTAGCAACAAAATCTTCTTTAGTGTATTTAGTATTCTTAGTGTGCTTTTCAGGTTCTTCTTCAACTTTTTCTTTATCAATAACATCATTTTCTTCATTACCACTTTCAGTTTCAGCATCATAAATAGATATACTATTAGGATCTATAGCAGGTTCAGAGGGTTCTACAATAGTTTTATGTTTCTTTTTCCTTTTCTTACGAGTAGAGCCACTATTTTCAGCTTGTTGAGAATCCTGCTCAATTATTTTGGGATGCCCCTCAGGATATAGAGGATCCTGGGTAGCAGCACCACTTCTAGTTCTAATTTCATAAGCATGTTTTTCTTTGGCGGCATTAACTAGCAAGTCCTTTTGCACTTTAATAAGTTGATCTATTTGAGTTTGAACCATTTGAAAGTGTTTAACAATCATTTTAACATCATTAGAGGTTCTTTTCACAATATCTTTTAACTCAACAATAGCTCTAGTATTTTCCATTAGATGAGTTTGCACCCTTTTATTAAAATTATCTTTCTTAACAATAAAAATATCGAATTCTTCTAAGCATTGATCAGGAGGTTTAGAGTAAGGGATATCACCTTCATCAAAGTGTTGGAGAGAGTGTACCTCAATAGTCGATGAGTGGGGAATTGGCTTACATAATTCTTGACATCTGCAGCTTTAATTCCCTTCTCCTTAAGACATTTCTTAGCTTCCTTCATCACTTCATCATTTAATTCAATAACTCCCCTCTTCTTTGATGTTGGAATAGGCACAGGAATAGTTGGTTCAGGTATGATTGCTTCAGGTATAGCTTGTTCAGGAGGAGTCCAATCTTCATAATTCTTGCTTATTTTAGCCATTAATTCCTCAGCTTCCTTGGGAGTCCTATTCCTGAAAACACAATCAGCACAACTATCTAGCTATGTCCTAGATTCTTAAGTTAGTCCATTATAACATATATCAAGAAGCTCATTCTTAGGTAATGGACTTCCAGCCTATGCATGAATCAAAGCACAAAACCTTGCCCAAGATTCAGGCAATATCTCTTTTTTTCCCTGTTTAAAATCAAAAAGTTCCTGCAAAATAGCATGTCTAGCACTAGGAGGAAAATAGTTCTGCAGGAAAGTACTAATCAAGCAATCAGGGCTATCAATAGATCCAGGGGTAAATTACTAAACCAAGTTTTAGCTTCTCCTTTCAATGAAAAGGGGAAAATCTTAGCAACGAAGTAAGCACACATCTTAATATCATCAGAAAAAACAGGCCACTCATGGTAGAAAGCTCAGTCATGTGTGCTACCGCACTCTCATTCTTAGTCCCACAAAAAGGTTCTTTCTCAACAATAGCTATGTAAGATAGATCAAGAGAGAGATCATAATCTTTATCTTTAATGTTTATAGGATAAGCAGCAAACTTAGCAATAGGAGACAATTTGGGTCTAATAGTACGCCTCTCAAGGAGACTCTTCGCAGCACTCCTATCATGGGTGTTTTTACATTCTTTAATAAATTCATCGGTCATCTCAACATAACCGTCTTCAATATCATAGCTCTCACTAGACTCAGGTGAACTAACAGGTGTAGTAGTGTCTTCATTAGGAGTTTTAGTATTTCCAGCTATAGTTCTAGCAATCGTAGCACCTAGGAAAGGAACTAATGAACCACTCTTATCAAGCACAGTAGAAGCAGCATCATAAGTATCAGAAGTTTCAGATTCAGCAGTAGTGGCAGTGTGTGTAGCATGTGTATGTGGTGGTGTAACGAGCTTACTCATAATAGATGGTGAATCAAGAGCAATAGAGCTGTTCAGAACTATACCTCTTCTTGTAGTGGATGGTAAAATAGGAACCTTGCCATCATGAGACTTACCCATGATGGATGGATAACAGCGAACAATAGAGAATCCAAGTGAACTTGATAAATAAAGCTATGCTCCCCGGCAACAGCGCCAGAAAATAGTCTTGATGACCCACAAGTATAGGGGGTGTATCGCAGTATTTTCGAGGGAAGTGAAACCCAATTTACTGATTCGACACAAGGGGAGCCAAAGAATATTTATAAGCCTTAACAATTGAGTTGTCAATTCAGCTGCACCTGGAAACAATCTTGCTCACAGCAGTTTATCAGTAGCAACAGTTTTGTAGTAGGAGTAGTGAAGTAACAATAGTAGTAAAGTAAAGACAGTAGTAACAATAGCAGTAAACAGTAGGATTCGAGTGCGGTAGGCATAGGGATGGATGGACGGGCGTTGCATGGACAAGACAATTCACATAGCAATCAGAACATAGGGCAATTGCAGATAAATAAGATAAAGCATCCAAGTACTAGATAATCCTAGGCATATGTTCCATATATAGTCATACATGCTCGCAATGAGAACTTGCACAATATCTTTTGTCCTGCCAGCCCGTTTGCAGCGGAGCCTCAAGGGAACTGCTGGCAATTAAGGTGCTCCTTTTAATAAAGCATTAACACTCTGTGAACACATGTGATCCTCATATCAAAGCCATTCCCTCCGGTTATCCCGATTTCTGTCACTTCGGGGCCATTGGTTCCGGGCAACAACGTGTGTATACAACTTGCAGGTAAGACCAAAAACAATACTATCATAATGAATCAATAACATGTTCAGATCTGAAATCATGGCACTCGGGCCCTAGTGACAAGCATTAAGCATAAAAAGTCGCAACAAAGTCATAAAGCACTAATAGAAGATACTAGGCACCATGCCCTAACAATATGATGCCATTACATGAACGATCTCATCCAATCCCTACCATCCCCATAGCCCACAGCGGGGGATTACTCACTCATAGATGGGGGAAACATGGATGGTCGATGGAGAAGCGATGGTGATAATAATGGCGATGATCTCCTCCAATTCCTCGTCCCGGTAGGGTGCCAGAACGGAGTTTCTGGTGCTGTTTCGTGGAATCTGGTGGTGGCGGCGGAGTGGAACTCTTTCTGGAAAAATGTCAAACCCCCCTGAGTTTTTAGGTCAGAAGGCATCTTATAGGCGAAGAGGGAGACCGAGGGGGTGTCTGGGGCAGCCAGACCACCCCCTGGCGCGGCCAGGTGGTATGGCCTGGACCCATCCCCCCTCCGTCTCGTGTTCTGGCTCCGGGAGTCTTTTGGTAAAATAGGATTTTTGGTATATTTTTCAGGATTTTTCTGATAGTTGATTTTCTGCACAAAAACTAGACATCAAGGCAATTCTACTGAAAACAACGTCAGTCCGTGTTAGTTGCATTCAAATTACATAAGTTTAGAGGAGAAACAATAGCAAAAGTGTTTGGAAAAGTAGATACGTTTTGGACGTATCACTTATATTTTATAAACATAGGACAAAGCACTACTTTAACTACTTAAAACTTCATTTATATTTTTAAGTGAATTCCCAAATTGGTTCAAGAACTGGATAAATATTACTTGGGTGACTTTATAAATAAATAAAATCCTTCTCATAAACCATACACTATTTCTAATGATTTTATAAATGATAAAATATTTTTAAGAAGCAAATTTTAATTACTTTGAACGGTAGTTGTAGGAACTACACTTTAAAATGGTTGGATCAACTTTGACTTTATATAAAAATCAATTGAATTTGTTTTTTACACTTTTAGATTTCAAGTAAACAATTTTAAAGGCATAAGCAAAGATTTGTATATTTTTAATGTATTAAAGTAAAAGAAAATGGTTTAAACAAGATTTATTAAACATTTTCCTTTATTTTACTTCAAATGTGAAAGGTTATTATTTTTAATATGTAGATTTTATTTTTGTTATCATTTTGGTATATTATATGTATTTTTGTGATTTTTAATTAATAAGATATGATTTTAATAAGTTATATCACTTTATAAATACTAAATAAATAATAAATATTTAGTTAAGTGACACAAAAATGAATGAAATAAGTTTATAATTGTATATTTTGTTTTTCTAAGAATTTTGATATATTATACTTATTTTTATGAATTTTAAATCATAGTATATGCTTTTTAAAGATTTATCCTTAATAGAATATTTGCTAATAATAATATTTCATTTAAGTTGGAAAATAAAGTATGCTAATAGATTTAAATTATAGAGTTTATTTTTTTGAACATTTTGATATATAATGTATATATTTCTCAATTATCAACCAAAAGTTATTGAATTTATAATGTTTATATAATTTTCTGGAATTTATTTAATAGGAAATACTTTTTACACCGACGCTACTCCTAACCACAGTCACGGACAGACGGGCCTAGAGCCACCTCAACCTCCACGTGGGCATGGCCAAGTCAAATTCGCTGACGTGGCTGGAATTGACGTGAGCATGACCTCACGCTGACGTCATCTGAGTATGATCCTCCCATATCGATGATCGATCGGGCGATTGAGAGCGCATGAGACACTACGGATGGCTTCGTTGGAAAGAGGATCTTACGGCGAACCTAGTGGTGGCGAATCCGCCCACCCTTGGTCACCAGAGCCAGCTCCACTTCAAACAACTACGACGGTGGTCGGAGGTCCACGGCAGCAAAGCGATTCAGGAAGCAAACGAAGTAACAGAGGGCACTAGGAGAGTCAGCTCACCAGGATGCTCGAGGTAGAGTCGGGGAGGCGGGGTGCGGCCGGAATCGATGGGGATGGCGATGGCCGAACTTTAGGAAGGAGGTCACGATTAGAACTTCTGGGGCTTCTCCAGCATGAGCTAATTGGGGCAATCGAACAAGGAAGAGGCAGAGGTACCGATGGTGTGCTCCCCTGATTTCGGGAAAGCCTCTAGCGATGGAATTCTGGTGATGCCTGGAAGCTAGGGTTAGAGCCAAAGGAGGATTTGAGAAGAAAGAGGAAGCTAGGGTTTATTGGCGGCATCGTGGGGTTCTTATAGACGACCAAGGGCGGTAGCGCCGATCTTTGCGCGGTCGACGACGGTGTGGCTGCTAGCGAGCTGCTTCGCCGCATTAGGAGGTCGTTGGCGACGCGAGAAAGAAGACGTGAATAGAAGGTCGAAGGGGTACGGGCTGGTAGCGGGTTGCAACGGGCTATATGGGCTACAACAAAGCTTGTGAGGTGGATTACTGCGGCTACTCACGAGCGACAGATAGTAAGGAAGAAATGGGCTGTGGGCTAGAACGACTGGCTGTTTCTTTTCCTTTATTCTATTGTCTTTTTCAATTTAAATTTATACAATGATTTAAATATTCAAAATTTATTGAATCAATTAGGGTTCGACATGGATTAATGTAACTAAGTGGTTCGGTATTCCTTTTAGTATTTTCACTATTCAATATATAAAGGATTGTTTTATTAGAAAATATTAATTGAGATTAGGGTTTTTGAGATTTACTTTTTATAATAGGATCTTATAAAATGATTTTTATTTCCACTTAATGAATGTAATGGTAATGGTTTAAGATGGCTAATGATGTATATAGAATTCTATTCAAACTTAGTCTCATATAAGAATTAATGTATAAACCTTATAATGAATTAAATCTTACGGTTCATAATATGCTGGTTTAAATTTCATGAACCTCGAAACTTGGTGATTTCACTTATTCAAAACCCACTTGATTTGTAGGATTTTAGAATTACCATTGAGCAATCTTGGTTAAGTCATTACATATGAATAACAACCATTAATGGAGAAATGAAGTTATTCATTTGCAAGTAGTTATCATGAGTTTTTGAGAATATTTAATAGACTCACATTATATTATGGATATCAGTGAAGATTAAGATCTAGGACATATTGCCATCATGTCTTGTGACCATGGATTATATCTCAACTTAGAGTGGACTATAAAGATTACTTGTTATGTGGTCTTGATGATTTATAAGACTAGGTTTTTATTAGGGTTTAATATAATAGAGTAGACAAGGATTTCATTAATGGAATATTAAACTTGTATTCTACTTTTCTCTTAGAATTTCCATTTGTCTAAAAGATGTTACTCAATGACTGCCTAGAAATAGGAGTTGATCCTACTGCTAGCTTAATTCTAGGATTTTAAACAAAGAGGTAGACATGATTCTGTTTATGGCTTGATATGACCTTGGTTAAAGGTTTCTCAAGGATTTCTATCCTCAATACTGCACTAAGATTATCTTTAGTTAAGGATTTCCTTTCCTAAATATACTCTATATATCTCTCTTATTTTATTCATAAAGATCACATTTTCCTGAATAAGTCAATCATCTGACTCCACCATATCCATCATCATATGATGACATGGTCATGTCACTTCAACAATACTCATTCTCCATTCTTCTCCTATTATATATGACTTCCATTTCTAAACTACCTCTGATGAATTCATCACTGTAGCTATTATTAACTCCATCCATTAACTCTTTTATATCCATCTTGCAACTACTTCCAAGGCTTGCAAGATTACAATCCTCACTATATATAACAAGGGCTATCAATCCTTTTGGAAGAGGTATGGTATTATTCCCATAATACAAGTTTGTTCTTGTATTATCTTGGTTAAATTACTATGCCTCCAACTACTGCATACAACTCATATTATATACTTCCTCATACTCTAGCTTGACTACTCATGATCAAGCTAGATGACTCGGCTTATTAGGGTTTTGCCTAATTTGGTATTCTCACAACACTTGTTCATCATCTAGTCATCTATTCTCAAGTGACTTGAGAGTAATTACCACCACCCTTTGATCATACAAAGCTTAGGCTTCTTATTTTCTGATCAAGATCTATCATCAACTAAGTAGTAGACTTGTACTAGTCTCTCTATAGGCTTATCTTGTTAAAGAAGCTTACTTTAAGTTTATACCTACTTGGCTTAACAAGATTATAACTTGATACTCTAGTACTACTAGCTTTCTTATAGCTTCATAATCACTATCTTAACTCTTGGATTTAGATACCTCTTCTAACTAGATGATACCCCGCGCGTTGCTGCGACACCGATGCATATGAGCAAAATCACATATTGATTTTTTTTATGTTCTTCGATAGTCAACATGCATGCCAATATTTGAAGTTTAAAAGCATGTACATACATGTACCCAGGAAGATCACACATACAAAAGAATGATCATGCTTCGAACTAAGAAAAAAGTACTCCCTCCGTTCTGAGAAGGATGTCACGGATTTATCTAAATTTGAATGAATCGAGACGCTATTTAGTATATAGATACATCTGAATTTTGTTAAATTTCTGACATCCTTTTCAGGACAGAGGAAGTATCACAAAACACAAAACGAAATCTAACGCGACACATAGTCGAATAGAACATCTTTGTAATGCAAAGTATATCGGCAGGGCATGGGATATCCTTCGCAGTGTAGCCGTAGGAACAGAAAAAATGTGAGGATAGACGTGAGACACTGAGCTAGCATATATGAACCGGAATTGTCTTCAATAGAACAGCGTTGACAATGCATTTTTTCTATCTGAAAATAGAGCACACCGAATCAACAAAATATCATCAGAAGATTATATAAAAAATAAAAAATAAAATCATAGATATTGAGGTAACAATAGTAATAAGATACTTACCCGTTAGACTGAATTGCCTCTATAATTTTGACAACCATAACCAATTCAGTGATACTATAGACTTTTTTTGCGGGTAAGACTATAGACTTAACGGTGTGTTCTGCAGATTCACTGCATGACCGCCTTGATTCGATAGTGGGAGAAGAACCACTGCCACGAAAAAGATGAATCCATAACCAAGAACGAAAATGCATAAATATTTGTGTACTTAAGTTTCAATAACCTTATCGTCTCATTCGCATTGCATCGATCAGTCTGGTTGCACCTAGTAGGCTAGTAGACGCTAGGAAGAACCACATTGCTGATCTTGATCTGTCGTTGGGGAGTGAGGACAAAGGTGCCAAGCAGATGCTAGAAGCAACGGCTTAGCAAACCAGGAGGAGGCGACATCCACACCAATATAGAGGGAAAGTTAACCACTTGTAGTTATCTAACTCTTTCATATCACGAAAGAGATTTATAGAAAGGAGGATATAAACAGGCGCAATGAGTAATCATGACCTTAAACTGCTTCTGTTACACACTGAGAGGGAGTAGAAGGATTACATGAGTTGATGCGTTGCCAAGTGACTATTTCAGATGCATCCACTTTTAGCTTTTCATGGAGAAGATAAACAGAACAGAGATGTTGGTAAGATGAACCTGTATCGCTTTCTTGAGTATAATATAACGCCAGAAGATTACATCACTATGAAAATAACAGAGAATGGGAGAAGCACAAACCTGAAGTATTGCACGGATCGTAGAGACGATTTCTTTTTCTTAGGAAGAGTACGTCATATGTGATATTTGAAATCGCCCAGAGAGGCAAAACACACCTGCAATACATGAATGTAGCCACGGAAAAAAGCATGATCACCCACGTGCTTTTGTTTGAACATCGAAGGTATGCTAAAATATAGATGGCTCAAAGAAATCTCTATAAGGAATTGTAAAATGTTTCCCTCCCTGCTAACTCAAACTGAAAGATAAAAGGTTTCATATTCAAACATAAAACACATAGATGAGCCAGAGATCTAGAAGAAAAAATTGCAAATAAAATACCATGAAGATGATCTAGATTGATATAAATAAAAGGAAGCGATAAACATTGGAAGGAGGAGTTGGATCGATAAACCAAGAAAATATTTCTTATAGTTTTCGTCCAGGATTGACGCCCTGAGAAAGAACTAAATGAATAACATGGAGTACAAGGCACATTCCGAGGGAGATCTCGATGCTAATGTAGAGATTTCAAGCAGAAGTACAATTCATCCACGGTTGGGATCGACAGCAGGCTCATGATGGTAGAGCACAGTTAATCGACGGTGTGGGGATCGACGGCTGGGTCGTGATGCTATGGCAAGCAGCTCGCCCTCAAGATGGCTATCGATCGAGGTCAGTCTACAACACGGGCTGTGGCCGCAAGAATAGATGGCCATATATAGTCACCAAATCGTGCGTTGGCTAGGCTTCAGCTTAGTTTCAGGTACTCCTACGTGGAATGCCATACGTCCTCATAAAGGACCATTTATTTTTGGTGCAGCGCTGCTGTAGTGTTGTGGATATTGAATTTGTCCGTCCAGATTTTGTTCGAAGGAGAAGAGGAACAGTTTCCATTGGACTGCCCGATCTTAACTCCCAAGATAAATGCAGCTCAATGCATGGAGCCGAACGTGTGTGCAGAACATGCAGATTTTTATTTTTGATTAGGTGGCAATTTGCTTAGATGGCAGCCCATGATTGCTTTGGGGTGGACGATGAGGTGGACACCCTGCATGTTGAGAGAAATAATATTAGTGGGGATGATCTTCTTAGTTTAGTTATATAGGATTAACTCATAAATGAGTTAACTCCTCCAACATAAGATGGTTTGATCACCACTAAGGATCATATTTTATTGATGATGGCACACTCTACCATAACTAGTTCCTCCTTCTTATAAATTTACTTGAGGTCTTTGGAAGGTCAATAAAATAGGTCAAAGCTAAGAGTCAATAAGTGCTAGGTCAAGAATTGATTACTCAACATTGATCATCAATTGAGACTAGGACTTGGTTAAATAGGAATGTCATCTCTTAATATGATATTAAGGGTATGTGCTGGATGGTCTTGACTTGACTTTCTTTTCTATTCTATTTATGATAAGAGTTAATGTTTAAGAACTACCATGATACCTATGGTAGGAATAACTATGACAAGCAAGTGGATCAAGATTTAGTTATGAGATTTCTTTACCTGGGTTATATACTTGATTGGGTATTCAAGGCTTGTTACAATGAATACCATGATATGATCTCTATAAGATCCCTTATTGTTCATTAAGTAATGTGTTATAGGTTTAGCTATTTAACATTTGATCTACCCCTAGATCAAATTATACTACCCAAAATAGGGTTTTGGCAAAGGTCATATTGAAACTTATCACAATCAACTTGATGATCTACTTCAGTTTCATCAAGTTAAGAGAAGATTTAATCACTTTGACAAATTTTATTTAAAAACGTGAAAAATATCCAGATTTTCTATGCATGAATGCAATGCACACACCTAAGTTCAGCTTATTTCTAGGGAGAAAGATAGTGCGATGTCAGCCTTCCAGAAACGACCCAACCGCTTAGCGAGGCGAAGAAACTGCACAAACAACGGACTAAAATAAACCAGAATCTGTAGATGCTAGATACCGTAGATGCGCGAATCTATAGTATCGAAGGCTGATTTGGTACCCTGAAGGATAACGCCTCACTTTTATATATGTAGTGATAGGAATTTTAAACTTACAAGTACTCCCTCTGTTTCAAAATATAAAATGTTTTAGCTTTGTGAAAGAAATGAATCTAGACGCCTTTTAGTGCGTAGGTTTTATAGAGATTTGGAGTGAACCTACACACTAAAAGTGGTCTAGATATACCCCATTCAAAAAACTAAAACATCTTATATTTTAAAACGAAGGGAGTATTATTTTAGTGGTTAGGCAAACGGCTGATTTATCATACAGACTAGCAGTAACGGCTGCGGAATACTAGCGGGGATGGGCGTTTGGCGTTCGTTGTGAGTTGAAGATGGGATGGTCCATTAAAGACAATCACACACACAGGAAGCTGAATCTTATCTAGAAGAAGACAAACAGGAAGCCACGTAAATCTGGGCTGATGAAACACAAACAGGAAGCTGAATCTTATCTGACAGAACATAGTTCACTCAAAAAGAAAAGAAAAAACTGAACTTAAAAGAAGAGAACAGGAAGCGGAGGCGGGGGTTTGAAACACAACTAGATGAGGATTTCTAGCTCTGACGTTGACACGGACCCAGATCTAAACGAACTAGTACGATGTAGAGTTTGCAGGACTTGACGCGACGCCTCGATCAGACATCCAGATCGCCGTCTAGTAGTCGCCGGTGAGCAGCTTCCTGCCGACCTCGAAGGAGACGAAGGCGTCGATGCAGGCGTACTCGATCTGCTCCTGCGTTAGGTCTTGGGCGTCCCAGGGGCCCATCCTCACCCTGTTCGGCTTCTCAAGGCTGGCTCCCATGACGGTGCGCACCACGTCCTTGAGCCCGGCTTGGCGGAGCCAGGGCATCTGCATCCCGTTGGCGGCGAGGCCGCGCAGGTCGACGGTGGTGGCAACCTTGAGGCCGTGGTCGTTGCTGAGGCGGTCTGCGTCCTCCTTGACGCCGACGCCGACGAAGCGGATTTCGGGGTCGGCGAGGAAGCGCTCCAGGGCGTCGGGGAAGTAGTCGGCGTGGAGGAGCTGGAAGATGAGGCAGCGGCGACCGACGCAGAGCTGCAGGAGCGCCGCGGGGTTCTGCGCGCGGCTGTAGCTGGGGCGCCACTCCACGTCCAGCCCCACGATGAGCTTGTGGTAGACCCAGCGGTACATGTAGCGGATCTGCCGGAGCCAGCGGTTGACGGCTGCGCCGGAGGACGTGACGGTAGTGACGATCTCCTCGTTCCCGAAGGACACCTCCATGATGAACGTCTCGGTCGACATTGCCTTGTTGTGTGCTTGTTTCGATTTTTGTGGTACCTAGTATTACAACCCATGACGGACCTGGTGGTGCCTTTATATATAGGACCTGCCTGGTCTCAGTTTGGAACTTACTTGATGGAAAACCTAATTGGACTAGTAGTCACGGCAATTCCTTCCGTTCTGAGTACTCAGCTAAATTAACTTGCCGTTTATTCTGGTAGAATTTTTTTTAACTTGCCATGAGTAGGACAAAGTGAAAAACAAGGAAACATCCCTATTGTACTTCCACAAGGGCTTCTTTTTGTTGGAAAACTCATACTTCTACATGGAATGCGTATTGAACTAATAAATCCTGAAACAAGAGGGGTATTTCTGAAAGATCTCACCTGCTTACTTTTTTTTTTGACCGGTGTATTGTAGCAACGTAGCAGCATGTCGACTGACGGCACAGAGCGACGGAATCAAGATGTCAGGCGAGACTTGGACCCGTCTCCTTTCTCTGTACGCTTTGCCGTGCTCAACGCAAAAGTAGTACTCTTCGGATTTGACCGCGAGAGATGCATGTTCTTTGTCGTGTGCCAGGGCTAAGTTTGCAACTACTCCCTCCATTTATATTAAGTGACCACGCTTTTAGAAAACAATTTGCATTGCATTCGGGTAATCGAGAAAAATATCAAGATTTTTGTTTCCTAAAGATTGGTTTGGATGATGGCATTGTGGTATTGTAATTGAAAGCAATGGACCCCATCATCTAGTGTCCATCAAACGAAAGAGGACTTTTTTTTTAGGCAAACAACATTTGTTTAAATTTATACTAAAAGGAAACAGGAGTGGTTTTCACAAAGGCAAATGCTAGGCGTACCCCGGACGATTGGGGACTCCCATCGTCCTGCTTCCGTGCGCGACACGTGTCCAAAAATCTCTCCAAATCCCGCGTTTGCTGCGAATATCCGTTTGCTGCAAATGTCCCCGTGTTTGCTGCAAATGTTTCCGCGTTTGCTTTCGAAGCAAAAAAAAAGGTTCGTCCCAGAAATAAAACGTCTCGCCGGAGACTTCGCCGGAGACCATGCAGCAAAAAAATGTAGCAAAATCGACTTCGCCGGAAACATCGTCGGAAAAAACTCGCCGGTGACTCTCGCTGGAGACCTTGTAGCAAAAAGTTAACACTTTTGTAGCAAAACCACAATACGGTTGTAGCAAAGAAGTTCTTCTAATGTAGAAAAAACCTACTTCATCGGAGACATCGACGGAGACTTTTGTAGAAACCTCGTCGGATGCCTCACCGGAGATGTCACGCAGCAAAAAATTTACGATATTATAGCAAAATCGGAAAACAAATGTAGCAAAAAAATAATAATCATGTAGCAAAACCCGAATTCGCTGAAAACATTGTCGCAAAAACATGCTATGTAGCAGAATATTCCGTCGTATGTAGCAACGCCGACTGGCGTATGTAGCAAATTTGATCACCACGGGTAGCAAAAATTGTCAACAGAGCAGCGCGCGGCGGGGCCTGTGCTCGTGCGGCGGGGGCCGGATCTCGCGCTCGTCAGCGGCCTTGGAGGCGGTTGGGGATGGGCAGGTGTAGCTTCGACTCCGGCGAGTCCTCCCATGGCTACTGCGCGCTCTGCTGCTCCTCACAAGGCGCAAGGTCGAGCCCCCCATGGAAAGGGCGAGGCACACAACGATGTATGGCGAGATGCAGAGGGGGTGAGTGGCGGCGGCGCAGCAAGGCGAAGGGCTGCGTGGCGGCGACGCAGCAAGGTGGAGGAGCAGCGAGGCAGAGCAGCGGCATCGTCACGGGTGGGCGAGGGAGACATATATTCAAGAGGAGGAAAGTAGGAGACGGGAGGCGATAAGGCTGGCCCCACCACTCCCTGTATGTGCGCCCGCTGCCGAACGGTGCTATCGGGGGAGAGAAGTTACCGATCCCCCGGGGGATCCTAATCCTTTTCCTTTCACAAAGAGAGCGCTGGAAAACCTTTTCGCCCTCCTTCTTGCTTGCTGGTACTGTGCACCTGTGTAACATCAGGTCGACTGGCACGGTGGAAGTGGCAGAACTCAGAGTAAAGAAAAAGGAATCAGTTTGTCGTGCCAGGCATTTGACCAGTCTTTTCAATTTGCCGTGCTCAACATAAAAGCTCTTCTTATCGGATTTGACCACACGCCACGCATGCATATTCTTTTTTTTTTGCCCCCACCGTCGCCTCCCATCTCTTACCTACCCGCCTCTGGCCCCTGGTCCATTCGTGCATCGGGAGTTGCAGGGCACGACGGAAAGCATCCTGGCGGTGGCCGGTCCATGTCAGCGTCCCGAGGACCGTAGTGCTGGAGATGGACGAGGACCTGACCATGTAGTCTTGCAACACCAGCGCGAGGCGAGCGACCTTGCATAGCCATCAGCTAGCACAGTGGCGACCAAGGCGGATTAGATGGCCGATGATTTTACGATGAAGGGGTGCAGCAACATGGCATGGCCGGCATCGGCGGCCATGACGCAGGCCCTGAGTGCCGGAGAGGTCCCCAACAGGGGCATGGCCTGCGAGGAGAGCGACATAGGAGGCCCCATCAAGGTGCGGCACTCCCGACCTACGCGATGACGACGACGAATAGGGCCAGGGCACCGACGGCGGCGAGCAGCCTACGCGATAACAGCGACGAACAGGGACAGGATGCCAATGGCGATGAGAAGCTTGCGCGATGGTGGCGACGAAGAGGTCTAGGGAATCAACGGTGGCGAGTAGGCTACTCCTCATGAGGGCGCTGACGGCGGCGAGAAGACGATTCCTCACGACGGGGATGGGTCAACATCGTCCTTTTTCTTTTAATATTTTGATTATTTTAACAGAGCTGACAAGTGGGGCTAGTCCACCTCAGCAACTTTCCCTCTTAGAGGTGGGTCCCGCTATCAATTTTGGTGTCAATTTGCGATTAAACATGGATCGGTGCTTTTTGTGACAATTTGGTTTCGAGGTGGTATTTTTTTGCGATTAAAACATCAACTGGCACCATTCGAGAAGTTTGACTTGTAATGTGATAGTTTTATGCTAACAACTTCTACATACAAGTGTGTTTTATACGTTGTGTTTGGTAGGTTGCGTGAGGTGGGATGTGATCATTCCATATTGTCTTTGGTAGAGCTGGATGACCTTATGTTAGGGGTTACCCTCAACAGTGACCCGATCTTCACGGAGATCTTGGTCAAATTGATGGGTAACACGATGGAAATGGAGAAGGTAGCGTAAGCTAACACACACCTCGCGAAGAACACGTTTAACACATGAAACACAACACGATACAAGGCATATTGCTCCCTCTGACGGCCACTGGTCTGATAGAATCCTCGCAAGGAGAGATCTGTCAACATGCTCCCGTCAATCCACATTGGAGAGGGAAGAGCACCTTGGAGAGGGTGTTGACAACTACACTCATGACCAAGCAAGATGTAGGTCTGGTACAACTAAGGATGCTCAATGGACAAATCCATAGAGGCTAGTGATGATAGTCGGTCCCCTCGTAGGGGGGTGTGGCAAACTAGAGAGATTCCACAAAGTGGATTGCCTTCTAATATATCATCTATACCTAAGGGATATAAGAGGGGTGGGGATATATATAGGCCATCCACTTAAATAAGGGTAGTTTGGAGATAAAACTAGGGTTATAACATAATAAGGGAATACATAGGTTGTGGCCTAGCTGTTGTTCGCCCAGGCACTGGCATGACCGGTAGTACCGGCCTTAGGTCAGGTAGTACCAGGCTTCACTAGTTGCATTTGGTTTCAAAGCGGTGGCGCCGGGCTTCACATGGCATCATGCTCCAGGTCCGGTAGCTCTGCTTGGTGAGTCCGGTAGTATCGAGGGCATCTGGTTGTGTTGGCGAGCTCGGGGGAGGCGAATCGGTAGTACGCCGGGGCTAAGCGGCAGTACCGGTGTGGGATGATAGTACCTCTAATGGGAGCGGTAGTACCGCCCGTGCCTATCTCTTCTTTCCCCTCTTCCAAGTCTCTGTCTTGTCAGATTTAATGCTTCAGGCTTCCTTACTTGTCTTCGTACTTGTCGGTGTGAATCTATCATGGTTATGGTATGGAGTATGAAGTAGTATACCATTCAATAGGGTAGGAAGGGGACTCACATAGAGGATATGATTCACCTTTGAAGTCCACGACGACTGTAACACACCTAGTTTAGTTAGTTATGTAATTAGGATTGATTGTGCATAATCATGACCATCATCATTTCTGCAAATTCAAAATGCAACAAGAAGGGAACAAAAGCCCTAAAACCCTAACTAATTCCCCTCCCTCCTTCAAAACCTTTTAAAAGGTTTCCGTATTTTTGAAAATTATAAAGTTGTGGAGCCCAAATTGAATAAAAGGGCCGTGTAGTATTTACAAATATTCAAACATCCTTTGGGGTTTTCAATTTATCCAAAATAATTTTGAAATTGTTTACAAAAGAAGAAGTGAGAGAAGAGAAATAGAAAAGGTTTTAGATAAAAAAATAGCAGAGAAAGAGCGGCATCTCGGAGCCCAACTAGCCCAGCCCCTTCCTCTGTTATCCGTCGCTTGTGCGCGCCAGCCGCATCCCATGCTAGCTCATGCACGTCTCGCTGCCGGCCCGGTTCCCCTTCGTCTGTTCGTCGTCTTTGTCACGATGCCAAGAAGCTCGCTGGTGCAAACCTCCACTGCTCGCTGGCATTGCAATGCCCGCCTTGCGCCACAATGCGCGTCACCGGCCCTGGTCATCTACAAGTATCCCTGACTACCACAAATAACCCTATCTTCCCAGTTTCCCTTCTATTTCTCTCTCCCGTAGGAAACCCTAACCCTAGCCACCCGGGCTCCGTCGAGCCTCCCTATTGCAGACCTCACCGAGTTTCTCCGAGGCCGCCATTCGAACCACCTCGCTGTCCTCATTTGCCTGGCCAAAGAAATCAAGTCAGCTCGCCGTGAATCAAGCTCAAGGTTGTCATCCCCTCCGACGTCAGCCACCGTCGAATCATCACAGTAAGGCCTCTCTCAAGATCGCTCACCCCTCCTTGATAATGTAGGTGAGACAATGAATATCCTAGTTCCCTCCTTTTATTCTGTCGCTTCCGAAATCCCTCCTGTGTCATGCAACTACCGCTGCCCACCGTAGTTGCTCGTTGTTGCTCACTTTCTAGTGACCAATAAGAGGCACGACAACCACCAATAGGTCTGCCTCACTCTCCTCGTTCTAGAGAGCCTAACCCCGAGTCCCCGCGTGCAGAAGATCGATGGAAGCATGCTCAACCTGTGAGCATCTCCATTGTTGATGTTCGCATGGCGCCAACATGATGCAGTTAATCCCATTTTTTTGTTTAATGTTTTCTAGATATAAATACCGATGTGGGCCCTGTTTCTTAGCCATTTAATCATTTCCATAATTATTGTCTAAAATGAATAATAATATGAAATGTGGGACCAAGTGGAAAAATAATTTGAATATTCCAAAAATGTTTAATTGTTTTAAAAATGTTTTTAAAATGGATTAGAAATTGGAAAATACATACCTAATTCATTTTAAATCATAAAAATATAAATAATATATCAAAATGTTCATAAAAATAAGATATACATCTTAGAGTAAAATTAATGCATTGTTAAGAAACTTCAACTAACAAGTTCATTAGAAGAATAAAGTATCCCCTCACAGGTGTTCTGTTTTTTTCCTGTTTTAGGGTTTATACCCCTCAGACAATGTTTAAATTACCAAGCGTGTAATAGGGTTTCATTTCATTACCATTAAATTTAACATATCATCATTTTTGATTGAGCATTGCATCGATGCCATGTGTTGATTGTATCCCTCTATTCTGGTGTTTTGGTTCTTCCTGGTAGAGTTTGAGATCGAGTCTGAGATCAAAGCCAGAGATCAACACCATCAAAGATGAAAGATAAATACTTGATAACCTCTGATTAAGTTAAGTGCAAGATACCCGAAGATGTGTTTATTTGTTATCAAAATGCAAAGGAAAGCATAGCTCCACCATGATATAATCCCATGCTAATGACGAACTTCGCGGACATCCAGAAGAGGTGGAAGCCTACCGGCTCCATGAATGGGAAGGATTCTTTGGCTGACTATATTGTGGCCCTCATAGACAGTCGTTGCGAAGCAATGAAGAAGCACAAGAAGGATGTGGACCACACATAGTGGAGAACATGCCCCTGACCGAAGAGCAGATCTAGTATGCAAGCCTCGACGCCTATGCAACCTACGAGGTATACATGCAGATAGTGAACTTCGAGAGGGGTCAACAAACTCTCAAAATGTTCATCAAAAAAAGCAACTAAAAAAGAAGGGAAGGGGCAAGCGCATGCAGACCAAAGAAGAAGAAGACAACGAAGATGAAGAATGATACACCATGTGACCTACGAGTTCTAGATCGTGTATATGTTTGCATCTATCCATGAATGCTAGATCGTGTGATAATTAACGTTACATACTTCTACTAAAAGTTAATGCATGCAAATACTGTAGGAGTATCATGCATGGGGCCGAGGCAAGAATTAAGCTTGGGGGTGGGGGCAAAACATGGTAATCATTTATTAGAGGACAAACATGATGGTTTTCACTAAAATTAGTCTCTATATCAGGATTATTATGTATAGAAAATACGTTGTTGCAGTATGGTATGGAGTAACAAGGCCCCTGCTGGTCACCCTAACTCCGCCGCTATGTGCTCCCTTCCAAAATATGTATATGTGTCAGTGTGTGTACTTCTATGTTACTATGCACCACTACCTTGTTGTTTCAAGATAAAGTATGCATGCTATATCGTGTGACTTAATGTACTGCTATATGTACATACGAGTATGCTACTATGCAGATATGTACTCCCTTACAAAATAAATATGGTTTTTTTGGCGGGGATACAAAATAAATATGTATGTGTACAACCTACCTTAGTTGACCGAGAACTTAATTGTAGAAAATATGTCAATATACATCCAGCATCAAATCTATGTGGTAAACAAGTGGTGATTGTTATGAATCAAACGAAACTAGATTGGTGTTGTGAATTTTGATATGGAGTTCTATATTTTTCTGGTATGGAGTAGTAAATTTGAAATAGTTTGTGTTGGGACAAACTCACCGGTCATATTTATACTATTCTATAAAAACATACAATGCATGTCTTAACATTATAAATAGGTTTTGATAATGGTAAAAGTAGAAAGTGTATTTGACTCCTGAGCTCCAGTGTTTATTTATTTAAACTAGTAAAAGGCACATGCCACACACATATTCTGTATAAAATATGATTTAATAAACATAAAGTTGTTATTAACCAACAGTCTTGTTAGACAAAAAAAGCATACATTAAGTCTATTAATAATAACTATCTATACATATTGAGAATACAACCTACAATATTATGGAATTTGATATGTGTCCCCTTGTGGATTTACTCTTGAGGTGACCCGATCTTCACGGGTTTGAGGTGGGAGTGAGGGAACACAAGATGAACACGATGAACACAACTCTAATGCAAGGTAAAGATATAAACACACGACAAATCACACTCGATTCGATTTGCTCCCGTTGGTTCGAACAACCAATCCAATAGAATCCTCGGCAAGAGACCTTGCGGTAGAATCACCAAAGGAGAGATCGGCAAGTGGATGATGGAATCCAAATCAAGGAGAGAGTAGCAACCAAGTAGAAACCCAAAGGGGAGAGACCAAGCACTACTAGAATCCTTGATATGGAGAGACTAAACACTTGTGGAGGGTCTTGACGACTTGGGGAAGGGCACCGACTCCAAGGCCTTGTGCAACTAATAGATAATGTACTAAGAGGGGGTTCCCATCTAGGGTTAGGCACATGCCTCAATTCATCATCAACTTTAGGGTTTCAAGTAGGGAGTGGGGGCATATATATAGGCCAGCCACGAGCTAGGGGTAATTTAGGCATAAATGGGGATTTGGGGGCATTACATGAGTCAGGCCCAGCTCAAGGTGCGCATGCCCGAATCACTTACACCGGAGGCTCCGGGGTCTAGGGGCCGGAGACTCCAGGATTAGCTGTGGTGTCTGGGCCAATCTTCGAGGTGGTGTACTGAATGCTTCTGGCATGCGTCCAGAGGCTTGCCCAGAGTTTGGATCGGTGATTCCGGGGTCCAGGGGCGGAGAATCCGGTCTTGGCGGAGACTCCGGGCTGGAGTGGCTGGAGACTCCGGGTCAATTCAGCTTCTTCTTGCGTCTTCTCTTCCAGGACTCTTGCTTGGGGGTCTTGGCTCTAGGTTCATCCTTGTCTCCTCTTCTTGGCATCATGGTCATGGACCTAGTCATGCAATGGGTATTTATCTCAAGTAGGATTCCATTATCATGATAACCATTGAAAGGTAAGAGATGGAAGGAATTCACCTTTGTAGGAGTGGTTGGTGTAGCATTATGTGGGCCAATGGTGATTGCCATATGTTGGGCTGCATCATCTCCCCCCGCTTGAAAACGAGTCTACCTCAACGATGTTCTTTCATCACATAAGGAAGGATGTGCGCCCTTAGCCTTGTTCTTGGACATGGACGGATCACCGGTGTCAAAGCCATTCTCAAACATGTTGAAGAGCTTGTCGAACTTCTTTCCATCAGGTTGTGGTTGGAGATCCTGTAGCATTATCCTTGTAGGTGGTGGTCTATCTCGCGTACCTTGCAAAACTGACAAAAAAGAGAAAGAATTATATGATGGATTGTTAGTATGGGTCACACTCAAATCTCTCTTCTCACATTTGGTGGCTTGCATCGTGGCATTCATGATTTTTCCACTCATTTGGGGCTTGTGGCACTCACTCTCTTGATGGTGGTTCACTCTCTCACCACTCATTTCACATGGTCCTTGGCTTGATTTATCTGATGCACGGATGTCATGTTGGATGCGATAACTTGGCTTGGTATCATGGGTTGGAGCACTAAATGTCTTGTCGTTCCACTTGAAGGAGTATTGGTTAGTGCTACCATGATGTATGGCTCTTCTATCGTATTTCCATGGTCTCCCAAGTAGCATGTGGCACACAGACATTGGCACGACATCACACTCGACGGTGTCTTCATATGGTCCAATCTTGAAGGAGACGTTGACCTTTGATGTTATCTTGTGTCTCCATTGTCATCAAGCCATTTGACGTGATAGGGGTGAGGGTGCTCTATGCATGGAAACTTGAGTTCCTCACAAAGATCCGTACTTGCGAGGTTGTGGCAACTACCTCCATCGATGATCACCTTTATGGATTTCCCATCAATTCCGGCACGAGTTTGGAAGATATTGAGGTGTTGGTCCTCTCTTGGTATGGAGTTTGTTGTCAAGACTTGAGCAATGACTAGGGAAGGGCTTGGATCATGCTCACATATGATGGTGTCATCCACTTCCATCGCGGCTTCCCTTGCAATTGCTCGTTTAGTCAACACTTCATATTCCTCTTCACTCACAGAATATGTTGTGCCATTCTCATCTGTAAGCATCACCCTTGTGTTGGTGCACTCATATGACTTGTGACCCTTCACTCCACCCTTGAAGCAAGTGACTTGACTATCCGATGTCGTGTTGGAGGAGGATGATATCATTGTCTTTGCTTCCTTGGATGAACTTGGTGCTTGGTTTGTTGGCTTGGTGGAGGCATTTTCATTGATGGATGCAAAGTATGCCTTGGACTTCTCATAAGCATTCTCTTTTTGAAAGTGACGCTCGGGTTTGGTAGCTTGATGGAGGATCTCGGTGAGATTCTTGTACGATTGGAAGTCAACAATTTTCCTTATTGGGCGGCTCAAACCATTGAGGAACCTTTCTATGGTTTGATCTTCGAGCTCTCTCACATCGGCTCGCATCATAGTTTTCTTCATTTCCTTGTAGAACTCTTTAATTGACTTGGTACCTTGCTTCAAGTTTTGTAGCTTGTCGAATAGATCTTGTCTATAATGCCCGGGGAATCTCTTGTACATCACTTCCTTCATCTCCGTCCAAGTTTCAATTAGAGGTTCATCCTTCTTCTCGCGGTTCTTTTGGTAATATTCCCACCAAACATTTGCATAGTTCTCAAACTCAAGGGATTCCATTGAAACTTTCTTCTCTTCGGAGTAGTTGTGGACTCATAAGATTTTGTCAACTTTGAGCTCCTAATCAATGTATGCATCAACGTCTTATTCTCCCTTGAACTTGGGCATAATGAACTTGAGTTTCCCAAACTTTCCCTCTTCATGTTCACGGTAGTAGTTGCGGCGTTCTTGCCTTATGATCGTTTCACTTGGTGCATGTGGTGGAGGAGGAGGAGCTTTATTGTCTCGAGGAGGCGGTTGAGGAGGAGCTTGATGTGCAAAGTCTCTTTCGCTATTGCTTAGGATCATTTGCATTCATTGGTTGTTGATGGTGATGGTAGGGTTGAGCATAGCGGTTGTTACGTCTAGCGCGGTGTACATCCTCATCATCATCACTTGTATCCCATTGCGGTGCTCGATTGACTTGTGGTGGTTGGCGATGGTCATAGTGTGGGTGTTGGCGCCTATCATTGCGGCGGTCTTCACCATGACGTTCTTATTCTTGTGGAGGTTGTGCTTGTACCATTGCTTGTTGCGGTGGGCGACCATGTACGTCTTGTTGTTGTGTATGCGCATGATGGTCATGGTGCCGATGATGTCTTGCGTGATGTGGTTGGTGAGCTTGTGGATCAACCGCTTGTTCATGGCGATGACGAGCTTGGTATTCCTGATTGTGGTGGTAGGGTTCTCCATGATGAGAGTGTGAGTGCGAAGCATCGCCATGACAACTTGAGGAGCGCATGCGAGACGAACTTGACAAGCTTGAATGATGTCCATGACGGTTGCCAAGGTTGGCAATAGCTTGGTGAAGAGCTTGGAATTTAGCATTGCGCTCCACTTGGCGTTGGCGATCACAGTAGTCGAACTCTTGAAAAGTTTCATCAAACCGGTTCTCAAGCCTCTCAAATTGGGCATGGAATTCTTGGCGTTGCGCCCATAAGTTGTGGCACATGGCGAGACCATCTTGGTTGTTGAAGTTGCCATCTCCGCTTCCCCTAGACATGTTTTATAACCACAATAGAAAGGAAGGGTGGTATTGGTGGTATGGTATGTGCTACCTTGCCTCACCAAGTAAAAAATTGGAAAGGTTGTTCTTGCTGAGAGAAAAGCAAATACACAAGACACACACACAAAGGCCTATGGTGGAAGGTTAGGAAGGTGGATAGCAAATGGAACAACCAAACGCAAAGGTTATTGTCAAAAGTGGATAAGATCCAACAAAAATGAAGTCAAAGGAAAAGGTCAAAAAGGGCAACGAGAACCTACAACTATACACACATAGTGGAGATTAATATGGCTAACACGACTATGAAAATGAGCAACAAACAAAATTGGTCCTAATAAAGACTAATGCTCGGTGTCGTGCCAACACTAGGAGAGACCATCGCCCGTTTGCCAAAAGATTGAGAAGCAACGGATTTGCACGCTTGCCTTGCTCTTGCTCGCACTCTTGCTTAGAAGCTTTGAACTCTCTTTTTCTATTGGTATCTTTCTCATTTTCTTTTGTTTAGAAGTTTTTTTTATGTACCTCCTTTTCTTTTCTATGCTATGGAGTCAAGTTTTGCTATTGCCTCTACACTTCGACTATGCAAGAGAAAGCGCATAATGCTTCGGCAAACGCAAGATGATCTACTCTCAATAGGTTCGGCAACACACAAAGGAAGAAATGGGGTTAACAAGGGTGGTGCAACTTATATCTTGTGGTGATGTCATACTTGCAACCATTGGTGGAGGGATGGTTCGAGTTTCGTGGTGTCGATGTCGAGCGCGAGGCATTGTTGGTCTTGCGGAAGCTTTGTTAGAGGGACAGACATGCACACGAAACATAAACGTCAAAAGGAAGTCAGTCGAAAAAGGAAAGGAAGAATTTTTTTGTCATGGCCGGAGACTTCGGTTTTGGCGGCCGGAGACTCCAGTGTTAGGGCCAGCACCATGAACAGATCGTGTTCTTGAGCGGGAATCCGGGTCTTCTATCCTCAAATCCAGAAAATTTCTACCAAATTGGGATGGGAAACGTAGGCAAATGGTAGACTGATGCGTCCAAAATTGAAGCATATTTACCTTTTGTTTTTGCATAAATAGAGTAGGGATTTTTGTATTTCACCATGTCTACACGCTCTATTTTGTTCTTGTTTCAACAGGATCCCAAATCATGGAGTCATATATGAACATATCAATTAAAGCTGTCATAGTGTGTAATTATATGATATTTCTAAGTGGTAAAAATAATTTTATAAATTTTCCTTCGCAACTGGAAGAATACCAATCGAAGAGGAAGCATCAGTATGGTGAACAACCACTAGTATGGGCGGAGCCCGCCCGTACCGTCCGCCCATACCCGGCTCCATCGCGACCGACTCGTCAAATACTTCTCCCTAGCAAAGACGAGAGATATATCTGACATTCACAGCCACCAGAAACCATGAAACACCACATTCGAGAGGGATCTGAAGGAGGAACTTGGCTAGAGTAAAATCCTGGCTGCTTCACGGATCATTGGAGGACAACGCATCATACCCTTCATCATCAACCGCTACATCTCCATTACCACCATTACTCCCATCTTTCATCTATTAGATCTCTTTGTAATTCCATATCCAATTGTGGTTTGCATTAGATCTACCTTCGTACTTTAATCCATTCATTTAATTATGAAGATGTTGTTGATTGCTTCCATGAGTGAGTAGTTCCTTTGTTCTTGGGGAGATGGAGAAACCCTAGGACCATTATGAACTTGTAATAAAGATGATCTATTCTTGTGTCTGTATGACTTGCTTGTCTATGATCTAATTATGATTTGTGTTTGATCTCTCTCTCTCTTCAGATGGTATGCGTAGTCAGCCGCGTATCATTTTCCTTCGCGACTAAAGGGAGGGAGAAATCCTTTGGACGTGTCTTGGAAGCGTACCGGAATGCCCCAGGACAAATTGGCGCTGGCTCGTAACCTACACGGTCAAAGGGGGATTAAAGAGGGACTCCATAAGCTAATTACGATATCCACGGGGAAACCCTTAATTGCGGTAGTTTGTATGGGTGATTGCTCTCAGACATCCCAGTGGTTATTTAGAGGTGACCTCACACTTGGCTCAACAAAGTGGCTTCCTACGAGCCTTGTTGTGAACATCTTATTATGGGCCTCTCTCCACACATATCATGACACAAGAAGTATGTTATCTTGGTTGCACATAACAATAATACTATGCTAGTGGTGTATCCTACATCCTCGAGAATGTTTTGGCCCTATTGAGTTCAACCACGTTTTCACATATACTTGCTACTTGTTTCCTTTTTACTTGTTTTAATTACTTTTCTATAAACAAACATAAACCATTCAAACACCCTTTACTTGAGATCAAAGACAGCTTATAAGTATTCTTTGGTAGATAGTAATGAGGGGCATAAATACCTTTACCAATAGCTCTCTATGGGTTCGATATGTTTACTTCAAAACTAGCTACAATTGGTCTATGCACTTGCAGTCATCAAGCTATTTTCTGGCGCCGTTCCGGGGAGCTAAACGCTTTTGGTCTTTGTTCTTAGTTACTTACTTTACTCATTGTTTTACTAAAGTTGTTTATTAGTTTCAGGTAAGCACCATGACAGCACTCAGATTGAATAATCAGCTCAATGCTTCTAAATACCTCGGGAAGTTCAATAGAGGACTAGTTAAAGAATTCCTGAGTGGGAGCGAACCAGAATACAAGGTCAACCCTCGTTTTATCGCTATTATTAAAGATAACAGACACCCGAGTAAACTCAGGTTAACCCGCACGATTTCCAAGGCATGCCTCTCTGAGGTCCATCCCACCGGCACTCGCCGGCGCCACTCCGGTGCCATCGCACACATACTCATGGGCTCTCTTTCACTGGATTCATCTGGTGGTGGCTGGAAAATCACCTATTCAGGGAGCTCCACCGATGGTAAGTTCCTTATTGGATCTCTTATTCTCTCGGATAATCATTGGCTGGTCATTCTCAATGCCAACGGTTCACCACTGGAGGGTAGAAGTTTGGAAAATGGGGAGGTTTTCAAGATTGGTTCTGTGGTGAGGTTCCCCTCTCATCTTGCAAGGATCAATGATATGTTACCACCAACTTCTGATATTCTTGGGACTTCTCATGTTCATGCGTGCAAGAGTGAAGTTTTGAAACTTATGTGGCACGTTACTATCTCATCCTTGCCTTCTGATGTTTTGGACAAAGCTCCTGGTTTTTTGGTACTGTATACTCTTGCTAAGATGGTTGTGTTACTAAATCAAGCCAAGGTGGTTATTGATGCTAGATTCCTTCTTCAAAATGAGAAAGTTTCCTCTGGTGTTACCTTGGATCTGGTCATCAAAAGAGTGGTGGTGGGTGCTCAAATTCTCGATGTGCCACTTACTTCATCAAGCAAACACAACAATTGCATTTCTGTGGATTTCTCTAAAGGGTTGAATTTTGAGGCTAATATGTTCAAAAAATTTGGTCATCACATTAATTTCTCAGGAGGATTTCGCAGAAGATCTTTCTTCCTTGTTGGCTCATTTGGTCGTGCTAATTTTAAGATTGATATTGATACTATTGGCATTGTTCTCCAATCATGTTTTGGGGGTCATTCATCAAAATTTCAAGTCAAGATCCTCCAAGATAGAACCTTTAAGTTCTTTGTTGCATCAAGAGCTGTGGGTTTTGAAATATATAATTCTGGTTCTTTCTCTGATGAATCATTTTTATTGAAGATCAAACTTTGGGGAGATGGAGGCCCAAATTGGAAATTCGAAGAGAAAGAATATTACAAAGAATTGGACAAGGACTGGACATTTGTTTCATACAAAAGAAAAAATAAATCCTCTGTTTTTGATCGTATTGGTTCATCGACGTCACCAGTCCCATGCAATAACGGTCAAATTAAAGGTGACATTAATCGAGTAGTACCGGGTGCATCATTTGTGGAAATTGTGATTAATGGTAAAGGTATTAAGGAGGCAAAATCACCTGCAGTCAACAAATCTTCTACAATTAATTTGCCTGGTCTTTTACCTTTTTTGAAATTTACTAGTTTCCCTTCTTGTCCCTGGCCCGACAAATCTTACCTGCATTGGTTCAAGGCCCATGTCACGCCGCAAGTTTCGAGGCCCAGGGTGTACGCTTGTCTTAAGGATTTTGTTCTTGCCCAAAAAATTAATTCGGCAGAACCCCCTGTCTCCTCAACTCCCTCGCCTGGGGAAACCCCAACTACCTTGCTCTGCTCGTCGCCGGCGACAACCACCGACGCAATGGCCAACATTCCACTTGACCCTCAACCATTTCCCCCCCATGGCTTTGAGATTATGCAGGTGGCTGGCAGGAATCGGGTCAAAAGGGTGGTGGTTCCTCGCCGACCAAGGGCACATGAATAGTATGCCATTGCGCACATCCACCCCCTTCCCCCTGGTCCAGTTCCTTTTGGTAATATCAGGGATGTGTTGCAAGATTTCTTTATCAATGATGCTCATGTTGAATTTCGTGATATTCAAGATTGTCCATTTGGTTCTGCATATGTTCAATTTTCCAATGTCAGTGACCCTGACCGGTTAATTGCTGCGGGTCATATTCCCTTCCAAGCGGTTGCTATTTCTTTTGATAGGCATAATGAAGGAATTAACTGGTGTAGGACTCAGTTTAACAATGAATGTTGGGTTATGCTACTGGGTCCTCCACTTGATCACTGGCATACTGAGGAATTGAATGTTGTTTTCTCTGATATTGGTAAAGTGCTGCTCTGGGAGAGGGACCCTGAGCACAAGGGCAGGATCATTGCAAAGCTCAGAGTCACTGATCTCTTAGATGTTCCTAAAAGTGTTAGATTCACCATTGGGGACCTAGTGGACACTGAATCATGGACCTTTTCTGTTGAAATTTTAAACAACAATCTCCTGGGGGGGGCACCTGATGAGGACCCATTACCTGATGATGGTGCTGACCCTCATCCTCTACCTGTGGTGGGGCCCATTTTTGGACCCCCTTCTCCACCACCTCCACCACAACCTGCAGGTGACATTGGTGGATGGGACCAATGGGTTGAACCTGCCCCTCAGAATAATAATGCTGGCTGGGGTAACTAGAATGCTGGCCAAGGACCTATATTTGCTGAAGGAGTTGACATGCCCATTGACAACCAGAATTTGCCACCTCAGGAGGCTGACAGTGCTGTTACTGGATCAATTCCTGTTGCAAATATTTCATCTGACAGTGATAAGGCTTCTGTCCAAGGAGCTGAGGATATTGAAGTGGAGCAAAATATTGTTAATGCTAATTAGGATGTGGGCATGAGAGAAGGACTGCTTAACATTCTGCAAAATTACCATGATGAGGAAGAGGACACCATCCAGGCTGATGAGGGTAACATGCAAGATGACTGAATGATGGAGGACACTAACCTTCTCTCCCCAAATGAAGCACACCTTCAAGTTGGAATGGCCATTATTCCTTTTGTCAATGCCTCTGAGATGCTTTCTGCTAAGTATTCTTTCTCAAAGCAAGGTCTTGAACCATGGGACAGATTCTTTGCTCCTCACATGAATCCCTCACCTGACAAAGGCAAACTGCAATGTGACATTCCTGTAAGTTGGTTTAATTTTATCACTCTAATGCTCATCACTCCTGAGAAATTCAGTTGGGCTAGACATTTTCTTACATCTCCCCTTTGGGATATTATTAAGGAGCCAATTGCTGAAGAAACTACTTTCACCTTCATTATACCTGATGAATGTGTTGGACAGATTCCTCCTCACTGCCTGAATGAATCCCCATCAAGCATGATGGTGCCAAATGCCCCTACAAAGAGGAGAAGGGGTAAAGAACCATTGGTGGATTCTGAGGTGAGAAGGAGCCCTAGAATTGTGGAACTCAATGGGGGATTTAAAAGCCATGTGAATTGCTCTGATTATAATTGTCTCTCATGCAATGCTACACCTCCTTGTCTCAGGAATAAAGTTGTTAAGAATCTTGCTGACTCATTTTGCAAGGTTAAGGAGGGGGAACATGAGAAAAGGTTGCTGAAGAAGGGTAGGATCAATGATCTGATCATCAAGCCACCTGGAAAGCCTGGGCCAAAGAAGACTGGTCCAGAACCATACCTTCCAAGCAAGAAGAAGGGAGGTGCTGCTGAGTCTTGTGGACAACAGTCTAAGAAGAAAGCTCCTAAATAAATGTGGTTAATGTCTACAAAATTCTATTCTTTTGTGACTGGATCAGTTATCTTTCATGTCTGTTCTGAGTTGTTGCAGACCTATTTGCTGTTATGCATATTTATGAATTCAGTATCCTATGATATGTTTAGTCTTATTTGTGTGACTACGTATTTTGTGTCACCCCAATGCCCACCCAATTGGTTTATAAATGAGTAACAACAGAAATTGGAAGATTCTGAACTGCAACCTCAGGGGAATTAACTCTGAGTGTGACATTATTTGTCTCCAAGAAACCAAGAGAGAAAACGTTGATATCAATTATTTTAAATTTTTTTGTCCTATCAAGTTTGACAGCTTTGATTTCCTACCATCAATTGGTGCTTCTGGAGGGATTATCACCATCTGGTGCAGCTCATTATTTAATGGTACCAGAGCTTTCCAAAATGATTTCTCAACTTCTGTCACTTTCACCTCTCAATTATCAAATGATTCCTGGACTCTTACAAATATCTATGGCCCATGTCAAACTGATAGAAAGATGGATTTCTTAGATTGGTTTTCAAACATCACTATGCCTGATAGTATGGATTGGCTTGTGTTAGGAGATTTTAATCTTATCAGAAGTCTCACTGATAGAAATAAAAGTAAGGGGATGTTAATGAAACTATGCTCTTCAATGATGTTATCAGCAACCTGGGACTTATTGAGCTGCCACTAAAGGGTAGAAAATTCACATGGAGTAACATGCAAAAATATCCACTTTTGGAAAGATTGGACTGGTTTTTTACTTCTAGTTCTTGGACAACCAAATACCCTTACACTATGGTTACTCCACTATCCAAACCTACTTCTGATCATCTTCCCTGTGTCATCTCCATTGGAACTAACATTCCCAAGGCTCAAATCTTTAGATTTGAAAATTACTGGCTTCATCATTCTGATTTTAAGATGATTGTGCAAAATGCTTGGAATGTACTAGTGAATTATCAGGACTTGACCAAAAGAATATGTGCAAAGTTGAAAAATGTGAGGAGAGGCATCAAGATTTGGGCCAAACAGTTACCATGCTTAAAGGACCAAATTGCTAAGGTGAATGACACCATTGATCTTCTGGATCTACTTGAAGAATCTAGAACATTAACCATCCATGAGTGGCACCTCAGAGATATCTTGAAATCCCATATTATCTCTCTTCTTCAGAATCAAAACACCTATTGGAAACAAAGAGGGAAAATTAAATGGGTAAAACTTGGGGATGAAAACACTAAGTTTTTCCATGCAAAAGCAACCATCAGTTATAGACACAATTATATATCAATGTTTAAGAATGAATATGGACAAGAATTTACAAATCACTATGACAAGGCTGATATCCTATGGAATGACTTCAGGGCAAGAATGGGTACATCAGTCAAAACTGAGATGCACTATAACCTTGCTGATTTCTATGGAAATGGTATGACTGATGAGATGAAGAATTCACTTGAAAAACCTTTTCTTGACAAGGAAATTGAGGAGGTTATTTCTGAACTACCAAATGACAAGTCACCTGGACCTGATGGTTTTAATAATGAATTTATCAAAAGCTGTTGGTCTATTATTGGATATGATATCAAATTACTGATTCATGATTTCTTCAATGAGAAAGTTTCCCTTGAGAGCATCAACTCCTCTTACATTACACTCATACCTAAAGTCACTTTCCCATCTACCTCAGCTGATTTCAGACCAATCTCCTTATTGAACTGTATATTCAAAATTATCACCAAACTTCTTGCAAATAGACTGCAATCTATTATTATGAAATTGGTGCATAAGAATCAATATGGATTTCTCAACAACAGATCTATTCAAGATTGCATTGGTTGGGCTTTTGAATACTTATTCCAATGCCACAAGTCAAAGGAGGAAATTTTAATTCTTAAACTTGATTTTGAGAAGGCATTTGATACAGTAGATCACCCTACCATCATAAATATCCTTAAAGCTAGAGGATTTGGGAGAAAATGGATTAGGTGGATTGAAATGATCTTTGAATCTGGAACTTCTAAAATTCTTCTTAATGGGGTGCCTGGTAAAAAGTTCTACCGCAGGAGAGGGGTAAGACAAGGAGACCCACTTTCACCATTACTATTTTTACTTACTGCAGACCTCCTGCAATCTGTACTAAACAAGGCCATGCATATGAACCTCCTAACTCCACCTATAGTGGGACCACCCAATAGTGACTTCCCTGTTATTCAATATGCTGATGATACTTTGGTGGTACTTAAGGCTGATGCTTCTTAATTATTATGCTTGAAAGCACTTCTTCAAACATTTGCAAATTCCACTGGACTCAAAGTCAACTACTTGAAACCTAGCATGATGCCAATAAACACATGTAATGATAGGCTTATGCATTTTGCTATGACAGTCAACTGTCAAACTGGTTGCCTCCCTTTCACTTACCTTGGGCTACCATTAAGCATTACAAAACCATCTATGGAGCACTTTCTTCCCATTGTTCAGAGAGTGGAAAGAAGATTATGTGGTATTGCTGATTTCTTGAATTATGGAGGAAAACTGCAGCTGGTCAAATCTGTTCTCTCCTCACTTCCTCTATTTTATATGAGCTATTTGGAGGTACCAATTGCCATCAAGGATCAAATTATTAAATATATGAGATACTGTCTGTGGAGAAAGAGGACTGAAGATGTGCAAGCAAAAGGCCAATGTAACTACCTCGGTGAATTACGCTCCTAGTTACAAGCCTGGATGAGCGGAAATGGTTGAAATAGTACGGTGGGGCCCACATGCCACTCACAGGTAGACCTTTCGGCCGTCCCAACCATTTCCAATCATCGGGACAAGAACAGGCGGCGTAATCGGCAGGCGAAGGGATCAACTACATACACAAATGAGTATGTATGCAAGCCACCATACAATAGTACATCAGAGCCATTCCATCTAAAAGAAAGGAAATATAGCAACGCCATACGGCAAGATCCAAATATCCTAGATAGATATAATAGTTTAGGATATCTCCTCATACATCAAACATCAGAGTATCAAGCGGAAGCGGAAGACAAAATCCGAGTATGGATAAGAAGCAAATCGGCATAAGATGCCCTATAAATAAGCAGATCCCGCCCACAGATCTCACGGATCCCCGTTCCCGGAATCTCTACACCGAATGATTGTTGCCCACATCGTCCGTCTCTTCCACCCAGTATCCATCTTGCGAATGTACCTGTTCATCTGAACCAAACAATTTATCGTGTGAGACCCTAGGGGTACTCAGCAAGTCTTTATGCCTCTAAAGGGGACACAACCTGGGTGACGCAATTGCAGCAAAAGATAAACCCTAACAATTCTATAGATACTCGCTAACCATCCGCCTAACCAGAGATAGACGGATGTCCGTGAATTAATAACAACAGTTATAATGGTAATCTTAACAGATCCATCCTCCTCCTCGCTTACCGACGAGGGAGCGGACGAACAAACCCCCCATCCGTTGGCAGTTTTATTATCCGTTCCATGAGTGTTGTACTATTTACTAGTCAGGTACCTAGTCTAGTCAAATTAAAAGCGGTACTTTAGTTATGCTTGTCTATGATCGAGAAACTGTGCTCCAAGTCGTCCATAACCGCGGACACGGCTTTCAGAAAGTTTTACCCTGCAGGGGTGCACAAATAGCAACACACACTCGATCAACCTCGGAAAAACCAAATCAAAACCCAACGAGGCAGTCACGACAAAGCGATCACAGGATTCAGAAATATTTCAGGGGGCCACCCCATTAAGCTACCCGCGACGAAGTTGGCCGACTTCGAGACGGACTCAAGGTTTGCGTCAATGGCTGTAAACGACTGGGAACCCGAAAATGTGACTGGACTTGTCGATACCGCGAAAACACTCCGCTTACCTAAACAGTACAGTGTGCAGTACCTCGCACAATATTAAATAAAGCAGTAAAGCATGGCATAGGTACAGGATAGTAAATAAAACCTCAAACTAGTTTGTGGCCCCAAGAAATAAGAATGAATCAAGCTCTGGCTCAGGGGGGTTCATAAGCCTCCCGGATGTGGATAGCGCGAATATTCTTGGAACAGGAATCAAGTACTCGGGGTCTTACGGGACACAAGTGAGCCTGAAAAACCAAATAGCGAATATGGCTCACCGATGCCACTTTCATTAGTTATCCCATTACTACTCAGATTAAGTTGTATAGGTACCTCGTTATCCAACAGACACTCACATACCCTACACATGCTGTTCTACGACTCGCATGGCTCAAACAACTCCTATAGTAATGGCTCATGGGATGGAGGAACAAGCTTCGGTGGGGTTTAAAAATAAAGGCTATGCAATACTTGGGATTCAATTTAATGCAACCGCGACTCAATGATGCAAGAATAAGATAGAAGCAATAGATACTATATGTATGCAAGCATGTGGTAGTGCTTGCCTGGCAGCTCAGTTGAAGCAAGGGATGGATCTGGGTAGTGCTCCTGGTTCTCTTGATATATCCTCTGCACAGCGCCTATTCGAAGAAGAACCAAACAAACAAGGGCCAACATAAATAAAGTGCGCAAGCATATGAATTAAATGGGACAAGCAAACAATCATGCCATGATGAATGATGTACAATTTGCATGGCAATAAAGTAGCATGGCATGGTTGAGGTGTGAAGTACAAGATTAAATCATTTTATGGGGTTTTAATCATATTTTATACTCAAATTAGTTGCTGTACACATTATATTTATATGATGCATGCTGCAAAACATAACATGGAATGCATAAACAGAAAGGTCTCGTCGAGCTAATCATTCTAGACATATCATTTGTCAAATTTGGACTTATAAAACAAAGGTTATTAATTAATTAAGATAAAAGGGCATTTTGTTGTAATTTAAATTAACTTGGAATTTTACATGTTCAAAATATATTTTGAATGGCATATTTGAATTCCTCACATTTTTCTGATTTCAAAACATATATTATTTGTATTATTTTGGATTTAGATTTTAAAAGTTATTTAAAAACAGAATTAAATTTGAATTTGAATTAATTTTGAAAAGATTTGAATTAAAACAGAATACAGGAAATACTTTTGTTACTCAGACTAATCTAGCCAAAGACACAGACAGGTGGGGCCTGCGCTGAGCTGGCGTTCACGGCGCGCAAAAGCTTTTCTCACCGCAGCTGCTGCCAGCCATAGAGGCCGACGGGTGGGTCCGAGGGCTGCGGGGCCACTGCGCGCGCGCGGCCAACGCGTGCTGGACAGGTGGGCGATCCTGCGCGCGGGGGAGGGATCGGTCCATGGTGGCCAGGATCTCCGGGGGTGTTTTTAGAAAAACCAAAGGCTGGCTGACTGGTGGGGCTACGGGGACCGCGGGTTTAGGCGGGAAAAAGGGGAGGGGGCTACGCGCAAGATGGTCATCGGCTGCTGCAGCGCGCTGACGGGCACGGCACTGACGGCGGCGGATCTGGCTGTTTTCCGTCGACGGTGGCGGCGAATCTGCTGGGAGAATCGCGTCGCGGTAAAAACGAAAGCTAAAGAGGGGACCTAGGGCTACGAGTCTTGTGCAGGGAGCGACTACGGGGGTGGGCTGTAGCGCGCGGGGCGGGGCGAGGAACAGGGTGGTCGGTGCTGCGTTTGCTGCAGTCTGCCAGCGCGCGACGCGCGGCGCGCGCAGAGCGCTCGACGGAAGGCGGCGGCGATGCAAGGTGAGAGGGGGCGGGAGACGATGTCTAGGGGATCGATGTGCTCACCAGGGACTCGTCGGTGTGGTCGCCGGAGCTGGAGGTGGCTCAGGTCGGAGCAGAGGCAGGGGCTCTGCGAGCTTCGGCTCCGGTGGCTGCGGCGTGTCCGGGGAGCTTCGGAGGGCTTCGGGGAGGCGTGGCCGGGGCAGGGCGATGTGGAGGAGACAGAGGAGGGTCCTGGTGCTCCTGGATCGCCTTGGGGAGCAGCAGGCTGCACAGATCAAGATCAAGGCCGAAGTAGCTAGGGTTTAGGGCATGATGGAAAGCTTGCATGGCTTGGGGAGGAAGAAGGGAGGTAGAGGAGGACCTGGGCGTCTCCCAGATCCGACCTGAGAGGGATAAGGTGAGCTGGGGTGGTTGGGGAGATAAGGGAGAGAGGAGAGAGGCACATGGGGTGGTGGTGGCTTTGGCAAAAAGGGAGGAGGGTGATCGGGGCTCCCTCTTTCTCCTCTTTGTCTTGAAGCCAAAGAAAGGGGGAGGGCAGAGAGGCTGCCAGGTGGGGCCAGGTGGTCAGGTGGGGCCAGCAAAGAAGAGAGAAGAGAGAGGCCGAGAGAGAGGGGGTATATATAGCATGGGCTCGGTCTAGGGTTAGAGAGGACTCGGGTTAGGGTTTGGAGGGATAGGGTAGATCATGGGTTAGGTTTAGGGTTTAGCTAGGTTTAGAGAGAGAGGTTAGAAAAAAAAGGTGGAGAGGTGGTTTTGTAGATGAGCACAAGGTGGTGGTAAGGAGACCACAAAGAGAGAGAGAGAGAGGGGGGATGGTGATGATGGGGTAGGTGATATGAGTGGCATGGTTTAGGGTTTTAGGGAGAGATAGAGATGATCCACTCAAAAATCAAATAAAATCCAAATGACAAGCAAAAGGTGGTACTTGCATGGGCCATGCATAAATAATTAATGCCATGCTTATTTTGTGAAAACAAGATTATTTACATGGCATTATTCTTATGCATTCCAAAATGTGGAGTAAGGCCTAAGCAAAAGGATTTAAGAGAAGTCCCAAGTGGAGTAGATGGAGATGATCACATTTGATTATAATTGGGACTTGCTAGTGTGTATATTCCACTAGATGCTTTCTATTCCCAAAAATATCCCCACATGAACATAAATCCATAATAATCCATATGGAAGCTAGGAAAAAGGGTTCCACTCACAAGGCATGCAAAGGTGGCCATGTGGTTCTCATATATCAATGATGTGAAAACAACATGATGCTAAGATGAGAGCATGTGGGAAAGAATTGGGTCCATCCCAACCCACATGAGCTAGAGGTAAAACCAATAAGTGCCAAGCTCATATTTAGTTGGATGGTGGAATTATGAGGTGGTGAAAGAAAGGTGGTGGAGTTAATGAAAGATATGCCCCCAACTCAACTTGGGCATTTGAACAATATATCAAGACCCAAATACAATATCAAGAGGCAAATACAGTTAATAATGCATATGAGATAAGAACCAAATGGAAAAGGGTTTTATATGATGCTCAAATGCAAGGTGGCATGATGACATGAGCATGATATATTTATGATGCAACAATTTTATATGTAGGAAGTAGCATCTATATAGACTAGGCTAGTAACATTGCAATTGTTAGACAATTGGGATGCTACAGCCAAGCTCTTGTGTCATGGGACAAAATCTGCCATCCTAAAAACCAGGGGGTTTAGGAGTTCTAAATCTACAGATTCAAAATAATGCCCTCCTTCTTAAAAACTTGGACAAATTCTACAACCACCAGGACATCCCTTGGGTTCATCTCATATGGGAAACCTATTACAAAAATGGAAAACTTCCTGGAAGAAGCATGGAGGGATCTTTCTGGTGGAAGTCACATATCAAATTAATTGATAACTTTAAAGGCATGGCCAAATGCAATCTGAAATCAGGCAGGTTTGCTTATTTCTGGTCTGACCTCTGGCAAGATGAGTGCTTGATGAATAAATTCCCCCACCTTCTGTCCTATGCTAAGTCCACAAACATCAGTGTTCAAGACTTCTTTCATGCTGAATTCCTAGAAGATAACTTTCACCTTCCTCTCTCTTAACAAGCTTTCTCTGAGTTTTTAGTCATGGAAGATAGATGCCAGGTTTTCAGGCATGCTACTCAGGAGGACACCCATGATAATTGGAACTATATTTGGGGATCAGATAAATTTGAAGTTAAAAGGGCCTACTCAGCCATGGTTGGATACCTCATGTCAAAATAAACACAAGTTCTTTTTCTGGCTTCTGCTACTAGACAGATTGAATACAAGAAATCTCCTGAAAAGAAAGAATTTCAACCTTCCTGATTACAATTGTGTTACTTCCAACTGCTTCTCAGAAGAATCAGCAAATCATATTTTCTGGGATTATCCATTTGCAAAAAAATGCTGAGACCATATTTCCAGAAACAGAAATGCAAGTCTAATGGGATTGGAAGCTATTTCAAACATAAAAGAAGAGTTACATCTACCATTTGCAATGGAGATCATTATCATGACTTCCTGGGGTATCTGGATATGCAGAAATGAGAAGATCTTTAATGACAAAAGACCCACATTTGATAGATGGAAAGCAATTTTCTACCAAGAAATGAGATGGATACAATTCAGAATCAAAGGAAAATACAAGGAGAAATTCAAAGCCTGGCTCAATCAGCATTTAGATCACGGATAGAATAGATTTATCTTAGATTTTTACAGCATAGAATGAGTTAGATGTAACTATAATGATCTACGTTAGATCATTTTCTCATTGTAACATACTCATATTATAATAAAAAAATTACAGTGGGGATTATTCCCTACTGTTTCACCTCAAAAAATTATTAAAGATACCTTTTGCAGGAGATGATCTCGATGAGGATCCTTACAATCATTTAATGCATTTTACCGAGCTATGTTGGAATCTTAAATTGAGAGGCTATTCTCATGATTAATTGAAACTTAAACTGTTTAGCCAATCTCTAACCAACACTGCTGTGGCTTGGTATAGAATTTGCCCTATAGAGAAAATTGATACCTAGGAAAAACTTAAAGGAGAGTTTGTGTCTTGATTTTTTCCCAAGATAAAAACTGCTGAATTAAGGAGGGCAATTACAAACTTCAAGAACTGCCCAGGTGAAGGTTTGGTAAGATCCTACAAAACTTACAAGTCTCTACTTCACAAATGTACGTCCCCATCATGATTTACCTGAATGGTATGTTTGGCATATTTTCTATGGAGGACTTAATCAAGAAATTAAACATGAGCATGACATGAATTCGGGAGGTTCTTTCATGAAGTTAACTATAATTAAAGTTTGGGAACATTTAGAACGAATTCGCCGTAATAGAGAAACATGGGGATTTGATTTAGGAGACGAAGGAGGTATAGAAATTGAATATGATTGTCTCAATGCATATAAAGACTCTGGTAAGGTAAAAGAAACTGCTTATGAACTGCAACTTGATGATGATATTATCTTGTAATCCTTCAGACTTTTATAGAACATATTGAAGCTCCAAAGAAAGTCTGGCTTCATTACACTCCGCCACCCGAGCCAGTTGTAGAAGAAGATCCAGTGATCATGGCCCCTGTCGAGCCATTAAGGGAGGTATCCCCATATGTTGAACCCTTACCTTTTCCAAGGACAGTGAGAAAACATATGATGGCTCAACAATTGGAGGATCAAGGCAAAGAGGAAGAATTATTCCTCAAGGAGCTAGAAGAAGAAACACAAATAAGGAAAACTCAAGAACAGTGTGTACAAGAGGCAGAGGCAGCAATAAAGGAAGATATTTTAACCATGTTTGCCCATTGCAACGTGATTGAGCTAGATACCGAAGCTTCGCAATTTGTGGAAGGAAAGGTAAAAGCTAAAGAAGTGGGTAAGCCTATCCTCCCATGCACTTTTGGAGGAACTTGCTATTATGGACATTGTGATATTGGTACAACTGTTAACATTGTCCCTTTTAATTTTTATTTAAAAATTCAAAATGAATTAGCTCCAGCTGAATTGGAAGACACGAATATGACTATAATGCTTACAGATAAAACTCTCAGAGTCCCTATGGGAATAATTAGGAACGTACCAATATGTATTGGACCTTACAAATATCCTATTGATTTTGTGCTTATTGATATGCCCACTGACGTTTATTGTCCCATCATTTTTGGAAGAACTTTTCTAAATACCATAGGAGCAAACTGTGTCTCTCAAGTTTGGTGAAGAGAAAATTGATTTTCATTTCTCCAAATTCGACCATAAGCCGGCTAGTGAAGAATTAGATGATGATGAGTATGAACATGAGGAAGAAGGTAATATCATAAACTTAGCCTCAATAGTTATCGAGACTCCCGATGATGATCTAGCAATAAGTTTAGTCAATAATAATAATATTCTTCAAGACGTAGAAATAACTGAAATAGATAACTATCTCGACTCCACACCTGAGGTGGACATCGAGATCACTCAAAAATATGAAGAACCCATAAGGAAAGGCGATGAGGCTCTTCCTCCACCAATTCTTAAAACTCTACCAAAGGACTATAATATAGGTTTATTGATGAGACAAATAATTTTCCTGTTATTGTAAGTGCTAACCTTGAAGAGAAAGAAGAGGAAAACTTAATGAAGGTTCTCCGCATGCATCGAAATGCTCTTGGGTATTCGATGAGTGACTTGAAGGGGATTAGTCCCTCTATAGCCACCCATAGAATATTCATGGAAGAAGGAACTCAGCCGGTCGTGGACTTTCAGCGACGTCTTAAACCTCACATGAAAGAGGAGGTAAGAAAATAAATAACACGTTTGTTCGATGCAAGCATCATCTTCCATGTGGAGGAGAGTGAATGGGCAAGTCCTGTTCATTGTGTTCCAAAGAAAGGTGGATTTACGGTTGTAGAAAATGAACATAATGAAATGATACCTACTAGGACTGTTGTTGGACACAAGATGTGCATTGACTATAGAAAACTAAATAAGGAAACCCGGAAAGACCATTACCCTTTACCGTTTATAGATCAAACCTTAGAAAGACTTGCTATGCATTCTCATTTTAGCTACTTAGACGGCTATTCCGGTTTTCCCAAATTGATGTACACCCTGATGATCAACTAAAAACTACTTTCATTTGTCCTTATGGCCTCTATGCTTATCATCGTATGCCTTTTGGTCTTTGCAATGGTCCTGCCACTTTTCAAAGGTGCATGACTCCTATTTTTGGTGATTATGTTGAAAGTATTATGGAAGTGTTCATGGACGATTTCCTGTTTACGAAACTTCCTTGAATCATTGTCTCCATAATCTTCATAAAGTTTTGTAGAGATGTGAAGACACTAACTTAGTCTTGAACTAGGAGAAATGTCATTTTATGGTTCAAGAAGGGCATAGAAGTCGATAAGGCAATGATTGAAGCAATAGAAAGGTTACCCCCTCCTCGAGATATAAAAGGTATAAGAAGCTTCTTAGGTCATGTAGTATTTTATAGAAGATTCGTTAAGAATTTTTCGGAAACTGCTAGACCCTTAACTAACCTTCTTCAAAAGGATGTTCCTTTTAATTTTGATGAAAAGTGTCTTACTTCTTTCAACATGTTAAAACAAGCTCTTCTTCAAGCTCCCATTATAAAACCACCTAATTGGAAGAAACCTTTTGAGATGTTTTGCGAAGCTATTCATGAAGTTGTAGGAGCAATTATTTGTTAGTATGATGGTGATGACCTTAATATCATCCATCATGCTAGGCGCACCTTAAACAGGGCCCAAAAGAACTATCCTATGGCAGAATAAGAATTCTTTGTAGTAGTTTTCTCCTGTGATAATTCAGATCTTACATCATGGACTCCAAAGTTAGAGTACATACTGATCGTGTGGCTTAAAGGAAATCCTAGAAAGGACAGATGTTAAGCCAAGAATGATCCGTTGGAATCTACTTTTGAAAAAAATTGATTTACAGATTCTACAAAGGAAGGAAGAGATCGAGGAAGCATTCATGGACACTCAAAAAGTTGCTCATCCAAAGGAGGTGTAATCCGTGTACATACCTGCGGGAACCACACTACCAAAAAGGAAGTTCTCTATATCTTCTTGCAAAGGTTTTGGTGATTTTCTACGACCTATTTTATTCGAAGAGAGGAAGAAAAGAAACTCAAATGAGACCATATTCCCTCGATGATCATGGCTTATGAAATCCTAAACATATCTTTGTTTTGGATGATTTTTGCTATTTCTTTTTCCATATTTGATTTCCTCTCATTTTTCTGAGTTCGTTGCAAGTCTTATGAGATCGGTACAGGCGGGCTGTACGGCTGGATCTGCTCGTACCACTGGTCGTTAAGACTAAAGACGTCTCGGTTTCGTTTTCACATAATCGGTATGACCGCACTGTACGGGCGCAACCCCCCGTACGGCCCGTCGTTATCTATTATGTGGCCACCTTTTGATTCTCGTCCACTATGTCAAAAAGAACTGAAATTGAACCGCCGTGAAGTCGGTACGGACAGGACCCGCTCGTACTGCTTAGTTGGTTGACTAATTACCGACTTCAACCCGTGTTGTTTTTGGAAACGACCAGGTACGAGTGTGCCATACGGGCGTGCGCCCGTACCGACTGGTCGTTACAATCCAAAATTCCTTCTTTCACACTTATTTTGTTTCGATATTTGTTGTGATTCTTTTCTTGGCCAACTCTTTTCCTCCCAATACGAATTTTACCCTGCACCTAACCCTTTATAAGTCTCTCAGAAGGGCTCTATCCTTGTATTGATAATATAGATCTTCTCCACAATCACCTTCTTCCTTGTAAACTCTTTGGAACCATGTCCTCTACATGGAGTACCCTTCAAGAGAAAGAATATCTCTATGGGCCGTCTTCAAGGATTACGGAGGAAGACAATGTTGTTGCACCAGAATATGAAAAGTTAGAAGATGAGGATGGATTCAAGCTGATGGAAACACTAAAAGATGGGCGCAAGGTGTTCAGCCTAGGCATTGGAAAAGAAGGCGACTTCGATGAAGTTCAACTTGATTTAGAGGTAGATGGGGAGCTCTTCTTGAAGAAGGTGAAGAGACAAGGGGAGGAGATCCAAGCTTCCTTGGACAAGCTTGATCGCCACATCAAGAAGATTGAGGTTAAATCTCCTAGATCTTCCAAACATATTGAACTATTGCGTCGCTATCTGGACTAGATGGATCTGAAGATAATGAAAGAGCTAGAGGCAAATCTCAACCTCAACCTCAGATCCATTAATGCCTAGAAGCAAACAATAGAGATGTACAAGGCTCTTGTTGAGCATCTAGAGAAAGTCAAATGAGCAACAACGGATCCGTATATTGATCTTGGAGACATCAAACAAGATGCTCCGTGTAAGTCTTCATGATTCCAGATTTTCTCCACCTGCAAATTAGAGGAGCACGCCATTGTATCAATAATCGCAAGGGATTATTTGATCCACCCGACTTGATTCCAAGCTTGGGGGGATCTGTGAGAACCTTGTAATCTATCTTACAAATTTTTCATATTTACTTTTCTGCACACATGGTTAGCTTTAAATTTCCAAATTAGTTGCATCAACTTTGAGTTCCCTTTGTTCAAGAGAAGAATTATATCTGTTGAGTTATGAACCTTTATGATAATGGAAGTTGTGTTTGATTCATGATTATTATATTAGATGATTGAACTAGGTTGAGTGTTATGATACTTGTACAGCTATCATAATTTCAGGGACTTCCACACTAACAAAAGTATTGATTAAGTTATGAGAAGAAGAACTCTGTTAGCATATTATAATTAAGAGTTTTTAAAAGCCATGGAAGTAGTGAGCATGATCAAATAGTTGTGCTAAAAAGAAGAAGAGAAAAGGAGTAAGCAAAAAAAATATTGGCATACAAGTATCAAAAGAGAAGAAGAAAGCAGCTATCAAAAGAATCAAACATAGAAAAAAAGGAGAGAGAAGAAAATGAGAAAATGATCATGAATCTTCATTATTAAACTTAGCTCTCTATATCTTTAAACTCCGTGATTACATGATATGTTGAATCACTAGTAGTTTTTTATAATTTCATTAATACTGAAAAAGGTGTGGAAGCCTCTAAGTTATGTAATGTGTAAGGGTATGGTAATACCCCCGACGTATCTCTAAATCCCATGTTGTATTCCTGCTTCATTTCCTACCTCATTTATTGTAACGACTCATGTCTCATGAACATGATGATCTTGTCCATAAGCAACCATCTTGCTCGGGGACGAGCAAGACCCCTAGCTTGGGGGAGTTGATGCATCCAAAATTGAAGCATATTTACCTTTTGTTTTTGCATAAATAGAGTAGGGGTTTTTGTATTTCACCGTGTCTATGCGCTCTATTTTGTTCTTGTTTCAAAAGGATCCCAAATCATGGAGTCATATATGAACATATCAATTAGAGCTGTCATATTGTGTAATTATATGATATCTATACTTTCTTATAAAGCTAAACCCCACTATCTATTATTAAAGTAGTCTATCTGCCACCATAGTGATCCACGTCACCCATAATTTCTAGCAGTCTAATTGGAATGCCTGGACATAATCGGTCCATCCATTGTATTTAGTTTAACCCAGGCCTAGCCCCAGCCCCCTCATCTCCTCTCCGTGGTATTGGAAAGTAAAATGCATTTGATGCCCATAAATTCCTCCTCTTTGTAACTGATGTGTATACAGGCGAGCGGGAGGAACTTCTTTTATCTCCTCTGCCCACCGCTTGCATGCAAAACATTGATGTTTCTATGGTGTTGCCTGCCTGCCTCTTCTAGTCCCACTCTCCCTAGTGATGGACGTCTCCGGTCGACGAATTTTAGGCCATCGCCTGCATGCACTCCCTAATCGTATCTCTATAGCGCAAGGAGGTAGTCGGTTCATCAGGATTTTGCCACATGTTGGCAGTAGCAGCCTCCCTCTCTCTGGACAAGATAGCACCTCCTGGACCAGGTGCCCGGTATGTGTTCAACTTCTCTCTCTCTCCCTGCAACATGGTCTTCGGCTCTATACTTTTTCGATTCTAATTTAATTTCCTAATAACTGAAGTTTGCATGTCTACAGGACCTCTCTTCTTGCCCAGTTTCCTCTTTGATGCTACTTGAGCTCATGTTTGGGCTTACATATCCTAGGCTTGGGGCTCTTCATGGACTGCGGATATCTTGCAGATGGTGCAGCCTAGAAGTGAGATGTTGACGGCTAGCTCTACAAATTCCTATAGATTGCGGCCACGCAAGATTTTATAGCACATGACGGATAGATGAGCATCTCCCTACCAGTCCATACATGTTTACATGGTTGTGCCCCCATCCAAATCTACTAAGGCAAGTGATTCCTTCACAAGATTTGCAATACGAGTTTATTTCTCTCTTGATTGCAAGTATATTTTAGTCATGTACCTTATCTCTAAGAGTTTCTTTGGTTAATTGGAGTTTTTATTTCTGTATGAATTTTCAGGAGGTGGCATGCAATATTGTATTTCATGGATTTGTAGATTGAGTTACCAGACATTCTTTCGCACTTAAGGGAAACATTTTCTCTGGAGTTTTATTTTCATTAATTGGAGTTGTTTCCCCCTCAAGGATTTTGGACAGAGCGATCTGTCGTTATTGTATTTTGTTATATCGTAGAATGAGGTACATTCCCTAACATTAACAGCATTTAGGTGAAATACACAACCTTTTTATTTAATTGAGCATGTCGACTACCGCGGCAATTTGTATATTATATATTCATGAATATAATTTTGTGTTCCATGTGTCTCATATTCTCCCATCTGCACAATGTGTTATTGAGGAGATTCCCGCTGCAACGTGCGGGGTATATTTCTAGTTTTTAAGTGATAAAAGTCATTTTATGAATTTGCCTTCGCACTTGGAAGAATACCAATCGAAGAGGAAGCATCAGTATGGTTAGCAACCACTGGTACGGGTGGGCTGCACCATCACAACCGCCTCGTCAAATACTTCTCCCTGGCAAAGACGAGAGAGAGAGATCTGACATTCACAGCCACCAGAAACCAGAAAACACCACATTCGAGAGGTATCTGAAGGAGGAACTTGGCTGGGCTAAAATCCCGGGTGCTTCACGGATCATTGGAGGCCAACGCATCATCCCCTTCATCATCAACCGCTTCATCTCCATTACCACCACTACTCCCATCTTTCATCTATTAGATCTCTTTGTAATTCCAGATCCAATTGTGGTTTGCATTAGATCTAAATTCATAGTTTAATCCATTCATTTGATTATGATGATGTTGTTGATTGCTTCCATGAGTGAGTAGTTACTTTTTCTTGGGGAGATGGAGAAACCCTAGCACCATTATGAACTTGTAATAAAGATGATCTATTCTTGTGTCCATATGACTTTCTTGCCTATGATATAATTATGATTTGTGTTTGATCTCTCTCTTTAGATGGTATGTGTAGTCGGCCGCATATCATTTTTCTTCGGGACTAAAGGGCGGGAGAAATCCTTTGGACGTGTCTTGGAAGCATACACGGAATGCCCCGTGACAGATTGGCGCCGTCTTGTAACCTACACGGTCAAAGGATGATTAAAGAGGGACTCCCTAAGCTCATTACGGTATCCACAGGGAAACCCTTAATTGCGGTGGTTTGTATGGGTGATTGCTCTTAGACATCGCAGTGGTTATTTAGAGGTGACCTCACACTTGGCTTAACAAAGTGGCTTCCTACGAGCCTTGGTGTGAACATCTTATTATGGGGCTCTCTCCACACATATCATGACACATGAAGTCTGTTATCTTGGTTGCATATAACAATAATACTATGCTAGTGGTGTATCCTACATCCCCGAGAATGTTTTAGCCCTATTGAGTTCAACCATGCTTTCACATAAACTTATTACTTGTTTCCTTTTTACTTGTTTTAATTACTTTTCTGCAAACAAACATAAACCATTCAAACAACCTTTACTTGAGATCAAAGACAGCTTATAAGTATTCTTTGGTAGATAGTAACGAGGGGCATAAAGACCTTTACCAATAACTCTCTATGGGTTCGATATCTTTACTTTGAAACTAGCTACAATTGGTCTGTGCACTTGCAGTAATCATAGGCTAACTCCTAAGACAAGTTTCTATTGGACCAAAACCACAATCTACTCACCAAAACGAAAGATTGATCCAAAAGCAATTTGGGGCTATATTTTTGGTATTTTCCAATTTATGGTGGAAATCAAAGAACGAAGTCAAATCCGTGGCAATCAAAAGCTACTAATACCAGTCCATATGGGTCTCCTTGTGGATTTACCCTTGAGGTGGCCCGATCTTCACGGATTTGAGGATGGGAGTGAGGGAACATGTGGTGAACATGATGAACAGAAATCTAATGCAAGGTAAAGATACAAACACACGCCAAATCACACCCAATTCTATTTGCTCCTGTTGGTTCAAACAACCAATCCAATAGAATCCTCGGCGAGAGATCTTGCAGTAGAATCACCAAAGGAGAGATCGACAAGAGGATGATAGAACCCATATCAAGGAGAGAGTAGCAACCAAGTAGAATCCCAAAGGGGAGAGACAAAGCACTACTAGAATCCATGATAGGGAGAGACCAAACACTTGAGGAGGGTCTTAATGACTTGGAGAAGGGTACTGACTCCAAGGCCTTGTACAACTCATACATAATATACTGAGAGGGGGTTCCCATCTAGGGTTAGGCACATGCCTCAATTCATCATCAACTCTAGGGTTTCAAGTAGGGAGTGGGGGCATATATATAGGCCAACCACGAGCTAGGGATAATTTAGGCATAAAGGGGGAGTTTGGGAGGCGTTACATGGGCCAGGCCCAGCTCAAGGTGCGCTGGCCCGAATCACTTACACCGGAGACTCCGGGGTCTGGGGGCTGGAGACTCTGGGGTTAGCTGCGGTCTCCCGGCCACTCTCCGAGGTGGTGTACTAAACGCTTCTGGCACTGGTCCAGAGTCTTGCCCGGAGTTTGGGCCGTAGACTCCGGGGTCGCAGGCCGGAGACTCTGGGGTCTAGGGGTGTCATGGTGGTGGCACGGAAGATGCCATGTATAGGCTAAGGATGGGGCCAACGAGCACTAGAGGTATCCAGAGAGGGATAGTGTGGTGATTCCACACACATATCTTTGTATTCTCTCTTGACAATGGTGGATTACAAGGGCTCCTTGAGCTGTTCTTGGGGAGGAAGAGGATGAATTTCTCTACTACCCACTCAACCCTCTAGGGGTTTCCCTTAGTAAAAATGGCCGACCCTCTCTATGGAGATCCCGCCCCTCCTTATATAGGGGACTAGGTTACAAGTTAGGGCATACGTGCAAGGGATATTCCCTGAATATGCCTCTCCCAAAATAGCAAAGCGGTGCTCTGATACTTGCGATCCGGATTACGGATGTAGTATAGCTCTTTTTCCCTAGTAGACCTAGGTTTATCGAATGCTCGGGAAGCAAAAGCGCAGTGAAGTTACTTTAATGGACCTTGTGGAGTTTTAGAATTCTTTTTGTGTTTTATCGAACCAAGAGTTTCCTGTCTTTTGTTGTTGTCGATGATGGAGAGAGAGGGCCTAGGGCGTTCGGTTTCACCTGTAGCTGTGCAAAACATCTGATGGGAATAGAAGATAATAATAAAGTATGCATGTAATTGTTAGAGCAAGATAAATTATATGGAGGTAGTGCATCCATAGTTGCTATTGCCTCCGTAGCCGCTTATAGAAATAACCTACTAGTCTCATCCACAGAAGAAAGAGAACTAATGATATGCATAGTGATGTCACCATTAATCCCAAATAAATCCTTCACATACAACCGTACTACCCTTTCTGTCACTGGGGTTCCCATCCTGCAGATTAGTCATTACTCATACTCCCTATACCTGTCTCAATCCTTGGGGTCTTGGGTACCTGACAAGTCCTTAGGTTGAGGCAAGAGAGGATACAATAATCATCATGTCATACAAACTAATACATGATCCCATCTATGATAAATAACATGCACAAAAAGCTACATGGCTAGGCCAAAGACCTTAGCCCAAGGAGAATTACTCACACATAGAGATGAGATCAAAGATCATAAACATTGTAGTAGAAATCATGAGATTGATAGCAAATAGTCTTACAATGTTGCCAATCGAAGAAGAGATCTACTATTACAAGTGGTGGAATATGGCTATGGTGGTGGAGAGATTAGATCTAAGTCTATTCCTCCGGTGGCTCGTCGATGTTGTGGATGGAGATCTGGGGGGTGGCTGATGGTTTCTACGAGTGCCCATTTCTCGTCACCTGAGGCCTCTTTATATAGGGGTCCCTTCATGAAACTTGTTAGGTTTGACCTAGCGGCGTTGATGGAAACTATACGGCCGGAATTATAGTCATAATTTTATTCTGGTCGTATAGTTGGTTGTTAATGCGTCTGCCTCCGATCCACGACTCCTGGTTTCTTCTAGTTGTTGGAAATCTCGTATCTTTGACTTTAATGTAGTGATTCCCATCATAAAACGTCATTATCTGCGCAGAAAAAATAGAAAGAAAGGATTGCATACCAATTTGAATATTAGGCATTACTGGCAGGGTTTAGAGAAATATTTCATCAAAATTGTGAATAATAGCCAGTTTAAATGTGGACGTAGATGGATAAATTTCAGAGCCATCAACCTCCCCAAGCATAAACTTGATCATCCCCGAACAAGAAAACCAAGATCAAAAAGGAATTCAACATTTAAACTGAAATAACGAGATGATGATCTTACTCATGATTGATAGTATCATGTTTCTTGCACTTCATAAATCTAAAAAACTTCAGCATATATAGAGTAATGGCAAGAATATCATACGGGTTTTATGCATCCTCATAGCACATCAAAATTATTGTTAACATGGGTGATTCAAATGAGTTAACTTTATTCCATATCATGTAATCAACTCATAGGCTTGCCTTTGAACATAAAGTATAATCGTGTAAATTGAGAGTGTGAGAGTTGTCATGAAAAGCATTGATGACCCACAAGTATAGGGGGTGTATCGCAGTATTTTCCAGGGAAGTGAAACCCAATTTATTGATTCGACACAAGGAGAGCCAAAGAATATTTATCAGCCTTAACAACTGAGTTGTCAATTCAGCTACACCTGGAAACAATCTTGCTCACAGCAGTTTATCAGTAGCAACAGTTTTGTAGTAGGAATAGTAAAGTAACAACAGTAGTAAAGCAAAGACAGTAGTAACAAAAGCAGTAACAGTGGGATTCGAGTGCGGTAGGCATAGGGATGGATGGACGGGCGTTGCATGGACAAGAAAATCCACATGGCAATCAGAACATAGGGCAATTGCAGATAAATAAGATAAAGCACCCAAGTACTAGACAATCCTAGGCATGTGTTCCATATATAGTCATACGTGCTCGCAATGAGAACTTGCACAACATCTTTTGTCCTGCCAGCCCGTTTGCAACGGGGACTCTAGGGAACTACTGGCAATTAAGGTGCTCCTTTTAATAGAGCACCGGAGCAAAGCATTAACACTCCGTGAACACATGTGGTCCTCACATCAAATCCTTTCCCTTCTGGTTATCCGATTTCTGTCACTTCGGGGCCATAGGTTCTGGACAACGACGTGTGTATACAACTTGTAGATAAGACCAGAAACAATACTATCATAATGAATCAATAATACGTTCAGATCTGAACTCATGGCACTCAGGCCCTAGTGACAAGCATTAAGCACAACAAGTCGCAACAAAGTCATAAAACACTAATAAAGCACCATTGAAGGAATAATTAGCAAGCAAAGTAGAAATTTCTTCATTAGGGATCTTCCTTTTACTCGAGACAATGTCCTTCATATACTTTGAGTAAGGAGGCAATTTAATAGCATCAGTCAAAGGAATTTGCAAGAATAAAGGCTTCATCCACTCACAAAACTTATTATAGTGTTCATCTTCTTTTGACTTGTGTTTCTTATCAGGGAAAGGCATAGGTTTTTGGACCCAAGGTTCTCTTTCATTACCATGTTTCTTAGCAATAAAATCTTCTTTAGTGTATTTAGTAGTCTTAGTGTGGTTTTCAGGTTCTTCTTCAACTTTTTCTTCATTAGGCACTTCCTTTTCTTCATTACCACTTTCAGTTTCAGCATCAGAGATAGATATACTATTAGGATCTATAGCAGGTTCAGAGGGTTCTACAACAGTTTTATGTTTCTTTTTCCTTTTCTTATGAGTAGAACCACTATTTTCAGCTTGTTGAGAATCCTGCTCAGTTCTTTTGGGATGCCCCTCAGGATATAGAGGATCCTGGGTAGCAGCACCACTTCTAGTTCTAATTTCATAAGCATGTTTTTCTTTAGCAGCATTAACTAGCAAATCATTTTGCACTTTAACGAGTTGATCTATTTGAGTTTGAACCATTTGAAAGTGTTTAACAATCATTTTAACATCATTAGCGGTTCTTTCCACAATATCTTTCAACTCAACAATAGCTCTAGTGTTTTCCATTAGATGATTTTGCACCCTTTTATTAAAGTTATCCTGCTTAACAATAAATATATTAAATTCTTCTAAGCATTGATCGGGAGGTTTAGTGTAAGGGATATCACCTTCATCAAAGTGTTGGAGAGAGTGTACCTCAATAGTAGATGAGTAGGGAATAGGCTTACATAATTCTTCTATAGTAGGTAAATTCTTGACATCTGCAGCTTTAATTCCCTTCTCCTTAAGACATTTCTTAGCTTCCTTCATCACTTCATCATTTAATTCAATAACTCCCCTCTTCTTTGATGTTGGAATAGGCACATGAATAGATGGTTCAGGTATAATTACTTCAGGTATAGCTTGTTTAGGAGGAGTCCAATCTTCATAATTCTTGCTTATTTTAGCCATTAATTCCTCAGCTTCCTTAGGAGTCCTATTCCTGAAAACACAATCAGCACAACTATCTAGGTATGTCCTAGATTCCTCGGTTAGTCCATTATAAAATATATCAAGAAGCTCATTCTTAGGTAATGGACTTCCAGCCTGTGCATGAATCAAAGCACAAAACCTCGCCCAAGATTCGGGCAATACCTATTTTTCTCCTTGTTTGAAATCAAAAAGTTCCTCCAAAATAGCATGTCTAGTACTAGGAGGAAAATATTTCTGTAGGAAAGTACTAATCAAGCACTCAAGGCTATCAATAGATCTAGGAGGTAAATTACTAAACCAAGTTTTAGCTTCTCCTTGCAGTGAAAAGGGAAAAATCTTAGCAACAAAGTAAGTACGCATCTTAATATCATCAGAAAACAAGCTACTCATGGTAGAAAGTTCATTCATATGTGCTACCGCACTTTCATTCTTAGTCCCACAAAAAGGTTCTTTCTCGACAATAGATATGTAGGATAGACTGAGAGAGAAATCATAATCTTCATCTATAATGTTTATGGGAGAAGCAGCAAACATAGCATCAGGAGACAATTTGGGTCTAATAGTACGCCTCTCAAGGAGACTCTTAGCAGCGCTCCTATCATGGGTGTTCTTACATTCTTTAATAAACTCATCGGTCATCTCAACATAATCTTCTTCAATATCATAACTCTCACTAGACTCAGGTGAGCTAACAGGTGTGGTAGTGTCTTCATTAGGAGTTTCGGTATTTCCAGCTATAGTTCTAGGAATCGTAGCATCTTGGAAAGAACCTAATGAACCACTCTTATCAAGAACAGTAGAAGTAGCACGATAAGCATCAGAAGTTTCAGATTCAACAGTAGTAGCAGTGTGTGTAGCATGTGTATGTGGTGGTGTAACGAGCTTACTTATAACAGACGGTGAATCAAGAGCAACAGAGGTGTTCAAAACTGTATCTCTTCCTTTAGTGGATGGTAAAATAGGAACCTTGCCATCACGAGACTTACCCATGATGGATAAATAGCAGCGAACAATAGAGAATCCAAGTGAACTTGATAAATAAAGCTATGCTCCCCGGCAACGGCGCCAAAAATAGTCTTGATGACCCACAAGTATAGGGGGTGTATCGCAGTATTTTAGAGGAAGTGAAACCCAATTTATTGATTCGACACAAGGGGAGCCAAAGAATATTTATCAGCCTTAACAACTGAGTTGTCAATTCAGCTACACCTGGAAACAATCTTGCTCACAGCAGTTTATCAGTAGCAATAATTTTGTAGTAGGAATAGTAAAGTAACAGCAGTAGTAAAGCAAAGACAGTAGTAACAAAAGCAGTAACAGTGGGATTCGAGTGCGGTAGGCATAGGGATGGATGGACGGGCGTTGCATGGACAAGACAATCCACATGGCAATCAGAACATAGGGCAATTGCAGATAAATAAGATAAAGCACCCAAGTACTAGACAATCCTAGGCATGTGTTCCGTATATAGTCATACGTGCTCGCAATGAGAACTTGCACAACATCTTTTGTCCTGGCAGCCCGTTTGCAGCGGGTCCTCTAGGGAACTACTGGCAATTAAGGTGCTGCTTTTAATAGAGCACCGGAGCAAAGCATTAACACTCCATGAACACATGTGATCCTCACATCAAAGCCTTTCCCTTCCAGTTATCCCGATTTTTGTCACTTCGGGGCCATAGGTTCCGGACAACGACGTGTGTATACAACTTGTAGATAAGACCAGAAACAATACTATCATAATGAATCAATAATACATTCAGATCTGAAATCATGGCACTCAGGCCCTAGTGACAAGCATTAAGCACAACAAGTCGCAACAAAGTCATAAAACACTAATAAAAGATACTAGGCACCATGCCCTAACAATCTAATGCCATTACATGAACGATCTCATCCAATCCCTACCATCCCCATAGCCTACAGCGGGGGATTACTCACTCATAGATGGGGGAAACATGGATGGTCGATGGAGAAGCGATGGTGATGATGATGGCGATGATCTCCTCCAATTCCCCGTCCCGGCAGGGTGCCAGAACGAAGTTTCTGGTGCTGTTTCGTGGAATCTGGTGGTGGCGGCGGAGCGGAACTCCTTCTTGAAAAACGTCGAACCCCCCAAAGTTTGTAGGTCAGAAGGCTCCTTATAGGCGAAGAGAGAGGCTGAGGGGGTGCCTGGGGGGCCCACACCACCCCCTGGCGCGGCCTGGCCTGGCTCGCCCTAGCAGGTGGTGTGGCCACCCCTGGCTCTTCTCCGTCTCGTATTCTGGCTCTTAGAGTCTTCGAGTGAAATAGGATTTTTGGCATATTTTCTGGGATTTTTCCTGATAGTTTATTTTGTGCACAAAAAGTAGACACCAAGGCAATTCTGCTGAAAACAACGTCAGTTTGCATTAGTTGCATCCAAATCACACAAGTATAGAGGAGAAACAATAGCAAAAGTGTTCGGGAAAGTAGATACGTTTTGGACGTATCAAGCATATACATTAGAGTATCTCAATTCCCCCACATTAATAAATCAAGACTTTTCAAGCACTACTTTTCTATTCATTATCCTTCAAGAATTTAATTTTTTGAGTAATTGAGAGCATGCCAAATTTTTTGTTTTAGTTTATCGGGTTGTGATGGACACTCGTGGCATCACTAAGGTTTTTGTTCCTTTTGCATAATGATTACTCATAACAGCCAGATGAGTGATTCCATCATGAACACAGCTACCCGGGAGTGCCAAGAATCTTAGCCACTATAGCATTGCTACTACATGTGTTTAATCAACTCATAGCCGGAATCTAGGAGTTTCCTCCATAAAGATCATTCGTAGGCCAGCAGAGTTGTTGGCATCCCATGAAGCTTGAAACGCGTAAATCAATACCATTCTTATGATTAACAAGTCAAACTTTGGCATGCTCACAAAAACCGCTAAACATTAATTCAATCGAACAAATCCTTTTAAAGAGAGCTATCAAGTCAATCAACATTTTCAGTGGTGTTAAGCGTCTCTAGAAATAAGCCTTCAAGACTAAACACTACAACACCCAAGCCTTCAATTGTGAGACCTTTTCTTATTACAATTATTTAGCAATTTTTAGGCAAGACTTGGTTAATTACGATAGCTGGAACAAAACGTACCCAACTAAATACCCATGCAAACAAAAATCTTACTACAATACAAAGACTCACTCCACCAATATAATATCTCAACATTTACTACTAACTAGCTTGGGTTTCTCAAACTTCAAAAGCGGGGAGTCATAAGGCATACCTCTCATGTTTGGTTCCACTTCTCTCTTTCTTTTTTATTTGTTTCTTGGAAACTCGAAGTCGATCACTCCCCTACAAATACATAAGAACTTCGAGGCGTAAAGAAAAAGAAAGAGGGAAAATAAAAAAAATGGAGAAATATTTTTGTTATTTTTAAGAGAGGTAATTTAAAGAATAGAAAATTGGCGGCAAAGCTCAGCTAGAAAATCTCGAAAGAAAATAGAAAGAACTTAAGATAAAGTGTTGGGGAAACCAACACAAGTGCTTATAAACTCAAATTAAAAACACAACCTCGAAATAAATAAAAGCAAATGAACGCCAAATAAAGAAACATGAGGAAACTTCCCCAAGCTTAGGCTTTTGCAAGACCTTCAAATCATTGTGGTGGCAGGAAAAAGTCGGAACTCTAGTTTGCAAATTAGGTTGAGAGGTTACTATTTGATTCTCGAAGGTTCAGAGAGAGGCTATGTATCCTCTCCATAGTCCCTCCAAGTTCTTGGAAGTCTTGGTATGTAGCAAACCAGGTTGATGGCTGCTCCTCTTGATGAGGAACTTCTTGCTCCTCTTCTTGTTCCTCATCCTCATCCAGAATATCCTCCTCGGGTTGGTGTTGCTCAACCTGCAAGTCATATATAAAACGTCCTTCCTCGATAGAGAAAAGACCATTAGGCATAGGAGCGGGGTAGATACGCCCGACTCCAGCAATATGCAGGTAATAAGCACCACCTCTCCTAGTGAGCATTCCACAAGCTTTCAAAGTAGAGAAACCAACATGTCCCTCACCTAGCACAGGTTGCAACTCATCTAGGTCGATGCCTAGGGCATTGGTGAGCATGGTGGTGACGCCTTCACCTGTGATTGGTCCTTGGCGTTGGGAGGATTGGTGCTCCAAGTAGCGCACAAGGATTGCGCCCAAGTTGAGTGACAAGTTGCAATTGATGTAAGCAGCCTTTGCGAGGACTAAGATGTCCTCCTCATTGAGTCTTGTGAACTCATTACGTGCATGCACGGTGTTAGCAATAACAGAGAACAAATAGCGAATTACAGGATGTTGAATATTCTTCCCCTTACTCACTCTAGTAGTGAAACTCATTCCATTATAATATTGTTCAGAGAAAGGATTTAAGCCAGTAAAGGATGCATGTAAATCATTAACATCATTGTTTGGGAAATTAAAGAATGCACACCATTCATCTAGTGTTAAAGTGTAGTTGTTGTTCATAAGTCGTAAAGAAATCATGTCCTCTCCTTGCCATAGTTTAACAGTGCTTTGCAACGAACATAGGAATCCAATGGTTAATCGACGATAAGTAGGCACATCATTGTACACAAAGTTTTGCAGGCCAGCTCTATTGCAAAGTAAATTGAAGTCATCAGAAATACCGAGTTGGTTCAATATAATGGGGCAAGCCCACTTGGTGGCCTTCACTTCGCGGTTCTTGATCTTGTTGAAGTGATCGCGTTGGAGCTCATTCCTGAATCGTATCCCCATGTGTTCTTGAGTGACAGCTCCATAAGCCCCAGCGACGGCTTGAGCACGAGTTTGGCTCCTTGTGTTCATCATCTAAAACAATAAAGGAAGACAAAAATAAAACTTTTTGATCCAATAATAATAAGTATAACATATTCCTCATCATGGCACACTAAAGAATCCTCTCCAAATAATAATCTAGGCAAGAGAATCATGGAAATTAGTTCATAATAGGTCTTACCCTAGATTGATAATGACAATAGATTGATAATGAATTTGCAAAAAGTAATTCGAGGATCGGAGGAGAAACATACCATAGATCACTTGTGCGAGAGGAATTCTAACGAGATTGAGTAGAGGTGAAGATCTCTTGAGGTTTGGGAGAGTTTGGAGGTAGATGAGAGAAAAATGATTGAAGTTTTGGAGTTGGAGGTACCTTCCTGTGCGATTTTGTGGTCGGACGCGACTATACGGGCGCAACTATACAGCCGGAGCAATGCGTTCCCGCTGTATAGTTGGCTTTCTGTCAATTTTTTAGGGTTCCAGCTAGCTGCGCAGTGATATGGCCGGAACTATACGGCCGGAACAATATGTTCCCACCATATAGTTGGTCGTCAAACCGTCTGTACCTGGGAAAAAATTTGTACAAAAGCATCGCTATCTATATGACCGGAGATATACGGCCGGAATTTTTTATTCCCGCCATATAGTTGGTCGTTAAACAGTCAATATTTTTGAAGGAAAAATTGTCGATGGCACAAATATCTATACGACGAGAACTATACGGCTGGAATTTTTATTCCCACCGTATTGTTGGTCGTTAAACTCTCTGTGTCCATCAAAATTTTTCCATTTCTTCGTGAATTACTTCTTATACCGAAACTTAGCGAAATACCTTGTTTTTGACAGAAAGTTGACAGTTAAAATTATCGACCAACAATAGCATGTAAGGAGAATTTTAAGTACTACCGAACTTCTTCTCCTCAAATGGAGTTTTATAGCACTCTTGATTAAACATAAACTTAAACTAAAACTTAAAACTTAACTCAAACCTTTATTTAACATGGGTTGCCTCCCATGGAGCACTCTTTTATGGTCAATAGCTTGACCTTGATGTTACTCACTTGGGCCAGATGAGTGGAACACCCACTCCAAAGTAGTTGGCCTTCAAAGTGATGGCCTCCTTCTCATCATGTTTGGCTTTCTTTTTCCTAGGGAAATGGATAACAAAAGCATCCCGCGAAGGCAATTGTAGCTTCACGTTCCCTTCATGGAGATTAATTAAAGCCTTTATAGTTCTTAAGAAAGGATGGCCTAGTATGATAGGAGCAATAACATCTTCAGGCATGTCAACAATAACAAAGTCAATTAGAGAAGGATAACCTTTAATGTAAACTAAAGTGTTCTCCTTAATTCCTACAACTTGTTTATAGGTAGAATCTGCAAGATGTAGTTTTAGTTCGGTGATTTCGAAAGAGCAAAGATTTAACTTGTTAAAAAGACTCTTTGGGATTGTTGAAATGCTTGCACCTAGATCACAAAGTGCAGCTATCTCATTGGTCTCAATCTTAATTTTAATTGTGGGCTCAAATATATCATCTAGTTTAACAGGTAATTTTTCAGCAAATTTCTTGTATTCCTCTTGAAGCTCGCGCACCTTAATCGCTACTTGATCAACAAAGTGTTGATACATGGCTTCATCGTTACCTTCACTTATCGAAATCTTAACGTTGATCCTTTTACGAGATCTTCTATGGTGTAGCTTGGTGAAGGGGCATTAGTATAATCAAGCTCTTCAGGCTCCTCTCTTTGGATCCTCATCATTTTGAGTTCTTCAACATGATTGGGCCCAGCTTTACCTGCAAATTTAGCTAGAATGAGAGTTTGACTCTCGGTTATCTTACCTAGCTGTGCCTCAACAATCCTCGTCCTTTCTTGGAGGGCCTGCAAATCATTTATCAAACTTATAGCTTGGTTAGATAATTTACCAAGCATAGCATCATGGTCCTCCATTATTTTAACAAGAATATTGTTTTGTTCATTTTGTGAGTCTATAAAAGACTTAACTGTTTCTTGGAGACTACCATTACTTGTTCCCATATTATTATTAGAGTTACCTGCTGGATTAGAATAATGTTTCTGAAAATTAGGATTATAATTTTTCTTCCAAGCAGGGTTATAATCATTACGAGATACGAAGTCTATTTCTTCAATATTAGTTTCGGGAATAGCTCTTACCTGGGTTTCCTTACCTTTTACACCTAATATGAGCTCATCCAACTTAGCATTGAGTTGTTCATTTTCCTGTGGTGAGACGGAGTTCACCTTCTTCGTGTCTGATATTTCTACATGCCATTGGGCATGGTTGTCTTGCATATTGTCTAGCAGCTGCTTTGCTTTGGTAATATGTTTACCCATAAATGTTCCTCCAGCTGCAGTATCAAGCATAGACTTAGACACATGATTAAGAGCATTATAAAATAAATGGAGGATTTAACCAATCTTCCATCCCATGGCTGGGACAGTTTCTTAAGCATCCTTTCATCCTCTCCCATGCAAGCGCTAGTGGCTCACGCTCTTCCTGTCTAATACCTGTAATATTAGATCTTAGTTGCATAGTCTTTGCAGGTGGGAAAAATTTAGTCATAAATAAATAAGTACATCCCACCCATGATGTAATAGTATTTTAGGCAAAGCTAGCAACCATTCTTTTGCTCTTCCTCTAAGAAAGAAAGGAAATAAACGCAATTTGACCGCATCGGGGTCAACATCTTTTATTCTATTGAACCAAACTTAAGTAACGGGGCTTAATTTCATAGTCATCAGCAGCAATTGCTGGCTGAGTAATTGGAGTATGCAAATAATCATTATTGGGAGGGGAAAAGTCCCCAAGCTTCTTTTCAGCCATATTTCCTATGTTTTGGGGTTTTCTTAAATAGAAACTTATGATAACAATAAAAACAAGAATTTAAAGACTAACTATTTTGTTTTGTTTTTTCAAATAAAGACGAAAAGCAAACTAAAAATTAAAAACAAGAATTAAAACTAGCAAGGTTCCTACTAACCTCACCAGCGTAGTATCACTTCCCCGACAATGGCGCCAGAAAAAGGGTTGATACCTTCAATCCGTATTACGGATGTAGTATAGCTCTTTTTCCCTAGTAGACCTAGGTTTATCGAATCCTTGGGAAGCAGAAGCATAATGAAGTTACTTTAACGGACCTTCGGAAGTTTTAGAAATCCTTTTGTGTTTTTACCGGACCAAGAGTTTGCGTCTTTTTGTTGTTGTCGATGATGGAGAGATTGGGCCTAGGACGTTCGGTTTCACCTGTAGCAGTGCAAAATATCTGATGAGAATAAAAGATATAAATAAAATATGCATGTAATTGTTAGAGCAAGATAAATTATATGTGGGCAGTGCATCCATAATTGCTATTGCCTCTGCAACCGCCTATAGCAATAACCTACTAGTCTCACCCATATAAGAAAGAGAACTAATGATATGCATAGTGATGTCACCGTTAATACCAAGTAAGTCCCTCACATACAGTCGTACTACCCTTTCTGTCACTAGGGTTCCCATCCTGCAGATTAGTCACTACTCATACTCTGTATACCTAGATCAATCCTCGGGGTCTTGGGTACCTGACAAGTCCTTAGATTGAGGCAAGAGAGGATACAATAATCATCATGTCATACAAACTAATACATGATCCATCTATGATAAATAACATGCACAAAAAGCTACATGGCTAGGCCGAAGCCCTTAGCCCAAGGAGAATTACTCACACATAGAGATGAGATCAAAGATCATAAACATTGTAGTAGAAATCATGAGATTGATAGCAAATAGTCTTACAATGTCGCCAATCAAAGAAGAAATCTACTATTACAATTGTAGTGGAAATCATGAGATTGATAACAAATAGTCTTACAATGTTGCCAATCAAAGAAGAAATCTACTATTACAAGTGGTGGTATATGGCTATGGTGGTGGAGAGATTAGATCTAAGTCTATTCCTCCGATGGCTCGTCGGTGTTGTGGATGGAGATCTAGGGGGTGATTGATAGTTTCTACGAGCGCCCGTTTCTCGTCTCCCGAGGCCTCTTTATATAGGGGTCCCTTCACAAAAGTAGTTCGGTTTGACCTAGCAATGTCGATGGCAACTTTACGGCCTGAACTATATAGCCAGAATTTTATTCCGGTCGTATAGTTGGTCGTTAAAGCGTCTGCCTCCGATCCACGACTCTTGGTTTCTTCTGGTTGTTGGAAATCTCGTATCTTTGACTTTAATGTAGTGATTCCCATCATAAAGCGTCATTATCTACGCAGAAAAAAATAGAAAGAAAGGATTGCATACCCCTTTGAATATTAGGCATTTGTGGCAGGGTTTGGAGAGATATTTCATCAAAATTGTGAATAATATCCAGTTTAAATGTGGACATAGATGGATATATTCCAGAGCCATCATGCTCCTATTTTCTTTGTCTAGGATGATTCGGAGTCATGGCGTAAGCCTCTCTGAGCCCCTCTGCGGCATGGTATCATACCACATAGCCAGCATCACCCAACATAGGCAACGTCACCTTTGTCGGCCTGTACTCGCTGGTCCATTCCTCTGTCCTCTGAGCTCACGCTATAGTGGAGAGAGAAAACCTTTGACTAAGAAGATTCCTTCCTTCCCTTGTAAGCCATGTGGTAACCTAGCTCAGGCCTGGTTAACTCGGCCCTGTGGGTACCTGCAAACAAGTTACAAAGAGCTAGCCAACATACATTATATGTCGGCCGAGGTAATGTTAGACGAACATCCTTCGGGCCGGGTCTACCATAAATCGGCCTGCCTTGAGGTGACTCGGCCAGCTCCTGCTCTGACCTTGCCGTACCTCGGCTATCATGGCCATTATACCCCGGTGTGACCCTACCCGGGGTTATCCCCCCAACATTAGTCCCTGAAGCTGGTGCGGTCTTAGCAACTTCAGCTGATAAGGCCACATTAGGTTCATCCTACTAAGTTCTTTGCTCTTCTTGCCGAGTTACTCTATCACTTGACCCTTTTTACTTTCATGAATTGACATTCCCTTGGCTCATTCTGAGATATTTCTCGCTGGCCGGGTTATTTCCTCAGATCCGAGTCACCCACTTAGATCCTTTCCTTCTCTAGTACGCTTCCTCACGTCCTACGTGGATGGTAATCATTGTTTTGCCTCATTTTAAGGGCATGCACCAGTTACTGTGCTAGTTACTGTATTTTTGTCAGGGATAACTACTGCGAATGTCACATCGTGGCCGTCTCCTCATGAACCGCAACACCACATCCTGTCGTGGGATCTGCAACGCCCTGTGGCCCTTCATGTGGCCCACTTCTGATTGGTCGATCTGGCTGATAGATGGCCACACTGTGTGGCTTCGCTGCACCACTCGATCCCACTACCCCACTTAGGGGCGCGGTTAAATAGGGGTGAGGGATGCCCCTTGGTCATTTCCCCCACCAGCACACACTTATATCCTTCTTCTTCTTTCTTAGCGCCACAACGCCACTACCGCTGCTGCTTCTGCTTAGGCATTGCGCCGCCACTGCTGCGCCTCACCACTAGTTTTCCCCGCCATAGCCATGCCGCTGCTCCTACATAGCCACGCCGCCATGGGGCCCTGCCAATCTAGGCCTCTGCCCCCATCACAGATTGGTTCTACGAAGGCAGAGACCTGGAGATGGATGAGGAGGAGGAGGTCGCCATTGTTGAAGAGCACGAGAAGGGCGGTGAGGCCCACGAGCGCAGTGCCTGGGCCGACTCTTGGGTCTGCGAAGATGACATCAATTGGCTCTACCGGACCCGCTGCATCCCTGCTAGGGTCACTTGCCGCCTCCCCTGCGAGGAGATCATTCCCTTGCCCAATCCGGGTGAGTTCGTGGTTTTCCTCTTGCATTTCCACCATGGGTTTGGTCTTCCAGTTAGTGATTTCTTCCGCGAGTTCATCACTACCTTCGAACTCCAACCACACCATATGCTGGTTAACGCCATTACTTCCCTCTCCTCTTTTGCCTCTAGGGTTGAGGGTTACCTCGACCTCTAGCCCACTGTCCAACTCTGGTTTAAGTTCTTTGGCTTTAGGGCCAACATTATCCCGGATCCTCTTGTCGCCACTGCTGACAAATCCCTAACTCAATGCGGGGCAGCCCCTCAAAAGAATTATGTCTTCCCCCGAGTCACCAGCCTTGACTCCTGCAAGGGCTAGGCCCGGACGTTCTTATACGTGACGAACGATACTGAAGAGGACAAGATCCAGCTGCTCCCTTACTCGCTCGGCATCCCGGACAGGACCTTATGGGGCCAAGTTCCGAGGAAATCCGCTGCCTTGGTGGTTCAGGTAGAAAAATGGATCAAGGAATTGAACAACTTGGGGCTATGCATCGAGGATATCATGATCACCTTCGTTCGTAGCCGAATCTCCCCTCTGCAGAAGCACACCCACAAGCTTTGCCACATGAGCAGACATCTCGACCCCAACCGAACCTCATCCTTTGAACTCAATAATACCCAAATCTTCTGCCGGGTCAAGGCTATCTTCAATATAGACAAGGACTTCACTGAGGACTAGGAGTGGGGGTTCGAGCACTTCTGCCGAGATAAGCTTCATCCCGGGGTATATTTTCTTACTTGATCCTTTTCTGAGTTATGTTTTATGTCAGATCATATTAATTACTTGATCGCTTTGCAATACTACTTTCAGTTGTTTCTTCCGCAAACAGTTGAAGATGGCAAGGAACCATCCCTTAAGTGGGGGAAAGACCGTGAGGCCTTAGATACAGAGGAGCCAGATTTGGAGAACTTCTTGCCCACTCCGGATTCTAGCATCAGACGACCCTCTGGTAAGACCTCTGGCTTAAGGGATTGGCCGGATGATGACGAAGACCCTGATATTGAAATCTTGGAGGTATATGATCCCATGCATATCTCATATGCCTTTCCCCTTAACTCGGCTTTAGCTAACCCGTCCGGTCAGGTCCACGACGATCCTCCCCTTGCTGTGGGTGATCCGGTTCCTTCCCCTTCCAAGAAATCTGCGGCCACCTCGGCTCCCTCTTTTGAGCCGCCACAAACTAAGAAACGACAGAAGAAATCCGAAGTCAAGGGCACCAGCAAGCCTGCAACCAAGGCCACGGTTCAGAGGGACTCCAAGCCTAGGTAACTTCCTACCTCATCCGAGTAAGCCCTTCTCTCTTTTCCTTATTCTTCAATTGGCTATTCTACCTTTACTTGTATTTCTTGTTTCTCTCCTTCTATTATAAATTGTTATTTTTGTTCTTTGTTTGACTCGGTAGGGCCCCCAAGGAGATCTCCTAGAGTGGTTCGAGCATAGCTTCGCCCCTTCGAGATGCTCAATCTTCTCCTCACCACGACGATGCGCGCCCCTTGAGCCCCATTCTGGAGAGATCCGCGGCTGCGCTAAATCTCAGCCCACCTCGGAAAGAGGAGGGCAATGTAGGCATAGAGGGCGGTGGCGCTACCGAGGATGCGCCTATGCCGGACAGGCCGAGTGCCTCTTTTGCCCCGCGACAAGATGATAGTGGTGCCAGCAACATCGGCACCGAGACAATTCCTTCCGAGGTGCCGGTGACCCCGACACCGACCCTAGATCAACCTTTACCAGTTCCAGCAAAAAGTTCTTCTATTCCAGTTCCTCCTACCTCGTCCGAGTCTCCCAAGACTCGGCGAGATAACCAAGCTCCACTCAGCTCAAAGACCAAGCCCTCTACGCCAACTTCTTCTACCAAAGATGTATCTCAGCAGAAACCTCAAGCCAAACCGGAGCGCAAACTAGCTCTATGCAATAGCAACCCAAATCAGGCACCAAGGCCAAGAAAGGTGCTGATGCTGCCAAGGGCCAATAGGCTTCGGAGACGAGCAAACACCAGGACCATCAAGGATTAACTGTTGAATCTAGACAACATACTCTTGTGTTCATGATGAATAAGGGGAGAACTGCCTCTGGCTCTGCTACTTCCAGGTCTGCTGGTAGTAAATAGCTTACTCTACATACCAGCCCGACCGCAGCACAATCCGCCAGGAAAGCAGCTCATGCCAAGGGTTTGGTTACCACCTAGATGCTTAGCAGGGAGAGCTATGGTACTCTGATTGAATATGTTAACAATTGGAATGACACTGAGTTTGTCGACCTCAATGCTGACACCCCAGAGAAGTTTGGCCTAGCCGAGTTTAGTGCCCAGATGAACACAACTTCCAAGGCTATTTCCATTGCTGGCCGGATGAAGGAAGTAAGCCTTTTCTCCATGCCTTTACATATGCGCAAGTAATTGTATATATATCCTCCAGTCCCCGAGCCTCCGATGGAGTAACGCGTTACTCGGCTGGATGCTCCAGTCTGAAGTATTTTTAGTTGCACTAAATTCCTTAGTAGTTTCAAATATTCGCTCACCTAGAGCCGGGTTAAGTTCCACTTGGCCCAGGTCTAGAGTAAATTCAAATCCTCACTCACCTAGAGTCGGGTTAAGTTCCACTTGGCCCGAATGTTGAGTAAATTCAAATCCTCACTCACCTAGAGCCGGGTTAAGTTCCACTTGTCTCGAATCTAAAGTAAATTCAAATCCTCACAATGATGCATGGATTGACATTTTCCTTTTTCATATCATCACCAACCGTCGCACCGCCGAATTTCAGTGGTTCTTGGACACACATAAGTAGCTTCCTGGAAAACATAGTGCGTTGATCGCTGAGCTAAAGAAGAAGGGTAAGTTATCTCGTTTACACCTTCACTTTTTCTCCTCTTCGCCATTTACTCTCCGGACTAACTTATGATCCAGATTGTGCAGCTGAAGTGGAGGCCGAAAACACAATTATAAGGAAGAACTTTCCCAAGATCAAAGGTAATTCGTTTTGGTTATTCGATCCTTGTCCTTTTTCGTCCTGACTCGGCAGATAATTATACCTCAGCTCTGCCAGGTCAACAAACTATTGTAGTGTCTCTTCAAGATAGCATGCCTTTGCCTGACATGATGCTCCACTTTCTCGAACAAGCAAGGCAACATCAAGTGTATCTCAAGAAGAAAGATGGCAAAATTGCCAAACTTAGGCTCAAGGATAATGAGATTACTCGTCTGAATGCCGCGATGAAAAGGCTAAAAGACCTCCACAAGGCTGAGATGGACAAGGCTGACAAAAACTTCTCAAGGAAAAGGAGCGGCTGAAGACCCATCTTGAGAACACCGACATCAAGTTTGAGCCGGTGAACACAGAATATGAGAGGCTCAAGAAGAGGAACACCGATTGGCTCATTGAGCTAACCCGGATCAATAGTTATATCTCTCATTAGTTTTTGCTCTTCCGCCGACATTCATTTGTCCGGGTCTTGTGCCCTTACTTACTGATATTAATTGTCTTATTTTCAGGCAAATTTCTAGAGTCCAACGCCATTGCTGCCACTACTGTTCACAATTTCCGGGTTAAGCAAGGTACTCCTGTTGGTCCTTTCATAGGGCTCATTCCTTATGATATGGAGGACACATTGGTGAGCCTCGCATCCCGGGTTAAGCCCATGAAAAGCTATGGTTCGGATATCACGACCGCAACTGTCTGGATCTTCAGTGCCCTTTGGCCCAACAAGCTCACTCCTGAAGGTCCTGCACCCTTAATTGCCAAATTGATGGAGTGTGAGACTCAGCTAGACCTCTGGAGGGAATCTGCTACGCACGCTGGAGCTGACACGACCCTGAGCTACGTGCTATCTTGGTATGAAGGCCTAGACTTGAAGATTCTTGACCGCATGCTGATACGTTGGAAATGTATCTATAATTTTTGATGTTCCATACTTGTATTATATTTATTTTCTTATGTTTTGTCCACACTTTGGAGTATTTTTACACATTTTCTAGAACTAACCTATTAACAAGATGCCACAGTGCTAGTTGCCTGTTTTCTGCTGTTTTTGGTTTCAGAAAATCTAGTAAGGAAATATTCTCGGAATTGGACCGGACAAAAGCCCAAGTCAATATTTCACCAGAAGGAATACGGAGTCCGGAGGGGAGACGATGAGGGGAGCCAGGGCGGCCACACCTGGTGGTGGCGCAGCCAGCCCTAGCCGCGCCACCAGGGGGTATGGCCCCCCTGGTACTCCACCGACCTTGCCCCTTGGCCTATATATTGCCTCCGGGATGAAAACCCTAAGTACTGGATCAAAATTCCACAAAAGAGTTTGTAGCCACCACCATCTCCATCCCTAGATCGGGAGGGATTTGAAGCTCTTCCCGACACCCTGCCGGAGGGGAGAGATCACCCTGGAGGCCTTCTTCATCACCATGACTGCCTCCGGGTGTGATGCGTGAGTAGTTCATCTCTGGACTATGGGTCCATGTAGTAGCTAGATGGTTTTTTCTTCTCCTTTGTGCTACCATGTCTAGATCTTACGAGCTCCGTTCATGATCAAGATCATTTATTTGTAATCATACATGTTGTGTTTGCGGGGATCCGAGGGATATTGAGATGCTATTTCAGATTGATTATTGATTCTATCATGTCTATGTTATTTGTGATCTTGCATGCTTTCCGTTGTTAGTAGCTATCTTGGGCGAGTAGATGCTAGCAACTCCAAGAGGGAGTATTTATGCTCGATAGTGGGTTCATGCTTCTAGGAATCTGGGGAAGTGACAGAAATCTCTAAGGTACTAGATGTGCTGTTGCTACTAGGGAGAAAACAACAATCCTTTGTTCATAGAACAATCGTATTGTTTACTTTATACACTTTTCTTAATGCAATTATCTGTTGCTTACAACTTAATACTAGAGGGGGTTGGGATGATAACCTGAAGGTGGATTATTAGTCATAGATGCAGTTGGATTACGGTCTATGTATAATGTTGTAATGCCCAATCAAATCTCATAGGAGTCAAGATGATTAGTATATGCATGTATGCTTTCTCGGTGTTTGTCAATTGCCCCACTGTAATTTGTTCACCCAACATGTCATCTATCTTAAGGAGAATCACCTCTAGTGAACTATGGACCCCGATCCATTCTATTACCATCAATCTATAATCTACTATTTACTATTTTCTGTTTACTTTCTGCAAGCAATTACTATCTTCCACACAATACGCTTAATCCTTTGTTTTCAGCAAAACCGGTGAGATTGACAACCTCACTGTAAGTTGGGGGCAAAGTTCTGTGGTTGTGTTGTGTAGGATTCCAAGTTGGAAACAACACCTTGGAGGTGTTTCCTTGATCCTAATGGTTCGATAACTTTGGTATCATAAATGAGGGAAAACTTGCTGCTGTGCTCATCATACCTTCCTCTTGGGGTTCCCCAACGAGATCGACGTGTTGAGTTTAATCATCAAGGCTTTTTTGGCGCCGTTGCCGAGGAGTCAAGGACAGCTTTACAAGGGGAGTCCCTCACAACCAATCTCTTTACTTTGTTTTTTGTTTTGCTTAGTTTATTTCTGCTTTGTTTGCTTATTCTTTTTATCAAAAATATAAAAAAATTAGTTCCTACTATAGTTATTTTTTTCTTTGATCTGTTATTGTCTTGCTTTATCATGCTTTCTATCAATGGTTAGTTTCTTTGAAACTGAATCTAATTGGCAAGGTGGGTTCACGGAAGAACAAAAATATTATTATAAGGAACTCCGCTTGTCACAAAAAGGGAAACACTTATGGGAACAAATTGATAAATTGTATACCATTGCTAGAAACATATGCTCTACTTATAATGTTACTTATTGCTTTGATAAATCTTGTTGCTGTAAGAGGTATAAACACCTCCCTTTTCAATGTGAGTATAATGATAATGTTACCATATCTTCTTATGTTAAGGGAAATTATGACTTTTATGATGTGGAACAAATTGAAGAATTTATTGCTTGGAAGGGTGCATTCGAACTAGCTTATTTGCTTGAAAATACTAACGATGCACCTTACAAATATGAGGTTTATGATATACTTAAATTTTGCTTTGATAATTACAAGGAAGAAAATGGCTATATTCTTGAATATCTTAATAGATGCTCTCCACCAGCGGAAGAGACTAATGCCTTGCAGGAGCCTATGGAAGAAGAAATTGCTGAAACTGGAAGCTCATTAGATGAAAAAGAGGAGGAGTGTGATGATCAAGAGGAGGAAGAATGGATCTACCCATTCCTACCTTCTAATGAGAGTAACTCTTTACCCCTTACATTATTCGATTGCCCCCATGCTTACCAAAGGAGTATGAAGATTATGTTCCTGTGGATTCTTTTGAAATGTTTATAATAAAGCTCTAGATGATGGTCCTATATTTGTTGATTATATTAATTGTACTTCTATTGAAAATAAGATTGATTAGTCATCTTGTTATAAAATTGTTAAAAGTGGGTTTGAAGGTTTTAATCCCACTATTTTTGAGCTTGATAAAAATTATGTGTTTGTAGATCATGAAAAGCATTCTTTATGTGATAGTTATATTGTTGAGTTTATTCATGAGGCTATTGAAAATTATTATGAGAGAGGAAAATATGGTTGTAAAAGTTTTCATGGTACTGAAACACCTCTCTATTTGCTGAAAGTTTTGAAGTTACTCTCGTTTTATCTTCCTATGCCTGTTACTTTGTTCTTTGTGAATTTATTTGCATATAAGATTCCTATGCATAGGAAGTGAGTTAGACTTAAATGTGTTTTTAATTTGCTTCTTGATGCTCTATTTTACTTCAATTCATATTTCTTATGTGAGCATCATCAAAATTATCATGCCTAGCTCAATTTCGTTAAAGAAAAGCACTTATTGGGAGATAACCCAAATTTCGTTAGGAGTCTTTTGTTGAGTCTTGGAATTTATTACCTCTGTAATAACCGATCCTTATCATTTTTGTGTGGTTTTTGTGCCAAGAGTAACCTCTAATGAGAGAGAAGTAAGGCTTGGGAAAGTTGCTGGCCCGAAACAGATTTTTGTGCTTCGCTGTAAAAATTAGTGAACAATCTCTGTATGTCGGTTTGAGCTGTAATGTTTTGTGCTTCTACCCGAGGTTGTTATCCAACTTTCGTTAGTTCAACACTTTTCGATTTGAGCAACAGAAGGTCTTCCAACAAATCGGTTTTTACCTGCTAGTCTGTTTTGACAGATTTCTGCCATTATTTGCATTTGCCTCTTAATCTCTTTCTCTTTGAGTTCTCTTTGATCATTTGAACTTTTTAAAGGAAGTGCTACAGTAGCTTTTGTTTTAATGAAAGTTTTATTTGTGTTGGAACTGAACCAAAAGACTTATTATCTTGAGTACACTAATGTTTCTAATGAAGATTGTGTGAAGTTTTGTATGAAGGAAATTTTAAAGTGTAGGGAAGAGTAATGTGATAAGATGAAGTATGGACAAAATCTCAAGCTTGGGGATGCCACCCGTGTCACCCCAAGAAATATTCAAGAAGTACAAGCGTCAAAGCTTGGGGATGCCCAAGGCATCCCCTTCTTGATCAATAAAAATTTCAGGTTTCTTCCAAACACTTCATTTTTATTGTTTCATGCACAATTGTGTTGTTCTTGGAGCATCTTCGTTTAAATTTTTAGTTTTTGTTTTCTTAGTTTGCTTGAATAAATTGGTTGGACCCCCTCATTCATGCATTAGTTTTCAAATAAAGTTGATTTGGATTGGAAAAGAGTAGGAAAGTTCATGCTTAAGTGGTAAAAAGGAGCTTGTTTTTGACTGTGACTTAGACTTTATCATGTCATGCTTCATATTGTTTTGGATTTATGCTTAGCAATTTTTGCTGTAGCATGACATGTTATAAACAATTGAGATTGCTTAATGTGCCTTGAAAGAATCATGCGTTGTTTTAGCATATTAAAAGCATAATATTGTGGTATTCTCCTTTAAATGCTTTATTTGGGTTGACTTGGCGCATGCTCACACCATGTTAAGACTATACCAAGTCACCATAGCCTCTATGATCATTTAGTTTTCGTCTTGTAATATCACTTGATGCTTTAATTAATGATGTTTTGCCGCTTTGCATGATTATAGCCATTATTGCTCTCTTAGTTGGTCGCTCCCAGTCTTTTGCTAGCCTCCATACCAAGTATGAGTTCCACTCATGTATCCAACTCCAAATAAAACCAAGTTATTCCAAAGAGTCCACCATACCTACCTATTAGAATTTGCTATTCCAAGTATATTCATGTTTTATCTACCTTCCGAATTAAACTTGTTATGTGAAAATTAGTGATTAAAGCTCTCACGAACTTGATGGCACACTTTACTTTTCTTGCCCCTAATAAACTTGAACCATTGTGTCATCTATGTTGTATATTCTTGAACTTATACGTTGGGATTAGCAGAACCATGCTGTCATGGGGAACACTTTCAACATTGCACTTGTACATTGTACCCAGTTGATATCATGCTCTTTTGTTTATGGATGTCGTCGGTGTGAAATTAAAGGGGAACTTGTATGTCCATGGAGTTATGTATGTGTGTTAGAGAAACACCTGGGCCGCTAGCCTAAGCCATGCCTAATCATGGTGGAAACTTTCAGCATCACCATAGTGAGAAATCTATGAAGCATGCTTCTTATAAAAAAAGAGATTGAGATTGAGAAAAATAAAAAGAAAAAAAAGATGAGAAAAGAGGAAAGAGAGAAAAAAGCACCATTTTCCCATGGTAAATAAGAAGATTGCTCAGATGCTCATTGTCTACTTGCCTTGTCATTTTGATTATGGGATAGCTCCTGTATCATGTGCAAGGGGTACCCCGTTGGCGCTTCTCTATGATACACATGTACTTACTATGACAAGAACTTACCGGTAACTAAACTTGAGTAGCATGAGGAGCGACCCTCGTATTCAAGGGACATGAGATTGCCAACTTATACTTTGTCAAGCATATACTCCATAGTTTGTTCACTTTAACCTTAATCACTTCAAGATGCTTATGATAGGGGCAATGAGAGATGAAAGCTAATAAGTACCATAATATTTGGAAGCTCTTTATGAGACTTGAATCCCTGCTTCGTTCTATGAAGGCCTTTCTTTTACTTTTATGTTGAGTCTCCATCTTCTATCTTTATGCACCTATTGAGAGAGCATAGTGGCCATTCTTAGTTTAATGTGCATTGTCCCTAAACTTGTTGATTGATTCATAAATTTGATATTTATTGTTCTTAAACTACTTGTATCTAGTCACCCTTATGAACTTTGAAGGTGTCCTATGCATTTATGTTTTGCTACACTATGAGGGACAAGCTGAATACCATTCTCATTATGTTTTCTATATGTGAAACAAACAAACGTCTTTCAAAGCATTATTATTCATGAATCTTTTGTTTGTACCTTTTCATGTTACAACATAGTTGTTATGTCTTATTGTTAGAACTATACCTTTTATGCTATGTTAAAGTACTATGATCCCAGCTATCAATGTTCTACAAATACTTTGATCAAGATTATGATGGTGCATGCCACCTCAAAAATTATTATTTTTTATCACTTACCTACTAGAGGACGAGCAGGAGTTAAGCTTGGGGATATTGATACGTTGGAAACGTATCTATAATTTTTGATGTTCCATGCTTGTTTTATATTTACTTTCTTATGTTTTGTCCACACTTTGGAGTATTTTTACACATTTTACGGAACTAACCTATTAACAAGATGCCACAGTGATAGTTGCCTGTTTTCTGCTGTTTTTGGTTTCAGAAAAGCTAGTAAGGAAATATTCTCGGAATTGGACCGGACAAAAGCCCAAGTCAATATTTCACCAAAAGGAATACAGAGTCCGGAGGGGAGACGAAGAGGGAAGCCAGGGCGCCCACACCTGGTGGTGGCGCGTCCAGCCCTAGCCGCGCCACCAGGGGGTGTGGGCCCCCTGATACTCCACCGACCTTGCCCCTTCGCCTATATATTGCCTCCGGGACGAAAACCCTAAGTACCGGATCATAATTGCACAAAAAAGTTTGTAGCCGCCGCCATCTCCATCCCTAGATCGGGAGGGATTTGAAGCTCTTCCTGGCACCCTGCCGGAGGGGAGAGATCACCCTGGAGGCCTTCTTCATCACCATGTCTGCCTCCGGTGTGATGCGTGAGTAGTTCATCCCTAGACTACGGGTCCATGTAGTAGCTAGATGGTTGGTTCTTCTCCTTTCTGCTACCATGTCTAGATCTTGTAAGCTTCGTTCATGATCAAGATCATCTATTTGTAATCATACATGTTGTGTTTGCAGGGATCCGATGGATATTGAGATGCTATTTTAGATTGATTATTGATTCTATCATGGCTATGCTATTTGTGATCTTGCATGCTTTTTGTTGTTAGTAGCTATCTTGGCCGAGTAGATGCTAGCAACTCCAAGAGGGAGTATTTATGCTCGATAGTGGGTTCATGCCTCCAGGAATCTGGGGAAGTGATAGAAATCTCTAAGGTGCTAGATGTGTTGTTGCTACTAGGGATAAAACATCAATCCTTTGTTCATAGATCAATCATATTGTTTACTTTACACACTTTGCTTAATGCAATTATCTATTGCTTGCAACTTAATACTTGAGGGGGTTCGGATGATAACCTGAAGGTGGATTATTAGTCATAGATGCAGTTGGATTACGGTCTATGTATAATGTTGTAATTCCCATTCAAATCTCATAGGAGTCAAGATGATTAGTATATGCATGTATGCTTTCTCGGTGTTTGTCAATTGCCCCGCTGTAATTTGTTCACCCAACTATCATCTATCTTAAGGAGAATCACCTCTAGTGAACTATGGACCCCGGTCCATTCTTTTACCATCAATCTACAATATACTATTTACTATTTTCTGTTTACTTTCTGCAAGCAATTACTATCTTCCACACAATACGTTTAATCCTTTGTTTTCAGCAAAAACCGGTGAGATTGACAACCTCACTGTAAGTTGGGGGCAAAGTTCTGTGGTAGTGTTGTGCAGGATTCTAAGTTGGAAACAACACCTTGGAGGTGTTTCCTTGCTCCTACTGGTTCGATAACCTTGGTTTCATAACTGAGGGAAAACTTGCTGCTGTGCTCATCATACCTTCCTCTTGGGGTTCCCCAACGAGATCGACGTGTTGAGTCCGATCATCACATGCGCACTGGATCCAAGTGGCCTAATGACCCAGATTGTATTGCTCAATGCAAAGATTGCGCTTATAACTTCATCCAATATGAATTTTGCCATCAATGGAACGAAGGACCGAGTTTCCTTGATGCCATCGATGATGGTTACATCGAAGATAGTACGGGCGGTGAAGAGCAAGAAGCTTTAGACTTTGCCGAGGAGACCGAAGCCCTAGAGGATGTGGAATCTAACTTGGAAGGTGAAGTAGAAACCGAAATTCCCCCACCGATGCCGACTTGCGTCTTCCTGCTGCAGGTGCCTCGGATGCTGCTGTTCCTTGAGCAAAAACACTTTCAATTTTTTAAAATTGCCGGCATGCCGGGCGCAGACGTAATATGCACAATGGGTTATTTTTCTACCACTAAGTTTTTAATGTCGAATTAACTTGGGAAAAGTCCCAGAGTTCCATTTTCTTATTCTCCCAATTTTATGATTCGGCTCGTGTCTACCTTGATTTGGTTTTCGACTTACGAGTCTGATGTTCAAAAAATTGACTTAACAATACTTGAAACTTTTAGGATTAGCTCAAAATAATTCAACATTGTAGAAATAAAGTAAACATAGGGGTTAGTCCGAATAAAAAATTTCGGCTCGATTACGTTCTTTTCCTTAGTTATTTTTCATGTGATTAGCAATTCCAAACTTGTTTTCTTGCTTGCCATGAAGCCAATTCTTGTTGGACAGCAGCAAGTCGAAAAGTTAGGTTTTTGGAGCCTACACATTACTAATCCGGCTAAGGTTAGGTAATTTAAGCCAACCGACATATAAAAAAGTAAGTACAGAAAAGAGAATTATTAAGGCAGTTCCCAAGTTTCTGCTTAGGGTGCCAAAGTTTCATTGATAAGCTAATTGCCGGCATACAGGACGATATATGAGAGTTTGAGATACATACACTTTTTGCAAAGTCTAAAACGAGTGAAGTAGAGCTACATTCCATGGGCACTTGGATTCCTCGTCGGACCTGTCCGCCTTGTTTTCCTCCTGTGGCTATGCATCAATGAGGTAATAATCATCATTGTGCAATGCTTTGCTTACAATGAATGACCCTTCCCATGGAGGGGATAACTTATGCATGCCAGCAGTGTTCTCTGATACCTTTGATCCGGATTATGGATGTAGTATAGTTCTTTTTCCCTAGTAGACCTAGGTTTATCGAATGCTCGGGAAGCAGAAGCATAGTGAAGTTACTTTAATAGACCTTTGGGAGTTTTAGAATTCTTTTTGTGTTTTACCGGACCAAGAGTTTGCTGTCTTTTTTTGTTGTCGATGATGGAGAGAGAGGTCCTAGGGCATTCGGTTTCACCTGTAGCTGTGCAAAACATCTGATGGGAATACCTCCGATCCTGCAGATTAGTCATTAGTCATACTCCCTATACCTGGCTCAATCCTCGGGGTCTTGGGTACCTGACAAGTCCTTAGATTGAGGCAAGAGATGATACAATAATCATCATGTCATACAAACTAATACATGATCCCATCTATGATAAATAACATGCACAAAAAGCTACATGTCTAGGCCAAAGACCTTAGCCCACGGAGAATTACTCACACATAGAGATGAGATCAAAGATCATAAACATTGTAGTAGAAATCATGAGATTGATAGCAAATAGTCTTACAGTGTCACCAATCGAAGAAGATATCTACTATTACAAGTGGTGGAGAGATTAGATCTAAGTCTATTCCTCCGGCGGCTCGTTGATGTTGTGGATGGAGATCTGGAGGGTGGCTGATGGTTTCTACCAGTGCCCATTTCTCGTCGCTTGAGGCCTCTTTATATAGGGGTCCCTTCATGAAAGTTGTTCGATTTGACCTAGCGGTGTTGATGGCAACTATACGGCCGGAACTATACAACAAAATTTTTATTTTGGTCGTATAGTTGGTCGTTAAAGCGACTGCCTCCGATCCACGACTCCTAGTTTCTTATGGTTGTTGGAAATCTCGTATCTTTGACTTTAATGTAGTGATTCCCATCATAAAACTTCATTATCTGCGTAGAAAAAATAGAAAGAAAGGATTGTATACCACTTTGAATATTAGGCATTAGTGGCAGGGTTTAGAGAGATATTTCATCAAAATTGTGAATAATAGCCAGTTTAAATGTGGACATAGATGGATATATTTCAGAGCCATCAACCTCCCCAATCTTAAACTTGGTCCTCCCCAAACAAGAAAACCAAGATCAAAAAGGAATTCAACATTTCTCTACTACCCACTCAACCCTCTAGGGTTTTCCCTTAGTAAAAATGGCCGACCCTCTCTATGGAGATCCTGCCCCTCCTTATATAGGGGGGCTAGGTTACAAGTTAGGGCATACGTGGAAGGAATATTCCCTGAATATGCCTCTCCCAAAATAGCAAAGCGGTGCTCTGATACCTTCGATCCGGATTATGGATGTAGTATAGCTCTTTTTCCCTAGTAGACCTAGGTTTATCGAATGCTCGGGAAGCAGAACCGTAGTAAAGTTACTTTAATGGACCTTCAGGAGTTTTAGAATTCTTTTTGTGTTTTACCGGACCAAGAGTTTGTTGTCTTTTGTTGTTGTCGATGATGGAGGAGAGGGCCTAGGGCGTTCGGTTTCACCTGTAGCTGTGCAAAACATCTGATGGAAATAAAAGATAATAATAAAGTATGCATGTAATTGTTAGAGCAAGATAAATTATACGTAGGCAGTGCATCCATAGTTGCTATTGCCTCTGCAACCTCTTATAACAATAACCTACTAGTCTCATCCATAGAAGAAATAGAACTAATGATATGCATAGTGATGTCACTGTTAATCCCAAGTAGATCCCTCACATACAACCGTACTACCCTTTCTGTCACTGGGGTTCCCATCCTGCAGATTAGTCATTACTCATAATCCCTATACCTGGCTCAATCCTCGGGGTCTTGGGTACCTGACAAGTTCTCAGATTGAGGAAAGAGAGGATACAATAATGATCATGTCATACAAACTAATACATGATCCCATCTATGATAAATAACATGCACAAAAAGCTACATGGCTAGGCCAAAGACCTTATCCCAAGGAGAATTACTCACACATAGAGATGAGATCAAAGATCATAAACATTGTAGTAGAAATAATGAGATTGATAGAAAATAGTCTTACAATGTCGCTAATCGAAGAAGAGATCTACTATTACAAGTGGTGGAATATGGCTATGGTGATGGATTATAGGTGTGTGATTCGACACATCTTTGAAGATTTTTATTGATGGTTTTCTCCCGGATTTGATTGTTTTCTAGATTTACCTAACGCTAATACTTCGGTAGCAAAGAAAACTTGGTTTTTAATGTGTGTTTCAGGTTTTCAACGTCAATAGAGGGTTTTAACTAGAGAAACACAATGTTCAGGCGAAAACAAGCAAGTCTCTCTTTGGAAGAAATCGGGGGAAGCATCCAGAGGCTTTAATGGGCAACTATGCAGCGGGAATATTTTTGGCCATATAGTTCCCACCATATAGCTGCCGCCGCCTCTGTCTTGTCAAAAGGTATAACTTCTGTGAAGGGATCACAGACGAAATTGCAATAAAGCAGTCACCACACCATCCAGAAGAGAGAAAGAGGAGATCCAAAGAAGAAGAAGGAGACGTTCTTCATCTCGCTCCACGATCTTCGACCTCCTAGCCAACATACCCCCATAGCCATTACTTGTACTTGAGAGAGAGAGAGAGAGATCTTCACCTTGCAATACTAGGGTTTGAGATTGCTTCTTCCCATCTTGAATTGTGTTGGATTACTTTTCTATTCTTATTGTGGATCTCCATGGTAATATCAAGAAGAACTCCCTTTATTTAATTATATTGATGATGCTTTCTTATCTCATGTGTGAGTATGTTCCTTGGGCGTGGGAGATGTAAGGGATTAGTGAGATGTGATGTGCCTCCATATATTTTACATTAGTTTGTGATTGATTTTAATTACTATATTATGTGTGCTTGACTATCTGTGGGATGCCTAATGCTTGTTGTCAAATTAAGGGCCCAGACAACATGATACTTTGTTCTACATGGATAGGATCTTGTTCGCTAGCAGACCGGCGACCTCCGAGTGACACGGGGATATCAATGGAAAACTAGTAGACTCGAGGATAACGAGGAACCACCGTGATTATTGCATTAGTCCGATCCAAGGAGCTTAATCGCTAAGCGACCTAAAGGGTCTTAATCCTCTAGTGTCTGACCATGGTTTTGGTAACAGACTAGTAGGATCATTGAAGTTGGGATGGAATCTACCAAGAGGAGTTCCGGCTAATTATGGGTTACTCTCCTACACATATACTAATAAGATTACAATTGTTACATTTATCACTCGTCTATCTGGAACATTCACTATCACCATGAACTGTATCTCCTCGCGGCTTTTTTGTCATCTATAGAAAACAATAAACAACCGAATCATTCTTTAACTTTATGCTTTTTTACTTCTGAAATTTACATTTTAGTTTTATTTAAATACATCCCGTTGAATCTAAATCTCATTCTCATTTTTATAGTTGTAGTCAATTCACTAGAAGACCTGTGACAACTTTGGGTGTGACAGAGACTTCACCATAAACACTTACCTTTGGGCTCCCTGTGGGATCAATATCTATACTTACAAACTAGCTACAAACGATTTGTGAACTTGCAGACATCAAGCTATTTTCTGGCGCCGTTGCCAGGGAGCTAAGCGCTGAGTGTTTATCTCTTGATATTTCAGGTATTGCTAATACAAAAATGTTCTCCCTAGGATACAAAGGGTCTACACATTCTGGTAGGACCTATTTACCAGATTATATTGATCGCGTGCCTACTCAGAGACGCGAGGAAATTATTGAAAAAAATTTAAGATCAAATAAAGTTGAAGTTGAAAACCTGAGTGATATTATGGAAATCATGTCTATTTACAGGAAAACTCCCAAGAAACCTAAGAAAACTCTCAGAGAATACAGTGCTCTAAGTTCTAAATTTCTTAAGCAACCAATAGAATTCCCTAACCCTGGAGTTACAGAATATCGATTTGATGGTGTAATTATTAAAATTTTGCAGGAAAAAGCTTTCAGTGGAAGGGAAGATGAAGACCCAGGAAGACATCTTAGAGAGTTCGACAATGTGGTAACATCACTTGGACCAAAAGGTTTGCCATGGGATTTCTCTCGTCTAAAATTATTTTGTTGGTCTCTTAAAGTTAAGTCTCTAGATTTGTTATATTCTATCCCTCGCCATTACATTAAATCTTGGGAAAACTGCATTGTCAAATTCATAAACAAGTTTAATCCTTTTAAAAAGGTAACTGAACTAAGAAAGAATGTACGCAACTTTAGTCAGAACATGGGAGAAAACTACCCACAAGCCTGGGATAGATTCTCTGGAATGATCAATAGTGTTCCTAATCATGGCTATACTGAATCAACTATTTGCCATTTACTTTACCATGGTCTTAATACTCAATGTAGAGAGTTTCTTGACTTCTTAGTGGGAGGAACGATAAATACTTTAACTATTAAAGAATGTTTAAAATTGATGTCTACTAGGGCTAAGATTCTTTATATAATCCTGATTTTGGCACTAAGCTGGAAAAAGGGATACTTCGGATAACTCCTGATCTTATGCCTTAAGTACAAAAAACAATGAAATAAAAAGGTATACCTTATGAACTTGTTAAGGAAAACAAAGTAGACTTGTTACAAGTTGTAAATAAAGAAGATGAAACTAGGAAAGTTTTTCAAGAATTAAAACATCGACAAGAAAAATCAATAACAACCTGCATAAGCACTTTAAAAAACATAAAAAGATTTTGGCGGAACTCACAGAAAATTATGATGAGATTGGCCAAGAAATTAAATTATTTCACAAGTATCTTAGTATGATTGACACCCAGTGCATACAAATAGCATCTGGTTATCAAATATTTCTTCGAGATGATATAGATATTCCTGTTTCTACTAATGTTGTTACAAGAAGAGGTGCAGTTGTTACAGGACCATTAGGACAACCAGAATATGAAGCTGAAAGAGAGCGAAAAGTAAAAGCCTTGCTCGAAGCAAGCGAAGAAGATGATACACTGGTGGATCCTCAAGGTGAAACTGCTCAAGAAACACAAGATCGAACCAAGGAGGGCCAAGATGATGCATAGGATGACCGTTATGACTCTGATGCAGAGACGATTGATCCAAGAGAAGAAAAAGAGATAAGCAATGAATATGAAGTTGTTGTAGTAGAAAAGAAGAAAAGTGATAAGCAATAACAAAAGAAAGCAACGAAAGAGCCTGACCCCCCACAAAAGGTAAAAGACAAGAATAAGAAAGGTGAGAAAAAGCTTCCCTTTCTAGATCGATAAAAGAAAGTACCAGATCAGGTAATCTATGATTCTTTTACAAAAGCACTTGGTGACCTTCGTTTCGAAATTCCGTTTGCGGATGCAATAAAAGTTCCTACCTACTCTAAATTCCTACGTGATATTCTTAGTAGAAAGAAAGAAATAACTGAAACCATTACCATGGTAACTAGTTATCCTGCTAATGGGAAACTGTTGTCTAAATCAGGAGATCCCAGAATACCAACTATTTCATGCTCAATAGGCAAGACTAATATTCACAATGCCTTGTGTTATTTAGGTGCTGGAGTTAGTGTAATGCCATACTCCCTCTATAAATGGTTAGGATTAGGGGAGTATTCCCCTACTACTATCACTTTACAGATGGCTGACAAGTCCACTAAACAACCCATTGGTATGATTGAGGATGTTCTACTTAGGATAGATGAGCATGTTATTCCCACTGATTTTATTATTCTTGAAATGCCAGAGGATGAACTCATCCGGTATTTTCCTTAGTACTGCAGGAGCATCAGTTGATTGTGCTGAAGGGAAAATAATCTTTAATGTTTATGATGCTAAACTCATCCGGTATTTTCCAAAGAAGCTAGAAGCAGGAGAAAGATATATTCCACCGGCAAAACGAGTTCATGTGGTAAGTGCCTTTGTAAGTGGAAACCCAAGGTAAGAATTTGAGAACAGAGAAGGGGTTGAGTTACTCAACCATTCTTAATAAAATGCTTAATGGGAGTCGACCCATCACATCAATAAAATAAACTAAATAATAAAAAGTTCATCACATTCCTACAACTTTGTCACAAACATACTTGCGGAAGCGTGCCCTTGAAGATGCGCTGTCAAAAATTAGTGGAAACATTGATTGAACAAATGTAGAATAAGTATGAAAATAAAAGTTTGAGTTATTATCTACAAAAGTTAAAATTATGCTCATTACATGCTAATGTTGGTCGACAGTTTCTACTATCATTTTTTGTCAAAAATAAGGTATTTTGTTGAGTTTCGGGATAAGAAGGTATTCTCGAAGAAATATAAATTTTTTTATGACTGCTGATGGTTTAACGACCAACTATACTGCGGGAATAAAAATTCCGGTCGTATAGTTCCGGTCGTATAGATATATTTTCCATCAAAAAATTTCTTGTGTGGGCACGGAGAATTTAACGACCAACTATACGGCGGGAATAAAAATTCCGGCTGTATAGCTTCGGTCGTATAGATATCGATGCCTCCGTATGATTTCTTCACAAAAGGTACCGAATGTTTAATGACCAACTATATGGCGGGAATAAAAATTCCGGTTGTATAGTTCTGGTCGTATAGATATCGATGCCTGTTTTAGAAATTTATCTCGATGATACAGACAGTTTAATGACCAACTATACGGCGGGATCATTGCGATCCAGCCGTATAGTTGTGTCCGTATAGCTGTGTTCTGCATAAAGAAACCCTAGTTGGCGGCACCACCGCAACTATATGGGCGGAACAACAGATCCCGCCCGTATAGTTCGGTGCGACCATAAAATCGCACCGGGACGGCTTTCTTCTTCCTCCTCATTATTTCTCTCATATTCTCTCTCCAAACCTCTAAAAAACCCACCCAGAACTTTTGATTCTTCGTGGATTTCATTTGTTTGAGTGGGGGAATCGACAGATCGGTATGTTTCTCTCCCTATCCATGCTTTATTTTCAGATTTCCATGGTTGAAACTCTCACATTGATCTAGTGGATGAAGTCAAGCTTATTTTGTTTTTTCTATTGATTCGTCACTTTAGGATTGAAATTTTCCATGTAGGATCATTCATATATCATGTAGAAACTATATGCCTAAGGTTTTATGGTGAAATTTTTCAGTGCATCACGATGAACAAAATCGGCAACATCTTTCGCACGAGCAAGCGCCAACGTGGTGAGGGCTCGAGCTCGGGGTCCCGAGCCAAGCACAACCCCAAGTTGGCCTTGGTCTCATCGAAGAGGGTGTTGCCCACACGTTGGGCCGACCACAGCTTTCTCACCGCGGCGGAGTTGAAGGCGGACTTCGACCTCATGTGTAACAAGGCGGGGCTGACAGTGCTTGGCTTCGCAAGCGACGACACCTACAACAAGCTTACCCATGAGTTCCTCACCTCCTTCTACGATGACCACAGGGAGAAAGGTAATGCATGCATGGTAAGCGTCACCATGAACCGGCAGCCCTGTGAAATTACTTATGAACAATTTTGCGATGCTTTTAGCTTCCCACACGTTGGGGAGCCAACTGTTACTAACCTTTATAGCGTCACAAGTGGAGAAACATGGGAGGCTATTTCTGTTAATGGTGGCACCAACTTCTACCAGAAGAAGATGTCCACCATTCAGAATCCAACAATCTGCTACTACGCCTTGTTCCTTGCCAACACACTACTGGGAAGAGGTGATACAGGTTCCATGGCCAATGCGGACATGGCAATGATCACCAAGGCTCTCTTTCCCACTGCGCCACAAAGCCCCAATCCTGCAGCTCTACTCATCCAGCAATTTCACCACCAAAGCAAGAAGATGAAAGGTGATATTCGCGTTGGTGGATCGGTAACCCACGTTGCCCATGTATTAAATATTATATTACTTATTATGCAATCTATTGACGGCTCCAAACTTATGGACGACAAGTATTTGACTGCTTGTGGCTTCCTTGGTGTTTACCAAGCTAACCGGAGGCTTCGAGCATATCCGTTTTGTAGGGCCCCCAGATTAATACTCCGAGAATCCCTGTTATGCATACAACCACGATCCCATGATCAGTTAGTCATGGCACATAACGGACAAGTATCAAAGCAAACATCCAATACACAACGAATACGTGTCATACCTTATTTTGCCATTTTGGCTACATCGATCAACATCAGCGGAACTTCATTAAGCGTAGAGCCCGAGCTATGCCTTAACCTACAGGAAACTGACTAGGAAAATGTCCTAGCTCGCATAGTCGTCCACTTCATCCTCTTCTTGACATCTGACCAAGTTAATAGCCAGGGACAATGCCAGTGAGTACTTTGAATGTACTCGCAAACCACCTTAAAGTAACAATAATAACAAGAGGATTTGCATTATGGTTGTGGTAGTAGGAGGGCTCCAAGAGAGGTCCTTTTCTCAATTAGTTTCTCTTGTAGATATAGCATCTACATATCTTTGTTGAAAACTTTTGTAAAACATTTTGGAAACCTTTTTGAAGAGTTTTGGAAAACATTAGGACTGGGTCACCCATTTGTTCCTTTCTCCCGGTCGTCCCACGACCAAGCTCCTTTCATTCCTTTCTGACCATCCCATGGTCAAAACCTTTCTCCTTTTCGACCATCCCATGGTCAAAATATTTTCAAAGCCTTTGCTTTTCTGAAATCCTTTTTGAAAACAAAACCAGCACCGCTCTACAACAACCTTCCCAACCGTCCATGACCGTGAACGCGGCTATTCGAATAGATTTACACTCTGTAGAGGTTTTACACTTTACCCACACCATCCGGGTACACTACCCTGATCTTCACCGATCGTGGGTCGAGTAACCGATCCAGACTCTCCGGATGCCCACTCCAATATAAGTGCCTACCCTATGAGTGTTATTCCCCTCAATACCGGGACGTCGGGTACCGAGGACCAACCAGAGCGCATTTTGCACTTCCCAAGTGTTGCGCTTTCAATGAGGGGCTCATAGTAACGCGTGGAGGTCCGTAAACCCTTTGTTCCTTCTCCAGGTCGATGTCCCACATGGACCCTTATGTGAGAAGGCCCACCCTCCAAGGATTTTTATCCCCTGTAGTTGTTGCGAGGCGGCTTATACCAGAATAGACAAACATCAAATCCAGCCCTGTCCCATTCCAGAGTAATGTGGTTGCACAGGGTTAATTGTTCTAGCAAAACTGCAAAGAACCGGGTGCGTTTTTGTAAACCTTTTTCCTCCATCTTTCCTTCAGCAGTTTGTAAAACAAAACCTTTTTCTTTCTCAACATCTCTTGGGAGGTCCCACCTCACCAAGGTTTTATCATAAAACATTTGGTAAAACTTTTTCCGGGGTCTTCCCATCCTCTAGCTTTGCTTCGACTAAATAGGGGTCTCCAAAGGGGTATGGTGTAATACACCATCTATTCTACTAGGGACAAGTAGGTGTCACCAATGGGGTTGTACTTAATAGTACAAAAGTGTAATAGTTCGGAGGAGCCAAACCACTACCATATATACATCAACATGTAGTAAAACGGTGCAGTTTTAAATAAACAGTAGATAAAACATGCATAAGTAAAACAATAGGACAAGGCTTATGAGCAAGAAGGTGGCTTGCCTGATGATCAGCAATATGGCATAAATTTCCCTAGACTTCTTCTTTAGATAACCCAGAATACCAATACCAATAATAATAAGATCTCTTCTTCTCGGCGTCAATACAAGCGCAACTATCATCGTCATCGAGTATACATGCAAACAAACAAGTCCACAATCAAACAAGGCATTCAAGCATCATTACAATACAGCAAGCAAACATACCACACATTACTCAAATCAGTAGGGTTTGATAGATTGAGTGGGTTGTAATTGGAATTACTTTAATTGCCCTTGTGGTCTTTGTTTTAGGATGTATTTGTCCAAACACCACCGGTTAAGGGGATTTAGAACTAGGCTTGGGTCTGTGTGATAAAAATATGCAAGGGTGATACCATCAGGTAGGTATTTACAAAATAAGGCCAACAAAAGTGGTTTCACTATTTTATCTCTTTTCTTTAATTTCTTATGAATTGTCTAGTGATAAAGGCTCTAGTTTTAGGAAATAATTCACCAGAAAAGTTCTGGAGCTCCAAAAATTATTTCCTTGGATGGTTAGGTAGGTATTGATGTACTTGTTCACAGAGAGTTGGAATCATGTCAATTTATTTAACAGAATGCCCTCAGGAAATTCCCAAAGGCAGTTCTAGACGGTTCTGTCTTTTTCACCAAATTTAATCTACAGAAGCTTTTGATTTGATTACAAAGGCACATGGTAGGCATTTAGAATAACTTTCTATAGAAATTGGAATCAACCTTTTTGGACTGGCAGAGCTACTGAGGTGATTTTACTAGTGATGAAGTCACATGTAGAAGTTTTTAATTCACTACAAATTTACAGAAGCTCCAAAATTAGTGATCTCCTAGGGTTGGGTATATATGGATGTAGATTATACATGAGAATTGGGTCAATTGGACTCAAGGTTTGATCTAGGGAATTTTATAAAGTCAGAGGGGAGCTGATTTTGTTATTCATGCTACAGTAAAGATAATGCTCCATTTGGCATGAGTCCAAATCCATGAGATAGGTACAGGTAATAACTACTAGAGGAAGTTGGTTTTACTCCCAATGGATTTGTGAAATTCACAGAAAGAATTTATTAGTGAAAAGGATACATCTGAGGGTTTATTTTACTAATAACATCCTAGTCAATATTTCTTGTTACTCTCTGTTCTGCATGTTGCATAAAACACACAAGAACATGGTAGGATTTATATCTAGACATTTCAAACAATTTTACATTTTATTTGGGAATTAAACTGACTGGCAGTTTTCAGATCTGGAAAAGAAAATGATTAAAAGAAAGAAGGATTAGCAGACGGGCCGGATTCTGGCGGAGCTCGGCCTTACTGAGTGGAATCCGGCCCACCCGGGGCACGTTGAGCGGGAGGGAGCGCGCGGGCACGCGTTTGAATCCGGCCGCGCAGGGCCTGCCGGTCAGCGACAGGTCGCGGTCGAAGAGGTACCGGAGGAGATCAGCCGCACGATTAAGAACCGATCGACGGTTGTCCCTCGTCGTCCTCGTGGCGGCAGTTCATCGGAGAAGAAACCCTAGCTAGCGTTCGGGCAGCGCGGGGGAGGTCACCGGAGGGCTGGGGAGACGCAGGGGAGGTCTTGGAGTGACGCGGTCCGTCGGGAAGAGCTCGGGGAGGGGCGGAAGTGGGGGTTCCTGCCGCGGAGGGAGGCTCGCGCGACCACGCCGGTGAGCGTGCTTCGGGAGCTTGATGGCGACGCCGGTGGAGGCTGACCTGAGAGAAAACAAGGGTACCATTAGATGCAAGGGAGCGAGAGGAGTTTGGTGGTGTGACATGCAGCTGGGGAGGAGGAAGGGTGGAGGAGCTACGCTTAGATCTTGTAGATGGCCGAGGAAACTTTCTTCTCTTCTCCTGGCCAGTACAGAGCGAGGGAGGGGAAGGGGAGCTAGGGGTGATGAGTGGAAGGGAGAGGAAGCAAATGAGGGCAGAGGGAGGCGCTGGGGTGGCCTGGGGGTATTTAAAACCGAGAGGGAGTAGTCCATGGTGGACTAAGCTCAAGGAGAGGATAGGGAGAAGGAGTATCCAGGGATTGGGCATCAGGGGTGGTGGAGAGGGCACTAGGGTCGTGCAGGGGACAGAGAGGAGGTGGGGTGGAGTGCTGCAAGAATTAAAAAGAAGATGTGACCAAAGTGTGCATCTCTCCTTCATCCAAGCACTAAAGACAAGGGGAAGAGGGTTGCTACAGTGATGCTATGGTGTCTCTCGACCAGAGGGATGAGAGGTGTGCTGTGCAAGTTTGTTTGACCAGAATGGTGTAGGTTTGGTGGGTTTTGATTTGAGGATTTGTTTACTTGGAAATTTTGATCAAATAGGTGGTTATGAAGAGAGTCCAAAAACTTGCATTGGACCAGATAAGGAAATGGTACTAGGAGATAGATGAGGTTAAGGGACCTCTCTAGAAATTATGTGTGGTTTTTCTAAGGGTTTTAAGTCCACTTAAAATCATTTATTCAAAAATTACAGAAGTAGTTTCTAGAAGATCATTTGATAATTTTACATTGGACAAGGTTGGTTTTTGGTTTGCGATGGTCCCAAAAGTGAATACACACTTAGGGGAATTTTCCCAAGATTTATTGGAGGATAAAAGTATTTAAAACAATTATTATTCCAATTCAGCCATTTAAGAAAATGGGCAAAAAGAAATAATAAGGCTCTTCAAAAATATTTACTTTTGGAGTGGGAAGATAGGTTATGATATAAGGGCCTCAAAAGAGCTTGGAGTTGGAGAAGTGTTTTGGCAAAAACCAAACTTTCCTTTGGGAGAGGAGTTTTGGAGATTTTGACTATTGAAGAGATTTATTAGATTTGGAGCCATAATAATTATGGATAATATTTGATAAATCTTGGTTATCAAGGTAAATGATGTAAACAAGGTGTAAAAAGAATTTGCAACCTTGGGATTGGAGGATCCAAGTTGATTTTTGTGGAATACCCTAGATTAAGGATCTAAGGTGATGTTAATTTCATACCATCAAAACATGGTTATATCTTGGAGCTCAGAGCTCACCTTGATGCAAGGGATATATGGATATCTAGACCAAGTCATATATATGATCATGGCAGAAGGAGTTTGGATTGGTTACATTCGAGGTGGTCTGGAAGTGATGGCAAACTTTGTTGAAAATAGGGTTGCCATACCAGATGAGTCATGATGCCTTATAAACCATGTGGGTTTAAGCAGCACAAGGATCCACTTGGAACAAGTGAAGTAGATATTGATAGACCTATATGAGTATAACACAACCATGCAGAGAGTTGGTCCATAGAAGGTTGGATGATGGTGTGAGCTTCTGTCAAGTTAGGCATGTTGATAAGATTTGTAGGAAAAGTTATTTTCTTGCCTGCAAAACCATCAAGAACAAGTAGGTTGGAAGATGATATAACCAAGGGAAAGAGCGGTCCTTGGTAGTCCTTAGGATGGTTAACAAGATGGTTCAGGTGCATTTTGAAAAATGCACAAGGGTTGAAAAAGGGAGGCATTCAAAAAGGTGATGTTGGAAATAGTTTTCTAGACTTGGCCAAATTTGGCAGATTTAGGGTTTTGACTAGAATGTGGGTGGTGATGATTTTGATGGGTTGCAAGGTACCCAAGCATCATCAAGTGGATGATGTTGAAGTGTAGATTGAGTAGAAAGGATCCATGCTTGATATTGGTCTTCATTGACTTGGAAACTTCTAGAATGGATCACTGTAGAAGTGATCTGGTTAAGGGTGTTAGATGATCACCCAGTGGCTAGAGATCAGATCCATCTTGTATTCTTGCTTAGGGTTTGGTGAGTTTGAAGGATACAGATCCAGTTGGTGAGCTCCTAGAGTGGCTCATACTACTTCCTAAGCAAACAAGTCGAACGTCAGATCGAGGCAACTCATCAGACAGCAGATCAAGGCAACTCATCTTATAAACTAAGCAACTCCACTACTGGGGTTACCATCAAGCTTAGCTTGAGGTGAGGATGGGTATTTTGAATAGGTTGGAGTTTGAACCAGGTAAGGTCCTTGGTATCTCTACCAAGAGTAGAATTCAAAAGCTTATTAAAAAGTTTTGAAGATCCTAGAGGTAAGAGTATTTGAAGGTTCTGTCTTGAAAACATCAGGAGATTATATTATATGTCTCTCCATAGTTTTGTCAATAGAAGCTACTAAGATAGTTTTGGTTACATATGCATCTTGGCTCAGGTTTATAAATGCTAGAACATTTGAGAATATGGAAATTAAGCCAACACTGTTTTGGGAAGTAGCTTTTGTCAACTGGTGTTAAGGTAAGGAGTATATCATCTAATACACATTCATATGCATAAGCATACCCAAACAACATGCAAACACTTCAGCATTAAACAATAAAAAGTTTTTGTTCCCCCTGATTTTTGCATTCTGGACAACTAATCAGGGTTGCTGAAATTGGGATGTTACAAGTTTGGTTATCTTGTTGATGCACATGGTGAGCAGGTTCCATTTCCCTGTCCCCAAGCCTTCTCGATTGTGGAGAAGGACACTTGGATCCTCACCAAGGACCAAGTGATGCAGATCATGGCTGAACTCCATCCGGATCAAGAGGAAGATGAAGAAGGAGAGCAACATGATGAGGATGAGAAGGAGCATGAGGATGATCAAGGACACAATCCTGCTTGGGAAGGACAGCAGAAGCAGCAGCAAGGGAGAGCCTAGGACCTGTGGCCCAACCAGCCGTAGCAGGGGTACAACTACGTCCCCTATCAAGAATTCCAGCAGCTCAACCAGCGTGTTAGGTAGATCACCCACACTCTTCAAGGAGTGACTGAAGATGTGAGTGCCTTAGCTCACAACTTCAATCACTTCATGACCCACTTCCCTGACTACTACCAATAGTATCCTCACCAGCCGCCAAATGATGGCAACAACTGAGCCTGGCAATAGCCTAAGCTTGGGGGAGGTTTGAAAACCTCCAAACCTTGCATTCATATTTTTATTTCTTCTTTTGATTTACTTTACTTCTTCAAAATTTCATGTTTACTTTCAGTTTGCATTCCTAAAAAAAATACAAAAAAACATTTAGTTGTAACTTTTATTGAAAGTTCATTTGTTTGTTTCTCTCGGAGATTGCTCAATTTCAGGTGACTTGGCAATATGGAAGTACATAGGGGGTTCAACTAAATACGAGAACGAAGAAAGCAAGATGAGGTATCACATTCCTTTCATCGCCTTTTCTGTAACCTTAAATTGATCCTACAATTATTTATTTGCTTGCGCTGGAGTCACTCCCCACTTAGCTTGTTATCCTATAAATTTTATTCCCTTGCTAGTGTCTCCTTTTTAGCTTTGAAACAATGAGCAATGAACTTGGTTAAAATATTTCCTACATTTTTAAACAAGAAAAATCATCCAAAATATGACTTGAGTCCATGTTTAGCCCAAAGAATTTGATTTTAGAACTACTCCATCCCGTTTGAGCTTAATATAAATAGACTCGATAGTACCCTTGAATGAAATTGTTTGATAAAATGGATGCTTAGAAGTAGTAGAGATTATGCCATTGATTTGTCTAATAATTACCGTAAGATATTGCTTTACGCATGTCATTACAACACTATCGTGCTCCATGGGGAACTATTAACTCTGCTGGCAACGAACGATCTAAATGTGGGAAACCACTTGATTTCGGCTATTGAGTTATGAAAACGTCTGTAGAAGCAATGCTATGACGGGTAAAAAATTTAGTCTCCTCGTGGTTTCACATTCCAAGTGAAGTTGTAGTACTCCTCTGACCTATTATTTCTCAACATATTCATTTGCATGGTCACGAGTGCACAACACAGTCCCAATGAACATGTTAAGCATAGTGGCATGATTTCTCTATGAAAGGGCAGAAGTTTTTGAAAGGCAAAGGAAGGAAAAAGGTGCTTTGAGAGTCTTGAAATTTTGACATGGGAATATATGAGTTGTTCTTAAATTGAATATTTTGGTGCCAACTTGAGAACTCTTAATTGATTAAAGAAACAATAGCAAAAAGTTTTCATCTCTCAACAAAGAGAGATACCAAAAGAATTTGTCTCACTTTCCTAACTAAACTTTTGACACTTGCTCGAGCATATGATTTATTTGCTAGCAAGATATACGTGGTTAGGAAGCGGACTCAGTGCAATCTTGTAAATACTTGTATGATCATGTTTAAGATTGCAGGGATTGTGAAGAAAAGAATTTGACACCAATTCAAGCTTGTAAGTTCTTTTATTTCAGTCTCGAATCTCAGCTATACTTCTTTATTTCCTTATCACTCGAGGGCGAGCAACATCTAAGCTTGGGGGAGTTCATAGCTGTTAGATTCGACACATTTTTGATGGTTTTTATTGATTTTCTCCCGGATTTGATTGTTTTCTAGCTTTACCTAACGCTAATACTTCGGTAGCAAAGAAAACTTGGGTTTTAATGTGTGTTTCAGGTTCTGAATGTCAACAGAGGGTTTTAACTAGATAAACACAATGTTTAGGCAAAAACAAGCAAGTCTCTCTTTGGAAGAAATCGAGGGAAGCGTACTGAGGCTTTAATGAGCAACTATATGGCGGGAATCTTTTTCCGGCCGTATAGTTCCCGCCGTATAGCTGCCGCCGCCTCTATCTTGTCAAAAGGTACAACTTCCATGAAGGGACCAAGGACGAAAACACAACACAACAGCTGCCACATCATCCATAAGGGAGAAAGAGGATATTCAGAGAAGAAGAAGGAGACGTTCTTCATCTCGCTCCACGATCTTCGACCTCCTAGCCAACATACGCCCATAGCCATTACTTGTAATTGAGAGAGAGAGAGAGATCTTCACCTTGCAAGACTAGGGTTTGAGATTGCTTCTTCCCATATTGAATTGTGTTGGATTACTTTTCTATTCTTATTGTGGATCTCCACGGTAATATCAAGAAGAACTCCCTTTATTTAATTATATTGATGATGCTTTCTTCTCTCATGTGTGTGTAAGTTCCTTGGGCGTGGGGGATGTAAGGGATTGGTGATATGTGATGTGCCTCCATATATTTTACATTAGGTTGTGATTGATTTTAATTACTATATTATGTGTGCTTGACTATCTCTGGGATGCCTAATGCTTGTTGTCCAATTAAGTGCCCAGACAACATGATCCTTTGTTCTACATGGATAGGATCTAGTTCGCTAGCAGACCGGCGACCCCCCGAGTGACACATGGATATCAATGGAAAACTAGTATACTCGAGGATAACGAGGAACCACCGTGCTTATTGCATTAGTCCGATCCAAGGAGCTTAATCGCTAAGCGACCTAAAGGGTCTTAATCTTCTAGTGTCTGACCATGGTTGTAACATCCCAAAATTTAATCCAAGATTATCAAGATCTAAATCATCAAAATTTAGGGTTAACAAAAACCTTTCCAAATTAAAAATGAAAGCATTCATGTGTATGTGCATTTAAATTAGGAATTGATTTGAATTGCCATGGTTCTGTAATTCTTTGGTTGTAAAATGTTTATTAGGTGATTTAAACATCATCTACATAATTCCCAAACTTTTGCTACAGAAAATCAAATAAAAAAAATGAAAAAGGAGGAATTGTCATTTTGGCCATTTTAATCCACTACACTACTTTGAGTGTTCCTAGCACTCATTTCTTAACAGAAACAATTCATGATCTTTGTACCCCTTGCTAGTACACATAATGAGGTACCAAGGCCCACCTTTTGATCTGCTATAAACATTCTTTTGATTATTTTAAATGGCATGTGAAAATTGAATTCAATGCATATGCATAGATCACCCCTATTTGAAAAACCATCAAAATGAGGTCCACTTTCAAAACCCTTGCAACCAGAGACTACCTAGCACTAGTGTAGATCACCCAAAAATTTTGAAACCAAAATTCAAAAGTTTACTTCTTGCGGCCATTTCATCAAACAGGTGGCAGGCACAAATCTGGCCAAATTCAAAACACTATTTGGAGCAGTAATTTTGGTCACCATTTGTGCCTAACTCGGTCCCCTTGTCCCCCCAGTGCAACCCCTACCCTTTGCTAGCCCAGCCAAGCCCTGTGCACACGACCAAATGGCCATGGCCATTAAGGCCGAGCACCTTGAGCACCCCCACCGGCGACATCACGCTACAACAGTCGCCAGCCTCTCTCACCTTGTCCAGCACATCGCCCCTGCTCCACCTCCACCGTCCAACCAGCCCCAGCCCAGAGACAGAGACCGGAACGGCCAAGAACCGCCGCGCCTGAAGCTGGTCGACCATGCCGACACCGCCCGCAGACCGCACCCTATCCCCACGTGCACGAACCGCCCCTCGGCCGCAACCTGCACCTACCGCTCTGCCAGGACCTAGGGAACACCCCGGACACCCCCGCTGGCCGCCCAACGCATCCCAGCCACCACTCACCGTCGAACCCGCAGCCTCTGCCGCCTAGAGCGCGTGACGCTCCCGACCAGCACAGAACCCGCCTTGCCACCCCTTTAAGCCTCAGCGCACCGCCAGGAGATAGGCCACCGTCCCCTACCTCGAGCCACACCGCTAGCCCCCTGTGCCGCCCTCGCCGGAGTCGCCTGCCCACACCGCTCGGTCTCACCGTCGGGCCTATATAAACCGGCCTCCCCAGCCTCATTTCTCCACACCCACTCACTCCCCACCTCTCACTGAACCGCACCCACCTCTAGCCGACGCCACTCGAGCTCTGCCTCGCCAGAATTGGAGCTGGAACCGCCGCAGCATGGGGAGAAGGGCGCCTGCGATTTAGGGCACCCCAAGCTCCACCGCAACCGCGCCTCGCCTCGCTGTCGTCTTCCAGTTCATTTGCCCGCCTCGCCAACCTTGCTGGAGCCCTGGTACATCCCCGATAGACCCCCACCGAGCCGCTAGGGTTCGAGCTCGCCAGCGACCTGTTCGTCATCGACGACGATCCCCAGCCGTAGATCCCAGTTCTAATCCTACGGCCCACAGCGCGCGTACCGTTTCACGTGTTAAGAGCCACTGACAAGCGGGACCCCCCTGTCAGCTGAGCCCCGCACCGCGGAGCGCCACTGGGCCGGCCCATGTTCGTTCCCGCGCTAGCCTAGCCATTCAAATTTGTATTTTTCTTTTTAGTTTAAATCTTAGTTTTGTCCCCTAGTTTGAAAATCAATTCAGAGAGTTTTATAAATCCAAATTGCATGAAACCAATTTTGTCTGAAAGGTATTGAAATGATCTATCCAAGCCCGTTGGATTTAATTCAATTAGAGTTATAGATCTCTCCTAATAAAAATAAAAAAATAGAAGCATTTGCACCTTGCAACATTTTTATAAAATCAACCAAGTTAGCTTTTTAGTTGATTCCAACTCTCAAAAATCACATTTCACCCTACCTATCTGAATATATAATACTATTAAGGTTTACATGCAGTGTCTTTAGACTAGTACCAAAATAATGCTATATAGGCATTTCTAGTCACTTTAAATCATTAAATAATGAACTTAAACCAAAATAATTATGATCCAACCTTTAAATATCATCCCCACATGTTAGAATATGTGGTGATGACATGTGTGAACATGATCCCATATTTTAAGTGGTGAATATTAAATCTTAGTTAATTTTTCAATGAGTAGAAATTACTTTTCTAAATTGAAAAGAATGAAACTAGTGAATTAAACTTGTGATACTTGTGATGATAATAGATCATCAAATGTGTGTCTTAGAATGCTAATTAGACTAGTTAAGTATGGTTTGGTGATATTGTGTTCTGTATGTATTTACATACGATAGTACCGACCAAGTCTACAAGGAGGAGGAGTTCTATCGAGAAGAAGGAGAAGAAAACTTCAACCACTGCACCAACAAAGGCGAGCTATTATTAGCAAGCTAACCCTTGCAAAGTTATTGTAGCAAGCCACCATTAACAGTGCAAGCTATTGTAGTAAACTGGATTTAAGCTATTTAACTGTAGCATCCCAATTGTCTAACAATTGTAATGCTACTTGGTCTAGTAGTATAATGGCTACTTCAAATATATAATTGTTGCATCATCATTATACCATGATCATGTCATCATGCCACCTTGCATTTTAGCATCATATAAAACCCCTTTTTGTTTGGTTCTTATCTCATATGCATTGTTAATTGTTTTTGCCTCTTGATATTGTATTTGGTTCTTGATATATTGTTTCAATGCCCAAGTTGAGTTGGGGGCATATCTTTTATTAACTCCACCACCTTTCTTTCACCACCTTATAATTCCACCATCCAACTAAATATGAGCTTGGCATTACTGGTTTTACTTCTAGCTCATGTGGGTTGAGATGGATCCAATTCTTTTCCACATGCTCTCATCTTGGCATCATGTTGTTTTCACCTCATTGATATATGAGAGCCACATGGCCACCTTTGCATGCCTTGTGGGTGGAACCCTATTTCTAGCTCTCATATGTGTTGTTTTGGGGGTGATCATCATGTTGGAATATTTTGTGGGCTTATTAACTACCTAGTGGCATATACACACTAGCAAGTCCCATTGTATATCAAAATGGTCATCTCCATCTACTCCACATGGGACATCCTTGTTAATTCTTTTTGCTTGGCCTTTATTCCAATTTTTGGAATGCATAATAATAATGCCATGTTAATATTATTGTTCTCACAAAATACACATGGCATTGAATATTTTTGCATGGCCCATGCAAGTACCACCTTTTTGCTTGCCTTTTGGATTTTATTTGTTTGAGGGGAGCATCTCTATCTTCCCCTTCTCTTGGTGGGATCTAGTGTGATCTTGCTTAATCCTCACCCTCTCTTTTCCTTGTCTAGTTCTTGCTTGCTCTTTGCTTGATCTTGCTTGAGCTTGACAAAACAATAAACCTCACCCCTCATCTCTCTCTCATCTAAACCTACTCCATCATCACCATACCCATACCCCATCTAAACCTAAACCCTAATCTACACCTAATCTACACCAAACCCTAAGTAACCTCCCTCTTCTCTCCTCTCTCTAGCCGAGCCACCCCACCATGACCTACCTAGCTTGGCCACCCTGGCCACCTAGCTACCCCACCAAACCTAAACCCTAACCGAGCCTAGCTCCTACCCTAGCCCCCACCCGAGCTCCTCCCTCTCTCTTTTCTCCCTATGCCACAAGGGCCCCTCCACCCCGAGCCTCCCTCCTGGCCTCGCCCTACCCCACCTGGACGTCCCCATCTACCTGCCCCTCGCCCTGCCCTGCCTCCTGCCCGACTAGAGCACGTGAGGAGAGGTAGAGAAAAGGTGGTCGAGCCACCTTTTCATCCACCCACTCCCCCATGGCAGCCTCTCCCTCCCTCTGCTTATCTCCTGCCTCTCTGCCTCGCCAGACCATCCCCAGATCCACCCCAAGGAAGCCCTGCTCCCTCCCCTCTCTCCTCCACCACCGTCTACCCCCTCGCCGGAAAACCCTCGGCCTCCACCGCCCTTACTCAAACCAGCCGGCGGCGTGACGCGCTAGGTGTCGAGGAAGATCGAGGAGGCTCCCCTGCAACGTCCAGTAGACGCCAGCGAGAAGGAGGAGTACCAGAACCACCAGGCCGACGCTGCACCGACGAGAAACCCTAGCTCCGGTCCGTCTGCGTCGTCGTCGATCGCCAGCGCCCCGACCCGATCCAACGCCACCAACGCACTCTCGGTGAGCTACTCAACCCCCTAGACATCCTCGTCGTCGCCGACTCGCCCTGGCCTCGCCGGACTTTCCGTCGAGTGCCCTCCGCGCGCCGTCGCTCGCTATGTCTGCTCGCTCCCGCGCCGCGCAGAAGCCCTAGCTAGGTCCCGTCCGCCCTCCTAGCACCAACCCGCCGCTAGCCGCACTGGTGAGCCACCCCAGCGCGCGCCCGCAGATCCCTGGTTCGAGCCCCGCGCGCCGCGTGCCGCTGCTGCGCACCGATCTGTCAACAGACAGATTCAGAGGAAGATCTACAGTACGGCCGCGATGTTTTGCCGAAAACCCCCTGCCTTTCTTTATGCATCAACCTGCGGTACCTCTAGGCCCACCAGACAGCCACCGTGGCCATCTCCCCGAAAACCCCCTGGCTTTTGTAAACCATAACCCGCGCTCTAGCCTAGCCCCACCTGTCAGTTCTTGGGCCGCTCGCCTCTGTCGCGTGGGCCTGTGGTCGCTGGTCCCACCTGTCATCTGCTAAGGCTAGGAAGACCCGCGGTGTAAAACGTTTTCTGCGCGCGTGTGCTGCTGAGTAAGCCAGAGGCCCCACCTATCATTGTCGGTAGCTAGAACTCTCTGAGTATAAAAGTCTCCGTCTGTTTTCTGTTTTAATTCAAATCTTTTTCAAATTAAATCAAATTCAAATTTAAATTCTGTTTTTGAATAACTTTAAAAATATAAATCCAAATAATACAAATAATATATGTTTTGAAATCAGAAAAATATGAGGAATTCAAATATGCCATTCAAAATATATTTTGAACATTTAAAATTGCAAGTTGATTAAAATTACAATAAAATGCCCTTCCACCTTAAATAATTAATAACTTTTGTTTTACAACTCTAAATTTAACAAATAATATGTCTAAAATGATTAGCTCGACGAGACCTTTCTGTTTATGCATCCCATGTTTTATTTTGAAGCATGCATCATATAAATATAATGTGGACAGCAACTAAAATGGAAATAAAATGGGGCCAAAACTCAATTAAATGCTTTATTATTGTATTCCACACCTCACCCATGCCATGCTACGTTAATGCCATGCAAATTGTGCATAATTCATCATGGCATGATTGTTTGCTTGATGCATTTATTCATATGCTTGCGCACTTTATTTATGTGGGCCCTTGTTTGTTTGGTTCTTCTTCGAATAGACGCTGAGCAGGGGATATACCAAAAGAACCAGGAGTACCACCAGATCCTTCTCTCGCTTCAACTGAGCTGCCAGGCAAGCACTACCACATGCTTGCATACATATAGTACCTATTGCCTCTTTCTTCTTCTTCTTGCATCATTGAGTCGCGATTGCATTAAATTGAATCCCAAGTATTGCATAGCCTTTACTTTTAAACCCCACTGAAGCTTGTTCCTCCATCCCATGAGCCATTACTACAGGAGTTGTTTGAGCCATGCGAGTCGTAGAACAGCATGTGTAGGGTATGTGAGTGTCTGATGGATAACGAGGTACCTAAACAACTTAACCTGAGTAGTAATGGGATAACTAATGAAAGTGGCATCGGTGAGCCATATTCGCTATTTGGTTTTTCAGGCTCACTTGTGTCCCGTAAGACCCCGAGTACTTGATTCCTGTTCCAAGAATATTCGCGCTATCCACATCCGGGAGGCTTATGAACCCCCCTGAGCCAGAGCTTGATTCATTCTTATTTCTTGGGGCCACAAACTAGTTTGAGGTTTTATTTACTATCCTGTACTTATGCCATGCTTTACTGCTTTATTTAAATTGTGCGAGGTACTGCACACTGTACTGTTTAGGAAAGCGGAGTGTTTTCGCGGTGTCGACAAGCCCAGTCACATTTTCGGGTTCCCAGTCGTTCACAGCCACTGGCGCAAACCTTGAGGCCGTCTCGGAGTCAGCTAACTTCGTTGCGGGTAGCTCAATGGGGTGGCCCCCTGAAATATTTCTGAATCCTGTGATTGCTTTGTCGTGACTGCCTCGTTGGGTTTTGATTTGGTTTTTCCGAGGCATATCAAGTGTGTGTTGCTATTTGTGCACCCCTGCAGGGTAAAACTTTCTGAAAGACGTGTCCGCGGTTATGGACGACTTGGAGCACAGTTTCTCGATCATAGACAAGCATAACTAAAGTACCGCTTTTAATTTGACTAGACTAGGTACCTGACTAGTAAATAGTGCAACACTCACGGAATGGATAATGAAACTGCCAACGGATGGGGGGTTGTTCGTCCGCTTCCTCGTCGGTAAACGAGGAGGAGGATGGATCTGTTAAGATTACCGTTATAACTGTTGTTATTAATTCACGGACAGCCGTCTATCTCTGGTTAGGCGGATGGTTAGCGAGTATCTATAGAATTGTTAGGGTTTATCTTTTGCTGCAATTGCGTCACCCCAGGTTGTGTCTCCTTTAGAGGCATAAAGACTTGCTGAGTACCCCTAGGGTCTCACACGATAAATTATTGGTTCAGATGAACAGGTACCCTCGCAAGATGGATACTGGGTGGAAGAGACGGACGATGTGGGCAACGACCATTCGGTGTAGAGATTCCGGGAACGGGGATCCGTGAGATCTGTGGGCGGGATCTGCTTATTTATGGGGCATCTTATGCCGATTTGCTTCTTATCCATACTCGGATTTTGTCTTCCGCTTCCGCTTGATACTCTGTTGTTTGATGTATGAGGAGATATCCTAAACTATTATATCTATCTAGGATATTTGGATCTTGCCGTATGGCGTTGCTATATTTCCTTTCTTTTTAGATGGAATGGCTCTGATGTACTGTTGTATGGTGGCTTGCATACATACTCATTTGTGTATGTAGTTGATCCCTTCGCCTGCCGATTACGCCGCCCGTTCTTGTCCCGATGTTTGGAAATGGTTGGGACGGCCGAAAGGTCTACCTGTGAGTGGCATTTGGGCCCCACCATACTATTTCAACCATTTCCGTTCATCCAGGCTTGTAACTAGGAGCGTAATTCACCGAGGTAGTTACATTAACTTGATCCAAGATGCTTTAGGCATGCTTTGATCACACCCCTTTAACTATTAGTTACCCCAAGTCTTTGTTTACAAGTGTTACCTCCTTTAGTTTACACAAAGTCCCTTACTTGTTTTGAAGGTAGCATAAAAAGTATAAAACTTGACCTATTTAGAAACCTTTAGATGTCATTCTATGGCATGATATTGAACCCATCACTTCCACCTTAGTGAACACTCTTAACTTAGTAGTTAGAGTAGATCAAAAACTTAAGTCACTTTAGATGGGAACACTTGGTGAAAAAGAATTGTGAAAACCTTGGAATGATGAGTCATTCTATTGAGATGTTTTGACATGTGTTGAGAAACACAAATGGTTTATGATGATGAAAATGATGAGGCATGAGCCTTAACCCTTTTATAAAACTGATGGTTGGATTCAGATGCGATACCATTCCAAATTTACCGTACGACCACACTACCTGAATTGGGTAAGGCTTAGCTAGAAATTTATATGCATTAGTATTAGTTCCCTCGCGGGAGAGATTAGAGCTGAGGCTACCTCTCATGATGTCCACCTATGCAGTGCCCAAGATGACTGATGGTCATGGTTGGGAGGCCATGCTCATAGGATAGGTGCTTATACTAGGGTGTGTAAAGGGAAGGTTATGTTTGATTATCTACATACTAAGTATGATGATTCAGGGTTATCCCTGACAGATTTATCAAATCTTGTGGTGAAAGTGTACCACCTCTGCAGAGTGTCAAACTATTCGAATAGCCGCGTCCGCGGTTATGGACAGTTGGAATGGCGATACTGTTTCGTTGTCAGATGTTTTCCAAATAACTTGAAATGCATGATGAATCTTGACTTGACCACAACAGGGTTGTGTTTATGATACTAGATTCCCAACTTAAGTGATTCTATAAATTTATTTTATCTTTCTTTGCTTCAGAACTTAGCTTAGGTTTCAAACTTAACATTATAGTAAAGATTAGATTTAGCACTTTAATTTAGAACTATAGTACCTGTTAGTAGTAGTTTGCGAGTACTCATGGCTTTTGTCCCTGGCTATTCTCATGGCCATACTATGAAGAAGACTATCAAGATGATGGCCAGCAGGACGGCTATGATAACTAGGACTATCTGCCTTCGTCAGCATTGCTTGTGCCCCTGAAGATGGACCCCACCACTACGCTTAACTTTAATTTCCGATGCTTGTTGTACTAAAGACTGGATCATGAGATCCTTATTTGTGTAAGCCCTTATTTATGGTTTGTAATGGATGATGTACTGTGATATCCAATCCATTATGTCTCGCAAAAATGGTAATCCTGGGATTGCGAGGTATGGCATAACGGGCATCTGGGATTAAAAATCCGGGTGTTGACAATGGTTTTGGTAACAGACTAGTAGGATTATTGAAGTTGGGATGAAATCTACCAAGGGGAGTTCCGGCTAATTATGGGTTGCTCATCTACACATATACTTATAAGATTACAATTGTTACATTTATCACTCGTCGATCTAGCACATTCATTATCACCATGAACTGTATCTCCCCGCACCTTTTTCGTCATCTGCAGAAAACAATAAACAACTGAATCATTCTTTACTTTTAGGATTTTTACTTCCGAAGTTTACATTTTAGTTTTATTTAAATACTTCCCGTTTAATCTAAATATCATTCTCATTTTTACACTTGCAGTCAATTCACTCGAAGACCTGTGATAACTTTGGGTGTGACAGAGACTTCACCATAAACACTTACCTTTGGGCTCCCTGTGGGATCAATATCTATACTTCGAAACTAGGTACAAACGATCTGTGCACTTGCAGACATCAATGGAGAAGGGTTTGGAGATTAGATCTAAGTCTATTCCTCCGGCGGCTCTTCGGTGTTGTGGATGGAGTTCTGGGGGGCGGCTGTGATCGAAAATAGCTCCCGTTTCTCGTCGCCCGAGGCCTCTTTATATAGGGGTCCCTTCACGAAAGTTGTTCTGTTTGACCTAGAGGTGTTGATGGCAACTATACGATCGGAACTATACGGACGGAATTTTATTCCCACCGTATAGTTGGTCGTTAAAGCGTTTGTCTCCACTTCACGTCTCCTGGTTTTTTGAATTGTTGGAAATCTCGTATCTTTGACTTTAATGTTGTGATTCCCCTCATCAAACGTCATCATCAAATGTTGTGATTTCATACCCCTTTGATAATTAGGCATTAGTGGCAGGGTTTAGAGAGATATTTCATCAAAATATGAATAATATGCAGTTTAAATGTGGACGTAGATGGCTATATTTCACAGCCATCAACCTCCCCAAGCTTAAACTATATCGTCCTCGAGCAAAAAAACCAAAATCAAAAAGGAACTCAGCATTTAAACCGAAACAATGAGATGGTGATCTTACTCATGTTTGGTAGTCTCAAGTTTCCTCCACTTTATAAATCTGAAAAACTTCAGCATAGATAGAGTAATTGTAAGCATATCATACGGGGTTTTATGCATCCTTATAGCGCAGCAAAATTATTGTTAACATGGATGGTTCAAATGAGTAAACCTTATTCCATGTCATGTAATCAACTCGTAGGCTTGCCTTTGAACAATAAAGTATAATCATGTAAAATTGAGAGCGTAAGAGTTTGTCATGAAAAACATATAAACTAGAGTATCTCAATTCTCCCACATCAATAAATCAAGACTCTTTAAGCACTACTTTTCTATTCATTGTCCTTCAAGAATTTCAGTTCTTAAGTAATTGAGAGCATGCCAAAGATTTTAATTAGTTTATCGGGCTGTGATGGACACTCATGGCATCACCAAGCTTTTGTTCCTTTTGTACAATGATTACTCATAACAACCAGAGAAGTGATTCCATCATAAACACAACTACCCAGGAATGCCAAGAATCTTACCTATTATAGCATTGCTGCTACATATGTTTAATAAACTCATAGCCGAAATCTAGGAGTTTCCTCCATGAAGATCGTTTGTAGGCTAGCGGAGTTGCTGGCATCCCATGAATTTTGACACGCATAAAGCTATATCATTCTTATGATTCACAAGTCAAACTTTGGCATGCTCACAAAAACCGCTAAACATTAATTCAATTGAACAAATCATTTTAAAGAGAGCTATCAAGTCAATCATTTTTTTCTATGGTGTTGAGTGTCTCTACAAATAAGCCTTCAAGACTAAGCACTACAACACCCAAGCCTTCAATTGTGAGACTTTTTCTTATTACAATTGTTTAGCAAATTTTTAGGCAAGACTTGGTTAACTACAGGAGCTGGAACAAAACATACTTAACTAAATACCCATGCAAACAAAATTTTACTACAATACAAAGACTCACTCCAGCAATATAACATCTTATCATTTACTACTAACCAGCATGGGTTTCTCAAACTTCAAAAGTGGGGAGTCTTAAGGCATACCTCTCATGATTGGTTCCACTTCTCTCTTCCCTTTTTATTTGCTTCTTTGAAACTCGAAATCGATCACCCTCCTGCAAATATGTGAAAGCCACAAGGAGAATAGAAAAGAAGGAAGAGGGAAAATAAATATAAATGGAAAAATCTTTTTGTTGTTTTTAAGAGAGGGAATTAAAGAATAGAAAATTGGCGGCAAAGCTCGCCTAGAAAATGTCAAAAACAAATAAAAGTAACTAAAGATAATGTGTTGGGGAAACCAACATGGGTGCTTATAAACTCGAATTAAAAACATAACCTCAAAATAAATAAAAACAAATGAACGCCAAATAAAGATAATGAGGAAACTTTACCATGCTTAGGCTTTTGCAAGCCCTTCAAATCATTGTGGTGGCGGGAAAAAGTCGTAACTCCAGTTTGCAAATTGATTTGATAAATTACTAGTTGTTTCTGGGAGGTTCAAGGAGAGGTTTTGCATTCTCTCCGTAGTTCCTCCAAGTGCTTGGAAGTCTTGGTATGTAGCGAACCTGGTTAGTGGTTGTGCCTCTTCTTGGTCCTCATCCTCATCCAGAATCTCCTCCTCGGGTTGGTGTTGTTCAACTTGCAAGTCATATAGCAAACGTCCTTCCTCGATAGAAAAAGACCATTAGGCAAAGGAGCGGGGTCGAGACGCCCAGCTCCAGCAATATGCAAGTAATATACACCACCTCTCCTAGTGAGCATTCCACAAGCTTTTAAAGTAGAGAAACCAACACGTCCCTCACCTAGCACTGGTTGCAACTCACCTAGGTTGATGCCTAGGGCAATGGCAAGCACGGTGATGATGCCTCCGCCTCTGACGGGTCCTTGGCTTTGGGAGGATTGGTGCTCCAGGTAGCGCACAAGAATTGCGCCCAAGTTGAGTGAAAAGTTGGTGTTGTTGAAAGCATCCTTTGCAAGGACTAAGATATCCCCCTCATTGAGTCTCGTGAACTCATTTCGTGCTTGCAAAGTGTTAGCAATAACATAGAACAAATAGCGAATTACAGGATGTTGAATATTCTTTCCCTTGCCTACTATAGAAGTAAAACTCATTCCATTATAATATTGTTCTAGGGAAGGATCTAAGCCAGTAAAGGATGCGCGTAAGTCATTATCATTATTGTTTGTAAAATTAAAAAAAGCACACCATTCATCTAGTTATAAAGCATAATTGTTGTTCATAAGTCAGAAAGAAATCATGTTCTCTCCATTCCATGCTTTAATGGTGCTTTGCAAAGAACTTAGAAATTCAAGAGTTAACCGGCGATAAGTAGGCACATCATTGAATACAAAGTTTTGCAGGCCAAACCTATTGCAAAGTAAATTGAAGTCATTAGAAATACCGAGTTGATTCAATATAACGGGGCAAGCCCACTTGGTTGCCTTCACTTCTCGGTTCTTGATCCTGTTGAAGCGATCATGTTGGGGCTCATCCTTGAATTGTATCCCAATGCGTTCTTGAGCGACAGCCCGAGAAGCGCTAGCAGCAGCACGAGCACGAGTTTGGCTCCTTGTGTTCATCATCTAAAATAACAAGGAAAGATAAAAATAAAACTTTTTGATCTAACAATAATAAGCATAACATATTCCTCATCATAGCGCACTAAAGAATCCCCTCAAAATAATAATCTAGGCAAGAGAATCATGGCAATTAGTTCATAGTAGGTCTCACCCTAGATTGATAATAACAACATATCGAAGATGAATTTGCAAAAAGTAATTGGAGAATCGGAGAAGAAACATACCGTAGATCACTTGTGTGCGAGGAAATCAAACGAAATTGAGTAGAGATGAAGATCTCTTGAGGTTTTTGAGAGATTTTGGAGGTAGAAGAGAGAAAAAGGATTGAAATTTCGAGGTTGGATGTACCTTCCCGTGGTAATTTTGTAGTCGGACGCAACTATATGACCGGAACTATATGGTCAGAACAATTTATTCCGGCCGTATAGTTGGTCTGCTAACAAAAATTAGGGTTTCCACCAGGTGACGCAGCTATACGGCCATAACTATACGGCTAGGATTTTTCATCTCTGTCGTATAGTCGGTCGTCAAACTTTCTGTACCTGGAATTTTTTTATGAAGGCATCGATATCTATACAACCGGAACTATACAGCCAGAATTTTTATTCCCGCAGTATAGTTGGTCGTTAAACCTTCAGTACCTGGGAAAGAAAAATTGTCGATTGCAAAGATATCTATACGACTGGAACTATACGACCGAAATTTTTATTCCCGCCGTATAGTTGGTCGTTAAGTAGTCATCAAAAATTTTCCGTTTCTTCGAGAATTATTTCTTATTCTAAAACTTAGCAAAACACCTTGTTTTTGGCAGAAAAATGACAGTAAAAATTGTCGACCAACAACAGCATGTATAAAGAAGGGTTTTAGTACCACCGAACTTCTTCTCCTCAACTAGAGCTTTCTAGCACTCTTTATTAAACATAAAACTTAAAAAAATTAAAAACTTTACTCAAACCTTTATTTCACATGGGCTGCCTTCCATGACGCGCTCTTTTATGGTCAATAGCTTGACCTTGATGTTGCTCACTTAGGCCAGATGAGTGGAACACCCACTCCAAAATAGTTGGCCTTCAAAGTGATGGCCTCCTTTTCATCATGCTTGGCTTTCTTCTTCCTGGGAAAATGAATAAAAAAAGGATCCCGCGAAGGCAATTGAAGCTTCATGTTCCCTTCATGTAGATTAATCAAAGCCTTAATAGATCTTAAGAATGGATGGCATAATATAATAGGAGCTGTAGCATCTTCAGACATGTCAACAATAACAAAATCAATAAGAGCAGGACAACTTTAATGTATACTAAAGTGTTTTCTTTAATCCCTACAGCTTGTTTGTAGGTAGAATCTGCAAGATATAATTTTAAATCGGTGATTTCAAAAGAGCCAAGATTTAACTGATTAAAAAGACTTTTTGGAATTGTTGAAATTCTTGCACCAAGATCACAAAGTGCAGTTATCTCATTTGTCCCAATTTTAATCTGAATAGTAGGCTCAAATATATCATCAAGCTTAACTGGTAATTTTTCAACAATTTTCTTATATTTTTCTTCAAGCTCACGTACCTTTATTGCTACCTGATTAACAAAGTGTTGATACATAGCTTCATCATTTCCTTCACTTATCGGAATCTTGATGTTGATCCTTTTTACGAGATCTTCAACGGTGTAACCATTTGAAGGAGCATTACTATAATCAAGTTATTTAGGCTCCTCCCTTTGGATTTTCATCATCTTGAGGTCTTCAATAGGATTGGGCTTAGCTTTGCCTACAAATTTAGGTAGAATGAGAGTTTGTCTCTCGGTTATCTTACCTAGTTGTGCCTCGACAATTCTCGTTCTTTCTTGGAGGGCCTGCAAATCATTCCTCAAACTTACATCTTGGTTAGATAATTTACCAAGCATAGCATCATGGTTCTCCTTTATTTTAACAAGGATATTGTTTTTCTCATTTTGTGAGTCTATAAAGGACTTAAGTGTTTCTTGGAGACTACCAATACCTGATCCCATATTATTATTAGAGTTACCTGCAGGACTAGAATAGTGTTTCTGAAAATTAGGATTATAATTCTTCTTCCAAGCAGGGTTATAATCATTACGAGCTATGAAGTCTATTTCTTCAATATTTGTTTCTGGGATAGCTCTTACCTGGTTTTCCTTATCTTTTACGTCTAATATGAGCTCATCCTCCTTAGCATTGAGTTCTTCATTTTCTTGTGGTGAGACGGAGTTCACCTTCTTCATGTTTGATCTATCCACATGCCACTGGGCATGGTTTTCTTGCATATTGTTTAGCAGTTGATTTGCTTCGGTAATATGTTTGCCCATAAATGTTCCTCCAGCTGCAGTATCAAGCATACACTTAGACACAGGATTAAGAGCATTATAAAATAAATAGAGGATTAACCAATCTTCCATCCCATGACTGGGACAGTTTCTCATGCATTCTTTCATCCTCTCCCATGCAAGCGCTAGTGGCTCACACTCTTACTGTCTAAAACTAGTAATATTAGATCTTAGTTGCATAGTCTTCGTAGGTGGGGAAAATTTAGTCATAAATAAAGAAGTACACTCCACCCATGATATAATAGTATTTCTAGGGAAAGATAACAACCATTCTATTGCTCTTCCTCTAAGAGAGAAAGGAAATAAACGCAATTTGACCGTATCAGGGTCAACATCTTTTATGTGCATCATATCACATATTTCAGTGAAAGTATTCAAGTGCATACCTGTGTCCTTAACAGCAGAGCCTCCAAATTGATTTTGTTGAACCAAACTTAAATAATGGGGCTTAATTTCATAATCAGCAGTAGCAATTGCTGGCTGAGTAATAGGCGTACGCAAATAATCACTATTGGGAGTTGCAAACTCCCCAAGCTTCTTTTTAGCCATATTTCCTATGTTTTTGGGTTTTCTTAAACATAGACTTATGAGAATAAAAACAAGAATTTAAAGACCAACTAATTTTTTTGATTTTTCAAATAAAGACTGAAAGCAAACTAACAAAATTAAAAACAAGAATTAAAACTAGCAAGGTTCCAACAAACCTCACCAGGGTAGCTATTGCTTCCCCGACAACAGCGCTAGAAAAAGGGTTGATACCTTCGATCCGTATTATGGATGTAGTATAGCTCTTTTTCCCTAGTAGACCTCGGTTTATCGAATCCTCGGGAAGCAGAAGCGTAGTGAAGTTACTTTAACGGACCTTCGGGAGTTTTAGAATTCTTTTTTGTGTTTTACCGCACCAAGAGTTTGATGTTTTTTGTTGTTGTCGATGATGGAGAGAGAGGGCCTAGGTCGTTCGGTTTCACCTGTAGTTGTGCAAAACATCTTATTGGAATAAAAGATAATAATAAAGTATGCATGTAATTGTTAGAGCAAGATAAATTATATGTGAGTAGTGCATCTATAGTTGCTATTGCCTCCACAACCGCTTATAGAAATCACCTACTAGTCTCATCCATATAAGAAAGAGAACTAATGATATGCATAGTGACGTCACCGTTAATCGCAAGTAAATCCCTCACATACAGCCCTACTACCCTTTCTGTCACTGGGGTTCCCAACCTGTAGATTAGTCATTACTCATACTTCCTATACCTAGCTCAATCCTCGGGGTCTTCGATACCTAACAAGTACTTAGATTGAGGCAAGAGAGGATAAAATAATCATCATGTCATACAAACTAATACATGATCCCATCTAGATAAATAACATGGACAAAAGCTACATGGCTAGGCCGAAGCCCTTAGCCCAAGGAGAATTACTCACACATAGACATGAGATCAACAATCATAAACATTGTAGTGGAAATCATGAGATTGATAGCAAATAGTCTTACAATGTTGCCAATCGAAGATGATATCTACTATTACAAGTGGTGGAATATGGCTATGGTGATGGAGAAGGGTTTGGAGATTATATCTAAGTCTATTCCTCCGGCAGATCTTTGGTGTTGTGGATGGAGTTCTGGGGGGGCGGTTGTGATAGAAAAGATCTATCGTTTCTCGTTGCTCGAGGCCTCTTTATATAGGGGTCCCTTCACGAAAGTTGTTCTGTTTGACCTTCATGAAAGTTGTTCTGTTTGACCTAGCGGTGTTCTGGGGGAAACTATATGACCGGAACTATACAGCTGGAATTTTATTCTCACCGTATAGTTGGTCATTAAAGTGTCTGTCTCCACTTCACAACTCCTGGTTTCTTTGAGTTATTGGAAATCTCGTATCTTTTACTTTAATGTTGTGATTCCCATCATCAAACGTCATTATCTGCGTAGGGAAAATAGAAAGAAAGGATTGCATACCCCTTTGATCATTAGGCATTAGTGGAAGGGTTTAGAGAGATATTTCATCAAAAATATGAATAATATCCAGTTTAAATGTGGACATAGATGGATATATTTCATAGCCATCATGCTGCACCAGCCGAAGTACCAGATCACCTCCCCGGAAGACTCGGGGGTTTACTTTCTGGATATGGTAGCGTCGGAGATTTTGCTGATATATGGTGGATCTGGACAAGGCCATTTCTCTCGCTTCCTCTAGGAGATCAACATCATTTTCCTGGGCAACTTGCACTTTGGCTTCTATGTATTGCGCGATCTTGGGAGAGTCATGCTCTATGTCGGCTGGTAATACAGCTTCTGCCCCATATACTAGAAAGAATGGCGTATAGCTTGTCGATCGATTTAGACTTGTTCTTAAACCACAATACCGCTGGTAGTTCTTCTATCCATCACCCTGCTGATCTTCGAAGTGGCTCAATGAGCTGGGGTTTTATCCCGGACAAAACTAGTTATTTGGATCTTTCAACTTGTCCGTTCGATGCGGGGTGGGCTACTGATGCAACATATAGCCGGATCTTCTTATCTCGGTAGAATCTTGCAAATGCTCCTTCAGCAAAATTGGTACCATTATCAGTTATGATACTGTGAGGATAACCATATCTTAGAATAATATCTTTGAGAAATGTTACGGCTGTAGCTCCATCACATTTTCTGATTGGCTTCACTTCAGTCACTTGGTAAACTTGTCCACCATGACCAAGATATGGGTCATATTTCCTTTTGTCGGCTTAAATGGTCCTACCATATCTAAGCACCACACAACAAATGGCCAAGTGATTGGTATAGTCTTGAGTTCCAACATTGGCATCTATGTCTTGGTGGCGTACCTCTGACAACCATTGCACTTCCTTACAAGGTCTTATGCTTGCTCCAAGGCACTTGGCCAGTAAAATCCATGATGAAAAGCTTTTTCCACTAAGGCTCTGAATGAGGCGTGATGTCCACATTCCCCTTGGTGTATATCTTGGAGGATGTCCAGCCCCTCTTCCGGGTCAACATACCATTGCAGAACACTTGTGACACTTCTCTTCTATAGTTCGGCATTAATAATGGTGTATGCCTTTGCTCTCCTCTGGATCTGCCTTGAAAGTATCTCATTACTTGGCAAGAACTCAAATATTGTCTTGGCCCATGTTGTGTAATACCTCGGACATTACGCTCTAAGTTCAAGCCTGGACAAACCAAAAGTGGATAAGTGACTCTACCGCGAAGGCCCAAGGCCACCCACGTGTAGACCCGTCAAAGTGGAGTAGGGCACGATACCGGCCTACCACCTTATCCACTTTCAAGAACATCGGGACAAGAGCGAGCGGCGTAAGCGACAGGTAACGCGATCACGACATACACAAATGAGTATGTATGCCTGCAACTTACAATAGACATCAGAGCCACACCATTTAAAAGAAATAGAAATAGGAATATTCAACGCCATACGACAAGATCCAAATATCCTAGATATATATAATATTTTAGGATACATCCTCAAACATCATGCAACAGAGTATCAATCGAAAGCGGGAAACATGATCTGAGTACGGATAAGAAGCAAATCGACATTATATGCCCTGAAAATAAGCACATCCCGCCCACAGATCTCATGGATCTCCATCCCCGGAATCTCTACACCTGATAGTCGTTGCCACCATCATCGGTCTCTTTGACCTAGTAGCCTTCCTGAGAGTATACCTGTCCACCTAAACCAAATATTTATCGTGTGAGACCCTAGGGGTACTCAACAAGTCTTAATGCATCTAAAGGGAACAACCTGGGGGTGACGCAATTGTAGCGAAAGATAATATCTACAAAGAGCTATAGAGACTCGCTAGACATCCGTCCAACCAGAGATGGACGGACGCCCGTTAATTAATAACAACAGTTATATAAGTAACATAAATAACCTCGCTCGTCCTCCTTCTCGCTTACCGACGAGATGGTGGAAGAACATCCCATCCGTTGACAATTTTATTAACCATTCCATGAGTATTGTTCTATTTATTAGTCATATCTTAGTCAAATTAAAGGCGATACTTTAGCTATGCTTGTCTATGATCGAGAAACTGTGCTCCAAGTCGTCCATAACCGCGGACATGGCTTTCAAAAAGATTTACCCTGCAGGGGTGCAAAAATAGCAACACACACACAATCAACCTCGAGAAGAACCAAATAAAACGCAACGAGGCCTCACGACAAAGCATTCACATGATTCATAAATCATTTTAGGGGGCCACCCCAATAAGGTACCCTCTACGAAGTCGGCTGGCTCCACGATGGACCCAGAGTGTGTGGCGACGGCTGTAAACGACTGGGAACCCAAAAGTGTGACTAGGCTTGTCAATACAGCGGAAACGTGGCACGGGGTTCCTAAACAGTATAGGTGCTCAACACACAATCATAAATAAAGCGGTAAAGCATGGCATAAGTACAAGATAATAATAAAACCCCAAACTAGTTTGTGGCCCCAAGAAATAAAGTGTGAATCAAGCTCAGGCAAAGGGGGATTCATAGGGTCTCCCGTATATGCATAGTGCGAATAGTCAAGGAACAGGAATCAAGTACTCGGGGTCCTACGGGACACAAGTGAGCTTAAAGAACCAAATGGCAGATAATGCTCACCGATGCCTCTTTCATTAGTTCTCTACTCATATTAAGTTATTTAGGTACCACATTATTCAAAGACTCGCACAAACCCTACACATGCAATTCTACGACTCGCATGGCTCAAACAACTCCTGCAATACTTGGGATTTAAAAGTAAAGGCTATGCAATACTTGGGATTCAATTTAATGCAATCACAACTCAATGATGTAAGAGTAAGATAGAAGCATAGGTACTATATATATGCAAGCATGGGGAATTGCTTGCCTGGTAGTTCTGTTGCCGAATAGAAAGAATCCGAGTAATACTCCTGAGGCTCCTGGTATTCTCCTTGCTCAGTTCTATCCAAATAAAAACCAAACACACAAGGAGCCGAAATAAATACATTGCACAATCATATAAATAATATGCAACAAGCAAACAAGTATGCCATGATGGAATGATGCACAATTTGCATGGCATAGCATAGCATGGCATGCGTAAGGTGTGGGGTATAAGAACAAAGCATTTTATTAAGTTTCTAGTCATGTTTTGCTCCCATAAATATTGATGTATACTTAATATTTATATGATGCATGCTTCAATTCATATTATAGAATGCATGGTTAGAACGGGCTTGTCGCGCTGATCGATTTAGACATATTATTTGTCGGATTCGAAATTATGGAATTAAAATTATAAATGTATTATAAAAAGGCATTTATTGATAATTAAATATTTTTGAAATTTTAAAATTGCTCAAAGATTATTTTGGATGGCATATTTGAATTTCTCACATTTTCCTGATCAGAAAACATATATCATATATCATATGCATGATTTGGAAATAGCAGCTAAAATATATGAATTATTCCAATTTTAATTAGAAAAGGCCAAAATGTTTAATGTTTATATATTAACATTAATTACTATTTTAAAAAACAGAGATTATTATTGTTTAAAAGATTACAAACATCTGTGGTTTTAGAAAATTTTCCACTTCAAATGCTTGGACGGGGTCGAGTTCAGTCAAAGTTTGAGTTGACTTAGACATACAAATTTGAATTGTTTGAAAAGATTCAGGGGCTTACTTTTGCAAAGAGGAAAGGCTATGGGATTTTTAAAAAACCATCAAGGGCTGCTCGGATACTGAATTTGAAGTCTGAAACTGACGGTGCAAAAACAACTAGCTCTAATGATGTTCGTCGGATGATTTCGAGAGATTTAGGCCGCCGTTTTGAACAAGACTTGCTGTTGCGCGTAGATGGGACGTAGGGGATTAGCAGAGAATAAGTAATCTCGCCGGATATCCATGGTGGAGGTCATGAGGTTGAAGGGAACATAGGACGAAAAATAGTTGCAGACTGACATTTTGACAAAAAAACTGCTGTGTGATTCGCCTAACTTTCGAGGTCGATTGTGATCGCTACAGGCTATCGTTTTGAGCGATTCTTATTTCTCTCTGAAGCTGGTAGGTCTAGGAAGAAGATCATGCGAAAAATAGAGCACTAGGCTGGATCGGTGACGACGGGAAAATACCTGGGAACAGAGGCAGAATACACTGTGTCGCGCGCTCATGTTTGACAGAGTTTGACAAAAATTGGCAGACGATTGCGAGCTTATTCGGGAACCAAAATGAGTACTTCTGGTTGCGTTAGAGATCTGGTTATACCAGGAACAAGATTCCTTGAATATCTACGCCAGGGAGAGGTTAAGACGTGCTGAAAACATGCGCGAACAGAGGACGGCTGTGTTAACTGAATTTTCGGAGTAGAATCTGTTAGTGCTTTTCGTCCATCTTCGTCGGATGATATTGAGAGCTACAGAGTTCGGATTGAGGCATGGTTGGGTGCGTCGGAAAGATTGATGAACCGAGAAGACAGAAATGTGAAGATCCGTGATGGAGTTTGTCGGTAGCGGTCGTAATCTTCGCGGAAACAGAGGCAGGAACTAAGACGCATGCACGTGCTGTAACTCGACAGTTTTTGACAGCGCAATCGAGTCAACTTCGGTCGACGATTTCGAGCAGCTCGGTACACAGAATTGGAGAAGGTTTGAAGCTGGGGAGAGCTGGAGGCTCCCTCTACACCGGTGTGTGCTGGACGGCGCCGGAGGAGTACGGAGACCTCTGGAAACTAGTGGGAACCAAGTGCCTGCGCGCTGTTGCTGCTGTGCGTGTGTGTTATGACTTGTGAGCGCGGTGTGCACGCGGCGCGGCGATGACGGAACTGAGAGGAGACCAAAGGCAAGGAAGAAGATGTTGCTCACCTTGGGCCCGTGGCTAGCCCAGCTAGCTCGGCCAGTGGCGGAGGCGAGTGTAAGAAGGAGACAACGGTGAGCGCGGAACGGCGTGGCGGGCTCCAAGGCATCCACGGCTTCGTTTCCTGGCATGGCTCCTGCTTGCGAAGGGGTGCTCCAGCAGCTTCTTCGCCTCTGCAGGCATAGCAGCGCAGGAAGGTCGGCCGGTTCTCATCGGGGACAGAGGGTAGACGAAGGCGACGGCCTGGCGTTCGCGAGGTGTGGGCATGGCGTGAAGAGAAAGAAGGGGAAAGAGGTCGATCTGGATCAAGATGTAGCTGGAGAGGGGTGGTTGAGGCTAGCTGGTTTATCCTCTGCTGTTGCTTGCTTTAAAGCCAGCCATCAAAAGGTGGGCGAGGGAGGACACGAGCTAGACGTGGTCTCGGTCACGTGCTTGGCACTAGGAAGAAGAGGAACAGGGGACTCAGTTGGCTGTCAAATCCCGGCCAAGTTGGTCTGGTTTGATCGATGGATGAGGTCCGGTGCACCATGTAGAGCTTGCTTGGCATGGTTCGGTTAAATAGATTAGTTTAGGGTTTGGACTAGAGGCTTGCTAGCTAGGAGGTTTAGAATAGAAGGTTCCATAATTTGAAATAATTCAAAACAAACATGCAAAAGTTCATAAGGAAGAAACAAAGGTGAGAGATGCTCTATATTGCACGTACATGCATTAATAGGCATGGAAGAAGAGGAAGGGAGAGAGAGAGGGTGGTCAAAAAGGGTTTGGTTTGAATTTGATAATTCATTGTTTGAATTTCAACAAACAAACTTCCCTCCAAAACCAAAAAGAAACCAATAGGAAGAAAAGGAGAGGGACTTGCATGGGCCATGCATAGAAATTAAAGCCACCATAATATTTGTAAAAACAACTATAATGCAATGTGGCCCTATAATACTTACATGCATTCAAGTATTTGAGTTATGACCCTACCAAGATGGCAATCTCAAGCTTACATGGAAAGTATGAATAATAGGCATATTTAAATAAAATGGACTTGCTAGTGTGTGTATTCCACTAGACATTTGTTTGGTTCCATTTAGATTTAAACATGCTCATGCATTTGATACAAACCACATGAAGATAGAAGCCTCCCCACAGGTAGACCCACATTGTTTACATTGTAAAAACAATAATGAACATGAATAGGACATGTGGTGTAGAAGTGGATCCATCTTTCTAAATGTGAGCTAGACAACAATCAAAGAAGATGCAAAATCCCACAAGTAGTTTGGATGGTGGAATTATAAGGTGGTGTCAAGGTTAAGGTGGTGGAGTAGAGAAAAGATATGCCCCCAAATCAACTTGGGCATCAAGCGATATATCAAGAACCAACTACAATTTATCAAGAGGCAAATATAATTAATAAGGCAATGCATATGAGAGAAGAACCAAATGAAAAGGGGTTTTATATGATGCTCAAATGCAATGTGGCATGGTGACATGAGCATGATATAATGATGATGCAACAGACTAGGCAAGTAGCATTACAATTATTAGACAATTGGGATGCTACATGTTGGCACAACACAAACTGGGAAAAGTACCTCATCAATTTCAATTGCATCCACCGACATAACTCCTGCCGGATCAAGCTGAACAGTCCCCGAGTTATGCGAGGCAGTCCCCGGGTTTGCTGAGGTAGTCCCCGGGTTTGATGAGGTGTTCCCCCAGTCAATATCCATTGGGGTAGCTTCTGATCCGGAGTGGGCTGGGACATAGATTGACTCGGATTCTGGTGAAGGTATGATAGATGGTTTTCTCAAGTGCTCCAAAGCAACTCCTGGCAGGATTGGCTGCCGAGATGACCCCAGCTTAGACAATATGTCAGCTGCTTCATTCTCAAGCCGAGGTACATGGTGGAATTCACATCCCTCAAAGTACCCACACATCTTTTGGACATGAAATCTATAAAGGGCCATGTTTGCATCTAGGGGATCCCACGTACCCTATACTTGTTGCACCACCAGATCCGAATCACCGAAACATTGTATCCGACATATCCCAACTTCCTTTGCCACTAGTCCATGCACGAGCGCTTCATACTCGGCCACATTGTTTGATGCTCTAAAATGGATCTGGAGAACATATTTCAGTTGATATTTCTTGGGCGAGGTAATATCTACCCGGGCCCTAATCCTTCCTTCAGTTTTGACCCATAAAAGTGCATCCTATAGAAGTTGGAGTCCGACAAAGGTGGTTCGTACTGCATCTTGGCCCAATCAACGAAGAAATCTGCTACTACTTGAGACTTTATGGCATCTCTTTTATCAAATTGTGGTGCATATGGGGCTAGCTCAGTTTCCCACTTTGCAATCCGGCCACTTATATCTTTGTTACTCATTATCTCGGATATGGGCGCTTCACATATCACTTTTATGGGGTGTTCTTAAAAGTAGTGCTTGAGCTTCTTAGCTGCCATGTACACACCATATGCCATTTTCTGGTAATGAGGGTAGTTCTGCTTAGAAGTAGACAATACCTCGCTTAGGTAATATACTAGCCTCTACACCGACTTACCTTCCTCGTCACGCTCCACCACTATCATAGCACTTACGACTCGGTTGGTCGCTGCTATATAGAGCAACATTGGCTCCTTGGATAGTGGCGAGGCTAACACTGGTGCAGCGGCTAGCATCTTTTTTAGTTCATGAAATGTGTTATCAACTTGCGGTGTCCAGCCGAATTTATCTGCCTTTTTCATTAACTTATAGAGGGACAATGCCTTCTCTCCCAACTGACATACAAACCGGCTTAATGATTCCAGGCAACCAATAAAATTCTGCACATTGTTAAGGCACTTTGGCAGTTCCATTCTTTCTATGGCTCAGATTTTTGTGGGGTTGGCCTTGATACCTCGGCTGGACACGAGAAAATCGAGTAACTTCCTAGCCGACACACTGAAGGTACATTTCTCTGGGTTAAGCTTCATTCGAAACCTCCTTAGGTTCGCAAATGTTTGCTAGATATCATCAAGGAGCGTTTTGCTTTCCTTAGTTTTTATCACCACGTCATCTACATATACCTAGAAAATTTTCCCAATCTGATCATGTAAACATTTTTGCATACACCTCTGATACGTTGCTCCTGCGTTACGTAAGCCAAATGGCATGGTGCGATAGCAATAAGCCCCATACGGGGTAATGAAAGCAGTTTTTATTTGATCATCTGAGTTCAGTGGTATCTGGTGGAAACCAGAATACGCATCTACAAACGACAACAACTCACACCCAGCTGTCGAATCTATGACCTGATCTATCCTTGGTAGTGGGAATGGATCTTTTGGACACGCTTTATTCAGGTTCGTGTAATCAATACACATGCACCACAACACTGCTACATTCGGATCATCATTTTTCTTCTCCACAAGCACCGGGTTGGATAGCCAATCTGGATAGAGTACTTCCATGATAAACCCGGCTGCAAGGAGCCGAGCTATCTCATCACCAATTACCTTTCTCCTGTCTTTGGCAAAGCGGCGGAGAAGTTGCTTCACCGGTTTAGCTCCGGGTCTCACATGCAAAGAGTGCTCGGCCAACTCCCTCGGTACACCTTGCATATCCTGTGTGGACCAAGCAAAGATATCCTGATTCTCACGGAGGAAGTGGACAAGCTCACTTTCCTATTTGTCACTTAACCCGACACCAATGGTTACTTTGTGCTCTGGAACTGATCATCAATAGGCACTTTTTTGTATCCTTTGTTGTTTGAAACGAAACACTCCCATGTGGGTTACTCAGCACCAGCATATGCATCTGCGCGGATTGAGCCAATGCCACCACCTCCTGGATTCTCCTTTTCTCTAATGCAATCACAAGTGACTCGACCAAGTTTGTCTCGGTTGAGGCACACTCAATGGAATGCCTGAAATTCCCAGTTATGGTGATCACTCCATTTGGCCCAGGCAATTTCATCTTCAAGTAGCTGATGTTAGTACTTTTCCATAAACTTGTTGAGAGCAGGCCTGCCAAGTAACACATGATACGCACTTTCAAAGTTCACAACTTCAAACTCCAAATTTTCAGTTTGGCAGTTGTCCGTTGTGCCGAATAACACGTCAACCCGGACCTTGCCAATGGGCTCACAGGAAATACTCCGCACAATGCCATGGAAAGTTGTCTTCATTGCCTAGAGCATGTTCTCAGATATTCCCAACTTATGCATGGTGTCCTTGTACATGATGTTGATGCTACTGCCATTGTCAATCAGCACCTTGGAGAATCTCACGTTGATATTTGGCCCAATGAACATCGGGTCCAGCACTAGTGCATATGATCCAGGACTCGGCATGATCTTGGGGTGGTCTTTGATGTTCCAAGTTATCTCCTGATCTGCCCAAGGCATATACCTCGTCACAGCTGGCATAACTGCATTCACCTCCACATGTCAGTGCTGCAAACACTTTCTACCAGTTTCCTCAGGGTGAACACACAATTGCTCTGGTGATGTTCTCCGTATTCATTTCTCCCGTCATTTCCGGGATACCTTTGGTCCTGCTGTTGCTGGTTTTCTATATGATGCACTGCATCCCTTCTCTCATGGTTCTCATATCTCGGTGGAGGTGGAGGCAACATTAGTTGCTGTCCATTTCCCACAGTGAGCTGCTGCTGCCGAGGTGCATTGTGCCGAGGTCCATCATGCCGAAGTGCCTGAGCATTCCCTGAGCCACTTTGCTCTATTTTCCTCATCCATTCACATTTCTGGGTCGTATGGTTTCGCCGGGTTACTCAGATTTGGCGTGTGGAACTTGCACGGCTGATCCAAGTTTTCTTGCCATCATTTCTTGGAGTCCACTGTTGCCCTCCAGTTTTCTGACGCTGGTTTGCTCTGACATTTGGCTAATCCTGATCCATAGCCGCAACTTGCTGCGAACTGTACCTGTAATCCGGTCGCTCATCTCTCCTTTTACCTTGGAAATCATTCCTCCAGGATGACCCGGTTACATCTCTGTTGTAGTACTCTTCATTTAACTCACTTGACGTTAGCCGAGGTTGAGTTGGGTCACCCAACGCATACGAATCAGTGATCCAGATCGTTTCAGCCAAGGTAGTTGGCATATCTCTCTACAATTTCTGCCACAACATACACCCATATCTACACCCTTGGGCGAACCAAGCAATATCTTGAGACTCAATTACCCCTTCACAGGAATTGCGCACATTGAACCAGTGAGTCAAAAACTCCCGGTCTGTATCATTTGGTCTCTGCTTGCACAGTGCTAGGGTTTCTAGCCTCTTTGTCCTCTTGTGCATGCTTGCAAAGTTGCTAATGAACAACTCCTCAGAGTCAATCCAACAATTAATACTTCCTGGTGGCAAGTTGTTCAACCAAACCCTTGCTGGTCCTTCCAACATCTGCGGTACATATCTCACAACCCATCTCAAATTGCCCGTGGCAATGTTCACTGCAGTTGCATAGTCAATGAGCCAATCCTCCGGCTTAGTGCTGCCGTCATACGTCTTGGTTCCCCGGGCCAACTGAAAGTTTGGCACATGTGGCTATCTCATGATCCGAGGTCCAAAGCATCCTATACCCGGAGGACCTTGTACCTCAATCATCTCCGACCTATAAATTCGGTCCAACTTCATCCTTGCATCATCTGGCTGCAAGTTCCTATTTCCTAATCTTGATCCAATCACATGATGTTCTGGCCTTGGAAATCCGGCATCAGCCATCGCCAAATAACCATCATTGTATCTATCTTGACCCGGACAAGCATACTGCGGTTGCATCGCCGGGCCAACACTTCTCTCCTGCTGAGGTTCATATGCTGGCTGCTGTTGCTGTTACCGAGGTGGGTCTTCCCCTGCTCCTGCCGAGTTATGCTATCCAGCATTGTCGTGTCTAGTGTTTCTCTGATCGGCATTGCCTTGGTCATGGTTACCTCGGCCAGCTTCACCTCGACTGGCACTATGACGATCCTCATCCACTTGCACTACTTTACCTTTCCCTGCCCTTGCCGGGTCATACGGGACCATCTATTTGTTCTTTCTCCCTAAGATTACCACTTCCTCTCTCCTAGGGCCATCATGAGGAGAAGATGCTGCCCCAGCGGATTTTGCCGGGTTACCTCTTGCCGAATGAACTATGTGTGCGCCTCCTGGTATCGCCGGGTTTGCTTTGAGTATCTCCTCATTATGTTTATTTGCTACCCTGACTAAGTGGTTTACTCTTTCTTGCTGCCTCTCCCGGGCTTCTCTGGTTAGACCCTCTAACTCGGACGCTGCTACCTCTGTAGCCCTAAGGTTCTTCGTCGGGGTACTGTACATCTCCAGTCCTGTTGTGACTAAGGTAGCGGTTTGCCTCGGCTTTGTCACATACTCCTTGTCTATCTCAGTGATCAAGTTTCTACCCCTGATTTTTACTCCATCCAAATGGTTTGCTTTTGTGTACTCACGCAAAGTGATGTTAAGTGACCGCTGTAACTCAGCTACCTTCTTTGCCCCTGCTAACATTTTCTGTTGGGTTTCCTCTAGCTCGGCCTGTGCCTAAGCCGGATCAACTACAGGTGCTATGGGAGTGGCTAAGCTATCTATTACCTGTTGCAGCACATTCTCTGGCCTCTCTAGTGGAGGAAATGTAGATCTAGCTTCCTTTGGTGTATCGTCCGGATCTGGCATCGGGTCCTTGATTGCTCCTGCATCTGCGCAGTCATCATGACCTCAATGCAGCAAGTAGGGCGAGTGATACGCGAGTTGTGAGCCATGCTGAGAGGTGGTTCGCCTCCCTCAATGACATGCAGCGAGTGAGCACATGACTCATTGATGACCCACAAGTATAGGGGGTGTATCGCAGTATTTTCGAGGGAAGTGAAGCCCAATTTATTGATTTCACACAAGGGGAGCCAAAGAATATTTATAAGCCTTAACAACTGAGTTGTCAATTCAGCTGCACCTGGAAACAATCTTGCTCATAGTAGTTTATCAGTAGCAACAGTTTTGTAGTAGGAATAGTAAAGTAGCAGTAGTAGTAAAGTAAAGACAGCAGTTGCAATAGCAGTAAACAGTAGGATTCGAGTGCGGTAGGCATAGGGATGGATGGACGGGCGTTGCATGGACAAGACAATTCACATAGCAATCAAAACATAGGGCAATTGCAGATAAATAAGATAAAGCATCCAAGTACTAGATAATCCTAGGCATGTGTTCCATATATAGTCATACGTGCTCGCAATGAGAACTTGCACAACATCTTTTGTCCTGTCAGCCCGTTTGCAGCGGGGCCTCAAGGGAACTACTGGTAATTAAGGTGCTCCTTTTAATAGAGCACCGGAGCAAAGCATTAACACTCCGTGAACACATGTGATCCTCACATCAAAGCCATTCCCTCCGGTTATCCCGATTTTCTGTCACTTCAGGGCCATTGGTTCCAGACAACAACGTGTGTATACAACTTGTAGATAAGACCATAAACAATACTATCATAGTGAATCAATAACATGTTCAGATCTGAAATCATGGCACTCGGGCCCTAGTGACAAGTATTAAGCATAACAAGTTGCAACAAAGTCATAAAGCACTAATAAAAGATACTAGGCACCATGCCCTCACAATCTGATGCCATTACATGAACGATCTCATCCAATCCCTACCATCCCCATAGCCTACAATGGGGGATTACTCACTCATAGATGGGGGAAACATGGATGGTCGATGGAGAAGCGATGGTGATGATGATGGCGATGATCTCCTCCAATTCCCCGTCCCGGCAGGGTGCCAAAATGGAGTTTCTGGTCCTGTTTCGTGGAATCTGGTGGTAGCGACGGAGCGGAACTCCTTCTGGAAAAACGTCGACCCACCTAAGTTTTTAGGTCTGAAGGCAACTTATAGGCGAAGAGGGAGACCGAGGGGCAGTCTGGGGCGGCCAGACCACCCCCTGGCGTGGCCTGGGCTTGCCCGTGCGGCCAGGTGGTGTGGCCTGGGCCCAGCCCCCCTCCGTCTCGTATTCTGGCTTCGGGAGTCTTCTGGTGAAATAGGATTTTTGGCATATATTCCGGGATTTTTCCTGATAGTTGATTTTCTGCACAAAAAGTAGACACCAATGCAATTCTGCTGAAAACAGCGTCAGTCCGCGTTAGTTGCATCCAAATCACACAAGTTTAGAGGAGAAACAATAGCAAAAGTGTTCGAGAAAGTAGATACGTTTTGGATGTATCAACTCCCCCCAAGCTTAGCTTATTGCTTGTCCTCAAGCAATTCAGTTGAAAACTGAGTGCGATAAAAGAACTTTCACGAACACATTTGCTTCATATGATGTATATATTCTCAGCATGTGATCAACTACTTAGGCAATTCATAATAAAGAGTATTCTAGTGAGTCTACTTAATAGTCATTGCAAGGTATGAAGAGATTCCAACTCAAAAATAATAAGTAGCATGAAGCATAAACATAAGCAACATTACAATGCTCATAACAAGGTATGATAGAGTGGTATCTCTCTTGCCTTTGATTGAGAATGTCAAGGCACCTCTGAAGTTCAGGTGAAGACTAGAAGTAAAGATGTCAAAGATACAAGCATCAAAGCCATAACACAAATAGTCAAGTAATGGGACAAGCACAAAGAATGACAACTATGCTCTCAAGAAGGTGCTCAAAGAATATGTGGAGACTCAACAAGGAAATGAAAAGGTTTTGAATAGTTTGAAAGGCTTCCAAATTCTGAAAGTATGGTACTCATTAGCTTTGAGCTCTCATTGCCCCTATCATCAGCATCTTTAATGTGGTTAAGGTGAAAGTGACACAACTAAGAGGATATGCTTGACAAGTTATAAATCGAAGCCTCATGCCCCTTACTTACGAAGACCGATCCTCATGCTACTCAACTTCAGTCACAAGTAAGCTCTTGTCATTGTAACTATATATGTATCATAGAGAACCGCCAACGGGGTACCCATTGCACATGACACGGGAGCTATCCCATAATCAAAATGACAAGGCAAGCAGACAATGAGCATCTCAGCAATCTTTTTATTTACTACGTGCATAGATTTTTGTTGAGGATGCTTCATAGAATGCTCATTATGGTTATGCTGCAAGTTTCCACCATGATTAGGCATGGCTTAGGCTAGCGGCCCAAGTGTTTCTCTAACATACATACAAACTCCATGATCTTACAAGTTCCACTTTTATTTCACATCGCCGGGATCCATAAGCAAAAGAACATGATATCAACGAGGTACTAAGTACCCATGAAATGTTGAAAACGTTCCCCATGAAACATGGTTCTACTAACTTTGACTTACAAAGCGCAAGCATATATGCAACAAAGTAGGACACAATGGTTCAGGTTTATTAAATGCAAGAAAAATAAAGTGTGCCATCAAGTTCGTGAGAGCTTTACTAACTAATTTCTCATAACAAACAAACATTTTATTCGGAAGAAAACAAAGCATATTGAATATGCACGGAAGTAGCAAAAGATGCTAATAGGTAGGTATGGTGGACTCTTTGGAAATATTTGGTTTAGGGAGTTGTAAACTTGAGTAAAACATACTCAGTGTAAGTGAAGGCTAGAAATAGTAAGGGAGCAACAAACGAGAGAGCAATAGCTGTCATAATCATGCTTGCAACAAGACAGGACTAATCATGGCATGAAAGTGATTCAAGATCTTTAAGGAAAAATAATTCATCAAGGCTTAACTGATTATTACAGTCATGTGCATGCGTAAGCATGTGCCAAGTCAATTCAAATGAAACATTTAGAGGAGGATACCACAGTGTCATACCAATTTATGAATAGAGAAATGCAAGCAAACATTCATAAGACATGCTACAAACTATTAGCGAGCTGGAGCTAATCATAAGAAAGCAAGAACTACTAAGCATACAAAGATAACATACACCTTACACGAACGGACTAAGCATGCCCACAATGATGAGTATATGTACAAAAATGAAAACAAATAGAGTTCATTACCAGCCTCTTACCATGCCTCAAGTTGTCATTAATCCTCATTATTGCTCTTCACTTGTGTGGCTTGAATAATGATATGAAACCAATATCCACTGAGGACTGATGAAACCTGCAACCAACTCACAAAGCCAAAGAAGAGCGACAAATATTTTTGTTGTTTTCGATTTTTAAAACAAGAACCAAAGGGGAAAAACAAGCAAAGCAAAATCTTTTTGGGTTTTTCAAATAGTTCAAACAAAGCAAAAAGGGAAAAACAAACCAAGGAAAAAAGAAGAAGCAAACCAAAGAGAAACAACAGAAATATTTTTGGTCTTTTGTGTTTTAGAAAGAAAAAGCAAAGAAAGAACAAAAACTAAAAAGATAACGAAACATGAATATACAAAGTACCGACGCAACATGATATGGAGATGAGTGCGGTGTCGGTGTACCTCCCCCCAAGCTTAGGATTTTGGCCTAAGTGGGTATCAATCCCAAGCTGAGGCCAGGATGATGTGTCACCATAGTATGATGAGGAGGTCCCCTCGTCCTGGTGCGAGCTTGAGTACGTTCCTCCGTAGTGTGCGCAGTAGTCATAGGAGGGTACATCCTCCTGGTGCTGCTCGTGGAAACCCAGCAAGCGAAGCTGCTCGTCCACCTCCTCCTTAGAGCGCGACCACGGTCTCCTGTGAACACTAAACAAAGAAGGTTGTGGCAAAGGGATCTCCCTTTCATCCCCGTCAGTGAAAAGCATCCTATATACTAGACTGTTCAAATCAGAAGTAGCAGTGACAAAGTGATGATCTCCTCCAATTCCCCGTCCCGGTAGGGTGCCAGAGCGGAGTTTCTGGTCCTGTTTCGTGGAATCTGGTGGTAGCGACGGAGCGGAACTCCTTCTGGAAAAACGTCGACCCCCTAAGTTTTTAGGTCTGAAGGCAACTTATAGGCACAGAGGGAGAACGAGGGGCAGTCTGGGGCGGCCAGACCACCCCCTGGCGTGGCCTGGGCTTGCCCGTGCGGCCAGGTGGTGTGGCCTTGGCCCAGCCCCCCTCCGTTTCGTATTCTGGCTTCGGGAGTCTTCTGGTGAAATAGGATTTTTGGCATATTTTCTGGGATTTTTCCTGATAGTTGATTTTCTGCACGAAAAGTAGACACCAATGCAATTCTGCTGAAAATAGCGTCAGTCCGCGTTAGTTGCATCCAAATCACACAAGTTTAGAGGAGAAACAATAGCAAAAGTGTTCGGGAAAGTAGATAAGTTTTGGACGTATCAACTCCCCCCAAGCTTAGCTTATTGCTTGTCCTCAAGCAATTCAGTTGAAAACTGAGTGCGATAAAGGAACTTTCACGAACACATTTGCTTAATATGATGTATATTCTCAGCATGTGATCAACTACTTAGGCAATTCATAATAAAGAGTATTCTAGTGAGTCTACTTAATAGTCATTGCAAGCTATGAAGAGATTCCAACTCAAAAATAATAAGTAGCATGAAGCATAAACATAAGCAACATTATAATGCTCATAACAAGGTATGATAGAGTGGTATCTCTCTTGCCTTTGATTGAGAATGTCAAGGCACCTCTGAAGTTCAGGTGAAGACTAGAAGTAAAGATGTCAAAGATACAAGCATCAAAGCCATAACACAAATAGTCAAGTAATGGGACAAGCACAAAGAATGACAACTATGCTCTCAAGAAGGTGCTCAAAGAATATGTGGAGACTCAACAAGGAAATGAAAAGGTTTTGAATAGTTTGAAAGGCTTCCAAATGCTGAAAGTATGGTACTCATTAGCTTTGAGCTCTCATTGCCCCTATCATAAGCATCTTTAATGTGGTTAAGGTGAAAGTGACACAACTAAGAGGATATGCTTGACAAGTTATAAATCGAAGCCTCATGCCCCTTACTTACGAAGACCGATCCTCATGCTACTCAACTTCAGTCACAAGTAAGCTCTTGTCATTGTAACTATATACGTATCATAGAGAACCGCCAACGGGGTACCCATTGCACATGACACGGGAGCTATCCCATAATCAAAATGACAAGGCAAGCAGACAATGAGCATCTCAGCGATCTTTTTATTTACTATGTGCATAGATTTTTGTTGAGGATGCTTCATAGAATGCTCATTATGGTTATGCTGCAAGTTTCCACCATGATTAGGCATGGCTTAGGCTAGCGGCCCAAGCGTTTCTCTAACATACATACAAACTCCATGATCTTACAAGTTCCACTTTTATTTCACACCGCCGGGATCCATAAGCAAAAGGACATGATATCAACGAGGTACTAAGTACCCATGAAATGTTGAAAACGTTCCCCATGAAACATGGTTCTGCTAACTTCGACTTACAAAGCGCAAGCATATATGCAACAAAGTAGGACACAATGGTTCAGGTTTATTAAATGCAAGAAAAATAAAGTGTGCCATCAAGTTTGTGAGAGCTTTACTAACTAACTTCCTCATAACAAACAAACATTTTATTCGGAAGAAAACAAGGCATATTGAATATGCACGGAAGTAGCAAAAGATGCTAATAGGTAGGTATGGTGGACTCTTTGGAAATATTTGGTTTAGGGAGTTGGAAACTTGAGTAAAACATACTCAGTGTAAGTGAAGGCTAGAAATAGTAAGAGAGCGACAAACAAGAGAGCAGTAGCTGTCATAATCATGCTTGCAACAAGACAGGACTAATCATGGCATGAAAGTGATTCAAGATCTTTAAGGAAAAATAATTCATCAAGGCTTAACTGATTATTACAGTCATGTGCATGCGTAAGCATGTGCCAAGTCAATTCAAATGAAACATTTAGAGGAGGATACCACAGTGTCATACCAATTTATGAATAGAGAAATGCAAGCAAACATTCATAAGACATGCTACAAACTATTAGCGAGCTGGAGCTAATCATAAGAAAGCAAGAACTACTAAGCATCCAAAGATAACATACACCTTACACGAACAGACTAAGCATGCCCACAGTGATGAGTATATGTAGAAAAATGAAAACAAATAGAGTTCGTTACCAGCCTCTTACCACGCCTCAAGTTGTCATTAATCCTCATTATTTCTCTTCACTTGTGTGGCTTGAATAATGATATGAAACCAATATCCACTGAGGACTGATGAAACCTGCAACCAACTCACAAAGCCAAAGAAGAGCGACAAATATTTTTGTTGTTTTCGATTTTTAAAACAAGAACCAAAGGGGAAAAACAAGCAAAGCAAAATCTTTTTGGGTTTTTCAAATAGTTCAAACAAAGCAAAAAGGGAAAAACAAACCAAGACAAAAAGAAGAAGCAAACCAAAGAGAAACAACAGAAATATTTTTGGTCTTTTGTGTTTTAGAAAGAAAAAGCAAAGAAAGAACGAAAACTAAAAAGATAACGAAACATGAATAAACAAAGTACCGACGCAACATGATATGGAGATGAGTGCCGTGTCGGCGTACCTCCCCCCAAGCTTAGGATTTTGGCCTAAGGGGGTATCAATCCCAAGCCGGCCAGGATGATGTGTCACCATAGTATGACGAGGAGGTCCCCTCGTCTTGGTGCGAGCTTGAGTACGTTCCTCCGTAGTGTGCGGAGTAGTCATAGGAGGGTACATCCTCCTGGTGTTGCTCGTGGAAACCCAGTAAGCGAAGCTGCTCGTCCACCTCCTCCTTGGAGCGCGACCACGGTCTCCTGTGAACACTAAACAAAGAAGGTTGTGGCAAAGGGATCTCCCTTTCATCCCCGTCAGTGAAAAGCATCCTATATACTAGACTGTTCAAATCAGAAGTAGCAGTGACAAAGTGATGAGTTTTCATAGAAACAAGGTCAAGCCTCTGTGGTGCCAGTACAATATCATTGGGGTCCACTAAAAGACCTAATGCATTGACCCTACGCGAGGCAATGATGGCCACATAGATATGCCCCCGAGCAGCTAGGCGGCGAGCAATAAGCGAGCCAAGGTTGTACCGAGTATCATTGTTAAGCGCATCAGCAAGGAAGGCTAAATGATAGTTGGAGATATTACTTGTGTTCTCCCTACCTAGTATGCTAGTAGCAAGATAATATGCAAAATATCTAAGAGCAGGGAGTTGGATATTTCTTATCTTTCTGCGCTGCGCCACGCGATCATCATCATTGGTCACTCCTTGGTAAAGCTCCAGCAAATCAGCGGGTCGGCCCTGAATTTTCTTCACGGTCCTTGTCATGCTTACACCTACAATACTGCAAAATCACTCCAAAGGCATGGTGAAGGGTAGATTATAAATTTTGAAAGAGACAGTCGACTGATAGGATGTGTTAGTAAACGTGAAGCTCTCAACAAAGGTTTTGGTGAGCATAGCGTATTGCTCACTCTCATCTTGCATATATGAGGTCAAACCAACCCTCTCAATCAGTAGCAAGAAATCATCAAGAATACCTGCAGCTTGTAAGAAAGTAAAACAAGGAAAAGTGGATGGGTGAGCATCCCCATTATCCCTTTCATTACCAATACGAGTTGCAATGAGGTCTTCGTTGTATGACGGCCTAAACTGAGAGGCTGATCTTGAGGGCCTCGACCTCCTAGGTGCATCACTCTCAAATATCTCTCCAAAGGTATGGTTGTTCATGCTTGGTATTCTGAAATTTAAACATCTATTAAACAAATGATTGCAAAGTAAATATAACGAAGGATTCTACTCATAGGGACTTGTAAGAGGCCTAAACATGCATCAAAACTATATCTCTAAGCATCAAACAAGCTTACAAGCTCTCATAACCTGTCACCTACAACAGCAAAATACTCAAGATATAATCCACTAAACACAAATCTACTAGAACAAGGGGAGGAGTGACATACCAAGGAACAAATGCTCCAAATTTCAGCAAGAAAGATCGGTTGAGCAAGGAGATCTAAAAAATCGAGAGCAAGCACAACAAGAACGCGATTTTGAGCAATGAACTGGAGCTTGCTCTGGAGAGAGAAGAAAGTGGCAGGTGAGAGAGTTTGTGGGGGGCTAGGGGTGGCCCACACCAGGGCATGGCGCCACCCAGGGCAGGCCGCGCCACCAGGTGGTGTGCCTGCCTGGTGGGTACCCCTGGTACCTCCCAGGCACCCCCTCTTCCCCTTTTTTCACGTAAAAATTTAATATGAATTTTCTGGAATTTTTCGAGACACTTTATTTTTGGGCAATTTTTTGGAATAGAAGAATGATTTTCTGACAGACAGATTTTTTTGAAAAAAAATGATGCAAGGACAAAACAAAGCTAGAACTACAGAAGTTCTAAGACACTCTAACATGCAAGCAACTAACAAAAAAGAAAACTAAACGAAAACAAAAACTAAAATGGATAGAATAGAAGTACACGGAGATAATCATAGTGAAAATATTGTTTTGTTCAACGAAATCCTTTTGTTAACAAGGTTGATCAGGTCTTGTTACCAAAACAATTCCATATGAGACAAATCTTTGTATTCCACTAATGATTATGTTACCTCAACCTTGATAGCAATGGTCCCAATCATAATAGTTTCAAATTTTTCTCTTGGTATGGGACAATATATTTCTCCAACTTGAATGCCCTCAACATGTTCAATTGAATTCAAACCATAAGTCCTTTCATCTTCTTGGGGAAATAGATAGTATGTTCCTTGTCATTCACATTGAAAGTCACCTTTCCTTGATTACAATTAATAACAGCTCCTGCAGTATTAAGAAAAGGTCTCCCAAGAATAATAGAGATATTATCATCTTCAGGCATTTCAAGTACAACAAAATTAGTTAATATCAAGCAATTATGAGCCACTTGAACAGGTACATCCTCACATATACCAATAGGAATAGTGGTAGATTTATCAGCCATTTGCAAAGATATATCAATTGGTATTAATTTTTCTAGTTGAAGCCTCTTATAGAGAGAGAAAGGCATAAAACTAACTCTAGCTCCCAAATCACACAAAGCAGTTCTAACATAACTATTCTTAATAGAGCAAGGGATAGTTGGAATCCTAGGGTCTCCAAGTTTCTTCGGAACCTTACCATTAAAGGAATAATTAGCAAGCAAAGTAGAAATTTCTTCATTAGGGATCTTCCTTTTATTCGAGACAATATCCTTTATATACTTTGAGTAAGGAGGCAATTTAATAGCATCAGTCAAAGGAATTTGTAGGAATAAAGGTTTCATCCACTCACAAAACTTATTATAGTGTTCATCCTCCTTTGACTTGTGTTTCTTATCAAGGAATGGCATAGGTTTTTGGACCCAAGGCTCTCTTTCACTACCATGTTTCTTAGCAATAAAATCTTATTTAGTGTATTTAGTATTCTTAGTGTGGTTTTTAGGTTCTTCTTCAACTTTTTCTTCATTAGGAACTTCCTTTTCTTCATTACCACCTTCAGTTTCAGCATCAGAGATAGATATACTATTAGGATCTATAGCAGGTTCAGAGGGTTCTACAACAGTTTTATGTTTCTTTTTCCTTTTGTTACGAGTAGAACCACTATTTTCAGCTTGTTGAGAATCCTGCTCAATTCTTTTGGGATGCCCCTCAGGATATAGAGGATCCTAGGTAGCAGCACCACTTCTAGTTCTAACTTCATAAGCTTGTTTTTCTTTAGCAGCATTAACTAGCAACTATTTTTGCACTTTAAAGAGTTGATCTATTTGAGTTTGAACCATTTGAAAGTGTTTAACAATCATTTTAACATCATTAGAGGTTCTTTCCACAATATCTTTCAACTCAACAATAGCTCTAGTGTTTCCCATTAGATGATTTTGCACCCTTTTATTAAAATTATCTTGCTTAACAATAAAGATATCGAATTCTTCTAAGCATTGCTCAGGAGGTTTAGAGTAAGGGATATCACATTCATCAAAGTGTTGGAGAGAGTGTACCTCAATAGTGGATGAGTAGGGGATAGGCTTACATAATTCTTCTATAGGAGGTAAATTCTTGACATCTGTAGATTTAATTCCCTTCTCCTTAAGACATTTCTTAGCTTCCTTCATCACTTCATCATTTAATTCAATAATTCCCCTCTTCTTAGATAATGGTGTAGGCACAGGTATAGTAGGTTCAGGTACAATTACTTCAGGTATAGCTTGTTTAGGAGGAGTCCAATCTTCATAGTTCTTACTTATTTTAGCCATTAACTCCTCAGCATCCTTAGGAGTCCTATTCCTGAAAACACAATTGGCACAACTATCTAGGTATGTCCTAGATTCTTCGGTTAGTCCATTATAAAATATATCAAGAAGCTCATTCTTAGGTAATGGACTTCCAGCTTGTGCATGAATCAAAGCACAAAACCTTGCCCAAGATTCAGGCAATATCTCTTTTTCTCCTTGTTTAAAATCAAAAAGTTCCTGCAAAATAGCATGTCTAGCACTAGGAGGAAAATATTTCTGTAGGAAAGTACTAATCAAGCAATCAGGGCTATCAATAGATCCAGGAGGTAAATTACTAAACCAAGTTTTAGCTTCTCCTTTCAGTGGAAAGGGGAAAGTCTTAGCAACAAAGTAAGTACATATCTTAATATCATCAGAAAACAAGCCAATCATGGTAGAAAGTTCATTCATATGTGCTACCGCACTCTCATTCTTAGTCCCACAAAAAGGTTCTTTCTCAACAATAGCTATGTAAGGTAGATCGAGAGAGAAATCATAATCTTTATATGTAATGTTTATGGGAGAAGCAGGAAACTTAGCAATAGGAGACAATTTGGGTCTAATAGTATGCCTCTCAAGGAGACTCTTAGCAGCGCTCCTATCATGGGTGTTTTTACATTCCTTAATAAATTCATCGGTCATGTCAACATAACCATGTTCAATATCATAACTTTCACTAGACTCAGGTGAACTAACAAGTGTGGTAGTGTCTTCATTAGGAGTTTCAGTATTTCCAGCTATAGTTCTAGCAATCGTAGCATCTAGGAAAGGACCTAATGAACCACTCTTATCAAGCACAGTAGAAGCAGCATCATAAGCATCAGAAGTTTCAGATTCAGCAGTAGTAGCAGTGTGTGTGTAGCATCTGTATGTGGTGGTGTAACGAGCTTACTTATAAAAGATGGTGAATCAAGAGCAGCAGAGGTGTTCAGAACCGTACCTCTTCTTGTAGTGGATGGTAAAATAGGAAACTTGCCATCACGAGACTTACCCATGATGGATGGATAGCAGTGAACAATAGAGAATCTAAGTGAACTTGATAAATAAAGCTATGATCCTTGGCAACGGCGCTAGAAAATAGTCTTGATGACCCACAAGTATAGGGGGTGTATCACAATATTTTCGAGGGAAGTGAAACCCAGTTTATTGATTCGACACAAGGGGAGCCAAAGAATATTTATAAGCCTTAACAACTGAGTTGTCAATTCAGCTGCACCTGGAAACAATCTTGCTCACAGCAGTTTATCAGTAGCAACAGTTTTGTAGTAGAAATAGTAAAGTAGCAGTAGTAGTAAAGTAAAGACATCAGTTGCAACAGCAGTAAACAGTAGGATTCGAGTGCGGTAGGCATAGGGATGGATGGACGGGCGTTGCATGGACAAGACAATTCACATAGCAATCAGAACATAGGGCAATTGCAGATAAATAAGATAAAACATCCAAGTACTAGATAATCCTAGGCATGTGTTCCATATATAGTCATACGTGCTCGCAATGAGAACTTGCACAACATGTTTGTCCTGCCAGCCCGTTTGCAGCGGGGCCTCAAGGGAACTACTGGAAATTAAGGTGCTCCTTTTAATAGAGCACCGGAGCAAAGCATTAACACTCCGTGAACACATGTGATCCTCACATCAAAGCCATTCCCTCCGGTTATCCCGATTTCTGTCACTTCGGGGCCATTGGTTCCGGACAACAACGTGTGTATACAACTTGTAGATAAGACCATAAACAATACTATCATAATGAATCAATAACATGTTCAGATCTAAAATCATGGCACTCGGGCCCTAGTGACAAGCATTAAGCATAACAAGTCGCAACAAAGTCATAAAGCACTAATAAAAGATACTAGGCACTATGCCCTAACAATCTGATGCCATTGCATGAACGATCTCATCCAATCCCTACCATCCCCATAGCCTACAGCGGGGGATTACTCACTCATAGATGGGGGAAACATGGATGGTCAATGGAGAAGCGATGGTGATGATGATGGCGATGACTCCTCCAATTCCCTTTCCCGGTAGGGTGCCAGAATGGAGTTTCTAGTGCTATTTCGTGGAATCTGGTGGCGGCGGAGCGGAACTCCTTCTGGAAAAACGTCGAACCCCCCTGAGTTTTTAGGTCAGAAGGCAACTTATAGGCGAAGAGGGAGACCGAGGGGCAGTCTGGGGCGGCCAGACCACCCCCTGGCGCGGCCTAGGCTTACCCGCGCGGCCAGGTGGTGTGGCCTGGGGCCAGCCCCCCTTCGTCTCGTATTCTGGCTCCGAGAGTCTTCTGGTGAAATAGGATTTTTGGCATATTTTCTGGGATTTTTCCTGATAGTTGAGTTTCTGCAATTCTGTTGAAAACAGCATCAGTCCGCGTTAGTTGCATCCAAATCACACAAGTTTAGAGTAGAAACAATAGCAAAAGTGTTCGGAAAAGTAGATACGTTTTGGACGTATCACTCATCCACACCCATGTAGATCTTGTCCACGCCGAGGCTGATGAAGAGGTTGTTCCACGGAGGAGGCTAATTGGCGAAGCTGCCAGCGTTGTCACTGACGTAGTCCAGTGCTCCAAAGCGCTAAACCAGCTCGGAGACAATGCGCTCCCCGGTGGCGACGATGTTTCCCGTCCAGATCTTCACTCATGCTAGCACCGCTAGCCCCACGGTGGGCACCAACTATCGTGGTGGTGGCACGACAGATGCCATGTATAGGCTAAAGATGGGGCCAATGAGCACTAGAGGTATCCAGGGAGGGATAGTGTGGTGATTCTACACACAGATCTTTGTATTCTCTCTTGACAATGGTGGATTACAAGGGCTCCTTGAGCTGTTCTTGGGGAGGAAGAGGATGAACTTATCTACTACCCACTCAACCCTCTAGGGTCTTCCCTTAGTAAAAATGTCCGACCCTCTCTATGGAGATCCTGCCCCTCTTTATATAGGGGGGCTAGGTTACAAGTTAGGGCATATGTGGAAGGCATATTCCCCGAATATGCCTCTCCCAAAATATCAAAGCGGTGCTCCTCTTTTCTTTGTCTAGGCTGGTCCAGACTCATGGCGTAAGCCTCTCTGAGCCCCTCCGCGGCATGGTTTCATCTGACATAGCCAACATCACCCGACATACGCAACATCACCTTTGTCGGCCTGTACTCGCTGGTCCATCCCTCTGTCCTCTGAGCTCATGCTATAGTGGAGAGAGAAAACCTTTGACCAAGAAGATTCCTTCCTTCCCTTGTAAGCCAAGTGGTAACCCGGCTTAGGCCTGGTTAAATCGGCCCAGTGGGTACTGTAAACAAGTTACAAAGAGCTAGCCGACATACATTATATGTCAGCCAGGGTAACGTTATACGAACATCCTTCGGGCCGGGTCTACCGTAAGTCAGCCTGCCTTGAGGTGACTCGGCCAGCTCCTACTCTAACATTGCCGTACCTCAGCTATCACGGCCATTATATCCCGGCATGACCCTACCTGGGGTTATGCCCCCAACAAGGGGTGGAGACTTCGGTGTTGGCGAAGACTCTGGGCTAGAGGTGGCCAGAGACTCCGGGCTGCTTCAGCTTCTTCTTGCGTCTTATCTTCCAGGCCAGTTGCTTGTGGGTCTTGGCTCCAGGTTCATCCTTGTATCCTCTTCTCAGCATCATGGTCATGGACCTAGTCATGCAATGGGCATTTGTCTCAAGTAGGATTCCATTCTCATGATAACCATTGAAAGGTAAGACATGAAAAGAATTCACTTTTGTAGGAGTGGTTGATGTAGCATGATGTGGACCAATGGTGATTGCTATTTGTTGGGCTGCATCAGATTTTTCTTTGGGAGGGGTGTGACATGATGGTTCTAGAACATGGTGGAGTTTGCTCTGGGTACTGTTCAACACGAATCCAGCTGCTTTGAACCATTGGATATAACAACCAAACGATCAAGATTGGTTCTATGTATCCAATACAAAACTACTCCATTATAGTAGTAGAGATATAGTAATTTAAAGAAATCATATTTTCAAGTTTTTTAAAAATGAAAATAGCTTTGGACATAATCAAGGTTGAATTCTACAAGTATGCAAAATCGCAACACGAAATTATTTTTATTGGGGGCTATATAAGAACCACAAAATCGGATAAACTTTTGTATTTAAAAAATACATGGACATATCCAGACTTTTGTTATTTTTCCTGTAGCTCAAAATACAAAGAGTTTGAAATTGATACTTTGCACTTCATGATAAAATCATTAACTACTCCCTCTGTTTCAAAATATAACATATTTTAGCTTTTTTTGAAACCCATTTATCTAAAAGACTTTTAGTGTGTAGGTTTGGAACAAAATGGGTGAACCTATACACTAAAATGTGACTAGATACATGTGTTTTAGAAAAAGCTAAATCATCATATATTTTGAAATGAAGGGAGTACATCTGGGTATATTTAAGAAAACTCATAAATAAGTTTGTCGATTTTTTAAAGGTGTTATGGAGCCAAAAATCTGCAGATGATATAGATTCGAGGAAAAATAATATTATCAATGTCCAATGCAGAAAAGATTATAGAAGTAGAAAATTAGTAACAAATCCCATTGTTCGGTGGTTTGATGATAGTGAGAGAAAATTGAAAAAAATACTACATATGTGCACCCAGTAGAATTTGTATAATTAATTATTTAATCTACCCATTTATCCCTTAGTCCTCCTGCTAGGTCATCTCCCTTGTGATGAATACACGCTTGCTATGTTATAGCATGGCCCACATGCATCCGCCACTTTCCCAGAGAAGGGCTACACAAATAATTTTAAATGGTTCTAGAAAATCGGAAGACAGATCCGATATACTATTCATAGCGAATCCCAATGTTTTTTGCCATTGGATTTAGAAGACCAAGGGATGAAATTGATGCGTTAGGCCCAACTGGCACATTATATAGTGGTATGGATAAGAAAAAACAATGTCCAGCCTGTTACATATATATAGTCATGCATACATGCATGAAAGCAGAAAAAATGAAAAGAACTTCATGCAAAATCTGTCTTCATAATTAACGGCTTATAGATCTCCCGGAGCTTGTGATTGAGAGATAGGCTATGTACCACCATATCCTCATAAATTCAAGTCCCCGACACATCTTAATCTTAAAACAAATAGATTAAATTTTATTAACAAAGTCGACGACAACTACAAGCAGATCTAGATCTAATCCGTTGGGGTAGCGCCTTGGCTGGTTGCCGTCGGGCCTTTGTTGGGCACAATAGCCTCCTGGGTAGTAGTCACCATGAACTGGTCCCTTTTGGTGGCAACTCTCTACTCGACTATCACCGCTACTTCTGCGGGTACTACCTCGTGTGTGCTTCTTATAAATCAGTCCATGGCACACTCAAACATCATTAAAGTAAGGATGACTGCTGACCTCTACTGCTAGGCATCACCGCCATAGACGAGGACCCCCCCGCCTAGGCCGCTCATCATGCATTGTGTTGATCACCACCCGCCTGGCTTGGTTTGACCGAAGGGTTGCAGGGGCCATGGGGTTCGTCGGATCATGGAGCTAGATTGTTAATCCATGTCAAATAGGTCGCAAATTGCATGACACACATGTCAGAGAGACTTTCCTTACTAGTCAGTGGGGCGTGTTTGACCATTCGCCCACATTTAAGGTCGCTGAGATGGCGTGGCATAAACATGGACAACACTGAATGCTACTCCCTCCTTAGTTTATTAGTCTTGTATGTCTATCTACATCGGCAATTTAGTGTATGCTACTATAACAAAAATATATCGTTAGAAAGTATAACATCTAAAGTTTCTAATGATATATATTTTAAATTTACACCTCATCATATGTTGGTCAAATTATCGACCTAGATAGACATGCAACCTAATAAAGTGAGAAGGAGGGAGTATATAAATAGTGTGTAGTACAAAACTTGTATCTTTCTAAAATACTGGTCAGCACAGAATAAATCAATAGTAGCAGTACTTCCAAAATATTGGAGTAATATTCTTTTAGGTCTTAATTTTTTACACTAGTCCCATATGATTATATTTCGTGCCAAAACTTTAGAGTTGCACAAGATGTGACTTAACTAATCTCCATTATCCGCAACAAAAAAATGTTTATGATATATTTCCCATTTTTCAAAAACTCGGAAGTATGAAAAATAATAGAATGGTGCGGCGCAACTAGTTGCAGGTTATTCATGCCAAACAGTCCAAAGTATCATGATTAAAGTGTACTACATTGGAACCGAAGAGTTTGCCATGGAATTCAAGGAACTATCATAGTTTATTTTGTTTTCACTTTGGAGTGCTAGGAGTGTAGGTGTAGGCATCGTATCACGCCACCCCCATTGAATTGTCTTGTCAATCAACAATCATGGCAGTTTCATTTTACTAGTGCTAGAGACTTCTTTTTAATTCCATTTAAACTAAAGAAGGGCAGAGTGTTAATTCACACCTGAAAAATGGAAGCAGTAGAACTATGAGGGGAGACTCATACAAAATCATCTTGTAACCATAGAAAGGATATGATTTCTTCCAACCAAACTAGTACTAAAACCGGAGACTGCATCCATTGGATTATCATCGGAAGTTAAGACTTCATGCAAAATCCACCCTTCTAGGTATGAAAATGATCTTTCTGCTACTAAACCAATTAACAACAGCTTATTTCATTCGAAGTTGACGCGAATGAAGAAATGCAACTGCTTTAACATTGCAGGACCAACCAGGTACTTCGACGGTGCCGCTAGGAAAGATGTGCGGTCCTCAAACACTATGTCTCCCAGCTTAGCGGAGCTCGACACTTCGATATCGACCGTCATGGTGTAAGTCCTCCTAGGGTCCACCCATGAGGACGGCGATGGGCCATCCACCCACATCCTCACCCTGTACTACGTCTAGTCAGAGGGTGCGGCCGTAAGGCACAACGCAGACACAAGGGATATCGTGTCTAGCGTGACAATGATTAGGACTAACATGGCGCCGTCCTGCTCCCCGATGAGGATGAGCCGGCGGAACCCTCGCCCGCCAGCGGCACCCGCTCTAGTAACACTTTGGTGGTGGCATACTAGATCTTGTGCACTTGGAATGAGTGGATCAATGCGAGGTGGGCGACGAGCGCTGCCGATCTCCTTGAAAGTGCAAAGGGCATACCGGCACGTGATTTCATGCTCGTGGAGTTCGTAGTAGGGCAGCAAGCTCATGCAGCCTTCATGGGAGAACTCGACCCTAGCCGCTGATAGGACAACGTCCATCGTAGGCTCGAGGGTGAATCTGCCACTAGGGTGCTTGCACTTCTGGCATGAGGTAATCTTGTGGGTGTAGCAGTGGCATACTAGATGAACACCCACACACTAGATAAATGGAAGTTCTAAAAAAATACTTGCATGGACGAACCGATAAAAGAAAAATCAATGGATTCTGAGGGAGAAAGTGAGCAACCTTGTAGACCTGTCGGGGCTTGAGGGGCTGAGAGCAGGAGGAACAGTGGAGCATGGTGGCTTCCATCTTCAGAGTGATCGTTCCAAGCATTGCGATTTGGGAGGGGGGAAATGTGGACTCTTTGATCCGACATCGAGTTGTGCCCATCTTTATAGTACCACCGCTAATAATCAATGAAGCTCTACCTAATTGCTTTTTTCCTTTCTGTACTAGGGTCCTTTTTGCATATTTTGAGGCCTTGTCTTCAAATTCCTGGTTTAGTTGGGCAAGATTAGTTAGGGGCCTCTTTGTATTTGTGTACCATCCTTTTATAGTAAGTTGCACATGCCTTGAACGTGAAAATTGCATAATAATAGAAGTATGATATATCATTACTATATAAAATTATAAATCTGTAATAGGTAAAGCTCAAAAAATTATAAAAGAGCCAAATCTATAATGTAAGGATGTATATTTGGTACTTGTACTATATATCATGTAGAAATAAACTTTTTTGGCTACCTAGTACTTGAAAATTTTGGGACCATTGTCTAGAGAAATGACAAAGAAGATTCTAGAATGACAGAGAAGTGTGTTTTAAGGTTTGAAGCATAGTCATTCTACTAAATAGTGTCAATAGAATCTTCTAGATGCTATAATGGAAAAGAAGATTCAGCTGTTGGTAATGCTGGAATTTGCTAGCCTTGATCCAACGGTGAATATTTAAAGTTATTCATACACTATATATATAGTGGTAAAATAAGATAAGATCTATACCACTATATAATGTGCCAGTTTTTAATTAGGCCTAACGCATCAATTTCAGCCCTTGGTCTTCTAAATCCAATGGCTATAAAAATGGGATTCCTCTATGAATAGTACATCAGAGTTGTCTCCCGATGTTCTAGAACCATCTCACTTTTTCGCGTCGCCCTTCTCTAGAAAAGAGGCCGGTGCATGTGGGTCATTCTGCAGTATAGTGAGCGTGTATTCATCACAAGGGAGATGACATGATAGGAGGACCGATGGACAAAGGGGTAGATTAAACAACTAATTATACAAATCCCATCACGTGCACATATGTAGTCTTTTTTTTTCAATTTCTCTCTCTCTATCACCGAACTACCGAACAATGGGATTTGTCACTAATTTTCTACTTTTATAATCCTTTTTGCATTGGACATTGATAATATTATTATTCCTCGGATCTATATCATCAGCTCTATTTCTGCATTGGACATTGATAACATACTCCCTCTGTTTCAAATTACTCCGCGCGCACGCTTACCTAGATGGCCTATTATTCTCTCATTTTTTATTAAAAAATTCCTACGATTTTTGGTATACGTAATATACATTTCATACTATCTATTTCAAAAATTCTAGGATTTTTTTGAATGAAAAATAACGAAGTATTAGCCCACCTACATAAGCGCGCTGGCGGAGTAATTTGAAACAGAGGGAGTATCACACACTCATCATTCAAATTTGACATACATAATTTGGGTAGATCGACATAACATAGTTTCAATGGGAGTAATTAGCTAGACAAATAGGAAATTCATGTAACTTGAAAATAGCACATAAACAACATGGTCTGCTATATATATGCGAATAATGGGGTCTTATTATGGGCCTTATATTCTCCATGTACTAGCTTAACAAATAAGCATTGACTATCATTTATAATAATGAAAACTAAATTTTGTTCGTGAAACTTGAAAACTATGGTTGTAAACACCTTTTCCCATGCCAAGATGGGAACCAGCTCCTCTAGCATTCAAGAGGCAAGACGGGGAAAATGAAGAAGAAACGTTAGGATACTGTAGCATATCTGTACCCAATTATGCACTTCAATTAATTAATTTAGGTAATTACTATAGATATAAAAATTAAACAAAATTTTATTACGTCATAATTTTTTCTATGGGTAGTTACTCTAAATGCATAACATAAAACTAGATTATACAAGTTGATTTAAGTCATTTTGGTCTTAATCGTATGATTTGGAAGAAGAGAAGTTAGGGTACTAGAGCTTCTCTAACATTCCTTGTGCAAGTTAGAGGACCTGGTTAGGATGCGCTCATCTACAAACTATGGGTACACTATTGACATACTACAATGTTGATATATTCATAACCCTTGTCATTTGGATTGAAAGCTAAGCATGTTCCTCGCATGCATCGTAGGCCATGCATACTACGAAGGAAGTTTTAAAAAGTAATCAAAACTCATATTTTATCTTTTTGCATACCAACTATTACGCTTAAGAGAACGGCAAGCATACCTTTACATTATTTTTATATTTCTTAATTTTCTTGAAAAAATCTAAACTCGTTCAAATTGGTCAACCGTTGCAAAATTCTTTGGAAGAACTTGATTGTTTCAAACCTCAAGTTGTTTATTATATATTGACTACTCAAGTACCTCTTAAAGCGATTTTACGCAAAATTAGAGATCTAGCAACCTATCATGCAGTCATAGTTAAAATTTAATCTAATTTTGATAAATCAAAATCAAGTAGTTTAAGTGGTCGAAATTAGCTAGAAAAGTCAAAAGTTCATGTAATTTGAGAATTGTCCATAAAATATGGTCCACTTTGTGTGAAAAACTGGAAGGGTGACTATATGATCCTTAATTATTCTTCATGTAGTTTCTAGAAAATCTACAAATATTTAAGCATTCTTTACCATGGCCAGATGCGCATCTACCAATTACTGGCATATTATCACATAAACATGGTCATTTGTTTTGAAACCCAAACATGTTCATACATGGTATGCCATATTGCGAAGAAATATTCTTATAAGTTATCTAAACTAATGCTTGTCATTTCGCATGGTAAACAGCTGCACGCACCAGGAAGTCTTGCTTAAGTATTAGTACCTTTTTTGTTTTCTTGTTTTTTCAGAACTCACCAAAAAATTTCATCAAACATATGAATTCTTTGCAAGTTAAATCTTTCAAACCTCTTAGTGCTTTTCAATATAGTACTAACTAACTTGGGTACCTTAAAATGATTTCGCGGATCTAGATGAACATGTCAGGGTAGTCTAATAGTGCAAATTTTTATTTAGTAAGTTTTTTATTTTTATATAATATATAGGCTATATAGAAATTGCGGAGTACTGTGGTCATTCACCACCTTGGCCACCCTCTGGGTTTGCCACTTTTTACGTGAATTTTAGGAGCGAGCGGCCTATCATGCGATTGTATGTCAAGTTTGACATAGCTTTGGTAAATCGACCCAGAGAGTTAAAAAGTGGCAAAATTAGGTAGCAGGCAAGTTCATGTAACATAAGAAAATCCTAGAAAATTGTGTGTACTATGTGTGAAAATGGAAAAATTAGCTAGCTCCCAAATTCATGTAACATGAGAAATTCCTAGAAAATTGTGTGCACTATGTGTGAAAATAGGGTTGTCATATGGGCCTTATTCCACGTGTGCTTGCTTATAAAAACAGTTGCTTGAAAAATTGTAAATTATTTTTCTAGTCATAAAAATTGGAAAATAAGCATTATTTACCATGCCCAGATGAGCCCATCTACTGATTATGGGGACCTTATCATAAAGTACGATGTAAACTTGACCATGACCTTGGTTGTTTGGCTTGAAACCAAGGTATATTTCTAGTTAGGCCATATTGTGAAGGAAGTTTTTTCGGAAGTTATCAAAACTCATGTTTCTCATTTCTCGTGGCAACCAAGGTATGTTCCTACATGGTAGGCCATATTGTTCCTAGGAACTTTGTGAGTATTTGTGGTGGGACATTTACACATAACATAGTACTCCTTAGGTAAATATTGTACAAGCCGACTGCTGGCTATACTATTGGAATTGCTCTATGGGCATGTGAAGTGTGTGAAAAAGGTGTGTCTAGGAGCACCTTTTTCCTTTAAACCTGAGTCTATTATGGTGGAGAGGGTGGTGCTAACTATCTGTCTAGTATGGAGTACTTTACTAGTAGACACATCATAGCTAAGGTAGACCCACATGGCAGGCATGGCAGTGTATGACTAGAATATAAAAATAATCTGTAAAGCTGCAGTTTTCCTGTTAAATTGGACCCACGAAATGGGGAATGTTGGAGTGAACTTTGTGACTCAAGTATTACTTCTGCTTAGCTATAGCTAAATGGTATAGGCCTAGTTAGCTGGCTATAAGTAATAATAAAATAGTACTACTACTGTATTTTTTCTTAGGACGTGTACATTGTGTAGATTGAGCTAAGAAAAAAAAGGTGGAGTCGAGTCAACGAAACCAAATTCGAAATAGCTCCACCGTTTAGACTCAGCTCGTGGGACCTGGTAAGCGGATCACATGGTACTTTTCCTGCACTTCTCTTGCCGAACCGCTCCCCCTCCCATGGAGGAGAGAGGAGAAGAGATAGAAGAGGAATGGATTTTCATCATGCAAGAGCTAGCTACAGCAAGTGCTCCTAAAGGCACTATGTAAGTATGTGTGGTGGACCATGTCATAATGAATTGTATTTTTTATAGTTAGCTATTGTAAGCTGGCTATATTAGTACTACTTGTAGTACATGACAAACAATTAACTTAATAGCCAACATGTTGGTTCTACTGAATTTTCTCTAATATCGGAAGGAAAACATCCGGAGCTCATTTTTGGGTGGAAGAACGAGGCAAACTGAAGGAAAGTTGGTCTGGACCACCATGGGCCCCAACTTTCTCTGCACCGCTACGCCTGCATGGTTCTACTCCATTGTGGGGAAGCTAAATGGGAAGGAAGAGGTGATGCTGCGATGCTGCCCACCTGAACAAGTGTCATTGAGTGGAGCAGCGCAGGCAATGCCGCATTAAAGAGGAGAGAGGGAGGATGATTCTTCTTCATCCAGGACCCTTTGCTCTCACGAGAGGTAGCGACGAGACAACATTTTGGGTGGAGGATCATGTGTTCTCCTTGCAAGAAGTACGAGATCGACTAGGCATCAAAAGCTGGGACCTACACATAAGAGCTAACAATACACATTCTTGTGACCAAAATTGTCAATATTGCTATGTGTACTAGATATTATTATTTTAGTGCTTGTGGACACCTATGTATGTTTCCATACCACACCACAAGCTAGGGACCACTGAGTAGTCTTATGGCAAAGGGAGCACTCCACTATGTATGTTGCACAAGCATACCTTAAGACAGGCTGCATATTTCAGAAAAGTAGTAAAAAATTGAACCTTCTTGCCAATAGTAGGTAGGGAAGCTTTAAAAGTAGTATTTATATATTCCTTATGGTAGTCCACAAGCTTGTGGATAGCTTGTATATGTATGTGGAAGTCCTTAAGGTGCACTTTTTACATGTAGACATCCTTGTGGACAACATAGTGGATAATCTTGGTCACCCTTAAGCTTTTTGGCTTGTGAACAACCTCAACTATGTACTACCTCCATCCCAAGGGATAAGGCGTCCTCCTTTTCTGTAAGATCCCAAATTAAGCAACCTTGTTAGTTGTCCAGAATGCAAAAATTAGGGGAAACAAAAACTTTTCTTGCTTGAATGATGAAATGTTTGCTTGTCTGTTTGTACTTATGTATCCGATTGTGTAATAGAAGTAGTACTCCTTACCTCAACCTCAGTCAACAAAAACTATTTAACAAAAGAAGTGTCCTGGCTTATTTTGCATATTCCCAAATGTTCTGGCATTGCGAAAAGAAAAGCAAAGATGCCTTTCATACAACCAGTATTTTAGTAGCTTGTATTTATAAAACTATGGAGATATATATGCTATTATGTCCTTATGTTTTCAATATTGAACTTCCAAATACTCTTATCTCTAGATTTCCAAAACTTCTTATAAAACCCTTGAATTCTGACCTTGGTAGAAGTACCAAGTACGCTTACCTACTTACAAGTACAACCTCTTCAAAATACACATTTATACCCTAGGTTAAGCTTGAACGTACCTTCAAAAGTAGAATTAAGATGCTTGTTAGATGAATTGCCTCGATCTGCTAGTTGACATGTTTGACTATGAAATAGAGTTGGGTTAACCAAAAGGGTATCCTTTACCAACAAAAACTACTCAGGCAATGAAACATCTAAACCTGTGAGCAGGAGTCAACACAGAAATGCAGAAAAGATAAACTCTCTCCTGGTTATCGAGATCACATCTGATAAACTACTTAAAAACCCCTAACTCTAGATCCCAGGCCTAGTGCCACCTCTACCATCATCCTTGGATTTAACCCACCATATCCTATACTCTCCCTTGCTCAATGGATCCATACACCAACTCCCCCAAGTTTGCCTTGGTCCTTAAATCACTCAAGTGCCCTTGTGCTTTCCTTAACAAACCATTTTTAAATCACTTCCCCTTTTCTAGCCTTTATAGTTAAAAGGACCAACTCAAGCCATGAATCCTCTCTAATTAACCCACACTTCAATATCACCCCCTTGGTGATAAGTTTGGACCCATGCATCCTCTCAAAAACATCTCCTCTTGTGACCTAGTCAAAAACACCAAATCTGCCAATTTTTTGACCAAGTCTGAAACTGTTATCAACATCATTACTTTGGAACTCTCTCCTTTGCAAACCCTTGTGCATTTTTTGAAATGCACTTGGACCATGTTGTATACCATCCTAAACACTTATAAATCCCACTCTTGCCATTGATAAAATCATCCCTTGGCCCACCTGTTCCTGATGGTTTTGCAGACAATAATTTAACTATTTCTGCAAATCTTATCAACAAGCCTACTTTAGCAGAAGCTCACATCCTCATACTATCTTATTTTGACCAACTACTTGAATGAGTGTGTTGCACTCATAAGTTTCTAGCTACCCATTCCTTCCTTGATCCAATTGGAGCTCTGTGCTTCTTAAACCCACAAGGTTTCTGAGGCTGTTTGATAGAAAGTTCTGACCTCCTTTTTTATCAATCTTTGGCTAAACTTCTAGACAACCTCAAGCATTATCAACCTAAAAATCCTGATCTATGATGATCTAAATCAAGTGATATATCCATCCATATGCCCCATGAACATTTTGGACACTCAGATCACTCCCTACAACTCGTCAAAAAGGGACTAAAAATATTAAACAGAAGATGACATAAACCACTCCATTTCAAATCTTGTCCTTTTGAATCCCTCTCAAAACCTACTGATGATCTACTCTACACTCTTCACCCTACTATAGAAAGCCCCTCTCAATCACTCTTGATTACATATGAATAGAGTTAGAATTGTGAGGCAAGGTAGATAAGAATATGAAGTCCCTTTTCTTTTGCAACTTGTCCAAAATCTCCCAAAGCTCTTGCATCACATACTCAGCTTTCTCATAGCATCTACCCAACTATCATCTACCTAAGGTTCCAAAACGCTAACCCTAAACACAAGAATGCACACAAGATCATCCTTCTCTCTAAACTAAGTAAATGACTCACAAAGTACTTGTTAACCACTCCAACATCCCACACCCACCTCTCTGGTCGTGAGCTACAATATCCTCTACTGTAGCAGCATCCTCCTCTTGTCCCCTAGTGTTTGGAGTATGAGAATGAAGGAGACAAATATATCAAAGCCAATACTTGGTCATTTAATCTTGCATAGCAGCTCTAGCACGCCTCCCACTCCCTGCTGGCTCCTCTACCACGACACAGGACCCCACCATACCTCTCACCACTGCCCTCGCTGCCCTATCCAAGCCCAACCCCTTGGCCATGTCCAAGATGGACTATGCCCACCATAGACCACCCTCCGTTGGTATTTTAGGCCCCAGGCCACGACAACCACCTATCTCTGGCTCATTCACTCCCCTACCCTCTCCTTACCCACACCATAGCCCATGCCCAGCTCCCTGCCCCTCCTCACCATGGACAATGGAAGATTACCCTCGGTACTAAAAGAACATTTCATGTTTTCCTGTGTTTTGCGTGTTAGGTAACAATACTTTGGAGATTTCTCATGTGCGCTAAGTGTGTAGAAAGTTTGTGTGGGGGGGGGGATTATCCGCCCCACCAAGGGACGGATAATCCGGCCTACCCCATTGTTCAAAGACTACCAATGCGCGTCACCCAGAGAGGGGGCGGATTATTGCCCAAAAAATCCGGACTTGGAGTGGTTTTTCTTCCCCAGGCCGGATAATCTGGCTATCGCATGGGCCGGATAATCCCGCCCCCAGTTTTTTAGCAAAGCATGCCAAGGCGCGTCGCTCGGAGTCCGGTCGGATTTTCTCCCGGAAAATCCGAACTGGGGCGGTTTTTCCTCCCCAGGCCGGATAATCCGGCCTCCACATGGGGCCGGATAATCTGACCCCTAGAAGATGATCAAGTGCAAGCTCTGCGCGACACTCAGAGAGGGGGCGGACTATCTGCCGGATATTCCGAGTCTAGGGCGGAGTTTTCCCTAGGCCGCATAATCTGGCCCTCACTTGGGCCAGATAATCCGCCCCCCAAAGTCTCCAACGGCTGGTTTTGGAAGGAGGTATAAATATCCCTTTTTCCCCAACGTTCAGAACTCTTGATTCATTCGAAATTGTTCAGACATAGTGAAGAGCTCCCATTCTAGATCTCCCACTTCAACCACCCGAAGGCTTAGATCTTTGGGGGAATTGAAGGAGGAGAGGATCATCATCGTCATCACGAATCAAGCGCATCAACTCCTGCCCATTCATTTGGAGAAATCCTTGATCTAGTATTCTTGTTAATATCTAGATCTTGTTCTTTGTTTTTGATAACATTGTTCTTGTGGCAGCTTGTTGTCATTACGGGAGCCTCCAAGTTGATTGGGGAGTTGTGCCCCGCTAGTTGTGTAACGGTGTCGGTACCCACCTCGAAAGGTCCCTATAGTGGAAAGGTGGATCAGGCCTTTGGTGGCGGGATCCATCGGAGAACAGGGTGATGTCTATTGTGGCGTGGTGGTCTTAGTACCACCCACCCCTCCAACGCAGACGTACTTCCCTTAACAAGGAAGGAATTGTGGTCAAACAAATCCTGTGTCTCTGCGTGCTTCACTTCGGTTTACCCGTTCCTCTTCCACTCGCTCTTTACTCGCTAGTAGATAGGTTTGCGTAGAGGGAAATTCCACCTAATAGTATATGGAGAGGAGGAAGTGGTAAGGAAGGTGAAAAACTTAATGGTTCCACCTCCAAGAAGGGAAGTGGTAAGGAGGAATATAGTGAGGTTCGTCACGCATATTCCCCTGATCCACCTATCCCTCATCCTCATATAAACAATAGGGGTGATCCACCCAAGCTCACTGCATCCTCTTTTAATCAATGGAAATTCTTAATGAAGTCTCATGTTTGTAGCTCCTCAATTGAACTTTGGAGGATTATTGAAGAGGGTCTTCATATTGGAGATCATTCGAATCTAACAAGGAGAGAAGTTGTGGACAGCCAATTGAATGCTACGGCTCTCCACATGATACAACTTGGTGTGGGTCCCAAGGATATGCCCCACATTGAACACCTCAACACTGCTAAAGAAGCTTGGGATGCCCTCACTGATCTCTTTATTGGGAATGAAAGCATGAGAAGGAATAGGTATGATGCCCTTAGTAATGAAGCTGAGGGATTCTACATGTTGGATGGTGAAAATCATGAAGACATGTATAAAAGACTCAAGGGGATTACAACAGCATTTAGAAAGCATGGAGCCACTCACATTGATGATGCATGGATAAAAAGAAAATATGTGAGTGCCTTAATGCCTTTCGAGCCAACGGACTTGAAGATCTTGCAAGGTAGACACAACTACCATCAAATGACATCCAATGAAGTCATGCAAGAAATGGCATCATTCAAAGTTGCCGCAAAGAATGCTGAAGATGCCCGGGCTCGTGCCATTGGAATGCAAAAAAGTGTAAATGTTGCTCTAAAAGCTAATGTTGTTGAGCAAGAGGAGGATGAAAGAGTTTTTGAGGGGGCATCCATGGACAGTCCCGATGAAGACAAGCGTACTCATGGTGAGTACATGGCGTTTTATGCAAGGAACTTCTGGAAGGATCCTGCCAAGGCCAAGTCGGAACTCGAACGCAAGAATGGGTCAAGTGGAAGAAGAGAAAGTGGCCCAAAACTGAGAACATGCTACAATTATGGAGATAGACTGCACTTTGTAGCCCAGTGTCCTTATCAAAATAGAGAAGACAATGGTGGCAGGCTCATTCTTAAAGAAAAATCCAAAGCACCTAAAAAGAAGCCATTTATTAAAAAGAATGCCCCCTACAAGAAGCAACCCAAGATCGTCCTAGTGTCACAAGAATAATACTCCTCGGCAAGTGAAGATGAAGAGGACGAAGATAGTTCTCGCGAGGTGGCTGCTATAGCCACCACATCGACTCCATCATCTCTCTTTGACTCTCCAAACGAGAACGTCATCAACAACAACGTCACTTGCCTTATGGCAAGAGGGTCCGAGGTATCAAGTTCTAGCTCTTCAATTCCTAAGACTAACATAATTTTGTATTTGGATGATCATGATAGTCTTAAAATGAAAGAAGAAATTATTGCTTTGGACAAATTTTTCACTAACCTGCAAGGTGAGCACAAACTCCATTTTGATACTCTTATGAGTCAGCTTGCTCAAGCCGAAGATCTCCTAGAAGAAAAGGGCAGAATTGAAAGAGAAGATGCCTTGGAGATAGCTTCTTTGAAGAATGCTTTGGAAGAAGAAGAGGAAGCTCGAGTATCTCTGGAGGAGAGACTCGAATCCATTGAGGAGTCACATGAAGATTTTATGGCTCAGCTCATCAAAGAACATGACAATGCTCTTACCAAGGTAAAGAAACTAAAGAAAGAAAGGATTGAATTTGGGGCTGCTCATGCTAGACTTTTGGAGAAGTTTGACAAACTTGACAGTGCTCACAAGGCATTGAAGAGTGATCACTCTACTCTAAATGAGTCTCATGATCAGCTCCAAACTCAATTGAAGCTGCAGGATGTGCCAAGTACCTCCACATCATCTCATGGTAAAGAAGATCTTGCAAGAGGTTCTCAACACAAAGGTAAAGAGGTTCTTGATGAGATACTGAGCAAGCAAAGGACAAACAATAGAAAAGAAGGTATTGGTTACAATCCCAAGACAAAGAAGAAGAAAAAAAACAAGAAGAAGAAGAGCAAGACTGCTCAACCAAAGACTAGCAACATCACCAATGACAACTCTAATTATGATGGTTTTGTAGGGGCTAACAATCCTAACTTTGAATTATATTGCGATTATTATGGTGACGTTTATGCTAGTTATGTAGGCTCGTATGATTGTTACATTCCTTGGTCTATTTGGGTCCCCAAGACCCTTGTCACTAACATGATAGGACCCATTGAAAAATGGGTACCTAAAACCAAGAAGTAACTTTCTTGCAGGGCTATGCTTCCGGTGGTTCTAAATGGGTACTCGATAGCGGATGCATGAGTCATATGACCGGAAGCAAGGAGATCATCAAAGAGATGCGGCCAAATCATGATCATATAACTGTCTCCTATGGTGACAAGTCAAAATCTGAGGTATTGTGTCTCGGCAAAGTTGTGGTGGCTCACGATATCTCTCTCGTGGACGTCATCCTTGTTTACACCCTCAGGTACAACTTACTTTCAGTCCGCGCCCTTGGTAAGATGGGCTTTGCAGTTTATATTGATGATGATTTGGTGGTACTCTTGTGGAGCAAGTCTCTAAAATTCGCTTTCGTGGGATATGTCGAAAATGACCTGTACGTGGTGGACTTTTCGGGGAAAACCACTACAGGCCCGATGTGTCTTTTCGAAAAGGCTGACGCAGGTTGGATATGGCATCTCCGACTAGCCCACGTCAATATGAGAACTTTGCAAAGTATTCACAAGGGTGGCCACATCCTTGGACTAAAATAAAATGTCTCCTTTGCCAAAGATCTTGTTTGCAGGGCTTGTGTTGAAGGGAAAATGCATGACTCTCTTGATCGTAGGAAGACTATCATCTCGTCAAAAAGGATCTTAGAGCTCCTACATGTGGACCTCTTCCGACCTCCATCTCATGCCAGCCTCGTTGGGAAGAAGTACTATCTTATGATCGTTGATTATTACTCAAGATACACTTGGGTTTATTTCTTCAAGTTGAAGAGTGAAACTCAACAAACTGTCATCGACTTCGCCAACGAGGTTCAACGTCAACACAACGTCCCTATTCTGGCTATAAGAAGTGATAACGGCTCTGAGTTCAAGAACTACACCTTAAATGAGTTTCTAAGTGAAGAGGGGATTAGACATCAATATTCCGCTGCGTACACCCCTCAACAAAATGGTGCAGCCGAGTGGAAGAATTGGACTCTTATGGACATCGCAAGGTCAATGCTATCCGAATTCAAGTCTCCATATAACTTCTGGGCTGAAGCAATCTCTACCGCTGTCATTCATCCAACTGGCTATACCTCCGTAAGATCTTGGACAAGACTCCGTATGAAATACTTACCGGTAAAAAGTCAAATATCTCATACTTTCGGGTATTCGGGTGTAAGTGTTTCTTTCTCATCAAGGGAGTTCGTTTATCTAAGTTTGAATCTAAGGCTCTAGAAGGTATTTTTGTTGGTTATGGTGCCGAATCCCACACTTATAGAGTCTACAATAAGCTCTCCGGAATTGTTGTAGAATCTTGTAGTGTGGTGTTGGAGGAAAATGATGGTTCCTATGCGGAGCAATTTGGTGTTTGTGATGCAGATGTTGAAATACCCCAAGATGCCATAAGAAGAATGGGTGTGGGATTTTTCCGCCCCATTGAGGAACCCCTTGTGGCGGATCGGGAAGGACAATGCTCTACTCATGTAGAGCCCTCATCTACACAAACTCAACATGTTCCTACCACAGGAGCAACCTCTACACCATCTCCATCAACTGCTGAAGGTCAAGATGTTCCAGAAAGGTCTAGGCCAGATTATCCGGTGGACACTGGATTATCTGGCCACCCCGCTCCCGACGATCATGTTGCTCCTGGTGCTGAAGATATCGATGCAAGCTCCAGGCCATATTTTCCAGCCAGCCCCGGATTATCTGGCCCCTCACTAGTTCAAGCAAGCCCTAGATAGCCTGACGAAGCTGCTACAAGTACTCCAAGGCTAGATTATCCGGCCTCTCCATCGGCCGGATTATTCGGCCCTGCTTCACCTATTGTTCAGCAGTCTCTTGTTACTGCTGCTGACTCATCTCAAGGGCACGCTTCATCACCGCCTACTACTGTTATCCTAGATTCTAATCAAGGTCGAGCAAATGATTCCAATGAAGATTCAAGTGATGAAATTACTCCACCAAGACATAAAAAACTTATTTAACTTCGTCGCCAGGCTCGGGCTGATCGGAACCTTGAGTTAAGGGGTCACACCCTCGACAAGGTTGTTGGTGATCTTCGACGAAGGGTTTCTACAAGAAGGGAATTAGCCAGTTTTGGTAAGCATCAAGCTCACATCTCAATGGTGGAACCCAATAAGGTCTTTGAAGCTCTCGAAGATCCGGACTGGGTTGTTGATATGCATGAAGAATTGAATAATTTCGAGCGCAACAAGGTCTAGACACTCGTGGAGAAACCCAAAGATTGCCGCAATGTTATCGTCACCAAATGGATATTTAAAAACAAGCAAGATGAGAATGGCATTGTTGTGAGGAACAAGGCAAGACTTGTGGCACAAGGCTACTCTCAAGTTGAGGGAATTGACTTCGGCGAGACCTGTGCTCCAGTGGCTCTCCTTGAGTCCATCTGTATCCTTCTTGCTTATGCTGCCCATAACAATTTTAAATTGCAGCAAATGGACGTCAAGAGTGCTTTCCTTAATGGTCCTCTACATGAGTTGGTATATGTAAAGCAACCCCCGGGGTTTGAGGATCCTAACTTCCCGAACCATGTCTACAAACTCGACAAGGCACTCTATGGCCTTAAACAAGCCCCACGTGCGTGGTATGAGCACCTTAAAGAGCTTTTGCTAGACCGTGGCTTCAAAGTTGGGCAAATCGATCCTAGTCTTTTTACTAAGAAGGTTAAGGGGGAGCTCTTCGTATGCCAACTATATGTAGACGATATCATATTTGGTTCTACTAATAAAGCGTTTAATGATGAATTTTCAAAGCTTATGACTGACAGGTTTGAGATGTCTATGATGGGGGAATTACGGTTCTTTCTTGGATTCGAGATCAAGCAACTTAGAGAAGGAACCTTTATCAATCGAGCAAAGTACATCCAAGACATGCTCAAGAGATTCAAGATGACGGATCTTAATGGTGTCGCCACTCCGATGCAAACAAAATGTCATCTTGAACTTAACCCACATGGTAAAGATGTGGACCAAAAGGTATACCGGTCCATGATCGGCTCTCTTCTTTACCTCTGCGCATCTAGACCCGATATTGTGTTGAGCATGGGGGTGTGTGCAAGGTATCAAGCATCTCCTAAAAAAATCCACCTAGTGGCGGTCAAGAGGATCTTTTGATATTTGGTTCATTCCCCTAACTTTGGTCTCTGGTATCCCAAGGGCTCCAATTCTCTCTATGTGGTTATACTGATTCAGATTGGGCTGGTGATAAGGATGATCGCAAATCCACTTCTAGAGCTTGTCAATTCTTGGGAAGATCTCTTGTGTGTTGGTCTTCTAAAAAGCAGAATTGTATCTCTCTATCCACCGCCGAAGCTGAATATGTTGCTGCTGCTAGTGCTTGCACTCAGTTATTGTGGATGAGGCAAACTTTAAAGGAATACGCTGTCAATTGTGACAAAGTGCCTCTTTTATGTGATAATGAAAGTGCAATCAAAATTGCGTACAATCCGGTATAGCACACAAGGACAAAGCATATTGAGATTCAGAATCATTTTATTCGAGACCATGTTGCTCGAGGCGATATTGATCTATCTTTTGTGAGCACGAAGAACCAACTTGCTGATATTTTTATGAAGCCACTTGATGAAGCAAGATTCTGCTACTTGAGGAATAATGAGCTAAATATCATTGATTCCAGGAGTTTGTCTTGATTACCCATGCACTCACTTGTACATCTCAGTCTTATTTGGTCTAGGTGTGGGCATGGATATAGGGGGAGTGTGGTCCTAATTCATTGGGCTAACCCTCCCCCATAATGCCAAAAGCAAGATAAATCATTTCTCTTAATAACATCGTGTGATATGTGAGCTTATTGATGAGTACTCGTCGTGAACCCAAGATATATCTTCGTGGTGTCACACCATACACTCCAACAAGGTGGCTTCGGCCACCACCCTCCCCCTTGAGGAGAATTGGATATTTTTGGCTGTTTTTGCTCTCTCATGTTCTTATGGGAATCACACTCAGTCTTGGCTCTTATTTGATTTGGATCTTGCAATTTTTAGTGTCTAGTACCATCTCAGTTTGGTTCTCTTAATCCTAAGCCTTTCCCTACCGCTAAGCCATCTATTCTTGCACACAAGTCCCTTGTACACCTTGTGGGGTGTTGTTTGGGGACGCGCGGGCCTGAATCTGTGTACAACAGAATTTCAGATTTGAGGCCGGATAATCCGGCCCAAGTGTAGGCCGGATAATCCGGCCCTGGCAGATTTCGTCTTAAAAGGTAGGGATCAGGGGGAAGGGCTCATAACGAGCAACACTTCTCCCCCAACCCTCTCCTCCTCCTCAGCCACCGCCTGCCGTCCCACATCCTCCCTAGAGCCTCTCCGGCCACCGGATTTTCCGTGCCTCCCCGGATCTTCTTCTCCGCGCCTCCGGGTACCTTCTCCTTCGCGTTATTCCTCCAATGAGTGAGGGTAACTCCCTCTCTCCCCATCTTTGGCTAGATGTGTTATTTGTTGGGTGGAACGTTGTCTAGAAGGATGTTGTTTTCGCATAGAAAGCATCGTCTTGCAGTTTCTAGGCCCGATCTACTTTTTTGCATCCAAATTAGGTGAAATCAAAAATTTCTGCCAGGGCCGGATTATCCGCCCCTGGCCAGGCCGGATAATCTGGCCTGATAGATTCAACTCTGGTTCAGTTTCACCCTGGAGTGTGCATTGAGTAGATTTGTCTTATGAAATTTTGGACTACTTTTTCCATGCTCTCTCCTGGACTTGTGTGTATGCTTATCCCCATGCTATCACCCTTGTTCTCCTCACAGGTGGTTCCAGTCTTCCCAAGACCTACAAGCACCGCCCTCGCGGTAAATACTTCCGGGACGACGGACAGGGTAACTTAGTGGACGAGGTTGAGTTGAGGAGAAGAAAGAACGAAGAGAAGCGAATGGCTGAACAAGCAAAGAGAACTAGAAAGGGTGTGTCCAAGAGGAAGGGAAAGGAGCCCAAGATCAACTACTAGGCTTTGGATGCAGTCACATATACCTCCATCCGTCACCGTGATTTGTTTGCTGAGTTGCCTCGTGATGATGAGCTGGGGGATGCTCGATTTTGGTGTGCTGAACAGAAAGGTATTTATGAAGATGTGTATGCCAGGCCGAACATTAGGCCTATGCACCCATTGGTTCTTGCTGAGGCTTTAGAGAAGCCCCACCTTGTGGATGCCATGTATGTGGCTGAGCGGATGGGGCTGCACCATATCATGTCTCTCTAGTGCTCCTATGACTTTGAGGTGGTGAAGTAGTTATTTTCCACTTTGGTCATTTGTGGTGATGAGCATCGCACCATGAAGTGGATGACTCATGGCAGGCCTATGATTGCTGATTTCTGTGTGTTTGCTGAGGTTCTTGGATACAATTTCCGTAGCAGGGATAGGGCAAGTGGCCACCGTATCATCACTCAGCTGAAGCCTAACAAAGATGCAGCTCTCTCTCCTTGCACTGTGAACAATGGCATTGTGGGAACTCTTGCTGGTCTGGCTCCTATCTATGCTGCTTTGGTCAGTCTCTTCCATGATTCCATCACTCCAAGTGGTGGCAACAATGATAGCATCCGTGGTCACCTTGTTCAGCTCCTTGCTTTCTCCCATGAGGTTGCCTCGTGCGAGGATGAGTCGGTGCAATACAAGCTGGATGTGATGGACTTCATCTACCATGAAATTATTGATGCAATGTTCAACCGACTGTCCATTCCTTATGCTCCCTACATTATGATGCTCATCAAGCACCTTCTTCCGTCTAAAGATTTCAACATTGATGTGGTGCACCAGGCCAAGAAGATTTACACCAAGGTTCGGAAGACCTCTCACCCCTCCTCTGCTCCTGAGGGTCTCATGAGGGATGCTCGCAGGCCCCCAGTGCCTCCCGTTGCCCGTGAGGTCAAGAAGCTGAACTGGTTCCAGCGGCACATCCTTTGCATGGGCATGGACACACGCAAGGGTCGGTATGAGGCGTACAAGCAGCGCCATGAGTTGGCTCACTCCCAGCAGCTCATCCTTCACCATGTGTCCGGTGCTTCTGGTGACCCCCAGCTCCTACACCTCCCACACCATATGCTCGGTGGAACTCTTCTTCCGGGCTGAACTATGGAGAGATGGAGCGTCACTTGTTTCCCCCTGCGGCCACTGTTGATGATGAGGATGATGACATCGAGGAGCTGGAAGATGAGGACGAGGACGGGAATGAAGACGAGGATGAGGATGAGGATGAAAACTACGATTGATCCCTTGGGGTTCTAGCATCACTCTTCTTCCTTTTTGGTGTCTCGATGCCAAAGGGGGAGAAGTAGTTCTATTAGGATCTTCGAGGATTTGCATGGGTCAGGCATAAGCATTTGCATTTTTCTATTCGTCGTTTTCTCGCTTATGCCCATTTAGCGTTGAACTTTAAATTTGTGATTTGTGAGATTTGTGGTTTGTTTGATACTCTATGTCAGTGGTTGTCTGGATTTATCTCATGGATTATGCTTATGGATTCATCTATTCATATCCTATTATGCTGGAAATCTATTCAAGGAAGGCGCTTATATTGGTTATCACGTTTATAATTGAGGCTATTTCAAAGATGCCCCTCTTCTACTTCGGTGGTATGATTACGTTGCTCAGATGTCTATGGAATAGATTCACCTATTTGTGTGCATTTGTATTCAAATGCAAAATTCTAATATGCACACATTGAGGGGGAGTCTCTTCCATGCTTATTGCTGGTAGTCTTGTGATATTTTCTTGCAAATCCTAGTATTGTCATCTAACACCAAAAAGGGGGAGATTGAAAGAACATTTCATGTTTTCCTGTGTTTTGTGTGTTAGGTAACAATACTTTGGAGATTTCTCATGTGCGCTAGGTGAGCAAAAAGTTTGGGGGGGGGGATTATCCGCCCCACCAAGGGCCGGATAATCCGGCCTACCCCATTGTTCAAAGACTACCAAGGCGCGTCACCCAGAGAGGGGGCGGATTATTGCCCGGAAAATCCGGACTTGGGGCGGTTTTTCTTCCCCAGGCCGGATAATCCGGCTATCGCATGGGCCGGATAATCCGGCCCCCAGTTTTTGAGCAAAGCATGCCAAGGCGCATCGCTCGGAGTCTGGTTGAATTTTCTCCCGGAAAATCCAAACTGGGGCGGTTTTTCCTCCCCAGGCCGGATAATCCGGCCTCCACATGGGGCCGGATAATCCGGCCCCCCAGAAGATGATCAAGTGCAAGCTCTGCGCGACACTCAGAGAGGGGGCAGACTATCTGCCGGATATTCCGAGTCTGCGGCAGAGTTTTCCCTAGGCCGGATAATCCGACCCTCACTTGGGCCGGATAATCCGGCCCCCAAAGTCTCCAACGGCTGGTTTTGGAAGGGGGTATAAATATCCCTTCTTCCCCAACGTTCAGAACTCTTGATTCATTTGAAATTGTTCAGACACAGTTCAAGAGCTCCCATTCTAGATCTCCCACTTCAACCACCCGAAGGCTTTGATCTTTGGGGGAATTGAAGGAGGAGAGGATCATCATCGTCATCATGAATCAAGCGCATCAACTCCTATCCATTCATTTGGAGAAATCCTTGATCTAGTATTCTTATCAATATCTAGATCTTGTTCTTTGTTTTTGATAACATTGTTCTTGTGGCAGCTTGTTGTCATTACGGGAGCCTCCAAGTTGATTGTGGATTTGTGCCCCGCTTGTTGTGTAAAGGTGCTGGTACCCACCTTGAAGGGTCCCTATAGTGGAAAGGTGGATCAGGCCTTTGGTGGCAGGATCCATTAGAGAACAGGGTGAGGCCTATTGTGGCGTGGTGGTCTTAGTGCCGTCCACCCCTCCAACACAGACGTACTTCCCTTAACAAGGAAGGAACTGTGGTCAATCAAATCATGTGTCTCCGCATGCTTCCACTTTGGTTTACCCGCTCCTCTTCCACTCGCTCTTTACTCGCTAGTAGATAGGTTTGCATATAGGGAAATTCCACCTAATAGTATATCTAGAGAATTTACCCTTTGTGCTAAGCCTAAAATTGAAAAAGCATTAAAATTTGAAGTAGCACCTATTCACCCCCCTCTAGGTGCACATACGATCCATTTCAGGTACCACAAGGAATAAGAAGGTATTGTCCTCAGCTCCGACCCTCTCTGCCCCCTCATCTCTGCATGCATGGTGCTCTCTTAAGGAGACCCTTCTAACCATGCCCTTCCTTTTATTTAAGGAGACTCGCTGCCATCTACATCACATGGCACCCGACGGTTTGCCTCTGGCGCCCTCGCCCTCGCGGTCACCCTCAGGCCCCAGCCTCCTCACATGCACGTACCCAGGACCACGAAGGACCACCTAATCACGCCCGGCGCCTCCCTGTCGACCTAAAGCTAGCCAAGGAGCTTCCCCAACGAGCACCCGAGTGCACCGCGCCAGCACGAAAGCGGGAGTTGCCTCCCCGGGGTCAAAACGATGGTTCCCACCCATACGCAAGCGCTCTATCGGACACTGCTTCTCCTCCATCGTTTCCCATCACCGCCCCATCCCCATGTGAGCCTCCCCACCCCCGCCGGCCCCGCCCTAGGGTTCGTGCCCCGACCATCCCGTCGCTAGGAGGACGGCGCCTGGCATCCGTTGATCTCAGCGTAATCCAACGATCCCTACGCCGATACCCCTTCACCCCGGCCACTCGCTGCCAACCAGGCCCATCCCGGGGATTTGGAACCCACGTCCCGCACTCGTTCCTGCCCACGAGCTGGACAAGCTGCCCAACGGCCTAGAGCTGGACAACGTTGGTTCCTACTTTTAGTGTTTATTCTTTTCCCATAAATGATTTGCTAGCTGAACTGTTTAAATTGTTTTAAAAAAGAAAAATACTTCAAAAACACCAGACAACATTTTTAACCTGTATCTAAAAGTTTTCTTAACATGCAGCTAAATAATTTAACTCAAATAAAAATTGTACTTTCTCCGAGAAACAAAATTACCAATATGTACCCTTTTAATAAGTAAATCTTCTAGAGAGTTTCATAAACCCAAATTACATGAAACAAGTTACTACATCAAGGTATTTCGAGCACCTTTCATTCCACCCTGGCCTGACCCCTTAAATCCTATTGGTTTTCCTGTAGCAAAATTAACAAAAATCACTCATTTATGCCTTTAGGAATTTCCCTAGGACAAACCAAAAGGTCTTTTGACCTAATTCCAACTCTCAGGAATGATGCAATGCATGGTATATATAAATCCCGAAGCCCAAAAATTATTGAGTCATTATTGAATTTTGGTGATTTAAATACTTCTGCATGTGTCTTTTTCACACAATAAATCACACCAGTAGTTCCACAACCTCAACATTAATGAATCCAGTTTCTACAGAAAGGTATTTTATATACCTATCATGTACCTTTGGGTTCACCTCAAAGTACCCTGTAGAATAATGTGATCAAAATGACAAATTAACTACAGAACTGACTTTGGGATTTTCCCAAGGGCATTCTGTTAATTATTTTGAAGTGATTCAAACTCTCAGAGAATAAGAACTCAAAATGATTCATTACCATCCTAGGAAATAACTTTTGGACAAACATATATTTTCTGGTGATTTATCCCCTAAAACTATGGTTTATTTCACTAGAAATTCAATAACTAATTAATTAAAAGTCATACAAGAATGAAACCACTTTTGGTGGCCTTGTTTTATCAAAACCTATCTGATGATATTATTTTTGCACATTGATATCATACATGACAAAGCCTTAGTTAGAAAACCCTTATTATAGTAGTTTTGGACTAATAAAAGATAAAAGAAATCCCTCTAATCCACTTGGAGTAATCCTACTTGCATTGAACTCAACTCAATCAAATCTACTAAAGCTAGGGGTGTATTGTATGTTGGTATGCTATATTGCATTTGTGCTTGTTTGCCTTGTATTGATTGTGGTATTTCTTATTTGCATGTATGCCCTATGATGACGATAGTTGCACTTGTATTGACTTCGAGAATAAGGGATCATCTTATTATTATTATTGTTGGTATTCTAAGAAGAGGAAGTCTAGAAAATTATAGCTGATCACAGGCAAGCCACCATTCTTGAATTCCAATACTTGTCCTAATCCTTTTATTACCTGTTTTATATCTCCTTTATAAACTACATTATTACCCGCATGTTTTGTTTTACTATTACTGCAATAATAACTTGGCTCCTCCAAGTTATGACTTGGTGTCCCATATGACACCCACCCTAATGTTACCTACCATTTATCCCTTTAGGACGAGAGTATGATGGTTAACATCCTACCACATTGGAAAACCCGAATTTGATAAACCAAACTGTTTTGGGGATTTACCCCGCTACTAAGGTCTTGAAAATGTTTTGGTAAAACCCTTGGGAAGAGGCGTCGCTTCTAAGTGGATGTTTTAAAGAAATAAAGGTGATGAGGAAGAATGAGAAAGATGAACTTGATGTTGAGAAGGGATGGTCTAGTCTTTTACCGGGACAATTTATCCGTGCAACGACATTACCCCAGGAGCTGGGGCATAGCTCGTAGTTTGTCTTCCTTACCATGGGCTATGCCATAACACGTATAAAGGGGCTCGAGTCCCCTGAAACCGGTACCTATCCACTTAGGGGGTCGTCGTACCTAGAAGGTTCTACTGTCTCTTTGGAGGTCGGCTGAAACTATGGAGCTCTCGTGGACGGTATGGTTTATGGGAGTATGGAAGGGGAAATGATTCAAGAAGTGAGGTAGGGAGATTCAGACTCGAGGAGTCAGGTACTCGTCCCGGGGAACTAAGCAACCATAGGGAAAGAGCCCATACTAGGGACGACAAAAGAAAGGTTACGTTTGATTATCTGGACCCCCTTACACACGGTGTAGCGGGCCGTGGTGTCATCCCGGTGGATGTATTGATTCTTATGGGTAAGTGCACAAACTCTGCAGAGTATAATCTATTTCAATATCCATGTCCACGGACAAGGACGGTTGGAAAGGTGATTTCTAGGAGTACCCAATGGTGGTCTCGGAAAGATGGATGAAAGTATGGTGGTCTTGAGATGACCTGAGGTTAAGGATTTTTGTTTTGACCAGAGATGGTCGAAGATGTTCAAAATAGATTTTCTCTAAAAATGTTTTCAAAAAGGTTTTTAACACGGATATGGAGATATCCATCTTTTAAAATGGAGACATGTTTTCTAAACTCTTTTTTCAGCAAAGTTATAGAGATGCCATATTTTACTAGAGAAAACTAGGCTTTTCAAAAACAACCATAGATAGAGCTATATCGCCATAGCCAAACTGCATTATATTGTTTCCCTTATTCTTGGTGGTTTGTGAGTACATTCAAAGTACTCACTGGAATTGTCCCTGGCTATTTACTTGGCCAGACTTTCAGAAGCATAGAGGATATTGGAGTCGATGACGTCTATGCGAGCTAGGCCATCTTCCCAGTCAGTTGCCTATAGGTTAAGGCATGTTTGGGCTCTATGTCTTATGACGATCCGTTCCTAAGATTATGTAGCCATACTGGCATCTATGTAAGTTTTGTATTCGTTAAGTTATGGATGTTGTAATGATACTTGTCGGTTATGTTCCATGGCTCACTGATCATGGGAACATGGTTATATGCATAACAGAGATTTCTTGGATGATAAATCCGGGGGATCCCACAAACATGGTATCAGAGCCATCCTGACTATAGGCAACCTTAGTTAGCATGGATGTTAGACAATGAAACAAATACTCTTGGAAACATCGGCTTTCGAAAACTATTTTCTCAAAAGCCTTTCCAAAAGTTCTACTTCTTATCCCCTCCTAATTTAACTTATTTCAAAACAGCTTTTGTTCTATCTATTAACCAAATGTCAAAACTACGGATTTCAAACAAATAGGAACTAGAACTCGGTGAAGACAGTAATAACGAGATAAAGAGAAGCAATTACCAGCAAACACAAGGAGACTACAAGATTGCCCTATCAATGGAATCATCGTGACTAGAAGACTCAAGTGCTACACTATCGAGAAGCGTCCCATGAAAAGGCGAAGGCGTCCACCGAAATAACGTGACCTCTATGTTCAATAGTCCTAAGATAGGATTCCCTTATATCACGAGTAGTTAAATCCTTGGTCCCTATAATAGGCAGTGTTTGCTTGCCTAAGTGCATGATGTGTTTATTGAGGTGTGATGTTTTCACTACTAAGTTAGAAAGAATTTTGCAACCCCTTCGCTCTATTCATCTTGCATGTATGTTCTATCTTGTTTGACCCTAGTTCAATGTGTTTTGGGAATCAATTACACCACCTAGTAACTCAGGCACACCCCCCCGCGAGTTGTTGCTAACAAGACCATACAAATTTCGGGAGTGATGAGAGGAAAAAACATCACAAGAACCCATAGTTCGACATTGTCAAGTTAGAACAACCCGCAGACTCCTCCCCAGTAGGATGGCTTATGTTGTCAAACTCAACTCTCAAGGCTCATCATCAACACTACGTTCCATCATTCACCTGCTGACAACAACAACCGTTTCGTTGAAGTCGGAAGTCTACCATCAAAGGATCTCCCCATCCACAAGAAACCACAAGGCTGACTAACCAAGACAAGAAGTGAAGACCTAACTACCCTAAATTAGGCATGATTAGCTTCTGACAGCCCCCAATTGACTCACTATTTTAGTCGACCCTACCCAAACCAAAGGGAAGTTCCTCACCAGAAGGCTAGAATAATCCCAATATCTGGAAGATAAGGTGCCTAAAGACAACAAGTCTACTCCTCCATCGAGAAGAAGCAACGCCAATATTTCATGTTGAGACAATTTCTCTGAAGCTGGACACCTAAACCGACCGAATACTAGCAAGAAGAGCCGTTAACTGCTAACTTGCCCTGAGCTAACTCCTTAAAAGCTCATTCGGTAACCACCCTCGACGAGTTTTTTGCAATAGGGCATCGCTCGAAGACCTCAACTCAAGACACAAACATAATACAGTTTTTCTCTCGCCTTTCGCTAGCACTCCAAGACAGAAGATTTACGCCCTTCCTGAAGTACCTTAATGAAGCTCTAAGATGGAAAGACCGCGTCTTTGTCTTTCCACCCAATCCCAGAAGACTGTCTACCGAAAGATACTCCAGAAAGATTTCCAGACCCGATGACTTTTCGCCAAGTATCAACTCACGAGTCATCAGATGAGGTACCAACTAAAGATTCTACGAAAACCCTCTACTACTTCAGCTCAATACCCACCTGAAGGACCACCAATTCTCTAGCACCCTCAATTCTAACCCGTTTGGAAGATCCGCAAATTTAACTGCCCTGATAGGCTAAGTACGAAGAAAGTTAGTATATAAGCCTCATAGGACCCAGTTCACGGATGTCATCGGAAGGTTCCAACTCTAGGCAAAAGATTGCAATATCCACCTGACATCATCTAACGACTCCAAGAAGGAAGGACCGTGTTATCTTCGAGCTACCTTAGCTTAACCCTATGGGGGAAAGATTGTGTCTTTCCCACTTTCAAAGAATAAACGCTTAATCGAAGACTACCCCCAAATCTCAGCTGTACAAGCCTCGAAGCCTCAAAACTTAATGAAGAATATCAACCTCCGCCAACTAGAAGGAAAGCCTACCCCCTCATGCTATGCCATGATTCCGCCAGCATCTCCGAAGATGAAGTTGAAGCACCCACAATGTTTCCACTAGAAATCCCTAGAGTAGACTCTCAACCACACAAGGAACAAAAGTAACCAAGCACATAACCGATACTGACATAGTAATATTGCGACGAGCTTAGTATCTGCGAGTTACCCCAAACATATTACAACCCCTCACCGCAACACCCCAACCCTATCTCTCCCGAATCTCGGGATGAGATTCTTGTAAGGGGGAAAGGTCTGTAACATCCCAAATTTAGAAACCTTGTTTAGTTGTCCAGAATGCAAAAATCAGGGGGAACAAAAAAATTCTTGCTTGATGATAAAATAATCATTCGTCTGTTTATACTTATGCATCTGATTGTGTAATAGAAGTAGTACTCCTTGCCTCAACCTTAGTCGACAAAAACTATTTAACAATAGAAGTGTCTTGGCTTATTTTGCCTATTCCCAAATGTTCTGGCATTTCGAAAAGAAAATCCAAGATGCCTTTGATACAACCAGTATTTTAGTAGCTTCTATTTACAAAACTATGGAGATCTATATGCTCTTATGTTTTCAATACAGAACTTCTAAATACCCTTATCTCTAGCTTTCCAAAACTTCTTATAAAACCCTCGAATTCCAACCTTGGTAGAAGTACCAAGAACTCTTACCTACTTCCAAGCACAACCTCTTCAAAATACCCATTTATACCTCAGGTTAATCTTCAAGGTACCTTTAATAGTAGAATTAAGATGCTTGTTAGGTGAATTGCCTTGATCTGCTAGTTGACTTGTTTGACTAGGAAATAGAGTTGGGTTTCCAAAAAGGGTATCCTTTAGCAACAAAAACTACTCAAGCAATGCAACATCTAAACCTCTGAGCAGGAGTCCACACAGAAAGGTAGAAAAGATAAACTCTCTCCTGGTTATCAGGATCACATTTGATAAACTACTTAAAACCCCCTAAATCTAGATCCCAGGCCTAGTGTCAGCTCTACCATCATTCTTGGATTTAACCCACCATCTACTATACTCTACCTTGATCAATGGATCTATACACCAACTCCCCCAAGTTTGCCTTGGTCCTTAATTCACTCAAGTGCCCTTGTGCTTTCATTAACAAACTCCTTTTTGAATCACTTCCCCTTTTCTAGCCTTTATAGTCAAAAGGACCAACTCAAGCCATGAATCCTATCTAATTAACCCACACTTCAATATATCCCACTTGGTGATAAGTTTGGACCCATGCATCCTATCAAAAACATCACCACTTATGACCTAGTCAAAAACACCAAATCTGCCAAACTTTTTTGACCAAGTCTAAAACTGTTATCAACATCACTACTTTGGGACTCTCTCCTTTGCAAACCCTTGTGAATTTTTGGAAATGCACTTGGAACATCTTTCATACCATCCTAAACACTTCCAAATCCTACTCTTTCCCTTGATAAAAACATCCCTTGACCCACTTGTTCATGATGGTTTTACAGACAATAATTGAAATATTTCTACAAATCTTATCAACAAGCCTACTTTAGCATAAGCTCACATCCTTATACTATCTTATTTTGACCAACTACTTGAATGAGTGTGTTGCATTCATAAGTTTCTAGCTACCCATTCCTTCCTTAATCCAATTCGAACTTTGTGCTTCTTAAACCCACAAGGTTTTTGAGGCTATTTGATATAAAGTTCTGACCTCCTTTTTTATCAATCTTTGGCTAAACTTCTAGACAACCTCAAGCATGATCAACCTCAAACTCCTGATCTATGATGATCTACATCAAGTGATCTATCCATTCATATGCCGCATGAACATTTTGGACACCCAGATCACTCCTAACAACTCGTCCAAAAGGGACTAAAAATATTAAACAGAAGATGCCATAAACCACTCCATTAAATCTTGTCCTTTTGAATCCCTCTCAAAACCTACTAATGATCTACTCTACACTCTGCACCCTGCTATATAATGCCCCTCTCAATCACTCTTGATTACATATGAATATAGCTAAAATTGTGAGGCAAGGTAGATAAGAATATGAAGTCCCTTTTCTTTTGCAACTTGTCCGAAATCACCAAAATATCCCCAAACCTCTTGCATCACATAGTCAGCTTTCTCATAGCATCTACCCAACTATAATCTACCTAAGTTTCCAAAACCCTAACCCTAAACACATGAATGCACACATGATCACCCCTCTCTCTAAACTAAGTAAATGACTCCCAAAGTACTTGTTAACCACTCCAGAACCCCACACCCACCTCTCTGGTTGTGAGCTATAGTATCCTCTACTATAGTAGCATCCTCCCTCTTGTCCCCTGGTGTTTGGAGTATGAGAGTGAAGGAGACAAACATATCAAAGCGAAACATTGGTCATTTAATCTTGCATAGCTGCTGCAGCATGCCTCCCACTCCCTCTTGTCTCCTTTACCACGACATATGACCCACCATCCCTCTCACCACCTCCCTCGCTGCCCTAACTAAGCCTATCCCCTTGGGCATGTCCAAGATGGACTATGCCCACCATAGACCACGCTCCCTTGGTATTTTAAGCCCCAAACCACCACAACCACCCATCTCAGGCTCATTCACTCCCCCCACCCTCTCCTTACACCCACCAGAGCCCCGGCTCAGCTCCCTGCACCTCCTCACCTTGGACAATGGAAGATTGCCCTCGGTACCGCAAGTAATAAGAAGGTCTTTTCCTCAGCTCTGACCCTCTCTGCCCCTCATCTCTGCATGCATGCTGCTCTCTTAAGGAGACCCTTCTAGCCATGACCTTTTTCTTTAAGGAGACTTGCTGCCATCTACATTACTCGGCACCCGACGGTCCGCCTCCGGTGGCCTCGCCCTCGCGGTTACCCCCAGGCCCCAGCCTCCTCAGATGCACATACCCGGGACCACGGAGGACCAACTAATCACGCCCGGCGCCTCCCCATCAACCTGAAGCTAGCCAAGGAGCTTCCCCTGCGAGCACCCGAATGAACCGCGCCAGCACGGAAGCAGGAGTCGCCTCCCCGGGGTCAAAACACCAATTCCCGCCCATCCGCAAGCTCATCGTCGGACGCTACTTCTCCTCCGCTATTTCTCATCACCGCCCATCCCCAGGTGAGCTTCCCCACCCCCGCCGGCCCCGCCCTAGGGTTCGTGCTCCGGCCGTCCCGTCGCTGGGAGGACGACGCCCGTCGTCCGCCGATCTCAGCCTAATCCAACGATCCCTGTTCACCGATAGCCCTTCACCCCTTCCACTCACTGCCAACCGGGCCCATCCCGAGGATTTTAAACTTGTGTCCCGTGCTCGTTCCTGCCTGCGAGCTGGACAAGCCGGCCAGCGGCCCAGTTCTGCCCCCAGGAGCCGGCCTAGTTACCCTTAGTGTTTATTCTTTTCCCAGAAATGATTTGCTAGGTGAACTGTTTAAATTGTTTCGAAAATAAAAAATACTTCAAAAACACCAGACAACATTTTTAACCTATACCTAAAAGTTTTCTTAAACATTCAGATAAATAATTTAACTCAAATAAAAATTGTACTTTCTCTTAGAAATAAATTACCAATAGGTACCCTTTTCACTAAGTAAATCTTCTAGAGAGTTTGGTAAACCCAAATGACATGAAACAAGTTAGTACATCAAGGTATTTCGAGCACCTTTCATTCCACCCTGGATTCTCCGCATAAATCCTAGTGGTTTTTCTGTAGCAAAATTTACAAAAAGCACTCATTAACAAAATTAACAAGTTAGTACATCAAGGAATTTCCCTAGGACAAACAAAATGGTCTATTGACCTAACTCCAACTCTTGGGAATGATGTAATGCTAGGTATATGTAAATCCCGAAGCCCAAAAATTATTGAGTCGTTATTGAATTTTGGTGATTTAAATACTTCTGCATGTGTCTTTTTCACTCAATAAATCACACCAGGAGTTCCACAACCTCAACATTAATGAATCCAGTTTCTACAGAAAGGTATTTTATATACCTATCATGTACCTTTGGGTTCACCTCAAAGTACCCTGTAGAATAATGTGATCAAAATGACAAATTAACTACAGAACTGACTTTGGGATTTTCCCAAGGGCATTCTGTTAATTATTTTGAAGTGATTCAAACTCTCAGAGAATAAGAACTCAAAATGATTCATTACCATCCTAGGAAATAACTTTTGGACAAACATATATTTTCTGGTGATTTATCCCCTAAAACTATGGTTTATTTCACTAGAAATTCAATAACTAATTAATTAAAAGTCATACAAGAATGAAACCACTTTTGGTGGCCTTGGTTTATCAAAACCTATCTGATGATATTATTTTTGCACATTGATATCATACATGACAAAGCCTTAGTTAGAAAACCCTTATTATAGTAGTTTTGGACTAATAAAAGATAAAAGAAATCCCTCTAATCCACTTGGAGTAATCCTACTTGCATTGAACTCAACTCAATCAAATCTACTAAAGCTAGGGGTGTATTGTATGTTGGTATGCTATATTGCATTTGTGCTTGTTTGCCTTGTATTGATTGTGGTATTTCTTATTTGCATGTATGCCCTATGATGACGATAGTTGCACTTGTATTGACTTCGAGAAGAAGGGATCATCTTATTATTATTATTGTTGGTATTCTAAGAAGAAGAAGTCCATGGACTTATAGCTGATCACAGGAAAGGCACCATTCCTGAATTCCAATACTTGTCATCCTCCTTTTATTACCTGTTTTATATCTCCTTTATAAACTGCATTATTACCGACATGTTTTGTTTTACTATTACTGCGATAATAACTTGGCTCCTCCAAGTTATGACTTGGTGTCCCATATGACACCCACCCTAATATTACCTACCATTTATCCATTTAGGCGGAGAGTACGATGGTTAGCATCCTACCTCATTGGAAAACCCGGATTTGATAAACATAACTGTTTTGGGGATTTACCCTGCTACAAAGGTCTTGAAAATGTTTTGGAAAAACCCTTGGAAAGAGGCATCACTTCCAAGTGGATGCTTTTAAGAAATAAAGGTTATGAGGAAGAATGAGAAAGATGAACTTGATGTTGAGAAGGGATGCTCTAGTCTTTTACTGGCACAATTTATCCGTGCAACGACATTACCCCAGGAGCTGGGGCATAGCTCGTAGTTTTTTCCCTTCGCATGGGCTATGCCATAACACGTAGAAAGGGGTTCGAGTCCCCCGAAGCCTGTACCTATCCACTTAGGGGGTCGTCATACCTGGAAGGTTCTATTGTCTCTTCGGAGGTCGGCTGAAACTATGGAGCTCTCGCGGATGGTACGGTTTATGGGAGTACGGAAGGGGAAATGATTCAGGAAGTGAGGTAGGGAGATTCGGACAAGAGGAGTCGGGTACTCGTCTTGGGAGAACTAAGCAACCATAGGTAAAGTGCCCATACTAGGGACGATAAAAGAAAGGTTATGTTTGATTATTCGGACCCCCGTACATGTGGTGTAGCGACCCGTGGTGTCATCCCGGCGGATGTATTGATTCTTATGGGTAAAGTGCACAAACTCTACAGAGTATAATCTATTTGAATATCCATGTCTACGAACAAGGACGGTTGGAAAGGTGATTGCTAGGAGTACCGAATGGTGGTCTTGGAAAGATGGATGAAAGTATGGAGGTCCTGAGAGGACCAGAGGTTAAGGATTTTTGTTTTTACCAGAGATGGTCAAAGATGTTCAAAAGGGGTTTTCTCTAAAAATGTTTTCAAAAAGGTTTTTAACAAGGAAATGGAGATATCCAGCTTTTAAAATGGAGACATGTTTTCTTAACTATTTTTTCAGCAAAGTTATAGAGATGCCATATTTTACTAGAGAAAACTAGGCTTTTCAAAAAACAACCATAGATAGAGCTTTATCGCCATAGCCAAACTGCATTATCTTGTTTACCTTAGTCCTGGTGGTTTGCGAGTACATTCAAAGTACTCACTGTCATTGTCCCTGGCTATTTACCTGGCCAGAATTTCAGAAGCACGCAGGATATTGGAGTCGATGACGTCTATGCGAGCTAGGCCATCTTCCTAGTCAGTTGCATATAGGTTAAGGCATGTTTGGGCTCTGTGTTTTATGATGATACGCTGTTAAAGATTATGTAGCCATACTAGCATCTATGTAAGTTTTGTATTCGTTAAGTTATGGATGTTGTAATGATACTTGTCGGTTATGTTTCACGGCCCACTGATCATGACAACATGGTTATATGCATAATAGGGATTTCTCGGAAGATAAATCTAGCGGACCCCACATTTTCCATGTTTTTCCCTAAAAAATGTGCACCTATTGGCTTGTGGTGTGTTTTTTTCACACACGGCTGACGAACACGCTAGACATAGACATGGAACCACGGACACAAGGCAGGTCAACACACGTGCACATTGCCAGATTGTGGACGGGCCAGAGATGAGCCGGCCGGGGTGTGGATGGTGATGACTGATGAGACAACGAAGGAGAGAGAAACCACAATTTGTTTTGCATGCATATAAATTTCCTACTACTCCGTACTAGCAGTACTACTACTCATTGTACCATGTACCTCGTGTCTGGAACTCATCAGCTTTGCTCTGACATTGCACTGCTTTCAACTTATCCTCTTCCTTGCTCTCTCACGCTGCCTCCTTTGTGCTCTCATAATCTCTTTTTGCTCTTCGTTTTTACAGAATCATTTTTATTTTCAAAAAGTCTTCCAAGGTCATTTATATTTCTTCATGGAAAGTAGTACATGTAGAAAGACGCCGTGCAATTTTTTTATTATTAGTATTGTTTTTGTTTGACTGTTTTCAAATCAAGGTCAAATTTTTCTACATGCAAATTACTAGCAAGATGTTGAATTTCTCAAAAAAATTGGTGATTTTTGATATATTGATTGTCTAGTGGGTACCTTCAAAAGATATTTGTAGATCATTGAGAGCAATCTACAACTTAATTTTAGGTTGAAATTTTACCTAGCATTAACAAATTGGCTTAAATACGTTTATGGAGATGAAGGTAGCGTGGAAGCTTGAGAACTCATAAAAATTGGTAATCGTATGTGAAACATGGTCAACACTTTGTCTAGGAACTTGTTTTGCGGTATTCGGAGGCATATTCTTTATGCTTGCTTTAATTTTAAGTAAAACATTCTTTTCACTTAGAATATTCAAAATGATTTTTTGTTCCTAAAATTCAGAAACTCTCATTTTTTGCAGCATTATTATTCACCACGCCATGATGCATTCATCTACAAATATGGGAAACTACCATAAAATAAGATGTCCAATTGGCCATTTACCCTTGTCGTTCGGCCTAGAGCCTAAGAATGTTCTACATGGTAGGCCATATTCTGAAGCAACTTGTTTTTTTCAAAAGTTGTGTATGCTCATGATTATCATTTTCATGACAATAAGTGCAAGTTAGAGGACCTCGTGCAATCTCTTTTTATTTTATCGTGTTCAAAGTTGTCCACATGCAAATTCTTAGCAACAAATCGAATCTTTCAAAATTCTTGTTGGTTTGCGGTATATTGACTATCTAGTGGGTACATTCAAAAGATAGTTGTAGAAATCTAAGAGAAATCTACCACTTGCTCATAATTCAAATTTTACCTACCATCAGCGAATCAGCTTAAATTGGTTTAAGTGTGTGAAATTAGCTAGGAAGCATGAGGACTCATAAAATATGGTAATCTTAAGTGAAACAAGGTCCAAACTTTGTATGGAAACTCGGCTCATGGCATTTCGAGCCATATATTCACTGTGCTTGCTATTAAGAAAATACACTCGTGTCACTTGGAAAATTGAAATTGGTTGTTCGGCTCGAAATCCAAGAATATTCATACTCGTTTTCATTTTGAAAAAGTTGTCCAACTCATTTTTATTCAATTATTTTATATGGAGCATCAACATAAAGTAGATGTTGATATGGCCATAACCTTTGTTGTTTGGCTTGAAGTTCAAGATTTAGATTTGTTTTTTGTCAACACCCAGATTTTTAATCCCAGATGCCTGTTATGCCATACATCGCAATCCCAGGATTACCATTTTTGCGAGACATAACAGATTAGATATCACAGTACATCATCCATTACAATCCATAATAGGGTCTTACACAAATAAAGGATCTCATGATCCAGTCTTAATACAAACAAGCAGTGGAAATATAAGCGTAGCAGTGGGCTCCATCTTCAGGGTCAAAAGGCAATGCTGACGATAGGAGATGATCCTCGTTGTCATAGCCGTCCTGCTATCCATCTTCCTGATAATCCTCCTCATAGTCTGGCCCCGGGAATAGCCAGGGACAAAGCCATGAGTACTCTTTAAGTACTCGCAAACTATCACTAACAAGTAAGGTAGTTTTAGTAGGAATGCTAAGCTCTAAGTTTATTTGCAAAAGAAAATTTTCACCTAAGCTGAGTTTAAAAGTAAAGAAAGCTAAAATAATGTTCTAAATCACCTAGGCGGGAACTTAGTTTTCATAGTCACAACCCTGTTGTGGTCAAGTCAAAATCATAGTTCATTTCACAAGTCATTTTGAAAACATCTGACGATGGAACAATATGGCCACTCCAACTATCCATGACCGCGGATGCGGCTATTCGAATAGTTTGACACTCTGCAGAGGTGGTACACTTTCACCACAAAACTCGATACATCCGTTAAGGATAACCCTGAATCATCATAGTTAGTATGCGGATAATCAATCATAACCTTTCCTTTACACACTCTAGTATAAGCACCTCTCCTATGAGCTTGGCCTCCCAGCCATGGCCATCTGCCATCCTGGGCACTGCATAGGTGGACATCATCAAGAGGTAGCCTCAGCTCAAACCTCCTCCGCGAGGGAACCCATACTAATGCATATAAACTTCCTGCTAAGCCTTACCCAATTCAGGTATTGTGGTTGTACGGTAAAATTGGAATGGTATTGCATCTGAACCCAACCATCAGTTTTTATAAAGGGCTAAGACTCATGCCTCAACATTTTCACCATCAAATCCATTTGTGTTCTCAACACATGTCAAAACATTTCAATAGAATGACTCATCATTCCAAGGTTTTCATAATCATTTTCACCAAGTATTCCCATCTAAAGTGATCAATTTTTATGCTTAGCACTAGCCAGTAAATTAAGAGTGTTCACAAATGAGGGATGCTAAACTCAATCTTATGCCATAGAATGACATCTAGTATAGGACTAGTTTTATACTCTTTATGCTATCTATACTATCTTTCCAAAACCTCACAAAGCATTAACTAAAAGTAAAGAACTTTTGTAAAGCAAAAAGTAAATCTTGCAAGTAAAACTTGGGATGGGTATAACTCAAAAGGTATAACCAAGCATGCCTAATGCAATTGCTTAAGTTATCAAAAGGGGGAAATTGTTAACTTGCTTAGTTCTAGCTTGCTAATAATAGCTTGCCTTGATTGGTGTAGTGATTGAAGTTTTCTTCGTCTTCTTCGGGGTAGAACTCCTCCTCCTTGTATCCTTGGTCGGCACTATCGTCTATAAAGGAATACGGGGTACACAATCACCAAACAATACTTAACTAAGTCTATTTAGCACACTAAGACACATACTTGATGATCTAGCATCATCACAATCTTCACATGCATTAAAGCATTAGTTTCAATTATTTTATTTGAGAAAAGTAATTTGTACTCATTGAAATTAATTAAGATTTAATATTCTCCAATTAAAATATGGGATCATGTGGACACATGTCATGACCACATATTCTAATACATGGGAATGTGATTGAAAGGGTTGGTCACATTTTATAAAGTTTAAGATTACTATTTAAATGATTTAAAGTGACTAGAAATGCCTATATAGCATTATTTTGGTACTAGTCCAAAGTAACTGCATGCAAACCTAAATATTATTACATATTCAGATAGGTATTGGCAAATGTGATTTTTGAGAGTTGGAATCAACTCAAAAGCTATTATGGTTGATTTTTGAAAAATGTTTAAAGTTGCAAAAGTCTCTATTTTATTATTTTGGCTATAGATTATCTCTAACTCCAAATGATTTAAATCCAATAGGCTTGGATAAATATTTTAATTATCTTTCTAACAAAATTGGAATCATGCCATTTGGTGAAGTGAAACTCTCTGAATTGAATTTTGAATAAGTAGACAGAATATGATTTCAACTAAAATGGAAAATCACTTATTTGAATTTTTGGGCTAGCACGGGAAAGCTAACGGGCCGGCCCAGTGGCACTCCACGGCGTAGCAGGCTGCTAACAGCACGGACCCACTGGTCAGCGAAACTAACTAAGAGAAACGGTATGGGCAAATCTGAGCCATGCGATCAACTTCTAATCTAACGGCCGAGAGTCATCGTCGACGACGAACAGCTCCGGCGAGGAACTAGACCTAGCGCGGCGGTAGGGGTCTGGCGGGGCTCACCTGGGCTCCAGCTAGGCTCGGCGACGGGGGCAAACGGCGTGGTAGACAACGGCGAAGTGAGGCGTGGTCACGGCGAGGCTTGGGGTGGTCGCAATTGATGACGCCCGTCTCCTCTAGCAGCGGCGGACTCCGGTGTAATTCTGGCATGTGGTGCTCGCCTTGCTCTGGGAAGGGGTGTGGGAGGCTCAGCCGTGAGTGGGGAGTCGAGTGGTGTGAGGAATGGAGGCTGGGGTGGCCTCCTTTTATAGCTCGACGAGGGGACCGAGCGGTGCGGGCTGGCGTCTCCGGCAAGGGCGGCACAGAGAGCTAAGGGCATGGCTGGACGGTGTGGTGACTCCTGGAGGTTGTTGCTAGCTTAAAGGCGAGTCATGGGGCGGCTGGGTTTGGTCGGGCGCGTGCGGCGCTCTGGACGGAGGTAGAGGTGTTTGTTGCAGCGTGCGGCTGTTGCGGGTCGCGCGGCGGTGAATGGGGGTCTCTGCCGGGGTGCTGCTATCATGGCGGGTCTGTGCACGCGAGGGGAGGTCAAGGCGCGGCGCGTGTGAGCTGGTCGGTCGCGGCGCACTGGCGCGCTCTAGACACTGCGCAGAGAGGCGGTGCACGGCGGTGCTAGTGTGGTCCAAGGCTGGGCTTCGACCGTGGGGTGGACAGGGGGTGGCGGTAGGAGCTCGTGTGGCTGGTGCGCGTCTTTGGCGAGGCTGACGTCGCTCCTAGCGTGCTGCGCACTGTCGGCCAGCGACGACAAAGAACGGGCGGCGCTCCACTATGCCAGCGGTGTAGGGGGAGCTGGTCTGGGGCTAGGTTAGGCTTAGAGGGGACAGAGGGTTAAATTGGAGACCAAATGGTCGATGCTCACTATACCAAACAATGCATCTAGTCTAGTGTTTATTCTGTGCATGCCAAGTGTTTGATGAAATGGCCGCATAAAAATTATTTTTTAATTTTTGATTCAAACTTTTTGGGTGAACTTGCCTTAAGCTTGAGAGACTAGGTTTGCTTGGATAGGTCAAGGTGAATTCATTTGATGTGTTTTTGAAAGTGTGATCTTAACACATACACTTGATTCAATTTTCAAATGTCCATTAAGTGGCGTTGCTAGAAGTTTTTGTAAGTTTGTAAAGTGGGCCTTGAGACATCTTTACTTGGTCTAGCAAGGGGGGGGGGGGGAAAGATAGAAATGTTTCAGTTAGAAATCTTCTCCTAGGAACACCTAAGTGACCTAGTGGTTTAAAATGGTCAAAATGACCATTTGCTTTATTTATTCTTATTTGATTTCTTTCTCTTTGAATTTTCTTTGTAAATGGTCTAGATGATGTGGCATTCACCTTTAAACCATTTCACAACATTTAGATTAATCAAGCATAGCATAAACACTCAATTCTACACTAATGGAAACAAACATGCCTTCATATGCTTTCTTCTTAATAAAAGTTTTTGTTAACCCTAAATTGGGTGATTAGGAACTTGATAACCTTGATTAAAGATTTGGGGTGTTACAAACCTTGCCTCCTTAAACAAAATCTCATCGCGAGATTTAAGAAAAACTAGGAACTAAAGAGATCTGGAAACTTAGTCCTAATGTAATCTTCTCGCTCCCAGGTAGCTTCTTCTTCGGAATGGTTGCTCCACTGGATCTTGAGAAACTTGATACTCTGGGTTCTGGTGGTTTTGAAGTCTTCTTCCAAGATACAGATGGGCACTTCGCGATACATCAGATCCTTGTTGATATCAATGGCTCGGTGATCGTTGTTCTTGAAAACTTCGGTCTTCTCCGGCACTTCTAAGAATGTGCGAAGTAACGAGATATGGAACATGTTATGGATGGCTGACATCTCCTCTGGCAGTTCCAGTTGATAATCTACTTCTCCTCGGTGATTTAGAATCTTGAAGGGTCCAATATATCTGGGGGCTAACTTTCCTTTCAGCTAAAAACGTTGCATTCCTTTCAATGGCGAAAGCTTGAGATACACAAAATCTTCGACATTGAAAGTCAGGTCTCTACGTCTCTTGTCCGCATAACTCTTCTGTCTTGATTTGGTGGTCTTGAGGTGCTCACGGACTTTGTGAACCTTTTCTCTGGCTTCTCGTAGGATGTTGGGTCCGAAAATCTAACTCTCTCCTACTTGCGACCAATTCAAAGGGGTATGACACTTTGTTCCATACAAGAACTCAAATGGGGCCATTCCCAAACTGGCTTGATAACTGTTGTTGTATGAGAATTCTGCGGAAGGGAGACAATCTTCCCATTTTGATCCATACTCTAACACACAAGCTCTCAACATATCTTCTAGGATTTGGTTGACTCTTTCAGTTTGTCCATCGGTCTGTAGGTGATAAGCTGTGCTGAAATTCAACTTGGTTCCTAATCCTTCTTGGACTTTTTGCCAAAATCTTAAGGTAAATTGGGTTCCTCGATCCGATACTATGGTCTCGGGGGTTCCATGCAAATTGACGATTCTAGCAATGTACAACTCTGCTAGCTTCGAACTCTGGTAGGTTGTCTTGATAGGTATAAAATGGGCTACCTTAGACAGTCTATCAACTATGACCAAGATTGAGTCATTTCCCCTACTAGAAGTAGGCAAACCGGTGATAAAGTCCATTCCGACGGAATCCCATTTCCATTCCGGAATCTGCAATGGTTGCAATAGTCCTGCGGGTCTCTGATGTTCCGCTTTGACTCTCTGATAGATATCACACTTGGCTATGTAGCTTCCGATTTCTCTCTTCATCTTGTGCCACCAAAATTGCTCCTTCAAATCTTGATACATCTTCGCTCCTCCGGGGTGGATAGAATAAAGAGTATCATGAGCTTCTTGCATGATAACTTGCTTCAGCTCCGAATCTGATGGCACACAGATACGTCCTTTGTACCACAAAACTCCTTCTTCATCTTTGGTGAATCTAGGTACCTTTCCTGTACCAATACGACGCTTAATTCTGTCGATACTTGCATTTCCCTTCTGGGCTTCCTTGATTTGACTAATCAAAGTGGGTTGAAGTTCAATGCTAGCTAAAAATCCTTTGCTAACTAGCTCAGTTCTAAACTGCTCCAACTCCTCATACAAACTTGGCTGGGCTTCTTTGATCATGGTGTTTTAATCTACACGGCAATCTGCTAAGAGCATCCGCTCCCACATTGGCTTTGCCGGGGTGATAGTGAATGTCAAGGTCATAACCCTTGATTAACTCTATCCATCTCCTTTGCCTCATATTCAGCTCCTTCTGGGTGAAAATATACTTCAGGCTCTTGTGATCTGAATAAATCTCACACCCATCGGGTAATGATGCCATGTCTTCAAAGCTAAAACTATAACTGCTAGTTCAAGATCATGGGTAGGGTAGTTCTGCTCGTGTTGCTTCAGTTGTCGAGACAGATATGCGATGACTTTGCCTTCTTGCATCAACACACATCCGATACCAATCTTGGATGCATCACAATACACATCAAAAGGCTTCTTGATATCTGGCATAATCAGAATTGGGGCTGAAATCAATCTCTTCTTGAGTTCTTGGAAACTTGCTTCACATTTGTCGGTCCATTCAAACTTCTTATCTTTCTTCGACAATTGGGTCATCGGTCTTGCGATGCTCGAAAATCCTTCTACGAACTTGCGGTAATATCCCGCTAATACAAGAAATGCACGGACTTGAGTTTGAGTGGTTGGGCTTCCCATTCTTCAACATCTTTGATCTTGGCAGGATCAATAACGACTCCTCCTGCCGACACAATATGTCCGAGGAATCCTACTTCTTTTAGCCAAAACTCACATTTGCTGAACTTGGCATACAACTGATGCTCTCTAAGGGTTTCAGGGATGGTTTTCAAATGTTTCTCATGGTCTTCTTCTGACTTGGAATAGATAAGAATATCCTCGATAAAAACAACGACAAACTTATCTAGAAAGTTCATAAAAATCTTATTCATGAGATTCATGAAATAAACGGGGACATTGGTTAATCCAAAAGACATGACCGTATACTCATACAATCCATATCTGGTGGTAAAGTCGGTCTTTGGAATATCCATTGCACGAATCTTGAGTTGATGATAACCAGTTCTAAGATCAATCTTAGAGAACACTCTGGCACCAGTCAACTGATCAAACAGATCCTCTATCTTGGGCAGTGGGTACTTGTTCTTGATGGTGACATCATTCAGTTTCCGGTAATATGTGCACAAACGGTTACCTCCATCTTTCTTGTCCACAAACAGAACAGGTGATCTCCATGGCGAGGCGCTTGGTTGAATCGGACCTTTCTCCAGCATAGCATCTAGTTGCTTCTTCATCTCCACTAGTTCAGATGGGTTCATGCTATAAGGTCTCTGAGCTATGGGTCCAGTTCCAGGAATTAGTTCAATAATGAAATCGATATCCCGATCGGGGGGCATACCGGGCAATTCATCTGGGAATACGTCGGGGTATTCACAGACTACTCTGACTTGGTCTATGGTGGGTAGGGCTAGACTCTTGTTGCATTTGAATTGATGGGGAAAGGTCTCAGATACATGCTCTACTGATACTCCAAAGCTACTTGTCATGGTTATGGATTTCTTGGCATAGTTGATCAATCCTTTATGTTTCGACATCCAATCCATTCCTAGTACTACTTCCAAACCTTTGGTTCCAAGTACTATTAGATTGGCATAAAAATCTATCCTATGGATTCTGATAGGTACAACCTTGCAAATTTTTCTAGCTTTGGTGGTTGAACCAGGTATTTGAACTATCATAACATGCTTCAATTTTGTTGGTTGAATCTTACTAGTGCATGCAAATTCTTCTGTAACAAATGAGTGCGATGCTCCAGAATCAAACAACACTCTTGCTAATACTAAGTTAACAGAAAACATACTCAACACGATGTCTGGCGCTTCCTGGGCTTCTTCAGCATTCATGTGGAACAGACGGCCATTGCGGTTGAGAGAGTTCCCTGGGGCAAATCTTCTTCTAGACTGAACATGGCGTTGCTGCTGAGCTAGGGCATTCACATTGGTGGTGGCTGCAAGCTTCTTGGGACACTCGTTGGATTAGTGACCCTTGACTCCACATTCAAAGCAAGTAATCTAGGACTTGTCTTTAGCTGCAACAGGCACGTCATTGCTTCCAGTCCTTGGGGCAGTATTATTGTTGTTGTTCTTGTTGTTGTTGTACTTTGGCGATGCACGGTTGAAGTTGTTGGAGTTGCCGGGGTTGTTGTTGTGGTTTCCTCCGGACTTCACGTTTCCTCCGCTCTGATTGGGGTAGCTTGGACGAGACATCGGGGGTCGGTTGTTTCTTGGGGCATATCCTGCAGATGGGTTAGGGCGATACTTCTGAGTATTGTGGGACCCAGTCTGGTGCATCATTCTGCGCTTGTGGTTGTCATTGGATTGGTTTATCTTCCCTTCCATCTGGATGGCATAGTCAACTAACTCTTCTAGGTATTCAAAATGGATGTTGACTAACACAGTCTGCATCTCATCATGCAGTCCATTCAGGAACCTTTCTTTCTTCTTGGCTTCAGTGTTAATCTCCTTAGGGGCATATCTAGCGAGAGATAGAAATTTGTCACTGTATTCAACTACCAGCATCCTGCCTTGCTTTAGTTCTCTGAACTCATCTCTCATTCTGGTGGCTAATCATTGGGGCACATAGGTGCGGCTGAACTTGATCTTGAAAGCTTCCCACGTCATCACTTGACCGTGGTTCATGGTATGAGTGCTATTCCACCAGGCTCTTGCATCTCTTGCTAGATAGTGGGTGGCAAACAGTACCTTCTCATTGGCATCAACTCCTCCGACTTCCAGATTATTCTCCATGGTTTGCAACCAATCATCAGCATCTAAGGGATCCTCAGATTTATTGAAGATAGGGGGATTGGTATTCTGAAAATTCTTAAGCTTGGATCCATGATGATCCTGATTTCCTTGGCCTTGATTATTGTGGGCCATCTGAGCTATCTATTGCAGGGTGGCTAGGTTGGCTTGGCTCTCTGCTCTATTAGCTTCACGATCTAAAACTAGCATCTGCAGAATCTGCAGCATCGTGTCCTGTGATGAGCTGCTTCCTCCGGGGTTTCCACGAGTCATCTGAAGATTGAGGTAGATAAAGGGGTAAGAGGGAAAGTTCTAAGGTTCATGGTTCGGTTTTAAAAGTTAAACTTTGAGTTTGAACTCAGGTTTTGCAACTAACTACTTCTCATTCATTCATTCATTCATTCAAGCACACAATACAACACACACCACAACACAAAAGGCAAACCGATGGTTTTAAGAACCATTCTGTGAACTAAGATACAGTGGGACCGATACAACTCCTTCCTACGGTAGTGATCAAGTGCATCTACTCATGATCAATGAAGTCGGAGTCATCATCATCGATGTAGAAATCCATGGCATCATCCTCCAGGTAGTCATTGTCATCACTGAGGTATGAGTGAATATCTCCCTGGATGTCTTCACCTTCTTCCTCTTTTTCTTTTGCTGCAAGCTGGACTTCTTGCTCCTGGATGGTCTTCTCGAGGTCGGCCACCTTCTTGCAAAGACGAGCGATGGTGCGATCCTTCTTCTCGCGTTGACGACGAAGTGATTGGTGATCCTTGACTAGCATGGTGAATGTCTGGTCCTTCTTAGCGGCAATTCCTTCTGTCTATCATATAGCAGGAAGTCAAGATTCTCCACTCGGTGCTTCATCTCCAGGTGACTTGGCATCTCCAATGGCATTCCCATAGAATCACGCCTTGTGTATTGAGCAAATTGAGTTCCCTGGATCAAGTTGATGTTTTGCCCACACGGACGGTCAAGAGCTTCATGCATAGCCCTGGCTAATCCATCTAGCCAGTTGTTCTCTCTCACGGTGAATTGAATCTTCTCAGAAAGGGGTGCCTCCATCTTGCCTCGAGGATCTACAACTATCAGCCATTGTAGATCTCCTCTTGGAAAATCCTTGAGTTCAGCTCCGAAGAATTCCGAATGCGGCCGCTCAAGATACTCTGACAGTGCATCAAGATCCCTCTCAAAGATCAGTTGGCTTCCGTTTCCCAACTGGTAGAACTTGCAATACTGAACTTCCATCTATAAGAATTTAGGATGAGTAAGTTAGTGAGGTGATCAAGTGTGTCAAATTTTATGTAGTAATCTAAGAATTTTTGAGGAACATGAGTTTTTTTGAAAGAATCAAGGATAAGAGTGGGAATATCTTTTCATAAATACTTACTTCTTTGGTTTTGAAACTAAGTTTTTGTTCGGACGTCCATTCTAACTAGGGTCTCCTATGGTCAGGATGGCTCTGATACCAACTTGTCAACACCCGGATTTTTAATCCCAGATGCCTGTTATGCCATACATCACAATCCCAGGATTACCATTTTTGCGAGACATAACAGATTGGATGTCACAGTAGATCATCCATTACAAACCATAATAAGGTCTTACACAAATAAAGGATCTCATGATCCAGTCTTAATACAAACAAGTAGTGGAAATATAAGCGTAGCAGTGGGCTCCATCTTCAGGGTCACATGCAATGCTGATGATGGGAGATGATCCTAGTTGTCGTAGCCGTCTTGTTGTCCATCTTCCTGATAGTCCTCCTCATAGTCTGGCCATGGGAATAGCCAGGGACAAAGCCATGAGTACTCTTTAAGTACTCGCAAACTATCACTAACAAGTAAGGTAGTTCTAGTAGGAATGCTAAGCTCTAAGTTTATTTGCAAAAGCGAAATTTAACCTAAGCTGAGTTCAGAAGTAAAGAAAGCTAAAATAATGTTCTAAATCACCTAGGTGGGAACTTAGTTTTCATAGTCACAACCCTGTTGTGGTCAAGTCAAAATCATAGTTCATTTCACAAGTCATTTTGAAAACATCTGACGACGGAACAATATGGTCACTCCAACTATCCATGACCACGGACGCGGCTATTCGAATAGTTTGACACTCTGTAGAGGTGGTAAACTTTCACCCCAAAATTCGATACATCCGTCAGGGATAACCCTGAATCATAATACTTAGTATGCGGATAATCAATCATAACCTTTCCTTTACACACTCTAGTATAAGCACCTCTCCTATGATCTTGGCCTCCCAGCCATGGCCATCTGCCATCCTAGGCACTTCATAGGTGGACATCATCAAGAGGTAGCTTCAGCTCAAACCTCCTCCACGAGGGAACCCATACTAATGCATATAAACTTCCGGCTAAGCCTTACCCAATTCTGGTATTATGGTTGTACGGTAAAATTGGAATGGTATCGCATCCAAACCCAACCATTAGTTTTTATAAAGGGCTAAGGCTCATGCCTCAACATTTTCACCATCAAATCCATTTGTGTTCTCAACACATGTCAAAAAATTTCAATAGAATGACTCATCATTCCAAGGTTTTCATAATCATTTTCACCAAGTATTCCCATCTAAAGTGATCAAGTTTTATGCTTAGCACTAGCCAATAAGTTAAGAGTGTTCACTAATGAGGGATGCTAAACTCAATCTCATGCCATAGAATGACATCTAGTATAGGCCTAGTTTTATACTCTTTTTATGCTATCTATACTATCTTTCCAAAACCTCACAAAGCATTAACTAAAAGTAAAGAACTTTTGTAAATAAAAAAGTAAAGCTTGCAAGTAAAACTTGGGATGGGTATAACTCAAAAGGTATAACCAAGCATGCCTAATGCAATTGCTTAAGTTATCAAAAGGGGGCAAGTGTTAACTGTTGGAGATATGCCCAAGAGGCAATAATAAAAGTGGTTATTATTATATCTTTGTGTTTATGATGAATGTTTACATCCCATGCTATAATTGTATTATTAGGAAACACTAATACTTGTGTGTTTTGTAAACATAAAAGAGTCCCTAGTAAGACTCTTGTTGAACTAGCTTGTTGATTAATAGATGATCATGGTTTCCTGATCATGGACATTGGATGTCATTAATAACAAGGTCATGTCACTAGGAGAATGATGTGATGGACACACACACCCATAGTAAGTGTAGCATAAGATATGTCATTTAGTTCTTATTTCTACAAGCTTTTAAATGCATAGTAACCTAATCCTTCGATCATGAGGTTATGTTAATCACCATCACCAGATGGGTACTTTGATGACATCAAACACCGCTTCGTAACTAGGTGGTTATAAAGGTGTCATTGGGTATTCTGAAAGTATGTGTTGAAGCGCATGGACCAAGATTGGGATTTGTCGATCCATATGATGGATAGATATGCTCTGGGCCCTCTCGGTGGAATGTCATCTAGTTAGATTGCAAGCATGTGACTAGGTCACAAGGGATGACATATCATGGAATGAGTAAAGAGTACTTATCAGTAACGAGGTAGAACTAGGTATGCATATACCGACGATCAAACCTCGGATAAGTAGAGTATCGCGTGACAAAGGGAATTGGTTTTCGTATGTTAATGGTTCTATCGATCACGAAGTCATCGTTGAGTATGTGGAAGCCATTATGGATCTCCAGATCCTGCTGATGGTTATTGATCGGAGAGGTGTCTCCATCATGTCTGCATATTCACGAACCGTAGGGTGACACACTTAAGGTTCGATGCTGTTTAGGTAGATATGGAATATGCGTTGGAGACCAAATGTAGTTCGGAGTCTCGGATTGGATCTGGGACATCACGAGGAGATATGGAATTGTCCGGAGAATAAGATCCATATAATGGAGATCATTTTCTAGGTTCGGAAATGTTCCAGAGTGTTTTTTATGGGGATTCTAGAAGGTTTCAGAATGTTCTGGAAAGTTCCAGATGGTTCCGTGGACTTTACTTGAAAACCAAGAAAGGAAAAGGGAAGACTTGGGGGGGAAGGAAACTCCCTCCCCCCTCCCTTGTGCGCCGGCCCTAGGAGGTGGGCCTAGGGGTGGGAACCCTAGGCCGCACCCCTCCCTCTATATATAGAGGGGTGGAGGAGCCACCCCCTTGCCCCTCCACTCTTGCCCTAGCCGCCTCTCTCCTCCTCCTTCACTCTACTCTGGCTTAGGCGAAGCCCTGCAGAATTCTCTACTCCACCACCACCACCACCACACCGTCGTGCTGCTGGGATTCCGTGGAGAGATCTACTACCTCCGCTGCTCGCTGGAACAGGGAGAGGAAGGTCTGCATCGACTCCGCACGTGTGACCGATTGCGGAAGTGCTGCCAGAACGCCGCTCCGGAAGACGCGTCCACTCGATCTTGAGATCGGCATGTGATCGTCTACATCAACCACGAGATCCTATCTCGCACAAGGCTTTTAGATCTACAAGGGTTAGTACAGATATATCTCGTTGCAATTTTGTCTTTTTGTTTCTTGTTTTCACTAGTTAGGCTTAATGGAAAACAACAAAAAAATTAGAGAGCTTTATAGTATTTATCTTGAGTTAGGACATGAAGTGTTTCAAGAGAAAATTAAAAAACCTATGGAACTTTATTTGCATGTTAATAGCAATGTTGTTAGTATGAATTATTTGGACACCATTATTGCTAATGCTATGGAAAAGTCTAAGCTTGGGGAAGCTAGTTTTTACGAAAATGATCTTTTTAGTCCCCTAGCTTTGGAAGATAGCTATTCTATTGCTTATGATGATACCAAACCTCCAATATATGATGATTACAATGATGAATATCATATTTTCAGTCCACCTACTATAGAGGAGAAAATTAATGATTACAATATGCCTCCTATATTTGATGATTATGGTGATGAGATTAATAATGATAGCTATTTTGTTGAATTTGCTCCCACTACAATTAATAAGAATGACTATGCTTATGTGGAGAGTAATAATTATTATATGCATATGGCTCATGATAAGAATGTTTCATGTGATTGTTATATTGTTAATTTTATTCATGATGCTACTAAAAGTTATTATCAGAGAGGGAAACATGGTTTTATGCATCTCAATAATATTAGATTTCCCCTATTTATGTTGAAAGTCTTGAAGTTGCACTTGTTTTGTTTTCCTATGCTTGTTGATTTGTGCTTTCATGACTTGTTTCTTTACAAGATTCCTATGCACAGGAAGTGGGTTAGACTTAAATGTGTTTTAAATTTGCTTCTCGATGCTCTATTTTACTTTAATTCATATTTCTTATGTGAGCATCTTCTCAAACTATCATGCCTAACTTAAATGCGTTAAAGGAAAGTACTTATTGGGAGATAACCCAAAAGTTTTAGATGAGTCTTGGAAGTTATTACTTCGGTAATAACCGCTCCTTATCCTTTTTATTTGCTTTTTGTGCCAAGTGTAACCTCTAATGAGAGAGAAGAAATGATTGGGAAAGTTGCTGTCCTGAAACAGATTTCTGTGCTTCACCGTACACATTCGTGTAAAATCTCTGTACATCCTTTTGAGGCGTGAATTTTTGTGCTTCTGCCCAGGTTGTTATCTAACTTTCGTTAGTTCAACACTTTTTTATTTGAGCAACAGAAGGTCTTCGAAAAAATTCGTCTTTACCTGCTGGTTTGTTTTGACAGATTTCTGCCATTATTTGCATTTGCTTCTTGTTGGTTCCTTTTTGAGTTCTTTTGGGGAGTTGAGCTTTTTGAGGGAAGTGCTAAAGTAGCTAGTGTTTTAATCGAAGTTTTATTGGTGTTGGAACTGAACCTAAAGACTTATTATCTTAAGTGCACTAATGTTGCTAATAAAGATTGTGTGAAGTTTTGTATGAAGGAAAAATTTCAGGTGTATGGAAGGAATGAGTAATGAGATGAAGGATAGACTAAAGCTCAAGCTTGGGGATGCCACGCGTGTCACCCCAAGAAATATCCAAGAAGTACAAGCGTCAAATCTTGGGGATGCCCAAGGCATCCTCCTCTTCATCAATAAAAATCCCACGTTTCTTCCAAACACTTTATTTTTATTGTTTCATGCACAGTTGTGTTGTTCTTGGAGCGTCTTCTTTTTCATTTTCGTTTTTGTTTTTCGTTTGCTTCGTTTTTTGTCTTTCATGCATTGGTTTTCAAATAGTTTGGTTTGGATTGGAAAAGCGTAGGAAAAGTTCATGCTTAAGTGGTAAAGAGAGCTTGTTTTTGACTGTGGCCCATGCTTTGTCATGCCATGCTTGATACTGTTTTGGATTTATGCTTAGTATTCTTTGTTGTAGCATGACTTGTTATAAACAATTGAGATTGCTTAATGTGCCTTGGAAGGATCATGCGTTGTTTTAGCATATTAAAGCATAGTATTGTGGTATTCTCCTTTGATGCTTTATTTGGGTTGACTTGGCACATGCTCACACCATGTTATGACTATCCCAAGTCACCATAGCCTTTATGATCTTTTATTTTTCAACTCGTAGTATCACTTTATGCTTTGATCAATGATGTTTTGTCGCTCTGCATGATTATGGCCATTATTGCTCTCTTAGTTTGTCGCTCCTAGTCTTTTGCTAGCCTCCGTAACCAAGTATGAGTTCCACTCATGCATCCAAATCCTAAAACCAAGTTATTCCAAAGAGTCCACCATACCTACCTACTAGCATATGCTATTCCAAGTATATTCGTGTTTTTATCTACCTTACAAATTAAACTTGTTATGAGAAAACTAGTGATTAAAGCTCGGACGAACTTGATGGCACACTTTTCTTTTATTGCCCTTAATAAACTTGAACCATTGTGTTGTCTATGTTGTATATGCTTGCACTTATTTGTTGGGGATTAGCAGAACCATGCTGTCATGGGGAACGCTTTCAACATTGCACTTGTACTTTGTACCTAGTTGATATCATGCTCTTTTGTCTATGGATGTCGTCAGTGTGAAATGAAAGGGGAGCTTGTAAGTCCATGGAGTTATGTATGTGTGTTAGAGAAACACCTGGGCCACTGGTCTAATCCATGCTGTCATGGTGGAAACCTGCAGCGTAACCATAATGAGATGTCTATGAAGCATTCTTCTTATAAAAAAAAGAGTCAGATACTGAGAAAAAATAGAAAAAGAAAAAAAGATATGAGAAAAGAGGAAAGAGAGAAAAAACACCATATTCCCATGGTAAATAAGAAGATTGCTGAGATGCTCGTTGACATGGGTATACCCTACCGGTACTCGAGTTTGGTATATACGGTCCAGATATGGTGGAAGCCCACGGCGTTTCCATGGCCCAATAAAGATTTTGAGTGGCCTATGGACTCTCAATAACTTGCGAGACAAGAAGAAGTTTAAAGATAGAAAGTTTAAAGGGCAAACCCTAATCTGTAACCAACTCGACCTGCTACCTGAGACCTGGCCTACCTATATAAAGGCCAGGAGGGGGCGGCGAGGAGGACACACGCAACCCTAGTTTCCACAACCCTCGCCAGATTGCATCTGCGCACCATTGTAATCTTCGATTCCTTCGTTAATTCCAAGAGCGGACAAGCAGGAGTAGGGACCTCTACGAGGCCTGGACCTAGGTAAACCTTGCGTCCCTGTGTGCTTGTTTGCTAGCCGATTGATGCTTCCAGCGCTCCCTCCTTTTCCAAAAACCAAGTCCATAACAATAGGCATTGATGAGTTAAACCCTCGTCAATTGGCGCCGTCTGTAGGAATTGGGAGTGCTGATGTTGCGGCTTCTTCGGCCTCATCAACCGCGATCTACAACTCCGCAACAACAGAGATTCGCCAGCTCTTCGGTGCGTTCGATTTCACTGTCCACACGCCAGCTACTCGCCTAGCTTTCGAGTCCGTGGGCGATGGGATTAGCCTGGCGATCAGGAGCTTCCGCTTCCAAGTTGGTCAGATGGGCACGCTTCGCATGCCTGACCAGCCGACAACACCATCGATTGCTCCAGCATCGTGGTTCCCTCCACCAATCAGCACCCTCAGTGAGCTCGATGCCTCGACAATAGTCGAGAATACGGACAACGACAATAGTCGCGAATCCGATCTAGGCGATCTAGCAACTGAAGGTGGAGCCTATGGCTCCGGGTCTGAAAGTTGTGGGAGCAACAGCTTCCCCAACCACTTCATGTGCGCCGTCATCAATGCTAGCGACTCCTTCGCCAATCGCAATAACACAAGCAACGGTGGCAATGGAACCGACCCACCAAACGGTGGAATACCTAATGGCGGACCACCCAACGGTGGCCCCACCAAATGTGCCCCCGTCAACAACGGAGGGGCAGTCGAACCCCCCACCATGGTGAACTTGCACACTGGTGAGCGCATCGTGATCAAGCTCAACAATCTCGAGTGGGCTCGCTGCCGAGACACCCTGCGAGACAATCCTCTGCCCCCAGGAATGCTACAAGAACTGTTGATGGGCTATCATTGGCTGCTAAAGGAAGAGTACAGACGCCAACTACAAACAATCGCGCAACTCGAAGCGTGTAAAAAGGCGGCAGACGAGTCGAGCCTTCGAAGGGCCGGACTCTCCTCCCACGGAGGATCCTCCTCCAAAGGCAACGAGTACATGACCAACAAGAGGCGATCTCGAATGGCTCACCTCACCGAGCAGGAATGCATAGAAGCTGCAAAAGTCCTCGACTTCGGCTCCATGATAGTCGACACACGGGGCAACGTGGTCCCGAAGATACCGCAAGCAGCGGTGACAGTGCCCACCATGTACCTACTCAACAACCAGCCGCCAGCTGGAGATCCCCGAGCTGCCATGCACCAATCTATGATCACAGCTTGGGGCTAATCGAGGCCACTCTCGACAAAGAGCCGACGCTGGAGCCGAAGAAAAACAAGGCTCTGGCAAATCGCTATTCCTCACCATCATCCAGCGACGACAGTCATGATCTGTCTCGATGTCGCCGCTCACGGCAACACGACCACGACTACGACGCACGTGATGACATCACGTAGCGCAAGATCGACAAGTCAAGGGTGCGACGCGCCCAATCGACTGACTCGGAAGACAAAGACGTGGAGCTCTGTGGTGCCAGATGCTTCAGCAGGGCCATCAGACAAAAGCGAATGCCCAAGGGGTTCAAGCTCCCATCGGAGAACCCAAAGTTTGATGGCCTGCAGGACCCAAAAATCTGGTTGGAAGACCACATCTCCTCCGTCAGGCTCCATGGTGGGAGTCGAAGCACATCCATGCGATGCCTACAACTACAGCTACAGGGCGCCGCCCGAGCTTGGCTCAATAACCTCCCGTGCAGATCCATTCGTAGCTGGGACGAGCTGGTCTACAGCTTTGTGTGCAACTTCAAGGGCACCTACAAAAGGCCCGCATCAATCAAAGAGCTGAGATGCTGCCAACAAAGGTCAGGCGAATCGTTACGCTCGTACATCCAGAAGTGGTCCATCATCAAGAACTCCATGGAAAATATCTCGAAGGACCGGGCAATTGACGGATTCAACGGCGGCATTCGTCGCATAGAGCTTAGGGAGGAGCTGGGCCATTCGAAGCCCAAAACCATTGACCACCTGATCGAAATCGCGAATCGGTGGGCAGATGGAGAAGATTCGGTGAAAAATCACGTTCACTCCGACGACGAAGCAGAACTCGAGCGCAGATGCGATCGCCGAAGCAAACGTTGAGTGCGCATCTAAGATGACCGCAACGACATCAACATGGTCGCAGCCGGCTACGCCGACAAGCGCGACGACGGTCGCAACAGCGGCTATCGTAGCGGTGGATATCATGACTCCTGGAAAACCACGCAAGTATGGCAACGCCGCACTCGCGACGAGGCACCCGCAACATCCATTGAGGACAAGCTATCCAGGCCATGCACCGTGCACTTCTACATTGACAAGCATGATAGCAAAAAGAAATCTAGCCACCTCCTCAAGGACTACCGTGAGTTCCTCAAACTTCATGAGGGCCTGGCTCGGATGAATCGCGACACGGTCAACAGGGGCTATGGAGCCGCCCTAGGAGCTGTGGCACATGGAGCTCCTCCACCACCACCTGGACCACCGCCAACTGCAGCTGCGCCTGACCAGCAGCACGGAGGCGAGCCGTACCCACGGGCCATGGGCACCATGATGATCCAAAAAGGCCGCCCCTCCAACCGGGTGCAAAAGGCCATCACTCACCAAGTCAATTTGGCAACAAACTCACCACCATCCACCACTGAGTACCTCAGTGGAAGCGACTCCTGCATCACCTTCGACAAGCGCGACCACCCGTGTCAAGTACCCCACCCAGGCCATTGTCCCCTTGTACTCGAGGCACAGATTGGAGGCGTTGACATGAGTCGCGTTTTCATGGATGGTGGAAGCGACATCAATATTATGTTCGTGAGTACCTTGCGAGCAATGAGGATCCCTCTGACCTGCCTAAAGGTCTCGGACACGACATTCCATGGCATCGTCCCAGGCAAGGGCATATATCCCCTTTTCCAAAATCAACCTCGACGTTATCTTTGGCACGCTGAAAAACTTTCGACGTGAACGCATCGACTTCGAAGTCGTCGACTAGCCCTCACAGTACCACTGCATCCTCGGATGTGTCGTGTTCGCCAGGTTCATGTCAGTGCCACACTACGCCTACCTGCAGATGAAAATGCCAGGCCCCAACGACATCATCACAATCAATGGGAGCTTCGAGAGATCTGACAATTGCGATAGGGAATTTAACAAAATTTCCTAGTCCTTCGGCATGCAGGAAGAACTCGCAAGATTGAAGGAGTCGACAGACAACAGTCTGCCTCCCCTGAGCCGGCCAAGTTCACCCGACCTATCCTTCGACTCGTCGGTGCACACGAAGAAAGTTTAGGTCCACCCATCGGACCCAGCGAAGACGGCCCTCATCGCCAACAACATGAGTCCCGCATAGGAACTCGCGCTCGTCGAATTCCTCCATGAGCACTGGGAAATCTTTGCCTGGTGTCCAGCGGACATGCCATGAGTTCCCAGGGAATTCGCTGAGCACGCACTCAATGTCAACCCAGACGCAAGGCCAGTCAAACAAATAATTCGGTGACTGTCTGAGCCAAGAGAAAAAGCGGTCGGAATGGAGATCAACAGACTCCTCGACGCCAAATTCATACGCAAGATCAAGGAAAGCACTTGGATCGCCAACACGGTGCTAGTACCAAAAATGGGCACGGATATCCTACGGATGTGCGTGGATTTTACCTCCCTGAATAAGCACTGCCCAAAGGATCACTTCCCGCTGCCGCGAATCGACCAGATCATCGACTCCACCATGGGATGTGAGCTCCTCTACTTCCTCGATGCCTACTCAGGCTACAATCATATTCGAATGAAGGAGGAGGATCAAGAGAAAATGGCGTTTACAACGCGTTTTGGTGTGTTCTGCTATAACACAATGCCCTTCGGGCTAAAAAACGCAGGAGCAAACTATCAACGGTGCATGCAGGCTTGCCTCAAGAACCAACTTGGTCGCAACATCCAAGTCTATGTTGACGACATCGTAATGAATACCAAAGAGGAAGCTTCACTAATCGATGATTTACGCGAAACCTTCGCCAACCTCGACCACTACCGGATCAAGCTCAATCTGGACAAATGCGCCTTTGGCGTACCATCTGGGAAACTACTCGGGTATCTCATCTCCGTGAGAGGGATCGAGGCGAACTCGAAGAAAATAAAAGCCATATTGGCCATGGAGAGGCCGAAGAACATAAGAGGTGTCCAGCAGCTGGCTGGGCGATTTGCGGTGCTCAGTCGATTCATCAGTCGAATGGGCAAAAAGGCATTGCCCTTCTACCAACTTCTCTGCAAAGCTGACAAGTTCGAGTGGACCAATGAGGCACAAGAAGCATTCAAAGATCTCAAGCGTCTATTTTCCACCTCACCAGTACTAGGGACCCCGCACGAAAGGGAACCACTGCTGCTATACATCTCCGCCACCAACCAGGTGGTCAGCACGGTGCTCGTGGTGGAACGAGCCGAGGAAAACAAGGTCCATGGGGTACAGCGCCTAGTCTACTACCTCAGCGGGGTACTCACGCCAACAAAGCAATGGTACCCGCACTATCAAAAGCTGGTGTACGGTGTCTTCATGACAGCCAGGTGACTACGCCACTACTTCCAAGAACACCCAATCGTGGTGGTCAACGACGCCCCGCTTGGACATATCATCAAAAATCCCGATGCCACTGGACGAGTCACGCTTTGGGGAATCGAACTGTCTCCACGAGACATTACATATGAAAAGCGCAAAGCAATCAAGTCGCAAGTTCTCCCTGACTTCCTCGTGCACTAGATGGAGAATCAGCTCCCTAAAAAACCAGATATGTCCTACCTCTGGACAATGCACTCCGATGGATCCAAGTGAAAGGACGGAGGTGGCGTAGGTGTCATACTGACATCGCCCCAGGGAGACAAGCTGAAATATATTCTGCGAATGCAGTTCACCGCCTCCAACAACGAAGCTGAATACGAGGCCCTGTTACACAGGATGAGGATGGCAAAGGCCTGCGGCGCCAAGAGGCTCATAATATACGACGACTCCAAGCTGGTCGTCGACCAGACAATGCACGAGTGTGACGCACTGAACGACAATATGATCGCCTACCGCGACCTCTACGACACACTCGAAGGGGACTTCGACGGTTGCGAGCTGCAGCACATAGGCCGCGAAAGCAATGAAGAGGCAGACACACTCGCCAACATTGGCTCTACCTGCACCCCATACCACCTGAGGTATTTCTCGAGTGCATCTGCGAATGCTCCATCAAGCCAAAGGCCGCAAAGAAGAAAACAAGCACAACAACGGACTCGGGGGCTACGCCACCAAATGAGCCAATGGCACTCGACAACCTGGAGCTCGACACAGGACTCGAAGGACCAATGGCGATCATGATGATCGAACCCTCTTGGACTCAACCCTACATCACATACCTTCTCAGCAAGAGGCTGCTGGATGACCTGATTGACGCGCGAAAAATCGCATGACGATCCAAGCTATTCACCGTCATCAACGACGAACTATACAAACGCAGTATCACAGGAATACTCAAACAATGCGTCTCAAACGCTGATGGAAGAGCCGTTCTCCTCGACATCCATGAGGGGACTTGCGTACACCATGCTGGTAGTCGCGCCCTCGTCGCCAAATCTCTGCGAGATGGATTCTACTAGCCTTCGACCATGTGTGACGCCAAGGACATCGTCCAAAAATGGAACGCCTGCCAGCGATTTGATACATTGCAAATGTATCTATAATTTTTGATGCTCCATGCTTAGTTTTATCCACTTTCTTGTGTTTTGTCCACACTTTGGAGTACTTTTCATATGATTTCCTAGACTAACCTATTAACAAGAGCCACAGTGCCAGCTGCCTGTTTTCTGCTGTTTTTGGTTCCAGGAAAGTCAGAAAATGAATATTCTCGGAATTGGACGAGACAAAAGCCAAAGTGCCTATTTTTCCGGAAGTCATCATATGCCAGAATACGAGACGGAGAGGGGCTAGAGGGCGGCCACACCACCTGGCCGCGCGGCCAGGCTTGGCCTGCGCCAGGGGGTGGTGTGGGCAGCCCAGGCACCCCCTCGGCCTCTCCTTTCACCTATAAAATGCCCTCAGGACGAAAACCCTAAGTGCCAGATCAAAAATCCACGAAAGAGTCTGTAGCCGCCGTCTCTCCATCCCTAGATTGGGAGGGATCTGAAGCTCTTCCCGACACCCTGCCGGAGAGGGGAATTCACCCTGGAGGCCTTCTTCATCACCATGCAAGCCTCTGGTGTGATGCGTGAGTAGTTCATCATTGGACTACGGATCCATGTAGTAGCTAGATGGATGGTTCTCCTCCTTTGTGCTTTCATGTCTAGATCTTGTGAGCTCCGTTCATGATCAAGATCATCTATTTGTAATTCTGCATGTTGTGTTTGTGGGGATCCGATGGATATTGAGATGCTATTTTAGATTGATTATTGATTCTATCATCTCTTTGTTATTTGTGATCTTGCATGCTTTCCGTTGTTAGTAGCTATCTTGGCCAAGTAGATGCTAGCAACTCCAAGAGTTAGTATTTATGCTCGATAGTGGGTTCATGCCTCTGGTAATCTGGGGAAGTGACAGAAATATCTAACGTACTAGATGTGTTGTTGCTACTAGGGAGAAAACAACAATCCTTTGTTCATAGAACAATCATATTGTTTACTTTACACGCAGTTCGTAAAGCAATAATCTGTTGCTTGCAACTTAATACTGGAGGGGGTTCAGATGATAACCTGAAGGTGGATTATAAGTCATAGATGCAGTTGGATGGCGGTCTATGTATAATGTTGTAATGCCCAATCAAGTCTCAAAGGAGTCAAGATGATTAGTATATGCATGTATTGCTTTCTCGATGTTTTTCAATTAGCCCGCTGTAATTTTTTCACCTAGCATGTTGTTTATCTTAAGGAGAGCCACCTCTAGTGAACTATGGATCCCGGTCCTTTTCTTTTACATACAATCTATAAACTATTTACTACTTTGTGTTTAATTTTTGCAAATTTTTACTTCTTTCCATTCGATATGTTTAATCCTTTGTTTTCAGCAAAACACGGTGAGATTGATAACCTCATCGCAAGTTGGGGACAAAGTTCTGTGGTTATGTTGTGCAGGTCTCTGTTGGGGTTCCGCGTATGAAAACAATAAAATTTTACCCTACGCCCCTGAACCCCTGAAGCTGCCAGAACCTATCTATTAGTAATATAGTAACGGGAGGGGCTTTTCGCGAACTTACCCTTGAAGACCGAAAAGCTTTGTCAACGCTCAGGAGAGCGTGGTTGATGTAGACGAGCCGAAGCCGACCTCAAGGTCGAGATGGAGTCCTTGCGCTCCTTCTGGCTCCAACAACCTGAGTGCCTCAAGTGCGACACCTCACGGGGAGTTACACACGTCCGGTGCCAGACGATGACTCCCGCTTCCCCGATCCAGCAGCAGTTGCGGAAGTAGAGCTCTCGGATCCGAATCCCACAACACGACGGCGCTCCGCGGTGAAGATGTCTCTTGCTCGCGTAGTCCAGACTTGGGACCACAGTCACGAGAGAGAGAGGGGGAGAGAAAAAATATCAATTGGAGGTCCTCCCAAAAGTGGGGAGACCTTTATTGATTATTGGTGTATTTTTCTAGGCCAAATACCCCCACTATATATAGGGGGAGGGGAGGTACTACCTCCCTCAAAGTCCCGGGGTGGGACTAAAGGAGAGGAGGGGGTGGGGTGGCTGCCAGCCAGCCCCTAGTGGGCCCCTCCGGGGGGGCTAGGCCCAGCTGGCTAGCCCCCTTGGCCCTTCTCCCTCTCTCCTTTCCCCTAATGGGCCCTTTCCCTCCGGAATTGGCCCATTAATCCTTTTTGACCTTTAAATGATTCGCTTTATCAAATAATTATGAATAAATGATTAAATCAACATTTAAAATTCATTCACATATTATTCAACCTCCGTGGCCATGGAACACATTCCACCAACACTTCGGACATCCTTCGGACTTACCGAAACCCTTCCGGTTTTCTCCATTCTTTTCTTCGGCGATTCTACCGATCCTATAAACACTCTCTAAGCATCATAAATCCCTTAAGCGTGATACCCCATGGTTCGGGAACACTCCAGACATGGTCGGGACACTCCCGCACCAATGATCAACAGAGGGACCTGGATGGCCATGTGACCCCTGTGAGTTCCACGAAGATCTTTCGTCGTTTGAACTGGGACAGTTGTGTCTTATTCCCTTTGTCACTCGATACTTTCATTGCCCGAGATCTGATCAATGACATCACCATGTCGTGTTCAATATTGTTACTGAACAATGCTACTTGACTCGTTCCGACAAGTGATATCCCCGTGATCCAATCACACGCTGCGCAGCTATTGGATATAACTTCTCCGAGTTTTCCTTTGAGTATCTGCCCGTCACATGGACGGACAAATCCCGCTCTTGACATATATTTCCTCTACGGTTTCCTCCGAGTACCTAAACACACCTTTATAACCATCGTTTTACCAGATGGTGTTTGATGCTATCTAAGCACTCTCGAGAGACAGTGATTGATATAGCCTCACAGTCTAAGGAATAGTCTATGAGGATCCATTCCTAATCATCATAACTTGAACTTCATGACATGATCGGGTCACGATGTTTAGGCTGGGTATTGGTTCATCATCTCATTCTCAGAATGAGATGACCTCATTTCCAGCTGGCATAAATGCCACATGATCAGGAAACATGATCATCTGTTGACCAATGAACTAGTGACTAGAGTTTCACTTGGAACCCCTGGTTGTTTGTATATCACACGTATATTGATGTTTCCACTCAACATAGTTATAGCATGATATAAAAATTAATCATAAACTATATGAAATATGATAATAGTCCTTACTACTATTTGTCTCTAGGGCATATTTCCAACAGTCTCCCACTTGCACTAGAGTACAAATAGACTAGCTGCATTTTGTTCTCAATCATTGGCACCATATATCCAGTACCCTGAACATGCTTGCTCATGGAAGAGGTTGAGCCTTGGGTCTGTACTTTACACTCCCAAATCCTTTGCAACTTACTAATGTCACCTTGATTGACATTAATACTTTATCATCACATGATAGCATCTATGTGTATGTATCGTCGCTATGGCAGCAGAACGAGGCCTGATTCCAGGATCCTACAATGATGTTAGATCAACCTCGAGGGCTTTATCATAGGCACTGTGCCCTGGGACACATCATTCTACGTTAAAAGCGAACTAGCCCCGCCATAACATTATACATCACTTTAGATGGTACCCTTATCCATTATTATAAATGTATTCATCGAAACACTAGTGCACTCTGTGCAACTTTCGATGTTATGTTCACCTCGCTTCCTACTTGATTTTAATTGGCATATACAGGAGTTTCCAACATATTCCCTTATAACATAACTCTTTATGCTTTGAAGATATGTTATCCTTTATGGATTTGGAAAATATGTCCACAGTTCTCTACTAGACACTGCGGACAAACTTAGCTCAAACGTTTTGTGATTCGAACTTAATCACTTTCACACGTTCCTTATTTGGATCACATATTATGCTAAGTTATTATCATGGTTTGTAAGATAAAACCTATGTCTCAACATAGTGGATGACGATCATCCTTTTCTTTCTTTGAACCGTTGATGTTAAACTTAATGCTATTCCTAATTTGAGTTATTAAGGACTAGTTCCTTAATTAACTTCTATCCTGAAACCCTTTTCAGAATCCCTTCAGGAATACTACATAATATCACAATACACCTATTATCAACTTCTACATCTTATGAATCATTATTCATAAGTATTTGCGCCTTTCATTCTTAACATACTTAAGAATCACTCCTATAAGCTCCCACTCAAAATATGTTCCCACATATTTGAATTTGAGACTTACATTGCTCCCACTCAAAAATATGTCAATCACATATTGTTTCAGGAAGACTTTCATAGCTCCCACTCAATTTTATGCAAATTGCATATCTCCTTACTATTTGAATAACTTCAAAATCCTTTGGTCAAATATCAAACTTGGAGATTTATTATGAGATACTAGTACTTTACTAGTTTTAAATCCAATTGACATTTAGCATACATGAATCAAATTCATTTGAATTTGTCCAATACTTGACAAATTGTGCATTAGTCATTTACCCCCTTTTTCCACTATGGCTTTGCAGTCATTTGGGAAAATTCAAGTAACCCCTTTTACTTGTGAGATTCAGCAACGAATTTCTTTCTAATCTCAAGGGAATTTTCCTTTTAGGATTTCTCATAATTCTAGTTTACCATTATTTCCTTTATAGTTCGTAGGTATGTCATATTCGAAAAATCATGACAAGTGATTAAAAAATGTCTCCATACAAGATATGGATTTACATTTTGAATCCTACTTCATGTAGTGAAAAACGATAGTGGAATGAAAAACACAATGATCAAAATCATTGATTCTTTCCTTCTGCGAAGAGAATCATTCAGGAACATTGTCCGTTGCGCTTCTGAACACTCTGATGCAGGGTTTTGAATCCTCATCGTGTTTTACACTAATTTCCATTTGCTTCATAATTGAGAAACATCACTAGAAGTGAGCTTTCTCAAGAATGCACCAAAATCCAAGCAATACGAATCTTGCTTTCCTTTTGGTCTCAGCTATGGATTTCGTATTCAAAGTTTCCAATGAATACACTACAAGGACTTATTCGCTATTGTTTTGATTATATCGAATAACCCCAAAACTTTCACGAATTCAAATGGTTTACCAATTCTAATTGAGTGCTAACTATTTCTAAGCTAATGGTCTCTACATCTACACTACAACGATTTATTTGGTGCCTTCTATTCAACCCCTTTTGATATCTAATATCACATTGTGATGCTTTTGTACTTTGATGTTTCAAAATACTTTGCATTTCACAATTACTTTTATGCCATTCTTATAAGTTCGAATTTCATTACTATTGATCAAATCGTAGTAATTTGATTCTCTTTTATATTTATACCCATTGTTGATGAAACATTTTGATCAAATCAAATAGTTTCATATTCATGTTTCCTTTGGTAAACTTACTTTACACATTTAAACAATCATTTAATGATAATTACCATTTTCGTTAAAACACAATACATCGAATATGTACTCTATTTAACAATTCATTAAACACTTTGTATTCAAGTAATACACGGTGTTCAAGTTATTTCTCCGAACTTAGGCATGATTTATATGTGAAAATAAATCGAATGACTTTCACATATTTTCACATAACTTTGAATTTAAACAATGGTTTCATTCATTAATGAACATATCTTTAAGTTGGGTATTTTAAACAAGGCATTTTAATGTTTTACAAATGTTCATACATTATCAATTAGTTTCAAACAATAAGGACGATTCACAAGTAATCAAACAAGATATGGAAACGAATAGAAATCATTCATAAAAGCAGAACAACTGTTTGTTACAAACTCATATGAATAACCGTCTCACAAAATGTGAGACACACTAAAGAAGTTCACAATCTCTTGATTACAATAATCATCCTAAAACACAAACTAAATGATAAATGTCGAGGGAGAGTGTCATTGGCCATCATCATCATGCTCGCCATCAAGACGCAACGTCACCTCCTCTCCAGCAAGCACCTCTCATGCAGAAGGACCTGTTTTCAGTAAAACAGAACAAGTATCAGATATATTTAACACTGCAAATGTGTTTGCAAGATTATAACATTTATAAAACTGTATATCAAATATATACCTTGGTCGTTGATGACTCCAGCAACGTTGGGCTCATCTATCACATTTCTGAAATGTGATATGAACTCGAGGAAATCCAGTGTTTCCGTGTCGCCTCTCATAACGCAGATCCTGACTTGTGCTTGGAATCTTGGAGAAAGCGACCGCAGCACAATTCCCATCGCAAATGAGCTTGAGTACCAGTTGTCTAGGTAGTATGCATCGTAGAGGCGCAATAAGTGCTCATCTAGTAAGGAGCCCTCCTCCATCTTTATGGAGAGGAAGTCCCCCATCAGCTCATACTCCCACATGCATACTTGTTCCACAAAATGTGCTCTCAGATGTGCCATGACCATTTGGGTCTTGAGACTCCCCACCATTGGCCATATCCCATCCTCCATTCCGAGGCACATGGTCACTGATATAAACGTGGCCATCACACGACGACGATAACGCAGATCCCGCTGCTCCTGGGTCTCATGAGAATAGGGTGGCTCCAAATACATCTCGCAGGTCATGTAGTCAGCTACATTGTTCTCCCCAAGGAAATCAAACAGGCGTATGACCCATGCAGAAAAGTTGGATCCATCTAACTTGAGCTTTTCTCCTTTTAACCAATCATCGATAGGAAAGGTAATCTCGGGAAGAACCATTTTCTACATTTATAATTGCAAAAGGAATTTAGACTAAATTAATGATTAAATGAGTTAATAATAACTCCACTCAGAAACACCTATCCCCAGTGAGGGTTCCTAGTGATAACACGACCCCTATCAGCCACATCTCCCCCAATTGATCAAGACCATCAATGTGGGTTCAAAGGTGGACGCTAAATGTCGGTCACATCATTCATGCGAATCGTGCTCGATCTTTTGACCATCCGTGTTCCGAGGCCACGCTTCTGTGGCGTGCTAGGCTCGCCAACTCAACCTTAGTGTATCCGCTGTGCAACATGTCTTACACCCACTGTATGCGAACGTAGATATGTCTGACACCCCGCCTGTAACCCTGGATCGCCTCATACCGAAGAACTTTCTTGGTGGTGCACACTAAGGGGGAACACAATCGTTGGTAATTTTAACAGGCATCATCTTATTAGGCTACCATCAAGTATCTAATACTAGCACACAATAAGACATACAAACAATAACATTGAATGTAAATGCTATGTGATATGGTCCTTCACGTCGTGATCTCCATCCGCCGTCACCGGGTTCCGGCGCAGTAGACACCAGGGCACCGGTGTCATTCCGGCGTGGTAGTTTGTCATTACTGTGACTATCTACTACTATGTAACAAAAGGTAATTACTTTACCTTTGCCACAACCATATCACAAAGCAGCGCCTCCTGCAAAACAAAGTTAGACGCCTCTACTTTATCTTTCCATGTTTTACGTGGCTGAATGGGCTTTCGCACAAGAACCGTTCTTACCTACGAACTTTCAGCACAACGCCGATCAAGTAGTTGTCTCTACTACACCCCTTTCGGGGCCCTCCGTTGCAAATGGTATACCAACTAATGCGAGAGAGACAGCACCCCCCTAAGCCACTTTATACGGTACAAGCCGTATGTCAAGCGTGGACCAGTCTCGCGAATGAACGTGTAAAGTCGGTTGGGGGACGCTTCATCAAGCATTACTGTGGTATACACAAGTACACGTGGGAGGGTAACAACTAGAAGATCAACGCCCACACGCTACATCTCCTGTGTTCTACCCGTACTAGCATTACTACGCATAGATCTAGCTCTGATACCACTGTTGTGGTTCCGCGTATGAAAACAATAAAATTTTACCCTACGCCCCTGAACCCCTGAAGCTGCCAGGACCTATCTATTAGTAATATAGTAACGGGAGGGGCTTTTCGAGAACTTACCCTTGAAGACCGAAAAGTGTTGTCAACGCTCAGGAGAGCGTGGTTGATGTAGACGAGCCGAAGCCGACCTCATGGTCGTGATGGAATCCTTGCGCTCCTTCTGGATCCAACGACTTGAGTGCCTCAAGTGCGACACCTCGCGGGGAGTTACACATGTCTAGTGCCTGATGATGACTCCCGCTTCCCCGATCCAGCAGCAGTTGCGGAAGTAGAGGTCCCGGATCCGAATCCTGCAGCGCGACGGTGCTCCGCGGTGAAGATGTCTCTCGCTCGCGCAGTCCAGACTTGGGACCACGGTCACGAGAGAGAAAGGGGGAGAGAGAAAATATCAACTGCAGGTCCTCCCAAAAGTGGGGAGACCTTTATTGATCATTGGTGTATTTTTCTAGGCCAAATACCCAACTATATATAGGGGGAGGGGAGGTACTACCTCCCTCAAAGTTCCGGGGTGGGACTAAAGGAGAGGAGGGGGTGGGGTGGCCCCCGGCCAGCCCCTAGTGGGCCCCGCGAGGGGGGGGGGGCTAGGCCCAGCCGGCCAGCCCCCTTGGCCCCTCTCCCTCTCTCCTTTCCCCTAATCCGGAATTGGCCCATTAAGCCTTTTTGACCTTTAAATGATTTTCTCTTTATTAAATAATTATGAAAAAATGATTAAATCAACATTTAACATTCATACACATATTATTCAATCTCTGTGGCCATGGAACACCTTCCACCTCCACTCCGGACATCCTCCGGACTTACCGAAACCCTTCCGGTTTTCTCCCTTCTTTTCTTCGGTGATTCTACCGATCCTATAAACACTCTCTAAGCATCATCAAGCCCCTTAAGCGTGATACCCCACGGTTCGGGAACACTCCAGATATGGTCGGGACACTCCCGAACCAATGATCAATAGAGGGACCTGGATGGCCATGTGACCCCTGTGTGTTCCACGAAGATCTCGTTACTGAACAATGCTACTTGACTCGTTCCGACAAGTGATATCCCCGAGATCCAATCACACGCTGTGCAGCTATTGGATATAACTTCTCCGAGTGTGCCCTTGAGTACCTTCCCGTCACATGGACCGACAAATCCCGCTCTTGACATATATTGCCTCTATGGTTTCCTCCGAGTACCTGAACACACCTTTATAACCATCGTTTACCAGATGGTGTTTGATGCTATCTAAGCACTCTCGGGAGATAGTGATTGATATAGCCTCATGGTCTAAGGAATAGTCTACGAGGATCCATTTCTAATCATCGTAACTTGAACTTTTTGACATGATCAGGTCACGATGTTTAGGTTGGATATTGGTTCATCATCTCATTCTCAGAATGAGATGACCTCATTTCCAATTGGCATAAATGCCACATGATTAGGAAACATGATCATCTGTTGACCACTGAACCAGTGACTAGAGTTTCACTGGGAATCCCTGGTTGTTTGTATATCACACGTATATTGATGTTTCCACTCAACATAGTTATAGCATGATATAAAACATAATCATAAACTATATGAAATATGATAATAGTCCTTACTACTATTTGTCTCTAGGGCATATTTCCAACAGTCTCCACGTTTCTACTAGCACCGGTAGTGCGCCCTGCCAAGTCTCAGCTAGCAACACCTTTGGGGTGTTTCCATGCTCCTACTGGTTCGATTAAACCTTGGTTTCATAATTGAGGGAAACTTGCTGCTGTGCTCATCATACCTTCCTCTTGGGGTTCCCAACAAGCTCTACATCAACACCGCACTAGCACTTTTCTGGCGCCGTACATTGAGCCATCAAGCATTTTTCTGGCGTCGTTGTCGGGGAGTCAAGGTCATCTTCACAAGGGGAGTCCCTCATAACCAATCTCTTTACTTTGTTATTTTTGTTTTGCTTAGTTTCTTTTTGCTTTGTTTGCTTGTTTCTTTATCAAAAACACAAAAAAATAGTTCTACAAGTTTGCTTTCTTATTTGAAAACCCAAAAAAAATGACTACTCTTGAAAACACTAAGTTGTTTGACTTCACTAGCACCAACAACAATGATTTTATGAGCACACCTATTGCTCCACCTGTGCCTGAAGATACTTTCTTTGAGATAAAACCTGCTTTACTCAATCTTGTTATGACAGAACAATTTTCTGGTATTGGTAATGAAGATGTGGCTGCCCATCTAAATAACTTTGTTGAACTTTGTGATATGCAAAAGCATAGGGATGTAGATGGTGATATTATTAAGCTGAAATTGTTTCCTTTCTCTTTGAGAGGAAAAGCTAAAGACTGGTTGAATTCCTTAACTAGGAATAGTATTGATTCTTGGACTAAATGCAAAGATGCTTTCATTGGAAAATACTATCCTCCTACTAAGATTATATCTATGAGAAGTGAAATAATGAAGTTTAAACAACTTGATAATGAACATGTTGCTCAAGCTTGGGAAAGAATGAAATCTTTGGTTAAGAATTGTCCCACTCATGGACTGACTGCTTGGATGATCATCCAAACTTTTTATGCAGGATTGAACTATTCTTCAAGGAACCTATTGGACTCTGCTGCTGGAGGTACCTTTATGACCACCACTTTGGGTGCCGCAACAAAACTTCTGGACAATATGATGGTTAATTATTCTGAATGGCATACTGAGAGAGCTCCACAAGGTAGGAAGGTAAATTCTGTTGAGGAAACCTCCTCCTTGAGTGATAAGATTGATATTATCATGTCTATGCTTGTTGATGGGAAAGCCCATATTGATCCAAATAATGTTCCTTTAGCCTCTTTGGTTGCTCAAGAAGAGCAAGTTGATGTGAACTTCATAAGAAATAACAACTTTGGCAATAATGCTTATAGGAGTAATTTTGGTAACAACAATTATAAGCCGTATCCTCCCAACAATGGTAATGCTTATGGAAATTCTTACAACAACAATAAGAATGCACCCTCTGAACTTGAAGTTATGCTCAAAGACTTTATTTGTAAGCAAACTACTTTCAATAAAACTATTGAGGAAAAACTCTCTAATGCTGAAAGAAATATAGCATCTTTGGCTGAAGCTCAATCTTCTTTGAGTAAAATGGCTGCTAAACCTGAAACTAATGATAATCCCTTTGCAGCTACTAATGCTATACAAGTAAGAATTGATGAAAATGTTAGACTATTAGCTGAATTACATGCTAAGTGGGAAAGAGGAGATGAAATTGCTAGAAACATTAGTGTTTCTACTATCACCACCACTAGTGTTGAGGCTAGTAATAGTTCTACTACTTTAGATGATAAATTTGATTTTGATCTTGATGGTTGCAATATCTCTGAAGTTATTAAGTTCCCACAAAAGCTTGCTAAAAGTCCTAATGCTAGTGCTATGAACATGGCCTTTACAAAACACATTACTGATGCTCTCATAAAGACTAAAGAAGAAAAGATGAAACATAAAGCTTCTATTCCTATAAAACAAGAAGATGGTTGGGAACCCATCATTAATATGAAAGTGAATGACTTTGATTTCAAAGCTTTACGTGATCTTGATAGTAGTGTTTCTATTATGCCTAGAAGGATTTATGATATGCTTGATTTGCCTCCACTTGAAGATTGTTATTTGAATGTCCCACTTGATGATAATGCTAAAAAGAAACTCATGGGGAGTCTTAATGATGTTATTATTATGGTTAACCATGCCTATGTCCCCGTTGATTTCTATATTTTGGATGTTGAATGCAATGCTTCTTGTCCTATTACTTTGGGAAGACCTTTTCTTAGAACTCTTGGTGCCATTATTGATATGAAAGAAGGCACCATTAAATATCAACTCCCACTCAAGAAAGGTATAGAACACTTCCCTAATAAGAGAGAGAAGATTTATTTTGCTTCTCCTATGAAAACAAAATTTGGTCTTAATGCTTCTTCATTTGAGAACACTTGATTCTTTCTTGCTTCTTATGCCTAACTTAAAGGTGTTAAAGAAAAAGTACTTATTGGGAGATAACCCAAAAGTTTCAGATGAGTCTTGGAAGTTATTACTTCAGTAATAACCGCTCCTTATCCTTTTTATTTGATTTTTGTGCCAAGAGTAACCTCTAATGAGAGAGAAGTAATGATTGGGAAAGTTGCTGTCCCGAAACAGATTTTTGTCCTTCACCGTAAAAATTCGTGTAAAATCTCTGAACGTCTTTTTGGGAAAGTAACGATTTATTTTGTGCTTCTGCCCCAGGTTGTTATCTAACTTTCGTTAGTTCAACACTTTGATTTGAGCAACAGAAGGTCTTCGAAAAAATTCGTCTTTACCTGCTGGTCTGTTTTGACAGATTTCTGCCATTTTCTGCATTTGCTTCTTGTTGGTTCCTTTTTGAGTTCTTTTGGGGAATTGAGCTTTTTGAGGGAAGTACTACAGTATCTAGTGTTCTAATGGAAGTTTATTTGGTATTATAACTGAACCTTAAGACCTTTTATCTTGAGTCCACTAATGTTGCTAATAAAGATTGTGTGAAGTTTTGTATGAAGGAAAATTTTTAGGTGTATGGAAGGAATGACTAATGAGATGAAGGATGGACTAAAGCTCAAGTTTGGGGATTCAACGCGTGTCACCCCAAGAAATATCCAAGAAGTACAAGCGTCAAAGCTTGGGGATTCCCAAGGCATCCCCTTCTTCATCAATAAAAATCCTAGGTTTCTTCCAAACGCTTCATTTTTATAGTTTCATGCAAAGATGTGTTGTTTCTTGGAGCGTCTTCTTTTTTGTGTTTGTTTTGGTTTTTCGTTTGCTTGGTTTGCTTAGTTCTCTGAATAAATTGGTTGGACCCCCTCTTTCATACATTGGTTTGCAAATAGTTTGGTTTGGTTTGGAAAAGAGTAGTTCATGCTTATGTGGTAAAAAGAGCTTGTTTTTGACTGTGGCCTATGCTTTGTCATGCCATGCTTGATATTGTTTTGGCTTTATGCTTAGTATTCTTTGCTGTAGCATGACTTTTTATAAATAATTGAGATTGCTTAATGTGACCGTGATGAATCATGCGTTGTTTTAGCATATTAAAGCATAGTATAGTGGTATTCTCCTTTGATGCTTTATTGGGTTGATTTTGCACATGATCACACCATGTTATGACTATCTTAAGTCACCATAGCCTTTATGATCCTTTAGTTTTCAACTTGTAGTATCACTTTATGCTTTGATCAATGATGTTTTGTCGCTCTGCATGATTATGGCCATTATTGCTCTCTTAGTTTGTCGCTCCCAGTCTTTTGCTAGCCTCCACAGCCAAGTATGAGTTCCACTCATGCATCCAATTCCATAAACCAAGTTATTCCAAAGAGTCCACCATACCTATCTACTATCTTATGCTATTCCAAGTATATTCAATGTTTTGTTTACCTTCCAAATTAAACTTGTTATGCGAAAATTAGTGATTAAAGCTCTCACGAACTTGATGGCACACTTTACTTTTCTTGCCCTTAATAAACTTGAACCATTGTGTCACCTATGTTGTATATGCTTGCACTTATTTGTTGGGAATTAGCAGAACCATGATTTCATGGGGAACACTTTCAACATTGCACTTGGTACTTGTACCTAGTTGATATCATGCTCTTTTGTATATGGATGTCATCGGTGTGAAATGAAAGGGGAGCTTGTAAGTCCATGGAGTTATTTATATTTGTTAGATAAGTGCCTAGGCCGCTGATCTAATCCCTGCTGACATGGTGGAAACCTGCAGCGTAACCAAAATGAGCTGTCTATGAAGCATTCTTCTGATAAAAAAAGAGTCCTGTATTGAGAAAAAAGAGAAAAAAAAGATATTATGAAAAGAGGAAAGTGAGAAAAAAGCACCATATTCCCATGGTAAATAAGAAGATTGCTGAGATGCTCGTTGTCTGCTTGCCTTGTCATTTTGATATGGGGTTTCTTCCGTATCATCGGGCAAGGGGTACCCTGTTGGCGGTTCTCAATGATACACATGTACTTACAAGGACTAGAACTTACCGGTGACTAAACTTGAGTAGCATGAGGAGCGGCCCTCGTATACAAGGGACATGAGATTTCTAACTTATACTTCGTCAAGCATGTACACCATAGTTTGTTCACTATAACCTTAATCACTTCAAGATGCTTATGATAGGGGCAATGAGAGCTGAAAGCCATAAGTACCATAATTTTTGGAAGATCTTTATGAGACTTGAATCCCTACTTCCTTTTATAAAGGCCTTTCTTCCACCATTATATTGAGTCTCCACCTTCTACCTTTATGCACCTACTTTGAGAGCATAGTGGCCATTCTTAGTTCTATGTGCAGTGTCCCAGCACTAGTTGATTGATGCATAACTTGATATTGCTTGTTTTAAACTATTTGTATCTAGTCACTCTTATGAACTTTGAAGGTGTCTTATGCATTTATATTTGCTACTCTATTGAGGGACAAGCTGAATACTATTATGCTATGTTTTCTTTATGTGAAACAAACAAACGTCTTGCAAAGCATTGTTATTCATGAATCTTTTGTTTGTACCTTTTCATGTTGCATCATAGTTTCTTTGTCTTATTGCTAGAACTTTGTCTTTCATGTTTTGATTGAAGTACTATGATCCCAGTTTTGAATGTTTTACAAATACTTTGATCAAGTCATTGATGGTGCATGTCACCTCAAAAGTTATTCTTTCTTTTTATCACTTACCTACTCAAGGACGAGCAGGAGTTAAGCTTGGGGATGTTGATACATTGCAAATGTATCTATAATTTTTGATGCTCCATGCTTAGTTTTATCCACTTTCTTGTGTTTTGTCCACACTTTGGAGTACTTTTCATATGATTTCTTAGACTAACCTGTTAACAAGAGCCACAGTGCTAGCTGCCTATTTTCTGCTATTTTTGGTTCCAGGAAAGTTAGAAAATGAATATTCTGGGAATTGGACGGGACAAAAGCCAAAGTGCCTATTTTTCCGGAAGTCATCATATGCCAGAATACGAGACAGAGAGGGGCCAGAGGGCGGCCACACCATCTAGTCGTCTTTTATTTCTTACATTGCAAATAAGGCTATTCAGCCAAGGCTACTTAGCCACACATTGTACCTCGTACTATCCTACAAATAAATAAAGCTAAGTGCCCCAAACTCTGCGTTCTTTTATTTATTTTTTGCAATTTATCCACTCGGGGGCTGCGCCACCCTATACACATTTGTTCTATGACCCAATGCGATATCCTGAGTAGCTGATGCACTAATCGAACCCTTGACAAACGCCAACCCAGTTGGAACGCACCTGACAGGTTGGCAAGGTGCTGTGAAAAACAAAAGTCAGGGCAACGAAAAGGAATCGCATAGTGCAACGCACTCGCAAAACATACGAGCTAACAAGCTCTTTATATACATCAATGTCAATCAATTATACACAACATACAAATATATGAACTTTACAACACTGGTACAACTATGTGCAGGGTACAAACTAAACTACTGTTGTAACAAAAGAACGTTTGTCTGCTCCTCGAAGAAGTCAACAATTTCCTCCGTTGGGCGATCCACCGCCTAGTAGTGAGGAACCATGTTCCAAGTCGAACCTCCTGGCGGTGCTGGTGGTCCAGCAGCAACCGCTGCAACATCCACATCAGGCCTGTGCAGTCGCACCAGCGACAGAGCAGCCTTGGCACCAGGCACTAACTGTTGCCGTACACACTTGTGGACTCCACTCAAGTCTTAAAATTTCGCAAGAAGGGCCAGAAGGCTCGATGGAACGACATCCAGCGGAAACATCGTCTGATAGGTATTCCTTAAGCACGATTGTGATTTTTTCAGGAAATGAAGCACTCGCGAGGCATGATCCTGCAGGGTCGCCAGTGCGATTGCACGATCATGATCCACCCAGAAGTACCCACTCGCCTGAAGCTTCTCTTGGGTCAGGTCATTCATGCGAATGGCAATCCTGTCCTTCTCATCTTGCGGATGGCGTGCACTGACAACTATACCACGCAAAGGCAAAAGTATGAAGACAACGAACTACCGCGAGTAGCTACAAGAAAAGATAAGGAAGTAGAAAGCTAACACTTGAATAGGCCTCCCAGCTGCGTCACCTCCCCTAGCAGATATTGCTCTCGGGTAGTGGCCTTCTCCGCCCTCGACTTCCATACATCCGCGTTTCCATGGAGCACAGGCAGTTTGCGCTCCAGCTACTTAACACGATCACGAAGTCGTGAAAGCAGAGACAACTCATCCACCCTTGAGCGTGACTGCGCTAAGGTATCATCAGTGGATCGCAGATTCCGAGGTTCACTCGAAGGACCACTCGATGTGCCCTATCACAATCCAAGCAAGAGATAATAAGAAGACCAAGCAATACATGGACAAAAACTCGAGTGCATTCAAGCATAATAAAGTATCAACAGATACACTCGCCAACAGCATGTTCTAAACAAAAGGGACATGCTATTAACTATTACAAATATGACTACTGAGGAGCAACTAGCTTCTTCGACTTGGACTTCGGTTTCGGGGGCCTCATCGAGTCTGTGGCAGTATTAGACGCCACAGACTTACCGCTGGCCCCTGATGCCGTAGCCTTTGCCGCCTTCTTGGCTTGCTGCATCTCCTCAGAGTACTTCGCGACTGTGTTGATGAGCTGCGGCCCGTACTTGCCACTGGCAGTTGCAAAAGGAGCAAAAACTACCCGTTGACTATCCGCGCCGATAGGCATTGCTTTGGAGACCACAGGAGGATCCACCTCGACTCCATGGTCTTGAACCATCGCGACTAATATAGAAGCGCCAGCCACACGAAGCGAGTTCTTGAAGCCTGTAGGGATTCCTCCAGCAAGGGACTCCACCAGATCATCTACATTCTCGATCGGCTCAGCTTTGGGCGCCAGCTCCTCATGGAGGTGACTGAGTACACCCTTGGCCTTGGTCAGCGTCCCCTAGATGGAAGCACTGTGATCTTTGACTGCTGTGATGGCGCCTGCCAAGGCATCATCACGGCGAAGTGCCTGAGCTTCAAAACTCAGACCACCAGCATCTACACAGAGCAAAGTGTTGGAAAAAAGGTCAGCACAATAACAAATTCGAAAGAAAGGACATGACAACATTCAGACGAAGGAATACCTGAAAGAGCCTTGGCAATCGAGAAGAGCTGTTCTTCGAACAACTTCTCCCTAGCAGCGATGGAGGCGCACAAATCTTCTTCACGTTTCCGCGATTCATCAAGCGCAACGACTACCTTATCGCGACCCTTCACTGCAGCGGCGAGCGTCTTTTCGAGGGAAGCGACGTCTCAAAGAAGTGCATTATGCTCAGCTGCAAAACAAGCAAAGACAGACCGTCAGTCGAGTATATCACAAGGATGAAGAAAAAAAAGAAGCACTCACTTTCAACCACGCGATGGCGGTTGTCCATCATTGCATGCTGGCGACCCATGACAAGCACTTGCTCCGCCAGGCGAGCGTCTTCCTTCACAATAAGCTGCAACAGGAGAAACAACAAAGGATCAGCAGATAACATAGATGATTAATTCGACTGCAAGAAAAAGCAATATCACACATACGTGATCCTCTAGTGACTCCGAAGTCGATTGCCGCGTAGTCGTCGGGACAACCATCTCATGCTCCACATTGTGTGGAGAATTTGATGAATTGTTCCCGGAGTGGGCCGCCAATGGAGGGGAAGGAGTCCGCTCAGCCACTTCCTAGACTCTTTCAAAAATTGGACGTCGCCAGAAGATGACGACGCCGGTTGACTGCAGAACAAAACCTACATCAGGAAAATGCAACTCCACAAAAGAACCAAGAGAAGAATTGTATACTTACCAATCAAACTTGTCAAAATCGAAGGTTTGAACCTCCGACTCCGATGATGACTCCTTCGGTATCCGCACCTTCTTGCGGGAAGATGGCACCACGGCACTCACAGGAACGGCAGGTATCGGAGACTCCGCACCAATAGCTGGGCCTTCTGGAGTCGAAGGAGACGACGCATCCGAATCCTTGCTGCGCGAAATATTGCGAGTGTCCGGACCGCTGGACTCGGGGGCTTCCTCCTCCTCTTCAAATGGGACGGTCAACTCCGACTCGTCCTCCTCATCTACTTCACGAGGAATAACCCCCTCAGGAAGAGGAGGCATACTGGGAGACACCTTCCAATCTTGCATACAGAAAACAAGTCAGCACAAGTCAAGGGAAAAGAAGCATTCGACAAACAAAGCTACTTCGTAGCACAACTGTACCTTAGGAGGAGGATTAGCAGCATCGAATGGAGGTATGACTGGTTCACTGGGGAGCACATCCTTGGCGGTGTACTTGGTGAGCAGTCGCACCCTCTTATCTACTTCACTCGCGGAAATGCCATCCGCAGATACGCGAGTGACATCATCCGTGCCAGCCCACTGGAACATAGGGTGGACTCTAGCCTACAGCGGCTAGACGCGACGGTGCAACCACGTGCGAATGAGGGTGCAGCCTCCCTCTCCTTTAACCATGCGACTCTCAAGATCGCAAACGCGCTCGTACATCACATCTGTCTCCTCGGACTCGCTGGGCATCACCATGTTCTTCCAGGAGCGCCTCCTCCTGCATGGCGTCATAGGATCGAAAGGCGCGAGTCCGAAGTGGTCTCCCTCAGCCTTCTGGTCGTGCATGTAGAACCACTTGTCCCTCCACCCTTGGACGGACGCCATGAGCTTGATGTCAAAATACGTGACAACGGAGCCAGGCGCCGACTGGCGCTTCAGCTTGAAGAGACGCTTGAAGATACCAAAGTGCGACTCAATTCCGAGCCAGCACTCGCCAAGTGTAATGTAGCAGGCAATATGGAGGATAGAATTGGGGGACAACTGATGGAGCTGGAGCCCATAGAAACAAAGGAGGCCCCTGAAGAAAGGATGCAGGGGCATAGAAAGACCGCGGATGATGAATGCTAAGGACATCACCCGGAAACCAGCCGGAGGACAAGGGGTTACCTCACCACCTGGGACTCGTGAGTCACTGGCTGCAGAAGAAAGAACTCCGTCTTGGCACATGAGATGGAGCTCGGATGACTTGATGATGGACACACACCATGCGCCATTTGTGACGCGAGTGATCGCGCCCTTCTTCTTCCCGACGATTGCGGCGCTGGTTCCCGCAGCGGTAGAGCCGCCCTTCTTCTTGGCAGTAGCAATGGCGGCGGCAGATTCAGCGGCAGCACCTCCTTTCTTCTTCCCCATCTTGCGGTGGTGATGCGAATGGAGGAAGTAACTAGGTAATACGTGGAGCTAGTCCAGTGCCGCGAAGAATATGAACTCTAGGGAACAAAGGAGCAGCAACAATGGTGATGAAGGCAAAGGCAGAGAAAAGAGCAGATAGGAAAATTACCGCCGCAGCCCTGCTACTTAACCCCCTGGAAGATATAATCCAACGGCCAGCAGAAACCCTATCAGACGCGTGGCGCCCATCGTGATCGACACATGGAGGACCTGAAGCCCGAACCGTCCCCCACTAACCCCATTACGTGTGGAAATCGAGGAGGTGCAGTTAAAACAAAGATTACGCACGCCCGGTCAAGTCAGGGTCAGAAAATGGGACCCACCGCTCGTCACGTCCCGTCAAACCCGCTCATGCGGGCAACTGAGATGATCACATCATCAGCACTGATGTCATCAAAAATTGAGAAGCAGAAGACTTCGACTACTTTAGCCCTTGCTCGAGTCTTTGACTCAACCAAGCAATCGGGGGCTACTCCCATAGGGAGTGCTAGTCGCGCACCCTACGATTTTTTCTTTTTCTTTTTCTCCTCTATAGGAATATGGACATTCAAAGCATACCCAATCAGTCGAATCCGCGATTCGACTATGGACATGGGTTACTCCCATAGGGAGCGCCAGAAATAAATTCGAATGAAACAAGCAAATAAAAGACGACTGCAGTTGCAAGAGTTCTTTAGTCCCTGCCTGAGTCTTCGACTAACCCAGGCACTCGGGGGCTACTCCCATAGGGAGCGCTGGTCACGCACCCTATGATTATTTGTACATCGTACTGTGTGTCGATAACATCCACACTCGAAGTTTATGGTGACACCGCCCCATAATTTTCCCTACAAAGAGACTGAGTCTCCTTGGTTACCCGAATCATCTCCGCGATGACAAAATTCGGATGCTGCGCTTGCAGCGTGAAGATAAGACCTGAATAAGGCCTGGCAACGCATTTGCTGCGCAATACCATAAACATATCCGTGCCTATAGGTACGATGAACATGCCTTGACGGACGCATCGAGTGCTCACACCCATATACTAGAATTCGACTCATGTAAGACCTTCGTGGCTTGAGTCAAATTACACCAGCACTTTTCCGAATTCGAGTCCGGGGACTCAAGTTCAAGTAGATTGCGTTGTTTAACCTAAGGTAGTTAACTGATACCGATACGTCGGTTAAATCAGGCACGAACATCAACAATCCCTATGACACAAACAGAGGACTCGAAAATACTCAGTCATGCACTCGAAAGGCTTCATAAAGTCCGCAGTCGAATCTGCGATTCCACTGGACACTCTGGGGCTACTGACATGGGTATACCCTACCGGTACTCAAGTTTGGTATATACGGTCGAGATATGGTGGAAGCCCACGGCGTTTCCAGGCCCAATAAAGATTTCGAGTGGCTTACGGACTCTCAATGACTTGCGAGACAAGAAGAAGTCTAAAGATCGAAAGTATAAAGGCAAACCCTAATCTGTAACCGACTCGACCTGCTACCTGAGACCTAGCCTATCTATATAAAGGCCAGGAGGGGGCGGTGAGGAGGACACACGCAACCCTAGTTTCCACAACCCTCGCCAGATTGCATCTGTGCACCATTGTAATCTTCAATTCCTTCGTTAATTCCAAAAGCAGACAAGCAGGAGTAGCACTACTAGGAAAATGGCCTTTAGTGGCGCACCATGAAACATCATCTGTGGCGCATTAGTAGTGCGCCACGTGCCTTGCGCCACGGCTATCTCTCAGCCGTGGCGCACTGCCTAGTGCGCCACAGAAGTTTAGATACAGGCGTGGCGCACATGCCAGTGCGCCACAGAAGTTTGGGCAGGTGCGCCACGCGTATGAAACGATAACCGTGGCGCACTAGGTGCTGTGCGCCATAGATATAAATTTCAAAATTCAAAAAAAAGCAGCAGATCTGGATCTCGTCGTCATGCCGTCGCGCGTCGGTGCAGGTCGCCATCGTCGCCTCCTCGTCGTCACCTCGTTGTCGTTGTCACCTCGTTGTCGTCGTCGGAACTGCAAGGAGGAGGAGGAGAATAGGAGGAAGAGGAGGAGAAGAGGAGAAGAAGAAGAAGAGGAGGCAGAGGAGGAGAAGAAGAGGAGGAGGAGAAGAAGAGGAGGAAGAGGAGGAGAAGAAGAAGAGGAGGCAGAGGAGGAAGAGGAGGAGAAGAAGAGGAGGCAGAGGAGGAAGAGGAGGAGAAGAAGAGGAGGCAGAGGAGGAAAAGGAGGAGGAGAAGAGGAGGAGGAGAAGAAGAGAGGGAGGTAGGAAGAGATGGAGGAAGAGAGGGAGGAAGAGAGGTCGACGTCGCCCGTTGTCACTGCGAGGAGGAGGAGAAGGAGGTCGACGTCACGCCATCACTGCAAGGAGAGGAGAAGGGGAAGGAGGAGAAGGGAGAAGGGAGAAGGAAGAAGGAAGAAGGAGAAGGGAAAGGGAGAGGAAGAGGGAAAAGGGGAAGGGAAAAGGGGAAAGGAAAAGGGGAAAGGAAAAGGGAGGAGGGCGGGGTGGGGATTCAAATTTGAATCCCGCCCAAGCTTATCCGTGGCGCACTAGGTGTAGGTGCGCTACGGATAAGTCGCCCTGTTTTTTTTTCTGCAGGAAAAAACGGTTTTTTGACCGTAACTTTTTACTCTTTTCGAATTTTGAAAATCTAAAAAATCGCTAAACGACCTAGTCGTTGCGAGCAGATGCGAAATCTCGTTCTCGTCATTTTGGTATATTATACGATTTTTTTCGATATCGTATGCAAAAGTTATGGCCGTTTTACCGTGGCATAAACTTTTTTTGTATAAAAAGTCGAAACTCATGTTTGTTAATTTTACTAGAAGCTATACCACATTACCTACCTAAATATGAAAGGATTTAATTTTTTGAAGTGTTTATCATTTTCTTTTATTTTTTGCAAAGCCTAAAAAGGCGATCCACGGGGGGGGGGGGTGGAGTTGGTGTAGGGAGTACAAACATCTGTGGCGCACTAGGCCATGTGCGCCACAGATGCTCCTACTCCCTGTGGCGCACTAGGCCGAGTGCGCCACAGAAGTTTGTGGCCGTTTCAGAGCAGAGGGGGGCATGCGCTTAGGCGTAGCGCACCAGACCCATGTGCGCCACCGATGACCCTAACAACCGTGGCGCACATGACTATAGTGCGCTACAGATGTTTGGCATGCGGCCAACAGGGCCCTGGCCCACACACATCTGTGGCGCACTATAGTCATGTGCGCCACGGTTGTTCTAGTTATTAGTAGGGCACTGCCCACAGGTGAGCCACGCCTGTTTTAGCCATGGGGCACTTCAACCATGTGAGCCACGGATGTGCTGATTACCTATAGCCGTTTTCCTAGTAGTGACGTTCTTCAGCCCGAAGGGCATTGTTGTGTAGCAGTAGACACCAAAGGGCGTGATGAAGGCTATTTTCTCCTGGTCCTCTTCCTTCATTTGAATCTGATGGTAGCATGAGTAGACATCGAGAAAGCAGAGGTGCTCGCATCCTGCGGTGGAGTCAATTATCTGATCGATCTGCGGCAATGGGAAGTGTTCCTTTGGGCAATGCTTGTTGAGGCAGGTGAAGTCCACAAACATCCATAGGATATCCGTGTCCTTTTTAGGAACGAGCACGGGGTTTGCTACCCAAGTTCTCTCCTTGATTTCTCGTATAAAGTTGGCATCGTGGAGTCTGCTGGCTTCCATACCGACCACCTTTTCCCTTGGTTCTAACAGTCATCGTATTGACTGCTTCACTAGTCTGACATCAGGATTCACATTGAGTGAGTGCTCGGTGAATTCCCTCAGGACTCCTGGCATGTCCGCTGGACACCAGGCGAAGATCTCCCAGTTCTCACAGAGGATTTCGACGAGCGCAAGTTCCTATGCAGAACTCAAGTTGTTCGCGATGAGGGCCATCTTGGTCGGGTCCATCGGGTGGACCTGTACTGCCTTAGTGTGTGCTGACGAGTCAAAGGACTGGTCGGGTGCATTTGGCTTACTTGGAGGAGGAATACTGTTGTTTGTCTACTCCTCCAGCCTCGCCAGCTCCTCCTGCATGCTGAAAGACTGGGAGATTTTCTTGAATTCCCTGTCACAGCTGTCTGACTTCTGGAAGCTTCCGTTGACGGTAATAATGTCATTAGGTCTCGACATCTTCATTTGCAAGTAGGCGTAGTGTGGGACCACCATGAACCTCACGAACGTGACATGTCCGAGGATTATGTGATATTGCGAGGGCCAGTCGACCACTTAGAATTTGAGGCGCTATCGTCGGAAGTTTGCCGGTGTGCCGAAGATGACGTCCATGTTGATTTTTCCCAAGGGTTATACGCCTTTCCCTAGGACGATGCAATAGAACGTTGTGTCAGAGGTCTCTAGGCATGAGAGGGGGATCCGCATGGCGCGTAGGGTACTATCAAACATGGGGTTGATGCCGCTGCCGCCGTCCATGAAGACGTGACTCATCTCGAAGCCACCGATTTGTGCCTCGAGCACCAGGGGAGAATGGCCCGGCCGAGGTACTTGGCGCGGGTTATCATGCTTGTCGAAGGTGATGCAGGACTCGCACCCGTTGAGGTACTTAGTGGTTGAGGGTGGAGAGTTGACCGCCAAATTTATTTGGCGAGTGATTGACTTTTTCACTCTATTGGAGGGGCATCTATTTTGGATCATGCCCATATTTCCTAGCAGTCGTGGGTACTACTCGCCTCTGTTGTTTTGGGCTGGTGCGGCCGTAGGTGGTGGTGGTCCGGGCAGTGGTGGTGGTGCCCCATGAGCTATGGCACCTAGGGAAGCTTTGTAACCCTGATTTGTCGCATCACGATTCATCTGGGCTAGGCCTTCGTGGAGCTTGAGGAACTCACAACAGTCCTTTAGGAGGTGACTGGACTTCTTCTTGCCGTTGTGTTTGTTGATGTAGAAGTGGACGTTGCAAGGTCTAGATAATTTATCCTGGATCGATGTTCTAGGAGCTTCGTCGCGGGTACGGTGTTGCCATACCTGCGTGGTTTTCCTGCTGTTGCGGTAACCACCACTGCGGTATCCGCTGCTGCAGTTGATGTTGTCGCGATTGTCGATTTAGCCAGCAGCGACCATGTCGACTTCTTCGTGGTCTTCATAGCAGCGCATTTGACATTTTCCTCGGCGGTCGTGTCTGTGGCCGAGGTCATCGTCATCGTCTGAGTGGATGCGGTTGTTCTTCACCGAGTCCACTCCATCAGCCCACCTATTTGCGCTCTCCATCAGGTGGTCGATTGTTTTGGGCTTCATGCAGCCTAGCTCCTCCCTAAGCTCTCTGCGGCGTACGCCGCCGTTGAACACATCAATTGCACGGTACTCGGTGATGTCCTCTGTGGAGTTTTTGATGATAGACCACCTCTAGATGTAGGAGCGCAGTGATTCGCTAGGCTTCTGATAGCAGGCCTTTAGATTTTCGATTGATGTGGGCCTTTTGTAAGTGCCCTTGAAGTTTCGCACGAAGCTGTAGACCAACTCTTCCCAGCTACAGATCGACCCGCGGGGGAGGTTGTTGAGCCACGCGCGGGCAGCGCCCTGCAGCTGTAGCTGGAGGCACTGCATGGCTATACTCTTGTTCCCGCCGTGCAACTTAATGGAGGATATGTGGTCCTCTAGCCAGATCTTAGGGTCTTGGAGGCCGTCTAACTTTGGGTTCTCTGACGGTAGTTTGAACCCTTTCGACATTTGTGTTTGCCGTATAGCTCTGCTGAAGCAACCAGCGCTGTAGAGCTCTGTTGCTTCATCCTTTGAGTCTGTTGAGTGAGCGCGCCTTGCGCGCATCTTGTTGACTTTGCGCTGTGTAATGTCATCACGTGCGTCGTAGTGTTGATCATCTCAACGTGAGTAGCGTCGCCGTGACAGGTCGTGCTCGTCAGTGCTGGAGGATAGTGAGTAGTACCTGGCTAGAGCCTTGCTATTCTTCGGCTCCAGCGTTGGATCTTTGGTGAGCACAGCTTCGACCAGTCCAAGGCCAGCGATCGTAGATTGGTGCATGGTGTATCGTGTATCCCTAGTTGGTGGTTGATTGTTGATCAGGTAGATGGTGACAACAATCACCACTGTTTGTGGTGTTTTCGGGAGCACGTTACCCGGTGAGTCCACCGTCATGAACAAGAAGTCGAGGACTCGAGTGGCCTCATCTTGTTCCTTGTTGTTGAATTGGGCCAGTCGAGAGCACATTTTAGTGGCTGTATGGTCATTGCCCTTGGAGGAGGATCCTCTGATGGAAGAGAGCACCGCTCGCCAAAGGCTCGACTCGTCCGTTGCCCTTTTGCCCTCGTCGAGTCGAACACTCACCGCCTACTGGCGCTTGTACTCTTGGATGAGTAAACAATGATAACACATCAACGTCTGTTGTGATGAGTTCGGCGGCCCACTCGGTGTCGTTGAGTTGAATCTCCTACCGCCCGCTGGCACATTTGCCCTCAGGGTTGTGCGGCTGCTCATCCTTGACGGGGACGATGATAGGAGGTCGATTGGTCGGCCCGTTGTTGGTGGGTTCGCCATTGATGTTGTCCCTTTGAGCGCCTCCATCGCTGGTGTGGATGATGATGCACATGTAGTGGCTAGGGAAGCTGTTGCTCCCGCAGCTCTCAGATCCGGAGCCGTAGACTCCATCTTCTGTCGCCAGATCGCCCAGATCGGACTCGCAACTGTTATTGCTATCAGTGTTCTCGGCTGATGCTGAGGCGTTGAGTTCGCTCAGGGTACCGATTGGTGGTGGGAACAATAACACAGGAGCAGACAAAGGTGCCTACAACTAGTTAGGGAGGTGAAGCGTGCCGATCCGGTCGACCTGGAAGCATAGGCTCCCGATCGCCAGGCTGATCCCATCGCCCACAGACTCGAAATCTGGGCGAGTTGCTGGCACATGGACAGTGAAGTCAACGGTGCCGAAGAGGATGCGAGTCTCTGCTGTAGCAGAGTCATAGATCGTGGTTGATGGGGCCGAGGAATCCGCAACATCAGCACTTCCGCTTTCCACAAATGGCGCCAATTGATGAGGTATTAACTCATCAATGCCCATCATTGATGGACTTAGGTTCGAGGAAGTCGGGAGCATTGGAGGAATCGATGTGACATGAGGTTTTACCCAGGTTCAGGCCTCGTAGAGGACCCTACTGCTGCTTGTGTGCTCCTGATTACAAGGGAGTCGAAGTTACAAGGGTGCGCAGATGTAATCTGGCGAGGTGTATGCGAGGATGTGTGTATTGGCCCTCCTCGCCACCCCTAGCCTTTATATAGGGAGGCTAGGTCTCAGGATAGCAGGTTGAGTCAGTTACAGATTAGGGTTTTCCCTTTAATTTTCTATCTACACTTTGCCGTGTCCTTCAAGAAGTCGAACTCGAATGGGCCACCCGAATCCTTGCTGGGCTTTGATTGCACTGTGGACTCCTTCTTGGGTTGAACCGTATAGGATAATCTCAAGTGCCTGTAAGGTATACCCATGTTAGAGGTCCTCTCTCCATCCAAGCAAAGATACCCACACTATCAGAAACTGGCATATGGAGTATTCATGACAGCACGAAAGTTGCGCCACTATTTTTTGGAACACCCGATCATAGTGGTCAATGAAGCACCTCTTCCCAATATCCTCAATAATCCAGAAGCAACCAGACGCGTCTCTCTATGGGGCATTGAGCTATCCCCTCGAGATATCACGCACGAGAAATGCAAAGCAATTAAATCATAGGTTTTGCTTGACTTCATTACTGAATGGACAAAACTACAGTGCACGGGCCCGCCGGACCTTTCTAGCGCATGGAGAATGTATTTCGACGGATCAAAAAGAATGGAAGGAGCAAGGGCAGGAGTCATATTAGTGTCGCCGCAAGGCAATAAATTGCGTTACATACTTCCGATGAGTTTCTCAAACGCATCCAATAACGAAGCTGAGTACGAGGCCCTATTGCATGGTATGCGTATGACTAAAGCTTGTGGTGCAACTCGCCTCAAAATATTCGGTGATTCCAACCACGTGGCACAACAAGCAATGAACAAGTGCGACGCTGTTAGCGACAACATGATCACCTACCGCGATCTATACAACATTATGGAAGCCCAATTTGATCGGTGAGAAGTCTCACACATAGGAAGAGCAAGCAATGAAGAGGCCGACAATTTGGCAAACATCGGATCCTTATGCCTACCAGTGCCACCTGGGGTTTTTTGGTAGGAAATAACAGAGCGCTATATCAAGGCCAAGAGGGTTTCTGAGGTTATAGCGCCCAAGACAGGGAAAAATATCAAGCCGCGGAAAGACTCGAGGGCTATACCAGCACATGAAGGTATAGAAGAAGTCCTTGAAGAAGAGCCAAAAGTTGATGAAGTTATGATAATAGAGCCTACATGGATGCATTTGTACATAACATATATGACTCGGGGAGGAGAACTCCCCAAGGACGTGATAGAAGCTCGACGAATCACTCGAGAATCAAAAGCGTTTAGGATCATCAAGGGAGAATTATATAATGAAGTATTTCGAGTGTGCTACAGCGATGTGTTACACCCGACGAAGGAAATATTATACTCAAGGACATACATGAAGGAGTATGTGGTCATCATGCTAGCAGCCGGGCAATTGTTGCCACTGTATTCATGACAGGATTCTATTGGTTCATAGCAGTACAAGATGCAAAGCATATAGTTAGACCATGTGAAGCATGCCAGTGATTTGCAACAAAACCCAGCGCACCTATCGCCGAACTAAATCCGATACCTCTTGCTTGGCCTTTCGCTCAATGGGGATTTGATATGGTGGGTAAACTTCATAAATCATCCCCAGGAGGACACGTCTTTCTGCTAGTAGAAGTTGACAAATTCACAAAATGGATTAAAGAAATGCTTGTTACCAGCTAGGATGGAACTTTGACTATTAATTTCATCAAATCAATAGTGTTTCGATTCGGCATACCAAACAACATCATCACCGACAATGGAACTAATTTCACCTCCAATGAGTTCAAATAATACTGCGAGGAGATGGGTATTAAAGTAAGCTATGCCTCAATTGCTCATCCGCAAACTAATGGGCAAGTGGAAAAAACCAATGGCTTCGTAACTACTGGTCTTAAGAAGATATTACTAGCACCACTCGATAGAGCAAAAGGAGCATGGGTTGATGAGGTACTGTCTGTTTTATGGAGCATGCGTACTACTCCAAATAGTTCGATGCAAGAAACACCTTTCTTTCTGGTCCACGATGCTGAAGCTATCTTTCTAGTCAAAGTAACTCACGAGTCTCCATGGGTCAGTGAATATGACGAGGAAGCATCCAGGGAAGCACTTGAATACGACATTGACGCACTTGATGAAGCTCGTGATGTTGCCTTACAAAGGGCCACTGTATATCAACATAACTTGCGCAACTACCACAACCGACGATTGCGTCATTGGTCCTTCGTCATAGGGGACCTAGTTCTTCGCCTCAAGCAAGATGGTCACCGTAAATTGGAGTCACCTTGGGAAGGGCCTTACATTGTTACAGAATTTATCCCCGGAGGAGCATATAGGCTTCAAGATAAGAAGACAGGAGTCAAATACTCCAATATGTGGAATGTCGCACAACTACGAAGTTTTTACCCTTAGAATTTATGTTTTCTCGCAATTTTAAATTACAATAAGGCCTACGACCCGGCTTCTTAGCCACAATATTATTCAATAAGGCCAACTAGGGATAAAAGTGGAGCAGAAAGTTTCTGACTTTTCTGCGAAAAAACGGAAATGGAATGAAAATATGGAAACGGAAAAGAAATTTTGCAAAACGGAAACGAAATGAAACTTTTTTTACGAAAACAGGAACGAAAACGGAACAGTGTTTTTTGGTGCAACAGAAGTGGAAATGGAATTTCCGTTTCTGTCTAATATGAAATTTCCGTTTTAGGGTTAATGTGCATGGCCAAATCGAACCTACACAAAACATGACCTTGTCAAGCCAAACTTGCAAACCTGCTCATCCCAGTACTAGATACTATGTAATCCCTTGATGTATTCGAGGAGGCTTACATGAATCATCATTCCCTTATTCCCTTGTAAACCTAGCACTGTGCTATATATAACTAGGGAATAATTTTGTTGGTTTTCTAGAAAGCTTGAGATTTGTTCCATGATTCTAGGGTCCACTTTGTTCCGGATAAAATCTGTACCGTTCCGCGTCTGCACCGTATTCTGTCTGTATCTGCTTCCGACAATATCTACTTCTGTTTTATTTCCGGGGTTTCTGTATTCATTTCCGCTTCCACAAAAAAATATGAAAACAAATGTAGCACCACTCAGTTCCGTCCGTTTCCGCTTTGTTTTCATCCCTAAGGCCAACAGCTAGGCGAACACGCCAAACCATGTATCTTCTTCTTTAGGTTTTAAATAAAATATAAGTTCTCCATACTCTGATTCCCTTCTTTATGCATTGTTTTCTTTACCCACAAATTAGGGACTTTTATTATTAATTTTCTTTACAAATAAAGACATTGATAAAGTTTGCGAACATCGCTCTGATGAAACTAACAAAAAATTATGAGCCTATGTCTCGATGCAGGCATCCGAACATAGCCTTGGGGGCTACTCCCATCGGGAGCGCTGGCCAACAATTATTTCAACCCAAAGAATATCAACCTATCCTATGAGTATTACTTTATAGTATCCTCAAAAGGTTACTCCCATTGGGAGATTCTATCAAACCATCTGTGAAACAAGGAGCTCATAAACTTCAGCAATTCTAGCAGCCAAACAAGGCAGTCAATAAAAAGTTATACAAAAATCTCGGATCACGCCCGACGCGATAAAACTTTGAATGTCTTGTCCACGACATGAAGATAAGACCTCGGGATTCGTCCTGTGTGGCTTGGTAATCGCACAAGAAAGTGCTCTGCCAGTAAAATATTCATATTGATGATACAATGAAAAATCTCGACGGACGCGTTGCGTACCGATATAATAGAACTAGAATTCAGTATTCGATAAGACCTCAAAGGTTCGAGGTGAATTACGCCAATAAAATTCCGAGTTTAAGCCTGGGGACTTGAACTTGATGTAGGTCTACAATGTTTTTGCCCAGGAGCAATTAACTAATTCCCGATCTGTCGGATGCATCAGGCCTGTTGTACCAAATCCCCGCAAAGCTAGAAAAAATAAAAATATCTCATATAAAATACTGAAATTATCTTTTGAGACTCAACCCGAATCTATGATTTGGATGGAGTCTCAGAGGCTACTGACATGGGTATGATCACTCGGGTGCTTATGTTTTGTTACCCTAGTTGTATAAAAGCTCACGGCCCATGGAAACCCAAGATGAAGGCCCAAGAAGCATCCGAAGGAAGCCTTAGTTTAGTTAAATAAGAAAATAGAAACCGACATTGTGTTGGTGTTGTAATCATGAATATGTAACCTATTCGTGTATAGTCCCGAGACCTAGCCTATTATATATAGGCTGGGAGGAGCCTACACAGAGGGGCCAAAAAAACTCCCAAGCAATCTTTAATAGCATTGTCCATTGAAAATTAGACGACTTAAACTCCCTTGTTTGTCTGATATCCGACAAATCCCCCGCGTTCTATTTTCCACAAAACCCTAAGTCTATAACCATGGACATTGCCGAGGTTACACCTCGTCACTATGATATAACATTCTTAGTGATCTTATCATTTGTTTTGATAATCACTAAGGGATAGGACTCATCCCTTTGAACTATTGAGATTGAGACATAGAGTCATCCGAATCAGTGTCGAAGATAGCGTCGACATAACACTTAGGGATGAGATCTTCTTCACCTCCGTACACGAGAAACATGTCCCTAGTCCTTCTTAAGTACTTAAGTATATTCTTGACCGCTATCCATTGTTCCAAACCTGGATCAGATTGGTATCTGCTAGTCAAACTAATAGCATGTGCCAAATCCGGTCTTGTACATAGCATGTCATACATAATAAAACCTATGACTGAGGCATAGGGGATCTTATCCATTATCTCTGTATCTTCTGCCATAGCCGGACTTTAATTCTTACTCAATGTCTTTCCTTGCAACATGGGTACGAACCCTTTCTTACTTCCGTTCATTTTAAACTTCTTTAAAATCTTATCAATGTATGTACTTTGTGATATCCCTATTAGGCGTCTTGATATATCTCTATAGATATTGATGCCTAGTATGTATGAAGCTTCACCAAGATTATTCATCGAAAAATTGTTGTTTAGATAACTTTTAACACTATTTAAAAGATCTTTATCATTTCCAATCAATAATATGTCATCCACATACACTACTACATGATCGGGCTTTATAGCATCCACCCAGTGTGTGTTTTTGCCTAAACAAATTGAACCACCTTGTAAACCCATTTTCGCAAGTGGTTTTTGTGAAAAATCCGCTGCCAATAATTCAGCTACCTCCAATAATACCTTTTCGGGGGCGGTTCAAACAAATATACTACTTTGATAATTGGGGAGGTGGGCAGAAAACCTGGTCGCCCCCAAAAAATCGACTTCTTGGCAATGGTTCAAATTATGAGCCGTCTGTAAGAAGCGCGATGAAGGCCCAAATATTAGGACGCCTCTAATAATTTATTTTTGGAGGTAGTTTGATAAACAAGCCGTCTGCGGATGTTTTGAAACCAAATTCCCATGCCCTATCTTGCCACCATTTGTTGTTCATAATATATTTTACTCAAGTTTGATCAAAAAGTGAGGCATAGTCTAGTGGTGGAGAGCGGTGTTCCAACCCACCCAAGTTCAAGTCCTAGTACTTGCACTTTGTGTTGTTAAATTAAAAACTTACTTAACATAACCACATGATTTAATTGGTGTGATAAATCACTAGCGGCGTCCTCGGCGGTGCTTAGGGTTTAGGGTTTAGTGTCTACGGTTTTGGTTTTAGTGGTAATTAAAGCCTAAACTCTACACCCTAAACCCTAAACACTAAGAATGGCATAGGATGCCTCTAGTGACTTGTTACCTCAGTTAAATCATGTGATCATGCCAAGTAAGTTTTTTATATACTATCGCACGTAACTTTTCTTACTAGTTTAGATGTATCAATAATTTACCCTCTAGTTTAAATGTTATATATTTGAAGTATCATACATGTATCTAAAGTAACTTTTCTCTAGTAAATCTTGATCTTACAACAAAATGTAAAAAATTCGCAGCATTCTTATGCATTCTTGATAAATAGTTTTCCAATAGGAGGGATCGATATTATTTGAAGTGCGATGAATGCCCTTACACTAATTCACATATAATAAAATAACATATACATATTTTAAGAGGCTTCGTAATACACGTACATTGCATGCCGGCTAGACAGGGACACACGTATAAGCTGGCACATTCATGATAGCAAAAACAGACGGTGTTGTGATATGTTCCTATTTATTCCAAAATCTGAACCATCAAAATGTATTTCTAACCACTCACATGCATATGAATTTGTTTTAGATTTTTTCCACAACCCACAAAGGCTAGTTTGACTACGAGCGGTCCAAAAAAATCCAGAATCTCTAGGTCACAACGGCAACCTGCAGAATTGCAATCACTGATGGTGATTCAATGCCTTGTTCAGCTTTGTTGGGGGACGTGCAACACCAGCGAAGAGGCCTATAAATTCAACAATCGATTACATCTCAACATTATGTCCTTCTTCTCAACACTTCTCCACAAAATCAATTCCCCAAATTTCCCCAAATAACCCCAAGGAATAAGATGGCTCAGAGCTGGGATTCGGAACCCGAATCGAGCCACGATAGCCTCAGCCGCGGCGGCACTGATGACGGGGTTGTCGATGGCTCGTACGAGTCAGGGTTGTCCGATGATCCCAAGCTCGTCGGTCTGCAAGAATATCAGGAGGAGCCACTGGAGCAGTATTCTGATGAGGACAAGAAGGAGGAGCAGGAGTCGCCCGGGGAGCATCGCATGCAGGCGCCACCAATGGAGAATGCACCTGTTGTGCAACACAAGTGGCCGGTGGTCGATGACGATGATGATGACAAGCCGGAGGAGTGGCTTGTGGTCGGCAATGACAACCATGATCTGGAGGTGGTGACCTCTAGCAGGAAGCATTGCTGCTTGAATGATGACGCAAGGAAGAAGAAGTAGTGATTATTAGTACTAGTTAGTAGTAGTATAATTTTAGTTAGATGTTGTTAAAGTTTGCTAGTACTAAATTGGCCTCTTGGTGAGATTTTGTGATGATGGATCAATGTATTAAACTAGGTGCTTTTGTGATGATGGATGGATGTATTAAACTAAGTGATTTTGTGATTACAGTGGTAATCAAGAATATATATGAAGTTTACTTAATTAGTAGTTCGTGCTATCCACCTTTTGATCTTATGATGATTTATGAAGTGTTAGTGGCAAGACTTCAATATATGTAGTGTCTAATTTGATTTGAAGTGTTAGTGAAGGAAACTTACAGGAAGTCATCAACAATGACTAGTTGATGCTAGTTTTCATTTGAAAATGCACTACAACCCGGAGTGTCTGGATTTGGAAGTCTTGGTTTAGGTAATTTTCGTGTATCACATCAATTTGGTGACACTTTTTATACACTTGTTATGAATGATAGGTTTATTTATTGTATTTTGGTATTTAACCTTGTAATAAATAGTAAAACATAGAGACGGCTGTCTAGAATGGCCTATTGCAGCAGGTCTGTCTCTGCTTGTATACGGGTGGTCCGGATACTACTAGAATTTCAGAAATCGAGTTTCCATGGAAAAATTGAAAGATGTTTTAGGACTATCAAAAAAGTATGATTATTTGCATTGTCTCATATTTTGAGTATATAACCTTAGGAAAAAATAGTAAAAGCCGATACACACATCTTAAATAGAGTTTGCTTCACAAAAGTGATCATCTTCTAGGAATGTCATTGGTTTAGAGGGCAAACTCCCATGCTTCGGAACACCGAAACCAAGTTTTGTACAAATTGGAATCCTTTTTGTTGGGATTGTGTATATGCACCCCACTTGAACTAATAATGACTAATACAGTTTTTTTGATTATCCAAATAATGATTTACTAATTTCCACACATTTCGAAGAGAAAATAAATAAATAATACACACATTTGCCAAAAAAATCTATATTTTTTGCATGCGCTTTTAAGGTTTTTAAACTTGTCACAAATTGCAAAAGACGACATGGCTGTCCTAATTGGTGAAAGAAAGTATGAATTTATTTAAAAATCTGGACCTTCCACACCCAGATTCCCCATTTTACTGCGTACCAATCCCCTCCCCCAATATTTGCCCGCCCACGCCGAGAACTTTGTTAAAAACCCCCAATTTCTAGCCACCCCCGCCGTTAAATCCTCCCCCTTCATGTAGATCCTCCATTTACATCGGAGATGGCAGTGGAATTCGGCTCAAGCCATGGCGGGGCTGGCCGGACAAGGGTGAACATGGTGACGGCATGCCTTTTGGCAGAAGTTTGCCCCCCCGCACAGTCGGCCTACCGCCTGCCAAAGGGGTGGCACTTTGACCTGAGCGGTGTCTCCGTGCCACCGCCACTGAGGAGTGTCGCGGACCATGTTATTGAGATCGGCTGCCGCCATGCATGATTGCCATCGGTGCCACGGGCAGACCCTAGATACGGCTCAGGTGCACCGTATTGGGCCAAGCTTTTCAAGGAGGAGGACGAATCCATGCGCCTCTCCACCTGCCACGGTGAAGAACAGGCGAGCTGGAACGCAGCGAAGCACCAGCGACTCCCAGCCCAAGTCGCTGCCTATGACGCCAAGGTGGATCCCGAGGAGGACAGCTACCCCGTGGTGGCGAAGGAGGAGGACATCAAGACCAGCGCATATTTGCTCGAGGTCTAGACGTCACCGCCACCGCACGAGCTCGGCGACGAGCCAGAGTGCCTGGGCACCATGGTCGCGCATAATGCATCGTTGGAGGCCGTCCACACCAATGCCGTCAAGCCTGAGCCCGCCGAGTCCGACAACTCCAGCTCCTTTCACTAGGAGGAGGTCAAGGCATACGCAGATTCGTTTCTGGTCGAGCCGACCCCACCTCCGCCACCCATCCATGAGCCTGGCGATGAGCTAGAGTGGCTAGGCACCATGGAAGCCTATCACACATCGGTGGAGGCCGTCGTGGTGGTCGTCGATGATGATTAATTAGCTAAAACGTGGCCTATGTTTAATCTAAATATTCAGTTATTAATTCGTAGTAGAGCTTTGCAATCCGGAGATCAATATGTGGCCTATGTTTAAATTTATGTGAATTTGTAGTTATGTTTGTCCTTTGTTTAATTTTATGTGACTTTCTTGTTATATTTGTCCTCTGTTTATATTTATGCGACTTTCTAATTGAATTTGACCAATGTACATTTGTTTAGATAAAAAGAAGCATCTTCGGACTGTTCGAAAATATAGGGACTGTCCGCACATTTCGATTTGGCGGGCAAACATTTGGGTATATTCCCTCAGCCCCGCTCAAATCCCTAGCATTCCCCCTCCTCCAACTCGAAATTTCCCCTCTCACCATGCTTCCTCCTCCCTGCCAGATTCACCGCCCCTTCCCTCTCCCCTCTCCTACTAGATCCGCCGCCCCCTCTCCTCTCCCCTCCCCTACCGGATTCACCGCCCCATGCTCAGCCCCTCCCACCGGACACATCCTCTCTGCCGGTGCACCCTCCGACCCTCCCCCACCCCAACCCCATCATGGCAGCCTTCCGGAACACCATCCCCCGCGCCCCTTCCCACCGGCTCCTGCCCACCTTTCAGATATGTTCTCTCTTCTTCCCTTGCTTTTCTTTATTTAGTACAATGCATAGCAAGATTATTCTCTAGAGTTGTGCCTTCTTTATTTAGTTTGTGGTATTTTGACTGTGGGTTTTGACTTACTGTATAGTATTGCTGAAATACTTCAAAAGACTTTGCTACCAAACAAATGTCATGTATAGATGAGTACTTCTTTATTTAGATTCCACTTATTTAATTGGGTCCTTAATTATTTATTAATAGAGATAGCAAAATTCTTGTATTTAGGTATTGGTATATAATACTTAGGCTGGTCATAATGGAGAGTGACATACATATGTTACTACTAGACTAGTAACATGCATATGTTATTCTCCACTATGATTAGCCTTATTATTATATCCATAGTGGGTAGTTCCATAACATAGATATAATCATATAGGCTTGTCATAATGGGAATCCATACACTAGTATCATGTGTATGATACTAGTTAGGTAGCCACAATGTTGCTATAGCTAAATCTGTCAAAAAGCTGAATTTGGCTTCACCATGCAATTTGGCTAGAGCTCCACAATGTAGCTATTCAAAATTCATGCATCATGGGTCCCACTGATACCTCATATTTTTGTCTACATGAGAATATAGGACACATGTCACACACAAGTTGGCTAATCAATTTGGAACCATATTTGGCATCGGAGCACCCTCTTGCTCTGGTTTCCTATTTTGCAAATATAGAACCACGTTTTGCTACACATTGTGGGTGACACTCCCACTCTAGCTAGCCTAGTAGAAGATAGTGGGAAATTTATACATACTAGTATCATATGTGTATTATAACTACTCCCTCCATTCCGAAGTAACTGGCCCAATTATGTTTAGATACATCTGTATCTAGAAAAAGTTGAGTCACTTATTTCAGAATAGAGCGAGTAGTGTATAATACTAGCTATGATGTCCATAGTGGGAGCGATGCAACTGCTATCATATGGTCATGTTTGCAAACATGACTGTGTAATAGTGTTTGTGATGGCCCCACTATGTTTACCCTAGTAAAATATTGTACTATGTATATATAGCGTATTTTTTTTTAGTTTCCACTTACTAGCAATGTACTCTCATATTTAGTCATGGATTATTGTATTTATGGAGTTTTACCTTGTTTACTAAAAGAAACAGAAAGGTGTGCCTGAACTAATTCAAGTTGTAGCTAGATTTTTGGGAAATAATCTAGTTAGCTTTATTTTGTGCAGGCTCCATGTTGCCCTGTTTGCATGAGCATTGAGGGAGAATGCAAGAAGAAGAATCACCATAGCTCATTTTTATACTAACTATGCATGTGGGGACCGAACATACAATGGTATGTGAGTTAAATGGATTATTTCTACTGATAGCATACAATGGAATTTGTAAAACATTTGGTCTGTTGTTTATGAATTGCTACATTGCATAAGACAAATGCCTGCTATTTTTTTTGGTATGTTCCTTGCCATGTCAGGAAGAAGTTAAATGAAATGACTCCTCGTGACAAGATGCGCATCGTGACACCATATGGATAATTGTATTGCTTTGAACTGCTCAAAGAAAAGGACAAGACAATGTATGGAGTGAGAAATGCGATAATTTATCATCCACTACTATATTAGCTCCTATGATCAGATTGTTGTGTATTTGGATGGTGACCAAGAATTCTTCAATGCTATTGTATATAACAAACTTGGTAGTAATTAAAAACTATGTGAAAAGCGAGGCTAGTTCATATATACTCTCTGTGTACAATTTCCTGTGCACATCTGTATGTTGAGATATATTATACAAACTCTGAATGTATGGTGCAAATGAGGAAATCAATGTGAAACTATATCCGCTTGCCACAGGGTAACTAAATAAAACAATCATCATCTAATAAGTATGTTTATTTGAAGCATATGTGTCATGGTGGTGTCACGGCAGATGCCATGGATAGGCTAAAGATGGGGCCAATGTGCGCTAGTGGTATCCAGGGAGGGATAGTGTGGTTATTCCACACACAGATGGTTTGTATTCTCAAGATCAATGGTGGTTTACAGATGCTCCTTGAGCTGTTCGTGGGGAGGAGGAAGATGAAGTTCTTCTCTTCTTACCCCTCTCTCTAGGGTTCTTTCCTTAGTAAAAATGATCGACCCCCTCCTCAGAGGTCCTGGCTCACCTTATAAAGGGGTGGCCAGGTTACATTTAGGGCATACATTGCGAGCATATTCCACGAATATGCTCCTGCCAAATAGCAAAACGATGCGCTCCTTTCCCCCTACGTGAGCCTCTGTGAGATACTAGCGTAAGCCTCTTTGAGCCCATGCCATAAGCCTCTGCGGTGTTGTGTCACCCAACTAGCAACGGTCAGGCGATGTCACCTTTGTTGGCCTGGACTTCTAGTCCTTGCCTCTCTGTCTTCTGCACTTCCCACAGTGGCTCTAGTAGAGAGAGAAAAGCGCTGATTAAGGGGAGATTCCTTCCATCTTATGTAAGCCAAGTAATAACCCGACTGCTGCCTGGTTAGCTTGGCCCTGGTGGTACCTGCAAACCATGGATAGATCGTCCGTAACTCGGCTGGCCTTCAGGTACATCGGTCAGCACCTGCTTTGACCTTGCTATACCTCAGCAGACCTTACCGTTATACCCCGGCTCGACCCTACCCGGGGTCATCCCCCCAACATTAGTCCCCGAAGCTGGTGCGGTCTTGGCAACTTCAGCTGATAAGGCCATAATAGGTTCAACCTATTCAGAACTCAGCTCTTCTTGCCGAGGTATTTCTATGTCAACATGATCTGAATTTGACTTAGCTATTTACTTTATTGCCTCGATATTTATTTGGACTTTCTTGGCTCTTTCCGAGGTACTTCTCGTTGGCCAGGTCTTAATATTGCATCCGGGTTATCCCACTTAGATGATTTCCTTCTCATGTACACTTCCCCACATCCTACGTGGAGGGTAATCATTATCCTTGCCTCATTTTAAGGGCCTGTGTCAGTTAATGCACATTCCATCAGGAATTACTGCATAGCCGTCACATCATGGGTGCCTCTTTGATAACTACAGATCCACGTCACATTGGTTGATATGCTGCGCTGTGTGACCCTCTACGTGGCTCGCTGCTGATTGGTTCCTTCGGGAAATACACGCCCACACGATGTGGCCCGTCGCAAATTGCAATCCCACTACCCCTGCTACGAGCGTGGTTAAATAGGGGAGCGGGGGCGTCCCTTAGTCATTTCCCTGTTTCCCGCTTAGCAATAGCGCCACCCCTGCCACTCTTTGTTCCTCGCTCGCTCCACCATAGCTCCGCTGCTCACTGACATTACAGGGCCCCGTCAATCTAGGCCCTTCTCTTCTAATTCGTATTACACATCTGAGGAAGAGGATCTGGAGATGCCACAAGATGTCACCATCGTCAAGGAGCACGAGGAGGGTGACGCTGCCCATGAGCGCGGTGCTTGGGCTAGTTCTTGGGTGTGCCAAGACGATATCGACTAGCTCATCCGCACACGCCGTGTTCCCACCGGAGTTAGATGTCGCATTCCTGGTGACGAACTTGTCCCTGCTCCTGAGCCTTGTAAGTTTGTGGTTTTCCTTTCCCACTTTGCTCTCGGCTTCGTCCTTCCTATCAGTGATTTCTTCCATGACTTCCTCACTAGTTTTGTTCTCCAACCCCATCATTTTCCTGCGAACGCCATCACCTCTCTCTGGTTTTTTTGTGGCATTGAGAGGTATCTCGACCTGTGGCCTTCGATACAAATCTGGTTCAAGTTCTTCGGTTTCTGGCCAAACGTCATTCCGAATAATGAACTTCGCCCATCTGAGAAATCTCTGACCCAATGTGGGGTGGCCTCCATCTCTCCTTGGCGAGACTCCGTATTTCCCCGGGTTACCGGTTTGGAGTCCTGCAAAGGGTGGGCCAATAAGTTCTTTTATGTAAAGAATGATACCTCAGATGATAAGATTCGGCTTCCTCCTTTTTCTGTTGGCATCTCTGATAGGAATCGATGGAGCCGGATCCCCAAGAAGTCAAGCACCTTGGTTGACCTGGTGGAGAAGAACATCATTGAGCTGAAAACGGAGGGAATGCCCGATGAGGATCTAATGCTTACTTTCATCCAGAGCCAAATCTACCCGATGCAGAAATGACCCCACAAACTTTGCCACATGAGCGGTCATCTTGACCCTAACCGAGTTTCATCGATCGAGCTTTCCGACTCCCAGATCTTTCACCGGGCTAAGTCTATCTTCAAGACGCCCTTGACCGAGGATTGGGAGTGGGGGCTAGAGCACTTCAGCCGAGATAGGCTAGCTCTTGCGGTACATCTCTTATGTGATCCTTTTTCTGAGTTACACTTTATGTTAGTCTGTATCATCTATTTGTCCCTTTTGCCTTATTCTTTTCAGAAATTCCTTCAGCAAACAATAGAGGACACCTCGACCCGGCCCTCAAGTGGGGCAAGGATCGGGATACCTTGGATCCGGAGGAGCCAGACTCCGAGGAGTTCATGCCTATTTCGGACTCTGGCTCTAGCTGACCCTTCGATAAGACTTCTGTCTTAACAGATTGGCCAGATGATGATGAAGATGATGATGATTATGAGGTCTTGGAGGTACTTAACCCTGTGCCTATCTCATATGCCTATCCTGATGATCCCCCTCCAGCTAACCCGGCTGGTCAGGTGCACGACGTGCGTCCTGTGGCAGTAGGAGACCAAGGCCCGGCGAAAAAGCGAGCTATGACCTCGGCTCCTTCCTGTGAACCACCCAGGACCGGGAAAATATACAAGAGGTCTGCCAACAAGGTTGGTAGCAAATCCCCTGTTAATATCACCATCCGGAGAGCTCCAAGACCCAAGGATCCACCTGCCACATCCGAGTAATTCTTTCTTTTGTTTTCTTGTTCTTCGTGTAGCATGGCTCTTTTTATACATTTCCTGTTTCTCTCTTTGGCCTAACTTGATATTTCTTTATGTTTTACTCAGCAGCCCCCCAAGGACATCTCCTAGAGCGGTCCTAGCATAGCCTCTCATTTTCGCTGGAATCCACCTTCTCCTCGCCATGACGATGCTCCCGTTCTGAGCCCCTTCTAGGATAATTATCCCACTAGACCGAACGTCAGTTCACCTCGGCAGGAGGAGGGCAACATCGGCATGGATGGAGGTAGCACCCCCGAGGATGTGATTATGTCGGATCAGCAACGTGCCCCTTCTGCTCCACAGCAACAAGATGATGGTGCCAGCAACATCAGCGCCGAGAAAGTTTCTATCGAGGTGCCGATGACTCCAGCACCGACCCAACTTCAACCTCCGCCTCAACCTCAACCAGTTCTTGCTTCAAGTTCTTCTCAACAAGCACCTCCTACCTCGTCCGAGTCTGCCCAGACTCAGCAAGAAGACCAACCTCCGTCGAAGCGTCAGACCAAGCCTTCCGTGCCATCTTCGGCGGTCGGAGATCAACCTTCAGCTTCGCAACGGCAAGCCAAGCTAGCCACCAATGCGAAGAGCGCAACCAAGGTGACCAAGGTTAAAAAGGCTACCGAGGTGACCAGGGTTGCACCCAAAGGATCAACGGCCGGGTCTAGGTAGCGCACCATTGCATCCATGATGCAACAGGGTAGCGTCGTCTCTAGCCCTACTCCGGACAAGCAAATCACGTTGCATTCTAGTCCTGCCGCTTCTAAGGTTGCACGCCAAGCTGCACACGAGAAAGGGTTAGTCCTGACTCGGACTCTCAGTGGTGGGAGCCTCGGCTCACTCACTGAGTTTGCCGAGAACTGGAATAACGCTAATTGCATTGATGTCAGCTCCGGTAACCCGACAAAGTTTGGTCCTGAGAAGATTGGTGTGCAGATGAACACTGCTAGCAAGGCCATTGCTTATGCCAGCAAAATGATGGAGGTAAACCTTTCAGCCATCTCTTTACATATGCGCAAGTAGTTGTAGATATATCCTCCAGTCCCCGAGCCTCTAGGGGAGTAACATTTTACTCGGTCGGATGCTCTTAGCAATTAACTTGTGCTATTTTCCTTATCTCGCTCCCAATTGCAAAGTATTTTATCTTAGCCAAAAACTAGCCAATATTTTGTTTGGTCAATCACTTGTGTTCGAATTTAGTTTTACTCTGTTCAATTCTTGTGTAGCTTTAAATACTCAATCACTTAGAGCTGGGTTAAGTTCCACTTGACCCGGATCTGAATAACTTCAAATATCCACTCACCTAGATCCGGGTTAAGTTCCGCTTGGCCCGGGTCTTGATTAACTTCAAATAGTCATTCACCTAGAGCCGGGTTAAGTTCCACTGGGCTCGAGTCTTGATTAACTTCAAATATTCATTCACCTAGAGCCGAGTTAAGTTCTGCTTAGCCTAGGTCTTGAATAACTTTAAATATTCGCTCACCTAGAGCCAGGGTAAGTTCCACTTGGCCCGGGTCTTGAGTAACTTCAAATATTCACTCACCTAGAGCCGGGTTAAGTTCCACTTGTCCCGGGTCTTGAGTAACTTCAAATATCCACTCACCTAGAGCCGGGTTAAGTTCCACTTGGCCTGGGTCTTGAGTAACTCTAATTTTCATTAGTACTCATGAATTAACACTTTCCTTTTCAGATCACCACCAACCGTCGCACCGTCGAGTTTCAGAGGCTTCTAGACACACACACAAGGAGCTTTCTTCAAGGCATAAAGCCTTGCTGCTCGAGCTGAAGAATAAAGGTAAAATTTTCTCTTTGATATTCTCAATTTTACTTCCCTTCATCTTGGCTTTCCGAATTAACTTGTGACTCGGACTTTGTAGCCAATGTGGAGGCCCATAACGAGGCGCTGAGGAACGAGGTGGCCGAGTTGAAAGGTACTTTTCCTTCACGTCTTATCCTTTATCTTTTTTCATACTGGCTCGGCAGGTAATTATACCTCGGCTCTGCCGGGTCAAAAAACTATTGTAGTGTCTCTTCAAGATAGCGTTCCACTGCCTGATATGATGCTCCATTTTCTCGAACAAGCAGGACAACACCTGGCCTAGCTTAAGGAAAAAGACGAGGAGATTCTCCGGCTTCGTGCCGAGAATGAGAAACTCCAACAACTTCAGAAGACTAAATTGGATAAGCTAGATCAAGAGTTCTCTGAGGCGAAAAGCCGGCTCATTGGGCAACTCGACAAGAATAATGATCTTCTCCAAGAGGCCGAGGCCAAACTTGAGTCGGCAAACACCGCCCTTGCAGATCTTCAGAGGAAGCAGGGTAACTGGCTGGCCGAACTAACTCGGATTCATGGTCTTATAGCTACGAAGTTTGTGTATCCACCTTATTTTTTATTGCCGAGGTATCGGCTTATCCTTTTTTTCCTTTTCCTGACTTGTTTTTCTGAATATTTATTCAGAGGATTTTCCTCAGTCCAAGGCTTGTGCCGATGTTGCCACCCACAAACTCTGGGAAAAAAGAGCTGCCTCTGGGCCTATTTCTAGAGAAGTTACCGTTGATGAATCCTTGGCTGGTCTTGCGGCCAGCCTCGCACCGATGAAGGTCTTCGGGGTTGGTCTTCTCAACGCCGCACTTGAAGCTTTTCATGCTCTCTGGCCAGATGAAACTGCTCCCAAGCAAGTTGCTTTGTTGTCCGAGAATCTCGAAGATAGCCAACTGCAACTCAACTTGTGGAGAGAATCTGCTGCACGCACCGGAGCCGACACAACCTTGTACTTTGCTATGTCTTGGTATGAAGGCATTGATTTGCAAGTACTTAGCCGCATACACACTGGATCTAGATGGACCAATGACCCGTCCTGCCTCGCCCATCGTCAAGCTCGTGCCTATGATCTCATTCAATATGCTCACTACCATCAATGGAATGAGGGGTGAGTTTCCTCGAAGCTGTCTATGATGAATACATTGAAGGAGACACGGATGAGGACCAGGAAGACCCGGACGATCCTGAGGATGCCAAGGCAAACCTGGATGATGATCCCGAAGCCGAAGCCGCCAATGCTGAAGACAATATGCCTCCTTCTGCTGCGGTTGACCCGGCAGTTGTGGTCCTTGAAGCGATAAACTTTAAAATTCGTTAGATCCCCGGTATGCTAGGTGCATATGTAATGTATGAACAATGTGTTATTTTGCTACATCTTATGTTTTTATGCCAGATTAACTTGGGCGAAGTCCCCGGGTTTCATTTTCTTGTTCTCCCAATTTATTGACCCGGCTCGTGTCTACCATTATTCAACGTTTGACTTATGAGTCCGAGGTTCAAAAAATTGATCTAACAATACTTGAAACTTTTAGGATTAGCTCAAAATAATTTAGCATAACAAAAATAAAGTAAGTACAAGGGTTAGTCCGAAAAACAAACATCAACTTGATTATGTTCCTTTCCTTAGTCATTTTTCATGTGTCCTGCAATTCCAAACTTATTCACTTGCTTGCCATGAAGCCAATTCTTGTTGGACAACAACAAATTGAAGAGTTAGCTTTTGGTGCCGACACATTACTAACTCGACTAAGGTGTAAGTAATTTAAGCCAGCCGACATATAAAAGGTAAATACAGAAAAATACAATTACTACTAAGGTAGTCCCCGAGTTTCTGCTCGAGGTCCCGAGGTTTCATTGATAACCTCATTGCCGACATACATGCCGACATATGAGAGTTCGGTATACATACACTTTTAGCTAAGTGTAAAATGGACGAAGTAGTGCTATGTTCCATGGCCTATTTGATTCTTCTCCTACCCTGTTCGCTTTGTTCTTCTCCTGTGGTTGTGCATCAATGAGGTAATACACATCATTGTGCAATGCTTTCCTTACAATAAATGACCCTTCTCATGGGGGGACATCTTATGCATGATGGCAGTGCGCTGCACCAGCCGAAGTACCAGATCTCCTTCCGGGAAGACTCGCGGGTTCACTTTCCGGCTATGATAGCTTCAGAGATTTTGCTGATATATGGCGGATCTAGACAATGCCAATTCTCTCGCTTCTTCCAGCAGATCAACATCGTTTTGCTGAGCTTCTCGCGCTTCGGCTTCTGTGTATTGGGTGACCCTAGACGAGGCATGCACTATGTCAGATGGTAATACAGCTTTGGCCCCATATACTAGAAAGAATGGCGTATAGCCTGTTGATCGATTCAGAGTTGTTTTTAAGCTCCATAATACCGCTGGGAGTTTCTCAATCCAGCACCCCGCTGATCTTTGCAGCGGCTCAATGAGCCGGGGTTTTATCCCGGACAATACTAGTCCATTGGATCTTTCAACTTGCCTGTTCGGTGCGGGGTGGGCCATTGATGCGACATCTAGCCGAATTCTTTTGTCTTGGAAAAAATGGGCAAATGCTCCTTCAGCGAAATTTGGGCCATTATATGTTATGATACTGTGTGGATACCTGTATCCCACCATAATGTCCTTGAGAAATGTCACGGCAGTATCTCCATCACACTTTCTTATTGGCTTTACTTCAATCCACTTTGTAAACTTGTCGACCATGACTAAGATGTGGGTCATGTTTCCCTTGGCCAGCTTAAACGGTCCAACCATATCCAAGCACCACACAGCAAATGTCCAAGTGATAGGTATAGTTTTGAGTTTAGACATTGGCATATGTGTTTTTCTAGCGTACCTCTAAGACCCATTGCATTTCTTCACAAGTTCCTTGGCTTGTTGCAGGGCACTTGGCCAGTAAAACCCATGCCGAAAAGCTTTTGCCACTAGGGCCCTGGATGAGGCATGATGCACACATTCCCCCTAATGAATATCTTGGAGGATGTCTAGCCCTTCTACCGGATCAACACATCATTGCAGGACATTTGTTACACTTCTCTTATATAGCTCGGTTGATTATGGTATATGCCTTTGCTCTTCTTTGTACTTGCCTGGAGAGTACCTCATCACTCGACAAAGTTTTATCTATCAAGAACTCAAATATTGGTTGCGCCCATGTTGGTACAGTACAAGCTAGGAAAAGTACTTTGTCAATTTCCATTGGATCAACCGACATAACCTCTGCCGGATCAAGCTGAATAGTCCCCGGGTTTGCCGAGGTGTTCCCCTAGTCAATGTCCATTGGGGCAGTTCCTGATATGGGGTTTACCTAGGTGTTCCCCCAGTCAATGTCCATTGGGGCAGTTCCTGATCCGGGGTTTGCCGGGATATAAATTGATTCGGATTCTAGTGAAGGGGTAATATATGGTTTTCTTAGATGCTCCAAAGCAACTGCTAGTGGGATAGCTTGCCGAGATGAGCCTAGCTTAGATAACACGTCAGCTGCATCATTTTCAGCTCGTGGTACATGATGGAACTCACATCCCTCAAAGTACCCACATATTTTCTGGACGTGAAAGCTATAAAGAGCCATGTTTGCATCTAAGGCATCCCAATGATCAGACACTTGCTGCACCAATAGATCTGAATCACCAAAGCATTGTATCCGATGTATCCCAATCTCTTTTGCCACTTTTAGTCCATGCACGAGCACCACATACTCGGCCACATTGTGCGATGCTCGAAAATGGATCTGAAGCACATATCACAACTGATATTTCTTGGGCGAGGTAAGAACTACCCGGCCCCTAATCCGTCCTTCAACTTTGATCCATCAAAGTGCATCCTCCAGTAGTTTGAGTCCGGTAAAGGTGGTTCATATTGCATTTCCGCCCAATCCACGAAAAAGACGGCCACAACCCGAGACTTGATCACGTCCCTTCTATCATATTGTGGAGCGTACGGGACTAACTCAATTGCCCATTTTGTGATCCGGCCACTTGCATCTTTGTTACTCATTACCTCAGATATAGGTGCTTCACATATCACCTTAATGGGATGTTCTTCAAAATAGTGCTTGAGCTTCTTGGCCACCATATAGACGCCATATGACATCTTCTGATAATGGGGATAGTTCTGTTTTGAAGTGGACAATACCTCGCTTAGGTAATACACTAGCCTCTGCGCCGACTTACCTTCCTCGTCAGGCTCCACCACTACCACGACACTTACGACTCAGTTGGTTGCTGCTATGTAGAGCAACACGGGCTCTTTGGATAGTGGTGAGGCTAACACAGGTGCAGAGGATAACATATTTTTTAGCTCATGAAATGCGCTATATGCTTGTGGTGTCCATATGAATTTACCTGATTTTTTCATTAGCTGATAGAGAGGCAATGCCTTTTCTCCCAGCCGACATACAAACCGACTTAATGATGCCAGGCAACCAGTGAACTTTTGAACATCATTAAGGCACTTCAGCAGCTCCATTCGATCAATATCTTGGATTTTAGTTGAGTTAGCCTCGATACCTTGGCTGGAGAAACTGAGTAATTTTCTAGCCAGAACACCGAAGGCACATTTTTCTGGGTTAAGCTTCAACCGGAACCTCCTTAGGTTCGCAAATGTTTGACATACATCATCTAGGAGTGTTTTACTTTCTTTGTTTTATCACAACATCATCTACATAAACTTGGACATTTTTGCCAATTTGATCATGTAAACATTTTTGCATGCACCTCTGATACGTTGCCCCTGCATTATGTAAGCCAAATGGCATAGTGCGATAGTAATAAGCCCCATACGGGGTAATGAAAGTAGTTTTTATTTAATCATCCAGGTTCAGGGGTATCTGGTGGAAACCAGAATACACATCTACAAATGACAATACCTCACACCCAACGGTCGAGTCAATGACCTGATCTATCCTCGATAGTGGAAATGGATCTTTCGGACACGCCTTATCCAGGTTCGTGTAATCTATACACATACGCCACACCACTGCTACGTTCGGATCATCTTTCTTATTTTCCACCAGCACCGGATTAGACAACTAATCTAGGTAAAGTAGTTCCATGATAAACCCGGCTGCAAGGAGCCGAGCCATCTCATCACTAATGAATTTTCTCCTATCTTCGACGAAGCGGTGGAGAGGTTGCTTCACCGGCTTTGCACCGGGTCTGACGTGCAAAGAGTGCTCATCCAACTCCCTCGGCACACCTTGCAGATCATGTGTGGACCAAGCAAAGATATCCCAATTCTCACGGAGGAAGCTGACGAGATCGCTTTTCCATTTTTCGCCAAGGCCCTCATTAATAGTTACGGTGTGCTCTGGTAACTGATCATCAATTGGTACCTTCTTGGTATCTTTTGTCGGCTGAAATGACACACTTCCACGCAAGTTACTCAGAGCCGGCATATTCAGCTGGCGGACTTAGCCAGTGCTGCGACCTCTTGGATCCTTCCCTTCTCTTGGGAGACCACCAATGACTTGGCCAAGTTTGACCCAGTTGAGGCACACTCCATCGAGCGCCTAAAGTCCGCAGAAATGGTGATGACCCCATTTGGCCCTAGCATCTTCAACTTTAAGTAACTAATATGGTCACTCGCCATAAACTTTGAAAGAGCTGGTCTGCCGAGTAATGCATGGGAAGCGCTTTCCAAATCCACTACATCGAACTCCAAGTTCTCCATCTGACAATTATCTCTTGTGCCAAACAAGATGTCAATCTAAACCTTCCCAATGGGCTCACAAGAAAAACCCGACACAATGCCATGAAAAGTTGTCTTTGTTGCTTGTAGCATGTTCTCTGACACTCCCAACTTGTGCATGGTGTCCTTATATAGTATATTAATGCTACTACGATTGTCAATCAACACCTTGGAAAACTTCACATTAATATTTGGCCCGCTGAAGGTTGGTCAAGCGCCAGTGTGTATGATCCAGGACTCGGCATGAGCCTGGGGTGATCCTTGAGACTCCATGTAATTTCCTGATCAGACCAATGCATGTACGTCGGCACTGCCGGCATGTCAACACCCGTATTTTTAATCCCAGATGCCTATTATGCCATACATCGCAATCCTAAGATTACCATTTTTGCGAGACATAACAGATTGGATATCACGGTATATCATCCATTAGAAACCATAATAAGGTCTTACACAAATAAGGAAAGAAGGGGATGGACCACTCTCTCAAGTCTCCCACGTCCTCACCGGCGGTTGCACCGATCTCACCGGCGGTGACTGAGTGGCGGCAGGTGATTTTCAGATGCGCGGATATAGGGATCCTGGCTCCACGTAGATCAGAATCGATCGAGGTGGTTGGCGTGCACGTCTCGTTGTTCGATGAAGGTGGGCAGCGTCTCACGGTCCCGATCCAGATTGACCCAGCTGTCACGTACGGTGACCGGGTGAGATGTGGTACATGGCATGTCATGGTCGGTCCACGGAGAGACGTGCGAAGGCACCGACACGATCGTGTCGGCGCGCCGCTCTATGCGCAAGCATGTCGTACGATCGTGGTCGGCGGTTGTGCACGGCGTGGTACCTCTGGAGGTGGACTTCCCGTGTGCGAGGGCCACCCAACAGAGGGCATAGATCAAGGGGGTGCGGCTGCGGTGGTGAGTCAGAGACTGAGGGAGGAATCTAGATCGACGGGCGGCTCGGGGATTTCTCTCAACCCTAGATTGGAGGGAGTTGGTAGAGTAGTGTTTGTCCAGCCGCCTACTTTGTCGTCTCCCACGCTACCTCAAACCGCGAGTCCAACCGTGTGGAGAGCCACCAGATCTGGAGATAGCAGATCCTTCGCACAAGTAGTGGCAGATCCGTCGCCGATGATGGACCGCCGCTATCAGGGCCCGAGGAGATCTCCACAACGTCGTCAAAATCGGCCTGTTCCCTATGCGAACAGATCGAGATTTGACGATGATGCAGGTCACCAGTTAGGGGACATGCGTCTTCCAGATGCGCGTCTCCGTGATGGGGGGTGGATGAGAGAACAGGAGCGTCGCAGGGAAGAAGAGCGTTGTTGGGAGGAGGATCGCCTGGAAGATGAACGGAGGGAGGTGGAAGATGAAGCAAGGGCTGAGAATTGAAGGCGTGATGAAGCGGCTAGGGTTGCGCAGGCTGATGCACGACAACGGGAAGATCTGGCGAGGGAAAGGGCTCTAATGGAAGCTCGTCGTAGAGATGAACATGCTAGGAATCGAAGGAGATGGAGCCATCGACCGGAGATGCACAGATATTCACAATCCACGGTGTCAGATTCGTCCTTTAGGGGGAGAACAGGTAACTCTGCAGACATTTCATCTTGTCATCCTACTTCGGTGTTTGGACGAACTGTTGAACAACCACCCGTGGTCAGAAATCCCGCACCAGCGTCTGTCACTATCAGTAGATCAACAACACCTGATGTAATCCCTCCTGTTCACGCAAATCCGTCTGTGAGTATACCTAGTTCGATTCCTGTGAGTGCACCTTCTATTGCTGCCAATTTCTCTTCTATTTTGCCTCTGGTTAGTCAATCTGCGGCTATGGCCACGACACTGGTGGGGTCCTCTGCACCTGCACCGGTTGTCACTGTGCCTATGAATCAACAGATGGTCATGGAGCTCAGCCATTTCCCATTGACGAACACATATAATACCGAAGTGCAGGAATGTGAAAATTGTGGGAAGAATCACAACATTTTGGTCTGTCAAGGGAGGAAACTGTGGGAATATGTACCTCTATTCTTTGGGATTATGGGGTTTCATTCGATTCCAGTGACTGAATCATCCATCCAGTCTTTGGATAATTTGAATTTGGCTCATATTACTGTTGTCAGAGGGGATGTTATTGGGAGAGATCTGGAGAGGGAATTTCAGGCTTGGGCAGATTCAGTTGGTTCTGGTTGGAGATTTACTGCTAGACCCATCAATGATGTGGAATTTCTGATGAGATTTCTCTCGGCGAAATCTATTGATGACTTTCATTTTGGGAATGTATTTATGAAAACAATCCCTGATGCTGTGATTGATCTATCAAAATGGACTGGAGACCTAGAGCCTTTGGAATGGATGGAGGAAGCTTGGTTCAGGATAGTGGGCATCCCTATGAAATATAGGGAGAGATCAATTGTTTTTTATGTTGCTTCTCTAATAGGTAAGCCCTTGGGAATGGACAGAAACAGTCTCAGGAACCTGGCATATGTGAGGGTTAAAGTTGCATGTTTGGATATCACTTTGGTGCCTAATACAAGGAGAGGGGAGATGAAAGGTAGGATGTATGAATTCAAATATACCAGGGAGTTTTTGCTCCTAGTGAAGTGCCATCTATACCTATCTCTGTTAATGTGGATGGGGGGAATGCTCAACCTAATGTTAATGCTCCTGAAGATAGTAGCAGACATGTGCTTATAGTGACTACTGCTGATAGAGTTAATCTGATCTGGGTGCAAATGTTGCTGCAACTAGTGCATCTATTGGGGCAGGTCAGGCTAACAGGGATCTCCCACAATGTGCTGATTCGGAAAATGGGAAGGGCCCCGGGGAGGAGGAAAGGGACTCCACAGATACAGGAGATATGTCTTTTGGTGCTAGGGTGGCTCAAGTTTGGCCAAGAGGTAACTCTGAAGGGGCATTGTGATCAGTGACAACAGTGGGGCAATTGGTCATATTCAGAATCAATAGGTGGAGGGAGGTGCTGGTAACAATATACAGCAGAGAGATGTGGCTGCACCAGTTCAGGACCAAGAAATGGGGGAAGTGCACTTGGAGGTTGCTCAGGCCCTGGCTCCTCGGGAAATAGGGGCAGTGGTTAACCCTGATGATCCTGCTGGTGGAGGTCAGACTTTTCAAGACTTTGTGCAAGATTTGCTACAGAATAAGAGCAGTGATAAATATTATGAGCATAGAAAAATGTATGGCCATTTGTTGGAACAAACTGAGGAGGAACATGGAGGTGATGGGGAGGATGATGAAAGCAGTGAAGAGGGGTCTGGTGATCATGATACTTCATCTGCTGAAAGTGGTGCTGATGAGGAGAATAATCCACCTACTATTCAGGTGCCAAATGTTGGGGGAGGTTTGGAACAGGTGTAGGAGCAGGTGGAGATGCAGGTGGGGGCTTCATAACTTGAAAATTTGACCCAGGAGAGTCAGAGTTCTCAACAGGAGTCTCAGGGAGGGAGTGCTGAGAATATTGAGGCAAATGTGGAGGATCCCTTGATCAGAATGAGTAAGAGGCTGGCCACTCAGGGTGGGAGTTCAAATATGAGTGAAAGCTCCATGGCTCAAGCTACACAGAGAGATCTGTCAGGTACAAACTTGTCCCTCTTTAATTCCTTTGTTGTGTTGGATGATGAAGACATTATTGGTAGGGCTTTAGAAATGGGAGTAGAACATTCTTCTTTAAGTTTTGAGTTCATTAATTCTCTTAAGGACCTAGAGATTGCTAGGCATAAACTAGCTGATAAGGAAAAAGGGGAGGGTAATGAGGTTGTTGATCAGATGGGACATGTAGAATACCTTGAGTGGAGAGATGGTGAGGAAGGGGATGCAGAGTTTACCCCTGTGATTTCTAGGAAGAATAAAAAAAGAGAAAGTCAGTTGGAAATTTGAAGAATGGTCAGAGTAAGTTAAAGGCAGCTGCTGTGAAGGTTAACAACTACCACCCTATGAGTGGTGTTGTAACTGGAACAAGGGAGAGGAAAAAGATATCATGTTAGGTGCCATTATAAACTGTAGGGGGGTGGGTAAGAAAGGTATGAGCTCCTATCTGACCAATCTGATGTAGAGGGAACGCTTGGATTTTGTTGGCTTGCACGAGACAATGAAAAAGGAATATTCTGATGAGTTTTTCAGGATGAATCAATTTTCTTGGAGTTGGTTGCCTTCTGTGGGGAAATCTGGTGGTATCTTGGGGGGCCTACGTTCCTCCAGGTTTGACAAGTGTGATTATTCAGTAGGAAAATTTCATGTTAAGATGAAAGTCTATGATCTTGACAAATAGGTTCATTGGCATCTGGTGGTGGTTTATGGGGCTGCACAAAATGGGCACAAAGATGAATTTTTGATTGAATTGGCAGATATATGCAGGGATGGATGGGAGGTGCACTTTCTGTGGGTGGAAGATACATCAAGATCACTTCTTGTATTTCCAGTGTGGCAGTGTATCCTATGTCTACGTTCCTCTTACATAAGACAAATGTGGAGGAAGTGGAGAAACATACCAGATCTTTCTTCTGGTATGGTAAAGCAGGAAAAAAGAAATATCAGCTTGTTAAGTGGAAATATGTGTGTAGACCAAAGAAAAAGGGGGGCCTGGGGATAAAGAACATTAGAATTTTTAATATCAGCCTTTTGTGCAAGTGGTGGTGGAGGTTGGAGTCTGAAAATGGTCCATGGCAAATGTCTGTGAGGAAGAAATACCTGGGCAGTGGAGGAATTTTTTCAATCAGGCATAAACAAAGGGATTCTGCTTGTTGGTCTGATTTGCTGAAGGTCAAAGAAATCTATATGTTTGGGAGAAGAATGGTGGTGGGGAATGGGGTGCGGACAGATTTCTAGGGGGATGCATGGTGCCTGGATGTACCTTTGAAAAGTAAATTTTGAGTTGTTCGAGATATGTCGACAGCAAAGTGTGACTGTTGCTTAGATGGCTAGAAGAAACTGACAATGTTCATTTAGAAGATGGTTGGACAGGGATAATCAGGTGCAATACAGAAATATGCACGGGCTGTTGGCTGACATTTCTCTGTCCAAAGAAGATGATAAACCAAGATGGTTGTGGACAAAATAAGGGATGTTCAGTGTTAGGTCGATGTATAATCATCTGGCGAATGGGGGAGTAGACAGGAGCTTTAAACATATGTGGAAGGCAAAAATCCCTCTGAAAATCAAAATTTGGTTGTGGCTTATTTGGCATAATGCAATTCCATCCAAATATAATATGAAGAGAAGGAAGTGGAAGGGTGACACATTATGCAGGTTTTGTGACCAGGAGGAGTCGATTGGCCATCTGTTTTTCTCCTGTCCTGCGGCCAAATATGTTTGGAGTGTGGTGGCAAGATCTGTGGGTGCTGATACCAGGCCTAGATCCTTCTCCCAATATTTTCGATGGATAATTAGGTTTTTGGCTGTGAGTCGTAATATTCAGATAACAGCTATTGCTGCTATCTGTTGGGCTATCTAGAAGCTATTGTTTTGAACATAAACTAATCAACTCCCCCGTTGATCTAGTGATGTATGCTTGTGTTTTTATGAAACATTGGGCAGGTCTTCATGATGCTGAGGAAGGGGAGATGCTATGGGAAGGAGCGGATATACTGGAGAGAAATGCGCTGGGGGACATGGACAGGGCGAGGGTGCCTCTTCTGGGGCTACCATCCATTAGCCGCAAGCGACCCAGATCCCCATCTGATGAGTAGGAAGAAGACTGAGGGGTGCCAACTTCCATTTGCAGAATCTCTCGTGGTTTCAGTGTGGATGGGACTTTTGTCGTACGATCGTTTTATCTGGTCCTAGTAATGTGGTGTTAGTTGTGGCTTCTTAAAACACTAGCCTCATCTATGGCGGTGATCTTACGTCTCCCTCTCTTTCTGTCCTTTTCTTTTTTGTCCCTAGCTGGCAAAAACATCTTTGATGACAGTAGTTGGTGAGTAGTGATGATGTATAGTGGCTCCCAGGAGCATGAACCCGAGGTCATGGTATGTTGGTGACTTTTGTTCCGTTATCGTTTGATAGTGGAACCCGACCCCTATGTGATGGGGGTTGTATGAAAAAAAGGGTCTTACACAAATAAAGGATCTCATGATCCAGTCTTAATACAAACAAGCAGCAAAATAATAAGCGTAGCAGTGGGCTCCATCTTTAGTGTCACAGTAAATGCTGACGATGGGAGATGATCCTAGTTGTTGTAGCCATCCAGTTGTCGTAGCCATCCTACTATCCATCTTCCTGATAGTCCTCCTCATAGTCTGGCCACGGGAATAGCCAGGGACAAAGCCATGAGTACTCTTTATGTACTCGCAAACTATCACTAACAAGTAAGGTAGTTCTAGTAGGAATCCTAAGCTCTAAGTTTATTTGCGAAAAGCCAAATTTATCTAAGATGAGTTCAGAAGTAAAGAAAACTAAGAAAAAGTTCTAAATCACTTTAAGTGGGAACCTAGTTTTCATAGTCACAACCCTGTTGTGGTCAAGTCAAAAATCATAGTTCACTTCACAAGTCATTTTGGAAAACATCTGACGACGGAACAATATGGCCACTCCAATTGTCCATGACCACGGACGCGACTATTCGAATAGTTTGACACTCTGCAGAGGTGGTACACTTTCACCACAAAATTCGATACATCCGTCAGAGATAACCCTGAATCATCATACTTAGTATGCGGATAATCAATCATAACCTTTCAATTACACACTCTAGTATAGGCACCTCCCCTATGAGCTTGGCCTCCCAGCCATGGCCATCTGCCATCCTGGGCACTGCATAGGTGGACATCATCAAGAGGTAGCCTCAGCTCAAACCTCTCCCGTGAGGGAACCCATACTAATACATATAAACTTCGGGCTAAGCCTTACCCAATTCAGGTATTGTGGTTGTACGGTAAAATTGGAATGGTATCACATCCGAACCCAACCATCAGTTTTTATAAAGGGCTAAGGCCCATGCCTCAACATTTTCATCATCAAATCCATTTGTATTTCTCAACACATGTCAAAAAAATTCAATAGAATGACTCATCATTCCAAGGTTTTCATAATCATTTTCACCAAGTATTCCCATCTAAAGTGATCATGTTTTATGCTTAGCACTAGCCACTAAGTTAAGAGTGTTCACTAATGAGGGATGCTAATCTCAATCTCATGCCATAGAATGACATCTAGTATAGGCCTAGTTTTATACTCTTTATGATATCTATACAATCTTTCCAAAACCTCACAAAGCATTAAATAAAAGTAAAGAACTTTGGTAAAGTAAAAGAGTAAAGCTTGCAAGTAAAACTTGGGATTGGTATAATCAAAGGTATATAACCAAATCATGCCTAATGCATCTTGCTTAGGTTAAAGCTTGCATAGATCTAGCTTGCATAGTTAAGAAACTTGCAAGTGTTAGCTTGTCCTGATTGGTGCAGTGATTGAAGTTTTCTTTGTCTTCTTCGGGGTAGAACTCCTCCTCCTCGTATCCTTGGTCGGTATTGTCGTGTATAAATGAATACGGGGTACAAAATCACCAAACAATACTTAACTAAGTCTATTTAGCACCCTAAGGCTCACACTTGATGATCTAGCATCATCACAATCATCACATGAATTATAGAACTAGTTTTATTTAGTTTATTTGAGAAAAGTAATTTCTACTCATTGAAATTTATTAAGATTTAATATTCTCCAATTAAAATATGGGATCATGTGTACACATGTCATCACCACATATTCTAATACATGGGAATGTGATTTAAAGGGTTGGTCACGTTTTATAAAGTTTAAGATTATTATTTAATAGATTTAAAGTGACTAGAAATGCCCTAATAGCATTCTTTTGGTACTAGTCCAATGTCACTGCATGCAAACCTAGATATATTTACATATTCAGATATATAATATCAAATGTGATTTTTGAGAGTTGGAATCAACTCAAAAGCTATTATGGTTGATTTTTGAAAAATGTTTGAAGTTGCAAAAGTCTCTATATTATTATTTTTGCTGTAGATTATCTCTAACTCCAAATTATTTAAATCCAACGGGCTTCGATAGATAATTTAATTTCCTTTCTAGCAAAATTTGAATCATGCAATTTGGTTAAGGGAAACTCTTTGAATTGATTTTTGAATAAGTGGACAGAAACTAGTTTAAACCTAAATGGAAAAACCATATTTGAATTTCCAGGCCTGGGAAAGAAAGCTAAACGGGTCGGCCCAGCTGCACTACGTGGCACATCGGGCTACTGATAGATGGGGGCCACCGGTCAGTGACTCAGTTTAACCGAAACGGTATCTAAGAATCTGGACCGTACGATCCTATTCTAATCCAACGGCCGAGCGTCATCGTCGACGACGAACAGCTCTAGCGAGAAATTAACCTAGCGCAGCGGTGGGGATCTCGCGGGGTTCACCTAGGCTCCAGCTATGGTCGGTGATGGGGGAAAACAATGTGGTAGACGACGATGAGGCGAGGCATGATCATGGTAGGGCTTGGGGTGGTCGGAATCGCTGGCGCCCTTCTCCTCCAGCAGCGGCAGACTCCGGTGCAATTCCGGCACGGTGGTGCTCGCCTTGCTCCAGGGAGAGGTGGGGGAGTGGTTGTGAGGAGTGGGGAGTGCAGTAGTGTGGAGAATGGAGGTGGGGGTGGCCTCCTTTTATTACGCGGCGAGGGGACCGAGCGGTGTGGCGGTGAGCTCGACGGTGGCGTCGCTAAAGGCGGCTAACGGCATGGGCGAGGGCGTAGGACGGTGTGGTGTCTCCTGGCGGTTCTCTCGGACCTAAAGGCACGACATGGGGCAACGTGGTTCGGTCGGGCGCGTGCGGTGTTCTGAGCGGCGGCAGAAGTGTTTGCGGCAGCATGTGGCAGCTACGGATCGCGCGGCGGTGAACGAGGGTGTCTGCCGGGTTGGCGTGATCATGGCAGGGCTACGCGTGCACGGCGAGGGCAAGGCATGAGCTGGATGAGCTGGTCGGGCACGGAGCACTGGCGCGCTCTAGACACGGTGCAGAGAGGCGGGGCGCGGTGTAGCTAGGGTGGTCCATGGCTCGGCTGGGGCTATGGCCTAGACATGGGGTGGCAGTAGAGTGCGGTGTAGCTCCTGGACATCCTGGATGGGCGTGTGGCGGTCTGCTGCGAGCTGGCTGTGGTCGGCCGGTGATGACCACATTCGGGCGGCGCTCCACTATGCTCCACGGCGAAGGAGGGAGCTGGTTTGGGCTGGGTTAGACTTAGGGGAGACAGAGGAGTAAAGAGGGGACCATTTGGTCGAGAATTACTGTGGCAAACAGTGAAGTTAGGCTAGAGGTTTTATCTATGTAGATCAGGTGTTTGTGTTAATGGCCGCATGAATTTTACTTTTGAATTTTTGATTCAGATTTTTTGATTGATCTTAGATTAAGCTTGAGAATCTCTGGTTGCTTGGATTTGCCAAGGGAATTGATTTGATAGGTTTTTGAAAAAGTGGGATCTTAACATATGAAATAGATTCCATTTTCAATTGTCCATTAAATTGATGTGGAAAATGTTTTTGTAAGTTTGTAAAGTGGCCTTGATACACTTTTACTTGGTCTAGCAAGGGGCGAAAAGAACTATAAATGTTTCTATTAGAAAGCTTCTTCTAGGAACACTCAAAGTGGCCTAGTGGTTCATTTTGGTCAAAATGACCATTTGCTTTATTTATTCTTATTTGATTTCTTTTTCTTTGGATTTTGTTTTGTAAATGGTCTAGATGATGTGGCATTCACCTTTAAACCATTTCACATCATTTAGAACAATCAAGCATGGCATATACACTGAAATCTATACTAATGCAAACACACATGCATTCATATTCATTTTCTTAATAAATAGTTTTTGTTAACCCTAAATTGGGTGATTAGCACTTGATAATCTTGATTAGAAATTCTGGGATGTTACACGGCATAACTACATTGACCTACATATGCTAGCACCAGACACTCTGCCTATCAGATTCTTTGGTGGTAAACACACAATAAGCTTGATGATGTTCTCTGTACTCATTTCTCTTGTCATTGTCGGGGTTCCTTTGATTCGGCTGGTCTGGTTCTCCACCTGATGCACTGCGGCCCTTCTGTCGTGACTCTCATACCTCGGTGGGGACGGTGGTAACATTACTTGCTGCACATTATCTCATGTGGGCTGCTGATGCCTAGGTGCATCGTGCCAAGGTGCTTGCGCATTCCCTGAGCTACTTTGCTTTATCTTACTCATCCACTCACACTTCCGAGTCGTGTGGTTCGCTGGGTTCATGCTTTATCTTAGTCATCCACTCACATAACCCTATACGTGTACCTTGGCCTATCTTTCCTTTCTTGCCACTGTTTTTCTGCTTGGCGTCCAAGTTCTCTTGCTGTCATTTCTCGGCGTCCACTGTTGGCCTCCACTCTTTTGTCGCTAGCTATTTCTATCTCCAGATTGATCTAGCTCCAGTGCTGCAACTTGGTGCAAACCATATATGTAATCCAGCCTTTCATCTCTCCTCTTACCCTGGAAATCATTTTGCCGGGATGACCCGGCTCCGTCACGAGGATAATATTCCTCATTTGACTCACTTGCCATGAGCCGAGGTTGTGTTGGATCACCCAATCCATAAGAGTCAGTAATTCTGCTTGTTTCAGCCAACATAGTTGGCATATCTCTTCGTAGCCTTTGCCACACACTTGTATATCTGCATCCTTGTGCAAACCAAGCAATAGCTTGTGACTCGATGACCCCTTCACATAAGTTGCGCTGGTTGCACCACCGAGTCAGAAACTCCCTGTCTGTCTCATTCGGCCTCTGCTTACACATTGCCAGCTACTGCGGCCTGTTCGTCCTCTTGTATGTGCTTGTGAAATTACATATAAGCATCTCCTCCAAATCTATCCAACAGTTGATGCTTCCTACCGACAGATTATTAATCCAGATTCTCACTGGTCCTTGCAGCATCTGTGGTACATACCGCACTGCCCATCTCAAATTGCCCGTGGAAATGTTTACCGCGGTGGCATAGTCAATCAACCAATCCTCTGGCTTGGTACTTCCGTCATATGTCTTTGTCCCTCTGGCCAACTAGAAGTTTGCCATACGAGGTTCTCTCATAATCCGAGGTCCAAAGCATGCTAGAGCCGGAGGACCTTGTCCCTCCATTATCTCCGACCTATAAATCCGATCCAGTTTCAGCCTTGCATCATCTGGCTGTAGGCTCCTATTTCCCAGCCTCGACCCTATCACATGATGGTCCAGCCTGGGAAACCCGACATTGGCCATTGCTGAATAACCATCATCGTATCTATTTTTGACCTAGATGTACTATTGCTGATGCTGCTGAGGTGGATTTTGTCCAGCTCCTGATGAGTTATGCTGTTTGGCGTTGCCGTACCCAGCGTTTCCCTGCTCTGCATTGCCTTGGCAGTGGTTACCTTGTCGACCTTCACCTTAGATAATACTGTGGCGATCCTCCACACTAAACTGCTTTTCCTTTCCCTGTCCTTGTCGGGTCATATGGGACCATCTGTTTGTTTTTTCTCCCCGAGGATACCACCTCTTCTCTCATGGGGCCGTCAAGTGAAGATGATGCTGCCCCGGCGGATTTTGCCAGAGCACACCCTGCTGAATGAACAACTTTGGAGCCTCCTGCCCTCGCCGGGTTTGCCTTGAGAAACTCCTCATTCTATTTGTTAGCAATTTTCACTAAATCAATGAGTTTTTATTGCTCCCTTTGCCGGTCTTCACCGGTTAGACCCTCTAACTCGGACGCTGCTGCATCTGTAGCACCGAGGTTCTTTGCCGGGGGTGCTATACCTCGGCAGACCCCCTGACATGGGGTTACCTGATTCTCCTTGCCTAGGCAAATATTCTTTGTCTATCTCAATGATGAGGTTTCTACCCCTAATTTTCACACCATCCATACGGGTGGGACTGATCCTATTTGCCTTTGCATATTCACACAACGTGATGTCTAATGACTGCTGATGCGCTGCTACTTTCTTTGCCACTGCTAACATTTTTAGCTAGGTCTCCTCTAGCTCAGCCTATGCCTGAGCCGGATCTGCTATAGGAGCTATGGGAGTGGTTAGGCTCTATATTGCCTGCTTCAACATGTTATGTGGCCTCTCTAGTGGAGGACCCCTAGTACTAGGTATCTTCGGTGCTGTCTCTGGGTCCTCGGCCCGGGTCTTTGCTTGCTCCTGTGTCAGGCGCAGTCATCATTACCTCAGCGCTGCTGGCGGGGCGAGCGATACACAGACCATAAGCCGTGCTAAGGGGTGGCTTCCCTCCCTCGACGACGTGCTGCGGGTGAATGCAGGACTCATCGACACCGATGTAGATCTTGTGGGCACCGAAGCTGATGAAGAGTCCGTTGCACGAAGGAGGATGGTCGCCGAAGCTGCGCGCATTGTCGGTTCGTAGTCCAGCGCACCAAAGCACTGGAAGAGCCTGGAGACAATGCGTTCCCTGATGATGATGAAGTTTCCCGTCCGGACCTTGACTCCAGCTAGCACTGCTGCTTGCCCCACGGTGGACGCCAACTGTTGTGGTGGTGCCAGGGCATGTGCCATGGATAGGCTAAAGAAGGGGCCAATGTGCCCTAGTGGTATCCAGGGAGGGATAGTGTGGTGATTCCACACACTGATGGTTTGTATTCTCAAGATCAATGGTGGTTTATAGATGCCCCTTGAGCTGTTCGTGGGAAGGAGGAAGATGAAGTTCTTCTCCTCTTATCCCTCTCTCTAGGGTTCTTCCCTTAGTAAAAATGATTGACCCCCTCCTCAGAGGTCCTGGCTCACCTTATAAAGGGGTGACCAGGTTACAGTTAGGGCATACGTGGAGAGCATATTCCATGAATATGCTCCTCCCAAAATTGCAAAACAGTGCGCTCCTTTCCCCCTACGTGAGCCTTTGTGTGATACTGGCGTAAGCCTCTCTAAGCCCATGTCGTAAGCCTCTACGGCGCCATGTCACCCGGCCAGCAATGGTCAGGTGATGTCACCTTTGTCGGCTAGGACCTCTAGTCCTTGCCTCTATGTCTTCTGCACTTCCCACAATGGCTCCAGTAGAGAGAGAAAAGCGCTGACCAAGGGGAGATTCCTTCCTTCTTCTGTAAGCCAAGTAATAACCTGGCTGCTGCCTGGTTAACTCGGCCCTGGTGGTACCTGCAAACAAGTAACATGGTGGTGCCAACATATGCTTTATGTCGGTCGAATTAATGCTGAGTGAACACAACCATGGTCGGGTCGGCCATAACTCGGTTGACCTTCAGGTACGTCGGTCATCACTTTCTTTGACCTTGCTATACATCGACAGAATTTTCCTTTATACCCCGGCTCGACCCTACCCGGGGTCATCCCCCTAACAATACGGTTTCTTCAGAACTACAAGCTAGCACTGTACTTTTTATTAGCTGAGAAAGTGCTGGACTGATGTTGTATTTGCAGGACGTGATGAAATCCTTAATTCGGTGATAAAACATCCATAAATGCCACTCTCATCCATCGAGAAAGATGGTTTGTTGCTTTTGCTAGAGACAACTATACTCATATCTGCCCAATTGTTGTCCATATGTTGACGGAGAAAAACATTGGGCGTAAAACACTTGTAAGTAGTAACAAAAAGAAATTCAGTTTTACTTCACATATTTTTTTTATATGGGATACTAGCTAACATAATGTTCATTACATTGTAGAAGCTAAGCAGTGGTTTTATGAGACAGTGTGATCTCCCTCGTCAGGAAAAGTTTGGTTATGCAACAGCGTAGTTGTGCTTGTGTTCTCCAATTGGTCTCAAGATGAAGAAGGTAGATTAGTCATGGAGAAGGCCACCTGGCATGATTTTGTTTACCATGGGGGTTACAAAGGCGGTTAGGTAGTCATGTTCTGCATCATAAAGTCTGAGCAAGAAAGTAGGTTCAATATGTGCGTCCCGAGAGTTTGACATTCAGCTTGCTTCCTCATATGTAAAGAGCAAGATATGTGAAGAATTCAGTCCTAGTTAGCTACTATGTCCTTTATTTTGTTACTACAGTGATATAACTGCAAGCACTGAAAAATCTACTTAATTAAGTTTTCTTTACTTCAATTATGTGGTCTTTGTAATGGGTTTTGTCGTGGTATTGCCGACGAGTACGCCATGGAGGGGTCCTCACAGAGCGTGTTTAGAGACGTGGGGTAAGGCGCTGAGTTGGCAGGTACGAGGTAACATAACTTACCCAGGTTCAAGTCCCACAATGGTGGCGAAACTCTACTCATGCTATAAATCACTATAATGGCAATACGCCGAGTAACTGAGATCGGTTTGCCGTGCGAGGGTGTTATGAATCGTATGTGTCATGCCCTAAAGGATCCCATAGGTCCGGCTTATAAAGGCACCAGAACCTAGGGTTACAGGGAAAGGACCTTGCCGGAAAGGGTAAAGAGTCCTACACTAATACAAACTAGGCTTTTTGTGTTGCACTCCAAGGCTCCAAGTATGTCGGTGACTCATACGTAGCCTTCCTTTATCCGGCATGGGCCTCCCTTCTGGATCCGTCTAACTAGGCTGCAAGGTCCTTTCCCTTTGTGCCACCTGGGAGCCGGATTAGAGACGTGCTATGGTGGTACCCGTTTAGCATATCCCCAACAGTAGCCCCTGGAGGACTTTGAGATCTTGCACCGTCTTGCCCATTGGTCTTGAATGCTCCGTCTAGATGATGCCAACAATCCATCAAGCAATATTTTTGAAGGTCTCCAAAAGAACCATGCAATCCTCTCTATATTCGTAATGTAGCCGGAGATTCTTTAAGTGTTTGTTTCCAAAGCTGGATAACCTCCGTCTTCGATGGAATCTTCAGATGTGACTACTCCACTTCAATAGTCAGAAGATGACGTAGGCTGTAACCTACACTACCTCGAAACTCACAGAAGGTAGTGAATTAATCATTAGCTATTTTTACACACGCAAAATCTGAAACGTTAAAGCAGCAAATACGGAGGACGTGGTGAAATTACTACACACGTTCGTCTCCACATCTGACGCTGTATCCGTTAGATCCCTTTGCACGAATCTTGATGTTGGGTCTATATATATTAACTGTGGCTTAGGCTTTTACTTTTACCCGCATTCTCCCCTATGTCTTTATCTTCCTCTAGCCGTGCGACCGTTCGAGATTTTCGATGGAAAACCCTAACTAGAGCCCCCCTTGTACATCTTCCTCCACCTACGCAATGGCCTCCAGCAGCAGTGCTACTTCAACGGCGACGACTCCCGAGGCTTCAATGGAGCCATCCCAAGGAGTATCTATCCCTCCGGAGGGGTCGTCATTCCTATCTCCGTCGTGGTGGAAACCACCGGCGGTGACCATAGACGGGCGGCGCTAGACGCTGCAGAAGAAGATGGCGATTCCCACAAGGGAGTGTGGAGGGGTTCTAACCTCTCCGCCAGAGATCTGCAAGAACTCATCAGTGAGGGGTACCTCCCCGTGATAGAGGGCTTGGTCTAGCGGCTAGCACCAGCCGGCGAGGTGACTCCTTCTCCCCAAGCCAGAGAAGGTGTACCTCAAAGCTCAACTGGTATATGGCGGAAGCCTGCCAGTCTCCGACTTCTTCCTGGACGTTCTTCGTTATTTCTGGGTACTTCCCCACAACCTCTCTCCCAACAGCATCCTCGTACTTAGAAACTACATAGCTTTGTGCGAAGGATACCTAGGAATTAAGCCTAGGTTAGATCTATTTGTCTATTTCTTTACCATTAAGAGAGAGTCCGTAGAATCCAAGGATGAGCCATGGATATGCGGAACCATTAGCTTTAAGATCTGGCCTAGCCGACGCTTCACCAACATTGTGGGCCACGAGTCTTCCAAGAACTGGCAGCGCATGTATTTTTATGGCCCAGACATTCCTCTGCCCAACCGCCAAGAGACGTCTCCCGACTTTGTCGATGGGGCTGCCACCGAAGCTCCCACCTGGAGGTCCCAAGCCTCCCTCCCGTCTGACGAAGAAGCTAAGCGCGCCGTAAGGCGGATCAAATGGCTTGTAGATGGAGGTCTGACCGTCTTGGACCTAGACATGTGCTGGTTTACTAGGCGGATCCAACATCTGCAGCACCATGCTGAGCTGATATGCATGTACTCCAAGGATAGAAAAGATCCTATGCGAATCTTGCGGGATAAGTTCTCCAACGACTCCATCAAGAACCGTCTTAAGGACATGGTCATGGTGAAAGAAAGGAAGCGTGGATTCAAAATCACATATGACATGTTTGAATGCCGCAAGTGCCCAGAGGTAGCTTCTATTTCCTTTGTTGCTTGTTATATATACTCTAAGGTTTTTCCGTCTTGAAGTCATCAAACTAACACTCCTTTGTCCTACAGCTGGTGACCTTGGTGGCAGATCAGATGGCCTCTCAGGTCTATGATCCCAAGCTGAAGGATATCCAGGTGGTGCCCGACGACGATGCCTCCAAGGATCATCCGGCTTTGGAAGCACGAAAGCAGAAGAGGTCCACCTTTGACGCTACTGCCGAGGGCAAGAAGAAGAAAATGGAGAGTGGAGTCTCCAAGAAATCCACTACCGCCTTAGAGGCGGAGAAGAAGAAGAAGTCCACCAGCATCCCCTTAGCCAAGGAGCCTACTATGGTGTAAGCGTTCTCATTCTCCGACTTTAAGTTGTATTGAACTCATTCAATTGATGTACTTATACCGAGTACATTTCATGAAGAAGTACGGTGTTGGCCCGAAGCGATCCTCCAAAGATGTTGGGGGGTCCAAAAATATTCGCGATATGTTTTCTAAGTCATCTCATGTTGCTGCTCCCCCGACTCCTGCCGCCAAGCCTGTAACAGGCCCCACTGAGCCTTCGTCCCTTGTTATTCCTGAGACCTCTGCCATGGAGATAGATATCAATCCAACAATTGATGTCTTAGGATCTGTCGGCATGGACATTGCTCCCAGTGGTCAGGCTACACAAGAGAGTACCTCCTCCAAAATGGCTGAAGCTCCGGCTAAGGATGCCATCGAGAAAGGGAAACAAGCAATGGAGGGAGAGGAGGCGGAGGCGGCTATAGCCACAAACAAGGCAAGAGCCTCTGAGCCATCAACTGCCATAGTTACACAACAGGCGGCCAGGGCATCGTCCATGCCTACAGCTTCGACAACTCCTCTGCCTCTAACTCCTCCGACTCTGTGCCTGCACGATCTCATTAAACAGGAAGATGCTATATATAACAATGCCCAGACCTTCCATAATTCATATGCTCATTTGGCTAACAATCTGAAGGTTATTACCATTGTAAGCCTCTGAACTTTACTTCTTTTACTTTGTAATATATCCCACTGTAGCCCCGAGCTCTTAGGAGGAAAATCCATAGTTTTGTCCTGAGTGCTCCAAAGAACTAAGTGTAGAACTTGTCAGTGTAGCCCCCGAGTTTCTAGTTTAGAATGAATAATTCTGACTAGATACTCTAAGAGAGAACACTTTGCTGAATTAGAAAATCTAATACTATAGCCTCGAACGTTTAGTTGAAACTGAACAGTTCTGACTAGATGCTCTAGAGAAACTAAGCACTTTGTTTTCTTTGCTGGAGAGAGGCCGCCAATGAGAGATTTGCCAAACTGCGGAAGGAACTAGACCCTAAACAGGGTAAAAATCCTTCCTAAAGCAACAGATCAAAAATAGCCAGAGTATGTTTTCTTTTAATAGCTCTTTACTTTTCTCATGGGTCCATTTTTTCCAATTTCTCATAATGCTTTCCATTCTCCGTTTTACAGAGGCCATTGCCAAAGCCAAGAGAATCATGGAGAGATCCAAGCATATCCAGGAGCTTGACGATGAAAACAAAATCTTGAAGAAAGACTTGTCTGAAGCTGTTAAGGGCCATGATTAGGCGATGAAGGCACTGCAAGAATCTACTGACGTGTAGGTGCAGCGCCTGAAGAACGAAATTGCGCAGCTCAAGGGAAAAAATCAAGCGGCCAAAGAGCAGAATGAGCAAAACCTTGAGGTGTACAAGAAAGTTCAGAAGGAGCGGGACATCTTGGCAGAGACCTGCAAGTCAGTCGAGACGGTCATAATCGGTAACTTTCCTCCAACTTTGTCAATTTTGTAAGATGAACATTTGTATTGTTGTACTCATGACCTTTGTCTCTAACAAAAACACAACCCCCATTGGTTTAGCCAACATGGGTGAAGGTGCTCTGGATCCAAAAGAATGCATGATTCTTGCCGGCAACTTCATCAAAACCGCCAACACGCAAGCCAAGGAGATATCCCAGCCCCTAGATATCACCATTGATACATTACAAATGTATCTATAATTTTTGATGTTCCATGCTTAGTTTTATCTACTTTCTTATGTTTTGTCCACACTTTGGAGTACTTTTCATATGATTTCTTGTACTAACCTATTAACAAGAGCCATAGTGCCAGTTGCCTGTTTTCTACTGTTTTTGGTTCCAGGAAAGTTAGAAAATCAATATTCTCGGAATTGGACCGGACAAAAGCCAAAGTTGATATTTTCCCGGAAGATTCACGGAGCCATAAGGAGACACAAAGGGGGGCCACTGGGTGGCCACTCCACCCCTTGGCGCGGGCCAGCCCAGGCTGCGCCACGGCATGGTGTGGGCCCCCTGGCCGGCCACCGACCTTGCCCCTTCGCCTATATATTCCTCCTGATACGGAAACCCTAGATCGTCAATCAGAAATCCATGAAAAGTTCTGCAACGCCGCCGCCATGAAGGGGAGATTCGGGGCACAAAAAGTCTCTGTTCTGGCACCCTGCCGAGACGGGGAAGTGCCCCCGGAGCCATCTCCATCGATCTCCACCACCATCTCCATCACCGTTGCTGATTCCCATGATGAGGAGGGAGTAGTTCTCTCTCGAGGCTAAGGGTTCTACCGGTAGCTATGTGTTCATCTCTCTCTCTATGCATGATCTTATTGAGATCATGAGCTTGTAATCTATAGATCTACCTTGCTACTCAAGTGCTTTAATAGATCTCTGCTCTCCCCATGTGTGTGAAAGTGACAGTGTGCACACCGTGGTGGCACTTAGGCTAGAGATTACAAATACTTGTTATGAGTTATATTTGGAGTTGGATGTCTTTATGAAATTGTGGTGTTTGTTTGAACCATCTAGTTCTCAAGGTGACAGTGTGGGGTTATCTAGATGCGGAAAGCAAACTTTGAGGTGTGTTGTTATATCCCAACCATTGATTAGAGTGTCCAACCGGAGAGTAGTTCAGAGTAGTATCATGAAGAGAAGATATTTATATGAGAGTGTTCACTAGTGAAAGTATGATCCCTAGGCCTTGTTTCTAAACATTGAAACACCGTTTGCAACTAGATCTGTTACATGTTTGGTTGCTTCCATCTTTATTTTAGTTTGCCTTTAGTCTTTTCCACGCCATCAAGCTATTTTCTATCACCGTTACCACTTATAATTATCTATACCACTTGTATTTTACTATCTCTTCGCCGAACTAGTGCACCTATACACCTAACAAGTGTATTGGGTGTGTTGGGGACACAAGAGACTTCTTGTATCTTGATTGCAGGGTTGCTTGAGAGGGAATACCTTTGACCACTTCCTCCCTGAGTTCGATAAACCTTAGGTGATCCACTTAAGGGAAAAATTGCTGTTGTTCTACAAACCTCTGCACTTGGAGGCCCAACAACTGTCTACAAGAATAGAAGTGCGTAGACATCAACCATCAAGGCAGAAAATTCTACGGCCAAGTACTCGGAGATCCTATGCCGAACCCCCGAGAAAATCAAGGAGTGGAAATCTTCTTGTGTGCAGGCAGGTGCAAGGATGGCCTTGTCCTTAGTCAAAGTGCACTACGACAACGTCGACTTGGACTGGTAACCTCTGGCATGTTGAAGCTTGATGAGGAAGGAAATGCAATTGATAGCGATGATATATGGAATTCCCTCGCCGACTACGACACCAAGGTTGCCAAGTTGACCAAGGCGGATGTCTTCGTGCCTGCCGATCTGATGGATGATGACCTAGATTCTTCAGAATCCAACCCTGGTCCTTCCGAGTTTGATGAACTTTCCCAGCCTGGCTCTCCTGCTGATGATGCAGTATTGATGTCCCCTGTAGCAGAGCCATAAAAACATCGATGTATTAAATGTATCTCTGCAGTGTGTATGCTAAAAAACTTATGTGTTTGTAAGGCGGAAAAACTTGGCTGCAAGCCTCCTACTACTTATCTATTTCTAGTTTGTATATATTTTTAAGCAAGTGCTGGCTTATCCATTATTCTGGTTCGTATGCTTGAGATTTTGTGATACGGAAAACCCTCAGCATAGAACCATGGTCTCAGGCGATGATGCTTAATATCACTATCAAGAACCTAAGAACAAAATTGCCAGCTTTGAGTGCCGAAAAGTAACTACTCTGGAATCCACATAAAAACATCAGAAAACATGTAGACCAAAAAACTTAGGCTAACACCCTTAGGTGGAATTTTCATAAGTGCAAATGCAAACTTGCGCATAAAGGGTTTATATAATCCAAAAATGAACACTAAAGGAGGTAAAAGACATAGAAAATATAAGTGAACCAAATGCTTTATTTCATTGATCATATAAGAAACTTATTACATAATATAAAATATACTAAGTGTAAAAGGGACATAGTTGTGCTATGTTCCATGGCCGATCTGTCTCTGGGTAATGATCATCGGAGTCATGTTTCTTGCGCTTGCGATTTTTTGGTCTATATTTCAACTCGCGAATATATACGAGGTAATAGGAACCATTGAGCAATGCTTTTCTTATGACGAACGGTCCTTCCCAAGGCGGGGATAGTTTGTGTGAGTTTTCCTGCTTGAGTCGAAGCACCAGATCCCCCTCTTTAAACGAGGGATGCCTAACGCGGCAATTATGGTAGCTACGTAACTTCTGCTGGTAGATGGAGGATCTCTAGCATGCCAGCACATGCTCTTCCTCGAGTATGTCCATAGATAGGCATCTGGATTCTTCAGCGTCATCTTCCTTGTAGGAAGCGACTCTTGGTGCATCATGGAGGATGTCGGATGGTAGGACGGCTTCTGCTCCATAAACCATGAAGAAAGGGGTCAAGTCGGTAGATCTGTTGGGTGTTGTTCGTAAACTCCACAATACAGATGGTAATTCCTTTGCCCAGGCTCCAGCTACTCTATGCAGCGGTGCCTCTAAGTGTGGCTTGATTCCATGTAGAATGAGTCCATTGGCCCTTTCAACTTGCCCATTTAACTGTGGATGTGCCACATACGCTAGGTCAGGGCGGATGCCTTTTTGATGATAGTACTCATCAACTTCTTTGAGAGATAATTTTTTGTCGTTGTCGGTGATGATGCTATGTGGGAGGTCGAATCTCACCACCAAATCGCAGACAAATTTTAGGGTTGTTGCCCCATCATGCTTTCTAATGGGTTTAGCTTTGATCCATTTTGTGAACTTGTCAACTGCTACTAGCAGATGCGTAAATCCACAAGGTGCTGTTTGCAAAGGTTCGACAATGTCAAGCCCCCAGACTACAAACGACCAAGTGATTGGTATTGTTCGCAATTCTTCAGCTGGAACATTTGGTTGCCTTGCATAAGACTGGCACCCAAGATAGGTCCATACCAACTTGTTGGTGTCCTCCTTGGCAATTAGCCAGTAGAATCATTGTTGGAAGGCCTTGGACAACAACGATCAGGGAGCGGCGTGATGCCCTCAATATCCAAGATGTATTTCTCTAAGGATATAACTACCTTGCTGCTGGGAGACGCATTGTAGGAATACTCCTCTGGTACTTCTTCTGTATAGCTGACCATCAATAATAACATAGCCTTTTGCTCTGCGTACTATTTGTCAGCTTCTGACTTTGTCGGCGAGCAAAGTTCCGTCTTATAGATAGTCCATGAACTGTTTCATCCAAGACGGAGAGGTCACTGTTACTATATTAACAAATTAATCCACTCTATCTGGATTGTCGGGGTCTACTCCCTTCACGGATGGGGTCAGTAAATGCTCCAGGAAAACGCCTGGCAAAATTGGTCGGCGAGCCGATCCAAGCTTTGACAGCAGATCTGCCACCTCATTCTCCTCCCTTTTGACGTACTTGACTTTGTAGCCTTCGAAGCACTTGGCTATTTCGTCTACGTCGTCTCAATATGCCGCCATCATAGGGTTCCACGTGTTCTAGGTGCCAGCCACCTGCTGGGCAACCAAGTCAGAATCTCCACAGCAAACCATGCGCTTGACGCCAATATCCTTGGCCACATGAAGTTCGTGAATGAGGGCCTCATACTCCTCTGGTTGGTGAACTCCGTATTCATGTGTTGGTTTCTTGCGCTCCACCACGATGACGATGCTGATAACCCAGTTGGTTGCCGCCATATACACTAACATAGGCTCCTTTGATACCAGTGCTATGAGTATTTGTGTAGAGGAGAGTATTCTATTCAACTCCTAAAGCGCTTCATCCGCCTCATCTGTCCATACGAATTTGTCTACCTTATAGAGAAACTTTTAGAGCGACATAGCCTTCTCCCCAAGTCGGCTGATGAACCAGCTTACTGCTGCTACGCAACCTATGAGCCTCTGTATGTCCTTCAAGCATGTCAGGTGTTTGATGCCAATGATGGCCTTGATTTTATCCGGGTTAACCTCAATTCCGCGGTGCGAAATAATGAAGCCCAACAATTTGCCGGATGGGACCCCGAGGACACACTTCTTAGGGTTAAGCATCATATTGTACTTCCGAAGATTGTCAAAGGTTTCCTACAAGTTGGCGATGAGGTCATTTGATTTCTTTGACATCACCGCGATGTCGTCCACATAAGTGTGTACGTTGCGACCTATCTGGTCATGTAGGTAGCGCTGCATTGTCTGCTGATATGTAGCACCCGCATTTTTTAGCCCAAAGGGCATCGTGACATAGCAGTATGTGTTGTAGGGTGTGGTAAACGAAGTGGCCAATTGGTCCTACTTTTGCATCTGGATTTGGTGGTATCCTGAGTAAGCATCGAGAAAACACAGAAGTTTCGAGCCAGCCCTCCAGTGAATGACTTGGTCAATGTGAGGCAAAGCAAATAGATCCTTCGGACACACTTTGTTCAAGCCGGTGTAATCAACGCTCATTCTTAATTCTTTCATTCCATTTTTGAGGACAAGTACATGATTTTCCATCCATCGGGTGTGAATAACTTGTCGGATAAAGCCATCCTTAAGTAACCTTGCTATTTATTTGCCTATAGCCCATCGTCTTTCGTCACCAAAGAATCATAGAGGTTGCTTCACCGGTTTGGCATTGGGATCAATATTCAAGCTGTGCTTGGCAAGTTCCCTAGGTAAACCTTTCATGTCGGCAGGTTGCTAGGCAAAGATGTCCCTACTCTCACGGAGGAACTCGATGAGCACGCTTTCCTATTTGGGATCCAGGTCCGTGCCAATGGCGGTGGTCTTGGAGGAATCTCCTTCAACAAGCTCCACCTGCTTGGTCTTGATGGCAGCCTGGAATGCGGGTTCGGCAGTAGTGATTTGCTTCTTCGAAGCTGGTATCTCCGAGGCATCGACCTGGCTCTTGATCTCCTTGAACTCCTCCCCGTAGAGGACTGCTTCGGTGAAGGCGGCTTCGTTGAGCTCGCACTCCCATGCCCTCGTGAAGCTTCTGTCAACGGTGATGATGCCGTTTGGTCCGGGTATCTTGAGATTGTTGTAGACAAAGCATGGCCTTGCGAGGAAGGAGTGGAATATGTCGCGTCCGAAGATGACGTGGTACATGCTCTTGAAGGGCACCACTTCAAAGGTCATGCGCTCTTGGCGGTAATTTTTGACATCACCAAAGGCGATGATGACTGCAAGTGCACAAATCATTTGTAGCTAGTTTCGAAATAAAGATATTGATCCCACAGGAAGTAGGAGTCTGAAGTCTAATAACTCTTGAAATAAATATTACGATAGAATGCTAGATAAAGTTCTAAGTGACAAGATAAAATGTGAGTATTGTGTAAAATGGTGTTTTTGGGTTTTAGGTATAAGAGCAATAATAAAGTAAAGTAAAACAACTGAATACAGAAAGTAAGTATCGCGTATGTAAGAGAGATTGGAACTGCGGTAGGGGAAAAGCATTCTCAAGGAGTAGCGGATACACCACTAGTATTATAAGGATCTAAGATAAAGATTATCATCATGAACATTCTCAATTATGTATGTGTGGGAGGAACTCCATATTTGGACAAATAGGCAGCAACCGCTGCTGACATTATCCTCATAACCATAACAGTCAGCAATCGATATCAATCGAATTACTGCGCTATTAAGGGACGTAATCCCGTAGGACGTATCCCATGGCATGGATAGTATTATGTGAGTTTCCTTGGTTTCCCAAGTTGATACGTAAGGGGTGCCAACAACTTTATAGTCACTGTAAGTGCTAGTACACCTCCTTCTACCAACAAGTAGTTTCCTCCATCAAGTCCCCACGAGAGGCAAATATTGAGAGGTCGACTTCTCTCAACATCAAGATGTAGAAAATCTAACACATGGTCACAACAATGAATATCATAATAGACTTTATCTTATTTAAATCTCATACTAGGGTTTCTCCATCTCCCCAAGAACTAATGATCTACTCAGACATGGAGGCAATCAACATCATGGACATGGTAATGGAAACAATCATAGATGAATAGTACATATCCACAACGAGTACAGGAATTACAACAAGATCTAGACAAGATGTAGATGGGATGGATGGAGATGGTGGTGATGCAACGGTGGATGATGAAGGTCGATGGCTTAGCCTCCTGGATCTACGCAGGGCGAAGATGGATCCCTTGTGGATGAGTTCCCCCTCCAGATGCCTTCTGAGGGTGAGGTTTCTGCGATTTTTAGGTGTTCTGTATGTCGTCCCCTCGAACCAATTGCACGGGGTGAAAATATTTGACGAGGCGGAGGCGGCGCCAACTATACGGCCGGAAAAGTTGCTCCAGTCGTATGGTTGGTTATTGAACTCTCTGCCTCCCTTGTTCGCTTCTGGTTTTCTTCTGGTATTATTAATATTTCCCAAATAAGTGATTTACGTTGTTTTTGACTCCTCTTCTCTAAAATACAACTGCTCCAAGAATTGTATCCATTGGATCCATCATCTGTCCTGATCCTGGTGAAAACAAACATAAAATGTGCACGCGAGCACCATAAAATACCAAGATCCTACATCTACAATGCAAAATACTAATGTAAAACATGATGCAAATATGCACTCATCAACTTCCCCAAGCTTAGACTCTTGCTCGTCCCGAGAAAGTTTTAGCTTAATGGATGTGATCCTCATGTTCATGAAGTTGAGTCAATAAAATAAATGAGGCAGTTGCAGCATGTGTTTATCATATACGATACATAGGAATAAGTTCATGAATAGTACCTTACTTGTACCATCTGAATAGTATTAGCAGGCTTCCACACCTTAGTGATCAACAGTTCATAAAATATGAATCTCATCATAATGTAAAAGTATTCGGTTCAACCGAATGAGTTAGCGAGGTAGTCCCAAGGGTTTTAGGATCAATGTATTCACTTGGGATTCGGAATCTCAAAAGTGTCTCTTTGTCATACTACAATACAATGCTATATTCCTACTTGCTCTTTACACACTCTCCCTTTTTCTTCTTTCTTTTCTTTTCTTTTGTATATATGCTCACACTTTTGTTTAAGTGTTGTGCAAAGGATCTAGCCATACACTCCACTTCATGTAGGAATTCAAAGTTTAACGATCTCAATTATCAAATCCCAATTGTATATGAAGCATTCTTATGACTTGAAGATTCTACCTCGACTTGTTCTTACTCTATTTTTATATCACTTTCATTCTCCTTTGTTCAAGGTTTCTTTTTCAACTTAACTGTATAGATAATTTTTCTTTGTAAATCAAACCGTAGACTTACAACATATTGACCAAATTATCTTTAGGTGTTCCATTAATACCTATGGTGTGGAAGACTCCTATTGCTATCATCAAGTGCAAGTAAAATTATACTCAAGCCATTCATATATCAATAAAGCAAACATAAACTCAATATTTCTCTATACATAATAATAAACTCGGAATTTCATAAAAGGGATCGACTATTCCTGAAGGGAATTCTAATGGTGCAAACTTTATTGCTAGTTTGAGCTAATGCAAAAATAGTAATAAAAACTTATAGGATAGATTACAAGGTCTTCAAGATCTCCCCAATCTTGGAATCAAGCCAGGCGGGATCAAATAATCCCTTGCGATTATTTGATATCGTAATTGTCGTAGATCACTGTGGCGCCATGGCATGCGGTATCTTCTCCTCATGAGCCAGCCTGAGGCGGAGGGATTGATTGACAACTTCTAATTATTTAACACGAAGCTTGTAGAAAAGATCGTTCCTCTCCAGTTCCTTCACTTGTTCTTTAATGAACTCCTTGTTATCCTGAAGTGTTTGTAACGCCTTAAGACTCATAGAAAAACATGCTTCAGTTGTCTGCTTCAATCTTCATCAAGTTTATCAAGATAAAGTCGCAGCAATCGAAGGTGTTTGGGTGTCCCTGGCTTCTCCTTGTCCAACTCTTCAATCTTCAGCCGCAGGGCCTTCAAATCCCTCTTCCGATACCCATGGTCGGTGTCGAGGAACTCTATAGGGATGGTCTTGATCTCCTTGCCTTGCTTGCTATTACTCCCGATCTCCATAGGAGCTTTTCTTCTTGACCTCTATCCCTTGGTTGAGAGTTCTCACGTGTGAATAAGAGGTAGATTGGTTTCTTGAGATTATGATTAGAGGGAGAGAAAATGGAGTATATAAGGGGGGTCAAAGGTCGGTAAAACTCGCGAGAAACACCAAATTGTCGCCCAAGAAAAGAATCTAAACAAAACAGGGAAATAAATCACGGATTTGGAAGTTTCTTGCCGCGTAACGACCAACTATATGGGCGCGGCTCGTATAGCTCTGGATGTATAGTTGGTTCCAGGAAGATATTTTCAAATATCTCGAGTCCAGGTCAATTAAATCACAGCTTGGAACCGACGATAACGTTTTTTATGTATAAATAAACGAAAGGTCAAACGAAAAAGTGTTTGAGAGTTTAACGACCAACTATACGGCTGGAATTTTTTGTTCTGGTCGTATAGTTGCGACCGTATAGATACAAACACCGAAAAGCAAAAGTGTCTGAGAGTTTCACGGCCAACTATATGGCTAGAATTTTTGGCTCTGGTCGTATAGTTGCGACCGTATAGATATAGACACCACAAAGCAAAACTATCTAAGAGTTTAACGACCAACTATACTGCCAGAATTTTTGGCTCCGGTCATATAGTTGCGACCGTATAGGCTCAGATAGCGAAAACAATTTCATGAGGATGATACAGAGAGTTTAACGACCAACTATACGGCGGGAGCTTCCTCTCCAGTCGTATAGTTTTGCCCGTATAGTTGGTAAAACCCCTCTAAAGCGTCCGAAAAACACAAGGAATTCAAAGGAAGAATTTTCAAAAGTAAAAGTTGTGAAAACAAATCACTTATTTGGGTAAGAAAACTTACCTTGCACTTACCATTTGTTTATTCGGGGATAAAAAGTTCCTCCAACAACAAAGACTTCTTCTCTCTTGGAGGAATTGACCTTAATTCATTGAATAATTCTCGTAAACAAAAATCACCAGGACTAAAGTTCCTCTCAATAAGAATGGTGTCTTGTTGGGCAATCACGGACACTCCATCCAACATCTTTATTTCTTGCCTCTGCATAATCTGCAACTCAAATTCTTGAAGTGAAAGAATCCAACGGATCAGTCTTGGCTTATGGTCTGTCCTTTCAAGGAGTTCTTTTAAGCCATCATGATCCTTGCGAACTCTTACCTTCGCATCAACTATATAGGAACAAAATTTATCACAAGAGAAAAATACAGCAAAAAGTTCCTTTTCTTTCTTAGGGTAATTCTTTTGAGCACCATTAAGAGTTCTACTAGAATGATGTATAATATTAAATCTACAACCAATATGTTGTCCCAGAGTTACTCCTACAACATCATCACTAGCTTCACATATTAAGTCAAAGGTTCCATCCCAGATAGGTGGTTTAATGATAGGAGCACGAGATAAAGCATTTTTGAGTCTATCAAAGGCTTCAAGACACTTACCATCAAAATTAAATCTTATTCCCTTTTGCAGGAGGTTAGTCAAAGGTTTAGATATTCGAGAGAAATTTCTAATGAACCTTCTATAAAAACCCACATGACCAAGAAAACTTCTTATACCTTTAATATCTCTAGGTTGTGGCATTCTCTCTATTGCCTCAACCTTAGCTCTATCAACTTCAATTCCCTTACCTGATACCTTATGTCCAAGGACTATACCTTCTTTGACCATAAAATGTCATTTCTCCTAGTTTAGAACAAGATTAGTTTCTTCACAATGCTGCAAAACTCTTTTGAGATTATCCAAGCAACTAGTAAACGAAGTTCCATAGACAGAAAAGTCATCCATAAATACTTCCATTATAAGTTCTATAAAATCAGCAAAAATAGTAGCCATGCATATTTGAAAAGTAGCTGGAGCATTACATAATCCAAAAGGCATGCGTCGGTAAGCATGTAAACCATAAGGACTAATGAAAGTTGTTTTAGGTTGGTCATCCGAATGAACAGCTATTTGAGAAAAAATAGAGTATCCGTCCAAGTAGCAAAAATGAGTATGGTTTGCTAACCTTTCTAAAGATTGATCTATGAACGGTAATGGATAGTGATCTTTCCTAGTCTCTTTATTTAATTTTCTGAAGTCTATGCACATCCTCTGCCCAACAATAGTTCTAGTAGGTATCAATTCATTGTTTTCATTAGGAACAACAATAAAACCACCATTCTTAGGGACACAATGAACAGGGCTTACCCATTCACTTTCTTTAACAGGATAGATTATACCTGTGTCCAGTAGGCATACAATTTCTTTTCTACCACTTCTTTCATTTCAGTCTTGAATCTTCTATTAAAATATGCAACTGGTTTAGCACCTTTTTCCATGAATATTTGATGGACGGCTATCATGGGACTGATGCCCTTCAAGTCATCCATTGAGTACCCAAAGGCCTTGCGATGCTCCTTAAGTATCTTCATGAGTTCTTCTTCTTCTCCTGAAAGTTTAGCACTAATAATAATAGGAAATTTATTTGTATCATATAAAATCCTGTATTTAAGATTTTCTGGCAGAATCTTCAACTCTGGGGGTGGTAGTTCCTCGTCCCCTCTCTTTTCTGGCTCTTCAAAAGCCTCATCAGTTGGAGGTCCGAATATGGGAAGTGAATCGAATTCATCTTCTAGTTCTTCCAGGGACTTGTCCTCCATAACTATTTCTTCATAATTTGGATCTTCATTTATTTCTTCTTGTTGATTTCTAAAGAAAAGAGCCGCCATTTCCTCAATAGTTCTCTCTTCCTCTTCTTCTCGTATCTGTGGAGGCTTGTCTTTAAATTTGGAAAAGTGGAATTTATTTTCCGTTCCCCAAGCTTAAGAGGCACAATCTCCTTCTTGAAATTAACATAGGCACCTATATCACCCAAAAAGTTCCTTCCAAATATAATTGGGCAAATAGTGTTAGCTAGCATATCAACAACTACAAAATCGATAGGAAAGTTTTTGTTGCCAATTGTGATAGTTACATCTTCAACTACTCCCATTGGAATTCTAAGGTTTTTATTGGCTAACATAATTGTCATATTAGTATTTTCAATTGTAGCCGGTTCTATTTCTTCTTTTATTTCTAGGTATAAGTCATAAGATATAACATTAACTTCGGTGCCAAGATGACATAAACCATAATGTGAGGTTTGTTTAAATATGCAGGGAAGAATAGGATTACCCACATATTTTATCTTTGTTTTACCTTCAACCAATACATAAGTCTCTTCATCAAGTTCAACTATGTTACAATGTGCTTACATAGCCATAATTGCTTCCTTTGTTACCTCTTCATCTTTGGTTTCTTCCAGATGTTCCACGACTTCTGGTATGCTTTTCTCTTCCTTCTTATCTTGTATTTCTTTGACCTTTTCATATTCAAGAATATGCTTTTGTGCAGTGTTAGGGAAAGGCATTTCATATATTGGTTCTAGGGAGGCTAGTGTTGCTTTATCTTCTCTCTTCTTTTCAGGTTCGGGTGGTGGATCATACTTGACTGGACCCTCCTTTGGAGCTTTTATATGTTCAGTAAAAGCTTTAACAACTTGCAACACAAGATCTGAATCTAGATAAAGTTCTATAGATAATTCTTTAACATGGCCTTTTTATTGTAGTCATGAATACAATCATGTTCTATTTCTACGCCTCCTTCACTTTCTAGACCAAAATTCCATGAAACTCTATGATCACGAATTCTATTAAGTAAAACCCAAGATTTAGGTATAGGAAGATTCATAAAGGCTCCTTCTGCGAAAGAGTCTAGTTCAATTTTATTAGGTTCAATTAAACCGCCATAAAGTATATGTAGTAAATACCATTCAGGCAAATCATGATGAGGACATAGACGTAATAAATCTTTAAATCTGATATAAGCTCTTACTAGTCCTTCATTAGAATGATACTTCCAATTCATTATAAGACGTCTGATTCCAAAAGGTTTTGATAACAGATAATATTTTGCTAGAAATTCACAGGCTAGATTATCCTAAGTAGTAGTGGATTTAGTAGGGATCTATACCATGAGAGAGTTGTACTTGTGAAAGTCTGACTAAAAAGTTTAACCCTTACCTCATCAGCAGTATATCCCGTCAATAGAAAAGTGCCACATATATCTTTGAAACATGCAATATGCTCATATGGACCAGGGTCTTCTTCATCTCCAGTAAATTGCTTCTTATGTAGAATACTAAGTACTACAGGATTTATTTCAAACCCCCTTGTCTTCTCATTAGAGTTGTATATTTTATAAATATCATAGGGCTTCCCAAACTGGTTGAGTGGGTTAGCACTAGTCATATGCTCAAACTCCATCATGTTGGTGGAAACCTGTAACTCAAAACAGAATTTAGCAAGAAAAAAATAAATAAGCAAAAACTAAAAGACCTACAACGCTTAGCACGCCAGAAAATAGCTTGATGACTACAAGTGCACATATCATTTGTACCTAGTTTCGAAATAAAGATATTGATCTGAAGGAGATATGCCCTAGAGGCAAATAATAAATAGGTATTTATTATCATATCTCAATTAGTTTATAATAATTTCATATTGTGCTATAACTGTACCAAGTAGAAACATTTGTACAGGTGTGGTATGAAACAACCAAGTCCCTAGTAGCCTCTATTCATACTAGTTCGTTGGTCATGAGGATGATTTGGGTTTCAAGATCATGGGCATTTATGCCAATTGACAACAGGATCATATCATTGGAGAATGATGTGATGGACATTCCTCAAAGGATTGCAACACGATCAAGTCATATAAGTTCATTGTTGCAACAACTAAATCTAGACTCATATTCCTTAGACCGTGACGCTATATCAATCACTGTCTCCCGAGAGTCCTTAGATAGCATCAAGCGCCACTTGGTAATACAATGATTATAAAGGTGTGTTCAGGTACTCGGAGGAACCATAAAGGCAATATATGTCAAGAGCGGGATTTTTTCACCCATATGAAGGGTAAAGATACATATGGACGACTTGGTGAGGTTACATCCATAAATGTTGCAACATGTGACTCGGTCACGGGGATGTAATATCACGGTAACAAGAAAACTGAACTTGTTGTTAACGAGATTGAACAAGGTATGGGATACCAATGATCGGATCTCGGACAAGTCGTATCAAGAAACAAAAGGAAATTCGATGCTACATTTACCGGTTCAAATGACATTGTCATCAGGAATGCATAGGGGTCACATGGACATCCCTAGTCCCTTTGTTGATCATTGATATAGATCATGTCTAGAGCATTCCCGAGCCATGAGGGGATACATTTAAGGGTACGATGAGAGCGATCATTTGTAAGACGGAATCACAGTAGATAAAGAGAAAGCCGGAATTGTTCTGCGGAGAGATCCGAAGTTGTTCAGAGAAGGAATAAAGGAAAAGCCCAGAAAAGTGTTTTCGGATAAATGGGAATTTAAATATACATTTATTATATGTTAATTATGAATTAATATATTCTAAATAATATTTAAATTGAGATTTATAAAAGAAACTTTCATATTAGGCCAAATCCCCGAAGGAAAATAGCCTAGGAGAAAAGCTGTAGAAATAGAAAAGGAAAAACAACATAGGCCCACGTGGGCGGCGGATAACAGCCGCCGCACGGGGCGGCGCGTGGCCGAGCTGCGCTCGCAGGCGGACGACGGATAAAGACCACCGCACGATGCTGGCGACAGCTGGCCGCCGCCGCAGCCAAGCCAGCTCGACCCGACCCATGTGGGGCTCGCGGGGAGCCGCTTGGCGGGCTACACCGCTGGGCCGCACCAAGGCGAGCCGGCCCACCTGGGATTGGGCAGCCGCCGATGCTGCCAGCGGGCGAGGTGGGCCGTGCGGTGGGCGCGTCGGCCCACCCGGCTGGCTCTGCCCCAGGCTGGCCTATTGCTGGCCTGTGCGGGCTGCTTTGCTAGGCCCTTGTGGCCTAGCCGGCTGGGGAGCTCCTTTTTGCCCCTTTTCCTTTGACAATTAGTCCCACATGGCTTAGCCTTTGAGAAAGGCACACCCCCTTATCCTATATAAAGGGGTTCCCATTGGGTGGGATGAAACACACCAATATTTGGAGAAGTCCTTTGGTTGACTTTCTCCTTCCCTCTCTCTCTATACCTTGTGACCATGGCCCCAAGTCTGGGTTGTGCGAACATGGCACACCTGCAGCACGCCGTCGCACTGCAGGGATTCCTAGCCGGATATCAACTTCCACACTCCCTGCAGGATCGGGGAGACAGAGGCTCATCGTACACCGGATGTGTATGAAGACACGAGGCATAACACTTGGGGCGCTTAAATGCTGTGAGCCGGAACTGCTGCACGATGAAGATGGAACAAGGGGTGACTTGCGAGGAGCTTCACGACCTTGAGGTCGGCTACGAGTACGACTACATCAACCACGTTCCCCTCGGAACGTTAACCGTGTATGGTCTACAAGGGTATGTATTCTCTATGCATCGGCCGTTACTGCAATACTACATAGATAGATCCTAGGCAGTTTTGGGCATTCCAACGTAGGAAATTTTTTGTTTTCTGCTGCGGATCTGCTTCAGTGGTATCAGAGACGATCTATGCGTAGGAGTGCTGTACGGCCAGGACGCACAAGTATTGTTACCCTATAACGTGTAACTATTTATATCACGGTATTGTTTGATGAAGCGGCCCGGACCGACCTTACGTGTATTTGTACGCGAGACTGGTTCCACGCTCAACATACGGCTTGTACCGTATAAGTGGCTAGCGGGTGTCTGTCTCTCATTCAATAGTTGATATATCATTTACAACGGAGGGCCCCGAAAGGGATGTAGTATAGACAATTGTTGGATCCATGTTATATTTCGAAAGTTCGTAGATTAGAAACGGTTCTATTGCGAAAGCCCTAACAACCACGTAAAACATGCAATAGATAAAGTAGAGGCGTCTAACTTTATTTTGCAGGAGGGCATGTGTTATGATATGGTATTGGTCGTTACGAAGGTAAAGTAGTTTAATTTTATGTTACTAAGTTAAGTAGTAATAGCCATCGTTCTAATGGACGATCGGGTGGTGGTGTCGTGGACTTGGCGTCAAACCAGGGGCAAGGTGGAGATCATGCCGGAGCGCTATATCATATCACAAATTTACATGTGATGTTGATACATGTTTTATATCTTATTATATGCTAGTATAAGATATTAAACGGTAGCAAATAAGATAATCCCTATATAATTCCAATGATCGTGTTCCCCTTGTGTGTGCACCACCAAGAAAGTTTGCCATTATGAAGCCGGCCGTGACGATCGGGGGCTAGACATATCTACATTCACGTATAGTGGGTGTAATCCATGTTGCACAGCAATACATACAAGTTAGATTTGGCGAGCCTAGCATGTGTAGACATGGCCTCAGAACACAGGAGACTGAAAGGTCGAGCATGAGTCACATGGTTGATGTGATTGACATTGGGGAATGTCTACCCTTGATGCTGCACTGATGGTCATGACGATCGGAGGAGGTGCAGAGGATTCGGATCATGTGATCACTAAAATTGTCCAGGGGATGACAATTTTAGTGGGAGATCAATTAGGATTGAACTCATATTATGAACGTAGTCTAGTTTGTTTGCAAATATCTTAGTAGATCATGGCCTATCCCATTGAGGTCCTTTGCGACCATGGAAAATTTATTGCTTGATACGGAACTTAGCGAAAGGGTCCAACTTCATAGAATAATACCCACGCCTGAGGGATATCCTCGTAAAAGGTGATCTTATCTTCTTGATACAATGACCATTAGGAGATAATCCGATGACTCCGCAATGTTTGTGTGTTCTCCGTAATCATCCAATAAGCCATTCTCCAATTGATGGAGAGTTGGATTACAATCTTGTATTCTACAAGATCAAGCACATAAAGTATGAGCCGTTGGATGAGTTTTCTTCCATGATGGATGAAAAGAGAATATTTGGAGAAACACTTTGCGATCTTGCATTAGAGTTGTGAACTCTCAGAAGGTCTTGATTGCAATGGAGGTCATGAATGAGAAAGGGTATATGTTAGGTATACAAAGTTATAAATGTAATTCTTGCAAAACTCGTTGTAGTTTATATAAGTATTAGATACTTGTCCCGTTTTGTGAAAACATGATGGTCTTCTTGAGAATTGCTGTAATTGAGGCAATGTGGCTTGATGACGGCAAGCAAAGCAGTTGGTGGCCGACATCACCCCTTTCCTCCAAGGTTTATCATTTGGATTAGTGTACTTGAATATAATTTTGTAATCCTTGTTTGTGTGTCTTGCTTATGGCGAGACAATTGTTCATATGAATAAGTTACAAGCCAGTTGTACTATTCTTATGAATAATACCTTTATGGTCACATTACGATTATAAATGAGTTATTCTCATCACTATGTTAATGATAATAGTTTAAGCATTTATAAAGGATTAGAATGCTAAAAGATATCCAAAGTTTAACTATGATATGACACTATAGTTTAAGTCATTTTGGTTACTGCATGTTCTACATTCTAAATGAAGATCGGGGTCCTAGATGCTTTATCTAGAGAATTTGCAAAACCATGCCTCGTTGGGCAGAATGACTAAAACTCCGCATTCTGGTAAAACGGTGATATGCGAAGAAATGTTGAATCTTATACATAGTGATGTATCGTATTTTCAACAAATAGTGGAAATCATTATTTCACACTTCATTGTGGATTTAAGTGAATATAAGAATTTGCTTAATGAAACATAAGTTTGAAACTGTTTTGAATTGTTCAAAAGATTTCAAAGTGAAGGAGGATATTGAATTAACAAGAATACAAAAGTCTCTTCGATTTGATTGACATGTCTAAGGTATTTAAGTTCATTTTAGCATAAAAGGACATGTGAAAGAGGTTTCACAAATTATGATAATAGGGTAATTTCAAAGTGTATTGAGATGTCTAAATATCATAATCATTATGTATTAGATACATATGGTATAATATTATATCCTATCAGGGTTATAGTTATCATTTAGAGTTAGAGATTGAAATGAGCAAACACTCGGTTAAAATACAAAGGAACATCTAAAAAGGATTCGTGGAAACAACACCATAAGAGTTATGGCATGTTCGAGTTTCTAGAGGTTTCGATAGTTCGAAATCGTGGAGAATAAACAAGTCTTTTGTAGCATCTTCTTGGGAAACTATGAATACATCTTCCAAAAAGGGGCAAATCTGCTGTTGTCCAAAGTTGACGTGTCTTGATGAAGATACAGGTGGAAGAAAGTAAGAGATCAAAACAAGGTATTTGACCTTGCCTCTGAATCCTTGAGTGGCGCAACGGAATTTGTTTCGTGAAACCAAACTCTACAAATAGAAGAGAAACTAATGATAATGATCATAAAGTTTCAGTGAATGCTTTTACTAAAGAAAGTAGGATTCAACGATATATTCTGAAAATTTTGCGGAATTATATTATTGATTCAATTGTCATGTTTATGAACAAGACATACCTACAAATTACAAAGAAGCGTGATGGACCTAAGTGCTAAAAATGACTAGGAGTCATAAAATCCTATATTAAGTTACATTTAAGATTGCAAAGTAATATGTTACTTGATCTTATTAAGTAAAGAAGTTTACTTGATATTTATGAATGAATTCAAAGTCATAAGTTGGAAATGAAACTTAATGGAGATGCAAATCTCGATTTGTCACAAAGTATTGACAAATTCAAGGAGTTGACTACAATTGTAGCAATGCTTAACTCTATTGGATTAAGACTAGCAATATGTGGATATTGAAGTCGCGTAACTGGAATTCTTGATTTGATGGTGATCAAAGAATTTTGGAATGTCCAAGATTATCGAGAGGACCTGCATTTGAGTGGGATCTAATTAGCTTGGCCAAATCCTAATATGTAAGAGACATATTTTGAGTAGGAGCTAAGTAGATTGGCCAAATCTTAATATGTAGTAGACATATTTTGAGTGGGAGCTAAGTGAAATCCCTAGATCTCAAATATGGATGCCATATTTGAGTGGGAGCATGAAATCATTCTAGGATATGTGGACAACATATGTGAATGATGTGATTGGTGTTAATAACATTTAAGTAGATAAATTGGTATGAAGTTGAAGTTATTAAATAATGAGATCTATCGAGATAGATTGGTGAGTTTAATAAACATTGGATGTCGAATGCTTCTCGGACTTGATTCTGAAGATGTTCAGAATATCCTAAGCAAGATTCTAAAGAAGTTTAGAATGGAACAAGGTAAGAAAGAAGTTCTTACTATATGAAGCATTGTCTTAGTATTACAACGATGGTTAAAAGGAAGAAAGAGATGTGTTGCATCTCCTATGCCTCGGTCATAGGTTCTTCCATACAACCATATTGTGTACTCGACGTAATGTGACCCGAAGTTCTGGTTGGAAGGACAAGCTCTTAACTATAAGAACATGTCTTTAAGTGATTCTTGAGTTAATCACTGAACTAGAATTAAGTATGTCCTTAAATGGGAAGAAGTGGCATAGTTGCATTTCATGCACTAGGATCCACATAGATATAGAAGTATAAAGGCTCCATCTGATGTGATGTATATTGTTATGGCGGGACTGGTTCATCTTTAACGTAGAATGATGTGTCCCAGGGCACAGTGCCCATGAAAAAGCCCTCGAGGTTGATCTAAAATCACTGTAGGCTCCTGGAAACAGGCTTTGTTCTACTGCCCCAACTGCCGTATATACACAAAGGATTGCAAAGTGTGTTTCGAAGTTTAGATGATAACAATGAAAACAACTGTGATTATAAACACTAGAAACAAAGTCTCACTTTGTCGCCAAAGGAATACTTCAACCCATTATGAGATAATGGTATGAACGTCAAAGTTAGGAAGACATTAACGATTTCCAAAGACATAATGATCTGGTAAAACAGAACATTTACATGACGTTTTCCATAAGCATCCATGATCAATAAACGCATATGTGATATGGTTTATGATGACTAAAATGTGAGCTAGATTATTTGTACTCTAGTGCAAGTGGGAGACTGAAGGAGATATGCCCTAGAGGCAAATAATAAATAGGTTTTTATTGTCATATCTCAATTAGTTCATAATAGTTTCATACTGTGCTATAACTGTATTAATACGAAATGTTAATACACGTGTGGTATGTAAACAAACCAAGTCTCTAGTTACCTCTAGCGAACTAGTTCATTGGTCATGAGGATGATCTAGGGTTTCGAGATCATGGGCATTTATGCCAATTGACAATGAGGTCACGTCATTAGTTGAATGATGTGATAGACAAACAACCCAACCAGTTTTATCTTAATGAGATCTAGTTACAAAGTTCACCATTAATGATAAAACTAAGGAAACCGCGCAACCTGTCCTTAGACTGTGAGATAATACAAATCACCGTTCTGGAGGGAGCTTAAATGGTTATCAAGTATCATTCTGTGACTGGATGATCGAAAAGGTGCCACTCAGGTTTCCCAAAGGGGCGTGTAGAGGAGTACATATCAAGACCAGGATTTGCCCATCCATGTAACGGACAGATACATTAGTGGCCATCTCGGTGACGTTGCATTAACGAAGCTTGCAAGCGTGTGACTAGGTCACGGAATGGAACGACACGGAAACGAGAAAACAAGTTCACCGGTAATGAGATCGAACGAAGGTATGGAGATACCGTAGATCAAATCTCGGGTGAAGTAGGTATCAAGTGGCAAAGGGAATGGTAAACGACTATTTACAGTTCAAACAACATTATCATCGTGGAATGCACATGGGTCATTATGGGCATCCCGGTCCCGCTATTGATCATTGATGGAGATCATGTCTCTGCCATTCCCGAGCCGTGGGGAAATACACTTAAGGGTACAATGAGCTAGAGATCCTCTGTAAGTTGGAATCACCATGTGAAAGAGAAAAGGAAACCGGAAAAGTTCCATGAGAGCACCGGAATCATTCCGGGAAAGTTCCGAAGTCGTTCGGAGGAAATTGAAAGGGAACCAAAAGGTGTTTCGGGTCAAATCGGATTTTGTAATATGTATTTACATGTTAATTAATATTAAATATAATATTAAAATCTAAGTTGAAGGGGTATTCCACTAATGGGCAAAACTTCCAAGGGAAAAGGGCCCATGAGGGAAAACCGAAGGAGGGAAGGGCCAAGGGCCAAAGGGCCAAGGCCTAGCCGCCTCAAGGGGGCCCACCTGGCCATCCTAGGGCTGTGCGCGGGTGGGGCCCACCCCTAGCCGGCTGGCCCATGCGCCTACCCCTTCTCTCCCTTGTTTAGTCCCACATGGGAAACCCAAAGGGGAGGGCGCACCCCCTCCCCCTATATAAAGGGGTGCCTATGAGTGGGAATAGCCACACTAATATTTGGAGAGGTCCTTTGGTTGACTTTCTCCTTCCCTCTATCTCTCTCTCTCTTTTCTCCATGCGTTGGCATGGTCCCAAGTAAGGGTTGTCCATGCAAGAGACACCGCACCTGCAGCACGCTGTTGTGCTGCAGGGATTCCAAGCCGGATATCTACTTCCGCACTTCCGACAGGGATCAGGGAGCCGGAGGTCACCATATGTGTACGAAACCACGAGGGACCTCACTTGAGGCACCTTGGATGTCGTGAGCCGGAGCTACTCCACGATGAAGAAGGAGCAAGGGGTGACCCGTGAGGAGCCTAGCGACCTTGAGGTCGGCTACGAGTTCGACTACTTCAACCACGTTCCCCTCAGAACGTTAACCGCGTACGGTCTACAATGGTATATATTCTATACGCTCGGCTATTACCGCATTACTACATAGATAGATCTTGGGCAGTTTAGGAGGTTCTAACGTAGAATTTTTTCTGCTACGGAACCCTTCAGTTGCTCGATGCGGCAGCCGTATATGGTCTTGCTGCTGAGGCCCCCATGTCAGCCTCTCTGGTATGTTCTGGCTTGTGGGTCGTAGATGCAGCCTGTATGTTCTGGCGGGTGCGTCCTAGATGCCAGCCTCTCTACAAGTATTTAACTTTTTTAAACCCGACCATTAAACTCGAGGGATGTTGCAGGCTGGTGGGTCTGCGATGTCAGCCTCTCCGTAATGCGATATTAAAAAGTAAACCCTTTCTCAAAAAAAGTAAACCCAAGATATATATAAATATGTACACACAGGAGATTCGAACTAAAGACCTTCAAATCAAATAAAATAGACATAAACTGAGTGTTTTTCCAGTACACCAAAGATATTTATAGAAATTTATTCATTAAACATGTATTAGTACAACAACTTATGTATTAGTCTTCTAAAAAATATTTTGTGTGTCCATGTTATCTCTCTTAACGTAAAAGGGCAGTGCTACTGGAACGTCGATTTATAAAAGCCACATAATGGAGTAGTTTCTAAAAAACATGGGTAGGTAGAGTTTTTTTAGAGGTGGGGGGAATGCCAAAAAGGCCAAATTAAAAAGTTTTTGGGCTATGGTCAATCGGTTCCTATCTCAAATTTCACTAGGATGTGGCTCACTAGATTCAAACAACGACCTCATCGAGGGAAGAAAAAAGCAATAATTCCTTTGACAAATACTCATGTAAAAATATCTAATGAACACACACCACATGCACCAAAACAGGGCTGGTATCCAATGACTTCACTTGGTGAAATCACGCTGTATATCTTTACCCTCTCATCTCTGTCCAAAATGCATCCAACGATTCTGATGACATAAAGGCAAAAGCCCTAGAGGAAGCAGCCAACAGCAATGATAGAACTTTTGACAAATTCAATACCATTTGAAAGATTAAGGAGTACAGAATAATAAGACATAAAAAATTGATAGATTCCTAGTTCATATTCAGCAGCGCTTGACCAATTCAGAAGCATTTCAAAGTGACTGATTCAGCAATACAGACACTTACATTCAATATCAGTACAAAGAGAGACAGTTCTTGTTTCATCTCTAAAAACCATGACACGCGATCAGTTTGCCCTTTCTCCAAACACACTCGATCACTGGAACACAATCATTGTCATAATATTTGGTCATATAGGGAACCATCATATAGATATAGATATACCATACCAGTACGTACTAGACATAGCTTCAATCCAGCAAAAAGTTATCATAGTTTTACCACCCATATATGATTAGTGGAGATAAGACAACCACATAATTAATTACAATAGCATGCGACCAAAGAGCTAGACAACTAGGAAGTTCATGAATAGCATGCGGCATTCAGGGCAGCCAGATACATCGACCTTGACCGTTCATCCAATAGTAAGTTTGGCTACTTTCCGGAACTTGATCAACCTATAAGTAGCTGCCAAGCGCCCATCCTTCGAGTTAATGGCGTAGCATCCCTCGATTTGCAATCCTTCGCTCTGCATCGTGAAGACTATTGTGCCCTTTCGTCTAGCCTGGAGTTGCTTTGTGGCACTCTTAGTCAATTTTTGAGTCAAAGAAAGAGATAGACGCATAATTACTAAGAGAAATGCACTGAATCATGTGAAACTTGAGAAGACATCCAGAGCAGTTTATCTGCCACCATATACTCACAAACATAATCCGGTGCGACCTTTTGATGACACATGTGTAGGATATGGTCTGACAAGGTGCTGCTCGGTGTGATGAAGGAGCTTGTGCCGGTGCTTGTGCTGGGGTTGGTGCAGTAGCTGGTGCTGGTGCCGGAGATGGTGCCACTAATTGTAGAGGCGCTGGTGCAGGAGCCAGAAGGCCCAGAACCGGTGCCAGCGCCAGCATCTTGATGCTAGATTCCTTCTGAAGGGTAGCTAAGCTGACTGCAGGGATGGTAGAGGAAGATGAGAAGTGTACAAGCAAAATGGTCTCTTAAACAACAATTACTCACAATATAGTGATCATAGGATATGATGAGTATACAAGCAAATTAAGTTACTACCTCCATTATTTCTCCTTAGGCCAACAGGTGCCGAAGTAGGAACTAGGGCCAGTGTTGTTGCGGGTGCCAGCAGCTTGATGCTGGGTACCTTCTAGGGGAAGGTAAGGGGACTGCAGGAGTTGTCAGGGAGGCATATGAGATGTGTACAAGAAAAATGGTTTCTTACACAACAGTAATTCCTAGACAGCGATGAGAGTATACAAGCGAATTAAGTTACTACCTCTATTCTTTCTCCTACTGAGGTCAAGAGGTGCCGTTGCAGGAACTGGGGCCGGTGCCGGTGCCAGCAGCTTGATGCTGGCACCCTTATGGGTGGTACATAAGGGGAAGCGGACTACAAAAGTGGTCAGGGTCATATGATGAGTAAAGACAATGGTGCAGAACAGTTAATCGCAAGAAAATCATTAGATGTTGTGATGACTACATAAGCAAATTAATTAGTACTACCTCTGTTCTGGGTCCTTCGGTCAACAGGTATACGATGGCGTGGAAGTATCTTCCCAGGCTTGCTAAAATCAAATGTTACCTCATCCCCCTGCTTCAGAGCATTCTCACGGACATACTTGGACCAACCTCGGCCACCCAAATAGGTGGTGGCCATCGTCTAGGAGACATTCATATCATATAGTTGCCGCATGCCTTTAGGGACCTTGCTATATAGAGTCAGAAACTTGTCATTTCCAAACATCTTGTTTATAATGGGGCGAGCGACACAAGGGACAACCTTCATGAGAAAATTGATAGAGAAGTAAGGTGACAACAAAAAAAGTGAGATACAAGATCTTACATCAAGTCGTTCTAAACCACTTTGAATTAATACCTGATACCATGCGTACCCTTTGTGAAGGGTGGCCATCCACCATTTTTCTTCCCTCTTCCTTTGGAAGGGCATACATGGGCCCCCTTTCAATCCACAAGCTTGACAAGAGGAGGGTAGCAGAAAGGGCTGAGCAGCTGGTGCGTGGTACTGATTGAAATTAAGGGGAAAGGTTAAATTATGTAAAAAGCAAGTAAATCTAATAATATAAGACATATCCATTGCCTGTAAAGCAAACATATTTGATTTTTGTGAACTTTTGATTAGCGTAAACATATAGTACTAGCTGATAACAATAACATGGAAAATCATAACATGTGAAATAGATTTCCAAATTATACCCACTTCTTAGAGAGGTCACTACCCACCTGGTTACTGTGTTGGCGCTTCCTTGTTGTGTAGAGGATGTCCATTTTTGGTGCGGGCATCAGAAATCTACTAGCCTCTACAGCAGCCTCAGCCTCCACAGCAGCACCTTCAAACTGCATAAATAGCAACAGAGCTCAACAGTTCAATACTATGTAAAGTTTGACCATGTTTTTAGAAAAAATTATAATATGAATTATATAACCTTGGATACATCATGAAACATATATTCACGTCGTATGTATATAATATCATAGTTCTTGATAGTTTTTGGCTTTTTTCAAAAGTTTGGTCAAACTTTCCGTAGCTTGACTTTTCAAAAAATATAGGGATTTCTATTTTCGTGCCCTCGGTTCGTTAGTTATACTCAGTTTTCCCTAACCGCTTAGTTTTTCCTCACTTTTGCCTATCTCCTTGTACAAAACTCTCACATGGTCTAAAACTTGCTGTCCGTCAGCCTTGTCGTTACGTGCTGACAAGTGGGGCCGCGTTTAGTCGGGTCCCGTAGTGGACCCTCGCCGTTACGTGCTGACAAGTGGGGCCGTGTTCAGTCGATTCCTGTAGTGGACACCTCTCTCAGCTTATCCAGATCAGCATCGGACCCATAGCTTATCCACGTGAACACCATACCCACGGCTTATCCATGTGAGCGCTGGACCCACAGCTAATCCAGGTTGGTGTTGCAAGATGGGACCCCGAGCCAGCCCCGCGCCCACGCCCATGCCGTTGCTTCATTTTCATATAGTGAAATGTAATGCATATATAAAAATTATACAAAAATTACACCTTTGAACTCTTTTAAATCGCACTTAGGACATGATAATGTTGTGCTAATAAAATCTTGATCATTTATCATTTCCATGGAGTGAAATTTAATGCATAAACTTGCGTATACAAAAATTACACACCTTTGAACTCTTTGAAATCGCACTTAATACCTGATAATGTCGTGCTAAAAAAATCTTGAGAGATTATCATTTTCATAGAGTAGAATGTAATGCACAAACTTGCATATGTGAAAATTATAAACCTTTCAATATTTTTAAATCGCACTTAATACGTGATAATGGTGTGCTAACAAAATTTTGAGAGATTATTATTTTCTCCCCATTTTCATTGAGTGGAATGTAATGCATCAACTTGCATATATATAATTTATACACCTTTGAACTCTTTTAAATCGCACTTAATATGTGATAATGTTGTGCTAAGAAAATCTTGAGAGATTATCATTTCCACGGAGTGAAATATAATGCATAAACTTGCATATACAAAAATTATATACCTTTGAAATCTTTGAAATCGCTCTTAATACGTGATAATGTTGTGCTAAGAAAATCTTGAGAGATTATCATTTTCATATAGTGGAATGTAATGCATAAACTGGCATATACAAAAATTATACACCTTTGGACTCTTTGAAATCGCACTTAGGTCATGATAATGTTGTGCTAATAAAATCCTGATCATTTATCATTTCCATGGAGTGAAATATAAAGCATAAACTTGGGTATACGAAAATTTAAACCTTTGAACTTTGTGAAATCACACTTAATAACGAGATAATGATGTGCTAGCAAAATTATGAGAGATTATCATTTTCTCCCCCCATTTTCACAGAGTGGAATGTAATGCATAAACTTATATATACAAAAATTATACACATTTGAACTCTTTGAAATCGCACTTAATACGTGATAATATTGTGCTAAGAAAATCTTGATAGATTATCATTTTCATAGAGTGGAATGTAATGCACAAATTATACACCTTCGAACACATTTCCTTCAAATTATATTCAAGTTCTTTTGTTTATGGAGTTAAAGTACCGGTGGAATACTCGTTATTTTGCATGGATAGAGTGGTACCCCCGACAGATATAGGGGTTATCTTGTCCGCTGGATCACAGAGGATCAATGATTGGTGGGCACGATCCATGTGACAACTGTCTCGACCAATCAGAGTGTAGCAGCGAATATGAGCACATGTGCGAGAGATTGATACAAAGAGAGGGGAAAACTAAGTAGCACTTAAGAATCAAGGGCAAAACTAAGTAGAACTTAAAAACCAAGGGAAAGACTGACAAAGGGATTCCAATAGAAAATAGAAAAAGAGTTAAAAATGGAAAATGCGTCTTTTATACAATAGAATACATCTTGGCATACATCAAACTATTTGCAATTCAAATATACACCAGTTTGACAATTATTGCCTCATTCAGACAAACTATGTTTTGGGGAGGGATGTTTTGGGAAGAGGCTTGAGTAGAAAGCCATGAACCTTCATGGATAGTAGGTGATTTGGGAAGTGGTGATTTAGGTTAAAAGTTGGTTTATATACATTTCTTATGATGGCAGGTCACATAATAAGACTCCTTGGATAGATGCCACTATGTTTTGCTCTTTTTGAATTTTTTGTGCATAAAATGACTCAATTAGCTAGCTAAAACCTATTTGTTGACTCTCTGTTGACCAGCCACCGGAGGGTAAAACTGAGTATATTGCACACGGCAATGTTAGTACTGGAGGGAAAAACTGAGTACAACCAAACTGCCTGTGTTACACTCAAGGGAAAAACTGAGTACAACTGAGTTGCCAGGGTTAGACACGAGGGAAAAAACGTGACTCATGGTACGCGTGTGCAGTGCACGGGGCAGTAGCGGACACGTGTGGCCATGCACGGTGCAGTATCGTACGCAGTGCACGATAGTGCAACAAAACATCACTTCCCTTCTCCTTTAATAGAGGCCTCCCACTCTCACTCATCACTCACTCGCTCACTCAACCGTCTCCACTGTCCCATCACCTTCTGCAATCCCCCAAGAAAACCCTAACCACGCCTGCGATGGAGAAGAACGGCGCGGTGACCATCGGTGCCTCCAAGGCTGCTGGCGAGGAGGCCCCTGTCCCCGCATCCACCATAGCCACCGGCGAGGAGGCCCCCGCTGGTCTCGGGCGATCCCGCTCGGCTGGGACCCCTACGAAGAGGTTGATTACATAAGGCCGGAAAACCCCTACGACATCAGCATCACCGACCCATGGTTGGAGGTAACCAGGGTTTTCTCGCCTTCCCTTGTTCTTCCCCTGTTCCCATTGTTGGATGCTAGATCGTATGTTATTAGGGCTCGGGTGTTCGTATTTTTACGGTAGCTAATCTTCTTGTGTTAGATATCGTATTTCGATGAATCCCCCTATTCATATTTGAATCCCCCTGTTCGTAGTTGGGATCAGTATTCGATTTGGTTTGAGATTTGGGGAATAATCAGGAGATCTCAATCCGTTAATTTATGCAAATAATCAATCCCGATAATCAAAGTATCTCAATCATGTCCTTATTGCACTCTACTATTTTTTCCAACAGAAGGATAGCAGTGAAGTTTGTAGTGACGAAGAGTCCAAGGACACCAAGAGTCGTCATGTGCTGAGGAGACTGAAGTCCGTCCAGTACAACAACTTTTTCATTGGTGATGTGTACAGGTGCCCCTTCTGCCCCACCAGGAGGCTGCGCGCCACAGACTTCAACTCCCTCGTGAAGCATGCCAAGGACGTGAGGACCTACGGCGAGTCCATGAACGTCCATGACTTCATAGCCAAGCACCAGGCGCTCGGTCTTCACCTCCACAACCTCCAGAAGGTGGCTATCGAGGAGGGTCGCATGCCCCCGATCAAGCCCAAGGCGCCCAAGGTAAAGGGACTGGGTAACAAGAAGTGGAGGAGGCGCTAGAGGGAGGAGGCGGAGGCCCTCCTAGCAGAGGCCATGAGGGGCCACTAATCTACCGCTACCGCTACTACTGGTGTTCTTGTAAAGCAGCTTCTTTTGTCTTGTCTGTGTTGAACTTGTCCGCTGCTGCTGATGAGCAGCCTAATTTTCGAACCTCGTTAAGTATCTTACTATATAACCTATATTAGCTGCTTTATCTACATCTGCTCTGTTTACTAAATTTATTTATGGTGCTGATTAGTTTTTCTGCTCTAGATTTGCTACCAGATTGGGGAAAAACGAGGGCAAAATGAACAATGAATGAAGATAGAAGCTTCTCTAGAATCTCTACCTTTTGGGCAAAAAAACAAAACTGTTAGCGAGTGAGAGGGGAAAGGCGCACTTAAAAAGGCCAATCATAAAAATAACAAAATAAAAACTTCCAATTTAGGCGACAATGCACACATAACCACGAAATGCACCCCACATGGTCCCACACCACCTCCCCCATAATCAGCGAGAGATGGATGGCTGGTCTGCTGTGTATCCTGGCCCCACCTGTCAGCATGTAACGCTCAATGCACGATGTCGACCCAGCCCAACGCGGTCCCACCGGTTAGCATGTAACGGTCAAGCCTTTGACCTGATGGCACCCCCTCCCCCTGTCCGAGCGCATGTGACAGTTTCAGAATGGAGGGAGGGCAAAAGTGAGGAAAAACTAAGCAACTAGGGAAAAATGAGTACAACTCACGAACCAAGGGCACGAAAATAGAAATCCCAAAAATATATATGCCTTAAGCCTTGGGACGGAGGGAGTACAGTACATAGTAGTCATATACTAACTGTATGAGACAGTTAGACCGATCCAGATCTAGATTCACATAAACATAGTGCCAGAATTAATAAAATCACACATATGTTTCTAAACATCTGATAAGCATGCATGACACCAAGCGGGTAATACTTAAATCTGACTGCACCATGCTAATAAGGGTATTAAGGACAAATACCTTTCTCTTTAAGTTGGGCCCTCCCAGCTGGTCGGTGCCTTGCGCTTGTTTGGTGAGTAGTGGTACTAGCCGGATCTTGTGGCATGTGGGGGTACCATCCTGTTTGCCGCACCTGGAGCACCACACGTCGCAGGTATGTACCACCGTGCTACAGTAAATGAAGAAGAGATGGTGTCACAGAGGCTTCCACAAAAGCAGGATGCAAATAGAGACAACTTTTAGCACAGGGATACATCTAGGTTGTAGCCAACCACTTTCAGCATTGAAAAGAATGGATGAACGCAACGAATATATTGCTACATTACCTTTTAATGCAACTTTTTAAGGGAACTAACGGGACCATCCCTGTCCATAGTGGTTGTGCGAGCCACTGACCCATAGTTCTTCATACAGAATCTGACGCAAAATCCATTGCACATTACGAGTAGCAACTAAAGGTTACAGAAGTGAAGAACACCAAAATCGAACCTGACCAAATGCCCCAATTAGAACAGCGGTGACCGTGCCCTAATCCCGAATCCATACGAAATTAGTACCACCTCCCCCCACCCCTAACCCCCACCACCACCCCCACCCCACCCAAATGACCCAATCGATCAGAGAAGAGGAAAATATCCTGATTAGGTGATTCCGAGGTGAGCAATAAGGAAGAACTCCACAATCAAAGCATACTGAATAATACTACTCCTAGTACTAATAGTACCCCCAATGGCCCAATCGGAAGCAAATTAAGCAAAGCAGGATTTTGAGGTGAGATAATACACCCACCTATTTCAACAAGAACTCCCCAATCGGAGGTTCCACCAGTTCCAACAGTTGCTTGCTAGATGGGAGCTAGCTAGTGATGGTTTCTTGTCTTGTAGATGGTAGAAAGGCATGGGCAGGGGAGTAGTAGTACTAGTAGTAGTAGGGCTGGGCATTACACTCTTTCTACAGTAAGTATTTTTAAGTGGTAGTGGCGGGAACATTTTGCCAGGAGAGAATCCTGAATTTTTGATCCCATCTATCACGTGGTGGCCTACAGCTGTTTTAAGCGGGACCCATGTCAGGGGTGAGTTAAAGCAGGTCCCACATCAAGTGGGTGAGATAATTGACTGAGCCAACCTCCTCCTTCCCTCTTGGTACTAGTACTAGTTCTCCCGGGTTCCTCTCCAAGGACAAAGAAAATCGCCCCTCTTCGAATCAAATTGATCCCAGCTTATTATCCTTTTGCTGATTCGTCTCACGGAGCAGTGGACAAGACGATGGTAGTTGCATCATAGGGCACCAATGTTGGGGCCTCAAAAACAGTTTAGGAACTGATAAAATGATAAGCTCGGATTTCAGACTAGAAACACACACAAACACACATATATATATACTAATATACAAAATAGTTTCCAATTACAGTTCTGCTAACAAAGGCCTAGAAATCATAAGGTAGCTCCATAGTACAGAAATACGACAGTAGCGAACCAATCATGGTCTAGCTCTACACCCCAAGAGTTTTGCAGTTGGGCTAGTGGTCATGAGACTACCCAGACGACACCAAAAGTACACCCCTGATGATCAACAGCCCTACATCAAATCCATCTAGAAGCAGTGTACCTAATCCACAGCCTCAGGTGTAGGCTCATCAATGAACATGTCATCGTCATTACCATCAAAGTCCTCTTCGGTCGTCTGCTTCTACGATTAGTAAATTAACAGATACGTTTATAGAGAAACATCAAAGACACACAACCTGAACATTTGTCGTTCTACAGATATACCATGTCATCTGGCAAAGCGGTACTAGCAGAAATGAAACCTGTTTCATGCAGCTTGCGCTTTTTCTCTCCCCCCTTGTCCAAGTTGATCTAGATGCTCAGGAGCTGCCTCTGTCAATTGATCTAGTTGATCAACATCTGCTTCCCCTACTTGATCTTGATGATAAAGATGTGCTTTCCTCGGTTCATATGGAGGATCATATGGTTCACCATGAAATACCCATCTAACATATGTGCTTAGCATCCCAAATGTAAAAGTATGGTCTTCCACTATACTTTGAGGCAGCACCCTACGATTTGCACACAACCGGCAGGGGCAATGTACTTTTGAGTTCTCACAATGAGCTCTAACAAATCCCATAAATCATAGGACACCAATGATACGTTTAGTGCTGCCTATTGGAGCAATATCTATCCAAAATCTGCCCATCTATTTAATTATGACTTACAAGGTTGGTTATTATTAAAAGAAAAGTGGGAAACATATAGATGGAGTACAAAAGCTATATATGCCTATGCGTTTCAGCAAACATATTGATAGCAAAAATCGTCGAAGGTATTTAGGAACACAGATCCAGTGCAGAATAAACTATGACCATGTAGACTAAGGCCAAATTAAACTACGTATTTGAGGAGGCGGATCAGGTGAAAGGGCAATAAAATGCCAACCAGATCAAGCTAGAGATAGAAGGACTAGCATGGGATCAACGTTCCCACCGGTGCGTCTCAAGAAGACCGACGGGTAGGGAAAGCTTCTTTGCACACGGTGGTGATGAGGAGCGACCGTAAGCATGTCTATTTGGTGGGGAAGGGGGTGAGGGCCTAGGTGATGGCTATGAAATAACACCTCTTTTAGCCATATAAAATGTGCCAATTATGTCTCATGTCATGTTTCTTCCAACTATAGCTATGCCTTATATGCATGACTTCTAGTTGTCATTTACTTTCATATGAGATTTGCACATTTAGTAGTTTAGGTAGAATTTTATCACATTCCTTGTCTATGAAATGTGTGTAGGTGTTTCTGAAGATTATGGATAAAAAGGAACAAAGAGAGCATAGTATGGAGGAGCTGCATGGACCAGACTTATCCATTTGAGAGGTTGGAAAAGTGAAATTTTCCAACTTCTGAAAATAAATATGGAAGACCATGGGGTTGTAGCCCTCGACGAGCCGAACTCAACGAGCCTAAGAACATCCAAAACGGAGTTCATATGAAGAAATAGCGACCAAACTACTAAAGGATCTACAAGTTCAACGACCAACTATACGGCTGGAACTAAAAGTTCCCGCCGTATAGTTTGGCCGTATTGTTGGTAAAAAGGTCGCAAACGATGGGATTTCGCCCTGGAGAAACTCCAGAACCTTCCCTAAGTCATATTATGGTATTGGGGGAACCCTAGGGCACCCCAAGCCCTATATAAAGGAGGGAGGACCCAAGAGAGAGCCACCAAGCCATATCCTCCACCACGGCGGAGCCCTGCCGTCGTGCCACCTCCATAGCCGCCTCCAATCAGATCTACACCATCACAATCACACAAGAGGAGAAGGGACTAGGATCTTGAAAGCCTCCACATCGATCTACATCGTCATCTTCATCAACAACGTCTCCATCACCGATCCCCTTTGGTTACTTATTGCAATTCTAGATTGAATCTTGGATTTGGACTTGTCTTCAATTGTACATCATAATTCATCCATATTTTATCCATGATGTTGATTGCCTTCATGCATGAGTAGTTTCCTTTGTTCTTGGGGAGATGGAGAAACCCTAGTATGAGATTGAATTGAGATAACTATTATTATGTGATATTGTTCATTATGTTTCTCTGTTAGATTTCCTTCATCTTGATGTTGGGTGAAGCGTGCCACTCAATATTTGCCTCACTGAGGACTAGATGGAGGGAACTACTTGTTGGTAGATGGAGGGATGATCGCACTTATGGTGACTATAAATCTATTGTCATTCCATACATATCAACTTGGGAACCAAGGAGAACTCACGGAACATTGTCCATGCCATGGGATACATCCTACGGGGTAAAGTCCCTTAATAGCGCAGTAATTGGATTGATGTCGATTGCTATCTGTCGTGGTTATGACGGATGATGTGTATAGTGGTTGCTGCCTATTCATCCATATATGGAGCTCCTCCCACACATATCATAAATGCTCTTATTCATTATAATAATTTTGATCACTCTTTCTAATTACTAGCGATTGATCCACTAGTCCCTCAAAAATCTTTCCATCATCTTGCAGACTTTCGTAATCATACTTGTATGCTCTTGTTTACTTACAGATTTAGTTTACTTATTGTTCTCTTATTTGAAAACCCAAAAATAAATTTTACACAAAACCCGCATTTTATATTGTTACTTAGAATGTTATTTAGCATTACTATTTCAATATTTAGTTCAAAGATTTATTAGACTTCAGACTCCTGCTCCATATGGGATCGATATCTTTATTTTGAAACTAGCTACAAACGATCTGTGCACTTGCAGTCATTACTAGGCGGCGGAGGGTGCAAGTTAATACACAGCACGAAGGGATGCGGAGGGATAACTTTGGAAATTCTGACCTACCCTGCTTTGGGCACCACCATATACGTGGCCCACCTACCAGTCACCATAGATCAAAATTGATCCAAAACTTGTCAAAATACAAGTTTATGTTTTACCATGGATACTAATGCACTTTGTGAACAAATGGCTTTATTTCAACATATATTATTTTCGTTGCTAATGTTTATTAATTTCGGCAGATGTCTATAAAATCATTAAATGCTGGAAAGCATATAGACCTGTGGGTCTATCTGATGGGGACAATATCCCAAGTGGGAGTAGCGTACCTTAGAAACTTCAACTTCAAATTTTTGGCAGAGCACCGAAATATCCCGCCCACCCATTCAATCATCCTGCCCACCCATTCAAACATCCTGCCCATCAATTCAAACATCCAGCCCCAAAAATTATTTTATTGCACAAATTTAGCCTGGAAGCTTGAAAGGGCGTTATACATTGTGTGAAAAAAGGGGACGATGACATTTTTAGCCATCATCTTTGTAGTTGCTTCATAACAAAACACATTGTTGTTACATGAAAATTAAAAAACAAACTTCAAATTTGGAACCAGACATATTGGTTGATTTGCAAAGATGCACCGATCATAAACTATTTCCATTACCTGGGTCACCTTTTTTTTGGACGATGGTCATCTTCTTGAAATCCTTAAATTGTTCGAAAATTTCAGCAAATGCCTAGAAACTCGTTTAAATGCCGGGAAGCAAGTCTCGCTAGCGTGTGCGTCTAGACGGTGACATCGCGTCTGAGAGGCCACACGCTGGAGTGACGTATGCTAGAAGCTTCGACCTCAAAATTTTGGTATGGTGCCCAAACATCGCACCCATCCATTAAAATATCCTGCGCATCCATTCAAACATGCTTCACCTCTTTCTAGAATGCAAAATTCCTCTTCTATCCCTTCTCCGGAAACAAGAATCCGAGGGAGCACTGCAATAACATAGGGATGCAGGTGGTAAATTTGCGTTCTCCCAAGTGCATCACCCCATCGACATTTCCTAGCCCTTCTTCAATGTTTACCTGCCCGCCCACTCCGACCTACACGAATTTTTGGACCCACTATGCAAGTGACCCACATGTTAGTGAGCTAGAATTACAGGAAGTAGAGATTCCCATCGCTTGTTGTTCAAAATTCGAATTTTTTCGCTAAACCGAGATAAAATCGTTAAAATCATCCAACCTGGCTTATACTATCATTGCACTGTGTCAGAGTAAAAGCTAAAAAACAAAGCCAAAAACACGTTCCTGGCTTTATAAGACAAAAATCAAAAGCCAGAATTAGAGCCCAACCAAACAGCGCCTAAATCTCAAGGAACTCTTGGTGTTTCTCCCTTGTTTTAGTACTTGGGTACCTTCAATTTTATTTAACAAAAAATATGACCAAGCAGGGTATCATCGACTTGTACATCAATTTTTGAGATACTTTCATTAAATTGCGTAACACGATTCTGTTCCACGAATATATATAACCATAAACTTTGAACATATTATTCAGAATTCACGTAATCCTAAACCATAAAATCTACCCCCCTAAACCCTGACTAAGCAGGTATTGTGCAACTATAGATCAAAATTTGAGAAACTTTTGTTAAATTGGGTAACATCATTCTATTCCACGAATATAAGCATAAAGCTTGAACATTATTGAAAATTCCCGAAACCCTAAACCCCTAAAACCCCAAAACCCAAATCCTAAACCCCTAAACCCTATAACCCTAAACCCTCACCAAGCACGTAGCATGTACTTATAGATCAAAATTTAAGATAATTTCGTTAAATTGGGTAACGCCATTCTATTTGATGAATATATGCATAAATCCCGAGCAATATCAAAAATTCCCTAAACCCTGAACAACCCCTAAAACTTAAACCCTAAACCCTAAAGCCCCAAACCCTCAGCCATACACCCTAACAAAGCAGGTGTCATGCACACATTGATCAAAATTTGAGATACTTTCATTAAATCAGCTAACACCATTCTATTCTACGAGTATAAGCATAAATCTTGAGCATTATTGAAAATTTGCTAAACCCTAAAGCCTAAACAACCCATAAAACTAAACCGTAAAATCCTATAACCCTAAACCCTCGACCCATAAACCCTAACCAAAGCAGCTATTGTTTACTTATACATCAAAATTCGAGATACTTCCAATAAATTGATGTAATGCCATCCTATTCCACTAATATAAGCATAAAGCAACTTGAACATTATTGAAAATTCCTGAAACCAAAACCCAAATCCCCTAAAACTCGAAACCCTAAACCCTTACCAAGCACATAACATATAGATCAAAAATTGATATATTTTCGTTTAATTTGGTAACGCGATTTTATTCGATGAATATAAGCATAAATCTTGAGCATTATCAAAAATTCCCTAAATCCTAAACAAACCCTAAAACCTAAACCCTGAAACCCCTTACCCTCAACCCATAAACACTAACCAAGCAGCTATAATGCACTTTATAGATCAAAATTTGAGATACTTTCAATAAATTACGTAACGCCATTCTGGTGAACGAATATAACCATAAATCTTAAGCATTATTCTAAATTCGCTAAACCCTAAACCCTATACAACCATAAAACCTAAACTGTAAACCCCTAAAACCCAAAACCAACGACCCATAAACCCTAACCAAGCAGGTATCATGCACTTATAGATCAACATTTGAGATACTTTCATTAAAGCAGGTAACGCCATTCTATTTGACGAATATAAGCATAAATCTTTGAGTATTATTGAAAAGTTGCTAATCCCTAAACCCTAAACAACCCATAAAACCTAAACCGTAAAACCCTAAATCCTTGACCCATAAACCCTAAACCAAGCAGGTACCATGCACTTATAGATCAAAATTTGAGATACTTTCATTCAGTTGCGGTAACGCCATTCTATTCCATGAATATAATCATAAAGCTTGAACATTATTGAAAATCAAAAAACCTTAACCGTAAACCCTAATAACCTACTAACCCTAGAACCCTAACTTCCTAAACCTAGAACCCTAAACACTTACCAAGGAGGTATAATGCACTTATAGATCAAAATTTGAAATACTTTTATTAAATTGCGATAACGCTATTCTATTCCATGAATATAACCATATACATAAATCTTGAACATTATTATTGAAAATTCCCTAAACCCTAAAACCTAAACAATCATAAACCCTAAAACCCTGAACAACCCTAAATCCTAAATCATGAACCCTAAACCCCTAAACCCTAAAAGCCTAAACCCTAAAATCCTAAACCATAAACCATGAACCCTTAAACCCTCAACCCAAAATAAAACTCCGAACCCTAAACTTAACCCTAGGCTAAATATACTTTGAGTGAAAACTAGGAAAATGGGATTTTAAGCCATATTTTGTAGTAGCTTCATGACAAAAACCATTGTTGTGCCTTCGAAAATTGAAATAACTTACAATTTGTAAGATTTCTTTGTAAATAATATTTTAAATGCCAATATGCACTAACTAGCAAATATGGATAGATTATTATAAACTATAGAAAAGATATGGCCATGACCTTGGTCATCTGTTTTGAAAGCCATGCATATTCTTACATGGTACTCCATATATTGTGATACAATTTTTTCTCAAAAGTTATCAAATTTCAAGATTATATTTTTCCATGGAAACTAGCTAGTGTACATAGTGAGACACGAAGAGAGAAAATAATGGATGTATTTCTTTTTATATTTTGTTTTGTATTTTTTAAAATGACCGAAATTAGGTGGCATTACCATTCATATCAAAAAGTTGAATTTTGTGAAACTCTCGATGGTTCTCCAATATTTGACTACTTGGTATCTTTGAATTATTTTAAAAAGTCAAGAGCAAGGTATATCACACACTTTCTAGTTCAAAATTAGACATACTTATTTCAGATTGTCAAAAAGTCATTTTAATTCATAGATTTAGCTAGAAAGTTTAGGAATTCATGAAAGTTGGGCATTGTCCATCAAATCTAGAATCTTCTTTTGAAATGCCAAGATGCAGCGATCTACCAGATAGTGACACGCTATCATAAACTATAACAGAGATATGGCCGTGACCTTAGTCATCTTGTATGAAAGCCTTCAAAATATATTGTTTATCAATTTTGGAAAATGTGTGGAAACTCATTTATATGTTGGTAAGCATATTGTCGCTGGTGTGTGGGTCTAGACAGGGCCAACACGTGAGAGCGACCACGTCGGAGTAGCGTACATCAGAAGCTTCAACCTAAAAATTTCCGCATGGTGCCGAAACATCCCGTGCACATCTATTCAAATATCCCGCGCATCTATTCAAATATCCCGCCTCGCTTTTTGCAAATGCAAACATCCTCTTCTATCCCTGCTCCGGAAACAAGGACCGTGGGAGTACTGCAATAATAGATGGGTATAGGTGGTAAATGTGCGTCATCCAACCTATATTCCCCCATCATCTCTTCCCTGCCCACACACCTCCAACCTCGACCTTCCTCCAACTCCTTCACTGCCGGCCCTCTCTTCCACACTAGAGCTCTTCCACTGCCAGCGCTCTACACCGGAACTATTTCACCAACTCCCTCGCTGCATCGGATCTACTTCGCCAACACCGTCGTCTACCCTACCAGGACCGCTTCACTGAATCATTCGTTGCTGACCCTGAAATGCCGAGCCACCGCCCTCGCCGCCCTCTTGCCCGTCCCACCCGTCCTCGCCACGTAGGGGTAATTTCTTTTGCTGTTTTGCTATATTTTTGGTACGTGTAAAGTACAAAATCGTTAGGATGTTGCTCAATATCCTGGATGCTATTGCCATTTCGTTTGCACCCTTCATCTTGTAGGTCCTATCCACATCATCAGCTTCTCACTTTTATTCCCTTTCTTGCATTCTCACGCTATCGGTTTAGTCCTCCAACACCAACTCATAGATGTTATTCTTTCCGAGTGCTCGCATGGGTCATGTAAACAGCTCATAGAGGATCCAACACTAATAATCTAACGCCCAGTAAGGCTGAATCTAAGGTTTCCTTGTGTTACTTAGGCCAGTTTCTTGTCATGTTAATTAGTTGTATAACATGCATGCCTAATAAGTTAATAAGTCATTCTACCTGCTAATGACATTTGCATTCATGTTCTATTGTGTTTCTATCTGCTAATGCTTAATTTGGAAAATGTCCATCTAGTTCGAATGATATATCTGGTTATTTTTAATGCTATATGTTGGTGTTTTCACCTACTTTCATCCTTCCAAACCAGCTATCTAGTTTTAAACATACATTTGGTAATTTTTAATGCTATGTTTTTGGTGTTTTTCAAGAGTTTTCATCCTTACAAACCAGCTAACTTGGTTTAAAATGTCATGCAGAGAAATGAAAATGGAGTACAAGGACCAGAGTTCCAACTGCTCGGCTCAGATTCTTCTGGCAGATTGACCTTAAATGATCCTGTATGTGCTACTGTAAGTTCATGCTTACCTTAAATGATCTCTACTTTATATAATACTATGTTTTCCCCTTGTTCTTTGTTTTAACCTCTTTCACCATATTTTAGCAGACTATAGTTAAAACCTAGCAGGAGTCCTTGGAAGGCAGGACTGAAAGTTGTGATCCCTCTTCCCATTCATCCTCCCATTGCATTTCCGAAGCAAACAACTTACTTAATAGTCCACCTAGAACAACTCCTGCATGTGATAAATATATAAAGGTTGTATTGCATGCAGAATGAAAGGGTGTAGCTACTCTTAGATCTGTAGCTGAAATGTTGAAGAGGACAAATGATACATTCAACTGAATTGCCATGTACCGATTTCCTATTGATGGTACTACCACACTGTAATCTTTCGGAATTACGATCTTGGTGTATAACCTATTGTAACAAAATTTTATTGTTGTGTAATAAGTAGTTTTAATTTGTGCGTGTTTATTAATTGATGTCTTGATATTCACCTGTTCTGCCAAAAGTAGGCGCTAGCAAAAAAGGCCGAAAATAGGCCAGAGCAGTAGCATGCCGAACGTTGAAACAACATGCGCATGGACGGCCCAAAACGACCAGAATAGTAAAAGGCCAGAACGGTAGAAGGCCAGTACAGTAAAAGGCCAGTACAGTAAAAGGCCATAACAGTAAAAGGCCAGAACCTTAAAACGCCAGAACAGTAAAGGCCATAGCAGTAAAAGGGAAAAATAGTAAAAGGACAGAATAGTAAAAGGACATAGCAGTAAAAGGCTGGAACAGTAAAAGGCCAGAACAATAAAAGGCCAGAAGAGTAGAAGGCCAGAACAGTAAAAGGCCGGAAAAGTGAAAGGCCGGAACAGTGAAAAGGCCAGAGCAGAGAAATGGCCGGAACAGTAAAAGGCTAGTACGGTGGCAGGCTAGTACAGTAACATGCCGAACAGTGCCGGCCTGAATGGGCAAAAGCCCAAACACTAAAGGGCTTAAACAATAACAGGAAGAAATTCCTAAAAGGCTAGAACAGTAACACAACTAAGCAGTAAAAGGCTAGATTGGCAACATGCTTGAATAGTGTCGGGCCGTCTTGGTGTTGGCCTCAAGTGAAAGCATAGTGTTGGGCTAACCTGGGCCTTATATAGGCCGAAATAGTGCCGGGCCCGAAAGTGTATGGGTTACTGCTAGCTGCAGTATTGGGCCGATTCTAGACAGTGCACCACTAAACAGTAAAGGGCCATGTTCCTATTGGGCTCTCCACATGGGCCTGCCCATTTAGTTATTAGCAGACCCTGGCTAGGCCTGACTTCCACCATGGTTTTTGTGACCATTAACGGAAGTAACCGGACGTTAATGGCGGCTGCCACGTGGTAGATTGCGTGACGTCAGCAGTCAACACATGTGGCGAACAGATCTACGACGGAACAAGTTTTCGTGGCTGAAGGGTGTGATCCGCCATAGTCAGAAAAAACCATGGTTGATTCATTTTGACGGGGCTTTTACCACGAATGGCATCCGCCGCGGATGCTTTTTAGCCATGAAAAAGGGCCTTCAACCATTAAAATCATCTATTGTATAAGCCAACTTTTCTTCTAGTGAACATGGACCAAGGTATGGGAGCTCGCGTGCTTCTTGGATCTTGTCCAGCCGTGAACATACAACGTATGGCTCTGGTTGTTTCCTTTTCCATCATGGGGAGGAGAGTTGTGGTGCGATCTATGGTATCCACCATGTACTCCACCATGATGGCTACTGGGTGGTGATGGTGGCAGTGACTGAAGGAAATATGCCCTGAGAGGCAATAATAAAGTTGTTATTATGTATTCCTTGTATATGATAGATGTTTATTTTGCATGCTATAATTGTATTGATAGGAAACATCAATACATGTGTGTTTAATAAACAAAAGGGTTCCTAGTTATGCCTCTCTTATAGACTAGCTTGTTGATTAACAAGACGATCAAGGTTTCCTAATCATGGACATTGGATGTTGTTAATAACAAGGTCACAACATTTGTGAAATGATGTGATGAACATTCATCCGAAGTATAGCATTACGATCAAGTCATTATGTTTATATTTCTATAACATCATACAAAGTAGTCTTTGTCCTTATACCATGAGATCATGTTAATTGCTAACACCGGAAGAGTATCTTGATAACATCAAACGTCACACCGTAACAGGGTGACCATAAAGGTGGGTTCAGTGCTATGAAGGTGTTATGTTGAGGCTCATGGATTAAGAGTGGAATTTGTCAATCCCGATGACGGATAGATATACTCTAGGCCCTCTCGGTGATATCACATTAAGATAGCTTGCAAGCAAGTGATGTGATCACTAGAATGTTATATCACGGGAACGAGAAAAGAGTGCATGTCCGTAACGAGATCAAACTAGGTATTTGGATACCGATGATCGAATCTCGGACATGTATTATATCATGAGACAAAGGGATTAAATTGCTGACATTAAAGGTTCTCATGATCACAGAAGTCATCGTTGAATATGCAGGAGTCAGTATGGATCTCCAGGTCCCGCTTCTGATTATTCATCTAAGAAGAGTCTCAATCATGTCTGCATTATTCGCAAACTGTAGGGTGACACACTTAAGGGTTGCCGGACACCATTTAGGAGCACATATGTTCCAGACAAAAGGTTTGCAAAGAGCAGGAAATGTTTCGATAGAAACCGGAATTGTTTCGGGTGAAATTGCAGAAAGTGGTTCTGCATGTGATATTGAAATGTTGCAAGGGGTTGATGTGAATGTTTGTTAATTAAAGTAATTAACAAAATTCTGAATAAAATAAATAAAAGAGTTTTATTAATTGAGAGTTGCATTTAATTTGGTGGAAATTAAATACATGTGAGTGGGATTTTGGGTGGAGGCCATGTTTATGTGAGTGGAGGTTCACCACATGAATGAAGGAGGGGAGGAGTCCCCCCCTAATGCGCCGGCTATGGGAGGGGAGGGGTCTCCCTCCCTCCTATATAAAGCCCCCCTCTCCCCTCTCACAAACCACACCTCGTGAAGGATCTCTCTCCCCCTCTAGATATTCCCCCATGGTCTCGGATTAGCGAGATACATGTTCCTGATGGCCTTGTGTCTGGAAGGAGTTGCTGCTTCCGCTGATTCACTGGAGCGAGGAGGTGGAGGTTGTCCGGTGGCTTGAACGTGTGTGCGACGACGGATGCACTGCTGATTTGCGGTGCTCGGACTTCCACACGATCTTGAGATCGGCAAGCGTACGACTACATCAACCACGAGTTCCTACTCGTTAACAAAACTCGTTGTCTTCGAGGGTAAGTTCTCCATGGATGTATGTCCACCCGTTGCTCTATATCTAGTAGATAGATCTTGGCGTATAGTTCTCATCGTAGGAAATTTTTTGTTTTCTATGCTGCGGACCCAACAGTGGTATCAGAGCCTGATCTATGCGTAGGTGCTTTGCACGGGTAGTACACATATGTTTATATGTGGGCGATGATGATCATGTTATTGCATCTTCTATGTACTTTGGATATTGGTGGCATAGTGGGATGAAGCGGCCCGGACCAATCTTACATGTCATCGTACATGAGACCGGTTCCACAAATGACATGCAACTAGTTTTGCATAAGTGGCTAGCGGGTGTCTGTCTCTCCTACTATAGTCAATATATGATTTACAACGAGTTGCTAATAACTTGGTTATCCTTGTTGTGGTTCATGTTCGTAGGTAAGACCGGTTCTATCTCCGAAAGCCCTAAGCCACGTAAAACTTGCAATTGATAAATTAGAGGCGTCTAGTTTAGATCGTTGCTGGGCTAGTGTCTTGATATGGTATTGTTGTAAGTAGATGTATGATAGATACTCTTACAACTCACTTAACATGTAAGTTCCATAGACCTTGGCCTTACACACAAAGGAATGATAGAGATCATACCACGATGCAAATGATAGAGATCAAATGCATGGACCATATCACCTCACTTCACACATTAGATGTTAGCATCTTATATTGCTGGTTTGGCGCTTTTGGTAGCATTACAAGATGATCCCTCATTTATATATCAAGATAAAATGTGTTCTTCCTTAAGTATGCACCGTTTTGTGGATCGTGTTTTGAGGCATCACGTGATGATCGGGTGTTCTCGACTCTACGCTTTCATACAACGGGTGTAAGACAGTTTTACACATGCGAATACTAAGGTTCTTACTTGACGAGCCTAGCATGTACAGACATGGCCTCGGAACACGGACCGAAAGGTTAAGCATGAGTCATATAGTTGATATGATGCCCATATAGATGCTCGCATTTGAAGCTACACCGACTCACGTGATGATCGGACTTGGTGTAGTGGATTTGGTTCATGTAATCACCAAAAGGACACGAGGGATGTCGTTTTTGAGTGGGAGTTCATTAGTAATTTGGATTAGTTGAACTCAATCTATCATAAACTTAGTCCAAATATATTTTACAAATTCTATTGTAGATGGCACCACCTACTTTTAATTTCAATGTGTTCATGGAGAAAGAGAAGCTTGCTGCGAATGGTAGCAACTTCACCAACTGGGCAATGAATTTGAGGATTCTCCTCACTGCTGCACAAAAGCAATATGTGCTAGAGGCGCCGCTAGGCCCCCCACCAGCTCCTGATGCCCCTAACAAGGAAAAGAACGTCTATATAACTCGTCAGGAGGACCACAACTTAGTTCATTGCGGCATACTGTATGGGCTAGAGCCAGAACTTCGAAAACGTTTTGAAAATGGCAATGCCTTTGATACCATGGGAGAATTGAAAATAATTTTCGATACCCATGCTGCCGTAGAGAGTTATAATGCTTCTGAAAAGTTCTTTAGCTGCATGATGGAAGAGAACAACTCCGTTAGTGAGCACGTACTCAAAATGTCTGGGTACGCCGATAAGCTTGTGTCCTTGAGAATAATGATTCCCATTGACTTAGGCATACATCGTGTTCTCCAATCTCTGCCACCTAGCTACAAGAGCTTCATGATGAACTATAATATGCAGGGCATGAAGAAGTCTCTTCCCGAGCTTCTGTCAATGCTTAAGACTGCAGAAGTGGAGATTAGGAAAGAACATCAAGTGTTGATGATCAATAAGACCACCGGTTTCAAGAAGGACAAGAAAGGCAAGCAGAAGGGAAAGAAGGGCGGCAAATCTGTTGCCGCGCCTGAAAAGAAACCTCGAGCTGGCCCTAAGTCTGACACCGAGTGCTACTATTGCAAGGGGACTGGCCATTGGAAGTGCAACTGCCCCAAGTATTTGGCAGACAAGAAGGCCGGCAAGGCAAACAAAGGTATATGTGATATACATGTTATTGATGTGTACTTGACTAGTACTCGCAGTAGCACCTGGGTATTTGATACGGGATCGGTTGCTAATATATGTAACTCGGTTCAGGGGTTGCGGAACAAGCGACAACTAGCAAGGGATGAGGTCACGATGCGGGTCGGCAATGGATCAAGAGTTGATGTGATCGCCGTCGGAACGCTACCTCTCCATATGCCGTCGGGATTAGTTATAAACCTGAATAATTGTTATTTGGTGCCTGCACTGAGCATGAACATTGTATCCAGATCGTGTTTGATGCAAAGTGGTTATTTTTTTAAGTCTGAAAACAATGGTTGTTCGATTTATATGAATAATATCTTTTATGGTCATGCACCTGTGTTGAATGGTTTATTTCTGTTGGATCTCGATAGTAGTATTACGCATATTCATAATGTTGATGCTAAAAGGATTAAACTTGATAATGATATATCTGCATATATGTGGCATTGCCGTCTAGGTCATATTAGCGTTAAACGCATGAAGAAACTCCATTCTGATGGACTTTTGGAATCACTTGATTTTGAATCATTTGATACATGTTAACCATGCCTTATGGGCAAGATGACTAGAACGCCGTTTTTCGGTTCAATGGAATGGGTGACAGATTTATTGGAGATCATACATACTGATGTGTGTGGACCAATGAGTGTGTCGGCGCGAGGTGGATATCGTTATTTTGTTACTTTCACGGATGATTTGAGTAGATACGGGTATATCTATTTGATGAAACATAAGTCTGAAACCTTTGAAAAGTTCAAAGAATTTCAGAATGAAGTGGAAAACCATCGTAATAGAAAGTTCAAAATTTTGCGGTCCGACCGTGGAGGAGAGTATCTTAGTTACGAGTTTAGCACACATATGAAAGACTGTGGAATAGTTTCACAACTCACGCCTGCCGGAACACCACAACGTAATGGTGTGTCAGAACGTCGTAATCATACTTTATTGGATATGGTTCGATCTATGATGTCTCTGACGGACTTGCCACTGTCATTTTGGGGTTATGCACTGGAAACCGCTGCATTCACTTTAAATAGGGCACCATCTAAATCCGTTGAAAAGACACCGTATGAATTATGGTTTGGAAACAAACCTAAGCTGTCATTTCTTAAAGTTTGGGGATGCGATGTTTATGTGAAGAAACTTCAACCGGATAAACTCGAACCCAAAGCGGAAAAATGCGTCTTCATAGGATACCCTAAGGAAACGATTGGGTATACCTTCTATCACAGATCCAAGGGAAAGGTCTTTGTTGCCAAGAATGGATCCTTTCTTGAGAAGGAGTTTCTCACGAAAGGTGTGAGTAGTCAGAAGGTAGAACTCGAAGAGGTTATTGAACCTTCTCTTCATGAAATGGCGAGTAGCGCAGCACCGGAAGTTGTTTCGGAGTTGACTTCACCTAATGAAGAGAGAGCTAATGATATTGATCATGAAACTCCAAAAGAGGACACTGCCGAACCTCGCAGGTCAAGCATGACACGTACAACTCCTGAACTGTACGGCAATCCTGTTATGAATTTCATGATTGCTGAAATAGATGACCCTGCGACGTATGAAGAAGCGATGATGAGCCCTGATTCCAACAAATGGCTAGAAGCCATGAAATCCGAGATGGAATCCATGTACGAAAACCAGGTTTGGACCTTGGTGGACTTACCTCACGATCGAAAGGCTATTGAGAATAAATGGATTTTCAAAAGAAAAACTATTGCTGATGGTAATGTAACCATCTATAAGGCTCGACTTGTCACAAAGGGGTTTCGACAAATTCAAGGAGTTGACTACGATGAGACATTCTCTCCCGTACCGATGCTTAAGTCGGTTAGGATTATGTTAGCAATTTCTGCATATTTCGATTATGAAATATGGCAGATGGATGTCAAAACTGTGTTCCTCAATAGTAATATTGAAGAAGAGTTGTATATGATACAACCTAAGGGTTTTGTCGATCCTAAGGATGCTGATAAGGTGTGCAAACTTCAGCGATCCATCTATGGATTGAAGCAAGCATCCCGGAGTTGGAATCTCCGCTTTGATGAGGTGATCAAAGAGTTTGGATTTGTCCAAACTTATGGAGAGGCTTGTATTTACAAGAAAGTGAGTGGGAGCAATGTGGCATTTCTGATATTATATGTGGATGACATATTATTGATTGGAAATGATATAGATCTTTTAAACAATGTTAAAAGTTATCTAAACAGCAAATTTTCGATGAAGGACCTTGGTGAAGCTTCATATATATTAGGCATTAAAATCTATAGAGATAGATCAAGACGCCTAATTGGGCTATCGCAGAGTACATACCTTGATAAGATATTAAAGAAGTTTAATATGGACGGAAGTAAGAAGGGGTACTTACCTATGTTGCAAGGCAAGACATTGAGTAAGACTCAAAGTCTGGCTACGGCGGAAGAAAGAGAGATAATGGATAAGATCCCCTATGCCTCAGCCATAGGCTCTATAATGTATGCCATGCTATGTGCAAGACCGGATGTGGCACATGCTTTTAGTTTGACTAGTAGGTACCAATCTGATCTAGGTTCGGAACACTGGATAGTGGTCCAAATATCCTTAAGTACTTGAGAAGAACTAAGGATATGTTTCTTGTATACGGAGGTGAAGAAGAGCTAGTCGCTAAGTGTTATGTCGATGCTAGCTTTGACACTGATCCGGATGACTCTAAGTCTCAATCCGGATACGTATTTCTCTTGAACGGAGCAGCAGTTAGTTGGAGGAGCTCCAAACAACCTGTGGTGGCTGGATCAACGATGGAGGCGGAATATGTTGCTGCTTCAGAAGCGGTACAGGAAGTGGTTTGGATGAAGGAGTTCATAACGGAACTAGGTGTGGTTCCTAGTGTGTTGGACCCAATGGTGATCTATTGTGACAATAATGGAGCCATAGCCAATGCCAAGGAACCAAGGTCTCACAAGAATTCCAAGCATATTAAGTGCCGGTTTCACTCCATCCGCGAGCATGTCAAGGATGGAGATATAAAGATTTGTAAAGTGCACACGGACCTGAATGTAGCAGATCCATTGACTAAAGTACTCCCTAGGGCAAAACATGATCAACACCAGAACTCCATGGGTGTTAGATTTATCACTATATAAACTAGATTATCGTCTCTAGTGCAAGTGGGACATTGAAGGAAATATGCCCTGAGATGCAATAATAAAGTTGTTATTATGTATTCCTTGTATATGATAGATGTTTATTTTGCATGCTATAATTGTATTGATAGGAAACATCAATACATGTGTGTTTAATAAACAAAAGGGTTCCTAGTTATGCCTCTCTTATAGACTAGCTTGTTGATTAACAAGACGATCAAGGTTTCCTAATCATGGACATTGGATGTTGTTAATATCAAGGTCACATCATTTGTGAAATGATGTGATGAACATTCATCCGAAGTATAGCATTACGATCAAGTCATTATGTTTATATTGCTATAACATCATACAAAGTAGTCTTTGTCCTTAGACCATGAGATCATGTTAATCGCTAACACCGGAAGAGTATCTTGATAACATCAAACGTCACACCATAACAGGGTGACCATAAAGGTGGGTTCAGTGCTATGAAGGTGTTATGTTGAGGCTCATGGATCAAGAGTGGAATTTGTCAATCCCCATGACGGATAGATATACTCTGGGCCCTCTCGGTGATATCACATTAAGATAGCTTGCAAGCAAGTGATGTGATCACTAGAATGTTATATCACGGGAACGAGAAAAGAGTGCATGTCGGTAACGAGATCAAACTAGGTATTTGGATACCGATGATCGAATCTCGAACATGTATTATATCATGAGACAAAGGGATTAAATTGCTGACGTTAAAGGTTCTCATGATCACAGAAGTCATCGTTGAATATGCAGGAGTCAGTATGGATCTCCAGGTCCCGCTTCTGATTATTGATCTGAGAAGAGTCTCAATCATGTATGCATTATTTGCGAACCGTAGGGTGACACACTTAAGGGTTGCCGGACACCATTTAGGAGCACATATGTTCCAGACAAAAGGTTTGTAAAGCACAGGAAATGTTTCGATAGAAACAGGAATTGTTTCGATAGAAACCAGAATTGTTTCGGGTGAAATTGCAGAAAGTGGTTCTGCATGTGATATTGAAATGTTGCAAGGGGTTTATGTGAATGTTTGTTAATTAAAGTAATTAACAAAATTCTGAATAAAATAAATAAAAGAGTTTTATTAATTGAGAGTTGCATTTAATTTGGTGGAAATTAAATACATGTGAGTGGGATTTTGGGTGGAGGCCATGTTTATGTGAGTGGAGGTTCACCACATGAATGAAGGAGGGGAGGAGTCCCCCCCCCCCTCATGTGCCGGCTATGGGAGGGGAGGGGTCTCCCTCCCTCCTATATAAAGCACCCCTCTCACAAACCACACCTCCTCGTGAAGGATCTCTCTCCCCCTCTAGATATTCCCCCATGGTCTCGGATTAGCGAGATACATGTTCCCGGTGGCCTTGCGTCTAGAAGGAGTTGCTGCTTCCGCTGATTCGCTGGAGCGAGGAGGTGGAGGTTGTTCGGTGGCTTGAACGTGTGTGCGAGGACGGATGCGCTGCTGATTTGCGGCGCTCGGACTTCCACACGATCTTGAGATGGGCAAGCGTACGACTACATCAACCACGAGTTCCTACTCGTTAACAAAACTCGTTGTCTTCGAGGGTAAGTTCTCCATGGATGTATGTCCACCCGTTGCTCTGTATCTAGTATATAGATCTTGGCGTATAGTTCTCATCGTAGGAAAATTTTTGTTTTCTATGCCGCGGACCCAATAGTGGCGGTGGTGGGTTAGCCTTCTTGCTGCTCCCTCCATGCGACTCCTCATGCCTGTCGTGATTGCTTGTCGGACGTGGAGCTTCCTTGTAGGATCTTCTCCTATGTCCTTTGTTGCCTCTGCGCTCTCCAGCATGCCGAGGTTGCTCACGCTAGTCGCATATGACAATACTGACCTGGGGATGCCTGGGAGGTGGCATGCTTGTGTGGTGGCGTGGTTGTGGTGCCTCGTGACGCCGGGATGGCGGCGATTAATGAGGGTGAGCCTTTTCTCCGTTGCCGGAGGATATTGGTATGGTGTCAGCCCTGTTACGCGCATTCCTCCATCTTTACTCTATGGATCCTCTATGGGATCCCTCGTCACAAGGAGATCTTGGCCTTTGGCAGCTGTTTAGGGTTGACTGTCAAAGCTTTGAATTGGACTGAAGCCTTTGCGAGGTGGCCTTCTCCTATTGCTTGCAAGCCTTGGCTACGAGGTCATAGACCTGAGTCACCGCTTCTGGCGACCTGTCCTATTCGAGGAGGGTCTTGGCGACGACCATGTTGAGGGAGGGAGTTGGCATTACTTGCCTCCCCTCTGAATCAATTTATTGGGTGGCCTTTGCCGGTTTGGATGCTTCATATCCCAACTTGCTCCGAACACCGGGGTCTTCAACGATGTGAGCTGGTGCCTTCTTTTCTTTTTGCTTTAATAGCACCTGCTTGTACTCAGCCTCGATTGATCTTGCTGCCTTGATGGATTGTTGCGCCGTGGCCATGTCCTTGTCCAGCTGAGCGCCCTATTCTGTAATGCACTTGGCCTCCGCAAGGATTTCTGCACGCTTCTCATCAAGCTCCGTAACGCTCCGGATATGGACGACGGTAATGGGCTCGATGAGGAGTGCACCGTATATCGCCTTGTCGGCGAGAGTAACCAATGGGTTGCCAGCTACAGACGTTGACGGTGGTGGTGGCAGGAAATTTGTTTGCTTGGCAGTACTAGGGCCTATGATGAGTTCTTGCGCCTACTACGGGAGGATAGCCGGTGGGGGCATAGCGGCCTTCTTTGCCACTGCCACTCTAGTAACCGCAGGTATGGGCGGAGCTCGCTCAGGTTCCGGTTCCTGTCCGTCTTCTTCCATCACGCTCCCGATGTCGACTAACACCTGACGGGAAGTGTTGGCTTTCTCAGCGCACTCCTCTTCTCGATCTCCTGCTCGATCTCCCGCATAACAGCGTCGTATTCCTCTGAGTTAGCATCCGAGCCGCTGCCATCTATGTTGATGTCGGTGTAAAGTGCATCGAGGACTGAGTCAGAGTTGGCTTCAGTCTTGTTGACGGCGGATGTGGAGGGTGATGGTGGCGGGCCATTGTTGTTGCCTCCTCTGGCTTCAGGCCAGGCATGGCCTGGGTGTTCTCCTCGGCGTCCGCGTAGTCATTGACGATTGTGACCATCTCACCAAGGGTGAGCGGGCCGGCAGCCTGCCACCTTCGGAGTGTATGCCAGAGGAGCGTTCGGGCGTGATCCCTTCCACAAAGTGGTAGACAAGTTCGTCAGCACAGTCACCCTCCAGGGTTTCCCTTACCCCATCCATCTGGAAAGGTATTCACGGGGAGATTCTCCTTCGCTATGAATACATCTGGCCAGATTAAAGATGGTGACAACATCGACAAAGTACGACCTCCGCATCTCTAACGCTCAAGGAAGCCAAGCGGATCTACGGGGTCCTTCCACCGTTATATCCTGCACATGGGTGGTTTGAGTGGGCCTTGAATTTTCCTGATATGAGCCGCCATACTCTAGAGAGAGGTATGACCCAGATTCTTCCGTGGACGTGTCCTACCCGTAGGAGTTCCGTGTAGGTCTTGATGAGTTTCCGACGTCCTGGGAGCTAGGACACGAGTCAGTTTCGCTAATGAAGATGTGGATATCTCCGACTGGGACGATGGAGCAGCGGGTAGGGTTGTCTTCGCCGGGACCCAGAATTCGTCTGGAGGGATGATCGGGACGTTGTTGGAGAAGAGGACGCGCCCAATGGCTACAGTGTCGGCGATTCTCGCGAAGAGCTTGGACCTCGCCCAGTGTAGAGCTCGAAGCGCCTCTTGCCCCACGGTGGGCGCCAACTGTCATGGTATTGCTGACGAGTATGCCATGGAGGGGTCCTCGTAGAGCGTGTTTAGAGACATGGGGTAAGGCGATGAGTTGGCGGATACGAGGTAACATAGCTTACCCAGGTTCAAGTCCCACAATGGTGGCGGAACTCTACTCCTGCTATAAATCACTATAATGGCAATATGCCGAGATATAGAGATTGGTTTGCTGTGCGAGTGTGTGAATCGTATGTGTCATGCCCTAAAGTATTGCACAGGTCTGGCTTATAAAGCCACTAGAACCTAGGGTTACAGGGAGAGGACCTTGCCGGACAAGGTAAAGAGTACTACACTAATACAAACTAGGCTTCGTGTCTTGCACTCCAAGGCTCTGAGTATGTCGGTGACTCGTACGTAGCCATCCTTTATACGGCATGGGCCTCCCTTCTGGATCCGTCTAACTGGGCCACCCAGCAGGCCATAAGCCATGCTACGAACTATGGGCCACCCGAGTTAGCTAGATTAGAGACATGCTATGGTGGTACCCATTTAGCATATCCCCAACAGGTTTCAACTGTAATTTGATGAAATGAAGCACCTGTGCAAAAGTCTCCGAGTTTTATACCAGAGGCTCCAGGCAGGAAAACGTAAACCTAGACTAGACCGAGAAATCTAGACGCTCCGGTCTAGCGGAGGCAACTTATATTTCTAACTGTCTCGTAACATTTGGAGTAGGTTCCTCGTAGAAATGGACTCCAACCTTCCCGGGATGTCTGTAGAAATTTAGACACCCTGGCCTACTAGAGCCAGTTCATATGGGTGACCGTTTCCCAGGCCCCTACCGGTTCATTATTTAAATCGTCCATGTAAATCATATTAATAGAGGTGGCCCTTTATATGGACCGTCTGGTGTATACTACCAGAGACAGTTCGGACAACCGCTTCAGAAAAAGCCAATTTATCAACAACTATCGCTAGGAGTAGGAAGTCAAAACCCTTGCCCACCCATGGTGGAAAACCATCGTTGGAAGCTGATTCTATTGTAGTGGTATAATATTAGAAATGCCACAGAGATCCCACTCACTTTCTTGTAAATACAAGCCTCTCCGTAAGTTTGGACAAATCCAAACCCTTTGATCACCTCATCAAAGTAGAGATTCCAACTCCGGGATGCTTCCTTTTGTCCATAGATGTATCGCTGAAGCTTGCATACTTTATCAGCATCCTTAGGATTGACAAAGCCCTTTGATTGTACAATATACAACTCTTCTTCAATATTACCATTGAGGAATGTGGTTTTGACATCCATCTGCCAAATTTCATAATCAAAAATGCAGCAATTGCTACCATAATCCTAACTGGCTTTAGTATCGCGACAGGAGAGAAAGTCTCATCATAGTCAACTCCTTGAATTTGTAGATACTCCTTTGCCACAAGTCGAGCTTTATAGACGGTCACATTACCATCATCATCAGTTTTATTTTTAAAAATCCATTTATTCTCAATGGCCTTTTGGTCATGAGGTAAGTCCACCAAGGTCCAAACCTGGTTTTCGTACATGGATCCCATCTCGGATTGCATGGATTCTAGCCATTTGTTGCAATCCGGGGTCATCATTGCTTGTTCATACGTTGCATAGTCATCATTTCCATCTACCATGAAATCCATGATAGGATTTCCGTATAGTTCATGAAATGCACGTGTCCTACTTGACCTGCGAGATTCAGTAGTGTCCTCATTAGGAGTTTCATGATCTTTATCATTAGTTCCCTCTTCATTAGGTGAAGTTAACTCTGGAACATTTTCCAGCGCTGCGCCACTCGCCATTTCATGAAGAGAAGGTTCAATAACCTCTTCAAGTTCCAACTTCCTACTACTCACACCTTTTGTGAGAAACTCCTTCTCTAGAAAGGATCCATTCTTGGCAAGGAAAACCTTGCCCCCGGATCTGTGATATAAGGAATACCCAATTTTTTCTATAGGGTATCCTATGAAGACGCATTTTTCCGCTTTGGGTTTGAGTTTATTAGGTTGAAGTTTCTTCACATAAACATCGCATCGCCAAACTTTTAGAAATGACAGCTTTGGTTTGTTTCCAAACCATAATTCATATGGTGTCATTTCAATGGATTTAGATGGTGCCCTATCTAAAGTGAATGCAGTTGTTTCTAGTGCATAACCCCAAATCAAAAGCGGCACGTCAGTCAGAGACATCATAGATCAAACCATATCTAATAGGGATTTCTATTTTCTATTTTTGTGCCCCTGGTTTGTTAGTTGTACTCAGTTTTCCCCAGTCGCTTAGTTTTTCCTCACGTTTTCCCTCCCTCCATTCCAAAACCCTCACATGCGCTCGAACGGGAGGATGCCGTCAGGTCAAAGGCTTGACCGTTAGATGCTGACCGGTGGGACCGTGTTGGGGCGAGTCGTGCGTTGAGCGTTACGTTACGTCGCCTCGACCGTTACATACTGACAGGTGGGGCCAGGATACACAGCAAACCAGCCATCCATCTCTTGCTGATTATGGGGGACATGGTGTGGGACCATGTGGGCGCGTTTGGTGTTTACGTGCGTCCTGTCGCCTAAATTGGAAGTTTTCGTTTTTGTTATTTTTATGATTGACCTTTTTAAGAGCGCCTTTTACCCTCTCTCTCTTGCTAACAGTTGTGTTTTTTGCCCAAAAAGGTAGCGAATCTAGAGCAGCTTCTCTCTTCATTCATTGTTCCTTTTGCCCTCGTTTTTCCCCAATCTGGTAGCAAATCTCGAGCAGCAAAACTAACCAGCACCATAAATAAATTCAGTAAACAGAGCAGATGTAGATAAAGCAGCTAATATAGGTTATATAGTATGGTACTTAACGAGGTTCGACAATTAGGCTGCTCAGCAATAGTAGCGGACAAGTTCAACACATACAAGACAAAAGAAGCTGCTTTATAGCAGCAGCAACAGATCAGTGGCCCCTCATGGCCTCTTCCAGGAGGGCCTCCGCCTCCTCCCTCTGGTGCCTCCTCCACTTCTTGCTGCCTAGTCCCTTGACCTTGGGCGCCTTGGGCTTGATCGGGGGCATATGACTCTCCTTGATAGCCACCTTCTGGAGGTTGCGGAGGTGAAGACCGAGCGCCTGGTGCTTGGCTATGAAGCCGTGGATGTTCACGGACTCGCCGCAGGTCCTCACGTCCTCGGCATGCTTCACAAGGGAGTTGAAGTCCATGGCGCGGAGCCTCCTGGTGGGGCAGAAGGGGCATCTGTACACGTCGCCGGCGAAGAAGTTGTTGTACTGGCCGGACTTCAGCCTCCTCAGCACATGACGAGTATTGCTGTCCTTGGACTCGTCATCGCTGCGGACGTTGCTGCTATCGTCCTATTGGAAAAAACAGTAGAGTGCAATAAGGACATGATTGAGATACTTGGATTATCGGGATTGATTATTTGCATAAATTAACCGATTGAGGTCTCCTGATTATTCCCCAAATCTAAAACCAAATCGATTACTAATCCCAACTATGAACATGGGGGTTCAAATACAAAAAGGGGGATTCATCGAAATACGAGAGCTAACACAAGATGATTAGCTACTATAAAAATACGAACAGCCGAGCCCTAATAACATACGATCTAGCATCCAACGATAGGAACGGGGGAAGAACAAGGGAAGGGGAGAAAACACTGGTTACCTCCGACCATGGTTCGGCGATGCTGGTGTCATAGGGGTTCTCTGGCCTTATGTAAACAACCTCCTCATAGGGGTCCCAGCCGAGCGGGATCTGCCCGAGACCGACAGGGTCCTCCTCTCCGGCAGCTACGGCAGATGCGGGGACGGAGACGGGGCCTATACAGGGACTAGGCCTCCTCACCGGCGGCCTTGGAGGCATCGATGGCCACCGCGCCGTTGTTCTCCATCACCGGCGTGGTTGGGGTTTTCTTGGGATTTGTAGAAGGTGATGGGACAGTGGAGACGGTTGAGTGAGCGAGTGAGTGATGAGTGACAGTGGGGAGGCCTCTATTAAAGGAGAAGGTAAGCGACGTTTCGTTGCACTACCGTGCACCGCGTAACCGCGTACGCTACTGCACCGTGCACGGCCACACGTGTCCGCTACCGCCCCGTGCACCGCACATGCGTACCGTGAGTCATGTTTTTTCCTCGTGTCTAACCCTGGCGACTCAGTTGTACTCAGTTTTTCCCTCGAGTGTAACACTTGCAGTTTGGTTGTACTCAGTTTTGCCCTCCAGTACTAACACTGTCGTGGAAATATACTCAGTTTTACCCTCTGGTGGCTGGTCAACAGAGAGTCAACGAATAGGTTTAGCTAGCTAATTGAGTCATTTTATGCACAACAAATTCAAAAAGAGAAAAACATAGTGGCATCTATCCAGGGAGTCTTATTATGTGACCTGCCACCATAAGAAATGTATATAAACCAAGTTTTAACCTAAATCACCACTTCTCAAATCACCTACTATCTATGAAGGTTCATGGCTTTCTACTCAAGACTCTTCCCAAAACATCCCTCCCCAAAACATAGTTTGTCTGAATGAGGCAATAATTGTCAAACTGGTGTATATTTGAATTGCAAATAGTTTGATATATGCCAAGATGTATTTTATCGTATAAAAGACGCATTTTCCATTTTTAAATATTTTTCTATTTTCTATTTGAATCCCTTTGTCAGTCTTGCTCTTGGTTTTTAAGTTCTACTCAGTTTTTCCCTTGGTTCTTAAGTGCTACTCAGTTTTCCCCTCTCTTTTTATCCATCTCTCGCACCTGTGCTCATCTTCACTACTACGCTCTGATTGGTCGAGATAGTTGTCACACGGATCATGCCCACCAACTATTGATCCTCTGTGATCTAGCGGACAAGATAACCCCTATATCTGTCGGGAGGCACCCCTCTATCGGTGCAAAATAACGAGTATGCCACCGGTACTTTAACTCCATAAACAAATGAACTTGAATATAATTTGAAGGGAACGTGTTCGAAGGTGTATAATTTGTGCATTACATTCCACTCCATGGAACTGATAATCTCTCAAGATTTTCTAAGCACAACATTATCACGTATTAAGTGCGATTTCAAAGAGTTCAAAGGTGTACAATTTTCGTATACGCAAATTTATGCATTATATTTCACTCCATGGAAATGATAAATGATCAGGATTTTATTAGCAAAACATTATCACGACCTAAGTACGATTTCAAAGAGTTCAAAGGTGTATAATTTTTGTATACGCAAGTTTACACATTATATTTCAGTCCATGGAAATGGTAATCTCTGAAGATTTTCTTAGCACAACATTATCACGTATTAAGTGCGATTTCAAAGAGTTCAAAGGTGTATAATTTTTGTATACGCAAGTTTATGCATTATATTTCACTCCATGGAAATGGTAATCTCTTAAGATTTTCTTAGCACAACATTATCACGTATTAAGTGCGATTTCAAAGAGTTCAAATGTGTATAATTTTTGCATACGCAAGTTTATGCATTATATTTCACTCCATGGAAATGATAATATCTCAGGAATTTCTTAGCACAACATTATCACGTATTAAGTGCGATTTCAAAGAGTTCAAAGTTGTATAATTTTTATATATGCAAGTTTATGCATTATTTTGCACTCCATGGAAATGGTAATCTCTCAAGATTTTCTTAGCACAACATTATCACGTATTAAGTGCGATTTCAAAGAGTTCAAAGGTGTATAAACTTCATATATGCAAGTTTATGCATTACATTCCACTCTACGAAAGTGGGGGAGAAAATAATAATCTCTCAAGATTTTCTTAGCATAACATTATCACGTATTAAGTGTGATTTCAAAGAGTTCAAAGGTATATAATTTTTGTATACGCAAGTTTATGCATTATATTTTCACTCCATGAAAATGATAAATGATCAGGATTTTATTAGCACAACATTATCATGTCCTATGTGCGATTTAAAAGAGTTCAAAGGTGTATAATTTTCATATAATTTCCGTATATGCATTACATTTCACTATATGAAAATGAAGCAACGGTACAGGCGCGGGCGCGGGGCTGGCTCAGGGTCCCATTTTGCAATGCCAACCTAGCTAAGCTGTGGGTCCGGTGCTCACGTGGATAAGCTGTGGGTCCGATGCTGATCTGGATAAGTTGAGAGAGGTGTACACTACAGGAATCGACTGAACGCGGCCCCACTTGTCAGCATGTAACCGCAAGGGTACACTACGGGACCCGACAGAACATGTCCCTACTCGTCAGCATGTAACAGTGAGGGTCCACTACGGGACCCGACTGAATATGGCCCCACTTGTCAGCACATAACGGCAAGGCTGACGGACGACGAGTTTCATACCATGTGAGAGTTTCGTACAAGGAGATGGAAAAAAGTGAGGAAAAACTAAGTGGCTGGGGAACACTAAGTACAACTAATGAACCGAGGGCAGGAAAATAGAAACCCCTATCTAATAAGGTGCTATTATGACGCTCCGATACACCACTACGATGTGGTGTTCCGGTAGGCGTGAGTTGTGAAACTATTCCACACTTTCTCATGTGTGTTCCACTCATAACTTAGATACTCACCTCCACGATCAGATCATATAAATTAAATCTTTCTATTACGATGATTTTCCACTTCACTCTAAAATTCCTTGAACTTTTCAAAGGTTTCAAACTTGTGTTTCATCAAATAGATATACCCATATCTACTCAAATCATCCGTGAAAGTAACAAAATAACGATATCCACCTCGCGCTGACACACTCATTGGACCACATACATTAGTATGTATGCTTTCCAATAAATCTTTCTCCCATTCCATTTTACTGGAAAACGGGGTTCTAGTCATCTTGCCCATACGACGTGGCTCACATGTATCAAATGATTCAAAATCAAGTGATTCTAAAAGTCCATTAGAATGAAGCTTCTTCATGTGTTTTATGCCAATATGACCTAGACAACAGTGCCACATATATGCAGATATATCATCATTAAGTTTAATCCTTTTGGCATCTACATTATGAATATGTGCATTACTACTATAAAGATTCAAAAGAAATAAACCATTCATCATAGGTGCATGACCATAAAAGATATTATACATATAAATCGAACAACCATTATTTTACGACTTAAAACAATAACCGTCTTGCAGTACACACGATCAAGATACAATGTTCATGCTCAACGCAGGCACAAAATAACAATTATTAAGGTTTAAAACTAATCCAGACGGTAAATGGAGAGGCAACTTTCTGATGGTGATCACACCAACTCTTGATCCATTGCTGACACGCATCGTGACCTCATCCCTTGCTAGTGTTTGCCTGTTTCACAGTCCCTAATTCGAGTTACATATATTAGCAATCGATCCAGTATCAAATACCCAGGTGCTACTGCGAGTACTAGTCAAGTACACATCAATAAAATGTATATCAAATATACGTTTGTTCATCTTGTCGACCTTCTTGTTTTCCAGATATTTGGGGTAGTTGTGCTTCTAGTGGCCAGTCTCCTTACAATAGTAGCACTCGATATTAGGCTTAGGGTCAGCCCGTGTTTTCTTCTTAGGCACAACAATTGCTTTGTCACCCTTCTTGAAGTTACCCTTTTGTTTACCCTTCTTGTCCTTCGTGAAACTGGTGGTCTTAGTGATCATCAACACTTGATGTTCTTTCCTAATGTCCACTTTTGCAGTCTTAAGCATTAACAAAATCTCGAGGAGAGACTTCTTCATGCCCTGCATGTTATAGTTCATCACAAAGCTCTTATAGCTTGGTGCCAGAGATTGGAGAACACGATGTATGCCTAAGTTAATGGGAATCGTTATTCCCAAGGCTACAAGCTTATTGGTGTACACAGACATTTTGAGTGCATGCTCACTAACAGAGATGTTCTCCTCCATCATGCAACTAAAGAAAATTTCCGAAACATCATAACTCTCGACAGCAGCATGGGTATCGAAAATCATTTTCAATTCGCCCATGGTATCAAAGGCATTACCATTCTCAAAATGCTTTTGGAGTTCTGGCTCTAGCCCATATAGTATACCGCAATGAAGCATGTTGTGGCCCTCCTGATGACTTAAGTTAACATTCTTCACATTGTCAGAAGTATCATTAGGTGGTGGGGGCCTAGCAGTGCTTCTAGCACATATTGCTTTTGTGAAGCCATGAGGAGAATCCTCAAGTTTAGGGCCCAGTTGGTAAAGTTGCTACCATTTGTTGCAAGTTTCTATTACTACATGAACACATTGAAATTAAAAGTAGGTGGTGACATCTACAATATAATTTGCAAAGTTTATTTAGACTAAGTTTATGATAGATTGAGTTCAGATAATCCGTAATTACAAATGAACTCCCACTCAAAAACAACATCCCTCGTGTCTTTTTGGTGATTACATGAACCAGATCCACTACACCAAAACCGATCATCACGTGAATCGGTGTAGCTTCAAAAGCGAGCATCTAGATGGTCATCATATCAACCATATGACTCATGATTTACCTTTTGATTCATGTTCCGAGACCATATTTGTACATGCTAGGATCTCCAAGTAAGAACCTTAGTACCCGTGTGTGTAAAACTGTTTTACACCTGTTGTATGTGAATATAGAGTCTATCACACCTGATCATTATGTGGTGTCTCGAAATGATGAACTTTCTTAACGGTGCATACTAAAGGAAGAGAACATTTTTATCTTGATATTTAAATGAGGGACCATCTTATAATGCTACTAAAGAACCATAAAAGCAATATAAGATGCAAACAAACATCATATGCAAAAAAGTGATATGATATGGTTCTTGCACTTGATCACTATCTTATGCATTGTGGTATGATCTTCATCATTCCTATATGTGTAAGGCCAAGGTATATGGACCTTACACTTTGGTATGTTATAAATTCCAAGAGTATCAAACCATACTACAGATTATAACATTATTGTATCATAACACTCAACTAAACTAGACGCTTCTAATTTATCCTTTGCGTGTTTTTATGTGGCTTAGGGCTTTCGGAGATAGAATCATTCTTACCTACGAACATGGAACCACAATGATGATAATCAAATTAGTAGCAACTCGTTGTAAATCAAATATTGACTATTGTAGGAGAGACAAACACCTGCTAGCCACTTATGCAAAACTAGTTGCATGTCAAGCATGGAATAGATTTCATATGCGAGGACATGTAAAGTTAGGCCGAGCCTCTTCATCCCACTATCCCACCAATATACAAAATACATATAAGATGAAATAACATGATCATCAGCGCCCACATAATCACATGTGTTCAACCTGTGCAAAGAATCTACACATAGATCAGGCTCTGATACCACTGTTTCGTTCACAACATAGAAAACAATAAAATTCCTATGATATGAACAACTAAACACCAAGATCTATCTACCTAGATACAATCAACGGGTGGATATAAATCCATAGAGAACTTGCCCTCGAAGATTGACAAAGCGTTGCGAGATTTAATCTCATGGATGATGTAGTCGTTCACTTGCTGATCTCAAGATCATGATGAAGTCCAGCACCACAAAGTAGCAGTGAATCCGTGATCGCACACACGTCCGATACCCTGACCACCTCTAATTCCTCGCTCTAGCAAAGCAGTGGAAGCAGCAAATCTCTCCAGAAAAAGCCACCGGGAACATGTACTTCGCTAATCCAAAGCCATGGGGAATATTCTAAGGGGGAGAGAGATCCATCACGAGGAGGTGTAAGAGTGGAGGAGGAGGATGCATTTTATAGGGGTAGGGGCAGCCCCTCCCCTGGACAGTAGCCAAAGGAGGTGCCCCCACCTCTCCCTAATTCATGTGTGTGGATGCTCCAGTCATATAATTCCATCTCCACTCACATGCATTAATTTTCCACCAAAATTAATGCATCTCTCATTTAATAAGACTATTTTATTTATTTTATTCAGAAATTTGGTAATTAATTTAATTAACAAACATTTGCATAAATCCCCTTGCAATACTTCGATATTACATCTGAAACCATTTTTAGCAATTTGATCCGAAACAATTCCGGTGCCATCGAAATAATTCTAGCACATTCAAATTCTTTCTCTGGAAATATATTTTCTCCAATTGGTGTCAGTATCCCTTAAGTGTGTCACCCTATGGTTCGAGAATAATGTAGACATGATCGAGACCCCCTCTCCGATCAATAATTAGCAGTCGGACCTAGAGATCTATACTGACTCCCACATATTCAATGATGACTCTAGTGATCGTGTGAACCTTTAACGTCCTAACTAAATCCCTTTGTCTCGTGATATAACAAATGTCCGAGATTCGATCATCAGTATCCCCATACCTAGTTTGATATCGTTACAAACAAGTACACTTTTCTTGTTCCCGTGATATAACATTCTTAATTATCACTTTCTTGCAAGATATGTCAATGTGATACCACCGAGAGGGCCCTTAGTATATCTCTCTGTTATCGGGATGTAAAAAATCCCACTCTTGATCATGAGCCTCTACATAACACTTTTGTAGTATCTGGACCCACCTTTATTGTCACCCTATTATGGTGTGACGTTTGATGTTATCAAGTTACTCTTCCGGTGTTAGTTATTGACATGATCTCATGGTCTAAGGACTAAAGTTACGTTGCACGATGTTATAGTAATTTAAAAATAATGAATTTGATCTTATTACTATACTTTGGATGAAAGTTCATCACATCATTCCACCAATGTTGTGACCTTGTTATTAACAACATCCAATGTCCATGAGCAGGAAACCTTGATCATCTTGTTAACAAACGTGCTAGTTAATATGAGATGCATAACTAGGAACTCTATATATTTGTTTATTAAACACACATGTATTAACATTTCCAATTAACGCAATTATAGCCTGCAAAATAAACATCTATCATATACTTGGAATAAGATAATAACAACTTTATTATTGCCTCTCGGGCATATTCCCTTCAGATTTGGTCCAGGTCAAGGGCATGGTTTGCAAGACCTAAGATAGGATTACAAAGTGGCGCAGGTGCATTTTAATAAATGCAAAAGGTTTGCTTAATCCAAGGAGCCTAAGTTGGGACGTTCAAACTATTTTTGGACTTAACAAAATTTTGGTTTTCTCTAAGGTTTTTATGTAGTTTGAGATGGTTCCTATATTTCATGCAAGCTCTTGTTCTAGAACCACTAGGGTAACATCTTAAACATCACCAAACAATGATACGCCTAATTATCAACAGATCAAAGCAATTCATCGGACCAACACGCATGAAGAGGTTCAACTCAAGCAAGCACTAACATAAGAAAAGTTTTTGTTCCCTCACATTCTTGGTCTTCAAACATGGCATTAGGGTTCTCAAAGTATGGGATGTTACAATAGCATTTTCCCACGGGACTAAAGATAGGGAGCTACCTTTGGGACGTGCACGGGAGTATGTCTAGTGTTATTTTGTGACCATAAGTAGTGGCTTATAACCTGCACGGTCCCAGGGGAATTAAGAGAGATTCACTAAGTTTATTATGATATCCATGGGGAAACCCTTAATTGTGGTGGTCTATAAGAGTGAGTTCTCACAAGCATTGAAGTGGTTATTTAGAGATGACCTCAATACCGTATTCAAGAAGCGAATCCTCACGAGTCTTGTAGTGAACATCTTATTATGGAGCTCTCTCCACACACGACATGATAGAAGAAATATATTATCCTAATTATGAATAATTTTCATATGCTAGTGGTGTATCCTACATCCCCGAGAACATATTAGCCTTATTGAGTCCCAACACCATTTCTCAACACTTTTGTTACTTATTTACTTTACTTGCTTTTATTACTTTCTTGCACATAAACACAAAACCTTTCAAACACGCTTTACTTGAAATCAAAGGAATCTTACAAGTATCCTTTGGTAGATAGTGACGAGGGGCATAAAGACCTTAACCAAATAGCTCTATGTGGGTTTGATACTCTTATTTTGAAACTAGCTATAATCGATCTGTTCTCTTGCGGTCATCAAGCTATTTTCTAGCGTCATTGCTGGGGAGCTAAGTGCTTTTGGTCTTTATTCTTTAATTGCTAATCCTACTAATTATTTTACTAAAGTTTTTTACTAGTTTCAGGTAAGCACCATGATTGCACTCAGGCTGATTAATTAGCTTGATGCAACTAAATACCCCGTGAAGTTTAATAGAGGATTCGTTAAGGAATTCCCTAGTGGGAGTGAACCAGAATATGAAGTTAACCCTCATTTTGTAACTATTATTAAGAAGAAAACTTTTGCAGGATATGATCCAGATGAAGATCCTTAAACTCATCTAATGCATTTTACTGAGTTATGTTGGACACTTAAATTGAGAGGCTATTCTGATGATGAATTGAAACTTAAATTGTTTAGCCAATATCTAACCAACACTACTTTAGTTTGGTATTGAATTTGTCCTGTAGAGAATATTGATAGTTGGGAAAATATCAAAGAAGAATTTGTATTTTGATTCTTTCCCAAAGTAAAGAAAACTGAAGTAAGGAGGGCAATCATGAATTTCAAGAACCACCTAGGAAAAGGTTTGGTAAGATCCTTCAAAAGGTATAAATCCATTCTTAATAGATGTCCCCATCATGATTTACCTAAATGTTGTGTTTTACATATTTTCTATGGGGAACTTAATCAAGAGATTAAGCGTGAACCTGACACTAATTCTGGAGGTTCTTTTATGGACCTAACTATAACTAAATATTGGGAACTCTTAGATTTTTTTGTCGCAATAGAGAAAGTTGGGGATTTGATTTAGGCGGCAAAGGAGGGATATAAATTTAATATGATTGTCTCAATGCTTATATGGAATCTGATAAGGTTAAAAAAATTATAATGAACTTCAACTTGATGATGACATTATTCTGCAAATCCTTCAGTCTTTTACAAAACACATTGAAGTTCCAAAGAAAGATTGGCTTCAATATACTCTACCACCCAAGAAAGTTAAAGATTTGAGATGAAAATTGTGTCCCCTATAGAGCCATTAAATAAAAAATCACCTTATTTTGAACCCCTTCCTTTTCCAAGGACGACGAAAATTTGAAGAACAACTAGAATAGGAAAGAATGTTCCTCAAGAAGCTAGAAGAAGATGCAAAAATAGAAGAAATTAATCAAGAAGGCATACAAGCAATGGGTGAGCCAACTAAAGAAGATATATTGACTGTGTTTGCACATTGCATTGTAATCGAGCTAGACATCAACGCTTCTCAATTTGTTGAAGGAAAGGTAAAAGCTAAGTATGTTGGTAAACCGATTATTCCTTGCACCTTTGGTGAATCTTCTTATTATGGACTCTATGATATTGGAACAACTGTTAATGTAATACCTTATATTTTTACCTAAAAGTTCAAAATAAACTCAACCCAGCTGAATTAGAAGATACTAATATGACAACTATGCTAGTGGATAAGACACTGAGAATCCCTATGGGATAATTAGAGATGTTCCAATTTGTGTTGGACCTAACAAGTACCCTATTGATTTTATACTTGTTGATATGCCTATTGATGTTTATTGTCTTATTATTTTTTGGAAGAACCTTTCTAAACACCACAAGGGAAACAATTATTGCAAGAAGGAGACAGTATCTCTCAAGTTTGGCAAGGATAAAATGAATTTCCATTTCTCTAAATTTCATCACAGGCCAACTATTGAGGAGTTTGAACAATATGAACAAGAGAAGAACAATAAGAAGGTAACATTACGAGTCTTGCTGCTGTGTTTATTGAGACTCCCAGCGATAAGTTAGAAAGAACCCTAGTTGAGAATGATAATCTTCCTGAAGATATAGATAAAATGGAAATTGATGAATATCTTAATTCAACCCCTATAGTTGATCCTGAAATGAATTGAATCTACGAGACACCCATAAAAAAAGGCAATGAGGATCTTCGACCTCCTACACTCAAAACCCTTCCTAAAGAACTAAATACAGGTTTCTTGATGACACTAATAAATATCCTGTTATTATAAGCTCTAACCTTACAGAAAAGGAAGAGGAGAATTTAATGATAGTCTTAAGGATGCACTGAAAGGCTCTTGGTTATTCAATGGATGACTTGAAATGGATTAGTCCCTCGATAGCCACTCATAGAATATTTATGCAAGAAGGAGCTTAGCTGGTTGTAGACTTTCAAAGATGACTCAAATCTCATATGAAAGAAGAGGTGAGAAAAGAGGTAATCTGCCTTCTAGATTCAGGTATAATCTTCCATGTGGAGGAATGTGACTGGGTAAGTCATGTTCATTGTGTTCCGAAGAAAGGTGGGATCATCGTTGTCCCAAATGAGCTAGTCCCTACTCGAACTATCATTGGTCATAGGATGTGTATTGATTATAGAAAACTTAACAAGGAAACTCGAAAGGATCACTATCCTTTGCCATTTATAGGTCAAACCTTAGAGAGACTTGCTATGCACTCTCATTTTTGTTACTTAGATGGGTATTCTAGTTTTTATCAGATAGATGTTCATCCAGATGACCAATTAAAGACAACATTCACATGTCCTTTTGGTTTATATGCTTATTATCGTATGCCTTTTGGCCTTTGTAATGCTCCTGCCACCTTTCAAAGGAGTATGACTGCTATATTTGCTGATTATGTTGAAAATATTATGGAAGTATCCATGGACAAAATGTCGATCTATGGAACTTCATTTAACCACTATCTCCATAATATCCATAAAGTTTTGCAGAGATGCAAATATACTAACCTAGTCTTGAATTGGGAGAAGTGTCACTTCATGGTTCAAGAAGGTACAGTACTTGGTCATAAGATCCTAGGTAAAGGCATATAAGTCGATAAAGAAAAGATATAAACAATAGAAAGGCATCCCCCCTCCTCGTGATGTAAAAGGTATATGAAGTTTCTTAGGTCATGAAGGATTTTATAGAAGGTTTATTAAGAACTTCTCTAAAGTTGCTAGACACTTAACTAACCTTTTACAAAAGAATGCTACTTTTTATTTTGATGAAAAACTGTCTTACTGCTTTCACCATATTAAAACAAGACCTTCTTAATGCTCCTATCATTAAACCACCAAATTGGGAAAAGCCTTTTGACTTGTTTTGTGAAGCCAGCCATGAAGCAATGGGAGCTATTCTTTATCAGCATGATGGTGATGAACTTAATATCATTCATCACGCTAGTCGCACCTTGAATGGTGCTCAAAAGAATTACCATGTTACAAAAAAGAGCTCTTTTCTTTTGTTTTCCCCCATGATAAATTTAGATCTTATATAATTGAATCGAAAGTGAGAGTCCATACTGATCAAAATGGCTTAAAATAAGTTCTTGAAAGAACTGATGGTAAGCCAAGAATGATCCACTAGACTTCGCTTTTGCAAGAGTTTGACTTGCAGATCTTGCACAAGAAGAGAAGAACAGGCTAACACGCCAATGGATATTGAAGAGATTAGATCACAAGAAGGGGTGTCATTAATTTTCATACCTCCAGGGACTATCTGTCCCAAAAGAAAGTTATATGTTTCTCTCTATAATGGTTTTAACAATTTCTTGTGACCAAACATATTCAAAGGGAAGAAGAACATAATCCAAAAGTTGAAGGGAGCAAAAGAATCAAAGCAAACTTCATTATCACCAGATAAGTGAGGATTTTCAAACCTTGTTTTTCTATGTTTGAATTATTATTTTGTTGTTTCCATTTGCATTTTTGAACTCCTTGCAATTTTCTGATTATAGTGCCAGTTTTTCAAACCTGCACGTGCGGACGGTACGGCCGCATCCGCCTATACCAAAGGTCGTTAAGCTTGTTGTATGTTTCCTCCTTTTCCTGTTTGTTTCTACAGAAGGGTACGACCAGGCCGTATGGGCGTCCCCCACAATACGACATTTCATTAAGCCCTTTTGTAGCTTTTGTTTGTTTGGTCCCAAAAAAATTTACCATCATTATAAGGGTCGGCAACTGCCAGTACGAGCGGACCATATGGTCCAATACCGCTTGTATCAGTTACTTGGAAAGATTTGTACCGACTTTGGTCAGGGTAAATTTTGGAAGTATATCGGGTACATGCGTGTTGTACAGGTGCCGTCCGTACCGCTGGTCGTTACCACCTCATTTTCTTCCTTTTTCTCTTATTTCTTTCCTACTTTGTTGGGATTCTCTTCTTGGTTGCCCTTCTTACTTCTAGTATGAGTTTTTCCCTGTTCCTAACCCTTCACAAGCCTTCCAGAATGTCTCGCTTCCTCTCTTGTAAACAGATCTTCCCCATGTTACTCCTATATTCCAATAACTTTGCAGTTATGTCTCTCCCATGGAACATTGTTCAAGCCAAGGTGGACTACCAAGGATTTTATTTGAAGGTCTCGAAAGATTCCAAGGAGGTAGACCCAAGGAAAATAAAGAATAATAAGCCCGGTGCAATCAGCTAGGAGCCAAAGATAGATTCAAGCTGATGGAGATGTTCAAGGATGAGCATAAAGTGTTCAGTCTCATGGTAGGTCAAGAGGGTGATTTTGAAGAAGTCCAACTCAATCCCAAGGAGTAAGGAGTCTTGCATGGAGAAACTGAAGAAACAAGGATAGGAGATAAAACCTGCCTAGACAAGCTTGATCCCTGTATCAAGAAAATCGAGGTAAAGTCTCTGGGATCTTATAAAAATATTAAAATATTGCGTCATTATCAAGATTAGATGGAACTGAATATAATGGAAGGACTAGGATCTAACCTCGACATGAGCCTCCGATCCATCAAAGCATAGAAGCAAACAATTGAGATGTATAAGGCACTTATGGTTAGCGAGTAGTGCAGAATTCGCATCATGATCCTTCAAGCAACTAACAATATACTACATGCAAGCCTTCGTAGCTCCGGGGCTTCTTATCCAAATTAAGGGAACACCACAGTATCGAATAACCGTGAGGGATTATTTAATCCCACTAGCTTGATTTCAAGCTTGGGGAGATCTATAACACATGTAATCTATCTTCTAGTTTTTAGCATGTTTACTTTCCTACACATATGATTAGGTATTTAATTCCATATTTGAAGTTATTTTGATTTATGGTTATTGCATTAGATGTTTGAATTAGGTTGAGTGCTATGATACTTGTACCACTGTTATGATTTTAGGGTCTTCCACACCAATAAAGCTTCGATAAGTTATGAAAATAAAAAATTTATAGCATGTTATAATCATTTGTTTGAACCAACAAGAGCCATAAAGAGTATTAACATGATCTGATGCTATCGTTAGAGCAAAAAGAGAAGCCTTTGCTATCAAAGAATTATAAGAAAACAAAAAATGCTTCCCGGTGGAGAAGAAGTGGGACAAGTGGCATGGCTCTTGGTGCTTTGTTTGCTTCCCTGTTTGGGACGACGTCCTTGCCGAGCCCTCGACTCCCCCTTATCGTCGCTCGGGATGGGTTGACCAAGGGGCGATTAGGAACTCACGCCGGTATACGTGCAGATCTCTGACCGGCAAAAGGGTGGCCTCACCGGCCGTCACATTGTTCAGGAGTATATATCCCACTACACCGCTCCTCTTCAGGAGCGCTCTCACCCTGCCTGGGAGTACAATGCCCCCTCAGACATCACTCATCTCTTCATCGGCCCCTCTTTCGAGACCGAAGCTTCGATGTTGAAGGTGATGGTGAACTGGTTGCTTGGGGGCAAGGCAGACCCAGTGTCGCTCCCCTCTTCCATTGTTCCCCTTCACCTTGACAAGGAGATCATTGACTCCATTCTATCGTCAATTCCTTAGTGCAACCAGTTTGGGGTTCAATGCGAGTGGCGTTCCTCATCGGAGTTTACTGCACACAAGGGGCGTCTGCAGGGTGCTACCAGTGCCTCATCCAACCTCCCGGCTCTGCTGCCCCTGGACAGCAAAGATGGCTCCCTGGGTTGCTGGCGGCTGGTTCCTCCATCGGCCAGCAACCGCCTACCGCGATCGGCTTCACAGGGCACGGTTGCCCACCACACCTATTCTACCAAGCATTCGCATAAGGCTCCGCCCAGTAAAGGGCTTGTTTCTTTCTTGAAGGAGCTTCATCGTGTCGTGCCACCGGCTCTGATACATTGCAAATCTATCTATAATTTTTGATGTTCCATGCTTGGTTTTATCTACTTTCTTGTGTTTTGTCCACACTTTGGAGTACTTTTCATATGATTTCTTGGACTAACCTATTAACAAGAGCAACAGTGCCAGCTACCTGTTTTCTGCTGTTTTTGGTTCCAGGAAAGTCAGAAAATGAATATTCTCGGAATTGGATGGGACAAAAGCCAAAGTGCCTTTGATATCTGACTCAGGCCTATATGACCGATCGATCGAAATACTCCAAGACTCCACCTTTGTCATATATTCCATATATCACATTAGATAGATATATTTTTCCGGATGACATTTGAAGCCAGAATATGAGACGGAGAAGGGCTGGGGGCCAGCCACACCACCTGGCCGCGCGGCCAGGCCTGGCCTGCGCCGGGGGTGGTCTGGTCGACCCCAGCACCCCATCGGCCTCTCCTTCTGCCTATATATTACCCTCGGGACCAGAACCCTAAGTACCCGATCAAAAATCAACGAAAGAATCTGTAGCCGCCGTCATATCCATCCCTAGATCGGGAGGGATCTGAAGCTCTTCCCAGCACCCTGCCGGAGAGGGGAATTCACCCTAGAGGCCTTCTTCATCATCATGCAAGCCTCCGGTTTGATGCGTGAGTAGTTCACTCTGGACTTCGGGTCCATGTAGTAGCTAGATGGCTGGTTCTCCTCCTTTGTGCTTTCATGTCTAGATCTTGTAAGCTCCGTTCATGATCAAGATCATCTATTTGTAATTCTGCATGTTGTGTTTGCGGGCATCCGATGGATATTGAGATGCTATTTCAGATTGATTATTGATTCTATCATGTCTTTGTTATTTGTGATCTTGCATGCTTTCCGTTGTTAGTAGCTATCTTGGCCAAGTAGATGCTAGCAACTCCAAGAGTTAGTATTTATGCTCGATAGTGGGTTCATGCCTCTGGTAATCTGGGGAAGTGATAGAAATCTCTAAGGTACTAGATGTGCTATTGCTACTAGGGAGAAAACAACAATCCTTTGTTCATAGAACAATCGTATTTCGTAAAGCAATAATCTGTTGCTTGCAACTTAATATCGGAGGGGGTTCGGATGATAACCTAAAGGTGGATTATTAGTCATAGATGCAGTTGGATGGCGGTTTATGTATAATGTTGTAATGCCCAATCAAGTTCCAAAGGAGTCAAGATGATTAGTATATGCTTGTATGCTTTCTCGATGTTTGTCAATTTCCCCGCTGTAATTTGTTCACCCAACATGTTATCTTTCTTAAGGAGAGCCACCTCTAGTGAACTATGGACCCCGGTCCTTTCTTTTACTTTCTGCCTACAATCAACTATTTACTGCTTTGTGTTTACTTTCTGCAAACTATTACTTTCTGCCATTCAATACGTTTAATCCTTTGTTTTTAGCAAAACCGGTGAGATTAACAACCTCATCGCAAGTTGGGGGCAAAGTTCTGTGGTTGTGTTGTGCAGGTCTCCACGTTGCTGCTGGCACCGGTAGTGCACCCTGCCAACGTCCAGCTAGCTACACCTTTGGGGTGTTTCCTTGCTCCTACTGGTTCGATTAAACCTTGGTTTCTTCCTGAGGAAAAACTTGCTGCTGTGCTCATCATACCTTCCTCTTGGGGTTCCCCAACAAGCTCGATATATTTTGGGCCATCAAGCTATTTTTCTGGCGCCATTGCCCGGGAGTCAAGGACATCTTCACAAGGGGAGTCCCTCATAACCAATCTCTTTACTTTGTTATTTTTGTTTTGCTTAGTTCACTTTTGTTTTGCTTGATTGTTTTGTTATCAAAAACACAAAAAAAATAGTCTTACAAGTTTGCTTTCTTTATCAAAAACACAAAAAAATGACTACTCTTGAAAACACTAAGTTGTGTGATTTCACTAGCACCAACAACAATGATTTTATGAGCACACCTATTGCTCCACCTGTGCCTGAAGCTACTTTCTTTGAGATAAAACCTGCTTTACTCAATCTTGTTATGAGAGAACAATTTTCTGGTATTAGTAATGAAGATTCTTCTGCCCATCTAAATAACTTTGTTGAACTTTGTGAGATGCAACAGCATAGGGATATAGATGGTGATATTATTAAGATGATCCTTTCTCTTCGAGAGGAAAAGCTAAAGAATGATTGAATTCCTTAACTAGGAATAGTATTGATCCTTGGACTAAATGCAAAGATGCTTTCATTGGAAAATACTATCCTCCTGCTAAGATTATATCTATGAGAAGTGAAATAATGAAGTATAAACAATCTGATAATGAACATGTTGCTCAAGCTTGGGAAAGAATGAAATCTTTGGTAAAGAATTGTCCCACTCATGGCCTGACTGCTTGGATGATCATCCAAACTTTTTATGCATGATTGAACTATCCTTCAAGGAACCTATTGGATTCTGCTGCTGGAGGTACCTTTATGACCATTACTTTGGGTGCTGCAACAAATCTTCTGGATAATATGATGGTTAACTATTCCGAATGGCATACTGAAAGAGCTCCACAAGGTAAGAAGGTAAATTCTATTGAGGAAACTTCCTCCTTGAGTGATAAGATTGATATTATTATGTCTATGCTTGTTAATGGGAAAGCCCAACTTGATCCAAATAATGTTCCTTTAGCTTCTTGGGTTGCTCAAGAAGAGCAAGTTGATGCGAACTTTATAAGAAATAATTTTTTTGGCAATAATGCTTATAGGAATAATTTTGGTAATAACAATTATAAGCCATATCCTCCCAACAACGGTAATGCTTATGGAAATTCCTACAACAATAATAGGAGTGCTCCCTCTGAACTTGAAGTTATGCTTAAAGACTTTATTAGTAAGCAAACTGCTTTCAATAAAACTATTGAGGAAAAACTCTCTAATGCTGAAAGAAATATATCATCTTTGGATGAAGCTCAATCTTCTTTGAATAAAATGGATGTTAAACCGGAAACTAATGATAATCCCTTTGCAGCTACTAATGCCATACAAGTGAGAATTGATGAAAATGTTAGACTATTAGCTGAATTACATGCTAAGTGGGAAAAAGACGATGAAATTGCTAGAAACATTAGTGTTTCTACTATCACTACCACTAGTGTTGAGGCTAGTAATAGTTCTACTACTTTAGATGATAAATTTGATTTTGATCTTGATAGTTGCAATATCTCTGAAGTTATTAAGTTCCTACAAAAGCTTGCTAAAAGTCCTAATGCTAGTGCTATGAACATGGCCTTTACAAAACACATTACTGATGCTCTCATAAAGATTAAAGAAAAAAAGATGAAACATAAAGCTTCTATTCCTATAAAACAATAAGATGGTTGGGAACCTATCATTAATAGGAAACTGAATGACTTTGATTTCAAATCTTTATGTGATCTTGATAGTAGTGTTTCTATTATGCCTAGAAGGATTTATGATATGCTTGATTTGCCACCACTTGAAGATTGTTATTTGAATGTCCCACTTGATAATAATGCTAAAAAGAAACTTATGGGGAGTATTAATGATGTTCTTATTATGGTTAAAAATGCCTATGTCCCCGTTGATTTCTATGTTTTGGATTTGAATGCAATGCTTCTTGTCCTATTACTTCGGGAAGACCTTTTCTTAGAACTGTTGGTGCCATTATTGATATGAAAGAAGTCACCATTAAATATCAATTCCCACTCAATAAAGGTATAGAACACTTCCTAAGAAGAGAGAGAATATTTACTTTGCCTCTCATATGAAAACAAAATTCGGTCTTAATGATTCTTCATTTGAGAACACTTGATTCTTCTTTTTGCTTCTTATGCCTAACTTAAAGGCGTTAAAGAAAAGTACTTATTGGGAGATAACCCAAAAGTTTTAGATGAGTCTTGTAAGTTATTAATTCAGTAATAACCGCTCCGTATCCTTTTTATTTGCTTTTTGTGCCAAGAGTAACCTCTAATGAGAGAGAAGTAATGATTGGGAAAGTTGCTGTCCCGAAACAGATTTATGTGCTTCACCGTAAAAATTCGTGTAAAATCTCTGTACGTCCTTTTGAGGCGTGAATTTTTTTGCTCCTTTACCAGGTTGTTATATAACTTTCGTTAGTTCAGCACTTTTTGATTTAAGTAACAGAAGGTCTTTGAAAAAATTCATCTTTACCTGTTGGTCTGTTTTGACAGATTTCTGCCATTTTCTGCATTTGCTTCTTGTTGGTTCCTTTTTGAGTTCTTTTGGGGAATTGAGATTTTTGTGGTAAGTAATTCAGTAGCTAGTGTTCTAATGGAAGTTTATTGGTGTTATAACTGAACCTTAATACCTATTATCTTGAGTGCACTAATGTTGCTAATAAAGATTGTGTAAAGTTTTGTATAAAGGAAAAGTTCCAGGTGTATGGAAGGAATGAGTAATGAGATGAAGGATGGACTAAATCTCAAGCTTAGGGATGCCAAGCGTGTCACCCCAAGAAATATCCAATAAGTACAAGCGTCAAAGCTTGGGGATGCCCAAGGCATCCCCCTCTTCATCAATAAAAATCCCAGGTTTCTTCCAAACGCTTCATTTTTATTGTTTCATGCACAGCTATGTTGTTCTTGGAGCGTCTTCTTTTTCGTTTTTGTTTTGGTTTTTCGTTTTCTCGGTTTTCTTATTTTGCTGAATAAATTGGTTGGACCCCCTCTTTCATACATTGGTTTTCAAATAGTTTGGTTTGGTTTGGAAAAGAGTAGGAAAGTTCATGCTTAAGTGGTAAAAAGAGCTTGTTTTTTACTATGGCCTATGCTTTGTCATGCCATGCTTGATATTGTTTCGGCTTTATGCTTAGTATTCTTTTCTGTAGCATGAATTGTTATAAACAATTGAGATTGCTTAATGTGGCTTGGATGAATCATGCGTTGTTTTAGCATATTAAAGCATAATATAGTGGTATTCTCCTTTAATGCTTTATTTGGGTTGACTTGGCGCATGCTCACACCATGTTACGACTATATCAACTCACCATAGCCTGTATTATCCTTTAGTTTTCAACTTGTAGTATCACTTTATGCTTTGATCAATGATGTTTTGTCGCTATGGATGATTATGGCCATTATTGCTCCCTTAGTTTGTCGCTCCCAGTCTTTTGCTAGCCTCCACAACCAAGTATGAGTTCCACTCATGCATCCAACTCCCTAAACCAAGTTATTCCAAAGAGTCCACCATACCTACCTATTATCATATGCTATTCCAAGTATATTCATGCTTTTGTTTATCTTCCAAATTAAACTTGTTATGAGAAAACTAGTGATTAAAGCTCTCACGAACTTGATGGCACACTTTAATTTTTGCATTTAATAAACTTGAACCATTGGGTCCTTCTTTGTTGCGTATATGCTTGCATTTTATAAGTTGAAGTTAGCATAACCATGTATCATGGGGAACTCTTTTAACATTGCACTTGTACTTTGTACCCCATTGATATCATGTTCTTTTGCTTATGGATCCCGGCGGTGCGAAATAAAAGTGGAACTTGTAAGATCATGGAGTTTGTATGTGTGTTAGAGAAACGCCTGGGCCACTAGCCTAAGCCATGCTTAATCATGGTGGAAACTTGCAACATCACCATAATGAGCACTCTATGAAGCATCCCCAATAAAAACCTATGCAAATAGCAAATAAAAAGATCGCTGAGATGCTCATTGTCTTCTTGCCTTGTCATTTTGATTAAGGTATAGCTCTTGTATCATGTGCAAGGGGTACCCCGTTGGCGGTTCTTTATGATACATATGTACTTACAATGACAAGAGCTTACTTGTGACTAAAGTTGAGTAGCATGAGGTTCGGTCTTCGTAAGTAAGGGGCATGAGATTTTGGTTTATAACTTGTCAAGCATATCCTCTTAGTTGTGTCACTTTAACCTTAATCACCTTCAAGATGCTTATGATAGGGGCAATGAGAGCTGAAAGCTATAAGTACCATAATTTTTGGAAGCTCTTTATGAGACTTGAATCCCTACTTCCTTCTATGAAGGCCTTTCTTCCACTTATATATTAGTCTCCACCTTCTACCTTTATGCACCTAATTTGAGAGCATAGTGGCCATTCTTAGTTCTATGTGCATTGTCCCAAGACTATTTGATTGATGCATAACTTGATATTGCTTGTTTTAAACTATTTGTATCTAGTCACTCTTGTAAACTTTGAAGGCGTCCTATGCATTTAGATTTGCTACTCTATGAGGGACAAGCTGAATACTATTTATCTATGTTTTCTTTATGTGAAACAAACAAACGTCTTGCAAAGCATTGTTATTCATGAATCTTTTGTTTGTGTCTTTTCATGTTGCATCATAGTTTCTTTGTCTTATTTCTAGAACCTTGTCTTTCATGTTATGATTAAAGTACTTTGATCCCAGCTTTAAATGTTTCACAAATACTTTGATCAAGTCTTTGATGGTGCATGTCACCTCAAAAATTATTCTTTCTTTTTGTCACTTACCTACTCGAGGACGAGCAGGAGTTAAGCTTGGGGATGTTGATACATTGCAAATGTATCTATAATTTTTGATGTTCCATGCTTGGTTTTATCTACTTTCTTATGTTTTGGCCACACTTTGGAGTACTTTTCATATGATTTCTTGGACTAACCTATTAACAAGAGCCATAGTGCCGGGTGCTTGTTTTCTGCTATTTTTGGATCCAAGAAAGTCAGAAAATGAATATTCTCAGAATTGGACGGGACAAAAGCCAAAGTGCCTATTTTTCCAAAAGACATCTGAAGCCAAAATACGAGACGGAGAAGGGCTGGTGGCCGACCACACCACCTGGCCGCACGGCCATGCCTGGCCCATGCCAGGGGGTGGTCTGGCCGACCCCAAGACCCCCTCGGCCTCTCCTTCCGCCTATATATTGCCCTCGGGACCAAAACCCTAAGTACCTGATCAAAAATCCACGAAAGAGTCTGTAGACGCTGTCATCTCCATCCCTAGATCGGGAGGGATCTGAAGCTCTTCCCAGCACCCTGCCGGAGAGGGGAATTCACCATGGAGGCCTTCTTCATCATCATGCAAGCCTCCGGTGTGATGCGTGAGTAGTTCATCTCTGGACTACGGGTCCATGTAGTAGCTAGATGGCTGGTTCTCCTCCTTTATGCTTTCATGTCTAGATCTTGTGAGCTCCGTTCATGATCAAGATCATCTATTTGTAATTCCGCATGTTGTGTTTGCGGGGATCCGATGGATATTGAGATGCTATTTTAGATTGATTATTGATTCTATCATGTCTTTGTTATTTGTGATCTTGCATGCTTTCCGTTGTTAGTAGCTATCTTGGCCAAGTAGATGCTAGCATTCCAAGAGTTAGTATTCATGCTCGATATTGGGTTCATGCCTCTAGTAATCTAGGAAGTGACAGAAATCTCTAAGGTACTAGATGTGCTATTGCTACTAGGGAGAAAACAACAATCCTTTGTTCATAGAACAATTGTATTGTTTACATTACATGCAATTCGTAAAGCAATAATATATTGCTTGCAACTTAATACTAGAGGGGGTTCGGATGATAACCTGAAGGTGGATTATTAGTCATAGATGCAGTTGGATGGCGGTCTATGTATAATGTTGTAATGCCCAATCAAGTTCCAAATGAGTCAAGATGATTAGTATATGCTTGTATGCTTTCTCGATGTTTGTCAATTGCCCCGCTGTAATTTGTTCACCCAACATGTTATCTTTCTTAAGGAGAGCCACGTCTAGTGAACTATGGACCCCGGTCCTTTCTTTTACTTTCTGCAAACTATTACTTTCTTCCATTTGATACGTGTAATCATTTGTTTTTAGAAAAACCAGTGAGATTGACAACCTCATCGCAAGTTGGGGGCAAAGTTCTGTGGTTGTGTTGTGCAGGTCTCCATGTTACTGCTAGCACCGGTAGTGCGCCCTGCCAACATTTAGCTAGCTACACCTTTGGGGTGTTTCCTTGCTCCTACTGGTTCGATTAAACCTTGGTTTCTTACTAAGGGAAAACTTGCTGATGTGCTCATCATACCTTCCTCTTGGGGTCCCCCAACGAGCTCGATATATTTTGGGCCATCAGGCTCACGGAGACTTGGTGCCGCCGCCCCCTTCAGGTCCCTAGTTAGGGTCTGCCGGGAGCGCTCTCCTTAGTCGCAGCTGGACCTTTCGCCACAACCGGGATAGGTAAGCCGCTTAATTCTGTGGTCTCCTTATGAGGTGACATTCTCTTTGTTGCCTTGTTCTAACCATCTTTCTCGGTCTGCTTCCCAGGGCACCGGAGAAGGTGGCCACAGGAAAACAAGGTGGTGACGTCACGCCAATGTTGACCTTTCTCCCGACCATTGTCCGAGTTAGTCCTCAGTGGCACACCGAGCCCATGATGATCTCCCCAGATGTTTGTCACGGATAGGATGGGTCCTCCTCGTCTAGACATTGTCACTCATAGGTATGCCCACGCCCAATTAGGGCTGTCCCTTGACCCATCGGTCTTCAAAGAAGCACACCAGGCTCTCGCTAGGCTGGAATCCTAGCAGCACCAGTTTGCGCTCCACGCGGTGCGCACAGAGGAGAGGCAGAAAAGGACCAGGGGAAATCTTGGCCCAGCAGCGCCACGAGCTGGATGAACTGCGTCAGGACATTGCCCACAAGCGAGCTTGCCTTTGCGCGGAGGAAAACTCAGCCTCCTAGGCGAAGGGTAAGCTGGAATGCGTCCTGCTCGAGGTGCTGAAGGGTAGGAGAGATCTCCAAGCGGTGCCACTGCCACCCTTTTGGCGTTGCAGGGGCGCCTGGAAGAGCAGAAGTGCTTTTAAGAGCGCGAGCTAATGCGTGCCATGGAGTAGAGAAATTCCCACTAAGCAGAGCATTTCTCCATTGTAGGGTCCCTTCAAGGTCAGATTCGCGAGTGCGAAGAGACCTTGCGAGCCTCAGAAGCAATGCCATCATCTCAAGTTCAAGAGATAAGGCACCACGAGACCAGCGCAGCCATCAGTGCAGCGGAACGGCAGGAAACTTTACGCGAATAGTTCCTGGCTGCCCAGCAACAAGCCGCCGCTCGGGAGCGGTTCTCTAGAAGCGTGTTGGTGAGGCGCTCGAGTCTGTCAGGAACTCCGACGAGCGCATCACGCGACAGGATCGCCAGATTACACGCCTTTGCAAGGCACGAGATGATGCCAAGGCGGCACGCCTCAACAGTGCCAGAGGGCTGGACCAGCTTTCGGCCCTCTGCCGTGCCGAGACCTGCACGCTGGTCGGTATCGCACACGCCGGTTTGATCCCAATGCACATGCTAGACATGCAGCCAGTGGTCCTGGATGAGCCGGATATCTTGACCCTCATTCCATTCTTACCGCCTGGTGGTAGAGCTCTAGGCCCTGCGCCCGAGGGTGGATGAGGTGCTGCAGGTGGACGGTGGACACATTGTAGCGTCCACCTCCAAGCTCATCCTCCCTCATGTGTACGCCTTGGCACCCAACTTCCCCTTCTCAGAGCTGCTCGAGCCTTTTGACGACGGGCTGGCGCAGCTTGGTGCGGAGAAAGTTGTTGCCCTGTACGTTGCTCCTTTAGTAGCCAGGATGAAACATGACGCGTGATGTCTAGCACGTGCTTCCCCCTTTTCTCCTTAATTTCCCTAAAAAGACACTCTTGTCGTGCCATCAGTCTGTAATAATGAAATGTTTTACCTTTTTAGCTCTTATTACGCTGAGCAAGTTTCCTTTTCTCCCTTCTTTCCTTCCTTGTTTTTTTTTGAGAAAAGAAGAAGCACGCTGCACGGTACAAGGATGCATCTAGATCATGCATAAGACAACTCCCTCACTAACAACAGGGAGACTGGAGTTGAGTGGGGGCACAACAAGCGGGGTGTATCGAGGCGTCCCCCGCACCCAACCCCTGCCCGCACTCAACTTCAATTACTTCCTACACTGTTGCGAGGTTTTGAATGATAATGTTCTCAGATGTTCTAACTCCAGGAGGTTCTGATTCCGGAATCTTATCATTGATAGGGGTGAGGCATTACCTCTAGGTTACAACAATTTACACTGGGTTGGCCAGATCCCGTAATACCGTACTATTCCATTTTTTTGGGAAAGCTCATGTTTCCAAGCTTTCTATGATGTCTTATATGACCACCAGGACACCTTATATGGGTCTGGTTGTCATGCAGACGCAATTCACCGATTTTTCCAGGAAAAATCCTATTCTCGGGCTTTCTACGATGGCTTATATGACCACCACGACACCTTATATGGGCCTGGTTGTCGAGCACATGTAATTCACCGATTTTGCCAGGAAAACTCCTGTTCTCGGGATTTTTTAGAAAAAAAGGTCGTGAACAGAACCGTGCTTCACATGGTTGGGTGTTTCTGGGGTAGTATTTGCGGATGTGGTAGTTACGCAGGTGCTCGATATTCCAGGAATTCGGCACGGTCTGTCGATTCTCATAGGGCTGTCCATTCTCCTATTCTAGTCAGACTACGTCGGGTCTGGTTATCTGTGCTACCCGGAAAGGTCCCTCCCACTTAGGTGACAGTTTGTTCATTCCCTTAGTGTATAACCTTTGCTTGAGGACTAGGTCCCCAGGCTCTAGCTCCTGAGGGCGAACCTGTTGGCTGTGAAACCGGCGTAAGTTTTGTTGGTAACGGGCTTGTCGCACCTCTTCTCGGCAAGGTACCTCTTCCAGGAAGTTGACGTTGTCGATCCTTTCCGCACGCTAGATGGTGTCTTCGTAGGCGTGGACCCGATGGGATCCGTATCTGAGCTCCGTTGGCAGGATGGCCTCCGCCCCGTAGACGAGGGAGAAGGGTGTCTCACCGGTTGCCTAGTTGGGCATCGTCCATAGGGCCCACAGGACCGTTGGGAGTTCTTCAATCCAGTTCCGTCCGCTCGTCTTGAAACGGTCGAACATTCTGGTTTGAAGCCCCTGAAGTACCTCCGCATTTGCATGCTCCACCTGTCCATTGCCCCTTGGATGGGCAACAGAGGCATATCAAATCTTGGTGCCTATCTCCTTGCAGCACGCCTTGAAAGACTTGCTAGTAAACTGCATGCCATTATCTGCAATGATGTTGTGAGGCACCCCGAAACGGCAAACAATTCCTTGGATCAACTTAATGCCCGCTAGTGCGGTTACTGCCCATACCAGCTCCACTTCCACCCACTTGGTGAACTTTTCAACGGCCACCATCAGTATTCGTACCCTTTGACTGCCCTGGGAAACTTCCTGACGATGTCTAGCCCCTAGGTCACGAACGGCGATGAGGGTGGGATCATTTGCAAAGCTTGTGCAGGCTGCTGGATGCTCTTAGCGTGAAACTGGCAGGCATCACATGTGGGAACCAAATGCTCCACGTCGGCCAGAGCCATAGGCTAGTAAAAGCCTTGCCGTAAGTCCTTTCCAGCCAGTGCTCGGGAGGCGATGTGGTTTGCACATGTTCCCCCATGAATGTCGGCCAATAGTGCTTGCCCTTGTTCTCTTGAAATACAGCGGAGTTTGACCCCGCATTCCCTCTTGTGGTACAACTCATTATCAATGAGACAGTACATGGTGGCCTGTCCCACAATGCGATCGGCCTGCTTGTCCTCCTCGGGTAAGTTCAGATTTTTGAGATAACAAAGGATCTTATCCACCCAAGATGGAGAGGCGTCTTCGACCACCACCACCACATGCTTTTCCGGGATCGGGTCCTTGCCGGGCATCACTGCCTAACCCTTCAGGGGCTTCCCTTTCATGATGGTCCTTGCGGGGTTGACAGGAAGGGTTCCGTTCCCGGGTGAAACGGACACAGAAGGCTTTGTCAACCTCTCAAGGAAGACCCCGGGAGGAACTGGCCCTCCTTGCGCATCGATCTTGGAAATCTCATCCGCAATGAAGTTGCCCCCCGTAGAATGTGCTCTAGCTGCAACCCGCGAAAGTGGTACTCTAGCCGCCTCACTTCGTCAACATAGGCACACATTTGCAGGAAGTCGTACTCCTTGATAACTTGGTTCACCACCAGTTGCGAGTCACCTCGCACCACCAGCTGTTTTATGCCAAGGCCAGCAGCGGCTCGCAGCCCCGCAAGCAGGGCTTCATATTCCGCCACATTGTTGGAGATTTTATCTTCATCCTTGAAGTCGAGGTGGACCACATACTTGAGTTGCTCCCCGAAAGGAGACACAATGACAACTCTCGCTCCGGCCCTGTGGTAGCCGAAGGAGCCGTCAAAGTACATGATCCATCTTCCTTGGTCTTTATTTCCCGGGAGGCTGGAGTATTCCTCCACTTCCTCATAGGGTGTAGGAGTCCACTCATTGATGAAATGAACAAGGGCTTTTATCTTGATAGTGTTGGTAAGTTCAAAGCGCAACTCGAACTCGGAGAGCTCAGTTGCCCACTTTGCGATTCATCCCGTCACTTCCCAGTTATGAAGCACAATATCTAGTCCATAGTCACTAACAAAAGTGATGCGGTGAGCCTGGAAGTAGTGCCGAAGCTTCCAAGAAGCGACTAGGACTCCGAGTAGCATCTTCTGGGTCGGGGGATACCTTTCCCGGGCATCACGCAACACCGTGCTAACAAAGTACACATGACATTATTTCAACCCCACCTCTTTGATTTTTCCGAACCTTCGGGCTCGGGCATAGCCTCTCCTTCCCCCCGTAAAGAGGAAGGCAAGCTTTCTGTCTTGTTGACATGTTCGTTCGTTCCGGGGCCATTCGGCCGCTCCACCACCAAAGCCGCACTAACCACCTGAGTGGTAGCAGCGATGTAGAGCAGTAGAGGTTCTCTAGGCCACGGAGAGACGAGGATAGGGGGAGAGGACCAATATTTCTTGAGATCAAGGAATGCCCGCTCTACCTCCGGAGTCCACTCAAAGGCCTCCTTCCTTCTTTAGGAGTTTAAAAAAGGGAGGACATGTTCGCCCAAACGGGAGGTGAAGCGCCCCAATGCCGTGACGCACCCATTAAGGTGCTTCATGTCTTTTATCTTACGGGGAGGCTGCATGTCTTCTATGGCCTTATTTTGTCCAGATTAGTCTCGATTCCCCTGTGTGAAACCAGGAACCCAAGGAGCTTCCTGGAAGGGATGCTGAAGACGCACTTCTCGGGGTTGAGGCGGAGGTTCACCTTTCAAAGTTTATCGAAGGTTTCCTGTAGGTATTCAATCAGGGTTGCTTTTTCATGAGACTTAACCACGATGTCATCGATGTATGCCTCCATGTTGTGCCCCATCTAAGGGCCCAAGCAGATACGCATGGCCATATGGAAGGTGGCCCCAGCGTTCTTGAGACCGAAGGGCATGCAGGTATAGCAGTAGCACCCCACCGGGGTTATGAATGCTGTCTTTTCCTCGTCCTCGATGGCCATTCAAATTTGATGGTAGCTCGAGAATGTGTCAAGGAAACAGAGCAGGTCGCACCTAGCGATGGAGTCCACCACCTGGTCGATCCGCTGGAGCGGAAAAGGATCCTTTGGGCAAGACCGATTCAGGTCGGTGAAGTCGATACACATCCTCATCTTCAGATTTGGCTTAGGAACCACACCAGGATTGGCCGTCCAAGTAGGATGGAGGACCTCCCGCACGGTACAGGGCCTCACCAGCTTGCACATTTCCTCTGTGATGAAGTCCTGGCGGTCTTGAGCCTGGCTCCTGACCTTCTGCCGGATAGGTCGAGCCCTAGGGAACACCGCCAAGTGATGCTCGATGACCTCCCTCGGAACTCCGGGGAGATCCGAGGGATCCCACGCAAAGACATCGGTGTTTCCCTCAGGAAAGCGATGAGCCCAGCCTCCTGCTTGGGAGATATCTGGTTCCCGATTGTAATGAAGTGAGCCGGGTCATCACCTAGCGGCACTTTCTTGGTATGTTAAGGCTCGCCCTTGAGCTTCTGCTTCCTGGAGGCGGTGGCCACGTTGATGGCCTTTTCCCCTAGACCTTCGTTAGCAACACCTCCTGCATCGCCTGGTGGTGGGGCTGCATAAGCGGTCGCGCCCTTGCTGGCAAGCTTGCCTCCCTGAGCCACGGGGTGAGGTCAGGGTTGTGGTGAAGCAGCAACGCTAGGCTCTGGACACGAATCGGTATCCACAGCGGTGCCCGCGCAGGGTGCACGGGGCTCGGTCCCCAAGCCCCTAGTTACGGGAGGCCCGTAAAGCGAGCCCGTGCAGCAGGCATGTTCTCCACGGTAGATCTGATTTTGATACCAGAAGCTTTTCTTGCTGCCATGGGTGGCGACGGTGCAGTCGGTGTCGATGATGATGGCAGAGCTCACGAAGCCATTGATGATGAAGCTGATTGTCATAGCCGGAAACACGAGCGCCCTCCTACATGGCATGTTAGATGTTGCGTTTCGCCTACGTTGACATCAGGGATGTTGGACACCTCCTATTTATTCAGCAGAGGGCACGAAGGCATTCCGGCCTCAACGTCGATGAAGGAACCTGCTGATACAAGCACACAACACACATAGAGCACACACAGTCATTTTTACCCAGTTTCAGGCCACCCTTCGGCTAACAACCGTACGTCCTTATTTGGTGGATTATCTGGGGTGGATCGAGGTACAAGAAGATGATCTCTACGGTGCTAGGGAGTCGCTTTCTTTCTAGCTTCTACGCTTCCCGAGCTTCCTATTTCTTTCTTCTCTCACGTTCCTATCTCTCTTCCTTCTCTTCGGCACGGAGGAGGATATCAACTCTCTCTCAGCTCTACGCGAGCTCTCTTTCCCTTTCCTTACTCTGGAGTCCTTGGATCCATAAAAAATCCAGCCCCTTCTCATATGGCCAAGTGCCTCCTTTTATACTACAAGGGGTCACTACAAGGGTTGGCGTGGAGTACTGCCTAGAGCGTTCTCGGGCTCAATCGCGGTGTGCCACGCGGTCTTCAGGCAGACAAGCGGTGCTCGTGGCCAATGAATGGCCAAGGGCGGTGCGCAGGCGCACTTGATGGCTGAGTGACAACTCAGGCTTCAAGCTGTCACTCCTATCGGTGGCGCGCTGTAGCGTACTACAACACCATGATGATGTTAAGTGGTGTTGGCGCATCGCCAGTTCCCAAGGCTGGGCCTGACATGCCTTTTCAGGATCAGTTGACTCTGGTTCTCGGGTCACGCCTGGCCCAGGAGACGTGTTCATGTGGTCCTTCCGGGGCTCAGTCAAGGCTGCTCCTTAGCCTCGCTGCCCCCAATCCTGCCCTTACCCTCCTTCTAGGGCAGCCCCAGAAGGATGGATCGGACCGCCTTGCGCGTGTTGTTGTCTTTTTATCCTTGTCCACGCCGGCTGGCAGGTCGAGGCTCGTCTTGTACCGTTCACCTTGTCCACATGTACCTACATCATAGATGACACTCAGTCTCTATAGGTTCATCATGCCAAGTCCATACCTACTTGGAGCACGTGCTAGCATCCTTGTGATGCTCTCGGCATCCTAGCCTTGCCACCACCGAGCTACTGATTGGTGGGTCCGAGACCCATGCACCAAGGCGCAATGCTATGGACCCCTAATCCCATTATGCCGACAATTTTGCTGATCATTTTGTTCATTTTCTTAAGCAACTAACGTGATTCAGAGTGCTAAATTAAAGAAATGAAAATGAAGTCTTGTCAGCAACACAGCTAATTTAGACTACAACATCAAGGAGATGAAAATAACACTCGGATGAACAAGCAAGGCTTGTTTATGCAAGCATGTGTTTGCCCAGCTGATGGAACTATGGAAGCACCTTTATTTGTGATGCAGTCTTAGCGACAGGGGCTGGAATGTTAGACCTATCAGTTCATTTTGGGGCCTATGTGTTTCTGATGAAACATTGTTTTATATGATGAAATGGTGTTCTCTATATAGTAGTGTATGCGTGATGAAAACTTGTTTTATGTGTTCTACATATACTTCTAGCTGGTGTTTGTGTTTTGATAGTATGCAGTAGTAGGAGTATTTGTTTCGTAGCAGGATTTTTATTTGGTCTGAATTAGTACTACCATTTAGTTAGTGTTTCATGTAGAAGAGTCTGTGCCGACACCTAAATAATTAGTAGACTTTGGTTGCACACCATTTTCACATTCTTGAATCAGAGCTACTTCAGACATTTGTTTGTTGTTATGTTAAACAAACATTCTTGTATCAAAGATCTACATTTTCATACGGGTGGTAGATAATTACTCTCCCCGACCTGGATCCCAGAAATAGAGGGAGAACCGCCTACTTTTTTAATTATTATTTTGACAATCCCTAAATTCAAAATCACAGTCGACCGCCAAAACCTACTGCCTACCCCGTTTGAATCGGAGGCATCAGTTGACGTGACTCTCTCCTTACATTCCTGACCAGATGGTGTTTGATCTACAGAACTTTTTTTCTAGTAATAAAACTTGGCTGGTACCAAATTCAAAATCATAATCGACCGGCAAAATAACCGACCGACCCTGAAGCATTTCGCACCCCTCTATTTTAAACATTTTGAGGCAAAATCCCCCACCGAGGTAGTACCATTTTTATATTATTACTTGGATGCTAGCCAAAATTTAAAATATCAGTCAAACGGCAAAATTTACTGCCTACGCTATGTGAATTGAAGGTATCCATATTTCTATGCAAAAATATGGTTATGGATGATCAGTTGATGTGACTCTTGGCCTTGAATTCTTGGACATATAGCGTACGGTCTACTACCTTTTTTCTATTAGTAGATGGACGCTAGCCAAATTCAAAATCTCAATCGAGCGGCACAATCACCCACCTACCTTGAAGAATTTTCCGACCCACCGTTTCAAAAACTTTGAGCCAAAATATCCCACCGGTCGAGAGAGTACCATTTTTCTATTATTATTAGATGGGCGCTAAAAAAATTCAAAATCTCAATCAAGCGGCAAAACCACACACCGACCTTGAAGCATTCCATGCCCTTCCGTTTAAAAAACTTTAGAATTTAAAATTCTAATTCTACCCATTGTTCGGACCAAAAATGGGCATCCTAAAGTCGGTAGCTGGGGGCACAATCATAATTAATTTTTTTGTTCACCTCTATGGTCCTGATTCGCCCAGTTTTTACCGCCGGCCCTCCCAAAAATCCCAAGCTCCTCTATCCCCTCTAGGACCACCGCGTGCACCGGCTTGAGCTGTGGTCTCATGCACCGCCATGGAGCCTCTTCACTGACGCTCACCCACCGAATCTAATTCACCGGGTCTCTCTGCCACTGCATGGGACCTGCAGTGTCATTCACCACACCGATGGCGTCCTCGACTGCCCAACCTCTATTTCCTCGCTGCCGAAAGCTACCCAACCGTACCGGATCCGCTTCACCAGTGTCCACCGGAAGTGATCTAGTACAAGGAGTTCCATGTCCACAGCTCTAGACTAGTTGCACGGTCATCACCATTCACTCCACCGGATCTGCCTTGGTGACGCTCTCGTCCACCGTGCTCAAGCCGATATCGACCTCCCAAGATCTACTTCCCTGACACCAACAACCACCGCAACCGCAACACCCTCAGTGACCTAGATGTCACTCGCACGGTACCGACGATGCTTAGATGCCTCTCCGACCAAGATTAACCAAATCTCCAACCCGTTTTTGTTTTGTCAGCAGTATAGGAGGTTCAAGCCTATCGCGGTGAACTTCATTTTTGTAATCGTGCTAGTACATACAAGTCACTAGGCATGCCTGTTCTTCGTACTAGTACATACAAGGTCATTCGACATGTTGGTTTGCATTCGCTGCTTTACAAATTTCAAGTCATGCACATCTGTTGTTTTGTCATGCACCTGTTCTTAGCTGCTCCATACAATAGTTGCTACCGTGTAATTCTTGCAAAATCTACAGTCAGTGGAAAATATTAGTGTGGATTCCCTTCTCTATAGTTATTGAATCTATCTGGTTCATCCTGAGATCATTTCTTGCTATTATTTCCTCCTTGGCATCGCTTTGCTATCCTATATTAGTCGTTTAAACTCTTCATTCTAATTTCCTTGGAAAATAATTTTGTTGTTGCCATCTGGTTCTTCCAAAGCTGCATCACTAACTATTTTCCTTTTCTTGCATAGAGCTCAAAATGGAACAATGAACATGTTGGTGTGCATAGCCTATTCTACAGGTTCACAAGGGATGCCATTACTTCCTTATCTGGTGCTGGTTCGTCCTAAGCAACGTCATGACTGTCCTCTACTATGTAGTTCACTCGTGGTTTGCATTCCTTCTCTAGAAGTCCTCTTATGATGCCATAATAATTTCTGTCTAGTTTATTCTTAGCTATGGTAGTAACTACATGCCATTGTGTAGCTCACCGCAAATTCTGAGTTACCCAACGACTGTTGCATTCCATGAGATACCACTGCTACCATATGTATTTGCTAAACTGACCTGGTTAGTTTATATTTGCTAAAATTCGAAGAAACACTTTGTTCGATTTCTCATTTCATTCTAGGCACACTTGTCTAATGCTTGTTTGTCCTGTTCTATAGGTTCACGAGTGACGCCATTATATCTCACATATGGTTCTGGTTCATACTAAGCAACGGCATAACTATCCTCTACTATATATAGTTCATTCGTGGTTTGTATTCCTGCTCTACAAGTTCTCGGGTTCATTCTTCGCTGTGACAGTAACTTCATGCCAATTTGTGGCTCAGCACAATTTCCGAGTCACCCAACGTCTCTTGCATTTTAGGGTATCCAATTGCTTCCATATATATTTGTTGAAATGACCTGGCTAGTTTATTTTGCTGAAATTCTAAACCACACACACATTTTTTGATTGCTTGTTTCATGGTAGGCACACTTGTTTAATGCGTGCTTTCTTGTCTTGTTTGTTTGACATGTTGGTCAATAATTGAACCATTGACCTGTTGTAAACTCCTGTCATATCAGTCAAATGAGTAGTTTGTCTTGTTTGATGTATTAACTTGTTATTACTTAGTTTTAGAGTACAATTATTGATATCACCACCAAAGAGGGGGCTACAAGATCATGTCTCCTCCAATGTAGCTGTCACACTCAAAGGAAGATGCATGTGATCGATTGAGAAAACAAATTGAGGACTCTGCTATCAACTCGACTTTCAACTGAAATGCCGAATTTTCTTTCCCTTGAGTTGATAATATGTAATAATTTTAAGAAGTTTGTAGCTGATGTAATATCTAGATAACTCCCATAGGCCATGTACGAATTTAGTTGATGCCGTCCACACATGGCGGTAGTCGTTACCGTAACTACACCAGCCATGTCGATTAGGGAATAGTATCGTGCTTTGTTATTGGCCCATCTTGTCTTTGGCCGATGATGAATATTAAAAGATGCTCTCTAATTATACACCTTTTATGATATTGGCATGGGCTTCAGAAAGGCCGAAACTGTAAAAGACCGTAAATGTAATGGGCCGACCCACATGTGGGAACAAGTAACAATAACAGGCCGTAACAGTAACATGACATAATAGTAACATGGCATAACAGTAACATACCAGAATAGTAGCAGGCTAGACAACAGCATGCCAGAACATAAACAGGCCATAACAGTAACATGCCACAACAGTAAAAGGCAAAAAACTATAAAAGGGTAGAACAGTAACAGGCCAGAGGATTAATGGGCCAGAATAGTAGCAGGTCACAATAGTAAATGGCCACACCAGTAAAGGGCCAAAATAGTTAAAGTCCATAACAGTAATGGACCAAGAAATTTCTAGACAAGAATAGTAACAAGCCGACAAAATTACTAGGCCAGAGCAGTAACATGCCACCTATGGGCCTGAATAGTTGACGGCCAGAACAGTAAAAGGCCTGAACAGTAACAGACCATCTCAGAGAAGGGCTAGTAGTAGGCGACCCATGACGGGCTGCATGAACATTATTGATGGGCTAACAACATGCCTTAACTATACAGGAGTGATACCTGTGAGATTCGGCATATTTTTTATGGTTTTTATTGATGGGTTTCCTCTGGATTTGATCGTTTTCTAGCTTTACCTAATGCTAATACTTTGGTAGCAAAGAAAACTTGGTTTTTAATATGTGTTTCAGGTTCTAAACATCAATAGAAGGTTTTAACAAGGGAAACACAATATTCAGGCGAAAACAAGCAAGTCTCTTTTTGGAAGCAATCGAGGGAGGCAAACATACGTTTTAACGAGCAACTATATGGTGGGAACATTTTTTCTGGCCGTATAGTTCCCGCCGTATAGCTTCCACCGCCTCCGTCTTGTCAAAAGGAACAACTTCCGTGAACAGGCCAGACGCGAAATCATAACATAGTAGCTGTCGTCCCATCCAGAAAGGAGAAAGAAGAGATCCGGAGAAGAAGGGGAAGACGTTCTTCATCTCTCTCCATGATCTTCGACCTCCTAGCCAACACACCCCCATGGCCATTACTTGTACTTGACAGAGAAATCTTCACCTTGCAAGACTAGGGTTTGAGATTGTTTATTCCTATCTTGAATTGTGTTGGATTACTTTTCTATTCTTATTGTGGATCTCCACGGTAATATCGAGAACAACTCCCTTTATTTAATTATATCGATGATGCCTCCTTCTCTCATGTGTGAGTAAGTTCCTTGGGGGTGGGAGATGTAAGCGAGTGGTGAGATGTGATGTGCCTCCATATATTTTCCATTAGTTTGTGATTGATTTTAATTACTATATTATGTGTGCTTCACTATCTGTGGGTTGCCTAATGCTTGTTGTCCAATTAAGGGCCCAGGCAACATGATGCTTTGTTCTACATAGATATGATCTTGTTCGCTAGCAAACCGGCGACCCCCGAGTGACACGGGGATATCAATGGAAAACTAGTAGACTCGAGGATAATGAGGAACCACCGTGCTTATTGCATTAGTCCAATCCAAGGAGCTTAATTGCTAAGCAACCTGAAGGGTCTTAATCGTCTAGTGTCTGACCATGGTTTGGGTAACAGACTAGTAGGATTATTGAAGTTCGGATGAAATCTACCAAGAGGAGTTCTGAATAAGTATGGGTTGCTCGCCTACACATATACTTATAAGATTACAATTGTTACACTTATCATTCGTCCACCTAGCACAGTCACTATCACCATGAACTGTATCTCCCTGCGCCTTTTTCGCCATCTGCAGAAAACAACAACAACCGAATCATTCTTTACTTTTATGCTTTTTATTTCTGAAGTTTACATTTTAAGTTTTATTTAAATACATCGAGTTTAATCCAAATTCCATTCTCATTTCAATACTTACAGTCAATTCACTCGAAGACCTATGACAACTTTGGGTGTGATAGAGACTTCACTCATAAACACTTACCTTTGGGCTCCCTATGGGATCGATATCTATACTTCGAAACTAGCTACAAACGATATGTGCACTTGCAGACATCAAGCTATTTTCTGGCGCCGTTGCCAGGGAGCTAAGCGCTAAGTGTTTGTCTCTTGACATTTCAGGTGTTACTACTACAAAATGTTCTCCCTAGGAGACAAAGGGTCTACATGCTCTGGTAGGACCTATTTACCAGATTATATTAAGCGCGTGCCTACTCAAAGGCGCGAGGAAATTATTGAAAAACTTTTAAGATCGAATAAAATTGAAGTTGAAAACCTGAGTGATATTATGGAAATCATGTCTATTTACAGGAAAACTCCCAAGAAACCTGAGAAACTCTTAGAGAATACAATGCTCCAAGTTCTGAATTTCTTAAACAACCAATAGAATTCCCTAATTCTAGAGTTAGAGAATATCTATTTGATGGTGGAATTATTAAAATTTTGCAGGAAAAAGCTTTCAGTGGAAGGGAAGATGAAGACCCAGGAATACATCTTAGAGAGTTCTAAGATGTGATAACATCACTTGGACCAAAAGGTTTGCCAAGAGACTTCTCTCGTCTAAAGTTATTTCGTTGGTCTCTTAAAGGTAAGGCTCTAGACTTGTTATATTCTCTCCCTCGCCATTACATTAAATGTTGGGAAAACTGCATTGTTAAATTCATAAACAGGTTTAATCCTTTTAAAAAGGTAACTGAAATTAGAAAGAATATAGGCAACTTTAGTCAGAACATGGGCGAAAACTACCCACAAGCCTGGGATAGATTCTTTGGAATGATCAATAGTATTCCTAATCATGGCTATTCTGAATCAACTATTTGCCATTTATTTTACCATGGTCTTAATACTCAATGTAGAGAGTTGCTTGACTTCTTAGCAGGAGGATCGATAAATACTTTAACTATTAAAGAATGTTTGGAATTGATGTCTACTAGGGCTAAGAGATATTCCTTATATAATCCTGATTTTGGCACTAAGCTGGAAAAAGGGATACTTCAGATAACTCCTGATCTTATGCCTGAAGTACACAAAACAATGAAATAAAAAGTTTTTCTTGTTAATGAAAACAAAGTAGACTTGTTAAAAGTTTTTACTTAAGAAGATGAAACTAGGAAAGTTTTTCAAGAATTAAAACATTGACAAGCAAAATCTCATAATAACCTACATAAGCACTTTCAAAAACATAAAAATATTTTGGCAGAACTCACATAAATTTTTGACGAGATTAGCTAAGAAATAAAATTAATTCACAAGTATCTTAGTATGATTGAAACCCAGTGTGAACAAATAGCATTTGGTTATCAAATTTTTCTTCGAGATGATATAGATATTCCTGTTTCTACTAATGTTGTTACAAGAAGAGGTGAGGTTGTTACAGGACCATTAGGACCACTAGAATATGAAGTTGGAAAAGAGCGAAAGGAAAAAGCCTTTCTCAAAGCAAGCCGAGAAGATGATACACTGGTGGATCCTCAAGATGAAACTGCTCAAGAAACACAATATCAAACCAAGGAGGACCAAGAGGATGCACATGATGACCGTTATGACTCTGATGCAGAGAAGGTTGATCCAAGAGAAGAAAAAGAGATAAGCAATGAAGATGAAGTTTTTGTAGTAGAAAATAAGAAAAGCGATAAGCAACAACAAAAGAAAGCAACAAAAGAGCCTGACCCCCCACAAAAGGTAAAGCAAAAGAATAAGAAAGGTGAGCAAAAGCTTCCTTATCTAGATCAAAAAAAGAAAGCACCGGATCAGGTAATCTATGATTCTTTTAAAAAGGCACTTGGTGACCTTCATCTAGAAATTTCATTTGCGGATGCAATCAAAGTTCCTACCTATTCTAAATTCCTCTGCGATATTCTTAGTAGAAAGAAAGAAATAACTAAAACTATTGCCAGGGTGACTAGTTATCCTGCTAATGGGAAGCTATTGTCTAAATCGGGAGATCCCGGAATACCAACTATTTCATGCTCAATAGGCAAAACAGACATTCATAATGCCTTGTGTGATTTAGGTGCAGGAGTTAGTGTAATGCCATACTCCCTCTATAAAAGGTTAGGATTAGGGGAGTATTCCCCTACTACTATCACTTTATAGATGGCTGACAAGTCCACTAAACAACCCGTTGGTATGATTGAGGATGTTCTACTTAGAATAGATGAGCATGTTATTCTACAGATTTTATTATTCTTGAGATGCCAGAGGATGGAAAATTATCCATAATACTTGGAAGACCTTTCCTTAGTACTGCAGGAGCATCGATTGATTGTGCTGAGGGAAAAGTAATCTTCAATGTATATGATGCTAAAATCATCCAGTATTTTCCAAAGAAGCTAGAAGCAGGAGAAATATATATTCTACCCGCAAAAAGAGTTCATGTGGTAAGTGCCTTTGATAAGGGGCAACCCAAGGTAAGAATTCGAGAACAGAGAACAGGTTGAGTTATTCAACCATTCTTAATAAAATGCTTAATGGGAGTCAACCCATCACATCAATAACATAAACTAAAGAATAAAATGTTCATCGCATTCCTACAACTTTTTCACAGACATTCTTGCGGAAGCGTGCCCGTGAAGATGCAGCTGTCAAAAAGTAGTAGAAACATCGATTGAACAAGTGTAGAATAAGTATAAAAATAAAGTTTGAGTTTTATCTACAAAGACTAGCTCCATCATTTAGTTCATAATAAAAATTAAATCTCTAGTTAAGGAGAAGAAATTAGGTTATACGAATATTCTACTCTTCATATGCTAATGTTGGTCGACAGTTTCTACTGTCATTTTTTTGTCAAAAACAAGGTGTTTCGCTAATTTTCGGGATAAGAATGTATTCTTGAAGAAATAGAATTTTTTTGATGACTACTGATGGTTTAATGACCAACTATATGGCGGGAATAAAAATTCTGGCCGTATAGATATCTTTGCCATCAACAAATTTTCTTTAGAAGGTATAGAGAATTTAATGACCAACTATACAGCGGGAATATAAATTCCGACAATATAGTTCCGGCCATATAGATATCAATTCCTTCATTGGAATTCTTCTCAAAAGTACTGACGGTTTAACGACCAACTATATGGCAGGAATAAAAATTCCGGCCGTATAGATATCGATGCCTGTTTTAGGAAATTTATCTCGAGGGTATAGAAGGTTTGAAGACCAACTATATGGCAGGATCATTATGATTCGGCCATATAGTTGCGTCAGTATAGCCGTGTTCTAGCTTAAAGAAACACTAGTTGGCAGCACCTCCACAACTATATGGCGGGAACTACATATCCCGGTCGTATAGTTCCGACCGCATAGTTTGGCGCGACGTCATAATCGTGCCGGGCAGCTTCGTTTCTTCTCCCTTCTCACTTTTCCTCTCATATTCTCTCTCCAAACCTCTCAAGACCCACCTAGAACTCTTGATTCTTTGTGGATTTCGTTCGTTTGAGTGGGGGAATCAACAGATCGGTATATTTCTCTCCCTATCCATGCTTTATTTTCAGCATTCCATGGTTGAAACTCTCACATTGATCTAGTGGATGAACTCAAGGTTGTCTCGTTTTTCCTATTTATTTCTCATGCTAGGATTAAATTTTTCCATGTAGAATCGTTCATATATCATGTACAAACTATATCCCTAAGGTTTTATGGTGAAATTTTTCAGTGCATCAAGATGAACAAATTGGTAGCATTTTTTGCAAGGGCAAGCGCCAACGTGGCGAGAGCTCGGGGCATAGGACCGAGCTCAACCCCAAGTTGGCCATACTTTCATCGAGAAGGGTGTTACCCACATGTTGGGCTGATCATAGCTTTCTCACCATGACAGGGTTTAGGGTGGACTTCGACGTCATGTGTGATAAGGCCAGGCTAACAATACTCGACTACGCAAGCCACAACACCTATGTCGAGCTCACCTATGAGTTACTTGTCTCCTTCTACGATGACCATAGGGAGAAAGGTAATGCGTAGACGAGAAGCTTCACCATGAACCAGCGGCACTATGAAATAAATTTTGAACAATTTTGTGATGCTTTCGGCTTCCATCATGTTGGGGAGTCAACTGTTACTAACCTCTATAGTGTCACAAGTGGAGAAACTTGGGAGGTTATTTCTGTTAATGGTGGTAGTGAATTCTACCAGAAGATGTCTACTATGCCTTGTTCCTCGCTAACACCCTGCTCACCAAGGCACTCTTCCCCAATGCACCACAAAGCCCCAATCCCACAGCTCTACTCATCTAGCATTTTGGTCACCAGAGCAATAAGATGAAAGGTGACATTCGCATTGGTGGATTGGTAACCCACCTTGCTCATGCATTAAATATTACATTACCTGTTATGCAACCTGTTGACGGCTCTGAACTTATCAACGTCAAGTATTTAACTGCTTGTGGCTTCCTTGGTGTTTACCAAGCTAACAAGAGGCTCCGAGCATATCAGTTTGGTTATCTTGGTGATGCACAGGGTGAGTAGATTCTATTGCCCTGTCCACAAGCCTTCTCGATTGTGGAGAAGGACACTTGGATCCTCACCAAGGATCAAGTGATGGAGATCATGGATGAACTCCAGCCTGATCAAGAGGAGGATGAAGAAGGAGAGGAGCAGGATGAGGATGAGCAGGAGCATGGGGATGAGAAGGAATACAACCCTGCTTGGGAGGGACAACAACAGCAAGGGGGATCCTGGGACCCAAGGCCCAATCAGCCACCGTAGGGGTTCAACTACGTCCGCTATCAATAATTTCAGCATCTCAACCAGCATGTTGGGGGAGATTGAACACACTCTACAAGGAGTGAATAAAGATGTGAGTGCCTTAACTCACAACTTCAGTCACTTCATGACCCACTTCTCCGACTACTACCAGCAGTATCCGCACCAGCCACTGAACAATGCAACAATTGAGCCTGGCAATAGCCTAAGCTTGGGGAGGTTTGAAAACCTCCAAAACTTGCATTCATATTTTCATTTCTTCTTTTGATTTATTTTTACTTCTTCAAAATTGCATGTTTACTTTCAGTTTGCATTCCTAAACCAGAAAGACAAAAAATATAGTTGTAACTTTTATTGCAAATTTGTTTCTTTGTTTCTCTCGAAGATTGCTCAATTTCAAGTGACTTGGAAATAGGGAAATACAGAGGGGGTTTGACCCAAGTATGAGACCAAAGCAAGCAAGAGGAGGTATCACATTCCTTTCATTTCCTTTTCTGCAGTTTTAAATTGATCCCACAAGTATTTACTCGCTTGCATTGGAGTCACTCCCCACTTAGCTTGCTATCCTATAAATTATATTCCTTTGCTAGTGTCTCCTATTCATCTTTGAAACAATGAGCAATGAACTTGGTTAAAAATATTTCCTACACTTTTACAACAAGAAAAAGCATCCAAAAGATGACTTGAGTCCATGTTTATCCCAAAGGATTTAATTTTAGGACTACTCCATACCATTTGAGCTTAATGAAAATAGACTCGATAGTATCCTTGAATGAAATTGTTTGATAAAATGGATGCTTCAAAGTAGTAGAGATTATACCACTGCCTTTTCTAATAATTACCATAAGATATTGCTTTACGCATGTCATTACAACACTATCGTGCTCCATGGGGAACTATTAACTCCGCTGGCCAACGAACGATCTAAATGTGGGAAACCACTTGATTTCGGCTATTGAGTTATGTAAACATTTGTAGCAGCAATGCTATGATGGGTAAAATTTTAGTCTCCTCGTGGTTTCACATTCCAAGTGAAGTTGTAGTACTCCTCTGACCCACTATTTCTCAACAATTATTTATTGGCATGGTCACGAGTGCACAACACAGTCCCAATTAACATGTTAAAAACAGTGGCATGATTTCTCTATGAAAGAGCTAAATTTTTTGAAAGGCAAGGCAAGGAAAAAGGTGCTTCGAGAGTCTTGAAATTTTGACATGGGAATAGATGAGTTGTTCTTAAATTGAATGATTTTGGTTCCAACTTGAGTATTCTTAATTGATTAAAGAAACAAGAGCAAAAGTTTTGATCTCTCAACAAAGAGAGACACCAAAAGAATTTGTTTCACTTTCCTAGCTAAACTTTTGACACTTGCTCGGGCATATGATTTATTTGCTAGCAATATATACGTGGTTAGGAAGTGGACTTAGTGTAATCTTGTGAATACTTGTATGATCATGTTTAATATTGCAAGAATTGTGAAGAAAAGAATTTGATACCAATTCGAGTTTGTAAGTTCTTTTATTTTAGTCTCAAATCTCCGCTATTCTTCCTAATTTTTTTGTCACTCGAGGCCGAGCACATCTAAGATTGGGGGAGTTGATAGCTACGAGATTCGGCATATTTTTGATGGTTTTTATTGATGGGTTTCCTCTGGATTTTATCGTTTTCTTGCTTTACCTAACGCTAATACTTCGGTAGCAAAGAAAACTTGGTTTATAATGTGTGTTTCAGGTTCTGAACATCAATAGAAGGTTTTAACAAGGGAAACACAATATTCAGGTGAAAACAAGCAAGTCTCTTTTTGGAAGCAATCGAGGGAGGCAAACAGATGCTTTAACAAGCAACTATACAACAGGAACATTTATTCCGGCCGTATAGTTCCTGCCGTATAGCTGCCGCCGCCTTCGTCTTGTCAAAAGGAACAACTCTCGTGAAGAGGCCAGACACGAAATCATAACATAGCAGCCGCCATCCCATCTAGAAAGGAGAAAGAAGAGATTCAAAGAAGAAGGGGAAGACGTTCTTCATCTCGCTCCACGATCTTCGACCTCCTAGCCAACACACCCCCATAGCAATTACTTGTACTTGAGAGAGAGAGATCTTCACCTTGCAAGACTTGGGTTTGAGATTGTTTCTTCCTATCTTGAATTGTGTTGGATTACTTTTCTATTCCTATTGTGGATCTCCGCGGTAATATCTGGAACAACTCCCTTTATTTAATTATACCAATGATACTTTCTTCTCTCATGTGTGAGTAAGTTCCTTGGGAGTGGGAGATTTCAGGGATTGGTGAGATATGATGTGCCTCAATATATTTTCCATTAGTTTGTGATTGATTTTAATTACTATATTATGTGTGCTTGACTATATATGGGATGCCTAATGCTTGTTGTCCAATTAAAGGCCCAAACAACATGATGCTTTGTTCTACATAGATAGGATCTTGTTTGCTAGCAGACCGGCGACCCCCGAGTGACATGGGGATATCAATATAAAACTAGTAGACTCGAGGATAACGAGGAACCACCATGCTTATTGCATTAGTCTGATCCAAGGAGCTTAATTTCTAAGCAACCTGAAGGGTCTTAATCGTCTAGTGTCTGACCATGGTTTTGGTAACAGGCTAGTAGGATTATTGAAGTTGGGCCGAAATCTACCAAGAGGAGTTCCGGCCAATTATGGGTTGCTCGCCTACGTATATACTTATACGATTACAATTGTTACACTTATCATTCGTCCACCAGGAACAGTCACTATCACCTTGAATTGTATCTCCCAACGCCTTTTTCGCCATCTGCAGAAAACAACAAACAATCGAATCGTTCTTTATTTTTATGCTTTTTTATTTTTGAAGTTTACATTTTATGTTTTGTTTAAATACATCCAGTTTAATCCAAATTCCATTCTCATTTCAATACTTGCAGTCAATTCACTCGAAGACCTGTGACAACTTTGGGTGTGATAGAGACTTCACTCATAAACACTTACCTTTGGGCTCCCTGTGAGATCGATATCTACACTTCGAAACTAGCTACAAATGATCTGTGCACTTGCAGACATCAAGGAGCGACTTGGTGCAGCCTGCTAATGGGCCGCACAGTGTTGGACCAACATGGGCCTTCTGTAGGCCGAAACAATGTCGACCCTAAAAGTTCGTGGGCCGAAGCTAGGTGCATTAATGGGCCCAGTTCAAGTAGTGCAGGACGAAACAGTAACGGGCCATCTAGTTATTAGGCTCTCCTCATGGGACGGCCCACATAATAATTAGCAGGCTATAGATGGGCCAGGCTTCTACCACGGTTTCTATGATCATTAACGGAGGTAACCGACCGTTAACAGCGGCTGCCATGTGGCAGTTTGCGTGACGTCAGCAGTCAACGCAGCTTGCGAGCAGATCTACGATGAGACAAGTTTTTGTGGCTGAAGGGTGCGATCCTCCACGGTCGTAAAAAACCATGGTTGATTCATTTGTGACACAGCTTTTACCATCACGGAAGACTTTTTAGCCATGAAAAACGGACCTTCAACCATGAAAATCGTTCGTTGTAAAAGCCAACTTTTCTTGTAGTGTATTCTATCCCTAGGTCCATGACCATGACACCAAGAGGAGGAGATAAGCATGCCCCAGGAGCCAAGACACCAAAGCAAGAGGCTTGGAAGAGGAGAAAGCAGAAAGCAGCTGAGGCAGCACCGGAGTCTCCGGCCCCTCGAGCCCGGAGTCTCCACCAAGGCCGGAGTCTCCACCCTTGCGCACCCCGGAGTCTCCATCCACACCTTGTCCCACCTACAACTACAAACTTCTGGAGTCCGTCCAGAGTCTCCGCCTCAAGATCAGAGTCTCCGCCTAGGCCCAGAGTCTCTGCCCCTATGCACCTAGAGTCTCCGCCCACCCCTCGACCCACCTATGTTTGCAAAGGCTCTAGAGTCCGACTGGAGTCTCCGCCGCCCAACCCAGAGTTTCCGCCCTCCCTGGAGTCTCCGTTCTCCTAACACTGGAGTAAGTGAGCAGACCGACGCGCCTTGAGTTTGGCCAGGCCCATGTACCCCTTATAATATACCTAAATAACCCCTAGATCATGGATAGCCTATGAATATGCCCCCACTCCCTCGTTGAAACCCTAGAGATAATGATGAATCGAGTCATGTGCCTAACCCTAGATGGGAACCTTCTCTCTATAGATTATATATGAGTTGTATAAGGCCTTCATCTTGCCAGTGCGTGAGTGAAGTCGTCAAGACCCTCCTCAAGTGTTTGATCACTCCTTGTCAAGGATTCTAGTAGTGCTAGGTCTCCCCCCTTTGGGATTCTACTTGGTTGCTACTCTCTCCTTGATTTGGATTCTATCATCCGCTTGCCGATCTCTCCTTTGGTGATTCTACCGCAAGGTCTCTCACCGAGGATTTTATTGGATTGGTTTTTTGAACGAACGGGTGCAAATCAAATAGTTTTTGTTTTGTATGTTTTGTATATTTACCTTACATTAGAGTTGAGTTCATCATGTTCATCTAGTTTCCCCTCACTTCTCGCCTCAAATCTGTGAAGATCGGGCCATCCCAAGGGTAACTCCACAAGGGAACCCATATCATCTGGTATCAGCAACTTTTGGTTGCCACGGATTTGACATCGTTTATCTATTTCCACCATAAATTCGGAAATCTACAAATATTTTCTCAAATTGCATTTGGTTTGATCTCTCCTTTTGGTGAGTGTATTATTGTTTTGATCCATAAGAAACTTGAATTTGGAGTTGGACTACCATTTTCCTGAGTTTCCCAGCCCAATTTGGTCAAAATTTCTGGATTTGAGGATTGAAAGACCGAATTTCCGCTCAAGAACAAGGGCAGTTCATTGTTCCGCCCCCATACCGGAGTCTCCACCAAAGCAAGACCGGAGTATCCGTCCCCCAGAGTCTTGACCCCCCATACACCAGAGTCTCTGTCCCTAACCAATTTTTTAACCTCTTTTCCTTTTCAGCTGATTTCCTTTGTGTGTTTGTGTTTCCTATGCATGTCTGTCATCTAACAAAGATTCAGAAACAACTCCTCGCGCTCGACATCGACACGATGGAACTCGAATAATCCCTCCACCAATGGTTGCAAGTACGACATCAACACAAGGTATAACTTGCACCACCCTTGTTAACACCCATTCTTCCTTTGTGTGTTACGTAAACTATCGAGAGTAGCTTATTTTGTGTTTGCTGAAGCATTGCACGCTTGCTCTTGCAAAGTGATAGTGCATAGGCAATAGCAAAAGTCGACTCCACAACATAGAAAGAAAGAGATACAAAAAAAAGATACCAAGACAAAACGGAGTCTAAAGCTTCTAAGCAAGAGTGAGAGCAAGAGGAAAGAAAGCATGCAAATCTATATCTTGTCAATATTTTTGTAAATAGTCTACGATCTCTCCTAGCGTTGGCACAACACCTAGAATTAGTCTTTGTTAGGACCAATTTTGTTTGTTGATCATTTTCCATAGTTGTGCTAGCCACATTAATCTTCTTGTCACCCTTTTTCTTTGACTTGGATGTTCCATTTGCTATCCACCTTCCTAACATTCCACCATAGGCCTTTGTGTGTGTCTTGTGTTTTGCTAGTTGATTTCTCTCGGTAAGAACAACCTTTCCAATTTTTGACTATAGTGAGGCAATGTAGAAAATACCATTCCACCAATATCACCCGTAGTTTCACTTGCGGTTGCACAAAATTTCTAGGGGAAGCGGAGCTAGTGGAGGTAGCAACTTCAACAACCAAGACCATTTCGCCACGCGCAGCAACTTATCGGTGCAACACCAAGAATTCAATGTCCAATTTGAGAGGCTTGAGAACTATCTTGATGACACTTTTCGAGAGTTAGACTACCATGATAGGCAACATCAAGCGAAGCATCATGCTTAGTTCCAATCTCTTCACCAATATATTGCCAATCTTGGCAACCGTCATGGACATCACTCAAGCTCATCAAGTTCATCTCGTACGCATACCTCGAGTCGTCATGGTGAATCTTCGTGCTCACACTCCTATCATGCACTACAAGAAAAGTTGGCTTTTACAACGGATGATTTTCATGGTTAAAGGACCATTTACATGGTGGAAAAGTCTTCCGTGACGGAAAGCCCCGATGGTAAAATCCCTGTCACCAAAGAATCTACCATGATTTTTTCCCGACCATGGCGGATCACACCCTTTAACCATAGAAATCCGTGTCGTGGTAGATCGGTTTCACCAGCCCTATTGACTACCGATGTTATGCAAATTGCCACATGGCAATGTGGTTAGTAGTCGGTTACCGTAGTTAACGGTCACAAAGCCATGGTGGAGGACGAGGCCCATCCAAGGCCTACTAATTATTAAGTGGGCCGGCCCATGAGACAAGCCCAATAAGAGGATGGCCCGTTACTATTTTAGCCGGCCCTGAGGCCCGCGCTGATTGAAGGGTCCCATCACTTTGCATCCCAACTACGGTCTGTTAACTTTTTGGTTTGTTACCATTTTAGCCTGTGTAGGGCCCAACTTGGTCCATCATTGTGCGGCCCATTTGAGGCCCGTGCCATGTCGGTCAAGCACTGTTAAGGTTTGCTTTCGGCCCCACACTGTTCATAAAGACTGTGGTTGGCTGCCCACCATAGGCCCATTCCCAAGAAGGTCCGTCACAATTCTGGCCTTTTACTATTCAATTCTGCCATATACGCAGACCACCAACTAATGGCCCATATGTGAGAAAGTCTGCTACTACTCTGGCCTTTCACTGTTCTGCCCTGTTACTGTTCAAGCCTTTCACTGTTCAGGGTCATAAGGATGTAGGTTTTTAACCTTTATGGCCTGCTATGATTCTAGCCATTTACTATTCTGCCTTTTTGCACATCTGTTCATCGAGCCTTTTGCACTTGATGCCCATTATTGTTACGGCCTTTTATTGCTTCGGTCTTTCGGAGGCCCAAGCCAATCACAACAATCAAAAAAGGTGTGTATGGACCATTAATGAGTGTCATGTACTGTTCATCGTCGGTCCAATACATTAGGGTCATATACCAAAGCCCAATCGGCCCAGTTATGGTACCTCCTACCGCTAGGTGGGGAAAACGTCAACTAAATGCCTACATGGCCTATGCGATTTATCTAGATATAACATCAGCTACACATTGCTTAAAATTATTACATATCATCAACAAACTGAAGGGTAAGAAAATTCAGCATTTTAGTTTCCAATTGAGATTGAGCCCACGGGTAGCAGAATCCCTAGTTTTCTTTCTCAATCTATCAACAACATATCCCTTTGAGTGTGACAGCTACATTGGAAAACCACATTGAGACATGATCATGTAGCCCCCTCTTTGGTGGCGATACCAGCAAATTGCAGTCTGAAACTAAGTAATAACAAGTTAATACAGCAAACAAGGCAAACAAACAACCATCATCATTATCAAAGAATTTGAAACTACCCATTTGACTAGAGTTTACTATAGGTCCATGGAATAATTAAACAAAATAGGACAAGCAAGCATTAAACAAGTGTGCCTTCCATGAAATGAGCAACCAAACAATGTGTGTGTGGCTTAGAATTTCAGCAAATATGAACTAGCCACGTCATTTTAGCAAATATGGAAGCAGTTGCCTAGCCTGGAATGGCCGATACATTTGGTGACTCAGAATTTTTGGTGAACTGCCAAATAGGATGCAGTTACTATTGTAGCTAATAATGAACCAGGTAGAAATTATAACGGCATCATACCTGAACTTGTAGAGCAGGGAATGTAACCCACCCATAAACAGCACAACATATGATAGTTACATAGTTTCTTAGGATGAACCAGAATTAGACACGAAATAAAAATGCATCGTTTGTTAACCTATACAACAAGCTTTACAAACCAACATGTTCAGTGTTCCAACTTCCAAGTTTGAGCTCTATGCAAAGGAACATAAAATAGTTAGTGTTGCATATTTTGAAGAACCATATGGCAACAACAAAATTATAAATGAATTAGTTCGAAGAGTTTAAACGGGTACTACAGGATAGCAGAAGGATGCCATGGAGGAAACAATAGCAGGAACTTAGCTCAAGACAAACCAGGTAGAAGACACCAAATGTCGAGCAGGTAATGCAAACTAGTACTACATCGTAATATGTTCCAATGACTTAGATTTTTCATGAAATTCAAAATAGCAGGAAATTACTGTTGTACGGAGTAGCTAAGAATATGTACATGACAAAATAACAAATTTGTAGAGTAGGTGATGCAAACCAACATGTCTAATGACCTTGTATGTAGCACAAAGAACAAGCGTGTGCAGTGACTTGGTGTGTGATACGTCGTAAACGTATCTATAATTTTTGATGTTCCATGCTTGGTTTTATATCTACTTTCTTATGTTTTGTTCACAATTTGAGGTCTTTTTATACATTTTATGGGACTAACCTATTAACAAGATTCCACAGTGCCAGTTGCCTATTTTCTGCTGTTTTTGGTTTCAAAAAATATAGTAAGGAAATATTCTCGGAATTGGATGGGACAAAAGCCAAAGTCAATATTTTACCCGAAGCGACACGGAGTCCGGAGGGGAGACGAAGTGGCGCACCAGGGCGGGCACACCTGGTGGCCGTGCAACCTAGGGGCATGCCACCAGGGGGGTGTGGGACCCCTGGTACTCCACCGACCATGCCACTTCGCCTATAAAAGCCTCTCGGGACGAAAACCCTAAGTACCCGATCAAAATTCCATGAAAGAGTATGCAGCCGCTGCCACCTCCATCCCAAGATCAGGAGGGATCTGAAGCTCTTCCCGGCACCCCGCCGGAGGGGAGAGATCACCCTAGAGGTCTTCTTCATCACCATGCCTACCTCTGGTGTGATGCGTGAGTAGTTCATCCTTGGACTATGGGTCCATTTAGTAGCTAGATGGTTGGTTCTCCTCCTTTGTGCTATCATGTTTAGATCTTTTGAGCTCCGTTCATGATCAAGATCATCTATTTGTAATCTTACATGTTGTGTTTGCGAGGTTCCGATGGATATTGAGATGCTATTTTAGATTGATTATTGATTCTATCATGTCTATGTTATTTGTGATCGTGCATGCTCTCTGTTGTTTGTAACTATCTTGGCCAAGTAGATGCTTGCAACTCCAACAGGGAGTATTTATGCTCCATAGTGGGTTCATGCCTCTAGTAATCTAGGGAAGTGACAGGAATCTCTAAGGTTGTAGATGTGCTGTTTCTACTAGGGAGAAAACAGCAATCCTTTGTCCATGGGACAATCGTATTGTTTACTTTACACACTTTGCTTAATGCAAGTATCTGTTGCTTGCAACTTAATACTGGAAGGGGTTCGGATGATAACCTAAAGGTGGATTATTAGTCATAGATGCAGTTGGATTATGGTCTATGTATAATGTTGTAATGCCCAATCAAATCTCATAGGAGTCAAGATGTCTAGTATATGCATTGTTATGCTTTCTCAAATCTATCAATTGCCCCACTTTATTTTGTTCACCCAGCATGTTATTTATCTTAAGGAGAACCACCTCTAGTGAACTCTAGATCCTGATCCATGCTTTTACCATTGCTATACCTTCTACTGTTAATGTTTACTATTTACTTTCTTCAAGCAATTACTATCTTCCACACAATTCGTTTAATCCTTTGTTTTCAGCGAAACCGGTGAGATTGACAACCTCACTATAAGTTGGGAGAAAAGTTCTGTGGTTGTGTTATGCAGGATTCCAAGTTGCTAGCAACACCTTGTAGTTGTTTCCTTGCTCCTACTAGTTCGATAACCTTGGTTTCATAACTGAGGGAAAACTTGTTGTTGTGCTCATCATACCTTCCTCTTGGGGTTCCCAACGAGCTCTACATTTTGGGCCATCAAGCACTTTTTCTGGCACCGTTGCTGGGGAATCAAGGACAGCTTCACAAGGGGAGTCTCTCACAATCAATCTCTTTACTTTGTTTTTTTTTTGCTTAGTTTATTTCTGCTTAGTTTGTTTGTTTCCTTTTATCAAAAACACACAAAAAATTATTTCTAAAAAAAATATATAGATTTTTTTACTTCAAGTTGCTTTTATGTCTAGCATTGCTCAAATCACTATGTCACCTGAGGAAATGATTTTTACCTTCAAACAAGGAATTGAAGAGAGTTTCAAAGAATCTTGGTCTAGAATTTCTGATTTACATGTAAAAACTGAACCTAAAATGAATTAGGGCTTGTTTCTTAGCAGTTTCTACTTTGGTCTTGCCCTTTGTTATAGATATGCTTTGGATGCTGTAGTAGGAGGGGATTTCCTCCAGTGCAATGAGTATGAAGCTTCTAATGTCATAAAAAAGTTGGTTACAACATATGACTTGCCTAGCAAATCTGATTCTTCCATTACAAACATTATTGCTAGATTGAACACTCTCGAGACCAACACAGCTAGTTTAAAAGAATGTTATAACATGCTTAGAGAGCATCATGAATATGTTCCTATAAATTCTGAATCTTCAAAATGGCTTCCCACAGTAAAATTTGTTATAAAGAATGAAACTTGTTATGCTCGTTGTTATATCATGTCTGAATTCTGTCTTATGCCTAAAGATATCTATGAATCTCTGAATCTTTGGGGACTTTCTGAGGGACGAGAAGAAATATCTCTTACCAATAATGCCACAATATTTCCCATTGGAATAGCTGAAGGAGTGTTTACAAAGATCCTAGGGAAAGTGGTGTCTACTGATTATCTTGTTATTGAATGTGTAGGAAAAGGACAAATTACACTTGGAAGATCCCTACTGAAACTCCTTGGAGCAATAATAGATGTGGAAAAAGGCATCATGCATTTTGCTTCTCTACCAAACAAACATACATTCCATAGATATAAGAATAAAGGTAAGAAAGGTTGGGCAAGAAATTTGGTCATAATGCTTCTTCATTTGAAAATACTTGAATCTTGCTTCCTATGCCTAGCTCAAATGCGTTAAAGAAAAGCACTATTGGGAGATAACGCAAATTTCTATTTAGTATGTTTTTCTTTTGTTGAGTCTTGGAAGTTATTACTTCTGTAATAACCTCTTCTTATCCTTTTTGTGTGGTTTTTGTGCCGAGAATAATCTCTAATGCGAGAGAAGTAAGACTTGGGAAAGTTGCTGTCCTGAAATAGGATTTTGTGCTCCACTATAAGAAATCGTGAAAAATCTCTGAATGTATGATTGAGCTGTCATTTTTTGTGCTTACTCCCCAGGTTATTATCTAACTTTATTTAGTTCAGCACTTTTCGATTTGAGCAACATAAAATCTTTGAAAAAATTGGTTTTACCTGCTGGTCTTTTTTGATAGATTTCTGCCATTATTTGCATTTGCCTCTTAATCTCTTTCTCTTTGAGTTCTCTTTGATCACTTGAGCTTTTAGAAGGGATTGCTATAGTAGCTTGTGTTTTAATGGAAGTTTTACTTGTGATGAAACTAAACCATAGGACCAATTATCTTGAATACACTAATGTTGCTAATGAGGATTATGTGAAGTTTTGTATGAAGGAAAATTTTCAAGTGTAGACAAAAGCTCAAGCTTGGGGAAGAATAATGTGATAAGATGAAGTATGGAAAAATGCTCAAGCTTGGGGATGCCACCCGTGTCCCCCAAGAAATATTCAAGAAGTACAAGCGTAAAAGCTTGAGGATGCCCAAGGCATCCCCTTCTTCATCAATAAAAATCTCAAGTTTTCTTCCAAACACTTCATTTTTATTGTTTCATGCAGAATTGTGTTGTTCTTGGAGTGTCTTCGTTTTTACTTTTAGTTTTATTTTCTTTAGTTTTCATAAATAAATTTGATGTACCCCTGCATTCATATGATATTTCAAATAAGTTGATTGGTGATTGGAAAAGAGTAGGAAAGTTCAAGCTTATAAGTGGTACAAAAGGAGTTTTGTTTTGACTGTGGCCTAGACTTTATCATGTCATGTTTGATATTTCTTTGACTTTATGCTTAGTAATTATTGCTGTAGCATGACTTGTTCCAAACAATTGAGATTGCATAATGAGCCTTAAAAGAATCATGCGTTGTTTTAGCATACAGAAGACTAATATTGTGGTATTCTCCTTCGATGCTTTATTTGGGTGGACTTGGCACATGCTTACACCATGTTAAGACTATGTATCAGTCACCTTAGCCTCAATGATCATTTAGTTTTTTGACTTGTAATATCACTTTATGCTTTACTTAATAATGTTTTGTCGCTTTGCATGATTATGGCCATTAGTGCTCTCTTAGTTGGTCGCTCCCAGTCTTTTGCTAGCCTCCACATGTACAAAGTATGAGTTCCACTCATGCATCCAACCCCCAAGAAAACCAAGTTGTTCCATAGAGTCCACTATAAATGAAGGGGATCCGCAGCAGAAAACAAAAAAAATCCTACGTTGGAACCCAAAAACTGCCTAGGATCTATCTATGTAGTAATGCAGTAACGGCCAACACATAGAGAATACATATCCTTGTAGACCATACACAGTTAATGTTCCGAGGGGAACATGGTTGATGTAGTCGTACTCATAGCCGACCTCAAGGTCGTGAAGCTCCTCGCAGGTCACCCCTTGCTCCTTCTTCATCGTGCAGTAGCTCCGGATCAAGACATTTAAGCGCCCCACGTGTTGCGCCTCATGTCTTCGTACACATCCAGTGCACGATGAGACCTCCGGCTCCCCGATCCCACCGGGAGTGCGCAAGTTGATATCTGGCTAGGAATCCCTGCGGCAGAACGGCGTGTTGCAGGTGTGCCTTGTTCGCACAACCCAGACTTGGGGCCATGGTCACAAGGTATACAGAGAGAGGGAAAGAGAAAGTCAACCAAAGTACTTCTCCAAATATTGGTGTATTTTATCCCACCCTTGGGCACCCCTTTATATAGGCTAAGGGGGTGTGCCTTTTTAAAACGCTAAGCCATGTGGGACTATTAGTAAAGGAAAAATACCAGGAAAAGTCGTCCCAACCGGTTGGGCCAAAACCCCCAGGCCCAATAGCACACAACAGCAGTGGGCAGCATTTAGTGAGCCAGTGCCGGCTGGGTGGGCCTTTGGCGCGGCCCACCCCGCGCCCCCCGAGCTCCCCGCGGCAGCAGAATCCCGCATGGGCCGGCCTAGTGCGTGTTGGCCCATCTGCGCGGTGCCCTGCTGTCGGGTGGGTCGGCTGACCACGCGACCCAGCCAGGCCGGCTCCCCGTGAGCTCCTTTGGGCCGGGGTCGAGCTGGGCCTAGCTGCGGCGAGCGCTAGAAGCCGCCCACCCCGTGCGGCGGCTGTTATCTACCGCCCACGTTGGCTGGACCGTTTCTCTATTTTCCTTTTTCTGTAGCTTTTCTTCTAGGCTATTTCCCTCCGGTGATTTGGCCTAATATAAAAGTTTCCTTTATAAATCTTAATCTAAATATTATTTATAATATATCAATTCACAACTAACATATAATAAATGTATATTTAAATTCCCATTTATCCGAAAACCCTTTAACGCGCTTTTCCTTTATTCCTTCTCCGTAATAACTTCGGATCTCTCGGCGGAACAACTCCGGCTTTCTATTTCTCTACTGTGATTCCGTCTTACGAATGATCGCTCTCATCATACCATTAAGTGTATCCCCTCACGGCTCGGGAATGCTCTAGACATGATCTATATCAATGATCATAGAGGGACCAGGGATGTCCATGTGACCCCTATGCATTCCTGATGACAATGTTGTTTGAACCGGTAAATGTAGCATCCAATTTTCTTTTGTTTCTCGATATGACTTGTCCGAGATCTAATCATTACTATCACATACCTTGTTCAATCTCGTTAACAACAAATTCTGTTTTTTTGTTACCGTGATATTACATCCCCGTGACCGTGTCACATGTTGCAACATTTATAGATGTAATCTCACCATGGCAGCCGTATGTATCTTTACCCATCATGTGAGCGAACAAATCCCGCTCTTGACATATATTGCCTCTACGGTTCCTCTGAGTACCTGAACACACCTTTATTGCCACCATATTACTAGATGATGTTTGATGCTATCTAAGCACTCTCGGGAGACAGTGATTAATATAGCCTCACGGTCTAAGGAACTAGGAGTCTAGGTTTAGCTATTGCAACAATGAACTTATATGACTTGATCATGTTGCAATCCTTCGAGGAATGTCCATCACATCATTCTCCAATGATATGACCCCGTTGTCAATTGGCATAAATGCCCATTATCTTGAAACCCAGCTCATCCTCATGACCAACGAACTAGTATAAATAGAGGCTACTAGGGACTTTGTTGTTTCATACCACACCTATACCAATGTTTATACTTGGCACAATTATAGCACAATATGAAACTATTATAAACTAATTGAGATATGATAATAAAAACCTATTTATTATTGGCCTCTAGGGCATATCTCCTTCAATCTCCCAATTGCACTACAGTACAAATAATCTAGCTCACATTTTACTCATATAAACCATATAACATATGTGTTTACAGATCATGCATGCTCATGGGAAACGTCATGTACATGTTCTGTTTTACCAGATCATTATGTCTTTCGCGAATCGTTAATGTCTTCCCAATTTTGACATTCACACCATTATCATATAATGGGTCGAAGCATTTGTTTGGCAACAAAGTGAGACTTTGTTTCTAGTGTTTATAATGACGGTTGTTTTCACTGTTTTCATCTAAACTTCAAAACACACTTTGCTATTCTTTGTGTATATACTATAGTCATGGCAGCAGAACGAGCCTGGATTCCAGGAGCCTACAGTGACTTTAGATCAACCTCGAGGGCTTTCTCATGGGCACTGTGCCCTGGGACACATCATTCTACGTTAAAAGCGAACTAGCCCCGCCATAACATTATACATCACATCAGATGGAGCCTTTATACTTCTATATCTATGTAGATCCTAGTGCATGAAATGCATCTATGCCACTTATATTGCTTCTTGCCATTTATGTAGGAACTTAATTCTGGTTCAGTGATCAACCTAGGAATCACTTAAAGACACGTTCTTACAGTTAAGACTTTGTCCTACCAACCAGAACTTCGGGTCACATTACGTCGAGTATATAACATGGTTGTATGGAAGAACCTATGACTGAGGCATAGGAGATGCAACGCATCTCTTTATTTCAACCATAGTTGCAATACTAACTCACTACTTCATACAGTAATAACTTCTTTCTTACCTTGGTCCATTCTGAGCTTCTTCAGAATCTTGCTTAGGACATTCTGAACATCTTTCAGAATCAAGTCCAGGAAGCATTCGACATTCAGTGTTTATTAAACTTACCAATCTATCTCGATAGATCTTATTGTTTAATAACTTCAACTTCATCCTTATTTATCTAACTTAAACGTTATTAACACTAATCACATCATTCACATATGTCGTCCACATACCATAGAATGATTTCACGCTCCCACTCAAATATTGCATCCATATTTGAGATCCAGGGATTTGACTTAGCTCCCACTCAAAATATGGCAGCTACATATTATGATTTAGCCAAGCTGATTTGCTCCCACTCAAATCTAGGTCCTCTCGATAATCTTGGACATTCCAAAATTCTTTGATCATCATCAAATCAAGAATTCCACTAACGAGATTTCAATGACCATTCATTTCTCGTACTTAGGTCCATCACGCTTCTTTGTATTTCGTAGGTATGTCTTGTTCATAAACATGACAAGTGAATCAACAATATAATTCCACAAACTTGTAGAATATATAGTTGAATCCTACTTTCTTTAGTAAAAGTATTTGGTTGAAACTTTATGATCATTATCATTGGTTTCTCCTCTATATGTAGAGTTTGGATTTACGAAACAAATTCCGCTGCGCCACTCAACAATCCGGAGGTAAGGTCAAATACCTTGTTTTCATCTTTTACTTTCTTCCACCTGTATATTCATCAAGACACATCAACTTAGGACAACAGCAGGTTTGCCCCTTGTCGACGATGCATTCATTGCTTCCTAAGAATTCTCTACAAATACTTGTTTATTCGCCATGATTTTGACTTATGAAATCTCCAAAAACACTTATGGTGTTGTTTCCACGAATCTTTTAGATGTTCCTTTGTATTTCAAATGAGTGTTTGCTTATTTTTATCTCTAACTCTAAATGACAACTATAACCCCGATAAGAGATAATATTATACCATATGTATCTAGTACATAATGATTATGATGTTCATACATTTCAATATAGTTTGAATTCGTCCAATTATCATAATTTGTGAAACATCTTTCACAAGTCCCTTTTATGCTAAACTTAACTTGAATACTTTAATCGTGTCGATCAAATCGAAGAGACTTGTTAATTCAATATCCTCCCTTTGTTGTGAACTCATTTGAACAATTCAAATTGTTTCAAACTTATGTTTCATTAAGTAAATACACTTATTCACTTAAGTCCACAATTAACTAATGATTTCCACTATTTGTTGAAAATACGGTAAATCACTATGTATAAGATTCAATATTTCTTCGCATATCACCGTTTTACCAGAATGTGGAGTTTTAGTCATTCTACCCAACGAGGCATGGTTTTGCAAATTCTCTAGATTAAGCATCTAGGACCCCGATCTTCATTTACAATGAAGAACATGCAATAACCAAAATGACTTAAACTATAGTGTCATTTCATTATTAAACTTTGGATGTCTTTTAGCATTCTAATCCTTTATAGATTCTTAAACTATTATCATTAACATAGTGATGAGAATAACTTATTTATAATCATAATGTGACCATAACGGTATTGTTCATAAGAATAGTACAAACTGGCTTGTAACTTGTTCATATGAATAATCATCTCGCCAGAAGCAAGACACACAAACAAGGATTACAAACTATATTCAAGTCCACTAATCCAAATGATAAACTTTGAGGAAAGAGGTGATGTCGGCCATCAACTGTTTTGCTTGCTGTCATCAAGTCATGTTGCCTCAATTCTAGCAATTCTCAAGCAGACCACCATGTTTTCACAAAACAGGATAAGTATCAAATACTTTACAAATTGCAACGAGTTTTTCCAGAACTACATTTATAATTTGTATATCTTACATATACATTTTCATTCATGACCTCCATTGCAATCAAGCCCTTCCAAGAGTTCTCAACTCTAATGCAAGATCACTAAGTGTTTTTCCAAATATTCTCTTTTTCATCCATGATGGAGGAAAACCCATCCAGCGGCTCATACTTTATGTGCCAGATTTTGTAGAATACAAAATGTATCCCAACTCTCCATAGAATGGGGAATGGCTTATTGGATGATTATGGAGAAAACACAAACATTGCGGAGTCATTGAATTATCTCCTAATGGTTATTTTATCAAGAAGAGAAGATCACCTTTTACGAGGATATCCCTCCGGCGTGGGTATTAATCTATGAAGTTGGACCCTTTTGCTAAGTTCAACATTAAGCAATATATTCCCATGGTCACAAAGGACCTCAATGGGACATGCCATGATCTACTAAGATATTCGCAAACAGACATCTAGACTAAGTTCATAATAAGAGATCAATTTATAATTGGTCTCCACTAAAATTGTCATCCCCTAGATGATTTTAGTGATCACATGATCCCTATCCTCTGCACGTCCCCTGATCGTCACGACCATTAGTGCAGCATCAAAGGTAGACATTCCCTGATGTCAATCACATCATCCATGTGACTCATGCTCGATCTTTTGATCTCTTGTGTTCCGAGGCCATGTCTACACATGCTAGGCTCACCAAATCTAACTTGTGTGTATTCGATGTGCAACATGTATTACACCCACTGTATGTGAACATAGATATGTCTGACCCCCGATCATCACGGCCGTCCTCATAACGAAGAACTTCTTGGTGCTGCACACACAAGGGGAACACGGAACATTGGAATTAAATAGGGATTATCTTATTTGCTACCGTTCAGTATCTAATACTAGCACACAATAAGATGTAAAACATGTATCAACATCATATGTATTATGTGATATGATATGGTCCTTCTTGCACCCTGATCTTCATCAAGCGCTTCGGCATGATCGCCATCCTGCCATCGATTTGATGCCAAGTCCACGATGCATCCACCAGGTTATCCATCGGAATGATGACTATTACTATACTAGTTAGTAACAGAAAATGAAACTACTTTACCTTCATAATGACCAATTCCATATCATAATCACATGCCCCCTACAAAATAAAGTTAGACGCCTCTACTTTATCTATTGCAAGTTTTACATGGTTGTTAGGGCTTTCGCAATAGAACCGTTTCTAATCTACGAACTTTCCAACCACAACATGGATCCAACAGTTGTCTCTATTACACCCCTTTCAGGGCCCTTCATTGTAAATGATATATCAACTATTGATTGAGAGACAGACACCCGCTAGCCACTTATACGGTACAAGCCGTATGTTGAGCATGGAACCAGTCTCGCGTACGAATACGCGTAAGGTCGGTCCAGGCCGCTTCATCAAGCAATACCGCGATATAAACAAGTACACGTTAGAGGGTAACAATTAAGGGATCAATGCCCAAACAATGCTTGTGTGTACTGGCCGTACAACACTCCTACGCATAGATCGGCTCTAATACCACTGAAGGGGATCCACAGCAGAAAACAAAAAATTTCCTACGTTGGAACCCAAAAATTGCCTAGGATCTATCTATGTAGTAATGCGGTAATGGCCGATGCATAGAGAATACATACCCTTATAGACGGTACGCGATTAGTGTTTCGAGGGGAACGTGGTTGATGTAATCGTACTCGTAGCCGAGCTCAAGGTCGCGAACCTCCTCGCAGGTCACCCCTTGCTCCTTCTTCATCGTGCAACAGCTCCGGCTCATGACATTTAAGTGCCCCAAGTGTTGCACCTCGTGTCTTCGTACACATCCGGTGCACGATGAGACCTCCGGCACCCTGATCCCGCCGGGAGTGCGGAAGTTGATATCCGGCTAGGAATCCCTATAGCGCAATGGCGTGCTGCAGGTGTGCCTTGTTCGCACAGCCCAGACTTGGGGCCATGGTCACAAGGTATAGAGAGAGAGGGAAGGAGGAAGTCAACCAAAGTACTTCTCCAAATATTGGTGTACTTTATCCCACCCTTGGGCACCCCTTTATATAGGCTAAGGCGGTGTGCATTTCTCAAAGGCTAAGCCATGTGGGACTATTAGTAAAGGGAAAATACCAGGAAAAGTCGTCCCAGCCAGTTGGGCCAAAACCCCCAGGCCCAACAGCACACAGCAGCAGTGGGCAGCATTTAGTGAGCCAGTGCTGGCCGGGTGGGCCTTTGGCGCGGCCCACCCCGCGCCCCTCGAGCTCCCCGCGGCAGCAGAATCCCGCATGGGCCGGCCTGGTGCGTGTTGGCCCATCTGCACGGTGCCCAGCTGTCGGGTGGGTCGGCTGACCACGCGACCTAGCCAGGCCGGCTCCCCGTGAGCTCCTTTGGGCCGGGGTCGAGCTGGGCCTAGCTGCGGCGAGCGCTAGAAGCCGTCCGCCCCGTGCGGCGGCTGTTATCTACCGCCCACGTTGGCTGGACCGTTTCTCTATTTTCCTTTTTCTATAGCTTTTCTTCTAGGCTATTTCCCTCCGGTGATTTGGCCTAATATAAAAGTTTCCTTTATAAATCTTAATCTAAATATTATTTATAATATATCAATTCACAACTAACATATAATAAATGTATATTTAAATTCCCATTTATCCGAAAACCCTTTAACGGGCTTTTCCTTTATTCCTTCTCCGTAATAACTTCGGATCTCTCGGCGGAACAACTCCGGCTTTCTATTTCTCTACTGTGATTCCGTCTTACGAATGATCGCTCGCATCATACCATTAAGTGTATCCCCTCACGGCTCGGGAATGCTCTAGACATGATCTATATCAATGATCACAGAGGGACCAGGGATGTCCATGTGACCCCTATGCATTCCTGATGACAATGTTGTTTGAACCGGTAAATGTAGCATCCAATTTTCTTTTGTTTCTCGATACGACTTGTCCGAGATCTAATCATTACTATCACATACCTTGTTCAATCTCGTTAACAACAAATTCTGTTTTTTTGTTACCGTGATATTACATCCCCGTGACCGTGTCACATGTTGCAACATTTATAGATGTAATCTCACCATGGCAGCCGTATGTATCTTTACCCATCATGTGAGCGAACAAATCCCGCTCTTGACATATATTGCCTCTACGGTTCCTCTGAGTACCTGAACACACCTTTATTGCCACCGTATTACCAGATGACATTTGATGCTATGTAAGCACTCTTAGGAGACATTGATTGATATAGCCTCATGGTCTAAGGAATTAGGAGTCTAGATTTAGTTGTTGCAACAATCAACTTATATGACTTGATCGTTTTGCAATCCTTTGAGGAATGTCCATCACATCATTCTCCAATGATATGACCCTGTTGTCAATTGGCATAAATGCCCATGATCTTGAAGCCCAGATCATCCTCATGGCCAACGAACTAGTATAAATAGAGGCTACTAGGGACTTGTCTGTTTCATACCACACCTATACCAATGTTTCTACTTGGCACAGTTATAGCACAATATGAAACTATTATAAACTAATTGAGATATGACAATAAAAACCTATTTATTATTTGCCTCAAGGGCATATCTCCTTCAATAAATTCCTATGCATGGTGTGTTACACCATTCCAAATATATTCATGCTTTTATCTACCTTCCAAATTAAACTTGTTATGTGAAAATTAGTGATTAGAGATCTCACGAACATGATGGCACACTTTACTTTCTTGCACCTAATAAACTTGAACCATTGTGTCATCTATGTTGCGTATATGCTTGCACTTTATAATTTGAGAATTAGCACAACCATGCAGTCATGGGGAACACTTCCAACATTGCACTTATTATTCAGTTGATATCATATCATGTTCTTTTGTTTATGGATCCCGGTGGTGTGAAATAAAAGGGGATCTTGTAAGCTCATGGAGTTTGTATATGTGTTAGAGAAATGCCTGGGTGGCTAGCCTAAGCCATGCCTAATCATGGTGGAAACTTGCAGCATAATCATAGTGAGCATTCTGTGAAGCATCCTTAATAAAAACCTATGCAAATAGCAAATAAAAAGATCGCTGAGATGCTCATTGTCTGTTGCCTTGTCATTTTGATATGGGATAGCTCTTGTATCATGGAGAAAGGGGTACTCCGTTGGCGGTTCTCCATGATACACATGCACTTACAATGACAAGAACTTACTTGTGACTAAAGTTGAGTAGCATGAGGTCCGGTACTCGTAGGCACGGGGCATGAGATTTTCGACTTATAACTTGTCAAGCATATACTCATATTTGTTAACTTTAACCTTAATCACCTAAAGATGCTTATGATAGGGGTAATGAGAGCTGAAAGCTAATAAGTACCATAATTTTTGGAAGCTCTTTATGAAACTTGAAATCCCTGCTTCCCTCTTATGAAGGGCCTTTCTTTTTACTTTTATGTTGAGTCTCCATCTTCTATCTTTATGCAGCAATTGAGGGAGCATAGTGAGCATTCTTAGTTTAATGTGCATTGTCCCAAAACTTGTTGATTGATTCATAACTGTGATATTGCTTGTTCTTAAATTATTTGTATCTAGTCACCCTTATGAACTTTGAAGGTGTCCTATGCATTTATGTTTTGCTATACCATGAGGGACAAGCTGAATACCATTCTTACTATGTTTTCTATATGTGAATCAAAGAAATATCTTTTAATGCATTGTTATTCATGAATCTTTTGTTTGTACCTTTTTCATGTTACGACATAGTTGCTATGTCTTATTGTTAGAACTTTGTCTTTTATGTTCATGTTAGAGTACTTTGATCCCAGCCATCAATGATTTACAAATACCTTGATCAAGATTATGATGGTGCATGTCACCTCAAAAAAAATTTATCACTTACCTACTCGAGGACGAGCAGGAGTTAATCTTGGGGATGTTGATACATGGTAACCGTATCTATAATTTTTGATGTTCCATGCTTGTTTATATCTACTTTCTTATGTTTTGTTCACACTTTGAGGTGTTTTTATACATTTTTTGGGACTAACCTATTAACAAGATGCCACTGTGCTAGTTGCCTGTTTTCTGCTGTTTTTGGTTTCATAAAAGCTAGTAAGGAAATATTCTAGGAATTGGATGGGACAAAAGCCAAAGTCAATATTTTACCCGAAGCAACACAGAGTCCGGAGGGGAGACGAAGTGGCACACTAGGGCGGCCACACCTGGTGGCCGTGTGGCCTAGGGCGGGTGCGCCACCAAGTGTGTGGGCCCCCTAGTACTCCACCGACCTTGCCCCTTCGCCTATGAAAGCCTCCCGGGATGAAAACCCTAAGTACCCGATCAAAATTCCACGAAAGAGTTTGTAGCCGCCGCCATCTCCATCCCTAGATCGGGAGGGATCTGAAGCTCTTCCCAGCACCCTGCTGAAGGGGAGAGATCACCCTGGAGGCCTTCTTCATCACCATGCGTGCCTCCGGTGTGATGCGTGAGTAGTTCATCCTTGGACTATGGGTCCATGTAGTAGCTAGATGGTTGGTTCTCCTCCTTTGTGCTATCATGTTTAGATCTTGTGAGCTCCGTTCATGATCAAGATCATCTATTTGTAATCTTACATGTTGTGTTTGAGGGGTTCCGATGGATATTGAGATGCTATTTCAGATTGATTATTGATTCTATCATGTCTATGTTATTTGTGATCTTGCATGCTCTCTGTTGTTTGTAACTATCTTGGCCAAGTAGATGCTTGGAACTCCAAGAGGGAGTATTTATGCTCGATAGTGGGTTCATGCCTCTAGTAATCTAGGGAAGTGACAGGAATCTCTAAGGTTGTAGATGTGTTGTTGCTACTAGGGAGAAAACAGCAATCCTTTGTCCATGGGACAATCGTATTGTTTACTTTACACACTTTTCTTATTGCAATTATCTATTGCTTGCAACTTAATACTGGAAGGGGTTCGGATGATAACCTGAAGGTGGATTATTAGTCATAGATGCAGTTGGATTACGGTCTATGTATAATGTTGTAATCCCCAATAAAATCTCATAGGAGTCAAGATGTCTAGTATATGCATTGTTATGCTTTCTCAAATCTATCAATTGCCCTGCTGTAATATGTTCACCTAGCATGTTATTTATCTTAAGGAGAACCACCTCTAGTGAACTATGGACCCCGGTCCATGCTTTTACCATTGCTATACCTTCTAATGTTACTATTTACTATTTACTTTCTGCAAGCAATTACTGTCTTCGACACAATACATTTAATCCTTTGTTTTCAGCAAAACTGGTGAGATTGACAACCTCACTGTAAGTTGGGAGCAAAGTTATGTGGTTGTGTTGTGCAGGATTGCAAGTTGCTAGTAACACCTTGTATTTGTTTCGTTGCTCCTACTAGTTCGATAACCTTGGCTTCATAACTAAGGAAAAACTTGCTGCTGTGCTCAACATACCTTCCTCTTGGGGTTCCCAACAAGCTCAACATTTTGAGCCACAAGTGTGTAGTACGATTACAAAAATGCAGTTCACTACGATAGGCTTGAACCTTCTATACTTCTATCAAAACAAAAATGCATTGGAGATTTGGTTACCTTGATCGTAGAGGCTTCTAAGCATCCTCTGTATCGTGCGCGTGACGTCCAGGTCAGTGAGGGTGCTGTAGTTGTGGTGGCTGTTGGATTCGGGGAAGCAAATCTTGGGCAGTCGATGTCGGCTTGAGCATGGTGGATGAGAGCGTCACTGAGGCAGATCTGGTGGAGTGAAGGGTGATGCATGTGCAACTGGTCTAGAGCGGCGGATATGGAACTTGTTGAACTAGATCCCGTTCGGCGAACATCGGTAAAGCTGCTTTGGTACAGTTGGGTAGCTATCGATGGCGAGGAAGGAGAGCTTGCACAGAGATGACGCCATCAACACAGTGAATGAGACCACAACTCTAGTGCTATGGTAGAGAGACCTAGTGAACTACATCTGGTGTGGTGGGTGGCGGTGAAGCGGCTCCGGTGTGGTGCACGAGACCGCAGCTCAAGCAGCTCTGGACGCTGGCCGGTGTGCGCGGTGGTCATGGAGGTGGGAGCATGAGAGAGAAGCTTGGGATTTTTGGGAGGACCAGCGGGAAATAGTGCACGAATCAGGACTATATAGGGGAACATTAAAATAATTACGATCATGCCCCCAAGCTACCGAATTTATCATGCCCATTTCTCATCTGGACAATGGGTAGAATGAGAATTTTAAAGTAAAAAGTTTTTGAAACAAACGGGCGTGAAATGCTTCAAGGTCGATGTGTGATTTTGTTGCTCGATTGATATTTTGAGTTTGTCTAGCGTCCATCTACTAATAATAGAAAAAATGGTACTCACCCAGTTGGAGATTTTGACTCAAAGTTTTTGAAATGGATGGGCGCGTAATGCTTCAAACTCAATGGGTGATTTTACCACTCGATTGAGATTTTAAATTTGGCTAGCGTCCATCTATCTACTGATAAAAATATGGTACTCCCCCATGGGAGATTTTGCCTCAAAGTTTTTGAAACAGTGGGGCGGGAAATGCTTCAAGATTGGTGGGTGATTTTGCTGTTCGATTGGGATTTTGAATTTGTCTAGTGTCCATCTATTTGCTAATAGAAAAATGGTACTCCTCGGTGGCATATTTTGCCTCAAAGTTTTTTAAATGATGGGGCAGGAAATTCTTTAAGGTCAGTGGGTGATTTTACCACTCGATTGAGATTTTGAATTGGGCTAGCATCCATCTATCTATATCTACTAATAGAAAAATGGTACTCCCCGGTGGCAGATTGTCACATCCCAAAAAATTTCAAATTTTGGAATGCGAAAATTTTAAACAAAATGAAGAACCAAGTTCTTTGAAATTCAGAAGGAACAAAAACTTTTGGAACATTTAATATAATGCCTCCAAAACCCAAGCCAAACAAAATGGTTTTTGTTTGTGAAGTGGTGTGCATGTTTTAAAATCCCAAATCATGAAGCATGTATGAGCATCTTGACTTGGTTGCATTTTAAAAACCCAAGAGAAGTGAAAAATATCTCAAACCCTAAAACTCTAATTATTTGTTAACACTCAGAACAACACAATACTTTGGATATACTCCATATGTATATTACACAAAATAACTCCTATGAGGGCTAAAAAGATAAAGGACAAAATAATAAAACAATAGAAATTGGTTTCATCCAATTTGGAGCCATGGATAAAAAGATATGAATTATTTTGAGAATATATTTAATAAAGGCAATATTAGCTATTAAAACCAAAGTGAATAAATTTGGTTAGAAATTTTGAGTTGGAAAGTAAATGTGTTCTATAATTCCCTAAAAACCTAATTTGAGTTTTACAAATTTTTAGAAATTTGTTTGATTCAAATTGGATCATTTAATCAAAAGTTATTTAAGAAAAAAGAAAAAGAAAAAGAAAAACATTGGAGAAAAAAATTCCGGTGAACCCCGACCGTTAGGCGCCCTCCCCTCTGCCCTATCATCTTCGCCATGTCCTAACGCACTTACTAACCGAGCCATGTACCTTCTCGTGCTCTAGGTCGACGACACGGACCAAGTCCGGCGAGCTCCCTCTGCCGCCACCGTCCGACGGTTTTTCCGGTAAAGGTAGGGTTCCCGCCGCTCCTTTTTGGCCACTACTAGACCGTGATGGACCAGGCGCACTTCACTAACCCTTTTGCTTGTCCGCTCGAGTACTAGATCGACGCCACCGTCTCGAGGCCGTGACCTCCGCCGTCGACACCACTCCGGCGAGGAATACCGAGCGCAGAAGAGCTCCCCTCACTTCCCCGCGACCACCAACCAGACCGCCGAGACCTCTGCGGGCCCTCGGTAAGATCACCTTTCCCCCTACGCCTCTGGAACCATCGGAACACCACGAGGCCGACGTGCCGCCGCCGCGCGCCGTCGTTAGCACCGCCAGTCCCCGGCGAGGTGTTTTGTAGCCGTTTGATCATATCCTAGTGGTTAAGATTAGATCACTTAAACGAAAGGGTACGGCTGATCTGATCCGTCCAACGTCACTTAAATCCAACGGGTGCAGAGGTCGATCCGGCCGAACCGGTACTAGCCAATAGGATAGCGCCACGTCGCCAGACTATTATCTGTTTAAATAGAAATTAAACAGATTTAGTATTAAACTTAGAAATTCAATAACTTTTGTTCCACAAATCAGAAAAATGCAAATTTGGTGTCTATGGATTCAGAAAAATAAGACCTTTATTATAGAGGCCTTGTTTCACACTTTTGCTTATGGAAAATTTGAATTTTAGGCAGAACCTTTTTAGGAGTATTTTACCCATAAAAATTGTTTTGTGAATTATTTTTGGGTGAATCTATTTGCTATGGATTGCAAATTGAACCCTCTGTCCAGTGAGATCAAAATATAGATTTGGTTGGCTATGCCTAATAGCATGGGAATTATTTAGTGAGTTTGGCCTTTCCAAATGCTAGAAAATATTGCTAATTATTACAATTGCACAGATGGTTGCATTTGTAATCTTGCAATTGTAAATTGTTCAGAAAGCACTTAGTAGTGTTCAAAACCTTTGTTATAACAATTTGTGCAATAAAATTTCCATCTTGCATGCTTGCATATTTTGCATGATTTTTGTATTGCCATTAGTATTGATCTTGTGCATGTTTTGTCTTGGTTGTTTTGTTTGATAGATTGTGTGGATTGCCAAGTGTGTTACTGCAAAGAGTGCACCAACACCACCAACTACTAAGGCAAGTGGCACTATCATCCATGTCCTACTATTTTTCATTACACTTAGTGGATTTTTGTAGTATGCATGATAGGACTACTATGATACTATGCTATGCTATATCCTATTAGGATATCCTTTATATACCCCTTAGTGGAAATACTGTAGTTGTAGTATGCTTAGCCCTACTATAGATTCGGGGTGGAATACACCATATTGTGATTATATGAAGTGTTGGAAAAATATATGTTTTATATAATAAAACAAGGACTCAATGAATCACCTGGGTGGAGTGTGGATACTCAGTTGAGAATAAGGTGGCAACGAAAGGAACCATGTCTATGGCTATCTCTTTCGTGTGTGCACTAGAAGAATACCACCCAGGAACTTAGAGATTGAACATGTTTCTCGTACAGTGGCTTTTGTGTACAGCCACATGCCAAATGGGCTCTGGCCTAGTCAATTACATAGTGGAAGACCCATGCATTGGTACCTTTTCAGGTTAACTGGAATTATGCATTGGAGGTTTATCCTTGCATTGGTGCCTGGTAGATGTGCTGGCATTATGTATTGGGAGGACTTCTATGGAAAGACTTTGTCACATTCTCGATCTACCGGTACTCCATCTTGGTGAGTACTAATCCAGCGGCCACTGGTGGCGTCAAGACGAGATTGTGTCTTGTGGGTAAAGTGTACAACTTCTGCAGAAGATTAAATTCTAAGTACTTAGCCGTGTCCCCGGTTATGGACAACTCTGAGCAACTAAGGCCTGAAGCTATGGAAGATCTCGACATTCTAATTTCTCAAAGTAAAACTTAATGGTGACAACAAGAGATTAGAAGAACTTGGAGTTTGCCAAGGAGTTCAGAAAGTTATTGAAAGATCAAAACTATTTTTACAAACATAGGATAAAACCATATTGCTTTCTGCAAATGAGCCTAAGATCTACTTAGCCAAATGTGCATGTAGTGATAGTCCAACTTATATTCAGAAACGTGTGACACTTGCCAATACATTCAAAGTATTGACCCTTTGTGGCTGCAACCTATCATGTTGCAGGTTATTCTATTGATGAGTATGGATTGATGATAGAGGTTATGAGTCTACACCCAACATGTTTGCTTGTGGCACATGAAGATGAAGGACTCCATGCTTTACTTGTATTCTGCTGCTTTGTAATAAGATAGCCTATGGCTATGAGTATGTAATAAAGTATTTATATTCTGGATCATGCGATGTAATATGACCTTTGTATCTTGATATTACATGTTAAACTGTGGGTGCTAGCTATTCGATCCAAGGACTAGCAGTGTAATCACAGGGATTCAAACCAAGCCAGGTTTGGGTCTTTACAGATGGTATCAGAGCATTGTGTTGCCTGTAGGTTCGTAACCCTAGGAATTGGACAAACCCCTTGTTAGGAGTGAACTTATATTTTTATACTTATTAGATTTTCTCATATACCTTGATCATTCTTTACTGAATCTCTTCTCCTTCAAACATGTAGAGGACCAGCCTTTGCTTTCTCCAAGGACTTTGAAGATGGATCATGCCAGCAAGGAGATCAAGATACAAATTGGAACAATTCCTCGAGCTTGGAAAATATGTGGAGAAGTAGGCCACACCTCTAAGGAACATCAACATCAATGTCCCTTTTGTGATCACAACCATCCAGTTGGAGAATGCCCCACATCTCAAGTTACTTGTTACCTATGTGAAGGAACTAACCACATTCCTGCCAAGTGCCATCCCGACTTCATAGTGCAACAAGTGAAAGAACAAGTGAAGGATGGAATGTATCAAGCTCTTGGGAAGAAAGAAGAAAACCTTAGCCATGTCACCTGCTCCAAATGCAAGAAAGAAGGACATAATATCAATGAATGCCTAGAGAAGGAAGTTCAAGAAAACCACAACAACACTTCAAGAAAAAGTACTCGAAACATGACAAAAGCGTTTTGCCATCGCTGCCGGACGATAGGACACTTCACCGATGATTGCCGAACTCGAAAGAGAGCTCCCACTGATGTTATCATAGTGCGAACCATGAGACATTAGATTGCCTACCAATTATCATGTTCGAGTTATCGATATAGTGTTAGCATATGGATCATGCCGACCTATGTGGTATGACTATACAAGGTTGCTTGTTTCAAGAAAACTTGTTGTTTTCTTCTATAATGAGTTAAAATCAGAAGTTGCTAAGTGATTGGTTGCTTGATGAATGTTTGATTAAACTGGTTTGTTTTGGGTTGAGTGTGTTAGAACTCCATTAAATGATGGGGCAGGAAATTCTTTAAGGTCGGTGGGTGATTTTACCACTCGATTGAGATTTTGAATTTGGCTAGCATCCATCTATCTATATCTACTAACAGAAAAATGGTACTCCCCGGTGGCAGATTTTGCCTCAAAGTTTTTGAAACGGTGGGGCGGGAAATGCTTCAAGGTCGGTGGGTGATTTTGCCACTCGATTAAGATTTTAAATTTGGCTAGCGTCCATCTATCTATATCTAGTAATAGAAAAATGGTACTCCTCGGTGGGAGATTTTGCCTCAAAGTTTTTGAAATGGTGGGGCATGAAATGCTTCAAGGTCAGTGGGTGATTTTGCTGCTCGATTGAGATTTTGAATTTGGCTAGCTGCAGCGCTCCAAACGGACCTTGGAGATGCATGCCATGGTTGCAGGCCCTATTGCGGGCTGACAATTCCCAGAGAATAGTTTTTACCTCGTGGATTTGGATGTAGAGTTATTGTTCATTGTGAGTGGACTAGTCTATAGGGGCAGGCCGGTTGTTTAACAGGTTGATACAATCGTGTCCTTCAGCCGGTTAGAGGCATCATAGCCGGGCTCTCTTTGTGTCTGAAAAGCGGTGCGTCTGCGTTGACACTGCCAGGGTACCTATGGTGTAGGTCAACAACATCTACTATGCATACCTATCCTAGATTAGATCATACAACTTTGAGGCTCTTGCGTGGGAAGAGGAGCCATGGTTTGTACCTAGGTATGGAGTAGGAGGTTTGTGGATGACTGAACAGTCATTCCAACTCGATTGATTGATGATGGAGTATTTCATAATCATCAAGCATTCTGAGTTGCAGATGGTGCCACCTTGTGCATTTATATAATTTTGTCCCAGGATATGATCATATCTGACATGTGTAAAAAAGAAAATACTTAAATGAATAGTATCATGTGTTATGTATACAAAATTTGTTATTTTGTGTAGGAAAGACAATGCTTTTTTGGATGAAAAATTGCATATGCACAAGGCGCAACATAATCTATGTTCGTGATTTATTCACATTTTTTGGAAACTTGAAAGTGTGGGCATGCAACGGTTTCGATAATAGAAAGGCAAAAGCTCTAGTGCAAATAGTCAGACAGTAGCAAATAGAACTTTTGACAAATTCAGTAGCATTAGAAAGATTGAGCAGTACATAATAAGAGAGGGAAATGTTGATAGAATCATAGTTCATATTCTATAGCACATAATAGATTCAATAACATTTGAAAGTGACTGATTCAGCAATACATACACTGAAATTCAATAGAAGTATAGAGAGAATTAGTTCTTATTTCGGCTCTGAAAAACTTGGCGTATGATGAGTTTGCCCTTTTCTCCAAACACACTCGATCATTGGACCAAGCAAAACTGATGATCAAGTCTGCTTTTGTGTGCATACATTCTGCTCACATCGATGCCTGTGTGACCCCCATATGCACCCTGAAATGTCCCAAGTCTCATCGAGATTCTGACAAGGCCATGCTTCAAAATAAAAAAGCAAGACTATGTAATGCCCATGATTTAGTAGCTTTCAAAAGATTCATCAGTATAAGCCATATTCTGCACTCGATATGAACAAGTACCAGTACATAGATATTATTAGAAAATATATTAGTTGTAGCAGAACTCCATACAGAATATTATGTAGAAGTGTAAAACTATCTTAAGCTAGGAACCACTATATGTCCCATCATATAGAAACATGCATGGGAGAAGATAGAGATGTCAGAATCACCACAATATCTATATGCCAACGATTCAGCATGCCCAAGTCGTGGCCAAGTAGCGCTTGCTTTCCTGCCTAGCACGGTTCTCTTGTTTCACCGTCGCCTGTGTATTCTCGAGACCCTCAGCGTAAATGTAAAATTCAGGGATCTTATCATTATATTCCAACTATCCAATTATGAAGGGAATCTTCCATGAACATAAAGTAATTAATATTAGAACAGAGGGAGTAAGACATTACATAGTACATTAATATTAGGATTATCACAAGAATATTATGATGTGATATCTCATTGTTAGATGATGTCACTGTCCTCATCGATCTGATATTTGAACTCCATGTGGAACTCCGAGAAACGATTGAGGAGCTTGCAAATAAGATAGTGGCTTCAACATGCAATACTTGAGCACTTACAGCGCGGCTTCGACCGGCCACGCCACAATTCTTGGCTCGAATGAAAACATGAGCGTACAGAACCCACGAAAACGGACCAATGACCAAAACCTCACCTCATACTACTGCAATTCCCACACTGCCGACCTGACATGGCTGACGAAATACAAACTTTGTGCTATACACATCAATCTGGACAACGAACAGCGTGCCCGCCTTCCCGATGCTGATGACATCTGTCTGCAAGCCCGGTGCAGGCACTGTCTTAGACAGGTTCCATATTTAGAAGCTTTATCGGACTATGGGCACCTCCTTCGAGTGGAAAGATCTGAGGTGCTTACACAACTTCATTTTGGTGCTGACCTAGAGCCATCCTTGCTCTGTGCAGATAAATGGGCACTAGATGCACGAGATCGGGTGGACCTAGATTTTGTTGTGGGACACTTTGTTTGGATAGCTATAACATTTTCCATCATCGACCTTGCTCCAGCCAAAGTACCATGGGTTGCGCCTCGAATCCCCCATCGTGTCTGGGAGGATCGAGGGCAAGGGCGGATCTATGTGCAGTTATTGGGTGTTTCAAGAGGATTTGTGTGGTGGCCTAGAAGGAGTGATGCAGCGGGCGAGATGGCGAGGAAAATGTATGAAGCGCGCGCTGGAGAGGATCCCGAATGCGGCCAGGAGGCATTAGCAAGTGGGATAAACAGAGATGGGAAAAATGTGATTGCTCTTTGAAAGAGGTTTTTTTTCTTTTGCATGTTCCTTTGGCGGTCTTCTGCTACAGGATGTGGCTGCATCGAAGACCGGCTTGTGTAAATATGTAATAGACTAGCATGCCACTGTCTAAATTAACCATATCACTTCCTGGAGCAGTATTGGATCGTCACATCAGTTTGACTAGACACATGATTTATCGAGTTCTAGAAAATGCAACTTACTTCGTGCTAAGAATCTGGATGCCTACAAATTTGATATTGTTTTGAAGGCATTGAAATAAAACAAATAAAATAAACAAAAATACTTTCATTCGGTGTCCTCTTACTCTTATTACTTTCCACGACAAAATGAGAAACATGTGTTTGACAACTACTCAAAAGAAAAAACTGCTATGTTGCTTCAAATCATCTAATATACCACTATATAGTATACGAATAACTTCGTACATCGGTAGCTGGATATAGATTGGGAAATCCCAACATTTCTAACCATTCGATCTCTTTCGGTACATTAGATAAATTATTTCATGTCTAGCATGTAATATTCCATTGTTAGCCTTTAGCACCATGAATTTTCTCATCATGTCAGTTTGACTAGATACAAATAATTTATTTACAGCTTCTATATTCATAGCACTAGTACTAGTACCTAGTACTCCAAAAATAAAAGTATGGATCTTCCTCAGCAACCCCACGCGCACCTGCCAGATGATCTCTCCCTCGTCTACAGCGTGGCGCTACATATGTGTGATATAATTAGGGTTGCGAGTGGGATCCTGCAAAAGTCCTTCTTCTAGTTCATTTAAAGATCATATAATACATTTTCATAGATAAAAGTTAAACTAGGAAACCTCAAAATGAACTATAAGCGGGAGTTTCGTGGGATCCCATTTGCAACCCTAGCCATGGTATGGTGGCTCTATGTCTATCTCTGGCGCATTCGTCAGCTACATAGCGTTGGTGTACATAGGAAGGAACCACTTTGGGCCTTGGGTTGGGGCGCTGACAAAATGCAGTAGCCATGCATTCAAACTTTTATGGTTTCGAATTTTTCATTTGCATCCCAAACATCGGGATGGGAGGTTATGACAAAGATCGCCACTCGTAGTAGTGGACAAGGGATATTGTACTTGATATATATATTTCGCATTCGATACACTTCATTAATAAGGTTTGGAAAAAGTGTGAGCACCGCACTGATTTCCTTTGTTAAGCACGTACTAGTTCTAGTACGAAGAGTATGCCTCAGCTAGTGGCTGGAAAAGGAGAGTCAGTAATGACTACTTTTCCATGCTTATTTTCAGGGCCCTTTCTACTAAATGTATGGACTTGGATGTAATTTTCTCTTTTTTGAGGTCCTTGATATATCATGTACTTCCACTGACCGTGTTTACTTGTTAACTGAAGCATCTTGCTCCTTCTAGGCCTAGCCTGGCTAGTTGAAAAATGCCACCACCCCACTTTTCATACAAAGTGGACCATGATTTCTTACAATTTCCTAGTTTTAGCATTTTGAAGATTCCTAGCTAACTTTGCCCACTTATATTAGAGGACTTTATGCCACTTTAACGAAATTAGGTCAGATGTGAACTACAAGTAAGCGTGATAGGTTGCTCTTGAATTTTACAGATGTCGTTTGAAGGTACCAACACTGCCAATATATCAAGAATGAGCGTGAGTTTTGAAAAATACAACTAACTTCGTGCTAAGAATCTGCATGCCTACAAATTGGATGCTATTTTGAAGGTATTGAGATAAAACAAAGAACATAAACCAAATACTTTCATATGGTGTCCTATTACGCATATTACTTGCCATGAGAAAATGAGAAACATGTTTTTGACAACTTATCAAAAGAAAAAACCGCTCCGTTGGTGTACACAAGAAGGAACCACTTTGGGCCTTGGGTTGGGGCACCGACACAAAGCAGTAGCCATAAATTCAAAATTTTCTGGTTTCAAATTTTTCACTTGCTTTCAAAACATCAGGATGGGAGGTTATGCCAAAGATCGTCACTCAAAGTAGTGCACAAGGGATACTGTACTTGATATATATATGTCCCATCATATTCGATGCACTTTATCAACAAGATCTGGCAAAAGAGTGACAATAATATGGCTCGGAATGACAAAGCCCCATGTTTTCACTCATAGTGTACGATGCATGTTTTACTTACGATTCCCATGTTTTAAGAGTTTTCAAGCTAACTTCACCTAATTAAATCACTTTTTGTTGATTTATCGAAATTAGATCAAATTAATTTGAACTATAAGTAAATGGTGGATTGCTCTTAAAATTTTATGAAAGACCTTTGAAGGTACCCCAGGAAGCCAATATACAAGAATGACCAAAAGTCTTGAAAGATTTCACATCTTGCTAATAGTATGTGAGCCAACAAATTAAACCTGGCTTTGAAAACAACAGAAGATAATAAAGAAAATCCACCAAAAGACATGTGCATGGCATACTTTTGCATGTATTACGTACAATGAAAAATGACAAACTTGAGTTTTGACAATATTTGAAAAACCAGCTTCACAAAATTGTCCAGCCATTATTAAATAGGTTTCAAGTCGGACAACCAAGGTAAATGCCATATCCACGTCGTAGTTTATGATAATTTTCCCATATTAGGAAGATTAGTGCATCTTGGCATGTTAACCAATATGTTGCCAAGGGGAGTTTCCAACAAGTATTAGGAAAAAAGAATCTCAATTTTACATGTGGCAGTTTTTTTTTGCAAAAACAAGAACATTTTTCTTATTCTGCAAAGCAAGTAGTACTGTACTAGGAAAAATATGGCTCAAATGGAGGGGGAAACAAACAACTACTAGTACTGTGGAAGAGATTATGAGCTTAGAGGAAAAATGGAGGCAACGCGAGAGGGCAGCGGGGAAGAGGAGTTGAAGGAGGTGCAATGTTATAGCAAAGTTATGATGGATTCCTGACACAAGGTACTCCTGTAGCCTTTACAGTGTACTCGATGCAGCTCTACCTTGTAGAACACCGCCGAAGGAGAGAAGGAGCATGCAATAAAGCCATCCCATTCTCCCTATCTCCGTTTATTCCCAGTGCACGGTTCACTCATTTTCCTTGCACGCCGCCACCCAACTCCTCCAGCAACCCCAACACTCATGGATTGCCCTCACCTCCACGTTATGGGGATTGGAGGCACAACTATCGGTACATCGGCTGGAAAAAGATCGGCGATGATATATATGCTACAAAATACTTTAACAATAGCAGAACAAGATAGTACTCACTAGTACAAGAACTACTACATCACAACAATGCGGAAAGGCCATGTTTCAAAAGGAAAGCGAGACCATATTATGCACTCGATCTGAACAAGTACCAGTACATAAGGTATTTCCCCCTAATATATGGTAGCATAAATCCACACAAAATACGTACTCGGTAACCCCATGTCCCATCATATGCACACATACATCAGAGAGAAGATAGATGTCATAAACATCACAGGAGTTGCATTCCAATGTAGTGCCATCGTCACAGCGTGTCTAAGAGTTGGCCGGGTGCCGCTTGCTTTTGCCTGACACACTTCTCTCATTCCACCATCGGTTGTGGGACCTCAGTGCCAGTAGCATTCCTATCATCATATACATAAATGTGAAATGTGATGTCATAACTAGGGAGTATTTCCGACCGTCCTCATACGAAGCAAACCTGTCACCAACATAAACTGATTAATTAGGATAGCATTACATATATTGACATTAGGATATCACTAGAAGATTAAGATGTGTTTTCTCACTCATAAAACATCTCAGCGCGAAAATACTAATCCACTAGAAAGTCTGACGAAAGGTTGAGGAGCTTCTAGCTAAAACTAGGAATCAGACAGGTACAACATGAGCCATTCCAGCGCGACATGGCCCGGTGATGGGCTGCTCCAAAACTCGGATATCTGTGCCAATTCGACTGAATGGAACTCAAAGTACCCATCAAGCGTATGCAAGACCACCATGTACCGCAACGATTGGGACAACGCCGACCTGATACGCACAATGGATATGACGATGTGCATGTCGTGCCCATTTTCACGCCAAACATCACGCCCTCTTTCCCGATGCCAATGATCTCTCCTCTCTGTCAGCCCGGTGCTGGCGCTGACTTAGAAGCATCAAAAAAATTGATGAAGCGGAGGAAGGGCACTGCCCGTGAGTGGGCATTTCTGAGGTTGTTGGTAAGCACTACGGACGAGGCGACGAACTCGCATCTAGGCTCGGTGTAGGCGTACGAGACTTGGTCGCATAAGATCTTGTCGGTGTGGAGCTGGTGGTAGGGTACCAAGTCCATGCAGGCGTCGTTGGGGGATCTACTACCTTTTCCGCATGCGACTTGGTGGTATAACTCCTTGGAGCATGCGGCCAGACAGAGGGCGCTGGGCATGTCCAGATGCTTAGTGATTTTATCAAAGTGCAGGCAGCAGATCTTGTGGCCGTGGACCTGGTGGTACTCGACCAATTTCCCACAAGCTTCGTTGGGTCATCTGCTACCTTTTCTGCTTGTGACTTGGCAGTTCAACTCCTTGGAGCATGCGGCCAGCTTGATGGCGTTGGTCATATCCATACGCATAATAATTTTAGCAAAGAAGTCATCGCCGAACTTGCTCCATCCACTATACTGACAGTTGTTCTTCCAATCTTCCATGGCGTGGGGGTGAGGGTGGTCCATGAGTGATAGGGTTGTTGGAGGATTTGGGTGGTGGTGTGCAAGGAAAATTAGTGACGCGTGCACTGGAGATAAACGAAGATAGGGAGGATGGAATGGCTTTACTACATGCTCCTTCCCTACTTTGGCGGTCTTCTGCAGGGCACAGCTACATCGAGTATGTTTTAAAGGTTGCAGGAGTACCTTGTGCTAGGAACCCATCGTAACTTTGCTCTGACATCACACCGCTTTCAACTCCTTTTCCCCATTGCCCTCTCACGATAACTCCCTTTTTTCTCTAAGCTCATAATCTCTTCCACACTACTAGTAGCTCTTCGTTTTCCCCTCCATTTCGATCCATCTTTTCCTAGTACAGTACTACTTGCTTAGCAAAAGAAGAAAAATATTACTATTTTTGCAAAAAAATTGCCACTTGGAAAATAGAGATTGCCTTTTTCCTAATACTCTTTGGAAACTCCCCTTGGCAACATATTGTTTAACATTCCAAGATGCACCAATCTACCTAATGTGGGAAAATTATCATAAACTATGATGTGGATATGTCATTTACCTTGGTTGTCCGTATTGAAACCTGTTCATACATGGCTAGACAATTTTGGGAAGCTGGTTTTTCAAAAGTTGTCAAAACTCTAGTTTATCATTTTTCATGGCAGGTAATACATGTAAAAGGATGCCATGCACATGTCTTTTTTATTTTTCTTTATTATATTCTGTTTTATTCAAAGCTGGGTTTAATTTGTTGGCTCGCAAACTATTAGCGAGATGTGAAATCTTTCAAAACTCTCGGTCATTCTCGTATATTGGCAGCTTAGTGGGTACCTCCAAAGGTCTTCCATAAAATTTTAAGAGCAACCCACCATTTACCTGTAGTTCAAATTAATTTGACCTAATTTCGATAAATTGACATAAAATCATTTAAGTAGGCGAGTTAGCTTGAAAACACTTAAAACATGGGAATCATAAGTAAAAGATGGATGGTCCACTATGTCTGAAAACATGGGCTTGTGGCATTCGAGCCATATTATTCTTCTGAATCTCTCTTTATAGAAAAACATCACCACGTCACTAGGAAAACTGAAAATATTTTTTTCCTAAATGTTGGAACATCCCACGTGCAACATTGCCTACTGTGCCAAGTAAGTTGAAATATTTTAAGCATATAGAAGATTGTCAAAACACATGTTTCTCATTTTTTTATGGCAAGTAATACACGTAAGAGCATGCCACATGTAAGTATTTGTTTTTTCTTTGTTTTATTTCAATGTCTTCAAAACATTATCAAATTTTTAGGCATGCATATTCTTAGCATGATTTAGTTGCATTTTTTCAAAATCCTGTTGGTTCTTGATATATTGATAGTGTTGGTACCTTCAAACGACATCTGTAAAATTCAAGAGCAACCTATCGCACTTTTACTTATAGTTTATATCTGACCTAATTTCGTTAAATCGACATAAATTCCTCTAAGTGAACAAATATAGCTAGGAAGCTTGAAAAATGCTAAAACAAGGGGAATTGTAAGAAAGCATGGTCCCTGCTTTTTCTGAAATAATGAGGGGTGGTGGCATTTTTTCAACTGGGGTAGGCCTAGAAGGGGTAACATGCTTCAGTTAAATACCTAACACGGTCAGTGGAAGTACATGTTACATCAAGGACCTCAAAAGGAGAGAAAATTACATCCAAGTTCATACATTCAGTACAAAGGGCCTTGAAAATAAGCATGGAAAAGCAGTGAAGTTTGGCTCTCCTTCTCCATCCACTAGCCGAGGCATACTCTTTGTACTAGAACTAGTACTTGCGTAACAAAGGAAATCAGCGTGGTGCTCACACTTTTGCCAGATCTTGTTGATGAAGTGCATCGAATGGATGGGACGTATATATATATATATTAAGTACATTATCCCTTGTCCATTACTGCGAGTGGCGATCTTTGGCATAACCTCCCATCCCGATGTATGGGAAGCAAGTGAAAAATTCAAAATCGGAAAAGTTTAAATGCATGGCTACTAATTTTTACCGGTGCCCCAACCCAAGGCCCAAAGTGGTTCATTCCTATGTACACCAATGCTACGCAACTGACAAACATGCCAGAGATAGACATAGAGCCTTCGTACCATGGCTAGGGTTACATTGCAAATGGGATCCCATGAAACTCCTATTTCTAGTTCATTTTGAGGTTTCCTAGTTTAAATTTTCTCAAGAAAATTGTATTATAGAATCTTTGAATGAACTAGAAACGGGATTTCACGGGATATTGATCACAAACCCTAACCATAGTACACATGCATATCATCATGCTATGGACGAGGGAGAGATCAGCTGGCATGTGCACATGGGGGTACTAACAAGGTACATACTTTTCTTTTTTGAGTACTACTTAATAGAAGCTGTAAATAATTCATATGTCTAGTCAAGCTGACGTGACGAGACAATTCATTGCGCCAAAGGCTAACAATGGAATCTTCTAGATGCTATACATGACATAATTTATCTAATGTACCGAAAGATATCCAATGGTCAACAATGTTGGGATTTTCCAATCTATATTCCAACTACCGATGTTCGAAGTTATTTGTACACTGATACGTCATAAATGTATCTATAATTTTTTATGCCCCATGCTTGTTTTATATCAACTTTCTTATGTTTTGTTCACACTTTGAGGTATTTTTATACATTTTTTGAAACTAACCTATTGACAAGGTGCCACAGTGCTAGTTTCCTGTTTTTTATTGTTTTTTGTTTCAGAAAAGCTAGTAAAGAAATATTCTCGGAATTGGACAGGACAAAAGCCAAAGTCAATATTTTACTCGAAGCAACATGCAATCCAAAGGGGAGACAAAGTGGCGCACCAGGGTGGCCACGCGGCCAGGGCGCTCCACCAGGTGGTGTGGGCCCCCTGGAGCTCCACCGACCTTGCCCCTTCGCCTATAAAAGTACCCCAGGATGAAAACCCTAGGTACCTGATCAAAAATCCACGAAAGAGTCTGTAGCCTCTGCCTTCTCCATCCCTAGATCGGGGGGATCCGAAGCTCTTCCTGGCACCCTGCCGGAGGGGAGAGATCACCCTGGAGGCCTTCTTCATCACCATGCCTACCTCCGGAGTGATGCGTGAGTAGTTCACCCTTGGACTGTCGATCCATACAGTATCTAGATGGTTGGTTCTCCTCCTTTGTGCTATCATGTTTAGATCTTGCGAGCTTCGTTCATGATCAAGATCATCTATTTGTAATCCTATATGTTGTGTTTGCGGGGATCCGATGGATATTGAGATACTATGTTAGATTGATTATTGATTCTATCATGTCTATGTTATTTGTGATCTTGCATGCTCTCTGTTGTTAGTAGCTATCTTCGCCAAGTAGATGCTTGCAACTCCAAGAGGGAGTATTTATGCTCGATAGTGGGTTCATGCCTCTAGTAATCTGGGGAAGTGACAGAAATCTCTAAGGTTGTAGATGTGCTATTTCTACTAGGGAGAAAACAACAATCCTTTGTCCATGGGGCAATCGTATTGTTTACTTTACACACTTTTCTTAATGCAATTATCTGTTGCTTGCAACTTAATACTGGAAGGGGTTCGGATGATAACCTGAAGATGGATTATTAGTCATAGATGCAGTTGGATTACGGTTTATGTATTATGTTGTAATGCCCAATCAAATCTCATAGGAGTTAAGATGTCTAGTATATGCATTGTTATGATTTCTCAATATGTCAATTGCCCCGCTCTAATTTGTTCACCCAACATGCTATTTATCTTAAGGAGAAACACCTCTATTGAACTCTGGACCCAGTCCATTCCTTTACCATTGATATACCATCTACTGTTTACCATTTACTATTTACTTTCTACAAGCAATTACTATCTTCCACACTATACATTTAATCATTTGTTTTCAGCAAAACCAGTGAGATTGACAACCTCATTGTAAGTTGGGGCAAAGTTCTATGGTTGTGTTGTGCAGGATTCCAAGTTGTTAGTAACACCTTGGAGTTGTTTCCTTACTCCTACTGGTTCGATAACCTTGGTTTCATAACTGAGGGAAAACTTTCTACCGTGCTCATCATACCTTCCTCTTAGGGTTCCCAACGAGCTCTACATATTTTGAGCCATCAAGCACTTTTTTTGGCGCTGTTGCCGGGAGTTAAGGACAGCTTCAATCTCTTCCTCCTCGTCAATCACTTTTCAGGGAGAAACAAGATTCTTGCAAGGGGAGTCTCTCACAACCAATCTCTTTACTTTGTTTTTGTTTTTCTTAGTTTATTTTGCTTGTTTCTTTTTATCAAAAACACAAAAAATTTACTTGTATTGGTTTACTTCTTTTATCAAAAACACAAAAAAAATTAGTTCCTATTTCAGTTTCTATTTCTGTTGGCTTGTTTTAATCTTACCAAAAAAATGACTACTCTTGAAAACACTAAGTTGTGTGACTTCACTAGCACAAACAACAATGAGTTCGTGTGCATACCCATTGCTACACTTGTCCCTGAAGCTTCTTTCTTTGAAATTAAACCTACTTTGCTTAATCCTGTTATGAAAGAACAATTCTCTAGTGTTGGTACTAATGCTGCTGCTCACCTTAATAACTTTGTTGAACTTTGTGAGATGCAAAAAAATAGGGATATAGATGGAGATATTATTAAGCTTAAATTGTTTCCTTTCTCTTTGAGAGTAAAAGCTAAAGAATGGTTGCTATCCCTACCTAGAAATAGTATTGATTCTTGGATTAAATGCAAAGATGCTTTCATTGGAAAATATTATCCTCCTTCTAAGATTATATCTATGAGAAGTGAAATTATGAAATTTAAACAATTTGATAATGAACATGTTGCTCAAGCTTGGGAAAGAATGAAATCTTTGGTAAAGAATTGCCCCACTCATGGATTGACTGCTTGGATGATTATCCAAACTTTTTATGCATGACTAAATTATTCTTCAAGAAATCTGTTGGATTCTACTGCTGGAGGCACCTTTATGACCATTACTTTGGGTGTTGCAACAAAGCTCCTTGATAATATGATGGTTAACTATTCTAAATGGCACACTAAGAGAGCTCCACAAGGTAAGAAGGTAAATTCTGTTGAAGAAACCTCCTCCTTGATTGATAAAATTGATGTTATTATGTCTATGCTTGCTAATGGAAAAGCTCATATTGATCCAAATCATGTTCCCTTAGCCTCTTTGGTTGCTCAAGAAGAGCAAGCTGATGTGAACTTCATTAGAAATAATAATTTTACCAATAATGCCTATAGGAATAATTATGGTAATAACAATTATAGGCCATATCCTCCGAATAATGGTAATGCTTATGGAAATTCCTACAACAACAATAGAAGTGCACCCTCTGAACGTGAAGTCATGCTTAAGGATTTTATTACTAAACAAACTGCTTTCAATAAAACTGTTGAGGAAAAACTTTTGAATGCTAAAAAAAATATATCATCTTTGTCTGAAGTACAATCCTCTTTGATTAATAAAATGGCTGCTAAACTTGAAACCATGGAAAACCCCTTTGTTGCTACTAATGCCATACAAGTTAGAATTGATGAAAATGTTAGACTGTTAGCTGAATTGCATGCTAAATGGGGAAGAGAAGATGAAATTGCTAGAAATAGTAGTATTTGTACTATTACGAACACCAATGTTGATGCTAGCAAACTGCATGAATTCCCCATTCCTTTTGCAACAATGCCTAAAACCAATGGAACCTTTTCCAATAATGTTGAAATTCTTTGAAATGTGGGAAACAATAGTTATACTACCTTGGATGGTAATTTTGATTTTGATCTTGATGGTTGCAATATTTCTGAAGTAATTATGTTCCTACAAAAGCTTGCTAGAAGTCCTAATGCTAGTGCGATGAATATGGCCTTTACAAAACACATTACAGATGCTCTCATAAAAAATAAAGAAAAAAACTGAAACGTAAAGCTTCTATTCCTAGGAAATTACAAGATGGTTGGGAACCCATCGTTAATATGAAAATGAATGATTTTGATCTCAAAGCTTTATGTGATCTTGGTACTAGTGTCCCTATTATGCCTAGAAAGATTTATGAAATGCTTGATTTGCCACCATTGGAAGATTGTTATTTAGATGTCCAACTTGATGATAATGCTAAAAAGAAACTCATGGGGAGTATTAATTATGTTCTTATTATGGTTAATAATACCTATGTCCCCGTTGATTTCTATGTTCTGGATGTTGAATGCAATGCTTCTTGTCCTATTATTTTGGGAAGACCATTTCTTAGAACTGTTGGTGCCATTATTGATATGAAGGAAGGCACCATTAAATATCAATTCCCACTCAAGAAAGGTGTAGAAAAATTTCCTAATAATAGAGAGAAGATCCCTTTTGCCTCTCCTATTAAAGCAAAATTTGCTCTTAATGCTTCTTCATTCTAAAATACTTGAATCTTGCTTCCTATGTCTAGCTGGAAGGTGTTAAAGAAAAGCACTATTGGGAGATAACCCAAATTATTTTTATTTTCAGTAAGTTTTTATTTTGTTGACTATTGCTTCAGTAATAACCTCTCCTTACCCTTTTTGTGTGGTTTTTGTTCCAAGAATAACCTCTAACGAGAGAGAAGACTTGGGAAAGTTGCTACCGCGAAACAGATTTTTTGTGCTTCACTACAAAAAATCGTGAAAAATCTATGTACGTCGGATTGAGCTGTTCTTTTCTGTTCTTATGCCCCAGGTTTTTATCTAAATTTCGTTAGTTTATCACTTTTTGATTTGAGCAACAGAAGGTCTTCAAAAAAATAAGTTTTTACCTGCTGGTCTGTTTTGACAGATTTCTGCCATTATTTGCATTTGCATCTTAATATCTTTCTCTTTGAGTTCTCTTTGATCACTTGAGCTTTTAGAAGAAATTTTTACAGTATCTTGTGTTTTAATGGCAGTTTTACTTGTTTTTAAACTAAACCCAAAGACTTATTATCTTGAATACACTAATGTTGCTAATGAAGATTGTGTGAAATTTTGTATGAAGGAAATTTTCAAGTGTAGGAAAGAATAATGTGATGAGATGAAGTATGGACAAAAGCTCAAGCTTGGGGATGCCACCCGTGTCACCCCAAGAAATATTCAAGAAGTACAAGCGTCAAAGCTTGGGGATGCCCAAGGCATCCCCTTCTTCATCAATAAAAATCTCAGGTTTTCTTCCAAAACACTTTATTTTTATTGTTTCATGCACAATTGTGTTTGTCTTTGTTTTTATTTTTATTTTGTTTGGTTTGCTTAAATAAATTGGTTGGACCCCCGCATTCATATGTGGTTTCAAATAAGTTGATTGGTGTTAGAAAAGAGTAGGAAGCTTCATGCTTATAAGTGGTACCAAAGGAGCTTGTTTTGACTGTGGCCTAGACTTTACCATGTCATGTTTGATATTGCTTTGACCTTATGCTTAGTAATTATTGCTGTAGCATGACTTGTTCCAAACAATTGAGATTTCTTAATGTTCCTTGAAAGGATCATGCGTTGTTTTAGCATACAAAAGCATAATATTGTGGTATTCTCCTTTGATGCTTTATTTGGGTTGACTTGGCACATGCCTACACCATGTTAAGACTATGAACCAGTCACCTTAGCCTCTATGATCATCTAGTTTTTGGCTTGTAATATCACTTTATGCTTTGATTAATAATTCTTTGTCGCTTTGCATGATTATGCCCATTATTGCTCTCTTAGTTGGTCGCTCCTAGTCTTTTGTTAGCCTCTACCTATACCAAGTATGAGTTCCACTCATGCATCCAACCTCCAAGAAAACCAAGTTATTCCAAAGAGTCCACTATAAATTCCTATGCATGGTGTGTTACACCATTCCAAGTATATTCATGATTTTATCTACCTTCCAAATTAAACTTGTTATGTGAAAATTAGTGATTAAAGCTCTCACAAATTTGATGGCACACTTTACTTTCTTGCACTTAATAAACTTGAACCATTGTGTCCATCTATGATGTTTATATGCTTGCACTTTATAAGTTGTGAATTAGCAGAACCATGTTGCCACGGGGAACGCTTTCAACATTTCACTTATTATTTAGTCGATATCATGTTCTTTTGTTTATGGATCCCAACGGTGTGAAATAAAAGGGGAGATTGTAAGCTCATGGAGTTTGTATGTGTATTAGAGAAACGCCTGAGCGGCTAGCCTAAGCCATGCCTAATCATGGTGAAAACTTGTAGCATAACCATAGTGAGCATTCTCTAAAACATCCTCAATAAAAACCTATGCAAATAGCAAATAAAAAGATCACCAAGATTCTCATTGTCTGTTGCCTTGTCATTTTGATATGGGATAGCTCATGTGTCATGGGGAAAGGGGTACCCCGTTGGTGGTTCTCTATGATACACATGTACTTACAATGACAAGAACTTACTTGTGACTAAAGTTGAGTAGCATGAGGTTCGGTACTCGTAAGCAGGGGCATGAGATTTTCAACTTATAACTTGTCAAGCATATCTTCATATTTGTGTCACTTTAACCTTAATCACCTCAAGATGCTTATGATAGGGGCAATGAGATCTGAAAGGTAATAAGTACCATAATTTTTGGAAGCTCTTTATGAAACTTGAATCCCTGCTTCCCTTTGAGACGGGCCTTTCTTTTTACTTTTATGTTGAGTCTCTATCTTCTATGTTTATGCACCAATTGAGAGAGCATAGTGGTCATTCTTAGTTTAATTTTCATTGTCCCAAAACTTGTTGATTGATTCATAACTTTGATATTGCTTGTTCTTAAATTATTTGTATCTAGTCACCCTTATGAACTTTGAAGGTGTCCTATGCATTTATGTTTTGCTATACCATGAGGGACAAGCTGAATACCACTCTTATTATGTTTTCTATATGTGAAACAAACAAACATCTTTCAATGCATTGTTATCCATGATCTTTTGTTTGTACCTTTTCATGTTACAACACAGTTGCTATGTCTTATTATTAGAACTCTATCTTTCATGCTTATGTTTAGAGTACTTTGATCCCAGCTATCAATGCTTTGCAAATATCTTGATCAAGATTGTGATGGTGCATGTCACCTCAAAAATTATTCTTTTTATCACTTACCTACTCGAGGAAGAGCAGGAGTTAAGCTTGGGGATGCTTGATATGTCGTAAGCATATCTATAATTTTTGATGCTCCATGCTTGTTTTATATCAACTTTCTTATGTTTTGTTCACACTTTGAGGTATTTTTATACATTTTTTGGAACTAACCTATTGACAAGATGCCATAGTTCCAGTTGCCTGTTTTCTGCTATTTTTGGTTTCAGAAAAGCTAGTAAAGAAATATTCTCGGAACTGGACGGGACAAAAGCCAAAGTCAATATTTTACCCGAAGCAACATGGAGTCCGAAGGTGAGACGAAGTGGCGCACTAGGGTGGCCACACCTGGTGGCCGCGTGGCTAGGGTGGCGCGCCACCAGGTGGTGTGGGCCCCTAGAGCCCCACCGACCTTGCCCCTTCGCCTATAAAAGTACCCCAGGACGAAAACCCTAGGTACCTAATCAAAAATCCACGAAAGAGTCTATAGACACCGCCATCTCCATACCTAGATCGGGGGGATCCGAAGCTCTTCTCGGCACCCTGCCAGAGAGGACATATCACCCTGGAGGCCTTCTTCATCACCATCCCTGCCTCTGGAGTGATGCGTGAGTAGTTCACCCTTGGACTATGGGTCCATAGAGTAGCTAGATGGTTGGTTCTCCTCCTTTGTGCTATCATGTTTAGATTTTGTGACCTCCGTTCATGATCAAGATCATCTATTTGTGATCCTATATGTTGTGTTAGCGGGGATCCAATGGATATTGAGATACTATGTCAGATTTATTATTAATTCTATCATGTCTATGTTATTTGTGATCTTGCATGCTCTCCATTGTTAGTAGCTATCTTGGCCAAGTAGATGCTTGCAACTCCAAGAGGCAGTATTTATGCTCGATAGTTGGTCCATGCCTCTAATAATCTGGAGAAGTGACAGAAATCTCTAAGGTTGTAGATGTGTTGTTGTTACTAGGGAGAAAACAATAATCCTTTGTCCATGGGGTAATCGTATTGTTTACTTTACACACTTTGCTTAATGCAATTATCTGTTGCTTGCGACTTAATACTAGAAGGGTTTCGGATGATAACCTGAAGGTCGATTATTAGTCATAGATGCAGTTGGATTACGGTCTATGTATTATGTTGTAATGCCTAGTCAAATCTCATAGGAGTCAAGATGCCTAGTATATGCATTGTTATGCTTGCTCAATCTGTCAATTGCCCCGCTATAATTTGTTCACCCAACATGCTATTTATCTGAAGGAGAAACACTTCTAGTGAACTGTGGACCCTAGTCCATTCCTTTACCATTGATATACCATCTACTGTTTACCGTTCACTATTTACTTTCTGCAAGCAATTACTATCTTCCACACTATATGTTTAATCCTTTGTTTTTAGTAAAACCAGTGAGATTGACAACCTCATTGTAAGTTGGGGCAAAGTTCTGTGGTTGTGTTGTGCAGGATTCCAAGTTGTTAGCAACACCTTGGAGTTGTTTCCTTACTCCTACTGGTTCGATAACCTTGGTTTCATAACTGAGGGAAAACTTGCTACTGTGCTCATCATACCTTCCTCTTGGGGCTCCCAACGAGCTCTACATATTTTGAGCCATCATACACTATATAGTGGCATATTAGATATTTTGAAGCAACAAGGCAGTTTTTTATTTTTAGAAGTTGTAAAACACATGTTTCTAATTTTCTCATGGCAAATATTACGTGCAAGAGGACGCCAGATGAAATTATTTGGTTTATTTTCTTTGTTTTATTTCAATGCCTTAAAAACAATATCAAATTTGTAGGCATGCAGATTCTTAGCACGAAGTTAGTTTAATTTTTCAAAACTCGCGCTAGTTCTTGATATATTCTGAGCAACCTATCGCACTTACTTGGAGTTCACATCTGACCTAATTTCGTTAAAGCAACATAAAGTCCTCTAAGTGGGAGAAGTTAGCTAGGAAGCTTGAAAAATGCTAAAACTAGGGAATCATAAGAAATCATGGTCCACTTTGTCTAAAATGTGGCGTGGTGGCATTTTTCCAACTAGGGTACGCCCAGAAGGAGCGAGATGCTTCAGTTAGCAACTAAACATAGTCATTGGAAGTACATTTTACATCAAGGAACTCAAAAAGAGAGAAAATCACATCCAAGTCCATACACTTAGTACAAAGGGCCCTGAAAATAAGCATGGAAAAACAGTCGGGACTGGCTCTCCTTCTCCACCCACTAGCCGAGGCATACTCTTTTTACTATAACTAGTACTTGTTTAACAAATGAAATCAACGCGATGCTCACTTTTTCTAGATCTTGTTGATGAAGTGCATCGAATATGATGGGACGTATATATATCAAGTACTGTATCGCTTGTCCACTACCGTGAGTGGCAATCTTTGGCATAACCTTGCATCCTAATATTTGGGAAGCAAGTGAAAAATCCAAAACCGGAAAAGTTTAAATGCACGGTTACTGCTTTTTGCTGGCGCCCAATCCAAGGCCCAAAGTGGTTCCTTCCTATGTGTACAGGAATGCTACGTAGCTAATGAACACACGAGAGACAGACACAGAGCCACTATACCATGGCTGTCAACACCCGGATTTTTAATCCCAGATGCCCGTTATGCCATACCTTGCAATCCCAGGATTACCATTTTTGCGAGACATAACGGATTGGATATCACAGTACATCATCCATTACAAACCATACATAAGGTTTTACACAAATAAGGATCTCATGATCCAGTCTTTAATACAACAAGCAGCGGAAATAAACGATAAGCGTAGCGGTGGGGTCCATCTTCAGGGGCACAGGCAATGCTGACGAAGGCAGATAATCCTAGTTATCATAGCCGTCCTGCTGACCATCATCTTGATAATCTCCTTCATAGTCTGGCCATAATAATAGCCAGGGACAAAAACCATGAGTACTCTTTAAGTACTCGCAAACTACTACTAATAAGGGGTATAATTCTAAGTTAAAGTACTGAATCTAAGTTAACTATCAAGTTAAGTTTGAAACCTAAGTTGAGTTCAGAAGCAAAGAAAGATAAAGTAAGATTCTAGAATCACTTAAGTTGGGAAGCTATTATCATCAACACAACCATGTTGTGGTCAAGTCAAAGTTCATCATTCCTTTCAAGTTATTTAGAAAACATCTGACAACGAAACAGTATGGCCATTCCAATTGTCCATAACCGCGGACGCGGCTATTCGAATAGTTTGACACTCTGCAGAGGTGGTACACTTTCACTACAAGATTCGATACATCTGTCAGGGATAACCCTGAATCATCATACTTAGTATGCAGATAATCAAACATAACCTTCCCTTTACACACCCTAGTATAAGCACCTCTCCTATGAGTATGGCCTCCCAACCATGACCATCAGTCATCTTGGGCACTACATAGGTGGACACCATTGAGAGGTAGCCTCAGCTCAAACCTCAACCGCGAGGGAACTAATACTAATGCATATAAATTTCCAGCTAAGCCTTACCCAATTCAGGTAATGTGGTTGTACGGTAAATTTGGAATGGTATCGCATCTGAATCCAACCATCAGTTTTATAAAAGGGTTAAGGCTCATGCCTCATCATTTTCATCATCATAAACCAGTTGTGTTTCTCAACACATGTCAAAACATCTCAATAGAATGACTCGTCATTCCAAGGTTTTCATAATTCATTTTCACCAAGTGTTCCCATCTAAAATGACTCAAGTTTTTGATCTATACTAAGGTACTAAGTTAAGAGTGTTCACTAAAGTGGAAAGATGGGATCAATCTCATGCCATAGAATGACATCTAAAGGTTTCTAAGTAGGTCAAGTTTTATAATCTTTATGCTACCTTGAAGATTAAGTAATGAACTTTGTGTAAACTAAGGGAGGTAAAACTTGTCAATAAGACTTGGGGTACTAATAGTTAAAGGGGTGTGATCAAAGCATTCTTAAGGCATCTTTGCTAAACCATCTAGTTTTATTCTAGCTTGCTAACAATAGCTTTCTAAAGTATGTTTTGCAAGGGTTAGCTTGCCACTAATAGCTTGCCTTGGTTGGTGTAGTGGTTGAAGTTTTCTTCTTCTTCTTCTTGGTAGAACTCCTCCTCCTCGAAAGCTTGGTCGGTACTAGCGTCTATAAATACATAGGGAGTAGACAATCACCAAACAATACTTAACTATGCTAATTAGCATTCTAAAACACACAATTGATGATCTATTATCAACACAAGCATCACAAGTTTAATTCAATAGTTTCAACCTTTTTATTTTGGAAAGGTAATTTCTACTCATTGAAATATTAACTAAAATTTAATATTCACCACCAAAATATGGGATCATGTGGACCCATGTCCTCACCACATATTCTAACATGTGGGAATGAGATTTAAAGGTTGGATCAATATTACTTTGGTTTAAGTTTATTATTTAATGATTTAAAGTGACTAGAAATGCCTATATAGCATTATTTTGGTACTAGTCCAAAGTCACTGCATGTAAACCTTAATATTATTACATATTTAGATAGATATGATGAAATGTGATTTTTGAGAGTTGGAATCAACTCAAAAGCTAACTTGGTTGATTTTATAAAAATGTTTCAAGTTGCAAAAGCTTCTGTCTTCTTATTTTCATTAGGAGAGATCTATAACTCTAATTGAATTAAATCCAACGGGCTTGGATAGATCATTTTAATACCTTTCAAACAAAATTGGTTTCATGCAATTTGGATTTCTAAAACTCTCTGAATTGATTTTCAAACTAGTGGTCAGAAACTAGATTCAAACTAAAAGAAAAATCCAGATTTGAATCTGTGGGCTAACGCGGGAAAAGGAATGGGCCGGCGAGCTCGAACCCTAGCGGCTCGGTATGGGTCTACTGGGGGCATACCAGGGCTCTAGCGGGGTCGGCGAGGCGGGCAAACAAAGTGGAAGACGACGGCGAGGCGAGGAGTGGTCATGGCGGAGCTTATGGTGGTCGGAATCAACAGCATCCTTCTCCTCCAGAGGCTGCGGCTCCGGCTCCAATTCCGGCGAGCTGCTGCTCCACTTGCTCCGGCGAGATGTGGGTGAGGTTCAGAGAGGTGAGTGGAGTGGAATGGTGTGGAGAAGAATGGCTGGGGAGGGCTCCTTTTATAGGCCCGACGGTGAGAGCGAGCGGGATGGGCGGTCGACGGTGGCAACATGGCTACGGCGAGCTAGCGGCATGGATGGGGATGGCGATTGATGGGCGGTCCCCTGGCGGTGCTCTAGGATTTTAATGCGGCCGTAGGGCGGTGGTATGCGGTCTGGGCAAGTTGGCGCTCTGAGAAGCAGAGGCGGCGGTGTCCACGGCGAGTGGTGGCTGTGGGGCTTTGGGCGGCGAACGGGGGTGTCTGGGGTGTTCTCCAGGTCGAGGCAGAGCAGTGGGCGCGGGCTGGTGCCAAGGGGCGGTCTGTGCGAGCTGGGACAGTGCACGCTCTGGGGGCGGCGTCGGCCTGCTCGACAAGCTCCGGGCACGACGGTTCCTGGCCGCTCTGCCCTCTGTCTCTGGCCTGGGGCTGGTTGGGCATGAAGGGAATATGCCCGAGAGGCAATAATAAAGTGGTTATTATCTTATTCCATGTTTATGATAAATGTTTATTTTACATGCTATAATTGTATTGATAGGAAACGTCAATACATGTATGTTTAATAAACAAATAAAAGGTTCCTAGTCATGCCTCTCTTATAGACTAGCTCGTTGATTAACAAGATGATCAAGGTTTCCTGATCATGGACATTGGATGTTGTTAATAACGAGGTCACAACATTGGTGGAATGATGTGATGAACATTCATCCGTAGTATAGCATTACGATCAAAGTCATTATGTTTATATTTCTATAACATCATACGAAGTAATCTTTATCCTTAGACCATGACATTATGTTAATTGCTAACACCGGAAGAGTATCTTGATAACATCAAACGTCACACCGTAACAGGGTGACTATAAAGGTGGGTTCAGTGCTACGAAGGTGTTATGTTGAGGATCATGGATCAGGAGTGGGATTTGTCCATCCCGATGAAGGATAGATATACTCAGGGCCCTCTCGGTGATATCACATTGAAATAGCTTGCAAGCAAGTGATGTGATCACTAGAATGTTATATCACGGGAACTAGAAAAGAGTGCATGTCGGTAACAAGATCAAACTAGGTATTTGGATGCCGATGATCGAATCTCGGACATGTAATATATCACGAGACAAAGGGATTTAGTTACGACGTTAAAGGTTCACACGATCACAAGAGTCATCGTTGAATGTGTAGGAGTCAGTATGGATCTCCAGGTCCCGCTTCTGATTATTGATCTGAGAGGGGTCTCGATCATGTCTGCATTATTCGCGAACCGTAGGGTGACACACTTAAGGGATACCGACACCATTTGGAGCAAATATGTTTCAGATAAAGATTTAAGAAAGCGCTGGAATTATTTCAATAGACACCGAAACTGTTTCGGGTGAAATTGTTGAAATTGGTTCTGCATGTAATATTGAAATGTTGCAGGGGGTTTTATGTGAATCTTTGTTAATTAAAGTAATTAACAAAATTCTGAATAAAAATAATAAAAGGGTTTTATTAAATGAGAGAGCATTAAATTTGGAGAAATTTAATGCATTTAAAGTGGAGACTTTAAAAGAGAATGTGAAGGGGCAAATTTATGTGGAGGGAGTTACCACCACATGAATGGAGGAGGTGAAGGGTCACCCCCTCCATGCGCCGGCCATGAAGGAGGGCCACCCCCTCCTCCTATAAAAGGCCACCCCCTCCTCACTTCTCACACACACCTCCTTGTGAAGGATCTCTCTCCCCCTCTAGTATTATTTCCCCATGGCCTCGGATTAGCGAGATACATGTTCCCGGTGGCTTTATCTAGAAAGGAGTTGCTGCTTCTGCTGCTTTGCTGGAGCGAGGGATGGAGGTTGTCGGGGTACCGGACGTGTGTGCGATCACGGATGCACCACTGCTTTGCGGTGCTGGACTTGGTGGTGCTGGAGCTGGATCTGATGGACGTGTTGGAGCCGGACCTGCTGGACTTCATCACGATCTTGAGATCGGCAAGTGTACGACTACATCAACCACGAGTTCCTACTCGTTAACAAAGCTCGTTCTCTATGAGGGTAAGTTCTCATTGGATGTATGTCCACCCGTTGCTTTGTACCTAGTAGATAGATCTTGGCGTGTAGTTCACACCGTAGGAAAATTTTTGTTTTCTATGCTGCGGACCCAACAGTGGTATCAGAGTCTGATCTATGCGTAGGTGCTTTGCACGGGTAGTACACATATGTTTATATGTGGGCGATGATGATCATGTTATTGCATCTTCTATGTACTTTGGATATTGGTGGCATAGTGGGATGAAGCGGCCCGGACCAACCTTACATGTCATCGTACATGAGACCGGTTCCACGACTGACCTGCAACTAGTTTTGCATAAGTGGCTGGCGGGTGTCTGTCTCTCCTACTATAGTCAATATCTGATTTACAACGAGTTGCTAATAACTTAGTTATCCTCGTTGTGGTTCATGTTCGTAGGTAAGAACGGTTCTATCTCCGAAAGCCCTAAGCCACGTAAAACTTGCAATTGATAAATTAGAGGCGTCTAGTTTAGATCGTTGTTGGGCTAGTGTACTAATATGGTATTGTTGTAAGTAGATGCATGATAACTCTTACAACACACTCAACGTGTAAGTTCCATAGACCTTGGCCTTACACACAAAGGAATGATAGAGATCATACCACGATGCAAGTGATAGAGATCAAATGCATGGACCATATCATCTCACTTTACACATTAGATGTTAGCATCTTATACTGCTAGTTTGGCGCTTTCTGTAGCATTGTAAGATGATCCCTTTTTTAGATATCAAGATAACATGTGTTCTTCCTTAAGTATGCACCGTTCTATGGATCGTGTTTCGAGACATCACGTGATGATCGGGTGTTCTCAACTCTACGCTTTCATGCAACGGGTGTAAGATAGTTTTACACACGCGAATACTAAGGTTCTTACTTGGCGAGCCTATCATGTACAGACATGGCCTCGGAACACGGACCGAAAGGTTAAGCATGAGTCATATAGTTACACCGACTAGCATGTACTAAGGTTTTCAATTGATGCTCGCCTTTGAAGCTACACCGACTCACGTGATGATCGGACTTGGTGTAGTGGATTTGGTTCATGTAATCACCAAAAAGGCTCGAGGGATGTCGTTTTTGAGTGGGAGTTCATTTCTAATTTGGATTAGTCGAACCAAATTTGTCATAAATTAAATCAAAGTGAATTTGCATAGTTTGTTGTAGTCATTGGCATTCGTTTTCTACCTTATGCTTAGTTTTTATTTGAGATAATAGAACTACAAAATTCTGGATATTTACTTTACGAACTGGTATCGTATTGTTTCGAATGTCAATTTAAAGTTTATAAGTCCTATTGCAAACTTTTAGCAAACTCTATTTACTCCATGAAGTTTAATAAGTAGTATTAAATCAAGAGTAAGAATTCCAATGTTAGTATCTAAAGTATCATGTTTGCCTCCATGATTATTGATATTCAAAAAGTTGTTTTAATATCAAGATTATATTGGAGCTGAAAATTGTTTCAGAAACAATCATGTGTGAAAGATATTTTGATATCTGAAACAATGTTTTTGGTTGCATTATGATAGAGTATAATTCAGCAAAATACATGTTCTCATATTGTATGAGGATTTGTGAAGGATGGAGATGCTAGGCATCCGAAACTACCAAAAAGGTTTTGGGAACTGATATTATACTCGTGATTCTTCCTTATAAGCTATAGTAGCTTGATCATGAAAGTTGTCATGATAAGGATGAATAGAAGATGTAAGTAAAATGTTACTACACTAATAGATTACTAAAGAATGGATTTTTGAAAGAATGCCAAACATTTAATGATGGTGATCCACTTCAAAGTGCAAGTCCAAAGGTATTAGTATTTGACTATATATGCTTTGTACCATGTGTCATGTTGATGACACCACTATTGATGTTGATTGATTCTTTTAAAAGAAAAGGAATTGCTGAAAGAGAATCTATAAAATATTTGGCAGAAAATAAAAGGTTGGAGATGTCCAACTTAGGTATATAGAAGATATACATGTTATGGCTATATTCCTTGCTTGTTAAACAATGTGGTTCTTAGGTATTGGATACCGGTATTGGATACCGAATTGGTTGGTATGAAGTGTCATACAGGACAACACAATTCATGAACTACAATGGCCTAAGTAACCAGCAAGAGAATGAGTGATGATGTTCATCGAAAACAAATAAAATGTTATTGTGTTTTTCGTTGTCATCAAACCAAGCCTTCAAGATTTTTTTAAATAATTGTTATTTTGTTCCGGTATTATGAGAATAATGGCTGTTCAAATAATTACCGTATTCCATAAAGGATGGATGAACTTTTACAAGTCTAGTTGGAGAAATCACATCCATAAACACTATTGCTAAAATGTCGCAAGACAAATGATTGAAAGATCACTTATGAAGTGACATCGTTGTTTAACTTATATTTGAAAGAAAACATGAAGAAACTCCATGTTGATGGATTTTTGGAGTCTTTGATTTTGATCAATTGACGCATGTGAGACTTTCCTCGAGATAATTGAAACTCTGTCCATAGGCCAGAGAGGAACGGATGACTAGCTTATTGGAAATTGTGCATGCTGATGTGCATAGTCCATTATGTGTAGCCATATGCGATGGATCTTTTTGCTTCATATGCTTTCTCCGAAAATTTGAGTGAATATATCTGTATATTTACTTAATAAGGAAGAAGTATGAAACATTTGAAAATTGTTCAAAGACTTTCAAGATGAAGTGGAAAATCATTGTAACAAGAAAATAAAGAGTTTATGATTCGATCATAAAGGAAGATATTTGAGTTACATGTTTAGAAAAAACACCTAAGACTTGAGGAATTGTTCCATGATTTGTGTTTCCCGATAAACCATAGGAGTATGGCATATTCGAGAGATAAAATCAAACCATGTTTGACATGGTAAGATCAAAGGTGTCATTTATAAAACTGCCATTATGTTTTAAAGATTGAAGCTTTAGAGACTACCGCTTTTACACTGAAAAGATCACCATCGTGATCCATTGAAATGACACCATATGAGTTATGGTTTGGGATAAAACCTGAATTGTCTTTTCTTAAATTTTGGTATGCTATGCATAAGTAAAATGTTTACAACCAAAGTCGGATAAGCACGTCTTTGTAGGTTATCCCAAAGAATTTGTTGGGAATTTCTCCATAACACCAAGGACAAAAGAGTTTGTCGCTTGGAACGTCAAGTTTCTTGAGAAGGAATTTTTCGCGAAAAGTTAAGTGGGAGGACAATAGAACTTTCATAAGGTTGTTGAACCTTAGCTATATGTGCTAAGTAGCGCAGCGCCGGAAAGTGTCCCGGTGGCAGCCACAATGCTCATGGCTCTCGTGATTACAAAAGGTGTGATCTTGGAGATTAAAGTTCCTATAGAACCATGTGGGTCGGTAAGAATCAAATAGTAAGATTTGATAAGCAAGTCGTTATTGTTTTGACAATGATGAACCGACTACATGAAAAGAAGCGATGATGGGCCCTGACTCCATAAAATGACTAGAAGTCATAGAATCCGTGATAGTATCCATACACGAGAAAACAAGTTTCTGAACTTGGAAGACCCTTCGGAAAGGCGTGAAGCCTATCGGTCGTGTTTGGATCTATAAAGAAATAAGACATGGATGTTTAACATCTATGAAATAGACGACATGTCGGAAAGAAGTATACGACAATGTTCAAGGAGTTGACTATGACAAGATTTGATCTTTCATAGCGATATATAGTCTTGGCGGATTAATGTAGCAACCACTACATATAATTTGGTATATGGTAGTTGAATAAACAAAACAAGGTTCTTCTAATAGAACGGTAACCTAGGACATAAACATGACATGGTCTGAAGGGTCTTGTTAATTCAAAGGGTGCTAAAAAGGGCATGTAAACTTCAATAGTTGAAGTAATCATAGCGGAGTTGGAATCTTAACCATGATGAAACTGTTAAAAGAGTTTAAATTCATCGGATATGATGAAGATGCTTGCATTTGCAAGAAATTAAGTGGGAGCACTGAGACATATTTCTAATACATTATGTAGAGGACATATTGTTGATTGGAATTGATGTATCTTGAATTGATACAAGTTAAGGATTTCATTAAAATAAGATTTCGATGAAAGACTTGGGCAAACCCAGAATATTAGGCATCAATATCTATATGGATAGATTAAGGCGCTAATATGGTTGTGCTAGACATACATATATAAGATCTTGAAAGGGTTCAATATGAGATATTGAAAGAGTTCAATATGGAAACAATAAGAAAGGTTCTTGCTGCATGGAAAGGATTGTATCAAGATTCAAGTGTTTCAACACTTGTTGAGTAAAATCACATGAAAATTTTGATCGATTATACCATGATATGTATATATCCAGAATGTCCTATGCTCTAAATGTTATGAGCATATACCAGAATGATTCATAAGATGATCATTGGACAATAGTAAAGATATTCTTATGAGCTTTGGAAGAACTAAGAATATATCATGTATAAGTGACAAATAGTTAAAGGTAGTTCATTGTAAAGTGTTACATTGATACTAGTTTTGTCACAAGATACAAATTAAATTTATCTCAATTTAGACTATGGGTGGCACAATATAATGGAAAGGGTGTTCCATGATGGATTTGGATGAGTTCCAAAGTTGAGATATTGTGACGAATACTACAACAAAAGGCTAAGTATATGACTGCTATAGTAGCAGCATAGGAGGGCATTTGTGTTAAGTAGTTTGTTATCAAACTAGGTGTGGTTCAAAGTGGGCTAATACTATGAAGATATATTGTGTGACAATAATATCAACATATTTTGAGCCGAACGAACTAAAGGTCTCACCAGAGGACCAAATTTATACAATGCCATCTCATTTGAGAATGAGTGATGCGTAGAGACGCAGAGACATGCAAATACACACGGACCTGAAACTGTCAGATCCAGAGATTATGTTAACCACTAGCAATAGCGTATATGCAACACCAGAAAGCCATAGGTGTTCAATACGCAAAGTTTTTCAAACTAGATTATTGACTCTAGTGCAAGTGGGAGACTGAAGGGAATATGCCCGAGAGGCAATAATAAAGTGGTTATTATCTTATTCCATGTTTCTGATAAATGTTTATTTTGCATGCTATAATTGTATTGATAGGAAACGTCAATACATGTGTGTTTAATAAACAAATAAAAGGTTCCTAGTCATGCCTCTCTTATAGACTAGCTCGTTGATTAACAGGATGATCAAGGTTTCCTGATCATGGACATTGGATGTTGTTAATAACGAGGTCACAACATTGGTGGAATGATGTGATGAACATTCATCCGAAGTATAGCATTACGATCAAAGTCATTATGTTTATATTGCTATAACATCATACGAAGTAATCTTTATCCTTAGACCATGAGATCATGTTAATTGCTAACACCAGAAGAGTATCTTGATAACATCAAACGTCACACCATAACAGGGTGACTATAAAGGTGGGTTCAGTTCTACGAAGGTGTTATGTTGAGGCTCATGGATCAAGAGTGGGATTTCTCCATCCCGATGAAGGATAGATATACTCGGGGCCCTCTCGGTGATATCACATTGAAATAGCTTGCAAGCAAGTGATGTGATCACTAGAATGTTATATCACGGGAACGAGAAAAGAGTGCATGTCGGTAACGAGATCAAACTAGGTATTTGGATGCCGATGATCGAATCTCGGACATGTAATATATCGCGAGACAAAGGGATTTAGTTACGACGTTAAAGGTTCACACGATCACAAGAGTCATCGTTGAATGTCTAGGAGTCAGTATGGATCTCCAGGTCCCGCTTCTGATTATTGATCTGAGAGGGGTCTCGATCATGTCTGCATTATTCGCGAACCATAGGGTGACTCACTTAAGGGATACCGACACCATTTGGAGCAAATATGTTTCAGATAAAGATTTAAGAAAGCGCTGGAATTATTTCAATAGACAACGAAACTGTTTCGAGTGAAATTGCTGAAATTGGTTCTGCATGTAATATTGAAATGTTGCAGGGGGTTTTATGTGAATCTTTGTTAATTAAAGTAATTAACAAAATTCTGAATAAAAATAATAAAGGAGTTTTATTAAATGAGAGAGCATTACATTTGGAGAAATTTAATGCATTTAAAGTGGAGACTTTAAAAGAGAATGTGAAGGGGCAAATTTATGTGGAGGGAGTTACCACCACATGAATGGAGGAGGTGAAGGGTCACCCCCTCCATGCGCCGGCCATGAAGGAGGGGCACCCCCCCTACTCCTATAAAAGGCCACCCCCTCCTCACTTCTCACACACACCTCCTTGTGAAGGATCTCTCTCCCCCTCTAGTATTATTTCCCCATGGTCTCGGATTAGCGAGATACATGTTCCCGGTGGCTTTATCTGGAAAGGAGTTGCTGCTTCCGCTGCTTTGCTGGAGCGAGGGACGGAGGTTGTCGGGGTACCGGATGTGTGTGCGATCACGGATGCACCACTGCTTTGCGGTGCTGGACTTGGTGGTGCTGGAGCTGGATCTGATGGACGTGCTGGAGCCGGACCTGCTGGACTTCATCACGATCTTGAGATCGGCAAGTGTACGACTACATCAACCACGAGTTCCTACTCGTTAACAAAGCTCGTTGTCTACGAGGGTAAGTTCTCATTGGATGTATGTCCACCCGTTGCTTTGTACCTAGTAGATAGATCTTGGTGTGTAGTTCACACCATAGGAATTTTTTTGTTTTCGATGCTGCGGACCCAACAGGGCGGTGGAGGTGGACCACTGGCAAGCTACTAGACATGAGGAGAGGGGCTGGAGAGGGCTGCTGCTGCAAGTGCACGGTCGGCCGGCGAGAGAGGGCTCGGCATGGCAGTGCAGTGCGACTAGGGGGTAGAGAAGAGGCTGGGGTTGGTTTGGTCTGGCTTGAGGGGGGACAAGATGATCAAAGCACTACAGAATTGCTAGACAAAATCATCCCAAAACAGTAATAGTTAGGCCTTAATGATCTTGCTAACAAGGTGTTTGACAAAATGGCCGAAAGAGAAAAAGTTTTGAATTTTGAGTTCAAAATTTTTGAGTTATATCCACTAGTGATAGGTAGTCTCTGGTTGCAAGGGTTTTGAAAATGGAGCTCAAAAAGATGGTTTTTGCAATAGGGGTGATCTATGCATATGCATTAGATTCAATTTTAAACTGTCATTTAAAATAGCTAACAGAATGTTTTTAGCAGATCCAAAGGTGGGCCTTGGTACCTCATTATGTTTACTAGCAAGGGGTATAAATATCAAGAATTGTTTCTGTTAAGAATTGAGTACTAGGAATAGCCAAAGTAGGCATGAGAGTTAGATTTGTCAAAATGACCATTCTTTCTTTTTAATTCTTTTTGATTTGATTTTCTTTAGGAAAAGTTTGGGAATGATGTAGATGATGTTTAAATCACCTAAGAAACATTTTATAAGCATTGGATCAATCAATCATGGCAATTCAAACAACTCCTATTTTAAATGCACACATATATGAATGCTTTCATTTTAAATTTGGAAAAGTTTTTGTTAACCCCATTTTTGGATGATTTGATCATGATAAGCTTGGATTAAAGTTTTGGGATGTTACAAACCTTCCCCCCTTAAACAAAATCTCGTCCCGAGATTTACAAGGAAACTAGGAACTAAAGAGATCTGGGAACTCTGTCCTAATGTAATCTTCGCGTTCCCAAGTAGCTTCCTCCTCGGTATGGTTGCTCCACTGAATCTTGAGGAACTTGATACTCCTGGTCCTGGTGGTTCTGTAGGCTTCCTCTAAGATACGAATGGGTACTTCCCGATAGGTCAGGCCATTGTTGATTTCCACAGCTCGGTGATCGATGTTCTTGAAAACTTCAGTCTTCTCAGGCACTTCCAAGCATTTGCGAAGTAACGAGATATGGAACACATTGTGGATGGCTGACATCTCTTCAGGCAGTTCCAGTTGATACGATACTTCTCCTTGGCGGTTCAAAATCTTGAAAGGTCTGATATATCTGGGAGCTAACTTTCCCTTCAGACTAAAGCGTTGAGTTCCCTTCAATGGTGAAACCTTGAGATATACGAAATCTTCGACATTGAAAGTCAGGTCTCTCCTTCTCTTGTCAGCATAGCTCTTTTGTCTGGGTTGGGCGGTTTTGAGGTGCTCATGGACTTTGTGAACTTTCTCTTCTGCTTCTCGGAGAATGTCGGGTCCAAAGATCTGACTCTCTCCTACTTGCGACCAATTCAAAGGGGTACGACACTTTCTTCCATATAGGAACTCAAATGGTGCCATCTGCAAACTAGCTTGATAACTGTTGTTGTATGAGAATTCTGCGAAAGGCAGGCAGTCTTCCCATTTTGATCCGTATTCCAACACACAAGCTCTAAGCATATCCTCCAAGATCTGGTTGACTCTCTCAGTTTGTCCATCTGTTTGCGGGTGATACGCGGTGCTGAAGTTCAACTTGGTTCCTAAACCTTCCTGAACTTTCTGCCAAAATCTTGAAGTAAACTGGGTTCCTCGATCTGATACGATGGTCTTGGGGGTTCCATGCAGACTAACAATTCTAGCAATGTACAACTCTGCTAGTTTTGCACTCTGGTAGGTTGTCTTGACTGGTATGAAGTGGGCTACCTTGGATAGTCTATCAACTATGACCTAGATTGAGTCATTCCCCCTACTGGAAGTAGGTAAGCCGGTGATAAAGTCCATTCCGACAGAATCCCATTTCCATTCCGGAATCTGGAATGGTTGCAATAGTCCTGCAGGTCTCTAATGCTCTGCTTTGACTCTTTGACAGATGTCACATTTGGCGATGTAGCTTCCGATCTCTCTCTTCATCTTGTGCCACCAAAATTGCTCTTTCAAATCCTGATACATCTTTGTTCCTCCGGGGTGGATAGAATAAAGAGTGTCGTGAGCTTCCTTCATGATAACCTCCTTCAGCTCTGAATCTGCTGGCACACAGATACGTCCTTTGTACCACAGTACACCTTCTTCGTCTTCGGTGAATCCAAGTACTTTGCATGTACCAATACGACGTTTGATTCCGTCGATACTTTCATTCCCCTTCTGGGCTTCCTTGATTTGGCTAATCAAAGTGGGTTGAAGTTCAATGCTAGCTAGGAATCCTTTGCTAACTAACTCAGTCCTGAACTGCTCCAACTCCTCATACAAACTTGGTTGCTTCTCCTTGATCATGGTGTTAAGCCTACACGACAATCTGCTAAGAGCATCCGCTACCACATTGGCTTTGCCGGGGTGATAGTGAATGTCAAGGTCATAATCCTTGATTAACTCTATCCATCTCCTTTGTCTCATATTCAGCTCCTCCTGAGTGAAGATATACTTCAGGCTCTTATGATCTGAGTAAATCTCACAGCGATTACCCATCAAATAATGATGCCATGTCTTCAATGCTAGAACCACGGCTGCTAGCTCAAGATCATGGGTCGGATAGTTCTGCTCATGCTGCTTCAGTTGTCGAGACAAATACGCGGTGACTTTGCCTTCTTGCATCAATACACATCCTAGACCAATCTTGGATGCATCACAATACACATCAAACGGCTTCTTGATGTCTAGCATGATCAAAATTTGGGCGGATATCAATCTCTTCTTCAGCTCTTGGAAACTGGCTTCACACTTGTCTGTCCATTCAAACTTCTTGTCCTTCTTCAACAATTGGGTCATTGGTTAATCCAAAAGACATAACCGTATACTCGTATAAACCATAGCGAGTAGTAAAGGCGGTCTTCGGAATATCCATTGCACGAATCTTAAGTTGGTGATAACCAGTCCTAAGATCAATCTTTGAGAATACCCGAGCTCCAATCAACTGATCAAATAGATCCTCTATCTTTGGAAAAGGGTACTTGTTCTTGATGGTGACGTCATTCAACTTTCTGTAATCTGTACACAGACGGTTGCCTCCATCTTTCTTGTCGACAAATAACACTGGTGATCTCCATGGCGATGCGCTTGGCTGAATCAAACCTGTGGCTAACATGGCATCCAACTGCTTCTTCAGTTCCACTAACTCTGAGGGGTTCATGGTATAGGGTCTATGGGCTATAGGTTCAGTTCCGGGGATTAGTTCGATAATGAACTCAATATCCCTATCTGGGGGCATACCTGGCAATTCATCTAGGAATACGTCAGGGTATTCACAGACTACTCTGACTTGGTCAATGGTAGGCAGGGCTACACTCTTGTTGCACTTGAATTGACGGGGTAAGGTTTCGGAGATATGCTCTACTGTTACTCCAGAACTACTGGTCATGGTGATGGCTTTCTTAGCACAGTCTATCAGTCCTTTATGCCTTGACATCCAGTCCATACCTAGTAATACTTCCAAACATTTGGTTCCAAGTACAATTAGGTTGGCATAAAAATCTATCCCATGTATTCTGATAGGTACAGCTTTGCAAATTTTTCTAGCTTTTGTTGTTGAACCGGGGATTTGAACTATCATGACATGCTTCAGGTTGGTTGGGTGAATCTTACTAGTGCATACAAATTCTTCGGTGACAAATGAATGTGATGCTCCAGAATCAAACAATACTCTTGCTAAAACTGAGTTGACAGAAAACATACCCAGCACTACATCTGGCGCTTCCTGGGCTTCTTCTGTGTTCATGTGGAAGAGACGACCGTTGCGGTTGTGCGGGTTCCCTGGGGCAAATCTCCTTCCTTGTTAAACACGACGCTGCTGCTGAGCTGGGGCATTCACAGGGGCATTGGCGGCAGTCTTCTTGGGACACTCATTGGAGTAGTGACCCTTCACTCCACACTCAAAACAAGTGATCTGGGACTTGTCCTTGCCAGCGACAGGTACAACATTGCTGCCAGTTCTGGGTGCAGTGTTGTTGTTGTTGCTCTTGGAAGGGGCACGATTGAAATTGTTGGCATTGCCGGAGTTGTGATTGTTTCCTCCGGACTTCACATTGCCTTCGCTACGGTTGGGGTAGCTTGGGCGAGAATTTGGGGGTCGGTTGTTCCTTGGTGCATATCCTAGTGAAGGGTTGGGATGGTACTTCTGGTGACTACTGGATCCAGACTGCTGCATCATTCGGCGCTTGCGGTTGTCGTTTGCCTGGTTAATCTTCCCTTCCATCTGAATGGCAGAGTCGACTAGCTCTTCGAGATCCTGGAAATGGATGTTGACAAGGACAGTCTGCATCTCATCATGCAGTCCGTTTAAGAATCTCTCCTTCTTCTTGGCCTCCGTGTTGATCTCATCTGGTGCATATCTGGCAAGTGACAAGAATCTGTCATGGTACTCCACCACAGTCATTCTTCCTTGCTTCAATTAGCGGAATTCATCTCTCATCCTGTTGACGAGACCTTGCGGCACGTGGGTGCGGTTGAACTTGACTTTGAATGCTTCCCAGGTCATCACCTGGCCATGGTTCATATTGCGGATGCTATTCCACCAAGCTCTTGCATCTCCCCCCAGATAGTGGGTGGCGAAGAGAACTTTCTCATTCTCATCAACTCCTGCAACTTCAAGGTTGTTTTCCATGGTATGTAACCAGTCATCAGCATCTAATGGGTTCTCAGATTGGTTGAAGATTGGGGGATTTATGTTTTGAATTTTTTTGAGTTTGGATCCATGGTGATCCTGATTTCCATGTCCTTGGTTGTTGAGAGCCATTTGGGCGATCTGCTGCAATGTTGCTAAGTTGGCTTGACGCTCGGCCCTGCTTGCTTCACGGTCCGCAGTGAGATTCTGCAAGATCTGCAGCATTGGGTCCTGCGACGAGCTGCTCCCTCCTTGGTTTCCACGAGTCATATGAAGATTGAGATAGATATAGGCGTAAGAGGGAAATTCTAAGGTTCATGGTTTTGGGTTTTCAAAGCTAAAACATTGAGTTAGACTCAGGTTTTTCAACTAACTTCATTTTCACTCATGCAAGCAAGCACCCGATACAACACACACCACAACAATCAAAGGGGAAAACAGATGGTTTGAAGAACCATTATGCAAGCTACGATACAATGAGATGATACATCTCATGCTACGACAGTGCTCTAGTGCAACTACTCATCGTCGATGAAGTCTGAGTCTTCATCATCAGTGTAGAAGTCCATAGCATCCTCTGCCAGAAAATCGTCATCGTTGCTGTGGTAAGAATCCATATCTCCCTGGATGTCTTCACCCTCCTCATCTTCTTCTTTGGCGGCAAGCTGAGCTTCCTGCTCCTTGACGGTCTTCTCGAGGTCGGCCACCTTCTTGCGAAGACGGGCGATGGTGCGATCCTTCTTTGCACGCTGACGACGAAGAGACTGGCGATCTTGGACGAGCAGTGCGAAATTCTGGGCCTTCTGGTCGGCAATGGCACGGTTCTGGTTGGCTAATTCTCTAGCATTGTCCGGTTCCTGCTGTCGGTCATGAAGCAAGAAGTCAACGTTCTCCACTTGACGCCTCAACTCTGGGTGACTTGGCATCTCCATCGGCATTCCCATGAAGTCACGTCTTCCATACTGGGCAAAACGGGTTCCTTGAATCTTGTTGACACTGAGGGCACATAGACGTGCGAGAGCTTCATGCATTGCCCTGGCTAATCCATATAGCCAGTTGTTCTCTCTCACGGAGAACTAAATTCTCCCGGAAGTGGCTACTTCGATGCTTCCTCGAAGATTCGCGGTGACTAGCCACTATAGGTCTCCTCCTAGGGGTCCTGGAAGTTGAGCTCCAAGAATCTCCGGATGTGGGCGTCCTAGTAACTCTGACAGCGAATCCAGATCCCTCTCGAAGATCAGCTGACCTCCGTTTCCCAACTGGTAAAACTTGCTGAACTGAGTCTCCATCTACAAGAATTAAGGATGAGGAAGTTAGTGAAGTGATCAAGTGTGTCAAATTTTAAGTAGTAATGTAAGAATTTTGAGGAACATGAATTTTTGAGAAAGAATGAGCTCACAAGGGTAAGAGGGGAAATAGTTTTTTAGAAATACTCACTTTGGTTTTGAAGCTAAGTTTTTGGTTTGGACATCCATTTTAACTAGGGTCTCCTATGGTCAGGATGGCTCTGATACCAACTTGTCAACACCCGGATTTTTAATACCAGATGCCTGTTATGCCATACCTCGCAATCCCAGGATTACCATTTTTGGGAGAGATAACGGATTGGATATCACAGTACATCATCCATTACAAAGCATACATAAGGTTTTACACAAATAAGGATCTCATGATCCAGTCTTTAATACAACAAGGAGCGGAAATAAACGATAAGTGTAGCGGTGGAGTCCATCTTCAGGGGCACAGGCAATGCTGACGAAGGCAGATAATCCTAGTTATCATAGCCGTCCTGCTGACCATCATCTTGATAATCTCCTTCATAGTCTGGCCATAATAATAGCCAGGGACAAAAGCCATGAGTACTCTTTAAGTACTCGCAAACTACTACTAACAAGGGGTATAATTCTAAGTTAAAGTACTGAATCTAAGTTAACTATCATGTTAAGTTTGAAACCTAAGTTGAGTTCAGAAGCAAGGAAAGATAAAGTAAGATTCTAGAATCACTTAAGTTGGGAAGCTATTATCATCAACACAACCCTGTTGTGGTCAAGTCAAAGTTCATCATTCCTTTCAAGTTATTTAGGAAACATCTGACAATGAAACAGTATGGCCATTCCAATTGTCCATAACCGCGGACGCGACTATTCGAATAGTTTGACACTCTGCAGAGGTGGTACACTTTCACCACAAGATTCGATAATCTGTCAGGGATTACCCTGAATCATCATACTTAGTATGCAGATAATCAAACATAACCTTCCCTTTACACACCCTAGTACAAGCACCTCTCCTATGAGTATGGCCTCCCAACCATGACCATCAGTCATCTTGGGCACTGCATAGGTGGACATCATTGAGAGGTAGCCTCAGCTCAAACCTCTCCCATGAGGGAACTAACACTAATGCATATAAATTTCTAGCTAAGACTTACCCAATTCAGGTAATGTGGTTGTACGGTAAATTTGGAATGGTATCGCATCCGAATCCAACCATCAGTTTTATAAAAGGGTTAAGGCTCATGCCTCATCATTTTCATCATCATAAACCAGTTGTGTTTCTCAACACATGTCAAAACATATCAATAGAATGACTCGTCATTCCAAGGTTTTCATAATTCATTTTCACCAAGTGTTCCCATCTAAAATGACTCAAGTTTTTGATCTATACTAAGGTACTAAGTTAAGAGTGTTCACTAAAGTGGAAAGATGGGATCAATCTCATGCCATAGAATGACATCTAAAGGTTTCTAAGTAGGTCAAGTTTTATACTCTTTATGCTACCTTCAAGATTAAGTAAAGAACTTTGTGTAAACTAAGGGAGGTAAAACTTGTCAATAAGAATTGGGGTACTAATAGTTAAAGGGGTGTGATCAGAGCATGTTTAAGGCATCTTTGCTAAACCATCTAGTTTTATTCTAGCTTGCTAACAATACCTTGCTAAAGTATGTTTTGCAAGGGTTAGCTTGCCACTAATGCCTTGGTTGGTGCAGTGGTTGAAGTTTTCTTCTTCTTCTTCTTCTTGGTAGAACTCCTCCTCCTCGAAAGCTTGGTCGGTACTAGCGTCTATAAATACATAGGGAGTAGACAATCACCAAACAATACTTAACTAGGCTAAGTAGCATTCTAAAACACACAATTGATGATCTATTATCATCACAAGCATCACAAGTTTAATTCAATAGTTTCAACCTTTTTATTTTGGAAAAGTAATTTCTACTCATTGAAATATTAATTAAGATTTAATATTCACCACCAAAATATGGGATCATCTGGACCCATGTCCTCACCACATATTCTACATGTGGGAATGAGATTTAAAGGTTAGATCAATATTACTTTGGTTTAAGTTTATTATTTAATGATTTAAAGTGACTAGAAATGCCTATATAGCATTATTTTGGTACTAGTCCAAAGTCACTGCATGTAAACCTTAATATTATTACATATTTAGATAGATATGATGAAATGTGATTTTTGAGAGTTGGAATCAACTCAAAAGCTAACTTGGTTGATTTTATAAAAATGTTTCAAGTTGCAAAAGCTTCTCTCTTCTTATTTTCATTAGGAGAGATCTATAACTCTAATTGAATTAAATGCAACGGGCTTGGATAGATCATTTTAATACCATTCAGACAAAGTTTGTTTCATGCAATTTGGATTTCTACAACTCTCTGAATTGATTTTCAAACTAGTGGTCAGAAACTAGATTCAAACTAAAAGAAAAATCTAGATTTGAATCTGTGGGCTAACGCGGGAAAAGGAATGGGCCGACCCAGTGGCGCTCTGCGGCACGGGGCTCAGCTGACAGGGGGGTCCCGCGTGTCAGCTGCACTTAACACGCGAAACGGTACGCGTGCTGTGGGCCATGCAATTATAGGTTAGATCTACGGCTGAGGGTCGTCGTCGACGACGAACAGGTCGCCGGCGAGCTCGAACCCTAGCGGCTCGGTGCGGGTCTACTGGGGGCATACCAGGGCTCCAGCGGGGTCGGCGAGGCAGGCAAACAAAGTGGAAGACGACGACGAGGCGAGGCGTGGTCACGGCGGAGCTTGGGGTGGTCGCAATCAACGACACCCTTCTCATCCAGAGGCGGCGGCTCCGGCTCCAATTCTGGCGAGCTGCTGCTCCACTTGCTCCGGCGAGAGGTGGGTGAGGTTCAGAGAGGTGAGGGGAGTGGAATGGTGTGGAGAAGAATGGCTGGGGAGGGCTCCTTTTATAGGCCCGACGGTGAGACCGAGCGGGATGGGCGATCGACGGTGGCGACATGGCTACGGCGAGCTAGCGGCATGGATGGGGATGGCGATCGATGGGCGGTCCCCTGGCGATGCTCTAGGATTTAAATGCGGCTGTAGGGGCGGTGGTATGCGGTCTGGGCGAGGTGGCGCTCTGAGAGGCAGAGGCGGCGGTGTCCACGGCGAGCGGTGGCTGTGGGGCTTTGGGCAGCGAACGGGGGTGTTTGGGGTGTTCTCCAGGTCGAGGCGGAGCGGTGGGCGTGGGCTGGTGCCAAGGGGCGGTCTGTGCGAGCGGGGACAGTGCGCGCTCTGGGGGCGGCGTCGGCCTGCTCGACAAGCTCCGGGCGCGGCGGTTCCTGGCCGCTCTGCCCTTTGTCTCTAGCCTGGGGCTGGTTGGGCGGTGGAGGTGGACCACTGGCAAGCTGCTAGACATGAGGAGAGGGGATGGAGAGGGCTGCTGCTGCAAGTGCATGGTCGGCCGGCGAGAGAGGGCTCGGCATGGCAGTGTAGTGCGGCTAGGGGTAGAGAAGAGGCTAGGGTTGGTCTGGTCTGGCTTGAGGAGGGACAAGATGATCAAAGCACTACAGAATTGCTAGACAAAATTAGCCCAAAACAGTAATAGTTAGGCCTTAATGATCTTGCTAACAAGGTGTTTGACAAAATGGCCGAAAGAGAAAAGGTTTTGAATTTTGAGTTCAAAATTTTTGAGCTATCTCCACTAGTGATAGGTAGTCTCTGGTTGCAAGGGTTTTGAAAATGGATCTCAGAAAGATGGTTTTTGAAATATGGGTGATCTATGCATATGCATTAGATTCAATTTTAAACTGTCATTTAAAATAGCTAACATAATGTTTTTAGCAGATCCAAAGGTGGGCCTTGGTACCTCATTATGTGTACTAGCAAGGGGTATAAAGATCAAGAATTGTTTCTGTTAAGAATTGAGTACTAGGAATAGCCAAAGTAGGCATGAGAGTTAGATTTGTCAAAATGGCCATTCTTTCTTTTTAATTCTTTTTGATTTGATTTTCTTTAGGAAAAGTTTGGGAATGATGTAGATGATGTTTAAATCACCTAAGAAACATTTGACAAGCATTGGATCAATCAATCATGGCAATTCAAACAACTCCTATTTTAAATGCACACATATATGAATGCTTTCATTTTAAATTTGGAAAAGTTTTTGTTAACCCCATTTTTGGATGATTTGATCATGATAAGTTTGGATTAAAGTTTTGGGATGTTACAATGGCCAGGGTTGCAAACAAGATCCCACAAAACTCCCGCTTCTAGTTCATTTCAAGGTTTCGTAGTTTAACTTTTCTCCAAAAAATTGTTCACTATGATAGAATCTTCAAATGAACTAAAAAGCAGGACTTTCATGGGATCCTGCTCCCAACCCTAATTAACCATGGCACACGTGCGCAGCGCCACACTATGGATGAGGGAGAGATCAACTAGCAGGTGTGCGTGGGGTTGGCGAGAAGATACATATTCTTATTTTCGGAGTACTACTACTGCTAGTACTATGAAAATACAAGTTGTAAATAAATCATCTCTCTGGTCCAACTAACGTGTGATACAATTCATGGTGCTAAAGACTAACAATGGAATCTTCTAGATGCTAGACATGACATAATTTATCTAATATACTCAAAGATATCCAATGGTTAGCATTGTTGGGATTTGCCAATCTATATCCAGCTGCCGATATTTGAAGTTATTCATACACTATATAGTAGTATATTAGATATTTTGAAGCAACAAAGCGGTTTTTTCTTTTGAGAAGTTGTCAAACATATGTTTCTCATTTTCTCATGGCAAGTAATACCCGTAAGAGCACACCGCACGAAAGTATTTGGTTTATTTTCTTTGTTTTATTGCAATGCCTTCAAAATAGTTTCAAATTTGTAGGCATGTAGATTCTTAGCACGAAGTTAGTTGTATTTTTTAAAACTTGATAAATCATGTGTCTTGTAAAACTGACGTGATGAGACAATACTGCGCCATGAAGTGACATGGTTAATTTAGTGCACGGTGGCGTGCTAGTCTATTACACATTTACACTAGTTGGCATCCTCGATGCAGCCGCACCCTGCGGCAGAACACCGCTGAAGGAACACGCAAAAGAAAAAAATTATTTCAAAGCGTCATCCCATCTTCCCATCTCCATTTATCCCCACTCACTAACGCCGCCTGGCCGTATTTGGGACCCTTTCTAGTGCGAGCTTCAAACATTTTCCTTGCCATCTCTCCCGCTGCATCTATCCTTCCAGGCCACCACCACTATCCTCCAAAAGACCCCAACAACTTTACATAAATCCTCTCTCACCCCCAATCCTCCTAGACGCGATGGAGGATTAGAGGTGCAACCCGCAGTACTGCGGCTAGAGCAAGGTCGGCGACGATGTCTTCACCAAAATTGTTATGCGTATGGACACTAATAGCACCGTCTGGATGGGCACATGCTCGAAGGAGTTGTACCGCTAAGTCGGTGGTGGAAAAGGTAGAAGATGCCCCAACGACCGCCGTTTGGCATGGGTCTCCTATAATAACATCTATGACCATAAGTTCGGGTGCTACTACGCCCTATGCGTCTGCAAGGAGCCAGGATGCGAGTTCGTCACTCAACCATTGATTGTGCATGAGCTCTTGGACCACTTTAGAGTCACCCACAAGACGTATGTGCTTGAAGTGGCCTAGAGCTTCAAAAATTGGTACCCATCTGAGTCGGTGCATGCACTAGGCTCACGGAGACCAGAGGTCATCGGCATCGAGAAAGAGGGCATGGAGTATGTCACCCAAATTGACAGCCACACTATGAACATTGTTCTATCCGTCGGGTACGTCAGGTTAGCGGTGTGCGAATTGCCGTGGTACAAGGTGAAGTTATGGTGACTATCGCCATGGCATAAGCTCCATTATTTTGAAATGGTGGCGAAATCTGAGCTTACGAGCAGGCCTTCATCGTCTCAAGTCACGCTGGAAGGGCTCATGTCATACATGTTGAATCTGTAGCGTTACCTGCGAGCTTCTGAATCAGTCATCAGAATACCCCTGGATTACAAGTATCACAACAACAAGTTTCAAGTGTGAGTTAGCACATATAAATATTCTTGTGATGATCCTAATGTGAATATATGTAATGGCGTACTAATTATTTACTTTATATTGGTGACGGACACAATTGGTACTGCCTATCCACCTAGATGGTCGGTTTAAGGCTTCATGTTCAATGCTCGTTGCTGCGGTTCCACACAACTTTGTGGTAGCTGGCTGCGAGTTTCCCGCCCCGAAGTTAGTGCTCCTTGCCCACCTCAGAGAATCCCACTCCATGAGGTCAGGCATTTTCCGCTATGGTAGGAAATCTAGGTACATCACTAAGACGGTGCTGGCACTAGACTCGCAGAATGTACATATCGGGGTATCCGTGGACGATGGTACGATGTTCTACGTGCTATTTTATGGGCGCGGCAATGTCATCTTGACATCTGTCGTGTGCGTCAGGCCGCCTACATGCTTGTCGCTGATACAAGGTGAAGTTGAGTTGTGCGCAGCCAAATGGCTTGGGGGAGTAGGTATTCTTTGCAAAGACTAAAGCCACTTGCTCTTTGTTGATTTGTCGGTCTAATATGGTTGGTCGTCGTCAGAATTGACCATCAGAGTTCTTTGTGGAATAGAAGCTTCGCATCGACTAGATTCTTTAGAGAATAACACATCTGAATCTTCTTGACTTGAACCCATGTACTCCTCACATGATTTTTCTTATCATTCTGGGACATGTGGTTGCTAGATTATGGTAGTTCTAAGTATTTTATATGGAGTTCTGCTACTTCTAATATATTTTGTAGTAATACGTATGTAATGGTACTTGTTCATACTGATTGATCGATTGCAGAATATGGTCTCTCTTTCCTTTTGAATCATGGCCTTGCTACATCTACAAATTGCAATGTCTGCATTGCTGAATCTGTAAATTCTGTTGGTCATTATATGTACTACTAAATTGGTCACTTTGAAATGTTGCTAAATATATCAAGTACCAGTTATTAGGAACTAGAAATCCGTCGATATTTTTCTTTATTAGTCGGTATTGTAGAATATTTCAAATGTCAATGAATCTGTCAATTGTTCTGTCGTTGCTATTACTAAAGTTTTTTAGAACTAATACTGATGTAATGGTACTTGTTTAGATCAAGTGCAGTAGATGGTCCTGCTATTATTTTGAAACACGGACAGAATATGGTCTCTCTTTCCTTTTGAATTATATCCTTGATTCATCTATTGAATTTCAGTGTCTGCATTGCTAAATCTATCAATTCTTTTAGTCATTATCTATACTGCTAAATCAATCACTTTGAAATGCTGCTGAATCTGTCAAGCGCTGCTGATTATGTACTAGGAATCTATTGATATTTTTCTATCTTATTTAGTACTGATGAATCTTTCAAATGCTAGTGAATTTGTCAAATGTTCTATCATTGCTATTACTAAAGTATTTTTAGAACTAATACTGATGTATTGGTACTTGCTTAGATCAAGGGCAGTAGATGGTTTTGATCTTCTTTTGAAACATGTCCAAAATAGCATCTCTCTTTCCTTTTGAATTATGGCCTGCTTCATTGCTGAATCTATCAATTATTTTGGTCATTACCTATACTGCTAAATCAGTCACTTTGAAATGCTGCTGAATCTGTCAAGTGCTGCTGATTATATACTAGAAATCTGTTGATATTTTTAAGGTTTATTCTGTACTACTAAATCTTTCAAATGCTAGTGACTCTCTCAAATGTAATATCATTTTTATTTCTAAAGTATTTTGTAGAACTAATATTGATGTAATAGTACTTGTTTAGATCAAGGGCAAAAGATGGCCATTCTCTTCCTTTGAAACATGGCCAGAATATGGTCTCTCTTTCCTTTCGAATTATAACCTTGCTACATTGTTTGAATTTCAATGTCTACATTGCTAAATCTATCAATTTTTTTGGTCACTATTTGTACTGCTAAATACGTCACATTGAAATGTTGTTGAATCTGTCAAGTGCTGCTTATTATGAACTGGGAATCTGTTGATATTTTTCTATCTTATTCAGTACTGATGAATCTTTCAAATGCTATTGAATCTATCAAATGTTTTGTCGTTGGTATTACTAAAGTATTTTTTAGAACTAATACTAATGTATTGGTTAGATCAAGGGTAGTAGTTGTTCTTGATATTCTTTTGAAACATGGCCTTGTCGCAATCTAGGTGAGGCCTAGGGCATTTTGGGTTGCATATGTGGATCACACAGGTATTGATGTGACAATAATTGATTATCTTTGTAAAGCTATTGAATTTCAGTGTCTGTATTGCGGAATTGGTCACTTTGAGATGCCGCTGAATATGAACTGGTAATATAAAGGTATTTCACCAAGCCTGATGCAGTTTAAGCCGTGGGTTCTAGCCTTTCTAGAATATTCGGCCATTCTAACAGTCTTGTGAAACTTTGCAAAGGGGTACCTTAAGTTCATATGAGGTTCGACATCTTGGTATTTTGGTATGAAGTACGGAAACACATAAGTGAATCAACTTACAATAACTCTGTCCAACTGATGTGATATACATATGAATCTAGAAAAAGTTGAGGCCATTAATATGGTGCGAAGGGAGCAGTATAAAAATGGAAGCAGTAAATAAATCATCTCACAGCTCTAACTGATGTGATGAGAGAACACTCATGGAAGCGTGCCAGTCTAGAGTAGCTATAGTACTCTATACTCCATAACTCTAGTCACGTCCTCGATGCAGCTACGCCCGGCAGAAGACAACCAAAGGAGCACGACAAAAACCCCTTGTTCAAAGAGCCATCCCCAAATCCGCCAAGCCACATTTGGATCTTCTCGAGCGTGCACTTCACACATTTTTCTTGCCATCTCACCCGTAACATCGCTCCTTCCAGGCCACATGCCCTCTCCTATAAAAATGCCCAATAGTCATACATAGATCTGCCCTTTCCCTAATCCAACCGGAGGTGATGACAGATTCGAGGCACAATCGGCTAAACAACGTCTGGAGGAAGGTCGGTGAAGACATCTTTAACGAAATAGCTCTGTGTCTGGACACTACTAGTATGGCTGGCTGCATGTTCCAAGGAGCTATACCAGCAAGACATCAACGAAAAAGAGTAGTATATGCCCCAATGATATCTGCTGGGCTTTGGTCTCCTACAAGGACGTCTACGACCATAAGATCACGTGCAACTACCACCGGTGTGTCTGCATGGAGCCAAGATGCGAGTTCACCGGCTTCAAGAAGTGTTTGTAAGAGCACCTCATATCTGCCCACTCGATGACGGTGCCTAGATACGGCCCCCAAAAAGGTACCCATCTATGTTGGTGCCTGCATCGGGCTCGCGGAGAGCAGAGGCCATCAACATCGGGAAGGGGGCAAGCTATTTGTCACGAAAATTGATGGGCACAACACGGACTTTCTCCTGTTCGTCAGGCCGGTTAGGTCGGCGGCATGATAATTTCCACGGTATGAGGTGAGGTTTTGGTCGTTAGTCCTGTTCACTAGTTTCAATGAGGTTGTAGTAATGAGGTCATCTGAGACGATGATTAGGCCGTCGCCGGCCGACACCGCCCTGGAAGTGCTCACGTCTTTTCTATTGAAGCCGTGGCTTTACTGGCATATTACTGAACCTGTCGTTCGACAAGATTTTCCGGTGAGATATCACATCTTAATCCTATTGTGATGATCCTAATGTGAATGGATGTAATGTTGCACTAATTTGTCAGTTTATGTTGGTGGCATATGCCCTTCATAATCGAAATTGTGGAAATTAAGGATCCCGAATTTCCTGATTTGTCATATGAAATTTACATGTATGCTACTGACCTAGAGGCCGACAGGTGAAAATGAAATGAGAGACGTGTCCCAGGTAGGAAAGTAAGGGCGGTGCCCGACCAGTACTTGGACACGCTAAAGCATTCTCTTTTCTTCTATGTATGATGGGACATGTAGTGGTTCCTAGCTTAGTGTAGTTCCACACTCCTACTGAGTATTTTTGTATGGAGTTTAGCTAGTGCTAATCTATTTTGTAGTAATACCTATGTAATGGGACTTGTTCAGACTGAGTGGAGAATATGCATGGTCTCGCATTGTTGTATCGCTATTGAATTTTAAATCTGTCAATTCTTTTGGTCATTTTCTGCCACCGTTGAATTGGTCACTTTGAATTGCTACTGAATCTGTCAAGTGTGACTGATTATGAACTGGAAATCTATCGATAATTTTCTATTTTATTCTATACTGCTGAATCTTTCAAATGCTACTAAATTTGTCAAAAGTTTTGTCATTGCTGCCTGCTATTTGCACTAGAGCTTTTGCGTTTCTGTCATCGGAACCATTGGATGTGTTTTGGATGGATATGAGGGGGTAAAGATACAGCCTGATTTCACCAAGTGAAGTCATAGGGTATCAGTCCAGTTTTGGCACAGGCGAAGTGTGTGTCCATGTTTCTTTCGACTTTTCGCATGAATATTTGTCAAAAGAATTATCGCTTTTTCAACATCCCTTGGTTTTTTAGAATAACCTCCCTTGGTGAGGTATTTATTTCGAATCAAGTGGAGCACAATACAATACAATTGTTTTTTGAGGGCTAGTATAGTGCAATTTTTACTAACAAGCAGATGAAAGCTAGCTCATTCATCCCCTCTTTAGGCTAAAACATTTATTCGGCCTTTTCGGTGTCAGGGGACTGCTGACCATAACCCATGGAGAATAGACCATGTAGTATAACCCATGGAGAATAGCCCATGAAGAATATCCCAAAATATTTTTTAATTGGCCTTTTGTGCATTCCCCCACCTAAAAAAAGCTACCCATGTTTTTAAGAAACTACTCCATTATGTGGCATTTTTATAGATTGAGATGCTAGGAGCGGTGCCCTTTTATTTTAGAAGAGATAAACATGTATACATAAAATATTTTTAAGAATACTAATACTTAAGTTAGAGGTCCTAATAAATGTTTAATGATAAGGTTTGTAGTAATATCTTTGGTGTAGTGGCAACGCATTCAGTTTATATGTTTAATGATAAGGTTTGTAGTAATATCTTTGGCTTAGTGACAACGCACTAAGTTTATATCTATTGGAAGTCTTGAGTTTGAATCCTATGTGCATATATATATTTAACTTGGGTTTACATTTTTTATTGTAGCAATATTTCTTTACGGAGAGGCTAACTTCACAGCCCCACCAGCCTAGAGCGTCCCTCGAGTTTAATGGGCGGGTTTGAAAAAAATGTTAAGTACTTGTACAGAGAGGCTGGCATCAAGGACTCACCATCCAAAACATAAAAGGCTACATCGGGGAACCAGAAGCCAGAATATACCAGAGAGGCTGACATGGGGGCCCTAGTAGTAAGACCATACACGGCTTCCGCATCGCGCAATGTTGCCAAGGTCAAAACAACGGACGCGGCTGAAAAAAAGTCCAATATACATGTATTTGATTTATAGGGACACTAACATGTGGAACCCACCAGCGATACCTTCTACAGGTGCTACATCGAGAAACGTTGCCAAGTTCGAAATAGGGAGGCGTGAGTGAGAGAAAAAACTCCAGCATACATACATTTATTCTAATGAGAGGCTGGCATGGGGGACCTAGTAGCCTGAATAAACGGCTGATATAGCGAGCAACGTTGTCAAGTTCGAAATAGGGAGGCGCGAGCGAGAAAAAAAGTCTAGCGCGCGTATGTTTCTTCTAATGAGACTCTGACATGTGGGACCCAGCAGCATGACCAAATGGCGGATTCATCAAGCAACACTATCAAGTTCAGAATAGGGAAGTGCGAGAAAAGAAAAATTACATCATACACACGATTGTACTAATGATAGGCAAACATAGGGGACCCACCAGCCTGAATAAATGGCTGATGCAGCAAGTAATGTTATCAAGTTCGGAACACGGAGGCACACGCCAAGGAAAATAATCCATCATACACATGTTTATTCTAATGAGAGGCTAACATGTGGGACCCATCAGCCTAACTAAACGATAGATGCATGGAGAATCGCTATCAAGTTCAGAACAGGGTAGCGCGGGCGAAGAAAAATTTCCATCATACACAAGATTCTTCTAATGAGAGGCTGATACAAGGGACCCAGTAGCCTGACTAAACGGCAGATGCATCGAGCAACGTTATTGAGTTCAAATCAGGGAGGCACGACTAAAAAGTGTTGTCCGCTAGAGACAGTGACATCTAGGACCCACACGCCACAAAATACTTCGGCGAGTCAAAATCGAGCGAGGAACCGAAAATCTTGCTTCTTCCACATGCCGGCCAAGCTTCGTCCATGTTTTTAGCGATTTCGTCCTAGTAGAGGGCTGCAAAAATGGGAAAAAAGTTTTCCATCGTCCACGGTCGAGCAAAGAAAATCATCGTGGAAGAGGAGCCTTCTATGATGACCGACGGGCCAAATCATTGCGGATGGAAACATTTCTTGTAGTGAGGGAGAACCCCACCACCACAATGGGGAACACTAAGATCGTCATCAACATCAACAAGCGGTTGACCTACAAGCTCAGTGAACGCACCATGCAAGGAATCATCGGGACCATGATCATCATGCTCAACCACAACAACAAGAAGGACATGGTCACCCGCCGCATCAAGCAATGGTGCAGGTGCAACCTCAACAAGAGAAATAACATCATTGTGAAGGCCATCGAAATGATATGTGTCATCGTCCACCTCATGACCATCTTCAACCACATCACAACAATCAAGAACTAGAATAGGATATAAGTTATGATGATGAGGATGTGTGTCGCACTATACGCAACAACCATCATGCTCAATCCCACCATCATCATCAATAACCAATGAATGTAAATGATCTCGAGCAAAGGCATAGAAGGGACTTCAAGAATCGTCAAGCTCCTCCGCCACCACCACCTCGAGACAATCAAGTTCCTTCTCTTTCGCTGCCACCATGTGCACCAAGTGAAGCAAGTAGACACCAAGAATGCCGAAACTACCTTGAGCATGAGGATGGCATGTTCGGGAAGCTCAAATTAATTATGCCCAAGTTCAAGGGATAAGATTATGTCGATGCATACATTGATTAGGAACTCTAGATTGAGAAGATCTTCCGAGTCCACAACTTTTCCGAAGAGAAGAAAGTTGCAATGGCATCCTTTTATTTTGAGGAGTACGCCTATGTTTGGGGGGAAGACTATCAAAGAACTCGTGAGAAGCAAGAACAACCACCGATTAGAACTTGGACAAAGATGCAGGAAGTGATGTATAAGAGGTTAATCCCCAGGCACTATAGACAAGATCTCTTTGACAAGCTACAAAATTTGAAGCAAGGCACAAGGTCGCTTGAAGAGTTCTACAAGGAAATGGAGAATACTATGATGCGAGCCGATGTAAGCAAACAAGAAGAACAAGCAATAGCAAGGTTCCTCAATAGTTTGAGCCGCCCAATACGGAAAATTGTTGACTTCCAACCATACAAGAACCTCATCGATCTTATCCATCAAGCTACCAAAGCCGAGCACCACTTGCAAAAAGAGAATGCTTATGAGAAGACCAAGGAATACTTTACTTCCATCAATGCAAATGCCTCCACCAAGCCAAGAAATCAAGCAACAAGCTCGTCCAAGAAAGCCAAAAACCATGATAGCATCCTCCTTCAACATGACATCGGATAGTCAAGTCACTTGTTTTAAGTGTGGAGTGAAGGGTCACAATTCATATGAGTGCACCAACACAAGATTTATGCTTATGGATGAGAATGGTGTAACCTATTCCGTGAGTTATTAGGAATATGAAGCATTGACTCAAAGAACAATTGCAAGGAAAGCCGCAATGGAAGAGGACTACACCCTTATATGTGAGCATGACCCAAGCCCTTCCCTCATCATCGCGCAAGTCTTGACAACACACTTTGTACCAAGAGAGAACCAATGCCTCAATATCTTCCAAACTCGAGCCATAATTGATGGCAAGTTCATAAAGGTAATTATCGATGGAGGAAGTTGTCACAACCTTGCGAGCGCCTACCTTTGTGAGAAACTAAAGTTACCATACATGGATCACCCTCACCGCTATCATGTCAAATGGCTTGATGAAAATGGCACCCTCAAGAACAACCACAAAGTCAACGTCTCCTTCAAGATTGGCCCCTATGAAGACACCATCGAGTGTGATGTAGTGCCAATGACCGTGTGTCACATGCTACTTGGGAGACCATGGTAACACGATCGAGGATACATACATGATGGTACTACCAACCAATACTCCTTCAAGTGGAATGACAAGACATTTGTGCTCCAACCTATGATGCCAAGCCATGTTATTGCATCCAACATGACATCCGTACACACGATAAAGCAAGCTAAGGACCCTTGTGAGATGAGTGGTGAGAGAGTAAACCACCATCACATGAGTGAGTGCTACAAGACTCAAATGAGTGGAAAAACCATGAGTTCCACAACGCATGCCACCAAAAGTGAGAAGAGAGATTTGAGTGTGACCCATACTAACAATCCATCATACAATTCTCTCTCTTTGTTGACAATTTTGAAAGGTACCCAAGATAGACAACCACCTCCAAGGAACATGTTCCAATATCTACGACCACAACTTGAGCATAAGAACAACTACAAGCTCTTAGACAACTTTGAACAAGGCTTTGACACCGGAGATCCAACCGCATTCAAGCTCAAGATCACGGGCACACGCTTTACTTGCATGATGAAGGAACATCTTCGAGGTAGACTCTTTTTCAAGAGGGGGAGATTATGTATCCCATCACATGGCAATCACCATTGGTCCACATCATGCTACACTAACCAGTCATACTAAGGTGAATTCTTTCCATACCCCGTCTTTCGTTGATCATCATTAGACTGGAATACTACTTGAGACAAGCACCTATTCTACCTAGGTCCATGACCATGACACCAAGAGGAGGAGACAAGGATGCCCCAGTGCCAAGACCCCAAAGAAAGAGGCTTGAAAGAGGAGAAAGAAAAGGCAACTGAGGTAACACCAGAGTCTCCGGTCCCTCCAGCCTGGAGTCTCCACCCCTGCACACCCTAGAGTATCCGCCCACATCTCTTCCCTCCTATGACTGCAAGGTTCTGGAGTCCACCCGGAGTCTCCTCCTCAAGACCGGAGTATCCACCCAGGCCCGGAGTCTCTGCCCCTACGCACCCAGAGTTTTCCCATGACTCGACCCTCCTATGTCTACAAGGCTCTGGAGGATGACTGAAGTCTCTGCCACCCAACCTGGAGTTTCTGCCCCGACTAAAGTCTCCGCCCTCCCGACACTGGAGTCTCTGGAGTAAGTGATCAGGCATGCACGCCTTGAGTTGGCTAGGCTCATGTACCCCTTCAGGTACATCTAAAATACCCCTATCTCGTGGCTGACCTATATATATGCCCCTACTCCCTCCTTGAAACCCTAGATATGATGAAAAATTGAGGTATGTGCCTAACCCTAGATGGTAACCCGATCTCTATAGATTATCTATGAGTTGTACAAGGACTTCTTGCGAATGCGTGAGTGAAGTTGTCAAGAACCTCCTCAAGTGTTTGGTCTCTCCTTGTAAAGGATTCTAGTAGTGCTAGGTCCCCTCCTTTGGGATTCTACTTGGTTGCTACTCTCTCATTGATTTGGACTCTATCATCCGCTTGCCAATCTCTCATTTGGTGATTCTACCGCAAGGTCTCTCGCTGAGGATTCTATTGGATTGGTTGTTCAAATCAACAAGAGAAAATCGAATTGTGTGTGTTTTGCATGTGTTTATATATTTATCTTGCATTAGAGTTGAGTTCATCATGTTCATCAGGTTTCCCCTCACTCCCCGCCTCAAATCCGTGAAGATTGGGCCATCCCAAGAGTAAATCCAGAAGGGAACCCATATCAAAAGGAGCACCTATTATCCTTAACCTCTTGGATTTTGCCTCGTTGCATTCAAGTTGTACAAGGACTTGGAGAGAGTGATCTTTCTCCAAGTTGACAATATCTCATCAAGATCCTCCCTTCGCCATGTCGGTTAGAGAGAGCAACCTTGCCCAACTCCGATCCTAGGGGTTGTGTTGGACAGGTAGCCACCGACACGAGCTATAAGTTGTCTTGTGTATCGCGTGTGTGTGCTTTCATCGTGTTCTTTGTGAGTGAGTTCGCTTGGTTTTCATCCACCCTCTCTCCCCCTCATGATCCCCCTCTTGATTCCCGGAGTTTCGTGAAATATCACGTCAATCTATGGGATTACCGCTAACATATTGGTATCAAGAGCCTTGTTTATCATGAATTTTTCCACAAATTTTTCTTCTATCCACCATAAATTCGAAAATCCCCCAAAAAGACTCCCAAATTTTCCTTTGGATCAATCTCTCATTTTGGAGTGTTATTTGTGGTTTAGATCCGAGCAAAACTTGTCTAAGGTGCTGGTCTAGCTTTTTCCCGTGTTTCCTTGCCCAATTTTAGCCATTTTTCGCAGATTTGAGGCCCAAATACATGGATTTATGCTCAAGAATACGAGCAAGTTCGTGCAGCAGAACCTGACACCAGAGTCTCTGGCCTACAACCTGATTTTTTGATAGTTTTGCCTCCTCTCTGTTTTGTATAACTTTCCTTTGTTGTTTGTGTTTTGTGTGTGTGTGTGTCAAAAACCAACAGCAAGGTTCCGCAACATCTTCCATGCTCCTCGACACCACATAACACAAGCTCCTCCCGCACCACTGACCACAAGTCCATCATCACCAACTAAGGTATAACTTGCATCACCTTGTTAACTCAATATCTTCATTTGTGAGTACCTATCCCACCGAGAGTGGCTCATCTTGTGTTTCTTTGAGCATTGTGCACTTTTCCTTGTATAGTGAGAGTGTGAGATCAAAAGAAAGAGTGACTTGCTAGCATCAAGGGAGAGCAAAAAATAAAATAAAAATATACAAAAGAAAAAGATACAAAGAAAAATATACATAGTATCCCATAGAATAAGATAGTATCAAGCTTGTAAGCAAGAGAGATAAGAGCGTCCAAGGAAAGTGCATAAATCCGTTGCTCATTTTCTCTTTGCAAATGAGTCATCGTCTCTCCTTGCATTGGCACGACAACTGAGCGTAGTCTTCGATGGGTCATTTTGGTTGCTCATTTTCATAGTCATGCTAATCTCGTTTATCTCCACGTGTGTGTATAGTCGTAGGTTCCCATCACCTTTTGAGTTGACCTTTACTTTTGACTTGAGTTTTGTTGGATTTTCTCCACTTTTGACTATCATTTTCGTTTGGTTGTTTCTTTGGCAATCCACCATCCTAACCTTCCACTATAAGCTTTTGAGAGTCTTAGTTGTTCTTAGTGTGAGCTTTCTTTGCAATTTCACTTTACAAGTTTATAGTTTGCAAGTGTGGCTACTATTTCAATACAATCCTACAAGGTGAGTTAAAAGCCTACCCCCACCACATATTACCTTTCAATATACAATCCTTGTTTTTGTGCATCATGGATAGGCACAGTGAGGCAAGCCAACCACAGCCGCAATAAGAAGAAGGACCATACATGATGCGGGAAAGCCACTTAATCATTCAAGAAGAAATTCGTGGTTGTTGTGATGCCCTTGATACAAGACAAAACGAGCAATTCAGAGAAACTCTAGCCAAATTCAAGAGGATAGAGACAACCACTTCGAGAGCCTCTCTCAAGAAATGAGGGTCATGCACCACAACTTCGCCTATCAAAATGAAGCACTCCAACGTTCAATGGCCGAGATCGCGTGCAAAACAAGTACATGCTCGCACACATCAAGCTCTACTAGCTCATCTCGGCACAGTTATCCTCATCGACAAGACCCTCATTCAAGTTCTCCAAGGCGCAATAAATACCATGTTGTTAAACATGTGAGCTCTTTGCAATATTTACCATCTCCAAGGCGCACCGCAACATCAAGCTACGATGGTGATTCCTCATCAAGGCCTCCATCAAGGCATGAAGGACATTATCATCATGAAAGAGTGCTCGTGACCCAAGCAGAACCTCAAGTACATCATCAACAACCACAAGACCTTCACTTGACAACAAGTGATGAATCCAATTTGGATGAACAATCTCGTCGCCGACATGAAGCTCTTGAAGACCCTCCTCGTTGTCATCGCCATCATGAACGTCAACACCAACACAATGGTAGCCATGAAGAGCAACAACCTAAACAACATCATCAGCATAAAAATGAAAATGACGAGCAACATCAACCTCGTCAACAACCTAGGCATGAGCCTCATCAACCACCACAACCGCGTCAAGAGGCTCCACACCTTCATCATCCTCGTGAGGCCCACGTGCCTCAACCTCATCAACAAAAACGACATGAGCCTCCTCAATCGCTCAAAGAGGCCCAAGCTCTTCAACAATGTCATGAGGACCATGTTCCTCCTCCTCCAAATGTGGCACAACCACCACAAGAGCAATAAAGATAATCACCAAGCACTTTGAAATGATTGCTCAGATGATGAGAACAACCACCACCGCTATCATGGAAACCATCATCATCGTGACCGCCAAGAAGAAGAAACATTTGGCAAGCTCAATTTGGCCATGAAAAAGTTCACCGACTCTAATGATCCCAAAGAATACCTCTCATGGGCACTCAAGGTTGACAAAAAATTAGCATGCACAACTATAGCAATGAGAAGATGGTAGCTATGGAATCACTCGAGTTTGATGGTTATGAAAATATTTGGTGGGAACAAGTTCAAGTTTCCCAAGAAGAAAAAAGAGAGCCTCCAATCAACACTTGGCAACACATGAAGGCTCATATGCATTCCCGCTTTGTCCCTTTGCACTACATGTGTGACCTATTCAATAAGCTTCAAATGCTTAACCAAGGGACAAAAACCGTGGAAGAGTACTTCAAGCAAATGGAGCTCAACATGATGCATTCCAACATTTAGGAGTGCGAGGAGCAAACCATGGAACGTTTACTCATTGTCTTGAACCACCCAATCAAGCGAATCACCGAGTTCCAAAAGTACAATAATATGGTGGAGTTTGTGCATATTGCAACAAAGGCCGAATGTCAAGTACAAGAGGACCTAAAGTACAATAACCTGAAGGCGTACTTCACCTACAAGAAAGCTCCAACAACAACACCAACCAACATCAAAGGAAGCTCATCAAGTGCTCCCAAGCCTCCTTTCAAGTCAACAACTCCTCAAGGAAAATTGACCCCAAGTGGCAAGCAACCATTGGATGATTCTACATGGTTTGAAGGACAATTCTACAAGTGTGGAGGGAAAGGACATAATTCGTTCCATTGTTGCAATACCAAGGTGTTTTTCATCCATGACAATGGTGAAGAGGAATACTCGAGCGAAGAAGAGTTCGATGCTTGAGTTAAGGAACCACTCGCAAGACAACATATTGAGAATCATGACCAAGAGCTTCTCATGTGTGAACATGACGAAAGTCCATCGCTTGTCATCACAAGAGTTTTGAATATGCAAGCCCAAGAGAATAAAGATCAAAGATCCAACATCTTCCAAACATGTGTCGACATCAATGGGAAATCCATTAAAGTTATCATTGATGGAGGGAGTTGCCACAATCTAGCAAGCATCAAGCTATGTGAAATTCTCAACCTCACCCTCCATCCACACAAACACCCCTACCATGTACGATGGATAAGTGATCATGGGTCTGTTAAGATCAAGCACACCGCCTCGGTGATGTTCTATATTGGACCATACAAAGACACGGTGGAGTGTGATGTGGTTCCCATGACCGTGTGGCATATGTTGCTTGGTAGTCCATGGAAATATGAAAAGGGTGCTCCACATGATGGCCGCACAAACATATATACATTCAAGTGGCTTGAGAAGACATGTGTTTTGTAACCAATGACTACTAGCCAAATAATTGTGAACAATGCAAAGGCTTTAGCGAGGGTGCAAGCCACAAAATCATCTTGAGAGATGAGTGGTGAGCAATAGAACCACCATATAGTGAGTGAGTGCCAAAAGCCAAATATCAGCGGAAAACTAAGAGTGTTCTCCTTTCCCCCAAAAGTGAGATGAGAGAAGTGGGGAATAAACCATTTATCTTGCACTATGTCCTCATATGCAAGGTCTTAGAGCAAGGAACTAACAACATAAAAAATGTTCCTCCACTTTGATGGCTACTTTTCAGGAATTCAAGGATGTGTTTCCCGAGGAACTACCACATGGACTACCTCCTCTTCGTAGAATTCAGCATTGGATAGACCTCATCCCAACGCACCTCTCCCAAACCGTGTCGCATACCACAAACAAACCCGGAGGAGACGAAGGAGATTGAATGCCAAATTCACCATCTCGTCTCCAAATGTTTGATCCAAGAAAGCTTAAGCCCAAGTGTGGTACCCATGAGTCTTCTCCCGAAAATGGTTTGTACATTACAGTTGTGCATGGACTGCCATGCAATCAATACTATCATCGTGCATTATCGACATCCAATACCACGCCTCGATGACATGCTTGACGAGTTGAGTGGAGTCACATCTCTAAAATTGATCTTCGTAGTGGTTACCATCAAATACGCATGGCAGAAGGTGATGAGTGGAAAACCACATTCAAGACCAAACTTGCTCTCTATGATTGGTTGGTAATGCCCTGTGACCTATCTAATGCCCCATCCACCTTCATGCGCCTTATGAATCATATTTTTAGATCTATCATTGGAAAAAGTGTAGTAGTTTACTTTGACGATATTCTTGTGTAACATCCCAAAACTTTAATCCAAGTGATCAAGATCAAATCTACCCAATTTAGGGTTAACAAAAACTTTTTCTATTTAAAAATCTTTAAGCATGCATATGTGTGTGCATTTAAATAGGAGTTGTTTTGAATTGCCATGATTGAGTGATCTATTAATTGTAAAATGACTCTAAGGTGAATTACACATCATCTAGATCATCCCAAAGCAAATACCAAAGAAAAATAAATCAAAAATAATTAAATAAAGAAATGGTCACTTTTGCCATTTTAATCACCTAGCCCACTTTGGGTATTCCTAGCACTCAAATTCAAACAGAGATAATTATGGTTCTTTGCACCCCTTGCTAGTACAAGTAGTGATGTGCCAAGGCCCACTTTGTGATCTCCCAAAAACATTTAGACTCTAATTTTAAATGACATTTGAAATTTGAATCTAGTTCATATGTCTAGATGCCACTTTGTCAAAAACCACTCAAAAGAACTCCATTTCAAAATCCCAAGCAAACCTAGATGCTTAAGCATAAGATGAATCACTCCACCAAAAATCAGCTCAAAATTCAAACAAAAGTTTCTTGCGGCCATTGTGTCGAACACTTGGCAAGAAAAAATCATCTGGCCTAACCAATATTGTTGCACATTGATCCCTTGTCCCCCATTTGACCCTCTCTGCTCTCCCCTGTCTTCCCTAGTCCCAACCAAGCCATCAAGGAGCTACCCCTTAGCAGTTTGCAGTAGTGGCGCGTCGCCCAAACTTGGTCGTCACCGACCAAACGCGGGCAACGATCACCAGACCACGCCGCGCCATTCCATCTTGCCCACTAGCTCTTCCTAATCCTACCGCACTCCCCTGTCCACCCCTCGATCGAAGGCAGCCCCTGGACCACCCCAGAGCAGCGCCGCCCTTTCTCTCTGCGCCATGCGCAGTGCACGCCAGAGCATGATTGGCGCCAGCATGCCTCAGACCATGCCTTGACACCAAATCGCGCACGCCGCTCCGCCTTGAACCCAGTAACCCGCCAGACACGACCGTGCACTGCCGCGCGACCCACGGTCCCCATGATCACCGTGGAGCACTGCCTCTGTCTCCCAGAGCGCGGGAAGCCCCCGGCCAAATGCCACCGCCCCTAGCATCGCCATTACGCCGTAGAGGACCGCCAGCAGACCGCCCACCGTCCGCCTACCTCACCCACGCCGGTAGCCCTCTGTACCGCCCTTGCCGGAGACGCCAGCCCACACCCGTCGGTCCACTCGTTGAGCCTATATAAGGAGGCCACCCCCAGCCTCAATCGCCACACCATTCCACTCCTCTCTCTCCACTGACCATTTCCCCTCTCTCGCCGGAGCTGCTCGAGCAGCACATTGCCAGAATTCCGCCGGAGGTAGCCGTTGCAGAGGAGGAGACGTGGTCATCGATTTCGGACACCTCAGCCCCTACCGCGACCTCGCCTGAGCCCACCATCATCCACCAGTTCATTTGTCCGCCTCGCCGCACTAGCTGGAGCCCTGGTATGCCCCCACCGAACCCCCACTGACCGGTGTAGGGTTCAGTCTCGCCGGCGACGAGTCTGTCGTCGACGACGATCGTGGATCGTTGATCCTTGTTCTAATCGTAGCGCCAGATTGCCCCGTACCGCTTCGGGTTTTAAGTTCTGCTGACATGCGGGACCAGCCTGTCAGTCACCCTCTGTGCCGCGGAGCGCCACTGGGCCGGACCATTTAGTTTCCCGCGTTGACCCAGTAATTCAGATTAGGATTTTTCTATTTTAGACTTAAATCAATTTTGTCCCTTAGTTTAAAAATCAATTCAGTGAGTTTTACAAATCCAAATTGAGCGATTCTAATTTTGTTGAAAAGCAAATGAAAATGTCTATCCAAGCCCGTTGGAGTTAAACCTTATAGTGTTAGAGATCTCTCCTAGTTAAAATAACAAAACAGAAGCTTTTGCACTTTCAAACATTTTTATAAAATCAACCATAATAGCTTTTGAGTTGATTCCAACTCTCAAAAATACATTTAACCATACCTATCTGAATATGTAATAATATTAAGGTTTGCATGCAGTGACTTTGGACTAGTACCAAAATAATGCTATATCGGCATTTCTAGTCACTTTAAATCATTAATTATTAAACTTAAACCTATTAAAATGTGATCCAACCGTTAAATCACATTCCCATATGTTAGAATATGTGGTGATGACATGTGTCCACATGATCCCATATTTTAATTGGAGAATATTAAACCTTAGTTATTTCAATGAGTAGAAATTACTTTTCTCAAATATAATAAATAAAGCTAGTTCATTAAACCGTGTGATGCTTGTGACGATAATAGATCACCAAATATGTGCCTTAGTGTGCTAAGTAGACTAGTTAAGTATGGTTTGGTGATTGTGTATTCTGAATGTATTTATAGACGATAGTACCGACCAAGTCTACGAGGAGGAGAAGCTCTACCAAGAGGAGGAGAAGTTCTACCAAGAGGAGGAGGAAGAAAACTTCAACCACTACACTACCCAAGGCAAGCCTAGCACTTCAAGTAAACTGAGCAAGCTATTGTTAGCAAGTAAGAATTAAGCTAGATAACCTAAGCAAATGCATTAGGCGTGCTTTGGTTATACCCTTTTTGACTTATACCTACTCCAAGTTTTATTTACAAGCTTTACTTACTTTACTTTACCAAAGTCCTTTACTTGTTCAAAGGTAGCATAAAGAGTATAAAACTTGACCTATCTAGTTAGACTTAGATGTCATTCTATGGCATGAGATTGTGATTAGCATCCCACCTTAGTGAACACTCTTAACTTAGTAGTTGGAACAAAACCCAAAACTTGATTTACTTTAGATGGGAATACTTGGTGAAAATGACTTGTGAAAACCTTGGAATGATGAGTCATTCTATTGAGATGTTTTGACATGTGTTGAGAAACACAAATGGTTTATGATGATGAAAATGTTGAGGCATGAGCCTTAGCCCTTTTATAAAACTGATGGTTGGGTTCGGATGCGATACCATTCCAATTTTACCGTACAACCACAATACCTGAATTGGGTAAGGCTTAGACGGAAGTTTATATGCATTAGTATTAGTTCCCTCGCGGGAGAGGTTTGAGCTGAGTCTACCTCTCAATATTGTCCACCTATGCAGTGCCCAAGATGACAGATGGTCATGACTGGGAGGCCATGCTCATAGGAGAGGTGCTTATACTAGGGTGTGTAAAGGAAAGGTTATGTTTGATTATCTGTATACTAAGTATGATGATTTAGGGTTATCCCTAACAGATGTATCGAATCTTGTGGTGAAAGTGTACCACCTCTGTAGAGTGTCAAACTATTCGAATAGCCGCATCCGCGGTTATGGACAGTTGGAGTGGCCGTACTGTTCCGTTGCCAGATGTTTTCAAAATGACTTATGAAATGAATTGTGACATGACTTGACCACAACAAAGTTGTGACTATGACCATTAAGTTCCCACTTAGGTGTTTTCAAACTTCTTTTATCTTTCTTTGTTTTTGAACTCAGCTTAGGTTTCAAAATTAATTTTACCAACAAACTTAGAGTTAGCATTCCTACTAGAATTATACTATTTGTTAGTGGTAGTTTGTGAATACTTAAAGAGTACTCATGGCTTTTGTCCCTGGCTACTCCTATGGCCAGATTATGAAGGAGATTACCAAGATGAAGGACAGCAGGACAGCTATGATAACTAGGACTATATCCCATCGTCAGCATTGCCTGTGACTCTGAAGATGGACCCCACCGCTACACTATTTATTCCGCTGCTTGATTGTACTAAGACTGGATCATGAGATCCTTTATTTGTTGTAAGACCTTATTATGGTTTGTAATGGATGATGTACTGTGATATCCAATCTGTTATGACTCACAAAAATGGTACTCCTGGGATTGCGATGTATGGCATAACAGGCATCTGGGATTAAAAATCTGGGTGTTGACAAGTTGGTATCAGAGCAATCCTGACCATAGGAGACCCTAGTTAGAATGGACGTCCGAACAAAAACTTAGTTTCAAAAACCAAAAGTGAGTATTTATGAAAACTATTTCCTCTATTATCCTTGGGAATTCTTTCTCTCAAAAAAATTCATGTTCCTCCAAATTCTTAGATTACTACATAAAACTTTGACACACTTGATCACTTCACTAACTTTCTCATCCTAAACTCTTATAGATGGAAGCTCAATACAGCAAGTTCTACTACTTGGGCAACGGAGGCCAACTGATCTTCGAGAGGGGTCTTGATGCACTGTCTGAGTTCTTGGAGCATCCTCATCCGGAATTCCTTGGAGCTCAACTCCCGGGTCCACCAGGAGGAGATTTACAATGGCTAGTGACTGCTGATCTTCGAGGCAAGATAGAAGCACCAGTATCTGGGAGGATTCAGTTCTTGGTGAGGGAGAACAACTAGCTAGATGGATTAGCCAGGGCAATGCATGAAGCTCTCACACGTCTGTGTGCCCTGAGTGTCAACCTAATCCAAGGAACCCGCTTTTTTCACTATACAAGGCGTGATTCCATGGGAATGCCGCTAGAGATGCCAAGTCACCCAATACTAAAGCGTCAAGTGGAGAACCTTGACTTCCTACTGTATGATAGACAGAAGGAGTTGGACAATGCTAGAGAGCTCGCCAACAACAACCTCGCCATTGCAGCCCAGAAGGCCCAGACTTTCTCACTGCTCGTCCAGGATCGTCAGTCTCTTTGCCGTCAGCACGCAAAGAAGGACCACACCATCGACCGTCTTCGCAAGAAGGTGGCCGACCTCGAGAAGACCATCAAGGAGCAAGAAGCTCAGCTTGCCATAAAGGAAGAAGAATAGGAAGGTGAAGATATCCAAGGGGATATTGACTCCTACCTCAGCAGTGATGATGACTTTCTGGAAGAAGATGTCGTGGACTTCTACATCGACAATGACGACTCCGACTTCATCGATGATGAGTAGATGCACTAGAGCACTGTCGTAGCATGAGGAGTACCGGTCCCATTATATCGTAGCTTACAGAATCGTTCTTAAAACCATCTGTTTTCCTTTGATGATGTGGTGTGTGTGTGTATCGTGTGCTTTGCTTGAATGAATGAAAAGAAGTTAGTTGCAAAAACTGAGTCAAACTCAAAGTTTTAGCTTTGAAATCAAAACCATAAACCTTAGAACTTTCCCTCTTACCCTTTATCTACCTCAATCTTCAGATGACTCATGGAAAGCAAGGAGGGCGCAGCTCATCGCAAGACCCAATGCTGTAGATTCTGTAGACTCTCATTGCAGACCGGGAAGAAAGCAGGGCAGAGCGCCAAGCTAATCTAGCAACACTGTAGCAGATTGCCCAGACGGCTCACAACAACCAGAACCATGGAAATCAGGATCATCATGGGTCCAAACTTAAAAACTTCTAGAATACCAATCCCCCAATCTTTAGTACTTCAGAGAACCCACTGGATGCTGGTGACTGGTTGCAGACAATGGAGAACAACTTAGAAGTAGCAGGAGTGGATGCAAACGAGAAGGTTCTTTTTGCCACCCACTATTTGGCAGGAGATGTAAGAGCATGGTGGAACAAAATCCGCACAATGAACCATGGTCAAGTGATGACATGGGAATCCTTCAAAATCAAGTTCAGCCGCACCCACGTGCCGCAGGGTCTAGTCACAAGAATGAGGGATGAATTCAGAGAGTTGAAGCAAGGCAGAATGACTGTAGTGGAGTACCGTGATAGATTCCTGTCCCTTGCAAGGTATGCACCTGATGAGATCAACACGGAGGCCAAGAAGGAGAGATTCCTAAATGGACTGCATGATGAGATGTACACTGTCCTCGTGAACATCTATTTCTAGGATCTCAAAGAGCTAGTCGACTCTGCCATTCAGATGGAAGGGAAGCTTAACCAGGCAAACGACAACCGCAAACGTCGTATGATGCACCAAGCTGGATCCAACAGTCACCAGAAGTACCGTCCCAACCCTTCAGCGGGATATGCACCGAGGAACAACCGACCTCCAATGTCTCGCCCAAGCTACCCCAACCGTAGCGGAGGAAATGTGAAGTCCGGAGGAAACAACAATCACCCCGACAACACCAGCAATTTCAACAGTGCACCTCCCAAGAACAATAACAACAACAACACTGCACCCAGAACTGGAAGCAATGTTGTGCCCGTGGCAGCGAAAGACAAGTCTCAGATCACTTGTTTCGAGTGTGGAGTGAAGGGTCACTATTCCAATGAGTGTCCCAAGAAGATTGCCGCCACTACCAATGTGAATGCCCCAGCTCAACAGCAGTGTCGTGTTCAACCAGGAAGAAGATTTGCCCCAGGGAACCCTCACAACCGCAACGGCCGTCTCTTCCACATGAACGCCGAAGAATCCCAAGAAGTGCTAGATGTAGTGCTGGGTATGTTTCTATCAACTCAGTTTTAGCAAGAGTGTTGTTTGATTCTGGAGCATCACACTCATTTGTCAATGAAGAATTTGCATGCACTAGTAAGATTCACCCAACCAACTTGAAGCATGTCATGATAGTTGAAATCCCAGGTTCAACTACAAAAGCTAGAAAAATTTGCAAAGTTGTGCCTATCAAAATACATGATAGATTTTTATGCCAATCTAATAGTACTTCGAACCAAATATTTGGAAGTAGTACTCGGAATGGATTGGATGTCAAAGCATAAAGGATTGATAGACTGTGCCAAGAAAGCCATCACCATGACCAGTAGCTCTAGAGTATCAGTAGAGCATATATCCGAAACCTTGCCCCGTCAATTCAAGTGCAACAAGAGTCTAGCCCTACCCCCATAGACCAAGTTAGAGTAGTCTATGAATACCCTGACGTATTCCCAGATGAATTGCTAGGAATGCCCTCGGATAGGGATATTGAGTTCATTATTGAATTAATCCCCGGAACCGAACCCATAGCCCAGAGACCCTATAGCATGAACCCCTTAGAGTTAGTGGAATTGAAGAAGTAGTTGGATGTTATGTTGGCAACAGGCTTGATTCAACCAAGCGCATCGCCATGGAGATCGCCAGTGTTATTCGTCGACAAGAAGGATGGAGGCAACCGTCTGTGCACCGATTACAGGAAGCTGAATGACGTCACCATGAAAAACAAGTACCCATTGCCAAAGATAGAGGATCTATTTGATCAGTTGACTGGAGAAAATGTGTTCTCTAAGATCGATCTTAGGACTGGTTATCACCAACTTAAGATCTGTGCAACGGATATTCCGAAGACCGCCTTTACTACTCGTTATGGCTTATACGAGTATACGGTCATGTCTTTTGGATTAACCAATGCCCCTGCTTATTTCATGAATCTCATGAATAAGATCTTTATGAATTTTCTAGACAAGTTTGTCGTTGTGTTTATCAACGTTATCCTTATCTACTCCAAGTCAGAAGAAGAGCATGAGCAACATCTGAGAATCATGCTTGAAACCCTTAGAGAGCATCGGTTGTATGCCAAGTTTAGCAAGTGTGAGTTTTGGCTGAAAGAAGTAGGATTCCTAGGACATATTGTGTCTGCCGGAGGAGTCGTTGTTGATCCTGCCAAGATCAAAGATGTCGAAGAATGGGAAGCCCCAACCACTCAAACCCAAGTCCGTGCATTTCTCGGATTAGCGGGATATTACAGCAAGTTTGTGGAAGGGTTCTCGAGCATCGCTAGACCCATGACCCAATTGTTGAAGAAGGACAAGAAGTTTGAATGGACAGACAAATGTGAAGCCATTTTCCAGGAACTAAAGAAGAGATTGATTTCAGCCCCAATATTGATCATGTCAGATATCAATAAGCCGTTTGATGTGTATTGTGATGCATCCAAGGTTGGTCTCGGATGTGTATTAATGCAAGAAGGCAAAGTCATCGCGTATCTGTATCGACAACTGAAGCAGCATGAGCAAAACTATCTGACCCGTGATCTTGAGTTAGCAGCCGTAGTTTTGGCATTGAAGACATGGTGTCATTATCTTATGCGTAATCGCTGTGAGATTTACTCAGATCACAAAAGCTTGAAGTATATTTTCACTCAGAAGGAGTTGAATATGAGGCAAAGGAGATGGATAGAGTTAATCAAGGATTATGACCTTGACATTCACTATCACCCCGACAAAGCCGACGTGGTAGCGGATGCTCTTAGCAGATTGCCTTGTAGGCTAAACACCATGATCAAGGAGAAGCAACCCAGTTTGTATACGGTGTTGGAGCAGTTCAGGACTGAGCTAGTTAGCAAAGGATTTTTAGCTAGCATTGAACTTCAACCCACTTTGATTAGCCAAATCAAGGAATCCTAGAAGGGAAATGAAAGTATCGACGGAATCAAACATCGCATTGGTACAGGAAAGGTACCGAGATTCACCAAAGACGAAGAAGGAGTTCTGTGGTACAAAGGCCATATCTGTGTGCCAGCAGATTCGGAGCTGAAGCAAGTTATCATGCAAGAAGCTCATGATACTATTTATTCTAACCACCCCGGAGGAACAAAGATGTATCAGGATTTGAAAGAGAAATTTTGGTGGCACAAGATGAAGAGAGAAATCGGAAGCTACATCGCCAAGTGTCATATCTATCAAAGAGTCAAAGCAAAACATCAGAGGCCCGCAGGACTGTTGCAACCATTGCAGATTCCGGAATGGAAATGGGATTCCGTCGGAATGGACTTTATCACCGGTTTGCCTACTTCTAGTAGCGGAAATGACTCAATCTAGGTCATCGTTGATAGATTGTCCAAGGTAGCTCACTTTATACCTGTCAAGACAACCTACCAGAGTTCGAAGCTAGCAGAGTTGTACATTGCTAGAATTGTTAGTCTACATGGAACCCCCAAGACCATAGTATCAGATCGAGGAACCCAATTTACCTCAAGATTTTGGCAGAAAGTCCAGGAAGGATTAGGAACCAAGTTGAATTTTAGCACCTCTTATCACCCGCAAACCGATGGACGGACTAAGAGAGTCAACCAAATCCTAGAGGATATGTTCAGAGCTTGTGTGTTGGAATATGGATCAAAATGGGAAGATTGCCTGTCTTTCGTAGAATTCTCATATAACAATAGTTATCAAGCCAGTTTGCAAATGGCCCCATTTGAGTTCTTATATGGAAGAAAGTGTCGTACCCCTTTGAATTGGTCGGAAGTAGGAGATAGTTAGATTTTTGGACCCGACATCCTTCGAGAAGCCGAAGAGAAGGTTCACAATGTCTGTGAGCACCTCAAGACTGCCTAATCCAGACAGAAGAGTTATGCTGACAAGAGAAGGAGAGACCTGGCTTTCAATGTCAGAGATTTTGCATATCTCAAGGTTTCACCATTGAAGGGAACGCAACGTTTTAGTCAAAGGAAAGTTAGCCCCCAGATATATCGGACCCTTCAAGATTCTGAATCATCAAGGAGAAGTATCGTATCAACTAGAACTGCCAGAGGAGATGTCAGCCACCCACAATGTGTTCCATATCCCGTCACTTCGCAAATGCTTAGAAGTGCCGGAGAAGACCGAAGTTTTCAAGAACATCGATCACCGAGCTGTTGATATCAACAAGGATCTGACGTATCGTGAAGTGCCCATCCATATCTTGGAGGAAGACTACAGAACCACCAGGACCAGGAGTATCAAATTTCTCAAGATCCAATGGATTAACCATACCGAAGAAGAAGCCACTTGGGAGCGAGAAGATTACACTAGGACTAAGTTCCCAGATCTCTTTAGTTCCTAGTTTTCTTTCTTAAATCTCGGGACGAGATTTTGTTTAAGGGGGGAAGGTTAGTAACATCCCAAAACTTTAATCAAAGTGATTAAGATCAAATCTACCTGATTTAGGGTTAACAAAACCTTTTTCTATTTAAAAATCTTTAAGCATTCATATGTGTGTGCATTTAAATAGGAGTTGTTTTGAATTGCCATGATTGAGTGATCTGTTAATTGTAAAATGACTCTAAGGTGAATTACACATCATCTAGATCATCCCCAAGCAAATCCCAAAGAAAAATAAATCAAAAAGAATTAAATAAAGAAATGGTCACTTTTGCCATTTTAATCACCTAGCCCACTTTGGGTATTCCTAGAACTCAAATTCAAACAGAGAGAATTGTGGTTCTTTGCACCCCTTGCTAGTACAAGTAGTGATGTGCCAAGGCCCACTTTGTGATCTCCCAAAAACATTCAGACTCTAATTTTAAATGACATTTGAAATTTGAATCTAGTTCATATGTCTAGATACCACTTTCTCAAAAACCACTCAAAAGAACTCCATTTCAAAATCCCAAGCAAACCTAGATGCTTAAGCATAAGATGAATCACTCCACCAAAAATTAGCTCAAAATTCAAAAAAAAAGTTTCTTTCGGCTATTCTGTCAAACACTTGGCAGGCAAAAATCATCTGGCCTAACTAATACTGTTGCACATTGATCCCTTGTCCCCCATTTGACCCTCTCTGCTCTCCCCTGTCTCCCCTAGTCCCAACCAAGCCGTCAAGGAGCTACCCCTTAGCTGTTTGCAGCAGTGGTGCGCCACACAAACTTGGTCGTCGCCGGCCAAACGCGGGCAACGATCACCAGATCACGCTGCGCCATTCCATCTTGCCCACTAGCTCCGTCTAACCCTACCGCACTCCCTGTCCACCCCTCGATCAAAGCCAGCCCTGGACCACCCCAGAGCAGCGTCGCCCTTTCTCTCGGCGCCATGCGTAGCGCACGCCAGAGCACGATCGTCGCCAGCACGCCTCAGACCACGCCTCGACACCAAATCGCGCACACCGCTCCGCCTTGAACCCAGCAACCCGCCAGACACGGCCGTGCACCTCCGTGTGACCCACAGTCGCCGTGATCACCGTCGAGCACCACCTCTGTCTCCTAGAGCGCGGAAAGCCCCCAACCAAATGCCACCGCCCCTACCGCCGCCATTACGCCATAGAGGACCGCCAGTAGACCGCCCACCGTCCGCCTACCTTGCCCATGCTGGTAGCCCTCTATACCGCCCTCGCCGGAGACGCTAGCCCACACTCGTCGGTCCACACATCGAGCCTATATAAGGAGGCCACCCCCAGCCTCAATCGCCACACCATTCCACTCCCCTCTCTCCATTGACCATTTCCCCTCTCTCGCCGGAGCCGCTCAAGCAGAACATCGCCGGAATTCCGCCGGAGGTAGCCGCTGCAGAGGAGGAGACGTGGTCATCGATTTCGTCCACCTCAGCCCCTGCCGCGACCTCGCCTGAGCCTGCCGTCGTCCACCAGTTAGTTTGCCCACCTCGCCGCACTAGGGATCCCTGGTATGCCCCCATCGTACCCCCACTGACCGCTCTAGGGTTCTGTCTCGCTGGCGACGAGTCTGTCATCGACGACGACCGTGGATCGTTGATCCTTGTTCGAATCGTAGCGCCAGATTGCCCCGTACCACTTCGGGTTTTAAGTGCCTCTCACATGCGGGACCAGCCTGTCAGTCACCTCTGCGCTGTGGAGCGCCACTAGGCCGGTCCATTTAGTTTCCCGCGTTGACCCAGTAATTCAAATTAGGATTTTTCTATTTTAGACTTAAATCAATTATGTCCCTTAGTTTAAAAATCAATTTAGAGATTTTTACAAATCCAAATTGAGGGATTCTATTTTTTTTGGAAAGCTAATGAAAATCTCTATCCAAGCCTGTTGCAGTTAAACCTTATAGGGTTAGAGATCTCTCCTAGTTAAAATAACAAAAGAGAAGCTTTTGCACTTTCAAACATTTTTATAAAATCAACCATAATAGATTTTGAGTTGATTCCAACTCTCAAAAATCATATTTAACCATACCTATCTGAATATGTAATAAAATTAAGGTTTGCATACAGTGAATTTGGACTAGTACCAAAATAGTGCTATATAGGCATTTCTAGTCACTTTAAATCATTAATTATTAAACTTAAACCTATTAAAATGTGATCCAACCCTTAAATCACATTCCCATATGTTAGAATATGTGGTGATGACATGTGTACACATGATCCCATATTTTAATTGGAGAATATTAAATCTTAGTTAATTTCAATGAGTAGAAATTACTTTTCTCAAATAAAATAAATAAAGCTAGTTCATTAAACCTTATGATGCTTGTGATGATAATAGATCACCAAATATGTTCCTTAGTGTGCTAAGTAGACTAGTTAAATATGGTTTGGTGATTGTGTATTCCGAATGTATTTATAGACGATAGTACCGACCAAGTCTACCAGGAGGAGGAGTTCTACCAAGACGAGGAGGAAGAAAACTTCAACCACTACACTACACAAGGCAAGCCTAGCACTTCAAGTAAACTGAGCAAGCTATTGTTAGCAAGTAAGAATTAAGCTAGATAACCTAAGCAAATGCATTAGGCATGCTTTGGTTATACCCTTTTTGACTTATACCTACTCCAAGTTTTATTTACATGCTTTACTTACTTTACTTTACCAAAGTCCTTTACTTGTTTAAAGGTAGCATAAAGAGTATAAAACTTGACCTATCTAATTAGACTTAGATGTCATTCTATGGCATGAGATTGCGATTACCATCCCACCTTAGTGAACAATCTTAACTTAGTAGTTGGAACAAAACCCAAAACTTGATTTACTTTAGATGGGAATACTTGGTGAAAATAACTTGTGAAAACCTTGGAATGATGAGTCATTCTATTGAGATGTTTTGACATGTGTTGAGAAACACAAATGGTTTATGATGATGAAAATGTTGAGGCATGAGCCTTAGCCCTTTTATAAAACTGATGGTTGGGTTCGGATGCGACACCATTCCAATTTTACCGTATAACCACAATAGTTGAATTGGGTAAGGCTTAGCCGGAAGTTTATATGCATTAGTATTAGTTCCCTCGCGGGAGAGGTTTGAGCTGAGGCTACCTCTCAATGTTGTCCACCTATGCAGTGCCCAAGATGACAGATGGTCATGGTTGGGAGGCCATGCTCATAGGAGAGGTGCTTATACTAGGGTGTGTAAAGGAAAGGTTATGTTTGATTAACTGCATACTAAGTATGATGATTCAGGGTTATCCCTGACAGATGTATCGAATCTTGTGGTGAAAGTGTACCACCTATGTAGAGTGTCAAACTACTTGAATAGCCGCGTCCGCGGTTATGGGCAGTTGGAGTGGCCATACTGTTCTGTTGTCGGATGTTTTCAAAATGACTTATGAAATGAATTGTGACATGACTTGACCACAATAGAGTTGTGACTATGACCATTAAGTTCCCACTTAGGTGTTTTCAAACTTCTTTAATCTTTCTTTGTTTCTGAACTCAGCTTAGTTTTCAAACTTAATTTTACCAACAAACTTAGAGTTAGCATTCCTACTAGAATTATACTATTTGTTAGTGGTAGTTTGCGAGTACTTAAAGAGTACTCGTGGCTTTTGTCCTTGGCTATTCCTATGGCCGGACTATGAAGGAGATTACCAAGATGAAGGACAACAGGACGGCTATGATAACTAGGACTATATCCCATCGTCAGCATTGCATGTGACTCTGAAGATGGACCCCACTTCTATGCTATTTATTCCGCTGCTTGATTGTACTAAGACTGGATCATGAGATCCTTTATTTGTTGTAAGACGTTATTATGGTTTGTAATGGATGATGTACTGTGATATCCAATATGTTATGTCTCGCAAAAATGATAATCCTGGGATTGCGATGTATAGCATAATAGGCATATGGGATTAGAAATCCGGGTGTTGACATCTTGTCCATAGCAAATCACTTGATGAGCATGTTACACATGTTAAGGAAGTATTGTAAATCCTCTGAGATGAATAGCTAATCTCCCCAAGTGCACTTTTGCTAAAGACAAGTTGGTTTTTCTTTGTTTTATTGTTTCTTCGAATAGCATTGAAGTCGATAATTCTAAAGGCAAAGACATTCGAGATTGTCCTATACCCAAAAATGTGAGTGAACTTCGAAGTTTTCTTGGGTTAGGCAGTTTCTATCATCAATTTGTGAAAGATTTCTCTACAATTGCTTGTCCTCTAAATGAGTTGACCAAAACGAATGTCACCTTCATATGGGGCAAAGCACAACAAAAGGCTTTTGATGAGCTGAAAAAGAGACTCATAGAAGCATACTTGCTTTACCGGATTTCACGAAAACTTTTGAAATAGAGTGTGACGCTAGTGGTATAGGCATTGATTGAGTACTTATGCAAAATGGATGCCCGGTTGCTTACCATAGCGAGAAACTTGATGGCCCACGCCTCAATTATCCAATTTATGACAAGGAACTTTTTGCTTTGGTTTGAGTCTTGCAACTTTGGCAACCTTACCTTTGGCCCAAGGAATTTATCATACATTCTGACCATGGGTCATTGAAATACCTTAAGGGCCAAGTCAAATTGAGTAAATGGCACGCTAATTGGGTTGAGTTTATGGAGTACTTCCCCTATATTGTTAAGTACAAGAAGGGTAAACATAATGTGGTTGCGGGTGCTTTTTCTCATAAAAACACAAGCCATCTTATGCGTGTCGAAGTGAACGTCTTGGTTCTTGATGATATCGAAAGTTTGTATTCTTCTGACCTGTTCTTTGGAACAATATTTTCTAAGTGTTCGATTCAAAAAGGATTTGATGATCTCTATTTGCACAATCGTTTTCTCTTCAAATAAAACAAGCTTTGCATTCCAAAGTCATCTCTCCAAAATTTTCTTCTCCAAGAGTCTCATGGTGGAGGATTAATGGGTCACCTTGGTCATGACAAGAGATATGACATGCTCTCCACGCGCTACTATTGGCCCAAGATTAAGAGTGATGTGGAACTCTATGTACAACGATGCACTACATTCTTACAAGCTAAGTCCACGTCTAACCATTTTGGCCTTTATATGACATTGTCTATTCCTCATGCACCTTGGGTAGGACATTAGCATGGACTTTCTATTAGGATTTCCTAGATCTAAGCAAGGCCATGATTCCATATTTGTTGTAGTGGATCGCTTTTCGAAAATGGCACATTTTATTCCTTGCCATGAGACAGATGATGCTTCACGTATTGTAAATTTGTTTTTTAGGGGAATCATCCGTCTTCATGGTGTACCAAGAACCATCGTCTCCCATCACGATGTAAAATTCATGAGCTACATGTGGAAGATGCTCATGGCCAATCTCAGCTTCAAGCTCCCCTCTCATCTGCCTTGCACCCTCAAATCAATGGACAAACCAAAGTTGTCAACCGAAGCATCATAACCCTCCTAAGTGTTGATCAAGAAGAATATTAAGGGTTTGGAGGAATGCATTCCCCATGCCGAGTTCGCCTACAATCGAACCAAGCACTCCACGAGAATGAAGAGTCCATTCATGATTGTCTATGGGTTCGAGCACCTCTCCACACTCAACATCCTACCGCTTCCTCTTCACGAGCGCACCAACATGGACGTCCATAAGCGTGCGCAAGAAATGAAGAAACTCCATGAAGAAACAAGAGCTACTATAGAGCAACAAGTTCTTCGCCAAGCATCAAGGCAAAACAAGACCAAGAAAGAGATGATCTCCAAAGAAGGTGACCTCATGTGGATACACCTAAGAAAGGACCGCTTCCCCAAAGAACGTGATTCCAAGCTCCGGCCAAGAGTATATGGTCCCTTCAAGGTCCTCAAGAAGATCAACAACAATGCCAACGTCATCGACATCTGTATGTCCAAGTATCTGGTGAGTAATATGTTCAATGTGAAGGACCTCTCACCTTTCTATTGATATATTTAGGATGAAGAGTCGAAGGCGACTCTTTCCCAAGGGGGGGCTGATGTAGCCCGTCCTACAGACGTCTCTACATCCTCACCACCAAGTCCCCCAAGTGGACCAATGACACGTGCCCAAGCAAAACTCCTACAAGATAAGGTTAACTCGCTTCTAGCCTCATGTGACTTTGATACACCCTTTAATGGCTTGATACTTCATGCCCCTATGCTATACATCCTCAGGTAAAAAACCCAAGATCGTCTCCAAGGTACAAAGGAAGAAGTAGCGTAAGAAGACCAGAGTCTCCGGCCTGCGAACCCTGGAGTCTCTAGTGTGCGAACCATGGAGACTCTACCCAATGACTCGAGCCAGGACTCCAGCCCAAATACCAAGAGTTACAACAATGTAGCACCCCGGGTAAATCCACTACTAGAAAATTTCTTGTTGTTTTATTTTGTGCATCATCATGATCACATGCTCATGTCACCGTGCCACATTGCATTTGAGCATCATCATGTCATCATGCATATTTAACCTTAAAATAATTTTCTAAAAGCCTATTTTTGTTTTATAATTATTCCCCTCTTTATTTCAAATTATAAAACCCTCAGTCCATCCGGATCATTTATTTATCTAAAACTATTTAAAAATTATTATTTAAAATAAAATATATAATAAAGCTATTTTAGTGGGGGAGGTAGCCACCGGCCAGGCCCAACCGACAGCATCCTACCATCCCACTACAAACCCTAACCCTAGATTCCACCCTACCTAATCCCACCACTCGGTCGGAGCAACCCACACAGAGCATGTGCACCCGCTACACACATATACGCCCACCACGCACGCTGCACCTGATCCTGTCTACCACGCACACACTCCACCGCAAGCAGCGATGCACCAGGAGACGCAACACACTGCACGCCACCTAGCTACATGCAGCCGACCCACACCACCCAATACAACACACATGACCCTGTCCACCCAGGTGGACACAGCCTCCCATATGCACACCCCCACCCTGCATGAGCCCTACCCCTATTCCGCGAGCTTGGCCCCACCACTCGCCTCTTTCTCCTTCCCATGAAACCCCCTCCCCAACCCGATGCTCCCCTCCGCTTGGATCCCGCTGTCGTCAACCTAGGTGCCTCCCCGCGAGCTTCCCTTAGCTCGCATGCACCGCGACCGAGCTCGCCACCATCCTCTCCCAGGCACCGACCTCTAGCCCACTCGCCTCTGCGGCGCCGAGCCTGCGATTGCCTCGTCGTCTCCATCTGTAGGCATCGCCCTCCTCCGGTCTCCGCCTCCCCGCCTCCCCTTGTGTCCCAACCCCACTCACCGTCGCGCCCTTCTCCGGCCACCGCCTCGCCGGCCGTGACCCTGCTCGCCTCCACAGTACCCGGCGCCCCTCGTTGACCTCTCCTCAAACTTCACTGTCGGGCGCTGCTTGTCCTCCTTGTCGTGCCCCTGCCTTTCGCACGCATGCGTGTATAGTCGCCACGGGATGTTGCAGCTTTGGTCGAATAGTGACATGCCCGCGTCCACCCCAAGTCCTTAATGCCCTTCCATTTTGGCCATGTTCCTACCAGATAGGTGCCTAGGTGAACAACACATCTCCCTAGTCAAGTTTCACACCAATACCAAGTATAACCATGCATTCGTGACTCATATGCAGGCCAAGTTTGGCTCATCATTGTCTTGTCCTATGAATTTGAGATCCTAGGGGCTAAGCCACTTCAATCTTACAAGATCTCCATCCTAGAAACCCCGAGGCTATCGATACAGAGCATTGAGAACTCCTTCACAGACCCGAAGACGTCGAGACCCCGGGCGCGCTGGCATGGATTGGATGGCCGGAACCCCGAAGAACCCAGATCCAAAGACCAAACCATAAAGCCTGATCGCGGAGACCGAACCCTCCGGACCATCAATATCTTCTTCATGGAACCGAACCCCGTCAAACCCTTGGAACCCAAGATCGTCAAACCCTAATGTGTGACCCTGATCCGATATCCCTATTTTATAGATGCTATATAAACATGTTGCATACTAAATTGTACGTGTCTGCATACATTTTTGTGGTTTGGGGGGCATTATGCTGATTCACCTCATAATTAAATATGGAGGCTAGTTGCGGGCTATTTTAGTCTTATCTTGACTCCATTTAAATTTGTGTAGCGAACCGATGCCATGTTTTGCCTTGTTAAGCCAAAATTTAAATTTCGGGGTATCTAAATAACTTGAACCTTCTAATTAATTGTCGAGACCCTGATTCCGCTTAATATTGCCTAGTTGCATCGCATCGTTGCCATGTCATACATCATACATGCATCATGCCCGATATTGTGTCGTAGTATTAAATAGTGCATCCAGTGTTTCTTTTAGTGATTTGCTTCTTCACAGATTAGGCATTGAGTTGATGTGAGTGCCGACAAGTTCTTCGGATATGAATCTTCGGCTATGTTTTCCAGGCAAGCATGCTGCCCTCTCTACCTATCTTGCATTTATAGTCTTTACTTCCTCCTGTTGATCTATTGATATCCGTGTTGCGATGCTTTAGTTTACATACCATTTATACCCCTTGTAGCCTATATTGCCTTAGACACATCCTATTGCTTGTTGTTTGGTAGACAGTGGCCTTGTGAGTCATAGTTTCTTGCTCAGGTGTTGCTTCATGTTGTCGATGTTCCACAGTTGTTGTGAGGTTTCCACATGCTTAATGGTGGAGATGATCATGGCTTTTGTTATAACTTGTCCATTAAAATGTTGGAAATAGATATAACATAGAGGCACCGATGGGTAATAGATGTTATTTGGTTTTACCCGCCCATTTGTGTCCACCTAGGACCCCGAGTTCTTGACACCTATTCCGAGATCGCGTGCTCTAACCACATGTGGGGTGTGTGAGCACCCCTATCGGCTTACTACCTGATTTCAAAGTATTGTGCTGGGGGCCACAAACTAGTTTGGGGCGTTATTACTATCCTATAAATATGCCATGCTTTACTGCTTTATTTACTATTGCGCGTGGATCGCCTATACTATTTAGGAACCCCGTGCCACGTTTTTGTGGTATCGACAAGCCCAGTGATACTTTCGGGTTCCCAGTCGTTTACAGCTGTTGCCACAACCATGATTCCATCTCGGAGCCGACCGACTTCGTTGCTGGTAGCTTAGTGGGGTGGCCCCCATGAACCCGCTTTGGGTCTGGGACATGTCATGTCTGAAGCCCCGCTGACATACCGATAGGTATATATCTCATGATCTTGCACCTACCTAATCTAGCAACAAGGGTGGAAGTGTGTGTTGATACTTTGGTGCATCCCTACAGGGTTAAATCTTTTTGAAAAGTCGTGTCTGCTGTTATGGAGGACTTGGAGCATAGTTTCCTAATCATAAATAACTAAAATTAAAGAATTACTGTTATAATTTGATGTGGATCTTATATGACTAGTAAGTTGGATAACCACCATTCAATGAATGAATAGAACTGCCAATTGTGTGAGTTCCTCGAGATGACTTCCTCATTTGGTCTCGAGGGGGAAATACCCGGATGGATATGTTTGGTGTTAGTATCTGTTTGGTTCCGAATAGGTTTTTCTTATCCCTCTCTGATAGCCAATAGTTGTATAGAGTCTCTATAGGTTGTTTAGTGCATGCTTCGCTACCGCTTCAGTCCACCATACCTATGTAGGCGAGAGCCACCGAACTCTAGACTCGCCGTGTACTAGCCTCGGTACTGACCACTCCCTTTTTCCTTTTCCCTTTGTCGGAACCCCTTTTGTTTAATAGGTATGAGTTCAACGTTGTTAACGGGGTTAACCTTCCGGCTTGGCATGGGCAGGGTTATGGATGCCATTGGTTATTCTTCAGGACTCTTAGTCCAATTTGCATCATATCCGTACTCAGATGTTGTATCGTTTTCAAGGTCATTTGGATCTTTGTAATGTATAACTGTATTCTTGACCCATTGAGTTATTGTTGTATATATATGTTTCTAAGGGTTCCATTGTGAACTATTGTGTAATGGTATTACTTCATTTTCCACCCACACGCAAGTGCCTGGTAGGCATCCTTGGATCGTTTCTATGCGGGTTTGGTAGAAATCGCTAAAATATGCATCGGGTCGATTCAAGGGTGTTACAAAGTGGTATCAGAGCTTATTAGTTGCGATACCCCACTGGTCCAGCCTATAACATAACCTATCTAACACACGATGTAGAGTGTCAAAACTATTTTTGAAAAATTGGTTGGATAGATCTGATTCGGTCCGCCTTTGCTCCTTACCCCTATGCTATTCTCCTCTTACCTTTGCGTGTTTTGAATATTCTCCCTTATCTTTTCTTCGAGTCCAAGAATTCTCGTGGTTGGGGTTCCGTCTTACCTTTAGGGTTTCAATTTCTTCCTTTTGTAATGGTGTTACAACATATGGTATTCATGCTATCTGAGGAATTTCCATCTATGTACCTTTCAGTGGACCAAAATCCACTAAAAAATTTCCTTGTATCTTTCGGTGTATTCCAACGTGATGACATCGTTTACGTCAAATCCGATGAAGAGCCTACATCACTCCTTTGTTTTTCAAACATTGCTTGTCAAGATCTTCAGTCTGAATTCTGAGAGTGATTTTATAATTCTTCTATTCAAGTATAGAGTAATGCTTTGAGTGCGAGATGGAGTTGCGACCATACCACTACTCTTTCTCTTTTGTACCTTGAATCGGTGGATCAATGCAACTTGACTCGTTCTACGAAAGTTAGAGGTGTCCTTACCTTTTGACACCTCTACCTTTGTAACAACGACTCCTTGTTGGTGGTGTCGCCACTTTCAAGATGGAGAAAGAACCCTTGTTAGTGGTGTCACGAGGGTCTACACGAAGTGCGATCGTCAGCCTTCTTCCCCGTACCATGAGGCGGATCTCGGGGACGAGATCCATTGTTAGTGGTGTCGAATTGTAGCACCCGGGGTAAATCCACTACTAGAAAATCACTTTCTTTTGTGCATCATCATGATCGCATGCTCATATCACCATGCCACATTGCATTTGAGCATCATCATGTCATCATGCATATTTAACTTTAAAACTATTTTCTAAAAGCCTATTTTTTTTTCTAATTATTCCCCTCTTTATTTAAAATTATAAAACCCTCGGTCCATCCGGATCTTTTATTTGTCTGCAACTATTTACAAAATATTATTTAAAAAAAATATATAATAAAGCTATTTTAGTGGGGGATGTAGCCACCGGCTAGGCCCAAAAGGAGAATATCATTTTGCGGCCCGAAAGTTGGGGCGCCCAGGCAACGCGGTACCCAAGTTGATTTTTACCACCGCGATTCAAAAAGTTGGGGCGCCAATTGCTGAGAGGGGTCTTTCGAGTGAATGATGGCCAAACCCAATATTTTCAAATTGCGCCCGTTAAGTCAGGATATTCTGTTACACTAGTTCCTGTTGTGCCCCTTCTTCGCCGGTCACTCTTCTTAGCCACCCTGCACATGTCGTAGGGGCAAATCCATTATTGTACTTTCCTAACTCTCGACACTAAATCTTGCTGCGGTGGCGGCGGTCCCTTTTCTTCCCTGCCCCGACCCTAAATCTGCTAGTGGTGGAGGACCATTTTTCTCGCTCCCCCGACACTAAATCCGACGGCAGCGGCCCAACATTTCTTGCAAGGCGAAGGTTGTAGCTACATCGCCGACTGATTCGGGTCCATCGGGGCCCAAGTCTGGGGCTCAACCCGTAGCAGCAGTGAGGTCTTCAGCCCCGGTTAGCTAGGAGGCCAGCAAGGATTCTGCTCCCAAGGTACCTACGAGCAGCAGGTTGAAGAGAAAAGCAAGGCCGATGGAGGATTGTTCGGCTCCAGTGGGCGGATGCAGCACCCAAATCTCGAAGAAAAAAAACCGGGAGAAGAGCGAGAGGTGAATTTTTCTTATTTGTGCCTTATCTTGCAAGTAGATTAGTTACAGCATAATAGAATCGAATGAACTGAAATTTTCCCCTTTTTAATCAAATTAGGCACGGCTTTGATACAAGGGACCTATATGAGTTCACAGTTCATGTTCGGCAGTACACTACAAAACTTGATTTTGGTTGCGAGAGGGTTGTGTTCGGGAAAGATGTGCATATGCTTGTGAATTGCAAAGAGGTTGTGTATGTTTCACAGCTGGTAGATATGCTTGCCGCTAGAATTCTCTGGGGTTCTAGATAGAGGACAAAATTGGTGTGGCGCAACATGAATGATACCTATCATCAAATTGAGCACTCCCATGAGCTTCAGATGGTTTGGGAGTGTTATGCAGCTGATTGTAAGGTGAAAGTTGAAGCGATGATTGATGATATGTATGCAGATGCTGGAGATCTTGCTGCCAGAGCTTCTGCTCCTAGAGAATACAGACCAATAGCTTCTTATCTAGATAAGTTCAGTATACGCATAGAGGTGGATTCATACATGGCAAAACTTGATGAGGGAGTTAATAAGCCAGTTTCGTCATGTACTTTGGAGATCACTGTCGATTCCAAAAACATAACTCTTGATGAAATGAGAGAGATGATCGGTAAGGAAATCAGTATTGGCCCTAAGCAGATGGCAAAAATCCGGTGGTGGCAATGAAATTGGGATGGAGGGAGTGCAGGTTTAATATTTGAAATGAGAATGTGTGAAGAGAATCCATATTAGGCAGGAGACAGTAATTCAGGGAAAGGGCATGGTATCCATTAAACTATTGTAACATGCCAATTTAGTCATTGTTGCAGTGGTAGAAGGGTTGCTCTCTCTATCTCTCTCTCTCTCTCTCTCTCTCTCTCTCTCTCTCTCTCTCTCTCTCTCTCTCTCCGACACCGATGTTGATGTTGTCGCCTGCAACGACGCATTCGCCATGTTGTCCTTGAACGGCGAGGACGACCAGTCGAGCAGCGACAACCTTCTCTCCGACATCGAGTATTCCTTCCACGATGTGAGTTCCTCTGTTTTCTCGGGCTAGGGTTAGGCAATGGTAAATCTCACGATCTAAGCTCCATATGTGCATGCAATCATGTTTGATTTGAGCTTTGCGTTTACCTATAGGTACCATAGACGATCTACAACTCCGAATGGGAGGGCCTAGATCTTGATGGAGAAGTGCCATGTGACCATGGGCTAAAACTGAGGAGATATGTTGCATTCGAAGGCAGTAACACTAGGAGAAGGTTTTTGGGCTGTACAAATTCGGTTTGTTTACATTATGTGCAATTGTGACATGAAGTAAAATGGATCATGCATATTCATAACACTATAGTGTGTGTGTGTTTTTAGGTTGGCCCGGTGTGTAAAGCAGTAGAGTGGGTGGATATTGAGTGGCGAGATGCACTTAAGAAATGTTGGGCACAATTGTGGGAGATGTATGAGTTGGAAAGGTCGGGGAGATTTACTAATGTAAGTGATGCAGCTGGAAAAAATTACAAGCTGTCGGTATGAAATAAGGAGTTAGAACAAGAAACTGATAATTTGCAGTCAGAGCTAACTAATGGAATGGATGGGAGCTGTGTTGTTGGCACTGCAAAGAAGCTTCAGGATAGTCACAGGTTGCTGATTCATAATGCAGAAAAGGAGAGGGGTCAGCTTAGGGAAGATAGGAAGAAGCTAGAGTACTGCATTGCGGATCTGTTGAAGGAACTGAAGAAGGCGCGCGAGGGTGAACAAGGACAGACTATAGAGGATAAAGGAAATTCGAGATGAATAATTTATGTTGTGCCAATGCCTAAAACTAGTTAACTGTAAGACTTGTAGTTGCGCTTTCCTAACTAAGCCAAACTCAATCCTTGAGCAAACTAATTTCAGACGAACACACATATCGTGCATAGAGTTAAGTTCACGCTTACAAAATCACCACTGCAGAGGATAAACCAGACAGTTTAGTACTAAATAGACATATGTTGTGTTCAAGCGAGCCTGGCCCGGAGCTGTCTGTTTTCCTCCCTAAGATTGGCCAGCTCCTTCAGTACTATGTCGTGCTTCAACTGTAGGTTCCAGCGCTCCGTCACATATTGGAGAAGTTGGTCCGTAGCCATACGATTTTCCTTCAAGATCCCTTTCATGATCTCCGTTTGCTTCCTAGCCGAGGTGCGACCTTCACTGTGTAGCTTCGCCCAGCCGGCATTTAACTCCTTCAGTTTCTTGCACTTGTCAGAAAGGATCGCGAGTTCAGCACGCAGGTGGTCAAAGGCCAGTTTCTGGGAATTCTGCTTCTCCCTTTGGATTGCTATCTTGTCATTTAGCCAGGTCGCCAGGTCCTGGTCGATCTTTGGCCTCTTTCCCTGCAACAAAAATACATAGTATGGTTTGTTCAGTTCACTAGGACAAGCTGGTTAGTTTCCATAATTAACTAAATCAACTAGTGGCACTGTCATAATTTCAAGGAAGAAGCAATCTATGACTAATTAACATTTTATGAATCGACTAGTGGCACTGTCATAATTTCAATTTCAAAGACAAATAAGATTTATCTGTAGTTTAGCGTGCTATGGATTTTCCCAATATCACCAAATAGTAGTGGGAGAGTGGTAAACTCATAATGCAGAAACCCATGTCCAGATACATAATGGAAAGAGCACATGGTGTCCATTCATGAACATGAACACCAACACATGTCTAGATAGATAAGGAGTTGCCCTAGGATTCTTATTGCACCCTATAATGGGAAGCAGACTTGGGCATTGCTCCCTGAAACCTAAACATTACAAAAGGAGTGGAGGACGAACTGATATTCGTGTCCCTGCTAACGGGAATCAGACTTGGGCATTGCTCCGATACGCCTCTAGACATGCCCTTAGCTCCTCGTTCTCTTTCCGAACACCCTCGAGTACGGTGATCCCTCATGTCCACCTTCATCTCCTTGACTGCATCCAGGCAACGGTTCCTGTCATGGTAGGCTCGAATGGTAGCCTTGGTGTCCTCGACACGTCCTCTAAGTTCCTTGCTGACTTCGTCCTGCAGGAGAATGCACCTTTCCACGAGATTCTTCTTCTCCTCCATGATCTCGTTGATTATCTTGATGGCCTGTTCTTGCCTGTTCAAGTTACGGTCGAGCACTTTCTGCAGCCTAACGACGTCACGTGCAAAATCTAGCGAGATCTCATTTTGCACAGGTAATTACTTGTGTAGGCTCTCATTATCTTGGGTGAGGGAGCATGCAAGCTCATGTTGGTTGACACTCTTGGAACTGATCGCGGCCACCTTGTCACAGTACTCGGCCTTCGATCGCTGCATCGTTTATGTTAATTGAAATAGGAATTCTATAATTACACTCCAGGTCCCAGGTGAATACTAATATAGATCAAAAAAATCCCCGTTGAATCTATTGACCGCAGTGTTAAAAATGGACCTAGAGATCTATTCATGACCATGATAAACTAATCCTTATCACAAAATATCCATAGTGAATCTATGAACAACGGTATAAGGAAAGACCAAGAGATCCAGTCATATTCATGAAAACTAATACAACTCGCAAAAGAAGAAGAAAAACCAATGCGGGGCGGACAGGATCTAAGAAATCCACATCACAACTCGGAGAAATAACAACATGGAGATTTGCTACCTCGCTGAGACATGGAACGGGGCCGATCGGGTCTTGCAACGCCTCTGTCGTGGTGGATTCAGGCTCCACGGCCGGCCTGTAATACGTAGAAGAGGAAGAGCAAGAAGAAGAAGAAAAACAGGAAGAAGCTGAATAAGATGATGATGGAGAGGGAGATGGAGAAGAAGTAGAACAAGAAGACCGTACTGGGAGGAGCCCTCGCTTGCTAGGACATTCGGCGCCATTGTCGGGGGAGATTGGGCCTCGATGAGAGGGTGGGCTTGAGCGGCTAGTAGAGCAAGAAGTGCATCGCGATGATTTCTCTCCCTTTTCTTCACGAGGATCGTCGACCAGCCTCTCCCCCTCCTTAGTGGAGCGATGGCTTGCAGGGTGAGGGTGGTGGCGGCAGGAGGAAGGATATAGTGATTAGTGTGGGAGAAGAGTCAAAGAGTACAGGCCGTGCTCCAGTAGTACTAGTACTATTATACAAGACCACCGTGTACGGTCTACCTTCTCAAAGAAGCCAGGGAGGCAGGGGTAGGGAATTGATGGGACTTGTCATTATTGCGATGGACACTTCAATGGTCTTCGACGCCGCCCAAATCAAGTATATAATAAGGGGAGTGCGAGTCGGGTGGTCATCACGGGAATCGACGCGCATATACCGCGTGCGTGTGTCACGTGTTGATGGGGCAATGACGCGCGCAACTGCTGCATGATCACGTCGGCACGTTGAACTCTGTCGAACTCCACATGGCAGGCACGCACGGGATATTTACGAGTCTAGAATATGTTGTGCCACTTTTGTTGTGATCAAATTATGTTCAGTACGCGAGATATTACTTCTTTTTTTTTGATAATCGACAAATGCATGCGTGGACACGACGCACGAAACTGCTGCTCATCCTTGATCAGATCGGCACCCCACTCTGTGTACCCGCCATCGACTATTCAGAGCAACTACCTTGAGCACGATGCCCCCTCGCCATGGCAATGGTAGGTCCAAGCCGTCCACTGACCATGCTGCGTCCCTGGCTCTTCGCTGCATCGTTCGCGCTCACGAGTCACCTACTGAGGTAGCACGTTATGTCCGACCGCGCCAGGATCCATCGACATCGGCACTCGAGGACACCGCAACGTCGAAGCTCGTACTGGCCGCGCAGGAGGAGCGTGGGGAACCTGCAGCATCGGACGAGCGCAAAGCAGCAGCCAGGACGGGGGCGCGTGTTGCACTGGCGAGTACGGACAAGAAGAGGAACGAGAAGAAGACCAGAAAGGAGAGAGGAGATAGCTATTTGTACGAGTCCGACTCGACCAACGAGGAGGCGTTCATCGATCAGTTGGAGGCAGAAGCGGAGGAGAGTGACGTGGACCCGTGGGACTACGAAGAGGAGGACGAGGAGATAGCGCGCTTATTCGAGGAAGGGGGCGGTGTCGAATCGTCAGAGGAGGACACCGACGACGGCGATGGCAGGGACCATGGCATTGACGAAGACGAGGTCGAACCGGAAGACGAAGATGATGGCTTCTTCAAAATATGATAATTTATTTTATTTATTTTAGTTAGATAGATGGATTTTCACTTGTTTATGGAGGTAAAGTATCGGCGGCATGGATAGAGAGGTGGCACGGATTGACCACGCATAAAAAAGTGGAGAATGGAGGGGTTATCCTGCCCGTTGGATCACATAGGATAAACGGTTGGTGGATACGATCCGCGTGACATTTGTGTCAGCCAATCAGGGCATAGCACCCATAGTGAGCAAATGTTTCGGATCTCCACACGTTTGGGCTTTTTTGAGATTTGTGACCGAGAGAGAGGGCAAATCTCTTTTCACAATCCGCCTATGGATCCACCAATGTCATTGCATGTGTGTTCTTCTCATTAACCATAGCTAGAGTCATTGCATGTGTGTTCTTTTCACAGACCACATATGGAACCACCATTGTCATCGAAATGTGTATTCTTTCATTAACCACAACTGGAGTCATTTCATGACTATTCTTTTCACATACCACATATGGATCCAACAGTGTCATTGAAATGTGTGTTCTCTTCAGATACCACACATGGATCTACCAGTGTCATTGCTTGTGTGTTCTTTTTACTAACAACAACTGGAGTCATTGCATCTTTGTTCTTTTCACATACCACATATGGATCCACCAGTGTCATTGGATGTGTGTTCTTTTCACAATCCACCTATGGATCCACTGGTGTCATTGCATGTGTGCTCTTTTTACTAACAACAACCAGAGTCATTGCATGTGTGTTCTCTTCAGAGACCACACATGGATCCACCATTGTCATTGCATGTGTGTTCTTTTTACTACCAACAACCAGAGTCATTTCATGTGTGTTCTTTTCACATACCACATATGGATCCACCAGTGTCCTTTAAATGTGTGTTCTCTTTAGAGATCACACATGGATCCACCAGTGTCATAGCATGTGTGTTCTTTTTACTAACAACAACTGGAGTCATTGCATGTGTGTTCTTTTCACAATCCACCTATGGATCCACCAGCGTCATTGCATGTGTGCTCTTTCTACTAACAACAAGCAGAGTCATTGCATGTGTGTTATCTTCAGAGACCACACATGGATCCACCAGTGTCATTGCATGTGTGTTCTTTACACATACCACAACTGGAGTCATTTTGTGTGTTCTTTTCACATACCACATATGGATCCACTAGTGTCATTGAAATGTGTGTTCTCTTCAGAGACCACACATGGATCCACCAGTGTCATTGCATGTGTGTTCTTTTTACTAACAACAACCAGAGTCATTGCATGTGTGTTCTTTTCACATACCACATATGGATCCACCAGTGTCATTGCATGTGTGTTCTTTTCACAATCCGCCTATGGATCTGCCAGTGTCATTGCATGTGTGTTATTTTTACTGACAACAACCAGAGTCATTGCATGTGTGTTCTCTTCAGAGACCACACATGGATCCACCAGTGTCATTGCATGTGTGTTCTTTTTACTAACAACAACTGGAGTCATTGCATGTGTGTTCATTTCACAATCCACCTATAGATCCACCAGTGTCATTGCATGTGTGTTCTTTTTACTAACAACAACCAGAGTCATTTCATTACTATTATTTTCACATACCACATATGGATCTACTAGTGTTATTGAAATGTGTGTTCTCTTCAGAGACCACACATGGATCCACCAGCGTCATTGTATGTGTGATCTTTTTACTAACAACAGCTGGAGTCATTGCATGTGTCTTCATTTTCACATACCACATATGGATCCACCAGTGTCATTGCATCTGTGTTCTTTTCACAATCCACCTATGGATCCACCAGTGTCATTGCATGTGTGCTCTTTTTACGAACAACAAACAGAGTCATTGCATGTGTGTTCTCTTCAGAGACCACAGATGGATCCGCCAGTGTCATTGCATGTGTGTTATGTTTACTAAGAGCAACTAGAGTCATGTTATTTGTGTTCTTTTCACATACCACATATGGATCCACCAGTGTTATTGCATGTGTGCTCTTTTCACAATCCACCTATGGATCCACTAGTGTCATTGCATGTGTGCTCTTTTTACCAATAACAACCAGAGTCATTGCATGTGTGTTCTCTTCAGAGACCACACATGGATCCACCAGTGTCATTGCACGTGTGTTCTTTTTACTAACAACAACCGGAGGAATTTCATGACTATTATTTTCACATACCAAATATGGATCCATCAGTGTTATTGAAATGTGTGTTCTCTGCAGAGACCACACATGGATCCACCAGTGTCATTGCATGTCTGTTCTTCTTACTAACAACAATTGGAGTCATTGCATGTGTGTTCTTTTCACAATCCGCCTATGGATCTGCCAGTGTCATTGCATGTGTGTTATTTTTACTGACAACAACCAGAGTCATTGCATGTGTGTTCTCTTCAGAGACCACACATGGATCCACCAGTGTCATTGCATGTGTGTTCTTTTTACTAACAACAACTGGAGTCATTGCATGTGTGTTCATTTCACAATCCACCTATAGATCCACCAGTGTCATTGCATGTGTGTTCTTTTTACTAACAACAACCAGAGTCATTTCATTACTATTATTTTCACATACCACATATGGATCTACCAGTGTTATTGAAATGTGTGTTCTCTTCAGAGACCACACATGGATCCACCAGCGTCATTGTATGTGTGATCTTTTTACTAACAACAGCTGGAGTCATTGCATGTGTCTTCATTTTCACATACCACATATGGATCCACCAGTGTCATTGCATCTGTGTTCTTTTCACAATCAACCTATGGATCCACCAGTGTCATTGCATGTGTGCACTTTTTACTAACAACAACCGGAGTCATTGCATGTGTGTTCTCTTCGGAGACCACACATGGATCCACCAGTGTCATTGCATGTGTGTTCTTTTTACTAACAAAACCTGGAGTCATTTCATGACTATTATTTTCACATACCACAAATGGATCCACCAGTGTTATTGAAATGTGTGTTCTCTTCAGAGACCACACATGGATCCACCAGTGTCATTGCATGTGTGTTCTTTTTACTAACAACAACTGGAGTCATTTCATGACTATTATTTTCACATACCACATATGGATCCACTAGTGTCATTGAAATGTGTGTTCTCTTTAGCGACCACACATGGATCCACTAGTGTCATTGCATGTGTGTTCTTTTCACAATCCACCTATGGATCCAACAGTGTCATTGCATGTGTGCTCTTTTTACTAACAACAACCAGAGTCATTGCATGTGCGTTCTCTTTAGAGACCACACATGGATCCACCAATGTCATTGCATGTGTGTTCTTTTTACTAACAACAACTGGAGTCATTTCATTAATATTATTTTCACATACCACATATGGATCTACCAGTGTTATTGAAGTGTGTGTTCTCTTCAGAGACCACACACGGATCCACCAGTGTCATTGCATGTGTGTTCTTTTTACTAATATTAGCTGGAGTCATTGCATGTGTGTTCTTTTCACATACCACATATGGATCCACCAGTGTCATAGCATGTGTGTTCTTTTCACAATCCACCTATGGATCCACCAGTGTCATTGCATGTGTGCTCTTTTTACTAACAACAACCAGAGTCATTGCATGTGTGTTCTCTTCAGAGACCACACATGGATCCACTAGTGTCATTGCATGTGTGTTCTTTTTACTAACAACAACTAGAGTCATTTCATGACTATTATTTTCACATACCACATATGGATCAACCAGTGTTATTGAAATGTGTGTTCTCTTCAGAGACCACACATGGATCCACCAGTGTCATTGCATGTGTGTTTTTTTACTAACAACAACTGGAGTCATTGCATGTGTGTTATTTTCACATACCACATATGGATCCACCAGTGTCATTGAAATGTGTGCTCTTCTTACTAACAATAGGTACAATCATTGGATGTTTGTTCTCTTCAGAGACCACACATGGATCCACCACTGTCATTGCATGTGTGTTCTTTTTACTAACAACAACTGGAGTCATTTCATGTGTGTTCTTTTCACATACCACATATGGATCCACCAGTGTCATTGAAATGTGTGTGCTCTTCAGAGATCACACATGGATCCACTAGTGTCATTGCATGTGTGTTCTTTTTACTAACAACAACTAGAGTCATTGCATGTGTATTCTTTTCACATACCACATATGGATCCACCAGTGTCATTGCATGTGTGCTCTTTTCACAATCCACCTATGGATCCACCAGTGTCATTGCATGTGTGCTCTTTTTACGAACAACAAACAGAGTCATTGCATGTGTGTTCTCTTCAGAGACCACAGATGGATCCGCCAGTGTCATTGCATGTGTGTTATGTTTACTAAGAGCAACTAGAGTCATGTTATTTGTGTTCTTTTCACATACCACATATGGATCCACCAGTGTTATTGCATGTGTGCTCTTTTCACAATCCACCTATGGATCCACTAGTGTCATTGCATGTGTGCTCTTTTTACCAATAACAACCAGAGTCATTGCATGTGTGTTCTCTTCAGAGACCACACATGGATCCACCAGTGTCATTGCACGTGTGTTCTTTTTACTAACAACAACCGGAGGAATTTCATGACTATTATTTTCACATACCAAATATGGATCCATCAGTGTTATTGAAATGTGTGTTCTCTGCAGAGACCACACATGGATCCACCAGTGTCATTGCATGTCTGTTCTTCTTACTAACAACAATTGGAGTCATTGCATGTGTGTTCTTTTCACAATCCACCTATGGATCCACCAGTGTCATTGCATGTGTCCTCTTCTCATTAACAACAGCCAGAATCATTGCATGTGTGTTCTCTTCAGAGACCACACATGGAGACACCCGTGTCATTGCATCTGTGTTCTTTTTACTAACAACAACTGGAGTCATTTCATTACTATCCTTTTCACGTACCACATATGGATCCACCAGTGTCATTGAAATGTGTGTTCTCTTCAGAGACCACACATGGATCCACCAGTGTCATTGCATGTGTGTTCTTTTTACTAACAACAACCGGAGTCATTGCATGTGTGTTATTTTCACATACCACATATGGATCCACCAGTGTCATTGCATGTGCGTTCTTTTCACAATCCACCTATGGATCCACCAGTGTCATTGAAATGTGTGTTCTCTTCAGAGACCACACATGGATCCACCAGTGTCATTGCATGTGTGTTCTTTTCACATACCACATATGGATCCACCAGTGTCATTGCATGTGTGCTCTTTTCACAATCCACCTATGGATCCACCAGTGTCATTGCACGTGTTCTCTTTTTACTAACAACAAACAGAGTCATTGCATGTGTGTTCTCTTCAGAGACCACACATGGATCCACCAGTGTCATTGCATGTGTGTTATGTTTACTAACAACAACCAGAGTCATTTCATGTGTGTTCTTTTCAGATACCACATATGGATCCACCAGTGTCATTGCATGTGTGCTATTTTCACAATCCACCTATGTATCCACCAGTGTCACTGCATTTGTGCTCTTTTTACTAACAACAACCACAGTCATTCATGTGTGTTCTCTTCAGAGACCACACATGGATCCACCTATGTCATTGCATGTGTGTTCTTTTTACTAACAACAACCAGAGTCATTTCATTACTATTATTTTCACATACCACATATGGATCTACAAGTGTTATTGAAATGTGTGTTCTCTTCAGAGACCACACATGGATCCACCAGCGTCAGTGTATGTGTGATCTTTTTACTAACAACAGCTGGAGTCATTGCATGTGTCTTCTTTTCACATACCACATATGGATCCACCAGTGTCATTGCATATGTGTTCTTTTCACAATCCACCTATGGATCCACCAGTGTCATTGCATGTGTGCACTTTTTACTAACAACAACAGGAGTCATTGCATGTGTGTTCTCTTCGGAGACCACACATGGATCCACCAGTGTCATTGCATGTGTGTTCTTTTTACTAACAAAACCTGGAGTCATTTCATGACTATTATTTTCACATACCACAAATGGATCCACCAGTGTTATTGAAATGTGTGTTCTCTTCAGAGACCACACATGGATCCACCAGTGTCATTGCATGTGTGTTCTTTTTATTAACAACAACTGGAGTCATTTCATGACTATTATTTTCACATACCACATATGGATCCACTAGTGTCATTGAAATGTGTGTTCTCTTTAGCGACCACACATGGATCCACTAGTGTCATTGCATGTGTGTTCTTTTCACAATCCACCTATGGATCCACCAGTGTCATTGCATGTGTGCTCTTTTTACTAACAACAACCAGAGTCATTGCATGTGTGTTCTCTTTAGAGACCACACATGGATCCACCAATGTCATTGCATGTGTGTTCTTTTTACTAACAACAACTGGAGTCATTTCATTAATATTATTTTCACATACCACATATGGATCTACCAGTGTTATTGAAGTGTGTGTTCTCTTCAGAGACCACACACGGATCCACCAGTGTCATTGCATGTGTGTTCTTTTTACTAATATTAGCTGGAGTCATTGCATGTGTGTTCTTTTCACATACCACATATGGATCCACCAGTGTCATAGCATGTGTGTTCTTTTCACAATCCACCTATGGATCCACCAGTGTCATTGCATGTGTGCTCTTTTTACTAACAACAACCAGAGTCATTGCATGTGTGTTCTCTTCAGAGACCACACATGGATCCACTAGTGTCATTGCATGTGTGTTCTTTTTACTAACAACAACTAGAGTCATTTCATGACTATTATTTTCACATACCACATATGGATCAACCAGTGTTATTGAAATGTGTGTTCTCTTCAGAGACCACACATGGATCCACCAGTGTCATTGCATGTGTGTTTTTTTACTAACAACAACTGGAGTCATTGCATGTGTGTTCTTTTCACATACCACATATGGATCCACCAGTGTCATTGAAATGTGTGCTCTTCTTACTAACAATAGGTACAGTCATTGGATGTTTGTTCTCTTCAGAGACCACACATGGATCCACCACTATCATTGCATGTGTGTTCTTTTTACTAACAACAACTGGAGTCATTTCATTTGTGTTCTTTTCACATACCACATATGGATCCACCAGTGTCATTGAAATGTGTGTGCTCTTCAGAGATCACACATGGATCCACTAGTGTCATTGCATGTGTGTTCTTTTTACTAACAACAACCAGAGTCATTGCATGTGTATTCTTTTCACATACCACATATGGATCCACCAGTGTCATTGCATGTGTGCTCTTTTCACAATCCACCTATGGATCCACCAGTGTCATTGCATGTGTGCTCTTTTTACTAACAACAAACAGAGTCATTGCATGTGTGTTCTCTTCAGAGACCACAGATGGATCCGCCAGTGTCATTGCATGTGTGTTATGTTTACTAAGAGAAACTAGAGTCATGTCATTTGTGTTCTTTTCACATACCACATATGGATCCACCAGTGTTATTGCATGTGTGCTCTTTTCACAATCCACCTATGGATCCACTAGTGTCATTGCATGTGTGCTCTTTTTACCAATAACAACCAGAGTCATTGCATGTGTGTTCTCTTCAGAGACCACACATGGATCCACCAGTGTCATTGCACGTGTGTTCTTTTTACTAACAACAACCGGAGGAATTTCATGACTATTATTTTCACATACCAAACATGGATCCATCAGTGTTATTGAAATGTGTGTTCTCTGCAGAGACCACACATGGATACACCAGTGTCATTGCATGTCTGTTCTTCTTACTAACAACAATTGGAGTCATTGCATGTGTGTTCTTTTCACAATCCACCTATGGATCCACCAGTGTCATTGCATGTGTCCTCTTCTCATTAACAACAGCCAGAATCATTGCATGTGTGTTCTCTTCAGAGACCACACATGGAGACACCAGTGTCATTGCATCTGTGTTCTTTTTACTAACAACAACTGGAGTCATTTCATTACTATCCTTTTCACATACCACATATGGATCCACCAGTGTCATTGAAATGTGTGTTCTCTTCAGAGACCACACATGGATCCACCAGTGTCATTGCATGTGTGTTCTTTTTACTAACAACAACCGGAGTCATTGCATGTGTGTTATTTTCACATACCACATATGGATCCACCAGTGTCATTGCATGTGCGTTCTTTTCACAATCCACCTATGGATCCACCAGTGTCATTGAAATGTGTGTTCTCTTCAGAGACCACACATGGATCCACCAGTGTCATAGCATGTGTGTTCTTTTCACATACCACATATGGATCCACCAGTGTCATTGCATGTGTGCTCTTTTCACAATCCACCTATGGATCCACCAGTGTCATTGCACGTGTTCTCTTTTTACTAACAACAAACAGAGTCATTGCATGTGTGTTCTCTTCAGAGACCACACATGGATCCACCAGTGTCATTGCATGTGTGTTATGTTTACTAACAACAACCAGAGTCATTTCATGTGTGTTCTTTTCACATACCACATATGGATCCACCAGTGTCATTGCATGTGTGCTATTTTCACAATCCACCTATGGATCCACCAGTGTCATTGCATCTGTGCTCCTTTTGCGAACAACAACCAGAGTCATTGCATGTGTGTTCTCTTCAGAGACCACACATGGATCCACCAGTGTCATTGCATGTGTGTTCTTTTTACTAACAACAACCAGAGTAATTTCATGACTATTATTGTCACATACCACAATGGGTCCATCAGTGTTATTGAAATGTGTGTTCTCTTCAGAGACCACACATGGATCCACCAGTGTCATTGCATGTGTGTTATGTTTACTAACAACAACCAGAGTCATTTCATGTGTGTTCTTTTCACATACCACATATGGATCCACCAGTGTGATTGCATGTGTGCTCTTTTCACAATCCACCTATGGATCCACCAGTGTCATTGCATGTGTGCTCTTTTTACCAACAACAACCAGAGTCATTGCATGTGTGTTCTCTTCAGAGACCATGATGAGGACATCCCTACAATTACACCTACCCCAATGACTACTGAAGATGCTACAACTGCTGCAAGAAAGGATCAGTCCAATGAGATTAGAATTGGACCTGTTACAAGAGCTCGTGCTAAGCTACTGGAACAACAGGTGAATTTACTCCTAAACGAATCTGGTACTTTGATTGATGAGAACTTTATACTGCCTAAGTCTATGCATTTATGTATGATCAGGTTCGTTGGAGAAACAAGAATGGCGCGAGGAGGAGAAGGGCTAGAAGAGAAGCCCAACATGATGATCGCCCAAGGATGCGCGAGGGAGGAGCGGGAGGAAGGCGCAAGAGAAGATCATCAAGACGAAGGCAAAAAGATCTGCCACGACCGGAGTGTCCGGCCAGATCCACCAGGACTGTCCGGCCTGGTCGAGAGGCATACTGGCGTGGACATTCAGTATGCCAGTTCGGACACTACACGGACGCCACCCGGAAACTTCAAAGTTTCCGGCCAGACCGGACTGTCCGGCACACTTCACCCGGAGTGTCTGGCCTGACCAGACTATCCAGCCGATTTCGACCGGAGTGTCCGCCCGCCGACCGAATCTGGTCCGAGTCGGTTTGTATCAGTTTGAGTCGTTTGCGTTTAGTTTCGGTTTCTGGCCGCCCCAGCCGCCCTTATAATCTATGGGATGACCTCTAGTTAGGGTTTAGACCATGTTAAAATATTTTGGAGTTGTTTCTTTCATAGAACCTCGGGAATTACCCTGTGTTCGAATCTACCAACTATAATTGAGTGTGATCTGATTTTCCATTGGGAAATAGTAGATTGCATACTACCGTTCGTGGTCACGGCTGCGTGCGCAAGAGCGTGGTGTTGTGAATATCCTACAAGGTTCGAGAGCTGTTGCATTGGCATCATGGATCGAGCAGGAGAGTTCATAGCTACAGGCTAGTTATCTATCATCCACCATCATCACCGCCATCCGCTTAGTGAGAAGATCGGGCCACCCCATATCATCTTGGTATCAGATTTCTAGTGTTGCCTCGGTAAGCATCCACAAATCCATCCATAGATTTGAGAGTGTTTTCGTCCTATACATAAAAAGCCTTACAAAAAGATTTGCCATAGACTAGATTGCATCGTTTTCAAGTTTTAGTTGCTGATTGTATCTTCTCGTAGATCCGATCTGCAGGTTTTCCTCGTAGGAGTCTAGTTTCCGTTTGTGTCTAGGTTTAGGGTTTGATCTTGTTTTCCGCTGTTCCCACCGTTACCGTTTCCGCAAGTGTTTAATCATTTTTCCGAGTCCACATAGCGTACCTTTGTTTGCATACCAAAGACACAGCCTATCTACAGCATCTGTGCCTAGGAACGTACCCACGAGACTAGTTGCTTTGCTCCGACAGGCTGCACATTAGGGTTTGTAGTGCAGAAATTTTCGACAGGCAAAACCGGACTATCCTGCCGAATCACACCGGACTATCCGGCCCAACCGGAGTCTCCGGCGCATATCAACCGGACTATCTGGCCCAGTTCTGTTATAAGTTGCTGTGCTCATTTGCATTGAGTAATATAGTTGGAAAAAGTCAAAAAAAAGAGAGAAAAGAAAAGAGAATCAGTATACAAAAAAAAGAGAAAAGAGCTACAAGCCTGACAAAAAAGAGATATAAAAGTGTGCAATATTGGAGGCCTTGTTGTATAACACTGGTAGATTGAGCAATCTTGTGCCTGTTCTATTTGATCTATTACTAGCGTCTCTCTTGTGCATTGCAATATTCCTTTTCATAAGTTGCTTTGCCACGTTTATCTCCACTGTGTGTTTCTTGGGTATTTGTACGATCAGCACTAGGACTTGTTTGTGGTGTAGATAGGATACATACCTATATCTCCACCTTAAATAACCTGTGTGCCCTGCGATCGTTCTCTATACCTTTGATATTCACTTCATCACATCAAGTGCATCAGTCTTTGATTTCGTTTGATAGAGCATCTCTATTCACTTTGGAACGGTAAGATCTCCTTTCTTATTAGCTGTGGGTGAGTTGTGAGAGTTTCCACCATACAGATTCTGATTTTTGCACTAACCTACTAATCATGTCTACTAGTGATGATGATGTTGTGTTGCAGAAAAAAAAGATGAGGAGCTCTTCAATTGGCGTGAATATGAGGCTTTGAAATCCCACTTGACACGTGTGTTTACTAACACGATAGATGCCATTGTCAAGAATCTCCAAGATATGAATATGAGATTGGATCAGCATGTTGGGACAGTTGATACTATCCAAACGCAAGTGGCTACGCTCAATGTCAATGTCACCACTTTGCAGCAGTCCATTGAGGGTTTGACAGCCGCCTTGCATAGGAGGGAAGATCCTCAACATGATGATGCCTTTGATGATTTCGATGAGGGTAGCGCTGTTGATGCTGCTCCACATGTTGGAAGGGGACGTGCTATTCCCCCTGTCCATGCACCTGCTCATGGTCGTGGGTTTGCCCATCTTGGGTGTGGTCCACGTGTGCCCAACCAAGCTGCCGATGACGGTTTGGGCAAGCCAAAATTCTCGATTCCTAAGTTTGATGGTTCCATTGATCCTGAAGACTACCTCACCTGGGAATTGAAGATTGAGAAACTCTGGCGCTTATTTGACTATCCAGAAGATAAGAAGGTCAAGCTTGCAGCATCTGAATTTGATGGTTATACTTTGCGTTGGTGGGATGCTCTTGTGCAACATAGGAGGGAGGATAATGAACTTCCTGTGATGGATTGGCGCGAGATGAAGCAAATCATGAAGGCTCGTTTTGTGAGTCCATTGAGATGACCATGCAGCGATTCCTAAACAATTTGAAGTTACCGATCAAGATAATTGTTCGTCATCACAAGTATGCGACCATGAATGAGTTGTTGCATCATGCTAGAGAGGCCGAATCACAGTTGGCAGAAGAGGCAAATTCACGTGCTCGTTTTCCGTCCTCCAGCAGATTTTCGGCCAGGTCTACACCTCCTACAGTCACGCCACCAGCTGCTGTCCCGTTTACACCATCAGCCAAACCAGCAAGTACGCCTTCGTTTGGTTCTAATACTCGAAAACCTGCTGCTCCTGCTGCTAGCTCGGGTTCCAACATGTCTACTGCACGTACTCGTGATGTAGTGTGTCATACTTGTGGAGGTAGAGGTCACTACAAGAAGGATTGTCCAAACAGCAAGGTTATGTTTGTTAATGAACTAGGTGAAGTAGAAAGTGGAGATGAAGCTTCTGATAATGATATTGATGACGACAAGGAAGGTGCTGATGCATATGCTGAGCGTGCACCCACTATTGTCGTATCTTCACGTGTACTTAGTCTGCAACCGGTTGAGGAATCCTAGCGTTGCAACTTGTTCCAAACAAAAGCTCTAGTTGGACAAAACAAAGCTTGCAAGGTAATTATTGATGGAGGTAGCTGCAGAAATCTTGCAAGTAAGGAACTATGTGCCAAACTGAATTTGACATACTTACCACATCCCAAGCCATACAACATACAATGGTTGAGCAACAATGGTGAGATGAAGGTAAATCATATGGTACGTGTGAATTTTCAAATAGGGCCATACAAAGATTCTATTGATTTTGATGTGGTTCCTATGACTGTTTGTCACCTACTATTGGGTCGGTCTTAGCTCTATGATCGCCATGTGCAACACAATGGCCGAGCCAATACATATCACTTGGAATTCAAAGGGAAGAAGATTACTATGCAGCCAATGACACCACAAGAAATTGTGAATGATTCTCACCAGAAGATAGAGGTGAACTTGAAGGAAGATACTACCACTCGGCGAGACTGTGTTACAGCTGTTCCTGATGTAATTGAGCCTAAATTGAGTGATATAACGAAAAGTGAGAGAGTGCCTGGTTTATTGATACTATCCACCGAGGAGGATATGAGAGAGTTTCGTGAGGATCCTACAGCCATGCCACTTGTGCTCATGTATAAGGGCGAGGTATTGGGTTCTAACGACATGACCCCTATTTCTATTGGTGTCTCTTCTGTTTTGCAGGACTTTGGGGATGCGTTTCCAGAAGACGTACCCACAGGTTTTTCTCCATTGCGTGGTATAGAACATCAAGTGGACCTGATTCCTGGCGCCACACTTCCCAACCATGCACCTTACAGGACTAATCCCGAAGAAACTAAGGAAATTCAGAAGCAAGTACAAGCGTTACTGGATAAAGGGTACATTCGTGTCTCTCTTAGCCCTTGTGTTGTTCCTGTTATTTTAGTTCCTAAGAAAGATGGTACATGGCGCATGTGTGTTGATTGTAGAGCGATTTTCTCTAAAATTGACTTGCGTAGTGGTTATCATCAAATTAGGATGAAAGAAGGGGATGAATGGAAAACTGCTTTCAAAACTAATTCGGTTTGTATGAGTGGTTAGTTATGCCGTTTGGTCTTACTAATGCACCTAGTACTTTCATGCGTTTGATGAATCATGTTTTGAGAGAGTTTATTGGTCGTTTCGTGGTTGTTTACTTTGATGATATACTCATATACAGCCACAACGAATCTGAACATTGCACTCATATTAGACAAGTTTTGCAAGTGTTACGTGATAATAAACTGTATGCTAATCTTGAGAAGTGTACATTTGCAAAAGATAAGGTCATATTCCTAGGATTTGTTGTTTCTAAGCATGGAGTAGAGCTAGATCAATCTAAAATTGAATCAATTCAGAATTGGCCTACTCCACTGAATTTTAGTCAAGTGCGTAGTTTCCACGGTCTCGCTGGTTTCTATAGGCGCTTTGTGAAAGATTTTGGCACCATTCCTGCACCATTAAATGATTTGACAAAGAAAGGTGTTCCTTTTGTATGGGGCGCGGCCCAAGACATTGCTTTTGATACATTAAAACGTTTGCTTACTTCTGCACCATTACTTGCATTACCTGATTTTTCAAAGCAATTTGAAGTTGAATGTGATGCTAGTGGTATAGGCATAGGTGGCATTTTGATGCAAGAGGGTCGGCCTATAGCTTATTTTTATGAGAAATTGACTAGTGCTCGTTTGAATTATTATATCTATGATAAAGAATTGTATGCACTTGTTAGAGTACTTGAGGTTTGGCAACATTATTTGTGGCCAAAAGAATTCATCATACATTCTGATCATGAAGCATTGAATTACTTGAAAGCTCAATCAAACTTGCATAGAAGATTAGCTAAATGGGTTGAGTTCATTGAGTCTTTTCCTTACATCATTAACTATAAGAAGGGAAAAGAGAATGTTGTTGTTGATGCTCTATCTAGGAAGAACATGCTATTAACCAATCTTGATGTTAAAATTCCTGGATTAGAAGCTATTTGTGCACTTTATGTAACTGACCATGATTTGCTGAACCATATCGTTTGTGTGCTCTTAGAAACGCATGGGATAAGTATCATATACATGATGGATATTTGTTTCGAGCTAACAAACTATGTATTCTAGAATCGTCGTTGCGTTTGTTCTTAGTGCAGGAATCACATGCTGGTGGTTTGATGGGTCACTTTGGGCGTGAGAAGACGTTGCTCATGCTTGCTGATCACTTTTATTGGCCCAAGATGAGGCGTGATGTGTACAGATTTGTGAGCCGATGTATTACATGCCACAAGTCGAAATCTAAGCTGAAGCCTCACGGTTTGTATACACCTCTCTCTGCACCGACTACTCCATGGGAAGACATTAGTATGGATTTTGTGCTAGGTCTACCTAAAACTCAGAGAGGTCATGATTCTATATTTGTGGTAGTGGATAGGTTCTCTAAGATGGCTCATTTTATTGCCTGCCACAAAAGCGACGATGCGTCGCATGTTGCTAACCTGTTTTTCAGGGACATCGTGAGATTATATGGAGTACCAAAGATGATTGTTTCTGGCCGTGATGTGAAGTTCATGAGTTACTTTTGGAAGACCTTATGGGGAAAGCTAGGAACGAAGTTGTTGTTCAGTACTACATGTCATCCCCAAACAGATGGTCAAACGGAGGTGGTGAATCGAACATTATCACAGCTGCTAAGGACCATGATTAAAAAGAATCTGCGGGAGTGGGAAGAGTGTTTGCCACATGATGAGTACAACAGGGCTGTGCATTCAACTACTTAGCTTTGTCCTTTTGAGGTGGTGTATGGTTTCAAGCCATTGACGCCACTTGATATGTTTCCTCTGCCATTACATGAGAGAGTTGATATGGAGGCATCAAAACATGCTGATTATGTGAAGAAAATACATGAGAAGACTCGAGAGGCTATTGAGAAGAAAGGCAAGAACATTGCTGCTGCAAGGAATCAAGCAAGGAAAGAAGTGTTGTTCGAGCCTGGAGATATGGTTTGGGTGCATCTACGCAAGGATAGGTTTCCACTACTTCGAAAGTCAAAATTGAAGCCACGTGGTGCTAGTCCTTACAAGGTGTTAGCCAAGATTAATGATAATGCCTACTCGGTTGATATACCTATTGAGGATTTTGGTGGAGTTAGCAATAGCTTCAACGTTGCTGATTTGTCACCATATGCTGGAGAAGACCTTGGAGCGTCGAGGTCGATGCCTTTTGAAGGGGGAGATGATGAGGATATCCCTACAATTACACCTACCCCAATGACTACTGAAGATGCTACAACTGTTGCAAGAAAGGATCAGCCCAATGAGATTAGAATTGGACCTGTTACAAGAGCTCGTGCTAAGCTACTGGAACAACAGCTGAATTTACTCCTAAACGAATCTGGTACTTTGATTGATGAGAACTTTATACTGCCTATGTCTATGCATTTAGGTATGATCAGATTCGTTGGAGAAACAAGCATGGCGCAAGGAGGAGAAGGGCTAGAAGAGAAGCCCAACATGATGATCGCCCAAGGATGCGCGAGGGAGGAGCGGGAGGAAGGCGCAAGAGAAGATCATCAAGACGAAGGCAAAAAGATCTGCCACGACCGGAGTGTCCGACCAGATCCACCCGGACTGTCCGACCTGGTTGAGAGGCAAATTGGCGTGGACATTCAGGATGCCAGTTTGGACACTACATGGATGCCACCCGGAAACTTCAAAGTTTCCGGCCAGACCGAACTGTCCGGCACACTTCACCCGGAGTGTCCGGCCTGACCGGACTATCCGGCCGATTTCGACCAGAGTGTCCACCCGCTGACCGAATCTGATCCGAGTCGGTTTGTATCAGTTTGAATCGTTTGCATTTAGTTTCGGTTTCTGGCCGCCCCAGCCGCCCTTATAAGCTATGGGACGACCTCTAGTTAGGGTTTAGACCACGGTAAAATATTTTGGAGTTGTTTCTTTCATAGAACCTCTGGAATTACCATGTGTTCAAATCTACCAACTATAATTGAGTGTGATCTGTTGTTCCATTGGGAATTAGTAGATTGCATACTACCATTCGTGGTCACGGCTGCGTGCGCAAGAGCGTGGTGTTGTGAATATCCTACAAGGTTCAAGAGATGTTGCATAGGCATCAGGGATCGAGCGGGAGAGTTCATAGCTACAGGCTAGTTATCTATCATCTACCATCATCACCGCCATCCGCTTACTGAGAAGATCGGGCCACCCCATATCAGACCACACATGGATCCACCAGTGTCATTGCATGTGTGTTCTTTTTCCTAACAACAACCGGAGTAATTTCATGACTATTATTTTCACATACCACATATGGATCCATCAGTGTTATTGAAATGTGTGTTCTCTTCAAAGACCACACATGGATCCACTAGTGTCATTACATGTGTGTTCTTCTTACTAACAATAACTGGAGTCATTGCATGTGTGTTCTTTTCACAATCCACCTATGGATCCACCAGTCTCATTGCATGTGTGCTCTTCTCATTAACAACAGCCAGAATCATTGCATGTGTGTTCTCTTCAGAGACCACACATGGATCCACCAGTGTCATTGCATGTGTGTTCTTTTTACTAACAACAACTGGAGTCATTTCATTACTATTCTTTTCACATACCACGTATGGATCCACCAGTGTCATTGAAATGTGTGTTCTCTTCGGAGACCACACATGGATCCACTAGTGTCATTGCATGTGTGTTCTTTTCACTAATAACAACCGGAGTCATTGCATGTGTGTTCTTTTCATATACCACATATGGATCCACCAGTGTCATTGCATGTGTGTTCTTTTCACAATCCACCTATGGATCCACCAGTGTCATTGAAATGTGTATTCTCTTTAGAGACCACACATGGATCCACAAGTGTCATTGCATGTGTGTTATTTTTACTAACAACAACCAGAGTCATTGCATGCGTGTTCTTTTCACATAGCACATATGGATCCACCAGTGTCATTGCATGTGTGCTCTTTTCACAATCCACCTATGGATCCACCAGTGTCATTGCATGTGTGCTCTTTTTACTAACAACAAACAGAGTCATTGCATGTGTGTTCTCTTCAAAGACCACACATGGATCCACCAGTATCATTGCATGTGTGTTATGTTTACTAACAACAACCAGAGTCATTTCATGTGTGTTCTTTTCACATACCACGTATGGATCCACCAGTGTCATTGCATGTGTGTTGTTTTCACAATCCACCTGTGGATCCACCAGTGTCATTGCATGTGTGCTCTTTTTACGAACAACAAACAGAGTCATGGCAGGTGTGTTCTCTTCAGAGACGACACATGGATCCACCAGTGTCATTGCATGTGTGTTCTTTTTACTAACAACAACCGGAGTAATTTCATGACTATTATTTTCACATACCACAATGGGTCCATCAGTGTTATTGAAATCTGTGTTCTCTTTAGAGACCACACATGGATCCACCAGTGTCATTGCATGTGTGTTCTTCTTACTAACAACAACTGGAGTCATTGCATGTGTGTTCTTTTCACAATCCACCTATGGATCCACCAGTGTCATTGCATGTGTGCTCTTCTCATTAACAACTGCTAGAATCATTGCATGTGTGTTCTCTTCAGAGACCACAAATGGATCCACCAGTGTCATTGCATGTGTGTTCTTTTTACTAACAACAACTGGAGTCATTTCATTACTATTCTTTTCACATACCACATATGGATCCACCTGTGTCATTGAAATGTGTGTTCTCTTCATAGACGACACATGGATCCACCAGTGTCATTGCATGTGTGTTCTTTTTACTAACAACAACTGGAGTCATTGCATGTGTGTTCTTTTCACAGACCACATATGGATCCATCAGTGTCATTGCATGTGTGTTCTTTTCACAATCCACCTATGGATCCACCAGTGTCATTGCATGTGTGCTCTTTTTAATAACAACAACTAGGGTCATTGCATGTGTATTATTTTTACTAACAACAACTAGAGTCATTGCATGTGTGTTCTCTTCAGAGACCACACATGGATCCACCAGTGTCATTGCATGTGTGTTCTTTTTACTAACAAGAACTGGAGTCATTGCATGTGTGTTCTTTTCACATACCACATATGGATCCACCTGTGTCATTGAAATGTGTGTTCTCTTCAGAGACCACAGATGAATCCACCAGTGTCATTGCATGTGTGTTCTTTTTACTAACAACAACTGGAGTCATTGCATGTGTGTTCTTTTCACATACCACATATGGATCCACCAGTGTCATTGCATGTGTGCTCTTTTTACTAACAACAGCCAGAGTCATTGCATGTGTGTTCTCTACAGAGACCACACAAGGATCCACCAGTGTCATTGCATGTGTGTTCTTTTTACTAACAACAAATTGAGTCGTTTCATGACTATTATTTTCACATACCACATATGGATCCACCAGTGTTATTGAAATGTGTGTTCCCTTCAGAAACCACACATGGATCCACCAGTGTCATTGCTGTGTGTTATTTTTACTAACAACAACTGGAGTCATTGCATGTGTGTTCTTTTCACAATCCACCTATGGATCCACCCGTGTCATTGCATGTGTGCTCTTTTCACAATCCACATATGGATCCACCTGTGTCATTGCATGTGTGCTCTTTTTACTAACAACAAACAGAGTCATTGCATGTGTGTTCTCTTCAAAGACCACACATGGATCCACCAGTGTCATTGCATGTGTGTTATGTTTACTAACAACAACAAGAGTCATTTCATGTGTGTACTTTTCACATACCACATATGGATCCACCAGTGTCATTGCATGTGTGCTATTTTCACAATCCACCTATGGATCCACCAGTGTCATTGCATGTGTGCTCTTTTTACGAACAACAAACAGAGTCATTGCAGGTGTGTTCTCTTCAGAGACCACACATGGATCCACCAGTTTCATTGCATGTGTGTTCTTTTTACTAACAACAACCGGAGTAATTTCATGACTATTATTTTCACATACCACAATGGGTCCATTGGTGTTATTGAAATGTGTGTTCTCTTTAGAGACCACACATGGAACCACCAGTGTCATTGCATGTGTGGTCTTCTTACTAACAACAACTGGAGTCATTGCATGTGTGTTCTTTTCACATACCACCTATGGATCCACCAGTGTCATTGCATGTGTGCTCTTTTTATGAAAAACAAACATAGTCATTGCAGGTGTGTTCTCTTCAGAGACCACACATGGATCCACCAGTGTCATTGCATGTGTGTTCTTTTTACTAACAACAACCGGAGTAATTTCATGACTATTATTTTCACATACCACAATGGGTCCATTAGTGTTATTGAAATGTGTGTTCTCTTTAGAGACCACACATGGAACCACCAGTGTCATTGCATGTGTGTTCTTTTTACTAACAACAACCGGAGTAATTTCATCACTATTATTTTCACATACCACAATGGGTCCATCAGTGTTATTGAAATGTGTGTTCTCTTTAGAGACCACACATGGATCCACCAGTGTCATTGCATGTGTGCTCTTTTCACAATCCACCTATGGATCCACCAGTGTCATTGCATGTGTGCTCTTTTTACTAACAACAAACAGAGTCATTGCATGTGTGTTCTCTTCAAAGACCACACGTGGATCCACCAGTGTCATTGCATGTGTGTTATGTTTACTAACAACAAGCAGAGTCATTTCATGTGTGTTCCTTTCACATACCACATATGGATCCACCAGTGTCATTGCATGTGTGTTGTTTTCACAATCCACCTATGGATCCACCAGTGTCATTGCATGTGTGCTCTTTTTACAAACAACAAACAGAGTCATCGCAGCTGTGTTCTCTTCAGAGACCACACATGGATCCACCAGTGTCATTGCATGTGTGTTATTTTTACTAACAACAACCGGAGTAATTTCATGACTATTATTTTCACATACCACAATGGGTCCGTCAGTGTTATTGAAATGTGTTTTCTCTGTAGAGACCACACATGGATCCACCAGTGTCATTGCATGTGTGTTCTTCTTACTAACAACAACTGGAGTCATTGCATGTGGTCTCTTTTCACAATCCACCTATGGATCCACCAGTGTCATTGTATGTGTGCTCTTCTCATCAACAACTGCCAGAATCATTGCATGTGTGTTCTCTTCAGAGACCACACATGGATCCACCAGTGTCATTGCATGTGTGTTCTTTTTACTAACAACAACTGGAGTCATTTCATTACTATTCTTTTCACATACCACATATGGATCCACCTGTGTCATTGAAATGTGTGTTCTCTTCATAGACCACACATGGATCCACCTGTGTCATTGCATGTGTGTTCTTTTTACTAACAACAACTAGAGTCATTGCATGTGTGTTCTTTTCACATACCACATATGGATCCACCAGTGTCATTGCATGTGTGTTCTTTTCAGAATCCACCTATGGATCCACCAGTGTCATTGCATGTGTGCTCTTTTTAGTAACAACAACTAGGGTCATTGCATGTGTATTATTTTTACTAACAACAACTAGAGTCATTGCATGTGTGTTCTCTTCAGAGACCACACATGGATCCACGAGTGTCATTGCATGTGTGTTCTTTTTACTACCACATATGGATCCACCTGTGTCATTGAAATGTGTGTTCTCTTCAGAGGCCACAGATGAATCCACCAGTGTCATTGCATGTGTGTTCTTTTTACTAACAACAACTGGACTCATTGCATGTGTGTTCTTTTCACATACCACATATGGATCCACCAGTGTCATTGCATGTGTGCTCTTTTTACTAACAACAGCCAGAGTCATTGCATGTGTGTTCTCTTTAGAGACCGCACATGGATCCACCAGTGTCATTGCATGTGTGTTCTTTTTACTAACAACAACTTGAGTCATTTCATGACTATTATTTTCACATACCACATATGGATCCACCACTGTTATTGAAATGTGTGTTCCCTTCAGAGACCACACATGGATCCACCAGTGTCATTGCATGTGTGTTAATTTTACTAACAACAACTGGAGTCATTGCATGTGTGTTCTTTTCACAATCCACCTATGGATCCACCAGTGTCATTGCATGTGTATTATTTTTACCAACAACAACCAGAGTCATTGCATGTGTGTTCTCTTCAGAGACCACACATGGATCCACCAGTGTCATTGCATATGTGCTCTTTTTACCAACAACAACCAGAGTCATTGCATGTGTGTTCTCTTCAGAGACCACACATGGATCCACCAGTGTCATTGCATGTGTGTTCTTCTTATTAACAACAACTGGAGTCATTGCATGTGTGTTCTTTTCACAATCCACCTATGGATCCACCAGTGTCATTGCATGTGTGCTCTTCTCATTAACAACAGCCCGAGTCATTACATGTGTGTTCTCTTCAGAGACCACACATGGATCCACCACTGTCATTACATGTGTGTTCTTTTTACTAACAACAACTAGAGTCATTTCATTACTATTCTTTTCACATACCACATATGGATCCACCAGTGTCATTGAAATGTGTGTTCTCTTTAGAAACCACACATGGATCCAACAGTGTCATTGCATGTGTGTTCTTTTTACTAACAACAACCGGAGTCATTGCATGTGTGTTCTTTTCACATACCACATATGGATCCACCAGTGTCATTACATGTGTGTTCTTTTCACAATCCACCTATGCATCCACCAGTATCATTGCATGTGTGCTCTTTTTATTAACAACAACCGGAGTCATTGCATGTGTGTTATTTTTACTAACAACAACCAGAGTCATTCAAAGTGTGTTCTATTCAGAGACCACACATGGATCCACCAGTGTCATTGCATGTGTGTTCTTTTTACTAACAAGAACTGGAGTCATTGCATGTGTGTTCTTTTCAGATACCACATATGGATCCACCCGTGTCATTGAAATGTGTGTTCTCTTCAGAGACCACGGTTGAATCCACCAGTGTCAGTGCATGTGTGTTCTTTTTACTAACAGCAACTAGAGTCATTGCATGTGTGTTCTTTTCACATACCACATATGGATCCACCAGTGTCATAGCATGTGTGCTCTTTTTACTAACAACAGCCAGAGTCATTGCATGTGTGTTCTCTTTAGAGACCACACATGGATCCACCAGTGTCATTGCATGTGTGTTCTTTTTACTAACAACAACTTGAGTCATTTCATGACTATTATTTTCACATACCACATATGGATCCACCACTGTTATTGAAATGTGTGTTCCCTTCAGAGACCACACATGGATCCACCAGTGTCATTGCATGTGTGTTAATTTTACTAACAACAACTGGAGTCATTGCATGTGTGTTCTTTTCACAATCCACCTATGGATCCACCAGTGTCATTGCATGTGTGCTCTTTTTACAAACAACGGCCAGAGTCATTGTATGTGTGTTCTCTTCAGTGACCACACATGTATCCAAAAGTGTCATTGCATGTGTGTTCTTTTTGCTAACAACAACTGGAGTCATTTCATGACTATTCTTTTCACAAACCATATATGGATCCACCAGTGTCATTGAAATGTGTGTTCTCTTCGGAGACCACACATGGATCCACCAGTGTCATTACATGTGTGTTTTTTTACTAACAACAACTGGAGTCATTTCATGACTATTATTTTCACATACCACATATGGATCCACCAGTGTCACTGAAAGGTGTGTTCTCTTCAGAGACCACACATGGATCCACCAGTGTCATTGCATGTCTGTTCTTTTTACTAACAACAATTGGAGTCATTGCATGTGTGTTCTTTTCACATACCACATATGGATCCACCAGTGTCATTGCATGTGTGCTCTTTTCACAATCCACCTATGGATCCACCAGTGTCATTGCATGTGTGCTCTTTTCACAATCCACCTATGGATCCACCAGTGTCATTGCATGTGTGCTCTTTTTACTAACAACAACCAGAGTCATTGCATGTGTGTTCTCTTTAGAGACCACACATGGATCCACCAGAGTCATTGCATGTGTGTTCTTTTTACTAACAACAACTGGAGTCATTTCATGACTATTATTTTCACATACCACATATGGATCCACCAGTGTTATTGAAATGTGTGTTCTCTTCAGAGACCACACATGGATCCACCAGTGTCATTACATGTGTGTTCTTTTTACTAAGAACAACTAGAGTCATTGCATGTGTGTTCTTTTCACAATCCACCTATGGATCCACCAGTGTCATTGCATGTGTGCTCTTTTTACTAACAACAGCCAGAGTCATTGCATGTGTGTTCTCTTCAAAGGCCACACATGGATCCACCAGTGTCATTGCATGTGTGTTCTTTTTACTAACAACAACTGGAGTCATTTCATGACTATTCTTTTCACATACCACATATGGATCCACCCACGGCATTGAAATGTGTGTTCTCTTCAGAGACAACAGATTAATCCACCAGGGTCAGTGCATGTGTGTTCTTTTTACTAACAATAACTGGAATCATTACATGTGTGTTCTTTTCACATACCACATATGGATCCACCAGTGTCATTGCATGTGTGTTCTTTTTACTAACAACTTCTAGAGTCATTTCATGACTATTCTTTTCAAATACCACATATGGATCCACCAGTGTCATTTAAATGTGTGTTCTCTTCAGAGACCACACATGGATCCACCAGTGTCATTCCATGTGTGTTTTTTACTAACAACAACTGGAGTCATTGCATGTGTGTTATTTTCACATACGACATATGGATCCACCAGTGTCATTGCATGTGTGTTCTTTTCACAATCCACCTATGGGTCCACCAGTGTCATTGCATGTGTGCTCTTTTTACTAATAACATCCAGAGTCATTGCATGTGTGTTCCCTTTAGAGACCACACATGGTTCCACCAGTGTCATTGCATGTGTGTTCTTTTTACTAACAACAACTGGAGTCATTTCATGACTATTATTTTCACATACCACATATGGATCCATCAGTGTTATTGAAATGTGTGTTCCTTTCAGAGACCACACATGGATCCACTAGTGTCATTGCATGTGTGTTCTTTTTACTAACAACAACTGGAGACATTGCATGTGTGTTCTTTTCACAATCCACCTATGGATCCACCAGTGTCATTGCATGTGTGCTCTTTTTACAAACAACGGACAGAGTCATCGTATGTGTGTTCTCTTCAGTGACCACACATGGATCCAAAAGTGTCATTGCATGTGTGTTCTTTTTGCTAACAACAACTAGAGTCATTTCATGACTATTCTTTTCACAAACCATATATGGATCCACCAGTGTCATTGAAATGTGTGTTCTCTTCAGAGACCACACATGGATCCACCAGTGTCATTACATGTGTGTTTTTTTACTAACAACAACTGGAGTCATTTCATGACTATTATTTTCACATAACACATTTGGATCCACCAGTGTTATTGAAATGTGTGTTACCTTCAGAGACCACACATGGATCCACCAGTGTCATTGCATGTGTGTTCTTTTTACTAACAACAACTAGAGTCATTGTATGTGTGTTCTTTTCACATACCACATATGGATCTACCAGTGTCATTGCATGTGTGCTCTTTTCACAATCCACCTATGGATCCACCAGTGTCATTGCATGTGTGCTCTTTTCACAATCCACCTATGGATCCGCCAGTGTCATTGCATGTGTGCTCTTTTTACTAACAACAACCAGAGTCATTGCATGTGTGTTCTCTTTAGAGACCACACATGGATCCACCAAAGTCATTGCATGTGTGTTCTTTTTACTAACAACAACTGGAGTCATTTCATGACTATTATTTTCACATACCACATATGGATCCACCAGTGTTATTGAAATGTGTGTTCTCTTCAGAGACCACACATGGATCCACCAGTGTTATTACATGTGTGTTCTTTTTACTAAGAACAACTAGAGTCATTGCATGTGTGTTCTTTTCACAATCCACCTATGGATCCACCAGTGTCATTGCATGTGTGCTCTTTTTACTAACAACAGCCAGAGTCATTGCATGTGTGTTCTCTTCAGAGACCACACATGGATCCACCAGTGTCATTGCATGTGTGTTCTTTTTACTAACAACAACTAGAGTCACTGCATGTGTGTTTTTTTCACAATCAACCTATGGATCCACCAGTGTCATTGCATGTGCGCTCTTTTTACTACCAACAGCCAGAGTCATTGCATGTGTGTTCTCTTCAGAGACCACACATGGATCCACCAGAGTCATTGCATGTGTGTTCTTTTTACTAACAACAACTGGAGTCATTTCATGACTATTGTTTTCAGATACCACATATGGATCCACTAGTGTTATTGAAATGTGTGTTCTCTTCAGAGACCACACATGGATCCACCAGTGTCATTGCATGTGTGTTCTTTTTACTAACAACAACTGGAGTCATTGCATGTGTGTTCTTTTCACAATCCACCTATGGATCCACCAGTGTCATTGCATGTGTGTTCTTTTTACAAACAACGGACAGAGTCATCGTATGTCTGTTCTCTTCAATGACCACACATGGATCCAAAAGTGTCATTGCATGTGTGTTCTTTTTGCTAACAACAACTAGAGTCATTTCATGACTATTCTTTTCACAAACCATATATGGATCCACCAGTGTCATTGAAATGTGTGTTCTCTTCAGAGACCACACATGGATCCACCAGTGTCATTACATGTGTGTTTTTTTACTAACAACAACTGGAGTCATTTCATGACTATTATTTTCACATAACACATTTGGATCCACCAGTGTTATTGAAATGTGTGTTACCTTCAGAGACCACACATGGATCCACCAGTGTCATTGCATGTGTGTTCTTTTTACTAACAACAACTAGAGTCATTGTATGTGTGTTCTTTTCACATACCACATATGGATCTACCAGTGTCATTGCATGTGTGCTCTTTTCACAATCCACCTATGGATCCACCAGTGTCATTGCATGTGTGCTCTTTTCACAATCCACCTATGGATCCGCCAGTGTCATTGCATGTGTGCTCTTTTTACTAACAACAACCAGAGTCATTGCATGTGTGTTCTCTTTAGAGACCACACATGGATCCACCAAAGTCATTGCATGTGTGTTCTTTTTACTAACAACAACTGGAGTCATTTCATGACTATTATTTTCACATACCACATATGGATCCACCAGTGTTATTGAAATGTGTGTTCTCTTCAGAGACCACACATGGATCCACCAGTGTTATTACATGTGTGTTCTTTTTACTAAGAACAACTAGAGTCATTGCATGTGTGTTCTTTTCACAATCCACCTATGGATCCACCAGTGTCATTGCATGTGTGCTCTTTTTACTAACAACAGCCAGAGTCATTGCATGTGTGTTCTCTTCAGAGACCACACATGGATCCACCAGTGTCATTGCATGTGTGTTCTTTTTACTAACAACAACTAGAGTCACTGCATGTGTGTTTTTTTCACAATCAACCTATGGATCCACCAGTGTCATTGCATGTGCGCTCTTTTTACTACCAACAGCCAGAGTCATTGCATGTGTGTTCTCTTCAGAGACCACACATGGATCCACCAGAGTCATTGCATGTGTGTTCTTTTTACTAACAACAACTGGAGTCATTTCATGACTATTGTTTTCAGATACCACATATGGATCCACTAGTGTTATTGAAATGTGTGTTCTCTTCAGAGACCACACATGGATCCACCAGTGTCATTGCATGTGTGTTCTTTTTACTAACAACAACTGGAGTCATTGCATGTGTGTTCTTTTCACAATCCACCTATGGATCCACCAGTGTCATTGCATGTGTGTTCTTTTTACAAACAACGGACAGAGTCATCGTATGTCTGTTCTCTTCAATGACCACACATGGATCCAAAAGTGTCATTGCATGTGTGTTCTTTTTGCTAACAACAACTAGAGTCATTTCATGACTATTCTTTTCACAAACCATATATGGATCCACCAGTGTCATTGAAATGTGTGTTCTCTTCAGAGACCACACATGGATCCACCAGTGTCATTACATGTGTGTTTTTTTACTAACAACAACTGGAGTCATTTCATGACTATTATTTTCACATAACACATTTGGATCCACCAGTGTTATTGAAATGTGTGTTACCTTCAGAGACCACACATGGATCCACCAGTGTCATTGCATGTGTGTTCTTTTTACTAACAACAACTAGAGTCATTGTATGTGTGTTCTTTTCACATACCACATATGGATCCACCAGTGTCATTGCATGTGTGCTCTTTTCACAATCCACCTATGGATCCACCAGTGTCATTGCATGTGTGCTCTTTTCACAATCCACCTATGGATCCGCCAGTGTCATTGCATGTGTGCTCTTTTTACTAACAACAACCAGAGTCATTGCATGTGTGTTCTCTTTAGAGACCACACATGGATCCACCAAAGTCATTGCATGTGTGTTCTTTTTACTAACAACAACTGGAGTCATTTCATGACTATTATTTTCACATACCACATATGGATCCACCAGTGTTATTGAAATGTGTGTTCTCTTCAGAGACCACACATGGATCCACCAGTGTTATTACATGTGTGTTCTTTTTACTAAGAACAACTAGAGTCATTGCATGTGTGTTCTTTTCACAATCCACCTATGGATCCACCAGTGTCATTGCATGTGTGCTCTTTTTACTAACAACAGCCAGAGTCATTGCATGTGTGTTCTCTTCAGAGACCACACATGGATCCACCAGTGTCATTGCATGTGTGTTCTTTTTACTAACAACAACTAGAGTCACTGCATGTGTGTTTTTTTCACAATCAACCTATGGATCCACCAGTGTCATTGCATGTGCGCTCTTTTTACTACCAACAGCCAGAGTCATTGCATGTGTGTTCTCTTCAGAGACCACACATGGATCCACCAGAGTCATTGCATGTGTGTTCTTTTTACTAACAACAACTGGAGTCATTTCATGACTATTGTTTTCAGATACCACATATGGATCCACTAGTGTTATTGAAATGTGTGTTCTCTTCAGAGACCACACATGGATCCACCAGTGTCATTGCATGTGTGTTCTTTTTACTAACAACAACTGGAGTCATTGCATGTGTGTTCTTTTCACAATCCACCTATGGATCCACCAGTGTCATTGCATGTGTGCTCTTTTTACTAACAACAGCTAGAGTCATTGCATGTGTGTTCTCTTCAGTGACCACGCATGGATCCACTAGTGTCATTGCATGTGTGTTCTTTTTAGTAACAACAACTGGAGTCATTTCATGACTATTTCTTTTCACACACCAGATATGGATCCACAAGTTTCATTGAAATGTGTGCTCTCTTCAGAGACCACACATGGATCCACTAGTGTCATTGCATGTGTGTTTTTTACTAACAACAACTGGAGTCATTTCATGACTATTATTTTCACATACCACATATGGATCCACCAGTGTTATTGAAATGTGTGTTCCCTTCAGAGACCACACATGGATCCACCAGTGTCATTGCATGTGTGTTCTTTTTACTAACAACAACTGGAGTCATTGCATGTGTGATCTTTTCACATACCACATATGGATCCACTAGTGTCATTGCATGTATGCTCTTTTCACAATCCACCTATGGATCCACTAGTGTCATTGCATGTGTGCTCTTTTTACTAACAACAACCAGAGTCATTGCATGTGTGTTCTCTTCAGAGACCACACATGGATCCACCAGAGTCATTGCATGTGTGTTCTTTTTACTAACAACAACTGGAGTCATTTCATGACTATTGTTTTTAGATACCACATATGGATCCACTAGTGTTATTGAAATGTGTGTTCTCTTTAGAGACCACACATGGATCCACCAATGTCATTGCATGTGTGTTATTTTTACTAACAACAACTGGAGTCATTGAATGTGTGTTCTTTTCACAATCCACCTATGGATCCACCTGTGGCATTGCATGTGTGCTCTCTTCAGAGACCCCACATGGATCCAGCAGTGTCATTGCATGTGTGTTCTTTTTACTAACAACAACTAGAGTCATTGCATGTGTGTTCTTTTCACATACCACATATGGATCCACCAGTGTCATTGCATGTGTGCTCTTTTTACTAACAATAACTAGAGTCATTGAATGTGTGTTCTCTTCAGAGACCACACATGGATCCACCAGTGTCATTGCATGTGTGTTCTTTTTACTCAAAACAACTGGAGTCATTTCATGACTATTATTTTCACATACCACATATGGATCCACCAGTGTTATTGAAATGTGTATTCTCTTCAGAGACCACACATGGATCCACCAGTGTCATTGCATGTGTGTTCTTTTTACTAACAACAACTGGAGTCATTTCATGACCATTATTTTCACATACCACATATGGATCCATCAGTGTTATTGAAATGTGTGTTCCCTTCAGAGACCACACATGGATCCACCAGTGTCATTGCATGTGTGTTCTTTTTACTAACAACAACTGGAGTCATTGCATGTGTGTTCTTTTCACAATCCACCTATGGATCCACCAGTGTCATTGCATGTGTGCTCTTTTTACTAACAACAGCTAGAGTCATTGCATGTGTGTTCTCTTCAGTGACCACGCATGGATCCACTATTGTCATTGCATGTGTGTTCTTTTTTACTAACAACAACTGGAGTCATTTCATGACTATTTCTTTTCACACACCACAAATGGATCCACCAGTTTCATTGAAATGTGTGCTCTCTTCAGAGACCACACATGGATCCACTAGTGTCATTGCATGTGTGTTTTTTACTAACAACAACTGGAGTCATTTCATGACAATTATTTTCATATACCACATATGGATCCACCAGTGTCATTGCATGTGTGTTCTTTTTACTAACAACAACTGGAGTCATTGCATGTGTGATCTTTTCACATACCACATATGGATCCACTAGTGTCATTGCATGTATGCTCTTTTCACAATCCACCTATGGATCCACTAGTGTCATTGCATGTGTGCTCTTTTTACTAACAACAACCAGAGTCATTGCATGTGTGTTCTCTTCAGAGACCACACATGGATCCACCAGAGTCATTGCATGTGTGTTCTTTTTACTAACAACAACTGGAGTCATTTCATGACTATTGTTTTTAGATACCACATATGGATCCACTAGTGTTATTGAAATGTGTGTTCTCTTTAGAGACCACACATGGATCCACCAATGTCATTGCATGTGTGTTCTTTTTACTAACAAAAACTGGAGTCATTGAATGTGTGTTCTTTTCACAATCCACCTATGGATCCACTTGTGTCATTGCATGTGTGCTCTTTTTAGTAACAACAGCCAGAATCATTGCATGCGTGTTCTCTTCAGAGACCACACATGGATCCACCAGTGTCATTCCATGTGTGTTCTTTTTACTAACAACAACTGGAGTCATTTCATGACTATTCTTTTCACATACCACATATGGATCCACCAGTGTCAATGAAATTTGTGTTCTCTTCAGAGACCACACATGGATCCACCAATGTCAGTGCATGTGTGTTCTTTTTACTAACAACAGGTGGAGTCATTGCATGTGTGTTCTTTTCACATACCACATATGGATCCAGCAGTGTCATTGCATGTGTGTTCTTTTTACTAACAACAACTGGAGTCATTGCATGTTTGTTCTCTTGAGAGACCACACATGGATCCAGCAGTGTCATTGCATGTGTGTTCTTTGTACTAACAACAACTGGAGTCATTTCATGACTATTATTTTCACATACCACATATGGATCCATCAGCGTTATTGAAATGTGTGTTCCCTTCAGAGACCACACATGGATCCACCAGTGTCATTGCATGTGTGTTCTTTTTACTAACGACAACTAGAGTCACTGCATGTGTGTTTTTTTCACAATCAACCTATGGATCCACCAGTGTCATTGCATGTGCGCTCTTTTTACTACCAACAGCCAGAGTCATTGCATGTGTGTTCTCTTCAGAGACCACACATGGATCCACCAGAGTCATTGCATGTGTGTTCTTTTTACTAACAACAACTGGAGTCATTTCATGACTATTGTTTTCAGATACCACATATGGATCCACTAGTGTTATTGAAATGTGTGTTCTCTTCAGAGACCACACATGGATCCACCAGTGTCATTGCATGTGTGTTCTTTTTACTAACAACAACTGGAGTCATTGCATGTGTGTTCTTTTCACAATCCACCTATGGATCCACCAGTGTCATTGCATGTGTGCTCTTTTTACTAACAACAGCTAGAGTCATTGCATGTGTGTTCTCTTCAGTGACCACGCATGGATCCACTAGTGTCATTGCATGTGTGTTCTTTTTACTAACAACAACTGGAGTCATTTCATGACTATTTCTTTTCACACACCAGATATGGATCCACAAGTTTCATTGAAATGTGTGCTCTCTTCAGAGACCACACATGGATCCACTAGTGTCATTGCATGTGTGTTTTTTACTAACAACAACTGGAGTCATTTCATGACTATTATTTTCACATACCACATATGGATCCACCAGTGTTATTGAAATGTGTGTTCCCTTCAGAGACCACACATGGATCCACCAGTGTCATTGCATGTGTGTTCTTTTTACTAACAACAACTGGAGTCATTGCATGTGTGATCTTTTCACATACCACATATGGATCCACTAGTGTCATTGCATGTATGCTCTTTTCACAATCCACCTATGGATCCACTAGTGTCATTGCATGTGTGCTCTTTTTACTAACAACAACCAGAGTCATTGCATGTGTGTTCTCTTCAGAGACCACACATGGATCCACCAGAGTCATTGCATGTGTGTTCTTTTTACTATCAACAACTGGAGTCATTTCATGACTATTGTTTTTAGATACCACATATGGATCCACTAGTGTTATTGAAATGTGTGTTCTCTTTAGAGACCACACATGGATCCACCAATGTCATTGCATGTGTGTTATTTTTACTAACAACAACTGGAGTCATTGAATGTGTGTTCTTTTCACAATCCACCTATGGATCCACCTGTGGCATTGCATGTGTGCTCTCTTCAGAGACCCCACATGGATCCAGCAGTGTCATTGCATGTGTGTTCTTTTTACTAACAACAACTAGAGTCATTGCATGTGTGTTCTTTTCACATACCACATATGGATCCACCAGTGTCATTGCATGTGTGCTCTTTTTACTAACAATAACTAGAGTCATTGAATGTGTGTTCTCTTCAGAGACCACACATGGATCCACCAGTGTCATTGCATGTGTGTTCTTTTTACTCAAAACAACTGGAGTCATTTCATGACTATTATTTTCACATACCACATATGGATCCACCAGTGTTATTGAAATGTGTATTCTCTTCAGAGACCACACATGGATCCACCAGTGTCATTGCATGTGTGTTCTTTTTACTAACAACAACTGGAGTCATTTCATGACCATTATTTTCACATACCACATATGGATCCATCAGTGTTATTGAAATGTGTGTTCCCTTCAGAGACCACACATGGATCCACCAGTGTCATTGCATGTGTGTTCTTTTTACTAACAACAACTGGAGTCATTGCATGTGTGTTCTTTTCACAATCCACCTATGGATCCACCAGTGTCATTGCATGTGTGCTCTTTTTACTAACAACAGCTAGAGTCATTGCATGTGTGTTCTCTTCAGTGACCACGCATGGATCCACTAGTGTCATTGCATGTGTGTTCTTTTTTACTAACAACAACTGGAGTCATTTCATGACTATTTCTTTTCACACACCACAAATGGATCCACCAGTTTCATTGAAATGTGTGCTCTCTTCAGAGACCACACATGGATCCACTAGTGTCATTGCATGTGTGTTTTTTACTAACAACAACTGGAGTCATTTCATGACAATTATTTTCATATACCACATATGGATCCACCAGTGTCATTGCATGTGTGTTCTTTTTACTAACAACAACTGGAGTCATTGCATGTGTGATCTTTTCACATACCACATATGGATCCACTAGTGTCATTGCATGTATGCTCTTTTCACAATCCACCTATGGATCCACTAGTGTCATTGCATGTGTGCTCTTTTTACTAACAACAACCAGAGTCATTGCATGTGTGTTCTCTTCAGAGACCACACATGGATCCACCAGAGTCATTGCATGTGTGTTCTTTTTACTAACAACAACTGGAGTCATTTCATGACTATTGTTTTTAGATACCACATATGGATCCACTAGTGTTATTGAAATGTGTGTTCTCTTTAGAGACCACACATGGATCCACCAATGTCATTGCATGTGTGTTCTTTTTACTAACAAAAACTGGAGTCATTGAATGTGTGTTCTTTTCACAATCCACCTATGGATCCACTTGTGTCATTGCATGTGTGCTCTTTTTGGTAACAACAGCCAGAATCATTGCATGCGTGTTCTCTTCAGAGACCACACATGGATCCACCAGTGTCATTCCATGTGTGTTCTTTTTACTAACAACAACTGGAGTCATTTCATGACTATTCTTTTCACATACCACATATGGATCCACCAGTGTCAATGAAATTTGTGTTCTCTTCAGAGACCACACATGGATCCACCAATGTCAGTGCATGTGTGTTCTTTTTACTAACAACAGGTGGAGTCATTGCATGTGTGTTCTTTTCACATACCACATATGGATCCAGCAGTGTCATTGCATGTGTGTTCTTTTTACTAACAACAACTGGAGTCATTGCATGTGTGTTCTCTTGAGAGACCACACATGGATCCAGCAGTGTCATTGCATGTGTGTTCTTTGTACTAACAACAACTGGAGTCATTTCATGACTATTATTTTCACATACCACATATGGATCCATCAGCGTTATTGAAATGTGTGTTCCCTTCAGAGACCACACATGGATCCACCAGTGTCATTGCATGTGTGTTCTTTTTACTAACAACAACTAGAGTCACTGCATGTGTGTTTTTTTCACAATCAACCTATGGATCCACCAGTGTCATTGCATGTGCGCTCTTTTTACTACCAACAGCCAGAGTCATTGCATGTGTGTTCTCTTCAGAGACCACACATGGATCCACCAGAGTCATTGCATGTGTGTTCTTTTTACTAACAACAACTGGAGTCATTTCATGACTATTGTTTTCAGATACCACATATGGATCCACTAGTGTTATTGAAATGTGTGTTCTCTTCAGAGACCACACATGGATCCACCAGTGTCATTGCATGTGTGTTCTTTTTACTAACAACAACTGGAGTCATTGCATGTGTGTTCTTTTCACAATCCACCTATGGATCCACCAGTGTCATTGCATGTGTGCTCTTTTTACTAACAACAGCTAGAGTCATTGCATGTGTGTTCTCTTCAGTGACCACGCATGGATCCACTAGTGTCATTGCATGTGTGTTCTTTTTACTAACAACAACTGGAGTCATTTCATGACTATTTCTTTTCACACACCAGATATGGATCCACAAGTTTCATTGAAATGTGTGCTCTCTTCAGAGACCACACATGGATCCACTAGTGTCATTGCATGTGTGTTTTTTACTAACAACAACTGGAGTCATTTCATGACTATTATTTTCACATACCACATATGGATCCACCAGTGTTATTGAAATGTGTGTTCCCTTCAGAGACCACACATGGATCCACCAGTGTCATTGCATGTGTGTTCTTTTTACTAACAACAACTGGAGTCATTGCATGTGTGATCTTTTCACATACCACATATGGATCCACTAGTGTCATTGCATGTATGCTCTTTTCACAATCCACCTATGGATCCACTAGTGTCATTGCATGTGTGCTCTTTTTACTAACAACAACCAGAGTCATTGCATGTGTGTTCTCTTCAGAGACCACACATGGATCCACCAGAGTCATTGCATGTGTGTTCTTTTTACTATCAACAACTGGAGTCATTTCATGACTATTGTTTTTAGATACCACATATGGATCCACTAGTGTTATTGAAATGTGTGTTCTCTTTAGAGACCACACATGGATCCACCAATGTCATTGCATGTGTGTTATTTTTACTAACAACAACTGGAGTCATTGAATGTGTGTTCTTTTCACAATCCACCTATGGATCCACCTGTGGCATTGCATGTGTGCTCTTTTTAGTAACAACAGCCAGAATCATTGCATGCGTGTTCTCTTCAGAGACCACACATGGATCCACCAGTGTCATTGCATGTGTGTTCTTTTTACTAACAACAAATGGAGTCATTTCATGACTATTCTTTTCAAATACCACATATGGATCCACCAGTGTCATTGAAATCTGTGTTCTCTTCAGAGACCACACATGGATCCACCAATGTCAGTGCATGTGTGTTCTTTTCACATACCACATATGGATCCAGCAGTGTCATTGCATGTGTGTTCTTTTTACTAACAACAACTGGAGTCATTGCATGTGTGTTCTCTTGAGAAACCACACATGGATCCAGCAGTGTCATTGCATGTCTGTTCTTTGTACTAACAACAACTGGAGTCATTTCATGAGTATTATTTTCACATACCACATATGGATCCATCAGTGTTATTGAAATGTGTGTTCCCTTCAGAGACCACACATGGATCCACCAGTGTCATTGCATGTGTGTTCTTTTCACAATCAACCTATGGATCCACCAGTGTCATTGCATGTGCGCTCTTTTTACTACCAACAGCCAGAGTCATTGCATGTGTGTTCTCTTCAGAGACCACACATGGATCCAGCAGAGTCATTGCATGTGTGTTCTTTTTTCTAACAACAACTGGAGTCATTTCATGACTATTGTTTTCAGATAACACATATGGATCCACTAGTGTTATTGAAATGTGTGTTCTCTTCAGAGACCACACATGGATCCACCAGTGTCATTGCATGTGTGTTCTTTTTACTAACAACAACTGGAGTCATTTCATGACTATTCTTTTCACATACCACATATGGATCCACCAGTGCCATTTAAATGTGTGTTCTCTTCAGAGACCACACATGGATCCACTAGTGTCATTGCATGTGTGTTTTTTACGAACAACAACTGGAGTCATTGCATGTGTGTTCTTGTCACATACCACAAATGGATCCACCAGTGTCATTGCATGTGTGCTCTTTTCACAATCTACCTATGGATCCACCAGTGTCATTGCATGTGTGCTCTTTTTACTAACAACAACCAGAGTCATTGCATGTGTGTTCTCTTCAGAGATTAAACATGGATCCACCAGAGTCATTGCATGTGTGTTCTTTTTACTAACAACAACTGGAGTCATTTCATGACTATTATTTTCACATACCACATATGGATCCACCAGTGTTATTGAAATGTGTGTTCTCTTCAGAGAACACACATGGATCCACCAGTGTCATTGCATGTGTATTCGTTTTACTCAGAACAACTGGAGTCATTGCATGTGTGTTCTTTTCACAATCCACCTATGGATCCACTAGTGTCATTGCATGTGTGCTATTTTTACTAACAACAGCCAGAGGCATTGCATGTGTGTTCTCTTCAGAGACCACACATGGATCCACCAGTGTCATTGCATGTGTGTACTTTTTACTAACAACAACTGGAGTCATTTCATGACTATTCTTTTCACATACCACATAGGGATCCACTAGTGTCATTGAAATCTGTGTTCTCTTCAGAGACCACACATGGATCCACCAATGTCAGTGCATGTGTGTTCTTTTTACTAACAACAACTGGAGTCATTGCATGTGTGTTCTTTTCACATACCACATATGGATCCACCAGTGTCATTGCATGTGTGTTCTTTTTACTAAGAACAACTGGAGTCATTGCATGTGTGTTCTCTTCAAAGACCCCACATGGATCCAGCAGTGTCATTGCATGTGTGTTCTTTTTACTAACAACAACTAGAGTCATTGCATGTGCGTTCTTTTCACATACCACATATGGATCCACCCGTGTCATTGAAATGTGTGTTCTCTTCAGAGACCACAGATTAATCCACCAGTGTCAGTGCATGTGTGTTCTTTTTACTAACAACAACTAGAGTCATTGCATGTGTGTTCTTTTCACATACCACATATGGATCCACCAGTGTCATTGCATGTGTGCTCTTTTTAATAACAACATCTATAGTCATTGCATGTGCGTTCTCTTCAGAGACCACACATGGATCCACCAGAGTCATTGCATGTGTGTTCTTTTTACTAACAACAACTGGAGTCATTTCATGACTATTATTTTCACATACCACATATGGATCCACTAGTGTTATTGAAATGTGTGTTCTCTTCAGAGACCACACATGGATCCACTAGTGTCATTGCATCTGTGTTCTTTTTACTAAGAACAACTGGAGTCATTGCATGTGTGTTCTCTTCAGAGACCCCACATGGATCCAGCAGTGTCATTGCATGTGTGTTCTTTTTACTAACAACAACTAGAGTCATTGCATGTGTGTTCTTTTCACATACCACATATGGATCCACCAGTGTCATTGCATGTGTGCTCTTTTTACTAACAATAACTAGAGTCATTGAATGTGTGTTCTCTTTAGAGACCACACATGGATCCACCAGTGTCATTGCATGTGTGTTCTTTTTACTCACAACAACTGGAGTCATTTCATGACTATTATTTTCACATACCACATATGGATCCACCAGTGTTATTGAAATGTGTATTCTCTTCAGAGACTACACATGGATCCACCAGTGTCATTGCATGTGTGTTCTTTTTACTAACAACAACTGGAGTCATTTCATGACCATTATTTTCACATACCACATATGGATCCATCAGTGTTATTGAAATGTGTGTTCCCTTCAGAGACCACACATGGATCCACCAGTGTCATTGCATGTGTGTTCTTTTTACTAACAACAACTGGAGTCATTGCATGTGTGTTCTTTTCACAATCCACCTATGGATCCACCAGTGTCATTGCATGTGTGCTCTTTTTACTAACAACAGCTAGAGTCATTGCATGTGTGTTCTCTTCAGTGACCACGCATGGATCCACTAGTGTCATTGCATGTGTGTTCTTTTTACTAACAACAACTGGAGTCATTTCATGACTATTTCTTTTCACACACCACATATGGATCCACCAGTTTCATTGAAATGTGTGCTCTCTTCAGAGACCACACATGGATCCACTAGTGTCATTGCATGTGTGTTTTTTACTAACAAGAACTAGAGTTATTTCATCACAATTATTTTCACATACCACATATGGATCCACCAGTGTAATTGCATGTGTGTTCTTTTTACTAACAACAACTGGAGTCATTGCATGTGTGATCTTTTCACATACCACATATGGATCCACTAGTGTCATTGCATGTATGCTCTTTTCACAATCCACCTATGGATCCACTAGTGTCATTGCATGTGTGCTCTTTTTACTAACAACAACCAGAGTCATTGCATGTGTGTTCTCTTCAGAGACCACACATGGATCCACCAGAGTCATTGCATGTGTGTTCTTTTTACTAACAACAACTAGAGTCATTTCATGACTATTGTTTTTAGATACCACATATGGATCCACTAGTGTTATTGAAATGTGTGTTCTCTTTAGAGACCACACATGGATCCACCAATGTCATTGCATGTGTGTTCTTTTTACTAACAACAACTGGAGTCATTGAATGTGTGTTCTTTTCACAATCCACCTATGGATCCACCTGTGTCATTGCATGTGTGCTCTTTTTAGTAACAACAGCCAGAATCATTGCATGCATGTTCTCTTCAGAGACCACACATGGATCCACCAGTGTCATTGCATGTGTGTTCTTTTTACTAACAACAACTGGAGTCATTTCATGACTATTCTTTTCACATACCACATATGGATCCACCAGTGTCATTGAAATCTGTGTTCTCTTCAGAGACCACACATGGATCCACCAATGTCAGTGCATGTGTGTTCTTTTTACTAACAACAGGTGGAGTCATTGCATGTGTGTTCTTTTCACATACCACAAATGGATCCAGCAGTGTCATTGCATGTGTGTTCTTTTTACTAACAACAACTGGAGTCATTGCATGTGTGTTCTCTTGAGAGACCACACATGGATCCAGCAGTGTCATTGCATGTGTGTTCTTTGTACTAACAACAACTGGAGTCATTTCATGACTATTATTTTCACATACCACATATGGATCCATCAGTGTTATTGAAATGTGTGTTCCCTTCAGAGACCACACATGGATCCACCAGTGTCATTGCATGTGTGTTCTTTTTACTAACAACAACTAGAGTCACTGCATGTGTGTTTCTTTCACAATCAACCTATGGATCCACCAGTGTCATTGCATGTGCGCTCTTTTTACTACCAACAGCCAGAGTCATTGCATGTGTGTTCTCTTCAGAGACCACACATGGATCCACCAGAGTCATTGCATGTGTGTTCTTTTTACTAACAACAACTGGAGTCATTTCATGACTATTGTTTTCAGATACCACATATGGATCCACTAGTGTTATTGAAATGTGTGTTCTCTTCGGAGACCACACATGGATCCACCAGTGTCATTGCATGTGTGTTCTTTTTACTAACAACAACTGGAGTCATTGCATGTGTGTTCTTTTCACAATCCACCTATGGATCCACCAGTGTCATTGCATGTGTGCTCTTTTTACTAACAACAGCTAGAGTCATTGCATGTGTGTTCTCTTCAGTGACCACGCATGGATCCACTAGTGTCATTGCATGTGTGTTCTTTTTACTAACAACAACTGGACTCATTTCATGACTATTTCTTTTCACACACCAGATATGGATCCACCAGTTTCATTGAAATGTGTGCTCTCTTCAGAGACCACACATGGATCCACTAGTGTCATTGCATGTGTGTTTTTTACTAACAAGAACTAGAGTTATTTCATCACAATTATTTTCACATACCACATATGGATCCACCAGTGTAATTGCATGTGTGTTCTTTTTACTAACAACAACTGGAGTCATTGCATGTGTGATCTTTTCACATACCACATATGGATCCACTAGTGTCATTGCATGTATGCTCTTTTCACAATCCACCTATGGATCCACTAGTGTCATTGCATGTGTGCTCTTTTTACTAACAACAACCAGAGTCATTGCATGTGTGTTCTCTTCAGAGACCACACATGGATCCACCAGAGTCATTGCATGTGTGTTCTTTTTACTAACAACAACTAGAGTCATTTCATGACTATTGTTTTTAGATACCACATATGGATCCACTAGTGTTATTGAAATGTGTGTTCTCTTTAGAGACCACACATGGATCCACCAATGTCATTGCATGTGTGTTCTTTTTACTAACAACAACTGGAGTCATTGAATGTGTGTTTTTTCACAATCCACCTATGGATCCACCTGTGTCATTGCATGTGTGCTCTTTTTAGTAACAACAGCCAGAATCATTGCATGCATGTTCTCTTCAGAGACCACACATGGATCCACCAGTGTCATTGCATGTGTGTTCTTTTTACTAACAACAACTGGAGTCATTTCATGACTATTCTTTTCACATACCACATATGGATCCACCAGTGTCATTGAAATCTGTGTTCTCTTCAGAGACCACACATGGATCCACCAATGTCAGTGCATGTGTGTTCTTTTTACTAACAACAGGTGGAGTCATTGCATGTGTGTTCTTTTCACATACCACAAATGGATCCAGCAGTGTCATTGCATGTGTGTTCTTTTTACTAACAACAACTGGAGTCATTGCATGTGTGTTCTCTTGAGAGACCACACATGGATCCAGCAGTGTCATTGCATGTGTGTTCTTTGTACTAACAACAACTGGAGTCATTTCATGACTATTATTTTCACATACCACATATGGATCCATCAGTGTTATTGAAATGTGTGTTCCCTTCAGAGACCACACATGGATCCACCAGTGTCATTGCATGTGTGTTCTTTTTACTAACAACAACTAGAGTCACTGCATGTGTGTTTCTTTCACAATCAACCTATGGATCCACCAGTGTCATTGCATGTGCGCTCTTTTTACTACCAACAGCCAGAGTCATTGCATGTGTGTTCTCTTCAGAGACCACACATGGATCCACCAGAGTCATTGCATGTGTGTTCTTTTTACTAACAACAACTGGAGTCATTTCATGACTATTGTTTTCAGATACCACATATGGATCCACTAGTGTTATTGAAATGTGTGTTCTCTTCGGAGACCACACATGGATCCACCAGTGTCATTGCATGTGTGTTCTTTTTACTAACAACAACTGGAGTCATTGCATGTGTGTTCTTTTCACAATCCACCTATGGATCCACCAGTGTCATTGCATGTGTGCTCTTTTTACTAACAACAGCTAGAGTCATTGCATGTGTGTTCTCTTCAGTGACCACGCATGGATCCACTAGTGTCATTGCATGTGTGTTCTTTTTACTAACAACAACTGGACTCATTTCATGACTATTTCTTTTCACACACCAGATATGGATCCACCAGTTTCATTGAAATGTGTGCTCTCTTCAGAGACCACACATGGATCCACTAGTGTCATTGCATGTGTGTTTTTTACTAACAACAACTGGAGTCATTTCATGACTATTATTTTCACATACCACATATGGATCCACCAGTGTTATTGAAATGTGTGTTCCCTTCAGAGACCACACATGGATCCACCAGTGTCATTGCATGTGTGTTCTTTTTACTAACAACAACTGGAGTCATTGCATGTGTGATCTTTTCACATACCACATATGGATCCACTAGTTTCATTGCATGTATGCTCTTTTCACAATCCACCTATGGATCCACTAGTGTCATTGCATGTGTGCTCTTTTTACTAACAACAACCAGAGTCATTGCATGTGTGTTCTCTTCAGAGACCACACATGGATCCACCAGAGTCATTGCATGTGTGTTCTTTTTACTAACAACAACTGGAGTCATTTCATGACTATTGTTTTTAGATACCACATATGGATCCACTAGTGTTATTGAAATGTGTGTTCTCTTTAGAGACCACACATGGATCCACCAATGTCATTGCATGTGTGTTATTTTTACTAACAACAACTAGAGTCATTGAATGTGTGTTCTTTTCACAATCCACCTATGGATCCACCTGTGTCATTGCATGTGTGCTCTTTTTAGTAACAACAGCCAGAATCATTACATGCGTGTTCTCTTCAGAGACCACACATGGATCCACCAGTGTCATTGCATGTGTGTTCTTTTTACTAACAACAACTGGAGTCATTTCATGACTATTCTTTTCACATACCACATATGGATCCACCAGTGTCATTGAAATCTATGTTCTCTTCAGAGACCACACATGGATCCACCAATGTCAGTGCATGTGTGTTCTTTTTACTAACAACAGGTGGAGTCATTGCATGTGTGTTCTTTTCACATACCACATATGGATCCAGCAGTGTCATTGCATGTGTGTTCTTTTTACTAACAACAACTGGAGTCATTGCATGTGTGTTCTCTTGAGAGACCACACATGGATCCAGCAGTGTCATTGCATGTGTGTTCTTTGTACTAACAACAACTGGAGTCATTTCATGACTATTATTTTCACATACCACATATGGATCCATCAGTGTTATTGAAATGTGTGTTCCCTTCAGAGACCACACATGGATCCACCAGTGTCATTGCATGTGTGTTCTTTTTACTAACAACAACTAGAGTCACTTCATGTGTGTTCTTTTCACAATCAACCTATGGATTCACCAGTGTCATTGCATGTGCGCTCTTTTTACTACCAACAGCCAGAGTCATTGCATCTGTGTTCTCTTCAGAGACCACACATGGATCCACCAGAGTCATTGCATGTCTGTTCTTTTTACTAACAACAACTGCAGTCATTTCATGACTATTGTTTTCAGATAACACATATGGATCCACTAGTGTTATTGAAATGTGTGTTCTCTTCAGAGACCACACATGGATCCACCAGTGTCATTGCATGTGTGTTCTTTTTACTAACAACAACCGGAGTCATTTCATGACTATTCTTTTCAAATACCACATATGGATCCACCAGTGTCATTGAAATCTGTGTTCTCTTCAAAGACCACACATGGATCCACCAATGTCAGTGCATGTGTGTTCTTTTTACTAACAACAGGTGGAGTCATTGCATGTGTGTTCTTTTCACATACCACATATGGATCCACTAGTGTCATTGCATGTGTGTTCTTTTCGCAATCCACCTATGGGTCCACCAGTGTCATTACATGTGTGCTCTTTTTACTAACAACAACCAGAGTGATTGCATGTGTGTTCTCTTCAGAGACCACACATGGATCCACCAGTGTCATTGCATGTGTGTTCTTTTTACTCACAACAACTGGAGTCATTTCATGACTATTCTTTTCACATACCACATATGGATCCACCAGTGTTATTGAAATGTGTATTCTCTTCAGAGACCACACATGGATCCACCAGTGTCATTGCATGTGTGTTCTTTTTACTAAAAACAACTAGAGTCATTTCATGACCATTATTTTCACATACCACATATGGATCCATCAGTGTTATTGAAATGTGTGTTCCCTTCAGAGATCACACATGGATCCACCAGTGTCATTGCATGTGTGTTCTTTTTACTAACAACAACTGGAGTCATTGCATGTGTGTTCTTTTCACAATCCACCTATGGATCCACCAGTGTCATTGCATGTGTGCTCTTTTTACTAACAACAACCAGAGTCATTGCATGTGTGTTCTCTTCAGCGACCACACATGGATCCACCAAAGTCATTGCATGTGTGTTCTTTTTACTAACAACAACTGGAATCATTTCATGACTATTGTTTTCAGATACCACATATGGATCCACTAGTGTTATGGAAATGTGTGTTCCCCTCAGAGACCACACATGGATCCACCAGTGTCATTGCATGTGTGTTCTTTTTACTAACAACAACTAGAGTCATTGAATGTGTGTTGTTTTCACAATCCACCTATGGATCCACCTGTGTCATTGCATGTGTGCTCTTTTTACTAACAACAGCCAGAGTCATTGCATGTGTGTTCTCTTCAGAGACAACATATGGATCCACCATTGTCATTGCATGTTTGTTCTTTTTACTAACAACAACTGGAGTCATTTCATGACTATTATTTTCACATACCACATATGGATCCACCAGTGTCATTGAAATCTGTGTTCTCTTCAGAGACCACACATGGATCCACCAATGGCAGTGCATGTGTGTTCTTTTTACTAACAACAGGTGGAGTCATTGCATGTGTGTTCTTTTCACATACCACATATGGATCCACCAGTGTCATTGCATGTGTGTTCTTTTTACTAACAACAACTGGAGTCATTGCATGTGTGTTCTCTTCAGAGACCACACATGGATCCAGCAGTGTCATTGCATGTGTGTTCTTTTTACTAACAACAATTGGAGTCATTGCATGTGTGTTCTTTTCACATACCACATATGGATGCACCCGTGTCATTGAAATGTGTGTTCTCTTCAGAGACCACAGATGAATCCACTAGTGTCAGGGCATGTGTGTTCTTTTTACTAACAGCAATTAGAGTCATTGCATGTGTGTTTTTTTCACATACCACATATGGATCCACCAGTGTCATTGCATGTGTGCTCTTTTTACTAACAACATCCAGAGTCATTGCATGTGTGTTCTCTTCAGAGACCACACATGGATCCACCAGTGTCATTGCATGCTTGTTCTTTTTACTAACAACAACTGGAGTCATTGCATGTGTGTTCTTTTCACATACCACATATGGATCCACCAGTGTTATTGAAATGTGTGTTCCCTTCAGAGACCACACATAGATCCACCAGTGTCATTGCATGTGTGTTCTTTTTACTAAAAAAACTAGAGTCATTGCATATGTGTTCTTTTCACAATCCACCTATGGATCCACCAGTGTCATTGCATGTGTGCTCTTTTTACTAACAACAGCCAGAGTCATTGCATGTGTGTTCTCTTAAGTGACCACATATGGATCCACTAGTGTTATGGAAATGTGTGTTCCCCTCAGAGACCACACATGGATCCACCAGTGTCATTGCATGTGTGTTCTTTTTACTAACAACAACTAGAGTCATTGAATGTGTGTTGTTTTCACAATCCACCTATGGATCCACCTGTGTCATTGCATGTGTGCTCTTTTTACTAACAACAGCCAGAGTCATTGCATGTGTGTTCTCTTCAGAGACAACATATGGATCCACCATTGTCATTGCATGTTTGTTCTTTTTACTAACAACAACTGGAGTCATTTCATGACTATTCTTTTCACATACCACATATGGATCCACCAGTGTCATTGAAATATGTGTTCTCTTCAGAGACCACACATGGATCCACCAATGTCAGTGCATGTGTGTTCTTTTTACTAACAACAGGTGGAGTCATTGCATGTGTGTTCTTTTCACATACCACATATGGATCCACCAGTGTCATTGCATGTGTGTTCTTTTTACTAACAACAACTGGAGTCATTGCATGTGTGTTCTCTTTAGAGACCACACATGGATCCAGCAGTGTCATTGCATGTGTGTTCTTTTTACTAACAACAACTAGAGTCATTGTATGTGTGTTCTTTTCACATACAACATATGGATCCACCCGTGTCATTGAAATGTGTGTTCTCTTCAGAGACCACAGATGAATCCACTAGTGTCAGGGCATGTGTGTTCTTTTTACTAACAGCAACTAGAGTCATTGCATGTGTGTTCTTTTCACATACCACATATGGATCCACCAGTGTCATTGCATGTGTGCTCTTTTTACTAACAACATCCAGAGTCATTGCATGTGTGTTCTCTTCAGAGACCACACGTGGATCCACCAGTGTCATTGCATGCGTGTTTTTTTACTAACAACAACTAGAGTTATTGCATGTGTGTTCTTTTCACATACCACATATGGATCTACCAGTGTTATTGAAATGTGTGTTCCCTTCAGAGACCACACATTAATCCACCGGTGTCATTGCATGTCTGTTCTTTTTACTAACAACAACTGGAGTCACTGCATGTGTGTTCTTTTCACAATCCACCTATGGATCCACCAGGGTCATTGCATGTGTGCTCTTTTCACTAACAACAGCCAGAGTCATTGCATGTGTGTTCTCTTCAGAGACCACACATGGATCCAGCAGTGTCATTGCATGTGTGTTCTTTTTACTAACAACAACTGGAGTCATTTCATGACTATTATTTGCACATACCACATATGGATCCACCAGTGTCATTGAAATGTGTGTTCTCTTCAGAGACCACACATGGATCCACCAATGTCAGTGCATGTGTGTTCTTTTTACTAACAACAACTGGAGTCATTGCATGTGTGTTCTTTTCACATACCACATATAGACACACCAGTGTCATTGCATGTGTGTTCTTTTTAGTAACAACAACTTGAGTCATTGCATGTGTGTTCTCTTCAGAGACCACGCATGGATCCACCAGTGTCATTGCATGTGTGTTCTTTTTACTAACAACAACTGGAGTCATTTCATGACTATTCTTTTCACATACCACATATGGATCCACCAGTGTCATTTAAATGTGTGTTCTCTTCAGAGACCACACATGGATCCACTAGTGTCATTGCATGTTTGTTTTTTACTAACAATAACTGGAGTCATTGCATGTGTGTTCTTTTCACATACGACATATGGATCCACCAGTGTCATTGCATCTGTGTTCTTTTCGCAATCCACCTATGGGTCCACCAGTGTCATTGCATGTGTGCTCTTTTTAGTAACAACAACCAGAGTCATTGCATGTGTGTTCTCTTCAGAGACCACACATGGATCCACCAGTGTCATTGCATGTGTGTTCTTTTTACTCACAACAACCGGAGTCATTTCATGACTATTATTTTCACATACCACATATGGATCCACCAGTGTTATTGAAATGTGTATTCTCTTTAGAGACCACACATGGATCCACCAGTGTCATTGCATGTGTATTCTTTTTACTAACAACAACTGGAGTCATTTCATGACCATTATTTTCACATACCACATATGGATCCATCAGTGTTATTGAAATGTGTGTTCCCTTCAGACACCACACATGGATCCACCAGTGTCATTGCATGTGTGTTCTTTTTACTAACAACAACTGGAGTCATTGCATGCGTGTTCTTTTCACAATCCACCTATGGATCCACCAGTGTCATTGCATGTGTGCTCTTTTTACTAACAACAGCTAGAGTCATTGCATGTGTGTTCTCTTCAGTGACCACGCATGGATCCACTAGTGTCATTGCATGTGTGTTCTTTTTACTAACAACAACTGGAGTCATTTCATGACTATTTCTTTTCACACACCACATATGGATCCACCAGTTTCATTGAAATGTGTGTTCTCTTCAGAGACCACACATGGATCCACCAGTGCCATTGCATGTGTGTTTTTTTACTAACAACAACTGGAGTCATTTCATGACTATTATTTTCACATACCACATATGGATCCACCAGTGTTATTGAAATGTGTGTTCCCTTCAGAGACCACACATGGATCCACAAGTGTCATTGCATGTGTGTTCTTTTTACTAACAACAACTGGAGTCATTGCATGTGTGATCTTTTCACATACCACATATGGATCCACTAGTGTCATTGCGTGTGTGCTCTTTTTACTAACAACAACCAGAGTCATTGCATGCGTGTTCTCTTCAGAGACCACACATGGATCCACCAGAGTCATTGCATGTGTGTTCTTTTTATTAACAACAAATGGAGTCATTTCATGACTATTCTTTTCACATACCACATATGGATCCACCAGTGTCATTGAAATCTGTGTTCTCTTCAGAGACCACACATGGATCCACCAATGTCAGTGCATGTCTGTTCTTTTTACTAACAACAGGTGGAGTCATTGCATGTGTGTTCTTTTCACATACCACATATGGATCCACCAGTGTCATTGCATGTGTGTTCTTTTTACTAACAACAACTGGACTCATTGCATGTGTGTTCTCTTCAGAGACCACACATGGATCCAGCAGTGTCATTGCATGTGTGTTCTTTTTACTAACAACAACTAGAGTCATTGCATGTGTGTTCTTTTCACATACCACATATGGATCGACCCGTGTCATTGAAATGTGTGTTCTCTTCAGAGACCACAGATGAATCCACTAGTGTCAGGGCATGTGTGTTCTTTTTACTAACAGCAACTAGAGTCATTGCATGTGTGTTCATTTCACATACCACATATGGATCCACCAGTGTCATTGCATGTGTGCGCTTTTTACTAACAACATCCAGAGTCATTGCATGTGTGTTCTCTTCAGAGACCACACATGGATCCACCAGTGTCATTGCATGCGTGTTCTTTTTACTAACAACAACTGGAGTCATTGCATGTGTGTTCTTTTCACATACCACATATGGATCCACCAGTGTTATTGAAATGTGTGTTCCCTTCAGAGACCACACATTAATCCACCAGTGTCATTGCATGTGTGTTCTTTTTACTAACAACAACTGGAGTCACTGCATGTGTGTTCTTTTCACAATCCACCTATGGATCCACCAGGGTCATTGCATGTGTGCTCTTTTTACTAACAACAGCCAGAGTCATTGCATGTGTGTTCTTTTTACTAACAACAACTGGAGTCATTTCATGACTATTATTTTCACATACCACATATGGATCCAACAGTGTCATTGAAATGTGTGTTCTCTTCAGAGACCACACATGGATCCACCAATGTTAGTGCATATGTGTTCTTTTTACTAACAACAACTGGAGTCATTGCATGTGTGTTCTTTTCACATACCACATATGGATCCACCAGTGTCATTGCATGTGTGTTCTATTTAGTAACAACAACTTGAGTCATTGCATGTGTGTTCTCTTCAGTGACCACGCATGGATCCACTAGTGTCATTACACGTGTGTTCTTTTTACTAACAACAACTGGAGTCATTTCATGACTATTTCTTTTCACACACCACATATGGATCCACAAGTTTCATTGAAATGTGTGTTCTCTTCAGAGACCACACATGAATCCACTAGTGTCATTGCATGTGTGTTCTTTTTACTAACAACAACTGGAGTCATTGCATGTGTGATCTTTTCACATACCACATATGGATCCACTAGTGTCATTGCGTGTGTGCTCTTTTTACTAACAACAACCAGAGTCATTGCATGCGTGTTCTCTTCAGAGACCACACATGGATCCACCAGAGTCATTGCATGTGTGTTCTTTTTATTAACAACAAATGGAGTCATTTCATGACTATTCTTTTCACATACCACATATGGATCCACCAGTGTCATTGAAATCTGTGTTCTCTTCAGAGACCACACATGGATCCACCAATGTCAGTGCATGTCTGTTCTTTTTACTAACAACAGGTGGAGTCATTGCATGTGTGTTCTTTTCACATACCACATATGGATCCACCAGTGTCATTGCATGTGTGTTCTTTTTACTAACAACAACTGGACTCATTGCATGTGTGTTCTCTTCAGAGACCACACATGGATCCAGCAGTGTCATTGCATGTGTGTTCTTTTTACTAACAACAACTAGAGTCATTGCATGTGTGTTCTTTTCACATACCACATATGGATCGACCCGTGTCATTGAAATGTGTGTTCTCTTCAGAGACCACAGATGAATCCACTAGTGTCAGGGCATGTGTGTTCTTTTTACTAACAGCAACTAGAGTCATTGCATGTGTGTTCATTTCACATACCACATATGGATCCACCAGTGTCATTGCATGTGTGCGCTTTTTACTAACAACATCCAGAGTCATTGCATGTGTGTTCTCTTCAGAGACCACACATGGATCCACCAGTGTCATTGCATGCGTGTTCTTTTTACTAACAACAACTGGAGTCATTGCATGTGTGTTCTTTTCACATACCACATATGGATCCACCAGTGTTATTGAAATGTGTGTTCCCTTCAGAGACCACACATTAATCCACCAGTGTCATTGCATGTGTGTTCTTTTTACTAACAACAACTGGAGTCACTGCATGTGTGTTCTTTTCACAATCCACCTATGGATCCACCAGGGTCATTGCATGTGTGCTCTTTTTACTAACAACAGCCAGAGTCATTGCATGTGTGTTCTTTTTACTAACAACAACTGGAGTCATTTCATGACTATTATTTTCACATACCACATATGGATCCAACAGTGTCATTGAAATGTGTGTTCTCTTCAGAGACCACACATGGATCCACCAATGTTAGTGCATATGTGTTCTTTTTACTAACAACAACTGGAGTCATTGCATGTGTGTTCTTTTCACATACCACATATGGATCCACCAGTGTCATTGCATGTGTGTTCTATTTAGTAACAACAACTTGAGTCATTGCATGTGTGTTCTCTTCAGTGACCACGCATGGATCCACTAGTGTCATTACACGTGTGTTCTTTTTACTAACAACAACTGGAGTCATTTCATGACTATTTCTTTTCACACACCACATATGGATCCACAAGTTTCATTGAAATGTGTGTTCTCTTCAGAGACCACACATGAATCCACTAGTGTCATTGCATGTGTGTTTTTATACTAACAACAACTGGAGTCATTTCATGACTATTATTTTCACATACCACATATGGATCCACCAGTGTTATTGAAATGTGTGTTCCCTTCAGAGACCACACATGGATCCACCAGTGTCATTGCATGTGTGTTCTTTTTACTAACAACAACTGGAGTCATTGCATGTGTGATCTTTTCACATACCACACATGGATCCACTAGTGTCATTGCATGTATGCTCTTTTCACAATCCACCTATGGATCCACTAGTGTCATTGCATGTGTGCTCTTTTTACTAACAACAACCAGAGTCATTGCACGTGTGTTTTCTTCAGAGACCACACATGGATCCACCAGAGTCATTGCATGTGTGTTCTTTTTACTAACATCAACTGGGGTCATTTCATGACTATTGTTTTCAGATACCACATATAGATCCACTAGTGTTATTGAAATGTGAGTTCTCTTCAGAGACCACACATGGATCCACCAGTGTCATTGCATGTGTGTTCTTTTTACTAACAACAACTGGAGTCATTGCATGTGTGTTCTTTTCACAATCCACCTATGGATCCACCTGTGTCATTGCATGTGTGCTGTTTTTACTAACAACAGCCAGAGTCATTGCATGTGTGTTCTCTTCAGAGACCACACATGGATCCACCAGTGTCATTGCATGTGTGTTCTTTTTACTAACAACAACTGGAGTCATTTTATGAGTATTCTTTTCACATACCACATATGGATCCACCAGTGTCATTGAAATCTGTGTTCTCTTCAGAGACCACACATGGATCCACCAATGTCAGTGCATGTGTGTTCTTTTTACTAACAACACATGGAGTCATTGCATGTGTGTTCTTTTCACATACCACATATGCATCCACCAGTGTCATTGCATGTGTGTTCTTTTTGCTAACAACAACTGGAGTCATTGCATGTGTGTTCTCTTCAGAGACCACACATGGATCCAGCAGTGTCATTGCATGTGTGTTCTTTTTACTAACAACAACTGGAGTCATTGCATGTGTGTTCTTTTCACATACCACATATGGATCCACCCGTGTCATTGAAATGTGTGTTCTCTTCACAGACCACAGATGAATCCACTAGTGTCAGGGCATGTGTGTTCTTTTTACTAACAGCAACTGGAGTCATTTCATGTGTGTTCTTTTCACATACCACATATGGATCCACCAGTGTCATTGAATGTGTGCTCTTTTTAATAACAACATCCAGAGTCATTGCATGTGTGTTCTCTTCAGAGACCACACATGGATCAACCAGTGTTATTGCATGCGTGTTCTTTTTACTAACAACAACTGGAGTCATTGCATGTGTGTTCTTTTCACATACCACATATGGATCCACCAGTGTTATTGAAATGTGTGTTCCCTTCAGAGACCACACATAGATCCACTAGTGTCATTGCGTGTGTGTTCTTTTTACTAAAAAAACTAGAGTCATTGCATGTGTGTTCTTTTCACAATCCACCTATGGATCCACCAGTGTAATTGCATGTGTGCTCTTTTTACTAACAACAGCAAGAGTCATTGCATGTGTGTTCTCTTCAGTGACCACACATGGGTCCACCTGTGTCATTGCATGTGTGTTCTTTTTACTAACAACAACTGGAGTCATTTCATGACTATTCTTTTCACATTCCACATATGGATCCACCAGTGTCATTGAAATGTGTGTTCTCTTCAGAGACCACACATGGATCCACCAGTGTCATTGCATGTGTGTTCTTTTTACTAACAACAACTGGAGTCATTGCATGTGTGTTCTTTTCACATACCACATATGCATCCACCGGTGGCATTGCATGTGTGTTCTTTTTACTAACAACAACTGGAGTCATTTGTGTGTTCTTTTCACAATCCACCTATGGATCCACTAGTGTCATTGCATGTGTGCTCTTTTTACTAACAACAGCCAGAGTCACTGCATGTGTGTTCTCTTCAGAGACCACACATGGATCCACCAGTGTCATTGCATGTGTGTTCTTTTTACTAATAACAATTGCCGTCATTTCATGACTATTCTTTTCACATACCACATATGGATCCACCAGTGTCATTGAAATGTGTGTTCTCTTCAGAGACCACACATGGATCCACCAGTGTCATTGCATGTGTGTTCTTTTTACTAACAACAACTGGAGTCAATGCATGTGTGTTCTTTTCACAATCCACCTATGGATCCACCAGTGTCATTGCATGTGTGCTCTTTTTACTAACAACAGCTAGAGTCATTGCATGTGTGTTCTCTTCAGAGACCACACATGGATCCACCAGTGTCATTCCATGTGTGTTCTTTTTACTAACAACAACTGGAGTCATTTCATGTGTGTTCTTTTCACATACCACATATGGATCCACCTGTGTCATTGCATGTGTGCTCTTTTCACATACCACATATGGATCGACTAGTGGCATTGCATGTCTTTTCTTTTTACTAACAACAACTGGAGTCATTTCATGACTATTCTTTTCACATACCACATATGGATCCACCAGTGTCATTGAAATGTGTGTTCTCTTCAGAGACCACACATGGATCCACCAGTGTCATTGCATGTGTGTTTTTTTACTAACAACAACTGGAGTCATTGCATGTGTGTTCTTTTCACATACGACATATGGATCCACCAGTGGCATTGCTTGTGTGTTCTTTTCACAATCCACCTATGGGTCCACCAGTGTCATTGCATGTGTGCTCTTTTTACTAACAACAACCAGAGTCATTGCATGTGTGTTCTCTTCAGAGACCACACATGGATCCACCAGTGTCTTTTCATGTGTCTTCTTATTACTAACAACAACTGGAGTCATTTCATGACTATTATTTTCACATACCACATATTGATCAACCAGTGTTATTGAAATGTGTGTTCTCTTTAGAGACCACACATGGATCCACTAGTGTCATTGCATGTGTGTTCTTTTTACTAACAACAACTTGAGTCATTGCATGTGTGTTCTTTTCACAATCCACCTATGGATCCACCAGTGTCATTGCATGTGTGCTCTTTTTACTAACAACAGCCAGAGTCATTGCATGTGTTTTCTCTTCAGAGACCACACATGGATCCACCAGTGTCATTGCATGTGTGTTCTTTTTACTAACAACAACTGGAGTCATTTCATGACTATTCTTTTCACATACCACATATGGATCCACCAGTGTCATTGAAATGTGTTTTTTCTTCAGAGACCACACATGGATCCACCAATGTCAATGCATGTGTGTTCTTTTTACTAAAAACAACTGGAGTCATTGCATGTGTGTTCTTTTTACTAACAACAACTGGATTCATTTCATGTGTGTTCTTTTCACATACCACATTTGGATCCACCAGTGTCATTGAAATGTGTGTTCTCTTCAGAGACCACGGATGAATCCACCAGTGTCATTGCATGTGTGTTCTTTTTACTAACAACAACTGGAGTCATTGCATGTGTGTTCTTTTCACATACCACATATGGATCCACCAGTGTCATTGCATGTGTGCTCTTTTTACTAACACTAGCCAGAGTCATTGCATGTGTGTTCTCTTCAGAGACCACACATGGATCCACCAGTGTCATTGCATGTGTGTTCTTTTTACTAACAACAACTGGAGTCATTGCACGTGTGTTCTTTTCACATACCACATATGGATCTACCATGGTCATTGCATGTGTGTTCTTTTCACAATCCACCTATGGATCCACCAGTGTCATTGCATGTGTGCTCTTTTTACTAGCAACAACCAAAGTCATTGCATGTGTGTTCTCTTCAGAGAACACACATGGATCCACGAGTGTCATTGCATGTGTGTTCTTTTTACTAACAACAACTAGAGTCATTTCGTGACTTATATTTTCACATACCACATATGGATCCACCAGTGTTATTGCATGTGTGTTCTTTTTACTAACAACAACTGGAGTCATTGCATGTGTATTCTTTTCACAATACACCTATGGATCCACCGGTGTCATTCCATGTGTGCTCTTTTTACTAACAATAGCCACAGTCATTGCATGTGTGTTCTCTTCAGAGACCACACATGGATCCACCAGTGTCATTGCATGTGTGTTCTTTTTACTAACAACAACTGGAGTCATTTCATGACTATTCTTTTCACATACTACATATGGATCCACCAGTGTCATTGAAATGTGTGTTCTCTTCAGAGACCACACATGGATCCACCAGTGTCATTGCATGTGTGTTCTTTTTACAAACAACAACTGGAGTCATTGCATGTGTGTTCTTTTCACATACCACTTATGGATCCACCAGTGTCATTGCATGTGTGCTCTTTTCACATACCACATATGGATCCACAAGTGGCATTGCATGTGTGCCCTTTTTACTAACAACAACCAGAGTCATTGCATGTGTGTTCTGTTCAGAGACCAGACATGGATCCACCAGTGTCATTGCATGTGTGTTCTCTTTACTAACAATAACTGGAATCATTTCATGTGTGTTCTTTTCACATACCACATATGGATCCACCAGTGTCATTGAAATATGTGTTCTCTTCAGAGACCACACATGGATCCACCAGTGTCATTGCATGTGTGTTCTTTTTACTAACAACAACTGGAGTCATTGCATGTGTGTTCTTTTCACATACCACATATGGATCCACCAGTGTCATTGAAATGTGTGTTCTCTTTAGAGACCACACATGGATCCACCAATGTCATTGCATGTGTGCTCTTTTTAGTAACAACAACCAGAGTCATTGCATGTTTCTTATTTTTACTAACAACATCCAGAGTTATTGCATGTGTGTTCTCTTCAGAGACCACACATGGATCCACCAGTGTCATTGCATGCGTGTTCTTTTTACTAACAACAACTAGAGTCACTGCATGTGTGTTCTTTTCATATACCACATATGGATCCACCAGTGTCATTGAAATGTGTGTTCTCTTTAGAGACCACACATGGATCCACCAGTGTCATTGCATGTGTGTTCTTTTTACTAACAACAACTGGAGTCATTGCATGTGTGTTCTTTTCACAATCCACCTATGGATCCACCAGTGTCATTGCATGTGTGCTCTTTTTACTAACAATAGCCAGAGTCATTGCATGTGTGTTCTCTTCAGAGACCACACATGGATCCACCAGTGTCATTGCATGTGTGTTCTTTTTACTAACAACAACTGGAGTCATTTCAAGACTATTCTTTTCACATACCACATATGGATCCACCAGTGTCATTGAAATGTGTGTTCTCTTCAGAGACCACACATGGATCCACCAGTGTCATTGCATGTGTGTTCTTTTTACTAACAACAACTGGAGTCATTGCATGTGTGTTCTTTTCACATACCACATATGCATCCACCGGTGGCATTGCATGTGTGTTCTTTTTACTAACAACAACTGGAGTCATTTGTGTGTTCTTTTCACAATCCACCTATGGATCCACTAGTGTCATTGCATGTGTGCTCTTTTTACTAACAACAGCCAGAGTCACTGCATGTGTGTTCCCTTCAGAGACCACACATGGATCCACCAGTGTCATTGCATGTGTGTTCTTTTTACTAATAACAATTGCCGTCATTTCATGACTATTCTTTTCACATACCACATATGGATCCACCAGTGTTTTTGAAATGTGTGTTCTCTTCAGAGACCACACATGGATCCACCAGTGTCATTGCATGTGTGTTCTTTTTACTAACAACAACTGGAGTCATTGCATGTGTGTTCTTTTCACAAACCACATATGGATCCACCAGTGTCATTGCATGTGTGTGCTTTTGACAATCCACCTATGGATCCACCAGTGTTATTGCATGTGTGCTCTTTTTACTAACAACAACCAGAGTCATTGCATGTGTGTTCCCTTTAGAGACCACACATGGATCCACCAGTGCCATTGCATGTGTGTTCTTTTTACTAACAATAACTGGAGTCATTTCATGACAATTATTTTCACATACCACATATGGATCGACCAATGTTTTTGAAATGTGTGTTCTCTTCAGAGACCACACATGGATCCACCAGTGTCATTGCATGTGTGTTCTTTTTACTAACAACAACTGGAGTCATTGCATGTGTGTTCTTTTCACAATCCACCTATGGATCCACCAGTGTCATTGCATGTGTGCTCTTTTTACTAACAACAGCCAGAGTCATTGCATGTGTGTTCTCTTAATAGACCACACATGGATACACCAGGGTCATTGCATGTCTGTTCTTTTTACTAACAACAACTGGAGTCATTTCAGGACTATTCTTTTCACATACCACATATGGATCCACCAGTGTCATTGAAATGTGTGTTCTCTTCAGAGACAACACATGGATCCACCAGTGTCATTGCATGTGTGTTCTTTTTACTAACAAAAACTGGAGTCATTGCATGTGTGTTCTTTTTACTAACAACAACTGGAGTCATTGCATGTGTGTTCTTTTCACATTCCACCTATGGATCCACCAGTGTCATTGCATGTGTGCTCTTTTTACTAACAACAGCCAGAGTCATTGCATGTGTGTTCTCTTCAGAGACCACACATGGATCCACCAGTGTCATTGCATGTGTGTTCTTTTTACTAACAACAATTGTAGTCATTTCATGGCTATTGTTTTCACATACCACATATGGATCCACCAGTGTCATTGAAATGTGTGTTCTCTTCAAAGACAACATATGGATCCACCAGTGTCATTGCATGTGTGTTCTTTTTACTAACAACAACTGGAGTCATTGCATGTGTGTTCTTTTTACTAACAACAACTGGAGTCATTGCATGTGTGTTCTTTTCACATTCCACCTATGGATCCACCAGTGTCATTGCATGTGTGCTCTTTTTACTAACAACAGCCAGAGTCATTGCATGTGTGTTCTCTTCAGAGACCACACATGGATCCACCAGTGTCATTGCATGTGTGTTCTTTTTACTAACAACAATTGGAGTCATTTCATGGCTATTCTTTTCACATACCACATATGGATCCACCAGTGTCATTGAAATGTGTGTTCTCTTCAGAGACAACACATGGATCCACCAGTGTCATTGCATGTGTGTTCTTTTTACTAACAACAACTGGAGTCATTGCATGTGTGTTCTTTTTACTAACAACAACTGGAGTCAATGCATGTGTGTTCTTTTCACAATCCACCTATGGATCCACCAGTGTCATTGCATGTGTGCTCTTTTTACTAACAACAGCTAGAGTCATTGCATGTGTGTTCTCTTCAGAGACCACACATGGATCCACCAGTGTCATTCCATGTGTGTTCTTTTTACTAACAACAACTGGAGTCATTTCATGTGTGTTCTTTTCACATACCACATATGGATCCACCTGTGTCATTGCATGTGTGCTCTTTTCACATACCACATATGGATCGACTAGTGGCATTGCATGTCTTTTCTTTTTACTAACAACAACTGGAGTCATTTCATGACTATTCTTTTCACATACCACATATGGATCCACCAGTGTCATTGAAATGTGTGTTCTCTTCAGAGACCACACATGGATCCACCAGTGTCATTGCATGTGTGTTTTTTTACTAACAACAACTGGAGTCATTGCATGTGTGTTCTTTTCACATACGACATATGGATCCACCAGTGGCATTGCTTGTGTGTTCTTTTCACAATCCACCTATGGGTCCACCAGTGTCATTGCATGTGTGCTCTTTTTACTAACAACAACCAGAGTCATTGCATGTGTGTTCTCTTCAGAGACCACACATGGATCCACCAGTGTCTTTTCATGTGTCTTCTTATTACTAACAACAACTGGAGTCATTTCATGACTATTATTTTCACATACCACATATTGATCCACCAGTGTTATTGAAATGTGTGTTCTCTTTAGAGACCACACATGGATCCACTAGTGTCATTGCATGTGTGTTCTTTTTACTAACAACAACTTGAGTCATTGCATGTGTGTTCTTTTCACAATCCACCTATGGATCCACCAGTGTCATTGCATGTGTGCTCTTTTTACTAACAACAGCCAGAGTCATTGCATGTGTGTTCTCTTCAGAGACCACACATGGATCCACCAGTGTCATTGCATGTGTGTTCTTTTTACTAACAACAACTGGAGTCATTTCATGACTATTCTTTTCACATACCACATATGGATCCACCAGTGTCATTGAAATGTGTTTTTTCTTCAGAGACCACACATGGATCCACCAATGTCAATGCATGTGTGTTCTTTTTACTAACAACAACTGGAGTCATTGCATGTGTGTTCTTTTTACTAACAACAACTTGATTCATTTCATGTGTGTTCTTTTCACATACCACATTTGGATCCACCAGTGCCATTGAAATGTGTGTTCTCTTCAGAGACCACGGATGAATCCACCAGTGTCATTGCATGTGTGTTCTTTTTACTAACAACAACTGGAGTCATTGCATGTGTGTTCTTTCCACATACCACATATGGATCCACCAGTGTCATTGCATGTGTGCTCTTTTTACTAACACTAGCCAGAGTCATTGCATGTGTGTTCTCTTCAGAGACCACACATGGATCCACCAGTGTCATTGCATGTGTGTTCTTTTTACTAACAACAACTAGAGTCATTGCACGTGTGTTCTTTTCACATACCACATATGGATCTACCATGGTCATTGCATGTGTGTTCTTTTCACAATCCACCTATGGATCCACCAGTGTCATTGCATGTGTGCTCTTTTTACTAGCAACAACCAAAGTCATTGCATGTGTGTTCTCTTCAGAGAACACACATGGATCCATGAGTGTCATTGCATGTGTGTTCTTTTTACTAACAACAACTAGAGTCATTTCGTGACTTATATTTTCACATACCACATATGGATCCACCAGTGTTATTGCATGTGTGTTCTTTTTACTAACAACAACTGGAGTCATTGCATGTGTATTCTTTTCACAATACACCTATGGATCCACCGGTGTCATTGCATGTGTGCTCTTTTTACTAACAATAGCCACAGTCATTGCATGTGTGTTCTCTTCAGAGACCACACATGGATCCACCAGTGTCATTGCATGTGTGTTCTTTTTACTAACAACAACTGGAGTCATTTCATGACTATTCTTTTCACATACTACATATGGATCCACCAGTGTCATTGAAATGTGTGTTCTCTTCAGAGACCACACATGGATCCACCAGTGTCATTGCATGTGTGTTCTTTTTACAAACAACAACTGGAGTCATTGCATGTGTGTTCTTTTCACATACCACTTATGGATCCACCAGTGTCATTGCATGTGTGCTCTTTTCACATACCACATATGGATCCACAAGTGGCATTGCATGTGTGCCCTTTTTACTAACAACAACCAGAGTCATTGCATGTGTGTTCTGTTCAGAGACCAGACATGGATCCACCAGTGTCATTGCATGTGTGTTCTCTTTACTAACAATAACTGGAATCATTTCATGTGTGTTCTTTTCACATACCACATATGGATCCACCAGTGTCCTTGAAATATGTGTTCTCTTCAGAGACCACACATGGATCCACCAGTGTCATTGCATGTGTGTTCTTTTTACTAACAACAACTGGACTCATTGCATGTGTGTTCTTTTCACATACCACATATGGATCCACCAGTGTCATTGAAATGTGTGTTCTCTTTAGAGACCACACATGGATCCACCAATGTCATTGCATGTGTGCTCTTTTTAGTAACAACAACCAGAGTCATTGCATGTGTCTTATTTTTACTAACAACATCCAGAGTTATTGCATGTGTGTTCTCTTCAGAGACCACACACGGATCCACCAGTGTCATTGCATGCGTGTTCTTTTTACTAACAACAACTAGAGTCACTACATGTGTGTTCTTTTCATATACCACATATGGATCCACCAGTGTCATTGAAATGTGTGTTCTCTTTAGAGACCACACATGGATCCACCAGTGTCATTGCATGTGTGTTCTTTTTACTAACAACAACTGGAGTCATTGCATGTGTGTTCTTTTCACAATCCACCTATGGATCCACCAGTGTCATTGCATGTGTGCTCTTTTTACTAACAATAGCCAGAGTCATTGCATGTGTGTTCTCTTCAGAGACCACACATGGATCCACCAGTGTCATTGCATGTGTGTTCTTTTTACTAACAACAACTGGAGTCATTTCAAGACTATTCTTCTCACATACCACATATGGATCCACTAGTGTCATTGAAATGTGTGTTCTCTTCAGAGACCACACATGGATCCACCAGTGTCATTGCATGTGTGTTCTTTTTACTAACAACAACTGGAGTCATTGCATGTGTGTTCTTTTCACATACCACATATGCATCCACCGGTGGCATTGCATGTGTGTTCTTTTTACTAACAACAACTGGAGTCATTTGTGTGTTCTTTTCACAATCCACCTATGGATCCACTAGTGTCATTGCATGTGTGCTCTTTTTACTAACAACAGCCAGAGTCACTGCATGTGTGTTCCCTTCAGAGACCACACATGGATCCACCAGTGTCATTGCATGTGTGTTCTTTTTACTAATAACAATTGCCGTCATTTCATGACTATTCTTTTCACATACCACATATGGATCCACCAGTGTCATTGAAATGTGTGTTCTCTTCAGAGACCACACATGGATCCACCAGTGTCATTGCATGTGTGTTCTTTTTACAAACAACAACTAGAGTCATTGCATGTGTGTTCTTTTCACATACCACATATGGATCCACCAGTGTCATTGCATGTGTGCTCATTTCACATACCACATATGGATCCACAAGTGGCATTGCATGTGTGCCTTTTTTACTATCAACAACCAGAGTCATTGCATGTGTGTTCTGTTCAGAGACCAGACATGGATCCACCAGTGTCATTGCATGTGTGTTCTCTTTACTAACAATAACTGGAATCATTTCATGTGTGTTCTTTTCACATACCACATATGGATCCACTAGTGTCATTGAAATGTGTGTTCTCTTTAGAGACCACACATGGATCCACCAATGTCATTGCATGTGTGCTCTTTTTAGTAACAACAACCAGAGTCATTGCATGTGTGCGCTTTTTACTAACAACATCCAGAGTCATTGCATGTGTGTTCTCTTAAGAGACCACACATGGATCCACCAGTGTCATTGCATGCGTGTTCTTTTTACTAACAACAACTAGAGTCACTGCATGTGTGTTCTTTTCATATACCACATATGGATCCACCAGTGTCTTTGAAATGTGTATTCTCTTCAGAGACCACACATGGATCCACCAGTGTCATTGCATGTGTGTTCTTTTTACTAACAACAACTGGAGTCATTGCATGTGTGTTCTTTTCACAATCCACCTATGGATCCACCAGTGTCATTGAAATGTTTGTTCTCTTCAGGGACCACACATGGATCCACCAATGTCATTGCATGTGTGTTCTTTTTACTAACAACAACTGGAGTGATTGCATGTGTGTTCTTTTCACATAACACATATGGATCCACCAGTGTCATTGTATGTGTGTTCTTTTTACTAACAACAACTTGAGTCATTGCATGTGTGTTCTCTTCAGAGACCACACATGGATCCATCAGTGTCATTGCATGTGTGTTATTTTTAATAACAACAACTAGAGTGATTGCATGTGTGTTCGTTTCACATACCACATATGGATCCACCAGTGTCATTGCATGTGTGTTCTTTTTACTAACAACAACTGGCGTCATTGCATGTGTGTTCTTTTCACATACCACATTTGGATCCACCCGTGTCATTGAAATGTGTGTTCTCTTCAGAGACCATAGATGAATCCACCAGTGTCATTGCATGTGTGTTATTTTTACTAACAACAACTAGAGTCATTGCATGTGTGTTCTTTTCACATACCACATATGGATCCACTAGTGTCATTGCATGTGTGCTCTTTTTACTAACAATAGCCAGAGTCATTGCATGTGTGTTCGCTTCAGAGACCACAGATGGATCCACCAGTGTCATTGCATGTGTGTTCTTTTTACTAACAACAACTAGAGTCATTTCATGACTATTATTTTCACATAACACATATGGATCCACCAGTGTTATTGAAATGTGTGTTCTCTTCAGAGACCACACATGGATCCACCAGTGTCATTGCATGAGTGTTCTTTTTACTAACAACAACTGGAGTCATTGCATGTGTGTTCTTTTAACATACCACATATGGATCCACCAGTGTCATTGCATGTGTGTTCTTTTCACAATCCACATATGGATCCACCAGTGTCATTGCATGTGTGCTCTTTTTACTAACAACAACCAGAGTCATTGCATGTGTGTTCTCTTTAGAGACCACACATGGAACCACCTATGTCATTGCATGTGTGTTCTTTTTACTAACAACAACTGGAGTCATTTCATGACTATTCTTTTCACATACCACATATGCATCCACCGGTGTCATTGAAATGTGTGTTCTCTTCAGAGACCACACATGGATCCACCAATGTCATTGCATGTGTGTTCTTTTTACTAACAATAACTGGAGTCATTGGATGTGTGTTCTTTTCACATACAATATATGGATCCACCAGTGTCATTGCATGTGTGTTATTTTTACTAACAACAACTTGAGTCATTGCATGTGTGTTCTCTTCAGAGACCACACATGGATCCACCAGTGTCATTGCATGTGTGTTATTTTTACTAACAACAACTGGAGTCATTGCATGTGTTCTTTTCACATACCACATATGGATCCACCCGTGTCATTGAAATGTGTGTTCCCTTCAGAGACCACAGATGAATCCACCAGTGTCATTTTATGTGTGTTCTTTTTAATAACAACAACTAGAGTCATTGGATGTGTGTTCTTTTCACATACCACATATGGATCCACCAGTGTCATTGCATGTGTGTTCTTTTTAGTAACAACAGCCAGAGTCATTGCATGTGTATTCTCCTCAGAGACCACACATGGATCCACTAGTGTCATTGCATGTGTGTTCCTTTTACTAACAACAATTGGAGTCATTTCATGACAATTATTTTCATATACCACATATGGATCCTGCAGTGTTATTGAAATGTGTGTTCCCTTTAGAGACCACACATGGATCCACCAGTGTCATTGCATGTGTGTTCTTTTTACTTACAACAACTAGAGTCATTTCATGACGATTCTTTTCACATACCACATATGAATCCACCAGTGTCATTTAAATGTGTGTTCTCTTCAGAGACCACACATGGATCCCACCAGTGTCATTGCATGTGTGTTCTTTTTACTAACAACAACGTGAGTCATTGCATGTGTGTTCTTTTCACATACCACATATGGATCCACCAGTGTCATTGCATGTGTGCTCTTTTCACATACCACATATGGATCCACCAGTGTCATTGCATGTGTGCTCTTTTTAGTAACAACAACCAGAGTCATTGCATGTGTGTTCTCTTCGGAGACCACACATGGATCCACCAGTGTCATTGCATGTGTGTTCTTTTTACTAACAACAACTAGAGTCATTTCATGACGATTCTTTTCACATACCACATATGGATCCACCAGTGTCATTTAAATGTGTGTTCTCTTCAGAGACCACACATGGATCCACCAGTGTCATTGCATGTGTGTTCTTTTTACTAACAACAACTGGAGTCATTGCATGTGTGTTCTTTTCACATTCCACCTATGGATCCACCAGTGTCATTGCATGTGTGCTCTTTTTAGTAACAACAGCTAGAGTCATTGCATGTGTGTTCTCTTCAGAGACCACACATGGATCCACCAGTGTCATTGCATGTGTGTTCTTTTTACTAACAACAATTGGAGTCATTTCATGACTGTTCTTTTCACATACCACATATGGATCCACCAGTGTCATTGAAATGTGTGTTCTCTTCAGAGACCACACATGGATCCACCAGTGTCATTGCATGTGTGTTTTTTGTACTAACAACAACTGGAGTCATTGCATGTGTGTTCTTTTCACATACCACATATGGATCCACCAGTGTCATTGCATGTGTGTTCTTTTCACAATCCACATATGGATCCATCAGTGTCATTGCATGTGTGCTCTTTTTACTAACAACAACCAGAGTCATTGCATGTGTGTTCTCTTTAGAGACCACACATGGATCCACCCGTGTCATTGCATGTGTGTTCTTTTTACTAACAAAAACTAGAGTCATTTCATGACTATTCTTTTCACATACCACATATGCATCCACCGGTGTCATTGAAATGTGTGTTCTCTTCAGAGACCACACATGGATCCACCAATGTCATTGCATGTGTGTTCTTTTTACTAACAACAACTGGAGTCATTGGATGTGTGTTCTTTTCACATACAATATATGGATCCACCAGTGTCATTGCATGTGTGTTATTTTTACTATCAACAACTTGAGTCATTGCATGTGTGTTCTCTTCAGAGACAACACATGGATCCACTAGTGTCATTGCATGTGTGTTCTTTTTACTAACAACAACTGGAGTCATTGCATGTGTGTTCTTTTCACATACCACATATGGATCCACCCGTGTCATTGAAATGTGTGTTCCCTTCAGAGACCACAGATGAATCCACCAGTGTCATTTTATGTGTGTTCTTTTTAATAACAACAACTAGAGTCATTGGATGTGTGTTCTTTTCACATACCACATATGGATCCACCAGTGTCATTGCATGTGTGCTCTTTTTAGTAACAACAGCCAGAGTCATTGCATGTGTATTCTCCTCAGAGACCACACATGGATCCACTAGTGTCATTGCATGTGTGTTCCTTTTACTAACAACAACTGGAGTCATTTCATGACAATTATTTTCATATACCACATATGGATCCTGCAGTGTTATTGAAATGTGTGTTCCCTTTAGAGACCACACATGGATCCACCAGTGTCATTGCATGTGTGTTCTTTTTACTAACAACAACTAGAGTCATTTCATGACGATTCTTTTCACATACCACATATGGATCCACCAGTGTCATTTAAATGTGTGTTCTCTTCAGAGACCACACATGGATCCCACCAGTGTCATTGCATGTGTGTTCTTTTTACTAACAACAACGTGAGTCATTGCATGTGTGTTCATTTCACATACCACATATGGATCCACCAGTGTCATTGCATGTGTGCTCTTTTCACATACCACATATGGATCCACCAGTGTCATTGCATGTGTGCTCTTTTTAGTAACAACAACCAGAGTCATTGCATGTGTGTTCTCTTCGGAGACCACACATGGATCCACCAGTGTCATTGCATGTGTGTTCTTTTTACTAACAACAACTAGAGTCATTTCATGACGATTCTTTTCACATACCACATATGGATCCACCAGTGTCATTTAAATGTGTGTTCTCTTCAGAGACCACACATGGATCCACCAGTGTCATTGCATGTGTGTTCTTTTTACTAACAACAACTGGAGTCATTGCATGTGTGTTCTTTTCACAAACCACATATGGATCCACCAGTGTCATTGCATGTGTGTGCTTTTGACAATCCACCTATGGATCCACCAGTGTTATTGCATGTGTGCTCTTTTTACTAACAACAACCAGAGTCATTGCATGTGTGTTCCCTTTAGAGACCACACATGGATCCACCAGTGTCATTGCATGTGTGTTCTTTTTACTAACAATAACTGGAGTCATTTCATGACAATTATTTTCACATACCACATATGGATCGACCAATGTTTTTGAAATGTGTGTTCTCTTCAGAGACCACACATGGATCCACCAGTGTCATTGCATGTGTGTTCTTTTTACTAACAACAACTGGAGTCATTGCATGTGTGTTCTTTTCACAATCCACCTATGGATCCACCAGTGTCATTGCATGTGTGCTCTTTTTACTAACAACAGCCAGAGTCATTGCATGTGTGTTCTCTTAATAGACCACACATGGATACACCAGGGTCATTGCATGTCTGTTCTTTTTACTAACAACAACTGGAGTCATTTCAGGACTATTCTTTTCACATACCACATATGGATCCACCAGTGTCATTGAAATGTGTGTTCTCTTCAGAGACAACACATGGATCCACCAGTGTCATTGCATGTGTGTTCTTTTTACTAACAACAACTGGAGTCATTGCATGTGTGTTCTTTTTACTAACAACAACTGGAGTCATTGCATGTGTGTTCTTTTCACATTCCACCTATGGATCCACCAGTGTCATTGCATGTGTGCTCTTTTTACTAACAACAGCCAGAGTCATTGCATGTGTGTTCTCTTCAGAGACCACACATGGATCCACCAGTGTCATTTCATGTGTGTTCTTTTTACTAACAACAATTGGAGTCATTTCATGGCTATTGTTTTCACATACCACATATGGATCCACCAGTGTCATTGAAATGTGTGTTCTCTTCAAAGACAATATATGGATCCACCAGTGTCATTGCATGTGTGTTCTTTTTACTAACGACAACTGGAGTCATTGCATGTGTGTTCTTTTTACTAACAACAACTGGAGTCATTGCATGTGTGTTCTTTTCACATTCCACCTATGGATCCACCAGTGTCATTGCATGTGTGCTCTTTTTACTAACAACAGCCAGAGTCATTGCATGTGTGTTCTCTTCAGAGACCACACATGGATCCACCAGTGTCATTGCATGTGTGTTCTTTTTACTAACAACAATTGGAGTCATTTCATGGCTATTCTTTTCACATACCACATATGGATCCACCAGTGTCATTGAAATGTGTGTTCTCTTCAGAGACAACACATGGATCCACCAGTGTCATTGCATGTGTGTTCTTTTTACTAACAACAACTGGAGTCATTGCATGTGTGTTCTTTTTACTAACAACAACTGGAGTCATTGCATGTGTGTTCTTTTCACATTCCACCTATGGATCCACCAGTGTCATTGCATGTGTGCTCTTTTTACTAACAACAACCAGAGTCATTGCATGTGTGTTATCTTCAGAGACCACACATGGATCCACTAGTGTCATTGCATGTGTGTTCTTTTTACTAACAACAACTGGAGTCATTTCATGTGTGTTCTTTTCACATACCACATATGGATCCACCAGTGTCATTGAAATGTGTGTTCTATTCAGAGACCACACATGGATCCACTAGTGTAATTTCATGTGTGTTCTTCTTACTAACAACAACTGGACTCATTGCATGTGTGTTCTTTTCACATACCACATATGGATCCACCAGTGTCATTGCATGTGTGTTCTTTTTACTAACAACAATTGGAGTCATTGCATGTGTGTTCTTTTCACAATCCACCTATGGATCCACCAGTGTCATTGCATGTGTGCTCTTTTTAGTAATAGCAGCCAGAGTCATTGCATGCGTGTTCTCTTCAGAGACCACACATGGATCCACCAGTGTCATTGCATGTGTGTTCTTTTTACTAACAACAACTGGAGTCATTTCATGACTATTCTTTTCACATACCACATATGGATCCACCAGTGTCATTGAAATGTGTGTTCTCTTCAGAGACCACACATGGATCCACCAGTGTCATTGCATATGTGTTCTTTTTACTAACGACAACTGGAGTCATTGCATGTGTGTTCTTTTCACATACCACATATGGATCCACCAGTGTCATTGCATGTGTGCTCTTTTCACATACCACATATGGATCCACCAGTGGCATTGCATGTGTGCTCTTTTTACTAACAACAACTAGAGTCATTGCATGTGTGTTCTCTTCAGACACCACACATGGATCCACCAGTGTCATTGCATGTGTGTTCTTTTTACTAACAACAACTGGAGTCATTTCATGTGTTTTCTTTTTACTAACAACAACTAGAGTCATTTCATGTGTGTTCTTTTCACATACCACATATGGATCCACCAGTGTCATTGAAAGGTGTGTTCTCTTCAGAGACCACACATGGATCCACCAGTGTCATTGCATGTGTGTTCTTTTTACTAACAACAACTAGAGTCATTGCATGTGTGTTCTTTTCACATACCACATATGGATCCACCAGTGTCATTGAAATGTGTGTTCTCTTTAGAGACCACACATGGATTGACCAATGTCGTTGCATGTGTGCTCTTTTTACTAACAACAACAAGAGTCATTGCATGTGTGTTATTTTTACTAACAACCAGAGTCATTGCATGTGTGTTCTCTTCAGAGACCACACATGGATCCACCAGTGTCATTGCATGCGTGTTCTTTTTACTAACAACAACTGGAGTCATTGCATGTGTGTTATTTTCACATACCACATATGGATCCACCAATGTCATTGAAATGTGTGTTCTTTTCAGAGACCACACATGGATCCACCAGTGTCATTGCATGTGTGTTATTTTTACTAACAACAACTGGAGTCATTGCATGTGTGTTCTTTTCACAATCCACCTACGGATCTACCAGTGTCATTGCATGTGTGATCTTTTTACTAACAACAGCCAGAGTCATGGCATGTTTGTTCTCTTCAGAGACCACACATGGATCCACTAGTGTCATTGCATGTGTGTTCTTTTTACTAACAACAACTGGAGTCATTTCATGACTATTCTTTTCACATACCACATATGGATCCACCAGTGTCATTGAAATGTGTGTTCTTCTCATTAACCACAGCTAGAGTCATTAGATGTGTGTTCTCTTCAGAGACCACATATTTATCCACCAGTGTCATTGAAATGTGTATTATTTTCAACTACAGCCGTTGGCCACAAAAAATCGGGACGCAGAGCTAACCAGCAATCGCTTTGGGCTTCTAGAAGACCCGATCCCTGATTGTTAGGCATCGTTGGATCAGGGTGCATGGACGATAAGGATGTCCTTCGTGAGGGCGATCAGCGAGAATTGTGTTCTGCGAACTGATTGGCAGTGGCAATGACGCTGGGCCTACGTCCTTTCCCTTATCCCCTTAACCTCGGGGCCGAAGCTCAGATCGTGTTCCTTCATTGCCATGGAGAGGGAGAGGCCCAAACTTAGCTTGCACGAGGCTCAGATGTTCGCCCACTATGACATACTCGCGCTGCTGTTCACGAGGCTTCCGACCGGCTTCGAGCTCAGCTACGCCGGGGTTCCTGTCGTGCCGCATTTGCACGACAACGTGTTGGCGAGGCAGATCGAGGAGCGCCGCCGCCAGCTGTCGGAGCAGAAGAGGACAATGGCACGGTACTCGCACACGAGTGCATACTGGTGAAAGCTGTTCAAGAAGGAGCGGGTTGCGTTGATTGAGCTATGCGGAACCCCGAAGGGAGGCAGCGCTTCTAGGCAGTGCCTGGGCGTACGGCCTCCACCATTATCGATGTAGCGTGTCGTGAAGAATCCATGAGGAGGAGGAACGCTACCGGGAACGTCGGAATCGATTCCGACATGGAGGAGGTTGGCGGTGATGCGGACAACATCGTCAATGATGGAGACTGCGGGAGCGTCATAATCGATTAGGGGCACTTAAGCATAAATTAAATCTATGTACGGTATATTAATGCGCTCTTTGGATATGGGTCACTTGATTCATGGTCGATTATCGTCATAATCTATATATGTTGGCCATGTTTTAGTTGTCTTTGTCTTTGAAACTAGTCGATCGAAACTCGTCCGATCCTGAAAATAAAGTTCGCGCGTTCCTGGCATATCTGATGGGACAATACGCTGACTCTGCTCCCAGCACTTGATGGCACAACCATAATTTGGAGTGCACCAGAGGAGAAGGGATCGAGCGTGTTGTAATAGTGTACTACTCTTGTCCAGATATAACTGACTTAGTTTTTTTTAGATATTTAATAAATGTGTCTATACCCAAAACATGTCTAGATACATGTTTTAGGTTTCTCTATCTTTCAAACTAATCAAAAGTCGTCAAATTCTGAACAAACAAAGTCATTGCGTTCACATCTGATGGGACAATACGCTGACTGTGCTACTTGATGGCACAGCCATAATTCTGGAGTGCGCTAGAGGAGATGGGAATGCAAGGGAGATGGGAACTAGTAGCCGCGTCCAAACGCAGGTAAAAAATTAATGTAATAATATTTAAAAAAATTGTAATCTGGTCCACATGACCCCATCACAGACACGTTGCATGCGCTAGATATAAATAAAGATGACACGACTAGTTTAGTTTCAATGATATAATTCAACATGCGACGTTACTGTGCCCGCATCTTTCTGCTCCTCTTATTAGTCTGCTAGCCCATGCTGCATTAATTATCAGTTGATGAGGATAAAAAATGATAAAATGGAAAATAAAACAATTTTTAAGCTTACCTTTCACCCGGAGAATCGTACAAAGATGAAATTGGCAGGGATTTATTATTTCTCCTGCAGTTAGCCGAAAGATCCTCAAGAACATCCTCAATCACCCCTGCAACTTCTTCATATTCTAATACACCTCCATTATTTGCCCTTTCCTCCCCGTTCTGCTTACCCTTTTGTTTCTTTTCACACCCTTTTCTCGCCGGCACCTCCACTTCTTCATAAATTGGCTGCTTACGTACGTTTTCCTCCGAGTACTCATCACCGTCTTCGCGCTGCTCTTCCTCCAGTTCTGGCTGAGAAGCCTCATTTTCTGCCACCGGGGTGTGAACATGGACAATATCATGTGTAACTGGGTTTTTGCACAACCTCTTGATATGGCCGAATTCGCCACAACGTTTGCATTTCCTTTTCCTAGCTCCCAGCCTTGAACCTTTATTGGTGGAGGCTTCGATCCTTAGCTTTCTAGGCCTCCTAGGTGGCCTCCTAAGAACTGGTGGTTGAAGTTTGAACCCTGGATCGACAATCTCCCAATCATTTCCATCGGCCATAGGTGGTATGTTTTCTGCATAAGTTGCAGCAAACTTGTCCAGGAAGAAATAGTTGTCGACATAGTTCTTTATTTCAGCTCCCCTACCTCTAAGCTTTAAGATGAAGTAAATTGCATGAAATGGCAAAACAGTAATCTGCCACTTTCTGCATGAACAAGTCTTGTTTCCAATGTCTACAGTGTACCTCCGTTCACATCCACGCTTGTATTCTGCATAAATCTCAGCCAATGTTCTGGAACTTCTGACCATCCTCATCTTTATCATTCTCATTGCCCTGGTTCTTGCATTCAGTAACATAACCACCTTTGGAACTATTTTATGGCCTAAAAATTTTCTTGCACAAATTCTTTGCCTTAAATCTATCTTCACCATTATGCACTGTCTTATTGCATCCAACAAAATAACAATTCCAAGTGTCTTCATGCTCGAAATCTTATCATTGAAAATCTCTGCCAAATTATTGCAAACAAAATACACCTTGCTTAACTCACCAAACTTGCTTCTGGCCCATAGCTTGGTGTGATGTTCTTCAAGGTATTTTTTCACCTTTAGCACTAATACATGTTCTGCAAGTAAGTAGCATGCGTGCTTGGGGTGTATGTGTATGCTGATCACCACAAGTCCTCTTCAAAGATCTTTCCTTTGAACTTCTCTGTGAAGTTAGTAGCGAGGTGCCCCATGCATTCCCTATGCTCAACCCCAGGAAACACAACATCAAAAGCATTCTCAAGACCCTCGCATGCACCGGTGTGTATCACCAAGCCTTTAGGGTGACCAATTACTTCCCGTAGTCTCTGCATGAACCATGTCTAGCTTTCATTTGATTCACCCTCAAGAATAGCATAAGCTACGGGTAGATGCAAATTATGCGCGTCCAAAGCACAAGAAGAAGCAACATGTCCCCTGAACTTCCCTGTTAAAGAAGTTGCGCCTATTGCCAAGTATGGCCTGCAGCCATCTAGGAACCCCTTCCATCATGCCTTTAGTCAGACAAAACATCCCCTAAAGCATATCTTATCTGCCTGCTTATACCTGACCCCCCTCGAGACCTTTTCTCTTCCTTTCACAACCTCGTAATCGATGTCAACAACACTACCAGGTGATGTTTTCTCTACCTGAGCTTTGAAACTATACAACATATGAAAACTGTCATTCCACTTGCCTTGAATGAAGTCTAGAGCCATCTCCTTCCCATCAAAGACTCTGTGGTAAGGAATCAGAACGTTAAACTTTTTGCTAATCTTTGCTTTGAGTTCAGCAGGTCCAATGTTATGATCCTGCCTCACCCACTCAAGTACAGTAGCAGCAATCCACTTGGTAATCGCCGGTCTAATTTTATCACTTAAATAAGTATTAGGGCAGTTGTGTTTCTTCGTGTTTACTTTGATCTGCATTCAATAAGAATCCAAATAATTCAGAGCTAGTTATCAGCAGAATAAATATGAGAAAGACTGAAACTAAATGTAGCTATTGCAACCTGAAATGGGTGTCCACCCCACATTGGAGATGCATGTAATCTCCATTTACACACATTACTTTCCCTATAGTGCACCCTAAATCTCTTTTGGTCGCACTTTTCAATGATAAATTCGAAACCAACTCTGATTGCATAGGTTGCAACTGCATATCTGCAGTCCTCCACATTATCAAAGACAATCCCCTCATCAATTGTAGGATTGTCCCTGTCAAAGTGTATCACTGGCCTGTCCTCATCTTCGTCGTCGTATCTACATCCCATTTCCACATCTTCACATTCCTCTTCCTCATCAGTCCCATAGTCAGGCTCAAAGTTCGAATCAACCAAATATTCCCTACTCTCCATCCTATCAGGGTCAGCAGCCATGTCTGGATATTCTTTCTCATCATCATCCGCACTGCCACAGATTTCAGTGCCTTCATGCTCGCTTGACAAAGCATCATGCTCAAGGACAAGCTGTACAGACGTCCTGCGGTTACCAACACACATCCTTGCCATCACCACGGGACTAGAAACGCAAATTGGGGTATGCAGAAAAGAAATCACAGTTCTTACCCTTCAATGTGGACACACGGTACCTTCTCCTGGCTCCATACCTGTAACACCCTCAAATCGGCCCTATGCAAGTTTTAGCCCTTTCCGCCAAACCCGCATAGAAACGATTCAAGGACGCCCACCAGGCACTTTCGTGCGGGTGGAAAATGAAGTAATACCATTACACAACAGTCCTCGATGGGACCCACAGAACAGATATATATACAATTGATGGGTTCGTAGCATGGAAAACAAAAAATTTCTACCGCAAGAACGCACAAAACCTAGATCTAATCTAGATAAAAGCCAAGATCTAATCTATTAGACATGTGCAATGAGATAGATCTGTACTAACCCTCGTAGATTGGAAAGCGTTACGAGATTGGATCTTGGGGTTGATGTAGTCGATCACTTGCCGATCTCAAGATCGTGTGGACGATCCTTCCGGCGCCGCGTTCCGGCAGCGCTTCCGCAGTCGGTCACACGTGCGGAGTCGAAGCAGACCTTCCTCTCCCTGTTCCAGCGAGCAGCGGAGGTGGTAGATCTTCTCCACGGAATCCCAGCAGCACGACGGCGTGGTGGTGGTGGTGGAGTAGAGAATTCTGCAGGGCTTCGCCTAAGCTAGAGCAGATGGAAGGAGGAGGAGAGAGGCGGCTAGGGTTTGGAGTGGGAAGGAGCAAGGGGGGGTGGCGCCTCCACCCCTCTATATATAGAGGGAGGGGTGCGGACTAGGGTTCCCACCCCTAGGCCCACCCCTTAGGGCCGGCGCACCAAGGAGGGTTGGGGGAGAGTCCTCCCCCCCCAAGTTTCCTTTACTTATCCCTTAAGTTTCCCTTATCTTATCTTGGTTTTCAAATAAACTCCAAAATATCTTCTAGAACCTTCGGGAACATTCCGAAACTTTCTAGAATCCCCATACAAACACTCCGGAACATTTCCTAACTTAGAAAATGATCCCCATTATATGAATCTTATTCCCCAGACAATTCCGGATCTCCTCGTGATGTCCCGGATCCAATCCGAGACTCCGAACAACATTCGGTTTCCAACACACATTCCATATCTACTTAAAACAACTTCGAACCTTAAGTGTGTCACCCTACGGTTCGTGAACATGCAGACATGATGGAGACACCTCTCCGATCAATAACCATCAGCGGGATCTGGAGATCCATAATGGCTCCCACATACTCAACGATGACTTCGTGATCGATAGAACCATTAACATATGAAACCAATTCCCTTTGTCACGCGATATTCTACTTATCCGAGGTTTGATCGTCGGTATCTCCATACCTAGTTCTACCTCGTTACTGATAAGTACTCTTTACTCGTTCCATGTTATGTCATCCCTTGTGACCTAGTCACATGCTTGCAAGCTAACTAGATGACATTCCACCGAGAGGGCCCAGAGCATATCTATCCGTCATATGGATGGACAAATCCCAATCTTGGTCCATGCGCTTCAACACATACTTTTAAGAATACCCAATGACACCTTTATAACAACCCAGTTACGAAGCGGTGTTTGATGTCATCAAAGTACCCATCCGGTGATGGTGATTAACATAACCTCATGGTCAAAGGATTAGGTTACTATGCATTTGAAAGCTTATAGCAATACGAACTAAATGACTTGATCTTATGCTACGCTTACTATGGGTGTGTGTCCATCACATCATTCTCCTATGATATAACCTTGTTATTAATGACATCCAATGTCCATGATTAGGAGACCATGATCATCAATTAACCAACAAGCTAGTTCAACAAGAGGCTTACTAGGGACTCTTTTACGTTTACAAAACACACATGTATTAGTGTTTCCTTATAATAAATTATAGCATGGGATGCAAACATTCATCATAAACACAAAGATATAATAATAACCACTTTTATTATTGCCTCTTGGGCATATCTCCAACAGTCTCCCACTTGCACTAGAGTCAATAATCTAGATTACATGGTAATATACCTAACACCCATGGCGTTCTGGTGTTGGTCATGCTTTGCTCTAGGGAGAGGTTTAGTCAACGGATCTGCCACATTCAGATCAGTGTGTACTTTGCAAATCTTTATGCAACCATCTCGGACATACTCGTGAATAGCATGGAAACGTAGCTTGATGTGCTTCAGCTTGCTATGTGACCTTGGCTCCTGTGCATTAGCTATGGCACCTGTTTTGTCACAGTAGATGGCCATCGGGTCCAACGCACTAGGAACCACGCCAAGTTCAGTAATGAACTCCTTCATCCATATGGCTTCTTGTGCAGCCCCCAAAGCAGCTATGTATTCCGATTCAGTTGAAGATTTCGCCACAACGCTTTGCTTGGCACTCCTCCAGCTCACTGCAACACCATTCAAAATAAATACGTATCCAGACTGTGACTTTGAGTCATCTGGATCGGTGTTCCAACTAGCATCAGTGTAACTGTTTACAACAAGCTGTTCATCACCTCCATAAGAAAGAACCATATCCTTAGTCCTATTTAGGTGCTTTAGGATATTCTTGACCGTTGTCCAGTGCTCCACTCTAGGATCACTTTGATATCTGCTAGTCAAACTAACAGCATGTGCTATATCCGGTCTTGTACACAGCATGGCATAGATGATAGAACCTATGGCCGAGGCATAGGGAATATTATTCATCTTTTCTCTATCTTCTGCCGTAGCCGGACTTTGAGTCTTACTCAAGGTCTTACCTGACAACATGGGCACGAACCCCTTCTTCCTCTCTTCCATTCTAAACTTCTTTAGAACTTTGTCTAAGTATGTACTTTGTGAAAGCACTATTAGGCGTCTTGATCTATCTCTATAAATCTTGATGCCTAGAATATATGCCGCTTCGCCAAGATCCTTCATTGAAAAACTATTATTCAAATAGGTTTTGACGCTATTAAGAAGTTCTATATCATTCCCAATCAACAATATGTCATCTACATATAGTACTAGGAATGCCACAGAGCTCCCACTCACTTTCTTGTAAATACAAGCTTTTCCATAAGTTTGTATAAATCCAAAGTTTTTGATTACTTTATCAAAATGTTGATTCCAACTCCGGGATGCTTGCTTCAGTCCATAAATGGAGCGCTGAAGTTTGCATACCTTGTCAGCATCTTCAGGATCGACAAAACCCTTGGGTTGTACCATATACAACTCTTACTCAATGTCACCATTAAGGAACGCCGTTTTGACATCCATCTGCCAAATCTCATAATCGAAATATGCCCTATTGCTAACAAAATCCTTACAGACTTTAGCTTCGCTACTGGTGAGAAGGTCTCATCGTAGTCAACTCCTTGAATTTGTCGGAACCCTTTCGCGACAAGTCGAGCTTTATAGACGGTCACGTTACCATCAGCATCTGTTTTTCTTTTGAAAATCCATTTGTTCTCGACAGCCTTACGGCCATCCGGTAAGTCCACCAAAGTCCATACTTGGTTTTCGTACATGGATCCCATTTCGGATTTCATGGCTTCTATCCATTTGTTGGAATCAGGGCTCACCATAGCTTCTTCATACGTCGTAGGGTCATCCGTGTTGTCCACCAACATGACGTTCAAAGGAGAGTCATACCAATCAGGAGTGGCACGAACCCTTGTTGACCTGCGAGGTTCAATAGCAACTTTGTTTGAAGTTTCATGATCACCATCATGAGCTTCCTCTCCAATTGGTGCAGGCGGCACAAAAACATCTTCCGGTGTTGCGCTACTCTCAACTCTGAGAGAAGGTTTAATAACCTCGTCGAGTTCTACTTTCCTTCCAGTCACTTCCTTCGAGAGAAACTCCTTCTCAAGAAAGGATCCATTCTTGGTAACGAAAACTTTGCCTTCGGATCTATGATAGAAGGTATACCCAATTGTTTCTTTAGGGTATCCTATGAAGACGCATTTCTCCGCTTTGGGTTCAAGCTTATCAGGTTGTAACTTCTTTACATACGCTTCGCAACCCCAAACTTTAAGGAACGACAACTTAGGTTTCTTTCCAAACCACAATTCATACGATGTCATTTCAACGGATTTAGATGGTGCCCTATTTAAAGTGAATGCAGCTGTCTCTAATGCATAGCCCCAAAACGATAGCAGTAAATCTGTAAGAGACATCATAGACCGAACCATATCTAAGAGAGTTCGATTATGACGTTCGGACACACCATTACGTTGTGGTGTTCCTGGCGGTGTCAACTGCGAAAGTATCCCACATTTCTTTAAATGCATGCCAAACTCATAACTTAGATATTCACCTCCGCGGTCAGAACGCAGAAACTTAATCTTCTTGTTACGATGGTTTTCCACTTCACTTTGAAATTCCTTAAACTTCTCGAAAGTTTCGGACTTATGTTTCATAAAGTAGACATACCCATATCTATTTAAATCATCCGTGAAAGTGAGAACATAACGATATCCACCACGCGACGCTACACTCATTGGACCGCACACATCGGTATGTATTATTTCCAATAAGTCTGTAGCTCACTCCATTATTCCAGAGAATGGAGTCTTAGTCATTTTTCCCATTAGACATGCTTCGCATCTTTCAAGTGATTCAAAATCAAGTGATTCAAGAAGTCCATCAGAATGGAGTTTCTTCATACGCTTCACTACAATGTGACCAAGACGACAGTGCCACATGTATGTAGAATTATCATTCAATTTTATTCGTTTAGCATCTATGTTGTGAACATGTGTATCACTACTATCGAGATTTAGTAAGAATAAACCATTCATCTCAGGTGCATTACCATAAAAGATATTACTCATATAAATCGAACAACCTTTATTCTCGGACTTAAAAGAGTAACCGTCTCGCAATAAACAAGATCCAGATGTAATGTTCATGCTTAACGCAGGCACCAAATAACAATTATTTAAATTTAAAACTAATCCCGAAGGTAGATGTAGAGGGAGTGTGCCGACGGCGATCACATCAACCTTGGAGCCATTTCCAACGCGCATCGTCACCTCGTCTCTCGCCAGTCTTCGTTTATTCCGCAGCTCCTGTTTCGAGTTACAAATATGAGCAACCGAACCAGTATCAAATACCCAGGCACTACTACGATTACTAGTAAGATACACATCAATAACATGTATATCGAATATACCTTTCTTCTTGATGTTGCCGTTCTTCAGATCTGCCAGGTACTTGGGGCAGTTACGCTTCCAGTGACCAGCACCTTTGCAGTAGAAGCACTCAGTTTCAGGCTTAGGACCAGCCTTGGGCTTCTTAGCAGGTGCGGCAGCTTTCTTGCCGTCCTTCTTGAAGTTGCCCTTGTTCTTAGGATTGCCCTGTTTCTTGAAATTGGTGGTCTTATTGACCATCAACACTTGGTGCCCCTTCGTGATCTCCACTTCAGCAGTTTTCAGCATGGATGATAGTTCAGGCAACGTCTTGTTCATGCAGTGCATATTGTAGTTCATCACAAAGTTCTTATAACTTAGTGACAGTGATTGGAGGACACGGTGAATCCCTAACTCATTAGGAATTGTTATCCCCAACTCTTGGAGCTTGTTTGCGTGCCTAGACATGGTGAGCACGTGCTCGCTAACGGAGCTACCCTCTTCCATCTTGTAGGTAAAGAACTTTTCGGAGGCCTCATAGCTCTCCATGGCCGCGTGAGTCTCAAAAATGAGCTTGAGCTCCTTAATGATCTCGAACGGGTCGTGGTGCTCAAAGCGCTTCTGAAGCTCCGTTTCTAAACCGTACAGGATGGCACACTGAACTGTGGAGTAATGATTCTTCCGAGTGGCGTAAACATTCTTTACATCATCGGTGGCATCTTCTGCAGGTGGGTCACCTAGCGGTGCTTCGAGCACATAGGTCAACTGACCAGCCCTGAGGACAATCTTCAGTCCATGGAGCCAGTCTGTGAAGTTGCTTCCATTGTTCTTAAGCTTTTCTTTCTCTAGGAACGCATTGAAATTGATGGAGAGGTTCGGCATAATCTACAACAAATTTGCAAGTAGTTTAGACTAAGTTTATGATAAATTGAGTTCAATTTTAATTCTTAAATTAACTTAGGTGAACTCCCACTCAAAACAACATCCCTCACATTGTCTTAGTGATTACACGAACCAAGTTCACTACACCAAGTCCGATCTTCACGAGAGAAGATGTAGTTTCATCGGCGAACAATCTTTATGTTCATCATATCATTTATATGACTCATGCTCTACCTTTCGGTATTCTGTGTTCTGAGACCATGTTTGTACATGCTAGGCTCGTCAAGATCAACCTTAGTTTCCGCATGTGCAAATCTGGCTTGCACCCGTTGTATGCACACGTAGAATCTATCACATCCGATCATCACGAGATGCTTCGAAACGATGAGTCTTAGCAACGGTGCCAACTAAGGATGAACACTTTATTACTTGATATTTATTGAGAGGGATCATCTTATAATGCTACCGTCGCGAACTAAGCAATACAAGATGCATAAAGGATTAACATCATAGGCAATTCATAATTAGTGTGATATGATATGGCCCTTTCTTCTTATGCCTTTGATCTCCATCTCCAAAGCACGGACATGATCTCCATCATCACCAGCATTGCGTCAAGGTCAGTGGCGCCGCTTCATGGTTGTCCATCATCACTAGCAACTATTATAACTACTTGGAATAAAGCTATTACAAGATGAATAGACACGCAGGTCTTAACAGAATTAAAGACAACCATTAGGCTCCTGCCGGTTGCCATATTACAATAAGGATCATTGCATACATCAAATATAATCACAATCACATGATGGCCATATCACATCACAAAACCCCTGCAAAAACAAGTTAGACGCCTCTAATTTTCTTTGCAAGTTTTACGTGGTTGGGGGCTTTCGAATAAGAACGGATCTTACCTACGAAACTGAACCACAACGTTGATACAAGTGCTATCAACTGCAAAGTGTAGATTGGATCTATACTATGGTGGGAGAGATAGACACCCGCAAAGCCACTTGTGTAAAGCAAGTTACACGTCAAGCGTGGAGTAAGTCTCATGTGCGATGACATGTAAGGTTAGCCCGAGCCGCTTCCTCCCACCATACCGCAAGATGCAAAGTACACAAATCAAAAGATGGCACGAGCACCAACGCCCACAAAACCATTGTGTTCTACTCGTGCAACAGATCTATGCATAGACAAGGCTCTGATACCATTGATGGGTTCGTAGCATGGAAAACAAAAAATTCTACCGTAAGAACGAACAAAACCCAGATCTAATCTAGATAAAAGCCAAGATCTAATCTATTAGACATGTGCAACGAGATAGATCTGTACTAACCCTCGTAGATCCGAAAGCGTTACGAGATTGGATCTCGGGGTTGATGTAGTCGATCTCAAGATCGTGTGGACGATCCTTCCGGCGCCGCGTTCCGGCAGCACTTCCGCAGTCGGTCACATGTGCGGAGTCGAAGCAGACCTTCCTCTCCTCGTTCCAGCGAGCAGCGGAGGTAGTAGATATTCTCCACGGAATCCCAGCAGCACGACGGCGTGGTGGTGGTGGAGTAGAGAATTCTGCAGGGCTTCGCCTAAGCCAGAGCAGATGGAAGGAGGAGGAGAGAGGCGGCTAGGGTTTGGAGTGGGAAGGAGCAAGGGGGTGGCGCCTCCACCCCTCTATATATAGAGGGAGGGGTGCGGCCTAGGGTTCCCACCCCTAGGCCCACCCCTTAGGGCCGGCGCACCAAGGAGGGTTGGGGGAGAGTCCTCCCCCCAAGTTTCCTTTACTTATCCCTTAGGTTTCCCTTATCTTATCTTGGTTTTCAAATAAACTCCAAAATATCTTCTAGAACCTTTCGGAACATTCCGAAACTTTCTAGAATCCCCATACAAACACTCCGGAACATTTCCTAACTTAGAAAATGATCCCCATTATATGAATCTTATTCTCAGGACAATTCCGGATCTCCTCGTGATGTCCCGGATCCAATCCGAGACTCCGAACAACATTCGGTTTCCAACACACATTCCATATCTACTTACAATAACTTCGAACCTTAAGTGTGTCACCCTACGGTTCGTGAACATGCAGACATGATGGAGACATCTCTCCGATCAATAACCATCAGCGGGATCTGGAGATCCATAATGGCTCCCACATACTCAACGATGACTTCGTGATCGATAGAACCATTAACATACGAAACCAATTCCCTTGGTCACGCGATATTCTACTTATCCGAGGTTTGATCGTCGGTATCTCCATACCTAGTTCTACCTCGTTACTGATAAGTACTCTTTACTCGTTCCATATTATGTCATCCCTTGTGACCTAGTCACATGCTTGCAAGCTAACTAGATGAAATTCCATCGAGAGGGCCTAGAGCATATCTATCCGTCATATGGATGGACAAATCCCAATCTTGGTCCATGCGCTTCAACACATACTTTCAGAATACCCAATGACACCTTTATAACCACCCAGTTACGAAGCGGTGTTTGATGTCATCAAAGTACCCATCCGGTGATGGTGATTAACATAACCTCATGGTCGAAGGATTAGGTTACTATGCATTTGAAAGCTTATAGCAATACGAACTAAATGGCTTGATCTTATGCTACGCTTACTATGGGTGTGTGTCCATCACATCATTCTCCTAATGATATAACCTTGTTATTAATGACATCCAATGTCCATGATCAGGAAACCATGATCATCAATTAACCAACAAGCTAGTTCAACAAGAGGCTTACTAGGGACTCTTTTATGTTTACAAAACACACATGTATTAGTGTTTCCTTATAATATAATTATAGCATGGGATGCAAACATTCATCATAAACACAAAGATATAATAATAACCACTTTTATTATTGCCTCTTGGGCATATCTCCAATAACAACATGACTCCAAGAGTCAAGAATACACATATACAATAAAAAGATCCAAATCACCTTGAAAATGATACAGCGTCCGACTACGGACAAGATGCAAATGGGGCTAAGAGCCCTGAAGAATAACCAATGGCGTCCATAACCCTGCCTAGGCCAAGCCGGAAGGGTAACCCTGCTAACAATGTCGATCTCAAACCTGCTAAAACAAAAGGGGTGCCGACGATGGACAAAGGAAAAAGAGGAGCGTCAGTACTGAGGCCAGTACACGGCGAGGCTAGAATTCAGCGGCTCTCGCCTACATAGGTATGGTGGGCTGAAGCGGCAGCACAACATGCACTAACCAACCTATAGAGACTCGATTAACTGTCGGCTATTAGAGAGAGATAATAAAGACCTATTCGGTTCCAACCTGATACTAACACCAAACATACCCATCCTGGTATTCGCCCTCGAGACCAAACGAGGAAGTCAAACCGAGGAACTCACACAGTTGGTAGTTTTACTCATTTCGTTATAATTGCAGCACTTACTAATCAGATGTAGGTATGATAACATAAGTAGTGGGAAATTTTAGTTATCATTCTATTGTAATTGGAACATTTACTAGTCAGATATAATTGTCTCGAGGAATCCAAAAACCCAACAGTTGTTGGCACTTTTATCACATTCCATTGGAGTTGCAATACTTACTAGGCAGGTGTAGTATGACACAGATCACCATAGATCCACCAGTTGTTGGCATTTTTATTATCCATTCCATTGTAGTGAAGCTGAATTACTAGTCACATATTAAGTCAAATTTATAGCACTACTTTAGTTATGCTTGTCTATGATCGAGATACTGTGCTCCAAGTCGTCGATAATCGCGGACACGGCTTTCAGAAAGTTTTACCCTGCAGGGGTGCACAAATAGCAACACACACTCGATCAACCTCGGAAAAACCAACTCAAAACCCAACAAGGCATTCACGACAAAGCGATCACAGGATTCATAAAATATTTCAGGGGGCCACCCCACTAAGCTACCCGCAACGAAGTTGGCCTGCTCCGGAACGGACCCAGGGTTTGTGTGGACAGCTGTAAACGACTGGCAACCCAAAAACGTGTCACGATCCTAAACAGTACAGGTGCTCCACGCACAATCTTAAATAAAGCAGTAAAGCATGGCATAAGTACAGGATAGTAATAAAACCCCAAACTAGTTTGTGGCCCCAAGAAATAGAAATGAATCAAGCTCTGGCTCAGGGGAGTCCATAAGGCCTCCCGGATGTGGATAGTGCGAATAGTCAAGGAACAGGTATCAAGTACTCGGGGTCCTACGGGACACAAGTGAGCGTGGAAGAACCAAATAACATCTATTGCCCACCGATGCCTCCGCATTAGTTATATCTAGCATTTTAATAGTTGTATTTAAAGTCATGATCCTCTCCACCATAAACATCTGCCAGCATACCAACAACTGTGGTACTCGACACCACGAGATCGCACCTGAGCAAGCAACTACGACTCGCAAGGCCAGCTATCTACCAAACAACAGGTATTAGGAGGTGTCCATGGCAATATGGAGGCTGCACGGGATATAACTGGTGTACAGAAACTAAAGCACCACGACACAGATAGCAATAGATCAACAGGAGGAAATAAAGACTATAAATGCAAAATAGGTAGAAGGGGAGAGATGCTCGCCTGGGAAACACTGCCGACAGATCATATCCGAAGAACTTGTCGATACTCGCATCAACTCATCGGCCTAATCCGCGAAGAAGCAAACACTAGAAGAAACACCGGATGCAATATTTAATACTGAAGGGAATATGCCCGAGAGGCAATAATAAAGTGGTTATTATCTTATTCCATGTTTATGATAAATGTTTATTTTGCATGCTATAATTGTATTAATTGGAAACATTAATACATGTGTGTTTAATAAACAAAATACAAAGTTCTTAGTAATGCCTCTCATATAAACTAGCTCGTTAATTAACAAGATGATCAAGGTTTCCTGATCGTGGACATTGGATGTTGTTAATAACGAGGTCACAACATTAGTTGAATGATGTGATGAACATTCATCCGAAGTATATGATCAGAATCATTATGTTTATATTGCTATAACATCATACGAAGTAATCTTAGTCCTTAGACCATGAGATCATGTTAATTGCTAACACCGTTAGAGTATCTTGATAACATCAAACGTCACACCGTAACAGGGTGACTATAAAGGTGGGTTTAGTGCTACGAAGGTGTTTGTTGTGACCTCGGATCAATAAGGATCCTAAGTCCCTATGATTAACATGCTAGTCCCTGGATCAATAGCTAGCACTTCACAGTCGATGAATACCATGTAAAACACAAGTCATTATTACACGAATAATCTAGAGTATATTTATTACAACTTGCATAGCTTATAGCTAGCTCAAAATAAAACAGCGGAAACTAAGTAAAACTTGAGTCCATCAACGCCTCAGGCTAGCTGCGTGAAGATCCACGATTCCCTACGCACCTTTTCAATATTCGGATTCCGCACATAAGATGTGCAGCCAACAAGTTGGGTCAATACTTTGAATGTATTGGCAAATTACACCAAGAAAAGAGTAAGACTATCTCTACATGCAAGGCTAAGAGTAGGCTCTGGGGTTCATTTGCGTAAAGCCAATTTTATCAATGTAGTAAGAAAAGAGAGAGAAAGTTTTCCCTACTTTGCAAACTTTGATATATATAGTATAGGGTCGAATGGAACACGTGGATATTACTCACCAAGTGCCCAAACAACCTAGCACTTGGATATTACGCACCAAGTTCCCAAAAACCCACCCAATGGCGATATTACTCACGCCTTGGGGTTTGTAAAACGTTAAGTTTGGAAAAGAGAGAGGAAGATCTTTCACAGGCTCCATCCTTCAGATGCTCAAAGTTGTTCTGTTTCCGTGAACACGGCTGATCGATCAGATTGCAATACTCTCAAGAGGTTGTGCACTTTCCCCACAATGCATGATCAAGTCTTTTTACAGACAAGACCATGGCGAAGCATTCCCTTAGTAGCCCCTCTACCAGCTGGATCCAACCGTGCCAAGAACCTCCAAATGTTGGTACCCCGGTGAGGTTTCCCACTAAGTACTAAGCCAACACAGAGCCCATATGTATTGTGGTTGCACTGGAAGCTTCTGAATTCTGAAACGTGGCAGACTTCTTTGATTTCTGGGCGGCCGTCCTCCACCAAATATCCACTCGTTGTCCCGATAACCATTCCGCCCAGAAGAAAACTTAGTTTTATTTTGAAGGGGGTTTTGAGAAGAAAAAATTCGCTCGAGAGAGCTCTCATACTTAGAAAATTTTGAGTCTTTCGAACCCCCCAACGATACTTAGCATATATATAGCATAGCAAGCAATACTTAGCAAGACAGGGGAACCTAATAGGATGGAAAAACCTAAGCATAGAACTACTCATGGCAAACTACAAACCGTACTTGCAAAATAGTACTAAGAAATTCTACCAAAATCCTACACATGCATACTACGGAATTTTGAAGAGTAAAACATGCATAGTCAAAACTGGGACATAAACATGAACAAGTGGTGTAACTTGCCTTGATCCGAGCAGCAATCTACACAACAGTACTCCTCAGCGCACTTCGAGCAATCTAACGATACAAACATGGATCCAATCACAATTTGCACAAAACAAAGTCACGAAGACGAATATGCATGCATGCAACATGGTAATATGTAAGGATGGATTTGATTTCGACCAAGGGTTTTAACCAGGGGTGTTGTTGAGTTGGGGATGTCATTAGAATCGATTCCCCATAGATTTGAAGTATTTTGGGTTAAACCCTAATTATCCAAGCTTAAAACGAGATCTACAACTCCAATCTATCTCGAGACAGATGTGAACACCCTAAGAATGAATAGACAATTTTCTACAGAAGGTATCGCCGATGCAAAGCCTACGCAACAAGAATCAACTAAAACGGAGCTACGGATAATTTTGTAGAATTAAAATACTCTAATCTAAACTTTAAATCCTACTGCAAGATTGCTGTGGCAAAACATCAATATTATTGTAGATCTGTGTTCTACTAGAAAATACGAATCCAACGGTATATTATATGCAATTTTTGGACTAATAGTCGAATTACTATGGATTTTACAAGATTGAAGATATTTCTGCCTATTTAAAAGAAAAAGGAAAAAGGGTCAGAGACGCGCGACACGTGGCGGTTCGTGAGTGGGCCAGCGAGGCGCGCGTGACGCGACGCGGTGGCGACGCGGCGTCGATGTGGCACTGCCACGCGGCACGACGCGGTTGGCCGGGCCGGTTGACCGATTGGGGGCCGTCAGATCTAGATCTGACGGTCGGAGATGAAGGGGGCGGCCGGCGACTTACCGAGGCGGCGGCGAACGGAGGCGGGGCTCCGGCGATGACCGGCAGCGGCGGCGGTGCTCGGACGATGCGCAGCTCCTCCCCGCGGTCCCGTTCCCGAGGGCAGCGTCGGCCCTTCTTCTCCGAGGCGTCGGCGGACGGCGGCGGCGAGACTCCAGCGAGAAATCCGGCAGCGCTCGGTGGTGGTGGCGGCGGAAAAAGTTAGGGTTCTAGGAGAGCATGCCGAGGGCTATTTAAAGGCGGAAAGACTTGGCGCGGAAGTCACGGAGTTTGCTCCGGATTCGCCAGAGGCGGTTGTCTCTAAGGCGGCGGCGGCGGCGTGGCCGAGCCGGACTCGGAGGCGGCGACCGACAGGCGGGGCCTGCCTGTCAGCGGGGTGCTGGCGTGGTGCTGGCGGGCTGCTGGCGGGCTGCGCTGCGCGCCGCTCGCTCGCTGGCACGCGCGGTAGATAGGCCCCGGGCTGGCTCAGCCGGCCCGGTTAGGTTAGTTTTTTTTTTCTGATTTGCTATTTGTTTAATAACTTTTGCAAACGGACTCCGAATTAGACGAAACTCATTTCTAAAATTTTGTAAAAAGAAGAGGGTTAGGATAGGATTACAAAATAACCCTTTTGCAAAGGTTTTGGTGGTTCAAAAGGTTTTACCCCCTTTTTTCTATAATTAGACTATGGGGTTTAAGAAAATACCTGTTGCAGTTTTTGATATGCAATGCCATGATGCAATGATATGATGCATGCTTCTAGTAACATCTGGAATTGCGAAATTTGGGATGTTACAAACCTACCCCCCTTAAGAAGAATCTCGTCCCCGAGATTCAGGTTGGTTAGCAAATAGGTGTGGGTGTTCTTTCTTCAGGTCTTCTTCACGTTCCCACGTGGCCTCTTCCTCGGAATGGTGATTCCATTGAACTTTGCAAAACCGGATAGTCTTGGTACGAGTGACTCTCTCGGCTGTTTCCAAAATCCGGGTAGGTTTTTCCTCATAGGTGACATCGTTTTCCAGTTGTACTTCTTCCAATGGGACTGTATCCTTTAGTGGGGTTTCAGCCATTTCCGGGTGACACTTCTTTAGTTGCGACACATGGAAAACATCATGAACTATTAACATTTCGGGTAATTCCAACTGATAGGCAACTTCCCCTCTTCGACCCAAGATTTTGTAGGGCCCTATGAATCGGGGTGCTAACTCACCCTTGATTCTGAATCTCTTAACTCCTCGTAGTGGTGAAACTCAGAGATACGCACGGTCTCCCACTTCATAAGTCACATCCCTCCGCTTGGAATCAACATAACTCTTTTGTCTGGATTGGGCTATTTTTAACCTGTCTTGAATCTGTCTCACCTTCTCTTCAGCATCCTTGATCAGTTCAGGTCCAAACAAACTACATTCTCCTACTCCACTCCATAGCAGCGGAGTCCTACACTTTCTGCCATATAAAACTTCAAATGGAGCCATCTTGATGCTAGCTTGGTAGCTGTTATTGTATGAGAATCCCGCATATGGCAAGTTATCATCCCAACTAGACCCATAGTCTAGCGCACAGGCTCTTAACATGTCCTCCAAGATCTGATTAACTCTTTTCGTTTGTCCATCGGTTTACGGGTGGAAGGCAGTACTAAACTCCAGTCGTGTCCCTAGAGATTCGTGTAGCCGTCGCCAAAACTTAGAGGTGAATTGGGTACCTCTATCAGAAACAATCCCCTTGGGCACACCATGAAGACTTACGATCCTTGACATATAAATCTTGGCGAGTTTAGCACTCGTATAGGTGGTCTTTAAGGGAATGAAATGGGCCACCTTTGTGAAGTGGTCGACCACTACCTAGATGGAATCATACCCAGAACGAGTCCGCGGTAGTCCTGTGATAAAATCCATGCCTACCTTGTCCCACTTCCAATCGGGCACAGGTAAAGGCTACAACAGTCCTGCTGGTTTTTGATGTTTGGCCTTAACTCTGTTGCATACGTCACACAAGGAAATGTATTCAGCAATTTCTCTTTTCATGTTGTTCCACCAGAACCTCTCTTTCACATCCATGTACATCTTTGTATTACCGGGATGGATTGAGTAAGGTGAATCGTGAGATTCCTGAAGGATTAACCTCCTGATATCAGGGTTATCGGGAACGCACAGACGCTTTTCATACCAAAGTGTTTCTTGTTCATTCGTGTGAAACCCTTTTGCTTTGCCCTTGCTTATATTAGCTCTTATTTCTTCCAACTCTTTCTCCCCCCTCTGGGCCTCTTTAATTTGATCCAGAAGTGTTGGCACTATCTCCATAGTTGCTAAGTATCCCTCCAGAACTATTTCCAACCTGAGGTCCTTGAATTGTTCACACAAGTCTTTTGGAAGTTCTCCCACGGTAAGTCCATTTACATAGACTTTCCGGCTTAAGGAGTCAACCACAACGTTGGCCTTTCCAGGATGGTACTGCAGGTCTAAATCATAATCCTTGATGAGCTCAAGCCATCTCCTTTGCCTCATATTTAACTCCTTTTGTGTGAAGATGTATTTAAGGCTTTTGTGATCCGTGTATACATCACAATGTTTGCCCATTAGGTAATGTCTTCATACCTTGAGCGCATGCACAACTGACGCTAGTTCCAAATCGTGCGTGGGATAGTTATTCTCATGGTGCTTAAGTTGCCGAGAGACGTAAGACACCACTTTTCCATCTTGCATCAGAACACTACCAAGTCCTTGTCGAGAAGCGTCACAATAGACTTGGAAATCCTTTTGGATATCAGGGAGACACAAAACTGGTGCTGTTACTAGGCGCTTCTTCAACTCCTGAAAACTTGCTTCGCATGCCTCGGTACATTGGAACTTCTTCTCTTTCTTCAGCAACTCTATCATAGGCTTCGCTCTCTTGGAAAAGTTTTCAATGAATCTTCGGTAATATCCTCCAAGGCCCAGGAAACTCCTAATATCACCCACATTCTTAGGGGACTCTCATTCTGTCACGGAAGCTACCTTACTCGGGTCCACGGCAACACCTTTAACTGATACAATATGACCAAGGAATCCCACTTCTTTCAACCAGAACTCACATTTGCTAAATTTGGCATACAACTTGTGTTCCCTTAACTTTTCCATAATCAGGCGCAGATGCCACTCATGTTCCTTCTCGTCCTTGGAGTATATGAGTATGTCATCAATGAATACTACGATAAACTTATCCAAGTACTCCATTAACACCTTGTTCATCATAGTCATGAAGTATGCTGGGGCATTGGTTAAGCCAAACGACATCACGGTGTACTCATACAATCCGTATCTTGTGGTGAACGCTGTCTTGGGTACATCCTGTTCTCGGATCTTCAGCTGGAAATATCCTGATCGGAGATCAATCTTAGAGAATACACTGGCTCCCTTTAATTGATCGAATAGGTCGCTCCCTTTAATTGATCGAACAGGTCGTTAATATTGGGTAGAGGGTACTTGTTCTTGATTGTTACTTCATTTAACGACCGATAGTCCACGACTAGTCTCTTGGTTTTATCCTTCTTCTCCACGAATAAGACAGGTGCTCCCCAAGATGACGCACTTGGTTGAATGAATCCCTTGTCCAATTGTTCTCTAAGCTGTTTCTTAAGTTCCTTCAACTCATCCACATCCATCTTGTACGGTCTCTTTGCTATTGGTCCAGTACCTGGCATCAAGTCAATGAGAAACTCGATGTCTCGGTCGGGAGGCATCCCTGGTAATTCTTCCGGAAACACGTCTGGGTACTCCTTCACAATTGGCACATCCTCCAAGCTAACCCCCTTAAGAGAATTCACCATACTTCCTTTGAGTGCGAAAGCTGACTTAAAGTGGATCCTTTTCTTATCCGGAGTCGTGAGTGCGATAGTCCTTTTGGCGCAATCTATGACTCCCTCATATTCGGTCATCCAGTTCATGCCCAAAATTATGTCCAAGCCTTGTGATTCTAGAACGACTAGGCTGGTAGGAAAGGTGTGTTCCCCGATCCTTAGTTCTAACCCACGGCATCCAGAGTTTGCCACTACTTCTCCTCCAGGAGAACTTACCCTTAAGGGAGTACTAATAGTCTCCGTAGGTATCTTGCCTCTATCCACAAATACCCTTGATATGAATGAATGCGATGCACCAGTATCAAAAAGAACAACTGCAGGGGTGGAGTTAAGCTTGAACTTACCAATCACGGAGTCGGGTGCCTCACGGGCATCCTCCACGGAGACATGATTCACTATGGCTTTGACGAACGGATTCGGCTTCTTCCCATTTCCATTACCATTGTTATGGTTGTGTCCGTTGCCGTTTCCATTCCCATTCCCATTCTTCATCTTTTCGGGGCAGGTAGTTGCATGGTTCCCTGTCTTGTTACACTTGAAGCATGTCACTTCACTCAGATCCTTCCCATTGCCATTTCCATTGCGGTGCTTATGGCCGTTGTGGTTATGTCCTCCATGTCGATGACCGTTGTGGTTGTGGCCATTGTGATTGTGGGGTGGCGGTGACGAAGTGCGTTGCTTCTGATATGGGGCAGAGTTGTGCTTGTGTGAGGTGGACTTTCTCTTCCGGTTCTCTATACTCCTTTGCTTTGCTTCAACTACAACTGCCCTGTCCAAGAGTTCCTGGTAGTTATCGAACTTCAGAGCCACAAGCTGAATAGATATCTCATCATTAAGTCCCCTCAAGAACTCCTCCTGTCTCTTGGCATCAGTGGATACATCATCAGGTGCATAAAGTGCCAGCTTGTTGAAAAGGTCCCCATACTCGGAGACAGAGCGGTGCAGCTGTTTCAAGTCACGGAACTCACGTCTCTTAAGTGACATGACTCCCGCGGCTACGTGATGAGTACGAAAGGCTGCCTCAAACTGGTTCCAGGTGATAGCTTCAATATCAGGGTGGGTGACCTGGTAGTTATCCCACCATTCAGCAGCTGGTCCCTCAAGTTGGTGCGCGGCAATGCGCACCCTATCAGCTCCAGCAACTTGGACGGTGTCTAACTTTTTGTTGGTGGTGCGGAGCCATTCATCTGCCACAATTGGCTCAGAACTACTTGAGAAAGTTGGAGGGTTCAACCTCAAGAACCGAGTCAAGCGATCCTGTTGGGGCGGTGGAGGTGGCGGAGGCGGCGGATTGTTGTTGTTGTTGTTGTTTTGCATGTTTTGAGTGAGGAGTTGGATCAGCTGATTCTGGGAGTTTAGAAGTTGTGCTATCTCTGGGGGCATGTTGTTATTGTTGTTTCCACGTCTCGCCATCTGAAGCGTTTGAGAGGCAAGTTAAGAAAAGACAGAAAGCCTAAGGAATAAACTCCTACCCTTATGAAAACAAGAAAAACACACGAGAAAAGCAAGGCACACATGGCACAAAAATCACACACTCAACCAAGTTTAACTAACCAATATAAAACTTTGGTACTCATTACAATCGCGAATAACGTTTGACTTTAGAACTAAAGGTGGTCCAACTACTCTACTCATCATCCACTTCCTCATCCTCAATGATGAAGCCTTCCTTTTCCAACAATGACTTGTATAGCTCCCCTTTTCCAACAGTGACTTGTATAGCTCCATGTCCCTCGTCGTAGCTTCAAGCTTCTCTTGAAGTTCCTTCATCTCCTGTGGCTCCGGTGTTGCAGCTTTGAGCCTTCCTTGAAGTTCCTTCACCTCTTGCAGCTCCTGGGTAGCATCTTCCAGCTTCGCTCGGAGTTCCTTCTTCTCCTTCTGTAGCTTCTTGATCAAACTTGACCCCATAGTCACGGGCGTGATCTTCTCCTCCAAGCTCCTCTTGGCTGCTCACAGGTCCTTCAACATGGTGGCAAGGTTTTTGAACTCCATCTCGTTCTTTGCAAGCACTAGACTTTGCTCCCTAATCCTCTTATTCTTGTCTTGCACTCTCTTCTCTTGATTAGCGAACCTCTTGTCTTGGGCGGTGAGTTCTCCTCCTAGGGACTTGATCTTCTCTTCCAGCTCCTCGATCTTCTCGTCCTTCTCCTTGACTAGGGCACAAAGCTCGTTATTCCTCACGATCTCAAGGCAGCTCCCCTTCTGAAGGTCATTGATATGGAACTCCAAGTCTTGATATTGGATCCTTCGACGCTTGCATGTCTTCCTTTCCTCTAGGGTTAACTCGATTGGAACTCCCTTCTCATCACGTCTTCCAAAGAGTTTGATGTAGTGGCCTTCAACCTCTTCATGATGGCGTCCGCAAAGGCGTCCAATGCGTTCCTGCAAGCTGATGCTAAGTCCTTTTTCCTTGGAGTCGCTGGTGACGTTGAGTACAATGGCCTCTGTCTTGGGTTCTGTCTGACTGCGCCCTGATTGGATGACTTCAATTGCCCAGCATCCTTCCTTGTGCATCTTCCCCAACTCACTTCCCCTGATTGATGGCATGGGTAACTGTAGTGTCTTGATGATGTCCAGAAGGCATTCCCCGAAGCGTAGGCACTTGATGTCTTCGGCGGTGTCATAGTAGAAGGCCGTCATCTTTAGGTTAGGAGAGAGAAAATTAGACACAAGGTGATAAGAAGGAGAAATACCAGAAGAGTAAAAGCGAAAACACAAATGGTAAAGGTGGTTTCAAATCCTAGGGGTCACGTCCTACAGGCAACTTTGTGCTCTGATACCATCTGTTGTGACCTCGGATCAATAAGGATCCTAAGTCCGTGTGATTAACATGCTAGTCCCTGGATCAATAGCTAGCACTTCACAGTCGATGAATACCATGTAAAACACAAGTCATTATTACACGAATAATCCAGAGTATATTTATTACAACTTGCATAGCTTATAGCTAGCTCAAAATAAAACAGCGGAAACTAGGTAAAACTTGAGTCCATCAACGCCTCAGGCTAGCTGCGTGAAGACCCGCGATTCCCTACACACCTTTTCAATCTTTGGATTCTGCACATAAGACGTGCAGCCAACAAGTTTGGTCAATACTTTGAATGTATTGGCAAATTACACCAAGAAAAGAGTAAGACTATCTCTACATGCAAGGCTAAGAGTAGGCTCTGGGGTTCATTTGCGTAAAGCCAATTTTATCAATGTAGTAAGAAAAGAGAGAGAAAGTTTTCCCTACTTTGCAAACTTTGATATATAGTATAGGGTCGAATGGAACACGTGGATATTACTCACCAAGTGCCCAAACAACCTAGCACTTGGATATTATGCACCAAGTTCCCGAAAACCCACCCAATGGCGATATTACTCACGCCTTGGGGTTTGGAAAATGTTAAGTTTGGAAAAGAGAGAGGAAGATCTTTCAGAGGCTCCATCCTTCAGATGCTCAAAGTTGTTCTATTTCCGTGAACACGGCTGATCGATCAGATTGCAATACTCTTGAGAGGTTGTGCACTTTCCCCATAATCCATGATCAAGTCTTTTTACAGACAAGACCATGGCGAAGCCTTCCCTTAGTAGCCCCTCTACCAGCTGGATCCAACCGTGCCAAGAACCTCCAAATGTTGGTACCCCGGTAAGGTTTCCTACTAAGTACTAAGCCAACACAGAGCCCATATGTATTGTGGTTGCACTAGAAGCTTCTGAATTCTGAAACGTGGCAGACTTCTTTGATTCCTGGGCGGCCATCCTCCACCAAATATCCACTCGTTGTCCCGACAACCATTCCGCCTAGAAGAAAACTTAGTTTTATTTTGAAGGGGGTTTTGAGAAGAAAAAATTCACTCGAGAGAGCTCTCATACTTAGAAAATTTTGAGTCTTTCGAACCCCCCAACGGTACTTAGCATATATATAGCATAGCAAGCAATACTTAGCACGACAGGGGAACCTAATAGGATGGAAAAACCTAAGCATAGAACTACTCATGGCAAACTACAAACCGTACTTGCAAAATAGTACTAAGAAATTCTACCAAAATCCTACACATGCATACTACGGAATTTTGAAGAGTAAAACATGCATAGTCAAAACTGGGACATAAACATGAACAAGTGGTGTAACTTGCCTTGGTCCGAGCAGCAATCTACACAATAGTACTCCTCAGCGCACTCCGAGCAATCTAACGAGACAAACATGGATCCAATCACAATTTGCACAAAACAAAGTCACGAAGACGAATATGCATGCATGCAACATGGAAATATGTAAGGATGGATTTGATTTCGACCAAGGGTTTTAACCAGGGGTGGTGTTGAGTTGGGGATGTCATTAGAATCGATTCCCCACAGATTTGAAGTATTTTGGGTTAAACCCTAATTATCCAAGCTTAAAACTAGATCTACAACTCCAATCTATCTCGAGACAGATCTGAACACCCTAAGCATGAATAGACAATTTTCTACAGAAGGTCTCGCCGATGCAAATCCAACGCAACAAGAATCAACTAAAACGGAGCTACGGATAATTTTCTAGAATTAAAATACTCTACTCTAAACTTTAAATCCTACTGCAAGATTGCTGTGGCAAAACAACAATATTATTGTAGATCTGTGTTCGACTCAAAAATACGAATCCAACGGTATATTATATGCAATTTTTGGACCAATGGTCGAATTACTATGGATTTTACAAGATTGAAGCTATTTCTACCTATTTAAAAGAAAAAGGAAAAAGGGTCAGAGACGCGCGACACGTGGCGGTTCGTGAGTGGGCCAGCGAGGCGCGCGTGACGCGACACGGTGGCGACGCGGTGTCGACGTGGCGCTGCCACGCGGAGCGACGCGGTTGGCCGGGCCGGTTGACCGATTGGGGGGCGTCAGATCTAGATCTGACGGTCGGAGATGAAGGGGGCGACCGGCGACTTACCGAGGCGGCGGCGGTGCTCGGACGACATGCAGCTCCTCCCCGTGGTCCCGTTCCCGAGGGCAGTGTCGGCCCTTCTTCTCCGAGGCGTCGGCGGACGGCGGACGGAGGCGGCGGATGGCGGCGGGACTCCGGCGAGAAATCTGGCGGCGCTCGGTGGTGGTGGCGGCGGAAAAAGTTAGGGTTCTAGGAGAGCATGCCGAGGGCTATTTAAAGACGGAAAGACTTGGCGCGGAAGTCACGGAGTTTGCTCCGGATTCACCGGAGGCGGTTGTCTCTGAGGCGGCGGCGGCGGCGTGGCCGAGCCGGACTCGGAGGCGGCGACCGACGGGCGAGGCCCGCCTGTCAGCGGGCGCTGGCGCGGTGCTGGCGGGCTGCTGGCGGGCTGCGCTGCACGCCGCTCGCTTGCTGGCGCGCGCGGTAGATAGGCCCCGGGCTGGCTCGGCCGGCCCGGTTAGGTTAGTTTTTTATTTATTTATTATTTTCTGATTTGCTATTTATTTAATAACTTTTGCAAACGGACTCCGAATTAGACGAAACTCGTTTCTAAAATTTTGTAAAAAGAAGAGGGTTAGGATAGGATTATAAAATAACCCTTTTTGCAAAGGTTTTGGTGGTTCAAAAGGTTTTACCCCCTTTTGTCTATAATTAGACTATGGGGTTTAAGAAAATACCTGTTGCAGTTTTTGATATGCAATGCCATGATGCAATGATATGATGCATGCTTCTAGTAACATCTGGAATTGCGAAATTTGGGATGTTACAGTGTTATGTTGAGGCTCATGGATCAAGAGTGGGATTTGTCCATCCCGATGACGGATAGATATACTTTGGGCCCTCTCGGTGATATCACATTGAAATAGCTTGCAAGCAAGTGATCTGATCACTCGAATGTTATATCACGGGAACAAGAAAAGAGTACATGTCGGTAACGAGATCAAACTAGGTATGGAGATACCGATGATCGAATCTCGGACATGTAATATATCGCGAGACAAAGGGATTTAGTTACTAGCGTTAAAGGTTCTCACGATCACAGAAGTCATCGTTGAATGTGTAGGACTCAGTATGGATCTCCAGGTCCCGCTTCTGATTATTAATCTGAGAGGGGTCTCGATCATGTCTGCATTATTCACAAACCTTAGGGTGAGACACTTAAGGGATACCGACACCATTTGGAGCAAATATGTTTCAGATAAAGATTTAAGAAAGCGCTGGAATTATTTCAATAGACACCAAAACTGTTTCGGGTGAAATTGCTGAAATTGGTTCTGCATGTAATATTGAAATGTTGCAGGGGGTTTTATGTGAATGTTTGTTAATTAAAGTTATTAACAAAATTCTGAATAAAATTAATAAAAGAGTTTTATTAAATGAGAGAGCATTAAATTTGGAGAAATTTAATGCATTTAAAGTGGAGACTTTAAAAGAGAATGTGGAGGGGCATTTTAATGTGGAGCGGGTTACCACCACATGAATGGGGGAGGTGAAGGGACACCCTCCCTTCCTTCTATAAAAGGCCCCCCTCTCACTCCTTCCTCACACCTCCTCGTGAAGGATCTCTCTCCCCCTCTAGTATTATTCCCCCATGGTCTCGGATTAGCGAGATACATGTTCCTGGTGGCTTTATCTGGAAAGGAGTTGCTGCTTCCGCTGCTTTGCTAGAGCGAGGGATGGAGGTTGTCGGGGTACCGGATGTGTGTGTGATCACGGATGCATCGCTGCTTTGCGGTGCTGAAATTGGTGGTGCTGGACTTGCTGGAGTTGGATCTGATGGACGTGCTGGAGCCGGACCTGTCGGACTTCCTCACAATCTTGAGATCGGCAAGTGTACGACTACATCAACCACGAGTTCCTACTCGTTAACAAAACTCATTGTCTTCGAGGGTAAGTTCTCGATGGATGTATGTCCACCCGTTGCTTTGTACCTAGTAGATAGATCTTGGCGTGTAGTTCTCATCGTAGGAAATTTTTTGTTTTCTATGCTGCGGACCCAATAGTGGTATCAGAGCCTGATCTATGCGTAGGTGCTTTGCACGGGTAGTACACATATGTTTATATGTGGGTGATGATGATCATGTTATTGCATCTTCTATGTATTTTGGATATTGGTGGCATAGTGGGATGAAGCGGCCCGGACCAACCTTACATGTCATCGTACATGAGACCGGTTCCACGACTGACATGCAACTTGTTTTACATAAGTGGCTGGCGGGTGTCTATCTCTCCTACTATAGTCAATATCTGATTTACAACGAGTTGCTAATAACTTGGTTATCCTCGTTGTGGTTCATGTTCGTAGGTAAGAACGGTTCTATCTCTGAAAGCCCTAAGACACGTAAAACTTGCAATGGATAAATTAGAGGCGTCTAGTTTAGATCGTTGTTGGGCTAGTGTCATGATATGGTAATGTTGTAAGTAGATGTATGATAGATACTCTTACAACACACCTAATGTGTAAGTTCTATAGACCTTGGCCTTACACACAAAGGAATGATAGAGATCATACCATGATGCATATGATAGAGATCAAATGCAAGGACCATATCATTCCACTTTACACATATGATGTTCGCATCTTATATTGCTAGTTTGGCATTTTAGTAGCATTTTAAGATGATCCCTCATTTAGATATCAAGATAAAAATGTGTTCTTCCTTAAGTATGCACCATTCTATGGATCGTGTTTTGAGACATCACGTGATGATCGGGTGTACTCGACTCTACGCTTTCATATAACGGGTGTAAGACAGTTTTACACAGGCGAATACTAAGGTTCTTACTTGGCGAGCCTAGCATGTACAGACATGGCCTCGGAACAGGACCGAAAGGTTAAGCATGAGTTATATAGTTGATATGATGCCCATATAGATGCTCGCCTTTAAAGCTACATCAACTCACGTGATGATCGGACTTGGTGTAGTGGATTTGGTTCATGTAACCACCAAAAAGGCACGAGGGGTATCGTTTTTGAGTGGGAGTTCATTTATAATTAGGATTAGTTGAACTCAATTTGTCATAAACAAAATCGAAGTGATTTTGCATAATTTGTTGTAGTCATTGGCATCTGTTTACTACCTTACGCTTAGTTTTAATTGAGATAATAGAACTATAGAATTCTGGATATTTACTTTACGAACTGGTATCGTATTGTTTAGAATGTCAATTTAAAGTTTATAAGTCCTATTGCAAACTTTCAGCAAACTCTATTTACTCCATGAAGTTTAATAAGTAGTATTAAATCAAGAGTAAGAATTCCAATGTTAGTATCTAAAGTATCATGTTTGCCTCCATGATTATTGATATTCAAAAGTTGTTTTAATATCAAGATTATATAGGAGATGAAAATTGTTTCAGAAACCATCATGTGTGAAAGATATTGTGATATCTGAAACAATGTTTTTGGTTGCATTATGATAGAGTATAATTTAGCAAAATACATGTTCTCAAATTGTATGAGAATTTGTGAAGGATGGAGATGCTAAGCATCCGGATCTCCCAAAAAGGATTTGGGAACTAACATTATACTCGCGATTCTTCCTTATAGGCTATAGTAGCTTGATCATGAAAGTTATCATGATAAGGATGAATAGAAGATGTAAGTAAAATGTTTACTACACTAATAGATTACTAAAGAATGGATTTTTTAAAGAATACCAAACATTTGATGATGGTGATTCACTTCAAAGTGCAAGTCCAAAGGTATTAGTATTTGACTATATACGCTTTGTACTATGTGTCATGTGAATGACACCACAATTGATGTTGATAGATTCTTTTAAAAAGAAAAGGAATTGTTGAAAGATAATCTATAAAATATTTCGCAGAAAACAAAAGGTTGGAGATGTCCAACTTAGGTATATAGAAGATATACATGTTATGGTTGTATTCCTTGCTTGTTAAACAATGTGGCTCTTAGGTATTTGATAGCGGTATTGGATACAGAATTGGTTGGTATGAAGTGTCATACAAAACAACACAATTCATAAACTGCAACGGCCTAAGTAACTGGCAAGAGAATAAGTGATGATGTTCATCGAAAACAAATAAAGTGTTATTGTGTTTTTCGTTGTCGTCAAACCTAGCCTTCAAGATTTGTTTTAATAATTGTTATTTTGTTCTGGTATTATGAGAACAATGGTTGTTCAAATAATTACCGTATTCCATAAAGGATGGATGAACTTTTACAAATCTAATGGGAGAAATCACATCCATAAACACTATTGCTAAAATGTCGCAAGACAAATGATTGAAACATCACTTATGAAGTGACATCGCTGTTTAAATTATATTGGAAAGAAAACATGAAGAAAATCCATGTTGATGGATTTTTGGAGTCTCTGATTTTGATCAATTGACGCTTGTGAGACTTTCCTCGAGATAATTGAAACTTCGTTCATAGGCCAAAGAGGTACGGATGACTAGCTTACTAGAAATTGTGCATGTTGATGTGCATAGTCCATTATGTGTAGCCATATGCGATGGATCTTTTTGCTTCATATGCTTTCTTCAGAAATTTGAGTGAATATATCTATATATTTACTTAATAAGGAAGAAGTATGAAACATTTGAAAATTGTTCAAAGACTTTCAAGATGAAGTGGAAAATCATTGTAACAAGAAAATAAAGAGTTTATGATTCGATCATAAAGGAAGATATTTGAGTTACAGGTTTAACAAAACACCTAAGATTTCAGGAATTATTCCATGAATTTGCATTTCCCGATAAACCATAGGAGTATGGTATGTTCGAGAGATCAAATCAAACCTTGTTTGACATGGTAAGATCAAAGGTGTCATTTATAAAACTGCCATTATGATTTAAGGATTAAATCTTTAGAGACTACCGCTTTTACACTGAAAAGAGCACCATCATGATCCGTTGAAATGACACTATATAAGTTATGGTTTGGGGGTAAAACCCGAATTGTCTTTTCTTAAATTTTGGTATGCTATGCATAAGTAAAATGTTTACAACCAAAGTCGGATAAGCACGTCTTTGTAGGTTATCCCAAAGAATTTGTTGGGAATTTCTCCATAACACCGAGGACAAAAGAGTTTGTCGCTTGGAACGTCAAGTTTCTTGAGAAGGAACTTTTCGCGAAAAGTTAAGTGGGAGGAAAATAGAACTTTGATAAGGTTGTTGAACCTTAGCTATATGTGCTAAGTAGCACAGCGCCGGAAAGTGTCCCGGTGGCTGCCACAATGCTCATGGCTCCCGTGATTACAAAGGTTGTGATCTCGGAGATTAGAGTTCCTATTGAACCATGTGGGTCGGTAATAATCAAATAGTGTGATTTGATAAGAAAGTCATTATTGTTTTGACAATGATGAACCGACTACATGCAAAGAAGCGATGATGGGCCCTGGCTCCATAAAATGACTAGAAGTCATAGAATCCGTGATAGTATCCATACACGAGAAATCAAGTTTCTTAAATTGGAAGACCCTCCGGAAAGGCGTGAAGCCTATCGGTCATGTTTGGATCTACAAAGAAATAGACATGGATGTTTAACATCTATGAAATAGTCGACATGTCGGAAAGAAGTTTACGACAATGTTCAAGGAGTTGACTATGACAAGATTTGATCTTTCATAGCGATATTTAGTCTTGACGGATTAATGTAGCAACCACTACATATAATTTGATGTATGGTAGTTGAACAAACAAAACAATGTTCTTCTAATAGAATGGTTACCTAGGATGTGTACAAGACACGGTCCGAAGGGTTTTCTTAATTCAAAGGGTGCTAAAAGGGCATGCAAACTTCAATAGTTGAAGTAAGCATAGCGGAGTTGGAATCTTCATCATGATGAAATTGTTAAAAGAGTTTAAATTCATCGGAGAAGATGAAGATGCTTGCATTTGCAAGAAATCAAGTGGGAGCACTGAGACATATTTCTAATACATTATGTAGAGGACATATTGTTTATTGGAAATGATGTATCTTGTATTGACACAAGTTAAGAATTTCATTAAAATAAGATTTCGATGAAAGACTTGGGCAAACCCAGAATATTTGGCATCAATATCTATATGGATAGATTAAGGCGCTAATATGGTTGTGCCAGACATACATATATGAGATATTGAAAGGATTCAATATGGAAACAACAGGAAAGGTTCTTGCTGCATGGAAAGAATTGTATCAAGATTCAAGTGTTTCAACACTTGGTGAGTAGAATCACATGAAGATTTTGATCGATTATACCATGATATGTATATATCCAAAATGTCCTATGCTCTAAATGTTATGAGCACATACCAAAATGATTCACAAGATGATCATTGGACGATAGTAAAGATATTCTTATGAGCTTTGGAAGAACTAAGAATATATCATGTATAAGTGACAAATAGTTAAAGGTAGTTCATTGTAAAGTGTTACATTGCTACTAGTTTTGTCACAAGATACAAATTAAATTTATCTCAATTGAGACTATGGGTGGCACGATGTAATGGAAAGGATGTTCCATGATGGATTTGGATAAGTTCCAAAGTTGAAACATTATGATGGATACTACAACAAAAGGCTAAGTATATGACTGCTATAGTAGCAGCAAAGGAGGGCATTTGTGTTAAGAAGTTTGTTATCAAACTAGGTGTGGTTCGAAGTGGGCTAATACTATGAAGATATATTGTATGACAATAATATCAACATATTTTAACCTGAACAAACTAAAGGTCTCACCAAAGGACCAAATTTATACAATGCCATCTCATTTGAGAATGAGTGATGCGTAGAGACGCAAAGACATGCAAATACACACGGACCTGAAAGTGCCAGATCTGGAGATTATGTTAACCACTAACAAACGCTTATATTCAACACCTAGGTGTTGTATATACAAGTTTACAAACTAGATTATTGACTCTAGTGCAAGTGGGAGACTGAAGGGAATATGCCCGAGAGGCAATAATAAAGTGGTTATTATCTTATTCCATATTTATGATAAATGTTTATTTTGCATGCTATAATTGTATTAATTGGAAACATTAATACATGTGTGTTTAATAAACAAAATACAAAGTTCCTAGTAATGCCTCTCATATAAACTAGCTCGTTAATTAACAAAGATGATCAAGGTTTCCTGATCATGGACATTGGATGTTGTTAATAACGAGGTCACAACATTAGTTGAATGATGTGATGAACATTCATCCGAAGTATAGCATTATGATCAGAGTCATTATGTTTATATTGCTATAACATCATACGAAGTAATCTTAGTCCTTAGACCATGAGATCATGTTAATTGCTAACCCCAGAAGAGTATCTTGATAACATCAAACGTCACACCATAACAGGGTGACTATAAAGGTGGGTTTAGTGATACGAAGGTGTTATGTTGAGGCTCATGGATCAAGAGTGGGATTTATCCATCCCGATGACGGATAGATATACTCTGGGCCCTCTCGGTGATATCACATTGAAATAGCTTGCAAGCAAGTGATGTGATCACTCGAATGTTACATCACGGGAACGAGAAAAGAGTACATGTCGGTAACAAGATCAAACTAGGTATGGAGATACCAATGATCGAATCTCGGACATGTAATATATCACGAGACAAAGGGATTTAGTTACTAGCATTAAAGGTTCTCACGATCACAGAAGTCATCGTTGAATGTGTAGGACTCAGTATGGATCTCCAGGTCCCGCTTCTGATTATTGATCTGAGAGGGGTCTCGATCATGTCTGCATTATTCACGAACCGTAGGGTGACACACTTAAGGGATACCGACAGCATTTGGAGCAAATATGTTTCATATAAAGATTTAAGAAAGCGCTGGAATTATTTCAATAGACACCAAAACTGTTTCGAGTGAAATTGCTAAAATTGGTTCTGCATGTAATATTGAAATGTTTCAGGGGGTTTTATGTGAATGTTTGTTAATTAAAGTAATTAACAAAATTATGAATAAAATTAATAAAAGAGTTTTATTAAATGAGAGAGCATCAAATTTGGAGAAATTTAATGCATTTAAAGTGGAGACTTTAAAAGAGAATGTGAAGGGGCATTTTAATGTGGAGGGGGTTACCACCACATGAATGGGGGAGGTGAAGGGACACCCTCCCTTCCTCCTATAAAAGGCCCCCCTCTCACTCCTTCCTCACACCTCCTCGTGAAGGATATCTCTCCCCTCTAGTATTATTCCCCCATGGTCTCAGATTAGCGAGATACATGTTCCCGGTGGCTTTATCTGGAAAGGAGTTGCTGCTTCCGCTGCTTTGCTAGAGCGAGGGACGGAGGTTGTCGGGGTACCGGATGTGTGTGTGATCACGGATGCACCGCTGCTTTGCGGTGCTGGACTTGGTGGTGCTGGACTTGCTGGAGCTGGATCTGTCGGACTTGGTGGTGCTGGACGTGCTGGAGCCGGACCTGTCGGACTTCCTCACAATCTTGAGATCGGCAAGTGTACGACTACATCAACCACGAGTTCCTATTCATTAACAAAACTCGTTGTCTTCGAGGGTAAGTTCTCGATGGATGTATGTCCACCCGTTGCTTTGTACCTAGTAGATAGATCTTGGCGTGTAGTTCTCATCGTAGGAAATTTTTTGTTTTCTATGCTGCGGACCCAATAAATACTTCTACAGAAGATCCGGCATGCTTATGATATGATGCATGGCATAACACAGATGCGGTGCAATTAGGCAATATTAAGCGGAACCGGGGTTCTGTTAATTAATTAGATGGTTCAAGTTGTTTAACTACCCCGCAATTTAAATGTGGAATTAACAAGGCAAAACATGGCATCGGTTTGCTACACAAATTTAAATGGAGTCCGGAATAAGACGAAAGTATCCCGCATGTAGACTCCATATTTAATTATGAGGTGAATCGGCATAATGCCCCCAAACCACATGACAGATATGCATGCATGAACAATTTAATATGCGATAGGTATATGTCATATTATAAAAATAGAGGCTTAGGGTCACACATCTGGGTTCGGAAGATCTTGGTTCCGGGGGTCCGGGGTCGGTTCTCAGGGTTCATCGAGGATCGGGATCGGCCTTTAGGTTTTCCGGCTCTGGGGAGACGAACTTGTCGCACCGGCGTTGACGCTTCCGGGAAGGAGAACTTGGTGTCTGGGAAGGCGATCATGTCGTTCCGTGTGGCGATCTTGGCGGTCATCGGAAGAACTCGGCGATGTCTCCACTTTGCAGTCTCGACTTTGAATCGAGGCTTCGGGGTTCCGTTCGGCGCCATTGGTACTTAGAAGATCTGGGTGTGTCGTGACGTCGTTGCCATACCATCACCACTTGATACCCACCGAGAAGGATACCAAAGTTAAGGACGCATAACAGAGGCTTCGGTTTAACGCTGCAGCAAAACAAAACGAGGCAGGCGCATGTCCTGACTCCTGATAACATGCATGACCTGCAGAAAGTGTTGGCATATGCACAAAAAAAACAAGGAACGGCGGCGGGCCGAGCAACACAGCGGGTATGCGGGGAAGGCTCGATGTGGAGGCCCTGGGCGGTGGGGCTTGCCCGGGCGGGGAACGGCGCCGCTCTGGGAAGGGAGCAGCCCGGCGTGGGTCCGGCGGGTGGCGGCGCGGGGCGAACACGGCGGCGGGGCTGGCGATACGGGGAGCCCGTGCGCAGCAGCAGAGAGGTTGACCGCGTCGGCAGGACGGCGAGCGAGGGCAGCTCGCAGAGAGGCGGCGTAGGGACAGGTTGGTGAGCTCGCTGCAGCGATGGGGGGTGACATGGTGGCCGCTGGTAGCGGCGGCAGCCGGTGGGAGGCCAGAGAGGGGCTGCAGGGCGGCGGAGCAGGCGGAGGCGGGCAGGGGACGCGACGGAGAGGACGAGCTGGGGCGCGGGAGAGGAAGACGCCGGCGAGGAGGCGACGCGCACCGAGGGTGGAGAGCTCGGTGGCAGGGTCGGGGTAGCAAAGACGAGCGACCAGGTGGTGGCCGGACCCGAGCACGGGGAGGAGCGCGGCGAGGGAAGATGGTGGCGGTGGCCGCTCGGGAGGCCGGAGAGGCGGCGGGGAGAAGCGAGGTGAGAGGGGCCCATGGCGGTCGGTGACCGGGGAGGATGGCCGGAGAAGCGGATGGAGGCGGCGGGGCACGGGCGCGGCCGGGAAGAGCGCGACGGTGCTGTGAGGAGAGGACGGTGGCGGCAGACGTGCGGTAGTGGGTGAGGTGAGAGGCCAGCGGGGAGGTGAGAGGGAGAGAGGGGACTGGGTGTGGGACCGGGTCGGAGGTGGACCTAGGGAGGCGTGGCGATCGGTGCCAGGGGGAGGTGGGGATCCCGTGCGAGGCTAGGATCGTGCGGGGTGCGAGGTTGTGCGGGCAGGTGGTGGACCAGGGGGTGGGGACGCGGGCCAGGGTGGACCTGGTCGGCGGGTCAGGAGGTGGCTGGGCGGGAGTTGGAGAGGGAGTGGGGTCAGGCGGGCTGAGGTGGCAGGCTGGGGTTGGCTCGGGTGAGGTGGCTGAGAGAGAGAGAGAGAGAGAGAGAGAGAGAGAGAGAGAGAGAGAGAGAGAGAGAGAGAGAGAGAGAGAGAGAGTGGCGGCGGGTGGGGAGATGATATTGGGGTTAGGGTAGCCGGTTAGGTAGGGTTTGACTCAGGGTAGGTTGTTTGGTTTTTATTGGGGGTGGCCGGCTGGGCCGGTTTCGGCCTGGTTCGGCTGCCCCCTAAAAATAATATAAATATTTTATTATTTAAAACGGGGCTTTTGCAAACCGTATTTAGACAAACCAAAATTTTCCGGAGGCCCGGGTTTTGTATTTGAATAAAGGATTGGTATTTAGAAAACAGAAATAGGGTTTTTTGAAAATAGTTTCAGACAACAGATGCATAATGATGACGATGCTCAAATGCAATGTGGCATGATGACATGAGCATGCGGTCATGATGATGCAATGCACAAAAACACAGCAATTTTCTAGTAGTGGTTTGTGCGGGGCACCACAATTCGACACCACTAACAAGGGATCTCGCCCTCGAGATCTGCCTCATGGTACGGGGAAGAAAGCCGGCGATCTGAACCATCTTGCTTCGTGTAGATCCTCACGACACCACTAACAAGAGGTCGTTGTCCGTGATCATCGAGAGAACAGTCCGGGAACAAAGGGCAAAGGTAGAGGTATCAACAAATAAAGCCACCTCTAGCTCCGATAAACGGAGAGAAAAGATGCAGTCTAATCCACTCCAATGTACAAGAGCAAATAGAATGAATAGTCGGCATGGGGGCCAATACATCACGCACCCAAACTATTACTCCGCACATTCGGTGGAAAAGCATGCAGCCATTCTCGGAATCAGACTGAAGATCTCGACAATTGAGGTTCGGAAACAAGGAGTGATGCAAGCTCTTCATCAGATCTGGAGTGGATGACATCGTCGCGTCGGAAAACATCGGAAGGCACAACAAGGAACAGAGAGAAGTCCAACAGATGAAGGATTCCTCAGATAGCACGAAGACCGGATGTAGAAGCACCATTACCAAAGGAGGAAGCAAAAACCCTGAAGGTATGATCGAAACCCATCCACGAGAAATCTTGGACTCGAAGAAAAGATAAGAGGGAAGATCCAAAACACGCAGAGGTACAAGGAGAATAGCAGAGGGGTAAGGAGTAAAAGCAGACCTAATCAGATCTATCCAACCGATTTTGCAAAATAGTGTTGACACTCTACTTCGGCCGTTAGCTAGGTTATCCTATAGGCTGGACTTGTGGGGTATCGCAACTGCTGAGCTCTGATACCACTCTGTAACACCCTCAAATCGGCCCTATGCAAGTTTTAGCCCTTTCCGCCAAACCCGCATAGAAACGATTCAAGGACGCCCACCAGGCACTTTCATGCGGGTGGAAAACGAAGTAATACCATTACACAACAGTTCTCGATGGGACCCATAGAACAGATATTTATACAACACGACTCCAAGAGTCAAGAATACAGATATACAATACAAAGATCCAAATCACCTTGAAAACGATATAGCGTCTGACTACGGACAAGATGCAAATGGGGCTAAGAGCCCTGAAGAATAACCAATGGCGTCCATAACCCTGCCCAGGCCAAGCCGGAAGGGTAACCCTGCTAACGACGTCGATCTCAAACCTGCTAAAACAAAAGGGGTGCCAACGAAGGGCAAAGGAAAAGGAGGAGCGTTAGTACTAAGGCCAGTACACGGCGAGGCTAGAATTCGGCGGCTCTCGCCTACATAGGTATGGTGGGCTGAAGCGGCAGCGCAGCATGCACTAACCAACCTATAGAGACTCGATTAACTGTCGGCTATTAGAGAGAGATAAGAAAGACCTATTCGGTTCCAACCTGATACTAACACCAAACATACCCATCCTGGTATTCCCCCTCGAGACCAAACGAGGAAGTCAAATCGAGGAACTCACACAGTTAGCAGTTTTACTCATTTCGTTATAATTGCAGCACTTACTAATCAGATGTAGGTATGATAACATAAGTAGTGGGCAATTTTAGTTATCATTCTGTTGTAATTGGAACATTTACTAGTCAGATATAATTGTCCCAAGGAATCCCAAAACCCAACAGTTGTTGGCACTTTTATCACATTCCATTGGAGTTGCAATACTTACTAGGCAGGTATAGTATGACATAGATCACCACATATCCACCAGTTGTTGGCATTTTTATTATCCATTCCATTGTAGTGAAGCTGAATTACTAGTCACATATTAAGTCAAATTTATAGCACTACTTTAGTTATGCTTGTCTATGATCGAGATACTGTGCTCCAGGTCATCCATAACCGTGGACATGGCTTTCAGAAAGTTTTACCCTGCAGGGGTGCACAAATAGCAACACACACTCGATCAACCTCGGAAAAACCAACTCAAAACCCAACGAGGCATTCACGACAAAGCGATCATAGGATTCATAAAATATTTTAGGGGGCCACCCCATAAGCTACCCGCAACAAAGTTGGCCGGCTCCGGAACGGACCAAGGGTTTGTGTGGACGGCTGTAAACGACTAGGAACCCGAAAGTGTGACTGGGCTTGTCGATACATCGAAAACGTGTCATGATCCTAAACAGTACAGGTGCTCCACACACAATCTTAAATAAAGCAGTAAAGCATGGCATAAGTACAGGATAGTAATAAAACACCAAACTAGTTTGTGGCCCCAAGAAATAGAAATGAATCAAGCTCTGGCTCAGGGGGGTCCATAAGGCCTCCCGGATGTGGATAGTGCGAATAGTCAAGGAATAGGTATCAAGTACTCGGGGTCCTAGGGGACACAAGTGAGCGTGGAAGAACCAAATAACATATATTCCCCATCGATGCCTCTACATTAGTTATATCTAGCATTTTAATAGTTGTATTTAAAGTCATGATCCTCTCCACCATAAACATCTGCCAGCATACCAACAACTGTGGTACTCGACACCACGAGATCGCACCTGAGCAAGCAACTATGACTCGCAAGGCCAGCTATCTACCAAACAACAAGTATTAGGAGGTGTCCATGGCAATATGGAGGCTGCACGGGATATAACTGGTGTACAGAAACTAAAGCATCGCGACACGGATAGCAATAGATCAACAGGAGGAAATAAAGACTATAAATGCAAAATAGGTAGAAGGGGGAGAGATGCTCGCCTGGGAAACACTGCCGACGGATCATATCTGGAGAACTTGTCGATAAATGCATCAACTCATCAGCCTAATCCGCGAAGAAGTAAACACTAGAAGAAACACCGGATGCAATATTTAATACTTCTACAGAAGATCCGGCATGCTTATGATATGATGCATGGCATGGCACAGATGCGGTGCAATTAGGCAATATTAAGAGGAACCGGGGTTCTGTTAATTAATTAGATGGTTCAAGTTGTTTAAGTACCCCGCAATTTAAATGTGGAATTAACAAGGCAAAACATGGCATCGGTTCGCTACACAAATTTAAATGGAGTCCGGAATAAGACGAAAGTATCCCGCATGTAGACTCCATATTTAATTATGAGGTGAATTGGCATAATGCCCCCAAACCACATGACAGCATGCATGAACAATTTAATACGCGACAGGTATATGTCATATTATAAAAATAGAGGCTTAGGGTCACACATCTGTGTTCGAAAGATCTTTGGTGCCGGGGGTTCAGGGTCGGTTCTCAGGGTTCGTCGAGGATCGGGATCAGCCTTTAGGTTTTCCGGCTATGGGGAGACGACCTTGTCGCACCAGCGTTGACGCTTCCGGGAAGGAGAACTTGGTGTCTGGGAAGGCGATCATGTCGTTTCGTGTGGCGATCTTGGCGGTCATCGGAAGAACTCGGCGATGTCTCCACTTTCCAGTCTCGACTTCGAATCGAGGCTTCGAGGTTCCGTTCGGCGCCGTTGGTACTCAGAAGATCTGGGCGTGTCGTGACGTTGTTGCCATACCATCACCACTTGATACCCACAGAGAAGCACACCAAAGTTAAGGACACATAACAGAGGCTTCGGTTTAACGCTGCAGCAAAACAAAACGAGGCAGGCGCATGTCCTGACTCCTGATAACACGCATGACCTGCAGAAAGTGTTGGCATATGCGCAAAAAAAAGGGAACGGCGGCGGGCCGAGCAACGCAGCAGGAAGGCGGGGAAGGCTCGATGCGGAAGACCTGGGCGGTGGGGCTTGCCAGGGCGAGAGGCGGCCGAGGTGGGGAACAACACCGCTCTGGGAAGGGAGCATCCCGGCGTGGCTCCGGCGGGTGGCAGCGCGGGGCGAACACGGCGGTGGGGCTGGCGATACGGGGAGCCAGTGCGCGGCGGCAGAGAGGTCGACCGCGTCGGCGGGACAACGAGCAAGGGCAGCTCACAGAGAGGTGGCGCAGGGATGGGTTGGTGAGCTCGCTGCAGCGATAGGGGGTCAGATGGTGGCCGCTGGTAGCGGCGGCAGCCGGTGGGGAGGCCGGAGAGGGGCTGCGGGGCGGCGGAGGAGGCGGAGGCGGGCAGGGGACGCGACGGCAAGGACGAGCTAGGCGCGGGAGAGGAAGACGCTGGCGAGGAGGTGTCGCATACCGAGGGTGGAGAGCTCAGCGGCAGGGTCGGGGTAGCAGGGACGAGCAGCCTGGCGGTGGCCGGACCCGAGCACGGGGAGGAGCGCGGCGAGGGAAGATGGTGGCGGCGGCCGCTCAGGAGGCTGGAGAGGCGGCGGGGAGAAGCGAGGTGAGAGGGGCCCGTGGCGGTCGGCGACCGGGAAGGATGGCCGGAGAAGCGGATGGAGGCGGCGGGGCACAGGCGTGGCTGGGAAGAGCGCGGCGGCGCTGCGAGGAGAGGACAGTGGCGGCAGACATGCGGTGGTGGGTGAGGTGAGAGGCAAGCGGGGAGGAGAGGGGGAGAGAGGGGACTGGGTGTGGGACCGGGTCGGAGGTGGACCTGGGGAGGTGTGGCGATCGGTGCCAGGGGGAGGTGGGGATCCCATGCGAGGCTGGGATCGTGCGGGGTGCGAGGTTGTGCGGGCAGGTGGTGGACCAGGGGGTGGGGACCCGGGCCAGGGTGGACCTGGTCGGCGGGTCAGGAGGTGGCTGGGCGAGAGTTGGAGAGGGAGTGGGGTCAGGCGGGCTGAGGTGGCGGGCTAGGGTTGGCTCGGGTGAGGTGGCTGAGAGAGAGAGAGAGCGAGAGAGAGAGAGAGTGGCGGCGGGTGGGGAGATGATAGTGGGGTTAGGGTAGCCGGTTAGGTAGGGTTTGACTTAGGGTAGGTTGTTTGGTTTTTATTGGGGGTGGCCGGCTGGGTCGGTTTGGGCCTGGTTCGGCTGCCCCCTAAAAATAATATAAATATTTTATTATTTAAAATGGGGTTTTTGCAAACCGTATTTAGACAAACCAAAATATTCCGGAGGCCCGGGTTTTGTATTTGAATAAAGGCTTGGTATTTAGAAAACAGAAATAGGGTTTTTCGAAAATAGTTTCAGACAACATATGCATGATGATGACGATGCTCAAATGCAATGTGGCATTATGACATGAGCATGCGATCATGATGATGCAATGCACAAAAACACCGCGATTTTCTAGTAGTGGTTTTTGCGGGGCGCCACAATACCTCTAAAGCTCTGCACCCCGCTTCCTCTCCCCTGTTTCGTTGTCCTCTATGCTCTCCAGACTTGAAGGAGATTCCGTGCTCTCCAGCCGCGCATGACCCATCTCCGTGTTCTCAAGCCTCGCAGGATCCATCTCCGAGCGGGATCCGGATCACCAGCGTCGTTGGCCCCCTAACCCAACGGCCGACTCTCGGTTTTTGTTTCTAGACGCGCTTGGGCGGTTGATACATTGCAAATGTATCTATAATTTTTGATGTTCCATGCTTGGTGTTATCCACTTTCTTGTGTTTTGTCCACACTTTGGAGTACTTTTCATATGATTTCTTGGACTAACGTATTAACAAGAGCCACAGTGCTAGCTGCCTATTTTCTGCTGTTTTTGGTTCTAGGAAATTCAGAAAATGAATATTCTCGGAATTGGACGGGTAAAAAGCCAAAGTGCCTATTTTTCCGGAAGTCATCAAATGCCAGAATACAAGACGGAGAAGGGCTGGGGGCCGGCCACATCACCTGGCCACGCGGGCCAGGCCTGGCCGCGCCAGGGGGTGGTGTGGCCAGCCCAGGCACCCCCTCGGCCTCTCCTTCCGCCTAAAAGATGCCCTCGGGACGAAAACCCTAAGTACCCGATCAAAAATCCACGAAAGAGTCTATAGACGCCGTCATCTCCATCCCTACATTGGGAGGGATCTGAAACTCTTCCCGGCACCCTGCCGGAGAGGGGAATTCACCCTCGAGGCCTTCTTCATCACCATGCAAGCCTCCGGTGTGATGCGTGAGTAGTTCATCCTTGGACTACCGATCCATGTAGTAGCTAGATGGCTGGTTCTCCTCCTTTGTGCTTTCATGTTTAGATCTTGTGAGCTCCGTTCATGATCAAGATCATCTATTTGTAATTCTGCATGTTGTGTTTGCGGGGATCCGATGGATATTGAGATGCTATTTCAGATTGATTATTGATTCTATCATGTCTTTGTTATTTGTGATCTTGCATGCTTTCCGTTGTTAGTAGCTATCTTGGCCAAGTAGATGCTAGCAACTCCAAGAGTTAGTATTTATGCTCGATAGTGGGTTCATGCCTCTGGTAATCTGGGGAAGTGACAGAAATCTCTAAGGTACTAGAGGTGCTGTTGCTACTAGGGAGAAAACAACAATCCTTTGTTCATAGAACAATCATATTGTTTACTTTACACGCAATTCGTAAAGCAATAATCTGTTGCTTGCAACTTAATACTGGAGGGGGTTCGGATGATAACCTGAAGGTGGATTATTAGTCATAGATGCAGTTGGATGGTAGTCTTTGTATAATGTTGTAATGCCCAATCAAGTCTCAAAGGAGTCAAGATGATTAGTTTATGCTTGTATGCTTTCTCTATGTTTGTCAATTGCCCCGCTGTAATTTGTTCACCCAGCATGTTATCTATCTTAAGGAGAGCCACCTCTAGTGAACTATGGATCTGACTCCTTTTCTTTACATACAATCTACAAACTGTTTACTGCTTTGTGTTTACTTTCTGCAAACTATTACTTCCTTCCATTCGATACGTTTAATCCTTTGTTTTCAGCAAAACACGGTGAGATTGACAACCTCATCGCAAGTTGGGGACAAAGTTCTATGGTTGTGTTGTGCAGGTCTCCACGTTGCTACTAGCACCGGTAGTGCGCCCTACCAATGCTCAGCTAGCAACACCTTTGGGGTGTTTCCTTGCTCCTACTGGTTCAATTAAACCTTGGTTTCATAACTGAGGGAAACTTGTTGCTGTGCTCATCATACCTTCCTCTTGGGTATCCCATGGAGCTCTACATCAACACCGAGCCTTCAAGCATGTTTCTGGCGCCGTTGTCGGGGAGTCAAGGACATCTTCACAAGGGGAGCCCCTCATAACCAATCTCTTTACTTTGTTATTTTTGTTTTGCTTAGTTTATTTTTGTTTTGTTTGCTTGTTTCTTCATCAAAAACAGAAAAAAACTAGTTTTACTAGTTTGCTTTCTTATTTGAAAACACCAAAAAATGACTACTCTTGAAAACACTAAGTTGTGTGACTTCACTAGCACCAACAACAATGATTTTATGAGCACACCTATTGCTCCACCTGTGCCCGAAGATACTTTCTTTGAGATAAAACCTGCTTTACTCAATCTTGTTATGAGAGTTCTGGTATTGGTAATGAAGATGCTGCTGCCCATCTAAATAACTTTGTTGAACTTTGTGAGATGCGAAAGCATAGCGATGTAGATGGTGATATTATTAAGCTGAAATTGTTTCCTTTCTCTCTGAGAGGAAAAGCTAAAGAATGGTTGAATTGCTTAACTAGAAATAGTATTGATTCTTGGACTAAATGCAAAGATGCTTTTATTAGAAAATACTATCCTCCTGCTAAGATTATATCTATGAGGAGTGAAATAATGAAGTTTAAACAATCTAATAATGAACATGTTGCTCAAGCTTGGGAAAGAATGAAATCTTTGGTAAAGAATTGTCCCACTCATGGACTAACTGCTTGGATGATTATCCAAACTTTTTTATGCAGGATTGAACTATTTTATGCAGGAATATTTTTCAAGGAACCTATTGGATTCTGCTGCTGGAGGTACCTTTATGACCATTACTTTGGGTGCTGCAACAAAACTTCTGGACAATATGATGGTTAATTATTCTGAATGGCATACTGAGAGAGCTCCACAAGGTAGGAAGGTAAATTCTTTTGAGGAAACTTCCTCCTTGAGTGATATGATTGATATTATTATGTCTATGCTTGTTAATGGGAAAGCCCATATTGATCCAAATAATGTTCCTTTAGCCTCTAAGAGCAAGTTGATGTGAACTTCATAAGAAATAACAATTTTGGCAACAATGCTTATGGTAATAACAATTATAGGTCCTACCCTCCTAATAATACTTATGGCTATAATGGTAAACTTGGATTACCTACTGAAGGAAGAATTTTAGAAGTTGAAAGAGCCACTAAAAACTTCATGCAAATGCAATATGAGCAAAATAAGCTATTCACTAAAACTATGGAGGAACAATCTACCATTTTGATGAACATTAGCCATCAACTTGGGAGTCTAAATAGGGAAATTCCTAGTTTACAATTGAAACTCTCTAATGCTGAAAGAAATATATCATCTTTGTCTGAAGATCATTCCTCTTTGATCAATAAAATGGCTGCTAAACCTAAAACTAATGATAATCCCTTTGAAGCTACTAATGCTATACAAGTAAGAATTGATGAAAATGTTAGACTATTAGCTGAATTACATGCTAAGTGGGAAAGAGAATATGAAATTGCTAGAAACATTAGTGTTTCTACTATTACCACCACTAGTGTTGAGGCTAGTAATAGTTCTACTACTCTAGATGATAAATTTGATTTTGATCTTGATGGTTGCAACATCTCTGAAGTTATTAAGTTCTTACAAAAGCTTTCTAAAAGTCCTAATGCTAGTGCTATGAACATGGCCTTTACAAAACACGTTACTGATGCTCTCATAAAGATTAAAGAAGAAAAGATGAAACATAAAGCTTCTATTCCTATAAAACAAGAAGATGGTTGGGAACCCATCATTAATATGAAAGTGAATGACTTTGATTTCAAAGCTTTATGTGATCTTGATAGTAGTGTTTATATTATGCCTAGAAGGATTTATTATATGCTTGATTTGCCTCCACTTGAAGATTGTTATTGGAATGTCCCACTTGATGATAATGCTAAAAAGAAACTCACGGGGAGTCTTAGTGATGTTCTTATTATGGTTAACAATGCCTATGTCCCTGTTGATTTCTATGTTTTGTATGTTGAATACAATGCTTCTTGTCCTATTACTTTGGGAAGACCTTTTCTTAGAACTGTTGGTGCCATTATTGATATGGAGGAAGGCACCATTAAATATCAACTCCCACTCAAGAAAGGTATAGAACACTTCCCTAAAAAGAGAGAGAAGATTTCTTTTGCCTCTCCTATGAAAACAAAATTTGGTTTTAATGCTTCTTCATTTGAGAACACTTGATTCTTTTTCTTGCTTCTTATGCCTATCTTAAAGGCGTTAAAGAAAAGTACTTGTTGGGAGATAACCCAAAAGTTTTAGATGAGTCTTGGAAGTTATTACTTCAGTAATAACCGCTCCTTATCATTTTTATTTTCTTTTTGTGCCAAGAGTAACTTCTAATGAGAGAGAAGTAATGATTGTGAAAGTTACTGTCCCGAAACAGATTTTTGTGCTTCACCGTAAAAAAATGTGTAAAATCTCTGAATGTCTTTTTGAGGCGTGAATCTTTGTGCTTCTGCCCCAGGTTGTTATCTAACTTTCGTTAGTTCAACAATTTTTGATTTGAGCAACAGAAGGTCTTCAAAAAAATTCGTCTTTACCTGTTGGTCTGTTTTGACAGATTTCTGCCATTTTCTGCATTTGCTTCCTGTTGGTTCCTTTTTGAGTTCTTTTGGGGAATTGAGCTTTTTGAGGGAAGTTCTATAGTAGCTAGTGTTATAATGGAAGTTTATTTGGTGTTATAACTGAACCTTAAGACTTATTTATCTTGAGTGCACTAATGTTGCTAATAAAGATTGTGTGAAGTTTTGTATGAAGGAAAAATTTTAGGTGTATGGAAGGAATGAGTAATGAGATGAAGGATGGACTAAAGCTCAAGCTTGGGGATGCCACGCATGTCACCCCAAGAAATATCCAAGAAGTATAAGCGTCAAAGCTTGGGGATGCCCAATGCATCCCCTTCTTCATCAATAAAAATCCCAGGTTTCTTCCAAACGCTTCATTTTTATTGTTTCATGCACAGTTGTGTTGTTCTTGGAGCGTCTTCTTTTTCGTTTTCGTTTTGGTTTTTTGTTTGCTTGGTTTTCTTAGTTTTCTTAATAAATTGGTTGGACCCCCTCTTTCATACATTGGTTTGCAAATAGTTTGGTTTGGTTTGGAAAAGAGTAGGAAAGTTCATGCTTATGTGGTAAAAAGAGCTCGTTTTTGACTGTGGCCTATGCTCTGTCATGCCATGCTTGATATTGTTTTGGCTTTATTCTTAGTATTCTTTGGTGTAGCATGACTTGTTATAAACAATTGATATTTCTTAATGTGCCTTGGATGAATCATGCGTTGTTTTAGCATATTAAAGCATAGTATAGTGGTATTCTCCTTTGATGTTTATTTGGGTTGACTTGGCACATGCTCACACCATGTTATGACTATCTCAAGTTACCATAGCCTTTATGATCCTTTAGTTTTCAACTTGTAGTATCACTTTATGCTTTGATCAATGATGTTTTGTCGCTCTGCATGATTATGGCCATTATTGCTCTCTTAGTTTGTCGCTCCTAGTCTTTTCCTAGCCTCCACAACCAAGTATGAGTTCCACTCATGCATCCAACTCCCTAAACCAAGTTATTACAAAGAGTACACCATACCTACCTACTAGTTTATATTATTCCAAGTATATTCATGCTTTTGTTTACCTTCCAAATTAAACTTGTTATGAGAAAACTAGTTATTAAAGCTCTCACGAATTTGATGGCACACTTTACTTTTTTGCATCTAATAAACTTGAACCATTGGGTCCTTCTTTGTTGCATATATGCTTGCACTTTATAAGTTGAAATTAGCAGAACCATGTATCATGGGGAACGCTTTCAACATTGCACTTGTACTTTGTACCCCGTTGATATCATGTTCTTTTGCTTATGGATCCCGACGGTGTGAAATAAAAGTGGAACTTGTAAGATTATGGAGTTTGTATGTGTGTTAGAGAAACGCCTGGGCCGCTAGCCTAAGCCATGCCTAATCATGGTGGAAACTTGCAGGATCACCATAATGAGCACTCTATGAAGCATCCTCAATAAAAACCTATGATAATAGCAAATAAAAAGATCGCTAAGATGCTCATTGTTTGCTTGCCTTGTCATTTTGATTATATCATGTGCAAGGGGTACCCCATTGGCGGTTCTTTATGATACATATGTACTTACAATGACAAGAGCTTATTTGTGACTAAAGTTGAGTAGCATGAGGATCGGTCTTCGTAAGTAAGGGGCATGAGATTTCGGTTTATAACTTGTCAAGCATATCCTCTTAGTTGTGTCACTTTAACCTTAATCACCTTAAAGATGCTTATGATAGGGGCAATGAGAGCTGAAAGCTATAAGTACCATAATTTTTGGAAGCTCTTTATGAGACTTGAATCCCTACTTTCTTTTATGAAGGCCTTTCTTCCACCATTATATTGAGTCTCCACCTTCTACCTTTATGCACCTACTTCGAGACCATAGTGGCCATTCTTAGTTCTATGTGCATTGTCCCAAGACTAGTTGATTGATGCATAACTTGATATTGCTTGTTTTAAACCATTTATATCTAGTCACTCTTATGAACTTTGAAGGTGTCCTATGCCTTTATATTTGCTACTCTATGAGGGACAAGCTGAATACTATTATGCTATGTTTTCTTTATGTGAAACAAACAAACGTCTTGCAAAGCATTGTTATTCATGAATCTTTTGTTTGTACCTTTTCATGTTGCATCATAGTTTCTTTGTCTTATTGCTAGAACCTTGTCTTTCATGTTATGATTGAAGTACTATGATCCCATCTTTGAATGTTTTACAAATACTTTGATCAAGTCTTTGATGGTGCATGTCACCTCAAAAATTATTCTTTCTTTTTATCACTTACCTACTCGAGGACGAGCAGGAGTTAAGCTTGGGGATGTTGATACATTGTAAATGTATCTATAATTTTTGATGTTCCATTCTTGGATTTATCCACTTTCTTGTGTTTTGTCCACACTTTGGAGTACTTTTCATATGATTTCTTAGACTAACCTATTAACAAGAGCCATAGTACCAACTGCCTGTTTTCTGCTGTTTTTGGTTCCAGGAAAGTCAGAAAATGAATATTCTCGGAATTGGACGGGACAAAAGCCAAAGTGCCTATTTTTCCGGAAGTCATCAGATGCTAGAATACGAGACGGAGAAGGGCTGGGCACCAGCCACACCACCTGGCTGCGTGGGCCAGGCCTGGCCGCGCCAAGGGTGGTGTGGCCAGCCCAGGCACCCCCTCGGCCTCTCCTTCCGCATATAAGATGCCCTCGGGACGAAAACCCTAAGTACCCGATCAAAAATCCACGAAAGAGTCTGTAGCCGCCATCATCTCCATCCCTAGATCGGGAGGGATCTGAAGCTCTTCCCGGCACCCTGCCGGAGAGGGGAATTCACCCTGGAGGCCTTCTTCATCACCATGCAAGCCTCAAGTGTGATGCGTGAGTAGTTCATCCTTGGACTATGGATCCGTGTAGTATCTAGATGGCTGGTTCTCCTCCTTTGTGCTTTCATATTTTAGATCTTGTGAGCTCCGTTCATGATCAAGATCATCTATTTGTAATTCTGCATGTTGTGTTTGCGGGGATCTGATGGATATTGAGATGCTATTTCAGATTGATTATTGATTCTATCATGTCTTTGTTATTTGTGATCTTGCATGCTTTCCATTGTTAGTAGCTATCTTGGCCAAGTAGATGCTAGCAACTCCAAGAATTAGTATTTATGCTCGATAGTGTGTTCATGCCTCTGGTAACCTGGGGAAGTGACAGAAATCTCTAAGGTAGTAGATGTGCTGTTGCTACTAGGGAGAAAACAACAATCCTTTGTTCATAAAACAATGATATTGTTTACTTTACACGCAATTCGTAAAGCAATAATCTATTGCTTGCAACTTAATACTGGAGGGGGTTCGGATGATAACCTCAAGGTGGATTATTAGCCATAGATTCAGTTGGATGGCGGTCTATGTATAATGTTGTTATGCCCAATCAAGTCTCAAAGGAGTCAAGATGATTAGTTTATGCTTGTAAGCTTTCTCGATGTTTGTCAATTGCCCCGCTGTAATTTGTTCACCCAGCATGTTATCTATCTTAAGGAGAGCCACCTCTAGTGAACTATGGATCTCGATCCTTTTCTTTACATACAATCTACAAACTGTTTACTGCTTTGTGTTTACTTTCTGCAAACTATTACTTCCTTCCATTCGATATGTTTAATCCTTTGTTTTCAGCAAAACACGGTGAGATTGACAACCTCATCGCAAGTTGGGGACAAAGTTCTGTGGTTGTGTTGTGCAGGTCTCCACGTTGCTACTAGCACCGGTAGTGCGCCCTGCCAAGGCTCAGCTAGCAACACCTTTGGGGTGTTTCCTTGCTCATACTGGTTCGATTAAACCTTGGTTTCATAACTGAGGGAAACTTGTTGCTGTGCTCATCATACCTTCCTCTTGGGGTTCCCAACGAGCTCTACATCAACACCGAGCGATCAGCAGTGGACGGCGGAAAGGAGACATGTCAGGGAGGGGAGGGGACGGGACGTGAGGGGATGGCAGGGAGGGGAGGGCGGGAGGACGACAACCCAATGGGACGACGAGAGCGGTGCACACCTGAGCGGAGTGGCGGCGGAAGGAGCAAAGGAGCGGGAGCTGGTTGCGACAAAGCATAGGAAATTGCACAATAATGTTTTGGTGGGTGGCACTAGCCCTCGAACCTGGGACACGCGCCGTCGAAGGTGGAGGAGGCGGGCCCGCCAGTCAGAAAACATGCCACCTGTTAGCATACTATGCACGGTAGCACTTCATGGAATTTCTTAGCAGGTCCCACATGTCAGTCTGTTTGATCAAAACTTGCATGCAGTGCATGGCTGGTTCACACGCTAGTTCCAAAAAAATCCCATTGATCCAAACTTGAAGTGGTAGTTCTGCTTCTTCTCCCTCGTCTCCTCGTAGTGGCAGTTCTGCTTCATCTCCCTCGTCTGTTCTCCTCTTCTTCTTCTCCTCACAGTGGTAGTTCTTCTTTCTTCCTCGATCAAAATATTACCGCATGTAAGCCATGGCCAGTAGCCGGATGAAGAGGAACTGGTCCGATCTCCCGGCCAACCCACTTCGCAAGATCGCCGACTACTTGCTGGAGAAAGAGGCATACGTCGACACCTATGCTGCTTGTCGGGAAGTCTGCACCGATTGGTGCCACACTTTAAAGGTGCCCGAATTCCATCTCAACAACTAGATCATGATAGATAACACACTTCCAGACGTTGGCGACTTCACCTTCCTCAACCTCGCCACTGGTTGTTGCTTCAGGACAAATCTAATGGACGTCCATCGCAGGTTCACATTCACATCCGATATTTATTGGTATTTTCCATTGTAAACATCTTAGTGCTAACTGATGCCCTCTTCTTCCAAAAGATTCTACTTTGTCGGTGTTTCTCGTGGCATCATCGTGCTTGCTCAGAGGGTGGAGCACTACCAGATTCGGCTTCTGAACCCAATCACTCATAAGTCTAACACTGAGTTTCAAGCACACATACCATCTGATCTTCTACAATCTGTCGTCGTGACGAAGTCCCCGACGATGGTGTTCGTTTGCACTGATTATCCAGATCATATTGCATGGGCCGATGAGAGCACCCCAATGGGGCAAATCAATGAATCATTTGGAGAAGGATTGTATTTGCCACCTCCTGATACACTTCTGGTCTGCATGACGACATTCCAAGGGGAAGTATATGCATTACTTGAGAATGGAGACATCGTGTCGACCAACATCCAGTTAGAGCAGCGCGTGAGCACTGTCACGATGGCCAAAATAATTTCAGCCCCCAGTCTTTGAATAGGTACACGAAACCTACAATTTTTACCTTGTGGAGTCAGATGGTGATCTGCTTCTTGTGTTGAACGGGGATTTTGCCAAAGGGCAACCGGTGTTGTTCCGGGTGGACACAGAGAACCGCTCTCTCGAGGCTGTCAGTGACATAGCAAGTCGTGCCCTCTTTGTTGGTTACAATCGGTCTATCTCCATTGGCACCAAGTTACACCCCACAGTCAAACCTGGTTGCATATACTACATGAATTATATCAGACTTTACGATCATGAGGTTCAAGCCTGGGAAGAGGAACCAACAATGGTAATGTATGGCTTAAGTCTGGAACATACACCGAGGCCTTACCCTCTAGACAAGATACTGGCAACACATTACAGATGGAGAGAGTTCTCTGAACATGTGTTGCAGCACGCGGGAGCCGACGACGACAAAATATATAGGGGAGAATGAATCCTATATTCATCCTAGGTTATTTGCTAGCATTTTCAGGTCTATTTTTCTAAGTAGAAATTTGTACTGTATTTATATTATTTCGATCAGCCGTATGCATATTACCTTTCAGACAAAATTGTAATGTATTTAATTTTAGTACTTTCAGAATTCAAATTATTTATTTTTAGTAGCTTCTTTCATAATTCTTTGTGTTCGACATGGGTATCAGCTCAGTGCCGGTATTCAGGTTCCATATGGAAAATTGCACAATAATGTGTTGGTGGTCGGCACCAGCCCTCGAACCTGGGATGCGCGCCGTCGAAGGTGGAGGAGGCGGGCTCGCTAGTCAGAAAATATGCCACGTCGGCATCCCCTGTTTCTGATGCCCTTTAAAAAAATAAAACACGCCATGTCGTCATGCCCTGTTTCTGATGGTGTTGCTACAGTCGACGGTACTTGGTGGTATATAAATAATATCGTATAAACATAAGGGCACAGTCGTCAACATTTCTAAAATGAAACCCGGTCCCGTCTCCTACCTGTCCTGGTACATTGCCCGATGAGGTGGATAGCCACGACCGATCTTTTTAATACGTTCGCACTCTTATGCTGAGAAGGGAAATAAAGATTGAGCGGTTAATGCAACGAGAGTCGAATTATTACCCTCTAAGGAAATGGGAGATGGTTATTTTCACGCGTGCCCGTAGTCCAAATCTACTGTCAGTCTTTCACTCCCCTTCTCTGAAAAACCAAAGTTCACCTTGCGCAGCTCCTCCACACCGCACCATCTAGGGTAACATGGCCCCGCCTAAGCAGCCGTCACCGCCGCTGAAACTGGGTATTTAGCCCCTCTAAGGCAGGCCATGAAGCTCTACTTCAAGGCCGGTCTCCGATTGCCCTGCCAGGCGGATGATTTCCCCAAATGTGCCAAATCGGCCGCAACGGCTAGGGCGGCTTCGTCAGCGCCAGATGCGGCAAGCAGGGCAAGAGAGCGATGTGGAGAAATCGTGCGGCGGCATTACGGCATGCTCTAGGCAGTGGGAACAAGGTACATATCAAATCGTTCACGAGAGCGTGCCGCCGAGGGTACACACCCTCGAACAGGGCAGCGCCAAGGTCTAGGAACTCTCGCGTCCATGCTTCGGCACGGACTACCTTACCGCAGTGGGGGGATGGGAGCACACCGTCTGTGGCAAAGACGCTCCATCCTATGCACGATCGGAGGCCGTACCATGGCGGCGACCAAGCGTCTACACTCAGCATGCTGGATTATTCGACAGCCGGAGCTGGCGGCGGGCATCAGCTCAGCCCCGGAATTCAGGTTCGAGTTCACACGGACCTACGATCCCAAGAAGGAGATGCCAAATTTCAGTTTCGAAGAAATCATTGCGGCAGCGTGGATGGTCCAGCTGAACCGGGACTGGCGCATGCAAATCGCTCATGCATGAACGATGCAGATTTCTTGTAGTTTGGCAGGAAGGCAATAGATCAGTTTGGGTTAAATGATCAAAGAACTTATGTCCTCTCAAGGAAATTGGCCAGCCAACTTTTCTGGTGGAGATCTGTAGTTTCTTCAGTGTAGAATAGTTAAGTTCAGACTGAAGAATGGCTTTTGTAGATGAAATGTTGACAAATTGTTCTATAAACTAGTAGGAAGTTTAGCCCAGTTTTGTGCAGGTATAAGACCCTTTTGTATGGAAGTACTACTGTTGTAAGCAAATACTATCAAGTATCTATTTCCTTCAATTACTAGTCGTGGTTAAATCCAGTTAACTGGCATATTTTTATCCCAGACTACAGATTTTGCGTCTGCTGTCTATGCTGTAAACCATTTTTCCTTTGTCTTGTGTTGCCTGTAAAATGGTCCTGCAGTTCAATGTGTTACAAATGTAGCTACCTTGTACTTGAAGAGGAGATGGACTACATTTTCCTGGCATCCATAGAATTGACATTGCTCATTGCCAAACCACCCTCTTTTCATGAGGTTGTCCTTGGTTATTCACAGAAATTATAAAGCACGGTGTTCAACTACATCGATTCAAACTATTACACACACACTACATCAAATTCATTACCCACACATACTACATCGATTCAAACTATTACACACACATACTACTTCAAACTATTACACACACGTACTACATCGATTCAAACTATTACACATTTTTAGTCGATGCTAACTTCCTGCTACGCTCTCCATACTACAAATTTATTAGCCACACATACCACGGCAATTCACTAGAGCTCTGTCTTCACTCTAGTGAAATCAGAACCACCAGCTCGTCCAAGCCTGGTTCCCCCATCGAAACTGTGTGTGCCGTCACAAAACGGTGGTGGTCCTGTGACATCGATCCTTCTAGGCCAACACTGCAGGCGACAAGGACGCTTTCTGGCAGCCTCTTCGGGGCCCTGAATGCCATGTACCGATTCCAGAACCTCCTCCAGGTGGATGATGACCGGGTGCTTCCAGCAAAGCTGTCGCCCTGCCCTGCTTGGAATCTGCACCTCGTACATCTTAGGAATGGTGTTAGGATCTTTCAGCCATGCCTTTACCTCGATGACCCATCTGCCGCTCGGTGGCACGATTTCCACCAGCTCGCCGCCAAGGCTATTGATGACCTTCTTGACCCAAGCATCCAATGGGAGGTCGTTAAAGCCGAGTTTGGAGAAGAAATGAAGCTGCCCCAAACGATCATCCCACCCATAGGCGCGATGCCAACGCATGAAGCTCATTTTCTCCCCGCAGCACTAGAAAGAACGGGAAGAATGCAGAACGCGCTCGGTGTCTGAGTTGTGCTCGAACCGGACGAAAAAATCGAATGGCGGCACGCATACCTCAATCTTGACCTCATTTCGTCTGATCCCAAAACTAGACCTGAAAGCTAACAGCAACTCTGCCGGTGACACGGCGGGACGGACGCCCAGGACGGTGGCCATGAGAGCGTGGTCATTGAACTGCTATGCTAGGGCTACCATGCCTGGGGTGCGTGGCAGCACACAACTTCCCGAGGCCAGTCGCCGACCTGGATTGCCTGACGGACGTGCTCCGCCGTGCGAGAAGGACTTGCCAGAGGCGAGATATTAGTCCGGGGATGTGAAGCTCCGATACGGCGGACGATGCGACGGTGACGGCTACGAGCTTCGATTAGAGGCGCGGGAGGTTGACCGGACATGGCGGGGACGCAAATTAGAGCAAGTGCGAGCTCCGATCTGAGACGAGCAGCTGGAGCTGAGCAAATATTATGGGGAGGGGAGCAGGGGAGAAGACCAGAGCAGAGAAAAGAAATAGATCTAGTCCACTCAGGGATCTGGTCCACGCAGGGGTAAGCTAGTCCATGACCGCAAAAGATAACGGGGAATACTGACATGGCGGGCCAAGAAGAGTTGACCTAACGGCGGTATTTGAGTTCAACCGTTTTTCATCTGGTTCAAATGACCGTTTGGCCGTTAGAATTGTATTCACCCCCATTTGGCCCTTCTGGACAATTGGCGATTCTACTACGGCCCCTCCACGCGATTGATGACAACTCGGGTACCGCGGTGCACTCACCCGGGAAGTTTGGTACGGAAAATGAACATTCCCGCCCAAAAGGCCCAACCAATAGCCACCTACCACCCCACTACAAGCCCTAACCCTATATCCCACCCTACCTAATATCACAACTCGACCATCGCCACCCACATAGCGCGCGTGCACCCGCTACACGCCTACATGCACACCACGCACGCTGCACCCAACCCTGTCTACCACACACACACTGCACCGCAAGCATCGATGCACCAGGAGATGCACCACACCGCATGCCACCTCGCTACACGCAGCCAACCCACACCACCCAATACAATGCACACGACTCGGTCCACCCTAGTGAACACATCCTACCGTACGCACACCCCCACCCCATACGAGCCCTGCCCCGATTCTGCGAGCCTGGCCCCACCACTCATGTTGGGGGGATACCCCCGGGTAGGGTCACGCCGGGGTATAAAGGCCATGTTAGCTGAGGTACGGCAAGGTCAAAGCATAAGCTGGTCGAGTCACCTCAAGGCAGGCCGACTTACGTGGTGACCCGGCCCGAAGGATATTCATCTAACATTGTCTCGACCGACATATAACCTATGTCGGCCTGCCCTTTGTAACTTGTTTGCAGGTACCCACAGGGCCGAGTTAACCAAGCCTGAGCCGGGTTACCACTTGGTTTACAAGGGAAGGAAGGAATCTTCCTTGTCAAATATTTTCTCTCTCCACTGTAGCATGAGCTTAGAGGACAGAGGGATGGACCATCGAGTACGGTCCAACAAAGGTGATGTTGCCTATGTCAGGTGACGTTGGCTATGTCGGATGACGCAGCGCCGTAGAGGGGCTTAGAGAGGCTTACGCCCTGAGTATGGATTAGCTTAGACAGAGAAAAGAGGAGCACCGCTTTGCTATTTTGGGGGAAGCATATTAGGAGAATATGCCTTCCACGTATGCCCTAACTTGTAACCTAGCCTCCCTATAGAAGGAGGGGAAGGATCTCCATAGAGGCGGTCGGCCATTTTTACTAAGGGAGAACCCTAGAGAGGTAGTGGTGGGTAGTAAGAGCAATAGGCTCCTTCCCACGAACAGTCTAAGGAGCCCCTGTAATCCACCATTGATAAGAGAGAAATAGAAGCATCTATGTGTGGAATCACCACACTATCCCTCCATGGATTCCTCTAGTGCACATTCGCCCCATCTTTAGCCTGTACATGGCATCTGCCGTGCCACCACCACGATAGTTGGCGTCCACCATGGGGCTACCGGCGCTAGCAGGAGTGAATATCCGGATGGGAAACATCATTGCCACTGGCGAGCGCATGTATCCGGGCTCGTTCAGCACTTTGGAGCGCTGGACTACATCAGCGACAATGTTGATAGCTTTGGCAGGCGCCCTCCACCGCGCAATGACCTTTTCATCAAGCTTGGGCCCCATAAGATCTACGTCGGTGTTGATGAGTCCTACGTCCACCCGCAGCACGTCGTTAAGGGAGGCGAACCACCTCTCAGCATATCACTCGCCCCGCTAGTTGCATTGGGGTCATGATGACAATGCCAGATGCAGGAGCAAGCAAGGAACCGGCGCTAGATCCGGATGCTACACCGAAGTAGGCAAGATCTAGATTCCCTCCACTAGAGAGGACAGAGAATGTACTGCAGTAAGCAATAGATAGCTTAGCAACACCCATAGCACCAGCAGTAGATCTGGCTCAAGCACATGCCGAGCTAGAGGAGACTAGGCAAAAAAGTTAGCTGGGGTGAAAAAGGTAGCTGAGTTACAGTAGTCACTGAATATTACTCTGTGTGAATATGCAAAAGCAAACCGAATAGATGGAGTAAAAAAATAGAGGCAGAAACTTGATTACTGAGATATACAGGGAGTTTGTGCCTAAGCCGGGGCAAACTGCTACGCTGGTAAGAGTAGGATTGGAGAGATACAGTACCCTGGCAAAGAACCTTAGGGCTGTAGAGGCAGTAGCGTTGGAGTTAGAGGGTCTAACTAGAGAAGCCCAGGAGAGGCAGCTGGAGAGAGTAAACCACTTAGTAAGGGTAGCGAATAAGCAAAATGAGGAGATACTCAACGCAAACCCGGCGATACCAGGAGGATCTCACCTGTTTCATTCGGTGAGGGGTAACCCGGCAAAGTCCGTTGGGGCCGCATCATCGCCTCATGATGACCCTAGAAGAGAGGAGGTGATAACCTTGGTGAGAAAAGACAAGCAAATGGTCCCGTATGACCCGGTAAGGGGAGGGAAAGGAAAAGCAGTGCAAGTTGACGAAGATCGTCACAGTGCCAACCAAGGTGAAGCTGGTCGAGGTAATCACGACCATGGCAATGCCGGTCAAGGAAATGCTACCAACAGCAATGCCGGACAGCATAATTCTGCGGGAGCAGGGCAAAATGCACTTGGGCAACAGCAGCAGCAATACGAACCTCGGCAGGAGAGAAGTGCTGGCCTGGTGATGTCGCAATAGTATGCTCGTCCCGATCAAGATAGATACAATGATGGTTATTCGGTGATGGCTGACACCGGGTTTCCTAGACCAGAGCACCATGTGATTGGATCAAGATTGGGGAACAGGAACTTGCAGCTGGATGATGCAAGGCTGAAGTTGGACCGAATTTATAGGTCGGAGATGATCGAGGTACAAGGTCCTCTGGGTCCAGCATGCTTTGGACCTCGGATCATGAGAGAACCACCCGTGGTGAACTTTCAGTTAGCTAGAGGAACGAAGACGTATGACGACAGCACTAAGCCGGATGATTGGCTCATTGAGTATGCAACAACAGTGAACATTGCCACGGGCAATTTGAGATGGGTTGTGAGATATGTACCATAGATGTTGGAGGGGCCAGCAAGGGTCTGGTTGAACAATTTGCTGCTAGGAAGTATTAACTGTTGGTTAGACTTTGAGGAGTTATTCATCAGCAACTTCTCAAGCACGTACAAGAGGCCGAATAGGCCACAAACTCTAGCACTGTGCAAACAAAGACCGAATGAGCCAGACTAGGAGTTCTTGGCCCGGTGGTGTAATGTGCATAATTCCTATGAGGGGGTAATTGAATCACAAGCTATTGCGTGGTTCGCCCAAAGTTGTTGGTATGGAAGTATGTTGTGGAAGAGGTTGTAGTGAGATATGCCAACTACCTTGGCAGAGACAATTCGGATCGCTGATTCGTATGCCTTGGGTGATCCAACACAACCTCGGCTAATGTAAAGTGACTCAAATGAGGAGTACTACAATAGAGATGGTTCCGAGTCATCCTGGAGGAATTATTTCCAAGGTAAAAGAATAGATGACCGGCCAGATTACCGGTACAGCTTGCAGCAAGTGGCAACCGTGGATCAAGATCAGCCGTATGCAGGTGCGAACCAACGTTAGAAAACTAGAGGGCAACGATAGCAACAAAGGAATGATGGTAAGAAAACTTGGACGCTAGAACAAAAGAAATAGTGGCAGGAAAAGAAGGATAGGCCGAGATACACATATGAGTCTATGATGGATCAGCCGTGCAAGTTCCACACACTAGGTCCAAATAACCCGGCGAATCAAACGACCCATCAATGTGAGTGGATGAGGAAGATAGAGCAGAGTGGCTTGGGGAATGCTCAGGCACCTCGGCATGAAGCACCTCAGCATGATGGACCTATGCATGAAGCATGCGGAATGATGCACCTCGGCAGCAGTAACTTACTGGGGGAATGGACAACAACTAATGTTGCCTCCGCCTCCACCAAGGTATGAGAACCATGAGAGAAGGGATGCAGTGCAATAGGTGAATAATCAGCAACAGCAAGACCAAGGGTATCACGACAATGATGGGTAGAATGAATACAGAGAGCATCACCAGAGTTACTGTGTGTTCACCACTGAGGAAACTGATAGAAAGAGCTTGTAGCAACAACATATGGAGGTGAATGTAGTAATGCCAACTGTGACGGGGTATAGGCCTTGGGCAGAAGAGGAAATCACTTGGAGCATCAAGGATAACCCTAGGCTTAGGCCGAATCCTGGATCTTATGCACTGGTGTTGGATTTGACATTAATTGGGCCGAATATCAATGTGAGATTTTCCAAGGTGTTGATAGACAACGGCAGTAGCATTAACATCATGTACAAGGATACCATGCACAAGTTGGGAATATCGGAGAACATGCTCCAAGCAACAAAGACAACTTTCATGGCATTGTGCCGGGTATCTCATGTGAGACCATTGGCAAGGTCCGGGTTGACGTGTTATTCGATACAAGGGACAACTACCGGACTGAGAACTTGGAGTTTGAGGTTGTGAACTTGGAAAGTGCGTATCATGCATTACTCGGCAGGCCTTCTCTGAACAAGTTTATGGCAAGTACTCATGTCAGTTACCTAAAGATGAAGTTACCTAGGCCAAGGGGAGTGATCACCATAGCTGGGGACTTCAGGCATTCTATTGAGTGTGCTACAGCTGGGTCAAACCTGGCCGAGTGACTTGTGATTGCTTGGAGAAAAGAATCCAGGAAGTGGTGGCATTGGCTTAGTCCACGCAGCAACATATGCTGGCTCTGACTAACTTGCATGGAAGTGTCTCGTTTCAAGCGACAAAGGAGATAAAGGTGCCCATTGATGATCAGTTCCCAAAGTGCACCGTAGCCATTGGTGCTGGGTTAAGCGACAAATAGGAAAGCGAGCTCGTCAACTTCCTCCGTGAGAATTGGGATATCTTTGCTTGGTGTACACAAGACTTGAAAGGTGTGCCAAGGGAGTTGGCCGAGAACTCTTTGAATGTAAGATCCGGAACAAAGTCGGTGAAGCAACCTCTCCACCGATTCACCGAAGACAAGAGAAAAGTCATTGCAGATGAGATAGCTCAGCTCCTTGCAGCCGGGTTTATCATGGAAGTACTTTACCCGGATAGGCTCTCTAATCCGGTGCTCGTGGAGAAGAAAAAGGATGATCCAAATGTGGCAGTGGTGTGGAGTATGTGTATCGATTATATGAACCTAAATAAGGCGTGTCCAAAAGATCCATTCCCACTGCCAAGGATAGACCAGGTCATAGATTCAACTGCTGGGTGTGAGTTGTTGTCATTCATAGATGCATATTCTGGTTTCCACCAGATACCTTTGAACCCGGATGATCAAATAAAGACCGTGTTTATCATCCCATATGGGGCTTATTGCTATCGCAATATGTCGTTTGGTTTACGTAATGCAGGGCAACGTATCAACGATGCATGCAAAAATGTCTACATGACCAAATTGGTAGAAATGTGCAACTTTATTGATACCTTCGATCTAGATTATGGATGTAGTATAGCTCTTTTTCCCTAGTAGACCTAGGTTATCGAATCCTCAAGAAGCAGAAAGCGTAGTGAAGTTACTTTAATGGACCTTCGAGAGTTTTAGAATTCTTTTTATGTTTACCGGACCAAGAGTTTGTTGTCTTTTGTTGTTGTCGATGATGGATACAGAGGGCCTAGGTCTTTCGGTTTCACCTGTAGCTGTGCAAAACATCTGATGGGAATAAAAGATAATAATAAATTATGCATGTAACTGTTAGAGCAAGGTAATTATATGTGGGCAGTGCATCCAGAATTTCTATTGCCTCTGCAACCGCTTAGAGCAATAACCTACTAGTCTCATCCATAAAATAAAGAGAACTAATGATATGCATAGTGATGTCACCGTTAATCCCAAGTAAATCCCTCACATACAGCCGTACTACCCCTTCTATCACTGGGGTTCCCAACCTGCAGATTAGTCATTAATCATACTCCTTATACCTGGCTCAATCCTCGGGGCTTGGGTACCTGACAAGTCCTTGGATTGAGGCAAGAGAGGACACAATAATCATCATGTCATACAAACTAAAACATGATCCTATCTATGATAAATAACATGCACAAAAGCTACATGGCTAGGCCGAAGCCCTTAGCCCAAAGAGAATTAATCACGCATAGAGATGAAATCAAAAATCAAAAACATTGCAATGGAAATCATGAGATTGGTATCAAATAGTCTTACAATGTCGCCAATCGATGATGAGATCTACTATTACAAGTGGTGGAATATGGATATGGTGGTGGAGAAGGGTTTGGAGATTAGATCTAAGTATATTCCTCCAGCGGCTCTTCGGTGTTGTGGATGCAGGTTTCTAGGGGCGGCTAGCAATCTGGCATGCTCTCTTTTCTCGTCGCCCAAAGCCTCTTTATATAGGGGTCCCTTCACTAAAGTTTGTTTGTTTGACCTAGCGGTGTCGATGGCAACTATACGACCGAAACTATACGGCCGGAATTTTATTCCCGCCGTATAGTTGGTCGTTAAAGCGTCTCTCTGCACTTCATGACCCCTGGTTTCTTCGGGTTGTTGGAAATCTCGTATCTTTGAATTTAATGTTGTGATTCCCATCATCAAACGTCATTATCCACGCAAGAAAAAATAGAAAGAAAGGATTGCATACCCCTTTGATCATTAGGCATTAGTGGCAGGGTCTAGAGAGATATTTCATCAAAAATATGAATAATATCCAGTTTAAATGTGGACATAGATGGCTATATTTCACAGCCATCAACCTCCCCAAGCTTAAACTTGATCGTCCTCGAGCAAGAAAACGAAAAATCAAAAAGGCACTCGGCATTTAAACTGAAATAATGAGATGATGATCTTACTCATGATTAGTAGTCTCATGTTCCCTCCACTTTATAAATCTCAAAAACTTTAGCATAGTGATACGTTGCTAACGTATCTCTAATTTTTGATGTTCCATGCTTGGTTTTTATCTACTTTCTTATGTTTTGTCCACACTTCGGAGTATTTTTATACACTTTTTTGGACTAACCTATTAACAAGATGCCACAGTGCCAGCTGCCTATTTTCTGCTGTTTTTGGTTCCAGGAAAGTCAGAAAATGAATATTCTCGGAATTGTACAGGACAAAAGCCAAAGTCAATATTTCACCGAGGGGGACACGGAGCTAGAATACGAGATGGTGAGGGGCTAGGGGCGGCCCACACCACCTGGCCGTGTGTCCAGGCCTGGCCTGCGCCAGGGGGTGGTGTGGCCGCCTAGGGCACCCCCTCAGCCTACCCTTTCGCCTATATATTGCCTCCGATACATAAACCCTAAGTACCTGATCAAAATTCCATGAAATAGTCTATAGCCGGCACCCTGCCGGAGGGGAGAATTCACCCTAGAGGCATTCTTCATCAACATGCAAGCCTCCGGTGTGATGCGTGAGTAGTTCATCCTTGGACTACTGGTCCATGTAGTAGCTAGATGGTTGGTTCTTCTCCTTTGTGCTACCATGTTAGATCTTGTGAGCTCTGTTCATGATCAAGATCATCTATTTGTAATTCTGCATGTTGTGTTTACAGGGATCTGATGGATATTGAGATGCTATTTTAGATTGATTATTGATTCTATCATGTCTTTGTTATTTGTGATCTTGCATGCTCTCTATTGTTAGTAGATATCTTGGCCGAGTAGATGCTAGCAACTCTAAGTGTGAGTATTTATGCTCTATAGTTGGTTCATGCCTCTAGTAATCTGGGGAAGTGACATAAATCTCTAAGGTACTAGATGTATTATTGCTAGTAGGGAGAAAACAACAATCCTTTGTTCATAGAACAATCGTATTGTTTAGTTTACACGCAATGCTTAATGCAATTATCTGTTGCTTGCAACTTAATACTGGAGGGGGTTCGGATGATATCCTGAAGGTGGATTATTAGTCATACATGTAGTTGGATTACGGTCTATGTATAATGTTATAATGCCCAATCAAATATCATAGGAGTCAAGATGATTAGTATATACATGTATGCTTTCTCGATGTTTGTCAATTGCCCCGCTGTAATTTGTTCACCCAACATGTGATCTATCTTAAGGAGAATCACCACTAGTGAACTATGGACCCTCGTCCTTTCTTTTACCATCAATCTACAACTGTTTACTATTTCCTGTTTACACTCTGCAAGCTATTACTTTCTTCCATACAATACGTTTAATCCTTTGTTTTCAGCAAAACCGGTGAGATTGACAACCTCACTGTAAGTTGGGGACAAAGTTCTATGGTTGTGTTGTGCAGGATTCCAAGTTGGAAACAACACCTTGGAGGTGTTTCCTTGCTCCTACTGGTTCGATAACCTTGGTTTCACAACTGAGGGAAAATTTGTTGTTGTGCTCATCATACCTTCCTCTTGGGGTTCCCAACGAGCTCATTGTATCTTGAGCCAACAAGCATCTTTCTGGCACCGTGGATTGAAGGAACAAGCACTATGTCAACCACGAGCCAGCAAGTATTTTTCTGGCGCCGTTGCCGGGGAGTCAAGGACATCTTCACAAGGGGAGTCCCTCACAACCAATCTCTTTACTTTGTTTTTTTTTTTTTTGCTTAGTTTATTTTTTCTTTTTTTGCTTGTTCTTTTTATCAAAAATATATAAAAAATTATTATTTTGGAATTAAAAAATATATAAAAAAATTAGTTCCTACTATAGTTGTTATTTTCGTTGGTCTATTATTGTCTTGCTTTATCATGCTTTCTATCAATGGTTGGTTTCTTTGAAACTGAATCTAATTGGCAAGGTGGGTTCACGGAAGAAAAAAATATTATTATAAGGAACACCGCTTGTCACAAAAAGGGAAACTCTTATGGGAACAAATTGATAAATTGAATACCATTGCTAGAAATGTGTGCTCTACTTATAATGTTACTTATTGCGTTGATAAATCTTGTTCCTGTAGGAGGTATAAACACCTCCCTTTTCATTGTGAGTATAATGATAATGTTACCATATCTTCTTATGTTAAAGGAAATTATGACTTTTATGATGTGGAACAAATTGAAGAATGTATTGCTTGGAAGGGTGCATTTGAACTTGCTAGTTTGCTTGAAAATACTGATGATTCACCTTATAAATATGAGGTTTATGATATACTTAAATTTTGCTTTGATAATTACAAGGAAAAAAATGGATACATTCTTGAATATATTAAAAGATGCTTTCCACAAACAGAAGAGACTAATGCCTTGCAGGAGCTTATGGAAGAAGAAATTGCAGAAACGGGAAGCTCATTAGATGAAAAAGAGGAGGAGAGTGATGAACAAAAGGAGGAAGAATGGATTAGCTACCCATGCCTACCTTCTAATGAGAGTAACTCTTTATCCCTTACATTATTTGATTGTCCCCCATGCTTAGCAAAGGAGGATGAATGTTATGCTCATGTTATCTGTGATAATACTTTGTTTGTGCCTAACTTCGAAATGCATTGTACTAAAGAGTTTTGCTTAGAAAATGTTTATGATAAAGCTCTAGACGATGGTCCTATATTGAATGATCATTCATCTTGTTATAGAATTGTTAAAAGTGGGTTTGAAGGTTTTAATCCCACTATTTTTGAGCTTGATAAAAATTATGTGTTTGTAGATCATGAAAAGCATACTTTATCTTATAGTTATATTGTTGAGTTTATTCATGAGGCTACTTAAAATTATTATGAGAGAGCAAAATATGGTTGTAGAAGTTTTCATGGTACTGAAACACCTCTCTATGTGCTGAAAGTTTTGAAGTTACTCTTGTTTTATCTTCCTAGGCCTGTCACTTTGTTCTTTGTGAATTTATTTGCATACAAGATTCCTATGCATAGGTAGTGGGTTAGACTTAAATGTGTTTTGAATTTGCTTCTTGATGCTCTCTTTTACTTCAATTCATATTTCTTATGTGAGCATCTTCTCAAACTATCATGCCTAGCTCAAAGGCATTAAAGAAAAGCACTTATTGGGAGATAACCCAAAAGTTTTAGTTGAGTCTTGGAAGTTATTGCCTCTATAATAACCTCTCCTTATCATTTTTGTGTGGTTTTTGTGCCAAGAGTAACCTCTAATGAGAGAGAAGTAATGTTTGGCAAAGTTGCTATCCCGAAACAGATTTTTGTGCTTCGCTGTAAAAATTCGTGTAAAATATATGTACGTCAGTTTGAGCTGTTTTTTGTTCTTCTGCCCCAGGTTGTTATCCAACTTTAGTTAGTTCAACACTTTTCGATTTTAGCAACATAAGGTCTTCGAAAAAATTGGTTTTTACCTGCTGGTCTATTTTGACAGATTTCTGCCATTATTTGCATTTGCTTCTTGTTGATTCCTTTTTGGGTTCTTTTTGTGGAATTGAGATTTTTTAGGGAAGTGCTACAGTAGCTTGTGTTTTATTGGAAGTTTTATTTTTGTTGAAACTGAACCCAAAGACTTATTATCTTGAGTATACTAATATTGCTAATAAAGATTGTGTGAAGTTTTGTATGAAGGAAGAATTTCAGGTGTAAGGAAAGAATGATGTAATGAGATGAAGAATGGACTAAATCTCAAGATTGGGGATGCCATCCGTGTCACCCCAAGAAATATCCAAGAAGTACAAGCGTCAAAGCTTGGGGATGCCCAAGGCATCCCCTTCTTCATCAATAAAATCTCAGGTTTCTTCCAAACACTTCATTTTTATTGTTTCATGCATAGTTGTGTTATTTTTGGAGCGTCTTTGTTTTTGTTTTTGGTTTTCGTTTTCCTAGTTTGCATAGTTTGCTTGAATAAATTGGTTGGACCCCCTCTTTCATACATTAGTTTCCAAAAAAGATTGGTTTGGATTGGAAAAGAGTAGGAAAAGTTCATGCTTAAGTGGTAGAAAGGAGCTTGTTTTTGACTATGGTATATGCTTTGTCATGTCATGCTTGATATTGTTTTGGCTTTATGCTTAGTGATTTTTGCTATAACATGACATGTTACAAACAATTGAGATTTCTTAATGTGCCTTGAAAGAATCATGCGTTGTTTTAGCATATTAAAGTATAGTATTGTGGTATTCTCCTTTGATGCTTCATTTGGGTTGACTTGGTGCATGCTCACACCATGTTATGACTATCCCAAGTCACCATAGCCTTTCTGATCCTTTAGTTTCGACTTGTGATATCACTTTATGCTTTAATTAATGATGTTTTGTCGCTTTGCATGATTATGGCCATTATTGCTCTCTTAGTTGGTCGCTCCCAGTCTTTTGCTAGCCTCCATAACTAAGTATGAGTTCCACTCATGCATCCAACTCCAAATAAAACCAGGTTATTCCAAAGAGTCCACCATACCTACCTATTAGCATTTGCTATTCCAAGTATATTAATGTTTTTATCTACCTTCCGAATTAAACTTGTTATGAGAAAACTAGTGATTAAAGCTCTCACGAAGTTGATGGCACACTTTACTTTTCTTGTCCCTAATAAACTTGAACCATTGTGTCATCTATGTTGTATATGCTTGCACTTATATGTTGGGGATTAGCAGAACCATGATGTAATGGGGAACGCTTTCAACATTGCACTTGTACATTGTACCTAGTTGATAACATGGTATTTTGTCTATGGATGTCGTCGGTGTGAAATGAAAGGGGAGCTTGTAAGTCCATGGAGTTATGTATGTGTGTTAGAGAAACGCCTGAGTCGCCGGTCTAATCCATGCCTAATCATGGTGGAAACCTGCAGCGTAACCATAATGAGCAATCTATGAAGCATTCTTCTTATAAAAAAAGAGATAGAGATTGAGAAAAAGATAAAAAGAAAAAAAGAAAAAAAAGAGATGAGAAAAGAGGAAAGGGAGAAAAAGCACCATTTTTCCATGGTAAATAAGAAGATTGCTGAGATGCTTGTTGTCTGCTTGCCTTGTCATTTTGATATGGGGATTCTTCCGTATCGTCAGGCAAGGGGTACCCCGTTGGCGGTTCTATATGATACACAAGTACTTACTATCACAAGAACTTACCGGTAACTAAACTTGAGTAGCATGAGGAGCGACCCTCGTATTCAAGGGACATGAGATTTCCAACTTATACTTTGTCAAGCATATACTCCATAGTTTGTTCACATTAACCTTAATCACTTTAGGATGCTTATGATAGGGGCAATGAGAGCTGAAAGCTAATAAGTACCATAATTTTTGGAAGATCTCTATGAAACTTGAATCCCTGCTTCCTTCTATGAAGGCCTTTCTTTCAACTTTATATTGAGTCTCCACCTTCTATCTTTATGCACCTATTGAGAGAGCATAGTGGCCATTATTAGTTTAATGTGCATTGTCCCAAGACTTGTTGATTGATGCATAACTTTGATATTGCTTGTTCTTAAACCATTTGTATCTAGTCACCCTTATGAACTTTGAAGGTGTCCTATGCATTTATGTTTTGCTACTCCATGAGGGACATGCTGAATGCCACTATGCTATGTTTTATTTATGTAAAACAAACAAACGTCTTGCAAAGCGTTGTTATTCATGAATCTTTTGTTTGTACCTTGTCATGTTACAACATAGTTGCTATGTCTTATTGTTAGAACTTTATCTTTCATGCTATGTTGAAGTACTATGATCCTACCTATCAATGTTTTACAAATACTTTGATCAAGTTTATGATGGTGCATGTCACCTCAAAAATTATTCTTTCTTTTTTATCACTTAACTACTCGAGGACGAGCAGGAGTTACGCTTGGGGATGTTGATATGTTGCTAACGTATCTATAATTTTTGATGTTCCATGCTTGGTTTTTATCTACTTTCTTATGTTTTGTCCACACTTTGGAGTATTTTTATACACTTTCTTGGACTAACCTATTAACAAGATGCCATAGTGCCAGCTACCCGTTTTCTGCTGTTTTTCGTCCCAGGAAAGTCAGAAAATGAATATTCTCGGAATTGGACAGGACAAAAGCCAAAGTAAATATTTCACCGAGGGGGACACGAAGCTAGAATACAAGACGGAGAGGGGCCAGGGGCCACCCACACCACCTGGCCGCGCGGCTAGGCCTGGCCTGCGCCAGGGGGTGATGTGGCCGCCTAGGGCACCCCCTCGGCCTACCCTTTCGCCTATATATTTCCTCCAATAAAGAAACCCTAAGTACCTGATCAAAATTCCACGAAAGAGTATGTAGCCGCCATCATCTACATCCCTAGACCGGGAGGGATCTGAAGCTCTTCACAGCACCCAGCCGGAGGGGAGAATTCACCCTGGAGGCCTTCTTCATCACCATGCAAGCCTCAGGTGTGATGCGTGAGTAGTTCATCCTTGGACTACGGGTCCATGTAGTAGCTAGATGGTTGGTTCTTCTCCTTTGTTCTACCATGTTTAGATCTTGTGAGCTCTGTTCATGATCAAGATCATCTATTTGTAATTCTACATGTTGTGTTTGCAGGGATCCGATGGATATTGAGATGCTATTTCAGATTGATTATTGATTCTATCATGTCTTTGTTATTTGTGATCTTGCATGCTCTCCGTTGTTAGTAGATATCTTGGCCGAGTAGATGCTAGCAACTATAAGAGGGATTATTTATGCTCAATAGTGGGTTCATGCCTCTAGTAATCTGGGGAAGTGACAGAAATCTCTAAGGTACTAGATGTATTGTTACTACTAGGGAGAAAACAGCAATCCTTTGTTCATAGAACAATCATATTGTTTACTTTACACGCAATGCTTAATCAAATTATCTATTGCTTGCAACTTAATACTGGAGGGGGTTCGGATGATAACCTGAAGGTGGATTATTAGTCATACATGCAGTTGGATTACGGTCTATGTATAATGTTGTAATTCCCAATCAAATCTCATAGGAGTCAAGATGATTCGTATATGCATGTATGCTTTCTCGATGTTTGTCAATTGCCCCACTGTAATTTGTTCACCCAACATGTCATCTATCTTAAGGAGAATCACCACTAGTGAACTATGGACCCTGGTCCTTTCTTTTACCATCAATCTACAACTATTTAATGTTTTTTATTTACTTTATGCAAGCTATTAATTTCTTCCACACAATATGTTTAATCCTTTGTTTTCAGCAAAACCGGTGAGATTGACAACCTCACTGTAAGTTGGGACAAAGTTCCGTGGTTTTGTTGTGCAAGATTCCAAGTTGGAAACAACACCTTGGAGGTGTTTCCTTGCTCCTATTGGTTCGATAACCTTGCTTTCACAACTGAGGTAAAATTTGCTGATGTGCTCATCATACCTCCCAATGAGCTCATCGTATCTTGAGCCAACAAGCATCTTTTTGGTGCCGTGGATTGAAGGAACAAGCACCACGTCAACCACGAGCCAGCACATAGATAGAGTAATGGCAAGCATATCATACGGGTTTTTTATGCATCCTTATAGCGCAGCAAAATTATTGTTAACATGGATGATTCAAATGAGTAAACCTTATTCCATGTCATGTAATCAACTCATAGGCTTGCCTTTGAACAATAAAGTATAATCATGTAAAATTGAGAGTGTGAGAATTGTCATGAATAACATATATACTAGAGTATCTCAATTCTCCCATATCAATAAATCAAGACTTTTCAAGAACTACTTTTCTATTCATTGTCCTTCAAGAATTTCAGTTCTTAAGTAATTGAGAGCATGCCAAAGATTTTAGTTTATCGGGATGTGATGGACACTCGTGGCATGACCAAGATTTTTGTTCCTTTTGCACAATGATTACTCATTTCAGCCAGAGGAGTGATTCCATCATGAACATAGCTACCCAATGTTGCCAAGAGTCTTACCCATTATAGCATTGCTGCTACATATGTTTAATCAACTCATAGCCGAAATCTAGGAGTTTCCTCCATGAAGATCGTTCGATGGCTAGCGGAGTTGTTGGCATCCCATGAAGTTTGACACGCATAAAGCTATATCTTTCTTATGATTCACAAGTCAAATTTGGCATGCTCACAAAAACCGCTAAACATTAATTCAATTGAACAAATCCTTTTAAAGAGAGTTATAAAGTCAATCATTATTTTCTGTGGTGTTGAGTATCTCTAGAAATAAGCCTTCAAGACTAAACACTACAACACCCAAGCCTTCAATTGTGAGACTTTTTCTTATTACAATTGTTTAGCAAATTTTTAGGCAAGACTTGGTAAACTACAAGAGCTGGAACAAAACGTAACCAACTAAATACCCATGCAAACAAAATTTTACTACCATATAAAGACTCACTCCACCAATATAATATCTTAACAATTACTACTAACTAGCATGGGTTTCTCAAACTTCGAAAGTGGAGAGTTTTGAGGCATACCTCTCATGATTGGTTCCACTTCTCTCTTCCCATTTGATTTGCTTCTTGGAAACTCGAAGTCGATCACTCTCCTGCAAATATGTGAAAGCCACAAGGAGAATAGAAAGGAAGGAAGAGGGGAAATAAGATAAATGGAAAAAATCCTTTTGTTGTTTTTAAGAGAGGGAATTAAAGAATAGAAAATTGGCGGTAAAGCTCGGCTTGAAAATCTCGAAAACAAAAAGAAATAACTAAATATAAAGTGTTGGGGAACCAACATGAGTGCTTATAAACTCAAATTAAAACATAACCTCGAAATAAAACAAATGAATGCCAAATAAAGATAATGAGGAGACTTCCCTAAGCATAGGCTTTGGCAAGCCCTTCACATCATTGTGGTGGCGCGAAAATTCGTAACTCCAGTTCGCAAATTGAGTTGATAAATTACTAGTTGTTTCTCGGAGGTTTTGCATTCTCTCCACAGTTCCTCCAAGTTCTTGGAAGTCTTAGTATGTAGCGAACCGGGTTGGTGGCTACTCCTCTTGATAAGGAACTTCTTGATCCTCTTCTTGGTCCTCATCCTCATTAGGAATCTCCTCCTCGGGTTGGTGTTTCTCAACCTGCAAGTCATATAGCAAACGTCCTTCCTCGATAGAGAAAATACCATCAGGTAAAGGAGCGGGGTAAAGATGCCCAGCTCCAGCAATATGCAAGTAATAAACACCAACTCTCCTAGTGAGCATTCCACAAGCTTTTAAACTAGAAAAACCAACACGCCGCTCACCTTTCACTAGTTGCAACTCACCTAGGTCGATATCTAGGGCAATGTCAAGCACGGTGATGATGCCTCCACCCGTGATTGGTCCTTGTCTTTGGGTGGATTGGTACTCCAGGTAGTGCACAAGAATTGTGCCCAAGTTGAGTGACAAGTCGTTGTTGTTGAAAGCAGCTTTTGCAAGGACTAAGATGTCCTCCTAAATGAGTCTCGTGAACTCATTTCTTGCATGCAAGGTGTTAGCAATAACATAGAACAAATAGCGAATTGCAAGATGTTGAATATTCTTCCCCTTGCTTACTCTAGAAGTGAAACTTATTCCATTATAATATTGTTCCGGGGGAGGGTCTAAGCCAGTAAAGGATGCACGTAAATCATTATCATTATTGTTTGGAAAATTAAAACATGCGCACCATTCATCTAGTGATAAAGCATAATTTTTGTTCATAAGTCGGAAAGAAATCATGTCCTCTCCATGCCATGCTTTAATGTTGCTTTGCAAAGAACTTAGAAATTCAATAGTTAACCGGCGATAAGTAGGCACATCACTGAATACAGAGTCTTGCAGGCCAACCCTATTGAAAAGTAAATTGAAGTAATTAGAAATACCGAGTTGGTTCAATATAATGGGGCAAGCCCACTTGGTTGTCTTCACTTCTTGGTTCTTGATCCTGTTGAAGTGATCATGTTGGAGCTCATCCCTGAACCGTATCCCCATGCGTTCTTGAGCGGCAGCCCGAGAAGCACTAGCAGCAGCACGAGCACGAGTTTGGCTCCTTGTGTTCATCATCTAAAATAATAAGGAAAGACAAAAATAAAACTTTTTGATCCAACAATAATAAGCATAACATATTCCTCATCATAGCACACTAAAGATTCACCTCAAAATACAAATCTAGGCAAGAGAATCATAGCAATTAGTTCATAGTAGGTCTCACCCTAGATTGATAATGACAACAAATCAAAGATTAATTTGCAAAAATTAATTCGAGGATCAGAGGAGAATCAAACCGTAGATCACTTGTGTGCTAGGAAATCGAACGAAATTAAGTAGAGATGAAGATCTCTTGAGGTTTTGAGAGAGTTTGGAGGTCGAAGAGAGAAAAAGGATTGAAGTTTTGGCGTTGGGGGTACCTTCCCGTGGTGATTTTGTGGTCAGACGTAACTATACGGGCAAACTATACGGTCAGAACAATTTGTTCCCGCCGTATAGTTGGTCTGGTGTCAAAATTTTAGGGTTTCGACCTGGCGGCGCAATTATACGGCCAGAACTATATGGCCAGAACAATTTGTTCCCACCGTATAGTTGGTCACCAAACTTTCTGTACCTGGAAAAGAAATTTTACAAAGGCATCGATATCTATACGACCGGAACTATACGGCCAGAATTTTTATTCCCGACATATGGTTGGTCGTTAAACATTCAGTACCTTCAAAGAGAAATTTGTCGATGGCAAATATATCTATATGATCAGAACTATACGGCCGTATAGTTGGTCGTTAAACCTTTTGTAGTCATCAAAAAATTTCTATTTCTTCGAGAATTCTTTCTTATCGTAAAACTTAGAAAAACACCTTGTTTTTTGATAGAAAAATTACAGTAAAAATTGTTGACCAACATTAGCATGTATAAAGCAGGATTTTAGTACTACCAAACTTCTTCTCCTCAACTGGAGCTTTCTAGCACTCTTTATTAAACATGAAACTTAAATTAAAACTTAAAAACTTTACTCAAACCCGTATTTCACATGGGTTGCCTCCCATGAAGCGCTCTTTAATGGTCAATAGCTTGACCTCAATGTTGCTCACTTAGGCCAGATGAGTGGAACACCCACTCCAAAATAGTTGGCCTTCAAAGTGATGGCCTCCTTTTCATCATGCTTGGCTTTCTTCTTCCTAGGAAAATGAATAACAAAAGGATCCCGCAAAGGAAATTCAAGCTTCATGTTCCCTTCATGTAGATTAATCAAAGCCTTAATAGTTCTTAAAAATGGACGGCCTAATATAATAAGAGAAGTAGCAACTTCAGGCATGTCAACAATAACAAAATCAATAAGAGCAGGACTACCTTTAATGTATACTAAAGTATTTTCTTTAATCCCTACAGCTTGTTTGTAGGTAGAATCTGCTAGATGTAATTTTAACTCGGTGATTTCAAAATATCTAAGATTTAACTATTAAAAAGACTTTTTGGAATTGTTGAAACGCTTGAACCAAGATCACAAAGTGCAGCTATCTCATTGGTCCAAATTTTAATCTTAATAGTAGGCTCAAATATATCATCAAGCTTCACATGTAATTTTTCAGCAATTTTCTTATATTCTTCCTCAAGCTCACATACCTTTATTGCTACCTGATTAACGAAGTGTTGATACATAGATTCCTCATCTCCTTCACTTACCGAAATCTTGATATTGATCCTTTTGACAAGATCTTCAATGGTGTAATTAGGTGAAGGAGCATTACCATAATCAAGTTCTTCCGGCTCCTCCCTTTGGATTCTTATCATCTTGAGGTCTTCAACAGGATTGGGCTTAGCTTTACCTACAAATTTAGCTAGAATGAGAGTTTGACTCTCGGTTATCTTACCTAGATGTGCCTCAACAATCCTCATTCTTTTCTTGGAGGGACTGCAAATCATTCCTCAAACTTATAGCTTGGTTAGATAATTTACCAAGCATAGCATCATGGTTCTTCGTTATTTTAACAAGGATATTGTTTTTCTCATTTGTGAGTCTATAAAGGACTTAAGTGTTTCTTGGAGAGTACCATTACTTGTTCCCATATTATTATTAGAGTTACCTGCGGGACTAAAATAATGTTTCTAAGTAGGATTATAATTCTTCTTCCAAACAGGGTTATAATCATTACGAGCTATGAAGTCTATTTCAATATTTGATTCTGGAACGGCTCTTACCTGGTTTTCCTTACATTTTATGGCTAATATGAGCTCATCCAGCTTAGCATTGAGTTCTTCATTTTCTTGTGGTGAGACGGAGTTCACCTTCTTCGTGTTTGATCTATCCACATGCCACTGGGAATGGTTGTCTTGCATATTGTCTAGCAGCTACTTTGCTTCGGTAATATGTTTGCCCATAAATGTTCCTCCAGCTGTAGTATCAAGCATTGACAAGGGGTTAACTCATCAATGCCCATCACAGATAGGCTTAGGTTCGAGGAAGTGGTGAGCGCTGGAGGCATCGATCGGCTAGCAAAAAAGCACACAGGGGACATGAGGTTTACCCAGGTTCAGGCCTCCCAGAGAACCCTACTCCTGCTTGTCTTCTCTTGGAATTATCGAGGAGTCAAAAGTTACAGGGGTGCGCAGATGCAATCTGGCGATGGTGTGGAAACTAGGGTTGCGTATATCCTCCTCGTCGCCCCTCCTAGCCTTTATATAGATAGGCTAGGTCTTGGGATAGTAGCCGAGTCGGTTACATATAAGGGCTTTCCCTTTAAACTTCTATCTCGAATTTGTTGTGTGCTGCAAGGAGTCGAAGTCTCCTAGGTCACCTGAATCTTAAGTGGGCCTTAGCAATGTCGTGGGATTCTTATAGGCTGGACCGTATATGCTGATCTCGAATACCTGTAAGATATGCTCATGTCAGTAGCCCCGAAGTGTTCGGTCGAATCGCAGATTTGAGTGGAGACTTATGAAGCCTTCGAGTTTATAGTCGAGCATGTTTTCGAGTGCTCTAATTTGTATCATATGGATTATCGATATACGTACCTGATTGATCCGATGTATCGGGGTCAGTTAACTGCCTTAGGGCAAAACAACGCAATCTACTCAAACTCGAGTCCCCGGACTCGAATTCGGAAAAGTGTTGTAGTAATTCGACTCATGCCGCGGAGGTCAGATAGAATTGAATCCCAGTGTATAAGTGTGAGCACTCGATGCACCCGTCAAGGCTTGTTTCATCGTACCTGCAGGCACAAATTATTTCTGGTAGAGCGCAACAGGTGCGTTGTCAGGCCTTCTTCAGGTCTTATCTTCATGATGCAAGCATGGCGTCCGAATTTTGTCATCGTGGAGATGATTGGGGTGGCATAGGAGAAGTAGTCTCTTTGCATGGAATATATGAGGCAGAGTCGCCAATGCTTTTGAGTGTGGACGTAGTCAACACACATTTATTTAAAAGAAAAATCATAGGGTGTGCGGCCAGCGCTCCCTATGGGAGTAGCCCCCGTGCCTATTCGAGTTGTAGACTCGAATGGGGACTATGAGTGTTTTTGCCTGCTGTATTTTTTTCTTGTTTCAGTCGAATATGCTTCTAGGGCTCCCTATGGGAGTAACCCTGAGTCCACAGTCGAATCGTTGATTCAAGTGAAGGGTTCAAGGCAATTACATTGTCAAAATGTTTTAAAGTCTAATAAGTTTATCGGGTGTGTGGCCAGCGCTCCTGTTTGGAGTAGCCCCCGAGTGCTTGGTCGAGTCGAAGACTCGAGTGAGGACTAGGTTAGTCATAAGATGCTCTTGCTGGAGTTAATGAAGTTAGTGCTGACGATGACATGACCTCATTTGCCCACATGAGCGGTTTTGACAGGACGTGACGAAAGTGGAGCCCTATTTCTGACTTGGATTTGACCAGGCATGCGTAATATTCGGTTTTAACTGCGTCTCCTCGATTCTCACATGTAATGGGAAAAGTGGGGCAACGGTTCACGCTTGCCTCGTCATGTGTCCATCTTGATGTGCGCCACGTGTCTGATTACTGCGCTTCTGGCCGTTGGATTGCATCTGCGCTGAGGTTAAGTAGGGGACTTCTATGCGGTAATTTCCTTACAACTCATCTTCTTCCTTGCACTCTGCCTCCATTTCTTCTATTTGCTTCTTCATTTCTTGCGCCATGTTGCTGCACTAGATAGCATCAAGACCTTCCTGAGCTACTTTCTGCGCTCACACCGCACTCGCAAGCTGGGGAAGAAAAAGGCGCCTCCGCTGCTGGATCTGCGGCCGCCACCGTTGCGGCCAAGAAGAAGGGCACCACCGCCGTGGGCACCGGTACTGCTACCGCAGCTGCCAAGAAGAAAGGCGCGAGCACGCGCGTCATGAATGGTTCGTGGTGTCATTCGTGGTCTTTCTCCCCCCCTCCACAAGTTTGTGAGGGGGTTACTCTGCTTCTACAGGCTCTAGCTCCATCAGCTGACCCCCTTTTCCATTCTTTATATTGCTTGCTACATCACCCTTTACGAGTGCTGGCTCAGAATCGAGCCACACTTTGGCCTTTTCAAAAAACACTTCAAACTAAAGCGCTAGTCGGGCTCTGGGTCGGTATTCTATGATATAGGAGGCTGCGGGATCCATGTAGACCCCAATGTCAAATATTTCACCATCAACTTCAATGCATCTGTCCAAGGGTGGAGGGAGAAGTGGTTCTATATCCGCGACCAAAAGGTTGATGAGGAACACTTCGGGCTTGCGCCTTTTGATCCGAAGGAAGAATGTAAGAGAAGGAGGTCGTGGAAGAACATGGTGATGCCTGGCGAAGCCGAGGAAACTGAGGCTCTATACAAGCATGTATGTGACCTTGAGCTCCGCATGGGGAAGGAAGTGGGTTGCACGGACCTCATTCGCACCTAGATGTGTTGTCGAGTGTAGCCGCTGCAGGCTAGGGCGCATCTGATGTGCTGATGGACTTGTGTTGACGATGTCACTCGCATTTCTCGAGGGAATATTTCCTCGGGTGAAGTAGACAAGAGGTTTCGGCTGCTGACCAAGTACATAGCTAAGGAAAGACTCCCTAGTGACTCAGTCGTTCCTCCCTTCTATGCGAGTCATCCTCCGCCTGAGGTGGCTTTCTTGTGAGCTCTTCTTGTTTTTCGATTGCCTACTAGGTTTTCCTTTATACTGATGTTGCTCCTTGTTCCAGGACTAGAAGGTGACCACTATGTTGCATCCTCAAGCGGAGGGAGTAATCCCTCATGAATCAGAAGAGGAGGACGAGTCAGGTTCCACCGTCCCCATTGAGGAAGTGCAGGAAGCCCCCGAGTCCAGCGAGAATGGCACTCGCAAGCGCTCCCGAATAGAGGACTCGGATGCATCCTCGCCGACGACACCGGAGGGTCCTCCGACTATGGTAGAGGAGCCAATTCCCGCTGTTCCTGTGCGCACCGTGGCTCCTCCTCCACAGAAGAAGTTGAGGACACCGAAGGAGGTGTTTAATGACTTCTTCGACCTTGATGACTTCGACTAGTAAATTTGTGCCTTAGCTGATTTGTTCTTGTGTCCTGAAATCCCTTTCTCTGAAGTTGTTTTTGTATATTTGTAGCAAAATTGTATCATCATCATTCGATGACTGCCGCTTTGTGAAGGAGTCTGGAGTCGCGGACTCCAAAGAAAAAGATGTGGCGGAGCACTCGCATTCTCCCCAGGTGGCGGCCAACTCCAGTGCCAATTCTTCGAGTTCCCTCCTTGCTGGGGGGCACCAGATGGTTGCCCAGATGCCTATGCAGAAGGAAACTTCGGAGTCCCTGGAGGAGCATGTAAGTTCTCTTGACTAAGTTAGTCGAATTTAAGTTGATGTTGATGCATATCTTCTTGCAGCCTGTCATGAAGGAATCCATTTGCCTCGCCGAACAGATTATGTTGATGGGCCATCAGCATGCCTTGTTGGAGACCCAATATTGCGCATTCGAGGGTCAGCTTGCGCTTTGTATATCTATGCTGCCGCTGCAGAAGATCACCAATCTTAGGTTTTTGCTACCATTCTCTTTGCAGGTGAGAACAACGAGCTCCTCCCTAACGTCAGTTCCCTCGAGAAGGGTCTTGCCGCCACGGAGAAGGAATGTGATGAGGCGCTCGAAGCTCTTGAGGAGTCGAAGAAGCACGAGGAAGACTTGCGTTCCGCTGCAGCTGATAAAGAGAAAGTGTTCGTAGAACAACTTTTCTCTGTTGCTAAGGTACTCTTAGGTACGATGTTGCGTCATTTTGTTTGTTATGTACTTTGTCTGTATGTTGTTATGCTCATATTATCTTCTGCAGATGCTTCTGGCGTGGACTTCGACGCTCAAGCGTTGGCCCCCTTAGATGCTTTGGCTGGTGCTGTGGCTGTAGTCAAAGACCGCAGCATCTCCGTCAAGGACTCACTCGAGAAGGCCAAGGGTGTGCTTGAGCGTCTTCAAGAGGAGATGGTCCCCAAGGCCAAGCTGATCGAAGATCTTGATGGCTTGGTGGAGTCATTCACTGGAGGCATGCCCATGGACTTCAAGAATGCTCAGAGGGGGGTTGGAGCGACCATGGGACTTGCGATGGCGCAAGCTCATGGTGTTGATCTGAGCCCCAGCAAGGTCTCCTGGGTGATGCCGGTCACTGTGGATGGCCAGCAGGTAGTGTTTGCTCCCTTTGCCACTAGTTGTCATAAATATGGGCCTCAGCTCATTGAGACACTCACAAAGTATTCGGCGGAGCTGAGGCGGTTGAAGATGGCGAAAGCCACAGCGTCAGAGGCTGTAACCGAGAAGGCGGCAGCGTCGGAGGCTAACACTAACGCGAGGAAGCCCCCGAGTACTAATGCGTAGATATAGGCTATCCCTCTATTGACCTTTTTGTAATACTCTAGCTTCTTCAGACGTCTTTTTGATTCACGTTGTGTCTGCTGGGGTGCTCCCTTTGCAAACTTACTGAACTCGATGTTTTTTACTATTGGCATTGTTTTTGAGTGGTTGTTCTTATCCATATCTTCCTCTTCTAGATAGGGTCCTTCGAGTGATCCATCTGACGCACCTCCCACCAATGAACCTGTGGCTCAACCACATTCAAAGGTGGAGGAGTTGTCGTTGTTGTCTCGATTGTGCGATCGTATAAAGCACTTGGAGCTAGAAATGCCCATTATCCGTGGCAGCACTGATGTGTGGAAGTCGAAAGCCAAAAACGCTAATGAACAAGAGAAATATCTTCTGGGCGAGGTGGCTCAGCTGAATGAGTAATTGGAGTGTTAGTTTCATTAGCTTCTTCTTCTTTCTTAGCCAGCTTTAGCGGCGATTCGACCTTATGTTGTTTGCTTCCCTTTGCAGTTGTTGGTGTTCGCCGTCCACATGAGGAGAGGGACAGAGTCAGCATTCGGTTAAACAACTTGACCCAAGAGCACCTGGAAGCTAGCAGGTAGTTTTGGGTTGATCGGGATCGCGTAGTCGTGTTGGCGATGTTGCAGGATCGTGTGTCACAGGTGCTACTATACATGAAGAAGGCACAGTCGTTCCCGGGGCACATTTTTCGGGCAATGTTTCCCTTGGACGCGGTACCTTCAAGCTTGTTAGCGTTACTGAAAAAGTTCCAGGATGCCAGTGCTGTTCGCGAGTGCCTGCGCCAGTAGTTAGTCGCGGGTGCCGAGGCTGCACTGGCACTTGTTCGCATGCATAGACCTGATCTGGATCTTGCAGCTGTTGCCGCTGGACCATCGCCCCCGTCAGAAGGGATGGCATGGAAGATGGAGCCACATTATCGGGCGGTTGATCAGCCAGCCTAAGATATCGTCGAGTTGAAGAACGTACCAATGTTCTCCTTTTATGGCAGTAGAGTAGTTTTGAACCTGGACAGAGATGTTAGGCATTGTAAAGTTCGTATAAGTGAGTCGGGTGTTTTTTGTTACCCGTTTATATGTAAAATCTTGCTAGCTTGTATATTTTTCGAGTAGCTTGTACTCTGTAGTTCCTTTTCGTTAGCCTGACGCATACTTATCTTAGCACCTTGTCAACCTGTCAGGTGCGTTGCAGCTGGGTTGGTTTTACCAAGGGTTCGATTAATAGTATGTTAGTTACTCAGGCTGCTGCATTATTCATGTAACGAGGTGGAAAGGGTGGCGCAGCCCCCGAGTGATGTAATTGCAAGTAAAAATAGAAAGACAAAGTTGGAGGCACTTAGCTTTATTTATTCGCAGAATATCAGGAGATACAATGTGTGGCTAAGTAGCCTGGATGAATAGCCGTATTTGTAAAGTAAAACATCTAAGGGTAGAAACAACGCAGCTGCGCGACATTCTAGGGGTTGGAGTATGTGACTCCACTTTCTACGTCTCTAAGGCGGTAGGCGCCACCTGGGATTACTTCGGTAATCCCATAAGGTCCCTCCCAAGGGGACTCGAGCTTGAGGTGCCCTTGTTGATTCAGTCGTAGGACCAGGTCTCCTTCGACGAAGGACCTTGGGCGTAGCCTTCTGCCATGGTAGTTGCGGAGGTTTTGCTGGTAGATCGTGGATCGCTCCACTGCTATCTCGCGTGCTTCATCGAGGAGGTCGACAAAGTCTTCGAGTGCAAGAGTTGATTCTGCTTCACTGTATGCTACGACTCGTGGGGCTTTGTAGCATACTTCTGCATGTAGTACTGCCTCGGCACCGTGTACCATGAAGAATGGAGTATAGCCTGTGGTGCTGTTTGGAGTTGTGCGCAGGCTCCATAGTACTGATTGTAGCTCCTCGAGCCAGCACCCATCAGCTCTTTCGAGTGGCCTGAGGAGCCTTTTCTTGATACCGCCGCAGACGAGGCTGTTGACCTTTTCAATTTGACTGTTGGTCTGAGGGTGCGCCACCGAGGCATAGCCGATGTTGATTCCGAGGTTTTCGTAGAAATATTGGAACTCGTTTGAGATGAAATTCGTTCTGTTGTCCTTGATGATGCTATGCGACACCCCGAACAGGAAGACGATGGACTCGAAGAATTTTACGGCAGTGGCCCCTATTGGTTTGTCACCGGCTTGGCCTCAATCCACTTGGTGAATTTTTCAACCGCGACGAGGAGGTAGATGCACCCTCTTGGTGAAGATTTTTGCAGTTTGCTGACCATGTCGAGTCCCCATTGTGCAAAGGGCTAGGACACGGGTATTGGCCTGAGCTCTGCACTAGGTGCGTGCGATTTGTCCGCAAATCTTTAGCAAGCATTGCACTTCTGGATGATGTCCTTAGCATCGCGCATTGTCATTGGCTAGTAGAATCCAGCTCACAGAGCTTTGGCGACGAGGGCAGGACTTCCGGCGTGATGGCCGCAAGTGCCTTCGTGTATCTCGAGGAGGATGGCTCTTCCATCTCTGTTGGAGACGCATCATTGAAGGACTCTTGTGATGCTACGCTTGTACATTTTTCCGTTGATGAGGGCAAAAGCCTTGGATCGTCGCGCTATATGTCGTGCATTTGTCGGGTCATCTGGCAACCTTTTGCTTAGCAGGTATGTGATGTATGGTTGTGTCTAGTATGTCTTGATCATCATGAACTCCATGGGGCCTTTGATTCCCGTCTCTTTCTTCGTGTCCTCAAGTGCCTTCAGTTCGTCAGGTGGCGTAGCCCCCAAGTTCTTTGTCATGCTAGCATTTTGCTCTAGAGCCTTTGGCTTGATGGAGAATTCACACATTTTCCTTAGGAAGACTCTAGGTGGCACCGAGGCACAGGTGGAGCCAATGTTGGCGAGTGTATCCGCCTCCTCGTTGCTCTCACGGCCAACGTGCCGCAGTTCGTAACCATCAAAGTCATCTTCGAGTGCGTCATAGAGGTCACGGTAGGCGATCATGTTGTCCCTCAGAGCGTCGCGCTGGTTCATGTTTTGATTTACTACCAGTTTAGAGTCACCGTAGATAATGAGTCGTGTTGCGCCACAAGCTTTGGCCATCCGCATCCCATGGAGCAGGGTTTCGTATTCAGCTTCGTTGTTGGAGGTGTGGAACTGCATTCGGAGAACATACCTCATCTTGTCACCTTGTGGCAATATCAGGAGGACACCCGCGCCAGCTCCTTCTCGACGTTTTGATCCGTCGAAGTGCATTTTCATAGACATGACAGTTCTGGCGTGTTGGGAGCTAGTTCTCCATCCGATGGACGAGGAAGTCCGGGAGTACTTGTGACTTGATCGCATCTCGCATCTTGTATGTGATGTCTCGTGGAGACAGTTCTATCCCCCAAAGCGCGACTCGTCTGGTGGCGTCGGGGTTGTTGAGGATGTGCCCTAGTGGAGCATCATTCACCACAAGGATGGGGTGCTCCTGGAAGTAGTGGCATAGTCACCGGGCTGTCATGAAGACGCCGTATGCCAGCTTCTGATAATGCGGGTACCGATGTTTTGTCGGCGTGAGCACCTCGCTAAGGTAGTAGACTGGGTATTGTACCCCGTGGACTTTGTTTTGTTTGGCTCGTTCCACTACGAGCACAGTACTAACCACCTGGTTGGTGGCGGAGATGTATAACAATAGTGGCTCCTTTTCTTGAGGGGTTACCAACACCAGTGAAGTGGATAGTAGATGCTTGTGGTCTTTGAATGCTTCTTGTGCTTCTTCTGTCCACTCAAATTTGTCAGCCTTGCAAAGGAGCTGGTAGAAAGGCAGCGCCTTTTCACCCATTCGACTGATGAATCGACTGAGCGCCATGATTCGCCCAGCTAGGTGTTGGATGCTTTTTACGTTCTTTGTCTTCTCCATGGCTAGTATGGCCTTTATTTTCTTTGGGTTGGCCTCGATCCCTCTCACGGAGATGAGGTACCCGACAAGTTTCCCAAATGGTACGCCGAAGGCACATTTGTCCGAATTTAGCTTGATCTGGTAGTGGTCGAGGTTATCGAAGGTCTCATGGAGATCATTGAGTAACGAGGCTTCCTCAGTTTTGACGACGATGTCATCAACGCAGACTTGAATGTTACGACCAAGCTAGTTCTTGAGGCAGTCTTGCAAACACCGCTGATAGGTGGCCCCTGCATTTTTCATCTCGAAAGGCATCATTGTGTAGCAGAAGATGCCAAAGGGCGTGATGAAGGCCGTTTTCTCCTTCTCTTCCTCCTTTATTTGAATCTGGTGGTAGCCTGAGTAGGCGTCGAGGAAGCAGAGGCACTCGCATCCTGCTGGGGAGTCGATTATCTGGTTGATCCACGGCAATGGGAAGTGATCCTTTGGGCAATGTTTGTTCAAGGAGGTGAAGTCCACGCACATCCGCATGTATCCTTTTACTTGATCTCGCATATGAAGTTAGTGTCGAGGAGTCTGTTGACATCCATACCGACCGCTTTTTCCCTTGGCTCAGATAGTCGACATATCATCTGCTTCACTGGTCTTGCTTCAGGATTCACATTGAGTGAGTGCTCGGAGAATTCCCTGGGAACCCCTAGCATGTCCGCTGGACACCAGGCGAAGATTTCCCATCGCTAAAGGAGGAATTCGACGAGCGCGAGTTTCGATGCGGGACTCAAGTTGTTGGCGATAAGGGCCGTCTTGGTCGGGTCCGTTGGGTGGACCTGGACCGCCTTGGTGTGGACCGATGAGTCGAAGGATTGGTCAGGTGATCTTGGTTTACTCGGAGGAGGTAGACTGTTGTCGGTCGACTCCTTCAACCTCGTCAGTTCCTCCTGCATGCCAAAAGACTGGGAGATTCTGTTGAATTCCCTGTCGTAGCTGTCTGACCTCTCGAAGCTTCCGTTGACGGTGATAATGCCGTTGGGGGCCGGCATCTTCATCTGCAGGTAGGCGTAGTGTGACACTTCCATGAACCTCGCGAACACGACATGTCCGAGGATGTAGTGGTATTGCGAGGGCCAGTCGACCATTTCGAATTCGATGTGTTCTCGCCAGAAGTTTGCTGGCGTTCCAAAGATGACATCCAAGTTGATCTTGCCCAGGGGGTATACGCCCTTCCCTAGGACGATGTCATGGAATGTTGTGTCTGAGGTTTCTAGGCATGACAGGGGGATTCACATGGCGCGCAAGGTTGTTGCGAACATGAGGTGGATGCCGCTTCCACCGTCCATGAAGACGCGACTCATCTCGAAGCCTCCAATTTGTGCCTCGATCACCAGGGGACAGTGACCTGGGTGAGGTACTTGACGCCAATGATCGTGTTTGTCGAAGGTAATGCAGGACTCGCTCCCGCTGAGGTACTCAGTGGTGGGGGTGGAGAGTTCATCACTAGGTTAACTTGGCGAGTGATTGATTTTTGCACCCAATTTGATGGGAATCCTTTTTGGATCATTCCCATGTTTCCAAGTGCTCGCGGGTACTGCTCTCCTCCGTTGTTTTGGACTAGCCCAGCTGTAGGTGGTGGTGGCCCGGGTGGTGGTGGTGGCGCTCCATAAGCCACGACACCCGGGGCAGATCCATAGCCTTGGTTTATTGCGGTGTGATTCATCTGGGCCAGACCTTTGTGGAGCCTGAGGAACTCACGGTAGTCCTTTAGAAGATGAATGGATTTTTTCTTGCCATCGTGCTTGTCAATGTAGAAGTGTACATTGCACGGTACGAATAGTTTGTCCTGGATAGATGCTCTGGGTGCCTCATCGCGAGTGCGGTGTTGCCACACTTGCATGGTTTTCTCGTTGTCGCAGTATCCACCACTATGGTATCCATTGTTGTGGTTGTTATCATCGTGTTTGTCAGCATAGCCAGCCGCAACCATGTCGACTTCCTGGCGGTCCTTGTAATTGCACATCTGGCATTTTCCTCGGCGATCACGTCTGCGACCGAGGTCTTCATCATCATTTGAGTGGATGCGGTATTTCACTGAGTCCTCTCCATCAGCCCACATGTTCGTGATCTCCATCAGGGTGGTCGATTGTTTTTGGCTTCGAGCGGCCTAGCTCCTCTCTGAGCTCTCTGCGGTGCACACCGCCATTGAATGCGTCGATTGCACGGTCCTCAGAGATGTCTTCTTTAGAGTTTTTGATGATGGACCACCTCTGAATGTATGAGCGCAGCAACTCGCCAGTCTTTTGGTATTAGCCTCTTCATTCTTTGATTGATGCGGGCTTTTGTAAGTGCCCTTGAAGTTTCACATGAAGTTGTAAACCAGCTCATCCCAGCTGTGAATCGATATATGCGGGAGGTTATTGAGCCACGCACAGGCGGCACCTTGCAGCTGTAGCTGGAGGCATTGCATGGTCATTCTCATGGTTCCACTGTGTAGCCTGACAGAGGAAATATGATCCTCCAACCAGATCTTCGGGTCTTGGAGGCCATCGAATTTTGGGTTGTCCGATGGGAGTTTGAACCCTTTTGGCATTCGCTTTTTCCGTTTGGCTCTGCTGAAGCAGCTGGCGCCATAGAGCTCTATCCCATCATCTTCCAAGTTAGTCGAACGGGCGCGCCTCACGCGCTCTTGTCGACTTTTCGTTGCGTTATGTCATCGCACGCATCATAGTTGTAGTTGTGCCGCCGTGAGCGACATCGTCGTGATAAGTCATGGTTGTCATTGCTAGAGGAGGAGGAAGAGTAACGCTTGGCTAGAGGCTTGCTTTTCTTCGTCTCCGGCATTGGGTCCTTGATGAGGGCAGCTTCGACTAGTCCTAGGACAGCGATCGTAGATCGGTGCATGGCAGACCGCGGGTCCCCAGCCGGTGGCTGGTTGCTAAGCAGGTACATGGTGGCCGCTGTTACCGCTGCATGCGGTGTTTTTGGGAGCACATTGCCCCGCGTATCCACCATCATAGATGAGAAGTCGAGGACTCGAGAGCATCTTCTGGCGGCTGTATGACATTGCCTTTGGAGGAGGATCCTCTGATGGAAGAGAGCTGAGCCCGGCGGAGGCTCGACTCGTCCGCCACCCTCCTACGCTCGTCGAGCTAGGCGATTACTTGTTGCTGCCATTTGAACTCCTCCTTGAGCAGCCGGTGATAGCCCATCAGCATTTCTTGGGATGAGTTGGGTGGTAGGGGATTTCCTCGTAGGGCCTCCTTGTAGCGAGCCCATTCAGCCTCATTGAGCTTGATCAGCATGCGCTCTCAGGTTTTCTCATTCGTCGAGAGGTTTGGCTGATCCTTTGGGATGGGCCCTTTTGGCCCCTTGTTAGTTGGGGCGCCGTTGGAGGGGCCACTGTTCGCGACTGGGACACCACTGCCAGTGTCGGTGTTGTCCCGAGTGCCGCCATTGCCGTTGATGGCTCTAAAATATAGCCATCCACATCCACATTTAAACTGGATATTATTCATATTTTTGATGAAATATCTCTCTAAACCCTGCCACTAATGCCTAACAATCAAAGGGGTATGCAATCCTTTTTTTCTATTTTTCCCTGCGCAGATAATGACGTTTGATGATGGCAATCAGTACATTAAAGTCAAAGATACGAGATTTCCAACAACCAGAAGAAACCAGGAGCCGTGAGTCGGAGGCAGAAGCTTTAACGATCAACTATACGACCGAAACAAAATTCCATCCATATATTTCCGCTCATATAGTTTCCGTCGACATCACTAGGTCAAACAGAACAACTTTCATGAAGGGACCCCTATATAAAGAATCCTAGGGCGACGAGAAAACCCTACTCTCGAGTCCCTGCCCTAGATCATCAGCCATCGAAGGAACAAACTTAGATCTAATCTCCAAATCCTTATCCACCACCATACCCATATTCCACCACTTGTAATAGTAGATCTCATCTTCGATTGGCGACATTGTAAGAATATTTGCTATCAATCTCATGATTTCCATTACAATGTTTGTGATTGTTGATCTATCTCTATGTGTGAGTAATTCTCCTTGGTCTAAGGGCTTTGGCCTAGCCGTGTAGCTTTTGTGCATGTTATTTATCATAGATGGGATCATGTATTAGTTTGTATGACATGATGATTATTGTATCCTCTCTTGCCTCAATCTAAGGACTTGTCAGGTACCCAAGACCCTGAGGATTGAGCTAGGTATAGGGAGTATGAGTAATGACTAATCTGCAGGTTGGGAACCCCAGTGACAGAAGGGGTAGTACGGATGTATGTGCGGGATTTACTTGGGATTAACGGTGATGTCACTATGCATATCATTAGTTCTCTTTCTTCTATGGATGAGACTAGTAGGTTATTGTTATAAGCGGTTGCGAACGAAATACCAATTACGGATGCACTTCCCACATATAATTTGTCTTGCTTCAACAATTACATGCATACTTTATCTTTATCTTTTATTCCCATCAGATGGCACAGCTACAGGTGAAACCGAAAGCCCTAGGCCCTCTCTCTCCGTCATTGACAACAACAAAAATACGCAAACTCTTGGTCCGGTAAAAACACAAAAGGAATTCTAAAAGTCCCGAAGGTCTATTGAAGTAACTTCACTACGCATCTGCTTCCTGATGGGGATATACCGAATGGGGTATGCCTAGCAGGACGTTCTGATCGGGCCGAAGGCTTAGCGAGTGGGCCTGCAGGACGGCGACTGGAATGCGACTAAGGAGAAGGCCAGGTGATTGGATACTGAAGGCCCATAAGTGTACCTGGAGCCCAATCGGATTAGGTCAAATCCTCTGAATCCATATCTTGTTCGGTTGTAAACTGTAAACCCAAGCGAGGTGCCTCTTATATAAGCCTCCCTAGGGTACTCTAAGGACTCACCTTCCATCATACACCCCTTCAAGCGACTCGCTATTTAGACGCCGAGCTCGCCACCGCTGTAACTCGCTCTCCATCAATCTAATCTAGCAGGAGTAGGTCTTTACCCTCCGGGGGCTGAACCTGGGTAAACCCATGTGCATCCGCCCCCATCTCGCACCGCGGATGGCCACCAGCCCTCGCCCCCGATTCTAACAATCGCTGCCTATGGCAGTGACTGTCGTGGCCGTTTCCACGACAGTGGCACCAACTGTGGGGCCTAGCCGGACTGGCCTAAGTTCTATGGCAAGACCCTACTCGCCGATCGATTGGCCGATTGCCACCGGCGGGATCTTACAGATCCTGCCAGTAGCTACATCCTAGCGTCGCGCCCGATCACCCACAGCGTGATAATGCCGGTTGGCACCATCAACCTGTTTGTCGGCTTCACCAACACAGTCGACCCGACGGTAACGATGATCGTTGGCGGATCACCGCCACGTCGCGATCTGCTCTTGGAGGAGCAGGCCCGCTCCATCATTCGCCTCGCCACCGAATATGACTCGGCCGCCAGCAACACGGCCGAGACCAAGGCCGCCGCGGACGACATGGCCCTCCATGACAAAGCCGACTCCGTGACCCCTGCCTCGGTCGACGAATCCATCACCGCGGCATCACGGGAGGACACCATCACACAGGTCTCCAACCCTGAGGACTTCGAGGACTCCTCCATCCTTGGGATCATTGATTCTGACTCCAGCGCGGAGTCCCCTGAGGACTTCTGCGCCAGATCCAATCGCTTCAACACGATCTACATGGCGGGCAGCATGGTCGCCCTGCCAGATCCATTCTCCACACCGATCCCTCCAACCTCGCAGCGCAAGGAGCTAGCCGAGCGCGAGAAATTCCGCCTCGAGCGGGCAACGGCGCAGGAGCTGTCCCTCTACCACCAGCGCGGCCTCAGGACCCACCTGAACTCCAACGTCCAGGGCCGCGTCATGAACTTCAACGACGAAAGCAATCTCGCACGCACGGGCTGAGCGCGAATACTACAAGAACGCGCTACCAGGTGGCAGCAACCGACCACAACCCGGCGCACCGGCGACTTGGGCCCCACCACCACCCATTGGTCACATGCCCCCGCCGGACCTGCCACGGATCATAATCTCGCCACATGCCCGCGATGCCAACGGACTCCCACTGTACTCCACTCCAATGGGCAACGTCGTCGCCACCGACGCTGCTGTCGCCCACCTCGACGTGTAGGGAGAAGGGGCGCTACAGATCCAGTACGCCAAGGCTGTACTCGCTAGGGTCGTCGAGCAGCAAGCCGCGGGAGTCGACCCGCGGGGGCGGATGTATTCCCGCTCATCGGCAAGCAGGGCGGCCTCAAGTGGCCACCGAACCGTCACCAACGCGATGACCTGCGCACCTCCACAGCCCCTGGTGCACCAGCCACGGGCCGCCAACCCCGCACTCTCCACCAACGAGCCGCGACTGGTGAACAACACGGTCGCCGCCAATGGGAAACCCATCGAAGCCCGAACGTACATCGTCAACCACCAGGCTTGGCGGGAACACACCAAGTAAGAGAGCTGCCTTGGAGTCTCCACGCAACTGGCTCTCCGAGCCAGGGGAAGAGACGTGTTACAAACAACACACCAACACCCTATAATAGGCACACGCCCAAAACGGCTAAGTACCATGCTCGGGGACTCTCCTAAAACAACCTTACTCGCGCTCGGGGACTCGCCCCTTCGGAATCACAAGGGACAACCAATACAAAAATCCAAAGCAAACACATATGTACACAAACGAGTTATACCCCACTAAAGGGCAGACGCGCTCGGGGAATCGCTCAAACAAAAGTTAAGCATACCACATAATTGACCATGCATCGCGAGTCGATTGACTCCTCTTACTTCCATACACAAATATCGTTCATATTACAAAAGTCGCCACTTGGCATATCTTACAAATAGCCCTAGGGCAGCTATCTATTTCGTAGGCCCTGATGAAGAAGCGCCGCCACCACCCTTGACACGGACGTATGGCTCCCATGGATTGGTGGGGTAGGTCGACAGCGACTTCGATAGCACCAACCGGAAGGGTTGCTCTGACTTCAGGTCATGATGTTCCAGCTCAGGGTCGCCCGACGCCACCACCGTCTCTTGGTACGGCAGCAAGTCCCCCATCGTCAGCACCCGATCCGCGAAGGGGGCAGCCTTGGCAGTCAGCATCAACACCTCCGACATCTCCATCGCGCCAGTCGCCGAAGGGTAGCCGCTGGTGACATTGTTAGTGTTGGGGATATACTTTCCGGGTATCCTCACTGTACCTCACTGACCAAGGTGGCCCACTTCAGGTTAGAGCTTTGCTTCATGAGCGGCCCAGTCAGGGAGAAGAGCCTTTAGGGCACCCTCACAATAGTCTACAATATCAACTCGCACAGGCAAAACCCTTGTAACCCATATTCCGGCTCTGCCGTATTATTGGATTGCTATCAGGAGTAGGATCCGTCCAAAGCCGGCGGATTCGAACCTGGGTAAACTTGTGTGCTCACCGTCCCAGAATACCGTACATATCACACCCCTCTCTTCCACATGCCTCGAGGACCTCCTCATGGCGTACTTGTCATCAATCCGGTGAAAGTTAGCGCCCACCATGGGGCTAGTGAGCTTTGGATCTGTGTTCTGAGCAGAATCTGCAAGAATCGGAATCAGCAAGACTATTGTCGTTGGTCGCATCCTCTACACCAGCGACGTCCCTCCCATCCTTCTCGACGAGACCTGGATTCTGGCTAGGGAGGTCGTGACTGCTTACATCATTATGTCTTTCGGCGAGATCGATGTGTACATCGGATTTGTGGAACCTATCCCACCCACCCCAGCGGTGATGATAGAGGCAGAAGAAATTTCTGGGTCCCCTTTGTCCACGGAGGCGGCAGAGTTCCGGATCTCAGAAAACCCTAATCCCACCCATCCCGCACCTGTTGCGGAGATAGTGGACAAATCCGAGCCTGAAGCAGATCTTGCGGTTCAAGTTGAATCTAGAGTGGATCTCCCTAGCGAGGCCGAATCCCAGATCGATCCATCTGTTGAAGTCGAAATCTAGGAGGATCACAGCAACAACCTTGGTTCCGGCTCTACCAACGCCAAAACAGATCAACCGTTCCTGAGGCACACATTGAGGCGCATGATGATGCAAGACGCAAGCATGGATGAGGTTCTCAAAACCATCAAGATCTTCGAGGAAGCCCACGAGGAAAGCCGCAACTACCTCAGGACCCACACATTGCACTTTGTTGGATATGTTGGATCCAGATCCGGCTCTGCCGATGCTGGAGACAACACTGACTCGATGCTAGAGGCGATCGGAACAAACACCGACTTACCCGCATCCTCGGATGACTCGATGACATCGGCGGATTTCCGAAAGTTCTCCGCGGAGTATGAAGAGGAGTACAACTCCAAAGCTGCAGAAGAAGGAGAAGCCATGGATGAAGGATCCGGGGAAAACTCTCCCAAAGTGTAGGATGACATGGATATCGGAGATAATCTCGAGCTCCAGATGTATGACAGTACCGATCAGAGCTTCACTCCAGGAAACGGACCGAAAGCCGTCCTTGCTACTGGTGCTGCCAAGAAGGCAAAGAAGAGGAATAAGAAGAACAAGACCCCGGCAAAAGAACTTCTAGCAGAGGAGGTGATTGCTGAGGAATACGAGGAAGACTCAGATGGAGCACTTATCCTAGACGAGCCCAAAGAAGAATCGGTGGATGGATACATGGTCACCGCAGGTGCCCGTAAACTCATCGATGCTGCATTAACCACACCTATCCCTACTGCAGCAGAACTAACTGCTGCGAAATTGGACGAAAGGGCCCAAGCCCTAGAAGCGCGTCGCCAAGTACTCCTGGATGAAGCTAAAAACATTGAGGAAGAAAAGAAACGCATGTCAGGGGTGGAGAAGCTCATCTCTCTGCAACATCAGAAGAACCAGAAATGACATACACATGACAATAAATTTCCGGAAGTGCGGGGATCCGTGGATGCCTCGGCTCGATAGCAAAGGAAATCTGGTGTATCCAACACCAGTGCAAAACACTGCCGCTGCTCGAGACATCGTGGCAAATAATCCAGGCCCAGAACAGGTTCGATTGGGCATTAAGCTACTCACCAAGGGTCTGGAGCAGCAGAAGGCCGCGAAATCCGGAAGCGGAAAACTGGTCTCCCAATCCGACCAATGTCGCACGGATCCGGCCTGGAATGACGTAAGACCCCAACGTGCTCTGAACAACATCACTGTTCCGACCGCCGAGAAGACAACTACTCAAGAACTGGATCTTCAGGACAACATCACAAAACTACACGTGACTGGCACAATGTTGCTCTAGCTATTGAGCAAGAGGCAGTTGCTGCACTGTATCTGAAGAATGCTCCCCGGCGAGAGTCAAACGATTGCAGGGAAGAAGACAAAGAGAAACGTCGGGAGGAGGACCGTCAAAGAATGCCACCTCCTAGACATACAAGTCGTCCGGCTGAGCCCCACCATGGTGGGAGTGACGGATGAAGGAATGACATACACCATGCCGAGTCAAGCCGGCAGGGTGCTCGTCGTAATGAAGACCCTCCCTAGAACCGGAATAATGACGCTCCGGACGGAGGCTGGCGATCAGCCGGAAACAATCCAGCTGCTCCACCCTCTCCACCAAGCAGCCACCACAACGGCTCCCAAGGAGGCCAAGGAGGGCGTCGTGGCGGAGGAGGTGGTGGTAGAAGCCGAAGTCTGGCTCCAAGGCACCATGCCCATAGCACTCAATCAGGGTGATCTCTGTCCCCAAGTGACGCAAGGCACAGGATTAACTCCAACATAGAGGCGCGGCGCTACGAAAACGACGATATATACGTGGGCTCAAAATGCTTCGAACCATGCATAAGAGCAACAAAATTCCTGGAAGGATTTGCTATCTCAAGACACATCCAAGCCTACGACGGTATAGCTCGGCCATATACTTGGCTCCAGAATTTTTTCCACGCTTGTTTTATCGCCAAAGGCAGAAACAGCCTGGTCGCAACACGATATCTCCCACTCATGTTGTGGAATACGGCACGACCATGGCTCAATGAACTTCCGGAGAACACCATCCACAACTGGTATGACATGCAAAGCGCGTTCTTTCGGAATTTCGAAGGCACATATCGGAGGCCTTGTACGGTAGGAGACCTACAGCGTTGCACCCAGAGAGCCGGAGAAACTTGCCGAGATTATCGCGGACGATGGATCGACACCAAGAACTCCTGTGAGGGAGTAAATGACCAAACTGCGATTGAAGCTTTCATTGTAGGACTCCCAATTGGCTTACTACATCATCACTTGAAGTGTGACAAGGTCACTGATTTGGGAGAGATGATAGAAACAGCGAGCAAGTATGCAGATGCTCACGACGATGCAGATGGATTACTTAACGCCCTAGTTGTGCCACAGTCATCAAAACAACCAAAGCAGCAAGCTCAGAAGCGCAAGAACACCTCGGAAGAAAAGCCCAACGCAGAAACGGCAGTGGTCACTACTACTTTCAGGTCTGGAGGATGAGGAGGGCACGGCGGAGTCCGTGGACGCGGTCGTGGGACATCAAGAGTCCAGAGTAGAGGAGACCAGCAACCTGGCAAAACCTACTCTTGGGCTGACATTGCCAATAACCCGTGTGTGCATCACTTAGATGCCAATGGGGGCTCTTCTCACACAAACGCCGAGTGTCGTTTTAATGACGACATCAAGAAAGATGATACTGCTAGCTACGGATCTAAGCGGAAGAAGGGAAAGAAGAATCCCGAAAAAGATAAAGAGACCAAGGATGATTCTGACATGGAGGAAGCCGATGCTTGAAATCCCAAGCCGAAAGGGAAGAAGAATTTCCCAACAAAGAAAGACACTTACGTCACCTTCCTCGGATCTCAACCAGCTAAGGTCAAGAAAGCAGTTCTACATGAGCTCAACGCAACAGTTTTTGGCTGTCCCTCAATTCTTGGACTGGTCGGAAGTGGCAATCACCTTTGACCGTGTTGATCATCCTCCTAAGTTCCACAAACGAGGAAAATACGCCTTAGTTCTCAATCCACTTATTGATGGCTATGGTTTCTCCAAGGCTCTCATGGACGGCGGCAGCAGCATTAACATCCTATATGTCGAAATGCTACACCGGATGAAGATCTCGGAGACCTAGCTGAATTACAGCTCTGTGATCTTTCGTGGGGTTGTCCCAGGAAGACAAGCAAATTCCCTGGGAGAGATCACTTTGGATGTGACCTTTGGAACTCCAAAGAACTATCAGACGGAAGCACTTTCCTTTGAAGTGGTCCCGTTCAAGAGCACGTACCACACTATATTCGGACGTCCGGCTTACTGGGATTTTATGGCTCATCCGTGTTACATTTACAATATGATGAAAATTCAAGGTCCCAGCAGCGTGATCACCATCAGGGGAGACCCGAAGAAAGCACGAGAGTGCAAGGACGGAAATGCCGCCTTTGCTGAAGCCGTGTTGCACGCTCAGGAGTACCAGGAGATCAAGAAGACCATAGATCCGTCTGAGATGCCCACGACAAAGAAGGAGATGACAAAGCCGAATCTGGAGTTCAAGGCATCGGAAGAGACGAACAAGACACCGTTGAAGGATGATGACCCCTCCAAGGTGACCCAGATAGGCGTAGGCCTAGATAGCGCATATGAAAATGTGCTCGTCAAGTTCCTCCAAGCAAATCAAGATATCTTCGCATGGCAGCCATCTAACATGACCGGAGTACCTAGGGAACTTGCCGAGCACTCTCTAAATGTACACCCGAATGCTAAACCCGTCAAACAGTCCCTATGACGTTTTGGCAATGAAAAGCGTAAGGCAATAGCTAAGGAACTAGCCCGGCTCGAGTTAGCTGGATCATAGAAGAGGTCATCCACACTGAGTGGTCGGCGAATCCTGTAATGGTCCCTAAAAAGGACACCACTAATTTAAGGATGTGTGTTGATTATACTGCCTTGAACAAGGCTTGTCCCAAAGATCCGTTCGCTCTACCTAGGATTCCTCAAGTTATTGATTCTACGACAGGCTTGGAACTCCTATGTTTTCTCGATGCATATTCCAGTTATCACCAAATCCAGATGAAGAAATCTGACAAAGTCAAAACTTCATTCATAACCCCCTTCGGAACCTTCTGTTTCGTTACGATGCCCTTTGGGCTCAAGAACGTAGGAGCTACGTACCAACGCACTATGTAGCGTTGCCTCCACGATCAAATCGGACGCAATGTACATGCATATGTGGACGATATTGCGGTGATGTCCAAAAATAAGGAAACCTTGATTTCCTACTTGGAGGAAACGTTCGCCAATCTACGAAAATACAACATAATGCTTAACCCGAAGAAATGTTTCTTTGGGATCCCAGCTGGAAAATTGTTAGGTTTTATCGTGTCTCAAAGAGGCATAGAGGTAAATCGGGACAAAATCAAGGCTATAGTTAATATTTCCATGCCAACTCGCCTTAAGGGCGTACAAAGACTAACTGGTTGCATTGCCACAGTCAGTCGGTTTGTAAGCCGGCTCGGTGAAAGAGCCGCACCACTATACAAGCTCCTGAAAAAGACCAAGAAATTCGTTTGGACCGACGAAGCTGAAGCTGCGCTACAAGACCTGAAAGCAGTACTCTCATCTGCTCCCATCCTTGCAGCATCGGAACCACAGGAACCGATATTGCTCTATCTCGCTGCGACAAACAAGGTCGTCAGTATCGTCATGGTGGTGGAGAGACCGGAGGAAAATCAGGAACACCTAGTGCAGCGTCCGACTTACTATCTCAGCGAGGTCATAACTGAATCAAAACAGTGGTATCCGCACTATCAAAAGCTGGCTTACGGTGTGTTCTTAGCATCTCGTAAGTTGCGGCATTATTTTGAGGAACATCCAATTACCGTGGTGAGCACAGCTCCCATGAGAGATATAATCAACAATAGTGACGCCACAGGACGCGTCGCCAAATGGGGCATAGAGCTTTCAGCTTTCGACATTGAGTACAAACCTCATACAACAATCAAATCCCAAATCCTCGCTAACTTTGTTGCTGATTGGACAGAGACAACGGAGAATATGACCCTTCTAGAGTCAGAATACTGGACCTTGCATTTTGACGGGTCTAAGGCGCTCGGGGGCTCGGGGGTTGGCGTGGTGCTCAAATCACCCCAGGGAGATAAACTTTTCTATGTATTGCAGATACACTTCACGACGACAAATAACATTGCCGAGTATGAAGAATTACTGCATGGAATCCAGATTGCTAAGGACATCGACATCCGACGTTTAATGTGTTATGGAGATTCAGATGTTGTTGCCCAACAAGTGTCGGATATCTATAAGGCAAACAAGCACATGGCGGCATATAAGGCTGTCATGGATGAAGTATCTAAATCGTTTGAAGGGTTTGAAGTTCAACACATCCCTCGAACAGAAAATGAGGAAGCAGATGCACTATCTCGAATAGGCTCTGCCCGGAATAAGGTCCCGGATGGCGCTTTGTTAGAGCACCTCAAAGTTCCTTCTATAAAAGGTGTGGACGAGGAATATCCGACCAAATCTGACTCACCTTTAGTAGCAGTTCTGGCTGTGATTCCTAGCTGGACTCAACCCTACCTTGATTACTTGGTAGACGGAAAATTACCCGAAGACGAAGTTCTGAGTCGGCAGATCGTCCGACGAGCAAAATCCTACACTATAATTAGTGGTGAGCTCTATAAGCAGAGTGCATCTGGGGTCTTTCAGCGTTGTATATCTCCAAAAGAAGGAGTGGAAATCTTACGAGAGATCCATGAAGGCGAGTGTGGTCACCACGCTGCAGCCAAATCTCTAGTGGCAAAAGCTTTCCGACACGGTTTTTTCTGGCTTACAGCCAAGGCAGATGCCGAACATCTTGTCAAGACGTGCAAGGGCTGCCAAAAATACGCCAAACAAGCTCACGTTCCGGCCGATCAGCTGCGAACAATACCAATAACATGGCCTTTTGCGGTCTGGGGGCTTGACATGGTAGGACCATTTAAACGGGCTCCAAGTGGATTTACTCACCTCTTAGTGATGGTGGATAAATTCACCAAATGGATTGAGGCTAAACCCGTCACTAGTTGTGATGGAGCAACAGCCAGAAGATTTGTCGAGGATGTCATAATCCGATACGGTTATCCGCATAGCATTATCACGAACCATGTGAGTAACTTCTCTATGGGATAACTTGCCGAATTCTGCAATGAACAAAATATCCGGCTTGACATTGCGTCAGTCGCACATCCGCAAGCTAATGGACAAGTTGAAAGGGCAAATGGTTTAATCCTACAAGGCCTAAAACCAAGATTCAAAGCACCACTACAACGTGCTGCGGGGGCTTGGGCTGAGGAATTACCTTCTGTAATATGGAGTTTGCGAACAACTCCAAACAAGTCAACCAGATACACACCTTTCTTCTTGGTCTATGGTGCAGAAGCAGTTCTTCCTAGTGATTTGATTCACACTTCTCCTAGAGTGGCCACGTATATTGAAGACGATGCCAAACTTTCTCGACAAAATGATCTCGACTTAGTCGAAGAAGTTCGCTTCGTTGCTGAGATGAGATCAACAGCCTATCAGTAGAAGTTACGCAAGTATCATAGCCAGAGAGTCAGAAACCGGTCTTTTAATAAAGGCGATTTGGTTCTCCGGCTTGTGCAGCAAAGAAAGCACAAACTTTCCCCAATATGGGAAGGGCCATTTTTAGTTAGTCGAGTATTGCACAATGGTTCATACTACCTAACTGATATGCGGCCAGTTAAAGAAAGACCTTCTACTAAGAAGAGTAAGAGAGCTGGAGGCAGTACAAACCCGGATGAATTAGACAGACCATGGAATATTGCTCACCTACATCCCTTTTATTCTTAGTTTATTTTTCTTTGTAATCATATATGTGTACATGTTCAATGAGAAAGAAAGTCTTAGTTTCCTCAAAATCTTTCTGAGAAGTTTTTACCATCTTATTTTCGAATGACCATGTCACAGTCGAAAATCCCAGAATACTTGAAAGTACTTTATGCTCATGTTTGTTCTGGTTTAGATTTCTGATTCTAAAATTGCTACCTTTGGGTATAAAGTTAATCTTTGTAGTCTGTGCTGTGGTTATTTGTCTGATTGCTGGATGCAGGCATTTTCCGAGTAGTGAATTGTTGGTACTGGAGGCCGGCTTTGTTTCTGAGTTTAAACTGGTTTAGCAATTGAGCTCTGTTGCTCGGCAAAGTTTCCGTGCTAAAAGTTGGTCGGCTCACGAAAGGGATGAGGCGGAAAGCCAGATAAACAATAAGTGCAGACAAAAAATACAAGTGCTTATGCAAACATTTCAGGCACATAACGTTAAAGCCAAAAGTGCTGAATAGATAAAATAAAGCTTAGCACTAGCAAAAGTATCATACTACTTATTTATAGACCCAAATTGTTTTCATAATAACACATTGTTCTTTCTGATACTCTATGATGCAGGAGGAGAGGTAGGAGCTGCTGGCTCACTGGATACATCAACCTCGCTTTGATAACGTTCTGAGATGTTCAAATCTGATACGGTTTGATCATCGTCGGAAACTTTTGTTGTTTCTTCGGAAGGCGGAGGTGGTGTGTCCACGCGGGTGAAGAAAGGAGTGTCATAGCTAGTCAAAACAGCTATGTGGCACCCATATCCGGTGCAGGAGTCCATGATAGCCTTGATGTCTTGCTCCTGTCCATCTTCATCCACCTTGAAGTACCCTCTGGTTACTTGCCAGATTTCTATGTTCCATGGTGGCTCATAACCATGGTGAGAGCGTTCTGCGTTGTGGTTCGCGCGTAGGACATGTTCCAGTCCTAGACAAGCTGCGGAATCTCCTTGGCCTTATCTCGCACTTCAAAGTCAGACATGCTATGCATATCCGGAACCTTGAGAACTTCGCTAATATCTTCGATGGATTGGCGGAGGTCATGCAGCAAATCACCGACTTGGGTAAGCCCGCTGAGTCCAGTAAGTTCAGAGGACCTACACATATAATGCAGAGGGGTTAATCAAATAAATCCAGACTCCAAAGCGTCAGAAGATGTAGATAAGTCACAAAAAGGGAAACATACCAAAGATGACATCATCGACTTTGGCCTTCTCTTCCCGAAGACTCTATAGTTCAGCCCGGAGTGCCTCGGAAATGTCCCTCTCTCTGAACAAATCATTGCTGAGATCCGATATTTTCTTATCTTGAAGCGTAATCTTACGATCACGCTCCTCGGTGGCCATGGAGGTGGATTCGAGAATTTGAGCAATGCTCTTCTCATGATCCACCTTAAACTTATCCAGCTCTTGGCGGAGTTCCTTGTTTTCCACCACCAGGGTTTTAAGATTCTCGGCCTCTTCAATCATAGCATAGGACTGCTTTACCAGTGCTATAGTCAAAAGAACAAAAGTTGAACAAAAATTCGACTATGAAATACAAGACAAGGTCTGAAGTTCTGGAATGTTTGCCTTCAACCTCATCCTTGCGAACTTTCAATTGAGCATTTTCAAGACGGAGAGCTTTGATTTCTTTCCGTTTGTTGCAAACATTCTTAAATAAATCCTCGTTATAGGAATATACTTTCTGTAAGTCAGAATACCCAGAGTCAGAAGTCTACTAAAGACTCGGGCTAATATTTTTACTAATATCAGCACGAGCCTTGGGGGCTACACTAGTTCATTCTTTGGCATCCTAAGGAAGCATAAAACCGGATTTGACTGTCCAGCTTCATGCTTGGGGGCTAGAGGATATGGTATGAAATAAGGAAAAAACGTGAGTTGGAATTCCGACTTACATATTGCTCACGAGCGAGCTTGTTCAAGCTCGCATTCACTTTGGTGGTAACCTTCTCGATGAGGGTTACGGGGACCACTGGCGCAGTTGGAAGCTCGCCGGTCCTCAGCTTCTCGTCGCGAAGACGAACTTGTTCAAGAAGATCAGAGCGCTTGATGTCCTCTGCTTCTTGTGATTCTTCTTCGGCAGAGATAGTCTGGCTTTTTAGGCATTGCCGGGCCAACCGTTGGATCTCCTCCACGGATTTCCGAGATAAGCCAAGTTTGGCAAGTCCCGAATTGTTCAGGAGATTGTCGGTGAAGATCTCTGCCGAGGGATCATTACCCGAAGAGGGTTCACCCTTATCAAAATTTGAGTCACCCATGGTGACGTCAGTCTGTGATCTGAGGATCACTGGCTCTGCTGGTTGAGCCGGATCTTCTACAATGATCGGAGATGGAGTAATCTCCGGCGCTGCAAAAGACTGAGGGGCAGGAGTCAAAGGAGCTACGGCAGGAGAAGTCAATATTAGCTTCAACTGGCATAGAGGCTTCGAGACAACCCCTTTCCCTTTGCCCTTGGTGAGCTGTTTAGCTCTGAGAAGGTAATAGAACAAAGAACATTACATCTCGGAAGGAATTACGAATAAAATACAAAGACCTTGTGAGGAAAGATTACCTCTTCACAACAGGCACTTCCTTTGTGCCAATGGACACTGTCGGAGCTTTGCGTTTCCAAGGAACAACATCCGGCAGTGGAACCAATTCTCCCTCATCCTGAGAAAACTCAGGAGGATATCCCTCGATAGGAGCGAACTCCGACTCGGGGAGGTCGGCAAGCTGAAAAGAAGAAGTATCTCAGTATTGCGAAATAATATAAAGATGAGAACATAAAAAGAGTTGTTGTTGAAGCTTACCGGCACAACGGGATCTTCTGCTGTATGCATGTCCAGGGACAGCTCCGGAATCTTCCTCTCAATTCGCTCCCTTATCAGCCATTTGATCTGGCATACATAATCTTTTGCCGTATAGGCTTTGGGGCTGATGCGGAGGGAATCTTTCTTCGACGATGTGATGGAGTGCATCAGTCGATCTCCATGATGTTGAAGAGGCTAGATCCGGCGTGCCACCCAGCAGTGAACTAAGTCGGACCCTCTCAGGCCTTTGTGTTTCATCAAATACTCGATCCGCCTCTTGGTGAGGAGCAGATCGTCACTGAGAGCCGGAGCAACCTCATCCCAGGATTCTTGAGGCGTGGCGGCTCCGTCGACGAAAGCCGGCAAAGCAGTAGCTTTGCCGGGAGCGGGAATATCCTTGTGATAGAAAAAAGTGGACGGCCAGTGCTTGACCGACTCACTGGCCATAATCCGAGGATAGGCGCGCTCTCGCCTAACCGAAAAACTAATAGTACCAGTAATATAAGGATTACCGGCAGTAATGGAATTTCTCCAGACATGGAAATAATATAGGAAGAGAGTAAGGCTCGGCCTAATGCCGAGATACCCCTCGCACAAAGATGCGTAAGTTTGGGGGGAGATGATGGAGATGAACTCCATAATGATCTATGACCTCGGAAAAGAAATCTGAGGGAGGAAAGCACAGACCTCTGTCAAGGTGAGTGCCGAAGTGCACTCGCTCATCGTTGCGAGGGTTGGGGATGGTTTCGCCAAAGCTGCTCCGCCAGTCGCCGGCACGGAGGAGCCCTTCTTCTTCCACGCCATGGAGCTTGGCATCGTCGAGGATGCACGGGATCCAAACCCCACGATTGCTCTCCTTCTCCGCCGCTGCAGCTGTCGCCGCCGTGCCGGAAAAGCCATTTTGTCGGTGTGCCGGTGACCTTGGATGGGCGGCGCTGGAGATTTTTGGGGAGCAGAGGAGCTCTAGGTTCGTGGGAGGCGTAGGGGAGAAGGAAACGGCACAAAGTGCTGGTGAGGAGAGATGAGGAATAGGATCCTCACCGCTTATATCCACCGGCTGCGTCAAGATTCGTGCAAACACTACAGTAAAATGTGCCACCCATCGTGGAAAGAACTGGGAAACCCCCTACACGATGATTATGTTGCCTCGATCTCCACGCACGCATTGAAACGACGCCTCGGTTCCACGAAAGGCGGACCCACCAACGGTCGTGCTGACAAGAAATGTCTGTCAGTGATATGACTTGACCATGACTGGTGTCAGATGACGTCAGAGACCCACTTTCGGCTTAGTTTGAATTTCGAGCTGGAAATCCGAATAAACGTATTCATAGGTCCGACTCATTTTTTGAGACCCGGATCGTATCTTCTCATTTGAAGTTTCAAGAACCCTTCAAGATTCTGCAAGCCGAAGATCAAGCTAGATGATGATGAATCTGACTTTGGATCTTGGAGGCCTCCGGGGGCTGCTGTTGGGGATATACTTTCTGGGTATCCTCAATGTACCTCACTGACTAGGGTGGCCCACTTCGGATTAGAGCTTTGCTTCACGGGAGGCCCAGTCAGGGAGAAGATACGGAGTCCAGTCCGACTACGGGAAGGCCTAGCAGACTTACCAACATAGGCCCATAGTGTTACTTATAGTTCAAGATGTACTCTGTAACCGACTCTTAGTCGTAGTCGGATAGATCTCTCCTGTAAACCCTAGGCCGGATATCAATATAAGCCGACCTAGGGAGAGCCTTTAGGGCGCCCTCACAATAGTCTACAATCTCAACTCGCACAGGCGAAACCCTTGTAACCCATATTCCGGCTCTGCCATATTATTGGATTTCTAGGAGGAGTAGGATCCGTCCAAAGCCGGGGGATTCGAACCTGGGTAAACTTGTGTGCTCACTGTCTCGGAATACCGTACGTCTCACACCCCTCTCTTCCACACGCCTCGAGGACCCCCTCATGGCATACTTGTCATCAATCCGACGATAGTCGGGGTCGAAGTCGTCAGGGAAATGCGTGAGCCCCAGGCTCAACGCCGTGGTGGCCCCGCGCCTGAAAGCCAAACGCGCCATCCATTCTACAACGGCGGGCGCCTCTTCCAGATAGCGCCATACTTCCGTCGGTCCCCCAGGTATAACCTCGGTGGGGGACATCACTTGAAGAAACGCCTGGACGCACAACGACGAGGCGGTGGCCGTGTTCACTACCGCGGTCACACACTGCGAGGCATTGAAGGTCTACACCACCGGGTCGCCTTGCTCTATCATAGATGCAACGTCATACGTCAGTGTCACTATGGACTTAACCACTCAGGGATTCACAGCACATATCAGAGGAAAAAGCGACGACTCACCAAGGAGCTTCCGGCAGTTCTCGTTCACGTGCTTCTCTAAGGCAGCAAAATCGCTCTCCAGCCCAAGAATGATTGAGTCAGCAGCCTTCCACTCCTCCTCAGCCGTAGCGACTGTGGCCTTGGCCCTATCCTCAGAAGAGATCACGGCCGCCTTCGCCTCCTCCAATTCCTTCACCAGCGAATCGATACACCCATTCGCCACGTCCAGTTCCGCAACCGGAACTTACCCTTCTCGGGCCTTGGCAATGGCAGCTGGAAGACCATCTGAAAGGAACAGCAACAATAGTCAGCCTACCATTAACACCAACAGCTCGCAATCGCCAAACAAAAAAATTACTCACCGGCAGTCTCCTGGAGTCGCCGGTTAGCCTCCTGCGCCACGCGCAGGTCACGCTCCAGACGCTCCTTTGCGGCCTGCCGATCAGCCAATTCCCTCTGCAATCCCTACAAGAAAGCAACTTCAAAAACACAAATTCAATGCCTAGCCGCTAAAATTCAGTGACTAGACACTTGGGGACTGGCGACTAGAAGAAATTCAGTGCCTAGCCGCTGAAATTCAGCGACTAGACACTTGGGGACTGGCGACTAGAAGAAACTCGGTGCCTAGCCGCTGAAATTCAGCGACTAGACACACGGGGACTGGACATACCTGAATGGCGGCACCAAGCATATTGTGAAGCCCACTAGCATCCATAGAAGGGACCACGAAGGAGGTACACCCGCGACAAGGTCCAACGTCCTCATTGATGATCTCCGGCATCTGCGGAGACTAGTTTTCCACCACGATCAGGAAACCCCTCGCCATGAAGCACGGGAACGACGTGGACGCCCTCGCCGGGGCACTGGTTGCTGGAGCCGATGGTTCTGTCGTCGGAGCCCCCTCAGCTGGCTACGATTGAGTGGCCGCCACCTCCTCACCGCTGGTGGCAGGGTCACTACCCTTGGTGCTGTCTTTTGTTGCAGCATCGTCGGGCTCACCCCTCTGCTTCTTCGCGCCCTCAGCAGGCGCAACTTCCGCATCAGGCTTCCTCTTCCTGGGGGGGATCGCCTTCCCCCGTGGTGACAGCCGGTGGAATTTTAGCCACTGAGGGGCGACCTATCTTCTTACCGATGGACCTGCAAAACCTTCAAACTCAGCAAAAGAAATCATACAAAAAGTCGCCCAAGAATTGGAAAGGAAAACTCGCGACTCACTTGGCGACCGGAAGAACGCGTAACCCCGTGCTGATGTGGGTGGGCTTGTCTAGCTCCAGGCCCAGCTTGCACATGAGGCCTTTCTCGAAGACGTCCGATGCCCACGATACCGCGGGCTTCTTTGATGATGAAGCCGCGGTCGCGGGAATCTCCGGCTTGGAAGACACGGCCGTCCCCGAAGGTTGTGGCGACTTCGACGTCGCAGCTTCAGTCGCCTCCCGCTCTGACGCCGCCGAAGTTGTCGGCGCGATCACCGCGAGCGGAACTTCCACCGCCACATCCGCATCTTCAGCCTCTGATCCCATCATCAGAGTTGCACCCTCCGGGATCTCATGTGAAGTTTCGGTCACATCATCGTTGGATTCATCGTCTGACTGAAACACCACTTCCGATTTGGATTGTGACGCTAGCTTCGAAGTCGGCTTCTTCGCGGGCGACTTCGGTTCGTGCGCGGGTTTCGCCGGTGTGGCCGTTCGCCGTGAGTTGTGCTCTTGCAAGATTTCGTCGTCTTCATCGCGCTCTTCAAGACTACGTCTCGCCTTGAACTCGTGTTGCTTTTGCATGCGAGTATTGCGAGCCACGGGCGCTAGGGGAGGAACCTCCCTCTCTTCCTCTTCTTCCTTAGAGGATTCTCCTTCGGCACCCTCCTCAAGCTCCTTTGGACCTCTTCGTTGAGTGGGGGGAGCCAGCCCTCGAGAACCTGGAACAACTGAGAGTGGACACGAATAAGCATCAAATGATGTGGCTGCAAATTGCAACACGGGAATCACGACTGAAGATAAATTCGGAGAGAGAGACTTACCGTAGGATCTTCATTCTTCACAGGCACGTACGGGGCGAGCCCGACCGACTTGGTTGTAAATTCCATGTCGGTAATCTTCTTCAAGGGGGGGCCTTGTAATATGTCGCATCCCACGACTCCTTGCTGGTCCGTGAAGGATCGTTCTTCCCGCTGTACTCGTACATCTAGTGTCGTCGGGTCGCCAATGGGACCAGGCGCCGCCCGAGCTAGCAGTTGTACAGGTTGATCGAGGACAGCCCTCAGTCCTTCAACTTCTAGATCTGGTCCATCATCTCCACGAAGGCCATCCTATAATCGTCGGGGAGCTTGTCCGTTGTCAGCCGACGGGGCTCGCTTCTCTCCGCGACGAATTCGAGCAACGCCACTTCACCAGAGGGGATGGACTCCTTCACATAGAACCAGCTCTTCTTCCATTCGCTCGTGGCCTTCTTCGGCAATAGGAGCTTGACGAAATTGACCTTCGGCTTCAACTGAAACGTGACGCCTCTGGCCGCCATGATCGGGTCGCCGAACCCTTCATGCCTGATGCAGCCATGGAACAGCTCCAACCATAGCGGGAAGTACAGCCTGCAGCCGAGGTAGCATTTGTAGAAGGCGACGAAGATTGCCAGCTGCTCGATGATGTGCGGGCCGAGATCCGACTACTTGATCGCGTAATATGCGCAGAACCGCCTAAAGAATAACGAGGTGGGGAACCCCAAGCCCCTCTCCAAATGGCTTGGGAAGCAGATGAACTCGCTAGCGCGTGGCTTCGGCTCGACCTCAGAAGACGCGGGGATCCACCAATTCCCGTTACAGAGGACCCTAGCGTCCTCAAAGGACTTGAGCTGCGCCGCAGTGCACTTAGATTTCCCCCCACGGACCTCTCGGAGGCGCCATCAGGAAAGAAGCAGGGTCGCTTGGTCTGGAGAGTCTAGATCGAGGGAAGACAAAGGCAATGGATGCGCAAGGATGAAGAATGCGGGGAAGGGTCTACAGGACTGATCCGTCACTCCCCTTATAAGGAAGCGTTGCCCACTGATTTCGGGATAGCCGTTACCCACGGTAATTGTGCCGAAGTTACCGTTGGACTACCCAACAGATACTTTTGACCAAGTTGACGGTCCAACTCCTACACTCGACTCTCCTACAACTATGCCATGTCCATTCGACGGGGCAGCGACTCGATAGTGATTGCATTCACCAAAGATGCGACTATAAACCCGATGGAAAATTTCCTTGGTTCTCGACAGAGTCCATCGCCAATTCAACTGGGCGTCCAAATTGGACTCGCCTACTCCGACTGCCAAATGAACACCAGCGTTTTGAATCAACGATGGCCTCGGGGACTACTGATGGGGATATATCGAATGGGGTATGCCTAGCAGGACGTTCTGATCGGGCTGAAGGCTTAGCGAGTGGGCCTGCAGGACGGTGACTGGAATGCGACTGAGGAGAAGGCCTAGTGATTGGAGACTGAAGGCCCAGAAGTGTACCTGAAGCCCAGTCGGATTAGGTTAAAGCCTCCGAATCCATATCTTGTTCGGTTGTAAACTGTAAACCCTAGCGAGGTGCCTCTTATAAGAGCCTCCCTAGGGCACTCTGAGGACTCACGTTCCATCATACACCCATTCAAGTGACTCGCTTCTTAGACGCCGAGCTCGCCACCCCTGTAACTTGCTCTCCATCAATCTAATCTAGTAGGAGTAGGTCTTTACCCTCCGGGGGGGCGAACCTGGGTAAACCCATGTGCATCCGCCCCCATCTCGCACCACAGATGGCCGCCAGCTCTCGCCCCCGATTCTATCAATCGCTGCCTATGGTAGCGACTACCGTGGACATTTCCATGACACTTCCCGAGGATTTGATAACCTAGGTCTACTAGGGAAAAGGAGCTATACTACATCCGTAATCCGGATCGAAGGTATCAGCCGAAAATGTTGATGACGGCGCACATGTAATGGCTGGGGAAGCTATTGCTCCCACATCTTTCAGATCCGGAGCCATAGGCTCCATCTTCTATTGGCAGATCGCCTAGATCGGGCTCGCAACTACTGTCGCTATTAGTATTCCAGACTGATGTCGGGGCATTGAGTTCGCTCAGGGTGCCGATTGGCGGTGGAAACCATGATGCAGGAGCAACCGCGGGAACCTTCGGTTGATCAGGGAGGCGAAGTGTGCCCAGCCGACCAACTTGGAAGCGTAAGCTCCCGATTGCCAGACAGATTCCATCGACCACGGACTCGAAATCTGGGCGAGTGGCCGACGTGTGGACGGTGAAGTCGAAGGCATCGAAGAGGAGGTGAGTCTCCTCTACTGCAGAGTCATAGATCGCGGTTGATGGGGCCGAGGAAGTCGCAACATCAGCACTCCCGCTTCCCACAGACGGTGCCAATTGACAAGGGGTTAACTCATCAATGCCCATCGCAGATGGACTTAGGTTCGAGGAAGTGGGGAGCACTGGAGGCATCGATCGGCTAGCAAACAAGAACACAGGTGACACATGGTTTACCCAGGTTCAGGCCTCGCAGAGGACCCTATTCATGCTTGTCTTCTCTTGGAATTATCGAGGAATCGAAAGTTATAGGGGTGCACAGATGCAATCTGGCGATGGTGTGGAAACTAGGGTTGTGGATATCCTCCTCGCCGCCCCCTCCTAGCCTTTATATAGATAGGCTAGGTCTTGGGATAGCAGGTCGAGTCGATTACATATTAGGGTTCCCTTTAAACTTCTATCTTAAATTTGTCGTGTGATGCAAGGAGTCGAAGTCTCCTAGGTCACCCAAATCTTGACTGGGCCTTAGCAACATCGTGGGCTTCTTCTAGGATGGATCGTATATGCTGGTCTTGAGTACCTGTAAGGTATGCCCATGTCAAGCATAGACTTAGACATAGGGTTAAGAGCATTATAAAATAAATGGAGAATTAACCAATCTTCCATCCCATGTCTGGGACAGTTTCTCATGCATTCTTTCATCCTCTCCCATGCAAGCGCTAGTGGCTCACGCTCTTCCTATCTAAAACCAGTAATATTAGATCTTAGTTGCATAGTCTTTGCAGGTGGGAAAATTTTAGTCATAAATAAAGAAGTACACTCCACGCATGATGCAATAGTATTTCTAGGAAAAGATAGCAACCATTCTTTTGATCTTCCTCTAAGAGAGAAAGGAAATAAGCGCAATTTGACCGCATTGGGGTCAACATATTTTATGTGCATCATATCATATATTTCAGTGAAAGTGTTCAAGTGCATACCTGCATCCTCAATAGCAGAGCCTCCAAATTGATTCTGTTGAACCAAACTTAAATAATGGGGATTAATTTCATAATCATCATCAGTAATTGTTGGTTGAGTAATAGGAGTACGCAAATAATCTTTGTTGGGAGTTGCAAACTCCCCAAGCTTCTTTTCAGCCATATTTCCTATGTTTTTGGGTTTTCTTAAACAAATTCTTATGATAGTAAAAACAAGAATTTAAAGACTAACTAATTTTTTTGGTTTTTCAAATAAAGACTGAAAACAAACTAACAAAATTAAAAACAAGAATTAAAAATATCAAGGTTCCTACTAACCTCACTAGGGTAGTTATTGCTTCCCCAGCAACGGCACCGGAAAAAGGGTTGATACCTTCGATCCGTATTACGGATGTAATATAGCTCTTTTTCCCTAGTAGACCTAGGTTATTGAATACTCGGGAAGCAGAAAGTGTAGTGAAGTTACTTTAACGGACCTTCGGGAGTTTTATAATTGTTTTTCTGTTTTACCGGACCAAGAGTTTGTTGTCTTTTGTTGTTGTCGATGATGGAGAGAGAGGGCCTAGGGCTTTCAGTTTCACATGTAGCTGTGCAAAACATCTGATGGGAATAAAAGATAATAATAAAGTATGCATGTAATTATTAGAGCAAGATAATTATGTGTGGGAAGTGCATCCATAATTGCTATTGCCTCTACAATCGCTTATAGCAATAACCTACTAATCTCATCCATAGAAGAAAGAGAACTAATGATATGCATAGTGATGTCACTGTTAATCCCATGTAAATCCTTCACATACATCCGTACTACCCCTTATGTCACTGGGGTTCCCAACCAGCAGATTAGTCATTACTCATACTCCCTATACCTAGATGAATCCTCGGGGTCTTGGGTACCTGACAAGTCCTTGGATTGAGGCAAGAGAGGATACAATAATCATCATGTCATATGTTGGGGATATGCTATATGGTATCCTCATAGCATTTCACCAATGTGCCTAACCCGGGTGGCCCATAGTTGGTAGCAAGGCCTATGGCCTGCTGGGCGGCCCAGTTAGACGGATCCAGAAGGGAGGCCCATGCTGGATAAAGGAAGGCTACGCGGGAGTCACTGACATACTTGGAACCTTGGAGTACAAGACACAGAAGACTAGTTCGTGTAGGTGTAGGACTCTTTACCTTGTCCGGCAAGGACCTTTCCTTGTAAACCCTAGGTCTTGGTGCCTTTATAAGCCGGCCTGTGGGAGCCTTTAGGGAACAACCTCTTTGATTGTTGCGTACAGCTTGCAACACTTCGCACAACGAACCTATCTCTGTAACTTGGCGTATTGCCATTATAGTGATTTATAGCACGAGTAGAGTTCCACCATCGCTGTGGGACTTGAACCTGGGTAAGCTGTGTTACCTCATACCTGCCAACTCTCCACCTTACCCAACGTCTCTAAACACGCACTGTGAGGACCCCTCCATGGCGTACTCATTGGCAATACCACGACAGTTGGCGCCCACCGTGGGGCAAGAGGCGCTTCGAGCTCTACACCGGGCAAGGTCTAATCTCTTCGCGAGAATCAGCAACACCGTAGCCATCAGGCGCGTTCTCTTCTCCGGCAACGTCCCGATCGTTCCTCCGGACGAGTTTTGGGTGCTGACGAACATGAACCCTATGCGATGTTCCATCGTCCCCGTCAGAGACATCCACATCTTCATCGGCGAAACTGACTCAGGTCTTAGCTCCCAGGAAGTCAGAAAATCGTCAAGCCCCGCACGGACCGCCTATGAGCAGGACACATTCGCGGAAGGATCTGGGCCATACTTCTCATTGGAGTATGGTGGATCGGATCAGGAAATTTCAAGGCCCACCCAAACCGCCCCTATGCAGGATATAAAGGTGGAAGGACCCCGCAAATCCGCTTGGCTTCCTCGAGCGTTAGAGATGCGTAGGTACCACTTTGTTGGCGTAGTCACCATCTTCTATCTAGCTAGATGCGTTCAAAGGGATGGAGAACCTCCCCGCGAATATCTCGCCAGATGGATGAGGGTGAGAGAAACCCTAGAGGGCAACCGCTCCAACGAGCTCGTATACCACTTCGTGGACGGGCTCACACCTAGAACACTCCTCCGACATACCCTCCAAAGGCGGCAAGCTTAGGGTCCTCTCACCCTCGGTGAGATGGTTACCATCAGTAACGAATACGCGGAAGCCAACGAAGAGGCTGAAACGGAAATTGCCGTCATGGCCGGGGGAGGAAACAACAACAAAGGTTCGCCTCCATCACCCTCCACATCCGCCATCGCCAACACTGAGGCCAACTCTGACTCCGTCCTCAACGCGCTATACGCTGACATCAACATGGATGGTGGTGGCTCGGACGCTAACTCAAGGGAATACGACGCTGTTATGAGGGAGATCGAGCAGGAGATTGAGAAGCAGGAGCGTGCCGACAAGACCAACGCTTCCCATCAGGTGCTAGTCGCAATTGGGAGCATGATGGAAGAAGACGGACAGGAACAGGATCGTGAGAGAGCTCCGCCCATGCCAGCGGTAACCAGAGGAGTAGTAGCTAAAAAGGCCGCCGAGCCTCCGGCTCCGGCCAAGGCTATGACCCTCTGGTTATCCGCCCGCAACCGGCGTAGGAACTCTCCACAGCCCCAAGTACCGCCCGACAATCAAACCCGCCGCCAATGCCACCATCAATGTCCTCAGCTGGCAACCCATTGGTTACCCCCGCCGACAAAGCAATCTACGACACACTCCTCGTTGAACCTATCATCGTCGCCCATATTTGGAGTGTTACAGAGCATGACGAGAAGCACGCGGCAATCTTGGCGGAGACATAGCTAGGGTGCTAAGCTAGATGAAGACATAGCTAGGGCGCAGCAATCCATCGAGGTGGCAAGAGCTATGGAGGCTGAATACAAGCAACTGATGTTGAAGCAAAAGGCTAAAAAGGCACCAGCTCACGTCGTCGAAGATCCCGGCGTTCGGCGAAGGTTGGGGTATGAGGGCTCCAAACCGACAAAAGCCACACCATACATCGATTCAGAGGGGAGGCAAGTCATGCCAACTCCCGCCCTCAACATCGCCGTCCCCAAGACCTTCCTGGAGCAGGACAGGTCGCCAGAAGCAGTCGCTAAGGCATGCAAGCAACAGGAAAAGGCTACCTCGCAGAGGCTTGAGTCCAACCTAGAGCTTTTCCAATCAACCATAAACAACCGCAGAAGGCCAAAATCTCCCCGTGACGAGGGATCTCGCATAGGCTCTACAGAGCGAAGATGCAGGGAGGCACACAATAGGACTGACGCCATCCCCATATCCTCCGAACATGGAGAAAAGGCTCATCCTCGCCAGTCGCCACCTGCACCACCATCTTGGCATCACAAGGAACCAGAGCCGCGCCACAATATGAGCATGCCACCTCCATGGCGTCCCCATCCCAGTGTCGTTATACGCGACCAGGGCGAGCAGCCTCGGTATGCCGGAGAGCACAGCGGCAACGAAGGACACAAGAGCAGATCCCATAAGGAGCCGCCACATCCGACAAGCAACCGCGACAGACATGAGGAGTCGTAGGAGGGACATAGCAAGAAGGCTAACCCACTGCCCCACCGCCACCGTCACCACCTAGCAGCCATCACGGCGGAGGCCATGGCGGAATTCACAAACCGCATCACAATTCACCTCCCCATGACGGAAAAGGGAAGCAGCCATAGCCATATGACGCACGTTCGCGGCTGGACAAGATCCAAGAAGCTCGGGAGCTCCCATACCTTGGGCCATGTTGTTTTGGACCAGTAATACAAGCCACAACTTACCCCAAGGGCCTCCGGATAGACAAGACCATCAAGCCCTACAACGGCACCGCCAGGCCGGCAACGTGGTTGCAGGACTACAGTGAAGCGATTCACATCGCAGGGGGAAACCCCAACATTGTTGTCAAGTACCTCCCACTCATGCTGACCGGCACTGCCCGACAATGGATCGATGACCTACCGGAGAAGTCAATATGCAATTGCTTGGACATGCATGAAGTATTCACCAAGAATTTCGAGGGCACGTACAAACGTCCATGTAGTGTCGGAGACCTCCAGCGGTGTGTGCAAGAAAAGGATGAAACTTCTTGTGCTTACCTCTCTCGCTGGCCGGATATGAAAAATTCCTACGCAGGGGTGCACGCACAGACCGCTATGGCCGCCTTCGTCGATGGTCTGGAAAAGTGAACTTTGCTCCACCATAAGTTGAAGCGCAAATAGGACAACAATGAGATCACCCTCAACGCAATGATCACCATGGCCAGTGAGTTTGCTGCTGCTGATGACGACGCGCGCGGATCACGGCCGGCAATAGCAATCCCTACTCAGGCCAGAAAAAACAGCAATACTAACAAGCGGAAGAATCTGCCCGAAGAGAACCAAGCAGACGACATGGTCGCCGCAATGTTCACTGGCAGAAGCGGTGGCGGACAGCGTGGACGTGGACGGGGGCTAGCAATGGCCAGCAGAGGAGTGATGCTACACTCTCAGCGCCCCGCATTCCCCAAACATATAAGGAATACCATGACATGCCATGTTTCGTTCACCTCGATGCCAATGACAAGTCCACCCACACCAACCGCCAATGCAAGTTTGTCAATGATCTCAAGGAGGACCCTGAGTCCGACTACAAGCAAAGTCGGAAAAACAGACCCCGCGGAAAAGGCAAAGGGAAGAAGGAGGAAGAGCCCAAGTATTCAAGTGATATGGATGAAGACATGGAACCCAAATCTTCCAACAAGGGAGAGGATAAAGGGAAAAATCCGTTCGAAAAGAAGGCTCCATGTTACCACACTTTCGTTGGTACTCCCACCGTCCGGGCCCAGAAAACCTGTCTCAGGATACTGATGGCTACCCTCACACCAGTTCCCAGTACATCCGGTGGTCATAAGTTCCAATTACTTGGGATAGGAAGGATCATCCAGACATTATCCCAACAGAGAACCAGTATGCCATGGTCATCAACCCTTTGATTGGTGGCACAGAGTTCACCAAGTGCCTCATGGATAGTGGAAGCAGCATCAACATCATGTACCTCCATACACTGCACAAGATGAACATGATGGAGACCCAGCTAAGGAAGAGCAATACCGTGTTCCATGGGGTTGTCCCTGGCCGACAAGCAAATTCCCTGGGCTGCATCACCCTTCCGGTCGCTTTTGCCGATGTCAAAAACTACCGCCAAGAATGCATGACCTTTGAAGTGGTGCCTTTCAAGAGCGTGTACCACGTCATCTTTGGAGTGACATATTCCACTCCTTCCTCGCGAGGCCATGCTTTGTCTACAACAATCTCAAGATACCCGGACCAAATGGCGTCATCACCATTGACAGAAGCTTCTCCAAGGCATGGGAGTGCGAGCTCAGTGAAGCCGCCTTCATCGAAGAAGTCCTCTATGATGAGGAGTTCAAGGAGATCCAGAACCAAGTCGATGCCTCGGAGATGCCGGCTTCGAAGAAGCGGATAACTGTTGCGGAACCCACCTTCAAGGCCACCATCAAGACCAAGCAGGTGGAACTTGTGGAAGGAGATTCCTCCAAGACCATTGCCATTGGCACAGACCTGGATCCCAAATAGGAAAGCGCGCTCGTCGATTTCCTCCGTGAGAATAGGGACATCTTTGCCTGGCAACCTGCCGACATGAAAGGTGTATCTAGGGAACTCGTCGAGCACAGCTTGAATATTGATCCAAATGCCAAACCAGTGAAGCAACGTCTACGATGCTTTGGTGATGAAAGACGAAGGTCTACAGGCAATGAAATAGCTAGGTTACTTATGGCTGGCTTTATCCGAGAAGTTAATCACACCCGATGGGTGGAAAATCCTGTACTTGTCCCCAAAAAGGGAACCAATGAATTAAGAATGTGCGTTGATTACACCGGCTTGAACAAAGCATGTCCGAAGGATCTGTTTGCTTTGCCTCGCATTGACCAAGTGATTGACTCGACGGCTGGCTTGGAACTTCTGTGTTTTCTCGATGCCTACTCAGGATACCACCAGATCCGGATGTGAAAGTCGGACCAATTGGCCACTTTGTTCACCACATCCTATGGCACGCATTTCTACGCCACGATGCCCTTTGGGTTGAAAAACACTAGTGCTACCTACCAGCGGATGATGCAACATTGCCTATATGACCAAATAGGTCGCAACGTACACGCTTACGTGGATGACATCGTGGTAATGTCAAAGAAATCAAATGATCTTATCGCTGACTTGCAGGAAACCTTTGAGAATCTCCGGAAATACAACATGATGTTAAACCCCAAGAAGTGCGTCTTCAGGGTACCCTCCGGCAAGTTGTTGGGTTTCATCGTTTTGCATCGCGGAATCAAGGTGAACCCAGGGAAAATCAAGGCCGTCCTCGACATCAAACGCCCGACATGCCTGAAGGACATACAAAGGCTCACAGGCTGCGTTGCAGCAGTAAGACAGTTCTTCAGCCGACTTGGTGAGAAGGCTATGACGCTCTACAAGTTGCTCAAGAAGGCGGACAAATTCACATGGACAGACGAAGCTGACGCGGCACTTCAGGAGTTGAAGAGAATACTCTCCTCCCTACCAATACTTGCAGCACCGATGCCAAGGGAGCCTATGTTAGTCTACATGGCGGCAACCAACCGAGTAATCAACATCGTCATCGTGGTGGAGTGCAAGGAACCAACACATGAATACGGAGTTCAGTAGCCCGTTTACTACATAAGCGAGGTCTTGACAGAATCCAAGCAGCGTTACCTGCACTACCAGAAGATAGCTTATGGAGTTTTCCTTGCTTCGTGTAAGCTAAGGCATTATTTCCAGGAGCACCCCATCACAGTAGTGAGCAAAGCTCCACTGTCCGACATAATCAACAACAGCGACACTACGGGGAGAGTGACAAAGTGGGGCATTGATCTTGCCGCCTTTGAAATCACCTACAAGAGATGCGATGCTATCAAATCACAAGCATTGGCAGATTTTCTTGCAAATTGGACAAAACTGCCAGAAGACACTCCTGTGCCGGAGCCAGAATATTGGGTTGTGCACTTTGACGGATCAAATCTACTCAATGGCTCGGGGGGCGGTGTATTATTACAATCACCAACAGGAGAAAAGATGCAATACGTCCTACATATCCACTTCAACGCTACCAACAACAAGGCGGAGTATGAGGCCGTCATTCACGGACTTCGTGTAGCCAAGGATATTGGCATCAAGCGCATAGTTTTCTATGGAGATTCTGACTTGGTTGCCTAGCAAGTAGGTGGCACCTGGAACACGCGGAACCCTATGATGGCGGCATATCGAGATGAAGTAGATGAAATAGCTAAATGCTTCGACGGCTACGAAGTCAAGTATGTCAAAAGGGAGGATAATGAGGCAGCACTGACAAAGCTTGGATCAGCTCGTCGACCAATTCTGCTAGGCGTTTTCCTGGAACATTTACGGACCCCAACCATGAAAGGAGCGGACCCTGATAACCCAGATAGAGTGGATTCATTTGTTAATACAGTAACAATGACCTCTCCGGCTTGGACGAAACCATTCATGGACTATCTACAAGATGGAACTTTGCCCGCCGACGAAGTCGAAAGCCAGAAAATAGTATGCAGAGAAAAAGGCTACATCATCATTGACGGCCAGCTATACAAAAGAAGTACCACAAGAGTTTTCCTACGATGCATCTCCCAGCAGCAAGGTATTGACATCCTTAGAGAAATACATCTCGGAGATTGCGGGCATCATGCCGCTCCCTGATCATTGGTGGCTAAAGCCTTCCGACAAGGATTCTACTAGATAACTGCCAAGGCGGATGCCAACAAGTTGGTACAAACATGCCTTGAGTGTCAGTTTTATGCAAGGCAACCAGGTGTTCCAGCTGAAGAATTGCGAACAATAACAATAACTTGGCTGTTTCAGTCTGGGGGCTGGACATGATGGGGCCTTTGCAAACAGCACCTAGTGGATTCACACACTTGATAGTAGCAATGGATAAATTCACAAAATGGATTGAAGCTAAACCCATTAGAAAGCTTGATGGGGCAACAACCCTAAAATTTGTCCGGGATCTAGTGGTGAGATTTGGTCTCCCGCATAGCATCATCACCGACAACGGTAGAAATTTGTCTCTCAGAGAAGTTGAGGAGTACTGTCATGAAAAGGGCATCTGCCTTGACCTAGCATCTATGGCACATCCACAGTGAAATGGGCAAGTTGAAAGGGCCAATGGACTAATCCTGCACGGAATCAAGCCACGCTTAGAGGCACCGCTATGTAGAGAAGCTAGAGCCTGGGCGGAGGAACTACCATCTATATTGTGGAGTTTAAGAACAACACCCAATAGATCCACCGTCTTGACTCCTTTCTTCTTGGTTTATGGAGCAGAAGTACTCCTTCCATCCGACATCCTCCACGATGCACCAAGAGTTTCCGCCTACAACGAGGATGATGCTGAAGAATCCAGACGATTATCTGTGAACCTACTTGAAGAAGACCATGTGCTGGCATGCCACAGATCCGCCATCTACCAGCAGAAGTTATGTGGCTACCATAGTCGCCGTGTAAAGCATCGCTCGTTTAAAGAGGGGGATCTGGTGCTTAGACTCAAGCAGGAGAGATCACACAAACTGTCCCCGCCTTGGGAAGGACCGTTCGTCATAAGCAAAGTATTGCTCAATGGTTCCTATTACCTTGTCGATATTCGCGAGTTGAAAGGTAGGCCAAAAAATCGCAAGCGCAAGCAACGTGACTCCGATGATGACTATCCGGAGACAGATCAGCCATGGAACATAGCACAGCTACGTCCTATTACACTTAGCACATTTATATTATGTAATAAGTCTTTTATATGATCAATGAAATAAAGCATTTGGTTCACTCATATCTAAGTCTTTTACCTCCTTTAGTTGTTCATTTTTGGATCATATAAACCCTTTATGCGCAAGGTTGCATTTTCCCTTGTGAAAATTCCGCCTACGGGTGTTAGCTTAAGTTTTCTGGTGTACACGTTTTCTGAAGTTTTTATGTGGATTCCAGAGTAGTGACTTTTCAGCACTCAAAGTCAGCGATTTTGTTCTTAGGTTCTGGACGGTGCTATTAAGCATCATCACCTAAGAGCATAGTTTTGTGCTGCGAGTCTTCCGTCTCACGAAAGTTCAAGCATACGAACCAGAATAATGGATAAGCTAGCACTTGCTTAAAAATATATATACACATGCTGGAAATAGATAAGTTGCAAGAAGCTTGAGTACAAGTTTTTCCGCCTTAGCCAAACATAAGTTTTCCCCGCATACATTTTGCAGAGACGCATTTAATACAAATATTGTTTTTCATGGCTCTGCTGCAGGGGACTTCGTGGTGGCATCATCAGGAGAGCCAGGCCGGGAGAGATCATCAAACTTTGAAGGAGAGGGGCTAGACTCGGACGAAGCCATGTCTTCATCAAGGATCTCGGCAGGTACGAAGACATCCGGCTTGACCATCTTGGCAACTCTAGTGTCGAAGCCGGCGAGGGAGTTCCAAATAGCATCGCTATCGATCTCTCGGCTTTCCTCGTCTACCTTGGGCATGCCGGAGATCACCAAGTCGATGTCGGCATTGTCGTAGTGTGCCTTGACCAAGGACAAGGTCATCCTTGCACCAGTCCGGACGCAAGAGGCTTTCTAGTCCTTGACTTTCTCGGGGGCTTGGTGCAGGATTTCCGTGAACTTGGTCGCTGAGTCTGCGACCTTGATATTTATGCCCAGAGGTTGATCTATCTCCTTGGCTTGGGTGATGGCGGTGCTGACAAAGTTCTCGGCAAGAATCATGCGTTCCTTAGGATCCGGAGCACCCTCACCCAAGTTGGCTAAGCCAATGGGAGATGTGGTTTGCACAAAACACAAGGACCATGAGTACAAACAAGTAAAATGGTTGTCCAACTTACACAAATGACCAAGACGGAGAAAGGTTACCAAAGATGCTCGTTTCCGCTTGCTGGCATGTCTCCACCAAGACATCGCGCTCCTTCTGGACTATCTTGAACACCTCAAACTAGCATTCTACTCTTTGGCAGCTTGGTTCTGTTCCTTGAGTTGTGCAAGTTCACCTTTCAGGCGCTGCATCTCGACGTCAGCAGACTCTTGCATAGCCTTCATCGCTGCGTCATGGCCCTTGACGGCATCGGCCAGGTCCTTCTTCAGAATTTTGTTCTCATCATTGAGCTCCTGAATATGCTTGGATTGCTTGACAATGCTCTTTGCCTTGGCAATGGCTTTTGTAAGACGGAAATCACAAAGTGTTATCAGAAGACGGAAGAGATAATTCAATGAGAAAAGCAAGGAGCTATTGTCAGAAACAGACTCTAGCTATTTTTGATCTGTTCTTTCAGGAATTTGGTTTTACCCTGTTCAAGGTCTAGTTCCTTCCGAATAGCAGCAAACCTCTCATTGGCGGCAATCCTCCATTTATTCTCATTCTGCACAAGATGTTAACATGCTTAGTTTCTCTAGAGCATCTAGTCGGAACTATTCAAGTTTCAACTAAACGCTTGGGGGCTATAGTACATGATTTTAAAGTAAACTAGTTTCTCTAGAGCATATAGTCGGAACTATTCAGTTTCAACTAAACGCTCGGGGGCTACACGGACAAGTTCTACACTTAGTTCTTTAGAGCACTCAGGCCAATACCTATTGATTTATCCGTCTAAGAGCTCGGGGGCTACAGTGGGATACGTTACAAGTTAAAGGAAGTAAAGTTCAAAGGACTTACGATGGCAATGACCCTAAGATTGTTGGCCAGATGAGCATAGGAGTCATGGAAGGTCCTAGCATTGTTATAAATTGCATTGGCCTGCATGATGGATCACCCAGGCTCAACGTCAAAGGAGTTGCAGCCAATGGAGAGATTGAAGCCGGAGGCATGGATGAAGCCCTAGTTGCCTCCTGCACCTTCAAAGCAGATGATGGCTCGGAGGCTCCCACCTCGATTGTTGCTTCCATGTCCACCTCTTCCACCACTTCCTTCCCTTTCTCGGTGGCATCCTTAGCCGGAGCTTAAGCCACTTTAGAGGAGGAGCTATCCTGCATCTCCTGGCCGCTGGGAGCAACATCTACCTCGATAGAGCCTGAGATATCAAGTGTTGGATTGACATCTGTCTCCATGGCAGAGATCTCAGGAATGGCGGGGGATGAAGGCCCAGCAGGGCCAATAGAGGGTTTGCCGGTAGGACCAGGAGAGCGGTAGCGGTAGAAGACTTGGTGGACAGATCCTTGGTCAGCATATCACAAATGTTTTTTGACCCTCCAAATCTTTGGAAGATTGCTTCAAACTAACAACGGCTTTAATCCTGAAACGTACAAAGTGTAAGTACAAGAGTTGAAAAAGGTATGGGCTGAAAAGCACAAGTCGGAGAATGAAAATACTTACTCCACGGCAGGAGCCTTGGTGAGGGGGATGCCGGTGGACTTCTTCTTCTTCTTCTCTGCCTTAAGGAGGCAGTGGAACGTTTAGAGACTCCACTCTCTGTTTTCTTCTTCTTAGCCTCAGTAGCAGCATTAGAGGTGGAGCTCTTCCGCTTTCGCGTTGCCGGTGCTGGTTGATCCTTGGGGGCATCGTCATCGGACACCACCTAAATATCCTTCAGCTTAGGATCATAGACCTGGGAGGCCATTTGATCTGCCGCAAAGTTCACCAGCTGGGATACAGAGGAGTGTTAGATTGACAACTTCAAGTCGGAGAAACCTTAGAGCATATAGCGAGCAACAAAGGAAACAGAAGCTACCTCTAGGCATTTGCTGCAATCGAACATGTCGAAGGTGATCTTGAAGCCACGCTTCTTGTCCTTAACCTTGACGATGTCCTTAAGCCGGAGTTTGATGGAGTCAGTAGAGAAGTTATCCCGCAAAATTCACATGGGATCCCTCCTGTCTTGAGTGTATTTACACATCAACTCGGCGCAATGCTGCAGAGGCTAGATTTGCCTAATGAACCAGCACATGGCAAGGTCCAAGCCCGTCAGACCTTCGTCTACGAGCCATTAAATCCACCTTACGGCGCGGTTGGCTTCGTCATCGCAGGGGAGAGAGGCTGGGTCCGCCATGCGGGAACCTCGGAGGCGGCTCAGTCAACAAAATCAGGATAGGTCTCAACACGGTCTGGCAGAGGAACATCTGGGCCGTAAAAGTATGTGCACTGCCAGTTCTTGCATGACTCGTGTCCGACGATGTCGGGGAAGGGCCGGCTAGGCTGGATCTTAAAGCTAATGGTTCTGCAGATCCGCAATTCGTCCTTGGACTCTACGGACTCTCACTTGACAGTAAAAAAGTATAAAAACAGATCTAATCTAGGCTTGATCCCTAGAAATCCTTTGCACAAGGCTACGAAGTTGCTAAGAACTAAGATAATGTTGGGAGAGAGATTGTGGGGGAGTACTCGGAAGTATCGGAGGACGTCCAGGAAGAAGTTGGATACTGGCAGGCTTACACCACGTACCAGCTGAGACTTGAGGTAAACCTTCTCTCTGGCTTGGGGAGAAGGGGCCACCTCACCAGCCGGCGCTGCTCGCTAGACCAATTCCTTCGTTGAGGGGAGGTACCCCTCAGTGACCAGCTCTTGGTCCTTGGCGGTGAGGTCAGAACCTCTCCACACCCCCTTGTAGGAGTCATTGTCTTCATCAGCAGCTTATGGCCCTGCTCTTTCTTGGTCATTGCCGGTGGTTTCCACCACGGCAGAGACAGGAACGACCACCCCCTCCGGCGGGATGGGAACTCCATGGGATGGCTCCAGGATAGCCTCGGGAGTCGCCGCCGTTGAAGGGATGGAGCTGCTAGAGGCCATTGAGGCGATGGAGTGGGTTGAGAAAAGAAAGGTTCTGGCTAGGGTTTTCGTAGAGGAGCTCGAATGTTCGCGCGGCTGGAGGAAGACGAAGACTGGAAAGCGAATGCGGTTAAAACGAAAATAGATTGACTATGGTAAAATATATAAACCCCACATCAAGATTCATGCAAAGATTTCTAATGAATGGAATGTTGCCGACGTGGAAGTGAACGTGCGCGGTAATTTCGCCACGTCCTCCGTCTTTGCCGCTCCACCGTTTCGGATTTCGCGCACATGAAAATAGCTGATGATTAATTCTCTATTTCTGTAAGTTTCGAGGTAGCGTAGGTTGTACCCTACATCATCCTCCTGACTGTTGCCGTGAAGGGTCATGTCCTAAGATTCCATCGAAGACGGAGATTACCCGACTCTGGAAACAAATACTCAAGGAATCGCCAGCTACATTGCGAAGCTGGAGAGGATTGTAGGGTTCTTTGGGAGACCTTTGAGATATTGCTTGACGGATTGCCGGCATCACTTAGACGGGACATTCGGAGATCAACGAGAAAAACGGCGCAAGATTTCAAAGTCCTCTAGGGGCTACTGCTGGGGATATGCTATATGGGTATCCTCATAGCATGTCACCAATCCACCTAACCCGGGTGGCCCGTAGTTGGTAGCAAGGCCTATGGCCTGCTAGGTGGCCCAGTTAGACGGATCCAGAAGGGAGGCTCATGCCGGATAAAGTAAGGCTACGCGGGAGTCACCTACATACTCGGAGCCTTGGAGTACAAGACACGGAAGACTAGTTCGTGTAGGTGTAGGACTCTTTACCTTGTCCGACGAGGACCTTTCCCTGTAAACCCTAGGTCTTGGCGCCTTTATAAGCTGGCATGTGGGAGCCTTTCGGGCACAACCTCATAGATTGTTGCGTACAACGCGCAACACCTCACACAGCGAACCTATCTCTGTAACTCGGCATATTGCCATTATAGTGATTTATAGCAGGAGTAGAGTTCCACCATCATTGTGGGACTTGAACCTGGGTAAGTTGTGTTACCTCGTACCCGTCAACTCTCCGCCTTACCCCACGTCTCTAAACACGCACTGTGAGGACCCCTCCATGGCGTACTCGTCGGCAATACCACGACATCATACAAACTAATACATGATCCCATCTATGATAAATAACATGCACAAAAGCTACATGGCTAGGCCGAAGCCCTTATCCCAAAGAGAATTACTCACGCATAGAGATGAAATCAACAATCAAAAACATTGCAATGGAAATCATGAGATTGATATCAAATAGTCTTTTAATGTCGCCAATCGATGATAAGATCTACTATTACAAGCGGTGGAATATGGCTATGGTGGTGGAGAAGGGTTTGGAGATTAGATCTAAGTTTATTCCTTCGGCGGCTCTTCGGTGTTGTGGATGCAGGTTTCTGGGGGCGGTTGGCGATCTGGCGTGCTCTCTTTTCTCATTGCCCAAAGCCTCTTTATATAGGGTTCCCTAAACGAAAGTTGTTCTATTTGACCTAGCGGTGTCGATGCCAATTATACGACCGGAATTATACGGACAGAATTTTATTCCCGTCGTATAGTTGGTCATTAAAGCGTCTGTCTCCACTTCACGACCCCTGGTTTCTTCGGGTTGTTGGAAATCTTGTATCTTTGACTTTAATGTTGTGATTCCCATCATCAAACGTCATTATCTGCGCAGGGAAAAATAGAAAGAAAGGATTGCATACCCCTTTAATCATTACGCATTAGTGGCAGGGTTTAGAGAGATATTTCATAAAAAATATGAATAATATCCAGTTTAAATGTGGACATAGATGGCTATATTTCACAGCCATCATTTATGTGGATGATGTTGTAATAAGAACTAAGGAAAGCAAAATGCTCCTTGATGATATTCGGCAAACATTCGCGAACCTAAGGAGGTTCCGAACTAAGATTAACCCGGAGAAATGTACCTTTGGTGTGCTGGCTGGGAAGTTACTCGGTTTTCTCCTATCTAGCTGAGGTATCGAGGCCAACCCCATGAAAATCTGAGCCATAGAAAGAATGGAACCGCTGAAGTGTCTTAACAATGTGCAGAAGTTTACTGGTTGCCTGGCATTGTTAACTCGGTTTGTATGTCGGCTGGGAGAGAAAGCATTGCCCCTCTATCGGTTAATGCAAAAGGCAGATAAATTTATATGGACACCGCAAGCTGATAGTGCATTTCATGAACTAAAAAAGATGCTAGCCTCTGCACCAGTGTTAGCCTCGCCACTATCCAAAGAGCCGATGTTGCACTATATAGCAGCGACCAACTGAGTCATAAGTGTAGTGATAGTGGTGGAGCTTGATGAAGAGGGTAAGTCGGTGTAAAGGCCAATGTATTATCTAAGCAAGGTGTTGTCAAGTTCGAAGCAGAATTACCCTCACTACCAGAAAATGGCATACGGTGTGTATATGGCAGCCAAGAAGCTCAAGCATTACTTCGAGGAACACCCAATAAAAGTGATATGTGAAGCGCCCATATCCGAGATAATGAGCAACAAAGATGCAAGTGGCCGAATTGCAAAATAGGCAATTGAGTTAGCTCCATATGCACCACAGTTTGATAGGAGAGATGCAATCAAATCTCAAGCAGTGGCTAATTTGTTCGTGGATTGGGCTAAGATGCAATACGAACCACCTTTGCCGGACTTAAATTATTGGAGGATGCACTTTGACGGATCAAAGTTAAAGGAAGGACTGGGGGACGGGGTAGTACTTACCTCACCCAAGAAAGATCAACTGAAGCGCTCGTACATGGACTTAAGGTGGCAAACAAAGTGGGGATACGTCGGATACAATGTTTTGGTGGTGCAACAAGTGTCTGGAAATTGGGATGCCCTGGATGCAAACATGGCCCTTTATAGATTCCATGTCCAAAAGATATATGGGTTCTTTGAAGGATGCGAATTCCACCATGTACCTCGGCTTGAGAATGAGGCAGCCGACGTACTATCCAAATTAGGGTCATCTCGGTGGCCAATCCCGCCAGGCATTGCTTTGGAGCACTTGAGAAAACCATCTATCATGCCCTCACCAGAATCCGAGTCAATCTATGTCCCGGCGCACTCCGAATCAGAAGCTACCCCTATGGATATTGACTGGGGGAATACCACAGCAAACCCGAGGACTACTTCGACAGACCCGGGGACTGCCTCGCAGAACCCGGAGACTATTCAGCTTGATCCGGTGGGAGTTATGTCGGTGGAAGCGATAGAAATTGACGAAAAACTTTTTCCTGTTCGAGCTATACCTGCATGGGCCAAGCCAATATTTGAGTTCTTGAAAGAGGGAACCTTGCCAAGTGACAAGATACTTTCAAGGAAAATCCAAAGGAGAGCAAAGGCATACACCATTATCAGTGCCAGACTATACAAGAGGAGTGTCACAAGTGTTCTGCAGCAATGTGTTGACCCGGAAGAAGGGCTTGACATCCTCCGAGATATCCATCAGGGAGAGTGTGGGCAGCACGCTTCGTCCAGAGCTTTAGTAGAAAAAGCTTTCCGGCATGGATTTTACTGGCCAAGTGCCTTGGAGAAAGCATAAGATCTTGTAAGAAAATGCAATGGTTGTCAGAGGTACACCACCAAGACACACATGCCTATGTCGGAGCTGAAAACTATAACTATCACTTGGCCATTTGCTATATGGTGTTTGGATATGGTTGGCCCATTTAAGACAGAAAAAGGAAACATGACCCATATCTTGGTTATGGTAGACAAATTTACCAAGTGGATTAAGGTGAAGCCAATCAGGAAATGTGATGGGGCAACAGTTGTGCCATTCCTCAAAGACATAATCTTGAGATACGGCTATCCTCACAGTATCATAATTGACAATGACCCAAATTATGCTGAAGGAGCATTTCCGAGGTTCTACCGAGAAAAGAAGATCCGGCTAGATATTGAATCAGTAGCCAACCCCGCATCGAACGGACAAGTGGAAAGATCCAACGGACTAGTTCTGTCCGGGATAAAGCCCGGACTCATTGAGCCACTGCAAAGATCAGCGGGGTGTTGGATAGAAGAACTATAAGTGGTACTGTGGAGTTTAAAAACAACTCTGAATCGATCAACAGGCTATACACCATTCTTTCTGGTATATGGGGCAGAGGCTGTATTACCAGCCGACATAGAACATAACTCACCCAGGGTCGCCCAATACACAGAGGCCGAAGTGCAAGAATCCCGGCAAAATTATGTTGATCTGCTGGAAGAAGCGAGAGAATTGTCCTTGTATAGATCCTCCATATATCAGCAAAATCTCCGACGCTATCATAGCTGGAAAGTAAACCCCCGAGTCTTCCGGGAAGGTGATTTGGTACTTCGGTTGGTGCAGCACACTGCTGGCATGCATAAGTTATCCCCTCCATGGGAAGATCCTTTCATTGTAAGCAAAGCATTACACAATGATTCCTATTATCTCATTGATGTGCAAACACAGGAGAAAAACAAGGCGGACAGGTCTAGCAAGGAATCTAAGCGTTCATGGAGTGTACCTCTACTTCGACCGTTTTAAACTTAGCAAAAAAATGTATGTATCTCAAACTTTCATATATGGATATATATGTCAGCAATGAGCTTATCAATGAAACCTCGGCACCTCGAGCAAAAACTCGAGAACTGCCTTGATAATAATTGTATTCTCTGTATTTACTTTTATATATGTCGGCTGGCTTAAATTACTTACACCTTAGCCGGATTAGTAATGTGTGGGCACCAAAAACCCAACTCTTCGACTGGCTACTGTCCAACAAGAATTGGCTTCATGGCAAGCAAGAGAACAAGTTTGGGACTGCTAAGCACATGAAAGACGACTAAGGAAAGGAACGTAATCGAGCCAACATTTGTTATTTGGACTAACCCCTGTATTTACTTCATTTATGTTATGTTGAATTATATTGAGCTAATCCTAAAGTTCCAAGTATTGTTAAGTCAATTTTTTGAACCTCGGACTCGTAAGTCTAAAAAACCGAATCAAGGTACACGCGAGCCGAATCATGAAATTGGAGGAACAAGAAAACTGAACTCGGGGACTCGACCCAAGTTAATCCGGCATTAAGAACTTAGTAGGAAAACATAACCATTGTTCTTGATACATTTGCACCCGGCATACCAGGGATTTAATGAATTTAAAGTGTTTTTTCCGCTCAAGAAGCAGCAGCGTCCGTGGTATCAATCATAGGAGGAGGTAATTCGGTATCGGTGGGGGGAGCTGTAATGCCCGGGAAAATATTCCCCAATTACATTTGCCTGTTATTTGATTGTGTGCATCATCATGACATCATGCATATTTTTTCCCTAAAATATTTTTGCTAAAAGACTATTTTATTTTCTAATTAATCCCCTCCTTTATTTCAAATTAAAACCCCGATCTTTTCTAGATCTTTTATTTGTCTAAACATTAATTGCAAAAGTCTTTTAAATATAAAATAAATAAAATTATTTTTTAGGGGGAGGCAGTCGGCCGGTCCAAAAGGCCCAGCTAGCCACCTACTACCCCATACCCGGCTAACCCTAATCCCTAACCGCAGCACAGTCGCACACCTAATCCCTACCCCGTCGCCGCCAGGCAAAACACACAACGCACGCACCCAGGTGCGGGCACACACGAACCACACACACCGTGTCGTGCGTGACCGACATGGTCAGCACATCACGCAACCCTCTCCTCCCTCAATCGATCGCCACCAACCACTCGATCCCCAATGTCGCGACCTCTACCTCGTCTCAGCTCTGTCGCCGCCAATCCACCTTCTCTCCTCTCCGGCCGGCCTCTCCACCCTCCACCATCGCCGGCTCTGCACCGTTCCGCGCGCGTCCGCCTTCCTGGCCGCGCTCGCCCTCGCCTCTCAGCGTTGGCCACCATTGCGACCTCCGGCTGGCTCCGCCTTGCCACCTCGCCATCCGAATATGTCTCGCCATGAGCCCCGTCTCCCTGCACCGGCCGCTGCGTGTCACGTCTGTGCTTGTTGCCAGTGAGCGACCTCGCCCTCGTACCTGTAACCCCAAGGCCGTGACCGCCTCCCAAATTCCTCTCTCCACCTCCCTGCCACGTTTTCGCCGCCAGCGGCCTCCGCCTCGAAGCAAGGTCGATCCCCTCGCCTTCGCTCTTGTGAGCGTCGCCGGCGTCGATCCCTTGACCAGCGCCACGCAACCAGCACTGCCGACTGTGACTTCCTATCCCGAGCCCTTCCTCTTGCGTGTCCTCAACTCCATGCGTCGCCTCCTGCACCACATCGCCGCACGTCCTCTTCCTTGACTTGTCCCCCTTACCGATTTCTGCAGTTGCTCGCCATTAACCCGCTGCCAACCGCGCACGTGCCGCTCATGACGAGATGCTGCTCGCCCGTATGTGCATTGCCTGGCCAATCCTTTTTCCACTGGCTTCTAGTGACCCGTGTGTGATCCGATGATATTGTTCTGCTGTCCAAGTGTGTTGATCTAGAGATGTGGCACTACATGTGTGGCGTCTGATGTCCAATACCCACGTTCTCCAACGCGGATTTCACACTCTCGAAGGTCGGCTACATGGAACCCCAAGGCCTCCTTCCTGGACCTGAAATCCGAAGCCCCATTCCTGATCCAAAGACTGATCCATTCAAACACAAGATCTTCATAGATGTGGGTCCGAAGACCAAACCCCGAAGACCGATCCCTCGAAGACCTCAGTTACGATCGTCAACGTGTGACCCCTTTTCCTGGAAGCCCTATTTTATAAATGTTATATACTTGATGCATTAAATCATTCATCTTGCATGCATATCATTGTGGTTTGGGGGTATTCATGCGAATTCACCTAAATTAAATATGGAGACTATATGCGGGCTATTCTAGTCTTATATCTGCCTCCACTTAAATTTGTGTAGCGAACTGATGCCATGCCCTGCCTTGTTAATTCAACATTTAAATTGTGAGGTAGATAAACAAGTTGAACTATAATATTTATTTGTCGGGATCCTGATTCCGCCTAACATTGCTAAGTTAGATTGCATATTTCCATGCCATGCATCATATCATAAACATGCCGGATCTTTTGCCTAGTAATAAATATTGCATCAGTTGCTCTTTCTAGTGTTTTGCCTCTTCACCGTATAGGACGATAAGTCGATGCGAGATACGACGAGCCATTTGGTTGATCTTATCAGGCGAGCATTGTCCCCTCTTCTACCTATTTTGCATTTATAGTCTTTACTTCCTTTCATTGATCTATTGCTATCCTTATTGTCGATGCTTTAGTACTGTTCCCTTATTTTACCTGCTCTACTATATTTCCTTGGTTATCCTATTGCCTTTGTTTGAGTAGCTAGCTTTGCCCTTGTGAGTCGTAGTGCATGCTTAGGTCTGCTGCCTGCTCTCATACAGGTGAACCGTGATATCTGGTTATGGTTCATAACATGATAAATTAAATTGGTGATGTTGGTTATGGTTATGGTTATGGTTTCACCTAATGATAAGGCCCCGGCAGGGACCACCTTTGGGAACTGCTTGAGCCAACCTAGGACCAGTTCTGTAACATCCCAAAACTTCAATCCAAGCTTATCAAAATCAAGTCATCCAAAAATGGGGTTAACAAAAACTTTTCCAAATTTAAAATGAAAGCATTCATATATGTGTGCATTTAAAATAGGAGTTGTTTGAATTGCCATGATTGATTGATCCAATGCTTGTAAAATGTTTCTTAGGTGATTTAAACATCATCTACATCATTCCCAAACTTCTCCTAAAAGAAATCAAATCAAAAAGAATTAAAATGAAGGAATGGTCATTTGGACAAATTTAACTCTCATGCCTACTTTGGCTATTCCTAGTACTCAATTCTTAACAGAAACAATTCTTGATCTTTACCCCCTTGCTAGTACACATAATGAGGTACCAAGGCCCACCTTTTGATCTACTAAAAACCTTCTGTTAACTATTTTAAATGACAGTTTAAAATTGAATCTAATGCATATGCATAGATCACCCCTATTTTAAAAACCATGTATTTGAGCTCCATTTTCAAAACCCTTGCAACCAGAGACTACCTAGCACTAGTGGAGATCACCCAAAAATTTTGAACTCAAAATTCAAAACTTTTTCTCTTGCGGCCATTTCATCAAACACTTGGCAGGCAGATTACAAACTAAACAAATTTCACTATTTTAAATAGTGTTCTGGCCAAACTTGTTCCCCAAATTGCCACCAAAAACCTCTCCACTACTCCCCCTAACCCTCTCTAGCCTAGCCCCACACTGTGCCATGACCAAATGGTCATGGCCATTAAGGCCGAACCCCCACTTGGGCAGCCCACCAGCGACAGCAAGCCACAGCCGCCGCCAGCACCATCCACCGTGTCCTGGAGATAGCCCGTGGTCCACCTCCACCGTCCAACCAGCCCCAGGCCAGAGACAGAGGGCAGAGCGGCCAGGAACTGCCGCGCCCGGAGCTTGTCGACCATGCCGACGCCGCCCGCAGAGCGCGCACTGTCCCCGCGTGCACAAGCCGCCGCTCGACACCAGCCCGCGCCCACCGCTCCGCCTCGACCTGGAGAACACCCCAGACACCTCCGTTCGCCGCCCAAAGCCCCACAGCCACCGCTCGCCGTGGACACAGCTGCTTCGGCCGCGCAGAGCGCCACCTCACCCCGACCACATGCCACCGCCCCTACGGCCACATTGAAGCGCTAGAGCACCGCCAGGGAACCGCCCACCAATCGCAATCCCCAGCCATGCCGCTAGCTCGCCGTAGCCATGTCGCCACCGTCGACCGCCCATCCCGCTCGGTCTCAACGTCGAGCCTATAAAATAAGCCCTCCCCAGCACCAAAGACTCACACCATTCCACTCCCCTCACCTCTCTAAACCTCAACCACCCCTCGCCGGAGCAAGTGGAGCCGCAGCTCGCCGGAATTAGAGCCGGAGCCGCCGCCGCTGGAGAAGAAGGGTGCCGTTGATTCTGGCCACCGCCAGCTCCGCCGCGACCACGCCTCGCCTCGCCGTCGTCTTCCACTTCGTTCGCCCGCATCGCCGACCCTGCTAGAGCCTGGGTACGCCCCCAGTAGACCCCACCGAGCCGCTAGGGTTCGATCTCGCCGGCGACCCGTTCGTCATCGACGACGACCCTCAGCCGTAGATCTAGCCTCTAATCGCATGGCCCACAGCGCGTGTACTGTTTCACGTTTTAAGTGCCGCTGACAAGTGGGACCCCCCTGTCAGCTGAGCCCCATGCCACGTAGTGCCACCGGGCCGGCCCATTTCCTTTCCCGCGCAAGCCCGTAGATTCAAATCTAGGTTTTTCTTTTTAGTTAGAATATAGTTTCTGTCCAGTGTTTCAAAATTTAATTCTATGAGTTTGACAAATCCAAATTACATGAAACTAATTTTGTCTGAAAGGTATTGAAATGCTCTATCCAAGCCCGTTGGATTTAATTCATTTAGAGTTATAGATTTCTCCTAATAAAAATAAGAAGACATAAGCTTTTGCAACTTGAAACATTTTTGTAAAATCAACAAAGTTAGCTTTTGAGTTGATTCCAACTCTCAAAAATCACATTTCATCATATCTATCCAAATATGTAATAATATTAAGGTTTACAGGCAGTGACTTTGGACTAGTACCAAAATAATGCTATATAGGCATTTCTAGTCACTTTAAATCATTAAATAATGAACTTAAACCAAAGTAATATTGATCCAACCTTTAAATCTCATTCCCACATGTTAGAATATGTGGTGAGGACATGTGTCCACATGATCCCATGTTTTGGTGGTGAATATTAAATTGTAGTTAATTTTTCAATGAGTAGAAATTACTTTTCCAAAATAAAAAGGTTGAAACTATTGAATTAAAACTTGTGATGTTTGGGATGATAATAGATCATCAATTGTGTGGTTTAGAATACTACTTAGCCTAAGTTAAGTATTGTTTGGTGATTGTGCACTCCCTATGTATTTCTAGACGATAGTACCGACCAAGCCTTCGAGGAGGAGGAGTTCTACCAAGAAGAAGAAGAAAACTTCAACCTCTGCACCAACCAAGGCAAGCTATTAGTGGCAAGCTAAACCTTGCAAACATGCTTTAGTAAGCTATTGTAGCAAGCTAGAATAAAACTAGATAGTTTAGTAAAGATGCCTTAAGCATACTTTGATCACACCCCTTTAACTCTTAGTACCTCAAGTCTTATTAACAAGTTTTACCCCCTTAGTTTACACAAAGTTCTTTAATTAATTTTGAAGGTAGCATAAAGAGTATAAAACTTAACCTACTTAGAAACCTTTAGATGTCATTCTATGGCATGAGATTGATCCCACCTTTCCACCTTAGTGAACACTCTTAACCTAGTGTTTTAGCATAGATCAAAACTTGAGTCACTTTAGATGGGAACACTTGGTGAAAATGAGTTATGAAAACCTTGGAATGATGAGTCATTCTATTGAGATATTTTGACATGTGTTGAGAAACACAATGGGTTTATGATGATGAAAAAGATAAGGCATGAGCCTTAACCCTTTTATAAAACTGATGGTTGGATTCGGATGCGATACCATTCCAAATTTACCGTACAACCACATTACCTGAATTGGGTAAGGCTTAGCTGGAAATTTATATGCATTAGTATTAGTTCCCTCACGGGAGAGGTTTGAGCTGAGGCTACCTCTCAATGATGTCCACCTATGCAGTGCCCAAGATGACTGATGGTCATGGTTGGGAGGCCATGCTCATAGGAGAGGTGCTTGTACTAGGGTGTGTAAAGGGAAGGTTATGTTTGATTATCTGCATACTAAGTATGATGATTCAGGGTTATCCCTGACAGATGTATCGAATCTTGTGGTGAAAGTGTACCACCTCTGCAGAGTGTCAAACTATTCGAATAGCCGCGTCTGCGGTTATGGATAGTTGGAATGGCCATACTGTTTCGTTGTCAGATGTTTTCTAAATAACTTGAAATGAATGATGACCTTTGACTTGACCACAACAGGGTTGTGTAGATGATAATAGCTTACCAACTTAAGTGATTCTAGAACTTTAATTTATCTTTTCTTGCTTCAGAACTCAGCTTAGGTTTTAAACTTAACTTGATAGTTATTCTTTCAATTCAGCACTTTAACTTAGAATCATAACCCTTGCTAGTAGTAGTTTGCGAGTACTTAAAGAGTACTCATGGCTTTTGTCCCTGGCTATTATCATGGCCAGACTATGAAGGAGATTATCAAGATGATGGTCAGCAGGACGGCTATGATAACTAGGACTATCTGCCTTCGTCAGCATTGCCTGTGCCCCTGAAGATGGACCCCACCGCTACGCTATCGTTTAATTCCGCTGCTTGTTGTATTAAAGACTGGATCATGAGATCCTTATTTGTGTAAAACCTTATGTATGGTTTGTAATGGATGATGTACTGTGATATCCAATCCATTATGTCTCACAAAAATGGTAATCCTAGGATTGCGAGGTATGGCATAACGAGCATCTGGGATTAAAAATCCGGGTGTTGACAAGTTGGTATCAGAGCCATCCTGACCATAGGAGACCCTAGTTAGAATGGACGTCCAAACCAAAAACTTAGCTTCAAAACCAAAGTGAGTATTTATGAAAAACTATTTCCCCTCTTACCCTTGTGAACTCATTCTTTCTCAAAAATACATGTTCCTCAAAATTCTTACATTACTACTTAAAATTTGACACACTTGATCACTTCACTAATTTCCTCATCCTAAATTCTTGTAGATGGAGACTCAGTTCAGAAAGTTTTACCAGTTGGGAAACGGAGGTCCGCTGATCTTCGAGAGGGATCTGGATTCACTGTCAGAGTTACTAGGACGCCCACATGGAGCTCAACTTCTAGGACCCCCAGGAGGAGACCTACAATGGCTAGTCACCGCAGATCTTCGAGGAAGCATTGAAGCACCAACTTCTGGAAGAATTCAGTTCTCTGTGAGAGAGAACAACTGGCTAGATGGATTAGCCAGGGAAATGCATGAAGCTCTCGCACGTCTATGTGCCCTCAGCGTCAACAAGATTCAAGGAACCCGTTTTGCCCACTATGCAAGACGTGACTTCATGGGAATGCCGATGGAGATGCCAAGTCACCTAGAGTTGAGGCGTCAAGTGGAGAACCTTGACTTCTTGCTTCATGACCGACAGCAGGAACTGGACAATGCCAGAGAGTTAGCCAACCAGAACCGTGCCATCGCCGACCAGAAGGCCCAGACTTTTGCACTGCTCGTCCAAGATCGCCAGTCTCTTCGTCGCCAGCGTGCCAAGAAGGATCGCACCATCGCCCGTCTTTGTAAGAAGGTGGCCGACCTCGAGAAGACCGTCAAGGAGCAGGAAGCTCAGCTTGCTGCCAAGGAAGAAGATGATGAGGGAGAAGACATCCAGGGAGATATGGATTCTTACCTCAGCAACGATGATGACTTTCTGGAAGAGGATGCTGTGGACTTCTACACTGATGATGAAGACTCCGACTTCATCGACGATGAGTAGATGCGCTAGAGCACTGTCGTGGCATGAGATGTATCATCTCATTGTATCGTAGTTTGCAGAATGGTTCTTCAAACCATTTGTTTTCCCCTTTGATTGTTGTGGTGTGTGTTGTATCGTGTGCTTGCTTGCATGAATGAGAATGAAGTTAGTTGAAAAACCTGAGTCTAACTCAAAGTTGTAGCTTTGAAAACCCAAAACCATGAACCTTAGAATTTCCCTCTTACCCCTATATCTATCTCAATCTTCAGATGACTCGTGGAAACCAAGGAGGGAGCAGCTCATCGCAGGACCCAATGCTGCAGATCTTGCAGAATCTCATCGCAGACCGTGAAGCAAGCAGGGCCGAGCATCAAGCCAACTTAGCGACATTGCAGCAGATCGCCCAAATGGCTCTCAACAACCAAGGACATGGAAATCAGGATCACCATGGATCTAAACTCAAAAAATTTCAGAACACCAATCCCCCAATCTTCAACCAATCTGAAAACCGATTAGATGCTGATGACTGGTTACAGACCATGGAAAACAACCTCGAAGTTGCAGGAGTTGATGAGAATGAGAAAGTTCTCTTCGCCACCCACTATCTGGCGAGAGATGCAAGAGCTTGGTGGAATAGTGTCCGCAACATGAACCATGGCCAGGTAATGACCTGGGAAGCATTCAAGGTCAAGTTCAGCCGCACCCACGTGCCGCAAGGTCTTGTCAACAGGATGAGAGATGAATTCCGTGAACTGAAGCAAGGAAGATTGACTGTAGTAGAGTACCGTGACAAATTCTTGTCACTTGCCAGATATGCACCGGATGAAATCAACACAGAGGCCAAGAAGAAAGAGAGATTCCTAAACGGACTGCATGATGAGATGCAGACTGTCCTCGTCAACATCCGTTTCCAGGATCTTGAAGAGCTAGTCGACTTTGCCATTCAGATGGAAGGGAAGATTAACCAGGCAAATGACAACCACAAGCGTCGTATGATGCAGCAGTCTGGATCCAGTAGTCACCAGAAGTACCGTCCCAACCCCTCACCAGGATATGCACCAAGGAACAACCGACCCCCACCTTCTCGCCCAAGCTACCCCAACCGTAGCGGAGGAAATGTGAAGCCCGGAGGAAACAATCACAACTCCGGCAACGCCAACAACTTCAACCGTGCCCCTCCCAAGAATAACAACAACAACAACACTGCCCCCAGAACTGGCAGCAATGCTATACCTGTCGCAGTCAAGGACAAGTCCCAGATCACTTGTTTCGAGTGTGGAGTGAAGGGTCACTACTCCAATGAGTGTCCCAAGAAGACTGCCGCCAATGCCCGTGTGAATGCCCCAGCTCAGCAGCAGCGTCGTGTTCAACCAGGCAGGAGATTTGCCCCAGGGAACCCGCACAACCGCAACGGTCGTCTCTTCTACATGAACGCAGAAGAAGCCCAGGAAGCACCAGATGTAGTGCTGGGTATGTTTTCTGTCAACTTAGTTTTAGCAAGAGTATTTTTTGATTCTGGAGCATCGCATTCATTTGTCACCGAAGAATTTGTATGCACTAGTAGGATTTGTCCAACCAACCTGAAGCATGTCATGATAGTTCAAATCCCCGGTTCAACTACAAAAGCTAGAAAAATTTGCAAAGTTGTACCTATCAGAATACATGGGATAGATTTTTATGCCAACCTAATTGTACTTGGAACCAAAGGTTTGGAAGTAGTACTAGGTATGGACTAGATGTCAAGGCATAAAGGACTGATAGACTGTGCTAAGAAAGCCATCACCATGACCAGTAGTTCTGGAGTAACAGTAGAACATATCTCTGAAACCTTACCCCGTCAATGCAAATGCAACAAAAGTGTAGCCCTGCCTACCATTGACCAAGTCAGAGTAGTCTGTGAATACCCCGACGTATTCCCAGATGAATTGCCAGGTATGCCCCCGGATAGGGATATAGAGTTCATTATCGAACTAATCCCCGGAACTGGACCTATAGCCCAGAGACCCTATACCATGAACCCCTCAGAGTTAGTAGAACTGAAGAAGCAGTTGGATGCCATGTTAGCAACCGGCTTGATTCAACCAAGTGCATCGCCATGGAGATCACCAGTGTTATTCGTCGACAAGAAATATGGAGGCAACTGTCTGTGTACAGACTACAAAAAGTTGAATGATGTCACCATCAAGAACAAGTACCCCTTTCCAAAGATAGAGGATCTATTTGATCAGTTGACTGGAGCTCAGGTATTCTCAAAGATTGATCTTAAGACTGGTTATCACCAACTTAAGATTCGTGCAACGGATATTCCGAAGACCGCCTTTACTACTCGCTATGGTCTATACGAGTATACGGTTATGTCTTTTGGATTAACCAATGCCCCTGCTTATTTCATGAATCTCATGAATAAGATCTTTATGAATTTCTTAGATAAGTTTGTAGTTGTGTTTATCGACGACATCCTTATCTACTCCAAGTCAGAAGAAGAGCATGAGCAACATCTGAGAATCATCCTAGAAACCCTGAGAGAGCATCAGTTATATGCCAAGTTCAGCAAGTGTGAGTTTTGGCTGAAAGAAGTAGGATTCCTAGGACATGTTGTGTCTGCCGGAGGATTCTCTGTTGATCCCAGCAAGATCAAAGATGTCGAAGAATGGGAAGCCCCAACCAATCAAACCCAAGTTCGTTCATTTCTCGGATTAGCGAGATATTACCGCAAATTCATAGAAGGATTCTCGAGCATAGCCTGACCAATGACCCAATTGTTGAAGAAGGACAAGAAGTTTGAATGGATAGACAAGTGTGAAGCCAGTTTCCAAGAGCTGAAGAAGAGATTAATATTAGCCCCAATTTTGATCATGCCCGACATCAAGAAGCCGTTTGATGTGTATTGTGATGCATCAAAGATTGGTCTAGGATGTGTATTGATGCAAGAAGGCAAAGTCATCGCGTATCTGTCTCGACAACTGAAGCAGCATGAGCAGAACTACCCGACCCATGATCTTGAGCTAGCAGCGGTGGTTCTAGCGTTGAAGACATGGCGTCATTATTTGATGGGTAATTGCTATGAGATTTACTCAGATCATAAGATCTTGAAGTATATCTTCACCCAGAAGGAGTTGAATATGAGGCAAAGAAGATGGATAGAGTTAATCAAGGATTATGACCATGACATTCACTATCACCCCGGCAAAGCCAATGTGGTAGCGAATGCTCTTAGCATATTGCCGTGTAGGCTTAACACCATGATCAAAGAGAAGCAACCAAGTTTGTATGATGAGTTGGAGCAGTTCAGGACTGAGTTAGTTAGCAAAGGATTCCTAGCTAGCATTGAACTTCAACCCACTTTGATTAGCCAAATCAAGGAAGCCCAGAAGGGGAATGAAAGTATCGACGGAATCAAACGTCGTATTGGTCCAGGCAAAGTACCTGGATTCACCAAAGATGAAGAAGGTGTACTGTGGTACAAGGGACGTATCTGTGTACCAGCAGATTCGGAGCTGAAGGAAATTATCATGAAGGAAGCTCATGATACTCTTTATTCTATCCACCCCGGAGGAACAAAGATGTATCAGGATTTGAAAGAGCAATTTTGGTGGCACAAGATGAAGAGAGAGATCGGAAGCTACATTGCCAAATGTGACATCTGTCAAAGAGTCAAAGCAGAGCATCAGACTTGCAGGATTGTTGCAACCATTGCAGATTCCAAAATGGAAATGGGATTCCGTCGGAATGGATTTTATCACCGGTTTACCTACTTCTAGTAGGGGAAATGACTCAATCTGGGTCATAGTTGATAGACTATCTAAGTTATCCCACTTCATACCAGTCAAGACAACCTACCAGAGTGCAAAACTAGCAGAGTTGTACATTGCTAGGATTGTTAGTCTGCATGGAACCCCCAAGACCATCGTATCAGATCGAGGAACCCAGTTTACTTCAAGATTTTGGCAGAAAGTTCAGGAAGGTTTAGGAACCAAGTTAAACTTCAGTACCGCGTATCACCCGCAAACAGATGGACAGACTGAGAGAGTCAACCAGATCTTGGAGGATATGCTTAGAGCTTGTGTGTTGGAATGTGGATCAAAATGGGAAGACTGTCTGCCCTTCGCAGAATTATCATATAACAACAGTTATCAAGCTAGTTTGCAGATGGCGCCATTTGAATTCCTATATGGAAGAAAGTGTCGTACCCCTTTGAATTGGTCGCAAGTAGGAGAGAGTCAGATCTTTGGACCCGACATTCTCCGAGAAGCAGAAGAGAAAGTTCACAAAGTTCGTGAGCACCTCAAGGCCGCCCAATCCAGACAGAAAAGCTATGCTGACAAGAGAAGGAGAGACCTGACTTTCAATGTTGGAGATTCCGTATATCTCAAGGTTTCACCATTGAAGGGAACCCAACGCTTTAGCCTAAAGGGAAAGTTAGCTCCCAGATATATCGGACCTTTCAAGATTTTGAACCGCCGAGGAGAAGTATCGTATCAGCTGGAATTGCCTGAAGAGATGTCAGCCATCCACAATGTGTTCCATATCTTGTTACTTCACAAATGCTTGGAAGTGCCTGGGAAGACTGAAGTTTTCAAGAATATCGATCACAGAGCAGTGGAAATCAACAATGACCTGACCTATCGGTAAGTGCCCATTCGTATCTTAGAAGAAGCCTACAGAACTACCAGGACCAGGAGTATCAAGTTTCTCAAGATTTAGTGGAGCAACCATACCGAGGAGGAAGCCACTTGGGAGCGCGAGGATTACATTAGGACAGAGTTCCCAGATCTCTTTAGTTCCTAGTTTTCTTGTAAATCTCGGAACGAGATTTTATTTAAGGGGGGAAGGTTTGTAACATCCCAAAACTTCAATCCAAGCTTATCAAAATCAAGTCATCCAAAAATGGGGTTAAAAAAACTTTTCCAAATTTAAAATGAAAGCATTCATATATGTGTGCATTTAAAATAGGAGTTGTTTGAATTGCCATGATTGATTGATCCAATGCTTGTAAAATGTTTCTTAGGTGATTTAAACATCATCTACATCATTCCCAAACTTTTCCTAAAAGAAATCAAATCAAAAAGAATTAAAATGAAGGAATGGTCATTTGGACAAATTTAACTCTCATGCCTACTTTGGCTATTCCTAGTACTCAATTCTTAACAGAAACAATTCTTGATCTTTACACCCCTTGCTAGTACACATAATTAGGTACCAAGGCCCACCTTTTGATCTACTAAAAACCTTCTGTTAACTATTTTAAATGACAGTTTAAAATTGAATCTAATGCATATGCATAGATCACCCCTATTTTAAAAACCATGTATTTGAGCTCCATTTTCAAAACCCTTGCAACCAGAGACTACCTAGCACTAGTGGAGATCACCCAAAAATTTTGAACTCAAAATTCAAAACTTTTTCTCTTGCGGCCATTTCATCAAACACTTGGCAGGCAGATTACAAACTAAACAAATTTCACTATTTTAAATAGTGTTCTGGCCAAACTTGTTCCCCAAATTGCCACCAAAAACCTCTCCACTACTCCCCCTAACCCTCTCTAGCCCAGCCCCACATTGTGCCACGACCAAATAGTCATGGCCATTAAGGCCGAACCTCCACTTGGGCACCCCACCGGCGACAGCAAGCCATAGCCGCCGCCAGCGCCATCCACCGTGTCCTGGAGATAGCCCGTGGTCCACCTCCACCGTCCAACCAGCCCCAGGACAGAGACAGAGGGGAGAGCAGCCAGGAACCGCTGCGCCCGAAGCTTGTCGACCATGCCGACACCGCCCGTAGGGTGCGCACTGTCCCCGCGTGCACAAGCCGCCGCTCGACACCAGCCCGCGCCCACCGCTCCGCCTCGACCTGGAGAACACCCCAGACACCTCCGTTCGTCGCCCAAAGCCCCACAGCCACTGCTCGCCGTGGACACAGCCGCTTCGGCCGCGCAGAGCGCCACCTCACCCCGACCGCATGCCACCGCCCCTACGGCCGCATTGAAGCGCTAGAGCACCGCCAGGGAACCGCCCACCGATCGCAATCCCCAGCCATGCCGCTAGCTCGCTGTAGCCATGTCGCCACCGTCGACCGCCCATCCCGCTCGGTCTCAACGTCGAGCCTATAAAAGAAGCCCTCCCCAGCACCAAAGACTCACACCATTCCACTCTCCTCACCTCTCTGAACCTCAACCACCCCTCGCGGAGCAAGTGGAGCTGCAGCTCGCCGGAATTGGAGCCGCCGCCGCTGGAGAAGAAGGGTGTCGTTGATTCCGGCCACCCCAAGCTCCGCCGCGACCACGCCTCGCCTCGCCGTCGTCTTCCACTTCTTTCGCCTGCATCGCCGACCCCGCTGGAGCCCTGGTACGCCCCTAGTAGACGCCCACCGAGCCGCTAGGGTTCGAGCTCGCCGGCGACCCGTTCGTCGTTGACGACGACCCTCAGCCATAGATATAGCCTCTAATCGCACGGCCCACAGCGTGCGTACCGTTTCGCGTTTTAAGTGCCGCTGACAAGTGGGACCCCCCTATCAGCTGAGCCCCGTGCCGCGTAGCGCCACCGGGCCGGCCCATTTCCTTTCCCGCGCAAGCCCGTAGATTCAAATCTAGGTTTTTCTTTTTAGTTAGAATATAGTTTCTGTCTAGCGTTTCAAAATTTAATTCTGTAAGTTTGACAAATCCAAATTACATGAAACTATTTTTTTCTGAAAGGTATTGAAATGCTCTATCCAAGCCCGTTGGATTTAATTCATTTAGAGTTATAGATTTCTCCTAATAAAAATAAGAAGACAGAAGCTTTTGCAACTTGAAACATTTTTGTAAAATCAACCAAGTTAGATTTTGAGTTGATTCCAACTCTCAAAAATCACATTTCATCATATCTATCCAAATATGTAATAATATTAAGGTTTACAGGCAGTGACTTTGGACTAGTACCAAAATAATGATATATAGGCATTTCTAGTCACTTTAAATCATTAAATAATGAACTTAAACCAAACTAATATTTATCCAACCTTTAAATCTCATTCCCACTTGTTAGAATATATGGTGAGGACATGTGTCCACATGATCCCATGTTTTGGTGGTGAATATTAAATTGTAGTTAATTTTTCAATGAGTAGAAATTATTTTTCCAAAAAAAAATAGGTTGAAACTATTGAATTAAAACTTGTGATGTTTGGGATGATAATAGATCATCAATTGTGTGGTTTAGAATACTACTTAGCCTAAGTTAAGTATTGTTTGGTGATTGTGCACTCCCTATGTATTTCTAGACGATAGTACCGACCAAGCCTTCGAGGAGGAGGAGTTCTACCAAGAAGAAGAAGAAAACTTCAACCTCTGCACCAACCAAGGCAAGCTATTAGTGGCAAGCTAAACCTTGCAAACATGCTTTAGTAAGCTATTGTAGCAAGCTAGAATAAAACTAGATAGTTTAGTAAAGATGCCTTAAGCATACTTTGATCACACCCCTTTAACTCTTAGTACCTCAAGTCTTATTAACAAGTTTTACCCCCTTAGTTTACACAAAGTTCTTTAATTAATTTTGAAGGTAGCATAAAGAGTATAAAACTTAACCTACTTAGAAACCTTTAGATGTCATTCTATGGCATGAGATTGATCCCACCTTTCCACCTTAGTGAACACTCTTAACCTAGTGTTTTAGCATAGATCAAAACTTGAGTCACTTTAGATGGGAACACTTGGTGAAAATGAGTTATGAAAACCTTGGAATGATGAGTCATTCTATTGAGATGTTTTGACATGTGTTGAGAAACACAATGGGTTTATGATGATGAAAAAGATAAGGCATGAGCCTTAACGCTTTTATAAAACTGATGGTTGGATTCGGATGCGATACCATTCCAAATTTACCGTACAACCACATTACCTGAATTGGGTAAGGCTTAGCTAGAAATTTATATGCATTAGTATTAGTTCCCTCACGGGAGAGGTTTGAGCTGAGGCTACCTCTCAATGATGTCCACCTATGCAGTGCCCAAGATGACTGATGGTCATGGTTGGGAGGCCATGCTCATAGGAGAGGTGCTTGTACTAGGGTGTGTAAAGGGAAGGTTATGTTTGATTATCTGCATACTAAGTATGATGATTCAGGGTTATCCCTGACAGATGTATCGAATCTTGTGGTGAAAGTGTACCACCTCTACAGAGTGTCAAACTATTTGAATAGCCGCGTCCGCGGTTATGGACAGTTGGAATGGCCATACTGTTTCGTTGTCAGATGTTTTCTAAATAACTTGAAATGAATGATGACCTTTGACTTGACCACAACAGGGTTGTGTAGATGATAATAGCTTCCCAACTTAAGTGATTCTAGAACTTAATTTATCTTTTCTTGCTTCAAAACTCAGCTTAGGTTTCAAACTTAACTTGATAGTTATTTGTCAATTCAGCACTTTAACTTAGAATCATAACCCTTGCTAGTAGTAGTTTGCGAGTACTTAAAGAGTACTCATGGCTTTTGTCCCTGGCTATTATCATGGCCAGACTATGAAGGAGATTATCAAGATGATGGTCATCAGGACGGCTATGATAACTAGGACTATCTACCTTCGTCAGCATTGCCTGTGCCCCTGAAGATGGACCCCACCGCTACGCTATCGTTTAATTCCGCTGCTTGTTGTATTAAAGACTGGATCATGAGATCTTTATTTGTGTAAAACCTTATGTATGGTTTGTAATGGATGATGTACTGTGATATCCAATCCGTTATGTCTCGCAAAAATGGTAATCCTGGGATTGCGAGGTATGGCATAACGGGCATCTGGGATTAAAAATCCGGGTGTTGACAAGTTCATTCTACGATACTAGTTCTGAGTTGATCGCGCTAACCAAACGTGGGGGCCCATGGGATCCCCCCTCAACTACCGGCGCTATTCGTTTATCCAAAGGGTCACAAAATTGGTTTTACATTTGGTGCATACGCATAATATGTCCTCGGACATGGGTGGGTTGATATGTCTTCGGACTTGGTGATGATATGATTTGGTGGACATCCCGGGCATTGCATACATAAAAGCGGTACATGCCGGTGGTTCAAGGGGAGCTCTACAAGTTATCTTCCAAGGCCGTTCGGTATAGTAGTCGTGAACACCGTGCCACCTAGAGGCTCGGTCGTGCCTCTGGGCTGGATAAAACACAGTAGGTGATACCTCAGGATACACGCGTAGTTATGGGACAGTTCTTGTTGTGAGATTTGGAAGGCACGTATATTATGTTGCTTGAAGGATTGAACATGCGTTTGGATACAGTAGTGCACCCCTGTAGGGTAAATCTTTTCGAGAAGTCGTGTGTCCACGGTTATGGATGCTTTAGGAGTACGGTGTCATGATCATAGATAACGCCACTAATGTTTTTCCTCTAATAACATGATTAGTAATTAGACTTATCAACTAAACAACTGGATAATTAAAACTGTCACCGTGTGTGTTCTGCAAGTGGACTTCCTCGACTGGACTTCGAGGGGGAAACCTTCGAATGGGTTATGTTTGGTGCTTTATTATACTTATCGTATAGTGCTCTCTTATCTCGCTCTAATAGTCAAAGTCGTAGCGGGTCTCTATAAGTTAGATAGTGCAAGCTTTGCTGCCACTGAGCCTACCATACCTATGTAGGCGAGGACCACCGAATTCTAGCCTCGCCGTGTACTGGCCTCAGTACTGACCGCTCTCTTTTCCCTTTGCCCTTTGTCGGCACCCCTTTGGCTTTGACAGGTGATGACCCACAAGTATAGGGGGTGTATCGCAGTATTTTCGAGGGAAGTGAAACCCAATTAATTATTCGACACAAGGGGAGCCAAAGAATATTTATAAGTCTTAACAACTAAGTTATCAATTCAGCTGCACCTGGAAACAATCTTGCTCATAGCAGTTTATCAGTCGGAACAGTTTGGTAGTAGCAATAGTAAAGTAGCAGCAGTAGTAAAGTAAACACAGTAGTAACAATTGCAGCAAATAGTAGGATTAAAGCGCTGTAGGCATAGGGATGGATGGACGGGCGTTGCATGGACAAGACAATTCACATGGCAATCAGAACATAGGGCATTTGCAGATAAATAAGATAAAGCATCCAAGTACTAAATAATCATAGGCATGTGTTCCATATATAGTCATACGTGCTCGCAATGAGAACTTGCACAACATCTTTTGTCCAACCAGCCCGATTGCAGCGGGGCCTCAAGGGAACTACTGGCAATTAAGGTGCTCCTTTTAATAGAGAACTGGAGCAAAGCATTAACACTCCATGAACACATGTGATCCTCACATCAAAGCCATTCCCTCCGGTTATCCCGATTGTTGTCACTTCGGGGCCTTTGGATCCAGACAACAATATGTGTATACAACTTGCAGGTAAGACCATAAACAATACTATCATAATGAATCAATAACATGTTCAGATCTAAAATCATGGCACTCGGGCCCTAGTCACAATCATTAAGCATAACAAGTTGCAACAAAGTCAAAAAGCACTAATAGTAGATACTAGGCAGCATGCCCTAACAATCTGATGCCATTACATGAACGATCTCATCCAATCCCTACCATCCCCATAGCCTACAGCGGGGGATTACTCACTCATAGATGGGGGAATACTGGATGGTCGATGGAGATGCGATGGTGATGATGATCTCCTCGAATTCCCCATCCCGACAGGGTGCCAGAATGGAGTTTCTGGTTCCGAATCACGGAATCTGGTGGTGGCGGTGAAGCGGAACTCTCTCTGGAAAAACATCGAACCCCCCTTTGGTTTTTAGGTGAAGAGGCAACTTATAGGAGAAGAGGGAGGCCGAGGGGGCTGCCGAGGTGGCCACACCACCCCTAGGCGTGGCCTGGCCTGGCCCGCGCGGCCAGGTGGTGTGGGCCCCTCGTGGCCCTACTCCGTCTCGTCTTCTGGCTCCGTGAGTCTTTTGGTGAAATAGGATTTTTGGCATATTTTCTGGGATTTTTCCTGATAGTTGATTTTCTGCACAAAAACTAGACACCAAGGTAATTCTACTGAAAACAGCGCCAGTCCGTGTTAGTTGCATCCAATTCACACAAGTTTAGAGGAAAAACAATAGCAAAAGTGTTCAGGAAAGTAGATATGTTTTGGACGTATCAACTCCCCCAAGCTTAGCTTATTGCATGTCCTTAAGCAATTAAGTTGAAAACTGAGTGTGATAAAAGAAACTTTCACGAACACATTTGCTTCATAAGATGTATATATTCTCAGCGTATGATCAACTACTCAGGCAATTCATAATAAAGAGTATGCAACTAAGTTTACTTAATAGTCATTGCAAGCTATGAAGAGATTCCAACTCAAAAATAATAAGTAGCATGAAACAAAAACATAAGCAACATTGTATTGCTCATAAAAAGGTATGATAGAGTGGTATCTCGCTTGCCTTTGATTGTAGAGCAAACATAAATGCCAAGGCACCTCTGAAGTTCAAGTGAAGACTAGAAGTAAAGATATCAAAGATACAAGCATCAAAGTCATAACACAATTAATCAAGTTTTGAGACAAGCACATTACACTAAGAATGACAACGATGCTCTCAAGAAAGTGCACATAGAATAGGTGGTGACTCAACAAGGAAATGAAAAGGTTTTGAAAAGTTTGAAAGGCTTCCAAATGCTGAAAGTATGGTACTCGTTAGCTTTGAGCTCTCATTGCCCCTATCATAAGCATCTTTAAATGGTTAAGGGGAAAGTGAGGTCCAATCTGAGTTATATGATTGACAGACTATAAACTAGAAATCTCATGTCACTTGAGTACGAGGGCTGCTCCTCATGCTTCTCAACATTAGTTACCGGTAAGTTCTTGTCATAGTAAATACGTGCGTATCATAGAGAACCGCCAATGGGGTACCCCTTGCCCAATGATACGGAAGAATCCCCATATCAAAATGACAAGGCAAGCAGACAACAAGTATCTCAGCAATCTCCTTATTTACCATGGGAAAATGGTGATTTTTTCTCTCTTTCCTCTTTTCTCATATCTCTTCTTTTTTTTCTTTTTCTCAATAGCTATCTCTCTTTTTTTATAAGAAGAATGCTTCATAGATACTCATTATGGTTACGCTGCAGGTTTCCACCATGATTAGGCATGGATTAGACCGACGGCCTAGGCGTTTCTCTAACACACATACATAACTCCATGGACTTACAAGCTCCCCTTTTATTTCACACCAACGACATCCGTAAACAAAAGAGCATGATATCAACTGGGTATATATTTACAGGTGTTGAAAGCGTTCCCCGTGACAGCACGGTTCTGCTAATCCCTAGCCTATTATTTGCAAGCATATAACTTTCATGGACAGTCATAATGGTTCAGGTTTATTAAGTGTAAGAAATAAAGTGTGCCATCAAGTTCGTGAGAGCTTTACTAAGTAACATTCTCATAACAAGCAAACATTTTATTCAGAAGAAAACAAGGCATATTGAATATGAACGATAATAGCAAATGATGCTAGTAGGTAGGTATGGTGGACACTTTTGGCAATATTGGTTTTGGGGAATGGGAAACACGAGTAGAGCTTATACTCAGTGCAGGTGAAGGGTAGCAATAGTAAGGGAGCGACAAACAAGAGAGCAATAACTGTCATAATGATGCTTGCAACAAAACATGACTAATCATGGCATGAAAGTGATTCAAGACCCCTGAGGCAAAATAATTCATCGAGGCTTAACTGACTATTGTTTCAGTCATATGCATGCATGAGCATGTGCTAAGTCAATTCAAGTGAAACATTCATAGGAGGATACCACAGTGTCATACCAAGTTATGAATAGAGCAATGCAAGCAAACATTCATATGACATGCTACAAACTATTAGCAAGCTAGAGTTAATCATAAGAAAGCAAGAACTACTAAGCATCCATAATAACATACACCCTACATGAACAGACTAAGCATGCCCACAATGATGAGTATATGTACAAAAATGAAAACTAATAGAGTTCGTTACCAGCCTCTTACCACACCTCAAGTTGTCATTAATCCTCATTATTGCCCTTCACTTGTGTGGCTTGAATAATAACATGAAACCAAATTCCACTAAGGACTGCTGAACCCTGCAACAAACTCACAAAACCAAAGAAGAAGAACAAATATTTTTGGTGTTTTCGATTTTTAAAAGCAAGAACCAAAAAGGAAGAATAAGCAAAGCAATATCTTTTTGGGTTTTTCAAATAGTTCAAACAAAGCAAAAAGGGAAAAGCAAACCAAGGCAAAAAGAAGAAGAAGCAAATAAAGAGAAACAACAGAAATATTTTTGGTCTTTTTGTGTTTTAGAAAGCAAAAACAAAGAGAGAATGAAAACTAAAAAGAGATAGAAACATGAATATACAAAGTACCGACGAAACATGATATGGAGATGAGTGTGATGTCGGTGTACCTCCCCACAAGCTTAGGCTTTTGGCCTAAGTGGGTATCAACACAAATACGAGTAAGGGTTCCAAGCAGGTGGGTCATTGTAAGAATGATCGTGGTTATGCCCTTGGGAAGAAGAAGAAGCTCCCCAATCATAGGTAGGCTACTGATATGAAGACTCCCCCTCATTTGAGGGCTGGACCGAATCATCTGTAACCTCCCTTCTAGTATCCTGCTCTTGTTGGGAGAGCTCTCCCAAGTACGTATCAAGCTCCTCCTCAGTGAGTGACCATCCTACCTGGTGTCAAGGTTAAACAAAATAGGTGCAGGCAAAAGAACAAATCTCCCAGACTTACTCTTTCTCCAACCAGCCTTGAGAAAGGTTATTTCATAAGACAAATCACTCAAATTAGCCCAAGAAGAAACAAATTTATGCTGTATCATGGAATTAAGGTCAAGCCTTTCTATGGTAAACTGTAGGTCTAGATGATGAGGCACTAAACCATGCAACGCTAATAAATGAGAAGCAATGAGGCCTCCACAAATTCCACCTTTCTCATGGTTAGCAGCAAGACAGAAAGCTATCAAGGCACCCAAGTTGTAAGTTCTATCTCGTTTTAAAGAAGCTGAGATGAACGCTAGATCATATGAGGATAGCTTATTAGTAGTTTTCCTAGCAAGAACACACTTGGCAATAAAGTAAGCAAAGCAGCGAATAGATGGGAGATGAATGTTACGGATTTTCCCACTCTCCTTTGAGAAGATGCTCCCTTGGCAAATCTCCGCATACAAGTCAATGAGTGGTGCAGGTCGCTCTTTAATCCTTCCACATGATCCCCACTGAGGTACCTTAATAGCTGCACAAAAGTCATCAAGAGGAAGGTCGACAGCTATATTATAAATTTTGTAGTGGACCATGGGGTTAGGCAAAGAGTGACTAAATCGAAAGTCCTGCACTATAGACATAGTTAGTTTCACAAATTGACAAGGTTCATCTTCCACAAAGTGCTCCAATCCTGCATTAGCAACTAAGGTGTGGAAGTCCTGGGAAATTCCTGCAGCCCTCATGAATTCGAAGCATGGATAGATGGAAGGAAAAAACTTCCTCCTCTCGGTGAACCTTCATAACCTCAAGCACCCTCAGTTCATGTTGGTTGAGTTGATGCTCATTCATCTTCTATTCTGAAATTTAAACATCTAGTAAACGGGTGACTGCAAAGTGAATATATAATGAAGAGAACTACTCATGGGGACTTGTAAGAGGCCTAAACATGCATCAAAACAATATCTCTAAGAATTGAACAAGCTTACAAGCTCTCATAACCTGTCACCTACAGCAGCAAAATACTTAAGATATAAACCAATAAACACAAATCTACTTGGACAAGCGGAGGAGTCACATACCGGAGAACATGCTCCAAATTTCAGCAGCAAAGATGGGCTAATCAAGGAGATCGAAAAATCATGGGCAAGAACAGCAAGAACGCGATTTCGAGCAAAGAACTGATGTTTTCTCGGGAGAGAGAAGAAAGTGGGAAGTGAGAGAGTGAGTGGAGGGCCAGGGGTGGCCCACACCATGGCCAGGCGCGCCCCTGGGCTGGCCGTGCCACCAGGTGGTGTGCCTGCCTGGTGGGCCCCCTGGTACTATCCAGGCACTCCTCTGCCCCTTTTTTCAGGTAAAAAATTAATATGAATTTTCTGGAATTTTTTGAGACACTTTATTTTTGAGAAATTTTCAGGTGTAGATGAATGATTTTCTGACAGAAAAAAGTTTCTGGAATGATGCAATGACAAAACAAAGCTAAAACTTTAGAAGTTCTAAGACACTCTAATATGCAAGCAACTAACAACAGAAAATTAAACTAAACGAAAGCAAAAACTAGAAGAGATAAAATAAAAGTAAACAAAGATAATCATGGTGAAAACATTGTTTTGTTCATTGAAATCCTTTTGTTAACAAGGTTGATCAAGTATTGTTACCAAAACAATTTTATATGAAATAAAACTTTGTGTTCCACTAATGATTATGTTACCTCAACCTTGATAGCAATAGTCCCAATCATAATAGTTTCATATTTTTCTCTTGGTATGGGACAATATATTTCTCCAACTTGAATGCCCTCAACATGTTCAATTGAATTCAAACCATAAGTCCTATCAATCTTCTTGGGGAAATAGACAGTATGATCCTTGCCATTAACATTGAAAGTCACCTTTCCTTGATTACAATTAATAACAGCTCCTGCAGTATTAAGAAAAGGTCTCCCAAGAATAATAGACATATTATCATCTTCATGCATTTCAAGCACAACAAAATCAGTTAATATCAAGCAATTATGAGCCACTTGAACAGGTACATCCTCACATATACCAACAGGAATAGTAGTAGATTTATCAGCCATTTGCAAAGATATATCAGTTGGTATTAGTTTTTCCAGTTGAAGTCTCTTATACAGAGAAAAAGGCATAACACTAACTCCTGCTCCCAAATCACACAAAGCAGTTCTAACATAACTATTTTTAATAGAGCACGGGATAGTTGGAATCCCTGGGTCTCCAAGTTTCTTTGGAACCTTATCATTAAAGGAATAATTAGCAAGCAAAGTAGAAATTTCTTCATTAGGGATCTTCCTTTTATTCGAGACAATATCCTTCATATACTTTGAATAAGGAGGAATTTAATAGCATCAGTCAAAGGAATTTGCAAGAATAAAGGTTTCATCCATTCACAAAACTTATTATAGTGTTCGTCTTCCTTTGACTTGTGTTTCTTATCAGGGAAAGGCATAGGTTTTTGGACCCAAGGCTCTCTTTCACTACCATGTTTCTTAGCAACAAAATCTTCTTTAGTGTATTTAGTATTCTTAGTGTTCTTTTCAGGTTCTTCTCCAAAATTTTCTTTATCAGGAACATCATTTTCTTCATTACCTCTTTCAGTTTCAGCATCAGAGACAAATATACTATTAGGATCTTTAGTAGGTTCAGAGGGTTGTACAATAGTTTTATGTTTCTTCTTTCTTTTCTTTGGAGTAGTACCACTATTTTCAGCTTGTGGAGAATCCTGCTCAATTCTTTTAGGATGTCCCTCAGGATATAGAGGATCCTGGGTAGCAGCACCACTTCTAGTTCTAATTTCATAAGCATGTTTTTCTTTAGCAGCATTAACTAGCAAGTATTTTTGTACCTTAATAAGCTAATCAATTTGAGGTTGAACCATTTGAAAATGTTTAACAAGCATTTTAACATCATTAGAGGTTCTTTCCACAATATCTTTTAACTCAACAATAGCTCTAGAGTTTTGCATTAAATGATTTTGCACCCTTTTATTAAAATTATCTTGCTTAACAATAAAAATATCGAATTCTTCTAAGCATTGATCAGGAGGTTTAGAGTAAGGGATATCACCTTCATCAAAATGTTGGAGAGAGTGTACCTCAATAGTGGATGAGTGGGTAATTGGCTTACATAATTCTTCTACAGGAGGTAAATTCTTGACGTCAGCAGCTTCAGTTCCCTTCTCCTTAAGACATTTCTTAGCTTCCTTCATCACTTCATCATTTAGTTCAATAACTCCCCTCTTCTTTGATGTTGGAATAGGCACAGGAATAGTTGATTCAGGTATAGTTGTATCAGGTATAGCTGGTTCAGGAGGAGTCCAGTCTTCATAATTCTTGCTTATTTTAGCCATTAATTCCTCAGCTTCCTTGGGAGTCCTATTCCTGAAAACACAGTCAGCACAACTATCCAGGTATGTCCTAGATTCTTCAGTTAGTCCATTATAAAATATATAAAGAAGCTCATTCTTAGCTAATGGACATCCAGCCTATGCATGAATCAAAGCACAAAACCTTGCCCATGATTCAGGCAATATCTCTTTTTCTCCTTGTTTAAAATCAAAAAGTTCCTGCAAAATAGCATGTTAGCACTAGGAGGAAAATATTTCTGCAGGAAAGTACTAATCAAGCAATCAGGGCTATCAATAGATCCAGGAGGTAAATTATTAAACCAAGTTTTAGCTTCTCCTTTCAGTGAAAAAGTGAAAATTTTAGCAACAAAGTAGGTGCGCATCTTAATATCATCAGAAAATAGGCCACTCATGGTAGAAAGCTCAGTCATATGTGCTACCACACTTTCATTCTTAGTCCCACAAAAAGGTTCTTTCTCAACAATAGCTATGTAAGATAGATCAAGAGAGAAATCATAATCCTGATCTTTAATGTTTATGGGAGATGCAGCAAACTTAGCATTAGGAGACAATTTGGGTTTTATAGTACGCCTCTCAAGGAGACTCTTAATAGCACTCCTATCATGGGTGTTTTGACATTCTTTAATAAATTCATCGGTCATCTCAATATAACCGTCTTCAATATCATAGCTCTCTCTAAACTCGGGTGAATTGATAGATGTAGTAGTGTCTTCATTAGGAGTTTCAGTATTTCCATCTATAGTTCTAGCAATCGTAGCATCTAGGACAGGACCTAATGAACCACTCTTATCAAGCACAGTAGAAGCAGCATCATAAGTATCAGAAGTTTCAGATTCAGCAGTAGTAGCAGCGTGTGTAGCATGTGTATGTGGTGGTGTAAGGAGCTTACTCATAACAAATGGTGAATCAAGAGCAACAGAGGTGTTCAGAACCGTACCTCTTCTTGTAGTGGATGGTAAAATAGGAACCTTGCCATCACGAGACTTACCCATGATGGATGGATGGCAGCAAATAATAGTGATTCCAAGTGGACTTGATAAATAAAGCTATTCTCCCCGGCAACGGTGCCAGAAAATAGTCTTGATGACCCACAAGTATAGGGGCTGTATCGCAGTATTTTTGAGGGAAGTGAAACCCAATTTATTGATTCACACAAGGGGGAGCCAAAGAATATTTATAAGTCTTAACAACTGAGTTATCAATTCAGCTACACCTAGAAACAATCTTTCTCACAACAGTTTATCAGTAGCAACAGTTTTGTAGTAGCAATAGTAAAGTAAAGACAATAGTAACAATTGCAGCAAACAATAGGATTAAAGCGTGGTAGGCATAGGGATGGATGGACGGGCGTTGCATGGACAAGACAATTTACATGGCAATCAGAACATAGGGCATTTGCAGATAAATAAGATAAAGCATCCAAGTACTAAATAATCATAGGCATGTGTTCCATATATAGTCATATGTGCTCGCAATGAGAACTTGCACAACATCTTTTGTCCTGCCAGCCCGTTTGCAGCGGGGCCTCAAGGGAACTACTGGCAATTAAGGTGCTCCTTTTAATAGAGCATCGGAGCAAAGCATTAACACTCCGTGAACACATGTGATCCTCACATCAAAGTCATTCCCTCCGGTTATCCCGATTGCTATCACTTCAGGGCCTTTAGTTCCGGATAACAATATGCGTATACGACTTGTAGGTAAGACCATAAACAATACTATCATAATGAATCAATAACATGTTCAGATCAAAAATCATGGCACTCGGACCCTAGTGACAAGCATTAAGCATAACAAGTTGCAACAAAGTCAAAAAGCACTAATAGTAGATACTAGGCAGCATGCCCTAACAATCTGATGCCATTACATGAACGATCTCATCCAATCCCTACCATCCCCATAGCCTATAGCGGGGGATTACTCACTCATAGATGGGGGAAACATGGATGGTCGATGGAGAAGCGATGGTGATGATGATGGCGATGGTATCCTCCAATTCCCCGTCCCGGTAGGGTGCCAGAATGGAGTTTCTGGTTCTGAATTGTGGAATCTCGTGGTGGTGGCAAAGCGGAACTCTCTCTGGAAAAACGTCGACCCCCCCCCCTTTGGTTTTTAGGTCAAGAGGCAACTTATAGGAAAAGAGGGAGGCCGAGGTGGCCACACCACCCCCAGGCGCGGCCTGGCCTGGCCCGCGTGGCCAAGTGGTGTGGGGCCCTCGTGGTGTGGGGCCCTCGTGGCCCTACTCCGTCTCGTCTTCTGTCTCCGTGAGTCTTCTGGTGAAATAGGATTTTTGGCATATTTTCTGGGATTTTTCCTGGTAGTTGATTTTCTGCACAAAAACTAGACACCAAGGTAATTCTGCTTAAAACAGCATTAGTCCGTGTTAGTTGCATCCAGTTCGCACAAGTTTAGAGGAAAAAAATAGCAAAAGTGTTCGGAAAAGTAGATACATTTTGGACGTATCAACAGGTACGAGATCGACAACGTTAGCAAGGTTACCCTTCCGGCTTGGCCTGGGCAGGGTTTATGGACACCGCTTGGTTATTCTTCAGGACTCTTAGTCCAATTTGGTTCTTGTCCGTACTCGGACACTATTTCGCTTTCTTCGAGATTTGTATCTTTGAATTGTATCATTTGTATTCTTGGCTCGTTGAGTCATTGTTGTATATATATGTTTTTTGTGGACTTTGTTGTAAACTGATGTGATGTAACTACTTGTAATCAAACCCCACCCACACGAAAGTGTCTGGTAGGCGTCTTTGAATTGCTTCTATGTGGGTTTTGGCGGGAAATGCTAAGATCTGCATAGAATCCATTCTGGGGTGTTACAAGTGGTATCAGAGCCAGGTTTACGATACCCCACTGGTCCAGCCTATAGGTTAACCTTGCCAACGGACGTTGTCTAGTGTCAAAACTATTTTGCTACAAATGGGTTAGATAGATTTGATTAGTTCTGATTTTGCTCCTCACCTCCATTCTTTCTCCTCTTATCTTTGCGTGTTTTTAATCCAATCTCTTACCTCCTGCAAGTCTAGGATTTCTCGTGGTTGGGTTTCTGTCGTACCTTTAGGGTTTCGCTTTCCTCCTTTTGTAACGGCGGTGCTACATCTAGTTTTCACTTTATCGGATCTTTCATACTTTGTTTCCGATGTCTTGCAACTTCTAAGACGGCGACCTCCATGTCTCCGGTTTGTTCCTCCGAAGCCTTCTGAATGACGCTTGTTATGATCTTCAATCTAAATCCTGAGAGTTCGGTTGTCCATTTCCTTATTCATGTACTAAGTAATAGTTTGGGTGCGTGATGGATTGGCCCCCATCCGACTACTCTTTCTATTCGCTTCTGTATGCTGAGCTGGGTGAATGTGTGACTTTACTCTCTCCATGGAAGTTAGAGGTGGCTTCATTTTTTGAGACCTTTACTTCCTCCTTTGTCTCTCTGGAGTGTGCTCTCGAAGAACGTCAGGAGCAATCCTTGTTGGTGGTGTCGACAACTTCAAGACGGAGCAAGAATTCTTGTTAGTGGTGTTGCAACCATCAACCCGATGCAAGAATAATCGATCATCAAACCCTCCCCCCCCCCCCCCCCCCCCCCGGGGTGTCTTTGCTTGGATCTCGGGACGAGATCCTTTGTTAGTGGTGTCGAGTTGTAATGCCCAGGAAAATATTCCCCAATTAGATTTGTCTGTTATTTGATTTTGTGTATCATCATGACATCATGCATATTTTTCCCCTAAAATATTTTCGCTAAAGACTATTTTATTTTCTAATTAATTCCTTCTTTATTTCAAATTAAAACCCCGGTCTTTTCTGGATCTTTTATTTATCTAAACATTAATTGCAAGTCTTTTAAATATAAAATAAATAAATAAATAAAAGTATTTTTTAGGGGGAGGTAGCCGGCCGGTCCAAAAGGCCCAGCTAGCCACCTACTACCCCATACCCGGATAACCCTAATCCCTAACCGCAGCACAGTCGTACACATAATCTCTACCCCGCCGCCGCCAGGCAAAACACACAACGCACGCACCCAGGTGCGGGCACACATGAACCACACACACCGTGCCGTGCGTGACCGACACAGTCAGCACATCACGCGCATGCAACCCTCTCCTCTCTATCGATCGCCACCAACCACTCGATCCCCAACGCCGTGACCTCTACCTCGTCTCAGCTCTGCCGCCACCAATCCACCTCCTCTCCTCTCCGGCCGGCCTCTCCACCCTCCACCGTCACCGGCTCAGCACCGTTCTGCGCGCGTCCGCCTTCCTGGCCGCGCTCGCCCTCGCCTCTCAGCATTGGCCACCATTGCGACCTCCGGTCGGCTCCGCCTTGCCGCCTCACCGGCCGACTTTGTCTCGCCGTGAGCCCCGTCTCCCTGCGCCGGCCGCTGCGTGTCACGTCCGTGCTTGCCGCCAGCGAGCGACCTCACCCTCGTTCATGTCTCCCCAAGGCCACGACCGCCTCCCAAATTCCTCTCTCCACCTCCCTGCCATGTTTTCCCCGCCAGTGACCTCCGCCTCGAAGCGAGGTCGAGCCCCTTGCCTTCGCCCTTGTGAGCGTCGCCGACGTTGATCCCTTGACCAGCGCCACGCAACCAGCACTGCCGACCATGGCTTCCTATCCCGAGCCCTTCCTCCTGCGCGTCCTCAACTCCATGCGTCGCCTCCTGCACCACATCACCGCATGTCATCTTCCTTGACCTGTGCCCCTCACCAATTTCTGCAGCTTCTCGTCGTAAACCCGCTCCCAACCACACGCGTGCCGCTCATGACGAGATGCTGCTCGCCCGTATGTGCGTTGCCTGGACAATCCTTTTTCCTCTAGCTTCCAGTGACCCGTGTGTGATTTGATGATATTGTTCTGCTGTCCCACTGTGCTGATCTAGAGATGTGGCACTACATGTGTGGCGTCTGATGTCCAATACCCAAGTTCTCCAACACGGATTTGACACTGTCAAAGGTCAGCTACATGGAACCCCAAGACCTCCTTCCTGGACCCAAAATCCGAAGCCCCGTAAACGATCCAAAGACCGATCCATTCGAACACAAGATCTTCACGGATGTGGGTCCGAAGACCAAACCCCGAATACCAATCCCTCGAAGACCACGGTTCCGATCATCAACGTGTGACCCCTTTTCCTCGAAGCCCTATTTTATAAATGTTATATACTTGATGCATTAAATCGTTCATCTTGCACGCATATCATTGTGGTTTTGGGGTATTTAGGCGATTCACCTAAATTAAATATGGAGACTATATGCAGGCTATTCTAGTCTTATATCTGCCTCCACTTAAATTTGTGTAGCGAACCGATGCCATGCCTTGCCTTGTTAATTCAACATTTAAATTGTGAGGTAGATAAACAAGTTGAACTATAATATTTATTTGTCAGGATCCTGATTCCGCCTAACATTGCTAAGTTAGATTGCATATTGCCATGCCATGCATCATATCATAAACATGCTGGATCTTTTGCCTAGTAATAAATATTGCATCGTTTGCTCTTTCTAGTGTTTTGCTTCTTCACCAGATAGGACGATAAGTCGATGCGAGATACGACGAGACCTTCGGTTGATCTTCTTAGACGAGCATTCTCCCCTCTTCTACCTATTTTACATGTATACTCTTTACTTCCTTCCTTTGATCTATTGTTATCCTTATTATCGATGCTTTAGTACCGTTCCCTTATTTTACCTGCTCTACTATATTCCATTGGTTATCCTATTGCCTTTGTTTGAGTAGCTAGCTTTTCCCTTGCGAGTCGTAGTGCATGCTTAGGTCTGCTGCCCACTCTCATACAGGTGAACTGTGATAGCTGGTTATGGTTGATAACATGATAACTTAAATTGGTGATGTTGGTTATGGTTATGGTTTCACCTAATGATAAGGCCCCGGCAGGGACCACCTTTGGGAACTGCTTGAGCCGACCTAGGACCCGTTCGTTCTATGATACTAGTTGTGAGTTGATCGCGCTAACCAAACATGGGGGCCCATGGGATCCCCCCCCCCTCAACTACCGGCGCTATTCGTTTATCCAGAGGGTAACAAAATTGGTTTTCCATTTGGTGCATACGCATAATATGTCCTCGGACATGGGTGGGTTGATATGTCTTCGGACTTGGTGATGATATGATTTGGTGGACAGCCCGGGCATTGCATACATAAAAGCGGTACATGCCGGCGGTTCAAGGGGAGCTCTACAAGTTATCTTCCAGGGCCGTTCGATATAGTAGTCGTGAACGCTGTGCCACCTTGAGACTCGGTCGTGCCTCTGGGCTAGATAAAACACAGTAGGTGATACCTCTAGATACGCGTGTAGTTATGGGACAGTTCTTCTTGTGAGATTTTGAAGGCACACGTATTATGTTGCCTGAAGGATTGAACATGCGTTTGGGTACAGTAGTGCACCCCTGCAGGGTAAATCTTTTCGAGAAGCCGTGTGTCCATGGTTATGGATGCCTTAGGAGTACGGTGTCATGATCATAGATAACGCCACTAATGTTTTGCCTCTAATAACATGATTAGTAATTAGACTTATCAACTAAACAACTAGATAATTAAAACTGCCACCGTGTGTGTTCCGCAAGTGGACTTCCTCGACTGGACTTCGAGGGGGAAACCTTCGGATGGGTTATGTTTGGTACTTTATTATACTTATCATATAGTGCTCTCCTATCTCGCTCTAATAGCCGAAGTCGTAGCGGGTCTCTATAAGTTATATAGTGCAAGCTTTGTTGCCGCTGAGCCCACCATACCTATGTAGGCGAGGACCGCCGAATTCTAGCCTCGTCGTGTACTGGCCTCAGTACCGACCGCTCTCTTTTCCCTTTGCCCTTTGTCGGCACCCCTTTGGCTTTGACAGGTACGAGATCGACAACGTTAGCAAGGTTACCCTTCCGGCTTGGCCTGGGCAGGGTTTATGGACAACGCTTGGTTATTCTTCAGGACTCTTAGTCCAATTTGGTTCTTGTCCGTACTCGGACACTATTTCGCTTTCTTTGAGATTTGTATCCTCGAATTGTATCATTTGTATTCTTGGCTCGTTGATTCGTTGTTGTATATATATGTTTCTTGTGGACTTTGTTGTAAGCTGCTGTGATGTAACTACTTGTAATCAAACCCCCACCCACACGAAAGTGTCTGGTGGGCGTCTTTGAATCGCTTCTATGCGGGTTTTGGCGGGAAATGCTAAGATCTGCATAGACTCGATTTTGGGGCGTTACAGGAACTTTAGTCTCTGCCTCATCATCTGGGTTGACCTCAGCGTCCTCCGTATCTTTAGTATCTTTGGAAAATTCCGAGGCTTCTTCTTCTTCACCACCTGAACCATCTTCGACATATTCGTCATTGACAGCGTCGAGGAAGCTTGTCCCTTCATTCCAACTATGGCAGAAGGCGTACTAGATGAGGTTGTAAGCACAAGCCTTGCATTGGGCGATGTGCTCTGGGTCATTGGTCCACTTTGATCCAGTGCGCATACGGTCAAGAACCTTCAAGGCCAAACCCTCATACCAAGATAACACGAAGCTTAGTGCCGTGTAAGCTCTAGAGCGTGCAGCAGATTCCCTCCAGAGGTTTAGCTGAGTCTCACACTCCATCAGTTTTGCAATAAAGCCTGTACTACCTCTAGGAGTGGGATCAGTAGGCCAAAGGGCATTCAAGATCCGGGCAGCTTTAGTCATGATGTCTGCGCCATAGTTCTTTATGGTTTCAGTTCGGGCAGCAAGGTTCACCAGCATGTCCTCCATGTCATAGGGAATAGACTCGGCGCCAGGACCAACAGGAGTGCCTTGCTTCAAATGGAACTTGCAAAAGCAGTAGTAGCAATGGCATCGCTCTCCGGGAATTTGCCTGAGAATAAGACAAGTAACACCAGTAAGTAACGGCACATGACCCGAAAAAATACATGTCAGTGGAAGGGAAATAACTGACGAGAGATATAACTGAGAATCTGGGTCAGCTCCATGAGACAATCAGCATTCCTCTTCTGGAGTTTCTCATATTCGGTGGTCACCGACTCAAGCTTGATGTCGGCTTCCTTTAGCATATCTTGGTCCTTTTCAATCTGAGTTTTCAGACACTCCTTTTCTTCGGAGAAGTTCTGATCAGCTTTATCCAGCTCAGCCTTGTGAGAGTTCTTCAACTTCTTGATTTCGGCATTCAGCCGAGTAATTTCATCATCTTTGAGCTGGAGTTCGGCGATATCGCCATCCTTCTTCTTGAGCTCAGCCTCATGCTGCCCTGCTTGTTCGAGAAAGTGAAGCATCATGTCAGGCAATGGCACGCTATCTTCATGTCAGGCAATGGCACGCTATCTTCAAGGTATAATTATCTACCGAGTCAGGATGGAAAAGGACAAAGGTTGAGTGACCAAGACGACTTACCTTTGATCTCAGCCAATTTTTTCTGCATAATTTTGTTCTCGGCCTCAACTTCGGTTGCGCAATCTGGATAATGAATTAGTTTGAACAACAATAGGATGAAGGAAGGAAGAAGTGAAAACACAAGTGAAAGAGATTACCCCTCTTCTTATACTCGGTGATCAGCGTACTGTGCTTAGAGCGCAACTCCTTGTGGGTATCTAGAAGCCGCTGAAACTCAGCGGTTCGGCGGCTGGTGGTGATCTAAAGAAGAAAGTGTTAGTTCATGCATAAGAAGGAATATTTGAATCTACTTAAGACCCAGGCCAAGTGGAACTTAACCCGGCTCTAGGTGAGTGAATATTTGAACATACTCAAGACCCGGGCAAGGTGGAACTTAGACCGGCTCTAGTGAGTGAATATTTGAATCTACTCAAGACCTGGGCCAAGTGGAACTTAACCCGGCTCTAGGTGAGTGAATATTTGAACCTACTCAAGACCCAGGCCAAATGGAACTTAACCCGTCTCTAGGTGAGTGAATATTTGAATTCTACTAAGGAATTTAGCGCAACTAGACATACTCCGGATTGGAGCACCCGGCCGAGTAACACGTTACTCGACCGGAGGCTCGGGGACTGGAGGATATATCTATAGTTACTTGCACTTATGTAAAGGCGTGACGAAGAGGTTTACCTCCATCATTCGGCCTGCAAGTGTGATGGCCTTAGAAGCTGTGTTCATTTGGGCGCTGAACTCGGCGAGACCGAACTTCTCTGGGATTTCATCGTTGAGGTTGATGAACTCGGCGTCATTCCAATTGTTGACATATTCAATCAGCATCGAACCATAGTTTTCCCTGCTGAATGTCTGGGTCGCCACCAAGCCCTTGGCATGCGCCTCTTTCCTTGCGATCTATGCGACAACTGGGATAGTATGAAGAGTGAGCTGGTTGCTGCCAGTAGACCCGGAAGCGGCAGAGCCAGAGGTGGTACTCTCCTTCTTTATCATGGACACAACAGTGCGCTATCCAGATTCGGTTATTGATCCCTTAGGGGTTTTGGCAGCCTTGGCAACTTGTTGGCCCTTGGAGGCATCAGCCCCCTTTTTGACTTTGGTGTCGGGTTTACACTGAAGCTTTTGGTGGAGGATATCCTTGGCAGAAGGTGTTGGCACAGGGGATTTGTCCTTGGGGCTGAGTTAAGCTTGGTCTTCTCGCCGAGTCTTGGAAGACTCGGACGAGGCAGGAGGAGTTGGTGCAGAACTTGAAGCTAGTGCTGGTACTGGTGCTAATGCTGGTGCTGGTACTGGTGTTGGTGCTAGTGTTGTAAAGGAGATACTTGGGTTGGTGACAATGTAACTAGCACCTCGGTGACGGTAGGTTGCGGCTGAGCCGAATAAGAGCTGGGGTGATCCGGCATAGCCGTATCCTCAGCAGTGCCACTTCCACCCCCCCCCCCCCCCCCCCCGCACCAACGTTGCCCTCCTCATGACGAGGTGGGCTAAGGTTCAGAGCAACCACGGAGCTCTCCAGAATAGGGCTTAGCGGGCACATGTCATTGTTGCGAGGGGGAGATGGGGCACTTCGGATAGGCGAAGCAATGCTCGAGCTGCTCTAGGGGATCTCCCTGGCAGACCTGCCGGGTTAAATAAATAACAAAACAACAAGTTAAGAACAGAGAAAGAGAGAAACACGAAATATATGAAGATAAAGCAAAGATAGAAAAGAGCCTTACTCGGAGGAAGTAGGTGCATCCTTGGGCTTCAGGGCTCGCCGGACCGTGGCCTTGGGCACGGGTTTTCCAGCACCCTTGAACTGGGGGCGGCTCAGAAGAAGCAACCGAGGTCGCCACATGCTTCTTGGAGGGAGCAGAAATCGGGTCACCCACGGCAAGAGGAGTATCCTCGTGGACCTGACCGGCCAGGTTAGCTGAAGCCGGATCAACAGAAAAGGCATATGAGATAGGCATAAGATCGTATACCTCCAGAATCTCAATATCAGTGTTTTAATCGTCATCCGTCCAATCCCTTAAACCAGAGGTATTACTAGGGGCTCGTCTGTAGGTTGGATCCGCAGTGGGCAAGAAGATCTTAGGGTCCGGCTCCACCTTGTCTGAGGCTTCATGATCCTTCCCCCACTTAAGGGACGGCTCGTGGCCATCTTCAACTATCTGCTGGGTAAACAACTAAAAAGCAATAGTGCATTAGGTCAAGTAAGGGGTACAATCCTACATACCATATAACTCAGATAAAGGGTCAAGTAAGGAAACATACCCCGGGAGGCAGCCTATCCTGGCAGAAGTGTTCGAATCCCCACTCCTAATCCTTGTTGATGTCCTTCTCTACCCAGAAGATAGCTTTGACCCGGTGGAAAATCTCGGTGTTGTTGAGCACGAAGTATGGAGTCCGGTTGGGGTCAAGATTCCCACTCATATGGCAAAGCTTGTGCGTGCACTTTTGTAGAGGGGAGATCCGGCTGCGGATGAAGGTGATCATGATATCTTTGCCGTGCAGCTTCAGAGTGACAAATTCCTTGATCCGTTTCTCCACCTGAACCGCCAAGGCAGCGGATCGCCTTGGAATCCGTCCCCACAGAGTTCGTTCCGGGACACCAATCTGGTAGGCGTGGAGCCGAAATATGTCTTCCTCGGTGTTGTTGTTCCGCACATAAAAGAAAGTCTGGGCCTAGCCTTTGCAAGACTCGAGGCTAGTAAATCAGGGGAAAACAGAGTTTTTCCAGGGAGAAATCGAAGCCGCCCCGCATTGAGTCAAGGACTTGTCGACAGTGGCGGTCTCCTTATCAGGAACAACATGGGCTCTAAAAGAAAAGAACTTGTACCAAAGATGGACAGTGGGCTAGAGGCCAAGCTAACCATCGACCCTGGAAGCGAAAGAAGAAAGGTACGTGTGATGAGTGCATATTTGCATCATGTTTTATATTATTATTTTGCACTGTAGTTGTAGGATCTTCGAATTTTACGGCGTTCGCGTGCACATTTTATGTCTATTTTCAACAGGATCGGGACAGATGATGGATACAATGGACACAATTCTTGGAGCAGTTGTATTGGGGACAAAAGGAGTCAAAAACAACGTAAATCACTTATTTGGTAAATATCAATAACACTAGAAGAAAACCCGAAGCGATCGAGGCATACAGACGGTTTAACGACCAACTATATGGCGGGAATAAAATTCCGGCCGTATAGTTGGAGCTGCCACCGCCTCCTGAAATAGTTTCACCCCGTGCAACTGGATCGGAGAGACGACATATAGAACAACCAGAAATCACCGAAACCTCACCTCCAGAAGGCATTTGGAGGGGGAACTCATCCACCGGGGATCCATCTTCGCCCTGCGCAGATCCGGGAGGCTAAGGCTTCAATCTCCATCATCATCCGCTGCATCACCACCATCTCCATCCATCCCATCTACATCTTGTCTAGATCTTGTTTCCATCTGTGAAAGATTCCATTGTTATTTCCATGATGTTGATTGCCTCCATGTCTGAGTAGATCATTAGTTCTTGGGGAGATGGAGAAACCCTAGTATGAGATTGAAATAAGATAAAGTTTCTTATGATATTCATCGCTGTGACCATGTGTTAGATTGTCTTCATCTTGATGTTGGGAGAAGTCAACCTCTCAATATTTGCCTCTAGTGGGGACTTGATGCAGGGAACTACTTGTTGGTAGATGGAGGTGTGTTAGCACTTACGGTGACTATAAATTTGTTGGTACCCCTTACGTATCAACTTTGGAACTGAGGAAACTCACGGAACACTATCCATGCCATGGGATACGTCCTACGAGATTAAGTCCCTTAATAGCACAGTAATTCGATTGATGTTGATTGCTGAATGTTGTGGTTATGATGACGATGTGAGCAGTGGTTGCTGCCTATTTGTCCAAATACAGAGTTCCTCCCACACATTAGTTGAGAATGTTCATGATAATAATCTTTACCTTAGTTCTTTATAATGCTAGAGGTGTATCCGCTACTCCCTGAGAATGCATTTTCCTATTGCAGTTCCAATCCCTTTTACATACGTGATACTTACTTTCTGTGTTCAGTTGTTTTATTTTACTTATTCTTATCTTATACCAAAAAACCAAAAACACCTTTTTACACAATACGTGCATTTTATCTTGTTACTTAAAACTTTATTTAGCATTTCTATCATAGTATTTAATTCAAGAGTTATCAGACTTCATACTCCTGCTCCCTGTGGGGTCGATATCTTTATTTCGAAACTAGCTACAAACGATTTGTGCACTTGCAGTCATCAAGCTATTTTATGGCCCTGTTGTTGGGGAGCTAAGCGTTGTAGGTATTTTAGTTTTTGCTTATTTATTTTTGTCTTGCAAAGTTTTTTTGAGTTACAGGTTTCCACCAACATGATGGAGTTTGAGCATATGGCTAGTGCTAACCCACTCAGCCACTTTGGGAAGCCTTATGATATTAAAAGAGACAACTCCAACAAGAAGATAAGGCGGTTTGAAATAAATCCTCTACTACTTGATATTCTACACAAGAATCAATTTACTGGGGATGAAGAAGATCCTGATCCATATGAGCATATTGCATGGTTTAAAGATATATGTGGCACTTTCCAATTACCGGGATACAATGCTAATGAGGTAAGGGTTAAACTTTTTAGTCAGACTTTGACTAGTACAGCTCTCTCATGGTATAGATCTCTACCCTCAGAAGCCACTACTACTTGGGATAATTTAGCCTGTGAGTTTCTAGCAAAATATTATCCATTATCAAAATCTTTTGGAATCAGGCGTCTTATAGTGACTTAGAGGAACCATCCTAATGAAGGACTAGTAAGAGCTTATATCAGATTTAAAGATTTACTTAATAAATGTCCTCATCATGATTTGCCTGAATGGTATTTATTGCATATATTTTATGGCCGTTTAATTGAACCTAATAAAATTGAGCTAGACTCTATCGCAAAAGGAGCCTTTATGAATATACCTATAAATAAAGCTTGGACTTTACTTAATAGAATTTGCAATCATAGAGTTTCATGGAATTTTGGTCTAGGAAGCAAAGGAGGCATAGAAATATATTATGATTGTATTCATGACTATAATAAAAAGGGCCAAGTTAAAGAATTATCTAAATAACTTTATTTGGATTCAAATCTTGTGTTGCATGTTGTTAAAGCTTTTATAGAACACATCAAAGCTCCAAAAGAGGGTTTGGAAATGTATGATCCAGCACCCGAACCTGAGAAGAAAAAAGAAGTTAAAGTAACACTAGCCTCCCTAGAACCAATATATGAGATACCTTTCCCTAACACTGCACAAAAGCATATTTTTCAATATGAACAGGTCAAAGCAGTACAGGAAAAGAAGGAAGACAAAAGTATGCCAGAAGTTGAGGAACATCTGGAAGAAACTAAAGATGAAGAGGTAACCAAGGATGCAATTATGGCTATGTACGCACATTGTAACATAGTTGAACTTGATAAAGAGACTTCCGTATTAATTGAAGGTAAAACAAAGGTAAAAGATGTGGGCAAGCCTATTCTTCCCTGTATTTTTAAAGGAAACCTCGCATTATGGTTTATGCGATCTTGGCACCGAATTTAATGTTATATCTTATGAGTTTTATTTAGAAATAAAAGAAGAAATAGAACCGGCTACAATTGAAAATATTGATATGACGATCATGTTAGCCAATAAAACTCTTAGAATTCCAATGGGAGTAGTAGAAGATGCAACTGTCACAATTAGCAATAAAAACTTTCCTGTCGATTTTGAAGTTGTTGATATGCCAGCTGACACTCTTTTCCCAATTATATTTGGAAGAAACTTTTTGAGTGACGTAGGTGCCAGAGTTGATTTCAAAAAGGAGATTGTGTCTCTTAAGCTTGGGGAAGCGGAAAAAGAATTCCACTTTTCCAAATTTAAATACAAACCTCTACAAATACAAGAAGAAGAGAAAGAGAAAACAATTGAGGAAATGGCAGCTCTCTTCTTTGGTGATCAAGAAGAAGAAATAAATGAAGACTCAAATTATGAAAAATAAGAACTAGAAGGTGATTCGATTTACTTCCCATTATAGGGCCTCCAACTGATGAGGCTTTCGAAGAGCCAGAAAAGAGAGGGTACAAGGAATTACCACCCCTAGAATTGAAGACTCTACCAGATAATCTTAAATACAGATTTTTAGAGGATACAAATAAATTTCCTATTATTATTAGTGCTAAGCTTTTAGGAGATGAAGAAGAAGAAGAACTCATCAAAGTACTTAAGGAGCATCGTAGGGCCTTTGGGTACTCAATGGATGATTTGAAGGGCATTAGTCCCATGATACTATCCATCGAATATTCATGGAGGAAGGTGTTAAACCAGTTGCGGAATTTAATAGATGATTGAAGCCCTAAATTAAGGAAGTGGTAAGAAAAGAAATAGTACGCCTATTGGACACAGGTATAATCTATCCTGTAAATGAAAGTGAATGGGTAAGTCTTATTCATTGTGTCCCTAAGAAGGGCGGTTTTACTCTTGTTCCTAATGAAAACAATGAATTGATACCTACTAGAACTATTGTTGGACATAGGATGTGTATGGATTTCAGGAAATTGAATAAGGAAACTAGGAAAGATCACTATCCTTTACCGTTCATATATCAAACTTTAGAGAGGTTAGCAAACCACACTCATTTTTGCTACTTGGAAGGATACTCTGGTTTTTCTCAAATAGTTGCTCATCCTGATGACCAACTTAAAAAAACTTTCATTAGTCCTTATGGTTTACATGCTTACCGACATATGCCTTCTAGTTTATGTAATGCTCTAGCTACTTTTCAAAGATGCATGACTGCTATTTTTGCGGATTTTATAGAACTGATAATGGAAGTATTTATGGATGACTTTTCTGTCTATGGAACTTCGTTTACTAGTTGCTTGGATAATCTCAAAAGAGTTTTGTAGCGTTGTGAAAAAACCAATCTTGTTCTAAACTGGGAGAAGTGTCATTTTATGGTCAAAGAAGGTATAGTCCTTAGACATAAGGTATCAGGTAAGGGAATTGGAGTGGATAGACTAAGGTTGAGGCCATAGAGAGCATGCCACAACCTAGGGATATAAAAGGTATAAGAAGTTTCCTTGGTCATGTGGGTTTTTATAAAAGGTTCTTTAGGAATTTCTCTGGAATATCTAAACCTTTGACTAACCTTCTGCAAAAGGGAGTAAGATTTAACTTTGATGATAAATGTATTGTAGCCTTTGATAAACTTAAATATGCTTTATCCCATGCTCCTATCATTAAACCACCTATTTGGGATATGACTTTTTACTTAATATGTGAAGCTAGTGATGATGTAGTAGGAGTAACTTTGGGACAACATATGGGTCGCAGATTTAATATTATACATCATGCTAGTAGAACCCTTAATAGTGCTCAAAAGAACTATCCTAAGGAAGAAAGGGAAATTTTTGTTGTATTTTTCTCTTGCGGTAAATTTTGTTCTTATATAGTTGATGAAAAAGTAAGAGTTCATATGGATCATGATGGTTTAAAAGAACTCCTTGAGAGGAAAAATCATAAGCCAAGACTGATTCATTGGATCCTTTAACTTCAAGAATTTGAGTTGCAGATTATGCAGAGGCAAGAAATAAAGAGGTTGGATGCAGTGTCCATATTCGCCCAGCAAGACACCAATCTTATTGAGAGGAACTTTAGTCCTGGTGATTTTCATTTACGAGAATTATTAAATGAACTAAGGTCAATTCCTCCAAAAGAGAAGAAGTCTTTATTGTTGGAGGAGCTTGTCATCCCCGAATAAGTAAATGGTAAGTGCAAGGTAAGTGTTCTAACTCAAATAAGTGATTTGTTTTCACAAATTTTACTTCTAAATTTTTTGCCTTTGAATTCCTCGTGTTTTTCTAGTTTCTGAAGGTTTTTACCAACTATACGGTCGCAACTATATGACCGGAGAAAAATCTCCGGCCATATAGTTGGTCATTAAACCGTCTGTATCCTATTTGCGAAATTGTTTTTATCTGGAAACTATACAATCCCAACTATATGACCAGAGAAAGTCCTCCCACCATATATTTGGTCGTTAAACTCTCAGACATTTTCGATTTCGATGTTTGGATCTATTCGGTCGCAACTATATGGCCGGAGAAAATCCTCCTGCCGTATAGTTGGTCGTTAAACTCTCAGACATTTTTCGATTTCCTTTTTCGTTTTTGATATTATAAAAAACGGTTTGGTCGGTTGCAAGTCGGTAACTTAATCGACATGGACTCAAGATATTTGGAAATATCTGCCTGGAACCAACTATACGGCTGGAGCTATACGGGCCGCGCCCATATAGTTGGTTACTACGCGGCATGACTCCTCCAAATCCATGATTTCTTTCCCTGTTTCATTAAGATTCTTTTCTTGGGGGAGAATTTGGTGTTTCTCGCGAGTTTTACCGACCTCTGACCCCCCTTATATACTGCCATTGTCTCTCTCTCTCTAATCATAATCTCCAGGAACCAATCTAGCCATGTGATATCCCGTCCCATGCCGTGGAAAACTCTTGGGTCTCATTGCTCCTTCCAGGGACCGCTCTCGCAGCCTGTCCATGGAGGACGACGAGGAGGAGGTGGAGAGGTTTAGCCTGGGGTATAAGGAGTACGTCGATCCAAGATTCTACAACAACAATTCCGATGAAGATTGGAGTGACATCTACATCTGCCATGATGTATATGATCCCTGTCATGGTGTGGAACACGGCAGTACCATCGGGGAAGGCTTGAAGGGGACAACCAGGATGCTATCGGTGGCTACTCGCAACGGGTTGGGCACAGATACTGCAAACACAGTGATGTACCCAGGTTCGGAGCCCTCTTGGCGAGGTAAAACTCCTACTCCCGCAAGGATCTACTATCGAAGGGGGCGAATGCCCAATACATATGCTCCTTGAGCTGTTTCCTTAGCTACTTCTTGCTTGAAATTGTCTAAGTCCTTCCTCTTGTGTCTACCTAGAACCCTAGAACTACCCCCTTATATACAAGTTGAGGAGGTAGTTTACAAGGTGGGTTCTAGGGTTTACTGTTTGGATTTGGGCCTTGCAAAGTGGGCCGGCTGGACAGGGCCAAACGGTAGGCCCGGGTCCAGTCAAGCCTCTAGTACAGGGGAGGACCACGCTACAGTGTCCAGCGCCCCTGCTTTACTCGTCAGCCAGCTCTTTATTCATCAGCCGGTTCTTTATGAGTAAGCCGGAGCTTTCCTCGTCGGCCCTTGCTTTGCTCGTCAGCCTTCAGCTTTGGTGCAGTTGTCCAGTAGCGCCGGCCAGGCCAGCCAGCATGTCCGGTCAAAGGTGCGCTCAGCAAGGAGCGTCATCCCCACTGTACCGTGGCCAGCGGATCCGAGGCGGTCGGCTAGGGGCAGGCCTCTCATCCGGTTCTTCTGGCTATCCGTCTAGACAGGCTAGCTAGGGAAACTTGAATGCGGATCGGGTGGGGGATTCCACCCGACTTTGGTTCCTTGATCTAGGTCCAGACGGCATGAGCTCCTTGGAGTCGGCCGGTTGGTCCCGTCTTGGCCTACCAAGGGGTCAGCCCCCCGACACTAGTCCCCGAGCATGTTAGGACTTGGCCCCGTGGAGAAGTTCTTGCATGCTCATTTGAAATGATTGATGGTGCAGATGCTTTGTCATTTTCATTTGTCTTGTAGTCTTTGTCTTGTACCGGCTTGGGATTTTGTGTTGTTTCCCGGCTGGGGTTTACCGGCTACGGAGCCGATGGCCCCACCCACAGGGTGTGAGCGGTGATCTTCTTGACCGGCTGCCGCACCCGGCCGGGAGAGGGATCGCTAGTTTGCTGTCGTCGGCGCTTGCATCAGCCATGCCTGCTGTTTCTGGCGCACGTCGCGTCAGTTTGACTTCTGGGTCTGCTACGGCGGTTTTTTGGTAACCACGCACACGCCTTCATCATTGCGTCTCCTTGGAGATCATGGGCACGGTTTTCCTCCCGCAGTAACTTCTGCGGGATCTTCTATGCGTGTGGCGCTGGCGCACGCGATCCGTCCCAAACTGTTGTGGGGGAGTGGGATGGTTGCGTGCCATGTGGCGTAGAGGGAGGGGAACCGGCGTGGGGGAGTGGGGCAGTTGCTTGCCACGTGGCGTAGAGGGAGGGGAACCGGCGTGGCCCTTCTTCCCTGATAAATAAGTATGCCAAGGAGCGGTGGCTCCTCACTTCGTCTCCCTGTGCCTACCGCCCCTATTCTCCCTTGCACTCTAGCCCTCCACTGCTCCTCTACACCGCCGCTTCTTGGTCGCCGACGTCGTTCCTCTTCCTCCTCGATAATGGGCCCCCGCTCTTCAATCACGGCCACCTTTCCGAACAAGATGTTGCCCGAGGTCACTGGCGGGGGGTGTGGCTCATACGTCATCGAGGAACTGGTGAAGAAGTACCGGCGAGGGAAGTTCCTGCCGTCGAAGAGGATGGTGAAGCATCGCCACGCGTCGGAGGGCGAGCGGGTGCCCAATCCCTAGCCTGGCGAGGCCGTCATCTTTCTCGCCCACTTCGCTTGCAGCCTCGGGCTGCCGCTGAGCCGCTTTGTCTTGGAGCTGCTCATCACCTTCGACCTGCAGCTCCATCACCTCGGAGCCAACACCGTGTCGATGTTGTCGCATCACGCGGCCTGCTGCGAGGCGTGCCTTGGCGTATGCCCCGACGCCATGAACTTTTTGAAGTTCTTCTACTTCAAAGTTCAGGTGGTGGGGAAGGGCGGGCCGCTGACGGAGACGGGCTGCTGCGCCATCTACCCGCGGCCATCGGCGCCTATACCGCGTCTGGAGCTCCTAGACACCATCAAGCTTTGGCAGCGCTCGTACTTTCACATGCGCCACAACACCGAGGTGGACTTCATCAAGGTCCCCGCCTTCACCAACGTCCCCTCCAGCCGGAAGGCCTAGAGCGTCCAGCACTTGGGCGCCCAGGGCGACATCGACCGGATGGGCGCCAGGCTGGCGGTCCTTGTGGAGAGGGAGCGACTTACCGCGCGGGAGATTCTGCTATCCTGGATGGCGAACCACGTGCTCCCGCTATAGCACCAGTCGCATAAGATGTGCCACCTCTCTGGCCATCTGGATCCCACCCGGGTATCCCGGCTGGATGTGCCACATCCCGCCCTCCGCGAATGGCTCTCCACCATCTCGAAGAAGGCGCTGGAGGAGGACTGGGTGTTCTCCTGCCGGTCGTACCACCACAGCTGTCTTTCGCCGAAGGTATGTCTTTCTTGCTCTTCTCCGGGTGGATTTTCCTGAGGGACTCCCATTTCGTGCCTCTTATCTTCCCTTGTTGAGTAGCTTTTCATGACGCAGCTAGCGTGTAACTACTTCGGACCCTACGCTCTAAGTTCAAGCCTGGATGAACCAAAAGTAGTTAAAATAGTATAGCGGGGGCCCAGGGGCCACCCACGTGTAGACCCGTCGGCCGTCCTAACCACTTCCAAGAACATCGGGACAAGAGCGAGCGGCGTAGGCAACAGGTGAAGAGATCAAATACATACACAAGTGAGTATGTATGCAAGCTACCTTAGAACAGTCCTCAGAGCCATACCATCTAAAAGAAATAGAAATATTGCAACGCCATACGGCAAGATCCAAATATCCTAAATAGAGATAATAGTGTAGGATAGTTCCTCATACATCAATCATCAGAGTATCAGGCGGAAGCGGAAAACAAGATCCGAGTACGGATAAGAAGCAAATCGGCATAAGAAGCCACATAAATAAACACATCCCGCCCACAGATCTCATGCATCCCCATCCCTGGAATCTCTACACGGAGTGATCGTTGCCAACATCATCTGTCTCCTCCACCCAGTATCCATCTTGCGAATACACCTGTTCATCTGAATCAAACAATTTATCGTGTGAGACCCTAGGGGTACTCAGCAAGTCTTTATGCCTGTAAAGGGGACATATACCTGGAGTGACGCAATTGCAGCAAAAGATAATAACTAACAAGCCTATAGATACTCTCTAACCATCCGCCTAACCAATGATAGACGGATGTCCGTTAATTAGAAACAACAGTTATAATAGTATAAAGTAACAGATCCATCCTCCTTCTCGCTTACCAACGAGAAAGCGGACGAACAACCCAGCCGTTGGCAGTGCTTTTAATCATTCCATGAATATTGCCCTATTTACTAGTCAGATATTTAGTCAAATTAAAGGCGGTACTTTAGTTATACTTGTCTATGATCGAGAAACTGTGCTCCAAGTCGTCCATAACCGCGGACACGACTTTCAGAAAGATTTACCCTGCAGGGGTGCACAAATAGCAACACACACACGATCGACCTCGGAAAAACCAAATCAAAACCCAACGAGCCTTTCACGACAAAGCATCCACAGGATTCATAAAATATTTCAGGGGGCCACCCCATTAAGCTACCCGCAACGAAGTTGGCCGGCTCCGAGATGGACCCAAGGTTTGTGTCAATGGTTGTAAACGACTGGGAACCCGAAAGTGTGACTGGGCTTGTCGATACCGCGAAAACATTCCACGATCCAAAACAGTATAGGTGCTCCACGCACAATCTTAAATAAAGCAGTAAAACATGGCATAGGTACAGGATAGTAATAAAGCCCCAAACTAATTTATGGCCCCAAGAAATAAAGTACAAATCAAGCTCATGCCAAGGGGGATTCATAGAGTCTCCCATATGTAGATAGTGCGAATAGTCAAGGAACAGGAATCAAGTACCCGGGTTCCTACGGGACACAAGTGAGCATGAAAAACCAAATAACAGATATTGCTCACAGGTGCCTCTTTCATTAGTTATCCCATTACTACTCAGGTTAAGTTGTTTAGGTACCTCGTTATCCATCAGACACTCACATACCCTACACATGCTGTTCTACGACTCGCATGGCTCAAACAACTCCTGCAGTAATGGCTCATAGGATGGAGGAACAAGCTTCGATGGGGTTTAAAAGTAAAGGCTATGCAGTACTTGGGATTCAATTTAATGAAATGTTGACTCAATGATGCAAGAATAAGATAGAAGCAATAGGTACTATATGTATGCAAGCATGTGGTAGTGCTTGCCTATTAGCTCAGTTGAAGCGAGAGACGGATCTGGGTAGTACTCCTGGGATTCCTGATATTTCCCCTGCTCGGTGTCTATTCGAAAGAAGAACCAAACAAATAAGGGCCAACATAAATAAAGTGCGCAAGCATAGGAATAAAATGCGACAAGCTAACAAGCATGCCATGATGAATTATGCACAATTTACATGGAAATAAAGTAGCATGGCAAGGGTGAGGTGTGGGGGCAAGAATAAATCATTTTATTAATTATTTGGTCAAGTTTTATTGCCATAAACAGTTCTGGTTTTTAATAATGACATGATGCATGCTTCAATTCAGAACATGGAATGCATAAACAGAACGGGCTCGTCGCGCTGATCGATTTAGACATATTATTTGTTAAATTTGGAGTTATAGATATAAAGTTATTAATTAATTGAGAGAAGGCATTTTATTACAATTTAAACAATTTCGAAAATGTAAATTAGTCAAACACTATTTTGAATGGCATATTTGAATTCCTCACATTTTTCTGATTCAAAAACATATATCATTTGTATTATTTGGATTTGTCAAGAAAAAGTTATTTAAAACTCGATATAAACATATTTATCAATTTCTGAAATTGTTTTTATTAACCGAATAGGTCAGAGACTTTTTGCACCCAGAGAAAAACTAGCTGCAACGGCTGACAGTGGGCCAGGCGCTGAGCTGGCAGAAAACGACGCGCGTGGAGCTTTTCTCACCGCGCGTCTAGCCAGCCACACCGACCGATAGCTGGGCCACAGGGGCTGCAGGGCCACCACGCGTGCGCGCTAGCGGGGACTCGACACGTGGCGGATCCGAGGGCTGCGGGGTGAACAAAACAAAAGCCCAGGGTTCTCTTTGCAAAACATCAGGAGCAGAAAAAACTCGGATCTGGGAATTTGGCAGAATTTTCGGCCCGCGTTCGAATGAAGATGACGGCGAATCTAGAGGGAATTTGAAGGTGCCGTAAAAACAAAAGTTGTAGATCTCGCACAAATCTACAACTTTGCAGAAGGAAGATTTTCCAAAGGAACAACTTATGCGCCGGTGTAGAGGGAACAACAGAGTGGATTCAGATTTGAACGAGACAGTTTAAGAAACGTAGATTTTTTGACCGATTTTCGGCAGATGATTTCTTCATGCTCGGACATCCAAATCGAACGGCGTTTGATTCTGGAGGTCGCTGGTTCATCCCTCTACGCGTAGATCTATGGGTTAGCGTCAAGAATGAAGTGGGGCGGCTGGAAGAGGGGAGGAAACCGGAGTCTCCATCGCTGTTGCTGCTGCTAGGCGCGCTGTGCAGCTGCAGTGCGCGCGCGGCGTGGCATCGGCGCGTGCTGGTGAGCAGGGGGAAGCGAGTCAGGGAAGATAGGGAGGGGAAGCTCACCGAGAAGTGGTCAGCGTTGTGGTGGCCGGCTAGGATACGACGGTGGCGATGGCGGTGGCGTGAACGCGGGCTCGGCGACGGTGAACGCGGCCGGTGGCGTGTTTTGCTTGCAAAGGGGGAAGGTGCCCTCCCGCTGTCGTCCTGGGGAAGGTTGGGGTAGGGGAGAAGAGCTGGCGCACTGCAGCTGCTTTATGCGCAGCGAGGAGAGGGGACACGGGCTCGGCGTGCAGTGTCGGCCTGCTGTGTTGGGTGCCGTCGGGAGGGAACGGGGTGGTCTGGTGCAACCAAGAGGGCAAGGCTCGGCTGGGTAGGTGGGTTTTGGGCTGGTTTTTCTTAGGCTAGCTGGTTTGGCTAGGCAAGGATGAGAGAGGATTAGGCTAGAGATGAGAGAGATTAGGGTTTAGGGATTATGAAGAGAACCCATCTTAGGTTGTTTGATGCATATGCCTTTTCGGTCTCGTTTAAAACAAGCCAGGCAAGGAGATTCAAATAGGAGAGATTTCAAAACAACTCATAAAATACCACAAGGAGGAAAAGAAGGAAGAGATGCCCTATGTTGCATGTACATGCAATAATAGGCATGCAAGAAATAAAAAGAGACAAGATGGTCTATTAGGATCCTTTTGAATTTGGCTATTTGATGGATTCCAAACCAAACAAGCTTTACTCCAAATTCAAAAGAAATCCCAAAAAGAGGAGGTATGGACAAGCTTGCATGGGCCATGCATGAACCTTAGATAGGCCACATTATATTTGTGAAAACAAATACAACTCAAAAGACCCCATTTAGACCCATGTACTCAAATTTGAATAAAACCCAAGCAAAAGGTGGGAAGAGGTTGAATAGAAACATCCAATGGAAGAACTAGAATAAGATGGAGATGTGGAGCTTATATTTCATGCGACATGAAATAATGGTACCATACATAGCATACATGCACAAGGAATTAACACATGGTTGTGACTAAACCCGTATGTCCAAGAATTGATGAAATAAACATGAATAAATATAATGGAAATGCTAGTGTGTGTATGCCACTAGATAATTATATGGTCCCATTTATATTTAGATATGCCCACTCATATAGAAGTAAACCCTATGAAGATGTAGAAGTATCCCCACATGTAGACCCACGTCATTTATATTGTGAAAACAATAGCAAACAGCAATGGGGCATGTGGGATAGAAGGAGATCTGTCTTTATATATGTGAGCTAGACAAGACCCAAAAGAGAAGATGCAAAAACCAACAAATATTTTGGGATGGTGGAATTATAAGGTGGTGACAAAGAAAAGGTGGTGGAGTTAATAAAATATATGCCCCCAACTCAACTTGGGCATCAAGCATTTATCAAGAACCAAATACAATATATCAAGAGACAAATACAATTAATAATGCATATGAGATAAGAACCAAATGAAAAGGGTTTTATGTGATGCTCAAATGCTAGGTGGCATGATGACATGACCATGATATAATTATGATGCAACAATTATATGTAGGAAGTAGCATTTTATTATTAGACCATGTATCATTACAGATGTTAGACAGATGGGATGCTACAACTCTCCCCCACTAAACAGGAATCTCGCCCCGAGATTCTAGGAAGAAGAAGAAGAAGACACGAAGAGGGTAGGATACTTGGCACGGAGCTCATCCTCGCGTTCCCAAGTGGCTTCATCAACGGAATGGTGCGACCACTGCACCTTGCAGAACTTGATGGACTTGTTGCAAGTCCTTCTTTCTGCGACTTCTAGGATTTTTGTGGGGTGTTCTTGATGAGACAGATCTTCTTGGAGATTGATGAGTTCATGGTCCATGGTCCTGCCGGGATCCTTGAAGCACTTCTTGAGTTGAGAGATATGGAAAACATCTTGGACCTTGAGTTTTTCAGGGAGCTCAAGAGCATAAGCGACTTCTCCTCTTCTTCCACGAACTTTGAAGGGACCAATGTATCTAGGAGCCAGCTTTCCTTTAATACCAAAACGGTGCGTGCCTCTCATGGGAGTGACACGAAGGTAAACAAGATCACCAGGGACATACTCCATGTCCGTGTGCTTTCTGTCATAGTTGCTCTTCTGGCGACTTTGAGCAACCTTCCGGTTTTCAAGAATGATGTGAACCTTCTCCTCCGCTTGAGTTACAATGTCAGGGCCAAACAATGTTCTTTCACCTACGCCCGACCAACCAATCGGAGTTCTGCATTTGCGTCCATAGAGAACCTCAAATGGTGCCATCTTTAGACTCTTCTGGAAGCTGTTGTTGTAAGAGAATTCAGCATAAGGAAGGCATTCTTCCCACTTCATGCCGAAAGAGATGACACAAGCATGGAGCATATCTTCCAGAATCTGATTGATCCTTTCAACTTGTCCTTGCGACTGAGGGTGGTAGGCAGTGTTGAAGTTCAACTTTGCTCCCAAAGCATTTTGGAAACTTCCCCGGAACTTGGAAGTGAAGATGCTTCCACGGTCTGAGCTGATCTCAAGAGGAACCCCATACAGAGAGACAATTCTGTTGATATAGAGCTCAGCCAACTGAATTGCAGAAATTGTTTCCTTGATGGGAAAGAAGTGAGCCACTTTAGAAAGCCTGTCGATGACAACAAAGATTGCATTGTTGCCCTTCTACGACCTTGGAAACCCAGTTATGAAGTCCATATCAACTTTCTCCCATTTCCATTCCGGAGGCTTCAATGGTTATAGAAGACCGGAAGGTTTCTGATGGACAGCTTTAACTTTGCGGCAGACATCACACTCCGAGACATACTTGGCACAATATCGTTTCAACCCAGGCCACCAATATTGTGTTTTCAAGTCCATGTACATCTTAGTGCTGCCAGGATGGATAGAAAGAACAGAATCATGAGCTTCTTTGATAACTTGCTCTCTCAAACCTGGATACTTCGGAACGAACATCCGGTGCTTAAAGAATAGAGTGCCTTGGTCGTCAAGGTGGAAGGTTCATACTTCGGAAGCTGAATCTTGGAGATGATGTTTTTAGTGTAAGGGTCACCAAGTTGAATGGAGCGAACTTTTTCTTCCAAGAGAGGGGTTGCCAGAAGATTCAGAAGGTACCCTTGATCCACAATCTCAAGGTTGAGCTGGCGGAATTCCTCGCACAAGAGAGGATGATGTTCTTCCACCATGAGGTTGTTGACATAAGCTTTTTGGCTGAGAGCATCGGCCATCACATTAGCTTTGCCCGGAGTGTAGTTGATTGTCAGATCAAAATCATTAATTGCTTCAATCCACCTCCTCTAACGAAGGTTGAGATCAGGTTGTGTGAAGATATACTTCAGACTCTTTTGATTAGAAAAGATCTCACAACGGTTGCCAAGCAAGTAGTGCCTCCATACTTTCAAAGCAAAGACAACTGCTACGAGTTCGAGGTCATGTGTAGGATAGTTGATCTCATGCGTCTTCAACTGTCAAGAGGCATAAGCAACAACTTGTTTTTCTTGCATAAGGTTCGCACCCAATCCTTGCAAGGAGACGTCACAGAATATCTGGAAAGGCTTTGATGTATCTGGAGGAATCAAGACTGGTGTGTAAGTGAGCTTCTCTTTGAGGGTTTCAAAGCTAGCTTGACATGCAGGAGACCAAAGGTATTTCTTGCCTTTCTTGAGGAGATCGGTAAGAGGCTTCGCAATCTTCGAGAAATTCTAAACGAAGCGACGGCAGTAACTAGCCAAACCAAGGAAACTCCGGACTTCCTTGACATTTTTGGGTGGAAGCCAGTCAACAATTGTCCGAACAGTTTCTGGGTTAACGGCAATGCCCTTGGCAGAGATGATGTGACCAATATAGGTGACTTCAGGAAGCCAAAATTCACACTTGGAGAACTTTGCATACAGGCGGTTCTCACGAAGCTTGTTTAGGACACACCGAAGGTGTTCTTCATGTTCTTCCTTTGACTTAGAATAGACTAGAATGTCATCCAGATATACCACGACGAACTTATCAAGATACTCCAAGAAATCCGAGTTCATAAGCCTCGAGAAGGTGGCAGGTGCGTTGGTGAGACCGAAAGACATGACCGTATACTCATACATGCCATAGCGGGTGGTGAAAGCCGTTTTGGGAACATCTTCCTTGCGAATCTTGATTTGATGATACCCACTTCTCAAGTCAAGCTTAGAGAATGCAACAGCTCCAGCTAGCTGATCGAAGAGATCATTAATCCGCGGAAGGGGATATTTATTCTTGATGGTTTTAGCATTGAGAGCCCGATAGTCAACACAAAGTCTATCAGTCTTGTCTCGCTTCTTCACAAAGATGGTTGGGCTACCCCAAGAAGAAGTGTTGTGCTGAATTAAACCCAACTTCTCTTGTTCATCAAGCTGGCGTTTGAGTTCAGCCAACTCAGCAGGACCCATTTTATAAGGTCGCTTGGAGATAGGAGTGGTTCCAGGTTCAAGCTCAATCACAAACTCGACCTCTCGGTCAGGAGGCATACCTGGTAACTCTTCAGGAAAAACATTTGGGAACTCACAGACCACCGGAACACTCTGAATAGCATCCATAGCATCATCATTTAGAGCCACCAAAGTGAAAAGATGAATTGCAGGAGTCAGACTTGGAGAATAGACTATATGGCCTTCAGGAATTTTCAGAGAGACCGAACGTTCAGCACAATCAATCACATCTGCATTTGTTGTTAACCAATCCATGCCCAAGATAACATCAATGTCAGAATTGCCCAGAATAATTAAGGAAGCCAGGAACAAAGAACCACCAATCTCAATTTGATTGCCATGACTGATCTTGGTAGATAGCATTCTTGCCCCGGGAGAAAGAACCATTAACTTTTTATCCAGTTGGTCTATAATTAGATCATGCTCATTTGCAAACTTGTGAGAAACAAAAGAAAGCGATGCATCAGAATCAAACAAAACTCATGCAGGGACTGATTTAACGGGAAGCGTACCCATCACAACTCCAGGTGCATGCTCAGCTTGAGCGACGTTGACACAGTTGGCACGAGCAACAGTGGACCCGGGCTTGGTGTTGATGTTGAGAGCCCGCGGTGGAGGTGTATGAACCATAGAAGAACTTGCTGCTGGTCTTGGAGGTGGTGGAGGAAGAGCTTTGTTGTTCATGGGACAACTCCAGTGTTGATGCCCAGTGTTCCCACAAGTGTAACAAGCACCAGGTGGACATGGAGCAGCGTAGCCAGGGACTCCGCCAGACGCTCTAGGGTAGTTGTGGTTGTATCCCCTAGGAGCCGCGGTGAAGGAGTTTGGTGGCCTTGCCGCGTAGCTTGAAGGTCTTGGTGGAGCCGGGAGCGGCGGTGTGGTATTAGGAACCCACACGTGGCGCTTAGAAGGAGTTGTCATAGCTGAAGAGCTTGCTGCGTCACGGCTGTGTTTCTTGGACTCCTCAAACACTTGCCTACTTGCTTCTTCCTGTAGAGCTGCATGTTGGAGTTCCAGAAAATACCCTGCCCTTGCATGAGTGATTGCATATTTGATAGATGCATTGAGCCCTTGCCTGAACCTCTTTTGCTTCTTCTTGTCATCAGAGATCTCATCGCCACCATACCGAGAAAGATTCATGAAGTTTCTGATATAGGTATTGACATTGTCATTGCCCTGCTTGAGGTTGAGAAACACTTCCTTCATCCTTTCCATGACAATTTCTGACAGATATTGCTCTTTGAAAGCCCCAGTAAACTGCTCCCAAGTAGGCTAAAAACCAGAGTGGTTTGTCTTCAAGTAATTCTCCCACCACAGAGTTGCGTCTCCCTTCAGAAGGTGAGTGGCACATTTTACCCATTCTTGCTCAGGAACATCGGAAGTCATCAGCAACCTTGACATTTCACGCAGCCAATCATCAACATCTAGTGGCTGATCAGACACCTCAAAGTGGCACGAGTTAAACTTCAGAAAGCTCTTGATGTCTCCTCGCTTGGGAGGTGGAGGTAGCGGAACAAACTCATTCCTCCTGACACTTTCTTCAAAGCGTTGATGGTTCTGTTGCATTGTTCCCAAGGTATTAGCAATACTTGCCAACGCAGCCCCTAGTTCAGGTGGTATGTCCTCCTCAGAACGGCGTGGTGGTGCCATCCTGTGATTGATATAAAACTCAAGTCAGTACCATAATGGAGAATAATAATAATCCAAAATAGTACCAAAATGGAATTAACCAAGATCAAGGATACAAATTACTAAGTTGATATTAAAATATCAACAAAGTTCAAAGCACCTAGAAGATATTAAGTATACCGCACACGACTGAACAAGGAGTGTGGTACACAAGCTAACAAAGAAAAAATTTCCGCAATTTTCGGCATTAAAATACCACTATATGCGCAAAACCACTTAACGAATCAAGATTAGTAACTCTACCAATTCAATATACAAGAGCGAATGATAAAAGTAGTGGTATGGTCGCGACTCCATCCCGCACTCAAATCATTACTCTGCACATGAATAAGTAAAACACATATCCCAACTCCCTTCCTTCTTAAGATGAACCTAAGGATTAGCAACTATGGAAAAACAAACACCCCAACAAGATAGCGTCGGGTAACAAAGAGTAAGACAGATCGCGTCGGTTTACAACGAATCAGATAGATCGCGTCGGTTTACAAAAGCTTGTCGGTATGGAATGTACCAATAGTTGATAATCAAAAGGCAGATAGCGATAACAAGTTGGATGCAACAGATAGACAAGGAATTACACAGACACACACACTCACACAACCTATGGTACTACGGAACCCCGAACACGTGAATCCTATTTTGAATTTTAGAAGAGGATTAAAATGTTACACTTCCTTACTAGAAAAGGGTGGATGTGTGGGTAAGAAGAAAAGTGGAAGCAGTCCTACTCTCGCGTTTTTGTTTTTCCCTAGTATACATAGCTACCAAAATATTTGCTAGACTGACAACGACCATTTGGCTGAGACCCTGAAGGGCAGGATGGCTCTGATACCAATTGTAACTACCTCTGACCCTACGCTCTAAGTTCAAGCCTGGATGAACCAAAAGTGGTTAAAATAGTACAGCGGGGGCCCATGGGCCACCCACGTGTAGACCCGTCGGCCGTCCTAACCACTTCCAAGAACATCGGGACAAGAGCGAGCGGCGTAGGCAACAGGCAAAGAGATCAAATACATACACAAGTGAGTATGTATGCAAGCTACCTTACAACAGTCCTCAGAGCCGTACCATCTAAAAGAAATAGAAATATTGCAACGCCATACGGCAAGATCCAAATATCCTAAATAGAGATAATAGTGTAGGATAGTTTCTCATACATCAATCATCAGAGTATCAGGCGGAAGCGGAAAACAAGATCCGAGTACGGATAAGAAGCAAATCGGCATAAGATGCCACATAAATAAACACATCCCGCCCACAGATCTCACGAATCCCCATCCCCAGAATCTCTACACCGAGTGATCGTTGCCAACATCATCTGTCTCCTCCACCCAGTATCCATCTTGCGAATACACTTGTTCATCTGAATCAAACAATTTATCGTGTGAGACCCTAGGGGTACTCAGGAAGTCTTTATGCCTCTAAAGGGGACATATACCTAGAGTGACGCAATTGCAGCAAAAGATAATAACTAACAAGCCTATAGATACTCGCTAACCATCCGCCTAACCAATGATAGACGGATGTCCGTTAATTAGAAACAACAGTTATAACAGTATAAAGTAACAGATCCATCCTCCTTCTCGCTTACCAACGAGAAATCGGACGAACAACCCAGCCGTTGGCAGTGTTTTTAATCGTTCCATGAATATTGCACTATTTACTAGTCAGATATTTAGTCAAATTAAAGGCGGTACTTTAGTTATACTTGTCTATGATCGAGAAACTGTGCTCCAAGTCGTCCATAACCGCGGACACTACTTTCAGAAAGATTTACCCTACAGGGGTGCACAAATAGCAACACACACACGATCGACCTCGGAAAAACCAAATCAAAACCCAACGAGGCTTTCACGACAAAGCATCCACAGGATTCATAAAATATTTCAGGGGGCCACCCCATTAAGCTACCCGCAACGAAGTTGGCCGGCTCCAAGACGGACCCAAGGTTTGTGTCAATGGCTGTAAACGACTGGGAACCCGAAAGTGTGACTGGGCTTGTCGATACCGCGAAAACATTCCACGATCCAAAACAGTATAGGTGCTCCACGCACAATCTTAAATAAAGCAGTAAAACATGGCATAGGTACAGGATAGTAATAAAGCCCCAAACTACTTTATGGCCCCAAGAAATAAAGTACAAATCAAGCTCATGCCAAGGGGGATTCATAGAGTCTCCCATATGTAGATAGTGCGAATAGTCAAGGAACAGGAATCAAGTACTCGGGTTCCTACGGGACACAAGTGAGCATGAAAAACCAAATAACAGATATTGCTCACCGGTGCCTCTTTCATTAGTTATCCCATTACTACTCAGGTTAAGTTGTTTAGGTACCTCGTTATCCATCAGACACTCACATACCCTACACATGATGTTCTACGACTCGCATGGCTCAAACAACTTCTGCAGTAATGGCTCATAGGATGGAGGAACAAGCTTCGGTGGGGTTTAAAAGATAAGGCTATGCAGTACTTGGGATTCAATTTAATGCAATCACGACTCAATGATGCAAGAATAAGATAGAAGCAATAGGTACTATATGTATGCAAGCATGTGGTAGTGCTTGCCTGGCAGCTCAGTTGAAGCGAGAGACGGATCTGGGTAGTACTCTTGGGATTCCTGATATTTCCCCTGCTCGCTGTCTATTCGAAAGAAGAACCAAACAAACAAGGGCCAACATAAATAAAGTGCGCAAGCATAGGAATAAAATGCGACAAGCAAACAAGCATGCCATGACGAATGATGCACAATTTACATGGCAATAAAGTAGCATGGCAAGGGTGAGGTGTGGGGGCAAGAATAAATCATTTTATTAATTATTTGGTCAAGTTTTATTGCCATAAACAGTTCTGGTTTTTAATAATGACATGATGCATGCTTCAATTCAGAACATGGAATGCATAAACAGAACGGGCTCGTCGCGCTGATCGATTTAGACATATTATTTGTCAAATTTGGAGTTATAGATTTAAAGTTATTAATTAATTGAGAGAAGGCATTTTATTGCAATTTAAACAATTTCGAAAATGTAAATTAGTCAAACATATTGTGAATGGCATATTTGAATTCCTCACATTTTTCTGATTCAAAAACATATATCATTTGTATTATTTGGATTTGTCAAGAAAAAGTTATTTAAAACTGGATATAAACATATTTATCAATTTCTGAAATTGTTTTTATTAACCGAATAGGTCAGAGACTTTTTGCACCCAGAGGAAAACTAGCCGCAGCGGCTGAGAGTGGGCCAGGCGTTGAGCTGGCAGAAAACGACGCGCGTGGAGCTTTTCTCACCGCGCGTCCAGCCAGCCACACCGACCGACAGATGGGCCATAGGGGTTGCGGGGCCACCACGCGTGTGCGCCAGCGGGGACTCGACACATGGCGGATCCGAGGGCTGCGGGGTGAACAAAACAAAAGCCCAGGGTTCTCTTTGCAAAATGTCAGGAGCAGAAAAAACTTGGATCTGGGAATTTGGCAGAATTTTCAGCCCGCGTTCGAATGAAGATGACGTCAAATCTAGAGGGATTTTGAAGGTGCCATAAAAACGAAAGTTGTATATCTTGCACAGATCTACAACTTTGCAGAAGGAATATTTTTCGAGGGAACAACTTACGTGCCGGTGTAGAGGGAACAACAGAGTGGATTCAGATTTGAACGAGACAGTTTCAGAAACGCAGATTTTTCAACCGATTTTCGGCAGATGATTTCTTCGTGCTCGGACGTCCAAATCGAACGCCGTTTGATTCTAGAGGTAGCTGGTTCATCCCTCTACGCGTAGATCTATGGGTTAGCATCGAGAACGCAGTGGGGCGGATGTAAGAGGGGAGGGAACCAGAGTCTGTGTCGCTGTTGCTGCTGCTAGGCGGGCTATGCAGCTGCTGTGCGCGCGCGCGGCATGGCATCGGCGCGTGCCAGCGAGCAGGGGGAAGCGAGACAGGGAAGAGAGGGAGGGGAAGCTCACCGAGAAGTGGTCGGCGTTGTGGTGGCCGGCCGGGAGACGACGATGGCGATGGCGGTGGCCTGAAAGCGGGCTCGGCCACGGTGAACGCGGCCGGTGGCGAGCGTCCCGGGCAGCAGAGCGGCCTAGCGTGTTTTGCTTGTAGAGGGGGAAGTGCCCTCCCGCTGTCGTCCCTTTTCGGTCTCGTTTAAAACAAGCCATGCAAGGAGATTCAAATAGGAGAGATTTCAAAACAACTCATAAAATACCACAAGGAGGAAAAGAAGGAAGAGATGCCCTATGTTGCATGTACATGCAATAATAGGCATGCAAGAAATAAAAAGAGACAAGATGGTCTATTAGGATCCTTTTGAATTTGGCTATTTGATGGATTCCAAACCAAACAAGCTTTACTCCAAATTCAAAAGAAATCCCAAAAAGAGGAGGTATGGACAAGCTTGCATGGGCCATGCATGAACCTTAGATAGGCCACATTATATTTGTGAAAACAAATACAACTCAAAAGACCCCATTTAGACCCATGTACTCAAATTTGAATAAAACCCAAGCAAAAGGTGGGAAGAGGTTGAATAGAAACATCCAATAGAAGAACTAGAATAAGATGGAGATGTGGAGCTTATATTTCATGCGACATGAAATAATGGTACCATACATAGCATACATGCACAAGGAATTAACACATGGTTGTAACTAAACTCATATGTCCAAGAATTGATGAAATAAACATGAACAAATATAATGGAAATGCTAGTGTGTGTGTATGCCACTAGATAATTATATGGTCCCATTTATATTTAGATATGCCCACTCATATAGAAGTAAACCCTATGAAGATGTAGAAGTATCCCCACATGTAGACCCACATCATTTATACTGTGAAAACAATAGCAAACAGCAATGGGGCATGTGGGATAGAAGGAGATCTGTCTTTATATATGTGAGCTAGACAAGACCCAAAAGAGAAGATGCAAAAACCCACAAATATTTTGGGATGGTGGAATTATAAGGTGGTGACAAAGAAAAGGTGGTGGAGTTAATAAAAGATATGCCCCCAACTCAACTTGGGCATCAAGCATTTATCAAGAACCAAATACAATATATCAAGAGACAGATACAATTAATAATGCATATGAGATAAGAACCAAATGAAAAGGGTTTTATATGATGCTCAAATGCAAGGTGGCATGATGACATGAGCATGATATAATTATGATGCAACAATTATATGTAGGAAGTAGCATTTTATTATTAGACCATGTAGCATTACAGATGTTAGACAGATGGGATGCTACATAGCGGAGGACGGTATGGGGACAACGAGCTCCCCAATTTTGCCGTGGACTTCAAGCCGGCGAAGGCTCCGCCGGCAGAGCCAGAGCAGTTCCCCATGCAGGCCGACAAGGGCTGCGAGTTCCCACCCGGTGAGAGTTTGTCCTTTGTCCTTGTCTGCTTTTCTCTTGCTACGCTCTTAGCCGTGAACTTGACGTTTTTCTTGCACTAGAACAGCCGCTCATGGCGAGGATGTGGACATGGCCAAGGTCGCCATGCCTAGGGGCAGGGGGAAGCGGGTCGCCCCCACTAGCACTGCTCTGGTCGGAGGCGGCACCAAGAAGACACGTTGCCCCCGTCCCGTGGCCACCATGCCGAGCGTTGCCGGGTAGGTGCTTCTGTCCTCCTGGTACTTGTGTTTACTTGCTCGCATCTGCGTTTCTTATTCCTTGTGTTTTCCGCAGCGAGGCGATGGCCTTGCCCGGCTCCGTGATCGTCGCCACCGCGTTCGTCCCTCCGCTGCTGCGGAGGGGAGTGCACCGGCTTTGGCTCCTGAGGCCGCGCCAACTCTAGCTCCCAAGTTGGCATCTGCTCAGCCGGCTGGGGCCGGTGCGGATGCGACGGAGGTGGTGCCTCCGGCTGCACCCGTGACGCTTCACCGGGCCGGGGCCGCCTCTTGGCTTGCCGAGGGTCTTCTGCTTGGCCGCGCCGGCACGGTCGTGCCTCCGTCTAGCTCGACGGTGGGTGCTGACTCTAGCGCCTATCGGGTGGAGGAGCCGGTGGAGGTGCGGCAGCCGGAGGCCCCCATCCAGCCGGAAGGTGGGCCCTCCGCGGCTCCGGTGAGCGATGATGACCTCTAGGTCACCGGCTGGATGCCGACTCGGGCTGCGCCACCGCTGGACGCCCTCTTGGGGCAGTTGTCGGAGGCGGCGCCTCTGTCCATTGCCCAGGCTCGCCAGCTAGTGGAGGCGCTGGAGCAGGGGCTCGGCCAAGCCAAGGTGCTGGGGGCCTCCATCGAGGTATGTGTTCTGTTGCCAATCTTGATGCATGTTCACTGTCTTGCGCTGCAACTTGTTCTCTCTTCTATTTTTGTGTAGAGGGATCTCGTCGATGTTGCCAAGACCTCGCGGGACCTGGGCCGTAAGATTGCTTGTTCTGCCGTATCTTCTTGATTGCATGATTTCTCGCGCTTCTTGTTGAATATTGGTTACCCTCCTGCAGCTTTGCTAGCGGACCGGGACCGCGAGGTAGCCCGACTGAAGGAGGAGGTTGCCCGGCTAGAGGAGTCCAACAAGACCCGCCAGGACCAGATCGCCCAACTGACTATGCATCAGCAGCAGATGGAGATTAAGGCTGGCAAGGCCAGGAAAGTGGCGGAGACCCAGGCCGAGGCGCTGAAGAACCTGGAGGGGATCTACGCCACCCAGGAGGATGCCCTCAAGGCTTCCAAGGCCAAGGAGGTGGTGGCGCTGGGAGAGCTCTGCCAGATCATCGAGGCCGTCGTTAGTAAGTGATCCCAACTTCTTGAATGTTTTGCCTTTCTGCTCTTTGCCGTCGACATTGATTGTTGTCCTTTTTCCCGGCTGTAGCTCAGTATCCTGAGGCGACTGATCAGGCACTGGGCCGGATTCCGGAGACGGATCCGGATCAAGATCTCCACCCGGGGGAGCTGGTGCCGGTTGTCAGTGAGGAGGCGAACCAGCTTCCTGCCACCGCTCTCGAGGTCTTTGACTATATATGGCCCGAAGCTACCCCGCCTGCCACCATGGATGCCTTGGCCAAGCGCCATTTGGGTGCTCCGGACCTCATGAACATGGCTCGGGAGTGGGCGTCTCATGGCGGCGCGGAGATGGTGTTGGCGCTGTTGTAGTCCTGGTACCCGGATGTGGATCTGTGGAGCCTTTCCTGCGGATTTCGCCAAGGGACCAGCTATGGCCAGCTTCAGACTGAGGTTCCTGACATCCGCTCCTGTGGCGTGATGATCGGGAGCTTCATTGCGCTGGATAGGGACTTCAGCGAGCTGGCTGGCACGGAGCAGTACTATCACAGCCCGGATGCGCCCCGCACTGATGCCCGGCTGCGCCACAGACCGCCTCGGCAGATGTCACCTCCAGCAGCCAAGCTCTAGCCGATGCCTCCGGCCCCTCTGCCCCCTAGTGAACTTGATCCCAGGTATGCCGGGAGTATTTATGACTGAAAAACTTGTCTTTTCTTTGTGATGTGTGAACAATTGTCTATGTTCTTGTTATTGAACTCTTGTGGGAGCATCGTCTCCCTATGTATGTTTGCTCGTGCTCTTTTGTTTGCACTTTCTATTCTGCATTTTCTGCATGCTTGTTTTTCTGTGGGGGCGCGCGAGCGCACCCACAGGGTGTAGTCCCCGAGGTTCGGACCAGCTGGAGAATACAGCCGGGTCGAAGCTCCTTTGTGTTGTTTGTTTGCAGCTTTCTATGTGGGGGTGCGCGAGTGCACCCACAGGGTGTAATCCCCGAGGTTCGGGCCGGTTGGAGGATATAGCCGGGTCGAAGCTCCTTGACCTGCTCTACTGCCGCCTAGAAGCTACTTGCATCCGGCTTGGGTGTTTGTCGTGGAACTTTGGCTCATGCAAACATAGAAACAAACAAGTTGTTTTCCTGGTTAAGCATATGTGAGTTAAACTGTAATCTTAGCTTTGCTAGTTTTGAATTTTTTTGCTGTTTCGTGCAAATCCAATGTCTTTGCCCTTTTCTCAGTGAGCATTGGCTAGTTTTGATGTTGTTCCCATGATGGCTTCTAGCCAGAGTCGAAGGGGTAGCTTAGTAGGCTTACTGCACAATACTTCGGGTTTGGGTCATTGGCCTTGGGCGAGCGAGCGCAGCCAGGACGTCTAGACGTTTTTGTTCTCCTCGTGGCTTTTTCGTGTAAGGGCCTTCGAGTGTTCTGCTCTTGCCGGATCTACCAGCCGACTTGTGGTCTGCAGCCGGAACCGAAGAGGAAAACCTAGGAACCGCGTACAGTACTTTGCCACGTGGGTCACGCAGCCGTCTGGGCCAACCGGCGAGTTCCCGAGATGGATCGCCGCCTCTGGGGTTAGAGTAATGCAGCCGGAAAACCAATTTGTGCAGCATGACTTGCTTATTTATTGCGGAGTCCCCGAGACTGTGTCGAGGCTCCCATGCTTGTTCATTACATGAAGGTAAGATACATACACTTCTTGCTCAAGTGTAAAAGGGGCGAAGCAGGCTCGCATTCCATGGGCGTTTAGTTTCTTCACCTGGGCGATCCATATTGTTCTTTTCCGGCTTGCGGGCATCGATGAGGTAGTATGAGTTGTTCTGTAGTGCCCGGGTGATGATGAATGGGCCCTCCCAAGGCGGAGACAGCTTGTGCATCCCCTTGGTGTCTTGAACTAGCCTTAGCACCAGGTCGCCCTCGTGGAACGAGACGCTGCGGATCTGGCTGGCATGGTAGCGACGCAAGTTTTGCTAGTAGATGGCGGATCTAGACAAGGTCAGCTCGCGTGCTTCTTCAAGGAGATCGACGCTGTCTTCCTGTGCTTCTTTGCTTTCTGCTCTGTGTAGAGCAGTTTGTGGGGTGCGTCGAACTCGATGTTAGTGGACAAAACTGCCTTCGCCCCGTAGACGAAGAAGAAAGGAGTGTAGCCGGTGGACCGGTTTGGCGTGGTGCGAAGGCTCCAGAGCACTGCCGGCAGCTCCTCAATCCAGCAGCCGGGGATCGCATCAGTGGTTCGATCAGCAGGGGCTTGATTCCGGCTAGGACTAGGCCATTTGCTCGCTCACACTGCCCATTGGACTGGGGGTATGCCACAGATGCAAGGTCTAGGCGGATGCCCTTATCTCCGCAGAATCGCGCGAAAGCTCCCTTGGCGAAATTTGTGCCATTGTCGGTTATGATGCTATTGGGGTAGCCAAAGTGTGTGATTATGTCTGTGAAGAACTTAACCACCATTGGCCCATCCAGCTTCTTTATTGGCTTTGCCTCTATCCACTTGGTGAACTTGTCAACTGCCACTAGCAAGTGTGTCATGCTGGATCGTGCTATTTTGAAAGGGCCAACCATGTCCAGCCCCCAGACAGCAAACGACTAGGTGATGGGAATTGTCTTGAGTGCTGCAGACGGAGTGTGCTTCTGCTGGCTGAACCGCTGACAACCGTTGCATGCTTTGACGATCTGCTCAGCGTCTTCCAGTGCCGTGGGCTACTAGAACCCGTGGCGGAATGCCTTCGCCACTATGGCTCATGACGACGCATGGTGTCCGCATTCGCCCTGGTGGATGTCGACCAGCAGCCGGATTCCGTCCTCTTGGCTCACACATCGCTGATAAATGCCGCCAACACTGCGCTTGTAGAGCTCGTTGTTGATGATGATGTATGTGTTGGCTCTGTGCTTCACCTGCCTTGCCTCTACCTCTTCGGGCAGCTCTCCTCTGGCCAAGAAATCCATGAATGGCTTGGCCCATGTTGGGGTTTCTCGAATGGCGCACACCACCTGCATCAGTAGATTCACTTCTGCCCGGATGAGAGGGTCGGGCTCGTCTGGAGGCCGACCGGGTGGAGCAGCAGAGCTGGCAGCCTCTAAGATAGAGGCGGCACTTCCTGGGTGCGGCGAGGCCGTCACGGGGATCTTGGATCCGGCAGTCCCCGGGTGCGGCGAAGCAGTCCCAGGGTGTGGTGAAGCCGTTGTGGAGGTCTTGGAGCCGGCAGTCCTCGGGTACGGCGAAGCAGTCCCCGGGTGCGATGAAGCCGTTGCGGTGGTCTTGGAGCCGGCAGTCCCCTGGTGCGGCGAAGCAGTCCCCAGGTGCGGTGAAGCCGTCACGGAGGTCCTGGAGCCGGCAGTCCCCGGGTCCGCGTCCAACATTATGGAGTCGGATTCGGGAGACGGCGTGATTGATGTCTTGCGCAGGTGCTCAAGGGAGACTCCAGGCGGAATTGCTTGTCTTATTGATCCGATGCGGGCGAGCGTGTCCGTGGCCTCGTTGTTTGCCCTAGGAACATGGTGAAACTCGCATCCTTCAAAACAGGCACATAGTTGCTATACGAAGAAATGGTATAGAGCCATGTTTGCATCTCTGGCATCCCAATCGCCCGACACTTGCTGCACCACCAGATCAGAGTCGCCGTAGCATAGGATGAGTCGGATGCCTATTTCCTTTGCCATCTTGAGGCCATGGACAAGCGCCTCGTACACAGCGACGTTGTTGGACACGCGGAAGTGGTTCTGCAGCATGTATTCCAGCCGGTCTCCTTTTGGAGAGGTGATGACCACTCCGGTTCCGAGCCCTCCATACATCTTGGAGCCGTCGAAATGCAGCTTCCAATGTGTGGAATCGGGGCAAGGCGGCAGGTATTGTGTTTCTGCCCAATCAACGAGGAAATCTGCCAAGGCCTGAGACTTGATCGCCGTTATTGGCTCGTACTGTATGTTGTGGGCAGCGAGCTCTATGGCCTATTTCGCCACCCAGCCTGTGGCGTCTCTGTTGCCGATGATCTTCGAGAGCGGCGCTAGCGCCATCACCCGAATGGAATGTTCTTGGAAGTAGTGCTTCAATTTCCTGGCAGCCATGTACACGCCGTACACCAGCTTCTGGTAATGAGGGCAATTCTTCTTTGAGAGTGAGAGTACCTCACTCAGGTAATACACCGGTCGTTGCACCGGCTGCGCCTTTCCTTCTTCCGGCCTCTCCACTACCAGCACCACACTGACAACCCTATTGGTTGCTGCGATGTACATCAACATGGGTTCCTTTGCTGCTGGTGCTGCCAGAATAGGTGGTGAGTGAGCATGCGCTTGAGGTCACGCAAGGCTTCATCCGCCTGTGATGTCCAGACGAATTTGTCTGTCTTCTTCATGAGTTGGTATAGTGGGAGTGCTTTCTTGCCTAGCCGGCTGATGAACCGGCTAAGGGAGGCCGGGCATCTGGTGAACTTCTGGACATCTCTCAAGTTCTTGGACGGCAGCATGCGCTCGATTGCACCGATCTTCTCCAGGTTCGCCTCGATTCCTCGCTCAGATATGAGAAAACCGAGGAGTTGGCCGGCTGGGACGCTGAACATGCACTTCTCCGGGTTCAGCTTCATATAGAACCGGTAGAGGTTGGTGAATGTTTCCTTCAGATCCTCAAAGAGTGTTTGATGCTCCTTGGTCTTGACCACCACATCATTGATGTAGGCGTGTATGTTTCTGCCAATCTGAGTCTGCAAGCACTTCTGCATGCAGCGCTGGTATGTTGCTCCAGCGTTCTTTAGTCTGAATGGCATCGTGGTGTAACAGTAGGCTCTGTAAGGAGTGATGAATGTTGTCTTTATTTGATCAGCGGGGTTCAGCCAGATCTGGTGGTAGCCATAATACGCGTCCAGAAACGACAACAGCTCGCAGCCGGCCATGGAATCGATCACTTGGTCTATCCTTGGCAGGGTGAATGGATCTTTGGGGCATGCTTTGTTCAGACTGGTGTAGTCAACACACATGCGCCAAGTCTTGTTCTTCTTCAGCACGAGTACTGGGTTTGCCAGCCATTCCGGGTGGAAAGCCTCCATGATGAATCCGGCTGCGAGCAGCCGGGTCATCTCCTCACCAATGGTTCTTCTTTTTTTCATGAAGCGGCGTAGTGACTGTTTGACCGGCTTTGCATCTGGCCTGACATGTAAAGAGTGCTCGGCGAGCTCGCTCGGAACACCTGTCATGTCCTTGGGGGACCATGCGAAGATATCTCGATTCTCATGGAGGAAGTCAACGAGCGTGCTTTCCTATTTGCTGTCGAGGCCGTCTCCGACCAGGACGAACTTGTCTAGCTCGGCCTCATTCAACAGGATCTTTCTCGTGCCCTTGGACGGCTTGAATTGTGCTTCTCTGGCTGGCTTGGGCTCGCCAGCCGGCATGTCCTTCTGCAGGGCCACCACGTTCTGCATGATTATGCGGTTCTCTTCCGCGATGATCATGGCTTCCGCTATCTTGGATCCATCTGTGGCGCACTCCACAGACCGTCTATAGCAACCAGCCACGGTGATGATGCCTTTGGGCCTTGGTAGCTTCATCTTGAGGTACGCATAATGTGGCACTACCATGAACTTGGTGAGAGCCAGGCGCCCCAGGATTGCGTGGTACGTGCTGCAGAGGTTGACCACCTCGAACCAGATGGGCTCGCAGCGGAAGTTGTCCTCCGTGCCAAAGATGACGTCTAGCCGGATCTTTCTGATGGGGGAGTGCAACGGGCCTGGGACGGCTCGGTGGAAGGAGGTGCTTGACGGCTCCAGCTGTGACTCGCTGATACCGAGCCGGACGAGTGAGCTGCGGTACAGGAGGTTGATGCTGCTTCCTCCGTCTACGAGGACGTGGGAGAACCTACAAGAATGCTTCTGGGAGACAATGATAGGATCCAAAATCATCGTGTAGGTGCCTGGGTGAGGCAGCTCAGCTGGCTGGTCCTTCTGGCTCCATGCAACTTCTTGCTCTGACCAGTTGAGGTACTGGGGAACGGGAGGAACGATTGCATTCACTTCCGCCTCGCGACGCCTCTTGTTGTGCTTGGTCTCCGGCTCCGTGGTGAAGATGTGGTAGTTTCCCACCTGGCGAGGGTAATTGTTATCATCATCTTCCCTTTGATGCTGGTTATTGCGATCGCCTGGCGGCCCGCCGGCTGGAGGAGGTGGCGCCTGTCTAGCCGGTGCGCCAGCAATCTCCGCCATCTTCTTTGTCCAGGTGCACTGGCATGTGGTATGCGTAGCCGGCTTGTTGCCTCCACTGTGGAACTTGCATGGACCATCAAGCATCGACTCGATGGTGTACTTGGGCCTCGGAGGCCGGTCATCGGGCTTCTGTCTCCAGCTTCCGCCTACAGCTGGATCCTCCTGCACTGCTGCTACCTGCCTGGAACCGTATTGGTTGTCCGGCTGGTTGTCCTTTCTTTTGCCGTGGCGGTTGTCATGCCGCCTGGAATTGTGGCCATTTCCTTCCGGCTGGCGCCGATCTATGGTGACATCAACGATTATTTTCCCTTGGTCGTCCACCCGGACGGATCTTTTCATTGTCGCGTCAGCCGTGGCGTACTTGTCCGCGATGGCCATGGTCTGTGCCATGGTTATGGGTTCCACCCGGCGAAGCTTATGCTTGAGCATAGTGCCGTCTCTGCAACCGTTGATGAAGAAGTCAACCGCCTGGTGTTTGCGTACCCCCTCACAGGAGTTGTGCATGCTCGTCCATTGGGTGATGTAGGAGCGATCGGATTCATCCGGGCCCTGCACACAAATAGCAAGCTCGCCGGGTCGGCCCAGGCACTTGTAGGTGTCGGTGAAGTTGCGAACGAACGTCTGCTCAAAATCGATCCACGTGTTGATGCTGTTGTCGAGGAGGCTATTGAGCCACGTCCTGGCTGAGTCAAGGAGCATGAGAGGGGCGTAGCATACTGCTACCCGGCGGTTGCCGTTTGCGATGCCCATGGTGGTGGTATAGTCTACCAACCAGTCCTCCGGCTTGACCGAGCCGTTGTATTTTTGCGTGTCTCTTGGGAGCGAAAATCCCTTTGGAAACGGTTCATTCCGGATGCGCGGTCCGAAGCATCTTGGACCGGCTGGACTTTCTTCCTCCAGCGCGCGTGATTGGACCAGCAGGTCGATTCATGCGCGCGTCTTGCTGTTCCTCAGCTCGAGCGGTCCCAGCTGGTCGTATAGGCAGGACTTGGGGGGCGGTTGTTCTTTTCCGGCTTCGTCGGTCGGCTCGCGGTTTTTGCTGGTAACAGCTGCCGTGTCGTGGGCGTTGTGCCCAAGGCCTATAGATCCACCGCATGGAAGGTTGCTCTGCCTTGCTCCGTTTGGGGAAGATGCCTTGCTGCCACCTGCAGCCGGATCCGCCATCCGGTGAGCCGGTTGGGTTCTGTTGTTGCGAGCCATGCTGAGTTCTGCCTCAGCCTGCTGCTTGATTGCTGTGACCACAAGGAGCTGGACACGTGCCTGCTGACGGAGCAGTTCCTCGCCCTCCAGGTGGCTTAGCTCCACAACTTCCGCCTCCGTGGCCCTCATGTTCTTAGCGGGGGTGCTGTAGACCGGCTACACCGCGGGCGTACACGGATCAGAGGTTCCGGCCTTGTGGCTGGGCCAGGCGGCTGGTGCCAGGTAAGCGCATGGTGGCGTTCATCCGTCGTTGGGTGGCCGCCACCTTTCCAGCTTCCTCCAGAAGGTTCTGACGGGTAGTCTCCAGGGCTGCCGCAGCTATAGCTGGATCCGCCTCGATGGGGGTGATGGGGTTGCGAAGGTGCTCGATGGACACGTTTAGAAGGTCCTGGTTCGGGAGGCGTGAGTTAGTGGTGCGGCCGTCCATGTTGCGCTCCAGAGGGGGGCGACGGTTCTGCATCGAGCCTGCCATCATGACCTCAACGCTGCTACTGGTGATGCGTGAGGTGGAGAAACCAGGGGCGCGCTGAACATGGTGACGACCTCACGAGGGAAGGCCTCAGTGATGGTGGCGATGTAGACGCGGTGCTCGCCGAAGTGCATGATGGAGACCCCGCTTGGGAAAATCCCCCCAGCGAAGCAGGACGCGTTGTGAAGGACGCAGTTGAAGGAGCCGAGGGTGAGGACGAGGCTAGAGGCGACTCGCTCACCGGCGACGAGTGGAAGTCCCGTGCGAAAGATGATCCCAGCCGAAGCACTGTGCCCCATGGTGGGTGCCAACTGTCATGGTGTGGAACATGACAGTACCATCGGGGATGGCTTGAAAGGGACAACCAGGATGCTATCGGTGGCTACTCGCAAAGGGTTGGGCACAGATACTGCAAACACAGTGATGTACCCAGGTTCGGAGCCCTCTTGGCGAGGTAAAACTCCTACTGCCGCAAGGATCTACTATCGAAGGGGGCGAATGCCCAATACATATGCTCCTTGAGCTGTTTCCTTAGCTACTTCTTGCTTCAAATTGTCTAAGTCCTTCCTATTGTGTCTACCTAGAACCCTAGCACTACCCCCCTTCTATACAGGTTGAGGAGGTAGTTTACAAGGTGGGTTCTAGGGTTTACTGTTTGGATTTGGGCCTTGCAAAATGGGCTAGCTGGACAGGGCCAAACGGTAGGCCCAGGTCTAGTCAAGCCTCCAGTACAGGGGAGGACCATGCTACAGTGTCCAGTGCCCCTGCTTTACTCGTCAGCCAACTCTTTATTCATCAACCGGTTCTTTATGCGTAAGCCGGATCTTTCCTCGTCAGCCCTTGCTTTGCTCGTCAACCTCCAGGTTTGGTGTAGTTGTCCGATAGTGCCGGCCAGGCCAGCCAGCCTGTCCAGTCATAGGTGCGCTCAGCAAGGAGCATCACCCCCACCGTACCGTGGCAAGCGGATCTGAGGAGGCCGGCTAGGGGCAGCCTCTTAGCTGGTTCTTCTGTCTACCCGGCTAGACAGGCCATCTAGGGAAACTTGAATGCGGACCGGGTGGGGAATTCCACCTAGCTGTGGTTCCTTGATCTGGGTCCAGACGGCATGAGCTCCTTGGTGTCGGTCGGTTGGTCCCGTCTTGGCCTACCCGGGGGTCATCCCCCCGACAATCCCCCGGAGATCAACTAGGCTATAATGAAGAGATCTCAACAAGAGAGAGAAGATCACAAGCCGGATGGAAAAGGGCGTGTGGAGACGGTCAAGTTCATCGCCAAGGACCCCATGCCACACAAGCATAAGGAATTACCTAATATTTGTGCAGGTGCTAGCAAGGGAGTGAAGGTGCCACTCTTGAAGCCTACCATTGGTGCTCATATGAGTGTGAAGCCTCGAGAAGAGTGGAGGAACGGTTTCCACTTCCCCGATCCATCAATTATGGATGAGGAAGAAGAAGTTGTTCCCAAGACCAAGGACCGCGTGCGAGCACTAGAGATATATCAGAAGCAGGAGCTACTCCATCGCGTTGAAGTCTGTCACCATCTCAAGGAGATAGAGAAGAAGGATGATCTTCTTCCATTGATGACTAAACTCGCAGATAAAGTGGACACTTTGCAATCTGATTTGCGCAGGTGCTATAGCCGCATTACTGGTTTAGAGGATACCAACAAGAAGCTATGTACCATGGTGTTACATGCCATGGCGCCACAGTGATCTACAATAATCACGATATCAAATAATCGCAAGGGATTATTTGATCCCACATGGCTTGATTCCAACCTTGGAGTGATCTTTAAGACCTTGTAATCTATCGTATAAGTTGTATATTACTATTTTAGTTTTGCATTAGTTCGAGCTTAGAAATAAACTTTGCATAATTTGAATTGCCTTAAGGAATAGTCGATCTCATTTGTGAAATTCCGAGTTTATTATCATATATGGAGCATTATTGAGTTTGTGCTTGTCCTATTGGATATATGAATGGCTTGAGTATAATTTTAGTTGCACTTGATGATAGCAATAGGAGCCTTCCACACCATTGGTATTAATGGAACATACAAAGATAATTTGGTCAATATGTTGTAAGTACATGGTTTGATTTATAAAGAAAGAAAAATTATCTAATCAGCTAAATTGAGAAATAAACAAAGGAAAATTAAAAGTACTATCAAATTAGAGTGAGAACAAGACGAGGTAGAATATTCAAGTTATAAAGATTACTTCATATACAATTGGAATTTGGTAATTGAGATCATTAAACTTTGAGTTCCTACATGAAGTGGAATGTATGGCTAGCTCCTTTTCACAACACATAAACAAAAGTGTGAGCATATATATAAAAGAGAAGAAAAGAAGAAAAGAGAAAATAAAAAGAGCGAATGTGCAAAGAGCAAATAGGCATACACCACTAGATTGTAGTAAGACAAAGAGACATTTTGAGATTTTTAATCCGAAGTGAATATGTTAATCCTAAAACACTTGGGACTACCTCGCTAACTCATTCGGTCGAACCGGATACTTTTACATCATGTTGAGATTCATCTTTTGTGAACTGTTGATCACTAAGGTGTGGAAGCCTTCTAATATTATTCGGAGGGTTCAAGTAAGGTACTATTCATGAACTTATTCCTATGTATCATATATGATAAACACATGATGCAACTACCTAGTTTATTTTACTGACTTAGCTTCATGAATATGAGGATCACATCCATTAAGCTAAACTTGCTTGGGACAAGCAAGAGTCTAAGCTTGGGGAAGTTGATAAGTCCATATTTGCATCATGTTTTATATTATTATTTTGCACTGTAGTTGAAGGATCTTGGAATTTTACGGCGTTCGGGCACACATTTTATGTCTATTTTCACCAGGATCAGGACAGATGATGGATACAATGGACACAATTCTTGGAGCAGTTGTATTCGGGCGAAAAGGAGTAAAAAACAACGTAAATCGCTTGGGAAATATCAATAACACTAGAAGAAAACCCAAAGCGATCGAGGCATATAGACGGTTTAACGACCAACTATACGGCGAGAATAAAATTCCGGTCGCATAGTTCCCGTCGTATAGTTGGCGCCGCCACCACATCCTCAAATAGTTTCACCCCGCGCAACTAGATCAGAGAGACTACATACATAACAACTAAAAATCATAGAAACCTCACCTCCGGAAGGCATCTAGAGGGGGAACTCGTCCACTGGGGATCCATCTTCCCCCTGTGTAGATCCGGAAGGCATCGATCTCCATCATTGTCCGCTACATCACCACCATCTCCATCCATCCCATCTACATCTTGTCTAGATCTTGTTGTAATTTCCATACTTGTTGTGGATCTATACAAGTACTATTCATCTATGATAGATTCCATTGTTATTGCCATGATATTGATTGCCTCCATGTCTGAGTAGATCATTAGTTCTTGGGGAGATGGAGAAACCCTAGTATGATATTGAAATAAGATAAAGTTTATTATGATATTCATCTCTATGACCATGTGTTAGATTGTCTTCATCTTGATGTTGGGAGAAGTCGACCTCTCAATATTTGCCTCTTGTGGGAACTTGATGGAGGGAACTACTTGTTGGTAGACAGAGGTGTGTTAGCACTTACAGTGACTATAAAGCTATTGGCACCCCTTTCATATCAAATTTGGAACCGAGGAAACTCACGGAACACTATCCATGCCATGGGAAACGTCCTACGGGATTAAGTCCATTAATAGCGCAGTAATTCGACTAATGTCGATTGCTGACTATTGTGGTTATGAGGATGATGTGAGCAGTTTGCTTCCTATTTGTACAAATACGGAGTTCCTCCCACACATTCATAGTTGAGAATGTTCATGATAATAATCTTTACCTTAGTTCTTTAAAATGCTAGAGGTGTATCCGCTACTCCCTAAGAACGCATTTTTCCTATTGCAGTTCCAATCCCTTTTACATATGCGATACTTACTTTCTGTGTTCAGTTGTTTTATTGTACTTATTGTTCTCTTATACCAAAAACCCAAAAACACCTTTTTACACAATACTCGCATTTTATCTTGTTACTCAGAACTTTATTTAGCATTTCTATTGTAATATTTAATTCAAGAGTTATCATAATTCAAACTCTTGCTCCCTGTGGGATCGATATCTTTATTTCGAAACTAGCTACAAACAATCTGTGCACTTGCAGTCATCAATGTGATGGCATTAACCGAAAGATGATGAGGTTGGAGCTCGAAGGTGTTAATGAATTCATGGAAGAAATCACTAACTGGGAGGCAGAAGCCACGCTAGAAATGAGAGAGGAAGACCACATACTCACCCGGATTAGGCGAGGGAGAGATCTCCTGGCAAGAGAGATGATAGGAAACCCCGACGGGATGTGACGGGAACTGGCCCAGGAACTGGCCCAACCTCCTCGCTCGAGGTGGGCCTTGCCGCCCACCTTGTGCTCTTCAACAGTGACGAACTCCTCCACGGCCATCTCTAGGTCCCTGCCCTCGTAGACCCAATCTGTGATGGGGGCAGAGATCGAGACTGGCAAGGCCCCGTGGCAGCGTGGCTACACGGAAGCAGTGGCGCTGCTACGGCAGTGAAGCACGGTGACGAAGCGCAGTGGCGGCAGTGGCTGTGCTCTGGCGCAGATGAGGAAGAAGAAGAAGAGGCGATGCGTGTGAGGGTGGGGGAAATGACCAAGGGGTGTCCCTCACCCCTTATTTAACCACACCCCTGAGAGGAGTAGTGGGATCCAGTAGTGCAGCGAAGACACATGGTATGGCCGTGTATCCACCGGATCAGCTAATCAAAAGCGAGTTACATGGAAGGCCATAGGGAGCAGCGGATCCCATGATGTGACGTGGTGATACAGTTAATGAGGAGGCGGCCACGATGTGACATTGGCAGCAGTTATCCCTAACAATGAATACAGTAACCGGCACAGTAACTTGCGCAGGCCCTTAAAATGAGGAAAAACAATAATTACCCTCCACGTAGGACGTGGGGAAGCGTACGAGCGAAGGAAGGTTAACTCGGATACACAAAAGGTAACCCGGCCCGCGAGGAATATCTTGGAATGAGCCAAGGGAATGCCAAGTCATGGAAATAAGAAGGGCCAAGTTACGGGGTAACTCGGTAGGAAGAGCAAAGAATTTGGTAGGTTGAACCTGCTATGGCCTTATCAGCTGAAGTTGCTAAGACCGCACCAGCTTCGGGGACTAATGTTGGGGGGATACCCCCAGTTAGGGTCACGCCGGGGTATAAAGGCCATGTTAGCTGAGGTACGGCAAGGTCAAAGCGTAAGCTGGCCGAGTCACCTCAAGGCAGGCCGACTTATGGGGTGACCCGGCCCGAAGGATATTCGTCTAACATTGTCTCGGCCGACATATAACCTATGTCAGCCAGCCCTTTGTAACTTGTTCGCAGGTACCCCTGTAACACCCTCAGAATCGGCCCTATGCAAGTTTTAGCGAAACCCGCCAAACCCGCATAGAAACGATTCAAAGGTGCCCACCAGGCACTTGCGTGCGGGTGGAAAACGAAGTAATAACATTACACAACAGTCCTCGATGGGACCCACAGAACAGATATATACAACAACGACTCAGAGAGTCAAGAATACAGATATAATATACAAAGATCCAAATCACCTTGAAAATGATAGAGCGTCCAGCTACGGACAAGATGCAAATGGGGCTAAGAGCCCTGAAGAATAACCAATGGCGTCCATAACCCTGCCCAGGCCAAGCCGGAAGGGTAACCCTGCTAACGACGTCGATCTCAAAACCTGCTTAAACAAAAGGGGTGCCGACAAAGGGCAAAGGAAAAAGAGGAGCGTCAGTACTGAGGCCAGTACACAGCGAGGCTAGAATTCGGCGGTCCTCGCCTACATAGGTATGGTGGACTGAAGCGGCAGCGGCGCAGCATGCACTAAACAACCTATAGACTCGATACAACTGGCGGCTATCAGAGAGGGGTAAGAAAGACCTATTCGATCCAACCTGATCCTAACACCAAACAAACCCATCCTGGTATTCCCCCTCGATACCATCCGAGAGAGTCAACCGAGGAACTCACACAGTTGGCAGTTTTACTTACTCAGTTAGCGTTGCAGCAATTACTAGTCAGGTATAGATAGTCATCCTGATAAAATAAGCAGTGGGCACTTTTAGTTAACCATTCCGTGATAGTTGCAACACTTACTAGTCAGATACAATTAGCATGAGATATCCCAAAACCCAGCAGTTATTGGTACTTTTATTTATCCATTCCGTTGCAGTGAAGCTGATTACTAGTCATATCGGATACAAGTCAGTTTATAACAGTAAACTTTAGTTTTAGTTGTCTATGATCGAGACCTGTGCTCCAAGTCGTCCATAACCGCGGACACGGCTTCTCGAAAAGATTTAACCCTGCAGGGGTGCACCAAAGTTTCCACAAGCACTTCGACCCTTTTTGCCAGATCAGTTAACATACACCCATCGGTATGTCGGCGGGGCCTAAGTCATGACGTTCCCAGACCCAAAGCAAGCACGGGGGGCCACCCCACTAAGTCTACCCGCAACGAAGTCGGCCGGTCTCCAAGACGGACTCAGGGTTTGCGTCAGTGGCTGTAAACGACAGCAAATCCCAAAACTGGGACTGTCGATACCGCGAAAACACTCCGCTTCCTAAACAGTACAGTGTGCTATCCATCGCACAATTTAAATAAAGCAGTAAAGCATGGCATAAGTACAGGATAGTAAATAAAACCTCAAACTAGTTGTGGCCCCCAGTACAATACTTTGAAATCAGGTAATAATCAATGGGGGGCCCATATCTCCCCACCTGTGGTTAGCGCGCTCGATCTCGGAACAGGTGTCAAGAACTCGGGGTCCTACGGGACACAAGTGGGCGGTCGGAAACCAACATTATCTATCACCCACCGATGCCTCTGCTTACTTACTTCAATTTTAGTTGTTAAACAGTAATTGAAGTGAACGAAAGGTAAAGCCATGATCATCTCCAACATCAACATGCGGCCAAACTCCAACAACTGTGGCACTTGACAACACGCAACAGCACTTGAGCAAGCGACTACGACGCGCGAGTCCAACTATCTACCAATCAACAGGTAATAGGATGTGTCCAAGGCAATATGAGGCTGCAAGGGATATCACGGGTACGAAAACTAGAGCAACGCAACACAGATAGCAATAGACCAACAGGAGGGAATAAATACTATAAAAGTAAGATAGGTAGAAAGGGGGAGATGCTCGCCTGGAAACATTGTCGAAGATTCAACCAAAGATCGGGGCGAAGCTCACATCAACTCAACGGCCTTATCCGCGAAGAACCAAAACACTAGAATAAACACCGGATGCAAGATTTAATACTACGGCAAAAGATCGGGCATGATGCATGTATGATGTATGGCATGGCAAAGGTGCAATGCAATTAGGTCATATTAAGCGGAACCGGGGTCCCGACCAATACTTAAGTGGTTCAAGTTGTTTAACTTCCCCGCAATTTAAATGTTATTTTATCATGGCAAAAGGTAGCACCGGTTCGCTACACAAATTTAAATGAGGCCAATATACGACTGGATTTGCCCGCATATGGGCCCCATATTTAATTTAGGTGAATCGGCATAAGGCCCCCAAACCACATGACAAATATGCATGCATGAACAATTAATATGCAACAAGTTTTATACAAAGCATTTATAAAATAGGGGCTCGGGAAAAGGTTCACACATTAGGGTTCGGCAGATCTTGGTTCCGGGGTTCGGGGTTCGGTCTCAGGGTTCAGGGTTCGACGGGATCGTCCTCGGACTCTGGGATCGTTCTCGGATGGCAGAGTAGATCTTGGCGTTCGGGTAGGCGAACTTGGTGTGGCGTCGGGGCGCATCGGTCTCGTCCTGGACGGTGTCGAACTTGTCGGGGCTGCGCAGTTGATCTTGGTGTTTCCGGATGATCTTGCCGACTCCATGCGAAGGCCTTGGCGCTCTAGATCGGTCTTCAGGGTCTCGGCCATCGGATCCTTGAAGGAGGTCATGGCGTCCGTGAGGCGATCTTGGCGTTCACCAAGAGGGGTTCGACAGGGTTCGGGTCTTCGGACGCCGCGAGGGAGATCTTGAGGTACCGGCGGGTTCGTTGTCGGATCGGTCTTCGGAGGCTCGGGATCTCGACGCCTTTGGGTCGGGGAAGGCGATCTTGGGTGTTCCTGATGGGTCTTCGGGTTCCGCAGCAGAGTACTTGGTGCTCCGAGAAGGCGATCATGCGGGTTCCAGGCAGAAGATCTTGTCGTGCTTCACGCGATCCTGCACCAACAGGTGTCCCTGGTACTGCGGAGGGGTGTTGCGGTTGAGTTGTTGACTTCAGGTAATGGCGCACGGGAAACCTGTGTTTGGCCGTGCCAACACGGGCACCTAGCGTTACTGGAGACTGGGCAACTCAGGGAACAGCGTCACAGCTAGAAGACGCGGCCGGAGGCGACGGAGAGGATTCAGGCGCGCGGCCCGACGACGGCGAGCGAGGCGCGCTCAGGAAGGAGATGGCCGCGGACGGAGGGCCGACGCGGTGGAGGAGGCTCGAGGCAGCGAGGGTGCTGGCGGGCGGAGGAGGCGACGGGGCCGGCGCCGGAGGGGAGGACGACGCCGGGCGGCTGGCGGCGCTGCTCGGCGGTTGCCGGCAGGGACAGAGGCGGCGGACGGCGGGTTACAGAGGGAAGGAGCGGTGTCGGGGCCGAGCTCGGGCCGGCGGGCAGGCCGCGAGGAAGGCGACGCGGGTGGTGCGCGGCCGCGGCTCGAGGAAGCGGGGAGGAACGCGGGAGGTGGCGACGCGGAGGTGGGTCGGGTCCGGCGGGCGGGGAGGCGCGACCGGCTCGAGGGCGGGCAGAGCCGGCGAGCGGCGGGAGGAGGCGCAGCGAGGACGGGCAGGGGCGGCGCACGGGAGAAGGAGAGGAGGGATGGAGAGGAGGTGTCGGGGGCGAGCGGGGAGGGAGGAGAGAGGAGAAGGAGGTGGGCCAGGGGGAGTGGGGTCGGGCGCGTGGGGCCCGCGGGTGGGCCGCGGCGTGACCGCGTGGGGAGCGCGTGGGGTGCGCGTGGGGTGCGCGTGGCCAGGGGAGGCGGGACCCACAGGGCAGGGAGAGAGGTGGCTGAGTGTGGTGGAAGGTTGAGTGGAGAGTGGGGCCGGGTGGGGCCCGGTTGTCGGTGGGGAGAGAGAGAGGGAGGGTAGATAGGGCTGCGGTGAGAGAAGGCGTGGGGGAAGAGGGTGGATTGATGATGTGGCGGGGTGGGTAGGAATTGGGTGAGAGGGTGAGGTGGCACGCTGCGGTTGGTGGGTAGGATAGATTTGGGTAGTTTTAGGATTCGGGTGGGCTGGTTTAGGTGGACCGTTTTAATGCTGGGGGTGGTCGACTGGGTCGAATCGGCCCGTTCGACTGCCCACTAAAAATAATTGAATATTTTATTTATTTCAAACAGGGCTTTTGCAAACCGATAGCAGACAAAACAAAATAATCCGGAGACCCGGATTTTGCGTTTGAACAAAGACGGGGCGTTTTAGAAAACACAAAATAGTTTTCTGCAAAATAGTTTTATGCAAGCAATTGCAAGATGATGACGATGCTCAAATGCAATGTGGCATGATGACATGAGCATGCGGTCATGATGATGCAATGCACAAAAACAACGCGATTTTTTTAGTAGTGGTTTTGCGGGATGCCACAATTCGACACCACTAACAATGGATCTCGCCCTCGAGATCCGCCTCATGGTACCGGAAGGAAAATCGGCGATCTGCATCTTCGCGCTTCGTGTAGATCCTCGCGACACCACTAACAAGAGGTCGTTGTCCGTGACCGTGGAGAGAACACTCCGGGAACAAAAGGTCGAAGGTAGAGGTTTCAACAAATAAGCCACCCCTAACTTCCGTGGACGGAGTAAAACTGCTGGATCCACTGATTCGATGTACAAGAGCGAATGATAAGAGTAGTGGTATGGTAGCTACTCCATCCCGCACTCAAACCATTACTCTGCACACGAATAGGCGGATTATGCAACCAACTCTCGGAATTAGGCTGAAGATCTCGACAAGCGAGATTCGGAAAACAAAGGAGGGATGCAGACTCTGCATCGGATCTGGCGTAGATGATGTCGTCGCGTCGGAAAACACCGGAAGGCACAGACAAGGAACAAAGAATGGTAACACCGTAGACGGATTCATCAGGCAGCTTGAACACCGGATGGTAGGACACCGTTATCAGAGAAGGAAGCGAAACCCTGAAGGTACGACGGAACCCAACCACGAGAAATCCTGGACTCGAAGAGAGAGAAGAGAGCGGATTCAAAACACGTAGAGGTAAGAGGGGAATAGCAGAGGGGTAAGGAATAAAACCAGACCTAATCAGAACTATCCAACCGATTTTTTTAAAAAAAAAGTTTTGACACTCTACTTCGACCTTTAGCTAGGTTATCCTACAGGCTGGACTTGTGGGGTATCGCAACTGCTGAGCTCTGATACCACTCTGTAACACCCTCAGAATCGGCCCTATGCAAGTTTTAGCGAAACCCGCCAAACCCGCATAGAAACGATTCAAAGGTGCCCACCAGGCACTTGCGTGCGGGTGGAAAACGAAGTAATAACATTACACAACAGTCCTCGATGGGACCCACAGAACAGATATATACAACAACGACTCAGAGAGTCAAGAATACAGATATAATATACAAAGATCCAAATCACCTTGAAAATGATAGAGCGTCCAGCTACGGACAAGATGCAAATGGGGCTAAGAGCCCTGAAGAATAACCAATGGCGTCCATAACCCTGCCCAGGCCAAGCCGGAAGGGTAACCCTGCTAACGACGTCGATCTCAAAACCTGCTTAAACAAAAGGGGTGCCGACAAAGGGCAAAGGAAAAAGAGGAGCGTCAGTACTGAGGCCAGTACACGGCGAGGCTAGAATTCGGCGGTCCTCGCCTACATAGGTATGGTGGACTGAAGCGGCAGCGGCGCAGCATGCACTAAACAACCTATAGAAACTCGATACAACTGGCGGCTATCAGAGAGGGGTAAGAAAGACCTATTCGATCCAACCTGATCCTAACACCAAACAAACCCATCCTGGTATTCCCCCTCGATACCATCCGAGAGAGTCAACCGAGGAACTCACACAGTTGGCAGTTTTACTTACTCAGTTAGCGTTGCAGCAATTACTAGTCAGGTATAGATAGTCATCCTGATAAAATAAGCAGTGGGCACTTTTAGTTAACCATTCCGTGATAGTTGCAACACTTACTAGTCAGATACAATTAGCATGAGATATCCCAAAACCCAGCAGTTATTGGTACTTTTATTTAGCCATTCCGTTGCAGTGAAGCTGATTACTAGTCATATCGGATACAAGTCAGTTTATAACAGTAAACTTTAGTTTTAGTTGTCTATGATCGAGACCTGTGCTCCAAGTCGTCCATAACCGCGGACACGGCTTCTCGAAAAGATTTAACCCTGCAGGGGTGCACCAAAGTTTCCACAAGCACTTCGACCCTTTTTGCCAGATCAGTTAACATACACCCATCGGTATGTCGGCGGGGCCTAAGTCATGACGTTCCCAGACCCAAAGCAAGCACGGGGGGCCACCCCACTAAGTCTACCCGCAACGAAGTCGGCCGGTCTCCGAGACGGACTCAGGGTTTGCGTCAGTGGCTGTAAACGACAGCAAATCCCAAAACTGGGACTGTCGATACCGCGAAAACACTCCGCTTCCTAAACAGTACAGTGTGCTATCCATCGCACAATTTAAATAAAGCAGTAAAGCATGGCATAAGTACAGGATAGTAAATAAAACCTCAAACTAGTTGTGGCCCCCAGTACAATACTTTGAAATCAGGTAATAATCAATGGGGGGCCCATATCTCCCCACCTGTGGTTAGCGCGCTCGATCTCGGAACAGGTGTCAAGAACTCGGGGTCCTACGGGACACAAGTGGGCGGTCGGAAACCAACATTATCTATCACCCACCGATGCCTCTGCTTACTTACTTCAATTTTAGTTGTTAAACAGTAATTGAAGTGAACGAAAGGTAAAGCCATGATCATCTCCAACATCAACATGCGGCCAAACTCCAACAACTGTGGCACTTGACAACACGCAACAGCACTTGAGCAAGCGACTACGACGCGCGAGTCCAACTATCTACCAATCAACAGGTAATAGGATGTGTCCAAGGCAATATGAGGCTGCAAGGAATATCACGGGTACGAAAACTAGAGCAACGCAACACAGATAGCAATAGACCAACAGGAGGGAATAAATACTATAAAAGTAAGATAGGTAGAAAGGGGGAGATGCTCGCCTGGAAACATTGCCGAAGATTCAACCGAAGATCGGGGCGAATCTCACATCAACTCAACGGCCTTATCCGCGAAGAACCAAAACACTAGAATAAACACCGGATGCAAGATTTAATACTACGGCAAAAGATCGGGCATGATGCATGTATGATGTATGGCATGGCAAAGGTGCAATGCAATTAGGTCATATTAAGCGGAACCGGGGTCCCGACCAATACTTAAGTGGTTCAAGTTGTTTAACTTCCCCGCAATTTAAATGTTATTTTATCATGGCAAAAGGTAGCACCGGTTCGCTACACAAATTTAAATGAGGCCAATATACGACTGGATTTGCCCGCATATGGGCCCTATATTTAATTTAGGTGAATCGGCATAAGGCCCCCAAACCACATGACAAATATGCATGCATGAACAATTAATATGCAACAAGTTTTATACAAAGCATTTATAAAATAGGGGCTCGGGAAAAGGTTCACACATTAGGGTTCGGCAGATCTTGGTTCCGGGGTTCGGGGTTCGGTCTCAGGGTTCAGGGTTCGACGGGATCGTCCTCGGACTCCGGGATCGTTCTCGGATGGCAGAGTAGATCTTGGCGTTCGGGTAGGCAAACTTGGCGTGGCGTCGGGGCGCATCGGTCTCGTCCTGGACGGTGTCGAACTTGTCGGGGCCGCGCAGTTGATCTTGGTGTTTCCGGATGATCTTGCCGACTCCATGCGAAGGCCTTGGCGCTCTAGATCGGTCTTCAGGGTCTCGGCCATCGGATCCTTGAAGGAGGTCATGGCGTCCGTGAGGCGATCTTGGCGTTCACCGAGAGGGGTTCGACAGGGTTCGGGTCTTCGGACGCCGCGAGGGAGATCTTGAGGTACCGGCGGGTTCGTTGTCGGATCGGTCTTCGGAGGCTCGGGATCTCGACGCCTTTGGGTCGGGGAAGGCGATCTTGGGTGTTCCTGATGGGTCTTCGGGTTCCGCAGCAGAGTACTTGGTGCTCCGAGAAGGCGATCATGCGGGTTCCAGGCAGAAGATCTTGTCGTGCTTCACGCGATCCTGCACCAACAGGTGTCCCTGGTACTGCGGAGGGGTGTTGCGGTTGAGTTGTTGACTTCAGGTAATGGCGCACGGGAAACCTGTGTTTGGCCGTGCCAACACGGGCACCTAGCGTTACTGGAGACTGGGCAACTCAGGGAACAGCGTCACAGCTAGAAGACGCGGCCGGAGGCGACGGAGAGGATTCAGGCGCGCGGCCCGACGACGGCGAGCGAGGCGCGCTCAGGAAGGAGATGGCCGCGGACGGAGGGCCGACGCGGTGGAGGAGGCTCGAGGCAGCGAGGGTGCTGGCGGGCGGAGGAGGCGACGGGGCCGGCGCCGGAGGGGAGGACGACGCCGGGCGGCTGGCGGCGCTGCTCGGCGGTTGCCGGCAGGGACAGAGGCGGCGGACGGCGGGTTACAGAGGGAAGGAGCGGTGTCGGGGCCGAGCTCGGGCCGGCGGGCAGGCCGCGAGGAAGGCGACGCGGGTGGTGCGCGGCCGCGGCTCGAGGAAGCGGGGAGGAACGCGGGAGGTGGCGACGCGGAGGTGGGTCGGGTCCGGCGGGCGGGGAGGCGCGACCGGCTCGAGGGCGGGCAGAGCCGGCGAGCGGCGGGAGGAGGCGCAGCGAGGACGGGCAAGGGCGGCGCACGGGAGAAGGAGAGGAGGGATGGAGAGGAGGTGTCGGGGGCGAGCGGGGAGGGAGGAGAGAGGAGAAGGAGGTGGGCCAGGGGGAGTGGGGTCGGGCGCGTGGGGCCCGCGGGTGGGCCGCGGCGTGACCGCGTGGGGAGCGCGTGGGGTGCGCGTGGCCAGGGGAGGCGGGACCCACAGGGCAGGGAGAGAGGTGGCTGAGTGTGGTGGAAGGTTGAGTGGAGAGTGGGGCCGGGTGGGGCCCGGTTGTCGGTGGGGAGAGAGAGAGGGAGGGTAGATAGGGCTGCGGTGAGAGAAGGCGTGGGGGAAGAGGGTGGATTGATGATGTGGCGGGGTGGGTAGGAATTGGGTGAGAGGGTGAGGTGGCACGCTGCGGTTGGTGGGTAGGATAGATTTGGGTAGTTTTAGGATTCGGGTGGGCTGGTTTAGGTGGACCGTTTTAATGCTGGGGTGGTCGACTGGGTCGAATCGGCCCGTTCGACTGCCCCACTAAAAATATTTGAATATTTTATTTATTTCAAACAGGGCTTTTGCAAACCGATAGCAGACAAAACAAAATAATCCGGAGACCCGGGTTTTGCGTTTGAACAAAGACGGGGCGTTTTAGAAAACACAAAATAGTTTTCTGCAAAATAGTTTTATGCAAGCAATTGCAAGATGATGACGATGCTCAAATGCAATGTGGCATGATGACATGAGCATGCGGTCATGATGATGCAATGCACAAAAACAATGCGATTTTTTAGTAGTGGTTTTGCGGGATGCCACAACCCCACAGGGCCAAGTTAACTAGGCCTGAGCCGGGTTACCACTTGGCTTACAAGGGAAGGAAGGAATCTTCTTGGTCAAAGGTTTTATCTCTCCATTGTAGCATGAGCTCAGCAGACAAAGGGATGGACTAGCAAGTACGGGCCGAGAAAGGTGATGTTGCCTATGTCGGGTGATGTTGGCTATGTCAGATGATGCAGCGCCGCAGAGGGGCTTAGAGAGGCTTACGCCCTGAGTCCGAATTAGCTTAGACGGAGAAAATAGGAGCACCGCTTTGATATTTTGGGGGAATCATATTTGGAGAATATGCCTTCCACGTAGGCCCTAACTTGTAACCTAGCCCCCTATATAAGGAGGGGCAGGATCTCCATAGAGGGGGTCGGCCATTTTTACTAAGGGAGAACCGTAGAGAGGTAGTGGTGGGTAGTAAGAGCAATAGGTTCCTTGCCACGAATAGCCCAAGGAGCCCTTGTAATCCACCATTGATAAGAGATAAATACAAGCATCTGTGTGTGGAATCACCACACTATCCCTCCCTGGATTCCTCTAGTGCATATTGCCCCCATCTTTAGCCTATACATGGCATCTGTCGTGCCACCACCATGACAACTTGCCTCTCTCTCTTTATCGTGAAACCCCCTCCCCAACCCTGACGCTCCCTCCTCTCGGATCCCGCCGCTATCGGCCTAGGTGCCGCCCCACGAGCCTCCCTTCGCCCGCATGCGCCACGGCCGAGCTCGCCACCACCCACGCCCAGGCGCCAACCTCTGGCCCACTCGTCGCCTCGGCCCCGAGCTCGTGACCACCTTGTCGTATCCCTCTACAGGCACCGCCCTCCTCCGGTCTCTGTCGCCGCGCCCCCTCTCAGCCTGACCCTGCTCTGCATCGTGCCCTGCTCTAGCCGCTGCCTTGCCGGTTGCGACCCTACTCGCCTCCGCAGTACCAGGTGCCCCTCGTTAGCCTCGCCTCAAGCTTCACTGTCGGCCGCCGCCCATCCTCCTTGTCGTGCCCCTGCCTTTCCGCACGCATGTACAGTCGATGCGGGATGCTACAACTCTGGTCCAACAGTGCCATGCCTGCATCCACCCCAAGTCATTGATGCCCTTCCATTTTTTCCATGTTCCTACCAAATCGGTGCCTAGGTGAACTACACATCTCCCTGGTCAAGTTTCACACCAAGACCAAGTACAACTGTGCGTTCATGACTCATCTGCAGGCCAAGTTCGGATCATCATCTTCTTGGCCTACCAATTCGAGATCCTGGGGGCTAAGCCACAGCCATCTTACAAGATCTCCATCATGGAAACCCCGAGGCCTTCCACGCGGAGCACCGAGAACTCCTTCACCGACCCCAGAGATGTCAAGACCCTGAGCATGCCAACATGGATTGGATGGCCAGAACCCCGAAGACCCCAGATCCGAAGACGAAACCCTGAAGCCCGATCCCGGAGACTGAACCCCCTGGACCATCAAGATCTTATTCATGGAACCGAACCCCGTCAAACCCTCGGAACCCAAGATCTCCGAACCCTAGTGTGTGACCCTGATCCGATATCCCTATTTTATAAATGCTATATAAACTTGTTGCATACTAAATTGTACATGTATGTATACATTTTTGTGGTTTGGGGGGCATTATGCCGATTCACCTCATAATTAAATATGGAGGCAAGATGTGGGCTATTTTATTCTTATCTTGACCCCATTTAAATTTGTGTAGCGAACCGATGCCATGTTTTGCCTTGCTAAGACAACATTTGAACTGCGGGGTATCTAAATAACTAGAACCTTCTAATTAATTATCGGGACCCCGATTCCGCTTAATATTGCCTAGTTGCATCGCATCATTGCCATGTCATACATCATACATGCATCATGCCCGATCTTCTGTCGTAGTATTAAATAGTGCATCCGGTGTTTCTTTTTGTGATTTGCTTCTTCACGGATTAGGCGTTGAGTTGATGTGAGTGTCGACAAGTTCTTCGGATATGAATCTTCGGTTATGTTTTCCAGGCGAGCATTCTCCCCTTTCTACCTATCTTGCATTTATAGTCTTTACTTCCTCATGTTGATCTGTGTTGCGATGATTTAGTTTACGAACCATTTATACCCCTTGTAGCCTATATTGCCTTGGACACATCCTATTGACTGTTGTTTGGTAAATAGTGGCCTTGCGAGTCGTAGTTGCTTGCTCAGGAGTTGCTTCACGTTGACGATGTTCCACAGTTATTGGGAGGTTGCCACATGCTTAATGGTGGAGATGATCATGGCTTTATTTATAACTTGTCAATTAAAATGCTGGAAATAGATATAATGCAGAGGCACCGGTGGGTAATAGATGTTCTTTGGTTTTTACCCGCTCACTTGTGTCCACCTAGGACCTCGAGTTCTTGACACCTATTCCGAGATCGAGTGCGCTAACCACATGTGGGGTGTGTAGGCACCCCTATCGGGTTACTACCTGATTTCAAAGTACTATGCTAGGGGCCACAAACTAGTTTGGGGCATTTACTATCTAGTACTTATGCCATGCTTTACTGCTTCATTTACTATTGCGTGTGGAGCACATGTACTGTTTAGGAACATTGTGCCATGTTTTCGCTGTATCGACAAGCCCAGTCACACTTTCGGGTTCCCAGTCGTTTAGAGCCGTCACCACAACCATGGGTCCGTCTCGGAACCATCCGAGTTTGTTGCGGGTAGCTTAGTGGATGGCCCCTGATGGTCTGCAAGTGCACAGGTTCATCAAAGCATGTTTTCATGGAAGTATTAATTCTAGTTTTTATATCGATCACAATAAGGAGCCTAGGTAAGTGTTTTTATGCGGCGTTTTTTCGCACTCAAGGTGTCACCGGTCTTGAGTGAATTGACTACAATTGTTGGAAACTGGTGAGTGAATAATAGAGGAAACTTGCGTAAGGAAAAATGAGAATTAAATAACCTAAAGTTAAGGCAAGAAAGATGTTCGAGGTTCCTGCAGATGAGAAATTAGGCTGGAGAGAAACGGTTCATGGTAATAGTGAAAGTGCCAGATGAATAAAATGGAATAAGTGATTGTGATATTTCTTATTTGTAAGTGAGTAGGCAAGCAACCCATAAACCAACTAGAGGTCCTCATGGCAAATTCTTCCCAGTCTCAATGATCCGTCTAACTATTACCACGGCAATGGTCAGCACATTAATTAAGGTCTTCCGACCGGATCAAGGCTTTAATCTTGGTGGTTCCTTGTTGTCCTCGAGTAGTACTAGTTCCTCATTGATATCGGTTGTGTCACTCGGGGGTCGCCGATTTGCTAGCATACAATTTCATACATATGACATCTCTGGATCATGTTACTTGGGCCTTTAAATTAGATAACAAGCATTAGGCAAACATAGATAATCATTCTCACAATTTAATAAATACTACAACAATCATGAATGGATAGAATTAAAGAAGGGACAACACATCTCACCAATCCCCTACATATCCCACACCTATGGGGATTTACTCAGACATGAGAGGAAGATAAATCAAAGGCATAGTTGTATTGCAAATGGAGATCATCTCAGAGTTATCGTAGAAAGCCACAATATCGGTTGAAGATCAAATCAAATACAAACAAAAGGTAGATCAAAGTATCAAACCTTAATCTTACAAATGCCAATCTCTCTCTCTCTCTCTCATATATATATATATATATATATATATAAGTAGCAATGGAGATGATGGTGGAGTGGATGGTGTGGAGGCTAGAGATCGTCGAAGAATGAGACGATGTTCTTCTCCTTCTCCGGATCTGATCTCTCCCCTTCTGGATGAGTTTGCGGCGGTTGTGCTCTATTTTTCGTCATCTCCCCTTCACGAAAGTTGCTTGTATTGTTATAATGGAGCCGATGGTGGGTAGTAAGGGCGGACGGTTTGGGCGCACCCTGACCATACCAGTGGTTGTTATGCACTCTGAACGCCTCCAATGAAAGGGACTCCAATTGGAGATTTGCTTCTTTAGGTGTAATTAGCCCATAAATGCTATTAGATCTTCCATAAATGTTCATTGCGTGAAAACCATCACAAGAAACCAAGGATTCACTAATTGTGATGTTAATGTTAGTAGAAAGGGTAATCTTTAGTGAAATACAGCAATAAACAAGAGGAAAAACCATGATAAAAAAGTGTTGAAATTTTGAGCTATCAACTTCCCCAAGCTTAGCTATTACTCACCCTCGAGTGACAAAGCTATAATGAGTAATAGCAAGAAACTGAATCAAGAGGAAAGACTCACAAGTTCAAGGTTGTATCATATTCCATTGTCTCAAATCCTGCAACCTTGAACATGAGCATAATATATCTCAACAATTGCACTTAAGATCAATTCCTAAACGCAAATAAGTCGCTAGGTAATAGTTGTTGAAACTCAAAAGAGATTGTCAAAAAGTTAGCTAGGCTTGTGAATCAATTCTTTTCAGTGCCCCTCTTTTATGAGAGTAAAAATATTTTAAAGCGAGGATGCTTTTAGTCGAAATTAAGGGTGCACAAGTAAATGTCAAAAGAAGGATAAACTTAGAGATTTTCATTAACACCCACTTTGATAAGCATGAAGGGCGCGTTGGGGTCTATAGATCCCCATGAATTTGGTGCTTGCCATGTGTATGTCATCAAGAATCTTACTGCCAGCCACAGCTCTTTCCTGGGGCATGACAAACTCATTTGCATAGGTGATCTATGTGATCAAGCCACCGCAACAGATGTCACCCGAGGAAGCCAACCTTTGGCGATGAAAGTGCTGGATGAGCAAAGTACCCAAGTTTACCTTATGCTCCATCTCAAAATGTAGAGCCATGTGAATTACGCTCATCTCGGGGCTTGCCATTGCCCCTACATCTCCCTTCCCAAAAGTAGAATTAACCAAAAAGGTGTGAAAATAACGGATAGTGGGATTCTAGATAGTGGCACTCTTCTTGCACAAATAATCGGTGTTCCTATGGACAGAAATATGCTCCCAAGAATGTATTGACTCTATGTGGACATTGTCATTAATATCGAGTTCCCCCTCATGAGAGAACCCGAAACAATCACAAAATTCATAAAAATAAAGGCTATGGAGTTGCCCATTGAGCATAAAACTTATAGTGCAATTGCACTCCTGGGCCTCAAGATCATCGTGGAACAATGAAAGAACTCGTGTGTGGCGAGCTGGTAGGTGTCGATGGAGAAGTGGGAGAATGAGACCATGCTAACTTGCATGGTCATCTACTCGAAGTCCTCCAACATACCTTGGTGGGAGAGGAACTCACGGATTACCCACTTGGTGGGTAAAACCATGCGTTGGCTCACCCTCTCGTAGTCCTTGTTCATGGCGGCTCTCAAGATGTCCGCCTCCGAACGCCTCTTCTTTGACCTCGACAGCCTAGTAGATCCTGAGGCCCCTACCATTCCCGAGCCCTTGCCTGTGCGGAAAATCCTTCCAATGTTATGCATTGTGCTGCAAAATTTTCAAGGAAAACTATAGGCATGAAGTTCTATCATACAAATCCTAACATGAGGAATCAAAAATAATCTCAAAATATGATGAACTCATCTAAGTAGTCAATGTGAGGAATTCAACCATGGATTTCAGAAAATGAAGCATGGATCGAATGAGAAACTTACTGATGTGAAGATTCTCCCACTCAAAAACACGAAATCATACAAGAACCAAAGGTTCTAGGAGATTAGGGTTTGAGGTGGAGAGAGAAAGAGAAAGAAAGAATGAGGAAGAAGAAGAAAGGAGCTGGCTGGGAGCCAGCCACCGTCGGCCTTTACCTAGCGATGTAGTCGGTACGGGCGGAAGGTACGGGTGCATCCCGCCCATACCGGCGGTCGTCACCGTTGGATCAAGGTCATGGTCCGAGATCAAACCTAGAGGGTCTGCTACGGGCGGACGGTATGTTCGCCTCTCGGATGTACCAATGCTCATTATCGGCATAGTGAGCTTTGAAGAAAACTGTCGAAGTTCAGTACGGGCGGGTGGTACGGGTACCTCCAACCATACCAGTGCTTGTTATCAGTACTTATTAATCCATTTTTTCGACTAGATTTTCTTCGACGGTACGGGCACCTCTGGCCATACCACTGCTCGTTACGCAACCTAAACCATGTTTAACTCTTTCTTTTGCTTTTCTTTTACTTTTCTTTAAACTTCACCAAGGTAAAAATTCTCTACAAGTCTCAAAGCTTGAATAAATTTATTAAGACACACACAAAATAAAATAAAACAAATTTAAACTTAACTTATTTAAGAATGGGTTGACTCCCATGAAGCATTTTAGGAGAGTTAGCTTATCAATCAATCTCCATATTGTTAGCGTTTACCTCAAGCTGCTCTTCATCAATGGTTTTCACTGATTGGATGCGCTTTGGTGGTGGAACATATTTTCCATTATGCTCATGTTTCTTTGGAAAATAATGAACAATCTGATCATCATAGATATTGAAAACAATCTTACCACTAGAACAATCAACATTAGCTCCAACAGTGCTAAGAAAAGGCCTTCCAAGGATGACTAAAAGTTTGTCATCTTCCGGAACATCAAGTATAATAAAGTCAGTGGGTATAACATGTTGGTCAATCCTGATTAAGACATCTTCGATCATACCGACATGTTGTTTAGTTGTCGTATCATCCATTTTCAAAGTGATTAAAGTGGGAGAATACTCTCCAAGGTTCAATTTCTTAAACAAGGAATAAGGCATGACACTAACACCTGACCCTAAATCACAAAGAGCATTAACTATATTAGTTTTTATGATTGCGTAAGAGATAGTTGGTATACCTGGGTCCCCAAGCTTAGCAGGCAGCTTATCACCAAAGCTTGTCATTACTGCTATACTCTTAGTTACCTTCTTTTTTCTATTAAGAATATCTTGCATAAACTTTTTGTAAGTAGGAACTTGAATGGCATCGGTTAAAGGGAGTTCTAAATGAGGGCTTCCTAGTGCTTCAGCAAAATAATGATAAATAGCTTTATCCGGTTCATATTGAACTCGATTAGGGTAAGGGATTTTCTTTTTAGTGGGTATTACCTTCTCTTTTACCTTTGCCGCTGGTTCGGCGTCCTTTTTAGTTTTCTTCTTTGCAGATGATTTTTTATTTCAACACATTCTTCACATGAAGTGATAACCTGCTCTTCTTGTCCTTTCTGAGATCGGACTCTTCCCTTGAGTCGATCTTCTTAGCATCTGAGTCGTATTGTTTATGCTTATCTCCTGCTTCTTCTTCTCTAGTTTTGGAAGCCTCAAGTTCTTTTTCCTAAGCTTGATAATCAATATCATCTTGAGGATCAACTAAGTCCTCTTCTTCTCGACTCGTCTCTTGGGCTTGTTCTTATTGATACCAAGGTGGCCCTTATGGTTCCTGTGTTTCTGTACCACGTCTACTGACAATGTTAGTATAAACAGTATTAAAATTTCCTTGGTTCAAAATCAGAGTTTGAGTTTCAATTATTTGATCAGATTGTGTCTTAACCATAATCAAATATCTATCCAAATGCTTCGTGACATGTCCTAAGTCATCAAAGACTTTGGTTAACTCTTTTATATTCTTTTCTTGAGTCATTAGACTTTTATAATATTTCTCACAGAACTGCTTTTGTTGATATCTAAACTTTTGCATGACAAGATTTATTCATCTTCCATTACATAGGCTTGAAGAATATCAATTTTATTTTCTTCAATAAGTTCTGAAGCTATTCCTTTTTCTTCCATGAACTTTTTAACTTCGGGTATAAGATCTAGGGGTATGTGAATGATGTCTACGCACTTCTATTCTTGTAGATAGTTGTTGGGCCTCCAAGTGCAGTGGTTTGTACAACAGCAGCAAGTTTTCCCTTAAGTGGATTACCCAAGGTTTATCGAACTCGGGGAGGAAGTGGTCAAAGGTATCCCTCTCAAGCAACCCTGCAATCAAGATACAAGAAGTCTCTTGTGTCCCCAACACACCCAATACACTTGTCAGGTGTATAGGTGCACTAGTTCGGCGAAGAGATAGTGAAATACAAGTGGTATGGATATAAGACAACGGTGCCAGAAAAGAGCTTGACGGGAGGAAAATACTGAACGCAAAAAGATGGAAGCAAGCAAACATGTAACAGATCTAGTTGCAAATGGTGTTTCAATGCTTAGAAACAAGGCCTAGGGATCATACTTTCGCTAGTGAACACTCTCATATAAATATCTTCTCTTCATGATACTACTCTGAACTACTCTCCGGTTGGACACTCTAATCCATGGTAGGGCTATAACAACACTCCTCAAAGTTCGCATTCCCCATCTAGATAACCCCACACTATCACCTTGAGCGCTAGATGGTTCCAACAAACACCACAATTTCATAGAGACATCCAACTCCAAATATAACTCATAACAAGTATTTGTAATCTCTAACCTAATTGCCACCATGGTGTGCACGCTATCACTTTCACACACGTGGGGAGAGCCAGAGATCTATTAAAGCACTTGAGTAGCAAGGTAGATCTACTTGATTACAAAGCTCATGATCACAATATGATCATGCATAGAGAGATGAACACATAGCTACTGGTAGAACCCTTAGCCTCGGGGAAGAACTACTCCCTCATCATCATGGCAATCAGCAACGGCGATGGAGATGGTGGTGGAGTCAATGGAGATGGCTCCGGGGGCACTTCCCCGTCCCATCAGGGTGCCGGAACAGAGACTTTATGTCCCCCAAATCTCCCCTTTGGTGGTGGCGGCGCTGCAGAACTTTTCGTGGCTGGAGGCTAGATTCTTTAGGGTTTCTGCATCGGAGGCTTCTTATAGGCGAAAGGGAGATGTCAGAGGGTGGACCAGGGGCCCACACCACCTGGTGGCGCGGCCAGGGAGACACGCGCCACCACATGGTGTGGCCAGCCCCTGGCCCCTCTCCGTCTCGTCTTCTGGATCCGTGAGTCTTCCGGTAAAATATCGACTTTGGCTTTTGTCCGGTCCAATTCTAAGAATATTCATTTTTTGGCTTTTCTGGAACCAAAAACACAAGAAAATAGGCAACTGGCACTGTGGCATCTTGTTAATAGGTTAGTTCCAGAAAATGTGTAAAAGTACTCCAAAGTGTGGACAAAACATAAGAAAGTAGATATAAAACAAGCATGGAACATCAAAAATTATAGATACGTTAGCAACATATCAACATCCCTAAGCTTAACTCCTGCTCGTCGTCGAGTAGGTAAGTGATAAAAAGAAAGAATAATTTTTGAGGTGACATGCACCATCATAAACTTGATCAAAGTATTTGTAAAACATTGATAGCTGGGATCATAGTACTTTAACATAGCATGAAAGATATAGTTCTAACAATAAGACATAACAACTATGTTGTAACATGAAAAGGCACAAACAAAAGATTCATGAATAACAATGCTTTGCAAGACGTTTGTTTGTTTCACATAAAGAAAACATAATGAGAATGGTATTCAGCTTGTCCCTCATAGAGTAGCAAACATAAATGCATAGGACACCTTCAAAGTTTATAAGGGTGACTAGATACAAATAGTTCAAGAACAAGCAATATCAACATTATGAATCAATCAACAAGTCTTGGTACAATGCACATTAAACTAAGAATGGCCACTATGCTCTCTCAATAGGTGCATAAAGATAGAAGATGGAGACTCAACAAAAAAGTAAAAGAAAGGCCTTCATAGAAGGAAGCAGGGATTCAAGTCTCATAAAGAGCTTCCAAAAATTATGGTACTTATTAGCTTTCAGCTCTCATTGCCCCTATCATAAGCATCTTGAAGTGATTAAGGTTAAAGTGAACAAACTATGGAGTATATGCTTTACAAAGTATAAGTTGGCAATCTCATGTCCCTTGAATACGAGGGCAGCTCCTCATGCTACTCAAGTTTAGTTACCGGTAAGTTCTTGTCATAGTAAGTACATGTGTATCATAGAGAACCGCCAACGGGGTACCCCTTTCCCGATGATACAGAAGAATCCCCATATCAAAATGACAAGGCAAGCAGACAATGAGCATCTTAGCAATCTTCTTATTTACCATGGGAAAATGGTGCTTTTTTCTCTCTTTCCTCTTTTCTCATCTCTTTTTTTTCTCTTTTTCTCAATCTCTATCTCTTTTTTTATAAGAAGAATGCTTCATAGATTGCTCATTATGGTTACGTTGCAGGTTTCCACCATGATTAGGCATGGATTAGACCAGCGACCTAGGCGTTTCTCTAACACACATACATAACTCCATGGACTTACAATCTCCCCTTTCATTTCACACCGATGACATCCATAAACAAAAGAGCATGATATCAACTAGGTACAATGTACAAGTGCAATGTTGAAAGCGTTCCCCATGATAGCATGGTTCTGCTAATCCCCAACGTATAAGTGCAAGCATATACAACATAGATGACACAATGGTTCAAGTTTATTAGGGGCAAGAAAAGTAAAGTGTGCCATGAAGTTCGTGAGAGCTTTAATCACTAATTTTCACATACCAAGTTTAATTCGGAAGGTAGATAAAAACAGGAATATACTTGGAATAGCAAATGCTAATAGGTATGTGTGTTGGACTCTTTGGAATAACTTGGTTTTATTTGGAGTTGGATGCATGAGTGGAACTCATACTTGGTTATGGAGGCTAGCAAAAGATTGGGAGCGACCAACTAAGAGAGCAATAATGGTCATAATCATGCAAAGCGACAAAAAATATTAATTAAAGCATAAAGTGATATTACAAGACGAAAACTAAAGGATCATAGAGGCTATGGTGACTTGGTATAGTCTTAACATGGTGTGAGCATGCGCCAAGTCAACCCAAATAAAGCATCAAAGGAGAATACCACAATACTATGCTTTAATATGCTAAAACAACGCATGATTCTTTCAAGGAACATTAAGCAATCTCGATTGTTTATAACATGTCATGCTATAGAAAAAATCACTAAGCATAAATCCAAAACAATATCAAGCATGACATGACAAAGCATAGACCACAGTCAAAAACAAGCTCCTTTTTACCACTTAAGCATGAACTTTTCCTACTCTTTTCCAATCCAAACCAACTTATTTGAAAACTAATGTATGAATGAGGGGGTCCAACTAATTTATTCAAGCAAATTAAAACCAAAAACAAAAACGAAGACGCTCCAAGAACAACACAATTGTGCATGAAACAATAAAAATGAAGTGTTTGGAAGAAACCTGAGATTTTTATTGATGAAGAAGGGGATGCCTTGGGCATCCCCAAGCTTTGACGCTTGTACTTCTTGGATATTTCTTGGGGTGACACGGGGTGGCATACCCAAGCTTGAGCTTTAGTCCATTCTTCATCTAATTATATCATTCTTTCCCTACACCTGAAATTTTTTCTTCATACAAAACTTCACACAATCTTCATTAGCAACACTAGTGCACTCAAGATAATAAGTCTTTTGGTTCAGTTACAACACAAATAAAACTTCCATTGAAACAAAAGCTACTGTAGCACTTCCTTTAAAAAGTTCAAATGATCAAAGAGAACTCAAAGAGAAAGAGATTAAGAGGCAAATGCAAATAATGGCAGAAATCTCTCAAAACAGACCAGCAGGTAAAAACCAATTTTTTAGAAGACCTTCTATTTCTCAAATCGAAAAGTATTGAACTAACGAAAGTTAGCTAACAACCTGGGGGATTTATTCAGACAATTACAGCTCAATCCGACATACAGAGATGTTTCACGAATTTTTACAGTAAAGCACAAAAATCTGTTTCGGAACAGCACTTCCCCAAATCTTACTTCCCTCTCATTAGAAGTTATTATTGGCACAAAAATCAAATAAAAAAGGATAAGAAGAGGTTATTACAGAAGTAATAACTTCCAAGACTCAAGAAAACTATTGGGTTATCTCCCAAGAAGTACTTTTCTTTAACGCCTTTAAGTTAGGCATGATAGTTTGAGAAGATGCTCACATAAGAAATATGAATTGAAGTAAAAGAGAGCATCAAGAAGCAAATTCAAAGTGCATTTAAGTCTAACCCACTTCCTATGCATAGGAATCTTATAAATAAACAAGTCATGAAAGCACAAAGCAACAAGCATAGGAAAGCACAACAAGTGCAACTTCAAGACTTTCAATATAAAGAGGGGAAACTTAATATTATTGAGATGCATAAAACCATGTTTCCCTCTCTCATAATAACTTTCAGTAGCATCATGAATAAAATTAACAATATAACTATCACATAAAACATTCTTATCATGAGCCATATGCATAAAAGAATTATTACTCTCCCTATAAGCATAGTCATTCTTATTAATTGTAGTGGGAGCAAATTCAACCAAATAGCTATCATTATTATTCTAATCACCATAATCATCAAATATAGGAGGCATATTGTAATCATAATTAATTTTCTCCTCAATAGTAGGTGGACTGAAAATATCATATTCATCATTGTAATCATCATATATTGGAGGTATAGTATCATCAAAGTAAATTTTCTCCTCCATGCTTGGGGGACTAAAAAGATCATTTTCATAAAAACTAGCTTCCCCAAGCTTAGACTTTTCCATAGCATTAGCAATAATGGTGTTCAAAGAATTCATACTAATAACATTGCTATTAGCATGCAGATAAAGTTCCATAGGTTTTTTAATTTTCTCTTCAAACACTTCATGTCCTAACTCAAGATAAATACTATAAAGCTCTCTAATTTTTTTGTTGTTTTCCATTAAGCCTAACTAGTGAAAATAAAAACAAGAAACAAAAAGATATAATTGCAGAACCTAAAGGAAATAAATTCGACCACTCACACACCAGCAACCACACTAGAAGGTAACTTAATAGCCAGAAGATGTGAGTACCTTTTACCTTACCTACCCGGCAACGGTGCCAGAAAATAGTGAATCATACATTTTCGTGATTTAAGATCCTCAAATGGATTGTATTGTTCATCATTGAAGGATCTTACCTCAAAAATCTTTACACATTCTAGCAATGTTAAGTTGCAAATAGCTCCCCCTATAGACAAATCAATCATTTCTTTTGTATCGTCATTAAGCCCATTATAAAAATATTGGATAATTAAGTTCTCATGGAAAACATGGTTTGGGACTTTCATAATCATTGCATAAAATCTATTCCATGCTTTATAAAAGTTTTATCCAACTATTTGAAGAAAGTATGTTATGTTACATTTAATCTGCATGATTTTAGTGAACAGGCAATATTTATGCATAAAATCTAGGATGCAGTCTTCCCAGCTTTTTATAGTATGATTAGTAATGATTGTAATCAAGTAAAAACATTATCTTTCAGAGACCAGTGAAAAAGTTTGAGGAGTACAAACTCTATTGGTAAACTTGCTGGTTTAAGAGTAGCACAAAGGTCATAGACCTTCGTCAAGTGATCACTAGGATCTTTCTCTTCTTTTCCTGCGAAAGCAATTTCTTTCATCACATAAATTAGCTCAGGATATATTTCAAATTCCTGGCCTTCAAGTTCAGGATAAAGAGTAGGCATTTTTATTAAGTGCCTAGATGGATTCCCACATTCTCCCAATACTAGCTCAGGCTCTTTGGCCCCCTAGGTGATGATCAAGTTTGCCATCAAAGGAATCAAACTATTCACGTCTATAGTATGTGAGTTAGAAAATCTTTTGATAAATTCTATGCGTCTTTCTGTTGGTATACGATCAATATATGGAGGTAAATAAGTTTTTCCAGATTGAGTGGTACCTCTGTCTTCAACGGAGATCATGGATGGTGTCAACAATTATATATGTCAAGAAACAACGCTTAGCGCTTACCTCCCTGGCAACGGTGCCAGGAGATAGATTGATGGCCTGCAAGTGCACATGTTCGTCAGAGCATATTTTCGTGGAAGTATTAAATACAGTTTTTATATCGATCCCAATAAGGAGCCTAGGTAAGTGTTTTTATGCAGCGTTTCTGTCGCACTCAAGGTGTCACTGGTCTTGAGTGAATTGACTGCAATTGTTCAAGGTGGAAAGTGCTGAGTGAATAATAGAGGAAACTTGCGGAAGGAAAAAAGAGAATTAAATAACATAAAAATAAAGACGAGAAAGCTGTTCGAGGTTCTTGCTGATGAGAAATTAGGCGCGAAGAGAAACGGTTCATGGTAATAGTGAAAGTGTCATATGAATAAAATGGAATAAGTGATTGTGATATTTCTTATTTGTAAGTGAGTACGCAAGCAACCCATAAACCAACTGGAAGTCCTCATGGATAATTCTTCCTAGTCTCAATGATCCATTAGCCTGTTACCACGACAATAGTCAGCATATTAATTAAGGTCTTCTGACCGGATCAAGGCTTTAATCTTGGTGGTTCCTTGTTGTCCTCGAGTGGTACTAGCTCCTCATTGATATTGGCCGTGTTACTCGGGGGTCGCCGATTTGCTAGCATACAAGTTCATACCTATGAGATCTATGGATCATGTTACCTGGGCCCTTAAATTAGATAACAAGCATTAGGCGAACATAGATAATCACTCACAATTTAATAAACAACACAACAATCACGAATGGATGGAATTAAAGAAGGCACAACACATCTCACCAATCCCCTACATCTCCCACGCCTATGGGGATTTACTCAGACATGAGAGGAATATAAATCAAAGACATAGTTGTATTACAAATAGAGATCATCTCAGAGTTATTGTAGCAAGCCACAATACCGGTTGAATATCAAATCAAATACAAACCAAAGGTAGATCAAAGTATCAAACCCTAATCTTACAAGTGCCAATCTCTCTCTCTCTATATATATATATATATATATATATATATATAAGTAGCAATGGAGATGATGGTGGAGTGGATGGTGTGGAGGCTACAGATCGTCGAAGAATGAGACGATGTTATTCTCCTTTTCCAGATCTGATCTCTCCCCTTCTGGATGAGTTTGCGGCGGTTGTGTTCTGTTTTTCGTCATCTCCCCTTCACGAAAGTTGCTTATATTGATATAATGGAGCCGACGGTGGGTAGTATGGGCGGACGGTTTGGGCGCACCCCAACCATACCGGTGGTTGTTATGCACTCTAAACGCCTCTAATGAAAGGGACTCCAATTGGAGATTTGCTTCTTTAGGTGTAATTATCCCATAAATGATATTAGATCTTCCATAAATGTTCATTGCGTGAAAACCATCACAAGAAACCAAGGATTCGCTAATTGTGATGTTAATGTTAGTATAAAGGGTAATCTTTAGTGAAATCCGGCAATAAACAAGAGGAAAAACAATGATAAAAAAGTGTTGAAATTTGGAGCTATCAGCCCCCATGTACTTGCTTTGGGTCTGGGAAAAGTCGTGTCAGAAGCCCCGCCAACATACCGATGGGTATATGTCTCATGATCTTGCACCTACCTGATCTGGCAACAAGGGTGGAAATTGTGTGGATACTTTGGTGCACGCCTGCAGGGTTAAATATTTTCGAAAATCCTTGTCCGCGGTTATGGATGACTTGGAGCACAGTTTCTCGATCATACACAACTATAACCAAAGAATTACTGTTATAATTTGATGTGGAACTGATATGACTAGTAAGTTGGATAACCACCAGGAAATGAATGAATAAAACTACCAACTGTGTGAGTTCCTCGGATTTCTCCGCTTGGTCTCGAGGGGGAAATACCATGATGGGTATGTTTGGTGTTAGTATCAGGTTGGTTCCGAATAGGTCTTTCTTATCCCTCTCTGATAGTCGACAGTTGTATCGAGTCTCTATAGGTTGTTTAGTGCATGTTTCGCTGCCGCTTCAGTCCATTATACCTATGTAGGCGAGAGCCGCCGAATACTAGACTCGCCGTGTACTGGCCTCAGTACTGACCGCTCCCTTTTTCCTTTGCCCTTTATCGGCACCCCTTTTGTTTAACTAGTATGATTTCAATGTCGTTAGAAGGGTTACCCTTTTCGATTGGCCTGGGCAGGGTTATGGACGCCCTTGGTTATTCTTCAGGACTCTTAGTCCAATTTGCATCTTATTCATACTCGGATGTTGTATTGTTTTTAAGGTGATTTGGATCTTTGTACTGCATATCTGTATTCTTGACTCATTGAGTCATTGTTGTATATATATGTTTTTGTGGGTTCCGTCCTGGACTATTGTGTAATGGTATTACTGTTTTCCACCCACATGCAAGTGCCTAGCGGGCATCCTTGGATTGTTTCTATCCGGGTTTGGCGGGAATCACTAAAATCTGCATAGGGTCGATTCGAGGGTGTTACAAGCGAAAGCACACCAAAGTCTACACCGGAGACTGCACCGGAGTCTCGGTCATGTAACCATGGATTCTCTGCCCAAGGTCTCCGGCCAGGACTCCAGACCAAGTAATAGAAGCTTCAGCGGCCGTCTCGGAGTCCACCTCGGAGACCACATCGGAGTCTCCGACGACACTAGTGTCTCCAGCCACTGCTCCCCGGAGTCTCCGGCCTAAGTGTCGTCAGGCACGTCAAGGACTTTTGGGCCTGGCCCATATAATCCCCTACTTCATCCCAAACTTCCTATTTAATGCCTAAAGTATGCCTGCTTAGTTGTTGGCCTATAAATAGACGACCTCCATCTATTGCAAACCCTAGACTTGATAATAGACTAGTTGAATGCTCGTTCGTTGCTACGGCTCTTAATTTTTATTTTCTAGCACATGTCAATACCATGCAAGTGAAAATTCATGTGTATATATAATATTGTTATTGGTAAAACATTAAAATTTGATTCCATTGTGAAATATTAAGTTTTTATTCCACCGGATCCATATGGTAAGGAGATGTCCTAGAAATTATAAGGAGGTGATCAAGCCAAAGCATCACATCACCGTCTTCATCTTCATCTTTGTACAGCTGTTTGGACTGAGTGTTGATTTTGGAAAAATAATAATGTACTCCCCCATTTCAAAAGATGTTTTAACTTTTATGAAACGGATGTATCAACCTATTTTAGTGTGTAGGTTCACTTCTTCCGCTGTTTCAAAACATAAGATGTTTAAGCTTTATGAAGTAGGTGTATCCCAACCCATTTAGTGTGTAGATGCGGAGCAAACACACACACAAAAATGGGTCTAGATACATCAGTTTCACAAAAGTTAAAACATTTTATATTTTCAAACGGAGGGGGTAAACATTGGTACCCCTTGTAGTAAACATTGCAAACCAAATACATAGGCCTATTTTTCAATAAAACGTTCCTGGATGCATCGCTACACATGCATTAGCAGAAGGTGCAAATGAACCTGAAAACATTGGTTAAGATTTTGGTGTGCTTATGCGTTGCGACTTGGACCTGAACGATTTGTCATGTTATGTGCAACCATCGGGCACATTAAGTCAAGTACCCTTTTAAAACGAAGTTACTGCCAAGAATCAAATCTTCAAATTCTATACAGTATTACTTGTGTACATATATTCTTTCAATATCGTGAAAACGAGCAAATTGTCGCACTGCCCCAACAAAATAAAATATTGTAGTCACCGGTGGAGTTCCTCGTTGAAAGGAATACATGGCTTCAAGATAACTCACAAAATAGTTGCACTTGTATATGATACGAAATTTCCCTGGCTTTTCTTTTAGTCCCTTTGAAACAAATTTACAGAGTTTAGTTAACAATTGGTAATGCTCGGAGTGTTGCAGTAACCTAACAATAGCTAAGAGAAAAATAAAACAGCTAGTATTTAATATTTCAAATTGAACTTTTAAGATCCCCATGGGTCTTAAGATATCAGGAAGTGGTCGCTCGAAAAGTCCGAGATGTTCAGTAACCAGAAATTCTGGTTGCATATAAGCCATAAGTTTACAAAGATCAAGTTGTAGCAGTGTCAAGTGTAATGTTTATAGAAAGGCTAGATGATGTATAGCACGTTGTCTGTGTCAACTTCAAATAGATCATAGAAATTCTGGTTGCACGTAAACCATAATTTGCAAAGAACAACTTGTGGCAGTGTCAAATGTAATGTTTATAGAAAGACCAAATAATGTATAGACCTTGTATGTGTCAACTTCAAACGGATCATTATTCAATACATCATCGTCAATTTGTACTCGCTAAGTATTAGACACTGCTTCACTTACAAAAAAACCAGTCGGTGAGTCAAGTGTTTGTCACCATAGATTGTCGGCAAGTGGATATCAACTCACCACAACTCAGTGTAGCGCGGTCTGAATCTGGTCATCTTGGAATACCTTCAGACAAGGAATTATTGTTCTATATATCTCTCCCGAGAATTCAATTATCCCACATGAGTATCATTTATCCTTCAATACTTCAGTTTCTCTGGCATAATTTGCACAATATATATATCTATCAGATGTGTCAATATATGGATTGTGCACTGAGTGATCATAAATAGAAATCATAAATTCTTCTAAACTCAACTACATATACCACCATGATATTTGACCGAACAAAAATTACAACGGTGAACTTGTGATTTTTCTACAGATTGGTGCATTACAGAATTGCGAAATATAATTTGAATAGTATGATGACTGGAAATTTGATATATGGAGCAGCATTGTGATGACACTTGACTAAAAATGAAAGTCCCGATTCTAATCCGCCTGCGGCTTCCATTTGGTGTACTGCTTTAAGGAAGTATGCATGCAACAAATTAACATTGAAGCCTAGATAGGCACAAACATGTATATTAGATTTAACAACTTCTGACATGATTCTTGAGAATTCCTGAATAAGCTATTATTTCTTGTAAGAATTTTTTTAGGGGATTGTCATGAGAAATTGATCAAATGACAAGGGCCTTCCTAGGGCATGTGAGGTATATTGCCACCATTGTGCTACACATCACAATTGCATGAATCACGGTAACCATTGTCTACTAATCAATAATCACATACAGAAAATAAGTTCATGATATATATCATGCATACTGAAAGGTAGTGAGATGATTGCACATTTGTACTTATTGTCGGCAAGGAGACGAGCAAGGTAGACATGATCACATGGGCGCACTTTTCTAAATGAAACCATGGGAGTATGAACTGGGTGATGCCATGATAGATGGAGCTGCAGTCCTTGTCGTGTACATGCGCTCTATTTGCACAGCTGCGTGGTTCACATTCACCAGTTAGGCATGTACTGAAACAGGATAAACGGTGAGCTATGCATTCCCAGATAACATGTATAATCTTCTTGTTACTCAAAATGGCCCCGGTTCAACTGTAAAGTAGTACAACAACAGATTCACCATTCAGCAATTTGTATTCCTCTGTGTTTTTTCCATATGCAATAAAATTTACACACCATGGTTTTGATAAAATAAATTATATACCCTGGTTGCTAGAAGTTGGTCAAAATAATGCAATCATGTTCACTATAATATGAACACCATTGTATTTAGTATTTAACATTTAATATGGACATGACACAGCTAGCGAAATTGTACCGGATTACACCACATAATCATAGTAAAAATTTACTACAGATGCTTATGGTGACATTGGTCATTAGCGAACACCAAGGAGAAGTAAAATAGTATTATCAAGTGAAAGAAAAGAATGCTCATACTTAGTTTGCTGATTAGACAAAGCAAAAAAGGCACACTGGACCAATGAAAAGATAAACATTATGGTGCATCGCTCCATCAGATCCATGAAAAATGGTTGGGCTAGATTTGAAATCTAAACAATATGTGAAAATTTCAGTCAGACTGTTCTGATAGATCGTTCCAACCCACATAACATTTATAGAAGATTGTAGTAAGCAGAGCCTTAAATGATATTTACACCTTAAATGATGTGTACCTTATGATTTTCTGAAATCTAAAGATAAATTATACAAAAATTCTTTCCAGAATACATATCAGATTGCAATGGACACCACCCTTGACACTCTTTGTTTCACAAGAGACAATAAGAAAATCTTATATAAATAGAGATCTTCTGAATATTATGCATTACGCAAATCTAGTTCTTATAAATTAGCTTGAGGTAGCAACTTAGCACCCAGCCGAGAGTAATAAGAAAACCCCATACCATAAAATGGCATTGAAAAGCTAGAAGATCCTTAAATGAACATTTTGGGAAAACTGAGGACACATTAAGCTCTTTCATCATGTATAAAATTGGATAAATGCATTTAAAATAATTTACCTTCCACCTGGATGAATCTCCGTATAGTGGGATTGTTTCCCCTCTAATGCATAGTCCTCCCATATGGGATCCTACCTGATTAGGAGCAGAGAGCACAAAATACCAAAGCTAAGTAAATAAAACCCCCCTCTCAAAGTTTGATGACTAACCATATGAACTGCAATACTACAAATCCAGTAAAAAATAATGTCCAAAATTGGAATCGTCCAAACTTTCTATAAAAAAGTCGAATTAAAGAGAGGGTGCCATTGGGCTCCCAGTCCCTTATTTTTCTCTCTTATTAGCTAGGCGTTCCACTTGCACTTATATTTAACCAAGAACATGACATGTAGTGTTTACTGGAAAACTGAACTCGAGCTGTCCGAATATAATTAACTGGAAAACTGAAAATGACCTGTAAGTCCACCGGAAAGTCCAGTGAACGATGGTTGGTTGTATACACAACATATGGCATCTGAAGACTTAATTGAGATCATTCACTTTCATAGGCACTGCTGAATTCGTGACGGGTGACGGAAGGCGACATGGACAAATGTACTGACCTGGTTGGTGAACCTGATGCCGAAGCCGAACAGCATGCGACCAACGATGAGCATGGCGATGTTTACGGCTTGGCCGGTGATGGCACCACCAGCGGAGAAGAGCGCCCCTCCCATGAGCATGATGCGCTGCCATCCCATGGCCTTGGTGACTCAGCTGGCCAGGAGAGATGCCGCCAGCACAGCCACATAGAGCGACGACGTGAAGAACCGCTCCAGGAACGGCTCCATCTGCGACACACCACCTGGCAACATATATAATCGATCAAACTCCATCCGGCCAGCTAGCTCCCATATGTAACTGAAGAAGCAGCTAGCGATGGATGCTCACCTGAGATCTACATACAATAATCGTAGCTAGGATTTTTGTCAAGCACCTTGTAAGCACACATAAAAACAGATTTGCACAAACTGAGATCTTCTCAGTCCTGAGAGAGAGACCTGTAGGCCTCCTTTGACGAGAAAGAGGGAGCAATTTGTATAATGATTATATGAAAGAAAAATCTAAACCAGTTGAAATAAGGAAAGAAAGCCACACAAGTTTCAAGCTCTGTACCTATAGGATGTGGATACACGCCTTTGGGATTGCTTACATCGGTTGAGAACCGCTTGATGGTGACCATACATTTGGTGCAAGTTTTACATAACGACCTGTTCTGGAGAATTGGTGCACTGGAGCTCGTAGGAAAGATGGAGGTATCACTCAGATCTGAGAGGGATAAGGTAGCAGACGATGGATATGTAACATGTGAACAATCTATCGTCGGGGAAGGGAGAGGAAGAAGTACATGGAAATTTTTTCTCACCGGCCGACTCCTACACTGGTGAGAAGATATTGGATGAGGCCCTCTTCCTCCCCAGCCGTAGGCGCCCCCTCGTCGACCTTTCGGATGGATCCGGTCGATGCCGCCGCTCTGTGCTTCTGCCGGACACATATGCCACTCTTATGGCGCCCATGAACACATATGCCACTCTTATGGCGCCCATGAACACATATGCCACTCTTATGGCCAAGATCAGAAGTAGAAAATCTAGAGGGTATTAATCTGGCATGGAGGAGCTTCAGTTAGGGAGATGAGTGGGAGGACGACGGGGGCGGGGACAGGGCACAAGTCTTGCTACGACAGTTCCTCCTTGACGGGCTGAGAAAGGTCATCGGCGGCGTTCTCAGACCATGTCGAGGCACTCCGAAAGGACGAGGGATTGGAGTTTTTGCTTGATCTGTTAGTGGCAGCTGGAGGGCGGCGCTGGGGCGGAGGGCGAGATAGGAGGGGCGGCGGTAGGACCCTGTGCTAGGGTTTCATGGGAGGAGGTTGGGGGCTTTTCGTTTGGGCGTCCCGAACCGGCGTTTTCCACTTATCGGTGGCAGACAACTGTAATTACCTTATCCAAGTATTGGGACGATTCGTTGTACCCTACGATGTACATTAGACGGTCCTGATCCACCCGATGTTTGCCTGTCAAAGTGCCAAAGTCCGACGTACGAACCCAACTCCTTTTTAATACTAGTAAAGACTAGTAAAGACTAAAAGAAGCACTCATTGTGGAATCTATCTAGTTGGTCTCATGCTCCTTAATCAAGGGCATCTATTATCCCCAACCTCTTGGATTCTACCCTGTTGCGTTCAAATTGTATAAGGTCTTGGAGAGAGTGATCTTTCTCTAAGTTGTCAAGTTCTCATCAAGATCCTCACCTTGTCATGTCGGTTAGAGAGAGCATCCTTGTCCAACACTGATCCTAGGGATTGTGTTGGACCGGTAGCCGGCGACGCGAGTTATAGGTTGTCTTGTGTATCGTGTGTGCTTGCGTTTATCGTATTATTCGTGAGTGAGTTCGCTTGGTTTTCATCCACCCTCTCTCTCTCCCTCGCGATCCCCCTCTTGATTCCCGGAGTTTTATGAAAAATCGGGCCAATCTAAGGGATCACCCCTAACAAGAAGATGTTATCGAGCATTTGTGGATGCTCAGAGGAATGCACCTCAAAAAACCCCAGCCAACAGACCTCATCCTTCTTGATTTATTTTAAATTTTTATTTATGTAAATTATTGTGTAAACTAGTTCCCTTAAAACGTTCAATTTATTGTAATAAACTTAATTTTATTGTATTTGTTATAATAAACATGCTCCAATTATGTGATCTATTTTGAATTTAAACTTTTTTATCCATGGCGCGGTCGTTGGAGGTCGCTGGTGTAGGATGACTTCCCAAATCGTCGAAAGTTTAGAGGCCGGTCTCGAAAATCACTGCCGGCACACGCCGGTGAAGATACTCTCATTATTGCAAATACCGGGAAAAACAATTCCGATAGCCGCGGCACAGCCAAAACATCATACTATTTTCATGTCCTGGGCGCATGTAACGTCCTCGCATATTTGACGACCAAGTAGACAGGTACATTATAGATGCATAAATAGTTCCTATGGTTTCGGTGGTTCACGTCGATACGGTGGCCAGGATGAACCGAAAGATCGAACACTCCCACAGAATCATGCACATTTTTCATCTCGACACTCCAACAAATTTTTAATTTGGTATATTTGTGCTGCATAACCTCGTGTAGGATATCTGCAGAAGTACCATATATATACTTATAAATTAAATGAAACGTCATATATGTAGACGCTTCCATTTAATTATGGTGACTTATTGACGTACACTATCTACTAACAAATGGCTGGTGCTGAGATACAGATATAATAGTAGGTTCCAGAAAGTACCAACGCACATACATGCATTACTACCTACTAAGTTTTGGAAGCACGTGTATTAGTAGTAAGACGTAAAGTATGACTACAGTCGTGTACACGTCTGTATATTATAATTGTACCCATAAAAAATGTCATCCTCGTAACAACAAAAAAATAGTAATATAATATCTCCATTTCAAAATAAAAATATTTTAAAATAGCCTAGCAAAACATATTACACCCTAGAAGTGAGCAGTTATTTTTCTTTCTCTCTGATAGAATCAACAGTGCTCCTTCCACACATTA